>OY728162.1:815566711-821050599 GCA_963277665.1 Viscum album
CACTCATTGGAGGAGGAGGATCACTGCCAAGTTGAGTTTTAAAGGCTGCAAAAAATCTGTTTGATGCAATTCCAAAGAGGCTGTTCTATTCTGAGGGCCTATTTCATGCTGGAGTTCCCACATTTCCCCCACAAGCTGGCAAAGGGAGGTCTGTTTGGGCCTATGCAAACAGGGCTTGTTTGTTATGGACAAAGATGCAACTGGAGACCTGGTTTTCTTGAAGAGTTTCCATGAAGGGTCTTCACTGTAGAGGAGACTAGCTCTGGTCTGTATTTGGTAGTTGCTTCCATGATGGTTCCCACAACTGTTTGACTGAATTTCACACCAAACCAAGCCCTGCTAGTGACTCTTTTTCGATGCACTATAAAAATCCCATGGCCAACCCACCAAAATCAAACCAGCTTTTCCAGGGCCATTTCCACTCTCACTAAAAAATACAAACTCAAGCCCTTTTACAATTCCAAGCTCCCACTTCAATTTAGCCACTATGAACTCCTTTCCAGTCCCCCACCATTTTTCAATCCACCTAGGCAACCCATCCACAACTTGACTACCAATCAGGCCTACCCACCTCTCAACTTCTAAGCCACCAACCCCACATTTTCCACTAGGCATCCCACTTTAAAACCATTCTAAACCTCACCCAATTCTAACCAATTAAACCAGACCCCTTAACATTTGAATCCCTCATCTAAATTCCTTTTCCAACTCACTTAAGGGGGGAGGGCTGTCCAGCAGGGGGGCGGGGCTGTCCAGCAGGGGGGAGGGCTGTCCAACAGGGGGGAGGGCTGTCCAGTAGGGGGGAGGGTTATCCAGCATGGACTTAACTGGTTTTTTGGCACCCAAAAATACTGAATGGTATTGTCTCATGCATAGTAACCGCTCTTAAAATTGATCAAAGGACCTTACATGCTGACTTGGATCTATTCGACAGAGTAATGGTTGAAATAAACCTTGACTCAAAACTTCCCAGCTCAATTAACTTCGATGACAATGAATAAAAAACTGAAGATATAGTGGAATATGAGCGAAAACCCCCATTTTGGGATCACTATAAAATCATAGGGCATACTATCTTCAACTGTAGGGTGATTAGGAAGCAGGTAATACAACCATCTGAGAATGAATGGAAGGAAATGAGGAGACCTAAAAAAGACAAAGCCCCCATGATAGACATGCCTGAAATATCCAAAAATAAATATGAAGTTTGGGTCAAAAAACTCACACTTTGACTCACATAAGAGATAGTTCAGGAACCAAATGGGTGGATGAAGTGGAGGAAGAAGAAAACTCTATTAATGATCAAAACCTCTCAATTGAAATTACAAACCTTTTACTAGACACTATTAGAGTATCAACCGAGCAGGAAAATATTTCTAGCTATCAACATGACCTAGAAAAGCATAATCTATAGCACCCAATCTTGGATGGAGGGAATTTTTCTACTAATGAACTGAAGAAACTAACTTGTACTCCTAGTACTTCAATCCACAATAATGATGTTTGCACTAAAGAAAATGATGTTGCTGACACTCCATACTTAAGCGCCAAGCAGACCCATATTACTTCCACACCTAAATTAGGTATGCAAAAGGAAAATCAGGAAACCCCCTAGTCTTCTAGCTCCATGGTGAAACCTTCCTCCATAGACCTAGAAGCTCGAGCAGGCATGAAAAAGATTCCAGCACCTGTTTTATATGACAATTCAGTTTCGGTTCTCGTACCCTAACATATGTAGGTTTTTAATGTTCCCCCAGAGCAGAAGTAGAATCTCTCTCAGAACTCTATCGAACAACAATCTGCTATAGATCCTGTTATTCCAGGTACTTCTCCTCCTCTTTCTTATGCTACTAATAACTATTCCATTCTATCTAAAAAACTGTGTTATGATCAAAATGAATCTTCCTCTGATTTTTTCTCTAAGAATTCTGCTTCTTTACAC
This sequence comes from Viscum album, assembly GCA_963277665.1. Classification (NCBI taxonomy): domain Eukaryota; kingdom Viridiplantae; phylum Streptophyta; class Magnoliopsida; order Santalales; family Viscaceae; genus Viscum; species Viscum album. The sequence continues at coordinate 815,568,654 of OY728162.1, forward strand.
TGATGCAACCTGAACACTACTATCCCATCCCATATTGCTAAAAAAAATGCCTCTTTTATGAACAGTAGCCTGGTTTTAACTACAGGTGACTCCACAATGGGAAAGTAGCATGAGACCAAATCACATGTCCATAATCCCTGGGTCTGGGGGGGGTCTGTCCTGGGGTGTCCAGAGTCTGGGGGGGTAGGACTGGCAGGGGTGTCCAGGGTCTGGGGGGGTCTTTCTGGGGGGGGGGGTCTGTCCTGGGGTGTCCAGGGTCAGGGGGCAGGGGGCAGGGGTGTCCAGCAGGGGGAGGGGTGTCCAGCAGGGGGAGGGGATGTCCAGGCAGGGGGAGGGGTGTCCAGTATGGGGGAGGGGTGTCCAGGGGGGGTGGTCCAGGGGTGTCCAGGGTCTGGGGGGTCTGTCCTGGGGTGTCCAGGGGCAGGGGGCAGGGGTGTCCAGCAGGGGGAGGGGTGTCCAGGCAGGGGGAGGGGTGTCCAGCATGGGGGAGGGGTGTCCAGGGTCTGGGGGGGTCTGTCCTGGGGTGGGGTCTGTCCTGGGGTGTCCAGGGTCAGGGGGCAGGGGGCAGGGGTGTCCAGCAGGGGGAGGGGTGTCCAGCAGGGGGAGGGGTGTCCAGCATGGGGGAGGGGTGTCCAGGGGGGTAGTCCAGGGGTGTCCAGGGTCTGGGGGGGGTCTTTCCTGGGGTGGGGTCTGTCCTGGGGTGTCCAGGGTCAGGGGGCAGGGGGAAGGGGGCAGGGGTGTCCAGCAGGGGGAGGGGTGTCCAGCAGGGGGATCTAATATAACTCTTGAAATATCATTCATGTGTTTCCAATGAGTTCTTCAACTGATGTAACAGTAGAAAGCATAAACCATTTAACAAAAAGAGATCTGACCCTCGTTAAGGAAGGTGCTAGTGATAAGCTTGCAAGTCGGGTTTCATGTCCTCAAAGAAAACAAAATTTAGAAAAGTTCTTGAACCGTCCCTACTGTTTTGTTTACATCCACATTGCCCAAAAACTAATTCCCAGCTCACCATAAGCCTGACAAGGATAAGCTCTCTCTTTTATCCAGTTCTGATACCGCCATCACTAGCTGGTCCATTATGGACACTTAATGAGTAGGTTTTCACTGAAGGTAACCTTACACCCTATGCTACAACTCTATTCTGCTATGACAATAATGAGGAAATTTCATTTGGCCAACAGGGGGGGTTGTCCAGTAGGGGGGGCTATCCAGCAGGGGGGCTGTCCAGTAGGTGGGGGGGCTGTCCAGTAGGGGGGCTGTCCAGCAGGGGGGAGGGGGTCCAGGGGTGGTGTCCAGGGGGTGTCCCGGGGTTTAGGGGGTCCAGGTGGTGTCCAAGTGTGGTGTCTAAGGGTGTCCAGTGGGGGTCCAGGTGGTGGTGTCCAGGGGTGTCCAGTGGGTGGTGTCCAGGGGTGTCCAGTTGGGGCATGGGGGCTGTCCAGTGGGGTGCAGGGGGTAGGGGGCAGGGGGCAAGGGTGTCCAGCAGGGGGAGGGGTGTCCAGCAGGGGGAGGGGCTGTCCAAGTAGGGGGGAGGGGTGTCCAGTAGGGTGGGGAGGGCTGTCTAGGGGGTGTCCAGTGGGGATGTCCAGTTGGGGCATGGGGGTTGTCCAGGGGGGTGCAGGGGGGGCATGGGGGACTAAGGGGGGCATGGGGGGTGTAGGGGGGTGTTTTGTTTCATGTGGATTTGTGGCCTCACCAGATTGGTTGTTCCATTTTGAGGTACTGTAGTGTAAGGGTAGTGATAACCCCTATAACCCAAGTATCTTCAAAATCTTGATCATTTGTATTTCTCATCCTCTAAGATATTTCTATAGGTTTCCTCTCGTGAAAACCTTGATCGTCATTGCTACTTTGCTTCATCAGAGCTCTTTCCATACCTATCTCTCATTGAACTCATATCATTTTTTGTTTTATAGTGGAGATGACGTCCTTACTTCAAGGAAGAAGTGAAGACCCTTCTTGGTGATAGTTCCACAAGTGCATAAATGAGAATATGAACTTTTGGATCCTGGTGCAGATGGGCTGCGAGGGGGGGCTGGTGCAGGTGGGCTGGGGGGTTGCAGGGGGCAGGGGGGACTGGCAGGGGGTGGCAGGGGGGACTAGCAGGGGGCTGGGGGGGGCTGGGGGGACTGGCAGGGGGGTGGGCTGGCAGGGGGACAAGCAGGGGGGGCTGGAAGGGGGGGTGGCAGGGGGCAGGGGGCAGGGGGGACAAGCAGGGGAGTGGCAGGGGGGACTAGCAGGGGGCAGGGGGCAGGGGGGCTGGCAGGGGGCTGGCAGGGGGGTGGCAGGGGGGACTAGCAAGGGGCAGGGGGGGACTAGCAGGGGGCAGGGGGGCTGGCAGGGGGACAAGCAGGGGGACAAGCAGGTGGGTGGCAGGGGGCAGGGGGGACTGGCAGGGGGTGGCAGAGGGGGACTAGCAGGGGGTGTGGCAGGGGGCAGGGGGGACTGGCAGGGGGCAGGGGGACAAGTAGGGGGGATGGCAGGGGGGGTGGCAGGGGGCAGGGGGGACTGGCAGGGGGGTGTCTGCAAGGCAGTGGGGAGGAGGGCAGGGGGGGGGTCTGCAAGGCATAGGGGAGGGGTGCAGGAGGTGTTCAGGGGGTGTCTAGGGGGTGTCCAGGGGGTGTCCAGGGGGGTGTCCAGGGGGTGTCCAGGGGGTGTCCAGGGGGTGTCAGGGGGTGTCAGGGGGGTGTCTAGGGGGGTTTCCAAGGGGGTGTCCAGGGGGTTGGGGGGGTATTTTTTATGTATGTGCACACCCTATAGCCACGGTTTTAAACTGTGGCTATTGGTTTATTGCCACGGTTTTTAACCGTGGCTATAGACCTAACTCCACGGTTTCCAACCGTGGCTATAGATCCTGTCCAGCGTCTAATATAGCCGCGGTTGAAACCGTGGAATTAAGTATACAGCCACGGTTCCCAACCGTGGCTCTATACCTAAAGCCACGGTTTCAACCGTGGCTATAGGTCTGGGCCTATAGCCACGGTTCCTCAAACCGTGGCTATTACCTATAGCCACGGTTTGAGGGCCTATAACCACGGTTTAGAACCGTGGCTATAGCCCGAATTTCCAGTAGTGAATAATGATCACGAAGGTCTCTATACATTTTAGTGCTTCCTGGATGTATAGAGAAAGTAGATCTATGAGCTTCATCCATCAGTTCTTTCTTTATCTCTGGACTAGATGGAACACATAGTCTTGTACGAAATTTCAATACACCTTCTTGATCAATATTGAAATCAGGGAACTTCCCATATTTTACAGCCTCCAACTTCTCCTGCAGCAAAGGATCTTCTTTTTCAGCCTTCTTGATCTTCTCTAGTAATGAAGGTTGAGAAATCATTTGGGATAGGGTTGATGATGTCCCTTTCCTTATAATTCTCATGTTCAGTTTTACTAGATCTTTAATCAAGGGATCTCCTAGGATCCTCATTGTTGCCAGAACAACAGGGTCCTTCCTGCTTAACGCATTTGCGACTTTATTTGCTCTTCCAGGGTGATAATTAATTGAACAATCATAGTCTTTAATAAGCTCCAACCATCTCCTTTGTCTCATGTTCAATTCTTTCTGTGTGAAAATATACTTTAGACTTTGGTGGTCAGTGTATATATCACATTTCTCCCCATAAAGATAGTGCCTCCATATCTTTAGAGCAAAAACAACTCCCGCCAGATCTAGATCATGCGTAGGATAATTCTTCTCATGAATCTTAAACTGTCGAGATGCATAAGCAATTACCTTGTCATTTTGCATGAGGACGCACCCAAGCCCTTTCAGAGATGCATCGCTAAAAATAACAAATCCTTCTCCGATAGAGGGTGGTGTTAACACCAGTGTAGTAACCAATCTCTTCTTCAGCTCTTGGAAACTTTCCTCGCATTCCGTTGTCCAGATGAACTTAACCCCTTTTCGAGTCAACTTGGTTAGTGGATTAGAAATCCATGAAAAGTTTTTTACAAACCTCCTATAATATCCCGCTAAACGAAGGAAACTACAAATCTCAGTTACTGTTGTGGGTTGAGGCCACTCCTCCACAACCATTGTCTTTGTAGGGTCAACTGAGATTCCTTCATTGGTTACGATGTGCCCTAAGAAAGTCACTTGTTGTAACCAAAACTCACACTTGCTGAACTTTCCAAAGAGCCTCTCCTTCAGTAGAGTTTTCAAAATAACACTCAGATGATCTTCATGCTCCTCACGACTTTTTGAATATATCAAAATATCATCAATAAAGACTACCATAAAGTTATCCAGGTAGTCCTTAAAGACTCTATTCATCAAATCCATGAAAATAGCAGGAGAATTAGTCAAGTCGAAGGGCATAACAGTAAACTCATAATGCCCATATCATGATCGGAAGGTAGTCTTTGGAATATCTTTCTTATTCACCCTCAGTTGATGATAACCAGATCTAAGGTCAATCTTAGAGAAGAATTGAGCCCCACGAAGTTGGTCAAATAAATCATCAATTCTTGGAAGAGGATATCTGTTCTTCATTGTGATCTCATTCAGTTCTCTATAATCAATGCATAGCCGCATTGATCCATCCTTCTTCTTCACAAAGAGAATCGGTGCCCCCCAAGGAGACACACTCGGTCGGATAAACCCCTTCTTCAACAAGTATTGGAGTTGTTTCTTTAACTCTTCTAGCTCCACATTTTCCATTCTATACGGGGTCTTTGATATCGGTTGTGATCCAGGTACAAGTTAAATGGAGAACTCTACCTCTCTTTCTGGGGGAGGTCCAGGTAACTCCTCAGGAAATACATCCATGTATTCCTGAACAATTGTAACATCTTCTATTTTTATGCTCCATTTTCCTTCTTCATCATCACCGATTAACTCCATAAAGAAAGCTATAGGAGGTGCTTCTAGATAGGGATCAGTTCGGGATATCTCTCCTTGGAAGATAACTATAGGTCGTTTATTCAAGACTACTGAGATTTCCTTACTTCTGCATTTGATCTTAGCATTATACTTTGAGAGCTAGTCCATCCCTAGTATAACATCGAATTTCAACATGGGAATGACTACTAGATTTGCGATAAGATTGTGCTCACTAAAGTAAACACTAGAGTCTCTAAACACTATTGATGCATGGATAATCCCACTTGGAGTCTTGACTGACAACTCTACCTCAAGCAATTCAGGGATTGATTCTATATTCTTTGCAAACTTGGAAGAAATAAAGGAATGCGTAGAACCAGAATCAAACAAAGTAGTTGCTAGTTTTGAGAGGACAACAAGAGTACCTGCTACCACGTCATTCGGAGCTTCAACTTCAGTTGTTGTGATAACAAAAGCACAACCTTTCTCCCCTGGCCTTTGCTGAGGTTGATGGTGATTCCCCTCCACTGCCCTTGGATTTGGACATAGATTAGCATAGTGCCCAAGCTGTCCACACTTGAAGCAATGGACTTCGGGTAAGGCCAGAGCCATCTTTCCTCTGTCGTTAGTGTTGGGGAGTTGAGGCTTCACCTCACTACGACAATTCCGAGCAATATGGCCTCCTTTTCCACACTTGTAGCACTTTCCACTTTCGACCAAACAGTTCCTCGGATGCTTCTTCCCACATTTATTGCATGTGGTAAGTTGCATTTGCTTTCCACCTCTTCCCTGATCAAAAGTCTTCCCTAAACTGGGCTCCAACGATCTCTTCTCGTCATTTGATTTATGAGACCACTGTATCTCACCAAACTCTAGCTCGACTTTCATTGCACTCCGCACGATCTCCTCGTAGCTATCGTAGTCCCGGTTGGCTAAATTCTTCCGTAGATGAGGTCTTAGTCCACCAAAAAATCTATCAACCTTCCCACTTGGATCCATGAAAAAGCTAGAGTTATATCATGAAAGTCGGGTGACGTTCATCTCATAGCTTCCGACAGATTCGTTCTCCTTCTGCTTCAGCTCGAGAAACTCTTTCTCCATTCTCGTTCTCATGGAACGAGGAAAATACTTGTTAAAGAATATTCCCCGGAATTCTTCCCACTCCATAGCTTCCATATCTCCTCTAGGATTCGTGTTTTTGACCAGTGACCACCACTGATCAGCTTCTCCCTCTAGGCGATAAACAGCAAGGGTGACTTTTTCTTGTTCCGAACAAAGGAGTACCGAAAAGATCTTTTCAATGGAGCTTATCCATTGTTCCGCAACCAAAGGGTTAGTAGATCCACTGAATGATGGTGGTCGTTGACACATGAAGGACTCAACAGAATGTTTTTCCCTTCGTGGTGAGATTGTTCTCTCAGCATGATTCAAGTTATTACTCATAACTTGAGTCAGTTGGTTCATCATTCGCATGAATGTTTCCATTTCGGCTTCCATCGGAGGGTCGTCAGCACATGGTGCATTGAGGTCACCATCTGCACGGTTCCTCCTATTGCCCGCCATTTTTTAAAAGAATAAAACTTTAGTGAGAAACTTATTTCATTTATGAATCTTTTAACTAAGACTTCATTCTTAGACAATTACATTTCTCTATAATTCCTTCATAATGATTCATAAAAAGCTTGTGATTAACCAAACATATCCCCCGGGAGTGTCGTAACCAAGAGTGCAGCAAGGCCCGTTATCGTGCACCAGTTCTCGTTTGAGTCTAGCTCAAAGCGGTGTTTTTGGGTTTTACCCCTATGTACATCTGTGCTAGAGCCGCCTCTACCTGCTCGTATCCAGACAGGGATGTATTTGTTTGATAAACCACTTACTCAATACTTACTAAAATACCAGGAAGTTTTCCTATATTTAATCTTTTCTATAGGGTTCTTCCTAAAGTTTTTATATCCTAATTTCCACAAATAACTAAACCTCCCATTGATACCAACTATAGCATCCCATCTTTTTATAACATAAACTTTCATTTCATTACACGGAACTGAGGATCTTTAAGGTTTAGTGTCTTGGAAACAAGGAACATAATACATGAAAACAACATAAAACATTCTTCGTAAACACTTGAAAGGCTTCTCCTTAAGTTCATCCTAGGTTCATTACTTCATCTCATAACCTGGGGACATACATCAAAAGAAAGGGTGAGCAGAAGGCCCAGTAAGGGAAACAAGAGAAACATTTTACATGTGAACTTGAGATACTTCAATAAGGTCATGAAAAGAACTTTAAGGCATGAGAAAGAAAACATGAGATATATCATAATAAAAATAACATTTTTCATAACTTGAAGATGTGGCTGCAATATTTAATATTTACAATCATTTCGTTTCACCAAGGTCCATCCCCAAGGTGTCATTAAAAATTACCAAGGTTATTCACCAAGGTATCAGTCTAAAAAGTCATCTCTAGAGATTAAGTCTTTACCCAATGCATTGGAGCGCTATCTGGGTGAACCCTTGACATGTCTTTATTATCATGTGAGACACATATATCATCATAAATCATTTCATAAATAACCCATATAGCATAAAATAAATGGGTTTCATTTCATAATCATAACGTTTTAAAAACTGCTTTAAAGACATGATCTTTATGTCACTTTAAACCCACGGAAAAAGGGAAAGCGGGTTTCATGTATGTAAATCCCAGAATTTAAAATAGAAAATTTTGATGAATATGTGAATATCACTATATAAATAAGAGCTTTGAGTATTCACATAATAACATAAAATAATTTTGAGAAAAAGAGAGAGGCCTTTTGAGACGAAAATTCTGCAGCATAACGGCTATGTTACAAGGTTTTAGAAAACATTGAAAAGAGAGGGGACATGGGTCACCCACTCATAAATGATCCATAAAACAGTAGAGGGACAGATTATGAAGGATATATGAACATGGTAATGAAATTTGAAAGATGTACCATATGAAATGAAGAACATGAAAGGAAGACAAAAAATAAGATTTCTCTTATGAAAATTCGGCAGCCTAACGACGTCACTTAAACTTCAAAAAATGAATTGACGAGATCAAATAGGGTCTCTCATTATATAAACATAAAAGATAAGTATGATAGATATAGAGATCATACCCCAACATAATAAAAAGGAACTTGAAATACTTGACACGAAAGTAGATCTTGAAAACGAGAAGGGTGAAAGAACCCCTTAGAAATTCGGTAGCCTAACGGCGCCACTTAAACTTCAACAAAAATGAATTGATGAGATCAAATAGGGTCTCTCATAATATGAACATAAAAGATCAGTATGATAGATTTAGAGATCATACCCCAACATAATAAAAAGTAACTTACAAGACTTGACATGGAATTAGAACTTTGAAAAGGGAGAAAGGTGAAAGAACCACTTAAAAATTCGGCAGCCTAACGGCGCCACTTAAAACTTCAAAATACTGAATTGAAGAGATCAAATGGGGTCTCTCATCATATGATCATAAAAGATCAGTATGATAGATATAGATATCATACCCCAACATAATAAAAAGGAACTTGAAAGACTTGACATGAAAGTAGAACTTGAAAACGAGAAGGGTGAAAGAACCAATTAAAAATTCGGCAGCCTAACGGCGCCACTTAAAACTTCAAAATACTGAATTGAAGAGATCAAATGGGGTCTCTCATCATATGATCATAAAATATCAGTATGATAAATTTAGAGATCATACCCCAACATAATAAAAAGTAACTTGAAATACTTTACATGAAAATAGATCTTGAAAAATGAGAAGGGAGAAATAATCCGTTACAAAAATTTCGGCAGCCTAACGGCGCCACTTAAAACTTCATAAAACGAAATAATGAGAGTAAGAGGGGATCTCTCATTATATGAACATGAAAAGGTCAGTAAGAAGAATATAAAAGAACATCCTCTCACATAAGAACATGGAGCATAAATGGAATGACATAAAGGAGATTACATGAAAAGAAAGAGAAAGGTCGGATCCCTTACCTTAAACGTAACTCTTAAAACTCAAAGGTTTGGACATTGAGGGATTGGGGGAACCTTGGGAGGACTCCTTGGGAGGTAAGGAGACCAGAACTTCGTTGGGGGAGAGTTGGGAGTGAAAACTAAAGGAGGAAAGGGTGGGTATTTATAGGGAAAGTGAGGGGACAAGGCATTAATGGCCAAGGGACACCTCACAAGTGCTTTTCTCAAAACCATGTGCTCTCTCATGGCATTTACCATGTATTTAGGCCACATGGGGCCCCCAATACAATAATTCATCACCTTTGGCTGGCCAACCCTAAAAATATCTCATGACATCATCATGACACAGTTATGATGTCATTAAACATACCGAAACCCTAAAACTGCATTTTTACTATTCACTGAAAAATTCATCTTTCTCAGAAAAATCCCAAAATTTCACCTTAACCAAATATCGATGCTCTTATTACAAATATGAACTCCATTTTATAAAAATAATTTTCTAAATATTTTTAATTTAATTTTTAAATAAAAGCACTATTCATCAATAATTCATTTTTTTCAGAAAAATCCCCAAAAATTACCATAACATAATATCGATGCTCTGAGTTCAAAAATAAAGTCCATTTTATAAAAATAATTTTCTAATTATTTTTAATTAAATTTTTAATTAAAAAACACTATTCACCCGAAAAAACTAATACTTGATTAATAATTTATGAAACCGTTATTTACCCATTTTATTGAATCTCACTACTTAATCAAGGTGTCTAAATTATATTAAAACTTTCTTTGAGTGAAATTACTAATCCATTTGGTCACATTACTAATATTAAGTGTAAAATCACTATTCATAATTTACTATTCATCAAAAATTAAGTTGATCTTATTAGACTCCAAATTCCTTACTAAACACTTTTGTAGAAGACCATTTTTTGAAAATCATTACACATCATTAATTATTTAGGGTTTACATAAATATTTTAAAATATCCTTTTTTCAAAACTCATCAATAAAATACATCCAAAAATTATCCGGACATTTGAAATTTCACAAACATCACTAAAGGAAGAAATCTCAATTCATTCGTCCCAAAGGATTACACAAGGAAGCTAGGGTCTCGTTACATAGCCCCTTATAACACCAGCATATGACCTAAGTGTAAGGTGTGCTATGGTGAGAGAATCTGAGGGAGGCTCAGATAACATTGCCCTAGTAGTAATCTTTACTAACTTGAACTTCTCCCGTAGGCGTTTCCGTTCAAGCTTGACACGCTGAAGTTCAGCTTGGGCTTGGTCCAAAGCGAAGCCCAAAGATGTCACCTCCTTCCCAAGCTCTGATAAGTGGGCTTCATAAGGTTCGAGTCTACTGGATGAAGCCATCGACTCCTCTTTCTGCATTAACCATTAACATTTCTATTAAATCATTAAGAGTAAGTTAATATACTACTCAAAAATATTGGGTCGTTACATTGAATCCCGCCCGCACACACCTGGGCCACAACTGTCACATGTAACCACGCCTGCAAACACCTAGGCCAGAACAACCACCACCATGCCCGAAGACACCTGGGCTAAAGGATCCACTGTCACGCCCGAAGACACCTGGGCCTCATCCCGAAGACACTTGGGAAACCACCTACCGCACACACCTGGCCAACCACCACACTACCCCGCCCAAAGGTTCTTGGGCTAATAATGGGCCTCAGGCCATCACAGCCTGCCCGAAGATACTTGGGCTATCCGGGAAAGGGAGCAGAAAAGGAGCTAATAACCAGCCACCAAGAATAGTGTTGGGAAAAACACCCTCCCCCATGAAATGGGGGTGTTTGGCACTTAAGTGCTCAACTTGGGTGGGGTGAAAATAATAAACACAAAACTACAAGTATAGATATAGGTAACAAGCACTCACCCAAAGTCTAGGTTTTTCTAACCAACCTACAGAACACAACACTACTACATCCAAGTCACAAGTCACGACTCTCGCCAACAAAACCCATTTGTCCCATTCTTGTTTCATGTTCAGTAATAATGTTTAAGTTTAAGAACTACTGGGCAACTAGTAGGCATAGGCATAAGTCCAGGAAAGTAAACAGTCAAACATCAACCAAAACGCCCACACCCGGTTCTCAACAACAGAGGATCCCACCCCAATTCGTGATATAAACAAGTACCCACCCGGTCTTAAAACTCACAACCACTGAATCCATACCAACAGGGGATCCCATCCCAAAATCACACAACCACCGAGAGTATAAAGACAGGGGATCCCATCCCCTCCCACATCTCCAGCAATCGGCCCGAAAAAGAAAACAACCAACTACCACCATCAACACAAGTCAGGGTCGTGCAGGTATTTTCAGATTTAAATGACTTAACACACTCCATGATTCAAATTCCGTGTGTTCTAACCGGGAGTTATCACAGAAGGGTTGATCCTGGTGCTTTCAATTTATTCAGCTGGATATACGTGATTAACCAATTTACTTTTCACAGCAGGAGTTTACAACCACAAACAAGCCATTTAAAACATCAACAGGGGTTCATTAGTGCACAAACAATGACCACCAACGGCCTCGATTTTCAGAAGGCATAAGCCAGCACAACTCAACAAGATGATCATAATATAAGCAACATCAACGATCACAACCCCCCCCCCCCCCTTCATTCTTTACATGATTCGTTCAGTATCTTTAATTAGGTCTGGTTTATCCAATTCTACAGAATCAAAAGTACGCCCACCCCGCATGATACACAAAAGAGAGAGGCAAAGGAGAAATTCTCTACCTGTTGATAGATGATCGACGTTTAGGCCGAGGGCGCGGAACTTTACGGATAATGATGCAGCGCGCCCGATGCACCAGAAGTTGTTTGTGAAAATCCGCGATCGAGGAAAGGAGAAACCACGACTAACCCTTAGTTTATAAGATCTATGGATGGTTGAGGTGAAAATGCGAAACCGCGTAAGGCGCAGGGGTCGTGGGTTGACCACGCGGCTCCACTCGTCATTAAAGGGGGTCGAGTGGTTTAATCCAACTCATGAATTGATTAAGTATTTAATTAAAACTCTTATGCGCGTTACGGGTCTTTAAAACACGCTTGAACGAGTCAGAATAGGATTTAAAACCCTATTTGCACAAAAAGGAGCGCTACTGGAAACAACTCGACAAGGTCGGGTGATGCTGATCGGTCTCACCGATCGGTCACGCCCATCGGTCTCACCAATCGGTCACGCCGATCGGTCCCGCCGATCGGTCTCACCGATCCGTCGCGCCGATCGATCTCACCGATCGGTCTCCCCGATCGGTCTCACCAATCGGTCACGCCGATCGGTCTCACCGAGACGCCACCCCTTTAGGACCCGGATTTTGGCAAAGGGAAGGACCAAGAGAGTCTGGGTCATCACATGTCCCATCATAGTATGTCATCCAACCACAAAACTATATTTAAGAATATTATTATAGCATTTCAAGGTACTCATCATAGTGGGGAACTGTCATGACCTTATCAATGCAATAAATAATCTAGGACATTATTAAATCATAGTCATGCAGAACAATGAACAATATGTAATACATTAAATATCCATGTAATCAAAGTATAAATAATTGGTTCTAGGACACCAACTCTAACATTTTTCTATGGAAAAACTTTTACTATGATAATAAATAATTCTTATATAAATAATTTTTTGAGAATTAAATTAATTTTTTTTACCTAGGCATGACTTTCACGGTGGTGGAATGAATTGAAATACTATAACATTAATATAGAAAATATTAAAGGAAAAGATAATGTCATTACAGATGCACTAACACACTATTTTTGACTCTTGCAGGTGCAATGGTAGAAAGTAGAAAATCAAGGAGATGCCATGTTTGCATTGATAATCATTACATGGTAGAATTCTCGGTTATTAGAGTAATAAATGACTGACTTGACAGAATTGAACAAAGAAAATGGACTCTAGTAGATAATTACCTTCAGAAGAAGAGATCTTCATCCAGTAAGGTTTAAAGATTAGAAAGCACAGGTTCCTCAGTTAGAATATCTAAAAAACTAGGAAATTATTCAAAGAGACCTCTATATAGAAAGTCTAAATATAGAAGTAATATTGAATGCTTTTTATGTGGTCAGAAAGGACATTACAACACTCAATGTGCAGGTAATCCGAGAAACAGGAAGGCTCAGAAGAACCAGAAGATTAACATGAATATTAATATCTAGGATGATTAATTAGAAGAAGAACTTGAAAAGTATAAAAGGTCTCATAAAGAACCTAATAGATATAATGTTCAGTAAGAACAAGATCAATAAAGTTTGGATGATGATCTAGATGAAGATCCCAATTCAGTAAAGTAAATATGGAAATATTTGCAAAGGATTCCAAATATTTCAAGGAATAAATCCACAACCATTTATAATTTGATCTAGAAAAGTAAATATGACCGAATATTCAAAATAGGTATGAAACATGTTTTAAACATACTTGAAGAATCTGATGATCTTATGAAGGGTTATAAAAATATTGATTGATATATGATCAGTATGATCATCACTAAAGAGATCAGGTTAAAGGTCTAAGTTTTTGCTCTTCTTGACAAAGTTAGAAGGATCAAGGATATAATTATGGAAGAATATACAGTGTTGAAAAGGTTTTTTAAGATTTTAGGAACAGGGATTTTGAAGATCTAAATACCAGATACGACATCAGAACTAGAAGAGTTCATTGAATGCCAAAAATCTTTTAGAATGGGAGTTGTACAATTCTTGGGATTTAAGAAAATATATTCCACATTCAATTAGGTACCACAGATGGTGAGAACGGTTCTAAACAATTCATATTAGAGTTTTCTATGGTGGGTTACACATATTGAACCTATCAGATTAGTAAACATATTAGACATGCTATGAAATTTGTACTCAGGGCACTAGTGTAAAGGACATGTCTAGAAAATGTTCGAAAATTCGCAATTTAGCGATGAAGATTGGCTAGAGTTTGGTTTGAATAAGAGCCATTATGAACATATCCAAATTTCATGGAGTATTTATTTAGTTGAATCAAAATCAACAAGAAAAGATTTTATATTCTTTGCAGGAGATAATGTGTTAGTCTCTATCAACTATAGAGATATGCAACATGTAGGAATAGCACATCTGACAGACTTCGCGGTGGAGGAAGATAGGATTCTTGAAAAACTCAAGACTTGGAAAGGATATAAAGAAGAAAGTTAGAGAAAGAAGTCTCAATTAGAGAAATGATCGATGCTATGTACGACTTAGAGGGATTTTAGGCGTTGATCCAGACACATGTCATATCCGACATGGATGATAGTATCAAATCGGACATGTCAATTGTGCAATTTGTTTTTAGAGTGAAGTGTGCAGTGGAAGTTTCGTGGTTGTGTCCCACCTTTTTCTTTTTCTTTTACTTTTACTTTTACTTATTTATTTGAAGAAAGTGTGTCCTATAAAAATTGGGTCAGCTTCTTAGGAAAGCTGAGCCAAGAGGCTTATATAAAGTAACTCAGACCCATTTGTTCGGAGAGGTGATTTTGAATAGAAATCAAAATGATTTCCGACATTCTCTATCTACAATATCTCTAAGCCTTTGTGTTTTTTGTGAGAAGCGATTGCCAATATGATCCTATGAAGTCGATGACAGGTAGTCCCATTATCCACTTCGTGGATATTGTTTTGCTGCTGTGTTTGTAATTTTTTCAGCCTTTTTGGACTCTCAAATCGGGATTTTCTGGGAGATCCAATCAGAGACTTCACCTACTAGTGGTATCAGATGATTGAGTGATGAATCATGCAACATTATAGTGGCGGTAAATAATTATTGTGACTCTAGAATATGATGGGTAATGGAATCACATCGTAGTATATACATCATGCCGTAAAAGGTTAAGAGAAATAATGGATCATGATTTAACAAAGGTGGTGGGTCAGAAGCGGATTGGTTTCAAAATAAACTCAGTTGCGACAATAATAATTTGTGAGAATCACCAATGTAAATGAAGTGTCAAACCAAACAATAGAATAATAATGGGGACAGAGATTTTAATGTGGAAAACCCTCCTTGTAGAGTATTAAAAAATCACGGGGCAACTCCAAGAATATTCACTATGAATGAGAGAATACAAAGAATCCAAGCAATAGCCCAAACTTGAATTACAAATACAGCGTAGAAAAACTTGTGTAAAATTCACACCCCAATACGCCTTCGCCGCCTCTCTGATAATAGTTTGTGACAAGTAGTCACCCTTCGGAGATCAAACCTGAACACGCGGCGTTGTTGTAGCACCTCGTTGCACAACCCAATTTGCCGTTGTTCGCTGCCACCTACACTCGAAACCATTGTCCACGTTTTCCGCACAAGCCTCCACCCTCTGCTGCTGCTGTGTGTGTGCCCCCTCTGCTCTTGGTGTTGTGGATAATAAAGCATGGTCGTTGCCTCTATTTTATAGGCACTCATTCTCACGTCAAAAACGTGTCTCTGCGTGAATTTAATTCACGTGGCCGCGACCCGTGTTTCTCTTTTTCAATAATGTGTCCTCATAAAAACAAGTACCATTACTTCCAAAAAACAGGTTGAACCCCAACAATCTCCCCCTTTATCCCATCGAAGAAGGAGATCACATCCAACAAACTTAATTGGAAAGCAAACTGGTTGGTATTGAACCAACCGTCAACCTCTGCAGAAAATATGACACCCCCTTTTGCATCTTTGACGGAAACCTGAAATCTCCTCCTGCAAAGGAAATCCAAATGTTGAAGTCTTCGTCATATTTGTGTTTGCACCGATAATACCAGAATCAATCATATCTGGCTCCCCCATAATTGTGATCGCCACATAATCTAGAGCACCTATAGGAATTACTCGCTCCCTCTGCTCAATATCCTCCGAGCAGTCAAAAGCTCTCAGTGCATCACCCCGATCTTTGATTTTCATTCTTTCTTCAATAGTGGCACTCTCTGAAGAAAAAGAATTAGGTGTAAGATCTGAAACACCTGGCCTGACATGTTTCGTCTTCCAAACCTTCTTCAACTTAGTCGATGGTCTTTGACTCATGCACGGCGATCGCTTGTGCCACAAATATGACAAAGTCCTCTTCACAATTGGATTTGTCACACCACTGCACGCCTTTGCATCTGTCCTGTAAATCGTGTCATTCATTTTGCCTCGCACATAAACCATCGATCCTCTAGACAAAGTCCATCTTCCACCACCAAACGAACTCCTGAATCCATCAGTATCAAGAGCACAAGTAGATAACAAATTATGGTGTATACTTGGCACATGTCGCACATCCTTCAATGTCAATGTACAGCCTGCATTCTTAGTGACACAAATATCACCAACACCAATGACATCAGCAGAATCTCTGTTTCCCATCTTCAATCTACCAAAGTCACATTCTTCGTATGAAGAAAATAGTCCCCTCTT
This sequence comes from Viscum album, assembly GCA_963277665.1. Lineage (NCBI taxonomy): Eukaryota > Viridiplantae > Streptophyta > Magnoliopsida > Santalales > Viscaceae > Viscum > Viscum album. The sequence goes on from OY728162.1 coordinate 815,584,932, forward strand.
TGGTGAAATATGGTACGATAGTGCTGAATTAACCACTCATTCGGTGTACAAATCTGACCCGCGACAATCAATGCCAACTGAAAGTAATTCACCCTCACCCTGAACAAGACTTACACCGGTATCATCAGAATCGGTGTCGTGCGCCTTCTTTTCCTCCTTAAGCTTTTTCAATTCATAGCAGTGTCTTTGTACACGACCCTCCTTGTTGCAAAAGAAGCACTTGATATTTCTTATTGTCTTTGACCAACCTCTCTGACTACCGCGTCCATTTGCCACAGCTAAAATACCACTATTACCTGAAGATTCACCATCATTTGTCTTTCGCTGAGTCTCGTTCATCAACAACGACGAAATCACATCATCCAACTTCAATGTATCTTTACCGAACAACAATGTGGTGACAATATTATCATATGAATCAGGCAACAAACCCAAAAGAAGCAAAGCCTTGTCTTCTTCTTCCATTTCAACAGGTACCACGTTACCTTTACCATCAATCTTGATCGCCACTGAGGATAGCTCTGTCATAAGTTTGGTGAACTCGTCCATATGGTTACCTAAATCTCCATTCTCTGGCATTCGAAAACGATACAATCGTTTCTTCAAATATAAACGATTTGTGAGGGATTTTGATTTATACCTTCTTTTAAGTTTCGTCCAGATCTCCTCCGGATTTGTCAGATTCATCACTTCCCACAGTGTATTATCACCCAAATACATCTGAATCGTGCTTGTCACCAACTCTCTCATGTCCTGCCAATCACCAACGCTCATCATCTCCGATTTATCTGATTTTTTCTTTAACGCCTTCGTTGTCTTCTCACATACCAAAATATTTTTAACTTTTTGTTGTCAAAGTGTAAAATCATTTTGCTCGTTAAACAGTTCAATATGGGCAGGAATCTTACGACGTGAATCACCCATATTTAATCAGCAAGAAACGCGGATAACCTCCTTTGATACCAGATGTTGGTTCGGAAGCGGATTGGTTTCAAAATAAACTCAGTTGCGACAACAACAATTTGTGAGAATTACCAATGTAAACGAAGCGCCAAACCAAACATCAGAATAATAAAGGGGACACATATTTTAACGTGGAAGAACCCTCCTTGCAGAAGATAAAAAAACCACGGGGCAACTTCGAGAATATTCACTATGAATGAGAGAATACAAAGAATTCAAGCAATAACCCAAACTTGAATTACAAATACAGCGTAGAAAAAACTGTGTGAAATTCACACCCGATACGCCTTCGCCGCCTTTCTGATAATAGTTCGTGACAAGGCGTCGCCCTTCGGAGATCAAACCCGAACACACGACGTTGTTGTAGCATCTCGGTGCACAACCCAATTCATCGTTGTCCGCTGCCACCCACACACGAAACTGTTGTCCATGTTTTCTGCACAAGCCTCCGCCCTCTGCTGCTAGTGCGTGTGCGCCCCCTTTGCTCTTGGTATTGTGGATGATAAACCAAGACCACTGCCTCTATTTTATAGACACTCATTCCCGCATCAAAAACGTCTCTGCGTGAGTTTAATTCACGCGGCCGCGACCCTTGTTTCTCTTTTTCAATAAGGTGTTCTCATAAAAACAAGCGCCATTAATTCTAAAAAACGGACTGAACCCAACACATGCGAGGTGTATTTTTGGAATAAATCCAAAAATATCAATCAGTTGAGGATGCCAGGATTTTCTTTATGAAAAGGATATCTTGAATGGCTGCTGGGAGGGGGGTTCTCGTTGCTCTAGGTAGTGATGGCCGCTGTCCTGGCCCCTCCCCAACCGGCGGGCTCCCCAACCGGCGGGGGAGGGATTTTCTCCATTTTCCTCTGGGGCCCGTCCTCGGCCTTTCATTACTTTCTCTAATATCGACTGTCTTCTTTCTTTCCACATCCTGACGCTCAGCCCTAAAGTCCCCCGAGTTGTTCGGCAGGTTTCCTCAACTCCCGGTCTCAATCTCGGAGTTCACAGAAGCTCCATCCCTCCCGAATCTTACTTTGGTGGCTCTCTTCAGGAAGCATCATCCTTCAGTTGATTCTTTCGACATGTTCATTTTTGGATTTTGGGGCTTACAAGAACGATCGATGGTTGGCCTTTTGGATCACCGGCACATCATGGTACATTTTGCGTCAGAGGACAACTTAATCCGGGCTTGGTCCAGTGCTCCCCAAACCCGCAATAGAGCTTGTTTCTACCTTTTTAGATGGGCTTACAATTTTCACATGAAGCGTGACGCTCCGACCATGGCTATATGGGTTAGTTTTCCAGAACTTCGCCCTCTATTCCAAAATCCTTCGATCTTGAGAATGTTAGGAAATATGGTTGGTCATTTCTTATGTTTTGATAGTCGAACTAGTTTTTTTTGTCATCCTATCTCCCCACGATTTTGTGCTAAAGCTTGTTGTACTGGAAGTGGACAGGAGCTTGAGCAAGTTACTTCTAGGAGTGATAGTCTGAAAAACCAACCTAATTCAAGCACACCTTCTGCAATACAGGATTTCCAGGTCTGAATGCAGCCTCGACTCTGAGACGGGGTTCGCCAGATCAATGAGACTCTTCAATGCCAATTCAGCTCCAAAATCATTTCTCAACCTTGAATGGAAATGAAAAGGAGAATGTTAGACCCTGAAGGATGCAAAACATACATTCCAAGGTGGAAATGAAGGAAGTTTGGGTCTAGGTCTTGTGAGGGGATTGATCAGAGTGACAAAGAAGCAGATTCTCAACTAACGACGGACTAAGAGCAATACCCCCAAGAAATTATGACGGACTAAGAGCAGGACTCCCAAGGGGCCTTGAGGGTTGGGTATAGCTCATGTAAGGGTAAGTGATAGAGTTGGGGTTAATTCTGTTAGGGAGAGACCTCTTGTCCAGTTCACTTACCAAAGGAGGGGTTGGTTTGTTAAGTGAGGTGTGGTGCGTTCTGTTTGGGAGGGGTGGATTGTAAAAAGTATTTTGTCAAGTGAAGGGTGTTCTGTCTGGGAAGGGGCAGATTTGTAATTAGCTTATTCTTTTGCTGTTATTCGGTTATAAATAGGGGAAGGGGTCTAGTATTGGGGTATCGGGTTTTCAGTTGGAAGTCTAGCGTGGTCTAGGTCCTAAAGAGAGAGAGAGCTACTCTTTGGAGGTTAGTCTGTCTTCATTTTTTCTCCTACAATTTCTCTTGTAAAACTTACGGAATTCATCAAAAGAAGTGGATTACTTGTTTCTTTTCCTCTCCATAGAGAAAATTTCGTATCAACTTGGAACTTTCATTGAGAGGTAGAATCATTCCTTGCGGATAATGAGGTTTTAGAGTGAGAATCTATAAGAGAGAAGGATAGAATTGAAACTGTATGTCTACACGCATGGAAAACAAAGTGGTGCTACTAGAGACAACAACATCCGATTTGACGACTGGAATGAAGCGACAGGAGGATGACCTTCATCATTTGGAGGATGCTTATCAGTGCCAAGAGGAAGCCTATCGTCGATAAGGACACCGACTCCAAGAGATGATCGCAGCTGTTTTACAGCTCCGACCGAGCTTGGAGGATGGTTCTGGACGAGTTAAGGTAAGGGAGAAATGGTGGAAATGGAAGGCGGTGGTAGTAACCTGAACGATGGAACTAAGGAAAGAAACCTTGATGTAGTTGTTGTGGCAAGTCTAGGAACCCGAGAACAAGAACAAGAAGAGATGAAAACAGTGACTAGGCAGATGGAGATGCCTACATTCTCAGGAGAAGATCCTGTTATATGGACAACAAGAGCGGAACTATATTTTACAATCAAGCGGACGCGGGAGGAGCTTAAGGTATCTTTGAAACAATTAAGTATGGAAGGAAGGGCTCAATATTGGATCATCTCTTCGAGGTTGGTGCGGCCTATTCTTTCCTGGAGACAACTGAAAGAGGAGCTTCTGGGAAGATATGGGAGTGCAGAGGAAGAAGATCATATGGGAGTGCAGAGGAAGAAGATCCGGGAGTCTTTTTGAAGGGGTTATGGCAGAGAGGATCAATGGATGCTTATATAGATGAATTTGAAAGGGTGACATTAAGAATTCTGAACTTGATAGAAGTATGGTACATGAGTATGTTTATAGGGGGATTAAAACCAGAAATTGGATGTACCATCATGACTCACGAACCACAATCTAAGGCGCGGTTGTTGACTTTGGCTAGGACTGTGGAATGAGAATTGTTAGTAAAGAGAATTATCAAACAATCTGAACCATGGAATAGGAACAATAATTCTGCTGGACAGAGTAGAGGATGGATACCAGGAGCAATAAAAAATACTCATATGGGAGAAATGGCGGTGTAGGATAAGAAGGGTGCAGTAACACCATGATGGAGAGGAGTAAGGAATTTATCTAGAGAGGAATTTGAGGAGAGGAAATCCAAAGGATTATGTTATACATGTGGACATAAGTTTAATTTTGGACACCGATGTCTGGATAAGGGATACAGAATAATGATGTGGGAATGTATGGATCCTAAGGAGGAATATGTAGAGAGTGAAAATGAAGCAGCAAGGGGAAAAGAGGTTGGTAGTTTGTGGGAATTAGAGATGAAGGGAACTACTACTACTGGATTGGAGAAAGCCTGTGCTGTTAGTACTTGGTCAATGTTAGTAGAAGGGACAGTGGAAGAAGTTCCACTGTTGGTATTAATTGATAGTGGGGCAAGTCACAACTTCATTTCCAGGCGACTAAAAACACAGTTTGTAGCTCGAGTAGAGGACACTGGACCTTTCTACATCTGGTTGGGAGACGACCACTGAGTAACATCTTATGGGTTGTGTAAGTCCTTACGAATTGTGTTAGGAAATGTGGAATTTATTGTTGATGCATACATATTTGACGCAACCAGACCAGATTTGGTACCGGGAATCTCTTGGTTAGAAACGTTGAGATTTGTGACAACCAACTGGAAGGGTATGATAATGAGATTCGAATGGGAAGGAATGTAAGTGGAATTACAGGGAGTTAGAACACCTTAGAAGTCACCAGGGGCTTTGCAAGAATATATGGGAAGTGGCAGAAGGCAGTTGCAGGGGTTACAGTGGACAAAATATGAGGAAAGAAAAGGAAAACATGCAGTTGGACAGTAAGCAGCAGCAAGAATTGCAAAAAATTATGGATATCTATAAAACAGTGTTTTAATCTCCAAGGAAATTGCCACCTTGTAGAGAAACTGATCATGCAATTAAGCTTAAAGTTGGGTCAGAACCAGTGAATATAAGGCCATATAAACATGGATATCACATGAAAAATGAAATAGAAACTCAGGTTCGAGAGCTGCTAGAAATGGGGGTTCATCAGACCAAGTCGAAGTCCCTATTCAAACCCAATTATAATGGTTAGAAAAAAAGATGGGGGTGGCAGATGTGTATAGATTATCGAGCTCTAAACAGTATAACAGTCCCCGATAGGTACCCTATTCCGGTAATTGAAGAGCTTATAGATGAATTGCATGGAGCGACATATTTTACCATGTTGGACCTAAAGTTTGGGTTTCACCAAGTACGGATGAGGGATGAAGATATTAGGAAAACAACATTTAAGACTCATGTGGTCCATTATGAGTATGTAGTCATGCCATTTGGTTCGATGAACACTCCTCCCTTTCAAGCAACGATGAACAACATATTTCGGAAAATGTTAAGAAAATGAGTTTTGGTGTTTTTTAATGACATATTACTCTATAGCACCACATGGGAAGAACATTTAGAAAAATTACAGCTGCTGCTATAGATAATGAGAAACAATTACATGCATGTCATTGGGAAAAAGCGCCAAAAGCAAACGGGAGGTAGAGTATTTGGGTCACCTAATTTCAGCAGGAGTGTCCATGGATCCTGTAGAGGAATAAAAAGAGAGAAACCCGAACCCCCAAGGTGTCTCTCTAAAGGAGCCCTTGGGGTGTATTTATAATGAATATTAAAAACCACACCGGACCTCAAGTCCGATGTGGGATGCAGACTCCAACACTCCCCCTCAAGCTAGGTGTACCTAGTTTGGACACATAATGAAAAGAAAGCAACAAAACAAAGACCAACACTCCCCCTCAAGCTGGACATGCCCAGCTTGATTACAAAACCAGACGAAATAAAAAGAACGCTGCAAAGGGCTGCTGCTCCCCCTCACGATCAAAGCTCCTCCGCAGGATGATGGATGGATGATGTTGCGGGCGCAGCAGAAGAAACCACTCAGATCGGCTGGTTGACGGAGCGCCAGGAATGCCGCACTAGCTGGGCCGGTCGATGAAACGCCGAGAAATCCAAACTAGCACCGGGAAAACCGCACTTGCGGGGCCGACGACGGGAGGTGGGGATTCCGCAGAATTGTTGCGGGACTGGCGGCGCCAACGGGTCCAAATCCTAGGTGGTCGAGGTGCTGCGCTAGCGAATGGACGTGCCGGCGGACAGAGATGCGGCTGCCGGGAGTCGTCGGGAGATGCCGGCGAGGCGGGGATGCCGCAGGAGGTGCCGGAGAGCCGAAACTGAAGTTGGGCAGCCGCAGGGAGAAACTGGAGCCGGCTGGCTGCCGAAAGAGAAGCGCAGGAGGAGGCCGACGAGGGAGCAGAAGGCCGGGAGGTGGCACTGGAAGCCGGAGGAGGCCGCCGGCGTGGAGGGGCCGACAAGGGTGGAGGCCGGTTGCTGGAGGCCGGCTGCTAGAGGCCGGCTGCTGGAGGTGCTGGCAGGAATGGAGGCCGGTGAAGGAGGTTGCCTTGGAGGAGCGCTGCTGGAGGGCCGCAGTCCGGATATCGCCGGATCTGGCCGAAAATCGCCAGATCTGGCCGGAGTAGCCTGGATCAGGCCGGAGCCGGCCGGAGCTGTCCGGATCTGGCCGGAAATCACCGGATCTGGCCGGAAAAATCCAGGAAGGGCCGGGAGGGCGCGCGGAGGGCCGAGGGCACTGCGGCGCGAAGGGAGGGCCGCCGTGAGGGAGTGCCGCCGGGAGCCGGGGCGAGGCGCGCTGAGGGCAAGGCGTCGGGGCGAGGGCGCTGCGGTGCGAAGGGAGGGCCGCCGTGAAGGGAGTGCGGCCGAGATGGAGGGAGGGGGCGACGCGGAGGAGCGAGCCGCGCGGGGGGAGATCCGCCGGTTGGGAGGGGGGTGACGCGGGGGGGTGTTGCCGGCGGTGGAAGCCGTCGAACGGGAGGCCGCGCGTCACAGGTGGCCGACGCAAGGGATGCGGGGCTGGAAGCCGAGTCGCGCCGCGGGAGGGAGGCGGGATCCGCGACAGGAAGTCGGAGGGAGGCGGGGCCGGTCGTCGCAAGGAGGCGAAGCCGGGAAGCCGCAGGAGGGGACGTCGTCAACGGAGCAACGGAGCAGTGCCGGACGACAGGAAGCCGCGGGACGGAGGGAAGCCGGGAGCCGCGTCAGGCAGGAGGTCAACGCGGGGAGCCACGGGAGGGCGACGCGGAAGGCGGGGCCGACGGGAGCCGGGAAGCCGCATCGTAAGCAGAGGGCTGCCGGTGGGGAGAGCCGCCGGGAGGGAGAGCCGCCGGGAGGGAGCGCCGCCGGGAGGGAGAGCCGCCGGGAGGGAGAGCCGGCAGGAGAAATGGAGGGAGGGGGGGCGGCGGCTATTTGGATTGGAGCCGCCACCCCCCGGACGGGGAAACCCTAAAGGAAGGGGGAAAAAAAAATTCAGGAGGGAGGGTCGGGAGGGTCGGGAGTAAATCCCTCTGATACCATGTAGAGGAATAAAAAGAGAGAAACCTGAACCCCCAAGGTGTCTCTCTAAAGGAGCCCTTGGGGTGTATTTATAATGAATATTAAAAACCACACCGGACCTCAAGTCTGATGTGGGATGCAGACTCCAACAGATCCTAAAAAATTGGAGGTAGTAAAGGAATGTCGGGAACCAAAGAATACACAGGAAGTAAGAGGGTTCCTTGGGCATACCGGATATTATCGGAAGTTCATAAAGGATTATGAAAAAATTGCTAGGCTATTAACGACATTAACTAAAAAAGTGGAATTCAAGTGGAATGAAGAAGTTCAAAATGCTTTTGAAGAGCTTAAAAAATGCATGACAATTACACCTATCCTTGGTTTGCCATATTTTTCTTAGGAATTTACTGTTGAATGCGACGCATCAGGGCTGGGAATAGGAGCAGTTTTGGTTCAAGAAGGTCATCCTCTGGCCTACTATAATAAAGCGCTGTCTGAATTTTTTTTGGTTAAATCAGTATATGAGAAGGAATTGATGGCGATGGTTTTACCCATTCAACATTGGAGACTATATTTATTGGGGAGACCATTCAAAGTGATAACCGTTCATTGATGTTTGAAACATATGTTAAGCCAACAAGTGATGACAGCAAACCAACAGTGTTGCCAGGCCAAGCTAATGGGATATAACTTTGAGATATTATATCGATCGGGGAAGATGCATAATGCGGCCGATGCACTATCCAAAGTTATACCAGAGGGTGAATACTGTCAGATAGCAGTATCTATGCCATGTTGGGAAGATATACATATAGTTCGGGCAGAATTGAAGTAGGATGAAGAATTGCAAATGAATGTAAATAAATTATAGCAAGGGGACTGCAGAAAGCCTGGGTATTCTTCCAGAGGGGCTGTTATTTTACAAAGACAGATTGGTGATATCCCAAAAATCCACTTTGATACCCAAGTTAATGGAAATTTTCATTCCTCACCTGAAGGAGGACATTTGGGGTATCTTAAAACTTACAAAAGGATGAAAAATGGGGTGTATTACCCAGGAATGACCAAATCTGTACAGCAGTATGTTCGAGAATGTGAGACTTGTCAGAAAAATATGTATTAGTCTTTAAATCCAGCTGGTTTGCTCCAACTGTTACCTATTCCGAAGTTGGTATGGGAAGAAGTATTCATAGATTTCGTTTCAGGGTTACCGAAATCTCAGGGATTTGAAGTGGTGCTGGTAGTTGTCGACAGGTTGAGCAAATATACTCATTTTATACCTCTTAAACATCCTTACACAACCAAAATGGTGGCAGAAGTTTTAATGAAAGAAATAGTGCGTCTTCATGGTATTCCAACAGCAATAGTAACTGAGATCCCCTACTCACTAGTTTGTTTTGGCGAGAATTATTCAAGTTACAAGGAACCGCTTTGAAGATGAGTTCATCTTATCATCCTCAATGTGATGGGTAGACCGAGGTAGTCAATAGGTATTTGGAGATATATTTGAGATGTTTTACGGCTGATCAACCTCAACGATGGGTATCTTGGCTATTGTGGGAAGAATATAGTTTTAATACCTCCTACCATATTTCAATTGGACAAACTCCTTTTGAGGCAATTTACAGGAGGAAACCTCCACCGATAATTTGGTATTCTAAAGGGGAAGCAGCAGTTGAGGCCGTTGCAAATTCTTTAGAAGATAGAGATGAAGCCTTGAAGAAGTTACGAGTTAACCTACGTCGTGCACAACAGCTAATGGTTAATATGGTAACAGCCACTGACGAGATGTGCCATTTGAAGTAGGGAATCTAGTTTGGGTAAATCTGATACCAAATATTCTAGGGGGGAAGTTTCAAAATGAAGGAAAATTAGCTGCACAGTATTTTGGTCCATTGGAGATAACCAATAGAACAGGGTATGTGGCCTATCAGTTGAAGCTACCAGAGACAAGTAGAGTGCATCTTCATGGGTCACAACTGAAGGCAGTGATAGGTGATCAGGTGGCAGAGGCCTTACCAGAGGAATATTTGACCGAAAAAGAAATTCTGAAAAATATTCTGGCAATAGAAAAACAGGGTTCTACCCATCTCTGGTTAGTACAGTGGCGTGGAAGATCGGTGGAGGAAGCTACTTGGGAGGACGCCAGCCTGCTGAAGAATTAGTTTCCTCACTACCACCTTGAGGATAAGGCGAAACTTTAGGGAGGAGGTAATGATAGAGTTGGGGTCAACTGTTAGGGAGAGACCTCCTGTCCGGTTCACTTACCAAAGGAGGGGCCGGTTTGTTAAGTGAGGCGTGATGCGTTCTATTTGGGAGGGTGATGTGAGACGCACGGGGTGACCCGATCTTCACGGCGTAGGTCGGCGGATGAAGGATGTGGTTCAGGGCTATGTGGCGGATGATGGCTACGGATAGTGGACGCAAGCAGTCAATCAACGCTGTAAGGAGCGCGACCTACTACCTAGACAACACACTCAAAGGGGGATGTGATAGCCAATCCACACGACAACACACTTGGGTTGAGGCACGAAATTGGGGGCTTTGTGATCTTGGATCACCAATCTAACTTGTAGATTGACACGGCAAGAATGCACAAGAGCAAAGGGGAAAACCCGGGATAATCCTCACACAATGGAGAGAAACAAAGCATAAGCTCTCAATTAATTCTTGAATGCCATACAAGTGCCATGGGGTGACTATTTATAGCCAAGGGGGTGGTACAATAGTCAAGGGTCTAATACCCTAAAGTCATAAAGGCTAAACTACTTTGTTCCCTTAAATTCAAAAAGATAAAGTCTACCAAAGACTTTTGGAAAAGTGAAACACAACTTTCCAACTATAGCCCACCGGATTTGACTTTGAGTGCATAGCCCATCGGATTTGACTTTGGTGTCCAAAGATGCCATTTATAGAATTCTCCATGTGGGCAAGGCATCCAAATTCGTGCAACCATGTGAGCCAAGCTTTAAACATCATGTTTGGGCTTGAATAAGTGAGATAATAGGCCCATTTGTTCCATCCATGCATGGCAAGATCCATTGGGCCATTAATGAAGCGAGATGGGCGCCCATTGTTGCATTCAGCCTCTTCAATCTCCCACGTGTCATTGGGCCTTGCAAATCCAACTCCTCCACTCGGGTAATCGGCTCGGTGCCTTCAACATGGTTCGCATCATCCTCCCCCTCTTGAAAAGGAGTCGTCCTCGACTCTTCATCCTCTACACCCAAAAAAGGAGAAAGATCAGAAACATTGAAAGTGACACTTACACCATACTCACCTGACAAAGCTATCTTGTAAGCATTGTTGTTAATCTTCTCAAGCACTCGGAATGGTCCATCGCCTCATGGCATGAGTTTTGATTTCCGCTTTTCGGGGAATCTTTCCTTCCGCATATGAATCCAAAGCAAGTCACCGGGCTCGAACAACATTTGCTTGCGACCCTTGTTTGCACGATCCATATATTTTTGGGTCATCCGCTCGATATTTATCCTTGCCTTTTCATGGATTTTCTTGATGAATTCTGCACGCCCTTTCGCATCCATATTAACTGCTTCCTGTAAAGGCAAAAGAACTAGATCAATAGGCGCAAGGGGGTTAAAACCGTAAACTATTTCAAATGGAGAATATTGAGTAGTGGAATGCTTGGCCCTGTTATATGCGAATTCCACATGTGGCAGACACTCCTCCCAATTCTTGATATTCTTTTTGACAATTGTTCGCAGAAGGGATGATAGTGTTCAATTCACCACCTCCGTTTGCCCATCGGTTTGTGGATGACAAGTAGTGGAAAATAGTAACTTTGTACCGAGTTTGCTCCACAAGGTCTTCCAAAAGTAACTAAGAAATTTTGTGTCTCGATCCGACACAATGGTCCTTGGCATTCCATGATGTTTGACTACTTCCTGAAAGAAAAGTGTTGCAATGTTAGTGACATCATATGTTTTGTGACAGGGAATAAAATGTGCCATTTTTGAAAACCGATCCACCACAACAAAAATGGAATCTCTCCCCCTCTTGGTCCGTGGTAACCCCACAATAAAGTCCATTGATATGTCCTCCCAAGGGGTGTTGGGAATTGGGAGATGAAGATATAGTCCATGTGGGTTCAGCTTTGATTTGGCTTTATGGCAAACAATGCACTTTCCCACAAATTTCTCAACATCTCTAGATATTCTAGGCCAATAAAAATGCTCACTAAGAACACTTATAGAGTTTTTGAAACACCAAAATGCCCCATTAACCCACCCGAATGTGACTCCTTTAGTAAAAGTAAACGGATAGAGCAATTAGGAATGCAAAGCTTATCAATCCGAAATAAGAATCCATCATGTAAATAGAACTTTTCCCAACTCCAGGTTTACAATGTTCATAAGGTTCTCTAAAATCACTATCAGTGGCATATAAATCCTTAATGTATTCAAAACCAAGAAGTTTTGAATCCAACAAGGATAAAAGAGAATATCTACGTGAAAGTGCATCGGCCACAGTATTTTCTTTACCCTTTTTATGCTTGATGACATATGGAAATGATTCAATGAATTCCAGCCATCTAGCATGTCTCCTATTTAGTTTATGTTGGCTCCTAAGGTATTTAAGAGCCTCGTGATCAGAATGGATCACAAATTCTTTAGGCCAAAGATAGTGTTGCCATGTTTCTAGTACTCTAAACAATGCATACAACTCTTTATCATTTGTAGCATAGTTTAGAGTTGAGCCTTTAACTTCTCACTAAAATAAGAAATAGGCTTACCTTCTTGCATGAGTACTCCTCCTATGCCAATTCCGCTTGCATCACATTCAATTTCAAAGGTCTTACCGAAGTCCGAAAGTGCAAGTAGAGGGGCGTGGGTGAGTCTCTCCTTTAGCGCATGGAAGACTTTTTCTTGAGTTGTCCCCCATTTGAAAGGAACATTCTTCTTTGTCAATTCATTCAATGGTGCTGCTAGTGTGCTGGAGTCTTTCACAAATCTCCTGTAAAAACTAGCAAGCCCATGAAAACTTCTTACCTGTCCAACGAAGGTTGGAGTTGGCCATTCTTGTATTGCTTTGATCTTCTCGGTGTCCACTTCAACTCCATTGCCGCTCACAACAAATCCAAGGAAAACAATTTTATCGAGACAAAATTCACACTTATTTATGTTTCCAAACAGGTTTTCTTTCCTTAACACCTCTATGACTTTGCTTAAGTGATCTACATGTTCATGCAAAGTCCTACTACACACCAAAATATCATCAAAGTATACCACAAATTTTCCAATATATGCACGTAATACATGATTCATTAACCTCATAAATGTGCTAGGTGCATTGGTGAGACCAAAGGGTATGACTAACCATTCATAAAGTCCATGTTTTGTCTTAAATGCAGTTTTCCACTCATCTCCTTCTTTCATCCTAATTTGATGGTAGCCACTTCTTAAATCAATTTTTGAGAAAATAGTTGAACCATTTAATTCATCTAGCATATCATCTAACCTAGGGATAGGATGACGATACCTGACCGTGATGTTGTTGATGACTCTACAGTCAATGCACATTCTCCATGTTCCATCCTTCTTTGGTACTAGAAGCACCGGTACCGCATAAGGACTAAGACTCTCTCTCACATACCCCACATTCAACAACTCTTGAACTTGCCTTTGAATTTCTTTTGTCTCCTCTGGGTTGGTGCGATATGCTGGGCGGTTCGGTAGTGATGCTCCAGGTATGAGGTCAATTTGATGCTCAATACCTCTAATGGGTGGCAAACCCGGTGGCACCTCTTCGGGAAACACATCTTCAAATTCCTGCAACAAAGACTCAACAACATGTGGCAAAGAAGATGTTAAGTCGTTAGTGTTCAACATCACCTCTTTGTACATAAGTACTAAGAGATTTTGTCGAGAAATCAAAGCTTCCTTAACCTCACTCTTTTTTGCCAACATCACACTTTTCTCTCCTCTCAAATCTAGAAGATGTTAAGTCGTTAGTGTTCAACATCATCTCTTTGTACATAAGTACTAAGAGATTTTGTCGAGAAATCAAAGCTTCCTTAACCTCACTCTTTTTTGTCAACATCACACTTTTCTCTCCTCTCAAATCTTTTTCCCCTCTTGATTTTTCTTTGCTCTCCATTTCTTTTCTTCTCTCATTTTCTATTTTTCCCTCATTCTCTCCTTTTTCATTTTCTCTCTTTTTTTCCTCAGCACTCTTTTTTTTCTTTTCTCTCAAAATGTGATCTTCCAGAATTTGCTTGGGGGACATGGGGTTGAGGGTTATAGGTCCCCCTCGGAGTACAAAAGAGTGACGGTTCGAGAAACCATCATGAGTAATACGCCGATCGTACTGCCATGGTCGACCCAACAACAAGTGGCACGCCTTCATAGGAACAATGTCGCACAATACCTCATCCTTGTATTTACCAATGGAGAACAATACCTTCACTTGCTTGGTGACCTTCAGCTCTCCACAATCATTCAACCACTGAAGCCGATATGGATGTTGATGCTTCAAAGTAGGAAGTCCCAACTTCTCTACTAACTCAGTGCTCGCAACATTACTACAGCTTCCTCCATCAATAATAACACTACATACCTTCCCATGGATCTTGCATCGTGTATGGAAAAGGTTCTCCCGCTGCTCATTCTCTCCCACAGTCATTTGTGAGCTTAGAACTCTCCTAGTGACAAGAATCTCACCATCTTCTGCAAACTCTCCACTATCAATTTCTGGAGATTCTTCCTCGTCCTCTTCCGAGCTCTCTCCATCAGTCTCCCATTCTCCATACTTGTTGATGGTCATGGTGCGCCAGTTTGGGCACTCACTAGCAATGTGACCCCTTCCTTGACATTTAAAACACCGAATATCCCTATTCCTGGTTTGGTTAGCCTCAAAAGTAGGTTTCTTAGGCGGAAGAATTACCTTGTCACTTTTGCGATCAACCACCACTTTTGCCTTTGATGGTTCTCCAATCTCCTTCCTTGGATTTCTCCATGGTGTGAAAGGGGTAGTGGGTTTCCTCATGTTGCTCCTCCTTTTGATTTGTTGCTCGATCTTGGTGGCTTGGTGGATCATATCTTGTATCTCTACATGGTGGTACATCTCCACTTGATCCGCAATCTCCTGATTGAGCCCATGTAAAAACCGTGCCATAGTTGCCTCCGGATCCTCCTCAACGTTTGCCCGAATCATGGCAATTTGCATCTCCTTGTAGCAGTCTTCTACACTCCTACTCCCTTGGGTGAGGCGTTGAAGTTTGTTGTGGAGATCTCTATGGTAATGTGTGGGAACAAACCGTTTCCGCATGGCAAACTTCATGTCCTCCCAAGTGTTGATAGGGCGTCCACCATATCTTGCCATTTCCTTTTGCATTTGATCCCACCAAATTAAAGCATAATCAGAAAATTCAAGGGAAGTAAGTTTGACCTTTTTCTCGGAATATGCATGGCATGAAAACACCTGCTCGATCCGCATCTCCCAGTCCAAGTATGCTTCTGGATCGCTTTTCCCTTGAAATGAAGGGACCTTCACCTTGATCCCGTCAAGTAGTTCATCATCATGTGGTCTTCTTTGGCCCCCTCTTGGTTGTTGGTACAACCTCCTCCTTTGTGGGAACTCCTCGAAATCACCATCAAAGTTTTCTATCTCCTCCTCCATGATGTGGGGGCGACGTGGTGCCTGAGCTCGCCGCTGGTTGTCATGGATCATCCTCGGGCTTGGTTGATTCTCCAGGTTGTCAATCCTCTCATGTAGCACTTCCAACTTTCGATCAAGAAGCCTCTCGAAGTGGCTCACCAAAGCTTGCATTTGGAGTTGTGTAGCTTCGGGTGCGGGAGATCTACTTTGACTTCCATCATCGCTAACATGAACAATTTTCTTCCCACGGTCTTCTGCCATGATGTGTAACACAAACACAAATACACACACACGGGGAGAAACACACACAAACTCACACACGCGAAGATGTACACATACGCACACACACAAGTTGTACACACTCACACGCAAGATTTACTCACACACACAAGGGTACACACACTTACAATGATACACACACACACACACGAGATTTACACACACACACACGAGATTTACACACACACACACAATGAAATGTACACACTCACACACACAATACTGTTTTTTTTTATTTCTCTCCACTCAACACTCAATTCAAATCCCAAACTCTTATGAAATATAATACCTTGTTTGGAGTGATCACGTGCCACTAATCCTTCTCAAACCAAGATTGCATCGGCGGATGGTTTCACACAACCCGTTTGAGTGGTAAAATGTAACAAAATGGTAAAGGGTGGAAAAGGGGGTTGAAATAAGGGTAAAAGGTGGAAAATGGGTGGAAAGGTGTGGTGTGTGGGTTTTGCCCGATTGTGCAAGATGAGAAAAATCAATAACAATATGAGCCAATATTGAAATGGAAAGTGCTAATATTGAAAAGCACGAAGATGGAGTAATTGTATCCGCTTTTTTTTCAATTTTTTTTTGTCAATTCTCCCCAAAAAGTGTTGTGCTTGGAGTTTTAAAGCACAAGATGATGAATGGAGAGTAATACGTTTTTTTTTAAAATCTCTCAAAGAAAGGATGTGCTTAATATTGAAAAGCACAAAATGATGAGTTGAGAGAATTTGATTTTTTTTTTGCTGGATACAAATCACGTAATGAGAAAAGAAGATTGATGAATAATTGGCTCAATGCAATAATATTTCAAACTTGCACAATGTAGGCCAATTCTGGAGGTTTTCAAGAAATGAGTTTTTTTTTAAATGGGTGGATGATATGGAAGGATAAGGAGAGGAATGGGTAAAACAAATGTAAAAGAAGGGATAGGTGCCTACCGTGTCAACCTGAGCTCTGATACCAACTGATGTGAGATGCACGGGGTGGCCCGATCTTCACGGCGTAGGTCGGCGGATGAAGGATGTGGTTCAGGGCTATGTGGCGGATGATGGGTACAGATAGTGGACGCAAGCAGTCAATCAACGCTATAAGGATCGCGACCTACTACTTAGACAACACACTCAAAGGGGGATGTGATAGCCAATCCACACGACAACGCACTTGGGTTGAAGCATGAAATTGGGGGCTTTGTGATCTTGGATCACCAATCTAACTTGTAGATTGACACGACAAGAATGCACAAGAGCAAAGGGGAAAACCCGGGATAATCCTCACACAATGGAGAGAAACAAAGCATAAGCTCTCAATTAATTCTTGAATGCCATACAAGTGCCATGGGGTGGCTATTTATAGCCAAGGGGGTGGTACAATAGTCAAGGGTCTAATACCCTAAAGTCATAAAGGCTAAACTACTTTGTTCCCTTAAATTCAAAAAGATAAAGTCTACCAAAGACTTTTGGAAAAGTGAAACACAACTTTCCAACTATAGCCCACCGGATTTGACTTTGAGTGCATAGCCCATCGGATTTGATTTTGGTGTCCAAAGATGCCATTTCTAGAATTCTCCATGTGGGCAAGGCATCCAAATTCGTGCAACCATGTGGGCCAAGCTTTAAACATCATGTTTGGGCTTGAATAAGTGAGATAATAGGCCCATTTGTTCCATCCATGCATGGCAAGATCCATTGGGCCATTAATGAAGCGAGATGGACGCCCATTGTTGCATTCAACCTCTTCAATCTCCCACGCGTCATTGGGCCTTGCAAATCCAACTCCTCCACTCGGGTAATCGGCTCGGTGCCTTCAACATGGTTCGCATCAGAGGGTGAATTGTAAAAAGTATTCTATCAAGTATCAGGTTTTCAGTTGGAAGTCTGGCATGGTCCAGGGCCTAGAGAGAGAGAGAGAGCTACTCTTTGGAGGTTAGTCTGTCGTCATTTTTTCTCCTGCAATTTCACTTGTAAAACTTACGAAATTCATCAAAGGAAGTGGATTACTTGTTTCTTTTCCTCTCCAAAGAGAAAATCTCCTATCAGTAAGCAGGATAATCTTTTTTCTGGGAACTTTCCAGTTCACAAGGGTGGGGGGGGGGAGATAAAGTTAAGGCCTCACAAAGATTAATCCAATTTACCAAAAACTATTGTAACTAGATCCTCAGGTAAGGAAAAGAAAAATGGGATGGAAATAAGGCCGGGTGTCTCAACATTTGCTAAAGGTGTTAATCAGGTGTCTGGTAAACTGGGCAAGCAAGTTCTAATCGTGGCCAACAGTGCACCTCAAGATGAAGTCACTATGCAGGATCTGGAATCAGTGCCTACCAAAATCTTGAACAGAATGGCAGGACAGGTGGAAGCAGGAAAAAGGAAAATGTGTGGAGCTCATTCTCCACTTTAAGGAAGAAATGTTAGAAGAATCCCTTCAGCTCAGTGTCCCGAAGGAGTTTGTTGAAAAAATATATGAGAGAATTATTCAAGTTGATCTTAATGAGGATCAACAAACAAGATTGCATTTTGGCACATGGATTCAATAGAGGGAAGATCAATTCAGTGGAATATATCTAGACTTTCGACAAGATGGCTAATCAATTTGAAGATCTTATCAAGGAAGATCTGGATATACAGGTAGCAAAATTTCAATGGGGGTTATATAGGTTGGTTGATTCCAATATTCTTAGCCTTTTTTAATGATTTTGTGAGTTCTTTTTGTGATTAATTCACTTCTGTTGTGACCTGTTTGGTTTCCCAATTTTTCCTCAAAAGTTCTTTAGAAATAAAAATTTAATTTTTAGGTCAGGTAAAAGGATATCATGTGGTTTAAGATATGAGGAGATTTGGAAGATCATTCCACAATTCAAAGATAATTATAAAAGAGATTTAACCTTTATTATATGGATTTGGATATTGAATAAAGATCATGTTGCAGTTAAGTACATCACGCCACAGTCTAGGTGAAGTTGAGGTAGATCACAATGCAATTATGAGAATTAATCCGCAATTAGGTTTTTTCTCAAAAATATTGATGATTTAGTTTTAATTTAAATAGTGGAAGATGCTGCATGAAATTTTGGAGACATGATCGACCTATTTGGGACACTTTGAGCACATGTCATACACATGATATAATATTGGAGGATTATAAGACCAAAGATTATTCTCAACCATGTTACGAAATCGTCAGGAGTCACAACGACAGAAACGAGAAAACGAAAAAGAAAGAAAGCAATAAGGACACAACGATTTACGTGGTTCGGGAATAATCCCTACGTCCACGGGAGAAGCAGAATTTCACTATATCGGGAGCACAAAATTACAGAGGATTTTTCAGTAGTAACCCTAGCCCAAAAATGGGCTATAAAACAATGGAGAAGACGATCACAGTTCGGAAAAGTGAGTCCGCGTCGCTACAGTGAACAGGGGCCAGTTTTGTCAAAAGCGCTACAGTGGCTGCCGGCTGGAAGTCAAAAGCCCTACAGTGAAGTTGACTCCGAAATCCGCACCGCTACAGTGCCTGTTGGTGTCGGTTGGTCAGCTCCGCTACAGTAGTCAGAGATGCTACAGTCCAAAAAAATTGGGCCGGGGACCTTCGACCCCCGTACCCCCAGAGCAGGGGCGCGTTGCCCCCTGCAACCCCCAACGAGCTCACCGCGGAGCTCGACCCGCGACAGTTGCGGGCCACAAGCATTCAGCCCAACCGGATCGGGCAACAGCAATCCAACACTTCCTACATTCCTTGGGTGGATACATGGGCTTCCAAACCTTTTGATTTGGTTTATTCAGACGTTTGGGGTCCCTGTCCCATCTCGAGTCAGTTGGAGTATAAATACTATATATCCTTTATTGATGATTTTTCGCGAATGACTTGGCTATACCTCCTTTGAGAATGCTCCGAAGTGTTTTCCACCTTTCAGACATTTTAAAATGAAATTCAGAACCAATTTTCCACTAATGTTAAATGTCTCCGCTCGGACAATGGGCGTGAGTACCTCTCCACCCCTTTTTGGCACTTTCTTCAGGCGAACGACATCATTCATCAGACCTCCTGTCCTGATACACTCCAGCAGAATGGAGTGGCCGAGCGGAAACACCGCCATATTTTGGAGACTGCTCGTGCCCTCCTCTTCCACCGATAGGTGTCTCTGCATTTTTGGGGAGATGCGATACTCACTGCTACCTACTTTATAAACCGCCTTCCTTCTTCTATCCTTCAGGGGGAGACTCCTTTTCGGACTCTGTTCTCTTCTCTCCCTCCTCACTCCCTTCCGCTTTGAGTGTTTGGATGCCTATGTTATGTTCGAGACACACGTCCTGGACTCTCCAAACTCTCCCAAATTTCTCCGGTGCATCTTCCTTGACTATTCCCGCACTCAGCGCGGATATCGCTGCTACTCACCGGACCTCCGGAGGTATGTCATCTCTGCTGACGTCTCCTTTGTTGAGAACTCTCCGTTCTCCCTTCCCTCTCCTCATCCTGACTCAACCATCGATGATTGCCTTCCTATCCTCATCCACCCTCCTCCGTATCTCCCCCTACTGCTGATACCCATTTTGGCAGGGTCTACTCCCGTCGTCCATCACCTGTATCCCCCGTCCCGGTCAATGACATCGTCGTTCCCGCTTCGTCCGATGCTCCTGCCCCGACACCAGAGGACTTGCCCATTGCTCTCCGGAAAGGTACTCGCTCTTGCCGGAGTACTCCTCTATTTGTATCTACCTACAGGGGTCTGTCCGCTCTGGAGACAGTTTCTATTCCTCGCACTGTGGGTGAAGCAAAATCTCACCCGGGATGGTTAGCCGCAATGCGGGATGAGTTGCAGGCGTTGGAAGAAAACCATACTTGAGATCTTGTCCCCCTTCCAGCAGGCAAACAGGCGGTTGGCTGCAAATGGATTTACACAGTCAGGCTGAATCCCGATGGCACTCTCCATCGACTTAAAGCCCGCCTTGTGGCCAAGGGCTTCGCCCAGACTTACGGTATTGACTATTTTGATACCTTCTCTCCAGTTGCCAAGATGGCCTCCGTCCGGTTATTCATCTCTCTGACAGCTCATCATCGCTGGCCTCTTCATCAACTGGATGTCAAAAATGCATTCCTACATAGATTTCTTGAGGAAGAGGTTTATCTGTCTCAGCCCCCCGGTTTTTGTGTCTCCGGCGCCGAGTTCCAAGTCTGTCGACTCCGCCGCTCTCTTTACGGCCTCAAGCAGTCTCCTCGTGCTTGGTTCGACCGCTTCAGCACTGTCGTCATCGACTTTGGGCTCTCCCGCAGCATGAAAGACCACATTGTGTTCTGCAGGACGACCTCCGCTGGTTGCATCCTGTTAGTCGTTTATGTGGATGATATCATCATCACCGACATCGACAGTGACGACATCACCCAACTAAAGGGCCATCTTTACCAGCACTTCCACACTAAGGATCTCGGTCCTCTCACATACTTCCTAGGCATCGAGGTATCCTATTCTTTAGATACCATTTCCCTATGCCAACGGAAATATGCATTAGATATTCTGCATGATGCTGGGTTGACACAGACAACTGCTGTCGACACTCCTCTGGAGCCTGGGGAACGATCTCTTTATGACTCATCTGAACCGTATTCACATCCAGAGCGATATCGTCGACTAGTGGGCAAACTCAATTATCTTACCATGACTCGTCCCGACATTGCCTGCGTTGTCGGCAAAGTGAGCCAATTTATGGAGCATCCGATCACCTCTCATTGGGATGCTGTCCTCCGCATCGTCAAATACATCAAGCGAGATCCTGCCCGTGGTCTTCGCTACTCTCATCATGCTCATCTCAATATTGAGGCCTTCTGTGATGCAGATTATGCTGATTGCCTTGCTACTCAGAGATCAACTTCGGGGTTTGCCGTATTCTTGGCAGACAACCTCATCTCCTGGCGCAGCAAGAAACAGACGGTCGTCTCCCGTTCCAGTGCGGAGTCCGAGTACCGAGCCATGGCTACAGTCACTACAGAGATCATTTGGCTTCGTTATCTCCTCCAGGAGCTTGGCTTTCCTCCACAGACATCTGCTCACATCTGGTGTGACAATCAGACAACCACCAAGATTGCTTCGAATCCCGTTTTCCATGAACGTACGAAACATATTGAGGTGGACTGTCACTTTCTTCGCCACCACCTGGAGCACGATCATGTCCGCCTTAGCCACATCTCGACGGCAGACCAGCTTGCTGACATCTTCACCAAAGGCCTCCCAGGAGCTCGCCTCGCCTCGCTCAGTTCCAAGCTGGGCATCCACAGCATCTGCGACCCAACTTGAGGGGGAGTGTGTCTGGTCTTTTTCTTAATGTTATCTTTCTTTTGTGGGACTCGTGTTCCAAGCTGGGCATGTCCAGCTTGAGGGGGAGTGTTGAAACCTGTTTTTATTATTCTGGGTATTTCCGAGTCCCACATCGGAATACCCCTTTATGTATTCCGTATTTTCAATCTATAAAAGAAGGCCTCCGCCTCACCTTGAGGTAATGAGATTACCTCTTCAACAGTTAATAATCATTTATTATAAATTATGAATTAATAATTATTAATTTGTTAAATTTTAAATATTAATTAATAATTTCTCACCACAACTTTTAAATTTTTTATCACTAATTAACATTTATTTTTTATTTATTAACTTTTATTTGACTATTTATTAATTTTTAATTACTAATAGTAATTAATAATTATTAAGTATTTATTATAAATTAGTCATTAAATATTAATTACTAACTGTTCATTATTTAATGAGAATAATTAGAAATTAATGAATAATTATTAGTAAATCTTTGTTAGCACGTAAAAATTATTTATTATTCAATAATAATTAATAATGTATCATTCAAAATTAAATATTAGTCATTAATTTTTAACAAATTCTTCTTAATAATCTATTCTTTTTTTAAATTTTTATTACTCATTAGTTATTTATTAAGGACAATAGTTATTAATTATTATGTAGTTATAATATTTTATTAATTAAAAATTATAATATATATATTTACAAGTATTAATTAGTAATTATAAACTAGTATGTAATTAATAATTAGTAATCAATATTTATTTATTATTAATTAGTCATTAATAAATATTAATTAATTATTAATTATTCAGATTTACTATTATCTGTTACATATTTATTATTTAGTAACTAGATTGGAAGAGATGAGAATCTGGGGGTTTAGTTCCCTGGGTATCGATCTTGGTGGATTTTTCATATAAAATTGGGTTTGACCTCTTTGATGGAGGATGTTTGGTGGTAACAAGGGATGGATTAACCAAGGAAGGATAGGTTGCTACTGCGCCTATATTAGAGTATCCCTTGGATCGGCAAAACGTTGCTTTTTTAAAGGATGTGGCCCCCTGAACGAATTGTTTAGAAGGGTACTATTGCACATGTTATTTCCAACCAGATATCCTTTTCAGAGTGATTTCATCTTTGCAAGTGCTTTATCATACTAAGGATTGTCTTTCCTATTGGGCGGAAACCCTGGCGAACTGAAGAAATGATAAAGTTTCCTTTTTTTATTTAGGGTTTTTTGGATAAGTGTATTCCATTTGGACGGGGTTATTTTCAAATCATTTTTCCTTCAGTTGAGATTAAGCATCAAACATGGGGTCATGGATCAGTTGTGATGAGGCTAAGCATATTGCGTATTCAACAATGGGTTCATTTGTTTAACCCACTTTCACTTGGAGCACTTGAGTGTAAATGTGGATTAAAGTGTTTTATTTTTATTTGATATTATGGAAACCTAGATATTTTTTTGATATGGAATCTTCAGTTGGTATACCAGTCAAATTGGAAAGGGCCATTGAATCTCCTCCTCATTCTAAGGGCCATTGGATTTTCATTTATTAGATAATCCCACTTTTATATAGGTTGAGAGGGAACCATTACATGGTCTGGAGGCCCAGACTACATAGCCCAAAGGCCCAGAGACACATAGGCCTTTATATTGTTTCATTGACATGACTGCTCTAAAACGACCCCTCCCCAGAATCACATCAAGGACTATGCCAATCTCAACACCTAAAGATGCGTTCAACCTTTCCTTGCCCCACAAAAAGTTGTACGGGACCTAAGCCCAATGGCATGTCCTCTTTATCCCTCCCTGTCTGTGTCCAGTTAGATCTGCTTAGTAACTGCTGCCACTCTATTCCATCTTCCTGAGGCTACTCCAATATAGTCAAACTGTCCTACATTGATGGCCCTGAGGATTCAAATAAACATGTGTTTAGATGTTATGAGGGTATGAATAATGGGAAGGGGCACAATGTTGACCTTACTGTACATATCAAGAAGACTCAACTTGAAGTTGGGAATGAAAATGGAAAGCACGATCAACAAAATAAAAATAAAAGTGAGATGTAAGGAATGATCTATACAAGAAAAATCTAAGTGGCTCTATCACAAGGATTGGGAAAGAATAGTCTTATAAAGTTACTATACATGCTCAGGTTCAGAAGGAGTGTTTGGGGAAACTTTCAAAGGAGTAATTCCAAGATGTTGTGAATGCATTGGGGCAGATACAAGATGAGAGTGAAGTGGAAAAAGGGAAAGAAATTTGTATTCAAAGGAAAGCTTATCTTGTTCAAAGTAAATTGAATATAGGAATTACACAAGGGAAGGGCAATATAAATTAGATGTATGTTAATCATTCTTATTATGTTCGATGCCACAACTTTTGAGAAAGCATCGGATGTTTTCCTATGGAACATACGAGTCTAAATCAAGAATCGAAGTGTACCCATTTTACAATTTCTCCACAAGGGGAAATTTTGGTTTACTATTATTCAAGGAAACAATAGATGATTAAAATGAGGATTGATCAGCAAATATAAGTTAATCCACCCTACATAGAGTATATCCTAGCATGTATAATCAGTATTCGCCACATTTTGATCTTCATAGGATGAATACCACCTGATCTGGTATCCATGAAAAACCCTCCATTCAGTCAATGGATTCCACCGCCTTATCTCTATCTTCCAGTATAGAGTGCCACCTATCAAAAACATTGTAAAGATACTCTCATGAATTATCCCCCCAATGATCTTTATGTAATCCCTTTTTCAATGTTTTCCAAAGAAAGAAAACCATGTCAAGTCTATAGGAAGACTCCTATATAATCCCTTTTTCATTTTCTCGCACTACCTCCACAACACATGATCGACAAAAAACTTCTGGCTATATCTTTTGACCAACATGATCAAATATACTAAATTTAGATCTTTTAGACAATTATTACTACCACTCCACCATTTCCATACAATATTAGAACACAACTTCTAGAATTTCTTCCTTCCATAATTTAGGAATGTAGTCAGAAAATGGGTTTGACATAGCATGAACCTAACTATATCACACATGAGAATCATTTTTAGGATTCACTATTGAGTCCAACATCAGTATCTGCACAACTACTTCCACTCCTTGAAGTCTCTGAAACTATATGGTTCCCCCACCCTGATTTTGGTTATCCAAGTCTACCTAAGTCACAACACCACCTCAACACACCCTAGACTATGAAGTTAGTCAGTATATCTACATGATTCTATGAACCGACTGTATTTTGTAGATCATGTACTCCTTCCTATAATATCTGTTAATGGTGAATTCCCCTTACCTCAATGTGAGGTGGGGATACTCTTTTATAGATGAGTAAATCTAATTACAAGATGGGTAAGTCCGATGTGGGACTCAGAAATACCCATTTACACTTAAATGGGGTCCAACACTCCCCCTCAAGCTGGACATGCCAGATTGGATAGAGTCCCACAAAGAAAACAAAGATGACAAGACATAGGACCATCTCATACTCCCCCTCAAGCTGGGTCATGGAGGCTGTGAATTCCCAGCCTGGTAGTGAGAGACTCAAGGCGAGCTCCTGGGAGACCTTTGGTGAAGAGATCGGCAAGCTGATCGGCCGTCGGGATATGGCCGAAACTGATAAGGTGCTGCTCCAGATGGTGGCGGAGAAAGTGACAGTCCACCTCGATATGCTTGGTCCGTTCATGGAAGACGGGATTCGAGGCAATCTTCATGGCGGCTTGATTATCACACCAGATATGAGCAGGAGTCGATGCGGGGAAACCGAGCTCATGGAGGAGATGACGAAGCCAGAGGATCTCAGTCGTGACGGTGACCATGGCTCGATATTCGGCCTCAGCACTCGATCGGGAGACGACAGTCTGCTTCTTGCTGCGCCAAGAGATGAGATTGCCGGCGAAGAACACGGCGAAACCCGAAGTAGACTTGCGGGTAGCGAGGCAACCGGCATAGTCCGCATCACAGAAGACCTCAACATCCATGTGAGCATGATGTGAGTACTGAAGGCCACGTGCAGGGTCTCTCTTGATGTATTTGGCAATGCAGAGGACAACATCCCACTGAGATCTGGTGGGATGCTCCATGAATTGGCTGACTTTGCCAACAGCACAGGCAATGTCGGGACGCGTCATGGTGAGGTAGTTGAGTTTACCGACCAGGCGTCGATAGCTCTCGGGATGAGGAAATGGTTCCGAGTCGGAATGAAGGAAGCGTTCCCCAGGCTCAAGTGGTGTGTCCACTGCGGTGGCTGTGCTCAACCCGACATCCTGCAAGATATCAAGAGCATACTTGCGCTGGTAAAGAGAGATAGTGTCCGCAGTCCGGGAGACCTCGATGCCAAGGAAGTAAGTGAGGGGACCAAGATCCTTGGTGTGAAAGTGCTGGTGAAGATGCGCCTTGAGGCTGGCGATGCCTTTGGAGTCGCTCCCTGTGATGATGATGTCTTCAACATAAACCACAAACAGGATACAGCCGTGCGCCGTCGTACGGAAGAAGACGGTGTGATCTTTCATACTCCGAGAGAGACCAAAGGCTGTGACGACCGTGCTGAAGCGGCCAAACCAAGCGCGAGGAGACTGCTTGAGGCCGTAGAGGGAGCGACGGAGACGACAGACATGCCGGTCGGCACCAGAGGCAGAAAAACCAGGAGGCTGCTGCAGGTAGACTTCTTCATCAAGAAAGCCATGGAGAAAAACATTTTTAACATCCAGTTGATAAAGCGGCCAGTGATGATGAGCAGCCAGAGAGAGGAAAATGCGGACATAGGGCATCTTTGCGACTGGAGAGAAGGTCTCAAAGTAGTCGATGCCATAGGTCTGGGCAAACCCCTTTGCGACAAGCCGTGCTTTGAGGCGGCAAAGAGAGCCATCGGGATTTAGACGGATCGTGAAAATCCATTTACAGCCGACCGCCTGTTTGCCCGCCGGAAGTGGAACAAGATCCCATGTATGGTTGGCATCCAGAGTTTGCAATTCAGCCCTCATGGCGGCGAGCCAGCCGGGGTGAGATTTTGCTTCACCAACTGTCCGAGGAATCGACACGGTCTCCAGTGCGGACAGACCCCTGTATGAAGATACAAAGAGAGGAGTCGTCTGACACGAGCGAGTACCTTTCCGGAGCGCAATCGGCACGTCCTCGGGAGCTGTGACAGGAGCATCAGACGAAGCAGGAGCAAGGTGGTCCTCGGCCGGGATGGGAGGTACAGCGGAAGGACGACAAGAGTAGGTCTGTCCAAAGAGATGACCGGGCGGGGGAGACACCAGAGGCGGGTGAACGAAGAGCGGAAGACAGTCATCGATGGTAGTGTCGGGAGAAGGAGAGGGGAGAGTGAAAGGAGAGGTCTCGACAAAGGATACGTCGGCAGAGGTGATATACCGGCGGAGGTCGGGAGAGAAGCATCGGTACCCGCGCTGAGTGCGGGAATATCTGAGAAAAATACATCGAAGGGATTTGGGAGAAAGTTTGAAGAGATTGAGGCGAGTGTCCCGGACATAACAGAGACAGCCGAAGACGCGGAGTGGAAGGGAGTGAGGAGGACTGGAGGGGAACAGGGTATGAAAGGGAGTCTCCCCCTGAAGGATGGAGGAGGGAAGACGATTAAGAAGGTAAGTAGCAGTGAGGATGACATCTCCCCAGAAGAGAAGCGGTACCTGGCGGTGGAA
The DNA here is from genome assembly GCA_963277665.1 of Viscum album. NCBI lineage: Eukaryota > Viridiplantae > Streptophyta > Magnoliopsida > Santalales > Viscaceae > Viscum > Viscum album. The sequence goes on from OY728162.1 coordinate 815,612,478, forward strand.
GAGGAGGGCACGAGCGGTTTCCAGAATATGCCGGTGTTTCCGCTCGGCCACCCCATTTTGCTGAGGGGTATTAGGACAGGAGGTCTGGTGGATGATGCCGTGGGCCCGCAGAAACTGCTGAAAGTGAGTGGATAAGTATTCCCGCCCATTGTCAGATCGGAGACATTTGACAGGGATAGAAAACTGTGTCTGGATCTCATGGAAAAAGGTCTGAAAGGTGGAGAGAACCTCTGTCCGATCGCGAAGAAGGTAAAGCCATGTCATCCGGGAATAATCATCAATGAAAGAAATGTAATATTTATACCCAGATTGACTTGAGGTGGCACAGGGACCCCATACATCGGAATGAACCAAATCAAAGGGTTTGGCGGCCCGTGTGTCAGCCCGAGGAGAATATGATGTGCGATGATGTTTCGCAAAACGACACCACTCACAAGGAAAAGATAAACGGGGACTAATATCGGGGTAGAGTTGATGAAGTGCGGAGGCGGAGGTGTGGCCCAACCGAGAATGGAGGTCTACGACATGAGCAGGGATAGACACGCAGGCGATGGAAGTCGGGCCAGCGAACATGTATACCCCATCCCGAAGGTGGCCTCTACCAAGTTCCCGGTTCGTCGTCCGCTCCTGAAACAAAACAGAAGACGAGGAAAAGATAGCATTACAGTGGAGATCCTTGGTAAGTTTGCTGATGGAAAGCAGGTTAAATGGACTCTGGGGCACATGAGCCACCGATGATAGGTGGAGGGAGGAGATGAGGGAACAGGTGCCAAAGCCGGCTATGGGGAGAGTGGACCCATCAGCAACAGTGATGGCTGAGGATCCACTATAGGGACGGTAGTTGGAGAGCATACCTGCATCCCCAGTGAGGTGGTCGGACGCACTCGAGTCAAGCAGCCAGACAGGGGAACGATGACTGACAAGAGCAGTGTGACCACCAGAATGGGCAAGAGAAGCTGATGAAGAGCCCGGTATGGAGGAGGTCCGGTAATCGTGAATCAGCTGGATCTCGGTCAGGGAGAGATCCAAAGACGGGGGAAGAGCAGCAGCAGGTGAGGACGCATCGCGGATCGCAGTCTGGCCCTGGCGGGGGTGCGACTCGGGACGACCATGCAGGACCCAACAACGGTCTACCAGATGGCCGAGCTTGCCGCAGTGCTGGCAGAGGGGGCGAGGTCGGCCGTTCCCACGGCCGCGCCCGCGAGGGCCGGTAGGACGACCACCGCCACGTTCGAGGAGCGCAGTGTGATCAGGGAGGGGGAAAGGTGGTGCAAGGGCCCGATGAGCCTTCTGCAGGCGATGATAGACCTGCGGGATATCCAGTGTAGACGGACTGGCAAGCATCTCAGTGGCCGTCGTGGCGTAGTCCGGTGCGAGGCCATTCAGGAGATTGAATAGGCAGAGCTGGTCCCGCTGAGTCTGCGCTTCGGCCGGAGTTTGAGGAATTGGCCAGAGTTCCTGTAGTTCGTCGCGGAGACCCTTCCATTCCATGAAGTAGGTTGGGAAGGTCCGATCCTGCTGGCGGATATGGGAGAGACGCTGGAGAACGTCAGAGACCCGAGCCAAGTTATTGGTCTCAGAGAACATGACAATCAAGGAATCCCATAGCTCTTTGACGGTGTTGGCAGTCCTGGTGACATCTTTCACGGAGCGGTCCATGGAGTTGACCAGTAAGGCGAAGATTTTGCTGTCTGCCAGCTGCCAAGAGTCGAACTTAGGGTCAGTGATTTCAGGTGGGGGTTTCTCAAGATGAGAATGAAGTCCCATGCCGCGGAGGGACATCAAGACCGTCTTCCGCCAGACGGAGAAATTAGTGGCATCCAGCCGGTCATCGACAAGCCGGGAGGAGGCCGTGATCAGGGACGGCAGAACGGAGGACGCGTCCATGGAGGGCGGGCGCTGGACCCGTTCGCCGGGAGTCGGGCGGTGGAAGGGAGGCAGCCCGGAGATGCTGCCTGAGGGAGCAGCGACAGGGGGTCGCGCTCAGGATGGTGCGGCTGGGCAGGGGCGGCGCGGGTGCTAGGGCGCGGGTTTTGGGCAGGAGCGCCGCGGGGCCGAGGGCAGGGCTGGACTTGGGCGCGCCGGGCACCGGAAGCCAGGGCCGGGAGCAACGCCGGGAGAGGGCGCCGGGAGGGGAGCTGCTGGGAGATGGCGAGGGCGCCGGGGCGAGGGCGAGGGTGCCGGGGCGAAGCCGAGGACGCCGGGGCGAGGCCGAGGGCGATGACGCCGGGGCGAGTCGCCGAGGGCGAGGCGTCGGGGTGAGGACGCCGGGGCGAGGCGCCTGGGCGGGGCGCCGAGGGCGGGATGCGCCGAGGGCGAGGCGTCGGGGCGAGGGCGATGCGTCGGGACGAGGCGCCGGTCGGGGAGATCGCGCGCCTAGCAGGAGGGCGACGCGGGGAGCCACGGGGGGGGGGGGTGGCGATGCGGGGAGTGGTTATTAGTTTCTCATTACTCATACCTATGTGTTTCACCACCTTTTGAATGTAATCAGTCTGAGTTAGGAATAATTTTCTAGAACACAGGTCTCTCAAAATCGATATCTCTATGATCCATTTAGCTAAAACAAGATCTTTCAAATTAAAGTTTCTTAACAATTGAGCTTTCAACTCATTGATCCTCTCCTTTACTAGACTGATTATAAGCATTCCATTAATATAGATAAGTATGATGAAACTCTCATCATCAAACACCTTTTGGTAATAAATATGGTTGTCATTTCTTTGGATGAACTTCTGCTCTACTATAAAAGTGTTAAACTTCCTGTTCCACTACTTTGGTGCATCATTCGAACTGTAAAGGATTAACTCTAGCTTTCACAAAAAAGTACTAGTTTTGATTATCCATGAAACCAACTAACTTCTCCATTTATATTTCCATAACTAAGTCCCCATGAAGGAATTTTGTCTTCACATCCAACTATTCCAGATAGAAACCCTCAATGGAAACTGTTACGTGAGAGAAGACAAAACAGGATTTACACAGTTCTAGAAAGAATCGGGTATATTAAACTCATCTTTCTACTTTTACAACTAATGCAGCTTATACTGCTACAATGTAAAAAAAGAAAGATATGCTGGTACTGAAGAATGTTCCCTTCTTGATACCCCTAGCTCTCAGAGCTTCTGGCCACAGGTGCATCGCGAGCTTGTCTGCCTCCAGCATTCCTCTGTTCTGTCAAATTCTCCGTAACCCCCCCCCCCCCCAAAAAAAAAACACAGTACTACCCCTTAAAAGGCATACTGACTGCTTGAATGCCACATCAGCAGCTACCTTGCCACATCACATTAAAACATAACAAACTACTTATTACCTCGCCTTTGATAAGTGTGCAAAATAAGAGGCCGAGTAACCGTATCATCAGGAGTAACCAACTCATCACTAACAATTCCTCCCCTTCCAAAAGGAACATTGTTCCTAAGGGAAGAGGCTGGAAATTGCTGGGAAAAGAGTCAACATCCTCCCAGGTTGACTCCTCAAGAGGTAAATTGTCCCACTATATATGGCACTCCCCAAGGGGCTGGTCCGGAACAGTACGAAATCCAATAATTTGGAAGGCCGAATAACAGACTCCAAACCACTATCCCATAGCATTGGAAGAGGAGCAGGCTCAGGATAATCTCCCACTGTACGTTTTAACTGAGAAACATGAAACACCGGATGCGGACGCGAAATTGGTGGTAACTTCAATTTATAGGTAGTAGCTCCTAGCCGAGAAAGGACCTATAAGGGCCCATAATAGCGTGGGGATATCTTGGGACACAATCTTTTAGATTTCAGAATTTGAATATTTGGTTGGAGCTTGACAAAGACCAAATCGCCAATAGAAAAATTCACATCCTGCCGGTGCCGATTGGAAAAAAGTTTCATTAACTGCTAAGCACGATAGAGATTCTGACGAAGTTGATCTAATAATTCATCACGTTCAAGTAAAGTCTGAGCTACTGATTCCACTTGCGTTTCCCCCAGTACAAAATGATGGAGAGTGAGTGGTTTGCGACCATAAACAACCTCAAAAGGAGTCATTTTGGTGGAAGAGTGTTTGACAGTATTGTAACAATATTCAGCCCATGGTATCTTGTTAGGTCCACTAGGCTGAGTACCCTGAGAGGAGGGGTGAATCAGGGTATGACTAATTCAAAATTAAAGCCCGTTCTGATCTTGTTACGTTGTTAAGCAAAACACTCTTCTCTCACTTTCCTGTTGCACAATATAAACAAAAGGTAAAGCATGCACAGGACACAACAATTTTTACTTGGTTCACCGCTAAGGGCTACGTCCAAGGAGCATACGCCAACAAATTGCCAGTCGTACCAAATTCCACTATTCTTCACTAGATGCGGATTACAATGTTCGGGCTAGATTACTTCTATGCCCAGGCTCACTGCCTTTACAAGGTTTAGGGTTAGCTCACTGCTTTCCCAAGGGTCACTCCCTGTTTCTCTCTCTCTGACTCACTGCCGGTGGAGAGGATCACCTTCTTCCTCTTCCTTCGCTCACTGCTCTGGAAATGATCCATTCACAGTTTATAGACCTGTAGGTCTCTTCATTTGCATGAAAGAATGCATCTTCCTCTGTATGTAGATGCTCTGTTGAAGTACAACTTTCACCCGTAGATGAATATCTCTTTGCACCGAAGGTATCGGGCAAACTTCCAGCTTCCACGCAGCCCGAAAATCACTGCTGGAAATAAACCTTACTTGGCGCGCAAGTCAATCTCGGCGCGCAAGTATCGACGCGCAAGTCACAACGGGCGCGCAAGTCCACCTCAGACAATTGCACGACACAATCTTGCCCAACTCCAAACTTGCGCGACTCTCTTCCTTTTACGCCCAAACCAATATTGGCGCGCAACTGCCAACCGGCGCGCAACTTCTCACACTGATGCGCAACTTCAACCACCGGCGCGCAACTTCACTTGCGCGACCCACACACCACTTGCGCGACCACCACACCTGTGCGACGGGAGCTCTGATTTCTCAAAGTGTTGAACTCCGGTGAAGAATGAAGAGGGGTGGTCCAGTATTTATAGGCATTTGGTCACCCCTGCGCGACGGCGCGCAACTCTCACCTCGGCGCGCAAGTCTCGGCGCGCAGATCTCTTCTCCTGCAAGTCACTTGCGCGACCTAATTCTAAACTTGCACGAACCTCTTTCCTTTGCCATATTTTGATCTTCTGATCTTGAAAAACCACAGGCGCGCAAGTTCTCAAACTTCCAAGGCATCGACGCGCAAGTCTCTTTCACGGCGCGCAAGTCATTTGCGCGACAGCACCAAAAACCACTTTTCTTCATTTGACGATTTTCAGGCCCAAAAAATTGGCAAACACTGGAAAACGACGCCACCTTGTATCTGTTCTTTTTGTACCGCCTCCAGATCATCCATCTCTTTTGTCGACGTTCTTGAATCAAACATGGATCGTTGACCTCAGCTCTTGAACTCGACATTCCATCATGAAATCCTCTTTGTCAACAAATTGCATGTCATTGTTTTGCTTTGTCAACAATCACCACTCAGATGTCCACTTTGTCAACAAACACAATCACCTCAAAAATGCTTCAATGATACCTTGAGGGATTTTTGCCCAACATATCTACTTGGCCCAAGTTTGTGGTCACCTGGAATCAGAACACCGAAGGTAGGTTTTGAGAATTTTATTAACAATTTCGGTTTGGTCATCCGTTTGGGGATGGTAGGCTGAACTCATCTTGAGATGAGTGCCTTCGAGATGGCAAAGCTCTTTCCAAAAATTGCTAACAAACAAGGGATCTCGATCACTAAGCACTGAACTTGGAATCCCATGCAAACAAACTATTTCCTTAACAAAATTTTCTGCCGCGACCTTAGCTGTATAAGGATGTCGTAGTAGGACAAAGTGAGAATACTTAGATAGCCTATCCACAACAACCATTTTTACATCAAATCCTTGTGACTTGGGAAAACCTGAAATAAAATCCATTGAGAGTTTATCCCACACCAAATTTGGAACAGGTAAAGGCTGGAGCAATCCAGTCGGAGTCAGGGCTTGATACTTCTGCCACTGACAGATGTCACACTTGCATACAAACTGTAAAACATCTCGTGGCATCCCCCTTCTATACAGTCTAGAGACCAATCGTTTATAAGTTTTGTGAAACCCTGCATGTCCCCCTATTGTGGAAGAGTGATAGTAAGCCAAAAACTTGGGTATTAAAGTAGTTGTTTTAGACAAAAGCATTCTGCCTTTGTAATACAATAGGCCATCCTGTAAGGAATACCCAGGAACAAAATTTGCATCTAGTTGAAGAGTTTGTAACAACTTGTTAAGGGTTGAGTCCTGCTATAATTCAGTCTGGATAACAGGTATTTCCAGCCAGAAGGGTTCAGAAAACACTGTACAAAGTAAAGTTTCAGTAGATACACTTCTATTATCATCATAAAAAATTCTGGATAGGGAATCGGCTGCTTGATTAACTCTCCCATGTTTATAAACAACCTCAAAATCCAACCCCAATGATTTAGCTTGCCAACTGGTCGGCCTTATTGCATTAACACTGCCCCAATCCCTCCACCGGAAGCATCACACTCGATCACAAAAGTTTGGGAGAAATCCGAAAGAGCTAATAAGGGAGTAGACGTCATACGAGACTTTAAACCCGCAAAAGACTGAGCTGCCTGTTCATTCCAATGAAAACCTTCCTCTTTGGTGAGTTCAGCCAAAGGTTTTGCAATTTTCCCACATCCTTTAATAAACTTCTTCTCATATCCGGTAAGCCCCAAAAACCCTCGGACTCCCTTGACATTCTGCGGCGTGGGTCAGTTTAGAACAGAATCAATTTTTTTAGGGTCCATGGAAACCGCATCCCGACTAATTACATGGCCAAGATATTCAATGGAAGAACGAGCAAAAAAACACTCCTTCAGATTTTCCTTTTTTGTTTGGAACGAAAAATCTGAATAACAGTAGTTAATTGTGCAAGATGAGATGTCCAGGTTGTGCTATAAAACCAAAATATCTTCGAAAAACACTAAGACAAACTTCTGGAGCCGCTGTTGAAAAATTCTGTTCATAGTAGATTGGAAAGTGGCAGGTGCATTCATGAGTCCAAAAGACATAACTAAAAACTCAGTGGCCTTCATGAGTTTTAAATTCCGTCTTTTTCATTCTCTTCTTTCATACGGACCTGATGAAATTCCGATTTCAAATCTAGTTTTGAAATTTTTTTTGCTGCAAACAATTCATCAAACAAATTTTCAATAACTGGAATGGGAAACCGGTCTGGTATGGTTAACTTGTTCAAAGCGCGGTAATCAATACACATTTTCCAACTTTCATCTTTTTTTTAACTAGAATGATTGGACTGGCATAAGGACTATTACTGTGCCGAATTTTACCTGATTCCAACATCTCAGAAATTTTCTTTTCCACCTCATCTTTAAGATAATAGGCCAACTTATAAGGCCTAATGTTTACTGTACTGCCCACATGATCGGTTTTCCACTTTGGTGGAAGACCTTTTGGTTCTTCAAATAGTTCCAGATACTCTTGACAAAGGGTTCCCAACTGTTTGGTCTGAAATTCCAGCTCCGGACTGTCCAGTTTTTCTGGAATAGTCATCTGAATCTGCCAGTTACAACCTGTGAAATGCATTGCCCATGAATGTAGCAACTGTAAAGAACCATGTGGAGCCTTTAGTTCCCTTGAATTCCCCAGGAGAGTAATTTCTTTCCCTTTACAAAATAATTCCATGGTTTTTTGTTCCCAATTCGTAAGAATGTTCCCCAGACTGTTTAACCATTTCATTCCTAAAACCAAATCTGGTCCACTGGTGTAAAAAACATAGGCCTCCACTGTGAAAGAAAATTTTCCAATACTAGGTCCCACCTCTCGACAGATTCCACTGGAGGTGACTCGAAATCCATTTCCGAGAGTAACACCGAAAGGACTGGTTTAACTAACCATCACATTAGGTAACTTAGCTAATGCCTTGGAAATAAAATTGTGGCTCACACCACTGTCAATCAGCACCAATACCGGTACACCAGAAACATATCTGGAAAAATACAATGACTCGGCCATGGATCTTTCCATTCCACGGAATTCTACCCTTTCTCCTGCCTGTTCTGCTGCAGAATATTTCTATTCCACTGCTCTATTTCCATGCTGGTCATGGTCCTCCTCTTTGACTAAATTTGGTTCCTCTTTCCCAAACCAACAATCCCAAATGTTTTTCTGGACACTTATGTAATGGACTATGTTGGACCCCATTTTAGTATAATGGGTCTTTCCGAGGCCTACATCGGAATATCCCATCTTGTAATTATTTTTACTCATCTATAAAAGAATATCTCCCCTCACATTGAGGTAAGGGGAATTCACCATCTACATGGTATCAAAGGGAACCTAATCCTGAGCCCTCCCTCATTTAGATTTTTCTCTCTCTCGGCTTTGCCCTAAGTGACACCCCTCCTCTCGGGTCTGCCTTACGCGGCCACTCCCCTGGGTCTGCCCTACGCGGCCACCCCACCCCCCTCCCGGCTCTGCCCTACGCGCCCCTCCCTCGGCGGCTCCCATCCCGGCGGCTCCCTCCTGCGGCTCCCTCCGGCGTCGACCCAGCATCGCTCCACAACACGACGCCCCTCCCCTGCGGCCTGCCCCGCCTCCTCTGCTTTGCACGACTCCCGCTCCTCTGTGCCCATCCGTCGCGACGAAGCCAAGCGACCCCCGTCCCTCCCGACGGCTGCTCTCCACCCTGACTGTGTCGCACCCTCCCGCGCGGCTCCCTCCCGGTTCTGTCCGGCGGATCGGCTCCCTCACCAGGTGGCCCTCCGACGCGGCGCTCTCCCAGCTCGTCTCCAGCAGCTAGCTTCTGCCTCTACGCGCGCGACGGATCAGGCCGCCTCCCTCCCGCTCCCGACCCAGGCGAGCCGTTCCACGCAGACTCCCCCACCTCCCGACCCAGTCCCAACGCCTCTGGTTCTCCCGGCGGAACAACCATCTCCAGGTGCGACCCTCCAGTCGGCCTCCTCTGCCCCCCCCCCCCAAGTTCATCCCGGATCCCCTTCCGGCGCTCCTTCCGGCTTCCACCCGACGCAATACACCGCCTCCATCGCACCTCCTCCCTCGTGAAGATCGGCCCGCCCTCCCGGCACCTCCCGATCCCGACACGGCTCTATCCAGACGCTGCACGACCCACCTATCTCGACGGGCTCCCTTTCGGCGCTCCCGCGGCACGTCCCGACCTGCTTCCGAAGCGGCCACCAGGCACCGCCCTCTAGGCGGACATCACCCGGCCCACCGACACTTCAATGGCTGGCTTGTCCACCCGCGGCCCTCCGGCACCACCTCCGGTCGCCAGTTTTCCTGCAAAGACGCATCCTCACTTCCATTGTCAGCCTTCCCGTGCGTCTTGGTGACCGCCCGAGCAGCTGTCCCATCCACCGTCATCGGCTCTACCGCAAGACGGTCCCCCTTCATCCAATGATCGTTACAGACGGTCGCTCTCGCCGGAGGAGATTGCTTTGATACACTTTTATCGGACAACTGTGCCACTATCCTGTTCCCCAGCCCCCATAGCTCAGACTAGCAGCTCTACCGCATGCGTTTGTCATCAACAGACAGCTTGGATGTTTGACTTTGGTGCGTCAGAACATCTCACAGGGAACTCCGGTATATTCACTACCTATTATCCGTACACAGGTACCTCTACAATTATTGTTGCTAATGGCTCAAAAATCCCTATTACTGGATTTGGCACATGTCCCTTGACCCCGTCTATTCACCTGACGTCGGTCGCTCATGTTCCTCAAAGTCCATTTAATCTTATCTCCGTCAGCAAACTCACCACAGACTTAAATTGTGTTGCTACTTTTACCTCATATAGTGTTGTTTTTCAGGAGCGGAAGACGAATCGGGAACTTGATCGGGGTTATCTTCGGAATGAGGTTTACATGTTTGATACCCCACCATCTCTTGCTTGCTCATCCACCTCAGCCCGTGCTCTTGACCTACATTCTCGACTTGGTCATCCACCGGCTTCCATCCTACATAAACTTTACCCCCAATTCAGTTCCCACCTATCCTTCCATTGCGAATCCTGCAAGTTTGCTAAACATCATCGGGCGGCGTATGTGTTGGATTGGTGTAGCCCGATCCGGTTGGGCTGAATGCTTGGGGCCCGCAACTGTCGCGGGCCGACAGACACCGACAAACATTGTAGCAACTCTGACCACTGTAGCAGGGCTGACCAATCGACATCGACAGACACTATAGCAGTGCGGACTTCGGAGTCAACTTACTGTAGCACTTTTGACTTCCAGCCGGCAGACGCTGTAGCACTTTTGACAAAGGGGTCGCCTTTCACTGTAGTGACACATACTTCCTGTTCGGAACAGTGGATCGTCTTCTCCATATGTAGCCCATTTCGGGCTAGGGTTTATAACCTGAAAACTCTGTAATTTGTGCTCCCAATTATAGTGAGAATTCTGCTTCTCCGTGGACGTAGGGATTATTCCTGAACCACGTAAATTGTTGTGTTCTGTGTGTTTTCTTTTCTTCTGCATTCTCTTTCGTATCTCGTTTCTATCGTTGCGACTCCCGACGATTCCGCAACAGTATGTTCCTCGACTGGAACTACGTGCAGTGAATCCTTTCGATCTTGTTCATTCTGATGTCTGAGGTCCTTGCAGGGTTCCTAGTCAGTTTGGGTATAGTTATTATATCACCTTTATTGATGACTACTCCTGCATGACCTAGTTTTACCTGCTTCGTGATCGGTCTGAAGTTTTTTCTACCTTTCAAACCTTCTATAATGAAATTCATACTCAATTCCCCGCCTCCCTTAAATGTCTCCGCTCTGACAATGAACGGGAATATTTATTCACTTCCTTTCAACAGTTTCTCAAGGATAAAGACATCATTCATCAGACCTCCTGCCCTGACACGTCTCAGCAGAATGGAGTAGCCGAGCGGAAATATCGTCATATTTTGGAGACTGCTCGTGCCCTCCTATTCCACATGAAGGTGCCTCTCCTTTTTTGGTTTGATGCTATCCTGACTGCTACCTACCTCCTAAACCGTCTCCCTTCTTCTATCCTTCAGGGGGAGACTCCCTTTCGAACTCTCTTTTCCTCTTTCCCTCCTCACTCACTTCCTCTCCGGGTGTTTGAGTGTCTGTGTTATGTTCGGGGCACTCGCCCCAACCTCTCTAAACTTTCTCTCAAATCCCTCTGGTGTATTTTCTTCGGATATTCCCGCACTCAGCGTGGATACCAGTGCTTCTCTCCAGACTAACGACGCTATATCATCTCTGCCGATGTGTCGTTTATTGAGAGCTCTCTTTTCACTCCTCCCTCTTTTCATCCAGACACTACCATCGATGAGTGCCTTCCTCTCATCATTCACCCTCCTCTGGTATCCCCTCATACTGGTCATCGCTTTGGGACGGTCTACTCTTGTCGCCCATCGATTGTACCTCCCGTCCAGGCCGAGGACACCATCGTTCCCACATCGTCCGATACTCCTGTCACAGCACTAGACGACTTGCCTATTGCACTTCGGAAAGGTACTTTTTCTTGTCTGACTACTACTCTCTTTACATCTTCATTTAGAGGTTTGTCAGCGCTGGAGACGATATCTATCCCCTGCACGGTTGGCGATGCCAAATCACACCCGGGGTGGCTACAGGCGATGCGGGATGAACTGCAGGCTCTGGATGACAACCATACATGGGATCTGGTCCCCCTCCCTGCAGGAAAATAGACGGTCGGATGTAAATGGATTTATACGATCCGTCTCAATGTCGATGACACTCTTCATCGCCTCAAAGCCCGTCTTGTGGCGAAGGGATTTGCTCAGACATATGACATCGACTACTATGAGACCTTCTCCCCGGTTGCCAAGATGACCTCTGTCCGCCTATCCATATCTCTGGCCGCTCTTCATCAACTGGATGTCAAGAATGCCTTTCTTCATGGCTTTCTTGACGAAGAAGTCTACCTGCAGCAACCCCTCGGATTTCGTGCCTCTGGAGTCGACTCCCATGTCTGCCGCCTCCGTCGATCCCTCTATGACCTCAAGCAGTCTCCTCGTACTTGGTTTGGGCGCTTTAGCACTGTCGTCACAGCCTTTGTCCTCTCTTGCAGTATGAAGGATCACACCGTCTTCTTCCGTACGACGTCAAACGGTAGTATTTTGCTGGTGGTATATGTTGATGATATCATCATCATAAGGAGCGACTCCATTGGAATCACTCAACTCAAGACGCACCTTCACCACCACTTCCACACCAAAGATCTTGGTCCTCTCACCTACTTCTTTGGCATCGAGGTCTCCCGTTCTGAGGACACTATCTCTCTCTGCTAACGAAAATATGCCATTGATATCTTACAGGATGCAGGGTTGATCCAGACGACTGCAGTGGACACTCCTCTTGAGCCTGGGGAACGCTCTCTCCATACCGACTCGACCCCTTTCCTTACCCAGAGAGCTATCGTCGTCTGGTGGGCAAACTCAACTATCTCATCATGACACGACCATACATTGCCTGCGCTGTTGGCAAAGTGAGCCAGTTCATGGAGCATCCAACCAGATCTCAGTGGGATGGTGTTCTCCGCATTGCCAAATACATAAAGAAAGACCATGCACGTGGCCTTCGGTACTCACATCATGCTCATTTGGATGTTGAGCCCTTCTGTGATGCAGACTATGCAGGTTGCCTTGCTACCCGCAAGTCTACTTCTGGATTTGCCGTGTTCTTGGCTGGTAACCTCATCTCATGGCGCAACAAGAAGCAGACTGTCGTTTCCAGATCTAGTGCAAAAGCAGAATACCGTGCCATGACCACGGTCACCACTGAGATCCTCTAGCTTCGTCATCTCCTCCATGAGTTTGGTTTCTCAGTGCAAATATCTGCTCATATCTGGCGTGACAATCAGGCAACCACGAAGATTGCATTGAATCCCGTCTTCCATGAACGGACGAAACATATCGAGGTGGACTCCCACTTTCTTCGCCACCATCTGGAGCAGAACCATATCAGCTTTGACCATATTCCGACGACGGATCATCTTGCTGACATCTTTACAAAAGGTTTCTCAGGAGTTCGCCTAGACTCTCACTACCAAGCTGGGTATTCACAGCCTCCACGGCCCAACTTGAGGGGGGAGAGTATGTATGGCCATGATCGATGTCGTCTTTTTTTCCTTTCGTGGGACTCTCAGTCCAAGCTGGGCATGTTCAGCTTGAGGGGGAGTGTTGGACCCCATTTTAGTATAATGGGTATTTCCGAGCCCCACATCGGAATATCCCGCCTTGTAATTATTTTTACTCATCTATAAAAGAATATCTCCGCCTCACATTGAGGTAAGGGGAATTCGCCATCTACAGCCTATATGCCAGGCCACATCGGAAACATAATCCCTTCAATTTTCGCTCGTCCCTCTACTGTCGACTCAGAGGTTTGGTTCCTTGCCAATGCTCCTTCCAATTCCTGATAGTATCTTCCCCCTTTCTACCATGATAAAAAACTGGCCTGTTGGGAACTAAATTTGGCACTACTGAATTAACTCCACGTGTGACTGGCAGTGGTGTCATTATTAGCCTCCCTCACGGATACTTAATAACTCCTCCTCCTATTAGCTACTTCTCAATCTTATTGGCGATAATGTGCATTTTATACTTGTTAACCAGATCATGTGTCGAAACTCGGTTTTCGATCTCTATTTTCAATCTACCCATAAAAAGACCCATATACCATGATTCTGGAAATTCAGAAATCTCCAATGCTACCTGATCAAAATCTTTGATATATTCTTCTACTGTCCCAGTTTGCTTGAGAGTTTTCAAATATCACAGTGGATCTCCCTCTGTTGCCCTACCATACCTGTCCATAACCGCGGACTTAAACTGTTCCCAAGATGATCCAGAATTTGCTGCTTTCCAAGAAAGGAACCAGTACAGTGTTGCTCCTTCCATGCTAATCTGCGCCAGGTGCAATTTCAAATCCTCTGGTGTTCGACTCACCAAAAAGATTGTCTCATCTTTGATCTTCCAACCGAAAGGATAATCTCCCGTGAACATCGACAGTTCAATTCGTTTTGTCACTTTCCTATATCCTTCTTCCTGCAATTCGATATCAGCTCTACTGTAACTTCCTTTTCCATTTTTTCCCGAACCACAACTATCTGGAATTCCTTTTCTCGAGTTCGTTACTTCTCACGTTTCCATGGCCTTGATCCTTTCCAACGTCCGCTCCTCCATATCGCGCACCTGAAGTGAAACATGTTCCTCGGATTGCTGCACCATCTCTTGGATGTTCCGCAGTTCAGCATTCTGTCCGCACATCAACTATACCAAATTTTCCTCAATCGTCTTTAAGGTCTGATCACGATCTCTATCTCTTTTCTCCTATTTACGAGAATTCTCTTGTATCGTCGTCAACTGCTGATCTCTCTCCAACTCTCACGCCTCATATTGGCGCAAAAAAAACATCGAAAACTGATTCTATAGAAGATACTCTATTTTCCATTCTAGTTTGCATTAACTCTGTCTTCTCTACCTGAGATTGTCGTGCCAATCCTAAGACCACAGCTATCTTGGTAGAACCTCCAAATTGTTACGTGACAGAAGACAAAACAGGATTTACACAGTTCTAGAAAGAATCAGCTGTATTAAACTCAGCTTTCTACCATTACAACTACTGCAGTTTATACTTCTACAATGGGGAAAAAAGAATGATATGCAGGTACCGAAGAATGTCCCCTTCTTGATACCCCTAGCTCTTGGAGCTTCTGGCCACAGGTGCATCGTGAGCTTGTCTGCCTCCAGCAGTCCTCTGTTTTGTCAAATTCTCCGTAATTCCCCCGAAAACATGATACCCCCCCTTAAAATGCATACTAACTACTTGACTGCCACATCAGCAGCTGCCTTTCCACGTCAGATTAAAACATAAGAAATTACTTATTACCTCACCTTTGATAAGTGTGCAAAATAGGAGGCTGAGTAACCGTATCACGAGGAGTAACCAACTCATCACTAACATAAACCATACTAAGTATTACTTGAATAGTTATATGTTTATCTATAAGTGAAAAGATCTCTGAGAAATCCACAACTTCCAATTGTTGAAAATATTTCTTGACTAGCATAGACTTTTACCTCGGTCTACCATCTACTTTTTCCTTTTTTCGATACTGCCATTTGTTTTGAAGGAAATGCTCCCCAGCGGGACACTCCTCTAGCTCCCATGTTTTAGAAACATGGAAGGAATCAATTTCATCCCTCATGGATAACTCCCACTAATTTGAGTCTTTCAAAATTCTTACCTCTGCTGGGATCTCAGGCTTTCCATCGTCCATAAGAATAAATTTGTGTAAGCTACTTTCATACCTCTACACTTGGTGCCTAACTATGGTAGATCTCTATAATTCTCCTCATGGTTATTCTCCTTCTGGTACTAGAATATCTAGAATCATGGAGAACTTTACTCCGTATTCCTAAATTTATTGGCACTTTAGGTCTATAAATCACCTTTAGAACTTGAATACCTTCCATAAATATATGTTCCAGAAATTCTTGTGTTTCCGATACTAACATACTTCCTAGATTTTGATGTAAATACTTGCATCTACTTCCAGTCTCTTTATTCTCCATGGATCTCCATTAATTGAAGGTTATGAATACCACATACCTAATCTTTATAAATAACACCCACACTTTCCCTGTCGCATCATCGATGAAAGCTACATAGAACAAAGACCCACCGTGAGAATGAACTTTAGATGAACCCCATATATTTATGTTGACCAAATTTATCTTCTTATTCTTTGGTTAACTCATGTCTGGAAGGACACCCACCATTGATTTCCAAATATAAAATCTTTACATGTCTATACTTTTTTCTACCAATATTTATTACACTGTTAGCAGTATGGCTTTTCATCCCTTTATAAAATAAGTTTCTGAGACACTCATGCCATATAACTTCGTAAAAGTTACCTCTCTAGAATAAATTTAACCTTCAATACTCCTGTTATAATGAGAAAACCCCCTCGCCTCCTTACCTCAAAGTGAGGCGGAGGCGTTCTTTTATAATGAATGAGAAACTCCACATCGGACCACAAGTCCGATGTGGGATACAGACTCTAACACTCCCCCTCAAGCTAGGTGTACCTAGCTTGGACACATAATGAAAAGAAAGCAAGAAAAACAGACACTAACACTCCCCCTCAAGCTGGACATACCCAGCTTGATTACAAAACATGACGAAATAAAATATTAAGATGCTGCTGCTCCCCCTCACGATCGAAGCTCCTGCGCAGGAGATGGATGTATGATGTCGCAGACGCAGCAGATGACCACTCAGACCAGCCGGTTGACGGAACGCCAAGAATGCCGCACTAGTGGGGCCGGTCGATGAAACGCCGGGAAATCCAATCTAGCACCGGGAAAACCGCATTTGCGGGGCCGGCGACGGGAGGCGGGGATTCCGCAGAAATCGTTGCGGGGTCTGGCGGCGCCAACAGACCCAAATCCGAGGTGGTCGAGCTGCTGCGCTAGCGACAGGACGTGCCGGCAGAGAGAGATGCGGCTGCCGGGAGGTGCCGGGAGATGCCGGCAAGGCGGGGATGCCGCAGGAGGAGGCCGACAAGGGTGCAGGAGGCCGGGAGACGGCGCTGGAAGTTGGAGGAGGCCACCTGCGTGGAGCGGCCAACACGGGTGGAGGCCGGTTGCTGGCCGGAACAGGCCGGATCTGCCCGGATCTGCCCGGAACAGTCCGGATCTGCCCGGATCTGCCCAGAACAGTCCGGATCTCGCCGGAGCTGGCCGGAGTAGCCTGGATCAGGCCGGAGCCGGCCGGAGCTGTCCGGATCTGGCCGGAAATCTCTGGATCTGGCCGTAGCTGGCCGGATCTGGCCGGAAAAAGCCGGGAAGGGCCGGGAGGGTGCGCGGAGGGCCGGCGACAGGATGGGCCGCAACGGGAGGGGAGGAGATCCGCCGAGGCTGGGCGCGCGCACGGTGGGGCTGGCCGTGAGTCGCGCAGGAGGAGTGGGCGCCGTTGAGGGAAGGCGCACCGGGGCGGGAGAGGCCGTCGGGATCGCGACGGCTGGAGGAGGCGCCGACGGGCCGGCTGTCGAAGGGAGGCCGCCGGGCAGAGAGGCCCGCGGGAGGGCGGAAGGAGCCGCCGGACAGCAGCAGACCGCCAAGGAAGGGAGGCCGCTGGGAAGGGAGGCTGCCGGCGCAGGGAGTCCGCCGGAACATCCGCAGGAGGCGTGGAGGCCGGCTACTGGAAGCGCTGGCAGAGGGAGAGGCCGGAAGCAGGAGGAGGGGAGTCGCGCGCATGGAGCCGCGTAGGGCAGGCCGTCGGGGCAGGGCGGGGCCGCTGGATGAGGGAGGGCCGTCGGCGGCTGGAGAACCAGGGAGCCGCGCAGAGGAGGGTCGCCGGCGGCTGGAGAACCAGGGAGAGGCGCCGCGCGCAGCGGGGAGGCAGGCGCCGGCAGGGGAGGCCGCCGGCAGCGGTAGGCCGCCGGGAGAAGCGGGAGGCCGGCGGGAGCAGTCGGGAGGCGCCGGGAGCAGCGGGAGGCCGCCGGCGGGGCGCGCGGGTGATGGCGTCGGGAGCAGCGGGAGACCGCCGGGAGCAGCGGGAGGCCGTCGGGAGCAGCCGGGAGTCGCGGCGACGGGATGCGCGCGCAGGAGAGGAGCAGCGGGAGGAGCCGGGAGCCGGGGAGCCGCGTCGCGCCGGGAGGAGCCGGGAGCCGCGTCGCGGGAGGGACGAGCCGGGAAGCCGCGTCGCGCCGAGGGCGAGCCGCCGGGGAAGAGGCCAGGCCGAGGCCTCGGGAGGGAGGGGTGAGCCGCCGGGAAATCGCGCAGGGCAGAGGCGGAGGGGCGGCGGCGGTAACCCTACGGGGCTTTGAGGCCGCCGCCCCTTCGGACGGAAAAAAAAAATGAGTAAACCCTAGAGCAAAATAAAAAAAGATGGGAGGGAGGGTCGGGAAGATCCCTCTGATACCATGTTATAATGAGAAAACCCCCTCGCCTCCTTACCTCAAAGTGAGGCGGAGGCGTTCTTTTATAATGAATGAGAAACTCCACATCGGACCACAAGTCCGATGTGGGATACAGACTCTAACAACTCCCATCAGGTTCCAATGGTCATCCTTCACTCCTTTGTCTGCACCTATAGAACCATGCATAATTCTCCAAGAACAATTTGTGAAGCTTTATAGAAACTTATATAATCTAACTATCCACTATTAAGTTCTTCAAATTTTTATTCGCTACATACCATGCAAATCCGATAGGCTTTCATTCCTTGTCCAGATGAAAAAATCACCCTTTCCTTCAATCATGAGAGACTTATATTCCATAATATACATTTATGAATCTTTTGGATGTATAGTTCTTTATACTTCCTATCTCAGATACTGAGTGAAACAAAGATCCAAAGTCTATAATCCAAGACTCTTAAGTAAAATTATAGTACTTAATAGTATACTTATTTTATATTCCGACACATTATTCTCAGATCCGCTTCTAGAAGAATATCTTATAGAATTCAACCTTCCCTCGTCACAATACTTCCAAGGTGGAATTTCCTCCCACATTTTCAACACATGGGAGAACCTTCCACCGATCTACTCCTATTCTGACTCCTCCCATAATTACCTTTATTATGACTCTTTTATGCTGTTGATCATTCTCTGAATTCTGCACTATAAGATTTTTTGGAAGATACCTAAATCTCCTTCGATTGAATTTATTTATTCAGGATAAGGTACCTAACATCTGTAGACACCAAGTGATTTTTTCTGACTGAGTTACTCATAGCGGTGTCCATCATGTCCCAAGATTCAAGGGGTGATGGGAGTAGCAACAACGCACTCCAGATCACCAAAGTCTACCATCAATCCTCACTTGATCCAGCTAGACGAGAGCTCCTTCATGGCTCTCTCTTGATCTTTTTATTCCTCCATTTCCCACTTGGTTTAAGGGTGATTCAAGGGGAGTTTCCCATGATTGATATAAGGTAATATTCTCCCTCTTCTTCCTTTTCATTTCCCTTGCCTTTATTTTCTTCTATCCTAGTTAGGGATTTAGATTTTTGTTTTCACCATGGCATTGTGAAATCACCTCTAAGAATATGTTTTTCTCCTTAATTTTCTAGAAGAATCCCTAGTGAGCCTGTTTCCTTCTAATTACTACTGCTTTGGTACAAAGTGATTGAGACAAGATTTTTTTATATGAATTTATAAATAAGGGACTGAAATCGGAAAATATTTAGGGTGAATTAATTAGGTATTTTTGTTGATATGGTATTGGGTTTACTATAGGAATTGTTTTCCTAGGTTTTCATTGAGTTTAGTGGTTATTTATTTATGATGGTTATATATTTTGGATTCTTGGGTGAAGTTCCCTATGAAATTTTTCAAGGACTGTATTTGTTTTCAACCATATTTAAGAAATATTGGAGGTTGCTGAGATGTTGTTAAAACTGTTCAAGACTGTTTTTTAGATGACTTGAGGAGCCCTAAGATGAAGTGAAGAAGTTTTGTGAATTTTTGGTAATGTTTGGAATTCTATAATTTTTGTTGAAAATGGCTATGTCTTGTTTCATATGGCTTTGAAGGGAGTTCAGAAGATTTGAGAAAAACCATAGGAATTAAAGATGAGTTCGTAAGACTTCATAGGACTTCGTATGACCTTTTATGAAGTTATTAAATATTTTATGACGAGTTGTCTTTTTTTTGAAGTTTTTTATACTTTTGAGTGAGTGTAAGATTTCCCTGGACTTCTTGTAAGACTTTTTTGTTAGTGGAATATCACAAAATGCACGCTCTCATAAGTAACTTAGTAAGTTCTTTCTATTGGCCAAAAACTGAAAAGGAACGAAAATTGAAAGTCTTATGAAATGGTGTGACTGTTGAAACCAAAATACTTAAGACTTGGCAGAAAATTGAGAGACCGATGAATTTCCAGAATTATATATTCTGAATAAAAACAAATCTAATGATTATCAAACTAAACTTAAATTGATTAACATAACAAATATCTTATGATTCAAGATGATTCATATGAAAAATAAAAATGATGTTCTATTCTCAAATTACTTGATGTTTTTTAAAGGCATTTATTTTGAAAATTCCAATAGAAATCAAAGCTAAATCTGATGAAGGTGAATCTCTAGAACATAATTTTGGAATGAAAATTTTATGATTTTGTGTAGATTCAAAATTCTATATTCACATGAAGAACATGATGTGAATGAAGATGAGGTTACAAGTGTTTGAATTAACAAGTGTGAGATATCAAGTGCAATTTTGCAGTGAAGAACTGTTTCACGACACAAGAAGGTTGTTGATGATGAGAACTAAGGCTGATACAGGGGAAATAAGAATAGATTACTAATGTTTATTTGTTGAATTTTAAAATAAAATAATTTTTGAAATATTTTTGATGGTGATCACAACTGAAGTACTTTTCTCAAGTGCATTTTAATTATTGGCTTAAATAAGAAGAAATAAAGAGTAGGGTATTTCTAGAATTGTATTGGAGACAGTGGGTTAAATGACCAAGGGAATATTTGAGATTATGGGAACTTTCTCAAATTAAAAGTCGATTGATGAAATGCAATGTGGATCTCATTGTCCATTTGGTTATGAGAATCCTCTAGAATGTTGAGTGGTAATTGACTTTTAAGTTAAATAAATTCTGAATTTTTAGAATTCCATAATAATGGGAGAAGTTTGGGAGAGAGATAGTACCATTGCTGAGACAAAGAAAAAGAGAGAAAAACAATGCCTGAAGCTATAACATAATGAAGAATAGAAAACTTGAGCATGGACATTATTTTATTTTGAGTCTAATGATTATATCAGCAGATTGATTCTTCATGAAGTGAAAAGAAATGATATATTCATTTTTCATCCACTAGAATTATCTAAAGTACAAGTTCTTGAAGAGGTAAGCGTATTCTAATCTAATAATTTTGGAGGCTTAAAGAGGAAGATCTATAACAATAGTTGCTAAAGCATCACAAATCCATATGTTGAACTTTCTCAAATCTTTTTGAACTTATTTGTAACCTTATGGAGATCGTATTATCAACATGATGCTTATATGTGTTGAGAATCACTGATCTACACGATGATACATGCCCTATCCCATTATAATTGATTAAGATATTATAATTGAAAATCCGTGACTCATATGATACTAATCACAACAAGTACAGGTAATGTTGGATAAAAATTTAAAATGATCATTTGATAGCTGGCAACGAAGGATAATTTCATGTTTAATAAATTTTAAAATATTAAACACCAAAGATTTATCCCTCCATTTTCAGTGGTGTAACTTTTCCTAGGGCACATCAATTGGTATCAGGGCAACTAGGTTCCCTCTATCAGATCTTAGTGTAGCTAGATATGGTTAACAAACTCAATGAATAATGTGTTTTTTCATTTTTGATGTTAAAAACTATTATTGTTGGAAGAATAAGATGTTACCTAAAATTTTATCACTTGCGTATAAGTTAAATATGTTGCAACAATGAGATTTACACCCATTGAGGGAAATGATACAAAGTTTTTTTTCTAGTAAGAGATTATGTAGCAGGGAAAATTTCAAAATGCAATTCTTCGGTCTCTGTCATTTAAGGTTTACACAAAGTTTATGGGGTTACAAACTATTAAAGAAATATCGGATAAATTGAAAAGTAGCTATATAAAGGCTATGTAAATGTTAAAGAATCCAAACTCCAAATATGGAGAATCCAATTTAAAGTTATAAATATGGATGAATACGAAATCATTGATGACTACTTTAAAAGAGTGAATGGAATAGATAGTAATATCAGAGGGTTTGGAGAAAATCTAGAAGACTAATTTTGAAGAAGCTGATGATAAAATTTCTAGATTGTTTTGATCCTAAAATTTAAGTTGAAGAAGTCGATGATAAAATTTATAGACTGGTTTGATCCTAAAATTTCAAAATTGGAAGATAGGGAGGATCTTATCCTTAATGAATTTAATAATATTCTATTTCCTATGAAATAAGGAAAAATTAGAGCATTCAAAAATAATTTTAAAGAGGAAATGAATTTTAAATCAATGAGGAAATTGTTGATAGAAGATTTTTATAGATTAGCAAGTCAATATAAAATACTAAGAGATTTATATTTATCTCATGAAAGTTATGAAAAGGAAATGGAAAATACAAAGACTAAATGTCTGTTAAATACTTAAACTGCGGTGACATTGGGAACTTTTACCTAAACTATTAAAAGATAAAGGGAAATAGATATGAGCAAGATTAACAAAGTGACAACCCTCAAAAGAAGTATTGGGGTAAAAATTCAAAATATGTAAAAAATTATAGTGAAGGTAGAAAGAAGTTTCCAAGGAGAAAGAAGACATGTTTAATGAGAAAAGATAAATAAGAAGACTCTTCATCTGATAAATAATCAAAGGTTTAAACTCTAGATAAAGTCACAAATTCCATGCATTGATCAGAATACAAAGCTCAAGAAGGATCTTAGGTCATTTTGGAAAGAAAATATAGATAAAACTGAATCTAAGGAAGATATTATCAAGAAGAAAGTTGAGAATATTGATGAAATAAAAAATCACAGGCTAAAAGCTACTGAGAAAGGAAAGATGGTGAATGATCATGAAGAGAAACTCATGTCGAAAGAAAAAGTGCTCATCAAAACACAATTAAAATGTATTAAAGTTGACAAGTCTTTGATGAATATGAGGTATGAATCCAATAAATTAGTATAAGTCAAAGATGATACACTAAAAGTATCTGAGAAAGTGAGCTTAAAAAAACAGGTTAAAAATGTATCCATTAAATCTCAAAATGAACTTATTGATACTAATTGTGTAGGTTGAAATTATAAATAAATTCATGTCTAGACCAAAAAAAGTGATGAGAAACCATTTTCTACATAAAATTAATATAATAAAATATCTAGAATAATATTCTCCCTAATATAAAAGCAATCACAACAGATAACCTTCTAGTAGTAATAAAATTTTGGATACTTTTTTTTCATGGAAGACCCATATTCAATGGATATTACTGGATGTGTAGTATTTTTTAGAACATAGAAAATTCATGTTGGTATAACATGTCACTACCATGGAGAAGACATGAAGTAAGAGAAAACAATTCTGACATAATAAAAAGACTTTCTCAATGAAAGCAAATTGTATCAAAAACCACACTAAATCTTTCAACACAAAATAAGTATGGTTTCTTAGAGGAAATATATGGCACATGTGACCAATAGGATCACAATACTGAATAATACATGAAATTTCATCCTTGTTAGATAAATTACAATGAAATCAGAAAGTGGAATTAATTTCATAAGGCGGAGCAAGAAGAAAAGACTCTAATAATGGAAGTTTCCTTGAAAGTAAGAAAAAAGAGAGAACCATTGATTCTTGATAGTGGATAATCATCCCATATGAATGATTACACTAAAAATATTGAATAATGTTTAAGAACCTGATGTAGGAGTTATAAAAATTTGAAATTACAGTTCTCTCAAAATCAAAGGGGTTGTAACTTTAGAAATTGAAGCTCTTAGGATGAAATACGAAGATGTTCTTTATGTTAAAGGATTGAAACATAATCTTTTGAGTGTAAGACAATTATGTGATGAAGGGAATTAATTATTGTTAAAAAATAATTTATGAATCATCACGAATTAAAAATATAGAAGAGTCACACCAATGGTGAAATAACTAGTTGAAATCTATTTCAGATTGGTGACCTAACCAGTAATTTCTAT
Organism: Viscum album; assembly: GCA_963277665.1. NCBI lineage: Eukaryota > Viridiplantae > Streptophyta > Magnoliopsida > Santalales > Viscaceae > Viscum > Viscum album. The sequence continues at coordinate 815,636,252 of OY728162.1, forward strand.
ATGATTTCCAAAGATGAAACAATTTGTGGAACATGAGACTTAGACACATTGAAAAATGGAATACGAGGAAAATCTCAAAACATGAAGTGGTGAGAGCTGAACCCTAGTTGAAGATAGAGTTATATGATGTACCCTAGTTGAAGATAGAGTTATATGATGTACGTGAAACATTCCAAAGGGGATTTGAGTCTAATTTACTTATAAATCTGTAGAAATTTAGTCCACACGACCACTTGAGTTAATTCATTTTGACTTGTGTGGGCCCAAGAGACCAAATTTTACTAGTGGTGTGACCAAGATGATATTTTCATTATTCTTACTATGCATTACAATGATTTAATTCCCCCCAATATTTCAATTTGAGATAAATTGAAATATTATTGATTTTTATGGATATTTTGAGAAAGTGTTAAAATAGATTAATTCTGGAATTTTATCTATTTTTTATCACTTTGAGAACTCAAACATATTTTTTTTATACTTATCAAAGGTGGAAAATTATTTTTTTAGGGTTCTTTTGTTAGTTGACTTCAATTATATCAATTGGACCAAGATATAATTTGATGTTTATAAGGCTTAAATAATTAATGTATTGTGGAAACATTGTTTGGAAGGTAGAATTGAGAATCCTTTATTAAAGGAAGAATATATCAGGGTATAAAAATACAAATAATTTGATTCCAATTTTTAATGATAGATAACATTTCATAACACATTGGCATTAAATTTCACGGCAACATTCTATCATTAAGGATGTGGAAGGGTGCGTGAAAGTGGAGGCAACTAAACAGTCTCTTCATCCATAAAAATTATTCCCTTGTAATTCATGGTTATAATTTTCTATACATGTCAATTAGATATTAGATTTTGGAAATAGACAACCAATACATTTTCAAACAACTTTTAATAAGACAACCTTTTTGTATTTGGTGGTCTTGGGGGCCAAATACGATCATACATTCGATGGATATAAACTAGAATGAAATTTTTTCTCTCCTTTCCTTTTAAAATATGAGCTACTTCTTCTATAAAAAGGAGTTAGGGAGAGAGAGAGAGAGAGAGAGAGAGAGGCTATGATGGAGAATAACATGCTGAATTTATGTTGATTTTAATTTTTAATTTTCTTTTTTTCCTTAATTCACTTTTCTTTTACATTCTTCTTGGTTACCCTTCATATGGAGGTGTAAACTTCTGAGTGATTATGGGAGGGGAAGTTTCCTTTTCAGATTCTTGAGTTTCCAAACATTAATAATGTAACAACCCCAACCCTAGTAACCCAGAGATGGTTTCTGTTTTATTACATTAGCATAAGATATAAGGAATCACATCTCGAAGGACTGAATTGTTTAGTTGTTGATAGCCCCGTAGGGTGTTGTAAATTCCCTACAGCACTCTGCAGTACTATTCACAGAATGAGTCTTGGGCCAAAAAAATGGGTCTACGGGCCATGTAATGGGCTAAATGCCTACTGGACCTTCGGGCTATGTAATGAGTCTCCCTTTACACAGATAAAGAGGTATTTTCTTTGCTTTAATAATAAATGAGGCTTCAGCCCTAACCTTAAAAAAAGTTTAGGATTGAACCCACAAAGACAGTGTGTATGTTTCAAATTAATTAAGGAAATCAAAATTGAATTTTTTTAATTCGTTTGAGAAAAGAGAAAGAAACAACATGACTGAATGGTTGAAATTCAATATGGGAGACATGTCAGGTTCAATGATTTCAGGTTCGTGTGTTAGGGATTTAATTAAAAGTTTATTCAAATTTGGTGTCGGAGTTGGGTCAACAGGGGTCCTTGGTCTGGGTATCCCTCACAAATCCAATGATTGGACCGTTGGAATGGTCATCTACTAGATTCAATCACAGGGATAGGTGACCCAAAACCTTATTTATACATACCTAGCTTGCATAGTGATCATACACAAACTGAGATGGTTAATTGATACAAAAAAATAATACTCTTCAAATCACAGGCAATGGCCATGCAATTGCAAAAATAATGAGATTGGAATTGATAAGCGGTGTTCTCAACAATCTGAAACATGAATAATAGAATGAAAATAATCCCTAAGCACACACCCCCCCTATAATTACGTCACTCGACACTAACTAAACTAATCACTCATGATGAGAGCGAACAACATGGGTACTCGAAGAAGAAAGGCGATGAAGTGAGGTTCCAGATCATCACTCCATTGTTCGTTGATGTCGCACTTGCTCCTGTTGGTCCCATAGTGTCTTGGAATGGTGGTTGGAGGCCTCCTTTTACAGCCAAATTCGTTAGCGTGGCTTACAACGATAATTTTATTTTTCACATGTTTCCATCGTCACGACGTGTAACTGGGTTACACGTCGTGTAATCCCTAATGTTTTCCTCCACGTATTTCGAACCTCGCGTGATTCTCGTTTGAAACTTTGACTTCCGTCACGATGTGTACTCCTAACTCATGACGTGTACCAGACATTCATAGTATGTACTGCCTTTAAGGCTTGTCCAGCACAAAAATTTCCTTTTGAACATGTCATAATGTGTAATGGGGATACACAATGTGTAATCCGTGTTTTCCAGTTTTCCATGTTTGCTTCATCTTCAAAAATCCGGTGTCACGCCGTTTTGCTCATTTTTTCTCCTCTTTTTGTTCATTTTCCAAATATTCGTCATTTCCTGCCATAAAACATAAAACAAGTAAATACATTCCAAAATTGGCAAGATTATTCAATTAAATACACAATTCAATACATTAAAACACTCAAAAATATATGCATAAAATACACTTATCAGTTGTCTTGCTAAAACTAGATACATACATGATTTCTATATTACATTTGAATATGAAAATTAAAACATAATTCTTTTTTGAGAATATCATTATTCCCTCTAGCATATCCTTGTATATCATGAATAGATGAGACATACTCAACATGACAAGGTAGATAATTGAAAACACATGAAATTTAATTGATAAACAGAGAATGAAAATGTATCTAGAGATAATATCATTATGAAAATATCATGAATAATAATAACTAAATTCTTAATGAAGGTAATTCTTAACTATTGGACGTCATTATCTCAAGCATCATGATACATCTACTATCAAGACCTTTCATAGGACAAATTAAAATTGATGGGTTCAAATACATCTACTCTCAGTCAAAGCTTCATAGCCTGCAGCCTGCTCTTTCTCCTTCATCAAATGGGAAGGAAACGAAGCATCCCATCATTTAGCTTCTTCTGGTCTTTCTGGCATGAACCATCTTTGGCTCGATCATTTCCCTTCATGGGTGCATGACTTTGTAACTGCAGATCTACGAGATTAATATATCATCTTTCCTTGTCAAAAAATGTAAAATTCATTCCTCATATATTGAATGATCTATTTAATTCATGAACTAATATGTCTTATAAAAAAGTTTCCATATCGAGTAAGGAATACTGGTTTATAATAATTTCCTTAGTCAATCATATAACTTTCAAAGTAAAATACCATATGTAGAAATAATACATGGTTTAATTAATAAGTATATCCCTGATAAATAATATGGATATGTAGGGGAAATGTTTATCCAATGATAACAAGAAAGTGAATATTTGAAGTGAAATTTAATGATTATAAAAATTTATCAAGAAATAGAATATCAATACTTTCCCAAGTCAAATTAATCATAAACCATCTAGAGAATTACTAAGTACAATATAAATAAAACATATCCCCAATGTATCATAAGTAAAATAAAGGGTTAGAGTCATTGATGAATAGAAATAACATAAAAATGGGATTAAAAACAGTCTTTAAGAAAATAACCTTTTCAATTTGAGTTTTTTTTAAAAAACTAAATGTTCACTAAATATTTTGAAATTAATTTTCTTTGAAAATAACATTTGAAAATTGTAAAGGAATCTTTAAAACATCAAGTGGTCAAGATTGAGGGTGATTCCATACATGTCGTACATGTTAAAACAAAGATCCTATTTACATTTTTGTAAAAGTCAAATGGACCTTGTTTGGAAAACAACATGAATATTCATTTCAAAACATTTTGTAAAAAAAAACATGGTTAAAAATTTATTTAATAAATCATTTGGATAATGTTAATTTTTTTGAAAAAATTTATAGAAAACATGTTTTTTGAATAAAAAAGGATTTTTGACCGAAGTGAGAAATAATATCAGATTTTATTTAAAACATTTTCTCAATCATTTTAATTAATAGAGGAAAATGGTAATATTTCTTGAAATTTGCATGAATAGAGAGGATAAAAAAAATGAAATGGGTTTATTAGACAACAATAAAATTATTTTATTCAATGTAAATTCCCACATAAACAATCTCAACTAAAATGAGATTGTTAAATAAACCCTTACAAAGATCATGATGTTGAAGTGAGAATTAGTAAATGAATTAATTATGTGTATAAAATTTAAATGCACATAAAAAATGGAATTAAAATATAATACAGTTAAAAGTCTTTATATACATAATCTTAGAATGCCAATGACAAGGAAGATACAATATAACCCAATGAAATGAAATTGAGTCGTGAAATTATTTTCCACTTGGTAATTTCAAGTCAAATCCCCTAAGATTAAATAAATCAAATTAAAGCATAAAATACCATGAAGTATGAACTATTAGTGATATTACATAAAAAATGGGTAGTATGTACACCACTTAAAATAAATTAGGTGCATAACATTACAATATGCCCCACTAAAGGAAAATTGGGATGAAGTCCATTACCTCACGCTTCCCTTTGGTTGAACGCACTTTAACCTCCTGTATAGTGTTCTTAAATATGTTATTAACTTATACCATAACAATATTTGTATTTATAATATCATATATTATCATTTAATAACATCTTATCACTGGTTCATTAATAGTCATTCATTATTACTATTGTTTCGAGTGATAACTGCCTCATTTCTCATGCATGTTTTAACGTGAAAGTTCTAGTTCTTTAGAATATTGTATAGTTACATAATCTCCAGAATTATATTAATTTTATAAATATAATTTTTGTTCATTACATACAATTTTAGAACCAATATTGAAATTTGAATATGGAAAATGGATCACCTCACTTCGTAGAGACGATAGTTCGCCGTACACACGAGCGACGTTATCATAATTTAAATGACATGGAAAGTAAGAAGATATATGTGATATTATAATTATATAAGTATAATAATATCATAAATATTATATATATATATATATATTAAATCCATCATTATATACAATCATGAGATACGTTGATGGAAAACAAGTTATATTGGTTCGCGAGACGGTAGTCCGCTATACACAGGATCGACGATTTCATTTCCCATTTGATAGATGAGGAGATGGATAAAGGTTATGAAATTAATATATTGAAATCCCAATATAAGGGAGATACTGGTGTTATTATACTTTAATTATTGAATAATATTTGAATGAGGTGGGAGAATAATTAAAATAAAAACGATCGTTTAAGAACGTTACCTCTTCTTCAGAAAGCCTCTTTAGGTTTGCTCCAAAAGCAATACTAAGATGGATTTATAATAAAACCAAGGTCTCTAGGATGTTTTTAGGGGATTAAGGAAGTTATTTGGGTAGGTATTGTCTGAAAAAAATTGTTTTGGAAGTGCGAAGAGGGGATGATAGGGGGTGACCTTTTATAAGTGGGGGAGGTGACACACAAGTTTTTTTTTTGAAAAGAATCAATTACACCCAGGTTTTATCATTAAATAAGCCTCCAAAATGAGTCATTATAAACCCTTAGAGGTTATAAGCTCCAAATATGTCCATAAAATGGGGTTTGGACAAGTTGGTAGGTTATTGTAACCCTTATCATTTCAGTTTAACCCCCCAGTAAATCAATTTTTACCTTAACCATGATAATTAATTTTTTCTGCTTTTACTATTCATAATGGTAAAAAATTAAGTTTAACATACTAGATAATATTAATTATTCTGATTCTAAATATGGAATCCATTTTTCCAAGTTCAATTCATAGAACTGGAAGAATACAATTTAAAATTATACCTGCAGACGCGATGAAAAAGCGGGTTTCAAAAATAAAAATGATTGTTTAAAAATGTTATAATTTCTTTGGATAACCTTTTTATGTTTGCACCTAAAGCATTCCTTGGATGGATTTATGATAAAACTAATGGATCTAGGATTTTTTGATTAAAGTAAGTGATTTTTTAGGGATTGTGCAAGCCAAATGGAATTGGAAATGTTAAGAGGGGGGGGGGTGACATTTTATAAGTGGGGGAGAGGATACACATGAAGTTTTTGAACAAAACAGTCACACCCACGTTTTTATCATTCCAAAAGACTCCAAAATTGATCATTATAAACCCTTAGAGGTGATAAGTTTTATATATGTCTATATAATGGGTGTTGGATATGTTTTTAGGTCATTTTAACCCATATATATTTAGTTTAACCCCTCTGTAAATCAGTTTTAACCTTAACTATAATAATTAATTTTTACTCCTTTTAATATTCATATTATTCAAAAATTAAGTTGAACTTATTATAACAAATAAATTGTACTTATTACACATATTTAATACATTTTTCCAAATTCAATTCATAGATGCAACTGAATCCAATTTAAAATTTTACTCGCAGATGTGATGAAAAAGTGGGTTTCCAAAGAGAAAAATCTCATATGTTTAGAAGGTTTTAATATCAAAATTAAATATTAAACTGATTCCAATGACCTAAATTAGTTTAATTATAATGTAATTGAATTAATTTTACTTTAAAACTAATTTAAAATATAAGTTACAACGACCCAAAATTATATCAATGAAAATCCCCTTTTTATGTTTATAGTATGAATCATATAAAACCACATATAGAACACAATACAATCTTTATAAATGAAGAATAAAAGAAATAAGAGATATTTCTAGATGTTAAGGAACCTACACCGATGAAATAATAACTCATCCTTAGGAATAGTAATATGACCCTTATGAATAGAAAATCAGCCTAATGAATAGTAACCTCACCCATGAAAGTATAAATAAAAATTAGGCATCTTATAAGTGAAAGTATGATATAATTATATCATAATAAAAGTGAATATTTAAAAAATTAATATTTAAGTGTTGGTATTTTTATAAATCATAAATATTTAATTACAATTTTATAATTTATAAAATTATTTAGAAGAAAATTCATTATCATAAAATGGATTCATAAAACAATATCTTGTTGTTTTATGATTTTAGGATAATTTTGTGAGACCTTAGTTAATTTTTTAAAGTGTTGCAAAATCAATTTTAAATTTAAAATATGTATTTTTTAAGTAAATAATGATTTATTTTAACAATTAAATTTCACATATTTAGAAAATTATTTTGATAAAATGGAGTCCATTTTTGAATTATGCACATCGAAAAATAGTTAGGGTGAATTTTTGAGTTTTTTTCTTCTGAAATACTAATTTTTTTAGTGAATAGTAAAATACGGCAATTTTAAGTATAAATACATTATAAGCTAAATACACTATTTTTTGAATCATGGATGATGTAAGAATCCTTGGTTAAAACTCATGCACTTATTACTATATTTAGTCACAAGTATCAACACTATTGGTTGTCTTGAACACAATAATAAATTAATGAATAGAATAATGAGAAATTACTCCTCTCCCCCACTATAAAAACCACCTTCACCCCCTATTATATTCACTCCTCTAAGCCTTGAATCTTTTCAAAGTTCTGGCCAAATCCTATTCCCTAGTCTCTCCCCACGTCCAAAAGCTCTTGGTCTTTCCAAAAAACCAAAACCCATTCCCTTAAGGAGGTTCTCAAGGAGGTTAATTCAAGAGGTAAGTCCTCTTTCTATTTCATTTAATTTAATTTCAATTTATTTTCTTTAATTATTCTCTCCTCACCTCCTTTGTTCAAATGATCATGATAACTCCAGTATCATCTATATACTAGAATGATATCATGTTAATGGATGATCCATCATCAATCTCTTTACTCTATTTTAAAAATGAAATCATCGTTTGAGAGGTACCGATTTACGACATTCATGGACGAAAAACTTTTGTTCTTAAATTTTTCCTTCAAGGCTGGTCATGATACCATTTTTATGGTTGAACTAGATTATAAAATATTTATTTTATCTTATGTAAGGTTCTGGAACCATTGTATATACATGATATTAAATAATAGAACAAAACTAGTTTGTTGTGATTGAAAAACCGCTAAAATTAAGCTCAATAATTATCATCAATATGTTATTTAACGATTCATCCTCATTTATAGAAACAAAATAATAAATAAAACCAATTAAACTTCTTGTTGTTCATTAATAACATGAAATTCCAATTCTGGATAATTATACCCATTTTACAAGAACTCCATTACTTATAGTCAAGCGAACCAATCATGAAATCAAGGAAATGAACACTTCAGAACGACAGAATTCAATCTTATAACTTATCAATAAATACATAAATGAACTTAATAAAATTATAGTGAATCAAATATATGAATATAAGGTTCTGAATTAATCAATTAATCAATTTAATTTGATTATCTAGGACGTTAAAGTCAAGTGCAGAACACATCCAGACATAAGGTAAGGGTTTTCTACCCGAACCTCCAATTTCTTTCAGGTTATTGTTTTTCTCTATTTACCCCAATGAAATTCTTAATTATTCTTATTTACTCATAAATTATGTGTGAATGTTCTATATATATATATACCAATCAGAATCATTCTTTATTTTATGGGGAGTTACATGTTTTACAAGGATCTTTCTCAAATTCTTCCTGATAAACAAGCCCGATTCAAGTGAATTTCTCAAATTCTTACCTATTTTCAAGTGCACTCTATAATATGTTTTAATCCACCATTATTTTTATAAAATAAATTATTTTATTATAAAAAAACTATATTAGTTCACTTCTGGTTTTATACAAATTTTTTTCCAAAAGAACTCTTCTTTGCAAAGTAAAAGAGTATTTTTCTCAAGTATTACTCGATGTTTTTATAATAGTATTTTCATCTATTTTAACAATCTTGTTGATTATTATGTTTAATTGGAATTAATATTTTATGATATCATCTACCACATTTTATTGAATGGTTTATGATTAGTTTGACTTTGGATGTGCTATCTTGATACCATTCACCATATTACTCTGAATGGTTAGTGTTTATGTTTACTGATTGGGGAAAGTTATTTACATTTTATATGTTAGTTTCAATATGAATTTATATGTTGATTATTTTTCTCCCCTTTCATATGAGGAATTCATTGGACTCAGTAAGTGATGGGTGGGGCCTGCTATAGCCCCTCGATGCATCGGTAGGTCTCATAAGAAAAAATAGCCTGAGTTTTTACCCATTATGTATGGTGTTATGGTTGAGGTCTTGAAGGTATGGTTACGATGTTCGAAATTATGCATTCCCCACTATGAAACTAGTAATTGATAGTCCATGTGATTATTCGATTAGTAGAGTATCCATGATTATGTCTTATTATGACATTATTTATTCAGATTTTATTCCTACAATATTATGCTAAAGTTTGTGTTTTAATGGCATGTGTATTTTTATTTATTCATCATAACTTATTACTTATGCTTTCACTGTATTACTTACCCTTACTAAGTGTTTGATCTCACCCCTTTCTTATGTTTTATTTTTACCCAGGACATGAAGAAGTATGTTATGAATGACTTGTAGGGATAATCTAGAAGTTTATGTGAAGTTCATATGTTGTATTTCAGTTCATGTTGTAATGTAAAAATTATGTATGTATCTGGTTTTCCAATGCTACTAAACTATTCGTTCCTTTGAGATATGACTTCCTTGTTTATATTCCAATGTATTAAAATAAGGCACCAACTCTGGAAAACTGGGGTCGGGGTATTTACGGTTGGTATCAGATGAAGTTTAGTAGAATCCTTGGAAACTAGATTTAGAAAATGTAGATTAGGGAAAAAAACACTAAGATAGGCTTTGAAGATAAGCATACAAGAACATCTTAGAATTTTGGTGAAGTATAGATTGTGTGGATCTTCCTAGAAAATATATCCCTTTTTGGATACTACAAGTGGACGTGGTTTTGACACAGATGTACCTATGTGTAACAACTCCAACAAGGTGTTCTAGGCCTGACATGGGGTAACCTGTTACATGATAATGAGTTTTACTATGCACCTGGTTTGTTACTCCCGAGGTATATGCTTAGGATAGTTCACATTTTCTTTACAAACCATTATGAAGGGTTTAAATTTAAATATATCCCCAAAGAAAACATTCTTATGATTATGATATTAGAAATGCATAGGATTTTATTTTTTATTATGTATTTTACTAGTTCAACATTATACATTATGATTCAGAACCTAATTTAGTTTATGACATTATTTAGAAATAACGCCTAGTGGAAGTAATGGAAACCGCATGAACGTGCATATCCCATGTAGGGATTTCCCTCCTATACAAGATAATGATGTTGGTTCTAGAATTGCGATTGGTGCTAAGAAACTTATAACCATACTGAGATAATTGACTCAGGTTATGAACAATAACCTTACCAATATGTAGCATCCTGAACAACAACGTGGAAAAGAAATGTTAGACTTCGTTATGAAACAACAACCTCCATCATTCAATGGGACTACAAACCCATTTGTAGATGAGTAGTGGATAAGTTACCTAGAGAAGATATTTCTCTCTTTGGGAAGTAACGAAAGAGAGAAGGTTGTCATGGAATTTTATCGTCTATTGGGAGATGTGGATCAATGGTGGTCACTAATTCAAAACACAAAGGAGGAGGAAGATATTGAAAATATGGAATGGAGGGATTTTAAGGAACTTTTCCTAGAAAAATATTTCCTCGCGAACAACAACAAGATATTGAAAGACAATTCTTGAATTTGAGGCAAAAGGAGGATGAGAATGTTTCCAAGTATGAATCTAAATTTACAAGGCTAGAAAGGAATTCCGCATATTTCATACGTAATCTAAGGAGAAATATTGATCGATACTTTGATGGTTTAAAACCATTCTTCCAAAGGGAATTGGTTTCCCAAACTTTATCATCATACGAAGATATAGTCTCATGTGCAATCAAGAAAGAAAAATAATTCTCTAAGTCTTATGACCTAAAAGGAATGTAAGAGAGGAATAGAGCTACTGAACACTATGGAAAAGGAAATAAGGAAAAAGGGAAGAAGGGAAAAGTTGATTTTCCATCCTGTGATAATTGTGGGAAGAAACACCCTAGAACTTGCATGAAGGGTATGGGTGTTTGTTACAAGTGTGGAGAAAAATACCACCAAGCCCGTGATTGTAAGGGAAAGAAAGAAGCTACCAATGTTTAATGCTACAATTTCAAATATATGAGACATTATTCAAATGATTGTCCTAAGCGCCGATGAAACATTCCCCAAACAAGGCCAAGGGAGCAAGGGAAAGATTATGCATTCACAACTGCTGAAGTTGAAGTTCCTAATCACGTGGGGAAGACACTTTAATCATTTCCTCAAACTTAGCCATTACTTTATTTGATTTTGGATCATCACATTCTTTTATATCTTCCCAGTTTTCCACAAAAATTATACATTTCCAATTTGTTTTAATTAAGGATTTGTCAGTCAAATATCCTAAGGGAAGTATCATTGCAACAAAGATGTGTCGATCAGTCCCTCTTATGACACATAAACATGATTTAGTCGCTGAACTTATCATCATACCCATGATTGAATTTGACATAATTCTTGGTATGAATTGGCTATTAAGTTATGATGTGAAAATCTATTGCAAGAAGAAGGAAGTTAAATTTTTTGAGAAGGAGGTAGAATCCCTCATCTTTAGAGAATAAACTTCATCATATTATTCCTATCTAGATCCACCCCTAGTGGCTCTACTGAATTCAATTCTTGAGGAGGAATAGAATGCAATATCTACGGGTGAGGAAGGAAATGTTAAAATTGAGGATGTACCTATTTTTTAAGAATACATTGATGTATTTCCAGAGGATTTACTTAGACATCCTCTGGAGAGGGAAATTGAGTTTTATATTGATTTAATTCTTAGTGCAAGGCTTGTATCAAAGACTCCTTATAGAATAGCCATAGTGGAATTAATGGAGATAAAGAAACAACTGGAAGAGTTGAGTGGTAAGGGGTTTATTCACCCTAGTGTTTCTCCATGGGGAGATCCTGTTCTTTTTGTTAAGAATAAATATGGATCTATGAGGCTGTGCATTGACTATAGGGAGATCAATGTTATTATGATAAAGAAAAAGCATCATCTTCCTTAGATTGATGATTTCTTTGATCAACTTCACAGAGCTCAATATTTTTTGAAGATTGACCTTCGATCTGGATATCATCAGTTGTGTGTGAGGAATGAAGATATTCCAAAGACAGCATTTCGAACTAGGTATGATCATTATGAGTTTACAGTAATTCCTTTTGGACTGACTAATGCACCCTCTTTTTTCATAGATCTAATGAATAAAGTTTTCAAGGAATATCTTGATGACTTTGTTGTGGTATTTATTAATGATATCTTGGTATACTCCAAAAGCTACGAAGACCATGAGAATCACTTACGGATTGTTCTGAGTAATCTTAGAACAAATGAATTATATGGGAAGTTTAACAACTATGAATTCTGGATTTAAACAGTTTATTTTGTTGCCCATATTGTTTTTAAAGATGGAATCTTAGTTGATCCTGCAAAGATAAAGGCAGTCCAGGAATGACCTACACCAACGAACATAACTGAGGTATGTAGTTTTATTGGTTTAGAAGGTTATTATCGGCATTTTGTTCAGAACTTCACCGGATTAGCTAACCCATTAACCAAGGTTACTCGTAAATGGGTTACGTTTGTATGAAAAAAAGAATGTGAAGAATGCTTTCAAGAATTGAAGAAGTGTTTAGTGAATGCTCCAATCTTGAATCTACCATCGGAAAATGGTGGATTTGTGATATATAGTGATGTATCAAAGAAAGGAGTTGTTTTTTTTTCTTATGCAGAATGATAGAGTTATTTCCTATGCATCAAATAAGTTAAAAACTCATGAATAGAACTATTCTGTCACGAACCAACCCGAGTCGACCCTGAACCGGTCACCCGACCTGGCCCGCGACATGGCCCGAGGGGCATTCCTGATCCTCACAGGCTGGAAATTAGTGCTGGGCATCAAAACCAAACAAGGGGGAACGATTTGGCCCAGTGAAAATAAATAAAGCAGCGAAAAAAAGAATAACGCAAGGAAAATAAATGACACAAAAAAGGAAGAACAACCAACAACAACCAACTAACCTGACCATGACCACAACTCCTCGCGACTCTGAGAGTTGCTCACTAGTCCACACCCAACTCTCGCCCACAGCGAGCAAGCTCGAGTCAAACCTGCAACAGAAACTAAAAACAGGAAAACACTATAGGCGTGAGTATTAAAACTCAGTAGGCGTGCCCAACAAACTATTCCCAATGCACTACCTTTAAAATAAAAGAAACATTATTTTGAGTTTGAACTACAATTTATAAAAGCGTGTTTTTCTAAATATTTTACTTAAAAACAAAGTACGAACCATTTCCCTTAACCATTTCCAAATTTGGGTTCATTTCATTAGAGTCAATGGCTTTTTAAAAAGGGAAAGTGATGTTTATATTTTCAAATTTGTACAAAGAGGATTAAACACTTTCATTTGAAAACTATTTCTAGAAACCAAGTCAAAACCAATTTATCACTTTCCAAGGAAAACAATATACACAAATTCACAAGAATAAGTACACAATAAGGTCATTGTAGAAATACATACAAGTACCAAATCATCACTGCAAGTAACTGAAAAGTCACAGACATGGGTGAACCTAGGAGATCAAGAATAAACCAGATGACACTAATACATGAGATATCATCCTCGTTGACATGTCACACACGATGAAATCAAAACACCCAATACGCTTGAACATCCTTTCTCAGGCAGGCCGAGGGAAAATCCCATAGTAATAAACCCAATATATCCACCTACTATGGGACATTGGTCAGTACCATAACCTACCAGTGCAGTAATCATTCTTAGAATATTCTCTCAATATGCCAGATTCCCATGTCTCAAGTGTTTGGAAAGGGGGTGAGCCAACCGATGCCAACTGAGCATCCAATCATATGTATATATGTATAAAGCACAACATGCATCACCCCGAGCCACATCATGGAACAACCTATTGCCTTTAAACTACTCAAGCACCTGGGAGCCTCTAAGCACGACCTCCCAAACAATCAATTATAACCAAGGCAGGAGAGTTATCCTAGGAGGGTTTTTATCAAAACATTTTCATTGTTTTCCATAAAGTGCCAAATGGGCATTAAATACATTTCACAATCACCACTTTAAAAAGAACCAAAACGCTTGTTCATGCTTCAGGAGAAATCATTTATCATTAAAACCAGAACTATAATTGAAATTCTGTGAATTATGTTTAAAATCCAAACTGGCATTCTTTCACTATTGGGTGTCCGTTAGTCAAGAAAATATTTTAAGTGTCATGTATAAAATAAACGGCTCTTTTTACACCAAATAATCATTTAAAGTTTTATTGTTTTATATTATCTCATATTTATTAAAATTAATAAAATATTTAATTTGAACAAATAGTGTGCGCAAACAACAGGAAGTAATGTAACTTAAATTTTAAAAAGCAGTGCAATGTGAACCTACCTCAACTCGCAGCTCGAACGCGACAACGCGACAACACGACACGCCTCGCATAGGCAGACAAGCACGCACAAACCGATGATCGCGGTAACGCGGGGTTACCCCGCCAAAGCGCTGCAACCGCAATGATAAATAAAATACATAAATATGGACTTAAAACAATTCAAACGAACAAACAACGCAAACACCACCTCGACATGCTTTCAAAACACAACTCACACCATTTATAAAACACCACTAAGTGACGCAAAAAGGGGTTACACCAAAAACATGTCTTATTTTATATAAACACACTACTAAAAAAACAAACGCATATTCAACATTTTCAAAATACCACTTTTGCGCCATCTAAATAATTCAATAAATCATTAAACTGTTTATTAGATCATTTCAAGAAAAACCAAAATGTCTTCACACCAAAATATACATAAAATCCCCCTTTTGAAACCAAACGTACACCAAGAACCATTTCACTCCCGAATCTGCATCACATGAATGACTTGAAAATTTATTTAAACAGCTCAAAGAACATTATTAAAATAATTTAAAATTAATTTTAAGGGTGCGCAACAAGGTGAACACACCAAAATAATAATTTCCCACTTGAACGCATGTCAAAACACTACAAAAATACATTTCGCACCACAAAATTTGATCATAAAACACATTTATAAAACCAAATAACATATTAAATTAATAAATTGATGCAAGGGTAAGGAACCACCTACCTCGAGGTAGAAAACATCAATATCTCGGTGGGAAACCAAAACGCACGTCAAACGCACCGTAAGCAAACACGAATAAACCCTAAAACAATGAACCAAACCAAAATTATCAATGTCGGACCTCAAACAACTCAAATCCCCCAAATAACAAATCCTAACAAAGGAGAACTCTAAAACAACAAACCCTTACCGGGAAAAAAGGAGAACATTGCCAGAGGGAAAAGGTGAGCCGGACAGTGGGTGCGTCACAAGGAAAAAAGGGGGTCGTGGGTCGAAGTTGTTTGAAGGAAATAAAGGTCGCTGGCCTGGAGAAAGGGA
This sequence comes from Viscum album, assembly GCA_963277665.1. Taxonomy (NCBI): domain Eukaryota; kingdom Viridiplantae; phylum Streptophyta; class Magnoliopsida; order Santalales; family Viscaceae; genus Viscum; species Viscum album. Next base: position 815,652,009 of record OY728162.1, read on the forward strand.
GGAGAAATAGAGTTGAAGGGTGTCGACCGTGGCGTCAGGTGTGTCGTTGGCCGGCTGGTCGGGTGGCCGGAGGTGCAACGAAGGGGGTCGGGGGCGAGGTTGGGTGCACGGGAGGCCAGAGGAGGAGCGTCGGCTGTCGGCTAGAGCGCTGGGCGAAAGGCGATAGCGAGGGTGTAGGTCGGGTGCACTGGTAGGCCGGGAGCGGCTGGGCTTGGATGCGGGAGGCCAGGCGAAGGTCGACTGGGCGAAGCGGTGACGACCGCTGGGCTGGTGCAAGGAAGAGCCGTGGGGCTTCAGGAGGTGAGGCGAGGGCCTCGACGCGACGAGGGAGGGTGCTGGCGGTTGCATGTGCTTGAGGGCGGAGGGAGGCGGAGCGTAGAGGGAGAAGTCGGGGGCAGCTGGCTCGCGCAGAAGGAGGCCGTAACTGGGGGGGGGGGGGGGGCGCACAGCGCTGGACAACGAAGGGGGACGAGAGGCTTGGAGGGCAACTCGCAGACAGGGGTGAAGGGGGGGGGGGGGGTGCTCCGCCGGGTATTAGGGTTAGGTTAGTTTTTTTTTCATTTTATTATAATAAAATAATAATAATAATAAAATCTGAAATAGAATAATAAAAATAGCAATAAAATAATAATACTAATAATAATACCATAATAATAATAATAATAAAATTAACAATAATAAAGACAATATTAATAAAATCTATTAACCATTAAAATAGTAATTAAAATAATAATAATAATAATAATATATAGAATAATGATAAAATAATAATAATAATAATAATAATAATAATAATAATAATAATAATAATAAAAAAAAGCAATTTCAAGACACTAGGACCGGTTGCGCTGCTACCGCCAAACGTGGGGTGACTGCGCACGGGTCCGAAACCCAGTAAAAACATTAAACGTCGTCAATTTTTTGATCCGGGACCCAGCTCAGACCTTGGCGAGAGAACCCGGGCCAAGAATTAATAAAATAAAAATTAATTTAAGCAGGCGAGTGTGACAATTCTCCCCACCACAGACACTTTCTTCCCCCAGAAAGTCACCCAGCTGAACAATGGTCAAAGAAAGAATCCATGCCCGACTAAAACTAGAAGAAACCACAACATAAGAGAATGGGAGAACACGAGAGGGTTCTACCCACCACAAGAACTCAACTAGTGTGGAAATTTTAACACTCAAACATACCACCTCAGGAAGGGGGGGGGGGGGAGACACGGGAACTCCCAACCTATCCCGACTAACCTCTATAGTACGAGCGAAACAACACCTCCGCCAAAACTTGGAACTCTCGACTCAGACCAAAGAAAGCCTGAACACTAGAGAAAAACCTCCAAGCAGAACTTAACCCAAGCAGTAAACCCGAGAATAACCACGAACATCAGCTCTTCATAGGCAGTTATATCTCCAAATGAACACAGCTAAACCAAATCAAACCAAACAAGGGCTAAACACACTTTTAAGAAAAGCACACGATTCAGAAAACCATGATCAGACAAGTAAAACTGTCTGGATTATAATAGAACATGTCTGTCATAACTCCACGAAAAAACAATGAACTTTCAAAACTTTAACAAAAGGAAAACAAGAACAGAATGTTCCACTATCAACACGAAACACAAAACCCGAACCGAGGCTTCACACCCCCGGCAACTCCTGACTGCGCGTGAGCTTCACCCCAAGACCTGTGGCTGGGGCTCTGATGGCTGAAGCATCTCCTGCCTCACATTCAGGAACTATAATCCTTCAGTCACATCGTCTTCTTCAGGAAAAGCTTCCTGCAGAACTTCTCTAGATGACCCAGACATCTGCAACAATGACACGTCTTCGGAGGGATGCGACATGGCGATTTCACATGCCCAAACTAGCCACACTAGTGGAACACCACTGAACGGTCCCATGAACTGGAAGCCAGAACCACTGCAGAGGAATCTTTAGCAAACGGTTCCTCTGGCACACCCTGCTCACCAAATGGGAACCTTTACAAGCGACCAAATACACTGGATTTCTGACAGTCTGCACTTCGAATACCCACTCATCTAAGAATGCCTCATCCACCAGTTTCTCAAAAAAATGGCCCTTCAAAGGGAGGATCTGCTCCCTGATCTCTGGACGAAGACCCCCGATGAAGAGAGAAATATTCATCAAATCCTTTGATGCTACCTCTAGAGAAAAGGACACAAGTTCCTTGAAATGGTCAACATATGCCTTCACCATCTGTTGGCCTTGTTGAATACGCACAAGCTCTCCCCTTTTCTTCGCCTTCACTTCTTCAGGTATAAACCATCAGACGAAGACAGATTGAAAGACATCCCACATCATCCCAACTTGCATTGACGGTGGGGAAAGCAACTCCCATACATCCAGAGATGGACCTTTAAACAACCCCAAAACAACACGCACTCTGATAGCTTCGGGAGTTCCCAACATCTTAAAAGCACACTCGACCTCTTCAAACCACATAACTACCTTTAACGGACCCTGGTCACCGTTAAGTAGAGAAAATGTCCGAGAAGGACTAAAAATTGGGCATGACTTATCAGAAACTCTGGGAACCTTTCTGGGCAGCATTTTCTAAACAACATATAAAACACTAAACTAAAACCGATATCAAATCAAAGCAATATCATTTAATGCACCATCATCCAAAAATAACCAGCTCAAAGAAGAACAACCAAATAAAAACACAACCCAAATTTTTTTCTTCAAAACCCCCTTTTCATTTTAGATTTCAAAACTTCCTTCTTTCAAGGCCATTTTCCAAATACCAAACCCACTTTTCAAACCAATTTCAATTTCCAAAAATCATTTCCCCTTTTTAAAATCACTTTAGAAAAACAAGGTAAAGCCTTTAATTCCAAGTGCACACCCCAGTAATCCCATGAACCGTTGCACATGTCTTCATCCACTTTCACCCATACGCACCAACATGCACTTCCCATGCATTCCCTCACACGTGCAAACGTTCATAGAGAGTACTCAAGGTTGCACTCAAACCATATCTCTACCAGTTCCGAGCAAATGCCGGATTTTTAAACCAAGAGCTTCCAGTTTTAAAAATCCCTTTCACAAATTTAATGCCATTTAAAAGAAAATGTTCTCATTTCAAAACCCCTTTTTCATTTTCAAAAGTGCACTTACACCCACAAAAACAAAGATAATACACAACTTGCATCAAATCACCGAAGAGAGGGACTAGTAGTCATGCTTAACCTAGCGACATGGTAGTGGGTCATGCCCTAAGTAAGCATCAACGACTAGTAAGAACTTAAACCGTGTACGCGGACTCCACATGGGTCACTAATCCATGTAAAATCACAATGTATCATCGGTTTGCCTCCGTTGTCATCCTTCAATCCAAAACAAATCAGAACGAGACAAGAACTCAACTCCCGGACTACCCCTAGCGACTTGAGGTTTGAAATGGGTGAGGGTTCATGACGTCCTTCCCGTACCTACCTCTCGAGTCCTGACAGTCCTAATCTCCATCTACCGGACATCCCAAATAACAAGGGCCTCCTCTGATACCATTTTGTCATGAACCAACCCGGGTCGACCCTGAACCGGTCACCCGAGCCAGCCCGCGACATGGTCCGAGGGGCGTTCCCGATCCCCACGGGCTGGAAACTATTGTCGGGCATCAAAACCAAACAAGGGGGAATGATTTGGCCCAGTGAAAATAAATAAAGTAGCGAAAAAAAAGAATAACGCAAGGAAAATAAATGACACGAAAAAGGAAGAACAACCAACAACAACCAACTAACCTGACCACGACCATAACTCCTCGCGACTCCGAGAGTCGCTCACCAGTCCACACCCAACTCTCGCCCACAGCGAGCAAGCTTGATTCAAACCTGCAATAGAAACTAAAAACAGGAAAACACTATAGGCGTGAGTATTAAAACTCAGTAGGCGTGCCCAACAAACTATTCCCAATGCACTAACTTTAAAATAAAAGAAACATCATTTCAAGTTTGAACTAGAATTTATAAAAGTATGTTTTTCTAAATATTTAACTTAAAAACAAAGTACGAACCATTGCCCTTAACCATTTCCAAATTTGGGTTCATTTCATTAGAGTCAATGGATTTTTAAAAAGGGAAAGTGATGTTTATATTTTCAAAAATGTACAAAGAGGATTAAACACTTTCATTTGAAAACTTTTTCTAGAAACCAAGTCAAAACCAATTTATCACCTTCCAAGGAAAACAATATACAAAAATTCACAAGAGTAAGTATACAACAAGGGCAATGTAGAAATACATACAAGTACCAAATCATCACTGCAAGTAATTGAAAAGTCAGAGACATGGGCAAACCTAGGAGATCAAGAATAAACTAGAAGACACCAATACATGATATATCATCCTCGTTGACATGTCACACACGATGAAATCAAAACGCGCAATATGCTCAACCATCCTTTCTTAGGCAGGCCGAGGGCAAATCCCATAGTAATAAACCCAATATATCCACCTACTATGGGCCACTGGTCAGTACCATAACCTACCAGTGCAACAATTATTCTTAGAATATTCTCTCAATATGCCAGATTCCCATGTCTCAGGTGTTTGGAAAGGGGGTGAGCCAACCGATGCCAACTGAGTATCCAATCATATTTATATATGTATAAAGCACAATAAGCATCACCCCGAGCCACACCATGTAACAACCTCTTGCCTTTAAACTACTCAAGCACCCGGGAGCCTCTAAGAACAACCTCCCAAACAATCAATTACAACCAAGACATGAGAGTTATCCTAGGAGGGTTTTTATCAAAACATTTTCATCATTTTCCATAAAGTGCCAAACATGCATTAAATACATTTCACAATCACCACTTTAAAAAGAACCAAAACACCTGTTCATGCTTCAGGAGAAATCATTTATCATTAAAACCATAACTATAATTGAAATTCCGTGAATTATGTTTAAAATCCAAACTGGCATTCTTTCACTAATGGGTGTTCATTCATCAAGAAAATATTTTAATTGTCATGTATAAAATAAACGGCTCTTTTTACACCAAATAATCATTTAAAATTTTATTGTCTTATATTATCTCTCATTTATTAAAATTAATAAAATATTTAATTTGAACAAATAGTGTGCGCAAACAGTAGGAAATAATGTAACTTAAATTTTAAAAAGCAGTGTAATGGGAACCTACCTCAAATTGCAGCTCGAACGCCACAACGCGACAACGCGACACGCCTCGCACAGGCGCACAAGCACGCACAAACCGATGATCGCGGTAACGCGGGGTTACCCAACCAACGCGTTGCAACCGCAATGATAAATAAAATACATAAACACGAACTTCAAACAATTCAAACGAATAAACAACACAAACACCGCCTCAACATGCTTTCAAGACACAACTCACACCATTTATAAAACACCACTAAGTGACACAAAAAGGGGTTACACCAAAAACATGTCTTATTTTATATAAACACAGTACTAAAAAAATGCATATTCAACACTTTCAAAATACCAATTTTTTGCCATCTAAATAATTCAATAAATCATTAAACTATTTATTAGATCATTTCAAGAAAAACCAAAAAGACTTCACACCAAAATACACATAAAATCCCCCTTTTGAAACCAAACGTACACCAAGTACCATTTCACACCTGAATCTGCATCACATGATTGACTTGAAAAATTATTTAAACAGCTCAAAGAACATTATTAAAATAATTTAAAATTAATTTCAAGGGTGCGCAACAATGCGAACACACCAAAATAATAATTTCCCACTTGAATGCATGTCAAAACACTACAAAAATACATTTCGCACCACACAATTTGATCATAAAACACATTTATAAAAACAAATAACATATTAAATTAATAAATTGGTGCAAGGGTATGGAACCACCTATCTCGAGGTAGAAAACATCAATATTTCTGTGCGAAACCAAAGCGCACGTCAAACACACCGCAAGCAAACACGAATAAACCCTAAAACAATGAACCGAACCAAAATTATCAAGGTCGGACCTCAAAAAACTCAAATCCCCCAAATAAAAAATCCTAACAAAGGAGAACTCCAAAACAACAAACCCTTACTGGAAAAAAGGAGAACATTGCCGGAGGGAAAAGGTGATCCGGACAGCGGGTACGTCACAAGGGAAAAAGGGGGCCGCGGGTCGAAGTTTTCTGAAGGAAATGATGGTCGCTGGCTTGGAGAAAGGGAGGAGCAGCATAGTTGAAGGGTTTCGACCGGGGCGTCAGGTGTGTTGCTGGACGGCTGGTCGGGTGGCCGGAGGTGCAACGAAGGGGGTTGAGGGCGAGGTTGGGTGCATGGGAGGCCAGAGGAGGAGCGTCAGCTATCGGCTGGAGCGTTGGGCGCAAGGCGATAATGAGGGTGTAGGCCGGGTGCGCTGGTAGGCCGGGAGTGGCTGAGCTTGGATGCGGGAGGCCAGGCGGAGGTCGGCTGGGCGAAGCGGCAGCGGCCACTGGGCTGGTGCAAGGAAGAGCCGTGGGGCTTAAGGAGGTGAGGTGAGGGCCTCGACACGGTGAGGGAGGGTGCTGGCGGCTGCAGGTGCTTGAGGGCGGAGGGAGACGGAGCGCAGAGGGAGAAGTCGGGGGCGGCTGACTCGCACAGAAGGAGGCCATAATGGGGGGGGGGGGGGGGCGCAACATTGGACAACGAAGGGGGACGAGAGGCTTGGAGGGCGGCTCGCGGATAGGGGTGAAGGGGGGGGGGTGCGTTGCCAGGTATTAGGGTTAGGTTAGTTTTTTTCATTTTATTATAATAAAATAATAATAATAATAAAATCTGAAATAGAATAATAGAAATAGCAATAAAATAATAATACTAATAATAATACCAGAATAATAATAATAATAAAATTAACAATAATAAAGATAATATTAATAAAATTTATTAACCATTAAAATAATAATTAAAATAAAAATAAAAATAATAATATATAGAATAATGATAATAAAATAATAATAATAATAATAATAATAATAAGAAATTCCACGACACTAGGACCGGTTGCGCTGCTACCGCCAAACGTGGGGTGACCGCGTACATGTCCGAAACCCAATAAAAACATTAAACGTCATCAATTTTTTGATCCGAGACCCAACTCAGACCTTGGCGAGAGAACCCGGGCCAAGAATTAATAAAATAAAAATTAATTTAAGCAGGCGGGTGTGACATATTCAACTCATGATCTTGAGTTAACAACTGTAATTTTTTTCTAAAGATATGAGACACTATCTCTATGACGAAAGGTTTGCGATATATACAGATCACAAGAACTTGAAATATATATTCTAACAAAAATAACTCAACATGAGGGAAAAGAGATTTCTCAGGCTGGTCAAGGATTATGATTGTTCAATACACTACCACCCAAGAAAGGTGAATAAGGTAGTAGATGCATTGAGCAGGAATGATCACGGAGTTCTGAACAAAACAAGGATTGAAAATGACCCTATGTACATGGATCAAGTAAGGATGGATATGGAAATTTTCAAGGGAGGGGAAACATAACTAATTTTTCAAATGGTTTCCAAACCATATTTAGTGGAAATGATTAAAAGTTCTCAGTATGATGATGAGAATCTTCAAAATAAAACCAATGCTGCGAATGATGGGAAGTTGGAAGACTTCATGTATGAGGATGAAATTCTAAAATTTGGGAGGAGGCTATGTGTTCCCTATATCCCTGAGCTAAAAAGGGAGTTATTGAATGATGTACATAGCTAAAATTTCTCTATACACCCTGGTAGCACTAAGATGTATAGATATTTGAAGGAACATTTTGTTGTGAAATCGTCGGGAGTCGCAATGACAGAAACGAGAAACGAAATAATAATGTAGAAGAAAAAAATAAACACGGGACACACAAATTTACATGGTTTGGGAATAACTCTACATCCACAGAGAGGCAGAAAATTCACTATATCAGGAGCACAAATACAGGGTTTTACAGTAGTAACCCTAGCCCGAAAAATGGGCTATAAAATGGAGAAGATGATCACTTTTCCGAAAAGTAAGTCCGCATCGCTACAGTGAACGACAACCACCTTTTTCAAAAGTGATATAGTGACTGCCGGCTGGAAGTCAAAAGTGCTACACCAATCCAACACATTTTGGGTGAGATGACATGAAGCATGAAATTGCTGATTATGTATCAAGATGTTTAGTATCTCAATAGGTGAAGGCTGAAAGAAAACATCCCAGGGGAGTCATGCAACCTCTTCTTATTCCAACATGGAAATGGGATGACATTACTATGGATTTTTCACTAGATTTTCCAAAACTCCAAGAAAGATGGGTAATTGTTGACCGGCTTACCAAATCTGCACATTTCCTCACTATAAGGGAGGATTTTCCACTAGAGCGCCTTGCACGACTCTATATTAATGAAGTTATAAGACTTCATGGATCACCTCTATCAATTGTGTTTGATCATGATCCACAATTTACATCAAAATTCTTGAAAAGTCTTTAGAAAAATTTGGAAACCGAGTTTCATTTGAGTATTGCTTATCACCCTCAAATTGACAGACAATCAGAAATAATGATCCAAACTTTAAAAGACTTTTTGATATCGTGCTCACTTGATTTTCAAGGTACGTGGGATTAGTATTTACCTTTTGTAGAGTTTTACTACAATAATAGTTTCCATTCAAGTATTCACATGGAACCATATGAAGCATTGTATGGAAATAGATGTCATACACCAACTTGTTGGGATGAAGTTGGGGAAAGGAAACTTGTGGAACCAGAGCTTGTGGAGAAAAATATAGTCAAGGTAAAGACTGTTCAAACCCATATCAAAGCAGCTAAAAGAAGGAAAAAGAGATATGTTGATAATTGAAGGAAGGAGTTGGAATTTCAAGTGGGAGATCACGTTTTCTTGAAAGTATCTCCATAGAAAGGTGTTAGGATTTGGGAAGAAAGGGAAATTAAGCCCCAGGTACATTGGTCCTTTTGAAATTTTGGAGAGAATTGGAGCTGTGGCTTATCGTTTGGTGATGCCACCTAACCTTTCAAAAGTGCACATTGTGTTCGTCGTCTCATTGTTGAGTACATGCCAAACCCAACACATGTACTCACTTCTGATGGTATCGAATTGTAACTTGACTTATCTTACTGTGAAGAGCCTATCCAGATTCTGGAGACTAAAAAATAGGTGTTGAGAAATCAGATGACTCGACTGGTAAAGGTACTTTGGACGAATCATAAATTTGAAGAGGCGATGTGGGAGCCTAAGGAGGTTATGATAAAAAACTATCCAAATCTTTTTGTGAGGTGACATTATGGAAGTTTTGAGGATGAAATTTTTGTAGGAGGGGAAAATGTGATGACCCAAAATTATATCAATAAAATTTACCTTCTTATGTTTATAGAATGAATCATATAAAACCACATAGTGAACACAATAAAATCTTTATAAATGAAGAATAAAATAAATAAGGGGTATTTCTAGATGTTAAGGAACCTATACTGATGAAATAGTAACTTTACCTTAGGAATAGTAATATGACCCTTATGAATAGTAATCAGCCTAATGAATAGTAACCCCACCCATGAAAGTATAAATAAAATTTAGGTATCTCATAAGTGAATGTATGATATAATTATATCAAAATAAAAGTAAGTGAATATTTAAAAAATTAATATTTAAGTGTTGGTATTTTTATAAGTCATAAATATCTAATTAAAACATTATAATTAATAAAATTATTTAAAAGAAAATTCATTATCATAAAATGGATTCACAAATTAATATTTTTTTGTCTTATGATTTTAGCATAATTTTATGAGTCCTTAGTTAGTTTTTGAAAGTGTCATAAAATCAGTTTTAAATTTAAAATTTGTATTTCTCAAGTAAATAATGATTTTATTTAAAAATTAAATTTCAAATATTTTGAAAATTATTTTGATAAAACAGAGTCCATTTTTTAATTCTACAAAATGAAAAATTGTTAAGGTTAATTTTTTAGATTTTTCTGAAATACTTGAATTTTTAGTGAATAGTAAAATATGACAATTTACAGTATAAATACATTATTAGATAAATACACTATTCCTCGAGTCATGGATGATGTAAGAACCCTTGGTTCGAACTCACATGCACTTATTAATATATTTAGTCACAAGAATCAACACTATTGGCTGTCTTGATCAATATAATAAATTAATGAATAAAATAATGAGAAATTACTCCTTTCCTGCACTATAAAAACCACCTTCACCCCCTCTTATCTTCACTCCTCTAAGCCTTGAAGCTTGTCAAAATTCTACCCAAATCTTATTCCCTAGTCTCTCCCAACTTCTAGGAGCTCTTCATCTTTCCAAAATACAAAAACCCCTTCCCTTAAGGAGGTTCTCAAGGAGGTTAATTCAAGAGGTAAATCCTCTTCCTATTTCATTTAATTTATTTTCAATTTATTTTCTTTTATCATTCTATCCTCACATAATTTATCCAAATGATCATGATAACTCTATTATCATCTATATACTGGAATGATACCATGTTAATGGATGATCCATCACAAATATCTTTACTCTCTCTCTCACTCTCTTTTATTTTAAAAACAAAATCATCGTCCGAGATGTGCTGATTTACAACCTTCATAGACAACGAACTTTCTTTCTTAAAATTATCCTTCAAGGCTGGTCATGGTACCATTTTAATGGTTGAACCAGATTATAAAATATTAATTATATCTTATGTAAGGTTCTGAAACCATTTTATATACATGATATTAAATATTAGAACAAAATTAGTTTGCTGTGATCGAAAAACCACTAAAATTAAGCTAAACGATTATCATCAATATGTTATTTAATGATTCATCATAATTTATGTAAAAAAATAATACATAACATCAATTAAACTTCTGGTTGTTCATTAATAACATTAAATTCCAATTCTAGAGAATTATACCCATTTTACATGAACTCCATTACTTATAATCAAGCAAACCAATCATGAAATCAAGGAAATGGATGCTCCAGAATGATAGAATTCAATCTTATAACTTATCAATAATGATATAAATAAACTTAATAAAACTATAGTGAATCAAATATATGAATATAAGGTAACATAAGGTAATAGTTTTCTACCCGAACCTCCAATTTCTTTCGGGTTACTCTTTTTCTCTATTTACCCCAATGAAATTACTAATTTTTCTTATGTACTCATAAATTATGTGTGAATGTTCTTTATATATATACCAATCAGAATCATTCTTTATTTTTTGGGGAGTTACATGTTTTAAAAATTCTTCCCGATAAACAAGCTTGATTCAAGGGAATTTCTCGAATTCTTACCTATTTTCAAGTGCACTCTATAATCTATTTTAAGACACCATTATTTTTTTAAAATAAATAATTTTATCATGAAAACACTATATTAGTGCACTTTCGGTTTTATAAAAAAAATTCTAAAAGAACTCTTCTTTGCAATGTAAAATAACATTTCTCTCAAGTATTACTCGATGATTTTATAAGAGTATTTCCATCCATTTCAACACTCTTTTTGATTCTTATATTTGATTGGGATTAATCTTTTATAATATCATATACCATATTTTATTTAATGTTTTATGATTAGTTTGAATTTAGATGTTCTATCTTGATACCATTCACCACATTACTTTTTTATAAAGGCTGGGGCCGAAGCCTCATTTTTATTTTTAAAGAAAATACATCTTTTTGATACCATATTACTTCTAATGGTTAGTGTTTATGTTTATTGATTGATAAAAGTTATTTACATTTCATATGTTAGTTTCAATATGAATGTATATGTTGATTATGTTTCTCCCCTTTCATACGAGGAATGCATTAGACTCAATAAGTGATGGGTGTGGCTTGCTATAGCCCCTCAATGCATCGGTAGGTCTCATGAGACAAACTAGCCTGAATTTTTACCCATTATGTACGGTGTCTTGGCTAAGGCCTTGACGGCATGGTTATGATGTCTGGTATTATGCATTCCCTTATTATGACACTATTAATTTATAGTCCATGTGATTATTCGACTAGTAGAGTATTCGTGATTATGTTTTATCATGGTATTATTTATTCATATTTTATTCCTGTCATATTATGCTAAAGTTTATGTTTTAATGACATGTGTTCTTTTATTTATTCACCATGCCTTATTACTTATACTTCCGCTGTATTACTTACCCTTAATGAGCATCTGGACTTGCCCCTTTCTTATGTTTTATTTTTCCCCAGGACATGAAGAAGAATATTATCAATGACTTGCAGGGATAATCTAGAAGTTTATATGAAGTTGATATGTTGTATTTCATTTCATGTTGTATTATAATAATTATATATATATATATATATATATATATCTAGTTTTCCAATGCTACTAAACTATTCATTCCTTTGGGATAGGACTACCTTGTTTATATTCTAATATAATAAAATAAGGCATTGTCTCTGGGAAACTAGGGCTAGGGTTTTACATAATTTATCATTGTAAATTATTTAAAGAAAAACGTAGTTTTTAATAAAAATCAGTATTTTTCATTTTTCCTAAAAAAATGAAACATTTCTAAAAATTTCAAAAATTCACCCTATGATAATTTTGATTTGATAATTTCAAAAATTAAGTTCATTTTATCAAATAATGTTTCTAAAAGTGGTAAAAATTAATTTTAAATTATCTGTGAAAAACACGACTAAACTGTCCTTTAGAAAAATAAAGTTTTTCAGAAAACATTTTTTTTCTTTCAAATGATACTTACTTTATTTCTAATCAATAGATAACCATAATTTTCATAATTTAGTTTGTCCTATTAATTTCCACCAATCTAAAGGCTAGTATATAATGATATATATAATTACAGTTTATTTAGACTCAGGGTTGTGTGTTTTGTACTCTATCGAAGAGACCAAATTTATTTTAAAATAAATATATCATAAAGTCTGAGGGTGTTACATTCTCATATTAGCTTGGTGTTTCTTGTCATATACTCTATCAGACCCAACTTTCTTCTTTTAAAATCTGAAGGCGTTACAAATAAATAAAAATTATCTCTTCCTTCTTAACTGATTTCAATTCTTATTAGTTGTTCTTATCATAAAATGTGATTTTGTTTTGTTCTAATTATGTATATCATTTATTAATTTGGTTAATGATCCATAATCTCCCTCTACTTAGAACTGGTCTGTAATAATGGAGTTGACTAGGTCTATGTTGTGAAGAAATTGATGATTCTCTATATATGTGGAAGGGGTAGTGGAAAATCTTGATTATTCAGGTGGAACAAGACACAATTGGGTATTTCCTAAGTTTGTGGTATTCACTACAACTATCACTCAAAAAGGAAGGAGGGTAGAACAAAGTGAGGTTTTATTAAGGAATATCCTCACCAAAACCATTCAACCAAGGGTGATAGGGGAAGGGTTAAGTATCATTTCACTTATCAGTTAATCTAATAAAGAGTTGAATAAATTAGATAGTAGGATAACATTACAATTGGAAAACCAACCCTGACCTAATAAACCTTTTCATATTACCATTTTTTAAATCTATTTATTACTTGATTTTTTTTTCAAAATCAATCAAATTCGAAAACAACACATTATCTAACTCGAAAGAAAAGTGAGAACAAATTTTGTGAACTCCTATCAGGAGACAACATAGGGTTATGACTAAAAATATATTTAACCAAGAATAAATAATTTCCTTTTCGACACCCCATGATAGGTGTCCATAAAAAATTGGCACTGTTTCCAGGGAAGTAGTACCAATAAAATAATTCTTAAATTTAATGACTAGAACCACTAACACTAATCCTTACCCACTGGATCCAAAAATTGAAATAACCTTACTGACTAGGCTCATAAACATTAATTTTCAATCTAAATTTGAGAAAATTTTTCTCGTAGATTCAATTGAAACAATTTTTTTTTTCAATTGGTTCCTGTCGCTATGGAAGAAAATCCCAACTAGACCTTGAGAGACATTTACACACCCTAGTTTACTAACTAACAAAATTAAATTTCTATTTTTGTTGTAAAAAATTATTTTGAGTTGAAAACCGGCCTAATTCAATTATTTCCGAAATTTCATGGTTTGGTAGGTGAATAACAAAATAAATGTACCATGTAATTTACCTTTGTTTTTTCCACTTTAAAACATAGAGGAGTTGGTGAGGAGTAATTCAAGTGGATGACATTCCCCTTTCCCCTAGAACTAGTAGCCATGGAGTGGATATATAGATTATAATTGAGTGAGATTCTTAACTATGATGATTTAAAAAGAAACTTTTTGTAAATATTATTCCTTACATCTAGGAGATAAACCATCTATAAGGAGTTTTAGGCTATCATATAGCCTTCTGGAGAGACTCTCTATGAGTACTATGAGAGGTTTAAGAATATATGTTATAGTTTCCCACATAAATCCATTGACATGCATTAATTAATTGTTTTTTACCAAGGGTTTCTTGAAAATGATGAGAAGTTTCTAGATGCATCATTTGGAGGATCTCTCATAGACAAATCACTAGTCGAAGCCAAGGGTTTCATTGAAAATATTTCCAAAAATTGATAAAAATTTGGAAGAAGAGGTACAAATACCAGAGGAATTATTGGGGTGAGATATTTTAATTCATCACCTTTGTTAGAATCTAGGCTTGAATAACTCATCAGCTTTGTGAGAAAGATGACATTGAAACAAAATAGGAAACAGAAAGTACAAACCAAGGTATGTGGTTTATGTTCACTGCCTACCCATTTCAATGAAAAGTGTGATGAAGTATAGGTAATGTAGAGTTTCACAAAAACATTTCATCTAAGCCAGTATCAATAACCCAATCAAGGATAGAGAAATAACTCCCAAGTCTAGTATGGATTTATTAATCAGTAGAACTAGGCCATACCACTTTTTTAAAATTGATACCATAAAAAACAACCATACCACCAGTAATCATAAAACCCACCACCATTTGAAAATTCATACAAAAAATATTATAATCAACCTTTTTTAGGTTCCAGGCATAGTGGAAGCATGCGATGGGCGATTCCCAACTTTAATTTTTTTCCATAATCAATGATCAATCCGAGATCTATACGATGATGAACATTGTGATCCACAAAATTGAGTCAAAGAAATAGACAAAAAAGAATTGCGTCGGAACCAAGAGAGCAGATATCAACACATATATTTTATAATTAATTTAATTAGATAAAGAATTACCTATAAGGAATTCTTTCTTCATTGATGTGTCCGATGACATATCTGTGGTGCACCATCATTGCATTGTAGAAACCAAGTGTAGATTTCCTATAGTGCTGATCCACACGTGTTCCATGAATCTCCATACGTCATCGAAGGAGTCTCCGGGTGCTAGCACGGAAGATCCTTGCACTTGCATCATCCACCTTGATCCCCTCGAGAATCACTTCCAAAGTGTTCTCCTTGATTCAGTGGAGGAGGATTTCTCACCATTCTTGGGAGAATTCTTGGAGAAGGGAGCTCTCTAGGCTTGAGAGGATTCTCCTTGAATCGTTGTGTATAATGGAATAAGCTAATGAGAAAATAATATAATTGGGGAGGGGAGCGGTTGTTTTTTCTGGGATGCCCTGCTCCAGACATTACCTTCAGGGAAGCTTCAAAGCATCCCGAGTTCATCAGTGCGGTTCTCAGTCAAGAACAGAAGAAGCTCTTTGACAGTATTTGTATTAATGAAGAAGAGGATTGATGCTGCTTCACGGGATCAAGCTCGGGCCGGTTCACTACTCGGGACTACAGGGAATGGAGGAACATGGAATCTCATCTTGGGAATGGGTTGGAGAACACCTGGTGCAAGGAGATCCCAACCAAGATGAACTTCTTAGTCTGGCGTGTCAAGAACCATGCCCTCCCGACCGATGATAGTATCCAAAGTAGGGGAATTCATCTGGAATCCCGCTACTATTGTTGCATTACTCCCAAAACAGAATCAACCAACCATCTTTTATTTCAGAGCGATTGGGCGGCAGCTATCTGGAGAATTTTCACCCCGTCGGTTTGCGCTAGTTTTGATCACTTCTGTTTCTAGGAGCTCATATCCTCATGGTTTCTCGGAGGAACGATCAGCCAATCAGAAGTCAAGGTGAGAGCTTGTATTCTCGCTGCAACCTGCTGGGTCATCTGGGAGGCCAGGAACAAAGAGAAACTGGGTACCCGGAGTTCGATTAACCTGATCCAGTTAAGAGCTAGATCGCTGATACATGATTTAGTCTCGCTGGCAAGATTGGACCAATGGTCAGCAGTTGCATCCAACTTCTTGCACAGATCTAGCAGCCCGCACTGCACTGAAGGGCGATGGATTAAATGGAACGCTGCTTCCAGAGGGCTGAAACTTAACGTCGACGGCTCATGCATGCATGGCATTATGAGTGGTGGTGGGGTGATTCGTGACTCAGAAGGCTCCGTCTTTATGGAATTCAGTGTTACCTTCGGTTTGGGTAATTCGCTGGGGGCGGAGGCCCGTGCCCTTCTTACAGGACTGAGAGCTTGCAAGAGAAACGGATTACATGTGTCAGAGGTGGAGTTAGATTCAGAGGTCTTGGTTAACCATGTCTAGGGAAGGTCGAGCGTGCCTTGGGATCTTGCTTATATCATCAGGCAGTGTGCCTTGGAGACCAATCAAGGACAATGCATACAACATAGTTGGAGGGAAAGCAATTTTGTTGCGGATGCGCTTGTGAAAATAAGAAGTTCTGGGAATGAGGTGGTTATGTATAGAAGCTTGGGCTCTCTTCCGCTCGAGTGTAGGCCCTTTGCATTGAAGGACGCCTTAGGGTTACACTACTTTAGGCCCCCCTGAATTCCTCGGCTGGCTTTGTTTCTTGTTGTTCCATCTTCTTTATTATAATAAAAAAGAGCATTCATTCATTAATTAAATAGTATTCAATATTATCATTTCTCATTAGACCATTAAACTTGGTCCGTCATTCCTCTACAATATTTATCAGGCCTTGAATAATGACTATTTATTTATTAAATAAATATAACTGCATTATTCACCAATAAACAAATAAATATTATATTTATAAAATAGTAAATATATATTTATATGCGATCAAGCATACATAAATAATTATTAAACCACATACAGGAATAGTATTTATTCAACATGTTAAATAATAAATAATAATATATTATTTAACTGAGATTCGGGATATACTTACTATGTGACCCTCTATGCCTCTTTCTCAATGACATTTAGAGAAGTAGCCTAAAGTCCAAGGTTAGCATCTAGAAACACGCCAAGGAACCCATATAGAAAGAAGTTAATTTTACAATGAAATGTCATCTCATACGAATGCTTATCATGTAAGATGATCCCTTTATCATAATATCTCAAATCGAGTAGGTTGCATGCCAATGCCATCAGCCTATGTGCTCAATTATCTCTTTCTTTGACTTTTCGGAAATAGAACTTACCTGTTGATCACCATGGACATGGATTTATTTAGTCTATATCATTTCCATCAAAGGGACTAAGATATTAACTTCCATTAAATAATATAAGGGATAAATCCCTTATCGTATTATTCATTAATGAAATATTACTCATGACACACCCAACGTATCCTACCTCTCCGCGGACATCTATCGTCATAGTTTCCATCAATACATCTAAGTGTGCAACTCATAATACTCATTAGTAATAATATTAATGTTTAAGGATCAATACACACGTTTGTAGATAGAAATGTCTAATGACACGTATGAATGTGGATTTCCTTCTGGAAGGTCTCCTTCTCATAATATCGTACTATATATTACTAAGGGTGTACACCATAAGAAGGTGTCTCAAAGTCCTATGAGTCTCCACCACTGATATTCTGTATCATTTTTATCCCTCAAATGATATCATCCATCTATCGAACATATATTCAAGAATAGTTTCATAGCACTTTCGAGTTCTCATCATAGCGAGGAACTTCTATGACCTTTTTGTGTGATAGATACTCTTAGGAAATTATCACATATTATGTCACATATAAGAGAAATAATGATGTGATAAGTAGTTTATAAATATTCAGACAATGAATACATGTTTATCATAAATTAAAAGGAAGTTGGTTCTAGGGAACCAACTCCAACAGTCTCCCACTTTCACTAGAGACAACTGCTAAAAAACTTCAGTCCGCTAGCTCTCACATGATATTCATGCTTCTGTTGAGATTGGCCATTAGTCAAGGGGTTTTCCATGTTCTCTTCCATGGGTACTCTGCTCACTGAAATTTTACCCCTATGATAGAAATCCCCCAAGAGGTGATACTTTCTGAGTATATGCTTTGTCCTTTGGTGTGACCTTGGCTCTTTTTCAAGAGCCATCGCTGTAGTATTATCACAATAAAATGTGATAGGTTCTTTACTACTAGGCACCACATCATGCTTTTTGACAAAGTTATAAATCCAAATGGTTTTCTTGGCTGCATCAAAAGCTTCTATATACTTGGACTTTGCTGTAGAATTAGCAAAAAATGGCTTCTTTGAACTCTTCTAGCTCATAGATCCTCCATTGAGACAGAAAACATATCCTGATTGTGACTTCAGATCATTATGATCTGTCTGAAAACAAAATCAATATAACCCTTTATGACCAGCTCCTCATCTCCTCCATACACCAGGAACATATCCTTAGTTCTTCTCAAACACTTAAGGATAACCTTAACAGTAGTGTAATGCTATTCTCTGGGATCTGCTTGATATCTTCCTACCATGCTCAGTGTATAGGAAACATTACATCTAGTACATATCATGACATACATGATGGCTCCTATCACCAAAGCGTATGAGATATAACCCACTCTCTCTTTCTCATGTTGTTTTTTAGGACACATTTTCGTAGAAAGATGTAAACCATGTGAAACTAGAACCAATCCCCTATTGAATTGTTCCATACTAAATCTCTTTAGTATCTAGTTAATATACGTACTTTGATATAGCCCAAGTAGCCTCTTGGATCTATCATGAATGGTCTTGATCCCTAGATTATAGGCTTCTTCGCCTAAGTATTTCATGGAGAAACAATTGTTTAACCGGTCCTTGATAGATTGTAAGACTAGTATGTCATTTCCAATAAGTAATATGTCATCAACATACACTACTAGGATAATGACTGCATTCCCATTAAACCTTTTGTAAACACATGACTCACATTCATTCTTAATGAAACCAAATTTTCTTATGGATTCATCGAATCGAATATTCCATGACCTAGATGCTTGATTTAATCTATAAATGGATCTTTGTAACTTTTAAAACCTTTTGGCATCACCTGGTGTCCTAAACCCTTTCAGTTGTGTCATATAGACATCTTCCTGAAGGTTCCCATTAAGGAATGCAGTTTTGAAATCCATCTGCCAAATCTCATAATCATGGTAAGCTACCATGGAAATTATGATTCTTAAGGATTTAAACATGGAAACTGGTGAAAAGGTTTCATCGTATTCAATTCCTTAATATTTTTTAAAACCTTTATCCACTAGCCTTTCTTTATAGTTACTTTACCTTCTATTTCCAGTTTCTTCTTGAATACCATTTTGCATCCAATAGAATTTACATCAACTAGTGCATTCACCAGAACCCAAACTTGGTTCTGATACATGGAATCCATCTTCTAATTCATAGTTTCTATCCATATTGTATCTTATGAGCTCTCTAATACCTCCTTATAGGAGAGAGGTTCACCATTATCCAACAATAATGAGTCACCATCCTCAGTGATTAGAAAACTATATCTCTCTCGTTCCCTTACATCTCTTACACTCCTACGTAGCACTTGTGATTTAGGAACCACTTATTCCATGGAGACCTTTGGAACTCATTCCTGTACCAACTACTGCGTATCTTAAGCATCAACTTCATCCATGTCAATATTTCTCCCACTATCCTTTTTGAGGATGTGCTCCCTCTTAAGAAATACGGCTTGTCTAGCGACAATCACATTCTTGTCTCAGGGGTTTCATAAGTAGTATCCCTTTGTTTCCTTGGGATACCCTATAAAGATAAACCTCGTTCCCCAAGGTGATAGTTTTTTCCTGATAAAGCCTTAATAAATGCCTCGTAACCCCATAGATGTGTATGTGAAAAAACAGGTTTCTTTCCACTCTATAGCTCGAAGGGAATTCCATTTTCCACTTTAGTTGGTCCTCAGTTTAATGTGTATGCCGCACTTTGTAATGAATATCACCCAAAGGTTAATAGAAGATCTGCATGACTCATCATTGACCTTACCATGTCTAACAAGGTACGACTCCTCTCACTAACACCATTCCAATGTGGTGTATAAAGTAGAGTGAGTTGATATAAAATCCCAAACTCCCGTAGAAATTCAATGAACTCTTGGTTAAGATATTCACCACTTCGATTTGATTGAAGTTTCTTTATCTTATTACCAATTTGACTCTCTACTTCATTCTTGAATTTATTGAATTTCTCAAAGGACTTATACTTATACCTCATCAAGTAGATATATCCATATATACTTAATTCATTATTAAAAGTTATGAAGTAAGAATATCCACCTCTAGATTCTACTAAAAATGGTTCACACACATTAGTGTGTACCAATCCTAGAAGCTCTGTAGCCCTTTCACCCTGTCCACCAAATGGAGGTTTGGTCATTTTTCCTTGTAAACAAGCATGAAATCTATCAAGTGGTTTTAGATCAGATGAGTCTAAATAACCATCTTGACAGAGCCTTTTCAAATTCTTCTTGTTTACATGACCAAGACGGTGATGTCAAAACTAGGTGTTATATGAGTCACGTGAACTTGATTCGTTATCAATTGCCAACACATGGTTTTCATAATTTAATACATACAAGCTATTATTTAAATGGGCCATACCATAACATATGTTTTCCTTATAAAAGAAAAAACTTTTATTTCTAAACTTGAAAATAAACTCATCTGTATCTAAACTTGATACAAAAATTATGTTTTTGGTAACAGTAGGTACGTAATAACGATCACATAAAACCAAAATCATTCCCATTAGCAATGAAGGGTGGTAGTAACCAATGGAAAGGGCATCCATCCTTTCACCATTGGAAGCTCATAGATTCACCTCTCCTATGGAAATTTTCCGAAATCTACTTGGTTCTTGTATTTAGATACAAATGTAAGCACTACAAGCTGTATCTAATACCCAATGTGTATAAATGGAAATATTTCACTCGATAAAGAATGTAACTTTAGCTTCCCCTTACTTTTGGGTGCAGTTCCTCTTCTAGTGGCCTGAATTTCCAAAAGAAAAACAAACTACCTCCTTTTCCTTACCATGCCTCTGGATATTCCTCTTCTTGGAAGGATAGTTCTTGAGAGCTTTAGACTATTTATAGGCCTTGGGCCCCTTTTCCTTGATCTTCCTTTTCTTATTCACCATAAGGACTGTGGGTTTATCACACCCCATGTCCTTATCCACTTAGAAAATAAAGGTCAATAGTTCTTATAAACTCTTCTCATTGTTAATCATATTATAATTCACAATAAAACTAGATAAGTACTTGGAAAGTGATTAAAGTATGAGATCAATATGCAAATAATCCAAGAATTTAATCCCTAAGATGTTCAGGCATTCAATATAGCCAATAAGTTTGACTACATGAGGCCTAGCTAGCGCAGACTCTCCAAGATTAGTGGTAAATAAAGCATTGGAGATATCATACCCCTCTTGTCTCTCCTTCTCTTGATAGAGATACCAAAGGTGAGATATCATGTTATAGGAATCCATATCCTCATGTTGCTTCAAGATATCATTGTACATGGACGATAGCATGAAGCACTGAACATCTGTATCATCATTCAAATGTTTCTCATAAAGAGATAGCTCGTCATCACTTGCCTCATTTCCAAACACAACTAGTAAAGGTTCTTCCAACACATATAATTTCTTTTCATGGAGAAGGATGATGCATAAATGCCTCTTCCATTCCTAGAAATTCCTGCGGGTGAGAAGGTTTTCCTTATCGAGTATGGATCACAACGATATGTTTGATGTCATTTTTAATGTTGTTTTCACAAATAAGATAAGTAAAGATTTAGTACTTTATCTGATAAATTTAGACAAATAAATAAATATTATATTTATTAGTCTCCCAATATTTTATTGAAACCCAATTTCCCTCACTATTTGCTTCAGAATATGCTGTTTTCTTGGACATTCTAGCGGTAAGGATCCATATTGCCCTTCCCATTACCCCAACTTTGGTTGGTCAAGAAAATTGAAAGGTTTTAGGTAGGAATTCCAAATACCAACTCCATTAACTCATAGTTACTTTATCCATTGAGTGGAATAACCAATCCTAAAATCCTTTAATTGGATTTCCTTAACCTTTGTCTCTCAGTTACACCAAGTCCTCCTTTGTCAGTCAACCCTTGATGTGAACAAAGTCAAGTCAACCCAAAACCTCATGTTAGAATTCCCAGATAATTTAAAGCACCCCAACTTTGGCTAGCCAAGAACTTTGAACTGTGGTTCAATTTTAACCAAAGTAATGGAAGGCTATACCGACTTAATATTTTATTAAGGGATTTTATCCTTTATACGTAAATTGCCAATTATTATCTTTATCACATGCTTATTTGTAACGACCTAATGTTTTATCAATGGAATTCAATTCTTATAATTATGCCTTATAGTATCATCGCATTAGGAAACATAATGGCATATCATGATAATAAATACTATGTGACCATTAAACATATTTTTGTCACTTCGGTGATTTGAATTTTGAAAATTTGACATACATAGTTGCGATCAGTAAGATGTTTGGAGTTCGATAAGGCAAACATAATTTTTAGTGAATAGTAACTGACCCTTATGAATAGTAATGTTTCCCTTATGAATAATAATATGACCTTTATGAATAGTAAATCATCCAAGTAAATAGTAACTTTACCAATAAAATTATAAATAAAATTTAGGCATCTTATAAGTGACAATATGACCATAGTAACAGTATTGATATTTTTGTAAGTCATAAATAATTAATTACAATTAATTAATTAATTTAAAAGAAAATGTATTTTTCTAAAATGTTTTTATAAATTAACAATTTTTTTCTTTTGGTTTTAATATAATTTTATAAGACCTTATGTAATTTTTGAAAACAGTAAAAAATCAATTATAGTTTTAAAATCTATAATTTGAAAGTAAATTATGATTTTAATTAAAAATTAAATTAATCATATTTAAAAAATAATTTTGAAAAATGTATTTAATTTTTGGATTCTACATGTTGAAAAATAGTTAGGGATATTTTTTGGGATTTTTCTAAAATACTTGATTTTTGATAAATAGTAAAATACAATAATTTTCCATATATATACATTATAAGTTAAATGCACTATTCCTAGCATCATTGCTAAGTTAAGCAACCTAGGTTCGAACTATCATGCACATATTACTATTTTTGGTCATGGAAACATTAGTATTGCTTGTCTTATAGAAAAATAATAAACCAATGATTAAAATATTGAGAAAACCCTCCTCCCCTCCACTATAAAAACCACCCACACTCCCCTATTCTCTTCACTCTCCTCAAGACTTTTTCCTTGCCTAAATTCTACTTAAATCTCTCCCCAAGATCCTACTCCATGTCTATCATCCCTTGGTATCCTCAAAAGACTAAACCCTCTCCCCTTAAGAGGCTCTAAAGGAAGATTAATTCAATAGGTAAATTCCTCTTTTCAATTATTTTACTTTCTTTTCAAGTTCCTTTGTTATCTTTTCTATCCTTACCTCTCCTCATCCAAATATTATGACAACTACAGTACCTTAAATGTACGAGAATTTTTTTATGATAATGGAATAAGTTATTATCACCTCTCCTTTACCCTTCTTTTATACTAGTAGTAAAAACACCATCTGAGATGTGTTAATTTACCACATTCAAGGATGATGGGTTTTCAATTTAGATTAACCTCTTCAATTCTGGTCATGAAACCATTATTATGGTTGAACCAAACTATAATATATGTATTATGTCTCATCTATGGTTTTGGAATCTTTTTGTATACATGATTTTGATTTATAAAACAAAATGTGTTCGTTGTGATAAAAAACCGCCAATTAACCCAAAAGTTTATCACTAAAGTTTTATATAATGATTCATCTTTAATCCAAGTAACCAAATGAAATTTACAACCATTTAACCTTTTGTATATTCAATAATAAAATATAAATCCAATTCTATACAACCATCCTCATTTTACATGGTTATCCATTCATGTATGTAAGTAAACTGATCCTGAAACAAACGGAATCAAACAATGAAATTGAACCTCTTAACCCATAAAAAAGTCCATGAATGAACTTAAAAAGGACACAATAAATCAATTACATGTAAAATAAGTTCTTGAATTATTAATCAATGAACCTAATTTTATTATTTAGGTAATTAATATCAAGTGGATAACACCTTCTAACTTAACGTAAGGAATTCTACCCAAACCTCCATTATTCCTTCAGGTTGCTTTATCTTTCTTTTTACCCAGATGAAGTTATCTATTATTTTTATGTACATATTCTTAATGCTATGTACATTCTCTAAACTCATGTATTAATGTCCATTCATAATTATCTTTTGGGGATATAGATGTTTTTAAGTAGTTCCCTCTTCAATACTTCTCGATAAGTAAACCCGTTTTAAGTGAACTTCCCAAATTCTTACCCAATTTCAAGTTCACTATATCATCTATTTTAAGACAACATTTTTTTATAAAATCAGTATTTTTGTTATTAAAACCTTATTGGTTCACTTCTGGTTTTATATAATGGTTCATTCCCTTTTCTATTTAATTTATCTTTAGTATTTTCCATAAAACCACACTAAAATGTTTTAATGCTAAAATTTCTTAAATACTCTTCTTACATGTTGTCACTTATGTTTGACATCACTTACCATGGTATATTCTTATTTTCCCCAATGAATTTACATGTATGTTTTAATTCCTTTCTTTCATGGATACTTGTATGATATTCCCATTCATTATGCTTTATGACAAGATTATGATACCCATTTCTTTTCATGGGTACCTTTATGTTTATGTATGATTGATTATGTATGATTCATTGTGTGGAAAACATATTCATGAACATGTTAAGATGGGTTCACCTAGATAGTTCTCTAATGCATTGGGTAAAGTTGAGTCTCACGATATGTTATGTGCAATGGTCTTGGTGGTCAACCTTGACTTGTGCTACCATGTGCAACGGTCTTGGTGGTTAACCTTGACCTGTGCTCCTCTATGTGAAACAAGCCTTGACATGTGCTAAAGTCATTTTTTTGTCGATTAAACATTACTATGAATTCATTTTTATATGACCCCATTTATATATGTTAAGATTACATATGTTCCATGCCTTTTTATATCATTATGTTATGCCTTCTAACCCATATTCTAAAGCTTTATTTCTCATGTTTATTCCCTTGCTGGGATTTTTAGATCATACCTTTGTTCATGTTATCCCAAGGTTATCCTATGAAGATGTATGGGCACAATGGAAGTTAGGAACTCTTTATGAAGGCTAAATAAAAAAACTTTATATTTAATCTCATATTTTAAGTTTAATGTACCTAGTCTTCCAAGACCCTAGACTTTACGATCTTTAGATTGTAATATGATGTTTTATTATGCTTAAAACCATGTAATGTGATGTCTAAAAGGCTAGGATATCTATATTGTTAATATTAAGTGGGATTACTTAAGTTATTAACCATGTCTTTAGATAATATTTACGCAAAATCCAGTTTATTTTAGTTCCATCTTGCATGCTTGTTAATTCATTAATTATGTGATCGCAACAAAACATCCATAATTAATAACCATGAAACCGACAAAAATAAAATAAAGGGTATAATCATGAGATTATTATAGTGGTTAGTTTGTCTAGTGATTGATAAACTAATCCCCGACCTAAGGTAGAAACACCTTGAACCAATCCTAGTTTTGTGTTTACAGCTTTCGACCTGTCCACCTTTGTATATTTCTTGGATTGGTTTTACCTTGGCTCCTAACTTGAGCTGACTCCACTAGATTGGAAGCTCCATCCATTAAATATTATTTTAATCACATGAAGGTGAGGGGTAAAAGGGTATTTACATAAAATAAACCATGGACATGAAAGCCCTACATATTATTGAGGAGAGAAGGCATGCGAGCCAACAATTTAATTTAATAATAAATTAAAATGAAACCAATCACATACAAAGGTCTGGTCTAGCTCATGATCATCCACTAGAATTCAATGAATTACACATTTAATAAAACTAGAATTCACTTCTTAATCGTTCTTATTTAAGATAAATCATGCTCGAATTGATTAATTATTATATTTAATTAATCCATCCTTTTATCTTAATCCTTATATGAAATTCCTTGATATTCTCATCCATTATAATTTTAAACAAATTAAATAAATTCATTTAAAATTAACTATGTACATAACTTGTACCTTTGAGGTAACATGGTGAATATTCATTTAAATCTACCCAACATGTATTATAATTTTATACTATGTTACTCTTGTGACATGTGACATGCACAAATTATCATGTACTTTCATGACTTGTACTTCATAGATGATTACATGAATTACATGATTTTTTGGTCATGTGTTATGATTCAATGAACATAGAGCAACAACCTATAGTACGACTCATACATGATATGCAGATCTGAACATTATGTAGATATTAATTAAATATTTAAATATTTATGTATATTAAAACCTATCACATGGTGTGTCCTATATTTATAACCACACACAAGTACATGTCTCAAGTTTTACATAGTAAAATAAATAAATTTTAAATCTACATAATCTGGTAAAAGTACACATCATGTACACCCTTCACCATTTTCCAAGGTACACGCCTAGGGACTCGACATGTTAAATGCACCTCAAAAATTTGGAGTACACGACATGTCAAATGGGCCACATGCCATTTTGACTCCGTGTTACATGTTCACTGGTCGGGTAGGCCGTGTATGGAATACACGACCTAACCCTAACTTGAAGGGACTGCACACTGTTTCCAATGGGCCACATAGTGTGTAGTTCGGTTGACTGTACGCTATTTAATCCTGGTCAACACATGGAACACTATTGGTGTAATTAATGCCCTAATCAATGAAAAATCTTGAATTAATCTCTGAACCATCTTGATACATTGAACATGACTACATGACATTTAATTCCGATTACACAGTGTGTAGTATAGTGTTGTATGGCTAGGATCCTTGGCACCTCCAGATGCGTTCCTCAATTTTATTTTAATTATAAAATTAATAGTTTCTATTAGATCTGTGAGAAATGATGGAGGAAGAAATAGATCTCGTAATTTATATTAAAATAATGATTAAACTTGAATTGAAAAACTAAATTATGAATTCATAAATCACCAAAAAATCTAAATAATTATAAAGAATTATATGCCCGCTCTGATACCGCTTGTAGGTTCCGAGCGTAGTGGAAACATGCGATGGGCAATGCCCAACTTTAATTTTTTCCACAATCAATGATAAATCTGAGATCTATACAACGATGAATGCCATGATCCATGAAATTGAGTCAAATAAATAGAAAAATAAGAATTAAGTTGGAACTGAGAGAGATGAGATCAACACATATTATTTATAACTAATTTAATTAGATAAAGAATTACCTCTAAGAAATTCTTTCTTCGTTGATGTGTTCGGTGACAGATATGCGGTGCACCATTGTTGCATTGTAGAAACCAAGTGCAGATTTCCTCTAGCGGTGATCCACACGTGTTCCAAGAATCTACAGATGTTGCTGAAGGAGTCTCCAGGTTCTAGCACGAAAAATCCTTGCACTTGTGTTGTACGCCTTGATCTCCTTGAGAATCACTTCCAAAGCATTCTCCTTGATCTGGTGGAGGAGGATTGCTCACCATTCATGGAAGTGTTCTTGGAGACGAGAGATCTTTAGGCTTGAGAGGATTATCCAGGAATCATTGTGCATAACTAAATATGCTAATGAGAAAATAATATAATTGGGTATTTATTTTTCTAGGGTTAAAATAAAATAATTTCACAAGTGCCCTTATTATTATTTAATCCTAGAAAAAACCCATGTCAAATAATAATAGTAATATTACTATTTCTTGACACATGATTAACTTGTAAATTATAATTAAATATCAGTTAATTAAATAATATTCAATATTATTATTTCTCACATGACCATTAAACTTAGTCCTCTATTCCTCCACAATATTTATCAGGCCTTGAATAATGTCTATTTATTTATTAAATAAATTTCACTGCATTATTCTCCAATAAATAAATAAATATTATATTTACTAAACAACAAATAAACATTTATATGCAATCAAGCATACATGAATAATTATTAAACCATGTACGAGAATAATATTTATTCAACCAGTTAAATTATAAATAATAATATATTATTTAATTGAAATTTTGGATACACTTAGTGTGTGACCCTCTAGGCCTCTTTCTCAGTGGCATTAGGTGAATCAGCCTAAATTCTAAGGTTAGTGTCTAGAAACATGCCAAGGAACCCATAGAGAAAGAAGTTAATGCTGCAAGGACATGTCACCTCATACAAATGCTTATCATGTAATATGATCCCTTTATCACAATATCTCAAATCGAGTAGGTTGCATGCTAGTTCCATCAACACATGTGCTCGATTATCTCTTTCTTTGACTTTCAAAAAATAGAACTTGTCTATTGATCATCATGGCCATGGATTTATTTAGGCTATATCATTTCCATCAAAGGGTCTGAGCTATTAGCTTCTGTTAAATAATAGAAAGGATACATCCTTTCTCACATTACTCACTAATTAAATATTACTCATGACGCACCCAATATATCCTACCTCTCCACGAACATCTTTCATCACGGTTTTCATCAATACATATAAGTGCACGACTCCTAATAATCATTAATAATAATATTAAAGTTTAAGGAACAATACACACATCCGAAAATAGGAACATGCAATGAAACATATGAATATGGATTTACTTCTAGAGGGTCTCATTCTCATAATATCCTACTGGATATTACCAAGGGTGTACACCATGAGAAGTTTTCTCAAACTCCTATGAGTCTCCACCCTTGACAGCCTGTATCATTTGTGTCCCTCAAATGATATCATCAGGATATAGAGCATATATTCAAGAATAGTGTCATACCACTTCTGAGTTCTCATCATAGCGGGGAACTACTGTGACCTTTTAGTGCGATAGCAACTCTTAGGACATTATCACATACTATGTCACATAGAATAACAATCATGATGTGATAAGTAGTTTATACATATTAAAAAAATGAATATATTTTTATCATAAAGTACAAAGAAGTTGGTTCTAGGGAACCAACTCCAACACCTTATTACAAAAAACCACTCCATTCAATCAAAATATGTTTTGTGAATATCCATAAATAAGTGAAAACCCCCCTTAACACCATCAATATGATATTGAATTTAGGAATCTTAAGATTGAATTATGAGAGTTGAGAAGGTAGATTAGTTGTGTATTGAAGATTCTATAAAAAAATACAAGTAAGAACCAACCTACTAAGTCCCTAACCCCAAGGTAAATTTTATAATGATGATCATTACAAGTGGAAAATAAATTCAGGGATCATCTATTCTAGAGGATATATAGAATCCACACAATAGTGAAGAAGAAAAACTAGGAATTTCAAGACAAATTATTGAAAATATTATTCAATAAGAAAGTTGTAAAGAAGAATAAAATAAATAGAAGGATAATAATTATAGAAAAGAAAAGACTAGAGACACCCATCCATAAGAAGTAAATGGATAAGAAACACCTACCACTTCCATTCCATTCGAGGATGATCATATCCAAAAATATTCAAGAGGAAGAAATTCAAAAATAAATTATAGAAAATTTCCCAAAATAGGGGATCAATGTTCACCTTCATGATAATTTTAAAAAATATCCATGTATTCTCTATTCCTTTCAAAAGAATAGGAGGCTTCAAGTGAATGAAAGATTCAACCTGGGATAAAGTGTATCAGCTTTGATCACACCACAAATTAAAAAAAAAATCAAGATCATGGGATATTTAATATCTACATCACTATTGGTTCACTAACCTTTTATACTTCATTATGTTATTTAGATGCTTCTATAAATTAAATTCCTTACTAAATGTTTACTTCCTTGCATATGGATGAATTGAATACCATAAGAATGGTGGTATAACATGAACATAGAGCCACTGATTTTCTGATAGGAGTTTTAGAAGATGTTTTAGTTGGATTTCAAGACTTTATTTTCCTAGATGAATTTTATAAAATCCACATGGAGTGAAAAGAAAATCTATACCAATCACCCACCATATTGGGGAGATATTTATTAAATATTTCTAACACAATCATCAATGTCCACTAAGGAACACTCACCATGGATTTTAGATATAGAACTATACACTTTAATATTTTTGACTCCATGAGGTACCCTTCAATTGAACATTTACATTTTATGCTCTCCCATATTGAAGAGTCTAAACCTATTGAGGAACCAAGCATTTTTCATGATTTTTTAGTCTTAGGTAAGCAATTTTTTATTAAAAATACCATGGAAGATAAGGTTGTCTTGAATTATAGAAATTATATTTTAAAATTGGATGAATCAATATCCTACAAGTTTATTAATGAATCTGATGAAATATTTTAGGAAGAATAAGATGATATGTTTACATATGTGCAGGAAATTTAAGCCTTAGGAGTAGGTGTTAACACTCTTTTTTGTCACATGGATGAAAATGTGACAAAGGGAAATACCATTTGGAAAAGAGAAGAAAAGAAGTGGAAGAGGTCAAGGTTTGCAAAGGCCCTAAAGGCCATTCACACAAGCCCCCTCAAAGTACTATCGGCATGCAAGATAAATACATGGAACCCCACATTGATGAACTACAAAAAACACCTGCGCAAGTTTACTCCATCACCCAGGGTCCCATATTTTCCTATAAATATTCCCCTGGGGTCTTCATTTGTATGGACATAAATTCTCGAAGGCCAACTGTTGATCTAATTTCCATATTCCTTTTCTCAATCCCTCTGAAACCTTCTAGGTAGTTATCTAACACCTAAATAAGAGGGAGTTAAAGGGGGATAGTGAAACTAAAGTCCTCCTAGGGTTTTAAAAAAACAACACTTGTGAGAGGCATTATCCCAACCTCTAATTAACAAAGACCAGTGAGAGGTTCCATTCCTTAACCTAGGACCTACGTGGCCTACCTCCAAGAACACCTATGGAAACCCTTGAAGGATTGATCAAGGTATCTCCCAAGTGTAGTCACTCAGGTGGTCTTTCTCCCAAGGTGCTACCAATTCTCCCAGGCCTACCTATGTGGAGCACCCCCTACGAGAGCCTCCTTGGTCCGCCCTACCTTCTAGTCAACACGTTCTGTCCCTGGAAGACCCTATCCTCTTTTGGATCCCTTATCTCAGAGGGATCAACTCAAAACCTCCATCAAGGCCTCCTAACTTTAAAAACCATGGGACCACACTAGGGTGTCTCCCATTTGGGTTTGTATTTCTACAGCCATATGTTTCCCGCACTGGTCCTACTAGATGGTTAGGATCCTTGGGGCGCATATAGATTTGTATATCTATGGTCACGAGGACCCCTACCCCAGGGATAGTGTTAGGGAGTCCTCAATATCTAGGATTAGGGTTTGGACCACGTACTTTCCTTCTCTTCTCTATAACATGGAGCCTCTATTTCCTAGTGGGGAGGGTGAGGATCACACTTGCTTTTCCATTCAACATGGAATTAGATCCTCATCCCACTGCGGAACCAATTTTAGGGCATCCCTCCTATCCTTTCTTATAGGATACTGTTGTCTTTCTCCTCTTTACCACCACATCCTTCAACTTCATTCCTTTCTAGGGTGAAGTAAAGAGAGGGAAGTTATGTAACCCCAACCTATTTCACTTTCACCCCATTATCTTCCACCAGTGAAGGAGGAAAAGTGTGTGGTTTGCCGAATCATCCACTCCCTCTTATTTCTCACATTGAACATGATTCATGTGGGTTTATAGGTTAGTGGTGATCATGACACCCACATGATCCATGAAACATATTGAACCATGAGAACTCTAATTACTACAAAAACCAGGATGCGTACGATGCCTATCTAAGGCCCGAGATCAATGGAAATCATCTTTAGAAGTTAGTCCCAATCATAACCCCAAATTCATCAGGGCCTCCTCCTTAGGTGTAATCCCCAAATAAGCCTCCAAATCACCCTGAGATAATACATCACTCATGTAAATTTTTATAGGGAATCCTCTTTAGGAATAAGTCCCAACTTAATCCTCTCAAAGGGCTATACTCCCTTGCGAGACTCACCAAACTAGGTGGGATTTGATTCCCATCCAAATGGGATACATAGGAAGCCTCCCTGAGGTTCAAACCCAACTCCTAAATCAACCATATTCTTTTGGAACATATCCCCAATAGGGTATAATTAAACTTGGAAATTCATATCCCTTCCAAGTTCATTGGGATGCTTCAGCATAAGTCCCACACCAAACATTGACTAGGCACCTTACACCTAGAAGTCTTGCCACATAACGTTAAACTATACGGTTGGGTCCTTATCAATCAAACTTAAAAGGTGTAATGTTCACTATTAAGCAACACCAAATTATGCAAGTTTTGAATCCTTTCACAAGGATACCTAGGAATCCCATCTATGGGTTTGATCCCGACATCAAAACAAATCTCTTATCCCTAGATGATGATAAAATCTAGAGTGAACTTCATCTCCCTGGATGAAAATAAAATCCAGAGTGTCCCACTGTGTGGCTAGAAAACTAGAAGTTTTGTAATAACAAATAAATAATATCTAAGCAGTATATGAGAGGATACCATTGATGGAGAACCTCAGATACATATAGATATCTCCATTAATGTAGAACCTTAAATACATTAAGATGATTCTCAGATCTATACATGCTAATAATTGATTGTTAACTCTGGGTTGACCCACATCATACTTGGAAATTAATGAAGGATTCATGAATATATCTTAAATATATAAGAGAGTCCTAGAGTAGGCAATAATTCCCCTCAAAAGGGTAGGATGAGCCCGACCTCCCATCCTCTCAATCAATGTGAGTTATTAAGAATCACAGGTCAAAACACCGAACAAGCATCTACCTTTATAAAGTTGTTCCCTTCGGATATTGAATGTAACAATTGGGCCCCAATGATAGAACAGACACCCTACCTTAACATGGTCGTCGGGTCCTTGCACACTAGGTACAACCAGTTGCCCCGCAGACATGTGGTCCCCACCCTGGGGTCTACCTATGTGACCAAACATGTCATATGACTAATGACAGTCCCCATAGGCCAATACATGTCCTTTCCAGTGTGTTTTGTCCTCACTCACACACACTCTGGGAAACTTCCCAGAAGGTCACCCATCCTGATCACTACTCCAGGGCTCCCAAAAAGAAAGGTTCACCTTGTTGACATGAGTCATATCATTTAGTCATTTAACCCTTTATCATTCGGGGGTGTTATAATCACCCCCTTTAGAGAACAACATCCTTGTTGTGGGCCCTACATCTCAAACTAGGTAGTGCACCACACTTAAGGCTGGGTACCACCTCTGATACCAAATGTAACAAATGAGCCCCAGTGACGGCACATACACCCTGCCTTAACATGGCCGTCAGGTCCTTTCCCACAAGGTACCACCAGTTGCCTCACAGACAAGCAGTCCTCACCCTGGGGTCCACCCACGTGCTCAAATGGGTCATCTGACTAATGACAGTCCACACAGGCCAACACATGTCCTAGAGTAGGAAATAATTCCCCTCAAAAGGGTATGATGAGCCCGACCTCCCATCCTCTAAATAAATGTGAGTTATTAAGAATCATAGGTCAAAACACCTAACAAGAATCTGCCTTTATAAAGTAGGTCCCTTCTGATATTGAATGTAACAACTGGGCCCCAATGACAGCACAGACACCCTGCCTTAACATGGCCGTCAGGTCACCCATCCTGATCACTACTCCAGGGCTCCCGAAAAGGAAGGTTCACCTTGTTGACATGAGTCACATAATTTAGTCATTTAACCCTTTATCATTCGGGGGTGTTATAATCACCCCCTTTAGAGCACAACATCCTTGTTGTGGGCCCTACATCTCAAACTAGGTAGTGCACCACACTTAAGGCTGGGTACCACCTCTGATACCAAATGTAACAAATGGGCCCCAATGACGGCACATACACCCTGCCTTAACATGGCCATCGGGTCCTTGCCCACCAGGTACCACCAGTTGCCTCGCAGACACGCGGTCCCTACCCTGGGGTCCACCCACGTGCTCAAATGGGTCATCTGACTAATGACAGTCCACATAGGCCAACACATGTCCTAGAGTAGGAAATAATTCCCCTCAAAAGGGTATGATGAGCCCGACCTCCCATCCTCTAAATCAATGTGAGTTATTAAGAATCATAGGTCAAAACACATAACAAGCATATGCCTTTATAAAGTAGGTCCCTTCAGATATTGAATGTAACAACTGGGCCCCAATGACAGCACAGACACCCTGCCTTAACATGGCTGCCAGGTCCTTGCCCAGTAGGTACCACCAATTGCCCCGCAGACACGTGGTCCCCACCCTGGGGTCCACCTACGTGCCCAAACGGGTCATCTGACTAATGACAGTCCCCACAGCCAACACATGTCCTTTCCAGTGTGTTTTTTCCTCACTCACACACACCCTAGAAAACTTCCCATAAGGTCACCCATCTTGATCACTACTCCAGGGCTCTCGAAAAGGAAGGTTAACCTTGTTGACATGAGTCATATCATTTATTCATTTAACCCTTTATCATTCGGGGGTGTTACAATCACCCCCCTTTAGAGCACAACATCCTCATTGTGGGCCCTACATCTCAACCTAGGTAGTGCACCACACTTAAGGCTGGGTATCACCTCTGATACCAAATGTAACAACTGGGTCCCAGTGACAGCACATACACCCTGGCTTAACATGGGCGTCAGGTCCTTGCCCACCAGGTACCACCAGTTGTCCCGTAGACATGCGGTCCCCACCCTGGGGTCCACCCATGTGCCCAAACGGGTCATCTGACTAATTAAAGTCCCCACAGGTCAACACATGTCCTTTCCAGTGTGTTTTGTCCTCACTCACACACACCCTGAGAAACTTCCCAGAAGGTCACTCATCCTGATCACTACTCTAGGCCAAACACGCTTAACTGTGGAGTTCTAATCAGACAATCTCCTAAAAAAAAGGTGCAGCTTGTTGACATGAGTCATATCATTTAGTCATTTAACCCTTTATCATTCGGGGGTGTTACATTGAACCATTGGGTATTTCTGGTTACATGAACAAAACCTGTTGGAAACTGTTTGGAAGTAAAAAACTGTCACGAGGCATGAATTATGAGGAAAACAAAAAATGGTGAACCCAACGTGAATCAATTAAATATGACATCTCTTTCATAAGATAAAAGGGGTGTACAGGTCAATCTCCGTTGGGCCATTCTATTTCCCTAACGAAGTACCCATTTCCGTAGAAAATAAAAAATACTGAACCCGATGTGAATCCTTAACCAAGATGATGGTATCACCCACCTGTTAGGCCCCTACCACTCTCAAAGGGAATGAGGGCCAAGTAAGAAATAAATCACACATGTATTTGAGATGATTCTTTGATGGAGTTTTCTCATTTATTTTTGTTTCTAAGGCACTCCTTTTCAAAACTCCCCTCGATCAAATGGCCTCCTTCAAGTTTTCACCAATGAATGCTCGATTGCTACTCAAGTTGGATCTTCTTCTGCATGAAAAATGACATCACTAACCCAACATCTTCAATGCCAGGTCTCAAATTCACTGGTCTAAGAGTACCATCAATATGAAACCATCTCGACTTTGGAGGCCACTCGACAGGCCCTCTATCTCACCAAGCCCCACCGATCATCCGATCAATGACGATCAGTGGTCCTGAAGAAGATGAAACCATACGCCGTCTTCAACCATTTTGAGAGCTTATCCTGTAACTCCCCAAGCTTCCATGGTATGCTTCTCTTTGAATAATGCAATAGCTTTCACTATACACAACTTCGAGTTCTAGCACACCACGACCAATCAAATTAGCCGTTTAAAAAGTAGTTATGAATAGTAATACTCACTTTTTTGATTTTTTATAAATTTTATTTTTCAAAATGGACTTCATTTTTGGATTTGTAATATCAAAAATAGTTTAAGGTGAATTTTTGGTATTTTTCTGAAAACTTTCAATTTTTGATGAATAGTGAAAACACTGCGTTATTGTTTAAAACCGACTTTTTATTTAAATAATTATTTTAATGTAAAAATAGATAAATAATACCTATACTAATCTAATGTAATTAATTGGAGTCATTTTATAATAAGATTATATATATAAAATTTTATTGAACTTTTTAATGTCTTTTTCCCATCTTCTAAGCACATTTGCAAATTTGCATAAAACATAATTTTACCGCTTATGTGAATTGAATTTCAAAAATCTGAGAGACGCGGTTCACATCAATAAGTAAAATGTGGTTCAATAGGATGAAAATAATTTTTTGGTGAATAGTAACTTTTGAATTTTATTTTCCACGGTTAAAAGTAAATAGGGTAATTAAAGGTAAAAATGATATTATAATTACCCTAACACATGTTCTAATTCTATTGGATAAGTGTATTTCGACCAAAATCAACCTAAGGAATAAAATATGATCCTTTTTTATCCACTTGGATTAGATTAGGACATTTATTATTATTTTATTTAAAGAAGAGTTAAAAGTGTTAAATTCAAATTTTAATAAATAAAATATTTTTAATATAGGGTTATACATAATATATTTTTGACTATAAATATTCATTATAATTCTAAAAATATTTCCTACATCATGATATTTTATTTATAATTTTTAGACATTAAATAATTAAATTTATTTATGGCACAATGATGATGTTGTAATTACCTTATTAATGAAAGATTAAAATAATTGATATTATAAATATTAAAATAAATGTAAATTGAGACTTTTGATGCATTAAACGAATTTTATAGGTTAATATGACATGTTAGGGTTGATTTAATGTATTTTTTTGAAGTAATCAAGTTTTTTTAACTTTCACAAAAACCAAATACTAAATAGTGTCAAAATTGACATAAATGAGTTTTTAAAACAAATACTATATTATTAAATGATATAATATTTCTAAAAATATAAGATTTGTCCAAAGGAATTAAATAATGTTAGATATTTTATTAATTAACCACTTGAGGTTTTCTTGGCATTTTATAGTAAGTTTATTAACCTTATAGTGTAAGAATACAAGAAGACATGGTAAAAGTTAAACTATTTAACTAAGAGCTAAAACTAAAAGATAAGGTTAATATAGTGAACTAAACTTGTCTAAAACCTATTGGTTGAGATGATTTCGATTCATCCCACCTTAGACTCTAAATAAATCCATTTGGAGCCATTAGAAACCTAAAATGATTTTATAATAAAATAATATTTCAAGCTTTTACTAAAGTGACCCTCACCTCTCTTATAAAAGGGCACTTACCCTTCTCTCAAATTCACACTTCCAAAGCATTTTGGCTCGGCCAAACCCTACTCAAAT
Organism: Viscum album; assembly: GCA_963277665.1. Lineage (NCBI taxonomy): Eukaryota > Viridiplantae > Streptophyta > Magnoliopsida > Santalales > Viscaceae > Viscum > Viscum album. The sequence goes on from OY728162.1 coordinate 815,689,729, forward strand.
ATCCTCCAAACTACCCAAAATTCATCCTAGAGGCATTACTTTGATCATAAATCCAACGTAAGGAGCCCTTTTGTTCAAATCAAAAGGAAACACCCGAAGAAGAGGTAATTATTTTATCACATATTTCAAAGTTCTTTTCTTCTTCCACTTCCTCTTTATTTGTCGTTTCCATACTAAAATAATAACTCCAGTTCCTTATACTTACTGAGATGTTATTATAAATATGGTACAACCATATTCATTATTCTATACATCCTATGAGTGACGAAGTCACCATATGTGCGTACGTATGACTTACCATCTCCACGTCGTGGTGTAGTTTCTTATTCAACACTTCATTATTTGGATGAGTATAATTGATGTAAATAATAAATATAACATGTTAATTATTCTGTATATATACTATAACATCCAATTACATATGATTTTACCATCAATATAATGATATTATCGCTCGTGCGTACGTACGACTTACCGTCTCCATGTCGCGGTGAGATTTTATTCCCCATCGTAACCATTCGAGAATAATTTTCATTTGATGATTAAAAATAATGTTTAAATAACTTAATATCATTTTTAATATGAATCAAATATATCCTATCCATAACAAACATGACTTACATAAAAAAACATATAAAGGAAAATGAACCAGTTAACACCTGAAGCAATGATACTACTGGAATATCATTAACAAATCAATATTAGAAGATCATATATGATATCATATTTATTTATGTGGTTCTTGTATAATTGAATAAAAATGATTTAATCATTATACAGGAGGTTAATGTACCCTCGACTAAGGAAAATTATAAGGTAATGGTTAATTTTACAATCTCTTCATTATCTGAGGTTGGTTATACATAAGTATCTACTGGGAACTCTTTATCATCCACATCTGTGTTTCTTAAAAATGTATTTCAAAACATTTATACTATTTACTATACTATGGGTATGAAAACCCTACTTTTTATTACAACTTAAACATGATTTATTACATAAAACTTCACTTGATACAACAAAGAAGATCGAGAGGTTTAGTGTCTTTGGGGCTTAGGATCATTACATAAAAACTTGAAACATTAAATACAACATCTTTATTGAAAACTTCCTTTACATGACCACTATATTCCTTCGTACTTAGTATTGCATGGGATAACCTGAGGACATGCATAAGAAAAGGGTGAGCTATAAAGCCCAGTAAGGGAGTACACATGGAATAACATGAGGAGTACAATACATGTTAGACAACAGGCATATAAATAGAGCATAAGAAAAGCATGAACATAAAGGCATGATAAAGCATGATAATCATAACATGGAAATGTGGCAACAACACTTAACATGTAATTAGCATGAGCCAAGGCTCATTGCACATGAAGCATGAGTAAATCCTCATTGCACATAAAGCACGAGTAAACCCTCGTTTCACTTGAAATTAGAATGAGTCAACACTCATTGTACATGACGTATCATGATACTATACTTTACCCAATGCATTGGAGCGCTATAAGGGCGCACCCTTCTTAAACATTTCATTTCATGCATAAGTGTGCCACATGGATCATAAAATATGGATTCATAAAACATGATCATTTATTCCACGATAAAGTAATGTGTAATTCATACATGAAACTTTATAATCAATAAGTAAATGTGCATAAAGGTGAATACCCTTGATGGAGAAATGGGCATGGTATTCACTACACAATGGCATTGGCTTTGAAAATCGGTGCAATTTCGGCAGCGTAACGGCGTGACATAAGAATTCATAAAAAAGCTTGATGAGAGATAAAGGGGTGTCTCATCATATTTACATGGAATGGACAGTAAGGGGGTCATATAGAAACATGTCCCAACAAATTTAATGGAAATTAGATTCATGATACAAAAGTATTGCTTGAATGTAAATGAGGAGAGAGAAGTTCCTTTCGGAATTTCGGCATAGTAACGGGTGTACATGGGAGGCTTTTAGTGGGAGATAAATGGGTATCCTATCATTCAAACATAAAGAGGGAAGTATGGGGGAGGTGCGAAACCATACCTCAACATTTATAATTGAAATTAAAAGGGCATAACAACTTAAAGAAAATTGGACAAAAATGAAAAAGGAAGAAAAACCCTTACTTGGAAGTGTGCTTCCAAAGGCTAGAGAGAGGCTTGTGAGAGGCTTCTTGGGAGCTTGGGGCACCTTGGGAGGATTTTAGAGAGAGTAGGGCAGAGTTTGGACTAACTCCAAGGGCTTTGAGTGAGGAGGAAGTGGGAGCTTGGGTGGGTTTATATAGGAAAAGGTGAGGGAATTCTTTATTATTTAGGTTTGGGACCCCTTATATTAAATTAATCCAAACCACAAACCATACCATGGTTTTTCCCATGGTTTTTGGAAAAGGGAAGAGGAAAAAAATATTTTATAAGGCCAAAGTCCGAACTTCTTAAAATATTAGGGTTGCTTATGTGGAGGGGAGTCACACTCCCATGGAAATTAATTTAAAAAGGCAAGGTGTTGAATAAGTCTTGAGGGGTCCATTAATGCTTTGAAAAGTAAATAAAAAAAACACAAAATCATATTATTTTAATGGTAAAACATATATTGGACGAACATAAAGATTATAGTATTTTATTAAATCACTATTGGGTCATTATGATGTCATAAAACACATTATATATTTAAACGGTATTTAATTTTTACCCAAAAATTTGACTATCTCAGAAAATTATGAAAAATTCACCGTTGGATAATTTCGACGTCCTGATTCCAAAAATGACATTTATTTTATCTAATTTTTTTTCTAAATATGTTAATTTTCACTTTTAAAATAAAAACCGACATTTATCGAAAATTCACGGGTTTTGATAGAAATGGCTTTCAAACCTTAATAAAAATTTTAATTGCATTCATAAAATTATAAGATCATTTATATTTAATAAAAATTAATTTAATAATAATAATATTATTTTATTAAAATATTATTTAATTCAAAAATCCCTTAATTTAATAAAATAGATTTCTTAATTAAATAATAACTAAAACCACCATTTGTACTTTAAAAACTATTTACAATGTATCAAAAATGACTAGAAATTATATCCATTATTATATACAAAAATAATGTACATGAACATAGTACTACTTATTTGTTACATAACCCCTTAAAATAGCTGCATAAGACCTAAGTGTAAGGTGTGCGATGGTGACAAACTCTTGGGGTGGCTCAGATAACATAGCTTGAGTGGTAATTTCAATCAACTTCCACTTTTCCCGTAGACGGTCACGTTCGAGATTGACATGATGAAGCTCAGCTTGGGATTGGTCAAGGGCGAAGCCCAAAGATGCCACCTCTTTTCTGATCTTCGACAAATGGGCTTCGTATGGAGAAATTCTACTGGACGAGGTCATTACTTCTTTTGTCTGAGTAAATTGGATTTGATAAAGTCATATATTTATACTAATAATGTGATCACTATTCAACGACTATATTAGCAACAGTCAAAATTATTATCATAAAACCAATGAATTTGACATTTTATAAAAAAAATTTATATAAAGAGACATTTAATAAGATCAAGAGGGATTTTCCATTAATGAAACTTTGGGTCGTTACAATAGGTTAAATTCATTTATACCCTTGTTTTACTTTTTATAAAATGCTTTGAAAGGAATATTTCTGTCACTTTCCAAACAAGTTACTTTATGAAATTTTCGACAAATTAAGTAAAGAATGTTTTTTTAACTTATCGACGTGTGCGACTATTTTCTGCCATTAAAACACCTTAAAAGCTTCCCTTATAAGCTTATAAGAATGTTTTCAAAATAAATATTTTCTTTACTTTTGAATAATTTCAATTTAGAAAGAGATATTTCACTCAAATAATTTTTGGATTGATTTTATCTATTTCAACATCCTTTTTTGGATTTTACGCTTGTTTGAAGTTGATTTATTATGAAACAATCTTCTATATTGTATTGATGTTTTTGTGATATGTTTGACTGTGGATGTTCTATTTTTATACCATTCATGGTTTATAGTTAAATTATTGACATTTCGTATGCTAGTTTTAATATGAATGTTTATGTTATGTTTGAACCTTTTTTATACGAGGAATACATTGGATGTAGTAAGTGATGGGCGGGGCCCACTGTATCCCCTCAATGCATCGGTAGGTCTCATGAGTAAACCAGTGTCTTGGCATAAGTCCTTGACAAAATCTTATTTGTAGTCTTGGCACGAGGCCTTGAATATGTGGTTATGATGTCCAGCATTATGCATTCCATCCTTATAAAATTATCTATTGATATTACATGTGATTATTTGACTAGTAGAATAACCACGTGAATTATTAAATGAAATTATTTATTTATATTTTCCATATTATTCTGAAGTTTAAGTTTAAAAGGCTTGTGTTTTAGTCTTATACATTGCCTTAAATGTTTATGATTATTTATGAAAGTTTCCGTTATATTGTTATCCTTACCGAGCATCTGAGCTCACCCCATTCTTATGTTTTATTTTTCCCAGGATACGAAGAAGTATATTATGATTGACCTGTAGGAATAGTCTAAGAGATATGAGTGTGTTAAAAGGATACACAATGTTGTTGTTTTTAATTTCATAATGTAATGTAAAACTTATGTATGTATCTAGTACTTCCAAGGCTACTAAACTGATCGGTATTTCGGTATTTTATCCCTTGTTATCCTACCAATATTATGTAATAATGCACCGACTCTAGGTAACTAAGGTTAGGGTGTTACATATCCACAGAATGCAATAAACATTCCCTCCTATATTTCAAGGAGGTGGATCAAGAGGCCACATATAGACACATCTAGGAGACACAAGGGTCCTTCTCGAGGGATCCTATTAGCAATCACCATTGCCAATGTTGCATGATAGTAACCCCTCAACATGATGATGGTGTTGTCCTTAGCCAACCTACCCATGTCCTTCAGACTCGGTCATGCAAGACGGCTCACCAGGGAAAAAAATTGGCCAATAGGGAATAGGTTCACACCTTTTCCCCCTCTAGGGAATCCCATCAACCCAATTGGGTGGCAGATAGTGAGCGGGCACCTACACCCATCTGCTTTCATTCAGTGAGCCAATAGACTCATATGGAGAAATTCAAAGAATCCCTCCAACCAAATATGGTTTCAACCTACATGTAGGACTATACATCTACCTACACCCACCGATCCTACCAAAAAACTCATCTAGAAGCACTCATCGAAGTCCACCAACCATGTTTGGAAGAAAACAATGAGCATTCACATGCACATGCCATCACCCATCAAGCATGCCAATAGTCTCATCTGGAAGTACCTAGAGAAGTTAGTCAGAATTTCCTGATGATAAGTAGGGAGTAGACTTAACTATCTACCCCACACATGAGTACTGTCAGTATCCACCAATGGGAAAGGGAGGATAAGAGTAGGCACATAGACATAATCCAGATATGTAATGGACATATATCCCTGTTCTGATCGCTAAAGTAACCTATCACGTCTTATAAATGGTGAAATAACAGACAAAAATCCATTCCCATATCTTATAGACTTTATAGGATATCATAAAGATGAAAATATTAGTGCCTGAGGGATAGAAACATAACTCTATCCCCACAAATGGGGTAGCTCGTTAGCAAAACAACCATGAAAATACACACACATATTCTCTCATCCAAGAGGGTCATGGGGAAAACTACCCCATATTATATAGACAACTAGATCAATAATATACACCTACTCCAATCAGAGGTAATCGACATATTCCAATGGCCACTCCAAAGTAGGCATAAACACCCGCCCATGGTGACCACTTCTCCCAACAAGTGGACCCAATAAATTTTAATAAGTTATCTAAGAATAATACTTATCAAACATAAATGTAAAATCAAGATCCAATTTATGATCAAGCTTCGCTTAATGCTAGAGTTCTTGAAGCCCTCAGATGTTTATCTATCGCAGCTCAAGATCCTACACTTCACCATGAAGGATTTCTTCATGGAAACAATTTGGTCGATCTCGAGAGCCTACCTATTTATGAGATCCAAGGAAACACTCCATGTGGATATAAGATTAAGTATAAAGAGGGTCTTCTTCTTAATACAATCCACCATGGTGGTCCTCCCCATGATAGAATTTTCTGCGAAAGTTCTCTCCATATTAGTGATTCATATTTTCAAGAGAATTCTCCAATGAGAAATACAGTGATAAGAAAATACTCTTATCATGAGGCACTTGCAAACACAAGGCTAGTAATATATGATTCCTTGTCACTAGCATGTGAAATACTTTCTCAACTAGAAGATAGACCAAGGTGATAGTCATTCTCTGAACTACCCTTGGGTCACTTTTCTTCCAACACAGCAGAGGAAATCCCAACCAATCCCATTTCTTATGGTAAAACAATTAAGAAGCATCCACTATGGTCGGACTATTGGAGTTGGTGGCCTAGAACCAACTACTTTTTACTTTATTCATTAATAAATACCTTATCACATCTTGATTATTCTTATGCGTGACAATGCATGTGATAATGTCCTAAGGACAGCTGTTGCACCAAAGGGTTATAGCGGATCCCTGCTATGATGAGAACCCATACGTTCCATAATACTATTCTTGAATATATGTTATATGGCCGGATGATGTTATTTAAGGGAAAAAAATAATACAGCCCATTAGGGGTGAGGACTCATAATAATTTGAGGCACCTTCTCATGTTATGTTCCCTTGGTAATATCCAGGAGGATATTATGATAACGAGACCCACCATTAGAAAATCCACATTTCATAGTTTCATTCAATGTTTCTATCTGTAGACATGTGTATTGGTCTTTAGACTTTAAGATTATTATTAATGGGTATTACAACTCATGCACTAAGATGTATTGATGAAAACTGTGATGACACACTGTTCACAGCGAGGTAGTATATGTTGGGTGCATCACGAGTAATACCACATTAATAGATAATGTGAGAAATGATTTGTACATTCTATTTCATAATGGAAGTTGATATCTCAGGCCCTTTTATGGAATTGATATAGCCTAAATAAATCCATGTCCATGGTAAGAAATGAGCGAGTTCAATTATAGGAAGTTAAAGAAAGAATAATCGAGCACATGGGTTGATGGAACTAGCATGAAACCCGCTTGATTTGAGATATCACAACAAATGGATTACATTACACGGTAAGAATTCGTAGGAGGTGACACATCATTTCAGCGTTAAATTATTTCTCTATGGGTTCCTTGGAGTGTTTCTAGATTCTAACCTTGGACTTTAGGCAGGCTCCGCCTAATTCCACTGAGAAAGAGGCCTAAAGGGTCACACACTAAGTGTGTCCAAGTATCTCAGTTAAATATTCATTTAACAAGTTGTATAAAGATTATTCCTGATTGTGGTTTAACAATTATTCAAGGGAGTCTGATCGCATTTATTTCGACACTAGTTATTCGAGAGAATATATTGTGGGAGAAATAATATATTTATTAGCGAGTAATACAGTGATATTTATTTAAGAAATAAATAGTCATTATTCAAGGTCTAATAAATGTGGAGGAAATAAAGAAAAATGAAAAACAAAAGTACACATTGTGTATATTAATATATACACCGTGTAGTTTTTCTGGGGATTTGTGAGAAATAATAATATTTATTTAATTAAATAATATTAGGTGTAATTCAATGGGAACATGTTAAGTAATAATAATAGTCAACTATTATTATTAGACATGAGGTCTTACTAAGAATTAAATGAAATGAATAAATGATTTCTGGTAATTAATTCATTTTATTATTCTAAGTAATTAAAATCCCAATTATATTATTCTCATAATCCTAGCCATTATTTGGATTTGTACACAATGGTTTTGGAAAAAAATCTCTCAAGATAAGAGAGAATTCTTTTCCTCCAAGAATGCTCTCAAGCTACGAGAGAGATCCTCCTCCACCGGATCAAGGAGAGCACTTTGGAATCGGATCTCAAGGCGATTGAAGGCAGACATCTCAAGAAAAGGATCTTCCATGATAGCACCTAGAGATCCCTTCAGCGATGTCCAAAGATATGTGGATCACATGTGGATCACTGCTAGAGGAAGCCTACACTTGGATTCTACTATGCAATGACAGATCACATCATATTGTGACCGGAAACATAAACGAAGAGAGAATTTCATTAAGGTAATTATCGTCTTTTAATTAAATTAATTATAACCAAAATATAATGATCCTTTCTATGGATCCGGGACTTCCCCTATTTCCTTTCATTCTTCATTCTATTCTGAAGATTCTATGTTTTATCATTGCGATAGATCTCAGAGTGATTGTTGTTAACGGAAAAATTAGAGTTGGGTACACCGATCCATGTGCTTCCGCTGTGCCCAGAACCTACACAGACTAGGTCGAAGAACCTATAGTGAAAGATGAAGAAGATATACCGAACATGAGGAAATAACTAGCTAAATATGAAATAACAGTCATGTTCTAGCCCTTATCCACCTCTCAATATAGAATTCCAGAGGTGTTTACAGAAGATCATATGCATGTCATCCACCTCAAAATATGGAAAAATCTTAATCACTTAAAAGAAAAGGTATTATCCTATAATGAGTATCAAACTCACATCAATATAATAGAAGGGTGGCAACACCAAATTGAATTAGCATCACTCTTGGATTCACGACATCCAAAGATCAAGAAACAAAAAGGATCCCTTCAACATGCATGCCTTAATGCATTAATGAGGTTGAAATGATTGATCACAGATACCCCATATGGTGTTCGTATCATGGGATGAGGTAAATATGGAGCATTGAATTTCACTGCACTCCCTAATCAGAAAATCCCTCCAAAATTCATATCATGTAATGTCATTACCCTAGAATGGCTACAATAAACAAAATCTGTTCATGACCAAATATATGCTCAACAAGAATAGGCCCCGACCAACTCTAATTGACGTTGGTCCAGAAGAGAGTAGGCTATTGAGATACTATTTCATCAAGAATATAAGAATACTAAGCATTCATCCTTCATAGAGAATGCCAGTTGTCAGATTGCACATATGTTAGAAATAGCACAACGATCTTCAAAAATAGGCTATTTAAGTGAGTGTCAAATAATGCACCCATTCCATGTTCAAAAAAATACCCATAATATTATAATAGTAGCTGTGGTAGTATCATCCATAGTAGTTCGAGAGCATCCAAAACCCACAGGGTTGGGGGATTTTTTAACCCAACCCTCTGGGTCAAATAATCAAGTCCAAAGGGTTGTGAAAGAAGAACAAGAATATCCCCATCCCTCAGGGTTGGGGGATTTTTCACCTTAATAATACCCTCCTCAGTGGGAATCATTTTTCTCCTGATTAGGGAAGGTTCTGTAGAAGGAATCCTCATAGTTATTCCTATCCCGCGATCCGGTACATTTACTTGGAACATGTATGAGAGAACTCTTTGGAGATTACCTTTAGGTTACTATCCATCAAACAGATCCTAGGAAATCAACAAACAATAGGACAAGGTATCATGGATGGTGAAGAAGAAGATGATCTCATAGAGATACCAAAAAAATTCATGTGATGCATTACGCGTTTTTGAACGTCATCAACACTATCATTGAAGACCCTGCAGAACATAAGGCCAGCTCAAAGAAGTCAGAAGAGGAAGTTTTGGTTCATAATCCATTCTACACTGAAACAAATTAAGGAGGTGTGTGTACCCCAAACCAGAGGATTCTCCTAAATCCGGGCACTCCCTTGAACAATCCCTCTTTTCCTCCTCGAAAGGCACCCAATAGAAAAAAGGGTAAGGGTCAGAATATATCTCACCTCCCTTCTAGGGAGGGTCAATCCCTTTCGTTAGAGGAAAGGTTTACTCAATAAGAGGAAGAAATGAAAGAGTTGAGAAGGCTCAATGTATAGTTACTCCAAGGTATCCTTCCTACTAGATATTCTCTATAAGATGATCCTCAACTTTCACTTCCAGTTGGCGCACCTCAACAAAGGGAGTTTTCCACAAAAACTGAAGAAAACCTAGAACATACACACAACATGGGATACTAACCACTAATGTATTTGGATCCCATAATAGAAGATCAAGAATTCCCTCCATTTGGTACACAACTAGAGAAGGGTAAGGCAAATTCATATAGGCCTGTCCCTTTAGGTTACCCATGGAAGATACTAGTAGTGCCACCGCCAGTGGTCCTACCAGTCACCACACCCTTTATGGATCCAATTTATGCACCTACTCAAGTCCCAACTAAGCTAGATATTTTTGGAATTCTCATGAACAATATTGAGTCACTAATGGATCGATTAGAATCTATAGAGGAGAGGCATGCACTGATACAACTAGGAAAAAAAGTATTACCCCAAATGGTTAGATCCTAACCCCTACCAAACTTTGGGAATCCTACATTTCTAATTTTCAGGAGACCCAGAGCAACACTTGATGCATTTCATCTCTCACTGTGATCCCATGATGGGTACCCATGAACAACAGGAGGTGGTGAAGCTCAAGTGTTTTTTGTAATCACTATAAGGGACATATTTCAAGTGTTACACAAGTTTGTAGTCTCATTCGGTCACTTTATGGGAAGAAATCCGTTAGAAATTCCTCTTCCAGTTTATTTAAACACTGTAGAAGACAACACTCTTCGACCTTACAAACTACAAACAACGAGAGAATGAAAGGGTCTCTAATTTCATTACTCATTAGAAAGGAATAACATATTCCCTAAACCTATCACTACCTCAAGAAGTGTTGTTGAATATCTGTGTAATAAATCTTCCTGATGAGTTGCACACACTATTAATTCATGTGAAATACACAAGTGGGTTATGGGATCTTTCTGTAATTGCTCAGAAAGTAGAATCCACAATTGAAGAAACCAAGGAAAATTCCTGAGTAATTATATAGACTTGGGAAAGGAGGATATGAAAATAATAGGATTCTATAGATACACTTAAGAAGAACCCTGTAGCTTCTCCCACCTCAAAGCATGCACTATACCGTACGAATAAACCTCCCAAGTGTCAGTAATAACTCTTCAATTATCAGGATGATCAAAGAGATCAAAGGAAGAAATAGTGTTAGGAGATGAAAAATAGGGTCTACTCTTTCTTAAATGACCATGTCCCATAATACTTCATTTTGACATTAGAAAACAACTTAGCCTGGTTTTGAAATCCAAAGAAGCCTATAAAAGATGGCAACGAAGATCTCCCAAACCATTTTCTATTTTATAAAATGCTAGGGAACCCTGTCCAAGATTGTTTTGTTTTCAAATACCTCATACAAATTATAGTGGACTCTGGGAAAGTGAAACTAAAAATTTTTCCATCCCAGGTAGAATATGTTTTTTTACCATTCAGGAAGAGGAAGGTTAGTATATATAGGTTAAATGAAAGAGAGTGAGAAAGTTCAGTGACTGGATGGTCAGAAAAACAATTAACTAAACTCATGCTATTCTATGAGCATAGCTAAAAGATCCAACTATGTCCTTGAATTCTTCTGCCGAAGAACATCCAACTTCATCAGCGACTCAATCCTCTAAAGGAAAATCTTCTAAAAAGTGAAATTATCAGAAGGATAAGAAGAAAATGCAAGAATATTATCTTTTATTATGTACAAAGTTAACCCTAACTTTAGATGACTTGATTCTAGCATTATAGAAATAAAGAGCACTGCCCCACCAAACGACACAACAAGAGTCGACCCATCAAACGGAATCATCATCAGAAAAGAAGTTGATCTCTAGTTTCATTAATGTTATTCACTTAATGGATCCATACCCACATGATGATTCTGATTGTGAACCTGAGTTCCCTATACTTGATTGGGAAATTAGAGGAAGAGATTATCAAGGTTGAGGATACCAGGAAAGGCGTGGTCATGCTAGTATACACTACATCAACCAAACCCCTGTTCGAACTGTCTACATGGACGAAACTCATGGGAAATATCTTCAACGAGCTCAGCAAGAACACAATAGTTCTTCATCCACACATGATAGGGTCTTCACTAACATGATCATCTTGGAAGAACAGTTAGAGGATATTTCACCACCCCCTAGGAGAGTAGGCATACCTAACTGACCTAATCCACCAAGAACATGAGCACTTGTGGCTCCTGCCCCATGGTATGGTCCATCCACATCAGGAACATAAACTCCTAAATTATCTACAAAATATCATCCCCATGTTGGGAAGCATAATCCTATATATCATAAATATAATTTCTTGAAGAAACTGGCCTAAGTTCTAGCCAAATTATCAATCTTAGATTCTCTGAATTTATCAAAGGAACTCCGAGAAGTACTTATTAAGGCCTTGTCAAACCCTTAGGAATTTGACGTTGAAGTTGTCGCTACCGAGGTATATCATGTAGAGAATGATCCTAAATAATTCCATGAAATCATCTCTTTCATATATTAGGATGAGGATGTTATCATACAAGGACATGTTATACCCCTATATATCTCTAGAGGAATAAATGGTATTTATATCTGACAAGCCTTTATTGACAATGGACCAGGAGTCAACCTTATTCTAGTCCGAACACTTCGTCAACCGGGTCTCAATGAATCACACTTGTCTCCCTCTACTCTAATGTTACATGGTTATGATAAGAATGAACAATAACCTCTTGAAGAGATCACACTTAGAACTCAGTTCAGGGATCTTGTGTCTAACTCATAGTTTATAGTTGTTCAGTAGGATAAAACTTTTAATGTTCTTCTAGGAAGACCTTGGATGCATTTTAATGTGGCCATTCCTTCTTCATACCACCAATGTCTCAAATATTGTGTCAACGATCAGATTGAGACATTTTATAGTGACAAGACCATGTTCAAATCCTGTGATTCCCAATACATTGATGCAAAGTTCTACCACAAAGGATGAAAACATTCCATGAAGGATGAATTTACTCAAATAAATGCCCCAAATGGCTTGAATATGATCCCAGATAAACCCTTTAAGTAGTTCTTTGAAGATTATGTGCTGCCTATTAATCAAATTGAAGGGGTAGGCCCGAATTTAAACACTCGTTCAACAGCTTCCATAATGTCACTCATGAAAACTGAAAATGAAAGCATAAAAGTCACCAACCCTTTGCACAATAATGAAATCCTGGATGAAAATTTCTCCATTACACCCCTCGAGCTTCAACAAGACCTGAATTCATCAACTAGGCTGGAAGAATTCATCATGTTTATAGAAAAGGATAGGGTTTCTCATTATCATTCCTCAATCTTCCCTTTAGGACTCTAAGAAGTCTTTATTCTAGAAAGTGAACCCAAAATGATTGCCTCATCCTATGGAGGTCTAAATGGTGGCTCCTCTATTCCCTCTAATGAACTTGTTTTTATCATCCCCTCTATAGGAAGAAGATCAAGTAGTAGATCATGAGGAAGAAGAATAATGGGAATATCTTATGGATTCCCCTCCGGTATTTGTGTAAGGCATCTCTACCATCATGGATGAACTCATAGAGATAAATCCAGGTACAAAAGAAGATCCATTCCCGACTCTAATTAGTGAAAAAATGACTCACAAAGAATAGGAGGTATATAACTCCTTCCTAAAATCGCATTGGGATGTGTTTTCCTAGAATTACACAGAGATGCCAGGACTTGAACCTGAGCTAGACACCCATCACTTGGATCTACCAGAAGATCATCAGAGATACAAGCAAGTAGCTAGGAGGATTCACCTGACTCATGCCTCTAAAATTGAGGCTAAAGTGGAAAAACTCATCAAGGATGATTTTATCCGAGAGGTGAAGTGTCCAAAATGGATAGACAACATTATCCCTGTAAATATGAAGAATGGGAAAATCATAGTTTTCATCGATTTCTAAGATCTCAACCAGCATTTTCCCAAAGATTATTTCTCAGTTCTAATCATAGAAATACCGATTGATGCAATGATTGGTTATCAGGACATATCCTTCATGGATGATTATTCAGTGCACAACCAAATCCATATAGCCCTGGAAGATGAAGAAGCCATAGATTTTAGATCCCCTAAGGGAGTATTCTGTTATCGGGTAATTCCCTTTGGCATGAAGAACACTAATTCCACATACCAACGTGAAATGAATCACATCATCAAACTCTTATTGGGGAAGTTTATTGAATGCTACATTGATGATATAGTGGTCAATTCCCGACAACATTATAACCACCTGGATGACCTAGAGACCATCTTCAGCAAGCTTCGATAGCATAATCCGAATATGAACCTCTTGAAATGTTCTTTTAGGGTAACCTCAAGAAAATTTCTAGGCTTCATCATATTCCATCATAGTATTAAAGTTGATCCAGATAAAATGAAATCTATCCTTGGTATGTCACCTCATCAAAACTTGAAAGAGTTGAGAGGAATTTAAGGAAACTTGGCCTATATTCAGCACTTCATAGCCAACCTCCTAGGAAATTGTTTATGATTAACCAAATTGATGAATAATGAAGTCACATATCAGTGGACCAATCACTATTAATAAGAATTTGATTCCCTCAAGAAATACCTCATGATCCCACTAGTATTTATGGCCCCTATTGAAGGAAATCCACTCATTCTATACATGATGACACTGAAACAGTCAATGGGTTCCTTCCTCACACAAAATAATGATACTGGGAATGAAAACAACCTTTATTATCTTATTCGAACCATGATTGACATTGAGACCCATTATTTAGATATCGAGAAGAGGTTCCTGGCACAATATTTTTCTATTCAGAAGATGAGGCACTACTTGAATCACCATGAGATCCACCTGGTTTCTTGTAATAACTCACTCAAATTTATCCTTAGCCATTCTATGATGATAGGACATCTATCATGGTGGGAAGTTATTTTATAGCAGATCGACATACAGTTTTTTCCTCAGAAAGTAGTGAAAGGTCAGGCTTCAGAAGATTTACATGCTGAACAACCGTCTATAGAAGAGATTCCATTAAATACTGAACTTACTGATGAAGAAATATTATCTATTCAAAATGGACCTTTAACATGGGAAATTTATTTTTACAATGCATTAAAAATCCCAATAAGAAATAAAATGGAAGAACCTACACTCAACAAAGAAGGTTTTGGGATTATGTTTATCTCCCCAGAAAAGGCAGTGTTTCCATACTCCTTCCTATTATCAAAAGTCTGTACCAACAATGATGCATAATATCAAGCATTCGTTATAGGCTTAGAATTTACACTTAAAATATCAATAAATCACATAGAGGTGAAAGGCGACTTAGAGTTTGTAATCAAGAAAATCAACAGGGATTACACTATTAAAAAATAGGAGCTAATTCCCCTGTTTGACTATGTTCGAGGGTTAATGGTAGAATTTCCCTCAGAGATGAAATTGAATCACATTCTGCGATCACAAAATTCCTAGGTAGATTCATTGGAAAATGCTTCTACAGCTTTGGAAGATCCAAATCAGGAAGAAACAATCATTAACATTGCCCATCACCAAATGGTCTCACCTTTTTTTCAAATCAAAACAGAAGAGATCAATGAAATCATCCCTATACTAGGGCCATATGGTCCTACCATGGGATGGATGACGCCCATCATGGACTACCTCCAAGATGGGGTTCTTCCATTGGAAATAATTAGAATAGAGAAAATATGGTGGTGAGTAGCTAATTTCACTCTTTATAATGGCCCAAATCATAAAAAATTCCTCTAAAAATGAGGCTTTGATGGAGTCCTTCTTAGATGTATCAATGGAGAAGAGACTACAACTATTATGGAAGAAGTACACATAAGATCCTTTGGTTCCCACTAGTCAGGGTATGGGATTTCTGATCAAATCTGATGGCTTGGATACTTATGGAATTCGATTATGTGGGATTGTACATAATTTACCAAGAAATGTCATTCCTGTGACGTGCATGGAAATTTCATCCATCAACCCATAAGTTACTGCATACAACCAAATAATCATGGCCATTTACCACATGGGGAATGAATATAGTGGGTCCATATCCTCTAGCTACGGATAAACAGTTTAAGTACATACTTACTGCTAATGATTTCTTCTTCAAATGGGTTGAAGCAATACCTCTCAAAGAAGTCGGGGCCAAAATCATTTTCAGATTCTTCAAATCCAACATCATCACCAGATTTGGTGTCCCTCATACCATATTGATGGAAAATGGAACCAATTTCTACTGCACTGAGGTAGAAAAGCTATATGAGGAGTACAATATAAAATCTAGCCATTCATCCCGCTATCATGCAGCGACTAATGAACAGAAAGAGGATTTTAAAAAGACTCCATCGAACCTACTTTAGAAGATGGTGAATAAATATAAGAAGTCTTGGCCTAAAAATATCTTGCATGCCTTTATGGGATTACTGTACTACAACCAGTACTTCAACATGAGAAACCCCATACTCTTTGGTGTACAGAACAGAAGTAGTCTTTCCCATTGAAGTTCAGTTTCCATCACTCTATATTTCCCTTTTTGATCAACTATCTGTAGATGAATAGTCTCGGAAACGACTGAATTAATTGTAGCGAATAGAAGAAAATAGATTGCATACCTTGAATCACTTGGAGGTATATTAGAACCGGATATCATATGACTTTAACAAGAAGGTCCACCTTCGTTCATTCCTCTAAGGAGAGTTGGTTTTGATCCTTATGACTCCAATGATACCCAGAAAGAAGCCTCCAAAGCTTGAGCCAAAGTGGGAGGGACCTTACTCTATACATAAGGTCCACTCTAATGGATCTTATTTCTTAATCTCCATGTATGGAGAACTCACCATGACCCCAATCAATGCAAGGTTACTAAAGAAATATTTTTTCTAATTACACAACCATTGTCTTAGATGCATGATGTTAAACTGCATAGCACCATACGTCCAAACTGCAAGATGGTAAACTTCACAGTGGGTCCTTGTTGCATGACCTTAAAATGCATGACACAATTTTCTTATCGCATGAATATAAACTAAAATACATCTACTATCCTTAATGAATGACATTAAACTACATGGTTAACATCTTTTTAATTTTATGTTAAGAAACCCCCAACGTACCACGAGTTGGGATACCCCACATGGTCCCCTTAAAATTAGGTCTCCATCTCACGATAGGTCACAATTACATTACTCTAACCCCTCAATGGGTCAAGGTTCCCTATCATCTATACTTCAGGAAGAAAGATGGGTTTCCCCTATGCATAAGCCCTACTTACATCATTTCTATTCCATAATTTCATTCGAGCCTCTTTTTAAAGGTATAAGTCTCAACATTTTCATGTCCTCATTTTCTGACGATAAACTGCACAACCAGTCCAAGAACTACACGTGGATTGATTCTCATTCCTATTGAGATACGTAGTGATGTTTGGATCTCTAATCTCAGGTCCATCCATGACCATAAAGAAAATTTATTCTTTCCCTATTTTTGAACTAGATCTACACGGGAAACTTTTCCAGAACTTATGGTTTGATTCCCATTACAATGAGTTGCATGGTGATACCTAGACTCATGTTTTGGGAACAACCATTAATTTGAGAAATATTTAAAGACCATTTCCCCACTTCATAGCCCAGTTAGTGTTGGGATCATTTTTAGAGAACTATGTGTTCCTTGATTCTCATTCCTATTGAGAAACATAGTGACATCCGAATCACCTATCTCGGGTCAAGATGCAATTAAAAAAACCCCTAAACCCCCGATGTGTATGAATAAAACATTAACAGATAACGATTGTCAAGAAATATGTGTGGTTTGATTCTTTTCCCCCGCAAGATATGTAGTGACTCCTAAATCTTATACCTTGTTTCATCCATAACATTTCTGTCCTTTAACATTGGTTCATATTTGTATTTACCACATGAAGTTAAACTATATGGGATAATCAAGAACTACATATGGCTAGATTTTCATCCTAATGAAATATGTAGCAACACCTGGATTCTATCTCCTAACCCAATCAGCACATAATTGAAATGCCCACATCCTTCATTTGTTTTACCTTTGTTCTATAGAAGAAACTTTTACCACTCCTTATTTATCACACTGAGCACAACTCAAGTGGGATTAGGAATTTGGGTAAAGGATTTCTCTACACGAGTAAGGTGTATCTATTCACATTGGGGCTATCATGGTTCTAGATACAAGACCATAAAAGGTATACTAGATGTCCTCACAACATGACAATAAACTAAATGATTTTTCTAATAACTACATGTGTCTTGATTCTTTCCCAAGAAATATATGTAGCGATGACTGAGTCCTACACCTTGTCCCAACCATGATGTTCCTTTTCATGTCAAAATCACCCACGTCCTGGTTGCATGATGGTAAACTACATGGTCTTTCATGAACTACATGTGGCTTGATTCTCACCCCTATGAGATACGTAGTGATGTATAGATCTTCAATCCTGATCCCAACCACAACACAATATGAAAAATCCCCTACCATTCCATGTACGAGTTAGATCTACATGAGGAAATCCAATATGATTTCTCACATTACACGTGAACCCCTATCTATTTGAACTACGTGTGGCTTGATTCTTGCTCCTACAAGATACATAGTGACGATTTAGCTATATAACCCAGTTTATCCACATTATCCTAATGCTCTTCATGTCAAGACACCTTTTTCCTTACCGCATGACATTAAAATTCATGGATAATGTCCTTGACACATGACTTTAAACTGCACGGTACCCAGAGAACTACATATGGCTTTATTCTCATCCCATCGAGATATATAGTGAAAACTAGGCCTTAGATCGCAGTCCCAACCATAATATAAAGAAAAATTACTCCCCTCCTACTTATAATAAAAAATCCATGCTAGAGATTTTATTTTGGGTCCTCTTATTAGATAGCCCACCAAGGAAACAAGAGATTTCCCTCTTCTACATATGAGTTTGATCTATGCAAGGGATTCCGAACTCATGACTAATGTTGGTCCAGATGCTTCCTTCATGATAAAACACGTTTCTCCCACAATTCATATTCCTAATCTTGGATGCTTTCAGATATTCATAATATTTCTTCTGTTCTTGGTGATAGAATGTCTGATACCTGAAGAATCCTTTTACTGACTATGAAATAGGCACCTCAGTCATCCTTTTATAAGTCGCCAAAATGATAGGAATGTTAGCCAAAGGATACAATATTTGACTATATAGTATGTTCCCTAGTTGGCCTTGTATAAAATAATCCACATACAAGTTTTTCAACCAGCGGTAACTTCTCCCTTAGGAGAAGCCTCTTCTGTCCTCATGAGAATTGATGAAAATATATCGAACCCTGTGATTTAAAAAAAATCCATGGTTATCCTGCATATATATCCCATTTTCTCTCTCCCAATCAGAGAACCCCCAAGACCATGGTTTAAAATTTCCTCCTCCTTGTGTTTGAAGCATATTGGGAAAATCTTGATCCAAAAGGACATATATCTATCTGATTTCCTTGGTGCGATGTTCCTAGGCATATGACCTAAAACTACAGGTACCTTACTTCCTACACTTGGGTCAGACCTTCATAGAAGAGCCTATTTCTCCAATTCTTTATAAATCATGACTTGAAATACCCCTTCCATATCTATATACTTTTCTCCCCAAACCAAACTCTATAATTGGGGAATCCAAATCTCCATAAAAATTCATTGGATTTTAGCAATAGAATATCAGAATTATTGAGAGCTCCTTTTCTTGAGTATGTAGTATTCACCCTAGTTATCCTTGCATAAGTTTCCCCCATAATGGGTCTGTCAGTCAAAGGATGCCACTATTGACTATTCAGTTTGTTCCCTAGCCGGCCTTTCATAAAATAGCCCCATAATGGATTTTTCAAGTAGTGGTAACTTCGTTATCAAGAGAGACCTCCTATAACACCATTATCCCTTTCTCCCATTCCACTCTTAGGATCCGGGAATCCCCAAATCATAGCTTACAACTTTCTCCTTCCATACCTGAATATAGTAGCACATTTCCAAATAGATTACTAAAAATTAGAGAACCACCAAAGCTTCGGTCGAAGATAAATACCATAAATTAAGGCCCCCATAATGTCCTTGATACATGAATTTAAACTTCATAGCATGATGTCCTTATTGCATGACTTTAAACTACACAACATTATGTCCTTGCTGCATGAATTTAAACTACACAACATGATTTACTTATTGAATGAATTTAAACTGTACACCATAATTTCTCTACTGCATGAATTTAAACTACACAACATAATGTCCTTGCTACATAAATTTAAACTGCATAGCATACATTGACCATTGTCAGAAAGGGTCCTCCCCCTAATAATGGCCATCCCACAAAATTTACCCTCCTCCACTCGAGTTATTCATGTAGGAGAAATTTCCCATTCATGGAATTTTAAAATATGGATGATCCCTTTATTCTCATACACATTTATTTAAAAAAAATACCCACTGTGTTCTTGATACATCCAAATATTAAACTTACTTTCTCCATCAGCAATAACATTTTAGAATTCTTGGGAACTCCTTTACCTGACTATGCAGTACGCTCCCCAGTTGGCCTTGCATGAGTCACCCACATAGTGGGTTTGTCAGCCTAAGGATACCAATACGCAACTATGCAGTATGTTCCCCAGTTTTCCTTACATAAAAAACCCCCATAAAGGGTTTGTAAACTATCTGTAACTTCGTCCTCAGTAGATACCTACCCTATTCATTTATTTCATGTTTTATATTCGAAAGACACAAAATTTTGTATCATGATTCCACACTGAATATCCAAATAATTTTGGAATTTTCTTATCCCACAAGCCTTATTTGGGTCATTATTTCAAAATATATGGTCTAAGATGTAAAAAAAACACAATTTTAATTATTATGGTTTGCATGACATTAAACTTCCCACAAAGATAAAAGGCACAAAATTTGTTAGGCTAAAAATCCAAAAAGGGCATCCCAAGAAAAATATATGTCTTTCCCACTAGGTCTCCTTCATATCAAGCTTAGGAAAAAATTAGGGCAATGGAATAAAAAGATAGAAAGAATGAATGGTTGTCCTTACAACTCGAGAAATAGTGAAACTATGCTTGCTAATCCCTATAGATTAGACAAAAATTAGAGCATTTACCCATCCTATCACTATGATTACATTTAGCTAATATAGTATTTTTTCATGAAAATTAGTTTAAATATTACATTATGATCACATGAAGGAAGCAGGGATGAAGATGCATATGATTGAAAATAAAATTATTTTCATTTATAAGAAAAAAATCTACCAGAAAAAAATCCACAAGATGGATCCTCTCTGTCATATATTACAAGAGGCCTTCAATGTAACTCTTCATATGTTGAATTACCTCTTGAGCCCCATCAGCTGCCTGTTGAAGCTCAGTCATTCAACCAACTTTAGTCTCCTCGAACTGACAAAGTTATTTCTTTGTAGCCAAAATGTAAGTTGACCCTTTTGTTGGGTCTTATCCTAATGATAAGTGATGTTTTTCGAGTTCCCCCTGAGTGGAATTTAATTCTTGATGAAGGAATGACACTTAAATAGTCTTCTCCTTGATATACTGCTTGAATTCTACCAGCTTTGTGTTATGATTGGCCTCCATTTGGGATAACATAGCTTGAAAGTCACCAATGTTGGTTAGAAGTTTGGCCTTTATAATGTATTTTTATATCTTATTCTCTTTCTCCTGCCTATGAACATTCCCATTCACAGTAGTGTGGATTATACAATAAACAAACCCATTGAATCCCAACATGCCAAATAGAACTGAAACCCATTGGATTCATGAAGGAAGGTCCTTAGGGGGTGTTTTAGAGATTATATTCTATATATCCCACTAGGCCTTGAGACGTGTGAAGTGGAGATAATTCTTCCACTCTATTCCTAATTTAGAGTCACTGTTAGAAGGGGAGATGTACTCCAGGATAAATAACCTCAAAGAAGTGCCCTTTGCTAATCCCTCCCGAATAGTGGATGCCTCACCTTATGGTACTGGTCGATATGATGCATAAGCTTCACCCTCAGACCTAACCATGGAAGATGATGACCCTAAATGATGAATGATGATCATTATTAGCTTCAAAATAATAGTAATAATGGGGCACAATCATAGTAGTTGGTGACTATTACCCAACATCAGGTTAACAACTTAGGAGGATTCCTCCCTAGCATTCCCAAATTTAGCGGTTTGAACTGAAACCTCTTGACGAGGGGTACTCTCTTGGGTCTACTCGGGATCTTCCAAATGAGGCTCAAGAAGACTTCCCATTTTAAAGTCCACCTGATCTAGCCCCCCTCAATAGTGGGAATGATATGGATTTAAATGTCTTGTCCATGCACCATCACCAAAACATTCTTTGAGGATGGAGCTACGCATTCCAAATAGTCATGATGCAGGAATTAGGCATAAAATGGTTAATTAGATAGAAAATAAAGACTCACATCCATTTGATTATTTATATAGTTCCCCAAATTCTTATAAAGTAGTTTTAATATTAATATGTTCCAGTATTTCATCAAAATACATGCTATGATTTATCATGGATTCTATTGACATCACAATCCCTGTGTTAATCTCACCCATGGGAACACTTGGTGCATTTGGTTCGTGACCCTCCGGCGATGATTTGAGACCCTGAACAACCTCCTTGGTGATAGTCGCATGGTCAAAATCAGTCATCATAGGATTCTTTGGTGCATGAGATGATCCTAAAATGTTACAAAATTATAAATTAGTCATTAGAATGTGACATATTAGAAAATTCCCTCGACATTATCAGAATCTTTCTCCCTATCCATAGCGGTAGGAACAGTGATATGAGAACATGATTCATCCTCAAACCTAACTACTTCTTCAGTTGAGGGGGCCAATTCACTCGCAGGGATCCACACTTGGCTTGATGTGCCCTCCTCAGTTCTTGTAGGCTCATTTGTAAGTCCCTTGAGAGAGGAAGTGAAAGGAGTTCCTACAATCCAAAGAAGCTTAGACACTTATCTTGGGAATACATGAATGACACCAAGATAAATTACCATTACTGGAAAGGCATTTAGCTAAGGATTTCACCCTTTGGTGTTCCTTTTTCTTCATCTTCTTCAAAGGAGTCCTAACATCAAACTCCTAAAAAAACAGGTATTATAGGAGGGAATTCTCCCACCATCTCATCCTCCATGGCCTATCTTCCTAGAGATACCTCTCCTGATTTGGGGGGTGACCCAATAACCCCGATCAGAGTACCAACAGGGCTATACTGCAGTGATGTAACCTTGAATGATCTCGCTATAGCCTACTAAAAAAGAAAATTAATATGGTATTCTCCTTTAGCAATGATTTTTTGGCTGAAATATAAAGTCAAATTGGAAAAGAGTATGAGAAGAAGGGAAATTACATATTCAAGATCGATGAAGTCACACTATTCCTCATAAGATGAATGATTGATCCCTTCCACAGTTCCACGTTTCATCATATCTATCACTCGCCTTGTGGTAGGGATCTGATCATCAGTTTCATAAATGAGAATCTCTAGCTCTCAGATATGAATCTTCACTCAAGCCAGATTATCCTCAAAGCGAATACCAGGCAAGGCTCAGATATCTCCTATCCTCGGAATCTAAAACCACACATGAAGGA
Source organism: Viscum album (assembly GCA_963277665.1). Classification (NCBI taxonomy): domain Eukaryota; kingdom Viridiplantae; phylum Streptophyta; class Magnoliopsida; order Santalales; family Viscaceae; genus Viscum; species Viscum album. The sequence continues at coordinate 815,713,362 of OY728162.1, forward strand.
GTGCCCACATAATTTCAGTATTAAAAGAAAGGTCCTGCCACATTTGGACTGCCTCTGGTCATACGTATTCTGAATATATTCTGGCCTGATGTGGGGATAATCCAGCAACCCTAGATTTCATGGGCTTCCCAAACCATTCCGTTATAGACGATGGATGAGAAAAAGGAACCCCAAACTCCTCTTTATGGTTTCGAATCATCCACCTTGGTAAAAGATCATTTGGTGTGGCCATTTTAATTCTATTCGATGGGTTATATCTTGCATGAGTTCATTTCAATGAGCCCGGAACCTTTTTATCCTCACTCTCTGACGCAGATGACACAACTTCCAAAGGATATGAAAAAACTTCTGAATGAGGGGAACCCTTCCTACTCCACCTCTTCATCCCAACCTAAGGAACATCTTTTTTCAACACCTATTTAGGATACAATGCAATCCAAGCCTTCACATACTAGGAGGTAAACCCATTGGTTTCATTCGTCGGAGGCAGGTTGATCACCGTCTTCGTCAACTCCATGGATATGAGTAGCCATAACTATCAAGATACCATCAAATGATTTTCTAATCTGATAGGAATTGGGGGGTATATAGTTATTTTTGGAAGGCACTTGAACTGGTGTGAAAAATGGTAAGGAGCATAAGCCTCGCATATGATCTCACCATCGATCATGTTCACCAACACATCATCCCTGAAGGCCATCATGTATGATCTAATCTCAATTATGGCCTTCCCATAAACAATAAATCTCCCTGTTGTCGGATTCCCATGGGGAAAGAAGTTAAACTCCTTAAATAAACTCAAACTTGTTTGAATTTAATGGGGTTTCAAAGGCAGAGGTGGAATACTAGATAAAACTTGGATATATGGTCGGAACTTGCTGTTGAGGACCTTGATCCCGCTTTTCATAGAGTAAGTTCTAAATTGGGATGCAATCCATCCCCAAAAAACCTAGAATAGTCCTTAAATTTTGAAATAATATTTTTCTAGATGAATATGCAGTAGAATCCTATGGATTTGTTTCCAAAAAAGGGGTGGCCAACCCCACAAAGTTATTCTCTGCCAGCTTGGTTGCTACAACGAATGTTCCTGGCCATACGATTCCCTTGGAATCATGGCCAGGTAGCAAATAGACATTGATCTACATGGCCATAAATCTCTCAATACATGTCTTGGATTGAACATTGGGGTTGATTTCATATCCCCACTTATCAAACTCTCAATTTTCCATCATCGTCCAGATGGTGATGGTTTTGATTCTCTTCACCGCCTTGGGATAGCTCGTTAGATGCTTGCAAGTTGGGCCTTCCCCCTTCTTTGTCAAGAAAATTTCCATCCACATCTCGGGATGAATATCCCATTTTAATCAAGGGTCTATCTTCTTAATATCATGAGCTATTTTCAGTATCTCACGTGCTAAATATGGAGTCCTGTCGGTGTCACCCAATATTGCCCTCATAGGGATGAATTCTTCAAACATATCTACGAGGATCTAAGCCTCATAGATATTGTAAAAAAACCCAAAAAATGATACCAAATTTTCCATTCATGAGATGAAAATAATTCATCTGTAGACTCCACCGACTCAAAAACTTCGGAATAAACTCGTTGTTTCTATACACCTAAGTCTACCCTACCCACACTGCCTCTTAAATTCCAACGTCTTCCTTACCATTTTTGAATTCTTCAAAAACTTGGCACACCTAGTACGCCCACATCCATGTAGGATCAAAAGCCCCTCCTGGTATAAATTTTAAACCTTTCTTACAGCCCTTCGATTGATCTATCTATGAATCAAGAAAGATGGATGAATAGAAATGCAGCTTTAGTTCAACTGTGTGTGGTTTCATATTTGAAGCACATGGACTGGGATGCCTAAAATAGGATGTGGATAATGTCCCAAAATTTATGTATGAACCCATTCCAAAAATGTTGGCAGTTGAGAAATTATTGTAGTCTTGAAACCAAGAGACCGAGAGGTAGTTCTTTGGAGATGGTGTGAGAACCTCTCACAGATGGCCATGAACCTAAAGAGGTAGATAGGTTCTCTTAGGAAAATCAAGATGATATTTTTTCAAATACCCCTCTAGATCTGGAAGAGTAGTATTTCAGATGTCATAATATTCATGCCCTATGGATTTCATCATCTCCTCAATACATTTTCTAGCTTGTTCATCAGAAACAGAAATCTTCTTGAGTGCCATTGAAACTACAAAAAAGAATCTAATTCATTTCAAAGTAGGTTCATTTTTAAGAAACCCTAAAAAATAAGAAAAGTCTAAAAATGAATTATTTCGTAAAAGTGGATCACTCAAGTGTGTCACACAAGTTTCTCATGAAATAGAATCATTAATGATCCCCATGCAAGTTACTTTCCCAAGCCTATGCATCATGTAGCCAGATACATACTGTGTCTGTGTGAATAAGATATTCATCGAAAGAACTTAAGCGAAGGATCTTCATGGGAGACTAGAGTGGAGAGACCTAAAAACACAGAGTCATATGAGTTGTTTTCTAAAATGAGGTCCCTATTTATATGCGAGAAATCTTCCCTATGCAACCCACATACACACTCTTCCAATGTGGAATACTTGAGCGAACAACCAACATAGAATCCCTACGCGAACAACTTGCATGAACCATTAACCCTTTCCATCCCTTTTCCTCAGGATCAGACCCTCCTCTTTCAGATTAGATCCAATCTTGAGGGGGGGATTTTATTGACCCTATGTTTTGTGACATGGATGAAAAGTAAACAAAAGGAAATACATTAGGGAAATGAGCTACAAAGAAATGGAAGAGGTCAAGGTTTGTAAAGTCCCCAAAGGCTGTTCACGCAAGCCACCTCAAAGTACCGTTGGCGTGCAAGATACGTGCACAGAATCCTGTGTTGCTGACCTACATGTAACACCTGTGCGAGGTTACTTCTTTGCCTACATTCCTATATTTTCCTTTAAATAGGTCCATGGGGTCTTCATTTGTATGGAAATAAATTCCTGAAGGCCAATTGCTGATCTGATGTCCCTAGTCCTTCACTCAAGACCTATAAAACCTTATAGGTAGTTATCTAACCCAAAAATAAAAGGAAATTAAATGGGGATTGTGAAACTAAAGTCCTTATAGGGTTTTAAACAAACAACACCTGCATGAGGCATTTTTCCAACCCCTAAATAATGAAGACTAGGTTGGGGTTACCTTCCTTAACCAGGGACCTATGCAACCTACCTACGAGAACACCTATGGAGACCCTTGAATGCTTGATAAAGGTCTCACCCAAGTGTAGTCACCTAGGTGGTATGTATCAAAAGGTAATACCAATTCACCTAGTCCTACTAGTTTGGAGATCCCCCTGCGCGAGTATAAGGCCCCAGCCTTAAACCTTACTTAATCTTGAGTTATTACAAGATTACACGTTGAGGATCTTTTCGGGTTTAGAGTTTTAGAGAATTAGATCATAAGACTTGCATTACATTCCACATATAAACAAAGTGGTTACATAAAGATAGTATTCTTCATTCCCATCAATGGAAACACATTTAAAATAAAACATGGATTATTTCTTGACACATCCTTGACTCTATCATCTTATCATGTACCTTTCCCTTGACCTGTGAAAAACATTTCAAAAACTTGGGATGAGCATAAAAACTCAGTATGGGTTATAAAAAAAAAACATGGAAAGGAAACATGAGTTCATATATACATAAGAATGAAATCACACTTTACCCATAAAACATAGGCACTTTAACATACCTCATAAAATCATGAATAAATCATAGAAATCTTAATACGTAAAGGTAACTTGAGGCATTCATAACATTCTTACGTAGGGGGTAACCCTCTTGGTTACGTTTGGAATACCCATCACAGTATATTCCCTAAAATCTCTTCGGAGAAACCTTAACGTTTCACTCCTTCGCGTTACCCAATGCATTGGAGAGCTATAACGGGCTCACCCGCCCTTAGTTTATCACGGAACCACCCGTCTTCATAATAATGCCCAAGAACCATAACATAATCATATCACATAAAACATGCATAAAGGAAACATAAAATTTCCACATTTCAATCACGAGATATCAATACAACACATTGATATAATAAAAACATTATGAAAACCATTTTCAATACCAAAGTAAAACATGGTATTTATTTTTCTTTTAAAAAAAAGGGTATGGCTTGTAGAGGAAGCCAAAACTCAAATAACGGTTACGACGGCGGAGAAGTCGTTGTCGCCGCATACGTACGACAAAAACATTCCCTTTTGTCGTTTAGTAAACGCTTCGTATAAAAAAGATTCCTTTTGAGTAAACGTAAAAGTCAAAGGGGTTTATACACCGTATAAAAGAAAGTTGTGTATAAAATAAAATATGCCTCAACGAAAGGAGATTGAGACGAAGTCCCATACAAAGATAATTTTCAAAATAAAATAGATACATTATGTGTATTCACTATAAGTACACATAAATAAAGTACAAATACAAGATACGACATAATAATATAATGACATAATTTGAAAGTAGGAGATTAACCCAAAGAATGGAAATTGGGTTAAGAAGTTCCCATACCTCGTATCCGACTTGACCCGACCGTTCTTTAAACTCCTGAATAATAAACTTGAGTTAATCTATACTTGCTTATGAATCTTTTTCAAGTTCATTATTCCTTTTATACCATGTTATGAACATCATGTAATCATTTAAGTTAATAATGTTCATTTTGTCGGTATTTGGTTCTTAAGTCAAAAATTGACTTCTTATACTTACATGTTGTTAATTTGGTCAAAGGTTCATTATATCCAGAATGGTATTCATTATGTAGATATCATATATGTCATATATATCCAGTACATACATTCATTTATAATATTACATCACATTTAGAGGTAAGAAATGAAATGCATCGTTCATGGAGACGGTAAGCCGTACGTACGCATGAACGCTACTTCCATTTCTATTTCATATTTTCTGGAATGGAATCATAATGATATAAAAGTATATTATAATTCCAGTATAACAACATATATAATATCATTAACTTTATCCTTTACACATCCCACATATGGTATTAACGAATCAAATCACTTTTAGGGGGCGGTAGTCCGCACTTCCTAAAATGAAGATATCGTGTTTTACCCATAATGGAAACCATAAAGGTATGCCCAAAATGAAAAAACAGAAGCTTAAGGAAAACATAAACATATTATATATCATATATAAAAATAGTGACATCATAATGGCCACCTTTGAAGGTGTTTAATGAGTGTTGAACAATCATCGTTTCGGGAGGCAGAATTTCGCCATCCACGGAAACCTTATGTTCTTTAACCATTTGATGTAGTTGTGTGGAAGTGTAGCTCAAATATATCTTATAACAACATCCTAGTATATTGAAGATACTGGTGTTGTTACAAAAGAAGTAAATAAAAAGATTTTAGGGGGTTGGAGAAGCAAAATAAAACGAATGAACATGAGAGAATGAATTACCTTTAAAAGTGTAACTCCTTTTGAATTGAGCCTAAAGGCTTACTTTGAAAGGATTCTGCCCAAAGGGAATCCTCTAGGATTAGGAGAGGGATGTGGAGAGAGCAAATGGGCAGGGGTTGGCCGAGCCAATGGCTTGAAGAGTGTGTGAAATGAGGTAGAGGTGGGGGCCTTTTATAAGAGGAGAGGAGGGGCACTTTTGGAAAGTTAAGAAACATTACATTATTTGAAAATGTGTTTCGGTTTTAAAAGGTCCCACATTGATATAATTCGTGGATAAGGTTATAAGGCATCGAAATACACTCATCCAATTGGTTTTGTCCATGTGTAGTTCATAGATTTTATATTATCTTTCCAATTTATTTAAATCGTCAAATAATGATGTCATCGCTGCATCATTATTATGTCATAAATAATTAAATTTATTTAATGTCTAAAAATTATAAAAAAATTACTATTATATAGGAAATCTTTTTAGCTTTCCATTGAATATTTATAATCAAAATTTGGACTTGTATAACCCCACTTAAAAATTGTTTTTGCAAAACATATTATGTTTGTGTCATTTTCACTTTAACATTAAATAAAAAGTAATTTATGTCATTTCCCAACAAAAGTGGATCCATGGGGTCCCCAAGTTAGGCCATGGCTTGTCTTGGTCGGCCATGACACAACCAATAAGGTTGGGACATGTGTCTAGGTCATTTTATATTATTAAAGCATTATTTATTCCTTAAACTACACTAATTACCACTAATCGCGATTAAAAACTTAATAAGTTACTATTCACCAAAAAATTATTTTAATCTCATTGAACCACATTTTACTTCTTAATGACAACCATGTATGTCGGATTTTTAAAATTCAATACACATTAGTGGTAAACTTTCATTTAACTGAAAAATCAGTTTGCTTGATTACCACTTAGTGGTTTCACTATTCATCAAAAATTGAAGTTTTTCAGAAAATTACCAAAAATTCACTCTAAGCTATATTTGATATTCCGAATTCAAAAATGAAGTATATTTTACAAAATTCAAATCATATAAGTCACATTAATTAATTCAATAATTAATTCCTGCTGCCAGAGCAAATAGCGTGTTTTTACAAAACAATAAGTATCAAAAGATTGACACCAGTTTAAGTCTAATTTCAAAGTGAAATTGATTCCAATGACCACCATTAGATAAAATGGTAAAAATATATTCTAATTTCACTTTAAAACCAATTCAAAAGATAATCTAATCATATAAATAAATTAGATCAAAAAGAGGTTTTGAATTAAAATGCAACATTTTACACTATTCAAAAAAAATGAACTTTATCAGAAAGGTACCAAAAATTACACAAAGTAAAATTTGATGTCCCGATTATTAATAAAAGTTTTATTTGGTCCAAAAGAATGTATAAGAGTGATCAAAACTATATTTAATGACAGTTCACCATTAAAAGGTGATAAGTGAACCTTTAGTGAAAATTAGAGTATAAAAGCCTAAAATTGAACTCTTTCCGTATTTTAAGCCTTTATCTTTTATTGGGTAAATGTAAAAACATCTAAAAACATATCTATTCATATTTTATTTATTTCTATTCATTCCCGCTAGTACAACAGCTACTTGTTAAATAACATAATATTATTATATTACTAGTGTGCTACGTAAGTTTCAAAGAAACTCATCGTTGCGTATCAGGTACGCTATCGAACATAGCAACCCCTTTTAATTAAAATTCATATTTAATTCTCTAATATTAATAAATATGAAAATTATTTATTCTTTAATTACCTGGGATGTTACATCCTTCCCCCCTTTTGGGAATTGCGTCCTCGCAATTTTTTTCACTTATCAAAATAAGTGGGGGTATTTATCCCTCATAGCATTTTCAGATTCCCACGTTGCCTCTTCAATCACATGGTTTTTCCAAAAAACCTTTACCTGATGAATCACCTTATTCCGTAACACTTGCTCCTTATGGTCAAGAATCTGGATCGGTTGTTCCTCATAAGATAGGTTCTCTTCCAGCTGAACTACCTCTGGACTCAAAACATGAGATGGATCTGGCATATACTTTATCAACATCGAAACGTGAAAAACATTGTGTACCTGAGATAAACTCGGAGGTAAAGCCACTCGGTATGCAACTGATCCAACTCTCTCCAGAATTTCGTATGGTCCAACAAACCTTGGACTCAACTTTCCTTTCTTACCAAATCTCATCACACTTTTCCAAGGAGAAACATTGAGAAAAACATGATCACCTACCTCGAAAGATAGATCCTTCCTCCGGTTATCCGCATAACTCTTCTGCCTGCTCTGAGCTGTTCTCATGTGCTTCTGAATCAGCTGAACTTTTTCTGCCATCTCTTCTACCAATTCTGGTCCCATCAACACACTTCATCCCAGAAAGTTGGAGTTCGACACCGCTTCCCATATAATGCCTGAAATGGTGCCATCTGTATACTAGAATGAAAACTGTTATTATATGAAAACTCAACCAAAGAAAGATGTTGGTCCCAACTTCCCTGATAATCCATAGAACAAGCTCATAGCATATCCTCCAATGTCTGAATTGTTCGTTCTGACTGCCCATCTGATTGAGGATGAAAATCTGTACTAAAATTTTAATTCAGTACCCAACGACTTCTGAAGGCCTTTCCAAAAGTTAGAAGTAAACCTGGGATCACGATCTGATACAATTGAGAGAGGAACTCCATGTAACCTGACTATCTCTTTAAGATACAAACGGGAAAGTTGATCAAGAGAGAAAGTATCTCGTATAGCAAGGAAATGAGCAGATTTGGTCAAGCGATCAACAATAACCCAGATTGCATTATTACCTCGAGATGTCTTCAGTAATCCAACAACAAAGTCCATGGATATATTCTGCCATTCCCACTCTGGAACTGGTAAAGGCTGAAGCATCCCTTTCGGTAACTGCCGCTCTGCTTTAACCTGTTGACAAGTCAAACACTTCACAGTAAAATCAGCAATATCTCTTTTCATTCCATCCCACCAGTAATACTCCCGCAGATCTCTATACATCTTAGTACTGCCCGGATGAACTGAAAACGGAGAACTATGAGCTTCACATAACAACTCTCTCTTCAACTGTGAATCACAAGGCACACATAACCTCTTCACAAACCTCAAAACACAAACACAAACTTATCCAAGAACTCATGGAAAATTTTATTCATAAGGTCCATGAATACAGCAGGTGCATTGGTTAACCCAAAAGGCATAACTACAAATTCATAATGGACATATCTAGTACGGAACACAATCTTCGGAACATCTGCTTCTTTTACTATCAACTGATGGTACCCCGACCTCAAGTCAATCTTCGAAAAATACTGAGCTCCCTGGAGCTGACACCACTTCATTCGATGGCCCAACATCTACTGAAGTAGTTGCAAAGGATTTCACCACCCCTTTCTGCTTGTAGTCTAACTGCTTCCCATCACTCAAGCTCCTTGTCGGACACTCATTTGCATAGTGACCCATCTCATTGCACTTATAACATTTCACTAACTGTAAATCAAATTTATTCTTACCTTCACCTTGATCCTTTTCAGTGCAATCACGAGCCTTATGTCCCATCTTACCACATCGGTAGTACTTTCCAGAATTCAGAAGACATTCCCCAGCATGCCTTTTTCCACATTTATCACAAACTGGAAACTTAGTTTTCTTACCATCAGACTTTTTTGAAGAATTCTTACCTTTCTCCTGCCACCTCGGTCTCTTCTTCTGCTGGTTGTTATAGAAAACTTGGTCATCGGCAAACTCCATTTCCACCTTCTCAGCACACTGAACAAGCTTTTCATAACTTTTAAACTCACGAGAAGCTAATGCCCTTCGATACTTTGGCTTTAATCCTGAGTAAAAACGATTGATTTTACTATCAAGGTCTCGGATAAAATTTGGAGCATACCTTGCCAATCGAGTGAACCTTTCTTCATAGGCAGCCACTGAGTCTTCCTCTTGCCTCAATTCCAAGAATTTCTTTTCCATCCTAAGTCGAACAGCCTTAGGAAAATACTTCTCAAGAAACATACCTTTGAATTCATCCCAGTCAAGAGCATCAATCTCATCGGCGTCCCTGATATTTTTAACCATAGACCACCACTGATCTGCTTCACCTTCCAAACGGTAAATAGCAAGACTAACCTTTTGATTGTCTGAACACCCCATGACATCAAAAATCTTCTCCAGTGCTTTAATCCACCCTTCAGCTAGCACAGGGTCAGATGATCCTCTGAATGATGGGGGATGTTGCCTCATGAAATGTTCCACCACTGACATGTTCCTCTGCGGTTGTTCTGGCTGATCTCGTGCATGGATACCACCACCATTTATCGCCTGAGTCAACTGCGCCATTACTGCAACAAACTGTTCAGTTCCAATTCCGACCATTTCTGGATGCTGATTCGGAAGGTTATTTCCTTCTGTATGCCTTCCTAGCACTGCTTCCCTGTTTCCTCTGCGGAAAACCATTCTGAACACCGAAATATCTTAGGCGAAGCAACATGGTAATCTGTAAATGCTATATCATTTAAATCATATTATAATTTAACACTTTTCTAACTCCTAAAGTTGTCTAAACCGACCTCTGATACCAACTATAAGGCCCCAGCCTTAAACCTTACTTAATCTTGAGTTATTACAAGATTACACGTTGAGGATCTTTTCGGGTTTAGAGTTTTAGAGAATTAGATCATAAGACTTGCATTACATTCCACATATAAACAAAGTGGTTACATAAAGATAGTATTCTTCATTCCCATCAATGGAAACACATTTAAAATAAAACATGGATTATTTCTTGACACATCCTTGACTCTATCATCTTATCATGTACCTTTCCCTTGACCTGTGAAAAACATTTCAAAAACTTGGGATGAGCATAAAAACTCAGTATGGGTTATAAAAAAAAAACATGGAAAGGAAACATGAGTTCATATATACATAAGAATGAAATCACACTTTACCCATAAAACATAGGCACTTTAACATACCTCATAAAATCATGAATAAATCATAGAAATCTTAATACGTAAAGGTAACTTGATGCATTCATAACATTCTTACGTAGGGGGTAACCCTCTTGGTTACGTTTGGAATACCCATCACAGTATATTCCCTAAAATCTCTTCGGAGAAACCTTAACGTTTCACTCCTTCGCGTTACCCAATGCATTGGAGAGCTATAACGGGCTCACCCGCCCTTAGTTTATCACGGAACCACCCGTCTTCATAATAATTCCCAAGAACCATAACATAATCATATCACATAAAACATGCATAAAGGAAACATAAAATTTCCACATTTCAATCACGAGATATCAATACAACACATTGATATAATAAAAACATTATGAAAACCATTTTCAATACCAAAGTAAAACATGGTATTTATTTTTCTTTTAAAAAAAAGGGTATGGCTTGTAGAGGAAGCCAAAACTCAAATAACGGTTACGACGGCGGAGAAGTCGTTGTCGCCGCATACGTACGACAAAAACATTCCCTTTTGTCGTTTAGTAAACGCTTCGTATAAAAAAGATTCCTTTTGAGTAAACGTAAAAGTCAAAGGGGTTTATACACCGTATAAAAGAAAGTTGTGTATAAAATAAAATATGCCTCAACGAAAGGAGATTGAGACGAAGTCCCATACAAAGATAATTTTCAAAATAAAATAGATACATTATTTGTATTCACTATAAGTACACATAAATAAAGTACAAATACAAGATACGACATAATAATATAATGACATAATTTGAAAGTAGGAGATTAACCCAAAGAATGGAAATTGGGTTAAGAAGTTCCCATACCTCGTATCCGACTTGACCCGACCGTTCTTTAAACTCCTGAATAATAAACTTGAGTTAATCTATACTTGCTTATGAATCTTTTTCAAGTTCATTATTCCTTTTATACCATGTCATGAACATCATGTAATCATTTAAGTTAATAATGTTCATTTTGTCGGTATTTGGTTCTTAAGTCAAAAATTGACTTCTTATACTTACATGTTGTTAATTTGGTCAAAGGTTCATTATATCCAGAATGGTATTCATTATGTAGATATCATATATGTCATATATATCCAGTACATACATTCATTTATAATATTACATCACATTTAGAGGTAAGAAATGAAATGCATCGTTCATGGAGACGGTAAGCCGTACGTACGCATGAACGCTACTTCCATTTCTATTTCATATTTTCTGGAATGGAATCATAATGATATAAAAGTATATTATAATTCCAGTATAACAACATATATAATATCATTAACTTTATCCTTTACACATCCCACATATGGTATTAACGAATCAAATCACTTTTAGGGGGCGGTAGTCCGCACTTCCTAAAATGAAGATATCGTGTTTTACCCATAATGGAAACCATAAAGGTATGCCCAAAATGAAAAAACAGAAGCTTAAGGAAAACATAAACATATTATATATCATATATAAAAATAGTGACATCATAATGGCCACCTTTGAAGGTGTTTAATGAGTGTTGAACAATCATCGTTTCAGGAGGCAGAATTTCGCCATCCACGGAAACCTTATGTTCTTTAACCATTTGATGTAGTTGTGTGGAAGTGTAGCTCAAATATATCTTATAACAACATCCTAGTATATTGAAGATACTGGTGTTGTTACAAAAGAAGTAAATAAAAAGATTTTAGGGGGTTGGAGAAGCAAAATAAAACGAATGAACATGAGAGAATGAATTACCTTTAAAAGTGTAACTCCTTTTGAATTGAGCCTAAAGGCTTACTTTGAAAGGATTCTGCCCAAAGGGAATCCTCTAGGATTAGGAGAGGGATGTGGAGAGAGCAAATGGGCAGGGGTTGGCCGAGCCAATGGCTTGAAGAGTGTGTGAAATGAGGTAGAGGTGGGGGCCTTTTATAAGAGGAGAGGAGGGGCACTTTTGGAAAGTTAAGAAACATTACATTATTTGAAAATGTGTTTCGGTTTTAAAAGGTCCCACATTGATAGAATTCGTGGATAAGGTTATAAGGCATCGAAATCCACTCATCCAATTGGTTTTGTCCATGTGTAGTTCATAGATTTTATATTATCTTTCCAATTTATTTAAATCGTCAAATAATGATGTCATCGCTGCATCATTATTATGTCATAAATAATTAAATTTATTTAATGTCTAAAAATTATAAAAAAATTACTATTATATAGGAAATCTTTTTAGCTTTCCATTGAATATTTATAATCAAAATTTGGACTTGTATAACCCCACTTAAAAATTGTTTTTGCAAAACATATTATGTTTGTGTCATTTTCACTTTAACATTAAATAAAAAGTAATTTATGTCATTTCCCAACAAAAGTGGATCCATGGGGTCCCCAAGTTAGGCCATGGCTTGTCTTGGTCGGCCATGACACAACCAATAAGGTTGGGACATGTGTCTAGGTCATTTTATATTATTAAAGCATTATTTATTCCTTAAACTACACTAATTACCACTAATCGCGATTAAAAACTTAATAAGTTACTATTCACCAAAAAATTATTTTAATCTCATTGAACCACATTTTACTTCTTAATGACAACCATGTATGTCGGATTTTCAAAATTCAATACACATTAGTGGTAAACTTTCATTTAACTGAAAAATCAGTTTGCTTGATTACCACTTAGTGGTTTCACTATTCATCAAAAATTGAAGTTTTTCAGAAAATTACCAAAAATTCACTCTAAGCTATATTTGATATTCCGAATTCAAAAATGAAGTATATTTTACAAAATTCAAATCATATAAGTCACATTAATTAATTCAATAATTAATTCCTGCTGCCAGAGCAAATAGCGTGTTTTTACAAAACAATAAGTATCAAAAGATTGACACCAGTTTAAGTCTAATTTCAAAGTGAAATTGATTCCAATGACCACCATTAGATAAAATGGTAAAAATATATTCTAATTTCACTTTAAAACCAATTCAAAAGATAATATAATCATATAAATAAATTAGATCAAAAAGAGGTTTTGAATTAAAATGCAACATTTTACACTATTCAAAAAAAATGAACTTTATCAGAAAGGTACCAAAAATTACACAAAGTAAAATTTGATGTCCCGATTATTAATAAAAGTTTTATTTGGTCCAAAAGAATGTATAAGAGTGATCAAAACTATATTTAATGACAGTTCACCATTAAAAGGTGATAAGTGAACCTTTAGTGAAAATTAGAGTATAAAAGCCTAAAATTGAACTCTTTCCGTATTTTAAGCCTTTATCTTTTATTGGGTAAATGTAAAAACATCTAAAAACATATCTATTCATATTTTATTTATTTCTATTCATTCCCGCTAGTACAACAGCTACTTGTTAAATAACATAATATTATTATATTACTAGTGTGCTACGTAAGTTTCAAAGAAACTCATCGTTGCGTATCAGGTACGCTATCGAACATAGCAACCCCTTTTAATTAAAATTCATATTTAATTCTCTAATATTAATAAATATGAAAATTATTTATTCTTTAATTACCTGGGATGTTACAGCGAGCCTCCTTGGTTTGCCTTACCTTCCAGCATGCATGAGCTATCCTTGGAAGGCCCTCTCCTCTTTCAGCTCCCATATCTGATAGGGATCAACTCAAAACCTTCACCAAGGCTTCTTGACTTAAAAATCCATAGGAAAAGTCATGCAAAGTGTCTCCCATTTGGATTGGTATATCTACAGTTAGAGGTTTCCCACACAGGTCTTACCATATGGTTAGGATTCTCAGGGTGTATGTAGATTTTTATATCTATGGCCATGAGGACCCCTACCCCAAGGACTGTGTTAGGGAGTCCCCATTCTATAGGATTAGGGTTTGGACCATGTCCTTAACTTATTTTCACTAAGACCCGAAGCCTCTATTTCCCAGTGGGGAGGGTGAGGATCATTCTTTCTTTTGCAATCAACATGGAATTAGATCCTCATCCTGCTTTGGAACCAATTTTATGGCATCCCTCCTAGAGTAAGCCCCTAGAATTTCTGTTATGAGGTTTCAGTCTTGTTCCTCTCTACCACCACGTCCTTCACCTTCATTCCTTTCTAGGGTGAAGTGAAGAAATGGAAGTGTCATAACCCCTACCTCTTCCACCATCACCATATCCTCTTCCACCATTAAAGGAGGAAAAGTGAGTGGTTTTATGAATCTACCACTCCATATTATTTCTCACATTGAGCATGAATCACATATACTTAGAGGTTAGTGATGATCATGAAAACCACACGATCCATGCAACATATTGAACTATAAGAACTCTGATTCTTTCCATAACTAGGATATGTAGGATGCCAATCTAAGGTCATATCTCAAGGAACATCCTCTTCATAAGTTAGTCCCAATCATAACCACAAATTCATTAGGGCCTCCTCCTCATGTGTAATCCCCAAATAAACCTCCAAATCACCATGATATAATACATCACTAATGTCCTTTTTATAGGGCATCATCTTTAGTAATAATATCTAACTTAATCCTCTAAATGGTCTATAATACCCTGCAAGACTCACCAAACTACATGGGCTTTGATTCCCATCCAAATGGGATACGTAGGAAGCATCCCTGAGGTTCAGACCTACTACTAAATCAACCCTATTCTTTTGGACCATATCCCCAGAATCATCTCATTAAATTTGGAAATCCATATCACTTATAAGTTCTTTGGGTTACTTTTTCATAAGTCTCATACCAAACTTTGACTAGGCACCTTCCGCCTTGATTTCCTTGACACATGATTTTAAACTGTACTGTTGGGTCTGTATCACATGAACTTAAAAGGAATGATGTGACTTGTTAAGAGGAACCTAACAATATGAGTTTTTATTCATTTCACAAGGATATGTATGAATCCTATATATGGGTTTGATCCTGACAAAAAAATCTCATCTCCCTAGATGATGATAAACTGTAGTGTGACCATTGTCTCCCTAGATTACAATAAACTCTAGAGTTCCCCACTATGTGGCTATAAAACTAGCATCGTCGTAATAACGAACAAATAATATCTATGTAGTATATGAGAGGATACCATTGATAGTGAACCTAATATACATATAGATATCTCCATTAATGAAGATCCTCAGATACATACATATGATTCTCATATCTATACATGTCAATAATTAATTGTTAACCTGAGGTTGACCCACATCATACTTGGGAATTAATGAAGGATTCATGAACATATATTAAATATATAAGAGAGTCCTAGAGTAGGAAATAATTCCCCTCAAAAGGGTGTGATGGTCCCTTTGGATATAGAACCATTGGGTGTTTCCAGTTCCATGAACAAACCCGTTGGAAACCATTTGGAAATAGAAAACTGTCATAGGGTGTGAATTCCAAGGGAAAAAATGGTGAACCCAACATGAACCAATTAACCATGTAATCTATTTCAAAAAATAAAAGGGGTGTACTAGTCAATCTCCATCAGACCATTCTATTTCCCTAACAAAGTCCCCATTTTCATCGGAAACAGTGGGGAACCTCAATTTAATTTTTTATCTTGAACAACCACAAAATATGGAAATAAAACTACTTCCCAATAATTTTAAATATGTGTATGTCATTAAAGGAAAAAAATTACCAGTGATAATTGAGAATAATCTTTCTGCAACACAAGAACAAATTTTTATTATAAATTTGAGAAAGAATGTCAAAGTAATAGGGTGTCTTTTTGGTGATATCCCATGAATAAACATAAAAATATTCTCCAAATAAATTATACTTGAGGGTGATTTCAAGCCTATTTGATAGCTATAAAGAAGGATAAATCCCACCATGGTGGAAGTAGAGACAAAGTATATAGAGAAGTTCTTGGAAGCAGGGATTATCTATCCCATTTTAAATTGAAAATGTGTGAGCCTGATCCATATAGTTTCAAAGAAAACTGTCTTAACCATTATGAGAAATGAAAATAATGAATTAATACTAGTGATAATTTATAACAACTAGAGAGTATATTCAGATTATAGGAAATTTAATCAGTCCACTCAAAAAAACCATTTCTCCATTCCATTAATTGATTTGATTCTAGATAGATTAAATATATTTTCATGTTATTTCAAAGTACCTATTGCTTTAGAGGGCCAATAGAAGACTGCCATTATGTGTACCTTTATTAACTCCTCTCATAAGAGGACTCCATTAGGATTAATTAATGCTATAGTTATATTTCAAAGGTACATGGTAAGTATATTTCCTGATCAGAATGATGATTTCTTGGAGGTATTTTCAAATGATTTCATATTTTTTGAAAATTTGTTGACCATTGTTTGAAAAATATAGAAAATGTATTGAAAACATGCATTAAAAAAATATTGTTTTAAATTTTAAAAAGTTTCATTTCATGGTTGAGAGAATAATATACCTTGGGTATGTCATTTCACAAAATGGAATAGAATAGGATAAATAAAAAATTTAATTTATAAATTTCTTGGCTTACCCAACCCATGTGAAACATGTTTGATCATTTTTAGTACATGTAGGATTCTATAGGATGTTTACCAAAGATTTAAATAATATTTATCTCCATCACTCATGATTAATTTTGAGATATGATAATTTCAATTTAAATGATGAGGGTAGGGAGTCCTTTGATGAGTTGAAGAGGAGATTGATAACTCCACCCGTGATGCAATTACCAAATTTAGAAGAACCATTTAAGCTACTTTGTGATGTTTCAAACTAAGAAGTTTATAATTCCTTTATCAGAGAATTTATGGATGTCCAAAAGTCCTTTCCAATGCTCAAGAACCTTACATATAGACCGATTCAACTATATAACCATAAAAAAGTGTTTTTGGAAGTTCTATTTCCTTGGGAAATATTTAGATCATATCTTTTTGGAACTAAAGTCAATGTGTTTTTTGGTCATGGAGCTAGTAGATATTTAATAAAGAAGGAATATTCCCTTATTAGGGTTTTGAGATTGATTATACTTCTATAAGAGTTCAACTTAGGAAAAAAATACAAAAAGAGAGATGAGAACCAAGTGGGTGATTACTTGAGTAGACTTCCTAATAAATACAAAGTAGAGATTCCATCCTACAAACTACTATCAAACCTCATTATAGGGGAGAAAATCAATATAGTTTTTGGAGAAGTTCCATGGTATGATGACATTATAAATTATTTTGTAACATATCAAGTGCTAGATCACTAAAATGAACATCAAATTCAAAAAAATGAAATCTAAATCTAGATTTAACATTCAGGAGGATCTATTTCATTATAAATTTTTTAATGACCATGTTATAAGAATATGATTTCCTAAAAGTGAAATTGAATAATTTTTTTAGTTTTGTCACACTATAGCCTATATAGGCCACTTTAAGCCTAAAATTACAATAAGAAAGGTTTTAGTGTCTATAGTTTATATTCCCACCTTAATTAAAATAATTTTTTTTTAAACAAATGTGAAAATTTCAATTTTCAAGAAATATTTCAAAATGAAAAGAAATACTTAAAAGACCCATTAGATTTTACGAAATTTTTGAAGTTCGGGGAGTAGATTTTTTGGGACTTTTCCTTATGTCATTTAGAAATTCATAAATATTACCTATTGTAAATCATGTTATGAAATCGATGGAATCCAAAGACACTATAATTGGTGATGCTCATGTTATTTTTAATTTTTCGAGCTATCATATTTGGTCATTTTGGAGTGGCCAAATCCACTATCAGTGATCAAGTGACTCATTTTTTCAATAAGAAAATGGATACTTCATGATAAATTATGGGGTGTATTATAAAACATCAACACCCTAGCATTCACAAACCAATGGACAAGATAAAATGTCCAAAAGGGATATCAATGGAATTCAGGAAAAGGTTGTTAAACACAATAAGAAGTATTAGATCCGAAGGTTGGAATACTCCTTATGGTATTATTGCAAAACCAATAAAACACCTATAGGAATGATCCCAAACAGGATGATTTATAGGAAATACTATCACCTACCTATGGAATTGGAGCACAAGGAATAATAAGCTATGAGAGAGATGAATATGAACCTATAAAGAGATATAAAATAGGGGAAATTGGTTCTAAAAGAACTCTAATAAAATAAAATAGAAGATTTTGAAAATTAAAATATTTATAAAAAGATAATAAGGGTGGCTCATGACAAGATAATTTAACCAAAATCCTCGAATCTTAGAGATCAAGTGATACTATATAATTCAAGACTCAAGATGATGCTTGCTAAAATTAATTAAAGATGGGAAGGTCAATTTATATTCTCTTATTTATATTCTTTTGGTGCTGCATAGATTGTGATAAAATGATAAGAAAACCCATTCACTATTAATAGGAATAGGATAATGAAATTCCATGGATATTTGACCCAGTAACCAATTGAGGAGATCATAGCCCTCAAACATGTTTATCAATAAAATCTATTAGGTTATACCACTAATTAACACTTAATTTATTAATATGATTTAATCAAAAATATTATTACATATTAAATCTACTTTAATGCATTTATGACACTGCATCATTTAAGAATGGGGGAGAGAGACTTTATAGTTTTGGACTTTAAACTTTCTGTTTTAATTTTTTTTGTTTTTTTTTTCAAATTTTTGTGTGTTTATTTTTTTAATTTTAGTATGTATTTGAAAATTGTGAGATCAAATTATTTTCTTTTCCATTTTTGAAACCCATAGTAATGAATAAAACAATTTATGCCATGAAGAGAAACTTAAATGATTGTTGAAGATTCCTTTCCTTAAAGTACACAAATTTGATAATTTCTTTAAAAGTACACTTAATTTTGAATCACATGCATAATTTCATCATCCAAATTTTTAAATCACCTTTCTATAAGGCTTATGAACCTTTTTTTTCATATTATTTACATTCACCTCACTTCTGGAGAGAACCAAACCTTGCTTGATTAGAAAAAATTTGATTTATTTTTTTCAAAACATGAGGGTTTGAGGTACTTGTGTTTTAAATTACTGAGGCATTTATTTGTTTTTAAAATCCAAAATTTTTAAGAGAATATTTGTTTTCATTTTTTATTTTAATTTTAATCCTTTTAACTATTAGTTTTCATGAACAACCTATTTAGTTAGTCATATTAGAATCCATTTTTCATAATCCACCATGCTCTAGGATGTGAAATTCATGATCTAGTTGATATTAAGTGTGGCAGTATTCTATATTGTGGTGTGATACATCATTTTATTCTACTTTGGGTTGAGAATATATGGTTGAAAATTTGATTTGGAAGCTAATAAAGTGAATCTGATGCTACCATTTTATGTTTATGAGAAATTTTTTGGAAAAAAATATTTTTAGAAAATTATTCCGATCAAAATTTGTTAAAAAACAAATGAAAAATAAAGTTTTTGAAGATAAAAATATATATTATCATTATAATGGTGGGATGTAAGTCACAAACTGAAGTTTCAAAGGTTGGAATAACAACTGAGAGGGGGGGGGGTTATTTAGTTGTTCACTTTTATAAGTTTCAATTATTTTCAAAACATAACCCCTGCAACCTGTGAATATTTATATCCTTATAAATGTTTATTAAATACTCATGCATGAAATAGTAGAAAATTAAGTAAATCATAAAATATTTACAAGGTTTATCCTTATTGTGAGAACATACATCATTTCCATAGCCACTCCCACGGGTCTATAGAAATCCTCTATTAGGAAGAGGTGAATACAACTTGTGCCAACTCCCATTACACACCTTATATCTCCAAATAGGAATGATTATACTAACTTCCATCCATTTATAATGTTTACATATAAAACAATTATTCCAAAAAAATAATAAATACTTCGTTGAATCTTCTCTACAATTGTTCAGTCTGAATCCTCAATCCGATTTAGCTAGATCCAATTTTCTCAATCTGATAATTTTGGATATGATTTTCTCAATACAATGAATCTTGATTTGATTATCTCAAAACAATGTTGTTAGATCCGATTCTCTAAAAAAATGATGCTAGATCCAATTTTCTCAATATGATGATGCTGGATCTGATTTCCTAAATATTATAATGCTGGATCCGATTATCCGAATATGATAATGTTGGATCTGATTTTATCAGTACGATGATCTAACTCTCAATCTAAAAAACTCAAACTCTACTAGAATTCTTAATACCCTTCTTATTCAATAAGATGGAAACTTTCACTTCAAATTCTTTAGCTCTCTACCTTTTGTGAGTGTGTGAATGTTTCAAATGAACAAATAATCTAAGGAAGTATTTATAAGTGACTCATAAAACAAAGGTGGGAAACTCAAAAACATTCCCACTTCCTCAAATATCAAAATCTCCAAAAATATCTCACATTTAAAACTTAAACTTTGAATTCTTAAAACCTACTTAGATTTCTTTGAAATTTATGAAAAAATGAAATTCATGTTTGACCACTTAAATTATTCAAAAAACTTCTAGAATTTTATTTTGGAGTATTCTTTATAATTATCTCATTTCAATTTATGTTTCTTTCTCAGTGAATCTAATTTTTGATTATTTATCATTATGAACACTTCATTATGATTTCCTCAGTATGAAAATCTAAGAACAAAAATCCAAGTATGAAAATCTCAGTACGATTTTCCCAGTATGAAAATATCAGTACAAAAATATGAGAACGAAAATCTCATTACAATTTTCCCAGTACAAAAATCTCAGTATAAAAACCTGAGTATGAAAATATTAGTACGATTTTCCCAGTATGAAAATCCCAATATGAAAATACGAGTACAAAAATATTAGTACAATTTTCCCAATATGAAAATCCCAGTACGGAAATCTTAGTATGAAAATTTGAGTATGAAAATCTCAGTATGATTTTCCTAATAAAAAAATCTCTGTACGATTTTCCCAGTACAAAAATCCCAGTATGAAAATCTCATCACGAAAATATGAGTATGAAAATATCAGTATGATTTTCCCAGTACTAAAATCCTAGTATGAAAATATCAGTAAAAAAATCCTAGTATGATTCATTTCTTCCTTAGCCTCAACATCATCTTTTTCTTTCTAAGCTCATTATGATATAATTCCCATTATGATGTAAATATCATTTTTCAGCTCTGAAATTCTTTAAACCACTCCACCATTTCTTCAAAAGATTTTATCATGAAAATTTTCATGATTTGGGAGAACTTATTGATCAGAAAATCATTTTATGATTTGTGTTAGAAAGTACGAAAACTTTCTATCTCCTGAATTATCATACTTCTTTCAATAATCTTGAGCAACAATAAGTTCTTCCTATGATTCTTTTGAATCTGATGATTTTCAATGTCATGCTTATGGACCTTAATAGGATAAAGTGTATTATCAACAACTTCATCTTCCTAACTTTTTATATGCCCGGAACAACTCAATATGAAAACCTAGGTCTAGAAACTTGTGTTTAGAAAACAATATCATTACGATGGACTGAGTCTGATTCTTGAATAACAAAAACACTCCTAAATGAAAAGGTTATCTGTTAATAAATACAAAAACATTTTTAAAACAATTTACCTCAAAGTTTCTTCAATCTACCCCTTTGGATTTATTTCCAACCCTTGTTAACAAATTTTCAACTCTCATAAATTTTCACGACTCAACTTTTGTAAACAACTCAATTTTTTGACTTTTATCAAAACATATACTTTCTTAGAAGAGAGTTCTTTGACACCACACTACTATATAAAGTAATTTTTTTGAAGGAATTCCATCCCTCGGTGTTAAGAAAGTTTTATAGCCATGTAAATATAAACTCTCATCACTTTTCTTTTCACACGTTCTTTATATCTCCCCCATTCCTTCTTTTCACACTTTTTTTTCTCTCCCCCCTTTTTTTTTTCTCACTTTCTTTCTCTCCCCCATTTATGATAACCATATCTTCAAATTCATAAAAAAAGGTAAGTAAAACTTCTTAAAAAGTAAAAAATTATTACTTTCTCTCCCCCTTTGCAAACATAATCCAAATAATTGTGGGGTTTCTTCCTTATGAGGTTTAAGAAGACATGGGAGGAGACTGAACATGAAGTTGTAGTCTCAATTCCATAAACCATTCTTTTGGCATTTCTTTTGTAAAGATATAAAAAATATGATACTTTTTTGAAATGTATTCTAGAAAAACATATCAAGTAGAAACTTTATCTTTTATCAAGTGAAACTTTATATCCATGTGTTTTGATCATGAATGTTGAACATGATTCTTAGAAATATCAATTTTACCCTGATTATCACAAAGTATCTTCAATGGTTTAGAAACTTTTACTTTCAAATCTTCCAGCTGAACTTTCATCCACAACATTTGAGTATAATCTTGCGTAGCTACAATATATTCAGATTCAGCTATGCTCAAAGTTACTAAACTTTATTTCTTACTATGCCAACTCACATAACATTCACCCAAGAAAAAATTTCCTCCTAAGTTTGATTTTCTATCATTACAATCTCCAGT
Organism: Viscum album; assembly: GCA_963277665.1. Classification (NCBI taxonomy): domain Eukaryota; kingdom Viridiplantae; phylum Streptophyta; class Magnoliopsida; order Santalales; family Viscaceae; genus Viscum; species Viscum album. The sequence continues at coordinate 815,736,319 of OY728162.1, forward strand.
CCAATCGGCACCAGTATAACCAGGAAACCTCATCTCACTATTTATTTTGTATAATAACCCATGTGAAGTTGTTCCTTTAACATATCTCAGAATCCTCTTTACTACTAACATATATGATTCTTTTGGATTAATTTGATACCTGGAACACAAATTCATAACATAAAAAATATTAGGTCTTGAGGTTTTAAGGTAAATAAGACTTCCTATCAGCTTTCAAAAGCGTTTCTGATTCACACTTGTTCCGAATTTATCTTTACTCAACTTTATGCTCACTAAAATAGGAGTTGAAACTTATTTGGATTCTTCCATACCAAACATTTTTAAAAAATTCCCTAGCATACTTATCTTGAGATAAGAAAATTTATTTTTTTTCCTTTTTATGAAATTTTAATCCAAGGAATAAAGTTAGTTCTCCCAATATATACATTTCAAAATTATTCTTCATTTACTTAGAAAATGTTTTACAAACATCTTCTCTATCTTTAGAAAAAATTATATCATCCACATAAACAATTAAAATTGGAGTTTTATAGTTAACATCTTTCACATATAAGTTTCTATCAAATTTTCCTTTATAAAAGTTCAACATTCTCAAACAATTTTCAAGTTTAGAATACCAAGCATATGGAGCTTGTTTCAACCCATACAAAGTTTTCTTTAATTTACAATCTTTTTTTTCATCCTCATCACGTAGAAACACACCAGGTTGTTCAATGTAAAATTCTTATTCAATCTCACCATTTAAGAAAGATGACTTTATATACATCTGATAAACTTTTTAATTCCGATGTGCAACCACTAAAAGTAAAATTATGATAGTTTATAATCTTGTAATTGGGAAAAAAGCTTCTTCAAAATCCACACCTTCCACCTATGCATAGCCATTATAAACAATCTTGGATTTGTTTCTTAAAACTTATCCATGTTCATTTTACTTGTTACTATAAACCCAATTGGTTCTGATAACATTTTTATTTTATGGCCATGAAACAAGTTCCCATGTTTCATTATTCACAATCTGATCCAACTCATAATTCATAGAATCCACCCATTCTTTTTGTTTAATAGCTTATGAAAATAATTCTTGTTCAACTTTTGAGATAAGTGAAGTCCAATTATGTAATATCAACTTTCTTCTTGTCTAAACCAGAGCCTTCTGATTCCCAATAATGTTTTTGAATTCAATATATTTTTGGAAGATAGGAAATTTCAATGTTTCTTTCCTAGATAAAATTTCCTCATCACATGATTCTTATGATTCTTAATAAGGATGTTTTGAATTACTTTCACCATTGTTGGAATTCTATAGTTTATCCTCCTCTATATTCTAAAAAACTTTTTCTAAGGAAATTTTATTTTCAATTACCTTCACATCATATGAGTCCCCCAAATTTTTTAAATGTTTTTTCAAACATTTTTAACTTCTTCTATTTTGTGAATAACCCATAAAAGTTCCTTATCTTTCTCATTAAAATTTCCCAAATATGGATTTTTTATTTTGAAAAAACATGGACTTATAAAAAAATTAGAGTATTTAAATGAAGGTTTTTTGTTATACCACATTTGATAAGGAGTCATACTAGTTTTCGGTCTTAACAAACATCTATTTTGAACATGTAAAATAGTAATAAGAGATTCTCTTCAATATAATTTTGAAAGTTTATATTCTGCTAACATAATTCTTCCCATTTCCACCAAACTTATATTCTTTATTTCTATTAATCCATTTTATAGTGGAGTATAAGGAGCACTATACTGATGTTTGATACTATTATTTCTTAGAAAAGTTTCAAAAGTATTGCTTGTGAATTTGGTACTATTATATATTCCCAAATTATTTATGAAAATTCCAATTTCTTTCTCAACATCATTTCTAAAAAATTTGAACATTTCAATAGCCTCTGACTTATGCTTCATAAACATGATGTTTTTCATCTGAGTGAAATCATCAATAAAAGTGATAATGTATAAATATTATATTTTTATTTATATATCATCGACCCACATAAATCAGAATGAATAATCTCAAGTGGTATGGTAGATTGAATCTCAATTCTCTTATGACTTTTTTTTTCATATTTAATTTTTGGAAAGTAATAAAAATATCTTTATTTTTTCTTTTAAATTATGGAAAATTTTGAATAAAATTAAATTTAGAAAGTTTATTCATGTTTTTCTACCCAAGGTGGCCAAGTCTTCAGTGCCAAAATTTGTTTTCATCTCCAGTAATCAAGTAACAAGAGTTATTGAATTCTTCTATTTGAAAGATATTCCCATTGGTTATTTCTCCTTTTGTAATGTCTTTTCCATCTTTCACACTTTTTATGATACAAAAATATTTTATAAAAACAACTTATTTTCCATCATCAAAATTTAGTATTACACTAAGTAAGTTATGTTTTATCCCATCAACAAATAAAACTTCCTTAGATTTCAATTTTTCTACTTCAATCTCATCTATTTTGATTCCTTTGATTTTTAAGGTGTTATAATTACCAAATGTAATTGCTCCTCCATCACGACTTTCAACATGTTTCAATATTTTTATATCACCTGTAATTTTTGAATAGAAACCACTATAAAATATCCATGGTTTTTTTCCTTTTACTTTCTTTCAAAGTTGTTTAAACAATAAAATCTCTTTCCTCAACTTTCTTCTTTTCAGCTTTGTTTTTTTCTATCATAAGAAACTTGTTCTGGAAGGAGTGTCATAAATCGTTCAGCATAATGATGAGATTGATAACATATTCCACAAACTTCTTCCTTATATTCAAATTGATTTCTTGTTGTTAAGTTCCTAATATCTTGAGAATTCACTTTTTCAACTTTCTTTAAGCTAGGAAAGTTTCTCATTCTACTTTCATTATTTCTTCCACTTTTCTCAAACCTTCTTCTGAGTAAGAAAAAGTTGTGACAATAATTATAAGCCCTGTGCCCATAGATTACACAACACCATAAATAACCATCAAATCTTGATTTTCTTTTAAAATAAAATCTTTCTCTATTGAATCATTTTTGAGGTTGGTAACTTCTTTCAGCTCTAACATACTTAGGACGTGGACCATGTTTTCTTTTGAGTGAGTTTTATACTTTTTTAGATTTGATAGGTTTCTCACATCCTTTCTATACCCAATATTTCCCAATAATTTTTCTAGAACTTGAAATGTTAAATGAATATGTTGAATCATTATTTTTGCTAAGAGAATATTTCACCTAATACTTATATTGATCTTTCTCAACAACTTTAGAAGTCTTAACTTTTACTTCCGAAGCTTTTTTGAAGTTTTCATTCATCTTCTTCAATGTATTTTTGGACTTAATTAGTTTTGATTGAAATTTTTTAACCTATTCTTCCTTAGATTCCATCTTCTTACTAAGATCTTCAATCATCTTTCCATTTTTAGTAATTCTAAGTTTGTAACTTAAAATCTCCTGAATGTATTCATCCTCCTACTTGATGCCATATTTTCTTCCATCAAAAACTTCTTCACAATATTTCTTCATTACTATAATTTATTTCTTGAGAGTTTTGTTTTTCTAAAGATATACAAAAAGTTATGTTTGGAGCTGATACTATCTATAATATTCTTCACCACCTTCTTCACTCTATAAGGAATCTTTTGTTTTCTCAACTTTTTAAAAGAAGGTCCTGAATTATTCTAAACTTTAATATTTAGAAGAATTGTTTTTAATTGAGTCTGATTCAACCTTCTTACTCAATATACTTCTTTTGTTTCCAATAAACTTCTTCTTGTATCTGTTGTAAGACTTTTATTCTTTATTATTTTTATTCCACTTTTTCCATTGATATTTTATATCTGAATCCTCTTGATATTCTCCAATATTCTTCGTGGAGAAATTCATAGAAAAGTGTCTGATTAAACCACACTCAAAACATTTGAGAGGAAGTTTACCTCAATATTTTCCTCTTCCTCTTTGATAGTTCTTGGATATAAGAGACATAAATTTTTCATTCAACTCATTATCCTCTTTATCTTCAGAGTCACAAGGATCAACATCTCCAACATATTGAATTTTCAACTTTCTCATAGCTTCAAAATCCATTTCATTTTTCATTTTATTTTTAAACATTGGAGATTTCTATATTTCATAATCAATAAGAAATTTATGCAATTCATAAAGGGATAAATCATCTTTATCTTATAAAGAATAATTTTTAGAATCAAACCTATCCAGAAAATTTCTCATATGTTTCTTCAAAATTATAGAATCTTCCAAGACTTCTCTGAATCATTTAATGTTGCAAACAATTTCTTTTACTTTGGTGAAGTATTCATCAATTGTTTCTTCATATATCATTCTTATTTATTCATACTTACTATGATATATTTATATATTTTATTGCTTAACTTTTTTATTCCCTTCAAAAACACTTTCCAGCTTATCCCACATACTTTTTGAATTTTTGAGACCCATCAACTTATGATAAAAATTTTCTGATAAGTACATAAGGATTGAATTTATAGCCTTTACATAAACTTCTATATTTCTCTTATCAACAAATACCATATGCACATCTTTATTAATTGATGGAAAACTAATAGTGGTAGCATCAACAACTTCAAGGACAAGAGATATGGTATAAGAAATCCTCCTATTTTCCATCCATAATATTTTTTTCTATAAAATGTATGAATTCATCTATTGTTGGCAGAATTGATATTATCCATGATAAGGATTAAAAAAGGGAACCTTCCCTATGATACCAATTGAAGTTAAAAATGATTTAATAACAACTAATAGAGGGGATCAATTATTCACATTTATATGTCTCAATTATTTTTAAAACTTAACCCTTGCAACCTATTAAGATTTATATCATTATAAACTTTTAGTGAATACTCAAGAATTAAATAGTAGGAAAGTAAGTAAATTAAACAATATTTACAAGTTTTGGCCTCATTTTGAGAACCTACATCCTTTCCAAAGCCACTCCTGTGGGTCTATATAAATCCACTATTAGGAATAAGTGAATACAACTTGTGCCAAATCCAATTAGATGCCTTCTATTTCCTGATAGGAATGATTATACTAACTCCATTCAATTTATAATGTTTTCTTATAAAAAACTGATCTAAACAAAAGGATAAAGACTTTGTTGAATCTACTCCATAGTTTCTCAGTCTGAATCCTTATTCTGATTTTGGATGGATCCGATTTTCTAAATCCAATAATTCTGGATCTGATTTTCTTAATATAATGATGCTGGATATGATTCTCTCAAAACAATGATGGTATATCTGATTCTCTCAAAACAATGATTATAGATCTGATTTTCTCAATACGATGATTCTGGATCTGATTTTCTGAATATGATAATGCTGGATCCGATTCTCTGAATACAATAATGCTGGATCTGATTTTCTCAGTATGAAAAACTCACTCTCAACCTTCAAAACTCAACATCTATTAGAATGATCAATATAATTATTCGTAAATAATATGGGAACTTTCACTTTTAATTCATTAAAACTACGCCTTTTTTGTGTGTGTGAATTTTTCAAATGAACAAATGATCTGAGGAAGTATTTATAGGTGACTTAGAAAACAAAGGTAGAAAACTTGAAAACATTACTCTCTTCCTTAAATCTCAAAATATCTGAAAATTTCTCATATTTAAAACATAAAATTTTACTTCTTCAAACCTCTTTATATTTATCTGAGATTTACACAAAAATGAAATTCATGTTTGAGCACTTCAATTTTCATAAAACTTTTGAATTTTTTTTGATTATTCCTCATAATCAGCTCATTATGATTTATGTTTCTTTCTTAGTGAATTTGATTTTTGATTCTTTCTCAGTAAAAGCTTTTCATTATGAATGCTTTAGTATTATTTCCTCAATACAAAAGTCCAAGTACGAAAATCCATGTACAAAAATCTCAGTACTCTTTTCCTAGTATGAAAATATTAGTATGAAAATATGAGTAAAAAAATCTCAGTACGATTTTCCCAGTAAAGAAATCTCAGTACGAAAATATGAGTATGAAAATCTCAGTATTCTTTTCTCAGTATGAAAATATAAGTAAGATTTTCCTAGTATGAATATCCTAATAACAAAATCTCAATATGATTTTTCAAGTACAAAAATCTCAGTACGATTTTACCAGTATGAAAATCCCAATACAAAAATATAAGTACGAAAATTTGAGTACGAAAATTTGAGTACAATTTTTAGAGTTTGAAAACCCCATCATGAAAATCTCAGTACAAAAATACCAGTATGATTCATTTCTTCCTCAAGATTAGCAATGTCTTTTTCTTTCTCATCTCATTATATTGTAATTCCCATTATTATGGAAATATCATTTTGAAACTATGAAATTCTTCAAACCACCCCACCATTTCATAAAAAGTTTTATAATTAAATTTTTCATAATTTTTGATAAATTTTTGATCCGAAAATAATCCTATTATTTGTTTAGAAAGTATAAAATCTTTATGACTCCTTGCTTCTCATACTTCTTTTAAGACTCTTCAGCAACAATAAATTCTACCTCCAATTCTTTTTAATCTAATTATTTTTAATGTCATTCTAATATAACTGAATACAATAAAGTGTATGATAAAAAATTTCATCTTTCTAACTTCTTTTGTGTCTGGTGTAGCTCAATACAAAAACCTGGATCTGAAAACTTGTGTCTGGAAAACAACCTCATTATGATGGACTGGTTCTGATTCCTAAATAACAAAAACACTCTTAAACAAAAAAGGTTAGTTTTTAAAAAATACAAAAACTTTTTAAAATTTTTTTATCACAAAGGTTCTTCATATCCACAGTTTGGAACACAAGAGAAACCCTCACTGGCTTCAAGTATCAATTTTGGAAATATTTTAAATATAAAAAACTAATGAAAAATTGAGAAGGAAGTCAAGTAGAAATTATATTACTACTAAAATGATAAATTGTGTGAACTTTAATTGAATTTAACATAATTATTGGGTCTTATTTTATTCTAGAGTATTGAGGGGGAAACCCATTATTGACTAAAAATTAGATTAATGCATTTTTGGATTCAAAAAGAGCCAAGCATACTTATTCTATCTCAGTTATTTTTAACATACAAACCTACCAGCCTTTGGCCACTAAACATCCTTGAAAATTCCTCATGATTAACAAAAATAATTTACCCAAATATTTTATTGATTTAGGAATTAATAAATCCTATAGTGACCCTTTCTTTTGTTTGGAGGAGAAAAACTTTATTGGATATCTTTATTTGTGTGATGATGGAAAATTCCTATGAGGTATGTGTTTTGTGTTAATGGGAGGAAAAATGAAGTGGGAATTAATTGAATTATTGAATGGAGAACATAAAATAATTGTTTTCTCTGAGGCATGATAATTTTTTTATTCTTGGTGTTAAATTTTTGGATCTTATGGATACATGATTTTAAATTTCCTCTGATGTGATTTGGATATTTTCTTTTCTAGGAGTCTAAGTTTTAAGTGTGGGATAATTGATAGAGATAATGTATTAATTATTTTCACAATTTATTTAAATTATTTAAACCCATTTTTTTTAATTTGAGTTGAATTTCAATATTATTGGGTTTTATGGATATTTTAGGCTAAATTGTAAAAATGTATTAATTATAGAAATTTAATTTTTTATCTAATTATATTTTATCCATAACACATTTCATATTGATCCAAATTTCATAATTCTTTTTTATAGTTCCTTAACAAGTGGTATATAATTCCCTCAACTAGACCAAGAGCTAATTCAAAGTTTACAAGGCTCAAATAATTCATGAAAAGTGTAATCCTTGTTTGGATAGTATAATTGAGTAACCATTATTAAAGGAAGAATATATTGGGATATAGAGCTCAAAATAATCAATTTATAGTATGAAATTATAGTGAACACTAAATCATAAGTTGAATTCAATTTTCATATAAAAATTTAATCATTAAGGCTATGTAAGGGTGTGTGGAAGTGGAGGAAACAAAATAATATATTCTTTTAGAAAATGTGAAATCTTGTAGTTTTTAGATATCATTTTATGTATATGAAAAATTTATTTCCAAATTTATGGGTAAATAGAAAACATAATTTTTAACAACATTGAATAATACAATCTTTTCATAATTGGTGGTCTTGGGTGTTAAATATGCTCATACTTTTTCTAGATAGAAACTGGAGGGAATTTTTTTTACACATTTCCTTTATAAATACGAGTCTCTACTTTCTTACAAAGGAGTTGGAAGGAGAGAGGGTATATGTTGGAGAATTTAAATAGTAAAGTTATGCTAATTTTAATTTTTAATTTCCTTAGTTATGTATTTCCATTTTCGTCCCAATTATTCTCAGTTACCCTTCATATGGAGGGGTAAACCTCTGAGTGGTTGGGGAAGGAGAGGTTTTCCTTTTATGATGCCTGAGTTTTCAAACCTTAATGAATAAAAATTATCTCTTTCTTTTTAATTGGTTTCAATACTAAGTATAAGTTCTTATTATCTGGTGTGATTGTGTTTGGTTTTAATTTTTCATATCATTTATTTCTTAGGTTAATGATCCATCATCTCCCACTACTTAGTTCTGGACTATATTTAATTGAATAAACAAGGGATAAGTGGTGAAGTACTCTGTGATTATCAGTACATGTGGAAGGGGTAGTGTACAATCTTGATTGTTTATGAGGAACAAGACTTGATCATTCATTTCCTATTTCAATTGAGGGTATTCAATATAACTATCACACATAAGGGATGGGGGTTAGACCATGATTATATTTTAGTAAGGAATATCCTCAGCCACACCATTCGACCAATGGGTGAGTGGGGAAGGGATCAATGATCCTATCAATTATCAATTAATAAAAGAAATAGTTGAATAAGTTAGAGACTAGGTTACCATTTCAATTGAAAAACAACATTGAATCGATCACCCTTATCATATATCTATTTTTAAATCTCTTGATTTATTTTTTTTAGAATAAATCAATATTGAAAACACCTCCTTTCTCAAACTTGAATTAAAAGTGACAACTAATTTTATGCACTACTATCAGGATATGACCAAGGGATAACTCTATAACTACATTTAACCTAGTATAAATAACATCTTCTTCCACACCCTATAATAGGTGCGTGTCATGGTGTTTTTTAATTCACTAAATTCATTGACGACTTCTCCCAGTTGACTAATGTAATGTTTTTTAAACAAAAATTTAAGGGAATCGATATATTCAAAATCTTCAGAAGATGAGCTGATAAGGATTGGTTATTTATATTAAAAATATATGATCAGATATTGGCATAGAATTTACTTTTTATTATTTTTAAAATTATATTTTAAAACATGGAATCAAGAATTAGTATAGTACACTCAATAGTCCCCAACAAAATGGAATTTATGATAGGAAGAATTAAATTCTTATAGATATAGGAAGACAAATGTTGGATGAGTATAAAAATTATTAATTATTTTATAGAGAAGATATTTTTTCACATAAAAAAATGTGTTTGGTGAGACCTGGTACACACTTGAAACCTTATGATATGTGGTTTTACAAAAACCCAATAGTAATATAGTTTAAAGTATTTGTTAGTCTATGCTACATGAAGACCAAGAAAAAAAATATTTTCATTTTTTATAGAAATTTGGAAAGGGAATTTTCATAGGATACCTTTCAAATGGTAGAGGTTTAAAATTATATAACTAGAATGTATATAAAATTATTAAATCTATTTATGTTAAAGTGATAGAGAATCAGAAAAAAATTAGTGTACCAGATGAAGAAATTTAGGAAAATCCTAATGTTTATAGCATGAAAAACTCATAAAATTATTTTAATAAAGTAGTTAGAAATGGAAAAACATCTATTGAAATTAATTTAGATTAGACAAGTGATAATTTTTATATTTTAAAAGATGTTAAAATGAGACATAAAAGACTAAAACATCATATTGACTCAAAAAACATCATTGGAAAGAAAGAGGCACCCATTGAAACTAGAAGAATAACGAGGATTGAAAATATAACTTCCATCATTTCATATATTGAGGAATAATTAATAGAATAATTAGTTGAGAATGTTGAATAGTTTAAATACAAGGATGAGTAACTTGATCAAATTGAGAATAAAATTATTTAGGAGCTTGTACCAACGCCTAAAAACAAAAAAGTGATTAGCACTAAGTGGATTTTAAAAATAAATTGAATGAAAAAGGTGATGTTATAAGAAATAATTCTAGACTGGTCTATAAAGGTTACTCACAGATTTAAGGAATTATTTTGAAAAGAATTTTTCACTAGTATCAAGTATGTAAATAATCATAATATTTCCTATAGTGTCCACTTATAGTAATTACAAATTATATAAGATGGATTTGAAATTTGCATTCATGAATGGAGATCTAAAAGAAGTGTTTTTTTTGAAATACCCAATGGATTCCTTCTATAAAATTATGGTATCATGGTTTATAGATATAAATATGATTTTTATTGTAACACCCAGATATTTTATGATTTTTTTCTAAAATAAATTTAATTTATTTGATATCTTTCATTTTATGCAACACCAAGATTTAGTGAACCGTAATATAATATACCGTCATAACCTAGTCATTAAATCAAGGGTATGGATATAACTAAAAAAATTATAAAAGTTTTATTCTTTAAAACCATATAAAATAAATTCATTAGTTTCTAGTTTATTATAAACAATAATAATAATAATTTGAATGTATAAGTAATGTTTTTTCCTGAAAAACTATATTTATGAACACAATGATTTTTTTATCTTAATAAATTAAATTAATCACTATTTGTGAATTATTTTAATGAAATAATTATATATATATTAAATAAAATTTTATATCATTCATATAATATATTTTTACTAGGAATTAGATAATAACAAATCATGTTTTAAGTTTAAAAACTATATTTGTCTAAAAAGAGGTTTCGTCACATTTTGTGCAATTATTTTAAAATTATTTATAGCCACTTTTAGAAAGTTTCATAAAAAAAATGAATTTAATTTTTACAATTAACTTGTAAAAATTATCTTATAGTGAATTTTTGAGAATTTTCTGAAACAATTAATTTTTATATGAATAGTGAAAAATACCATTTATTATTAAAAAATCTATTTTGTTTTAAAGGATTTAAAAAGTTCCATTTTTTAAAATGGTTAAAATAATAAAATTAGTTAAATTAAATTATTTTAACCCAATTTATATAATTTGAATTAATTTAAGTTAAATTTTGATACAAAAACTTTTTATACTTTATAAAACTATTTCTTTGAAAACTTCTTTTTTTGTCACGATTATGGGTTTAACTTTAAATTATATTATACCAATTTTATGAATTGAATTTGATATAATGGATTCCATATTTGGAATCATCATAATTAATAGTAGGTAATAAGGTAAAATTAATTTTTGTTTATAATTAATTGTAAAAATAGTAAAAAACTAATTACTGCGATTAAGGTCAAAATGGTGTTTTGCGTATTACATGCACTTTTGTTAAAATTAATTTTACACATTTATAGTATTTTTATTTGATAAATTATATTTAATATTTAGGATAATTGGGTAAAAAATATCTAATAAGCCTAATTTTATTTTTTGGCATAATGAAAAAATTACCTAGCTAAAAAAACTAGTTACCACGGTGAAAACTAAAATGGTAAAAGTAAGTAAACATCGATGTTAAGGGAATGATATGTTTAAAAATTTTTTATTTTTAGTTTTGGAGGTTTATATAGAACTTATATTATATAAAATCCACTATTTTTCAATTTTGTAGGAAATTGGATTGAGAGTGACTTCCCATTATTGAATATTTTTTGATATTTACAAAAATACCACCACTTCTCACTTATAAATGGGAACCTTATATACTCTTTTCTTCACGCATAAAAATATATTTGTGTCAAAAAATCCCAGACCAAATACCATACTTTATTAAAATTTAATTTCCTATAAGAATTGTTTTGATTATAAAACCCTCCTAGTAAGTATTTTGGTGAAAACCTAAAGAGGTTGTTTGAAGAAGAGGTATCATTCTTAACCAAGAATTTTGTTTTATTTCTTATTCTATCTCCTTCAAATATTATTCAACTATAATGAAATAATAACACTAGTATATTTTATATACTTATTTTCTATTTTGATAATATAATAATCTATGTCCATTCCCACTTATATCAAATGGGAAATAAAACTATTGATAGTGCGTACGACTGATTACCACCTCCTAAACTGACGTAATTCGTTTTCCATCACTGCGTCTCAAAGATAGATATAATTATATATTTAATATATATATATATATATGTATGTGTGTGTGTTTATTATTTATGACGTAATTATACTTCTGTAATTATAATATCACATCCACTATCTTACTTTCTAATCTGTTGGTAAATGATAATGTTTCTCATGCGCATGTGTAGAATACGACCTCTATGAAGCGATGTGATTCATTTTTCATTTTTGTTTTACATGGATGGTAATAAGGAAATATTTTATGAATATATATGATATATATGATAAATTAATTATTTTTTAAAAGTGAATTAATTTTACCTTTCTTTTTTCAAATTTTTCAAAAACTGAAAACAACGTTCATGCGTACATACGACCTACCGTTTCCTTGAAAGGTGGAATTCAATTTTCAATATATAAATTTTATAGATGAATCTAAATATATATGAAATGAATATATATGATATTTATATAATGATTAATATTTTTTATATTATGGAACCATAATTAGAGTATAATGACCAAAACCACTTATCACGAATCGACCCAACAGGGTTGAGATGCAACTATCCCAAGCCCACCTCCATAGGTCAGGGGCTAGCCACAAGCATAAAAAGACATATATAACATGGGAGGACTTTTACAAATGCACCTTTATGCACACACCCAACTATATCAATTCATAAGTGCAGAGTAATAATAATAAAATTATGCAATATCTAGAATATAACTATGTATATGAAAACCTCTAGTGTATAAAAGTGTACGATAGTGAAAACTCAAAGTAAATGGGAAAAAATTCATGCCCAACTAGAAATATGTCCAAACTTGAAAAATCTGGATAGTAAATATGATGAGAGATCCCAACTCCTAATCTCCAAGATCTAACCACCGTACGCAGTCCAATGAACTAGGTATCTGTATGCTCCTCTAAAATCGCCACCAACCTTCCCATCATCTAAATAAGACACGACACATGTGGGAAAATCCCATACAAGGGTGAGTATATACATACCCAGCAGGATTCCTCAAATACTTAAGGAAGTTCTATAAGAGACATGATATGAATAGATAGACAATAGACAGCTCAACCCAAAGCAAGAGAGTAAGAAATTCAATGACATGGATATATATATGATCAAAGCAAAGATACCCAAACGAGAGAGAAAATGGGATCTCTACCTCATAACCCATCCAAGATAAAGAGATCTAAAAGTTTCATAAGGCCCTCATTGATGCCCATAATCTCACGTGTCTATCCAAATAAGTAACTGAGTGGAGGGCCCATGCCTCACCATTGTGACACACAATTGAGGGAACACAATCTCCAAGAAGAGGACCTGTGACGTAGTGTGTTAAGGGGTGCCACTAAGTGCAAGGAAGACCTGATCCCTATCTGATAAGGGGAACTACTCTATAAATACATGACATGTACCCTAATCCTTCAGGGGGAACCACTTTATAGATAGAGGACCCACACCCTAATTTTGTAGGGGGTACCACTCAGTGTAAGGAGTACTCTCACCCAACACGATAGGGGGTACTACTTCATAATAGAGGACTCACGTCCTAATCCATAATGGGGTACCACTCAGTAGACAGAGGACCCAAACCCTAATGTCATAGGGGGTACCAATTAGTGTAAGGAAGACCCACACCCTACCCAATAAGGGGGTATTACTCCGTAAGTATATAGAGGACCCACACCCTAATCCATCAAGGGTACCACTCTAATGATCCTTCCCGATCACGACCTCCATCAAGCACTGCCCAAATAAGAATCATGCTCGGAACATCTCACATTATATCTAAAAACCACCAAAGATCCCATCATGACATTCAAGATGAAAAACACTCTAGATATGAAACTTGCAAGCCAAAATATGAGTCCATACAAAGGAGATATGAGATGTTTAAGGTTCCTCATAAGGAAATAAGGGGTAAAAAACATGTAAGGGGACCCACATGATGTTTTTTCCCACTCTATATCATGGTATTTTCCTCATAAGTATGAAGTTTGATGCTCATATATCACTATACAATGTGTAGGGGTACTACATAATGTGCCATATCCACCTAGGGTCCTTCCTATGCTCTCTGGATATGTCTACGTATCCTGCCCATATATATATACTTCATCACATGGTGTGTGCCTAGACATTCCCATTCCCATGTACTCTTAGAGTACTCACCGGGCCTCCATCACATGTGTCACATAATGTGTAGGTATCCCATATGGTGTGTGATACTTATAATTCCACAAAAACACTATCACTGCGGATTTCTGAGGGACATGATATGTGTTCTTTCGAAATAAATGATGTGTAGTCATGTTTTTATTAGAAAATTAGAACTATTCCATGGATCCTAGATATGTGTATTTTTATTCATATTTTACCTTCTAGTCACCCATAAATAGTGGATCTTTCCTCTATTCATCATTTTTGGCCATCCAGTGGTCAAAAATCTATATCTTTGAACCACATTGGTTCATTGCTCACCCTGCGTACCTCATTCTATTGTTGTTATATCTTGGATCCAAAATCCATAAGATTCATTATTCATATCCCACAAAATATCATTATTTTCCCTCTAATTTTTAATTCATTTGTTACACATGATTCTGCCACGAATCTGGGGGCCTGATTAGGCTACGTAGCACCCAAAAACATTGATCTATGGCCCTGTATCCCAATGGAGAAGAATTATAATAATCAAAGGGATAAGAGAACAAAAAAAGTGAATGTTCTGTTTACGATGCTTTCGCTGGGGCGCGTGCATCCATCTGTTGAGGAGGAAGCATAATTATGTGTTTCCATGCATTCCCGATTTCCAAAGGTGGGAAGAATTCATTAGTTCTTCAAAGATGTTTTATCCTTGATTTAAATGGGATGATGGGATGTCAACCTCTCATTCTGAGGATTTATCCTTATAATTTATCACCTAGTCCGAGTATCCCTTAATGATTGATTCGTTGTTCATGAAAATCTTCCCAGTGACATATCTTTATGGACAATAGTTAATTACATTACTTCTTTCAGGACATTCCATGGGGTGAGATTAGGGAAGCAACCTTCGGTTAGGGGATTAGTCACGTTGGGCAATACTGGCGTGTCTAGATACTGAAACACTGGTACATCTGGATTTCTTCCCCTTATGATAGGGCTTCTCAAGGGTGCGGAAGCCTGAGGAATACCACATCAAATGTGGGGAATTATATTCTAGAGGCGATTCCCTAAGGTTTTCCTCAACATCCCATGTTTAACACGGGGTATCCACAAGTTTAACATTTAGCGGAGATGGATCAGACTGATCAAAACACCGATGAGAGTGGATCAAATGGGTATATCACTAGGAGAGAGTGCTTGGAAGGTTTACTAGATGGGTGGATCAAGACACCAAATGAGGATGGATCCGAGGTAGTGTGTTCTATAGAGGGAAGATATCACACTGTGAAGGCTGATCTAGACACCTCAAAGGGTGGATCAGAGGATGATTGAGTCCCAGCAAAGGGGACACCAAGGTTTACCATTAGCTGGGATTGGACCTCATGGAGGCTTCCTAAGTACCCTGTATAGAATATAGGGATAAAAACCCACATAGTTTGATAGGTTGAATCATGGGATCAGGGTGTATACAATGGAAAAAAACCTGAAGACATGTTAGGGATTACGCGTGATTAGTGTCTCGGGTGCTACAAAGAGAAATGAGATGAATGGATGCCCAAATGGATGGCATGATTTCATCGATATGTGGTGTCTCAGGTACATTTAGTATGGATATGGATGAAGTGTGGAAGGATGGAATGAATAGGGATGGAATCGAAAACCGATGTAGAGGTGACTGTATTGGTCTTGAACCTCAAATAGGTTTCCTACGCATCCATATGGTAGGGAATCAAAGTCCATGTAGTTCTGGGATGGGGTGATGAGTTTCCTGAGGAGGCATCTTGTGATAATAGACGTGTGGATGAGGACCCAAAGGAAATGTAACCAACAGGTTACAGAATGATATTCCCAAAACACAAAGGCTCAAGGGAGAGACCATGATGGGACATGGTTGATGGTATTGAACCTTAAAGAGGATTCATATGTATCCCTATGGCAGGGAATCAAAGTCTACATAGTTCAGGATGGGGAATGGAATAGAGTGCACACAAAGGAAAGTAACCCGATGACATTATGGGGCTTACACGTGGTTAGCATCCCATCAAAAGAGGGACACTCTTGGTTGGAGGATTATGGATTGAGTGTGGGTAATACATATGGTTAGCTACCCTGGAACTAGTTTGACACTATTAAGGGGTGAACCGAGGATGTGGGTCCCAAAAAATGGGACACCTATGTTTACCAGTGTTTGGGGTTGAACCTCAGGGAGGATTCTTACATACCTTGTCTAGGAGACAGAAATCAAAACCTATGTAGTTCAATATCATATAGTTTAATGTCATGCGGGAAAAAATGGGCATATAGTTTAATGTCATGAGGGATGATAATGAACCGACATGAATACGGTCGGGATAGATAGGTGATGGGATTGAACCTTAGAGAGGCTTCTTACATACCTAATGTGCGCATGGCGAAAAAGCGTAGAGGGGGAGGGGAGTGAGAGGGTGCTAGTTCCCACCCCCTTCATGATCCACTTGAGATATGTCACTTATGTGATGATCACTGTTAAACATCATGTGTTATATATGCTGGTGCTTGGGAGTTTAACATTATGTAGCTCGGATAGTGAGGATTCACTTCTCACCCTTAGGACTTACATAACTGGCACACTTTAAACACTTGGTGAAGGGAAGGAACCTGAAATGCCATAGCTGTGGGGTTGTGGAGTGATCTATTGAAGGGTCCATGTTAGCGTGGCTATGTGAATAAGTAATATTGATTAGCATGCCTATGTGAAGAAGTATGATTCAAATCAACACAACATGAAGCACTGATCGAGGGACTTTAAAATCACTTTGTAAAATCCTGGAGAGCTGCACATAAGAGGGGTTTGGGAAGAAAGAGGCATCGTAGAGAGGGGCTTTGCAAAGCTCAAGGGCTCACAAATGGATAGGGGCTCGTAGGGAATAGGGCTTCGCGGTGCTTAGGGGCTCGCAGATCACAGGGCTTCATAGTGCATTAGGGATCATAGAGCATATGGCTCGCAGAGGATATGACTTCAAAAAGGAGATAGATTCATGAAGCATAGTGACCCAACCTAATCACAGAGCTCACATGTGTTTGGAGAGTGCTTTGTGAAGCCTAGGTGATTCGCGATGTCCTAAGTACCCGAAGGGGTCTCCTTCCTTTTCGATGGATCATAGGCTTCGTGAAGGGAATCCCTCTTCGAATAGGGGTAATTTTGAGCAAAGGGAAAGGGGTTTAATAATGCTCAAGTACCTTGGATGATTAATTTTTCTATCCAATTCCCAAAGAAAAGAATGCTTTGCGATTTGGGAATTTAGAATCTCCCCATGCCCTATAAATGTACTTTGTAAATCAGGATCTTTTTACTCCATGATGCACAATGAGTCCTTAGACTCTGCGATCGTTCACTCTGTGAGTTGTGTCTGTGAGCTATGCAGTAGAACTCTATGACTGAGCTCTACGATCGAGATCTTCGATCGTGTTCTGTGATCGATCTTTGCAACCGAGCTCTATGAACTAGAACAAAAAATACTAAAGTCTTGGGACAAAATGGCCAACCAAGAATCTTCTCAGGGGGTCCTCACTGATATTTCCCAAAGGGAGGAGATAGAGAATAATCTAGACATCAGGTAATATGTGTAAAGCCATTCAGATCATGAATCTTTGGTGGATCTCTTATTGTAAATCCAAAAGAACTATCTTCTCTATAGGAGACTACCTCTGTAAGGCGTTGGTTTGAGGGATGATGTTCTCATCCCTAAAGAAAGTAGGGATGAACCAAATTACTGGTTTAGGAGTACACCATGTCAGCACCAGTGATTTAGGGCTGCTGACAGTCATACATGGGAGGATCACATGCATTTTAATGCTGAATGTCTATAAAATCACATCAAAAACATTTATGGGAAAGCACTACAGTTGGAGTTATCTCCCCAACAATACCATACCATCCTCAAGGATACCTTAGGGAATCTGGAGAAGGGGTGGACCAACTTTTGGGACCTGCTCCAGGGTGACAACTTCACAGAGGACCGGGCCTGGGCTTATTGGGTTTGTGCATCCTATGAGGAATTAAAGGCAGAGCTGAAGTGAGTGGGGATGTATGAAGATGCATGGGCCTCTCAATTCCACATTTACCAGCCGAAACACATGATACCAGAGTTTCTGAGCATATGGTCATTAAGGACCAACACTGTCCATATTCATCACGGGGAGGTAGGAATCAAACTTCAGGGCCTTCATAAGATCTCTGGGATTACAATTACAGGGGATATGTATGATGAGTTCCTCCCTGCATAGAACACATGGTATGATCTGGAGTAGATGTCGTAGCTGGAAAAGGAACTGATGGATCTGGTACCGGGCGAGGACAAGCAATCAGTGAAAAACATCTATTTTAAGTTGTGGTTTAATAATTTCATAAAATTTCCACCAAATCATGCTGCTAAAGGGGAGGAGGTGCCTAGGAAGCTACTAGTCAGGCCTCCCACCTATACAAAGGAAGCCCAGTGTAGTAAAGATAATTCCTATTGGAAAATCTTAGAGGACAACCAATGGAAGATATGGGGGTATAATGTCAACATCGAGCATCAACCGGTGGTTAGGTTGGATGATTTTATCTCTGTGCTTATCTGTGGATAGATGTTGCTGGTCAAGGACATAAACATGGGTGTATGACCAAGCACATTCACTATATCATCCATGCTGGTGATGGGGAAGCATGTCAACTTAGGAATATCGGTGCTGGCCAAGCTTTACAAGGTGATATGCCACATCAGTGAAGGGAAGAAGACACAATGGGTATGCAGAACACTTCATTTCTTATATGGCTGGAGAGCGGTGCATATGAGCATCTACAAATATCCAAACCCTATTTCTCCTCCTAGATCAGACTTCCAACCAGCCATCCTGAATGCATTGGGGAGATTTCCGACCAAGCTAACTACACCACTCATGCTGAACAGAATCTGGAAGACGGATGAATTCAACTTCCATCCATTTTATCTTCCAACAGGTGTATTCACTGATGATGTCCTGGGAATTGAGGATCATCAGTCTTATCTCTTGGCCTTTTGGGGTGGAGTTCTAGTGGAACAGGTAGATCGTGAGCCTATCTGTGAGCCATAAAATCCGCATCGCTTTGCGAGGCTATTCCAGTTCATGTAGAGGTTGACCCCAATAGTCTACCTGGGAGTATTCCATGAGGATCATCCATGAGTGATGAGGTAGATTTGGATCATGTTCATGTGATAGGATGAAAAAATGTAGAATGAACTACCTCTTCCCACTAATGCCTATGGTTTAGTCAAGGAATATGTCAAGAGATAGGAAGAATCCTATATAGGGGAGATGCTGAAGCGATGGACCAGTCGTGCTAACAACGAGGTGCCCCCTCAACATCGAGGTTGGGGTCAAAAAGTGGCTAGAAAATTCCATGGTGTTGGATCCAATGCACATCTCAGTGGCGGGGCTATGACAGAGCCAATGATCTGAAGGCATGTGCCGAATAGAGGGAAGACAACAACAATGGACCCGGTGGACCCAGCTGAGAAGGGATAGAAGAGAATAATTCTATCCATAAGGTTCTGTAGGATACTCACCGATGCTCCTAGGAAATGGATACGCCACATAGATATGCCTATTGATGCTGTCTTTCTGAAGGATTGGGACAACTGGGAAGTGAGAAAACAATTTCTTATCCCTTCTTAGATGTGATATCACATTAATCATCATGGGATGGATTTTCCCAAGATTGGTCATGATGAGGTCGGATTTCTGGTGTCTCAGACTGAAGGGGAACAATACATTGCCGAGCTGGAGGACTTTGTGCATTCTCAGGGTACTCCACATCCAATGATGGATGGGGTGAAAGTACTGCTCAGTCAAATAGTCCCACCCTAAACGTCTTCCACTGAGTTGAAGGAGCATTTCCCTTTACCTGGATAATCCAAGGAGTCCTCCTAGGGAGAAGTGGCCGATAGGGGTATCCCTTTGGAGGAAGGCGAGGTTGCGGCCTTGGAGCTGGAAGATCTTGTTGAAACTCTTGAGGTAAATTCAAAAACATTATACTGTGGTCCTCATTTAGGTTATCTAGGCTTTCTCAACTGAGATTTTCCCTTTGCAGAAGAAACTTATACGTAAAACCCATTCCTACACGATAGTAGACATAGCTTCAGGGGCTACGCCTGGGACAATGGTGATTACAGAATATAGCAGGGTTGTGAAACCCAGGGTGGTTCTCCTAGAGTCTTTAGAGTTCCCAACCATATACGGGGGGTCACATCCTGGGATTCCAATAGGAACTTCTCGAGAGTAAGACTCATTTTTTGACCTCTATAAGTCCTTTACTTCAAAGAATTCATAACTATTGTCTATTGAGCCTGACCCACTAACATTGTGTAGTTATATCTGAGTATTTATTCAAATAGTGTGGGCCATACTAACAAGGATGGCTGGGGATACTGACGCTTCTTTCCTGAGGGTAACACTAGTTTTTGTGGAACAAATCAAAATAGCTATGACCATGAGCGTGGTTACCAATGAGACTGAACCTAACATTGTTGAGGTGGAATCCAGTGATGAAGACCAGCTGCATGATGTGGATCCTAGCCTACCAGACATGACACCAGAGGAAGATCCTTATACCCAACTTCTATAAGAGTTCCCAACATATGAACCTACCAACCTAGAGGATCAGGACGGGATTGATTCTGATGAAGAGGTTAGTAAGGACGTCCATCACCAGTCATGGAAACTGATTAAGAGCTTCATCAAGGAGACCCCACAATTAGAGTGGATAAACCAGATGGGGATACTTTTTTCCCATCTATGAAAACTATGTTCTATAGGAGTGGATACCCAACATCCTCATATGCTCATTGAGATTACATAGAATAGAAAATATGGGAATATTACCACCACCTTATTGTCGGCTGGAAGTGGAGAAAGTTTTTCAACACCAAGAGACTCCCGGAGGTTGAGCATGAGATCCCACACCTGAGGACATGGGGGAAAACATTTTTATTTCCTTGATGCACAATCAGAACTCATATCATGATTGAAGGAAAAATTGATAGAGTCTAGGGAGAAAATGAGGCGAGCATACAAATAAGTGGTTAGCATTGGAGTTGAGGAGGATTGAGCACAAATCATGGATGATGAACTACGACCCAAATCCAGTGAAGAAGAGAGGGAGATTAGAAGGTGACAGAAAATACTGGAGGCCACAAGCCAGAGGGTGGTAGAGTTGGGATGCTCCATTGAAGAGGTCAACCCATCTATTAGAGGGGCCGATCCATGGGTGTTGTAATTCACACTAACTCACAAACATACTTTCATGCTTGCCTACTTATTGTAGTTGCGTAAATTACTGCATATCAATCATACCCGTGAAATAACCAACAGTCAATCCCTAAACTCATGTGGATCATACCCAGTGTGAGAAACAAGGGATGACTACATAATCATTCACTTTGTGTATGAGAGTGACAACCAATTATCAGAAACTCGGAGCTCGGACGACTATCCGGTATATTTGAGACTGGGAGAGGGGTTTCAACTGGAGAATAGATTTCTCAAAGCAGTAGAATTACCCTTCCCATCATGCTCCAATATAGTAGAGAAATAATTCCATGGGCATTAGAATCAATCCGAACAAAGGGGAATGAGAAGTGTGAGTCACATACCTAAAATTATAAACACAATGAGAGGTGGAATGAATATGGAGGATAAATGTTAATCGTGTTCAAAACACAACATCCATTTTTCATTATCCTGAAATGGGGACAAAAAAATGAGGATCATATACTGAGCGCATTTGAAAACACAAGGCCTAACTCAAAATGTTGTCCAATATCTTCCAGAATGTTGGACCTAAATGGTAGTAAAGCTGAAAGGCTTGGAATCCATGCTATTTGGGAGTCCCTTCGTATGTGAAAGAGGGTGACGATCCAAATAAGGGGAATACAAAGCATGGGGTAGAGTGATGGGTTGTTCAAATGGAGTCCAACACTCTCAGAATTACAACACCGTGACAAAAATGCATCGAGTGAGCGTATCGGTCTGAATCAAGATAAAACCTACTTCCAGGAGGGAACTCTCTGGAAAGGACCTAGGATGATCTACAGTTTTACATTGTGTAAATGAGGATGATAAGTAAAAATTTTAGCGTCATACGGCGAGGAATATGCATGGAATAGTTTAACATTGTATGATTAGGACGTTTCATGTAGATTAAGGTCATACTGCATAGACCCTACCCAACAGTTTAAAGTCATGTTACATGGACTGGGAACCCCTAGTTTAAGGTTATAGATTTCAGACCATGATTAGAGGAAAAGAACCAGTAATGTTAATGGTCCTAGGGCTGGGACTAAGGAGAAATGTATGGGAATTTCTACATATCCCATAAGGATGAGAAGTAACCCAAAAATAGTTCTTGAACACATTGTGGTCAGAGACCCACACTGGTGGGTGCTATCCTCTTTGCCGAGGAAGCTGAAACATCCCATATTTATCACGGGGCATCCTGAACTTGTTCAGGGTAGGGCTATAGTTTAAATTCATGCATCGAGGACATGGTTACCCCAAAGGATAAATGAGTGATGTGGTTCAGAACCCAACGTGAATGAGGACCAATGAAGTTCGCACCACACCGCACATTCCTAAAAGGGAAGTTGAGGCTGAGATAGTGAGTTTACCGTTTAATGGATGGACCTAGGGATCTGATGCCCAAATGTCTCTATGTACCCTTTAAGGGTAGGAATCAAGCCTTAAATAGTTCTTTGTATTTTGAATAGTTTAATGTCTTGTGGTGAGGAAGATAGTGTCATATTTTAAGGTCATATGGCAGGACCAATGGGTCACACAGTATCATATATGGATATTAACCTATCACAACCCCTAAGCCTGCATGAACCATGCTCGATGTAGGAAACAAGGAGAATTGTTAGGACTTCCCTGTCGAACGATAGTGTGCAATGGTGGAAAGGAAATTTCCGGTGGGGAAAATCCCAAAAAAACCAACATCCCTACTCGACACGTGCAAATGCGTGGAGTTACAACACCAGGGGTGTCAAGGATCCATAAAATGGTAAGGGGCATTAAACATACGATTCACAATATTCGATATTTGGGACATGATGGGAGAGGCATGATGATATTGGATAGCTATTGATCATGTTCGAAATACAACATCCATTTTGAATTAGCCTAGAATGGGAATAAACAAATGAGGGTCGACCGGTGACCAAATTCTCTACATGGAACCTGTCACACAATGTCATTCAAAATCCTCTAGGATGTTGGCTCAGGATGGTAGGAGATCATTGAGGCCTAGAATCCATGCCATTAGGGGGTCCCTTTGGATGTGAAAGATAATAAAAACCCAAATGAAGGAATATATGAGGTGAGAACATTACCCATACATTTTAACTATCATAAAGGACAAGTGTAAGGAGTAGTAATCTCAAAGGAAGTACATGGTGCAGTTATTATAAGCCTGACATGAATGAGGACTGAAGAAGTCCGCACCACACCACATAATTTTGGAAGAACCCAAGATATAAGGGGTCATATAGGTGAAATTTGTTGTGATTGGACCAAAGACAGAAATCTTGGGTGTCACTACGTATCCCATAAGGATTGGAATCAAGCCACACATTATTGTTGAAGGTGGTATGGCAGAATACTAATAGAAAAATGGGGAGATATCCTTTTTTAAAGAGAAATATCATAATTTTTATGCAGTTTAATGTAATTCGAACATAGAAAATAAGAATCCTAGCTCAATGTTGTAGAGATTTTATCATAAAAGTGACCAATTAAATGTCATGTTCATGGGACATGCCTGTGTAGTTTATCATCATGCGGTATGAATGAAGTATGAAGAGCTCTTAAGGGAGTTATATGGTGTGGTTATTGAAAACCTGACATGAATGAGGATAGATAATTCCACCCCACACCACACACTTCCGAAAGAATACATCTGATTCAAAGTCATGATGGATGGAATTTACGACCAAAGCTCCTAGTTTAAGGTCATAGAGTTTGGATCATAAGGCGTGGAGAGGTGTTGCGTAGTGCCATGGGGAAGACCCAAAATGGGTAAGATAGAAGAAATCCATACCATATCACAACTTTCTAAGGAGAAATGACCCATAACAAAAAAAAGGGATGGGAAAGGTTCAAAAATCTATGACTGGACCTGAAGACAAAGTGACTGAGTGTCGCTACATATCCCACAAGGGTGAGAATCAAGCCACATGTAGTTATTAAATGTGGCATGGAAAAAGACCAATGCCAGAGGGACAATTTATTCTCAAATGAAGACATCATATGGATGGGTAGTTATCAACACACAACCTGGATGAAGAAGATGTAGTTTAACATCATACTATAAGGATGTAAGAGATCTTAGTTTATTTTCATAGAGCTCGGACCATAAGAAATGTGGTTCTTCCATGTAGGCAGAAACCTTACCCATATCCCTAAGCCCATGTGAGCTATGCTCGGTGTGGGAAACAAGGGTGGACAAGATCTTTACAATACATGAAATACTCAGTATGGGGAGATAGTGTGGATTCAAAGATGAACCTATGACATTGATCCATCCACTTAATGCACAAAGGTGAACGGAGGGATAACACTAAGGGTATCAAAATTCCACTTGAACATGATGGATTGGAAAGGGATTTGAATCAAAAGACCAATATTTAGGGTGTAATGGGGATGAAATAACGATGGAGGATAACTGTTGACCCTGTTCAAAACATAGAATCCATATGGTGTGACATGAAATAGGAACAACAAAAGAGGGCCAACCGCTTACTAAATTCACTGAATGGGACCTATTTCATAATGTCATTTGAAATCCTATGGTATGTTGGCCCAAATAAGAAGGATATCTATAAGGCCGAGCATCCATATCATTTGGGAGTCCTTTCAGATGTGAGATATAATGGAAACCCAAATAAAGGGAGGAGTGAAGCATGGAAATAGATGAAAGTATGTCCATATATAATCCAACACTCTAAGTCCTAAACCATAGTGCATCTAAACACATTGGTGAAGCATAAAAAGGGTTGAGGGGTCCAATTATGGGTGAAAAAATCGAGGAGGTGGGTGGAGGAAAAGGGGAAAAATGGATTGATGAATCTGGGGATGGACCCAAATATGAAATGCCCGGGCATTATTATGTATCCCATAAGGATGGGAATCAATCCATATATAGTTATGAACACACCATGAAGTTTAAATCCATGTGGTAAGGATGAAAGGGGTATAGGTTTATCAATAGAGAAACGTGTATGGCATGGTAGAATAACCTGACATGAATGAGGACCAAAGAAGTATGCATACCACACCATTCATGATCTTAGGAGAGAACCTAGGCCAAGGGTCCGAGAGAAGGAATAGAAGAACCTAAGGTTGGACCCAAGGAGAACATTTTTGGGTGTTCCTATGTATCATATAGAGGTGGGAATCAAGGCATATGTAGTTCTTGAGATCTGTGAAGTTTAAAGTTATGCGGTAAGGATGGAGGAAAATGGAAGGGAGATCCCCAAAGGGAAGTACATGGAATGGATATTATAAACCTGACATTAATGAGGACCAAAGAAGTCCACACACAAGACATTATTCCAATAGAGTTCGGGAAAAGGGGCCAGAAAGAAGGAAGGATTTGAGGTACTTGGGGATGGACCTGAAGACAAAATGATCGAGCATTCCTACGTATCCCATAAGGGTGGGAATAAAGCCACACATAGTTATGAAAGGGATTGTTGTGCAGGTTTGGCCCATGCACCGAAAGGAGGGTCATTTGATGAATCTTGTTTGTTCTTTAGTGTAGGTGTGTTTTTTTGAGCAATAGACCTAGGATAGAGAATCTGAGTGTTTCCATAGGAATCAAACCATATGTAGGCCATGACAAATAAAATGGTGGATGAACGATGCCAAACATGATTACCTATCAAGCGAGGACACCATAATGTGGTTCCATTTTTTGTTGTGCATCCAGGACAATAGTGTCACAGTTTATGGTCGTATGAAAGGACCAACCTATTCACTTTAACATAGTGTGTAAAAGATTCAATAGTTTAAAGTCATGTGGGACTACAACATATTTTAACGTTATATAGTTTGGAGGCATGTGGAAGAATGAGGTTCTAAAGGGAATGTGCATGGCGTGATAAAGCATACCTAACATGAATGGGTCAAGAAAGGTTCACACCACACTGCACAAAATCCCAAGGGGGAACCTCAAGCCAAGGGGCCAGAAAAGGTCAAGGGACATAGGGCTAGAATTGAAGATGAAATGTCCAGGTGTTCCTACGTATCCCATAAGGATGGGAATCAAGCCACATGTAGTTCTTAAAATTCGGAGTATTTTAACATCATACGGTAAGGACAGAGAATGGAAAGATCTATAGAGAGGTACACAACATGGTTATTGAAAACCCAAAATAAATAAGGAAAAGGAAATCCCACACCACACCACATACTCCCAGGAGAACTTAAGACAAGAGGTTAAGCGAAAGAGAAGGCTTCTAAAAACTGGGGTTGGTCCCAAAGAAAAAATGCCTAGGCATTCCTACATTTCCCATAAGGATGGGAATCAAGCCACACATAGTTCTTGAAATACCATTCCATTTTTACATCATGTGGTAAGGAAAATTGAGATCTTAGTTTAAAGTCATAGAGATTGGACCATAGATGCCCAGTTTAATGTCATGTGCATGGGACAAAAGGGCATAAAAAGGTGAATCACCATGCTTGATATTTGGGAGACCATGGGGATAGTGATAACAATTGAAGATAACTGATAACCATGTTCAAAAAATAGTATCCATCCCCTGTGTCTTGGAATGGGGACAAACAATTGAGAATCGACCGCTGACCATATTCACAATATGGTGCTTGTGTCAAATTGTCATTCAAGAACCTCCAAGATGTTGGCCCAAAATATTAGGTGAGCCAAGGTGGCATGAGACCAGGCCATTAAGGGGGTCCTTTTGAATGTGAAAGGTGATGGAGACCTAAATTACGGGATGCGTGAATCATGGTGGTACCCATTCAGTTTAACGTATTGTGATAAGGATGATAGAGATCAAAGTTTAAGGTCATAGAGCTCAAACCATAAGGTATGTTTACCGCTTACAATTTATCATCATGCAGGGAAAAAGGGATCTTAGTTTAAGGTTCTAGAGATCAGAACATATATAGTTTAACTTATTTTGGGATAAAAAGGGTCAACTCAAGAAAAGTACTTTTTGAAGAATTTGGCATTAGTGGGAGGAGTGATGCGCTCACCATCCATAGTGACTAGAGAGTACACACCATTGGGGTAAACCTTAGGAATGATATAAGTTCTCTCCCATTTTGGCTCCAACTTTGGTGGATTTCTGTCGGGTATCATTAGCATTCTTAGGGACAATACCGTATCACCTTGAAGGAAAGAATGGAGACGAACTTTATTATTGAAATATCTGGCTATATTATTCCGATGCCTCTCCAAGTTCTGAAAGGCACAAAGCTTGTTATCATCGAGGGATTCTAATTCAGCTAGATGGACTTATGCTATCTTGTATAAAATCTTCTAATTATAAATGGCTGTGTGAAGTGACAGTAACTGTATCTTGATGGGAAATACTATCTCTGTTCCATACACCAAGTAATATGGGGTCACCTGGGTGGAATTACGAGTCGCCATCCAGTAATCCCAGAGAGCATTGGGGTGTTTTTACGGCCAAATTTTCTTATTCTAACCAGCCATCTTTTGCAGAATGTTAGAGAGTGTTTTTTTTGAATGCCTCGATCTTCCCATTTGCTTGCACATGATAGTGAGAGGTATGATTAGAATGGATATTGTACTTGGAGTACAATTTCTGTAGCTCAGCTACTTGAAATTTGGTGCCATTATCGGTGAGGAAGATATGAGGGACTCCAAATCATTGGATGATACTGGAGATCATGAACTCGATTATATAACAATCCTTTCATTCCTTAAGAAGAATTGACTCTTCCCACCTAGAAAAGAAATCTGCAGTGTTTTGGATGAACCCTCCCTGGTGAGCTATTGTTGGTGGGTATGGTCCCACTTTATCGTGTCACCAAATCAAAAAGTTACAAGGGTACTTGGTAGTATGCAGAGGCTCTGGCAGCCAATTCAAAAAATTAGCATAGATATGGAACACATGGAACCTCTTGGAAAACTTGATATAGTGACAGATCATAGTGGGCCAAAAATATCCCAATATTTGGATCTGATGAGAGAGTTACAACTATGTCTGATAAGCCCCATAGAAACAGACATGGAATTACTACATAACATGGGAAATATTGTCTCCTTGAATTTAATGGAGGAGAATCCCATTAAACCCACATCTGTAGAGGATCTACTCAAGACTGGGGCCACTTTGGAAGGTGAACTGCACTACGTGGTAACCGACTCACTCATGTTCGGCTCGGTCGGTCCAGAGATTACCATGCTGAAGATAATTAATAAATGGAGATGTCCAGTTAGGGGTCTATTCCAATGAGGTAGGGGGACATGGAGGTCTTTATGTGGAGGCATCAGTGGTAAGGTGGATTACCTACTGGTTATCATCATAATATAGGGTGATGAGAGCAATGAACCTTTGATGTGCCACAAGGATAATCGGATCATCCTGGTTAGGCTCTACAAAAGATACAGCAAGGCTGACCAAGGCATCAGCCTGACCATTCTGCGATTGAGGGACTTGAGTAACTTATGGCCGAGAATAGAACCGGGCCTTCAACTGATGGGTGAACTCTAGCAAGGGTATGAGCTCTAAATTTTTAATGACGTAGTCACTTTTGATCTTCTTGATGACTATTTTAGAGTCCCTTTTCACATGAAGGTGGGGGAAAACAATCTCAAGGGCCAGTTTGAGACTAGTGATGAGGGATTGATACTCCACCTCATTATTTGTATAGATTTATTCTAAAAACAATGAATAGGGAAAGACAACCTCTGTAGGTGTGGTGAACATGATACATACACCTACCCTATTAAGTATGGGATTATTGAGCCTCCTTTCAGTAGGGCTCCGCGAGACACCATAAAAGTGAATTTTCCAACACGAAATGACTTGATCCACTGAGAGGATTGCCTCATCTAGAAAGTCATGATCCAAAGACTGCTCTGTGGGGGCTGGATGAGAGGCAAGAAAGTCCGCCAATACTAGTCCCTTGATAGCCTTCGAGGGGACAAACTTGAGGTCGAACTATTGAAGGATCACTACCCACCGAGCTAGATGACCTGTCAACATGGGGTAGTTTAGAATGTAATTTAGTGGATCCACTTGGGAAAATAGATATATCTCATGATGCTACAAGTAATGTTACAATTTCTGCACTATGAATACTAGTGCAAGGAAACTCTTCTCGATAGAGGAATATCTGGTCTCTATATCGAGGATCATGCAACCGAGATAGTATAAACTATTCCATGTTCCCTCATTATTCTTCTGGGTGAGAAGGGAGCCAAGGGACCATTCCAGACTGTTCACATAGAGGACCATCGACTTTTTGGATATAGGCGTCATTAGAACCTAAGGCCTTAGCATGTATTGCATGATTTCCTCAAAACTAGTCTGACACTTCTCATCCAGTTGATAATAAAAAAATTTCTTCATGAGCTGGGAAAAGGGATTGCACTTTCCATCCATATTAGTTATGAATCAGAATATGCAGGCTAAGTGGCCTTGAAAGCCTCAAAGATCCCAAATATTGCTCGGAGGAGGCATCTAACTGATGGCCTTGATCCTTTCCAGATCGATCTCAATGCCTCTGTATCTAAAAAAGAAGCTGAGAATATTTCCGAAGGTGACCCCGAAGGCACACTTCAAGGAGTTCATCTTTAGATGGTGGGAACAGAGGAATCCAAACACTTTCTCAAGATCCCTAATATGGTCCTGATGTTGGAGAGATTTAACTACCAGATTGTCCATATAGCATTACACCAATGTCCCAAGGATCACCTTTAATATACTGTGCATGGAACACTGATAGGTGGAACCTACATTCTATAGACCGAAATGTATTACCTGGTAGCATAAAGTACCTTGTGGTTCTTTGAAGGTAGTAAACGATTCATCCATGGATGACATTTATATTTGATTATATTCAGAATACCCATCCATGAAGAATAGATCCTGGAACCCAGAAGTGGCATCAATCAACATTTCTTTCATATGAAGGGGAAAACCATCCTTCGGACATTGATGGTTGAGATCTCATAAGTCGAGGTAGACTCTGATCTATCTATTTTTCTTCTTGATGGACACAATGTTAGATAACTGTCTGGGGTACTAGACCTCCTTGATGAAGTTGGATTTGATGAGCTTATCAACCTTGGCCTTGACTATGGCACTATGAGAGGGGTGCATCTTTCTGGGAAGTTGGTTAAACCTGTGATGGTTTATCAGAAGGCCAAGGTGGTGGACTGAGACATGAGGATCCAGTCCTAGAATCTTGCCGTAGCTTGAGGAAAATACAACTCAATGTCATTTTAAGAAATCCACATATTTCTACTGCTCTTTTGCAGACATGGATGAGCTTATCAGCATTGTCTTTAGATTCATATCGATGCTGAGGTTCACTTGTACCATCTCATTGATCACCATGGAGACTCCCTCTTCAAATGCAGAAGGAACATATTCCAAATCCTCTTAATCATCCACAGTGAGAGGATCATTAGCATGAGGAAAATATTCTGAATTGGTTGATCTTGATGGGACACTGGTGCCAAAATGAGCTATATTGGAAACCTCATCAGGGGACTCCTACAATGTTGAAACCATGGAAACAAAATTTGTCGACCTGATTCCATCTAGCCTTCAACCCAATGGTCCACGCTTGATAATATCAAAAAAATAGTGGCACGTCAGCTTGAGCTGGTTTATCCCAACCCAGAGAAACAAGAAAGTATGATGTATTAGTATTGCCATGGGGCAGACATCCTGATACCTTATAGGGGTAAGGGGCTCTGGAATTACCTAAGACTGATTTGTATAGTAATACGAGGTGATCTTTCAGCGTTCCTTAGACTTGGGAACACACTTCCCCCTAATACTATATACAACAAAGCATTTCACCAAGTCTGTGGTCGTGGACTCCAATTGGTGAATCGGTAGGATGTAGGCATCATCCAAGTCTGTCTATGGGTCAGACACAATGGTAGTGTCTTCAACCTCATTTTCCTGAACCTTCTTATCCTTGATCTTTTAGTAGTCGTCATTCAGGTAGTGAGATTTACAAGAGGCAAAGAGATATGGATCACCTAGGAGTATACCTACTCAACCATTAAGGGAGTACTTAAGGAATTGGTGATATGAGGAAGGTACTACCACATGCAGGTGGAACCATGGTATACCCATTAATGCATTATAAGCAGTGTCCTATGAGATAACCATGAAATCAGTGTTGGAAACTAGGCCACTGAACTGGGTTTTCAGGTGTGTCTTTCCAACCGGTGTCTGCTCCATCCCATCACAACCTTGAATCTTCTAGTCAGAGGGACTCAGATATGTTTCAGAAAACCCCATCTTGAAGAGTGTCCGAGTTTGGATAAGATTGATCTCAGAGCCCATGTTAACAATGTAGTGGCAGGCTTCCACACCATTGAATTGGCTAGTGATATACAATGGGTGGATGTTTCCTTGTATAGGAGAGCCTTCATCTTATCCTGAGAATAAAATGATGAACCGACACTCTATGAGTTCGACTACCTCATCATGGAAGGCTTTTGTGGTTGCGACCTCCGTTTCAAATCAGAGGGGGATTCTTAAAGCCTCTGCAAGGGCTTCACGCATATCTTCTGACAGGTGGAGAGCCTTGAGGATTGAATGCCAGGTAGGAATGATGGCAAGGTGCTTGAGAACAAAATACTTCTGTACCAGGTGTACACTTCTGTATACATGGGGTCACTCAGTGGTGGGAGGTATGACGGGCATTGCTGGTCGAACCGGTAGATTCTGACTGGTACTGGGGATGTCCTGTTGTTCACTAGTCAAACCACATAGATTGGATATCGATTGATGACCAGATGAATGAGGTCCATCTATAATGGAACGTGGCTGATCATAGAATGGTCATGGTGGCTCTACCTAATCAAGTAGTATAAACGGTGGAGAGGGTGAATCTGGCGAAATGAGTTGAGAAGGCTACGCATGCTGAGCTCTACGTTGGGATAACTGTCTAGTCTCTGTGGCATTCAGGGATTTTTTAGAAGCACTAGCCAATGTATTCTGATGATTCACATACCCACATCTTCATCGATGCTCGAATTGACTGGGGATGTTGGGAGGGTCCCCCTGGTGCTCTTCATTATCGGGAACCATGTAAGGTTTACTAGTTTGATGGTATTGACCGAAGCGTACTCTCAATCATCACTTGAAGAATCCTCCATTGTTGGGTAGATTCTAGGGGAAATCCCTATATCTAGGGTCATGAAATAACCAAGAGTATGGGACGGGTATGGCATAGGTGGAGAGATTTTTTTCCCTTGCGTCATTGGTGCTTATTCCCCTAAGAGGATGAAGGATGAGATATTTATGCAGTGGTAGTAACTGAAGGTTGTGTAGTGAAATCTAAAGAATCATGCCGATTTAAAAGTTAAAGGATAATACCATGGGCATGGGAGAATGACTTTAAATCCATCCTATCATCATATTTTTGATATCTTCTATTATAAACATGATTCCATTCACCCTCGCTGTTGCTGTTAGGATTTATAAACACACATGCCACCTATTCCGGGGTTGGACCCAATCTGACTATGTTGTTATGGAACTTGTATTGGAGCCAATATTTAAACATATATCACTGCTTGAGGGTGTGCCCGAGGAACCAGTGATAGGGGTAGTAATTGGGGAAATTAGTGAGATCCTTATATTTGGGCCTCTTGCATTTTAGAAACTGTAGGATTACCTAGTCCAAATCACCTTGAAAATAACTGGAAACCTGAACCTTGTTAAATGAGTAGGTTTGGTTCCTCTGATTTGGGAAAGGAGATTTGAGAGCCTATCGAGGAGGTGGAACCTGATTATCTCACCTAGGTGGCTGTGGCGCGTTACGTGGGGGTGCCTGCCGATTCTGAGGCGGGAACTACTGAGCCAGAGGCTATGCCTGAGGTTGTGGGACTCAGTGAGGTTGTGGAGGTGAATCTACTGGTATCAATTAAAACTACATGGGGCCTCTATTTGTGCAACCAAATTGGTCTCATCTTGGGAGTCTCTTCTTGCAGGAGCTACATGAGGCAATGGACATGCCTGCATGCCTTGCTGCGGGGCTTTTTCTAAACGATGATCTTTATTAGATAAGTCCTAGAACCCACCTAGGAAGTTATGAGTGATAATAGAAGGAAAAAATTAGGTATTCACATCCCCATTCACATCATTATCAGTTGTTCCTGGGTTAGCAGTATATCAAGTGAATATGTGAGGCCCTTCCACCCAGAGACAAAGTTTGCAACGTGCTCGTCAGGCCTCTTATTGCACATTAAGAGGTCAGAAATACTTGTCTTCTAGGTCATGGAATTGAAATGGTAGAGAAAATACCTTTGAAAATCCTCCCAACCACCTATTGACCCAATGGGTAACTAGTTATACCAGAGAAATGTGGGCCCTTCCAGTGTCTGTACAAAATATTGGAGCTTGGCGGCCTCCTACTACACTGGAGTTCCTAGAATGGGTCCACACCTTGAAATAAAGTGGTCCATATGCTACAGCAGATCGCCTGTCCCATTAAAGGGGGATAAGGTAGGATTTCCCAAAACCCGAGGGTGCTGGAATATCATCCACCCATGCTGGATATGGATTTCCATTAGGTGGTATTTCCACCTATCGAGTTTCCAGAGCCTCAAGGTGAGAAATAAGTGCTTTCATAAGATCCTCTAGATGAGGATTCTAATATTGAAGAGGGTCCCTAACCACCAACGTGTTGGCAGGCTCTTCAACGTGGTAAGAGGGACCAACAACTAATGGGAAGACTGGTCAAATTACCCAAGGAGCTAGGGGAATAACCTGTGGACCAGCCGGCGAAACCTGATCCGGGTCCTGAGGTGGGTTATCCCTCAACTCAGGTGGATTTAGTAACATATAACGAGGTCTTTTTCCATAAACACTGGCTTCCATCCTATCTAAATAGGTAGGGTTGTCGAGATCACTAGGAGGAAAATCATTGGGAGGAAGCTGAACCTGTCCCTACCACCCCGATCAAGGGTTACCATAATTGGGTTGTCGTTCTGCGGTGCGCTTGATAAGGAACTTTTCAACCATATTTTTCTGTTCAGAAATCTGTTGATGCAATGTAGCCTTTTCATGGTCATGTTCTCTCTTTTGCACTGAGCTGGATGTGTTAGAGCGTTTGATGGTCCCAATTTTCTCTTTTCCCTTGCTGGGGTGTCGACCGAGTAGCAGTGACTTGAAAGGTGAAGGGAGGCCAAGTAAAGTTATTTGTTGGCGAGTATGGACAATTTCAAGGTCTTATAGGTGTTGTACTTCCCTAGCGGTCTATTCCTTTTCTCCAGGACTTGTACTAGTTCCCCCTTCTGGCTATATCTCAAGAACAACTATGTTCACTATGACGACACCTAGAGGTATATCCTCGATATGACCGGGTGAACCAGGATGGCGTAGGATAGGACTGAAATGTAGGGCAACATACTACCCCTATCCACAGATCAGGACATGTGGGGAATCATCCTTGATAACTTTTAATAGCATAGTGAAGATTTGAACCCATTGTTATAAGAGGGTCTGATGATAACTAGGTGACACATGGTGTTGAGAAATATGGAGTGCGGCCAACTCATTTAAGTGACACTACTTGACAATGTCATATAGGTGTTCCCAACTTTTTGGGTAAGCTAATTGTTAGTGAAGGAGACAGAACTGTGTCATCCCTAAGGTTTTGCAGAGGAACATAACCTCGTCCTGGCTAAGGGACTTAGAAATGTTGAAGATTGCAGTTGAAATTGTCCAGAACATCTTTGGGAAATAATCTGTTATGAGAATGTCCCCCAAAATTCTTAGCTCAGACTCAGGATATGAACCTTGATTTCCCCCATTCATCGACTGGGGGAGGTTGAGGAACCGGTAACATAACTGATGTAGACCATTACAATGGTAGGCTGGTCGGTAGAGAGTAGGACACATGATCCAAAAAACCACTACATCTTGGGCTGCTTCCCGAAGAATAAACTGAACGAACCACCACATACCTATAAGATGGACTAATGACCACTAATTCCTATGCAGGGGCTGTGGTTGTTGGTGGTGGGTCACACTATTTCTCGTCCTCTATTGGTCCGTAGAAAAACTCTCTGTGATCTCTTGTTGTGGTAAAGAATGATACTGTTGATGATAAGGAGGATTGCATGGCCAGACCTTGTAAAGGTGACAAATCATCATCATCCTATATATATATTTGAAGGGATGTAGGGATATAGTGGACCTCACTTTCTAGAAGGATGATGATGATATTCCTTGTTCCTACCCCATCCCCCGACATAGAGAATCAGGGTGAAGGTTCCATCATCAAATCACACTCTGCTTCAAAATATGAAAAGATGACGAGTTTGATTGTTGTTTGAGTATTCTAAGGATTCTTCCTTGGGCGGAGACAACCCACCCTCCTAGCCCAATATAGTTCTTCAAGGAAGGATTAATTTTTTACATGGGGAATACCTCTGCTTGGGTTGGTGCTGGAGCAAGGAGGACCTTTGCTCGGACAAACCAGGGTGAGAGGATCACCTGGGAAAATGTCAAATGGAACATAGGGAGGACCTCTATGATTAAGGGGCTGGAGTGGGGAGGGACTCCACTGGAGCTGGAAAGCACATGGGGAGGACCTCCATGGTGATCATCTGTATCATGGGGATGACCTCCACATCGTCCAGCTCTAGTATCTGTGGTACGAGGAGGGACTTCGTACTGACCATACTAGATACAGAAAATACCCTCATAATGACTGCTGATGAAGTAGGGAGGTCCTCCATTGGATTCAGTGTGAACACAAGGAGGACCTATATGCTGGTAAGTGATAGGTCAATAAAGATCCTCACGTTGATAACCTGTTAGGCAAGGGAAATTTTTATACCTGAGACCAAGGGAATGAGGAGGAAATTCATGCTGAGTGTCAAAAAGATGTGGAGGAATGCTTCTCCAGCTGATGATGGTGGCATGGGGAGGACCTCCATGATGGATTCAAGAGTAGGGATGACCTCTACTCAGTCTAATGATGGTATAGGGAGGACCTCCGTACTGAACGTCATCATCGTGGGTCGGCCCACGACGGCTGCTGCTTGCACTGGTGACGAGAGGAGTAAACTCATCCTACTTGTGGGGTGGATGGTGCCTCACTCTGGACTGGGCATGTAAGCACTCCTTCTCTAGGACACGGAAGTGACCCTACACTATAACAAAAAATAGGGTCCAATAGTATAGCATCCCTCCTTTTTATAACATAACTTTTCATTACATTTTACAAAACCGAGGATCTTTAAGGTTTAGTGTCTTGGAAACTAGGAACTTAAAA
The DNA here is from genome assembly GCA_963277665.1 of Viscum album. Classification (NCBI taxonomy): domain Eukaryota; kingdom Viridiplantae; phylum Streptophyta; class Magnoliopsida; order Santalales; family Viscaceae; genus Viscum; species Viscum album. Next base: position 815,773,262 of record OY728162.1, read on the forward strand.
CATGAAAACATAAAACATCCTTCTTAAACACTTGAAAAGCATCTCCTTATGTTCATCCTAGGTTCATTACTGCATCTCATAACCTGGGGACATACATCAAAAGAAAGGGTGAGCAGAAGGCCCAGTAAGGGAAACAAGGGAAACATTTAACATGTGAACTTGAGATACATCAACAATGTCATGAAAAAGAACTTTAAGACATAAGAAAGAAATCATGAGGCATATCATAATAAAAATAAAGTATTTCATAACTTGAAGATGTGGCTAAAACATTTAACATAGACAATCATTTCCATTTCACCAAGGTCCATCCCCAAGGTGTCATTAAAAATTACCAAGGTTATTCACTAAGGTATCAGTCTAAATGGTTATCTCTAGAGATTAAGTCTTTACCCAATGCATTGGAGCGCTATCAGGGTGCACCATTAAATTTGTATTTATTATCATGTGATCCACATATATCATCATCAAACATTTCATAAACAAACCAGACAACATAAAAGAAATGGGTTTCCTTTCATAATCATAACGTTTTAAAAACTGCTTTAAAGACATGATCTTTATGTCACTTTAAACCCATGGAAAAGGAAAGTGAGTTTCATGTATGTAAATAATAGAATTAAAATAGATCCTTTTAATATATATGTTAATACCCCTTTAGAAAAATATCTTTGAGTATTCACTTAACAAATTAAAAGAATTTTAGAAAAAGAGAGATACATTTTGATATGAAAATTCTGCAGCATAACGGCTATGTTACAGAGTTTTAGAAAACATTGAAAAGAGAGGGGAAATGGGTCACCTACTCATAAATAATCCATAAAACAGTAGGGGAGAAGAATATAAAGGATTTAAGAACATGGTAATGAAATTTTAAAGATATACCATATGAAATGAAGAACATGAAAGGAAGACAAAAATAAGATTTCTCTTATGAAAATTCGGCAGCCTAACGACGTCACTTAAACTTCAAAAAAAAAAAAAGAATTGAAGAGATAAAATAGGGTGTCTCATCATATGAACATAAAAGATCAGTATGATAGATATAGAGATCATACCCCAACATAATAAAAAGGAACTTGAAAGACTTGACATGAAAGTAGAACTTTGAAAAATGAGAAAGGTGAAAGAATCCCTTAAAAACTCTACAGCCTAACGGCGCCACTTAAACTTCAACAAAGATGAATTGACGAGATCAAATAGGGTCTCTCATCATATGAAAATTGAAGATCAGTATGATAGATATAAGGATCATACCCCAAAATAATAAAAAGTAACTTGAAAGACCGGACATGAAAGTAGAACTTTGAAAAATGAGAAAGGTGAAAGAATCCCTTAAACATTCGGCAGCCTAACGGCGCCACTTAAACATTCTTAAAACGAATTGTTGAGAGAAAGAGGGGGTCTCTCATCATATGAAAATGAAAAGGGAAGTAAGAGTAATATAAAAGAACATCCTTCAACATAAGATCATAGAGCATAAAAGAAATCAAATAAAAGAGATTACTTGTAAAGAAAGAGAGAGGTCGGATCCCTTACCTTAAAACGTATCTCTTAAAACTCAAAGGTTGGGACCTTGAGGGCTTGGGGGAACCTTGAGAGGACTCCTTGGGAGGTAATGAGACCATAGATTCGTTGGGGGAGAGTTGGGAGTGAAAACTAAAGGAGGAAAGGGTGGGTATTTATAGGGAATGTGAGGGGACATGGCATTAATGGCCAATGGACACCTCACAAGTGGTTTTCTCAAAACCATGGGCTCTCCCATGGTATTTCCCATGGAGTTAGGCCACATGGGGCCCCCCATACAATAATGCATCACCTTTAGTCGGAAAACACTTAAAATATCTCATGACATCATCATGACACAGTTATGATGTCATTAAACATACCGAAACCCTAAAACTGTATTTTTACTATTCACTGAAAATTCAACTTTCTTAGAAAAATCCCAAAATTTCACCTTAACCAAATATCAATGCTCTGATTTCAAAAATTAACTCCATTTTATAAAAATAGTTTTCTAAATATTTTTAATTTAATTTTTAAATAAATACACTATTCACCAAAAATTCATTTTTTTTTCAGAAAAATCCCCAAGAATTACCTTAACATAATATCGATGCTCTGAGTTCAAAAATGAAATCCATTTTATAAAAATATTTTTCTAAATAATTTTAATTTAATTTTTAATTAAAAAACACTATTCACCCGAAAAAACTAATACTTGACTAATAATTAATGAAACAGTTATTTACCTATTTTATTGAATCATATTACTTAATCAAGGTGCCTATATTATATTAATACTTTCTTTAAGTGAGATTACTAATCCATTTGGTCACATTACTAATCCTAATCATAAAATCACCATTCATAATTTACTATTCATCAAAAATTAAGTTGATCTTATTAGACTCTAAATTTTGTACTGAATATAATTGTAGAAGACCATTTTTTGAAAATCATTACACATTTTTAATTATTTAAGGTTTACATAAACATTTTTAAAATATCATTTCTCTAAAATTAATCAAAAATATGCATACTATATTTATCCGGACATTTGAAAATTCATAAACTTCATCATAAGAAGAAATCAAATTTTTTATTTAAAATAAAGTATTACACAAGGCAGTTACGGTCTCCTTACATAGCCCCTTATAACCCAGCATAGGACCTAAGTGTAAGGTGTGCTAAGGTGAGAGAATCTGAGGGCGGCTTAGCCAATATTGCACGAGTAGTAATTTCTATCAGTTTGAAATTTTCGCAAAGGCGATTGCGTTCTAGCTTCACAAGATGAAGTTCGGTTTGGGTTTGGTCCAGAGCAAAGCCCAGTGGCGCTACCTCCTTCCCAAGTTCCGTTAGATGGGCTTCGATTGGCCCGAGACTACTGGATGAGGCCATAAAATCTTCTTTCTATATTAATTAACCAAGATCACTTGTATTTAGAGACAATAATCTAAACGTTTAGTTTCCAGCGGTCATATTGACCAATGGTCATATAACAGTCAAAACCCAATAGTCTCATTTTAATTATACTCATGTTATCAAATGAAAAAGTTTTTTTGATTATAAAAATAAAATCATACAAAATTAGGAAACAAGATTTATTCAAAATTTCGGGTCGTTACAATATTCCCCCTTAAGAAATTGCATCCTCACAATTTTTTAAAATTGGGTTTTGAAATTTCATTGAAATTCCCACATCAGAAATGGAGTCAGTAAAACTATTACTTTAAAAGAAAGAAAGGGAAGTACAATGGTCACCCGAGTTAACCCATACTAGGATTCCATGTAGGAAAAAATGGATATGGAAGAAAAAACAAAGGCTCAAGTTCTGAGGGAGAGTGATAGAAAACATGATTAGGAGAAAGTTAACCATAATAAAATCACAAACTTATGATGTGTGTAAACGGTCTTTGATTACCCAGTAGGAAATGTAAACCAACAATATTTTTTTACGTTCTATTCCATAATTTTGAGGAATTCATTTACTATATAGAACAAAAACATAAGGAAATATACCTACCTTCAATTAGAGTTTCATCATTTAATAAGTTTATACCAAAACTAATATTTTCTCCAAACGATGATCATTCAAAACACTTGGTCTCATCAAAACACAAGAATCATCTTCTAGATAATCACATAATCCACCAAAGATTAACTATCTATTTCTTATATTATCCCAAAAATAGAAAGGTTAAGATAAAAAAACTCTTCAAAAAGAAAGAATCCCATAGGAAGGGAAACTTCTTTAAATCTTCAAAATTCCACGGTACTACCCAAAGTTCATCATAGACCATTCCATAAATAACTGTCCTTAAAATTATTCAAAATAAACCAAACTAAGATTGAAACCAAAATACAAGAAGGATTTGATAACATAGTCTTCCAAAATAAACTTCATCATTCATCTCCAAACAACATCAACCACTCCTAACATCTTATAACAAAAGTAGCTAACCTAAACATATTTTCCCCAAGATAGGTTAATCATTTCCATAAGTAACCTAAATTACTATAATTTCACCTTAAATTCATCGATTTTTCAAAATATAAGTCAACCTTTACTCCTCAAAGAAAATACCGTAGTAATCTATTTACCTCGATCAAATAGGGTTCCCAAAATAGTGAACATCTTCCAAAATAGTAATCATATTTTAATCTCTTAATCATCTCTGTCATATTAATACGACAATCGTCAAATTTCCTATCACATTGGTTGTTGGGACATATTCTTCCATTTCCCGCCATTAACTAAGAAAAGAAAGTACAATTAGGGGCTTAAATACTTAGCCAATAATCATGAAAAGGAAATTAAAGCATAGAAGGATAACTTGTAGAAGAAAAGTATATCCTAACTTGTGATCCCCTAGGTTCCAATCTAGGTTATCCATGATCATATATTCTTATGTGAATCTTTATATTATTTTATCTTTGTTTCTTTAATAATGGTTCATACTAAGCTTATGAATTTAGAAAAGCATATCCCCCGGGAGTGTCATAACCAAGAGTGCAGCAAGGCCCGTTGTCGTGTACCAGTTCCCGTTCGAGTCTAGCTCAAAGCGGTGTTTTCAGGTTTTACCCCTATGTACATCTGTGCTAGAGCCACCTCTACCTGCTCGTATCCAGACATGGATGTATTTACTTGGAAACCCCTTACTCAATACTCACCAAAATACCAGGAAGATTTTCTATATTTAAACTTTTCTATAGGCCTATTCCTAAATTTTTCATATCCTAATTTCCACAAATAACTAAACCATCCTTTGATACCAACTATAGCATCCCGCCTTTTATAACATAACTTTTCATTACATTTTACAAAATCGAGGATCTTTAAGGTTTAGTGTCTTGGAAACCAGGAACTTAAAACATGAAAACATAAAACATCCTTCTTAAACACTTGAAAGGATTATCCTTATGTTCATCCTAGGTTCATTACTGCATCTCATAACCTGGGGACATAAATCAAAAGAAAGGGTGAGCAGAAGGCCCAGTAAGGGAAACAAGGGAAACATTTAACATGTGAACTTGAGATACATCAACAATGTCATGAAAAAGAACTTTAAGGCATGAGAAAGAAATCATGAGGCATATCATAATAAAAATAACATATTTAATAACTTGAAGATGTGTCTACAACATTTAACATAGACAATCATTTCTGTTTCACCAATGTCCATCCCCAAGGTGTCATTAAAAATTACCAAGGTTATTCACCAAGGTATCAGTCTAAATGGTTATCTCTAGAGATTAAGTCTTTACCCAATGCATTGGAGCGCTATCAGGGAACACCCTTAAATTTATCTTTATTATCATGTGATCCACATATATAATCATTAAAAATTTCGTAAACAAACCATACAACATAAAATAAATGAGTTTCCTTTCATAATCATAACATTTTAAAAACTTCTTTAAAGACATGATCTTTATGTCACTTTAAACCCACGGAAAACGAAAGAGGGGTTTGTGTATGTAAATCACAGAATTAAAATAGAACATTTTGATATATATGTGAATACACCTGTAGAAAAATATATTTGAGTATTCACTTAATAAATTAAAAGAATTTGAGAAAAAGAGAGAGACATTTTGAGATGAAAATTCTACAGCATAACGACTATGTTACAGAGTTTTAGAAAACATTGAAAAGAGAGGGGACATGGGTCACCCACTCATAAATGATCCATAAAATAGTAGGGAAACATAATATAAATGATTTAAGAACATGGTAATGAAATTTTAAAGATATACCATACGAAATGAAGAACATGAAAGGAAGACAAAAATAAGATTTCTCTTATGAAAATTCGGCAGCCTAACGGCGTCACTTAACCTTCAAAAAAAAAAAGAATTGATGAGATCAAATAGGGTGTCTCATAATATGAACATAAAATATCAGTATGATAGATATAGAGATCATACCACAACATAATAAAAAGTAACTTTAAAGACTTGACATGAAAGTAGAACTTTGAAAAATGATAAAGGTGAAAGAATCCCTTAAAAACTCGGCAGCCTAACGGCGCCACTTAAACTTCAACAAAAATTAATTGATGAGATCAAATAGGGTATCTCATCATATGAACATTGAAGATCAGTATGATAGATATAATGACCATACCCCAACATAATAAAAAGGAACTTGAAATACCTGACATGAAAGTAGAACTTTGAAAAATGAGAAAGGTGAAAGAATCCCTTAAACATTCGACAGCCTAACGACGCCACTTAAACATTCTTAAAACGAATTGATGAGAGAAAGAGGGGGTCTCTCATCATATGAAAATGAAAAGGGAAGTAAGAGTAATATAAAATAACATCCTTCAACATAAGAGCATGGAGCATAAAATAAATGACATAAAAGAGATTACTTGAAAAGAAAGAGAGAGGTCAGATCCCTTACCTTAAAACGTATCTCTTAAAACTCAAAGGTTGGGACCTTAAGGGCTTGGGGGAACCTTGAGAGGACTCCTTGGGAGGTAATGAGACCAGAGATTCATTGGGGGAGAGTTGGGAGTGAAAAATAAAGGAGCAAAGGGTGGGTATTTATAGGGAATGTGAGGGGACATGGCATTAATGGCCAAGGGACACCTCACAAGTGGTTTTCTCAAAACCATGGGCTCTCCCATGGTATTTCCCATGGAGTTAGGCCACATGGGTCCCCCCATACAATAATTCATCACCTTTGGTCGGACAACCCTTAAAATATCTCATGACATCATCATGACATAGTTATGATGTCATTAAACATACCGAAACCCTAAAACTGTATTTTTACTATTCACTGAAAATTCAACTTTCTCAGAAAAATCCCAAAATTTCACCTTAACCAAATATCAATGCTCTAATTTAAAAAATTAACTCCATTTTATAAAAATATTTTTCTAAATATTTTTAATTTAATTTTTAAATAAATACACTATTCACCAAAAATTCATTTTTTTCAGAAAAATCCCCAAGAATTACCTTAACATAATATCGATGCTCTGAGTTCAAAAATGAAATCCATTTTATAAAAATAATTTTCTAAATAATTTTAATTTAATTTTTAATTAAAAAACACTGTTCACCTGAAAAAACTAATACTTGACTAATAATTAATGAAACAGTTATTTACCTATTTTATTGAATCACGTTACTTAATCAAGGTGCCTATATTATATTAATACTTTCTGTAAGTGAGAGCATTACTAATCCTAAGCATAAAATCACTATTCATAATTTACTATTCATCAAAAATTAAGTTGATCTTATTAGACTCTAAATTTTGTACTGAACATAATTGTAGAAGACCATTTTTTGAAAATCATTACACATTTTTAATTATTTAAGGTTTACATAAACATTTTTAAAATATCATTTCTCTAAAATTCATAAAAAATATGCATACTATATTTATCCGGACATTTGAAAATTCATAAAATTCATCATAAGAAGAAATCTTATTTTTTATTTAAAACAAAGAATTACACAAGGCAGTTACGGTCTCCTTACATAGCCCCTTATAACCCCAGCATAGGACCTAAGTGTAAGGTGTGCTAAGGTGAGAGAATATGAGGGCGGCTCAGCCAATATTGCACGAGTAGTAATTTCTATCAGTTTGAACTTCTCGCGAAGGCGATTCCATTCTAGCTTCACAAGATGAAGTTCGTCTTGGGTTTGGTCCAGAGCAAATCCCAATGGCGCTACCTCCTTCCCAAGTTCTGTTAGATGGGCTTCGATTGGCCCGAGACTACTGGATGAGGCCATCGAATCTTCTTTCTATATTAATTAACCAAGATCACTTGTATTTGGAGACAATAATCGAAACATTTAGTTTCTAGCGGTCATATTGACCAATGGTAATATAACAGTCAAAACCCAACAGTGTCATTTTAATTATACTCATGTTATCAAATGAAACAGTTTTTTTGAGTATAAAAATAAAGTCACACAAAATTAGGAAACAAGATTTATTCAAAATTTCAGGTCGTTACAAATAGCGTGCTCTAGTGGTGGCTTGGGCCATAGAAGATGTGGAATATGATTCCCCCTGATGGGTGTCTTCCTGAGCTTGTACCCGACGTTGATTTCAGATCATCCGAGCTAGCTGTGTAGTGGTATAAAGCACCTGATCCTCAGTCTATGGGACTGGCTGGTGACGCTGACACGACTATGTGGGAGCCCTCCTCAGTGGCTACCTAGATAAAGTCATAGTCGGGGGGACTCAGGCATCCCTTACTTCATCCGCATAAGGGAGTGAATCATAAGAGCTCTCTGGGGATAGGCTCTTGAAGCTGTTGAAGGTCAGAGTGGGGAGTAGTGGCTCCCTGCGTGGCCCTTGGGGGTGGCGGTGTTGACGGGGCACATAGGCCTCCAGGTCTTGGTGGGATACATCCCTTGTTGGTATGACCCCCTCCTGTTCGTATCGATAGACAAGAGTATTAATCACCCTCCTTTTAATAAATTCAGGGTGTGAAATGGGGTGTGGAAACTTGACAGTTGTAGTCTTGGAAGTTGTCACAGAAGAGATAGAGCTGTACAGGACTACCATATTGGCATTGCCCTTTCCCCTGCATCTACAGGTGGGAGGTGATCGGTTTCTTGCAGTTATATATTGGGTCCTATAAAGTAGAAAAATTTAGCAATCAGTACATATAGTAGGAAAGAGATTCCCAATGACCCAACACCATTCAATATTCCATGGCTGGATAGAAAGATCCACATTGACAATGTCACAGACTAGGATACCCAATGATTAACTACCCCAAATCCTGGTGAGTTTCATGCCAGGCCCACTATTTTCTTGGTGGGACATGGCACCAGATATCTAGATCCGGTGACATGCTTATCTACTAATGCCTTGAATGATACTAATACCCATATTGAGGAGAAGAGTTTCACATCGATTTCACCATTTCTATTTCCAACGCTTACACCAGGCTGTGCGCATCCGTCTGTCGAGGAGGACGCTCAACTGTTTGTTTCCTTGCATTCTCTCTTTACAAAGGTGGGAGGCATTCATCACTTCTTTAGATATGTTTGCTCCTTGATTGAAACAAGATGATGGGATGTCACTCTCTCCTTCTGGGGATTTCTCCTTAGATTTCTTTACCTAGTCTGAGTCTCCATTAAAGATTAAGACATTGTTCTTGAAACTCTTCCTGGTTCTATATCTCTGTAAACACTAGTTAATTACACTGCTTCTATCAGGAAATTCCATGGGGTCAAGTCAGTGCAGCAACCTTCAGTTAGGGGAGTAGTCACATTAGACATTGCTGGCATCTCTGGATGCTGAAACACTTTTACACATGGATTTATTCCCCTTATGATAGAGATTATCGAGGGTGCAGAAGCCCGAGGAATCCCACATCAAATACGGGGAATTATATTCCAAAGGAATATCCCATAGGTTTTCCTCGGCTTCACATGTTTAACACGGGGTATGCCATGAGTGTAATGTCTAGTAGAGATAGATCAGACTAATCAGAACACTGATGAGAGTGGATCGGATGGGTATATCCATAGGAGGGAGCACTTGGAAGGTTTACTAGATGGGTGGATCAATATGTCCAATGAGGATGGATCTGAGGGGGTGTGTCCCATAGAGAGAAGATATCAAACTGTGAAGGCTAGTCTGGACACCTCAAAGGGAGGATCAGAGGATGATTGGGTCCTGGAAAAGTGGACACCAAGGTTTACCATTGGCTGGGATTGAACCTTGTAGAGGCTTCCTATATACCCTATATAGAAGATAGGGATCAAAACCCACATAGTTTGAGAGGTTGAATTAGGGAATTGGGGTGTACACAATGGACAATAACCTGAAGACATGCTGGGGCTTAAGCGTGATTAGTGGACTGGGTTCCCAAAAAGAGAAATGAGATGAATGGGGATTACACCTGGTTAGCTACCCGAATGGATGGAATGATTTTAGTGAGATGTGGAAGCTCGGGTAAAGTCAAGATGGATATGGATGAAGTGTCGAAGAATGGAATGAAGAGGGATATAACTAAAAACTAGTGTAGAGGTGATTGTATTGGGCTTGAACCTAGAATAGGTTTCCTACGTATCTTTGTGGTAGGGAATCAAATTCCACGTAGTTCTGGGATGGGTTGATGAGTCACCTGAGGAGGCAGCTCATGATAATGGACGCGTGGATGAGGACCCGAAGGAAATGGAACCAATGGGTTAAGGAATGATCTTCCCAAAACAAAAAATGATCTAGGGAGAGACTAGGATGGGACATGGATGATGGTATTGCACCTCAAAGATATTTCCTATGTATCCCCATGGCAGGGAATGAAAGGACACATAGTTCAGAATGGGGTATGGAATCAGAGTGTATAGAAAGGAAAAAAACTCGGCAACATGTTGGGGATTAGGCGGGTTTAGATACCCATTGCAAGAGGGGCACTCTTGGTTGGATAAGTATGGATTGAGTGTGGGGATTATGCATGGTTAGCTGCCTGAAAAAAAGTATGATATCATTAAGGGGTGGACCAAGGATGTGGGTCCCAAAAAAGGGGACAATGATGTTTACCGGTGTTTGGGGTCGAACCTCAGGCTATCTTCCTACATACCCTGTCTAGGAGACAAGTTTCAAAACCCACATAGTTTGATAGCATATAGTTTAACGTCCTGCAGGGTAAAAGGGGAGTACATAATGCAGGATGATAATGAATCGATGTGAAGATAGTTGGGTAAGATTGGTGATGGGATTGAACCTCATAGAGGGTTCCTACATACCTCACTTGAAAATGGAAAGGATTAAATTCCACATAGTTCAGTAGAGAGGGGATTGGGACCTAAACACTAAGATGGCCCATAGAGGATGTCATGGTGGATGCTTACTTTAAGCCCACATGATTCATGCTTGGTGTGATAAACAAGAGGAAACAAAGACCCTAAGATCGCATCATGAAAGGTGCTTTCACGAGGAATGGAGCGGGGATTATGCATGGTTAGTGGACCAAGGAGGAAATGGGGGGGGGGGATTACTCATAGAGGGAGGCATGAGTTAGGGTCCAGATGTAAGAGGAGGATATGGAGACCATACATGGAACACACCGACAAGTTGGGTCGGAGATTATGCAGAGACTGCCCAATGTGTGCATGGCAACAAAGCATAGAGGGGGAGGAGAGTGAGAGGGTGCTGGTGCCCATCCCCTTTACGATCCTCTCGAGGCTTTTCACTTATGCGATGCTCACAGTTTAACGTCATGTGTTACAGATGTGAGTTCTTGGTAGGTTAACATACTATAGCTCAGATGGTGAGGATTCACTCCTCACCCCTAGGACTTACATAACTATTACACTTTAAACCCTTGGTGAAGGGTAAGCACTAGAAAAGCCGTAGTTGCGGGGTTATGAAGTGATCCTTTGAAGGGTCCACATTAGCAAGGATATGCGAAGAAGCAATAACCATTAGCATGTCAATGAAAAGAAGCATAAGGAAAAGCAATGAAACATGGAGCACTGATCGAGGGACTTTGAAATCACTTTGTACAAGCATGGAGGGCCGCCCAGAAGCGGGGTTCATGAAGCAAGAGGCCTCGTAGAGAGGGGCTTTGCAAAGATCAGGGGATCACAAAGGATAGGGGATCATAGAGAAAAGGGCTTCATAGAGCTCAAGGTCTTATAGAGCCCAGGGATACATAGAGCATATGGGATCACAAAGAACATGGTTTAAAGAGGATAGGACTTTGAAAAGGATAGATCATCGCGAAGCATAGTGACCTAGCCTAAGTATGGAGTTCACATGTGTTTGGAGAGTTCTTCATGAAGCATGGGTGATTTGTGAAGTCTTGAGTACCTGAAGGGGTATCCTTCCTTTTTGATGTCCCATAGGCTTTGATAAGGGAATACCTCTTCAAAGAGGGGGTAATTTTGAGCAAAGGGAAAAGGGGTTCTCAATGATGAAGTACCTCAGATGATTCATTTTTTTCGGTTGGATCATAGAGAAAAGAATGCTTTTCGATTTGGGAATTCGTAAGGTGAAAGGTCAGGATCCTAATCATTTAGAGTAGGGGGGAAGCCACATATTTATAGGCAGCGGGGGGGGGGGGGGGGTGATTATCTGAGGGAACTCCGTGAAGAAATTTTTACTTCACTACTAGAGGTAGATTTCTTAAAGTTTCTCAAATTCTCAAAGTCGACCATCATCCCCTCTGCAGCATAGAGGCTTCCTTCATTCCATATGTGGTGGTCACAGAGGCTTCTATCAAATTTTTAGGATGCATGGAGGGGAATTTACTTACCTCTGTGGTATAGATAATTCAATCAATATCCTCAGACTCATAGAGGTGACCGTCTCTTTTGTTCTACGACATTCGTAGAGACAACCCAGATCTTTGCGCCGACCATGGTGTTGGTGGACTTCGTGAAGTTGCATCACAAAGCTTTCCCTTTGTCCCTATTTTTAGTTTCCTTTGATTATTTGTCCAAGGCCCGGATTTTAGTTCCAAAATGGTCATTGGACAAGTTTTCTTATCCAATGATTACAATTGGGGATATCCATGGTGAGAAAAAACTAATAAACCATTTTAAACTGGTACACTAGCGCATGAAAAGTGTTTCAATTTGATGCAGATCAAGAAGTGAGATGATCATTCTCGACCAATTTAATAAATAGTGGCATAAAAGATGAATTGATGAGTCCTAAATAGATTTAGATCGTTCATCGATGAAGAACTCACTCTCCAATTAATGAGATGAGTCATTTCATTCACTACATGTCAATCTGCCTAGATCTAGAGTTTCGTCATCATCTGTTTCCTATTCACCAATGAAGGGTGGAAGGAACCTCTAAATTATACCGAGGTTTATGCATATACACATAGATAATTAGAATAATGATTTATTTAATGGAATTTTAATTAGGTTAATTTAATTAATTAAATAAAATTAATTATTTGTTTAACAAAATACAACCACCAATGACTTCTTTTATTCGAATGTCCCATGCCGACCTATTTTAGGTTGCGCCTAGGGTAAAACTTGTGTTTCAAATTAAACCGTGTTCTCATATTTTTGATCTAAGATTCTTTTTAATATCTATAACATTTTCTTTAAGAAACTGCATGCGTGTAATATAAAATATATTTAATATTTTTATAAAATTAATTTTGGGAACACCTAGCCTTATAATCGCATGTCGTCTCAATGCCTAGCTCCGAAAATATATGTATCAAATTATTATAAGGAAAAAAATGGATCTTTACATCATTAAATAATTCAATATTTTCATACCCAAAAAATATAACTATTCAAAAATCTCAGGATACTGAGCCCACATCTAGCTCTCCCAGTCCCAAGAGCCTTCCTGCACACTCCCATGCTGCCATAACACATGAACCAAGGGGATGGTCCATCCATGCGGGGCCCTCTCATGAAGTTCCTAGATTTATACTAGGTGCTCTATAGAAGTGGCTCCATCCTCGATGTCCTACTTGCTATAGTCAATTACATGCATGGGGTCATGCACATATCTCCTCAACTGTGACACATGTAAGATATTGTAACACCTCAGGTTTTTATGAACCTTTTTTGAATAAATTAAATTTATTAAATGCCTTATTTTACATGCTAAAACATGTTAATATTTCACTATACACAACACTGGCTTAGTTTTTGTTATACGTAACAATGAGTTTCTACGAAACATCATTTTATTATTATACTTATTTAAATAAGATAATTATAACCTAGCCATTAGAATAGAAGTTTTGAACATGATTAAATAAATTATGAAATTATGGTTTGCATATAATTCCTTAACCAATTAATTATAAATTAATGTAAAACATTTTCAAAATGAAAGGAAATATTTTTTTGAAAAATTATTTAAATATACACAAGTGTGTTTTATGCCAATAAATAAAAAAATCACTATTAGTGAATTATATTAATGAAATATATATATAATATATTCAATTTAATTTTTAACATTCATATTATGTGTTTTATAAACAAGGTATTAGAATAAATCCAATTTTATGCATAAAACTAGTATATTTCTAAAAAGTCAAATTTTATGCCTTTTAATGGAGAACCGAGTTTAAATATTTTTTTGACAATTTTATAATTTTTATATGAAAAAATAAAATTCTTCTATGAAATAGGGATATAAAAATTTACTTTGGTTAAATTTTCTTGTAATTTTCTAATAAGTATCTTATTTTGATGAATAATGAAAATACTGAATTTTAATTGAAAACAACTTTTTCATTGAAATTATTTATGGTTTTTATTATATATTAGACTGGTTTTAAATTATTATTAGATAAAGTTTTTTATAATTTAATCCAATTTAGGTTATTAGAATCAATTTCACATTGAATTTGGATATAAAAACATGTTAATCTTTCGGACATTTTCACTTCAAAAACTCATTTTCCCGTTTTGTCAATGGAATTAATTTTTAATTAATTTTATAAAATATGTGTTTTGAATTATGAAAAATGAATTTAATATTTTTAATAATATTTTCACAATTTATTAAATAGTTCCCTTTTCTCTGGTCAATATGAATAGTAACTTTTGTAATTTCTATTTCAATGGTAAAGGGAAAATTAGGTAATTTAAGTTAAAAATAAAGTGATAAGGACTATAAAATGACCCTAAAACTTAATAAAACTTTATTGGATGATGGTAATTCGACCCTTAACATATAATTATATAAATTTAATAATTTAATAGACACTTTTCCATAAAAATTACATAGATATTATTAAAATGAAAGAGAGTGACAAAATGTCACTCTTACTTTTAATAAGTACAATATTTTTATTATGAAGTTAAATAGAAGATATGTTTGATTATATATATTATTATAAAACCTGAAATTTTTATCTACACCATATAAATTTATTTTTTATTTTTAGTGAATAAATAATTATCATAAATAATTACAAAATGATGATGCGATAATTATTAAATCAATGAAACAATCAATTAAATGATATTAGAAATATTAAAAGAAATATATTTTTACTTAATTAAGTTCATAAACGAATTTTTGGGTGAATATGACATGTTAGGGGTGTATTAATTTAATTGTTTTGATGTTTTCTTGTTGTATTTATTTTCATAATGTTAAGGTTATAAATAGTGTGAAAATTGACACTTATGATATTTTATGAAAATAATATTTTATTAAATTATTTAAAAATTGTATAAATATTAAATAAGGACAAAGGGGATTATATATGGTATAAAATATCATAAATTTTTCATTTATTGTCCAATTTAAACTTTTTAATTAAAAATTACACCCTCTTAGTATAGAAAAATGGGTTACCATAGTTAAAATTAAAATGGGCTAATTTAGGGTTAATCAAAATGATAAGGATTAAAATAACACCGAAACTTTTGTAAAATATATTGGTTTATGAGATTAAAACCTTATAATGTATTATCTTTGAATAAATGTAATTTTTTAGGTATTTTGATTGAGATTTAATTTATTATAAATTAATCTTTTGAGAAATTCCAAAAGTGCCCCTCCCCTATCTTATAAAAGGGAATCTCTTATTCTCTTTTACTCACACTTTTGAACCTATTTAGTTTGGAAAATATATATATCTAAATATCCTCTCAACATCCCTAAATTAATACTATAATCCTTAATTTTTTCATTAATCCAACCGAAAAATTCCTTTTATTCAAATCAAAAGAAGATACCGAAAGAAGAGGTAAGGTTCATCAATGAACATTTTCATTTCATTTTTTCCTTGAACCCCCTAAATTATTTTTATTACATGATTATATAATAAAATCAGTATCATAAATATACTGATATTTTTTTATTATAAGGTTTATTACAACACTTTCGAACACTTCCATCTAATGGGTAACGAACTTACCATTCTTGTGTACGGAGAACTACCGCCTCACAAAACGATGTTGTTCATTTTTCCTTTACCACCTATCATGGTTGAGAATTATGATGTAAAATATATTTATATATTATATATATGGTATTTATAATGTATTTATTCTTATTTAATTATTATATAAAACTTAACTTCATTCTTTCCATTTTTTGGAAATACGATAACTTTGTTTGTGGACGTGTAGAGTACTGCTTCCTCAAAGCGATGTGATTCGTTCACACTTTACATGAAATGTATTAAGGATGGGTTTAGTGAAAATATATGATATATATGAAATAATAATTCTACTATAATTATATTATATATATATATAAACATATATTTCATTTACTTTCTTTCTTTCAATATGACTAGAAAATGGAAATAATGTTTATGTGTACGTACGACCTACCGTTTCCATGAACGGTGTATTTCATTTTCTATTTCTATATTTTTTATATTTTTATAAATACACATATATTGAATATATATGGTATTTATGTCATTTTTATAATTCTATAAATGATTAAATCATGATATAAGTATGACGAGCAAAAATATATCAAATCAAATCACATGGGAAAAACAAAGCGGTTATTACCCGAAATGTAACTATAACATGAAATTATTGATAAAATGGTAATATAAGGCCATAAGTAAATAATATATGATATGATATAATTGAATATGGTTCTGTAATATATTTATAATAAACTTATTATTATTTTATAGGAGTTTTTCATGAGTATAATGAGAGAAAACATGTTAGGTAAGGGATTTCCCGTCTCACTTTATTTCCGTGAGATATATGCGATAATCACCACTTATTCTTATTGTGCAGTGTATATATTTCCCTATAAAATGTTATATCATGAATTTTATTTATTTCATGATATTAAATGTTTTAATTGATTTTATTCTTTCTGGGGGTTTATGGTTCAAAAGTTACCAAATCGGTAAGGTAATTTTGTCTCAATTTGCCTTCTTTTAGACACATGTCATGTTATGCACCTATTTTATTTTATGAGGTGTATATACTAATATTTGACATGTTTTATCATGAATATAATTATTTTCATGATATTTTATGATTTATTTAATGTTATTATCTCTTTTTTTGGAAATCCATGTTCCTTTAAAACAATGTTTTCTAAAAATGTTTTAAAAGTGTTTTAAATAACCTTTTTTTTGAATAAAATAGATTTCAATGATTTTTAAAATGGTTTAAAATATTCCTTTATAAGTTTTAAAGGTTATTTTCAATGAAAAAGGTTTAATAAAATTTTTATTATTTTATAAGAATTTTCAAAGAGGAATGGATATTTCCCCAAAGGAATGTTTTAAAAAGATATTTCAAAGTTATTTTCCATCTAAGATGACATCCGTTGGTGTTAATAATGTCTTACTAGAGATAATACCCATTGATAATATTATTATTATTATCTAAATATTTTTTTATTTATGGAATGATATTTATAAAACCCATTTATTTTCCATGGATTATGTTATGATTGAATGATGTTTATGAAATCCATTTTATTCCATGGGTTCAGATATGATGAATGATTTATGTTCTTGTGGAAAAAATATGTATGGTTTTTATTATGTGATGGGTGAGACCTAAATCTATCCCAATTCACTGGGTAAAGATCAATATCTCATGAGATAGACATGGTTGGAACAAGGAGTGAACTCGATTCAGTAAAGGACTTTGTCTGCTAAGATAGTCTTGGGAGTGAACCTTGACTACTAATATGGTCATGGGAGTAAAACATGACTACCAAGATGGTATAAGAAGTGAAATAATAATAATAAGATAGCCTTGTCAGTGATTACTTGACTATTATTGAAATAATTTTATATGATTATGTATATTCCATAATTCCATGTCATATTTTATGCTCTCATAGAATATGTTATTTCATTATTTATGAACTTCTATGATTTATTACATGATATGATAAAATGATAACTAATATACATGATATGATTTTCAAATGATTTGTTTATGTACATATTCCTTGTGATTATGTTATGATTTATCTGTCCCTTATTTACCCTTACTGAGCATATTATCTCACCATTTATTATATTTATTTTCCCCATGATATGAAGAAATAAATTAAGTTTGATACGTCAGAAAGGGTTCAGGTTATGAATAAATAGGTGGGAGAAGAAGTTGATGTGTTACGAACCAGTTTTTTATGTTTCCATGTTTCCAAAGGCACTAAACTAATACGGTATTTGGGCGTGTGCTTTTGTAATGTATTAAATGCTTCTAAAAAACGATGCAATGTTAATGTACATTAATATTGTGTCGTTATAGTTGGTATCAGAGCAAAGGTTTAGTTAACCTTTGGAAACTAGGATGATAATTTTTTTAATATACTTATATATACTTCTAAGGATATGTATAGGTGTGTAACTAAGTATCATTCTAAGTATAGGTTGAAAACCTAGAGTTTTCATAATGATCATGAATAACCTAGGATTAAACCTATGGTTTCATAGATTGAAATTTTATAAGTAATTTCCCTAGTTTATGTGGTTTCCACACTGTGATTATTGTGGTTCACACTATTCTTTTGGTTTTATTCAATGGATAGTACCAGAATGAATCATGTTAATATTTAATATGATGGAAAGTTCAGTGACTATGAGAAACCAAATTATATGATGACTAGAAAAAAGATATTATGGTTATTCTTAATCAGTTATCATGATATATTATCAAAAATGTGATCCTCATTGAGATTCATAACACATCGAATAAGGTGAAGATATACTTTTATGAATGTTCATGTGGTTATGAACATAGAGGAAAGAAGATATGACTTATCGTATGTCAAGAAGGTGGGAATAAGAACCTATAGGAATATCTCAAATAGAAGGGAAGATGTTATCTTTGTGGAAAAGAAGGTCATATAGTGAAAAATTATTGAGGAGTTCAATGTATTATGTGTGGGGAACATGGGAATTATCCAACTCAATTACCTAACCCAATAATTTACTTACCAAGGAAGGTCTTATCATATTAAAATCATTTAAGTGTAAGGATTTAAGTATTTATGTATTTGGATTAAATAATTATGCATTGTAAAATATATAAGGATTGTACAATATCAGTTTTTCATTATGGATTTTAGAGAATGTGTTGAATGGTACTAGTGACCTAGAAAAGTGATTTAATAGAAAGGTTATATTTTCTGGAAAAAACATGATTAAGGGAAGGTAACCATTAGTATGATCCTAATGTTGACATAATGGTGTTTAGTTTGATTATAAATGGGATAATATTGATAACCTTGGGACTGATAAGGTGAAAAGATGGTTTATGATATCATGGATTGAGTTTATAGAATTTTTGGATTTATGGTATGAGGAAAGAGTTAATTTTTTAAAGCCTACATGTTTTCACTACAGTTTTATGGTAATTCAGGCTATTATGATGTTTCAAGTTAAAAAATGAGAATGGTCTTCACATGTTTGGTATGTGATAATTAAGTGCTACATCATGTTTTTTGGGGGATAAATTCTAAGTTTAGTGACCTTATTTTAAAATTCTTGGATTTTAATCTTTTTAAAGGTTCATAAGGGTAACAATTTATGAAATCTTTTACATTGAAATTTGGTTGAGGTTTTATAGATTAATCTTTTGATTTATGAATATTTGATAACATGTGATAACCATTTTGTTGAGATGATAACTAGAGACAAACGGAATAACTTATCATCTCATTATGAATCATATGATCCACCAGTTCTCCAAGAATTAAAATTTCAACCTCATTTCTTGAAGTAAGATATGGAGAGGAAATTGATCAAGGAATAATCAATGGAAGAGATCATGCTTACAAAATGGAATGAAATCAAGTAAGTATATATTTTTGTGAAAATTATTAAACTTTAGGAAAGGTATCTTGAAAAAAAAAATTCATCCTAGTACCTTCATTTAAGATGAATCAAATGGTCCCTTAGATCATCATAGATTTATCGTTTTGTGATGATTACCGTTATATGGACCATGTTCTCTATCAATCTCCATCAAAACATGATATTTTGAATTCTCTTTCATGTTCATTTTTTAAGTTTCCACTAATCCTAATTATGTGGTGATATTAACCTTTTACTATCCACCTATTTAAGAGGATGTTTTATTGACCCTTTTATGTTGTGGTTTTCCCATAAAGAAATTCTCAAAAATTCCACCATTGATTTTCGAAGTGAAATTTGAAATTTCAAGGATTTTATTTTCTTTTTAAATTCTTGATCGTATTAGAATGGTATGCTATCCATTGGAACTTCCACCAAATCTCTCTCATGTACATTATTTGTTCCATGTATGTCTTATTAGGAAGTACATATCTAATCCTTCACATGTACTAAATCTAGAGGTCATACCATTGGAGAAAGATCCTTATTATGAAGAGAAACTAGTAGAATTTTTGGATCACAGAGATAAAGTTTTACAAAATAAGACCACACACCTGGTTAAATTTTTATGTATCAAACCACAAGTTTGAACAAGATTCATGGTAACTTGAGGATATACTGAGGTAGAAGTATCCTCATTTTTTTATTAGAATGATGAATTTTGATGGATAAATTCATTTCAAGGGGGGTAGAATGTTACACACCATGTTTTTATGAACCTTTTTTTCAAATAAATTAAATTTCTTAAATGTATTTTGTCACATGCTACACCAAGTTACGTTTTTACTACACGAGACACTATCTTAGCTTGCATTATAAGTAACACTAAGTTTCTACGAAACATCATTTTATTATTATACTTATTAAAAAAAGACAATTATAACCTAGAAATTAGTCTGAAAGGTATGAACAAGATTAAATAAAATATTAAATTATGGTTTAGAAATAATTCTTTGACCAATTAATTATAAATGAAGGTAAAAACTCTTTAAAATAAAAGGGAATGTTTTTCTAAAAAAATATTTAAATATACATAAGTGTGTTTTATACCAAAAAATAATCAAATCACTCTTATTGAATTATATTAATTTAACACACACACACACATATATATATATAATATTAAATTTAATGTTTAAAATCCATATTATGTTTTTTATATACATGATATAATAAAAAATCAAATTTTACACTTAAAATAAGTAATTTTCTAAAAAGGCAGTTTTGCCGCCCTTTAATGGAGAACCCATTTTAAATATAATTTTTGACAATTTTATAAATTTTATATAAAAAATAAACTTCTTATTTTATATATGGATATCAATATTTAATTTGGTTAAATTTTAGGTATTTTTATGATAAGTTTCATATTTTGATGAATAATGAAAATATTGAATTTTAATTGAAAACAACTTTTTCATCAAAATTATTTGTAATGTATAATTATATATTTTATTGGTTTTAAAGTATAATTAGATCAATTTTTTATAATTTATTCCAATTTAGGTCATTGGAATCAATTTCATATTGAATTTTGATACAAAAATATGTTAATCTTTTCGATGTTTTCACTTTAAAAACCCATTTTCTCATCCCACCAACAAGATTAATTTTAAATTAATTTTAGAAAATTACACGTTTTTAATTATTAAAAATGGATTCTATATTTGGAATTGGAATTTAAAAATTTAGTAAATATCTCTCTTTTATTTTTGGTCAATATGAGTAGTAACTTTGGTAAATTTTATTACAACGGTAAAAGGAAAATAGGGTGATTTAAGTTAAAAATAAAGTGATAAGGACTATAAAATGACCCTAACACTTGCTAAAAATTTATTTTAAGAATATAATTCTAACCTTGACACATAATTATCGAAATTGAATAATTTAATTGACACTTGTCCATGAAAATGACTTGGATATTATTAAAATCAAAGAGAGTGACAAAATGTCACACTCTTACTTTTAATAAGTATAATATTGTTAATATGGAGTTAAATAGAAGATATTATAGACTATATATATTATTATTAAATATAATATGATTATATACATCATATATATTTTTCAGTTAATAAATAATTATCATAAATAATTACAAAATGATGATGCGATAATTATTCAATTAATGAAACAATCAATTATATGATATTAGAAATATTAAATGAAATATATTTTTACTAAATTAAGGTTATAAACGAATTTAATGGGTTAATATGACATGTTAGGGGTTTATAAAGTTAATTTTTTCAAAGTTATCATATTTCATTAATTTTCTTAAAGTCAAAGTAATGAATAGTGTCTAAATTGACACGTATGATATTTTATGAAAATAATTTTTTATCAAATTATTTAGAAATAATAAAAATATTAAATAATAACAAAGTGTATGATGTATGGTCTAAAATATTACACATTTTCCATTTATGTTACAATTGAAACTTTATTATTTAAAATTACATCATCTTTGTATAAAAAAATTGGATACTATAGTTAAAATTAAAATGGATTAATTTAAGGTTAATCAAAATGATAAGGATTAAAATAACACAAAAACATATATAGAATATATTAGTTGATGATATTAAAACCTTATAATGTATTATATTTTAATTAATCACCTTTTTAGGTATTTTTATTGAGATGGAATTTATTATAAGTTAATCTTTTGAGAAATTCCAAAAGTGCCCCTCCCATCTCTTATAAAGGGAACCTCTTCTTCTCTTTAAGTAACCCATTAGAACCTATTTTGTTCAAAAAATATATTTCTAAATATCATCCAAAAATCCATACTTTCATCATATAATCCTTAATTTTGGAATAATTCCAACCAAATAAGTCATTTTATGCAAATCAAAAGGAGATACATAAAGATGAGGTAAAGTTCATCAACAAACATTTTCATTTTATTTATTACATGAACCCTCAATTTTTTCTATAACATTGTTATATAATATAATTAGTATCCTAAAAATACTGATTTTTTTTATTATAATGGTTTAACCTAAACCTACACACAATTCCATCTAATAGGTAACGAACTTACCGTTCTTGTGTATAGTGAACTACCACCTCAGAAAACAATGTTGTTCATTTTTCCTTTAACACCTCTCATGGTTGGTAATTATGATGGAAAATATATTTTATATGATTTATATGGTATTTATGATGTATTTATACATCTGTAATTACTATATAAAACATACCTCCAGGATTTCTATTTTGTGGAAATACGATAACTTCGTTTGTGGACGTGTGGACTACCACCTAATCAAAGAATTGTGATTCGTTCACACTTTACATGGAATGTATTAAGGATGGGTTTAGTGAATTTACACGATATATATGAAATAATAATTCTACTGAAATTATATTATATATATACTTAAATTTCATTTACTTTCATTAAATACGATAAAAAAATGGAAACAATGTTCATGCGTATGTACGACCTAGCATATCCATGAATAATGTATTTCATTTTCTATTTATATCTTTTTTATATTACTATAAATATATATACTAAATATATATGATATTTATTTCATTTTAATCATTCTATAAATCATTAAATTATTATATAAGTATGAGGGAAAAAATATATCAAATCAAAACACATGCGAAAAACAAAACGGTTATTAACCGAAACATAACTTTAACATGAAATTGTTGATAAATAGGTAATATAAGGACATAATTAAATCATATATGATATGATATAATTTAATAAGGTTAATTAATATATTTATAATAAATTCATACTTATTATACATGAGTTTTTCATGAGTGTGATGAGTTTCAAGAAATAATGTAAGGGATTTTTCATCTCACTTTATTTCTGTGAGATACATGAGATAATCACCAATTATTCTTGTTGGGTGGTGTCTATATTTTCCTATGAAATTTTATATATTTAATTTAATTTATTTCATTATATTCAATGTTTCAATTGATTTTATTCTTTCATGGGTTTTACAGTTCAAAAGCTACCAAACTGATAAGGTAATTTTGTCTTAATTTTCCTTCTTTGAGACACATGATATGTTATGCACCTATATTATTTTACGAGGTGTGTATACTGCCATTTGACATTTTTTATCATTAATATAATTCTTTTAATGATATTTTAAACTTCATGTAATTTTATTCTCTCTTCAGTCAGAAATCCATGTTCCTTCAAAACAATGTTTTCTAAAAAATGTTTTAAAAGTGTTTTAAATGATATTTTAAGAATTTTCAAGAAAATGGAATTAAAATATTTTTAAAATGGTTTCAAATATTACTTTATAAGTTTTCAAGGTAATTTTAAATGAAAAATATTTAATAAATGTTTTATGATTTTAAAATCATTTTTCAAAGTGGAAAGTATATTTCCCTAAATAAATGTTTTAAAAAGATCTTTCAAAATTATTTTCTATCTAAGATTATATACGTTGGTGTTACTCATGTATTAATGAAGATATGATCCAATTATACTATTCTTATTCTTCTTCTAGATAGTTTATGTTTATTATGGAATGATATTTATGAAACCCATTTTTTTTCCATGGGTTATGTTATGATTGAATTATGTTTATGAAAACAATTTCATTACATGGGGTTATATATGATGAATGATTTATATTCTTGTGGAACATATATTTATAGTTTTCATTATGTGATGGGTGGGACCTATATCTCTCTATAATGAATTGGGTAAAGATTTATATCTCATGATATAGAAAAGACTGTAACGGGGAGTGAACTCCATTCAGTAAAGGACTTTGTCTGCTAAGATGGTCTTGAGAGTGAACCTTGAATACTAAGATAGTTATGGGAGTGAATCATGACTACCAAGATGGTATGATGAGTGATATCATACTAATTAGATAGCTTTAATAGTTATTCCTTGACTACTATGGAAATTTTTTTATATGATTATGTGTATTCCATGATTCCATGTCTTATATTATGATCTTAAAGAATATATTATTTCATTATTTATGAACTTATGTGATTTATTTCATAACATGATATTAGGATCATTGATATACATGATATTATTTTCAAATGTTTTATTTATGTACATATTCCTTATGATTATATTATTATTGATCGCTCCCTTGTTTACCCTTAATGAGAATCTCAGATCACCCTTTGTTATGTTCCTTTTCCTTAGGATACGAAGATAGGAATTAAGTTCGATATATCAAAAAGGGTTCTAGTTATGAATAAATAGGCGAAAGAAGAAGTAGATGTGTTATGAACCTGTTATTTATGTTTCCTTGTTTCCAAAGGCACTAAAATAATATGGTATTTGGGTGTGTGTTTGTGTAATGTATTAAATGTTCTGCTAAAATGATGTAATGTCAATGTCAGTTAAGATTGGGTCATTATAGATGTCATGCTCCCACCCCTGCTACGGGGTAAAGGTAAAGAGGAAGGAAACCTTACCAACTATCTACAAGATCTCAAACGGCCAGATGAACCTTGGGGATATCTTGCCTCCTCAGCTGAATCTCTCTGATCCCTATCATGGGTATACTCTTAGAAAAATGCGGTATCCCTAATCAAACTCTAAGGGCCTACGATGCCGATCTTCATAAGATTTATTCCTACATGGGTATGTCCTATTGTACTGATGGATGACTTGGACCTTCTCCACCATCACCTGTACCATCTCTGTACCCACAAGATATGCCGTACCAATCTCTATCCAGCACAAGGGTGACCTGAAAGGTCTCCCGTACAGGTCATTAAAAGGTGTCATACCAATAATAGAGTGGTAGCTTCTATTGTATGAAAACTATACCAGTGGAAAGTGATACTCCCAACTCTGGAAAAAGTATAACATGAAATCCCTCAGCATATCCTCTAACACCTAGATGGTGCACTTGGTCATCCCATCTGTATGGGGGTGAAGGGTTGTACCCATCCTTATCTAAGTCTCTAATTCCTCCTACATACCTCTACATAATTGTGTTGTGAAACACACATCATAATCAGAGACTACAGTCAAGGGAATCCCATGAATACGAACAATCTCTCATATATACATCTGCCCCAAACTCTCCACCGAACTATTCTCTCTGATATAAAGTGTTCCGACTTCATGAGATAGTCAAATATCACCCATATGGAATTGCAGCCCCTTGATTTCTTCAAAATCCCTATCACAAAGTCCATGGATATGACATCCCATTTAGACTCCAAGATCTCAAGGGGATGATACAAACCCATCGGAACCTGGGGCTCAGCCTTCACCTACTGATAGGTGAGGCACTGAGGGATGAGCTCAACAACTATCCATCTCAAGTAGGCCCACCAAAATTTACACTTAAGGTCTCCATATATCTACCCCACACCTATATGTACAAATAAAGTAGATATGTGAAACTCTCTCATCACCTCCTCCCACATCATGAATGGAACCACCATCAATCCTAGAAAAAATATGATATGATTCCCTCCTTCATAAAATAAATTTGGTGAATCTCATGAGGATATCTGGTCACACAAGACTGTATAATCAATATCTCCCAAATAGGACTCTCTCACATGCTGAAGGAGTGGAGGAGTCAACATCATCGACTGAATATAAGTTATACCCTCCTGCTCAACTAAGCCAGCTATAAGGAATCCAACTAGTTAGATGCCTTTGGAACAAAACAAGCCTGGGACTTCCTATTAATGGAATCTACTACCACATTTCCCTTACCTAGAGTATAGATTTTATTGAAGTCATAGTCTCGCATGAACTCCAACCAGCACCTATATCTTAGTTTCAAGTCTCTCTATGTGAATACGTACCTGAGGGTCTGATAGTTTGAGTAAACCCCGAAGCACTCTCCTAGTAGATAGTGCATCTACACCCTCAGAGTGAAAACTACCAATGAAACCTATAGGCCATGAGTCGTGTAGTTATTCTCATGGGGTCTCAATTACCTTGACCCTAATAAAATAAATGGGTATCTATGCATCAACACACAACCAATACCTTATCATGAGGAATTGAAACACACTACATAATCTATGCCTTCCTCTAGTAGTCTCAAAATAAGAGCAGTCATCAGACCCAACCTCAACTCCTTGAAGGACCTTTAGGACTACTCAATCTAGGTAAACAAATAGCTTTTTTTTTGCATTAGGGAATTCAAAGGGGATTAAATCCTAGATAATCCTTCCATAAACCTATTGTAGTACCCTTACAAGATAATAAAACTCCATACCTCTAAAATTATCTTGGGTGGGTCCTAAGTAATAATTGCATTGATATTCACCAAGTCCATAAATGAACCATGATAATAAATGACATGACCTAGTAAATGAACCTCATGAATCCCAAACTGGAACTTTGAGAACTTACTATAAAGTTAGTGCTTCCTAAGAAAATCTAAGACCATCCTCAAATGCTCTGCTTGCTCCTCTATTTAAGTAGATTATATGAGTATGTCATTAATGAAAACTATAATGAAATGGTCCAAGTACAGCTGGATGATCCTATTCAAAAAATCCATAAATAAGGTAGGGGAGTTCATCACACTAAAGGGTATCACCAGGAACTCATAGTGCCTATAACGACATCAAAATGACAGCTTCAGAATATCAGGATTGAGAACTCTCAACTTGTGGTAGTTGAATCATATATATATCTTCAAGAACCATATCGTGCCTCAAAATTGATCAAAAAGTTCATATGTACTCAATTATGGGTACTTATTCTTTATCATGGCCTAGTTTAGGTGATAATAATCTACGCAAATCCGACTGATCCCATCCACCCTTTTCATGAACAACACTAGAGCTACCCAGGGGGACACACTGGGCCTAATAAAACCTTTATCTCAAAGGTCCTCCAACTATAATAGCATCTCCCAGAGCTTGATTGGGGCTATTCGATATGATGCAAAAGACATAAGAGTGGTCCTAAGATACAAGTTGATACAAAACTCCATATCGCACCTCAGAGATAGTCCCAAAACATACTCGGGGAAAATTTCCAAAAAATCCTCCACTATTGAAGGAATCCAGATGTCTAAAGAGAATTATTCACCTAGTATACAATCTAAAACTAATGGGTGATGGGATGTAGCCTCATGTTTGAAAAATCTAATTTTACTACCATGAAATCTCTCTTACCCGTAAAGGAGAATCTTATACCATCAGAGTGAAGGAATTTGAATCATCTATGGTGAAAGTTAATCTGGGCTTGGACTATGGGAAACCAATCCATACCAAAGAGGATGTCATAAGGTTTCATCATGGAGACTAAAAGGTCCCATGAAAACCTATCTCCACCTTGTGATAGCTCAAACTGCTAGAAGATAAAATATATAGATGAAGCATTCCGTATAGGAACCTCAATACAAAGCTTATTGGATAACGCCTCTACTAGAAGCTCCAACTCTCACACTAGGAGAAAAAATATGAAGGAATGACTCAATCCTTTGTCTTCTAATACCGATAAAAGAGTAAAATTAACACAGATCATATATCTAATCATCTTATTCACCGCTGGTTCATAAGAATCCATCACCCGCAGTTTCCTGAGACCCTGACCACAAGCTCCATGAGCCTGACATGGGCCACCTGGTGGTGGTGGTGTAAGGATATCATAGTGTTGTAATCCACCCATAGATCATCCTCTCAGAGATCCACCTGCTCCTCTTCTAACTCTTCCTCCCTTGGGGTCACCCATACCTCACCTAGGAGATACCTGATTACGACACTACCTCTGTTATGGTGGTCCATCTGCTATCAACCTTCCCTCCTTATCACATCAGGATGGGAAATCACGCATCATGTGACCTCGACTTTCACATGCATAGAACCACCATCTATGAGGTTCCCTAGTCTTTGTGCCGCATAACCACATGTATGAGTATGATCATGGGGAGGTCTCTTGTGGTAAGATCTTATTGACTGGCACCTGTTAGCTGCTGGAGATGACTTATCCTTGTAACATGCACCACCATCCCTAGCTACCTGAAATTATTTTCATAGAAATATCTCTATAATTAGTGCCTACTCCAGCACCCTAGAATAGGCGGGGATGCACAAGGGTACCACACTGGAAAGGATATATCCATGAAGACCCTACTCAATATTTTGTGCTTGGAATTAGCCATCCCAAATCATGTCAAGGGAGTACCACATAATTTCTGTGAACCTCACATCATAATTTTCAACTATCATCCCTCCCTTCTACAATACTGGAATCTACTAAATATGAAATGATCTCAAGTAGGAGGGGTAGTACTCCTTACAGAATAGCTGCTGGAAGTTAGGCCATGAGAGTGTTGACTCATCATTCATCTGTGTAACAAGACTCCACCATCACCCAACTTCTTCGTAGAAAAGGATAGTTTCCAGCACAAAAACCAGATCTATTAGTGTCTAAGTAATCCTGAAAATGTGGTCCACCAAATCTATCGAATCCTCTAATAAATGGGGATCTGTCTCACTATAGAACCTCAGTAGCCTATGGAGCTTGAATTAATGGAGTGCGCTAAGACTAAGCATATACTCATCCTTCCTTTCTAGTATGATATCTTACTTAATAGGTGGGGGTGCTGGTACCTATCCACCTGGAGGAAGGATATCATGGTATGGACCATTAACCGAGGCCTCATCACTCATTGGGTTGTTTTCACAATATGAAAATGGTAACCTTAATAGTTGTCATCACGAAGGAATCTTGAAAATTTAATCAAGACACACCATGGTCATATGAGAATATATATACACTGGGGAGATGTCTCAAGAAGGAAACTCAACGACTCAATCCTATATGATGCATGTACCATTTATCCCTACAACCAATGTATTGGTATCCCGATTCGACAAGTAGGTAATCAAGATCCTTGTGAATGGATATGTCAGCCATCACACAGAAAATAGATTATTATTCCTGGAAGCCACACTCAAAACACTTTGAAATTGTTTCCCTAAGTCCCAACCAAATCCTCATAAGGGGACTACTTCAAAAAAATACCTAGGATTGTATCACCTTTGATACCAATATTTCATGACCCGACCCAATAGGGATCAATCCAAAACTACCCCAATATTGCCTCTATAGGCCAGGGGCTGGTGACAATTGTTAAAAGGCATATATAACATGGGAGGCCTTTTCTGAATGTACCATTACACACACACACCCAACCATATCAATGAAGAAGTGAAGAGTAACAATAATAAAAAGATGAAATGTATAGAACCTAACCATGCATATGAAAACCTCTTGGGCGTACAAGAGTACGACAATGAAAACCTAAAGTAAAGGTAAAAAATACAATCCCAACCAGAAGGATGTCCCAACCTGAAAAAAATGGAATGTAAATTTATAGACAGAGGCCAACTCTTAACCTCCAAGATCCGACCACTGTATGAAGTCCAATTCACCAGGTATCCCTATGATCCTTTGTAATCATCACTGACCTATCTGTTGATTTCATAATACATGACACATGTGGACAAATCACTTGTAGGGGCGAGTAAATACTTACCAAGTAGGTTACCCCAAACGATGAAGAGGGGACATTTTGAGGTACGATATGAATAGATAGATAGTAGACAGATCAACCTAAAGAAAAAGAGTACAAAATCCAATGACATGGACACAAATATATATATATATATATATATATATATATATATATCTGTGTGTGTGTATGATCAAACCAAAGAAACACAAATCATAGAGAAAAGAGGATATCCCTCTCGCAACCTAACCTAGGTAAAGAGTTACAACAGTTCCAGAAGTCCATCATCGATTCCCAACATCTCGCATGTTAGTCCAAATAAGTAACCGTGTTGAGGGATCATACCTTGAAACTATTCCACATAGTCAAGGGGACACAATATACAATGAGAGAAAATGCACCATGGTGCTTCAGGGGGGTTCCAATCAATGTAAGGAGGACCCATGCTGTATCCAATGGGGGGATATAAATCCATAAATATAGGACTCATTCCCTGATCCATTAGCGGGTACGACTCAGTAGATAGAGTACATGTAGCCTAATTACACAGGGGGTACCACTTAGTAGATAGATGAACCACACCCAAATTCCATAGGGGGTACCACTCAGTGTACGTAGGACCTGCAGCCTACCTGATAGGGGTTTTACTCCATAAATTTAGGGCCTCCTCCCTGATCTGTCGGGGGAGGGGGGTACCACTCAGTAGATAGAGGACCCACACCCTAATGCAATATGGGGGTACCACTCAATGTAAGGAATACCTATACCTTTATCGATAGGGGGTTATACTTAGTAAGTAGATAGAGGACGCAGACCCTAGTCTAATAAGGGGTTCCACTCTAATGATCCTACTGTATCACTGCTATCGATGATCACTGCTTAAATAATAGGCACACTTAGAAAATATTTCATTATATCTCAAAACCTACCATGAAGTCATCAATCATGTTCTATGTGGGAAAAAACGTAGCACATGATACTCCCAGGAAAAAATATGATTCCAAATGAAGGAGATACAAGAGGTTAAAGGTTCCTCAGAAGGAAATAATGAGTATACAACATGTAAGAGTCCCCACATGGAATGTGGTCTTTCTCCACATCCTAGGCATGTCACTTATGATACATGGTTCTCTACCCATGTAGCCCTACATGATGTTTAGGGATACCACATGGTGTGCCTCAGCCACCTGGGGTCCTCCCCGTGCTCTCTGGCTATGTATGTTTATCCTACCCATGTCCTTGCACATAAGCACATGAAATGTGTCTAGCCGTTCTCATACCTGTGCACTCCCGGAGTATACACTGGGCCACCATTACACTTTTTACATGGCGTGTGGGGATCCCACTTGATGCGCGATACTTATAATTTAACAAAAACCCTAGTGCTACAGATTTACAAGGGATACACCATGTGTTATTCTGATCTAAATGACATATACTCGAATTTTCCTCAAAAACCCATATTTAGTTTCTGGATCCCATATCTATAGTTATTTCTTCAGAACATGCCTTTAAGCCACCCAAAAATGATAGATATTGCATATGTTTTTCATTTATTTACATCTGATGTCCAAAAATCGGTATCCATCAACCATGAGGGTTCATCAATAACCCCATTCACCTCATTATATTTCCATTCAGTCTTAGATACCAAATCCATGAGATTTATTACTCATATCCTATAGCACATCCTGATCTGCCCTCCAATATCCGATTCATTCATTAAATGTGATTCTACTGTGAATTCGGGGGTTCGATCGATCTTGGAACCACATGGAAACATCAATCCATGGACTTGTATCCCAATGGATAAGAATGTAAAGAATAAAAGGTTGAAAAAAACCAAAACAAAGGTAAACAGTCATTAGAAAAACATTCCTGGTGAATGATTATTATCGGGGATATCCAGGGTGGGACAAAATTGAATAAACTAATTTAAAACAATACACAAACACATGAGAAGGCTTGTGATTTAATAAAAATAAAAAAACATGATGATCATGATAAAAAAATTTAATTAATAGTGGAAAAAACCCTTAATTGATGAGTCCTACTATGTTTTAGATCATTCTTAAATGAAGAACACGGTCACCAAAGAATGAGAGGAGTTTTTGCAATTGCCGCATGTTGATCTTCCATAATCCATGGGTTTGTCATCATCTATTTCCAATTCACCAATAAAGGATGGAAAGAACCACTCAATTACACCAGGTTTTATGCATCTAAACCTATAGAATACGAATAACAATGCATTTAAAAGAATTTTAATCAGGTTAATTTAATTAAAAAAATAAAATTATTTATTTATTTAACTAAATGCACCCGCCAGAGGATTCTTTTATCCGGACATACCATGCCGACCTATTTTAGCTCATTCCTAGAGTAAACCTCAAATTCAGAATTCAACCATGGTCTCAAATTTACGATCTCGGATTTTGTTTAAGAGTTATCCCATTTTCTTTATGACACTACATGCATGTAATATAAAATATATAAAATATTTTTATAAAATTAATTCTGGGAAAATCAGACCTTAGAATCGCATGTCGTATCAATGGATAGCTCTGAAAATATATGTAGACAAAATTTTAATTACTTCCAAGGAAAAAATAGGGTCTCTACATTACTGAACCAAAACATACATTAAAAAAATAGTTAACAACTATAAATGATGATTTGAAAAATGAGTTATTAATAAATGGATATTGTAATATTATAATTGGATCATTTATGATATTATAAGTATGTTAATTATTTTTTTATAATTATAATAAATTTAAATTTATTATATAGTAGTTTATAGTTATTTCAAAGGAAGAGGATCTCGAGGTAATGAATTTTCACCTCACTTTTATTTTTATAGGACATACTCTATATTCACCACTTATTTATTTTTTGTAGTTTATATACTTCCCACAAATGTATTTTATTATTATTATTGGGAAAATAATAGGATATAAATATCTATATAATATTCTTTAATTCATGGGTTATATGAATCAAAAGTTACAAAAGTGGAAAGGGTTTTGTGTTACAATCTCATTGTTTATCAAAAGTGTTTATAATTATTATTTTGATGATGAAATATTATAATATACCTATAAAAAAACTTATGAGTTTTATTAACATATATTAATTTCTAGTAATTACATGTTTTCATTTTATTTTCCCATCTTTAATTACTCAAGAATCCAATGAATGTTTTCATGGAAATTAGACTTTATTTCTCCCTTCGGTTGAAAATCTATTTTCTTCAATATCCATGTTTTCTAAAAATGTTTTTAAGAATGATTTTAAATATTCCTATATTTTTTGTTAATTTCATTTTTACCCATGTTTTAATTTTTAAAAAATGGTTTAAAAAGAAACTTCTTATCATCTTCTAAATGAGGTACTTTTTAATTTTTACCAAAATTGTAAAAGGAATCTTTGTTTTGACATACATAGTATGCATAGAATTTCCCACATCCATGAACTATCAATTATATGAAACATACATTATATGTTTCTATAATTATTATCTAAGAAAATTATTTACTTAATATTTGGGAAATTTTTATATTTTAGTACGTGATTTAAATTTTAAAAGGGTATTTTCCTCAGGAAATATTCTAGTGATATTTTAACATAATTTTTCATCTATGAAAACGTCTTTGGATGTAAATTATGGTTTAATTGGGATATTATCCAATGATACCATATTAATTATTTGTCCATATTTTTTTATCGTTATAATGAGAAAATATATATGAAACAAGTTTTATTTTCCAAAGGTTATGTTATGATGGACTTTTTTATGATCTTGTGGTTTACATATGAATAGATTTATGATTATCTGATAGGAGGATATAAAATTATATAGCCTTAACATGTATTGGGTAAATATTAATGTTATATGATATCAAATAGAACACATGATTTTATCCCTAGCCCAAAACAATATTGTACACATGAGGTTATCCCAATCCCAAAACAAGAGGGTGCACTTGAGGTTATCCTATATAAGAAATAGGTACATGAGAAGTTATCCCAATCCTAACATGTTATGAATTTATTGGTGGGTAAAATTGACATATTATTTCTATTATTATGATTATTCCACACATTAATCCACTCTTTTATGATATGATCTTACTCCATTGTTATATTTTCATGGATCATGTTCTTTGATTATTTTATGATTCATGTCTTATGAACTTCCAAGATTTATGCCATGATTCTATATTATGATCTATGATATTTTGTATATTATTTTCAAGTGTCAATATCATGTTATCATACATGTATTCTCATTTTATTCTAAAGTGATCATTGATATCTCCCTTGATTACCCTTATTGAGCATCTAATCTCACCCTTTCTTGTGTTTACATTCCCTAGTTTACGAAGAAAGGTATTAAGTATGATATTTATAAGAACGGTTCTAGTTATGAATAACTAATTGGGAGATGATATAGATATTATATGAACATTTTTTTATGTATCCATGTTTCTAATGATACTAAACCTATATGGTTTTGGCATGTATCATTATGTTTTTTAATTAATATGAATCAAATAAGATGTAATATATATGTATGAAAAGTATGGGTCACTATAATTGGTATTATATAAGGGTTTAATAAATAATTATAGATTAAGATTAGATAAATTTAGTAAAAACCCTAGGGATAACTCCAAATAGAGGATATGATCTTAAAGTTCTGGTAAAATAGGGATTGTGTGGATTTCTTAGAAAACATACCTGTTTGGATTCTACTAGTGGACATGGTTTTGGAACAAATGTATCTAAGGGTATTAACCCTAGAAAGAGTTGGATGAGTATTTTTCAACCATCATGCTGGTGCACCATGACTGTACCCTTACTATGCATATGGTTTTAAACTCAAGGTGGGTATTCTTAGGTTAATTTACATTTTCCCTATGGACAATTATTAAGGATTTGAATAGATTATAACCATGTATGGCCTATGTTAAAAATAATGTTTCATATATTTAAACAAGGTGTCAAGATTTTTACATCCTATGAATTATTTTTCATGATTATATAATTTCTCACTATTACTATTGTTTATCATACTATAGTTTTTGGTTTTAATTAGGGGATGGAACCTGAAGGAATCACATGATAAATAACTTTGATTTCCAATGAAACAAAAATACATACATGAAATTAAATGGATTATGATATGGGTAGAAAATTTTTATGACTATACTCACTAAACTCTCTCAAGATATGAGTGGTAAAACTAGTCATGTTGAATTTATGAATGCACCATAGAGGGGGGGGGGGGTAATTTCATTGAATATTTTATCCAAAAAAGTCCATCTTACTTATATGGGTGTTCTGAACTAATGATTAATAAGAAATGTATCAATGTAATGGAAACAATATTTTATATTCTCTAGTATTTAGACCATGAAAAAGTTTTCTTAACTGTTTATCATTTGGAAAGTGAATCAGATCAATCGTGGAATATAATTTAGAATATAATAAAAGAAGATGAAATTGAAACTAGGGAATGGGAAGAGTTTAAGAGGATTTTTTTAGTAATTATTTCAATTTTATTAAAAATTCAAAAATGGATAAGGAATTCCTTAAGCTTAATTATAAGGATGATGAATCCATTAGTACCTATGAGGAATATTTTAAAATACATTAATGGTATGATTCTAGTTTAATCATTATCCATAAAAGAAAAATAAATTTATTATTTAGTGGTTTCAAACCATGTCTTTAAAAGGAATTAACCATACAATACTTTGAAAGCTATTAAGAAATCATTCAATGTGTAGTTTAAAGTAAAAAATGGAAGCTGAAAACCCTCATGGTTCAGGTGATAAGAAAATAAATATGGAGTTCCATGGAATCTCTAGTTATGTTTCACATGTAGGGAAGAAAAAGGTTCATCTTATTACATTCAAAAAACATGGGAAGGATAACTCAAGTGAATGCATGAAAGGAATAAGAAGATACTTAAAATGTGGGAAGCCTAAACATCGAGTAAAAGAATATTGAAGTGATGTGAAGAGGATATTCAATGAAATGAATGGAGAGAGAACTCAACAAAATACACCTCTCACACTTTAGTTCTATAGATTCATGGATTTTGGTTATTATATGAATTAGTGTGATAATCCAATGGATAATGAGGATAATAAGTCACAACAAACTCTAAAGTCAAAGAACAAACTGAAATCTTATGTAGTCACAATAGTTGAATTAAATCCTAATAATTATGGAATACTTATCCCCACTTGAAATTTTGGGATTACATATTGAATCTTTTATGAATGATCCCTATGAAAATATTATTATTCATCCTTTAGTGGTTTTTATATTCTAATCATTTATTATCTATATCTACATATATTGCATATAAATTTATAGAATAAAGAAATCATAATTGACATTCCAAATCAACCTATGATCCTTTATTAGTGTAAGGATTAACCCAATGGAAATATTTTGGCTAATATATGAGATTATTTAAGGAATAAAATGGGAATTATATCTTGGAAGAAAATATGATATTATTGCGACTTTATTTTGGAAAATGATTAGTATATTTTGGAGAACATATGAAGAAGGTATATACATTTTGGTTTGAGACTTTTTGGGTGATTAAAATTATAACTGTTAAGTTGATCATGGAAGGATACGAGATTAAATCATTCTAATCTTTGGGTTTCAATCTTGGCTAGAGATATTTTGGATGAGTCTTAAGTTTAACAATTTTTGGAATGGATTAAGTTGAACTTTGGGTGTTATTTTTGAGATTTTAGAGATTAATGTATTATATTTATTCATATTGGATAACATGTGATAATCATTTCAGTTTTCATAAATTTTTAGAGTATAGTATAATGACTTGTAATTATTTTCTAGATCTTATGATCCATTAAAAATTATTATTTTTTTCTTAAAGCATGAAAAAATTCATCTTCAATATTTATTTGTTTTATTAAGAGATGAAGTTGAAATTGATCGAACTAAAACCAAAGGATGAAACTGTGCTTATGATAGGGAAAGAAATCATGTAATTATATTTTAATGAATTCTATATCTTGATAGTAAATTAATTCCTAAACACTAATAAAAACATCTTGAAAAAAATATTATCCTATTACTATCATTTTCTATGAATTGATGGTATTTTTGACAACACTATGATTTATAGATTTATGGTCATTAACTTTCTCATGATTATTCAATTTCATGTGATCAATTATCTTTGTCACTCTCCATTATTGTTTAGATATTAATTTTACTTCCATGTTGATATTTTAACTTCCCACTAATGTTCTCCTATTTGGAAATCTAGTTATTTTTTTATTTTAGATGATCTTTGTATTTCCCTTTCCCTCTTTTCAAGGGAAAGTTTTATTAACACTTTTAATGAACTGAGTTGTCAAAAAAGGAATTTTCAAATATCATACCCATGGTTTCCAAGAACAATTTAAAATTTAGAGAAATAAATTTATTAGGGGGGGTTTAACACCCCAAGATTTTAAAAGAGTATTATGTTTGATTGCTTATACGACACAAAACACTGATCTTTAAAAAACACAAACTATTATTATTTTATGACCATTATAACATAGCCAATTGAATTTGTGGTTATGATTATTGATTAGTTATTTGTAAATAATCACTGAATATTTAGTAAAGTCATTTTATTCTTTAAAAAAAACTTCAAAAAACAGTTTTATTTATTTTCAGGAGAAAATAATATAATTATATTTTTCAACTTTTAAAAAATTTATTTGAAAAAATTAAATTAATTTTTAAATAAAAAATTAAAAATTTTCAGAGTGAAATTTTGATAATTTTCTGAAAAGTTTATTGAATAGTAAAAAATACTATTTTTATTGGAAACTTTATTTTTATTTAATAAATTTAAAATATAATTTTGTTTAAACATTTTTTAAAAGTATAATTATTTCTATTATATTTTTATTAATCCAATTATGTTCATTATAATCAATTTTATGGTTGAATTTGGTATAGAAACATTTTTATACTTGAAAATACATTTTTTTGAAAAACTGTTTTTAATTGCATTTTTTATTTTTATCTTAAATTAATTTATTACAATTATAGTAATTGAATCATGTAAAATGGATTAAATATTTATAATAATGAGATATAAATTTGGTAAATAGTTGTCTT
Organism: Viscum album; assembly: GCA_963277665.1. Lineage (NCBI taxonomy): Eukaryota > Viridiplantae > Streptophyta > Magnoliopsida > Santalales > Viscaceae > Viscum > Viscum album. Next base: position 815,811,696 of record OY728162.1, read on the forward strand.
TTATTTTTTGGTCATTATGAATACTAACCAAGGTAAATATTTGTCTACTTAGTAAGTGTAAAGTGGGTAAAATACGGATAAACCATGAGGTAATGTCCCAAAATCAATCCAAAACTTTACTTTATCATATTGTATGAGTGTTGTTAATAAATTTACATCCATTTATAAAACATATATCCACTTGGTGCCATTATTCTTTGATATTTACCTTTATATTACTTTAATAAAAGAATAAAAACAAAATGCCACTCTTGATATTAATTTCCAAAATATTTTTCCATAATGATAAAAACTGGGTTGGTTCAATTTTAAATGTTAATTTGAAATATGTATTATTTTTATCATGTTAATTTATTATAAAATTATAGTATAAAAATAATTACCTTATATGCTTACACAACACCAACACATTATTTATTAAATTAATAGAAAAATAAAATAAAATGATTTTAAAAATACAAAAATAATTATAATTTGGATGAATTATTTATTTCCATGAAGTTTTTAGATAAATATGACATATTAGGCATAATTTAAAGTTTTATATAATAATTAGATCTTTTTATTTATATTTTTAATGTTAAATTAAATGAATAGTGTAAAAAATGACATTAATGATATTTTATGTTAAATAATATTTTATTAAATTATTTTAAAATCATAAAAATTATAAAATAGGGAAATTAGGATGATATATGGTATAAAATTTTATCCTTGGGACTTTTATAAGGTATTTATTAACTTATAAGTAAAATTATAACCCTTTAAGAGTGAAAATGTCGTTACTGCAGTTAAGGTTAAAATTGGTTAACTAAGGGGTTAAACCAAATAATAAGGTTTAAAAAACTAGATAAACTTATAAAAAATCATTTTTGTGGTGTGATTTAAACCAAATTATACCTTATATTGAAATATATGTCCATTTGGATGAATTGTTCCTGATAATGACTTTATTATATTTTAATATTTTAAGAAGTTCCAAGAGTGCCCCTCCCTTCATTTATAAAAGTGCACCCATCCTTTCTCTTATTTACACCACACTGAGATTTCTATTTCAAAATAAACCTAACCAATTATCTTCTAAAATTCCATATTCAATATTTATAGGTGTTCTTATTCTTATAATGACATTCTAAGTGTTCTTAATAAGGGATATAAAAGAGACATACTCAAGAATATGTATTTCTATGACCCAAACTCTTTCAATTTGTTTCTTCTTCTACTTCATATAAAATTGTGAAAATACTTATAAAAATAAAAAATAATTATCCTCAATATACATTAATGTTATTATGATTATGAAAACACATTTATTCACCCTATGTTTTCATCAAATGGGAAGTGAAAGTATCGCTCGTGCGTACATACAAATTAATGTCTCCATATAGAGATACAATTCATTTTCGATCGCCTTCTTTCATGGATGGTTATTATGGTGGGTTTAAAATTTATATATTATATTTATTATATAAGTATTCTTCTTAAATTATAATATAATATCTACCATCTTACTATCAAATTCTTTGGAAACTGATAATGTCACTCATGCATATGTGTGGACCGCCACCTCCACGAAGTGATGTGATTTATTTTTCTATTTAAATTTACATGGATGTAAATAATAAATAATTTATTGAATATTATATATATATATATATGATATAATAATTTTTTTTTAAATTTTAATTATTATTTACATTAATTTCAATCCAACTGTCGAATAGTGAAAAATGCATCCATGTGCACGTACGATTTACCGCCTCTATGAACAATGTAATTCATTTTTCTACTTCTATAATTTAAGTATGACTCTCTCTATATATATAATTAATATATTTTACATTTATATCATGAATAAAATTTAGGATATGATTGAACCATGATCAAAATACAAGGTCTGGAACTACCTAATCAAAATTTACATGAAAAATGAAATAATTAACACCTAGAAGTGATGATTTTAATAAAGAATTATTAATAAATGGGTGTTAAAATGTTATAAGTGGGTAATATATGATATTATAAGTATTTAAGTGACTCTTTTATATAATTATAATTAATTATAATTTATTATATAGGATTTTAGATCACTTTTGAAGAAAGTAAAACTTGAGGTAAGGGTTTATCATCTCAAATTGTCTTCTTTGGGACATATGTTATGTTATGAACCTATATTAATTTATGAGGTGTATATAAAACAATTTTTTACATGTTATATCATGAATATACTTATTATCATGATATTTAATTTTTCAATTGAAATTACCCTTTCATGGGGCTTATGATTCAAAATTTACTAAAGTGGTAAGGGATTTTCATGTAACTTTAATTTCCTTGAGACACATGTCATATTCACACCTATTTTATTTAATGTAGTTACCAAGAATTTATTTTATAATGATTATAATTTAAATAATTTGTATTTAAATATCTATATTAGGTTCTATATTTCATGATATCTTGAATTAAAAGTTACTAAAGTGGTAAGGTAATTTTGTTACAATCTCATTATTTATCAGTATTATTTATGATTAAGTTTCTAGTGATGATATTTCCTGATATATCTCCCAATAATTTCATGAGTGTTCTTATCCTCTAATTTTTTATTGATAATACATGTTTTCCTTTAATTTTCCTCACTTTATGTACTCAAGAGTCTTAAATATTGTTTTTAAGTAAAAACTACTTCATTAACCTCTTCGATAAAAAATCCTTTTTCTTCCATGGCCATATTTTCTAAAAATATTTTCAATAATGGTTTTACTATTCAACCATGATTGGTAAAATTAATTTTTACAATCTTTTAATTTTCAAAAAAATGTTGTAAATGTAATATTATTTTCATTTTTTGAATAAGTAACTTTTGAATTTTTATAAAAAATGTGAAAGGAATATTTTTTTAACACACATGGAATGAATGAAACTTCCCACCGCCATGAATGATCAATGATTTGAAGATTACTTTAAAGTTTTCCAAGTTTCTTTTCAATGAAAATATTTTTCTTAATTTATAGATTCTTTTTGATTTTAATATGTGATTTAAATATGAAAAGGTTATTTTCCTTAGGAAATATTCCAGTGATCTTTTAAAGGATTTTTTCATCTATGAAAATATCTATTGATGTTACTTATTATTTACTAGGGATATGATACAATTATACCATATTTATTCTTTCTCTATATGTTTTATTATTATGATGATGAAATATTTATGAAGCCTATTTTCTTTTCCATGGGTTAAGTTATGATGGATTTTTTTAGAATCTTGTAGCATACATTTGAATAGATCTATGATTTTGGGATGGGTGGGACAAAAATTGTATAGACATCAACTAAATTGGGTAAATATTAATGTTATATGATCTCAAAGGGTACATGGTAGGTTATACCAATCCTGAATCAAGATTATACATAGGTGGTTATCCAAATACCTAAATAAGAGGGTACACAAGAGGTTATGCCAAGCCTGAAATAGATACATGAGCGATTATCCCAAGCCTAAAATTTTATGAATGTCTTTGTGGGTATCCTTGGAATAATATTTCTTTGATTATAATTATTCCACAATTAATTCAACACTTTTATGACTTGATCTTATTAAAATCTTATATTTTTATGGATCTTGTTCTTTGATTCCTTTTTGATTAATGTCTTATTAACTAACTAGATTTATTCCATGTTGCAAGATTATAATATATGATATACTGGGTATGATTTTCAAGTGTTAATATCATGTTATCATACTATTATTCTCATGTCATTATTAAGTAAGAATTGATATCTCCCTTGGTTACCCTTACCGACCATATGATCTCATCCTTTCTTATGTTTCCTTTACACAAGTTATAAAACAAGTATTTAAGAATGAAATGTATAAGAGAGATCCTAGTTATAAAGAACTAAGTGGGAGATGATTTAGATATTATATGAACAAGCTGTTTATGTATCCAAGTTTCTAAATATACTAATCCTATATTGTTCTAGCATGGTTTGTTAAGTTATGTATTGAATATTCATCTAATACTATGTAATATATATGTATGAAAAGTATGGTTCTCTAGAGGCTTAGTATGTAATTTAATATTTGAAGGAGGGGAACAAGAATTTGTACAATCAGGTTATGTTTATTTGATTTTATGATTTATTTATTTAATTTATGTTTATTTTTTTTATAATTGATGGATATAACACCAAAAAAAATCTATATAGTATGCTATGTGACTAGGATTAGAATTTCATCATTTATAAAATGGGAAATGATTATCAAGATTGCGATGTTGGATTGTACATTAGTTATTACAATCTCAAGATGAGAAAAAGATAATAACTGATACTTTTTTAAATATCTTGAGATACATATTTTTCAAAAATCAAAGTTCACTTCCATAATAGTCTTTATATGAGGTGGTGTGGATTACTTATTTATAGATTGATAAATTCATCCATATTTTTTGAATCTATACCTTTTGTGCTATGAGTTGATAGGAATTTTTAATTTTTTCTTGTGTTCTGTAGATAAATTATGGACTTCTATACAAATTAAATAATTTTTTACCATTGAGTTTGGTTTAATTTGATTACTACATATGGTTTATTATGATATGAAGAGTCTTTTTTGATTAGAGTGGTGCAATAAAATCATGTAATACTATTGAATGAGTATAGTTGTCACGACCCCCTCCCACCAAAGATGCCCCTCCTGAGCTGGCAATGGCGAAAGGGAGATAATGACCCCCGAGTCCCGCCTCCAGTAGGCCCCGGGGTGGCGACTAGCACCAAGGGTATGATTTTTCACAAATATGGGAGGCATTACCCTTTTTATTATTTAGGATCGGGAAATAGGACAAGTCAACCACCAAAAAGGAAAATAGAAAGTGTATAGAAATAAACCCAAACCAAACCCACATGCATGTTTAAACAATTTTATAACAAGGTACAAGTACAAGAAAACTCAAAATACAATACCAAAAGAAAACAAAGGTACATCAATAGCAACAACTCCAACTGTCCGACTAGCAGGGTCCCTCACGGCCCTGGTAGTCCTCCTGGAAACCTGAAAGCAAACGTAGGGTGAGAATACAAGTATACTCAGTAGGGAAACCTAAAGCTCTCGTGCACAAGTGGGGATACATCCTAATGTCCCGTGAGAACAACAGAAGAAACCTAGCAAGAAATTCTATCCACCCAACCTCACCAACCACACTCACCAAAATACAATCACAACAGGTAGTAGTAGTATATAAGAACAAGAGTATTGGGTACCCCACACCATTTACCTTTAGTTAACTTCTCTTCCTAACGACGAACGTCCTGACGCTGCCACACTCTCCCCGCCCGCACACACTTGGGCCTCACAACCATGTATCCCGCCCGCACACACCTGGGCCTCAAAACCACGTATCCCTCCCGCACACACCTGGGCCTCACAACCACGTATAGCTCCTGCACACACCTGGGCCTCACAACCACGTATCCCACCCGCACACACCTGGGCCTCACAACCACGTATCCCGCCTACACACACATGGGCCTCATCCCGAAGATTCTTGGGAAATAGTAGAACCTACCCGAAGAGTCTTGGGCTAAAAACCACCCCAATTGAAACCCACCCGAAGAGTCTTAGGAGTAAGGTCGCCTCAAGTCATCACAACCTAGGGGAGAAGGAGAAGGAAGGAGCTAGTAACTAAGGGGAAAACACCCTCTCCCATAAAATGGGAGTGTTCGGCACTAAGTGCTCAACATGGGTGGGGTGCGATAAAAACACAAAAGATACAGATATATATATGTATATACCAAACACACAGGCCAACCTATGGCTTCTAAACAGAAAACTAAGCACGTGCCTCGGCACTGCTACTACGAAGCATGCATACAACAAACAACTCCAACCCCATTTAGGTTTTCACATTTCAGCAAAATTAGCTTATTTAGTTCCTTAACTACTGGACAACTATCCACAACCAACCACATCAATCGTTCGTAAAACTTATCCCTGCCATCCACAAATCAAGTTAGAAAAAACACGAGCAACACAACAGAGCCCTTCTTATCAACCAACCAACCCCATTGATTATTAAACCCATTCCATTTCCACGCCCCACCATTTATTAACTCTTCCACTTTAATTTATTATTCACAACCCACTATTCGTTCACAAACAAACCCATCCCTGAAGCCCCACTTCCAACCACCATAACCACAACCACACCGTACATCATTATCCATTTAATACCATTTATTGCAGCCCCGCTGCCCGTTACCAACACAACATTCACACCAACCCACAACCAAGTCAACCGTAGCCCCGCTGCTCACCCGATCCACAACAACCCACAAGACACCCCCATCATATTCCACGTAACCAAGACAACACCCACATGTTAATTATTCCATTTTGTTTAACTGGGGTGATCAAACAAGGGTTCCAGATTTTAAACAGCCAACTTTACGTGATTAACCAAAATTCCACATTCAACAAGGTTCCATTCACAAAAATGGTCTATAAGATAGGGAAACATTTAATTGTGCAATAAAAGGCCCCCAACGACCATGATTTTCAGTAGGAATAATCCTATTCAATTCACAACATAATATCACAGGATATAAAAAGTAAAGTAATAGTAATCACAAACTTCCCATCCCCGTTATATAATCCAATTATTATCTTCATTAAACCGATTTGACTTTGTTTCATAAAACAAGAGGAAACCCACCCTTCATGATGCACAAATTAGAGAGATGAAGGTATGATCCCTACCTCAACAGGTTCCTGATCGTAACGCTCCCCCGGATCAACCTTAAAAGACGTCTGTCGACGTCCGTCACTTCTATAGGGTCCTGGAAAAACCTCCTCAGGTGGAATTCGGAAAGCAAAGTCCAAAGGATAGACAACAGATCCAATCTCGAAAGTTACACCTCGTCATTACGATCCCGTAGCCGCTGACGGATCGTAAATCAGAGCTCGAACGAAGAAGTTATGGAAGGAAGAGCCTTCGAGTCTCTTGAGAGATCTCTTCTCAGAGGAGAGGGGAGGAGAGGGGTGAGTTGAAAGGAGGAGGGGACCCCTCCTTTTATAGGTGAGAAAAGGAAAAGTGAACGGCGTGTACTTTATGGTACGCGGCATGTACTCCGTTATTTCACACGGTCTCCACGCGTCTTCCAACATGGCTCCGCGGCCGTTGACTGGTCAACACACGGTTTGAGGGTAACACATATGTGGGGAGGGACTACACGGCGTGTAGTTTAGACACACGACATGTACTCATTTATTGCACATGGGAAGGACACGGCTTCAACACGGTACACGACCGTTGACTGGTAACGTGTATGCGGGAAAGGACTACACGGTGTGTAGAACTGGTCACATGACGTGCACCCATTTATTGCACACGGCAAGGACACAGCTCCAACACGGGGTATACTCGGAAAGGGGGTACATGGCGTGTACTCAAACTACACGGCGTGTAGTTTCAAAATTCTGGAAAGTGTGGGAAAAGTCCATTTTACCCTCCAGAACACTTCTTGACCTTCTTTTTGACAAAGGAATGGGCCGGAGAGGTCCGGACCATTACATCAGATACCTCTTAAAACATTCTCGTCCCCAAGAATTCAAAAACCAACCCAGAGGAACCCAACAAGATACCTCTTAGGGTTATCGTTATAACAGGAACCCAACCAACAACCCTAATCATATGTGTTAGGAATTCCTTCTCCTATGTAGAGATATTATCCACTTTAGGCGGCACTGACTCGCCTGCACGGGTTTAATCGCATCCGTATTAATGCATCTTGATTAAGGGTCAGGTTTTCCCCTTTCCCACACATCCGGACATGTTACACATTACCAGGGAACAAGGAAACAAAAGGTCTCACAACTGACAAGCCAAGAATTCCATATAATAAGGGTACATAGTACAACATCAACACAAGCTCAGAAGAACAAGGGAAAAACACAAGTCAAAACAACTCCGGGTACTGAGAGTGCATCTGGGTATCCCACTGCCAAGTGCTCTCCTCAAGGCCTCCATGCCTCCACAACACATGAACCAAGGGAATGGTTCATCCACAGAGAACCTTCTCTTTACGATATTCGATTCTGACTGGTCATTCCTCGAAGGTCGTGTCGTCTCCCATATCTAACTCTCCCCAGTCGATAACATGGGAGTCGTCATGTAAGTACTGACGAAGCTGGGAGATGTGGAAGATGTCATGAACCTTCTCTAACTGAGGTGGCAGGGCCAGCTAATATGCCACCTCGTCGACTCGCCTCAGCACCTTAAAAGGTTCGATGAACCTAGGTGAGAGCTTGCTCCCCTTCCCAAACCTCCACTACCCCCGTTGAGGGGAAACTTTCAAGAACACATGATCCCCCACCTCGAACTCCAAGGGCCTCCTCTGACGATCAGCATAAGACTTCTGTCGATCCTGAGCCGCTTTCATCCTCTCACGTACAAGCTGGACTTTCACTGTGGTGCTCTGCACTACCTCTGGCCCAAGAGCACCTGTCTCACCAACCTCTGCCCAGCAAATGGGTGAACTACATGGCCTTCCATACAAAGCCTCAAATGTTGCCATGACAATAGTAGAGTGGAAGCTGTTGTTGTAGGAAAACTCTACTAAAGGCAAGTTTCATACCCATGATCCTCCGAAATCCAGAAAGCATGCTCGCAACATTTCCTCCAACGTCTGGATAGTCCGCTCCGTCTGCCCATCGGTCTGGGGGTGGAAGGCAGTGTTAAGGCGTAGCTGGGTGCCAAAATAATGCTGTAACCCCCTCCAGACTCGTGAGGTAAACCGAGTATCCCAATCTGAGACGATAGTCTTTGGGACTCCATGCAACCGCACAACCTCGTCTACGTACCTTTGTGCTAAGGTACTCACCGGGCCTGACTCCTTAATTGCTAATAAGTGAGATGATTTTGTCAGACGATTCACCACCACCCAGATAGCATCATAACCTCCCCGAGCTCTGGGTATTCCTGTGATGAAGTCCATCGAGATGTCATCCCACTTCCACTCGGGGACATCTAAAGGATGCAACAAACCACTGGGAACATGGTGTTTAGCCTTTACTTGCTGACACACTAGGCATCTAGCCACAAACTCCTCCACTGCCCGTTTCACCCCGGGACACCAAAACTGTTCCCTCAGGCCTCGGTACATTTTCGAAACTCCTGGATGTACCACTAAGGCTGATCTATGGAACTCACGGAGAACTCCCTCATGCATCACCTCTGGAACAAACAACCTTTCATGGAAAAGCATCCGATGTCGGCTATCCTCTGACCATCCTTCTGGAGCGTTCCCCTGATCGACACGATCCCGCATCACTTCCGCCTCGGAGTCCCCCCACTGAGACTCTTCCACCTGCTGCAACAAGGAGGATTACACTGTCATCTGAAACAAACAGCCTCTAACACCTTCTTCCCTTGCATCCAAGTGCAAGGCAGCCAATTCTCCCATCGCTTTCCAAGCATCAGCAGATTCCCAAACCACTTCCTGATGCGACTTCCTGCTCAGGGCATCAGCCAAACGTTTCCCTTACCTTCAGTGTAAGAGATCTCAAAGTCATAGTCTTGGAGAAACTCAACCCATCTCTGCTGCCTTAAGTTTAGGTCACGCTGGGAGAAGATATAACGCAGGCTCTTGTGATCTGAGAAGACCACAAAGTGCTCCCCAAAGAGGTAATGTTGCCACAACTTCAATGCGAACACTACTGCTGCAAGCTCCAGGTCATGGGTGGAATAGTTACGCTCGTGAGGGTGCAACTACCTAGAACCATAACAGATCACACCCTTCTTCTGCATCAGCACGCACCCCATACCAAGGCCAAAGCATCACAAAACACTTCATACAACAACCATTCCTCTCACAACTTGAGTACGAGACCACTGGCCAACTTCTCCTTCAGGTAGTCAAAAGCTTCCTGGCACTGCTCGCTCCATTGGAAGACCTGGTTCTTCTTCGTCAAAGATGTCAAAGGATCAGCAACTTGAGAGAATTCCGAAACGAACCTCCAATAGTAACCTGCTAACCCCAGGAAACTACGAACTTATGCCACGCTCTTGGGTGCTTCCCAAGAAACAACTGCTTCCACCTTTGACGGGTCCACCGACACTCCATGCTGAGACACCACGTGCCCAAGGAAGTGTAATTCTTGCATCAAGAACTTACACTTTGACAATTTCCCATAAAGCCGGTGGTGTCGAAGGACTTCCAAGACTGCCCTGAGATGCTCAACGTGCTCCTCCTCTGATCTTGAGTAGACCAGAATGTCGTCGATAAACACAACGACGAACCGGTCCAGAAACTCCCGGAAGACAAAGTTCATAAGTCCCATGAACACAGCCGGTGCATTCGTAACTCCAAACGGAATCACTACAAACTCGAAGTGCCCATACCTGCACCTGAAAGTTGTCTTCGAGATGTCATTGTCCTTTACCCTCAGCTGATGATATCCTGATCGCAGATCAATCTTAGAGAACCAACCTGCTCCCCTCAGCTGGTCGAAGAGATCATCTATCCTTGGAAGGGGGTAGCGGTTCTTGACCGTTACCTGGTTCAACCTTCGGTAGTCTATGCATAGCCTGAGACCACCATCTGCCTTCTTCATGAACAAAACTGGAGCACCCCATGGCGACACACTGGGTCGAACAAAACCCTTCTCCATCATATCGTCAATATGAATCCGCAACTCCCGCAACTCCGAAGGTGCCATCCGATAAGGGGCCATCGAAATCGGATGGGCACCAGGATGTAAGTCGGTCCCGAAATCAACGTCACGTCGGGGGGGGGGGGGGGGGTTAGAGTCATAACCTCCTCAGGAAAAATATCGAGGAACTCCCCAACAACCTATGGGACATCCATCATCTCTGTATCGGCTGGAACCACTGATAACCCACCCAACAAGGAAAGGAGAGGCTCCACACGCCGACTTCTCACCTGATAGCTCCTCTCACCAACAAAAGCTATGCACTACCCATCCACGTCGGAGAAAACGACTCTTCTCCGGAAGCAGTCAATAACAGCACTAACAAAAAACAACCAGTCGATGCCTAGGATGACATCGTATGGCTGCATCTGTAACAGAAGAAGGTCCCCACTAGATCGATGTGGTCCCAACGTCAGCCCACATCCCTGACAAACACAAGATACGCTGGTCTAGCCCCCAAATGGTGTACTCAATACCAGTGGTACGGAAAGTCTCTCTACGTCTAGTCCCAAAGAATGGGATAGACCAGGTGAAACAAAGGAGTGCGAAGCTCCCGAATCGAACAAAGCAGAAACAAGAGTGATGAACAAACAAATCGTACCTCGCACCACCTCTGGTCCTGCTAGATCCGCCAACTCTGCTGCGTGTAACTATCCACGCCCAGCTCCTCTGCCTCTCTGATGTCGTCCACCTCCCCGACCAAGCCCTGGTCGAGGTCCCTGAGGAACACCCTAAGGTCGGCCTCCTTCTGCAAAGTCTTCCCTCGGAGGAGCATGGTCCTGCTGCTGCTGGAAGGGCCTCGCTGGCAACTGGTGCTGCTGAGGTGGGTGCTGAACCTACCCACCTCCACCGTACTAAGCTCGGGTCGGGCACTGACTCTGAACATGCCCAAAACCTCCACAAGAAAAACACCTCAGTCCTGGGCTCGTGGAAAAGGGAAGAGGACCTGAAGATCTGAACTGGAACTGCTGGGGCCTGCTCCCCACTGGCCTGAACCTGGAAGGTCCCATCGCAGGAGACCTGCTGCTGACTGCCTTCCCCTTAGACGAGCCTGATTGGTTCCCCTCTCGGGGTGCACCTCCCAGCAATTTAATCCTCTCTACAACCTCTGACTTCTTCTGCACCTCCAAGTACGTCGGAAGGGTGAAGGGGGGTGACAGCATACTGGAGCGAAGGACGAAGCGCCTCCTTCAAACGTCTCGCCCGAGACTCCTCATCCGGAAAGAGATCCGGAGCAAAGCCTAGGAGATCTTTGAACTTGATCCCCAGATCTCGTACCGACATACTCCCCTGCTGAAGGGAGAGTAACTCCTGCCACTTCTCCGCCTTGATCATGTAAGAAAGGAATTCCTCTCAGAATTCCTTCTCAAAGTCAGCCCATGGAACCTCTTCCTCTATCCTATCTCCAAGGTAGAGCGTCCACCACTATCGCACCGCACCTCTCAGCTGATTGACTGCTAGGGGAACGCAGTACTCCCTCGAAGCACAGATCAAGGTAAAATCAATCCCTAGCTCCTCAAGCCACCCCTCCGTCTCCGTATCCGAAGTACTACCCTTGTACTTCTTGAGGGTCTACTGCTGGAAAGAACGGAGAGTCTTCTGCCACTGGCTATCTTCCTCCTCTCAGTCAATCCTCAACTGATCGACTGCCTGAATCTGCTGGGCCTCGGCCGTCTGAGCCACCCGGGGACGACGTCCAGGTGCCATAGCTGTACGGTAAACAAGGATCGCCTAAGACCAAGTATTAAGGAAAAACTCAAGGTTTCATTTTATCATTTTATTTCAATTTCTTTCCCAGAACACCCAAATCAAGTAAAACACAGCCATGATGATGCATGTAACTTCCCTAGGGTCTCTACCATGCAATCAATATAGTCTCACTTGGTCATTCGGTAGGCTCAGATTCCTTACATTGGATCATGGGGGGCCCTAAAATCCCGTGTCCTAGACAGTCTTCCCTGGCCTATGTCACACACCAAGATTAACTAACACTGTTGCCCTACCATCCCATGCAATCCTTACTATGCCTAACTCCAGACTCTATCCTATCTATCAACCATCATCTCTGATACCATTCTATCACGACCCCCTCCCACCAAAGATGCCCCTCCTGAGCTGGCAATGGCGAAAGGTAGATAATGAACCCCAAGTCCCGTCTCCAGTAGGCCCTGGGGTGGCGACAAGCACCAAGGGTATGAGTTTTCACAAATATGGGAGGCATTACCCTTTTTATTATTTAGGATCGGGAAATAGGACAAGTCAAACACCAAAAAGGAAATGAGAAAGTGTATAGAAATAAACCCAAACCAAACCCACATGCATGTTTAAACAATTTTATAACAAGGTACAAGTACAAGAAGGCTAAAAGTACAATACCAAAAGAAAACAAAGGTACAACAACAGCAACAACTCCAACTGTCCGACTAGTAGGGTCCCGCACGACCCTGGTAGTCCTCTTGGAAACATGAAAGTAAATGTAGGGTGAGCATACAAGTATACTCAGTAGGGAAACCTAAAGCTCTCGTACACAAGTGGGGAGACATCCTAATGCCCCGTGAGAACAACAGAAGAAAACTAGAAAGGAATTCTATCCACCCAACCTCACCAGCCACACTCACCAAAACACAATCACAACAGGTAGTAGTAGTATATAAGAACAAGAGTATTGGGTACCCTACACCATTTCCCTTTAGTTAGCTGCTCTTCCTAACGATGAATGTCCTGATGCTGCCACACTCTCCCCGCCCGCACACACCTGGGCCTCACAACCACATATCATGCCCGCACACACCTGGGCCTCACAACCACGTATCCCACCCGCACACACCTGGGCCTCACAACCACATATCCTGCCCGCACACACCTGGGCCTCATCCCGAAGATTCTTGGGAAACAGTAGAACCTGCCTGAAGTGTCTTGGGCTAAAAACCACCCCAATCAAAACCTACCTGAAGAGTCTTAGGTGTAAGTTCACCTCAAGCCATCACAGCCTAGCAGAGAAGGAGTAGGAAGGAGCTAATAACTAAGGGAAAAACACCCTCTCCCATAAAATGGGAGTGTTCGACACTAAGTGCTCAACATGGGTGGGGTGCGATAAAAACACAAAAGATAGAGATATATATATGTATATACCAAACACACAACCCAACCTATGACTTCTAAACAGAAAACTGAGCACGTGCCTCGGCACTGCTACTACGAAGCATGCATACAACAAACAACTCCAACCCCATTTAGGTTTTCACGTTTCAGCAGAATTAGCTTATTTAGTTCCTTAACTACTGGACAACTATCCACAACCAACCACATCAATCATTCGTAAAACTTATCCCTACCATCCACAAATCAAGTTAGGAAAAGAACGAGCAACACAACAAAGCCCTTCTTATCAACCAACCAACCCCATTGATTATTAAACCCGTTCCATTTCCACACCCCACCATTTATTAACTCTTCCACTTTAATTTATTATTCACAACCCACTATTAATTCACAAACAAACCCATCCCTGCAGCCCCGCTGCCAACCACCATAACCACAACCACACCGTACATCATTATCCCTTTAATACCATTTATTGCAGCCCCACTGCCCGTTACCAACACAACATTCACACCAACCCACAACCAAGTCAACCGCAGCCCCACTGCTCACCCGATCTATAACAACCCACAAAAACACTCCCATCATATGCCACATAACCAAGCCAACACCCACATGTTCATTATTACATTTAGTTTAACTGGGGTGATCACACAAGGGTTCCATATTTTAAACAGCCAACTTTACGTGATTAACCAAAATTCCACATTCAACAAGGTTCCATTCACAAAAACGGTCTAGAAGATAGGGAAACATTTAATTGTGCAAGCAAAGGCCCCCAATGACCGTGATTTTCAGTAGGCATAAACCTATTCAATTCACAACATAATATCACATGATATAAAAATTAAAGTAACAGTAATCACAAACTTCCCATCCCCATTATATAATCCAATTATTATATTTATTAAACCGGTTCGACAGTGTTTCATAAAACAAGAGGAAACCAACCCCACATGATGCACAAATTAGAGAGACGAAGGTAAGATCCCTAACTCAACAGGTTCCTGATCACAATGCTCCCCCAGATCAACCTTAGAAGACATCCGTCAGCGTTCGTGACTTCTGTCGGGTCCCGGAAAAACCTCATTAGGTGGAAGTAGGAAATAAAAGGCCGAAGGAAATACAACTAATCCAAGCTCGGAAGTTCCGCCTCATTGTTACGATCCCGTAGCCACTGAGGGATTGTAAATCGGAGCTCAGATGAAGAAGTTATGGAAGGAAGAGCCTTCGAGTCTCTTGAGAGAGCTCTGCTCAGAGGAGAGGGGAGGAGAGGGGTGAGTTGAAAGGAGGAGGGGACCCCTCCTTTTATAGGCGAGAAAAGTAAAAGTACATAGTGTGTACTTTATGGTACACTATGTGTACTCGGTTATTTCACACGGTCTCCACGCGACTTACAACACGGCTCCACGACCGTTGACTGGTCAACACACGGTTTGAGGGTAACGCATACGCGGGGAGGGACTACACGGCGTGTAGTTTAGACACACATCATGTACTAATTTATTGCACATGTCAAGGACACAGCTCCAACACAGTACACTGCCGTTGACTGGTAACACATACGTGGGAAAGGACTACACGGCGTGTAGAACTGGTCACACGGCGTGCACCCATTTATTGCACACGGTAAGGACACAACTCCAACACAGGGTATACCCGGAAAGGAGGTACACGGCGTGTACTCAAACTACACGGCGTGTAGTTTCAAAATTCTGGAAAGTGTGGGAAAAGTCCATTTTACCCTCCATAACACTTCTTGACATTCTTTTTGACAAAGGAATGGGTCGGAGAGGTCTGGGCCATTACAATAGTCTAATGGGATGAGGTTAAAATAAACTGGATGATTTTCCCATAATGTAAATTACATGAGTTAATAGATATGTAGAATTATTTTAAATAGAAGTAAACAATGTATTTATTCTCATTTTCCAGATTTAAAGATTCTATATGAGTATGTACTGGGATTTTTTTTATTAAGGTCATGAATGTATATTGATTTGGGATAATACAATTCCATGGAAATTAACAAAAAAGATCAGTTTACAAAAATTATGGAGGTTAACGATGATACATTCAATAACAATGGTAGTGTCACTCCAATCTAGTCTGGTATTATTCTAGTGTTTTTAAAAGTCCACATGTGGTTATCTCTATGTGGACTGAGTCATCCACATCATATATTGTGACATGAGTTCTGATAAAACTAGTAACTAATTTTATATAATGGTTAAAGGAGAGAGGTGTAGATTTTTGACCTTCTCTATAAAAAATTCCATATCCAAGTGATGATGATGATAATAAATTTTTTCCTAAAAAATTATTAATTCATGAATTTCCAAAGTTGGTGGTAATCAAATTCTGTATAGAGTTAGAATGAATGAAGTGGTGTTTAAATCTTTATTATTTTTGTATTAATGTGAAAAATGTGGGGAAGAAAGGCTATTTAATTTTTTCATTGATGAGAATTCAAATATATTTGTGTTATTATCATGTCTAGTGGATGAATGGCTATAAGAAATTTATAGGAAGAGTATCTTTAATTAGTAATGTTAGTATGTTATGAACTATACTTATAAGTAGATGATGATAATTTATAAGGAGATGAAAGACCTTTTGTTATGAGGTTGTTCTATATAGTTATGAGGTGAATCATGGATATGTGTTAGAGTTGGATAGATTTAATATCCATTTTGAGTGAAAATATAGGGAATCAATGATCCTTTACATGATGTAAAGAAGTAGTGATGGGATAATCGAAGTAACTATCCTTGATTTTTTAATTATTAACCATTATTTGAGCATGAATTATTAATTTTTTTAGTGATTGTAATGTTATGAAAATATATTTATTTACATGTAATCTTATCTATCCATGAGTATAGGTTTTATTATATAGGTATAATGTATAATTTTTTGTTAATGTAACTTACCTTTTAAACACATATTTAGAGGAGAACAAGTGTTTAAAGTGATTTTTTAAAGGTCAACATATATGATAATGACTTAGTATTATAATCTTATGGGAGGTTAATTAGTGGATATCTCTTCAAAATAATTCAGTGAATTATTATGTGTAATTCTTGGGTTTACTTAGTGAGTTTTATGTGGCTGTCGTAGTATGTTCACATTGAGTTTGGATTCTTTGAGTATTATTGATCATTGGGTTGTGTTTCTTAATCTTTAGAAGTGATTTACAATGATAGTTTTCCTAATCAGATGTATTTATGTGGAATCCTTGAGATTTCCCATTAAATATGGGGAACTTGACACTCTTATTCAAAGGTGGATGGTGAATTTTGATGATATGTGTAAAAAATGTTAGGCAAGTCGTACAACATTAAATAGTGGTATCAAAAATATATTATGTATGAATATTTTGAATTTTAAGAATGGAGTTGTTTAATTGTGAATTTTATTTTAGTTGTTTGTGTGATGATATCGATGGAAATGTGTTTTATAATGGATTTATATCTTATTGATTAACATGCTTATTAAAGTGGTCTTTTCCATGTATGCATGAATTAATTTTCATATACTAGAAAATTTTCAATATTCATTATATCTTCTTGTTTGGGTGTCATAATTAAACACATATGCAGTCCACTAATAGTTTCAAGTACCCACTTTAATTATTTTTACTCTAAAATGACATGCAGGTCCCCAATTATAGTTATAATGAGGTAGTAGGGTAGTCATGATGTTTTGGTAGTTTTGATGATGTCTGATATAAATTTTACAGATCTTGTGATACACAATACACTATAGATGATCTCTAGATACAACTTATAGATAGGCTATAAAATATAGTATTTATAAAAAAATTTATATTCTGTGAATCTCTTATTTATTTTAAGATATGATTCCTCATGGAGTTAAGTTGTGATGATTAATATTCCTCATTTTCAAGGTTATCTTGGTCTCTAAGAATATATAGGATCTTTTGGTAACTTCTTATTTTCTCATGGTACTGGAATAAATTTTACCCATTTTTAGCATTACTTTGTGTTTCCAGGTTATCCCATTAGGTTTGTTATACTCACCCTTGCATGAGATTTGTGCCCACATATGTTATGTATGCATAGTTATTGGGTGTATTTACACTATAAATATTTAATGGGGAGATGATTTATCTATTATAGATGATTTATAGTAATATATTATGGTACATTGTGGGGTGGGGGGGGGGAGGTTGGGTAGTTGCTGATGGATTTTTTTAGGATACCATGTAGTGATGAGGTGTCTTACCTTTCCTACAGTTAGTTGCACCCATTGATTTTTTACTACATTTCATTTCCATTTTTGTTTTCTCCTATATGGAAATATATATTTCATTTTATGTATAATTCATAAATTATATAAAATTACATTAATTAAATATATTTATGGAGTTTTTACTATTATGGTGTCTTTCAGTTTCATTTTTTATTACATAGTGATATAGGATAAGGTGTCCCTTGAGTAATATACCTTGTTAGAGCTAGTCACAATCCATTGGTCTATTGAAGGTGGGATTTGGGTATCATAATGAGCTTATCACTGGCCCAAGAGGGGTCTTGGTGGTTTTAGTTATGTTATAATTGTATTAGAGTTTTTCAAGTTAGGGGGGAAGTTTGGTGTTAGTTATTTCGGGAGGATTGGTTTTAGAATTTTAGTCAATAATACTAAGGGGTTATTGATTTTAGATATAAGACTATAAAACCTTGTATTAGTTTAGAAAAAAAAACTCCATGATAAGACTTTTTTAACTTATTAGTCAACCCAGAACACTAAGGTATTATATTTTGGGCACAAGTAAGTTGGTACATGCATCATACAATGGTTAGTTATGGTCTTTTCCTTGTTTTCCTATCTCAAACCACCAAGACATGTTCTATTTACCATTGGTTAATACTATATAATTGTGGAAGTTTCCAATATAAATCCATATCATGATCATAGTTAGAGTTTTGAAGATCCCATGATAGTGTTTGTGCCTCTCATTAATAATCATTTGAGTGATGTGGCATCAATTCGAAGATTAATTGAGAGGTATATTTTCCCTATGATTATAGGTAAAACCCCCCACCATTGTTTCTTAGAATATACTTTATTATATATTTCATAGTAGTTACCACATAGTTTGATTGGACTAACTATATAACTAATATGCAATATGTGTTCTAGTGATAAAGGCCTCATGAGTTTACAAGGGTACCTTGATCAATTTATTGTAGAGGACTGGTTAGAGTCTGAGACTAATTTTTTTTATAGTTTAGACACACAATAAACATATAAGAGTTATGATTATGGATTTTCCTTCTTAGTGTAACAACCAATTAATTTAAATTTACTCAAACTTAGAGTGGTTATACTCTACCATGGTAGGATTTTGTGATTTTTTTAGAGAATTTTTGGTAGATGAGGATGAGGATAGTTTGGTTGACAAATATTTAATATCATATTAATGTATAATGACCATGAAAAATTTCTTGTTGAGGTTTAAAAATTATTTACATCCATTTTCATGATTTAGAAAGGATTTTATTTATCAATGGAGTTCTCTAGAGTGAGAATTTGAGTTGGGGGTGTGATTTTATCCACCACCAAGTATGTTGGTGACCTAGAGGGAGAATTAACATTTTATATATTTTTATTAAAAGGGAAAATTATATCAAAATTAGTTATAACTTTGTTTTATTTATCTATGGTTATTCTACTAAAAAATCTTCATATTAAATATATCTTTGAGATCATGTAACATCTTGTTGTAGGTTATATATCCTTATAGGAGGTATTTCCAATAGGATCATTAGTTGTGAAAGAGTAAATAGAGATGGTAAATTCATTAGGATATCTCTATAAATAAATTTAGTTAATCCCTTTTAGATAAAATGTTATTATAGTCAAGATTTATCTAATTTGATGTGGTAGTTGGCTTCCATTAGGTGGTAACTGACATGTTTTGAGGCTTGAAATGTATCATATTTTCTAACACTCATACTAATATATTCCAATGTAAACCATTCCTTCCATCCTATATTATTGTTTTGGTGTTAGAGATTCTAGTGGAGCTTATAGCCAGACACCTTTGACTGGAGACTCATATTGATAGTGATTATCCTTTACTCATGGTAGTGAAAAATGGATATTCTATTCCAATGATACATATATTTTTAGCCATTTTATTGTGTTAGGGAAAGACTTAATGACACCATCATTGGTATGGGTTTGATGGTTTATAATGGTTATGAAGTGAAGAGCGGTTAACTATATGGTTCAAGTTTCACCTTCAATGGAGAGTTATACCCACTAAAATAATGTTCTCTAATATCCCCTATCGAGAAACCAACTTTTGTATCATCTTGATTCAAGGCTTGTACCAGAATATTATGCTATTCATCTTATCACCCAACTAATCTTAGGGAGTTTATGGTGATGTTTCGTTATCTATTAGAATTTTTTTGGGGATTGGTGACACCTCTATGACCAATATAAAGGATAAATTTAGTCCCAAGAGGTTGGAATTGATTAAAATTAACATCTTTTCTAGTATTGTAATAATAGAATCCCACAGGTAGAGTTTAGATGCCCTTATTGATATCTTGATCTACTAATAATATTATTACAAGTAATTAATTCATTAGTAGTATTTATGTGACCCATGGATTGTTTTCTATAGCCTATGTTGATACAACCATCATTGATCTAGATTAGAGTGTGAGTATCCTTAGCATTTTGGGGTTATTATTGGAATAATATGAGAGTAAAAATGTTAATATGGGCTATTAATGTGTGCTTTATTAGTGACAGAAATAAATATTTTTTTGTATGATACCTTGGATAGTGGTGTAGTGGCTGTCCTATATAAATATTGAGGATATTATGAATAATTTGATATGAGTGGAATAATATAGGTGGGGTAGTTGAAACCATTAAAAGTAATATTATGTTCAGTTGGTGGAGGAGAACTCTAAGTAGATAGATTATATGTGGATGGTAATGGTGGAAGTGGGAGACACGATAAATATTTATTATTTGTGTTGACCTCCATACAAATCAACGAGTATGGGAGGTCAATTTTAAATGTTTTGATTGATGAAATCTGGTGTGATCATGTTTTTTATAGAAGTTCAGCTAAATAATTCTCCTAAAGAGAGTGAGTATGTTATCTTTCTATAAGGCAGGATAATTATATTTTTATATGGATGCTCCTGGGTGGTTTAGTGAGTGGTTTTTTACTAGTATTATCTAGTGGGGTATTTTATAGTGGGGTATTAAACCTTAGTTGAGGTTTTATGGACACTTTAGTCCTGGATGGTGTATCCTAGGGTCTAGAGATGATAGAAAAAATGCTATCTAAATGTTTAATACTATCTATATTAGATTATAGTGGAATAGGTCATTCAAGAGTTTAGTATTTTTTCATGGCATCTTGAGGTGGTTGGTGCCATTATTATTTTTGGCTATTAGTTTCTTTCACAAGGTGTGACTACACCTCAACCAATTTATCGTACCATTGGTGAGTGTAAACATGTTTAAAGTTACAAATTTAGTTTTTTAGTTTACATAAATGATGGGGAAAAAATTATATTTGGGGATATTTATGTCCATTTGATTAGTGTTGGTGATGAATGTAAATCAAATTTATCAGATGATGATGCAAAACTAAATCACACCTCAAAAAGTTTTACACTAAGTGAACTTGTTGGGTCGATGTGAAATATTTAGTTGAATCACACTGTAGTAGGATTTAATGTGGTAGATGGTTTATAAGACATAGTTTTTGGGTTTCTCTTAAATTTTTGGAATCATAATGCTCTCATTGGTAGTTCCCTTAATAAAGAACCTTTCTAAGGTTTGGGTTGATGGACCATGGATTTTACTATGTCCTATGAGTATGGGTGACCTATGATTATAGGGGAATTCATGTAAAATCATGGAAAGAGTCTTTTAATGTGAGATTAGTCTTATATTTAGGGTTTTAAATAATTTTATTGAACTAATAAAACCCCATGAGGGATAATAAATCTTGGTATATGGATGAATGTAGTGGAATTGGAAATTGTTTCTTGATGTGGTTATAACCCATGATTTCTTAGAGCTTGGGTTTCTATATGTGAATCAAGTGTATGCATGAATGGGTTTTTTTCAACATATAAGAGATTTAAAAGATTCTCAACTTAGTATATCGAGTTGGATATATTTTCTAGGTTGAAAATATATAAATGTGGGGGATGTAACAGATCAAGTTCTCCCTATCTAGAATTATCTCATTTATGATTATTGAAGTCATAGATATATTTAAGGGGATAAAATAGTAAATTTACCATAGTGGTTGACCCTAGAAAATATTCCGTACAGTTCCATTGATACCTAAAAAAGTTCATTACTCTTGGGATATATTTTGGTGTAATTACAATATTATTATATTTTAAGGGATATTTATTATTTAATAAATGAATAAAAATTTATTTCATGAGAGAGAGCATTGGTATCTCCTAAAAAGAAGCTCAGATAAAAATTATGAAAACATGGGTATGTTTAGAAGGGGGTGTTTGGGTTTATCCATTTATCAATGAGATAAACACAGGGTATAGAGGGATTATTGGGAGTTTATGATCATCTTTTCAATGATGGAACATTTAAATAATAGTAGATTAGTGAATCAATTATAGTGAATTATAAATAAATGATGATCAAATTTTGAAGCTTCAACATTTATACCATCAAGGTAGAATTTTGGATGTATTTTTTTTCAACTCATTCCTCATGAATTAAATATTTATTTTTTATTATTGAATTTCTCAAACCCTCGTACTGAAAACTTTATAAAAATTCATCATATAATTTTTATTTAATAAATAGTCACTTGTGCTCAAAAAAATGATTTTTTATTTTCTATAATCATGTATTTATGATTTTATTTAAAAACAATTAATGTTAAGAATATTTTTCATATAATATTTTTTGTGTTTTTTATTCAAGTACAAATATATATTTCCTATGTTATTAAAAATATTTTTATTTTTTAATTCTTTATTTGAATAGAATTATCATGTCTTTGAATTTTTTTCCATTTCATATTTGATGAAATAAAATTGATTATTCAAACTAATGGGTGTGGTTATTATTATTTGTAAAATTAAATTTGGATAATTTGTAGTCATACTTTAACTTAGGTAGTGTAAAATATTCAAAGAATAATTCCCCTCAAACATCATTTGAGTTTATTTATCAAAATCTCTCTTTTTTATTTTCCACATTATTTTCCTTTAAGATGAATTTATGCCTCCAAAATTCACAATGGATAGTGGTTCATTGAATATGGATATGAGATGTTGTCATGTAGGACTAGTTTTAGTGAGGTGGTGACAGTTGAAACACCCTAGGTTGGATTGATCGAATGATGCCCATGCATGGGCCACTACAAGAAATTTGACACTACTTACCATAAGCTAGAGGATTATAAAAAGTGATGAGAGTATACGAACAAGGTTGGGAGACCATTCTATTGAGATCAAAATGGTCAATAATTATTAAATATCCATACATCATCTATAATAAAAAAATCAGAGTATGTACATATGGAATTATTTTCACCAAAAATCCTAATAAATAAACACCTACTAATGCTATAACCAATAAATATATTGTCATAGATACATACATCCTAACATATCACCCAATAAATTTATAAAATATAAAAATAAATACAAAATAACTTATGGAAATAGGCTTCACTACCTACCCAATTCATTTCCACAAACCCATCTCCAATTCGAGTTGTGAGGCTCTAGCCCAATCACCTATTAAACCTATTGCCTAAAATTCATCATAAAGATCAACACACAATCTAGGGTTCTCATGTGTGTGAGCATAAAATTCATTAGGTTCCACCAATGCATCCTTAAGATATTAAATAATATATATGTGTATTCAAAAGGGAAAAAATAATAGGGAATATGGAAAAATCATACACATTGGGTTATCATGTGATAACTAGGCTATAACTGTTCCTGACCATACCTATTCCATCCCCTCTAGGGAACCATGTCCATCATACTGTCATATCATATAACTCCCATTAGGGTAATGGAAAATCATGGATAGACCTAACGATTACAAGTGGTTGGGGATCCTTTCATATATATCCTTAAGAAGAAACGTTTGGGGGACCTATCTTGATAGTCCCTAAGAATATATCAACTAGGGACCCTCTCTTGGTAATACTTAGGAACATATAATTTGGGTACCCTCTATCAATGGTACATGATCACATATCATCTTTTGAACCTTTCTCGGTGGTCCCACATCATCAAATCTTGGGAAACATATTAGAGGAGGTTCCATAGGAGGGAAGCGATCGATCCAACCTCTTTACAAGATAATCCTTCCCCTGAAGTATGGTCCCAAGGTTAATCTCATAAACAAATAGTGGATGTTAAGGTAGATAACAATGGATGCAACCTCCCAAAATATCTATACCATCCCCTTAGGGTATGTCCATTTTCTAATCACATAGACAAAAAGTATATCCTTTAGAGGTAAAAAAGAAGATCCAAAATCCAATATAAGCTAAACCATACCCATTGGGGTATATCTCATGTAAAATAATATGGTCTAACTTAAAATTATGAGGAAGTAAACAAAGTATCCAACCACTAACATGAGACAAACAAGAACCCGTTGGTAGGTCCCATATATAATTTTAGAGATAGAGAGAACCAAGACCATGAGGAAACACCACCTTCAATCCTATCTCACAATTAGAATCCCACACAACTAGAAAGTCTATACCAAATCATGGTCTGAGAACTAATCACTCATGACGTTTCCTAGTATCTCAAAGTAAATATATCCATATATTATTCTTTATAGGATAATATTAACTTGATAGGTATGATCACATAGATAATGGCATGTTGAATCAGTTAACATTATAATATTTTCTATGAAGTAATCTACTAAGATCCTAAGAACCAATACAATCTTCACTCATCAATTCCATCCCATACCCATCACCCTAGAGTGACCCTATAGTATGAAGGCCTCACTTTACCTAAGAAACATTAGGTTAGTCCGATTCCTATTACATATCCCACATCAACATCCTGGTTCCGATACCCAACGACCATGCCAAGATAATGAAACCAAATATTATTGGAAACTCAATGCTAATCCATAAGAATAATCACCCCATAACCCATGTTTAGTTCCCATTATATTCATCTCATTAAGGAGCTATCAATCCCACCATCCAAAGGATAACTTCCTCACCACTACACTAAAACTCAAATAATTTCTCACAATAGACTCAAGGTAAAAATCCATAACCCATACTCAATGTGTTCTCCCAACATTCCAAGTGAAAATAAACATCTCATCCATCACCCATAAGACTAAGCTCACACTTTATACTATACTACACCCAAGAGATCCAACCTAGGCTTTCCAAACTCATCAAGAGACAAACAAACTATCAAAGTTCCCTCATGTACTAACTATAATCCTTTAACCTTGGTGGTAATTCATTGGGAGGTTCTAAAAAATATGATATGTGATAGAGAACCCAATCCAAGTATAGGAGGCTTGATTATGCCTAATTATTCACTTAGGGAACTCATTACACTATACAATTCACTCGAACAAAAACCTCTATGTATACATTCTTAATCATGAATAAATAAGAATATAGTTAAGTATTATAGGAACCAAAAACCTCTATATAGAGTGAAACACCTTAATACATACTTTCCAGGTCTCTCTAAGCTTGTATAAAGACAAATCAACTCCTAATCCACTATCTCAAGTATTGACACTAATAAAATAATTATAAAAAATTATAATTAACTGAACAATTCAACACAATATAGGATAACCATTTTAAACTCATTGATCCACCACATAACACTAAATTCATAACCAATGATATATATAAGGTCCATGCCACACTCTCAACACAAATATGAGAAAAATCCCTATCATGAAACACTAAATCACTCTATAATTTTCTTTAATTAAATCAAAATTAATAAAATGATTCATTGGGAAATATTACTTAAAAAAATATTAAATGAAGACATGAATTCATCACTCCTTGACATCCTATATCCACCTCATATTAAATCTACATGTCTCAGGATGATTTCACTATGCTTTGACAGAATTTTCATCAATAACCTTACCCAATACTAAAATAAAATTAGTAGAAAAAAAGAATAAGAATAATAAAATTTGAAGGAGAGAATCATTACTCTAAAATTCCATTAATAACAAACCCAAAACCTCATGGATCAAGTGAGTAAAGTTATATGGAATGATAGGAAAGGGAGTATCTCACCTTATTGGTTCAACTAGTGGGAAGAGTAAACCACTGAGTGGGGGAATAATAGAAGGGTTTATAAATGAACCTTCTTCCCCTATAAAAAATATAGTACAACCATATTGGGTACAAGGTTAGGATTTACTAGGTAC
The DNA here is from genome assembly GCA_963277665.1 of Viscum album. Classification (NCBI taxonomy): domain Eukaryota; kingdom Viridiplantae; phylum Streptophyta; class Magnoliopsida; order Santalales; family Viscaceae; genus Viscum; species Viscum album. Next base: position 815,837,965 of record OY728162.1, read on the forward strand.
AAGATCATATTTTAACCACATATAACACCCCCACTGGGTAGCCTATAGCAGTCCAAGGGAATTAACTCCCCTATATAGGATAGTGGTTACCCAATTCCCTATACTAGGTACTTATTGGCTATCTAATACAAAAATTAATCATTATGTCCACATGATTCCTACACTGACATCACTCAACCACATAGGTCACCTTATACACCTCTAAACAAAAAAAAATTATAATATATGTTCATGAAATTAAAATTTAAATATGAATCCCAATTTTCTGATCACCCATACATCAAGACTAAAAATTAAAATTCCCTCTGAAATTAGTAACCTATAATGACATGAGTCATTATAAACTCATCATAATAATGCTTCTCATAATTACAAATCACCCCAAAACATCTCTCAAATACCAATCCATAAATTAGGGTTTAATACCTCTATTTGATCCTAATTCTAAACTAAATTATGCATGGCCTATCTTTCCATACATTGAACCTAGATATACTGCATTTAATTTATAAATACCCTGTACAATCCTTGAAACATTTCCTTCATACCTTACCTAAGGAACAAAATACAATTTCTATAACACTATATCTAATTATTCACAAAAATTACCAACCATCCGTTCATTGGATCACCTTTTCCTTGAAAAAATTTGACTTGACATGCTAGTACATGATCAAATTATATGATCATGACACCTCAACACCTGATGGAATCATAGAATCATCCCAACAACAACACTAAATTATAAAAATGATGTTTGGTGTAATTCCATAGTCGAATCCCCAATTGTACAAACCTTTTATACTCTACCAACTAAAAATTATGCATCACAAATTTGAACCACTCATAATTGAAACACTAATTTATACCAAAGTTAACATCTGAAGACACTAGGTCTAGCTGAACACTATAAGTGAATTCTAAATATAGAATCTAATAAGGAACCAAATGAAATTTCTTGGATATATACCAGTATCTTGGGCATGATTTCTAATACTACACTACTAGTTTCATTATTTCCTTGACCCATTCACCACATTGTTCATGCCCCAGTGAATAATAATATTTTACCCAACATAAGAGTATCCTTATTTCCATCCTTTTGAATCAAAATTTTTTATCTTTATATCTCATGCCCTATCCATTGCTAAATTTAATTATTAGATATAACTATCTTACTCACACCCACTGATCACTACCAGATCCAGGCTAAAAAAATTCTTCACTCTATTTAAAAAAAATATATCGACAAATGAATGTGGTAACTCAAATATTCAATGATTTACTCCCCACTATATGAATTATGTTACGTCCTCCTGAGGTTAGTTTTGGATGGATCTAACATCACTCATGTGTTTCTCCTCCCAAGCCATTCTCATCATATTCCAAACAATTCCCACTAATCCACCCTTATAAATCCATTATATCAAGGTGATCCAAACCATGGTTATCCAAAATCATTGATAACACATTTATTTTCTATGAATCCTCAATTGACCATGCCCTTATAAATTTCACAAATCACAATGGTCATCTCACCCCATACCTGAAGCTAAAAATCCCATCTCATTCCTAAGAAACTATAAGGTGATCATTTACCAAGAATCATTAGAGTCCCATGGCCCATCTCCTAGATGATAGGTACTATGGGTACTCACTGATATACCATAACCAATTCACCAATCAGGTTCCCTTGGAATGATGAATATTCACACCAGACCCATACATGGAACATTTTGTTGATTAATGAACAAACACACACTCTCTATAACCAACACACTTTTATCTTTATGAATTAATATATTCTCCCAAAAGTACACATCATCACTTAATCTCCACTTTCAAGTAAAATTGAATTATCTAAATAATAAACTCATTAGTTACTTCTTACTACACATCTTGATCTCATCTATATTGAAATGAATAAACATTCTTGTATTACCCATAAATACAACCATACCCAATCTCCCAAGATTTTCACACCACCAATTCTAGGATTAAACTCCAAATAAACTATAATGACCCAAATTTTTCTTAGATGACTAATACATAATTTTAAAGATATAAAAAATAATAGTTATACATTCAAGGATTGACAGGTTTAGTATATTGGGAAAATTAGCACCATACATCAAATATACATAATAAAAAAAATATTAAAATAATTCTTCTTTATCTATATAAAACCTCTCATGTTCTACTTAGTACATGTAGTTACCTGAGGATATACCTCAAAGAATGGGGTGATATAAAATCCCAGTAAGGGGAAGGATAACATAGTGGGAATAAGTGACATGATTTAATAGTAAATGGGTGAGAATAATCATGATAATCATGTCATAAAAATGGTACCATAATCATAATAATGGGGAAGAAATTTTAAAATTTCATCGAATGTGGTGATGCATAAAAATGAAATATCATGTCATGGTCAAATACCACACCTGGTTGTGAACAAATCTACCACCATGTCCACACATAACATATTTTCATAAACCATAACAACATTATTATGGAAAACTCTAACATTATGTTCATTCATAATACATATAATCTATTGAGATACATCACATTACTCAATTCATTAGAGGGATATATAATTTTTGGACCACATAAAACATATAACCATTTTAGTCACAAAATAACCCTTGGAAAGGAATGGGTTTCATAAGTATTTCAAAAATAAAACTTTCATAAATAAAAATTTGGGTTCCCAAATGAATAAGGGAAAAGATATTTGGTATAAACATAATAATTCTTAAGCAAAGAGGGAATAACTCAAGATGAGTAAAATATTTTTTTTGGAAAGAAAAGTATTTTTTGAAAATATTTGTATTTGGATTAAAAATCAAGTTGGAAACATGCATATAAAAAAAAGAAAATATAAAAATAGTGTAATTATTTTAAGAAGAATTAGAGTAATATTAATAATGAATATTTCATGTATGAGTAAGAACCAAAAGAAAATGAGATGGGTTCAAGAATCCCCTTACCTTAAATCTCACTTTATTTCATCATTTTTCCACCTCAAAAATAATAAAATTAGGTTCATTAAAAAATGATCCATAAGTGAATTTTTGTCATTTTAACACTATTTTTCAATTATATTCCTTTAATTATATTTATTAATTCCCTTCATTAAAAGGGAAACATTTTTATATCATGTTTTCCTTTAAAATTTACCATTGTTCATTGACTTATCTATTTTTTTTCAAGCTCATTTATACATTAATAAAATTAATTACATAATCTTAAAATATATATATTTATACATTCACATTTAAATAATAATTTAATATAACCATACATGGTTTTAGTGATAAAAAATGAATTTTCAACGTCCTCATTGGTGGTTAACCGAGCGGTAATAGGACATTATCAAAAGAGAGGGAATGAGAAGTATGGAAATTTAATATGTCATAAATATAATACATCCAGTAAGCTAACATCATAAATATAATATTAAAATGACACTTAATTATCCATATAATATTTTTTTTGAAAGGAGTGTAGAAAAATAGAAATATTAGAGGAGAATAAAAGGAAGAATTGGTGAGAGATTACCCTCTTCTCAATGTTTATTCTTCTCTATGGATCTAAAGTCCTTTGATGCTTAGAGTTGGGTGGATCTAGAACATACCTATGTATTATAAGAGGATTAAGAGAGAGAGGATTTTGACTGATATTTGGATTTATCATTCGAGGGAGGAGTGAATTTCCAAGGGGATGTAGAGGGGTTTTTTATACTTGAGGAGAGGGGTATTTTTGAGTTAAAATATTGAATAAAATATTATATCTAAGGTAAAACTTGTAATAATGATATTTTTGAAATGAGAAACCATATTTGAATTAAATAGAATGATTTTAAGATTTTGAATCAATTTATAATTCCAATACATTATTTTAACCAAGAGTAAAGGTGAAAAAATGAGAGAATATCATTTTTATGTAATACTTTAGATTTTTGATCTGGGAAAATAATTTTTATGTTCGGAAATCATGTTTATTTTATTTTAGTATATCAGTTATAAAATTAAATATATTTTGGTTGAGCCTCAATTTCTTGAAATGGTTATGTCATTATTAATTCATGAATTATGTAATTCAAGATACACTATTTATGGAAAAAAATATATTTTTACTATTCACATAAAAATTGAAGAAATTTAGAAAATTACCAAAAAATAACCCTTAGAAAATTTTGACATGATAATTTAAAAAACGATATTATTTTTATCAAACTAATTTTCTAACATAGGTAATTTTATATTTTAATATAAAAATTATGATTTTTATGAAATAATTTAAAATATAGTTTATTAAAAATGTACTTATTTTTTGAGTTTTTAGTCCTGATACTTATTTTTTTCAATTATAATATTTATATTTATTTAAATTACTCTTGATAAATACTTTTTATATCACATTTTATTATTTCTAAATTAAATTAATATTCTAATGGTTAGGTTAATATTCCAAATGACTAGGTTATAATTCCAACAGTCACATTATAATTCCAACAGTCACATCACTATTACAATGGTCACATTACCTCTTACAAATACCTCTTCTTTAATTAATTAAATATTCACATTAATTCCTCTCAAGGTTCTATGTTTCCATTTTCTACAATGTTGATTGGTTTATTAATATTTTACATCATTTATATAGTGTTTTTTTGGGTGGGATGATTCTACCAGATTGGGGTGACGTATATTTTCCCATTGTAGTTTTTATATTTTATATTTTTTCCCTTTGTAATATTTTGAATTTTAATTGGTTTAGTTGCTGACTAATGTAACAATTTTCCTTAATGAAATAATGTTTTCTTGGTTTTTCTATTTTTTTTAACATGTATAATACGTTATAATATAATATAATAAACATTTATTTCAAGAAAAAAATATCATTTATGAACTATAGTTTGTTATATTCTTCCCCCATTTAGAAAATTCTTCTCCAAAATTTCAACTCATATTAGTTGTTAAGAATAAGAGAGGTTACTTCTATTTTATTGTTTCCTATGGTTCCTATGTTGCCTCTTCCTACTTATGGTTCCTCCACAACACTTTTAAATTGTGAATTTTCATGTTGCGTAGAACTTTGTCTCTATAGTCCATGATTTTCACTGTATTCTCCTCATATGATAGTTCATTCTATAGTTATACCACCTCAAAATTGAATATATGTGAGAGGGTTAGGTATTTATTTCCTTAAGAGTGATATGGGGAACACATCATATACTTAGGCCATGATGTTCTAACCGATATGCCACTACACCTATGTGATCAAGGATCCTAAAGGGAATAATGTACCTAGGGATAATATTCCCTTTCTTTCCAAACCACACAAATCACTTCCATGGTGATATTTGAATGAAAAATTTGTCTCCAACTTCAAACTCCAAATATATTTGATGGTTTTCAGCATAGTTATTTTGAAGGCTTTGATTTAATTTTATATGTTTTTGAATGTCTTGAACCTTCTCTATCATCTCTTACACAAGACTGTGTCCAAGTAGATTCTATTCTCTAACTTCATTTCAAAAATTAAGAGTTATGAATCACTTTCCATACAAAGATTCATTTTTATTTATTTTAATACTTGAGTGTAAGCTATTGTTTTATAAGAACTAAACTAATGGGATATTTTGATCACATCCTCCTTTAAATTACATTGAGAATGGTATCAATATTTCCTCAAGAATTTGAATAGTCATTTTATATTTTCCATTAGTTTAGGGGGTGATAGGCCATATTAAAATTCAATTTAGTATTCAAATCATGTTGAATACTTCTCCAAAATATAGATGTAAATCTTGGATCATGACCAAAGATGACCGAATGTAGTTTCCCATTCCGCCTAAAAAATTTCATTACATATATATTATAAAGTCATTCAAGAGAGAACTATTCCCGAATAACAATTAAGTGGGTAGTCTTGGTGAGTCTATCCACCACAACCCATATCACATTATTTCCTTAGATATATTCAATAGACTAGTGAAAAAGTCCTTGAAGATTTTCTCCCATTTCCACATGGGTATTGTAAATGGTTGCATCATATACTAGAACTTATGTTTCTATACTTTAAATTGATGACATACCAATAATATTGAGATGTACTCAACAATAACCTTCTTCAGTTTCCCCACCAGAAGTGATCTCAAAGATCATGATACATATTTTTACTTTCAGTATGGAGAGATAAATATGGGAAGTACTTAGCTCCTTGTAGTTGATCGAAAAATTCATCAATCCTTAGAAGAGGACAATTTTTCTTTGTGGTTATATTTTTAATCCCCCACTAATCGATATATAACCGCATTGATAGATCATTTTTATTGAAAAGGGGCATCGATAAACCCAAAGGAAATTCACTTGGGGGTATGAACCCTTTTTACAAATTCTCTTATCGCCACTTCTTTAACTCCTCCAGTTCACTTTGGGCTATCCTATAGGGGAATTTGGATATAGTAGTGGCTTTAGGTGTATGTTAAATTAAGAACTATACCTCATGATCTGCAGGAAGTCTGGGTAAATCTTCAGGAAATATATCCTTATATTCCCAAATAATGGAAGTTTCATCAAGGTTGAGTCTTTCCTTCAACTCAAACACTTGGGAAAGGTATGATTCTACAAAGGGTATCCATACCCACACCATTGATGTATTTTACAAAGGGTATTCATTATCCTCCTTTAATTAGTAAATAATCAGGGTATGGTTTGGAATATTAAAAGTTATTTACTTTTCCTAACATTTTATGTATCTCAATATAATAAGAACCAATCCATTCCATGTATAACATTTAATTACACTAAGGGAAGGATTACGAGAGTCCCTAAAATATTTTTCCCACAAATTTTTGACATGATAAGATTTAAACACTTAGGTTGAAATGATTTCACCACCAGGTGTTTTTAAAAATATAACTACTTTAAGGTATCAGGGATTCGATTCAACAGTTCTATAAAACTTTTTGGATATAAAGGAACACATAGAACTAGAATAAAATAGATATTTTTCCATTATTGAGTGAATAATAAGTGTACCTAAAATGAATTCATTTTCACACTCCACTTCAGTAGTAGTGATGGAATAAGCATTCCATTTCTCCTGGTGGTTACTAATACCGATTACCCTATAAGACCCAGGGTCTGGTACTCTAGCTTCCATAGTTATCTTTATCCTAATATTTAATACATATAACCATGGGTGGTCAATTTAGATGTGCCTTCCTTTATCATGTTAGTTGGATTCTTCATTTCTCTTAAAAATTCATGAGCTTTTGTCCTTTTATCCCACACTTGAAGTATTCCCTAGTCCCTTTTAGGAGACTCCCATGATTCTTATTCCAAATTTATTAACTTGTGGATGGTTGGATCCTCTTTACTCCTTTTTCATTTGACCCACTATCTTGAAAATATATTATTCTATTCTTATCCCCATCTCAAAAGTACCAATATTCTAACTATATCTATACTTTGAGAGAACATCAAACCAATTCATCAGAACTCCCAAAGTCTTAGATAGCTAGAGCCTTTCATATGTGTGGTTTTAATACCCTAAAAAATATATCTATTTTTCTTTCACCATTTATAAGAAACCCTGAGGTGTATCTTACAAGATTGTGATGTTTTCCTCATAAATCAGAGAGATTCACCTTCCTTTTTCTTCATATCTAAGAATTTTCTCTTCATCATTATTAAAAATGTTTAAGGGAAATTTTTATTATGAAATATTTTTTAAAGTCTTATAACTCTATATCTTACATTTCATCCTTTTTTATTATGTTCTTTATCAATGGTAACCATTGATATAATTATCTATCTAAATGATATATAGATAGAGTCACCTTCTCCGTATCAAAATAGTTGAGCACATAAGATAACTTCTCCATTGAGTTAACTCACTATTCCATGACAAGTGTATTGAAAGATAAACTAAACACTGGTGGTCATTACTTAAAAGGGAATCAATTCCTAGTTTATCCTTCTTGGGTGAAGGCATACGTTCCACATGGATCAAGTTATTGTTCATATCCTAAGACATCTAGCTAATTATCTCTATAAATGTTTGAACTCCACCTCCTATGGAATTGGGTATTCCATTTAGTCAATAATTTCATTTTCCCTCGCATGGGTTGTTGGCCTGGTTTCCCCTAGTTCTAACCATTATATAAAATAGAAAAGGTTTTAAAAAAAATTTAAGTCAATAAATCAAGAATAAATAATTTATTTCTATATGAAGATCAAGTCTAAAATCACATCTTATGAGATCCATTTGTTTATAACTATTCAAAAAAAATTCTAGGATATTTACCTATAATTCAACATATCCGAAAGTTTTTCATTAAGATTATCTTATTCTAATTACCAAATTAACTAAAAAATACCTTTAATACCAACTATAGTAACCCTGATTTTTCTTAAATTACTATTACATAATTTTCAGGATAAAAAACATAGTATTTATACATTTTGATATTGAAAGGTTTAGTATCTTGGGAAAATTAGGATCATACATAAATTATACATAATAAAACATAAACACTATGAAAATCCTTATTCTCTATCCACTTAAAATCTCTCATATTCTCTTAGTATATATAGTCACCTAAGGATATACATTAAATAAAGGGGTGAGCTAAAAACCTAGAAAGGGGAAGGATAACATAGTGGAAATAAGAGAAATGAATCAATAACACATGGCTGAGAATAATAATCATAATCATTTCATATACATGCAATCATTATCATAATATTGAGGAATAAATTTGAAAAAGTAAAGGAATGTGATGATGCATAAAAATGAAACATCATGTCATATTAGTGAAATACCACACATAGTTGGAACAAAGCTAGCATCATGTCAATGAATATAATATGTGAATAAATCATAAAATCATCATTGTGAATAAATATAGAATCATATTACAACATAATAAACATAATCTCATGAGATACATAACATTACCCAATTAATTGGAGGGATATATAATTTTTTTCCCATCAATGACATCATAATATTCACATAATCATGCATGCCACATAGAATGTATAAAAATAAATGTAATGAAATAACCAATAGACATTAATGGGTTTCATAAGGATTTCATAAACCATACATTAATGAATAAAATTTTAGGTTCCCAAATGAATAAAATAAAAAAAATATTTGGTATAAACAACATCATTCTTGAGTGAAGAAGAAACAACTCAAGTGGACTCAAATATGTGTTTTGGAAAAAAAGTATATTTGAAAAATCTTTGTATGTGGATTAAAAATCAAGGTGGAAAACATGTATATCCCTAAAAAGAATAGGTAAGAATAGTGAAATGTTATTTATGGATCATTTGAGGAATATATATACTAAATATTTCGTGAAATAGGAACAACACAAAGAAAATGAGTTGGTTTTGAGAATCCCCTTACCTAAAATCCCTCTTTATTTCCTTGCTTTTACACCTCATGAATAATAAAAATTGATTCATTAAAACATTGATATAGAATTTAATTATTTTTATTTTTTACACTATTTATCAATTTTAATAATTGGATTATATTTCTTAAATACCATCATTAAAATAGAATTTTTTTGATATCATGTTTTCTTAAAAAAAATCATATTTTGCTTTGATTCCAATATTTTTGTTGAAGGAATTTTATAAATTAGTAAAATTAATTCTATAATCTTAAAATAAATATATTTATAAATTTATATATCATAAATTATTTACTATAACCATCCATTAGTTTGGGGATAAGACAAAAATTGGAAATATCCTCGTTGGCGGTTAACCGACTGTTAACAAGACATTGTCAAAAGAGCGAGAATGGGAAGTATGAAAATTTAATATGTTATAAATATAATTCTTCCATTAGGTTTACATAATTAATAAAATTTTAAGATAAAAATTAACTATTATTATAAGACTTGTGTTTGAAAGTGGTGTAAAAAAAGAGAAAGAGGATATGATATTGAGAGGAAGAATTAGTGAGATCTTACCCTCTTCTCGGTGATACTTATTCTCTACGGCTCTAAATCCATTGAGTCTTAGAGTTGGATGGTTATAAAACATAACTATGTATGATAATTAGATTAAGAGAGAATATTTTGGAATATATTTTTCTTTTACAAGTGAGGTAGGAGTGGTTTTCTAAGGGGAGGGAGAGGGGTAATTTATACAACAGGAGATGGGTATTTTTGTGTTAAAATATTGAATAAAATAATATATCTAAGGAAATCCTTGAAATAGAGATATTATTGAAATTATAAACCATATTTTAATTTTATAAGAGGATTTTATTAATTTTAATCACTTTATAATTCTAATTCATTAGTTTAATCAAAAGGAAAGGTAAAAAAATGGGAAAATTTTATTTTAATGTAATGCTTTAATTTTAGACATTGGAATGCATTTTTTAGGTTTAGAAGTCATTTTTATTTTATTTTAATGAATAAATTTTCAAATTAAATATATTTTGGTAGATAAAAATGTTCTATAAATGGTTAGTTCATTATTACTACATGAATGATGTAATTCAAGATACACCGATTATAGAAAAAACTATATTATTACTATTCACACGAAAATTTAAGTATTTTAGAAAATTACCAAAAAATTACCCTTGAAATTTTTTGATGTGATAATTTCAATAATTATATTATTTTTGTAAAAATATTTTTCTAAAATAGCTAATTTTAATTTCTAATTTAAAAATTATGATCTTTACAAAATAGTTTATAATATAGTTTGTTAAAAATGTGCATATATTTTCATTGATTTTTTAGTAATAATTTTTTGGAATTATAATATATATATATATACTTAAATTACTCATGATAAATATTTTTTTATGGAACAAATTATTATTTTGAGGTTAAATTACTATTCCAATAGTCTGGTTTCTATTTTGAATGGACATGTTACTATTCCAACAGTCACATTTCTTTTTCAACAACCACATTACCATTACAATGGTAAATTTCCTCCTATAAATACCTCTTTATTCATTAATTCATTATTTAACTCAATTTATCTCAAGGATATTTGTTTCCCTTTTTTATAATGTTGATTGGTTTACTAATATTTTGTTTCATTTTTATAGTATTGTTCATGGGAGGGATGATTCTAGAAGATTGGGGGATCCATATTTTTTCATTTTAGTTTTTATATTTTTATTTTTTTCACCTTATAATATTTATAATTTTAATTGGATTGATTGATGACTAATGTAACAATTTTCATTAATGAAATAATGATTTTTTTGGGGCTCTCTATGTATTGTATGTGTATAATACCATATAATATAATATGATACACATTTATTTAAAGAAAAAATATCATTTATAAATTCCAGGTTCTCACATAAACTACCCATGAATCTAAAAAATGTTGACACATAGAGCCCAAAGCACTATCAGTTCTCTATGTACCAAAACTTGTCAAACAACACCAATTCTAAGACTATATGCTTTTCCATACATCACTCGTTCACCATACCAAAAATGAAAATCATTTACCCACACTATACACACCCTAGACTTGATCATCAAAGGTCACTCTAACTATCCCAAAAAACTCATAAAAACCAACTAACACAAGAATCTAATTGATCCCTCCTTTGAATATAATAACAATATCACAATCACTATAATAAATTCCCATATCAATAGCCTAAGGCTTCCTATATAACTTTATATAACCTCTAATGGGTATCCAAATAAATACGGAAAATTATTACTAATCCATATAAAATCCTAGGCATACATTGCTGATACCAACCCACCATTGTAAAATACAATTCTTAAACCAGCTTAGCAAGAGTGACTATAAATCGCCTATAACTAGAGACCAGATAGTCATCATCAAATATCTATCATTTAAATTATCCACATAATATTTTATTAGAAATTATTAGTCACTTGTGAGTTAAAAATATATGTAATAGCTGAGTAAAATTCCACAAAAATATATATTGTATAAAACTATAGAATTTTTTTGACACTTTAAACATCCAACCCTAGTTAATCATCATGAATCAATCCCACATAATTACATTAATATTTTTTTGATACTTAATTCCATGTAAGATTCATGTATGAACACTTATTTCCAATAAATTATAATATTAGACCATTAATAACAACCTAAAATCAATACATCATACTTGAATATATATCTCAGCTATCACAGTGAAACCCAAAAATCACAATTCCATAACCCTTGTAATGTGCACCTCCCATCAGATAGTTGTTCAGGAAACACTAGCCTATGGCCCATATAATGATTTTATGTGTTACTATCCCCATTTATTAATCCAAAAATAGTATAATAAAGAAATAAGTCATTGATACCATTTTGTAACACCCCAGATAAGATTTCCAAAATAAACACATCAGTGGGGGTCCCTATAAAACCTCCAATGTGCCTCCCTATATGCCAAAGGATTCCGACTAGCGATGAGGTTTTATGAACAATATAGGGGGAATGTTCTCTTAATAATCTATTATTAAATAACAAGTAAATTACTCAAAATAATCCTTAATAAACAATCCATGTAAATATGTATGGAATTATATTCAAATGAAACCATACAAAAAGACAAATACTCATCCAATAAAAAATAAATTTTTAATTAAATAGTGATACATCCCAATATATCCCCCATATGAATAATCACATATACAAATAAGTAACTAAAAACATAAAAAGAAGATCCATTACCAACACATTGCCTCATCTCAAACCTATCATCAATCCCAATAAAGCTACTCTAGCTTGATTACATATGCAACCAATGAACTATAAAACATCATGAAGCTCTTCACACTCATTGGTTTTATCATATAGGGTGTGAGAATAAAACACTTTTGGGCACCACTAACATGTTACAAATACATGGAATCATATAAATATGTTTTATAAGGACAATGAATAAAAAATATGCAACAAATAATAATATTTGTCAGGTTATCATGTGATATCTAGGCCACCATGATTCCTCATCATACATGTTTTGATCCACATAAGGGAGCACTGTTATAAGGCCCCAGCCTTAAACCTTACTTAATCTTGAGTTATTACAAGATTACACATTGAGGATCTTTTCAGGTTTAGAGTTTTAGAGAATTAGATCATGAAACTTGCATTACATTCCACATTTAAACAAAGTGGTTATATAAAAGACAATATTCATTCTTCCCATCAACAAAAACATATTTAAAATAAAACATGGATTCTTTCTTGACACATCCTTGACACTATCATCACATCATGTACCTTTCCCTTGACCTGTGAAAAACATTTTCAAAAACTTGGGATGAGCATAAAAATCTCAGTAAGGGTTATAAAAATATGGAAAGGAAACATGAGTTCATATATACATAAGAATGAAATCATACTTTACCCAGAAAATATAGGCACTTTAACATACCTCATCAAATCATGAATAAATCATAGGAATCATAAGACATAAAAGGTAACTTGAGGCATTCATAACATTCTTACGTAGGGAGTAACCCTCTTGGTTACGTTTTGGAATACCCATCACAGTATATTCCCTAAATCTCTTCGAAGAAACCTTAACGATTCACTCCTTCGCGTTACCCAATGCATTGGAGAGCTATATCGGGCTCACTCGCCCTTAGTTTATCACGGAACCACCCGTCTTCATAACAATGCCCAAGAACCATAACATAATATTATCACATAAAACATGCATAAAGTAAACATAACATTTCCACCTTTCAATAACAAGATATCAATACAACACATTGATATAAATACATTATGAAAACCATTTTCAATACCAAAATAAACGAAAAGCAAAACATGATATTTATTTTTCTTTTAAAAAGATGGTATGGCTTGTAGAGGAAGCCGAAACTGAAATAATGGTCACGACAGCGGAGAAGTCGTTGTCACCGCATACGGACGACAAAAACATTACCTTTTGTCATTTAATATACACTTCGTATAAAAAAGATTCCTTTTGAATAAACGTAAAAATCAAAGGGGTTTATACACCGTATAAAAGAAGGTTGTGTATAAAATAGAATATGCCTCAATGAAAGGAGATTGAGACGAAGTCCCTTACAAAGACGGTATCCTTGGTTTAAGGATAAATCAATTACATAGTTATGTATGACAAACGAATACACCAAATATAAGTGGATATTAAGTGTAAAATAATCAAAGGTCATTCACACATATTCAAAGGATGACATATTCAATAACTACAAGTTGAACCCAAGGAAATCAAAATTGGGTTAAGAAGTTCCCTTGACAGCCTAACGACGTCACATCAAAAAAAGGGTATCTCATCACTTGGACATAAAATTTACATCAATACAGATATATGAGAACATATCCCAACATAACAATATGTAAATTAAAAGACCCAACAAAAGAAGTATTTTAAAAAGAGGAGGGTGAAAGGTTCCCTTACCGACATGAGTATCTTTCGAAACATACGCCCCGTGAAAGAAGGACAATACAACATTGATGTAAATACTCATAAAAGAAATTATATTACACAAAGAGTAGAATAATGGATAGTAAATACACCACTCAAAGGAAATTGTGGCAAATGTAGCATAAATCTCATGGGAATAAAAGTGATATGAAAAATCCCTTACGAAAACTCGGCAGCCTAACGACGCCACTTAAAACTTCCAAAAATGGATTGATGAGTTAAAATAGGGTCTCTCATCATATTAAAATAAAATATACAGAAAGATGAATATAAAATAACATCCCCCATCATAACAAAGAGTAGCTTAAAAGAAGTGACATGAAGGAGAGTACTTAAAAAGAAAGAGAGAGGTTAGATCTCTTACGAAAATTCGGCAGCCTAACGGCGCCACTCAAAACTTCCAAAATGGATTGATGAGAGAGAATAGGTTCTCTCATCACATGAACATAAAAATTACAATAATAGTAATATAAAATATCATCCTAATAACAAGAAAGATTATCTTTAAAAGGAATGACATAAAAGTGTGTACTTAAAAAGAAAGAGAGGAGTATGATCCCTTACCTCGGGTCCGATTTGACTCGATCGTTCTTTAATGTCCTGAATAATAAACTTGAGTTAATTTATAATTGATTAAGAACCTTTTTAAAGCTTATTATTACTTTTATATCACTTATTTACATGTTATAAACATTATGTAATCATTAAGTTAATAATGTTTGTTTTGTCGATATTTGGTTCTTAAGTCGAAAGTGGACTTCTTACAATTACATGTTGTTCGTGTGGTCAAAGGTTCTTTATATCCAGAATGACATTCCTGATTTGGATATCATATATATCATATATATCCAGCATATACATGTATTTATAATATCACATAATCATTTAGAAGAAAGAAATGAAATGCACCGTTCATGGAGACGGTAAGCTGTACGTACGCATGAACGCTACTTTCATTTCTATGTCATATTAATGGAATTAAAACTATATGAGAGGTATTTATATTTTAATTCCAGAATTATATTAATAATTTAGATGTAACATAAATCATATATATCCATTATATATATGTACTCATTATAATACATTACATGTGGGGATAAGAAATGAAATGCACCGTTCATGGAGACGGTAAACCGTACGTACGCATGAACACTACTTTCATTTCTATATCATACTTTAATGGAAATAAAATAATAATGATATAAAGTTATATTATAATTCAAGTATAACATAATATATAATAACTTTAAATCCATTCTTTATACTTCCCACATATGGCATTAACGAATCACATCACTTTGAGGGGGCGGTAGTCCGCACTTCCTTAAATGAAGATATCGCGTTTACCCATAATGGAAACCATAAAGGTATGCCATAAATGAAAAATACACAAGATTAAGTAAAACATAAACATATTATATATCATATATAAGTATAGTGTCATCTTAATTGCCACCTTTGAAGGTGTTAAAAGAATGTTGAACAATCATCGTTTCGGGAGGTAGAAATTCTCCATCCACGGAAACAATATGTTATTTAAACATTAGATGTTGGTGTGTGTAAGTGTAGCTCTAATACTTCTTATAACAACATCATATTATATTTAAGATACTTTAGTTGTTACAAAAGAAATTAATAAAAAGAGTTTAGGGGTTGGAGAAGCAAAATAAAACAAAAGGACTCAAGTGAAGACATTACCTTAAAATCGGGTAACTCCCTTTGGTTTGAGCTCAAAGGTTTCCTTGGGAAGAATTATTCCCAAAGTGAGGCTTCAAGGAGTAATATAGGGAAGTGGAGAGACAAAAAAGGCAGGGGTTGGCCGATCCAAAGGCTTTGAGAGTGTGGGTAAGGAGGTAGAGGTGGGGGCCTTTTATAAGAGGAGAGGAGGGGCACTCTTGTAAAGTTACAAAATGTTACTTTAATTTCAAAAGGGTTTCGGATTTTAAAGGTCCCAAATTGATGTATTTCGAGGATAAGGTGATAAGGGTTCTAAATCCACTCATCCAATAGGTTTTGGACATGTTTAGGTCTTAGATAGTACATCATCTTTGCATTTTATTTAAATCGTTAAATAATGAGGTCATCGCTGCATCATCAAGATGTCATAAATAATTTAATTTATTTAATGTCTAAAAATTATAAAAAAAATACTATGATATAGTAAATATTTTTATCTTTCCAATGACTATTGATAGTCAAAAATATGACTTGTATAACCCCATGTAAAAATTGTTTTAGTAAAACATCTCATGTTTGTGTCATTTTTACTTTAACATTAAATAAAAAGATATTTATGTCATTTCCCAACCAAAGTGGCTCCATGGGGTACCCAAGTTGACCCATGGATTGTATGGGTCTGCCATGACACATCCAATGAGGGTAGGACATGTGTCTAGGTCATTTCATTTTATTAAAACATTATTCTTACCATAAACTACACTAATTACCTCTAATCGCAATTAAACACTTAATAAGTTACTATTCACCAAAAAATTATTTTTATCCCATTGAACCACATTTTACTTCTTAATGACAACCATGTATGTCGGATTTTTGAAACTAAAAACACAAAGATGGAAAAATTTCATTTAAACGGAAAAATCAGTTTTTATAAGTACCACTTAGTGGTTTCACTATTCATCAAAAATTGAAGTTTTTCAGAAAATCCCAAAAATTCACCCTAAGCTATATTTGATATTCTGAATTCAAAAATGAAGACTATTTTAAAAAATTCAAAACATATAAGTCACATTAATTAATTTAATAATTAATTCCCGCTGTCAGAGCAAATAGCGTGTTTTTATGAAACAATAAGTGTCAAAAGATTGACACTAGTTTAAGTCTGATTTCAAAGTGAAATTAATTCCAAAGACCACTATTGGATTTAATGGTAAAAATATATTCTAATTTAACTTTAAAACAAATTCAAAAGATAATCTAATCATATAAATAAATTAGATTAAAAAGAGGTTTTGAATTAAAATACAACATTTTACACTATTCATTAAAAAAAAGAACTTTATCGGAAAGATACAAAAAATTTACACAAAGTAAATTTTGATGTCCCAATTCTTAAGAAGAGTTTTATTTGGTCCAATAGAATGTATAAGAGTGAACAAAACTATATTTAATGATGGTTCGCCATCAAAAGGCGATAAGTGAACCTTTAGTGAAAACTAGGGCATATACGCCTAAAATTGAATTCTTTCCGTATTTTAAGCCTTTATATTTTATTGGATAAATGTAAAAACATTTAAAAACATATATAATCATATTTTAGTTATTTATATCCATTCCCGCCAATACAACGACTACATGTTAACTACCATTTAAAATAATATTATTTTATTATTAGAGTGCAACGTAAGATTCCCAAGAAACTCGTTGTTGCGTGTTGGGTACGCCATCGAGCATAGAGCCCCCTTTAAAGTCATATTAATATTTTATTCACAAATATGGATAAATATGAAAATGTCATATTCTTTATTTACCTGGGGTGTTACATCCTTCCACCCTTTTGGGAATTGCGTCCTCGCAATTTTTAAAAATTGAGCTTGGAAACATCCTTGAAAGTCCCACATCGGAACAAGAGTCGGTAAAACAAACACTTTAAAATAAAGGAAGATAAGTACAGAGGTCACCTGAGTTAACCCATACTAGGATTCCATGTAGAAAAACATATACATGGAAGAAAAAGCAAAGGGTCATGTTCTTGTGGGAGAGTGATAGTAAACATGTCTAGGAGAAAGTTAACCATAAGAAAATCACAAACTTGTGATGGGTTAAATGGTATTCGATTCCCCAGTAGGAAAATTTAATAGAAAACATTTTTGTTTTAAGTTACTTTTTATTGAGGAATTTATTCATAAGGAAACATAATCACTTATCATTTTGACTTTCAACTTTTACTAGATTCCTTAATCGAGCTCATATTTTTTCCGAAAGACGAGTATTTAGGGAGACTTGTTCGCATTAAGAGTACTATAATCAACTTCTAGAGAATCACCTAATCCACCAAAGAGAACTATATACTTCCCATGTCTTTAGGATTTAACCAAAACCAAAACCAAAAAGTTTAGTACAAGGTCAGATAATCCAGAAAAGGATAACCCTTTAAAAAGAAAATCTATGCTTAATCTCCAAAATTTGTCCAACAAAACCCAAAGTTCAATGAGGACCATCCGATAAACAATTTTTCCATAAAATTATTCAAAGTAAACCAATCTAAGATTGAAACCCAAATATTTGAAGGATTTAGTCACATAGTCTTCCAAGTTAAATCGTAACATTTTTCTCCAAACAACATCAGTTGCTCCTAAAGTCTCGTATTGAAAAGTAATTAACCTAATCACATATCCTCCATGATAGGTTAATCATTTTCATAAATAACCCAAAATCAACTTACTCTTAATTAATAAAATCATATAACTAAAAATAATCATTCAAACTAACCAGGGACTTCACGTAGTCCAGTGGTAGGCGATAAATACCAGTCGCACTTTGGTTGTGGGTTCGATTCCCGCAGCTTTGTCCGACGCGACGGGTAGTCACACGGTCTGCGTGTTGTCCTTTTTCCAAAACTATATAATTCTCAAATCATTCCCCAAAAAGGGATAAAATCATAAAAAATAACCATAACATAATTTAACCTCAATTTTATCTCATGCCTTTCACTTAAATCATAACATATAGTAACCCATAATTACCTCAAAAGTAAGGATCATATAAACCCAAATGGTTCTTTATAACTATGTCCACAAAATAAAAGATAACTATTCCTTGAATAAAATTTGAATATATTAAACATCAGGGTTACACATAATATAAAAAGTCTTCTAATGTAACCCCATTATCAAAAGAGACTTAATACTCTTAAGAATTTCACCATAACTCTTAAATCCCTTATATGTTGACATCTTACTCATTCAACATTATTCATGATCCATTAACCATTCCTTTCCAACTTATTCTGAAATACCTCTTTCCTACAAACAAAATCATGAATCATATCCTAAGATTCCAAAATAGGAAAACAATAGTCATGAAATAATACATACCTTTGATTGGTCATTGTTAGTTTCTTCATCCTCAATCGGAATGGCATTAGGTATTGGTAAAAAAACATTTGTACACTCTTGGTGATCCCATTCACGAAACTTCTTCATAGGACATGTGTTTGCATAATGACCATGGACACCACATTTAAAACATTCAATTGATCCCTCAGAAAGAACATCTTTCCCTTTCCTCGAGTCAACTGGATGCTTCCTTTTTCCATGGTAGGTTCTTGCTTTATGACCTTCATTTCCACATCTATAGCATATTTCTGTCCCTTTGAAATATTTTCCTAGGTGTTTCTTTCCACATCTTTGACACATAGGTTTTTGAACACACTTACCTTTATGATTATTACCTGTACTTCCGTAGGGATTTGTTTCTCGCATATATGATGCCTTAGAGAAATCACCAAGGTTTAGGTGGTCAATCATGAATACAGATAGTTGGTTGAGGATAATAACAAGAGTTCTCATTGCATCTCCCATATCATTTAGTTTCTTGCTCAAAAAACTGTCACAATTTCCTTCACATCCACTGTTACTTTGGTGCCTGCTAGATCCAACCATTTACTAAAACCAAAAAGGTCAGTGTGAGTATATCAAAAAAACCATCATGTACTAATGAGGAAGATAAACACTAAGATATACTTACTCATTCACTTTATCTAAAACTAGGACTCTTTCTGAAATCCTAACCATTATGGTAATGCCACTTATGCTTAAAGAATACCCTAACCTCTAAAGTTAACTAAACTGACCTTTGATACCAACTATAAGGCCCCAGCCTTAAACCTTACTTAATCTTGAGTTATTACAAGATTACACATTGAGGATCTTTTCAGGTTTAGAGTTTTAGAGAATTAGATCATGAAACTTGCATTACATTCCACATTTAAACAAAGTGGTTACATAAAAGACAGTATTCATTCTTCCCATCAACGGAAACATATTTAAAATAAAACATGGATTCTTTCTTGACACATCCTTGACACTATCATTACATCATGTACCTTTACCTTGACCTGTGAAAAACATTTTCAAAAACTTGGGATGAGCATAAAAAGCTCAGTAAGGGTTATAAAAATATGGAAAGGAAACACGAGTTCATATATACATAAGAATGAAATCATACTTTACCCACAAAACATAGGCACTTTAACATACCTCATCAAATCATGAATAAATCATAGCAATCATAAGACATAAAAGGTAACTTGAGGCATTCATAACATTCTTACGTAGGGAGTAACCCTCTTGGTTACGTTTTGGAATACCCATCACAGTATATTCCCTAATCTCTTCGGATAAACCTTAACGTTTCACTCCTTCGCGTTTCACAATACATTGGAGAGATATATCGGGCTCACCCGCCCTTAGTTTATCACGGAACCACCCGTATTCATAACAATTCCCAAGAACCATAACATAATCTTATCACATAAAACATGCATAAAGGAAACATAACATTTCCACCTTTCAATAACAAGATATCAATACAACACATTGATATAAATACATTATGAAAACCATTTTCAATACCAAAATAAAAGAAAAGTAAAACATGGTATTTATTTTTCTTTTAAAAAGATGGTATGGCTTGTAGAAAAAGTCGAAACTCAAATAATGGTCACGGCGGTGGAGAAGTCGTTGTCACCGCATACGTATGAAAAAAACATTCCCTTTTCTCGTTTAATATACACTTCGTATAAAAAACATTCCTTTTGAATAAACATAAAATTGAAAGGGGTTTATACACCGTATAAAAAAAGGTTGTGTATAAAACAGAATATGCCTCAATGAAAGGAGATTGAGACGAAGTCCCTTACAAAGACGATATCCTTGGTTTAAGGATAAATCAATTACATAATTATGTGTGACAAATGAATACACCAAATATAAGTGGATATTAAGTGTAAAATAATCAAAGGTCATTCACACATATTCAAAGGATGACATATTCAATAACTACATGTTGAACCCAAAGAAATCAAAATTGGGTTAAGAAGTTCCCTTGACAGCCTAACGACGTCACATAAAAAAAAAGGGTATCTCATCACTTGGACTTAAAATTTACATCAATAAGGATATATGAGAACATATCCCAACATAAAAATATGTAAATTAAAATACCCAACAAAATAAGTCTTTTAAAAAGATGAGGGTGAAAGGTTCCCTTACCGACATGGGTATCTTTCGAAACATACACCCCGTGAAAGAAGGACAACAAAACATTGATGTAAATACTCATAAACGAAAGTATATTACACAAAGAGTAGAATAATGGATAGTAAATGCACCACTCAAATGAAATTGTGGAAAATGTAGCATAAATCTCACGGGAATAAAAGTGAGATGAAAAATCCCTTACGAGAACTCGACAGCCTAACGACGCCACTTAAAACTTCCAAAAATGGATTGATGAGATCAAATAGGGTCTCTCATCATATTAAAATAAAATGTACAGCAAGAGGAATATAAAAGAAAATCCCCCATCATAACAAATAGGAGCTTAAAAGAAGTGACATAAAGGAGAGTACTTAAAAAGAAAGAGAGAGGTTAGATCTCTTACGAAAAATCAGCAGCCTAACGGCGCCACTCAAAACTTCCAAAATGGATTGATGAGAGAGAATAGGGTCTCTCATCACATGAACATAAAAATTACAGTAATATTAATATAAAATATCATCCCAATAACAAGAAATATGAGCTTTAAAAGGGATGACATAAAAGTGTGTACTTAAAAAGAAAGAGAGGAGTAAGATCCCTTACCTCGGGTCCGACTTGACTCTATCGTTCTTTAACGTCCTGAATAATAAACTTGAGTTAATTTCTACTTGATTAAGACCCTTTTTAAATATTATTATTCCTTTTATATCACTTATTTTTATGTTATAAACATTATGTAATCATTAAGTTAATAATGTTTGTTTTGTAGATATTTGGTTCTTAAGTCGAAAGTGGACTTCTTACAATTACATGTTGTTCGTGTGGTCAAAGGTTCTTTATATCCAGAATGACATTCCTGATTTGGATATCATATATATCATATATATCCAGAATATACATGTATTTATAATATCACATAATCATTTAGAGGAAAGAAATGAAATGCACCGTTCATGGAGACGGTAAGCCGTACGTACGCATGAACGCTACTTTCATTTCTATGTCATATTAATGGAATTAAAACTATATGATAGGTATGTATATTTTAATTCCAGAATTATATTAATCATTTAGATGTAACATACATCATATATATCCATTATATATCTGTACTCATTATAATACATTACATGTGGGGATAAGAAATGAAATGCACCGTTCATGGAGACGGTAAGCCGTACGTACGCATGAACGCTACTTTCATTTATATCTCATAATTTAATGGAAAGAAAATAATAATGATATAGAGTTATATTATAATTCCAGTATAACATCTTATATAATAACTTTAAATCCATCCTTTATACGTCCCACATATGGCATTAACGAATCACATCACTTTGAGGGGGCAATAGTCCGCACTTCCTTAAATGAAGATATCACATTTACCCATAATGGAAACCATAAAGGTATGCCATAAATAAAAAATACAGAAGATTAAGTAAAACATAAACATATTATATATCATATATAAGTATAGTTTCATCTTAATGTCCACCTTTGAAGGTGTTAAAAGAATGTTGAACAATTATCGTTTCGGGAGGCAGAAATTCGCCATCCACGGAAACAGTATGTTCTTTAACCATTAGATGTTGGTGTGTGTAAGTGTATCTCTAATACTTCTTATAAAAACATCCTAGTATATTTAAGATACTGGAGTTGTTACAAAAGAAATTAATAAAAAGAGTTTAGGGGGTTAGAGAAGCAAAATAAACCAAAAGGACTCAAGTGAAGACATTACCTTAAAATCGGGTAACTCCCTTTGGTTTGAGCTCAAAGGCATCCTTGGGAAGACTTATTCCCAAAGTTAGGCTTCAAGGAGTAAGAGAGGGAAGTGTAAAAACAAGAATGGTAGGGGTTGGCCGAGCCAAAGGCTTTGGGAGTGTGGGTAAGGAGGTAGAGGTGGGGGCCTTTTATAAGAGGAGAGGAGGGGCACTCTTGTAAAGTTAAATAAAGTTACTTTATTTTCAAAAGAGTTTCGGATTTTAAAGGTCCCAAATTGATTTATATCGAGGATAAGGTGATAAGGGTTCGAAATACACTCATCCAATAGGTTTTGGACATGTTTAGGTCTTATATATTACATTATCTTTCCATTTTATTTAAATCGTTAAATAATGAGGTCATTGCTGCATCATCATGATGTCATAAATAATTTAATTTATTTAATGTCTAAAAATTATAAAAAAATACCATGATGTATGAAATCTTTTTAGATTTCCAATGAATATTTATAGTCAAACATATTACTTGTATAACCCCATGTAAAAATTTATTTAGTAAAACATCTCATGTTTGTGTCATTTTTTACTTTAACATTAAATAAAAAGATATTTATGTCATTTCCCAACCAAAGTGGATCCATGGGGTCCCCAAGTTGACCAATGGATTTTCTCGGTCGGCCATGACACATCCAATGAGGGTAGGACATGTGTCTAGGTCATTTCATTTTATTAAAACATTATTCTTACCATAAACTACACTAATTACCTCTAATCGCGATTAAAAACTTAATAAGTTACTATTCACTAAAAAAATATTTTTATCCCATTGAACCAAATTTTACTTCTTAATGAAAACCATGTATGTTGGATTTTTGAAATTCAAAACAAAAATATGGAAAAGTTTCATTTAAATGGAAAAATTAGTTTTTATAAGTACCACTTAGTGGTTTCACTATTCATCAAAAATTGAAGTTTTTCAGACAAATCCCAAAAATTCACCCTAAGATTTGATATTCCGAATTCAAAAATGAAGTATATTTTACAAAATTCAAAACATATAAGTCACATTAATTAATTTAATAATTAATTCCCACTTTCAGAGCAAATAACGTGTTTTTATGAAACAATAAGTATCAAAAGATTGACACTAGTTTAAGTCTGATTTCAAAGTGAAATTAATTCCAACGACCACTATTGGATTTAATGGTAAAAATATACTCTAATTTCACTTTAAAACCAATTCAAAATATAATCTAATCATATAAATAAATTAGATTAAAAAGAGGTTTTATAAGGACCCGTACTTATTTCATACATAATCTTGAATTTATTCAAGAAAACACTTCATTTTACATTGAGGATCTTTTCAAGTTTAGAGCTTTAGAGAATTAAGACAAAATATTCACAACATTACACATTGTTACATAGTGGATACCATAAAATCAGTTTCCATTTTCCTCAGAATATAAAACATTAAAACATAAAACAAGACTCCTTGACAATTCTTCAACATTTAACATGTCTTCCTTCCTTGTATTATTCATCCATTAACCTGTGAAAAATCATTTAAAAACTTGGGATGAGCACAAAAGCTCAGTAAGGTATGAAACAGAAGGAAAAATCTCATTAGTCCATGAATACACAAGACATATGAAAACATTTTCAAAATTCACGATTTACACCCATAAAATCTTACTTTGTGTAACATGAGATTTACACAAGATCCACACAAACATAATTATAATCATAGAGGTATATTGGGGCATTACTTACATAATCTTGTAACCATCTTGGCTACCTTAAAATTTGTAACCCTCACGGCTACCTTACTTTGTGTAACCATCACAGTTACACTTGGAGTAACCATACGGCCGACCTCCAACTTACTCATACCCAATGCATTGGAGGGAAATATAGGTCCCACCCTTCATCATAAACAATGCCCAATATCCAAAACATAATCATTCAACATAAATAATAGCATAAAAACATTGCCTTTGAATCTTATAAAACAGAATTTTAAAAGAGGATTTTAGAAGAAAAGTCCCTTATAAACATCATATACTTGAAGTGATACTTATTTGAGTGGATGGAATATGTATATACTCTGTAAATACACATAACTAAACATAATATAAACAGAACCCATCACACAAACAATTTAAATAGCACATAAATTATAAAGTAGAAGGTTAACCCAAAGAATGGAAATCGGGTTAAGAATTCCCTTACCTTGGGCTTGTCCTACTTCAAAATTGTTTGAACCTCCTGTATAATGGTTAAAGGAGTGTTAATAGGATTTTAAAGAAACGTGTTCATGTTTATAACATCTTATATGGTCATTTCATAACCTCATTTCACCCCTTATTTGTTAGTATTTTGTTCCTTGCATTATTTCGGGTGAGTTCTTTTGTGATTTTCACAATCGGTTCATGAAGAATCGTTCTTGTTGATTGGAAGTGAAACTCCAGAATTGGAATGGAGTATTATTTACATAATTCCAGTACCATAAATTATACCATTCATCACTTTGGTTCTTTATATGATGATGATTTATAAGTTAAAACATTAATTATGTTCGTTTAGATAATTTAAGTGGTTCTTTGATAATTACAATTTCATTTAGTCTTATAAGTTTGAATCATGAGTACAAAAGAATTACAGAACCTTATATGATTCATAAAACATATATTATAACCTGGTTCAACCATATAAATGGTTTCATGACCAGACTTGAAATAATTAATGGAAATTGAAAATACATCGTCCACGATATCGGTAATTCGACACAAATGGACAATGTTTTTTTGATTCTTTAAAATAAGTGAAAGAGGAGAGGAATAATGATTTGTAATTTTCCATAAACATGAAAACATCCAGAATATACATGATTCTGGAGATTTCATGCCTCTTGGATAAGAGGGGGTGAAGAAAGAAGTGGAAGGAATCATGAAATAAAGAAAACATGAGAAATTTCTTACAAAAAATTCGGCAGCCTAACGGCGCCTCTAAAAATTTCATAAAAACAAGATTGATGAGAGGAATGGAATATCTCATCAATCATACAAAATTTGGACAGTAAGGGAAATATTAAATGAAATATCCCAACAAAAGACAAAGGGAAAGGAAGAGAATAACATAAAATGGATGGAAAGAATGAAAAAGAAAGAGGATGTTTACCTCTTGATCTCTTCTCCTTGAGATCCTTCTTAAGGGCTTTGATTTTGGTCTTTTGGTGAGACCAGCAGCTCTAGGACGTGGGGAAGAAGATTTAGGAGGGAATTTGGCAGAAATTAGACAATGCTCAAGGCTTGAGAGGTGTGGGAGGAAGAGGGGAGTGAGGGTGGTATTTATAGTGGAGGAGGGGAGGTATTTTAGATTATTTTAATTATTATTATAATATTTTTATCAAGACTATGAATAATCTCAAATCAAGTGGCCTTAATTAGTGAAAATATCATGTGATTTCGAAGCAAGTGGCCTTGCATCACTTATGATGTCATAAATAGTGCATTTTTACTGATAAATTGATTATACGGTATTTTACCGTATTTCACTATTCACCGAAAATTCAAGAGTTTCAGAAAAATACCAAAAATTTACCCCAACCATTTTTCGACGTGTAGAATTCAAAAATGAACTCCATTTTTCAAAAATAATTTTCTAAATATTATTAATTTAATTTTAAAATAAGGTCACAGTTAATTCGAAAAATAACAAAATTGAAGTGCAATTAGTTTTATGTGACATTGGAAAATTAATTAAGATCCCATTATCCTATTGCCATGGGAAAATAAAATAATAATATTATTTACTATTCATGAGGTCATATTACTATTCATATTACTATTCATAAGGGCATGTTACTATTCACCAAAAAAACAAGTTTGTTCCATCAGACTCGAAATAACATACTGAACACAATTGTAGATGACAGTTTCTTGAAATTCAAAACATAGAAGAAATAAAATTATGTTTAAAGGATACTTATAAATATATACTTTAAACAAAATTTCAAGCATTTTCAATTTATTTTTAGAAAACCTTGGGATGTTACATTATCCCCACCTTCTTGAAATTGCGTCCTCGCAATTTTATTTACTTATTAAACAACTGAGGGTATTTTTCCCTCATAGCATTTTCAGACTCCCATGTTGCTTCTTCAACCATGTGGTTTCTCCACAAAACCTTTACCTGGTGGATTACCTTATTCCGCAATACCTGTTCTCTTCGATCAAGAATCTGAACCGGTTTTTCTTCATAAGAAAGGTTCTCTGCTAGCTGAACTTCTTCCGGCCTCAAGACATGTGATGAATCTGGAACATACTTTCTCAACATCGAAACATGAAAAACATTGTGTACCTGAAACAAGCTCGGAGGCAAAGCTACGCGGTACGCAACTGTTCCAACTTTATCCAAGATTTCAAAAGGACCGATGAACCGTGGACTTAGTTTCCCTTTCTTACCGAAACGCATCACACTTTTCCAAGGAGATATTTTAAGGAAAACATGGTCACCTACCTTGAAAGAGAAGTCTTTCCTTCTATTATCTGCATAACTTTTCTGCCTGCTTTGAGCTATCCTCATGTGTTGCTGGATCATCCTCACTTTCTCAGCCACTTCCTCTACTAATTCTGGCCCCATCAACTTTCTTTCACCGACTTCATCCCAAAACGCAGGAGTCCGACACCGCTTTCCATACAAGGCCTCAAAAGGTGCCATCTGAATACTGGAATGGAAACTGTTATTATAAGAAAACTCAACTAATGAAAGATGCTGATCCCAACTTCCCTGATAGTCCATTGAACAAGCTCGAAGCATATCCTCCAAAGTTTGAATCGTTCGCTCTGACTGCCCATCTGATTGAGGATGAAAAGCTGTACTGAAATTCAACTCTGTGCCCAAAGACTTCTGAAGTCCCTTCCAAAATTTAGAAGTGAACCTGGGATCTCGGTCAGACACAATGGAAAGAGGAACTCCATGTAACCTGACAATCTCTTTGAGGTACAATCGAGAAAGCTGATCTAATGTCATTGTATCTCGAATAGAAAGAAAATGAGCAGACTTTGTTAGTCGATCAACAATAACCCATATCGCATTGTTACCTCGAGAAGTCTTTGGTAGTCCCACCACAAAATCCATGGATATATTCTCCCATTTCCATTCTGGCACCGGCAAAGGCTGAAGCATCCCCTTCGGTAACTGTCGCTCTGCTTTAACCTGCTGACATGTCAAACATTTCATTGTAAAATCAGAAATATCTCTTTTCATCCCATTCCACCAGTAATACTCTCGAAGGTCTCTGTACATCTTAGTACTTCCAGGATGAACAGAAAATGGAGAACTATGAGCTTCACACAACAATTCTTTCTTCAGCTGGGAATCACAAGGCACACACAACCTTTTTCCAAACCTTAAAACACAATCTTTATCAAGATTAAATTCTGGAAACTTACCCATTTTAACCAATTCTACCTTTTTCTGTAGCTCACAGTCTTCCCTCTGCGCTTTCATAATTCTGTCTGACAACGAAGACTGCACTGAAACCTGAAACAAAACAGATATATTCCCTGCACCAACAACTTCCAAGCCAAAATTTATCAAATCATTAATCAAGGGATCACGTTCCAAACGTAGCATGGTTAATGATGCATGATTTTTCCGACTTAAGGCATCCGCTACTTTGTTTGCTTTTCCAGGATGGTAATTAATCGTGCAGTCATAATCCTTTATCAGTTCTAGCCATCTTCTCTGCCTCATGTTTAATTCCTTCTGAGTGAATATATACTTAAGACTTTTATGGTCAGTATATATTTGGCATTTGGTTCCGTATAGATGATGCCTCCATATTTTCAAAGCAAAAACCACAGCTGCCAATTCCAAATCATGTGTGGGATAATTCAGCTCATGAGGTTTAAGTTGTCTCGAGGCATAGGCAATTACCTGATCATTCTGCATCAAAACACAACCAAGTCCCTTCAAAGAAGCATCACTGTAGATGACAAACTCACCATTCCGGGAAGGTAAGGCCAAAACTGGAGCATTCACCAATCTCTTCTTTAGTTCCTGAAAACAAACATCACATTCCTCTGTCCAAACAAATTTAACCCCTTTCCGTGTTAACTTAGTTATTGGGCTAGATAACCGTGCAAAGTTCTTAACAAAGCGTCGGTAATAACTTGCTAAGCCCAGAAAACTACGAATCTCTGTAACATTTGTGGGTCTTGGCCATTCATCAACTACTTTTGTTTTGGTAGGATCAACTGTTATTCCATCCTTATTTACAATGTGCCCAAGAAAAGAAATCTGTTGCAACCAAAAATCACACTTGCTGAATTTTCCATATAGTTTCTTTTCTTTTAAAGTTTGTAAAACAACCCTTAGATGTTTTTCATGCTCCTCTTTATTTTTAGAAAAAACCAGAATGTCATCAATAAATACCACCACAAACTTATCCAAGAACTCATGAAATACTCTATTCATAAGATTCATGAATACAGCAGGTGCATTAGTTAACCCAAATGGCATAACAACAAATTCATAATGCCCATATCTAGTACGAAAGGCTGTTTTCGGGATGTCATCCTCCTTCACCTTCAGCTGATGGTATCCGGATCTCAAGTCAATCTTGGAAAAGTACTGAGCTCCCTGGAGCTGATCAAACAAGTCATCAATATGAGGCAAAGGATACTTGTTTTTAACAGTGATGTTATTCAAAGCTCTATAATCAATGCAAAGTCTCATGGAACCATCTTTCTTTTTAACAAACAAAACAGGGGCTCCCCATGGTGAAGTACTGGGACGAATGAAACCTTTGACAAGCAAATCCTGCAACTGATTTTTCAATTCAAGAAGTTCTATTGGAGCCATACGATATGGGGGTTTTGAAATTGGCTTAGCATCAGGAACTAAGTCAATTGTGAATTCAACTTCTCGTTTGGGTATGACACTGGGTAACTCCTCAGGAAAAACATCAAGGTATTCATTTACCACTGGCACATCATTGATTTGAATAGTTCCCTTGTTTTCAACAATATGAGCTAGATAACTTTCATTTCCATCTTTCAGTAGTTTCTCAGCTTCTTGATATGTTATCAATTGTATGGGTTCATTCTTGTATACAAACTGAAACTCTTTCTGAAAAACAACTTCTTTAGCTCTACAGTCAATCTTAGCATGATAACCAGAAAGCCAGTCCATCCCCAGAATAACTTCAAACTCGACTAAGGGTAAAACAACAAGGTTTGCAGGTAAAGTCTTTCCACATACCACAATAGAAATATTCTTATAATTCCTCTTTGCTATAACATTTCCCCCTGGTGTTTTAACAACAAGTTCGGGTATCATTTTTTGAGGTGATATTTCCAATTTACTAGAAAATTTCTCAGAGATGAAGGAATGTGTAGACCCCGTATCAAACAAAACTTTAGCAAAATCTGAGTGAACAAACAAAGTACCTGATACAACTTCATTGGATGGCCCAACATCTGCTGACGTAGTCGCAAAGGATCTCCCTACACCTTTCTGCTTGTAGTCTGGCTTCTTTGCATCATTTGGATCCCTCTTTGGACAGGCATTTGCATAGTGACCCATCTCACCACATTTAAAACACTTTACAGTTTGCTTATCAGGATTAGTCTTTGGATCATTTTCATTGCAATCTCGGGCCATATGTCCAAACTTACCACATTTAAAACACTTCCCAGTTTTGATAAGACATTCCCCAGGGTGCTTCTTGCCACACTTTTCACATACTGGAAACTGTATTTTCTTACCATCAGATTTCATTGGTTGATTCTTACCCAATGCTTTCCAATTTGACCTCTTCTTCTCTTTGTTTCCAAATTGCATGTGATCGTCAGCAAACTCCATCTCTACCCTCTCAGCACATCGGACAAGTTTCTCGTAACTTTTGAATTCACGGGAGGCCAACGCCCTTCGATACCTTGGCTTCAATCCTGAGTAAAAGCGGTTGATTTTGCTATCGAGATCCAGAATAAGATTCGGAGCATACCTCGCCAGTCGGGTGAAGTTCGCCTCATACATAGCCACTGAATCTTCCTCCTTTTGTTTCAGTTCAAGGAATTGTTTCTCCATTCTAAGTCGCACCACCTTAGGAAAATATTTTTCAAGAAAAAGACTTTTAAATTCATCCCATACTAAGGCATCAAAATCCTCTCTACCCCTGATATTCCTTACCATTGACCACCACTGATCAGCTTCCCCTTCAAAACGATAAATGGCAAGACTTACCTTTTGATTGTCTGAACATCCCATAACATCAAATATCTTTTCAAGGGCCTTAATCCATCCTTCTGCTGCCACTGGGTCAGAAGATCCACTGAATGCAGGAGGATGTTGTCTCATAAAATGTTCCACCACTGTCATGTTCCGTTGGGGTACATCTATTTGTCCTCTTGCATGGATGCCACCACCATTTATTGCCTGTGTTAGCTGAGCCATTACTGTCACAAACTGCTCGGTTCCAATCCCTACCATTCCGGGCTGTTGATCAGGAAGGATGTCATTCTGTCGGTGCCTATCCTCTTCAGCATCCATGTTCCTTCTGCGGACAACCATTCTAAACAAACATCTCTTAGATGAAGCAACATGGTAATCTTTAAATGCTATAACAAATTAAACATAGGGTGAGAATTATTTATGGTTTTCTATTAGCATCACCTTAACCCCTAAAGTCATCTAAACCATCCTCTGATACCAACTATAAGGACCCGCACTTATTTCATACATAATCTTGAATTTATTCAAGAAAACACTTCATTTTACATTGAGGATCTTTTCAAGTTTAGAGCTTTAGAGAATTAAGACAAAATATTCACAACATTACACATTGTTACATAGTGGATACCATAAAATCAGTTTCCATTTTCCTCAGAATATAAAACATTAAAACATAAAACAAGACTCCTTGACAATTCTTCAACATTTAACATGTCTTCCTTCCTTGTATTATTCATCCATTAACCTGTGAAAAATCATTTAAAAACTTGGGATGAGCACAAAAGCTCAGTAAGGTATGAAACAGAAGGAAAAATCTCATTAGTCCATGAATACACAAGACATATGAAAACATTTTCAAAATTCACGATTTACACCCATAAAATCTTACTTTGTGTAACATGAGATTTACACAAGATCCACACAAACATAATTATAATCATAGAGGTATATTGGGGCATTACTTACATAATCTTGTAACCATCTTGGCTACCTTAAAATTTGTAACCCTCACGGCTACCTTACTTTGTGTAACCATCACAGTTACACTTGGAGTAACCATACGGCCGACCTCCAACTTACTCATACCCAATGCATTGGAGGGAAATATAGGTCCCACCCTTCATCATAAACAATGCCCAATATCCAAAACATAATCATTCAACATAAATAATAGCATAAAAACATTGCCTTTGAATCTTATAAAACAGAATTTTAAAAGAGGATTTTAGAAGAAAAGTCCCTTATAAACATCATATACTTGAAGTGATACTTAATTGAGTGGATGGAATATGTATATACTCTGTAAATACACATAACTAAACATAATATAAACAGAACCCATCACACAAACAATTTAAATAGCACATAAATTATAAAGTAGAAGGTTAACCCAAAGAATGGAAATCGGGTTAAGAATTCCCTTACCTTGGGCTTGTCCTACTTCAAAATTGTTTGAACCTCCTGTATAATGGTTAAAGGAGTGTTAATAGGATTTTAAAGAAACGTGTTCATGTTTATAACATCTTATATGGTCATTTCATAACCTCATTTCACCCCTTATTTGTTAGTATTTTGTTCCTTGCATTATTTCGGGTGAGTTCTTTTGTGATTTTCACAATCGGTTCATGAAGAATCGTTCTTGTTGATTGGAAGTGAAACTCCAGAATTGGAATGGAGTATTATTTACATAATTCCAGTACCATAAATTATACCATTCATCACTTTGGTTCTTTATATGATGATGATTTATAAGTTAAAACATTAATTATGTTCGTTTAGATAATTTAAGTGGTTCTTTGATAATTACAATTTCATTTAGTCTTATAAGTTTGAATCATGAGTACAAAAGAATTACAGAACCTTATATGATTCATAAAACATATATTATAACCTGGTTCAACCATATAAATGGTTTCATGACCAGACTTGAAATAATTAATGGAAATTGAAAATACATCGTCCACGATATCGGTAATTCGACACAAATGGACAATGTTTTTTTGATTCTTTAAAATAAGTGAAAGAGGAGAGGAATAATGATTTGTAATTTTCCATAAACATGAAAACATCCAGAATATACATGATTCTGGAGATTTCATGCCTCTTGGATAAGAGGGGGTGAAGAAAGAAGTGGAAGGAATCATGAAATAAAGAAAACATGAGAAATTTCTTACAAAAAATTCGGCAGCCTAACGGCGCCTCTAAAAATTTCATAAAAACAAGATTGATGAGAGGAATGGAATATCTCATCAATCATACAAAATTTGGACAGTAAGGGAAATATTAAATGAAATATCCCAACAAAAGACAAAGGGAAAGGAAGAGAATAACATAAAATGGATGGAAAGAATGAAAAAGAAAGAGGATGTTTACCTCTTGATCTCTTCTCCTTGAGATCCTTCTTAAGGGCTTTGATTTTGGTCTTTTGGTGAGACCAGCAGCTCTAGGACGTGGGGAAGAAGATTTAGGAGGGAATTTGGCAGAAATTAGACAATGCTCAAGGCTTGAGAGGTGTGGGAGGAAGAGGGGAGTGAGGGTGGTATTTATAGTGGAGGAGGGGAGGTATTTTAGATTATTTTAATTATTATTATAATATTTTTATCAAGACTATGAATAATCTCAAATCAAGTGGCCTTAATTAGTGAAAATATCATGTGATTTCGAAGCAAGTGGCCTTGCATCACTTATGATGTCATAAATAGTGCATTTTTACTGATAAATTGATTATACGGTATTTTACCGTATTTCACTATTCACCGAAAATTCAAGAGTTTCAGAAAAATACCAAAAATTTACCCCAACCATTTTTCGACGTGTAGAATTCAAAAATGAACTCCATTTTTCAAAAATAATTTTCTAAATATTATTAATTTAATTTTAAAATAAGGTCACAGTTAATTCGAAAAATAACAAAATTGAAGTGCAATTAGTTTTATGTGACATTGGAAAATTAATTAAGATCCCATTATCCTATTGCCATGGGAAAATAAAATAATAATATTATTTACTATTCATGAGGTCATATTACTATTCATATTACTATTCATAAGGGCATGTTACTATTCACCAAAAAAACAAGTTTGTTCCATCAGACTCGAAATAACATACTGAACACAATTGTAGATGACAGTTTCTTGAAATTCAAAACATAGAAGAAATAAAATTATGTTTAAAGGATACTTATAAATATATACTTTAAACAAAATTTCAAGCATTTTCAATTTATTTTTAGAAAACCTTGGGATGTTACAGGTTTTGACTTAAAATACAACATTTTACACTATTCATTAAAAAAAGAACTTTGTCGGAAAGATACCAAAAATTTACACAAAGTAAATTTTGATGTCCCAATTCTTAAGAAGAGTTTTATTTGGTGCAATAGAATGTATAAGAGTGAACAAAACTATATTTAATGACGGTTCTCCATCAAAAGGCGATAAGTGAACCTTTAGTGAAAACTAGGGCATATACGCCTAAAATTGAATTCTTTCCGTATTTTAAGCCTTTATATTTTATTGGATAAATGTAAAAACATTTAAAAACATATATAATCATATTTTAGTTATTTCTATCCATTCTCTCCAATACAACGACTACATGTTAACTACCATTTAAAATAATATTATTTTATTATTAGAGTGCAACGAAAGATTCCCAAGAAACTCGTTGTTGCGTGTTGGGTACGCCATCGAGCATAGCGTCCCCTTTAAAGTCATATTAATATTTTATTCACAAATATGGATAAATATGAAAATTTCATATTCTTTATTTACCTGGGGTTTTACATCCTTCCCCCCTTTTGGGAATTGCGTCCTCACAATTTTTAAAAATTGGGCTTGGAAACATCCTTGAAAGTCCCACATCGGAACAAGAGTCGGTAAAATAAACACTTTAAAATAAAGGAAGATAAGTACAGAGGTCACCCGAGTTAACCCATACTATGATTCCATGTAGAAAAACATGGACATGGAAGAAAAAACAAAGGGTCATGTTCTTGAGGGAGAGTGATAGTAAACATGTCTAGGAGAAAGTTAACCATAAGAAAATCACAAACTTGTGATGGGTTAAACGGTATTCGATTCACCAGTAGGAAAAGTTAATAGAAAACATTTTTGTTTTAAGTTAATTTTTATTGAGTAATTTATTCATAAGGAAAAATAATCACTTATCATGTTGACTTTCAACTTTTACTAGATTCCTTAATCAAACTCATATTTTTTCCAAAAGACGAGTATTTAGGGAGACTTGTTCGCATTAAGAGTACTATAATCAACTTCTAGAGAATCACCTAATCCACCAAAGAGAACTGTATACTTCCCATGTCTTTAGGCTTTAACCAAAACCAAAACCAAAAAGGTTAGTACAAGGTCAGATAATCCAGAAAAGGATAACCCTTTAAAAAGAAAATCTATGCTTAATCTCCAAAATTTGTCCAACAAAACCCAAAGTTCAACGAGGACCATCCGATAAACAATTTGTCCATAAAATTCTTCAAAGTAAACCAATCTAAGATTTAAACCCAAATATTTTAAGGATTTAGTCACATAGTCTTCCAAGTTAAATCGTAACATTTATCTCCAAACAACATCAGTTGCTCCTAAAGTCTCGTATTGAAATGTAATTAACCTAATCACATATCCTCCATGATAGGTTAATCATTTTCATAAATAACCCAAAATCAACTTACTCTTAATTCATAAAATCATATAACTAAAAATAATCAGTTAAACTAACCAGGGACTTCACGTAGTCCAGTGGTAGGCGATAAATACCAGTCGCACTTTGGTTGTGGGTTCGATTCCCGCAGCTTTGTCCGACGCGACGGGTAGTCACACGGTCTGCGTGTTGTCCTTTTTCCAAAACTATATAATTCTCAAATAATTCCCCAAAAAGGGATAAAATCATCAAAAATAACCATAACATAATTTAACCTCAATTTTATCTCATGCCTTTCACTTAAATCATAACATATAGTAACCCATAATTACCTCAAAAGTAAGGATCATAAAAACCCAAATGGTTATTTATAACTATGTCCACAAAAGAAAAGATAACTATTCCTTGAATAAAATTTTCATATATTAAACATCAGGGTTACACATAATATAAAAAGTCTTCTAATGTAACCCCATAATCAAAAGAGACTTAATACTCTTAAGAATTTCACCATAACTCTTAAAGCCCTTAAATGTTGACATCTTACTCATTCAACATTCTTCATGATCCATTAACCATTCCTTTCCAACTTATTCCGAAATAACTCTTTCCTACAAACAAAATCATGAATCATATCCTAAGATTCCAAAATAGGAAAACAATAGTCATGAAATAATACATACCTTTGATTGGTCATTGTCAGTTTCTTCATCCTCAATCGGAATGTCATTAGGTATTGGTAAACGTACATTTGTACGCTCTTGGGGATCCCATTCACGAAACTTATTCATAGGACATGTGTTTGCATAATGACCATGCACACCATATTTAAAACATTCAATTGATCCCTCAGAAATAACTTCTTTCCCTTTCCTCGAGTTAACTGGATGCTTCCTTTTTCCATGGCAGGTTCTTGCTTTATGACCTTCATTTCCACATCTATAGCATATTTCTGTCCCTTTGAAACATTTTCCTAGGTGTTTCTTTCCACATCTTTGACACATAGGTTTTTGAACACACTTACCTTTATGATTATTACCTGTACTTCCGTAGGGATTTGTTTCTCGCATATATGATGCCTTAGAGAAATCACCAAGGTTTAGGTGGTCAATCATGAATCCAGATAGTTGGTTGAGGATAATCACAAGAGTTCTCATTTCAGCTCCCATATCATTCAGTTTCTTGCTCAAAAAACTGTCATAGTTTCCTTCACATCCACTGTTACTTTGGTGCCTGCTAGATCCAACCATTTACTAAAACCAAAAAGGTCAGTGTGAGTATATCAAAAAAACCATCATGTACTAATGAGGAAGATAAACACTAAGACATACTTACTCATTCACTTTATCTAAAACTAGTACTCTTTCTGAAATCCTAACCATTATGGTAATGCCACTTATGCTTAAATAATACCCTAACCTCTAAAGTTATCTAAACCGACCTTTGATACCAACTATAAGGCCCCAGCCTTAAACCTTA
Organism: Viscum album; assembly: GCA_963277665.1. NCBI lineage: Eukaryota > Viridiplantae > Streptophyta > Magnoliopsida > Santalales > Viscaceae > Viscum > Viscum album. Next base: position 815,875,772 of record OY728162.1, read on the forward strand.
CTTAATCTTGAGTTATTACAAGATTACACATTGAGGATCTTTTTAGGTTTAGAGTTTTAGAGAATTAGATCATGAAACTTACATTACATTCCACATTTAAACAAAGTGGTTACATAAAATACTATATTCATTCTTCCCATCAATGGAAACATATTTAAAATAAAACATGGATTATTTCTTGACACATCCTTGACACTATCATCACATCATGTACCTTTTCCTTGACCTGTGAAAAACATTTTCAAAAACTTAGGATGAGCATAAAAATCACAGTAAGGGTTATAAAAATATGGAAAGGAAACATGAGTTCATATATACATAAGAATGAAATCATACTTTACCCATAAAACATAGGCACTTTAACATACCTCATCAAATCATGAATAAATCATAGCAATCATAAGACATAAAAGGTAACTTGAGGCATTCATAACATTCTTACATAGGGAGTAACCCTCTTGGTTACGTTTTGGAATACCCATCACAGTATATTCCCTAAATCTCTTCGGAGAAACCTTAAAGTTTCACTCCTTCGCATTACCCATGCATTGGAGAGCTATATCGGGCTCACCCGCCCTTAGTTTATCACGGAACCACCTGTCTTCATAACAATGCCCAAGAACCATAACATAATCTTATCACATAAAACATGCATAAAGGAAACATAACATTTACACCTTTCAATAACAAGATATCAATACAACACATTGATATAAATACATTATGAAAACCATTTCCAATACCAAAATAAAAGAAAAGTAAAACATGGTATTTATTTTTCTTTTAAAAAGATGGTATGGCTTGTAGAGGAAGTCAAAACTCAAATAATGGTCACAGCGGTGGAGAAGTCGTTGTTGCCGCATACGTACGAGAAAAACATTCCCTTTTGTCGTTTAATATACACTTCGTATAAAAAAATTCCTTTTGAATAAATGTAAAATTCAAAGGGGTTTATACACCGTATAAAAGAAGGTTGTGTATAAAACAGAATATGCCTCAATGAAAGGAGATTGAGACGAAGTCCCTTACAAATACGGTATCCTTGGTTTAAGGATAAATCAATTATATAATTATGTGTGACAAACGAATACACCAAATATAAGTGGATATTAAGTGTAAAATAATCAAAGGTCATTCACACATATTCAAAGGATGACATATTCAATAACTACATGTTGAACCCATAGAAATCGAAATTGGGTTAAAAAGTTCCCTTGACAGCCTAACGGCGTCACATCAAAAAAAGGGTATCTCATCACTTGGACATAAAATTTACATCAATAAGGATATATGAGAACATATCCCAACATAACAATATGTAAATTAAAATACCCAACAAAAGAAGTCTTTTAAAAAGAGGAGGGTGAAAGGTTCCCTTACCGACATGGGTATCTTTCGAAACATACGCCCCGTGAAAGAAGGACAATACAAAATTGATGTAAATACTCATAAACGAAATTATATTACACAAAGAGTAGAATAATGGATAGTAAATACACCACTCAAAGGAAATTGTAGCAAATGTAGCATAAATATCACGAGAATAAAAGTGAGATGAAAAATCCCTTACGAAAACTCGGCAACCTAACGGCGCCACTTAAAACTTCCAAAAATGGATTGATGAGATAAAATAGGGTCTCTCATAATATTACAATAAAATGTACAGAAATAGGAATATAAAAGAACATCCCCCATCATAACAAATAGGAGATTAAAATAAGTGACATAAAGGAGAGTACTTAAAAAGAAAGAGAGAGGTTAGATCTCTTACGAAAATTCGGCAGCCTAACGGCGCCACTCAAAACTTCCAAAATGGATTGATGAGAGAGAATAGGGTCTCTCATCACATGAACATAAAAATTATAGTAATAGTAATATAAAATATCATCCCAATAACAAGAAAGATGAGCTTTAAAAGGAATGACATAAAAATGTGTACTTAAAAAGAAAGAGAGGAGTAGGATCCCTTACCTCGGGTCCGACTTGACTCTATCGTTCTTTGACATCCTGAATAATAAACTTGAGTTAATTTCTACTTGATTAAGAACCTTTTTAAAGCTTATTATTCCTTTTATATCACTTATTTCCATGTTATAAACATTATGTAATCATTAAGTTAATAATGTTTGTTTTGTCGATATTTGGTTCTTAAGTCGAAAGTGGACTTCTTACAATTACATGTTGTTCATGTGGTCAAAGGTTCTTTATATCCAGAATGACATTCCTGATTTGGATATAATATATATCATATATATCCATCATATACATGTAATTATAATATCACATAATCATTTAGAGGAAATAAATGAAATGCACCGTTCATGGAGACAGTAAGACGAACGTACGCATGAACGCTACTTTCATTTCTATGTCATATTAATGGAATTAAAACTATATGAGAGGTATGTATATTTTAATTCCAGAATTATATTAATCATTTATATGTAACATACATCATATATATCCATTATATATATGTACTCATTATAATACATTACATGTGGGGATAATAAATGAAATGCACCGTTCATGGAGACGGTAAGCCGTACGTACGCATGAACGCTACTTTCATTTCTATCTCATACTTTAATGGAAAGAATATAATAATGATATAAAGTTATATTATAATTCTAGTATAACATCATATATAATAAATTTAAATCCATCCTTTATAGGTCCCACATATGGCATTAACGAATCACATCACTTTGAGGGGGCGGTAGTCCACACTTCCTTAAATGAAGATATCGTGTTTACCCATAATGGAAACCATAAAGGGTTGCCATAAATAAAAAATACAGAAGATTAAGTAAAACATAAACATATTATATATCATATATAATTATAGTGTCATCTTAATGGCCACCTTTGAAGGTGTTAAAAGAATGTTGAACAATCATCGTTTCGGGAGGCAGAAATTCGCCATCCACGGAAACAGTATGTTCTTTAACCATTAGATGTATGTGTGTGTAAGTTTATCTCTAATACTTCTTTTAAAAACATCCTAGTATATTTAAAATACTGGAGTTGTTACAAAATAAATGAATAAAAAGAGTTTAGGGGGTTGGAGAATCAAAATAAAACAAAAGGACTCAAGTGAAGACATTACCTTAAAATCGGGTAACTCCCTTTGGTTTGAGCTCAAAGGCTTCCTTGGAAAGACTTCTGCCCAAAGTGAGGCTTCATGGAGTAATAGAGGGAAGTGAAGAGACAAAATGGGCAGGGGTTGGCCGATCCAAAGGCTTTCTGAGTGTGGGTAAGGAGGTAGAGGTGGGGGCCTTTTATAAGAGGAGAGGAGGGGCACTCTTGTAAAGTTACAAAATGTTACTTTATTTTCAAACGATTTTAGGATTTTAAAGGTCCCACATTGATATATTTATAGGATAAGGTGATAAGGGTTCGAAATCCACTCATACAATTGGTTTTGGACATGTGTAGGTCTTAGATATTACATTATCTTTCTATTTTATTTAAATCGTTAAATAATGAGGTCATCACTGCATCATCATGATGTCATAAATAATTTAATTTATTTAATGTCTAAAAATTATAAAAAAACTACTATGATTTAGGAAATCTTTTTATCTTTCCAATTACTATTTATAGTCAAAAATATTACTTTTATAACCCCATGTAAAAATTGTTTTAGTAAAACATATCATGTTTGTGTCATTTTTTACTTTAACATTAAATAAAAAGATATTTATGTCATTTCCCAACCAAAGTGGCTCCATGGGGTCCCCAAGTTGACCCATGGATTGTCTTGGTCGGACATGACACATCCAATGAGGGTAGGACATGTGTCTAGGTCATTTCGTTTTATTAAAACATTATTCTTACCATAAACTACACTAATTACCTCTAATCGTGATTAAAACTTAATAGGTTACTATTCACCAAAAAATTATTTTTATCCCATTGAACCACATTTTACTTCTTAATGACAACCATGTATGTCGGATTTTTGAAATTCAAAACACAAAGATGGAAAAATTTCATTTAAACGGAAAAATCAGTTTTTATAAGTACCACTTAGTGGTTTCACTATTCATCAAAAATTGAAGTTTTTCAGAAAAATCCCAAAAATTCACCCTAAGCTATATTTGATATTACGAATTCAAAAATGAAGCCTATTTTACAAAATTCAAAACATATCAGTCACATTAATTAATTTAATAATTAATTCTCACCGTCAGAGCAAATATCGTGTTTTTATGAAACAATAAGTATCAAAAGATTGACACTAGTTTAAGTCTGATTTCAAAGTGAAATTAATTTCAATGAACACTATTGGATTTAATGGTAAAAATATATTATAATTTCAATTTAAAACCAATTCAAAAGATAATATAATCATATAAATAAATTATATTAAAAGGAGGTTTTGAATTAAAATACAACATTTTACACTATTCATTAAAAAAAGAACTTTATCGGAAAGATACCAAAAATTTACACAAAGTAAATTTTGATGTCCCAATTCTTAAGAAGAGTTTTATTTGGTCCAATAGAATGTATAAGAGTGAAAAAAACTATATTTAATGATGATTCTCCATCAAAAGGCGATAAGTGAACCTTTAGTGAAAACTAGGGCATATACGCCTAAAATTGAATTCTTTCCATATTTTAAGCCTTTATCTTTTATTGGATAAATGTAAAAACATTTAAAAACATATATAATCATATTTTAGTTATTTCTATACATTCCCACCAATACAACCGCTACATGTTAACTACCATTTAAAATAATATTATTTTATTATTAGAGTGCAACGTAAGATTCCCAAGAAACTCGTTGTTGCGTGTTGGGTACGCCATCGAGCATAGCGTCCCATTTAAAGTAATATTAATATTTTATTCACAAATATGGATAAATATGAAAATGTAATATTCTTTATTTACCTGGGGTGTTACATCTGTCTCATGTTAGTGGAATCCCATTAAGGTAAAAGTGACACAAAAACTAGAACCCATATATAAAATTGATTAGATTTCTTCTCCTGGTAATCCTTGATATAGTACATTCAAGGAAAATCTATCAGTGGTCATAGAGCACATATTAATTGGGTACCCTCTATCAATGATCATTTGAAACATGTCATATGGGGACCCTCTCATGGAGATACCTAAGAATATATCATCTAGGGACCCTAGATCAGTGTTCTCTTATCATTATAACAAGAGTAACATATTAGAAGAATATCTTGAGGATGTAAATAGTAGAGATAACCTCTCACATAGGTTGGTGAATCCCCTTAGGGTAATACCCCTGGATAATCACATACATAGAGAATAGATCCCGAGGAAGTAAACAATGGATCAAACTTCCTATATAATCCAAACCAACCCTTTAGGTTAAGTACCATGGATCATAGTTTACATAGATAATGGATCCCGAGGTAGGGAATAATGAATAAAAAATCCTAAAAGAGACGAACCATAACCCATTAGGTAGGTCCCATTTTAAATTTCATGGATAGAAAATGGTTATTGAGGGGAGAAACAAAATAGCTAACCTCTCGCATGAGTTAAATCACACCCTATAAGGAAGGTCCTCTAGATAATCACATGGATAGTGTGAATCAATATTTTGCAATAATATATCCTTAAATCCGAGACATTAATTATATCTGGTATCACTAGTGAATCTCATAAACCTCATGGTCTTGGAACTAGTAAATCATGACTTAACACTGTATCTCAAACCTCATCTTATCATCCATTTATTCTCATAGGCTAATCATCCATTTTTAATCTTGATCACCCAGGGCATGAAAATCGAAACCGATCATCATCCCCATATCACTCTTGATGTAATCAAATTAGATCCTTAAAACTAATATAGTCTTCAATAATCTATTCCAACCTATATCTATCACCCTATAATGCCCATAGATCAAAAGAATTTCCTGAAACAAGCCTTGATTGACTGGTCCTACTCCTTTTCCAAATCACGAACCACAATCCCAGTCTTGATACTTAATTACCATTACAAACTAATTCACTGAAATTATCTTTCTAATTTATTTACAGAACATAAGAACATGAATTTCACAATACACACTGGGTTCCCATCACACCCCTCATATAGGGGAGCTTTTGATCCAACTATCTAGATGAATCCTAACTTTTCCCACTACAACAAGATATGGAGGACCTATGACACTCACCTCAAGCACTAAATCCACTACCCACTCTCAAAGGGATGTTACCAACCTTATTATAGATGAACAAATATCTCATCCATTTCTCATAGGAATGTTCCCACATCCTTTACGACACATACCCTAAAAGATCTATCATAGGATATATAAATATTATCCCTATCCCAAGGACCTATCCCATGCCACATGTGCACCGAATATCATTATTAACCATTAGAAGAAATATATCTAGTGGTTCTAATCCATAATATATGTTACAGAGAATTTTCTTTGAGCCTAGAAGGCTCAGTAATACTTATTTCTTCACTTAGGGAATTCATAGTCCCTATCAAATTCTCCTGAACCCAAAACCAAAAACAATACATGGATAATAATCTATAAACAACCATATGTTTATGTATTATAGGAACAACTCACCTAGATATATAGTTACACTCCTCATGTCATTATTTCCAAGACCCACCCAATCTTGTACTAAGACACACAAACTCCCAAGCCCATATCTCGATCCATGACAATTAAAACATTAATTATAACAATTTAAAATAAATATAATAATTCAAAAAAATGAGTTATAACCATTGAAAACTCATCAAGACACACCCTGAAATAAAAACCACAACTAAAGAGACACATAAGGTCTATGGAACAATTTTGGTGATACAACAAGTAAAATTCTTAAGTTTTTATACGTGGTCACTTAGTAATTTTATCCAATTAAATAAAAATTTATATAATGATTCCATAAGAAACATAACCTAACTAGAATAGTTAATAAAAACATGTGATCAATACTACACAATGTTATATATCCATTACACATAGATCCTCATGGTTTGGGATGATTCCACTATGATCCAATGGAACTATAATTGAAACCCTAACCCAAAACTGCAATAAACCAGTGCTAAAAATATTGAAGAATAATGAAGGGAAAATGAGACAATAATACCTATAAAAAATTGTGACAAATAATCCTAAAAACTCATATATAAAGAGAAAAAATGGTAAGGTAATTATTGGTATGGGGTGACTTCCCTTTATGGATCTTCTATTTAGAAGAGTAAACCCATGTGTGGGGTAATAATATAGTTGTTTGGAAATGAATCTTTTGTATCTATTAAAAAAAGATGGTAGTTACATAATTGGTATGTAATTAGACTACAATTGGAATATGTTCCTTTATCCTCCACAAGTTACAACCTCACTAAGTGGCTGGTGGTGGTCCATAGGTATTACCTCCCCAAAACTATAAAATGGGTAACAAATTCCCTATACAAGGCACTCAAGGCCACTTTCTACTGAAATTATGTAGTAAGACCACCTAAGATTTTTTGTAAATACACAGGGTTGGTGAATCCTTATGATATTATTTTAATTGGGAATGGGTACCCCATATGTTTTTTAGAGTTGATAACTCCCTCATGGATATAGGGGCATAATAATTCAATCCTCAACCTGTGGGTCCTCTATTTGGGATTGGGCTTGGTACCCCATTGATCTCAATGAGGAAGGATTACATTATAATATAGGAAGGGTTTATATCCCCACACATTATGTGGTGATATTACTCTACCTATATATGTTAGTGTTTTCCTATAAGATAGGTTTTTGGGTCATTCCTCCATTAGGTTCTTGTAACCCCATGATAGATGGTCTCTCCACAGTGATGTGTGGGTCCCCTATTTTGTTTACAATGAGGTATTAGGGTAGTTATGAGGTCTGGTTATTCATTATTATGTGTGATATAGATGTTAAATTTCATGTGATTCACTAAGCACTATGTTTAATCTATATATATGACGTATATATGGGATGTTAACTATATGCCTATGATAATTTTAGTATTCAAGGTATATTTGGTTTGTCATGAGATATGAATCTTTTTGTATATAATCTATGAAGTCATATATTTTTCCTATTTTAGTGTTGTATTTTCCTTAGAAAATATTTGTCTTATTCTTTTTTAATTAATTCCCCCTTAATCTTGGGTTTGATCTATCTATTTTTTCTTGCAAGGCAGTTTGATCTATCCAATTATTTTAACATTAATTTTGTTTTTAGGTCATCCTACTAGGTATTCAATAATCATTTCCGAATGGTATTTATTCCCACAAATGTTTTGAATATATATAAATATTTATCAATTTCATTATCGATGGTAGCCATAGAGCAAGAAGATATGGTGGATCTGATTCATAGAAGAAAATAGTGGGACATTATGGGGAATTTTTTTGAAATAGTTTATTCAAAGAGACCATATTGTGAGGAGGTGTCCTCCCTTTCCTAAATATTGATTCAATCAATAATTTTTCTACATTATTTTTATTTTTGTTTGTGTTTCCCATAATTTCATTGTACATATTTTCTTATATCACATTCATTCATTTTAAATATTCCAATTGATTATATATATTACTGTGTTTTTGTATTTTATGTCACTGAGATGCATTTATCTGTACTGGTCAATATATGCTAAGGCTTACCAGTAATTTTATACACTCTTTTTGATAGTTTCTATCCCATGAATTATTAGAGGTGGTATTAGGGTGGTACACTCAACATAATTCTTACCCAAGCGGGTTTCTAGTGGATCAAGTAGTGTAATGTGTCTTAGAAAGGATGTAATATTCCATTAATAAATTTTTGAACACATAATAATTTCCTTGATAATTGTTTAAAATTAAATAAATAATTGTGAATTGAATCAGATTAAATATTGTGGTGGAATATTTTGATAACTATTCTAATAAACAATGAGAACTCTGGGTAACATAGTAATGATAGTCTATGACATCTATAATGATATAAATACTGATTATATTTAGAATTTTTACCTGAATAATCTAATAACCAACATTTAATTTTTATTAGATTCTTGATGATTTAAGGATATTGAAAATATTTTGGAAAGCTATGATGGAACTATTTATTATAGTCAGTGTTTCCTATTTATTGATTTCATGATTATATGTTTGGTTATATGATTTTTTTTACTCATATTATGTCGATTTGTGATGTAACCAAGAGGTATGTTATTATCAATGGTAATGAAACACCACTCTTTCCACTCACAAAACTCATATAATAGCCTTTATTTGAGGTAATTGATGATATATGAGAATTTAACCTTCTAACCCATTATTATACACAATTTTTAATGCTAATATATACTTGTATCAAATCTTATTCACCCACAGTATTGGGTTTGATATTATTCATGATGTATGGGATTGAAATAAATGATAATTAAATTGAGTGTTTAAACTCTTTCTCTCCCATAACATTTTGATTGTGGTAGATGATGGTGTACAAAATATTATCTCTTATACAAAAAAAAATTGGTTTGAGAGAACCAGATATATGGCTGCTGCTCTGGAATAATGTTGGTGTAGATGTATAGTCCCCCTAAAATCCAATGTATAGGTGGTGAAATATGTTTCCTTAACTTCTATTGGAAATGTAGAGATTTTTATTTCATCCAGTATCTATATTAGTGTATCTATGAAGATTTATCATGAAAGACAACTATGATGGGATGAGGGAGTATATTAATATTTTTTAAGTTATTATTTCTATTCCATGGTTACTATCCACATATGGGGTGGATGTGATCAAATTTCCATGATGATGTGGGAGTAAATGTATTAGATTATATCTATTGTCTCTTCTATGATGATATGGATACCAAAATGAGCTATTAAAACATGGTGATATTCTATAAGTACATAGTCAATAAGGGCCCTTTTTTATTTTTTATAAGTGTGGGTATATATTACATATGTTAATGTTTTTGTTTGGTGATTTTGATGAAGGTGAGTTATGTGTAACTTGATAAGAAATGATAATAAATTTTTTATTAATGATGATGGATAGTAATTTTTATTGTCTATACATTTTTAATGATTCAAGTAGTTGATAAATGTTCTTGGGATGTACTGACTATTTACAATGACCGAAATGAGTGTTTCTTCTCACCTCTATATGAAAAATTGAACATTTTACACTCTTATGTTCATTTAAACTAGAATTTTTGGATAGTGGATGATCATGGTGGATTGATATGGATGGTTGGGTAGTATTTTTAGAGTATATTTTCATTATGAAGACCACATTCATGCCATTTATACTCATGCATAGTTCTATTTGGGATGACTTGTTTGTAAAATTTTATTCATTTTTTACTATAAATTGTATCATAGTGATATTTGTATATATGAATGTGTTATATTTCATAGTTGATACATAATTTATATTATTGGGGTATTGTTGCAAGATAACAAGTAATCAGTGTTATATATAGGTAATGCCTCTGATCATTTTGTGTGGATACCTTTGGGTCAATTGGTAACCCTTAGCCTATTGGAGGCTGGAATGGGGAGTACACTTACTAGTATATATAGATATGATAGATTGGTATCATATTGTTAGGTTGTATATTGGATATTTGATCATTTGTGTATTGGTTGGGATAGTGTAAAATGAATTATTTAAGGAACTATAGTTCATGTAGTCATAGTAGAGGACATTGCAATGGATTTGGGTAGTTGAAATATTCTTAAGAATGATTGTTATTGATGGAATATGATCATGGATTTAGTATAAGAATTATTATTGTAATGGATTAAAATATTAATCATATATAAACTGATCATAATTACGTGATTTTGTTATTTCTTTGACTAAATTCATTATTAGTTTATGTGAATAAGATAGATAGAATATCTATTGATATCTATATATTATATTGTGATCTTATGTTTGGAATTATGTCATGGGGAAAATGGGTAATAATTATTGTGATTGGGATGTTACCATGGTTGTTAGTTGAGATAAATGTAACATTTTATATGTTATGGAATATCTTTACATAGTTTTTTTTGGAAATTCCAAGAAGACATTGATGAAATTCTTGTTATGAGGTGATGTAGATTTCTTCTGGTTAGATCAAGATTTTTTTTTTCTAAATTTATTACTTTTATACTAAGATTTTGTTTTAATTTTGAATTATTTATCATGTGATATTGGGACTCTATATAATGTTTTTGTGAATTTGAGAAACTATACCACTGAGTTTTCCCCAATTAGAGTGGCACAAATTGTTAATTTATAGATGATGAATCTTTTGTGATCTGATTAGCATAGTGGAGGCATAGAATTTTTTGAAAGAGTATAATATAATGTTATGAGGTTAAAATAAACTAAATATTTTCCCCATAATATAATTTATATGAATTAATAAACTTGTGAAATTATTTAAAATATATGTAAAAAACGAATTTATTCTTAGTTTCCGGATGAGAGGAATCCAAATAGGTATGTATTGTAATAATTATTTTTTCTAGAAAAGGCTATCTATTGATTTAGGAATACATTATATATATTATTTTAAGGATCACAAGGAGGTTAATATAGGGTCATTTAGTTGTATTGATAGTTTCAATCTGCTCTATTCAAGTTATTCTGGGGTTCAAATCTTTCCTCTTATGGTTATTTTTACATTGTCTAGACCACTTTCTTGATATATTTTTATATTCATACTCACAAAATTGTTACCCATTTTTTACTTAATGGTTAATGGTGTTAAGTTCATATGTAATACCTCTTATATAGTAACTTCTATAGTAGAGAAATAATGGAAATAATTAACATGCATTTGAAAATTTTATATTTCTTAATTAGAAAATGGTAAAGGTAATAAAATTATATATATATTCTGAATGGATGAAGTGGTGGAGAGATCATTGGCCATCAATTGTAAGTGATAATATAGTGGATAATATTGGTGGTGTTATTTTTTCATTAATATTATTTCAATTATATTTATGTGATCATATTTTTTAGTGGGTGGATGTCTGTAAGAATATTCTAGGAATATTAACTATCATTAAATAATGGTCGTGTGTTATGACATAGTATTATTATTAGATAATTTTAGTAATTTACATAGAGATTAAATTACTAGTGATATAATGTTGTTTTATATAGTAGGGTGGTGACAAATGAATATTATCTATGGTTGGATAGATTATATATATAGATTTAATGATAAGTCATGGAATCTTCAGTATTTATATAGAGTAATGAGTCAGTTATAGAAATATCAAAGTAACTTTCCATGATTATTTTATTTATCATAGTCATATGTAATTGTATTATTCTTCAAAGTTTTGGTTCTTTTAATGATGGTAAAATAATGTGATTTACCTATTGACTTATTTATCCTTGGTCATTGGTTCCCTTATAGAGTTTAAAAGTATATTTTATTTTCTTAAAAAATCTATTTTATTGGGGATTTAGAGGGTAAGAAGAGTTTAAAGTGATTATTTAAATGTTAAAAAATATGATGTTGACCCATTTTTTAGATCTTATTGGATTTCAATTAGTGTAAAAATCATCCAAAATAAATAAATGATTATTAGGTGATTTTTTTGGTTTTTCTTAGTGAGTTTTTGTGCAGTTGTAGCAGTATGGATGTTTCGAGTTTGGTTTAGCGGAGTATCATTGATCCTTAAGTGGTATTGTTAATTATATGAAATTAATTTATGAAGATATTTTCCATAATCAAATGTGTTTGGTTATAATGATTTATCTTTACATTTAATGGTAATGATATTGACACTCTTCTTTAGAGTTAACTTATAAATTTTAATAGGATATGTGAGAATATAATTGGAAAGTATAATACCTTCAAATAATGTAATCCAATTTTTTTTGAGTATATAAATTTTGAATCTTTAAAATTAAGTAGTGTACAAGTAAATTTTCTTTCAGTTGGTTCCATGAGAATATTTATTTGAATAACTATTATAATGGATTTATGTCCTTTTGGTATACATATTTATTAAGGTTGTCTTATATTTAAAATGAAGCGAACATATGAATTGAATTGATAGTATGGTTATCTATTGTTTATTTCTTTTTTGATGATAAAAATATTAAAAGTGGAGTGAGTGTAACATATAGATTTATCTTATGAGAATGAAATTACCTATACATTAAATTTTTTTGTTCATTTAATTTTTTTAGAATTTATTAAAACTCATTTTAATTAAATGAGGTTTTTAAAGTGTAAAATTTGACCATTATGGGAAGTTTAAAATAAGAAAAATTGGTTGGTTCAACATGGAGGGTTCCATGTGGGTCTAGGTCAGTGGTTCAATGAAAATATCAAATGACTGTGAGTGGATGGTTTCTGGTGGATGAATCTAGACCCATGGGTGTGTGTGGGGAGGGTCTCTTAGCACCTTATGACTGGTTTGATGTTCCTAGGGTGAATGGGGAATCAGTTTATTGAAATGATTTTTTTGGACATGTATTGACACCAGAACCATAATGGGAACTTATTTGGGATATTTTGAAGGTGTTTGAAAGATAAATTAATATAACTATGTTATTTTTTTAAAAATTATTATTATTAAAGTATAATCATTATTTCATGACATAAAAACGTGAAAAAAATTATTTCAACTAAGAATTTGTGAAGATAACTTATTGATATTTTTTTAAGACATTATAAATGTATACTAATAACGTTTCATAATGACATGAAAGTTAGTGAATTTATATAATGTTATGGAATATAAATTAAGAGCTTGAACAAATTGTGTTAATGTGAAATTAAGATTTTGAGGAATGAATTAATGAAAATTGAAAGCGATTATGTTAACAAGATGATTTAATGTATTTTAAATAATAATAATATATAAAGAAAAAATCTTTATAACTTTAATGATTTTACTTAAAGGTTACTTCTAGGTCATAGAAAAAATTTATTATATTCTAAATTTTTACTTGAGAATTAGTTACTCAAGGTTGATTGGAATAAAATATGTTCATGGATTAAAATATTATGATGAGATGATATATTATTATTTATGATAAAGGAAATAATTCATTAAAAATTATTAATGATTTACTTAGTGATATTTTGAAAATAAGAAGATGTTTCTAAAACTTATTATGTTGAAGAAACTTTAAAGTGATGATTTAAGAACATGGAAAGAATGTAAATGATAATTTGATGACAACAAAATTATTCTTAATGTTTATCATATGATTTATGCCAATTATGATGAATCATCTATTATTGTTAATTAAAAAAGTGAATAAGTAATTATTTAAAAGAATCTAGGGACTATTATTTATATTAATAAGGCTGAAACCTAGTGGTGTTTACTTAAATGAGATATTTTTTTATTTATCCCATTTTATATTATGAACTGATGTATTTTATGATGATCATATTTTTAAGGCTAATTTTAATGATTATAATGAGAATTATAAAGTGAAATAATGATGGACTTATTAGTTTTTAAAGTGTTATCCTTGAAAGTATATAATATTCTCTTGATGAATTTGAGAATACATAATAGATATCTTGAGAAATATTGAAAATTAAATAATGAATAATGAAGTAAAACAAGTTAATAAAGGTGATGGAATCACTAGATAAAGATTAAAAAAACTATGACACTGCTATAAAATACAATAATGATACTCTGGGATATATATAAGGATTATGATTCTAATGTTATTATGATTTGATTTTATGAATAATTCAATAGATAAAATTTAATTGTTATTAAATTTTCAAGGAGCTAAGGATATGAAAAATATATTGGAAATCCATGATGGAACTATAGATTATAGTGCATGTTAATTTTTGATTAATAGTTAAATTATCAGTTTAATTGTGTTATTATTTATGACTACTTTATTTTGATAAGTGATATACCCAAAAGGATAGCGATTTTAAAAGGCATAGGTGCACTTACATGTTTACCCACGTAAATCACCCATTGGTATATGTTTGAGTTATATATATATATATATATATATGATAATTTACGCTTCTACCTCACTATTATGGGTAGGGGTTAATGATGAACTATACATGTATCAATTATCATTCACATGTAGTTCTCAATTAGATATTATTTATGATATATGGGATATAGATATAATATAATTCAATTTTCTCTCCCAAATGTCTAGGATTAAGGGGGATGATGAGGCATCATGTATTATCTCTTTTACCCAGAGAAATGGGTATGGGAGAACCACATTTATAGTTGTAGATATCATATAAGATAAGTGAATATATTTATTTCCTATAGCATCTCATTGATAGGCAAGGATATGTATTTCCTTCATCACCTCATGGATATGTGGATATGTATGATTCCTCTAGTATGATGATTGGTGCTTCAAGGGTGAATCATGAAGTAGAAAACTATATTTTTTTATTTTTATAATATGTTATTTCTATTTCATGATTATCATCCACATATGAAGGTTATAAGATCAAACATCTAAGTTTTTTAAGAATGGATGAAATGGGTCATTTCAGGGGTCACCTCTTTGAAGAGAGGGATACCAAAATAAGAAATGAGATCTAGGTGGCACTCTAGTAGGAAATTGTCCCTAGGGTACCTTTATTATTCTTATAAATGAATGGGTATATTATACATGTAAATATTGCTATATGGTGATCTCAATGAAAGAGATCTATAACCGGATTGATAATAACCAATCATAACATTAGGATTTATGTTTATTTTCAATGAAACTTATTTATCTACACTTTATATATTGATGACTCACATTGATACTAGATATTCTAGGGGTTATCTTATTTTCAGGGGTGACTATATATATTATTATTTTTTATACTTACATATAATCTGATGTGTTATCTTCCATTTTGTTCATATAGACTAGTAGGTGTGGATGGTTTATGATCATGGCAGCTAGAGATAAATAATAAGTGTATTAGTTTTTGGAGTGGGGTTTCATTATGATATATATTTTTTGTTTCATCCATGTTAACCCATAGCCTAATAGAATGAGACATGTGATATTTATTCCTGGTACATCTATATGTGATAGATTGTTATTAGAGAATTAGGTTTTATTTTAGAGTTAGGAATATATGAGGATATGTTGGGATAGTTTTAAATGATTTCACTAAGGAACTCTAGTTCAATTTATCAAAATATAGGACCTTTTTAGGGATATGAGTAACTAATATATTCATGAGAATGATAGTTATTGATGACATATAGTTGAGATCATAGTATGTGGATTAGAATTGAAAAGGATAGGAGCATGAATCATGTATAATCTAGTCATTATTATATTTTTTATGATTTATTTAATGGAATTTGTGGATAGTTCTTATGAACTAACTAAATAGAAGACCTATTTAAAAACACATCATATTATACAAGATCAAGATAATAATGTTTTCATGGATACATTGGGGAGTAATTGCTAATATTGGGATGCTATATTGTACATCAGTTGTTGTGGATATGAGTTGAGATAAATATAATAAGTGTTATATTTCAACATAGATAGAAAGATTGTTTTTTAAAGAAACTAAGATAACCTATAAAACAATCTTTCGATAATTTGGTTCTACTTTTTTAGAGGTATATTAATATTTTTCTGGTATTTTCTGAATTTCTTCCTTATATGATAGGATTTGATAGAAATTTTGAATTCTTTTTTTTTGTGAAATTTTGAGACTCCATTTATTTTTTAATAATGTGGAGAGTTTATAGAAATGAGTTTACATCTATTATAGTGCCACCTATGGTCTATTCTAAGATGATGAATCATTTTTGATTTGAATAAAACAATATAATCATATAGAAATATTGAAATAGTATAGTCTAATGATGAAAGGATAAAACTAACTATAATGTTTTTTTATAATGTAAATAATTCTTGTTAATAAAAATTTTAAATTTCATGAAAGTGAAGTAAATAATATATTTATTCTTAGTTTATAGATAAGGGGAATCCACATAGGTATGTTTCACTATGAATCCCAATTAGGATGAGAATTTATATTGATTCGGGGTTATAAATTGATTGGGAATAAACTATGTATATTAGTGTAAGAATCATATAATATGGAATACTGATTATTTTAATAACATTGAGATTGTTTATCTGTGATGGTTATTTTACTTTTGTGTCAAGATTAGACCGATTTTAGATTCATTATGTGGAATAGAACATTTTATTCAAATGTTTGGATATTAGTCTTGATAAAACTATTAACCATTTTTTATAAATTGGTTAAAGATGGAAGGTTAATTTATAAGATCTCCTCCATAGTTGGTTCCAAAACAGAGGGATGATACAGTGAATGAACTTGTTCCTAAAATTTATCAAATACGTATCATTGAAATCCAGTGATAATAAATTTATAAAGAGATTTATAATGGGTGGAGTGTTGGTGATATCATTCATCATTGTGTGCTTGTGTGATGACAATGGGGAAGTGAGGTGGTTGGAGTTTTTCCTTAATGTGATTTTAGAGTTGCTTATGTGATCATATTGTCTAGTGGGAGAATGATTATAAGAATATATTAAGAATATTTCCTTATGTTGAGTAATAAAAGTGTATTATGACCAAGATTTATTATTAGATGATGGAATTGATTCTAAAGAGATTAAAATAATAGTCTTATATGGATTTTCTATATATTTATGTGATGAATCATGGATATAATATTGAGTTGGATAGATTCCATATATGCCTTGTGTGAAAATCTATGCAATCAGTGTTCCTTTAAATATAGAAAAGGGGAAATGATGGAAAAATAAAAATAAATATCTATAATTATTTTATTAATTACTGATATTTATAATATTTTTTTTAATTTATAATGATATTAAATTTTTTAAAATAGAGTGGTTTACTTATTAACATACTAATCCTTGTTCATCAGTTCCTTTGAATATGTGTAAAGTATGATTTGGTTTAATAAAGGAATAATCCTTTGAAGTGGGGAATTAGAGGAGAATGTGAATTTAAAATTATTATTTAATAGTGATAAAATATTATATAGAGTCATTGTTTAAATCTTGTGGGATTTTAATCAGTTTAGAATTATTCTAATCAAAATAATGAATGGTTATGTAAAATTCTAGGATTGAATTTAAATGTTTTTATGCGGTTGAGGATGTGTGGCTATGTTGATCCTATATTCATTGAGTATAATTGATCATTGGGTCATGTTTCTAAATATTTGGAAGTTATTTTTAAATATATTTGGTGTGATTATATGTATTTGGGTAGAATTATTGATATTTCCTTTTAAAATTGAGGATATTGACACTCTTCTTTAGATATAAATGTAAAATTTTAACAAGATATGTGAGAAAGTGTTGGTAAAGTTCTAAATATTTATACAATGGTACCATTAATGTATTGAGTATAGATATTTGAAAATTTTGAAATGGTGTAGTGTATAAGTATATTCCATTTTTGTTAGTTTTGTGAGATTACTAATATAAATGTGTATTATAATGGATTAATGTCTTAATTTTTGACATACACTTTAATTTTTTCTTCTATCTGAAATGAAGGGCTTGGAGGAATGGATATAACAATAGGGATATCTAAGTTTTAATTATTTTCAATCATAAAAATTTTAAATGTGAAACCTTGATGTTACTATTCTATTATTTATTTAATAATTTTTGAGATTTTTTAAAATTTATAGAGTTTTTGAAAATTTTCTTTTAAATTTTGATGTTTCTAGGAATTTCATGGTTACCATATTGTTTACTGTAAATTGGGAAGTTTCTGTGAAAATATTATGGAGTTCTACAAATCATTACTATAATAGCTCCACAATTGACACATGGTTTGGTAAACCTTGTTTCTAAACCATGAAATGATATAGTTTGATTCTATTATGGGATTCAAGTTTAGTGTTTGGTTTAGTAAAATATGTATCCAAACCACACGAGGGTGCAAATTGTTTATATTGGGGGTTGTACAGTTGGCATATGGTTTGTTAAATTGTGTGTCCAACCCATGTGAGGTACCAAGATTTATTAAAAGGTAAAGTTATTTTAGTCACCCTTCTTGATTTACCTGATATTTTTCATCCTCCTTACTCATTTATTATTAGCTATTCTAGGTATTAATAAAGATATTTTAGGTCCACTAGGTTAGATACCCTGATAGGGGGGTGAATTAGGGTTTGATAGATTAAAACAACTGCCCCTATTGATCTTGTTTCGTTGTTAGAAAAAACTCTCTTATATATCCTCCCCATTGATGAGTATGAATAGATCTTAAAACAAGCACAGAACACAACAATTTTACTTGGTTCACCCTCAATGCGCTACATAGAAGGATCATACACCAGCGATGTGCCGATGTACCAAATCCACTAAAAGCACACTGTTGTTTACAAAGTTCGGAGCGGACTCACTGTACCTCCTGGTTTACAACCACTCATAACATGAAAGCTCACTGCTCTCTCAATTGAAGTGTGGTCATTGCTTATTCAGAAGATCCACTCACAGTTTAAAGACATGCAGGTCCCTTCATTATCACAAATGAATGCATCTTCTTCTGTATGTATATGCTCTTTTGAAGTTCCACTTTCATCCAATGATGAATACAGCTTTACCACGGGTGTACCGGGAAATCTTCCAACCTTCACAAAACCCTAGAATGACTGGCACGCTTCTCTATACTTGGCACGCTTCTCTATGCCTAGTGCACAAGTATCACCAAACTACATGCGTGATACTCCATTATCCAACTCAGAACTTGGAATACTCCCACCCTTTTATTCCCAAACCAATATTGGCGCGCAACTATCAATTAGCGCGTAAATTCTGAATATCTTTATACTTGAGCGCCCAAACCACCACTTGCGCGACCAAACCTACTTGCACGACTGAAGCTAAAATTTTCTCTAAGTGTTGAGTTTCCATCAAAATGAGTAGGGGTGGACCTCTATTTATAGGAATTTTGGGAACCCTGAGCATCGTGCACAAGTTTCCTCCCGACACGCAAGTCCATCCGCTCTAGTCTTTGTCTCCCTAGTCACCTTGCGTTCCCAAACCAAAACTTTTGCTCCCATATTTTTTTCCATATTTTGATGTTCTGATCTTGAAAAACATATGGCGCATAACTTTAAAAGTCTCCAAGACACTAGAGCGTAAGTCCCTTTTCCAAAAACACTTTTCTCTATTTGTCGATTTTGAGGCCAAAAAATTTGACAAACACTGCAAAACAACTCCACCTTGTATCTTCTCTTTTTGTACCACTTACAGATCATCCATTACTTTTTCAAGGTTCTTCTTTAAATCATGGATTATCAACAACATCTCTTGAACTCTATAACTCACCCTAAACCCCCCCTTTCAACAAAATTAACATTGTGGTCTGCATTGTTAACAAACACAACATGGAGGGACACTTTTTCAACAAACACAATCACCTAAAAAATTCTTCAATGATACATTGATGGATTTTTTCCCAACAAGAGATTTTACTCCCTTCTTACTCCTTTAATTTGAGGTTTCTTTCATGGACTATAAGTTCTTTTCCAAGGAAAATATCTCATTTTCACTTGTTAATACTTTCTTCTTCCCATACACCAATTTTACATTGGTTTGATTTTCTCTAATGAACTCCTTGGGATGTATTGGATGAAATTAGGTTTTGGGTCAGTCCTAATTTAAGGATTTGGGTGTTTAGGGTTTATAAGGGGAATTATCTTTCTTGGTTTAGCTTCCCCTATCAAAGGAAACATTTTTTAGTGAATTTAGGTATGTTTTTTTATATAATTACTTTATTTCAAATTTAATGAACTTTATAAATTCATTTCATATCAACATATAACTATGTAAAGTTCCCTTATTAGGTTTTAACATGTTTTGAATGTCTTTTTTATCCTTTTCATGGAGGATTTTCAATAGATTTATAGTAGTTTTACTGAACCAAAATGTTTTTTCATTATAATTGGTTGTGAAAATTATAATGAAGTCATTTTTAAATGGTTTTAAGGAAAAATGGAGGTTTTTGGTGCGTTTTTAGTTTAAAATAATATAACCCATGTTTTGAAGGGTTTTTTACCTTAAAAAGATGTTCGATTTTTGTTTGTCTCTTAAGGTAGGTGATGAATGTTTTCAAAGTGTTAAAAAAGGTTTGGTTTTAAAGGATGTTTTACAACATCATTTTCTATAGTTGGTTTTAATGGATCATTTAGCACTTTATGAATAATGGTTTTTCATAATACTAAGATACCCTTAGTTGTGGTTCCCCTTTGTTTATGGTTTGTATTGTGTATAATTTTTCCCAATGGGGGATATTTTTATCTCATTGTGATTTCTTAGTTTGATGTGAAAAGAATATATTTCTTGAGATTCTGTGGGACATGAGGTGAGATTTACATTCCATGTTTTAAAATCCATTTTCTATGATTACCATATATTTTTTTATTTACTCAACTACATTTGATTTATTTTATGGGAATCCTAGGAAGATAATAAGAAACTGGATGAGTGCTACACTAGTTTATTTTATGAATTGGACGGTGCCCCAATTTTGATTATGACATGGATAGGATATTATGTCAATTAGAGCCTAAGGGATGTTGAGATGGATAATGCAACTCGATGGGGATGTAATTTTGTCCTGGTTAGATCGATTGAGATCCTATAATGGTTATGTATTCTGGATACAAAAGAGAGAAATTCATATAGCAAACTTGTTCTTTTAGTTTGACCTATGGTTTTGAGATACTATGTTCAGGATCATATTACAATTACTCTCAGGATTTTTACTATGATTATTAGTTTATTATCATACATAGTGGATTACCATATTATACTTCATCACATCCACTTACTCAATATTGTGTGAAACTATTTGATATGTTGTGATTTATTTTCTTTATCATGATTTATTACTATTATGGTTCCTTGTCGAGATATGCTTTTTTTACTATTACTATTGATTTATTTTCTAAATGGGTTTTCAAAAATGGTTTTGATTGGATGATTCCAAGGGAATAGGAAAGTATTATTTTTAAATAGTATTGAGAATGTTTTTTGAAATGAAGAATGGAAAATGGTTTTGTTTTTTTTGATAAATCAAGATATCTTCATTTTAGAATGTGAAATGTATTTGCAGTTATAAGGGGATATCCAATTTTTGAAAAAAGAATTGAATTGTTGTTACCTTCATGGAGTCAATTGATATTTTTTTCCTTCATTACTCATTCATATGATAAAAGATACTTTTATATTATATTTTAAACTATCATTTTTAATATGTTTAATTAAATTGAAAATACATGGACAAACACTACTAAGAATGTTGAATCACACTCTATATACACCGACATGTGTCTATATAGATCTTATGTCCTCATTTAGGTACCTTTGTTCAATCCCATGTGATTTTCATTTTTATAGTCTATTGATGGATGTGTTGGGATATGGCAAGTGGCTGTGGGTCACATAGATGTGTTTGCAGCATTGGGAATTTTTTGGGGATGATTATGTTTCAGACAATTTGATCAATTATAATTATTTCGGGCCTTTATTATGTTTATTTATATGTTTCTAACATTGTAATGTGTTTTTATGGTGTTATCCTTATGGGAATGAGATGGATCACACTAATTGGTTTTTTTATTCTATTTATTTTTCATCCCCTGTTTGTCTTGATTACTTACTCATTTCTATTTGTTTCATATAAATGGATATCCAATGTATGTACATATCATGTTGGATTATTATAATGGTTTTCACTACATAATAATTATTATTCTATGGTAAAAGTTTTCCAAATAGTTTACATATTAAAACCTAAGTGCTTGTTTCTAGACCATGGTGATTGGGAGTGAACTCCAATATTTATAGTGATTCGGGTTGAGTGGTATGCTAGGTTGACCTCAGTTCAGTTCATTACATTAATAGTGGAGGGATATAATAGTTCAGGTTCTCTGGTGAGAATGGTTCATGTTTAAATTTCAATGATTTTAACTTGTTTTAATTGAATTGGGTGTTTAGAGTGTCATATTTGTTTTCTACCAAGGATCATGAAAAAGAAACATTTATTTTTTTAAAGTGGTAAAATATTATTTTATTTTTAAATAGAAAGTAAAATTAAAATATAGAATTATTCATTGAGTACAAAACTATACGATTTGTTCCAGATAAAATTTTGGTAATTTTTTTATAAATGTTATATATGTACAGTTGGTTTTGATAATTCTAAACTAATAAACTATATATATTATTATATTTTTTGACCTTAAATTAACTGTTATATACATTATTTTGATAATTTTTGGGGAGAGCTATGGTTATAGGAACTCTCTAGGAGGATTCTGCCACTAGAGGGACAAACATCACTAAAGAATAATAAGTCACCATTTACATGATATTGTTCATTGATTTAGACACATTCCATTTGATAATTATTAAGCCTCCAATTTCCCCTTCCCATTTTATTTCTTATGCCTTGATCTATGGAATGAAATCCATATATGTTATTTTAAAAATTAAACCTAAGATAATGGAATTTGGTTGGCTAAAATATGATTAATGGATTTTTCCTTAACCAAGATAGATGTTTGACACACAAATAATTCTATTTTAGTTACTGGATTGAAAAAAATTGATTGAGGATATCATGGATTTTATAGGTTAACCTATGTATCTTTTATAATATATTGGAATAATAATTTTATAATTTTATTTACAAAATTTTAAATATAAAAGTGAACATATGAATAATCTTCTACTTACTAGAATGAATCAAATTCATTTAGAATTTTCTTAATCCGATGAATTTACTTTTAGAAAATTTTGTGATATTTGTAAAGTTATATATTGATGAAATTATAATAATTTTGTCATAGATATGAATCATATTTTGAAATTTATTCCCCAAGAAATTTATTTAAAACTGAATCTAACAGTGTTAAAATGATATTGATTTTATTTTCAATTTAAGATAAAAGGTAGAGATATTTTTTGTCTAGTTACACCTTATCTCTTTAATGTGGTCTATTTTTTTTGAATTTTAAAAAACAATGATCATATTCAGAATCCCTTAATCAAGGTGATGTTAATAAGATGTTTAGTGTCCATTACACAAACACACAAACAAACACAAACACACACACACACACACACACACACACTCTCTCTCTCTCTCTCTCTATATATCTTGGTTTTGTATTGTGCATCATGGTAGATGAATATGAAAATATTAGTGAGCGTATGAAAGCGGATGTCGACTCTACAATTTTTGATGGGATAGAAGGGGAATGGTTACATGGAACATTCAATTCATAGGGATACAATGTGTATGGGGCATGCACAACATACCACGTGACTATCTTTTTAGAAAATCACAAAGTCACAATTGGTTGGAGTGGTGTAGTGTGACGGCGAGGTAGTCGTTTGATCAAATGATCAAATTATTTAGGGTAGATATAAGAGAAATGTGTCTCTAGAACCAAGAGAGTGAACGGGGGTTCCATGTGTAACCCCTTGACTATTCAGATGCACCATGGGAATGTGGGGCCCAATTTTCAGCCTAAAAAATTCCATTGGACATGGATCAACATCCCATACTTAACAGAACCCAATTTTGGGTGAATTATGAGCTGTTTGAAAGTTTAATTAAGTGAATGATGTTAAATTTTTATGAACATTATTATTATTATAATAATAACTATTATTTCTTTATATAAATATGTGTGAAAAATTATTTCCACTAAGACATTATGAATATAAATTATTATAAATTATGTTATATAATAATTATGAAAAATAACAATGTTACATCAACACTTGAATGTTATGAAATTTATGGGATGTTTTGGATTATAAATAATGATATTGATCTAATTATAGAAATAAATAATTAACATGTTAAGGAATCAATTTTTGAGGATGAAAAGTGATTATATTGATGATATAATATAATGGAACTAATGATTAAAAATATAAAATGAAAATTGATTATAACATTAATGATTTTACTTAGTGGTTATTCCATATTATGAAAATAATTTATTATATTATAAGTATTGATATGAGAATCAATTACTCAAGTTCGAGTGGAATAATTTTTTTCAATGGATTAGTTGATTATGATTAGATAATATAATATTATGGATGATAATTTTAACGCCCTAAAAATTCTAAAAGAGTAACTTATATTTGATAGCATGTATGACACACAACACCAAGCACATAAGGGAATATAATATAGAGAGACTTTATAGAATATTTACTATTTAAAATCTATTATATATATTTCAATTCACCCAAAAACTAAGTTAGTTTTCCTTATAAGTAATAATTACCTTTTTTTATAGCTTGTGTTACATGCAAGACCAAGTTTTACCAAACAACAATATTTTATTAAAATATTACTATTTAACATAATAAGATATAACTTAACTATTAAATTAGAATTTATGAATAATATTAATTAACTTATGAAAATATATGGTCTATAAAAATATAATATTAATTCATTGGTTACCAATTAATTAGAAATGTAAATATAAACCAATAAAATATAAAGGATATACTTTTATTTTTATGCTCTCAAATTTTTTTGTCTTAATAAATTAAATTAATTACAATTAGTGAATTATATTAATATATATATATATATATATTATATTCAATCAAATATTTTTTATATTAATCTAGTTGATTTTATAGGGATAATATGAGAACAAACCAAATTTTATGCATAAAAATATATATTTTTATAAAGTTAGTTTTACCACCTTTTAATGATGAACCTATTTTGAATCCATTTTTTGGAACTTTTATAAATTATATATGTAAAAATATACTTACTTTTTTAAATTGTAACATCAAAATTTTCTTGGGGTGAATTTTTGGTGTTTTTCTATGAGGTTTCATTTTTATGAATAGTAAAAAATACTGAATTTTAATTCAAAACTTCTTTTTCATATAATTTATTTATAATGTTAAATTATATTTTTATTTTGTTTCAATTTATAATTATATAAATTAATTATAAATTAATAAAATTATGATATTTGGAATCAATTTCACATTCAAATTGGATATAAACACATCAAATTTTTTTGAACATTTTTACTTTAAAAACCCGCATTGTCATCCCGTCTGCAAGATTAATTTAAAAATTAATTTATGAAAATTATTTGATTGTAATTTTAAAAATAGATTCCATATTTTTAATTATAATAATTTATAATTTTTAATAAGTTAAACTTAGTTTTTTATCAAAAATATCAGTTAATGAATTTAAAATTAATTATGACAATTAAGAGAAAAATTAGCTTAACAAAGGACTAAACCTTAAACTTAAGGGCCAAAAAGACCTAGAAATTTGTAAAAAATAAATTTTAGGTTCATATGTTGACCCTATATAACCTATTATATAATTATTTCTATTATTTTATCCAATTGACATGGGAAAAGTGTGGGTGGAATTCCCTTTTCAAAAATTTATAAGAATGTCACTCATCTACTATAAAAACGCACTCAACCCTCTCATTTATTCACACCTCTGAAGACCTATTTCTCACCCAACATACACTCAAATAAGCTCCAAAAACCCCTCCCATAATCCTATTAACCTCAGTTTTTAACTAAATCCTACCAATTAAGTCTTTTGGGATAAACCAAAAGGAGTTACCCAAAAATGAAATAACATTCTTCAACGATCACTTTCGTTTTATTTCTTTCTCAAAAAATTAAATTATTCTTATTCCAAGATTATATAATAACCTCATTATATTCAATATACTGATATATTGTTATGATAATATTTATACCTACACTTACACAAATTTCCATCTAATGGGTAACGAACTTACCGTTCTTATGTATGACAAACTACCGCCTCATGAAACAATGTTGTTCATTTTTACTTTACCACCTATCATGGTTGTAAATTATGATGGAAGCACTATTTTAATATGATATATATGATAATTATAATATATTTATGCTTATCTAATTTTTATTTAACACATACCTTTATGCTTTCCAGTTTTTGGGAATACGATAACATAGTTTTTGGAAGTATGGAATACTACCTCCTCAAAGCGATGTGATCCATTCACAGTATAAATAGAATGTATAAAGGATGGTTTTAATAGACCCTTGTGAAATATATGAAATAATTATGATATTGGAATTATAATATAAATATATATCATTTACTCTTCATTATTCTAAATAAATGAAATTAGCATTCATTCTTACGTACGACCTACCGTCTCTATGAACGATGCATTTCATTTCCTATATCCAAATATTATGAATTATTATAAATACATATATAATTAATATATATGGTATTTAAATAATAATTATTTATATTATAAAATAATTATATAATTAATAAGAACAACAAGTAACAAATCAAAATATACTAAAAAAATAGAGAAATTAACACCTAAAATAGTGAAAATAATGAATGATTGTTAACAAAAAGGTATTAAGATATTATAATAAGATAATATATGATATTAAAAATGTTATTATGGTTATTTTATAAGTTATTTAAATGTTTAAAACCTTTATAAAATAATTTAAAGGAAATTCATGAAAAAGAAAACGCAAGGTAAGAGATTTTTATCTCACTTTTCTTTCCATGAGGCATACACCATTTCACCAATTATTTCTTTTGTGTGGTGTATATATTGACCCTATTGTATTTTATATAATGAATAAATTTATATTCATGGTATTTAGAGTTTAATTTTTAATTATTTATTTCATGTGTATTATAATTCAAAAGTTACCAATTGGTAAAGAATTTCATAACCCGATTCCTTTTCATTGGGTTATATTACTTCCTCGTTGTCATTAATATTATAAGATTATGTGTGTAATAAATTTTTACTATCTATTGTTTAATTTAAACATATTTTATGGGGATTTAAAATTTCCACATATAATATATTCATTGGTTGATTCTTAAATCAATATTATAGTCTTTTCAAGGGTTTACTTCACAATCTCATTTTATTCAGGATTGTTTACACTTGAATTTACATTAGAGGGAATTATTGGATAATTATTTAATAAAACCTTTAATTTTATTCTCCTATGTTTATTAATGAAACTTTTATGTAATATTACCATTTTTTCACTCTTTGGTACTCAAAATGTTTTAGAAAATGTTTTTAAGAAAACCCGACTTCTTTTCTATCTTTAGTTGGAGAAATTTTTTCTTCTAAAAACCTGATTTTCTAAAAGTGTTTTCAAAAACGTTTTTAACCTTTCCAAAAGTATTTATAAAAGATATTTTTACCCTTTTTGTATTTTACAAATGTTTTTAAATTAATATTCTTGTCTCTTTCAGAATTAGGTATTTTTCTAACCTTTTACCATGTAAAAGGAATGTTTTGTTTACCTTTTATGACATGTACAAATTTACCTACCATCATTTCTTCAAAGTTTACTTGGAAATATTAAGAGGATTATTTTTAAAGAATTTTTTTAAGATTTATTTTCAAAGAAAAGAGTTTTCAAAAGGTTTTTCAAAATAACAGGATGTTTTCCTCAAGATTTTTTAGAGTTATTATTTAATTTCATCAATAACAACACCCCTTTATTTTTAATTCACCCGGGATATGTTTTAATGATATCATATTTATTTTCTCTATAGATGGTTTTTGATTGATTTGAATAAGGATAGTATTGAAGTTTACTTACTTGATTAAATTTTCTAGTATCCTTCAAATATTCATTTTTTTATGATTATTAAACATTGAATTTCCTCTCATTATCCATATAATTTATCAGGGATTTGTTCATTGACAAAACCATATAACATATATACATATGGTTTTTTACTTTTAAATTTATTTTATTTACTCAGGAAATATTGATAAATCCACATCCTTTACTCAATACAGATATTTGATAAGGCACATTTTGTTTAATTAAATTGATTATTTGATATATGATGAATGATTTACACATGAAAGACATGGGTAGGGGACCATTTAAAGTAATCCCCTTGATGCATAAATAGTATCATGAGGACAAATTACTTGAAAAAAAATCCTTCAAGTTTGTTTCTAAGCAGAATAGATGAGTTTCTACCCTTATATCTTATATTTAAACTGTCTTATGAAAGGTCTTCATAGTAGTATGCTAAACTATCTTTTGAAAGGTCTTGATGGAAAAGGCATCATGTACCTAGGAAACATGATGTCCAATAATTAAAAATTTCCACCATTCATATTTAATATTTATTATTCCTGAGATCTTTGATTTGACATTATCTATGGATATAGTTTTATTATCAGTTTGTTGATTAAATGGCATGTATTCTCAATTTATTACCATTCCATATTTATTATGACATATACAGTTAATTAAATGGATTATGTTTTTAGTTATTTACCTTTCCATATTGTTTACAAACTTCCTTTTCAGTTTACTAATTACATGGCATGTGTCTTTAGTTATTACCTTTCCATGTTGACTATTCTCATTGATTCATTTTTTTATCTATTGAACTTTACACTTACTAATCATTTGAGATCACCCTTATTTTGATTCCATTCTCTAGGAATCCATAAAGTATACTAATATGGATATATAAAGATATGATAGCTGGGAATAAAGTTATCCTTAAAAAAATGATGATGTAATTAGTGTATTCATTCATAATACAAAACTCATATATGTATCTGGTTTACCAAGGCTTATAAACTCATGGATCCTTTAGGCTGCATTTCCTTGTAATCATGACAATGTAATGGTAGTAGACACTAGCTTCGGGCTTACCGGGGTCAGGTCGCTACAGCTGGTATCAAAGGAAGTTTATTAGAAACCTTAGGAACTAGATTTAGGAAAACATTGATTAGAGAGCACAAACCTAAGGTATAATTTATGGATAAGTATATAAGAACATCCTAAAGCTTCATTTATATAGAGATTATGTGGTTTTACTAGAAATACACCCCTTTTGGATAATATAAGTGGATTTGGTTCTAGAACATATGTACTTAGGAGTAACAACTCCAAAAATGTGTGTCAGGCCTGGATAAAGCATAACATGGTACATGAAAATGGGCCTTAATGTGCACCTAGTTTAACACTACAGAGGGATATTCTTAGGTCAATTTAAATTTTCATTACAAACCATTATAAAGGATTTTAATAAATAATGGAAATAAATGAACTAGGTTAAAATTTAGACCAAGGAAGGACCTATGTTGAAATAAAATATATGAAGTATTTATGTATTGTGGTATTATTGGAAACCTTAGTTAAAAGGATATTTAAGAATTAAATTTTAAGGATGTTCATTATATTTATTTTAGAAATTATATTAATATGGTTTTAGAAAAGGACATACTATTTTCTTGGTGATAACTTATCATGTCCAAAAAGGCCATAGGACTTGAACGCATGACCAATGTACAATAAAGGATCAACAACAAACATTGATCTATGAAATTCCTTGGTTAATATATCATTGTTTTTAATTAAAAAATTGATGAATAAATATTAATGCTGAACCCATAGTGTAATTTTTTAGTTTTATAGATTAATGTATTAACCATATTGGATTTTTAGAATATACAGAGAAAAATAGTTATACTTTTCACTCTTTTAGGGCCTTAATATCTGTTAAAATTTTATTTTAGTGCTTCAAGAATCAATGCTAATTTTTGGATATCCATTTATTGAAGTAATGGATGAATTTTAAATTGATCAAAGTACAAACAAAGGATTAAATTATATTTATAGAAATATATAAAGTAATTATATTTCATTATATTCTTGGTTAATAAAATAATTACTCAATATTAGTAAAAGGATCTTAAAAAAATGTTGTCATAATACCTTAATTTGTGTTGTAATGACGATCATTTAAATCAACAAAGATTTATAGATTTGATGACCTCAACTCTCCATTTATCATTAACTTGTTTGTGATTGATGACCTCAATAACTCACTATAAATATTTATGCTTTTACTATATTTATATATCTTCAATTTCCACTAATGTTCTCCTACATAGAAACCTATTTATATGTTATTCTATGAGACCCTTTTACTTCCCATGCTAACTTTTAAAGAGAATGTATTTTCATCCCTTCTTAAGATGTGGAATTTCAATTAATGGATTTACAAATATTAGACCTTTGAATACAAAGATTGTGTTTAAATTGAAAGGATGTAATTTAATTAAGGTGGGTAGAATGTCACACCCATAAAATTATAAAAGAGTAATTTTTATTCAATAGCGTGTATGACACACAATACAAAGCATGTAAGGGAACATAATTTACCGAGTCTTTAATCTATATTTACTATTTCTAGTATATTATATACATTTAAATGCATGAAAACACTAATTTATCTATCCTTACACGCAAGAACGACCTCGTTCGATAGCTTGTGTTACACGCAAGACCAAGTTTTTTCCAAACAACAATATATTATTAAATTGTTAATATTTAATATAACAAGGTATAGCCTAGTCATTAAATTAAAGTTTATGAATATTATTAACTAAAATATGAAAATATATGTCCTATAAATATATAATATTAATTCATTGTTTACCAATTAATTATAAATGAAAATATAAACCAATTGAATATAAAAGATATACTTTTATATTGATGACCCCAAAGGTGTTCTATCTTAATAAATTAAATTAATTGTAATTAGTGAATTATATAAATGAATTATATATGTTATATATTTAATAATTTTTTTTATGTTCATCCAATTTATTTTATAATCATAATATGAGAACAAACCCAATTTTACGTATAAAAACCTATATTTTTTTAAAGGCACTTTTACTGCCTTTTAATGGTGAACCTACGTTAAATATAATTTTTGGAAATTTTTTAAATTATATATGTAAAAATAAAATTAATTTTTTAAAATTTAATATCAAAATTAATTTTGGGTGATTTTTTCTTATATTTCTGCATGGTTTCATTTTTTGATGAATAATGAAAAATACTGAATTTTAATTCAAAACTACTTTTTCATCTAATCTATTTATAATGATAAATTAAATTTTAAATTGGTTTTAAAGTAAAATTTTATAAATTATAAATAAATTTATCCAATTAAGGTCCTTGGAATCAAATTTACATTGAAATTGGATATAAACATATCTTAAACTTTTTAACATTTTTACTTTAAAAACCTACATTGTTGTCCCTTCTACGAGATTAAATTTAAATTAATTTATGCCACTTCTATCATTGGAATCTGGAAAAATAGATTCCATATTTTAAATCATCATAATTTATAATTTATAATAAGGTAAACTTATATTTTGATAAAAAAATATATGTGAAAGTGATTAAAATTAATTACAACGATTAAGAGAACAATTAGTTTAACAAAGGACTAGGCCTTAATCTTAAGGTAAAAAATGGCCTAGAAACTTGTTAAAAATACATTATATATTCCTATTTATACACTATCATCAATTTTATTTACTTTTATACATTATTATATCCACTTTACATGGGAAAAACATGGGTGGAATTTGATTTTCAAAAATTTATAAGATTACCACTCCTCCTCCATTATAAAAAGGCACTCACCCCTCCCATTTATTCACACATATAAATCCCCTTGGAATTCCAAAAATATGATTAAATAATCTCCCAACACTAATAACCTCATCATATATTCCTCCCTTTTGGAGGAAATCTATCCAAGGAAGTCTTTTGGTATAAAACAAAAGGAGTTACCTGAAAACGAGGTAACATTGTTCAATGATCACTTTCATTTTATTTCTTTCTCAAAACATTAAATTAATCTTATTAAATGATTATATAATAACCTCAGTATATTAGATATAATAATTTATTTATTTATATAGTTCCACCTACACTTATACACACAACCATCTAATGGGTAATGAACTTACCGTTCCTGTGTTTGGTGAACTGCCACCTCACGAAATGATGTTGTTCATTTTTCCTTTACCACCTAAAATGGCTGGGAATTATGATGGTAAAAATGTTTTTATATGATATATATGATAATTATAATGTATTTATTCTTATTTAATTTTTATATTACACATAAATTTATGTTTTCAATTTTTTGGGAATACAATAACATCGTTTGTGGAAGTGTGGACTACAACCTCCTCAAAGCGATGTGATTCATTCACGCTATACATGGAATGTAAAAATGATGGTTTTAATAAATATATGTGACATATATGAAATAATTATGATAATTTAATTATAATATACATATATATAATTTAAGTTTCATTCCTTTACATACGTAAAGGAAATGAAAGTAGTGTTCATGCATACGTACGACCTACCATCTCTATAAACGGTGCATTTCATTTCCTATCTCCAAATATTATGGATTATTATAAATACGTATAAACTGAATATATATGATATTTAAGTCATGTTTTACATTATGTATATGATGATATCGTGATCTAATTAATAAGAACAACAAGTAACAAGTCAAAACATACTAAAAAAACTAGGCAATTAATACATGAAATAATGAAAAATAATGAATGATTGTTAACAAATCTATAATAAGATATTATATGAAGATAATATAAGATATTATAAATATGGTTATGGTTCTGGTATAAGTCAGTGACATATTTAAAACCATTATATAGGATGTTAAATTATGTTCACTAAAAAAGAAACGTAAGGTAATGGATTCTTGCCTCACTTTTCTTTTTGTGAGTTATACACCATTTTTCACCACATATTTATTTTTGTTTGGTGTATATATTGAACCTATTTTATTTAATATCATCAATGCATTTATATTCATGGTATTTAGAGTTTAATTTTTAATTATTTATTTCATGGGGATTATAATTCAAATTTTACCAAGTGGTAAATAATTTCATAACCTGATTCCTTTTCATTAGGTTATATTACTTCCTCATTGTCGTTAATATTATAAGATTATGTGTGTAATAATTTTTTAATATATATAGTTTTATTTAAACTTGGTTTATATGGATTTAAATTTTACACACATAATATATTAATTTATTTATTCTCACATCATCATTATGGTGTTTTCAATGGTTTACTTCACAATATAATTTTATTCCATATTGTTTACAATTGAATTTCCATTAAAGGAAATTATTTGATTATTATTTAATAAAAAAATTATTTTTATTCTCATTGGTTATTAATGAACCTTTTTATGTAATAGTACCATTTTCCACTCTTTGGTACTCAATTTTTTTTATAAAATGCTTTTAATAAAACCCGACTTCATTTATCTCTTTAGTCAGAGATCCCTTTTTCAGTTTAAAACACTATTTTATAAAATAGTTTTCAAAAATGTTTTGAAACATTATAAAATTATTTATCAAATAAATGTTTACTCTTTAATATTTTAAAAATGTTTTAAAAGTAATCTTCTTTTTTCTTTCCAAAAGGGTATTTTTTTAAACCTTTTACCATGAAAAAGGAATGTTATTTTTTCCTTATACGAAATGTACAGATTTACCTAACGTCATTAATTTAAATATTCCTTTGAAAGTTTAAAAGGTTAATTTTTAAAGAATTTTTTTAATAGTTATTTTGAAAGAAAAGGTTTTCCAAAAGATTTTTCCAAACAAAGGGATATTTTTCTCAATTTTTTTTAAAAGTTCTTCTTCAATTTCATCAACAACAACAACCCTTTATTTTTACTTCACTTGAGATATATTGTAGTTATTCTATCATTATTATTCCTCTAGATTATTTTTGATTGATTTTACCAAGTATAGTACTGACATTCACTTCATTGATTCATTTTTTTATTCCCCTTGAAATATTAAATTTATTTTGATCATCGAACATTTAATTCACCCTCATTATCCATATCATTTATCAAGGATATGTTCATTTCATAAACCATATACCATATCTACATATGGTTTCTAATTTTAATGTTATCTGATTTATTGGGTAAATATTGATAAATATGTATCGTTTACTCAATATGGATATTTTCTAAGGAACATTTGTTTAAATTAAATCAATTATTATATGAGGAATGATTTGGACATGAAATACATGGGTTGAGGACCATTTAAAGTAAGCAACTTGATGCATCAGTAGTCTAATGAGTTGAAATCAGTTGAAAAAAACCTTAAAGTTTTTTTTCCAAGTAGAATAGATGGGTTTCTACCCACATATTTAAATTGTCTTATGAAATATCTTTACAGTAGTGTGCTAAATTGTCTTATGAAATGTATTTATAGTAAAGTTAACATGTTCCTAGGAAACAATAAGAACAATAATTAAGAATTTCCATCATTAAAATTCAGTATTTATTATCCATGATATTTTTTCTTTGACATTATCTATGGATGAACTTTCATTCTCAGTTTTTTGATTAAATGGAAGGTGTTCTCAGTTTCTTACCTTTCCATATTGATTATGAATTATATAGTTTTTTAAATGGAATGTAATTTTAGTTATTTACCTTACCATATTTTTATGCACTTCTTTATCTGTTTATTAATTATATAGAATGTGTCTTTAGTTATTATATTTCCATATTGACTATTATCATTGATTCATTTTTTATTCTACTATAGTTTACCCTTACTGATCACTTGAGCTCATAATTATTTTGTTTCCTTTACCTATGAATCCAATAATTATACTAAGAATGACATGAGAGGATATTCTAGGTGGGAATAAAGTTATACTAAAAAAATTATGTTGTAATTACTGTATTTATTTGTAATAAAAAAACTCATATATATGTATCTAGTTTACCAAGGCTACTAAACTCTCTGGTCCTTTAAGCTGCATTTTTTTATAATAATTCCATTGTAATAATAGTATACACTGGCTCTGGGATGACTGGGTTCAGGTCACTACAATGATATAAGTCATTAAAAATAATTAATGATTTACTTATTGATATTTTAATAGCATGGATATATTTATAAAATACAATTTATGTGATATCTTACGTATTTCTAATATTTTTAAATGATGAACAAATCATTTGAGGATTTTACAGTAGAATTAATTAAATTAATTAAAGGAGGTCTATCATATGATTTATGATAAAGGTAGTTAATTATGGATTTAATTAATTTCGTCAAAAAGTAATTATTTAACAAAAAAGGGATTATTATTTATATTAGTAAGGTTGAACCTCCATGTGGTTATTTTAAATGTCACATAGATAAACACACACACACACATGAACATATATATGCAATTTACTAAAGTGAGGTAATGTATTTTAATATGATAGGTTATTTGAAGCCAGTTTTAATGTTTATAATTAAAAATTTAAGGTTAATGAACAATGAATGTTTTGTGTTTAAATAATTACCTTAGAAAGGATGGAATTTTCCTTTAATGAATTTAATAATACATAATATTTGGATTGAGAATCTATGAAAATTAAATGAAGAATGATGAAGTAAAATAGGTAAAATAAAGTGGTGGAATATTTTGATAAATATTCTGATAAAATATGAGAAGGCTGGGAAACCTAATAATGATACTTCTAGACATGTATATGTATGTGGATACTGATGTTTTAGTGGTTTGGTTAATTTAATTATTTAATAACTAACATTTAATTATTTTTAAATTATTAATGAGTAACATATATAGAAAAAAAATATTGGGAAGCTATGGTGGAACTATGGATTTTGGTGAGGGTGTCCTTATGAATTATATTCATATTATTAAATTATTTGTTTAATCATTTGTTACTCATATTTTTATCACAGTTGATGTATCTTGGAAGATGATAATTTCCATTATAGATATATTAGTACCATGTTTAGTTATATAACTCACAAATTGGGTAGGGTTTGATTTATGTGATTATATATGAGATTTTTTTTTCAAAACCCTTAGTTTTTATGTAATATTTTTTTTAAAAAATCTAATTTCATCGATAACGTTCATTACACAAAACACTGAGTTTTAAGAAACTATGAGAAAATATTTATATTATTATTTATACACTACCATTATTACCTAGCCATTAAAATTGGAAGAATTAATAGGAATAACCACATTTTAAAAATTAATTATATGTATTTTATATAAATAAATCATATTGACAAAAAATACTTAATTTTAGGTAAAGTCATTATTTTTTTTGAAATACACTTTTCTCTCTCAAAAACATGATTAATGTTTCTTTTTTTGTGAACAAATAATAAAATTAAAATTTGAAACTTTTTTAAAATTTATTTGAAAAAATGAACCATTTTTTGTAATAAATATCTCAATATTTGATTAGGCTGAATTTTTGGTTTTTTAAAAATATTAATTTTTCGATGAATAGTTAAAATTTGCGGGATTCCTTGGAAACTACATTTTTGTTAAAAGAATATATATGGTTATATTTTCTTTTAAAATATTTTTAAACATAAAATTATCTAAATTATATTATAGTTAATACAATATAGATATTTTTAATCAATTTCATATTTCATTTTGAAATAAACAATTTTTAAACTTTTGAAAATTTTCTCATTGGAAAACCTCTTTTTCCTCACGTTCGTTGGTTTAATTTTAATTTAAATCATACCACTTATTTGAATTTAATTAAAAAAATTAGATTCAATATTTATAATTATGAAAATTGATATTACATAATAAGGTCAACTTATTTTTTTCTCAAAATTAATTATCAAAAAAAGTAAAAATTAATTACCACGATTAAGGTTAAAATGAGTTTACTATGGGGGAGGGGGGTTAAACTAAAACTATAAGGGGTAAAATGACATATAAACTAGTCCAAAACACATTTTAAGGCTATATTTTGACCTTATTACCTTTATGGGTTGAGAATGAACCATTTTTTTTTATCTTTTTTGAATGTGAAAAACATGGGTACACTTTATTCATTTCAAAAATTCCATGTGTGTCCTCTCCCCCCTTATAAAAGTTCACCCCTATCCCCTCCTCTTAACACTCCAAAAAATCATTATTTTAGAAAATAACTAACCAAATCACTTCATTAATTCCCTACACACATACTAGAGGGCATAGTTTGATTAGGAAACCCTCCAGATATGGATTTAGGTATAAACCTAAAGAGGTTCTCTAAAGAAGGTGTAAAATTCTTAAACTTGTGTTTTTGTTTATTTTATTCTTCCACCTACTTCTAATATTCTTAAACTATGATAATATAATAAATATATTTTATCACATATAATTATATTTTATTATGTTAATTTTAGGAGCTAAATCTATCTTCTCTTCCATCAAATGGGAAATAAAACCGTCAATCATGTGCACGGTGGATTACCACCTCACGAACTAGTGTTATTCAATTTCAATCACCACCTCTAATAGATGGATATAATGATGAATTTAATTTTTATATATGATATTTATGATATTATTATACTTTATTAATTTTAATATCACATTTAACTTCTTACTTTCCATTCCATGAGAATATGATAAAGTCGCTTGTGTGTACAACGAACTACCGTCTCATGAAGTGATGTGACTCGTTTTTCAATTATAATTTTCATGGAGGGTAAGAAGGATGAATTTAATGAATAATATATATATATATATATGTAATAAAAATGATTATGTAAAGGTGATATATTATTTACCTTTCCTTCATTCTATACACTGAGAAAATAGAAACAACGTTCATTGGTATGTATAACATATCATCTCCATGAACGATGTATTTCATTTTCTATCTATAAATTTCATGGATTACTATAAATAAATATATAATTAATATATATTATATTTATATCATAGTTAAAAAAATTATATGATTAAACCTTAATCAATGTAAGATGATTGAAAATATTCAATCAAAACATACATGAAAAATGAAGTAGTTATTACCCAAAATGAGATTTTAAAAAGGAATTGTTAATAAACAGGTAATAAAATGAAATTAGTAAATAATATATGTTATGATATATATATATAATAATATTTATATAATATATTTATAATAAAAATATATTTATAATACATTTGTTTTAAACATGTATGAAGGAATTCAAGACTTAATGTAAGAGTTTTTTTGTCTCAATTTGTCCTATTGGGACATACGTTACGTTATGAACCTATCTTATTTTATAAGGTTTATATAAAACCCATTTGAAATTTAATATCATGAATTTATTTATCCTTATGATATTTTATGTTTCATTCAATGTTATTTCTTCTGTGGACTTATGATTCAATGTTACGAAAGTGGTATGGTTTTATCATACAATCTCATTATTTATCAGGGTTGTTTATGATTATGCTTTTGATGATGAAATATTATGATATATCTCTCAATAAACTAATGAATTTAATTTACACTATCTATTTCATGAAAATATATGTGTTAATTTCATTTTACACTATTTATATACTCAATAGTTGAAAACATTTTTATGAAAAATCAATATATTTTTTCTCTCTTCGGTCAAAAATCATTTTTCTTTGATATCCATGTTTTCTGAAATTTTGTATAGAAGGATTTTACTAATATCTAATTAAATTTTAATGAGATTATGACCCTTATTTTTTTACAATTTTTTTAAAAGGAATCTTCATTTAATTTTCCAAACATTTTCTATTTGGATTTTAACAAAAATTTGAAAAGAAGATTTGTTTTAACGTGTACAGGATGAACATAATTTCATGATGTCATGAACACAAAATGTTTTAATGATTAATTTATAACTTTAAAATATTATTTTAAAAGTAATGGATTTTAATATTTTTTATGAATTTTTAGTTTTAAAATAAGTTATTTTCAAAGTGAAAACGTTATTTTCCTCAAAGAATGTTCTAAGTGATATTTAAAAATCATATTACATACAAGTTGACATCAATTGATGTTACATAAGATTTTATAGTGATATGATCCAATTTTACCATCCTTATTATTTCTTTGGATGATTTATATATGTGATTACAATATTTTTATAAACCCATTCACTCTCTATGGGTTATGCTATGATGAAATGATGAAATGTTTATGAAGTATATTTATTTTCCATGGGTTATTCTATAAAGGGATGTTTATTAAACCAATTTAATTTCATGGGTTATGATATGATGAATGTTTTATCATCTTATGGCACAAAAAATTTTGGTTTATGTGATGGGTGGGACATATATCTCCCACTAATTAATTAGGTAATGGTTAATGTTATATGGGCTCAAAGGATACATGAGAGGTTATCCTAATCTAGAAAGAGGGTGCACATGAGGTTATCCCAAACCCAAAAGAGGGAACACTAGAGGTTATCCCAAGCTCAAAGTAGGTACACTGGTGGTTATATCAAGCCTAAAATTTTATGTATTTCTTTTTTGGTAGCCTTGGTATAAGGTCTTATATGAATATGTGTATTCCAAAACTCTACATCTTATGAAAATTGTATGCTCTCATGGCTTATATATTTTGATTCCTTTATGATTCATGTATTATGAACTACCAATATGTATTCAATGACTCAAGTTTATGATCTATGATATGCAGGGTATGGTTTTCAAATGTTTAGATCGTGTTATCACCCTTATTCTTATGTTTTTCATAGGGTATAATTGGAATATCACTTGTTTACCCATACTGAGCATATAAGATCACCCTTTATTATGTTTTCTTCCCCATGTTATAATTTTTTTTATGTATGATATGTATGATAATGGTGCTAGATATGAAGAAATTAGTGGGAGATTATGGAATTCAACTATAAATTAGTTTTTTTATGTTTCTATGTTTACAATGGAACTAGGCCTAAATGTTTTTGGTGTGTATCATTATGTTATTAAATGAATATTCATCTTTTAAGATATAATATTTATGTATGAGAAGCTTGGGACTTCATAATTTTCATCAAATCATGGTTTAGTTAATGTTTAGAAACTAGGATGAGAAAACATTAGTGAAATACCTAGGGAAATTTCTAAGGATAATTATAAGGATAATTATATATATAGTAAAATATCCTGTAATATTGGTGAAGGACTCAATGAGTGTTTTCCAAGAAATTACATCCTTGTGTGGATGCTACAAATGGATGTGGTTCTAGAAACGTTTTTCCTAGTGGTAATAACTCTTAAAAAGGAACATCAAGCTTGACTCTAGTATTACCAAGTACATGAAAACATGCTTTATTGTTCACTTATGTTAACAATCCTATATGATATTCTTTGGAAATTCAAAAAATCTTTATAAACCATCATGAAATATTTGAATAATAACCATGAATGACATAGGTTAAGCCTAATTTTTCATATATTTAAAAGAAGGTATCATGATTTCTTCATCCTATAAGTGATTTTTCATGATTATGTGGTTTCCCATTGTGATTAGTGTTTCTCACACTATGATTTTTGGTTTTATTTAATGTATGGAACCAGAAGAAACTTGGTTAACATTGAACGTGATGGAAAATGTGTTGAGGATCAGCCAAATTGAATTATAACTAGAGAAAAATATATTGTTATTATTCCTAATCATATATCATGATATATGATTAACAACATGAACTTCAATGAGGTTTCTAACATGTAAAATAAGAGGAATATAGAATTTTATGAAAGTTCATGGGGTAATGAATGTAGAGGAAAGAATATTCAACTTCCTACATGTTAAGAATGTGGGAATAATCATCTAGAATAATATCTTGAATATAAGGGAATATGTTTTCAATATGGAAAATAATTTTATAGAGTTAATAATTGTTGAGGATTTAAATTTATTATGTGTATGGAACATGGGAATTATCTAAGTCAATTTATTAATCTAAGAGTTAACACCTATACCCAGAAAGGGCCTATTCCATGTCAATCATTGAAGTATGAGG
This sequence comes from Viscum album, assembly GCA_963277665.1. Taxonomy (NCBI): domain Eukaryota; kingdom Viridiplantae; phylum Streptophyta; class Magnoliopsida; order Santalales; family Viscaceae; genus Viscum; species Viscum album. The sequence continues at coordinate 815,917,569 of OY728162.1, forward strand.
ATAGATGTGTTTATGTAGTGGGATTTAAGGATTATGGTGAAGATATATTTTTTTCCAATGGTATATATGTTGTAATAAAAATGAAACATCTAAGGATTGTGTAATTTTGGAAGCTTACATGTCTCCATGTAAGATTAGATGAATATTTATTAATACCATCATGAGTTTATGAGTTTAAGGTTGACTGTATGTTCAAATTCTTAGACATACTTTTTGAGGTTTTATGTGATGGGAGTTTATCAAGATTAATGATATTTTGGTATATATTTATGGTATTACAAACATTTGGTTTTTTATATGTTTTAGAGAAAAGTTATTTGAGGGGGATATACCCAAGAAAATATTTTGTATAAGGTATGTGAACTATGAATATATAGTGATTCCATTTTCTCTTACTAATCCTCACACTATTTTCATGAATATAACGAATAAAATATTTAGAGATTACATTGATTATTTTTAGTTTTTTATAGATATAATTTAAATTTATTTAAAGAGAACGTAATATCATTAATATTACTCTAGGATTATTCTAAAGACCCTAATAAAGGTGAAAATTTATGGAAAATTTATCAACACTAAATTTTGGAAGTAAAATGTTTCATTTTTGGGTAATATAATCTCAAGAGAGGGTGTATCAGTGGATCCACCAAAGACAGAGGCTATTGAATGATGTCCCAAACCAACTACTGTGGTTGACATATGATGTTTTCTTGGTTTAGATGGATATTATTGATGGTTTTTAGATGATTTATCATGAATATCTAGTATACTCACTAAGTTAACTCGAAAGGGAGAAAATTTCCTTTGGATTGATGAATGTGAGGAAAATATTAAGGAACTGAAGTGATAGTTATTCAGTACACCAATGAAAATATTACCCTATAGTGGAGAAGGAATTTTCATCTATAGTAATGAATATAATAAGGGATTGGGATGCATTATCATAAAGAATATCATGGTTATAGCTTATGACTCACAACAATTAATGGTTCTAGATAAAAATTACCCGACTCATGATTTTGCATTAGCTATGATAAATTTTCATTAAATATATAGAGGATTTATATTTATGGAGAAATTTTTGATATAGATATACATACTGATAAAAATGTTTAAATTATATATTCACATAGAATGAACTAAACATGAACTAGATAAGATGTTTAGAACTGATTACAGATTATGAATGCTTGATACATTACCACTATAATGGATTAGACCACTCTGGTCCATTCCTTTGGGAAAATATGGTGTTTGAGGCATCCTAGGAGACCATGGTGACCCATTTCAAGAGTTTTTCAAAATTCCAATTTTCCAATGGTGACTCACCGAAAGGTGACTCTCTGAATGGTAGCTCACCGAACACTGTCTCCCCAAACAGTGACTCACCGAATGGTAGCTCACTGAACGGTAGATCACCGAATGGATACTCTCAGAATGGTGACTCGCCGAATGGTGACTCATCTAATTGTGACTTGCCGAATGGTAGCTCTTGAAATGGAGACTCGTGAAATTGCGACTCGTAGAATGACGACTCATGGAATGGTGACTCATCCAATGGATCATGGAATGGTGACTCTTGTAATGTAGACTCACTGAAGGAAGACTTGCAGAAGGGAAACTCATCCAATTCTGACTCATCCAACGATGGTGGTGACTCATGAACAATGTTTCCAGCTTCCTACAGTTTTTACCTTTTTAGCATTTTATTTGATGTAAAATGCATTAGAAGCCTTATTTTAAGGGATTTAAGGTTGATTCAAATCCCACAGTGCCTACATTAAATTTCCTAAGGGTCCTAGGGTTTTTACTCGGTCAAACTATGTGATCTTTGACACATCTTATCTTAATGGAAAATCCAGCGTATCTGAAACTGCTACTCCATTTAGATCTCTCCAATGGCAGACCCTTGTTCTCCCTTCTTATTTTACATGGTATGTGATTCCCCAGACCTCTATTTACATAGGATTCTTGTGTTGTGTTGTAACTCGGATCTTGTTTTCCCTGGATTTCTTCCTGGTTCATGTGCACCCCCTGTTTTGATGAAACTAGGTGGTGTCAATCAGTCTTTGACATAATTTGTTATGGGGAAGGTGGTCGTGATCCATTGTGTTGGCCTGTTATTGTGAAAATAACACCAGAAACCTTTTGAGGTAGGGGATTCATGGATTATCTATTTGTTTACATGCAACTTTAGAGTTAGCATGATTTAGCCACGAATCACAATGGAATTGGCATAATAAATATTTGAATTGGATGAAATAATTTGTATCAATTTCTTAGAAATGTTATTGCCTATTGATTTTTCTAGATCATGTGATATCTATGATTTTATTGTTTAGCATGTCATTATTGATGGAAATTGTTAAAGAACTTAAAGACAAGATTAATTATAAATTAATTGGATAATGATAAAGAGGCATGTTAATGAATCTGGTTATTGCTGTTGTAAGTTGATGATAATCAAATTGATGCAGTAAGCATGTTTATTTGTATAGATTGATGATCTTGAAGAAATTTTATGATTTTTGTTTAAAGTCATGTAAAATTAATTGTTTAAATAATTTTTGATAGCTTGAGATAGATAGTTGTTTAGGTTTCCCATAGTTGGAAATTATGATAATGAATAGGTTAATTAAAGATAGAATAAAGAACCAGTTGTGTGATAAATATAATTCCTTATAGGGTTATGAGTTATATGCTTTCTTTTAATGTCAAAGTGCCTTATTATTTGGAGCTATAAGTGCTCATTGTATGTGAAGTCTGAATGCCTTATTTAGGGACAAGAGCCCAATTTCTATGTTATATTTTTCCTACTGCTTGTGTTGTGATATAAGCCTAGGATGGTTGAGCCTGGAGGGATGTTGTGGTATGTGGGGGAAGAGGGGCCCAATAGTTGTGGTAGTATTTGATGCCTAGAGTGGAAAGATTCATCGATCTATGCATGTGGGTGTTAAGGAGGAAACCAGGGATGATAGAATAAGTTAGAGATGGGCTTACCCGTAGATGTGAAAGTTGAATGCTTATTAATATTTGGTTAAGTCATCTTCTTTACTTTCCCCAATGATTGAGGTAGATAGTTTTTCTTACCCTCCTTCCAAAAGAGGCAAAGATGCATGGGGTATGACATGTGATTTCTGTGTTTAGATTCTTGAGGATGGATGCGTCTACGCTCCTTCTATAAGTGGCAAAGACTCGATGAGTGGTTCATATACTCACCATGTTGAGCCCCTTGTTTTTGTTATCTTAGAATGTTTTATTAGAATACCTAGGAATATGGAAAGTGGAAATGATATTAATAAATGATTGAATAACTGATTTTGAACCCGTGTGGTTAGAGCATACTAGTATGCAATTGTGAGGTTATACTTCTAAGGAAATGTGGACTTCATTTGGTTATGCATGGAGGGCATAGAACCTTGTTGGGATACTAATGAAATGTGATGTGGAATTTGTTAATGGTTAATTAATGGTTAAATAATTAATTAATATAATGTGAATCTCATATAAAGGGACAAGATGATTTAATAAAGCTATTTAAATGGTTGTGTGCTTATAGAATATCTAGTCTTAGTAGTGGCATCTAGGAGTCTGAGAGATGTTAGCTGTAGTTGAGTTTAAAGGTTATGCTTATAGTGTGGTTGTGAGCTATATTATATCATATAATTTTCTATTTCTATATTCTACCCCACCCTATCAATTAGGGATACTAAAACCCATTGGATTCTGAGTCTTGGGGGTGTTTTTTCCAACATTTCAATTGGAGGATGGATGGTTGACTACCCCCTTTGGACCCACTCTCTTCTCTTGGTAGTTACTTGTGCTGGTATGCACTATGGTTAGTTTTCCCCTTATACATGTGTAGAGGGATGTAATGGATTGTGGTTATTTTACACACATATATTTTGGATATAGTTTCCTATGTGATACTATAGTTATAACATGTATAGGCTGTGATGGCTTGAGGATCCTTACTTGGCGTATGGGATGTAATGGCTTGAGGTATAATACCCAATGTATGATACACGTTATATGGGATTTGGTGGATCCCAAAAAAGACCTGGTTACTTTTGGTTGTGTGGATGGTGTAATGCTTCACCCAGGTGTCTATGGTCAAGCCTTTGTGTTGCATGAGGTGCATGTGGTGGTGCTACGCCGAGGTGTCTTCAGGATAGACTTTTTTTTAGAGATATTCTCAGGACATGCTACCTTAGGGAAGAGCGGAAAACTAGTTAGGAAGTGGTAGTGGGTACCCTTGATATTATTTATTATATTATATACTCTTGTATGCGATACTTTGTGAGAGTATCCATGGTGAGGCTGGAAACTTAGTATACTTATTTAGGTGATGAGTTAGTTTCACTTGTTGTTCATTGTGATTTAGCATGATTTCTTTACTTTTTCACGAGAGGCTCTAGAGAGGATCCTACTGTGTATATTTTTATAATAAACCTATGTTATATATACTATTTTTCAGGTCACTTAGAGTAGGTTAGAGATCATTATAGTTACTACTACCTTGTGGGGTTTTGCAGGAGCTGTTCGGGCTTTTTGGTCATTATTGTTTTACTTTCTTTTGGTACTTGTAGTTTTCCCTTTACGTTGAAGTAGTTTTTGTATGACATTTCATATGTGTACTTGAGTTTTCTTTTATATTGTGGTCTGAGATGGAGTTGGTTGGTGTTTGTCTTATCTCACTCTTTCGTATGTGTTCTCTTAGAGGGTAATGCCTCCCATTTGTGTGTTTACTATACCCTCGGTGCTAGTAACCAACCTGGGGCCTACTGAAGGAGGGACTCAGGGGTTATTATCTCTATTCTCACATTGTCGACCTAGGAGGGGTACACTTTGTGGGGATGGGGTCATGAAAGAGTGGTATTATAGGTCTATTTGAGGGATAAGATGGATTTTGGTGTTAGGCATAAGTGAGGTTGCATGGGTTTGTAGGGAAACCGTGTTAGTCAAGTTTAGAAAGTGTTGTAAACACTAGAGACTGGCAGAGACATGGGTATTTAGGGCCCCCTATGATATGATGCACAAATATTTAAGTCTATAGTGGATATTAAATGATATGATACTTGTTTCCATGTAAATACATAGGAAAGGGTATACATCATTCTTATTTTCACCTATGTTTGAATGGGTAGACCTTGGTATAGGTTAACCTAAAATGAATAAAATAAAAAAATTAATTAATTTTCAGTCTTATATATTCTAGGTTCAGGGGTTCTAATTGTTTGTTCTTTTGCAGGTATGGATCCATATCGATGTCCTCATTGGGTTTATGCAGAATATGTTTAGAAGTTTTCTCTAGATGATCTCCATAGAGTAGAGACTGACGACGATGACACTTGGAGGAGGACACTCTGAGATTTTCAGTGTCAAATTTTACAAAACTATGTGGTCTCTGTTTCATATGCAATCATAGAAGATTGGTTAGAGGAGTTTGATATATCCTTCAGTTTGATCTGTTCTCATAAGGAGCATTGGGTGTCGTTGGTTGTGAAAATGTTGTGTGGGGTAGTGAGGTAGTGGTGGTTCTGGTTCCTTGGGGATCTTGAGGATTTGTAAATCTCATGATAGATGTTTCTAGATTAGTTCAGAGCTGAATTTATTCCTTCATCCACAAAGGCATATAGTCTTCAGGTGTTTCTTAACCTTTAGTAGGGAAGTTCCATTGTGTGAGAGTTTGGGATCCATTTCAGGAACCATATGTGATATGCTTTGGAACTATTTCAAGATGAGTAGGCTAGGTCAAGGCATTTTGAGGAGGCTTTGCATCCATAGATCCAACTCCAAGTTACCTTGTTTATGATGATTAAATATCTTGAATTACTGGTGAGATCAAAGGTCTTCGAGAGGATGTTATCCAAAACTGGATCCTCAAGAGAGGGGAGTCACCAGGATTCCTCATGAAGTAGAGCTACAGTTCAGGGTTATTGGTTTTCAGTGAAGAAGAGTTTTAATTCAGCCGGTGGTAGGTCCCATCTCTCAATGTCTCATTTCTCTAGGGGCAAAGCCTCTCAGATCTATTCTGAGGGATCACAGACATATTTTTCTTATATAGGTCTAGATCATCAGTATTGAGAGCGCTCGACCTTTCAGAGAAGTCAATATGCTCCAGTTGTTCCGCTTCAGGTTCCTATGTCGGGGAAATTCCATCTAAGGTAGTGGTAATAGTTTGCACCAGCTTTGGATCAGTAGAGAGAAGATGGGGAAGGAAGATGATATCCTTGGTATTCTCCTCGTACTCAGAGAGAAGATCACAACTGTGGTGGTGGTTTTCATCAGGGTCAGATAGGTCGTGGTCAGCTTCATGCTTTAGCGTTGCTAGCGCCGAGTGAGCCAGATGTCATTTGCGACACCCTTTTCTTGTTTTCTACTCAGGTGTATTCCTTTTTTGATTCAGGAGAGACAAAATACTTCATATCTCTTACCCTTTTCTATGCCTTGGGACTTGGGGTAAAGAGGCTTCCAGTTCCCTTGTCATTGATTATGCTAGTTGGAGGTCAAGATAACTTGTTTGAAGTATGTAGAGACAATGATCTAGTGCTGGGGAAGCACTACTATTGGGGAGATTTCCATTGTTTACTGATACAACAATATTATGTCATCCTCAGCATGGATTGGTTATATTAGGTGCATGATATTTTGGATTGCTTCAGGCGGAAGGTGGTGTTATTTGATGCTGATGGGGAGTCATCAATGTTTGTTAGAGAGCGAGACCCTCAGATGGGTCTGAGGCGTGTTTCATCCTTGTCATCCTTGATGGCTGATCTGATGTTGAGTTCATCAAAGGTTCAACCATCAACATTTCCTAGGTTTATGGAATAGTACCCTATTACCTTTCTAGAAGAGGTTTAAATGTTACCCACTTGATGGGAGATCGAGTTCAGGATCAAGCTACTTCCAGGAGTGTCTCCTATCTTGATTTCTCTATATAGGATGTCACATTATGATTTGTAGGGAGATACATATATAGCTCAATGGTTTGTTGCAGTGTGGTTTTTTTTGGTCGATTGTGTCACCGTGGGGTGCACCAGTTTTGTTTGTGAAGAAGGCTGATGAAATTTTGCGGTTGTGTGTCGATTATCATAGCTTGAACCGAGTGAGTGAAGGACCACTATAATTTTTTGTGGATTGATGATTTATTCGATCAAATGAAGCGTGGAATTTGGTTCTCAAAGATCAATTTGTGGTTAGGATATCATCAGATTCCTATGAAGGATGAGGATATCCCAATGACTGCTTTCCTTTGTCGTCATGGGTATTACGAGTTCATGGTGATTCCATTCAGTGTGACGAATTCTCCAGATATGTTCATGGGGTTGATGGACATTGTGTTTCACGATTTCCTAGATAAGTTCGTTGTGGTTTTCATCAACAACATCCTTGTATACTCTGCGTCCGAGGAGGAGCATTCATAACATCTTCATTCTATTATGGGAGTTCTTCGTTGACAATAGCTATTTTGTAAGTTGTAGAAGTGTGAGTTTTGGGTTCAAGAAGTATATTTCATGGGGTATTTTGTATGCCAATAGGGAGTAGAAATAGATCCATCGAATATAGAAGCATTTGTGTCTTGGGAAGCCCCTAAGACAGTGGTAGAGGTGCGAAGTTTCCATGGTCTTGTAGGCTATTACAAAAGATTCGTTGATGATTTCTCTTAGGTTGTGAATCCTCCAACAGTATTGACCAAAAAGGTTCAGATGTTCATGTGTACTGATCAATGTCAGGTATGTTTCGAGTACCTAAAGGAGAAGTTGGTCAGTGATCTAGTTCTTTTTCTGCTAGTAGAAGGAGTTCAGTTTGAGGATTTCTGTGATGCTTCACGTCTGGGGTTAGGATGTGTTCTGATGAAGTAGAGATCAGTAATTTCTTATGGGTCCAGAAATTTACATCCCCATGAACATAACTATTACACCCATGGTCTTGAGTTGGTGGTAGTGGTGTTTTTCCTAAAGTCGTGGAGACATTACCTCATTGGCAAACACTTTTTGGTCTTCACCGATCATAAAATCCTGAGGTATGTTTTCTCCAAGAATGATTTGATCTTTGTACAACATTGGTGGATGGAGTTATTATAGGATTACAACTTCAAAATCTTGTATACACCTATTAAGGGGGATGCTGTAGTCTATGCACTGAGTAGGAAGTCATGTAGTGATGCAGTGCGTGAATTAGGTGATTCCTAGAGAGTAATGGAAGATCTTTCAACATTACATATGAATATGGGAGAAGTTGGGGGTAGAGCTTGTCTTTTTCAGATGATAGTGCAGTCATTTTTGGCGCAGCAGGTGGAAGATTCCCAATTGGGGGATCTTGAGGTAGAGGTTTGAAGAGACTGAGTTGTTTGTGGCGAGGCCCCTAGTGGATTGTTTGAGGATGAACAACACTGAGTGTTGTCTCAAATAATTATTTTCATTCATTTGGTGATGTGTGAGATTATTATCACATATTTACATTGTTCACCCTTATCAGTACATCCTAGTTTGAAAAATATGTACCGGGCCTTGAGGATTCAGTTTTGGTGGCCCGGGTTAAAGCATGCAATTGCAAATTTTGTGTCTCGATGCTTTTGCTTCCAGAAGTTGAAGGTTGAGCACTATGTTCCTAGTGGTTTTCTACAGCTGTTATATGTTCCTCAGTAAAAGTGGGAGGACATCTCGATAGACTTTGTTGCTAGTTTAACTCAAGATCAGGGAGGCTATGATGTTATATGGGTAGTAGTGAATCGTTTGACAAAGTCATCCCACTTTATATCAATCAAGGATTCAAGATCGGTGGAGGTTTTGTCAAGGCAGTATCTGGAGGAGGTGGTGAGACTCCACGGAGTTCCGAGGATGATCATTTCCAATTGATATCCTCATTTCACATCAAGGGTGTAGAAATGTATCCAATATTCTTTTGTTTCTTAGTTATGCTAGACTGGGGTTGGAGAGTCAACAATTCTCAGGCCGAAATTGGTACATAACATGATAGAGATGGTTTAGGTAATTTTTGAGAGGTTGATGGAAGTATAGGATCTTCATAATTCCTATACCGATCATAGGAGGATACCATTGGAGTTTGAATTTGGGTATCATGTGTTTCTGAAGGTGACTCCCCATCAATGGCAGTGAAGGTTTGGTCGTGGGAGTAAGCTTTCTCCCCGATTTGTTGGGACTTTCGAAGTGTTGGATCATGTTGGAGCCATGGAATATTGGGTAACACTTCCCCCAAATATGATAATGATACATTATGTTTTTCATGTGTTGCAGCTCCATCGTTATTTCATGAAGACTCTCACATCATCGATTGGGGTGATATCGATGTTGGCGATGATGTGGCCTTCTAGGAGTGGCATGTAGATATCCAGGATTTCAAGGAGAAGGTGTTGTGAGGCCATGTTATCCCCTTAATTTGTGTCTTGTGGTGGAACAATGGTTTGGAGGATAGTACTTGGGAACGTGAGTCATAGATATACTCTTAGTAACGTGAGCTATTTTATGTTTATCTCTTCCTTTGTAATGTTTCTCATTTTGTGGTTGTAGACCATTCCTATTTATGAGATGGATTTCTATTGCTTCTTGTTGTTTCTTTCCCTATTTTGAGAGGTATATCCCCCAAGAGGATGTTTAGGAGCTATTTGTGGTTTAATGTTGTTTCATAGATGAAATGGTAGATCTCCTATGGTGGTGAGAGCTTTGAGAGGTATATCGCAGGGTGGATGTTCCGACGACCCATTTTTTTCCTCTCTAGGTTGGTTTTGGATTCGCGAGGAGGAGAATGTTTTGATAGGTATCTGATGTAATGGATTGGAACTCTCTGGTCCATTCCTTTGAGAAAATATATTGTTCGAGGTGTTTTGGGAGACCAAGGTGACTCATTTCAAGAGTTTTCCAAAATTCCAATTTTCCAACGACGATTCACTGAATTGTGGCTTGCTGAATGATGGCTCGTCAGATAGTGGATTTCCAAAAGGTGGCTCACCAAAAACTGGCTCACCAAATGGTGTATTATTGAAGGGTGGCTCACCGAACGGTGGCTTGCCGAAGGGTGGATTAATGAATAGTGGCTCACTGAATGTTGGCTTACCAAATAGTGCCTCATCGAATAGACAAATGATAGGTCGTCGAGTGGTGGATCACCAAATGGGGACTCACGTAATGACATCTCATGGAACATAGACTCATGGAACTGTAACTCGAGGAATGAAAAATCACAAAATAACAACTCGCAGAAGGTAGACTCATGAAATGGTGACTCATAGAACGACGTATTGTGTAATGATGACTCGCGGAATGTTGCCTCGCATAATGGTGACTCACAGAATGTAAAATTGTGGAACAATGACTCATGGAATAGTGACTCACAGAACGACGACTCACAGAATGGTGAATCACGGAATGGTGACTCACCGAATGGAGACTCACATAACGGTGACTCACATAATGGTGACTCGTCTAATAGTGACTCATCCAACAATGGTAGTCACTCATGAATAGTGTTTCCATCTTCCTACAATTTCTCCCATTTTAGTATTTTCATTGAACTAAAATGCATTAGAAGCCTATTTTAAGGGATTTAAGGATGATTCAAATCCCATAGAACCTATATTAACCTTTCTAAGGGTCCCCATTTTTTTACTCAGTCAAACCGTGTTATCTTTGACAGATTTGATCTTAATGGAAAATCCAACGTATCTTAAACCGCTACTATGTTTAGATCTCTCCAAAGGCCAACACTTGTTCCTCCTTATTTTCCTTAGTACATGACACCCCATAACTCTCTTTACTGTAGGAGTCATGCACTGGGATGTAACTCAGATCATGTTTTCCCTAGAGTTCTTCCTGCTACATGCACACCCCCTGTTTTGGTGCAACCAGGAGGTGACAATCAGTATTTGATATAAGTTTATGTGGGAGAGGTGATCATGATACATTATGTTGTCATGTTCTTGTGAGAAGAACATCAAAAGCCTTTTGAGGTGGGGGATCTGTGTCTTGTCTATTTATTTATGTGCAACTGTGGAGTTAGCATGATTTAGCCACTAGATCATAATGGAATTAACATAATAAATTTTTGAATTGGATTAAATAATTGGTATCAATTGCTTAGTGATGTTATTACCTCTTGATTTTTATAGATTGTGTGATATCTATTCTTTTCTTATTTAGTATTTCATTCTTGATGGAAATTGGTAAAGAACATAATGATGAGATTAATTATAAATTAATTGTCTAATGATAAAGAGGCATGTTAATGAATCCAGTTTTTACTGTTGTAAGTGGTTGATAATAAAATTGATGTAGTAAGCATGTTTAATTGAATATATTGATGAACTTGAAGCATATTGATTATTTTTTAAAGGCATTTCAAATTAATTGTTTAATTAATTTTTTATAGCTTGAGATAACTATTTGTTTAGGTTTCCCATAGTTTGAAATTTTGATAATGAATCGGTTAATTCAAGATAGAATAAAGAACCATTTGTGTGATAAATATAATGAATTATAGGGTTTTGATTTACCTATTTCTTTTAAAGTCCAAGCGCCTTATACTTTAGAGATTTGAGTGATCGTTGGGCGTGAAATATGAATGCCTTGTTTAGGGCTAAGAGCCTAGTTTCTATATTGTTTGTTTCCTACTACTTGTGTTGTGATGTGAGATTCGGATGGATCAGCCTTTAGGACTATTGTGGTATGTGGGGGTAGGGAGGCCCATTGGTTGTGGTAGCAGTTGATGCCTAGAGTGGAAAGATGCACCGGTTTATGCATATAAGTGTTAGGGAGGACACTAGGGATGATGGAATGGGTTGAAGCTGGGCTTACCCGTAGATGTGAAAGATGAATTATTGTTAATCTTTTGTTTGGTTGTCTACTTTACTTTACCCCCTTCTTGAGGTAGATGTCTTTTCTTACCCTCCTTCCAAAATAGTTGAATACGTGCAAGTTATTCCATGTGCTTTCTATGTTTAGATTCTCAAGGACCGATGGATCTACGCTCCTGCTATAAGTGGAAAATACTTGAAGGGTAGTTCGTCTATACATCATGTTGAGCTCCTTATGTCTGGTAACTTAGAATGTTTTCTTATAATACCTGGGAATATGGAAAGTGGAAATGATGTTAATAAATGATTGAATAAATGATGCTGAACCCATGGGGTTAGAGCATGATGGAATAAAATGCTGACGTTATACTTCTGAGGAAATGTGGACTTGGTTTGGTTATGCCTGGAGGGCATGGAACCTTGTTGGGATGATAATGAAATGTGATGTGGAATTTTTTAATGGTTAATTAATGGTTAAAGAATTAATTAAAATAAAGTGAAACTGATAAAAAGGGACAAGATGATTTAATAAATATCTTAAAATTGGTTTTTGATTATAGGATATCTAATATTAATAGTAGTATCCGAAAGTCTGAGATACATTAGATAAAGTTGATTCTAAGGCTAGGTTATGCCTATTGTGTGGATGTGAGATATATTATATCCTATACTTTTGTGTTTTTATATGATACCACACCCTATCAGTTAAGGAGACTGACACCCCTGGGATTCTGAGCCCTGGGGGTGTTTTCCTCAACATTTTGGTGGGAAGATGGATGGATGACTACCCCTTTGGCCCTGCTCTCTTCTCTTGGTAGTTACTTGTGCTGGTATGCACGATGGATAATTTTACCTATATATGTGTGTAGAGGGATTTAATGGATTGTGGTTATTTCACACACATATATTAGGATATAGTTTCCTGTGTGCTACTACAGGTATAATGTGTGTAGGCTATGATGGCTTGAGGATCCTTACTCGGTGTATGGGTTGTAATGGCTTGAGGTATAATACTTGATGTATGATACACGTTATGAAGGCTGTGGTGGATCATGGAAACTACATGGTTACTTATGGTTGTGTGGATGGTGTGGTGCTTCGCCCAGGTGTCTATGAGAAAGACTTTGTGTTTCACGAGGTGCATGTGTTGGTGCTACGCCCAGGTGTCTTTGGGCTAGCCTTTTTAGAGGGAGATGCTCAGGACATACGAAGTTGGGGAAAAGCGTAAAAACATTGGGGAAGTGGTAGTGGGGTACCATTGATATTGTTTATTATGTTATATACTCTTATATTAAATACATAGTGAGAGTATCCATGGTGAGGCTGGGAACTTAGTGTACCTATTTAGAAGATGAGTTAGTTTCACTTGTTTTCCGATATGCTTTAACATGGTTTCTTTACATTTTCATGAGAGGATATGGGGAGGATCCTACTAAGTATACCATCACACTCACCCTATGTTATATACACTATTTTTTAGATAAGGTTGGAGATTAGGATGATTACTACTAGCTTTCGGGGTTTTGCAGGAGCTATTCAAGCTTCATTATCACTACCATTTTATGTTCTTTTGGTACTTTTAGTTTCCCTTTTTATTGTAGTAGTTTTTCATGATAATACATATGTGTGATTGGGTTTTATTTTACATTTTTGTTTGATCTAGATTTGGTTGGTGTCTGTCTTATCTCTCTCTTTTGTACATGTTCTCTTATAGGGTAATTCCTCTCAATTGTGTGTTTACTATACCCTTAGTGTTATTCTCCAACCCAGGGCCTACTAGTGGTGGGACTCTGGGGGTCATTATCTATCTTCTCAAATTGTTTACCTAGAAGGGGTGCACTTTTTAGGGAGGGGATTGTGAAAACCACCATAAGAGAGTGAAAAAGTGGCTGATGCTTTGAGTCGAAAGGATTATGATATCTTATCAATTATGGGGATTAAAAAAGATCCAGTATTTCTGTATTTGTAAAGGATGGATATGGAAATCATGATGGAAGGGAAATAATCTTATCTTTCAAGAATAAGGGTTGAACCATCTATCTAAATTAATATTAATGAGATATATAAGGAAGGTGTGGAGCTACAGAGGAAGGTGAAAATGTTACCTAGTTTAACCTTGATTATGATGGAAAGATACAGTTCAAGAACATTATATATGTTCTATCCCTACAAAATTTTTAGACGTTGTTATAATAGGACTATATTTCTTCATTATCTATTCATATTGGAATTAAAAATATGTATAGAGATATGAAGGAGTATATATGGTGGGATGAAATGAAGAGAGATATCATAGAGTTTATATCTCGATTCTTGGTATGTCAGTAAGTTAAATATGAGAGAAAAAAGTCTAAGTGGAAGTTATAACCATTACCCCCAACATATTGGAAATGGGAAAATATCTCCATGGATTTTTTCATTAGACTCCCCAAAAAATATAAAGGGCACAATGATATATGGGTTGATGTTTATCACCTTTAAAAGTTATCATACTTCATCGTATCAAAGAATATTTCACTATGGATCATATTTCTAGGATATACATTAAGTGGTGAGGTTTCATGTAGTACCAAATTCTATTATGTTTGATCGGGATTCGAGCATTTCCTTGAAGTTCTATATAAGTCTTCAATTAGCTTGTGATACATAGTTGAGTTTCAGAATTGTGTATCTTCCTTAGATAAATTGTTTTTATGAGAGAAAAATTCAAACCACAGAGGATATTTTTAGATCTTTATCTACGTATTTTAAAGGTGATTGGGATCAACTTATTCATATATTTGCGTTTTCTTATAGAAATAACTTTCACATGAGCATTTACATGGCTCCTTATGAAGCCCTCTATTGAAATAAGTGTATAATTACAACATAATTTGAAGAAGTTGGAGAAATAAAGCTATTGGGACCTGACCTAGCTGAATAAATGGTATAGAAGGTTAGATCCATTTATAAACACTTAAGGGAATCAAAAGGTTGGAAAAAACGTTATGCTGACAATCATTTGTGTAATCTTGAACATAAAGTTATTGACAAGGTGTTTCTAAAAATTTCTTCATGGAAGAAGGTAATGATATTTTTAAAGAATTCAAAACCGCTCCATTGGTATATTAGTCCCTTTTACATTATTGATCGTATTGGGACCATATTTTATCATTTGATGCTTCCACCAAACCTCTCTCAGGTTCACGATGTGTTCCATGTATCTCTCATGAAAAAGTACATACATGATCCATTACATGTACTAAACTCATAGGTTGTAGCATTGGATCTTTATTAATCTTATGAGGAATAACCAATGTAGATTATATATTTTAGAGATAAAGTTCTATGAATTAAGACCACTCACCTAGTCAAATATTTGTGCAAAAACCACTAATTTGAAGAAGTTATATGGGAAAATGAGGATTTGGTGAGGCATAAGTATCTTAATTTGTTTGTATTTTAGTGATGAATTTTGTGGGAAAATTAATTTTAAGTGGGGGTATAATGTAACAACCCATGTTTTTATGAAATATATTTTTTGAATAAATTTAGTTTCTTCGATAGCTTGTCTTAGACACAATGCCATGTTTTAACGAACCATGAGAAATTATTAATATAATTATTTAAACACAACCGTTATTACCTATCCTTTAAACATAGATGCATGAATATAAATAAAACCATTTTAGAAATAAATTGTAATGGTTTTATATAAATAAATCATATTGATAAAAAGTGTTAATTTTTATTAAAGTCTTTATATGGTTCGAAAAATATTTTTTTTATATCAAAAAATGATTTATATTACTTTATGTGAAGAAATAATAAAATTAATTTGCTACACTTTTAGAAACATTATTTTAAAAAATAAACTTCATTTTTTAAAAAAAACATGTAAAAAATAACTTCGGGTGAATTTTTTGGATTTTTCTGAAAAAAGATCAATGTTTTGATAAATAGTGAAAATACTGGTTTTTAAATAGCCTTTTTTGTTTAAATAATTTATAAAGTTAAATTTGGTTTTAAAATTGTTTAAAATGTAAAATTAGGTCACTTATATCATTATTAATCCAATATATTCATTTTCAATCAATTTTATTTCTAATTTGGATATAAAAACTCTGTATACTTTTGAAACTTTTCTCTTTGGAAAACTGCATTTTCGTCGTGTTTATATGTTAAATTTCAAATTAACATTTTACCCTTATGAGAATGGAATTTGGAAAAATGGATTCCATTTTTTGAATAAGAAAAATTATTATTATATATTATGTTAAATTTAAATTTTCATCAAAATGAAGCATAAAAATTGTAAAAATTAATTTTGGTTATGGTTAATATGGGTTTAATATGGGTAATCTAAAAATATAAGGGGTAAAATAACCTAGAAACTTTTCCAACATCCATTTTATGTCCATATTTAGATCTTATAACCTATAAGATTTTGTAATGACCTATTTTGGATCCTTTTTTCATGTGAAAAACATGGGTACACTTTATTCTTTTGAAAAATTCCATGTGTCTCCTCTCCCATACTTATAGAAGTCCACCCTATCATGACCTGACCCAAGACGGGGCTCGAGCCATAACTACCCCAAGACTGCCTCTATAGGCCAGGGGTGGCGATAAGGGCTGAAGGCATAACTAAACTTTGGGAGGCATTTTTATAATCTACCTATACGCATGCCCCCACAAAAACCTCAATGCAACAATGAAGAGATTAGAAAAGATTGAAACTAAAAATGCATACATACATCTATCCCAAAACGAAGTACAAAAGAAGTATTTAAAGCATAGAAAAAGGGTAAAACACACTCCCAACAAAAGAAAACTGCAAAAACGTCCAGCATGCTTTGAATGAGAGAATAACTTTCAAAAGAAACTGCAATAAATCTCCTCAATCCAGCTTCGGTAAATACCTTAGACAATCCAGCTCGCTAAGATCCACCTACCTTGGGTCCTCCAGGGACTCTAATAAAAGGCATGTGGTTTGTAAAAGACACACCACATGCAGGAAAATCCCATGTTGGGGTAAGTATAAGAATACTCAGTATGAACCCCAAAAAATCAAAAGAAAAGGTAGCAAATGAAAGGCAACAATATGCTTGACCAAGCTATAGGTAACCTCATCGAGAGATAAACTCCATCTTCATTAATCCTCAATTGTACATGATTAGTCATCTAAGTTAAAGAAACCCAAATTAAAGAGCAATAAAAACCCATCCCATAGCTCAACCTAAGAAATAATAAACCTCATACAAGCACAGGGGGGATCAAAATGACAAGTAAATGAACTACACATCAAGCCTTTTCCACCCCTATAAGGAGAGCGACCTCAACCAACCATGATAATATAAACACAGAAATCACGTGGAATACCCTATGCGTCTTCGCCTCACATGGATAGAAAGTAACCAAAACTAATGTGTGGACATGGAAGAAGTATATACTCAATCCTCAAGGGGTGTCAACCCAAAATGTGACAACAATATAAGGGATCCCAAAAATCACATAGATATACTCATCCCAGACTCCAAATCTCAAGTTGTTCCAACCTCAAAGCTGGAGATATGATTCTTCTCAATCCCAAAAAGGTAATCACAAAAACTAGTATAAAACACTCCATGATCTTATCCATCCTATATAGTACTCTTCCAAGAGATATAATCCATCAGTAATAGCTATACCACTCATAATGGTATTTCCGAGAGAATATTATCCATTAGGAACAACCTACAAGGTCTAGATCTAGTGCCCAACACTAGAGGTTCTACACTCGCTTGCTTGTTCTCTACGCAAGGATAAAATATCAGGTGGAGAGGCCTGATCCTCACAACTATGCTACAATTTTGGTAGAACTAATACAAACTATGCACCACATGCATCTTCTCTAACGAGAGTAAACAGAGGAAACCACACCTCACCACTGTCTCACAGTTGAGTGAGTGCTGGATCGTAAACAAACCCATGAAACCTCTATCGCTCCTGTATGGAGTATCCAACACCTTAGTACATTGAGGCAACACTAACTCAAAACTAGGTATCATACGTAATTAGTGTATGGACCACTACTTGTAACTGAGGGAGATCCAACTCAAATGGAAGACCCACTCCCCATTGGAACTCAGTGATAGGGGAGTACTACTCCATAGGTGAGGAACCACACTCTATTACTACTGGGGTGTAACACTCAATGGATAGAGGACCCACACCCTGACACAAAATGGGAGTACTGCTCTTTAGCTAGAGGACCCATACCCTAGTATAAAAGGGGAGTCCTGAATCTTCCAGCTCATTTACTATGTGGGAACTACACACTGGAACAATAAGGGAGTACCAACCCCAGCCTAGAGGACTTACTCCCTAAAATTAAAGGGGAGTACTGACTCTTCCAGAATAATTTGAATGGAGGAATCATAACCTGTAATGATAGGGGAGTTCTAACTCCAAGGATAGAGGACCTGCACCCTATCCTAGTAGGGGATTACCCACTCTTCCTATACATCACATCTGGAGGGATCTCACCCTAACATGACAGGGGAGTACTGACTCCATAGATAGAGGAACTCACCCTGGTCTAATAGGGGAGTTTATACTCTATCTGGACAAAAATTATGGAGGGACCATGCCATATAATACTAGGGGATTACTATCTAGATTTATGAACAATACAGGGAACCCTCTACCTAAATATTAGGTGAGTACCAACCCTAGAAGAAACTTTCCAAAGGTAAAAGAATTAGCATAGGTGATGTGGGGGTCCTGTCTCTATCGAAGAAGATGGGTAAGGGAAACTTGAGCTCAAATTCCATAAGGGGGTACTAGTCCCAATGTCTCTTTTCATGAACCACACCGATCTCAAGCATCAATCAAGCTCCACTAAGAGTAGTGTCTCACTTATCATACCTCATATAATAACACCACTATGGGTAGGGGACCCATGCCCTATTCCAATAGGGGAGAACCACTCTACCAGTCTAAAGAGTACAAGGGACCCACATCCTAAATCCATAGGGAAGGGTACTAAACCCAACATCAACCTAATGATTCACCCTGATCACTTCCCAAGATTATCACCATTACACAAACATATTGATCGAAACAACCACCTCATAACTCGTAGGTCGAAACAGAGGAAACTGTCACTTTCTACACAGAAAAATAATTTAAATAGGTTGCCCAAAAGCCTGAATCTGAGTTACATAGTGAGATAAATACGGAAAAAGATCTCAAGAATATCTCTTAGGAGTAAACTATGTGCACTTGGGCCCACACGGTGTGTAAACCTATTTAAGCACCTGGTTGTGTATATGGTCTACATGGTTTTCCAACCCATGTAGGGGTACATGAATTGTACATATAGTGCATGGTGTATCCCTCTTCAACCATCCCCTAGCCATATAGTTAACCCATGTCTGTGTACCAGACCCCGTGTATGTGTACTTTGGTCGTGTAGTTGTACAAGACCATGTGTTTTCACACAGCTTCCAAGCCATGTCCCAAGGCCACACATATTGGGGTACTACAAGGCGTGTAACCCTGGTACATGGAGTTTACTCTCCAAATATCATCTTCCCTGAATAGTAAGGGATACACATCGTGTCTCACTGGACTACATGTCATGTAGATCGTAATTCTGATTGATAATCACCTACAAAATTTCTTGATTCACCCCGTTTTAACAAAAAATCCATATATTAGCAAAGCAAGGATCACTAGAAATTATATTTGAGATCTAAAACATTTGAAGAAAGAAAAATTAAGGGGATCCAGAGCTAAATTCAACCCACCTACATTGAGAGTGAAAAAATAAAGATTCAACTGTATAATGATGCATGGATCATGATACTTCTTGATCTAATGATGATCTCTCTCAGAAACGGAGATCGGTAGCCCCTAATTGCATTGATTTTGATTTGTTTCCATCGTATCCAATGGGAGGGGAGGAGAAGAGGTGGAGGAGTATTTCCTCCTTGTGTTTTACTTACCAACATGTGGGGAGGGGGTAGTATTAGGTTTAGGATAAATTAATTAATTAAATTCTCATTTAATTAATTATTCCACCACTTAACGCCCCGTTACTCTACCTCTAACCAAAACATGTGGCGTAGAGAACTTTAGGTCATGCCTAGAGTAAAAATGATGTTCTAAAATCAATTGTGGTATAAAAAATATGATCCAAGAATCCACTCAAGAGTTATTCATGTTTGAAGTGAAACTGCATATGTGTGAAAAAATATATTTAATATTTTAATAATCACCATGCTGAGGCTCTTCAGGCCCCGAATTCCTATGCCGACTCAGCACCTGACTTCATAAATATTCATAGAAATATTCCAAAGTCTTACAAGTAAAAAATGAGTCTCTATATTACTACCACCTTCAAATATTTTCATCCCAGAAAATAAAAAATGCTAGGCATTGGGAAAAGAAATTGACCTATTCATTAGAACTCATATGCCAACAAGCTCACTAGGGGTTCCTATTCTTCTTGAAAGAACACACTCAGGGGAACCAAAAAATAAAAACTAATATTAAATCCATATCCAACTAGGTGAAATTTTTCAATGAATCTTAAAACTTATCTTCAACTGTGATAGGTAGAAATCACCAAACACCATGGTCCATATGCAATCATAGGGTCTAGTGGTACTCCACTTCATTGACCTGATGCAGACACCAACGTAACCCCACAGTTTACATCCACCCATGGATGAACTGTTTTACTAACCCTTCAAGCCTCTTACATTCAAGGTTGATGTTGATAATGCAAGGGTGTCAAAGAACAAGAGAGGAGGGTAAACTCATCCAACTGTGAGGTTCCTGACACATAAAATACACGGCATATCCTGTACGTCTTCTCCCCTCTCGGAAGGAGAGTAACCAAAACAAAAAACACTGCCACATCCACTAGTAGAATCCCAACTAATTATGGATGGTAGGAAACCAATCCACACCATGTAAAAATTTTAGGGTCTAACTCTTCCACTAAGAAATAGTTCTAATCAAGGTTCACCCTTCACCAGGGCTGCTAAGAGAAAATGGTGAAGAAGAAATCCCCACTGGAAAGGCAGGTTCCTTCTCAAACACTTTCCACAAAACCTTGAACTGAAAATAAAAGACTAAATAAATCATCCACCACACCTCAATACTATCCAATTTGGGTGGCACTGATTCACCCATATGGTTTTGATCGCATAAAAAAAGCACGTCTCACTGGGGAAAGCATTCCTCTTTCTCATGAGTCCAATGTTACGTCAAAATGTGCCTCATAATTCTCATGTGTATCATGTACAAAGATGAATCCAAGCACACAAAGGTACTAACAAACATGAAAGGGCTGCTCAAATGCCCACACTAGGTCTTACCAAGACCTCTACAACCACCAACACAACACCCAACCCAGAACAAACAAGTTAGAAAGACTCATCTATTGCACCTAGAAACTATCAACTTTGGGCAGCACTGACTCACACTAATAGTTTTTCTCGCATTGAAAAGATAAATCTTGGTGGGGAAGGACCTCTATTCCTCATGTATTCAGAGTTACATTGAACAACACCAACACAGGGTTACACCGATGCCCCACATCACCCCGATTACACCCATAGAAAGAAGCAGAAAGAAAAGCATGCCTCACAACAGTGTCTAACAATTCCTACTGCAAAAAAGTAAGAAGGACACAAGGCATACCTCTATTAATCCTCATAGTTTTTGGGTAAATGATCTCTATGTCCTGCAGTTGTCCTCACCTGCGTCCTCCAACTCCCTAATCCTAGCGTGGACCACCTGAGGGTGGTTGTGTCAACACCTCAACTTCCTACAACCTCTTGTCGCTATCCTATCTCCTCTACAAAATCTGCTATCCTGAGGAACTCCCTGATCTATAAGCTTCCTATACCAAGGACGCCCATCAAACGACTCCCTCTCTAAAACAAATTGGATCAGAAAATTTCTAGAAATATGTCTCCAACAATCGTAAGCATAACACAACCTCTCCTATGGTTGATTTGATCCATGATGCTGATTTTGCGCTACAAACCAATGTGCCTGAGTTTGGGAAGGGGTATGCTTCATGCACCATGATCCTGTTAGCTTTCTTTTTCCAGCTACTATAGATGCCTCAAACTCATGACCACCACCTTGGGTCACATCTGTCTATCCCTCCAACAAGATGATCTTTATGACTAGACATCTCTCCATTACCCCCACATAAGTGGGAAGTCACAAGGATACCACACCTAATCTAACATCTCTATAAAGGACATGATTAAATGTTTGATCTCTGAGGAACGGGTCTTGAACCATGTCCAAGGATTAATGGGAAAGGTCTATAAACCATTCTGAGTACTCCACTACAACAAATCTATCCTTCTGAATCATCAGAATCTTCTGGATACACACTGATTTTAATATGGATGGGTAGAACTCTTCCATAAAGAGTTGTTCAAAATCTAACCAAGTGATCATCACCTCTTCTTGGGATTGTATCACTAAACTCCATCATCTCCTGATTAAACCATGTATAAGGATTACCGTTAGGACCACCATCTGATCAGGAGGTGCCATAAGTAGGTGGAAAACAATCCTGATTTCCTTGATCCAATCATCCATTGACTGGGGGTCTGGTTCACCTCAATACCTCATAGGTTTCTACCTATCGAACTCGTGCAACACACTTAGCCTTCATTCATCCTCAACCTGAACTACTATCACAACCAGATGCTCAATGGGTGGTGGCTCAACTAGCGCACCACCTGGAGGTAATTCCTCAGAACCAGTTCCCGACACTGAAGCCTCATCACATGGAATATTATCCTCAAAATCATGCCACAAAACCCTTTCTAGCCATCTTCGTGGTGGAATTCTGAAATAGAATTCAAGATACTCCATAGTCATAGAATATATCTAGGGATTCGACTCAAGAAGGACAATTAAAAAACCAAAACACATTCCTATATGATGCATGTACCATTATTTTCCTATGAATGTTAGCCTAGTGTACCTAGTTGTAATGAAGGTTTATAGATTCCTAGTGAATGGATATATTAGCCACCACACCAACACTAGAACCTTTGGCCTAAAAGATGAACTCGAAACACTCTAACACAATCTCTATGCAAACCAACCAAATCCTTTTAATGGAAAAGTACAAAAAACATCCCAAGGAATGAAATTTATCTAATACCACTCTTTCATGACCCAACCCAAGATGGGGAGAGAGATGAAAATACCCCAAGCCCACATCCACGTGCTAGGGGGTAGCAAAAAGTGCTGGAGGAATAACTAAACCCAGGGTGGCCTTTACCTAAAGTACCTGTATGAAGGAACCCATAAACACATCGATGAAATAGTAAAGAGATAGGAAAAGATGTAAACTAAAAATACATGCATAAATATATCCCAAACTAGAGTACAAAAGACGTATTGAAAGTACAGAAAAATGGAAAAAACACATACCCACCAAAAGAAAACTGCAAAACTGTCCAACCTGCTTTAAAGGAGTGAATCATTGTCAAAAATAACTACTGGAAGGCTCCTCAGCCCAACTCCAGTAAACACCTTGACCAGTCTAGCTCGCTAATCTTCGACTACCTCGGGTCCTTTAACAACTCCTTCTAAAGGCCTATGGTCTACACAAGACACAAAACATGTGGGAAAATTCCATGCAGTGTTGTGTATAAGAATACTCAGTATGTTCCCCAAAAACCTAAAAGAAATGGGAGAAACTGAAAGTAAGGATTCTGATCAACCTAGCTAGAGGTAACCCCATCAAGAGATAAAATCCATCTCGATTCATCCCCAGTCGTACATGACTAGTTAGCTAATTTAAATAAACCCAAAAAAAAGTTTAAGGAAAAACCTTATCCCATAGCTTAACCCAAGCAAGAAGAAACCTTGTCCACAAATAGGGGGGATCAACATAGTGAGTAGATGAACTATACATCGAGCCTTTTACAACCCTAGAAACAATGCATCCCCAACCAACCATGAGAATATAGACATGAAAATCATGTGACATACCCTACATGTCTTCACATCTCATGGAAAGAGAGTGACCATAACTAATGCGTGGGAACAAAAGAAGTAAGTACTCAATACTCAAGGGGTGTCAACCCAGAATTTGACAACATCAAAAGGAAACCCAGAAATCACCCATATATACTCATCTCAGACTCTAAGTCTCAAGAGGTTTCAAACTTATATCTAGTGATATTATTCTACTCAAGTCCAAAAAATAAACACAAAAACTAGGATAACACACTCCATGAGCTCAACCATCACAAATAACACTTTTCCAAGAGATATACTCCATCAAGAACAACTATACCATTTCTAATGGTACATCTGAGAGAATGTGTGCCATGAAAAAAAACCTACAAGGTCCATATCTAGTGACTAGCATAAGAGGTTTTTCAATTTCTAGACTACACCCCGTGCAAGGATAAAGAAACCAAGTGGAGAGGCCTTCTCCTCACCACTACCCTATAGTTGAGGGAGCATTGCTCCAAAATATGAACTATGTGCATCTTCTCTAACAAGAGGTAATGGATGGAATCACATTTCACCACTACCCCGTAGTTGAGGGATTACTAGTTCCTAAACCAACCCGTGAAACCACTTTCACTTCTATATGGAGTGGTCCTCACCTCATTCCATTAAGGGAGAACTAACTACTAACTAGTTATCATACGTAATAGGTGGAGGGATCGCTCCTCGTAACCGAGGGAGAACAAACTCAAATGGAGGAACTGCTCCCAATTGAAACTTAGTGATGGGGTAGTACTACTCCATAGGTGAGGACCCGCACCTTGTTACAACAGTGGAGTACCACTCAAATGATAGAGGAGCTGCACCCTAACACAACAGGGGAGTACTAATTTGTATCTAGAGGATTCACACCATGATACGACAGGGGTGTACCAACTCTTCTAGCTCATTTACTATGGGGTACCCCCACCCTGGAATGATAGGTGAGTACCGAAACTTGGATAGATGACCTACTCCCTATAATGGCAGTGGAGTATCGACTCTTCCAAAACAATTCTAATAGAGGACCCAAACCCTAAAACAATAGGAGAGTTATATCTCCAAGGATAGAGGAACCGCACCCTATCCTGGTAGGGGTACACCCAATCTTCTTATAGGTCACATATAGAGGACCCGCGCCCTGACACGACAGGGGAGTACCAACCCCACAGATAGAGGAACTGCACCCTGGTATAATAAGGGAGTTCCTACTCTATCTGGCCAATAAGTATAGAGTGCTCGTTCCCTGGCACGATAGGGGAGAACTATCTAGATTTAAAAATGAAACAGGGAACCCACAACCTAAACCATTTGGGGGGTACGAACCTTATAATAAACTTCCCAAAGGTAAAGGAACCTACTCAAATGATGAAAGGAGTCCCATTTATACCAAATTAGAGGGGTAAGGGAAACCCACACCCTAATGCCATAGGAGAGTACTAGTCCCAATGTCTCTGTTCAAGAACCACACTGATCTCCAGCATCAGTCAAGAACTACTAAGAGGATTCTTACACTTTCCATACTTCATATAGTTACAATGTTGCGGGTAGAGGAACCATGCCCTATTCCAATAGGGGAGAACCACTCTAACAGTCTAAAGAGTCTAGGGGACCCATATTATAAAGCTATATGGAAGGGTACCGACCCCGATGTCAACTCAATGATTAACCCTCATCACTTCCCAACATTATCAACACTATGAGAACATATTAATCAAAACATCCCACATCTTAACCTGTAGTCCAAAACAAAGTCCACCATCACATTCTACAGGGAAAAATACTTAGGATATGTTTCCCACAATCCCGAATCCATGTTATAGAAGGAGGTATGAAAGGTGTAAGATCTCAAGAATATCTACTAGTAGTACATAGCCTAAACTTTGGCCCACACGATGTGTGAACCCATCCGAGAACCTAGTCGTGTATCTGTTCTACACAGTTTCCCAACCCATGTAGGGGTACACGACATATAAAGACAGTACACAATGTGTCCCTATTTAGTCTTCCCCTGGCCATTTAGTTTTCTCATATTCGTGTATCGGACTCCATGTCCATGTACTTTGGTAATGTAGTTGTACCAAATCATGTGTTTTCACATGGATTCCCAATCCATTTTCCAAGGCCATGTGGATTGGGGAACTACACAACATGTAACCCCGATACACAGTGTGTAGTCCCAAAATTTCATCATCCCTAAATAGGAAGGGATACATGACATGTCTCATTGAACTACAAGACATGTAGATAGTAATTCTAGTTAGGAATCACCTCCAAAAACATCTGATTCACCCTGTTTGACCCAAAATCCATAGATCAGCAATGAAAGGATCACTAAAAATTAAATTTGGTCTCTAAATCTTATAAAAAAGCGTAATTAATGGGATCAAGACCAAAAATCAAACAACCTACCTCGAGGAAAAAATGATGAAGATTCAAGTGTCAAACAATTCCTGTATCATGATGATTATTGATCTGATGATGATTTTTGTCAGAAATAGAGATCGACAGCCCCTCATTGCATTGATTTGGCTTTGTTTCCAACATCTCCAAAGGGAGGAGAGGATAAGAGGAGGATAATTTCCTCCTTGTGTTATGTGCACAAATGTGAGTGGAGGGGAAGAATATTATGTTTAGGTTTAACTAATTAATTAAATTCTCATTTAATTAATTATTCCACCACTTAACGCATCATCATTATACCTCTGACCAAAACACAAGGTGAATATGACTTTAGGTCATGCCTAGGGTAAACACAACATTCTAAACTCAAGTGTGGTCTCATAAATAAGATACGAGAGTCTGCTCAGGAGTTATTCACGTTTCAAGTGAAACTGTTCAAACATGAAAAAATATATTTTATATTTTAATAATCACCATGATGAGGATCTCTGGGCCCTGGATTCATGTGTTGACTCAGTGTCCGACTTTATAAATATTCTTTGAAATATTCCAAAGTCTTACATATCAAAACCCAAGTCTCTACGCAACCACTCTCTTATCCCCTTAAAACTTCCAAAACCCTTTGGTTCATCCAACCATACCCAGAAATATTCCTTAATTCCATCCCCACATCCTATGCCTTATTTTAATTTTTAAACCCACTTAATAAGGCTTTATTTATAAAATCAAATTGGTTTTATGAATAATAACTAAAATTCTTAAACTTATTTTTTTTTGTTTTATTTATTCTTTCTCCTCCTTAAAATATTATTCAATTATAACAATATAATAACACCAATATATACCATATGCTAAGATGTTATTATGTTAAGGTAATGTCCTACATCTATCTACTATTCTATTAAGTTGGAAATGAAACTATCGATTGTGTGTACGATGGACTACCGCCTCACGAACCGATGTTATTCATTTTCCATCACCACCTCTCATGGATGGATATAATGATGGATTTAATGTTTATATGTGACATTGATGATATTAATAAACTTTTGTAATTATAATATCACATATATCTTTTTAATATTTATTCGATGGAAATATGATAACATCATTCATGTGTATGGAAGACTTCCATCTCGTAAAGTAATGCTATTAATTTTTCACTTACACTTTACATGGAAGGTAATAAGGGTAAATTTAATGAATATATGTGATACTTACCTTTCTTTCATTCAATCCTCTAAGAAAATGGAAATACCGTTAATGCTTACATACAGCCTAACATCCCCAAGAACAATTAATTTCATTTTTAATATCTAAATTTTAAGTATTACTCTAAATAAATATATATTGAATAAATATTATATTTATATAATTTTTATCATTATAGATATTTTGTAAAAATGATAAACTAAATATTATCAAAAATACTAAATCAAATGTACACAAAAAAACAAACCAGTTATTACCATAAACATCATTTTAAAAAAGAATTGTTAATAAATAGGCAATAAAAGGTCACATACAAATAAAATATGGTATGATATATATAATTTAGGTTCTATAATATATTTATAATAAACCAATATTTATTATACATGAGTTTTGAACATGAATGAAGGAAGTCAAGACTTGAGGTAAGAGATTTTTTTCTCAGTTTGTCTTCTTTGAGACAAATATTATGTTATACACCTATCTTTCTTTATAAGGTGTATATATAAACCATTTTACATGTAGTATCTTGAATTTATTTATTTTAATGTTATTTTTTGTTTCACTTAATTTTATTCTTTCATGGTGATTATGATTCGATGTTACAAAAGTGGTAAGGGTTTTATGATACAATCTCATCATTTATTGAGATTATTTATGTTTCTGATTTTAATGATGAAATATTATGATATATATACTAATAAACTCATGAAATTTATTATCCTATTGTTATGTCATTAACATACATTTGTTCCTTTCATTTTCCTCTCAATCTGTTCTCAAGATTTCAAGATAATATTTTTATGAAAAATCGAGTTTATTTTTCTCTTCATTCGAAAATCATTTTTATTACATAGCCATGTATTCTAAAAAAATTAATTTTTTTACTAATATATAACGATTATTTCATGAAATTTATAACTTTTTTCAATTTTAAATTTTTAAAGGAATATTCATGTAATTTTCCTAACAAGGTCTGTTTGGATTTTATAGAAAATGTGATAAGAATATTTTTTAGTGTTTAACATAAGAAAAAAATTCATTTATTAATACACAATTTTTTAAATAATACTTTATAATTTTAAAAGTTTATTTTCAAATAAATATATTTTGAAAATATTTTATGAATTTGTAGTTATAAAATAATTGATTTTCAAATTGAAAATGTTATTTTCATAAAATAATGTTCCAAGGAATCATTCGAAATAATTTTATTTATAAGGAGGCATCCATTTATGTTTCTTAAGATTTAATGGGGATACGATCCAATTATACCATTATTATTTTTCTATGGATGGTTCATGTCTTTGATGAAAAGATGAAATGTTTATGAAAATATTTTCTTTTACCTGGTTTATTATATGATGAAATGTTTATAAAACCTTATATTTTAATGTTTTATGATATGATGAACGCTTTATGATCTTGTCACATAAAAATTTATGGTTTATGTGATGGGTGGGACCTATATCTCCCTCCAATTCATTGGGTAAAAATTAATGTTATATGAGCTCAAAGGGTACATGAGAGGTTGTCCCAAACCCAAAAGAGGGTACATGAGAGGTTATAACATGATCGAAATAGGTTACATAATAGGTTATCCTAATAACAAAGTAGGTACATGGGTGGTTAGATAGAGCTTAAAATGTTATGAATTTCTTGGTGGGTATCCTTGACATCAATGTTTCTATGCTTATGTGAATGCCACAACTCTATGACTTATGAAAATGTTACGATCTCATGGAATATTTACATTGATTACTTTATGATTCATGTCTTGTGAACTGAAAAGATTTATTACATGACTCAATTTAGTGATCTATGATATGTTGGGTATGATATTAAAATTTTAATATCATGTTCTCATACCCTTATTATAATTTTATTCTTATTTGATCATTGATAACTCCCTTGTTTACCCTTAACAAGAATATGAGGTCACCCTTTATTATGTTTTCTTCCACGGGTTATGAAGAAATTATTTATATATGATTTTTTTGAACAGTTATAGATACCATGAAATTAGTGAGAGAAGATGTAATTCACCTATGATCCAGTTGTTTATATTTCCATGTTTCCAAAGGAATGCAACCTAAATGGTTTTGGAATGGATTGTTATGTTATGTAATGAATATTATTCTATTAATATGTAATATTTATGTATGAGAAGTTTTGTTCTTTAAAATTTACCTTCCTATCATACTATTATAGGTAGAGGTTAATCATGACCTATATGTGTATCAATTCTTAGTCACCCATAGTATTTTATTAGAGATTATTGTTGACATAGAAGATTGAGAGTGATAATAATACACCTAAGTGTTTTTAATATATGTCTCTCAAATTTTTTTTCTCAAGGTGGATGGTGTTAAACATGGTATTTTATTTTCAACCCACTACACTCGGTTTGGGAGAGACAAATATTATGTTGTAGCACTGGTATAAGATAGGAAAAGGCATGCATTTCCATCAATATCATAGTGATATATGGTGATTTTTATTTCATTATACATCTCATGGATGTGTGGAGATGTGTATCTCATCCAACATATATATTGGTTTATATAGGGTATGTTATAAGATGGAAAAAATACCAAGGGATGTTAGAGAAGTGATCATTTTTTTGATATGTTATTTCTATTCTGTAGCTACTATCCACATATGGGGTGGATGAGATCCAACATCTAGAATTTTATGGGAACCAATGGAAATGTGTTATATTTATGGTATCCTCTATGATAAGAGGTATACTATAATGATCTATAGGAACCTAGTGATGTCCTCACTGAACATAGTTCATGGAGTCCCATTATTCTTTTAATAGAATCATTTGTATATTATAAATATGTAAATGTTATTATTTGGTGAGTATAATAAATGTGAGATATAGTTAGATTAATAATAAGTGATCATAAAATTATTATATATGACGATATAAAGTGATATAGAACTATACATACATAATTTATTAAAGATTTATATTTTAACATCTATAACTGAAACACCAAAATCATGTGAATTACTACCCTAAGAGTGATCCTTGGTCCCCCAGGGCTGGAGACTAGCACTGTAGGTCTAGTGTAAATATTGAGGAATTATTTACCAACTTTTATTTCAATCATAAGTCTTGGTTATATTCTACTATAGTTGTAACATGATTGGTCCATAATATTTACATCCCTAAATAAACCAAAAAAATATAGAAAAGTCAAAGCAGACATAAAAGGAAGAGGGATGAAATAAATAAACCTAATATCATCTAAATGTATGAATCCAAGAATGAACCACATGAAATATAAAATATATATCCATTTTAGAGTAAAATGTTAAGAAAAAAGGGCCATATACTTGAAATATCAACATAAGAATAGAGTAAGAGACCACTAAAACCTCTAACCACCTCAAAATTCTACATGGTAAATAATCCTATATCCCTAATATCATAAGCGATTAGCTATGGAATCCCAATAGATACTGAGTACATGAAATTAATTGAAAAATAATAGAAGAGTATAATTATATCCAACATGGTGACCATGTATGATGCAAGCCTTAATAATCCATAGGGAACTACCAACAATGTGTCAATATGGAACACCCAAAATGTTATATTCGAGTATTTACTATATATTTGTATATTTTATTTATTTTTTGTTCTTTTATTTTTTGGTATTTTTTGAGTTGTTTAGTCATGGAATGTAGTGGGTCATGTCATGACCTATAAGCATTATGACATGAAAGTTTTCAAGCAAGGTTAGAATTTGGAAAAGACAAAAAAATAAGGCTCCTAAGGTTAGACCTATGCATGAGATACCCTCTTATATAGTGATCTCTTTATTTATGAAAAATTGAGTAGTTTGGGGGATCATGCTGTGGCCATGGTGGTTTCAATTTGGAAATTTCTTGGGATATTGAATTTAGAGATTCCCCCAATGTTAGAGTAAATAATTAACTCTTATTCATGGGTACCCTTATGCATAAGGTTCTTAGTGTTTTTCAAAAAAACTTTGAGGGTGAGAACCACATTGTGGAGGGCGTGCATTGGGAAAAAAAATAGGAGCTATGAGAAATGATGCTCTTGGATCTTAGTTAGGTAGTTCATAATCCCATGGAAGAGGGAATCCATTCCATGTTAGCCTAAACTCATAATTTCTTAGTTCTTCCTAGAGGAGAGGGTCTATTCCCTGAGCCTAAGAATCCATGCCTTGATGGATTTGGATAGAGTTCCATTCCATGACCGATAATGTCATTCCACGTGGTTCAAGGATTGGTTTTTAATAAAGTAAATTTGTCACGACCCATCCCACGGGGCCCGGACGTGACTAACCCTAGCCCACCTTCCATAGGCCAGGGGTTGGTGACTCGCACCTGAAGGATTTTCCCAAATAGGGAAGACATTGCCTTAGAGATCTATACACACTCAAAATGGGAAACTGAAGTAAACAACTAACAAAAGTAAGGTATAACCATGAGAGTAAAGTACAACCACAAGTACAACTGTAAACTGAAAACAATGGTTTATAATACAAGCCCTAGAAACTGAAAAGAATGTAAACAACTATCACATCTGCCATAGAGCTCTACCTGGAGGGTAGTAGATGTATGTCTGAAGTCGAAGAAGAGGATCTCAACTTCTCCCGTCGCACCAAGCTCCACCAAGTCCCGAACCTCCAAAGTCTACCTTAGAGCATCATTAGTTTTCACTAGACACACACGTGCGGGCCGAGCCCGTACAGGGGTGAGTATAACAACTTAGTCGGGGACCCCGAGACCCCCAAAGGTCTCTCAGTAATCCAAAAAGGAAAACATCACAAGAAATACCACAAAGGTAATATCACAAGAATGATCTAAATCATGAAGCACAAAGAAAAATAGACAACTCACTCTAACAGTATAACTTCAAGGTTACTGGGATAGGGATGACTAGTCGTAAATCCAGATCATCATATCTATAGTAACTCTACTGCTGACCCGTATAGGTCACTGTATGCTGACCCGTATTGGTCGCTAGATGCTGACCTGTATTGGTCGTTGGTGCTGACCCGTATTGGTCGCTGGTGCTGACCCATATTGGTCATGGTGCTGACCCGTATAGGTCGCTGGTACAGAGGTAGGGATGATTAGTCATACAACTAGATCATCCCACTCTGGAGTGTCTGATGCTGACCCATATTGGTTTCTCTTCTTCTTCATGTCACATGCAGCCACTAGATTCCCATACGTAGCACGCCTAATCTCCATAAAATTCTGCTCCTCAAGCCATCATTCATATTTCAACCAGTATAAAGTCCCACAAAAATCATACCCAAGGGACCTCCCTATCATATGGGTCCCAACATGATAGACGACGCGTCAATCAGACACTCGATCTGTGAGATATGAGCACTTTTGTAAAAAGGGCCCGGTTGGATTCATGTCTGATCCAACCCAGGTCACATGTCAAACTATTTCAAAACTCACTTAGAGTATCTCTAAAGGACCACCTTGTCACAAGGATTCTTATTCCATAGATGGCGCGTTGGTCGGACGCCCGGTCTGTTAGTTTCACCCCTTTCTGTGAAACGGGAGTGATTGCACCTCAATCCAGCCCGACTCAGTCGGGGCCACCAGAATATTCCAAAGGGACCACTTCCCAAAAAAATGTCCCAACACCACTGACAACGTTTCAAATGAACACTCGGTTCGTCATTTATGAGCGTTTTTTTATTTAGGGGTTGGTTGGGTCTGGGCCTAGTATGACTCGGTCAGGCCTGCCCGACACAATGGATCCTTGGGTATACCTGAACCTCCTTGGGTCTGGATCATTAAGGGTTAGCCCTATTAACTTGGTCCGGCCCATCGGGGTCGGCCTGAGCCATGGTTGGTCCGGCCCGCCGGGTTGGGCTTGAACCACCAGCGCTGGCCCGCTGGGCCACAGGTCCGGACCATTCGACCAGCCCATGTCAGTCTAAAGGCAGACCGCGTCTCCAGCCGGCCCTACGGACGCGGGTCTGTTTCATCTGGTCGGTGGGGCATGGACCCACCATGTGCATCGGTCATCCAGGTAGTCGACTGGTCTCCAGCTGACGCGGTGCGACACTAGGTAATGTCACCCCCTCCTATCGCGGCCTGCTGGCAACGGCTGCTACCGCTGGCGGTGCCTACAGGTGCCCCCCTTCTCCCACATGGCCAGCTTGGGCCAACCGATTCTAGACACCGCGACGCACAATGGTGCACCTCCTTCCCACCATCCACAGCCGGTTGTCGCGGGCCTCCTCCAGCTACCGCTGGTCGCCACCGGCATGACGCACTGACACTTCTTTTCGCGGGCCACCGGACGTGCTCCGGTGGTCCATTCTTGGTTCCATCTACGCCTACGAGCCTCTCGGGTCACCGCTGCCAATACATGAACCCTATCTCTGCCTTAACGTCAAATTTTTCCTAACCGTGCATGGGAAAAACAAGAACAACAAGATCAACAAAGGGTCTGGGCCTTGTTCGGATTGGCCCGTGCCCTCCGCTTTAGCTTTTTAACAGGGGGTGTTAACAACAAACAAATAATTTAGAAATAACTCCCAACTTGTAACCCCGCATCAACCTCTCATGTTTAAACAATGATCCGTGGATCAACCTATTGGTCGGTTGATCTGCATTCTTCATATAAATAAAGAACGGGGAAGGATGAAATTTATAATATCAAAAACAAAAACCCCTACCTAGATGAGACGTCCGCTGACGACGATCGAAGGAACCTATTTCATTGTTGTCGTCGGTTTGCGATTCGGTGGTGCTCATCACCGCTTTCTGAATCTGGTCTCATCCTCTAGGTGGATGTTGCTGCAGGACTTCTCCAGGGTTTCCTTACTTGAAGAAGTCGTGCGAAAACCCCACCCTGAGCTCTATTTAAACAGGAGGGGGGAAAGGTGAGTGATTCATTGTGGAATTAATGAGGTTCATTAAATGAATAAATGAACCACTTTTAATTCAAAATGGTGGATTTACGTAGTTCATGAGTCAATCCATTAAATGGATTCACAAGTCACTGGTCCAGCCATCGCCACTCATCCTTTGGAGAAAAAGAAAATAAAAAAAATTCATACTATTTTACTTTTCTTTAAAAAGTCTAAAAACTAACTTTTTCTCCTGACCTACCACGGTCGAAGTGAAGCCTCCCTTAAGAAAATACTGGTGCTTCAGATTCAACGGTGTCCTCATATTTTTAATCTGAGCACTGGTTCAAAAGATAGAAAACATCACCCGTGTGTTTACTGAACGTACCTTAAAAAATTTCATAAATTCATTTTGGGTACACTGAGCCTCAGAATCAAGCACTTTTGATTTTTGCAGACTCGTAATAATCCCAAATAATTAAAAAAAATACATAGAATTTTTCGGGTCTTTACATTCTCCCCACTTTAGGGATTTTAGTCCCCAAAAGATAAAACAAAACTAGGGGAACAAGTGGGGGTACTAAGAACGTATCTATGCCTCCCGCTCCCATGTGATCTTCTAGAGATTCTCATGATTCCAAGGAACTCGCACCAGAGGAATCTACCTCCCACGAAGGACCCGCTCCTATCGATCCTCTAGCTCCACTGAGAACTCCGCAAACGTCGCCCCGTCGTCAATCTCCATCTCACCATGGTCAATGACGTGAGATGGGTCATGCACATATCTCCTCAGCTGGGATAAATGGAAGACATCATGCACTCTCTCCAAATTCAGTGGCAGTACCAAGTGGTACACCACCTTGCCAATACTCCGAAGTATCAGGAATGTTCTGATAAACCTCAGTGAGAGTTTTTTGCCTCAGAAAAATCTTCATAGTCCCTATCGAGGGGAGACTCGCAAGAATATGTGGTCCCCCTCCTAGAACTCCAGTGGTATCCCTCGCCTATCAACATAGGAATTATGTCAGTTCTGTGTAGTCTTCATCCTCTCTCAGATGACCTGCACCTTCTCAGTGGTAGCATGTACCATCTCTGGGCCCATGAGTGCGGGCTCTCCTGGATCTATCTTGTAAAATCCCAGACC
Source organism: Viscum album (assembly GCA_963277665.1). Lineage (NCBI taxonomy): Eukaryota > Viridiplantae > Streptophyta > Magnoliopsida > Santalales > Viscaceae > Viscum > Viscum album. The sequence continues at coordinate 815,953,024 of OY728162.1, forward strand.
TTCTTTTCAGGTATGTTTTCCTTTTCTGGTCATTTTTGAGAAAAGAAGAATTTATGGAAATTTTTGAAGTACACACTGTGTACTTCATGAGTACACGCCATGTACTCGGTTACCACGGGTAGCCGTGTTCTGGCCGTATGGAGGACTTACACACAGCCGTGTGGGGTGACTTGGAGACCGATAAAATAGGAGTATGGAAAAGTTAAGAACACATCATGTACTTATAAAGTACACGTCGTGTATTTTCTTTTTTTTTTCATTAAATGCAATGGGGTCGCTTCTGAAAGATAGAAATACCTCCTTCTAGGTTTGGTTCATCCGAGAGCGAGAGTACAACCGCACTTCTTCTCCAAGCCCTATAGCCTCTATCTAATCTATGATTTGACCACCATCTATTGCATTGGGATCACCTCGGTAAGCCCTTCCTTCTTCTTGAGAATTGTTTCATGATTCCTCCTCTTTCTCAAGTTATCCTCTGTTGAACTTTTTAGATGTTTTCATAGATCTTTGGCATTATAAGGTGATTCAAGCCATGAGAATAAATTATATTGATCTCCCGATGCCAAGGTAGGTGGTTTGTGCCTTTCCATTGAAAGACTTTGAGTATTATGTGCAATTACACCCAATACCCTTGAACATGGTATTGCACATTTACCGTTTTAGCCCTGTTGTTTTCCTACATGCTTGTGTAGAGGATAATTGTATGTGAATAGGGTTAATTTATATTCTATGGATGTTTTTTCCATTCTTATACTATTTATGACCGTTTGATCTAGTTTTTCCTGTTAGGATGTCGAGTTTTTTCCCATTCCTAGTGTTATAGGATGGAGTGATATCTTGTATTTTGACATGCTGTTAAGCCATAGACTATTATCCAAGTAATTCTTGAGGTTTACATTGTTCGCTATGATTTGCGATACTTTTTGACTTACATAGGGCCGTGAGAACCTGTTTTAGTAGACTATATTGAGAATGGACATAAGGGCTTCTCCAGAGTGTCTTTATAATTTTACGATGCGAGACCACAGGGGGAATTGACGTTGAGTGCTTCCTCAGAGTGTCTGTAGTTCCTAGACACGGACCACAAGGGGAATAGATGTTGAGTGCTTCCCCAGAGCACCTTTAGTACCGATACAAGACTATAAGGGGAATTGATGGTGAGTTCTTCCTCAGAGTGTCTATACATAAGCTGAACCAGAGGGGTGAGATTGTGTGTGCCTCCCATAGGGTTTCTTGTACTTGTTTGGTTGAAACAGAGGGGTTCAGCTATGATTACTCCCCAGAGGGTTACCTGGTTTGATTTTATAATTACTTGATTGTGGTTGGAATGTTTGAAACTATGGATTGTTTACTTTTGAGTGATTCCTTGTTTACTGCATTCCTTTTACGTATTTCCTGCCATATATTCACTGACTGCTAGGCATAGATATTTGGGTGGTTTCCTTATAGGATTTAGTCTCACACCCTGTTTGGGTCATGCTTTTGGTCCCAAACAGATTATATTATTTCAAGTATAGATAAGGGAAAGCACCCTTTTACTTCAAGTACTTGACTTTCTGTGGAGCTAGAGAGCATGGGACCAAGCTTAGGCTTGCTATGTTGAGGAGCTGTTTATCTATTTTATTTTTTACCTTGGTCTAGTGCTGTTTGTATTCCAGCATTGTGATTTGTTTGGATGCTTTCCTAGACATATGTATCATGCATCATTTATATATGTATGTGTGCTTTAGTTTATTATTTCCAGTCTTCTACTATTTACTTGGTATGATATTATTACCGCTTCCGCCTTTGTATATCTGTTTACTTCCATTGTGTACTCTACCAATGAGAGCATAGTTTCCCCACTATCACACCCAAGGCCCTCGCTGATAGTCGGCAACCTCTGGTGTTTGGGGAAATGCGCTTGAGTCCATGTGACCAACTGGGTACGGGGTGCCTTTGAGTGGATTCCAGAACCGAGATGTTACATAGTGGTATCAGAGGCGGTGTCCATTTGATGTGCCAGTGAGGATGCTAGTCCCTTCTGGGGGGGGGGGGGTGAGTTATGGAAATCCCACATCGAATGAGGAGGATCATGAATCACCCCTTTATAAGGTGGTTTGGATACCTCTCCCATCAGGAGTAATTTTCCTGGGGGGTGCCTGAGGGCCAGAACCCAAGGAAAAACAAAACCGTGTGGGCTAGGCCCAAAGCGGACAATATCATGATCGTGGGCTGGATTGGGCCATTACAAATGGTATTAGAGGGATTATTTCTTTTTGAATTAATGTTTGGAGCTTATATCTAGGGATAGAAAGGAATAGGTACTTGGTAATAAGCTGTTCCCAGGAGTAGCTGACCCGTGTATAGGAAAAATCCAATCTACCTCATATATTGTGATTCTTTTGGTTTTGCAATTTTACAGTTGATTTGATTTTCACCGTTGGGTGACTCACATGTATTGTGCTGTTATAGTTGATATTATTAAGGTTCTATTTCTACTGCAACCCGATGAGATGAGGGTATTCCATCTCATGCATCATATAGGAACTTTCTATAAATCACATGTCATGCATTCTTGCCATTCCATTTAGGGTGTATTAGAAATTGCATGTTGTTGTGATAGATGTGGTGTAGAATATGCATGCTGTTGTGATAGATGCCTTGATAAAATACCTACGGTTTGAGAGGGTATTTTTTGTGTAAGGTTTTGTTTGAATGAATGCCAAATTTTGGTTCTTGGGGTGTTATGGGCCCTCATGGACCGAAATTTGGTGGATCATTGACGTGTTTTCCTTGCTATAACATGTATAAGATTCCAAACATTTATTCGCGGGGAGTATGGGCCCTCATGGATCAGAATTTGGCACTTAAATGTTCGTTTTTAGTGTTTTCTAGGCTCCAAAGTAGTTTCTGAGGCTTACTATCCAAAAAAAAACCCAGAATACACGGTGTGTAATATTTCAACACATGTCGTGTGTCCTTCTGTTTGAGAAGGAACAACTTTTCTTAAGTACACACTGTGTACTATAGGTACACTTCATGTGGTCTATAACCATGTTATAGGCCGTGTGGAATGAGACATGGGGCTAGGAAAATCTTGGTAGGACACACCGTGTACCTGATGTGCACACCGTGTGTAGAGACCTTGTGTCTGCCCGTGTGACTAACAACACAGATTGATGAAAACTTAAGTTATACACACCGTGTCACTCTTGAACACGCCATGTAGTGTAAAATGTGTAGCCGGCCGTGTAGCTAACAATACAGGTCCATGCAGTCTCTTCTTATACATGCCGTGTTCATAGGGAAAACACTGTGTAGTTTGAGCCATGTATCTGGCCATGTCACTAACAACACGGGTCGGGGAAGCTCATCTTGTACACACCGTGTTGGAACAAACATGCTGTGTAGTCTTGTTTTAGGAGAACCATGTGGGTTAGCCGTGTAAGGGGACTCAAGCAAGGGAAAAGTATTCAAGTGCACGTTGTGTGTTGGGACAACATGCTGTGTGTTTGGGGTGTTACATGAATAGTTGTGGTAGGAGTAAACTACCATGTGAATGGCTTAAGGAAACACACCGAATAGAGGAAATACACACTGTGTAGTCGTGTTTTGAAAAACTTGAATGATTTCTTTATTCTGTTCCCTTCTGTTCCCTTATAATTTTCAGTCCTTGAAAATCTTGATATGAGGTGTGTGCTTGAACTTGCAGAGTCATGCCACCGATATGTCCTCTGGTCGTATGCCAGATTCAGGGCAGTGACCAGACATCAGACATGACTGATCAGGGACTTCCTTCCAATCCTCCTATTGTGCCAGTCTTGGCACCAGAAATTATACCAGATGAAGGTGATGATGCGCAGTTCAGGGAAGGATTCATAAGGATGATGCGGACCTTCCAGCCTCCTGCCACGTTTATGGAAGACTTGACGTAGGTTTTCTAGAGCAGCATCCTCCACCTTCTTATGGGAAGGAGGACCTTAGGCTGTAGAGTCATGGATGGAAGCCATACTGATGATCTTCGAGCATCTAGAGATGCCTCCAGAGAGGAGGGTCAAGCTCGCTACTTATATGAAACAAGATTCTTCCAAGAGATGGTGGGACGTGATCTCACATGTGGGCCACCATTAGGTTATAACTTTGGAGGAGTTCCAACGTATCTTCTATGATTACTTCTATCCGGAGACCTTGAGGGCCGATCGAGCCCGTGAGTTCATGATCCGGGAGAAGGGTTCCCTATCGGTGATGGATTAATCCTCTCGTTTCACCGAGATTCATAATTTCACACCCTTCTTAGGAGGATATGGGTTATTCCTAGAAAGGAAGTTTGAGGATGGTCTTAGACAGGACATCCGCTTGCAGGTGAATATTTTTAGGTTGACTTTATTTTCTTCCATCGTCAACCAGGCACTAATCATAGAGCGGAATTTGAGGGAATCTGAAGTTGTGAGACAGGGTGGCTCGACATCCAGAGTTAGTGCTTCGCTAGCTGATAGCAGGAAGCGCCATAGGGAGACTACACGTGGAGATCCGAGTAGGCGAGATGCATCTTCTGGTATCGAGGTGGTGTGCTACCAGTTCGGGAGAAGTGGTCATATGAGGCTGCAGTGCCAGAGAGACCTAGTGTAGTGCCGATCTTATGGAAAGATGCGACAACTTCAGCGTTTATGTCAGGTCTTCTCACCAGCAGTTGGTGACCGGGGTTCATCTATGACTCCTCATGTAGGAGCATCTCCACTAGTTTCTCACCAATATGGGAACTGGAGTTCTTCCAGCTATTCAGGCCGAGTTAGATGTCGTGACCATGGTGGTCAGTAACTAGGCTGTCAACAACAACAAGGTGGATCAACTCAGAGTGGTCAGGTAGGGTCACAGGACAGTGGAGCCGATCTGACTTTTGCAGTGGAGCAAACCCAGCAGGAGAAGTATCTCGACCCCTCTATAGTTCGAGGTACTATCCTAGTTGCCTCAGTTTTAACTTCTGCTCTTTTCTACACATGGGTTTCCCATATCTTTATATCTATTGCTGTTGTGGAGAGCTTTGGACTCAGTATCCTTTCCTCATATGATATCTTGAAACTAGACACTCCATTGGGGACGATAACATCTAGTGTATGTCAGTGTAAGGAGTTCCATCTTGAGGTTGGTGGGTGTCACTTCCTTTTGGATTTCTATGTCCTAGAGATGACAGACTATGATTTCATTCTCAGAATGGACTAGTTGGTTCCCTTCCAGGTAGTTGTTCATTGTTATCTCCATAGGGTGAGTTTCATATCACCATAGGGTGGGTATTTTATTCACAACGGCGAATGGGATGTCTAGACAGGTAGAGTGGGACCAGAGCATCATGGGTTAAGAGGAGTCATAGCCCAGATTGCTAGTCTATATCTGGATGACCAGGGGACTTCACAAATGGAATTTCCTTTAGTGGTGGATCGTTTCAGGGACGTCTTTCCAGAGGACTTTTTAGGTTTACCTCCAGAGTGAAAGGTAGAATTTTCTATTGAGTTTGTTCCAGGAGTGGCACTGGTGTCCATTCCTCCTTATAGGATGGCTACACCAGAGTTACAGGAGCTCAAGAAGTAGTTGGAGGAGTTGCAGGAAAAGGGTTTTATCTGACCCAGTACTTCTCCTTGGGGTTCGCCTATTCTTTTTGTGAATAAAGAAGACGGTACCCTCAGACTTTGTGTGGATTATCGGAAGTTGAACTAGTTGACGGTCAAGAACCGATATCCATTGTGGAGGATTAATGATCTCTTTGATCAACTTCAAGGAGCCCAAGTGTTCTCAAAGACTAACTTGAGGTCTGGTTATCATTAGTTGTGTGTTAGACCATCTGATATACCTCTTACATCCTTTTATAGAAGGTATGGTCTATACGAGTATGTGGTTATGCCATTCGGTCTCATGAACACACCTGTAGTTTTCATGGCACTGATGAACTGAGTGTTCCATCCGTACTTGGATTCTTTTGTGTTAGTCTTTGTGGAAGATATCTTGGTGTACTATCGCACTCGATGCGACCATGCCACACATCTTGAGATCGTTCTGAGTACAATGAGAGATCATTAGTTATATGCTAAGCTCTAAAAATGCCACTTTTGGATGGACTAGATTCACTTATTAGGTCATGTTATCTTAGAGACATGAGTATCAGTGGACCCAGAGAAAGTGAGAGCCGTAGTTTCCTAGGAGCATCCAAAGAACGTATTTGATGTGTTGAGTTTTCTAGGGATGGATGGATACTACATACGTTTCATACATGAATTTTCACGCTTAGAAGTGCCAATGACAGGCCTGACCAAGAAGGGTGCAAAGTTCTTGCGGTCAAATTCTTATGAGTCAGCCTTTTAGGAGCTGAAAGGGAGGTTTACTTCAGCACCAATACTAGTATTTCTAGATCCGAGAAATATCTACACTATTTACTATGATTCTTCAGGTATCGGGCTGGGATATGTGCTTATGTAGGGAGAATTATTCGTTGTGTATGGGTCTCGGTAGTTGAGGCCACATGAGAGGAACTACCCGATGCACAATCTCATGTTGGCTAATGTTGTTCATGCTTTACACTGTTGGAGACATTATCTTCTGGGGGAGAATTTTGTGGTTTTCACTGACCATAAGAGTCTCAAATGCATCTTCACTCAACGTTATCTAAATTTGATATAATGAAGGTGGGTTGAGTACCTTCATTCTTTTGACTTTGAGCTTTCCTACACACCTGGGAAGGGCAACGCAGTGGCTGATGCCTTGAGAAGGAGGACTCAGATACAGGTAGTTCAGGAGGCCAACAATGAGTGGAATCTTATGGCTCTGTTCTCTGAGATGTATTTGGAGGTTCATGACAGGTAGGGGAATACTTTTCTTTCTTCTGTAGCTGTCACCTCTACCCTTTTTGATTGAGTATGAATGAGGTAGCTATCAAATTCTGAAGTCCTAGTCCTATGGGAAAGAGTGTCAGGAGAGGACCCTATTCCTAGATGGACCATAGGTGAGGATGAGATCTTGAATTTCCAGGGGTTTGTATGGGTGCCAACATATATACGCGAGGAGATGATGCGAGACTTTAATTCCTTAGTTTGGGTAGTTCATCTTGGTGTCTCCAAGATGTATCGTGATCTACACCGTCAGTATTGGTGGCCAGGTATGAAGAGAGACGTTACTGGTTTTGTCACGAGGTGTTCCACCTATTAGCAGGTGAAGGTAGAGCATTAGCGACCAAAAGGACTTCTACAACAGTTACCCATTCCCGAGTGGAAGTGGAACAGTGTCGTGATGGATTTCGTGACCAGTTTTCCGAGGTTTCCTCAAGGGAATGATGTAGTATGGGTTGTCATTGACAGACTCATGAAGGTTGCTCACTTCTTTCCGATCAAGGATACCTTCAATATTGACGAGATGGGATGGTTGTACGTTCGGGAGATTGTATGTCTACATGGAGTTCCCCACTCTATTGTTTCAGACAGGGATGCACATTTTACTTCTTGGGTCTGGTAGGGGCTTTAGAAGGCTTTGGGTACACATGTGCTTTTGAGTACAACTTACCACCCCCAGAAAGATGGCCAGTCTGAGTGTACGATTCAAGTGCTTGAGGACATGCTCTGAGCATGAATTATGGATTTTGTAGTTTCTTGGGAGAATCACATACCTCTTTTGGAGTTTTCCTACAAAAATAGTTTCCAAGAAACTATTCAGATGGCACCTTATGAGGATTTGTACAGTAGGCTATGCCGATCACCCTTATGTTGGATGGTGGAAGGAGAGGCAGTTTTTCTGGGACCTCATCTTGTCCAGGAGACCAAAAAGTAGATAGAGTTGATTCAGAAGAGGATGTCTACTACACAGTCACAACAGAAGTCTTATGCTGATCGATGGAGATGACCTCTGGAGTTTGAGCTCGGAGATCAGGTTTTCCTGCATGTCACACCGAGGTTGGGACACAAGAGGATTAGGAGACAAGGTAAGACTTCTATGAGGTACGTCGGGCCATTTGAGGTGTTGGAGAGAGTTGGGACGGTTGCATATCGGTTGCATTTACCTCAGAGGTATCAGGATATGCACGACGTTTTCCCTATTTCTCAGCTGTGACGTTACTTCTCATACCCGTCTCATGCTTTCCAACCCGAGGAAGTTGAGTTGGAGGTGGATGCATCATTTGAGGAGCATCCTATCCAGATTATTGATCAAAGTACAAAGGTTCTCTGTGGATGGTCTATTCCTCTGGTATGAGTGCTATGGAAACACATGAGAGTACAAGATGAGACTTGGGAGAGGGAGACCGATGTATGATCACAGTGGCCAGAGCTGTTTGAGGTTTCTTCTTCTGTGCTGCCTTACTAGGGAAATTCAGGGTCGAATTTCTTTAAGGGGGTAAGTTTGTAAGAACCTGGACCTTCTTTTCAGGTATGTTTTCCTTTTCTGGTCGTTTTTGAGAAAAAGAGGAATTTCTATAAATTTTTGAAGTACACGCCATGTACTTCATGAGTACATGCCGTGTACTCGGTTACCACAGGTAGTCGTGTGCTGGCCATATGGAGGCCTTGCACACAGCCATGTGAGGTGACTTGGAGACCACTAAAAGTAGAGTATGGAAAAGGCAAGAACACTCCGTGTAATTATAAAGTAAACGCCATGTATTTTTTTCATTAAACACACTAGGGTCGTGTTTGACGGACAGAAATCCCTTCTTATAGGTTTGGTTCGTCCAAGAGCAAGAGTACGACTGTGCTTCTTCTCTGAGCCCCTAAGCCTCCATCCGATCTCCGATTCGACCACCTTCGATTGCATTGGGATTTCATCAGTTAGCCCTTCCTTATGCTTGATCTTCATTTAATGATTCCTCCACTTTCTCAAGTTATCCTCTACTGAACGTTTTAGACGTTTTCTTAGATCCTCAGCGTTCTAAGGTTATTCAAGCCCCAAGACTCAAGTATATTGATCTACCAATGCCGAGGTAGGTGGTTTGTGACTTTCCATTGAATGCATTTGAGTATTATGTGAAATTGTGCCTAATACCCTAAACAGGGTATTGCGCATTTACCGTTTTAGCCCTGTTGTTTTCCTGCTATGAATGTATGCTTGTGTAGAGGATAATTGTATGTGAATAGGGTTAATTTCTATGCTATGAATGTGTTTTCCATGATTATACTATTTATGACCATTTACTATAGTTTTTCCTATTAGTTTGCCTTGTTGTTTCCCATGAATAGTGTTGCAGGATGGACTGATATCTTGTATTTTGACATGCTGTTAAGCCATAGACTGTTATCCAAGTAGTTCTTGAGGTTTACTTTGGCTGCTACGCTTTGTGATACTTTTTGACTTACACAGGGTTGTGAGAACCTGGTGTAGTAGACCATAGGGAGAATGGACGTAAGGGCTTCTCTAGAGTGTCTTTATAATTTTACGATGAAAGACCACATGGGGAATTGACGTTGAGTGCTTCCTCAAAGTGACTGTAGATCCTCGATGCAGGCCATAAGAGGAATAGACATTGAGTGCTTCCCTAGAGCACCTTTTGTACAGATAAAATACTATAGGGGGAATTGAAGGTGAGTGCTTCCTCAAAGAGTCTATACTTAAGCTGAACCAGAGGGGTGAAACTGTGTGTGCCTCCCATAGGGTTGCTTGTACTAGTTTGGTTGAACCAGAGGGGTTAGGCTGTGAGTACTCCCCAGAGGGTTGCCTGCTTTGATTAGATTCTTAATTGATTGTGATTGGAATGTTTGAAACTATGTATTGTTTAATGCTGAGTTCTTCCTTGTTTACTGGATTCCTTTTACTTATTTCCAGTTATATATTCACTAACTGTTAGGCACAGATCTTTGGGTGGTTTCCTACTGGGATTTAGTCTCACACCCTGTTTGGGTCATGCTTTTGGGACCAAACAGATTATATTGTTTTAGGTATAGATAAGGGCAATATCCCTTCAACTTCAGGTTCTTGACTTTCTATGGAGCTGGAGAGCATGGGACCAAAATTAGGCTTGCGATGCTGAGGAGCTGTTTATCTATTTTATTTTGTACCTTGGTCTAGTACCATTTTTTTTCCAACATTGTGATTTGTTTGGCTTCCTTCCTAGACATATGTATCATGCATCATTTATATATGTATGCATGCTCCAGTTTATTATTTACAGTCATCCGCTATTTACTTGGTATGATATTATTACTACTTCCGCCTTTTTATATCTATTTACTTCCGCTGTATACTATGCCAATGAGGGTATAGTTTCACCACTATCATAACCAAGGCCCTCGCTACTAGTCAGCAGCCTCTAGCATTTGGGGAAACGCACTTGAGTTCATGTGACCAACCAGGTATGGGGCACCTCTGAGTGGCTTCCGGAACTGGGATGTTACATGTCCAGAGCAAGGGAGATCTTCACGGTCGACCGTAAAATGACTCAAAAGGGGCCATAATAATGGTGGAGTGATAGATGTTGTTGTACGCAAAATCCACCAAGGGTAATTGGTCCTCCCAACTGCGACCAAAATTTAAGACACATGCATGAAGCATGTACTCCATGGTCTAGATGGTCTGCTCAGTCTGACCATCTGTCTACGGGTGAAAAGATGTGCTCAAGCGAAGCTGAGTCCTGAAAACCTCCTAAAATACTTTCCACAACCGGGATGTGAAGCGTGTATCATGATCTGATACTATCGTTGAAGGTACCCCATGAATTCCATGATCTTCTGAACGTAGAGACGCCTCAATCTCTCTACCGAACCCTTCTCTAAAATAGCAAGGAAGTTGGCCGACTTGGTGAGTCAGTCAACGATCACCCAGATGGTATCATTCCCTCTGGATGTACATGGTAACCCCTTCACGAAGTCCATCGATATCCCTTCCCACTTCCACTCTGGTATCTTGAGGGGTTGGTGTAACGCCCCAACCCCAGTTACCCAGAGTCGGTGCATTATTGCGTAACATTGGCATGATCACAAAAGATCAAGTCTCGAAAGACCGATTAGTTTAGTAGCCTTGGAGACACTAGATACATTCATAAATGTTACATTACATCATAATGTGAAAATCTACAATAAAAAAATCTCCATAGTACACACTCATATCCTCTTCTGACTATCCCTAGAGGTCATTCATAAAATACTTCTTCACATCCTGGAAAATATTAAAACATTGAAAGGGGTGAGATCAGATGCTCAGTAAGGATAACAATATTGTGGAAGCTTTCATAAATAAACATTAACATTTAAAGAAATGTATAACTAAAACAAAAGACTTTTTAAACTTGAACTTCAGCATAATATGGAAAAAATAAAATTAAATAATGCCATTTACTTACTCACATGGATATTCTACTAGTCAAATAATCACATGCAATATCAATCACTACTTTCATAATGATGGGATGAATAATACCAGACTATCATAACCATGTAGCCAAGGCCTCGTGCCAAGAACACAAATAAGATTTTGTCAAGGCCTCGTGCCAAGACACTAGTTTGTCTCATGAGACCTACCGATGCATCGAGGAGCTATAGCGGGCTCCACCCGTCACTTATTAAGTCCAATGCATTCCTCATATGAACAAGTTTCAACATATCATAAACCATAACATAATAGTGTCACATAAAACATGAATAAAGGAAACATAACATTTCCACATTTCAATCACAAGATATCAATACAACACATTTATATATTAAAACATTATCAAAAACATTTTCAATACCAAAATAAATGAAAGTTAAAACTTGGTTTTTATTTTTCATTTAAAAAAGTTATGGATTGTAGAGGAAGCCGAAACTCAAATAATGGTCACGGAGGTAGAGAAGTCATTGTCGCCACATACGTAAGAAAAAAACATTCCTTTTGTCATTTAGTAAAAACGCTTCTTATAAAAATATTCCTTTTGAATAAAAGTAAAAGTCAAAGGGGTTTATACACCGTATAAAAGAAATTTGTGTATAAAACAAAATATGCCTTAATGAATGGAGATTGAGACGAAGTCCCTTAAAAAGATCATTTTTAAATAAAATATATCTATTATGTGTATTAACTATATGTACACATAAAGAAATTACAAATACAAGATAGGACATAATAATATCATGACATAATTTGAAAGTAGGAGATTAACCCAAAGAATGGAAATTGGGTTAAGAAGTTCCCTTACCTCGTGTCCGACTTGACTCGACCGTTCTTTAACCTCAAAAATAATAAACAAGAGTTAATTTATAATCATTTAAGAACCTTTTTCAAGTTTATTATTCCTTTTATATCACTTATTACCATGTTATGAACATTATGTAATTATTTATGTTAATAACGGTCGTTTTGTCGATCCTAGGTACTTGAGTCAAAAATAAACTTCTTATAATTACACTTTGTTCATGTGGTAAAATATCCATTATATCCATAATTATATTCATGATGTATATATCATATACATAATATATATCCAGTATATACATTCATTTATAATATTACATAACATTTAGATGTAAGAAATGAAATGCACCGTTCATGGAGACGGTAAGCCGTACGTACGCATGAATGCTACTTTCATTTCTATTTCGTATTTAATGGGATGAATTTATAATTATATAAAGGTATAATATAATTCCAGTATAATATAATGTATAATACAATTTACTCCATCCTTTATACATCCCACATATGGCATTAACGATTCAAATCACTTTGAGGGGGCGGTAGTCCGCACTTCCTAAAATGAAAATATCGCGTTTACCCATAATGGAAACCATAAAGGTATGAAATAAATGAAAAATAAATAATCTTAAGTAAAACATAAACATATTATATATCATATATAAATATAGTGACATCTTAATGGACACCTTTTAAGTTGTTATATAAGTGTTGAACAATCATCGTTTCGTGAGGCAGCAATTTTCCATCCACAAAAACAGTATGTTCTTTAACCATGAGACGAAGGTGTGTGAATGTGTAAATAAAATACTTCTCATAAAAAAATCCTAGTATATTGAAGATACTGGTGTTGTTACAAAATAAAATAATAAAAAGAGTTTATGGGGTTGGAGAAGAAAAATAAAACAAAACAACATTAGAGAAGACATTACCTTAAAATCGGTTAACTCTTTTTGATTTGAGCCAAAGGATTCCTTGGGAAGAATTATGCCCAAAGTGAGGCTTCTAGGAGTAATATAGGGAAGTTGAGAGAGTATTTGGGTAGATGTTGGCCGAGCCAAAAGGCTTTGAAGGTGTGAGTAAGGTGGTAGTGGTGGAGGCCTTTTATAAGAGGAGAGGAGGGGCACTCTTGGAAAGTCATGAAATGTTACTTTATTATATAATGAGTTTAGGATTTTAAAGGTCCCAAACTTATATATTTAGAGGATAAGGTGATAAGGGTTCGAAAGATAATCATCCAATAGGATTTTAAGAAGTTTAATTCTTAGATTTTACATTATCCTTCCATTTTATTAAAATCGTTAATTAATGAGGTAATCGCTGCATCATCATGGCGTCATAAATAATTCAATTTATATAATGTCTAAAAATTATAGAACAAATATCATGATGTAGGAAATATTTTTATATTTCTAATGAATATTTATAGTCAAAAATATGACTTGTATAACCCCATTTAAAAATTGTTTTTGTAAAACAACTTATGTTTGTGACATTTTTATTTTAACTTTAAATAAAAGTTATTTATGTCATTTTCCTACCAAAGTGGATCCATGGGGTCCCCAAGTTGACCCATGGATTTTATTGGTCGGCCATGACACATAAAATAGGGTTAGGACAAGTGTAAAGGTATTTTCATATTTTTATAATATCATTTTTACCTTAAATTTCACTAATTACCTTTAATCGCGATTAATTAAACTTAAAAGTTACTATTCACCAAAAAATTATTTTAATCCCATTGAACCACATTTTACTTCCTAATGAAAACCATGTATGTCGGATTTTTGAAAATCAAATCACAGAAGTGGTAATGTTTCATTTAAATGAAAAATCAATTTGTTAACTACCACTTAGTGGTTTCACTATTCATCAAGAATTGAAGTTTTTCAGAACAATGCCAAAATTTCACCCTAAGATATAATTGATATTCCGAATTCAAAATTGATTTTTATTTTACAAAATTCCAAACATATAAGTTTCATTAATTAATTTTATAATTAATTCCCACTGTCACAACAAATAGCATGTTTTTAAGAAACTATATATATCAAAAGATTGACAATTGTTTATGTCCAATTTCAAAGTGAAATTAATTCTAATGAAAACCATTGGATGAAATGGTAAAAATATATTCTAATTATACTCTAAAACCACTCAATAGTATAATTTATCACTATAAATTATTTTGATTAAAAAAGTTGTTTTTAAGTATTTTTCACTATTCATAAAAAATTGGAAGTTCTCAGAAAAATACCAAAAATTCAACATAGGCTAATTTTGATATTCCGAATCCAAAAATGAAGTCCATTTTGAAATATAAAATTTATATAATTTCAAAAAGTGGGTATTACTATTCATAACTACTACTTTGATTGGTCGCGGTGTGTTAGAATCTCGAACTTGCATATAATGCAAGCTATTGCATTATTGAAAGAGAAGAGCATCGTGAAAGCTCGGGGTGTTACATTCTCCCCTCCTTCAATAAATTTCATTCTCACAATTTGAAATTTTTGTTTGAAAATAAAAAGTTGAAAATAGAAAATACCTTTGTGGAAAACCCACATCAGAAATAAGGTTAATAAAATTTAGCCTTAATACGAGGGAAAGGGAAATGAAAAAGTCACCACCAAATTATGATCTCAATAAGGAGAACATTGGTGGAAATTAGAGACATATAATTGGAGTAAAAACATAAATATTTGTAGGGAGTGATTGAGGTCATCAATCACAAACAAGTGTAAAATTGAGGGCCTCAAAGCCTTCAATCTATATTGATTTAAAATATTATTAGTTCAACAAGACATAAGGTATTTTGATAACACATTTTTTGTTTTAATATCCCTTTACTAAAGTTTAAGAATTAATTTATTCATAGAATAAGATATAGGTATATATATATTTATGCTTGACGAGTATAGTTTCAACCTTCAACTAATTTCTACCACAAACTCATCTTTCACTCAAAAAGATAATAGAACTCAAAAATATTATATTTATCCTAATCGTACAAGGTTCAAAATATTAACACATACCATTTATATTAGGAAAAATATTTTTTAATAACCAGGGACTTCCTGTAGGCTAGTGGTAGGTAATAAAGGCCAGTCACACTATGGTTGTGGGTTCGATTCCTACAGCTTTGTCCGGCGCGACGGGTTATCCCCCAACCTGCAGGTTTTCCTTTTCCTAAAACTATAGTATTATAATATTCCAAAAATAATCCTAAGAAATGTTTTAACCTTAAACAATACTATCCAAGGTTCAACTTAATCCATTCTAACCTTTATAGTTATCCAAAATACCTCTGTCCAGACTTTCTCTAAAAGGTATCTAAATTCCGAAATCAATTGTAACATCAGATTCCCCAAACAAAGTAAAGTTTCTCTTATTGTCACATACTAAAAATATGATTACCTTCATCATATTAAAACCTTAATGAAAAAAACAAGTACTTCAGTACAATCCTTATATATATCACATTATTATTATAACCAGAATATAATCCTTGAGTCCAAAAGCACCAATACATTAATTATTCCACTTCAACTGTAGTAACATCATAAGATTGTCTTTGATCCCTTGGCCTTTTCTGAGGTAAGTTTCCCTGACGCTTAGGACATTCATTTTCATAATGCCCCATTTCCCTACAATTGTAGCATTCGATATTGATAGCCTCTTTCTTTCCCTTGCAATCATGAGCCTGGTGACCTTTTTCTCCACATTTATAACAAACTCCCATTCCTTTTAGGCAAGCACCGAGGTGATTCTTCCCACAATTATCACATAATGTAAAATCCTTCTTTCCCTTTTTCCCTTTATCGGTCTCTTGTTCCACCATTCTCTTCTTCTCTTGCTTTACTTTGTTGTCATAAGACTTAGAGAATTCCTTTTCTGTCTTGATAGCACACGAGACAATATCATCATACGATGAGAAGGATTGTGATTCTAAAGCTCGACAGAGAAATGGTTTTAACCCATCAAAGAAACGATCAATCTTAATTCTTGGGTTACGTATATAATATGATGCATGCCTTGCTAACCTTGTAAAGTTGGCCTCATACTTTGCAACATTATCATCCTTCTTTTGTCTCAGACTCAGAAATTGCCTTTCCATATCTGCTCGATGGTCACGAGGAAATTATTTTTCTAAGAAAATATCTTTGAACTCTCTCCATTCCATAATTGATACTTCTTCATCTTCCTTTGTATTTTGAATCAATGACTACCATTGATCAGCATCTCCAGTAAGGCGGTAAACTGCCATGACAACCTTTTCCCTTTCACTACTCCCCAAGGCATGGAATATTTTCTCTAATGAATTTATCCATTGTTCAGCTACTAAGGTATTTGTAATTCCATTGAATGTTGGCGGTTGTTGCCTCATGAAGCGGTCTAAAATTGATCCTCCACGTTGCGGATCAGGGTGCTCCATATGAGTAAGGTTATTATTCATAACCTGAGTGAGTTGTCCCAGTATGGTAATAAGTTGATCAGCACCAATTATATCTCCAGCTCCACAATAATTATCTTGAGTAGGAGGAAAATCCCTACATGGAGTGCGTGCATTGATACGGTTTCCATTCCTCCCACTAGGCACCATTTCTAAACAATGGAAATAAACTAGATTAGTTTATGAATTAAAATACATAATTCCATACTTGTAAAATACTTAACATAAATTGAACTATTTATGGATATAATCCATAATCATAAAAATGCTTTCTTTGAGGAAGTATGTACTCATAAGCCCTTCATAATGGTTTGTAAAGAAAATTATAATTATCCTAAGCATATCCCCCGGGAGTGTCATAACCAAGAGTGCAGTAAGGCCCGTTGTCGTGCACCGGTTCCTGTTCGAGTCTAGCTCAAAGCAGTGTTTTCGGGTTTTACCCCTAGGTACATCTGTGCCAGAGCCGCCTCTACCTGCTCATATCCAGACATGGATGTATTTCTTATAAAACTCACAAAATCTATATAATACCAAAATTCTAGGAAGTTCTTCTATACTAATCCTCAAAGTCTATCTTTGGGCTATGTGCTCTAATCAGAGTTTATCTAAATCTAGCTTCCAAGGTTAGTACTAAACTGCCTCTGATAACAACTGTAATGCCCCGACCCCAGTTACCCAGAGTCGGTGCATTATTGCATAACATTGGCATGATCACAAAAGATCAAGTCTCGAAAGACCGATTAGTTTAGTAGCCTTGGAAACACTAGATACATTCATAAATGTTACATTACATCATAAAGTAAAAAATCTACAATAAAAAAGTCTCCATATTCCACACTCATATCCTCTTCTGACTATCCCTGCAAGTCATTCATAAAATACTTCTTCACATCTTGGAAAATATTAAAACATTGAAAGGGGTGAGCTCAGATGCTCAGTAAGGATAACAATATTGCAGAAGCTTTCATAAATAAACATTAACATTTAAGGCAATGTATAACTAAAACAAAAGCCTTTTTAAACATGAACTTCAGCATAATATGGCAAAAATAAAATTAAATAATTCCATTTACTTACTCACATGGATATTATACTAGTCGAATAATCATATGCAATATCAATAACTACTTTCATAATGATGGAATGCATAATGCCGGACTATCATAACCACGTAGCCAAGGACTTGTGCCAAGACCACAAATAATATTTTGTCAAGGGCTCGTGCCAAGACACTAGTTTGTCTCATGATACCTACCGATGCATCAAGGAGCTATAACGGTCTCCACCCATCACTTATTAAGTCCAATGAATTCCTCATATGAACTGGTTTCAACATATCATAAACTATAACATAATCGTATCACATAAAACATGAATAAAGGAAACATAAAATTTCCACATTTCAATCACAAGATATCAATACAACACATTGATATATTAAAACATTATCAAAACCATTTTCTATACCAAAATAAATGAAAGTTAAAACTTGGTTTTATTTTTCATTTAAAAAAGTTATGGCTTGTAGAGGAAGCTGAAACTCAAATAATGGTCACGGCGGCGGAGAAGTCGTTGTCACCGCATACGTAAGAAAAAAAAACATTCCTTTTGTTGTTTAGTAAAAACACTTCGTATAAAAAGATTCCTTTTGAATAAAAGTAAAAGTCAAAGGGGTTTATACACCGTATAAAAGAAATTTGTGTATAAAACAAAATATGCCTTAATGAATGGAGATTGAGACGAAGTCCCTTAAAAAGATCATTTTTAAATAAAATATATCTATTATGTGTATTCACTATATGTACACATAAAGAAAGTACAAATACAAGAATAGGACATAATAATATCATGATATAATTTGAAAGTATGATATTAACCCAAAGAATGGAAATTGGGTTAAGAAGTTCCCCTACCTCGTGTCCGACTTGACTCGACCATTCTTTAACCTCCTGAATAATAAAATAGAGCTAATTTATAATCGTTTAAGAACATTTTTCAAGTTTATTATTCCTTTTATATCACTTATTACCATGTTATGAACATTATGTAATTATTTATGTTAATAACGGTCATTTTGTCGATCCTAGGTACTTGAGTAAAAAAAACTTCTTATAATTACACTTTGTTCATGTGGTAAAATATCCATTATATCCATAATTATATTCATGATGTAGATATCATATACATCATATATATCCAGTATATAAATTCATTTATAATATTACATAATATTTAGAGGTAAGAAATTAAATGCACCGTTCATGGAGACGGTAAGCCGCACGTACGCATAAACGCTACTTTCATTTCTATTTCGTATTTAATGGGTTGAAGTTATAATTATATAAAGGTATAATATAATTCCAGTATAATATAATGTATAATACAATTTACTCCATCCTTTATACATCCCACATATGGCATTAACAATTCAAATCACTTTGAGGGGGCGGTAGTCCGCACTTCCTAAAATGAAAATATCGCGTTTACCCATAATGGAAACCATAAAGGTATGAAATAAATGAAAAATAAAGAAGCTTAAGTAAAAAATAAACATATTATATATCATATATAAATATAGTTACATCTTAATGGCCACCTTTGAAGGTGTTATATAAGTGTTGAACAATCATCGTTTCGTGAGGCAGAAATTCTCCATCCATAGAAATAGTATGTTATTTAACCATTAAACGAAGGTGTGTGAAAGTTTAAATCAAATAATTCTCATAAAAACATCCTAGTATATTGAAGATACTGGTTTTGTTACAAAAGAAAATAATAAAAAGAGTTTATGGGGTTGGAGAAGCAAAATAAAACAAAACAACATTAGAGAAGACATTACCTTAAAATCGGGTAACTCTTTTTGATTTGAGCCAAAGGCTTCCTGGGGAATAATTATGCCCAAAGTTATGATTCTAGGAGTAATAGAAGGAATTTGAGAGAGTACTTGGGCAGAGGTTGGCCGAGCCAAAAGGCTTTGAAGGTGTGAGTAAGGTGGTAGTGGTGGGGGCCTTTTATAAGAGGAGAGGAGGGGCACTCTTGGAAAGTCATGAAATGTTACTTTATTATATAATGAGCTTCAGATTTTAACGGTCCCACACTTATATATTTCTAGGATAAGGTGATAAGAGTTCGAAATATACTCATCCAATAGGCTTTTAACAAGTGTAATTCTTATATTTTACATTATCCTTCCATTTTATTAAAATCGTTAATTATTGAGGTAATCGCTGCATCATCATGGTGTCATAAATAATTCAATTTATATAATGTCTAAAAATTATAAAACAAATATCATGATGTATTAAATCTTTTTATATTTCTAATGAATATTTATAGTCAAAAATATGACTTGTATAACCCCATTTAAAAATTGTTTTCGTAAAACAACTTATGTTTGTGACATTTTTATTTTAACTTTAAATAAAATTTATTTATGTCATTTTCATACCAAAGTGGCTCCATGGGGTCCCCAAGTTGACCCATGGATTTTCTTGGTCGGCCATGACACATAAAATAGGGGTAGGACAAGTGTAAAGGTATTTTCATATTTTTATAATAACATTTTTACCTTAAATTTCACTAATTACCTTTAATCGCGATTAACTAAACTTAAAAGTTAATATTCACCAAAAAATTATTTTAATCCCATTGAACCAAATTTTACTTCCTAATGAAAACCATGTATGTCGGATTTTTGAAAATCAAATCACAGAAGTGGTAATGTTTCATTTAAACGAAAAATCAGTTTTTTAACTACGACTTAGTGGTTTCACTATTCATTAAGAATTGAAGTTTTTCAGAACAATTCCAAAATTTCACCCTAAGCTATAATTGATATTCCGAATTCAAAATTGATTTCTATTTTAAAAAATTCCAAACATATAATTTGAATTAATTAATTTTATAATTAATTCCCGCTGTCACAACAAATAGCGTGTTTTTAAGAAACTATATATATCAAAAGATTGACAATTGTTTATGTCCAATTTAAAAGTGAAATTAATTCTAATGAACATTGGATGAAATGGTAAAAATATATTCTAATTATACTCTAAAACCACTCAATAGTATAATTTATCACTATAAATTATTTTGATTAAAAAAGTTGTTTTTAAGTATTTTTCACTATTCATAAAAAATTGGAAGTTCTCAGAAAAATACCAAAAATTAAACATAGGCTAATTTCGATATTCAGAATCCAAAAATGAAGTCCATTTTGAAATATAAAATTTATATAATTTCAAAAAGTGGGTATTACTATTCATAACTACTACTTTGATTGGCCATGGTGTGTTAGAATCTCAAACTTGCATACAATGCAAGCTATTGCATTATTGAAAGAGAAGCGTATCGTGAAAGCTCGGGGTGTTACAGTTGGGTCAAGCTTGCTGGTACCTAGTGCTCGGCCTTCACTTGCTGGAAAGTGAGGCATCTAGAAACAAACTCCGCCAAATATTTCTTCATCCCTGGCCACCAGTACTGACGTTGGAGGTCTTGATACATCTTCATCACGTTTGGATGTACTGCAAAGGGGGATGTATGGAACTCCATCAACACCTACTCTCATAGAACCAATGGTACAACTGTACGTCCTCTGAAAAGGATAGCGTACTCCCCACCTTCATAATATCCTTTAGGTGCATGGCCTGAGGATATATGAGCACGTGTAGTCTCGCAACAGCTGTATCCGAGTTGCGCCTCCCTGAATTGCTGAAGGAGTGGAGGGGAAACTATCATCGACTGGAGGTATATTGTATCATATCTATCCACTTAGGATATCTGAAGCAAGGCTAACTGCTTCGAAGCCTCGTTCAGTAGCTGCAAACTCGATCTCCGACTAAGTGAATCTGCCACTATGTTCCATTTCCCAGGAGTATAGACTATCTCAAAGTCATAGTCCAGGAGAAACTCTATCCAACACCACTGTCTCAGATTCAGATCATTCTGTGTGAAGATATATTTGAGACTCTTATGGTCTAAGTAAACAATGAACTGCTCACCCATCAAGTAGTGTCACCACATCTTCAGTGCAAAGAATACTGCTACCAACTCCAAGTCGTGAGTCGCATAATTTTTCTCATAAGGCCTCAGATTCTTGAGCCATAATCAATCACTGAATCATCCTACATCAGGACGCAACCGAGTCCGGTCCTTGATGCATCACAGTAAACCACATAGTCAGTTCCCTCCTCTAGAAACCTAAGGATGGGAGTGCTGGTGAGCTCTGCCTCATCTATTGAAAGCTCTGTTGGCATGTATATGACCATAAGAAGGGATTCCCCATCTTAGTCAATGCAGTCATATGTGCTGCTACTCTGGGGAAATCAGGTACGAACCTCTGATAGTAGCCTGTTAATCCAAGGAAGCTCCACACCTCAGTAACACTCCTGGTGGCTCCCAAGAAAGTACTACCTCGATCTTTGCTAGATACACTAAAAATCTGACCTATGAGATAACGTGTCCCAAGAAGTGGACCTTCCGTATCCAGAACTCACAGTTCTAGAGCTTCCCATATAACTGGTGCTCCCGAAGTGTGTCCATAACTATCCTCAGGTGTACATCGTTCTATTCCTCAGACACTGATTACACCAAGATGTCATCGATGAAGACCACCACAAAGTGATCATGGTATGGCTCAAAGATCCTGTTCATGAGCCCCATGAACACTGCTGGAGCATTGGTTTTGCCAGAATGCATCACCAAGAACTCGTAATGGCAATACTAACATCTGAAGGCTGTCTTCAGTAAGTCCTCGTCCCATACCCTGAGCTGATGATAGCCTGATTTGAGGTCTATATTTGAGAACCACTTCACTCCTTTCAACTGATCAAATAGAACATCAATCCTCAATAGATATTACTTTTTCTTCACGGTCACCTGTTTTAGGCACTAGAATCCCACACATAGCCTCAAAATTCCATCTTCCTTCTTGGAAAACAACAAAGAGGATACTCATGGAGAAACACTAGGCCTTACGAATCCCTTACTCTGTAAGTCCTCCAACTGTACCCTCAACTCTTGAAGCTCCATAGGGGACATTTGATATGATGGTGTATATATCAGCGTTGTTCTTGGGTACAAGACAATACGGAAAATCTACCTCTCTATGAGGAGGTAGTCCTGGGACATCTTCTGGAAAGATGTACCCATACTCATCCACCATCGCTAGAAACTGTGGACTCGCCTCATCCACCTTGTCGAAGGTCATTCAAGCCAGCTGATATGTAATCGGCTACACCCTCTTGAGCACAAGTTTATCTCATGCTGCTCTATTTTCCTTCTCACCAACAAAGGAAAATTATCCTCCATATCTACGCGTACATCGAACTGTACGTCTCAAGTAGTCAATATATGTGTGAACTGCTGATAGACAATCCATGCCTAGAATGACGTCGTAGGGATTCTACGCCACTACTAGAAGATCCCATCTAAAAATATATCATCTGAGAGTAAGATCACACTGTCAGCACCATTGTGTGACTGTTGAATCTCTTTCTGTAGGAGTATCCAAATGAAAAGATCGAGCTAAAAGCTTAGTCGGAATTTCAGAGTCCCAAACTAAGTTTGTAGTAAGGAAAGAATGGATAGAACCTATGTCGATAAGCACCGATGCTAAAGTATATAACATACAGATCATACCTAGTATCATCTCAAGGATTTCAGGTCTGTGAGCCTCTACTGCATGTAGCTAGGCTTGTCCCTATCCACCCGATCCCTGAGCTCATGGTGGACCACCTGAGGGTGGTGGTGGTAGTGCCTGGTGACCCCGACCACCTCCTATTGCACGTCCTGCTCCCCTAACTCATCCACTGCCTGGATAACGCTCATTCTCCTTCCACTGCCATAGTCTCAATGGCCTCTCCACCTTCTGCCGATCATCCGAATGAGGAGTCATATGGTCACGAGCTCTGTGACTCCATCCCCCGTAGGAAAAATAGATCATGCTTCACTAGTGCCTCCCTCGGCCTCTTGAGCCTCGTACCTATGAACCTGTATCCCGGGGTCTCCCTCTAGAATTCCTATCCTTCTCGGGCTTCTGTGTCATCTCTCTAATACTCGCTATAGATGACTCTACTACATGTCGTTTGGTAGGGGCTCTCATTGTTGGTGCCTACTCGGCAAGGAAGCTCTCCATCAGCAAAGCTCGCTCTAGCACCCCAGCCTGCGTCGAGATGCTGAGAGAAAATGTCACAGCTCTAATATCTCATCATAGCCCCTTCTCAATGGTCCGGGTTCTGAAGTAAAGGTACCATACCATGTTGGTGGAGTATCATGAGAGGTCAGTAAATATTGCCGAGTACTGAGCCACAGTCTGGCTGCCCTGCTGTAGATGCATCATGTAACGACCCAAAATTTCATTAATGGAAAATCCCTCTTGATCCAGTTAAATGTTTCTTTATGTTTTTATATGATGTCAACTTCTTTAGTTTAACGTTAAGATTTGTGACCATTACTTTTATAGCCGTTGAACAGTGATCATCTGGGTAGTTTAAATATAAGGCTTTAACGAAACCATTTTTACTCAGACAAAGGAAGTGATGGCCTCATCCAGTAGAATTTCCCCTTACGAAGCCCATTTGTCGGAGCTCGGAAAGGAGGTGGAATCTTTGGGCTTTGCCCTTGACCAAGCCCAAGCTGAGCTTCATCAAGTCAAGCTCGAACGTGATCGTCTACGGGAAAAATGGAAGTTGATAGAGATTACCACTCGAGCAATGTTATCCGAGCAACCCCAAGAGTCTGTCACCATCGCACACCTTACCCTTAGGTCTTATGCGGCTATTTTAAGGGGTTATGTAACAAATAAGTAGCACCATGTTCATGTACATTATTTTTTGTATATAATAATAAATATAATTTCTAGTCATTTTTGATGCATTGTAATTAGTTTTTAAAGTACAAATGATGTTTTTAGTTTTTATTTAATTAAGAATTATATTTTATTAAATTAAAGGATTTTTGAATTAAATAATATTTTAATAAAATATTATTATTAATATTAAATTAATTTTTATTAAATATAAATGATCTTATAATTTTATGAATGCAATTAAAATTTTTATTAAGGTTTGAAAGCCATTTCTGTCAAAACCCGTGAATTTTTTATAAATGTCGGTTTTTATTTTAAAAGTGAAAATTCACATATTTAGAAAATTATTTAGATAAAATAAATATTATTTTTGGAATCAGGACGTCGAAATTATTCAACGGTGATTTTTTCATAATTTTCTGAGACAGTCAAATTTTTGGGTAAAAATTAAATACCATTTAAATATATAATGTGTTTTATGACATCATAATGACCCAATGGTGATGTAATAAAATACCATAATCCTTATGTTCGGCCAATATGTATTTTATCATTAAAATAATGAGGTTTTGGGTTTGTTTGACTCACTTTTCAAAGCATTAATGGAGCCCTCAAGACTTATTCAACACTTTGCCTTTTTAAATTAATTTCCATGGGAGTGTGACTCACCTCCACATAAGCAACCCTAATTTTTTAATAAGTTCGGACCTTGGCCTTGTAAAATATTTTTTTCCTCTTCCCTTTTCCAGAAATCATGGGCAAATACCATGGGATGGTTTGTGGTTTGGATTATTTTAATATAAGGGGTCCCAAACCTAAATAATAAAGAATTCTCTCACCTTTCCTATATAAACCCACCCAAGCTCCCACTTCCTCCTCACCCAAAGCCCTTTAAGTTCGTCCAAACTCTGCCCTACTCTCTCTAGAATCCTCTCAAGGTGCCCCAAGCTCCCAAGAAGCCTCTCACAAGCCTCTCTCTAGCCTTTGGAAGCACACTTCCAAGTAAGTGTTTTTCTTCCTTTCTCATTTTTGTCAATTTTCTTTAAGTTGTATTGCCCTTTTAATTTCATTTATGAATGTTGGGGTATGGTTTCGCACCTCTCCCATACTGCCCTCTTATTGTTTGAATGATGGGAGACCCCTTTCTCTCTCATTAAATGCCTCCCATGTACACCCGTTACTATGCCGAAATTCTGAAAGGAACCTTTTTCTCCTCTTTTATATTCAAGCAGTACTTTTGTATCATGAATCTAAATTCCTTTTCAATTGTTTGGACATGTATATATATGACCTTCTTACTGTCCATTACATGTAAATATGATGAGGAACCCCTTTATCTCTCATCAGCCCTTTTTATGAATTCTTATGTCACGCCGTTACGCTGCCGAAATCACACCGATTTTCTAAGCCAATATCATTGTGTAGTGAATACCATGCCAATTTCTCCATAAAGGGTATTCAACTTTATGAACATTTACATATTGATTGTAAAGTTTCATGTATGAATTCCACATTCCTTTATCGTGGAAGAAATGACTATGTTTTATGAATCCATGTTTTATGATCCATGTGGCACACTTATGCATGAAATGAAATGTTTAAGAAGGGTGCGCCCTTTATAGCGCTCCAATGCATTGGGTAAAGTAAAGTATCATGATACGTCATGTGCAATGAGTGTTGACTCATGCTAATTCAAGTGCAACGAGGGTTTACTCGTGCTTCAAGTGCAATGAGGGTTTACTCATGCTCCATGTGCAATGAGCCTTGGCTCATGCTAATTCAATGTTAAGTGTTGTTGCCACATTTCCATGTTATGATTATCATGCTTTATCATGCCTTTATGTCCATGTCTCTATTATGCTCTATTGATATGCCTATTGCCTAACATGTATTGTACTCCTCATGTTATTCATTATGTACTCCCTTACTGGGCTTTATAGCTCACCCTTTTCTTATGCATGTCCTCAGGTTATCCCATGCAATGCTAAGTACGAAGGAATGTAGTGGTCATGTAAAGGAAGTTTTCAATAAGGATGTTGTATTTCAAGTTTAAAGTTTTTATGTAATGATCCTAATCCCCAAAGACACTAAACCTCTCGATCTTCTTTGTTGTATCAAGTGAAGTTTTATGTAATAAAGCATGTTTAAGTTGTAATAAAAGCAGGGTTGTCATAGTTGGTATCAGAGGATAGGTTTAGTTATTTTTGGGATTAGGAAACCCTAGTAAAGCCTTAGATACAAGACTAAGCATAATAAAAACATCCCTAAGTTTTGGTAAATACTAAGTAAGTGTTTTATCAAACAAATACATCCCTGTATGGATACGAGCAGGTAGAGGCGGCTCTGGCACAGATGTATCCTAGGGGTAAAACCCGAAAACACCGCTTTGAGCTAGACTCGAATGGGAACTGGTGCACGACAACGGGCATTGCTGCACTCTTGGTTACGACACTCCCGGGGGATATGTTTTGATAAATTCACAATCTTAGTATGAACCCTTATTAAGGGAAAAATTCCCCTAAGAATATATGTTAGAAGGAAGATCATGAAAAGCCTGGATTGAATCCTATAGACTCATGAGTTAAAGAGATTAAAGTTTATTTATAAGTCATCAACTTTTGTCTTTGGATTACCCTTTATGTGTTACCCCTAACTTTCCTTTTATTCCAGCCAATGGCCGGTAATAGGAGAACTCGGGCTAACAACCGTTGTGAAGATCAGTGTGATGATTGTACTTATGAGATGCCCAATCCAATGGGAGCGGGAATCGCGAACTTTGTCACGCTTCTCTCTCAGCTAACTCAAGTTTTGAATAGAAACACTGGTCAAGAGGAACGTTCAACCCCCCCTAAGAAAGAACAAGTCGCTATTGAAAGCTTCATGAGACAAAGGCCTCATACTTTTAGTGGATCATCCGATCCCACGATTGCTGAACAATGGATCAACTCCATTGAAAAGATATTCTCTATCCTCCAATGCTCTGAAAAAGAGAAGGTTCTCTTGGCGGCTTATCGTATGGAGGGTGAAGCTGATCAATGGTGGACGTTGATCAAAAATACGAAGCCTGAGGAGGAGATCAAGGCTTTGGAATGGAAGGTATTCCGGAAGATGTTTTTCGATAAATATTTTCCACGCACCCTCCGTCTTAAGATGGAAAGGGACTTCCTTTCCCTCAAGCAGAAAGATGAGGAATCTGTGGGAGCGTACGAGGCAAACTTCACAAGGCTTGCACGATACGCTTCCGGCTTTGTCGTTACCCCCGAATGCAAGGTTGACCGCTTCTTTGGTGGGCTGAAGCCTAGCTTGCGGAAAGCATTAGCGATCCGTGACTTCGACAGCTATGAGGAAATTGTCCGATGTGCCCTCAAGGTTGAAATGGAGATCGTAGAATCACAGGGGTATCATGGGGACAAGAAGCGGAAGGTGGACTTCAATGCTGGTGGTCCGATGGATAAATCCAACGGCGCTAAGAAATTCCAGCACCCCACTTGCCAAAAGTGTGGAAAGAAGCACCCTGGAAATTGCCTTAGGGGGACAAGAAAATGCTTCAAGTGTGGAAGAGAAGGGCACCTAGCTGTTAACTGTCAGCAAGAAGGACCCGCGGCTGCGACGGAGGGGAGGAACACTCCGTTCGAACCTCAACGCGTTGTTCAATGCTTCAAATGCAAAGAACCTGGTCATTTTGCGAATCAGTGCCCTAATCCAAGGGTTATCGGAGGCAATCAACAACCTCCAAGACAGCAAGGAAGAGCTTTTGCCATCACTTCTGCCGAAGTGAACCCCGACAACGAAGTGGTGACAGGTAAGCTAGTTATTCATTCAAGAATAGCGAACGTACTTTTTGATTCAGGTTCTACGCATTCTTTTATATCTCAAAAGTTTAGTAGAACAATCCCTGCACCACCACAAATCATGGAAGTAAAGATGTCAGTGAGTACGACAAATGGGGCAATCATTGCATCCCATGAGTATAAATCCTCCCCTGTTATAATCTGTGGATTGAATTTCCCGGCGAACCTCGTCATACTCCCTTTGGTGGAATTTGATGCAATTCTTGGCATGGATTGGCTTTCCTTATATAGAGCCAACATAAATTGTCGGGAGAGGGAAATCACACTCCATATGGAGAATCGACCCCCGATTCTTTACAAGTGTCAGGAGGAAGATGAATCTCCTTTAGCTCCATCATCTCAAGCATGGATATTACTGCCTTATGAGCATGCATATCTGGCTCAGATGATTGATTCCAAGGAAGAAACCATCCTTGAAGAAATGCCTATTGTGAGGGAATTCGCTGAAGTATTTCCCGAGGAACTTCCTGGTCTTCCTCCAAGAAGAGATGTTGAGTTCTCAATTGAACTTATACCTGGGGCGCTACCAATATCCAAGACTCCATATAGGATGGCTGTGGTTGAGCTTGAAGAACTGAAGAAACAACTACAGGAGAATCTGGATAAAGGGTTTATACGCCCAAGTGCATCACCATGGGGTGCACCAGTCCTCTTCGTCAAGAAGAAGGATGGGTCAATGCGGCTTTGCATCGATTGTCGTGAACTTAACAAAATCACGATAAAGAACAAGTATCCTCTCCCAAGAATCGATGACTTGTTTGATCAGCTGCGTGGAGCACAATACTTCTCCAAGGTCGACTTGCGGTCGGGATATTATCAAGTAAGGGTGAAGAAGGAAGATATCCCCAAGACTGCTTTTCGTACAAGGTACGGGCACTATGAATTCATAGTAATGCCTTTTGGACTCACCAATGCTCCAGCAATATTCATGGACTTGATGAATAGAGTCTTTAGAGATTACCTAGATAAATTTGTGGTAGTCTTTATAGATGATATTCTAATATACTCCAAAACCAAGGAGGACCATGAGGAGCATTTAAGAACTGTACTGGAGACTTTGCGCAAGGAGAATCTCTATGCCAAGTACAGCAAGTGTGAGTTCTGGTTGAAGGAGGTCTCATTATTGGGCCATATCATCACAAGCAATGGGATATCTGTGGACCCCTCCAAAACAGATGCAATTGAGGGATGGTCGAGGCCAACATCGGTAACTGATATCCGTAGCTTCTTGGGATTAGCTGGATATTATCGACGATTTGTGAGAAACTTCTCACGATTGTCCAACCCTCTTACCAAGCTAACTCGAAAGGGAGTAAAGTTTTCTTGGAGTGATGAATGCGAAGAAAGCTTCAAGGAGTTGAAAAGGAGGCTTATCACTGCACCTGTGCTCACTTTACCCACAAGTGGGGAGCTTTTTGTGGTATTCAGTGATGCTTCGAAGAAGGGCTTAGGATGTGTGCTGATGCAGAATGATAAAGTGATATCCTATGCCTCAAGATAGTTGAAAATCCATGAGCGAAACTATCCAACGCATGATCTGGAGTTGGCGGCGGTGATCTTTTCCTTGAAAATCTGGCGGCATTATATCTATGGAGAGAAATGTGAGATATATACTGACCACAAGAGTCTTAAATATATATTCACACAGAAAGAGCTTAATATGCGCCAGAGAAGATGGATAGAGCTCATAAAGGATTATGACTGTTCAATACATTACCACCCTGGGAAGGCGAACAAGGTGGCGGATGCCCTAAGTAGAAAGGATCCAGCAATTCTATCAATGATGAGAATTGAGAAGGATCCAATCTTCTTAGACTTGATGAAGATGGACGTGGGAATCATAAAGAAGGGAACATCATCAATCCTTTCACAAATGATTGCTCAACCATCTCTTTTGGAAAGGTTAAAGGACGCTCAAAAGGATGATGCGAGAATCCAAGAAAAAGTGGAAGCTATCAAAAAGGGAAAATCCTCAGAGTTTAATGTTAATGAAGAAGGAATTGTGCGGTTTGGGAAAAGACTATGTGTCCCATCAAGTTCGGAGCTGAAGAAGGAACTTTTGGATGATACACATAGTTCAAATTTCTCTATTCACCCAGGGAGCACAAAGATGTATCGAGATCTCCGAGAAAACTTTTGGTGGGATAATATGAAGAAGGAGATCGCCGAATATACATCAAAGTGCCTGGTGTGTCAGCAAGTGAAGGCAGAGAGGCAGAAGTCTAAGGGGATGATGCAACCATTGCCCATACCAGAATGGAAATGGGAGAACATCACCATGGACTTCGTCACTGGACTTCCAAGGACATCCAAAAGCAACAATGCAATCTGGGTTATTGTGGATCGTCTTACAAAGACTGCACACTTCATTGCTATTTGAGAGGATTTCTCTTTGGATCAACTGGCACAGATATATATCAGGGAAGTGGTACGGTTGCATGGAGTACCACTATCTATTGTGTCGGACCGAGATCCAAGATTTACCTCTAAGTTTTGGAAGAGTCTTCAACATGCTCTGAATACTAAACTGAACTTCAGTACGGCCTATCATCCTCAAACTGATGGCCAATCCGAGCGGACTATCCAAACACTTGAGGATATGTTGAGAGCGTGCTCAATGGACTTTAAAGGAGGATGGGATCAACATCTTCCTCTAGTTGAGTTCTCTTATAATAATAGTTTCCACTCAAGCATCCAAATGGCACCATATGAAGCCCTATATGGGAAAAGGTGCAGAACACCGGCATGTTGGGATGAGGTCGGTGAACGTAAGCTGCTTGGACCAGAAATGGTCGAAGAAATGGTGGAGAAGGTGAAAACCATTCAGCAGCATATCAAGGCAGCCCAAAGTCGACAGAAGAGTTATGCAGATAATCGTCGACGAGACCTTGAGTTTAAAGTCGGAGACATGGTGTTTTTACGCATATCTCCGTGGAAGAAGGTCATGAGGTTTGGAAAGAAAGGGAAGTTAAGTCCAAGTTACATCGGCCCCTTCGAGATTCTTGATCGTGTTGGGGCTGTGGCCTATCGACTAGCACTTCCACCTACTATGGCCAAGGTGCATGATGTCTTCCATGTATCCCTCTTAAGGAAGTACATACCAGACCCTTCACATGTACTCTCTTCTGAGGTGGTACAATTAGAAGACGATCTTTCTTATGAGGAGCAACTAGTGAAGGTCTTGGATCGTAGAGAAAAAGTTCTATGAAATAAGACAATGCCCCTCGTAAAGGTGTTGTGGAGAAACCACAAGTTTGAAGAAGCAACTTGGGAGTCGGAGGATATGATGAAGCTAAGTTACCCACATTTGTTTTAGTGTGGGAAAAGGAAAATTTCGAGGGCGAAATTTCTTAAGGGGGGAATGTTGTAACGACCCAAAATTTCATTAATGGAAAATCCCTCTTGATCCAGTTAAATGTTTCTTTATGTTTTTATATGATGTCAACTTCTTTAGTTTAACGTTAAGATTTGTGACCGTTACTTTTATAGCCGTTGAACAGTGATCATCTGGGTAGTTTAAATATAAGGCTTTAACGAAACCATTTTTACTCAGACAAAGGAAGCGATGGCCTCATCCAGTAGAATTGCCCCTTACGAAGCCCATTTGTCGGATCTCGGAAAGGAGGTGGCGTCTTTGGGATTTGCCCTTGACCAAGCCCAAGCTGAGCTTCATCAAGTCAAGCTCGAACGTGATCGTCTACGGGAAAAATGGAAGTTGATAGAGATTACCACTCGAGCAATGTTATCCGAGCAACCCCAAGAGTCTGTCACCATCGCACACCTTACCCTTAGGTCTTATGCGGCTATTTTAAGGGGTTATGTAACAAATAAGTAGCACCATGTTCATGTACATTATTTTTTGTATATAATAATAAATATAATTTCTAGTCATTTTTGATGCATTGTAATTAGTTTTTAAAGTACAAATGATGTTTTTAGTTTTTATTTAATTAAGAATTATATTTTATTAAATTAAAGGATTTTTGAATTAAATAATATTTTAATAAAATATTATTATTAATATTAAATTAATTTTTATTAAATATAAATGATCTTATAATTTTATGAATGCAATTAAATTTTTTATTAAGGTTTGAAAGCCATTTCTGTCAAAACCCGTGAATTTTTTATAAATGTCGGTTTTTATTTTAAAAGTGAAAATTCACATATTTAGAAAATTATTTAGATAAAATAAATATTATTTTTGGAATCAGGACGTCGAAATTATCCAACGGTGAATTTTTCATAATTTTCTGAGACAGTCAAATTTTTGGGTAAAAATTAAATACCATTTAAATATATAATGTGTTTTATGACATCATAATGACCCAATGGTGATGTAATAAAATACCATAATCCTTATGTTCGGCCAATATGTATTTTATCATTAAAATAATGAGGTTTTGGGTTTGTTTGAGTCACTTTTCAAAGCATTAATGGAGCCCTCAAGACTTATTCAACACTTTGCCTTTTTAAATTAATTTCCATGGGAGTGTGACTCACCTCCACATAAGCAACCCTAATTTTTTAATAAGTTCGGACCTTGGCCTTGTAAAATATTTTTTTCCTCTTCCCTTTTCCAGAAACCATGGGCAAATACCATGGGATGGTTTGTGGTTTGGATTATTTTAATATAAGGGGTCCCAAACCTAAATAATAAAGAATTCTCTCACCTTTCCTATATAAACCCACCCAAGCTCCCACTTCCTCCTCACCCAAAGCCCTTGAAGTTCGTCCAAACTCTTCCCTACTCTCTCTAGAATCCTCTCAAGGTGCCCCAAGCTCCCAAGAAGCCTCTCACAAGCCTCTCTCTAGCCTTTGGAAGCACACTTCCAAGTAAGGGTTTTTCTTCCTTTCTCATTTTTTTCAATTTTCTTTAAGTTGTATTGCCCTTTTAATTTCATTTATGAATGTTGGGGTATGGTTTCGCACCTCTCCCATACTTCCCTCTTATTGTTTGAGTGATGGGAGACCCCTTTATCTCTCATTAAATGCTTCCCATGTACACCCGTTACTATGCCGAAATTCTGAAAGGAACCTTTTTCTCCTCTTTTATATTCAAGCAGTACTTTTGTATCATGAATCTAAATTCCTTTTCAATTGTTGGGACATGTATATATATGACCTTATTACTGTCCATTACATGTAAATATGATGAGGAACCCCTTTCTCTCTCATCAGCCCTTTTTATGAATTCTTATGTCACGCCGTTACGCTGCCGAAATCACACCGATTTTCTAAGCCAATATCATTGTGTAGTGAATACCATGACAATTTCTCCATCAAGGGTATTCACCTTTATGCACATTTACATATTGATTGTAAATTTTCATGTATTAATTCCACATTCCTTTATCATGGAAGAAATGACTATGTTTTATGAATCCATGTTTTATGATCCATGTGGCACACTTATGCATGAAATGAAATGTTTAAGAAGGGTGCGCCCTTTATAGCGCTCCAATGCATTGGGTAAAGTAAAGTATCATGATACGTCATGTGCAATGAGTGTTGACTCATGATAATTCAAGTGCAACGAGGTTTTACTCGTGCTTCAAGTGCAATGAGGGTTTACTCATGCTCCATGTGCAATGAGCCTTGGCTCATGCTAATTCAATGTTAAGTGTTGTTGCCACATTTCCATGTTATGATTATCATGCTTTATCATGCCTTTATGTTCATGTCTCTATTATTCTATATTGATATGCCTATTGCCTAACATGTATTGTACTCCTCATGTTATTCATTATGTACTCCCTTACTGGGCTTTATAGCTCACCCTTTTCTTATGCATGTCCTCAGGTTATCCCATGCAATGCTAAGTACGAAGGAATGTAGTGGTCATGTAAAGGAAGTTTTCAATAAGGATGTTGTATTTCAAGTTTAAAGTTTTTATGTAATGATCCTAAACCCCAAAGACACTAAACCTCTCGATCTTCTTTGTTGTATCAAGTGAAGTTTTATGTAATAAAGCATGTTTAAGTTGTAATAAAAGCAGGGTTGTCATACATCAACTCATGAATACGCATAGAGCGTAGGGTCACTGGCACAAACTCTGACCTAAAAAGGATCTCAAAGTCTAAATAGTTGAGGGTCCTCTCCTCATGAACCTAGAGTGTCGAGCTCCACCATCGTCCTGCCGATCCCTGAAGAAGGCTAACAGCCAAGATCGCCATCTTCTCGTCAGGTGTATCTATTAAGAGAAAGACCCACAAAACTGCCTTAATCTAGTACTCTACTGACTGGGGGTCCATATTCCCTTGAAACCTCAGAGTCCTCTGTCTCTGGAACTCATGCATTGTGCTTAGCCGACGTGCACGATCGACTGTTAGAATCTGCTACTCAATAGGTGGCGATGCTGCTGGTACACCACCCGAAGGTGAAATCACTATGAGTGGTCCCTGTAACGACGCCACATCACTCGGTGGGACACTGTCACAATCTTTAATCAGAATCATAGATGGCTGTCTTCAGGGAGGCATCCGGTAAGAAACAAATGCACCATGGTCAATATGTTATACATGGTGAGCTGACTCAAGAAAGATCAAGAAAACATTTCAAAACACTAGCAACCGGTGTTTTCATGTACCGAGTCAGAAAACAGAATTCAGGGTCCTAGTGTATGGATACGTCAGCCACTGCAACAACACCAAACTCCCTATACTGAAAACCAAACTCAAGACACTTTACACCATTGCCTCATTAAAAGTAGACTCTTAG
The DNA here is from genome assembly GCA_963277665.1 of Viscum album. NCBI lineage: Eukaryota > Viridiplantae > Streptophyta > Magnoliopsida > Santalales > Viscaceae > Viscum > Viscum album. The sequence goes on from OY728162.1 coordinate 815,987,972, forward strand.
TTCTTCTGGTAGAACTGACCTCCCTCTGATACCACTTTGTCATGACCCATACCATGGGGCCCATATGTGACTACCCCAAGCACGCCTTCCACATGACAGGGGTTGGTGACTAGCACCTAAAGGATTTTTTCGAATAGGGAAGGCATTTCTTTAGAGATCTGTTCACACTAAAAAATGCCAACTGAAGTAAACAACCAACAAAAGTAAGGTATAACCACGAGAGTAAAGTACAACCACAAGTACAACTAAAAACTAAAAACATTGGGCCGTAATAGAATCCCTAGAAATTGAAAATAATGTAAACTGTTGTTGCATATTCCCTAGAGCTCTACCTGGAGGTTATTAGATATATTTCTGAAGTTGAAGAAGAGGATCTCGACTACTCCCGTCGCACCAAGCTCCACCAAGTCCCGAACCTCCAAAGTCTGTCTCGGAGCGTCAGTAGTCTACACCAGACACACATGTGCAGGTGGAGCCCGTGCAGGGGTGAGTATAATAACTCATTAGGGGACCCCGAGACCCCTGAAGGTCACTCAGTAATCAAAAAAAAAACATCAAATGAAATACCAAAAAGGTAATATCACAAGCATAATCTAAATCATGAAGCACCAAGCAAAAGAGATAGCTCACTCTAATGGTATAACTTCAAGGTTACTAGGATAGGGATGAGTAGTCATAAAGCCAGATTATCCAATCCATAGTAACTATAATTCAAACCTGTATAGGTCACTATATGATGCCCGTATTGGTCGCTGGTGATGAACCGTATTGGTCGCTGGTGATGACCCGTATTGGTCGCTGGTTCTGACCCGTATTGGTCCCTGGTGCCGACCCGTATTGGTCACTAGTACAGAGGTAGGGATGATTAGTCATAAATCTAGATAATTCCATTTTGGAGTTTCTAATGCTGACCTATATTGGCCGCTCTTCTTCTTCTTCTTCTTCATGTCACAACTAGTCACTGGATTCCCGCACATAGCAGACCTAATCTCCAGAAGGTTCTGCTCCTCAAGCCATCAGTCATATTTCAACTGATAAAAAGTCCCACAAGAATCATACCCAAAGTACCAGACCATCATAGGGGTCCCAATGTGATAGATGTCACATCGATCAGATGCCTGGTCTGTGAGATATGAGCACTTTTGTAAAAAGGCCCCGGTTGGATTCAATTCTGATCCATCCAGAGTCGCACCTCAAACTCTGTCAAAAACTCACTTAGAGTATCTCCAAAGGACCACCTTGTCATATGGGTCCTTATTACATAGATGACACGTCAATCGGATGCACGGTCTGTTAGTTAAACCCCTTTCCATGAAACAGGGGAGATTGCACCTCGGTCTGGCCTAGCTCGGTCAGGCCCAACGGAATATGCCAAAGGGACTACTTCCTAAAAAGGGGTCCCAACTCCACTGGCAGCATGTCAAACATACACTTGGTTCATCAGTTACGAGCGATTATTTATTCGGGGGCCGGTTGGGTCTGGGCCCAGTCCTACTCGGTCAGGCCAGCCTAACGCAATGGGTCCCAGGGTCTACCTGACCCCGACAAAGTCTAGCCCAATAAGGGTCAGCCTAGTTCACTTGGTCTAGCCCATTATGGTCGGACCGCCTAGTTCACAGGCCGGGTCCGCAGTTGGGTCGACCCGCTAGGTGGGGCTCGACCCACCCGTGTTGGCCCATTGGGCTACGGGTCCGTCCCATTCGTCCGGCCCAGTCCGCCTAAAGGCGGACCACATATGAAGCTGGCCCTGCGGATGCGGGGCTGCGCTGCCCCCTCCTGCCGCAACTGCTGCCACTGGTGGCGCCTGGAAGAGTCACCCTTCTTATACGAAGCTGGCTCAGGCCCGCCGCCTCTGGCCACCATGGCACACAACAACGCGCCGCCTTCTCGCCGCCCGCAAACGGTTACCGCGAGCCTCCTCCGGCCGCCGCCAGCCGCCACCGGCATGGCGCGTCATCGGTTCTTTCTGCGGGCCACCGGACGTGTTCCGCTTGTCCATTATTGGTGTCTTCTACACCTACGAGCCTCTCGGGTCACTGTTGCCACTGCGTGACCCCTATCTCTGCCTTTCCGTCACATTGCCCGACCACACACGGGAAACACAAGAACAACAAGATCAGCGGAGGGTCTATGCCTTGTTCGGATTGGCCCGTGCCCTCCACGTTAGCGTTTTAACAAGGGGTGTTAACAAAAAACATATAATTTAGAAATAACTCTCGACTTGTAACCCTGCATCAACCTCCCATGTTTAAAAAATGATCCATAGATCAACCCGTTGGTCGGTTGATCTGTGTTCTTCGTATAGATCAGGAATGAGGAAGGATGAATTTTATAATATCAAAAAGAAAAATCCATACCTAGATGAGATGTCCGCTGACGAAGATCGACAAAACCTCCTTCATTGTTGTCATCGGTTCGTGATTTTGTGGTGCTCGTCACCACTTGTTGAATCTGGTCTCATCCTCCAGGTGGATGTTTCCAAAGGACTTCGTCATAGTTTCCTGGGTTGAATAATCCATGCCAAAACCCCACCCTAGGCTCTATTTAAATAATAGGGGGAAAGGTGAGTAACACATTGAGTAATTAATGAGGTTAATTAAATGAATAAATTAACCTCTTTTAATTCACAATGGTGGAGTTACACAGTTGATGATTCAATCCATTTAATGGATTGACAAGTCACTGGTCCTGTCACCTCCACTCATTCGTTGGAGAAAAATAAAATAAAATAACAATTATATGTTATTTTAATTTTCATTTAAAAGTACAAAAACTAAATTTTTCTATATCGACCCGACCCCAGAAACCCGGAGCCAATGCATTAATTTAATACATTGGCATGATTACAAGGAATCATGTCCCGAAGGACCGATCAGTTTAGCAGTCTTGGAAAATAGATTACATACAAGAATGTTACATTACACATTAGAAAATAAAACACAACATAAATTATACTTTGAGAACTTTATTAATCCCCTAGCTTAACCCTGCATATCAATAATAATACACTTCTTGGAATACTGGGAAAATTAAACATAATAAAGGGGTGAGATTAGATACTCAGTAAGAGTAATCAATACAGCGGAATATAACATAAACATTTGGCATGGTGAATAATTAAAAACATATGCCTTTACAAATAATAAACATAAACACTTTATGGCATGAATATGAGATGAATAAATAATTACATAATAAAACATAGTCATGGGTATTATACTAGTTTAATAACCACATTAAATATCAATATCTAATCTCATAATGATGGAATTCATAATGCCGGACATCATAACCACATAGTCAAGACATCGTGCCAAGACTACAAATAAGATTTTGTTAAGGCCTTGTGCCAAGACACTAGTTTGTCTCATGAGACCTACCGATGCATCGAGGAGATATAGCGGGCTCCACCCATCGCTTACTAAGTCCAATGCATTCCTCATATGAAAAGTTTGAAACATAATATAGACATTCGTACTAAAACTAGCATACGAAATGCCAATAATTTAACCACAAACCATGAATGGTATAAAAATAACACATCCACAGTCAAACATAACTCATTAAATACAATATGGAAGATTTTATTATAATAAATTAACCTCAATTGAGAATAATGAAGGATATTGACATAGATGAAAATAATCATCAAAACTATTTGAGAGAAATATCCCCCTTTTTCTTGAAAACATTTAAAAGTCTCACTATTTATCAAGAAGCTGTTTAAAAAAGATTTTTATATCAAAGTGTCCCATACCACTTTGAAACATTTAAAAGGAATTTTAATTTTAAAACATTAATTTCCATACAAATAAATACTTAAAACCATTTTTAAAACATGGACATTAATGATAATGATTTAGAAGAATAAATCTTTAAAACATTTAAAATGATATTTTAGTTAGAGTTCCTAACCAAAAGAGAGACACTTGAATACAAATTATTGAGGTAATAAACACCTTTTAATATCATAATAATAAAGGGATTCATGATATACTATGTCAAAGTACATTATATATACCATATAAAAGTGAATTGGTGTATAACAACAAATAAGTCTCAATGGAATGTAAATTGAGAGGAAATCCATTATAAAGACCATATCTTCAGGTTAAGGATAAATAAATGACATAGTTATGTGTGAAAAATATAAATACAATCAATATTATTGGATATTCAGTGTAAATCAATCAAGGGATATTCACACATATTCTTGTAAACACAACACCAATGACTTGGACGTTTAACTCAATGAATGGAAATTGAGTTAAGATTACTCTTATCAAGTTCATATCAATGACTTAAGAAATTATCAATGGAGTGATTACATGTATCAAAAGTATATCCACACAAAAGAGAGTGTAAATTACTATATAAATAATAAATAGTGATTCCACAAATAATCTTGGAGTAAAATAATCAATGAAGTATGCGTAAAGCCCAATGAGTGGAAATTGAAAATTGAAACTCCCTTACCAATTTGGTAACTCACGAAACATACACCCCATGAAAGACGGATCATAAAATGAAGATGTAAATACCCATAAATTAAATTATATTACACCAAGAATACAATCATGGGAAGTACATACACCACAAAAAAGTAAATAGTGGCTAATATGGCATGAATCTCATGAGAATAAAAAGTGAGATGAAAAACCCTTACCACGTTGTAATCAATCGAGTCGTATGAAAAAAAGTTAATAACCACAAAAATATAAAATAATACCATGAATATAAATATAATCATGATAATATATATCAAATGAAAGTACCCAATACACCACATTCAATAAATAAGTGGAGAACAATGGAAATCTCACGAAATTAAGAGTGAGATAAGAAACCCCTTACCTCGTGTCCAACTTGACTCGTTCGTTCTTTAATCACATGAATAATAAACTAATGTTAATTTCTACTTTCTGAAGAACCTTTTAGAGTTTATTATTCCTTTTATATCACTTATTACCATGTTATAAACATTATGTAATCATTTAAGTTAATAATGGTCATTTTGTCGATATTTGGTACTTGAGTAAAAAATGAACTTGTTATAATTAAAAATTGTCAACGTGGTAAAAATTTTATTATCTTAAGTATAATATTCACAATTAAAATATCATATATATCCAGTATATATATATATATATTTAATTATTTATAATTAGTTCATGATATTTGGAGATAATAAATGAAATGCACCGTTCATGGAGACAGTAAGTCGTACATACGCATGAATGTTACTTTCATTTATATTTTATATTTAATGAAATGAAAACATAATGATAAATAGGTATATTATAATTCCAGTATAATATCACATATAATATCATTAACTTCATCCTTTATACGTCCCATATAAGGCATTAACGAGTCATATCACTTTGAGGGGGCGGTAGTCCGCACTTCCCCAAATGAAATTATCGCGTTTTAACCATAATGGAAACCATAAAGGAATGATATAAATGGAAAATAAAGAGGCATTAAGAAAACATAAACATAATATATATCATATATAAATACAGTGTCATCTTAATGGCCACCATGAGAGGTGGTAAGAGATAATTGAACAATCCTCGTTTCGTGAGGTGTTAGTTTTCCATCAACAGAAACAGTATGTTCTTTACCCATTAGATGGATGTGTGTGTAAGTGTAGCACTAATACTTCTCATAAAAACATCCTAGTATATTTAGGATACTTGTGTTGTTATAAAATAAAGTAATAAAAATATTTTAGGGTTGTAGAAGTAAAATAAAGAAAAGAAGTTAAGAGAAACCATTACATTTAATTTGTGTAACTCCCTTTGGTTTGAACCAAACAGACTTCTTGAAGTAACTTATACCTAAGGTAAGGATTATAGGTGGAAGATAGGGATATTGAGTGATTATTTGGGTAGGTTTTGGATGAGCCAAGGGGCTTGAGAGGTGTGAGGAATGGGTTAGAAGTGGTGTCCTTTTATAAGGGAGAGGAGAGGCTCTTTAGGAATGTTTTAAAATGTTATTTTATTATAAACTTATCTTCGGTTTCAAAAGGTCCAAAACTCATTAAAGTCAAAGATAAGATGACTAATTTTAGAAATAAAATCATCCAATAATAATTGGACTGGTTTTAGATATTGTTTTAATATTAATAATCTTATTTATTTAAATCATTTATTAATGAGGTAATTACAACATCATTATTGTGTCATAAATAATTTAATTTATTTGATGTTTAAAAATTATGAAAAAATACCAAAATGTGGGAAAGATTTTTATATTTCCAATGAATATTTATAGTCAAAAATATAACTTATATAACCCCATGTAAAAATTGATATACTAAAGGATATTTCTAAATGTCTTTTTTGTCTTTACTTTAAGTTAATTAAAATAAAGTGTCATTATCACTCTTAAGAGGTTCCATGGGGTCCCAAAATCGACCCAAGGATGCCCATGGTCGGCCATGACTCATAAAATAAGGTAGGACAAGTGTTAAGGTAATTTTGAATTATTATAATATTCTTTTTTCTTTGAATTACCTTATTTACCTTTAACCGTGGTAAATAAAAGTCAAAAGTTACTATTCACCAAAAATTATTTTCATCTTATTGAACCACATTTTAATTACTAATAAAAACCATGTATGTCAGATTTTTTAATTTCAATTCACAAAAGCGGTGAAATTTAATTTAAATGAAAAAGTCAGTTTTTAACTACTACTAAGTGGTTTTACTATTCATTAAAAATTGAAGTTTTTTAGAAAAATACAAAAAATTCAGTCCAAGTTATATTTGATATTATGAATTAAAAAATGATTTCTAATTTACCAAATTCAAAATGTAGAAGTTGCATTAATTAATTTAAAATTAATTCCCGTTGTCAAAACAAACAGCGTGTTTTTAAGAAACAATAACTATCAAAATATTGACACTTGTTTATTATAATTTAAAAGTGAAATTAATTCCAATGACCAAAATTGGATTAAATGGTAAAAATATAATCTAATTATACTTCCAAACCATTCAAATTTATAATTAAACACTATAAATTATTTTGATTAAAAAATTTGTTTTCAATTAAAATTTAGAATTTTTCACTATTCACCCAAATATGAAAGTTATCAGAAAAACACCAAAAATTCATCGAAACTAAATTTTTATATCCCGATTATAAATAAGAAGTTTATTTTGTCAAATTGAATATATAAAAGTGTCAAATATTGGATTTAAATAGGGTTCATCATTAAAAGGCGGTAAAATTGCATTTTCTGAAAAATACTTCCTTTATTTGAAAAAAATGAATTTCTTCTTATATTATGTCTAAGAAACAAATAATATGGATGTTAAAATTATATGGAATATATAAAATTCAAAATTTAGTTAATACTACTTATAACTTCTTTTGAACAACTAATTTGGTAAGTCGTCGTGCTCTCGAACTCGGTGTTGTGTGAGGTGAAAGCTATTGAATTACTTTAAAGAGATAACGTACTATGAAACCTTGGGGTGTTACATTTTCTCCCAACCTACCATGGTCGAAGTGAAGCCTCCATTAAGAGAATCCTGGTGCTGCGGATTCAACGGTGTCCTAACATTTTTAATCCAAGCACCGGTTCAAAAGATATAAAATGTCACTCTTGTGTTTAGTGAACGTACCTTAAAAAAAGTTCATAAATTCATTCTGGGAACACCAGGCCTCAGAATCAAGTTCCATAAATTTTCACAGACTCATAATAATCCTAAATAATTTTTTTTAAAAAAATTACATGGAATTTTCCAGGTCTTTACAAAATTTACCATCTTACTATAATATTTTATTTATCTCATTTTCTCATCATCATTCATCATTACCTTATCCTTGAACCTTCACCCACATTTTGGATGTTTTACCCTTGTCTCTTGGTGATCTCCGTTGGTTCTTGGTGGATTTATTCAAGGAAACTGAATATTTCTCTTAGTTTTTCTCTTATTCTTCCATATGTTATCTTATTATTAAAATTTCTTAAAATTATATTTCCATAATAATACATAGAGGATATATTCATGGTTAAGGATAGTTTCTTAGATTATCATCTTGGGTTTTGAGTTTTATGAGTATAAAATTTTTTTATCACTTAAATTTTTAAATGATGGTGATGAGTTTAAAATGGATTTTAGGTGGGTGTCTCTACATAACGCATATTTCATTTAGTATACATTGGTTTATTGGATTTAATTTTTTTTCATGATTAAATAGGTTTAAAATGATTTATTGAGGGATATTCTTTGTTTTTCATGGTTTTTATTGTATATAATTTTAAAAAATTGTTATTTCACATGGTTAAATCTAAAAATTATTTTTGTACAATTTTTTTTAATAAAATGTTTCGATGTGTATTTTGATTCCAAACAATGTTTTAAAATAATTTTGTTGAAAAATAATTGTTTGTTCAGTTAATTTATGGTTTTTGTGATATTTAAGATGATTATTAATATTTAAGATATCATGATAATTGTTTATGGGTTGAAAATGATATACCTTGGGTGTGTTTTGGTATTCTATATGGTTTCTTCCTTAGTGTAGATTATGCATTGGCTAAGGATTATAGTTTGTTTAGACTAAGTGAGCTAATGAGATGAATTTTTGATCCCATTGATACCTTGAGAGAAATATGAATTGTTAGGTTTGTATATAATAGATAGTGTACTAAGAGTGAGTCCAAGTTACCTTTATACATAATAGTTAGGGATCCATATTTCTTATGTTAATCTTATTAAGAAATTATAGTTCTTTATTTCCCATTTATTTAGTTTGATATAGTGATATTGAATATCCCTTGTTCTCTTATTTATTATTTCACTATCCCTATTTTTTGGTGAGGGTTCTTGTCTTGTTTTACTAAGCCAAAGGATTTCAAAGTATTTTTAAATAAGTCTTTATTATTCTTATCAAATAAAACAAAAAGTGAATTTATAAATGGTTTTCAAACTAGAACTATTAGTTTTTATTGGGATCGATTCTATATAGATTCAATGTGGTATCATACTAGGATTTTTATCAAACACTAAATATACCTTTCAGTTTCCATAGACCTATTTATTACTGACATAGGTAAAGGGAAGGGTTCCACATAATTTGGTGTAACTTCTTAATACTCATTGTACTTCCTCAGTGCAGATATGGTAATGACTATAGGTCATGGGGAGATTTTATAATTTAGAGTATTTTGAATCCATTTAGTATTTCTTATGTTTAGTGGATGTATTGGCCTCACCAAATTTGACTCATTTTTTATTAGAATGTTTTTGGTTGTCTTGGATTACATTATTTTATCTTTTGGAATGAATATTGGATGGATCATTTTATTATTCTCTTTGAGTTATACTATGATTGAATTATTATTCTTATTGGAATTGTTTATTCATATGTATCAACATCTTATATATGGATGTGTCATATAATATTTTTTTTGTAGAGTTCATGGTGTGGTTATTTAGATTTCAAGGGTGGAATTAGTTCCAATGATTTCATTTTGAAACCCTAGTTCTTATTGCTAACCTAAAGTGAATGGGACTGTGTTTTATTACTTGTGGAGTGCTGGCCTTAGTGATGGATTGGGATGACCCATGATAGTTCATTATACAATGGAATTAGATCGAAGTTATTATTAGGAGAGTAAAGGTAATATGAAGATAATACCATTGAATCATGATAGGTTAGTGTGGGGGAGTGCCTAGCTATAACCATAGTAATCCTCAAGTTACCATGTATATTTGAGAATTATGTGTTGGATTTGAGCTTGGGTTTTGGGTACTTTGAAGTGATTTTATTTGGTATATTTTTATTACTATTTTGGTTACATTTTTATATGAATGAGATGATTTTTTATCATTAATTAATGCTATTTGGGGTCGAATGTTTCATTGAATGAGTCTTATGTTTTATGTTTTATAGGTTTTTCCTCTTAGATGGTCTTCTATGAACCATATAGAGGAAGATGTAGAACATGAACTACGAGATGAATCTCTGCTAGACCCCTCTACCATTGATTTAAAAATACAGTCCATCCAATCTATGGGATAAGAGAGAGAGTGAGAAAACTACCAAGTGGTGGATCATACTTAAGAAATTAATAAGCATAAAAAGACTATTTTTCATATGGATAGAGCACATCAAGAGATTGAAGTGTGAATAGAATTTTTTTACCATCTTTGGATTTATTTAGACATTTGAGACCCCTAAGATTGGATTTTCTATATATATACTGGATGGTTTGATCTTTATGTTGTGAGAGTCTATTATATGTTCCATGTTATATGAATTACTCACCTCATCCATGTTTAAGAAGATGATTTATTAGCAATTCTACCTAGAGACCTTGAGGATGTTGAATACCATGGAGTTTGAGACTCTAGAGTAGGGAAATCAATCAATAAAGGAATAATCCATGAAAATTGCCATGTTGGTTCATCTCTACCATAAAATTTTCCCGAAATATTACTTAAAAGTTTGATGTTTCATGATTGGATTCAAGTTGGTGATTTGGCCAGGGATTATTCTTCTCTACATACTAACTTATGTTAATGTGATTGATAAATAAGTGATATAATAGACTAAAATGGTTGTGTTGATTAGTTTGGGTGCTGTATCTATTATAATGGGTGGTTAGAGATCTTTGAATGGTCAAAATAGGAATTTTAGGGGAGTCTCATTGAGGTCGTGGTGGGAGTGTACAACAGTCACCTGACTCTATGTTGGTGTAATCATTTGGTCATAAGCCAATAGTTTTCCTCTAGTGTGGGAAAACTAGTCACACTAGTAAAAAAATATTGGGAATACCTTAGGATGTTTCATTTGTGTTGGTGCTTATTCCACCTTCAACATTTTTGCAGAAACCCTCATTAGGGTACAAGAGTTTTGTATTACTTTCCGAGAGGCTATTAGGTGCAGTCTAATGCATCCAAGTAGTGAGATCTCATTATCAGAAGAAAGGGGATTCTAATCTATCTTGGAAGACTCATAGTGGACCTGAGTGTAGATGTTTATATACATATAATCATGTTTCATAGGGATCTGATGCTGATCAGGTGACCTTGAGAGGTACAATATTAGTTGTATATTCTATTTCCTTGGTGTTTTTTGATATTTGTGAATACTATTATTTTATTTTATCTAATTTTATTAATGTTTTTTGATTGAAATCATATTTTATTCCAATTATAATGGATCTTTCTACTCCTTTGGGATAGAAGGAGTGGGGATTCAAGTTCCCTGAGTGCTAATTGGTGGTTGTTGATTTTGATGCAGTTTGGATTTCCTATCTCTTAACTTGGATATCTTTTATCTCACTATTGGAAAGTATTGTATGATCATATTTATAATTAATACTAATTTCTATTATTATATATTTTGATTAATTTCACTGGATGAAAACACACACGTCTTCTATGGTGAGTGGGATATAAGTTTAGGTAGGGAATGGATTGTTTTACATAGATTTGATTGATATCATGTCACGACCCGTCCTCGGGGCCCGTGTCATGACTACCCCAAGCCCACCTTCCATAGGCCAGGGGCTGGCAACTAGCACCAAGGCATAAATCCCGATAAATAGGGAAGGCATTGCCTTTGTAAAGTAAACAACCATCACAGAGTAAGCAAGCGGAAAGAGTAATCACTAAATATATACTGTAACAAGCTATGCTGAAAGTGAAAAGGGGTCGGAAATACAAGCCCAAATGTAAAGTACAACTGAAAGGGGAAAACAACAACTGAAAAGAAAAGCCGCAGCGTCGAGCCGTCCCCTGGAAGTCCCACTTGAAGGGCGAGCACAGATAGCCTCCACAGCTCCTCGGTCCAGCCGTCCGCTCCGAGTACGTCCCGCCCAGTGGTCCACCACCAGGTACCGTCCTGCTCCGCAAGCCTCCACCACGATTCCACTGCGCTGTCCGTCGTCTGCAACAAACAGAACGAAGTGCGGGCATAGCCCGTGCAGGGGTGAGTATAAGCTACTCAGTAAGGACCCCGAGACCCCTGAAGGTCTCCCGAAATCCACAAAGGATAAACCACAAGGAAAGATACATTCACGAAGTAACAACCGACACTGCTTAGGTATATGCCCATACATATATCTAAGTCATCAATTCCCGTTCGGCTCCAACATCCGAGCCCAAGCACAACCCAGTCCACACAGGAAATCAAAACGTATACTCACACAGAATAGCACAACACAATCCACGAAGGAGAGAAAAAGTAATCCACATAGGATAGCTCAACACAATCCACAAAGGAAAGTAAACAGTAAATCCACACAGGATAGTTCAACACAATCCACAAAGGAGAGTAAACAGTAAATCCACACAGGATAGTTCAACACAATCCACAAAGAAGAGTAAACAGTAAATCCACACAGGATAGTTCAACACAACCCACAAAGGAGAGTAACACAGGATTCAGCTCACAGAGGTATACTTCGTCGAAAAGGTGAAAGGGATGATCATATATAGATACTGAATCATCTAAGCTGGGACCCACTGAGGATACAAGACCAGCTGTCTTCATTGATTCATCTATGCAGGGACCCACAAAGGATACAAGACCAGCACTGAATCATCTAAGCTGGGACCCACATAGGATACAAGACCAGCATGGCTGGGACCCACATAGGATACAAGACCAGCACTAAATCATCTAAGCTGGGACCCACATAGGATACAAGACCAGCATGGCTGGGACCCACATAGGATACAAGACCAGCGCTCTTCATTGATTCACCTATGCTGGGACCCACATAGGATACAAGACAAGCACTGAATCATCTAAGATGGGACCCACATAGGATGCAAGACCAGCACGGCTGGGACCCACATAGGATACAAGACCAGTGCTCTTTATTGATTCACCTATGCTGGGACCCACATAGGATACAAGACCAGCACTGAATCATCTAAGCTGGGACCCATATAGGATACAAGACCAGCGCTCTTCATCGTCACAGTCCACTGAGGATCTCTGCACAGTCGTCGTCGTCGAAGTCGCAACCAGCACTAGGGTTCCCGCACACAGCAAGCTCGTTCGGGAGGGTCCGCTCCACGAGCCGAGAGGATGATACATCAACTGACACAAGGTCCAGAATTGATGTATCCAAAAGTTTCGTATCGTCAACAGGAACTCAACGTCGCAGACGGCGCGTCAATCGGACGCCCTGTCTGAGAGTTATTGGCTTTTCCGTCCCAGGGGCCCGGTTGGTTTCTAAGGCAAAACCAACCCGACCATAATCCAGTTGTGTCTAAACCTCGGGCGGAGTGAGCCAAAAGATCCGTCTCACTAAGAGTAATCCACCAAAGTCGATGGCACGTCAATCGGACGTCCAGAGCTCATGATATGAGCGTTTCCGCTCCGAGGGCCCGGTTGGTTTCGTGTACGAACCAACCCGGCCGAACCCAAATTATTCCGAAACCTTGAGTGCAATATACCGAAACGACCGTCTCGATCCAAGGATCGCATTGCCACTGACGGCGCGTCGTTCGGAGGCCCGTACCTCAAGTTATGGGCAAAATACTGAAAACGGTCCGAAGATGGGGGGTTTGGGTCCGGACCGACCCGGTTTGGCGTGACCCGGCCCGGCTCGGCTCGACCGAGCCGGCCAAGCGGAGGAACTCGCGGGGTGCACGCTGCCCCTGCGGTGTCAAAGTGTCGCAGCCCCGCTGAGTCACCCGGACGCGGCCGGGCCACCGCGTCCCTAAACCGCGGTTCCGCACGGCCGCAGAACCGCCTCGCCGCCGCGGCTGAAGCCACGACGAGGTTTTTCCCGGCGCAGTGCTGGGCGCCGCCGCCGTGCCGGCGTGGCGTGCCGGCGGAAGCTTTCGCGGGCCACCGGAGTTGCTCCGGTGGTCCTTTTTCATTTCCGTCTGCGCCGAGGTTCATCCCGGGTCCCGAACTTCACTGCAAGGCCCTCAAATCGCCCCTGCAGCCCCGTTTGTCGTTGCCCGTCAATCCGCACGTCAAAAAAGAACGCGCCGTCTTTGTTGTTTTTCCAGCGTGGCGCGACGGCGCTGCGCTCCTTTGCCGCAATTTCCCAACTCCCACGCGATCTTTCTTGGTCGACGTTCGCCGTTTCGCACACCAAGAACAAAAGGGGCAGTGGGTTCGGACTTGTTCGTTGGTCCGCACCCACCGCGTTAGCGGTTTGAAACAAAACCATAATTTCCAGCAATTGATAAACCCTGACCCGCAAAAATAAACCGCAGACCAACTTGTTAATTTAGTTGGTCCGTGTTCATGCCTTGGAGGAAAGCCACATGGAGTATTAACATTTCGAAACAACCCCTACCTCGTCAAGTCGTCGCACACGCATTCTTCGCGGAATTGACCGTCGCGGAACAAGTGGAGCGTCACGTCGCGGAAGGGCGTCGCGTCTTCGTGGAAGGGCGTCGCGTCGACGATCTCCGAGGATAAAGAAACAACAAATTTAATTAATAATAATTAAATCCGTGATGTTGTTATAACCCAAAAAGAGATTTAAATGAAGCGCAACCCCCTACCTTGTCGTTGTCGATCGAAGGTTTTCGCGGTGTTGGATTGTCGCGGAAGAAGAACCGTCGGCATCGCGGTACTCGGCGTCGCATCGCCGATTTTCACGGGTTCGGCGTTCTTCGTCGGAGGCCGGCGTTCTTCGCCTTCTTTGTGAAGGAGGATGAAGGCACAAGATTTCTGTCGAAACCTCTAAACAAACAATCCTCAAGATGTCGTGCGTTGCTCTTATTTTATTATTACACCAACGGATTTGAAACAGGTTAAGAAATGATTAAATTAATTCATAGAATTAATTAAATGAAGAAAACTGCCCAATTAATTGGTGCGTTAAGAATTTAAGAAAACACGTCAGTTGACTTTCATAAAAACGGGTTTTCGTGGGTGCATTACTTAGGGGAAAAGAAACGGTGGGGCTCGTGCGGGCCCCACCTCACAAATATCCTACCAAGAGGGTAGGATATTGTTGGATAACACCCTATCCACATCAACTCAGCTTAAACAGCTTGAAGTGGTCTTTAAGCGGCTTTAAGTGAAATAAAAATAAAATTTTCACACAACTTTATTTTATTTCTTAACTTAGAACCCAAAAATTAAAAACCACAACCGAGCAAACGCAACTCCGGAAGAGGCGTTTCTAAGCAAAAATCGGCGCTACGATTCCATCGGTGCCCTCAGAATTCGATTCCGGGCACCGGTTCAAAAGTAATAAAAACCCGCTCGTCCGTTCACTGAACGTACCCGAGCCAAACTTCGGAAAAAGATTCCGGGCACACCGGACCTCGGAATTCGGTGCCGTCATAAGTTACGTTCTTGTAAAATTACAAAGAAAATTAAGAAAAAAATTTCCTTGAAATTTACGGGTCTTTACATTACTCCCACCACAGGGATTTACTTCCCCGTAAAGCTTCACCACAAACTTAGGGATACAAAGGCGGTACTGAGCACGCATCTGAGCCTCCCGCTCCCAAGTGCTCTCCTGGAGGTTCCCAAGCTTCCATCTGAAGCACACTAGAGGAATCGATCATCCACGTAGGACCCGCTCCTGTCGATCCTCGATCTCCACTGGGACCTCTGCAAAATTCACCCCATCATCAAAGACCAGCTCTCCATGTTCAAATATTGGTGTCGGGTCATGCACGTATCTCCTCTACTGAGATACGTGGAAGACGTCGTGCACCCGATGCAACTGTGGTGGTAGATCCAGGCGATAATCCACCTTTCCAATCCTGCTGAGGACCTGGAAGGGTCCGATGAAGCGTGGAGACAACTCGCCGCTTTGTCCAAACCTCCGTAAACCATATCGAGGTGACACACACAAGAAGACGTGGTCGCCATCCTTGAACTCTAGTGGCCTCTGCCTCCTGTCAGCATAATACTTTTTCCGGCTCTGAGCTGTCCCCATCCGCTCCTGGATGATCTGGACCTTCTCTGGTCCTACAAGAGCTGCTGTGATTTCTTCTTTGCCGATAAGAGAAATCCGGTCTCATCCCTTGGATGAACCACTTCCTTTGCCTAATACAGTCAATCCCGACATGGATGTTGCTAATCCACACCAAGGATGATGTCGTAAGGCCTCGACGCTACTACCAAGAGATCCAACCGTTACTCTCGCCTCCAAGGGTTGAGTCACATTGTCGGCATCAGTGTGTGGTAACTGGGTCTCCTCCAGTAGATGTCTCACAAGTGAGGGTCAAGTCAACAGTCTAAACTGGAACCTCTTAGTAACAACACAAAAGAGTACAGGAATGAAAACATCACAAAGGTAAGCGTCTTTTACTATTGCAGCTCATAATACAAAGACACTACACAACAACAACAAGGAACTAGAAGTACAAAAGATCTATCCACTAGTTCTGGTCCTGTCCATCTGCTCCCAGAGATCCCTGATCGAAGGCCTCAACTTCCTGAAGCTGAGCTCTCACATGTCCACCAACTCCCTGTGGTCGGGGTGGACCTCATGGTGGTGGTGGTGGCAACACCTCGAAGTGTCGCCCACCATCTGCTACTCAGCCAGCTCCTCTGCCTCATCCGCCTGCACCCTGTGGACTACCGTGGCCGAACCTTTGTATGGGAGGTCCTCTACCACCTGTTTCTCATCTGTAAGACGAGTCGGGCAGTCTCGAGCCATGTGACCTCGCCCGCTGTATGCGTAACAATGCTTTCCCCTCGTGTAGCTGGCTCTCCTTCGGGTGCCCCGCACAACCGATTCTTCATCCTGAGACTGCCCATCTGATGGTCTGGCCCGTTTGGACCTCTATGTCACCTGTCTACTGCCAGCTGCAGAAGACCCTGCTACGGGTCGTCCTGCGGAGGGCCCTAACACTGGAGCCTGCACGGCGAGAAAACTCTCCACTAGAAGGGCTCTCTCCAACACCTCTGCCTGTGTTGGAATGTTGAGGGAGATCATCGAAGCCCTGATCTCGTGCCTCAGCCCATTCTCGAAGGTCCGAGCCCGAAAGAACGGGTCCCATACCATATTTGTGGAGTAGCGTGAGATATCAGTAAATCTCGCCGAGTACTGGGCCACTGTCATGCTGCCCTGCCGTAGCTGTAGCAGCTCTTGGATGCGCACCGCACGGAGGGTGGCTAGGATGAACTCGGAGTGGAAGATGATCTCAAAGTCCATCCAGAGGAGAGATTTATCATCGTGCACCTGAAGCATCAAGCTCCACCATCTGCCTGCTGCCGCGTGCAGGAGGCTCGCTGCGAGGATCACCATGAGGTCTGCTGGTGTCCTCACTAATCTGAAAACCCGTACAACTGCCTCTAGCCAGTCCTCCGTTGCCTGGGGGTTCGTCTCCCCGCGGAACCTAAGCGGTCGCTGACGCTGGAACTCGTGCAGCGTGCTAAGGCGATGTGCATCGTCAGCGGCTGGGGCTGGTAGCATCGGTGGCTCGGCGGGTAAAGGTACCGCCGGTACCTCTGCTGACAAGGAGCCCTGCACCGAGGCCCCGTCGCTCGGTGGGCTGTCATCACGCTCCACTCTCAGAACCCTAGCTGGCTGCCGTCGTGGGGCCATCCTGAAAAGAAACAGGTGCGCCACGGTCAGAACTATATACCTGGTGAGCTGACACAAGTAATCACAAAGAAAACTTGAACACACATGCTATCAATGTTTTCATGCATTAAGTCAGAAATCAGAAGTCAGGGTCCTGGTGTACGGATACGTCGGCCGCCGCACCAACACTGGACTCCCTGGACTGATAACCACACCCAATATGCTGAACACTATTGCTTCACACAGAAGAAAGATCAGAGTCTGCGGTAGAACCGAACTCATCTGATACCAATTGTCACAACCCGTCCTCGGGGCCCGTGTCGTGACTACCCCAAGCCCGCCATCCATAGGCCAGGGGCTGGCGACTAGAACCAAGGCGTAAATCCCAATAAACAGGGAAGGCATTGCCTTTGTAAAGTAAACAACCATCATAGAGTAAGCAAGCGGAAAGAGTAATCACTAAATATATACTGTAACAAGCTGTGCTGAAAGTGAAAAGAGGCCGGAAATACAAGCCCAACTGTAAAGTACAACTGAAAGGGGAAAACAACAACTGAAAAGAAAAGCCGCAGTATCGAGCCATCCTCTGGAAGTCCCACCTGAAGGGCGATCACAGATAGCCTCCACAGCTCCTCGGTCCAGCCGTCCGCTCTGAGTACGTCCTGCCCAGTGGTCCACCTCCAGGTACTGTCCTGCTCCGCAATCCTCCACCACAATTTCGCTGCGCTGTCCGTCGTCTGCAACCAACACAATGAAGTGCGGGCATAGCCCGTGCAGGGGTGAGTATAATCTACTCAGTAAGGACCCCGAGACCCCCGAAGGTCTCCCGAAATCCACAAAGGATAAACCACAAGGAAAGATAAATTCACGAAGTAACAACTGACACTGCTTAGGTATATGCCCATACATATACCTAAGTCATCAATTCCCGTTTGGTTCCAACATCCGAGCCCAAGCACAACCCAGTCCACACAGGAAATAAAAACGTATACTCACACATAATAGCACAACACAATCCACGAAGGAGAGCAAAAGTAATCCACAGAGGATATCTCAACACAATCCACAAAGGAAAGTAAACAGTAAATCCACACAGGATAGTTCAACACAATCCACAAAGGAGAGTAAACAGTAAATCCACATAGGATAGTTCAACACAATCCACAAAGGAGAGTAAACAGTAAATCCACACAGGATAGTTCAATACAACCCACAAAGGAGAGTAACACAGGATTCAGCTCACACAGGTATACTTCGTCGAAAAGTTGAAAGGGATGATCATATATAGATACTGAATCATCTAAGCTGGGACCCATTCAGGATACAAGACCAGCTGTCTTCATTGATTCATCTATGCTGGGACCCACATAGGATACAAGACCAGCACTGAATCATCTAAGCTGGGACCCACATAGGATACAAGACCAGCACGGCTGAGACCCACATAGGATACAAGACCAGCGCTCTTCATTGATTCATCTATGCTGGGACCCACATAGGATACAAGACCAGCACTAAATCATCTAAGCTGGGACCCACATAGGATACAAGACCAGCACGACTGGGACCCACATAGGATACAAGACCAGTGCTCTTCATTGATTCACCTATGCTGGGACCCACATATGATACAAGACCAGCACTGAATCATCTAAGCTGGGACTCACATAGGATACAAGACCAGCACGGCTGAGACCCACATAGGATACAAGACCAGCGCTCTTCATTGATTCACCTATGCTGGGACCCACATAGGATACAAGACCATCATTGAATCATCTAAGATGGGACCCACATAGGATACAAGACCAGTGCTCTTCATCGTCGCAGTCCACTGAGGATCTCTTCACAGTCGTCTTCGTCAAAGTCGCAACCAGCACTAGGGTTCCCGCACACAACAAGCTCGTTCGGGAGGGTCCGCTCCACGAGCCGAGAGGCTGATACATCAACTGACACAAGGTCCATATTTGATGTATCCAAAAGTTCCGTATCGTCAAGTGGAACTCAACGTCGCAGACGGCGCGTCAATCGGACGCCCGGTCTGAGAGTTATTGACCTTTCCGTCCTAGGGGCCCGGTTGGTTTCTAAAACAAAACCAACCCGACCGTAATCCACATGCGTCCAAACCTCGGGAAGAGTGAGCCAAAAGATCCTTCTCACTAAGAGGAATCCACCAAAGTCGACGGCACGTCAATCGGACGTCCGAAGCTCAAGATATGTGTATTTCCGCTCTGAGGGCCCGGTTGGTTTCGTGTACAAACCAACCCGGCCAAACCCAAAGAATTCCGAAACCTTGAGTGCGATATACCAAGACGACTGTCTCGATCCAAGGATCGCATCTCCGCTGACGGCACGTCGTTCGGAGGCCCGTAGCTCAAGTTACGGTCAAAAGACCGAAAACGGTCCGAAAACGGGGGGTCTGGGTCCGGACAGACCCAGCCCAACCCCCCCTCGGTCGGCCCGAACCGAGTTGACCCGACCCAGATTGGCGTGACCCGGCCCGGCTCGGCTCGGCCGAGCCGGCTGAGTGGAGGTACCCGCGGGGTGGGCGCTGCCCCCGCGGTGTCAAAGTGTCGCGGCCCCGCGTGGGGCCGCGCTGAGTCACCTGGACGCGGCAGGGCCGCCGTGTCCCTGAACCGCAGTTCCACGCGGCCGCAGAACCGCCTCGCCGTTGCGGCTTCAGCCGCGGCGCTGGGCGCCGCCGCCGCCGTGCCGGCGCGGTGCGCCGGCGGAAGCTTTCGCGGGCCATAGGAGTTGCTCCGTTGGTTCGTTTTCATTTCCGTCTGCGCCGAGGTTCATCCCGGGTCCCGACCTTCACTGCAAGGCCCTCAAATCGCCCCTGCGGCCCCGTTTGTCGTTGCCCGTCAATCCACACTTCAAAAACGAACACGCCGTCTTTGTGGTTTTTCCGGCATGGCGCAACGGCGCCGCGCTCTTTCTTCGCGATTTCCCAACTCCCGCGCGGTCTTTCTTGGTCGACGTTCGCCGTTTCGCACACCAAGAACGATAGGGGCGGTGGGTTCGGACTTGTTCGTTGGTCCACACCCACCGCGTTAGTGGTTTGAAACAAAACCATAATTTCCAGCAATTGATAAACCCTGACCCGCAAAAATAAACCGTGGACCAACTTGTTTATTTAGTTGGTCCGTGTTCATTCCTTGGAAGAAAGCAACATGGAGTATTAACATTTCGAAACAACCCCTACCTTGTCAAGTCGTCGCACGCACATTCTTCGCGGAATTGACCGTCGCGGAACAAGTGGAGCCTCGCGTCGCGGAAGGGCATCGCGTCGTCGTGGAAGGGCGTCGCGTCGATGATCTCCGAGGTTCAAGAAACAACAGATTTAATTAATAATAATTAAATCCGTGATTTTGTTATAACCCACAAAGAGATTTAAATGAAGCACAATCCCTACCATGTCGTTGTCGATCGAAGGTTGTCGCGGGGTTGGATTGTCGCAGAAGAACGTCACGAAAGAAGAACCGTCGGCGTCGCAGTACTCGGCGTCGCATCGTCGATTTTCGCGGGTTCGGCGTTCTTCGTCGGAGGCCGGCGTTCTTTGTGTTCTTCACGAAGGAGGATGAAGGCACACGATTTCTGTCAAATCCTCTCAACGAACAATCCTCAAGATGTCGTGCATTGGTCTTATTTTATTATTACGCCAATGGATTTCAAACAGGTTGAGAAACGATTAAATTAATTCATAGAATTAATTCAACGAAGAAAACCGCCCAATTAATTGGTGCGTTCAGAATTTAAGAAAACGCGTCAGTTGACTTTCATAAAAACAGGTTTTCCCAGGTGCGTTACTTAGGGGAAAAGAAACGGTGGGGCTCGTGCGGGCCCCACCTCACAAATATCCTACCAAGAGGGTAGGATATTTTTGGATAGCACCCTATCCATATCAACTCAGCTTAAACAGATTGAAGTGGTATTTAAGCGGCTTTAAGTGAAATAAAAATAAAATTGTCGCACAACTTTATTTTATTTCTTAACTTAAAACCCAAAAATTAAAAACCACAACCGAGCAAACGCAACTCCAGAAGAGGCGTTTCTAAGAAAAAACTGGCGTTGCGATTCCATCGGTGCCCTCGGAATTCGATTCCGGGCACCGGTTCAAAAGTTAGAAAAACCCGCTCGTCCGTTCACTGAACGTACCCGAGCCAAACTTCAGAAAAAGATTCCGGGCACACCGGGCCTCGGAATTCAGTGTCGTCAGAAGTTACGTTCTTGTAAAATTCCAAAGACAATTAAGAAAAAAATTTCCTTAAAATTTACAGGTCTTTACATATCATGTTAGATATCTAGTTTTTTCATAGATATGATTGAGAATGGTTTTTATGGGAAACTTCTAATGATGGTGGATATGTATCCTAATGTATATCTAGATAGTTTCTTTAGGTTTTATCCATTGTAGGAGGTAGAGTTATCCATTGATCAAGTTCCTGGGATAAACCCCATTTCCTTACCATCTTATCAAATGGACCCTACCAAGTTGAAGGAATTGATGCCTAAGTTGGAAGATATTGATAGAAAGTATTTTATTTATCAAAGTGTTTTATAGTGGGAATCATCAGTTCTCCTTGAAAAGAAGGTGGAAATAATCCTTTGACTTTTAATTGATTACCAGAAGCTCAATCTGATTACCATTAAGAATAAGTATCTATTTCCATGGGTTGATGATATTTTTTTATCAATATAGATGAGAAAAATGGTTTTATAAGGTTGAACATAGATTGGGATACGACTAGTTGAGAGTGAGGGAAAAAATATCCCTATGAGAATTCCATGATAAGTAATTAATAATATGTGTATCTAATTATTCCTTTTTTCTTAAGTAATTCCCCTTTGGTTTTCATGAATTTAATGATAATATATTTCACCATTATCTTGACACCATTATGGTGGTATTTATGTATTATATCATGGTTTATTCTAAGATTATGGAGAAACATGAGGATCATCTAGACATTATTTTAGGAAATTTAAAGGATCACCACCTATATACCAAGTTAGATAAATTCAAGTTCAAGATCTAGGAATGGAAGTATTTAGATCATTAAAAGGGTAATTTTATGTATCCCAAGGAGATACAAGTGGTTATGTCTTGGGATATGCCCCATAATGTGAATGATATAAGAATATTTATGTTTGTATCAAGATTCTATAGGTAAATTTTTTATGATTTCTATAGATTAGCATCTTCATTCACAACTTTGACTTGAAAGGGAGTAAATTTTTACTCATATGAGAAATTACTGGTCTATTTTGAGGAATTAAAGATCATGTTAACATTTAATATTATTATAATTCTCCCTAAAATGATTTAGGGATATACATTTTATTTTGATGCCTCTTATATGGGTTGGGATGCATGTTGATGTAGGGTGGTCATGTTTTGGAATATATATCTTTTTAGTTATGAACATATAAAAATAATGAACCCAACCATGATGTTGAGTTGGTATTTGTGATTCACTCCTTGATGGAAGGAAACTCTTACATTTTCAGGTAAATATTTAGATCATATTCCTATCATAAAAGTCAAAAATTATATTTTCACTAAGAGGGATCTAGACCATCGAAAAATAAATTTTTTAGAGTACCTCTAAATTTTTCATTGTGATATTTCATACATCTCTTATAAAGGGAACATGGTGGCTGATGCCTTGAGTAGGAAGTTACCAATTATTTCTATGAAAGAATTAGAGGATGAATAGTGTTTGGTGAGTTTGTTTATTGATATGCATCTGAATGAAAAATTGGAGGATGAGAAGGTGTTTTGGATATCAAGTAAAGCAACCATCTTTGGATGATTATATTAAATTCATATAGGTAGTGGGCCCTTATTTTTAGTGTATAAGTAGAATTATAAATGGTGGGTAGAACTTAGGTGATTGATCTCAATCTCCTTATGGTACCATTTATTTATAGAAAAGGATTTTTTTTCTTTTGTACTGAAGGTAGGATTTTACAGGATGTGGGAACTATTCCAAATAGGTTTTTCACCATGGGACTTACAAGATTTTATATAATTTTAAATGTAAATATTGTTTTCTTAAGATGAAGTGTGATATTGCTTATTTTATGCCTTAATGTATCAACTATTAGAGGATTAAAACTGAACATTAGGGACCTATGTTATTATTGTAGACTCCTCCCATTATATTATGGAAATATGATTATATATCAATGAATTTTGTGAATTTATTTCCTTAGAATCCATGTGGAAAGAATTAAATATGGGTGAATATTAATCAATTGATGAAATATTCTCACATTATTCATATCAAAGAGTGTAAAAAGATGAATATCTCAGAAACTACTAAGTCCATGAGATTTTGATGTTTTTTATATTTCCTACAACCATTATTTATATTATAGATCCATGATTTACTTCCTATATTTAGAAGTATATTTTTTAAGAGGTGGGTTCTCAGCTGATGTTGAGTGTAAGATATAATCTTAGATGGATTTCCTGATTAAATGGGATATCCATATTCATAAAGATATGATCTAGGCCTTTGAGGTTTATTTTTTAGGCTATTGTGAAAAGAATATATCTTTGGTTGAATTGTTGTATTATAATAGATTTAAATATTCTATTAAGACAATTATATTGAAGCACATTGTGGATAATTGAGTTGGATACCTTTATATTGGTTGAAATTGGGTGAACATTCCCTATTATGACTAATCCCCATTCAAAAGATGATGTAGAAGTTTCAATTGATTTAAAAGTTATTGGTGATGGATATAAGTCCTTGTAAATGTAATACCAACCATTTTAGAATTTGTTATAATTTATGGTTTTTTGATCAGGTATTTGGTACTATTTCTTTTGGACTAATACATCATCAATAATAAAATAAGGGTAAGTTTATTTAATGTTATATTAGTCCATTTGAGATTGTGAATCATCTCAGGAATGTGTTCTACCAGATAGACTTACCATCTCAGTTGATATCCATTCATGATTTATTTCCCATGTATTAGATAAACCTGTATTATTCATATTTATTTCATAAGGTTGAGTAGGAGGATTTTGATTTGAAAAATTATTCCACTAGGTTTAAGAAACATGTACATATTATGGATTATTAGAATAAATTGTTTTTAACTATATATATCACATTAGTTCATGTAATATGTAATCATTATAGAGATAGTTATGAGATATAGGATTGTGAAGCTTGGATGGGGGAGAAGTCGCCTCACTTATCCTTGGATACTATGCCTTGAGGTCATTAAAAGGTTAAAAAGTAGAAAGGTAGAGATAATAATAATAACCATGATGTTATTATCAATAATAGACTTTTTAATTAATTAATTAATTTTATTTTTTTGGTTATTTTGTTATCTGGTAGTTTTGGAGTTCTATAGTTCTGAAATGTATTGTGTTAGGCCATGTATTGAAAGAATCACAAAATTATGGTTTTCTTGAGGGTTTATAATTTTAAAAATTCCTAAATTTAATGTTCCTAAGGTTACTATTATGCATGGGACACCCTAATACATAAGGATCTAAACCTTTGTAAAAAAATGAGTACTTTGGGGGATCAAACTGCGACCTTGGTGGTTACGCCATGGTGAGTTATTGGGGTTCTGAATTTGGAAAAATACCTAAAATATGAATAAATAATTTACACTTATGCATCGGTATCCTTATGTGTAAGGATACTAGTGTCTTTTAATTATTGAGTGAGGGTGAGGCAAATTTCTTGGAGAGTGTGTGTTTTATAGTGAATGGGTTCCACAGGTGAGGCTACACCTTAGAGCTTAGTCCTGATGGAAACTTTCATCGTGGAAGGAGGAGGGCATGATATGGTGTATTGAACATGATATTTCTTTGCTTTTTTCATTGGATAAGTGCCACACTATAATCCAGGATAGTCATTCCATGGTGTGTTTTGATAGAGTTTCATGACAAGATGAATATGTTCATATAAGGAGGTATTGTGCCTTAATTTTTAAATAAGTGAATTTTACATCTTTCCCTTTTCAATTTTTATCTCATTTTATCTACATCCCCCATAATTCACTCGAATTATAACCCTCTCCTAGCTTTAGGAATTTTTATCCTTGTTCATTGGCAGTCTCTTTTTTGACTTAGTGGATTTATTCACGGTGACTCGTGATTTACTTGAGATTTCCTCTTCTTCATCGATATATTATAATATTATTCAATTTTATTCAAATTAGTTTCCCCCATTAGCCAAAAATATTATGAACATGTATAGGGTTTATTTCTGATATTAGTTTCTTAGGATTTTAGGTTTATGAGGATCACTTTTCCCTTATTGTGTTTTTAAACCAAGGGGACATTTTTATGCCAGATTTGTGGAAAGTGACATTATGTACTATATATTTCCTATGGAATACTAATGTTTAATGGATTTAATTTTACTTTTATTGATAAAATATGGCTGAAATTATTTCTTTAGGGTTTTTATATGCGTTTTCATTTTTTATTTATTTTCTTGTAATTTTTTTATTTTAAATGTTTCTCACTAAAAATTGATATTTACCCAAAACACATTTGATAAAATATTTCACATGGGATTTTGATTTTAAATTGGGGTTTCAACATAGTTTTTTTAAAGAGAAATAATTTATAATTGATATTTACTTGAATTTAAGAAAGTTGATTGTTGTTTGTGTGATTATCTGGCTTATTACGCTTCTTGAGATACATTGACATGTTTCCTATATTATGAGAATTGTTGACGGGTTACACATGGGAGAACATGGGTGTGTGTTGTTAAACTAGATGAGAGATTACATATTTTATATTATTAAATATATAGGTATTATTTCTTAGTTATACTGATTGAGCTAAGCAGATGGATTTTTAACCCCAAAGAGACGATGAGAGCTCCTTGAATTTTCAGGTTCATGTATACATACTAGTATACCAAGAGAGGGTCCAAGTTACATTTATACATGGAGGTTAGAGATTAATGTTTCCTATATTTTATTTTTTTATATATTCTATATATTTATTCACCATTTCATTATATGGAGTATAACACTTGAGCTGCAATTATAGAAAGATATATTTTTTGATTCTAAAGAAAGAATAACATAATAAACATAGCTTTATTCAAGAATGTGATTGAAAAATAAATTAAATTTTTTATAAATTGAATATTATAAAATTAATTTTATTTTTTAATTCAAAATGTCAAAATTATCTTATGTTTTATTTTCTATATTTTTCATAAATAATTGATTTTTAGGTGAATAGCGAAAAATACCAATTTTACAAAAACTGTCACTTTTATGAAATTAAAATGAAATAAGAATAACTTGAATTTTTTTGAAAACATTATTATACAAAATACATGTATTTAAAATGTAATATATTTATTATAAAAATTTAATGTTGAATTTATAAAATATATGTTTAATATTTTTGAAAACTAAGTAATTTTTTGTTCTAATAAAAAATAATTTTTAGTTATTTTATTTTAATCATGTATTTACAAGGTTACATTTAGTTTGGTTTGGTTTGAAAGAAAAATAAGTATATTTTTACTTAACATAATCCATATAACTCCATTGGACTAAACATTATACTTTATTTTCATGTAAACTCATTTTGATTCTTAAAATAAACATTGTTTTAAATATGGATTTCATTGAATTTTGCAAACAAATA
The DNA here is from genome assembly GCA_963277665.1 of Viscum album. Classification (NCBI taxonomy): domain Eukaryota; kingdom Viridiplantae; phylum Streptophyta; class Magnoliopsida; order Santalales; family Viscaceae; genus Viscum; species Viscum album. Next base: position 816,015,127 of record OY728162.1, read on the forward strand.
TTAATAGAAATTTTTAACACCTATTGAAATTGATTCTTGTGAAATGGATTCAATATTTGGAATGAAAATATATAATATTAGGTAATAATTTTAGCTTATTTTTTGGTAATAATCAATAGTAAAAATAGAACAAATTTGCTACCATGGTTAAAGTTAAAAGTTTTTATCGGGGGGGATTAAAAAAAGAGATAAGGGTAAAAATTCTACATAAAATTAACTAAATATTATTTTTTTAATATATTTACACTATATATTTTCATAAATTTAATTTCTGGTCTATTTGGAGCCAGTTTTGTAACAGCCCAGACTTTTAATAATGAGAATTCCTATTGATATAATTAAATGTCTTATTATATAAAATGGTTATATAAAACATATTCACTTCCTTTGTTTTAGTTTTTTAGATTTTAAAATTAAGTTAAGAATTGTTACCATTTCTAATATAGTTGTATAACAGTGATCACATGATTAGTATAAATATAGGGCTTTAACAAATCCAATTTACTCATAAAAAGGAAGCGATGACATCATCCAGTATAATGGCAACATATGAAGCCCATTTGTTGAAGCTTGGAAAGGAGGTAGTGTCACTGGGCTTCTCTCTTGAACAATCCCAATCTGAGTTTCAACACTTTAAGCTTTAATGAAATCAACTATGGGAGAAGTCAAAATTAATAGACATTACCACCCAAGCAATGTTATCCAAGCCGCCCAAGAGTCTATCACCATCACACACCTTACCCTTAGGTCTTATGCGGGTGTTGTAAGGGGTTATGTAACAAGACCCAAGAATTACTATTATGTGCATTATTTTTGTATATAATAAAGAATATAAATTCATTTTATTATTGTTACTTTTTAAATGGGTTTTAAATCACAAATATTATTTTTAGTTTATATTTAAATTCAATAAAGAAATCTATTTTGAAGAATTAATGGATTTTTAATTAAATAATATTTTAATAAAATATTATTACTAAATTAAATTTTATTAAAGATAAATGATCGTATAATTTTTATAAATACAATTGTAATTTTTATTAAGGTTTAAAACTATTTTTTGTCAAAACCCATGAATTGTCAATAAATGTCGGTTTTATTTTAAAATTGAAAATTCACATATTTAGAAAATTATTTTGATAAAATGACTATTATTTTTGGAATCAAGAAGTTAAAATTATCCAATAGTGAATTTTTCATAATTTTCTGAGATGGTTGAATTTTTGGGTAAAAATTAAATACTGAATAAATATATAATGTGTTTTATGACATCATAATGACCTAATAGTGATGTAAAAAAACACAATAAAAGGGATATTCAGACAATATATGTTTTAACTTTAAAATAATGTGATTTTATATTTGTTTGATTAATTTTATGATGCCTTACTGGACCCTCCAAGACTTATAAAATATTTTAACATTTTAAAATGATTTCCTTGAGAGTGTGACTCACCTCCACATAATAAAAACTAATATTTTAATAAGTTTGTCCATTGGACTTATAAAATAATTTTTTCCACTCTCCTTTGAAAAAAAAACCATGGTCCAAAACCATGGGTTGGTTTGTGGTTTTAAATATTTAATTATACAGATTCCAAAACCTATGTTTGTGAGATATTAATGAATTCCCATATCCTTTCCTATATAAACCCACTCAATATCCCATTACTATTCACTCAAACCATTTGGAGCTCTACCAACCTATTCACTCTCTATATAAACCTCCAAAGGTTCCCCAATCTCCTAATAAGCATCTCTCAAGCCTCTCCCAAGCCTTTTGGATCACACTTCCAAGTAAGGGATCCTCACTTTCTTTCATTCCTTATTAATGTACAATTTTCCTTATATTGTTATACCCTTTTATTTTCAATTAAAAATGTTTGGGTATGATTTATAACCTTCCCTATACTGCCCTCTTTATTTTTTAATGATGGGAGACCCCTTTCTATCTCATTAATGCCTCCCATGTACACCCATTACCATGCCGAAATTCCGTAAGGGATTTCTCTATCCTCATTTACATCCAAGAAATTATTTTATATTATGCATCTAAATTACATTACATATGTTTCAATATTATTTTGGAATGCATGACAAAATCATCATGTAAGTCAATACCATGCCCATTTCTATATCAAAGGTATTCAACTTTATACACATTTAATTTTTGATTTAGGACTTACATTTATGTATTCCACATCTCTTATTTGTGGAATAAATTATTATTTTTAATGAATCCATGTTGTATGATCCTTGTGGCACACATATGCATGAAATGAAATGTTTATAAAGGGTTCACCCTGATAGCACTCCAATGCATTGGGTAAAGAATAATATTATGATACTCCATGTGAAATGAGGGTTTAATCATGCTAATCCATGTGCAATTAGGGTTTAATCATGATAATTTATGTGCAAATAGGGTTTACTCATGCTCAATGTGAAATGAGCATTGGCTCATGCTAATATCATGTTAAATGTTGTTTCCACATTTCCATGTTATGATAATCATGATATATCATGCCTTTATGTTCATGTTTCTCTTATGATATGTTGGTATGACTATTGCCTAACATGTATTGTATTATTCATGTTATTCCTTGTTTACTCCCTTACCAGGCTTTACATATCACCATTTTCTTATGTATGTCCTTAGGTTATCCCATGAAATGATAAGTATAAAGGAATGTTGTTGTCATGTAAAAGAAGTTTTCTATAAAGAGTAGGGTTTCTGTAGTTGGTATCATATGATAGGTTAGGTTATTTTTGGTATTAATATTAGAAAACCCTAGTGAAATCCTTTGGGATAATACTAAGTATAATAAAAACATCCCTAAATTTTGGTGATTATAGAGTATATGGTTAATCAAGAAAATATATCATTGTCTGGATACGAACAAGTAGAGGTGGTTTTGGCATAGATGTATCTGAGTTTAAAACCCCCAAAAACCACTTTGAGCTATAATTTAATGGGAAATGGTGCACGACAATGGGCCTTGCTGCAATCTTGGTTCGACACTCCCAAAGGATATGATTTGTTAAATTCATAAGCTTAGTATGAACCATTCTTAAGTGAATAAAAAAATGCCCCTAAGAATATATGTTGGGAAGTAGATCATGGATAACATAGATTGAATCCTATAAATTCATAAGTTAAGTAAATAAATGTAATTTATATGTTATCCATTTTTTCATTGGATTTCCCTTTAGGTGTTATCCCTAACTTTCCTTTTATTCCAGTCAATGGCCGATAATAGGAGGACTTAGGCTAACAACTGATGCGAAGATCAATGTGATGACTGTTCAAACGAGATACCCAATCTGATGGGAGTGAGAATCACAATATTTGTCATGATACTCTCTCAGTTAACTCATGTTTTGAATAGAAACATGGGTCAATAGGAATGTTCACCCCCCCTAATAAATAACAAGCTACAATTGAGAGCTTCATGAGACAAAGGCCTCCTATATTCAATGGATCATCTAATCCCTCAATCGCTGAACAATAGATCAACTCCATTGAGAATATCTTCTCCATCCTTCAATGTTATGAACAAGATAAGGTTCTTCTGGATTCTTATCATATGGAGGGTGAATCTGATCAATGGTGGACATTGATCAACAATATGAAGTCTGAGGAAGAGATCAAGGTGTTGGAATGGAAGGATTTACGAAAAATGTTTTTTGACAAATATTTTCCTCGTACCCTCCGAATTAAGATGGAAAGGGACTTCCTTTCCCTCAAGAAAAAAATAATGAATCCATTAGAGCGTACGAGGGAAAAATCACAATGATTTTATGATACACCTCTGGCTTTGTTGTTACCCCTGAATGAAAGGTTGACCACTTCTTTTGTGGGCAGAAACCTAGCCTACAGAAAGCCCTAACAATCCGTGACTTTGATAACTATGAATAAATTGTCTGATGTTCCCTCAAATTTGAAATATAGATTTTTAAATCTTAGGGGTATCATGGGGATAAGAAGAGGAAAGTGTAATTTAATTTGGGTGGTCTGATGGATAAATCCAATAGTGCTAAGAAATTCCAGCACCCCACTTGCCAAAAGTGCGGAAAGAAGTACCCCGGAAATTTCCTGAAGGGGATGAGGAAATGCTTTTGGTGTGGAAGAGAAGGGCACCTAGATATTAATTACAGACAATAAAAACCAACTATTGTGATAGAGGAGAGGAACAGTCCATTCAAACCACAATGCATTTTTCATTACTTTAAATGCAATGAACTAGGGCACTTTGCAAACCAGTTCCCTAAGCCAAGGGTTTTTGAAGGAAACCAACAACCTCTAAGGCAATAAGGGTGAGCTTTTTCCATCAATACTATCGAAGAGAACCCTGAAAATGAAGTGGTGATAGGTACTCCCGTTATTCATTCAATATTATCAAACTTACTTTTTTATTCTAGTTCTACACATTCTTTTATATCCAAAAAGTTTAGTAGAACAATCCCAACACCACCACAAATCATGGAAGTTGAGATGTCACTGAAAACGGTAAATGGGGAAATCATTTCATTCCATGAATATAACTCCTCCCCTATCACATTTTTTGGATTGAACTTCCCATAGAACCTCGTCGTACTCCCTCTGGTGTAATTTGATGCAATTATTGGCATGGATTGTCTTTCCTTATATAGATCTAACATAAATTTCCATGAGAGGGAAGTCACTCTCCATATGGATAATCAACCCCAGATTCTGTACAAGTGAAAGTAAGAGGATGAATCTTCTTTAGAACTATCATATCAAGCATGGATATTACTTCCCTATGAGCATGAGTATTTTTCTTAGATGATTAAGTCTAAGGATCATCCATCCTTGAAGACATGCCTATTGTGAGGTAATTCACTGAAGTGTTTCCTGAGGAATTTCTTATTCTTCCTCCTCGAAGAGATGATGAATTCTAAATTGATCTTATACCTAGGGCATTTCAAATATCCAAGACACTGTATAGAATGGATGTTGTGGAGATTTAGAAGCTAAATAAACAACTACAAGAGTATCTGGATAAAGGGTTTATACGCACAAGTTCTTCACCATAGGGTGCACCAATCCTCTTCTTCAAGAATAAATATAGGTCAATGTGCCTTTGCATTGATTATCATGAGCTCAAAAAAATCATGATAAAGAACAAGTATCCTATTCCATGAATTGATGACTTGTTTGATCAGCTATGTGGAGCACAATACTTCTCCAAGGTGGATCTGTGGTTAGGATATTACCAAGTAAGGGTGACAAAGGAGGATATCCCCAAGACTAATTTTCGTACAAGGTACGAGCACTATGAATTCATAGTAATTCCTTTCAGACTAATTAATTCTCTAGAAATATTCATGGAATTGATGAATAGAGTCTTTAGAGATTACCTCGAATTTTTTTTGGTAGTCTTTATAGATGATATTATAATATACTCTAAAACCAAGGAGGAGCATGAGGAGCATCTAAAAACTGTACTAGAGACCTTGTGAAAGGAGAATCTCTATGAAAAGTACAACAAGTGTGAGTTCTAGTTGAAGGAATTATCATTCATGGTTCATATCATCACAAGCAATGGGATATCTATGGATCCCTACAAGGCAAATCAAATTGAAGGATAAATGAGGCCGACATCTATGATAGATATCTGTAGCTTCCTTAGGTGAGTTGGAGATTATTTCCGATTTGTGAGAAATTTTTCATGATTTTAAAACCCTCTTTCCAAGATAACTTGTAAGGGAGTAATGTTTTCGTAGAGTGATGAATGCGAAGAGAGATTCAAGGAGTTGAAATAAAGGATTATCACTACACTCGTGCTCACACTACCCACAAGTGGGGAACTTTTTGTGGGATTTAGTGATGCTTTGAAGAAGGGCATGGGATGTGTGTTGATGCAAAATGAAATAGTCATTGCCTATGCTTAAATACAATTGAAAGTTCAAGAGAAAAACTATCCAACACATGATCTAGAGTTGGCTACAGTAATCTTTGCTTTAAAAATTTGGTGACATTACCTATTTGGGGAGAAGTGTGAAATATAAACGGATCAAAAAAGCCTCAAGTATATATTCACATAGAAAGAGTTAAACATGATCCAAAGAATATGGTTAGATCTGATCAAAGACAATGACTACTCAATCCATTACCACCCTGGGAAAGCGAACAAGGTGGAAAATGATCTAAGAATAAAGGACCCATCGATTATATCATTGATGAGAATTGAAAAGGATCCAATCTTCTAATATTTGATAAAGATGGACATGGGAATCATAAATAAGGGAACATCATGAATCCTTTCACAAATTATTTCTCAACCATCTCTTTTTGAAAGGTTAAAGGATGCTTAAAAGGATGATGTGGGAATTCAGAAGAAAGTACAAACTATCAAAAAAAAAAGAAATCCTCATAGTTCAATGTTATTGAATAAGGAATTGTTATATTTGGGTCAAGAATATGTGTTCCATCAAATATGGAGTTAAAGAAATAACTTTTGGATGATTCAAATAGTTTTAATTTCTCCTTTCACCTAGGAAACACAAAGATGTATTGAGTTTTACGAGAGAATTAATGGTGGGATAACATAAATAAGGAGATCTCTAAGTATACATCAATGTGCATGGTATGCCAGTAAGTGAAGGATAAGAGGAAGAAGTATAAGGGGTTTATGTAACTATTACCCATACAAACATGGAAATTAGAGAACATCACCATGAAATTTTTCACCGGAATTATGAAGAAATCCAAAGGAAACAATGTTACTTGGGTTGTTGTGGATTGTCTTACAAAGACTGCACACTTCATTACAATTCAGAAGGATTTATCATTGGATCAACTTGCACAGATATACACCAGAGAAGTGGTAAGGCTTCATGGAGTACCACTATCGATTGTATCTGATTGAGATCTAAGATTCACCTCTAAGTTCTGGAAGAGTCTCCAACATGCTCTAAATACTGAGCTGAAATTCAGTAAAGCTTATCATCCTCAAACCGATGGCCAATCTGATCAGACTATCCAAACACTTGAGGATATGTTGAGAGCATGGTCAATGGAATTCAGAGGAGGATGCGATCAACATCTTCCTTTGGTTGAGTTCTCTTACAATAATAATTTCCACTCAAGCATCCAAATGGATCCTTATGAATCCCTTTATGGGAAGAGGTGCATAACACCAGAATGTTGGGATGAAGATTGGGATAAAAAACTCCTAGGTCCATAAATAGTGAAAGAAATGGTGGAGAAGGTTAAGACCATCCATCATCACATTAAATCTTATCATAGTTGACAAAAGAGCTATGCTGATAATCGTCGACGAGACCTAGAGTTATGTTAGATACATGGTATTCCTCCTCATATCACCGTGGAAGAGAGTTATGAGATTTTGGAAGAAGGTAAAGCTTAGTCCAAGGTACATTAGCCCTTTTGAGATCCTTGATCGCATTGGAGCAGTGGCCTATCTACTAGAAATCCCACCAAAACTATCTCAAGTACACGATGTATTCCATGTATCACTCTTGATGAAGTACATACCATACCCATCGCATGTACTTAATCTAGAGGTGGTACCATTGGAAAATGGCCTCTACTATAAAGAGAATACAATGAAGATCTTAGATCATAAGGGAAAAGTTCTATGAAATAAGACAATGTCCCTTGTCAAAGTGTTGTGGAGAAACCACAAGTTTAAAGAAGAAATGAGGGAATCAGAGGAAGTGATGAAGTAGAGTTACCCTCATCTTTTTTAGTGTGGGAAAAGGAAATTTTGTGGGAAAAATTTATTAAGGGGGGAATATTGTAACAACCCACACTTTTATTAATGAAAATTCCTCTTGATATAATTAAATGTCTTATTATGTAAAATGGTTATATAAAACATATTCACTTATTTGTTTTTATGTTTTTGGATTCTAAAATACTATTAAGAACTTTTACCATTGCTAATATAGCTGTTAAACAGTGGTCACAAGATTAGTATAAATATAGGGCTTTAACAAATCCAATTTACTCAGAAAAAGGAGGCGATAGACTCATCCAGTAGAATTGCTCCATACGAAGCCCATTTTTCAGAGCTTAGAAATGAAGTAGCATCATTGGGATTCACTCTTGACCAAGACTAAGCTAAGATTAAACATGTTATGCTTGAACGAAATCGCCTATGGGCTCGGATAGGTCGGCTCAGTGCGTCGGTGTCATCGTGTGTGCGACTCGGCTGATTGGGCTCGGTTTGTGTGGGGGTAACTTTTTTCATGGAGGTTGATGACGGGTCTGGAATGGCCTCGGGAGGGGGGGGGTTGTTACTTGTTTTCTTTGCATTGTTTTACAGTGGTGAAGGATATCTCTTGGCGGTCTCCGCTTGAAGCTGGCAGTGCTAGGGTTTATCTCAGTGCCGCCTCATCCTTGTGGTGGATCTTCTTCGGATTCATCGGGGGTTCTTCGCAGTGATATTTTGGTTCTTCCTTCATACTGGGGAGATTCTTTGGGCTTCCACGACACTACTGGTCTGATCAGTGGGCATAATACCAGATACCAACACACTCTACGGAGCGTTCAAGGGTTTGCTCTCGGTAGTGTGTTGCTGGTCTGTGGCGGTCTCTCAGTAGGTGGAAGTCGTCACTGATTTGCGGCAGCTGAATTCTTCGAGGGTCTGTGAGGGTTTCCTTCAACAGTCGGGGTGGTTGCGTGGGGTTTCCCTGGGTTTATTCTCATGGTTCTGTTTGATTTCTGTTGTGGAATGGTGACTCTGATCAATGGTCTTTCTGGAGGCCCTGTTATTTGGCAACAAAGAGGAATGCCGGTTGTTCGGGTTCCTATGCACCATGAAGGATCGTGACAATGGTGGCCGGACCAGATTGGCTCTGACCTTTGCCATCATCCAGTGAATGGTGGTGCGTGGTGTTCCGGTTTTCTCGCTGGAAGAATGATGGTTTTCACGTGGAAATGATTCTCGAGGTGGTCGCACGGCTCGAGGTGGGCACGTGGTTCGTGGGATTTTAGAATTTTGAATTTCTGAGGATGTTTGCGTTTGGATGATCTGCTGTTTGATTGTGAGTTTTCTGGTTATCCTAAATCGGCTTTTTAAAAATAAAAAAAAGGATTACCAGCCTATGGGAGAAGTGGAATTTAATAGAGATTACCACCTGAGAAATGTTATCCGAGCCACGCCAAGAGTTTGTCAGCATCACATAACTTACTCTTAGGTATTATGCAGGTGTTATAAGGGGTTATATAACACGAACAAATCATTATGATTATGTGCATTATTTTTGTATAGAATAATGAATATACATTCATTTTATTATTGTGACTTTGTAAATGATTTTTAAATCAAAAACAGTTTTTCAGTTAATATTTAAATTCCATTAAGAAATCTATTTTGATAAATTAATGGATTTTTGAATTAAATAATATTTTAAAAACTTATTATTACTAAATTAATTTTTATTAAATAAAAATGATTGTATAATTTTTATGAATACTATTGTAATTTTTATTAAGGTTTGAAACTATTTTTGTCAAAATATATGAATTGTCAATAAATGTCAGTTTTTATTTTAAAAGTGAAAATTTACATATTTAAAAAATTATTTAGATAAAATGAATATTATTTTTGGAATCAGGACGTCAAAATTATCCAATGGTGAACTTTTCATAATTTTCTAAGATGATCGAATTTTTGGGTAAAAATTAAATACCGAATAAATATATAATGTGTTTTATGACATCATAATGGCCTAATAGCATTGTAATAAAATACATTAAAATGGGTATTTGGAAAATATATATTTTAAATTTAAAATAATGTGATTTTATATTTGTTTGATTAATTTTATGATGCCTTAGTGGACCCTCCAAGACTTATAAAATATTTTAAAATTTTAAAATGATTTTCTTGAGAGTGTGACTCACCTCCACATAAGCAAGACTAATATTTTAATAAGTTTGTAAATTGGACTTATAAAATAATTTTTTACACTCCCATTTAGGAAAAACCATGGGGAAAACCATGGTTTGGTCTGTGGTTTTGAATATTTAATTATATAAATTCCAAAACCTAAGTTTGGGAAATATTAAATAATTCCCCTCTCCATTCCTATATAAACCCACTAAATATCTCATTCCTCTTCACTTAAACCATTTGGTGCACGACCAAAATCTTCCCTCCTCTATCTAGAATCCTCCCAAGTCACCCCAAGCTTCCAATAATCCTCTCTCAAGCCTCTTCCAAACCTTTGGGATCACACTTCCAAGTAAGGGATCCTAACTTTCCTTCCTTCCTTATTTATGTCCAAGTATCCTTATATTGTTATGCCATTTTATTTTAAATTAAAATTGTTGGGGTATGATTTATAAAATCCCCTATACTTTCCTACTTATGTTTTAATGATGGGGGACCCCTTTATCTCTCATTAATTCCTCCCATTTACACCCGTTCCCATGCTGAAATTTCGTAATGGATTTCTCTGTCCTCATTTACATTCAAGAAATTATTTTATATTATGCATCTAAATTACATTAAATATATTGGTATATTATGTTCCATTACCCCTTACCGTCCATTTCATGTATAAATGATGTTATACCCCTTTCTCTCTCATCAAACTATTTTACGATTTCTATTTGACGTTGTTATGCTGCCAAAGTTACACCAAAATTTCCCATGCCAAAATAATTGTGTAAATGAATACCATACTCATTTCTCTATCAAGGGTATTCAACTTTATAAACATGTACTTTTTGATTGATTACTTACATTTATGTATTCCACATATCTTATTTTTGGAATAAATTATGATGTTTAATGAGTCCATGTTGTATGATCCATGTGGCACACTTATGCATGAAATGAAATTTTTAAAAAGGGTGTACCTTGATAGCGCTCCAATGCCTTGGGTAAAGAATAGTATCATGATACACCATGAGAAATGAGGATTTACTCATGATAATCCATGTGAAATGAGGGTTTAATCATTCTAATTCATGTGCAATGAGGTTTTACTCGTGCTCCATGTGCAATGAGCCTTGGATCATGCCAATATCGTGTTAAATGTTGTTGCTACATTTCCATGTTATGATAATTATGCTATATCATGCCTTTATGTTCATGTTTATCTTATTCTATATTGGTATTCCTATTTCCTAAAATGTATTGTATTATTCATATTAAGAGTTTTTTACTCTATTATTGGGGTTTATACATCACCCTTTTCTTATATATGTCTTCAGGGTATCCCATGAAATGCTAAGTATGAAGGAATGTTGTTGTCATGTAAAATAATTTTTCAATTAAGATGTTGTATTTTTTATGTCTTAAGTTTTCAGGAAATGTTTCTAATACCAAAATACACTATACCTCTCGATCTTCTAGGTTTTATTAAGTGCAAGTTTATATAATAAATCATGTTTATACGTGTCATAAAGAGCAGGGTTGTTATAAGTTTGACAAGAATATGTCATTATATTATTTAAATGTTTTACTTAATTCAATGTTTGTCCCTCCCCTCACATATAAAAGGGAACCTCTTATCCACAAATATTCACAAACTTTGATCACTATTTCTAGGAAAGGACCTACCAAAAAACCATAATATCTTCCATCTCTTCATTATTGAGTTTCTGGTATTCTCTTATGACCATCCTATGAAGGCTTAAGGTGTAATCCAATGGTGGCATCTCAATGAAGAGGAATTAATCTTTACCAACTCTTTCAAAGTTTATTTCTTCTTATACTTCCTCTAAATGTTTTATCTATCCTAAAATAAGGAATAAAACTTGATCAATATAATGACATGTTCTTATGCTTATGGAAAAACCATTTTACATGTCCTTTCAATCAAATGTGAAATGAATACATCACTCATGCATGTGTACGACCTATCGTCTCCACATAGTGGTGTATTTAATTTTTCATCACCAATTTGCCTATATGGGTATAATTATTTAAATAATTAATATATATGATATTTATGAAATTATTATGATTCTATAAATATAATATATCATTTACCTTCTTACCCTTCTTCCCATTAAAAAATGATAACATCGCTCATGTGTACATGTAGACTACCACCTTCACAAAGAGATGTGATTTTTTTTCATGTTTTCCTTTCATAGATGATTTAAAAATTATATATAATGTTTAAAAATGATAATTATTTCATTATTAATATTATAGCGTTAATGTAACTATGACCCCTTTCTATACGGTCAACATACCAATGTTTTCTTGAGGTTATAAAATAAAGGATCCCAAAATGTCTAATGATAAAACAAAATTTTGTTGAATATTTTATTTATAATAATGAAAAAATTTCCTCACATTGTGTTAAATATGTTTATTTATAAAATATTTGGGATGAGATCATTCATTTGAAAATTTGATGAAAATTCCAGTTTTACCTTTTAAAATTTACTGTTTTATTTTGAACATACATATTTTAAAATGAATTATTTGAACGTAAAATTTTGTAAAATTGTTCCTAACTTAATGGGATACAACTTTTATTCAGGAAACTAGAGCTAAATAATGCATTTGGATGGAGTAAATGGGCTATTAAATCAAAGGTGGGCTGGCCAGGCTAGATTGGACATGACTGTAGTGTTTGGGCCATTTATTCTCCATACGTGAATGGATTGAGCCCAAATTTTTAGAGGAGATCTTAAAAACAATTTTTAAAAAATTATCCTTCTGTAAGGATAGATAATTCACGAGTTTTTATGGTAAAGGAGGCAGTTAAATTTGGAATAAAATATTTTGAAGAATCTCCCTATTCACACTTGAAATGAATTTTAACCCAGCCTCCCCTCACTCAATAAATATATATTTTTATCATTTATAGGGGTTGGTACGTGAATAAAGAAGTTGAGGGAATAGTATAAGTGGATCCAATCCAATTATACAACCATTTCAACAAGGTTATCTCTTGAAGCAAGGATCCCTTCGACGAAGCCTTCCTTTTCTTCTTTGTGTTGTAATACATTTGTTTGCATAATAAACTCCTTAGTTATTCTCTAATTTCTTATGTTTTCCTCTATTTTGTTAATTTAGATTACTCATTAAACTTCCACTTTGGATTGGAATTAAATATTAAAAACAATATTGAGTTATACCCTTTCTAAATCTTTTCAAATGTAATATGTTTCTACGATGACTACACTGCCCATAAAAGAGTAGTTTTCTTAGTAATTGATATACCTATTACCTTATTCATTAATTTATTTTGAATCAATGAGATAATTTAATTCACTTAATATGATCTATTAATTAAGTTTTTAATTTAAATTAAATTAAGCAAGCAATCAAACAATTTACACAAAAATATACGAGGTCGAGATTTGTGTAAATTGTGAGAGTACGATCTTAACCGGTAATACAAGACCACAGGAGAAAAATTCATAGAGTTAAAAAATAATCCATAAAATAAATTAATCCTCATTTACAGAGTGGATATGTGCTATAATTTACCAATAACCATAATCTAACCTAATAAAATCAATCAAAGCAAGGTTTTGCGATTTCATGTTCCGAAGCTAGCCTAGGGTTTAATTAATTTCATCTTTGTGGTTAAGTTAACTCCCATAGGGTTCTAGGGTTAAAAAATTAGGAGATTATAATTAAGTAGATGTTAATTTAAATGATAATGATAAATAATTGAGTGAATAGTTAGAGTTATATCGATTACTCTTTTTAAGATATTTTCTAAAAAAACATATTCTGATTGTGTTATATTAATCAAGTTTCATTTCAAAAACAAAAAACAAAAAAAATGTAGTATTCTTCCAGTAAAGTTCTTCTATTTTTATAAACTATAAAAAAAACTCTCATCCTTTCAAGTAGTGTATTTGAGTTATTTAATTTTATTTTCAAAATACCTTTATAAATTTGTTTTAATTACTACCTCTTTAAGAGATGACCTAGGTTAGCCACCCTATTACACCTAAATAACCCCAAACTGAACATTATTTGAGAGAACCCATGACAGTTCCTTTCAAATTGATGTCATTTCCAGGGATGAAAGTAATTATTTTATCCAATTAGAGGTATTTATTTTATTTTACATTTTATTATATTATCCTCTTCTTTCTTCCTTCTTTACCCAATCTGATTTTTTATTCTTCTTTTATTTTCTTCTTCTTTTTGCACCATCAACTCAAACTTATCATTTTTATTATGGTCCACTTTCCTTATTTTTATTTTTATATTATTTATGAGAAAAAATAATCCAAAATATCTCATAGATCTTGATCCTGAGATTGAACATAACCTTTGGGCTCGAATCTAACATTCTCAGTCTACGGGAAGTTTCAACATTCTACCAATTGGAGAATTTATCCATTTTGGGAACACAAAAATTGAAAATACTTCTAAATAAAACCTAAAACAAGAAATAATGGCTGAAAATAATGGAAATGAACTTAATAGAACCATTCAAGAATTGGTTTCACCTGATATTAACTATCAACCAAATTGTATTGCATACCCAAATCTCGAATCGGACTATGAACTGAAATCTGGGTTAATTCACCTTCTTCCAAAGTTTCAAGTATTATATGGTCAGGACCCAAAAAAACATCTTATATAATTTAATGTGGTTTTCCTAACCCTTAAACCAAGAAATTTATCTTAATATCACATCAAACTAAGGGCATTCCCATTTTCACTTGATGGGGCTGCGAAAGATTGGATGTATTATTTACAACATGAATATGTAACTTGTTGTAACGATTTGAAACATCTTTTCTTGCATAGGTGTTTTCTAGAATCAAGGAAAACTTCCATTCATAAGTAGATCTTGGTGATTAAGAAATCATAAGGGGAGTCAATGTATGAGTAATGGGAGTGATTCAAGAAGTTGTGTGCAAGCTATCCACATCACCAAATCACTGAGTAACTCATCATATAATATTTATATGAAGGAATCACACCTATGGAGATAATCATGGTAGATGATACGGCTAGAGGAGAATTTGTGGAAAAGACACCAGTAGATTCACGTGCATTTATTTACAAGATGACCCAAAACTCCTAAAAATTTAGCGATCAAGGTATACCACATGTCAGGGGAGTAAATCAGGTAAGAACCTTCCTCAATTGAAAATAATTTTATTGATACAAAGCTGGAAGAATTGACCACTATGGTGAGTCATATTTCTTTGGCTCAAAAGAAATCCCAACCCACTCCTTCGAGGCCTTGTGGCATTTTCACTAAAAAAGAACACCCAACTGACTGTTTCCCCCAATTACAAGAGGCAAAGGATTGCGCTGCCGTATTTCCTGGGAGACCATATCAGCAAAACAACATCTACATCCCCAAAATAAGTATGATTCCTTTTCACCAACATATAACCAATGGTTAAAGGATCAATCATACATGAGGTATGGCTTTGGAAAACAAAAAAGGCCCCCTTTTCAACAAAATTTCCAGTAGCCTTCACCTTACCAACAGGGTTTACAAAAACCCCAAAGGCGATTTGGAACTCAAGAATCAACAATTAAACATCAAGGGAATCCCTAAACCAAGGTAGATTCTAACACCGATGACCTTTTGAATCAAATTGTTCTTAATTAACAGAATGAGATGAAGAGTCAAGGTTCAGACTTGAGAGAGTTGAAGACACAAATGAGCCAGATTGCCACTTCCCTCCATGAACTGGTAAGTAAGAACTCTAGAAGTATTCCTTCCCAGCCTACTCCAAATCCCAAGGGGAATGTTAGTTCCATCACATTGAGAAGTGTGAAGAAAATTAATGATATATTTGTACCTACCTTTCCACCAGAATTCACCTCAACTCCAGAAAATCCCCATTTTACACCAACTATTGAGAAACCCAAGGAAAAAAGATAAAGGTAAGAATAAACTATTGAGATTCCTCCTAAAACCCTTCCTTTTCCAAATAGAGTTATTCAAACCAAAAATATGGATTAAGAGGCGATGCAAAAATAATTTTTAGATACATTCAAGCATTTGGAGATCAACATCCCTTTACTTGAATCCATTAAACAAATACCAAGGTATGTCAAATTCTTAAAAAAACTTGGTACCAATTGAAGAGGGATCAATGGAAATGAGAGGATCAATATTGGAAAGAATTTGTCATCACTCATTACACCAACTCTAGAAATGACAACAAAGGGAAAGAATCTAGGGACATTCACCATCCCATGCACCATAGGGGAGTTTCAATTTTTGATGCTCCTTGTGATTTAGAAGATTATATAAATTTAATGCCTCACTGTGTATTTTATTCTTTACAGCTTGGTGAGTTGAAGCCGAAAAGAGTAGTGGTGCAGTTGGAAAATAGAGCTACAACATATCTAGCGGGAGTCCTTGAGGATGTACTTGTTTGGGTAAGAGACATGATATTTACAGTAGATTTCTATATGCTTAAAATGGAGGACAATCAGGAAAGTTCATGTACTCCCATTTTATTAGGTATGATCTTCCTAAAAACTGCTAAAACAGTCATAAATTTCCATGAGGGTACACTTTCTATGTATTTTGGCGATGAAGTTGTTATATTTAATGTTATAGACTCCATGAAGTACCACTTCAAGGACAATTCTGCGTTTTTTATCTCCCATTTTGAACCAAAAAATAAAAACCCCATGAAATTTGATTGTCATATTCTTAGGGATATTATGAGTATTGGTTCTATTTTGAAATCTAAGAGTACATCCAAACCTATTTCTAATGCACAATAATCTATTATATTTTATTTTGAAATGGATTCATATTCTTATTTTGATCATGTTCAATCTGATTATGACATGGATGTTGAGTATGTTGATGAATTTGATGCTTTATTCTCTAATTTTGATGATATATAGATAGGTACAGATGTTCACTCTGCACATATTTCAGTTCCTTCAATTTTACCATCCATAAATCACCCCCTTCATTGGAGCTCAATGCATTTCCACCAAATATAAAATACTCGTACTTGTTAAGTGGCGGGAGATTTCCTATTATAATTGATAATAATCTTCCTTTTGAACATAAAGAAAAACTTTTGAATATTTTGAGGGTGAATATCAGGGTAATCAAGTGGACCTTGGCTGACATATCAGGTATTATCCCCTCCATTTGCATGCATAGGATTTTTTTGGAGGATGGGGATAAAACAGTTAGGGAGCCACAAAGGATACTCAATCCAAAACTCTTAGAGGTTGTTAAAAAAGAGGTTGAAAATTTTCTCAAGGTAGGTATAATCTATCCCATTTCAGATTCCCAGTGGGTGAGACCTATTCAGGTTGTGCCTAAGAAAAGTGGTGTTATTGTTGCTAAAAATGATAAAGAGAAGCTAGTTCCGATGAGGGAAAAAAATAGTTGGCGTGTGTGTATTGATTATAGGAAACTAAATTAGTCCACTCACAAGGACTATTTCCCCCTCCCATTTATTGATAAGATGCTTGAGAGACTAGCTAGGAAGACACATTATTGTTTCTTTTATGGATTTTTTGGATATTTTCAGGTTCCTATTGCTCTGTAGGATTAGGAGAATATAACATTAACTTGTCCATTTGGTAAGTTTGCCTACCGAAGGATGCCATTTGGACTTTGCAATTCCATAGGTACTTTCCAGAGATACATGGTGAGTATTTTTTCTGATTTTATTGAGACCTTCATGGAGGTATTTATGGACGATTTTACAGTGTATGGGTATTCCTTTGATTATTGTATCTCTAGTTTGAGAAAGGTTTTGAATCATTGTATTGAGAATAATTTGGTCTTGTAGTTTGAAAAGTGACATTTTATGGTAGAGCATGGAATTTTCTTAGGGAATGTAGTGTCAAAACATGAGATAGAGGTTGATAGATCTAAGGTAGATATTATTTCATCCTCACCATATCCTTCATGTGTGTGTGATGTTAGATATTTCCTAGGGTATATAGGATTTTATCGGTGATTCATCAAAGATTTTAGTAATATTTATTTTCCTATATCGCGATTACTTCAAAAGGATTCTGATTTTGTGTTTTCGGATTCTTGCAGGACCTCCTTTGATGAGCTAAAGAAGTGTCTAACCACTCCACCGATCATAAAACACCCACAGTGGGAGCTTCCTTTTGAGATTATGTGTGATGCCTCCAACTTCGCAGTCAGAGATATCTTATCTCAGAGGGTGTATAGATGCTCACATGTGATTGCCTATGCATCTAAGACATTGGATTCAGCCCAATAAAACTATACTACCACAGAAAAGGAGTTTCTTTCCTTCATAGTTTCTTTAGATAAATTACATTCATATTTATTAGGCTCTAAAGCAGTTGTTTTTTATGATCATGCAGCTCTAAGGTAACTCTTGAAGAAGCCAGATGCAAAGACCAGGCTTATCCAATGGATGCTCCTTCCTCAAGAATTTGATATTGAAATAAAGGATAAGAATGGGTCTGAGAACTTGGTGGAAGACTACATGAGTAGGCTTACTTACACACTAGAGAATGACACCATGGACTAGGTACCACTTCGAGACACTTTCCCCGATGAGCATCTTTATTCCATCTTAGGTACACATCCATGGAATGTAGATTTAGTGAACTACCTTGTTGCATATGAAATCCCTGGAAATTTAAAGAAACATCAAATCCAAAAATTAAAAAGTGATTCTCAGTATTATGTGTGGTATGGTCCCTACCTTTTGTGCATGTGTAGTGATTAAGTTATTAGGAGGTGTGTTCCTGATCCTGAGTTTGATTCTGTTTTACATTTTTCTCATACACTTGCTTGTGGTGGACACTTTGGACCCCAATGGATAACTAGTAAAATCGTAGACACTAGATTATATTGTCCTATCTTATTCCATGATACCCATGTGTTTTGTAATTCATGCTCTCGTTGCCAACACACTGAGAACATTTCTAGGAGACATGAGATTCCCCAACAACCCATACAATTCTGTGAGATTTTTAATGTATGGGGCATCAATTTTATGGTCCCTTTTTCTAGTTCATTTTATTTTTTTATATTTTGGTTGTTTTTTATTATGTGAGTAAATGGGTGGAGGCTAAGGCCACCAGGACTGATGATTCTCATGTTGTTGTGGAATTTGTCAAAGCACAAATTTTATATAGTTTTGGAGTGAAGGCCATCATTAGTGACTAAGGGGCACACTTCTGCAATCAGAATTCGGCTCCCCTCCTTCAGAATTATAGGGTGACACACAAAACATCAACACCATACCACCCCCAAACAAATGGTCAAACTGAGGTTTCAAGTCGTGAGTTGAAACAAATTTTGGAGAAAACTATACATCTGAATAGGAAGGATTGGAGAAAGTGATTGGATGATGCGCTATGGGCTAATAGGATAGAATACAAGACACCCTTTGGTATTTCCCCATTTTGAATTGTTTTTGTGAAAGCATGCCATCTCCCAGTGGAAGTCGAGCATCATGCATATTGGGCTATAAAGAAATGAAACATGGATTTGGCCCAAGATGGAATTAAAAGGAAGCTACAAATTCAAGATCTTGAGGAGATTTGATTGTCATCATATGAGAACCCAGGGATCTACAAGGAAAGATAAAAAGTATCTCATGACAGAATGATCCAACAAAGGGAGTTTCGTGTTAGAGAGAAAGTCCTTCTCTAAAGTTCACGACTAAAGTTGATTCCTAGTAAGTTGTGTTCCATATGGTTAAGTCCTTATATTATATCTAATGTTTTTTCTTAAGGTTCACTGGAGATCACAAAAGTGGAAACTGGAATTATCTTTACATTCAATGGGAAATGTTTGGAGAAATACATTGAGGGACTTCCTACTAATGTAGTGGATTTCACAACACTGCATGAACCCATCATCACTTGAGCATATCAGGCGGTTCCTAACACTTTCACTTTAATATTATTTGTCCTATTATACATTTAATGTGCACATATCATCTCAAAGGTTCAAATTTAGGACAATGAAATATTTTAAGTGTCGGGGAGGGAACCTTTTAGTTTAGTAATTTCAATTGTTTTCCTATTTTCTAATGTTTTTCAAAACAAAATTCCGTGTTTTTCAAATTTTGTGTGTTTTTTTTCAATTTTTTGTGTGTTTTTTGAAACTTTTGAGATGAAATTATTCTAATAAACATTTTAAAATCCATATCAATAAGTGAAACAATTTATACCATGAAATTGAGCTTAAATGAATGCTGAAAATGACTGTGTTTCAAGTTCAAATATTTATTAATTTCTTGAAAAGTACTCTGAATTATGAATCTCATGCCAAATATCACTGTATTTATATTTGAAATGACTTTACTGTGAGGCTTATAAACTATTTTTTTCATATTATTTACATTCACCTCACTTCTTGAGAGAACTAAACCATGCTTGAATCAATCAGAATTTGATTTATTCAAATAAAAACTTGAGGGTTTGAGGTACTTGTGTTTTAAATGATTGGGCTATTTCTTTGGTATTAAAGATCCTATTTCATAAGAATCCTTTTTATAATTCCCTACCTAGAAAATTTAATCCTTTTATCCCTTACAATCCATGAAAAACCTATTAGGATAGCCACATTACAATCCAGTTTTCCCTATCCAACAAACTCTTGAAGTGAATTTGCATAATCTAGTTGAACTTAAGTGTTGGGGAAGCTGTCTTGTGTTTTGCTACCACATTTTGTGATACTTTGGGTGGAAAATTAAATTATGAAGGGATTTTTTTTCTACTAAAAAAATCATTCTATTGATTTTTTTTGCCTTTTTGGAGCTTTCATGATAAAATAATTTGTGCCTTTCTGGAGCTTCTAATAGAGGAAGAAAGTTGTGCCTATCTAGAGATTTCAAGAAAATCATGTTTGAGAAGAATGAAATTTTTGCTACCGAAATGTTGAATGGTGTGAAAATTCCTTTGTTTTTTCATGATGATGAACAAGAATTTATGCTATGGGGATTGATGAGGAGACCATATTTAAGTGAAAATTATATTAATGCAATTTTTCTTCAAAAAAGTCAAGCCCTCCTCATTTAGCATCAGATTTTTTCACATCTAAATCCTACCAACTGAAATCCATAGAACAAACATGAAAAGTAATCATGGTAAAAATATTTCCTTGACTCACATTAGGTGGTGATGTAGGAATTTATCAATACTTTAGTGACCCTTGTATGAGTTTGGATGAGAAATACATTACTGAAAAATTGGTATTTGTGTGATAAGAGAAAATTCAAGCGAGGTAAGTGTTTTGTGCATGAGAGGATATATAAAGTGGAAATATATTGAATGATACAAATGGAGAACTTGAAATAATGGTTTTTTATGAGCCATTATATCTTTTGTTTCTATTTGTGGAATTTTTGGATCTCAAGGATATGTGTTTTAAAATTTGTTTTGATTTGATATTGATGTTTACTTGTCACAATTTTTTAGAATACATGATATGAGGTTTGGCCCAGGAGTGAAAAAGGGTAATTGTGGGGGAGTTGATAAAACCCAATTTTTTTGAATATTTTATTGATAATAAATGACAAAATTTCCTCACATTGTGTTAAATATTTTTATTTATAAAATATTTGGGATTAGATCTTTCATTTGAAAATTTGATGAAAATTCCAGTTTTATCCTTTTAAAATTCACTATAGTATTTCAAACATAAATATTTTAATACGAATTATTTGAACTAAAGTTTTTGGAAAAGTGTTCCGAACTTAATGGTATACAAATTTTATTCAGGACACTAGAGCTAAAGCATGCATTTGGATTGAGTAAATGGGCATTAAGTCAAAGGTGGGCTGGACACACCATATTGGAAATCACTGTAGTGTTTGAGCCATATCTTCTACATAAATGAATTGATTGAGCCAAAATTTTGAGAAGTGATTGAAAAACCAATTTCTAACAAATTATCCTTATGGAAGGACAACTAAATCACGCTTTTTGGTGGTCAAGGAGGCATTTAAGGCTGGAATAAAATATTTGGTAGAATCTCCCCATTCACACTTTAAACCAATTTTAACCTAGCCTCCCCTCCACTCTATAAATATGTATTTTTATCATTTTTAGGGGTTGGGACGTGAATTAGGAAGTTTATGGCATAAGAGAAGTGGATAAACTCCAATTATCAAACCATTTCAACAAGTGTATATCTTGAAGAAAGGATCCCTTCGACGAAGCCTTCTTCTTCTTATTCATGTTGTAATACTTTTGTTTGCGTAATAAACTCCTTAGTTATTCTTTAATTTCTTATTTTTTCCTATATTTTGTTCATTTATCTTTTTAATTAATCTTTATATTTGGGATGGAATTCAAGAGTATAAATGAGATTGGGTTATACCATTTCTAAATCTTTGCAAATACAATCTGTTTCTACGATGACTACATCACCCATTTAAGAGTAGTTTTCTTAGTAATTGATCTACCTCTTACCTTATTAATTTATTTATTTTGAATCAATGAGATACAATTATTAACTTAATATGATATATTAATTTTTTTATTTTAAATGAAACTAAGAAATCAATTGAACAATTGACATAAAAACACGTGAGGTTGAGATTTGTGTAAATTATGAGAGTGTGATCTTAATCGGTAATATAAGGGCCACCACTATAGTGAATTCTTTGGTGTGACATTGTATCCTTTCCAAGGGACACCACTATAGTATTATCACAATATAATGTGATAGGGTCTTTATTGCTAGGAAAATATCTATCTCTTAGATGAACTTCTGTATCCAAACAGCTTATTTGGTTGCATAAAAATTTAAAATGTACTCAAAATATGATATAGAATTGGATATAATTGGAATATTTTTGCTCTTAAAGTTCATAACTCATCCATTAAGATTTAATACATACCCTGACTATGTATTTATATTTTTATGATCAATCTGAATGCTAGAATCTGTACAACCTCTTATGACTAGGTCATTGTCTCCTCCACATGCCATGAAAATATCCTTATCTCACTTAACATACTTAAGGATACCCTAACATCAGAGAAATATTGTTCACCTATATCAGCATGATATCTACATACCATACTAAAGGAATAGAAAACATCAATCCTAGTACATAACATGGCATATGTGTTTGATCACATCACATAAGCATATGGAATCATACTCTTTCTTTATCTTTCTTATTTTTTCTAAGGATGCATTTTCCTGGAATGATATATAAAATTTGAAATTAGAACTAATCCCCTCTTTGATTTTTTGATACTAAATCTATTTTTTATCTATTCAATGTTTTTACATTGACTTAGCCTAAGTAACCTCTTGGATATATCATGAACGATCTTGATACCAAGGATATGGGATGATTCACCTAAGACCTTCAGGGAAAATCACTTTTTTAACATATAATTAACTAACTATATGATTGGTATGTCATTTATAATAAGTAATATATCATCAACATATAATACTAGGATAATAATCACACTCTCACTAAATCACTTGTAAACACTTCAATCACATTCTTACTTAATGAAACTAAATTATCTTTTGGCTTCACCAAATGGATTATTCCATCACCTGGACGCTCTAATTAGTCCATTAATAGATATTTTCAACTTTAATTCCTTTTCATAATTACTCAAAGTCATAAACCCTTTTAGTTGTGTTATATAAAAATATTCATGAAGGTTCCCATTAAGGATAACTATTCTGAAATCCATTTTCCAAATCTCATTGTCATGGAAATGTTATCTTGAAAGTAGAACTATGATGGATGTAAACATGGATACTATAGAAAATGTTTTATTATTGTATTTTCCTTGGAACTATTTAAACCCTTTTCCCTCTACTGATTATTTCTAGGCACTCAAATTACCATTCATGCCTGATATTCTCTTGAATGCCCATATTTACCCAACATGATTTACATCAACTGGAGGATTTACTATAACCAAAACAAGATTATAATAAAAATAATCCATATCATATTTCATAGATTATTTAAATCATATATATTCTATTCTATCTAATTCCTACTTATAGAAAATAATATAATTATTTTCAACCAATAATGTTTCACCATCCTTGATGACTTGAAAACCATATCTTTCTTGTTCTATAAACTCTCCAGTGATCATACACAATAATTTTTTTTCGATAACAACATTTTCCCTGAGGACCTATGGAATGGTTTCTTACCTTAACTCTTTTATATTTTGAGAATAACCATCTTATAATTTAATATTTCTACTACTATCCCTCTTGAGTATGTGATCCAATTATAAAAAATATCATGTCTAACAACTATTACATTCCATCTAAGAATTTTTATAGATAATATCCCACAGTTTCATTAGGATATCTTATCAAGAAAAATTTCATTCCCATGGGTAATAGTTTTTTCAGAGGTAGCCTTAACAAATTATTCACAACCCCTTTCATGAATATGTGATAAAACGAGTCTATTTGAACTCCATAACTTAAAGGAAATACCATTTTCTACTTTAGTTTCTAAACAGTTAATCAGTCATACTGCAACATGTTTTGTATATCCCCAAAATAATAATGGATGGTCTACAAAACTTCTCATCAGACTCACAATGTCAATAATGGTATGATTCCTCCTTTAACAAACACTATTCCACTGTGATATATAAGTTTGAGTGTGTTGTAAGATAATCCCAAACACCCGTAGATATTAGATGAAATCCTGGTTAAGATATTCAACACCATTATCAAATCAAAGAATATTTAACTTCCTAACTAGTTGATTCTATTATTAATTATTAAACTCTATAAATTTCTCAAAGTATTTAGACTTATACTATATCATGGAGACATAACCATATCTACTCAATCCATTAGTAAATGTAATGAAGTAATAATTCCCACATCTAGATTCAACTGGAAAGGATCCACATACATCAGTGTGTTCCAAATATATAATTTCTATTTTTTTCACCTTTTCCAAAAAATAGTGGTTTATTAATTTTTCCTAGTAATGAAATGTGGCATATGTCAAGTGTTTTTAGATCAAAGGATTCCAAAGAAACAACCTGATATAGATTCATCAAACTCTTCTCATTTACATGTATGAGTCTATGATTCCACAACTGGGTGTGATATGAGTCATGAAAACCTTGTTTGTTATCAACTTTAAATACATGGGTTTCAAAATTTAACACATAAAAGTCTTTATTTAGTTGTTCCATACCATAAAAAATTAATTTTTTTTAAAGTATCATTCTTTATTTTCAAATTTTAAAGTAAATCCATTTATATAAAGGAAATAGAAAGATATTATGTTCTGAGTGATATTGTTCATTGAATAAAAAGTTATTATAAACCAAAATTAATCATGTTTTTTATGTGATATAGTAATATCCAATGGCTAAAGCAGTCTACCTCACTCCATTGGTAGCCCATAAATCTACCTCTCCTCTTGTAACCTTTTAAAATCTATTTGGTTTATACATTTTAATACAAATGTGAGAACCACAAGATATATATAATATCTAATGTGTAGTTATAGAAATATTTCACTTGATAAATAACTCACTAAAATCTTCCACTTTTTTCTTCAACTAGGTGTAGTTCTTCTTCCAATGGCATAGCTTACCCAATGTAAAACATACTATGTCTTGTTCATTTTATTTTCATTGGATCTTATTTTTATTAGAACAACAATGATCATGAGCCCTAGGTTTAGAATGAGTCTTGGGGACCTTTTCCTTTTCCTTCCTATACTTATTCTCTATAAGGATTATAGGTTCTTCACACCACATTTTCTTATCAACCTATACAATTAATGTAATATGTTTCGATAGAGATTTATCAAATTTTTTCATATAATAATTTAAAATGAATATTAATATTCTTGATGTTTATGATGAAACAACTAGATCTTTGTACAAATCATATAAAAGCATAAAGGACAAGTTTTCTGGGTGCTCAATATAAAAAAAATCATTTTAACTAAATGATACCTAGAAAGTTACCATTCTCCATGATTTCATGTGAATAGTTATTTAGAGATCTCATACCTCCCTTTCCTAGACTTATGCTAATATAAATCTTGAGGATGACTAAAAATGGTGTATTAATCCATTACCATATGTTTATTTAGAAGATCACTGGTCATATGAGAAAACACAAAACACTATATGTCTATTGAATCATCCATGTGTTTAAGGTAGAGAGATATTACTCTCTCACTAGTCCCTTGAGAATGTATCCCTAGAATTTGGGTTTCCAATGCATATAATTTATACTCCTAGTGCATTATAATACACAAGAATCTATACCATTCCTGTAAAATCTCAACAATAATGTGATTCTATTTATCTAATGTTGAAAAAAATGAAATTTCGGTTTTTATGTGGTTTAAAATTTATACAATAAATAGGATCATAATTTTAGTACTTTATCTGGGATATAAATTTAGAATTTTTTTTAAATTTATTAATATCCCAATATTTTATCAAAAATTAATATCTATCACTAGTGTTATGAAAAATATATTATCTCATAGATATTATAGTGTCAATGATCCATATTACATTTCTCAAAAACCATAATTTGACCTGAAGATCCATTCAAATGATTTTAGGTAGGCATATCTTAGAAACTTCTTTAACTCACATATACTTTATCCATTGTGTGGACTCCCCAATTATGAAATCCTTTACTGATATTTCCTCAAAACATTCATTTATGTTACAGGAATCCATAATTTGGTAGTCAAACCTTTATGTAACCAATGTTAATTCAAACCATGTACTTGGTTAAAGTGCCCTAATAATTAAAAATATGTTGAATTTTACTAGAAAAAAGTTTTAATTATGGTTTTATTTAAAATTTAAACGTGTAAGGCAATACCAAAATAATATTTTTATTGATATATTTTAATATCTATAAAAAAATTCCCATTTTATTTTTCACATACATGTTAATATTAAGTGGGTTTCACTTAAGATACTAACAATATCTAGATAAATTTTATGCATAATCATTTTAATTTTAATTACATCTTGCATGCTTTTCAATTAATTTATTAAGTTATCCTGATAAAGCATACATAAAGAAAATAAACATAAGAAATTATAGAAGTAAAATAATAGTTGGTATTATCATGAACTTTTATAATGGTTAGTTTATCAAGTGGATGATAAACTAACCCCTGAACATAGGGGGAAACACCTTGAACCATAACCTGGTTCATGCTACAACATTCATCTTATTCTCCTATGTATATTTTAGATTGGTTATCACTTATATATAATCTTGAATTTCATATATTCACCTTATAGATCCATGAATTACATAATATTTACTAACATACAAATGAGGATATAACCAATGGATTTGTTAAGGGGTTTACATAAATGAAACTACAGGCATTTATGCCCTTACATAATGAGGTGAGGGGATGATGTGCATTATATAATATAATTTAATAATAATTTATTAAATAATACATTCATATATATATGTTTGGTCTAATATCGCAATCATCTACACACATGTAATGAATATACATCTTTAATCTAGCTAGAATTCACACCAACTCATTATTTAATTAAGATAAAATTTCCTTGATTTAATCAAATTAATTATCTAATAAAATTAATTCATTTAATATTAATATCTATATGAATAGTCCAAGAAATTATTATCATTAATAATTTTAAATAAATTAAATATTTTAAAAAATTTTAATAAAGTACACATGTTTACTTGGATGCATTGAATTGTATATGTCTTGTATTTTGAAATTACATGGAATCTAGGATACATGTTATGGTATTTAATTAAAAGTTTTATACTATGAATAAATTACATAAGGGTACTTGTTAATTATGTGAAATTCATTTCTATTAATGCACACAAAGTAAACTAAAAGGAGGACCATACATAACTTTTACTTTAGAATTTAATACAAAAATAAATTAATGTATAATTAGTTAAATTATACTATATATTTTACTATCGATAAATGATATAAAAACACATGTTTAATTATTTCATTAATTTTATTTCACATTAAATTAATCACACTAGGTACAATAAAATACATGGATTGTATTTGGGATATATTTCATGTGATATCTTCTAGACATGTCTATAACACATGCACAAGGACTAGGTAGGTTTTTATATTGTGAATTTGTATAAAGTACATGAGGTGTATGCCAGATACACATCTTGTGACCTAGATGTTTCATGGGTTTTTAGTTACATGTGACATATAATAAATACACCATGCTCTTTTACTAAGTTTTTTCACCATGAAAAAATATGGAATACACAGCATGTAAACAAGTTACTAGATGTGTAGTCCAAAAAACCATATCCTACCTTGTATTAGTCAACAAATTGTGTAAATTTAATGTATTCAGTTTGTAATTATTAATAATGGTTCATATTTCTCATGGGTATTCCTTCTCCAGGGAACATGGGTGCAGAACATTTACTAATAGGCTATATGACATGTAGTCTTCTATTTTCTTCCAAGAATACTTGGAACCTTCTGATTCGATCATTGCATATTCTTCTTATATTTTTAACATGATTGAGAACGATGAAGGAGAAGAAAATATTTTAATGTTCAGATTTAAAGAATGAATAAAACATAAATGTAACTAACAAAAAATTATATTATCGATATATGAATAAAAAATAATTATAAATTAATTTTTTAGATTCTTTGACACCACTTGAAGTTTCTAAGTGTAATTCAAGGACCTTGTAGTAGAATCCAATTAAAATTTTCTTCATAATTGATGAATAATATGAGATGTACATGATGAAGAATTTTCTTAAAAATAGAACTAATCTGAAGATTAATTAACATGATATGTAAGAACTAAGAATACATGATTATAATAATTTATAATTAATTTATAGATTAATATAGAATTACATTATCTCATAATTATTTCCTCATTGATGATGTGGTTTACTATTATTATCATATTGTCATTGTTTTATAGGATCAAAGGGTATAATCCCACTAGTAGATATCCACATGTGCTCCAAACTATTTAAACATCTGCATAGAATCACTATGTTCTATAAAGGTCAATTTTGATTGCTTTCATCATTTTCTATTGATCAGAGTATGAATATAATCATGGAAAAAATATTTATTAGTTTATCCGGATGGTTTGAGAGGGTGGACGAAGAATGATGCTATTGTTCTTGAGTGTGTTCTTGATATGTTTCTCTATAAGGTCTTGAGGGAATTCTTGATAAGGGTTTTTGTGTAGAATAATAAAACAAACCTAAAAAGAGATATAACATTGTATTTATAGAGCTGGGTTAGGGTTCGTAATTTGAAATTATCCCTTAGCTGATTACTTACTCTTTAGCGAACCCCATGTACAATAATAATATAAATTATATTATTATATGCTTGACATACACAATAAATACTTATAAATACATAACATTTTTTTAATAAATAAATATCTATTTATTGAAATGATATTTAGTATATCATTTATGGACAAACCATTAAATGTGATCCATATATTCTCCTCGGTATTTGTCAAAGCCTAAAAAATAGTATTTTTTAATAAATTAATATTACTGAATTAGTTTTTAATAAATAAAATAAATATTTTATCCATTAAATATTTATGAAAAAATATTTATTATTATTCAACTCACATATTTATTCTTTTGAATAAATCATGGGTGAATTTTAGTGATTAACCATCTAAAAAATAATTATTAAATTGGAAAAGGAAAATATATATATTCTCAATTGTTGAATTCAAAATATAATTTAACTAAGATTTTGAGTACATTTTGTGTGTGAAACTACAAGATTATTTCTTAGAGTTATTATAATGAACTTACCTAATGTCTAGGATTAACATCCGAGAATATTCCAAGACACCTATAACGACACAAAATTTTGAATAAATTTTGTTTCCTTATTTTGTGTTTTATTTAATTTTATACTCACCAAAACTATTTCATTTAATAAAACGAGTATAATTAAAATTAGACCGTTGGGTTTTGACTATTATATGACTATTGGAAACTAAATGTTGAGATTATTATCTCTAAATACAAGTGATCTTGGTTAATTAATATAGAAATAAGATTTGACAGCATCATTCAGTAGTCTTGGGCTGATCGAAGCCCATCTAACGGAACTTGGGAAGGTGGTAGCACCACTGGGCTTTGCTCTGGACCAAACTCAAGCTGAAATTCATCATGTGAAGCTAGAACAAAATCACCTTCGTGATAAGTTCAAGCTGATAGAAATCACCACTCAGGAAATATTGGCCAAGCCACCCCAAGATTCCATCACCTTATCACACCTTACACTTAGATCCTATGCTGGTGTTATAAGGGGATATGTAACGAGACCTTAGCTACCTTATGTAATACTTTGATAAATAAAAGTTGTGATTTCTTCTTATGGGGAAGTTTGTGAATTCTCAAATATCCAGATAAATTTAGGATGTATATAATTGATGAATTTTGGAAAAAGGATATTTTAAAATATTTATGGAAACCTTAAATAATTAATGATGTGTAAAGATTTTCAAAAAATGGTCTTCTGCAAATGTGTTCAGTAAGAAATTTACAGTCTAATAAGATCAACTTAATTTTGGGTGAATAGTAATTTATGAATAGTGATTTTACGCTTAGGATTAGTAATGTGACCAAATGGATTAGTAATCTCACTTAAAGAAAGTATTAATATAATATAGGCACCTTGATTAAGTAATGTGATTTAATAAAATAGGTAAATAACTGTTTCAGAAATTATTAGTCAAGTATTAGTTTTTTTCAAGTGAATAGTTTTTTTAATTAAAAATTAAATTAAAAATATTTTGAATTTTTTTTATAAAATGGAGTTTATTTTTGAATTTAGATCATCGATATTATGCTAAGGTAATTTTTGGGGACTTTTCTGAAAAAAATGAATTTTCGGTGAATATTGTTTTTATTTAAAAATTAAATTAAAAATATTAAGATTTTTTTTATTAAATGGTGTTTATTTTTGAATTCAGATCATCGATATTCTGTTAAGGTGAATTTTTGGGATTTTTTTGAAAAAGTTGAATTTTTAGTGAATAGTAAAAATACAGTTTTAGGGTTTCGGTATGTTTAATGACATCATTACTGTGTCATGATGACGTCATGAGATATTTTAAGGCACGATTGACTTATGAATAGTAATATAAGGTATGAGGTGTCCCAAATTTCCAATAACATGAGGAAATAACATTTTTTTTCCAATACCACCAATGAGGTGTCCCTTGGCCATTAATGCCTTGTCCCCTCACTTCCCCTATAAATACCAAGACATTCTCTCATCCTTTCCATTCAAAAATCCTCCTCAAAGAAGTTCTGGTCTCCTTACCTCCCAAAGAGTCCTCCCAAGGTTCCCTCAAGCCCCCCAAGGTCCCAAACTTTAATATTTTGAAGTTACTCTTCAAGGTAAGGGATCCTACCTCTCTCTTTCTTTTCATGTATTCTCCTTTATGTCATTTATTTTAAGATCCATGTTCTTATGTTGGGGATGTTATTTTATATTAATCATACTTTCCTTTTCATGTTCATATGATGAGAGACCCCTTCTTACTCTCATAAATTCATTTTAAGAATGTTTATGTGGCGCCGTTAGGCTGCCAAATTTTTGTAAGGGATTCTTTCACCCTTCTCATTTTCAAGTTCTATTTTCATATCAAGTCTTTCAAGTTCCTTTTTATTATTTTGGGGTATGATATCTATATCCATCATACTGTTATTTCATGTTAATATGATTAGATACCCCCTATTTCTCTCATCAATTCATTTTAAGAATATTTAAGTGGCGCTGTTAGGCTGCCGAAATTTTGTAAGGGATTCTTTCACCCTTCTCATTTTAAAGTTCTATTTTGATGTCAAGTATTTCAAGTTACTTTTTATTATTTTTGGGTATTATATTTATATACATCATACTTTTATTTTATTTTCATATGATGATATACCTTATTTGATCTCATCAATTCATTTCTTGATGTTTTAAGTGACGCCGTTAGGCTACCGAATTTTCATAAGAGAAATCTTGTTTTTGTCTTCCTTCCCTGTTTTTAGTTTCATATGGTATGTATTTCAATTTTCATTAACATTTTCTTAAATCCTTCATATTTTTTCCCTATACTATTTTATGGATCATTTATGAGTGGGTGACCCATGTCCCCTCTATTTTCAATGTTTTCTAAAACCCAGTCGTTATGCTGCCGAATTTTCATCTCAAAATGTCTCTCTATTTTTCTCAAATTCTTCTATTTTATTAAGTTAATACTCAAAGATCTTTCTTCTATAGGGGTATTCACATATATATCAAAAAAATTTATTTTAATTCTGGGATTTACATACATGAAACCTGCTTTCCTTTTCCGTGGGTTTAAAGTGACATAAATATCATGTCTTTAAAATAGTTTTTTTAAACATTATGATTATAAAATAAAACCCATTTCTTTTATGCTATATGGGTTATTTATGAAATGTTTTATGATGATATATTTGTCTCACATGATAATAAATACAAATTAAGGGTGCGGCCTGATAGCGCTCCAATGCATTAGGTAAATACTTAATCTCTAGAGATGACCATTTTAATGATACCTTGGTGAATAACCTTGGTAATTTTTTTTAATGACACCTTGGGGATGGACCTTGGTGATACGTAAATGATTGTCTATGTTAAATGTTGTAGCCACATCTTCAATATATGAACCATGTTATTTTAATTATGATATGCCTCATAATCTCCTTCTCAATCCTTAAAGTTATTTATCATGACTTTATTGATGTATCTCAAGTTCACATGTAAAATGTTTCCCTTGTTTCTCGTACAGGGCCTTCTGCTCACCCTTTCCTTTGATGTGTGTTCCCAGGTTATGAGATGTAGTAATGAACTTAGGTTGAACAAATGATGAAGTCTTTCAATTGTTTAAGAAGTATTTTTTTATGTTTTCATGTATTAAGTTCCTGGTTTCCAAGACACTAAACCTTAAAGATCCTTGGTTTGGTATAATGTAATGAAAGATTATGTGATAAAAAGGAAGGATGTTATAGTTGGTATCAAAGGATGGTTTTGTTGTTTGTGGAAATTAGGATTTGAAAACTTTACAAGCTTTCTTAATGAAAATATTAAATATAGGAAAACATCCTGGTATTTTGGTGAAGTATTGAGTAAGTTGTTTCCAAACAAATAAATCCCTGTATGGATATGAACAAGTAGAGGTGGCTCTAGTACAGATGTAACTAGGAGTGAAAACTCTGACAAGGTGTTTCAGGATTGACCTGGGGTAACTTAGTGTACAACAACGGGCCTTACTGCACTCTTGGTTTGACACTCCTGGGGGATATGCTTTGGTAAATTCATAATCTTAGTATGAACCATTATTAAAGGAACAAAGATAAAATAAAATAAAGATTCACATGGGAATATATGATCATGGATAACCTATATTGGAACCTAGGGGATCACAAGTTAGGATATACTTTTCTTCTACAAGTTTATCCTTCTATGCTTAAAGTTTCCTTTTCATGATTATTGGCTAAGTATTTAAGCCCCCTAATTATAATTTCTTTTCTTAGTTAATGGAGGGAAATAAAATAACATGTCCCAACAACAAATGTGATAGGAAATGTGACGATTTCCTTATTAATATGAAAGAGATGACGAGAGATAAAGTTGAAAATATTGTGATTATGCCAAACCAGCTATCAAAAATCATAATTAATAATTAGTACCTAGATGAATGCCTAAATTCATCAAGGAAGAAGAAGACAAATACTCAAGGATGTTCATCTAATAAAGTTAATAAGGGAATGAAGACCCAATTTCCTTTGTGAAAAAAGTGTGGAAAGAGGCACCAAGGAAAATGTCACAAAGTAACTGGGAGATGTTTTAAGTGTAGGATGATAGGGTATAAAGTAGCCAATTACTTTAAAAAATGGATAATGTGATGAATGGAGATAAGGTTCAATCTAATGTACCTTATACTTTTCAATGTCGTAAATGTGGATAAGTTGGACATTATCCAAGGCAATGCACTCTTGGAAGGGATGAGAAGCATGATGAGCATCAACAATCTTTGAGGACAAGGGAACAATGAAAGTCCTATGATGAGATGGATCATGTTGACTGAAGAACATGTAACTTCTTCGCAATAATTGTCTATGTCATGTTTTATTTTAGTTTGTGCTCTATGAGAATATCTTTAATGTTTTCTAAGAACATCAAGTGACTATGTAAGATGGGTTTATATCATTAAAGAAAACATCTATTGTTATGTATCACATGTTGATGTTGTGAAGATTTTCTTCTTAAAAAAGTGATTAGGGGATTAA
Source organism: Viscum album (assembly GCA_963277665.1). NCBI lineage: Eukaryota > Viridiplantae > Streptophyta > Magnoliopsida > Santalales > Viscaceae > Viscum > Viscum album. The sequence goes on from OY728162.1 coordinate 816,049,378, forward strand.
AAGATGAATATTATTTTGGAAGACGTTCACTAATTTGGTAACCCAATATGATCAAGGTAAATAGATTACTACAATATTTTCTTTGAGAAGTAAAGGTTGACTTATATTTTGAATAATCGGTGAATTTAAGGTGAACTTATAGTAATTTAGGTTACTTATGGAAATGATTAACCTATCTTGGGGAAAATGTGATTAGGTTAGTTACTTTTGTTATAAGATGATAAGAGTGGTTGATTTAGTTTAGAGGTGAATGATAAAGTTTATCTTGGAAGACTATGTTATCAAATCATTCTTATATTTGGGTTTCAATCTCAGTTTGGTTTATTTTGAGTAATTTTAAGGACAATTATTTATGGAATGGTCTATGATGATCTTTGGGTAGTACTGTGGAATTTTGAAGATTAAAAGTAGTTTCCCTTCCTATGGGGTTCTTTATTTTTAAAGAGTTGTTTTATTTTACTCTTTCTGTTTTTGGGATAATGTTTAAAAATAGAAGAAATAGATAGTTAATCATTTGTGGATTATGTGATTCTCTAGAAGATTATTCTTGTTCTTTTGATGAGAACAAGTGTTTTTGAATGCTCATTGTTTGGAGGAAAGATTAGTCTTGGTAGAAACTTATTAAAGGATGAAACTCTACTTGAAGGTAAGTATATTTCTTTGTGTTTTTATTTTATGTAGTAAATGAATTCCTCAAAATTATGAAAAGGAACTTAAAACAAAAACATTGGTTGTTAACTTTTCCTACTGTGAAATCAAATACCTTTTAACCCATCATGAGTTTGTGGTTTTCCTGGTGGCTAAATTTCTCCTAATCATGTTTTCTCTCACTCTCCATCAGACCTTGATGGTTTGTTTTTCCTCCATATCCATGTTTTTCATAGAATCCTAGTATTTGTTGTCTCGGGTGACCTCTGTACTTCCCTTTATTTCTTTTAAAGTAAGAGTGTTACTGACTCTTTTTTCGATGTGGGACTTTCAATGAAATTTCCAAGCCCAACTTTAAAAATTACGGTGATGCAATTTCTTAAGGGGGGAAGCATGTGACGACCCAAAATTTTGAATAAATTGTTTTTCCTGATTTTGTATGTTATTTAATTTTATACTCAACAAAACTATTTCATTTAATAAAATGAGTATAATTAAAATGTGACTATTGGGTTTTTACTATTATATGACCGTTGGTCAGTATAACCGTTGGAAACTAAATGTTACGATTATTGTCTCTAAATACAAGTGATCTTGGTTAATTAATATAGAAAGAAGATTCGATGGCCTCATCCAGTAGTCTCGGGCCGATCGAAGCCCATCTAATGGAACTTGGGAAGGAGTTAGCACCATTGGGATTTGCTCTGGACCAAACCCAAGCCGAACTTCATCGTGTGAAGATAGAACATAATCGCTTTAGTGAGAAGTTAGAGCTGATAGAAATAACCACTCGGGAAATGTTGGCTGAGTCGCCCCAAGATTTTATCAACAAAGCACACCATACACTTAGATCTTATGCTGGTGTTATAAGGGGCTATATAACAAGACCTTAGCTACCTTATGCAATCCTTTGATAAATAAAAGCTATGATTTCTTCTTATGTTGAAGTTTGTGAATTTTGAAATATCCAGATAAATTTAGGATGTATATAATTGATGAATTTTGGAAAAAGGATATTTTAAAATATTTATGTAAACCTTGAATAATTGATGATGTGTAAATATTTTCAAAAAATGGTCTTCTACAAATATGTTCAGTAAGAAATTTAGAGTCTAATAAGATCAACTTAATTTTTGGTGAATAGTGATTTTACGCTTAGGATTAGTAATGTGACCAAATGTATTAGTAATCTCACTTAAAGAAAGTATTAATATAATATAGGCACCTTGATTAAGTAATGTGATTCAATAAAATAGGTAAATAAATCTTTCAGAAACAATTAGTCAAGTATTAGTTTTTTTCGGGTGAATAGTTTTTTTTTTAAATTTAAAATTAAATTAAAAATATTTAGAAAAATATTTTTATAAAATGGAGTTTATTTTTGAATTCAGAGCATCGATATTATGTTAAGGTAATTTTTGGGGACTTTTCTAAAAAATGAATTTTCGGTGAATAGTGTTTTTATTTAACAATTAAAGTAAAAATATTTAGAAGTTTTTTTATAAAATGGAGTTTATTTTTTAATTCAGAGCATCTATATTTAGTTAAGGTAAAATTTTCGGATTTTTCTAAAAAAAATGAATTTTCAATGAATACTAAAAAAATGTTTTAGGGTTTTGGTATATTTAATGACATCATAACTGCGTCATGATGATGCCATGAGATATTTTAATGGATGGTCGACTTAAGAATAGTAAGATAAGGTATGAGGTGTCCCAAGTGGCCAATACCATGAGGAAATACCATTTGTTTTTTCAATACCACCAATGAGGTGTCCCTTGGCCATTAATGACTTGTCCCCTCACTTCCCCTATAAATACCAAGACATTCTCTCATCCTTTCCATTCCAAAATCCTTCTAAATGAAGTTATGGTCTCCTTACCTCCCAAGGAGTCCTCCCAAGGTTCCCTCAAGCCCCCCAAGGTCCCAAACATCACGATTTTGACGTTACTCTTTAAGGTAAGGGATCCTACCTCTCTCTTGCTTTTCATGTATTTTCCTTTATGTCATTTATTTTAAGCTCTTTGTTCTTATATTGGGGATGTTATTTTATATTCATCCTACCTTAATTTTCATTTTCATATTATGAGAGACCCCTACTTTCTCTCATCAATTCATTTTAAGAATGTTTAAGTGGCGCCGTTAGGCTGCCGAATTTTTGTAAGGGATTCTTTCACCCTTCTCATTTTCAAGTTCTATTTTCATGTCAAGTCTTTCAAGTTTCTTTTTATTATTTTGGGGTATGATATCTATATCCATAATACTATTATTTCATGTTCATATGATGATAGACCCCTTCTTTCTCTCATAAATTCATTTTAAGAATGTTTAAGTGGCACCGTTAAGCTGCCGAATTTTTGCAAGGGATTCTTTCGCCCTTCTCATTCTCAAGTTCTATTTTCATGTCAAGTCTTTCAAGTTCCTTTTTATTATTTCGGGGTATTATCTCTATATAAATATTACTTTTCTTTTATGTTCATATGATGAGAGACCCTATTTGATCTCATCAATTCATTTCTTGATGTTTTAAGTGATGTCGTTAGGCTGCCGAATTTTCATAAGATAAATCTTATTTTTGTCTTCCTTCCCTGTTTTTCATTTCATATGGTATGTATTTAAAATTTCATTACCATGTTCTTATATCCTTTATATTCTGTACCTATACTGTTTTATGGATCATTTATGAGTGGGTGACCCATGTCCCCTCTCTTTTCAATGTTTTCTAAAACCCTGCAACATAGTCGTTATGCTGCTGAATTTTCGTCTCAAAATGTCTCTCTCTTTTTCTCAAATTATTTTATTTTATTAAGTGAATACTAAAAGATCTTTCTTATATAGGGGTATTCACATATATTTCAAAATTTTCTATTTTAATTCTGGGATTTACATACATGAAACCCTCTTTCCTTTTCCGTGGGTTTAAAGTGACATAAAGATCATGTCTTTAAAGCAGTTTTTAAACGTTATGATTATGAAATAAAACCCATTTATTTTATGCTATATGGATTATTTATGAAATGTTTGATGATGATATATGTGGCTCACATGATAATAAATATAAATTAAAGGTTCTTCCTAATAGCGCTCTAATGAATTGGGTAAATACTTAATCTCTAGATATGACCATTTTAACGATACCTTGGTAATTTTTTTTAATGACACCTTGGAGATGGAGCTTGGTGATACAGAAATGATTGTCTATGTTAAATTTTGTATCCACATCATCAAGCTATGAACAATGTTATTTTCATTATGATATGCCTCATGATCTCTTTCTTAAGCCTTAAAGTTATTTATCATGACTTTATTGATGTATCTCAAGTTCACATGTAAAATGGTTCCCTTGTTTCCCTTACTGGGCCTTCTGCTCACCCTTTCCTTTGATGTATGTTCCCAGGTTATGATATGAAGTAATTAACTTAGGATGAAAAAATTAATAAGCCTTAAAAGTGTTTAAGAAGAGTTTTTTTTATGTTGTCATGTATTAAGTTCCTGGTTTCCAAGACACTAAACCTTAAAGATCCTCAATTTTGTATAATGTAATGAAAGTTTATGTGATAAAAAGGTGGGATGTTATAACACCCATAGAGAATAAAGTAAATTCCATAGAAAAATATAGTCTCTTTTAAAGTTAAAATGTGTAATATGATCCCTTTTATGATATATCTAATTAAGACAGTTCCATACTGGCACCATCAACCTATGTGCTTGATGATTAATTCGTTTTAATTTATGTAAATGAACTAATGAAAAAAACATCCATGTCTATGGACTTAATTAGGAAAATCTGGTCCCATAAAAGGGCCCGAGATATAAAATTTCACTAAATAGAGTAGAGAAAAATCCATTCATGTATTTTTAATTAATATAATATCACTCGTGATGCACCCAAATTATCTTACCTCTCTGTGAGAATATGTATTCATTATTTTCATTAATACATTAATGTATGAGACTTGTGATATAAATTAATAATAATTTTAAATTATATATATTATTAAACACATCCACCAATAGTAACATATGATGTCACATATAAATTCAGATTTCTTTTTAGAAGGTAATTTTCTCACAATCCTGTACTCTGAAAACTACTAAGGGTTTAATCCATAACAAAGTGTCTCAAAGGCTTATGAGTCTCCATCCTTAGTATCATGTATCGTTTGTGTCCCATAAAATGACATCATTTAGATATAGAAATTATATATAGGAATACTTTCAAGGAACTTCTTAGGTTTGGTCATAGTAGGGAAATTATATAAAATTTTAGCGTGAAGACTACCCTTTAGACATTATCACATACAATTTCATGAAAAATAACAAGCACGATGTGATAAAAACATTATTAATATCCAAAATCTATTAATACATGTAATAGAAAAGTACATAGAATTTTTTTCAAGGGAACCAACTTCAATAATATGTTCATCATTCTTGACCAATAGAGGAGTTGAGATTTGGTATGCTAAAGATATTACCTATGTATGATAAATTTTACACTCAATGTTAGGATTAGTATTGTATGTATAATAGGATAGACTATTAAATAGAATTTATAAAAAAATAATTTATATTGAAGGAAAAAAAGTAATAAAACCCTAGGTATGGTTTTTTTCTTACAGACATAATTGTTTTTCATTTGATTCTATATGGTTTTTTCCTCTATGTTTTTTCAATTCTCAATCCCCTATTCTCTTACTATTTTTTTCTTAAATAGAATAAAAAAATATAATAAGTGAATTAGGAATAATTATTGATTGACTATAGAATATATTTAAGAGAGATAAACTTGGTATTCTACTTTGTTGTATTTGAAAAAATAAATAAAAAATTTCACACCCTAAGGTAGGTGTATAAAAATTTGACACTGTTTTTGGGGACCCACGCCATACATTACTTATTATGACTTAAATTGTTTTAAAAAAAATTGGAGAAAAAATAAATATTTTAACTCACCCTCAACCTTGGAAGATATTGTTTATTTATTTTCTTGGAATGTGACGGGATTATGACAATCTAAATGTGGATAGAGGGCACTCTAGGACCTCATAGAGGACTTAAAGGAGGAGCTCGGTTTTGGAAGCCATATCCTAGGAACTTATTTAATTCAATAACTGCATTTCAGTGTTCCTTTAAGAAGTTGTTGAGGTATAAAAATATTGTATCCCATACACATTACAAGAAGATATTAATAATTTTTAGGCTGAATTATATGATTATACACTCCCCACTCATATTGAATCCATTTCGGTGGCATACACTCAAGAATATGAGCAAGAGGCTAGATCACTCAATAGAGTCAATATTTCCTTAGAATCACTTACTTTTGATTTATTTTTGTTATAATTACCTTTTAACTCCTTATATATTTAAATTCTATACTTTTCTAAGCTATAAAAATCCCTAGATAGTGATCAAGAATTTAAGGATGTCACCTCTAAACAAAAAGGTGATACTATAATTTGAATATGAAGAGTTTCTTAGGGTTTTCATGATGGAAAAACTTAGAAAAAATATATTTTTTAAAGAATTGGATATGAATTCAATATATTTTAATTTCATTCAGATAGAAATATTTACTGACATTCCCTTTGAATTTTTTTTAATGAAACATATTATGAGCAAACCCCAGATATTGAAGATGTGTCCATAGAAGCTATTTTTGAAGAAAAGGATGCGGAAATGTATTTTCTACTAACCCCACCATATAATATGTATCATATTTAAAAGGGTATGAATATGTTATACTATATCCACATGATACTATATAACCAGTACAAGAAGAAGGGTACCGTAAGAAACAACATGTGGTGGTCTAAATCCAAGAAACCTCCCCCGCCATATGATTTTGGATATCCAATGGAATTTCATAGATAGGGGAATTAAAACCCTAGTACCCACTAAGGGTATTAAATGATGATTTATCCCCTAACTCTAATTGACCTTTATCCATATGTTTCTTTTATTTTCCCATATTTTATTCCTTGATTTTTTATAGGTTATCACTGGGTTGTTGCTAGGATATTAAGTTAAGGATTCAAATATAGGTAAGTAAGTTTTTATCATTAATTTCTCACATAAAATATTTACTTATAAATAAAATTATTCATCAAAACAAGATAAGATCATTTTGGAATAAAAAAGTGGCAGCAATTGTTTGATTATGGGGAATTGGTACCAATCTATTTAGGTTTTAAATATTTTGTTTTATTATTTTAATTTTAACTATATTTTCAGGTTAATAAATTTATCATTAAATTTAATCCTTCATAGTGAAAAATTACCTACTAGTTTTGAATATTTCGTTTTTTTATGATTTCAAACATATAAGTTTCCTGAGTGAATTTTTCTACTATTTTTAGGGATATTTCAGATTTGGTACTATAAAAAGATTTTTAAGTGGAAATTTTTTAGTAGAAAAAAATTATAACATGGGGAAAGTAGAATATTGAACTATAAGATAATAAAATTTTCAATTATGATGAAGAAACCCATTGGGAGACTACCCAACCTATATCCATATAATTCAATTTTAACATGATTAAAAATGGAAAATTGGGATCCCACATGATGTTCTAAGTCATTTAAATTCTATGAAACCAAGAAAAAAAGTGTAAGTTCTAACTTGTTAAAAAATAATGGATTTAAGTGAGGGGAATATTGAACACTAAATATAGAAATGGTAAATTTACTTACATGAATTTTATATAAGACATATAAAGGAAGTGTGAAATAGATATTTTTATATAAAAATCCTAATAAAGATTAATTTATAATGGTAACACTTGTTAATATATTAATTCAACTAAATTTTATTCCATTCGAAAACCTATAACTTGAGAATTTTCTAATATTAAGGTATATTAGTGGATATGAATTTTAGAGTGTAATGACTTGATATTTCACCATGTATCCTTTTTAAATAAATATTATTTTATACGTGAAATATTAATCTAAAATAAAACCATGATATGATAAAATAAAATTTAAGAGTTATAATATATCCATTAAATTAGCATGTATAAAAATACGTAAGAATATTACAAAATCTAATAAGGAAATAAATAAAATCAAGTAATGGAAGCCTTATATATGAAGCTCATTTGTTCGAGATCAGAAAGGGTTTATCTTCTTTAGGGAATTCTGTATATAAATACCAAGCTGTAAAAAAATATTATTGTATGGGTGAAATTTTATGCAAGAAAAATTCAAGCTTGTGGGGATTTTGATGAAATCTATTCTAGTTGAATCACCACCCTTGACTTCCAATATAACATAACTTATGCATAGATCTAATATAGATATCTTGAGGGGCTTCATAACCCAAAATTAAATTGATATAAACATGTAATTATTAATATAATTAGTCATCTATCACATGTATTAGTTATATTTCATATTTTAATATTTACAGAAAATGGATGTTTATTTTATATAAAAATAGTTTTCTTCAAATTTCAAATTTAAAATCTAATTTTATAAATTATAAGATCTGAATTATATAAAAATAATTTAATTTTTGGGATTTATATTCTAAAAATTATCTTAATATGATTTTTTTGGATTTTTATAAAATCGTTAGCATTTCAGTGAATATGTGAAAAAATAACGATATTCCTAAAAACATCACTTTTATGAAATTATGTTTTTGAAATTTTTTCTATACAAGGATATACATTTATAAGTAAAATAAAACATTTAAAATTACTATGTTGTGTTTATAAAATCCGTGTATATCATTTTATAATTATAAGTAATATTTTAATCTAAAAATTGATTTACTATATTCTATTAAAAAATTAGTTATCATAAACTATAGAAATTAAATAAAAACAAATATATTATATATATTTGACCAAAATGATCATATTATTTAACAAGGTTAATTTTGTGTTTCGTTAAATAAGGTGATGTAAAATGGTATAGAGAGGGTGAATAAACATTTATTAAAATTATTTGACTTATTAAAATTAAGCATAGAATTTAGTGGATTAAGATAATTAAAAAGTAAATAATAAACAAATATGTGTAACATGTAAAGATCATTTTTATAAATATAAAATAGACGAGAATTAGAAATTTTAATGTGGTTCAGTCCAAATTGGACCTAGTCCACTCTTCAAAATACAATCAATGGAGTATGAAACTCACTATAAATGTGAGAGAAAGGGATAAAATTTTAAAATGGAAGTAATCTAAACCCTTACTTTTACAATGAGATGAATCCTAATAAAGGAATTTTTGAGGAGAAGCCCCAAAACTAACTAGCCTTTTACGGGAGTAGGCAAAACCCAGGGTTCTCTTCAATGAGAAGCCCTAACCTATGTGTACTTCTTTTGGTCAAGTAATAATAAGCAAGAAACTTACTTTTGATAAGGTATCACAACCATTAATTTTTTTAATGTTACAAAACCAAAGATATACTTTTAAGGTAGTATAAAACATTGTGTCGGTGATTTATGTGTACAAATATGCCTAGACAAAAAATATAGATACAAAGAGATAAAACTAGATATAAGTAAAAATGTGTACTATTGTAAAAAATTTGTTTCAATCCCTTCTAAATGATGTCAACCAGTGTACTCTGGGCATTCCAATAATGGTATAGTTCATCTCTTCAAGTTAAAGATGATTTATCCCACCTTGAGAGTTTTTCTACATATGAATTGTTTTTCACAAGATCACTTAGTTATCATATGAGTGTAAACAATTTTTATCACTCTATATCAGAGGTTTGTATAATTTCATCACTTCCAAGAATATTCAATTATTTTATATAAAAAACTAATTATACTAAACACTCATATAAACCATTAGAAAAATATAAAATAATAGAAACTAAGTTAACTAGAAATATCATGGAGGTAAATCAGATTCCAAAAATATCAAATGACTTCAAAATAATTTAAATTTATCATTTGATAAAATTTTAGACTATCCAAATAAATTTAAATTCAAGCATTCAAACTATCTCTATAAAGAACTGTCAAATAATTCAATGAATATCATAAAGAAGTTATATATAAATAAAGAAATTGATATAACTTCTGTATTAATCATAAAATATAAAAACACATTTGAAATATATTAAATTAAAAATACTTTGAAAACATTTAACAATGTTAAAAAATAACATAGTAATAATTAAAAAAATATTTTAAGAAATAATAAATAATTTAATTTTTAAAAAAATATTTTGTATGTTTATAAGAAGAAGATGAATAAATGAAAGTAATATATATATATTTTTTAAAACCCTCCAATTTTTTCTTAGGATAAACATGATTTATATATAATTATATAAACAACAAAATAATAAAAATAGTTGTTTTAAATAGTTATACAAATGATAATATGAAAAATATAAAAAGTTTAAATATTAAAAATATATAATTAAATAAAAAACCTAGATTTACGGGTACTGTTAACTATTTGTGATTAAAGATCAACACAGATAGTCATACAAATCATTTACTATCACATGATTCATCCAAGTTAATTGAACAAGACTCACAATCATACAATTCACAGTTGCAGATTTTTTCATGGTTGTAGAAACATGTTATCATAATATCTATGAACTGTTACACTACCATGAAGTCGAAGAGATACCATTTGAGGACAAAGTTGATTCATGCTACCGTATGAATTTCATAGGTGTCTGTTACCATGAAAATTGAGGCTCTCATGCTGAAGAAACTATAAAGAGGAAACATGGTCATGGTTGAATAAGTCTACTTCTGTGAAAATACGAAGTGTTCTTCATGGTAGAATGAGAGGGTGATACCACTGAGGATGAGCTACCACTGTGATATCTCTATGTTCTTGTTCGAATGGACATAGTTATATATTAGAACATGAGGAGGAATTATTTTTGTGACATTAACGAGCATTATACCATGAACATGAAGGTTCAATGCATGGTCAAAGACTTCTAGTGTCAGGTGAAAAAGGATCGAGTACTACCATACAATAGACATTGGAATCGTACAATGGAATGAAGAAGTATTTGATACCATGGAATATCATAACAATGAAACTATGTGGAGGAACTATGCTACTATGAGGATAGATTGTGTGCATGGTCCATAGATTGTTCTTATGTGGTGGATATGAACCAAGAACATGGTCGAATAGACATGAGTAATGTGAAACAATGGAGGAATCTATTGTCATTGGGATGCACTATACACTCAGATTTAAAGCAGTTCATAAATTATAAATATGTGTATATTAAATGTTGATTCAATAAGGTTTTCCTTATGAATTTTCCATTCCTTCTTGTTTTGAAAATCACAAACACCTTATCTTTAAGAAAATCGCTTTTATAAGTAAAATTTCTTTTATAAGGAAAATTGCTTTTATAAGGAAAATTTCTTTTATAAGGAAAATCACTTTTGTAAGAAAAATTATTCTTATCATATTTTCATTCATATTTTTCCTAAGTATAAAATTAGGATTCATTTCTGTTTTCTCGGATTTGTTTGAAACTTTGATATAAAGTATTCTGTTTTAGGATCCGAATTCTGGATAAGAACTGTAAGGAAGTTTCACTCCGAATTCCAGATGAGAACTTTAATAAAGTATCATTCCAAATTCCAGATACGAACTCTGACTATGTTCTATTCCAAATTCAGGATACGAATTCTTATGAAGTTCTACATTGAATTCTCATTATAAATTCTAATGACGAATTATCATTACGAATTCTGATAATGAATTTTCATTAAGATTTATGATGACGAATTCTCATTACGAATTCTGATGATGAAATCTCATTCCGAATTCTGGATACGATTTCTCATTACGAATTCTTAAGATGAAATCTCATTACGAATTCTGATGATGAATTCCCATTACGAATTCTGATGAGGAATTCTCACTACGAATTCTGATGACGAATTCTCATTCCAAATTCTCATTCCAAATTCATCTATTAAACATAATCTGATAATCTCTGTTTTGTAAACTCTAAATTTATTCAGACTCTGAATTTTTCACTCCGAACATTCATTTTTCTTATGCCTTTATATTTTGACTACTCTTTATTATTTTCCTTACACTCCGAACTTTCTCTCCGAACCATCACTCCGAATCTTTTGAGTTAGTTTTTAAACAGTGTCGTACATTCTGTTACACTTGTTTTGTTATAAAACGATGTTGTCTATTCTGTTATAAAACTAATCATTGGCTAAGTGACACGTGTACAGGTCCCTCCGATTTTTAAGGAAAATATGACCGTTGGGAAGGAGGCCGACCTTACCTATAAATAGGAGCTCATTTGAAAGAGCTCGGGGCTGAAAGGCTGACTGATCTTCGACTCATGTGATTACATGCTTGAAGTGATTTCTAGAGAGAGAGGCTCTTATTAACTCTCAAAGATTCGTGCGACTCCGAATGTTGGTGATTACATTTGAGGACTTCTGGGGATAGGAAGACAGAGGTGCCGACTACCTTGAAGTTTGAGGGCTTCCTTGCTGAGGAAGACAGAGGTTGCCAACTACCTTGAAGTTGAGGGCTTGCGGGGATAGCAAGATAGAGACACTCTGATATTCGTATCAAGGGCTTACCCTGGTGTGGGTAAGATAGACTTGCTTGAAAGTATAAATCAAGGGACCTTTATCCAAGGTTGTTGGATACACTTCTCTTTGGGTTAAAAGACTATTATCTTGTTACTTGTAGTTCTACTACTTGTTTATTTCCGCTGCATTTTGTATTATAAGGAAAGTATAACTTTCTTATACTTCCTTACTTGTACTCGGTTTCATTTAAGATTCTATACGCTTTAAGGTAGAATCTCATATTGTAATCTTTTGTTAAGTTTCAATTTCCGGAACCATATTTCTAGAACCTACATTCAGAATATCTTTCCAAGTTTTCATTTGGTATTAGAGGTGTTGTGAATTTTCTTAAGTTTAACTTTGTTAAACTTAGCCCTTTCCTTTACTCAAGGAAAACATGGCTATTTGTAACTAAATTTAAAGGGTCCAAAGGAATTTTTAAAGTGTACAATTCACCCCCCCCCCCTCTTGTATATTGAGCGTCTACATCATTATTTAGATCCTACAATTGGTATCAGAGGAGGTCTCTGAAATACTTATACTTACGTATAAGTTTTTCTTTCTCACTTTCCCATTCCGAACTCTATCATTCCGAACTTTTCCATTCCGAACTTTGTTATTACAAATATTTTCTACTAACAAGTTTGTCTACCAAAGGTTATTATAAGTATGGTAGGAATTAATGTTGGTTAAATTGATAATCTAAATCCTACAAGACCACCAATATTTGATGGTAATGATTATGAGTATTGGAGAGATTGAATTAATACTTTTGTTATCAATACTGGAGTAGACAATTTTGTTATGATTACTGGTGATTATAAAATTCCTGATAAGGAAGTTAGAACTTTTACTAACCAGGAAAAGTAAGAATATCAACTCAACTATAAGGTACGCAATACCTTACTTTGTTCAATGACCAGAAATATATATAGCCAAATTTCTTCTTGTGAAGCAGCTTACTGTATCTGGAAGAAGTTAGAGGTTACACACTTTGGAACTTCTAAGGTGATCGAGACTAGGAGAGCTATGCTTAGAGATGAATATCATGGCTTCAACTTTCCTTATGGAGAACCAATCTTTAAAGTTCAACAGAGATTTATGAATATTGTAAATAGCCTACAGTCTATGGGAGAGAAAGGTTTAGATGATCAAGCTCTTGTGGATAAGATAATTGATATCATGCCTAATGAGTGGGAGTCGAAAAGAAATGCTATAGATGAGAACAGGAAAGTTACTCAGATTTCTCTTGATGAGATTTTTGGAACTCTTCTCCAACATGAAACCAGAATGAAGAGAGATGCTGACAACATCAAAAAGAAAAATGGAAATGGTACTGTTTCTTTTACAACTACATCAAATCATATGAAAGCTAAGACTCCTGAGAGAGTAACCAGATCCAAGTCTAAGAAGATGATATTTCAGTCAGATTCTAGTGAGAGTGAAATATCAGAAAATAAATTAGCAAATCTTGCTCGAAGGATGAACAAGATAGCTGGCCAGAGAAATTTCCAATCCAAGTATAAGAAAAAGGAAAGGAAATATAGAAAAGATGGAGAAGTTACTTGTTATGAATGCAAGAGAGATGGACATATAAGACCAGATTTCCCTATGCTCAAAAAGAAAGAAATGAAAGAAAGACATTCAGACAGGAACAGAAAGAAGTATTATAAAGCAAAAGCTAAGAATGTTCTGAAAGCTAATGACACCTGGAGTGCCAGTGGTGGTGACTCTTTAGATGAATCTTCTGATTATGAATCTTTAGGATAGAAGAATTTTGGTCTTATATCCAGATTACCTATTTATAATCATTGTTTTATGGTTAAGGTACGAAATGATGAATCATTGACCAATGTTTCTTTAAATTCTAATGATAGTAAGTATTATGACTCTTCTGATGAAGAATCTTCTTCTGATAAAGAAAATACTTTACCTACTTATGAAGAAGTCTCTAGGTTTGCTGAAATTCTTGAGATTGAGAATTCCAAACTCAATAAGAAACTTGATAAGGCAAACTCTAGGAATTCTATTCTTACAAAAGAGATATCAGATCTTTCTAAAGATCTTGATAAGAAAAATGCTAATTTTGAAAGTATTTCAAAAAATCTTGAGGAAGTAAGTTCTGAGAAGAAAAAACTTTCTAAATAATTAGAAAAATTAATTTCTAATAAAAATGTTTTCGAGCCTAGATCTAGTTCTAAAACTAATGATTTTGAGGATAAAAACTTGGTTGTTAAACTCAAGTCTGAAATTTTTTCCTTAAAGAAGTGTTTATCAAACTTTACCCATGGTAAAGAAAATTTTGATAAAATGTATTACCAAATACGACCTTTAAGAAATAAATCCGGATTTGGTTATACCCATGCAAAACCAATTTTCAGTAATAATTATTTTGTTTCTCAAAGTGACCCATTTTGTACCAAGTGTCAATGTGGTGGTCACTGGGAAAAGGATTGTTCCTTAAAAAAACCCAATCTTTAGGATTTCACAAAGCTTACTTTTTTAAGAAGATGTGGGTACCTAAAATTTTATTGTCTGGAAATCTCGGATCCAAAAAATTTTGGATCCCGAAAGTCTAATTTTCTTCTTAATTTCAGGAAAATAAAGAGAGTACCAGCAACAATACATGGTATATGGATAGTGGATGTTCCCGGAACATGACTGGTAACAAAATCTATTTTGAAAAGATTATCAAAACGAAAGGAGGAAAGGTAACTTTCGGAGATAATGCTAAGGGTGAGATTGTTGGTATTGGTAATATTGTTTTTCTTGGTAAAACATTGATTTCAAATGTTCTTTTTGT
Organism: Viscum album; assembly: GCA_963277665.1. Classification (NCBI taxonomy): domain Eukaryota; kingdom Viridiplantae; phylum Streptophyta; class Magnoliopsida; order Santalales; family Viscaceae; genus Viscum; species Viscum album. Next base: position 816,064,390 of record OY728162.1, read on the forward strand.
TAAGGGTATTAAGCACAACCTTATTAGTATAAGTCAGTTATGTGATGAAGGTTACCTTGTGAATTTTAGGAATGATAAGTGCTTAGTTCACAATTCCAAGGAAGAATTTATTCTCTCAGCCAATAGGCAAGAGAATTTTTACACCTTAAACTTAGAAGATCTTAGAAGCCAAGATTTACCTTGCCTTAGTGCAATGGAAGATCATTCCTGGTTATGGCATAGAAGACTAGGTCACTGTAACCTTAGGAAATTATGTAAACTCTCTAAGAAGCAACTAGTTAAGGATCTACCGGATCTTAGATTTGATTCTTCTAAAGTTTGTGATCCTTGTCAATATGGAAAGCAACATAAATCTAGTTTTAAATCAATCGATGAAGTCTCAACAACCGATGCATTACAGTTAGTGCACATGGATCTTTTTGGTCCAACACAAACTGGAAGTATTGGAGGAAAATACTATGTGTTTGTTCTAGTTGATGATTACACTAGTTTTACTTGGGTTTATTTTCTAACAAAGAAATATGAATCTTTTTCTTATTTCAAAAGTTTTATAGCTCAAGTCAAAAATGAGAAAAACCTTCCATTGAAAACTATTCATAGTGATCATGGTGGAGAATTTCAAAATTCTGATTTTGAAACTTTTTGTAGTAAAAAAGGTATTACTCACAATTTTTCAGCACCTAGAACTCCTCAACAAAATGGTGTAGTTGAAAAAAGAAATAGAATTCTTCAAGAAATAACTAGAACCATGTTGAGTGAATATTCTATAGCTAGAAATTTCTGGGCTGAAGCTGTAAGTACTGCTTTCTATACTATAAGTCGAGTTTTGATTAGACCTTTTCTTAATAAAACTCCTTATGAGTTATGGAATGGTAGAAAACCAAGACTATCCTACTTTAGGATTTTTGGTTGCAAAGTATTCATTTGGAATACTAAAGATAACTTACATAAATTCGCACCAAAATCTGATGAAGGAATTTTCTTAGGTTATTCCACAACATCTAAGGCTTATAGAGTTTTTAGTAAAAACACTTGTACTGTTGAAGAAACAGCACATGTAAAATTTGATGAGTCAGATCCTTTTGTTTTTAAAACACCACAGCCTACATCCTCGGATGTGTTTTAAAAAACTGATTATCAACCTTTGATAGAAGAACCTTCTGATAAAGATAATGTTCAAGAAGATATTCCTGAAACATTTACCCCAGAAGACTTTCTACCCTATGTTGATGAACAAGATTTTCAAAACCCAAATCAGGCGTTTCTTAAGAATCATCCTAGTGATAGTATCATTGGTGATATAAATAAACCTATAAGGACTAGAAGTTCCTTAAGAAATAAAGTATAACATCTAGCATTTCTTTCCCAATTAGAACCTAAAATCACTGATGAATCTTTAGGTGATGATGATTGGATTAAAGCCATGCAAGATGAACTAAATGAATTCGAAAGGAATAAAGTCTGGACCTTGGTTGAAAGACCTAAGGAAACTTCTATTATTGGAGTTAAATGGGTTTTCAGAAATAAATGTGATGAAAATGGAGTCATAGTAAGAAATAAAGCTAGACTTGTTGCTAAAGGCTATAATCAACAAGAGGGAATAGACTATGAAGAAACCTATGCTCCGGTAGCTATACTTGAATCTATCAGTATTCTACTTGCCTTTGCAGCATTCTTTAATTTCAAACTTTTCCTAATGGATGTGAAATGTGCTTTCATTAATGGTTATGTTCAAGAGGAAGTTTTGTTGAACAACCTCCTATCTTTGAAGATACAAAAAATCCTGATTATGTTTTTAGACTTACCAAAGCTCTGTATGGCCTTAAACAAGTCCCACGAGCATGGTATGATAGACTCACTGGATTTTTGCTTCAAAATAACTATGTTAAGGGAAATGCAGATCCAACCCTTTTTATAAAGAAAGGTAAGAAAAATGTTTTGATTGTTCAAATTTATGTTGATGACATCATATTTGGTTCAACTCAGTAATCTTTGACCAACTCTTTTTCATGTCTAATGAAATCTGAGTTTGAAATGAGTATGATGGGTGAGTTAACATTTTTCCTTGGTTTTCAAATTTCTCAAAAACCAGAAGGAACCTACATCTCTCAACATAAGTATATTAAAGATCTTCTTAAAAAGTATGGTTATGACAACACTAAAAGTATTAGTACTCCCATTGGTACCTCAAACTCTTTAGACCTTGATGAAGATGGGAAACCAGTAGATCAAACATCTTTTAGAGGTATGATAGGAAGTCTACTATAATTAACAGCTAGTCGATCAAACTTAATGTTTTCAGTATGCTTATGTGCAAGATATCAATCCAATCCTAAGGAATATCACCTAAAGGCAGTAAAAAGAATTTTTCGCTACCTTAAGGGAACCATGGATCTAGGATTATTTTATACTTCTGAAAATGATTGTATCCTAAAAAGATTTTCTGATGGTAACTTTGGTAGATGTAGAATGGATAGAAAAAGTACATCCAGAACTTGTCATTTCTTAGGAGATTCATTAGTTTCTTGGTCCTGCAAGAAGCAACATTCTGTAGCACTCTCCACTGCTGAAGCTGAATATGTAGCAGCTGGAAGTTGTTGTGCTCAAGTGTTGTGTATGCAACACACACTCACAGACTATGACTTGAGTTTTACTAAAACTCAAATTTTGTGTGATAACACAAGTACCATTGCCCTCAGTAAGAACCCTGCACATCACTCCCGTGAAAAACACATAGATATTAGGCATCACTTTCTTAGGTATCACACACTGAAAGGAGATATTATTCTTCAGTTTATCGGAATGCAAGATCAACTTGCTGATATTTTCACAAAATATTTGCCTTCTGATAGATTTGAATATATTAAACAGAAGTTGGGAATGATAACCATAAGGTAATCCTTCTTAATTAACTTTCTGTTGAAAAAGTCTCCTTATAGCAATAAACTCCTTTTCATAGGGGGAGTACATTTGATTGTTAGTTTAACAAAGTTTTTCAAAAAAAAAAATTCAAACTTTTTCGGAACTAAAGTTACGCAATGGCATTTCCAGAACTAAAAACTTTCTAGAATGGATACTTTCGTACAGAATACTTCGGGAATGGAAGTGTTCGTATTGAAAACATCCGGAATGGAAAATTTCGTACTAATATTTTCATAACGGGATTTTCGTACCGAAGCTTTCATAATGTTTTTTTTTTAATTTTGGAATGAAATTTTCGTACTAAGTTTTTCCTTACTAAGTTTGTTTTTCGTACTGAGTTTTCCGTACTGAGTTTATTTTTCGTAATGAGTTTTGTGAATTATTTTGTAGTAAAGATTTTTTTCGTAGTTTTCGTAAAAATGTTACCAATTACGAATAATCCTCCTAAGCCAATCCGAAAGGTATGATTTCCTTACCCAAGCTTTCGTAGCCATAATTTACTTGCTGGCATTTTCTATATTTTGTTTTCGGATTATAGTTTTCTTAATTCTTTGTTTTAATAAAAACCTCAAAATATCAGATTCAAGAGAATTGGTTTTCGACCGTCAGATCTGATCTCAGCTTATCACAACCGTTCGATCAATCGTGGAAGTTGAACCGTTTTTTCGTTGCCTATATAAAGGGGACCCCAAACGTTGTCCCACATCAGTTTTCAAGCTCCAGCGTCTTGAAGCTCCGCCTCTCTGTTTTAAGGCCGTTCCGAACTTCATTTTTCTCAGTTTCGAACTTCTCAGAGGTCTTCAGACCCGAATGTCTGTGGAAGTAGCTTCGCAAGACATGTCTTCCTCCAAGCTGATTTCGAAGTGGTTAATATATAGAGAGAGGCTGGTTCATCCGGATTTCATCAACAAGTACGATTATCTTATTTCTAAGAATATCAAGCTTAATGGTTGGGAATATGTTGCGGTGTCAAAACCCGGGAACCAAGATGGAGTGTATTGAGACTTACTTGTTGAATTCTATGAGACTGTTTCTTTTCTCAAGGAAGATGGAAAGGAGAAGTTGTCCTTTAAGACTTATGGTAAGACTTATAAACTTTCATATGTCAAGGCAGCCAGCTTGGTAGGGCTAAAGAATGAAGGTGAAGCTGAGTTTGTTTCTCATGTATTGCCAGATTCTAAAGGTAGGTTTGACAAGGAAAAAGCCTTAGAAACTCTCAGACTGGCTGATGACAAGGCTCCAAAGATTGCTAGTTTATCTACAAATTTCTGGATTCTAGAGTTATGGGTACAGGGTCTTATCGTACTGAGGAAAGGTGACAAAGATAGCTTGAAGAAGAGTGAGATCTATATCCTAGATTTTCTGATAAATCTGAGGAAGTTTAATTTGATGAAGCACATTCTCATCACTCTTGAGAATTTGAAGAAAGGGAATCTGAGAGCTCAGATTATATTGTATCCAGCAATCCTCTCCAAGTTGATAGTTCGGTGCCTTGAGTCTTTCAAGGAGGCTTGCAAATCTAGGCCAAGAGTTTGCAAGATTATGCTGGTGAGTGATGGTACACTCAAAAGAATGGATGTAGCCTTTGACAAGGAGTCTGGACAGTTTATTGATCTACCTGCTCAAAAAGAATCAGTTCCGAAAGCTTCTGATCCGGAATCCTCTAAGCCGGTAATGAAGAGAAAGCTGAAGGTAGTGGAAGTAGAAGCCGATGATCCAAAGTCTAAGGAAGTTCATTCCGCACCTCCAAAACCAAAGAAGAAGAAATCTTACCCAGATGAGGTTTTTGCTAAATGGAGGGAGATGAAAGAAAAGAGAGTGCAAGGGGAGCCTTAGTTTGGCTTGGACCCTGCAGAGGCTAAATCCTTGAAGGAAAGAACTGCCGATGAGCTAGAAAAACTAGCAAAAGAAAAGAAGCTCAAGAAGAAGATGTCTGAGGCTGAGGTAGCTCAGGATTTATTAAAATTCAATGAGATGGTTTGTGCGAACATTCCTGTTCTGAGATCCTTTTCATTGGAATCTCTACCTGAGACTCCAGGAAGAGAATTTGTTGCTCCAGAAGAAGTAGTGGCTAAGACAGTTGAACAAGGTGAGAAAGTTGAGCAAGTGGAAGAAGAAGAAGATGTTGCTGAAGGAATTGGTGAAACCAGAGATGTGTTGAAACAAGTAGATGATTATAAGGGAACAACTTCGGAACACTTATCGCTACGAACTTCAGAAGCTAAATCTTAGAAGATAGTTACTCCAGCAATGGAAGAAGAGAAAGGAGAAGAAGAAGTAGCTTATCATCGAGAAGAAGAAAAACTTTTACATGATATTTCTCAAATGGAAAACGTAGAGGTTGGTGTTCAGGAAGTTGCTGATGAGGAAGATAATGTTGTCCAAGTCTCTGATAGTGAAAAGAAAACTCCGGAACATGATTCTATTCCGAAAAAGACAAGGGAAAGCAAATTCTTGTTGATACTCTGAGTTCAGTAGTGGTGAAGAGAAAAGAAGTTGGTATTTCTTCAAAGAGAAATCTTGACCTTGTTGAAGAAGAAAATTCTCCAAACAGAGTCTTGGATTCGGAGTCATCTTCGGTGGGGCATGACTTTGTTTTCCAGTCTTTAAAGAAGTTGGTGGGAACCATTCCGACCTTCTCAAGTATTGACTCAAGATGTCAGATGCTCCAACATGCTTTAAATCAGAAATCAGACTCCGTATCTATGGTTATGGACAAGTGTGTTGAAATAGAGGCTCAGTTCAAAATGTTCTTTGTTGGATACGAAGCCCATAGAAAATCTTGCAATAGGATGACAAACTAGTCGAAGAAGAATGTATAAGAAATGAGGTTATTCGATGTATTTCAAGACAATGTTAAAGATGCTTTTGAGACTGAGGACAGGAAGATAAATGAGCTGACTTCTTCTTTTGAAGAGAAGCTGATAGATGAAAAGAAATTTCGGATTCAAGAAGTTGGAGATCTGAATGGGAAGCTAAATTCTGTCTCTCAAAACTGGAAATTTGAAAGAGATCATCGGATTGAGTTTCAAGAAAAGATGAAGGCTCGGGAAGAAAAGATCAAATCTTAGGAAGAAAAGCTTTAAGCCCAGGAATAAAAGATTGAAGCTCAATCTGCAAGAATATTGGTCTTAGAGAAGCAAGCTGAAGAAGATCATAAAGACTTAAAGAAGATAAAGACTATTCTAAAGGGTCTCATGGCAAAGGAAAAAGATCCCAAATAAACAGATCTGATCTTTTGTTGAACCTTAACTCTTTTGTTGTTGAAATTTTCAAACTTAATGAAAAATTTGTACTTGCTCGTTTCTTTTTGTTGTTACTACTAATATTTCAGGTACTTTGCTATATTTTCCATTCCCTTATATTCTTTTTGAAAATCACAAAGGGGGAGAAGGAAAAGATCTCTAATAAAAGGGAAAAAGAATCCTAACAAAGGGTGAGAAAGAAAAAAAACTCTAATAAGAGTTTATATAAGGGGGACTTTTTCATTAAAGAATACTTTCTTATTCTTAATGAAATGTCACTCCGGAAATCTAGAATACGATCCTTAGAGTTTCAAAGCCTAAGGGGGAGTTAGTCGTATTCATCAATATCCTTAAAGAAAAAGGAGATAAGCCTTAATGTTTTTCTTTCTTCTTAGAAATTCTTTTTCAAGGATGTTTGTGCTTTCCAAAAAGGGGGAGATTGTTGAGTCAATAAGGTTTTCCTTATGACTTTTCCATTCCTTCTTGTTTTGAAAATCACAAACACCTTATCTTTAAGAAAATCGCTTTTATAAGAAAAATTTATTTTATAAGGAAAATTGCTTTTATAAGGAAATTGCTTTTATAAGGAAAATCGCTTTTGTAAGAAAAATTATTCTTATCATATTTTCATTCATATTTTTCCTAAGTATAAAATTCAGATTCATTTCTGTTTTCTCAGATTTGTTTGAAACTTTGATATAAAGTATTCTGTTTTAGGATCCGAATTCTGTATAAGAACTGTAAGGAAGTTTCACTCTGAATTCCAGATGACAACTGTAATAAAGTATCATTCCAAATTCCGGATACGAACTCTGACTAAGTTCTATTCCAAATTCAGGATACGAATTCTTATGAAGTTCGACATTGAATTCTCATTACAAATTCTAATGACGAATTCTCATTATGAATTTTGATAATGAATTTTCATTAAAATTTATGATGACGAATTCTAATTACGAATTCTGATGATGATATCTCATTCCGAATTCTAGATACGATTTCTCATTACGAATTCTTAAGATGAAATCTCATTACAAATTCTGATGATGAATTGCCATTACGAATTCTGATGAGAAATTCTCACTACGAATTCTGATGACGAATTCTCATTCTGAATTCATCTATTAAACAGAATCTGATCATCTCTGTTTTGTACACTCTGAATTTATTCAGACTCCGAATTTTTCACTCCGAACTTTCATTTTGATTATGCCTTTATATTTTGACTACTCTTTATTATTTTCCTTACACTCCAAACTTTCACTCCGAACCTTCACTCTGAATCTTTTGAGTTAGTTTTTAAACGGTGTTGTACATTCTATTACACTTGTTTTGTTATAAAACGATGTCGTCTATTCTGTTATAAAACTAACCGTTGGCTAAGTGACCCTTGTACAGGTCCCTCCGATTTTTAAGGAAAATATGACCGTTGTGAAGGAGGCTGAACTTACCTTTAAATAGGAGCTCATTTGAAAGAGCTCGGGGCTGAAAGGCTGACTGATCTTCGACTCATGTGATTACATGCTTGAAGTGATTTCTAGAGAGAGAGGCTCTTATCAACTCTCAAAGCTTCGTGCGACTCCGAATGTTGGTGATTACATTCGAGGACTTCCGGGGATAGGAAGACAGAGGTGCCGACTACCTTGAAGTTCGAGGGCTTCCTTGCTGAGGAAGACAGAGGTTGAAAACTACCTTGAAGTTGAGGGCTTGTGGGGATAGCAATACAGAGACACTCCGATCTTCGTATCGAGGGCTTACCCTGGTGTGGGTAAGACAGACTTTCTTGAAAGTATAAATCAAGGGACCTTTATCCAAGGTTGTTGGATACCCTTCTCCTTGGGTTAAAAGACTATTATCTTGTTACTTGTAGTTATACTACTTGTTTATTTCCACTGCATTTTTTATTATAAGGAAATTATAACTTTCTTATACTTCCTTACTTGTACTCTGTTTCATTTAAGATTCTATACGCTTTAAGGTAGAATCTCATATTGTAATCTTTTGTTAAGTTTCAATTTCCGGAACCATATTTCCGGAACCTATGTTCAGAATATCTTTCCATGTTTTCATTTGGTATTAGAGGTGTTGTGAATTTTCTTAAGTTTAACTTTGTTAAACTTAGCCCTTTCCTTTACTCAAGTAAAACATAACTATTTGTAACTAACTTTAAAGGTTTCAAAGGAATTTTTAAAGTGTAAAATTCACCCCCCCTCTTGTATATTGAGCATCTACATCATTATTTCGATCCTACATTAAAGAGAATATATAAATATATATAACAAATATTTGATGCACTTGAAGTATAAAATATATATATGTGGTCTTATAAACTATATCACACATTATTTTTAAAACACAGGATAAAAAATTAGATTATAGTAAACAAGATAATTAAACAAATTAAATAATATATACACTACAATATTTTATAATAACATTAAGTATATTATCAATTCATCTAAATATTATGAAATAAATTAAAAATATTAGAACTCATGTGATGTAATTATAATAAAAAAACATGAACACAAAAATCTCCACCGTTTTGTTTGATTAAAAACCAAGCATATAAAAGTAAAACATTCTACCCCTTTCTTAAGTAAAAAAATAAAAATACATAAACTTTATTTCAATAGATTATAGGATAATGACTAATTACCCCTATTTTACATTTAATAAGTTAAAAATAATAAATAAAAATACAAAAAACACCTAAAATCATTAAAATATAAAAAAAATAAGAACATGATGAAACTAAAAAGGTAAACCCCCCTGAACTTATTATTTGATTAAAAATAGGATTTCCATCTATATTAGATAGTAAGATGATATAAAAAATTTAAATACAACATATATTAAATATTACTTACTATATGAAATGAAACATTATTTTTAGAGTAGCTACCACTTGGTAAAACATTGAAATACATGTGGTAGAGTCATGTAAAAATCCAACACAACCACTTTTTCATGACAATTCTATTTTTGGTCCAATCATGTTATTTACATATTTTTTTAATATACAAGATTATTTAAGACACTTATTTAAAGGTACATGAGAGGATAAATTTTTATAAATATAAAATATTATGAAAATGACAGATTGATGGAACTTGGTAGAACCTTTATCCGAATAATGTACTTGTAATTGGTAGTTGAAGCATGTAACTATTGAAACCTTCCCTATAGAACTCTTAATAAATTAATTCTTCTACATATTTCTAAAAGGATGATTATAAACAAGAAAAGTATTATCTCTATTTTGTTTGATCATAGCTAACATCATATCATGTTTATCTTTTCCTTTAACAAAGGTATATAATATTTCTTCAAATTGAAATCTTAATTTTTTTACATTAACATTATCCTTATGAAAACTATCAATATCATCATATAATTTATCTTCTATAGATGAATTATAATTTATAAAACTATGATTATCCATTTCTATCCTATATAGATTTTTCTCAATAATAATTATCTTATAGTTTTCTTTATCAAACTCAAGGACAATGTTCTTCAAAATTTCATTTCCCAAGAATAGATTTTTGTTTTCTTCCATGAGAATATATTTCTATTTACTATCATTCTTTATTTCCTTGACTAACGTAATATTATTATATTTTAAAACATTATACTACTTAGTAACTATTAAAAAAATATTTTAAAGATTATTATTTTCTTCATATAATTCATCAAAAGTATATAAATCATTATCAGAATAATAATTTGAACCAAAACCATTACATTACTCATTTTTATACTTTGAAATCAAACAAACATTACCTAGATTTATCATATTATAAAAAAATATATTACCAGAGCGCATTTATCAATAAAGGAAAGGTTACCTATTTCCTTTTCACTTTTATATTCTTCCTTAGAATCAAATTATTCAGTGAAACTCCAACTAGTATGATAAGAACATTTCATTTACTAATTTTATTTCTTATCTCTCTATTATTTTTTGAACTTTAGACAATCATTCTTGATATGTCCTTTTTCTTACATTTATGATAGTTTACTTTTAAAACATATGTGGAATCCTTTTTTCCTTTTCAATCATGACTCTGATCTTTATTATGTATCTTCTTGTATATTATGTACATCTTCATTATTTTATAAATTACTTTGTTTATATTCACTATTTTTCCTTTATCACTTTACTATGATTCAAATTCAAAAGAGTTAGAGGAATCTTTTATATGATACTTTAAAGTGAATAATTTCTTCTTTAAATTATCATCTTCTCAAGTATTATTCAAATAAAGTCTATATTAGATAAGATATATAATGAGTTCATCAAGAATATACTCATTAAATTTATTACTTTCATTGATAGGAACCTTATTTACTTGACACATCTTTTTTAGTTATTATAGAACTATTTCAATATGTATGAATTTCTATAAACTTTCTCCAAGTGAGTTAATTTCATTCACTATAATAGTGAAACTGTGAAATATCTGATTTAATAACTAATCTTTAACTATTTTGAAATCTTGGTACTTAAATGTAAGTATTTTGACTGTGGTTCTTATCAGATAGTCAGATCCAAGGTGTGTTACTTTCAAAATCATCCATATCTCATGAGTTGTCTTACTTGAATATACTTGGGTAAAATCAATACTATTAAAATATGAATATAAATTATTCATAATCTTATAATAAAAAACAAATTTATCCATGTCATTCCCTGTAATTTTATTATGATTAGAATTAGGTAATTTTTATGGTTTTACCATTATCATCTAGCGGCTAATGCTCAATTGCTTCATATAAGAATCTATTTTGTTTTTCAAATAACCATAATCATTAATATAATAATGAATATGTTTATGAGGAATCCAACCATAATTAGGATTTGTTCCAACCATCTTGAAAAATATTTATCCTTTGAATATAAGTTTTAATAACTAGTTAAAATAAAGAACAAAAAAACTATCTTATTATGTTTAACCTATGATTCCAATTATTGGTATTTGTAAAAATACAATTGAGTTAAACTGATACTTCCTAAATGTGTCATCCCTTGATAACAATTGTTAGGTTGGATAAGGTTATGGTATAACATCTAGAGGGGGTGGGGTTAAGGTGAATATAGTAACACCCCAACCCCAAAAGCCCGGATCCAATGCATCACTTATTACTGTAACGCCCCGACCCGAGTTACCCAGAGTCGGTGCATTATTACATAACATTGGCATGATCACAGAAGATCAAGTCTTGAAAGACCGATTAGTTTAGTAGCCTTAGAAACACTAGATACATTCATAAGTCTTACATTACATAATAAAGTGAAAAACTACAACAAAATATTGTCTTCATATTCCCTCATACTATCCCTGCAGGTCATTCCTAAAATACTTCTTCACATCCTAGGAAAAATAAAACATTGAATGGGGTGAGCACAGATGCTCAGTAAGAATAACAATATAGCGAAAAATTTCTTAAATAAACATAAACATTTAAGGCAATTCATAACTAAAACAAAATCCTTTTAAACTTGAACTTCATCATAACATGGAAAAAATAAATTGAAATAATTTCATTTACTTATTCACATGGATATTCTACTAGTCAAATAATCACATGAAATATCAATAACCACTTTTATAATGATGGAATGCATAATCCAGACTATCATAACCATGTAGCCAAGGCCTCATGCCAAGATTACAAATAATATTTTGTCAAGGCCTCATGCCAAGACACTAGTTTGTCTCATGAGACCTACCGATGAATCTAGAAGCTATAGCAGGCTCCACCCATCACTTATTAAGTCCAATGCATTCCTCATATGAACAAGTTTAAACATAACATAAGCATTCGTATTAAAACTAGCATACGAAATGTCAATACTTTCTCCATAAACCATGAATGGTATAAAAATAACACATCCACAGTCAAACATATCACAAAACCTTCAATATAATGTAGAAGTTTTGTATCATAATAAATCAAATTCAAATAAACTTAAAATCCATCAAAGGATGTTGACATATATGAAATCAAAACTATTTGAGAGAAATATCTCTTTTTTTTAAATCATTTAAAAGTCACACTTTTATAAAGGAAGTAATTTAAAAGATATTTTTTTAATCAAAGTGTCCCATACCAATTTGAAACTTTTGAAAAGAAATATCATTTCAAAAAATTTATGTCCATAGAAATAAATCCTTAAAATAATTTTGAAAACATGGACATTAATTAAAAGTATTTATAAAGATACATCTTTAAAACATTTAAAATTCTGATCTTGATAAAGAGTACCTTTCACAAATTCTTAAAATATTCATTTTGATATAATTTAAAGGTCACATAACTATAAAATAAAACATTGAATTTCAATATATTCTTATAATCTTGTAAGGGAAGATTTAAAGATTTTATAATAGCAGAAACTGGCCACACCCACTGTATAAGTTAAAAAAAGACAATCTTACCTTAATTCTGTCGAAAAGGTTAAAGAGGACCTTGTTTGGAAAATGACGGAAAGATTCCTTTATAAACTTCTTAAAAAAGTCAAACAAGGGTGTAAATGACTTTAACCCATATTCTTTAAAATAGTAATAATGTTTTTAAATACATTTTTAAGAAACATGGACGTGGATGATAAACATGTCCCAGTAGATAATTACGTATAAACATCCTCGGATAATGAAGAGATTGTGAAATAAACCCTTACCAATTAGGTAAATTACGAAACATACACCCCATTAAATAGGTAGCATACAATTAATATGTAAATACACATAAATTAAAGTTTATTACACGAAGAATACAATTATGGGCAGTACATACACCACACAAAATGTAATAGTGGCAATATGGCATGAATCTCACTGGAATGAGGAGTGAGATGAAAACCCCTTACCATGTAATTTTCCTTGGTTGAGGGTAGGTTAACCTCCTATATAATGGTTAAATAATTGTTATTAAATTATACAAGAATAATATACATTAATATTATATCATATATGATCTTCTAATAATGCTTTGTTAATAATATTTTAGTATTATCGCCGTTTCGGGTGTTAACTTACTCGCTTTACTTTATATTATTTGTTACATAAGCCATGTTTGTTATGGATAGGTTGTATCTTATTCATATACAGAATGATATAAATTCCTTAAAAATTATTTTTAATTATTAAATGAGAATTAGACTCAAATGGATATGATGGGGAATGAATCTCATCGTGTTCGTGGAGATGGTAGTCCGTACGTACGCACGAGCAACAATATCATTCTTTTGATATTAAAATAATATATAATTGGATGGTATATCATATATAAAGAATCATTATCATGTTATATTTATTATTTACATGAATTATACATCATTATTATACCCATCCAAATAATAATGTATTGAATAACAATTACACCACGACATGGAGACGGTAAGCTGTACGTACGCACGTATGGTGACATGTCATTAAAGGGATGGATAGAATACTGAATATGGTTGTACCATATTTATAATAACATCACAGTATATAGGAGATACTGGATTTATTATTTTAGAATTTAAATAATAAAGAAAGAAGAAGTTGAAAAAGAAAGGAACTTGAAAGAGGGTGTTGAAAACATTACCTATTCTTCGGGTTCTTCCTTTTGATTTGATCAAAAGGGCTCCTTAGGTTGGCTTTCTGATCAAACTAAGGCCTCTAGGTTGGAGTGAGGGAAGTTGAGAGATTATTTTGGCAGGGGTTGGACGAACCAAAAGTCTTTGATGGTGTGAATAATTGGTTATAAGTGGTGTCCTTTTATAAGGGGGAGGAGGGGCTCTTTAGAAAAAACTTAAAGTATTATTTTATAATAAATTCATATTAGGTTTCTAATGGATATAAAGTGGATTATTCAAAGACTAATGTGGATATGGGTGTAATCCTTTCAACCAATATATTTCAGACAGGTTTGGGTCATTATATTAACCTTATCTTTTAGTTTTAACTCTTGGTTAATTAGTTTGACACTTACCATGTCATTTTGTATTTTTATATTATATAGTTAATAAACTTACTATATACCTCCAAGCGACCCCAAGTGGTCCATTAATGATACACTTATCATGATGAAAGTCCTTTGGAAGAATATTATATTTTGAGGAATTCAATATCAATTAAAAATATAATATTTGTTTTAAAAACTCTTTCATATCAATTTTGACACTATTTGGTATTTGATTTTTTTGAAAATCATAACAGCATTATTACTTCGCAAAAAGTTAATTAAATAAATGATAACATGTCATATTAACCTATAAAATTATTTTAATTCATTAAAAGTCTAAATTATATTTATTTGGTTATTTATAATATCAATTATTTTAATATTTGACTAATAACGTAATTACTGCATCATCATTGTGTCATAAATAAATTAAATTATTTAATGTCTATAAATTATAAATAAAATACCATTATGTATGAAATATTTTTATATTTCTAATGAATATTTATAGTCTAAAATATAACATATATAACCCTATGTAAAATTTTTTTTCTAAAAGATATAGGCTTATGTCATTTTTATATTTACATTAACTTAATTAATATATAGTGTCATTATCACTTACAAGTGGATCCATGGGGTCCCAAAATAGACCCAAATATGACCATGGTCGGAAATGTATCAACCAATAAGGTTAACACATGTTTTAGGGTAATTTATTATTATTATAATATTATTTTTTTATCCTTAGTTACCGGATTTACCCTTTAACCATGGTAAATAAAATATTTACCGAAGTAATTATTCAAAATGTTTAAAAATAAAAGATACATATTTAAAAAATTTGGACATCTTGATTACAAATATAGAGTCCATTTTTTCAAATTCAAAACACAGAAGTGGCAGAAATTAATTTAAAATTAATTCCAGTTGTCAAAATAAAAAAGCGTGTTTTTAAGAGATAATAACTATCAAAAGATTGACACTTGTTTATGTCCAGTTTAAATGTGAAATTATGTCCAATGAACAAAATTGTATTAAATTGTAAAAATATATTCTAAATATACTTTAAAACTACTCAAATTCATAATTTATCACTATTAATTATTTTGATTAAAAAGTTGTTTTTAATAAAAATTTAGTAATTTTCACTATTCATCAAAATATAAAAGTTATCTGAAAAGTACCAAAATTTCATCCTAGGATAATTTCTATATTCCGAATCCAAAAATGAAGTCCATTTTGAAAGATGAAATGTATAAAATTTCAAAAAGTGGGTATTATTATTCATTAGGGCTAGTTTGATTGGTTGTGGTGTGTGTTAGAACTCGAAGTTGCGTAAAAGACACGCTACTATATTATTCAAAGAGAAGTGTACCGAGGAAGCTTGGGGTGTTACATTGTAAATATTTTATTTCCCCATTCTAAAGAATAAATTTATTTAGTCAAATTTAATATATAAAAGTTTTAAAATATTGGATTTAAAAAGGGTTCACTATTAAAAGTCGGTAAAAGTGCATTTTTTGAAAAATACTTCTTTTATCTGAAAAAAAAATGAATTTGTTCTTAAATTATGTCTAAGAAACACATAATATGGATTATAAAATTATAAGGATTATATAATGTTCAAAATTCAGTTAATACTATTCATAACATCTTTCAAACGGCTAGTTTGGTAAGTCATGGTGTGCTTGAACTCGGTGTTACGTGTAGTGAAAGTTATTGAATTATTTTGAAGAAATAACGTACTATAAAATCTTGGGGTGTTACATTCTCCCCTCCTTCAATAAATTGTGTCCTCTCAATTTGAAATTGTTCTCTGAAAATAAAAGGTTGAAAATAGAAGATATCTTTGTGGGAAAACCCACATCGGAAATTGGGTTCAAAAAATTTAGTCTTAATACGAGGAAAAGGGAAATGAAAGGGTCACCACCAAATTATGATCTCGATTAGGAGAACATTGGTGGAAATTAGAGACATATAATTTTAGGGAAAATGTAAATATTTATAGTTATTTATTGAGGTCATCAATCACAAACAAGTGTAAAATTGAGGGCCTTAAATTCATCAATATATGATGATTTGAAATACCATCGGTTCAACAAAACATATGGTATTAGGATAACACATTTTTTGTTTTAAGATCCCTTCACTAAATTATAAGAATTAATTTCTTCATTGAATAAGATAAGAATAAAAATATATACTTGACAAGTATAGTCTCATCCTTTAACTATGTTCTACCACAAACTCATCTTTCCCTCAAAAAGATAATAGAACTTAAAAATAATATTCTACTTATCCTATTCGTATAGGGTTAAAAAAATGAATTTATAATTCATCTAGCAGAACCATTAAAAAATGACATTATTTAATCCAGGACATCACGTGGGTCAGTGGTAGGTGATACACCCTTGTCGCCCTTCGGTTGTGGGTTCAAGTCTCGTGGCCTTCCCAGATGCGACAGATTGCCGCCCGACCTTCGGGTTGTCTTGTTTATGGAAATCCAAAAATAATCTCAAACTAGACTTATACAAAATACTTCTGTCCAAACTCACAGTTCAAAATTTATAAGGCAGGTAAACACAATGAAGATCTTTTTTTCCACGTAATAGCATGTGAACACCTTCATCATGTATTCTTTTGAAACACTGCAACATCCTGAAATACCATAAAACCTTATTGATTACGTTCAGGACCCCTTATTACTTATAGAATACTGGATATAATCCTTCTATCCAAAAATGTTGTAAACTCTAACAATGATGGAATATACAAATCATTAATCATTTTCAAGGTAGTCAAGAATATCCAATATAATTTATCCAAATCAATCATGTATTATTCAAAAATTACTACCTCGGTATCAGAACCATATTATGGTTTATCTTTCTCTCAACCATATATTTTCCAAAAATTTAACCTGCTATTGAGTCACTTTTATTTGTTCCACACAATCTCAAGCCCTTAATGAAATAGTACTGCAGTACAATCCTTATTTATTTGCAGTATATCATTGATACAACACTTCTATGAAATAATTCCAAAACAAAAACATAAGAACACTAGTCATTCCTCTTCATCTGTGGTAGTATCATAACTTGATTATTATCCAATAGCATCATTTGAGGCATAGTCTGATGAATGGGACATTGGTTCGCATAGTTTCCGAACTCCTTGTAGACGAAGCATTGTACATTTGAAACCTTTTTCTTACCCTTGCAGTCACGTACAAGGTGTCCTTTTTCTCCACACTTATAACAAACTCTCATTCTCTTCAGGCAAGTTCCAGGGTGTTTCTTCCCATAGTTATCACATATGGGAAAATTATTCTTTTCCCCCTTCCCTTTATCCATATTTCTCTCTTCCATCCTTTTCTTCTCTTTCTTCCCTTCAAATCCATAGGACTCATAGAACTCTTTACTTATCTTATCAACACATGATACTATTTCTTCATATGATGATAATACATGGGAGACTATTTCCCTTCTAAATGATGGATTAATACCATGAAATATATGATCCTTCTTACTCTTTGGATCATGCATATTGCTGGAGTTCTCATTCCTTCTACTGGGCACCATTTCTAAACAATGGCATACACTAGATTAGTTTATGAATAACAATACCTAATCCCAAACATGTGAAACACTTAACATAAATTAAACAGATTATGGATATAATCCATAATCATAAAAAAAATTTGATTAAGTATATACTCATAAACCCTTCATAATGGTTTGTAAATAAAATGAGAATTATCCTAAGCATATCCCCCGGGAGTGTCGTAACCAAGAGTGAAGCAAGGCTCGCTGTCGTGAAACAGTTCTCATTCGAGTCTAGCTCAAAGAGGTGTTTTTGGGTTTTACCCCTAGGTACATCTGTGCCAGATCCGCCTCTACCTGCTCGTATCCAGACAGGGATGTATTGCTCAGAAAACTCACAAAATCTCTACAATACCAAAATTTTAGGATGTTCTTCTATACTAATCCTCAAAGTCCATCTTAGGTCTAAGTGTTTTAATCAGAGTTTATCTAAATCTAGCTTCCAAGGTTTGTACTAAACTTCCTCTGATACCAACTGTAACGCCCCGACCTCAGTTACTCAAAGTCGGTGCATTATTACATAACATTGGCATGATCACAAAAGATCAAGTCTCGAAAGATCGATTAGTTTAGTATCCTTGGAATCACTAGATACATTCATAAGTATTACATTACATAATAAAGTGAAAAACTACAACTAAATATTGTGTTCATATTCCCTCATAATATCCCTACAGGTCATTCATAAAATACTCTTCACATCTTGGAAAAAATAAAACATTGAAAGGGGTGAGCTCAGATGATCAGTAATGATAAAAATATAGAGAAAACTTTCTTAAATAAACATAACATTTAAGGCAATGCATAACTAAAACAAAAGCCTTTTAAACTTGAACTTCAGCATAACATGGAAAAAATAAATTAAAATAATGCCATTTACTTATTCACATGGATATTCTACTAGTCGAATAATCACATGCAATATCAATAACCACTTTCATAATAATGGAATGCATAATGACAGACTATCATAACCACATAGCCAAGGCCTCATGCCAAGACACTAGTTTGTCTCATGAGACCTACCAATGCATCGAGGAGCTATAGCGGGCTCCACCCGTCACTTATTAAGTCCAATACATTCCTCATATGAATAGGTTTAAACATAACATAAATATTCGTATTAAAACTAGCATACGAAATGTCAATACTTTTTCTATACACTATGAATGGTATAAAAATAACACATCCACAGTCAAACATATCACAAAACCTTAAATACTTTTTAGAAGTTTTGTATCATAATAAATCAACTTCAAATAAACTTAAAATTCATAAAAGGATGTTGAAATATATGAAATCAACACTATTTGAGAGAAATATCTCTTTTTTTAAATCATTTAAAAGTCACACTTTTATAAAGGAAGTAATTTAAAAGAGATTTTTGAATCAAAGTGTCTCATACCACTTTGAAACTTTTGAAAAGAAATATCATTTCAAAACATTTATGTCCATATAAATAAATCCTTAAAATCATTTTGAAAACATGGACATTAATTAAAAGTATTTAGAAAGATAAATCTTTAAAACATTTAAAATTCTGATCTTGATAAAGAGTACCTTTCACAAATTCTTAAAATATTCATTTTGAACTCATTTAAAGGTCACATAATTATAAAATAAAACATTTACTTTCAATATATTCTTATAATCTTGTAAGGGAAGATTCAAAGATTTTATAACGGTGAAAAATAGTCGCACCCACCGTATAAGTTAAAAAAAGACATTCTTACCTTAATTCAGTCGAAAAGGTTAAAAAGAAACTTGTTTGGAAAACGATGAAAAGATTCCTTTATAAACTTCTTAAAAAATTCAAACAAGGGTGTAAATGACTTTAACCCATATTATGTAAAATAGTAAGAATGTTTTTAAATACTTTTTTAAGAAACATGTACATGGATGATAAAGAGGTCCCAGTAGATAATTACGTATAAACAACCTCGGATAATGAAGAGATTGTGAAATAAAACCTTACCAATTAGGTAAATTACGAAAAATACACACCATGAAAGAGGTAGCATACAATTAATATTTAAATACACATAAATTAAAGTTTATTACACAAATAATACAATTATGGGCAGTACATACACCATACAAAAGGTAATAGTGGCAATATGTCATGAATCTCAATGGAATGAGGAGTAAGATGAAAACCCCTTACCTTGTAATTTTCCTTGGTTGAGGGTAGGTTGACCTCCTGTATAATGGTGAAATAATTGTTATTAAATTATAAAATAATCATATATATTAATATGATATCATATATGATCTTCTAATAATGCTTTGTTAATAATATTTTAGTATTATCATCGTTTTGGGTGTTAACTTACTCGTTTTCCTTTATATTCTTTTTTACGTAAGTCATGTTTTTTTTGGATAGGTTGTATATTATTCATATACAGAATTATATCAAGTCCTTAAACATTATTTTTAATCATTAAATGAGAATTAGACTCAAATGGATATGATGGGGAATGAATCTCATCACGTTCATGGAGACAGTAGTCCGTACGTACGCACGAGCGACAATATCATTCTTTTGATATTAAAATAATATATAATTGGATGGTATATCACATATAAAAAATCATTATAATGTTATATTTATTATTTACATGAATTATACATCATTATTATACCCATCCAAATAATAATGTATTGAATAACAATTACACCACGACGTGGAGACGGTAAGCCGTACATACACACGTATGGTGACATGTCATTTAAGGGATGGATAAAATACTGAATATGGTTGTACCATATTTATAATAACATCACAGTATATAGGAGATAGTGGAGTTATTATTTTAGAATTGAAATAACAAAGAAATAATAAGTTGAAAATGAAAGGAACTTGAAAGAGGGTGGTGAAAACATTACCTCTTCTTCAGGTTCTTCCTTTTGATTTGATCAAAAGGGATCCTTAGGTTGGATTTCAGATCAAACTAAGGCCTCTAGGTTGGAGTGAGGGAAGTTGAGAGATTAATTTGTCAGGGGTTGGCCAAACAAAAAATCTTTGATGGTGTGAAGAATTGGTTATAAGTGGTGTCCTTTTATAAGGGGGGAGGGGCTCTTTAGGAAAAACTTAAAGTATTATTTTATAATAAATTCATATTCGGTTTCTAATGGATCTAAAGTGGATTATTCAAAGACTAAGGTGGGTATGGGTCTAAATCCTTTCAACCAATATATTTCAGACAGGTTTGGGTCATTATATTAACCTTATCTTTTAGTTTTAACTCTTGGTTAATTAGTTTGACACTTACCATGTCATTTTGTATTTTTATATTATATAGTTAATAAACTTACTATATACCTCCAAGCGACCCAAGTGGTCCATTAATGATACAACTATCATGATGAAATTACTTTGGCAGAATATTAGATTTTTAGGAATTTAATATCAATTAATAATATAATATTTGTTTTAAAAACTCTTTTATGTCAATTTTGACACTATTTGGTATTTGATTTTTGTGAAAATCATAACAGCATGATTACTTCGAAAAAAGTTAATTAAATCAATACTAACATGTCATATTAACCTATAAAATTCTTGTAATTCATTAAAAGTCTCAAATTATATTTATTTGGGTATTTATAATATTGATTATTTTAATATTTCACTAATAAGGTAATTACTGCATCATCATTGTGTCATAAATAAATTAAATTATTTAATGTTTAAAAATTATAAATAAAATACCATTATGTACGAAATATTTTTATATTTATAATTAATATTTATATTTGAAAATATAACATATATAACCCTATGTAAAAATTGTTTTTCTAAAAGATATAGGCTCATGTCATTTTTGTATTTACTTTAACTTAATTAATATAAAGTGTCATTATCACTTACAAGTGGATCCATGGGGTCCCAAAATCGACCCAAAGATGTCCATGGTCGGATATTTATCCACAAATAAGGTTAATACATGGTATATGGTAATTTATTATTATTATAATATTAATATTTACCCTTATTTACCGGATTTACCCTTTAACCATGATAAATAAAATATTTACCGAAGTAATTATTCAAAATGTATAAAAATAAAATTTACCTATTTACACAATTTGGACATCCTGATTCCAAATATGGAGTCCATTTTTACAAATTCAAAACACATAAGTGGCAGAAATTAATTTAAAATTAATTCTCGCTGTAAAAAAAAGCGTGTTTTTAAGAGATAATAACTATCAAAAGATTGACAATTGTTTATGTCCGGTTTAAATGTGAAATTATGTCCAATGACCAATATTGTATTAAATGCTAAAAATATATTCTACATATACTTTAAAACCACTCAAATTTATAATTTATCACTATTAATTATTTCGATTAAAAAAGTCGTTTTTAATAAAAATTTAGTAATTTTCACTATTCATCAAAATATAAAAGTTATCCGAAAAGTACCAAAATTTCATCATAGGATAATTTCGATATTATAAATCCAAAAATGAAGCCCATTTTGAAATATAAAATGTATAAAATTATAAAAAGTGGGTATTACTATTCATAAGGGCTAGTTTGATTGGTTGTGGTGTGTGTTAGAACTCGAAGTTGTGTAAAACACACGCTACTGTATTATTCCAAGAGAAGCGTACCAAGGAATATTGGGGTGTTACATTGTAAATTTTTGATGCACCCATTCTAAATAATAAATTTATTTAGTCAAATTGAATATATAAAAGTTTTAAAATATTGGATTTAAAAAGGGTTCACCATTAAAAGTCTGTAAAAGTGTATTTTTTGAAAAATACTTCTTTTATCTGAAAAAAAATGAATTTGTTCTTATATTATGTCTAAGAAACTGATTATATGGATTCTAAAATTATAAGGATTATATAATGTTCAAAATTTAGTTAATACTATTCATAACCTCTTTTGAACGGCTAGTTTGGTAAGTCATGGTGCGCTTGAATTTGGTGTTGTTTGTAGTGTAAGTTATTGAATTATTTTGAAGAAATAACGCACTATAAAATCTTGGGGTGTTAAAATTACATTGGCATGATTAATAGGAATGAAATACTGAATAAATGATTAGTTTAGTAGTCTTAAAGAAAATAGATACATACGTTAAACTCATATTACAATGGGAAATGTAACAAAATACAATACATAACAAAAACTAAAAAACCGCATCCACAAAAACTCAATAAATGGTCTCCTCTTCATAACCTGTTGAAGGTAAAAAAATGAAAGGGGTTAGCTAAAATTCTCAGTAAAGTTTAAAAATAGAAAAATCATGAATCAAAACTAATTTAATCACAATTTAATTGGCATAATCAATATGGCATAGCGAATAAATGAAAAACACATGCCATTAGTAAACTGATAATAAAACTGCATCCATATATTTTTTCATAGTGAAAAACTCATGGATAGTAATAACTAAAAATGAATAAAGATAATTATTATTAATTGTAAATCATGTATCTGTAACATGATACCACTATACCATCAAAATGGTTTAATTATATGGGTAGAAACCCATCTGATTTAAGGAAACAAACTGGAACGGTTTGTCTCTAACTAATTTGTCTCATGAGAACTATCGATTCATCGAGAGGCTATAGTGGACCCTAAAAATATTTGTAATTCCAAATAATTATTTATACATATATTTAATACAAGTACATTCTGCCTTCTCAATATCCGTATACAGTAGAGGATACAGATTCATAAATATTTCGTTAGTTAAAACAACATTCCAAATAAACACCATATGTAAAAGGGTATACAGCTTAAGAAAGTACTCATATCCATGAAACTAGAATTTGGATAAATAATATATTTACAATTTAAAATGAAAAATTATTGAAAATGGTTAGTGGATACACCACATAATAAATATTATGTGCAGAATACCAAGTAAATGATAATGAAATGGAAATTGAGACAAAGTCCCTTACCACGTTGTAATCAATCGAGATGTGTGACCAAAAATTAATAACCACAAAATTAATCATAGAATACCATGAAGATAAATTTAATCATGATATTACACATCAAATGATAGTACACATACACCAAATTCAAGAAATAAGTGGTGAACAATGGAAATCTCATGGAAATAAAAGTTAGATGAGAAACCCCTTACAAACATTTCAGTATGGTAACCGGAGTTCTTGTGAGGGCTTAATAAGAGGTAAATGGGTATCCCATAATTTATATATCATAAGTGCAGTATGGGAGAGGTTCAGAAACATACCCCATCATCAGGAATTAAAAATAAAAGGACACAACATGGGGGATTCTTGAATAAAAGTGAGAGAGAGGATCCCTTACCTTATGCCCGAAGGTGTTCTCGATTGATCTTAATGACCTGAATAATAAAATTTAGCTTCATTAATTAAAAATTAAATAACCTAATAATAATTTAATTGATTTATTATAAACTTATTAGGTTCATTAATTCCATTTTTTATGGGTCTAATAGGTTCAATTTTATTGTTTTTGGAAGCATTTTCTTCCTTGGTTTTCAAGACCGGTTTACTTGTATTCATGAATGGAAGATCATTTGAAATGTGGTAAAACATACAGAATTTTTAATATATATTATTAGTGAAATTAAATATATATAAATTATATTATAATGATTTTGGGTTATATACCATCAGGATGACTGATTAGTTAAAAGTTAATTAAAAACGCTTGGACTAACTTAACAATTTTGTGCATAATGATCTTGTTTTGTATTATTATTTTCATATTATGAGTAAGTAAGGATTATATAACATTGAATAAGGTAAAATACATAAATTATGATCTGTTTAAACCATTAAAAATGTTTCATGGCCAGTATTGAATATAGTAATGGAAATTGAAAACTCGTCGTCCTTGAATGTGATAAATTAATACATCTCAGATTGTATTTTCATTTTTAGTGCAAGAGGTGGGGGGGGAAGAGAGATGATGATGAAATATACAATTTTCATAATAAAATTAAATTCCATGTAATGTATTGGAATTATCATAGAATTTTGATGTGGGAATGTGAATAGGGAGCAACAAAATAATGGAACTTGTAAAAGAATTTGAAAGAAAAGGGAAGAGAGGTTAACCTCTTGAATACTCCTCATTGAGAATCTGCTTAAGGACTTTTTTCTGGCCTTTTGGTGAGACCATAAGATCTTGGACATGGGTGAGGATATTAGGAAGATATTTGAGCATAATTTGGGCAAGGCTTG
Organism: Viscum album; assembly: GCA_963277665.1. NCBI lineage: Eukaryota > Viridiplantae > Streptophyta > Magnoliopsida > Santalales > Viscaceae > Viscum > Viscum album. The sequence continues at coordinate 816,089,327 of OY728162.1, forward strand.
AAGCTTGAGAGGTGTGAGATGAAGAGGGGGTGAGGGGTGGTTTATATAGTGGAAGGGAGGAGGGATTTTACATTAGTTTAATCATTATTTTAATATTACTCTCAAGACTATGAATAGTCTTGATTCATGTGATCCCAAATAGTAATAATTAAATTTGAGTTAGAACCAAGTGGGTATAAATCAGTCTTTCATCACATATGATGTATTAAAATAAGTATTTAGCATATATTGTAATTTATCATATTTTACTATTATTCAAAAATTAAAGAGTTTCTGAAAAACCCCAAAAATCCACCCTAAACATTTTTTGACATGTAGAATCCAAAAATGAACTCCATTTTTCAAAAATAATTTTCTAAATATTATAAGTTGAATTTTTAATCAAAAACATTTTTAATCGAAAAAAATCCACACTTAGAATATTCATCTTCATTTTCGAGGTGCCTAAATTTTATTTATACATTCATGAGTAAGGTTACCATTCATAAGGGTAATATTAATATTCATAAGGGTAGGATACTATCCCTAAGGGTATATTTATATTCATAAGGGTAAGTTACTATTCAACAAAAAATATCTTGATTCTATGAGACTCCAAATATCACCCTAATTGCAACCGTGTATGTCCATTTTTCAAAATTCAATACATAGAAGTGGAAAAATTATGTTTAATGGATAGGTTGTGAATATCTCCAAAATAACCAATTGTTGTTTCAAATAAACTCAGTGATTTATGAAATATAGGATATTAATAGAATTTATTTAAGAGAAACATACCGTAAAATGTTTGGGGTGTTATATTATTCCCACCATCAGAAATTTCTTCCACGAAATTTTTCATGTATAAAGCCCATCAAAAAGATATGGGTTGTTATTATTCATAAAATTCTCATGTTCCAACATTTCTTCCTCCATTTTATTGTTTCTCCAAAGAACCTTGACTAGATGAGTTGTCTGATTTCTCAATACATCCTCCCTTGTGTCAAGAATCTCGATAGGCTCTTCACATTATGACAAATTAGGTTATAGTTCTATTTCTTCATAGGTGACTACATGTGTTGGGTCTGGCATGAATTTATTTAATAATTACACATGGAAAATATTCTGAAATTTGGAGAGACTTGGTGGTATTGCTAAATAGTAAGTTACAACTCTGCTCCTTTCCATAATTTCAAACGGTCTGATGTACCTGGGGCTCAGTTTCCCTTTCTTATCAATCCTTAAGACACCCTCTCATGGAGATACTTTTAGGAAGAAATGATATCCTACTTGAAATTCAAAATCATTTTTCTGGTTGTCACTATAACTCTTTTTCCTACTTTGGGATACATTAATATGGGCCTGAATTTTCTTTACCTTTGTAGTTTTATCTTCGATAAGTTCTAGGCCTAAAAGTTTCCCTTGCCAACTTCATCCCAAAAAGTTGGAGTTCGGCACCTCTTACCATATAATGCTTCATATGGCTCCATTTTAATGCTAGAATAAAAACTATTATTGTCGGAAAATTCCACCAAAGTCAAGTACTGATCCCGCATACCTTGAAATTCAAGAGATAATTATATCAACATATTTTCCAGTGTTTGAATAGTCCTTTCAGAATGTCCATCAGTTTGGGGGTGATAATAAGTACTCATATAATGCTCAGTATACAAAGCCTTCTGGAGACTTTTCCATAATTTTGATATAAATCAGGGATCTTGATCAAACACAATCGATAGAGGTGCACCAAGAAGTCTTATAACTTCATTAATATAAAGTATTTCTAGGTGATAAAGTGATAAATCCTCTATTATAGTAAGGAAATGTGTTGAGTTTGTGAGATGATCAATAATTACCCATATTGCATCATTCCTTCTAGGTTTCCTCAGTATCCCTATGAAAAATCCATCATAATTGCATCCCACTTCCGCATAGGAATAGGTAGAGTATTCATCACCCCTCTAGTATATTGTCTATCTACCTTCACTTTTTGACAAACTAGACACCTTGACATGTAGTCGGTAATTTCTCGCTTCATATTATCACACAAAAAATGTTCCTTTAGATCTCTACACATCTTAGTGCTACTAGGGTGTATAGAAAAGTTTGAGCTATTAGAATCATCTAATAGTTCCATTTTTAGCTCAGGTATAGATGGAACACATAACCTCTTCCCAAATTTCAGAACTCCTTATACACGAAGTCTACCAATCTCACATTTTTAACAACATTAATTTTATTGTGTAGATTCTCTTCATCAGATTGAGATTTTTTTATCTTCTCTAGTAAATATGGTTTAACAATAATTTGAAAGAGTAAAGTTGTTCCCCCTTCTTTAATAATTACTATATCCATATTTAGTTGATCCATGAATATAGGATCTCTATAAATCTTCATTTGGGTCAGAAGTCCATGATCATTCATGCTTAATGCATCTTCTACCTTATTTTCCTTTCTTGGGTGGTAGTGTATTGAAAAATTATAATCTTTGAGTAACTCAAGCCATCTTCATCACCTCATGTTGAGTTCTTTCTGTGTAAAAATGTATTTCAAACTCTTGTGATCCATATATACCTCACATATTTCATCATAGAGATAATGTCTCCATATTTTCAGAGAAAAGATTAAGAATTCTAACTCAAGATCATGAGTTGGGTAATTTTTCTTAGGATTCTTCAACTACCTTGATGGATAAGCAATAACATTATCATTTTCCATAAGGATGCAACCCAACCCACTCTTTGACACATCACTGTATATCATAATTCCATCATTTCTATATGGAAGGGTCAAAATTGGAGCACTGACCAATCTTATTTTCAATTCTTCAAATAATTCTGTACATCATTTTATCCATACAAACTTAACCCCTTTACATGTGATATTGGTTAGCAGGTTAGCTATTCATGCAAAATTATGAACGAAATGCCGATAGTAACCTGCTAAGACAATAAAACTGTGTACCTCAGTTATGTTCATTGGCATGGACCATTCTTGGATTTCCTTTTTATTTGAAGGATCAACTAATATTTCATCCATAGAGACAATATGTCCAAAAAAGAAACTGATTGAAGCCAAAATTCACACTTGTTAAACTTCCCATATAATTCATTTCTTCTAAGAGTTTTCAGAATAATCTGCAAGTGTTTCTCACAGTCTTCATAGGTTTTGGAGTATACTAGGATATCATTGATAAATACCACAAAAAATTCATCATGATATTCCTTGAAAACTCTATTCATTATATCCATGAAAATCGAGGGTGCATTAGTCAGTCCAAAATGAATTATTGTAAAATCGTAATGCCCATATGTAGCTCGAAATGATGTCTTTGGAATATATTCCTTCCTCACACATAGATGATGATATCCAGATTTAAGTGACATCTTCTAGAAATATTGTTCTCCATTAATTTGATCAAATAAATCATCAATTCGTGGCAGAGTATACTTATTATTTATTGTGATAGCATTTATTTCCCTGTAATCAATGCATAGCCTCATGGATCCATCTTTCTTCTTAACAAAGAGTATAGGGCATCCTCATGGAGAAACACTAGGTTGAATAAATCCTTTGTCACTCAATTACTCTAGCTTTTTATTTAGCTCCACTAATTTCACATTGATCATTCTATAAGGAGTCTTTGATATAGGTCTTACACCATGAATTAAATCAATATAGAACTCAACTTCCCGCTCTAGAGGATGTCCAGGTAAATCCTCTAGAATCATGTCAATTTATTATTGAACTATATATACATATTCAATTTGAAGATGTATTTCCACACCCATAGATATTGGTTTCTCTTACTCTCCAAGAATTACATTCAGTAGAGCTACTATAGGTGGATCTAGATAAGAATCAGATAGCGAGGTTTCTACTCTAAATATAAAGGATTCTACACCATTTTCAAAAATTGTAACTTCCTTATTCTTGCAATAGATCTTCGCATCATAATTTGATATCCAATTAATACCGAGAATTATATAAAATTTAATCATTGGTATGATGATAAGGTTATAAACTGAATCATATTTATGTGTCTTGAGGGGGACTGATCAACACGCCTTTGTTGCAAGGATTCATCCTCTATGAGTTTTGACTGAAAACATCTTTATTAAATCAAATTGGACATGTCTAATTTTCATAGAAAACTAGGAAGATATAAATGAATGTGATGATCCATAATCAAATAAATCACTAGCTAAGTTTGAGGAAACAATTAAATTACCTACCTCCACATCATTAGGAACTTCAACCTCCATGGTTGTAATCTCATAATCTTTCCCTTAATCTCGTGGTATTTTCTAATTCAAGCTTCCTTAGTGCTTAGGACACTCATTTTCATAGTGTCCCATATCTCTACAATTGTATCATTGTACATCACTGACTTTTTTCTTCCCCTTTCATTCATTAGATCGATGAACCTTTTCTCCACACTTATAGAATACTCCCATGCCTTTCAAGAATTTACCATGATGATTCTTTCCACATTTCTTGCATAATTGTAATTGGTTTGTTCCTTTATTATTCTTTGGTGCTTTAACTTTTCCATGGTTATCAGAGTACCACTTCTTATCTTGGTTTCCCTTGAAAAAAAATTATCTAGAAAATTCCTTCTCTGTTTTGATGGAACTTAATATAATTTCATCATATGATGAAAATGTTTGAGAATCCAGTTACCTTTGAAGACTTGGAATAAGACCTTCAAAGAAATGATCAATATTGTCTTCCGAGTCATGTATATAATCTATGGAATACCTGGATATTCTTGTGAAGGTATCCCCATATTATGCAATGCTATCTTGTTCCCATTTCTTTAAGCCAAGTAATTTCCTCTTCATTTTAGTTCATTGCTCATGATGGAAATATTTATCGAAGAATATTTCCTTAAAATTACTCCATTCCATATCTTCTATTTGAGGAAGGGTTCTACGTCGGGGGAGCCACGCTTTGTGTTCATCCTTCATGATGGTGGTGGCCATTGTGTCGGTCCCTCCCCCACCGGCGAGGGAGGGACCTTCATCATCAAACAAGGGAGCAGGTTCCTCCTTCTTGCCCTTCTCTAACCCTGAATTTCTCCCTCTATTTCTTCAAGCTTCATTATGCCTAAAAGTTCCTGATTTGTTTAACGGGAGACCTAATCTACTGTTATTGATTGCGGAGTTCAACAAAACCTCAGCGTTACACTGATATCTTAGTTCAAGCAATGATGGTTGCCGGTTTGTTCGTTTGATAGGTATGTCTTTAATTCTTGGGATTTACAGGAAAGGGCGATAGTGGGTTTGATTGATAACTTGAATATCATGGTATGTTTTTTCATGGAGGAGGATTTAATTAGAGCCTAGTATAGTGCTCCCCGTATCTTCAACAGATATTTGTTCAACCTCTTATGATGGACATATGACTTCCACATGAAGCATTATTCCCCCATACTGTCATTTTGGGTAAGATTCCATAACCTCCCACTACCATTCCAAAAATACCTCAGTTATTAGATTGATGGGGAATTTAGTTGGTAGATATGTTTGTTCGGATAGTCATACCGAAGTGCTTTTGCACCCTGTTAATATGCAGGTCTTCATTGAAGTAGATGTATCCAAATAGGCTTTCGATTATGTTTGGATAAAAGTTGAGGAAGAATTCCGGTGAAAACAGGTGGTGGTCTATGAATCATGGCATGATTTCCATTCTGTCTGTAAGAGGATTGAAAATTCGATAGAAACATGTCAATGGGTAACTATGAATCAGATGGGTGTGGGCAGCAGTAAAGATCCCGAAACTCACTCTGCGGTAGTCTTGCATGGGATGACGGTTGGTGTGGACTCTAAGGCTAAACATATAGTGGACATGAGCAGTGGTCCTAAGGCAGTGAATCCTTTAGTGAATGATGTCTTCAGATGCTTGAGGGAGGATCTGGGTGGACCGCAATATTCTCCACCTGCAGAGGGTGATGTTGTGGAGGAGGTGCAACTCGGTAGTGGTTTGAATGTGTTGGATTCTCAAATGGTTGAAGAAGAAGGCACTAAGTCTCCTAGGACAGCTTCATACGCTGAGGTTGTGTGTGCATGGATTGGAACTAATTCTAGGGGTCTAGAACCTAAGGCAACAAGGGGGTGACTCTTCTGGTGGTAAGGTTCTGCAATGGAATCTATGAAATTTTCCAAGTAGGGAGATGGCTGCAATTGTTTTGGACAATAGATTTGAAGGATTTTCATAGGTTAATCCTGAACAGGAGGATGAAACTGATCCGGACAAGCCCTCACTGAAGTGGAGAGAATCTGGGATAGATTATAGTGATGTGGAATTTGAGCTATTATTAGGTGATATTGGAGTATAATTCTAGGGTGATCCGGTAAGCCCGAGATGAAGTAAGAGCTAGAGGGGAATTCAGAAAGATAGAAAAGAGTATTCTTATTTACCAACACCAAGGGAAACTAGATCTGTGAAGAAGAAGAAAGTCAAGATGAAGGTTAGTGATCATATTTCCCATTACAAGGTTGATATTGGCCAACCAAAAGAGTCTGGTACAGTGATTGATCCTTCTCTGGAGTTGCTTATGCACTCAGGAGAAGAAATGGTGGAAATAGTTCTAACAATTAATGCTACCGATGGAGAATAGGATGATGGGAAGATATTTAAGGCTGGGTACCAATGAGGAGAATAGTAACTAGATTGACAAACAAGATCTGATATTCATTAGGGGATTTAATGATTGGAATCCCAACCAAGAAGAGTACATTCAGGCTTGGGACAAATTGGCAGATCATTTTGAAGATCTTCTGAAGGATGATCCCAATACTCAGGTTAGCACTATCTCTTGGCATCTAAGCAGGGAGATCAAATCTGATCGGCTTAAGTTGTTCTTTAATGATTCACCTATTTCTTTTAGTGTCTGAACTTTGGTTTCTCACTTTTTCTATAAAAGTGTTTCTTTAATAAAAAATTTAATTTTTAGTCATATCTTCTATTTCTTCTTCCTCTATGGTATTCTAGATCAAGGACCATGATTGATTAACATCACCATTGAGAAAATATATTTCTAGTACTAACTTTTCATTTTCATTTCATATTAATTCCATGAATATATTTTCAAGGGACTTGATCCACTACTCAACTACCTCTGGATTAGTAGTCCCACTAAAATATGGGGGCTTCTGCCACATGAAATGATCCAAAAGAAGTGTATCATGGTTTTTCATCACAACCTGAGTATGTTGTCCCAATACTATCATGATCTAATCTGGTCTAACATTAACTGTGTTGACTTTCTTAGTGGGTAAATACCTATATTTTCTACAAGTATTGATTCCCCTTATTCCAATAGGTGCCATTTTTAAACAATTTTATACACTATATTAGGTTATGAATCATAATTTATAATATCAACAAGAAAATTACTTAGTATAAATTGAAATTTTATTCATAACTGATCTCATAAACATGGTTTCTCTAAGGAAAAATTTACATTCAAATACTTCATAATGTTTTGTAAAGAAAATGTGAATCCTCTTTAGGATATCCCCCAGGATTGTAAAACAAAAAATGTAGCAAGGATTGTTGTCATGCAGTAGGATACCCTGAGTCAAGCCCGAAACTCCTTATCAAAGTATTCACCCCTAGGTACATCTATTCCAAAGCCACCACTACTTGTTTGTATCAAGACAAGGATATATTTGCTAGAAAGATCCAGATAATCTATTCCTTACCAAAATTCAAGGATGTTCTTGTATTTTTACCCTCAAATAATACCCTAGGTCTTTGTTCCCTAATCTACATTTTCTAATCTAGTTTCCAAGTTTGCTACTAAACTTCCTCTGATACCAACAATAACACCCCAACGCCTAAATCCTGGAGCTGGTGCATCACTTATTACATTGGAATGATTAATAGGAATGAAATACCAAAGGAACAATATGTTTATTAGTCTTGACGAAACTATATACATATATGAAACTCATATTATAATGAGAAAGGTAAAAAAATACAATACATAACAAAAACTAAAAAACAGCATCCACGAAAACTCAATAAATGGTCTCCTCTTCATAACCTGTTCAAGTTAAACATATGAAAGGGGTGATCTCAAATTCTCATTAATGGTTAAAAATAGAATAATCATGAATCAATAATAATTGAATCACAATCTAATTTGAATAGTCAATATGGCATGGCGAATAAATGCAAACCACATGTCATTAGTAAACTAATAATAAAACTGCATCCATAGACTTTGTCATAGTGAAAATATCATGGATATTAATAACTAAAAAAGAATAAACTAAAAGCTTATTAATTGTATGACATGTATATGGAACATGATACCACTATACCATTGAAACAGTTTAAATATGTTGGTAGAAATCCATCTGATTTTTGGAAACAAACTCGAAGGGTTTGGCACCAACTGATTTGTCTCATGAGAATCGCCGATGCATCAAGGGGATATAGATGACCCTGACCATCACTAAAATTCCAAATAATTATTTATACATAGATTTAATGAATGTAAAATCTGCCTTCTCAATATCCCTATAGAGTAGAGGATACAGATTCATTAATATTTCCATAGTTAAAACAACATTCCAAATAAACACCATATGTAAAAGGATATATGGATTAAGAAAATACTCATATCTATGAAACCAAAATTTGGATATATAATATATTTACAATTAAAAATGAAAAATTATCACAAATTGGAAGTGGATACACCACATAAGAAATATTGGGTGCACAATACCAAGTAAATGATAATGAAATGGAAATTGTGAAAAAGTCCCTTACCACATTGTAACCAATCGAATTGTATGAAAAAAAATTAATATCCACCAAATTAATCATATAATACCATGAATATAAATATAATAATGATATTATACATCAAATTTCAGAACACATACACCACATGCAAGAAATAAGTGGCAAACAATGGAAATCTCACGGAAATAAAAGTGTGATAAAAAACCCCTTACAAACATAATGGGAGTTATTATGAGGGATTAATGAGAGGTAAAGGGGTATCCCATAATTTATATATAATAAGGAAAGTATGGGGGAGTTTTGAAAACATACCCCATCATCATGAATTAAAAATAAAAGGATACAACATAGGGGTGATTCTTGAATAAAACTGAGAGAGAGGATCCCTTACCTTATGCTCGAAGGTGTTCTCAATTGATCTTAATGACCTGAATAATAAAATTTAGCTTAATTAATTAATAATTAAATAACCTCATAAACATTTAATTGATTTAGTATAACCTTATTAGGTTAATTCATTCCCTTTTTTATGGGATTAAAAGGTTTAATTTTATTGTTTTTGGAAGCATTTTCTTCCTTGGTTTTCATGATCGGTTTACTTGTATTCATGAATAGAAGTTCATTTGAAATGTGGTCAAACATAAAAAATTGTTAATATATATTATTAGTGAAATTAAAAAGATATAAATGATCATATAATTATTTTTGGTTATATACCTTGAGGATGACTCATTAGTTAGAAGTTAACTACAAACGCTTGGATTAACTTAGCGGTTTTGTGCTTAATGAACTTCTTTTGTATTATTATTTAATATTATGACTGTGTAAGGATTATAGAACATTGAATAAGGTAAAATAAATATATTATTATATTTCTCAACCATTAAAAAAGTTTCATGACTATTCTTTAAGATATTAATATAAATTGAAAACTCATCGTCCTTGAATGTGATAAATTAACACATCTCGGAAGGTATTTTCGTTTTTAGTGTAAGAGGTGGGGGGAGAGATGATGATGAAATATTACATTAGAATAATAAAATTCCATTAAAATTGAGTTACTATAATTATCATAGAATTTGTATTTTTTGAGGTGAGTAGGGAGCAACAAAAGAATGAAACTTGTAAATGAATATGAAAGAAAAGGGAAGAGAGGTTCACCTCTTGAGTACTCCTCCTTTAGAATCTTCTTAAGGCCTTTTTTTGGCCTTTTGGTGAGACCAGAAGGTCTTGGAAGTGGAGGAGGATCTTAAGATGATACTTGAGCAGAATTTAGGAAATTCTTGAAGCTTGAGAGGTGTGGGAGGAAGAGGGGGTGAGTGGTGGTTTATATAGTGGAGGGGAGGAGGGAATTTACATTATTTTAATCATTATTTTAATATTTTTTCTCAAGACTATGGATAGTATTGATTGATGTGATCCAAAAAAGTAATAATTTATTGCGATTTTGAACCAAGTGTTCTTACATCATCCTTTAATCACCTATTATGTAGTAAAACCAGTATTTAGAATTTATCATAATTTATCGTATTTTACTATTCATCAAAAATTTAAGAATTTCAGAAAAATACCAAAAAATATCCCTAACCATTTTTCTATGTTTAGAATACAAAAATGAACTCCATTTATCAAAAATAATTTTATAAATATGATAAATTTAATTTTTAATCAAAAAAATATTTAATCGAAAAATACCCACACTTAGAATATTCATCTTCATTTTCAAGGTGCCTAAATTTTATTTATACATTCATGAGTAAGGTTACCATTAATATGGGTCATATTACAATTCATAATGGTATGTTACTATTCATAAGGGTATGTTACTATTCATAAGGGTATGTTACTATTCATAAGGGTAAGTTACTATTCACTGAAAATTAACTTGATTCTATCAGACTCCAAATATCACCTTGATAGAAACTATGTATATCTATTTTTTCAAAATTCAAAACACAGAAGTGGAAAATTTAAGTTTAATGACTAGGTTATGACTATTTTCTAAATAACCGAGTGTTGTTTCAAATAAACTCAGTGCTTTTTGAAATATAGGCTACGAATAGAATGTATTTAAAAGAAACATACCATAAAATTTTTAGGGTGTTATAATTATACCTTTATTAAAAGTATCATAGTTATTAAAACTAATCATAGTATTTAGTGTATTAAGATAATTAAGAAGTCAAGATTAAAAAAATAAGCATAATCTATAAAGAGTATATTTAGAAATATAAAAGAGATGAACACAAGGAATTTTATAGGGTTTAGGTTCAAGTTGGACCTAGTCCACTATTCTCAACCTAACCAATGGAGAATTGAACCCACTAAAGAAGAGAGATATATACTTTTACAATGTGAGGAATCTAAATCCAAACTATTTTAATGGGATGAATCCCAACCCCCAATGCTATAATTAGAAACAAAAAACCAAACTATCCTACTGTGAGAGTATCCAAAATCAAGACTTTTCAATGAGGATAATCCCTAAACTATGTGTAATGATTTTTGGTCAAGTAATAAAAACCAAGGAACTACATTTTGATAAGGTATAAAACCCATTTTTTAGGTTGGTAGTAGAACCAAAGATATAATTTTTAAGGTTTTATAAATTGTTATGTGAAAGATTTATGTGTAGACATCTACCCAAATAGAAAACATAGATATAAATAGATATATCTAGATAGAGGTAGAAGTATGTGATGTTGTATAAAAGTTTTTGCATGAACTTAATAATTATGTTAACCAATTTAATTAGATAATCATAGAAATTTTATAGTTTATCTCTTCATGGTGAATGAATATAAAGATGATTTATCACACCTTGAGAGTTCTTCAACAGATGAGAACAATTTGGCACATGATCACTTAATAATCATATGTCCACAAACACATTATATAATTCTATATCAAAGGTGTGTATCATTGTATCACTTAAAAGAATCTGAAAGTCCTTTATATAGAAAAATAATTTTTCTACATGCTCAATTAAACCATTATAACTATAAAAAATGATATAAATTGAGTCCACCAGAAATCCCACAGAGATAAAAATAATTCTAGAAATATATAAGGAATTAAAAATAACTTAAATATATCATTTTAACGAATTTTAAACAGTAAAAGTAAATTTATATTCAAATGTTAAAACTACTACCATAAAACTCGATCAAATAAGTCCAAGAATATCACATGAAAATTAACTGTAAATAAAAACATGGAAATATATTATGTATTAATGCATAAAATGTAAAAACAACATTTTAAAAAAATTTAATTATTTAAAATAAAATTGAAAACATATCAAAATATTAATAAATAACTTAGGAACAATTAAAGTTAATAACATAAAAAATAATAAATAATTTCAAATCATGAAAAACATATGTTGTATGTTTCAACAAACATGATGAATAAATAAAAACAATACATAAAATGTATTTAAAAAAATCCACAAAAATCATATAATAAAATTGATTTATATATAATTTTAGAATAAATAAAATATTAATTTTTTTTATGAACATGCAGTAAATAAAATAATGAAAATATAAAAAACCAAACATGTTGAAATTTGGAAAATAAATAAATAAATAGAAGAACCTAGATTTAATGTTACCGTGCACAATTCATCGTTGAAGATCATGACTTGTGGCTAAAAAAATCATCCAAAGTCATATAAAATCATCCACAATTGCATATTAAGACTCACGGTTTTATAATTAATGGTCATAGATTTACCTAGGATCACATAAACATGCTATCATGACATATGTGAAGTGTTTCACTACTATGAATCCAATGAGTTACTGTGTGAGGAGAAAGGCGAACCATGCTACCATGTAAAGGTCATTGGTGTCTACTAGTGTAATAATTGGGGTGATCATGAAGGTGATAACATGATGAGTAAATATGGAAATGGTATAACAATCCTACTTCCATAAAAATATGAATATTTGTGCAAGGTTAAATGAGAGGGTGCAACTGTAGAGATTGGTTTCCATTGTGAGATTGTTATGCACGTTGGCGGATGATTACAGTGCTACCGTGATAACATCCTGAGGACTCCTATCATTCAACACTGATGTGCATGCTACCATGAACATGAAGGTACATTTAATGGTTAAATACTTATGGTTTTTGGCTAAAAATGGTCAAATACTATCGTTCAGTGAACATTGAAGTGCTACCATGGCATGGATAAGTAGTTGCTACCATGGAGTACCATGATTGTGCAATCATATGGAGGCACCATGATTCTATGAAGAGAAATGGAATTCTTGGTCATAGGAGAGCTACTCCATGGTGGATATGAACCATACACACGGTTAAATATACATGTAGATGGTTGAGTAGTAAAGGGATATTTCTTGATTGGTATTCACTATACACTAATATTTCAAGCATTTTATTAATTATAAATGAGTGTATATAAAGCATAATATATATATATATATAACAAATAAAAGATAAAAATTCAATAAGATATATATATATATATATGCATATAAACTATATCACACATTAATATTAACATATATGAATAATATTAAAATATATTAAAAAATATAATTAAACTACTTAAAGAACATGTACACTGCAATGAAGAATAAATACAATATGTATATTATCAATGCATGTAAATTATATAAAATAAATTAAATAACATAGTACACATGTGAGTTAATTTTAAGAAAAAAAACATGAACATGGAATTTCAATTTTGTTCATAAAAGCATGATTACTAAGATTAAAGTTAATGACCTTGATAATGGTAAAATTGTTATTTTCAATGAATTATTTTATTAATATTGTATAATTTTTTTTATAATTAAATAAATAAATAAATTATAATAGGTAAAATTAATATAATTTCTAATACAATATTTAAATAAATTTTCCCTCATTAAATTTGAAATCAATACTAAATCAGATTAAGAACCCTTAATAATGAAATCAACATTTTTCTAAAAAATAGTTTTTATATAAATAAAATCATTTAATCTTAACCATAAATATATATTGAATTATATTAAATTTATATTAACTTTATTTTAAGAATACCCAAATTTGGTAAGAGTATTTACTTTATATTTTTAATAAAATATAAATTTCATAGTTAAAAACTGGTTCACAAGGTAAAAAGCAAAATGGAAAAATGTAAAAAATCCAATGGTAAATAACTAAAAACATGAGTATGGGAATTATTTTTTGATCCTAGGTTAACCCAATATCACCAAAAAAATAAATTATTTATAAATTTTGGATTCATTTATCCTTTAATATTCTAGTGATATCATTGAAAAGTAAACATTATTCACAAAAGTTCCATTTTCTTCACTTATAAAAGGGGACACTTTCAACCCCCAGTCCACACCCATTAATTAGAATTATTTCTTAAAAAACTACCATTTTTATCCATATATAAGTATATCTAAATTTTATAAGATTTTTTCCTAAGTTCTTTATTATAATACCTTATTTTTCAAGGTGAATTTTGAAAGAAAATTCAAGGTACCAAAGTGAGTATTACTTACTTCATACCTTTTCTTAATAATCTTTATCTTCCAAACCTACCCTAACCATAGTAATATAATGACCTCATAATCATTATTATAATTAAGTGTTATTATATTAGTGTAAGAATTATTATTTACTCATTTATATCAACTTATAAAATAAAATAATGTTAACTGTGTTGTGCAGACTACTACCACCACGAAGCACCATTTTTTATTTTTCATCTTATTTTTCATTTTTTATTCTAACCAATTAAAATAAGATTCATAAACATAAAAAATATCAATAATATTTTCATTATTTTTTTATAATGATATTATGAAATTCCTTAACCAAACTCACCCATCAAGATATAGGCTTTTCATGTTTGGATTAGTTTATCCACAGACTTGAATAATGTTATAAAACTATTTCAAGAATGATTGTGAGAACTTATATAATAATATTATTATAAGTTAATAATAAATTAATGATTTTTTAGTTCTATGATGTCTATATTAATTATTTATATTATTATTAAAATATCATATTTAATCACTAAAATTACTAAAATAAGTCGACATTGTTTCAATATTCACACTAACATATGAAAAAAACTATATAATAAATAAATATTTTAAGATAATAAATGGTCCAAAATAAATTAATATAAAATAATAATGATCTTTATGAAGTATATAATAATATTAATTTGATAATTATATAATTTAGGCATGTTCACAGAACGAATTAAGAAGATATTAATAGTTTTTGCTAACTCAATTTTCTTCCATTGAGTTAAAAACATTCTTATTGGATGAAATTGTTCCAAGTTTGTTTTATTCTACCTAATGAATAATTTTTATTTTATTTTATCATTATTTTTATGTTTTTACTATTACTCCTTAAAACCTCATTATAAAATGATTTTTACCACAAAGATTATGAAACTTGTATGGGTTTCCTATCACAACTTTCAACCCATGAGACATATTTCTTATTATACAACATATTTTATTTGGAATTGTATATCTAATACACTTTAATATTTTTGAATCAAAATTATCTAATATTTCAGGATATTTAATTTTATATTAATATTTATTTCACTCAGTTATTTTTTATTCAAATATTTCAAAATTTGTAAGGGTTTTCATCCCAATCACCATTCATTGAGGCATGTTTCAATATTATTCTTCAATATTATTTTTTATGGTGTACCTACATCCCCTTGAATTATAATATTTTAAATTATGGTTTATAAGAAAAATTATCTTCTATCCATTCCCTTGCTTACTTAATACTATTATTAATATCTTCTCTAAAATATAAAGGGGGTTTTCATAACTCTACCTGCTTTATTAGGTTATCATGCCTGTCCTTGAGCTTCATAGTTCAGTTCATCTGGTATTCCCTATTTATAAATTTTGAACTAAATTTTATTTCAGAATCATCTTTATTGTTGAATTATATTCCTTTTTGAAAATATATATTTGTAAAGAATAATTCTCATCTTCTTAAATGATTGGTTTTCAACCAAGTACACTTTTTCTTATATCAAAAAAAGACTTCCTATAATATCTCGAATACCAATCATGTTTTATTTCCTAATACATTAATAGTACACCCTTTTATTATTCAAAAATATTGTTTTGTATTGTCTTAATGATTTGGGTTTTTAATAAAGGTATAAATTCTTTTTCTTCTACTTCATAATCAAAGGTTTTTCTTTTACTCTACACTTCCTCAAGATAATCCTTTATGTCACTTTAAAGTCTCTATTATTGATTTTTTATTTTAAAATAAATGTTTAGAAATGATTTAAATTTACCTTTTTGGAAATGGATTTTTTGAAAATGGCTCATAGCGTCTTCTTTTATGAAAATGTTAATCTTGTTTTCTAAAAACTGTTTTTTCCATCTAGCTTCACTTTTAATTTTCAAAAGTAATTACCCCTATGGGACTTTTGTTTCATGATTTACACTCCATGTTACATGGTACTATTTTATTTTTGGTAAATTAAACTCATGGTATTAAAAACCAAATTATTAATCTCTTATATGGTACTATTTGAAGCATTTTTATGGAAGGATGTTTTTTATTCTATTCCATCTTCATTTTAAGTTTCATTTTTTTAATTTTGGTTATGTTATTTTGTAACGAACCACCTTATTTATATATATGGTTTAAGGTATTTTTTTGGAAATAATATTGAAACCCATTTATTTGTATGGTTAATATCATTTGGATGAAGTTGTGAATGTTTTATATATGGAAGACATACCAATGTACATAATATGATGTGAAAAGTGGGCCTATAATTATATATCCCTACAATTAATTGGGTAAAACATTATATGTAATGATATGTTATGTATGGGATTAAGGAGTAAACCTAATTCACCATGGGACTTTTTCCAAAATGTGGTGATGGTATTGGGAGTGAACCATGACTTATGTTAATGATGTCATGGATTCTATTCTGGTCACAATATTAAGGTAGAATGATCCTTTGATATGAATTTTGTTTGCTATAGCATCACTCTATGACTCTTTACTCATAATCCACATGTTATTGGGTATAAATTATGTATTTTATGTTCACGATCCTTTCTTATATTCTTGTAACCATATATTTATCTTATGCTTACTTATGATCTTTGATTTTTATCCTTTATGATTAATCTTATTGAGTTTTGTAAATCCTTTTCTAATGATTCAATATCCCTAAATAATGATATAAAATAATACATATTGTATGTATAGAATGTTATATTGTATAGAAAATTGTTCGGTGATGTTGAAGACTTATTATGGATTAAGCAGTCAAAAATATATTGGGAAATATTTTCATTAGTTTAAAAAGATAGGGGTTTTGTTTTTTCCCACTTCATTAAAACCATAACACTAAAAGATATTGTTTATGTAATGTAATTAATTTTTTTAAGTCATGTAATTTTATAGTCATGTCCTCAAGGTACTATAGTTGGTATCAGAGTAAGTTTTAGATATATTTAAATGTTAGGATGTTAGTTCAGCATTATTTAATGGTTGATAAGATAATAAGGATTATAATTTCTAGGGTATATATTAATAATTAGATTAATTAAGTTAATATTAAATATTTTGAAGATTTGGATGAGATAAATTTAGTGAAAACCCTATGGATAAGTCTAAGTATAGGTTAACAACCTGAAATTTGTGCATGTTTTGAGTATGTAGTTTTCTTAGAAATGACATCATTTTCTGGATACTATTAGTTGGTGAAGGCTCAGGAAAAAATGTATATATAGGTATTAACCCCAAAATGGAATACTGAGTATTAATTCATCATCATATTGTGAACAAAATTGAGGTCCAACTAGAAACCAAGTTGGACACTCATGGGAATATGATTTGGTAAATAAAATTATCTATATAAACCACCATAAAGGTTTGATTCCAATGTTATTTTAATGGATTAGGTTAAAAATTATATGAAAACTAAACTCAATGTGACCAAGGTTGAATCAAGAATGATATTGATGGAACTAAGAGTGATATATATTAAACTAAGTGAACCATAGGTTAACATGATAATATCATAATGTAGGAAATCTTGTAGTTAAATATCCCCATTACTATTTAAGATAATAATATTATATTTTTAATTCTTTCTCACTAAAGTTAACCAATTCTTTTTGGAAATGGACGAAAGAAAAAGGAACCATGGACGTGATGAACAATATAGAGATTACCTCGATGAACATTCCATCAAAATAGGAGTTGGATATATACACCGTGTGATTATTCCAAACTAGAAATTATGAAATATGATTAATAATGTGAACATAGTAGAAGTACCTAAAATACCAAATAAGATAAGGATGGAGTCTTATGGAAGTTAATGTTATAAGGATAAAAAAGGAAAGAAGATTCAATTTACTATATGTTAGAAATGTGGAAAGAAATCTGGGGAAAATTTCCTTAGAGGGGTAAGTAGATGCTACAATTATGTAGATATAGGCCATCGAACACATAAGTGTGAGTGAAATAGAGAAGCTATAAATATTTTTTTCTTAAATTTCAAGGAAACAGGAAATTATGAAAATCAATACCTTAATCCAGGGACCAATGATGAAGATGCACACCAACAACTACTTATACCATGGGAATATGGAAAATCTTATGAAGCAACTTCAATTGAAGTTGAAAGTTATTTTTCCTATTGATTTAAGTGTCTCTTATGTCATGTTAGTTAAATAATTAGATATTAAATAAAAAAATTAATGGTATGATTATTATATCCATGGTTAAAGTATCACCATCAAATTTTATAGAATTTACTTATTATTAGTATTCTATTTGGAATCGGTTATATATTTTTATAAAGGGATCATATCAAATTGCGTATATGAAAATATCACATTATATCTTAAATTATCCCATGATCAGCTACTAGGGTCTGGTTAATTAGGAGACCCCTATATAAATTACATATATTTTTTGATTTTTAAAATTGTGAGGATGTAATTTACTTAAGATCAGAGATAATGTAACAATGTTATGACCCACGATTTCATTGTATATTTTGCTTAAATAAACAATGTGGTTGATATCTTTTTCCATGCATAACACCAAACTAAAAAAAAGAGATATGATTAGAACATTGAAACCTAGTTATTGAATTATAAGGTTATAATAAGAGTTATAATATTATCAAATACATGTATAAGGAATATAAAGGTATTTTTTAATCCCAATGAAATTCAATTAGTATAACAAAAAAACTAATAAGATCATTATAAGCTTGAAAATGTATTTTTCTAACAATTAACATTTCATGTGCTAAGAATTTAAATTTCCAAAAACTTGTCATTATTTTATTATAAAACTAATTATTTTTTTATTATAATTTAATTGTTAAATTATAGGAAATAAGAAGAAGTATATTTAGTATTTGAAAAAATTATTTTCCCTATAAAAACAATTATTTCATTATATTTTATGATTTTACTAAAAAAATATTTTTAAATTTTTTGAATTTAAATTTTATAAAACTAAATTTATTTTTTGATTTATAATTTAAATATTATTTTATGATGAATTTTGGATATTTTGTCAAAAAAAATATTTTGGGGTGAATGGTGAAAAATAAAGTTCTTACAAATAACATTATTTTTATGAAATTATTAGTATATAATAATGAACTAAAAATTAGTTAAACCATTTTTCAAGACAAAAATATATACTAAATAAGTGATATAAAAATTTTAAAAATGTTGGTTTTAATTTATAAACCGATATATGAAAGTTTATAACTGAATTTATATTTATCAAAAAAATATTTTTATACATTATAAATTTATTATTTCAAAATTAATTTTTATACATATTTTTAATTTAATATTATTAAATGGATTTAAAATTTAGAATCATTAATTCCAAATTATTTAAAAAGATACATTTTATTTTTGGATATAAATGATATGTTACCTTAGGTAAAAAATAGTTACCACGGTAAAATCTAAAATGCTAAAAGTAAACATCTAAGATTAAATAACCTACAACATGATTAAAAAATGTGTGGGAATGTTTTTTTGAGAAAATTACCTACCATATCACTTATAATATACAATAATTACTAGTTTTAGAAAACAATTCCTTGAGATTAATTTCCAATTATTGAAAAGTTTTGGGTATTTACAAAAATTTCATTCCTTTTCACTTATAAAATTGAAACTCTTATTCTCAATTACCCTCACAGAAAACCCCATTATTTCAGCCAAAAATATAATTTAACCACTAC
Organism: Viscum album; assembly: GCA_963277665.1. Lineage (NCBI taxonomy): Eukaryota > Viridiplantae > Streptophyta > Magnoliopsida > Santalales > Viscaceae > Viscum > Viscum album. Next base: position 816,109,353 of record OY728162.1, read on the forward strand.
TAAAAACTCTTACACACCTTAAATAGGTTTTTTATTCTTCTCAAAATTCAATCCATAAAGGGATTAATTCTTTTTGAAAAGGATGTAATCCAAGAAGTGAGGTATAAACTTCTAATCACACCTTTCTCATTTCTATTTCATTATGTGCACTCTTTCTTTCTCAAATTACATTACACCATAATAAAATGATAACATCAGTATCATTAGTAAACTTCTATGTTATTATAACAATGATACAAGTATTAACCAGCTTTCTCCCTTTTCAATTAAGAAAGAAGAAACTGTTAACATTTCATTGTGTGTGCTACTGCCTCTATGACACAACATGTTTCGTTTTCATTCACCAAATTAATAGAATTTTATTAATAGTAATTTTAACGTATAATTATGATATTTATTAAATATATTATATTCTTAAATTATAACCCATAATACTCATTCTCTTTATTTTTTGGAAAACCAAATCATAATCCACATATATGTGTACACTACAGCCTCCGTCGGACGATTAGTTTCCATTTTTATTTTCATAAATTCTTTAAATGGATGTTTATGAGAATGTGATTTATGTATAAATATGATTTTTATGAAATTATTAAGTTCATAAAAATAAAAAATGGACAACCTACTAACAATATTACCAGTAATAAACCATGGTAAATTCAACCATCTAAAAGAGAATTCTTAGAGAAAAAATGATCTCTTTATAATATGAATTAACATTGTTTAGGTTATATTTTTCTTATAATTATTTATAATTATAATATAAAAAAATAATAAAAACTAAATAAATCATTATATTTCTGTTATAATTATATTACAACTAAGTCATTTCATAATCATCCATTAATTATGGTATGTTCTTGGCTAGGTTATTTTAACTACCTACATGAAAAATGATATGAATTTATAGCATCGATGACCATGGGAACCTAATTACGGGTATAATATGATATAAATATGTAAATAATTAATTTTTATGGTTCTGGAATAGTAACATCATTATTAAACACATTAATTAAGAAAACGACTTTTTGTCAAGAATCACCAAAACAAGAAAGTTATTGATTTTATCTTCATGGATAAATAATAAAACACTCACGAAAGGAATATAAAGCATCATAAATTATCAATAATTATAAATATAATTAATTTTAAAAATTATATTTTTAAGAATAATTAATATAGACATCGCTCCCATGAATCTAGTAAAACTATAAAAACCATATATGGGAAATTTGGTAAAAACTAATACTAAACAAGTCTAGATAGAAAGAAGAAACTCCTAAAATTTTTAATAAATATGAAAAAAAAATTAAAAAAAGGATAATAAAGGGTAAAATAAGGGGACTTCCCCTCACCCAACAATAAAAAAAATATAATTAAAGACCATAATATGACCTATAATTTTCATAACCATAGTTATAATCATCGGTAATTTACCACTCCAACTATGAACTATGTTGATTAATGATCCTGAGAATATCTACCTTACTTCTTTCCTTATCTAGAGTTAATTTTTCATTTGGTTCTTTATAGGATGATCTGGTATTCACATTCCTTGTCAAGTTAGAATCATCCTTTAGTGGTTTTCTTTTTGAAGAAACATGAGTGAATCCCTCATTGTTGGTCACCTTTTGATTTCCATTTGTAATAACATCCTTAATAGAGGAATATCCAACACCTATATATTCCTTGATGGGATTTCTATCCCCCCCCCCCATGAAGTGACCTTCCACTAATCCCTATTATTTTCAATATCAGAAATATCTCCCCACTAATGAGAAATTCTTGAATAATTGAAATCATTCTAAAAGCCTTGTCAATAGTCAATATTCTATTGAACATTAGGTTGCTTTAAGCCAACTTATTAAATATTTTTTATTAAAAAAATAGTTTTCACTAGATTCAATTTGAAAAAATGGCCCTAAAATTTTAGGATGTCTAGGATTAACCTATAAAACTACACACTAAACTACTTCATGAGTAGTTTATCCAATAGGGTGAAATTACCTACCAAGTTACTAACCCTCAACAAAATCCTGATGAGAAGAATAGTGACATGAAATCCTTGAATGATCATGTACATGAAGACACCCAAAGAATAATATACTTCACCTCATTCATTATCTATTCCTTTATCTTTTAGTACCAATTCATTATAGAAAGAAGTACCAAAATGATAAGAAGGACCAACATGATTAGAAACTATTGCTAACTTGTATCCAAATTTCCCATTACACCATGATTCATCAGTATCACTACCCTCACCTTATTATCTATATATTTCATCATTGTTCCCTTTAAATGAGAATGTATAAAATATCTTATATGTTTGACCCTTGTTCTTCAAGTGACCAATCATCTTGAAGAAATCACAAAAATCAAGAAGCTTCTCATACTAGATTTTGATATCCTTATTATCACTCATATTCAAAATAATTATTTTTTAGTAAGTTTATAAGAAATATATACCTCAAAAAAACTTTCAAATGTATCTAAATAGATCCTTCTAGTTATCCATGTTTATCTTTATGCTTACACTAATCATTGAAGTCACATCAAACAAGATCCTTGGATTATAAAGGATCTACTCCAAACTCAATACAAATAACTAGACCTTCACTCTAATATTTATAATGGTGAATGAATTAAGAATAGCATCCTAGACTTGGATGGAAAACTTACCTGGTCTTAGAGGTATCGTGTAAAACCCCCATGCTCTACTTTTCAAATCCTCATATGGTAAGAAGATATGAAAATAAAATTGGTTTATTTGGATGATTCTCAGTTCTTCGATGACCCAAGATTTTCCAAGTTGGAGATAAAGATAATCCACCATCCATAGATTCAAAACAAATGGTAAGAAAACCCTAGCAATGATATAAAACTTACAAAGCTTCATCCTTTTAGAAATTTCTTTCTGATTGGAAGGAATGTGAGCCATTAACCCCATTCAGATTATATGATCAGAGGCCCCATCATTGAGAGTGAAAAAATGGCTTCTATTTTCAATTTTTGTAATCATAGACACCTTCAAGGATGAAATATATACACCCTTAACCAACCTTGATAAACATACCTTCATAGTAAGGCCAACGAGATTTCCCCTATCTAAAGTTCAATTTCAACGTATAATGGAAATTCCATGGATTCTTCAAAACCTAGTCCCCAAAAATTATATTTATTATTGTAATATAGGATGTTATAACATGATAAACTAATTGAGAATTCATGTTAAGGGTTTGTTTATATCATTTTCAACTCAATGGGACATGTTTTGATATTTTTGAACCATCATTTATTTTATATAGTGTATTCACTGAAAAATTTATTTCCCCTCTAAAAATATATTCCCTTTCATGAGATTTTAGTATATCTTTCATGATGTTTCTCTTGATATCATTTGATTATTACTTTAACAATCCTATAAGGGCTTCATCAACTCAGTTTCTGTTTTATTAGATCATATTCCTTCTTTATTGAATATACTTTTCAAGATTTATTTCATCCTAACACACACCTATTTTTTGGGTATTCCCTCTTATTCTATTTGAAAATTAATTCTCATTATCAATAACTACTTATTATATAAAATGATTTCACAAATAAAAGTATAATTTTTGTATGAATAACTCATATTCTTACTAATGTATATTTTCTTTTTTCATGGTTTTCATATTAAAAGTATTTCGTTAAAGAAAATTCAAATATACCTTTTTTCTATATTCTTCATATTTTCCTTTATCTCTTTTTTGAAATAAAATTCATTAAATATTTATTTAATATGTTTTTTTCTTTAAAATGGCCTAAAACCTTAATATAATAATTAATTTTCATTATTTAAAACTAAAAAATATTAATTTTTTCATTTCAAGGACCCATTATTTAGAACTCTTTGTAATAAAATTTTCAAGATTATTCAATCTCACTTCTCAAATTATCTATTGAAAGTTGCTTTCATTTTTATATTTTATAACAAATTTTAAATGGATTTATGAGGATTATGTGATATATTTTAGAATTATTCTTTATTTGTTCTACTTTAATCTTTTGGAAACATATATTAAATGGTATCAATAAAATTAAAGAGTTATTTTATAACAAGTTTATATTTTTTTTGGGATAATTATTGAAGAACATATGATTGAGGAATTTATAACTCTTAGTTTTAATATATGATTAATGTTTATACAAAAAAGGGTTGATTGATTTTGAGAAATTGAGTTAGATAGTATTGATTTCCTTCAAATTGGTTATTGATTTAATGAAATCATGATATATGATATTTTGGGTGAATTTTATATAGTTTTGGGGATTATTATATATATTTATTAGTTTGTGACTTTATAAACTAGTTATTAATTCATTTAATTGTAAAATATTAAGTTAATTTTTGGAATAATGCATAATATCATAGTATTTTACAATTATAGATATTCAAATCGTTTTTGGATAGGTTTCTTATTGATAATATTTAATAAAGGTATATACATACTAGGGTATATTATTTTAAGAGGGATTAATGTTGTTTGCGGAAGGATATGTAACTTGATATATCCTAATAGAGTATGGTAGGTGTCATATTAGAAGATATATCCGAAATGAGGAATAAGTTATGAATAAAATTTCTTAAATTTATTAGTCGATAATAATTTAGATTACGAGGATACAATTTATTTAAGGGGGATAATTTAATTACATGTGTTTTTAATGTACATTTTCTTAAAATAAACTAGGTATTTGATAGCTTATTCCATATGAAATACCAAAAAAAATGAAACCAAGATATATTTAGATCGTTAAAACCTAGATGATGAATTATACAGTGTGAATATGATTAAATGTTTTTTGAAATATAATTATAATTAATAGAAAAGTTAATTTTAATCATAATTATACTCAATTGATATAGTTAAGATAACTAATAATATCATTTTATGATTAAAAATATAATTTTCTAAAATTTTTCTTTTTATGCAATAAGAATTTATATTTGAAGAATATTTTGTAAATTGATGATAAAATGACTAATTTTTCAATACTAATTTAATTAGTATATGATATTAAATAAGAATAAGTATAGTTAGTATTCTAAAATGATGTTTTCCCTATAAAAATTTTTCATTCTATTTAATGATTTTATTAAATAAATTAAATTTATATTATTTAGAATTATAATTTTACAAAATTAAATTCATTTTATGATATATAAATCAAATATTATATTAGAATAAATTTTTGATAATTTTCTAAAATAATTATTTTTAGGTGAATAATGAAAAATACCATTTTTACATATAACAAGAATTTCATGAATTTATTATTATATATGTATGAATTGGAAATTCATGAAACATTTTTATGACCAAATATGTATCTTATTGGTGACTTAAAATTTTTAAAAATGTTGGTTTTAATTTATAAACACATATTTTAAATTTTAGAACTTAATTAATATTTTTTTAATTTTTCTAATATTTTATAAAATTATTATTTTAAAATTATTATTTTATTTATTTTTGAAATTTAATATTATTCTATGGATCTAAAAATTAAAATAACGATGTCCAATTTTTTTAATAAGGTCCATTTTATTTTTTTGAATAATGGGGTAAGACAAGGTTCAACTCTCTGGATGATGAGATTGAGGGGCTTGAATGCTATCTTCATGACATTCAAGAAGATGCTACTAAATCCCACTTCTCTGGTGATATGAACCAGGAGGATGAAATTTCACTAATGATAAAAACTCTAATAAAGATCAGGGATAACATCAAGAAGGTTATCTTCAAAATCAGGTGACTCGATAAAGGGGATAGAAACACCACGTTTTTTAATGCCCTTCAAAGGGTTATAAAAGTAAATAGATCCATCTCCCTTTTAAGGGATGGGGATAGAATTTTGGAGGATAGAGAGGAGATTTAAAATCATTTTGTCTCTTTATATGTGAAAATTTTAAATGGGTCAGCAAAGACTGCACCAATTAGAGAGAACATCATTCCTAAATTAATTATTAAGGAGTACAGTCAATCTCTTACATCTAGTACACTGGACTTTTAAATTAAGGAATCATTTTTTGGACATAAAAAAGAAATCTCTCTAGGATTAGATGGGTTCACAAACATTTTCTTTCAAAGTTATTTGGATATTATTCAGAGTGAGGTGTGCATGCTTGTTAAGAATTTTTTCATGGGTGGACACTTTACTATAGGTTTTAATGCCCAGTTCATTTACCTCATTCTGAATGTGGAGAATGAAAGTTAAATAATTCAATTCAGTCCAGTTTCCCTTGTTAACACAATCCAAATATTTATAAAAAATCTCATGGATAATAGGCTTTCTCATGTTTCTAAAAAAATTATATCCTGGAATTAGTTTGGCTTTGTGAAAGGTAGGAATATTCAAGATTTCCTTCTCACTGCCTCAAAATGTTTTAATCTCCTTAGGAAGACAACTTAAGGAGGAATTTTTGTTATTAAGGTGGACATTAGAAAATATTTTGACATGATTTATTGGTGCTTCGTAGGCCAAATTCTTCATAGATTTGGCTTCAGTGTGACATTTATTCAATGGATCAAAACGATGCTTGAGTCAGACCACATTTCAATTATGGTTAATGGGTCTCCAGAAGGTTATCTTACATGCTCAAGAGGAGTGATATAGGGGTATCCCCTCTCATCCATTATTTTTTCAATCACTAAGGATTATTTGAGAAAAATTCTTATTAACATGGTGGATAAAGGGTAACTTTCCACAATGAAAGTGGTAAGAGGTATCTCTGCTCCATCCCATTTTTTTATGATATTGTAATTTTCACATAGGTTTATAGGAAGAACATCAATCATCTCAAAAAGTCCCTCCTTCATTATGAGAGTGTATCAGGGGAGGAAATTAACTGTAGAAAATACTTTATTTATTTTGGAAAGAATATTTCAACTTTAAGGAAGACTCACCTTATCAACCATCTTGGTCTAAGGGAGGGCTCACTCCCATTTATCTATCTTGGAGTTCCAATGTTTTGGGGAAATCCTCGTGTCTCACATTTTTCAAATGCTTTAACCCAAGTTACGAAAACACTTGCCTCTTGGAAAGGAAAGTCTCTTTCAATGGTAGGACATGTGTACCTTGTCAAGCATGTGGTTATCTCGAAGTTTTTCTATTCTTTCATGGTGTATATTTGGCCTATGTCAGTCACTAAGAAAATAAATTATATGATGAAAACTTGTGTCTAGAGTGGAATCTATATGGAAAGGAAAATTATTACATCCAAGTAGAGCAAGTGTTGCATTCCTACCCTGCTTGGAGGACTGGGTATTAAGAATTTGAGTTTTTTCAACCAGGCATTGTAGGCTAGATTCCTATAGCATCTTATTAATTATGCTACAATTTATTTCTTAAAAGGATGGATTATTTCAAGGCTAATCACAAGGAAATTTAGTTTTTTGGACTCTTCTATCTAGCTTGGTTTGCAGGTTGTTTTCCAGAACATTCATAGACACTCCCACTGGATGGTTAATGTGAACTCCTACCTCAATTTTTAGCATTCTAACTAGATTTTAACCCCTAGTATTGACATAATAAATACTGAGGAACGTCAAATTGATTACAGAATCACTATCAAAGAGGATATAGAACATTTGGATGACCTTTCAGAAGATATTGGATCCATTGTTGAATGATATGATTTTACAAATCTGGATAACCTACTGTTATGAGAAAGGTCTTCAAGTAGGATTTTGGATTCCAAAAGACTCTATAATCATTTGATGCATAGAGAATAAAAATTGATTGATTATTTGAACAAGAATTGGCTAATTCATTCAATATTTAACTTACTTTGGAGACTCTTTTATAATAAAGTCCCAATGTAAGACAATCTACAGAGGTTTGGGATCTTCTTTTTCTCTAGATGTGTTTTATGTCACCAACATCTTGAAGATGTTGATCATCTGTTCTTGTCTTGAAAAATTTCCTCCTCCTTGTGGAAATATACTCTCGATATCTTTGAACTGGATCCTTATAATATAGGTTCTATCCTTTATTTTCTTGTTTCTATGTTTAGAATTCAGCAATCCAAGAAACTCACTACACTGCTTCGTGTTGCATGCACTGAACTTATTCACACTGTTTGGAGATCCCACAACAATGCAATCCATCGCCAGGTTCGATTTCACAAAAAAAATTGCTCTTACTAACATTATTATGGTTGTAAAGAATTCCAAAAACATATTAACTAAGTGGTAAAACATCTCAATTAGGGACTTCATGGTTCTCAAGCGTCTTAAAATTAAAGGCTTCTTTCCCAAACGAAGGGGTACTATGGTGGTTTTTAGGTCAGACCCTCTCTTTGGATGGTTGAAATGTAATATAGATAGGGAATCATGGGGCAATCTTGGACTATAAGGCTTAGAGGTGATTTTCAGAGACCACCATGGGGATGTGGTGGAATGAAGCTATGATCATTGTGGGCATGCTACTACTTTGGAGGCTGAAATGATGGTGATCATTATAGCAGTGGACATTCTTTGTCAAAGGAATTAGAACAATATCTGGCTTGAATGTGATTCAACTACGGTTGTTCATGCCATTTTTTTTCTTTTTTTTTCTTTTCGTTTTAGGGTGGCCCAGACCCAACTCTCATGTAAACTAGGTAAATGGATTAGTTTCCTTCAAAGGATTTCCTCTATAAGCTACTTTATCATTCACACTTTTCGAGAAGAGAACTACATTGTGGATCATCTTGCTAATAAAGGTGTCAATAAAGAGAGAAGCACCAACTTTAACAATGTTCCTAATGACATTATTCTGCTAATTATTCGTTATAAATGTAAAATTCCTTCATTATGTCTTATGTAACCGATTATTTATTTAATATAAGAGTATTTGAGATCACTTTTCTAAAAAAATCCATTTTCACTTATAAAAGGTTGACTCCTCTCCAGACTTCCCCTCACACCAAAACACCATTATTTTCTCCCAAAATCATACCAAATCTCTCATAACACTCCTATACACCTTAAAATGTTTATATATTCTAAAAATACCACCCATTAAGGGCTTAATATCTTTTGAAAATGAGATAATATGAGAATTGATGAATAAACTTATAACTCTGCCTTTCTCATTTCTATATTTTTATGTGGAGTCCTTCTACCTAAAATTTCATTACAACATATTAAAATGATAACATAAGTATCATTATTATAATGGTATGTTATTATAATTATTGTATAGACATTAACTACCTTTCTCCCTAATCTATTTAGAAAAATTAAACTATTAATCATGCGTCAAGAAAATAATTGCATCCACAACACAACATGTTTCATTTTAATTACCCACCTTACAAGGATGGTATTAATAGGGAATATTTCATATAATTATGATATTTATGAAATTATTTATATTCTAAAATTATAAACCATATTACTCTTTTTTCTCATTCTATGGAAAATGAAATCATTGTCCATGTGTATGTATATTCTACCGCCTATGTGGGATGACTGATTTCCATTTTTATTTTCATCACTAGATTACAAGGTTTTTTATGAGAATGGGATTAATGGATAAATATGATTTCTATTCATTTATTAAGGTTTTTTTAAAAAATTTATAACCTATTAACAATATGATCAATAAATAATTGTGGTAAATTTAATAGTCCAAAAGAGTGTTCACAGAGAAAAGAATGATTTCTCATACTATGAAATAATATCATATTGGTTATATTAGTCTTACAATTATTTCCAATTATGATATAACACACAAATAAAAACTAAGTAATATCATCATTATTTTATTATATTTATATTATAATTAAATCAATTAATAAATATCTATTGATTATGGAATATTCTTATTTGGGTTTGTTTAACAACCTACTTGAACAATGCTATGAATTTATTTAATCAATGAATGCGGTAAATTAATTACTGGTATAATATGATATAAATATGTAAATAATTATTTTTTATGGTAATGGAATGGTAACATTTTTATTAATCTTGTTATTTAAGAAAACACCAATTATTCATCAAGAATTACCAAAACATGCTTGTTATTGATTTCATCTTCAAGGATAAAGACAAACACATTGTAAAGGAATTTAAAAAATCATAAATTATTATAAATCATCCCTATTTAACTAATAAATTTTCAAAATTGAGCTTTATAAGAATAATGAATACAGTCACCACTCTTATGAATTTAGTAAAACTATATGCACCCAAAGTTATAAAGTAGGTAAAAACTAACTAATATATATGGATATATTTATTATAAATTAAAAATAGGAAAAAAATTAGTTACAAATATAGTTATAATTTTTTTTATTAAGATATTTATGTTTGTTATATCTGAGGCTAGAGTGTAATAAAAAATCCAAGGTAATAGCTTCTTTGTCTAATTTTCAAGTCTAGGGGACATGATTGATATTATCCACCAAAATTTATTTTATATGGTGTGTTAAATACCATATATCATTCAAATATGAAAATATATTCCATTTCATGAGATTTTAATATCCATATAATGATATTTCTCTCAATAACCTTTGATTATTGTGTTACCAATCCTGTAAGGGTTTCATCGACTAAATTTCCGATTCATTTGGTTATAGAAATTTTTACATTAATATACTTTTCAAGGTTCATTTTTTCCTAAAATCCACAATTTTATATTTTATTTCCTCTTATTATTTGGGTAAATTAATTCTTATTATCAATAACCACTTCTTTGAAAAAAATTTATCCAAAAAAGTATAATGTTGATAAGAATAAGTCCAATCATTACCAATGGTTCTTTTCTTCCATGTCAAAGATTTTCTTATAGAAATTATTTTCATAAAATAAATACAAATATGTTATGTGTTTTATATTCATAATATATTAAGTTAACTATTTTATCAAATAATATCCCTTCAACATTTTTTGATGTGTGTTTCTTTCTTTAAAACAACCCAAAAGCTTATTAAAGGAATTACTTTTCATTTTTTACCACTCCGAATATATTATATTTTTTTGTTTCTTTTCAAGGAAACATTTTATGGAACTATTTATAATATGTTATTAAAAATTATTCACCTTCCCATTTCAACTTTTTTTAATTAAATTTTCACTTTATGTTTTAAAATAATTTTTAAAAGTGTTTTTGAAAACATTTGTATCTTTAAATATATTTTCCCTATAAATTCTATATCTAATGGTGTGATTTTTTTGTCACCCTATATATTTTATTATGATATAATTACTTTTAGAAAAATATATTTTAATATCCTATGATTTCTTAAGTTAAAATTATGTGATTTTTATGAAAATATTTAGAAACCCATTATTTTTCCATGGGTTCGTTAAGATATTATGACGGTTGATTTTAAGAGGAACAAATATTTATGAATGATGATGGGTGGGGTCTTATATCTCTCTCTAATGAATTGGTTTATGTTTATATCAAATGATATTTTTATTAATGTACATAATGGGGTTTTCACCAAGGCATGTGAATAATGGATTTTCTCATTTTTAGGCATGGATATAATGAGTTTATTAAAATTAGAGTGAGCATAATGGGTCTTATAAAAAATATTTTCTTACTATTATAGTTTTTCCACATTAATATTATGTTTATTAAGATATAATAAATTTTTTTGATACATTTCATTTTCATGATATCCCATGTCTTCATAATTACACATTAATTTTAATATATTATATACTTTTATATCATGATCACATGTTTTATTATTATTGATATGTATTTTGATCCATTTCATAAGGTTTACACATCCTCAATGATATTGTGATGTTCTTATGTTGTTATATCATGATTTATGAAAAATTATCTCATTTTACACTATTTTATTATGATATTTATGTCTTCCTCTTGCTCTTCATCATGTTTACGATCAGAAAAATTATGAAATGTTTTTCTATTATTGAGTTTCTGAGATCATCGATTTCTTAGGTATCCATCCCTAGGGTTATGAGGATGATTATATCATGTGATATTCCTAAAAGGGTATATAGGATCATGGTTATGGAGTATAGTTTTTAATTATTTTAGTATAATTTGTCCATGTAACTAATCTTCAAGACAGTAAACCATTTGGTCCTCAAGTTGTGTGATTGTTTGTGATATGTATTATCTAAATCATGAAATTAATTTATTATTTAAGTTTTTATTATGTTGGGTCACTTTAAACAACTCAATATTTCAATAATTATTTTCCTTAAATACATATAATGTTCTATATGCAATGCTAAACTAAAATGAAAATGTGATATATTAAAATAAAATTAGACCATTATAATATAGAGGTTATATTAGCAGGTATAAAAGTAAGTAATAATATTACAAAATGTATGAAGGAAATAAAATAAAATGAGTAATGAAATTATTAAATATAAAGCTCATTTATCCGATCATGAAAATAATGTGTGTTCATTAGGGTTTTATCTATAAAAATATAAAGTAGAACTCAAACAATAATGGTATGATAGAAATCATATGCAAGAGAAATTGAATCTCATATAAAATGCCATGAGATCTATACTAGCGGAATCACCACCCTCAACTTCCAAAAGGGAATACCATGTTCTTATATCTTCCATGGAGATCTTGAGGAGTTGTAAAAATATAAATTAGGATAATATAAACATGTAATTATTAATTTAATAATTTTTTTATCACATGTATTTCTCAAATTTCTAATTTTGAATTTTAAGGGAAAAGAAATATTGTTTTCTATCAGAATAGTTTTTTTTATATTTTATAATTAATTTTTTTATAAAATTTTCAATCTGAATTATAGGAAAGTATTTTATTTTTTAGATTTAAAATATTAAAATTATATTAAAATGAATTTTTGTGATTTTTATAAAAGAATTATATTTTAGGTGAATAAGTAAAAAATATAGATATTTCTAAAAATGTAACTATAATGAACATATATTTTTGAAACCATTTTTAATAAAATATATACATTTATAAGTAAAATAAATTATTCAAAATTTCTATGTTGTATTTTTAAAACCCTTGTATATCATTTTGGAAGTAGAAGTAAAATTTTACTCTAAAAGCATTATTATTCACTTCTATTAAAAAAATATCTTTCCTCACATAAATATATTAAATAAAAAAAATTATTTTGTATTTTAGGTCAAAATTTTCATATTATTTATTAATTCTGCTTTATTTTTTGAACATAAAATAATGATTACTATGATTAATATTAATTTGAATTTTAATGGTAAAAATTTTATTTTCCAATAATTATTATATTAATATTTTGTAATATTTATATAAATAAATTAATTAGTCACTTCTCAATGGAAAATTAGATATACCTTATAAGCCTATATTTATATAAATTTTCACTCATTCAATTGGAAATGAATACTAAATAATATTGAGAACATTTAATGGTGAAAACAATATCTTCCTACAAAGTATTTTTCTATATATAAATGTTTTAATTTAATATTTAATTAAAAATTAAATTGGAGTAATTGAATATTATATTTAGGTTCATCACACCCAAATTTTTGTAAGAGGGGTTATGTAACATCTCGTTACCCTCTTCCAGGTAATTCCATTCTCTTTACTTGTTTTCCTCTTTAATTGGGTGTGTCTTGGGACAACCAAGAATTAAGAGCATATGTTGGAGAAAATGACCTAAAATTCAGAGATATATGATTTTTTGAATTAATGGAGTTTGAGTATAAACATATTAATGGATTTTCTTGGTTCTCCCTGAGTTTAGAGGATGCCTGAGGTGTTTTGGGTTTTTGTGTAAGAATCTATATTTTTTGCAGATGGCATGAGAAATTCACACCATATAATGGGAGTAAAAAACATGTATGTTTTTTAGATAAGATTTCATGAACATATCATACATAGTTAATGTATTACACATCATGTAAATATTTCATGTTTTGTAATGTCAAAAGGTCAGTTTTTAATAAAAAGGTGGCAAATGTTTCTATGTATCTAAGTCCTAAGGTTTACACAACATGTAAAGTGATTTAATTCCATGTAAATGTTACGATGATGGATTTTAGGGTTCTAGTATGCTGAAAATTTATTTTATTCTTCCATAGATCCCTTGGATCTTGACCTATAACCCTTATCTAGTGATTTTAGGAGCCTTCATTCAGCCTAGATTGATTTATTTGGTGATTGATCACCATTGTGGTTGGTTTGCATCTCTCTAGATTGGTGATCCTTTTTTTCATTTATTTGGTCATGGTATCACCATTGTGTTTTATTATTGGAGTCGTTGACCCATGGTGATGTTTCCTCTTGTTTCCTTCTAGATCTGTCGTGAAATCTTATTTCGAGGTCCATTCCTTTAGTGGTTGTGGTGTGGTGGTTTTTTTTCTTGAGGTATGTATTTATTCATCATCTTTGCTAATTATTTTTATAAATTGAATCAATTTTAAGTTGTGTATATTGGTTATAGGGTCTTCTTTTTCATTGTTGAGTCCTTTCTTACAATGGGTTCCATTGTGGGTGTGTGCGACCTGAGTTTTGAAATTGGTGGTTCTGTCTCTAACCTGTTTTGGTGAATTTCATTGCTCCTATGTTTGATAAATTGTTTTATTAAATGAAATGGCATGATTGAATTATTTTTTTCTGTCAGTGGAACTTGGTTTTCATAAGTGATGGGTTTCCCCATGTTTTGGTAAATGGAAAAGGGTTTTCAAATCATTGTGAAATTATTTTTGAAAAGTTTTTAAAATAATGATTTGATAGAAATGGTTTTCTGAATTGATTTGAAAAAATAGAGGACATGGTAATCCTTGGGTACTTAGGTGTAAGGTATAGTAATAGGTCTCATACACTATGACTAGGGGTTGCTTATGGGTATTTCATATGCTCCCTAGGCCCATTGTTTTAGGGACTTGTTAGACCTATTGGGGTGTTCACATGATGGGGTGTCCCTATACTATCTAAAATTTATGTATATGTCTAGTGGATTGATGTGTATGTGATTTTCTATTTTAGGTATGAGTGTCCTAGGTATCCTGACATATTGTGATCCTTGGCTTGATGTTACTTGTTCTTCTTGGTCGATTTGGGATTCTTCTTTTTCCTTGTACTATTTGTTTGTACTTCCATAGACATGATATGAGATATGATACATGCTTTGATTTGTTTTTAATTGACATATTTTCTATGATATATGGATATGAAATGATTAGAAACTAATTTACTTACATTCTTTATTTGGGAATTTGGAAAATGGGGAAATTAAACTATTTTTCTATGCTTTTGTTATAAAAATTGTTAAATTGTTTTGATTCCTTGTTTTCTTTAAAGTTGAGAATTATTGTATTAATATTAAAATGATTTATATGGGAAAATGGAGTGAGATCATATTGGGCCTATTATCTCACACCTTTCATATCCCTTCAGCGGTGCATATACCTAGTTATGTCTTCTGATACATGGAAAGGAAAGGCGATATAGTGAGGTGATGAGGTTTTCTGTCAGATGAGTTGATTAGTTGGTGGCGTGATGGTGGGAGTCTACCCACTCTATCACATGGAGTAGTTTTTTTCCTATTTTGTTATTCCTTTTTAGTTGGAATTTTACTTATAGATTTTTTATACTCTTGAATTGTTGGTTTCTGATTTTTGGTTTCAATTATGGAATATATTTATCATTTATATTATTGTCTCTTTTGTATATATATGTGCCCTATTGTTACTTCAACTTGGGTGAAATCATTCCCTCTAGTTTTTGTTTTATACATGTGTGATATTCTCCAACCTATGGGGATCAGGAACACCATTTGGGTATGTGGAAAATTCAGGTAGGGTAATATACTGAGAGGGTATTTAGGGTGGGTTCATCACAATTTGGTATTAGAGGTGGACTTTCCTCAAGATCCCTTACCTTGGGATGTTTGGTATACTGGAGATTAAAATTTCCAAACATGAGAGGTATATTGCGGTGAGTTCCTGGACAACACATTCCATGATCATACTCAAGTTACTATGTGATTTTGGTATTGGTGTCTCCTATCTTGAGTTTTTGATATTAACATTTGTTTTTTATTATGGGTTTTCTATTTTTAACTGATATTTCATTGATTTTTTATCATTTATTTTTTTTCAGTGTGTACTAGTACACATCCAAGATGTGTTATGAGAGTTCATCAATGGGGTTCAGCTAATTATTTATAAGGATTTCCTATGATGGATCAAAACTTTATCAAGACTATTATGTAAGAAGACGGTGATGTTGAGAAGAATGTTTGAGAAGATCATAACATAGTTTTTGAGGTACAACCAGGAACTGTAAGAGAAAGATATCAATCATGGGAGTTCCTTCATGATAATTTATTGTCCTTTATAGGTGTGAATTAACCTCAAGAGGTAGAGGACTGGATTTAAGATATCGATCAGTTATTTGAATTCCTAGATACACCTGAGAGTATCAAGGTGATGTGTGCAACGTTCATACTTGAGGGTCCTATCAAAGGTTGGTGAGATTCCATAGAATAGGCATATTGTCACATGGTCTTAGATTGGAAGATTTGTAAGACTATCTTATTCCATCATTTTTTCCTAGTGTCACTAATGATGGGAAGTCTCTTGAGTTCCTCTCTTCATAGTAGGGAGGGCGTTCAGTGTTGGCATACTCCAATTGGTTTTCTGTGTTAGTTTTTTGTTCACCAAAGGTTCTAAAGAATGACCAGTATAAATCTCATCAGTTTATATAGGGTTTGTGACTAGATATTAGATCATAGGTATTTATGTTGATTATTTATACCTATGAGAAGACTATGGGTAAGGCTATGATAGAAGAGATGAATATGATAATCAAGGTTGGATAGTCCTCCCATTCTCTTCCATTTAGTGGAATGTTCAGTGGTGGTCAAGGTAAAGAGAGAATGTGACAGGGTCATCATAGGATTGCTGGAGGTTATTCTCAGTAGCAAGCCTCTTCATTACCTATAGTTATAGCTAGTTGTGTTCCTATTAATTGCTATAAAGGTGGAAAAAGTTGGACACACATGACATTTTTCCTTTAACAAAAAAGATGTGTATTAGTTGTGGATGTTATGGTCATCTAAAAAATTTCTCTTTGGCATTGTATTCTCCTCAATATGTTCACAGATCATTGTATACAATGGCTACTGTGGCGTAATCAGATGTTTTAAAGACTATAAGACTCCATACATAGGCATCATAAGTGAATCACTATCACACTGTAGATGAGTTTCTGGTGGAGGTGGATACGGTTCCATCGATAGTTATAGGTACCATATTTATTGAATCCTCTATAGAAATTTCTTAATATGATACTGGTTCTTACCACTCATTAATATCTATCCATTTTGTTAATGTGGTTAACCTTACAATGTAACTTAATTCCTTTATTATGGAGTAAGAGAAACCTATTTTGAAGTGGAAAGATCTGGGGTTTTGGTGTCCTTCTTATAAGCTATCGATATATAATGTGGAGTCAGTTTGGGATTTTGTTATTATCGATCTAAATTTTTTTAACGTAATCATCTGTATGGATTGTATCATTTCTCATCGTGTTTAGGTTGATTGTTATCATCATCATGTATTGTTTTTTGTGGATAATGGGAGCTCGCATGTGTTTCAGAGAGAGTGGGATCTGAGGTATTTCTATGTAGGACCTTCTCACCCTAAGATTAGGAGTTTTTTGTCTTTTATTTCAGTTTATCTCGATGAAGTTTCATATATTTTTGATATTCCAACCATTGTTCAAGATTTTCATAATGTTCTCCTAGAAAAGTTCTTCAGGATTCCTCCAGAGAGGGAGGTAGACTTTATGATTGACATAATTACATGGATGAAACTAATATTGACACCTTATTATCATATGGAAACAAAATATCTCATGGTTCTAAAGATTTAGTTGGATGACTTGGTGAATAAGGTTTTTTTCACCCTAGTGTTTCACCTTGTGTATCCCTAGTGCTGTTTTACAAGAATCCATATGGTTCACTATTATTTTTTGTGGACTATCAAAATTTAAACTGAGTAACTGTTAATAAAAAGTATCCATTTCCCCATGTGGATGATTTTTTTGATCATTCAAAGGGGGAAATGTGGTTTTTGTAGAATGATCTTCATTCGGGTTATCATCATCTTAGATTTTTGGAGTGTGATATTCTGAACACAGATTTCAGGAGCAGTTATATCCATTAAAAATATCTTGTTATGTCATTTTTACTAACTAATGATCCTACAGTTTTCAATGATTTAATGAATATGATATTCTATCAGTATCTCAAGACTTTTTTGGTAGTGTTCATAGATGTAATTTTTTGTTTACTCAATATCTGAGTACGAGAATGAGTACCATTTGAGTATGGTTTTTGAAATATTTAGGGGTCACTATTTGTATAGAAATATTTTGAAATGCAATATCAGGATTTGAGAAGTGAAATTCTTGGGGAACAAGAATTCTGAACATGACTTGTCCATTGATCCTAAGAAGTTGAAGGTCTTTTTGTCATGTGAAGAGCCATGAAATGTCTTTGATATTTGGAGATTCCTTGGTCTTTCTAGATACTATAGATGGTCCATCATGGATTTCTCAAAGTTGGAATCACCTTTTAGTTCTCTTACCAGGAAATGGGTGTGATGAAGCGTTGTCGTGCACACTCTCGAAAATATTTATAACTAAGTGCAGCATAGGGGATGACCTTGGTCAATCTCTCGAGGAGCTGTTGCGGTCAAGCAATCACTAATTATAATTCACTTTTTTATATTTTTTTACTTATAAAATAAAACTAAAAGAAATTAATGTTTAAAAATGGTAAGGAAATATATATAAAAGTTTACATGTAATGATTAAGGAAAACAGAATGAATGGAGACAAAATGAAGTTAGAATAAATGAAATATTCCCAAGAGAATCACCCTGAGTGAACCTTCATCGTCTCTTAATAAGTTTCGAATTTACTTAATGAAAATTATCCATCATATGCATGAACATCCTCTCCTACCCATGTTGTGAATATATGGTGCACTCAATGATCATCGAGAGACCACACATCCACCTCCTTGATCTAGGGAAAATATTGCAAAAAAATAAGCTAGGCCTCGGGTGGAAAGTGGAGACACAAAGGCACCATACCCACTAATATCCACCTTAGAATAACTCTAATAAAATAATAAACCATATGAATAAATGTGAAATTACTTGGTTTAGATACTATATTGATCCCCCATGAACTTCCTTGGGTTAGTTACTCATGATCACTAGTATAACATATCAAAATGAAGAAGGAAGAGAGGTGGAAACACAAAACATAAAAATATTGGAGAATGAGATGAATAAAAAGACAAACATATATTGAAGATGAATAAAGCTATTATAATAGAAATTAAACTACCAAAAAATTATTACAAAATCTACCTACATGTCGCTAACAACATAAAACAAATAAGGGTCACTCTTTTATAAGAAAAGGGATTGAAATATTTCGATCCAAAATCATTCTATGAATGTATTCATGTGGATTACCCATTAAATGAAAGAATTTAAAAATAGTTACTTATTTAAAGTTGTTTAAATACGTTTCCTCTATCGAACCATAATATTTTAGCTTCATTAGACACATGTGGAGAGAGATACATTCAAATTAGTTAGGAAATTTATTCTGGATAGGTAGATGTTCATAGTACAACTCAACCTACTTCCCATGCATTTATGGCCTTAAAAATGAAATTTTCAAGCAAATCCATATTAATAAAAAATTTATTAAGATCCACTTTCTTCATGTTAAATTTCATATCATTTGTTCAATCCATGTATGAGATATGGTCCCGACAATAAAATTCGCCAAATCGGTACACAATTTTTGAGGCATGATTTATGAGCTGGATTTAGGCCTTTAAATGATGGATTAAAATTTGGGTCCTGAAGGATAAAATGAATACCATATAACATATTAACCTATAAAATAATAATTGTACAATTTTTATTAGTTTAGGAAAATTTATATACAAAGCATTGAAATAAATTAAAACAGTTAAATTCCAAAATAATCAATTTTTACAATTAAGCTCAAAATACTTCAAAAACTATAAAATGTGACAATTTACCTTAAAATAACACTTTTGTGGGATTAAAAACATTGAAATTAAGAATAAAATAATCTAAAATATTCTCTCTATCATGGTGAAATTCATATTGCATTTGAAGTGTCAGACTTCTTTCAGCAAGCTGAAAAAACATATAACATCGACTCCTATTTTGATCTTACCTGAGCCTGATAAGGGGTATGTTGGTTTCTATGATTCTTATAGAACTAGTTTTGTTTATGTGACCATGTTTTTTATTATGGATCTTTTCAACTTCAACCACATGGGATTAATTTTCCCACTCATGATTTGGTTCTTATCATATTTATGAATGCACTTAAATGTTGGGAGCATTATTTTTTGGGGGGAAAGATTAATTGTTTTTAGGACTATAAGAGTTCGAACTCTATCTTATCTCAAAGGGACTTGAATCTTAAATAGAGGCGGTGTGTGGAAGATCTTCATACATTTGAATTTTAAATTTCCTATACCCCAAGGATGGGGAATGGAATTGCAGACACTCTTAGCAGGAAATTGATATCGCAAGATGTTTAGGAATCGATGAAAGAGTAGGGCCTCATGGGTGTTTTTTCTTATTTTCATTGGGATGCTCAAGATAATGTTTTAGAAATGTTTTTGAAAAGTTTTCAATTATTTTATCTATTCTTGAGTCTATTATATATAGTCATCATCAGGATGATGAGTTTAGAGGAATTCAAGAAACCCAATATAGTTGGGAGACCAATTCTAGCTGGCCTCTCTCTTTAGATAGTATTATAAGTTTTGGGGTTCAGGTTTTTGTTCCATCATTTATTAAGAGATTAGATTTGTTTAATTTTCATAGTTCTTCATGGTCCATTCATCTGAGCGCTATGAATATTTATTTTGACATGAGGTAGTGATTTTGGTGGGCTGTTATGAAGCATGAAATTTTTGATTTTGTGTCATGCTGTTACACCTATCAAAATATAAGGGTAGAGAATTTAAAACCTTAGGGTTTACTTCAGACTCTTATGATGCTAGTTTGGTAATGGGTTAAGGTATCAATGTATTTTTTTGGATTACCATGGACTCTCTAAGGGAGAAATGGTGTATATATGTTGATTGATCGATTCACAAAGTTAGCTCATTTTTTCTGATCAAAGACACATAAAAAGTTGAAGATCAAAGTAAAATGTATGTGTAAAAAATTACGAGGTTAAATGGGGTTTCTTCTTGAATTATTTCAGACAGGGATCCTAGGTTTATTTCTATCTTTTGGAGAAGTCTCCAAAAGGTGATGGGGACTTATGTTAGATTGGTCATATTGAGTTTGTTTATAATAATAGTTATCAACCATCAGTCAGATTGGATCCTTTAGAGGCATTTTATGGCCTCTCGTGAAAATCACAACTTTGTTTGGAAGAAGTGGGAGAATCTTCTTTTGTGGGACTGAGTTTGGTTCAGATGAAATCTATAAGGATTCAAGATATACGTCAGTGTTTGGATATAGTGTAGATTCAATTGAAATATTATGAAGATCAATGAATTTTTCCTTTGGATTTTTCCATAGGTGACTATGTTTTCTTGAAGGTTTCTCCTCAGTTGGTTCACTAGTGGAATAGAGAATTGGGAAAGTTAGCTCTGAGATATTTTGGACTGTTTTAAGTCATTGAGAAACTTTGGAAGGTTTCTTATCATTTGACATTATCATCTCTATTGATAGGTATTCATGATTTTTTCCATATATTATAGCTCAAGAAATATCATCATGACCCCTATCACATTTTTATTTGTGAAAATACTGAGTTAGACCTAGATGTTTCTATTATTGAGCAGCTATTGGAGGTTGTTGACTCTCAATTGGAATTCTTGAATGAGAAGTATATTCTGTTGTTCAGAGTGTTGTAGTAGCATGAATCTAATTCTCACAAGAATTTCGATCATGATTGATGGTGAGGTAGAATTATCATCACCTCTTTACCAGACTTTATTCTTCTATGTGGCTTCCTAAGGATGGAAATTATTATGGTGGAGAGTTTATAACATCCTATTACCCACTTTCAAAAAATTTCCTTCTCTTTACATGTTTTTCAATTTAAGTCGGTGCATCTTGGGACTCCTAAGGACGGATATAATTTCTTGGGAAAATTTACCTAAGGATTTTGGATTTATATTTGTTTTATTTAATGGAGTATATGTATAAATTTGTTAATGAATTTGAGGGGTTCTCCTGAGTTCGAGGGACACTCGAGGTGTTTTGGTTTTTCATGTAAGAATCTGTAGTTATTGTAGACTCCAGGAGAAATAAATTTCATGTAATGGGAGTACATGACATTTAAGTTCTACATGGAAGATTATATGAACATGGTACACAATGTGAATGGATTACACACCGTGCAAATATTAAAAACTATGTAATGTAAAAAGGTCTGTTTTTAATAAAAGGCTGATGATTTTTTCAGAGTATCTAAGTATCGAGGATTACATGATGTTTCATGGGATAAAATACCATGTAAATGTAATGATCATGGATTTTAGGGTGCCATTTGGCTGAAATTTTATTTCATTATTCTACAGGTCCTTTTGATCTCGACCTCGATCCCTTCATAGGTGATTTTGGGAGTCTCCGTTCAGTCCAGATTGATTTTTTTAGCAATTTATCACCATTTCGGTTGGTTTGTGTCTCTATGGATGAGTGATAATTTATAATTCTTTGTTTATTTGGTTGTGGTAGAACTGTTTTTTTGTTATAATATTTATTAACTCGTGGTGACGTTTCCTCTTGTTTCTATCTAGATCCATTATGAGATATTGTCTCAGGGTCAATTCCTTTGTTAGTTGTGGTGTTGAGGGTGTGTGTTCTTAAGGTATGTGTTCATTCCTCTTATCCGTCAATCCTTTTTCATAAATGAAATAAATTATATGTTTTTTAGATTTTTTATAGGTCCTTTTTTCATTTTTAATCCTTTCTTAAGGTGGGTTCTATTACGGTCATGTGCAACATGAGTTTTGCGGTAGGTGGTTCAATCTCTACAATATATTGGTGAACTGTATTTCTCCTATTTTTGATTAATTTGTTTTATTAAATAAAATTGAATTACTGATTTATTTGTTTTGTGATTGATGAAATTGGTTTTTATAGAATATGGATTTCCCCTAGTTTGGTAAATGGAAAAGGGGTTTCAAATCATTGTGAAATGATTTGTGAAATGGTTCTCAAATCATGATTTGATGTAAATTGTTTGATGAATTGATTTGGAAAATTAAGTAAATGGGAAGCCTTGGGTACTTATGTAGAAGGTATAGTATTAGGTCACATTAATTGTTGTGGGGGGGGGGTTATCATGGGACTTTCCTTTTTTCCCTAGGCCCATTGTTCTAAGGACTTGTTAGACTTGTTGGGGGGTTCACTTTTTTGGGGTATTCCTCTACACTCTAGACTCAATACATATTCCTAGTGGATTTATGCACACACTATTTTATATGTAAGGAATGAGTTTCCTAATTATCTTAACCTATTGTGATCCTTACCATGATGTTACCAATGATTCTTGGCTGATCTGGCTTCTGATTTTGGCTTGTACTATATTTTTTACCTCCATATACTTGTTATGAGATATAATACATGCTTTGATTTGTTTTGACTCGATATATTTTCTATTATATATTGATATTAAATGATTTAAAACTAATTTACCAAATTTATTTGTAAATTCAGAAAAAGGTAAAATTAAAATATTTTCCATGATTTTTAATAAAAACTATTAAACTATTATCATACCATGTTTTCATTAAATTTGAACATGGTCGGATTATTTTTTAGAGACTTGATGTGGAACACCAAGTTGATACCCTATTGAGCATGTTATCTCACACCCTATGTACCCCTTCATTTGTGTGTAGATATGGTCATGTATTTCGATATAGGGAAAGGAAAAGCATCATAGTTAGGAGATGAGGTTTTCTATTAGATGAGTTCAGTAGTAAGTGTTGATATAGTGGGAGTCTACCCACACTTTCACATGAATTAGTTATTTTTCCTGTTTTGGTAGTCCATTGTGGTTGGACTTTCACATGGATATTTTTTCTATTCATGAGTTGTTGGTTTTATCTATTTGGTTTCAATAATATAATATGTTTTTATTTTCTACTATTGTCTCTTTTTTATATATATGTGATTTTTTTTATTTAGGTTAGGCGAAATCATTCCCTATGGTTGTTGATTGATGCCCTAGTGCTATTCTCCATCCCGTGGGGATCAGTAACACCCTTTGGGTATATGGAAAATTCAGTTCATGTACCAATTTGAGAGGGTATTTGGGTCAGGTTTATCACAAGTTACCTTATATTTTTATTTAAATATAAATTACTTAGTTAAAAACTAGTTTCCAATGTAAAAACTAAAATGTTAAAATGTAAAAATATAATGGTAAATAAATAAAATCATGTTTAATCCATCTGTATTGATTTTTTGAGTCTTTATCAACCCAATATTTACAAAATAACCATTATTTTTAACTTTTGGGGTCATTAACCTATGAATGGTGTAATGATATCATTGAAAAGTAAAGTATATTAAAAAAGGTCTCTTTTATTCACTTATAAAAGTGGAAACATCCCCTACTTCATGCCACACATGTTCCATCAAATTAATTCCTAATAATATACCATTTTTCACCTTATGTAGGAATATGTCATGTTTATAAGGCTATAGTCTCGTTTTTTCAGTACAATCCCTTCTTTTCTAAGGAGTGTTTCAAGAGAAATCTCAATGTACCAAAGTGATTATTACTTAATCCTTAGCTTTTGTTCTTTATATTTATCTTATAAACCTAACCTAAACATAGTAATATAATTACCTCATTATTATTAGTATACATAAGTTTTATTATATTAATTTTAAAATCTTTATTTACTTCTTTCCACCCACTTAGAAAAATAAAATAACATTAGCCGTACGTTTTGCAGACTACCACATCCACGAAGTAACATTTTTCATTTTTCATATTTATTTTCATTATTTATCCAAATAACCTAAAATAATATTAGTAAACATAAAAAAAT
The DNA here is from genome assembly GCA_963277665.1 of Viscum album. Lineage (NCBI taxonomy): Eukaryota > Viridiplantae > Streptophyta > Magnoliopsida > Santalales > Viscaceae > Viscum > Viscum album. Next base: position 816,134,473 of record OY728162.1, read on the forward strand.
ATCATTATTTATAAACTTCCTTAATCGTATGCATCAATCATGATATAGCATGTTCATGTGTGGGTCTATTTTACCACATACTTGAATATTGCTATAAAACTTTATCATGGAAGACTATGATAACTTAAATATAAATATCATTATTATATACTGAGAAATCAATGATTTTATTTTTTTATATAATGGTTATATTAATTTTTAAACTTATTATTAAAATATCATCTTAGATTTCTCAAATTATTGAAATAAGCCGACAGTGATTTAATTTTCACACAAACATAAGAAAAAAATATATAATAAATAAATTGATTATGATAATAAATGGTATATATTAAATTAAAAAATTGAATAATATTTTTTTAAATAAGGTATATAATAATAACAATTTTATTTTTCAAGATGTTATGTGAATGAACACAACAAATTAGGAACAAGATATGGGTTTTTTCTGACTCGGTTTTATTCCATTAACTAACAAACATTCTTATTAAACTCAATTATTTCATATTTTATTTATTATACCTAAATAATACTTTTTATATTATTTAATAATTATTTTATTGAGTTTTATAATTCTCTTTATAACCCCATTATCAAATAAATTTTACCTGAATGATTATGTTACTTGTAAGGGTTTCTAATCCCAATTTTTACCCCATTGAGATATATTTCTTATTATAAACCATGTTTTATTTGGAATGAAGTATCTACTTTCATTTAATATTTTTTAATAATTGTTATCTTATATTTCATTATATTTAAATTTCATTTCAATTTTCTTTCTCTCATGGGGGTTTGACTCAAAAATTTCTAAACCCGTGTTGAGGCATGTTTCAATATTATGAACTAATTTTCATTTGTATGGTGTAACTAAATCCCCAATAATTATAATATAATAAATTATTATTCAACATAGAATATTATCTTCCATTAATTCTCTTTCTTTCATCATACTACGACTGATATCTTCTCTAATATATAACGGTTTTTTCATAACTCAACATGATTTCTTGATTTATAATTATTATCCTTGAGATTCATCTTTAATTTCATATGGTATTCCATATTTTTAAATTTGGAAATAAATTTTGGTTCAAAATCATCATTATTGAGAATTATCTTCCTTCTTTAAAATACAACTATGTTAAGAGTAATTTTCATCCTCTAAAATTATAGTTTATCAACCGCACATTTTTTCCTCTTCCAATTTTTTTTCACCATAATATTTGGAATAAAAAAATGTTTTATTTAAAAATATATTAATAATTATTTATATATCATTTCAAAAATATTGTCTAGTATTGTTTTCATGATGTGAGTTATTAATAATGGTATTAAAAAAGTATTTACTTCCACTTCATAATAAATGGTTTATCTTCAACTCTAGACTTCCTCAAGATAAAACTTTATTTAAGATTAAAGTGTACATTATTATTTTTAATTTTAAAATAAATGATTATGAATGATTTTACATCACTTTTTTTAAATTGACTTATGAAAATGACCCATAAAATTTTCTTTTAAAATAATGCTAAAACATTTTTCAATTTTTTTATATTTTTTCATCCAATTTCCCTTTTCATTTTAAAATGGAATTACCCTCTTGAGATTTATGGATCATGATTTACCCTGTTATTTACACAGTACTATTTTATTTTTGAGTAATTAAACTCCTTATATCAAATGAACCCAATTACTAATCACTTATGTGGTACTTTTTGAAAAAAATATTTTTGGAAGGATGTTTTTATATATTTTCCAACATCCTTTTAAGTTTATTTTTTTTAATTAGCACAAGTTATTTTGAAACCATTGACCTTATTTATCTAGATATTTCATGGTCTTTTCTTGGAAATAAGGATGAAACACATTTATTCCTCTAGTTAATATTTATTTTATAAAATTATGAATGTTTTGTTTATAGCACACTTTTCATATACATAACATGATGTAATGGGTGGTCCTGGATTATATAGCCCTCCAATACATTGAGTAAATCTTTATGTATAATGAGATGTTATGTATGGGATTAGAGAGAGAACCTAATCCACCATTTTACTTTATATACTGTGTGATAATAGCCATGGGATTAAACCTTGACTTATGTTAATGATGTTATGAATTATGTTTTTTTCAAAATCGTAAGATGTCAAGATCCTTGGATATTAGTTTTTTATACTAAATCCACACACTATTATTCTTGTCTCATGATCGGTGTGTTACTGGGTATAAATTATACATTTTATATTCATGTTCATTTCTTATATTCTAATACCCAAATTTTAATCTTATGCTCAATTGTGTTTTTTGATTGTTATCGCTTATGCTTACCTTGTGTATTTATGGTCACCACTTATCATGTGTCCTTTTTTCAGGGTAAATAATAATATTAATATGTGTGGTATGTCTATAAGATTATCCTATAGAGAAAATTTGTTTGAGATGTTTAATACTTGTTATGGATTATGCAGTCACCTATATAATGGAAAACAAATTCTTTAGATGAAGAATATTAGAGTTTTTTTTCATATTATCTAAAAATGAAAACCTAAAATATCTTGGGTTTTTATTTTAATGAAACATTTTCATTATGTTTTTTAATTTTATTGTCCCATCCTCCGAGAATCATATATAAGAGGCAAGATATTTTCAATGATTATTGAATATTTCTTTCTATCCTATTATATTTTATGCATTTGAACCTAGGACGGATATTTTTTTAGTTTAATTCATTTAATTTCACATGAGTGGATTGTTTAAGTGTGGGGGAATTGATAGATAAAATATTTTCATATATTTCACTTTGAACACTAATTTTTTTATTCACGCCTAATTGTTAATTTAATGTTATTATCACTTATTCAAATTAAAGGAATATTTTTTATTGAATTGTGAAAGTGGAATATTTATTGATTTCTATGTATTTTTATTAATATTTTATATTAATTGTTAAATTCATTTTTTTATGTGATGATCTAATGGGAATTTGTAAGTAAATAATAAATTTGGTAGTTGCATGGAAATTCCATTTATTGCCTTTCAATTTCACTCTAGTATTCTTATCATAAAATATACTTTGTGTTAAATATTAATTTGAAATATTTTTCTAAAGAATATAGATATGTTGGGACACATATTTTATTTAAATACAATGATCTAGATCATAAGTTTTAATACAGATAATGGTTCTTTAATTTATTGTTGCACTGTATTCACCAATTTTTATATCACTTCAATGTTTAACCTAAAACTTTTACATACATTCTTGGATTTAGATTATTATTTTTACATAGGTTAAGAAATAGAAAACCAAAAATTTCATAAAACTAGAGACACATCTAGTTGAATATTTTTAAGGGCTAATGAGGTGGCTCAAAAATAGGGATGTAATTTGAATCGATTATAAAAATTACATTTTTTAATTATTATAACCCTAGCATCTCATATACTCTATAACTATGTATTATTAAAATTTCAAGACTGAATTTGTTTAGGGAGTTCATTGTAAGTTCTCTTATGGAGGAAATTTTTGAAAATTTATTTTATTTGTTTTTTCTTGTACTGAATTTGAGTTTTCATGGTCTTAATAAACCATTTATCTTTTTTTTCTCTTCCCCTATCTCATTCCCCATATCTTTTCTTCCCTTAACCATTACCTCATACACTCATGATGCTGATTGATTAACCCTAGTCTTGTATTTAGGGGTGGTTTTATTAGTGTCCATGCATTGTAACAATATAATTCTTCCTTTTTATTTTCTATTTGTGTTGTGGGAGAGATAAGTGTTATGAATTAGCACTATAATCATACACCACTCATTAGAACAACTCTATAACTCCTTATATTCTCTAAAAAATCACCATTCCCTACCTTATATTAGTAATTATATTTATATAATGTAGTTGGGTGTGTTCAAGGGATGAAATAGAATACAATGAAGACAAGTCTTGGAAGGTGCCACACTTTTGATTGAGGCGTGTTCATCATTGTTTACCATTGAAGGAGGTGAGGATTAGTGTTCCGAAGAGATTTTATAGGAATACTAAATTTCACACTAAAATTAGGGAGTAAATATCCATGTATGATGGGATGGACTATCATATAAAATTTAGATAATTAATAATGAATGATGATGATACCCAAGTACCCAACCCTGATGACCAATTCCTTTCCTACTAACTTAATTTTACCTATGTTTTGATCTATATGTTACCTTCTAGTATTTAATTCTAATTATAAACCCCCACTTATTTAAATGTTCTTTTTTAAAATATTTAAACAAAAAATATAATTATTTAATTAGGCATAATTAGTGAATGATTGTAAAATATCATTAAGAGAGATGACCTTGGTCATCCACTATGATATATTATGAAAAATAAATAATATTTTTTTCATTCCATGATAGGTTCTTACTAGATGTGAAACCAAAATGTGGTGAAACATTTTGGAATACCAAGGGTCATCCTTATAATTAAATGGGCAAGGAATATCCTATTCCATGGAATTGGTTTACAAAATATTATTTATTAAAATTTTATATATTCAAGGTTACATACTAAATGCACCAAAATAACACTTAATATAACAAAGATTTTATTAAATTGAACATTTTTCAAAAGGTGTTTCTAAGTAATATTGAAAAAACATTTGGATTAAAACTTTTTACGAATAAAGGAGACGGGAAGAGAGAAAAAATGTAAAATGTATTTTCATTTAACATAGTTGGAATTTAGGTTTTTCATAAAATTACTATTCATTAAACTTTATTAAAGAACTATGGTAATAACCAAGTATTTATTTAGAAAAATACCAAGATATAATTATTTTTAATATGAATTTCATCTTTCCACCTCATAAAACCAGTCACCAAAATTATATAAAAGAACTCTATAAACCATAGGTTAAGTATGGTTTGTTGATATATTGTTAATTTAGGTTTAGTGAAAAGTAGTGATTTTAATCATGGATCACATATCAAAATATTGAGAGAGAAATTTATCTATCTTGTAACAATCCAAGGAAAATTAATCCAAGGGGTGAATTATATCTAATAAGTTATCCAAATGATGAGTTAAGATAAAAAATTTCCCTAGATAATCATACTATACCAATGTTAATGTAAAAAAGGAAAATAAGGATTTATAACAAAAGAGATAGCTTATATAACATAGAAAATTTTTACACAGCTCTTATGTTATGGGAATTATATTAAAAAGGACAAACAATTATGATAGATTAACAAAATACATTTATCATTACTAATCTTAGAAGATTAGCCAAGGAAAATTAATATCATGATAATGAAACGGGTTTATTTATTGAAAACATTTCCAAATTTATAAATAAATATCATTAAATATAATTAATTTATATTTAATAAAAAATTGTTTTCTATATTAATAGATTTAGGAAAACAAAGGATAGGGATGTGTTAGACATATCCTAAGAACCACTTAGAGAGTTGAGACTATATTCCTCATCTTTATTCATTAAGAACCATCACTCATACTCAAAATAATATATAAAAATCCATAATATCACCAATTGAACAATCAATAAGAACAAATAATTAACTACCTAATAAATCCAAACATGCCTATCGAAAACCAAAATGAAACTCTAGTAAAACCTTGGTAGAAAAATGAGAAAATTATTATAAAATCTAAATATAATAAAACCTTGATTAATGTTAACCCATGAATACATAATTCAAGGAATGAAACTAAAAACCCTAAATAAAATAACTATTAATCTAAGATCAATAAAAATAGTGAGAAAGAGGATATAAATCACCCACTTATGAGTTTTCTATCTGAGACAAGAAGAGGAAAAAGCTTTGAGTGGATTTCATCTTGAATTGGGTGAAATACTAATTTAGGGAAGCCACTTAGTCCAAGATAAAGAGAAAATAGATTAGTTAACATGAAATAAGAGGGACCAAGGAACTTACCCAATCCCTAACCTTAAAGATATACACATTGATTGTAACACCACGACCCCTCTAGACTGGAGCCAGTGAATTAATTGCTATATTGGCATGGTTATAAGGAATGAAAATCCCAAAGGAATGATCATTTTAGTAGTCTTGAAGAAACTAGATGCATAAATGTAACTCAAATTACATTAGAAAATGTTACAAAATATAATACATAACAAAAACTGAACACTACATCCACAAGAACTCAATAAATGATCTCCTTTTCATCACCTGTTGAAAGTAAACAATGAAAAGGGTGAGCTCAAATTCTCAATAAGGGTTAAAAATAGCGGAATCATGAATCAATAATAACTTAATTGTAAACAATTTGACATAATCAATATGGCATGGTGAATAAATGAAAAACTCATGCCATTAATAAACTGAGAATGAAACTGCATCCATAGATTTTGTCATAGTGAAAACCTCATGGATAATAATAACTAATAATTATTAAAGATAATTCTAATTAATTGGATGTCATGTATCTATAACATTATACTAAAATACCGAAAAAATGGTTTAGTTTTGTGGGTAGAAACCCGTCTGATTTTTGGAAACAAACTCGAAGGGTTTGTCTTCAACTAATTTGTCTCATTAGACCTACCGATGCATCGAGGGGTTGTAGCAGGCCCCACCCACCGCTGCATGTCCGAATAATTATTTATATATAGACTCAACACAATATCAATATGCCTTTACATTATCCATATAGAATAGAGGATACGAATTCATCAATATTTCCACATTCAATACAACATTCAAAATAAATACCATATGTAAAATGGTATATGGTTTAGACAATAATCATATACATGATATGAGAATATGGAAATTTAAATGGAATATAATTTCAATTGAAAAGTGATCTCAAATAAGCAGTATGTACACCACATAAGAAACAGTAGGTGCATAATACTAAGAAAGTCACAATGAAGTGAAAATTGAGACAAAGCTCATCGCCATATTGTAATCACTTGAGTTGTATGAACAAAAGTTAATAACCAAAAAATGAATCAAATAATACCATGAATATAAAGAGAATCATGATAATATATTTCAAGTGGAATTACACCGATACCACATATAAGAAATAAGAGGCAAACAATGGAAATCCCACAGAATTGAAAGTGAGATGAGAAAACCCATTACAAACATTTTGGCAGGGAAACGAGTGTTCTTGCAAGGGCTTAATGAGAGGTAAAGGGGTATAACATTATTTATATATAATAATGGTTTTATTAGGGAGGTATTAAAACATACCCCATAATTAGGAATTAAAAATAAAAGGGCACAACATAGGGGAAATTCTTAAACAAAAGTGAGAGTGAGGATCCCATACCTTATGCTTGAAGGTGTTCTTGATTGTTCTTAACGACCTGAATAATAAAATTTAGATTCATTAATTAATAATTAAAAAACCTAATAAACATTTAATTGATAATTTATAACCTTATTAGTTTCATTAATGTCCTTTTTTATGGGTTTAATAGATTCAATTTTATTGTTTTGGTAGCAAATATATCTTTGGTTTTCATGATCCCTTTACTTGTATTCATGAATGGATGTTCGTTTGAAATGTGGTTAAACATATATAAATTTTAATATAGATTATTAGTGAAATAAAATAGATATAAAAGATCTTATAATTACTCTAGTTATATACCATGAGGATGAATCATTCGATGAGTTAAAAATAAACGCTTGGATTTGGCTTGGCAGTTTTGTGCACAATAAACTTGTTTTGTATTATTATTCCATATTATGAATGTGTAAGGATTCCAGAACATTAAAAAAGATAAAATAAATATATTATGATCTGGTTAAACAATTTAAAAAGTTTCATGACCAGTATTGAAGATAGTAATGCAAATTGAAAACCCATCTTCCTTGAGTGTGATAAATTAACACATCTCGGATAGTGTTTGCATTTATTGTATAATAGGAGGGGGAAAAGAGAGATTTATGATGAAATATTCCATTATAATCATGAAAACCCATTAAATGATAGGTACTATAATTACCATGGCATTTGGATGATTTGAGGTGAGAAGAGAGCAACAAAATAATAAAACTTGTAAAATAATTTAAAAGAAAAGATAAGAGAGGTTCACCTCTTGAGTACTCCTCCTTGAGAAAATCCTTTAAGACCTTGGTTTTTGGCCTTTTGGTGACACCATAAGGTCTTGGACGTGGGGAGAGGGCTTGGGAAGAGTATTTGGCAGAATTTAGGCAAGTTTTGAAGCTTGAGTAGTGTCGGAGGAAGAGGTGTGAGGGTGGTTTATATAGTGGAGGGGAGAGGGGATTTCTCTATATTATATTCATTAATTTATTATTTCACCACAAGACAAGGAATAGCGAGTCTTCCATGAACAAGAATAGTAATTTTATCATTTTAATCCGAATCAATTGGTCTTACAACAACATAACATCATACATGACTCTATAATTAGGGTATTTAGCTTATTTTGTAAATTATAGTATTTCACTATTCATCAAAAATTCAAGTAATTTAGAAAAATACCAAAAATTCACCATAACCATTTTTTGATGTGTAGAATCCAGAAATGAAGTCCATTTTTTAAAAATAATTTTTTAAATATGATTAACTAAATATTTAATTAAAATCATTATTTAATCAAAAAATATAAACACTTAAATTATTCATCTTTATTTTTAAGGAGCCTAAATTTATTTATATATTCTTGGGTGTGGATACCATTCATAAGTGTCATATTAATATTCATAAGGTTAAGTAACTATTCATAAGGATGGGTTATTATTCATAAGGGTATGTTACTATTCACCAAAAATTAAGTTAATTCTATCAGACTCTAAATATTATCCTAAACACAAATGTGTATGTCGGATTTTTAAAATTCAAAACACACAAGTGGAAAATTTAAGTTCAATGGCTAGGATATTTCTATATCCTAAATAACCAAGTGTTGTTTCAAAGAAACTCAGTGCTTTATGAAATATAGGCTATGACTTGAATGTATTTAAGAGAAACATACCATAAAATGTTTGGGGTGATACATTATTCCCTCCTTCAGAAATTTTTTCCTTGAAATTATTCAATTATGAATCCCACCAAAAAGATGTGGGTGATTCTTCTTCATAACATCCTCATGTTCCCATGTTACTTCTTCCATATTCTGGTTTTTTCAAAGAACCTTTACAAGACGAGTCGTCTGATTTCTCGATACCAGCTCCCTTGTGTCAAGGATCCCGATAGGCTCTTCACAGTATGAAAAATCAGGTTCCAGTTCTATTTCTTCATAGGTGATTACATTCATTGGATTTGGCATGTATTTCTTCAATAATGACACATGGAACACATCATGAACTTTAGAGAGACTTGGAGGCATTGCTAAACAGTAAGCTACAGCTCTGATTCTTTCCAGAATTTCAAATGGCCCAATGTAAATGGGGCTCAGTTTACCCTTTTTACCGAACCTTAAGACACCCTTCCATGGATATACTTTCAGAAAGATATGATCTCCCACTTGGAATTCCAAATAATTTCTTCGGTTGTCAGCATAACTCTTCTGCCTACTTTGGGATACTTTAATATGGGCTTGTATTTTCTTCACCTTTTTCGTGGTCTCTTCAATAAGTTTTGGACCTATAAGTTTCCTCTCACCAACTTCATCCCAACAAGTTTTAGTTCAACATCTCTTTTAATATAATGCTTCATATGGATCCATTTGATTACTAGAATGTAAACTATTGTTATAGGAAAATTCCAATAAAGGAAATTATTGATCCCACATACCTTGGATGTCAAGAGAGCATGATATCAGCATGTCTTCCAGAATTTGAATAGTCCTTTCAGACTATCCGTCAGTTTGGGGATGATAAACAGTACACATATGAAGCTCAGTATTCAAAGCCTTCTAGAGGCTTTTCCAGATTTTTGATGTAAACTGGGGATCTCGATCAGACACAATTGATAGTGGTGCACCCTGAAGTCTTACAAATTCATTAATATAAAGTCTTGGTAGGCGCTCAAGTGGTAAATCCTCTCCTATCAGAAGGAAATGTGTCGATTTTTTGAGACAATCAACAATTATCCATATTGCATCATTCCTTTTAGGTTTCCTCAATAGTCTGGTGAAAAACTCCATTGTAATGTTATCCCACTTCCACATAGGAATAGGCATAGGTTTCATCACTCCTCTAGGATGTTGTCTCTCTACCTTCACTTTTTAACAAACCAGACACCTTGACACGTAGTCAGCAATTTCTTTCTTCATATTATCCCAACAAAAATATTCCTTCAGATATCTATACATATTTATGCTACCTGGGTGTATAGAGAAATTTGAGCTATGAGCATCATCTAATAGTTCCCTTTTTAGATCAGGTACTGATGGGACGCATAACCTCTTCCCAAACATCAGAACTCCTTCCCCATACACAAAGTCTTCCAATATCCCATCCTTAACAGAAATAATTTTCTTGTGTAGATTATCATCATCAGATTGAGAGATTATTATATTCTCTAATAAAGATAGTTTAGTAATCATTTTAAAGAGGAAATATTTTTCCCCTTCCTTAACAATTCTCATATCCATCTTCAGTAGGTCCACAAATATATGATCTCTTTCAATCCTCATTTGGGTCAGGATTCCGTGATCTTTCCTACTTAATTAATCTTCTACCTTATTTTCCTTTACTGGGTGGTAGTGTATTGAACAATCATAATATTTGAGTAACTCGATCCTTCTATTTTTCCTTATGTTGAGTTCTTTTTGTGTGAAAATGTATTTCAAACTCTTATGGTCTGTATAAATCTCACATCTTTCTCTGTAGAGATAATGTATCCATATTTTTAGAGAAAAAATTATGGCTACTAACTCAAGATCATGAGTTGGATAATTTTTCTCATGAGTCTTCAACTCTCTTGATGCATAAGAAATAACTTTATCATTTTGCATAAGGATGCAACCTAGTCCATTCTTTGATGCATCGCTGTATATTACAAATCCATCACTTCTAGATGGAAGAGTCAAAATTGGAGCATTGAACAATATTATTTTCAATTCTTCGAAGCATTCTGTACATTCTTTTGTCTACAAAAACTTAACTCCTTTACGTGTGATCTTGGTTAGTGGGTTAGCCAGTCAGGAAAAATTCTGAACAAAATGCCGATAGTAACCTGCTAAACTAAAAAAACTGCATACCTCGGTTATGTTTGTTGGAATGGGCCAATCTTGTATTGCCTTTGTCTTTGCATGATCAACTTGAATTTCATCCTTAGACACAATATGGCCTAGAAAAGAAACTTATTGAATCCAGAATCCGCACTTGCTAAACTTCCCATATAATTCATTTCTTCAAAGAGTTTTCAGCATAATATGCAAGTGATCCTCATGGTCTTCATAGCTTTTTGAGCACAGTAGGATATCATCGATGAATACCACAAAAAATTATTCAATATATTCCTTGAAAACTCTATTCATTAAATCCATTAAAACAGAGGGTGTATTAGTCAGTCGAAAAGGCATCACTGTAAAGTCGTAATGCCCATACCTAGTTCAAAATGATGTCTTAGGAATATATTCCTTTATTACATGCATCTAATGATATCTATATCTAAGTTCAATCTTTGAAAAGTATTTATCTCCATGGATTTGATCAAATAAATCATTGTTTCGCAGGTCCTTGAAATGTGTGTTCTAGTTTTGGTAATCATTGTTTCTAGGCGGTTTCCATTGGATTCATTCATGGAACCGGAAACTTCCAATAGTTATTTACCCAAAGAGGACTTTCTTTCAAAAGGTAGGCATTCATTATGTTTTTAACTTTACGATACTTAAGAACATACATTGGTTGAGAGGATGGGAGGTCGGACTCATCACACCCTTTTGGGGGAAATTATTGTCTACTTTGAGACTCTCTTTGTAAAATTAAAATATTTTCATGAATCTTTATTAATTAACTAAGTATATCATAAGTATCCCTTGGAATTTAAAATCACTTATTTAACATTTGTAAAACTTTATAATCATCAGCATATATTCGAGGTTTTCCATCAATGGTATCCTTTAATATACTGATTAGAAATTATTTTAATCATCATTTGTGATGATACTAGTTTTTTAAGCCACCTGGTGTGGCACTCTAGAGTTTATTGTCATCCAAAGAGATGAAGGTTGGTTTTGATCTTGGGATCATTCTCATAAAATGAGCTACCTACTTATCCTTGTGAAAGTAATCAGAACCCTCATAGTTCAGTGCCACTTAATGGGACACATCATACCTTTTAAGGTCATGTGATAAGGACCTCTAAGCCGAAGGTGCTTAGTTACAACTTAGTGTGGGACTTATGTTAAAATAGCCTAAGGAACTTGGAAAAGATATGGGTTTCCATGTAAGATCAGACCCTTTTGTGAATATGGCTCAAAGAGAAAGGGTGGATTTGAAGTGCTGGATTTGTACCTTAAGGAAGATTCCTACGTATCCCATATGGATGGGAATCAAAGACCACGTAGTTCGATAAATATCATAGGAGATTATGGTCCTCTGAGAGGGATGAGTTTGGTTTTACTTCCTGAAAAGGATGACTTGATGATTTGAGGATTTTGGGGCTTATTTCCTAAGGAGGATTCCCAAATTGGGGGAATTAGGGTTGGATTTCTGAGGAAGACATCAAGTGAACTCAGGCCCTAAAAGGGCTTCCTATGTATCCTGGTTTGAATAGGAATCAGAGTTCTCGTAGTTCCTTATATGAGTTTTTGTGTAAATTTTGTAATCATCACGCATCTCTAAGCCCACGTGAGTCATGATCGGTGTGAGAAATAAGAGGATGTGAAAGATTTAACAATGAACCTTCACACTTTCAAAATTTTCCTCCATGAAAATGGAAGAGGGTGCGTCAACCATAGAAGAGGGTGAGGCGATGAGCTTTCCCTCTGTTCTATTCACATTGGACAAGGGTCAAATAGAATGAAGAAGAGGTCAAGGTAAGGGGATTATACCAGGATGGATGCCCTAAAATTAATTTTGGTAGTGGAGGGAGACTTATCCTATGATTTCATGGAAAAGAAATAGGTGAACCGTACCTTCCCTACCAGAGACCTGAGGTTCCAGGTCACCTCTTTGAGAAGGGAGAGGTCAGAACCCAAACACCCTTGTAAACTGGGAACATCCCAACATTGTTCCTGGGAGAAAGGTCCATGTGACTATGGATATACAAACCCACAAACATCTCATGAATCCTAACCCTATTGTGGAACAAATGTGGGAAACCTCTGACTGTGGAAATACAAACCCAAAATGGGAGACACGATGATGTGCATTACCCAAAGGGTTTGAGAAGTCAGGAGGTTTTGGTGGAGGATTGAAATTATCCCCTTTAAAATAAGGGAACCAGGGAAGGAGACACCTTTCCATGAATGTATTTTAAGAAGGGTAATTGAGCTCATCACATAGGTACCTCATGCAAGTATGTTGCGTAGGTACCCCGCGTTGCTCTATCACGCAGGTATGGTGCACAAGTGTATCGCGCAGGTGTGCCACGTAGTTGTATCGTTCAAGTGTGCTGAACAAATATGGGTGATGACTAAAGAATGTGAAGAACTTCAAAACATGCCTATTTCCTTCAATTATCCCTTATTTTTTAGTTTAGAGAACTACCTGAGATAATTTGAGAGATCTAGGCGAAAGAGCTATGCAATGGGAGCTTCAGAGAGTCTTTCAAAAAATTTCAGTCCTGAAATGGGGATCCCAAGGGCTCTATTTATAGGCATGGATGATGCCTGGCTGAAGAAACTTTGGTCCCACAGGTACTTCGTGTAGCTCCGCTGTGCAGGTGAGTCGCGGAGGGGCATAAAAAATCCTCTAGCGCGAAGGTTGACAGCACAGCTCGGCCATGAAGCTCGGTCACGCAGCTTGGTCGCACAACTTTTAATATCCTTTTTGGTTACTTTTTCAAGTAGTTTCAACAAAATCCCCCCCCCCCCCTCAGGATTGGATCCAAAAAAACAAAACGAGGATCAAGTCTTGAGGTGAAAAGTTCTTTGTTTTGTAAAAAAGATTAAGGAAAGATTTATGAACAACATAGGTTTGCCGCATAGGAATTTCACACAGATATGTCATGCAGTCCTGACATGTAGGTCTTCAGTTGCCTATAAATAGGTCTCAATATTTTGAGATTTTTCTTAACCTATTCTTTTTTAGAAACTTGGAGCTCTTGTTGCGTAGCTTGTTCTCTCAGTTCTATCGCATTTTTCTCTCATGTAATTCTATTTGAAAATTTTTTCATGGTAAGATTAGTTACGCGATAGAGCTACGAAAAAAGGACTTCACTGATGGAGTTGTGCTAAGATCTTTGTTGAAGGAACTACGCGACCAGTGTCCTTTTCCAAATTTCTTACTTTCTTCTTTAGAAATCTGATCTTAAATTTTGGTCATTATTTTTAGGAAAGAATGACTCATTTGATGACCCATACTGAGGAAGCTAAGGCTTGAAAAAGTGAAATGATGAGGATTTTCGGGCTAGATTATTATGACGTTGTTGAGAGTACTCTTCCTGGGCTATGGAAGGGTCTAATTTCGTACCATCATGACTATCCACAAAATCCTTGCTTACCTCTGTATGAGCATGGGCTTTTGTAAGACGCCCATTTTCCATCTATTAAGAATTAATTTCCAAAGAATTGGTTTGTTCAGTATTCCAACTATAACAGCATGAATATTAGTGCAAGGGGGGTTCCAACACAAGAAGGAACAATCCCTATTAGTTGCATCCTTCATCACAGTGGTTGTACTCCAGATATGAAGGATCATATTGTAGAGCCAAGACCACATTGTTATGATTCCACTTTTCAGGGTTCTCAAACGGATCAATCTAATGGTGGTAAAGGATATTGGGACCTTCGTTCTAGAGGGGATGTAAAACTTTATTGGATGTGGGAATTCTGGGTACATCGAACTTGTGCAGAATTCAAAAAATAATTATCAGACATTCATATTTATGAAGCTGTCTGGATGGGGAAAACTTATGTTTACAAAAATGAACTCATACCTGAATTACTGAGATGATGGAGTCCACAAACAAAATCCTTTCATTTTACACACGGTGACATTGGTATTAGTCTCTAAGACGTTTACCAAATAGCCGGAATTCCCATTCTTGGGGAAATGTATGATGAATTTATCCCCCTGCTACAACATGGGGTGATGTTACTAGAACACCACAACTAGTACATGAATTATTTAAGATAGCAAAGAATTTTCCCAAAGATAAGAAAGATATCCATTCTGTAGTGTAAATTGAATCCTTCTTAGAACCAACAACAGATAAAGGTCCAACCTATGGATGTCCTACTATTTGCCCTTTTATAGATAATCGAGGCAATTGAGGCATGTATTGGCCTACACTAGAGAAGGGCAGTTATAAGCACTGGGGTTATAAAGTCAAACCTGATATAGATGCAAAAGTACACTTAGTTGCCTGCCTTGCTATATGGATAAGTTTTTATTTGCTTCCAGTCCGTGATTCCAGAGGTGGTGTAAGATCAAGGACTTTTGTTATTATAGATAAATTGGAATAAAAGAAGTATATTGGGTTAGAAACCCCTGTATTGGAAAGAATTTACCATCTCCTGCTGCATTTATACAAAGGAAGAGCTCCATTTAGAATTGTGGAGTCATTGCAAGTGTTGTGGGGATGGATTGCAGCACATTTTTCTTCATACTCTATGTTGAAATCAGTCAGAGTTCACAATGGTAGATTCACCCCATTTTTGCAGAAAGTTTCTCGTATTCAACCTCTGAACTTGAGACACGAAGTGATGCTGAAGGCACTTAATGTCTCAGTGGAATTCAGTTTCTTTCCTTTTAAAGACCCACCAACTAGGACATTGATTGATGATGGTAGATCATATATGATGGCATTCAGGGATGGAGTTTTATCTACCAGGATTGTTGGTGAAATTATCTGTGAGTCTTATGTACCTTATAGGTTTTCTTGTCAGTTCATATGTCTTCAACAATCAAGAACATTTCCACCCACATATGTCAGACATGAGAAGCATCCAATGGTAGCGTGACAATTATGGATTCTAACAGCTTTACAGGTACCCAAGTTTTCAATTAAATTACATCTTCCAGAGGCATCGATCTAATTGGAAGTTGGGTATGCCAAAGCTTGGGTTTCTTCATATCTTCAAGGGGATATGACAAAAGGAATATATCGAGTGGCAGCTACCATGACTGTTGCACATGGAAATCGTGGTAAGAAGTCCAAGGCCAGAGATGATATGGAAGTTTTTGAGGTTTTAGAGCCTTCAAAATGTCTTCACAGGAGGTATACCAAGAAGACTAGGGCTAAAGAAGCAATGCCTCCAATTCCAAGGCGATCCAGTCACCATTATCAAATAGAGGTTCCTATTCCATCTGCTAAACTTTCTGTGGAAGAGAGGTATGAAGAATTTCTTCAATCAGAAGGTGTTGAATATCCTCCACAGTCAACCATACCAAAATTGAATTATGTGCGACCTTCATCCATTTTTCAATGGGATATTATAACCCGTGATCTTAGGGATGCCTGGGCATTTCTCTAGCATGGTATTTGAATACCAGATATTGGTGATTTCAAGGAACCTTATGATTTCAATCCAGAAAATAACTTGGCTGGAGTACAGAAGTATATTGCAGAATTAGAGACTTTTATATATGAAACTGATGAACAAATCCTATCCTCTAAATGCATATCTCATATGCTGGATTTAGGAGTCCATGAAGGCGTAATTATCAAATCTGAGGAGGAGTGGGATATTTATGTTAATACTGAGAATGTATTTCCCTTTTTCTTTTGTCTCAACTCTACTTTATCATTTCACATTATTAATATTGATGAAAATGTATATCTGTAGCTTGAGTGTAGAGAAGGAAGATTTAGACCGATTCTTGAATCGACTCAGTATAGTCCTACAGGTTCTCCCATTGGTACAACGAATAATCCTCCCAAGTCTCCAGAACCTTCTCCAGGAGCAAGATTAATGACTAGGGTAATGGCGATAGATAATCCTCAACCATTACTTCAAGTTTCCCATGCTAAGAGAAGTGTTTCAATCTCTCCTCAATATTTTGAACAGAAATGAAAATGAGCAATGACATTGCTTCGAAGCGTTCTCTGAAAGAGTAAGTATTTATACAATATTCATAACATACAAACTGCTCAAGACATTCTGGTAACCATGTTTTATCCTCTTGTAGGATCTATTTCTCTTTCCTCTCTCAATGGATTAAGAGCCGATGCTTTACAATTAGAAAAAGAAGTCTCAGGGGAAACTCAAGTTCATGTTGGCGTATTTGTACCGTCAAAAGATTCAGCTATACCTGCTCCTGGCTCTGTTGAGAGAGAGGAAGGCCATGGTAAGATTAAATACATTCCCCAATTACTTTTATCAAAGGATCCTGGAAATAATAAATACTGATATTACTATTTATTCTAAAAAAAGGACTCAAAATCCAGGAAAATCTAAAACCCATGCTGATATTAACCCAAACCCGGAAAGATCTGATGATGGAATACCAATTAAAGAGTTAGTGGAACAAAATTTCAGTGGAACCAATTTGGGAATCTACCAAGATTTGTTGGATACCTTAAATGGTGAGGTTGCTGTAACATTTCAGGCTGTATACACTGAAATGATGGACACCCTTAATCCAAATATTGATATTCGAGGTTCCATCAAGGATTTTGGAGATTTCCAATAGAAATTGCAAGTAAGTAAGTTCCTATTCTTGCATTTTCCATATATAATTTGTTCTTAAACTTGATTATTTACATCAAAATTTATCTTATGAAACTTTATCTGCAGAAAATGTCACAAAGGCTCTTTAGGAACAGGGTGTTCCAGTTTATCCTTCTGTTGGGACTGAAGTCATACTTACAGAGAATCCTTCATCAGGATATGTTACAGAGCCTTCAAATGTCATACCTGAACAAATTCAAGGAAATCCCCCCTCTCAAGAAACACCTTATCAAAACACCGGAGCTGAGAATACATGGGATGAATCCAATCAAGTAGCTGACTTATTATTGGGTAAATATATTCAGATGTCTGAATCATATTTGTTTCTTCCATTTGAAACTAATAATGACCTTGATTTATTATTTAGGGTTATCATCTCCTAGATCTGAGGGTAAAGCTTCTACTGCACTAAGAGAAGAAGAAGAAAATAACACTTTAAGCGACCTGTTTCCAGAGTACATTTTACCTCATGGTAGTGACTCAGATTCAGATTTAGAGATGCAATATGCTCTTGTCATGGCACGTAAGAATACATGGAGGCAGATCTAGAACATAATTGCTGAAAAAGCCTTTAGATGAATTATCATCCCATTTTAAAAAACTCCAAGCATTATTTTATGTGTTGGGATTTGGTGGTTCAATTATCAACCGGTCTATGATGCCAGGAAAGAGACTATTCACTGACGGGAGCAGGAGCATAAGCTGCGACAAGATTTTGAAGAGGCTAAAAAACTCGTCAATATTAATGGATTTCAAGCTGTATTGGTTGAGACGGAGGAAAATCATAACAAGAAATCCCTCGAGATTATCCAAAAAATCAAAGAATCCACGAAGGAGTTATCATCTCTTCAACATCAACTAGATGTTTTTCATAACAATCTTGAGAAATTGAATCAGAAATTAGGATAAACCCAATTAGAGGGGATTACTACCATTTCAATGGCTAAGGAAGCACTTTGTCAGGCATAGGAGGCTGGAGTTGCTCAACTATCTCAACTTTAGCAGGCAGCTGATAGATCTTATAAAGTGGTTCAACAAATGAAAAGTCATGTTGAAATTTTATTTTAAAACATGATAGAGAGGCTCCATTTTGTGGATGGCCCTCTATTTTCATATAAATGAAAGAAATTTTGTTTTCAATCATATACATGCCTTTATTCCTGTTCTTCTTTCATGATTACAATACGAGAGGTAAATGATGATAAGGATTCCTTTATGTTAAACAATCATTATTACAATAACATGAATGAGGTTCTCAAATTTTTATTATTAAGACGAGGGACTTAATGAGCATAATTTGATTATTTCTAGGGTTATATGGATAACCCCACAGATTTTGTATCTTTCGGATTTTTGTTGCTCAATACTACCTAAATCATATAAAAATGTACATTTAGTGATCTGGGACTCGACTTTTGTCCAGAGCGCCCTTTGTGGGTTCTTAGTCTGATGATTACCAAGTCTTTTGTTACTAGCAGTTTAAATTCATTCATATTGGACTATAAAAGGATAATACTTAGGCTCAAGTATAGTTTTGACTGTTAATTTTGAATTTGATCCCAAAAAAAACTTTGTGGCTAAGAATTGCTTTAATATTATTTAAATATTTCCAAGGAGAATCTTGATTCATGATTTTTATGGTCACAAAATTTAAAACTTATATCAACATAAGGGGTGTCTTTTCCAAGAATGAAGTTTCCATTATTTGACAAAACCGTTATAGGGGTTTTATTATGCAGGACCAATTGGGGCATATACTACATAGCCAAGTAGTGGCATCTTTTGACTAACAGACCTGTCATGTAGGAAACTTATTCAAGGCCACCTAAGTGCATGTGCTGCATAGTCAGGAAAAATATTTCATTGAAGTTCAACATTTTGCTGATGATAGATAGAGGAAAATAATATTTGGGTGACTCAAGACCACAGTGGGTGGTTTTTCCAAGGAAAGTAAATTTAATAATGAAAACATGGCTATTTTAGACCAACATAAGTCATGAATAGTAAAACCATTTCTATACAAATTTGGTGTATGATAAATGGCTAAAATTTTATTAGAAAGGGGATTTTCTGATGTTGTACTGTGCAGTTTTAAGTCATGAAGTGAAGACACTGGTACTGTGCAGTTTTAAGTCATACAGTGAGGACATTGTGTGTCTTTAATTTAAGGTCATTATCTCTGACCAAAGGTATGAGAAAACTCTCCCAATTTCTTGACAATTTGTTTGGAAACATACTATCATATTCAGGTATGTAAGGGAATATTGTAAACTGTGATTTGGGAATTTATGGAACCGAGGGATGATATGGAAAAAGGGATAAAAAATTAGAGGAAATCTTTTCCAAGAACGAAGTTACCATTACTTGAAAAAACTATTATGGGGGATGTATTATGTAGAGCCAACTAGTTAATATACTACATATCCAAATGGTGGCATCTTTTGACCAACAGTCCTGTTATGTAGGAAACTTTTTCAAGGCCACCTACGGGAACGTACTGCATATTCAGGATAAAGAGTTCTTAGAAATTCGACGTTCTATTGCTAGAAGTCGAAGAAAGTTTATGGAGTTCCAGATTTTCCAAAGCATATAGTTTGGTTTATGGAGAAAGTTACCTAAAAATGAAAAGGAGTATTTCTAGTCAAGATATCCAAAGAATCGGAGGAATATTACTTTTACGAAGGTCTGACCCAAACATAAAAGATATGGTGTCTACAACTAGGACCAAAAATGGAAAATATATAACACGTGGCCAAGTGATTTCAAGTTTATTTCATAGTGCATCGAACACATGGTGAGGGAAATGTGTAAACCATGGTCTTGAAGACTTTCATATTGTGAGAAAGATAATGGGACAAGTATACTTGAATGACTATTTTAAAATGCAGATTCTTGTATATTGTCATCAATGATTAAAGGGACAAAAGATACTGTTATCAAGAACGAAGTTACCATTATTTGAAAAACCCGTTATGGGGGTTTTATTACGTAGGGCCAACTAGGGAATATATTGCACAGCCAAATAGTGGCATCTTTTGACTGACATGCCTGTTATGTAGGCAACTTATGCAAGTCCAACTAAGTGCACGTGCTGTATAGTCAGGAAAAAGAGCTCTCAGATATTGGAAACCTTGTCACCAGAAACCCTAAGGAATATTATGGGGATATGGAAATATTCAAGATTAAGAGTTTGAAATATGAATGAGATCTTATGTTCAATGTTTATGAGAAATATTTGAATCAATATTGACCATGATTTTGATGTCCTTTACATAGATCTGACTCATATGTAAAATGGAGACCTTCTTTGTTTCCTTTGAATCAATATGGTAATGTGCAGTTTTAAGTCATGTAGTGAGGACATTATACTATACAGTTTTACATCATGCAGTGGGGACATTGATAACCCCATAATAAATTGAAAACACCTTATTTATATAAAGAATCCATTTACTCAATTCCTAAGTCCACATGAGATATGCTCGGTGTGAGAAACAAGGAGAAGTAAGGGTTTCTTTTATAATATAAAGGCGATCCAAGTGAGAAATAGGGTTATTAGACTTCCATGCAGTTTAACATCATGTGGAAAGGACGAGAATGAACTGATATGAAAGAAAAGACACATTGTAACTATATTAAGGGATAAAACCTAAATGTCACTATATGTCTAGCTGAATAAAGAATCAATTCATGAATAGTTCTTAAAAACATTTCCTATGTAGATTTGATTGTCATACAATAAATAAAGGGGGTTTGTTCTTATTTTTTTGTTGTAGCTGAGCCCAAAATTGGAGATTTAGGCATCTCTACGTGTCTCATTGGAAAATGAGAATCAATCCATACGTTGTTCTTTAAACAATCATTCCTCATGTTAATCAGATTTGGCATGAGGAATGGGGGCTTTAACACAATCTAAGAGAACGGTAAATCTTAATACAAAAAATGGTATATGGACCAAATTATATAACCTAAGGAAACACTCTATATAGATCTGATTCATATATAGGAGGAGAAAAGAAAAGAAGAAAATTTTGTGATTGTGGTTGGGCCAAGAATTGGAGATTCAGGCATCTCTAGGTATCTCATTTGAAAATGAGAATCAAGCCGTGCGTGGTTCTTTAAACATCATCTCTATGAAAATATGACTCCGACATAGGAAATAGAGGGACTCGTGTACTACTAAATAGTAGTGATTATGTCAATGATGCTTGCTTACAGAAGCTTCTAGCGTCTTATAGAGAAAAATGCTAAATGGTGTCATGCAGTTTAATGTCATGTGACAAGAAAGACAATGCTATGCACTTTAACGTCATGTAGCATGGACGCCTATGGTTATTATGAAGTTTAATGTCTTGCAACTAGGACATGGGGGATGTGTAGTTTTATGTCTTGTAGTAAGGACGTAATACTGTGCAGTTTAAAGTCTTGCAGTGAGGACTAGTTATGCAAAACTATAAAAAGTATTTCTTCAAAAATCTTGCATTTGTTGGGGTTGTGATGAGCTCTCCATCCATTGATATTAAGTCTTATGCTCCATTTGAATAAAACTTATGTATAGAATATGGTCCTTCCCACTTTGGATCAAGTTTTGGAGGTTTCTTTCCTGGTATCATTGGAGTTCTAAGGATCAATACCAATTCTCCTTGAAGGAATGAATGTAGACAAACTTTCTTATTAAAAGCTCGTGCAATTCTGTTCTGATAGAATTCTAGATGATGAAAAGTATGCAATCTTTTCTCATATAATCGTTCCAACTCATTAAACCATTTTTGAGATCTTTCATCTATAGATAACTGATCACACATTGCAACTCTAAGTGAAGGAAATTGCATTTCAATTGGAAAAACCACTTCAGTTCCATATACCAATGAATAAGGAGTTTCTTGGGTGGTAGTACGGATAGTTGTCTAATAATCCCATAAAGAATTCAAAAGTTTTTCAGGCCATTATTTCTTATCTTTATCCACCATATTCTAGAGTATATTTGATAGGGTTTTATTGAAATCCTCTATCTGTCCATTGGCCGCCGCATGATAGCAAGATGAATGGTTGGATTTGATATTATATTATTGATATAACTTTTTTACTTCAGTAGAACAAAAATTGGTGACATTGTCCATCAAAATAGTACTAGGGACACCAAATCTGGTGATAATATTAGTTTTGACAAAACTAATGATGATTTTAGCTCCGACGTCATTTAGAGGTATTGTCTCAACCTATTTAGAGAAGAAATCAGTAGCAGTGAGAATATACTTGAACTGCTTAGTTGTGGCTGGAGGATAAGGCCCTACTATATCTATTCCCCATGTGGAAAATGGCCAGGAGTATTTAGCTGTATATAGAAACTCTGGGGGTTGATGAATGAAGGTGGCATGCACTTGATAGGGATGTCATTTTTTTGTAAAGTCTATACAATCCTGTGTCTTTGAAGGCCAAAAGTATCCAAGCCTTCGAATCTGATCAGAGAGTCTGTGCCCAGATTGGTGGGCACCACAAGCTCCTGAATGAACTTCTTTCATGATAGTTGCGGTCTCTTCTCCATCAATACATCTGAAGAGAATTCCATCAAAGCCTTGCTTGTAAAGGATCTTTTGGTGGTTTGG
This sequence comes from Viscum album, assembly GCA_963277665.1. Lineage (NCBI taxonomy): Eukaryota > Viridiplantae > Streptophyta > Magnoliopsida > Santalales > Viscaceae > Viscum > Viscum album. The sequence continues at coordinate 816,157,831 of OY728162.1, forward strand.
AACATCATAAAGAGTAACATTAGCTGCTCGTCACTAGATCTGCTCCTTCTCAGCCCTATTTGGTGGAAGTATCCCACTCTAAAGATATTCCAAGATGGATGTTATCCATCCTGTGGTATGACCATACATTTCATAAATAGGGAAAATTTCATTAATTTCCTCCCTTATGGTTTGAAAAAAAGGTGAAACCACATGGAGATGGGTTATGCTGATAACTGTCTCATCCTAATTTGGATCTGCCAAGGTTATAGCTGCATTATCCAGTGCATATACTTGGGCATTTTTAGATCGCGGGACATAGGACAATGTTGGATCTAAGGGAAATTCAGTCATTAATTCTCTAACGTAATCACACAAAGGTATTAACTCTTCTTTTCTGATAGAGTATTCCCCATTGATTTTTTTGATTACCAATTCTGAATCACCTTTTACCTATAAATGATCCATTGGAACCTAAATGGAAAATTTCTAACCTGCGATTAGAGCTTTATACTCTGCTTCACTATTGGTACCACTATCAGATAATAGGAAAGAATAAGGTAATAGTGCCTTTTCTAGGGAAATATGGATTATTCCTAATCCAAATTTTTTTAATTTAGGGTTTTCCTATCTCTTTCTAGTTGGACTTCTAGAAGCACTATCAAAATACATTTCCCATGTTGGGAAATTATCTTGAATAGAGAAAAACTCTTCATCAGGAAGTTTAGTATTAAACGATGTATCTTCCGCAGATGGATGTTCAGTAAGGAAATCAGCCAGAGCTTGACCGTTTATTTCCTTTTGAGGCACAAACTGGATATCAAACTATTGCAAAATAACCGCCCACTGTGCTATACGTCATGTAAGCATAGGAAGACTGGGGATAAATTAGAACAGATTATTACGAGATACCAATTGAACCTCATGATGTTGTAGATAATGCCTCAATTTCAGAACTGCAAAGATTAATACCAGACAACACTTCTCAATAATTGAATATTGAGTTTCCGCATCAAGTATAGTGCAACTGAGATAGTAAAGATTTTTTTCACTCCCAACATCATTCTTTTGGGAAAGTAAGGCACCTAGTGATCACTCTAAATCTATCATATATAGAATAAGTGGTCTTCCTTCAATAGGCGGCATTAATACCGGTGGACTCGAGAGATTTTTTTAAGGGTATCAAATGCTTCTTGGAAATCTTCGGTCCATTGGTAGGTAACTCCCTTCTTCATTAATCTGGTGAAGGGCAAACACTTGCCTGCCAAATTGGCAATGAAGCACTGAATATAAGCCAAGTGTCCTTGAAGTCCTCTTAATTCTTTCAAATTTTTAGAAGGTGACATACCAAGGATTGATTTTTTTTCTCATGATCAACTTCAATTCCACAATGATGTACAAAAAAGCCAAGTAATTTTCCTGAGGTTACCCCGAAAGCACATTTCAAGGGGTTCATATTCAAATTGTGTTGACGAAGTTTATTGAATATGGTTTCCAATTTAGCCAAGTGATTAGAATGTTGTTTGGATTTGACCACCAAATCATCCACATAACATTCAACAAATTTCCCTAAGAAGGGTTTAAAGATATGATGCATGGCACGTTGATATGTTGCACCTGAATTATTCAAGCCAAATGGCATTACTCGATAGAAAAAAAACCTTGAGAGGCTCTTAAGGCTGTAGATTCTTCATCCTCTAGAGCCATTCAGATTTGATTATACCCAAAGTATCCATCCATGAAAGAAAGGGCTTCATATCTGGTTGTTGCATCAATTAGAAGTTCTGTAATCGGAACTGGAAAAACATCTTTTGGACAATGCCAGTTAAGGTCTCTAGAATAAATGCAGACTCTAATTTTCACGTTCTTCTTTTTCACTCAGACAATATTTTCCAGCCATTTGGGATACTGAACTTCTCTGACAAAGTTAGCTTTTATAATCTTATCAACTTCAACTTCAATTTTAGAGGCATGATTTGGGTGTGTTCTTATTGCTGCTTACTTGAATCCACGATGTTCTTCTGGAAAACCCAAATGATGGGTGGATACATCAGGATTAAGGCCTAGAATTTAAGTATAATTCAATACAAATATATCTCAATGTTGCTTTAGAAAAGAAGTATACACCTCTTTCACTTCAGAGGGCATGGACACACTAATTAAAGTGAGGCGTGGATCTTCTTATGTACCCAGGTTTATTTCTCTGAGTTCATCCACAGTGGTAGAAACACCTTCTTCAAATGTTGGAGGAGCATCCCCAAGATCTTCCTCTTCTTCTTTATTATGTGCTACTTCTTCTATTTCTATTTTCATGGTAGATGACAAGGAAAAATTCTCAAAGTTATGGGAGGAATCAGTATTTGAATATCTCGAAGAAGAAGCCACCACATCTGACCCTACTGATGATGAAGGTTCTTCCTGTGGTGAAGCGGGATTAATGGATTGAGAATCAACATCTTTGTCTCTGTCTAATATTTCTAATATTTCTTCTATTCTGATTGATGTAGTAGAGACTTGTTGTAGTTCACCAGATGAAATGAAAACATCTCCATTCATACTTTCATCATTGCTTGGTGCATCAATAATTTGTCCTATGTTATCAGGCTCAATTGTCGTAATTGAAATTATGGGAATTATTGGATAAGTGCATGGATTTGGATTTACCCTTTCAAATTGATTGATGGGTAGAACATAATTTGTACTCAAATGCATGAATGGATTTTCTGGAATATTTTCCAGTCCAGTTGGAGCATTAACTCTGGTTATTTCCTTGGTTATGGACTTTGTTCCTTTTGCATGATAAAGCTTTTCCTAAATATATTGAGATTCACATGTTTTGAACGGAGCCTTGTCACTATATAATGTCCCAATTTGACGATTGAAATAATATTTCAGACATTGGTGCTATGATGAAGTTATGGTTGCATGTTGATGCAACCAAGGCCTTCCAAGAAAAATATTGAAGGTTGTGTCCTGGTGAACAACCATGAAATATGAATTAGATACAAGATCTCCAAACTGAGTTCTGAGTGTGATTTCACCCAAAGGTTCTTGTTCATTCTTGTCATATACTTGTAACATTAATGTTGAAGGAGATAAATCAAATTCACTCAGGCCCAATCGATGAAGTGTACGAAAGGGAATGAGATTGACTCCGAAGCCATTATCAATGAAGGTTTGTCGGGTGTCTATGTCATTAACCTTTCCAGACAAATAAAAAGGTCTGATATTCCCTTGTACAATATCATTTTCATCCTCATCTGTAAAAGATATTACTACGTGACATTCTGCAGGATCATTCTCTATATGATAAACTTCAGCATCAGCAACTTCAGTTTCAAATTCTTGGGGACTCGACAAAGCCTCAATGAGTGCCTCTCGAAGATCTTTTGATAAATTCAAAGCATCCAGAATTGAAAATTTTTCTGTTACTTGGGCCAATTGTTTCAAGACATCATAATGTTGATCCAAAGGCTTGCGTTTCTCAGCATGAAGATGTGGTTTTGCAGATTCTTTGGAATTTGATGCTTCTGTCGTAGATGTACTTTGTGTTGGAGTAGAAGATGTGAATATTGTTGGCTTTGGTAGATTAGACTGACTAAGTCTATTAATTTGCTGAGAAGAATATGGTGTGACTTATAACTGGTATTCCAAAATCATTGTATCAGAATCAATCATGTCTTTCATGGGAGAAACTCCTCGTTCCTATTGAGCCCATTGAAGGGCCCTTAAACGGGTTTCTTCCACATATATGGTTCGAACAGGGGTAGAATTAAGATGGTGGTTTCTATAATTCCCACATCTTCCTCTGTATCCTCGACCTTGGCTCCCTCTTCTCGTTCCCCAATTAGGTATAAGGAATTATGGCTCATGATAATCAGAATCACTATTGGCATAAGGATCCGTTAAATGGATAACATTAATATAACCAAATATCAATTCTTCATCTGAAGAATATCATTCTTGATAAGTCAATTCTGATTGTACCATTTGGTGGGGCAGTGCCCATGGTTCTGAAATAGATGGCATGAAATCTTCGAGGGTCAAGGACAACTTTGGCCTTGATATGAACTCATATTCTTCTGACTGCTCTTTGTCTTTATAATCAATTTCCTTCTTCTAAGAATATACTCTTGATGAAGATGGTTTTATAGTAGCAGGAGTGGTAGAAGAAAATTGGTTGTTTCAACTGTGTTCGTAAAATAGCATGAGTCTGGTTGATAGTTTTCCTGATCATCCAATCATCATACTTTTTCATATTTTTATTTTTAACCTCTCTCCATTATCCCTCTTCCTTTGGACTAGTAGCAGTAACTCATGCTACTTGAGCTGATGAATTTTTCAATTTCACTTTTCCGGAGTCTACCATATTTTGAATAAGGTCTTTGAAAACAAATCACTCCTAAATGGGGTGTCCTAACATCTGATGAAAGGGACAATAATTCAGAATATCTTCATCTCTATATTTATTTGGCTTCTTCGGCCTTGGAAATTGAACCAAATTGTTTTCTAAGGCTGAGATGAAGTAACCAGGAACTTTCTCATTTCTGAAAGAATAAATTTTATTCTTTAATTCCTCAAACTGTTTCCGCCTTTGATCTATTTGATCATCTTGACGAGACGGGCACTGTTGTTGATGCTCAGGAGGTGGAGCCCTTCGGAATGATGAAGGTATTGAAGTAGAAATAGGTACAGGTGCTTGTTTAAGTGTGATTGTAGCATATTATGACTTTCCTATTCTCCTTACTGTAACTGATGGAATTAAATGAGTTTTAGACTTAGTTTCTACAATAGAGTCTTCTATTTGATGAGTGATTGATGTAAGGTCTCAAAACCCTCCTGTATATTTCATAGGGATCAATGGTGTGCGTAATAAATCATGTAAATTTGCCACACATATTGGAAGAAACTCTTATTGAGGGAGTGCTAAACTTAATAAATATGTTAATCCCTTACAGTGAGAAATGAAATCTAAAACTCTTTCATTTTCCCTTTTTTTACAATTGGTAAGATCAAAAACTATCGTATTTGGTAATGTTGAGCTAAATTAAAGAAGTAATTTCTGACGGAGATCTTCCCACCCAATAATTGATAGAGATTGAAAACTTGTATACCAGACAAAAGCAGGTCCTTGTAATGAATACACAAAACACCTAAGTTTTACTGCTTCTTGTTGTTGAGAAGTTCCCATCATAGGATCACAATGAGAAACAAAATGCATTAAGTGTTGTTCTAGATCTCCTGAACCATTAAAAATTGGGAATTTAGTATTCAAAAAATTTGGTGGGGGAGGAATTTCATTCACCCGTTCATGGTAAGCCCTCTTTTCTAGCTGAACTGGTGCATGTCGTTCCTCCATAGCTTCCAACCAAGTTGTTAATACCTCAATTGTGTTTATAAGAATTTGTGGAACATCCAGATGAGATGGATTCTATGCAGGTATAGCAACTGGAGCTTGAGCAGCTGCATCAACTGGTAAAACCACTAATGGTGGTGCTGATATATGCCTTGAATAACCCATGGGAACATGTCTATCAGTATGTATATGGTCCTGCCTTAACTGTGTACCCAATGGAGGGAACTCATTATCCGCATCTATAGTTACTACAAATCCTCTTTTCTGAGGAGCTCCTATAGGATTTACAAGTTGAGGATTTTCCTGTGGAGTATGTCTAGCAGAAACGTTGTTTCGAAGTAACTCTGTATTGAGTCATTTCAACTCCTTCATTTCCTCTTCTTTCTATGCAAGTCTCTCTTCAAGTGAAAGAGATTGAACTTCTCCAGTGGAAAAGTGAGATGCAATATGACTTTTTTCCTTTATCCTTGTTGGACGCCTTTTGGAGAGCGAGGATTTGGTTATTTGAAGGCATACCTAGATTCTGGGAAAGCCTCTGATTTCGGGTACGCACACCTTCTTCATTTTCCTCTGTGTGTACCATATTATGGACAAGAACTTCATCTTCTGATTCCCCAGAACTGGACTTTTTTTTCTGGAGGATCTTCTATAATGGTATTGATGACATTCACTGATGCATAATGCACTGATGTCATTCTTTCAATTCTTTTACTATATTTTCTCCCTTTATGTCTTCTATGAGACTTCGTTCTCTTATATAAGGAATTCCCTGGAACTATTTGGAAAAAAGTAACCTAAAGGGAATTATTGGATTGTTTAGTTATAATCTTTCCTTGTGGATTCTTCCTTAATTGGGATAAAACTGACTTCCATCGAGGAGGGGATTTCAAATGTGAAAAATCCCCCAGCCTTGCAGGCTAGGGTTGTTTTTTTATTCTTCAAGTATTTGAACATTGTTTAATGAATTCAAATATTGATTTAGATGATCCCCCAACCTCACAAGATGGGGTGATTCTTGAACTGTTATAGTTTAAATCCGTGCAACTGATCTTCTGATTTTTTGGATTTTGTTTCGGACATTAACTGGGTGCATCATCCGGTAATTACTTAAATCACCTGTTTCAGAAGATCGTTGTGCTATTTCATACATTTGTATCCTCTGATGCCTGACATCCTCTAAACGAGATGCCTGGTCAAGATTCCCAGAGGCTTGATGTAAAAGTAGCTCAATAACTTCTTTTCTTTGGGCCTGATTTTGATGAGAACTGGTTGAGGCCTGTTCTCGAGCATACATTTGATTACATACAAAACCTATTGTTTGGGGATGACCACGGGAAATAACATTGCATGAAACCACTTTTGGAGGACTTTGCTGATTTTGAAGTGCAGTGAAGTGAAAGGCTCCATATGTGCCCCATCCTCTGATGCAAACACTAGATGGGGAATCAGAAATTAATTGGCGTAGTCTCTTTAGAGCATTGAGACATGCACGTTGAAGGGTACTCTGTTGTTTTTGAACCCTTCGATGTTGGGAAACTAAAAGAGATTCCAAGTCAATTTTATGTTGAAACCCTTCTATTACCTTTATATGATTTTGATATTCATCATATGGTAAGAATTTGGTTTTCAAATGATGAAGAGTTTTCCATAAGTTGAGATGAATTTTATGAATACAATCTTTTGTCATCAATTCTAGAATATCATACTGAGAATTTTCTGAAGGCCAGAACATGACTGGTATTTCTCCTTTAGCTAATTATTTCCTCATGTTCAACACATCTTCATCATCTTCTACTATAGGTTTCTCCACTCAGACTAACCAAAGTGGATGCTCTGCATTTGAGGATAAATGACCCAAGGGAGGTTCGTAGAATGACTACTCCCTTAAGATGTATTCTGACTGAGAAAGTGTTTCACCTATCAATGACAATGCATCAGACATGATTGGCCCTTTGTTTGAAAGTGCATCGAGATGGGAGGTCTTTATTGCTGCTACATTATCAATTATAGAATTGTTTTGACAATGCGAAATACTACTGTGAAGAGGACTTTTTCAGTGAATACCATTATGGGGAGGATCACCATGATGGATTAAATTAAGGGATAAATCTTCTTGCTCCTTGGTCTTCTGGAAACACGGAGGTTTGTCGTGGATCTCATCCAAAGATAGACACTCTGGATTGACCGAATTTTCATGAAGCAAGCCTTCATGATGAAGTGTCTGGTGAGAAACTTCTGAATTACAATTACCACTCCCAAAATTTGGTAATGAGAGGGTAGGATATTGAGCATCAACAGATAAATGTCTGAGGACTTCAATAACTCTAGCATTAAGAAGAGCTAAATTATAGATTGACTCTTGATTTTCCAACAGTATTTGGTGATATTTCTTCTTGGATGTTCTCTTATACTTAGATGGGGCCACTTTCTGGGAAAAGGGGTTATCATGGCTAGGTATATGTGCCTCTCTTGGATTAGTTATCGAAACAGACCGGTTACCTCCAATTGGAAGGGGTGTATGTTCCCAATCTTGTTGTCCATATGATATGGGGGAGTATGCCCCATGACCCTCCTGAACAAGAACAGAGGTGTGTATCTGCTCCGGGATGGCATGTTCATGTGTCACTCCATGTGTGGGGATAGATTTATATGTTTTTTCCCCTGATACTGTTGAAGTAGTTGTTAAAATATCCTAAAATGCTTCCAGAATATGGGTAGGGATATGAGTCTTCCCTTTCACCATTGACAAGATGTGTTTAGTGACTTCAGCAGCCAGAACGGGAATATACGTCCATTCTGTATATGGAGTAGTTTTATGTGCTTTCTCCTGTCCTCCTTTTCCTATCAACAAATATTGATAGTACTTATGTATAGGGGTATAGATTGAGTCTTCTCCAAATTTTTCGTTTGAGATTTCCGACTGACTTCTTCGGGTGATACCAAATGAGACTGTTGGAAGACTTGATGAACATTGGTAGGTGCATGTGCCTAATGGATATTCTCCATCAAGTATGGTTGAAGGGTTTCCTTCAATACTGGTAGAAGAGACTGCTGATAGAATTGGTGATTGTAAATAGGTATATCTTCCTGCTTACCAGTTGCCACCATATTAGATTGGCAGGTTTCTTTAAATGCAGTCAGACGAGCTTGCTGACTGGCTGATAACTTGTAAACAGGTGTATGTGCCTGTTCACAGTACTCCACTGGTTTTACCTGGTGGGATTGGTGGGTTTCTGTCAGACGATACTACTAAGAAACAAAATTAGTACGAATGGGTGTATGTGCCCGCTCGTTGTTGGCCATCAAGTTTGATCGATGGACTTCTCCAGGGGAGGTAGAGGTGAGAACCTACTTCTTGTTAACTAGACGTTGTCTCTGGTGGTTTTTCCTACATACCCGGGTCTGAGAGACATGGGCCAAATGTCCAGAGGAAACACCCCCATCATGTTGGGTATATACTACCGCATGATTCTAGCGGCGATTTTCAGTGGGAGTCTTCAGGAAGGACTCATGTATTCTTGAATTGAGGCCTTCAATAACCTCTTGATCTACCTTCCTGTAGTGTGGGAGAGATTTATTATTGACTTTCGGGGATAAAGACCCAAAATGGTTGGAAACAGTGGTTGGAATTGTTTTCTTCTTGATCATTGGTCATTGTTGGCCAGATGATCGAGGATTATTGTTGAACTGGAGGGCCTGTTGAGCAGCCTCCAAAGTCAGAATTGTACTATGCTGGCGATATTCCTTTTATCACACATTGGATACCCAATGTTGAAGATGTTGGGTTAGTGATAACGTCCTTCCCGTGGATGGAGATCCAGCTTGAGCTGCAGTTGGGAAGTTTACAGATGTCGTCTTGGAGAAATACATTCTTTGGATTGAAGGGAATTCTATGGAAAACTGAGATCAACAACAAGTTCCATTAAAGTGAAATCTTGTCAGATGGATACATGCGTGATTAATTAATTTTTCTGGTCTTCCTTTAACAATTTATAGGGGCCTAACATATGGGTAACTTTATTAGCTTGGTTAAGGATTCACATCGGGTTCACCATTTTTGTTTCAAAGGTCCTTGAAACGTGAGTTCTAGTTTTAGGAATCACTGTTTCTAAGTAGTTTCCATTGGATTCATTCATGGAACTGGAAACTTCCAATAGTTCTTTACCCAAAGAAGACTTGCTTTCCAAAGGCAGGCATTCTTTATGTTTTTAAATTTACGATACTTAAGAATGTACATTGGTTGAGAGGATGTGAGTTCGGACTCATCACACCCTTTTGGGGGGAATTATTGTATACTTCGGGACTCTCTTTGTAAAATTAAAATATTTTCATGAATCCTAGTTAGTTCACCAAGTATATCATAAGTATCCCTTGGAATTTAAAATCACTTATTTAACATGTGTAAAAATTTAGAATCATCATCATGTATTCGAGGTTTTCCATCAATGGTATCCTTTAATATACTGATTAGAAATTCTTTTAATCATGATTTGTGATGATACTGGTTTTTAAGCCACTCAGTGGGGCACTCTGTAGTTTATTGTCATCCAGAGAGACAAAGGTTGGTTTTCATCTTGGGATCATTCTCCTAAAATGAGCTACCTACATATCCTTATGAAAGGAATCAGAACCCTCTTAGTTCGGTGCCACTTAATGGGACACATCATACCTTTTAAGATCATGTGATAAGTACCTCTAAGAGGAAGGTGCTTAGTTGAAACTTAGTGTGGGACTTATGTTAAAACATCCCAAGTAACTTGGAAAAGATATGGGTTTCCAAGTAATATCAGACCCATTTGTGAATATGGATCAAAGAGAAAGGGTTGATTTGAAGTGTTGGGTTTGTACCTCAATGAGGCTTCCTACGTATACCATATGGATGGGAATCAAAGCCCATTTAGTTCGATGAATCTCATAGGAGAGTATGGTCCTCTGAGAGGGATGATTTTGGGATTACTTCCTGAAAAGGATGCCTTGATTATTTTAGGATTTTGAGGCTTATTTCCTAATGAGGATGCCCAAATTGGGGGAATTAGGGTTGGATTCATGAGGAGGATATCAAGTGAGCTCAGGCCCTAAAATGGATTCCTACTTATCATGGTTTGAACAGGAATCAGAGTTCTCTTAGTTCCTTATATGAGTGTTTGTGTACATGTTGTAATCATCACGCATCTCTAAGCCCACGTGAGTTATGCTCAGTGTGAAAAACAAGAGGATGTGAAAGACTTAACAATGACACTTCAAAATTTCAAAATTTTCCTCTATGCTAATATAAGAGTGTACATCAACCATGGAAGAGGGTGAGGCGATGAGATTTACCTCTGTTCTATTCACATTGGACAAGGGTCCAATGGAAGGAGGAAGAGGTCAAGGTGAGGGGATTATACCAGGATGGATGCCCTAAAATTGATTCTTCTAGGGGAGGGAGACTTCTCCTATTCTTGCGTGGAAATGAAATAGGTGAACCATACCTTCCCTACCAGAGACCTGAGGTTTCGGGTCACCTCTTCGAGAAGGGGGAGGTCAGAACCCAAAACCCCTTCCAAATCGAGAACTTCCCAACACTGTTCCTGGGAGAAAGGACCATGTGACTATGGATATAAAAACCCACAAATATCTCATGAATCCTAACCCTATTGTGGAACAAATGTGGGAAACCTCTAACTATGGAAATACAAACCCAAAATGGGAGACACGCTGATGTGCCTTACCCAAAGGGTTTGAGAAGTCATGAGGTTTTGGTGGAGGCTTCAACTTATCCCCTTTTAGATAAGGGAACCAAGAAAGGAGACACCCTGCCATGAATGGATTTTAAGAAGGGTACTTGAGCTCTTCGCATAGGTACCTCACGCAAGTATGTCACGTAGGTACCCCACATTGCTCTATCGTGCAGGTATGGAACATAAGTGTATCGTGCAGGTGTGTTGCATAGTTATACCACGCAGATACTGGTGATGAATAAAGAATGTGAAGAGCATCAAAACATTCATATCCCCTTTAATTATCCCTTCTTTTGTAGTTTAGAGAACTACCTGAGATAATTTGAGAGATATGGGAAAAAGAGCTACGCAATGGGAGCTTCGGAGAGTCTTTCAAAATTTTCAGTCCAAAAATGGGGAGCCCAAGGGCTCTATTTATAGGCACAGATGAGGCCTGGCCGAAGAAACTTTGGTCGCGCAGGTACTTCGTGCAGCTCTGCCATGCAGGTGCGTCGTGGACAGGCATAAAAAATCCTCCAGCGCGGAGGTCGACCGCGCAACTCGGTCACGCAACTCGGTCACACAGCTCGGTCACACAGCTTTTAATCTTCTTTTTGGTTACTTTTTCAAGTAGTGTCAACAATCATAAATACGAGGAAGAGGGTACTTATACTTTATTGTAATAGCATTGATTTCCCTGTAATCAATACATAGCCTCATGGATCCATCTTTTTTTTTGAAAAAAAGGACCAGGTCTCCCCATGGAGAGACACTAGGTCGAATAAATCCTTTGTCACTCAAATCCTCTAGTTGTTTCTTTAGCTCAAATAACTCCAAAGTGTCCATTCTAAAGGGGGTATTTGATATAGTTCTTTCACCAGGAATTTATTCAATGGAAAACTTAATTTCTTGCTCTAGAGGATGTCTAGGTAAATCCTTTGGAAATACATCAATGCATTCTTATACTACATGCACATATTCAATTTTAAGTTGTCTTTCCTCACCCACAGATATTGGGTTCTCTTACTCTCTAAGAATTACATTCAATAGAGATACTGGGGGTGGGTATAGATAAGAATCAGAAGACAAGGTCCCTACTCTAAAGATAAGAGATTATACACCATTTTTAAAAATTGTAACTTCCTTTTTCTTATAATAAATATTCTCATCATAGTTTGACATCCAATTCATACCGAGAATTATATCAAAGTCAGTCATTGGTATGATGATAAGATTAGAAACTAAAGCACATTTATGTGTCATGAGGGGGACTAGTTGACATTACTTTATTGAAATGATGCATCCCCTGGGATTTTTTACTAATAACTCCTTTATTAAATTAAATTGTACATGTATAATTTTCTTCGAAAACTGGGAAGATATAAATGAATGCGATGATCCAGAATCAAATAAGGTGTTGTCTATGTTTGAGGAAATAATTAAAGTACATTCCACCACATCATCAGGAACCTCAACTTCCATAGTTTTAAATGCATAAGCTCTACCTTGATCTTCTGGCCTTTTCTAAGGCATGTTTCCTTGGCTCTTAGGACACTTATTTTCATAGTGTCCCATCTCTCTCTAATTATAGCATTGAAAATAATCAAATTTTTTCTTCCCCTTTCATTTATTAGATAGATGCCCATTTTCTCAACACTTATAGCTGACTCCCAATCCTTTCAAGCACTTCTCGAGTTGATTCTTTCCACAGTTATCGCATAATGGTAATTTCTTCATTCCCTTGTTCTTCTTTGGTGCTTCACCTTTCCCTTAGTTATTAGAGTACCGATTTTTATCTTGGTTTCCCTTGAAAAAAAATTTTCTAGAAAATTCCTTCTCTGTTTTGATGGCACTTGATACAATTTCATCATATGATGAAAATGTTTGAGAAGCCAGTTCCCTTCAAAGATTTGTATTAATACCTTCAAAGAAATGATCAATCTTGTATGCTAAGTCACATATGTAATCTAAGGCATACCTGGATAGCCTTATGAAGGTAGCCTCATACTCTGCAACACTATCTTCTTCCCTTTGCTTTAATCCAAGGAATTTCCTCTTCATTTTAGTTCATTGCTCATGAGGGAAATATTTTTTGAAGAATATTTACTTAAAATTCCTCCATTCCATATCTTCTATTTCTTCTTCCTCCGTTTTATTTTTAATCAAGTACCTCCATTGATCAGTATCTCCCTTGAGACAATATACTACTAGTACTACCTTTTCATTTTAATTGCATCTTAATGACATGAATATATTTTCAAGGGACTTGATTCATTGCTCAGTAACCACTGGATTAGTAGTCCTACTGAAAGATGAGTGATTCTACCACATGAAATGATCCAACATAGAAGTGGAATGGTTATTCGTTACAACCTGAGTAAGTTGTCCCAATATAGTCATGATCTGATCTGCTCCAACATTGATTGTGTTGATTTGCTTAGTGGGGAGATCCCTACATTTCCCATGAGTATTGATTCCCCTTCTTCCATTAGATTCCATTTCTAAATAATGACACACACTAGATTAGGTTATGAGTATCAAATAGAAAATCACTTAAAATAGATTGAAATTCTATGAATAACTAATCTCATAAACATGGCTTTTCTGAGGAAAAATTTACATTAAAATCCTTCATAATGGATTGTAAATAAAATTTGAATTATCCTAAGCATATTCCTTGGGAGTGTCGTAACCAAGAGTGCAGTAAGGCCTATTCTCGTGTACTAGGATACCCCGGGTCAAGCCTGAAGCTCCTTGTTGGAAATTTCACTCCTAGGTACATATATGCCAGAGCCACCTCTACCTTCTCGTATCTAAATAGGGATGTATTTGCTAGAAAAATTCACATAATCTATTACTGAACAAAATACTATGACGTTCTTTTACATTTATCCTCAAATAAAAACTTAGGTATTTTTCCCTACTATACATTTCCTACTCTAGTTTCCAAGTTTTCTACTAAACTTCCTTTGATACCAACTGTAATACCCCGACCCCTCTAGACTGGAGCTAGTGCATTACTTGTTATATTGGCATGGTTAGAAGGAATGAAAATCCGGAAGGAACGATCATTTTAGTAGTCTTGAAGAAACTAGATATATATATGTAACTCAAATTACATTGTAAAAAGGTTTCAAAATACAATACATAACAAAATCTAAAAATTGCATCCACAAGAACTCAATAAATGATCTCCTATTCATCACTTGTTGAAAGTAAACAATGAAAGGGGTGAGCTCAAATGCTAAATAAGGGTTACAAATAGCAGAAGCATGAATCAATAATAATTGAATTGTAAACAATTTGACATAATCAATATGGCATGGTGAATAATGTTGGACGGAAAGAAACGGGGAATGATGGCAAGAGGGGGGGTGAATTGCCTTTTAAAAAATTGATTAACAATTAAAACAAATTAAAGAATGCAGCGGAAATAAAAGAGGCAAGACACACAAATTGATAACGGAGTTCGGCCAAAAACCCGGCCTACGTCTCCGCTCCCAACTCAACCGTTGAGAGATTCCTACCGCTTGCTTTTCAATGGTTTTAGCAAGAAACCCACTAGGCTTTGAGGTAGCACTAGGACCTATTACAGCTTGCTTTTGAAATGGTTTAGCAAGAACCCACTTTCTTTTAATGGAATAGCAAGAACCCACTAACATTTTTAACGGGTGAAGGCTAGCTCACCGAAAACTCAAGCCTTTTAAAAGGAAAGGCTTGAAGAAACCTCTTCACACCTTAGTGGTGGTGTGAGAACCCAAAAGAAAGGGGGATGAAGAAGGAGTTTGGGGTTTGTAGGCACAAACCCAAATTTAAATCTCAAAATAAATAAAACAAGAAAAACCGTAATTGAGGAAGTCTTGGGCGCCTTTGATTGATTGGAGATGTTGAAGGCCGCTTCCAAGCTTCTTTGAAGGTGCTCTTGGATGTGGAATTGGATTGGAGCACGTTGGGTTCCTTGAGGAAATCCGCCGGAGGTTCGCCAAAATGATCAACAATGTGTCTGGTGGCTTGGTTGAAGTTTTGGGGATTCCTAGGCCTTTATTTATAGGCATGGAACCCATTGGGGGCCTTCGGAGCCGTTGTAAAGGCCTTCGGAGCCGTTGGAGGACAAAAGAGGTTTGACTGGTCAAACCCAACGGCTAGTTTGATTGGGCTACCGGCTGGCCGGTACAGCTCCACCGGCTGGCCGGTGCCTTGAAAAATGGAAACTTGTTCTGCCCAGGAGCCACCGGCTGGCCGGTGAGAAGGCCACCGGCTGGCCGGTGGTGAGACAGTAGGTCTCACTGTTGAACTGGGTGCCACCGGCTGGCCGGTGGTCCAGCCACCAGCTGACCGGTGGAGCCTGGCAGTGGGCAATGCCTCTGCCAGGTCCACCGGCTGGCCGGTGCTATCACACCGGTTGGCCGGTGGACTGAGTTTCAGTCCACTTGAGATGCTTTCTTGGGCCATTCCTTTGGAAATCTCTTTCCTATCATCCACAACACTTAAAAACAATGTTAAACACATATGAAAGTGATTGTGATCATGAAAATCAAAGAGTGTGGGGTACAACAATCTCCCCCTATTTTGATGATCACAATCACTTATCTAAGCAATGTAAAAATTTAAATGAAAGGCATGCTTTAAATGATAAATTGAAAATAAATACTAAGCATGAGATAAAATATTCTCCCCCAATCAATCAAGAAATTTCTCCCCCTTTGTGATTATCAAAATAGAATGGGGCATAAAAATTGATTGAGGGAAAATTGAAAAACGAGATTTTAAATCAATTGAAATTTTGAAAATTGAATTGAAAGTTTTGAATCAAGAATTGAAATGAAAAATTGAATAACAGTTTGAATTGAATGTTTGAAATGAAAATTGAATAGAAAATTTTGAATTGAAAAATTTGATACCAAGAGTTGAAATTGAAAGTTTGAATCGAAAATTTTGAATTGAAAATTTAAATTGAAAAAAGAATCGAAAGAGATTTTTGAATTTAAGAAAATTTCTCCCCCTAAATAAAACAAAAGATCATCGGGGAAACGAAACGACTTTTGGCCCGGAGAGACTCGCCAAAAGGGATTTTTCAATCCAAATTTGTCTCATGGCGGGTCTTCTCCTATAAAATTCGTCGGAATAAAAAATAGATTTGGGCCTACCATACCGGGCGTTTTTGCAATTACATTTATATATCATGTGCCCGGGTTTCTTACAATAATTGCAAAATTTAAAACTAGAGCTCCCCCTTACAAAAACAGTGGGTGCATGGGAGGAGGAAGCTTGGTTGGTGTAGCCAAGTCCATTGGTGGTTCTAGATACTCGTTGAGACCCTAAGAGTTTGGACAAATTTTGTTCACCTTGGGTAAACTTGGCTAGGGATTCTCTAAGGTCTTTGATGGTTGATTCCAAAGAATCAACATTTGGAAAATTTTGGATTTTTAGGGAGAGTTCCTCCTTCTCTTTGAGAAGTTGGTCTTTTTTGGAGGAAAGTTTTTTGAAATTCTTTTTTAAAGCGACAAATTTTGAAGAAAGCTCATGAAAACCATTTTCTAATTGGTCTCTAGCATGTGAGAGTTCTTCATAGGATAGATGATTTAAAGAATTGGAATTTGAAGAACAAGAGGAGGAGTCGGATGATGTTACCTCATGGAATGCCATTAGGCATTTTGTACCTTGGTCGCTCGAGGAGGAGGAGGAGGATGAGGTGTCACTCCATGTCGCCTTGAGAACCTTCTTCTTTCCTTTTTCCTTGGCCCGTTTCTTGTTGAGTGTGCAATCGGGCTTGTAATGGCCCTTTTCGCCGCACCCGTAGCATTTTACCTTGGGCTCGGATTTTTCGGTGGGTTCTTGCTTTCGCGCCTTGCGAGATTTCTTCTTCTTCTTGTGCTTCTTCATAAATTTGTGCATTTGGCGGGCGAGATTCTCCATTTCCGAATTGCCGCTTGATGATGAAGAAGATGAAGATGAGGAGGAGGAGGAGCTTACTTCTTTTTGTACCTTGAGGGCGATGTTCTTTGGAGTTTTGATAGGGGTGCCCTCCTTTTGTGCTTGCCTCCTCATCGTGATCTCATAAGTCATGAGAGATCCGATGAGCTCCTCTACCGGCATATTTTTGACGTCCTTAGCTTCTTGGATCGCCGTAACCTTTGGTGCCCATGAGCTCGGAAGGACCCATAAGATCTTCTTGACCATCGTCTCGGCTGAAACATCATCACCAAGAGATTTCCTTCCATTGCAAACGTCAGTGAAGCGAGTAAACATTTCAGAAATAGATTCATTTGGATGCATGGAGAATGATTCAAAATCTTGAAGAAACATATCTAATCGAGTATCCTTTACTTTTTTGGTCCCCTCATGGGTAACCTCCAAAAGTTTCCAGATTTCATGTGAGGAGGTGCATGTGGAAACTCGATTAAATTCATTTCTATCTAACCCGCAATGAAGAGCATTCATGGCTTTGCCATCAAGCTCAAAATTCTTAATATCGGCGGGGGTCCATTTGGATTCGTCGGGGGAAGACAAAGAATAACCTTGCATGAAAATTTTGTAAATAGGATATCCTATGCTTCTTAAAAAAGTGGTCATGCGGGTTTTCCAATAATTATAGTCGGTCCCATCAAAAAATGGAGCCCGACCCAAAGAAAAGCCTTCGGGGGCGAAAGAAGTGGATGTCATCACAATGGATCTTTGAATTTGAAACCGTTTAAGGTATTACTCAAATTACCCCTCTGATACCAATTGTTGGACGGAAAGAAACGGGGAATGATGGCAAGAGGGGGGGTGAATTGCCTTTTAAAAAATTGATTAACAATTAAAACAAATTAAAGAATGCAGTGGAAATAAAAGAGGCAAGACACACAAATTGATAACGGAGTTCGGCCAAAAACCCGGCCTACGTCTCCGCTCCCAACTCAACCGTTGAGAGATTCCTACCGCTTGCTTTTCAATGGTTTTAGCAAGAAACCCACTAGGCTTTGAGGTAGCACTAGGACCTATTACAGCTTGCTTTTGAAATGGTTTAGCAAGAACCCACTTGCTTTTAATGGAATAGCAAGAACCCACTAACCTTTTTAACGGGTGAAGGCTAGCTCACCGAAAACTCAAGCCTTTTAAAAGGAAAGGCTTGAAGAAACCTCTTCACACCTTAGTGGTGTGTGAGAACCCAAAAGAAAGGGGGATGAAGAAGGAGTTTGGGGTTTGTAGGAACAAACCCAAATTTAAAGCTCAAAATAAATAAAACAAGAAAAACTGTAATTGAGTAAGTCTTGGGCGCCTTTGATTGATTGGAGATGTTGAAGGCCGCTTCCAAGCTTCTTTGAAGGTGCTCTTGGATGTGGAATTGGATTGGAGCACGTTGGGTTCCTTGAGGAAATCCGCTGGAGGTTCGCCAAAATGATCAACAATGTGTCCGGTGGCTTGGTTGAAGTTCCAGGGCTTCCTAGGCCTTTATTTATAGGCATGGAACCCATTGGGGGCCTTCGGAACCGTTGTAAAGGCCTTCGGAGCCGTTGGAGGCCAAAAGAGGTTTGACTGGTCAAACCCAACGGCTAGTTTGACTGGGCTACCGGCTGGCCGGTACAGCTCCACCGGCTGGCCGGTGCCTTGCAAAATGGAAACTTGTTCTGCCCAGGAGCCACCGGCTGGCCGGTGAGAAGGCCACCGGCTGGCCGGTGGTGAGACAGTAGGTCTCACTGTTGAACTGGGTGCCACCGGCTGGCCGGTGGTCCAGCCACCGGCTGACCGGTGGAGCCTGGCAGTGGGCAATGCCTCTGCCAGGTCCACCGGCTGGCCGGTGCTATCACACCGGTTGGCCGGTGGACTGAGTTTCAGTCCACTTGAGATGATTTCTTGGGCCATTCCTTTGGCAATCTCTTGCCTATCATCCAAAACACTTAAAAACAATGTTAAACACATATGAAAGTGATTGTGATCATGAAAATCAAAGAGTGTGGGGTACAACAAATAAATGAAAAACTAATGCCATTAATAAACTGAGAATGAAACTGCATCCATAGATTTTGTCATAGTGAAAACCTCATGGATAGTAATAACTGATAATGATTAAAGATAATTATTATTAATTGGATGTCATGTATCTGGAACATGATATCATAATACCATAAAAACAGTTTAGTTCTATTGGTAGAAACCCATCTGATTTTTGAAAAGAAACTCGAAGGGTTTGTTTCCAACTGATTTGTCTCATGAGACCTACCGATGCATCGAGGGACTGTAGCAGGCCCCACCTGCCACTTCATGTCCAAATAATTATTTATACATAGATTCAACACAATATTAATATTCCGTTACATTATCTGTATAGAATAGAGGATACATATTCATCAATATTTCAACAAACAATAGAAAATTCAAAATAAATATCATATGTAAACACTACTACAAAAACGGGCAATAACAGCGCTAAAATCGGGCTTTAACAGCGCTAGAAAAGCGCTGTAAAGCTCAGCGCTGATAAAGGGGGGGGGGGTCCTTTAACAGCGCTTTTTTAGCGCTGTTAAATGTCACCTTTAACAGCGCTAAAAAAGAACTGTTAAATGTCGCCTTTAACGGTGCTAAAAAAGCGCTGTTATATGTTGCCTTTAACAATGCTTTTTTAGCGCTGTTAAATATCTCCTTTAACAGCGCTTTTTTAGCGCTGTTAAATGTTGCCTTTAACAGCGCTAAAAAAGCGCTATTAAATCCCTGCCTGCTTCTAATAAAAAACCTGCACCAGTACAGCCAGCCGAGTAAACCTGCACAAAAACCAGTATATCAACCACAGACCTGCACAAAAACCAGTATATCAACCACAATCATGTCATCAACCGATCACAACCCAACCAAACAGTGTTCTTACCATGATTTAGATACCGTCTACCTAGAAACAAAAACTACCTCATTACATAGTATCACAAAATATTCCTACACAACTTAGAAGATAAATACTAGAACATTCCACTATGCATTGTTTCTCCTTGGATTTCCACTTGGTTTTGACAAATCGTGCAGAGCCCATGCTCCTTGAATCATTCTGAAATACATAAAAAGGATATCCCAACTCTCCCAACCATCACCCTTAGTAATTATGTATATTAATACAAAAAAGGTAACATATCATAAACTGGGGGACTGTAATGAGACATCAAGATTAACATTCTATATATAGGATCGATGTCTGGTAGGATTGGTTGCTTTGATACATGACTCTACCTGGACCTCAAAAATAGATATATGATCTCACTCCAGGACTTTTAGAGAGACTCCAACTATGTCTAGGACGTCCTGTTGAAGCGATCGTACTACCATAAGTAGGAAAAGATACCAAAACCATCCTAGGAAGGATCATGGGATCCAACCCTAATGAAATATGTCCTTGATATAGTGTTCAAAGAGATCAATCATGGTACATAAAATTATGTGTCATTTAAAGGGTCACATGCCTTATCCCTTTACCCTGGGTAACTCCAATGTTCAGCTGCCTGTGTGAATATACATGTCATATCAATAGGAAATTACATGGCATGTTAAAAAACATATACGTGTTACCCTTTTATCTTGTTTCCTCTTATGCACCCTTGCCCTATGTTAGTACATGACGTCGATCCCGTGTGATTCTTCCTGTGTATCTGTACAAGGGATAAACTACGTAGCTGGCTCATTAAAGACGTGTAGTGGGATATATTCCATGTAGTAAAGCCATGTAATCCACCCCATGTTTGTGTATCTCAAAAATTCATGCCAAGTCTTGGGGGAGGGTCTACACTACATGTGAGGTGGATATCTCAGTTGTTGATTTCACTTAAAAATAAGTCCATTTTGAACAAAACAGAGGCACTTTGAGTGGTGTCGACCACACCGGGCCTCGGATTGAGTCGGGGTTGACTCATACACATAAAATTTGACCCATGGATCATTGTCCTTAAGTTTCAATAGAATCTGAATGTGTTTGGTCAGTTTCCCGTATGTCAGTTGTTGATTTCTCACTTAAAATTAAGTCCATTTTTAACAAAAACAGAGGCACTTTCAGTGGTGTCGGCCACACCGGGCCTCGGATTGATGTGGGGTTGACTTGTACATGTCACATTTGACCCATGTATCGTTGTTCTAAAGTTTCAACAGAATCTGAATGTGTTTGGTTGGTTTGTCGTATGTTAGTTGTTGATTTCACTTAAAATTAAGTCCATTTTTAACAAAAACAGAGGCACTTTGAGTGGTTTCGGCCACACCGGGCCTCAGATTGAGGCGGTATTGACTCGTACATGTCACATTTGACTCATGGATCGTTTTCCTTAAGTTTCAATAGAAACTGAATGTGTTTGGTCGGTTTGGTGTATGTATGTAAAATATTGTCCATTTTAAACAAAATACATACACTTGGAGTGATACCGGCCACACCGCATCTCGGATTGAAGCAGGGTTGACTCGTACACGTCACATATGACCCATTGATCATTTTACTAAAGTGTTAATACAATACTAAGGCGTTTGGTCGGTTTCCCGTATGTCAGTTGTTGATTTCACTTAAAAATAAATCCATTTTGAACAAAATAGAGGCACTTTGAGTGGTGTCGGTGACACTGGGCCTCGGATTGAGTCGAGGTTGACTCTTACACGTCAAATTTGACCCATGGATCATTTTCCTTAAGTTTCAACAGAATCCAAATGTGTTTGTTCGGTTTGTCGCATGTCAGTTGTTGATTTCACTTAAAAATAAGTCCATTTTGAACAAAAGAGAGGCACTGTGAGTGGTGTCGGCCACACCGGGCCTCGGATTGATGCGGTGTTGAATCGTACACGTCACACATGAGTCATTGATCGTTGTGAAAAAGTATCAACGCAATCAGAAGCCGTTAGATCGGTTTGGCGTATGTACGTAAAATATTTTCCATTTTAAACTAAATACATACACTTGGAGTGATACCGGTCACACCGCGCCTCTGATTGAGGCGGGGTTGACTCGTACACGTCACATTTGACCCATGGATCGTTGTCCTTAAGTTTCAATAGAATCCCAATGAGTTTGGTCGGTTTGTCGTATGTCAGTTGTTGATTTCACTTAAAATTAAGTCCATTTTTAACAAAACAGTGACACTGTGAGTGGTGTCGGCCACACCGGGCCTCGGATTGATGCGGTGTTGAATCGTACACGTCACACATGAGTCATTGATCGTTGTGAAAAAGTATCAACGCAATCAGAAGCTGTTAGATCAGTTTGGTGTATGTACGTAAAATATTGTCCATTTTAAACTAAATACATACACTTGGAGTGATACCGGTCACACCGCGCCTCTGATTGAGGCAGGGTTGACTCGTACACGTCACATTTGACCCATGGATCGTTGTCCTTAAGTTTCAATAGAATCCCAATGTGTTTGGTCGGTTTGTCGTATGTCAGTTGTTGATTTCACTTAAAATTAAGTCCATTTTTAACAAAACAGTGACACTGTGAGTGGTGTCGGCCACACCGGGCCTCGGATTGATGCAGGGTTGACTGATACACATCACACATGAGTCATGGATCGTTGTGAAAACGTATCAACACAATCAGAAGCCGTTAGATCGGTTTGGCGTATGTACGTAAAATATTGTCCATTTTAAACAAAATACATACACTTGGAGTGATACCGGTCACACCGCGTCTCGGATTGAGGCGGGGTTGAGTCATACACGTCACATATAACCCATGAATCGTTGTCCTAAAGTGTCAACACAATCCGAAGGCGTTTGGTCGGTTTCCCGAATGTCAGTTGTTGATTTCTCACTTAAAAATAAGTCCATTTTGAACAAAACAGAGGCACTTGGAGTTGTGTCAGCCACAACAGGCCTCAGATTGAGGCGGGGTTGACTCGTACACGTCACATTTGAAGGTGAGTATGCATACACGATAGTTGACCTTCTTAGAGAAGAGTTTCTGGAAGAGTATAAAAGACATGAAGCAATGAAGATCATTAGAGTGTTGGAGCAAATGTGGTTGCTACAAACAATGTGGAAATCGGCTTGTGCAAAGCGACCTAAGTTACAACTTGCAGGTATTGTACTCTATTTTTTTCTGGAAGGTTTCAGTTTAAATGCATTTTGGAATGATCATTGCTAGCCATTGTCTTTTAGGTTTTTTTGACAGCCGAGGGGAAAGGGTGGGGTCTGCAGACATTGGAGGATATGTCGAAGGGTGATTTTGTGTGTGAATATGTTGGAGAAATGTTAACTCCCGCAGTTCTGAAAAGAGTCACTATTTAAAAGAAAGTCACAAGTTTAGATACATCTCAAGATGGTCAGTTTAAAGACATTTTGAGGGACACTACTAAAGACATGCTCAGATATGCACACATCCCCCACTTTTAGACCGTTGTCTACTACAATGATCTTCCAAACAAGATATGCATTAGAACGCTCAAGATACATAGAGAAATTCACTGGCCACCTTCGAGAATGATCTGAAGCACAAACCATGACAGCATTATGTTTTTCCTTGAAAATTCTCTTGGCGAACTGGAATGGCAACTCACTCTTGTGATTTTGCGTCTCTACTTATCTCTTTATGTGTGCAGCTACTGCCATTCCAGTTCGCCAAGAGAATTTTCAAGGAAAAACATAATGCTATCATTGTTTGGGCTTCAGATCATTCTCAAAGTTGGGAAGTGAATTGCTCTATGTATCATGAGCATTCTAATGCATATCTTGGTTGAAAGATCATTGTAGTAGACAACGATCTAAAAGTGGGGGATGTGTGCATATCTGAGCATGTCTTTAGTAGTGTCCCTCAAAATGTCTTTAAACTGACCATCTTGAGATGTATCTAAACTTGTGACTTTCTTTTAAATAGTGACTCTTTTCAGAACTGCGGGAGTTAACATTTCTCCAACATATTCACACACAAAATCACCCTTCGACATATCCTCCAATGTCTGCAGACCCCACCCTTTCCCCTCGGCTGTCAAAAAAACCTAAAAGACAATGGATAGCAATGATCATTCCAAAATGCATTTAAACTGAAACCTTCCAGAAAAAAATAGAGTACAATACCTGCAAGTTGTAACTTAGGTCGCTTTGCACAATCCGATTTCCACATTGTTTGTAGCAACCACATTTGCTCCAACACTCTAATGATCTTCATTGCTTCATGTCTTTTATACTCTTCCAGAAACTCTTCTCTAAGAAGTTCAACTATCGTGTATGCATACTCACCTTCAAATGTGACGTGTACGAGTCAGCCCCGCCTCAATCTGAGGCCTGTTGTGGCTGACACAACTCCAAGTGCCTCTGTTTTGTTCAAAATGGACTTATTTTTAAGTGAGAAATCAACAACTGACATACGGGAAACCGACCAAACGCCTTCGGATTTTGTTGAAACTTTAGGACATCGATTCATGGGTTATATGTGACTTGTACGACTCAACCCCGCCTCAATCCGAGACTCGGTGTGACTGCACCACTCCAAGTGCCTCTGTTTTGTTCAAAATGGACTTATTTTTAAGTGAGAAATCAACAACTGACATACGGGAAACTGACCAAACGCCTTCGGATTGTGTTGAAATTTTAGGAAAATGATTCATGGGTCATATGTGATGTGTATAAGTCAACCCCGCCTCAATCTGAGACGCGGTGTGACCGGTATCACTCCAAGTGTATGCAATTTGTTTAAAAGGGACAATATTTTACGTACACATGCCAAACCGATCTAACGGCTTCTGATTGTGTTGATACTTTTGCACAACGATCCATGACTCATGTGTGACGTGTACGAGTCAACCCCACATCAATCCGAGGCCCGATGTGGCCGAAACCACTCACAGTGTCTATGTTTTGTTAAAAATGGACTTAATTTTAAGTGAAATCAAGAACTGACATACGGCAAACCGACCAAACGCATTCGGATTCTGCTGAAACTTAAGGACAACCAAGATATGCATTAGAACGCTCATGATACATAGAGTAATTCACTTCCCACCTTCGAGAATGATCTGAATCCCAAACCATGACAGCATTATGTTTTTCCTTGAAAATTCTCTTAGCGAAGTGGAATGGCAATAGCTGCACACATGAAGAGACAAGTAGAGACGCAAAATCACAAGAGTGAGTTGCCATTCCAGTTCTCCAAGAGAATTTTCAAGGAAAAACATAATGCTGTCATGGTTTGTGCTTCATATCATTCTCGAAGGTGGCCAGTGAATTGCTCTATGTATCATGAGCGTTCTAATGCATATCTTGTTTAGAAGATCATTGTAGTAGACAATGCTCTAAAAGTGGGGAATGTGTGCATATCTGAGAATGTCTTTAGTAGTGTCCCTCAAAATGTCTTTAAACTGACCATCTCGAGATGTATCTAAACTTGTGACTTTCTTTTAAATAGTGACTCTTTTCAGAACTGTGTGATATGAAGGTATTTTGGAGATTTTACTGGTTCATGCATGATATGAAGGTATTTTGGAGATTTTACTGGGTTTTTTTTCAAAGGCCAAAGAAATGTGGTCTATCATTCTTGCATGTTTCTGGTGCATTTCATCTGTTAAAATGGACAAATGACCCATTGGAGAAAGAATGTTTTATTTAATAATAATTACAATTTTTCTACAAACATTTACATACAAGAATGTTTCATCTTTTTATCCCCATGAACCCCTCTCAAAAATTTCTGCCAATTATACGCGTCTGCAACTCTTGCAATAAAAGTCAGATCTTCATGCTATATCTGGACAATCTTGCATCAGGTACGTGGCCCACTCGTTTCTGAACATATCTACATCGTCTTGTGAATATGACGCTTTTCGGCATTCATAATAGTACTGAAAAATATATAAATAAAGAATTAATAAATAATTTAAATGAAATAGTACTTGTTTTCGAAAATACCTCTTTAGGGATGCTAATTTGTCCATTGAAAACGATCTCTTTCATGAATCTACAAACATAATAACCGCAATCTTTGTTGTTTGTTTGTTTTGGACACTACAGAAACATTTATCATGAGGTGAGTAAGTAACTTGTGTTTCATATATGCTTGGATAGTGCAATTTTATTATATATACCCTGATATTTGTCCAGACATAGTACTTGCTCGGCTCCTTATGCTTAGCTCCTGTCCTCATACCATGATTTAGACGATATTGGTACACCGCCCTATCATAACAGAATCCTCAGTAAAAGATAATATATATTATATAAATTGATGTTTAGACCTAAAACGTAGGATGTAGTGTCTTACAGATTGACAAACTGCATCACATGCGGTCGGTTTGTTGGATATCCGTGCTTTGAGTCCAGAAAATAAATCTTGGGTGTATCCAAATGCACCGCAATTAGCAGTCAATGTTTCCTAAATACACAAAAAGGAATAACTAATGAAAGAAATGAAAATATAATTGATATGCTTTAATCGTAGAGTTTTACCCCTGCATGGTTGGTATGAGGAAGAGTCGGTCATCCGTTATCTTGCTATCAAATGCTTTCAGCAAAGAAGTCGCTCTTTCCTCAATTTTTGATTCTGATAATTCTATTTCTTGTGTTGATGTGATATGAGGACTGACGAGTCCGAACTTTGGCTTATGAGGAAAACCCTTCAACTACTTTTCATATATACATCTTCCAATAATATAAAATGTATTTAATCATAATTAGCACAATATATCATCTTTTGGAAAAGCGACGGGGTTGAAAACATACCTCATATACACATTTACACTTGTGACGCCGAGCCACTGATACTCAAGGATCTCATTTACATTTTCAGCAGCAAAAAAATCTTGTATTTCCTCTCTATACATATTCTCTTCAAAAACAACTACATGGCTACTACCATTTTTCAACTTCGTATCCACATGAGTCTTCAATTCAATTAAATATGGATAGAGAATAGGCGGTGTAATTACACTTTCAGTAGATCTTTTGGATCGGTTGGTCGATATTTTCGATGCTCCTTTCACTGCATCCCCTTTCTTCATCTACAATAAAATTCATTGGTTCATACCTTTTTTTTATAAAGGTTTGGCTTAAAAAACTGTAAATAAATACCTCTTTTTCGGCATGTAGTCTCACAAGTTGTGATGGCTATGCAATGAATTTCCCAATAGGCTATTCGATTGTACAAATATCATCATCATCAATTGGAACAGGTAGTTGTGTTGTTGGCTCATGAGCTACCGTAATTGTCACTTTCAGATGATCTTTTGAAAGTGCTCTATTGTGCAGCGTGTCCTCTGAGATGTTGAATACTGTATCCCTCGCTACAAGGCAATAGGTGGGTGTTGAAAGATATAAATCACAATAATTATCACCCTACAGAAGATCAATATAGGAAGAAATCAGTGTTTGTCTGATTCACATTTTATCAGAACAATTAATAGAATATTGATTACCACAGCTAACACAGCTCTTTCAGGGGAATGGCTTGCCTCAAAGCTGGTGGGGTGTGGGGCAGGATCTTCAGGCGCTGGTTGTTCCTGAGTTGTCTCTTCTCTTGGCTTCTGACCCATTAAAGTTGCTAGAAACTCTCCCTGCCATTGAAACTGTTCTTCAAGAGTTGCTAGTCTATTTTTCATTGCTGTCATTTCTTCATTTTTTTGATCCTCTTGTTTTTTTTCTCATAATATACTCGGGGTGTCACCCCAAACCCCCCAGCTCTGACGTGACCGTATTGTTCTGGTCGCTTCAAAGCTGTTGCTAATATATCTACACCAACTGCAAGAGTACCTGACTCCTGTGACTGTCGGATATAAGAAAATAAGTAATTATTATTATGTAATAGCAATTTAAAAACAAAACATTTTATCGTGTCATACTTACACATATTTCCCACACTTTTTGTGTGTTTTCATCAACCAAATTCCCTTCCTTATCCACACGTGCCTCCTTCCATAGCACATGACGAGGGATGGATGTGTGTTTGGTTTCAGAGGCATCAATCTACATATAAATAAAGAAAGATTTTTATAAAGTTGTTTCTTGACACATAACAATATCACTGTAAATTTAAAATACGCACCATTTTCTTTTCTAGTGAGGCGTACCCCATCCTTGCTTTACGATAGGGGTACGTCGGTTTTGATGCGCGTTCCTTGTTTTCAGTACTGAGTTACTGTTTCATAAATGAAATATTGACAATCAAAGTGATGAATACATGTATATCCTCAAACAACATATTATCAGTCACAATGTACCTGAAACTTTTGATCCCCATGATGACCAACAAATGAATCCCATGATTCTTGGGATATCAAGTGATTGTAGACAATGGGTGGTTGCGGGTTTATTTTACCCTTGGAATCTTTCAGATGATATTTTGTAAGAAGAGTGCGAAAACCTCGATGACACCTTCCCGCAAGCTTTAGTACATAAGTCTTGTGTGAATCATCTACTATAAATGCACTCTGCAATGGATTGTGAAGAAGAAGACATTGTTTCATTATTTTATTTGCTAGTAAATTAAAGAAATGAAATCAAAATGTTACCGTAATTTCTTCCCACATCACAGCCTTCAGGCCGGATGAAACATGGTGCCATGAAGCTATGTCAATCGGCACGCGTTGCCGAGTGACAATTCCAACGTAACTACTAAACATTGCCTTGTTGGGGTTAACGTGTTGGCCCCGTGCATTCCACCCAACATCGAATTTGATTCCTTTGCTCTTTCCCTTCAAAACATTAGCCAACACTATTAAACTACGACACACCTATTTTTTCTGTGATGTCGCTCCTTTATCCCCAACCATTTCATCTATATCAGCATCATCAATGTTTTCATCTAAAATCCTAGCATCAGCATGTTCAGATAGTTGTTGGACCTCAACAATAGGAGCACCAATAGCAGCAGCAGTACCAACAACAATATGTTGAGATTGAGAGGCTTGAGAGGCTTGAGAGGCTTGTTCAGCAGTAGCAGCAGCAGAAGCAGCAGCAGCAGAAGCAGAAGCAGCAGCAGCAGCAGCTTGAGAGGCTTGTTCAGCCTCGAGGTTAGGAGCACCAGAACGTGCAGAAGTCATTATCTGCAAAAAAGGTTTAACACTTAAGTTGGATTACATAAATGCAATAATGATAAGATAATAACATGAGATAACAATATTTATATTACAAACAAAATATAACCTGTTTATTGAACTATTTTTTTTCAAAGGCTGAATGGATTTGACACCTCTATCGATAATCCAAATCCCTTCATTATGGTCTCCTCTAACATACAAAACGTCATCTTCATTGGAACCACTGTGAAATGATTACGACGTCCCACTGAAAGGATCATCCTCAATTGAATTTTCATCGGACCCTTTAGTAGTTTTGGACGATAACAGAACAATCGACCACTTTCGGTTTGCGGGGTCTGGAACATAAAATATTTGTACCGCTTGTGATTCCATTATAAATTGTTCGTCTTTGTACCCTTCTTTACTGAAATCAACTTTCACAAATCCCAATTCATCTATTTTAACACCACTGTTGTTATCAACCTAGTTGCATTGAAAAATCGGCAATTGGAATGTCGTATAATCCAAATCCCATATTCTTTTGATAATGCCAAAGTATGACATATTTGCGAAAATTGGATTTCTATCCTTACTACCAGAAACATTCATCGCTTCAGCCACAAGTGTTACTCCACTATTTTGCATGGTACTATCTTCATCATGTTTATCTGTATAGAATGTATAAACATTAATTACATAATAATTTTAAGATAATACATACATGCTTGGTCTGGTAGCTAGCCATAGAAGTCGTTCTGAAATTGAATTCGGATTTTCATCTAACTCCTTAAAAATATGGTCTCGAAACCATCCTATAAACTAGTGATTATGTGTATTTTCTATCCATTTTTTCAGCCCTTGATGGATTCAACTGCCTCAAAATTTCTTTGTGGGTTTCAATATATGGAGCAACCTCCCAACTGTTATGCAAAACATAAAGGTGGGCCTGCTCCCGATCAGTAATATTGATTGTCACAACATCTCTTCCAGAAATTCCCTTACCCTCAATGCGTCCAGTGTGACGAGATTTCGGCAGACCAATGCTTTCCACATCAGATAGGTATTCGGTACAGAATTCAATGGCTTCCTCAACAATATATCGCTCCACACTACAACCCTCTGGCTGACTTCGATTTTTGACATACCCTTTCAAAATCTTCATATACCGTTCAACGGGGTACATCCATCTATAGTGCACAGGACCACAAAGTCGAACCTCTCTCACCAAATGAACCATCAAATGAACCATCATATCAAAGAATGTTGGTGGGAAGAACATTTCTAATTCACATAATATGATGACAATTTCTTTTTCCATAGCTGGCAATTTCGTCGGGTCTAAAACTTTGCTGCATATAGCTTTGAAGAAGAAACAAAGTTTGTTTAACATATGAAGAACATTCTTGGGAAAAATGCAACGTAAAGATATAGGAATTAAATCTTGCATCAAAACATGGCAGTCATGTGATTTCAAACCTTTTAACTTCAAATCATTCATTGACACAATGTTTTTGATATTTGATGAATATCCCTCTGGAACCTTTACATCATTGAAGAAGTTGCAAAACTAATATCTCTCATCCCTAGAAAGAGTGTACACAGCTGGAGGAAGAAACGTTCGATTTTCACCCTTCACGGGAGCCAACTCTTCTCTTATTCCCATGTCAACCATGTCCAACCTTGCCTTAATTCCATCCTTTGTTTTCCCAGGAGCATTTAGCAATGTTCCTATAACACTATCACATACATTTTTTTCCACATGCATCACATCAAGAAAATTTCTAACGTACAGACATTTCCAGTATGGTAATTCAAAAAAAATTGATCTCTTTTTCCAACCAATTTTCATAAGGTTTTTCGAAAATGGTTTACCAAAAACAGTGTTCACGTCTTTTACTTTCTCAAACAGCTGATCACCTGTTAGTGGAGACGGTGTTTTGCGTTGTTCTGAACTTCCATTGAATGATGTTGTCTAAGATCGGTACTTATGTCGACGGGGTAGAAATCTACGATGTCCTAGAAACACAAATTTGGATGAATGTTTCAACCTAATTGATTCTGTATCTTCTTCGCACACAGGACACCCTTGACTTCCTTTAATGCTATAGCCTGACAAATTTCCATAAGCAGGGAAATCATTTATCATCTCATACAACAACGCTCTCAACGTGAAGTATTCTTTTTCATAAGAATCATACAACATAACACATGAATCCCATAGTAACTTCAAATCATCGATCAAGGGAGCCAAATATACATCAATATCGTTACCTGGTTATTTTGGTCCTGATATAAGCAAAGATAACATAATGAATTTCCGTTTCATGCATAACCAGGGTGGCAAGTTATAATTTACCAACATAACAGGCCAAGTACTATGAGTTCTGGTTTGAAAACCAAAAGGATTCACTCCATCGGTAGATAACGCAAGACGCAGGTTTCTCGACTCATTTCCAAATTTAGGATACTCATGATCAATTCTCTTCCATTGAGGAGAGTCGGTCGGGTGATGTAATTTTCCATCTTTATTTCTTTTATTTGCATACCACGACAATTGTCTTGCAGTTTCTTCACTTCCATATAGACGCCTAAACCTTGGAATGATTGGAAAGTACCATACAACTTTCGTAGGACTGCGTTCATCTTTCTTGTATCGAGAAGCCCCACACTTTGGGCATTCTGTAAGTGATTTTTTCTCCTTGCGAAACAATATACAGTCTTTCGGGCAGGCATGTATTCTTTCAGAAATCATACCCATTGAGTGTAGCATTTGTTTAGATTTATATGTCCATCTTGGGAGCTCATTATCTTCTGGAAGCATGTCATTCAAAAGAGAAAGTAGTTCCGTGAAACTGACATCACTCCATCCGTTGCCTGCTTTCAATTTATACAACTTCAGTACAGCTGACAATGCAGTATATTTAGTGCAACCAGTATATAATGGCGTCTTTTCACAACTCTTTAACTTCTCAAAAAATTTTGGGCAATCACGGAGTTCATGTTCAACTGTCCTTGTCATTTCCTCAATACGATCTTCATCATCATTGATATCTGTAATCACATCCTCTATACGGTCTTCTTCATTATCCATATTTGTAATCATATCTAATGATCCATAAAATGCAGTTTTATTCCAGCCAATAGCTACATTAGCTTTTTCACCGTGTTTATTCCAACATTTATAACTCTTATCTATTCCGTGACATATCAAATGTTCTTCCAACTCCTCTGGAGTAATTAGTCTAGAATAACAACAACGTAAACACGGACAAAGGAGTTGAGAAGGTTCCTTTGCATGATACTGTGCAAACTTGATGAACTCTTTCACTCCGTTCTCATACTCTATTGTCAAACGATTAGCATCCATCCAATCTTTATTCATCGCCATTAATTCTGAATAAACAACATGGAACATCATGTCCATTAATTACAAATGAAAAATAATGAATGTCGTGTCCATTAATTTTTATGTAAACCATAAGGAGCATATTGTTCATTAATTTCGAATAAGAAATATGGAACGTCATGTCCATTAATTCCAAATAAATAATAAGGAATTTCATGTCCATTAATTCTGAATAAGCAATACAGAACGCCATGTCCATTAATTCCAAACAAACAATATAGAATGTTAATTCCATTAATTTCGAATAAGAAATATGGAAGTTCATGTCTATTAATTCCAAATAATCAATATGAAACATTATATTCATTAAAGAAGGTAATAATGATGTAATCACATCCATATCATATTATGATCAAGTCTAAGGAATATCACCCTTGCATTTTATCAATTAATTTGATAAATTTAAGTCTTATAACTGATAATTAGTAAGATGGGGTCCAAGGTATATAATCAATAGCACTACATTGTTTAAAAATGGTTAAGGAACATGGCCTTACCATTCAACTTTTATTTAATTCATTTAAGTGATCAAGTAGTCCATGGGTATGTCCATTACACATAAATATCATTAATTCCATTTAATAAACCCATGGGCATGGGATATATCAACACATGTCAAAGGTGGTTCAATTTCAAGCCAAAGATCAATAGGGGCATGGGCTTATAAGAAACACACCCTAAGGGGGTGATTCGAGTAAGGTATACAACCTCCAAAGAATAAGTTTGGTGCACAATGACTAACCAATTTAAGACATGATAATCTACTAAATTAATTTTACATTTTATAGTCAACATACAGAAGGTTCACCACATGGCACAATAGCGCATCATATAAACTAGGGGTGTCCATGGGTCGGGTCGGGTCGGGTTGGAGGTGTTTCAAGGCCTGACCCGAACAAAAAAGTTCGGGTCGGGTCGGGTCGGGTCACAAGCTTTCGGAGCAACCAACCTGACCCAACCCGACCCAGTGGGGTCGGGTTACCCGTCGCATGCCCGAAGGACCCAACCCAACCCAACCCATCGAGGGTCGGGTCAATTTGGGTCGGGTTATATGTGTAAACCCAACCCAACCCGACCCAAACCAATCCAACCCATCCCAACCCAACGGACCCGAACCATCCACTCAAACCCAACCCCCCTAGACCCAACCCGATTGACACCCTGCACTGCACCAGCCTGCTGCACAAAAAAACCAGCCCCCCTACACAAAAATTTCAGCCCCCTCCCCCTGCACCCTCTTCCCCCTCCCCCAGGCACACCAGCCCCCCCCCCTCCTGTACCCTGTACAACACAACACCCCTCTCCCCCTGCCCCCTCCCCCCTGCACAGTCTCCCCCCTCCTACACCCCTGCACAAAAAACCCAGACCCCCCCCCCCCCCCGCACAAAAATTTCAGCCCCCCTGCACAAAAATTTCAGCCCCCTGCACCCTTTGTCCCCCTCCCCCAGGCACACCAGCCTCCCCCTCCTGTACCCTGTACAACAAAACAACCCTCTCCCCTTGCACTCCCTTCCCCCCTCCGCCTGCACTCCCTGCCCCCTCCCCTCCCCCCTCCTGCACCCCCACACAACACCCCTCCACCCCTGTATGGCACCCTTGCACCCCTACACCAGCATGCAGCAGCCTTGCACCCCCGCACCCTCCCCCCTGCACACACACACTAGCCTCCCCCTCCACCTGCAAACCAACCAGCCTGCCCCCCTATCCCCCGTGCCTGCACACCAGACCCCCCCCCCTGCACCCCTGCACCACCAGCCTCCTTGCACCCCTACGCCTGTCAGCCAACATCCCCCCTGCACACACACTCCCCCTGCAAACCAGCCTTCCCCCTACAAACCAGCCAGCCCCCCCCCCACCAGCACGCCAGACCCATCCCCCTCCAGCAGCACCACCAACCGGCCTCCCTCCCCCCTCATGCCCCCTACCCACTCCCTCTTGCAAACCATCTTGTCCCCTATCCCCCTGCCTGCACACACTAAACCAACCCAGCCTATCTCTCCCCCCCTGCCTGCACACACCAAACCTACCCATCTCGTACCCCTGCACACACCAGCCCCCCCTCACACCCCCTGCAAACCAGCCCCCCCTAATGTGACTCACTATCAACACCAGTAATAGAACCAATTGAAGTTAAAGTGGAGTAAATTCATGATGCAGTAGAAATAAACATTACTAACATAAGGAAAATCAAATCAAAAAAACACACAGCAGTAGCAGATTTGAAGAACGAATAAGCGAAAACATATGCAAAAAAATCATCACCAGGAGTAGAGTGAATAACATTGATTCAGTATGAAAAGAGGGAGGAGGGGAAGCA
Source organism: Viscum album (assembly GCA_963277665.1). NCBI lineage: Eukaryota > Viridiplantae > Streptophyta > Magnoliopsida > Santalales > Viscaceae > Viscum > Viscum album. The sequence continues at coordinate 816,192,530 of OY728162.1, forward strand.
GAGGCGACAAATAAATGAAAACCACATAAAAACCTACACTGCAAAACAATATTTAGGTCATCCACATACCTTGGGTGAAGAAATCGGAAGTCCAAAGAGGTGAGGGAGCCTTCTGCGCTGCATGGAAGACGCGACCGCCGGAGTAGGGGTGCACGAGAGGAGCCGCCAACCGTTGAAGAGGAGGAGTAGGGTTCGGAAGGGAGGAAGATCCGTGGAAGAGGGTCGAGAAGAAGGAGAAGGGGTACGGCGGAGGTCCGGCAAAGGGAAGATCGGGGGGAGGAAGCAGTCGCAAGGGTACAGTCCCGCGAGAGCTTAGGGCACGATAAAAAAGAGGAGACTGTCGGCCTCCTTTTAATAAAATTGGAGACAGGTTTTAACAGCGCTAGAAAAGTGCTGATAAAGCCCCCCCTTTATCAGCGCTAAAATTTAAGCACTGATAAAGGGGGGCTTTATCAGCGCTTTTCTAGCGCTGTTAAAACCTTTCCTTTATCAGCGCTAGAAAAGCGCTGATAAATCATCCCTTTATCAGCACTTTTAAATAGCGCTAATAAAGATTATCCTTTATCAGCGCTTTTTGATTAGCGCTGATAAAGGTAGCGCTTTGCTTGCCCGTTTTTGTAGTAGTGAAAATGCTATGAGGATTAGAAAATAATCATATCCATTATATGAGAATATGGAAATTTAAATGGAATATAATTTCAATTGAAAAGTGATCTCAAATGGGCATTATGTACACCACATAATAAAGAGTATGTTCACAATACTAAGAAAGTCACAATGAAGTGAAAATTGAGATAAAGCTCATTACCACGTTGTAATCAATTGTGCTCTATGAAAAAAAGTTAATAACCACCAAAAGAATCAAAGAATAACATGAATATAAAGATAATAATGATAATATATATATATAATTGATGTACACCAATATCTCATATAAGAAATAATAGGCGAAAAATGGAAATCCCACAGAATTGAAAGTGAGATGAGAAAACCCCTTACAAACATTTCAGCATGGTAACGAGTGTTCTTGCAAGGGATTAATGAGAGGTAAAGGGGTATCCCATTATTTATATATCATAATGTAAGTATGGGGGAGGTGTAAAAACATACCTCATCATTAGTAATTAAAAATAAAATGGCACAACATAGGGGAAATTCTTGAACAAAAGTGAGAGAGAGGATCCCTTACCTTATGCTTGAAGGTGTTCTTGATTGTTCTTAACGACCTGAATAATGAAAATTAGATTAATTAATTAATAAGTAAAGAACATAATCAACATTTAATTGATATTTTATAACCTTATTAGGTTTATTAATGGCATTTTTGATGGGTTTACGATATTCAATTTTATTGTTTTTGTAGAATTTTCTTCTTTGGTTTTCATGATCCGTTTACTTGTATTCATGAATGGATGTTTGTTTGAAATGTGGTTAAAAATACAGAATTGTTAATATAAATTATTAGTTAAATTAAATAGATATAAATGGTCTTATAATGATTCTGGTTATATACCATGAGGATGAATCATTCGATGAGTTAAAAATAAACGCTTGGATTTGGCTTGGCGGTTTTGTGCATAATAAAATTGTTTTGTATTATTATTCCATATTATGAATGTTTAAAGATTCCAGAACATTAAAAAAGATAAAATAAATATATTATGATCTGGTTAAACCATTGAAAAGGTTTCATGATTAGTATTGAAGATATTAATGCAAATAGAAAACCCATCTTCCTTGAGTGTGATAAATTAACACATCTCAGACGGTGTTTTCATTTATTGTATAAAAGGAGGGTAAAAAGAGATATTTATGATGAAATATTCCATTAGAATCATCAAAATCCAGTACATGTAAGGTATTGGAATTACTGTGGCATTTGGATGAGGTGAGGTGAGAAGAGAGCAATAAAATAATAAAATTTGTAAAAGAATTTGAAAATAAAGAGAAGAGAAATTCACCTCTTGAGTACTCCTCCTTGAGAAACTCCTTTAAGACCTTTTTTTGGACTTTTGGTGAGACCAGTATGTCTTGAATGTGGGGAGAGGGATTGGGAATAGTATTTTGCAGAATTTAGGCAATTATTGAAGCTTGAGTAGTGTGGGAGGAAGAGGGGGTGTGGGGTGGTTTATATAGTGGAGGGGAGAGGGGATTTATTTATATTATATTCATTAATTTATTATTTCTCCACAATACAAGGAATAGTGAGTCTTCCATGATAAAGAATAGTAATTTTATCATGTGAATCTGAATAAATTGGTCTTATATCATCATAACATCATACATGACTCTATAATTAGTGTATTTAGCTTATTTTGTAATTATAGTATTTCACTATTCATAAAAAATTCAAGTATTTCAAAAAAATACAAAAAATTCGCCCTAACCATTTTTCAATGTGTAGAATCCAAAAATGAAGTCTAGTTTTCAAAAAAAATTCTAAATATGATTAATTAAATATTTAATTAAAATCATTATTTAATCAAAAAATATAAACACTTAAATTATTCATCTTCATTTTTAAGGTGCCTAAATTTATTTATAAATTCTCAGGTGTGGATACCATTCATAAGAGTCATATTACTATTCATAAGGGTAAGTTACTATTCATAAGGGTAGGTTACTATTCATAAGTGTATGTTACTATTCACCAAAAATTAAGTTAATTCTATCAGACTCTAAATATCATCCTAAACACAACTGTGTATGTCAGATTTTCAAAATTCAAATCACACAAGTGGAAAATTTAAGTTCAATGGATACGCTATGACTATATCCTAAATAACCAAGTGTTTTTTCAAATAAACTCAGTGCTTTATGAAATATAGGCTATGACTCGAATGTTTTTAAGAGAAACATACCATAAAATGTTTGGGGTGCTACATTGATTCACCTTGGAATACGATGAAAGAAATAGAGGATGAATATAACATAAAGGATCCATATAAAGGATCTCAAGTGATGAATATTTATTTAAATTTTATGGGGAGAAATTAGGTAATAAGTGATTATTAATGGGAAAAATACTAGAAAAAATCATTTAAAAAAACACAATACATGGACCCATGGTACTAGGTTTAGTGCCACTAGGTACCTGGTGGAACCCCTAGGCCATGCAACCCTCTACTAAGGTTGGAATGTACCCAATGGAATTTCACAAAGTACCATATTTCACTAGTATTTATAATTTAACACCCTAAAATTTTATAATATTTTTTTAAATAAATTAAATTTCTTTGACAGCTTTCAATACACGCAACCCTAACTCTAAATGAAACGTGATATTGTATACTATTATATCATATCCATAAAATTAGTGGTGTGAATAAGAATAAGAAATTTAAAAACAAAATATGCTTAAAAATTTTATATAAATAAAATATATTAATAAATAATTACTCGATTTTTAGTAATGTTTTTTTGCTTTAAAAATATATTTTTCCTAAAAAAGGTTATTTATTTATTTTTCCAAGAATATAATATAATTAATTTATTAAAATTTTATAAAATTTATTTGAAAATTTTATCATCATATTTATAATCAAAATTTCAAAATTATACTACAGTGATGTTTTGATAATTTTCTAAATTGACTGATATTTCGACAAATAGTGAAAATACTGGTTTTTATTGAAAATTATATTTTCATTTAAAGAATATATAGTGTTAAATTTTTGTTTTAAAAGTAATATTAAATCATTTATATTATTAATCATCAAATTAAGGTCATTTTAATTAATTTTACATTGTATTTTGGTAAAAAAACTTTTTTTACTTAAAATAATATTACTTCTAGAAAATATAATTTCCTTGCGTTTTATGAGTTTAATTTTAAATTAAATTCTACCAATTTTGTGACTATAATTATATAAAATAGATTTCATAATTTTAATCATAATATCCAAAAAAAAATTGACAAGTATATCTTCATTTTTTTCATAATGAATAGTAAAAATAAAAAAAAGCATTACCTTGATAAGGGTAAAACAGGTAAAACAGGGTTAAGACTTTGGAATAAGGCTATAAAATTGATATAACACTTTATTTTATCCTAATTTATTAGTATATTTATGTTAAATACATCCAACTTTCTAAAATAAGGAAACTTTATGCTATTTTTATTTGATTGTGACCTTTATAATATTTTAAGAAAAGAATAAACACAAAATGTTTCTCTCTTGAATTTAATATCTGTAATTTTTTTCATAACGATAAAATGAAGATAGGTTAAGTTAGAAATTTTTATTTTAAATATTAATTAATGTTTTTATAATTTTAATTTAATGTTAATTTTTAGTAAGGAAATAATTATATTATATTCTTACACAATACTCACACATTGTATGTGCAAGAAGTAGAAATATCATGTAAATTATTTTAGCAACTCAAAAAATCATTTTTTTCTGGTGAGTTATAGTGCACAAAAAATTTAATAGATAAATATAAAATATTGGGATGTTTGAAAGTTTTATATTCAAATTTCATTCTATATTTATTACTTCAAAGTCAAAGTATATGAATAGTTCAAAAAATGTAATTAATGATATTTTTAATAAACAACATTTTATTTAATGATTGAAAATTCATAAAAGTCACATAATCAAACAATTGAATTTGATATTGTTGTAATTATCAAACATTTTTCATTTATGGGTTACTTTTCCATTTATGGTAACATTCTTCAACATTAAAGAGTAAAAACCATTCATATTGTGGTAATTATCAGAAGAATTAATGAGGGGTTAAAATAATAGATAAGGGATAAAACATAATTTAAGCATGTCCAAATATTATTGTATGAGAAGATTTCAACATATTCTCATCCTATATTCTTCATATATTAATTTCAATCCTATTGAACCTTAAAAATAATTTATATTAATTTAATACTTTAAGTAATTATAAGAGTTCCCCTCTCATTACTTATAAAAAGGAACCACTTCTCTTATCTTCCTCACACATTTTTGTTATTTTGGAATAATAAGAAGATACAAAATAGGGGGTGGAATTGTTTTCTTTTATAAATCATGATATATTGAAGTTTTATCCCTCTCTGTATAATATGAATAAATCCAATGTTATCTTCTTTAAGAAATTTATATAGCGAAGAAATAGAGAAGAAGGACACATCAGCTTTTATAGTGGTTCAGGACACAAATATCCCATATTCCACTCCACCAATGCTCTCTCGGTGAGATTTGTGATTTTAAATAAATAGTTCATATTATCATAATACCTCCACAAATGAGTGCAGGCAGTTGACATGTTTACAACAAGTATTTCACAAGGCCTTCTTGATCTTTTAAAGGGGAAAATAATATGCACCGATTATAATAATAAGGTAATACTCCACTATAATTGAGTACATAAAGATGATAATCTATGAAATAAAAATTAATTAATTTGATTGATATATAGATTTAGCCAACAATTTTAGTAGAAACTAAAATATAACAGATCTTCTTATTCTTAAAATATAATAGTTGTCATGAAAGAAAAGCGTCGAAGAGATCCCGGTTTCAACTAATCTTCAAGAAATACATAAAAAAATAACAACAACAATAATAATAAAATTATAGTGAATAAGAGCCTAATACCAGTTGATGAGGACTCAGAAAATGCATCCAAGAGACCCAATATCAAATCTAGGTGGAGACATATTTTCTTGTTACTATATCAGGTGTTGTAGAGGGTATTGTAGTAGCTGAAACTTTTCATCTGTTTAGGCTTTCGGGCCCCGGTTTGGTCCTCGTGTCCTTCAATACCTTTATGCCACCCAATTACTTCAGGGAATTAAGTCTATTGGGCCACCTCAAAGCCTTCGGGCCACCTCAAGGAATTTGGGCCACCTCAAGGCCTTTGGTCCACCTCAAGGCCTTCGGGCCACATGAAATGGTTCTTAAATAGACCAAATAGACTCTGTAAGGATAAAACTCCAGATGAGGATTCAAGATTAAGGAGCTTCACCATAGTAGATCTAATAGATTTGGAAGAATGAGAGGGTATGTAAATTACCATTGGGACCAGCATGTTCATGCATGAGAAGCCTAGCCAAACAACCATGCAAAGGTGGAGAGATGACACCATTATGGAGTTGCTGGGGAGGAGTAGTTCCAAGTAGTTATAGTTTGGATTTCTTCTAAGACCTTCAGTTCATGTAATTTAACAAAGCCTACAGGCCATTTAAGGGTTCCTGGTAAACCCTTAAAAGGGGGATATCAAAAATTAAGAAAAATAGAAGGCCTTCAGGCCTTTCAGTTAACAATATAATTATAGCCAAACATCATAATATTGTTAAATGTATGTATCCAAAGTGTAGATATTTATTATTGAAGATACGTCCATTATTTTAAAAAATATTCTCTACCTTTTTTTAATTATATAAATCTTGTAATTTGAAAATAGAAACTCGGTTTTCTTTCAGTTAAACAAATAAAAAAATATCAACTTAAAAAACACCTGGATTTGAATTTAAAATGGTCAAAGAAAGTCATAATTTCCCTTATAAATATGAATGATTTATTCTGTCAAACATGATCCTTTTAATCGGTCTTCAAGAATCATTTTAAAAAGATATTAAATAATTCCATCAAGACCATTTCAGAAACTTTGGGAAATATCTTGATTTAAACACAGTAGTTAAATAAGTCAAACATAGGTTTAAATTTGAATGTATGGTTGAAAACATACAAATAACTTCAAAACATTGGGGTTTTGAAAAATAATTTAGTTTTAGAAATTTATGTTTTCTTCTAAAAAGTATCATTCCTAATCCATACTTTTATAATATTATAGGTTATCTGATCTATACATTTACTCCAAACATAGGGTATAAAAACCATATATTATTCTTACAAATGTAGGGAAATGATTTTGTTTCCATAATACTTAAAAACATTTCGAAAACACATAAATTAATTTCATTTTCTAAAAAAACAACGGTATTTTTTATCATTAAAATCAGTAAGATTCATATAGCATTTTTTGAGATAATACATGCCCAACAATCTCCCGCGGTGATAAGAAAATATGTCGCCAAAAATTTTAACCCTTATATATCAGCCACAACATATCATAATACCATCCTAGATTCCTTATTCATGTCCTAGATCTTCTAGTATTTTCATAATACCATCCTTAGAAGTCTTAAGGTGTAATATAAAATTGGTTTCTCGATGAAGAGGTATATCTCTTAACTGAGTACTTTCAATTTTATTTCTTATTCTACCTCCTATAAATATGTGGTATTAATCATAAAATAATAAATTATATAGCCAAAATATACCAAAATATTATTATTATGGATCCACCACAATCCACTCTCCATTGCATCAAATGGGATGCCAATGTCTCACTCATGTGTGTGTGTGTACTACCACCTCCACATAGTGATATAATTTATTTTCCATCACAATATTTCATGGATGATTATTATGATGGAATTAATATAGATATATGATATACATGATATAATATTTATTATAGAGAGGTTAATCTAATGAATTTTCTTCTCCTATGGTTATTTCAAGGTAATACATATTTTATTATCATTTCTCCCTCATTAAATACTCATGAGACTGAAAGAATATTTTTCATGAAACCTGAAATTATTTCTCTCTTGGGTCGAAAATATATTTTCATCCACATCCATGTTTTAAAAAAAATATTTTCATGACTTTTTTAAAATTATACTACCATTTTATAAATTCTTTTTTACCCATGATTAAATTTTTATAAAATTGTGTAGAGGGAATCTTCTAATATTTTTTTGAATGATTAAATTTTGAATTTTTTCCAAAAATATGAAAGGAATATTTGTTTGAAATTAAATTAAATGAATTTAATTTCCCTTTTTCATGAACACTCAATGATTTGAAAGTTCCTTTACAATTTTCCATGTTTATTTTCAAAGTAAATTTTTTCCTTAAATTTTGGGGAAAATATATTTTAAATAATTTATTTTAAGTGAAAATTTTATTTTCCTTTAGAAATGTTCTAGTGGTATTTTAAATTATTTTTTATCTATGATAACATCATTTGATGTTACACATGATTTACAATGGGTATGATCCAATGATACCATCCACTTTCATTCTTTGGATGGATTATGATGATGATAACTTCAGAATGATTCTATGAAACCAGTTTCCTTCCCATGGGTTTATTAATCTATGATGAAACCTTTATGAAACAAATTTATTTTCTATGTGTTATTCTATGATGAAATGTTGAAATTTTCATGAAAATAATTTCTCTTCCATGGTTTATACTATGATGAATTTTCTCTAATATTTTGTAACACATATGTATGATTTTCATTATGTAACATTTAGACTCAAAATGATATAGAACCCCAATTCATTAGGTAATTATAGATATATCATTACATAATAAGCACTAGAATGTAAAATCAACCCCATTCAGTAAGATACATTGTCTAGTATGATAGTATTGGGAGTGAACAATGACTAATAATATGATGGAATGGAGAGAGAACCTAATCCACTATAATTGTCTTAGTAGTGATCCTTTGAGTAAGGAAATGATTTTCTATGCTTATTTACATGCCACAAAATTATTTCTTATTCCAATGTTATTCTCTTATGGATCATGTTATTTGATTCCATTTGATTCATGTTCTATTAATAACCTAGATTTATACTATGAATCTTGATTATGATCTATGATGTTATGGGTATGGTTTTCAAATGTTATGCCCATGTTATCATATCCCCATTCTCATTTTATTCTTAAATAATTTATGATATCCCACTTTATTACCCATACTGATCATTTGAGATCTCCCTTTATTATGACTTCCATCATAAGATATGAAGAATGATTTTAATTTTGATGTGACGAATAAGGAAGGTAGTTGTGAAGAACATAGTATGTTATGATGTAGATCTCTTATGAACAAGTGATTTATGTAACCATTTTTCAAAATACACTAAAATTATGCAATTATATCTTATATCATAATATTATGTATTGAATATTCATATAATAAGATGCAATATTTATGTATGAAATGTATGGGTCACTATAGTTGGTATCTGAGCCAGGTTTAATTACCATTGGAAACTTGGGGGAAACTTTTTGTGAGAACCCAATGGATAAGTTTAATTATAAGATAAAATCCAAAAGAATTATTAAGGTTTATATTATGTGGTTTTCTAGTATGATTATTGTTTCTAACATTATCATATTTTGGATTTAGTTCATGGATGAAACCCAAAGGAACCGTGTTAATTTTAAATGTGACAAAAAAATGAAATGATTTTCCTCCTAAAAAACTAAATGTTATGGGAGATGGAATAAAAAATAACATTACTATACTCATGAAACTTTTTAAATACATGAATAATGTTTATATTCTAAATTATAAAAGGTTAGAACAATGTTTTTTTGAGTCATTCATTAGAAAAAATCCAACTTCTTTCAGTGGATCCACTGATCCACTAGTTGCTGATAAATAGATCAATACCACTGAAAATATATTTTACATCCTCTAGTGTTTGGAATATGAAAAATTTATTTTTCCTACTTATCAATTTTAAGGTGAAGAGGATCAATGGTGGATTATTATCAAGAACATTAGGAAATGGGAAGAAAATTACTCTTTTGTGTAGGATGTGTTTAAGAGATTATTTTTTAATAACTATTTTCCTCATATTCTTTATAATAAAATGGGTAAGTAATTACTTGAGTTAATGTAGAAGGATGATGAATCCATTAATACGTATAATGTAAATTTTACAAGACTTGCAATATATGCTTATGGTCTTATCATCCAACCTGAATTTAAGGATGATCAATTTTTCAATGGTTTAAAACCAAGTCTTCAAAGGGCGTTATCCATAATAGAATTCAATTTTGGTGAATAAATCATTAAATATGCTATCATGGTATAAATAAATATTTTAATTACCCATAAATCTCATGATTTTGATAAGAAAAGATAGATGGTGTTTAAAATAAATTCTAACAATAAAATTCATAGAGATAAGAACATGTTCTTTACATTATTCTTGAAGTGTGGAAGGAAACATGGAGGAAATTGACATAAGGGGACTGTAAAATTTGTTATGTGTGTTAAGGAAATTCGTCATGGAATCAAATTCAATCATGATGGGAAGAAATCATCTAATGATGTGAATAGAGAGAAATATTAATAGAATACACCACCCACACTAAAATGTTTCAAATGGAATGAGTATGAACATTATGGTCCCTAGTGATCAAATCTAATGGTTCATAAATATGGTAATCAACATCATAAACCTCTTTAATGTAGATAAATAAGGAAATATATTGTGATAAAAACTTTAGAAGTGGGTAACAATAATGATGTGGTGAAAGGTACACTTACCATACAATCTTTAATTTAAAATGTATTATTTGATTATAGATATACCCACTCTTTTATATCTATGGAATTTACTAATGGAGTCAAATTACCAACTCAATGATTAAATGTTGAGTTATTTGTGAAAAATACCAATGGTATGATGGACACATCTCAAGTCTATAGTTCCTCCTTGATTAAATTTTGTGGGAATATTCTTTGTGAAAATCTTGTGATTCTAACTTTAGTTGAATTTATTGTGATTCTAAGATTGTATTATATTTTTTAATATATCACCCATATCAATTTCCATGGAAGGGAAGTCACATTTCATATTTTTCATGAACCTATGATCATTTATCATTATAGGGATGAATATGAACATCCAATGTAATTTAATTTAATCTTGTGGGTATTAATTCTAATCAATTAATAGTGACTATCTTAGATGGTTTGATAGAAACTAAATATTAAGGATATTTTTATTTTATATGAGTTTTTTGATTTCTTTCCATATGAGTTTCCTATTATTATTCAAAATCATGAAGTTGAGTTTTAAAAAGAACTCATTCCCAGTGCTATACATATTTCAAAGACTCCTTGTAGAATAGCCTTAGTTGAGTTGAAGGAATTGAAGAAGAAACTCTAGGATAATATTTAGAAGGGATTTAATCACCCTTGTGTGCCACATGGGGTGCATCAATTATTTTTGTTAATAATAATGATGGTTCAATAAATCTTTTCATTAATTATTGACAATATAACAAGATCAATATCAATAACAAGTATCATCTACCTCGTATCGATAAATTGTTTGATCAATTATAAAGATCTCAATACTATTCCTAGATTTACCTTCATTCCAGATATCATCAACTGAGGGTTAATATAGAGGATATACCCGCAAAATCCTTATATATGAGGTATGTGCCATATTAATTTTTAGTGATGTAATTAGACAAACTAATTCCCCTTTTATCTTCATGGAGTTAATAAATAGAGTCTTTAGATATTGCCTTGATAAATTTTTTATAGTATTTATATATGATATTCTAATATCCTCAACTAGTAAGGAAGATCGTGAATACCACTTTAGGATTATACTAAAGACCCATAATAATGAGAAGGTTATGAAAAATTTACCATGTGTGCATTTTGGATTGAAAAAAATTCATAGTGTATATCGGTGGATCCATTATTGTTTGATATTTTTGAACATTGGAAAATACAAAAAATGGTAATAGAAATCCATATTTTTATTGGTTTTCCTAGATATCATCCACCCTTTATGAATAATTTATCATTAAAATCTAATCCACTCACCAAGTTAACTCATAAGGGAGTCAAGTTCCTATGGATAGATGAATCTGAGGAAAATTTCAATGACCCTAAGATAAGGTGTCACGAACCGAATCTGGTCTCCATTAAAACCAGCACTCAACCCGGTCCATCAAAAGTCTCAAAGGGTATTCCCTATCCCCATGGACTGGAACAAGTTCTTTGGTATCATAAGTATTGTTTTGGGAATTATTTACCCGAGTATGGATACATAAAACAACCAAAAACAATCAATAAATCGACTCTGAAAATTACCAAACAAACAAGGCTTAAATAAAATTAAGAACTAAAAAAATGGTCTTAAACATGAAAAAATAGGTCCAATGATATAAAAAAGTAGCATAAAAACATACCATGGAAAACCACATGATAAGGGGTCATCACCCATGAGTCGTCTCCACAACACTACACCATGGAAGGAAACTAACAACTCAAACCGACATCACCCATGGCCTTTCCTTTACCTATGTCAAACATGATAAATTATACTTAAAACCAAAGGTGTAAGTAGGTTGTGAGACAAATCCCAATAAGATACCACCCAAATATTTCATATAGTAAGAAATACAAGATAAAAATCATGCAAGTTTTAGTAAACAGGAAATGGTGGCAATAATTTCTAAAGAATGAAACTTTTAAAAGTAAAATGTTTTCAAAGGATAATTTCAAAGGATGAGCAAATTTCAATAAAAAATGTAAGATACTTAATTTTCCATCCAAACACACCATAAGACAATTATCAATATTAAAGATTCAATGATCACTAATATTGGGAACATCCTTAGGAACTAGTTAGTTTCAGGCCCCATGTACCTCGTATCTCGGTTTAAAGTAACCATGACAATATTTTTTCTCATGCATGATCCACTTTTAGGGAACATAAACATAACCTAGTGGTCCCCATGCACCTCGTATCTTGGTGTAAAGTAACCATGAAAATATTTTGCACTTAAAATCCATCTAAAATCCCTCTTTTAAAACCAAATGCACACCAATATTACCCTCAAACCATAATTTTCGGCAACATAACATTTTAATAAGACCCTCCCATGAATTATAAAATATCACCAAGTGGTACAACATCAGACACACTTGTAAAACACCTATTTTAACAAAGAAATAGAATTTAAAAATATTTTTTTTAACAAATTCCATAAAAAATAATTTTCACAACAATAACAATGAAGGATGAGTATGATAAAAATATAAATCAAGAAAGACTAACTCGTCTAGTAAAGATTACACATGGAATCACTTAACACAAGTGTCAAAAATACCAAATCCTTGTGCAAAAGTTCAACCACACCACTGCCACACCACAAGGGAATTAAATCAAACCAAAAGAAAACAATATTAGACCAAGAAAACCATTATCAAACCCTAGGTTTTAAGCTCTACTTTCTGTACATTATGAACTTCAAGAAAAATGGAAGAAACCCTAAGAAAAAGGGAGGAGGAAGGAAGTAAACCCACTCACTTGAGAGATCTTGAAGTAATCACCACAAATACACTAATAAGTGAATCTCAAAGCAGCCAAAACTGATATGGATGTTTGAATAAGGATGAGGATGTCAAGTGGGAACAAAAATGGGGGAATAATAGTAAAAAAATTAAGGAGTCATGAATGAAACAAATTACCTTTTCCGATATGGACAATTTGAGAATGCCTGAGAAATTTTTCCCCTATTCGTAGTGAAGAAGAGATCCAAAGAGGGAGAAATGAACATGGGGGTGAGACTAAGGATTTTGGGCTCGGGTGAGAAGTGGGATCACAAAAAAACATTAAAAAATGAATGGGATATGAAAGAAATGATTTTTTTTAAAATAAGAAATGGGATCATGGGTTGGCCCAAATCCTGAATAAATCACCCAAATCCACTATTATTGTGGATTCATAAGGGGTAAAAATGGATATCTTGATATTAATAGGTTAGGAGAGGACATGTAACACCCCAGGTAAATAAAGAATGTGACATTTTCATATTTATCCATATTTGTGAATAAAGTATTAATATGACTTTAAAGGGGACTCTATGCTCGATGGCGTACCCAACACGCAACAACGAGTTTCTTGGGAATCTTACATTGCACTCTAATAATAAAATAATATTATTTTAAATGGTAGTTAACATGTAGTCGTTGTAATGGCGGGAATGGATAGAAATAACTAAAATATGATTATATATGTTTTTAAATGTTTTTACATTTATACAATAAAAGATAAAGGCTCAAAATACGGAAAGAATTCAATTTTAGGCGTATATGCCCTAGTTTTCACTAAAGGTTCACTTGTCGCCTTTTGATGGCGAACCGTCATTAAATATAGTTTTTATCACTCTTATACATTCTTTTGGACCAAATAAAACTCTTATTAAGAATCGGGACATAAAATTTTACTTTGTGTAATTTTTTGGTATCTTTCCAATAAAGTTCATTTTTTTAATGAATAGTGTAAAATGTTGTGTTTTAATTCAAAACCTCTTTTTAATCTAATTTATTTATATGATTAGATAATATTTTGAATTGGTTTTAAAGTGAAATTAGAAAATATTTTTACCATTAAATCCAATAGTGGTCGTTGGAATTAATTTCACTTTGAAATCGGACTTAAACTAGTGTCAATCTTTTGATACTTATTGTTTCATAAAAACACGCTATTTGTCATGACAGCGGGAATTAATTATTAAATTAATTAATTTGACTTATATGTTTTGAATTTTGTAAAACGGACTTAATTTTTGTATTCAGAATATCAAATATATCTTAGGGTGAATTTTTGGGATTTTTCAAAAAAACTTCAATTTTTGATGAATAGTGAAACCACTAAGTGGTACTTATAAAAACTGATTTTTCCGTTTAAATGGAATTTTGCCATCTTTGTGTTTTGAATTTCAAAAATCCGACATACATGGTTTTCATTAAGAAGTAAAATGTGGTTCAATGGGATAAAAATAATTTTTTGGTGAATAGTAACTTATTAAGTTTTTAATCGCGATTAGTGGTAATTAGTGTAGTTTAAGGTAAAAATGATATTATAAGAATGTGAAAACACCATGACACTTGTCCTACACCTATTGGGTGAGTCATGGCCGACAAAGACAAGCCATGGGACAACTTGGGGACCCCATGGAGCCACTTTAGTTGGAAAATGACAATAATATATTTTTATTTAATGTTAAAATTAAAAATGACACAAACATGATATGTTTTACTAAAACAATTGTTAAGTGGGGTTATACAAGTCATATTTTTTATTATAAATAGTCATTGGAAAGATAAAAAGCTTTCCTACATCATAGTAATTTTTTTATAATTTTTAGACATTAAATAAATTAAATTATTTATGACATCATAATGATGCAGTGATGACATCATTATTTAATGATTAAAATAAAATGGAAAGATAATGTAACATATATGAACTAAACATGTCCAAAACTTATTGGATGGGTGGATTTCAAACATTTATAACCTTATCCACGAATTATATCAATATGGGACCTTTTAAAACCGAAAAACATTTTCAAATAAAGTAATATTTCCTTACTTTCCAAAAGTGCCCCTCCTCTCCTCTTATAAAAGGCCCCCACCTCTACCTCTTTTCACACACTCCTCAAGCCTTTGGCTCGGCCAACCCCTGCCCATTTACTCTCTCCACATCCCTCTCCTCATCCTAGAGGATTCCCTTTGGGCAGAATCCTTTAAAAGGAAGCCTTTAGGCTCAAATCAAAAGGAGTTACACTTTTAAAGGTAATTCATTCTCTCATGTTCAATTGTTTTATTTTGATTCTCCAACCCCCTAAACTTTTTTTATTTACTTATTTTGTAACAAAACCAGTCTCTTAAATATACTAGGATGTTTTTATAAGATTTATTCGACCTACACTCTCACACAACTACATCAAATGGTTAAAGAACATACGGTTTCCGTGGATGGCGAAATTCTGCCTCCCGAAACGATGATTGTTCAATACTCATTTAACACCTTCAAAGGTGTCCATTATGATGTCACTATTTTTATATATTATATATAATATGTTTATGTTTTCATTATGCTTCTGTATTTTTCATTTTTGTCTTACCTTTATGGCTTCCGTAATGGGTATACGCGATATCTTCATTTTAGGAAGTGCGGACTACCGCCCCCTCAAAGTGATGTGATTCGTTAATGCCATACATGGGACGTATAAAGGATGGATTTAATGTTATTATATATGATGTTATACTGGAATTATTATATACCTCTATATAATTATTATTTCTTTCCATTAAAGTATGAGATAGAAATGAAAGTAGCATTCATGCGTACGTACGGCTTACCGTCTCCATGAACGGTGCATTTCATTTCTTATCCCCAAATGTAATGTACTATTATAAGTACATGTATATAATGGATATATATGATGAATGATATATCTAAATGATGAATATAATTCTGTAATTAAAATATACATACCTCTCATTTAGTTTTAATTCCATTAATATGACAAAGAAATGAAAGTAGCGTTCATGCGTACGTACGGCTTACCGTCTCCATGAACGGTGCATTTCATTTATTACCTCTAAATGATTATGTAATATTATAAATACATGTATATTCTGGATATATATGATATATATGATATCCAAATCAGGAATGTCATTCTGGATATAGAGAACCTTTGACCACACGAACAACATGTAATTGTAAGAAGTCCACTTTCGACTTAAGAACCAAATATCGGAAAAACAAATATTATTAACTTAAATGATTAAATAATGTTTATGACATGGTAATAAGTGATATAAAAGGAATAATGAACTTGAAAAAGGTTCTTAAGGAAGTAGAAATTAAACCAAGTTTATTATTCAGGAGATTAAAGAACGATCGAGTCAAGTCGGACCCGAGGTAAGGGATCCTACACCTCTCTTTCTTTTTAAGTACACTCTTTTATGTCATTCCTTTTAAGCTCATATTTCTTATGATTGGGATGTTCTTTTATATTAATCCTACTGTACTTATTATGTTCATAGGATGAGAGACCCTATTTCCTCTCATCAATCCATTTTTGAAGTTTTGAGTGGCGCCGTTAGGCTGCCGAACTTTCGTAAGAGATCTAACCTTTCTCTTTCTTTTTTAAGTACTCTCCTTTATGTAACTTCTTTTAAGCTCCTCTTTGTAATGTTGGGGGATGTTCTTTTATATTCATCTTTCTGTACATTTTATTTTAATGTGATGAGATACCCTATTTTATCTCATCAATCCATATTCGGAAGTTTTATGTGGCGCCGTTAGGCTGCCGAGTTTTCGTAAGGGATTTTTCATCTCACTTTTATTCCTGTGATATTTATGCTACATTTGCCACAAATTCCATTGAGTGGTGTATGTACTGCCCATTATTCTACTCTTTGTGTAATATACTTTCGTTTATGAGTATTTACATCAATGATCTATTGTCCTTCTTTCATGGTGTGTATGTTTTGAAAGATACCCAAGTCGGTAAGGGAACCTTTCACCCTCCTTTTTTTAAAAGACTTCTTTTGTTGGGTATTTTAATTTACATATTGTTATGTTGGGATATGTTCTCATATATCCTTATTGATGTAAATTTTATGTCCAAGTTATGAGATACACTTTTTATCTCTCATCAACTCATTTTGATGTGATGCCGTTAGGCTGTCAAGGGAACTTTTTAACCCAATTTCGATTTCTTTGGGTTCAACATGTAGTCATTGAATATGTCATCCATTGAATATGTGTGGATGACCTTTTATTGTTTTACACTTAATATCCACTTATATTTGGTGTATTTATATTTGTCACACATATTTTTGAGATTGATTCGTCTTTAATTTAAGGATACCTTCTTTATAATGGATTTCATCACATTTGACATTTCTATTGAGGGTTCATTGTTGTTATGCACCAATTCACTCTTATATGGTGTATATACTGTCCTTTGGAGTATTATATCATGAATCCATTTATTCTCATGATATTATAAAGTTCTGGCTAAATGTTATTCCTCAATTATTGTATTCAAGTGTCTCTAATTTTGGTAAAACCCCTTTAACCAAAATATCGTTTTAAATGTTTTAATTATTTGTTCTTATTAATATCCATGTTTTCAAAATGGTTTTAAGGATTTATTTATATGTATATTAATGGTTTAAAATTTTAAGCTTCAAGGTGGTATGGGACACTTTTATTCAAAAATCTCTTTATTAAATGTTTTAAATGGTTTTGGAAATGGTTTCTTTTTGAATGGATTCATTATTTGAATATACTAAAATGTTATATTGTGATTGAAATGTGAAAATGTTATGTTTCCTTTATGCATGTTTTATGTGATACATTTATGTTATGGTTCTTGGGCATTGTTATGAAAACGGGTGGTTCCGTGATAAACTAAGGGCGGGTGAGCCCGATATAGCTCTCCAATGCATTGGGTAACACGAAGGAGTGAAATGTTAAGGTTTCTCCGAAGAGATTTAGGGAATATACTGTGATGGGTATTCCAAATGTAACCAAGAGGGTTACTCCCTACGTAAGAATGTTATGAATGCCTCAAGTTACCTTTATGTATTATGATTTCTATGATTTATTCATGGTTTGATGAGGTATGTTAAAGTGCCTATGTTTTATGGGTAAAGTATGATTTCATTCTTATGTATATATGAACTCATGTTTCCTTTCCATATTTTTATAACCCTTACTGAGCTTTTTATGCTCATCCCATGTTTTTGAAATGTTTTTCACAGGTCAAGGGAAAGTTACATGATGTGATGATAGTGTCAAGGATGTTTCAAGAAAGAATCCATGTTTTATTTTCAATATGTTTTCGTTGATGGGAAGAATGAATACTGTCTTTTATGTAACCACTTTGTTTAAATGTGGAATGTAATGCAAGTTTCATGATCTAATTCTCTAAAACTCTAAACCTGAAAAGATCCTCAATGTGTAATCTTGTAATAACTCAAGATTAGGTAAGGTTTAAGGCTGGGGCCTTATAGGACAAGTGGGAAGTGGAATGGATGAAAATTTTTAAAAATGAAGGAGTTATAAAAGAAACAAATTTTGTTTTTAAATCTGGAAATGGGCTCACGGTTTGGAACAAATCTTAAAAACCCACCATTTACTGTAAAAATGCCTGGGAAAACCCCAAAACAAAGATAGAATATAAATTACATGAAAAATAACTTTGAAATCAGTCATTTATCTGACAATTCTCCCCACCATGAAAGATTTTTTGCCCCGAAAACTCAACCCTAATCGTAATCAGAAAACAAGAATGGGTATCTTTCTCAACCCACAACTTCCACTCCCAAGTTTCATGGACATAGTTCCCATGATTCCAAAGGACCCAAACCAGTGTAATAGAATTTCACCAAAGAACTTTCTCTTGGGAATCAACTATTCACACTGGCCGCTCAAAAATAGACAAATCGGGCTCTATATCCAAGTCCTTCCAATTCAGCACATAGGATGGATACAGGTTGTACTTCTTCAGTTGAGAGACATGGAAGATATCATGGATAGATGTAAATTAAGAAGGGAAAGATAACCTATATTCCACCTTTCCAATTCACTCATTAATCGCAAAAGGTCAAACATATCTTTGTGTTATCTTGCCCTACTTTCCTAAATGACGATGGACCAGATGAGGGGCCACTTTCTAGAATACCTGATCACCCACCGAAAACTATGTGTCTCGATGCCTCTGATAATCATATGGTTTTTGGAGACTCTGAGCTATAAATAAATTTTTCCTGATTAACATGACCTCCGCAGACGTCTCTTGAACAAGGCTCGGCCCTAACAGTGAAATCTCACCTACCTCGGTCCAACATAGGGGGGACCGACAAGCCCGACCATAGAGCACCTCAAAAGGATCCATTAAAATTGAGTATTGGTAAATTTTATTATAATAAAATTCAACCAATCCCAAATGGCTATCCCAGGAACCTCCAAAGTCCAAAACACATGCACGGAGTAAGTCCTCTAGTATCTGATTCGCCCGCTCTGTATGACCATCCGTTTGAGGATGGTATGTCGTACTCATCTTAATCTGCAACCCCATGACCTTTTGAAGTCCTTACCAAAACCAAGAAGTGAAATGGGGGACTCTATCTAATACAACTTATAATGGCACACCATGAAGCCTTGCCACCATCTGAAGATACAAATGTCATATCTCATCCACTTTAGTTGTATCTTTGATCTGAATAAAGTGGGTTGATTTGGTCAGATGATCAATCACTGCCCATATGGAATTATTACCCTGAGGTGTATGATTAAAGTCAATAATGAAGTCCATTGAGACCTCTTCCCACTTCCAAGTAAGAATGGGTAATGGCTGGAGAAAATCAGAGGGCCTTTGGTGCTCTGCTATCACCTACTGACATATATTGCATATCAACACGAAGTCAACTATGTCTTGTCTCATACCTAGCCACCAAAACTGCTGACACACATCATAATACATCTTGGTGGCACCAGGATGGACATCCCACTAAGACCGGTGGCTATCATTCATCACCGCCTTCTATAGAGATGATTAAACTATTGATCATCCATTAAAGCACAATATGCCCTCAGTAGATTATTACCAATCAGAAGACGTCTCCCCACCATGAATAAACTACCTCAACTATTGAAAAATATCATCACTGGGATGTTCTCATTGAATCGACTCTAAGAGAGAAGGATTCAACTGAATGATCACCAATAACACACCTCCATTGTGCTTCTTGGTCTCCACATGCATCCGAGAAAATAGCCCCATCATAGTCCACCCATAAATAGACTTCCTCAAATCTTGAACATGTACTTTTCTACTCAAAGAAACTTCCACCACATTTACCTTGTCCAGGGTATAGATAATGTCAAAGTCAAACCACTTCAAGTACTTGATCCTGTGGAACCTCCTCATATTGAGATCATTCTGAGAGAAGATGTTGGCCAAGATTTTGTGATCGTAATAGACCAAAAACTTCTCCCTAAAGAGGTAGTGACACCATGTTTTCAAATCATGAATCATAGATAATAGCTTCAATTCATGGTTAGGGAAATTCTTTTCGTGTGGTCAGAGTTGGAGGGATCCATATTCCACCACATGATCATCCTGCATAAGCACGCACCCGAGACCCATACCTAAAGCTTCACAATACACCACATATCCCTTTCAATATTCTGGAAAGATCAACATGGGGGGTGGTATTCAACCACCGCTTCAGCTCCTCGAAGGATGCTTGACATTCTGGGCCCCAAACAAACTTCACCCCTTTCTGGGTGAGCGAGGTCATGGGAGAAGCAAGGCAATAGAAATCTCAAAAAAAATCGCCTGTAGTATCCTGCCTAGCTAAAGAAACTCTTGATCTCAAACAATTTATTCGGCTGCTTCTAGGACATCATTACACTAATCTTCTCAGGGTCCACCGAAACTCCATGATCCGAGATCACATGCCCCCAGAAACTTTACCTGCTTGATTCAGAAGGTGAACATGGACAACTTTTCATAAAGGTGGTGATCTCGTAAAGTTCCCAACACGATCTGAAAATGATTCTCATGCTCTTCCTCAAATCCAGGGTAAACTAGGATGTCATCCAAGAATACCCCAACAAAATACATGAGATATTTGTGGAACACCCTATTCATGAGTTCCATAAATACCACTAGAGCATTGGTCGATCCAAAGGACATGAACAAGTACTCAAAGTGGTCTAACCTACTTTGGAAGGTTGTATTCTGGATATTTGACTCTTCCACCCTGAGTTGATGGTAACCTGAATGAAAATAGATTTTAGAAAACCAATTTCCTCCCTTCAACTAATCAAACAAGTCATCTATTTGGGGAAAAGGATATTTTTTCTTGATGGTTACCTTTTTCAGCTTTTGATAATCAATAATCAATATGAGGGACCCATCGGCCTTCTTCACAAAGAGAACAGGAGAGGCCCAAGGAGAGATGCTCGGGTGAATGAATCCTTTGGATTATAAATTTTCTAGCTGAATATTTAATTACTTCAATTTGGTGGGGGGTCAAAAGATATGAGGGAAGATATATTAGTTGTCTTCTTGATGCCAAATCGATCGAGAACTCCATGCCCTGCTCCAAAGGTAAGCCTAAAAAGCATCTGGGAATACCTCCGGGAAATCATATACAACATGAGGTAACCCACCCTCAAGAGAATGACCATCGTACTCTAATATGAGAAATTTTAACTAGAAGATAATATTCCCCAAATCTAGTAGTGGAGGTCCCGCATGACCCCACCAATGATCCCATTCCCCAAGAAAAACCTACGGACTGCCATTATGTGTTGTGAAACTCACCCAATGCCTATAGAAATTAATGTTTGCATGAAAGTGTACCAACCAATCCATGCTAAGTATCACATAAAATAGATCCATATCTAAGATTAGGAGGTCCCACTCCATCTCAACCCTTGACATAGAAAACACATATGAAGGGTACCTGAGACCCTGCTCCTTTCTCATAGGTGTAGTTAAATCCATTGAAAAAGAAAAAAGATTAGTTGGAAAATTAATCATGTTCACAATATGGTCTGAGATGAATGAAACAGAAGCACTGGTATCAAAAAGAGAAGTATCTATAGAATATTCAATCAAAACAGTACCTCAAACTGTTGATTTTCTCTCTTCTGATCTCGTTGGTGCCTGATCCACCATATGAAGAGGCCTAGTCTCTACCTGAGAATGACCACTTTCCTAGGGCTCTTCCCTGAACTAGCTCTGCCTAGAAGATGATCTAACCCTGCTTCCATGGCCACTAAAACAAAATCCCCCCATCCTCGATGGATCCAACTGAGTTGGAACTCCCCTATAAGCCACTAATATTGTCCCACTCTAGAGTGGATGTGTGCAGGGTCCTAAAAACTTTTCCAAGGGAATAAAATACTCCCACAAACACTTTGTAGAAGGAATTAGTAATTTCTACAAATCTAGAAAATAAAATGGACTTCAATTGAGTTGAAAACCTCAGAAGAAACTTGAAAGAATTAAATTTCTCAAAGAGATTTAAGTGACCTACATACCATCACCGGGAAGGGTTTACAGACTGAATGAACCGTCGACCATGAGTATGTGGAATGACCCACAAGGTGATGGCCAGCGGAGTGATAGACAGTGAACCTAGGATCCCGTGAACCGCATCGCTGAGGGAATAAAGCGTGTGAAGGTTGTCTGCATATCATCTTGTGAATTTGGTAGTTCACGGGTGAATCAAGTAGGTGAGGTTTCATGAACCATGACTCACAAACCACAGCCTCTGCAAACCCCAATTGACTGAGTCTTCCATGGATCAAGATATCTCTTCAGGGGATTCTGCAAATGGTGCTACATTCCCATAGATACGATTGATCCAATGCTCTATAAAAGTATTACAAAAGTAATTTAGAAAGGACAGATGAAGAAAGCACCGATGGGACCCCATAAGTTGGAAGAATGAATTCGGAGAGGATTTCGGCTTCAGTCTTGAATCATCGATGAATCCTGAATTAAAAATCACTTTTTATGTAGGTACAACCAGTCGTGAACCATAAAACAAAGTAACTTAATAATGATGGGAGAACAAAAAAACCAATTGGTGATAAATAGAACCACATATTCCTCATGGATGAATTTCCCGCAAATGATAATCCCCAATACCCTCCTTCAATATGGTGCTCCGTATTGTGTATCGCTTTGCAGATTTTACTCGGTGTCGCATACCGTATCAGTACGTAGATAGAACCCAAAGCAACGTGATGGACTACATTCAGGACTGCGTACCACTATGGTGTGCAGTGGTCCATGCCCAAGCACATGTACTACTTTGGTACACGGATGACCCCTCTACCCACATACCACTATGGTATGCAGAGCTCCCCCATCCCATATAAGAAAAAAATACATGGAATGGGGTGCATTCGGGTTTTCTTTCCTTAGACTCAAAATCTCACCCCTTTGTTGTTGTCCAGTCCTCTATAGCCTCTCCACAAACCAGTCCCCTGACATCAGGCCAAAGCTTCCACCAAAGCCACCAGACCCTTCTGATCAGATCATCGGGCACATCACCATGCCCCTTTGAGTCTACATACCCATAGTAAGAGGATTCATGAAGGCTCCCCCCATAATGGTTCAGACTCTAGGGATGTTTGTAACTCTACATTCCCATGGTAACCCAGATTCCAACCTTGGGAAACTAACGTGAACCTTCCCATTCTTGGAATTAAGGGTGATCACTTGACTTTCCATTCAATGGGGAATGGTGATCAGTCAAAGGAGTTATGTTTTCTCTCCTTGTAATGAAATTGGACACTCCTCCCCTTTCCCAGAATGAGTTTTGGGGTACTCTTACTGAGTTAAGTCTTTAATATTTTGAGGTTCGATCCGTATAACCTCTAATTTCATCCTACATTAAAGAGTTTTTTTTCTCCATGACCTCTTTCCTTATTGCCTCGGCCTCTTCTTCCATAGGCCCACCCTCTCCCATCAGTATGGGAGGAGGTGTGTGGTTGGTTAGATCTCTCATATCCTCTTATTTCACACACTGAGCATAAATCACATGGGCTTAGATATTTGTGATGATTACAACATCCACACAATTCTGAACTATGAGAACTATGATTCTTGATCAAACCAGGATATGTAGGATTCCTACTTGAGGCCCAAGCTCAAAAGGGTCCCCTTCCAAAAGGGCCCACTTAATCATGTCCCCTCAATTGAGAAGATTCCATGCATAAGATCCATAAATTTTGAACTAAGATAAATCTAATTACTGGTAAAATCAGGATATGTAGGAATCATACTCGAAGGACCAAGCTCAAAAAGGGTCCCCTTTCAAAAGTGTATACCCAATCATGTCCTCTCAAATGGGAAGATTCCTTGCATAATCACCAGCAATCCTGAACTATGTGGGTTCTGATTACACTCCATATGATATTTAGGAAACCCATATTATGGGATTAATCCCAACATCAAGTCACCTTCTGTCCTCCTTGGATGACGATAAACTCCAGAGTTACTTATTGTATGGCTTAAGTCAGCATTACCTCTGTAGCATCAAATCCATGTATGCCTATAACGATCCCGAAAACCAAGGGTATCTTGTGGAAACACTCTTTGGTAATAACCAAGGATTCATGAACATATGAACAAGACTTAAATATATAATAGAGTCATAGAATAGGAAATAATCCCCCCCCCAAAGGGTGCGGTGATCCCGACTTCCCATCCTCTAGAACAATGGAGTCCTTAAGTGTTGTTGGAAAAATAATCATTCAATGGGAACCTGCCTTTGGAAAGAAGGTCCATGAATCATGGATACAAGGTCCATTGGGTGTTTTTGGATCCACGAATAAACCTGTTGGAGACCATTCGAGGAAGTGGTATCCTGAGAGGATCGATTGCACAAGTACTTGACCCCATGAAATTGCCCGCTAGGACCATTTGATTGTGGAATCTCGCTCACAATACAGAAGGGATAAAAAACCCAGTCCCCATGGGGTTAATCCAGCCCTACCTTAAAGTATAATGACGCATAATGGGTCGAAACAAAAGAAATGGTGAAGTTGACGTTAGACTGTCTCTACAATAAGTAATGTGTAAGGATCCTCATCAGACCATTTTTTCATCACCCCAAACGTGGCACCTTGGTTCGAAACAAAAATGGTGAACCCGATGTGAATCCTTAACCAAGGTGTTGGTTCTACCCCAATGATAATAGAAAAAAAGATATTGCATGTCGGACTATTTTTTTCACCCGTGTACGTGCTACAAAAGCGGCACCTTAGGTCGAAACAAAAATGGTGAACCTGATGTTAATCCTTAACCAAGGTGGCCATTTTACCCCAATTATAATAGACAAAAATATATTGCACTTTGGAACATTTTATTCACCCCTATACACGCTATAAACACAACACCTTGGGTAGAAAAAAAATGGTGAACCCGACGTGAATCTTTAACCAAGGTGGCGGTTCTACCCCAATGATAATAAACAAAAATATATTTCACATCAGACCATTGTTTCACCTCTATATACATCCCAAATGTGGAGCCTCAAGTCGAAACAAAAATGGTGATCCTGACATGAATCCTCAACCAAAGCGGTGCTATTACCCCACTCGAGCCCCTTTGCCTCACAAAAAAAAGGGGGTGGGGTGGAGGAGGAAAAGTTGAATTATCAAATATGAATATGTTCAAGAGAATTATAAATTGGCGGGGTATTATGGTCTGTATATGTCATGTATATATATTACAGGTTCCAAAAGATCAACCTTCGATCCAAATGACATCCCGAAAACCAATGCAGACACGCGCCTTAGTGATCCCACAGGCAGCTGGGGCCCCGACAAAGAGTAGGACCCCCTTTCCTACCCAGTGTCTTCATCGCTGGGTATCCAACACGCTGATCAAATAATACCATCAAAATGGTACTCTCCTCACGGTGGAGGCCACGAGACAAGACCTCTAGTCTGTGAAGGCTTTCCAGTCGCCCCCTCAGCCACAACTGGCACCCCAGTACAAGGCAGACCCGGTGGGCATCTCAAATAATTTCAGAATCCTGTCCTCGGAATGTGAAAAAAGTAACTCCCTTATCTTAGGGAGGCAGATGAAGTCAATATTTATGACTTCATCTCAACTACATAAGAGTCCTACTCATGGTCCCCTTCTAGAGAGCGCCGCAACCGACACCAAGAGACCAGGTCTCCTCATGCTGAAGTAGACCATATGTTGAGGGCACCTGCTGAAGTCCAGGAGATCTGAGCCCCTTGGGGTGCCCTCCAAGGGTGGAGAATATATAATCCGGGACACATTATCACCTAGGTTCCTGGGGATCAACTCCACCATAAAAATGCGATGACATTCAATGGAAAGATATACAACTTTTCCCCCTCCACTCAAGCCCGCCACAGAAATAGGGTGGCACAATATGAGCATGTGCATATTCCTGTTAGTGCTCGCCAGTCCCACCATGCAGATAGAGTGGTTAACTAAAGGTAGATACTGATATCTTCTGGCACACAAGAAGTCCATCATCCAAATAGGACGACAACTATCTACACACAGGCACAAATACTCGTTGATGCGTATCAATCCCATCATCCAAATAGGACGGAAACCAACTTCCTACTTATATGTATCAAGATCGTCATCCAAATACCTACTGATATGTATAAATCCTATCAACCAAATAGGATGAAAACTAGCTACACACAGTCACAAATACCTACTGATGCATATCAAGCCCATCAACCAAATAAGATAGCAACTAGCTACACACAGACACAAATACATGCTGATGCATATCAAGCCTGTCATCCAAATAAGATGGAAACAAGTTACACGTAGGCACAAATACCTACTGATGCGTATCAATATCGTTAAACAAATAAGATAGAAACAAGCTACACGCAGGCACAAATACCTGCTGATGTGTATAAATATCATCATCCAAATAGAATGAAAACCAGCTATACGTAGGCACAAATACCTCCTGATGCATATCAATCCCATCAACCAAATAGAAAGAAAACCAAATACACGCAGGAAAAATACCTGTTGATGCATATCAAGCCCGTTAACCAAATAGGATAGAAACCAGCTACACGCAGGCACAAATACTTATTGATGTGTATCAAGTCCATCAACCAAATAGGATGGTAACCAGCTACATGTAGGTAAAAATACCTGCTGATGCATATTAATCCCATAATTCAAATAGGACGGAAACTAGCTACACACATGCACAAATACCTTCTGATGTGTATCAAACTCTTCATCCAAATAAGACGGTAACCAGCTACACATAGGAAAAAATACCTGCTGATGTGTATCAATCCCATCATCCAAATAGAATGGCAATCAGATACACACAGGCACAAATACCTACTGATACATATCAAGCCCATCAACTAAATAGGATGGAAACCAAATACAAGTAGAGTCAAATTCCTGCAAATTCATAAAAATATTTTGAGATAAATACAGCAGCAAGTGAGTATATGAAAATACCTGCTCATGAATATGAATCCCACCAGTCAAATATGGTGGAAACTAGAGAAGACAGCCAGCGGAAAACTTGTTCCTCTACCCCAGTATAGGAGAATTTATAATATCTTCTAGTAACCCATTGAGGGCTGTATCAGGCACAAAATTTTGCTCTGATATCGGAATGGACCTTCATACCCATTCCATCCAAAGATGTATCTCATCACATCCTGGTGATGATGGAATATTAGACATCAATCCTAGACCATATCATCCAAACATACTAAGATATTTTTTCATCAGTGAAAAAGGTGAGAAACTAGGTCCACAGCATAGTTTCCTCGAACTAAATGACTTACTCGCAAAATGGTTCTATCACTCCAGAGTAGTTATGCAACCTTGATCTGTTCCAGGAGGGTCGATGTAAATATACTGCGATACACAGACAACCGGATCGGGAAAAAATACTCATTCCAACTGGGGGATTTCGGTCCAACGTGGTGGTCACTATAGGGAAGGCATATATCCCTATCAAAACTCAAGATGCCTGTCGGCATATCCCGGTGGAATCATGGGACCCAACAAGATAGGTACCCGTATATGAAGTTTATTACCAACAGCAGGTAGCCCCGGTTACCCATAAGAGAGCGCTCAAAAATGAAATGTGCCAAATGCAACCAAAAAATGAAGAGAACATACATGATCCTGCTTTTCTAGAATCTAGGTTTATTGATGCCCTATAACATATATCAGTGAAGGTTCAAGACCCTATTAGTCTATCACCAAATTATAGAAGTGTCAGTAGCAGTTGCAAAGGCCCTCCCCACAATATCACTACCAGCAGCTTTGAAGGTCCTCCCCAGAGCACCCATGAGGGCTTACTCTATGGGCCATAAATGATGGATCACGAGAGTCTATTTCCTAGTTCATGTCAAGGTATCCCACCCCTTGACTTTAATATTAGACAGCAAGAAGTTCCTCCCCATATTTTCATCCTCCCTGATGGTCCCCCAGGGTATACACTCCAGATATTCCTCTCCCTGTAGTCGGACTTCGAGTTGTGATGGTATTCCTTTCCATAATGATGGTCATTGCAAAGGCCCTCTCCGTAATGGAAGTTTCTATGAAGACCCTCTATATAGTAACATCATGCAACGAGAAGTTCCTTCCCTCATTGCAGTACATCCTGAAGGCCCTCCTCATGATGTGCACTGCATAAATTCTCTCTGTAGCTAGGTATCAAGATGTGATATTAGTCCTCGCCATCACAGTAGTCATCGAGAAGGTCCTCCCCTCAGTAACATCAAGAAGCAATAAGGTCCTCCCCTCATTGAAGTCCACTCTAAAGGTCCTCCCTAGGGTATACACCGTAAAGACATTTCTTGCAGTTGGGCATCAAGTTGCAATGGTATTCCTCGCCATCACGACACTAATTGTGAAGGTCCTCCCGCAATAAAAATTATTACTAGAATTAATTCCCTACAATTGCTAGAAAAAATGTGAGAAATCCCTCCTATGCCAAGGTGCTCATAAAGACGGAGTCAGACATATCATACACTCCTTCTATGACGAGTGATATCCTTTCTCAACTAGAGAATGGTATTGGGTCACACTCATCTTCGGAGCCACCCCCACGCTGTTCACATATCAATGAGGCTCCCACCAGCCTGACTTCTTGGAATGAAATTATTAAGAAGCAGTCCAGTTGGGAATATCAAGTAGAGGATTCCCCGGAATAACAACAATAGGACATGTCTCTCATGAGAATACAACTAGATAAGGATAACATACGAGTGATGTATTGGCCTAAGGACACTTCTCACTTCGACATAAAAGGGGAGTTGTCTGGGGAATGTATACATGACATTCACCTCAATATATGGATGACTCTTTTCCAGCTAAATGAAAAATTCCTGCCCTACAAAGGGTATATGGACCATGTCAACATGTTAGGGGTGCTTCTCTATCTAATTGACCTAGAAGCCCTCTCATCCGCACATCATCCACGATCAGCAAGATGAAAGAAAAACCTTGAACTGGCGTGCCTCCATGAACTGCAAAATTTGTGTCACCTCATTGGAAACACCCTGAATAGAGTTCATATTCAGGTATGGGGAGAACATGGATCTCTACACTTCACCCCACGCCCTGTTCAGTAGACCTCATTGGAAATGACATCTTGCACATCATTACCCAATGGAATCAATCAAATGAAATCATTGCTCAGGAAAGATGGGATACTCAACAAAAACTGGTCTAGAGCAAGTCTCAAAATTGTTAGGACCGAAGATATCAAGCCATTAGAAAACTTATGAGTCAGGCAACCGAGAACATCCAGCAGGCTTCCTGCCTAAGGGAATCCAACCAAAATGTAGTTCTCATGTATTTAAAATCCCATAGACCCCATGTAATTCTAATTCCATAGTAGGATCACACCTGTGTGGGAGTTCATAAAATCAAAATGGTGTAAATAGAAGCAGTTCTCACCGCAATGTGGGAACATCCCTAGCCCGTAGGGTTGGGGGAATGTTTAACTCAAAATTCCCCCATAAGATAAACAAATTCAGGACATAGTGCATCAATAGAATAATGGTAACAACCCCATCCTGTAGGGATGGGGGAATATTTACCTCAAGTTTCCGCACAACAGACATTTTTCTTCTCCCGTCTAGGAAGAATGATGAGCAGGGAACTTTCTCACTCCACCCCATCTCATGATCCATACCCTCTAAGATGGAGGCACATTGCGAGGTCCGATCAAGGCTCCCTTTAGGTCAATTTTCACCAATAAACCTGTATAATACCGTATAATGGAATGATGAAGTCCAACGAAGGACCCCAAAATCCTACCTACCATTCGGCATAGGGTACACCACCCCCAATGCGGTATGCATCAGTGAACATGGTAAACTTGAACCCCACAGATCTCATAGGAAATGATACAAAGGGAGAGGATTCAAGGTAAGATGGTTCCCTTCTAGAGGCATCCCACACTAAGCCTAATGGTGTCTATACTCTAAACCATAGAGCTGTCCAAAATTTGGGTGCTCCCTCAGTAAATATGTCATTACCTACCGCACAAAACTCCAACAAAGAGAAGAATAAATCCCAGGTCATCTATGGCCCACCTCCTCCTCCCCCTAAGAATGTGTCCCTCACTCTCGAGGAAAGATTCCCCAAGTAGGAGGAAGAAATAAAAGAGATCAGGTGAATTAATTTCGAGCTGCATTGAGGGAGCGATATTTCTGTATGTGTTTTCCCTATTGAACATCAACAGGTATTCCTAGAAGATGTGCCCTTGCCACATGCACTCATCTCAATGAATGAATTTAATCTTAGAGGCATGTCCAACCTGGAACCGGTACCATCAACCTACTAAAATTCATCCTCAGACGGACATCAAGACTTCCCCCCACTGGGAAGGTGTCTAGAGTATATTCAGTTAGACCCACAAAATATACCCCTGGCTGGGTACCAACCCCAAATTCCAGCAGCACCAGCACGCCCGGCTTTGGTCGTTGCCGCACCAGCCCAAACTCAAGCCCTACAGGATATGCATCAAGGGATCTTGAATACCATCAAGCAAATAACAACTCAACTATAAGGTAGGTAGGGGTGGTGTGCTCTGATAAAAACAGAGTGAAAACCCTACCCTGACTGGGTGTGAAATGTTCCTCCACCTTCAAACTTTGGAAACCCCATATTCCTAGTGTTCAATGGCTCTAGGGACTCAGAAAAACATTTAATGAACTATGCCTCTTACTATGACCCCATGATGGGAACTCTAGAGCAGTAAGAAGTAGTAAAACTCAGATGATTCGTACAAACCCTATAGGGCTCGGCCTTTTATGGTATACTAGCTTTCCAGCTAACTCAATCACCAACTGGGATGACCTCTAGTGACAGTTTCTCTTCCAGTTCAGTTCAACTTTTCCTAATACAAAGTTTAGTGATCTCATGAACTTCAAGCAGCGAGAGAATGAAGGAGTCTCAGACTTCGTTTCCATATGGAAAGGCCTGACCTATTACCTAAACCAGCCACTCCCACAAGATGAAATACTCTCTATGTGTATCGATAATCTTCATGATGTATTACAAACACCACTCATCCTGGTGAAGTACACAAGTGGGTTCTGATATTTCTTTTCCATTGCCCAAATGATATAAGGATCCTTACATCGGACCGATATTAAGTCCCGAGTGGCCCCATCATCCCTAGGGAAAATAGTGGGGAAAGCTGAAGTGGATTCTATCATGATTAAGCCACCCCTGGAAGCAGCTCCAGTTGCAAGGCCACCACCGAACCGTGTAGGACCCCCTAGACGCCAACATCCACCCCTACCTCAGCAAGATGAGTGAAGTGGTGCTAAAAGAAATTAGTTCAAATAACAAATAAATAAATTCTACTCGTTTCGAAATGACCAAGTCTGTGACTATTTCATAGCCTCCATGAATTGAAACTTGCATCAGATACTAGATCCAATGCGAGCTGATGAAGTGGGTCACAACGACCATAAAAATTATTGTCCCTATCACTAGATACTGGGACACATGATCCAGGAATTCTTTGTCTTCAAGGATATCCTACAAAATATAGTGGATTCTGGGTAATTCAAGTTAGGCCTTCCACCAGCACAAGTGGCGTATGTTTACACCTTAGACTCAAGAGAGGAAGAGGAATGGCCAACAGTCTCCAGCAAGAAGGAGAAAAAAATGACAATTGGATGACCCAAAAAATAGTCAACTAAGTTCATGGATTCCTCTATGCCCAGTTGAAACATACAACCATACTCCCAATAGATCTTGATTCAATACATCCATCATCCTCAGCCTCACAGTCCTCTAAGATCCATAAGGGAAGAAAGTAGGAGTAAGAAGACAGACTTCCACCAAATCCGAAGCTAGTCCTGACACTTTCAGACTTCATGATAGTAGACTTGGTACAATAGGAACTTCCATACCAAATGGTACAACAGTCACACCCTCACCAAAAATCACCATCATAAGGAGACAGTCAGATGGAATCATTATCAGATCAAGAACTAATCTTTGGCTCCATCAATATGATTAACTTGATGGACCCCTTCTCTGATAGAGACTATGGCCACGAACCTGAATTCATCATGCCCGACTAGAGATCCGGAGAAGGAATCCATAGAGGCTGAGGGATTCCTAGAAGGCATAATCATGGTAGGATTCAAATTCCCAGCCACGCTTTAACTCAAACCGTTAACATTGAGGAAACTCGCAGAAGGGCCCTCCAGCAGACACAATGAGAACCAGAATGTTACTCTACACCCATCGGAAGAAATATGAGCCTAGTTGTCCTCAATTATCCGTTGAAGGAAGAAAAAATATCAAATCACCCAAGGCATGAGAGAAAACAAGTTCAACCAAATTCAAAAAGGACTGTGGCACCACCAACTCCTATCACAGAGGCCGGACCATCTATATCCAAATTTCATGACCCTAAAGTGTCTATGAAAGAGAATCCACGAGCCAGGATGCTCCAACATTTAAAGAATAAATATGATATTCTAAATCATTTATCCTTAGTACAGGTGAAGCTATTGGTCATGGATGCTTTGAGTCTATCTGCAGACCTTAGGTAGGTGCTCATTGAAGGCTTATTAAGTCCCTAGTAATTGGAGGCAAAAGTAGTAGCATCCAAAGTCTATCAGATAAAGACCAATCCCGAAGAATGTCACATTTTCATCTCCTTCACAGATAGGTATAAAGACGCCATCATGAAAGGGCACATAAAACCCTTATATATGTCCGACAAGATAAATGGCATTGATGTCTAGAGAATTTTCATCGACAATGGATCTGGATTCAACCTCCTCCTCCTACGGACACTTTATTGGCGAGGCTATGATGAAGACAGTTTGACACCCTACACCATGACTCTACTGGGATATCAAAAAAGAGAGCAAAATCTGTTAGGATGAATCAATCTTAAAACTTGTCTTGGAGACAACATATTGGATTCAATGTTCCTAGTAGTACAGCAAAGTACAGCCTTCAACATCCTTTTGGGGAGGCCCTGGCTGCATCAGCACGCTTCAATTCTGTCATCATACCATCTCTGCACCAAATATTGTTATAATGTGAAAAACAGGACATTGCACACCAATAAATCATTTTTTGAGTCATGTGAGTCACATTACATCGACATAGGGTTCTATGAAACAGAGGAGAAGCATTCTTTGGCCGATGACATTGATTGGATCACTGTACCAAATGGATTAGAAATGGCTCCTACCGACCCCCTCCAACAGCTTGGGGAAGAGTATGTATTACCCATCAACCAAGTTGAATGTATAATATCAATTCCGGATACATACTCAATTTTATGCATGATTTCTATTATGTCTATCATGTCCAAAGACATGGAAAATGGGCAGACTCCTATGATGTCAGTAAAAGACCTAACAAAGATGCTCCCGACCTATCCTCGGGACCCCAAACTGTTACTGCCATACTCACTAAGTCAAAAGATGATTTATTCCCCAATATTAGAGAGTTAGTCTTAAGAATCCTCTCTCCATCAAAAGAGTAAGAAGATGATGAATAGGAGGATAAATAAGAGTAAGAAGAAGAAGACCCCAAATATTCCCCTCCCGCATTTGAAGAAGGTGTTTCCACCACAATCGATGAACTTAAGGAGGTAAACTTGGGCACCAAAGATGACCTGTGGCCCACTCTGATTAGTGTGGATATTCCTGTCAAGGAGCATGATACATATACCTCCTTTCTAAAGAAGAATATAGATGTGTTTTCCTGGAACTACATAGAAATGTTGGGCCTCGATACTAAGGTCTCCACCCATCATCTGGTTTTTCTATAAGATCACCGAGGCTATAAGCCGACAGTCAGAAGGACCCACTCGATGCATGTTTCCAAAATAGAGGCTAAATTTGAAAATATGATCAAAGAAAACTCCATACTAGAAGTCCAATGTTCGATCTGGCTGGAAAACATAGTCCCTGTAAAAAAAAGAAGAATAAACAAATTAGAATTTCCATCGACTTTAGGGACCATAATCGGAAATGCTTGAAAGATGATTTCTCAGTCCCGATCACAAAATTATTGATCAATGAAACTGTCGGATATGAGGACCACCCTTTCATGGACATCTATTTTGGATACAACCAGATCTGAATGGCCTGAGGAAATGAAGAATCTACTACTTTTAGGGCCCCTCAGGGAGTATTCTGTTATGAGGTGATGCCCTTTGGTCTGAAAAATGTCAGCACTACATATCTGCGTGCCATGCATCACATTTTCAATCCCTTCCTGGGAAAATTTGTTGAGTGCTATGTTGAAGATCTAGTGTCCAAATAATGATAGTGCTCAAACCACCAGGCCGATCTTGAAACTTTCTTTAACAAACTATGATAGAATAATTTAAAGATGAATCTCCTAAAGTGTGCCTTTGGCGTTACCTCCGGGAAATTCCTTGGCTTTTTTGTATGCCATCGTGGGATCTAAGTAAACCCTAAGAAGAAAAAAATCCATACTTGGAATGTCCCCACCTCGTAACCTCACCGATTTGAGAGGTCTCCAGGGGAACTTGGCCTACATCTGGTGCTTCATAGCTAACCGAGAAGGTAAATGTTTTCCTTTCACCAGGTTAATGAAAAAAAGGGTTACGTATGAGTGGGATAATTATTTTTAAGAATAATTCGATGATCTCAAAATATAATCCAACTGATTCTGATGCCTCCAGTTAAGGGGAGAACACTCATTTTCAACGTAACTGCCTTGGAATGGTCATTAGGCACCTTCATCACATAGAAGAATGATGTCGGTAGTGAGAACAACCTCTATTTCCTCAGCCGAATAATGATTGATTATGAAACTAGCTATTCAAGGATTGAAAAGAAATTCCTATCCCTAATATTCGTAGTTTAGAAACTCAGGCATTACCTGCAGCACCATGAGGTCCACCTGGTCTACCACTACACCTCGCTCAAATATATCCTCAACCGTCCCATAATAACTGGATGCCTATCACAATGGGAAGTCATCCTACAACAGTTTGACATATGGTATGTACCTTAGAAGTTCTTCAAAGTGAACGCATTAGAAAACTTATTATAATAGCACCCCTCAGAAGAAACGACACCGTTGGATACCGAAATTCTGGATGAAGAAGTGTTCTCCATCCAAGAGGACCCCCAGACATGGGAAATGTACTTCGATGGTGCTTCCAGAATCCCGAAAGGGGAAAGGGTGGGTGGAGGATCCCAAGATTTACAAAGTGGGGTTTGGAGTTATACTCGAATCCCCCAAAAAGGCCATCTTACCTTACTCATTCTTACTTTTTGAAGGATGTAAAAATAATGAAGCAGAATATTAGTCCCTCGTTGCAAGGATAGAGCTGGCACTCCATGCACAAGACAAACACCTAAAGAAAAAAAGGTGATTTAGATATAATCATCCAGTAGGTCAATGGTGACTATGCCATTAAGAAATAATTATTGTCCCCCTTGATGAACCATGTTCGAGAACTAATGGCATAATTCTCATCAGAACCAATGCTGACCTATGTCCCCTGGTCACAAAATTATCAAGTCGATGCTTTGGAAAATGCATCCACAATGGTAACTAATCCAGACTAGGATGAAATGGTTATTAGAATTTCCCACTTCTGGATGATCTTTCCATTTATCTAGAACAATACAAATGAGATAGACTAAATTAGCCTCGTTTTTTAGCCTTATGGTCACACCACCAGCTGGATGACTCCCATTACAAATTACCTTTAGAAGGGGGAACTCCCACCAGATATGGCTAGAAGGGAATGAGTCTGAATACAGGTAGTCAACTTTGTCTTGTACAATGGGGTAAATCAAGAAAATGTTCTCTACAAATTAGGCCTTGATGAAGTCCTTCTCAGGTACATTGATGGAGAAGAGACTGCAATTGTCATGAAAAAAGTGCATGTCGGATCTTGTGGAGTGCACCAATCAGCAACCAAGATCTCCCATAAAATCTAAAGGATTGGATACTACTCGGCCACTATGATACATGATTGTTCCGTATTCACCAAGAAGTTTCATTCCTTCCAAGTTCATGTCAATTTTATTCACCGGCCCCTGGAGTTACTTCATACAGTTAAGTACTCATGGTCATTTTCCTCATGGGGGATGGATGTTGTGGGACCATATCCCCCAACCACATACAGACAATTCAAGTTCATACTCACAGTAACTGGATTCTTTTCCAAATGGGTTTAATCCATACCCCTTAAAGAAGTCAGGGTGAAAATCATCGTTATCTTTATGAAGGCCAAAATCATTACCAAATTTAGTGTCCCTCATACAATACTGATGGACAATGGCACCAACTTCTTCTCTTCTGAGTTGTACAAGTTACACTAGGAGTATGGAATCAAATCCAACCATTCATACCACTAACACACAGCGGCCAATGGAAAGATAGAGGCTTTCAACAAGACTTTGTCTAACATAATCCAAAAGAGGGTAGATAAGGATAAGAAATCATGGATAGAAAAGATCTTTAATGCTTTGTTGGCTTACCAAACCATGACCTGCACTACCACCCAGGTGACCTCGTACTCACTAGTATACAGGGAAGATTCAGTTTTGCCTATCGAAATTCAAGTGACATCACTTCATGTGTCCATTTGAGTTCAAATTTCCATGGACGAGCAATCCCAGAGACAGTTTGATGAGTTAAAGTAGCTAGATGAGAAAAGGCTTCACACTTTTCACCATTTGTAAATCTACCAAAATCATATCACACGAGCCTTCAAAAAAAAGGTTCGCCTTCGATCTTTCCTTGAAGGAAAAATGGTGTTAGTCCTTAGAACCCTGAAGATATTCGAGAAGAATTCCCCAAAGATTGAACCAAATTGGGAGGGACCATATGTCATACATAATTTCTATTATAATGAATCATACGCTTTGGTATCAACGGAAGGATAGCTCATCACAGCTCCCACAAATTCAAAGTTTCTTAATAAGTACTTCGTGTAACAGCAACTCCCCTTCACATTCAAAACTCTCTGACCCTAAACTATGAGTTATAGTCATATCCACATGATGTTAAAATATATAGAACTTTTCCATGAAGTATGAAATTAAATTATGATGCTAGTGTCCTCACTGCATGACTCTAAACTGTACAACATAGAGTCCAAGCTGTAAGACATTAAACTGCATAGCATAAATCATCATAATCACATGACGATAAACCACACGATCCCTTAGAGAACTAAGTAAGTCTTGATTCCCATTCATTAGTGGGATACATAGTGTTTCCTTGATCATCGATCTTGGCCCAACACCCACCATATAAAAAATTATGCCTCTATCATATCCTCTATCTCCCCATATTTACTAGGGGAACCCTTGTCACTCCTTGTTTCTCATATCGAGTGTAACTCATGTGAGCTTAGGATTGGTGGTAAAGGTTCCCTTATGTAAAAATAAATATGGAGAAATATGGTAGACCTAGCATCTATAGAAGATGAAACAAAAATACCCCTACCCCTATGTCCGAGCTAGATCGATACAGGGAATATTTAGAACTATGTGCGGCATGATTTCTTCCCTTGAAGGATACGTAGTGATGCGTGGATTTGGAATCCTGGCCCAGCCACCAACAAAACAAAATGCCATCACATGTCCCTAAACATGGACCAAACATTTGTAGGGAACGTTCAGAACTATGTACTGCTTAATTCCTTCCCTTCCAGGATATGTATAAATTCCTGGATCTAAAATCTCATCCCAACCACCATTTAAAAGAAATAAAAAAATTCCCCTTCCCCCATGCATAGGTCAGACTTGTAGATGGGTCCATGAAAGCTCCTAACCACATGACAAGAAACTGAAAGATTCCTCAAGAGTCAGGTGCAGCCTGATTCTCAATGTTAAGAGATCCGGAACAAGCCCCCAATATCCTGCACAAAAAATTTAACGAGATGACAGAAATTACCAGTCTGAATTCCAAAACTTGTAAGAAATAAAAAGATCGTACTTCCCCTTACATATGATTCAAATCTATGTCGAAGTTATAGTAGCTCATGACTAATCATGGTATGGGTATTTCTTACATTCCCAGGCATATCTTTCCCATTTTTCAAACTCCAAAATCCAGGAAAACTTGGATCCCCAAAAACATTCATGGCCATTAGAGCTGGAGGTCCAATGTCTTATAGACAGCGTTTTTTTACTATGCACATCATGCCCTGGAGGCTCTGTATATAGTTCCTACTAGACGAACATCAATCAAAGGAAAATTCATCCTCATGAGATTCCTCTCCTACCTCGATACTCCCAATGGCTTTCAATCCCCATGTCATCCCTCCATATCCATGTTTCCCCCATGACTATGTTTTACACCCTCTATCATCACTCATGTCCAAGGAATGCCAGAATATCCCGACCACGATTAATTCAAAGTTATTAATGATCTTTGTGATAGTAGGATGTCCTCACCACATGATGTTAAACTGCAAGGACAGAATCATCCTTAATGTATGACATTAAAATTCATATCATTGGTTTAATCCTAAAGTGATCTTTGATGTTGATTCTGTTATTATTAAGTGGTGATCTGGAATCCTCGTAATCCCTTGTTTCTCACACTGAGCATAGCTCATGTGATCTTAGTGATCTTAGTGATAGATCCACCATGAAATTATGATAAAATAGTATTAGAATTTGGTCCTAGCAGCACAACCCTAAAGGCATGTCATAGTTCCCTTCCCTGTAAGGAACCCCATGTCCTGGTCATACGATGTTAAATTATAGGGTACCCCAAAGATGGGACGAATGCCTCACCATGTGTATGAGTCAGATATACTTAAGGGGTACCTTATTAAATGAGTGAATAATTACTTGAATGTCTTTAATGTATCTGGATACACTCCTTCCATACATCAAACTCCATGATCTGAGGGATCTTGAATCCCCATAATCTTCCATGGTCATCGGAGATGGAAGGCCAGTGTCATGTGGAAACCTTTGTTTGACTGTGCACATCATGCCCTAGTGGCTCTGTATATATCACCTACAAAATGTCTATCAATCAAAGGAAAACTCATAATCAAGAGATTCCTCTACTATATTTGTACGTCCAATGGCTTCCAAGCCTCATTAAATCCCTCTTAATTCAAGGGCCCTCAAAGTCATGGTTTACATTCTTCTTTCTACCCATGTCATAGATATATCAGAACATGATGGCCTGATTTATCTATGGTCTATCTTGAGGTTTCCTTAAAATAATGATACCCCATCCATATGTGTGAAGTCAATCCTCATATAAGAGGGAAAAATTCCATTGCTTGCTTCTGGTTTTCCTGGAAGTGTTCAGCTAAAAGAAATTCCCCTTTTCATGCTCAGGTGCACCCCTTTTCAAAGATCATATATTGTGTTCACTATGCACATTATTCCACAGTTTACATATGCTCATATGACATTCATGTATCATCTCACCCCCCTCCCCTCCCCGTATTTGGAAAACCCCTGGATAATGGTATACATATCTTCCTCTTTTCAAATGACCAAGTATGAAAATCATTTCTAATTGAACTGACCATTCACCATCTCTCCCTTATGCAAGTAAGAATCATGTGGGAGTAGTTACCCACTCAAGGCCATTATGAATGTCCCTAATACTTTCAG
This sequence comes from Viscum album, assembly GCA_963277665.1. Lineage (NCBI taxonomy): Eukaryota > Viridiplantae > Streptophyta > Magnoliopsida > Santalales > Viscaceae > Viscum > Viscum album. The sequence goes on from OY728162.1 coordinate 816,232,855, forward strand.
ATATCATCACTAATATAGGCCACCCATAGTGGATCCCAACATCAAAACAAATTCAAAATGTTGTAAATCATCCTAGGCCATCAGAGATGGAAGGACAATGTCCTATGGACACCTTTGTTTGACTATACACATCATGCCCCGGAGGCTCTGTATATGGAGCCTACAAAATGGTCATAAATCAAAGGAAAATTCATCCTCTGGAGAGTCCTTTCCTACCTATGTACACCTAAAACAGATCTCTAGCCTTATGCATGTCCAGAACTCACAAAATTAGGGTCAAGAAAAGTCCCTCATTCATGTTTGAAAGATATTAGGACATTCCTGACTGATGAATCCTAAATTGGGGCCCCTGGTCCATCATGTTTGGTCAAATATTTTCAACCTACAACATCAGTAATAATTTTGGCTCGCAGCACTATGAACTACCAGTGAAAAAGATTCCATACTTACTAGAGTAAAAATCCGAAAAGGGAACCACTAGATAAAATTCAAGCATCATCTAATTAAACTTATACTATGTATGGTTTAGAAAGAAAAAAATATGTGATGAGATATCAAAAGATGCATAAAACAAGTTAGGTCGAAAACCCACAAAGGGCGGCCTAAGAAAAAGTCAAGTTGTGCCCACTAATCCTGTATCAAGAAGGCTTAGGAAAAAATTAGGTTAATAATGAAAAAGACATAAAAGTTCATGGGGTTTTCCATAAAACCTTAGAAATAGTTGAACTATGATCACTAAGTCCCATGGATCAGGTAAAAATTAGATCCCGATTCGATTATTTCAATTTACTGGTTTTGAATCATGGTTTAAAATTAATACCTGGTCGAAATGATGTTTATATTATTGATTGTGATCAATTAACACAACACGAAAAGAAAGGAAGAATTATTTGAAGGCAAATTAGTTTCATTGAGTTTAAAAAATGGAGGAACATCCCCAGTTCGGAGTCTCTCCAAAGTATCAAAAGAAAAAAAAGAGTACATTCATGATTTGGGGAAAGTTACAATAAGTCCCAACTCTCCCTCTCCATAAAAATGGAAAGTGACTATCACAGGCTGTCAAGAGTGTGTTCTAAAGAATCTATATCATCTGGTTCAGCCTTGACCATTGGGCACACGCATTCTATAATGATTTTAAGGTCCTACCCTTTTTTTGTATAACTTCATAATTGTCACATGAAGAGCCTAGTTGAGCCTTCAACCTCACTACACGAGCCTTTCACTCTCACAACTCTTCCCTTTGGTCGATCACCAAATAATTATCCTTTTCCTCTTTGGACATTAGGTGATTGAGTTCCTTTAAAACATCTCAAAAGGTCATCACCTGATGATGGGAAGAATTGAACTTGTCAAGCTTTTCCTCACTAGAAGAAAGGTCTTCCCGAGCTATAATGATCTAGTAGATAAGGATATGTAAGTGCCTATAATCAAAGACACTAGAGCCCAGCTCGGTGAATAACTTCAATAAGTTATCAGTCTCATCAGTAAAATTAGCCATAGATGTCTCCTCAGTAAGGGAACATAACTGATGCCATGCTTGTCTATGAACTACCTAGTACCTCCCTACGGCACCAGGGATTTAATTCTCCCCCACAGTAATGGGTCTATAGGTAGTAAGTTTCATTACAAGAGTGGGAAGGGACCTAATATAGGTTACCCAATATGGGGGGCTCTCCTGACCCTCATATGGATCGACCGCGGTAGCCGGACGCGGAGGACTAGCCACGACTTTCTGGGTGTTCGGTGATACTCTGTAGGGTCCAGCCTCATTAGGTTCATGGGTAGTATCCATAGGAGAGGAGCAGTCTGAATCACTCCCCACTGAGATAGTCTATACCAATGAAGCCCCTTCCAAATGCTTCTAATGGAAAATCGAGCACCTTCTTACCATAGGTGTGAGAACAGATGGCATATCCATCATGGCTATTACAGGGATGGGAATAGAAGACGTAGCCATCACACTTATCATAAGAGAAGGAATTTGTGGCATGGTCGTCAGGGTCAAATCAGGGTGAAGAATGATTAAAGGCTTTTGGACCCTCCGAACTAGCTTTCTCAGCACCCCGTCTGGATAACAGCCCACCCACAGTTGGGCATATTCCAGCGACAAAAAAGTCGATCCCTTTGTATTGGGGATGATAACTTCCATAGAGGAAACTTACGGCATCATCATAATCCATAACTGGTGAATATTTATGGGATGAGACTCTCCCCTTAACCGAATAATAGGAAGAATCGAACTTTACTGATGAATCCCAAATTTCCTGGAAAACTGGTAGGTGTGGTATGGCTCACAAATGGCCACTCGATCTATGTGAGAAATTAGCATCTTGTCCCAAAGCACAATGATGTATGAGCATTCTTCTAAAGAACCACATTTGTCACCTATTAATAACCCATGAGGGGTAGGATTCGGTGCAAATGAAAATAAATAAGCTTCATTCAGCAGCCCAACTACATCACTAATGCTTAAATTCCTTGGACAAACAGTGGAAATTTTGAGAAGGGCGGGTTGAAATTCGGAATGAGGAACCTTTGTAGTGCGTCAATATTCATAGTATAGGAAGTGTTCTGCTATCAACCCATACAGGAATTGAAACAGTTCTCTGAGATGATGTGGAGGCCTACCTTCTTATATCTTTCCCAATAGTTCATAAAGTCAGGCGAGAGTAAGAGTGGACAAATTAATTGGTCGACCCTCTTCCAGCACGGCCTCCATCATCAAAGCACAGGTCTGGACCCCGATATACATATTGTGGTATGGGAAGATTCATCCACTCAAAAACATGACAAAGAAACCCTCTAATATAAGTGTAGGTGACACGTCTAGTTAAAGCTCATATCCCCAGGTGGTATATTGTCCCGCTTCAAGGGTAGCACAATATGACCTTGGAGTCTGTCGAGACTGATGAGATGGATGAGTTCAAATATAGAGATCTCTCATATTAGGTCCGTTCACCTGTAAGAATAACCATATCCATGCCTCAAATGGGATAAGAGAATGAGCCTGGAGGGGATGGTTAAGTAATCCCTCTTCCATAACCATTAGGCTCTTTGTCAATGGGGACATGTGGTTAGTATTATCCCAAGTAGCAGTTTCCAGGAGAAACTCATAATACATTTGTCCAAGGATAGGGAGTCCTTAGAGTTGTTGGATGTCCCATAAGCTGATTCCGACCTCCCCATGAGATAAATGGAAGGTGTTGGTGCTTGAGAACCAGAATCTCAGAAGCTCGGGGTGGATTTCACCAGGGGAGAAGGCTATGAACTAAGAAACCTAGGCTACCTGATATAAGTTCACCACCCCAAATTGGTTAGGGGACTCCAAATAGGTTTGGTGTACCCAGAACGCCCAGGTACATTCATCAGAGAAGCATCCTCCGGCTCACAGGTCCCACTTGGTGCTCCACCCACCATTAGGGTTTTCTTGGTAAATGTTGATAATATATGGGTACTCTCAGGTGACTAGTTTCAGGACAGTGTTGTGACACCTGATATCGTCTAGAGTCCATGTTGAGATTTCTAGTATGAACACATTTTACTAAATCAGAGTAGTTATGACTTCTCCTGATATGAAAATATTAGATCTATCATGTCCTTTTAGTGATTCTAATAGAATGAAAGGGGTGTTAGGGTCATCCAATGGAAGAGGAACGTCGTCAGGAAGACCAAAGTCGTAAAGTGGCAATTATACAGACAATGGGTAAGCTAGGAGCATTGTCCTAAAGAGTTATTTTAAGAATATTTCAAGAGGAACAATGTAGAAATGAATATGGTCCTCACTTTCCCTTACCATGGTTTCCCTCATCTTTGTTGATTTCATCAAAACCTATGAAAGAGCCATTGTAGCCTGCACAGGAAGATCCAAAAGCCTACAAAAATTTATTCCAATAAAAATTGTTGGATAAATTCCATAGAAAATGGATAAAGGACATAGAAATATATATCTGTATGGGACTCTGCATACTGTTCCTGGAAATGGTATGCAGTATCCATATCATGTATGCTGCATGATACGCATAATAAATCCCTACATACTACCATGATACACAGAAACATTATAACGCGTACAACCATGGTATGAAAAACACCCGCGAGGCGCTGGCCCACTGAGTGGTGGCCAACGAATAGAAGGGTTCATGGAAGGTGGATACCATGAACCAATGCCTCACCAAATCCATATTCAAATTTTATGTGTAAAAGATTAAGCTCATATTATTAATTCTTAAAGTTTAGTTCAACAGTTCAAGCTCAGTGTGTGAACACACAAACCGCAGAGTGTTCTCCTACGTGCAGATCTGGATTTTTGTTTTAAATTCCACAATGTTGTTCATGAAACCCAAAATTTGGTTTTTAGGTAAAATTAATGGTGAAAAGTTTGGTTCGTGGCACATACGAAGTGGTTCATGAGCACAGGTTTTGAAAAAGAGATGGTATGCGAAGGCATAGAAAGCCAAGGGAGAGTCGAGAGCACTTTTCACCGTGAAAAATAGTAAAAGAAAAATGAAATTGGCCCCTATATATAGGTATGGTTCCCTCCTACTGAATCTATCTGGTCAACTGTGAACCATTTCATTCCAGGACCTCTTCTACATCAGAATAATCTCTTCTTCATTCTGAACAGACCACATTCTAATGGGGGTAATTTTTAGGGTCCTAAAAACTTTTCCAAGGGAAGAAAATACTCCCAAAAACACTTTTTAGAAAGAAGAAATAATTCCTACAAGTATAACAAAGTTAATGGACTTAAATTGAGTTAAAAATATTGGAAAAAACTTGAAAGAATTAAATTTCTCAAAGAGATTTATGTGACCCGCGTACCATCACTGGAAAGGGTTCACAGACCAAATGAATCGTGGACCATCGGTACGTGGAATGACCTGCGAGGCATTGCCCCATGGAGCGATGTCCAGTGAACCCAGGCACCCGCAAACTGCATTGCTGAGAGAATCAAGTCCGCAAAGTTCTTTTCCATGTTGTCTCGCGAACTCAGCATTTTACGAGCGAAGTAAGTAGGAAAGGTTTCACAAACCATGACTCACGAACCACATCCTCTACAAACCCCGGTTGACTGAGTCTTCCGCGGATCAAGATATCTCTTCATGGGATTCCGTAAATGGTGTCTCATTCCCATAGATATGATTTCTCCAATTCTCTATAAAATGAGAAAATAAGGAATTGAGAAAGGAAGGACGAATAAAGCACCAGGGAACCCCAGAGGTTGGAAAAGAGAATTCAGATAGTATTTTTTCTTTAGTCTTGAATTATCAGTGAAGCCCGAATTTCAAACCATGTTTTCCATAGGTACAACCATCCGCGAACCATAAAATTAAGGAACTTAATAATAATGGGAGAACCACAAACCCAATTGGTGAAAATGTGAACCACATATTCCTCGCTGATGAATTTACCACAAACAATAATCCCCAAGACACTCCTTCGATATGGTTCCTCACATTCTGTATTGCTATGTGGATATGACCCAGTGCTGCATATCACATCAGTACATGGATGGAACCCAAAGCAGCGTGACAGACCACATTTAGGACTATGTACCACTGTGGTGGGTGGTGGTCCATGCCCAAGCCCACGTACTACTTCAGTACACAGATGATCCCTCTACCCACATACCACTATGGTATGTGAATCTCCCCCATATCACATAAGAAAAAAGTACATGGAATGGAGTGTCTTCAGGTATTCTTTTCTCCATCTCCAATATTTCCCCTCTGTTGTCCTTCGGTCCTCCATAGACCCTCTGCGAACCTGTCCCCCAACATTAGGCCAAAGCCTCCTCCAAAGCCACCAGACCTGTATGATCAGATCATCGGGCACATCAGCGTTCCCTTTTGAGTCTACATACCCATGGTAAGCATAGTCACAAAGGATCCCCCCACAATGGTTCAGACTCCAAGGATGTATGTAAGTTTACATTCCCATGGTAACTCAGAGTTCAACCTTGGGAAACTAACATGAACCTTACCATTCTAGGGATTAATGGGGATCACTTTCTTTTCCATTCAATGAGGAATGGTGATCAGTAGAAGGAGTTATATTCACTCTCCTTGTGACGAGAGTTGACACTCCTCCCCTTTCCTAGAACACATTATGGGGCACTCCCACTGAGGTAAGTCCCTAATATTCTGAGGTTCGAGCCGCATAACCCCCAATTTCATCCCAAACTTAAGGGTTAATTGCTCCATGACCTCCTCCCTGGTTGCCTCAACCTCTCTACCGTAGGTCCTCCCTCTCCCATCATCATAAGAGAAGGTGTGTGGTTGGTTGGATCTCTCATATCCTTTTTTTTCTCACACCGATCATGACTCACATGGGTTTATAGATTTGTGATGATGACAACATCCACACAATTCTAAACTACGAGAAATCTGATTCCTAATTAAACTAGGATACGTTGGATGCCTACTTAAAGGCCCAAGATCAAAAGGGTCCCCTTACAAAAGGGCTCACTTAATCATGTCCCCTCAAATGGGCATCTTCCCTGCGTAAGCCCCAACAATTCTAAACTATGATAAATCTGATTCCTGGTGAAATCAAGATATGTAGGATGCCTACTAGATATCCCAAGATCAAAAATGGTCCCCTTCCAAAAGGGTATACCCAATCATGTCATCTCAAATGGGCAGCTTCCATGTGTAAGCCTCAGCAATCCCAAACTACATGGGTTCTGATTCCTCTCCAGAGGATATGTAGGAAACCCATCTTATGGGTTCAATCCCAACATCAAGCCACCTTCCTTCCTCCCTTGATGATAATAAAATCTAGACTACCTTATTGTATGGTTTAAGTCAGCATTACCTCCATAGCATCAAATCCATGTATTCCTATGACGATCCCGCATACCAGTGGTAGCCCATAGACACACTCTTTAAGAATTAATGAAGGATTTTAGAAAATATTAACATGACTTAAATGTATAATAGAGTCCCGTAATAGGAAATAATCCCCCCAAAAAGGGTGTGGTGAGCCCAACTTCCCATCCTCTCGACCAATGGAGTCCTTAAGATTCGTTAACCAAATAATCATCCAACGGGGACCTACCTTTGGAAAGCAAGTCTATGAATCATGGATACCAAGTCCATTAGGTGTTTCTTTGTCCATGAAGAAACCTGTTGGAGACCATCTGAGGAAGTAGTATCCTGAGAGGACCGATTGAACAAGTACTTGACCCCATGCAATCGCCCACTAGGACTATTTGACTGTGGAATCTCCCTCACAATATAGAAGGGATAAACTGACCTATCCCTGAAGGGTTAATACAATCATACCTTAAAGGATAATTATGTATAACGGGTAAAAACAAAATAAATGTTGAACTTGACGTGAGACTATATCTACAATAAGATATGTGTGAGGATCATCATCAGACCATTTTTTCATCACCCTAAACACAGCACCTCAGGTTGAAAAAATGTGCCATCCTGTAAAAATGCAGCAAGTGTATCATACCTCCACACTGATAACAGGAATTTAGAGTATATGTGCATGCTGGTCAGATGTTACATGGCCTCCCACACTGGTAGTACACAACGGACCTCGCATTAGAAGCCACTGAAGAAAACTGCCTGGAAGGTTGGCCAAAGGGGCCACCTTCCTTTTTTCATAGCTCATACTGCTTCCTTTTCTTCTCAACCACTACCAATTACTGACATTTTCCTAGAAAAACCATCCCTACCCTTACATTATATCTCCACTATGCAAGCTATATCAACCACTTTATCATTGGTTTTCAACTTGAACAAGAAGACCTGAGAATATATCTCTAGCTGCAAAGCCCTCTCGAACTTCAAGGCCTTCATATTCTCATTGAATACCATTTATGGAGCATACCGGACCAACTTGGGAAAAAAGTTGGAATACTCTATCACTGAAAGATCCCCTGAAAAAGTTCCACAAACTCTCTAGATCGAGCATATGCCAAAACATCAAGGCAATACTGATCGTTGAAGATAACCTTGAAGTCCTTCCAGCTCATGTGCTCGTGCTTCCCATCTTGAAGCACTAATTCCTACCACCTACGACAGGGACCCTATAATAGGAAGGAGGCACATTTCACCTTGACCTCCTCAGGTGTGTCCAAGAACTCAAACATTCACTCGATCTTCTTGAGCCACTCCTCTACTTCCTGGGGTTCCGTGCTACCTCAGAAAGTATGAGGTTTGTTATTTAGGAACTCCTGGGATTTGTCCTTCTTAGGACCAAACTACTCTTCCCTAAATAGATCAGGAGTGGGTGATACTCCCTGTCCTAGGGATTGGACATCCCCTACCACAAATTCTCCCATACTTTGATCAATCATTGAAGGAGAACTCTCTACGGATTCCTCCAATGGGTGCATGGAAGTTTTCTAGGGATGAATGTTTCTACACAAGGAAACAGTCACAAAAGAAATCATCAGTACAACAATTATAAAAAATTTCAGCAATTAAATCAACTATAAATAAGTCGAACAAATCACAACAATGAAATAAACAAGCACTTCACTCCCACCTGGTGTATATGAGAAGTCTACAACCTGTACGTTCCACCTGGAAGAGAAGTCAAAAAAACAATCCCAACATCCCACGGTGAGTCAAGGTTTATCACAAGAGGTACTGGCCATGCACCCTACTCATAATAAAAACTCAAATCCCCAACATTCCTATATTCTTTCTAACAAGACTCATCCCAAAATAATAATATTACCCAAAAAGATAAACCTCATCTGATACCATTTTGTCACGAACCGAATCTGGTCACCACTAAAACCAGCACCCAACCCGGTCTATGGAAAGTACTGAAGGGAATTAACTATCCCCATGGGTTATCAAAATTTTCCAGATATCATAAATATTGGTTTGGGAACAATTTACCTGAGTATAGATACATAAAATAATAAAAAAAATCAATAAATCGAATCTAAAAATTACCAACCAAATAAGCCTTAAATAAAATTCAGAAGTGAAAACATGATCTTAAACATGACACAAGAGGTAAAAATATATATATAAGTAGTATAAAAACATCCCAAGGAACGCCGCATGACAAGGGGTCATCACACATGAGCCGTATTTACAACACCGCACCATGGAAGGAAACTAACAACCCGAACTGCCATCATCCAAGGCCTTTCCTTTAATTGTGTCAAACATGATAAAGTCTACTTAAACCAAAAGGAATAAGTAGGGTTTGAGACTAATCCCAATATGATACCACCCATATATTCCATATAGTAAGAAATACAAGATAAAAATCATGCAAGTTTTAATAAACAAGAAATGGTGGCAATAATTTCTAAAGAACGAAAAACTTTTAAAAGTAAACCGTTTTCCAAGGATGATTTCAAATAATGAACAAATTTCAATAAAACATGTAATATAATTAATTTTCCATCCAAAAACACCATAAAAAATGATCAATACAAAAGATTCAAGGATCACTAATCTTGGGAACATCCCTAGGAACTAGTTATTTTTGGGCCCCATGTACATCGTATCTCAGTGTAAAGTAACCATAACAATATCGGTTCTCATGTACGAGCCACTAGTAGGGAACATAACCATAACCTAGTGGTCCCCAATAATCATCATTATAGTTTTTCTAGCGTTTTAAATGTCTAACATGCTAATTGAAACAGGGAAAAACCCACTCTGGATCACTAGCATACCAGTGCATGTCCACCCACCTAGATACTCGGGTTTCCCCCTTTGTGCTCAAACAATTTCCACATGTTATCAAATTAAATTTTCATATAAGAATTCAATTTCTATTTATACACACTCAAAACAGTATCTACACATGCTTTCAACCATTTATGTTACTCAATAAACCATTTAGAATTTCCATAAAACATTTTCAAGGAATATAACCAAACTATGCACTTGAAATCCATCTAAAAGACCTCTTTGAAAACTAAATGCACATAAATATTACACCAATCTATAATTTTTAGCAACAAAACATTTTTAAAAGTCCCTCCCGTGAATTATAAAATAGCTCCAAGTGGTACAACATCAAACACACGTGTAAAACTCCCATTTTCACACAAAAATGGCATTTAAAATCATTTTTTTAACAAATTCCACCAAAAAAATTCTCAATAATAAAAATTAAGTAGAAGTATGCTAAAAATATAAATAAAGTAAGGATAACTCATTTGGTAGTTCTTACACATGGAATCACCTACCTCATGTGTCAAAAATACCAAATCCTTGTGCGAAATTTCAACTGCACTGCCACCGCACCACAAGGGTGTTAAATCAAACCTAAAACCACAATATTAGACCAAGAAAACCATGATCAAACCCTAGGTTAGAATCCCTACTTTCTGGACATTAGGAACTTCAAGAAAAATGAAAGAAACCCTAATCAAATGGGAGGAGGAAGAAAGGAAACCCACTTACATGATAGATCTCGAAGAAATCACCCCAAATACACCAATAGGATAATATCCAAGCATCCAAAACTAATATCAAGGTTTGAGTAAGGTTGAGGAGGTCAAGTGGGAACTTAAATGGGGGGAAAGAGTAAAAACTGAAGGAGTTGTGAAAGAAACAAATTACTTTTTCAAATATGGGCGATTTGAGAAAGCCTGAGAAATTTTTCCCTAATATGTGATGATGATAAGATCCAAAGATAGAGAAACAAACATGTAGGATGCGCCTAGGTCTGTTGGGCTTAGTTTAGAGGTGGAATCACTGAAAAACATTAAAAATGAATGATATATGAAAGAAATAATTTTTTAAATAATGGGAAATGGGCTCACGGGTTGGCCCAAATCCAGAATAAATCACCCAAATCCACCATGATTATGGATTCCTAAGGGGTCCAAATGGATATGTTGGTTTCTAATAGTTTATGGGAGGCCAAGTGAGAAGTGTAATAGATGAAAAATATTAAAAACTAAGGAGTTATAAAAGAAAAAAAAACTTGTTTTTAAATATGGAAATGAGCTCATGGTTTGGCCCAAATCTTGAAAACCCACCATTTCCTCAAAAAATGAATGGGAAACCCCTGAAAAAAAACAAGAATATAAATTGCATGAAAAATACCTTTAAAATAAGTCATGGATGTGACAATTATCCCCACAATGAAAGAGTTTCTGCCCTGGAAAGTCAACCTGAAGCTTGATTAGAAAACAAGAATGGGTACTCTTTCTCAAGCCACAAATTCTGATCCCATGTTTTGTGGACATCATTACCATGCGTAAAAAGGACCTAAACCAGTGGAATAGACTTTCCCTGAATCACCTTCTCTTTGGAATCAACAATTTGCACCGACCACTCAAAAATAGACAAATCGGGCTCTATATCCAACTCCTCCCAATTCATCACATGGGACAGATCTAGATTATACTTCATCAGTTGATATACATAGATGAAACTATGGATATATGTCAACTAAGAAGTAAAATATAACCTATATACCACCTTTCCATTTCACTTAGTAATCTCAAAAGTTCGGAAATATCTCAGTGTTGTCTTACCCTACTATCCCAAGTGATGACGACCTAGATGAGGGGCCACTTTCAAGAATACCTGATCACCCACCAAAAACTCAAGGTCTCATTGCCTCTAATCATAGTATGATTTTTGGAGACTCTAATATATCAATAAATGATTCTTGATCAACTTGAACTTCTTAGACATCTCTTGAACAAGGCTTGGCCCCAATAGTGAAGTCTCACCTATCTGAGCCCAACATAGGGGGGGAGACAAGGCCTACCATAGAGTTCCTCAAAAGGATCCATTCAAATCGAGGATTGGTAATTGTTATTATAGGTAAATTCAACCAATCCCAAATGGCTTTCCTAAGAACAGCCAAATTCCAAAACACATTCACGGAGCATGTCCTCTAGTATCTGATTCACCCGCTCTATCTGACCATCCGTTTGAGGATGGTAAGTTATGATCATCTTAATCTGCAACCCTAAGGCCTTCTGAAGGCATTCTATAAACCTAGAATTAAAATGGAAGTCTCTATATAAGACAACTTCTGATGGAACACCGTGAATCCTTACCACCTATTGAAGATACAAATGGCCCAACTCATCCACTTTAGTTATATCTTTGATCGGAATGAAGTGGGATGATTTGGTTAGATGATCAATCACTTCCCATATAAAATTCTTACTCTGAGGTGTATGAGGAAAGCCAATAATTAAGTCCATGGAAACCTCTTCCCACTTCCAAGTAGGAATGGGTAATGGATGGATCAAACCGGAGGGCCTTTGGTGCTTCGCTTTCACTTGCTGACATATGTAGCATCTAGACATGAAGTAAACTATGTATTATATCATACCTAGCCAATAGAACTTCTGATGAACATCATAATACATCTTGGTGGCACCAGTATGGACATCCCACTGAGCTTGGTGGCTATCCTGTATCACTGCCTTCCGTAGAGACGATAGAACAACTGATCGGCCCTTGAAGCACAAGATTGCCTCAGGAGACAACGACCAATCAAAAGACTTCTCCCCACCATGAATAAACTACCTCGACTCCTGAAAAAATTTATCACTAGGATTTTCTCATTAAATCAACTCTAAGAGAGAAGGAGTCAACTTAATGCTCACCAAGAACGCACGTCCACTATGCTTCTTGGTCTCTATATGCATCTGAGAAAAGAGACCCATCAGAGTCCACTCATTACTAGACTTCCTCAAGGCTTTCACTGATAATTTTATACTCAAATAATCTACCACCATATTTCTCTTTCCTGGGGTATAGATAATGTCAATGTCAAACCCCTGCAAGTACTCGATTCAGTGGCACTGCCTCATATTGAGATACTTCTGAGAGAAGATGTAGGCCAACCTTTTGTGATCAGAATAGACCAAAAAATTATCACCAAATACGTAGTGAATTTATGTTTTCAAATCATGCATCACATCTTCTAGCTCCAAGTCATGGTTCGGGTAATTATTTGGGTGTGGTCAAAGTTGGTAGGAGCCATAAGCCACCACATGATAATCCTGCATAAGCATGCACCTGAGACCCATACCTGAAGCATCTCAATACCCCACATAACCCTTTATAGATTCTCTAAAGATCAACACATGAGGCGGTAGTAAACCACCAATTTAGCTTCTCAAATGAATCCTGACACTATGGCCCCAAACAAACTTCACCCATTTCCAGGTGAGCAAGGTCATGGGAGAAGAAAGCCAAGTTAAATCCCAAACAAACTGCCTGTAGTATCCTACCAAGACGAAGAAAATCACAATCTCAAACACATTATTCGGCTTCTCCCACGACATCATTTCACTGATCTTCTTAGGATCCACCAAAAATCCTTACTCCGAGATCACATGCCCCATAAACTCCACCTCCCTCATCCAGAAGTCGCACTTGGATAGCTTTATATAAAGGCGGTGAGCCTGCAAGGTGCCCAACATGATCCACAAATGATGCTCATGATCTTCCTCTGAGTAAACCATGATTTCATCCAAAAATACCACAATTAAAGAGTCGAGATATTGGTGGAACACCCTATTCATGAGTTCCATAAAAACTGTTGGATAATTGGTCAATCTGAACGGCATGACCAAGTACTCAAAGTGGTCGTACCTGCTTCGGAAGGCTGTCTTCAGGATATCTTACTCTTTCACCCTGAGTTGATGGTAACCCGAACACAAATCTATTTTAGAAACCACTTTTCCCCTTCAAATAATCAAAAAAATCATCTATTTGGGGCAAAGGATATTTGTTCTTAATGTTTACCTTGTTCATCTTTCGGTAATCAATACACAACCAGAGGGAATCGTCGGCCTTATTTGCAAAGAGAATAGGATAATCTCAATGAGATATGATCGGGCGAATGAATCCATTGAATTATAAATCATCCAGATAACTATTTAATTCCCTCAATTCAGTGTGGTCCATATGATATGAGGGAAGAGATGTCATATGTGTTCCTGATGCCAAATTGATCGAGAACTCCACGTCTCGCTCTAGGGGTAAGTCTAAAAAAATCATCTGGGAATATCTCCGGGAAGTCATCCACTACATGAGGTAACCCACCCTCAAGAGCATGACCATATTCCTATAGCGTGAGTGAAAATAACTGTAATATGATATTCCCCAACTCTGGGAGTGGAGGTCTCGCACAACCCGACCAAGGATCCCATTCCCTATGAAAAACCTACGAACTTCCATCATGTTTCATGAAACTTACCCACCACCTATAGAATTATATGTGTTCTTGAAAGTGTACCAAAAAATCCATGCCAAGTATCACATCAAATATATCCATATATAAGACTAAGAGGTCCCACTCTGTCTCAACCCCTAACACAAAAAGCACACACGACGAGTACCTGAGACCCTACTCCTTATTCTTTCCCAGCGGTGTCACCCACTCCATTGAAAAAGACAAAAGATCAGTTAGAAAATTTAGCATGTTCATAATATAGGTAGATATGAATGAAACAGAATAACTGGTATCAAAAATAGAAGCATATATAAATGATTCAATCAAAACAGTAGCTCAAACTATTGATGGTTCTGCCTCTGATCCCGTTGGTGCCTGATCCACCAAATGAAGATGCCTAGTCTCTACCTGAGAACGACCAATTTCATTGGGATCTTCCCTGAACTTTATCTATCCAAAATATTATCAGGCACTACCACCATGGACACCAAACCGAGATCTCCCCATCCTTGATGGCTTTGACTGAGCTGGCACTCCCATGGAATCCACTGATCCGACCCCACTCTGGAGTGTATGTTCCATCCTGTAAAAATGATGCAAGTGTCCCATATCTCCACACTGGTAACAAGGCTATATAGGATATGTGAATGTTGTTCGGATGTTCCCTATCCCCCCACACTTGTGTCACACAATGGACCTCGTATCAAAATCCACCGAAGAAAACTGCCTGGAAGGTTGGATAGAGCTTCCACCTCCCTTCTTTCACTGCTCCTCCCACTTCCTTTTCTTCTCATAAGTTCTTCCAATACCCATTACTGACACTGTCCCAGAGAAACCATCCCTCCCATTATGATCAATCTCCAATGTGTAATCTCTATTAACCACTTCTGCATTGGTTTTCAGCTTGAACAGGAAGACCTGGGAATAGATCTCTAGCCACACACCCCTCTCGAACTTCTGGGCCTTCATCTGCTCATTGAAGATCATTTTTGGAGCATACCGGACCAACTCGGAAAAACGGTTTGCATACTCCATCACTAAAATATCCCCCTGAACAAGTTCCATAACCTCTCGAGATCGAGCATATGCCAAAACTTCAGGGTAGTACTGGTCGTTGAAGATAACCTTGATGTCCTTCCAGCTCATCTTCTCATGCCTCCTAGCTTGAAGTAGTGATTCCCACCACCTGTGGATGGGACCCTCTAATAGGAAAGAGACACTTTTCACCCTGACCTCCTCAGGTGTGTCTAGGAACTCAAACATTCACTCGATCTTCTCGAACCACTCCTCTACTTCCTGGGGTTATGTGCTACCTTAGAAAGTAGGAGGCTTGTTCTTTAGGAACTAATGGGCTTTTTTCCTTCCAAAGAATAGAATCCTCTTCCCTGGCTGGAGCATGAGTGCGTGATACTCCCTATCCTAGGGCTAGGACAGCCCTGACCACAACTTCTACCATCCTTTGATCAATCCATTAAAGAGAACGCTCTCCAGCATCCACCCATGGGTGCATGAGAACTTTCTAGGGAGGCATGTTGTTACACAAACCAATAGTCACAAAAAAAAATCATCAGTACAAAAATTATGAAAATTTTCCGCAATTACATCAAATATAAATAAGTCAACACTATTGGAAAATTGGTCTATACCCATGGTTTTGCAAAAAAAACCGTGGGTATAAGGATAGTAGGAGAACCTATACCCACGATTTTCCAGAACCGTGGGTATAGGCCACCTATACCCACAGTTGTGCCAAAAACCGTGGGTATAGTTTTCGTTTAAGACTTATACCCACATTTTTTGAGAAAACCGTGGGTATAGGGTATTTTCCGAAGACCTATACCGACGGTTTTTGGAAACCGTAGGTATTACGGTTTTTTTTAAGACCTATACCCACGGTTCTGGAGAACCGTGGGTATATCTTTCCCGCGTTATGGCGGGGAACAAAACTTAGGCGGGACATGAAAAATTTGGCGGTTAGACATTTTTTCATATATTAATATATATATATATGCCGATATATGAATATATAATAGATAACAACTTCAGGTTGGTTGGTCTGTTGGTGGGGGCTGGGCCGCGAGACTTCTCACAAGTCGCGGGATCGAAACCTCGCGAGAGTTATTTTGGAATTTAGATATGCAATATTAATATATATAGGTAGATAGATGAATATATAACACATATAAAACCCGGCTCGGTTGGTCCACTGCTGTATTGCGGCGCCGTTTCCTTGCGTGTGGTGTTGGTTCGAAACCCGCTGGTTGCGATTTTTTAGATAACAACATTTTTATTAATATATTACAATAAAATTATCCTTATACAAATCAAAATAAGTCAGCTCGGTTGGTCCGCTGAGTTGCATGGCGGAGACTCCATGCGGGTGGCGCGGGTTCGAAACCTGCTGCACGTGAATTTCAAAAAAATTAAATTTCCCACGGTTTGAAAACCGTGGGGTAATTTATGTGCCATGTTGTACACCAACGCGTTGCTGTGTGAAACAACTATACCCACGGTTCTACAAAATCGTGGGTATAGGTCAAGACCCCTATCCCGACGCTGTTCCAGCCCACAGTTCCCAAAACCGTGGGTATAGCCTATACCCACGGTTTTGGGATCTATACCCACGGTTTTGAACCATGGGTATAGGTCGTTTTTCCAGTAGTGAAAACACATCACAAAAATTAAATAAACAACCAATTCACTCTCACCTGATTTATACGTGCAGTTTACAGCCTGTATGTCCTGCTTGGAAGAGAAGTCAAACAAACAATCCCAACATCCCATGGAGACTCAAGGTTTGTCATAATAGGTACTAGAAAATCACCCTAATGATAACCAAAACTCCGATCCCTGATAGTCCTATCTCCTATCTAACCAGACTCATCCCAAAATAATAATATTTCCCAAAAAGATAAACCTCCTCTGATACAATTTTATCATAAACCGAATTTGTTCGCCCTTAAAAACAGCACCCGACCCAGTCCGTGTCAAGTCCCGAAGCACGTTACCTATCCCCGTAGGCTGGAACAAGTTCCCAGGTATCATAAATATTGTTTTGGGAATTATTTACCCAAGTATGGATACATAAAACAACAAAAAACAATCAATAAATCGAATATGAAAATTACCAACCAAACAAGCCTTAAATAAAATTCAGAACTGAAAACATGGTCTTAAACATGACACAAGAGGGACAAAGATATATAAAAGTATCATAAAAATAGATCAAGTAACACCACATGATAAGTGGTCATCACCCATGAGTCATCTCTACAACACCGCACCATGGAAGGAAACTAACAACCCGAACCACCATCACCCAAGGCCTTGCCTTTACCTATGTCAAAAATGATCAAGTAGACTTACACCCAAAGGTATAAGTAGGGTTTGATCCTAATCCCAATAGTATACCACCCAAATATTCCATATAGTAATCAATACAAGATAAAAAGCATGCAAGTTTTAATAAACAAGAAATGGTGGCAACAATTTATAAGGAATAAAACTTTTAAAAGTAAACCACTTTGAAAGGATGATTTCAAAGGATGAACACATTTCAATAAAAAATTTAAGATACTATTTTTTTCATCCAAACACACCACAATCCAATTATCAATACTAAAAATTCAACGAGCACTAATCTTGGGAACATCCTTAGGCACTAGTTAGTTTCGGGCCCCATGTACCTCGTATCTCGGTGTAAAGTAACCATAACAATATTTGTTCTCTTGCATGATCCACCAGTAGGGAACATACCCATAACCTATTGGTCTGCAATCATCATCATTACAGTTTTTTAGTGTTTTAAATGTCTGGATTTCTAACTAAAACATGGAAAACCCATTCTGGATCACTAGCATACTAGTACATGTCTGTCCACCTAGATACTTGGGTTTACCCCTTTGTTCTCAAACAATTTCCACATGCTAAAAAATTATATTTTCATATAAAAACGCCATTTATGGTCATACACACTCAAAATAGTATCTACACATGTTTTTCACCATTTATATAACTCAATAAACCATTTAGAATTTCCATAAAACATTTTCAAAGAATATAACCAAACTGTGCACTTAAAATCCATCTAAAATCCCTATTTGAAAACCAAATGCACACCAATATTACCTTATACCATAACTTTCAATAAAAAACATTTTAATAATACCCCCAATGAATTATAAAATATCCCCAAGTGGTACAACATCGAACACACATGTAAAACACCCATTTTCACACAAAAATGGAATTTAAAAATCAATTTTTTAACAAATGCCACAAAAAATAATGTTCATAGAAATTAAAATGAATAAGTATTATGATAAAAATTGAAATCAATAAATTCTAACTCATCTAGTAGTGCTTACATATGGAATCACCTACCACAAGTGTCAAAAATACCAAATCCTTGTGCGAAAGTTCAACCAAACCACTACCGCACCACAAGGGTATTAAATCAAACCTAAAACAACAATATTAGTCTAAGAAAACCATGTTCATGCCCTAGGTTCGAATCCCTACATTCTGTATATTAGGAACTTCAAGAAAAATGGAATAAATCCTAAGAAAATGGGAGAAGGAAGGAATGAAATCCACTTACTTGAGAGATCTTGAATAAATCACCCCAAATACAAAAATAAGTGAATATACAAGAAGATGAAATTGATATGGAGGTTCGAATAAGTCTTAGGAGGTCAATTGGGAACTAAAATGGGGAAAATAGTAAAAAATTAAGGATTTATGAAAGAAACAAATTACCTTTTCAAATCAGAACGATTTGAGAAAGCCTGAGAAATTTTTCCCTAATCGAAGATAAAGATGAGCTCTAAAGTGGGAGAAACGAGCATGGGGGGTGCGCCTAGGGATTTTGGGATCAGGTGAGAGGTTCAATCACCAAAAAACATTAAAAAATGAATGATATATTAAAGAAATAATTGTTCTTAATAGGAAATGGGCTCACGAGTTGTCCCAAATCCTGAATAAATCACCCAAATCTACCATGATTGTGGATTACTAAGGGGTCCAAATGGATATGGCAGTTTAAATGGGTCAAGGGAGGCCAAGATGGAATTATAATGGATGAAAATTTTTCAAAAACTAAGTAGTTATAAAGGAAAAAAGATTTTTTTTAAATATGGAAATGGGCTCATGGTTTGGCCCAAATCTTAAAAACCCACCATTTCCTCCAAAAATGCATGGGAAACCCCTGAAACAAAGCAAAAATATAAATTACATGAAAAATATATTTAATATAATTCATGAATGTGAGATAAGTTTATTTATAATACCTATTCTTACACTACCCTATAGTGGAGAAAGGCTTTTTATCTATAGTGATTCATAAAATAAGGGACTATAATGTATCCTCATGTAGAATGATTTTTTTATAGCTTATGCCACATTAAAATTGATGTTTCGTGAGAAAATTTACCAAAAGAATGATTTGAAGCCAGGTATGGTAATGTTTTCATTAAAGATATGGAGGTTTTATCATTGAAGATAAAGGTTTGATATATATACTGATCATAAAAGATGAAATTATATATTCACTTATAAAGAGTGGTATAGGAATGAGAGATGATGTTTGGGTTCGATCAAAGATTATGACTAATAACTAAATTACTGCCCTCGAAAAGAGAAAAAGGTGGAATATTCCCTAAATCAAAAATATTGTGTTAGATTATCTATGATGAGGATCCCAAAAAGATAAAATATTTATTTATTATAAAAATATAGACCTTGAAATATTGAAGGAAGGGGAGATATGACTTCTTACTCAATTTATTGTTGAAACATCTATCCATGTGAATATTATAGAGTTAAAGAATTAAGATATGGATATGAAAAATAATGTGAGAAATGTTCTTGAGTTAAACATTGATTATGATGGTGTTTCATCATAGAGGAGGATTCCGAGCTGGCATTTCATCATTACAGGGATTTTCAGATTTGGTTGTTTGAGAGGGTATGGTTTCAACCATCAGATCGGGAATGTGCTTTGACACATGACACTTTCTTGTTTAAATTCCATGAAAAGGTGTAGGGATTCATCACAATCATATGTTGGGGTGGGGCTACTCCATGTTTTTGTCTGGTTTTTTCTCTCTTTGACCTTCGGGTCGTGTGGTGTCCTATGTCCATGAAGTCTGGGTTCCCCCCCTTATTCCCTTAAAAAGGAGATTATCATATAATAAAAAATGTAAATACCTTTAAGTAATTGGAGGATTGTGATGGAATTATAAGGTTCAAGATCCGTGTATGTTCCCCATCAATACCAGATCTGAAGAAGGAGATATTGGATTATGCTCATAGTTCATCATTCTCTATTCCTATTAGAAGTTTGAAGTTGAATTAAGATATGAAAGAGTATTTTTAGTGGGAAAACATGAAAGGAGATATTATAGAGTATGTACCTCAATTCTTTGTATATCAGTAAGTTAAGAAAGAGAGACAGAATTCTAAAGGGATGTTATTATCATTACCCATAATATAATGATGATGGTAAAACATTCCCACGAATTTATTATTGAACTCCCCAAAACATATAAATTACATAATACTATATGGGTTGTATTTGATCTCTTTATGATGTCATCACACTTTATTTATATCAGAGAATATTTATCTCTTGATCAACTTTCTCAAATATACATTAAAGAAGTGGTTTGATTACATGGAGTGTCACATTCTATTATATCTGACCGAGATCTGAGGTTCCCCTTGAATTTATTGCGAATTATTCAGTATGCTCTGGAATCAGGGTTATGTTTTAGCACTACATATCATCCACATATATATAGTTAACCTAATATATCAATTAAAACCATGGAGGACATGTTGATATATTTTTCTATGGATTTCAAAGTTAGTTTGTCTCAACACCTTCCTCTAGTCAAGTTTTCTTATAATAATAGCTTTCAATCAAAAATTCAGATAGGTTCTTATGAATCCCTCCATGGAGAGAAGTGCATAAATCCACCATACAAGGATAAATTCAGATAAAAAAATATACTATGACCTGAGATATATGAGGATATGTAAGCTAAGGTCAGAACCATTCAATAGTACATAAGGTCTTGCTAAAAAATTTATGCTGAAATTTATTGGTGATATATAAAGTTTTAAGTTAGTGACTAGGAATTTCTCCTAGAAAAAAGGTTATGTGATTCGGAAAGAAGGTAGAGCTAAGACCTAGGTATATTTACCCCTTTTATATTACTGATCGAGTAGGGATGGAAACTTATCTCTTTACACTTCTACTGAACCTTTCTCAAATTCATGATGTGTTCCTTGTATCTCTCATGAGAAAATACATACTTAAACCTTAACTTGTACTAAAATCAAAGGTTTTACTTTTATACCATGATATTTCCTATGGGTAATAACCAATATAAATCTTGGATCATAGATATAAAGTGTTAGATAATAAGTGTACTCAGCTAGTTAAATTTCTCTAGAGGAATCATAAATTCAAAGAAGCTACTTGAGAACCTGAGGATGTGATGAAACAAATATATCAAATTTTTTTGTATCATAGTAATGAAAGTTCATGGTAAAAAATTATTTTATGGTTGGGGGTAGAATGTAACACCATGATATTTTATGACATATTTTTCTTCAAATATATTTAATTTCTTCGATAACTTGTGATACACACAACCCTAATTCTAAATGAACCGTAATATGGTATAACATTATAACATAGAAATTAAATGTTAAGAGTGAATAGGAATAACCACCTATTGAAAAAATATGTTCAAAGGTTTTAGATAAATAAAATATATTGATAAATAAGTACAAAATTTTAATTAAATTCATTATATTCTTTAAAAACACATTCCCTCAAAAATGATTTCAATTTATTTTTGTGAGAAAATAATATAATTAATTTTCACCAATTTTATAAAATTTATTTTTTAAAAAATGAATTATTTTTTTAATTAATCATTTCAGAATTATCTTAGAGTTAATTTATGAGAATTTTCTAAAAAGATTGATTTTTTGATGAATAGTGAAATATACAGATTTTATTTTGAAAACTATATTTTTGTTTAAATAATTTGAAAAGTTACAATTTTTAAAATGTAAATTTTTTTCATTTAGATTATTAATAATTCAATTGAGTTTATTATAATTAATTTAAAGTTTTATTTTTGTATATAGGATTTTTATACTTAAGAAAACATTATTTCAAGAAAACTAATTTTCGTCAGGTTTTGCAGGTTTGATTTTAAATTACATTATGCCAATTAAATAAATATAATTTTATAAAATGGATCCCATATTTTTAATAGAAATGGAAAAAAAATTAAATAGTATAATTTCATTCATGGTCATAATGAACTATAAAAAAGTAAAAAAAATATTTGCCTCGGTAAGGGTAAAATTGGTAATACGGTGTTTAAACTTCAGGATAGGGATTTAAAAATTATATAAAACATTCCATTAACCTATTTTATCAATTTATTTCATCCAAAATCAACTATTTTTATAAAACATGGAAAATTGATACTTTTCTTCTTTGATCATGACCTTCATATTATTTTACAAAGTTAATAAATTCAAAATGTCACTCTCTTGACATTAATATATTTATATTTCTTTCATAAGGATAAAAAGAGTTTAAGTTTGGATATAAATTTTTATTTGAAATATGAATTAGTTTTTATAATTTTCATTTATTTTTAATTTTTATTAATGAATTAATTACCATAATTGCTTATCCAACACTGAGACAGTGCTTGTGCAAGCAGTAGAAATATCCTGCAAATGATTTTAAAAAATCTAAAACTGTTATTTATTAGGTGAGTAATCGATACCCATGAATTTTATAAATAAATAAAAAATATTTTAGATTTTTAAGCTTTATATTTTAATTTAGTTACTATCTTGATGATTTTCAAATCAAAATAGTTGAATAGTTTCAAAAAATGACATTAATGAAATTTTATAATAAAAAACATTTTATTGAATTATTTTAAATTCCTAAATCTATTATATTTTTTCAAGTGAATCAGATATGGTTTAAAAAATCAACCATGATCCATTTATAGTTCACCTATCCTTTTATTACAACATTAGTGACCCTTAAAGAGTAAAAAACTTTTATATTTTAGTAATTTTCAAAAGGATCAATGGGGGGATAAAACTATTAGATAAGAGTTACAACATTTATTAAACTTATATAAATATTTTATTATGATAGTATTTTTACTTATATTAATCCTATATTTTTAATAAATCAATTTTGATCAACTTGAACCTGAAATTTTATTTATACTAATTTTATACTTTATGAAATTTCAAAAGTGTGCCTCCCATCACTTATAAAAGGCAACGTCTTCTACCCTATTCATTATACATTTTATACATTTTATACATTTTATACATTTTATATTGGATAAATCCTTCCATATTACCTTCCTAGATTCCATATACACATCCAATATCTTATTTTTTGGATAAAATACCATCCATCTTGGGCCTAAGGTTTAGTCCAAAATAGGTTTCTCAACGAAGTGGTATAACTCTTAACCAAGTAGTTTAACCTTTATTTCTTCTTCAAACTCCTATAAATATATGGTATTCATCTTAAAATAATAACTACTTTATCCTCAATATAATGAAATTTTATTATTAAATATCTATCATTATCCATCCTCTATTCTATCACATGGGATTTGAATGTATCTCACGTGCTTGCGTGTGGACTACCACCTCCACATATCAATACAATTGATTTTCCATAAGCATATTTAATTGATAATTATTATGATAGATTTAATATTTATTTATTATATATATGATATAATAATTATTCTTGAAAGGTGTAACATCCCAGGTAAATAAATAATATTACATTTTCATATTTACTAATATTTGTGAATAAAATATTAATATTACTTTAAAGGGGATTCTATGTTCTATGGCATACCCAATACACAACAACGAGTTTCTTTGAAATCTTACGATGCACACTTATAATATAATAATATTACTGTAAATGGTAGTAAACCCCTAACTTTTGTAATGGTGGGAATGAACAAAACTAACTAAAAAGTGATTATATATGTGTGTTAAATATTTTTACATTTATCCAATAAATTTTAGAGGCTTAAAATGAGAATGAATCCAATTTTAAGCATAAATATTCTAATATTCTTTAAAAGGTTGATTAACCGCCTTTTGATGGAAAACCCTTTTTAAATCTACTTTTTTCACTTTTATATGTTATATTTAAAAAACTAAAATCCTTCTTTATAATTGGGACATCAAAATTTACTTTGTGTAAATTTTTGGTATTTTTTCGATAAAGTTTATTTTTTAATGAATAGTGAAAAATGTTGTATTCTAATTCAAGACCTCCTTTTAATATAATTTATTTATATGATTAGATTATCTTTTTAATTTGTTTTAAAGTTTAATTAAAATATATTTTTACCATTTAATCCAATGGTGGTCATTGGAATTAATTTCACTTTGAAATTGGACATAAACAAGTGTCAATATTTTGATAGATATTGTTTCTTAAAAACACGCTATTTGTTTTGATAGAGGGAATTAATTATAAAATTAATTAATGAAACTTCTATGTTATCAATTTGGTAAAATTGAAATCATTTTTTAATCCGGAATATCAAATATAACTTAGGGTGAATTTTTGGTATTTTTCTGAAAAACATCAATTTTTGATGAGTCATGGCCGACAAATACAATCCATGGGTCAACTTCTATGAATTGAATTTCAAAAATCCAACATACATTTTTGTCATTAGTAATTAAAATTTGGTTCAATATGATGAAAATAATTTTTGGTGAATAGTAACTTTTAAGTTTTATTAATCGCGATTAAAGGTAATTAGGGTAATTTAAGATAAAAATAATATTATAAAAATATAAAAATACATTTACACATGTACTAAACTTATTGGATGAGTCATGGCCGACAAATACAATCCATGGGTCAACTTGAGGTCCCCATGGAGCCACTTGGGTAAGATAATGACCCTAATAACTTTTTATTTAATGTAAAAATAAAAATGTCACAAACATGTATTATTTTAATAAAACAATTTTAAATAGGGTTATATAAGTTATATTTTTGACTATAAATATTCATTAGAAATATAAAAATATTTCCTACATCATGGTAATTTTTTTATAATTTTTATACATCAAATAAATAAAATTATTTATGACATAATGATGATGCTGTGTTTACATCATTAATGAATGATTTAAATAAATAAGAAGATAAAGTTTAAAATAATTTCAAAAACTTGTCCAATTCTTATTTTATGATTTTATTTATAACATGGGACACCTTATCTTTTACTTTAATTATTTTTTGACCTTTAGAAACCGAAAATCATTATATAATAAAATAATATTTTCATGCTTTCCAAAAGAGCCCCTCCTCTCCCTTATAAAAAGACCCCACTCCCTACCTCTTTCTCACACTTCTCAATCCCTTTGAATCATCCAAAATCTACTCAAATAAGCTCTAAAGATCCATATCTTCATCCTGTAAGCCTTACCTTAGGCATAAAACTCTTTAAGAAACCCTTTTGGTTCAAACCAAGGGGAGTTACCTGATTTAAAGGTAATGTCTTCTCTTATGTTATTTTGTTTTATTTTTCTTCTCCAACCCCCTAAAATCTTTTTATTACTTTATTTTGTAACTAATACATTATCTTCAATATACTAGGAATTTTTGTGAGAATTATTCTAGCTACACTTACACACACCTCCATCTAATGGGTGAAGAACATACTGTTTCTGTGGACGGCGAACTACTGCCTCACGAAACGATGATTGTTCAATTATCTCCTACCGCCTCTCATGGTGGCCATTAATATGTCACTATATTTATATATGATATATATTATATTTATGTTTTCCTTATGCTTCTGTATTTTTCATTTATGTCATACCTTTATGGTTTTTATAATGGGTAAATGCGATAATTTCATTTTTGGAAGTGCGGACTACCACCCCTCAAAGTGATTTGAATCGTTAATGCCATATGTGGGATGTATAAAGGATGGATTTAATGATATTATATATTATATTATACTGGAATTATAATATACCTTTATATCATAATGTTTTCATTCCATTAAATGCGAAATAGAAATGAAAGTAGCATTCATGTGTATGTATGGCTTACCATCTCCATGAACGGTGCATTTCATTTCTTACCTTCAAATGTTATGTACTGGTATAAATACATATATATACTGGATATATATGATATATATGATATCTAAATTATAAATATCAATCTGGATATAACGGATATTTTACTACATGAACAACATGTAAATATAAGAAGTTCACTTTTGACTCAAGTACCAAATATTGACAAAACGACCGTTATTAACTTAAATGATTACATAATGATTATAACATGGTAATAAGTGATATAAAAGAAATAATAAACTTTAAAATGGGTCTTAAGAAAGTAAAAATTAACTTAAGTTTATCATTCAGGAAGAACAAGGAACATACGAGTGATTCAAGTCGGACATGTGGTAAGGGATCCTACCTCTCTCTTTCTTTTTAAGTAATCTCTTTTATGTCACTCCTTTTAAGATCCTATTTCTTATGTTGGGGGATGTTCTTTTATATTCCTATTAATTTAATTTTTATGTTCATATGATGAGAGACCCTATTTTATCTCATCAATATGTTTTTGGAAGTTTTAAGTGGCGTCGTTAGGCTGCCGAATTTTCGTAAGGGATTTCTTATCTCACTTATAATTCCATGAGATTTCCATTGTTCTCCACTTATTTATTGCATGTGGTGTATTATGTACTAAAATTTTATATATATTATCATGATTCTATTTATATTCATGGTATTCTATGATTCATTTGGTTTTTATTATCTTTTGGTCATACGACTCGTTTGATTACAACGAGGTAAGGGTTTTTCATCTCACTTTTATTCCCGTGAGATTCATGCTAAATTTTCCACTATTTAATTTTATGTTGTGTATGTATTTCCCATTATTGTATTATTTATGTAATATAATTTAATTTATGGTTATTTACATCTTCATTGTATGATCCTTCTTTCATGGGGTGTACGTTTCGAAAGTTACCCAATCGGTAAGGGAACCTTTCACCCTCCTATTTTTAAAAGACTTCTCTTTGTTATGTCTTTTAATTTACATATTCTTAAACTGGGATATGTTCTTCTATATCCTTATTTTCATAAATTTTATTTCCAAGTGATGAGATACCATTTTTATCTCTCATCAAATCATTTTTTCTGAATTTTAAAGTGATGCTGTTAGGCTGTCAAATTTCTGTAAGGGAACTTCTTTACCCAATTTCAATTCTTTGGGTTAAACCTATACTTCTTGATTATGTCGTTCTATGAATATTTGTGAATGAACTATGATTGTTTTACACTTAATATCCACTTATATTGGGTGTATTTATATTTTTCACACATAATTTCATAATTGATTTATCCTTAATCTAAGGATACCATCTTTGTAAGGGACTTAGTCTCAATCTTCTTTTATTGAGGTATCCTTTGATTTATACACGACTTTATTTTATATGGTGTAAAAACCCCTTTTGAATTTTCATCTCATTCAAAGGGAATCTTTTCTCTACAAATCGTTTTACTAAACGACAAAAAGGAATGTTTCTTTTTTTATATAAGTGGTGACAATGACCTTTTCCACCGCCGTGAGTATTATTTGACATTTGGCTTCCTTAACAAGTCGTAATGTTTTTAAAAGGAAAATAAATACCATATACTATTTTTAAGTATTTTGGTATTGAAAATGGTTTTTATAATGGATTCATTATTTCAATATCTTAAAATGATATATTGTTATTTCAAAGTGGGAATGTTATATTTCCTTTATGCTTAAGTTATGTGTTATGATTATGTTATGGTTCTTGGACATTGTTATGTATACGGGTTGTTCCGGGATAAACCCAGGGCAGGTGAGCCCGATATATCTCTCCAATGCATTGGGTAAAGTGAAGGAGGTAAACGTGAATGTTTCTCTGAAGAGATTTACAGAATATACTGTGATGGGTATTCCAAATGTGACTCCCTATATAGTTGTGATAGCTACGATGTAAGTATGTTATGTATGCCTTAAGTTAACTTTATGATTTATGATTTCTATGTTTATTTCAAAAATATTATGATTTAATGAGGTATGTTAAAAGGCTTATGTTATGTATATATTGATGATCTAATGTTTTCTTTCCTTGTTTTATAACCCTTACTGAGCTTTTTATGCTCATCCCATGTTTTGGAAATGTTTTCCACAGGACTTAAAGATGAATAGGGTCAATGATGGGATCATGGAAAGACATGCTATCTAAAACATGGAACTAGACATGTTTCTTTTTTTAGAGTTTTTTTATTTTATGAAAAAAATGGAAACTGAGTAGAAGTGTCTACTTTGTAATCTTTTGAGATGTAATAGTTATGTCATATTTCTCTAAAACTCTAAACCTGAAAAGATCCTCAATGTGAATTATTCATTTAATTCAAGATTATGTGATGACCTAAGGTCAGGTCCTTATAGTTGGTATCATAGGTCAGTTTAGATAACTTTAGAGGTTAGGGTATTCTTTAAGCATAAGTGACAAGTTGTGTATAACCACAATGGTTAGTATATTAGATGGAGTCATTGTTATTTTTGAAAGTTGGAATGAGTTTGAGATAACTTGGATAAGTATATATTAGTGTTTATCTTCCTCATTAGTACATGATGATTTTGTTGATATACTCACACTGAGATTTTTGGTTTTAGTAAATGGATGGATCTAGCAAGAACCAAAGTGACAATGGGTTAGAAGGAAACTGTGGTGGTTCTCTGATTAAAATACTGGATGAAATGGGGGATTCAATGAGAAATCTCATGGTTATTCTAAACCAACTATCCGGAGTCATGATTAACCACTTGAACCTTGGTGAGTTCTCTAATGCATCATTTATGAGAGAACCAACTCGATGTGGAAGTTTAGGTAATAATTATAAAGGTAACCATTAGGTTCTATATGATCCTTACTTTTGAGGTAATTATGGGTTACTATATGGTATGATGGAAAATGAAAGGCATGAGATAAACTTGAGGTTAAAATATGTTATGGTTATTTTTGATGAATTTATCTCTTTTTGGGAATGTTATAAAATTATATAGTTTTTGAAAAGGGACAACACGCAGACCGTGTGACAACCCGTCATGTCAGATGAAGCTGTGAGAATCGAACCCACAACCAAAGTGCAACTCGTATTTATCACCTACCACTGGACTATGTGAAGTCCTTGGTTAGTATGACTAATTAATTTCAGTTAGATGATTTTATGAATCAATAATAAGTTGATTTTGGGTTATCTATGTAAATTATTAACCTATCATGGAGGATATGTGATTAGGCTAATTACTTTTCAATATGAGACTTTAAGAGAAACTGGTGTTATTTGGAGATAAATGTTAAGATTTATCTTGGAAGACTATGTGATTAAATCCTTCGAAGATTTGGGTTTCAATATTAGTTTGGATTACTTTGAAAAATTTTATGGATAGCTGTTTTTTGAATGGTCTTTGATGAACTTTGGGTTTTGTTTGACGAATTTTAGTGATTAAGAGTAGTTTTTCAATTTGTAAAGGATTATCATTTTTGGGGATTATCTGATCTTTTACTAACAATTTTGGTTTTGGTTAAGGTCTAAAGACATCGGAAATATATAGTTCTCTTTTTTAGATTAGGTGATTCTCTAAAAGTTGATTATAACGCTCTTAATGTGAACAAGTCATCCTAAATACTCATCTTTTGGAGAAAATATGAGTTTGTGTTAGAAATATAGTAAGAGATGAAAGTCTACATGACATGTAAGTATGTTTCCTTATGTTTTTAGTTAATATCATAAATAAATTCATCAATAAAAATTAACTTAAAACAAAAATGTTGTATGTTAACGTTTCCTACTGGGGAATCAAAGACTTTTTAACCCATCACAAGTTTGTGATTTTCTGGTGGTTAACCTTCTCCTAATCATGTCTTCAATCACTCTCCATCAGACCGTGATGGTTTGTTTTTTCCTCCATATCCATGTTTTAATGTAATCCCAGTATCTTTTGTCTTGGGTGACCTTTTTACTTCTTTTTATTTCTTTTAAAGTGATAGTTTTATTGACTCCTTTTCCGATGTGGGACTTTTAATCCCAAAAGGGGGGAAGGATGTAACTTCCCCGATAAATAAAGAATATTAAATTTTCATATTTATTAATATTTGTGAATAAAATATTAATATTACTTTAAAGGGGATGCTATGTTCGATGGCATACCCAATACGGAACAACGAGTTTCATTGAAATCTTACGATGCAGACTAATAATATGATAATATTATTGTAAATGGTAGTAAACACCTAGCTATTGTAATGGTGGTAATGAATATAAATAACTAAAAAGTTATTATATATGTGTGTTAAATATTTTTACATTTATCCAATAAATTTTAGAGGCTTAAAATGCGAATGAATCCAATTTTAAGCATAAATATTCTAATATTCTTTAAAAGGTCGATTAACCACCTTTTGATGGAAAACCCTTTTTAAATATACTTTTTGTCACTTTTATATGTTATATTTGACAAAATAAAATCCTTCTTTAGAATTGGGACATCAAAATTTACTTTGTGTAAATATTTGGTATTTTTCTAATAAAGTTCATTTTTTAATGAATAGTGAAAAATGTTGTATTCTAATTCAAGACCTCCTTTTAGTATAATTTATTTATATGGTTAGATTATATTTTTAATTGGGTCTAAAGTGTAATTAAAATATATTTTTACCATTTAATACAATGGTGGTCATTGGAATTAATTTCACTTTGAAATTGGAAATAAACAAGTGTCAATCTTTTGATAGATATTGTTTCTTAAAAACACGTTATTTGTTTTGATAGCGGAAATTAATTATAAAATTAATTAATGAAACTTCTATGTTATGAATTTTGTAAAATGGACTTAATTTTTTAATTTGGAATATCAAATATAACTTAGGGTTAATATTTGGTATTTTTCTGAAAAACTTCAATTTTTGATGAATAGTGAAACCATTAAGTGGTAGTTAAAAAACAGATTTTTTCTTTAAATGAAACTTTACCGCTTCTGTGAATTGAATTTAAAAAATAAAACATACATGGTTGTAATTAGTAAGTAAAATTTTGTTCAATAGGATGAAAATAATTTTTGGTGAATAGTAACTTTTAAGTTTTATTAATCGCGATTAAAGGTAATTAGGGTAATTTAAGGTAAAAATAATATTATAAAAATATAAAAATACCTTGACACATGTACTAACCTTATTTGATGATTCATGTCCGACCAAGACAATCCATGGGTCAACTTGGGGACCCCATGGAGCCACTTGGGTAAGATAATGACCTTAATAACTTTTTATTTAAAGTAAAAATAAAAATGTCACAAACATGTATTGTTTTACTAAAACAATTTTTAAATTGGGTTATATAAGTTATCCTTTTGACTATTAATATTCATTAGAAATTTAAAAATATTTCCTACATCATGGTAATTAGTTTTATAATTTTTAGACATCAAATAAATAAAATTATTTATGACACAATGATGATGCAGCGTTTACGTCATTAATGAATGATTTAAATAAATAAGAAGATAAAGTTTAAAATAATATCCAACACTTTTCCAATTCTTATTGGATGATTTTATTTAGAAAATTTGACACCTTATATTTTACTTTAATGATTTTTGGACCTTTATAAACCGAAAATCATTATATAATAAAATAATATTTTCATGCTTTCCAAAAGAGCCCCTCCTCTCCCTTATAAAAAGACCCCACTCCCTACCCATTTCTCACACTTCTCAAGCCATTTTTCTCGTCAAAACTCAACTCAAATAAGCTCCAAATATCCTTATCTTCATCCTAGAAGTCTTACCTTAGTCAGAAATCTCTTAAGAAACCCTTTTGGTTCAAACAAAGGGGAGTTACCTGATTTAAAGGTAATGTCTTCTCTTATGTTCTTTTGTTTTATTTTGCTTCTCCAACCCCCTAAAATCTTTTTATTACTTTATTTTGTAAAAAATACAGTATATTAAATATACTGGGATTTTTTTATGAGAAGGATTCGAGCTACACTTACACACACCTCCATCTAATGGGAGAAGAACATATTGTTTCTGTGGATGGCGAACTACTACCTCATGAAACGATGATTGTTCAATTATCTCCTACTGCCTATCATGGTGGACATTAAGATGTCACTATATTTATATATGATATATATTATTTTTATGTTTTCCTTATGCTTCTATATTTTTCATTTATGTCATACCATTATGGTTTCCATAATGGGTAAATGTGATAATTTCATTTTAGGAAGTGCGGACTACCACCCCCTCAAAGTGATTTGAATCGTTAATTCCATATGTGGGATGTATAAAGGATGGATTTAAGGATATTATATATTATATTATACTTTAATTATAATATACCTTTATATAATAATTTTTTCATTCCATTACATGTGAAATAGAAATGAAAGTAGCGTTCATGCGTATGTACGGCTTACCGTCTCCATGAACGGTGCATTTCATTTCTTACCTTCAAATGTTATGTATTGGTATAAATACATATATATAATGGATATATATTATATATATGATATCTAAATCATTAATATAAATCTGGAGACAATGTATATTTTACTACATGAACAAATTTAAATATAAGAAGTTCACTTTTGACTCAAGTACCAAATATTGATAAAATGACCGTTATTAACTTAAATGATTAAATAATGTTTATAACATGGTAATAAGTGATATAAAAGAAATAATAAACTTGAAAAAGGGTCTTAAACAATTATAAATTAATTTAAGTTTATCATTTAGGAAGAACAAGGAACATACGAGCCAGTCAAGTCGGACACGTGGTAAGGGATCATACCTCTCTCTTTCTTTTTAAGTACTCTCTTTTATGTCACTTATTTTAAGCTCCTATTTATTATGATGGGGGATGTTATTTTATATTAATATTACTGTACTTTTTATGTTCATTTGATGATAGACCCTATTTTATCTCATCAATCCATTTTTGGAAGTTTTAAGTGGCCCCATTAGGCTGCCGAATTTTCGTAAGGGATTTCTTATCTCACTTATAATTCCATGAGATTTCCATTGTTCTCCACTTATTTATTGAATGTGGTGTATTTTCTACTACCATTTTATATATATTATCATGATTCTATTTATATTCATGGTATTCTATGATTCATTTGGTGTTTATTATATTTTGGTCATACGACTCGTTTGATTACAACGAGGTAAGGGTTTTTCATCTCACTTTTATTCCCATGAGATTCATGCTACATTTTCCATTATTTAATTTTGTGTGGTGTATGTATTTCCCATGATTGTATTATTTGTGTAATATAATTTAACTTATGGGTATTTACATCTTCATTGTATGATCCTTCTTTCATGGGGTGTACTTTTCGAAAGTTACCCAAATTGGTAAGGGAACCTTTCACCCTCCACTTTTTAAAAGACTTCTCTTTGTTATGTCTTTTAATTTACATATTCTTATATTGGGATATTTTCTTCTATAACCTTATTTCTGTAAATTTTATGTCCAAGTGATGAGATACCCTTTTTATCTCTCATCAAATCATTTTTTCAGAATTTTAAAGTGACGTCGTTAGGCTGTCAAATTTATGTAAGGGAACTTCTTTACCCAATTTCAATTATTTGGTTTAAACCTCTACTTCATGATTATGGCATGCTATGAATATGTGTGAATGACCTCTGATTGTTTTACACTTAACATCCACTTATATTGGTTGTATTTATATTTGTCACACATAATTTCATAATTGATTTATCCTTAATCTAAGGATATCGTCTTTGTAAGGGACTTCGTCTCAATCTTCTTTTATTGAGGCATCCTTTGATTTATACACAACTTTCTTTTATACAGTGTATAAAACCCTTTTCACTTTTCATTTCATTCAAAGGGAATATTTTCTCTACGAAGCGTTTTACTAAACGACAAAAAGGAATGTTTCTTTTTTTTACGTAAGCGGTGACAACGACGTTTTCCGCCGCCATGAGTATTATTTGACCTTTGGCTTACTTAACAAGACGTAATGTTTTTAAAAGGAAAATAAATACCATATACTTTTTTTACGTATTTTGGTATTGAAAATGGTTTTTATAATGGATTAATTATTTCAATATCTTAAAATTTTGTATTGTTATTACAATGTGGGAATGTTATCTTTTTTTATGCTTAAGTTATGTGTTATGACTATGTTATGGTTCGTGGACATTGTTATGTATACGGGTGGTTCCATGATAAACCTAGGTTGGGTGAGCCTGAGATAGCTCTCCAATGAATTGGGTAATGTGAAGGAGGTAAACATGAATGTTTCTCCGAAGATATTTAGGGAATATACTGTGATGGGTATTGAAAATGTGACTCCCAATGTAGCTGTGATAGCTACGATGTAAGTATGTTATGTATGCCTTAAGTTACCATTATGATTTATGATTTCTATATGTATTTCACAAATCTTATTATTTCATGAGGTATGTTAAAAAGATTATGTTATTTATATATTGATGATATAATGTTTTCTTTCCTTGTTTTATAACCCTTACTGATCTTTTTATTCTCATCCCAAGTTTTTGAAAATTTTTCCACAGGACTTAAATATGAATAGGGTCAAGGATGGGGTCATGGAAAGACATGCTATCTAAAACATGGAACTCGACATGTTTCTTTTTTAAGATTTTTTTATTATTTTATGAAAAAAATGGGAATTGAGTGGAAGTGTCTACTTTGTAATCTTTTGAGATGTAATGGTTATGTCGTAATTATCTAAAAATTTAAACCTGAAAAGATACTCAATGTGAATTATTCATTTAATTCAAGATTATGTAATGACCTAAGGCCAGGTCCTTATAAATGGTGAATTATAATTTACCTTTCTTGTGTTCGGTCTATAGAAAAATGGAAACTATGTTCATGCGTACATACGGTCAACCATCTCTATGAATGGTGTAATTAATTTTTTATCACTACATTTTATGGATGAGTGTATCCCTGTATATATATTTATAATTAATATATATGATATTTATATCATGGATAAAATTTTGGAGATGATATAACTATGATAAAAGTATAAAGATCGTAATTATAGAACCAAAGCTTCCATGAAAAACGACGTAGTTAACACCTAAAGACGACAATTTTAATAATTAATTAATAATAAATGGGTGTTTAAATATTATAAGTTGATAATATATGATAATATAATTATGTACACTATCCTGGTATAGAATTATAATAAATTTAAATTGATTTTCTAGAATTTTAGAGTGCTTTCGAAACAAGTGGAGCTTGAGGTAAGGGATTAATGTTATAATATAATTATTTATCAGGATTTCTTATGATTAAGTTTCAAATGAAGAAATTTAATTATATATCTCTCAATAATATCATTAATTTTATTCTAATATTAATATTTATGGATATTAAATGTTTTCATTTAATTTTCCACTCTTTAAGTTCTCAATATAACAAAATAATAATTTTATAGAATAGATACTTTATTTCTCTATTTTTTTCAAAAATCCATCTTCATCCATATCAATGTTTTCTAAAAAACATTCAATAATGTTTTTAATATTATACTATTATTATTTAAATTAATTTTTCCTATAATTTAATTTTCAATAAATGTTATAAAATGATTCTTCTTTTCTTTTTTTTGAATGAGGTAAATTTTACATTTTAACAAAATTGATAATGTAATATTTGTTTTAATATATATGACATGAAGGGAATTTCATGCCATCATGACCACTAAATGATTTTAATATTACTTCATAAGTTTCTAAATTTTTATTTTAATAAAATTATTTCCTTTATTTTTTTTAAAATAAGTTATTTCAAATTGAAAATGGTATTTTCTTTATGAAATGATTTAGTGATCTTTTAAGGGAATTTTTTCTCTATGATAACAAAATTTTATGTTACATATTATCTAATGGGGATATAATACAATGATACCATCTATTTTAATTCTATAGATGTATTATGACGATGATGATTTAAAGGTGATTCTATAGAGCTTGTTTCTTTCACATAGGTTTATTAAGTCATGATGAAACATTTAAGAAACTCATTTATTTTCCATGGGTTTTCCTATGATGAAATGATGAAATGTTTATAAAATATATTTCCTTTCTATGGTTTATAATATGATAAATGTTTTATGATCTTATGGAACACATATATATGACTTTCATTATGTGATTGGTTGGACCAGAATTATATATCCCTTCAATGCATTAAGTAAAGATGGATATCTCATGGTATATTAAGGATTGGAATGGGGAGTGATACTAGTTAAATAAGGGTCTCTATCCACTATGATAGTTTTGGGGGTGAACCATGACTAAAGATATGATGGAAATGTGAGTGAACCCAATCAACTATGGTAGTCATGGAAGTGATCCTTAACTAAGGAAATTATTTCAATACTTATGTTTATGAAAAAAATTATGAATTATTCCAATGTTATGCTCTCATGGATTATGTTTATTGATTAGTTTAAAATTCATATCCTACAATCCTCCATGATTTATTCTGTGACTCTTGATTATGATCTATGAAATGTCGGTTATTATTTTTGAATGTTATACTCTTCTTTTCATACCCTTATTCCCATGTTATGATTCAATGATCATTGATAACTCTCTTGTTTGACCTTACTATTCATCTGAGCTCACCCTTTATTATGTTTCAAGTCCTTAACCAACCAACCAAATCCCTTTTTTTCATTTTCTAATAAACCACTTTTTGGTTTAGTGGGAACCTCACAAACCAAATTCAAACAAAACAAACCAGCTCAAAAACCAAATTAACAAGTCAAACATAGAAACCAATAAAGGAAATAGATAGACCAGTTTCAAATTGCCTCAATCCCACTGCAAATGATCGGGCCACATACCAACATGATTCAAAATTTTGAAATGAAGATTTCAGACGAACCCCACCCAAAAAGATTCAAAATTTAGAAATGCATATTTCAAATGAACCACTGTCACACCGCCTCGGTTGGCAAAAAATCACTAACTGCACGAGAAGATGGAATCTCGCAATGGAAACACCTGCACACCTTCGCAAAACCTCGCTATTGGAAGTAGATCCCACAAACCAGAATAATCATATTGCTCCACCATATTCATCACCAAATAAAAAACTGAGAACACCTCATCACAGAAAACAGCATCCGAAGAAGATCCCACTAGCCAGAAGATCCATCGCACCACCATCATCATCTCCAAAACACCCAACAAAGCAACAGCACAACCAATTTCTGAACCCCTGACCCGCCGCTGGAACAACCTACCACTCCCACGAACACCTCTCAAAGCCTCCTCAAAACCATCGCACCCTATAGACCTGGGAAAGAGCAACAGATCTGGAAGCCAAAGCAGAGTAGGAGCCGACAGACCTCCACAGTGAGCCACGGCACAGCCAGCACCAGCAACCCACCGGAAAACATCATCGTCGAACTGTAGCATACATCGTCATCAACAGGAGAAACAACAGAAACCTAAATGATGATGTAGATATCTTATTAACAACTCATTTATGTGTCTAGGTTTCAAAAGAAACGAAACCTATATGATTATAGCATGAACCATAATGTTATTTATTGAATATTCATCTAATAAGATAGAATATTTATATATGAAAATTATAGGTCACTGTATGGAACCCATTAAAAGGTATATCAAATTTTTAAAACACTTATAGAGACTTAAAACCCATCCAAAACTATCTAATAAATCATCCTCAATCACACATAATTAGATCCAAAACCTTGAATGAAAAATGAATCCTTAACCAGATAAACAATTAAAACTAGTCCACGTATTCATCTATTTATAGATTACCTCAAAGACCATAAGTCAATAAAGTTAGGATACAGGCTGTTGCAACATACAAACTATAATAATTCTTATTCCTAGTAAGTCCCAGGTGGACTTTACATGAAGATTGTTTACTTTTAAGTATCTAATACATAATAAGTAATCCATTAAATCTATGATACAAAAGTCCCAAATCAACCCCAATTCAACCAAATTAAATTGATTATGAGCTATAATTTACCAAACCCCAATCATATTACTTAAAAAAAATCCCATAAAATACCCCACATCACATCTCTAAAAATATATAACATTCTATTTCATAATATTTAAATCCATTATGAACCACCAAGAATGGATAAATTCTATATCCATAACCATAAAAATCACCAAACCTCAATAGATAAAATACAGATTATCCAGTATCAATTTAGGAAATCTTATAATCCTTTATCATGCTCCCAATGTGTGACTACTAAAATGAAATAAAGACACTAAACCACCATAATATATTGAAGAAAATTAATGTGACACCATCCTTGTGAATCTCAAAATACCCTCAATTTTTAGAAGAAAACTATTATACTCCCAACCATAGAGTTCTACAAATCCTACAAACTCATTCCTAGCCATTGTGTCTTAGTTTATTTAATAAGTACATTTATGATTTTTTTTTTACAAAAATCCATTCTTTATTTCTAAACCTTGTACCCTTTTATTTTTTGAAATACTATATTTTATATATGGAAAACATTATAAAATATTAATTTATATGAACACACCACCAAACATTTCTTTTAAAAAAATATTCATAAATTTTAAAAATGGTATGTTTTCAATTAGATTCATAATAAATCCATTTTATTTTAAAGACAAAGTTAAATTAAAGTCAAAAATAAATTTCTTAGTCTATTTTAAAAAACATTCATTTCATTTGGAAAATTTTCATGTTCAAAAAATAAATTTAGGTGAACAACCTTATCTACTTGAGAACACTAACATACCCCTCATGGTTACCAATACCATACACCATAGGTTCCATTTAGACATGACCAAAAAATGATGATTCACATATTTTAATTTTTCTCTAAAGTATTTCTATTATTAAATAAGTGTAAAATTAAAAATAATCATTGTTAGTAACATATAACCAATTAAGAAAAAAAATTAAATTTAAAAAATTATTTAAAATCAATAAACAATGAATTTATTAATTTTAAAACATTATATAGAGAAAACAATAATACAAGTATAACAAATATTACTAAATATTATAGCTATATAATATATGGAGGATAACATTAAGTCACAAGAAAGTAGAATGATTAGTAATAGTACATAAGTAGAATACATGGAATATTCAAAATAGTCTAAATATAATTTTAGAACATAAGAATGCTTTAGTAATGTAACTTTAATCAAGAAAAATAGCTAAGAGACAAATAACCATGTAAATCTCTAGTCAAAGGAACTAATTGGTTATTCATATCGACCTATTCATCACCTACATATGGATATATTAAAATGATATATGTGTGTGTGTGTTTTGTGTGCGTATATATATTAAATATTTTTTATTTAATATGAATGTCTCTTGGTTCCAATTATAATTTATCAATCACTAGAAATCATATGGTATGACATGGAATCCTATGGGTGTCGACCTTCGATGTCTAATATAATTAATATAACCAAAGTAAATAGTGACTCTCAACCTATTTCTATATACATATCTTGAGTTCCATTATATTATACCTAATAAAAACAACAAATCCACACCTAATATGGTGACATAAGACTTAAACACATATTATTTAATAATCCTTAATGTAATTTTCCACCAAATACAATCTAAGTATATAGAGGTCTATTGTCTTTGGAATATTAGACATAAAAATGCATCATTATAAACACACACAAAAATCATATTTATTTAAAACTATACATAGTGATCCTAATTCCCACAGATATTCTAAAACTATATAGGATGTTTGGGGAAAAATATATAGAGAAAAGGGTGATCTAGAAAGCCCAGTAAGGGAATAATCATGGAAATAAATCATAACATGATATCATAAATAGTATGATCACATGCATAGGGAAATGGAATAAAAAAACTATATCATATGATCATAATAATGTAGAAAAAACATAATACATGATATCGTAAGCATAAGTTAAGGCTCACTCCCAAAACCATCATCATAAAGTTGACAAAGTCCCATGGTGGATTGTGTTCAGTCCCTAATACTTTACATAACATCTCATTAGATATAAATATTCACCTAATGAATTATCATGATATATAGTTTTTTCCCACCCCTCACATAAATTAAAACCATACAAAATCATGTAGTATGGGGAAAATAAACTATACATAAATCATAAGTATTATCAAACACATGAGAAGGATGTGGGTTTCATAATTTTGATTCAAGGAATAATCAATGGCTAAATCAAATGGTTCCCCAAGTTAATAAGTAATTAAATCATTTTTTAACTTTCATAATTGAAATATGGACATAGTTATTGAACATGGTGTTCCAATGAAAAAAATCATGATAAGAATATAGGAAAATTAAGAATAAAAATGAACCACATGGGTGGGGATTTGTAAAATAAGTAAATGATGCTTTTAAATAAAAGAAAAAAATATTGTTTTAAATAAAAATAATAATTTAACCAATAAGGACCTACATAAAATAATTATAGGTTTTAGATTTATTTATTCTTTAAAAACATTTTTTGGGGGTGATGATCGATGTGAGAAAATAAATATGAATATTTCCTTAAACCGAGTTTATATAAAAGTGGGAGTTTTTAATGGAAATAAAAAATTTTATAACCCCATAAATGAAAAGTATATTTAAATATGAATATATTTAAGGGATATATATTCAGAAATATATTATTTATAGTAGAAAATATTTTATAAAAGGGAGAAAAAGAAAGATAATGTGTAATATTATGGTGGCTTGGAAGATACAACAAATGATCATGGAAGGAAAACTATTTAAAATTAATTTGGTTGAAATAAAAAATTATAAAAGGGATGATGAAATTTTAATTTAAATAGTTAATAATGGAACTCTTAAGGTCACATGAGATAACCCATAATCAGGTTTTAAATTAAAAATAACAACATTAGTGGGAAGAGAAATTATGGGCAGTGAAGGGAAACCGTCATTTAAGAGGATAAGAATTATTCTTAGTATAATACCATTATAATGAATTAATATAATTAATCAATAAGTATGATTTGAATAAAAAGTGATTATATCAAGATATAAATACAGTATACTATATGAAATGAAATATGAAACTCAAGGATAATCAATATAATTCTAGAAAGAAGATTGAGTTATGAAAGACCCTTGTATTTTTGGGAATACATAAATTGTATCCCATAATAAGGAAGAGAATGAATGAAAGTAATTTTTACAAGTTAAAAAAATGATAATATAATTTAAGGTTGTATTAGTTAAATTATATAAATGATGATTGATTCATAATATCAAATCATGCCTCAATAATGGGAGATTGAGATGAAAACCCTTACAAATTTAGAAACATTCTAATAAAAACCCATTTGAAAGATCAAGATATTTAAGTATAACTTTAAATACCTTGAATAAATATAATTCATGATATTAAATATTTTATTTATAGTATACACACCATTTAAAATAAATTATTTTCATAAATGAAAATGTGTCTCAAAGATGGAAAGTTTGAGATAAAACCATTTCCTTGTTCTTGATTCATTCTATACATATGGATAAGTTAAGAAATAATAAAATTAAGTTTATTATATAACTTATTTTAAAATTTATTCTTCTATATATTTATTACAAAAATTCCATATATTATCATATGCTTTATATTTTTAATATATTTTTTTTTCTTATGTTGGTGTAAAAATTGATTTACTGTCAACTTATTCCAATAATTTTAGTGATAGAAGATGATATTTTACTAATAAGATAAATAATATAACCAATTTATAAGAGAAAACAATCATTAATTTCTAATTAAAGTTTAATAATATTAGTATTTAAGTTTCCATATTCATTCATGATAGAGTTTTATAACATTATTCAAGTAGGTGGATAAACCAACCTAAATATGAACACACTATATGTTGATGAATGAGTATGGTTATAGAATTATATAATTTCCTTATAAAACAAGGATAATGATATTATTTATATATTTTTATACTGTTGAATCGGATTTTAATTACTTTGGATAAATGAGGGAAAACATGATGTAAAACAAAAAACATTACTTTGTGGAGGTGGTAGTTCACACAACACACAATTAACATTTTATTTCTAGAAGAGTGAAAAGGAACTAAGGTATATGATAAGTTGAAATTTCAGAATAACATTTATACCAACCATTGAAGGTGGTATGAAAAATGGAAGACGTTGTTTTGTTGAGGTAGTACAACGTGCAACACATTAACGACTCTTTTAATTTTATTAGTAGATGGAGAGGAATAAATAATGGTTATTCCATTAATATAATAACATATCATAATAATTATAATTATAATAATTTCATTATACTGATATGGATATAAGATATTTGGAAGATTAATATAAAAAATATTATGAAGAAGGTACAACTTATGTTGGAGAATTAAAATTCTATTAGATATTTTCTTGGAAGTGAAGGTGTAATATCTTGACCATTCTATTGGTGTATTGTGATATTTTTTAGGTAATATTTTACCCTTGTTTTGATCCTAACTATGTTGGATTTTACCTTTGGGATGTATCTGTTGAAACTTGATAATTTGGGAAGTTTTTAGATGGGTTTTGGGCAGTGCACGGTTGGTGGACGGTTTTCCCAAACCATGTGTCCAGCCCTAGAAAACCATGAAACCCAAAATAGAGGGAAATTTAATGGTTAGTGCATGATTTTTCAAACTATTATCCCTATTAGAAAAAAACATGCACCCCTAAGAATAAGTACACAGTTTTGGTGCACATTTTGGAAAGTCATGCACCCCACCCAGGAAACTCTGCATGTGGTTTTTAATTCCCCAAAATATTATTTCAAAAATCCAAAACCCCCCGGTGTTAACCTCAGTTCGACCTAGCTCAAAACTAACATTTTTCCTTCATTTATGGGAGCTCCCAAATGGATTAAAATCCTCATTAAACTCTATTCTTGATGAATCGAAGATCTTATTGATAGATATGCACCTCTTCGAGTATGTAATCTCTTCCTGTGTGGTTTCCTCTCTCTTTCATCTCATATTTCATATGAAGATGAATGTTTTATCAATGATGTGTTTAGATATAGGTTTTTATAGATCTTAATCCATTTTATCTTGATCTAGGTTTTGGTTCTATATCTCATTCTTCATTTTGAAATTGATCGTTCTGCTTCAATTTGGATATTTCAGTTTTGTGAATGTCATCAATGATCTTGAGGTATGTGGTATAAATTTCATTCCCATAGTCTTTATTTTTATTAAATCTAGGTAATTGTAAAATTTTAATTTCCATGTTTATCAAATTATTCTTGAATTGGATTAATTGAATTTTTAATTAGTTAAT
The DNA here is from genome assembly GCA_963277665.1 of Viscum album. Classification (NCBI taxonomy): domain Eukaryota; kingdom Viridiplantae; phylum Streptophyta; class Magnoliopsida; order Santalales; family Viscaceae; genus Viscum; species Viscum album. The sequence continues at coordinate 816,276,550 of OY728162.1, forward strand.
GGGATCATAGAATTTATGGAATGAGTTGATTATGAAATTGGTAGGAATTTTTTATATACAATTTGTCAATTAATGGGATGTTGAATTTATTGATTAATGGAAGTTAAGGGATGTATGGATTAACCTTTAAGGGTTAATGTTTTATATGATTAAATGTTGATAAATGGTTTAATGGTGAATTTTCATATTATTCCATGTTAATTATAGTGATGAACCTTATTTGCTTGATAAATTGAAATGGTACGCTTTAATGAGAATGATTGATAAGAAGGTCAATTAATCTTAACCTTGATGTATATGAAATTTTGATACATGTTATATTGTTATATATGTGATATACATGTGTAGGACATTGTATGATGCTTCAAAATCCCATATGTGATTAACTAATATATGTTTGTGGGACATGGACTGATAATTCAAAATCCCATATGTGAAAATCCCATGGGGTGCTAGACATATTGTTTTAAGCCCAAAATTTTGGCATTGGACTATGGTTCCAAGTATCCATGTAATGAATTGAAATTAAATGGATAGTGGAATCCCATGTTATAATGAATTTTGATTCCCTATGTGAAATGGTTCTGAATTTGACATTGGCTGAAGTTGGTATTGATGGTTCAAGTGTCATCATGAACCTGAGTTATTTATGTGGTTAATTAAATAATAATGAAATGTGTTAAGTATTTACTTTATTGTAATTTATTCTTTATATATGTACATACACTATTGAAATTTGTATATTTTTTTACACTCCATTGGTGGTATCCTACTGATTTGTACTCATTCCCTACTTGGGATACTTGATCAGTACGCGAATAAACTTCATGTTTGTAAGACAAGATAAGGGAAAGAGTACTAGGTTCTATGGATAAGTTAGGATGAAGCATGGATGGGGGAACCATACATGATGGTGGGACACACATGGGAGTTTTTAGTGTGTCTTTATTTTATATTTTTCATATTGAAACATGACACATTTATGGAATGACATATCTACTTATTTAGTTTAGATATTTTTTTCCCATTTTTTTCATTATGTGATACTGCTCTATATTGGTTTCAGTATTATTCCGGCTATTAGATTCACCATTTGGTTATTGTTTGTTTATTTCTTCTATTGTTCTACTTTGATAAAGAGGGTATAGTTTCTCCATGTTATATATATTAGACCCTCACTTCTAGTCGGTAGCCTCTGGAGTACGGGTTGAGGTCACATAGCGAACTCTCTCGAGGCACCAACATGTGGAATCCAAGTTGGGATGCTAGAATGTTTTATCAATGGAGGTTTTAATTTCTATTCTTTTCTTTTTTATTACCATTTTTGAAAGGTATAAAGAAGGTTAGGATAATTTGGGCCTTGTTCAAGAGCTTGTGCATGGGAGTAGCTAACCCATGTATGGGGGTAAAACCAAGTATGCAGTGTGGGACTATTATTATTGATGTTTCTATTACAGTTGAATGTTATTTCACCTCTAGTGTTGCACTTGTTGTGGGATGTTGTTATTTTTTGGATATTTTTTCATTTTGGACTTAAATGGAATGGGATTTTTATAAGAATGCATCATTTTAGGCACTTAGGACTTATTATGACATGCATCATTTTAGGCATGTACAAAAAATTAGGGTTTGGGGTGATTTATTTAAATGAAAATTATTTTATTACTTGTGTAATTTAAATAAAACTAGTTCCTAATATGAAATTTATAATTGATAATGATGATAAATATGGTAAATTAATTGGAAAAAAGGATTTCTAATGAGAAAATTGAATTTTGAATGTTTTTACCCAATTTTAAACATGACTTAGTTGAGGGATGGTTGAGGGTAGTGATAGTGCCTCGGTGTTGAATATGTGGTGGGATATGGGGGATGAATTATTATGGATTTATGTGAGACCCCTTTGTTAAATTGTGTTAATGTTGTGTGATATGTCATATGACATGTGTTTGGAATTATAGAGATATGCCTCCATGATGATGCTTGTGGATAGGAAGAAAAGATGGAATGGTTGGAAATGTTCCTCTAGTAGTGGAACCTAATGCTCTGATAGTTCTGGGAGAGGGATATAGAGAGAATTTATGTGATAACTTTGTTTGATTTATGAATTTTGTAGAAATAGACCCAGAGAAATGTTGTGAAAAGTATGTCTGACATGACATGAAATTTTTACTTGCAGCACCATACAACGTTCACTGGAGAGGGTGGACCTAAGATAGCTAAGTTCTAGATTGAGTCTATCCAAATGATTATTGACCACCTAGAGACTCCTTCTGAGAAGAGAGTCAATATGTCTACTTATATGTTATGTGGTCAGGTGAATCATTGGTGGGAGATCCAGACTCAGGAAGGATAGTTAGAGAATATGGAGTGGAAGAACTTCTAGGGTAAGTTCTTGGAGAAATTTTACCCTGTGATGCTCAAGTAGGGATAGTAAGCTATGTTTATGTGGTTGAACCAAGGGATCATGTCTGTGATGGACTATGAAAGATGATTTACTTATTTTCATCACTTTTTCCAATCTTTGGAAGGTGATAAATCTACTACAGCAAATCATTTTCAAGATGGGATTAATTGTGAGATTAAGTCAAAGGTAAATATCTTTTGGATGTATAAGTTTTAAGAAGTGATGAATCAGGCTCTCCTCTCTGAGGGGAAACTGAAATAGGATTCCATTTTATGATAATTGGTTTCTACTAGACTACCAGGGGGTATTATTCCTAGAGTAGGAAGCATCGTTATGAAAATTTCCACTATGGTGATAGAAAGCAGAGTGGTTGTGGGGAAGGTTCAGTTACTCAAGACTATACCCAAGTGGTTTTACACCAGTGTAATAGGCCAGGTTACATTCATAGATAGTTCCCCTACCACCATTAGAGTGTCAATCTTGTGTTAGTATGGTATATATATAGTGGTTCTGAAAGAAACCATGATAGATGGGTAGTGATAGGGCAGCTGGGCAGAATCAGAATACTGGAAGGGGATCTTCTACCCCATATATGTCTAGAAGTTATAGTCTTATAGGCCGTAATGGTAGATGTAGTGGATTTGGTAATTATGAAAAAGGGAAATCATATCAGTAGAGTGGTGTATCTCAAGGGACTCATGCTGCAACATAGGTAAGTGGGGTATTATAGTTTCATGCAGTTCAACATGCACCTGTGGATAGTGAGGCTCGACCATCGATAGTTAGAGGTACTATTCTTATAGTTTCTATTATTTGTAGTGCCTTATTTGATATTGGTGCCTTTAATTATTTTATATAATCACAATTTGTGAATGTTTTGAGTCTGGTAGTGTAGTTTGTGAGCGGGGTTAAGATGATCGATACACCTTTGGGGGTACGGTCGAGAGACATATGTTTATGCAAGGGGTGTTCTCTCAAGGTTGTGGATTATTGTTTTTTATAGTATCTCTACATTCTTAATATGTCAAGATTTGACTTGATTTTAGGTATGTACTAGTTACTAGAATACCAAGACCACATTTATTGTTACCCTAGGAGAGTGACATTTTCCTCTCATGTGGGTGATAGTTACATACTTCTTGGAGAGTGAGATATCCATGTGGGTCGTCTAGGGACAGTACTTTAGTGACTAGTGGTTATCACCTCCTAGGTTGCAAGTCTTTTATGGATGATGAGGGTGTGAAGCATGATATATTTCCACCAATTTTGGAACAGTTCTAGGATTTGTTTCCTAAGGAATTCTCAAGGCTTCTACCTGGTAGGGATGTTGAGTTTATGATTGACCTCATTCCTAGAGCTGAGATAGTTTCTATTAAACCTCATTGATTTGTACCAATATAGATTTATTAGAATAAGAATCATCCAAAAGTGTTGATGGATAAAGGTTTTATCCATCCAAGTATGTCTCCTCGGGGTTCTCCAGTCTTGTTTTCATAGAAGGCTGATGAGACTTTGTGCTTATGTGTTGACTACTGAAAATTGAACCATATGACTATAAATAAATAGTATCCTCTTATGCGTATTGATAATCTATTTAACTAGTTGAGAGGATAATTTTTATTCTTCAATTTTGACTTGATATTAGGGTATCATCAGTTTAGAGTTCGGCCATTTGATATACCAAAAACTACTTTAAGAAGCAGGTATATCCTATATAAGTTCATCATAATTCCATTTGGTCTAAAAATTATCTTGCTATGTTTATGTACTTTATGAATAGAATCCTCCACCCATACCTAGATCAATTTTTCATTGTTTTTGTGGATGACATATTTGTGTACTCCAAGACTCATGATGATCATGACCAATATCTTGACATCATCTTGAGTGCACTGAGAGATCATTGGTTATACGCCAGGATATCTAGGTGATAATTATGGATTGATCAGGTACATTTCTTGGGTAAGATAATCTCATAGGATTGTGTGTTAGTGGACCTATATAAGGTGAAGATATTTTTTTCTTGAGATCAACCCAATAATGTTTTTGATATCCATAGATTTCTAGGTTTATTGGGTTATTATTAGAGGTTCATTTAAGACTTCTCATTCTTGACATCACCGCTTTCAAGATTAATCAAGAATGTGGTAAGGTTTGAATGGTATTGAGAAGGTGATAATTCTCTAAAATAGTTGAATAATTACTTGAATACTACTCCAATCTTGATCCAACCCAATCCTAGTGACGAGTACACAGTGTCTTGTGATGTATCTTGGATAGAAATGGTGGTATTGTTGATGTAAGGGGGCTGAGCTTTGGGATATGGATCACGAAATTTGAGGCCACATGAACATAATTACTATACACATGACTTCGAGTTAGCTGTAGTGGTTTATTCCTTAAAGTGTTGGTGGAATTATCTTTTGGGAAAAAAAATTACTATGTATACTGATCATAAGATCTTAAATTATATATTTTGATAGCGACATTTGAATTTCTAATATCTTAGATGGGATGATTATATGAATTAATTTGATTTTTAGCTAGAATATACAAATGAGAAGGGAAACAGTGTTGCTGATTCTTTGAGTAGGAAGACACAGACTCAGGCAGTTTCAGAGTCTAATTATGAGTGTAATATGATTACTTTACTTATTGAGATGCATGTTTTGGTTTAGGGTTCTAGGAGAAGATGACTCTCATATCAGTATCAGTTGAGTCCACACTATTGAGTCGGGTCATGAAGAAGAAGTATGAGGATCTAGAGTACCTTGAGGGAAATCCTTGAAGGTGGGGAGTCACCTTCATATTGGACTATAGATGAGTATGATATCATATATGTCTAGGGTAGTGTTTTTTTTCCTACATGTATAAGAGGGGAGTTGATTCATGAGTTTCATTCCTTGTAGTGGGTTGTGCATCTAGGTTTGACCAAAATGTAATGTGACCTATGTTGACAGTTTTGGTTGCCGGAAATGAAAAATGAGATTTCAAGGTTCATTAAATGATGATAGACCTGGAAATAGGTGAAGGCTATGTATCAACAACTCAGTGTTTTATTACAGCTATTACCCATTCTAGAATGGAATTAGCATGAAGTTTATGGATTTTTTGGTTGGTCTTCCAAGAATGCCTCGAAAGAATGATGATATTTGGTTCATTGTGGATCGACTAATGAAATTAGCATATTTATTTCATATTTGGGAGACTTTATTACTATATTAGTCGTGATACTTATAAATTTGGGTGATAGTCTATATTTATGGGGTGTCATGGTGCATAGTTTCAGACCATGACTCATGTTTCACTTCATGCTTCTGGAAAGGATTTCAGATGGTGCTTGGTACGTAGGTATTTCTAAGTATGGATTTCCACCCAAAGATATATAGGAAATCAGAACATATCATATAGGTTTTGTAGGATATGATTTGGGTTTGTATTCTAAACTTTTTTGGATATTGGGAGAAGAAATAGGTGCTTGTTGATTTCTCCTATAACATCATTTATTAGGAAAATATTCAGATGGAATCATATGAGGTTATTTATAGTTGGCCATAAAAGTCAACTCTATATCAGATGGAGGCAGGTGAGTCAGAGCTGTTGGGACCGAGTCTTGTACAGGAGACATCATAGAAAGTTCATCTGATTTGGAAACATAAGGATATGGATCAGAGTTGGCAGAAGTCATATTATGATAGATATTAATGAACCCTTGAGTTTACTATACGTGAATGTGTGTTCCTTATGGTGTTTCCTAAATTGGGTCACCATAGGATTCAGAGATATGGAAAGTTGGCACCCAAGTTTTTCAGACCTTTTGAGGTTGTGGATATAATCGGGCTGGTGGCATATCAATTGGCTCTTTCACATAGGTATAGTGATATGCACGATGTATTCCACGTTACACAACTGTGGTGGTATCACCCTAACCCTTCTCATGTGACTAATGTTTATGTTGTTTATCTTGAGACTAATGTGTCCTCTAAGGATAATCCAATATGAATTTTGGATCGTAGTGAGAATATTTTGTGGGGAAAGATTGTGCTGATAGTTTGAGTATTATGTCAATATGGTCTTGTTCAGGAGGAAACATGGGAGAGATAAGTAGATATGTGGGCTCAGTTTCTTATTCTTTTTACCTCATAATATTAGAAATTCTTGGGAGTATATCTCAAGGAAGAGATACTATAAGGTGGGAAGATTGTAATATCCCTACCTTTATGGAGGTGTCTCATACTCGTTTTCATGTACTAATTTACCCTTGTTTTGAGCACAACTTGGTTGGGTTTTACCTTGGGTATGTTTCAGGTTAAATAATAGAATTTTGGAAGTTCTTGGAGGGGTTTTAGAGGGGTTTTGGGTAGTGCATGATTGGCACACGGTTTTCCCAATCCATGTGCCCCATCCTAGAAAACAATGAAATCCCAAATAGAGGATAATTTCATGGTTGGCACATAATTTTTCAAACTGTACACCCTCTTTAAAGAAACTGTGCACCCCAAATAAGTGAAAAATGGTTAAGGTTCACAATTTGGACAATCGTGTTCCCCATCCTAGAAAACCATCCGTGCAACATTAATTTTTCTAAGAAATAGTTTTAAAAATCCTAAAAACCATCGTTATCAACCCCAATTCAACTCTTCTTGGAACTAACATTTTTCATTCATTTTTTGAAAGCTCCCATATGGATTCCAAGCCTCTTTGAACTATGTTATTGATGAATAGAAGATCTTATTAATGTATTTTAACCTATTTTGGTATTTAATATCTTCTTGTGTGATTTCCTTTCTTTCTTATCTCTCTTTATAGATATAGGGGAATGTTTTTTCCCTCCATTAAAGATGATTTTAGATCTAGGTTTTGATAGATATTAATCTATTTGATCTTGATCTAGGTTTTGGTTTTAGATCCCTTTCTCTATTATGAAATTGATTATTCCACTTCAATTTGGAGATTTCTGTTTAGAGAACGTTGTTAATGATCTTTAGGTAGGTGGTCTAAATTTCAATTCCCATAGTCTTTATTTTTTTATGTTTATGCAATTGTGAAATTGGAATTTTGACCTTTAGAAATTGCTTCTTAAATTGGATTCATTAATTAGTTAATTAATTAATGTAATCATGTAATTGATGAAATGATGTGATTATGAAATTGGTTGAAATTGTGATTATGTAATTAGTCAATTAAAGGAATTTTGAATTGATGGATTAATGGTAATTAAGGGATGGTTAGATTAACCTTTAAGGGTTAATAGTTTATATGATTAAATGTTGATAAAAGGTTTAATGGTAAATTTTCATATTATTCCATGGGAATTAAAGTGATGTACCTTGTTTGTTTAATAAATTGAAAAGGTATACTTTAATGATAATGTTTGATAAGAAGGTTAATTAATCTTACCTATAATGTATATAAAATTGTGATATATGTGATACACATGTGTGGGACATGGAATGATGATTCAAAATCCCATATGTGATTGACTCATATATGTTTTTAGCACATGTAATGATGCTTTAAAATCCCATATGTGATAGCAATGAGGTGTGGGATAGGGATTGATGCTTCAAAAATCGCACGGGGTGCTAGACATGATGTTCTAGGACCAAAATGTTGGCATTGAAGTATAGTTACAAGTAGTCATGTTATGAATTGAAATTAAATTAATAATGGAATCCCATTTTATAATGAATTGTGATTCCCTATGTTATATGGTTCTGACTTCATCTTGGGTCAAAGCTGGTATTGATGGTTTGGGTGTCATTGTGAACCTAGGTAATTTATGGGGTTAATTAAAGAATAATGAAATGTGATAATTGTTTACATTATTATACATTATTATATATACAACTGCATACACTGTTATAGACTAGATATTGTTTTAGATGTTGTTGGTTGTGGCCTACTGAGTTTTACCCACACCCTACTCGGATTTCCTGATTGGTAACTGAATAGACTTCATGTTTTCATGATAGGATAAGGCCAAGAGTCCAATGTTATATGGTTGATTTGGGATGGAGCATGGATGATGGAACTAAGCATGATGTGAGGACCTTCTTGAAAGTCACCAGTGTGTATTTCTTTATGGGTTTTCATGTTGAAACTTGACACATATATATATATGACATGAAATACCTACTACTTTAGTTTGGACATTATTTTCCTATTTTGGGCATCATGTGATACTGGTCTGTATTGGTATTGGTATTATTATAGTAATTGGATATATCATTTGGATTTTTTTTTGTTTATTTATGCTACTATAGTACTTTGATAAAGGGGGTATAGTATCCCCATGTTATATATATTATACCATCACTTCTATTCAGTAGCAACTGACATACAGAGAGGTGCGCTTGAGGTCACATAGAGAACCAGCTCGGGGTACGGACATGTGGCCCCTAGTTCGGAATGTTACATAAGGCCTTACACTAACTTATAGAGACAAGGGACTTGATGAGAAAAATAATTCTCGTAGAGGTATTTGGGGAATATTTTCAAGTGAAAGTTTAATGGTAAGTGTAACCATATATGAGTGTAAGTGATCCCCTTTTATAAATGAAGAAAAAAGAACTTTGAAGAATACCCTTTAATGTTTATTTATACAATTATGCTATTGTGTGGTCAATGACTCCAAAAGGCCATAAAAATGGATTGTGGGGTGATATGGTGCCAATTAATCCTCAAAAAATAATTTTTACACGTTTTTTAAAAATGTTTTAAGTCTTTTAGAACATGTTATTACATTTTAACTCTTTGATTTTAACCTTGGTAATTAGTTTCTAACTAAGTAATTTATATTTTATTTCAAAAATATAAGTAAACCATATTACCAAATTTGCATATTATAAACCTAAATCTATTCTTCATTTATTCTAATTCAAAATCAACCTTTAAAATATAATATAATATTTATATAGTTTTTTTAAATGACTTTTAAACATTATGTGTTCTTGATCTTGTTTATTATTGATTAAAAATTGAATGAGTATTAATATAAATATATATAGGTTTTAAAATAATATTATATTAATAATTTAAATAATATCAATATTATTTATTAGAAAAAAATAACATGATATTTTTAAAACAATTCATTTTCAAAAACCATTTTACCATTATAATGTTAATTAACTTTCATCTTACTGATATTATCTTTAGGAAAAATATAAAATTGAAAGTTTTTACTAATATGAAAATTTTGAACTAAAATATGATATACATTTTTTATATTTAATTTATAAAAGAAAAAATTTTAGATTTTAATATAAGCATGTAAAAACGGTTTATAGTGTGAAATATTACTTGAGTTTCAAAATTGGTAAAAATGTGTTTTATAAATGCAACATATTTTTTAATGATTTATATTAAATATTAAATATATATCGTGTATATAAAAAGGTTTTCTTAAACATTTATGTCATTATTGTATTATAAAAGTGATAGTTTTTAACATTATCATTATTTTTACTATTCACCTAAAAATGATTATTTTAGAAAAATATAAAAAATTCATACTAAGATAATTTTGATATAATGAATTAAAAAAATGTATTTTATAAAATTAAAATTATAAAATTTATAAATTTATCTTTTGAAATAAAAATTTATTTATAAATAAAACTGATTTTATTATAAAATGGTGTTTTTAAATAGTTTTCATACTTAATATTATTTAATATAGAATTATAATTTAAGTGTCGGTGGTATATTAGTATATATAATAATATTTTAGAAGTTTCAAATTAAGTTTCTGTAAAAAAATATACAATACTTGATAAAATTGTTCTTCAAAAATAATTATTACTTTTATACTAAATAGGCTTTAACAAATACCATTAATTAGTTATTTTTATTATATAATTTTATTTTACTAATCCATTGATATTAAAATATTTATTTGAATTTTATATATACATCATATAATATTTTAATAATAATAATAATAATTTTTATACATAATGTGTAAATATATATATATATTTATTTATAAATTTCTATTTAATATTTTTATTTCATTGTGTGATATATATTTTTAATAATGCATGACATTAGTATACTTGTTTGATTAATATCCAATGATCATATCTGCAATGATCATAATTAAAAAAAACTATATTCAGAATGACCATATTTTCAAAGACCATATTTTCAAATACCATATTATGTTCCTATATATAGTCTTACTAATCATATTCCATTCACACTTCTCATTTACATAGTTTCCATTTTAGATATGAAAATATGGTTTCTCTAATCATGATGGTATTTCTCATTATAGGTTTTCTTTGGCTATTACTGATCCTCAAAGGTGATGATGATCTAAGATATTTCCTAGTATTAAAGATCCTATTTTTCTTATTTATTGTCCCTATTTAATTTATACATATTTAATGGATGTACTAGTCCATGATGATTAATAATCCATGGTGTGTAATACATATTTTCATTTTTGTTTGTTGTAATTTCATATTACGGATGAATAAAATGTTACTGGTTTGATTCCTATCTTTTATGACTTATTTCCTAATCCATTTCAATTCCCTAAATATAAAGAAAAAAAATTAGAATTATAAACTTATATATTAAGGAAAATTATTCTTTCTAAAAAAACTGGGGTATTACACTCAAACCTATAATGTCTATTAAGTATCAAGATGTTCTATGTAGATTCCTTAATCAACCTATTGTTATATCCAATTCTCCCAGTTAGTGGGTTTGATGGTTACCACCATTAACGGGCACTAAACTCAACATTGACAACTCCTTTATGGTTGGACCGATGAGTAGGGGTGTTCTGCTCCATGACACCAATGGTTTTTTTCTCTTCACCATTAGTGATTTTTACAGTACAGGAACCCCATGAATCTAGAGGTTTATGATTTACATTTGGGTATCATGTTGTGTAAAGAGTTTGGGATACAGATTACTAAAATTGAGTTGGACTCTGAGGTGTTCGTGAATAATATGCAAGGGAATATTTCCCCTCTTTGGGAACTGATTTATCACTTCAGACAGTGTTCTTTGGAGTTTATTTCAATTAAAATAATTCACCATATGTATAGGGAGGCCAAATTCACAAAAGATTCCCCATCTCTGGTTGGAAGTGTTAAGGATACCGTCAATATCTTTAGTGGTTTGGGTTCTCTTACTCTTGAATGTCAGAAATTTATCCAAGGGGATAAACTTAGACTTCACCATTTCAGACCTCCCTAAGTCATTTTTCTATGTTCCTAGATGGGCTTTGCCTATCCTTTTTAATAAAAAACAACTTTTAGATGTGATATTTCACCATAAATAGGTTCATGATGCCTTTTCATGGGGCATTTCCAAACTCTCAACAGTACTACCTCTATTATAAAAATAAAATTTTCTAATCCCAAATAACTTAAAATAGTGGTCTGATACCACTTTTTAACATATGTAACCAAAATTCCAAAATATTTTTTGCTGATACCATAAGAGTTCTCCCTGATTCTCAGGGGTTTGAAACTATCACTATGGGTATAGGGTAAATGATTTGGAATGATTTTCCCACTTTGATTTGAATCATAACTCATGGATGGATTCTATTTGAATTCTAGAAAAACTAATCCAAAAGTCAGATATAACAAAATAAATCATAAAATATTGACAATCCAAATAGGGTATAACAGGAAGTGGCATGGCATAAACATACCATATCTCATATAAATGTATGTATCTAAATATGGCATAATAGAAATGGGGTTTCATGTTTATCAAGGTGTACATATAAGGTATGAGCATAAATTCTCACTTGGGAACCGGTAATGATGTGTCAGCATAATAATGATGTAACAATAGAATTCTATAACATCTTGAAATTCAATATATATTTTTATAAATATTTTACTTAGAATTTCTTATTCATTAATTCTATTTTTTATTTATTGTACGAACCTAAAATTTATATATAATAAATAATAATAAAATTTTTAAAAAACTATACATTTTTTATCCATTATCATGAAAGTATTAAATTATGAATTATTTTTTAATTTATAATGTATTGTTAATATTATATTTAATGGAAAATAAATGAGAATTTTTAATTCATGTACCACCATGAAATTTTATGTATAATAACTATTTATTTAAATTGTTTTCTAAAACCTCTATTAATGAATTCTTACTAAATTAATAATATGGATAGTATTATTTTAATATTATATTTTAATAGTAATTTAGTTATTGAATCCTAATGGTTATTATATAAGTGTACTTGTTTGGTAGTTTTATAATTAATAAATATGTCCACTAAGAGTAATTTAATTAATTTGAATTTCATACAGAATTTTATGAACATAATGTGATAAAATAAAAGGTTAAATAATATTTTTTTCTCTTAGTTAATGTCTTATGACAAATTTATATGAATATTAATTCATTAAATCTATAAATGATTGTTTCATATTTTTATAGTCAATAAATTTTCTTCAAAAATAATAAGTAACATGTTATACATTGAAATAATACTATGAACTATTTAATATATTTATTTTAAAAATAATTTTACACTTATATACTTCCATATAGTTAAAAAAATATACATTAGTTTGGTTACTCGCATAACATTCAAACTAAAATTTATATTGTTCATCTTTATTCATAAATATTTAGTTAAAAGAAAAAAGTTACCTATTTATAAGATGAATTATATTAAATATATATTTTTTAAATAATTAAAAATTAAACTATCCATCATATAAAAGATAATTAATAGTTAAAAATAGAAATATAATAAATAATAGAAAAAGAAATACCCTTTATTTGAAATATCTTTGTTTTTTCATATATTATTTAGTTTTTTCATGTATTAAATTCATACTTTTTAAAATATGAATTTGATAAATCTTGATTCATTTTTCGAAATAGGACATTGGTCTTTTCATGAATGTTTGTAATTTTTATTAAAAATATGATTTATTAACAAATAGTAAACAAATAGTTTTTATGAATACTATAAGATTAATGACATCATCATGATATAAACATGACCCAAAATTTATAAAACATCTTTCATGAATTAAAATTTATTTAAGGAGTAATATAATTCATTTAAAAATAGTAAATTTAATTTATAAACTTATATTTTAAAGTTTGTAACCTAATTTATATTTTTTTCTAATAAATTTTTTTATGATTATTTACCATTAATTAAATATTTCTAGAATTCCATTCAGTTTTGGATGGGTTTTAATATTAATGAAACTTAATTTATTTAATCATAAACCAATAAAAATCATGGTAATTAACACTATTCATAGTCTTTAGACTAAATAATAAAATAATAAATACTTTATTATAATATATCCCCCCATTGACTATATAAATTTTATCCACTAAAACTTTCTCCTTATATCCAAAATTCATACCATTACCTAAGATCTACCAAAATCACTCTTTACACTCCCCATGTCACATCCTAAATCCCCTGGTATTTTAAAAATCACATCCATTAAAGTCTTTAATCTCCCTCCAATGGAAGAGTATTGAAGATAAAGGTAAGGTTTCAAAGTCTCTTTCTCAATACTTATTCGATACTATTTCCATTAAAACCTCATATTCCTTTACTACCATGAATCTATCCACATTATATTTATAATATTTCAATAAATTTTTATCACCTATTCATTCTCATAAAACACTTTTTCATTATCAGTTACTATGTTAAAATAATGGTGATGTGCTTAGTGATTTGTGTAGTCACCTGAGAGTCGAGGCTGAATCAGTGTGACCTCCATACTAAATTCATTTTCTTTTTAAACACTTACCTTCTTAGTATTATAACCTCTATTATTGTTTATTATAATAATAGATCTAATAATTATTTTTATCACACATATATGACATGAAAAATAATAATTAAAATAAGATATAATCATCCCATATTGTTACAATGTTCGATCAAAATATGGGTGACTACATCCATTTTATGTCTAAGTCCAATATGAGAAAAAAATTCAATTAATATCCAAAGTGTATAAAAAGGGGAAGGTATCATCCTATACCCATGGTAATTTATCATCTATTACCAACATTTTATATTCTCTCAAGTGTTTTCTTTATACTAGCTCCCTCTAGTTTACAAATTTTCCTCCCAAGACTTCTGAAGAAGATCACTAATACACTCTATGATGTCCCAATATCAAATGATCATATCATATTCCCCAACCAGAGTATTAAAAACCAATAACTAATTTTTTGTACCCATATTCATTTCAATATCTTCAAGTAACTATACTTATAGATCATACACTGAATCAGGATATCTATCCTTTCTTAACTCAATCTTCAAGGACTTTAAATATCCTTAAATAGTCATAGGCACTACATGCACATCAACCAACTTCTCAAAATCAATTGTTCTTATCCCTTAATCCTATTAATTCTTATTCTATATCTTTTATAATATTGAACATCATAGGTTTGGTCTTCAATCCTAGTTTATACTTCTCTTTTCTCTTTTCTTCTTTGATGGATTGAATCTACTATTCAAATATTCATGCCCCTCCACCCCTTCGATACGTAGAGAGACTTCTCCAAGAATGTTGTATTATATTTTAATCTAATATATATCTTCAATACCATATATATTCTATACACTTTAGTACATATATATATACCCCTTTAGTTATCTCTCTTATTTTATTATTTATCCTTCTTTCCTTTTTTTATCTTCTCATAATCACATAAAATATTATTTCCATATTATAATATCAAAATACATAAAGGTATACATGTGATATCCCTCTATTAATTATAATAAATTTTCATTTGGTAATACTTCTAATACTCTCTATGATTTCTATAATTCTTGGAAAATAGTGGTTTAGAATAATAAATAATAAAATTATTTCATTGACATTGTATTATTCTTGGGATTTTATTCTCTTATTATTTATTTTTTGTTCCCAAACAATCCACTTTTCCATTACTATATATTTTTATGAATATATTAATAATACATGATGATGTGATACCTATCTTCATGATATAGATTCCCTCAAAAATAAACTTTTCCCTCACTAATTCTCTCTTTAATCATAGATTGAATCCCAAATCATCACCCAAAATTGTGGTGTTAATGAATTTAGTAATAATAAATAATTTTTTGATTTAAAATCTCCATCAACATAAATTTTTTATTATAAATTACTCCTATATAAGATTCTATTACTCATATATCACTATATGTACATGAATTTAAGAGAAATCCTTCTGTAATAATAAATTAATCTTATGCATCTTAGTGATTTGTAGGACTTTTCTAAATTCTATTGAATAAAATTTATGTATTGTCTCAAATTAACTCTTATATATCTTCATAAATAATATTATGTATATCAAGGAGTACAAATACTTCCCATTTCTTCTATGATCACTGGATATTTTACCATTGTGCATCTAATGTGATGTAAATTACATATTGTGTAAATGAATATTATGCATAATAATGGGGTTCTCCATTTTACTAAATTTTCTCAAACCAATGAGCCTTATGTATGATATATTTATTATTATGATATATATTGGTCATGAAAATTTTATAAATTTCCATGATGAAAGGTTTGGTCTACTTTTATAGATAATGATATTTCTAATATTTTATAAATTTTCATGTTTTTCAACTGAGAGTTACTCTTATGTATTCTGATTCCTTTTTCAAATCTTCTAGATCAGTTCAATGGTAATCTTATATACCTCATGATAAACTATAAGGTAATTTTCATTTATTTAGTTCCACATACAAAATACCTAAACTCTTTATATAGGCTTAGAACTTATTTAAATCTTATCAAGACTTCACCATCCATTACATAACCACCTCTAAACACTTGAAAAGTCTTTGTAAGTAATAATAATATTTCTATATCACTTTATATTCAATCCATATACTTGAAAAATATGACTACTAAATATTGAGTTCTTCAATGAATCTCCACTGCCTCTTTAATTCTAGATTCAACTCATCCTTCATAAATCTCCATCCATGTAATATTCCTCAATGATTATAATCACTCATTCTTAGTGACCTAGGGATGGGTTATTCAATATCCATACATACTTGTAGCTCTTCACTCAAAACTTCTTGAGACTTTCAAAAGCTATCTTTATCAACCTGTAAAAATCTATTGAAAAAAATTATTTCTTAAAACAATAAACGCATTCCATTTATTCTTCAAAAACCATCATCACAATCATTATATATTTATACTTCTTTTGACCAAGTATCATATTAGTATATTTTTTAAACTTATTTACGGAATTTCGTTAAAAAAATGTAATGAATAATTTACAAAAATGATCCCCATAAATTAAGAAAATTCATACCACACATCTTAAAATTTTTTTATTTATATTAGGAAATTAATCTATTGTACAACATAAAAAAATTGATTTAACCCATAATTGAAATATTGAAAATAAATACAACCAATATAGCTCACTTCATCGCATTCCAATTTGGGACTTCAATATCCCCATATGTATTTTTTTCAATTACCATTTCATATTTAAAGTAAATATCCATGTCTTTCTTATTTAAAATAAATTAAAAGTTTAATGTGAAAGGGAAAGTTCTAATTTAATACATCTTCTATGTTTTTTATAATTTTATCTTCTCCCATTCATTCTCCCATTTTTATAATTAAATATTGATTCACTTGAGAGAAGTATGACGCCATGTTTCACTTTGTAGTGAGTTATAAGTTAACTTTCTTTAAGTCTGCATAATGAAGAAAAAATGAGTGATTAACCTTTCCATAAAATATATCTATTGATTGATCCAACATGTGATACCAATTTAGTAATATCATCATAGGGGTTTTTTAAGCAGTTTTACAAACAAACAATATCACTCATATTTAATAAACACCGAAAAATCATTCAATTGAAATAATTTTATCTTTTCCCTTCATTATATAATTTTTATTTTCATAAAATAATCAATATATTCCCATTTATAAAAAAGGTTTATATTTTCATCAAATAATAAAATAATCAAATAATCAATATATTTTCGTTATTGAACATTCAATAAATTCGTTATTTAAATTGTATAATTATATTCTATTAGATTTATATATTGTTGTATCCCCCTAAGGAATTCACTACAATGATGTTCATCATAGTACTCCATGAAATGTTACAAGTAAGAATCACGATACCAGTCAAATATGGATAACTCTTCAAGCTAAAAACTATTAATAGATTTAATGAATTTCTCCCAATATATGCACACAGTCATCAATTCCATGCATATAAACACAAGAAAATAGATATTTATATATGATGGGTTCCTCCTTTATTTCTTAATGTTAGAAATAGGGATGAGGTTTTATTCTCAACCCAGAAACACATTTCCTTCCATATATATATTTTTAGAGTGTTATTCATGATTTATCATACATCGATTTTCTAGATTTTAATATCCTTGGGAAGCATGGTATTCTTGTTACCTTTATATTTCTCCTTGTTTAGAACATCATTTTTCATAGTGGATAGTAAAGAACGTGAATATTTTTCTACATGTTCAGTCCTTCCATAGATCTTTTATGGTGATTTGGCCTTCTTTATAAACATTTCTTCCTATATTATCAAAACCATAATGTATTATTTAGTATTTTTTCCATAATTTTTCAACTTCCACAAAGAATCACATCTGTCGTTAGGTTATCATCTTTTAAAAACCTATAATAAAATTAAACTCCTTCTTCATGTGTAATTACTTGTTTCTATTTATCAATTTTATTAAATTGTGATTTCTCAATCATTCTATACATTTCCAATTGATCTAGACAAAATTATAATATCATTTTATAAAATGTGAAAATTTATTATAAAATTTACATGGTCTATGAAAAAAAATTAGTTACCCCTTTTAGGTATATTCTTATTCTCTTTATCTTGAATTAATTTCTTTATAAAAATCCTTCTATTTATTTCCAAGATTGAATCTCCATTTTGTTCAACCTTAATTACTCTAGCCTTGATGTTCATAACTTATTTGAAAATGTCTAATATGTATACATTTATAATATATAAGTATATTCTTTTTGATTTAGTATTATAATGACTTGTTATTTCACTATATATTTTCCTTAAATAAATATTGTGTTCGATAACTTTCTCCATACATAACACCGAACTAAAACAAAAACCATGATATATTTAAGTAAAATATAATTATTATATGAATTTTCAAACCAGTCTATTGAATTATAGGATATTAATAGGAGTAACCACATTATAAAATATGGGTATAATAAAAACAAAGTATAATTTTAATACTAATTAAATTCATTTAGTATAGCTAAAACAACTAAGAAAATCATTATATGCTTAAAAATATATTTTTCTAAATTGGTGTTGTATTTAAAGAAACAAAGTATATTCTAAATAAATAGTAGTAAAATATATTTATAATATGAATAATATATCAAAAATAAATTAACTAGTAATTTATAGGAAATAAGAATAAATAATATCTAACATTTTATTTTAAAAATATATTTCTCTAATATGAATAGTGTTCCACTATATTTTGAGATATATTTATATAATTAATTTATAAATTTAAGAATTTTAATTTGATAAACCATAAATCATTTTTTATTTAATCACATCTAAATTTTCTTAGTATTAATCATTGAGTTTTATCTAAAAATGTTTATTTTTAGGCAGAAAATATGGTTTTTGTGAAAATTATATTTGTTATGATTTTATTAATATATAAGAACATCTTAGAAGATTAAAAACATTCTAAGTAATAAAATATTTTTTTAATAATAAAAGTATCTATTTTAAATAATATTTGATCATATAAATCCCATTCCCAACACTTTCAGACCTAAATTAAAATGTTACTTAAATTCTTTTTGTTCTTTTCTTTTAATTAATTGTTTTGATGGTGAAATATAATTTTTTATTGCTTTTATATCCCCATAACATTAATTTATTTATAAAAAAATTATTTTATAAAAATAAACAACCATGATAATCATATATTTTACATAAATTTTAAAACATAATAACATAGTTTCATGAAAATACTATTTTTACACGTTGTGTGTGTTTATTATAAAATTTATATTTCAAAACATTATTAATTTTTTTGGTAAAATGATTTAAAAAAATTATATCAAAACGTTCATAATTAGTAAAATATCCAATCTTAATTTTTTTTCATTAATATTAATTACTAATATTAAAAATTAATTACCAAGGTCGAAGTAAATTAGGTTAAAAGTTAAAAAGTTGGGAGAAAGGACCTAAAAAGGCTCTAGGTTATCTCCAAAATGAGTAGATGAGAAGAATCACGACACGCACAAACTTCCATTCAAATTTTTCCATTTTCAATCCATTAAACATAGAGTAATATCATTACATTTTTGAAAATGTAATGGTTACTTCTAAAATTACCCTTCTCTTCACTTATAAAAAGGTAACACGTTCACCGCTTTAAGACTGAATCCCCTTTGAATTTATTATTGAAACTTTACTATGTAGTTCATCATAAAACCTATCCAAAAATCATAAGCTTCTAGTCACCTTTAACTTGTTCGAGGACTTCATTTCCAATGAGTTATCCTAGGTAAAAATGAATCTTCCATCAAGGTTAGAGCATGGTTGAGTAATCCATAATATAATTTAAGGGATTCTCCACCACATTTCATTGAGTCATGATTTGATATTGTGAACTAGTACTTGTTTTTACGGTGTAATTACTTCCCCTATTGAGGTGACCAAGGATTACATAAATAAATATTACATCTTATTATATGAATATTTATTATAAAGAATCACAATACAACCCATAACTGTAAAGGTTTAGTGTCATTGTAGACATGAATATATAAGATATTTGTGCATAAATGATCTACATCATATCTCATTAAGTTATTCACAACTAGAACCCTTATTATACAAAACATACTTAAAACCATTCTCCATATTCTATGGAAAGTGAAATATAAGAAAAGATGGGCTGAGACACTCAATAAGGGTAAATAAGGGAGATATCAATCAATGATCATATTTAAGAATATGATGATCATAAGGTCATGAGAATATGATCTTAACATTTTAAATTCATACCCAACAATTTATAGATCATAATCTTTGTTCATGGCCTAAATATTATAAGTTCACAATACATGAATCATAAAGGAATCAAAGAACATGATCCATAATAGCATAACACTATCATACAATCCTATCATAAAATATTGGCATTATTATAATCATATAAATCTTATGTCAAGGATATCCACTAAACCATTCATCAAATGTTAGGCCCGGATCAACTACCCATGTACCTACTTAAGGCTTCTAATAATATACCCTTTTGGCTTGGTCTAACCACTTGTGTACCCTTTTTGGGCTTGATATAACCTCTAGTTTACCCTTTGAGCTCATAAAACATTAATATTTTCCAAAATAATTTTATGGAAATAATGGACCCACCCATCATATAAAAAAATATATTCAAATGTATACCAAAAATCATGAAAATATTTATCATTACAATAAATCTTAACAAGTCGAAAATAAAATGAGGTTCATTAATATTTCATCATTATAATAATAAACCATACATATAAAGAATAAATATGGTAATATTGAATCATATTACAAGTACATCATAAAAAACATTAAATGATGTTGTTATAGATAAAAACACATTTTAAAGATCACTGGAACATTTCTTGAGAAGAACACTCTTTTCAATTTGAAATCAATTGTTTAAAATCTAAAAATTTACAAAATATTTAGGAAACCATTTTCCTTTAAAATAACTATGTAAAATTATAAAGTAATATTCAAATAAAATATAATTAATGGTGGTAGAAAAATCCATTCATGCAGTGTATGTTAAAACAAAGATTCATTTCACATTTTCACTAAAAAGTCAAAAATACTTCAATCAAAAAACAACAAGAAGATTAATTTTAATAATTTCATTAAAAATAAAAACCTGGGTAAAATTGATTTTATATAATCATTTGGTATTGGTAAAAACATTATTTAAAACGTTTTAAATAAAATATGGATATGAAATAAAAAGATTTCATACTGAAGAGAGAAATAAAAGTCAGTTTTCATTAAAAAATCTATTTTAGTTTGAGTACTTAAAGAGAGGAAAATTAAATGAAACTATGCAATTTCTAAAAATAACTATAATATAATAATATAAATAATATTTTGGGGGGTATATATTATATAATTTTATCTTTGTATCTTTAACCATAAACAATCCTCGTAAAAAGAGAGATTGTAGCATGAAACCCTTACTACTAAAGTAACTTTGGATTCATAATGCCATGGATGAAATACTATGAATTATAACTGAAAATATAAAAAATTAAGTATTATAAACTATATAACATGTTAAATTTGTAGTATACACACACCATTAATATAAATAGGTGCATAACATCAAACATGTCTCAACAAAATGATATTGAGAAGAAGAACCCTTACCGCTTTTGTAATATTTGAGTAAAAATTCAATGATATAATGAAATAAGAATAAAAAATTAAAAATAATGAAATATAAGGGAATTAGTATATAAAATTATAATTTATTTTTATTTTCACTATGAAAAATAAATCATGTTGTATAACATAAACATGTTTGAAGTAATTCATGTTTGGGATAAAGAACCCCATACTTTATGTATAACTTGATTCATAAGAGATCTATCCTATAGTATAAAAATTAAGATTTATTATAACTCTCAAATATATCCATTTAAAAACTTATAATATCATATATGATCCATTTTTAACATTTCATCACTCACTTATTAATAATTCTTTATTAAAATCCTCATTTCTAAGTGTTAACACTTTTGTTTTTCCTTTATGTTTCAGTTCGGAAGTCATGGGGCTTGAATTTAAGTCATGATTAAATCATATCAAGAATATTAATCTTGTAATAAGTTTTATATTAAATAATTTTATATTATTTTATAATTGTTAAAATAAATATGTGATTAAAAATAAATTACATCACTTCGTGGAGACGGTTATCTGTACGTACACATGTGTGATGTTTCATCTTTTTGATGGATGGAATGAAAGAAATGTAAATATAAATTTAAATTTAAAGAATCCTTATTTTATTATAAATTTAATATATATATATATATATATATATATATTAAATCTATCCTTATTAATATAAATGTAAATTTGAAATGAAACAAGCCACGTCGCTTCATGGAGGTCGTAGTCCACATGTAAGCATGAGCGACGTCATAGTTTTCCAACAGATGGGAAGGTAATAAGGTATATAAGATATTATAATTTTAGAATCATGATTATGTCATAAATATAATATATAAGTAATAAATTCATAATAATAACCAACCATTAAATATGGTAATGAAAAATGAATCATATTATTATGTTTAGGCAGTAGTCCACGCATACGCATGAGGGAAACTTTCATTTCCCATTTTATGGAAATGAGGTGTAAAAATATTATTTAATAATAATAATAAATTATATTTATTATATTATATTAATAATATTTTTATATATAAAATAATATAATATAAGGTGGAAGAATAAATAAAATTGAAAGAGCTCAGTTAAGATTTATACCTCTTCTTTGAGAGACCTATTTGTCTTACACCTTAATCCATTAAAAATTGGTCTTAGGAGAAGAAAAGGGGATCAAGGATGATAAGAAGGAATATATAAAGGTTTTGGATTAGTTATTTCATGAAATAAGAGGCTTATATTTTGTGATTAAAGGAGGATAGGAGGTTTCATTTTATAAGTGAGGGGAGGGATACACATGGAAATATGAAAAATATTTATATAATATATGGTCAAATTCATGTGAAAGTGGAAAAAAGGCCTAGGATTAAAATATAAGATAATATAGGGTTTAAATATATCTAACTAGTAATAATTAGACAAGTTTATGTGGAATTATTACACTTATATTTTAGTTTAACCCTCGGTAAACCTGTTTTGACCATAATTATGATAACAAAATTTTACTAGTTTTATTATTCATTATGACCAAAAATTAAGTTTAACCAATTAAATTTTAATAATTATTATTATTAAATATATTTATTAGAATTTTATTTTAAATAATTGTGAAAGGCAATGAAAAATCATTTAAAAAAATACATGTTAAGTATAGAACTGAATTTACTTCCACTAAATTCATTTAAACAAATTGAATGTTAAAATATTTTATTGAATATATAATCTATAAATTTCATTAAAACCTTTAATTAATATATATTAATTTTTTTATTAATATAAAAACACATTACATTCCTAAAATCAGTTTTTAGTAAAATATGTTTTTAAGAACAACAATTAACTTATATAAATATAAAGTTTAATACTGATTCCTTTGTAATTAATTAGATTATTTATAATTTATAGAGAAATATTTTACATTAATATAAAATTCTAAAACATAATGGGAATTTTAAATTAATTTATTTGATGAAAATAAATGACAGTTTTAAAAAAATGTATTTGCACTATAAACTTAAAAATAAATCTTTTTTAATAAATCGCAAAAAATTACTCTAATATAAGATTGAAATGATTAATGTTAAAAATTAATAATAATTTTCTTAAATGATGTTTCTAAAAATGGTAGAAATTATTTATAATGTCCACACACAAAATTTATTTAACCCCATTTTTTAGGAAAACATATCTTTGAAGCATAAATTTACTTTAAAGAGAATTGAGTACTTATTTATTAGGAATTAATAAGTATATTTACATTATATAAAAAATTTATATGTAATTTTTATAATGTGTTTATTCCTATTTATACCACCAATTTAGTGTCTTGGTTTTAATGTCACATTTAAATCTTATGTTTATAGTATATTATGGTTTGCTTAAAGCTCGGTGTTGCATGTTAAGAGAGCTATTAAGCATAGTATACTTTTAAGATATTTTTAGTGTCTTACATTATACCCCTTAAATAAGTTAAATCCTCACAATTTTTATCTTGGTAACCAAGGATTAAATATATTATAATATATTTTTTGAAAAATAACATCATACAAAAGGGTATTAAAACTTCCTTTGTAAAGGGGAAGTGTGAAAGATAAATATTAACTAAAATAAGACATAATTGGGTTCCAAAATATGGAGAAAGTTAGTGTGATGTGGAAATATAAACATGGAGTAGAAGTATTATAGTGACCTATTATTAATGTACATTAACATTGAATCTCTTTTACAGAATACTTAAAAAACTATACAAACAAACACCCAAATACCGTATTAGTATAGTGCGTTCGGAAACATGGAAATGTAAACACTAGTACATGAGTGGGATACATTATCTACCAATAGGTTCTTATTAACTAGAAACCTCATTAGACACATCAAAAATAATATATATCTTCATAACTAGGGGAAAATGAAACATAAAAAGGGGTGAGCTTAGATGCTCAGTAAGGGTAAACAGGGTATACATGCAAGTATAAACATGAGCATAGTGGTATGAAAATGTGATCATGAAATTAGAAGATAATACCCTACATATCAAATATCATAAGCATTAATCATGGCATAAATATTGGAAGTTCATAATACATGAATCATAAAGATATAAAGAACATAATCCATAAAAGCATAACACAGGGATAAAACATGGAATTGTGGGAAAAAAATAAGCATATAATATGATTTCCATAATAGTCGATGCATCATTGACAATTACATATTAGTAGTATGGGTTCACTCCCCATACCATCTCAATATTCACGGTTCACTAACATGGCCATCTTAATAGCATGAGTTCACTCCTCATACCATCTTGGTAGTCATGGTTCACTCCCATGACTATCTTAGTATTCAAGGTTCGCTCCCAATACCATCTTACTCTATATCATGATATATAAATCTTTAACCAATGCATTGGAAGGATATATAGGTTCCACCCATCTCATAATTAAATCATACTTAAATGTTCCATAAAATCATAAACAATCATATCATAACCCATGAAATGAAATGGGTATCATAAACATGTAATCATATCATAACCCATGAAATGAAATGGGTATCATAAACATGTAATCATATCATAACCTGTGGAAAAAAGATACAGGTTTTATAATCATTTAATCAAAATAATAACCCATAAAAAGAAGCAGGTTTCAAAAGCATATAACCCATAAAAGAGAAATGGGTTTCAAAAATATCATTCCATCAAAACATAAACCATTCGGAGAAATAATATGAATGGAAACACAGAATCATTTCCCTATAAGGGCATGATTAACACCAATGGATGTCATCTTATATGGAAAATGATTTTTAAAAATCTTTTAAAAAAATTTCTTGAGGAAAATATCGCTTATTATTGTGAAAATTATTTTTAAAACATAAAACCTTTTGAAAACCATATTCTTTGAAAATAATTTGAAAATGTAGAAAGAAGGATTGAAATAATCTTGAAAAAGTTTTAGAAAACTTTTTCCCTGAAAACTTATAAAAGAAGCTTGAGAAATTTTGAAAACCATTTTCCTTGAAAATACATTGAAAACTTATAAAGAAATCCTGAAAACATTTTCAAAACCATTTTCCATGAAAACTTATAAAATAAGTTTGAAAAAATTTTGCAACCATTTTCTTTGAAAATAATTTTAAAAATTATAAATAAATATTAAAATCATTTAGTAAAACCTTTTTTCCTGAAAACTTATGAGATAAGCTTAAAAATGTTTTGAAAATCATTTTTCTTGAAAAATTATGCATGAATCTTAAAAAAAATTAAAACCCATGCTTTGAAAACCATTATAAAATAATGCATTTATCGAATATTATGAAAAAAATTTCTTTAAAAAATAAATTTTTAATCCTATAAAGGTAAATTCAATGGAATTTCAATCATGATGGTGGGTAAATCCGTACATGTCGAACATTCCTTTTGCACCGTAAATATTTTTAAAAGTGCCTTGACCAGAAAATGACATGAAGATTTTTTTAAAATAAAACCCTTTTGTTTAAAAGGAAAAACCTGGGTAAAAATTTCCTTTAAATATCATAGGGTAATATTAAATCATTTTTGAAAACCTTTTAGAAAACACGTTTTTGAAAGAACAAAGAATTTCTGAACAGAAGTAAAGATATGGCCACATTATCATAAAAACATTATCATAATTATCTTAAGTACCAAAGAATGGAAAAATTGTACTGTTACATGGATATAATATGCATATCCAAAGGGTAATAAAATTCATGAGATTTATTGAGATATTTATTAAAATATTTCACCAATAAAAGCATAATCATAAACAATCTTGATAAACAATGAGGTTGTTTCAATACTCTTACCGCATGGTAACTTGGGATCATCCTCTATTTATAAGAAACTTAAATCACATTAAGCTTAAAATATCATTTAAATAAGTTTATTCATGATATAACATGTTAAATAAACCTCAAAAAAATTGTAGGTGCAAAACAAAACATGTGTCTCAAAGAAGGAAAATTGAGACAAAATTATCTTACCAATTTGGTAACTTTTGAAACATAAATCCCATGAAAGAAAGATCATATAATGGATATTTAAATACCCATATATTTAATAATATGAATATTATAATAAATTATTGAGTGGTATATACACCATGAAAAATAAGAGTGGTGAACATGGCATGTATCTCACAAATATAAAAAGTGTAATGAAATTCCCTTACCTTATGTCTTGACTCTCATTATACTCATAAAAAATCCCATATAATAAATATAATTTTATTATATATCTATCACAGAACCATATTCTTATATATAATACCATAATTGGTTTTATTATGACATTATATTACCCACTTGTTAATAATTTCTTGTTAAGGTTATGTTTCGGGTAATATTCGCTTTGTTTTTCACATGTGTCTTAATTTGTTATATCTATAGTCCTTATACATATATCATGATTTAAAGAAGGTAAAAATGATATAAATATCATTTATATTCATTATATTTGTATTATAACAATATATATAATATAGAATAATGAAATAGAATACACCGTTCATGGAGACGCCAGACCGTGCGTACGCATGAATGTTGTTTCTGTTTTATTGTCGTTTTGAAAGAAGGAAAGAAAATGGAATATATGTATATATGTATATAATATCATTAAGTTATAATTATTATTTCATATATATCATATAATTTCACTCAAATCATCCTTAATACATTCCATTTAAGGTGTGCACAAATCACATCGCTTTGAGGAGGTGGCAGTCCACACTTCACCAAACGAAATTATCATACTTACACAAAATGGAAAGTATAAA
This sequence comes from Viscum album, assembly GCA_963277665.1. NCBI lineage: Eukaryota > Viridiplantae > Streptophyta > Magnoliopsida > Santalales > Viscaceae > Viscum > Viscum album. The sequence goes on from OY728162.1 coordinate 816,304,288, forward strand.
TGTATGTGTTATAAAAGAATTAAATAAGAATAAATAAATAATCAATATAACATATATCTATATAAATATCATTTCCATCATAATACCCAAATATGAATGGTGGTAAAGGAAAAAAACAAACAATCATTGTTTTGTGAGGCGGTAGTTCACTGTACACATAAACAGTATGTTTGTTACCCATTAGATGGAAGTGTGTGTAAGTGTAGGTATAAAAATTCACCTAGAAATATATTAGTATATTTATTAAACTATTTTTTCATAATCATGGAATAAGGATAGTGGACTGTGTGGATAATGAAAATAAAAGAAAGGAGCTTAAAGGAGGGTGTTATCTCTTAATCGGGTAAATCATTTTGGTTTGTACCAAAGGGATTCCTTAAAAGGATTTATGATAAAAGGGTCTCCTATATGAAAATTTTATTGTTTTTGGTAAGTTTATTGGGTAGATATTATCCTATCATAAGTGGTTTGAGTGGTGTTAATAAGAGGTAGATATGGTGGCCTTTTATAGGGGAGGTAAAGGACACACTTGGTATTTTAGAAAACAGGTTAGGTGTACCCACGTTCTTACCAAAAAATAGTCATAAAAAACAACCAAACTCAATAATTGAAGTTTTATTCCTGAAATATTTCCATAAAATGGGTTTTGGACAATTGTATAGGTCATTTGGGACCTTAAGTTTAAGTTTTAGTCCTTTGTTAAGCTTAATTTTTCCTTAATTGATGTAATTAATTTTAATTACTTTCACTAATATTTTTGGTCAAAAACTAATTTTACCTTATTATAAATTATAAATTATTATGATTCAAAATATGGAATCCATTTTTAAAAATTCTAATCATATAAGCAGTGTAAATTAATTTAAAATTAATCTCGCAGTTAGGTCGATAATGCGGGTTTTTAAAGTAAAAACGTTCAAAAGTTTCCTATGTTTTTATATTCAATTTCAAAGTGAAATTGATTAAAATAAACTAAATTGTATTAATTGATAAAAAATAATATAAATAATCATTAAAATCAATTTAAATTTTAATTTAACACCACAAATAAATTATACAGAAAAGTAGTTTTTAATTAAATGTTAGTATTTTTAACTATTCATTAAAAAATGAAGCCTTACTAAAAAATACCAAAGATTTATCCTAACTTAGTTTTTATGTTTCTATTTAAAATATTAAGTTTATTTTGACATATTAAATCTATAAAATTTTCAAGAATTGGACTAGAAATTAGTTATCTATTAAAAGGCGATAAAACTACCTTTGTAAAATTATATGTTTTTATGCATAAAATTGTGTTTGTTCTTATCTTATGTCAAAAAAAATATTGGATGAATATAAAAATTATTTTATTTAATATATAAGATATATATTACATTAATATAACTATTTAATTTTAATAAATTTAGTTTATTAATAAAAACACCTTTGGGAGAATTAAAATAAAAGTAAATCCTTTATATTCAATTGGTTCTTATATTTTAATTTATAATTAATTGGAAACCTATGAATTCATCTTATATTTCTAAAAAACATATATTTTAATAATTTAGTTAATACTATTCCTAAACACTAATTTAATGTCTAGGTTTATATCTTATTATATTAAATAATAATATATTACTATTTAGTAAGACTTGGTCTTGCATGTTACGTAGATCATCGAGGAAAGTCATTATTGCATGTAATTCAAGCTAACATCGGTGTTCTATATAGAGAAATATAAAAGTTATGTTGCGTTCAATGCATGATTAACTTGGTTTTTCATATAATTCAAGCCAAATATAGTATTTTATTATAAAATAAACTATTTTCAGTGTTGTGTGAAATGAAAAATATCAAAAAGATTAAATTAATTCGAAAAACAATTTCACAAAATCTCAGGGTGTTACATTCTACCCCACTTAAAATGAATTTCAAACTCAACATTTTTCTATGTTATCAAGTGTTTAATACTTGAAAGTTTCTTTCATATAAACCCACATCGTAAAAATGAATACTAAAACTTCCCATAAAAAGGTAAAGTTGGAACCATAATGGTTACCCAAAGTAACATATAACTAGGTTTCCACATAGGAGAACATAGGTTGGTAGTAAAGATTGGAAATTAATGAAAACAATAAATATTTATTGTAATTGATTGAGGTAATCAATCAAAAATAAGTGAATGATCAAATAAAAGTTGAGGGCCTCAAAGTCATAAATTTTTTATGATTTAAAAGGCCTTCAGTTCAAAAAAATTAAGGTATTAGTACAACACATTTTTTTATCATTATCCTAACATTGAGTAATTCTTTTATTATCCAAGAATATAAGGCAATATACTTACTTGATATATTTCTATAAAAAAATGTTAATTTTTTGTGATTTTATCTATTTCTAATTCATCCATTACTTCAAGAAATGGATGTCTATAATTTAACTTTGATGCTTAAAGTACAAAAATACACTTTTAGAAGATCTTAAGTCCCATAAAAGAATGAAAAGTATAACTATTTGTCTCTAACTATTCTTAATAATCAATATTCTTAATACATTAATCTCTAAACATAAAAATTAACTCTACTGGTTCAACATTAATATTTATTCATAAAAAATAATTACACATTAACCAGGACATCACATAGGCCAGTGGTGGGCATGAAACCCTTATCATCCTTCATTCATGGGTTCAAGGCATGTGGCCTTGTCGGTATTTATTGGTTGTCACCTGACATACATGATATAATTTTTCTAAAACTACCCTAATATAATTTCCAAAATAAATATGATAAACATGAATGAAATAAGGTTAATCGCTAAATAGCCTTTTAACCAAGGTTCTTAATATAATATCAATACATAAATACTTCCTCCAAAGTTTAAATTAAACTTTTCATGAATGGTTAACCTTATAACCCTTATGAAAGATGAAAATCCAAAACTTTATAAGGAAATCCACAAAACTATCTTAACATTGATCCTCTATATAATACAATGTAACTCTTGGTTGTAACATTCCAAACATGTGAATACCCTCATCGTATATTCTCTTGAAACATAGTAATAACCTGAATTGTTATAAATACTTTTGGAAAACATGCATGATTTCTTATTCCAATGGTTACTAGATATATTCCTTAAATCCAAGAAGTTTTAAACTTCATCCATTATTACATATACCACTTTGTCAACAAATCAATAACTCGGTCCAGGGTAATTAGTGATATACAGTTTACTTTATCCAAATCAATCATTTCTTTATCCAAGCTAAACACAATTTTCTCAACATCTTTATCACATTAAGGGTTACCTTCCCTTAATCAAAATATCACTTTTTTAAGTCTTCATCACCATTAAACTTACCCCTTTCAATCATTAATGAAAAATTATACTAAAAATAGGTATATATTTTGTGATTCATATAATATAATCTTTGAATTCCAAAACATAAATACTTCATTCATCCAACATTATTCTTAAACAATTACTTAGGATTCATCAAATTATTCCTTAATACCTATTTCCTATAATATAAAATATGTATCATGTATTAATATTCATAAACCTCAATATAATCATACTTCTCATGTTTAATGTAAATAATACTGGAAGAACATCTCATACTTTCACATGTCGTTTGTGGTCTCTTTATCTTCATAAGTATAACCAATACTCATACCACCTTCCTAATTCTCTTTATGGGTTTTCCACTAGGGAAATATATTTTCATAATTCTCATACTTTCCAAATATAAAAAAATCAATTTTAACTGTGTTCCTTCTAGTTCTCTCCATTTACTAAAACCAAAAAGAACAGGGTGAGAGACACATATCATAGAAGAAAACCACATAATCATGAAAAATTACTTATATAATGTCTAAATAATGACACATTAATTAATTTATGACACCCTAGGTTTATCCTATACTATTAAAATTCAAATTACATCTAAATCATTCATGATGGTTCATGAGGAGTTTGTGAATTTCCAACGAATATCCCCGAGGAGTGTCAAACTAGGTGCACAATAAGGCTCGTTTTCGTGTACCAAGTTACATCGAGTCAATCCTGACACACCTTGTCGGAGTTGTTAATCCTATGTACATTTATTCTAGAACCACAACCACTTTTAGTATCCATATAGGGATTTATTTCTAAGAAATCCTGACTCTAACCTTTACCAAAATTCTAAGACATTTTCCTAAACATTAACTCATTCTCATACTTATCCTTATAGACTAGAAATATCTTTAGAAAAATACCTAGGGATCTCACTAAATTTTTCTCATCCTAGTTTCCAAAGGTTAACTAAACCTTTGATTTGATACCAACTATAATGACCCGGTCTTAGATTACACTAACATTACATCACTTTTTTGGAATACTTAAAACATTATATAAATAGACATCCAAATGCCTTATTATTTTAGTTCCTTTGGAAACATGGAAACTTAAACACTGGTACATAAGTAAGCTACATTATCTCCCACTAGATTATTCTTTACTAACACCATTCTTAGACACATCAAAAATAATACATATCTTAATAACCTGGGGAAATGGAAACAAAAAAGGGGTGAGCTTAGATGCTCAGTAAGGGTAAACAAGGGAGTCGTGTAAGCATAAACATGAGAATAGTGGTATGAGAATGTGATCATAACATTATAATATCATACCCTTCATATCAAAGATCATAAACATGAATCATGGAATAAATCTTGGAAGTTCATAAGACATGAATCATAAGGAAATAAAGAACATAATCCATTAACACATAACATATGGATAAAACATGGAATTATGGAAAACACATAAGTATATAATATTATTTCCATATTATCCCATCTATCACTACCAATTTCATATTAATAGTATGGGTTAACTCCACATACTATCTTGGTTGTTATGGTTCACTCACATGGCCATATTAGTAGCATGAGTTCACTCTTCATACCATCTTGGTAGTCATGGTTCACTCCCATGTCCATCTTAGTAGTCAAGGTTCACTCCCAAGACCATCTTATTCTATATCATGAGATATAAATATTTAACCAATGAATTATAGGGAGATATATGTCTCACCCATCTCATAATGAAATCATACATACATGTGCCACAAAATTATAAACAATAATATCATAACCCATGAAGTGAAATGGGTATCAAAAACATATAATCATATCATAAACTATATAAAAAGAAATAGGTTTCATAATCATTTCATCAAAATCATAACCCGTGAAAAGAAGTGGGTTTCAAAATAATATAACCCATGAAAGAGAAATAGGTTTCATAAACATCATTCCATAAAAACATAAACCATTTAAAGAAAGAATATGAATGGAAACATTGAACCATTTCCATAGAAGGTCATGTGTAACACCACAATACATATTCTTAGATGAGAAATATTTTTGAAAGATCTTTTAAAAACATCTCTTGAGTAATATATCCTTTATTCTCTGGAAAATTCTTTTTAAAACAGAAAACCTTTTAAAAAACATATTCACTAAAAATACATTGAAAACATATAAATAAGGCTTGAAATCACTATGTAACACTTTTTAATTGAAAACTTATAAAATAATCTAGAAAAAATTTGAAAACTATTTTCCTTGAAAACTTATAAAATAGGCTTGAGAAATTTTGAAAAACATTTACCTTGAAAATACATTGAAAACTTATAAAGAGATCTTGAAAACATTTTCAAAACCATTTTCTATGAAAACTTATAAAATAAGCTTGAAAAAATTTTGAAAAATATTTTCTTTGAAAATAATTTGAAAACATATAAATAAAGCTTTAAAATGTTTTTAAAATATTTTTAGTTTAAAACTTATTAAAGAATATTGAAAATTTTTTGAAAATCATTTTCCTTGAAAACTTATAAAATAACCTTGAAAATGTTTTGAAAGTAATTTATTTAAAAACCACTTTAAAACAAATAATTTCTAGAATATTAGGAAAACAATTATTTAAAAAATATCCTTTTAATATTTTAAATGGATCTTCAAGGAATTTTACTCGTGATGGTGGTTAAATTCTTACATGTCGAACATTTATTTTTCACCGTAAAAAGTTTTGAAAAAAGCCTCAACCGAAAAATGAAAAGAATATTATTTTTTAAAATAAAACACTTTTTTTAAATGAAAAACATGGTTAATAATGTTCTTTAAACATCATATGGTAAAAGTAAAAAATTAAAACATTTTAGAAAACACGGTTTTGAAAGAACACATATTTCCGACCGAAAGTAATTATATAGCCACATTATCATAAAAACATTTTCTTAATTTTATTAAGTATAAAAGAGTTTAAAATGGTATTGTTACATGGATATAACATTCATATCTAGAGTTTAAGAAAATTCATGAGAGTTATTGAGATATGTATCAGAATATTTCATCAATGAAAGAATAATCATAAACAATCTTGATAAACTATGAGGTTGTTTCAATAAACTATTACCACATGGTGACTTAGGATAATACTATCCATGCAAGAAAATGAAATCAAATAAAGCTTAAAATATCATTAAAATAATTATATTCCTGATATAACATGTTAAATACACCTCTAAAGAAATTGTAGGTACATAACAAAACATGTGTCTTAAAGAAGGAAAATTGAGACAAAACTATCTTACTGATTTGGTAACTTTTGAAACATAAATCCAATAAAATAAAAATCATAGAATTTATTTTTAAATACCCATAAATTTAATAATAATAATAATAATAAAATAATACATTCATGGTAATTATATACACCACGCAAAAGAAAATAGTGGTGAACATGGCATGTATCTCAGGGATATAAAAAGTGAGATGAAATTTCTTTACCTTATTTATTAACTCTCATCATACTCATACAAAAATGATATATAATAAGTATAAGTTTATTATAAATATATAAATGTACCATATTATTATATATAATACCATATATGCTTTTTTTATGACTTTATATTACCCACTTGTTAACGATTTCGTGTTAAGGTTATGCGTCGGGTAATATTTTCTTTGTTTTTTGTATGTGCCTTAATTTGTTATATATTTGGTCCTTATACATATATCATGATTTACAGAAGGTAAATAATGATATAAATATAATTTGTATTCATTATATGTGTATTATAATAATCTATATAATATTGATGTATGATATGTAATACACTGTTTCTGGAGACGGTACGTCGTACGTACGCATGAATGTTGTTTCCGCTTTATTATCATGTTAAAAGAAAGAAATAAAATGACATATATGTATATATGTATATAATATCATTAAATTATAATTATTATTTCATATATATCATATAATTTTACTCTTATCAACCTTATTACATTTCATTTAAGGTGTGAATGAATCACATTGCTTTGAGGAGGCGGTAGTCCACACTTCCCCAAACAAAATTATCGTACTTATAAAAAATGGAAAGTATAAAGGTATGTGTTATAAAATAATTATATAAGAATAAATAAATAATAAATATAATATTGAAATAGTGTGTCAATAATAATTCTAAACCATGAAAGGTGGTAAATGAAAAATGAACAATTATTGTTTTGTGAGGTGGTAGTTCACCATACACATAAACAGTATGTTTGTTACCCGTTAAATGGAAGTGTGTGTAAGTATAGGTAAAACCCTTTTCATAGAAACATATAAGTATATTGAGGATACTGGTGTTTTTTATAATCATGTAATAATGAGATTTTATGGGTGGATAATGAAAATAAAAGAAAGAAGCTTCAGGGAGGGTGTTACCTCTTGATCGGGAAAATCCATTTGGTTTGCACTAAAGGGATTCCTTAGAAGGATTTCCTCCCAATGTGGGGATTTAAGGAGGAATTAAGGGTTTTTGATAAGTGTATTGGGTGTATATTTTACAAACCTAAGTTTTTTTAGATGTGTGAAGAAGAGGGAGAGGTTGTGACCATTTATAGGGGAGGGGAGGGAAATGGCACACTTGGTATTTTTTAAAACAAGTTAGGTGCACCCACATTTTTCTCTAAAAAATTCATAAAAAACAAAAAAAAATGGAAGGTTTATTTTCAAAATATGGCTAAAAAATGGGTGTTGGAAAAAATTTTAGATCATTTGTGCCCTTAAGTTAAAGGTTTAGTCCATTGTTAAGATTACTTTTTCCTTAATCGATGTAATTAATTTTAATTACTTCACTACTATTTTTGGTAAAAAAAAATAAGTTTATATTATTATAAATTATAAATTATTATGATACAAAATATGTAATAATTTTTTTAAAATTTAAATAAAAGTGGTAAAAATTAATTTAAAATAAATCCTATAGTTGGGTCGATAATGTGGGTTTTTAAAGTATAAACGTTCAGAATTTTGCTATGTTTTTATATTCAATTTCAATGTGAAATTTATTAAAATGACCTAAATTAGATTAAATGATAAAAAAATTATCTAATTAAATTTTAAAACCAATTTAAAATTTAATTTAACACCATAAATAAATTAGATGAAAAATCATTTTTAAATTAAAATTCAGTATTTTTAACTATTCATTAAAAAATGAAACCGTACAGAAAAAATACCAAAAACTTATCATAAAATAATTTTTATATTTCTATTTCAAAGAATATGTTTTTTTTTGACATATTAAATCTATAACATTTCCAAAAAATGGATATAAAATGGGTTCTCTATTAAAAACGGTAAAACTAACTTTGTAAAAATATAGGTTTTTATGTATAAAATTCGGTTTGTTCTTATCTTATGTCTATAAAATCTATTGGATGAACATAAAAAATTATTGAATATATAATTTATATATTACATTAATATAAATTAATAATTTTAATTAGTCTATTTTATTAAGACAAAACACCTTTGGGAGCATAAAAATAATAAAAATATCCTTTATATTCAATTGGTTCTTATATTTTTATTTATAAATAACTGGTAAGCTATGAATTCATCTTATATTTTTTTGTAAATAATGTATTTTTATATTTTATTTAATAATATTAGTAACCGTTAATTTAATTTATAGTTTAAATATTATTATATTAAATAATAATATATTATTTTTCGGTAAGACTCGGTCTTGCTTGTTACGCAAGTCATCACGGAAAGTCATTATTGCGTGTAATTCAAGCTAACCTCGATGTTACGTGTAGAGAAAGATAAAATTTATGTTGTGTTTAGTTCGTGATTAACATGGTGTTTCATATAAATCAATCCAAATATAGTGATTTAATATAAAATAAACTATTTTCAATGTTGCTTGAAATATAAAATATCAAGAAGATTAAATTAATTTGAAAAAAATAACAAAATCTTGAGGTGTTACAAATATATTTTCCAAGTAATGATATAGATTGATATAGACTGTAGTCAGATGAATGTTAATGACCACAATACCATAAATCATTAAGGAGTGAAAAAACCATAAATTCTTTAGAAATAATTATAAATAGGAAAACATTTTAGTTGTCAAGGTCCTTTTTCCATGAGTTGAGTAATTCTTTTAACATAGAAAATGAGAAAATATAAATAATTAATTTATTAAAATCCATAAATGTGTTTTAATACTTTTGATTTGTGTTTCAAATAGTTTCAACCTATTTTTATATCATATTCCAATTATGAATGAAAAATATGTATTTTACAAACCCGAAGAACTAAAATAAACTTCAAATTGATCATAAGATTAATAAATGGATGAAAAGTAATTCCTCTTATCTCTATTAGGTTATTGGAACCAAAAAATGATATTACTATCTATGATAATTAATATGATTAGACCTTATTTTTAATTATTAATCCCAAATATTTCAATATTAAAACAAAAATATCTACTTAATTATTTCTATAAATAGGTAAATTCAAAAACTCCTAAATGAATTCTTAACCAAAATTTAAAACAAAAAAAATTTTAAAAACATTAACAAAATCCCAAAAATCAAATTAAATATTATTCATAAAAAAATAACATATCTCTTAATTTCACATACCAAACATACGAATACCTTGGTCATAAATTCTCTTAAAACATGGAAATCCTTTCACAAAAATTACCCAAATCACCTTAAAACGAATATGAAAAAATAAATTCTAACAAAAATTAACTCTATACTTATTACATAAAAAAATAATAGACTAGAAAATATATTCCACAAATAAAAAATTGAAATAAACTTTATCAAAGATAACATAATTGACTTTTTGATGAAATCACTAATAAATTTGAAGGTCATCAATACTATCCAATTTACATTATCAATGTAAAGCCTCTATTTATCCCATATATTTATTGTTATATTAAAATAAAAAATATATTAAGGGTCATATATTCCTTAATCATGACATTTCCAAAAACATCAACTTACTAATAAAACAATTTTCAAGGATATTAGTACCATTCATCATATTCTTGTAAATCCTTAATAAAAAACTACCAGAAAACAATCTTAAAATGATATATAATTCCTATAATTGTTAAAACACACCATTATATAATTGATAAATATCCAAATTCTCTAAACTCAATACATAAAAACTTTAATCATTCTAATTTCTTTATAAACCTATAACCATTATTTATTATATTGTTTCTTAATTATTGCTTACAAAAATATATAATATGAATTGTTTCCTAATATTCATCAATCTTAATTTAATCATTTTTCTTACTTTTAACATATGTAATACTATTAAAAATAATTCATTGATTTCATATGTCATTTTTAGTCTCTTTATCATAAATAGTAAAATCGTTACTCGTACAACCTTGTTGAACTTATTTTTGAGATTTTACCCTAGTTCATAGATTTTCATAATTCTAATACATTACACATTTAAAAAATTTAATCATTTTTGATAACTTATTTAAACTGTTATTCTCATCCATTTAATTAACTGATTTTTTAATTTTTCCTTTGAAATTTTACTATTTATAACCTTCTTTCCACACATAAAACATATTATTGTTCTATTGATTCATTTACCAAGGTTCCTATTCCCACATTCTATACATGTAGGAAGTTAAATCTTCTTTCCCACATGGTCTTCATTAAACTCTATTTTTATATTTTTTGGTTCATTCAGAAACAAACTTTTGTTTAGGTGTGTAATCATATATCAAGGTAGTTGGTTATCTATAATCATAAGCTTTCAAATTCTATCCTCTATTTCATTTGGTTTCTCATGAGTAAAATCATTGAATCATCTATCCCATTCAATATTAACATAATTACTATGAGTTCTAATGATTAACTAAAACCAAAATTCATGATATGAGGAACAATAATATTTGTGAGAAATTATATGATCATGAAAAATAATTCATAGTATGCCTAAATGATGACACCTTATTTTCAATCTATTAAACCTTAGGCTTAACAATGGTCATATAGAGTCATTATATATTAAAATATATCATAATGTTTAATAATGAATATGTGAATTAAAACAAGTATATCCCCCCATGTGTTTTTATCCAGGTGGGTAGTATTAGGCCCACTCACCATGCACCAGTGAAAATTGAGTTAATACCCAAATGGCACTATCTAGAGTTGTTACACCAAGGTGAATTTGATTGGTAGCCTTATAAAATTTCTAGTATCCCTAAATGGATTCATTTTCAAGGAAAATATCACTCCTTTATTTAAAATAATTTAGTATGTTCTTATATAATTAGGATAATACTTTAACGCCCCGAGATTTTAAGAATTATTTTTTTCGAATTAATTTAATATTGATATTTTTCATTTCAAGCAACACTAAAAATAGTTCATTTTATATTAAAGAACTATGTTTTTATTGCATTATATGCAACCCAAAGTTATCATTAACTAAATGAAACATAATATTTATCATGTTCTATACGGAACACCGAGGTTAGCATACATTACACGCATGATTGGCTTTCTTCGATGGCTTGCATAACACGCAATACAAAGTTTTACTGAACAATAATAAAATTAATTTTATACACTAATAGAAATTTAATTTTATAAAATAAACTTCACTTTTTAATTCAAAACACTAAAATTATCTTAGGGTGATTTTTTGGTATTTTTCTGAGAAACGTCATTTTTTGGTGAATAGTAAAAATTACTACAGTTTAGTTAAAAATAGCATTTTTGTTTAAATATTGATTAGTATTAAATTTTATTTTAAATTTTATTTTAAATTTTATTTTAAAGTTACAATATATAAATTATTAATATATTAATTCAATTCAGGTAATTTGAATCATTTTATATTGAAATTAGATATAAACACTTATTGAACATTTGAACATTTTACTGTAAAAAACCCGCTTTCTCGCCACATCTGCGGGATTAGCATTAAACTTAATTTTCCCACTTCTGTGATTAGAATTTTGAAAAACAAACATACACTATTATAATCAGTATAATATTTGTGGTTTAATAATATCAACTTAATTTTTGACCAAAAATATTAGTGAAAGTGATTAAAATTAATCACAACAATTTAGGTGAGATTAATCTTAATTAAGAACTAAACCATAACCATAAGGACCAAAATGACCTAAAAAATTTTCCAAAGGAAATTTTATGCCAATAATTTTACCATATACCCTCTTGGTTTTAAATTTATGGGTTATTTTTATATTATTAAATGCAATTTCCCTATATAAAAGGTTAAGTAAGGAAAAAGATAGAAGGAAACTTTCCTTACCTTTAACATTTATAAAACTTTGAGATATTTAAAAAACATAATATTTTAGGTTATATATATAATTTTGAAATATAAAAAGGTTATTTTTATCATAATAAATTCTCAATAATTTTTAGAGATGATTTAGTTACCTAAAATCCTTATGAAAGGCCAACGTATAGATTATTTAGTTAATAATTAACAAAAATAAATGATACTATAAATGTTAAAAGTGAATTGAATTGATTGAATTTTTCTATTTAATTGTTTTTTAAGATTAATATATAATTTTAAATATCTTTATACTTAATTTATTCAAATTTTAATTTTATTTTGACATTTTAAATTTAAATTAAATAAATAATGTCAAATTTGACATTATTGTTATTTTATAATAAATGATATTTTATTAAATGATTAAAAATTAATAAAAATAATATATATTGTAAAGTTATTTTTAAGGGTTAATAAATATTAAATATGTTATATTAATCTACCAATTTATCTTTTATAATTAGTATATTGACCCATATTTTATAAAAACATTGTTAGTATGGTCTGGGTTTAAGTAGTGTTTTGTGTGTCACATGCGCTTGTTTTAAAAATTAATTTCCAAAACATATGATATTTTTATTTAAAAAATTAGGTATTATATTTATAATTATTTTTATATATATTTTATCATAAATATCACATTAGTTTAATCTCAATGGTTAAATTACTTATGTTAGAAACATAGATGCTTTAATACAAACCAAAATAATAAAATTGAGGAATCTTAGAAGTTAAGGAACCAAATAATTGAACATATTTTTGTGTTTTGTAAATTTTTTTGACCATAATTTTACATTAATATATTATTTTCAATTTTGGAGGCACATTAGGTAAAAGAGACCTCCCATTATTGAATACCTTTTGGTATTTACAAGAGTGTCACTCCCCGTCCACTATAAAAAGGAATGCACTTTACCCCTTCTTCACACCGCTTAGGTTTGGAAAATATTTTACAAGTACACTTTAAAACATCCCTCCCTTACTCCTTGAATCCTTCCTTTGGTCTTAAAGTCTTCCAAGGAATCCTTTTAACACAAACCAAAAGGAGTTACCTAATTACGAGGTAACACCTTCTCTCAAGCTCCTTTCTTTTTTTCCTTCCACACCCCTTCCACTCTCCTTATTCCATTATTCTATAAAAAAATTATAATCAATATACTAGTGTGTTTGTATTCTCAGTTTTATACCTACACTTACACACACCTCCATCTAATGGGTAACGAACATACAATTTATGTGTATAGTGAACTTCCGCCTCACAAAACGATGATTGTTCAATTTTCCTTACCGCCTCCCGTGGTGGAAATTATGATGGACACACTATTTATATATATTATATGTTATATTTATTATGTATTTAAGCTTCTGTATTCATTTTAAAACACATATCTTTTTACCTTCCATTTGGTGTAAAAATGATAATTTCATATGAGGAAGTGTGGACTATCGCCCCCTCAAAGCGATGTGATTCGTTCACACACTAAATGGAATGTATTAAGTATGAGTTTAGTGAAATTATATGATATATATAACATTATTATTCTACTTTAATGATATTATATACATATATATATTTCATTTTCTTTTTATCTTTTAATACGACAATAAAAATGGAAACAATGTTCATGCGTACGTACGGCTTGCTATATCCATGAACAGTGTATTCCATTTCATGCTTATATATTATATAGATAATTATAATAAAAATATATTTAATATAAATTATATTTATATCATTTTTTAAATTATATAATCATTATATAAGTATAAGTACCAATGATATAACAAATTAAAACACATGCGAAGAATAAAGTGCATATTACCTGAAGTGAAACCTTAACATAGGATTGTTAAAAAGTGGGTAATATAAGGTCATAATAAAAACATATACATAATAATGTGGTTATTTAATATATGAATAAAAAATTTATATTTATTATACAGGTGGTTTGAACGAGTTTGACGAGAGTCAAGATACAAGGTAAGGGGATTTCATCTCACTTTTTTTTGTGTGAGATACATGCTATGTTCACCACTCTTTCCTTTTGTGAGGTGTATGTACTAACCACAATTTTATTATATTTATATTATAATTAAATTTATGGGTATTCACATATCCATTTTATTATATTTATTTTATGGGTTTTATGTTTCAAAAGTTACAAAATCAGTAAAATAGTTTTTTCTCAATTTTCTTTATTTCAGACTTGTGTTTTTTTATGCACCTAAATTATTTTTTGAGGTGTATATACTTCCATATTACATTTTATATCATGATATTCATGAATTTAATTATATTTTAAACTTCATTTAATTTATTTTTCTTACATGGAGAGTATGATCTCATGTTACCAAGTTATAATGGTTTATTGAGACAATCTCATCACTTTTTGAGATTATTTATGTTTATGATTTCTTTGATGAAATATTATGATCCATCTATGAAGAAAATTCATGAAATTTATTATCCTTTGGTTATTCATTATATATTCATATATTGGTACCATATTTCTACTCTTTCATACATAATATATCTAGGAAATTACTTTTTTTAGAAAGCCTGACTTTACCCTCTCTTCGATTGGAAATATGTATTAATTTAAAACTATATTTTATAAAAATGGTTTCCAAGAATATTATACTAATATCCTATGGTCATTAAAATAAATTTTTACCCTTTTTTATTTTACCAATGTTTTCAAAGTAATCTTCTTGTTGATTTTTGAATGAGGCATTTCTCTAACATTTTTACCATAAAAATAAATATTCTTTTTACCTCGCATGACATGTATGTATTTATCTTCCATGAATCCTTTGAATATTTATTTTCATGTTTAAAGGTTAATTTTTAATAAAAAAATTTGAAAATATATTTTCAAGGAAAATGTTTTTAAGCTTATTTTATATGTTTTTAAAGAAATTTGTTTTCAAAATGTTTATAAGCCTTATTTATTATTTTTCAAAGTATTTTAAAATAAATGGTATTCAAAACATTTTAAAGATTTCATTGTAAGTTTTCAAATTATTTTCAAATAAATGTTTTTCAAAACATTTTAAATATTTCTTTATAAGTTTTCAAAGTGTTTTAAAATAAGTTTTTTTAAATGTTTTAAAACTTATTTTATAAGTTTTCAAGGAAAAAAGGTTCTCAAAATTATTTGTAGTCTTCTTTATAAGTTTTCAAGTTATTTTATAAGAAAATTATTTTGAAATGGTTTTATGTATTAAAATATATTTTTCAAAGAACAAAGTATATTTTCCTCAAGAAAATGTTTTGAAAGATATTTCAAAATTATTTTCCATCTAAGATGGCATCCACTGATATTACTCATTCCCTTCTAGAAAATGATCTAAAAGTTCTATTCATATTATTTATATGAATGGGTTATTCTTAATGTCATGGTATTTATGAAACCTATTTCTATTTCATGGTTTATATGTTTAATAAATCCACTTCTCTTTTAGGGGTTATTCTGTTGATGAAATGATTATTAAATCTATCTTTTTTTACATGTTATGATATGATTACATGTTTATAATACCAATTTCATTTAATGGGTTAAAATATATTTTTTTATGATTTTGTGGCACATGGATGTGTGATTTCACTATAAGATGGGTGTGACTTATATCTCCCTCCAATGCATTTGGTAAATATTTATATCTCCTGATATAGAAATGGATATAATGAGAAATGAACTCGGTTTAGTATTATAGGTATGGAACGGGAAATGAACTTGGTTCAGTAATACAAGGCTAGAATGAAAAATGAACTCGGTTCAGTAATATAGGGTTGTAATGGGGTGTGAACCCAGTACAGTAAAGGACTTTTTCCACTAATATGGTTTTGGAGGCAATGCATTTACTACTATGGAAATCATTATATATCCTTATGTGTCTGCCATAATTCCATTTTGTATTCCTATATTATGCTTCCATGTATTATGTTATTTATTTCCTTAATATTCATTCATTATGAACTAATAATATTTATGCCATGATTCATTTATATGATCTTTGATATGCATGGTATGATCTTATATTTTCATGATCATGTTCTCATACCCTTATTTTCATGATTATGATTACATATCTCCCTTGTTTACCCTTACTGATCATTTGATATCACCCCTTTCTTATGTTTCCTTTCCTCGTGTTATGAAAAATGATTTAGGTAGAAGTATTAAAGGTGGAGATCTTTATGTGATATTTTGAATATATTTCACTAAGATTGAATATTTTGTTTCTATGATTCCAAAGACACTAAACTATTACAGTCCTCGGGCATGTATTTTTTGTAATGTACTAAATATTCATTTAAAATGATGTAATAACCATGTATGTCAAGCCTTGGTTTTTATAGTTGGTATCAAAGGAAAGGTTTGGTCAACATTTGGAAACTAGGATGAGAAAATTTTAGTGAGATACCTAGGTATATTTCTAAGTATATGTCTAGGAATGTCTCTAAGGATAAGTATAAGGATGAGTTAATGTTTAAAAAAATGTCATATAATTTTGGTAAAGGATGGACTGAGTGGTTTCCTAGAAATACATATCTCTCTAGAAACTATAAGTGGATGTGGATCTGGCACATATTTACCTAGGGGTAACAACTTTTTTGAGATGTTCTGGGCTTGACTCTGGGTAATTTGGTACACGATAATGGGTCTTACTATACACATGGTTTGACACTCCCAGGGGATCTGCATTGGAAATTCACAAACTCTTCACAAACCATCATGAAATATTTAAATATAATTTGGATATAGATAACTTAGGATGAACATAGGGTTTCATAGATTAATGAATGTGTCATGATTTATACATCCTATAAGTAATTCTTTTCATGACAATGTGGTTTTTTTCTACGATAAGTAATTCTCACACTATTCTTATGGTTTTAGTCAATAGGAGAAAACCAGAAGAAACTGTATTAATGTTGAATGTGATGGAAAATTTTCTGATGAGCATTCAAGTGGGATGATCGCTGGAGTGAAAGATGTTGTGATTATGCCTAATTAGTTTTCATGGAACATGATTAACAATGTGTACCTTAACCAACTCTTGGACTCACCAATGAAGGGGAAGAAGAAATTTACTAAGAGTTCGGGTAATGGATACCATGGAGGAAATAATATTAAGTTTTATTTATGTCAATAATGTTCAAATAATCACCTAAGTGAATGTATTGTATGAAAAAGATGATGTTTTGACTATGGAAAATATGGACACAAATCAAGTGACTACAAAAGGAAAAATGATGAATTCAGTTAATGAAATGGATGAGAATATTGGACTCCCTGAGATATCATCAAAGGTTAAGTGTTTAATGTATGGAATAAATGGTCATTATGCAACTCAATGTACTGATAGGAAATAACTTGAAGAGGATCGGTAAGGTGGTATGAGTAATGGTTACATTGCTGATGATAAAGAGACTAGAGATGAAATGTGAAAGGAAAGAGTTATTGTGTAATAGGATGAGGTAGACTTGATAATGTCAAAAGAATGAATTGGAACAATAAAATATTTTATATATTGGGATTCAAGAGGTATGTTATATGAAAGGTGAAATATATAAGTATTTTTCATATTATGTTTTTCACTAAATATTTACAAGAATACATTGAATGGATCTGATGGAATATAAAAGTTATTTCTATAGAAAACACATTATTAAGGGAAAGATAACCCTTAATATGTTACTTATGTTAAGATATTTTTTTTGGATAAAGATATGTGGGATATTAATAAGTAAATTGGATGGTAATAATTACCTTGGAACTAATTAAGGACTTGCTGACAATTAGTTCATTCTATAATGGATGAATTTTACAACTTATTAGATTTATGGAATATGTCTAGTAATCTATGGAATAATGAAGTATGAATGTTTTCAAAAATGATTTATGGTAATTTAGGTTATTATGATATTTCAAGAGAATATGTGATGAGGGTTTTCACATGTTTGTAATGTGACAAAAAAGATCTACTTTATGATATACAGGGGATCAATGTTAATGTGATTTCATATCATTATTTCTAAAGATTTGGATTTTAATCTTTAAGAAGGTTTATAAGGTTAAATATTTAGGGAAATTTTATGTTAAAATTAAGATGAAGTTAGTAAGATTAAAATTTTATCTCTCCATGTGGGGATTCATTCATATTGGATAGCCTATACAAACTACTTTATGTTGATGATAACTGATGGGATGGCATATCATAGGTCGCATGGTCTATTAGTACTTCAGGAATGAAAAATTCACCTACCTTTATAGAGAAGGTAGTGAAGTGGATCAACAAAAAAAAGTGACTTTTTTCTAAAATATATCAAGTATATCTTTTTATGAAAATTCTTCAGCTTTTGTAAATTGATCTATAAATAAAATGTTATCCTAGTACCTTTGTTTTTTATGGAACAGATGGTCCTTTAGGTCATCACAGATTTATAGCTTTCTGATTGTTAACTTTCTTCTGACCTTGTTCTCGATCTCCCTCCATCATAATATGATGGTGAGGTTTCTCTTCCATGTCCAAGTTTTCACTTCCCACCTATGTTCTCCAATGTGGTAATTTCATTATGAGTTAGTTTGGGTAACTGTTATGGTTCTAACTTTTCCTTTTTTAAGGGAAGTTTTAGTATTAATTTTTACAATGTGGGATTTTATGAATAAAAATTTAAATTATTAAACCTTTGGTAACCTATAATAATTTCAAGGGTGAAATTAATTTTAAGGGGGTTATAATGTAACAGCTTGAGATTTTGTGAAGTATTTTTTTCGAATTAATTTAATCTTTTTGATATTTTTTATTTCACACAACAATGAAAATAGTTTATTTTATATTAAAGAACTATGTTTGTATTATGTTATACTTAAAAAAAAGTTAACATTCACTAAATTCAACATAATTTTTATCAATATCTACATAAAACACTGAGGTTATCATACATTACACACATGATTGACTTCCCTCGGTGGCTTGTGTAACACACAATACCGAGTTTTACCAAACAATAATAAAATTAATTTTAGACACTAATAGAAATTTAAATTGATAAATTAAACTTAAATTTTGAGTTCAAAACATTTAAATTATCTTAGGGCGACTTTTGAAATTTTTCCAAGAAACTTCATTTTTTGGTGAATAGTAAAAATTACTGCAATTTAGTTCAAAATAGAATTTTCATTTAAATAATGATTACTATTAAAATATATTTTAAATTTATTTTTAAAGTAACCATAGATAAATTATACATATATTAATCTAATTTAGTTCATTGGAATCATTTTTATTTTGAAATTAGATATAAACACTTATTGAACTTTTGAACGTTTTATTGTAAAAACCTGCTTTCTCAACACATCTGTAGGAATAGCGTTAAAATCAATTTTCCCACTTTTGAGATTTGAATTTTGAAAAACTAAAATAAAAGGTTTTAATAAGTATAATATTTTTATTCAAATAATATCAGCTTAATTTTTTACCAAAAATATTAGTGAAAGTGATTAAAATTAATCACATCGATTAAGGTGAGATTGAGCTTAATAAAGGACTGAACCTTAACCATAAGAACCAGAATGACCTAGAAACTTGTAAAAAGTAAATTATATGAAAATAATTCAACAATATACCCTCTTGGTTCTAATTTTAAGGGTTAATATGATATTATTAAATGGAAGTGCCCTATATAAAGGGTTAAGTAAGGAAAAAGACAAAAAGGGAATATTCCTTACCTTTAACAATTATAAAACTTTGAGATATGTAAAAAACATAATATTTTTCAGTTATAGATATAATTTTTAAATATAAATGGGTTATTTTTATCATAATAAATTATCAATAATTTTAATAGATGATTTAATTGCCAAAAATGCTTATGAAATGCCAACGTAGTGATTATTTAGTTAATAATTAACTAAAATAAATGATACTATAAATGTTAAAAGTGAAGTTAATTTATTGATTTTTTGTATTTAATTATTTTTGAAGATTAATATATAATTTTACACAACTTTAAACTTAATTTATTCTAATTCCAATATTATTTTGATATTTTAAAATTAAAATTAAATAAATAATGTCAAAATTGACATTATTGTTATTTTACAATAAATGATATTTTATTAAATGATTTAAAATTAGTAAAAATAATATATTCTAAAAATTTATTTTTAAGGGTTAAAAAATTTTAATATGGTCTATTAATGGACCAATTTATCATTTATAATTAATATATTCACCCATAGATTATAAAAACATTGTAAGCATAGTCCGAGTTTAAGGAGTGTTTTGCGCGTCACATGTGCCTGTTTTAAAAATTAATTTCCAAAACACCTGAAATTTTTATTTTTTAAATTAGGTATAATATTTATAATTCATTAGATCTAAATTTTTTAATAAGTCTCACTTTATTTTAATCTTAATGGTTAAATTAATTAGGTTAAAAACAAGATGCTTTAATAAAAACCAAAATAATAAAATTGAGGATTCTTAAAAGTTAGGGAACCAAATTATTAAAATGAACATATTTTTGTGTGTTGTAGACTTGGTAAGACCATGATTTCACATTAATCCATTATTTGTGAATTTTTTAGGTGTATTAGGTAAAGGAGACCTTCCATTATTGAATACCTTTTGGTATTTAAAAGAGTGCCACTCCCCTCCACTATAAAAGGAAATAACTCTACCCATTATTCACACCTCTAAAAATCATAGGTTCAGACAAGATCATCCCAATACGCTTCTCAAAATCCCTCTCTTCCTCATTGAATCCTACCTTTTGGAAGAAAGTCTTCCAAGGAAGCCTTTTGGCACAAACCAGAAGGAGTTACCCAATTAAGAGGTAATGCTTTCTCTCAAGATCCTTTCTTTTATTTTCCTTCTCTACACCGTCCACTCCCCTTATTCCATGATTTTATAAAAAAACAAGTATCCTAAATATAATATGCTAAGTTTTCTACCTAAATATACATACACATCTATCTAATGGGTAACGAACATATTGTTTATGTGTACGGTGAAGTTCCGCCTCATAAAATGATGATTGATCGATTTTCCTTACCGCCTCTCATGGTGGAAATTATGATGAAAAAACTATTTATATATTATATATATTATATTTATTATTTATTTAAGATTTTTTATTCCTTTTACAATGTATATATTTTTACATTCCATTTGGTGTAAATATAATAATTTCATTTGAGGAAATGTGGACTAACGCCCCCTCAAAGCAATGTGATTCATTAACACACTACATGGAATGTATTAAGGATGGGTTTAGTAAAAATATATTATATATATAACATTATAATTCTAATTTAATTATATTATATACATATATACATATATTTCATTTTCTTTCTTTCTTCCAATATGAAAATAAAAATGGAAACAGCGTTCATGCGTACATACAGCTTACCGTCTTCATAAACGGTGTATTCCATTTCATACTTATATATTCTATAGATTATTATAATAAAAATATACTGAATATAAATTATATTTATATCATTATTTACATTATTTAATCATGATATACGTATAAGTTCCAATGATATAACAAATTAAGACACATGCGAAGAATAAAGAGAATATTAACCAGAGTGAAACCTTAACATAGGATTGTTAACAAGTGGGTAATATATGGTCATAATAAAACCATATATATAATAATATGTTTATTTAAAAGATTAATAATAAATTTATATTTATTATACATTCATTTTGAACAAGTAAAATAAGATTCAAGACACAAGGTGAGGGGGTTTCATCACACTTTTTATTTATGTGAGATACATGATATGTTCACCACTCTTTCCTTTTGTGTGGTGTATGTACTACCCATAATTGTATTATATTTATATTATACATAAATTTATGTGTATTAAGATATCCAATTTATGATATTTATTTCATGGGGTTTAAGTTTCAAAATTTACCACATCGGTAAAATAGTTTTCTCTCAATTTTTCTTCTTTGAGACTCGTGTTTTGTTATGCACCTAAATTCTTTTTCAAGGTGTATATACTTCCATTTTACATTTAATATCATGAGATTAATTATTTTAATGATAGTTTAATCTTTATTTAATTTCCTTTTATTACATGGATAGTATGATCCCAAGTTACCAAGTTATAAGAGTTTATTGATACAATCTCATCACTTTTCTAGATTGTTTATGTTTATGATTTCATTGATGAAATATTATGATTCATCTCTAAAGAACATTCATGAAATTTATTCTAGTATAGTTATTCATGATATATTCATGTATTGGTACCATATTTATACTCTTTGGTATATAAGATAGTTGAGAAAGTTTTTTTTTTAAGAAATCCCAAATTTACCCACTCTTCGACCGAAAATCCGTGTTCCTTTAAAACCATGTTTTCTAAAAAGGGTTTCCAAGAATATTCTACTAATATTATATGATCATTAAAAGACATTTTTACAATTTTATTTATTTTACCAATTTCTTCAAGGGAATCATTGTGTCTCTTTTAAAATGAGGGATTTTTCTAACCTTTTTACCATGAAAAAGGAATATTCTTTTTACCTCATACGATATGTACTGATTTATCTACCATCAATCCTTTGAAAATTTCTTTCCATTTTAAAGGTTAATTTTTAATAAAAATTTTTTAAAAAATATTTTCAAGGAAAATGGTTTTCAAAATTTTTTTAAGCTAATTTTATTTTTTTCCAAGGAAAATTATTTTCAAAAATTTTTACAAGCCTTGTTTATAACTTTTCAAATTATTTTCAAAGAATTTATTTTCAAAACATTTTCAAGATTTATTTATAATTTTTCAAAGTTTTTTCAAAGAAAAAGGTTTTTATAATGTTTTGAAGCTTATTTTATAATTTTTCCATGAAAATGGTTTTCAAAATTATTTCAAGTATTATTTATAAGTTTTCAATGTATTTTCTAAGAAAATAATTTTCAAATGGTTTTATGTATTAAAAAGTCTTTTTTTTAAATAATAATGGATATTTTACTCAAGAAATGTTTTTTAAAGATATTTCAAGTTACTTTCCATCTAAGATGGAATCTGTTGATGTTACTCATGCCCTTCTAAGAAATGGTCTAAAATTTCCATTCATATTATTTTTATGGATGGGTTATGCTTAATTTTATGGTATTTATGAAATTTGATTCTATTTCATAGGTAATATTTTTATTAAATCCACTTATCTTTAATGATTTATTCTTTTAATTAAATTATTATGAAAACTGCCTTTTTTCGCATGCTATGATATGATTACATGTTTATAATACCCATTTCATTTCATGGGTTAAGATATTATTGTTCATGATTTTGTGGCACATATATGTATGATTTCACTATGATATGGTTGGGACCTATATATCCCTAAAATGCATTGGTTAAAGATTTATATCTCATGATATAGACATGACTGGAATGAGAAATGAAATTGGTTCAATATTACTGGGCTGGAACGGGAAATGAACTCGATCCAGTAATACAGGGCTGGAACGATAAATGAACTCAGTTTAGTAATACTGGGCTGGAACAAGGTGTGAACCCAACATAGTAAAGGACTTTATCCACTAATATATTATCATTATAAATTACTTGACTACTATGGAAATCATTATATGTGCTTATGTGTCTGCCACAAATCTATGTTTTATTCTTATGTTATGCTTTCATGGATTATGTTCTTTATTTCCATAAGATTCATGCCTTATGAACTACCAATATTTATGAAATGATTCATGTATATGATCTTTGATATATAGGGTGTGATCTTTTATTTTCATGATCATGTTCTCAAACCCTTATACTCATGATTATGCTTACATATCTCCCTTTTTTACCCTTACTAATCATTTTAGCTCACCCCTTTCTTATGTTTCCTTTTCCCCAGTTATGAAAAAAGGTTATAGGTAGAATTACTAAAGGTGGATATCTTTATAGGATATGTTGAAGACCTTTCACCATGATAGAAGATTTTGTTTCCATGTTTCCAAAGACACTAAACTATTACGGTCCTCAGGAATGTATTTTTTTAATGTACTAAATATTCATATAAAATGATGTAATATCTATGTATTTCAAGCCTAGTTTTCTATAAATACTAAAATTTCTCACTAATGTTTCCTCACCCTAGTTTTCAAAAATTACTAAACATAGATTTGATACCACCCAAGGTGAGCCAAACATTACATACATAAAATTTACATCTTAATAGATGAATATTCATTAAATGTAATTTTAATCCATGAAAAAATGTAAAGCTTTAGTGTCCTTAGAAACTTGGATACTTAAACATCTGGTATATAAAATATCAACATCATCTCCTATTTTATTCTTTACAACTGGAACCCTTCTTAGACATATCATACTTAAAACTTTTCTCAATATACTGGGGTAAAGGAAACATATGAAAGGGTGGGATTAAAATCTATATAAGGGTAAACATAGAATATACTAATCAATGATCATATATAATAATGTCACGAGAATAAGGTTATGATAATAGGAGATTAATATTTGAAATTCATACCCAAACATTCAAAGATCATAATCATGAGTGAGGGTATAAGGATTATAATTCCATAAGACATGAATCATAATAGAATTAAAGAACATGATCCAAGAGAGAAGAACATTGTAATAATATATTCTGATAAAAGAGTGGAATAATAATAATCATAGGTTTATTTTTTCAAGACTACCAACTAGGACATTAATCATAATTCAGTCTTGGGATAACCATCTCTATAATTTCTTTGGGATTAGGATAAACTCCATCGTACCCTTTTTGGGCTTAGGATAACCATCAGTGTACCCTATTTTTATCTTTGTATAACCTCTCATGTACCCTTTGATCACATAAAACATTAATATTTTTTCAATTAATTAGGGGAATATAATGTACCAACCCATCTCATAATCACAATCCATTCATATTTATTCCAAAATATCATGAAAACATTTATCATTACATCATTGATTTACCCATGGAAAAGAAAATAAGTTTCATCAATAAAACATGGCACTCATTCATAAAAACATATGTTACAGAGAAAATGGAATTATTATCGAACCTTAAAATGATATAAATTATATAAAATTTAAATCTTAACGAAATAAAGTTCATTGAATTGTATAGTAACTTGATAATAGTTCTTTATAAATAAAGAAAATTCTATGTACTAGAGAAAAACTGCCTTAGAAAACACATTCTATTGAAGCTTTCCAAGAAAAAATGATACTTCTTGTAAACATATTAAATATTCTCTTGAAGTATCTATGAATATTACTATTTCATTGGATCTCAATATTTATTTAAAACCTAAAAAATGTATACTTCTAGGATCATATAAAACATTAAAAGATATATTAAGTACAAATTTTACATGAGAGATGTGATGTATCTAAATAAGATCTTCATTATAATGCGAATAATGATACTTCAATCTCACATCATGTGACTAATATAATTAGGTACATAAATGATTTAGAGAGATCAAGTTTACCATTTAGACATGGTCTGAATATAGAAATTTCTATGCAATTAGTATCATAACGGTTCTGAATGTTCATTGTGAATTAAAACATGAATTAATTCAATAAAATTTTACCCAATCTTCTCATTAATTTAAAAATTAATGATTAGGACATTATAGTTTCAAGATTATGAGAAATATTGACGGTATAGAAATAAAATTCTAAATATTTTTATTATAAGGTAAAGAATATATTTTGGAAAGTCTTCACACAATCTTCATGAAATTAAAGGATGGAGCTCCTAAAAAAGGATATTTTTTACTCTATCTAAAGACTGGATGTTAGATATATAATTTTCTACAATATATATTAAGATGTAAGAAACACCACAGAGAGTCCATACCTGATATTAATGTTATAATCATTAATTATTTTATTTATAATGGTAAATGATACTGATATTACATTATATAAATGTTGAATAAATAAGAATTGATAGTTAGATATTAGATTTTTCGTTTTAGTGATGAAGTAAAGGGTTACTACATTGAGGATCTAATTGTAATAGAATAAAACCAAGATCAAATGGGTTTGAATAAAATATGTGTATTTTCATATTGTTTTCAATTACATGTTAGTAGAATTTATTTATAAACCATGTTTATCATTAATTATATAATATAGTGGTTTTATAGAAATGTTTTATGATTAATCTAATTCCAAAAAAATATTTGAAAATAAATAAATATAGAAGGGATTTTTCTCAAGGATAAAAGAGATTATCATAGATCTTTGCTAAAATATGAGGATAAAAGTTCCCACCATCCAACAAAAAAATATGTAATAAAATAAAATATTATTTTAAAATATTTATCCACACACAAAGAATAACATATAGATATGGTTAGAAATAGTTTTCAAGTAAAATATTCTCATTTATGGAAATAAATATGTTTTCCTTATATAATTTATTTTTTAAAATATACTTTTGAGTAAGTTTGTATGTGGAGAAGTTCAAAATGTAATAAATAAGTTATTTCACCAGTTTCATTCGAAATTAAATTCAACTTTTATTTGATAATATTTTAGGATATTTTAGTAAGGAATAATATTAATTTAAATGGTTACTTTTGAAAATTGACAAGAAAATGACCTCAAAGTAATTTTTAATGGAAATGTTACACGATAATGATGGTTTAAGAATTTTTTTTATGTATTTAAAACAAAATAAGTTAATAACATTATAGAATTGGATTTTTCAATGTATAAGTTTAAATATTATTTTCAAAGTGTTGAATATGAGGATTTTTAAGTCCAATCCCACCATTAATTAAACAATATTTCTTGATATATGTTAGCCCATTAAAGGTTTTTATTGGGAGTATTTATCAAGATGTCACATGTATATGTTGTAGGAATTACATAATAGTGTCATGAATATAAAAAACCATAAAAATGAAAAAAAACATAAGCCATATATAATGGAATTCCATAATATAAATGATAAGACTGAAACGTATATATGGTATTGTTAATATTATTAACAGATTTTAAGAGTATATAAAATATATCATGTTATGGAAAACTTATTCTTCAATATATCATTCATTCATATTGGTAGCTTATATTATATGAGTTGACATGTTAATTATCCTCTAAAATATTATATTTGAGTTATCCTTAATACATGATCATAATAGAATTATATAGGTTATAATTATATATAAAGACTAATATTTATTAGTATTCATATAGAGTTTTAAAAGTTAATAGTGGGACATAAAATGAGTTTTTTATGATGGATGATACACTGTATATACCTCATAGAGTTTAATATACTATACATTTCTTGTACTATAGATACATGTTTCATATAGTATCTATACTTTTTTAGGTTCATAAGATACATATCATGATATCCCTTATACTTTTATACCCTTCTTACACCATCCATAAGGTATAGTTAATAAATGGATTGATGGATATATTTCCAATCATTTAATTAGATGAGGTTTAACCAAGATGAGTTTTTTCCTCTTATATGACTAGTATGAAATATTTTACCTCAATTGAGATGGATTGAGGATGTTTATGTACATACCTTTATAAGTGAAATATGATGTGATTATAAATTTGGTCAAGTATAATGTGATGTGTTTATCCATATGGGTGAAATCCATGTGATCTGTTTCTTGGCATATCCAGTATATACTCTAAGAATCAAGAATATATTAGTTGGAAATACATGATTTTCATACTTTATGTATCATGGTTTTAGTAAACCAACATGAGTCACCTATGCCCTAGACACTTGATTTGGTGAATGAAAAATATTGAAGTGAATTCTCAATCCCTATGGGATAGAAATAGGTACATTTTCACCAAAAGAACACTCTTGGGAATAACTTTTCCCAAAAAAATTAAATAAAACCCCCAATCAAAGAATCGAAATATAAATTAATAAAAATCACTAAAAAACTGACTATGAATAAAAATCATAGAATCAATAAGAAAATAAAAATAAAAATAAATAATATAACATCTCATATATGACATAGAAGAAAATAAAGAGTATGATATAGAACTGATAGGTAGGAATAGACATCCCAAAAGAAATAAAATAAAAACCCAACTAGCCACTACCCACAGTTATCATGTAACCCATGAACACTCACCACATACCAATATAACTGACACATAGAAGACCAAATACATGGAACCTAAAACGAATTCATGAGAGGAAATATACATAAAATGGTGTATTTAGGTTTTGGAGAAACAATACTTAGTGGTACTTTATTATAGATTGTATGAGAATACTTTAAGAGAAAATTTCATTAGATCTAGTTTATAAATAAAAACCCATTTCCTTAAAGAAAACAAACCTAAAATAAACCATTTTAAATAAAAACTATTTGAAATTAAAAATTCTACTAAAAAATTTACTCTTTTGATTTAAATGCCTATTTTAAAATAGTTTAAAAATAGTTTCCAAAATCCTTTAGAATACCCACTCACACCGCATAATTAAAACGATCAAATGAATGGAACCACATTATTTATAATAAAATAAAATAAAACAACCAAGGGTACCATAATTTTCAAAACAATTGGGGTTATTTAGAGAAGGTTAGGAGAATCATCTATATCAAATCGCAAGCCAAGGAATAGGCATCATGGGATCTTCCCTAGGTTCTAATGTTATATAGTACTAGACTCTACCAAATAGGAAAAACTATCATCATACATTGTGTCCTACCACAATCCACTAAACTATCCTACACCTGAAGTAGAATCTGGGGCACTCCCCACTAGACCTATAACATAACTAGGGGACATTCATAGTGTGTGTGTGTATGATATCGACATTTCTAGGAGTTAAGTTCTTGTTTAATTTTTAGTTAACTCCCTTTAAAAATTGTTGATAAAATTATTCTTGAGAGTATGAGGGTACATGGTGGTGTTTGGACTGGGGGTTAAAGACAAAAAAATGGGGGGTAAGTGGTCATACTATAGAGGGTTCATGGTTGGGGTATGATTAGTTCTAACTATGCACCTTAACCATACAGCATGTTGGGGTGGTGCATGGATAACACAACATTCGTGGAGAGACTATAAATTGTGAATCCTTGGAAAGATCCAGATGTATGGCCTCCACATAGTTCAATGAACTATGTGGACTCCATAGAAAACCATGTGACCCAGGTACCCTCTTAGAGAGAGGGATCTACACAGTTAGCTCACGGTTTGGAAAACTGTTTGGCCAAACCATGTATTCCATTAAATAAGGGTAATTTACCATTTCCCCACTCAGTATTTAAGAGTTGTTACTTGATTTTTCTCCCATATCTACCTCCAATATCTATAGTGACAAAATAAGGGACATGTCCTCCTCTAAGGGTGACTCTCCGTAAATCTTGGGTTTTTTGAAGTGTTTTAGGTTGCGAATCAAATCTCCAAGTGACTCCATCACTTTTATTCCTTCTATTATCTATAAAAAATCTTAGTGGGATGTTTTTTCTCCTTATAAAGACCTAAACCCCTATTTTCTAGTATATTCATAGATTTGGCATTTAGGGTTGTTTGGGATTGAATCAAGAGATGTTTATAAGAGATAATTTGTATATAAGATTGAGATAGGTGATCTTAAAATTATATCTCATCATATTTATGTTTATTCATGTGTATGTTTTTTTGATTTTTGTGTCATTATGTTGTATATTTGATTTCCTTGGTAGAAAATGATAAATTTAGTGTGTAAATGATGTTTTATACCCTTCATGATCCCATTGTATCTATTGTGGATGATTTTAATGGGCCTATGGTCACCCATGTAGAATGAAACTCCATTGAATATGATAACTGTGTTGTTAACTGATAAATATAAGGTTTTATGATAATAAACCAACTTTAATGATGTAAGTGTTTTGAAATTAAATAAATGGGTTTTTGGCATGACTTGAAAAAATTAAATTAGTTATGGAATATGAATGGTTAAATGTGATAATTAGTTAAATGGGGAATCTCTGTGTTGTTAAATGTTGTAAGGTTTGTTGAAATAGTTGTGTTATATGAATAAACAATTAAATGGTATAATTATGTAATTGGTCTAAATATGTGATTTGGTATAGACCATGATAAATAATGGAAAGTGAGTAATTAAAAATGGTGAACCCTTGTTTTTGGTTATGTTAAGGAAGTTAAGGATGCTAATTCATGAATGGTAAGTGTTGATAAAAAGGAATGGGTATTGGATATAGTGTTCAAAACCCTAATAATGATGCTGGGAATGACGGTCAATATTAAGGAATGGGTATTGGTCATGGAAGTCCACACCATAGTAAAGATGTTGTTCATGGCAGTCCACATTAGGGAATCAATGTTGGTTCACACCATGGTAAATATGTTGGTCATTAAAGTCTGTAATGAGGAATGGGTGTTGGTCATGGTACTCCACACCATGGTAAAGATGATGGTCATGTATGTCCACATTAGGGAATGCGTGTTGGTCATGGAAGTCCATACCATGGTTTGAGTGCTTGTACTGATATTGTACAATGAGTTATATGGAAATAATTAATGAATGGTCTTGTGACTCAACATGGTTAAATCCTTAGGGTATGGTTTAGACCTATACCTTGGGCCGACGTAGGTTTAGATTGTTTATTTTATTTTTGGAAAATGAGATCCCTTGGGACTAATTAAAACCTATTTTATTTTCCTTATTCTCTAATTTTTATTTATGATTTCACGTACATAGTTATTAAACTAGATATTGATTTAGATACTATTGGTGGTGTCCTACTGAGCTGTATTCACACCCTGCTCGGTCCATCATTGGGTACCTAAGATAACTTCATGGTTTCATGTCAAGATAAGGGAAAAGGCCCTATGTTAGATGGTAGATATGGGAATTGGAACAAATCATAGATGAGGGGAAAAGGCATGAAATTCAAAACCATTTTTGGGATTGTATTTAGTTTGTTATTTAAGCTTTCCTTTGTCACTTTAAACCATTATGATATGTAATATTTTACCATACTGGTTTGATTAGTACTTCCTTAGGAGGGAATTTGGTATGTGATGCTTTTGTATTTATTATTATGATATATATATATGTTTATCTTGATTTTTTTATATTGGATTACTCTAGTAAAGAAGTTATAGTCTCCACACATGTTCTATTAGACCCTCACTGCTATTTATAAGCCTCTGGTCTATGAGGAGGCATGATTGAAGTCACATACCACATTAGATCAGGGAACTTGTTTAGTGGAACTCAGACTAGGATGTTATAAAGTGGTATCTAAAAATTTTATTTTCTACTAAATTACTATTTGGGAGAGGTAAACAAGAGATTATGATGTGTTGGGCCTTGAAAATGAGCACATTCATGAGATTAGCTAACCCATCTATGGGGGAAAACCCAAGTTCATAGTGTGGGATTGTTTTTAATGATGTTTGTTATCATAGTTAGAAGTTATTTTACCATGGAGACACACTTATTATGTGTTATTATTATTTATTGAGATTTTATTCATGGTCTGGTATGGAATCAGGTTTGAATATTGATGCATAATCTTAGTCACTCGAGATTTATATCAAATTCATCATGTTAGACACTCATAAAAAAGAATGTTATAGGGGGGTTTTTGGAAATGAAAACACTTTTATGGTTTTCTAGCAATTTAAGAAAATAGTGTCTAATAAAGAGTTATAACTTGTTTTAATTGTGAAGTGAAAAAATTAAAATGGTTAAAATGGAACATAAATGAGAATTTTTTCAGTTATTTTAAATTTAAATGGTTATAATTGGTGTCTAATTATATTCTCATAAATTTTATAAGTTCGGTTTACCTCGTGTTATCCATGGCCCGTGATAGGGGTGGTTGAGGGTAGCGAAAAAGGTTTGATTGTACCCATACGGATAGTGCATGAAGAGTGAGATTTTTCGGAATAGTAGTGATCCATCTTTTTTGTAAATTATGGAAACTATATGTTATGGGTTTTGAGACGTGCATTGGTCATTATAGAGAGATTCCCCCTTGATGATGTCTATTGGTTTGGTGATGTGAGGACATCATCAAGAATTATCCTCCATTAGGGGGAAAATAACCTCCATCAGTTCTGTGTGATAGGATGAAGATAAGTTCCATGAGAAATTAACAAATTTTTTAAGTATATGGGGAGAGTCCATGGGTGTGATGCATTGAGTATGTTTGACTTGATGAGAGAGTTTCAGCTGTAGCACACTCTGATATTTGTCATAGAGGGTGGACCTGAGGCAGGTGAGTTCTGGATTGAGATTTTCTAAATGATTATTGATCATTTAGATACCCCTTAAGATATGTGATTCAAGTTGTAATCTTATAATTTAGGAGGACCGGTGAAGAACTGGTGAGATATTTTGTCTTGTGATGAGCAGTTGGAGGGAATGACATGGAAGAACTTCCAGAAGAATTTCCTAGAGTAATTTTACCCCAAGACCTTGTGTCATAGGAAATTTTTACAGATTATTTTCTTTTCATATGGAAGTATGATGGTGATTTGTTATGATAGTCGCTTCACTAATTTGAAGAAAAAAATCTCAGGTATTTATATGATATGAGGAAGCTAGAACCATGCATTTTTAGGATGAAATAAGATGTGAGATCAAGTCCCATGTAAATATCTTTCAATTAAAAAGGTTTAATGAGTTATTGGATCATGTTATGATTTTAGAGGGTAACCTAAAAGAGTATTATAGTATCAAAAATATCGTTTATATGGGTGTTATAGTGGTGCATCTTTTGATAGTAGGAAGCTTTTTTTTGAGAACTTCCACTAGGGTGGTAGCAGATAGAGTAGCTAGGGGAAGTGGATCTATCTCTTAGGGAGGTAGTTCAGTTATCTATTATCAGTTTGGTAGGCTTGGTCACATGCATGGTTAGTTACATTTACCCCCAATAGAGTTGTGATAATGTAGTAGTATGGGTCATATATAGAGGTTCTACATGAACACTTAGTAGATGATCAGTGATGGGGGACCTGGGAAGATGCAAAGCACTGGAAGGGGATATACTACCTTGTATCAATTGTGTAGTTAGAGTTGTATCAACCACACTTTTTTTAGGTATAAATTGAGGTATATCATTAAAACATTTTCCATATCAGTAGGGTAGTGTGACCCAAGGAACTCATATAGAAGTATAGGGTAGAGAGATTGGCTAGCTGCATATAGTTCAACCTACACCCATAGGCAGCAATGATGGACCATTGACTATTCAAGGTACAATTCTTATAGTTTCCAAACTTTCTAGTGGTTTATTTGATAAATTAGACTCACATTCATTTATATATTCTTTGTTTGTGGATGGTTTGGGTCTAAAAGTGGAGTATATGTTTAGGGTTATGTCGATCGATGCACCATTAGGGGTGAAATCATAGGGTATCCATCAATATAAGAAGAATGTCTTCAAGGTTGGTGAGGAACATCTTGTTTGGGACATGTATATGCTTGATATGATAGGGATTAACTTGATTCAAGGGATGGACTGGTGGTTTAAATACATGGATCACATTGGTTTTTACCATAGGAGAGTGAGTTTCACATCTCCTGAGGATGAAACTTATGCTCATCATGGGGAATGGAATATCCAAGGAGGAAAAACATGGAAAATTTGTTTAAAATTTTGTGATATCATATCCCAGGTGTAAATATTATGATTGATGATGGGGGATTTGAGAATAGATCCTTCCATCTAGTAGTGGACCAGTTTTAGGATGTGTTTCCTGAGGAGTTCTTGGGACTTCCACCTAAAATGGATATTGATTTCACAATTGAGTTGATTCCTGGAGTAGAGATCGTTAATATTCAACCTTACAAAGTGGAACCATAAGAACAAGGGTAGTTTAAAAATCAACTTTTATATTTTTAGGATAATGTATTTATCCATACAAGTACATCGCCTTGGGGTTACCCAGTTTTTTTTCTAAGAAGGAGGATGGAAGTTTACATTTATATGTAGATTACCAGAAATTGAATCAAATTATTTTTAAGAATCGATATACTATTTTTCATATCAATGACCTTTTTAGTATCTTAAAGGTTCCAACGTGTTTTCCAACATCTATTTGAGGTCAGGGTATCACCAACTAACGGTGATACCTTCTTATATACTGCATACTTCTTTCAAAAGAAGGTATTTTTTATATGAGTTAATCATGATTCCTTTTGGGTTGAAGATTAGTCCTATTGTGTTTATAGATTTGATGAAGTGAATCTTTTACCCATACATATATTAGTTATTTTTGGTGTTTTAGATGAAATGTTGGTGTACTCCTAGACTCATGATGATGTTTCCCAACATATTGAAATCATATTGAGTAAACTGAGAGAGAATCAGTTATATTCCACACTATCTAAGTTTCACATCTATATTAATAAGGTACATTTCTTAGTACAAATCATCTCAGAGGAATATGATTTAGTGGACCCAGAGAAGGTTCAAGTAGTTGTATATTGGGACAATCTCAAGAATATTTTTGGTATTTGATGCTTTTTTGGATTAGTGGGTTACTATAAAAGGTTTATCAAAGACTTTTCTCACTTTGAAGTGACACATTTTGGCTTAACCAAGAAGGGTGTGAGGTTTTAATAGTATATAAAATATGAAAATTATTTTCTAGAGCTAATGAAGCATTTGAATACAAAACAAATTTTGATATTACCTAGTCCAAGTAAGGATAATATATTATTTTTTGATGTATATTGGATCATATGTGTAGAATTATTGATATAGAGAGATAGAGTTTTGGTATACAGATCATGGAATTTGAGTTCACGTGAATGGAATTATCCTACCATGATCTCGAGTTGGAAGTTATGTATTATACCTTGAAAAGTTGGTGGAATTATCTTATGGGTGAGAGGGTTTTTGTTTATATCGATCATAAGAACCTTAAGTACATATTTTCTTAGTGTGATTTAAACATCTACCAGTAGAGATGGGTTGAGTAAATGTAGTCTTTTTTACCTTTAGTTATGCTAGATACCAGGTTTTTCGGAGGTTGGGTTTTTAGAAAAGGAAGTTGGTCCATATAGTTAGTAGATACCATGAGACCCAAGCCGCATGGTTAAGGGTAACTATGAGGGGCTAGATAGAGGGTTGTAGGAGGCTGCACGATTTTAGGAAATCATGCAACCAAATATATATTCACCTGTGAAAAGAACTATATAATTTTAATAGAGGCCAAGAACATAGTTTTGTACATAGTTTCCCAAATAGTTGCATGAACCATGGGAGGTCCCCCTTGAGGCAGAGAAAGGCACACGATTGGCATACAGTTTGGTCAAATGTGTGGCCAAACTCTGTGACCCAGTTTAAATGTGGGGAATTACATTTTTCTATTAAAATATATTATAACCTAAATTATTTCCTTTCTTCCTCTAGTGGAAATCCTGTACACATTGGGAGATCCTTTGAATCCCAATTCATAGCCTCTGCTCCCAATTCACCTTCCAGACTCAGAATCAAACATTGTTGGTCTTGTTGGATCTGCACCAGTGGGTTCATCATTTATATTATGTTTTTATTTGTTTTTATTTTCATCAATAAAACTATTTAGTTGGAATCTAATATTCCTTATTTCTATGTTTTTTGTTTATTCTCCATTTTTCTATCAATTTGGACTGAATTAGAGGTCGATACTGGATGAGTGTTCTACCACTTGAATATGGTAGGTGTTCTATACCTTTTCCCTTACAATTTTGTGTTTTATAATCCTTATTTCCATTATTACACACACCATAATTTCTGGATTTTACCCTAAAATGAATTGAATTCTTTGATTAAATGAATTGGAACTTGTTTAGGTTTAACACTAGTACCTTTGTGATAGTTGTGGGTTGTTAGCCCCATCCTATGTCACCCATGGGGCATGGATTTATATCTATCATACTTTATACCACCCCAATGGGTGCGTAGGTGCTCACCTTATTATAGGAAGGCCTTACAAATTGATGAGAATTGAATTGAATGATTATGAGAGAGTTGATGCCTCATTTTCCATGTGTTAACATGAGGTGAGTTGATTTAATTTTTTAATTGGAAATTTTCAAAATGAGTTGGATAAACTAATGGAATGTGAATGATTTTAAAATTAATGAATGAATGGATTTATGAATTGAATTTGGTAGTGAATACCATGGTCGGTAAACCTTGGATCCTGATTCCATAGAATTCCTTGGACATTTCTACTCCATGGTTCTTTATTATAGTAGTGAATTCCTTGGACCTGTTTAGGTATTGATTCCATAGGATGATTATGGATTGCTGCCCCTTGGATCCAAATTTATTAGAATCATGTCGTACATGGTCTTTTGACATGTTCCTTGGACTCCAACAAAGTCATTGTTGAGTTTCCATCCAGAAGATACAAGGACTTGACATGGATGTTTGGGTCTTCTAATACTACTAAAAAACACACCTTTAATAGCGCTAGAATCAACCTTTATTAGAACTATAAAATTAATTACTACCTTATAATGCTTAAAATTCTATGGAATTTATCATTTCTAAAAAAGCACTGATAAAGGGTAGATTTATCAGCACAAATAAAAGCACTGATAAAAAACACCATTTATCTGCACTTTTATTTAGTGCTGATAAAAGTATGATTTATTAGTGAATTTAAAAGAATTGATAAAGATAGACTTTATCATCTCCTTTATAATCACTGATAAAGGTTAGCTTTATAAGTTCCTTTAAAAGTGATGATAAATCATACTATTATTAGCGCATTTAGTAGTGCTTATAAAGTTGAAAACTATAGTGTGATACTACAACACACTACATCACCAGAAATAGGTGCAGAGTGCTACAACAACAAACTGAATCTACAGAAACAATAAAAAAAATACCAAAATAAGATATAAATATTAAATTTAAATGAAATAAAATTTCTAACACAAATACACGGAAAATAAAACACTATTATAGAGTATGTCAGTTGTTTTTTTACTAAAATTCATGTATATTTTGAATAAAAAGACGCACTTGGAGTCATAACGGTCACACCATGAGTCGAATTAAGGTGTGACTGATTTCTACACATCAAAAATAACCTATGTATCATTTTACTAAAGTATCAAAATAATCGGAATGTGTTTCTTGGTTTTGAGTATGTCAGTTAATTTTTTGATTAAAATTAATGTCAGTTTTGAATAAAAAGACACACTTTGAGTCATACTAATCACACAGTGAATTTTATTGAGGTTTGGTTGATCCCTACACATCACAAGTTATGTATAGATAATTTTCATAAAGTAACAAAATAATCTGAATGTGTTTTTCTGGTTTTGAGTATATCAGTTGTTTTTTTCACTAAAATTAATGTCAATTTTGAATAAAAAGACGCACTTTGAGTTATAAGGATCACACCGTGAGTTGTATTGAGGATTGGATGAATTCTATATGTCCCAAATTACTCATGAACCATTTTCCTAAAGTATCAAAACAATTGGAATTCATTTCCTCAATTTTGAGTATGCCACGTGGGTTTTTTACTAAAATGTCATTTTAAACTGAAAACACGCACTTTGATCCATACAGGTGGCATCATGTATGGGTTTTACATGAAACTAATTCATCCACATAAAAAATGAATTATGATAATTTTTACTAAATTATAAAGACAATACAAGCACATTTTCTTGGTTTTCAGTAAGTGAAACTTTTTGTATTAAAATGTCAATTTTAAACTGATAATGGACACTTAGAGTCATACTGGTCACACTATGCATCGTATTAAGGTGAGGATAATCCCTACACGTAAAAAATGATGTATGGGTCAGTTTAATAAAGTAAAAAAAATAATATAAATGTGTTTTCTTGGTTTTGAGTATGATAGTTTTTTATTCACTAAAATTAATGTCAATTTTGAATAAAAATACACACTTAGAGTTATATCAGTCACACCATGAATCAGATTTATGTGAGTATGAATGATACACATCCCAAATGACTCATGGACCATTTTCCTAAAGTATAAAAACAATTGGAATGTGTTTCCTCAGTTTTGAGTATGCCATGTGTGTTTTTTTACTAAAATGTCATTTTAAACTAGAAACATCCACTTTGAGCCATACAGGTGGAATCGTGTGTGGGTTTGACATGAGACTGATTTATACATGTCACAAATGAATTATGAATCATTGTCCCAAATTATTAATACAATCTGAGCATGTTTTATCAGTTTTCAGTGAGTGACACTTTTTTTATTAAAATTTCAATTTTAAAATGATAACGGACACTTTGAGTTATACCAATCACACCATGCATCATATTATGGTTTAGTTGATCCCTACACATCACAAATGATGTATGTGTCATTTTACTAAAATAATAAAACAATATAAATTTGTTTTATTGGTTTTGAGTATGTCAGTTGTTTTTTTCACTGAAATTAATGTCAATTTTGAATAAAAATAGACACTTGGAGTCATACCAGTCACACTGTGTGTCAGATTGAGGAAAAGATGAATTATACACATTCTAAATTACTCATGGATCACTTTACTAAAGTATAAAAATAATCTAAATGTTTTTCCTCAATTTTGTGTATGTCATGTGTATTTTTTACTAAAATGTCATTTTAAACTAGAAACATACACTTTGAGCCATATAGGTGGAATCATGTGTGGGTTTGACCTGATACTTATTCATACACATCAAAAATTAATTATGAATCATTTTACCAAATTATCAAGAAAATACGAGCACATTTTCTCAATTTTTAGTGAGTGACACTTTTTTAAATTAAAATGTAATTTTAAACTGTTAACAGATACTTGGAGTCATACCAGTCACACTGTGAATTGAATTGAGGTGTGGATGATCACTACAGGTCACAAATGATGTATGGATAGTTGACCTAAATTAAAAAACCAATTTGAATTTGTTTGCTCAGTTTTAAGTATGCCATGTCTGTTTTTAACTAAAATGTCATTCTAAACTAGAAAGATACACAATGACTCTTATCTTAATTAAAAAGTGATGTGTGCACTTTTAAACATTTTTTCTCAAACATAATCATGGTATTATACTTATTATACTTTATTACCCAACAATTTTATTATTTTCAAGCCAGTGCTTCTTATCCTCCTCTGCCTTAGTCTCCAACTCGGTCTTCGCCTCTACCTCCTCCTCCATGTCAATCTCTAACTTTGAATCTGCCTATGCCTTTGCCTGCACCTTCACCACTACCTTCACATATTCCTCCACCTCTAACTCCATGATTACACAAAAATTTTATTATTTTCAAGTCAGTTCTTCTAAACAAAATGATTTCCTCCATTATTCTTCTCCCTAAGAAAGAGATCAAAAATAATATATAATCATTGTGACACTAATGCTTCACACAACAAAAATATTTTTAATGTTATAACTCATACTAGATCACAAACATAGCATGAAATAACCTACATTTGTTGTTGGCATACATTCTAACAAAAAGTATGATTCCCACATGTCTCTAAACAAATTGATTTCTTATTTTCAGTAACTTCATTGTTAGTAATCTTGATAGTATTGAGAAAATATAGAAAAAAATGATTATGAAATATATTTAATGAAATATTAATTACCTTCTAAAATTACCTATTGGGGGATGCTGGTCTTTTCATGCATTTTGATTTCTCTCATAAATTTTCAAACATAATATCAGCAATCAATTGCATTATCTTATTTCGAACACTGTAGAAACATTGAAAAAAATATGTAAATTGTTTTGAAATGTTTTGATAGTAAAATATTTCTATATATACCTTTTTTTTA
Source organism: Viscum album (assembly GCA_963277665.1). Taxonomy (NCBI): domain Eukaryota; kingdom Viridiplantae; phylum Streptophyta; class Magnoliopsida; order Santalales; family Viscaceae; genus Viscum; species Viscum album. Next base: position 816,344,786 of record OY728162.1, read on the forward strand.
TTTATAGTAATCTATAGGCTTTATCTTTTCAGACACCAATTTCATTCCATAATCTATAAAGTATTTAGCGACCACCCGATCATAACAAAATTCTCATTAAAACACAGAACGAACATATAATTTTAAGTTTATCTATAAAATGTTGAATGTAGTGTATTACATATTCACAATACACATAATGTGTGGTTAGTTGGTTGGAAATCCATGCATTGAATCCAAAAAATAAATATTTAGGGTGTCTATGTTGACTGATATCAGCATCCATTGCTTCCTAAAAATCAAAAATAATTAAGTAATGAAAAAAATAAAAATATATATTTATGTGATTAGATCATAGAGTTTTACCCTTTCAATGTAGGAATCAAAAAGAGTTTGTTTTTTGATTCTTTTTTATTAAACTCTTTGAGTAACTCAACTTTTATATTCTCTATTTCTTCCTTATTCAAAGTAATTTCTAGTGTATAAATGATACGGGCATTAATGAATCCAAATCATGCTCTGCACAATCTTTTCTTTATATAGTTGTAATATAAATGACTATAAAAAATATGAATAGTTATTAACTTTAATAAAAAAATTATATCACTATTTGGACATATGTATTATGAAAATGTACCTTATGTATGTATTCACAACTGAGATGCCCAACCATTCATACTTGAGAATCTAATTTAGAGTCTCAAGACCAATTTTTTCTATCAAGGAATCTCTATATATTTCTTATTCATATTCAATGTAAGACATAGTTTTATTTTAAATGTGGTCTCTTCATGAATTTGTAATGATAATAAATGTTTATTTGGAACTGGTGGGGAGAAGGTACTCTTGGAAGGTCGTTTTGTTTTCTTGGTTGTTTCACTAGATTTTCTTGATTTGACCTTTCCTTTCTATACCGCTTTATCCATCTGTAATATCATACCTCACTTAAGACCATTTATCATAAATTGTTACATGTTTTTTATATGAATTTTTTTTTAAATACATACTTTGTGTACTTTATAAGATTATATATCCATTATATAAAAGATCCAATAGTATCTCTGACCGTTGTAATATCCAGACCATCAATTGTAACATGCAACTCAATAGTCATCTCATAATCTACCCCAATCCCCACTCTCATGTGATTTTTTAGGATCGGTTGATTATTTATATAGTCTATAGGGATATTATACATTTTACCCATCACAACACGTTGGTACATGGGTGTTGACAGATAAAAATCACATACAACTATACCCTATAGAATTTTAGTAATATAAAGTTATTGGAGGTTATTTGATTCAAATTTAGGAGAAAGAGTAATGAAAAAATTGATTACCTTGGGTAAGGTATGTGGTAGGGGGAATGACTAGCCTAAAATATATTGGGATCATTTGGTTCATGTGCAGATATTTTCTCCACCACTGGTTAGCTTTAATCCTTTCTTATACATTGGTCTTCCAAACCAGACCACAAAATAATATATTTCATTGAATCTATTTGTTTCTGCATTCATTTCATCATATTATTTGTATCTTCTTATGGTTTTATCATTGAAAAATATGTTTTAGGACAGACTCCAAAACTCAATCCTCTAATGCAACCATATTATTCATGTTGCTTCAAAGCTACTGAAAGTTTCATTTCTTCTAGTACACCCATTGCTGATTCTTGTTTCTAAACCATATAAAAAATATGAACATATTTATTTTTATATAAATTAGTTATAAATCATAACAAATTGTAGTTATGTAATACATATACATTCTTCCCATACTGATTTTTTGTTTTCATCAACTAATATACCCTCCTTATTTACATGAGCCTCCTTCCATAGCACATGATGTGGGATAGAAGTGTCTTCAGATTTTGAATCATCAATCTGCATATACACAAAGGAACATATGTTTTTTCATATCACATAATTAAACTTTTATTGTTGATTTAGAATACTTACCAATTTCTTCTCTAATAAAGTTTACCCCATCCTTCCTTTGTGATAGTGGTGTGTTGGTTTTGATGCACATTCTTTATTTTCAGCACTCTTTTGTTGTTTCATAAATTGAAATTTTTGAATCAAGTTGGATATAATAAATAATGTCAAATAATATATTATCAAATTCAATGCACCTAAAATGATTTCTCATTGCGATGATTACTAAAAGGAGTCCATGTTTCCTGCTTTATAATGTGTGCTTAACTTAAGTGTTGGGTGGGGCTTTATTTTCCCCTCAACATCCCTAAGATGTAACTTCGTCAGAAGAGTTTGGAATCCTCTATAGGATTTTTCAGTATCTATTAAGACAAATTAATTTTGTAAATATTCTAAAATAAAATAAATCTTCAAGGAATAATGAAAACTAAATCAACATTTCATTGTATAATTTTTCAAAAAAATAGAGAAAGTATATTATAACATTACTATTATATCTTTCCAAAGGATTTCCTTCGTTAAAGGTTGGATGCGATTCCATGAGTCAATATCAATCGGTAAACTCATCCTCATTGTAACCCCAAAATAACTAATAAACATTGAATTTGTTGGGTTAACAGGTTGGTTGCGTTGATTCCAACCAACCTCAAATTTTATACCCCAACTTCTTACCTTGATAATTTTATTCAAAACTGTGATGCTTCATCATTTTTTTTATAAATATCTTGTTTATCCCCTAATAATTCCATAGTTTTATCATCAATAGTCTAGTCTTCCTTGGGATTGGTAACACCATCGTGTTCAGAATAAATTTTCTGCATAAGTAGTCAAAAAATTAATTGTTCTTGAATAATAATAATACAATACACTCCATGCATAAAATTCCACAATTTCATGCATCTTGCATGAAAATTGTTATTGTCTTGAACAAAGATATAATACTTAAATATTATAGTAAAAATAACCTTTAATGCCTTTATTTAACCCGTCCTTGGATGCTTGATTTCCATCCATCTCTTGATGATGGATTTCAGGCTACTCATTTCCCATTTCAAACTAGCCCTTCTCCCATCACTTTTTGGGAGGTATGTCATCAATGGACTTTGGAACCAAAATGATTGGAGGAAGGCTAGTTTGAAACAGAGAGTCCAGTCCATCATCAAGAGATAGAAGACAATCAAACATCTAAGGATTAAAGTGTCCTAGGAACCTACGCTAATTGAATCACTCAAAAATTGTCCTCAATTAAAGAGGAATTGGAATACCTCCACTCTAATGGTCTTGAAGAAATGAATCTCACCCCACATACATTGGACATCACTTCTATCTACTCAAGGATTCCTAACCTTCCAATTTTGGATATTTTTTTAATCCACCATAAGATCCCTATAATAACATACATACCTTTAAACAGTGAATTTTTTAACTTATGATCAATATTTTATGATATCATAAATTTTATGATAAAATAGTTCAAATCATTATATTTTTTATATTTCATACCATATGATATATAATAGCCATATGTTATGGATGAACAAAAGAAATCCTTCATATCATAATATATGATATTGAAATAATACAATATGACATTTATTTATTCAAAAAACTAATAGATTGACACAATGTGTCCTTGAAGAAAAGGTATCTAATAACACTTATGAGTTTTAGGGTATCATCCTATGATCATTAGCGGGATAAAAACCCTAAACAAGGGCCGATTTTTCTCAAGGATAAATGTGAATGGAATCAAAGAAAAAACACTTATGGCATACTTGTAATATAGTATCAGTGAAATCCAACTTTAAGCTTCAATAGAATATGTTTGATTTATAACACTGAAGCAACAAACAAAGTATTATATCCTTTGATGAGATTACACTATCCTTCAATCATAAAAATATTCTTTAGGACCCATGATCATCGAAGGAGTTAAAACACCTTAACCTAGTGATAAATAGTGATCAAAGAAGAAGAGAGGTTTGGATATGGAATGAAAAAATGGGTTAATTACAATATTTGTATTGTATCCATTTGTATGGATTCCATATTTAATAAAGCATGCCTTGATCATTGACCGCCATCTCATAGAAACTGGTAATTTCATCATGTTAGAGTACTTCTTTCATTGAGTGTTGTAGTAAATGTTTCAATCCATCTATGATGCTCCTTATGATTTATAATTGATGAGAACTCATTTCGTAGAAGTATCCAAATTCATTCATACAATATCATATATTTACTACCCCACCAAAATCTATGTTGGTCATATGTCATTGCCTATGATAGAAGTATATATAAGCTTAAATTTCTATTTATGATTCAAGGATATCAGCAAATATGATATCTCTATTTTGTTTATTTTAGACATGGATAAAAAATTACATGACTTGTAGGATATAAAGATACAAACCATCAAAAGTATATTTAATCATTTTTTGTTCTCTCTGTATTTATTCACCATGTTAGATGACTTTTCAAATTATTTTTTTATACTATGAATTAATTATCTCTCTATTTCATTAGTAAATATATTAATAAATCACATATAATAGTTTTATTTATCAACTATCCAACCATGGATAACTCACATACTTTTGGGAAATACACTATTTATATGTTGTTGTGTATTTCTAAGTCCATTTACCCAATGTTTTCTCAACTCAGTCCAATCTAGGAAATTTAAAAAAAATGTTGAGCATACTTTTCTCTCCAAAGAAATTCACCATCACTCTTTATAACCCATGGTTAATTTTTAATAATAATATTGAATTAATTAAAAAAATATCATAACATGCATCACTAAAATAATTTTTAGAATGTGACTAATTAATTCAATATTTTTTTGAATTCAATAAAAAATTATTCATAAAAATCATAAATCTAAATAACCCATTTCATGGTTTAACAATTTACCTGAATAACCAAAATCAACAAAACAAGTTTTAATGATTTTTACACTTACCTTGGTCCCTATATGTTCATAAAATATAAATTAGGGTCACAACTTTGTATCCCCTAATCCTTAAAAACCCTCATAATTAAGCCTTCAGAATCTATAATCTAGTATATAAGATGAATTAAATTTGAGAAACTAACTAGATTTTGGAACCCTATATTATTCAAATGAAAAGAAAATCGAGGGGGTATGAGAGGTATCCTTGTTAATATTGAGAGGGGAGTAAACCATCTATGTTTTTCTCTAGGGAAAAATGGGTTGGACACTCAAATATATATGTTATGAGAAGAAGACTAATAAATGGGGGAGAGGAGAAGGTGTGGGAGGGGAGGATGTGTAGAGAGGGTAGATCCAAAATCTATTTTATTTATCCATACAGGCCCATACACATATGTTTACTAACCTTACCATATAAAAATATCATTATCTTTCTTTGAAACCATTTTCTATGGAGTAAAATGATGAAATAGAACCACACTCGTTGTATTTCAATAGTGATGAGAAGAGATGTAGGGTTCATCGTCTTTAAGAACAGCACAAAAAAGAAAAATGCGGAACCCAAAATATCAAACAACGATAGAGGAAGAGTATAAAATAAAATACATGGGATTATAGAATTTATTAATCCAAGGGAACATAGAGGAGTCGCGCCAGCAGCAAAGGAGTTCTGTGAGAGCTTGAGAATTGCGAGTGACTGAGTCATGGTCAGGGTTTTTTTAAATAGATCGGGCACACTTTTAACAGCGCTTTCAAAAAAGTTTTGATAAAGATCTCTTTTATCAGCACTAAATTTATAATCACTGATAAAATGAATATTTATTAGCACTTTTTTAGTACTGATAAATCTCAAGCTTTATCAGTGCTAAAAAAGCATTGATAAAAGACATATTTATTAATTCTAATGTTTTAACACTAATAAATATATCTTTTTAGAGTACTAAAAAAGTGATGTTAAAAGTTTTATAATTATAATTATTTAAATAACTTTATTATAATTTTATAATTATTTAAATAAATTTATTATAATTTTATAATTATTTAATTATAATTATATAAATACTTATTTAAGAAATTATTTTTATTTATTTATAATAATTATAAATAGAGTAAATATACATTTATAAATATGTTTATTTACAAATATATTTTTAAAATTATTAACGGATATATAATCTTAAATACATTCATTTTAAAAATGAGTGAAATTGAATAATTCAAAATGAGTACACTTTAAAAATATTAAAAAAATGGATAAGTTTTATTAATTAAATATAAGTTATTAAAAAAATATGGATATATATATATATTGAATTACATGAATGCATATTGAAAATACTAAAACATAGTAAATAAATATATATAAATAAATAATAGAAAATGATCAAATTAAAAAATAAAATAAAAAATAAAAAACAATAAAAATGAATACCCTAACTGTAGTATTAAAAAAAATCACTTATTAAAAATAAAATATATATTAAATGTATCATGTTATAATGAAATTCTAAAATATACTAAAATTTTAATAAATGACATAAATATTAGGTGAATGTGTTTCTATATATTGCGTAAATATATTTGTGTGTACGTGTATGAAAATTCATAAACATATATGTGTGTGTGTGTGTGTGTGTGTGAAATAAATGAAACATACGATGTTTGATAAAGGTTAAATTGAAAAATCAAACAATATTAAAAATAAATAAGATAGTAATATGTTTTTAATTAACATTTTATATATATTATACTTATTCATTTTATATATCTATATTTAATATATACTATTTATTAATAGTTATAATCTATATAAATTTATATTAAATTTATTCATTTTTACCAATAATTATTTAATTAATAAAATGTTTCATATTTTTTTTAATTTACTCATTCTATTTTTATTTGTTTAATTTTTCATTTTATTCTGGACCTTTATTAGCGCTAAAAAATTACTGATAAAGGGAAAATTTTATCAGTGCTAAAAACGTGCTGATAAAGGGTTGCCTTTATCAGCACTTATTTTAGCACTGATAAAGATGGACTTTATCAGTGATTTTTTCAAGTGTTGATAAATGTCAACACTGTTAAATGCATGTTCTCTAGTAGTGTAAACATTGGATCCAACCCATCATGGTCTGACACTTTTGATTACACAACAAGGCCATTGTGGATGAGACTTGGTTATACAGCGTGGTCATAGTGGATGTTAAACACTTGGTTATACAGTGTGGTCGTGGTGGATATTATACCATAGATTACACAACATAGGCTGATGCAGATGCTTTTGGTTGCTTGATTACACAGCATGTCCATTGTGGTTTATTTATCTTTCTTTATAGTTATCCCATGCTTACGGTGGATTTGTTTATAGTTAACCCTTATTAGGGGAACTTGATTATTATTGATAGGTGGGATAGAATGACTTTAAATTTATCACCTTTGCCTTGGGAACTTTACTTGTATTATGGTTGTACCTATTATATATTACACACTACTTTAGATTGTTATACACAAAGAAGATTTGTTAAATATGCCATTGGTGGTGGCTTACTGAGTGTTATCTCAAACCCTGTTTAGGCATCCATTGGGTACCCGAACAGACTTTATGTATTGAGGTAGGGATTGAGAAAATTTCCCATTATACAATGCTTGACTTCTTTATTATTTAGAAGTAGGGGTGTACACAACTGAGCTAGTCTTATAATACTATCTGGTGATAGTTATTTTTTCCCTTTTATACTATTTGATACCTGAATTTTAATGGATACATGTATACCTATTTTCTTACTTTGTAGAGGAATGATCATCGTATTTTACATGATACAAATTTTGGATTATTTCTTAAAACAGCCATTTGGATTTTTTTTTCTTCTATCTGTTGTTTAGTTATTTAATCTTTTTACTCTACTTGATCGTTATGGTTATTAACATTGTGTTACACTCTAACATGAGGAAATAATCTACCCTCATACACACCCTAGGTCATCACATCTAGTTGGTAGCCTATGGTGTATGGGGAGGCATGCTTGAGGCCATGTGACCCCCTGGATCGGGGAACCATTTAGTGGCTTCAAGGTTGGGATGTTAAAAAGTGGTATCATAGGGTATTTATTTTATTGCTTTACTATTTTGAGACAATTGATAGGAGATTAGGAAGGTATTGGAATTTGGTAATGAGTTGTGCCTGAGATTAGCTAACCCACATACAGAAAAATCCAAATTTCCTGAAACGGAACATGTTTTTCTAGATTTTGTTCATTACAGTTTATTTTATTACACCGTTGGGTGACACAATTGATGTTATATGTTTCTTATGATTATGGATTTTATTTTTTACCGATGAGATTATTTTATTCATATCATGAATCATTTTAAGAACCTTGAAGGATTCACATTCCATGCATTATTCCATGCCATATAGGATGCATTACTTTATTGTATGACTTTGTGGTATGTTCCTTCTGTGATATAATTATTATCCTTCTTGTGTTATTGTAAGTAATTGAGAGACATAGTTGGTACATATAGTGCATATCGTAACCAAAACAGCATTTTATTTTGTAGGCTACAACAAACACCCTAAGTAGTCAACAATGGCATGTTAAGTCAAGGACCATTAGTCACAAGGACTTGAATATGTTATCATATGGATTAAGTGGATGTCGCACTTTGGTTCATGAGGTGTATGGGACCTTATGTATTGGAAGTGAAAAACTATTTGGTTCAACCATTCAAAAGGAGCGATAAATTAGTATAAACTTAAATGAAATTGGATTGGTGAAATAAAAAACTTGACCTAGACCTGGCTTTTGAGTGGGAAGTAGCCAGTGTCTCTAGTTATGTTTACGATTGTTTCTATTACCCAACACTAGATTTAGGAGAAGGCAGAGGGGTGTGACAATATTATAGGAAGTCTTAGAGCTATCTTACATTTTTATATGTGATATTTTGATTATTGATATTTTTTTACATATGTGTTTGGAATTGTAGAGACATTACACCAAAATAACCTCTAATCGTATTCCAGGAGGGCGGTGAAGACCATTCTCTAGAGGTGGTGGGCCATGGGATACCATTGAATTGTCTTATATTAACATTTGAGGAACTTTTAGTTTTACTTGATATTGGTTCTGAAGAAAAGTGTCATGAGATTTTTGTGTGATTCATGTAGATTATTTAGGGAGAACCACAACCCACCTCATCAATGGTAGAGCTGACACGTGTGTTCTAGTAGTAGCATCTTCTCATATTTTTGTGGAATGAATGTTAAAAGGGTGTTGACCTATGTATTGAGACTATTTTTTTGATATTTGATCATCTGGAGACACCTTTTGAGAGGAGAGTAAAACTCACGACATATATTCTTTGGGGAGAATCAAAGCATTGGTGGGATGTTTTGAACTTGAATGATAGTTTGTGATATATGGGATGGAGGGATTTTCAATTCGTGCTTTATGACTAATTTTCCTTATAGATCCTGATAGATGAAAGGTTTATTGAGTTTATGTGTCTGGAGTAGGGCTCAGTGACTATTATGGAATATTCAGCATAATTTACAAATATTCATATTTTTTCACCAATTTATCTTCCTGATGAGCTATCAAGGGAGAGATGCTTCAAGGAAGGTATCAGAAATATTGTCCAATCACAAGTCAACATGTTTAGGTTAACAACTATTACTGAGATAGTGAATCATATGCTTATTACTAAGTAGAACCTAAGGGAAGATAGGCGAACAGATAAAGGTATTTCAGCCTATCAGCCCAGTGGTTCGGATTTCAGTGGTAGGAAGCACCATTTTGAGGATTCTCACAAGGGGAGTACCATCCAGGATATTAGTGTTTCTAGATCTGTTTTCTATCAATAGTGTGTAATATGGGTACATGTGAGGAATGGGTATGATTAAGACCCAGCTAAGTGCCGAGATTGTGTAAGGATGCTCCATATATAGAGTTTCTGTAGGACTTTCCCTCTAGCAGTTAGTGAAATGGGATCGACTCTGACTCCAGTTTTAGGAGTGGTATTCACAACTCCATGTCAGACTAGGATCTGGAGTAGTACCAGTCATTCTGGCTGAGTTGGTGCTCATGGATGAGGAAGTGATGCACTAAATCTACATATACATCAGAGTGGGCTTTCTTCGGGTGGTGAGGTTATTTCACAAGGTCATGATTCAGTCCAGATATAATTTTTACAACCTACCCATGAGGGTTAGAGCACTAGGCCATCCATGGTAAGAGGTATAATATTAATAACCTCTATAATAGTATCTTATCTTTTTGATATAGGTGTATCGCATAGTTTCATATCTGTAACTATAGTGGAGATACCTGGGCACATTATTCAATATTATGATGGTGTTATGACCCTAGATACTCCATTAGTAATTAGAACGGAAGGTGTACACTAGTCCAGGGAGTTCTCCCTTGAGATTTGTGGGTGTCACTTTTTTTGGGATATTTTTTTCCTCGAGATTATAGGTTTTGACATCATACTTAGGATGGGATGACTAGTTTCTTATCGATACCATGTGGATTACTATCATCAGAGGGTGACCTTCACATCACCAGAGGGTAGTGTTTTTATTCACAAGGGTGAATGATATGTCTGGGTGAGCCAATATAGACTAGAGTATTGTGGGATGGTCAAGATTAAAATCTATATAGCTATTTTATATCTAGATGATCAAGGATTATGTTAGGAATATTTCCTTCTAGTGGTTGACCATTTCAAGGATATATCGTTGGATGCGTTTTCTAGTTTACCTCCTAAGAGAGAGAGGTGGTGTTCCCCATCGAGCTAGTGCCAAGAGTTGCACTAGTATCTATTACTCCTTATAGTATGGATATTATAGAGTTGAAGGATCTCAATAAGCAGCTAGAGGACTTAGAGGAAAATGGGTTTAAATGACCCAGTACTTCTTTGTGGGGTTCTCCAGTCTTTTTTGCGAAAAAGGAGGATGGTGATATCTTGATATGTGTGGACTATTGTAAATTGAACTAGTTGATGTTAAGAATTGGTATCCCTTGCCATGGATAGATGATCGCTTTGACTAGCTCCAAGGAGATCAGGTTTTCTAGAAGATTGATTTGAGGTTAGGTTATCACCAAGTACACATGGTTCAATAAAATTTCTTCGAGACACAAACCATTTAACATATAAGCAGGATGAATTGCCTAAAGCCATGGAATTTTAAAAAATTATACATTAGAGGAATTATATTGAAAATCATATAATTTTGATTTAGAAATCCAATAATTCCAATTCCAAAAATAATGGAGTGATATAGACGACACCTACCTCTTATGGTCGATTTCACCACCCAAAAACAATTGAGAGTGTGTGTGTGTGTGTGTGTTTTTATGTTCACCCAAAGTACCAAGAAATATATCCTTAAGTAGAGTATAAAAATTTTAAAGAGAACCTTGATTTTTTTTTGAAAAAACTTAAGGAGGAGAGGGTGAGAAGAGGTTATAATAAGATATTTCTAGTCAAAATTTTCATTAAAAACTCTCCCAAGAATATTGTACATGGATACATAACTTCCCACACAAAAAATTGACATGTGAAATAACAGTTTCAAAATGAGTTTGATCGTTTACATAGCCTATTGGTTCCACCAAGATCATAGTATCTTTGATCACCAAACTCCCAAGAGGTGTAACATGGACAAACACCACAACCTGTTGTGAAATACTTAGTCATTTTAGGATCACCACTCCCTAGACCATAGTGTGGTGAATCCTTTAAAGATGAATTTTATATTGATCCATATAGTGTGCCACGATCCCAACCATGAACATCATCTAACAGTTTTATTCTCCTTGTGTTTCATAGGAACACACCGAGCACTATACACCCACCGTCATAGAGTGTTTTTTCCTGGGGTGAACCCAGGATTGTACACCACTCCCAAAATATATGGTAAACTCACTAATGATCCCTGAACCCAGTTAAACCCCATATAGAAGTTTAAAACCCAATAAAAATGAAACATAACTCAAACTTGGGGTGTTAAATCCTCCCCACCATTAGGATTTTCATCCCCAAAAATATATAGATTCACGTTTATTTGGAAGAATTGGGGAAAATTTTTCATCATAAAGTCCTTCCTTTCCAAAGTCTCATACTTAAATTGACTATTATTATATTAAAATAATAATAAATAGACACACTTTCCACATAATAATTTATCTTGACTATCTAGAATCCATATCAGAACATGTATCAAAGTAGCATCCTGTGCAAGATCAATATGGTCCCATATAATCACATAGTCAGGATGAAGCTGGTACCTCTTAAATTAAGATACATGAAATACATTGTGTATAGAGTTGAACCATGGTAGTAAATACAACCTATAATACATGTCACTAATCTATTCCAATATTTAAAAAGAAAAAATATACCAATTAGACAATATACATTTCTTACCCAGTGATCGATGCCCTGTATTTAGAAGACTTTCAAGAACACATGATCTCCCACATCAAATGACAAAGGAAGACGATGATGATCCACATAAGATTTATGAAAACTCTAATCCATCTCTATTATTTTCTTGTTCATCTAAATTTTTTCATTTGTCTCCTAAATAAGGTTATGTCATAATAGTGATGTTTCACTAGTCTCTACCGAACAAACTAGAGACTAATATAGATGGTCATATAATGCTTCAAAAAGTTCCATATATATCAAGTCTTGATATTTTTTATTTATGATAACTCCACTAATAGTATATGATCCTCTCATAAGCCTATAAAATTAATAACACAAGCTCATAGCATGTATTCTAAAATTTATATTGTTCATTTTCATTGTACATCCATTTAAGGATGATAAGTCATGCTCATAGTTAACTTTATGCCTAAAGATTATTGTAAAGATCACTAAATATAAGAGTTAAAATGAGGATCTCATTTGGATATGATCAAAACTATAATTCCATGAAACTTTATGACTTACATAATATAGTGTTTTGTTAAGTCTTCCAATGTATTGGATTCCTGAATAGGGATAAAGTGAGAAAACTTTTTGACTCTATCCACAATCACCCGTATGGAATCATGCTTCCAAAATATTCTTAGTAGACTTGTGAAAAAATATATAGTTATGTGCTCCCATTTCTAGAAAATGATACGTAAATATTACAATGTACTAGTTTATCATTTGTGATCAGCATTGACCTTCTGACAAGTGAGGTATCTTGATACATAATCTTCCACCTTTTTTCAGTCTATCCTACCAAAAAATGAATTCGTAATGCCTTATATATATTTTTAATTCTGGGATGAACATCCCATTTTGACATGTGGTATACAAAAATTAGTTATTCTTGGATGGAAATCATAACATCTATTCAAATTTGAAAAAGAAAAATGGAATTCCCATCTCATTATCATCCATAAATTGTATCCCAACCATTATGTTTTGACATACTGGTAAGGAAATCATTACCCATTCTTTGAGATTCCTTAAATTAATCTACCAAATAATTTATGAGAGTCACTATAAAGAAAAATGTAACTTCATTTTTCTCAGTAAAATACAAACTCATATCAGAAATCATAACCATGAATTTTCACTGATCACAAGCTTCTCTATCCAATTGATTACACAACTTTCATCTTGAAGAATTAGATGCAAAATTCTATTTACCTAGTGTATAAACCATTTAAAAGTTGAAAATTTAGATATATTCCATCTATAATATTTGTCTCGGGTTTAATTATCCATTTGAAAACATTTGTTTCAAATTTTTATGGTCTATTATCATAATGAATATCTCACCAAAGAGATAATAATGCAACATTTTGAAAGCATAAACTTCATTATAAAATTATAATCCATGAGTTTGATAATTATTTTTATAAATTCACATTTATCAGGATCCATAAGTTTCCACATGATCTCTTTTAATTAGAATACAACCGATTCCATATCTAAGTTTATCATAATATACCACATAACCTTTCCCAGGTTCTGGAAAAAAAAGAATTTGTATAGAATTAAAACTTACTTGAAGCTCCAAAAAGGACTATTATAAATCCTCACTCTATTATAATGGAGTTACCCTTATCATGATTTCTATAATCTAATATTTGAGTCATTATAATTCCAAAATGAAGTTTCAATAGTAACCAACTAAGCCTAAAAATTTATATATATAAAAGATGTTCTTTGGAAGTTTCTGATGCACCTGATTTGTGTATACATTTTTCATACATTTAAACAAAAATAAAAACAAGTTTTCAGAAATTACCTACTACTTAGGGGGGAAATACTTTGATTTTGGTTATCTTGTTCATTTTTAGGAGTTTCATGGACAAATACACAAAATAGAGGAGAACTGAGCAAAAATTTACAACTACATGGCGTGTAGTTATATAAACGCCATGTACATTCAAGCTCAGACACGGATTGACCAAGGAAAGTACATGCCCAAGTAACCAGCAACTGGTACACACCGTGTTTATACCATAAATATTTTGTATACAATTCTAGAAGCAATTGGCAGATGAGAAGTGTCAACATGCCCATGGAGCCGGTTGAAGAGGGCATGCCGTGTTCCACTGATACACGCCGTGTATACATTTCTAGAAGTGGTTGGTGGCTGAAAAATGAGACTACACACTATGTATGGTGGCTCTATACATCGTGTATATTCGCCTACCATGTGGCACAGTTTTCCAAGTCAAATACGGCGTGTTAGGCCACCTACCAGCGAAGAAAAAGGAGGCAAAAACACATTGACAAAACTACACGGCGTGTACTTTGTCCACACGCCGTGTAGTTATTTTTTATATAAAAATAGGCCTTGGCCTCCAGACCAAGGGAGTGGAGGTTGTGGTGTTGTGTGGAGAAAAGTGTTGAAATTTCAAAGGAGATACTCTCTGTCGTCGTGCTATCATTGTTCTACCGTCTACCAAAGAATCATTTCTACCTTGAAGTTTCAATCATGATCTCATCAAGTATTAAGAGTTTTTTGTTTATTATTTTCTATATGTGTAACTAAAAACCCATTGTGTTGGGGTTGTGGGAGATGATGAGTTGTAATTTAAATTAAGTTGTTATGAATGTGTTTGTTCTATTAACCCCTTCTTATTCTTATTAAAATACTTCATCATATCACTGGAAATTCTATACTGGACCAAGGGCGGAATTTTCAGGGATTCAAAAAGAGAATATAAAAAAATAATTTCATGACCATTGGAAGTGTTCGTCGACTCAAAATGGACTAAGCCAAATAAATATCTATTAAATACCAACTACCGAACCAAGGAGTTAGTTTATTCAGCTCTAAATATAAAGTTTACCTAACCAAGGGAACTTTATTACAAATTAAACCCAAAGAGTTGGGTTATTATGTACAACACAACCTCTTAAGCAATATGATTTAATAATCAACTTCTCATTAATCCATAACCCCAATACACGTTTCTCTCTCTATTTATATCAAAACCAATCTTCCCGTACTTACTTTCATTTCATTAAGATATTTGTTAAAAGAATCTTAAAAACCAATTGTTCTTCTTGTACCCAAACAACCAACAAAAATCAACTCTAAATTCAGTAAACTTTACTTAAAAAGAAATACAAACTAAGTTAAGAAAAATAAAAATAACTTCTTAAGTTCCCTGGGATCGACCCCTTACTAGTGCTATACTTGTTAGGGTAAAAATAATTTGGGGAACTGAAAACATACCTTCAGTGAAATGACATGCCAAATTTTCATGAAAACAAAGGGGAATTATTCTAACTTGTTGGTTTGTGACTCCTACCCAACTAAAGGAGATGGAGGTGATGAGATTATTTGATAAATATTGTTGAGGACGCATTTACATTGAGCTTAATTTTGAATATCATGAAATATTATTTAAAGAATTTAGCCTCCTGTTTCAAGCCTTAGAGTTATTTTCACATATTTACCTACCAACCTTTAGCCACAGAAACATATGATCCTTATTGAAAAGTCCTCATGATTTTTGTAAGTCAAATTTTCTGAAGTGGAGAACTAGATTTCTTGCAAACCTATGGATAGAGTGTATATATCTTTGATTTAGAAAAACATTTATTTAAAATTTCTTGATGTTGAATATATTATTGGTGAGGTAAATCATCTAGTGGATTGCTTATTTTTGAAAGGTTGAAACCTGTGTTAAAAGAGGATGAAATTAGTTAATTGAATTATATACGAGGCATGATTGGAATATCTCCTGAATTGAAATTGTTTTGTATTCTTTTTGGAATTTTCTCCTGTAACTTATTGTTTACATTTATGATTAACTGAATTCCTTACTTTTAACATATAGACTCTAATAATTATATGTTGATATTTTCTTGAGGGAAAGAAAATGACTAAGTATGGGGGAGTATGATGCACCTGATTTGTGTATACATTTTTCATGCATTTCAATGAAAATAAAAACAAGATTTCAGAAATTACCTACTAATTAGGGGACAAATACTTTGATTTTGGTGATCTTGTTCATTTTTAGGAGTTTAATGGACAAATATAAAAAACATAGGATAAGTGATCAAAAATTTACAACTACATGATGTGTACTTATATACACGTCGTGTACATTCAATCTCAGACACGGGTTGACCAGGGCAAGTACATTCCCAAGTAACCACCAGCCAGTACACACCGTGTTCATACCCTACATGCTATGTATACCATTCTAGAAGCAATTGGAAGATGAGAAGAGTCAACATGCCCATGTAGACGGCTGAAGAGGACACACTGTGTTCTATCGATACACGCCATGTATACATTTCTAGAAGTAGTTTGTGGCCGAAAAATGAGACTACACGCTGTGTATGGCAGCACTATACACCATGTATATTCACCTACCAGAAGGCGCCATGTTCCAAGTCAAAGACGGCGTGTTAGGCCACCTACCAGTGGAGAAAACGGAGGAAAAAATTCTTTGACAAAACTACACGGTGTGTACTTTGTCCACATGTCGTGTAGTTATTTTTTCTATTAAAAGAGGCCTTGGCCTCCGGACCAATGGAGTGGAGGTTTTGGTGTTGTGTAGAGAAAAGGGTTGAAATTTAAAAGGAGAGATACTCTGCCGCCGTTCTATCATCGTTCTACCATCTACCAAAGAATCATTTATACCTTGAAGTTTCAAGCATGATCTCGTTAGGTATTAATATTTTTGTGTTTATTATTTTCTATATGTGTAACTAAACACCCTGTGTGTTGGGGTTGTGGGAGATGATGAGTTGTAATTTAAATTAAGTTTCTATTAATGTGTTTTTTCTATTAACCCCTTCTTATTCTTCTTAAAATAATTCATCATATCACTGGAAATTCTATACCAGACCAAGGGCATAATTTTCAAGGATTCAAAAGGAGATTATCGACAAATAATTTCATGACCATTGGAAGTGTTCGTCGACTCAAAATGGATAAATCCAAATAAAGATCTATTAAATACCAAATATCAGACCAACATGTTAGTTTCTTCAGCTCTAAATATAATGTTTACCAGACCAAGGGAACTTTATTACAAATTAAACCCAAAGAGTTGGGTTATTATAAACAACATAACCTCTTAAGAAATCTGATTTAATAATCAACTTCTCATTAATCCATAACCCCAATGCATGTTTCTCTCTCTATTTGTATCAAAACCAATATTCCCATACTTACTTTCATTTCATTAAAAAATTTGTTAAAAGAAGCTTAAAAATCAATTGTTCTTCTTGTATCCAAAAAACCAACAAAAATTGACTCTAAATTCAGCAAACTTCACTTAAAAAAATACAAACTAAGTTAAGCAAAATAAAAATAACTTATTAAGTTCCCCGGGATCGATTGCTTACCGGTGCTATACTTGTTAGGGTAAAAATAATTTGGGGCACCGAAAACATACCTTTGGTGAAATGACATGCCAAATCTTGGTGAAAACAAAGGGGCCTTATTCTCACTTATTGGTTTGTGACTCCTACCCAACTAAAGGAGATCGCGGTGATGAGATTATTTGATAAGGCTTGTTGAAGACACGTTTATATTGTGCTTAATTTTGAATATCATGCATTATTATTTAAAGAATTTAGCCTCCTCTTTCGAGCCTCAGAGTTATTTTCACATCTTTACCTACCGACCTTAAGCCATAGAAACATATGATCCTTATTGAAAAGTCCTCATGATTTTTGTAAGTCAAATTTTCTAAAGTGGAGAACTAGATTTCTTGCAAACCTATGGATAGAGTGTATATATTTTTGATTGAGAAAAACTTTTATTTAAAATTTCTTGAGTGTTGAATATATTATTGGTGAGGTAAATCATCAAGTGGCATGCTTATTTTTGAAAGGTTGAAACTAGTGTTAAAAGAGGATGAAAGCAATTAATTGAATTATATATGAGGCATGATTGGAAAATCTCCTGAATTGAAACTATTTTGTATTCTTTTTTGGAATTTTCTCCTGTAACTTATTATTTAAATTTATGATTAACTAAATTCCTTCCTTTTAAAATATAGACTCTGATAATTAGATGTTGAGATTTTATTGAGGTCAAGCAAATGACTAGGTATGGGGGAGTTTGATTCACCCGATTTGTGTATACATTTTTCATACATTTCAACGAAAATAAAAACAAGTTTTCAGAAATTACCTACTACTTTGGGGAAAAATACTTTGATTTTGGTGATCTTGTTCATTTTCACAAGTTTCATGGCCAAATACAAAAAATAGAGGGGAACTGAGCAAAAAATTACAACTACACGGTGTGTACTTATGTACATGTTGTGTACATTCAATCTCAGACACGGGTTGACCAGGGCAATTACATTCCCAAGTAACCAGCAACCGATACATTCCGTTTTCATACACTACACATTGTGTATACCATTCTAGAAGCAATTGGCGGATGAGAAGAGTCAACATGCCCATGTAGCCAGCTGAAGAGGAAACGTCGTGTTCCACCGATACACGCCGTGTATACATTTCTAGAAGTGGTTGGTGGCCGAAAAATGAGACAACGCACTATGTATGGTGGCGCTATACGGATTTTATATTCACCTACTAGGAGGCATCGTGTTCCAAGTCAAATACGGCATGTTAGTCCACCTACCAGTGGAGAAAACAGAGGCAAAAACGTGTTGAAAAAACTAAACGGCGTGTACTTTATCCACATGTCATGTAGTAATTTTTTCTATAAAAAGAGACCTTGGCCTCCGGACCAAGGGAGTGGAGGTTGTGGTGTTGTGTAGAGAAAAGGGTTGAAATTTCCAAGAAGAGACACTCTGTCATCGTGCTATCATCATTCAACCATCTACCAAATAATAATTTCTACCTCGAAGTTTCAAGCATGATCTCATCAGGTATTAAGATTTTTGTGTTTATTATTTTCTATATGTGAAACTAAACACCCAGTGTGTTGGGGTTGTGGGAGATGATGAGTTGTAATTTAAATTAAGTTTCTATGAATGTGTTTGTTTTATTAACCCCTTCTTATTCTTCTTAAAATATTTCATCATATCACTGGAAATTATGTACCAGACCAAGGGATGAATTTTCATGGATTCAAAAAGAGAATATCGACAAATAATTTCATGACCATTGGAAGTGCTCGTCGACTCAAAATGGACTAAGCCAAATAAAGATCTGTTAAATACCAACTACCGGACCAAGGAGTTAGTTTCTTCATCTCTAAATATAAAGTTTATCGGACCAAGGGAACTTTATTATAGATTAAACCCATATAGTTGGGTTATTATGAACAACACAACCTCTTAAGCAATCTAATTTAATAATCAACTTCTCATTAATCCATAACCCCAATACATGTTTCTCTCTCTATTTTTATCAAAAACAATATTCTCGTACTTACTTTCATTTCATTAAGAAATTTGTTAAAAGAAGCTTAAAAACCAATTTTTCTTCTTGTACCCAAACAACCAAAAAAATTAACTCTAAATTCAGCAAACTTCACTTAAAGCAAAAATACAATCTAAGTTAAGCAAAATTAAAATAACTTCTTAAGTTCCCCAGAATCGACCCCGTACTGGTGCTATACTTGTTAGGGTAAAAATAATTTGGGGCACCGAAAACATACCTTCAGTGAAACGACACACCAAATTGTGGTGCAAACAAAGGGGTCGTATTCTCACTTGTTGGTTTGTAACTCCTACCCAACTAAAGGAGATGGTGGTGATGAGATTATTTGATAAAGTTTATTCAGGACACCTTTACATTGAGCTTAATTTTGAATATCATGCATTATTATTTAAATAATTTAGCCTCCTCTTTCAAGCCTCAAAGTTATTTTCACATCTTTACCTACCAACCTTTAGCCACAGAAACATCTCATCCTTATTGAAAAATCCTCATGATTTTTTTAAGTCAAATTTTTTGAAGTGGGGAACTAGATTTCTTGAAAACCTATGGATAGAGTGTATATATATTTTATTGATAAAAACATTTATTTAAAATTTCTTGAGTGTTGAATATATTATTGGTGAGGTAAATCATCAAGTGGCTTGCTTATTTTTGAAAGGTTGAAACCTCTGATAAAGAGGATGAAAGTAGTTAATTGAATTATATATGAGGCATGATTGGAATATCTCCTGAATTGAAACTATTTTGTATTATTTTTGGAATTTTCTCCTGTAACTTATTATTTACATTTATGATTAACTGAATTACTTACTTTTAAAATATAGACTCTGATAATTATATGTTGAGATTTTCTTGAGGGAAAGCAAATGACTTAAGTATGGGGGAGTTTGATGCACCCAATTTATGTATACATTTTCCATACATTTCAATGAAAATAAAAACAATTTTTCAGAAATTACCTACTACATAGAGGAAAAATACTTTGATTTTGGTGATCTTGTTCATTTTTAGGAGTTTCATGGCCAAATACACAAAACAGAGGAGAACTGAGAAAAATTTTACAACTACATGGCGTGTACTTATATACACACCGTGTACATTCAAACTCAGACACAGGTTGACCAAGGAAAGTACATGCCCAAGTAACTAGATACCGTCACATGTTGTGTTCATACCCTACACACCATGTATACCATTCTAGAAGAAATTGGAAGATGAGAAGAGTCAACACGCCCATGTAGTCGGCAAAAGAGGGCACGTCGTGTTCCACCGATACACATCGTGTATACATTTCTAGAAGAAGTTGGTGGATGAAAAATGAGACTACATGCCATATATATTGGCTCTACATGCCGTGTATATTCACCTACTAGGCGGTGCCGTGTTCCAAGTCAAATACGGCATGTTAGGAAACCTACCAATGGAGAAAACGGAGGCAAAAACGCATTGACAAAACTACACAGCATGTACTTTGTCCACACGCCGTGTAGTTATTTTTTCTATAAAAAGATGCCTTGGCCTTCGGACTAAGGGAGTGGAGGTTGTGGTGTTGTGTGGAGAAAATGGGTGAAATTTCAAAGGAGTGACTCTCTACCACCGTGTTATCATCATTCTTCCATCTACCAAAGAAACATTTCTACCTCGAAGTTTCAAGCATGACCTCGTCAGGTATTAATAGTTTTGTGTTTATTATTTTCTATATGTATAACTAAACACCCATTATGTTGGGGTTGTGGGAGATGATGAGTTATAATTTAAATTAAGTTTCTATGAATGTGTTTGTTCTATTAACCCCTTCTTATTCTTCTTAAAATATTTCATCATATCACTGGAAATTTTGTACCGGACCAAGGGCAGAATTTTCAAGGATTCAAAAGGAGAATATCGACAAATAATTTCATGACCATTGGAAGTGTTTGTCGACTCAAAATGGAATAAGCCAAATAAAGATCTGTTAAATACCAACTACCAAACCCTAGAGTTAGTTTCTTCAGCTCTAAATATAAAGTTTACCGGACCAAGGGAACTTTATTACAAATTAAACCCAGAGATTTGGGTTATTATGAACAACACAACCTCTTAATAAATCTGATTTAATAATCAACTTCTCATTAATCCATAACCCCAATGCACGTTTCTCTCTCTATTTGTATCAAAACCAGTCTTCCCGTACTTACTTTCATTTCATTAAGAAATTTGTTAAAAGAAGCTTAAAAACCAATTGTTCTTCTTGTACCCAAACAACAACAAAAAAATAGACTCTAAATTTAGAAAACTTCACTTAAAACAAAAATATAAACTAAGTTAAGCAAAATAAAAATAACTTCTTAAGTTTCCTGTAGATCGACCCCTTGCTGGTGTTATACTTGTTAGGGTAAAAATAATTTGGGGCATTGAAAACATACATTCAGTGAAACGACATGACAAATTTTAGCATCGTTGCCAGGGATCATAGAGTTAATTTTATTCTTGTTTTAATTAAGTTTGTATCAAATTTTAGTGAAAATAAAAATCATAAATTCAAAAAAAAATCTTTTCTATTCTTCTTTCTATTTATCTTTATTTTTCTTCGTTTACGCTTAGTGTTTTGTTTTGTGCATGCCTTTAGGTGTATGAGCAGCCACCTCATGCTTTCCAAGAACACTGAGTCATCAGGTTTTTTCCCAACTGACCTAGAGATCGAATGGAAATTTTTGAGGTGCCAACAAGCACTCATGGCCGAGCACACTCAAAACAACCCCACGGTGCAGAATGAGGAAGGCAATCCAGCTGTTGTCCAAGGAGATGGATAGCAATTAGGTCCGGATGACAATTGGAACCAGCAAGCTCCTCTTGCTCCACCATATGGCCCACAGAAGCTCTAACAATTCCAACCAGAGCGGTTTCCATATTTCAACCAAGGTCAGGGGTCGTACTACGCTCCCCAAGAACAATATTACATGTCGGCTCCACTCCCTCAGCAGCCACCTCCACGTCATACTCTCATAGAGTACGGCCTACCATCAATCCACAGAGCTGACATGGGCATTGTCCATCCACAGGTGCAAGCCCAACACTTTGAGATCAAGCCTTCTATCATGCAGCTGATCCAGAGCACCATTCAGTTCGGCGGCTTGCCCAGCGAGGATCCCAATGCCCATCTCTCCAATTTTCTGGAGGTATGTGATACTTTTCGCTACCACAGAGTGTCTACAGATGCAATTTGTCTTTTCCTATTCCCCTTATATCTAAGGAATAATGAGAAAGACTAGATCAAAGGATTTCCACAATGATCCATCCTCACCTGGGAGGATCTCACCTAGGAGTTCCTGTCCAAATACTTCCCACCCTCGAAGATGGTGACACTACGGAACGAGATCCACAACTTCTAGCAGCATGACTCAGATTCATTATACGAATCATGGGAGCACTTCAAGGAGATGTTGCGCAAATTCCCACACCATGGACTTCCAATTTGGATTCAATTTCAAACCTTATATGGAGGGTTGAAAACAAATACAAAGTCTGTGGTGGATGCTGCTGCTAGAGGTACGGTAATGAGGAAGTCCCCTGAAGAACTCTTCAAACTACTAGAAGAAATGTCTGCCAACAGCTTCCAGTGGCATTCCAATCGAGGCACACAGAAATGAGGTATGCATAATATTGATGCTACAACTATGCTTGCGGCCCAATTGGACGTTGTGTCCAAGAAAATCAACACGCTCAATCTGAAGGGCGCGTCCCAAGTACATGCAGCAAACCATCCGTCGTGTAGTGAATGTGGTGATAACCACGTCATGGGGGAATGCTCGGGTGCTGCTGGAGGCCATTAGACAAGAGAGGTGAGTTATGTTTCACAAAATCGAGGGCCCAACTAGTACTAGTAGTAACAGAACCCGGCATGGTGGGATCAACAGAACATAGGTTGGGGCCAACAACAGCAGAATCCTCCACCCCAGTGACCGCCCACCTACAATCAGCCAACTTATCCAAACCAGTTCCAGGGGAAAAATATCCCCAAAGGGTCCTTATCAGCATCAAGGGTATCAGAACCCTCACCCAAAACAACCACAGCAGCCACCACCTCCACCATCTCAACAACCACCTCAGCAGGAAGCACCTCAAGGTTAGAGGATCTCATGACCAAATTCATATCTACTGCTGAGAACGGGTTCCAAAATCAAGAGGCTTCAATTCGAGTCTTGGAGAATCAGATTGTCCAGCTAGTGAACCAACTCTCAAGAAGGAAACCTGGTACACTACCAGGTAACATAGAGAAGAACCCAAGGGAGGAGGCCCATGCTATCATGATACGGAGTGGAAAAGAGCTCCAACAGAACCAACCAGCACATTCAGGTGCATCCACACCCCCTGTTGATGAATAAGGTACAAATCCAGACCCCTCCTCGTCCCAAATCCCATAGCATGAGGCTTCGCAGAATAAAGGGAAGGAGGTTGTCAAACCCTTTGAACCTGCCTTACCCTTCCTAGAGAGATTGAATCAGAGGAAGTTGTACCACTAGTTCATAAAATTCATGGACGTGTTCAAAAATCTGCATATAAATATTCCATTTGTAGAGGAACTGACGCAGATTCCCACTTATGCCATATTCATGAAGGAAATACTCTCCAACAGAAGAAAAATGGAGGATCTGGTCACTATTTCCCTAACCAAGGAGTGTTTTGCAGTCGTCCATCATTCAATTACTACTAAACTCTAGGATCCAGGTAGTTTCACTATCCCCTGTACCATTGGACCATGCGAGTTTTGGAAGGCTCTCTGTGACTTAGAGACCAGCGTGAATCTCATGCCCCTCGGAGTTTTTAAGAATCTCGGGCTCAATGATTTGAAGCCTACCTGAGTAGCCCTTCAACTTACTGATCAATCCATAAAAAATCCGAAGGGACTACTGAAGGATGTGCTCGTCAAAGTGGGTAGGTTGATCTTCCCTGCTGATTTCATCATCCTCGACATGGAGGATGATCAGGAGGCACCTCTTATATTTGGAATACCTTTCTTGGAAACTGTGAAGGCACTCATCAATGTGCACCAAGGGGAGATAATTTTTCGAGTAGGAGATGAGAGAGACTCCTACAATGTTCTCAAGGCCATCAAGCATGCATCATCGCCCAATCATGAGGAACGTTCTGTGATGTCCACCGTGGATGATCGCTTAGTGGATGATCTGGTATGTTCTTTTATTTCTGATAACTTTTTCATTCCAGATAGTCCAGTTGAAGAAGAGCAAGAGAACCTACAATTCCTAGAAGGCTAGGGCAGCTACTATTGGGACCATTATCCACCATGAAACTAAGGTAAATTAGGTAAGTAGGTCAAGACAACGACCTAAAACAAAGGTGCTTCCTGGGAGGCAACCCAGAGGATACACACCGTGTACCACCTAGATACACACAGCGTGTACTTATTAATTTTTATTTCTTTTCAAACTATTACAAAAATATATATTAACTAATTAGTAAATAGGGATGATTTCGGTGCTGATGGTATGGTCACTGGAGTTTATCTGAGTCGTCCCCAGTTTGAATCCTCCCGACCTACCTTCGGCACGGGGTTCCTCCTTTTTATCCCCGTGTTTTTTTACACAGCGTGTGTGGTATTTTTCATATTATATATATATATATATATATATCTGTGTGTGTGTGTCTGTGTGTGTGATTATAAGAAAACCCATGATGGGGATAGGTCGTTTGGCCAGGGTCGTAACCCGGTTCCAAAAGACCTGGGTTCGAATCCTGACAACCACCCCATTTCCATCATTTTTCCTTTTAATAAAACCACACGGCGTGTCTTTCGATATATGTCATGTGTGCCATGTTTTTCCTTACTACATTGAAAAGTTTTTTAACCTAAAGAAATTCATGCAGGTGAAGTTGGCAGATTGGCAGAGTCTCAGCCCTGGATCCAAAAGACCCGGGTTCGAACTCGGCTAATCTCCCAACATCATCCCAATTTGTATAATTAAAAACCACACGTCGTACTTTTCTTTATTCCCATGTAGTATAAGTATTATAAATTAAATATATATAGATAATAAATAGGATTAGTAGTACAACCTTTGCTCCAGTGGTTGAGGGCCTCCGTTCAGAATGTCCAATCGCTGGTTCAAACCTCGCCCCAAGCACCGGACCAAAGGTTTTACTTCTCTTTTTCCAATTTTAAAACACACAGTATGTATTTCCCGATACATTATGTAAATAGTTTTCTTTTTAATAAATTATGTGTGTGTATATATATATTATTTTAATTATTAATATTAATTATTATATAGTTTACTATAATAATTATATATATATATATATTAAAAAAAATTGGACCACACAGCGTGTAATCCATATGTACACATCGTGTACCTCGGCTATATATGCAGCAGACCACCTGGCATTAGGCCATGTCATGCGGACTCCTCTCCTCTTCCCATTTTCTTCCCCCGTACGACACCCACCTACCCACTCTCAAATCCGTTGATTTTGTTCGTTTTGGGTTCTGATTTCTATTGAATTGTGATCCTTGGTCTAGGTAAGCCCTTCTTCACCCTCTCTTTCAAGTTATTAGAACCATTTAGGGTGATTTTGGGATCGGTCGACCATTCAGATTCTGCGATACATGGCCACAAAATGAAGAACACGCACCGTGTACTTTTTTACACGACCACACACTAAAATGCTTTGCAATTTGAATATACACGGTGTGTATGTTTGGTACACACTGTGTACCTTTACCCATCATACTCAGGTATCCTTTGCACACAGACTCACACGCCATTTTCATCAACACGGCGTGTGTGTTCGGTACACGCCGTGTATGACATTTCTTTTGGCCCATCCATGTGTACGCACTTCACACGTCCTCGCATACCATGTTCATTTACATGATGTGTTTGTTCGGTAAACACCGTGTATGTCGTTTCTTTCGGCCAGTCCATGTCTACCCCCCCCCCCCCCCACACGGCCATCTTCCTCTGTTACTGAACATGCCGTGTCTGATCCGTACATGGTGTTTTCATTATTATTATAACTGTTAAAATCGTGGTCGTGTTGTCTTCAATACCCGACCATGTACATATTTTCTGAACACATTGTGTATGTTTGGTACATGTTGTGTACCCTTTCCTGGTCTCCCATACTCCCTCAGCGTGTTTCTCCATAGAACACGGAATACTACCCAGTTTTCACTACACGTCATGTACTCTAGATGTACACGCCGTGTACTTTTCTTTTCTAGTTTTCTCACATTTTATTTGTTTTATTTTCTTTTCTTTTTCTATTTGTTTCATTTTTCTTTCTTTTTCAGGTTCTGGCAGACTGAGATCCTTCCTGTGGGAGGCGGCCCACCTCAGCCACTGAGGGAGAGAGGCCCATTTACCGTCGGATACGAATCCAGCCTGCGACGTAGCCAGACCCAAACGCTCTAGTCTATGAGCTCCCTCTGTTGGCCATCCTTCCACCCCTCACTCCCTCAGCGGAGGTTGGGCCTAGTGCTACTGCATCTCCACATTCCAGTATAGAGCCTCCGAGCACCACTATTTCTACCCCACAAGCTGCCACTCCTCCTGATCCATCTTCAGTATCCGCAGCTGGACCATCCTCGAGCACCCCATCCAGCGGGTCTCCGTCTACTTCAGTGGATCCACCCCTAGAGTTGTCTCCTGCTGCTGCACCTCCACCTGGACCGGCACCTGAAGGTGTGCCCTACCCATGCATGGTGTTCCCAATCACCGACTTGTCCCATGACAGAGTTCGACGTTTCTCTCGCCGCCGTATTCCATTGAGCGGCCGCTACCTCGACAACACTGGGGAGAGTTAGAGGATCTCCTTGGACACACTCCACTGCTCGATATTTTCTAAGTTATCACTCCTATTTTTCAAGATTTATTTTTGGAGTTTTCAACCTCATTCGAGTTCGACAGAGCTGAGTACCGAGAGACACCTGGTGATGTGGTACCTGTGGTTCGGTTTCGGTTGGGCGGCTGACGTTTCTCTCTTACTATGACTGAGTTCAGCCGAGGGTGCGGTTTCTATCCTCATCCCATCACCCCACCCCCTGTCTCCACCCTTACCTAACACGATCACTCTGAGCTCATATCCATGTGGCGGGAGATCACTGGGTCGGACCACTGGTATTCCCCCACTTCCCAGAAGAGAACCCTTATCACTAACCCCATTCTTCGTTTCACCCATCGGTGCATCAGCGCCATTATTTTCCCACACCATGAGGACATGGGGGTCGTGACCTTCTGTGACATGGAGCTCCTTACCTGTGTCATCTGGAAGGACTACCCAAACCTCCCATACCTTGTCGCCTCCTACTTACATGCCATGTTTACCAGCCTTCAGGGCAACCTGAACGGTGGGTTTTATGCCACTCGCCTTGACCACCATCTCGGGGTTTTTGAGCCTTCTCTACCCCATGAACGGCTAGGTTCACCCCATTGTATGGACTTTCTCATGCTCATTCACATGGGAATGGTTCGGAAGCAGGGATGCTTATGTCCTTGCCCAGGCTCCGCCCCGCCGACCTGCTGACCCTGCTGCACCTACCACTGCACCTGCTCCAACTTACCCCCCCCCCCTCCAGCTTCCCCACCCCACCCACCTACTTCTGACCCCCCTTGTTCTAGCCTACCTTTTTCTATTACCCCACCTACCCCCTACCCCCGCACCCTCAGTCGGTCTCTCCCTTTCCCTCCGCCTCGATACGATGGAGCAACACTTGGTTCATATCGCCAGTCGCCAGGATCTCCTAGAGAAGATGTTTGGGCTTATTCTTCAGCATCTTGGTATTCTACTGCCATTGCCACATGACTCTGCCTCAGTTCCTGTTCCTTCTTCAGAATCTCTACTGCCCTTTACCGCGTTGGCCATGGATTATGTTTTTCTATCCATAGTGAGCCCAGCTGCTGCTACCACTGCTTCCCCCACTACTACCAGTCCAGGGAGTGATGTTGAGCTTCCTATTCCGAGTCCATCTCATGAGGCTCCAACTTTGATGGATTCTCTTCCAGATGCAGTTTTTGTGCCTCCAGTTTCCACGGCTCCTGAGCCTTCTCTACTGGCTGATTCTATACTGGATGATTCCTCCTCTGAGGTGACCCCCTGACTTGTTTTTGGATCCCTATTTTTCATTATATATATCTTTGTGATCTCTTGTGCCTGTGTATTTTGTGTATGCTGCAGTGTTATCTTTCTCCACCCATCCCAGGTACTCTGGAACATTTTGGGCTGCACTTTTCTGCCACCTCCCGTTTTTCTTTGCCTAGACACGAGGGGAGTATTCTTTTTACTTTATTTTCTTTTTCTTTCTTTCTTTACTTCTTCCATTACTTACCCTCGTTCTGGTCTACTCTTGTGTCCCCCCATTCCCTTTTCACTTTTTGAGAACTTGGTGGACCAAGGGTGCTATTAAGTATGGGGTTGTCTCTCGACCTCATTCGTCTTTTCCCTTTTCCGATTCTAGGAAACATCATTATTAGAAGATATATTTGAAAACGTGAAGACATTTTTGGTTAATCATATTTTTAAAATAATAACGCTGAAAGTGGAAATTTTTTAAAGATGCATGCTTATTTTAGTTCTTAAGTATTTTAAAATGAGTACTGATATAATTTAAATTACAACTTGTAATCTTTGGATAAATACATCGATTAGACTAATCAATTATTTACAAGTCATGACCTAATTGGCTCTCTTTTTATGCTACCCACTTTTGATAGGTATTCTAAACCCCTTTTCATATTCTCCCTAATACCCTATTTCTTGACAGATTCTTAGAATATACATAACTACTAGAATTTGCAAGTTTTCTTTTCAAAACATGAGTAATTTTTTAATTACATTAAAATGATTGAGGCAATAGATTGTTTAAACCCCTTTAATATTGAGACCTACCCTACATTCTATCTTCTTGAAGCCCTTAGAAACCATGAATATCCTTTATAGGAAGCCTATTACAAGCTTATTCCCCTTCCTACACTGATTCTTTTATAATTTTGCATGACTATTTATTTGATCTTAAAAGAAGGGATTAGAGACACATGACATACTTTTGTGAATTGTCAAGATATTAAGTATGGGGGGAGAGCCTCTTGATCATCTAGGGAAACAAGGGTTCCAAACCTCTATTCATTGAGATTGTGAAAGGTCCTCTTTGTATTAACCTAAAAAAAGGGAAAAAATGGTGAAAACAAAGGGGCCTTATTCTCACTTGTTGGTTTTTGATTCCTACCCAACTAAAGGAGATGGAGGTGATGAGATTATTTGATAAATCTTGTTGAGGATGCATTTACATTGAGCTTAATTTTGAATATAATGCATTATTATTTAAAGAATTTAGCCTCCTCTTTCAAGCCTTAGAGTTATTTTCACATCTTTACCTACCAACCTTTAGCCACAAAAACATCTGATCCTTATTGAAAAGTCCTCATGATTTTTGTAAGTCAAATTTACTAAAGTGGAGAACTAGATTTCTTGCAAACCTATGGATAGAGTGTATATATCTTTGATTGATAAAAAATTTTATTTAAAATTTATTGAGTGTTGAATATATTATTGGTGAGGTAAATCATCAAGTGGATTTATTATTTTTGAAAGGTTGAAACTTGTGTTAAAAGAGGATGAAAGTAGTTAATTGAATTATATACGAGGCATGATTAGAATATCTCCAGAATTGAAACTGTTTTGTATTCTTTTTGGAATTTTCTCCTATAACTTATTATTTACATTTATGATTAACTGAATTCCTTCCTTTTAAAATATAGACTCCGATAATTAGATGTTGAGATTTTCTTGAGGGCAATAAAATGACTAAGTATGTGGGAGTTTGATGCACCCGATTTGTGTATACATTTTTCATACATTTCAACAAAAATAAAAATAAGTTTTCAGTAATTACCTACTAATTAGGGGACAAATACTTTGATTTTGGTGATCTTGTTCATTTTCAAAAGTTTCATGGCCAAATACACAAAACAGAGGAAAACTAAGAAAAAATTTACAACTACACGGTGTGTACTTTATACACGTCGTGTACATTCAAGCTCAGACACGGGTTGACCAGGGCAAGTACATGCCCAAGTAACTAGCAGCCAGTACACACCGTGTTCATACCCTACATGTCGTTTATACCATTCTAGATGAAATTGGTGGATGAGAATATTCAACACACCCATGTAGCCGGCTGAAGAGGACACTTTGTGTTCCACTGATACACACTGTGTATACATTTCTAGAAGCGGTTGGTGGCTGAAAAATGAGACTAAACACCGTGTATGGCGGCGCTATACACTGTGTATATTCACCTACCAGCCGGCATCGTGTTCCAAGTCAAATATGGCATGTTAGTCCACCTACCAGCAGAGAAAACGGAGGCAAAAATGCATTGACAAAACTACACAGCGTGTACTTTGTCCACACTTCGTGTAGTTATTTTTTCTATAAAAATAGGCCTTGGCCACTGGACGAAAGGAGTGGAGGTTGTGGTGTTTTGTAGAGAAAAGGGTTGAAATTTCAAAGGAGAGATGCTCTTCTGTCGTGCTATCATCGTTCTACCGTCTACCAAAGAATCATTTCTACCTCAAAGTTTCAAGTATGATGTACAAAAACCCTTTTTTACATCGGTTTTTTTCTTTTTAACGTTGGTTTTTAGGCGACGTTATTGCGAGCGATGTTAAAAATATAATTTTTTATGTCGGTTATTTAATAAAAAATGTAAAAAATGATTTTTTATGGTTTTTAATGTTGGTTTTTAAAAAACCAACATGAAATACATTCTGTAAATGGCGTTAAGAAGCCATTTTTTACGTCGGTTTTTGAAAAAACCGACATTAAAAGTCATTTTTTACGTCGGTTATTTAATAACCAACGTTAAAAGTTATTTTTAACATCAGTTATTAAATAACAAACTTAAAAAATTTATACCATCTTGTAGAAAATTTCCTAATATTTCATTTGACAGGTCATAGAGCTCAAATAGAGTTATGGATCAAAAGTTATGACGATCAGAAGTTTGATATTTTTTTCGAGGAAAGACTGAATCATCCAACTGTAGCTTCTATTAGAAGGAATTTTTGAATCTGTAGGGGGATTTGTAGTTTTACCATAATATAAAGAATCATCCATCATTAAAATAAATTAATAATCATTAAATGGTATATCAATTAAGAAAATTACTCATATAAAATATAAATCATGGGAAAATAATTACAAATACCTTGACGAGGTCGCTGAAATAAGCAATCGTTGATTCACGTTGAAGATCAAACAAGTTGATTTGGTGGAACGATGATGGTTGAAAGAAATGATCATAAAATGGTATATCAATTAAAAAACAAATCATAAAAACCCTAAATCAGGAATATATGATTAAATATACCTTGATGAGATCGCGGGAATAAGAAATAATTGATTCACGTTGAAGATCAAAAGAGTTTATTTGGGGGAACGATAATGGTTGAAATAAATTATCATCAAATTCAGATGTGTTTATAATGGAAACATATAATTAAGATGCTAAGAGAAAACACGGTGTTAAAAATTTTAGGCGGCAATTCAAAATTTTGATGTCGTGATGTAAAAAAATTGAAATTTCGCATTCGCGGGATATTAAAATTATCTTTCACGTCAGTTTTATGATAACCGACATGAAAATATATTAAAATTTTCAATTATTTTTCACGTAGTTTATTATAAAACTGACGTGAAAAATCAATCTTCATCACCTTTTAACGTCGATTATTAAATAAC
The DNA here is from genome assembly GCA_963277665.1 of Viscum album. Taxonomy (NCBI): domain Eukaryota; kingdom Viridiplantae; phylum Streptophyta; class Magnoliopsida; order Santalales; family Viscaceae; genus Viscum; species Viscum album. The sequence continues at coordinate 816,377,251 of OY728162.1, forward strand.
CAATGTGAAAAATCGATTTTCATGACTTTTTCACGTTATTTATTTAATAATCAATGTTAAAAGGTGTTTTTCACATCGGTTATTTAATAACCGCCATTAAAAAAGTTTACAAAAATGTATTTCATTTCCAAAGCTTTAATTTTACAGGTCATGGAGGTCAAACAGAGTTACAGATTAAAATTTATGGCCTTCAGAAGTTGGACATCCCTAAGACATCGTTTAGAGATGATCAACTTCTGAAAGCCGTAACTTTTAATCCGTAACTCCGTTTGAGCTCCGTGACCTGTCAAATTAAAGCTTGGGAAATGAACTAAATTTTTGTAAACTTTTTTTACATCGTTTATTTAATAACTGACGTGAAAATTCATGAAAATATATTTTTTACGTCGGTTATTAAATAACCGACGTGAAAAATAAGTAAAAATTTTAATATATTTTCCTGGAAATGGATTTTTCACGTCAGTTATTTAATAACCAATGTGGAAAATTTATTTACATTGATTTTTCATGTCGTTTATATAATAACCGACATGAAAAATCAGATAAAATTGATTTTTCACGTCGGTTCTTATATAACTGACGTGAAAAATCAGCAAAAATGTATTTTTAGGTCGGTTATATAATAACCGACGTGAAAAATAGATTTTTAGATATTTTCACATCGGTTCTAAAAAACCTACATGAAAAAGGGCGACGTAAAAAATGTTTTTGTAATAGTGATCTCATCAGGTATTGAGAGTTTTGTGTTTATTATTTTCTATATGTGTAACTAAACACCCAGTGTGTTGGGGTTGTGGGAGATGATGAGTTGTAATTTAAATTAAGTTGCTATGAATGTGTTTTTTCTATTAACCCCTTCTTATTATTCTTAAAATACTTCATCATATCACTGGAAATTCTATACCGGACCAAGGGTAGAATTTTCAGGGATTCAAAAGGAGAATATCGAAAAATAATTTCATGACCATTGGAAGTGTTCATCGACTCAAAATGGACTAAGACAAATAAAGATCTGTTAAATACTAACTACCGGACCAAGGATTTAGTTTATTCAGCTCTAAATATAAAGTTTACTAGACCAAGGGAACTTTATTATAAATTAAACCCAGAGAGTTGGGTTATTATGAACAACACAACCTCTTAAGAAATCTGATTTTATAATCAACTTCTCATTAATCCATAGCCCCAATGCATGTTTCTCTCTCTATTTGTATCAAAATCAATCTTCCCGTACTTACTTTCATTTCATTAAGAATTTTGTTAAAAGGATCTTAAAAACCAATTGTTCTTCTTGTACCCAAACAACCAACAAATATCGATTCTAAATTCAGAAAACTTCACTTAAAACAAAAATACAAACAAAGTTAAGAAAAATAAAAATAACTTCTTAAGTTCCTTGTGAATCAACCCCTTACTGGTGCTATACTTGTTAGGGTAAAAATAATTTGGGGCACCAAAAACATACCTTTGGTGAAACGACACGCCAGTTTCCAAGAGACAATAACTTTTATCTTTTTAGGATCTATAGATACGACTTTATTAGAAATGAAATATCCAAGGAAGAAAACTACATGTATCCAAAAAACAAATTTATATAATTATCCATATAATAGGTGGTCCCATAAAATGATCAACACAATCTCTAAAAGTTATTCATGTTCTTTATGAGTTTGAAAATGCAGCAAAATTAAATCCATAAATACCACAACAAAAGAGTATAGGTACCATTGAAGGAAATGATTCATAAATTCCATGAAAACCACTAGGTAATTTTTAATACCAAAGGGAAAGACACCATATTCATAATTTCCATAACGACCCCTAAAAGAATCCTTTGGTATATCCTCTTTCCTAACCTGGAGTAGGTGATACCCTGATCATATATCAGTTTTTGAGAACCATCGGTCTCCCTTCAATTGATCAAAAAGGTCATCAATATGAGGTAGTATATATATATATATATATATTCTTTATCATAAAATGATTTAGTATATGAGATCAATATAGAGTCATAATGAATCGTATGCCTTCTTGAAAAAAATTTACTAGAGCAACCCAAGGTGACGTACTTTGTCTTATGAACCCTATACTTTCCAATTATTCCAATTGGACCTTCAATTAATTAAATTATGTTGGTGTCATTCTATAAAATGGAAGTGAGATAGGATTTATCCCCTGATGGAGATCAATCAAAAATTAAACTTCCCTTTCTAGTGTGAAACCTATGAAATATTTAGGAAACATGTTAGGATAGTGATCCACAAGGGTAGTGAAATTTCTACTCTCAAATATTTGATTAGTCCACAATGTGAATGTTTCTAAATGATAAGAAATAATTCCAACCAATTGTGCTAAAGGTCCTCCTCTTCCCTCCTTCACATCATAATCTACTTTAAAGAGATCCATTATCCCATTAGAAGATGTAAACTCTAATCGTAATGTATAACAATAGATATGAGTCTTACTTGTAAGTAACCAATAAATTCCCAGGTTTATGTCAAAGATATACATATCTTGAATAGAAAAGTCCCAAAAAAATTGGTCTCAAATGATTTTTATAGTTAAGTTTGACATTTAAATCCATTATACTCGCATTTTTTGAGAGGTGCCAAGATACTTATCATGTGTTTTGTCATTTCTATATACAACCCCATTTGATTAAAGATAAATGAAGTAATAAAATATTGGGATGAACTAGTATCAAATATAACTAGTATAATCATTGAGTTAAGAATAACAGTGCCTCGTATAGTTGAGGGACATGATTAATCTTCTATGATCATCTTCTCATCACCATACAACTAGTTACTCACTCCCCCTTGTTCCTTGATTTTTCATTATGGTTGCATTGATTGGGGAGTTGGGGTGTTCTTGTAATCACCATAATTTTTCAATTATAAGGATGAGAATTGTTCTAATGATATATTCCAGTTGATGTATAAGATATATGAGACACATTAGATTTATTTCCAGCAAATAACATTGTATAATTACAGTAATCACATTAGAGATGTCCCATATTACTATAGTTGTGGAATGCTCTTGGTGGTTCTGTACAATCTCTCTATATTTTATCAAGGAAATGAAATTGTAAATAACCATGATTATTAGTTGCTCTTTGAATAAAGTTAACTGATCTAGTGGTTTGATTTTTTGATGCTCCACCACCTTGGAAGTTGGTGTCCCTCTTCTTCTTGGTTGAAATGTTAAATTTATCACCTCTTCCCATGTAGTAAAACATACTTACTCTAGCATGATACTCTGTAATATCCCTTCCATACATGGTTTCTCTATTAAACATTTCCTCTATATAATCATTAATACAAATCACATATATCTTATAAATAATTGTTAGTCACATTCTATACTCAAAGATGCATGCCTTTAAGGGTGTGTTGGTACCTACTTATGGAGAAAAACAAACTAAGTTAATAAATGTATTTTTATACTCTGTCATTGATAGATTTTCTTACTTAAGATTGAAGAAATTTTTTAATATAGTTAACTTGTAGGTGTGAGTATAGAATTTTTTGTTGAAAAATTCATCACATCCTCTCCATGTAAGGCCTTGGGTGACTTTATCATGGACTATAAAATCCCACCATTGGCATGAAAGATACTCATATATGTATACCACTAATATGAATTTTATATCAACTGATTTTACAAGGAAATAAAAAAAACAAGTTCATTCTATTAATCCACACTTCTACCTTTTTAGGTTCTGAATCCCCCCCCCCCCGAAATATTGGTGGATTAAATTTTTGAAACTATATAGAATTATCCACTTTTTTGTTTATCATTTTTATTTCCCTTATCAACAGCTCGAAAATTTGTGACAATTCCCTGAAAAATTTGTCGGTCCACTTGTGGTTCAGGTGAAACCACATTTTCTATAGCCTTTTCTTGGGGGTTTATATGTCATCTAACTGGTTCCATTTCCCTATAGTCACAATAAAACACCACTTAGTCATTAGTCACATGAAACTATTGAGTTAGAATATTCCAAATCATAAAAAACAGTCGCCATTATAACTAATTCACTGAAATCATCAAACATATTATGATCAATATAGTACTAGTGGGAAGTCTCATTAATAATGAATGATATTATACCTTCATATGTTAAACCCATGGATATGATATGAAAAACACTTATAGGTTTCCAAAATACCCTTTTTTCTTGTACCACCTTGGTAACTTTAATTTTAGTATAAAGGGGTAAGTTATATATTTTTATGCAATACATTTCATGTTTTGACATTTCTTGTATCATTTCCACTATCCCAAGATGATAAACTGATCCTGATTGATACCATTTGTAAAATAATAACCCAACCCATTATCTTGGGTCAGATCGAAGGTGCTACTGACCTTGGTTGATGTCCCCAAGACACTAAAGGTTTAATTTCCCAACTTTTTATGAAGATACATTTTTTTTATTTAATTCCATTTTTTGACCTAATATGGATGCATAGTAAGGGTATAGAGGAAAATAGGGTGTATATGGATTATTCGGAGCCTGGAGTCCCATTTTTTGGAATAAATAGTTGGGCCTCATAGTTACTAGAAATGATGTAACCCAATTCACATAGTTAGAGTAAACAATGCGGGGTGTTTTAGTGCATAGCAAAGGGTTCATGGTTTTCCCTAACCATACGACCTAGGTTATACTCCAGTGTGTGTGTTGTGGGTTTTGTAATAGAGGTAAAATGCATGGTTGGTGCATGGTTTTTCTAACCATACACCATGACCATGTGAGGGAGGTCTTGAGGAAGAGATGGGAGTATGATTTTTGAATGGTTTGGCCATACATGAAACCATACCATACAACCCGGTTTTTAAAGGGAAAATTTCCATTTTTACACTAATTATTTTAAATAGTTAAACATCTTTCCTCCTTTCTTATTTCCTCTAGAGTTTATCCCTCTCCCTTTCATTGGAGCTCATCCATGGAACCCACCTCTACTTTGTGATGTCTCTCTAATTCGGACTCCGATTCAAACATTTTTTGTATCATTGGATAGCCACTGATGAGTTCTTTATTCCTCTTTAACCTTTCACTATTTCCCTTCTCCTTGATAGAGTTATTTTGGTGCAAGATAATATGCCCTATTTCCATGCTGTGCATATGTTCTTCCATTTTCTCTTGATCTAGACTGAATCATAGGTTGGGACTGGATGACTGTTCTTTTATGGGATTAAGGTAGGTGGAATATACCTTTTCCATCAAATTTTAGTTGTTTTATACCATGTTTCAATTATATTGCATGTCGTACATTCCAAGTGATGCTTATTAAATTGATAAACCCATGAGTTAAATGCAATATTAATGATTAATACATGTGGTGAAACCCTTATATATGGTTGGATATTGCTAACCTCAACCCGAACCACCCATGGGGGGTTATTCCTTTTGACCATGAATAAGTCAACCTTGGGGTGTGTTAAACATGTTGTTAATTATTGGGAATTGATTATGGTACTAAAGTGAATTATTAAAGGTTTTAAGCACCTTATAGCACCTTTTCATTTGTATATAAGAGGTATGATATGGATAATACCTTGGATTGTATATGAATATGAAGGTATTAGTGAATTGATTAATGAAAAAGTTTAGGAAATGGAAAATGGTTTGGTTATGATGATAATGGAGGGTTCACGGTATGGCACTGATGACCCACTTGGATGCCTTGGACATTTCTACTCCAAGGATCTAGTTCACTAACCCAATTGGATTCCATGGACATTTCTACTCCTAGGATCCCATTTAATTATCTTATTTTTATTCCTTGGAAATTTCTACTCCTTGGATCCTATTTAATTAATTTACTTGACCTTCTTAGTTTCCTTGGACATTTCTACTCCTTAAATAACATTTATTTGACTTATTAAGATGGCTTGGAAAATTCTACTCTAAGGATCCAGTACACTAGGATGCCTTATACATTTATACTTCTTAGAATCCTATTTAATTGGTTTACTTGACTTACTAGGATGACTTGTACATTTATACTCCTTAGATCAAGTTTACTTGTTTTTCATAGATTACTTAGATGCCTTGAAAATTTATACTTCTTAGATCATGGACCATGTAGGCATGATACATGTTTACATAATTTAGGCCTTTTACTATGCTTGTCATGCTTTACAGATAGACCTTGAGATTTAGTTGCTTTATCATAGTGAGACTTGATAGAGTGGATAGTATCACTTATTTTTTTATTACTATTAATCTTGAATATTTTCACACTACTTCAGCTTATATGCATGGAATGGGCATGTTGTAGAAACTATTGTTGGTGACCAATTGAGTGTTGTCTTACACCCTATTCGGGCCTCTATTGGGTACCTGGATAGACTTCATGGAAGAAGGTAGGGGTAGGGGAAAGCGCTCGCTTGGTGATACTGGATTGATATTTGCATAGTACTAGGGGAGAATAGGACCAAGCTGTGGATCATGATGTTATCGGGGCATAGTTACTTTTTTTTATACATGTATTGTATCATATGCCTATTTCCATGTATTTACTATATTTTGTATAGAATTCCATGATCATCATTTTTATATGACATTATTGGATGAGATTACTTAGTTATTTATATGATGGATTTTTATTCTTCATCTATTCAATTATTTGATATGATTCCACTATTGATTGATATGATTATATCATTGTGCTACACTCTGATTATGGAGGTATAGTCTCCCCCTATTCCACCATGGACCCTCACTACTAGTCTGTAGCCTATGGAATATGGAGAGGCGCACTTTAGGCCATGTGACCCACCATCTTAGGGCACCATTAGTGGATTCTGATTCAAGGAATGAAAAATTGGTATCAAAGGTGTTTCTTTTTTTTCTTATTGTTTGGAAATATTAGACATAATATTAGTAATATTTCAGAGTTTAGTGATGAGTAGTGCATGGTATTTGCTAACCCACATATATAAAAACACCAAATTACCTAGGATTGGATATGATGTTCTGGTTTATGTCTGTTACAATTGATTTTATTCCACCTTTGGGTGACACACTTGATGTTTAATGTTCATTATGATTACATATTTTTACCCTTGGCCTAGTATGGAAAAAAAATATTGCATCATGCATCATCATAGGAACTTCAGGGTTATATGTCATGCATTATGCCATGCCATTTTTATATTACTGTGTACATTTGATAAGTGTAATTCATGCATATATTTTATTGTATTTTAATGTCTTTATTTGTGTGTTTTGATCAATATTCTTTCCAAATGTTGAGTAAGTTAACTTGTTTTGTGTTTTACAGTAGGATACAATGAATAATTGAAAAAGGAACAAAAATAGGTGAAGAATGGAGAAAAATGAAACTTCTCATGATGAGTGAAGTAAAGCGACATGACACTAGATTTTTGGAGTAAGAATAGGAGGTGTAAAATAAAGAAATTATATTACACGATGTTTAATTCTATTACACATTGTGAATTCATCCATAGAATTTGTTGCTTCTAGAACAAGTCGTGACATGCATACATGTTGTGAAACACTATTACACACCATGTAAGTAAATTACACGATGTGAATCTTTTAGGAATAATATTTTGGATAAGAAATATACCAATATTTACAAGAAATGAAGATTCAAGGATTACACATCATGATCCAAAGTTACACGTCGTGACATGAGTCAATGGTCAAAGTCTTCGAATGTGATTTACACAAATCCAAAAATCACAGAACCAACTTAGGATTAGGATTACATGACATTTAATCACATTACACATCCTTTAATGGGTTGGGTATATCCCATCTAGTTCCTATAAATAGATTATCTTCCTACTTCTTGAAATCATTGAGATTTGAATAGAGACCAAAGCCTGGAGCAAAGCTGTTGTGCCTCTCTGGGTTCTTTCTCTTTATTTATGTTTTATTTTCTCCTTACCTCTAAACCTCTCATCACTAGGATGAGGGGGTAATCCCTCTATATGCTATGGTGATTTAATCAAAGGAGGAAGGTGTGTTGTATTTAATTCTTTTTTCAATTCTTTTATTTGGTTTTCATGATTTTGTTCATCAAATTTCAATCCATTTATTTTTATTTTATCATGAACATTGATAATATAATTAAAAGGAACATATAAAATATGCAACTGATAACCCTAAATGATGAATTACCATTATAAACTTTAGGGGAAATTAGGTTTAAACATGGTATCAAGATAAACTTGATTCATCAACACCCTAAATTATCGGACTAAGGGAAATATGATATTGTCACATCAAGGAGGGGATACCATGACCATTAGATCTTACTCATATCGAATATGACACCAATAATGAATCAATCAATATATATTCTAAGATCCAATTGCACCTGAACCCTGATATTATGTTACTCTGTCACACTTTTAAAATCTATTTCAAAACTAATCAATCTGTCATACTTTGCTTTCTTCTTTTATTTCTCAAAACCAATAAAATTAATCACTTATCACCTTTTTCTTTAAATTAGTAAAAAAATCAATTGAAAAACTAATTAAACTAATTTCACCATCTCTATGGGTTCAACCCTGAACTTTTCTTATACTAAATTTTAATTAATTTAGTATCATAGTTCGGGTTTTATAGAATTTCTTTTTCATAGTATTGTAAGAAATTAACAACACCCTATGGGGCTATCAGAATTTCTTGAAATATGTTTTGGTTCTTGGTTTATATATCCATGAAATTGTGCTAAAAATTCATGTAGGGACTTGATAAATAATAGGTTGGAATTAAATGGATTCCATTCTTAAATTTATAACGTGTACGAGACCTTATAAATTAGAAGTGATGATCTATATAGTTCAACCTTTTAAAGAGTTTTTTATATAAATGAAAATGAATTTAAATGAAATTCAATTCTAAAATTAAATGGTCGCCATTAAATAGAGATTCCAATCATAATTTAAAGGGTTTTTTCCTCTATAAATTGAAATTGACACTCTGTATACATGGATATTAGAATTATAATAGATAACATGACCCTAACTTGACCTTATTAGTTTGAAGTGTGTAGTGTCTCTTACTTATCTTATGATTTTTATGTCACCTATACCTAGATTTAAGAGTAGGAAGAGGCGTGTCACTTGTGTTTAGGATGGATTGTTCCTATCCTATTCGTATATCTCTGATCCTATTATTATTAAATATTGAATAAGTCATGTTCTTGGCATTTTTATAGATATGAAACCATGAAGGATTCCATTCGTGTGCCAAGTGGGTGGAGATGACCTTTCTCTAGAGGTGTTGGGCCCTAGGCCACTAGTAGAACCTCCAGTTGTGCCTCCTGCAGCACTACCTGTTATACCTGATGTGGGCATTCATGTCCAATTTCGAGATGGGTTCCTATACTTTATGCAAACCATTAAAGGATTCTAACGACCTTCCCCAACTATGAAAGAGTTTATGCATGTGTTTCAGTAGCAACATTTGCCCAGATTTTCAGGGGATGGAAGACCATAGGCTGCAGATTCATGGTTAGAGACAATGCTGTTGATTTTTGATCATCTCAAGACACCTCCTTAGAGGATAGTGAATCTTGATACATATATTCTTTGGGATTCCTCCAAGATATGGTGGGACATGATTACTCATATGGACATTAATTAAGATATATCTTGTCGTGATTTCTAGATAAACTTTTATAATTATTTCTATCATGAGACATTGAGGGCTGATAGATCTAGAGATTTTATGCATGTGGAGTAGGGAATCTTGTCATTCATGGACTATTCTATCCATTTCATGGAGCATAATCATTTAAAACCTATTATATTAGGTGATGAGTTATTAAAATCTAAAAGATTTGAGGATGGTCTCAGGAATGGAAATCGATCACAGGTGAATTTATTTTGGCTTACTACCATATCATAAATAGTAAATCAAACACTAATTACTTAATGTAACCTGAGGAAAGGTGGGGTGTAGAGTAGAGTAGATTATCTTCTCGACCCAGTGGTTCAATTTCAGGTGAAAGGAAGATGTGTTTTTAGGTCTCTCATGAGAGGAATACCATCTAGATCATGAGTGATGGTTGTTCTGTTTTCTATCACTAGTATAGGAGGCAGGGACATATGAGGAACCATTATGATAGAAACCCAATCGAGTGTCAAGCCTGCAGTAGGATGGGTCATCTAAAGTGGTTATAAGGGAATTTTCCTCTAGAAGCTAGTGAGAGAGGGTCTACACCGACTCCATGTTTAAGAGTGGGGTCAGTATCTTCTCATCGGGTAGGGAGTTGGAGTATGGTCAGATGATCAGGTTGAGGTGGTGGTCGTGCCTGAGGCATCCAAACACCATACTTACAGTACCATTAGAGTGGAACTACTCAGGGTAATCAGGCTATATCTCAAGTTTTTGGTTCAGGCTAGATGTATTCAGTACAGTTGATACCTGAAGAGCATGGTTACAAACCTTCAATGGTGAGAGGTGTTATTCTAGTATCCTCTACTTTATTATCTTCTCTTTAAGATACAAGTTCTTCTCATTCCTTCATATTTTTGCCTGTTGTGGAGAGCCTTGGGTTGGATGTTTAATTTTCCTCTGGTGTGATAATGCCTGGTACTCCTTTGGGGATACGATCTAATAGTGTACACTCATATAGGGAGTTCCCCCTTGATATAGGTGGGTGTAACTTCATATGGGTCCACTTTTTCCCCGAGATGTCGGGGTTTGATCTCATTATTGAGAAGGACTAGTTAGTTCCCTTTAATGCATACGTTGACTTTTATCATTGAAGGGTGACTTTCACTTCACTAGAGGGTGTATTTTTTATTCAAAAGGGTGAATGGAATGTCCAGGTGATTCGAGTTAGACCTGATCATCATTGGGATGGGTGGGATAACAGCCTATATTACTAGATTATATTTGGATGATCAAGGAATACACCGGGAGGACTTCCATCTATTGATTGATTTTTTTAGGGATATTTTCCTAGATGAATTTGAATACTACCTCCTAAGAGAGAGGTAGAGTTTTCCATCGAGCTAGTGCTAGGAATTATACCAGTATCCATTCCTCCTTATAGTATGGATACTATTGAGTTACAGGATATCAAGAGGTAGCTAGAGGACTTTAAAGAGAATGGGTTTATATGACCTAGTACTTCTCTATGGGGTTTATCAGTACTTTTCACCAAGAAGGTGGATGGAACCCTTCGTTTATGTGTGGATTACCAGAAATTGAATCAGTTTATGGTTAATAACCGATATAATTTTCCTCATATATATGATTTATTTGACTAGCTCTGTGAAGATAAATTGTTATAAAATATTGATCTAAGATCAGGTTATCATTAGGTGCGTGTTCGACCTTCAAACATAACTTGTACAACTTTTTATAAAAGGTATGATCTATATGAGTATCTGGTTATATTTTTCAATATTATGAATGCGCCAATTTTTTTAATGGCACTGGTGAACTAGGTTTTCCATCCATATCTGGATTTGTTTGTGGTGGTATTCATAAATGATATCTTGGTGTATTATCGCACTCGACATGACTATTCTAAACATCTTGAGATCATATTGGATACACTGAGAGAGCATCATTTATATGTTAAGATCACAAAGTTACACTTTTGGTGGGATAAGATTCACTTTCTAAGTCATATTATCTTATAGATAGGAGTATTAGTTGATTGAGAGAATGTGAGAACTATAATTTCCTAGGAGCATCCCAAAAATGTCTTTGATATATAGAGTTTCTTGGGGCTATTTGATTATTACAAAAACTTTATACAGGACTTATCGCACTTATAAACACCTCTTAAAAGCTTGAATAAGAAGGTTGTGAAATTTATATGGTCAGTAAATTATGATAAATCTTTTAAGGAGATGAAAGGGAGACTGACTTCAGCACTGATCCTGATTTTTTCAGAGCTAGGGAGAAGTTATATAGTCTATTATTATCTGTTAGGTATCAAGCTAGGATAAGTTATGATACAGGATGAGTGAGTCATGGAAAATGGGTCTCATCGATTGAGGCCACATGAGAGGAACTACCTGATGCATGATCTCAAGTTAGCCTATGTTGTTCATGCCTTTCACTATTTGAGGCATTATTTACTAGGAAATCATTTATAGTGTATGAGGGCCACAAAAGCCTCAGGTATATTTTTACACAACATGACTTGAACCTTATGTAATGAAGGTGGGTTAAATATATATAGTTATTTGACTTTGAACTTGACTATATTCCTATAAAGGGAAATGTATTAGCCAATGCTCTAAGCTGAAGGACTCAGACACAGGTGGTTTATGAGACCAGTATCGAGTGGCGGCTTATGGGATTGTTTTTTGAGATGGACTTGAAGGTGCAATATAGTCATGAGAATACGTTTATCTCATCCTTAGTAGTGACTTACACTATTCTAGAGAGGGTGAGTATGAGACAACTATCAAATTTTGACACTTTGGTCCTATGGGAGATCATGGTAGATGAGGACCTTCTACCTGATCAGACCATCAGAAAGGATGAAATTATACATGTACATGGGCATGTTTGGGTTCTAGTAGAAATTCAAGAGAAGTTGATGTGGGAATTTCATGCCTCAACTTGGGTAGTACATCCCAGTGTGAATAAGATATAACGAGACTTATGTCTCCACTATTAGTGGCCCGGTATGAAATGGTAGATAACTGAATTTATTACTCGGTGTTCCACTTATCAGTAAGTGAAGGTGGAACATCAACAAAAGGTAGAAATTTTAAAACCATTTTTAATTCTTGTAGCAACTCAGTTTTATCCCTGTCAGACTTTTGAATATTCCTATGAATAATTTTAGAGCTCGGTGTGGAGACGGAGTTTGATTTCGTGGCCCGATGTGCCTGGAAAAATATTATAAAAATATTAAGTATTATTATAATATGCATGCCGTGGAAATGGTTTATCTCTCAAATAATAGCATGGATAATAAATCCAAGGACATGGTTTCATTTGGAGCATGATGTTTACCCTAGGTGGGGTATAAGTTTTGTGGGCATAGACCTTCTTTGGAAAAAGTTATTGAGGGAATTTTTGTAAATAAATTAAATTAATTTATTTTGACGTCAGATCTCCAATAACTTCTGAATGGGGTATCAGATTGAATTTTTGATATTTCGGTTGTGTTCAGAACACTGTGTTTACCATAGGTGTGACATAATCTTTGGTCACATAGGGGGGCGAATCGAAGGCGAGTTGGGGTCGGGAGTTAAATGGGATGAATTAATTTAAAAAAAACTAAATCAATTCACCCTCCCCTTATTCCTTGTTTCTGCGCACAGAACTATCCCCCTCTACCTTTATTTTCGATGATAAAACCAATAAGGAGACTCCAACTACCTTTTTTTACACTAATCATTTCCAGGTTGAGAATCAACACGTCTCGGGTGTCAATCGGCACCCGAAGCTTCGACGTTTTTCCCGTGAGGTAGGTGGTTTGATTTTTAATCTCGTTCCCCTCATTTTTTCTTTAAATCACCAATAAACCTTTGATTTGATCTTATATAAGTGTAGATCGGGATCTGAGGATCTCAGTACTAGTTTTGGATTTGAATTTAGTGCACCAGGGTGCTCCCGGTGGTCCGCAAAAGTTTTTCCAGTGGGAGGAAGCTCTGGCGACTGTCTGGCAATGGGCAGCGGTGACGGTCTGGCCTCGGGTGGTAGCGGCAGTCTAGTAGTAGGGTAGAAACGACCATTGAAAATCATGATGGCATGAGGCACTAGTGAAATGGCAGGGGGCGCAACGTAGGGGTCGGCCGGAGCGGGCAGTGGCAGACTGGCCAGTGTGGGCCAGTCCATTTAGAATGGGTTGGGGCTTCTTTAAACTCCCATAATTTTGAAAATGGTTGTCTGATTTGAAAGTCCTCTATGGAAACATGTCTATTGCATTGATACAGTCCCTTTGAGGATAGTTTGGGAATTTAAATAATTGGGTTCATGGCCCGAGGCCACAAAACATTGAAATAATAATAATATTTTATTATTATTCAACTTCGACCCGCCATAACTTCTGCGTGCAATATCCAATTGATGCGTCATTAGTGGTGTTGTGACCCTGATGGTAAGGTAGAAGTTTCTAAATAAATTTAGAGTTCCTAATCCAAAATCAGTTTGTAGGACCCACGAGGCCCGTTTTGTGGCATTTGCGGTGAAATGTAACATTTTCACTGGGTGTCCATTTTGGATGGACAAATAGCCTTTTCTATGTGTTTTTTTGAGAGGATATAAATGGTGTGAACCTTTTGATGTGTTCCGGGATCGATGCATGGTCCCCACATGACACATTCGATCTTGTTGTAGTGAATAGTTCCCTTTTCACCAGTTGTCTATTTCAGGTGAGTAAATAGCCTATCCTGCATGTTTTTCCATGTAAAATGTGATGGTGGCCTCGGTTTGGGCCTTGGAGATGCGAGGTGAGGTGATGTTATGGGTTTCTGGGTTTAGCGGCGTTTGGACCAACAGTGGTCGAGTGAGCTCCCATGGTCTATGCCTTTGAGGGTTTGTGTGGTATTACATCCTCGGTATAGGATTGTAATCTCCTTGATAGGATGAGATGGATAAAAGTTTGGTATCCCTCCAGAGTGATCGGGGAAGGATCCTCTAACGTATCATTTTCCCTAGATCGGGTTATCAGAATTTTCGTGACCAACACTTCGTGGGCGATGATCCCCTATCTAGAGGGATATCCATATAGTGTTTATGGTATTGTTGTTTATACGATTCCCTATGCAACGAGTAGTTCCAATAGGGTTGTAGCATCATCAGGTATATGATCCCCTACTCAAAAAATGTTTTATGTAGGTTTTATGGTATCATCGATTGTACGATCCCCTACTGTACGAGTTATCCAAGATGGGGTCCGCGGTATCATCGTGACCAACATTACATGGGTGAAGATCCTCTATCTGAGTGATATGATCTTTGGGATGTATGATTGAGTTGTGGTATTCCCCAACAGATCTTGGGTGTGATCCTCTCTCTGAGAGATCAAGGGCTACTGGTTAGGGTCATGGTATCCCCTAGTAGATCCTATGAGT
Organism: Viscum album; assembly: GCA_963277665.1. Classification (NCBI taxonomy): domain Eukaryota; kingdom Viridiplantae; phylum Streptophyta; class Magnoliopsida; order Santalales; family Viscaceae; genus Viscum; species Viscum album. Next base: position 816,392,299 of record OY728162.1, read on the forward strand.
GATCCCCTATTTGAGGAGTTTTGGTTTACGGTTTTTTAGTAGGGTTTGTGGTGTCCCCAATGAATCCTAGGAGGGATCACCTATCTGAGGATTGAGATATGTTGAGTTTCAACATTTCATGCTTTGTGGCGATATCCGACAATCGTGTTATCTTGGTTATGTGTTTCCTTAGAGGATCGAGTAGGAACCTATCGCTGGATATGTATACGGAACCTCTTGAGACTGAGATGAGTATATCTGGGTATGTTATAGGAATCCCCATGGCATGTGTCATTTTGTTGACATGCCAAGGATGTCGAGTTGATTGGTCCGGTATATCCAAGGATGGTCTCGAGGTGGAATTTATCTCATTTGGTTTCCCTCTGGCAGAGATGAGTGGACTATTTACTTTTAGTCACTCCTTTTCTTTTGGGTTTTTTGGGGTGCCTACTGAGCATTCTTATACTCACTCATATATGGGCTTTGTCCGCACATGTTTTGTGTCTTGTACAAACCATAAGCCTTTCGACGGATTCCTAGGTGGACCTGCAGGAGGAATATATTAGTGAGATTGACTGACCGGGGTGTTTACTAGATTTGGGATGAGGAGCTTACTGGTGGATGCATTTTACAGTGATCCCCTTCTTCTAAGCAGGTCAAACAATTTTATATTTTTTTTGGTGGGCCCTTTGTTTTCCCTTTTTGTACTGTTGTTGTTCTCTGGTTGTGGGGTAAATGTATGCATGCATTTCTTTTAAAATTTTATATATCTATACATTGTTTCATGGAGGTTTATGTGGGTGCATACGTAAAAATAAGATAGGCTAAGGCCTCCCATGTGTGTGATAGCTTACTTAGTGCTAGACGCCATCCCCTATCCTATTGGAGGTAGGCTTGGGGAGTTGCGGCTTGAGCCCTATTGGGTCAGCTCGTGACAGAGTGGTATCATAGGTGGGTTCTACTTTGTGACCTCAGTGTCGTGATCTTGGTTTGGGTTGCATAGAGATAGTGTTAGAGTGTTTTGAGTTTGGATTTAAGGCCAAGGACTCCAGTGTTGGTGTGGCGGCCTATATATCCATTCACTGAGACACTAATAACCTGCCTTTCAACTCAGGACTTTAGGAAACTGGTCATAGGAAAATAATGGTACATGCATCATATAGGACTAGGTTTTGGGTTTTCCTGTACTTCTTGAGTCATCTCCCCAAATATACTTTTTGATCATGGTGAGTCTTTATTGTATTTCAGGATTCCTCCACGATGACAGTGAGCCAGGGTTATGTGACGGGATTGTGGTGATGATCTGCCCTAAGTAGAGAATTTGGAGTAGGGCATAGGTTCCGAGGATGGACCTCTAGGTGGTCCACCAGTTGATCTACTACCTGTCGAGTAGGTGGATGTGCTAGTAGTGCAGGATGAAAATGTGTGTAGGATGAGTGCACTACACGAGTTCCATTGGTAGTGACCTTTGAGGTTACGGGGTGATCTATACCCCCAGGCAGCTGATGAATGGATTGAGGTAGTCACTCAAGTTTTCCGCCTAGTGAGGACACCTATAGATAAGATGGTGGTCCCAGTGGTCAGTCTTCTACATGGTTCAGTCAGGTGATAGAGAAGTCTGGTGATGTAGTCCCATGATAAGGAGATGCTCACTGGGACAGAATTTGAGCAGCTCTTAAGGGAGGAGTTATATTCAGTCAGGCTGAGATCAGTGTAGATCCATGATCTTTTGTAACTTCGGTAGGATGACATGACTGTGTCAGAGTACTCAAAGAGGTTTGAAGACCTATCGCACTACTCCCTAGATATGGTTTCAGACCCGTTCTTTAGGTCTCAGACCTTTGACCAGGGCCTACGCAGAGACATCTAAGCATGTGTGGTTTCTTTGTGCCTGCCCACCTATGCTGGAATTTTGGAGTGGTCCATGGTGGAGGAGAGCTTTCTAGTTGAACAAACTCCAACCATCAGTGCTAGGCATGTAGGAGATGAGACCTCAGCATCTGGTAGACAATGGCAGGCTCAGGGGTCCAGGCATGCATGATGTTTTAGGAGGAAACCCCAGGACGGAGGATATGAGGCTCAAGGCTCACAGGCTAGTTCTGGTCAGCCTCAGGAGATGTGATTTTATTCTTGCAACAGTTGGGGAAATCTTTATGAATATTCTCTAACTTGTTGTGCTACTAAGAGGGATCCGGTTGACAGGTCACCTTGGCAGAGGCTGCGACTCGATCATGGAGGTTCGCAGGGTAGTGGACGTGGTGGAGGATCTGTTGTTGCAGTAGGAGGTGGAAGATGGTATGAGTTTCCACTACCACCCCCAGGTGTTCCACACCAGTCTCAAGGAGCTATAGGATGGGGGTGAGGGAAACTGCAGGCCTTATAGTTCATCGACCTAGAGGCTCTATGGATGGATGTAGGTACGCTCTGTGTCATTTATACTTTCTACAGTAGTTTTTATAGAAACTATTATGAGGTGATATTTTCTTTCTATTTATTGTTTGAGGTTTTTTAGGGATTCAATAAGACCATGTGTTGGTGTTGTTCATCTAACTTTGAATGCATGAGTAATAGGGATTCTTCCCCCACCGAGATGCATTTTTGTGATGCGACTCAAATTGTGCGGGTGAGTTAGTGCCACCCAAAATGGATAGTGTCGAGATGTGGTGGATGAGTTACTTTGACTTGTGTGTGTTCAGGGAAGGTTTGTGTGTTAGTAAGTTTGTGTAAATGGCCTAGTAAAACAAAGCATGTGTTTGGGCAGCCCTATTTGTTCAGTTTTACCCCATGTGTTAAGATGTGAGGGTGTGGTTTGGTTCAAAATAGCTTCGGTCTCACAAGGATGAGGAATGCTTTCCCCACTAAGACATGTTCTTGAGACATGATGAAAATTCATGTGGATGAGTTAGTGTCACCCAGAGAAGATAGTATCGAGGTGCAGTGGACAAGTTCCTTTAACTTGTGATGTCTAGAGTGGGTTTTCATTGGTCTCTACATCAGGTTGATGAGGGGTGAGTTTCTCTAGACCCAATAATAGCAGATGGACCCAGTGCTTGGTGTTTTCCACCCATCACAACTGAGGAGACATTTTCCTACCTTGTCACATGATGTCAACCTGGTTGAGCTGGACTTCGGTGCATTAGATCTTGTGTTTCCCCTAAGTGTGTGCTTTTTGGGCATCATGGGAACACTTAAAGGCCTTTGTGTTGTCTAGGGTGAGCTCGCTGGCGTTGAGCCCCAATAGAGAGCTCTTCTTTTTCCCATTAATCTATCCTTTTTCTTTTTGGGGATGAGATGTCTTAAGGTGGGGAGGATTTAGTAACTTGGGTTTATCCCTATCATACTTTTGAATATTCCTACAAATAATTCCACAGCTAGGCGCAGATACGACGTGCGATTCTGTGAGCTGGTGTGCCCAGAATAAAGTTTATAAAAATATTAAGTATTTTTATACTATTCACATGGAATAAATGGGTTATATTTCAAAATGTATCTCGGATCAGAAATACTAGGACACGTTTGCATTCAGATCATGGTGTTTACCCTAGGCAAGGTATAAGTTTTGCGGGCGCAGACCTTCTATGGAAAAAGTTATTGAGGGAATTTTCATAAATAAATTAAATTTATTTATTTTGAGTTCGGATCTTGAATAACGCCTGAAAGGGGTCTCAGGAAAAAAATTTGAGACTATGGTTGCATTAAGAACACTGTGTTTACCCTAGGCACAACATAATCTTTGGTCGCACAGGGTGTTGGGTCAGAGGCGAGTCGGGGCCGAGATTTAAATGGTAGGAATTAATTTAATAAAAATTAAATCAATACCTCCTCCCCTTATTCCCCGTTGATGCGCATAGAACCAGACCCCTCCCCTTTCTTACCGATAATTGAACTAAGGAGGATCCTCCAACATCTTTTTTTGACATCCATCATCGCTGGATTGAGAATCATCGCATCCTGGGCATTGTTCTACACCCGAAGCTTCGGCATTTCGTCTACGAGGTAGGAGGTTTGAGTTTTAATCAAATTCCCCTAGTTTTTTTTTTATGAATAACCAATAAACCTTTTATTTGAGCTTATAGTAGTGTAGATCAGGATCCAAGGATCCTAGATCTGGTTTCAGATTTGAATTTGGAGCACCGGGGTGCTCCTGGGGGTCCATGGAAGTTGTTCCGGTGGGAGGAGGCTCTGGAATAGAGGTAAGTAAAGGGAACATAATTTTTATCACAATTAAATGGGGGAATATCTTTTTCCATCAATAATTAAGTCATATTTATTATAAAATCATGTATAATCTCAAAGAGATCAAAGTTGTGCAATATATTCTAACTCTAATAAGAGATAGGGAACAAACTTACTATGCATGTATGAGCAGGAAGATACAATGAACTCACTATGGGAAAAAAGTATAAGTGAGTTCAACACTTTCTCAAATTGGTTGACACTAATGTGTATGGTCTAATGACACATACATGAATATAAGGATAAAAATATTCCATATTATTTATATATGATTAAAGTAAGATTTGATGCATAATATTTATGAAAATGAACAAAGATGTTATAGAAAGCATAAAATGGTCTTGGAGTTGTACTAATAATGAAATTTAGAGAACGATTAAGTTTTTATGATTAGACAATGGTATATTGTACACTTCCAATGAAGTTGATAACTTGAGAAACATGGAATTGAAACTAATTTATCTTTTGTAAGAGTTACATAAAAAATGGATTCATGGAAATGTGAAATTGAATGATGAAAAATATCAAAAATACACTACTCATTAAGAGTGGTATCTTAAGACCTTATTCTATAGAAAACATGAATGTGGAATTTTACACACAAAAAAAGGATTTATTATTTCCTAGAGTGAAGAGAATACTATATGACATATTTCAGGGAAGAAAGATGACTCTAAATAAATTTGGAGTGTTTTGAAGAAAGTGATTTATTTTGAATAAAGAATATTGTAGAAGAAAATATGGTGAAGAAATTGTTGAAAGTGGGTTTCTTGGTTATTCAACCAAGAGTGAGGCATATAGTTTTTTAATAAGTGTCTTGGTAAGATAATTTAAATCATTTATGTAAAGGTTATTGATGTCAAATCTAGAAATAAATATAGAAATTAATCTTTAGAATAAATTTTTAATGAAGGATAGGATCATAAAAAACTCTTATGAACCTAAATTCTTATCATAAGAAAAAGAATTGGAGATTTAATCAAAGGAAGAGATGTGTACCAAAGAGTGACAACCAATGATTCATAGGGAAATTAAATCTAAAATCAATGAGTATAACATAATTTTTAATAAGGTTACTTTAATAAAAATTCAAAAAATTGGTTGTTTCAATCAAACCATCATACAATTATAGGTCGATCTAGAATCATTTGAAAAAATTTAAAATAATATATCTATTGTTAAGTCCTTGAATGAAGACCATGAACAAATATATAAGAATCAAACATCAAATATTATGGAGAACCTAAAATATCACATTTTCATTGGAAAAAAATGGGTTTTCAATAATAAATATGTTGAGCATGGAAATATGATTTAGAAAAAATCTACATTAGGTTACAAAGATAATTCTCAAATTAAATTAAAATATATTAAGGAGACATTTTCATAGATGGTATTTCAAATTAGTGATGATCAAGGAATGGTATTCCATTTAAATAAATATTTTTATGGTTTTAAGTAAGCACTGTGATCATGATATTCTAGTTTGGATTCATATTTTATGAAGTTACACTATTGGAAATATTAGCTATACCAACGCCCCTATGCCAACGGTTTTAAGAAACTATTGGCTTAAGGGGGTCCTATCCTAATGGTTCAGCATAACATTTGGGATATTCCATTTTATATAATTATATCCCAATGGTTTTTTAAAACTGTTGAGATAGATTTCCCCTAAATGAAGCAAGCGACCACCCTCCTCATTTCGGAATTAATCCGCATTTTACCCTACCCGAGTGATCATCTTCTTCCCAGCTGGCGAGCACTCCTCTTTTTCCCAATCGGCGATCCATACTTGGTTTAAGTCATTTGGTTTCTTCCACTCCAAATTGGTGAGTTCAAAATGAGTTATATCTTCTACCTAGATTTATTTTTACTTTTCATCTACGACGTTTAGTGTCACGAACCAGCCCGGGTCGACCCTGAACCGGTCACCCGAGCTGGTCCACGACAAGTCCCGACGGGCATTCCCAATCCCCCCGGGATGGAAACTAGTGTCGAGCATCAAAATTAAACAGTTGGGAACTATTTTTCCCAAAATAAAATAAACTAAGTAGCGGAAAATAAATATAAAAAAAGCAAATAAATAAAGAACAACCAACAACGCTACTAACCTGACCACAACCAAAACTCCACGTGACCCCGTGGGTCACTCTCCAAACCACAACCAACTCTCTCCCATAGCGAGAAAGCTCGATTCAACCTACAATAGAAACTAAAAACAGGAAAACACTATAGGCTTGAGTATTAAAACTCAGTAGGTAGGCCCGACTAATTCTATTCCCAATGCACATACCATTAAATAACGAATTTATCAATTCCAGGTTTGAACTAAATTATATAAAATATTGGTTTCCACATACACTTTCATTTCTAAAACAAGTAACAGTCTATTTCCCTTTTTAATCAAAAAAAACAAGTTTAGTGTTTGAAAGGAACAGGTGCATTGCTTTTTGAAACATTTTTTTGTGAACAATTTAGAAATCCAAATTTTAGTTGTTAGGCAAAAGGAAAAACACACACAACACACACTAAGGGCAATGGAAAAAAGTGTCACATAGGGGCCAGTAACCAAACTAGACCTCTTAATCGTCCTCCGCATACAAACAAACACTAAAGAAAACATGAGTCGAACCTAGGAGCTTGTGAACAATCTAGAACGTATTATACATGTGACTCATCCTGAAGGTATGCCTACTCTTGATGATGTCATAATGCCCTAACGCCCGGTGTTTCCCTACATGGCCTAACCGAGGGGCCCAATCCCCTAGTAGAGTGTCATCCGTACTAGGGGATACTAGCCCGTGCGTAATCTAAACTAGTGCAGTAATCATTCTCAGAAGATTCAATTACTATGCCAAGTTCCCATGTATAGTTCTAAGGGGGGGTGCCATACAGTTAAAACACAATTCATGCATATATATATAATCCAAACACATCACACAATCTGGCACCACCCTGTCCACCTCAAGGGTAGTCCCTTTCCATCAACATACATTTCACAAGGGAGGTCCCATACCAAGGATCCTCCCAATCACATGGATCATAACTAGGCAAGGAACCCAACCCAAGAAGGTTTTTACCCAAAAAAACCATTCAAAATGCCAAACGGGCCTTGGATAGATTTCGCACATCACTCTTCCATAATGATTATCACAAAATTCTAACCAGGACTTTAGTTGTACCCATCATGAGGTACATTCATCAAAATCATTTCAAAACCATTTTTAAAGTGCCAACCAGGCCTCTAAGTGTTTCTCAAAATGAAACCAACACATTTATTCACATGTCAAACCACTATTTAATAAAACATCATTTTTCATAAAAAAGAAACATTTCTCATCAAACATAAACTACACTTGAAAATTCATAAATTAATTATAAAAGAAAACCAAATGGAATTTTCACCATGATGCTACAGTTCATTAAGAGAAACAATTTCAGTTCATTGCATAAAAATAAACAGCTTCATTTACAGCAAACAATTATTCTAAAAATATTATTTCAAATTTACCAAAAATTAATAAAATAACAAGAAATTAATAATTTCTAAATTTAAAGGTAAGTGCAGTGGGAAAACCTACCTCAACTTGCAGTCCAAACATGACGATGTAACTCGCTTCGTGCTTGCGCACAAATACCTGCAAGCTGAAGACTACGGTGAGTACCAACTCAGCGTAGAGACATCACCAGGGACTCAAAACACGAAAACATAGGTTTAAAATATTTCAAATGAATAAGAAATGCAAACCTCACCTCGACATAGTGGAAAGTGGACCAGAACAACCCCAAACAACTCACCTTTAGCAGAAAACACTTAAACAAAAATGGTGAGGACCAACGTAGCACAAAACATTATCAGGGAATCATAAACGCAATTGAGATACTAAATTAAATGTGCACACGATAATAAATCTCTCACCTTCAATGGTGATGGAGAGCAAGACCAAGCACACCCCATGAATAACGGCAGGCGGTTCGACGTGATTCGAACCACCTCGCCTTCAGCAGCGGTAATCGGAATACGCATGATTGAGACCCAAGGAAGACTTCACACACTAGGCGAGGGGTTTTCTATAGAGCAGTGGGTCACCGGAGGTCACGGCCGGAGCAGGGGGTCATCGGAGGCCAGACCTGAGGCTAGAGGTGGAACCGGTGTGAGCGCAGCGTGTCAGAGGCGGAGGTCACCAGTCGGGACAGTGGGGTGCGACTGGAGGGGGAAACCAGGAGGCTGGAGTGGGTCTAGTGTGCGGCGATCAAGACGGTGCTCGTCATCCGGTGAGTGGTAGGAGGCGGAGCTGGTGCAGCAGGTCAGAAGCGGGGTCGCCGGGAGGTGTGGCATGGGGTGATGCGGAAGGGGGGAGAGGAGGGAGCGCAGTGGCTGCGGGATGGCGGGGTCAGCCAATAGCGAAGACTGGGAGGCCGGTGCTAGGCGGTCGGGCTGCGATAGGAGGCGGCGGGTTGTGCGGGGTCAGCCGGCAGTAGAAGATGGAGGGCATGAGGGAGGAGAATGGGAGGCAGAAGGAGGAGGTGTGGCGTGCGAGAGAGAAGAGAGGGGAAGGCTGGGGTGGATAGGGTTAGGGAATGAAGGAAAAAAAAGAAATAAAGAAATAAAATCAAAAATAATATAATATAAAAATGAAAATGAAAATATTAATTATTATTATTATCATAACAATATAATGCTAAAAAATATAATATTTTCAACAAATATATATATATATATATATTTCAAGCATCTGGAAAAGACACGGTAACCTGGGCTAAACGCATGGTCACCGTTAACGGTGCGGTGCCCACACACCAGACCAGAACCCAACAAAAATATTAAGCTTAAAAAATTTCAAACTGGAACTCAAACTAAAATTCGTCCAACTGATGCAAGACCGAGAAAAGAATAAAATAAAATAAAAAGAAGTGTATGGGTCGAGGTGCGACAATTCTCCCCACCACAGAAACTTTCTGCCCCCATAAAGTCACCAAGCCAAAGGACTATCCAAACTCTATTCCATGCCTAAACAAAACCGAGAGACAAAAAAAACCTCGGGGTGACTATTCACTCCACAAGTCACACCCAACCAACCCAAGAGAAACCCCAACACAAGATAATGGGATAACACAAGAGGGTTCTCCCCACCACAAGGACTTAACTAGTATGAATATTTATTCTCATATAAACCACCCCAGGGAGGGGGGCCAATGTGGGAACTCCCAACTGATCCAAACCAATTTCCATAGCACGAGCAAGGGAACACCTCCATTGAAACTTGGAACTCTCAACTCAAGATAAAAACTTCCAACACTAAAGAAAACTCACAAGAAGGACTTAACCCTGACAGCAAGTCGGAAACACCGCTCCTCAGTTCCACAAGACACAAACATCTCCAAACGAGCACAACTAAACCAAGATCAACCCATACAAGGGTCAAATACACTTTAAGAGAAATTCACGATTCAGAAGACCCTATTTAGATAAACAAGACCATTTAGAATGAAATGGAACAAGTTCATCGTATTCTTCCATTGAAACAGTGGCCTTAAAATGATGACACAACTTTAGTGGCAGAGAAACAAGAACAAGAAGATTTTAAAATGTTTCAATCCCAACATGGAACACACAACCCGAGCCGAGGCTTCACACCCCCGACAACTCCTGACTATGAGTGAGCTTCACCTCGAGACCTGTGGTTGGGGCTCTGATGGATGAATCATTTCCTACCTTACAGTCAGGCACTATCATTCCCTGATCAGAACTACTTCCTCAGACAACTCTTCCTACAGAACATCGCCCAGTGACCCGAATGGCCACAACGATGGGAAGACTTCGGAGGGATGCGGCAAGACAGCTTTGAATGGACAAACTGGCCATACCAATGGTACATTAGGAAGTGTTCCGACAAATTAAATTTCAAAGCCAACAAGAATTACTTCTTATAGATAGGTTCCTCCCGTGCGCCCCACTCACTAAATGGGGAAACTTCACGAACAACGAGGGGCAACAGATTTGCCAAGCACTTGCACTCCGGGTGCCAACTCCTTGAAGCTGCCGACAGAGGCCTTCACATCCTCAGGTATGATCCATTAGATGAATACGAACTTCAACACCTACCACATCAGCCCAACTCCAACTATGTTAAGACATCCAACCTTCACTGATACAAAACTGGACCCTCAAACAAACCCGAGACAGCGCAAGCTCAAAAACATCGGGAGTTCCCAACAACCCAAAGACACTCTCTGCTTTCATCAAACCACATAACTGACTCTAACGGATCTCAATCACCTTGATAAACAGGCAACACTTGATAGGAACTAGAATTGGGAATGAATCATTAAAAAAAAATTTGGGACTTTTCTGGGTGACGCATTCTGAACAACGCATTGGGCATAAAACCAAAACCAGTATCAAGCCAAAACATAATTGAATATAACAACCCAAGCCAAGACAATCAGCCTGAAAGTCAAACAAATATAAATAAAAACAAAATCCTCTTTTTCAAAATCACCATTTTCATTTAAAATTTCAAAATTTCTTTATCCCAGGGTCATTTTTCAAAAACAAAATCCACTTTTCATAGGCCAAAAATCCATTTGTCAGAGAAAAATCAATTTCCAATTCCTTTATATTTCAAAAAATCACCCATGGAATCCCATGAATCATCACATGTGTGTCCATCCACATCATCCATGAACAAGTGCCTCGCGCACTTTTCATACATACCCACACACATGTGATCCTCTATAAAGAATACCAAGGGTCACACTAAGCCACCCTTTACCAATTCCAAATAAACACTAACTTTCAGACCAAAGATCCTTCAATTTAAAAACCCACTTTACCAATTTAAAACCATTTTAGAGAAATGATTTTATTTAAAAATCCAATTTCATTTTCAACAACACACTCACACTAACCAGAAGCAACAAAACACAACTTATAACGAATCATCAAAATAAGGAACTAGCAGTCACGCTCAACCTGGCAACATGGTAGTAAGCCACGCCCCAAGTAAGCGTCAACAACTAGGAGGAACTGAAACCATACACTCGGACTCCACATGGGTCACTACTCTATGTGAGGTCACGATGTGACACTGGCTCACCTCCATTATCATTCCTCAATCCAAAACAAAAGCAGAAGACTCAAATCCCGGACTTCCCTGGTAACTCAAGAATCAGTGTGAGCAAGAGTTCACAACACTATTCCCACACTTACCTCCGAAGTCCTGACAGTCTTAATCTCTATCTACCAAACACCCCAAATAACAAGGGCCTCCTCTAATTCCATTTTGTCACGAACCAGCCTGGGTCGAACCTGAACCGGTCACCCGATCTAGTCCGCGACAAGTCCCGAGAGGCATTCCTGATCCCCCTGGGATGGCAACTAGTGTTGGGCATCAAAATTAAATAGGTGGGAAATATTTTTCCCAAAAGAAAATAAACTAAGTAGAGGAAAATAAATAGATCAAAAGAAAATAAATAAATAACAACCAACAACGCTACTAACATGACCACGAACAAAACTCCACGTGACCCTGCAGGTCAATCTCCAAACCAAAACCAACTCTCTCCCACAGTGACCAAGCTCGAGTCAACCTGCAACAGAAACTAAAAACAGGAAAACACTATAGGCGTGAGTATTAAAACACAGTAGGTAGGCTCGACTAATTCGATTCCCAATGCACATACCATTAAATAAAGAATTTATCAATTATAGGTTTGAACTAAATTATATTAAATATTGGTTTCCACACACACTTTAATTTCTAAAACAAGTAATATTCCATTGACCTTTTTAATTAAAAAAACAAGTTTAGTGTTTGAAAGGAACATGTGCATTGCTTTTTGAAACATTTTTTTGCGAACAATTTAGAAATCCAAATTTTAGTTGTTAGTCAAAAGGAAAACAACACACAACACACACTAAGGGAAATGGAAAAAAGTGGCACACAGGGGCCAGTAACCGAAATAGACCTCTCAATAGTCTGCCACATACAAACAAATACTAAAGAAATCATGGGTCGAACCTAGGAGCTCGTGAACAATCCAGAACGTACTATACATGTGACTCATTCTAAAGGCATGCCTACTCTCGATGACATCATAACACCCTAACGCCCGGTGTTTCCCTACATGGCCTAACCGAGGGTCTCATTCCCCTAGTAGAGTTTCATCCATACTAGGGGCCACTAGCCAGTGCGTAATCTAAACTAGTGCAGCAATAATTCTCAGAAGATTCACTTACTATGCCAAGTTCCCATGTATAGTTATAAGGGGGGTGTTCCATACAATTCAAACACAATTCATGCATATATATATAATCCAAAAACATCACACAATCCAGAACCACCCCGTCCACCTCAAGGGTAGTCCCTTTCCATTGACATACATTTCACAAGGGAGGTCTCATACTGAGGACCCTCCCAATCACATGGATCAGAACTAGGCAAGGAACCCAACCCAAGAAGGGTTTTACAAAAAAAATCAGTTCAAAATGCCAAACGGGCCTTGGATAGATTTCACACATCACCCTTTCACAATGATTATCACAAAATGCCAATCGGGCCTTTAGCTGTACCCATCTCGAGGTACATTCATCAAAATCATTTCAAAACCATTTTTAAAGTGCCAATCGGGCCTCTAAGTGTTTCTCAAAATGAAACCAACACATTTATTCACATGTCGAACCACTATTTAATAAAACATCATTTTTCATCAAAAAGAAACATTTCTCATCAAACCAAAACTACACTTGAAAATTCATAAATTAATTTTAAAAGAAAACCAAACGGCATTTTCACTATGATGTGAGAGTTCATCAAGAGAAACAATTTCAGTTCATTGTATAAAAATAAATAGCTTCATTTACAGCAAAAAATTATTCTAAAAATATTATTTCTAATTTACCAAAAATTAATAAAATAACAAGAAATTAATAATTTCTAAATTTAACGGTAAGTGCAGTGGAGAAACCTACCTCAACTTGCAGTCCAAACATGACGACGTGACCCGCTTCACGCTTGCGCACAAATACCTGCAAGCCGAAGACTGCGGTGAGTACCAACACAGCTTAGATACATCACCAAGGACTCAAAAACACGAAAACATAGGTTTAAAATATTTCAAACAAAGAAGCAGCACAAACCTCACCTCGACACAGTGGCAAGCGGACCAGAACAACCCCAAACAAATCACCTTTAGCAGCGAACACTGAAAAAAAAGTGGCGAGAACCAACGTAGCACAAAACATTATCAGGGAATCATAAATGAAATTGAGATACTAAATTAAATGTGCACACGATAATAAATCTCTCACCTTCAATGGTGATGGCGAGCAAGACCAAGCGCACCCCATGAATAACGGCAGGCGGTCCGACGCGATCCGAACAACCTCACCTTTGGCAGCGGTAGTCAGAATACACATGATCGAGACCCAAGGAAGACTTCTCACACTCGATGAGGGGTTCGCGCCAGAGAAGTGGGTCGCCGGAGGTCACGGCCAGAGTAGGGGGGTCGTCAGAGGCCAGACAGGAGGTCGGAGGTGGAACCGCCGTGGGCGCGGCGTGTCGGAGGCGGAGGTCACCAGTCGGGACAGCGGGGTGCGACCGGAGAGGGCGACCAGGAGGCTGGCGTGGGTCTGGCATCCGGCGAGAGGGATGACACTCTTCGGCTGGCGAGCGGGAGGAGTCAGAGTCGGTGCGGCGGGTCAGAAGCGGGGTCGCCAGGAGGTACGGCATGGGGTGATGCGGAAGGGGGGAGAAGAGGGAGTGTGCCGGCTGTGGGATGGTGGGGCCGGCCGGCGGCGGAGGCCGGTGCTGGGTGGCCGGGCTGCGACAGGAGGCGGCGGGCCATGCGGGGTCAGCCGGTGGCAGAGGTTGGAGGGCGTGAGGGAGGAGAACGGAAGGCAGAAGGAGGAGGCGGGGTGCACGGGAGAGAAGAGAGGGGAAGGCTGGGGGCGGCTAAGGTTAGGGAATGAATGAAAAAAAATAAAGAAATAAAATAAAAAATAATATAAGATAAAAATGAAAATAAAAATATTAAAAATTATTATTATCATAACAATATAATTTTAACAATTATAATATTATCAACAAATATATATATATATATATATATATATATATATATACTTTAAGTGTCTGGCAAAGACACGGTAACCTGGGCCAAACACATGGTCACCGGTAATAGTGCATTGCCCGGGCACCGGACCAGAACCCAAAAAAATATTAAGCTTCAAAAATTTCAAACAGTAACTCAAACTAAAATTCGTCCAACCGATGTAGGACTGAGAAAAGAATAAAATAAAATAAAACAAAGCGTACGGGGTTGGGGTGTGACATTTAGTTTCATTCCCCATCCGCTGCAATCTCTCATCTATTATGTTTTTCATTTGATTATTCTTAAATATGAAATTGGTATGTTCCAAATAATTTATATCTTCTATGGGTGGGGTATCTGAAGGTTCCGGGCGCAGCGGAAGCGCGTGGGTGGATGTGCCCACTTGGCTTTTTGTCATTAGCAATGATCAATCCGGGATCAATACGACGATAAACGCCAGTCTCCACGGATCGAATCACAGAAAAAGACAAAGAAGATGGTTTTTCCCAGAACCACAAACAAGGATCGTTACAGGTTGATTATAATTAATTTAATTAATTATAAAGAAATACCTTTTGGGTGTTCTTTCTTCGTTGATGTTCTCAATCACGTTGTCGATGTGATCCGTCGTTGCGTCGCAGAAGCCAAGTGTAGACTCCCTCTAGCGGTGATCCACACGTGTACCTCGTATCTCTGGACGTCGCCAAAAGATTCTCCGGGTGCTAGCGTGGAGAAGCCTTTGCTTGCGTTGTCCGCCTTAGATTGTCTTGATCCGATGAAAGAGGATCTCTCTCGGTCTTGAGAGCATTCTTGGAGGAAGAGGTTCTTTCGGCCTTGAAAGAATTCTCCAGAGATGTTGTGCACAACGATTCTCTTGTGTGTCCGGAAAGAGTTGGGGTTGTGAGGATATTTATAATCGGGTGTGTGGGGTTATAGAGTTATGACAATAAATAAATGCGTTACGCGTTTTATTTATTTCATTGACTCTTTATTTAAAACCCCATGTCGAATAAATAATTCCTTGACATGCGCCCACGCTGATTATAATAAATATCATTTAAAACAATATTATATCCTCAAAATCCCAACTAAAAAAAAACTACACGGCATGTATTAATAAATACACGGCGTGTACTTGTTTTTCATTGAAAACTACACGGCGTGTATATTAAATGTACACGGCATGTATATCTTGTTTTCATTTATTCATTTCCTTTCCAAAATAAAACTACATGGCATGTAATAATAATACACGATGTGTACTTGTTTTATTTTCTTTTTCCTCCATCATTTAAAACAACTTTGGCTTCCTTGAATAATTATTAAACCACGTACGAGAATAATCTTTATTCAACTTGAGATACTTGGATACACTTAGTGTGTGACCCTCTAGGCCTCTTTCTCGTTGGCATTAGGCGGGCTTGCCTAAAGTCCAAGATTACTGTCTAGCAACGGGTCAAGGCAACCAAGAGAAAGAAGTTGACGCCGCATTGACGTATCACCTCATACGAACGCTTACTGTGTAATTTAATCCCTTTGTCTCAATATCTCATCAAGTAGGTTTCATGGCAGTTTCATAAACCTATATGCTTGATATGTCGTTCTTTGACTACCTGAAATAAACTCATCGTTTACACCATGGCCATGGAATTTAATGCGACAGTTCTATTTCAATCAAAGGGCCGAGATATCAACTTCCATAAATGGAAGGGACAAATCCTTCCTTGACTTATCCATTAACAACATGTCACTCGTGACGCACCCAACGTACCCTACTTCCCGCCAACTGTCTGCCTGACGGTTTTCGTCAGTAAATCTAAGTGCGCGAGTCATGACATGAGTTAATGATAATCTTCCAGTCTAAGGACCATTACACACGCTCGTAGATAGCAATATCTGATGACACCAAGACATGCGGAATTACTACTACCGGGTCTGTTCTCATAATTTCCCATCTTGGAGATTACCAAGTGCGAACTCCATGAGAGAGAGTCTCGTCTTCTTATGAGTACTCGCACATGACGGTCTGTATACTATGTGTCCTATCATAGTATGTCATCCAACCGCAGAACTTTATTTAAGAATATTGTTATAGCATTTCAAGGTTCTCATCATAGCGGGGATCTGATATGACCTTATTAATGGAACAAATATTTCAGGACATTATTATATTATAGTCATGCAGAACAATGAACAATATATAATAAGTGAACATTTATGTAATCAAAGTACAAAACAGTTGGTTCTGAGGACACCAACCCTTACAAACTCCCACTTGGACTAGATCCAACTACCTACGACTTTTAGTCCGCTAGACCTCACATGATGATCATGTTTCTGCTGAGTCAAGACTTTAGTCAATGGGTCTGCCACGTTGTATTCTGTGGAAATACTGCTCACTGCAACTTCACCTCTCTGAGAAAAATCCCTCAAGAGATGATACTTCCGAAGTATGTGCTTTGTCCGCTGATGTGACCTTGGCTCTTTTGCAAGTGCCACCGCTGCAGTATTATCACAATAGAGTGTTATAGGATCTTTACTGCTCAGTACAACATCCAGCTCTTGGACGAAGCTTCGCATACATACTGCTTCTTTAGCTGCCTCAGAAGCTGCGATATACTCGGACTCCGTTGTAGAATCTGCCACCACACTTTGTTTTGAGCTCTTCCAGCTCACTGCACCTCCATTCAAACTGAAGATGTATCCAGTCTGCGACTTCATGTCATCTTGATCAGTCTGGAAACTAGCATGTACATGTCCTCTGATGACTAGTTCCTCATCTCCTCCATAAACCAAGAACATATCCTTAGTACGCCTCAGATACTTAAGGATAGTCTTGACTGTCATCCAATGGCGGTCTCCTGGATCATCTTGATATCTGCCTACCGCACTTAATGCATAAGCAACATCTAGCCTCGTACATAGCATATCATACATGACTTACCCAATCGCGGATGCGTAAGGGATCCTTTCCATTCTCTTTCTTTCCTCATGTGTCTGAGGACACATTTTCTTGGAAAGATGAATGCCATGTGACACTGGCAACAATCCCCTCTTGGACTGTTCCATACTGAATCTCTTCAGTATCTTGTCAATGTATGTACTTTGACTTAGGCCCAGCATTTTCTTGGATCTATCACGATGGATCTTGATCCCAAGAATATATGCTGCCTCGCCCAAGTCTTTCATGGAGAATCATTTATTCAACCATACCTTAACTGACTGTAAGACAGGTACTTCGTTTCCAATTAGCAATATGCCATCGACATATACTATTAGGAAAACGACTGCACTTCCACTAAACCTTTTGTAGACACAAGGCTCACATTCGTTCTTAACAAATCCAAATTCTGTAACAGCTTCATCAAAATGAATGTTCCATGACCTTGATGCTTGCTTTAATCCATAAATGGATTTTTGCAACTTGCATACCTTGTTGGCATCCTTTGAAGTCACAAACCCTTCAGGTTGTGTCATGTAGACATCTTCCTGGAGGTTCCCGTTAAGGAAAGCTGTTTTGACATCCATTTGCCAAATTTCATAGTCATGGTAAGTAGTAATGGCCAATAGGATTCTGATAGACTTCAGCATTGCAACTGGTGAAAAGGTTTCATCATAGTCAATTCCTTGACGCTGTCTAAAACCTTTTGCAACCAGTCGTGCCTTGTAGGTGCTGACTTGCCCCTCCATGTCCAGTTTATTCTTGAATACCCATTTATTACCAATAGGCTTTACATCAACTGGAGGATCTACCAAAATCCAGACTTGGTTTTGGTACATGGAATCCATTTCAGAATTCATGGCTTCTTGCCACTTGGCAACGTCTGTGCCTTCAACTGCTTCCTTGTAGGTAAGAGGATCATCATTGTCAACCAATAATGAGTCACCATCCTCGGTGACAAGAAAACCATATCGTTCTGGTTCTCTCACCTCTCTCGTGCTCCTACGCAGTTCTTGTGTCTCTGGAACAGATTGTTCTTCCACGGGGCTTTGTGGAATCTGTTCTTGTACCAACTCATGTGTATCTTGAGCCTCGACTTCATCGAAGTCTATCTCGCTCCCACTATCTCTTCTGGAGATGTGCTCCCTCTCAAGGAATATGGCGTGTCTTTCCACTGTAACCGTTTTGTCTGAGGGGTTGTATAGGTAATATCCCCTTGTTTCCTTGGGATATCCTATAAAGATACACTTTGTGCCTCGGGGTGCAAGTTTGTTACCTGAAGAGGCCTTAACAAATGCTTCGCTACCCCACACGTGTAAATTCGATAACATGTCTTTGCATCCACTCCATAACTCGTATGGAATACCATTTATCGATTTAGTTGGTACTTGGTTTAGTATGTGTGCTGCTTTTTGTAATGCATATCCCCAAAAGGATAATGGAAGACTTGCATGACTCATCATTGATCTCACCATGTCCAAAAGGGTGCGGTTCCTCCTTTCACTTACACCATTCCACTGTGGTGTGTAAGGAGGAGTGAGTTGAGATAGAATCCCAAACTCCCGTAAGAAATCAATGAAGTCTTGATTAAGATATTCTCCTCCTCTGTCTGAGCGGAGTTTCTTAATCTTCTTACCAAGCTGGTTCTCAACTTAATTCTTGTATTCTTTGAACCGATCAAAAGAATCTGACTTATACCTCATTAAATAGATATATCCATATCTACTAAAATCATCAGTAAAAGTTATGAAGTATGAGAACCCACCACTTGCTTCAACTGGAAATGGTCCACACACATCTGTGTGAACTAATTCTAGAAGCTCTTTATCTCTTTCACCTTTCCCACTAAATGGGGCTTTGGTCATTTTACCTTGTAGACACGCATGACATACACTAAGTGGTTTTAGTTCGAAAGAATCTAAATACCCATCTTGATGTAATTTTGTCAAACGTTTCTCATTGACATGACCTAGCCGGTGATGCCAAAGTTGGGTGTGGTATGAGTCATGTAAATTTACTTTGTTATCAATTGCCATTACTTGGTTTGTGTAGTCTAACACATAAAGGTCGTTATATAAATGTGCCCTACCAAAACAAATGCTATCTTTATAAAAGTAGCAACATTCATTTCCAAACTTGAATATGAATCCATCAGTATCTAATCTGGATACTGAAATAATGTTTTTGGTTACAGAGGGTACATAATAACATCCTTTCAAAACCAAGACCATCCCGGTAGGCAATGTGAGGTGGTAGTCCCCGACAGCTACAGCAGCAAGTCTGGCTCCGTTGCCTGCTCGTAGATCTATCTCCCCTCGATCAATCTTCCTGAATCTACTTGGTTCCTGTATTTGGATACAGATGTGAGCACCACAAGCAGTATCTAATACCCAATTAGTAGAAACAGATAGATTTCATTCGATAACAAACGCACCTGAAGCTTCCCCTTGCTTCCTTGGCTGGGTGCAGTTTTTCTTCCAGTGACCCTTCTTTCCACATGCGAAATAAACAGCATCCTGTTCCTTTGCCTCCCCTTTGATCTTCCTTTTCTTGGAAGGCCTTGAAGAAGCTTTGGGCTTAAATCTCTTCGCCTTCCCTTTCCTTTTATTCACCATAAGGACAGAAGGATTTTCACGCTTCATGTCATTGTCCACTTGGTGAATAAGGATAAGAAGATCAGATAGAGACTTCTCAATATTGTTCATGTTGAAATTAACAACAAAGTTTGAGAAGCTCTGGGGGAGTGATGCGAGAATGAGATCGGTACCCAGTTCTTCAGGGAGTTTAAACCCTAGAACCTCCAAGCGCTCAATGTAGCCAATGAGCTTGACTACATGAGGCCCAGCTGGGGCACCCTCTCCAAGCTTGCTCTGAAACAGAGCCTTGGAGATCTCAAACCTTTCCTGTCTTGCTCTCTCCTGGTATAAACCACGGAGGTGCTCGAGCATGATGTAGGCATCCATGTCTTCATGAAACTTCATGAGCTCACTAGACATAGATGACAGCATCAAACATTGAACATCGAGAACATCGTTCAAATGTTGATCATAGACTAGGAAATCTTCATCACTTGCCCCTGGGGCAGGAGAATCAGGAAGTGAGGACTCCAGCACATAAAACTTCCGTTCATGGCGTAGGATAACCCGAAGGCGCCTAAAACATTCCTGAAAGTTACTTCCGGTGAGGATGTTGTCTTTATCCAGAATTGATCGCAGAGAAAATGTGGTTGATGTGTTTGTCATTTTGATTCTACAATTTAAAAGAGCAGATTCATCAGTACTTTCTTGATTACATTTTATGAGAAATAATAAATTTTATTAAGTCTCCCACTATTTTATCAATTCCCAATGGCCCTCACCATTGAACTCGGAATGTCCAGTTGCTTTGACATTCTAATGGCAAGGATCCATATTTCCCTTCGTATAACCCCAACAAGGGTTGGTCAAGCTATTTGAAGGTATTTAGGTAGGCAGGTCTTTGCCAACTGTGAGCTTACAGTTCCTTGATCTGTTGAGTGGACTCCCCAATCCTGAAATCCTGACTTGGATTTCCACAACTCTTGCCTCCAATATTACATCAAGTCTAGCAAGGTCTACTTCTCTTGATGTAATATGGTTAAGTCAACCCGAAACCTTTCATAAGGGATTCCTTTATAAAAGTAAGTGTCCAAACAAGGGTTGGTCAAACACATAGTTTTATTGAGTCTTGCCCTTAATCAAGTAACGGAAGGCTTGGTCTGACTTAATATGGTATTTGAGGGATTTTATTCTTTATGCGTATCTTTGCATTATCACATGCTTGTTAATATTAAGTGATGCTTGCTTAAGTGATTAACCATGTTCCGATAATGTATACGTATAGACCGGTTTTTATTTTATTCCATCTTTGCATGCTTGTTCATTTTATTAATTATGTGATCGCGACAACACATGCATAATATATAAACCATGCAATCAGACAGAAATAAAATAAGATGGCATGATCATGAGCTTCTATTTGGTTAGCTTATCTAGCGGTTTTGATAAGCTTACCCTGACCTAGGGAAAACACCTTAAACCTGATGGTTCGTGTTTTGCAGCTCCCACCTGTCCACCTTTGTATCTTCTTGTGTCGGTTTTGCCTCAGCTTTGGGATTTGAACCATCTCCTCTGGCTTGGGAGATCCTCCATTACATGGGTTTACATTAAAGAAACCATGGGCACGCAGGCCCTACATTTTATTGGAAGAAGGCTCGCAGGCCAACAAATTTAAATTAAAGAAATTTAAATGAAACCATACACATACAAAGGGTCTTTGGTCTAGCTCATGATCATCCATAATATGCAACGACATTTACGCATATTTAGAATTCAAATTCTTTTAATCGTTCTTTTATTTAAGATAAGACGCGCTCGAATTCAATTAATTATGATCTTATAATTAATCAATTATTTATCTTAAATTCATTTCTGAATTTCCTTGAGATTCTTCTCATCCATATTCCTTGTACGGGTCTTTGTACATTGGAGGAAACCTGGTGAAATTCCATTTCTGGAAAGTACACAGCGTGTAGTTTATAATTACACGGTGTGTATTTTTCTTTTCACCCTTTGTCCAAAGTACACGTCGGGGCTTTGGCGTCTTTTTCTGTACTTTGGAAATTTTAGAGTACATGGCATGTAGATGAATCATACACGGCGTGTACTTCCTTGTTACGCGGTAACCGGCCTGGCGATCCCGTATACGCGGTACGCGACTTATCTTTGTACACGGTTTCACCTGGGTCGGAACGGACTACACGGCGTGTTGTTCCAACATACACGTCGTGTATTCCGGTTTCCACGCGCCGTTCTATTCTGGTCAACACGGCGTGATTAAAACTTAGGCATAATCAATTCACATGGCGTGGTTTGGCGGACCAGTGCCGGTTCATTGAACCTAAGTACATGGCGTGTAGTTTTAATTACACGCCGTGTAATCCCGTGTTGTACAGACAGAAAGAGCGGCTCCTCCGGATGAGTTCCTCGTTTTTATTTTAATCAAAATTAAAATTAAAAGTTCGTTTCTGTGATATGAATCGAGAAACGAAGGAGGAAGAATAGATCTCGTTAATTCAGATTTATAGAACGATTTATTTCGAATTGAATCAAATATGAATGCGTAAATTATCAACGAAAATTAAATAACTATAATCAACGTTGTAACCTCCCTCTGATACCAATTGAAGGTTCCGGGCGCAGCGGAAGCGCGTGGGTGGATGTGCCCACTTGGCTTTTTGTCATTAGCAATGATCAATCCGGGATCAATACGACGATAAACGCCAGTCTCCACGGATCGAATCACAGAAAAATACAAAGAACATGGTTTTTCCCGGAACCACAAACAAGGATCGTTACAGGTTGATTATAATTAATTTAATTAATTATAAAGAAATACCTTTTGGGTGTTCTTTCTTCGTTGATGTTCTCAATCACGTTGTCGATTTGATCCGTCGTTGCGTTGCAGAAGCCAAGTGTAGACTCCCTCTAGCGGTGATCCACACGTGTACCTCGTATCTCTGGACGTCGCCAAAAGATTCTCCGGGTGCTAGCGTGGAGAAGCCTTTGCTTGCGTTGTCCGCCTTAGATTGTCTTGATCTGATGGAAGAGGATCTCTCTCGGTCTTGAGAGCGTTCTTGGAGGAAGAGGTTCTTTCGGCCTTGAAAGAATTCTCCAGAGATGTTGTACACAACGATTCTCTTGTGTGTCTGGAAAGAGTTGGGGTTGTGAGGATATTTATAATCGGGTGTGTGGGGTTATAGAGTTATGACAATAAATAAATGCGTTACGCGTTTTATTTATTTCATTGACTCTTTATTTAAAACCCCATGTCGAATAAATAATTCCTTGACATGCGCCCACGCTGATTATAATAAATATCATTTAAAACAATATTATATCCTCAAAATCCCAACTAAAAAAAACTACACAGCATGTATTAATAAATACACGGCGTGTACTTGTTTTTCATTGAAAACTACACGGCGTGTATATTAAATGTACACGGCGTGTATATCTTGTTTTCATTTATTCATTTCCTTTCCAAAATAAAACTACACGGCATGTAATAATAATACACGACGTGTACTTGTTTTATTTTCTTTTTCCTCCATCATTTAAAACAACTTAGGCTTCCTTGAATAATTATTAAACCACGTACGAGAATAATCTTTATTCAACTTGAGATACTTGGATACACTTAGTGTGTGACCCTCTAGGCCTCTTTCTCGTTGGCATTAGGCGGGCTTGCCTAAAGTCCAAGATTACTGTCTAGCAATGGGTCAAGGCACCCAAGAGAAAGAAGTTGACGTCGCATTGACGTATCACCTCATACGAACGCTTACTGTGTAATTTAATCCCTTTTTCTCAATATCTCATCAAGCAGGTTTCATGGCAGTTTCATAAACCTATATGCTTGATATGTCGTTCTTTGACTACCTAAAATAAACTCATCGTTTACACCATGGCCATGGAATTTAATGCGACAGTTCTATTTCAATCAAAGGGCCGAGATATCAACTTCCATAAATGGAAGGGACAAATCCTTCCTTGACTTATCCATTAACAACATGTCACTCATGACGCACCCAACGTACCCTACTTCCCGCCAACTATCTACGTGACGGTTTTCGTCAGTAAATCTAAGTGCGCGAGTCATGACATGAGTTAATGATAATATTACAGTCTAAGGACCATTACACACGCTCGTAGATAGCAATATCCGATGACACAAAGACATGCGGAATTACTACTGGCGGGTCTGTTCTCATAATCTCCCATCTTGGAGATTACCAAGTGCGAACTCCATGAGAGAGAGTCTCGTCTTCTTATGAGTACTCGCACATGACGGTCTGTATACTATGTGTCCTATCATAGTATGTCATCCAACCGCAGAACTTTATTTAAGAATATTGTTATAGCATTTCAAGGTTCTCATCATAGCGGGGATCTGCTATGACCTTATTAATGCAACAAATATTTCAGGACATTATTATATTATAGTCATGCAGAACAATGAACAATATATTATAAGTGAACATTTATGTAATCAAAGTAAAAAACAGTTGGTTCTGAGGACACCAACCCTTATAGTATCTTTCTAGAGTTTTTGAAAATAGATGGAACCGTACTACTTAATCCATCAGGGTTTTTCTAGGTAAGTTGGTGCAGTGAGTTTCTAAGTGTCACTGTCAAATATAATAAAATTTTATGGATCATATGAACATTTACACTAATTATTTAGAAAATATATAGTGTGTATGTTGGAAAATAGAATGAGAAATCTAGGGTGTTATTAAATATTTCTAGTTTGAGTGTGGTGTTGGCACAGTCATAGCCAGAGGGTGGTATATATTCAGACCATGTATCAAGATTCAGTGATCAATGTTGTTCACAAGTGATGAATGTGAAGACTTCTCGGCATATATTAGTGTTATAGAGATGATTTTATAACAACACAAACAAATTTTTATTGATAAAACTAGAGGAAGAAATATTTTCATGATCTTTATATAATGGTTTCCAATGTATTTAATGATATATACACGCTATATGATTATTTGAATAAATATTTAATATGTATAGATCTATAATACATGATAAATATTCATAATAATATTTTCTATACATTTTATTACATTTTGGGTTTTATTGTGAAATGATTAAGAAAAATATAGTGCTAATAAGGTATGTTTCATAGCTACGATATAAGGACATCATCCACAAATATGGTGTTTTTTCTCAATTACTTGACCATTAGAGACACTATACACCTTATCCTCATCAACACTAACTTGATTAATGTTTTATAAAAATATTTACAAATTAAATATAACTTGATTTGGTGATGTAAAATTATTTTATATTCTTAGAATATTAAATAAAATTACCCTTTGTGGTAAAAAATAGTTATATATCAATAGGGTAAATCATGTTGGCATATTGAATGATCCTTAAATATTATAAAAATAAATTGGAAGGTGTATATATTATGTATTTTATAAGCCTCAAATGTTGGAGAGTGTCTTAAGAGGGAAATTCCTTGAATAGGATTAACTATTGGAGTGTATAACAACTTGGAAATCCTGCAAACATTATTGGATAAGCCTTAATAGTCAATGAATATTCATACAAGGGTAATCATATCATATCTTATAAGATAGACTAGATCATCATAATACTCATATATAGAGGAATTCAAACTCAAATAGCAGCCTATATAAAACTATATGAGTCTAATGAAATTCATTAACAATAAATAGAATAAAAAATGATAAATACAAATCAACAAAAATTGACGTTTTCCAAGATGGCTACCTTAAAAACACACACCCTATAAAAAAATATCATATTTAATTTTGTATAAACTATTTAACATATACATCTTATTGTTATAAGATTTTTATCATCAAAATATCATACTATGAAATCATTGATCACCAATACTACAATTTTTATTCCTTACACTAAGAAAATATCTTTACTTGATGGTCACCATTGATTAGAAATATCATTAATTATGCAATATAACAATATATATAAATTTAGACTTAATCCTGACTGTTTGATCATAACTATACTAGATATATCTTTATTTATAAAATTATTTTCCATCAAATCCATTATGTTTCACATAATCTCCCAATTTATTCCATGTTATGATAACCCACTAAATAAACTAAATTAAAATGAATTGATCATACCCTAAGAAAACTAAATTGTACGAAACCAACCTAAATAGGATTTAAAATAAATGAACTGAATCTATCAACCCTTTACACACTAAAACCTAACCGAATTAACAAATCCTATCTATATCATAATTGAACTGAATTAACCAAACTAATTGAATTGTATTGAAATGACTTGATCTGACCCAAGTAGACTTGAGTAAACCTAAACTACACTAAACTGCATTAAAACGAACTAAAATAAAAGAAGTTAACTAAATTGAACTTAACTTAAATAAATTCTATAGTAATGATAAAAAAATGAACTAACTTGAACAATCTTTAATAAAACCCTAATATGCATGTGCTGACCCAATCCAAATAAAATACATAAACCCAACTAAACTAAATCAACCAGAACTAAACTAATCATAAAAAATAGAACTGAACAAAAATGATCTGAATCAAATAGAAGATGGTTACCTATAATTAGTAATCTTTTATGCATTAATTTATTTATTAAGTATAACATTTGTTAAATAGTGAATAGAATAAGAGAAAAAATAAAAACAGCAATTATAAACCCAATTTTATGTAGTATTATATATAGTTATAAATCATTGATATAATTAAATTAAACATCATGGTTTTATATTTATAGTATTTTGTTATATATATAGTATTTATATATATATATATGTATATATTATTTTTTTATATATATATATTATTTTTTTGTCTTTTATATTATGATTCTCATATAGACTAGTGTGTCAGTTGTGGTTTCATATAAAGTGAACCATTTTTGTTTGATTAAATATATTTTTGATTAAACTTCAATATTATTTAATTTCTTTTACGAAATGACATATAACAATTTTTTATAGAATGAATAGAAGTTAGATGTATAAAACCAATTGGATCTTAAGAAATTTTCAAAACGAGTTGGAAATATTTTTAGATTTTTCATCTGAAAATGCTTCAGATAGTGGTCACATACATTGCCCATGTTATAATGTTTTTGGAAGACCTTGGTTGAGCTTTGAAGAATTTATCTACCATAGAACCAAATATGGTTTTCAAAAATAATACTATGTGTGGTATCATAATGGGGAGAAAATAAAATTTCAAAATTCTCATGATCCAAATGAGAGGACTGGATTAGAAAATTTTTTAGATGACCGGTTTTTGTTTATTCATTATCATGAGAAAGAAAGGGTGTAGATCCAAGAAGAATTTAATAAAAGCACATATGATGTATCTAATGAAAATGATGGTGTTTATAGGTAAAAAAATTTAATGATGTTTTCATTACTCCAGTATATCGGTAATGTGCTAATATGAAAAATTTGTAATTTTTAATCTAATTGTTTCATAAGAAAAACATGTATGGGATTTATAATACTGACATTGATTCCATTATTATCATTTTGAAAGACTTACTTCTAGATGATGTGGATATTCCCTCAAACCACTTTATGTCATGGAAGTTAGTTGGGTAACTTCAATTTTCAAAAAACCAAATCCATGTTTTCCTGAAAGATTGCATCTTATTGTGGGAGGAAACAAATGAACATAATGATTTTATAAAATGTGGAACATCCTAATGGAAGATAAAATTTGATGGAACACCATACCATGTTCCATAAAAAGTGATGTGGAACTTTCCATTGAACCCCAGACTCCAAAATCTTTTCATGTCTGATGAAATATCATTAAAATTGTGATGGCATGATACTGAGAGAATGAAGAATAATAATGAATTGGTTCACCCTATAGATGGATTTTCATGGAAGAGATTTGATTCTCTATATCCATATTTCATATCTAACATGCATAATGGTTTTAATCCATTTGGCATATGCTTACTTCGCATAGCACATGGCCAGTTTTCATACACGCTTATAACCTTACTCCATAGATGTGTATGAAAAAACCTTTCACTTTCTTGAGTATACTCATATCTAGACCTTTTGATCCTGAAAATGATATATATGTATACATGAAAACTTTAATAAAAGAGTTGAAACATCTTTTTAATGTGGGTTTGTGCACATACAATGCATTTTCTAAAGACATATTTTAGATGCATGTTGCGCTTATGCAGACGATCAATGATTTTCCTTCTTATGAAATGATGTTTGGATAGATCACTAAGGGAAAAATATAATGTCTCATTTGTATAAAGAATAAATTATCCATAAGGATGAAATATCATTATAGTTTTAGTTTTATGGGACATCAATGATTCTTTCCAATGGAAAATCCATATCAGAATAATCGTCGAAGATTTGACAGTAGCATGGAGACTAAAAATCCACTTCAATGCATATAGGGAACTAATGTGATTCATGAATTGAAATATTTTAGTTTTTCATTCTGTAAGGGTCAGATTAAATCTAGAAATGGGAAGAATGTTTACACTAAAACTATTATAATTGGTATAAGAGAAGTATATTCTTTGATTTTCCTTATTGGTCAACAAATTTGTTATGTCATTACTTAGACGTAATGCACATTGAAAAGAATATATGTGAAATGTTGCATTCAATTATTCTAAATGTAAAGGGAAAGACAAAATATGATTTACAATCTCATCGTGACTTGGTGGATTTGGGCATCAGACTAGAATTGCATCATCTTTGTATCGGTGAAAATAAATGGAAAGTTTCATGTGCTTATTATGTGATGACACCTACAGAAAAAAAAATAGTTTCTAGAAGTACTAGAGTCTAATAAAGTTCCTTATAGATATTCAAGAAACATATCTAAATGAGTCAATAGAGGAGAGTTGAAGATGAAATCTTTGAAGGCTCATGATTATCGCATCCATCTACATATGTTGATTCCAAGAGAAATTTGTCATAATCTTTCCAATAATATAAGGGTGTCAGTTATTCGTTTGTTTCATTTATTTATAGATATTTTTTCTAAAAAGTTTTAAAATTATTTCCTGTAAAAAATGTTGGCAGAGGCACCATTAATTTTTTGTGAGTTAGAGAAAATATTTCCTCCATCCTTTTTCACATGCATGTTGCATCTGACTATCTATATTCCAACCAAAATATTTCTCAAAGGACCTATTTATTTTCATTGGATGTATCCAACTAAAAGAAACATGTTCACATTTAAGTCTTATGTTTAGAAAATAAATCATCTTGAAGGTCTATCGCAAAAGGTTACTTGGATCGAGAATGTATGGATTTCTGTTCAATGTGTTTTTCTTATCTGACTATGAGACAAAACAGACTAATGAGAAGTGAAGAAGAACAGTATGAGAAAATTAAACTCAGTTTTCCATCACTTACTTAAACAAGTGAAATTCATGGATCATATACATTGACCACAGTAAGCCTTGAAGAGCATGAGATGTAACATCACACAATTTTGTTTAACTGTGATTTTTTTGATGACTACATCAAGTAAATCGAACATGTATATCTTATGTCATCTCAGGTAATTTTACATATCTATTAAACTATTTATATTTTTTTAGAAGGGAACATAAAAAAATGACACAAAGAAATAATTTTTCTTTATCTTTAATAAGGATAAATACTTTTCATAGAAACGAGTTTTTAGATTGGTTGAAAACGAAGGTAAAAGCATTACTATAAAAATTTAATAAAATCAATATTTAATTAAGTTTAATATTCATTTATATTTTAGGTATTGATTTTTCTTGTTGACTTTGTCTCTAAGGAAATGATATCTTTGGATTTTAGTCCTAATTTCATGGTTCGTGAATGAAAATAAATTATGATCAATGGGTACAAATTTATTATCACTAAAGGATTAAAAAACATGAGAACACAACATGATGGTGTTATGGTAACTACCACAACAAACTTTTATGCCAATGCATCGGAAAGTAGAACTAAATTTGAAAATGTATATTATTATGGATTCTTTGAGAAAATATTAATGTTGGATTATTACTCTCATGGTAGAATCACTGTGATGAAATGATAGTGGTTTGATTCGATGATGAGGCATGGAATGTTTATTAATGATTGTGGATTTCAAGTTATTAACATGACTTTCACTCTTACTATGGATGAACCATATGTATTGGCATCAATGGAAAAACAAGTTTTTTATGTCAAAGATCATCTTTGACCTAAATTTGGTTTCATTATTGAAGTAATCCCAAGACATATTTTTGATGATGGTGATTATGGAATTGACATCATCCCTTCTCCCATTGGCCCCAATCCATTTATTATTAATGATGAATCAAATAATTCAATTTTCAGAGTTGATTGTGAACCTAAATTTGTAGTGGGAAATATATATAATCATCCATATATATTCTTGGTTCTTTTGATTTAGCTCGGATTGGATTGTTGAGGTTGGTTATATACTAATTGATTTATTATTGATTACAAATATTTTTTATACAACTTGACCTTCATGTGCATTTTCAATATTTACTGGTTGTAGATTTATTTGATTTTCATTTTTTAATATTGAACTAAATTGTATTCAAAACTACCAAAGTAAAAAAACTAAAACAATTAAATTTTAACAAAAAACAAGATGAATTGAATTGGACGTATTAAACCAATTTATATGAAAATCAGAACCAATGAAAATAATGACGCAACCAAAAAAATGTCAAAATGATCTAACCCAAAATATGAACCAAATGACCTAAGACAAATAAAAATGCATAAATGGCCTAATAAATTGAAAAAAATAAACCAAATGACCTAATACAAATAAAAATGGACAAATAACCTAATCAATTGACAATAATGAACCAAATGACCTAACCAAAATTGAATTGGATCAAATTGAAAATAGAAGAAAACTATATCATACCCATGCTAAACATGATAGTTTGAATTTATTTTTTTCCCTGTGACATGTATTATGTTTTGATATTCTTCCCACTAGATATAAAAAAAATTATATCACTACATATCTTGTATTTAGTGTGTACTGAAATTTTAGGGTTACTATTGTTATGTTTGTGAGCATGTCATCAACCTATAAAACCACTGATCATTTTATTAAATGTCTATTATTTTAATAGGTTGAAATATTGGGGCCACATACCTTTAAAATTTTTAGGGATAGAATAATTAATACCTTAACTTTTTTCGTATAAACATGCATGTTTGTATGTCATCCAGTTTTTTCAAAAATATACTTATTATAATTCATTTATGTTATATTCATAATTAGAGTGTTGATAACCCATTAATGAATATTAATTTATGTTATAGTAATACATATTCATCATATCATTAATTATGGTGATCACACAGCCACCTTATTATTGATTACTATGATAACCCGTTCACTTATATATATTTTATATCTATTGATAACTCATTCATTGATACTCAGTTATAATTCATCTACCATATGATTTTCTTTTCAACTTAATTTAGAATTAATATACATTTGATTTTAGTTATTAAATTAATTATTAGTAACCTATTTTTAATTATTGTTTTCTAAATTCAATGTCATTGTAAAGGGAGGTTTCAAATATTGAAGGACGTGTGCCTTAAACAATTTTTTTTGCTCGAGTAGAAAGAAAAATGATAGAAGCACGGTAAACAAACTGACACAGCAGCATATTGTAAGTTTTACTTTATTAATTTCAAATTTTAATATATATTTTGTAACTTAACAGTCTATTTATATTTGTAATGGTGAGATTTAGAGTCCCTTTATTCCCAATAATATGACAAATTTGGTCCAAACGATCACTTACATCATGTTTTGTGAGATGAGCACCATGGAAGAGTGTGTTGTCGACCAGGGAAAAGTATTGTCCCGATGAGGTATTGGACCACTTCAGGTACCATTTCCGGTATCAATGATTTGGAAGATTCTAATTCATGGGTAACATAGGCTAAGGATAAGGCGAAAAAGTCTAAAAAAATTTCCATACAAGTGGAAGAATAGAATCAAAGGGAAAACACTTAATTTATGAAACTTAGGGAAGTTTTATGTCTATCACTTCCACCAAAGATCGTTGCAGCTTGTGATGCATATATATTAACAATGTGTGTGTTATATAGTGCACCAAAAAGTATTCATAGTGGTGGTTGGGATGATGACTTTCCTAACGATGGTTATGGTGAGGATGATAGTGAGAAAGAGGGTGAGGATGAGGCTGAGGATGATGATGATGATAGTGATGGTGATGAGGGACAGATTGATCATTTTTATTTTCGATTATTATTTATGAGATTTTATGTTTGATGATTTGTTTTGAATGAATATATGTGATGTTTTTTATGTTTTTTACCACTAGTTAAATGAATCAATTGATTTTTTATGTTGTGACTCTCTGAAGATTCTATGTTGATTGCATTTTAGGTTCTATTTTCATTGTTTGAAAGTTATATTTTCATTATTTGTAGATTCTGTTTGAGGATGTTATGTTTTCATTGTATTAAAGGTTTTGTGTTATCAATTCCAGGATCTTTGGTTCTGTGGACAGGGTGGGGCTTCTGCTGGCTATGGAATCAGGGGGGATCTATACCAATAGTCCATAGTGAACCGTTGGTATAGACCATTATTCTAGTAGTGTTGTAATTAATGTGAGGTTTTTTTATTTAAACCGTATATATGAATTCATTAAAATAATATTAATTTATAGAACTCTTGTATATTGATGATATCATTTTTGGTAGATGCAATAAGGACTCTGTATAAGAGTTTATAAAATTAATGTAATTATAGTTCGATATTTATATGGTTGGTGAAATCACATACTTTCTTAGAATTAAGATAAATTAAAAGGGTGATTATACATTTATTCCTTAAGAAAAATTTGAAAAGGAATTTTAATAAATGTTTGAAATGAATGACTAAAACCCAGTTTCAACCCCAAACATCATTTCACCTTAAAGTGGGATATATGAATATGGAAAGGCTATTTATTCTACATTATATCAAATAACGATTGATTGATTCTTGTACTTAACATAAACAAGTCTAGACATAGTTTATGCAATATTCTTGGCAACATGTTTTCAAGTATACCTAAAGGAAGAACCTGTTACTAATGTAAAAATAATCATGAGGAATTTTCAAGGAATAATTGATTATAGTTTGGTGTTTTAAGTTGGATAAGATTAATATTTTATGGTGTATATAGATGTTTATTGGGATAGAAATAATGCAGATAGACAATATCTAAGTGGAGGATCATTTATTATCAGGAGTAAATGTTAGAGTTGGATTAGATAAACAAAAGAAATAACTTCACTTAACACAGCTAGAGTGGAATTTTTTTTTACCATAATTCCATGTACTCAATTGAATTGGATGAATAAACAATTAGAGGATCTTGGAAAAGAGTTGAATGATCTTACGGTGATATTGTGTGATAATAAAAGTGAGATCGATCAAATGAGTAGTCTATTAAATAAATATGGTATAAATTTATCAAAGAAAAAGTGGAACATGTATTTGTCAAGGTAGATCATATCTGGGTAAATCAAAAAGTTTTGGATATATTCACAAAACCATTGCACCACTAATGTTTGAAAATCACTGAATGAATCTTAATCTCAAAACACCTCCTAACTCTTGAGGATAATTGGTGTATATCCTCTCCCCATACACATTTATTGATTCAAATGGTTTCTCATTTGTAGAAGGAATCATACCCTTTGGATTTATTTTAAAATGGGGAGAAATTTAAGAAAAAAAATTAAAATAGGATTTTAATTTAGTAATTGGATGTAGAGTATCACTCTGGGGGGGATTTACTCTGGAGGGTGTATTTTTGTGTAAGAGATAGGCATATATACTATTCATGGGGATAATAATTTGAGATTGATGAAATCATGGGAAGAAATTCTAAAAAAATAGTGATATTATTGGAGGTTTAAGGTAAGAATAAAGGAATTTTTATGCCAACAAGCATGTACCCTAGTGGTACAGGATCCTGCTTGGAATCCAAAAGACCCAAGATCAAATCCGGGCAGGGACTAATTTTACGGACTGTAGCAGCACTGTAGTAAGGGGGCTGTAGAAGTACTGTAGCAGTGGAAGGACTGTAGCGGCGGCAATACTGTAGCGGCAGAGGCACTGTAGCAGTAACTGTAGTGGTGGTGGTACTGTAGCAGGTATTGTAGCAGCCCGGATATTGTAGCATTACTATTCACTAAGGGGCTCTTTGGGCCAAAAAAATGGGCTTTCAAGCCTAGTATTTAGGCCACTTGGCCTTCGGGCCTTCATGCTATGTAATGGGTCTCCCTCTACCCAGTCTAAAGAGGTATTTTCTTTA
Source organism: Viscum album (assembly GCA_963277665.1). Taxonomy (NCBI): domain Eukaryota; kingdom Viridiplantae; phylum Streptophyta; class Magnoliopsida; order Santalales; family Viscaceae; genus Viscum; species Viscum album. The sequence continues at coordinate 816,426,499 of OY728162.1, forward strand.
AATAATAAAATGAGGCTTCGGCCCTAAACTTTAAAAAAAAGGAATTTTTATAACTCTTATTTTATATATTTATCATTTCTCATATAGAAAAAAATTAATAGATGAGACTTTCTATAGCTATTTTCTGGATTATAAAGAATATTAAAGTTCATTTATAATTTTCAATACACTCAAAGGGGGATAATGTTAGAACCTAGGTTATTCAAAAGGATAATGATGGAATGTGTTATCCCAACTAGTTTAAATACCCTAAGGTGGGGTGAATTAGGGTATGACATATTAAAACAACCACACCTTCAAATCTTGTTTCTTTGTCAAACAAAACACACTTCTCTCCCTTTCTCATAGCAATGTTTAAGAAGAAATGAAATAATACACGAGATATGAAAATTTTACTTGGTTATCCTACATTGGTATACATCCAAAGAGTATAAAATGGAAATGAGTTGATGTACCAAATCCACTAATTTTCACTTTTGTTACAAGGTTTAGAGCAGACTCGTTATCCATATTGGTTTATAACCAATCACAATTTGAAATCTCACTGCTCTCCCAATTGAAGTGCGCTCACTGATCCTTCAGAAGATTATTATTTTGATAACTTGAATCAATATGGTTTACACCTCATTTGGTAGATCATTAAGTTCCACTTTTATCTACTTGATTAATACCACTTTACAATTGAATTTTTGAGAAAATACTTATTATTCAATTAAGATTCACTTCCATGAAAATCTTACCTAACTTTCCTGAAACTTCTCAATTATTATTGAAACTTTTGGTTTTCAAAAAACTCACAAATTTAGTGAAACTCATAAATTTTCTCAAAACTTACAACTTTCATGAAAATTCCTTTCTTTTTAAAATTTTATGGTCTTATGAAAACCTTCATGCAATAAAAATACTTTATAAAATAATTTCACGAATTCAGAACCTTTGGATATTCATTAAGGTGTATTATCTCCAAATTAGGGGTTATATTCCTATTTATAAATGTTTCCTACCCTTTGTAAAACTTTAAAGCTCTCCACCACCTTTTTTTGAAACCCTTTATTCTTGTTCGTGAAACTCCATTTCTTTATGAAACTTCAGAGAAATTTTCCATTCATAAAAATTCTCATAATCTCATAACTTACCGTCTTTCCTTTGTGCCTCAGCCCTCTTTCATGAAACATTATTTCATGAATTTAAAAACCTTATTGATACCAAAATTTCATGGATTCCATGAATTTTCCATATTTTCATGAGGCAATCCTAGAAATCCATCTTTTGTGAAACTTTCCTCTTACTCCAAATTTTGGACGCCTACAATTTGGAAAACACTTAGAAATAATACCACCTTGTACACACAATTTTATATACCACTATCAGATATTCCATACCTCTTTCTTGATGCTTTTTCAACATACCTAGTCAATAATCACACTATAATTCCACAACTGTCCTTGTCTGAATGGCCCGAAGGCCTTCTATTTTTATTCATTTTTTATAATCCCCCTTTTAAGGGTTGAAGGGGAACCTTTACATGGACTATAGGCTCTGTGACATTACATGACCTGAAGGTATTAGAGGAAATCATCCAGACTATAACAACTTGAAATTTCTCCTCCCTAGTGTCTACACATGATATCATTTTTCCACCTTTTCATGGTTGTTCGACTAGGCTTCTCATGCATGCACTGGCTAGTCCCAATGGAAATTGTCATACCCTCTAATTATTCCAAATATTTTTTCTTTAATCTAGTGAATTCTCCTTACTCTTGAATCCTCATCTGGAGGTTACTCCTTATAGAGTCTGCCTGGTCCATTTAAGCACAATTTCATGTGGCCTGAAGGCCTTAGGGTGGCCTGAAGACCTTGAGGTGGACCGAAGGGATTAAGGTGGCCTAAAATCCTTACTATCCTGAAGTCCCTAGGTGTCCCAAAGGCCTTGAAGGACTCAAGAACCAAACTGGGGCCTAAAATCCCAAACGGATTAATAGTTCTAGATTCTACAGTATCAAATAGTACCTACTATAGTACCTCTATAGTACCTGGAAATATTTCTCTGCTTGGATTTGATCTCAGGTCTCTTGGATGCACTTATTGAGTCCTCACCAACCGAGCTTAGGCTCTTGTGAAAATTACCTTATCAACCTACTTTATCAACAAACAAAATAAACCTAAAAACACTGCAAAGTTACCTTGAGGGATTTTTTCCCAATAGGATAAATGTTGAATAAATAATGAGATCATTAAATTATGACCAAATGTGGTTGTATTTGTTGATAATATTTCATATTAGATTAAGTATATAATTTTTTAATCTTTTGTGATTTTTTTTGATGTTTGAAGGTTCTTTGGAAAAAAATTAGAGTATAAGTAAAAAATCATGTTACAATTATTTATACCATGTTGTTATAATTTTTAATGATGTTTGTTAAATGATAAGAGATAAACTTTTTCATAAATCATATATAGTACACTGTTATTTGGTTGAAAACTAAATTTTATGCAATGTTTTCTATTAAACATGACACAATATATCATAATGTGAATCCATAATTGAGAGGGTGTTATAACTGCATAACAATCACATTACAATAGATATATACTACTGTGTGATTCTTGGTAAGATATAAAGGATGGTTGGGGTTATTCAATATTCTATAACACTCATTCTACAATATAAATCTTAATGAATAACTAATATTGTTTCAATAATAAATCAAAATTTAATGTGACCTCATAATTTATAGGAAATGTATTTTTCAAGAAGAACATTAAAAGGATTATTTTTATGAGTTAGGCACCCAAATTTGATTGGTGTTAATGATTTGGTGAAAAATAGAGTGTCTTACTGAAGTTTAAATCATTATATCACAATGGATTTCATTAATTAATATCATAGATATCATACCTCATGGTTTTAAGAGTCAAAAATCTTATTAAACCATTACTTTTATCATATATAGCAATTGAAGACCATTATAACATAATGTTGCTTATTATGATTTAATTTGGTATATAATAGAAAATTTTTAGATTTTGAATTTTTATCAAATGTGTAAATATGATCTTGATTAATTAGAGATTTATTTCAATCATGATATATGTTTTTTAATTCCAATAAGGTGGATACATGTGGTATATTAATATAGAGTAATTTAGAAATCAAATAAAATATTGGGGGAGATTTAAAGGATAAAACAATGAATGTGGGTGATAAAATATATTATATAGAGATAAATTTTTGATACCATGAATTTCCTAGAGATATTTCATGGAATACATTTTACAAGATTAAATATTTGATATTATTTATGAAAAAAAGGAGTTAATGGGAAACACTAATTATTGAAGGGTGTATTGATTATCTCTTAAAAATTCATTATGATCAATCTGTGTGTAGTATTTTCTATGTGGATCTATCTTGAGGTGGGATATAGATTGGTATGTAGAGAGAGATATCCATTTAATCAGTAGTGAAGTTATCTTAAAACCATGTAATCTTGATAGTGCATTAGTTATTTCACAGCATATTGATACATTGTTGATGTATGCCCCTTAGATGCAAACTATTTTTGAAGAAACCAGAAAAATAATTAGGTTATTATGTTTTAATGTTCATATAAAAATGTAGTGAATTCATGGATTGAGTTTATATGTTCATGGGTTATTGTAAAAACAATAACAATATATGTATAATGAGATAAATTTTTAACACCCTAATTCACTACCTCCCCCTCTAAGGGTGGTTTACATCTTGTGCTTGCAATAAAATGGAACTATTAAAATTTTTCCAAGTTGTGACATCATCAAATTCCATGTCAAAATATTTTTATTTCTTAAAACACCCTTAAAATAGTTTCATATGGATTTGATAATCCCATCATCATGATCTACATGGATAAAAGATTAAAATACATTGATTATTTGTCTCAAATAAACAACTGAATTTCTTGAGTATATAAAATGTTTTCTAAAAGTGGAATGGGCCACATGGAAAGCCCTAGGATCATTATACATGGAACAATATTGAAAATTGGAGTAGTGGGTAGCGACCATAGGCACAATGCCACATATGTCATTTATATTCCTAAAAACCAACTAAATGTCACGACAAACATGCAGTTCACTCACTCTTGATGAAATTTATAGGGAGTCCTCATATATATATAAGTTTTAATATAATATAAAATAAAATAAAAACTAAAATAAATGTATTTGACTGGATTTGGGCCCCTTGAAACATTTAAACCACTCTACAAAGAATTGAAAACTTGTATAGAGTTTCTGGAAAACTAAGGGTGTGAAGAGATGGTATAAATCTATTAAGGAAGCATATTTCAATTGAATGATTAAAAAATATTATCTTAAGTGAAATATAAATTTGGTTTATGATTCCTATAAAACCAATATAAACTGAACTGGTTGTTTTATATCTATTACAACTAGTATAGATCATTTAAGGAATCAAGGGAAAAAATACTTAATGCAAGAGTGATTCATCAAAAAATGATAAAATCCTATTCTTTTATTGAAAAGGGATATATGATACTGTAATGATCATGGTAAGAAAACAGTAGATATATATATATATATAGAGAGAGAGAGAGAGAGTGTGTGTGTGTGTGTGTGAAGACCTGGAAAAAAATTGATTAAGTCAATATTAAAATGAATTAAATAGTTTAATAAATAAACTCTATAACATAGAAAATATTTGAAGGTATCTAATAATTTGGGGGTAATTTTCAATGTGGTTTGATACTTATATCCATTTAAAAATCACACATTTTCAACACATTCAATTATAATGAAAACCAATGAGGATTTATATCAAATTCAACATTGATCATAGAAAAATAATAATCACTTCCAATTTCAAAATTATTTTATATATTTTATCAATTTTTTTAGTTTCTATTAAGAATAGTTAGGAAAGGTTAAGGATATAAAAGAATAAACAAACCATAAAACCAAACTATATAATATTTATCAATCAATATAAACTAATTTACTAGTTTAAACTAAATTTTACCTCTTTAATTTTGTTTAGTTTAGTCAATTTTGGTCATTTCGATTAATCTGATACACCCCTATGGAAAATGACACCCCCATGCCACCCCTTATCTCTCCCCTATATATAATTTATAGAATTAACATGAGAAAATTAATTACATTAAATAAATGGAAATAAATAAAACTTTAAAAATAGGAAACTACTAATTTTTCTCTTGGAAATAGATACTCTACGACATAAGAACCCTATGATCTAGCTTGAACATTATCCACTACCACATGTGGAGATATCATATTCTTTAATAGAACTATCATGTCCTGCTATTCATAAATACCTCATCAAGCATGGACATTACTTTTTTATTGATTGGTTTTAAGGTAAATTATACTTTAATCAAGCTAATCATATTCATCAACTTCTCCCAAAACACCATTCATTAGGGTTATTCAATGGATGCACCATTTTTTAGTGGTTTAATGATCGTTAGACCACCTCACTAGCACCGATGTATCCAAGGGATGGATACACTGCGATAATCTAATGAATAAGGGGATAAAATAGTTATTTTCTTGATTAATTTCATTATGATGTAGCATAATCCTATTTAATTTATTCAAATTATATATATTAAAATCTATGAAATATTAAAATTAATAATAAAAACATGTAAAGGAGGTTCAAAAATATAACCTAGAGGGGGGCTGTTATCACTCCCTTAAAATCCTCTATTTTCTGTCAACTAAAATTGTATGTTAATCAATAAAAATAAGGGGTGTTGTTTATATATAGATAGATTGTCCTCACTAAGGTTCTATAATCTAAAAATACTAATCATCACAACTGATTGAAATACATTAACTAAATAAATGATACTCTAATGCAATTTCAATCTGAGTTCATGTTTTAAAGATAATTATATTTTTCTTCATGGATCCCTTTTTACAAAAAAAAACTTTTTTTGATATTTTCACTTCAAATTTCTCATCACACTCAATGAAACTATTTAAAATATAGATTCAATATATATGTATAACATAAAATCTAAAAAAATCGGAACAGTGTCCAAATACAATCACAAGTTATGTCTTTTTATTATTGAAATCAATGCATTAAATTCTTCTCACCTACATTGACTTTTGTATCTAAGAGAAAAAACAAAAATATTATTAGAATCTACAGAGCTCTTTTTTCATTCTACACTCCCAAGTAAACCAGTGGAAATAATTAAATCTCTAAGAAACTCACATGAGAATAGCCATACACTTATGAAAAACAATTTTAGTTTTGGTGCTCTAATGTCACTAATTATTTTAAGAATATGTAACCTACTTTTCCATATTGAACTAACATAATTCATGACATTAAATCACTTGTACACATAATTCTTGAGATAAATACATTAAAAGATACCATGTATTTAATAATCCATGAATATATTCATCATTATTAGATCACCTTAGGAAGAGATTACTTTATTGGTCAATCCCATAAATCTATAACAAGAAATAACCTTTAGGTTATTCCAAATTAATCCAAAATAAAACATAAAAGCCTATTATACATCTATGATAACCTAAAAAATCTTCTCTACTTTATCATCCACTTGAAATAAAAACATATTACTTCAACATATCTAGGACCCCAAAAATTTCATGCAACTCTTTCCTGGATAATAATTTTAATGAATATCTCAATCAAAAATAATGGTTGGTAATACTCCATTAAAAAAATATGATCTCAGATAAATCATATTATATAATGCATCCCATGAATCTTGACTCCCTAAATTCAAGAAATGTGCACACCATATCGATTGTTCAATAATTACTCAAATTTTTTCACAGCCTTTTACCAAATGTTGTGTGTCCATACTGAATCTCATCACTATATCATCTCACTTCACCCAAAGATAATCTATATTTAACTAAAAACTTATTAAAATCTCACTTCTTAACCTTTACCTAAAAACTTGTGATGAATCTAACTATCAATACAATATAACTTTAATGCTCATCAATACCATTTACTAAACTCATCACACTACCTCACAACCTATAGGTGTGCAACTAAACAAAAAGTATGAAACTTACACAACATGTTTCTTCTAGCACATGAGCCTCATCCCAGTTAGTGAGGAATCGACAAGTGCATCCAAGAGACCCGAGATCAAATTTGGGTGGAGGAATATTTCTAGGTACTATAGCAGTACTGTAGTAGGTATTGTTCGATACTATAGCAGCTAGAATTATTCATCCATTTAGGCCTTTGGGCCACCAGTTTGGTCCTCGGGTCCTGCAAAGCTTTCGGGCCACCCAAGGCCTTCAGGACAATTATTTCTCAAGGCCTTCGGGACACCTTAATGCCTTAGGGCCACCCCAAGGTCTTCATGCCACATAAATGCAGATGTACCAGTCAAACTATAAGGGACAAGGCTCAGATGAGGATTCAGGGTAGGAATATTCACTAGAGTAGAGCTAACCAGAATTGGAGGAATGAGAGGGTATGACATTTCCATCGGTGCCGAGCCTATACATATTTTCATAGGACAGCTAGCCGACCTGGCCTACGAAGTTGGAGTGCTGATATCATGACATATGATGGGGAGGAACGATTCCAAATTGTCTTGTCTCGGTTATTCCCTCTAATAACTACGGGTCATGTAATTGTTTCTAAGCCTTCAGGCCTTGTAAGGGTTCCACCTCACCCCTTAAAATGTGGATTATCAAAAATAATAAAAAATGAAGGCCTTCGGGCCAATACGACCTGTTTCTTATTATTGGAACTCAATTCACCCCCCTCTTGAGTATCCACTCCAACCAACATTTGGTATCAAAGGTTTTTTTTTTAATAAAGGATTTCCAAATACTCTGGTTTTCAACTGTGATTTTAGTTGTATCTTAAAGATCTTAAATTTCTGTTATTTCTAAATTTTATCTCTTTAAATATATTTTCTAAAATCTAATTATGGATAATAGACTAGAAGGTTCTGCTACCAACAGGCCACCTTTCTTTAATGGTACAAATTATGCCCAATGGAAACTTAAAATGAAAATTCATTTATAAAGTATGGGATTTGACATCTGTACTGCTATAGAGACTCAGTATAAGATTCTATAAACTAAAAGAACTACTTGGGATGAACCTACTAAAATAGCTTACAATAATAATTATAAAGAAATGAATTCTTTGTATTGTGCTTTAGGATATGAAGAATTTAATTGAATATCTTCTTGTAAAACTACTTATGAAATCTGGGACACTTTGGCTATTTCCCATGAGGGAACAACCAATGTTAAGAAAATGAGATTAAATACCTACACTATTAAGTATGATAATTTTAAAATGAAGCATGATGAACCTATTTCTGACATGTATCTCAGGTTCAACGAAATTTTAAATACGATGAGCTCACTTGGAAAAGTTATTCCTGCAAAGGAGCAGATTATGAGGATACTAAGATGTCTGCCAGAAAGATGGAGAGGCATATCAGTCTCAATAAGAGAATAATGTGATATAAGTTCACTACCTGTTAAGGAGTTAATTGGTAAGCTTATGATGTATGAAGAAGAAATTAAAGTTAATAAGGTAGAATATGATGAACCAAGGAAGAAGTCAGTAGCCTTCAAGACATTTGCTTCAAAAAATAAGGACAAAGGAAAAATTCAAAGTGAAAGTGATAGCTCAAGCTGTGATGAAAGTGTATCTGACAGTGATGCTAAAATGGCTTAGATAGCAAGACGATTTAAGAATTTTTATAGAAAAAAGAATTTTTTCAGAAAATCCAATTACAAGGGAAAGTATGAAAATAAAGGTCATTGGAAGAAAGATTGTAAAAGGACTGATAAAAGTGATGACATTTTCTACTATGAATGCAAGAGTAAAGGACATGTGAAAGCTGACTGTCCAAAGTTAAAGTACAAGAAGAAATACGATTACAAGGACAAAAAATATAAGAAAGCTATGAAAGCAGCCTGGAATGCTTCAGAAGACAGTTCAAGTGATTCTTATTCCACTCAGGATGAAAAATATCAAAAAGATAACATGTGTTTTATGACAAACACATCTGAGGTAACATTGGATACTCCTGCTTTAAATTCATATTATTCTGGAGTTGATTCTGATTCTGAATCGGAAAATATGTCTAGTGAAGAATTATTTGAATATTGTAATATGCTAGAAGAAACCTCTAATGAATTGAAGGAAAAATATAAGACCTTGAAGAAACAGCATGCTTTGACTAGCTCTGTTAAATCTGTACTTGATATATAAAAGGAAAAGAATGCTCAATTACTAATGGAGAATACTGAACTGAAATTATATAATGAGAAATTAATGAAGGACTTAGAAAATTTACAAATGGAAAAGATACACTTACACAAATGTTAGGTAAACAAGTGAAACCAAAATATACCACTGGAATAGGCTATCAGCCTGGACAGAGACAGATTACTAAAACTAGATTTATTCCTAAATCTGGACAGAATGCTGCTAGTTCTAGTTCTGGAAGTTCATATGCTTCAACTAGTTATTCATATAGTTATAGATCAAATAAAGTTTATCTTTCAAAATATATTGATTCTGTAAATTATATGAGACCCATAAGACAAGTCTGGTTACCTAAAGATTTTCTTGCTAACCTTTCTGGACCTAAGAAAATCTGGGTACCAAAATCATTTTCTATTTAAACCTATTTTGTAGGAGACTTGCTTGAAGAGTTCCCATAAGAATATATGGTATTTAGATAGTGGATGTTCAAAGCACATGACAGGAGACTTTTCATGTTTTAAAAGCTTAGTCAAAGTTTATGGAGGCTATGTCACCTTTGGTGATAACTCAAAAGTAAAGATCATTAGCCTAGTCTAGATTGGTAACACTGATTCAGTTTTAATTTCTAAAGTATTATTTTTTGATGGACTTAAATATAATTTTGTAAGTATTTTTTAGTTGTGTGATGATGGTTTCAATGTCAAATTTGAAAATGATTCTTGTAATGTTTCTAATTCTAAAAATATTTTAGTATTTTATGCTTTGAGAAATGAAAATGTTTATGCAGTTGATTTGAATTATTTAGATAAAAAATATTACTTTATTAAATTATTTTCATAAATATTTGTGGTTGTGTCACAGAAGATTAGAACATTGCAACATTCATTCACTTAGAAAACTGACTAGGAAGAACTTAGTTAGAGACCTACCCAAACTCGAATTCCCAACTGACAAAGTTTGTAATCCCTGTCAAAAGGGAAAGCAACATAAAGTTTCTTTTAAATCAAAGAAAGAAGTTTCAACTTGTCAACCTCTAAATTTGGTTCACATGGACTTTTTTGGACCTTCTAGAGTTTCTAGTTTAAATGGGAAGCACTATGTCTATGTTCTGGTAGATGACTATTCTAGGTACACTTGGGTATACTTCTTATCTCACAAAAGTGAATCTTGTTCTTACTTTATTAAATACTCCAAGTCTGTAGAAAACCTTAGTGGACTTAAGATTAAGACCCTGAGAAGTGATCATGGTCTTGAGTTTGAAAATCATGAATTTGAATCTTATTGCTCACACAATGTCTATAGTCACAATTTCTCTGCCCCTAGGACACCTCAGCAGAATGGTGTAGTAGAAAGAAGGAATAGAACTCTTTAGGAAATTGCAAGAACTATGCTTAATAAGTATGACCTACCTATTTACTTATGGGCAGAAGCTGTAAATACAACTTGTTATATTATAAATAGAGTCTTGATTAGACCTGTTCTTAAGAAGATCCCTTATGAGTTATGGAACCATAGGAAACCTAAGGTTAATTACATCATAGTTTTTGTTTGCAAAGTCTTTATTCTCAATACTAAGTATAATCTTGAAAATTTTTCTTCTAAAAGTGATGAAGGAATTTTTCTTGGTTGTTCTTTAACTAGAAAAGACTATAGAGTTTTTAATAAGAAAACCAAGTGTGTGGAAGAATCTGTTCACATAAAATTTTATGAAACTGATCCACATGAACCTAAACCTTTTCTTGAAAATATTGAAGAAGATTTGTCCATTCTGGACCTTAATGATAAAAGCAGTGAACCTGTTGTAAAGACAACCAGTTCTAGAAATATTCTATAATCTACTCCTGGTGAACCCGAACCTAGAGAAGAACCTGAAATTTCTAGTCCCACCTTTACTAGATCAACTAGGATTATAAAGAACCATCCTATAGATGTTGTTGTAGGTAATATTGATAGAGGGACACAGACTAGAGATTCTCTAAGAAATCAGGTTGAACATCAAGCCTTTCTTTCATAGTTAGAACCTAAAAATATCAATGATGTAATCAATGATGAATTTTGGGTAATGGCTATGCAAGAAGAATTAAATCAATTTGAAAGAAACAAAGTTTGGGAATTAGTTGACATACCTAAGGACACTTTGACCATAGGCACTAAATTGGTTTTTAGAAACAAAGTTGATGAGTCAGGAAATATCATTAGAAACAAAGCAAGGATAGTTTCACAAGGGTATAGTCAAGAAGAAGGAATAGACTATGAGGAAACCTTTGAACCTGTAGCTAGATTAGAAGATATTAGGATTATACTTGTCTATGGTGCTCATATGAATTTCAAGTTATATCAAATGGATGTTAAAATTGATTTTCTAAATGTTTTTATAGTTGAAGATGTTTTTTCAGAACAACCACTTGGATTTACAAATTCCCATTTTCCAAATCGAGTTTTTAAACTTTCTAAAGCTTTATATGGTTTAAAAAAAGCTCCACGAGCTTGGTATGATAGACTTAGCAACTTTCTTCTTTCAAAAGGTTTTTATAAAGGGATTTCTGATCTAACTCTATTTATCAAAAGAATTTCTAAAGATGTTTTAATATTACAAATCTATGTTGATGATATTATTTTTGGATCTTCTAAAAATTATTTATGTACTGATTTTTTAAAAATTATGCAAAATCAATTTGAAATGAGTTTGATGGGAGAACTCAAATATTTTCTTGGTTTTCAAATTTTTCAAAATAAAGATGGTATTATTTTAAATCAAAGTAAGTATACAAAATATTTTTTAAAACATTTTGGTTTGGATTGTAATAAGAGAAGTGAAACACCCATGAGTACCACCTGTAAGTTGGACACTGATGAATCTGGGAAACCAGTTGATCAAACAAATTACAGTGGTATGATTGGAAGTCTAATTTACCTTACTACTAGTCGACCAAACATTATGTTTAGTGTATTTATGTGTGAAAGATTTCAAGATAATCCTAAAGAATCTCATTTTCATGCTGTTAAAAGAATTTTCAATTATCTTAAACATACTGAAAAATTAGGTTTGTTTTATCCAATAGGAAAATATTTTGATTTAATAAGTTATTTAGATACTGATTTTTCTGGTTGTAAGTTAGATAGAAAAGGCACATCTGGAACATGTCATTTATTGGGAAAATCCTTAGTATCTTGGTGTAGTAAGAAACAGAACTCAGTTGCATTGTCTACTGCTGAAGCAAAGTATATAGCTGCTGGTAGTTGCTGTGCACAAATTCTGTGGATGAAACACACTTTGTTGGACTATGGATGTGATTTTAAATATGTTTCAATAAATTGTGCCAAAACTAGTGCTATTAATATTTCAAAGAACCCTGTATATCACTCTAGAACTAAACACATTGATGTTAGGCACCATTTTCTAAGAGATCATTATCAAAAGGGTGATATAACTCTTGATTTTATAGGCACTGAACATCAACTAGCGGATATTTTCACAAAGCCTTTAAATTCAGAGAGGTTAAGTTACATTAGACATGAATTAGGAATGATAAGCTTGTAGGAATACCTCACCGATAGGAATACCTCACCGTTAGACAACCTCACTATTAGGAATACCTCATGGTTAGACAACCTCACCGTTATACAACCTCACCATTAGGAATACCTCACCATTAGACAACTTCACTATTAGGAATAACTCACTGTTAGGAATACCTCACCATTAGACAACCTCACTATTACCATTCTCACTGGTAGGGCTCACCATTAAAATTATCACCAGTATAACATATCGCGTTGTTTTATTTTCTTTTCTTCTGTCTTAAATCCGAAACATTTTAGTGTTTTTTTATTCCTAAATGATATAAAATAAACTCTAAACCTTACTCAATCCACCATGAACTCTACCTTTTTGGATTCTCACCATATTGAAAACCCAAACCTTCAGACTTCTTGTGAACCCTAAGTCTCTAGTTGTGGAAATGGCTCATGTGAAGAAACTGATGCTCAGTGAAGGAGATGCGCCAAGTGATAAGCGGCAAAAAGTATATTCGGGAACTAGTGCCAGTGGCACTATTAAGGAAATAAGAGAGCTCGTGAATCCGCATCTGACCAAGAGGGAGATAGTGATTGAAAAAGAGCTCTGTGCTAAATGGTTATTATCTAGAAAATCGTTAATCTTGAAGATATTGGAGGAGCAGGGCTGGCTCGAGTGTTTTGTGAATAACAATGGACCGTACTTCCCAGTTTTAGTGAAAGAATTTTATGCACATGTTCATTTTGAGATGTCAGAAGAGGAGAATAGGATGACTTCGTTTGTGAATGGTAAAGTGATATCTTTCTCATCTAGTGAATGGGATGAAAACCTTAGAGTACCTCATGGAGGAGAGTATGGATTTTATTCTAAGTCCATACCTGCAGCCAGTGATCATTTTGAATATGAAGTTTCACTACTTGAACTAACTGGGAATGGAACTCCAAGTAAAGTGATTACAGCAGAGATGGAAGGTGAGAATAGATTGTTGTTCAAGTTTATCCAACATGTGATTAGTCCCATGAGAGGAGATTTTTCCACCCTAAAGTTTCAAGACATATACCTGATGTATTGTAACGACCCGAAATTTTGAATAAATTTTGTTTCCTAATTTTGTGTGTTATTTTATTTTATACTCAACAAAACTATTTTATTTAATAAAATGAGTATAATTAAAATGAGACCATTGGGTTTCGAATTCTATATGACTGTTGGACAATATGACCATTGGAAACTAAATGTTGTGATTATTGTCTATAAAAACAAGTGATCTTGGTTAATTAATATAGAAATAAGATTCTATGGCCTCATCCAGTAGTCTCGGGCCGATTGAAGCCCATATGACAGAACTTGGGAAGGAGGTAGCACCATTGGGCTTTTCTATGGACCAAACCCAAGCCGAACTTCATCGTGTGAAACTAGAACGGAATCGCCTTCGTGAGAAGTTCAAGCTGATAGAAATCACCACTCGGGAAATGTTGGCTGAGCCACCCCAAGATTCTATCACCTTAGCACACCTTACACTTAGATCATATGCTGGTGTTATAAGGGTCTATGTAACGAGACCTTAGCTGCCTTATGTAATCCTTTGACAAATAAAAAATTTGTAAATTCTTCTTATGGTGAAGTTTGTGAATTTTCAAATGTCCAGATAAATTTAGGATGTATATTATTGATGAATTTTGGAAAAAGGATATTTTAAAATATTTATGTAAACCTTAAATAATTAATGATGTCTAAATATTTTCAAAAAATGGTCTTCTACAAATGTGTTCAGTAAGAAATTTAGAGTCTAATAAGATCAACTTAATTTTTGGTGAATAGTAATTTATGAATAGTGATTTTACGCTTAGGACTAGTAATGTGACCAAATGGATTAGTAATATCACTTAAAGAAAGTATTAATATAATATAGGCACCTTGATTAAGAAATTTGATTCAATAAAATAGGTAAATAACTATTTCAAAAAAATTTAGTCAAATATTAGTTTTTTAGAGTGAATAGTGTTTTTTAATTAAAAATTAAATTAAAAATATTTAGAAAATTATTTTTATAAAATGGAGTTCATTTTTGAATTCAGAGCATTGATATTATGTTAAGTTAATTTTTGGGGATTTTTCTGAAAAAAATGAATTTTCGGTGAATCGTGTTTTTATTTAATAATTAAATTAAAAATATTTAGAAAATTGTTTTCAAAAATTGGAGTTAATTTTTGGATTATACATGTCAGAAAAGGGTTAGGGTGAATTTTTGGGATTTTTCTGAATCAGTTAATTTTTCAGTGAATAGTAAAAAATATAGATTAGGGTTTCAGTATATTTAATGATATCATGACTGCATCATGATGATATCATGAGTTTTTTTAGGGTTGGCCGACCAAAGGGGGTGAATTATTGTATGAGGGGTCCCATGTGGCCTAACACCATGGGAAATACCATGGGAAATCCCATGGTTTTGATAAAACCACTTGTGAGGTGTCCCTTGAAATTATTAAAGTATCACCTCCCTTTCCCTATAAATACCCACCCTTTCCTCCTATATTTTTCACTACAAAATCTCCCTAAATGAAGATCTGGTCTCATTACCTCCAAATGAGTCCTCCCAAAGTTCCCCCAAGCCCTCAAGGTCCCGACCTTTGAGTTTTAAGAGTTACGTTTTAAGGTAAGGGATCTTACCTCTCTCTTTCTTTTCATGTATTCTCCTTTATGTCATTTATTTTAAGCTCCATTTTCTTATGTTGGGGATGTTATTTATATTCAACGTACTGTCATTTTCATATTCATATGATGAGAGACCCCCTCTTTCTCTCATCAATTCATTTTAAGAATGTTTAAGTGGCGACGTTAGGCTGCTGAATTTTTGTAAGGGATCCTACCTCTCTCCTTCTTTTCAAGTAGTCTCTTTTATGTCATTTATTTTATGCTCCATGTTCATATGTTGGAGGATGTTATTTTATATGAATATTACAGTCCTTTTTATGTTCATATGATGAGATATCCCCACTTTCTCTCATCAATTCATTTTAAGAATGTTTAAGTGGCGTCGTTAGGCTGCCAAATTTTTGTAAGGGATTCTTTCACCCTTCTCGTTTTCAAAGTTTTATTTTCATGTCAAGTATTTAAAGTTGCTTTTTCTTATGTTGGGGTATGATCTATATATCCATAATACTTTCCTTTTATTTTAATATGATTAGAGACCCTATTTGATCTCATCAATTCATCTTTTTTGAAGTTTTAAGTGACGTTGTTAGGCTGCCAAAATTTTCATAAGAGAAATCTTATTTTTGTCTTCCTTTCAATTTTTTCATTTAATATGGTATGTATTTAAAATTTAATTACAATGTTATTATATCCTTTATATTTTGTCCCCTATTGTTTTATGGATCATTTATGAGTGGGTGACCCATGTCCCCTCTCTTTTCAATGTTTTCTAAAACCCTATAACATAGCCGTTATGCTGCAGAATTTTTGTCTCAAAATGTCTCTCTCTTTTTATCAAATTATTTTATTTTATTAAGTGAATACTCAAATATATTTATTCTATAGGGGTATTAACATATATATCCTAATTTTCTATTTTAATTCTAGGATTTACATACATGAAACCTGCTTTCCTTTTCCGTGGATTTAAAGTGACATAAAGATCTTGTCTTTAAAGCAGTTTTTAAAACGTTATGATTATGAAATGAAACCCATTTATTTTATTCTATATGGGTTATTTATGAAATTTTTATGATGATATATGTGGCTCACATGATAATAAAGACAAATTAAGGGTGCTCCCTGATAGCGCTCTAATGCATTGGGTAAAGACTTAATCTCTAGAGATGACCATTTTAATGATACCTTGGTGAATAACTTTGGTAATTTTTTAATGACACCTTAGAGATGGACCTTGGTGATATGGAAATGATTATCTATGTTAAATGTTGTAGCCACATCTTCAAGTTATGAAACATGTTATTTTTATTATGATATGCTTCATTATCTCTGTCTCATGCCTTAAAGTTATTTATCATGACTTTATTGATGTATCTCAAGTTCACATGTAAAATGTTTCCCTTGTTTCCCTTACTGGGCCTTCTGCTCACCCTTTCCTTTGATGTATGCTACCAGGTTATGAGATGTTGTAATGAAATTAGGATGAACAAATGAAGAAGCCTTTCAAGTGTTTAAGAAGAATGTTTTTTCGTCATGTATTAAGTTCGTGGTTTCCAAGACACTAAACCTTAAAGATCCTCAGTTTTGTATAATGTAATGAATGTTTTTTTGATAAAAAGGTGGGATGTTATAGTTGGTATCAAAGGATGGTTTAGTTATTTGTGGAAATTAGGATTTGAAAACATTACAAGGTTTCTTAATGAAAATATTAAATATAGGAAAACATCCTGGTATTTTGGTAAAGTATTGAGTAAGTGGTTTCAAAACAAATGAATCCCTGTCTAGATATGAACAAGTAGAGGTGGCTCTGGAACAGATGTACCTAGGAGTGAAAACTCTGACATGGTGTTTCGGGCTTGACATGGGGTAACCTGGTGCATGACAATGGGCTTTGCTATACTCACTACTGGAAATAAGGACATTTGTGACGGGGCATTTGCGTCAGGATCCCGTCGCTAATGTGCTTTTGCGACGGGGGTCCGTCGCAAATAGCCCATTGCGGAAAACGGCATCGCAACAAGAATTATTTGAGACGGGCCCGTCGCTAAAAGTAGTATTTGCGACGGGACATATGTCCCGTCGCAAATACGAGTCGTTATATTTTAAAAACTTTTAAACAAAATATTTGCGAAGGGTCCGTCGCAAATATTTTCTTTAAAAAAATTAAAAAATATATATTAATAAATTATTTTAATTAATATAATAATAATACTATTTGCGACGGGCATAGTACTCGTCACAAATAATATAAAAAAATAAAAAAAATAAATTAGTAATAAATTATTTTAATTAATATAATAATAATCCAATTATAATTCAAAAATAAAAAAATAAAAAAATATTAATAAATTATTTTAATTAATATAATAATAGAATTATAATTCACAAATAAAAATAATAAATTATTAATAAATTATTTTAATTAATATAATAATAATAGATTTATAATTCAAAAATAAAAAATAATAAAATATTAATAAATGATTTTAATTAATATAATAATATTAGAATTATAATTCATAAATAAAATAAATATTAATAAGTTATTTTAAATAATATAATAATAATAAAATTATAATACATTCAAATATTAAAATAATTCAAATATTACAAAAAAATATAATTAAATTATAATATTATAAAATTTTAATATATATATATATAATTTAATATTATAAAATATAAATAATATTATTATTCATATTAATATTGTTATTTCAAAATATAATATTATTTATATTTTATAATGAGACA
Organism: Viscum album; assembly: GCA_963277665.1. Classification (NCBI taxonomy): domain Eukaryota; kingdom Viridiplantae; phylum Streptophyta; class Magnoliopsida; order Santalales; family Viscaceae; genus Viscum; species Viscum album. The sequence continues at coordinate 816,444,696 of OY728162.1, forward strand.
GAAACTACGAATAGAAAAAAAAATCATATTTTGATTTAACAAACTTTATAACATAAAAACAAACTCTAATCTGAAGGAGGGGGAGGAGGAGGGGAGGATCTGTAGATACTGGTGGAGGAAACTCCATCCCTAAAGCACGAGTGAGTCGGTGCATGTACTCCATCTGCTCCTGCTGCTGCTGCTGCCACCGACTCATCTGCTCCTCGTACAGCTGCTGCTGGCGTCGACGCTCCTCCTCATGCTGCTGCTGCTGACGCATCTCCTCCTGCTCCTGTCGGAGACTCTCTATCAGTGCAGTCTGAGATCGCAACTGATCCTCATACTGTGTAGCAGAAGAAGATGCACGAGCTCCTCTCGAGCTGGACGCCGACATCGCAGCACTGCCATAATAATCTCCGGGAGTCAGTCGAGAGTTGATACCAACTACCCGGCCCTTCTCGAAGGCATACTGGGTGGCCTGTATCCATGCCGCCTCATCAAACTGACGGCCACTGGTCTGATCTGATGACTCGGTCTGACTCTCAGGCTGGGTCTGTGACACTGCGGCCTCATATGACTCCTGTAGTTGCAATTTAAAATTAAAATTGTGAATATATTATATGCAGTTAATTTTTAAACATGAAAACAAATAATACTGACCACGATGTGACACTGATGATCTCCTCTGATCTCCCCAGTATCAGGATCACTATACATCCTCTGATATACGTCGTACTCCGTAATATCGGGGTGCTCGACAGCCTATAAGAATAAAAAATAAACTGTTAATATTTATAGTTATATAAAATATTTATAAATAATGTACGTACCGGATGCTGTCTATGAGTACTGAAAGTACGAGTCCCAGATCGATGAGTCACCTCCTGTCTCCCCCGATTCTGTCTCCCCACCGATGATCTCCTCTGAAAGGCATCACTCAACCAGTGCGCACATAATCCATCTCATATGTGGGATGAAATGTACTATGGTCGGTGCGCTCTACAGGAGTCATCAAAAACGGATACTCTTACTTTCATCATGGCCGCTCTCCTCAAGTTGTGCAAAACCTGACAAAAGCGATCACACATGACCACCTCCCATGCATCGTGGATGGCGCCACGCATGGTATCCTCGATTGGATACCATAAACCCTACAAATAAATCAAAATATCAAGTTAGAAATGAAATAATTTTCAAAATAAAAATTATTTATTTACGTACGTACCAACCAATGGCCGAACATGGCCTGCTGCACATCAATGGGAATCTACTCCCATGTGGTCCAAGGCTGAGAGAAATAGTTGCGCAAAATAGCGCTGCCCTATCCGACTTCTATATGTGGAAAACTGTAAAAATAATAAACATTTATTATGTGAATAGATTAATGAAATTTTAGTCAAATCCACAGGTTATCACACAGGTTATCACACCTCCGTGTGCGTCGATCAAACCCAAGACGTGGACGTCGCTCGGAAACGGGGTCAGGAATCATCAATCGTGCAAGACCGCGCCCCCTCCATGGTCTCCCTGAAGTGCCTGCAGGCTGAGGGTCATCTGCCAGCAACTCATCTGCATCAAAAGACAGGTCAACATCCGCCAACTAACACAATGCGTCGTCGTTCATCTGAAACATAAAATGTTAATTTTGTTAGCAAATAATTTATAATTACTATTATATATACATATATATTAGTTATGATTATATATAACTACCATGGAATTCTATCAGTGTTCATCTTCATCATCATCTTCATATATGTCAATGTCATCTTCATATTCCTCCTCAACATCATCGATGTCCATTCGAGTTCTAGTTGCTTCATCTCTTACCATTTCAAATTCATATGTGACATCATTAACATCATCGTCATCACCAACTCTTAAATTTGGGGTGTCGTCATCGATACTCATGTCTCTTTGTAAAAAAGATTGATTTTGAGTACTCTCTTGAAAAACTTCAATTCCTTGCACATCAGTGAAAGCACATTCACTTTGACTAAACTGATTGTCTCGAATTTTGATTTTTATTATACTTCACCAATCAGTCAAGTCTTTTGACGTAGCACAGTACTTTGCGTAATAAACTTGATGTTCCTGTTGAGCCAATAAGAATGGTTCATTTACTGCGAGAACACTTTTACATTTAATATCGATGATTCCATGAGTCGGATGAACATGCACGCCTCTCTCTGTATCCAACCATCGACATTTGAACATGGTTATGTAATGTTGTCCAAGATAACAGAGTTCAATGATTTCATCAAGCATTCCATAAAAGTCAACTTCATTTTCTCGATAATGAGATCCTCTCAAGCTAACTCCAATGTTCATTGTTTTTTTTGATTCCCCATATGCATGTTTATGAAATCGAAATCCATTCACCACATATGCATTATAAGTTTTAACAAGTTTGGAAGGTGGGTTACTCAATATACACAGCCATTTGTCAATTTTATCAGCATGTTGAGACACCTGAAAATTTGTGAAATAATTATCAATATAGTAAACTATACATTGAATGAGTTGCTAAAATATAAAGAATTTATGTTACCAGTTTTTGAAACCAATGAGAGAAATTTTTCTGTCGGCGTTATTCGAGAGCAGTTGTTGTAATTTGTGGAATTTGTTTCTTGATATGATTATCATACAACCTATAAAAAACAAAGCTATTTACTGTAACATAAATGATAGAATAAGTGATATAAACACTTACAGTACAACTGATGTCATCTCTTCACAGTTGAGTAGAACATACGTATGAGCTCTGTGATGTTCATCATCTGAAAGCCAGCATTCATGAACTCCACCAAAACCAAGCTCTGGCTGGTTGAAAACAGATAATTGATTGTCAATTTCATCAATATTCCTCTCATTCCGTCCCATTCGGTTGTGTTTTGAAGGATACTCAGATTCAAAATAATGGGAGCAGAAAAAAGATATTTCCTCTTTCAAATAAGCTTCTGCAATAGATCCTTCAACAGATGCTTTGTTATGTACGTTTCTTTTCAATTTTTGCATGCATCTTTCGAATGGGTGCATCCATCGAAACTGTACTGGACCTCCACATTTGGATTCATATGGCAAATATAATATCAAATATTCCATTGAGTCGAAGAAAGACGGCGGAAATATTTTTTCTATTTTACATATAATTACAACAATATCTTCTTTAAGTTTGCATAGAGCATCATAATCTGTTGTAGCCGCAGAAATGTCCCGAAAAAAATATGACATGTCTGTTATGGAATCCCAAATCACAGAATTCAACAGACCTCTTAATCCAATGGGTAGAAGTATTTCCATTATAACATGACAATCATGACTTTTTACGTTGATTTATCCATATGCGGTCATCTAATAATGACTGTTGATGACCTCATTATTCTATATTTTTCTATAAAATAAAAAAGCATTACATGTTTTGAATAATTTGTTAGAAAAAACACTCAAGAAAAGATAATTATAGAGTTTACATCAGACACGACTGACGCAAAAATTTTATTGGGATAGACCTAAAAATTGACCCTTTAAGAATTGGACATGTTAAGAATAAAGCAAAACCTGTTACAAATATTGATAATTTTAATATTATATAAATTTTTTATTATTTTAATAATACTAATATTTTTTTTCATAAATATTAATTATATAATAATAACATTATTACATTATTAGTATATTTTATTATTAATATTAAAATAATATAATTTTCTATATTATATACAATTCTTCTTTCATTTGTGTGTTTAACATTCTGTCTCCACATGTAATATTTACATTCACTTTCACCTCTCCATTGGTGAGTAGGTTGATAATTTTGAAAAAGAATACAAATATTACATGTGGAGAAAGAAAACACACAGATGAAAGGATAATTGTATATAATATAGAAAATTATATTATTTTAATATTAATAATAAAATATACTAATAATGTAATAATGTTATTATTCTTAATTATTGGTAATTATTCCTAATTATTGGTAATTATTCCTAATTATTGGTAAATATTGGTAAATATTGGTAAATATTGGTAATTATTGGTAATTATTCCTAATTATTGCTAATTATTGCTAATTATTACTAATTATTGGTAATTATTCCTAATTATTGGTAATTATTCCTAATTATTGGTAATTATTCCTAATTATTGGTAATTATTCCTAATTATTTGTAATTATTCCTAATTATTGGTAATTATTGTTAATTATTGGTAATTATTCCTAATTATTGGTAATTATTCCTAATTATTGGTAATTATTCCTAATTATTGGTAATTATTGGTAATTATTCCTAATTATTCCTAATTATTGCTAATTATTGGTAATTATTCCTAATTATTTCTAATTATTCCTAATTATTAGTAATTATTGGTAATTATTCCTAATTATTGGTAATTATTCCTAATTATTGGTAATTATTCCTAATTATTGGTAATTATTCCTAATTATTGGTAATTATTCCTAATTATTGGTAATTATTCCTAATTATTGGTAATTATTGCTAATTATTCCTAATTATTGGTAATTATTCATAATTATTCCTAATTATTGGTAATTATTGGTAATTATTCTTAATTATTCCTAATTATTGCTAATTATTGGTAATTATTCCTAATTATTGCTAATTATTCCTAATTATTGGTAATTATTGGTAATTATTCCTAATTATTGGTAATTATTCCTAATTATTGGTAATTATTGGTAATTATTCCTAATTATTGGTAATTATTCCTAATTATTGGTAATTATTCCTAATTATTGGTAATTATTCCTAATTATTGGTAATTATTCCTAATTATTGGTAATTATTGCTAATTATTGGTAATTATTCCTAATTATTGGTAATTATTGCTAATTATTCCTAATTATTGCTAATTATTCCTAATTATTGGTAATTATTGGTAATTATTCCTAATTATTGGTAAATATTGGTAAATATTCCTAATTATTCTTAATTATTGGTAATCATTGGTAATTATTGGTAATTATTCCTAATTATTGGTAATTATTCCTAATTATTGGTAATTATTGGTAATTATTCCTAATTATTGCTAATTATTCCTAATTATTGCTAATTATTGGTAATTATTGGTAATTATTCCTAATTATTGGTAATTATTCCTAATTATTGGTAATTATTCCTAATTATTGGTAATTATTGTTAATTATTGGTAATTATTCCTAATTATTGGTAATTATTCCTAATTATTGGTAATTATTCCAAATTATTGGTAATTATTCCTAATTATTGGTAATTATTCCTAATTATTGGTAATTATTCCTAATTATTGTTAATTATTCCTAATTATTGGTAATTATTCCTAATTATTCCTAATTATTGGTAAATATTGACAACTATTGGCAATTATTGGTAATTATTAGTAATTATTACTAATTATTGTTAATTATTACTAATTATTGTTAATTATTGTTAATTATTACCAATTATTGTTAATTATTACTAATTATTAGTAATTATTCATAATTATTGGTAATTATTCCTAATTATTGGTAATTATTTCTAATTATTGATAATTATTCCTAATTATTGATAATTATTCCTAATTATTGATAATTATTCCTAATTATTGGTAATTATTCCTAATTACTGGTAAATATTGACACTTATTGGCAATTATTGGTAAATATTGGTAATTATTGGTAATTATTGAAAAATATTGACAATTATTGACAATTATTGGTAAATATTAGTAAATATTGATAATTATTACTAATTATTACCAATTATTGGTAATTATTGTTAATTATTGATAATTATTGTTAATTATTATTAATTATTACTAATTAATGTTAATTATTTCTAATTATTATTAATTAATTCAAATTAATTTTAATTTTTCATAATTACTGCTAATTAATTGTAATTACAGCTAACTATTTTAAATTAATTAGTGTTTAATTGTCTCTAATTACTGTTAATTATTAATAGTTATTCATAATTATTTCTAATTAGGAATCAGAAAAAAAAATTACAAAAATTAAAAATAAATAAATAAAATAAATATTAAATTAAAATTCAGATAAAAACCTTAAACTTGATGTCAATGTCAAGCCATTGTAGTTGTAGGACACCACCAACTGACTCCTCGAAATCGGAAAAAAAAATTATACAACTGATCGTCGGAAGAAGTTCAGAGTGAAAAAAACTGTAACGTTTGGTAGTATTTATAGGTTAGATTAATTGCGCCGGGCCTATTTGCGACGGGACCCGTCGCAAATAACCCCGGCCGCATTTAATTATGGGCGGCATTAAAACAATTATTTGCGACGGGCCCCATCGCAAATAACCCCTGCCGCCGGTTATTTGCGACGGGGCTCTAACCCCGTCGCAAATAAATTTCGCGCCAAACCATTTGCGATGGTTAAAAGAAACCCGTCGCAAATACTCTTTAACCGTCGCAGGTTATTTGCGACGGGGTTCTAACCCCGTCGCAAATAACCCGTTCCGTAAGGTATTTGCGACGGGAATAATTCCCGTCGCAAATAACCCTTCGCTATTATCCATTTTTCTCGTAGTGACTCTTGGTTTGACACTCCTGGGGGATATGCTTTGGTAAATTCATAAGCTTAGTATGAACCATTATTAAAGGAACAAAGATAAAATAAAATAAAGATTCACATAAGAATATATGATCGTGGATAACCTAGATTGGAACCTAGGGGATCAAAATTTAGGATATACTTTTCTTCTACAAGTTTATCCTTCTATGCTTAAAGTTTCCTTTTCATGATTATTGGATAAGTATTTAAGCCCCCTAATTACACTTTCCTTTCTTAGTTAATGGCGGGAAATAGAAGAAAATGTCCCAAAAACCAATGTGATAGGAAATTTGATGATTTCCCTTTTAATATGAAAGAGACGACGAGAGATCAAGTTGAACATATTGTGATTATGCCAAACCAGCTATCAAAAATCCCAATTAATAATTGGTACCTAGTTGAATGCCCAAATTCATCCAAGAAGAGGAAGATGAAGTCTCAAGGGTGTTCATCTGATAAAGTTGATAAGGGAAAGAAGACCCAATTTCCTTTGTGCAAAAAGTGTGGAAAGAGGCACCAAGGAAAATGTCACAAAGGAACCGGGAAATGTTTTAAGTGTGGGATGACAGGGCATAAAGTAGCCAGTTGCTTTAAAAAAATGGATAATGTGATGAATGGAGATAAGGTTCAATCTAATGTACCTTATACTATTCAATGTCGTAAATGTGGAGAAGTTGGACATTATCCAAGGCAATTCTCTCTTGGAAGGGATGAGAAGCATGATGAGCATTAATAATCTTCCAGGATAATGGAACAATGGATGTCCTATGCTGAGATGGATCATGATGACTGAAGTACATGTAATTTCTTCGCAATAATTGTCTATGTCATGTTGTGTTTTAGTCTATGCTCTATGAGCATATCTTTAATGTTTTCTAAGAACATCGAGTCACTACCTAAGATGGTTTTATATCATTAAGGAAAACATCTATTATTATATATCACATGCTGATGTTGTGAAGTTGTTCTTCTTGAAAAAAATGATTGGGGGATTAAAAGATGAATATTATTTTGGAAGATGTTCACTAATTTGGGAACCCTATGTGATCAAGGTAAATAGATTACTACGGAATTTTCTTTGAGAAGTAAAGGTTGACTTATATTTTGAAGAATCGATGAATTTAAGGTGAACTTATGGTAATTTAGGTTACTTATGGAAATGATTAACCTATCTTGGGGAAAATGTGATTAGGTTAATTACACTTAGTATGAGACTTTAATAGTAGTCGATGTTATTTGGAGATAAATGTTAAGATTTATTGTGGAAGACTATGTGATTAAATCCTTCTGAGTTTTGGGTTCCAATCTTAGTTTGGATTATTCTGAAGAATTTTAAGGATGATTGTGTATTGAATGGTCTTTGTGGAACTTTGGGTACTTTTTGTTGAATTTTGGAGATTAATAGTTTTTTTTATTTTTGGGGATTATATGATCTCGTACTAACCATTTTAGATTTAGTTGATGACTAAATACAAGGGAAATATATATTTATTCTTTTGTGGATTATGTGATTCTCTAGAAGATGATTCTTGTGATTTTGATGAGACCAAGTGTTTTTTAATGCTCATTGTATGGAGAAAATATTAGTCTTGGTAGAAACTTATTAAAGGATGAAACTCTACTTGAAGGTAAGTATATTTCCTTGTGTTTTTATTCTATGTAGTAAATGAATTCCTCAAAATTATGAAAAGGAACATACAACAAAAACGTTGTTGGTTTATGTTTCCTACTGGGTAATCAAAGACTGTTTAATACATCATAATTTTGTGGTCTTCTTGTGGTTAATTTTCTCCTAATCATGTTTTCTATCACTCTCCATCAGAAATTGACCATTTGTTTTCTCTTTCATATCCATATTTTCCTACATGGAATCCTAGTATGGGTTAACTCGGGTGACCTTTGTACTTCCCTTTCTTTCTTTTAAAATAATATTTTACTCACTCTTTTTCCGATGGGGGACTTTCAATGAAATTTCCAAGCCCAATTTTAAAAAAAATTGTGAGGACGCAATTTCTTAAGGGGGGAAGAATGTAACGACCTGAAATTTTGAATAAATTTTGTTTCCTAATTTTGTGTGTTATTTTATTTTATACTCAACAAAACTATTTCATTTAATAAAATGAGTATAATTAAAATGAAACCGTTGGGTTTTGACTTTTATATGACTATTGGTCAATATGGCCGTTGGAAACTAAATGTTGTGATTATTGTCTATAAAAACAAGTGATCTTAGTTAATTAATATAGAAAGAAGATTTGATGGCCTCATCCAGTAGTCTCGGGCTGATCGAAGCCCATCTGACAGAACTTGGGAAGGAGGTAGCACCACTGGGCTTTGCTCTGGACCAAACCCAAGCTGAACTTCATCGTGTGAAACTAGAACGGAATCGCCTTCACGAGAAGTTCAAGCTGATAGAAATCACCACTCGGGCAATGTTGGCTGAGCCTCCCCAAGATTCCATCACCTTATCTCACCTTACACTTAGATCCTATGCTGGTGTTATAAGGGGCTATGTAACGAGACCTTAGTTTCCTTATGTAATCCTTTGATAAATAAAAAATTTGTGATTTCTTTTTATGGTGAAGTTTGTGAATTTTCAAATGTTCGGATAAATTTAGGATGTATATTATTGATGAATTTTGGAAAAAGGATATTTTAAAATATTTATGTAAACCTTAAATAATTAATTATGTGTAAAGATTTCCAAAAAATGGTCTTCTACAAATGTGTTCAGTAAGAAATTTAGAGTCTAATAAGATCAACTTAATTTTTAGTGAATAGTAATTTATGAATAGTGATTTTCCGCTTAGGATTAGTAATGTGACCAAATGGATTAGTAATCTCACTTAAAGAAAGTATTAATATAATATAGGCACCTTGATTAAGTAATGTGATTCAATAAAATAGGTAAATAACTGTTTCAGAAATTATTAGTCAAGTATTAGTTTTTTTGAGTGAATAGTGTTTTTTAATTAAAAATTAAATTAAAAATATTTAGGAAATTAGTTTTATAAAATGGAGTTCATTTTTAAATTCTGAGCATCGATATTATGTTAAGGTAATTTTTGAGGATTTTTCTGAAAAAAATGAATTTTTGGTGAATAGTGTTTTTATTTAATAATTAAATTAAAAATATTTAGAAAATTGTTTTCAAAAAATGGATTTCATTTTTGGATTCTACACATCGAAAAAATGTTTGGGTGAATTTTTGGGATTTTTCTAAATTAGTTAATTTTTCAGTGAATAGTAAAAATACAAATTAGGGTTTTAGTATGTTTAATGATATCATGACTGCATCATGATGATGTCATGAGTTTTTTTGAGGGTTGGCTGACCAAATGGGATGAATTATTGTATGAGGGGTCCCATGTGGCCTAACACCATGGGAAATACCATGGGAAATCCCATGGTTTTGAGAAAACCACTTGTGAGGTGTCCCTTGAAATTATTAAAGTATCACCTCTCTTTCCCTATAAATACCCACCCTTTCCTCCTATATTTTTCACTACCAACTCTCCATCAATGAAGCTCTGGTCTCATTACCTCCCAAGGAGTCCTCCCAAGGTTTCCCCAATCCCTCAAGGTCCCGACCTTCGAGTTTTAAGAGTTACGTTTTAAGGTAAGGGGTCCGACCTCTCTCTTTCTTTTCATGTATTGTCCTTTATGTCATTTATTTTAAGCTCCATGTTCTTATGTTGGGGATTTTATTTATATTAAACCTACTTTCATCTTAATTATCATATGATTAGAGACCCCCTCTTTCTCTCATCAATTCATTTTAAGAATGTTTAAGTGGCGTCGTTAGGCTACCAAATTTTTGTAAGGGATCCTACCTCTCTCCTTCTTTTCAAGTACTCTATTTTATGTCATTTATTTTATTCTCCATTTTCATATGTTATAGGATGTTCTTTTATATTCATACTACTATCCTTTTTATGTTCATTTGATTAGAGACCCCATCATTCTCTCATCAATTCATTTTAAGAATGTTTAAGTGGCGTCGTTAGGCTGCCGAATTTTTGTAAGGGATTCTTTCACCCTTCTCATTTTCAAAGTTCTATTTTCATGTCAAGTATTTCAAGTTACTTTTTCTTATATTGAGGTATGATATCTATATCCATCATACTATCCTTTTATGTTCATATGATGATAGACCCTATTTGATCTCATCAATTCATCTTTTTTGAAGTTTTAAGTGACGTCGTTAGGCTGCCGAAATTTTCATAAGAGAAATATTATTTTTGTCTTCCTTTTAAGTTTTTAATTTCATATGGTATGTCTTTAAAATTTCATTATAATGTTCTTATATCCATTATATTCTGTCCCCTACTATTTTATGGATCATTTATGAGTGGGTGACCCATGTCCCCTCTCTTCTCAATGTTTTCTAAAACCCTGTAACATAGCTGTTATGCTGCAGAATTTTTGTCTCAAAATGTCTCTCTCTTTTTCTCAAATTCTTTTATTTTATTAAATTAATACTCAAATATATTTCTTCTATAGGGGTATTCACATATATATCAAAATTTTCTATTTTAATTCTGGGATTTTCATACATGAAACCCGCTTTTCTTTTCCGTGGGTTTAAAGTGACATAAAGATCATGTCTTTAAAGCAGTTTTTAAAACATTATGATTATGAAATGAAACCCATTTATTTTATTCTATATGGGTTATTTATGAAATGTTGATGATGATATATGTGGTTCACATGATAATAAAGACAAATTAAGGGTACGCCCTGATAGTGCTCCAATGCATTGGGTAAAGACTTAATCTCTAGAGATGACCATTTTAACGATACCTTGGTGAATAACCTTTGTAATTTTTTAATGACACCTTGGGGATAGACCTTGGTGATACGGAAATTATTGTCTATGTTAAATTTTGTATCCACATCTTCAAGTTATGAAACACGTTATTTTTATTATGATTTGCCTCATGATCTCTTTCTCATGCCTTAAAGTTATTTATCATGACTTTATTGATGTATCTCAAGTTCACATGTAAAATGTTTCCCTTATTTCCCTTACTGGGACTTCTACTCACCCTTTCCTTTTATGTATGTTCTCAGGTTATGAGATGTTTTAATGAACTTAGGATGAACAAATGAATAAGCCTTTCAAGTGTTTAATAAGAATGTTTTTTGTCGTCATGTATTAAGTTCCTGGTTTCCAAGACACTAAGCCTTAAATATCCTCAGTTTTGTATAATGTAATGAAAGTTTTTGTGATAAAACGGTGGGATTTCATATGTATCTTTTGAGGTATGGAGTGAAGGTCAACCTATTCAGACTATTTATGATTCAAATAGAGGACATGACTAGACCAAAATCCAAGACCAATGCTTTGTTTTTTGCAAAGTTATTATATGTCATGATAAAGGAAAAAGAAGTGGATGAGTCTCAGGATGAGATAGTGGTGGTGAAGGATAATTTTTTCATTACTCGAACAGTATGAAAATATATGAAAGTGAACTAGAATCCATGGAAGAAGCATTGGGTGAATGATGAAGGAAAGGTATATGACAAATACAGTCATGTGGACCATCCTTCCATGACAAAGGATAAGAGGGATCTAGGTCTAAGACCTGATGAGGCCATACCATCCTATAGTGATTATGAAGAAGATGAGACCTCTATTGAAGAAGGAGGGGATCCTGATCTTCCTCCCAGTCCTACTCATCATAGTATTTCTTATGGGAAAGCTAGTCCTCCAGCTGCTTTTCCCATAAGGGAACCCGTTTTGGCTGAGGATGATGAGGAGACATCAGAAGATGATGAAGACTAGCTTATGTCTGATCAAGAGGAGACTACTCCTAACACCCCTTCTGATGATGATGTTGAAGAGGAAGAAAGACCTGTTGATGAAAGATCTGTATCCAAGAGCACAAATGAGATCTCTGCTCTTAGTTTGAGTCCAGAGATTGGATTTTTTGTTATGCCTGTAGAGGCTGATCTAGTTGAGACAGCAGACCCTATACCTGAACCTGTTATCCATCCTATTGTCGAGATAGATATGGTTGTTGATGATTCTGATGAGTAAGGTTGAGCTACTGAGGGTTCCATTTCTATACATGTACAGGAGAATGCACAAATTGATGGGGAGTATCCAACCAGACTTGGTAATGTTTCAGTAGCTATTGGGGTTGAGGACTGGGTAGAAGACCCAGGTTTTGTAGTGATTGGATTATATTACCCTAACTCTAAGGATGAGACGCCTGTCATCAAACCTCATGTCTATTATAATATCCTCTCTAAGACCTTACCTAAAGATCTTGTGAGAAAAGCCGACTTAGAGGAGTTAAAGTCTGATCTAAAGATCAGTTTTGTGGAAGAGATAAGAAGAATGGAAACCTCCTTAATATCATCCATTCAATTTGTTATGAATGAATCTTTGTCTAGTATTGTGTAAAAAAGAGAACCTGTAGTTGTGCCTGAAAATCTGGTCACCAGGGATGACCTAGAGTCTTTAAAGGCTGAGATGAAAGAGTCGTTGAATTCATCTATTGCAGATTTAAAGAATTGCTTTGCTAAGGAGCTGAGTAAAGTGGAAAAATAATTTGAACTCTCTCTTGATTGTATTGTGTCAACCATTGTGGCAGAGACAGTGGATGAAGTCAAGGCTTTCCAGAATCAAGTGTCTATCTTGGCAGAGGTTGTTGAATTTCTAAAGAAATCAGTTGTCTCTTTAGAATCTTATATGCACTCTAAATCTCAAGCAGACAAAGACTTGGCTTTTGTGAAGAGTGTAGTTGGCCAGATGGTATCATTTTTTGAGGCATTTAAGACTTCCATGGAATAGCATGTCATCACCCATGACTCTCTAGTAAAAAATCTTATCAATGGGTTAACTAAAAGTTATAAGGAAACTGTGGCTTTTTCTCTTGGTTCTCTTGCTTCTAGACCTTCAGTAGAGTTGGATCAGATTCGATATTTGATGAAAGAGGAGCTTGGTTCGGCATTAACAAGTGGCTCTGTGGACTCATCTTCTTTGACCCAAGTGGTGACTACCACTAGGGATATAGGGAAAATTGTTCAGAATTTTCTGAGAGAGGCTTCTGCTTCTCAAAAAGAGGTAAAGGATAAAGTTGATTCTTATTTTCATAAGGTGTATACCAAGCATCAGTTGACCAACCATTTCAAACTTTTTTTGGAAAATCTGAAATTACCTCCTGTAAATCAAGCCTTCAGAGAACAAGTAAGCAAGATCAAGGAGTTGACTCCAGCTTTGGATAAGTTTTTAGAAAACAAGGATGACTTTTTATCTACTATGGAGAGGGGAGGAGGAATTATCATGGAATTCGGTATTTTTTTTTTGCCTTTCTTAATTGTTGATGCTTAGCCTGTAATAGTGCCTCCTGCTCTGCCTACATCTACTTCTAGATCTTCAGCTTTTGCTTCTTCTTTCCAAATGACCCCATCTCAAGCTATTAGAAGTTTAACACCTATGATTTCTCAGAGACATATTCCTTACAGATCTGATCATGTATCTGTTTCTACTCCACCTGTAATCCTGATAGGGGTTCCACAGTCTTCTTCTCAACCTTCTGAGCCTCACTCAACCTCAAATCCTAAAGTCAAATCCAATGTGTACATTCACGAAGTGGATTGAGTGGGTCTAGATGTGTTTGATAGGAATCTTATGTATTTCTTGTACTGGTTTTGTATCTTCTCCTCTTGATCCATTCCTATATATCACTTTTTGGGATCTCTTTGTCTGTGTTTTTACTTCTCATGTATAATTCCTTTATTTCTGTTCTTACTATTCCACATTTTCTCTGATACATTCTTTTCACCCTTCTTTTTGCTAATCACAAAGGGGGAGAAATTAACAATAGGAGGAAAATTCATTGAATTTATTTTATCTCTGATATATTTTAAACTGTGTTGACACACACTGTGAAATCATAACTATTGTATTTTGAGTCTGATACATTTTGGATTACAATGTCATAATTTGTGATTATCAAAAAGGGGGAGATTGTTGGACTCACCTATTTTGATAAATCCCAATTATGATTAATTATGTTTTGATAATCCCAAATGATGTTTATTATTTAAACATTGCATTATTTTAGTTAATGTTTAAGTTATTTAAACCTCAAAATATAAATACTTTCAAATATGTCCAAATGATAAATCTTTTGTGATATATTTAAGTCATTCAGTTAATTAAATGTGTATATGCTTCACTGTATTCTAACTTAACTCTTTCTGTGAATAGAATGAATAAACAGACACTTAGTCACTGGTACAGAACAGAGCTACCGGTATGCAAGTCTACCGTTATAGAAAGGTCACTGATACACTACTGGAAAATGGGTCTATACCCACGGTTCTACATAAAACCGTGGGTATAGGCCCCCCCTATACCCACGGTTTTGGGAACCGTGGGTATAAGGATAGTATTGGGACCTATACCCACGGTTCTCCAAAACCGTGGGTATAGGTCCCCTTTACCCACGGTTCTTGGCAAAACCGTGGGTATAGGTTTTTTTTGAAGACCTATACCCACGGTTTTGCCAAAACCGTGGGTATAGATGTTGTTCTACAGACCTATACCCACGGTTTGTGAAAACCGTGGGTATAGGTGGTATATTTTTCAAAGACCTATACCCACGGTTTGTGAAAACCGTGGGTATTTCGTTCCCGCGTTATGGCGGGAACGAAAAATTACGCGGGACCGAATTTTTTTTGGTGAAAAGACGATATGAAATAATATAAATATAGGGATATCAAATATTAAACCGTATAAAATATTTAGGTCAGTTGGTCACTCCCTGAAATCCCTTAGGACAAGTCGCGGGTTCGAAATCCCGCGTATTGTTATTTTTCGATTGTAGCAGATATATTATTATAAGAATGCAAAATTATAACCATATATCAATTGGGATATCAGCTCAGTTGGTCGCAGTTACTGTCCAGCGGATGGGAAGCGCGGGTTCAATACCCGGAAGGGTTTTCTTTTCCATTATAACTGTTATATTAATATATTAAAATAAAATTATCAATATAAACCAATAACGGCGATAGGCTGGTTGGTCGCTTGGTGCGGCGCGTGACTTGTTTGCAGAGGCGCGGGATCGAATCCCCGAAGCCGCGTTTTTTGAATACGCGATGTGGAACGAACTAATATATATAATCTTATATATGCATAATTAACGCATAAAATTCCTAGCTCGGTTGGTTCGGGGTTTCGCTTTCAAGTGCTGGGTGCAGGGTTCAAACCTTGCTACGCTCTTTTTTTTAAATGAATATATTTCCCACGGTTTGAAAACCGTGGGGAAAGTGCCTGCCACGCTGTACAGCGTGGTGTTGCTGTGTGACACACCTATACCCACGGTTCTACCAAACCGTGGGTATAGGTCAAGACCCCTATACCGACGCCGTTCCAGCCCACGGTTCCCAAAACCGTGGGTATAGCCTATACCCACGGTTTTGGGGGCTATACCCACAGTTTTGAACCGTGGGTATAGGCCTTTTTTCCAGTAGTGATACACAGAGAGCTACCGTTACACTAGAACTACCGATAGAGTAAGTCTACCGGTATGCACATGTCGACCGATACAGAGTGACAACTACAACTATATAATTCTACCATTATTAAGTCCACCGGTATAAGGAAGTCACCGCTACTCAAGTCTACCGATACAAGGAGCTACCGGTATAAGAACAAAGAGCTACCGATAGAAGCTCACTAGTACACAAAGAGCTATCGATTGGAGCTCACCGCTACACAGAGACCTACCGCTACATAAAGCGACCGGTACAAGGTGCTACCATTACAAAGAAAAACAGATACTGATACAAGTCGACCGTTACAAGCATTCTGCTACTTGAACTTTTATGCTTTATTTAAAATTATACCAACGGTCATATTTGGTTAATTTAATACAACTGCTATTAATTAATATGGGTTGTTGGTATGTCAGGGAACCGTACCTCATACCTATAAAAGTCAATCATTCCCATTGTCGGAGCTCAAGGAATAAAAGGGATATCAAGCTACTGGAGAATAAGAGAATATACACACGTACATGCAGAGAAGAACTCTCGAAGATATAGAAGAGAACATACACAATAGAGAGGCGACATCCATACACCCGCTTACTTGAAGAACAATGGAAACACACGAGGCCATTCATACAAGAAGATAGCACAAGATAAACCTTAGTCAAGGAGTGAAGAACTAAAACGATCCCTTCATGCACTCAAGCTGATCAAACTGAACCTGAAAGTCAAGGAAGAAAATGACAATCTATTTTCAAACAAAAACCAGAGAAGGTCTCAGAAGCATTTTTGATTAATTAAAAGGAGTCCAGAGCTGCACTTCAAATCACTATATCATTCTAAACTCATATGTACTATCTCTTAGTGATTATTTTACTTTCTTTTTGAGCAGTGTGTGTACTCTGTATATTCCATACACACACTGACTCTTGTGCTAAACTGGAGGATTTCTAAATCCTCACACAAAACTTATATAACTCTCTTGTATCCCATTGTGTATAGTGGTAGAGGTCAAGTAGGACCTGGATAGACTGTGTGTTGTTGTTTTGTTTTCCCACATAGAACTGTGGTAGAGGTCAAAGGACCTGGACAGTCTGAGCACTGTTGTAAAACCCAGATCCAGGGTGTGAATCAAGTTTATATAAACTGTTTGAGAGGACTAAGTCTCATCTTGAGACTGAACCTATTGTTTTAAATTGCGGTGCATTTTACTTTTGTTAACATTATTTGTTTTGAATATTCCGCTGCTAATTACTTTGAAATATAATTTTTTTTAAGTTACTTTGATAGTTAATCTAGCAAGTGTTTGTAACTATTGTAAATCAGTATGTTAGTTTCAAAATCTAATTTAATCTTCTGATTAAATTAACTGAGACCTAATCAATCTTTTGAGAACCTAATTGAACCTTTACAATTTTACAAATTTACTATAGTTTAACTTAGTATTTAAATTGGGGTATTTTATTTTAAACCTTTTTAATAGAAATGCTTCTGATTCCTTCTCTGGTTTTTTTTCTGAAAACAGAGTGTCGTTTGCTTCCTTGACTTTCAGGTTCAGTTTGATCAGCTTGAGTGCATGAAGGGATCTTTGTAGTTCTTCACTCCTTGACTAAGGTTCATCTTGTGTTCTCTTCTTGTATGAATGGCCTCGTGTGTGTCCAGTGTTCTTCAAGTAAGCGGGTGTATGGATGTCGCCTCTCTATTGTATATGTTCTCTTATATATCTTTGAGAGTTCTTCTCTGCATTTACATGTGTATATTCTCTTATTCTCCAGTAGCTCGATATCCCTTTTATTCCTTGAGCTCCGGCAATGGGAATGATTACCTTTTACAGGTACGAGGTACGGTTCCCTGACATACCAACAACCCACATTAATTAATAGCAGTTGCATTAAATTAACCAAATATGACCGTTGGTATAATTTTAAATAAAGCATAAAAGTTCAAGAAGCAGAATGCTTGTAACGGTTGACTTGTATCGGTAGCTGTTTGTCTTTGTAACGATAGCTCCTTGTACTGGTTGCTTTATGTAGTAGTAGGTATCTGTGTGGCGGTGAGCTCCTATCGGTCGCTCTTTGTGTACCAGTGAGATTCTATCGGTAGCTCTTTGTTCTTGTATCGCTAGCTCCTTGTATTGGTGGACTTGAGTAGCGGTGACTTCCTTATACCGGTGGACTTCATAACAGTAGACTTATATAGTTGTAGCTGTCACTCTGTATCAGTCGACTTGTGTACCAGTGAGCTTCTATCGGTAGCTTTTTGTTCTTGTACCGGTAGTTCCTTGTATCAGTAGACTTGAGTAGCGGTGACTTCCTTATACCGGTGGAATTCATAACGGTAGACTTATATAGTTGTAGTTGTCACTCTGTATCGGTCGACTTGTGCATACCGGTAGACTTACTCTATCAGTAGTTCTGCTGTAACGGTAGCTCTTTGTGTATCGGTGACCTTTCTGCAACGGTAGACTTGCATACCGGTAGCTCTGTTATGTACCAGTGACTAAGTGTCTGTTTATTCATTCTATTCACAGAAAGAGTTAAGTTAGAATACAGTGAAGCATATACACATTTAATTAACTGAATGACTTAAATATATCACAAAAGATTTATCATTTGGACATATTTGAAAGTATTTATATTTTGAGGTTTAAAGAACTTAAACATTAACTAAAATAATGCAATGTTTAAATAATAAACATCATTTGGGATTATCAAAACATAATTAATCATAATTGGGATTTATCAAAACAGGTGAGTCCAACACTTTTATATCTCGGCTAATGTCATCATCCAAATATCAGGGGAGAGGTATACTCCACACCTTTAAGTATAAACCATAAATACATGTCAACAGATAACGTTTGATCACGTCATACATAAACATCAATATCTTGCAGTTGAGTGCACTATACTTGTTTTATAAGGGTGAAAGTCACCATCATCAAGATCAAACACTGAATAAATTCCTCATTTACCCCAACTAGGTACATAGTTACCAATTATTTCATCCTTTGCATAGAGAATTCAAGATATTGTCACAAGGAAAACCACATCTCTTCCATTATCAATGTTGCCTAGATGGAAATTTTAACATCATGTAGAATCCATTGTATAGATACTTCATTTATCCTAGGGACAAAGTTATCCTTACTTCCAGTTTGAATAGTTTGTGGTTAACTATCATCTGACTAAAATTCTTTAGTGACCCGGGTTTTATATGAGAATGACTCAGCTTGTTCTCAAAATTTGACTTTTGTTTTGATATCATTAGATTTTTTAGTGATTTTATTTGTTGAATTATGATGTAAATGATTTAATAAAGTTACATGAGAATTTGTTAGTGAAAATATAAAAGTTTTAATTTTTCATGAACAAGGGCCCCGAGAAGAAAATTGAAAATATCTTTTAAACATAACCTCGAATTGAAATTCCAATAGTTTAATATTTCTAGAGTTATTGTGTTTTGTTAGTGTTGATATAATTTAGTGTCACGCCTTAAACTCATGATAAACTCATTTTTTCTATTTTTCTATAAATAGGTGAATTAATTTTTATTTGATTATTATTTTAGAATTCTTTTTAGGAAGGCCAAGACTATCAGTGAACCAGATGAAAATGAGGAATAATCCCGTGAGGATGGATTTTTGAGACATTGAGTTGAATTATTTAATGTATTAATATCAACGCATATGAATTAAAAAATATTTGTTATTGAATATATATATTTTTTCCTTTTAAATTTCTATTATCAATTTAACTATTTGGGAAGAAAAAATAAACAATAAAATAATTATGTATGCATGGAGGTCAAAGGTGATCAAGGCTATAAAAATCCATCATAAAGCGAAGGAAATGCCTTTTCTTATACTACAATCATACCGTGCCACCACCTTCCATTATGGTGGCCAATCATTATTCAAGAAACTAATCATATTTGGATATTTAGAAATATCAGAATCCTTCATCATAGCCCCGACATTCTAGGATCAATACATAAGCTCAATTGGTGTTCCATCCTAAAACATATTGGTGATATGGGGTGTATCTCATCAAAGATTATATGTTACCCACCACTCATCTCTCAAACCAATGTGGGATTTACATTCGCAATAAAAAATTCTCCAATCAAACCAAAAACAACACATCCTAGACCTTACATCAATGATAATCCACCAGATCCAAATATCTTGTACCACCGTTCTCATCATCAGCACAAACCGCTTAATTGCTTATATCAAGAAAACTTTCAACACAAAGACACTACCATGGATCCACATGTTCCAATCAAGACACCATTATTTTTATATGGCCAAACTACGATATTACATCAACATTTCACCTCAACTAAACCATAGTTTGATACCACATATTATGGGATCATCATTCTTGTATTGCGGGTCACTCATGAGGCACCCATTCCATGTCCATCGAGGCAAGCACTATCACAGATTTGGCTTTTAAAAGTGATAAAAATGGATTTTATTAGTGTTAGAAAAACTTAGATGTTCCAAGCACCGATAAGTAGGAGTTTTATCAGTGTTTTTTTGTTGATAAATGATACCCTTTATCAATGCTAATATATAACACTCATAAAGACTACAAATATTTTTTTAATGTTTATATTTTCAAGAAATTGACCATATGGAAAATCAACATTCACAATGTGCCCCATCGCGCTAGAACACACCACCACCACCCTGCACCACTAAGAAAATTGTATTTTTTTTGACTCGTCAGAGATTTAAACCTTTACCCACCACTTTGTCATGAAATGACATTACCGATACACTAAATGATTTTTCTTGTCATATTATGACACACAGGCGCACGCACAAATGATTATATATGTATGTTTATTTAGATATATTATTATAAATATACTTAATTACATATTTTATGTAATCATATAATTATATATTTTTATTTATATTTATATATTAAAATATATTTGTTGTTATATATATGTGTGTGTGTGTCTGAATTTATGGGGGGACACTAATTTGAACTGTCTCATTCCATGGGGCTTTCGTCCCCGCACCCCCCGGTTTGGATTATTGATGAGATATTATCTATATCCTTCAACTCAATTTATCTGCTTCCATCACTGACCCTCCGTTATTCACTATTTTTTTTTGCACTACAAGCTTTTCAGGCCAAGTTAAACATGATGTGCATCACAACACCAACAAGATTTCTATATATATGTCTACATATACATTTATATATAATCATTATATATATTTTTATATATCAAAATACATTTGTATATGTATATTTATATGCGCACACACACTTATATAATTATTTAAATAAAATTATAATATAGTATATTTACATACAAACATTTCTAATGTATTATATATATTATTAAATATTATTATTTTCTTAATGAAAATTTAATATTTTTTTGTTATATAAATTATCCAAATGTCATTGATAATAAATTTTTATTCTAATATTATTTATTTTTTAAATATACATTTTATATGCAGTTGGGGGTCACCCCGTAATTCTCCCTTTAATGGAGGCTCTCGATGTGATTTGGGTTTTCAGATTTCGGCGGTGTTCTCGTGCAATGATCTTGTTGAAATGGAGAGGCTTCTGAATGGGGGATGCATCACGAAATCAATCCCTAATGTGGCACGAGCTGATCAGGGTGTTGATTTTCATGATAAAACAGAAGGTAGGGTCTCTGATTCAATCACGGATTGTTTGTTCCTTTGAAAGATGACATCGTTGGTTGGGTTGTCAATAAGGGCGCCACCGCTCATGTTTTCACAAGGAAGGAGGAAATTTTTGATAGATTGGAGATGTGTACGCACTCCGTCAGTGCGTGAATGGTGCTTCCGAGAGGGGAAAATCCATGGAAATTGGAAGCCCTTATTAATCGTTTCTCAACAGTCGGGTTTTTCAGACTGGAGATGCATTTCGATCGGGAGGGGATTTTTCCATTATTTGTTTCCGAATGTGGAGCTTAAGGGAAGGGCTTGGGGTTTTGGACCTGTGTCCCCAAAGCACGGTACCCTCCGTATCCACGAATTGAATTTTGGATTCAATCCCTTTAAATTTTGTAATACTTTTGTATATTTCCGGGTTAGATTTTTTTTTCTTAAATTGGATCCTCATGTATCCTAAGATTATATACAATACAGATTCTGCAATAGTGGTTCCTATGAAAACAGATAAGGAGACTGAAAAGGCCATGTTTGGGCATCAATCTAGAGTTCTAGTTGATATGGATTTGAATTCAGTATTGACATAACATGTTATACTGTCCATTGATAATGGGGACTTGAATCTGCAAATTGTTTATGCCAAGCTGCTATCGTTTTGTATGGACTGTAAAGACAATGGTCACTCTGAGAATAATTTTAAGAGGAATGTTATTTGTTCATCCTACACCACGAGTGGGCATGATGCTGCAGCCTGTAGAAGGAGGGTCCCAATTAATGTTCATGGGGTTGTTGAACCTGTTGAAGGAACTGATGTGGGAAAGTCTACATTCATGAGGCTTGAAACTGATGATGTCCTGGGGAATTCTGTGTAGAGCCCTAGGCCTTCTGACATAACTTTCGCTTACAATGGTGTCAGGTTGGGTGAGTAGGGGAATACAGCTAAAAAAAAGGCTCTTATCTGGATGCTTCTTCAAGCTTTCCTGTACAGCTGAGGGGATTGGTTGAAGGCTCTCAAGTGCGGGAGGATCAAGATCAGGCTCCTCGGGCTTCTCATGTCTTGCAACATGTGCTAGTGCAGGGTCATCCGTTTGGCCCTCATTAACAGGAAGGGCAGGGCTCGATGAGCAGTGTGTAGAAGCAAGGGTAGGGTGTACCTACCGTGGTTGGAGGAGAGGAAATTATGTCGGGGAAGGGGCACAGGTCATGGGTTGACATAATGGATGAGGGGATTGTTGAACCAGTTGAAGATCAATCCCCTGCTGAGTTTTCTGCAAAAAGTATTACTGATAATCAAGTGATGCAGGAGAAAATGATAGGTTTAACAGCTTGTAAAGGCAAGTTGAAGCTTGATGTTGACACTCCAATGTGGCATAAGTCCATGGATCCTACTGGAAATGGCTAGAACACCGTAGTCTCGAGGAAGGGTGGAGGAATACAGTCTAATGCTTCAGAGAACTCTGGTTCTGAAAAGAATAAACATGCTTCCATACCTGTTGATCACCCTATTAGATTGCAGACCTTGAAGCTGATAGAAGGGGCTGCTCCGCATGCCACTTCAGTGGCCCCAGGAGGTGTGGCTCCCATGCTGGAAGCGGGAAAAGGTTCATAGGAGGGTGCTTCTTCAAGGAGCTCTCCTAAAACAGTGTGCGATGCAATTGTATTTGGCAATGGCAACAACAATGTGAAGTATGCGGGAAAAGGTTCATAGGAGGGTGCTTCTTCAAGGAGCTCTCCTAAAGCAGTGTGCAATGCAATTGTATTTGGCAATGGCAACAACAAGGTGAAGTCTGCGGGAAAAGGTTCATAGGAGGGTGCTTCTTCAAGGAGCTCTCCTAAAACAGTGTGCAATGCAATTGTATTTGGCAATGGCAACAACAATGTGAAGTCTGTTACTCCTAGAGGGGACACAGATACTAATATGGGAATAGCATCGAGCAGCAGGGCAATAAGTTATAATTCTAACTTATTTTACTTGTTTGCCTCTCTTGATGATCCCATTGATCAAGAACCATTCTGTGAACCTGAGAATAAGGAGCTTGATAGCACAACCCCTATGGAATCAAGTGCACATGGGGATAATTTGGCTCTGTTTTATTCAGATATTCCTGGCCATCCTCATGGAAGGTCTTTGTGATGTTTGCACTGGTTTTTATGATGATTGATTGAGAGTAGAAATGCTTTGACTGACTCCTTTCACTCCCTTTACTGTTTCTGTTTTTTTTATTAATGGGGCTTGGCCCCAGCCCGGAATAGAAATATATATCCTTTATATAAATTTTTTTAATATATTTATATATTTATTTATATATACTATATTTATATATTTTATAATATATATAAACACACACTCATATATAAAATATATGTATATTTTAACTTATATAATATGAAAATAAATATATAAATTTAAATATGTACTATATTTAATGTATTTATATAGTTCATATTTCTATATTAAATGTATTTGTATATTTATTTATATAGTTCATGTTATTAAATTTTATAATATATATATATGTATGTATGAAATTATAATTTTAAATATATTTATAAATAAGTATAAATGAATAAACACATATATATATAAATGATATATATATATATACTATATTAAATATGGTGACTTTTATTAGTGCTTTTTAAAAATGCAAATAAAGGCTAATGTTGTTTTGTGAATTTTTAGTAGTGAAGGTTTCAACACTTCCATGAGATTTCACCCTCCCATTAAATCATGAAGAGAGTGGCCTTAACTTTCGACCAGTGAGGTGTCAAGGTGAATCGGGACACGTACTCTTCCAAAATCATCATGGAAACTCCCTTCACTTAAAATGGTACCGGCCTAGTGAACCGTAAACTTTTTATTCTTACTAGTGCAAGACAACGCCTTATTTTTTGGTCTGTGACATTCTCCCACCACTATTTACCTACACCACTAATCTCTCAAACCAATCTAAGATTTTGGTTTTCATCTAACAATATTCCCCTCAAATCAATGAATAGACACCCCACCATTTCCTTCAAATATAATCCACCTCAGCCATACAACTTGTATCGTTGTTTTCATCACCAAGACATGTCACTTGACTGCTGCTATGAGGAAGAATTTTGACATAAGAGACCACCATGGATCTATATGGTCTAATCAAGCCATTGTTATCATAAATCCAAATTTAGTGTAGGATAGGACCACCTCATTTCCAGGTCTATGACTGTCACGACCCGTCCTCGAGGCCCGTGCCGTGACTACCTTAAGCCCGCCTTCCATATGCCAGGGGCTGACGACTAGTACCAAAGACGCAAATCCCGATAAAAAGGGAAGTCATTGCCTTTATAATAGTAATCAAACACAACAGAGTACGCAACAGAAGTAAGCACTAAGCAATACTGTATACAAAAGTAAGTGCTGAAAATAAAGGGGCCGGAAATACAAACCCAACAGTAAGTACAATACAACTGAAAAACTAGTACAACAACAGTAAAGTAAAACACCAACCACTGAGTCGTCCTCCGGAAATCCCACATGAAGGGTGAGTACAGATAGTCTCCTCAGCACCTCAGGTCCGTCCGTCCGCTCCGTGTACGTCTCGCCAAGTGGTCCACCTCTGGGTACCGTCCAGCTCTTCAAGTCTCTACCACGATCAGTGTTGTCCGTCGTCTGCATCCAACACAACGTAGTGCGGGCATAGCCCGTGCATGGGTGAGTATAACGATACTCAGTAGGGACCCCGAGACCCCCGAAGGTCTCTCGGAATCCACGAAGGATAAACCACAAAGAAGAGATACAATCACGAAGTATCAACCAACTCTACTTAGGTATATGCCCACACATATACCTAAGTCATCAATTCCAGTTCGACTCCAACTCTCGAGCCCAAGCACAACTCAGTCCACACAGGAAAGAAGTCAATCACACCGATGGTAATGATTGAAAGTCAAGACTCAGCTCACACAGGTATTCATCATTCGTATAGCGATAGAGATGATCAAATGTAGTTACTGATTCATCTAAGCTGTCGGACTCACGTAGGATACTAGACCAGCTAAGCTGTCGGACCCACGTATGATACTAGACCAGCTACTCTGTTGGACCCATGTAGGATACTAGAACAGAAGTCAAACTGTCGGACCCACGTAGGATACAAGAACAATAATCATCGCTGTCGAACCCACGGAGGATTCCAGTACGGTAGTCGTCGTCGCCGAACCCACGGAGGATTCCAGTACGGTAGTTGTCGTCGTCGCAGCCAGCTCTAGGGTTCCCGCACACAACACGCTCGATTCTGGGAGGGTCCGCTCCTCGAGTCAAAGGGGGTCGATACATCAACTGTCACGAAGTCCAGAGTTGATGTATCCCGAAGTTTCGTCTCGTCAAAAGGAACCCAACGCGACATACGACGCGTCAATCAGACGCCCGGTCTGAGAGTTATTGGCTTTTACGTTCTAGGGCCCGGTTGGAAATATGCTCGTTCCAAACCCGGCCATTTTCCAAAGCCGTCCAAAACTCACTTAGAGTATCGCAAAAGGACCGCCTCGTTTTAAGGGTCCTAGTGTCGCAGACGGCGCGTCGATCGGACGCGCGGTCTTAGAGTTATTCACGTTTAAGTGAAAACGGGTCCGACCCGTTAAGCCCAGTGGGATGGCGGGTCGGGTCAACCCGGTTTTGGCGAGTTCGACCCGACAGAGGGTCAGACCGGCCCGATGAATCGCGCGACCCGGCCCGGCCCGACACGGTGCGGCCCGGCCCGGCACGGCGCGACTAGACCCGGCGCGGCCCGACCCTGCAGGGCGCGGCGCGGCTCGGCCCGGCAGGGCGCGGTGCGACCCGGGTGGCCGCGGCTCGACCCGGGTGGCCGAGCGGTTCGAGGGGGGCGCGGCCCCCCGGTCTCCTGAACCGGCGGTGCCAAGCAGCGCCACCCTCTTGTCCGGCCGGCCGAAGCGTGTCGGTCTTCCTGGCGCGAGCGGCCTGCATGGGCGGGCCGCGGTTTCTCCAGCGCAGCACCTGCGGGTGCCGCGCCCCCTTCATCTCGGCCGACTGATGAGCCGGCCAGTTCGCCGCCGAAGCGGCCCGCGGAGCGCGGACCGCGGTTCTCCACAGCGCGGCGCCCCTTGTGGTGTCGTGGTCTCCCTTTGGCCCGACCGACTTTAGCCGACCGGTTCTCCATCGGCTGAGCGGCCCGCGGTTGCGGGCCGTGGTTCTTCCACATGCGATCGGCGCGCGACCGCCGCCTTCGTTCGTCGCCGCCTCTTCCAACACGCCTCCTTCGCGAATAAGAATTAGGAAACATCGGAGGGTCGTCAGGCCGTGTTTGTTCGGCCCGCGCCCTCCGCGTTAGGCAGTAGCAGTTGGCCGTATACATTCCAACGGATTCAACATGAACGAAGAACAATTTTATTCAAATAAAATTGAAGCAAACCCCCTACCTCAATTTCAAGAGCGGAGCACGTCAACGAGTCGCGGAAGACAAGAGTCGCGGAGGTCGGGCGTCGCGGTATACATACGTCGATTCCGTTGACGTCGGGGGAAGAGGGAGGTAGGTAGCGTTCCTTGTGGCGTCGCCTCCTTCCTTGCCCCGGTTGATGTAGTGGAGGAAGGTGATCGTGTCCCCCGCGTTCTTCGTCGGAGTTGTTCGTCGTTGAAGAACAGTGTTCTTCGTCGGAAGGAGAACACTATTCTTCTCTTGAGCTCTCCCAAAATCCTCTCAACACAACGAGTGCCAAACTAAAATAATAGCTATGGCTATTATTTTATTCACACATGTAATTCAAAATTCAAATACTTTAATTAATTAATTGGAGTTCAATTCATTAATTAAAAGAGTTGACAAATATTAAAGGGAGAGAGAGGGAGGTGAAGAGATCTCATTCATTAAGGGGGAGTTGTCAAATTAAATAAAGAGGGTGTTAATGGGGAGTTGAGGGGAGGTGATAAGTTAGGGGCTCGTGTGGGCCCCCCTCACAAATATCCTCTCATGAGAGGTTATGTGGGTGTGGGCCCCACCTCTAACTCCCCATTGTAGGAAATAACTAACATCCTTAAAATAAAATTGTGTGCAACAATTTTATTTATTTTATTTTAAACTCCCAAAAATTAACTCTCAACCCGCATAAAACTCAACTGCAATAAAGGTCTCCTTAAACGAATACCGGCGCTGCGAGTTCATCGGTGTCCTCAGATTTCAATTCCGAGTACCGGTTCAAAAGATAGAAAAACCCGCACGTACGTTTACTGAACGTACCCGATCAAAACTTCAGAAATTGATTCCGGGCACACCGGGCCTCGGAATCAAGTGCCGTCATAAACCAGAGACTCGTAAAATTCCTAAGTATTTAAGAAAAAAATTTCTTGAAATTTCCGGGTCTTTACATTACTCCCACCTCAGGGCTTTACGTCCCCGTAAAGCTACAACACACACTAGGGGAACAAATGGGGGTACTGAGCTCGCATCTGAGCCTCCCGCTCCCAAGTGCTCTCCTGGAGGTTCCCGTGCTGCCAGCGAATACGCACCAGAGGAATCGACCGTCCACGTAGGACCCGCTCCTGTCGACCCTCGATCTCCATCGGGACCTCCATAAATGTCGCCCCGTCATCGATGTCCATCTCCCCATGATCGATGATATGAGTCGGGTCGTGCACCTATCTCCTCAGCTGAGATACATGGAAGACGTCATGCACCCGGTGCAACTGAGGTGGAAGGGCCAGACGGTAAGCCACCTCGCCTACTCTGCTGAGGACCTCTAAAGGTCCGATGAAACGCGGAGATAACTTGCCGCCCCGACCAAATCTCCGTAGACCTCGTCGAGGTGAGACCCGTAGGAAAACGTGGTCGCCATCCTTGAACTCCAGTGGTCTCCGTCTCCTATCAACATAGGACTTATGTCTGCTCTGTGCAGTCTTCATTCGCTCCTGGATGATCCGCACCTTCTCTGTCGTAGCCTGAACCATCTTTGGTCCTACAAGTGCTGACTCCCCAGGGTCAATCCAGCACAGAGATGATCTACAAGGTCGGTCGTACAGTGCCTCGTATGGTGCCATCCCGATGGTGGAGTGGTAGCTGTTGTTGTACGCAAACTCCACCAAGGGTAAATGATCCTCCCAGCTGCGACCAAAGTCAAGGACACATGCACAGAGCATATCCTTGAGAGTCTGAATGGTTCTCTCAGTCTGACCATCCTTTTGAGGATGGAAGGCGGTGCTCAGACGTAGCTGCGTCCCAAAAGCCTCCTGTAACCCCTTCCAATGCCAGGAAGTGAAACGAGCATCTCGATCGGAAACAATAGACGATGACACACCATGAAGCCGTACGATCTCCTGAACGTAGAGGCGTCCCAAGCTCTCTACTGAGCACTGCTATCTGATCGGTAGGAAGTGGGCCGACTTGGTGAGTCGGTCTACGATCACCCATATAGAGTCGTGTCCTCTGGATGTACATGGAAGTCCCATCACGAAATCCATAGATATCCCGTCCCACTTCCACTCTGGGACCTCTAAGGGTTGTACCAAGCCTGCTGGTACCTGGTGTTCTACCTTCACTTGCTGACAAGTGAGGCATCGTGAAACGAATTCTGCTACAGCCTTCTTCATACCCGGCCACCAGTACTATCGTCTGAGGTCCTGATACATCTTCGCCACTCCAGGATGTACCGCTAGAGGGGAAGTGTGAAACTCTCTCAACACTTCCTCTTGTAGTGGAACTGGTACCATAGTACGTCCCCTAAAGAGGATGGCGTGCTCCCCTCCTTCAGAAAATCCATCAGGCGCCTGCCCTGTGGATATCTGAGCACGTCGCGTCTCACAGTCAACGTCCCCATGTTGTGCCTCTCTAACTCGCTGAAGGAGTGGAGGAGTGATTGTGAGAGACTGTAGAAAGGTTGCTTCATCTCTATCCACAAAAGATATCTGCAACGCGGCTAGCTGCTCTGTCGCCTCTCCCAGCTGCTGAATGCCCGATCTCCTACTGAGAGCATCTGCTACAACGTTCCCCTTCCCAGGAGTATAGACTATCTAAAAGTCATAGCCCTGGAGGAACTTGAGCCATCGTCGTTGTCTCAGGTTCATGTCCTTCAGCGAGGAGATGTACCTGAGACTTCGGTGGTCAGAATAGACTGTAAAGCGCTCGCCCATCAGATAGTGCCGCCACATCTTCAAGGCGAAGACCACTGCTGCTAACTCCAAATCATGGGTAGTGTAGTTCTGCTCGTGCTATCTCAACTGCCGTGAACCATACGCGATCACCGCTCGCTCCTGTATCAGGACACACCCGAGTCCGGTCCCTGATGCGTCGCAGTAAACTACATACCCAACGCCCTCCTCCGGTAGCCTCAAGATGGGAGCACTGGTCAATCTCTATCTCAGCTCCTGAAAGCTCTGCTGACATCTATCTGACCACACGAAGGGTTTTCCCTTCTTCGTCAAAGCTGAAAGCGGTGCTGCAACTCTGGAGAAGTTTGGCACAAATCTCTGATAGTACCCAGCCAGACCCAGGAAACTCCACACCTCCGTCACACTCCTGGGTGGCTCCCAAGCAAGTACTGCCTCAATCTTCACTGGATCCACTACAACTCCAGCCTCCGAGATGACATGTCCCAAGAAATGAAACTCTCGAATCCAGAACTGGCACTTTGAGAGCTTACCATAAAGCTGGTGCTCTCGGAGTGTATCCAGTACTACCCGCAAATGGTAGGCATGCTCCTCAGTAGTTGAGTAAATCAGTATGTCGTCAATGAAGACTACGACAAATCGATCGAGGTAAGGCTGGAAGATCCTGTTTATGAGACTCATGAACACTGCTGGAGTGTTGGTTACGCCGAAGGGCATAACCAAGAACTCGTAGTGGCCATACCAACACCTGAAGGCCGTCTTCTGCACATCCTCATCTCGAACTCTGAGTTGGTGATAGCCTGACCTGAGGTCTATCTTTGAGAACCATCGTGCTCCCTTGAGCTGATCAAAGAGGTTGTAAATCCTTGGGAGTGGGTACCTGTTCTTTGCGGTCACCCGATTAAGGCGACGGTAGTCGACACACAGTCACAAGCTCCCATCCTCCTTCTTGGCGAACAAAATCGGAGAAGCCTAGGGTGAAACACTGGGTCGGATGAATCCCTTACCCTGCAAATCCTCCAACTATACCCGCATCTCATGAAGATCGGCGGGATCCATCCGATATGCTGGAGTAGATATCGGTGATGTCCCGAGGTACATGTCAATGTAGAAGTCTACCTCTCTGCGAGGAGGTAGTCCTGGAACATCGTCAGGAAAAACATCCGCATACTGATCCACCACAACAGGAAAAATCAGACTCCACACATCAACCGCTCTGAGGATGAGACTAGCCAACTGGTGTGTGATCGACTGCCCTCTCCTCTGCATAAGTCCATCCTGCGCTACAAAGGCTCCCTTCTCGCCGGTGAAGGTGAACATAGTTCCATCCGTGCGGACACACTGCACTTTGCGCCTAATACAGTCGATCTGAGCATGGAATGTCGATTACCAGTCCATACCCAAGATGACGTCGTAAGGCCTCGACGCCGCTACAAGAAGATCCTAGCCGAAGCTCTCACCTCCTAGAGTAAGCTCACACTACCAGCACCAGTGTGTAATCGTCGAGTCTGCTCCCGTAGGAGTCTTTAGCCGTAAGGATCGAGCCAACGGCTCCATCGGAATCTCCGAGCTCCGAACAAGGGTAGTGGCAATAAAAGAATGACTCGCACCTGTGTCTATAAGTACTACAGCAAGGGTGGAGTAGACACAGATAGTACCTCGAATCATCTCAGGTGCGCCGTGGTCATAAGCCTCGACTGCCTGGAGCTGAGCCTACCTATGTCCGCCAGCTCCCTGTGGCCGGGGTGGACCTCCTGGTGGTGGTGGTGGTAGATCCTCGAAACGTCGTCCACCACCCGCTGCTCGGCCAGCTCCTCTGCCTCGTCCGCCTGCTCCCGGCGGACCACCACGGTCGAACCTATGCCTCTGCCTGGGTGGTCCCTCCACTGTCTGCTGCTCATCTGTACGGCGGATCAGGTAGTCTCGAGCCATGTGACCCTGTCCGCCGCATGCATAACACTGCCTGCTTCTCGTATAGCTGGCTCTGTTCCGTGTGCTTCGCACAACCGAACCTGTATCCTGAGGTCGCTCGCCTGATGGCCTGGTCCGCTTGGACCTATACGTCAACTGTCTACTGCCGGCTGTAGAAGGCTCCACTACAAGTCGCCCTGCGGTGGGTCTCGCTGCTAGCGTCGGCTCAGCGAGAAAGATCTCCACAAGAAGGGCTCGCTCCAGTACTCCCGCCTGTGTTGGAATACTGAGAGAGATCATCGAAGCCCGGATCTCATGTCTGAGTCCCTGCTCAAAGGTCCGGGCCCTGAAGAATGGGTTTCGTACCATGTCTGTGGAGTAGCACGAGAGGTCGGTAAACCTCGCTGAGTACTGAGTTACTGTCATGCTGCCCTGCCGCAGATGAAGTAACTCCTGAATCCGCACCGCACGAAGGGTGGCTGGGACAAACTCCGAGCGAAAGAGACTATCGAAGTCCGTCCAGAGTAAAGATGCCTCATCATGCACCTGGAGCATCAGGCCCCACCATCTACCTGCTGCTGTGTGCAGGAGAATCGCAATAAGGATCACCATAAGGTCGGCTGGTGTCCCTACCAATCTGAAGACTCTGACAATAACCTCCAGCCAGTCCTCGGCTGCCTAAGGGTCCGTCTCTCCGCGGAACCTGGACAACCTCTGTCGCTGAAACTTGTGCAACACACTCAGGCGGTGTGCACTGTCTGCTGCTGGGGCTGGTGGTATCGGTGGCCCAGCGGGTAGCGGTACCACTGGTGCCTCCGCTATGATGGGGCCCTGCACCGAGGCCTCGTCGCTCGGTGGTCTACCATCTCGTACGCAACTCAGAACCCTAACTGGCTACCTTCGTGGGGCCATCCTGAAAAGAAACAGGTGCGCCACGGTCAAACAATATACCTGGTGAGCTGACTCAAAGTAATCACAAAGAAAACCTTTGGAACACACATGCAATCAATGTTTTCATGCACTGAGTTGGAAATCAGAGGTCAGGGTCCTGGTGTATGGATACGTCGGCCGCCGCACCAACACTGGACTCCCTGGACTGAAAACCACACTCAATACTCTTAACACTATTTCTTCACAGAAAATAATGACCAGAGTCCTGAGTTCGGCGGTAGAACCGACTCCTCTGATACCAATTTGTCACGACCCTTCCTCGAGGCCCGTGCCGTGACTACCCCAAGCCCGCCTTCCATAGGCCAGTGGATGGCGACTAGCACCAAAGGTGTAAATACCGATAAAAAGGGAAGACATTGCCTTTATAATAGTAATCAAACACAACAGAGTACGCAACAAAAGTAAGAACTAAGCAATACTGTATACAAAAGTAAGTGATGAAAAGAAAGGGGTCGGAAATACAAGCCCAACAGTAAGTACAGTAAAACTGAAAAACTAGTACAACAACAGCAAAGTAAAATAGCAACCACTGAGTCGTCCTCCGGAAATCCCACCTGAAGAGTGGGTACAGATGGTCTCCTCAGCACATCGGGTCTGTCCGTCCGCTCCGTGTACGTCTCTCCAAGTGGTCCACCTCTGGGTACCGTCCAGCTCTACAAGTCTCTACCATGATCAGTGCTATCTGTCGTCTGCATCCAACACAATGTAGTGCGGGCATAGCCCGTGCAGGGGTGAGTATAATGATACTCAGTAGGGACCCCGAGACCCCCGAAGGTCTCCCAGAATCCACGAAGGATAAACCACAAAGAAGAGATACAATCACGAAGTATCAACCAACTCTACTTAGGTATATGCCCATACATATACCTAAGTCATCAATTCCAGTTCGACTCCAACTCTCGAGCCCAAGCACAACTCAGTCCACACAGGAGAGAAGTCAATCACACCGATGATAATGATCGAAAGTCAAGACTCAGCTCACACAGGTATTCATCCTTCGTATAGCGATAGAGATGATCAGATGTAGTTACTGATTCATCTAAGCTGTCGGAACCACGTATGATACTAGACCAGCTAAGCTGTCGGACCAATGTAGGATACTAGACCAGCTACTCTGTTGAACCCACATAGGATACTAGAACAGAAGTCAAACTGTCGGACCCATGTAGGATACAAGAACATTAGTCATCGCCGTCGAACCCACGGAGGATTCCAATACGGTATTCGTCGTCGCTGAACCCACAGAGGATTCTAGTACGGCAGTCGTCGTCGTCGCATCCAGCTCTAGGGTTCCCGCACACAGCACGCTCGATTCCGAAAGGGTCTGCTCCTCGAGTCAAAGGGGGTCGATACATCAACTGTCACGAAGTCCATAGTTGATGTATCCTGAAGTTCCGTCTCGTTAAAAGGAACCCAACGCGACAGATGACGCGTCAATCGGACGCCCGGTCTGAGAGTTATTGGCTTTTCCGTTCCAGGGGCCCGGTTGGAAATACGCTCATTCCAAACCTGACCATTTTCCAAAGTCGTCGAAAACTCACTTAGAGTATCGCAAAAGGACCACCTCGTCTTAAGGGTCCCAGTGCCACAGACGGCGCGTCAATCGGACACGCGGTCTTAGAGTTATTCACGTTTAAGTGAAAACGGGCCCTGCCCATTAAGCCCAGTGGGCTGGCGGGTCGAGTCAACTCGGTTTTGGCGGGTCCGACCCAACAGAGGGTCGGACCAACCCAGTGAATAGCGCGGCCCGACCTGGCAGGGCGCGGCGCAGCCCGGCAGGCCGTGGCTCGGCCCGGGTGGCCGAGCGGTCTGAGGGGGGCGCGGCCCCCTGGTCTCCCGAACCGGTGGCGCCAAGCAGCACCGCCCTCTTGTCCGGTCGGCCGAAGCTGGCCGGTCTTCCTGGCGCGAGCAGCCCGCACGGGCGGGCCGCGGTTCCTCCAGCGCGGCACCTGCGGGTGCCGCAACCCCTTCATCCCGACCGGCTGACGAGTCGGCCGGTTCGCCGCCGAAGCGACCCGCGAAGCGCGGGCCGCGGTTCTCCGCAGCGCGGGGTCCCTTGTGGTGTCGCGATGTCCCTTCATCCCGGCCGGCTTTAGCCGGCCGGTTCTTCTTCGGCCGAGAAGCCCACGGTTACGGGCCACAGTTCTTCCACATGCGGCCGGCGCGCGGCCGACGCCTTCGTTCGTCGCCGCCTCTTCCAACACGCCTCCTTTGCGAATAAGAATTAGGAAACATCGGAGGGTCATTGGTCTGTGTTCGTTCAGCCCGCGCCCTTCGCGTTAGGCGGTAGTTGTTGGCCGTATACATTCCAACGGATTCAACATGAACGAAGAACAATTTTATTCAAATAAAATTGAAGCAAACCCCCTACCTCAATTTCAAGTGCGGAGCACGTCAACGAGTCGCGGAAGACAAGAGTCGTGGAGGTCGGGCGTCACAGTATACGGACGTCGATTCTGTTGACGTCGGGGGGAGAGAGAGGTAGGTAGCATTCCTTGTGGCGTCGCCTCCTTCCTTTCCCAGGTTGATGTAGTGGAGGAAGGTGATCGTGTCCCCCGCGTTCTTTGTCGGAGTTGTTCGTCGTTGAAGAACAGTGTTCTTCGTCGGAAGGAGAACACTATTCTTCTCTTGTGCTCTTCCAAAATCCTACCAACACAACAAGTGCCAAACTAGAATAATAGTTAAGGCTATTATTTTATTCACACATGTAATTAAAAATTCAAATACTTTAATTAATTATTTGGAGTTCAATTCATTAATTAAAAGAGTTGGCAAATATTAAAGGGAGAGAGAGGGAGGTGAAGAGATCTCATTCATTAAAGGGGAGTTGTCAAATTAAATAAAGAGGGTGTTAATGGGGAGTTGAGGGGAGGTGATAAGTTAGGGGCTCATGTGGGACCCACCTCACAAATATCCTCTCATGAGAGGTTTTGTGGGTGTGGGTCTCACCTCTAACTCCCCATTGTAGGAAATAACTAACATCCTTAAAATAAAATTGTGTGCTACAATTTTATTTATTTTATTTTAAACTCCCAAAAATTAACTCTCAACCCGCATAAAACGCAACTTCGGTAAAGGCCCCCTTAAGCGAATACCGGCGCTGTGAGTTAATCGGTGTCCTCACATTTCAATTCCGAGTACCGGTTCAAAAGATAGAAAAACCCGCACATACGTTTACTGAACGTACCCGAACAAAACTTCAAAAATTGATTTCGGGCACACCGGAACTCGGAATCTTGTGCCGTCAGAAACCACAGACTCGTAAAATTCCAAAGTATTTAAGAAAAAAATTTCCTTGAAATTTCCGGGTCTTTACAATGAAATTCTCTCACCACCATTCACACACACCTACATAAAATCCTATATTAGGGCCTTGGGTGTGTTTGTAAAATGATCTACTTCCAATCAAAGTGTTTTCCTTCTCATCTGGTTGAGGAGACGTTCAATCCCCCACCATCATCTCCATGGTCCACCCTTCATCTTGTTGGTTCTCTAAACCTTGTATTTGTTAAGAACCCACCATCAATAATATTCTCATCTGATCATGACCTTCACTATCATGTCACTTCCGCTCTATGATTCCTTGGGACTCTTGCTCCCACCACATAAGAATCACCACTAGCTTTCCACATACGTCAAGAGGCATCCTAGCTCCAATACCATTTTTAGGATCCTTTCTCCCTGTAAAAATCTTCTAGTCCCAACATAAAGTTCAAACTAGGAAAAAGGGTTAGTCACCACTCATCTATCAAATAATTATTGGGTTTGGGATTGAACCTAATAGAAAAAATGTTTAGAAAAAATGGCTCACAACATCATTAATTCCGCACTGTCAGCATTCTAATTCTTCATAGGAGATATTTGTAGCTCCACAAGGAATCGAGGAGTGGTGTATAATAGTGAGAGGTGGTGTATGGGACGGTGGGGTGATGGACTTTGATGGAAGATTTAATTTTCAAAAGGAGGTGACTGGTCAAAAATATTTACACTAGAATGAAGTGAAGTTGCAGTTTGGTCGGATGCAACAACGACTATTAATGGTGTGAAGTGTGAATAGGCTGATCTATGTGTGGTGATCTATAGACCTATCAACATATCATTTAAAGTAAATGAAGTATAGTTTAAGACATCATATCGTCTAAGGAGGCCCACTGTCGAAAATAATTTTTCATGCCACATACTATTTTATAGTTTTGATTAATAAAAGAGTTTTGAAATAGAGACATACAAATTCAAGGAAAATGAAGTTAAAAATTGAATGAAATCACAAAAAAAAAATGAAATTGAAATTGTAACGACCTGAACTTTTGAATAATTTTTGTTTCCTAATTTTGTGTAATATTTTATTTTATTACTCAACAAAATTATATCCCTTAATTAATGAAGTGGGTATAATTAAAATGAGACTGTTGGGTTTTGACTGTTATATGACCGTTGGTCAATATGACCGTTGGAAATTATAATCTTAACATTGTGTTTATTGTTTATAAATACAAGTTATCTTGGTTAATTAATACAGAAAGAAGATTTAATGGCCTCATCCAGTAGACTTGGGTCGTACGAAGCTCATCTGTCAGAGCTTGGGAAGGAGGTAGCATCTCTGGGCTTTGCTCTGGACCAAGCCCAATCCGAGCTTCAACATGTGAAGATTGAACAGAATCACCTAAGGGAGAAGTTCAAGCTAATAGAAATCACCACTCAGGCAATGTTGTCTGAGCCACCCCAAGATTCTATCACCATAACACACCTTACACTTTGGTCCTATGCAGGTGTTATGAGGGGCTATGTAACAAAGCCTTAGTTACTTTTTGTAATCCCTTGGTATAAATAAAATAACCATTTCTTATTATGGAAAAGTTGGTGAAGTTCAAATATCCGGATAAATGTAGGATGAATTTATTGTTCCATATTATTGATGAATTTTGGAAAAAGGGGTATTTTAAAATATTTTTGTATTCTTTAAATAATTAATAATGAGATTTGATTTTCAAAAAATGGTCTTCAACAGTTGTGTTCAGTAAGAAATTTAGAGTCTAATAAGATTAAATTAATTTTTAGTGAATAGTAATGTATGAATAGTAACACACCCATATGAATAATAATGAATAGTAATGAATAGTAAATCAGCCAAAAAAAGAGAAACTTCACCCATGAATGTATAAATACAATGTAGACATCTTAAAAGTGAAAAAACGATCATAGTATAAGTTTTGGTGTTTTTGTATGTCATAAATATTTTATTTACAATTTTATAATTAATTTAATAATTTAAAATGGAAGTGTATTTTCATAAAATGTAATCATATATTGTTAATTTATCGTCTTACAGTTATACAATAATTTTATGGGACCTTGATTACTTTCTTAAGGTGTTACAAAATGACTTATAGTTTTAAAGTTGTATTTTTGGAATAAATAATTATTTTATTTAAAAATTAAATTAAAATTATTTAGAAAATTATTTTCATAAAATGGAGTTCATTTTTGAATTCAGAGCATCGATATTAGGTTAGGGTGAATTTTTGGGATTTTTCTGAGACAGATGAATTTTTGGTGAATAGTAAAAATACAGTTTTGAGTTTCGGGTGTTTAATGACATAATTAATGATGTAATAATGATGTAAGCATTCTGGTCGACTTATGAATAGTAATATATTCTATGAGGTGTCCCAAGTGGCCAATACCATGGGAAAATACCATGGGAAAGCCCATGGTTTTTCCAATACCTCTGATGGGTGTCCCTTGGAAATTAATTATTTATTCCCTCACTTTTCCTATAAATACCATGCCATTCCCTCATTCATTTCATTCCAAAATCCTCATCAACAAAGATATGGTCTCTTTACCTCCTAAGGAGTCCTCCCAAGGTGCCCTCAAGCCTCCCAAGGTCTTGACCTTCAAGCTTTCGAAGTTACTTTTCAAGGTAAGGGATAATTTCACCACCCTCTCTTAAGTCATGACTTCCTTTATGTTATGTGTTATAGTTCCATTTTATTATGTGAGGGATTGTTCTTTTATATCTTTACTACTGTCCATTTTATGTCCAAATGATGAGAGACCCTTTCCGCTCTCATCAATTGATTTTCTAAATTTTTAAGTGATGCCGTTAGGCTGTCGAATTTCTTGTAAAAGAAATCCCATCTTGTCTTTCCTTTCAAGTTTCCTTTTCATGTGGTATGTCATTCAAATATCCATACCATGTTCTTATATCCATTTTATTCTGTATTTATATTGTAATATGAGTTATTTATGAGTGGGTTACCCTTTTATCCTCTCTTTTTATTATTTTCTAAAACCATTTTATATAGTCGTTATGCTGCAGAAATTTCATCTCAAAACTTCTCTCTCTTTCTCTCAAGAAATTCTCTTGTTTTATTTATGTGAATACCCAGACCTATTTTGTTTCTATGGGTGTTCATAAATTCACAAAAATGATATATTTGATTATGGAATTGACATACATATAACCCTCACTCCCTTTCCATGGGTTATAAATGACATAATGATCTTATTTTTAAGTACTTTTTAAAATGTCATGATTTTGAAATGAAACCCATTTATTTTATTCTCTATGGGTCATTTATGAAATATTTGATTATGATATTTGTGGATTAAATGAAAATAAAGACATATTAAGGGTGCGCCCTGATAGCGCTCTAATGCATTGGGTAAAGAATTAATCTCTAGAGATGACAAGTTTCACGATACCTTGGTGAATAACCTTGGTAATTTTTATGACACCTTGGGGATGAACCTTGGTGATATGTTCATGAAAGTCTAAATGAAATTTTGAAGCCACATATTCAAGTTATGATTCATGTTCATTTTATCATGATATTCATGTTCTTCCATTGCTCATGTCTTTATGATTTTTATCATGTTCTTATTAATATTGCTCAAGATCATATGTCAACTATTTCACTTGTTTTTCTTACTGAGCCTTCCGCTCATCCTTTCCTTTGATTTATGTCTCGAGGTTATGAGATGCAGTAATTTTTACTTAGGATGAACTTATGATGAAGCCTTACATGTGGATTAGAAGAATGTTTTATGTTTTCATGTATTTTTTTTTTCTGATTTCCAAGACACTAGACTTTAACGATCCTCCATTTGTAAAATGTAATGAAAAGTTATGTAATAAAAAGGTGGGATTCTATAGTTGGTATCAAAGGATAGTTTAGTTAGTTATGGAAATTAGGCCATTAAAACTTTAGAAAGAACCCTATAGAAATGTTTAAATATAGGAAAACTTCATGGTATTTTAGTGAGTAATGAGTAAGTGGTTTATCAAGAAAATACATCCCTATCTAGATACGAGCAGGTAGAGGCGGCTCTGACATAGATGTACATAGGGGTAAAACCCAAAAACACTACTTTGAGCTATAATCGAATGAGAACTGGTGCACGACAATGGGCCTTGCTGCACTCTTGGTTACAACACTATCAGGGGATATGTTTGGTTAATCATAAGCTTTTTATGAATCATTATGAAGGAATTATAGAGAAATGTAATTGTTTAGGCATGAAATTTTAAGACATAAAATCCTTTATAGTTAAAATATTCATAAATGAAACAAACTTCTCACTAAGGTTTTATTCTTTTAGAAAATGGTGGGAAATAGAAGGAACTGTGCAAATGGTGACTGTAATGGACCATGCGCTGACGACCCTCCAATAGAGGTCGGAATGGAAACATTCATGTGAATGATAAACCAAATGACTCAAGTTATGGGAAATAACTTGAATCAAGCTGAGAGTCCGATCTCACCGTGAATGGAACAACATTCTATTGAGTCATTTATGCATCAATGACCACTAACCTTCAGTGGATCGACTGACCCATTGATTGCTGAGAAGTGGATCAGCTCTATCGAGAAGATCTTTTCTGTGCTCCGCTGTTCATAGCAATAAAAGGTCACCCTGGCTGTCTATCACTTAGAAGGAGAAGCTGATAAGTGGTGGGAACTGATTAAAAACACGATGCCAAGAGTGGAGGTTGAAGCTATGGAGTGGGAAGAGTTCAGAGGGATCTCCTTGAGTAAGTATTTCCCTCATTCCATGAGAACAAGAATGGAGAAGGAGTTTCTCGAGTTGAAGTAGAAGGAGAATGAATCCGTGGGAAGCTACGAGATGAACTTCACAAGGCTTTCATTTTACACCTCTAGCTTTTTCATGGATCCAAACGGGAAGGTTGATAGATTCTTCATTGGACTAAGACCTCATCTGTGGAAGAATCTAGCCAACCAAGACTATGATAGCTAGGAGGAGATCGTGCAGAGTGTGATGAAAGTTGACCTGGAGTTTGGTGAGACACAATGATCTCATAAATCAAATGACAAGAAGAGATCGATGAATCCCAGCTTAGGGAGGACCTTTGATCAGGGAAGAGGAGGTAAGTAAGTGCAACATCCCACGTGTAATAAATGTGGGAAGAAGCATTCGGGGAACTGCCTGATCAGGAGCGGGAAATTCTAGAAGTGTGGAAGAGATGGCCACATTGCGAGGAATTTTTGTAGTGAGGTGAAACCTCAACTTCCAAACACTAATGAAAAGGGGAAGATGGTGCAGGCCCTACCTGATCTCCAGTGCTTTAAGTGTGAAAAACTTGGGCACTTCGCCAATCATTGTCCAAATCCAAGGGCAGTGGAGGGGAACCACCATCAGCCTCAACAAAGGCCAAGGGAGCAAGGTTGTGCTTTTTCTATCATGACAGCTGAAGTTGAAGCTCCAAATGATGTGGTAGCAGGTACTCTTGTTGTACTCTCAAAGCTAGCAAGTACTTTGTTTGATTCCGGTTCTACACATTCCTTTATTTACTCCAAGTTTGCAAAGAATTAGAATCAACCCCCCGACTTGATAAAAGTAGAGTTATCAGTCAAGACGCCTGGTGGGATTATCCAAGCATTGTCAGTGTTTAGAAACTCTAGTATTTACTTTGGTGAGAACAATCTTATCATAAATCTAGTAGTCATTCCCATGCTGGAATTCGACATTATACTAGGGATGGACTGGCTCTCAAAGTATAATGCTAAGATCAAATGCAGAAGCAATTAAATCTCAATAGTCTTGAACGGAAAACCTATAGTTATCTTCAAAGGATAGATATCTCAACCCGATATTTGTCTTTAAGAACCTCCTATATCTTTATTTATGGATTTGATCGGTGAAGAAGAAGGAGATGAGAGTTTAAGGATAGAAAATTTCCCCATCGTCTAGGAATACATGGACATGTTTCCTGAGGAGTTACCCAGACCTCCCCCAGAAAGCGAGGTAGATTTCTCTATTGAAATTGTACCTGAATCTCATTTGATATCTAAGACCCCCTATAGGATGGAAAATATAGAGCTAGAGGAATTAAAGAAACAAATCCAAGATCTTTTGGAGAAGGGGTTTATTCGACTGAGTGTGTCTCCTTGGGGAGCACCAGTTCTCTTTGTGAAGAACAAGGATGGATCGATGCGGCTATGCATTGATTATAGAGAATTGAACGGGATCACAGTAAAGAAAAAATACCCTCTTCCAAGAATTGATGACTTATTTGACCAACTTCGTGGGGCTCAATTCTTCTCTAAGATTAATCTTCATTCTGGTTATCATCAATTGAGGGTGAAGAAAGAGGTTATTCTAAAAACTGCCTTCTGATCAAGATATGGGCATTATGAGTTTGTTATTATGCCCTTCGGACTAACTAATGCATCTGCTATTTTTATGGATTTGATGAATAGAGTCTTTAAGGACTACCTTGATAACTTTGTGGTAGTTTTTATTGATGATATTCTGATATATTCCAAAAGTTATGAGGAGCTAAGGGTTATTTTACAAACTCTACAGAAGGAGAGGCTTTTTGGGAAGTTCAGTAAATTTGAATTCTAGTTGTAACAAGTTGCTTTCTTGGGGCACATTGTAACCAATGAAGGAATCATAGTTGACCCTGTAAAGATAAAAGTTGTAGAGGAGTGGCCTCAAGATACAACAATAACTGATATTCGAAGTTTCCTTGGATTAGCAAGATATTATAGGAGGTTTGTGAAGAAATTTTCATGACTTTCTAATCCATTAACCAGGTTAACTCAAAAAGGGGTCAAGTTCATCTGGACAAAGGAATGTGAAGAAAGTTTCCAAGAGCTGAAGAAGAGATTGGTTACTTCACCCATGTTAACTCTGCCCTCAAGTGGAGAATGATTCGTTATTTTTAGCGATGCATCTCTAAAAGGGCTTGGGTGCATCCTCATGGAAAATGACAAATTCATTTCTTATGCATCTCAATAGTTGAAGACTCATGAGCAGAACTATCCTACGCATGATCTGGATCTTGTTGCGGTCGTTTTTTATCTGAAGATATGGAGGCACTATCTTTATAGGGAGAAATGCGATATATACACAGACCATCAAAGTTTGAAGTATATTTTCACACAAAATGAATTGAACATGAGACAAAGGAGATGGTTGGAACTTCTTAAAGACTATGATTGTTCAATTCACTATCACCCTGGAAGAGAAAACAAAGTTGCCGATGCATTAAGTAGGAAAGACCCGGTTGTTCTTTCCATGATGAGGATTCAAAAAGATCCTTTGATCAATGACCTAGTAAAGCTGGACATGGGAATTATAAGGGAAGGGACATCATCAACCCTAACCTAAATGATTTCTCAACTGTCATTACTAGAGAAGATCAAGAAAGCTCAGAAATAATATCCTTTGTTATAGAAGAGGTTTGAGGCTATAAAGGATGTAAA
This sequence comes from Viscum album, assembly GCA_963277665.1. Classification (NCBI taxonomy): domain Eukaryota; kingdom Viridiplantae; phylum Streptophyta; class Magnoliopsida; order Santalales; family Viscaceae; genus Viscum; species Viscum album. Next base: position 816,488,117 of record OY728162.1, read on the forward strand.
GTTTCCTGAGTTCAATATTGATCAAGGTGTACTAAAATTTTGTACAAGATTTATGTGTTCTATATATTCCAGAAATAAAGAAGGAGCTGATGAATGAAGCTCATAACTCTACTTTCTCTATACATCCTAGGAGAAAAAAAATGTATAGGAACCTTCATGATCAATATTGGTGGGATAATATGAAAAGGGAGATTGCTGACTACACTTCAAGGTTCCTGGTATGTCAGAAAGTGAAGGCGGAATGACAACTTCTTAAAGGGGTATTGTAACCACTACCCATACCAGCATGGAAGTGGGACAATATCACTATGGACTTTGTCACTGGTCTCCCGAGAACTCCCAAAGGAAATAATGTGATATGAGTTATTGTGGACTCTCTCACTAAGATTTTCCATTTTATCTCTATCCGGGAAGATTTCTCTCTTGATCAACTTTCCAGGATTTACGTGAAGGAAGTGGTAAGGCTGCATGGAGTTCCACTTTCTATCGTATCTAATTGTGATCCAAGGTTCACATCAAAATTCTGGAGAAGTACTCAACATGCTATGAGCACAAAATTGAATTTCAGTATGGCCTATCACCCCCAAACTGATGGAAAATCTGAAAGGACTATTAAAACACCTAAGGACATGCTGAGAACATGCTCAATAGAATTTAAAGGTTGACAGGATCAACATATCCCTTTAGTTGAGTTCTCTTACAATAATAGCTTCCACTCGAGCATTCAAATGGCACCTTATGAAGCTCTATATGGGAAGCGATATAGAACTTCTACTTGTTGGGATGAAGCCAGTGAGAGAAAGCTTCTTGGGCCTCATCTTGTGCAAGAGATAACAGAAAAAGTACATGCCATTCAACAACACAATAAGGCTGCTCAGAGTCAGAAAAAGAGCTATGCCGACAACCGTCGAAGGGACTTGAAGTTTGATGTTGATGATAAGGTCTTTCTTCGAATCTCACCTTGGAAGAGAGTCATGAGGTTTGGGAATAAAGGGAAGCTCATCCCTAGATACATTGGCCCCTATAAAATCCTTGATCACGTGGTAACAGTGGCCTATCGTCTTGAACTTCCTCTAAATCTATCACAAGTTCATGATTTCTTCCACATATCCCTCTTGAGGAAGTACATAACTGACCCTTCACATGTACTAAACCCAGAGGTGGTACAACTGGAACATGATCTCTCTTATGAGGAGAATTCGGTGGTGATCTTGGATCATAGAGACAAGGTTCTATGAAACAAGACTACCCACCTTGTTAAGGTGTTGTGGAGGAACCACAAATGAGAAGAAGCAATGTGGGAACCAGAGGAGTATATGAGGCATAAGTACCCACACCTTTTCTCTTCTGAGGGAAAGAGTTAAAATTTCAGGGAAGAAATTTCTTAAGGGGGGAAGAATGTAACGACCCAAACTTTTAAATAATTTTTTGTTTCCTAATTTTGTGTATTATTTTATTTTAATACTTGACAAAATTATTTCCCTTAATTAATGAAGTGGGTATAATTAAAATGAGACCATTGGGTTTCAACTGTTATATGACCGTTGGTCAATATGACCGTTGGTCAATATGACTGTTGGAAACTATAATCTTAACATTGTGTTTATTGTTTATAAATACAAGTTATCTTGGTTAATTAATACAGAAAGAAGATTGAATGGTCTTATCCAGTAGACTTGGGCTATACGAAGCCCATCTGTCAGAGCTTGGGAAGTAGGTAGCATGTCTGGGCTTTGCTCTGGACCAAGCCCAAGCCGAGCTTCAACATGTGAAGCTTGAACTGAATCGCCCAAGGGAGAAGTTCAAGCTGATATAAATCACCACACGAGCAATGTTGTTCGAGCCACCCCAAAATTCTATCACCATAGCACACCTTACACTTCAATCCTATGAAGGTGTTATAAGGGGCTATGTAACGAAGCCTTAGTTACTTTTTGTAATCCCTTGGTATAAATAAAATGTCCATTTCTTATTATGGAAAATTTGATGAAGTTAAAATATCCAGATAAATGTAGGATGAATTTATAGTTCCATATTATTGATGAATTTTGGAAAAAGGGGTATTTTAAAATATTTTTTTATTCTTTAAATAATTAATAATGTGATTTGATTTTCAAAAAATGGTCTTCTACAGTTGTGTTCAGTAAGAAATTTAGATTCTAATAAGATCAAATTAATTTTTACTAAATAGTAAAGTATGAATAGTAACGTACCCATATGAATAGTATTAAATAGTAATGAATAGTAATGAATAGTAAATCATACAAAAAAAACAAAAACTTCACCCATGAATGTATAAATACAACATAGACATCTTAAAAGTGAAAAATCGATCATAGTATAAGTTTTGGTATTTTTGTATGTCATAAATATTTTATTTACAATTTTATAATTAATTTAATAATTTAAAATGGAAATGTATTTTCATAAAATGTAATCATATATTTTTACTTTATTGTCTTATGGTTATACAATAATTTTATGGGACCTTGATTACTTTCTTAAGGTGTTATAAAATGACTTATAGTTTTAAAGTTGTATTTTTGGAATAAATAATTATTTTATTTAAAAATTAAATTAAAAATATTTAGAAAATTATTTTCATAAAATGGAGTTCATTTTTGAATTCAGATCATTGATATTAGGTTAGGGTGAATTTTTGGGATTTTTCTGAGACAGTTGAATTTTCAGTGAATAGTAAAAATACAGTTTTGAGTTTCGGGTGTTTAATGACATCATTAATGATGTAATAATGATTTAAGCATTATGGTCAACTTATGAATAGTAATATATTCTATGAGGTGTCCTAAGTGGCCAATACCACGGGCAAATACCATGGGCAAATACCATGGGCAAGCCCATGGTTTTTCCAATACCACCGATGAGGTGTCCCTTGGAAATTAATAATTTATTCCCTCATTTTTCCTATAAATACCAAGACATTACCTCTTTAATTTCATTTCAAAATCCTCATCAATGAATCTCTGGTCTCTTTACCTCCCAAGGATTCCTCCCAAGGTGCCCTCAAGCCTCCCAAGGTCCCGACCTTCAAGCTTTCGAAGTTACTTTTCAAGGTAAGGGATCCTTTCACCCTCCTCTTTTAAGTCATGACTTCCTTTATGTTATGTCTTATAGTTCCATTTTATTATGAGAGGGATTGTTCTTCTATATCTTTAATACTGTCCATTTCATGTCCAAATGATGAGTGACCCTTTCCGCTCTCATCAATTGATTTTTTGAATTTTTAAGTGACACCGTTAGGCTGCCGAATTTCTTGTAAAAGAAATCACATCTTCTCTTTCCTTTCAAGTTTCCTTTTCATGTGGTATGTCATTCAAATATCCATACCATGTTCTTATATTCATGATATTCTGTATTTATATTTTAATATGAGTTATTTATGAGTGGGTTACCCTTGTAACCTCTCTTTTTATTATTTTCTAAAACCATGTTATATAGCCATTATGCTGTAGAAATTTCGTCTCAAAATTTCTCTTTCTTTCTCTCAAGAAATTCTCTTGTTTTATTTATGTGAATACCCAGAACTATTTCATTTATATGGGTGTTCATAAATACAAAAATGATATATTTGATTCTAGAATTTACATAGATATAACACTCACTCCCTTTCCATGGGTTATAAATGACATAATGATATTATTTTTAAGTACTTTTTAAAACATCATGATTTTGAAATGAAACTCATTTATTTTATTCTCTATGAGTTATTTATGAAATTTTTGATTATGATCTATGTGGATCACATGAAAATAAATACATATTAAGGGTGCTCCCTGATAGCGCTCTAATGCATTGGGTAAAGAATTAATATCTAGAGATGACAAGTTTCATGATACCTTGGTGAATAACCTTGGTAATTTTTATGACACATTGGGGATGAACCTTGGTGATATGTTTATGAATGTCTAAATGAAATGTTGAATCCACATATTAAATTTATGATTCATGTTATTTTTATCATGATATTCCTATTCTTCTATTGCTCATGTCTTTATGATTTTTATCATGTTCTTATTAATATTTCTCAAGATCACATGTCAACTGTTTCACTTGTTTTCCTTACCGAGCCTTTCGCTCACCCTTTCCTTTGATGTATGTCTCCAGGTTATGAGATACAGTAATTTTTACTTAGGATGAACTTATGATGAAGCCTTACAAGTGGATTAGAAGAATGTTTTATGTTTTTATGTATTTTTTTCCTCATTTCCAAGACACTAGACTTTAAAGATCATCTGTTTGAAAAATATAATGAAAAGTTTTGTAATAAAAAGGTGGGATGCCCTAGAAATAATTTAGTTGAAACTTTGAACCAATTAAATAATCATAGTTTCCATATAATAATCCTACTCTAAACATATTCATTAGTGAAATTATAATCCATTATTTTGGATATCTATCAATTCATAACAAAATCGATGCATCACTTTTGTATGTAAAGACAAACACATACATCACCACTTATAATCATAACCTACGTACTACACTCACCTCATACGTTCAACTCTGCCTGTATAAGGAATGTATTCAATGAGGGGTAATTAGAAATTTAAGTGTGGAGAGAAATCTAAGAGACATGCATCAAAAGAGAGAGTGACATCTTGCCTCTTATTTATTTATATACCCACTCATGATAAATCAAGGGGATAAAGTGACATCATGTCTCCTCTGTAACGTCCTGGACCAAGAGCCACTAGTCTATTGCCTCGAGCTAGTTCGTCACATGATCTCAGGTGTGCCTCCCCGTACATCCGATACTGCCGAATAACAACGAGAGTCTATGGAGGTACAATAAGGAGACTATACCCACTTATTAGAGTAAACAACAACAGAAACAATATCAATAGATATAACAACTAGTATAAATGAAAAAAGGGTTAACAAACAACAAGTGCCAATAATAACCCAAGGGAAACATGATCCAACAATGATATGTATACTCTACATGTCAAGCAATAATACAAATAAAATCCCTGATACCAAAACCATAAAAAGGTCTTAAACACGGTCCCAAGTCCCAACTCAGTCTTAACATCCCCTGATACAACCCATCTCCCCATGCATACACCAACCACTAGGTTCCCAACCTGAACCTATACCTGAAAACAAGTAAAATGTGCTCGGGTACCTAAGTTTCATGGCAGTCCGAACAGGGTGTAAGTACAACTCAGTAAGTCACCCACAGTGGTGTCTAAAGTAATAACCAGTCTAAAAAAGAGTGTATGCATATAAAATGAGGTGTAATTAAGGGTGTAATTTCAGCTTGTCAGCCTAAAAGCCCGTGTGGCTCGGCCCGACAAAGTCTGATTTGGGTCGGGCTGGGCTCGGGACGATGGTTCATCGGATCGGGCCTGGGCATATGCAGGCAGGCCAGTGGGTCGGACCGTATGAAGCATGAACCATTAAAGCTTGTCCACTTTTTTTTAAAAGGGAAACTGCTGGTAGGGAGACTTAAACCCTCTATCACAGGCTTCCAATGTTGTTCTTGGATTAACTGGTCCAGGCGGTGCGCTTGGTTAAAAATCATTAGACTATATATATATATATAAACAAATCTATTAATAAAACATATATATATAATTATATATCAATGATTTAACATAATATATATATAATAACTAATTATATATTATCAAAAAAAATAACACTCACCCATTGACATTGATGTTCGCACACGCCCCCCACCAACCTCATTAATTTTTTTAACTATACTACAACTTGAAAATATTATATATATTATATATACATATATAAATCTATTTAGAAAAAAAATAACACACCCCAACCCCTCATTAATTTTATCTTCAATATATATATATATATATATATTAACTCATTATATAATAACTCATTATATATTAATAAAAACAAATAACACACTAACCCACTGATGTTCACACACCCACCAACCTCATTAAATTTTTTAAGTATGTTGCAACTTATATATATTATATATTATATATATACTATATATAAATCTATTTAGAAAAAAAATTAACACACCCCAACCCCTTATTAATTTTATTTTTACAAATATATATATATATATATATGCAATAACTCATTATATATTAATAAAATCAAATAACACACTCACCCATTGATAGTCACTCACCCCCTAACCTCATTAATTTTTTTAAGTATATTGCAACTTGTATATATTATATATATATTATATATAAATCTATTTAGAAAAAAAATTAACTCTTCCACTGGTACGCACCCCCAACCCCCCATTAATTGTATCTTTAACAAAAATATATATATAATAACTCATTATATATTAATAAAAACAAATAACTCACTCACCAAATGATCATCATGCACCCCCAACCTCATTGATTTTTTAAGTATGTTGCAACTTTCATATATTATATATACTATATATAAATCTATTTAAAAAAAATTAACCCGCCAACTAGTATGTACCCCCCAACTCCTTATTAATTTTTTTACAAGTTGCACATATTAAAAAAAATGTTAAAAATTTAAAAAATATATTTAAAAAAATAAATTAAAATACACATGTAAAAAAAGTGGTTTTAAAAAATACATTAAAAAAAACATTTAAGAAAAAAATTAAAAAAATTATGTAAAAAAAGTTTAAAAAAACATTTAATTTTTTTAAAAGAAAAACGTTTCAAAAAATAATTTAAAAAATGTTTTAAAAACAAACTTTTATGAAAAAAAATTTAAAAATAGAAGTTAAAAAAAAGTTTTAAAAAAAGTTTTAAATTATTCATTTTAAAATAAAGGTTTAAAAAAACATTTTAAAATAATCATTTAAAAACGAATTTTAAAAAACATTTAAAAACACTTTTTAAAATAATCGTGTTAAAAAAAATTAAAACTACGTTAAAAACATTTTTAACTCATTATAAAATTTATATTTTAAAAAATAAAAGCTTGCAAGGACCAACCCGTAGCCTAGCCTGAAAAGCCCGACCCGACCCGACAGTTTGGGCCAGCCTGAGGCCGAGCTCGGGCCACCTCATTGGGTTGTTCGGGCTAGCCTGCCCCAACCCAAATAGTGGATCAGAACCCAATTTTTTTTGGAGGGAAAACCTGAACTGGGACGAAATTACATCCCTAGGTGTAATAAATAAATAAGAAAACAAAAGAAACATTTATTAATTAGTCATTTAGACCTTTACATTCCAACATGTCTTCCAACCAATCAAACCTGCTTCGGCCATGCCGAGAGCTAAGCCATATGCCACAGGGGTTAACCATTTAATTCATAAGGGGCATTCATTTTTCTTTTCCATAATCATTCATACCATAGAGCATCAGTCCAGATACCAATTTCTTTCATCATAGGGGTCACAGGTCGACAAACAAGGAGCATCACTCCAAGTATCCAACCGGGATTCATAACGTCGTGCCTGACCATCCCAACCACGATATTGAATGCTATGTCCATACCCTTGGAGTTAGGAGCATCAGTTCATTCTATGAAAACTACAGTGCACCAGGGTTCTTGGAGCATCAGTCTAGCCCACCCAAAATTTGGGAGTAGAGCGCTGGTCCAACATCCCAAAACCATTAGTCATAGTTCAACAAACATGGAGCATCACCCCATGAATCTAATCAAGATTTGACACATCATGTCCGACCATCCCAAACCATTCCATTTTCAAAAAAATTCATATTGATCACATCATTTACTGAAAACCCAATACCCTTAATCATTCATCATTTACCATGGTCCCAACGGACCTTTAAAACCAAACACTTCTCAAGAATATCCAAACCCCTTTTCACAATGTCATAAAACACCACTTAAAACACTTTGAAACTACCCCTCAACAATAGTCTTTTTCTTTGAACATCAAACAAAGCTAGAGACCATCCTTTTTAAATTTTTCCCAATTTCAAAACATCATTTTCCTTTATTGGAAACCATAACCGAATCAAAATCCAAAACACACCATTTAATCCATTTCAAATCCTCTTAGACATTTCACAAAAGCTAACATATAAACATTTCAATTATCCCTTTAACCATTCCAACATACCAATTGACAATTACAACCCATTCATTTTTTCAATTACCCAATCTTAATGTTTACCAGTTCATCTCACCAATTTCAAGGGTTTGACATACCCCATGGGTAGCCCTAGGTCTGGTCTCAAATCATCAATGAACCTAATGAGTTTCGGGAAGGGTCTTGCACCTCAATTTAAGGCCCAAAAATACTTTCCTAAGCCAAAGATATAAAAACGCAGCAAGGAAGCACATTGGCATGAACACACACACATATAAAATACCAAGACAATGAGAAAAAGCTTAAAGACCACCTACCTTATGCTCGTGGATGATTACTTTCCCAAATGAAACCCTTAATTCGAACTATATCGACCTCAAACACTAAGATGAATGACACCCTAGAAAACAAGGGTTTAGAGTTTCGGAAGGAGAGGAAGAAACACACCAAGCCTCTTCTAGAAAATGGAAGGAAACATAGTAAAAGTCTTACCTAAAGATTCAATTCGCACTAAACGACACTCTAAATGACCCAAAATTGAAGTAGAATCACCCATGGTGGAGGGGAGAGCTCCTAGTTCGTCACCCTTGCTGTAGGGGGTTGAATGAGGGAGAAAATAGGGGGAGAAAGAAATAAGCTAGAGAGGAAAAAATGGTAAAATTCAACTTTTTAATGAGGCTTATAGTTGACCACACAGTTTTCTAATCCATGCGCCAACTGTGTGGTTCCCTCTGTTTAAGAGGAAACTGAGTCGTAGTTTTCCTGACCACCCACATGGTTTGACAAACCGTGTAGTGGCCATGCACTTTCCACTATCCAAGGGGATCTCAAGCTGCACAGTCCCCCAGGACACCCCACATGGTTTCCCTAACTGTGAAACACCCTTCTGCAGGCCGCACGATTTTGGCACACAGTTACTACTAACCGTGCTCTCAGCACAGATTGGTCTCTTTTCCTTCTTTTCCGTGTCCCAAACCCTCAGGACATCCCCGAGACATGTTCTACTCCCAGGTAACACTCCACTAACCAAAACTTAATCTAGGATGTACCTTATTGTAGGGTCAGGATCTTACAATCTCCCCACCTTATAACAACTCATCCCCGAGTTGCATTTCCAAGCCTCCAAGATTAAAGGTTGGGCCATGGGGCTCACCTATTAACTTTCATCTCCCAAGATTCCTCTTGAACATGACCATGCCGTCATGACATTTGGACCAAAAGAACGGTCTTACCTAGACAATTTTCCCATTGAGATTCACAACATGAATCAGATGCTCCTCAAAGGATGCATCAACCTCAACTCAACATCATCAACACCAACCATACGAACTGCATGATGGAACTAGAGAAAAACCACCAAAATCGTGACATAAGAAAACATCAAGCGGGCACTAAACCACCATGGGAGAACCAATAGATACACCCTCAATCCAATTCTCCCCACATCTCTCAAGCGACCCAACACACCTGGCGTCACCTGAAGAAACATACAAATTTTCAACCACATTCCTCAACCTACGTCGGTCCACAACTCAAGGCCCAATGACCTCATTCCATACCTGAACACCCATAATAAAATTAAAGAATAAACTTCATATCAAGGAACTAAACTAGTCAAAACATGATTCAAAGATCATTATCAAGACTGAAACACCAAGATTGTGCTTACTCAATCCCATCCAACCCATAACACTAATCACGTCATCAACCAGCCACTCGCCCGCTATGGTTCTCCCCACCATACGATTTATCTCACAACCACCATCCTCCAGTGTTTGGCACCTTCATCATTATAAAAGGACCACTAAAACCTCAAATTCAATCTTCACAACATATTCTATGTGTTTCCAAATTCTACACACCCAAACATCTATAAGAGCACCAACCAACACTGGTATCCATATTTACCATCAAAAGCCAAAAAAATGGACGCATATCCACCATCCATCCATGAACCAAGAACAACCCAAATTTCCCTTAAGAGCCTGTTTACATTCCTAAAACCTATTTTCCATTCCCAAAATGTCATTTCAGATGTGGTTTTCAACTGGACACCACTACCCTATTCACTAATTTGGGACGATCCATCCTCAACCAACTCGTTCAAAAAATTTCCAATTCCCACTATTGGTATGTTACCACTATACCTAGCCACAATTCCTTCTCACTTAAGGAATACCACCACCATTTTTACACACCTACCAGAGTCTATCCTTGAATTCCAATGAAATTCCACCATCAAAGCATCCACTTCTCCCCAAACTATTATCGTGCTCTACTTTAACTACTGACACATCTCCGATACAAGCACTCCGATTTTCTTTTAAAACTACCTCAACCTCGAATCCAATACTCGGATCGATCAACCACTAAATCCAAGTCCCACCTAGCCTTCTTGAGGAATATAAACATGTCACATGTTCTTTTCCACCACATGAAACTCACAGTCTTCCCCACACACATGCAAACATACCGGCACAAGGATCATACTCCCACGACTGACATGTCACTCCCCACCATAGGAGTGTCATTTCCACAACTTCCCTCAAGAAATTACAAACAACACTACTCATGTTCCCATCACCATAGTTCCCAATAAGTGGACGCATCCATCTCACCCTCACTTGAGCTACAAAAAAAAAACATTAACCATCACCCATTCCCGTATTCTAAGAATGGAACCTATAACTTTTTTCGATGCGAAAAACACCACAAAAACCTCACTTGAAGATGATCGATGGTGAACCTCCTACCACATAGCTTCATTTACCATGCTCCAAGGGTGAAACCTTCAAGAAGTCCCCTCATTTAACCAGAAGAAAACCTTTAAGTAACCTTACATTATCTTAGTGTAATCAAGAATATTTCAAGATATTGGGCATGATCATATTTAATATGAGTGTATACTAAGATATCATCAATGAATACCACCACAATTGATTCATTCCTGACATCACATATCATTGTAAAGACACATCATTTCCTTTAGAGACCCCGAGTCTCCTTGCCCGCAAGTGTTTCATCAACCACCGGCTGCCATGCTTCAAGAGGGATTTATTAACCAAAACTCAACACTGCCTCACGACTCTCTACCAAGAAGTCATGAACGTAACATTCTCTAGGCACTACCACCACCGCACTACTTGAGGTACTCCACCATGACTCGAACGACTTCTAACAAAAACACACACAATCCATCACATCGATCCAAAACCAAACATCCTCATGCATTGTCGGTGCACATCACCCCGATTTTTACCGAAGATGATGGGTGCTTGTTTCCGAGCCACCTGTTCACATATCCCAAATGGAATAATGCATCTCTAGTATGTTCCCAATATCCGCTCCTCACCAGAACCCTCAAGTTAATGACATTTCCTTCAATAAGTCACTGAACCTAAATCTAGATATCACAAGACATACATCACCGGAGCTAGACCCAATCGTCCACTCACACAATTAGCCATGCCACCTAGTCCATCAACCCCATCAGACTCGAGGCATTCTCAACATTCCAATCCAACAACCCAAACTTCACACAAACATGTCCAACCACATGACCACCCTTACCATAGGTGTCATTCCTATAACAAAGTCCCCATCTAGAGTTAACATTGATCCCTGTATCGAACAACATTTTCATAATAGGGACAGGCACTCGAATGATCCTACCCCTTTTAGAACTGGACATAAATCCAACCGCAAGCACCCAAGGTGATTCACTAATAAAAAAACCAAGGTATATCCATACATTTTACCAAAACTTGATAGAACCTACCATGCATCGATTCCACCTCTGAAGCTTCCCCTCGTGCTTCACATTCCCAAGCACCCACAACACTGGGATGACCTCCTTAGAGGTCACCCTTGATTTCCCAAACCATCAACTCATGGACAAAACCCAAGTCGCATTACTAAAAACATTAGCCTTCTCATCTAACCCCATGGATTGACCCCACACTAGGAAACACCCTTCATGTGCCACTGCCAAAGCCCAAAACATCCACTTGTACCTCACACACCTAAAGGGACTCACAACCCAGATGACCCCTTTCATGAGTCACCCTCAAAGGTCAAACGACACCAACTCCCTAAATTGGAGTCACATATAGAAAGGTCCACTGGATCTCCCCCTAATCCATAAACATCAAACCTCCAAAAATTCACTACTCATGGGCGGCACTTCTGCCTCCGTTCTAAAACACACTACGTATAACGTACCAAACAACCATTTACTCCAGGTTCCACACTAAAGATACACACCCACTTACATCAACACTATGATCCAAAAACCCACTCTAGGGTCCAAAACAAAACTCGCAAGGCCTCTACCCACAAGGGTCACCACACCCATATTAACAAATGAAATTTCACAACCTCAATGCCGCAACCTAACCAAAGGTAAAACAAGAAACATTCCACTATTCAGTACATCTGAACCCATCAAGGTCTCACATCCCGTAACCCAAGGTCTCAAAACTAGGGCATTGTCATTGACCAAACCAACCATACACAGGGTCTAATCACAACACTAGGGATACACACACTAGTGTCCCTAAAGGTCCCATCATTACACATCCTCTTTAATTAACTTTACCATTTTAGAACCCAATGATTTACACTTTACAAAACCTTTTCATTAAACCAAAATTAAAAATTATTTAATTTATTCAATTTCACCATTTATACCTTTTGGTTAAACATAATGTCATTTAAAATTAAATCACAAACAACATATGGATGACCTATAAATCCTATGTGCCTATAATGATTCATGAACTGACACATCCTCTCGTGCCATTCCAATCTTATAGATAAAATCTCATAAATCAATAACATCACATCCAAGTGCACCAATCGAGGAGGAATTATCAATAAATGGTAAAAGAAAAAACATAACATCAATTCCCACCCCCTGCAACTTGGATTTTCCCACATGAACGAGGCTGTAGGCACCCAAACATGAGCTCATTACCAAGATCTGACAAGATCCTAGTATCCTTTCTACCTTTCCCAAATAGTAAGATAAAAAAACCACCTATGATACCACTTTGTAACATCCTGGACCAAGATCCACTAGTTTGTTACCTCGATCCGGTTCATCACATGACCTCATATGCACCTCCCTGTACGCTAAAGGCTTCCAAATAGTAGCATGGGTCTATGGAGGTACAATGGGGAGACTATACCTACTTATTAGAGTAAACGAAAAAAGAAATAATATCAATAGATATAAAAACCAGTACAAATGAAAAAAGGGATAACAAATGATAATGTCAATAATAACCAAAGGGAAACATGATCTAACAATGATATGTATACTCTGCATGTCATACAATAATAAAAATAAATCCCCAATACCAAAACCATAAAAAGGTCATGAACATGGTCCTGAGTCCCAACTTGGTACTAATATCCCCCGCTCAAACCCATAATCCCATTAATAAACCAACCACCATGATCCTATCCTGAACCTATACCTGAAAACAAGTAGCATCTTCTTGGGTACCCAAATGTCATGGTGGCCTGAACAGGGTGTGAGTACAACTCAGTCATCCACCACCAATGGTGTCTAAATCAATAACCATTATAAACAACAATGAATGTTGATAACATGGGGTGTGATGAATAAATAAGAAAATAAAAGAAAAATTTATTAATTATCTATTTAAACCTCTACATTCCAACGCGTCACCCAACCAATCAAACCTGCTCTGGCCATGATGAGATCCTAATACATATACCATAGGGGTTAACCATTTAATTCACAAGGTGAATTCATTTATCTTCTCCATAATAATTCGTACTATAGAGCACCAGTCTAAGTAACCAGTTCTTACATCATAGAGGTCATAAGTCAGAAAATAAGGAGAATCGGTCCAAGTATCCAATTAGGATTCAAAAAGTCATGTTCGACCATCCCAATCACGATATGGAACACCATGTCCATAACCTTGGAGTTAGTAGGATTAGTCCATCCTCTAAAAACTATGTTGCATCGAGGAACCTAGAGAATCAACTTGTCCCACCCAAAACTGGGGAGTGGAGTGTCAGTTAAACATCTTAAAACCATTAGTCACAGGTTTAAAAACATGGAGAATCAATCCATGAATCCAATCAAGATTCAGCATGTCATGTTGGACCATCCCAAACCATTCCATTATCAAACATTTCCACATTTATCACATAATTTACCAAAAAACCCAATACCCTCAATCATTCATCATTTACCATGGTCCCAACAGACCTTTAAAACCAAACATGTCTCAAGAAAACCAACCCCGTTTTCACAATCTCATAAAACACCACTTAAAACATTCTGAAACTACCCCTCAACAAGGGTCTTTTTCTTTGAAAATCAAGACAAATCTAGAGGACATACTTTTTAAACATTAACCAATTTAAAAATATCATTTTCCTTCATTGAAAACCATAACTAGATCAAAATACAAAACACATCATTTAATCCATTTCAAATCCTCTTAGCCATTTCAAAAAATCTAACATATAAACATTTTAATTATCCCTTTAACCATACCCACATACCAATTAAAAATTACAACCCATTCATTTTTTTAATTACCCTATCTCAATGTTTACCAGTTCATGTCTCCAATTTCAAGGGTTTATATACCCCATGGGTAGCCCAAGGTCCAGTATCAAATCATCAAAGGGTTTATTAGTTCTGTGAAGGGTCTCACACCCCAATTTAAGGCCCAAAAATACTTTCCTTATCCGAAGAAATAAAAATTCAGTAAGGAAACATATTTACATGACCACATACACATATAAAATATCAATAATATTGGAAAAATATTAAATACCACCTAACTCATGCTCATATATAATTACTTTCCCAAACAAACCCTTAATTCAAACTATAAATACCATAAACACTAAGACAAAGAACACCCCAAAAAAACAAGGGTTTAGAGATTTATAAAGAGAGGAAGCAACACACCAAGCCTCTTCCAGAAAATGGATGGAAAAAAGTTTAATACTTACTTGGAGATTCGATTCGCACTAAATGACACTCTAAAAGGCCCAAAATTAAAGGAGAATCACCCATGGAGGAGGGGAGAGCTCCTAGTTTGTCACCCTAGCTGTATGGAGTCAAATGAGGGAGAAAATAGGGGGAGAAAGAAATAATGTTGGGAGGGAAAAATTGTAAAATCCCATTTTTTAATGAGGTGCATGGTTTGGCCGCACATTTTTCCAAATTATGCGCTAACCATGTGGTTCCCTTTTTCCAAGAGGAAACCGAGCCGCATAGTTTACCTGGCCACCCGTATAGTTTGAAAAACCATGTGGTGGCTGTGCACTCACCACTATCCAAGGAGATCTTGAGTCGCAGGGTCCCCTGGGTCACCCCATATGTTTTCTCTAACCATGCACCCCCTTATGCAGGTTGCATGGTTATGGCACATTGTTACTACTAACCATGGGCCAACCATGTTCTTAGAATATAATGGATTATTTTACTTATTTTCTATTTCCCGAACCTCTGGGAAACTCTTGAGACCTTTCCTACTCCCGGGTAACACTCTACTAACCAAAATTAAATTTAGGACATACATTATCTCAAGGTTAGGATCTTAAAATCACTATAAACTTCCTCTTCATGAATCATAAATAAGAAAAGAGAATGAAGGAAATGATAATAATAAAACATGTATCATGTGGAATCTCTTTAGTTCAATCCTTAATGTTGAATTTAGAATGATAAATTTCAAAATGAAACTAATCTATTAATTAGTTTATTTTTTATGTTTTTTCATGATTAATATTCATTATAATTCTATATTTCTTTATTTATTAACTTTTATTTTTTATTTTTATCTTGATTTTTCTACCCTTACGTGGGTTTCCCCTAACCCTTGAATAAGATCTATATAGTTTCCTTTACCCTTATGTAAGGTTTTGGTGACACTTATACAAGATTTGTATCAAGAAAACTATCCTTATATGAGGGAGAATTACCCTTAAATAGGTGTTTTATACCCTTACATAAGTGGATTGGTACCCTTATGTAAGTTTGGGATACCTTTACATGAAGTGCGAAGCGACTGCTCTACCCTTATGTAAGTTTGGGTTACCCTTACAAAATTTAGGGGTTACCCTTATGCGAAAAGGGTGTTGGAGGTTTTACCCTTACACGGAGGGACTTACCCTTACATAGTGAGAGTTGTACCATTACACAATGAGGCACTACCCTTACGAAGTAGGGTGCTACCCTTATACAGTGGGAGCTACCCTCATACAATGGGCGAAAGACCCTTTCACATGCAATTTTATTGACCTTTATGAAACCTCTTTTATTTAACCTTTATATGAATTTTTATTTTATTTTATGAGATTACTAGGTTGTTTGGTTTCAATTCATTCCCATTCATTCAGTATTGGATGTTGTTGGACCATTACAACCACGTGGGATCTTCGAGGTTATTTCTTTCAAGCCATCAACAGGTTGAGATAAGATCGATTCATGTGAAGGATTCTTAGAGATTATTTTACTTCCCTTAGAGGGAGAGAGAGAGATCTTCAGCCATTGAAAGTTGATTGGAGCTTAAGGCATCATACCCTTCCAAGTATACCGTTTCCTTGCTGTTGAAGAATGGAGTTTTCTTGATGCCGTGTTATGGTAGAGATTGTGCACCTATTCCCTAAGAATTATCTACTAATCTTCATAAACATTGCAAAGATACATTAAATTCTTCTTGGTCACAACTGGTTGGAAAATCTAGTTGTAAGAAGTGAGAGTTTCTCTTCATTTTTTTCATATTTATTTATTTCAATTTTCATTCCCTTGTGTTGGTTATTTATTTCATTAATATAAGTTGTTTGAGCATTAATAAAAACAGGTAGTACAGTGGTGTTCCTTCCATGGAGTAGGACCAACTAGTACTGAACCACATTAAATATTATGTGATATTTTTTGTTTTCCTTCTTTATTCATTCAATATTTATTAGCCTTCATCATAATTTATTTATTTGTCGATTATCATTTCATTAAATCTTGGAACCCTCTATATTGTGTTTGATCCTTGGATTATTAGGGTATACCAGTGTTGGTTCCACTCATTAGTTGGCATTAGATCCTCACACATAGAGATATTACCGACAAGTATAAAATTGAAAACTTGGATGGTATAATGATTTGAATTTGTAGAGATTAAATATGTGATCCCTATTAGTACAAAAAGGATTGAAAGATGTCCTTTGTGGACTTATGAAACCCAAAATAAGTCAATACGATGATGGACAGACAATGAAACCATATTTAGATGTCCCTCCTGACATTTTGATGAAAGCGAATAACTCTTTAACCTTGTATTTAGTAGATAAAGTCATGCAAGAGGTTGCTTATGAAACTTCCACAGTGGGTATTTGGTATAAGTATGAAAAACTATATATGAAAACATCATTAATTGTTCATCTACATAATAAGAACAAATTATATAACTTCAACATGCGTCCTGACACTCCCATTTAGGCACAACATGATGAGTTTAATAAAATATTATTATATTTAGCCAATATAAATGTTAGTGTTGAAGATGAGGATCATTCAATTATACTTTTAATTTCTTTAGACAATTCATATGAACATCTTATTAATTATATGATGTATGGTAGAGATTCCTTGACCTTATAGGAAGTCAAGTTTTCTTTTCTTTCTAATGAGTTGTGTGGGAAGTCTAAGGTTAAACCTAAAGATTAGGGTCCAAATGTCAGGGATTGTTCAGAGTTTTGTGGGAAGAAGAAATGTAAAAGCAAGAAGGGTGGAAATAACTATATCCAATCAAGGGAGTCTCGGTCTAAATCCAATCCAAAAGGGGTTACCTAATGTCACTACTGGAAACATACACATGTAAGACCCAAACACCCCAATTTGAAATCTGGTATACATACTAAAGAGTCTAGTGATAATTCTATCTTTTATGACCAAGGCTATGAAGTGCCAAGTTATTATGTGTTTCTTGAGATACTCTTCATGTTGAATGGGTTTCAGACTCGATATTTTCTTTCCATATGTGGCCCGATAGAAGCTCATTTTCTAGCTTGACTAAGGAAGATAAAGGATAGGTAGTTTTAGGTAATAACAAATGATGTTGTGTCATGGGTAGTGGTTCTATTATGTTACAAATATCAGACTGTCCTCTAGTAACCTTTTTTTATGTAATATGAGTTCTATATTTACAATAGAATCTCATCTTGGTAGGTTTCTTAGATCAGATAGGTTACACCATTAAATCTGATTCTGGTTGTTTAATAATCTCTAAGAGAGATCACATGGTTATGAAAGGATCATTGATGAATGAGTTATATGTTTTTTATGGAATAACACATGTAAAATAGTTGAACAAAACCTATGTCACTAATAGTGACAACACTATACTTTGGAATAGTTAGCTGGGACATGTGAGTGCTAAAGGGATAGAGGAATTGAGCAACCAAAGGTTGATCACTCAAGTTACACAAATTAATTTACCATTTTGTGAGGACTATGACCTATATAAGTCCAAAAGTGTTAGTTTTCATAAATACAGCTTTAAATCTAGTTTAACACTTTAGTATGTTCACTATGATTTATGGGATCTATCTAGGTCTACTTCCCATGGTAGAGGCTTATAATTTTTCACCTTTATAGATTATTTTCAAGGAATGTTTGGGTTTATTTCTTAAGAAATAAATTTGATGTCTTTGAGGTGTTTAAAACTTGGAAAGCCTCTATAGAAAATCAATATGGGAAGAAATTAATGGTCTTAAGGACTGGTAATCTCCTTGAATACCTATATACTGAATTCAATATGTTTTTTGAATATAAGGAAATTTTGAGGCACCAAACCATGTGTCATACTTGTCGTAATAATAGTCCAACTGAGTATATGAAACATACCATTCTTGAATGGATTTTTTGCATGATTACAATCTCAGGTTTAGCCAAGTATTTCTAGTTAGAGGCTATCACCAAGTCAATATATTTAATAAATAGGTGTCCCTCATCTTCCAATGGATTTAAGAATCCTTTATAATTATGGATCAACCAACCTCCATCATATGGAAATATTAGTGTGCTTGGATTCACTGTATATGCTCATGTCAAGAATGATAATCTTGAGCCTAGGGCTGTCAAATTCATTTTCATAGGGTATCATAAGGGAGTGAAGGGGTATGTGATTTGGATAGATAAATCTAGATTTTATAAGTGTATTCCTAGTTGGGATGTGGTGTTTCAAGAGTCTTTTCCTCATATATTCCAACCTTATACTAATGAAAGTGGTGATCCTTCTTAGAATATGGATCTTGAGGTTGATCCTCCCAGTGTTAGTGAGTCTCCTATTGAGACTCCTCTATCTACCTCTCAGCTGCCCCTTTCTCAACCTGATCTAGAATATGGGTTTTATTATGATGATTCTCCTGATGATGGAGATCCTAGTGAACTTAGATGCTATCAACTCACTAGTTATTGGCATAATAGAGTCATTAAACCTCATTCTAGGTACAATCATGCTGATATGGTTTCCTTTTCCTTGCATTTGGTAGAGTATATCAATGGAGAGGATCCCCAAAGATATAATCAATGTTTTAATGTCAGTAACTCTAATCATTGGATTTCATCTATTAAAGATGAGATGAAATCCCTAATAAAGAATCATACTAGGTCCATAGTCAATAAACCACCTACTTCCAAGATGATTTTATTTAAATGTATCTATAAAATAGAAGAAGAAAACACTATAGTGAATAAATTTATGTTCAAATCCTAACTTATATCCAAAGGCTTCCTTCAAAGAGATGGAATCAAATAACCTTGAATTTTTTTCTCATATAGTTAAACATTCTCCAATAATAATTCTTCTTGTTTTTACTTCCCATTTATACTTACATATAGAATAGCTAGATGTTAAAACTACTTTATGACATGGTGATTTAAATGAAAAAAATATAAATGAAGTATCCTATTAGTTTTGAACATGAATTCAAATCCAACCAAGTATGTTATCTTAATAAATCATTATATGGATTAAAACAAGCTTCAAGAAAATGGTATAAAAAGTTTGTCTCATTTATGTTATGAAATGGTTTCAGCAGGAGTCAGTTTGATGCATGTGTATATTTTAAATCTATTAAAAATTTCATTCTTTATTTATTTATTTATGTTGATTACATGTTACTCATGTGTATTAATATGAAATTAATCACCCATGTTAAGATTCAATTGAATTCCATTTTAAAATGAAAGTTCTAGGTTGTTTTATACAAATCTTGGGCAAGGAAATTATTAAGGATAGGAAGCGTAGGATTCTTTATCTATCTCAAAATTCTTATATCCTTAAAGTTCTTAAGAGGTATTTGTTTAATGATTTAAAACCTATTAGTGTTCCATTTTTTCATCATTTTAAATTTTCATTATCTCAGTCACCTACCAAAACTTATGATATTGAGTATATGAGGAGAATCCCATATGCTAATGTAGTGGAAAGCATTATGTATGCTATGATTTGTACCAGACCAGATATAGAATTTTCTTTTTTTAAATTATGTAGGTTTATGTAAAATATGAGAAATCCACATTGGTATGATCTTAAAGGGTTATTAATTCACATTTCTTCTAGTTTATCTCTTTCAATAGGCCATGATAAGAATATTAATTCTTCTGAATTAGTGACTGGTTATGTAGATTCTGACTATGCTGTAAATGTTGAAACTATGAAATATCTAATTGGTTATGTATTCACTGCATGTGGAGGAACTATATCAAGGAAGCACAATATAAAATTGGTGTTTATCATATCATACACTAATGATGAGTACATAACATCAATAGAAGTTGTTAAATAATCTATATAGCTCAATGGTTTTGTTTTTGAGGTCAATATAAGTAAGTTTTCTATTACTATACATTGTGATTCTCAATATTCCCTTTATCTTTCTAAAAATTTAGTATTCCATGGAAAGTATAAGAATATATATATTAGGTTTCACTTTATTAGAGAAGTTATAAAAATTGGAACAATGTGTGTTACTAAGATACACATAGATGAAAATTAAACTGATAATTTGACCAAGACTGTAGCTTTATCCAAGTTCAAGAATTGATTAGGTATCTTAAACTTGGATCCACTTGAATAACCCTTAGGTGTAAGAACACCATCCTTTTCTTTTAGTTTCATTTGAAAATTATGGATATTTTTTGAATTTAGCATGCTAGATTTCCAATTGAAACTAATATGTTCATTAGTTTATTGTTTATGTTTTGGACTGATTAATATTCATTATAAATCTATATTGGTTTATTTCATGCCTTTTGTTTTTATTTTTATCTTGTTTTTTTCCTACCCTTATGTGGGTTTCCCCTGACACTTAAATAAGATTTTTATATTTTTCTTTACCCTTAAGTGAGGTTTTGGTGACCCTTACGCAGGCTTTGTATCAAACAGGATACCCCTATGTGAGTCTAGTTTACCCTTATGTAGGTGCTATTTACCCTTACATAAGTAGATTGATACCCTTACGTAAGTTTGGGTTACAATTATGTGATGTTTTTAGAGGCCAAATTACCCTTACATAAGTTTAGGGTAACCTTACACAAGCCAAGGGTTACCCTTAAATGGTCCAAGGGTTACCCTTACGCAAGCCAAGGGTTACCCTTACGTGAGAAGGGCGCTGGAGGTCTTACCCTTACGCAGTGGGTCTTAACCTTACACAGCGAGCATTGTATCATTACACATATTGGTTCTACCCTTACACATGGGGGCACTACCCTTACGTAGTGGGTGATACCCTCATGCAGTGGGTGAAGGAACCTTACATGGATTCTTTTAATGACCTTTACATAGCTTTTTTATTTAACCTTTACATGGGTTTGTTTTTTGTTTATGAAATTATCAAGATATTAAGGTTTAATTCTTTCTCAAACATTCATTCTCAAATGTTTTTGGGCTACTGAAACCACATGGGATCTTCTATGGTATTTCTTCTGAGCCATAAACAGGTTGAGATAAGATCAATTCATGTAATGTATTTTTAGAGATTATTGTACTATCCTAAGAGAGAGAGAGAGAGATTATTCCATTGAATGTTTATTGGATCTTGATGCATCATACCCTGCCATACTTATCATTACCTTACTATTGAAGAATGAAGTTTTAATGGCACCGTGTTATAGTGGAGATTTTTCTTATGTTCCTGTGATTCTCTTTAGTCTTCTTCATCAACACCGCAAAAGATACATGAAATTATTATTGGTTGTGACTAGTTGGTAAATCTAGTTTTGTGAAGTGAGAGTTTCTCTCCACTGTTTTTCATATTTATTTATTGTGGTTTTCATTCCATTATTGTTGGTTCATTCTTTCTTGCATTTTTGTATGTTTTTTGAGCATTAATAAAGCGGCGTTCTTTTCATGGAGTAGGACCAACTGGCACTAAACCACGTTAAATCTCCAATGTTCTTTATTATTTTTCTTCTTTATTCATTCACTCTTTGTTATCTTCTATCATCATTTGTTCATTTTTTGATTCTCATTTCATTACTGCTTGGAAACATCCATACTATGTGTGATCCTTGTCTTATTAGGATATACCAATGTAGGTTCCCCTCATCACTTACAAATGATACAATATATACATCATGGGTGTAAAATCAACATAACACCTATTGTTTAACCTTAAAATAAAATAAAAAATGTAACCTAACTATACCTATCCAAGGATTGAACTAGCTAAATCACCTTCATAGTAGCTTCATTCTCTACTTATAACCATCATTACCAGCTTCTGGATCCCCTCATGGTTAAAAAGATAGTTCCACATGGAATAGAGCTAGCCTTAGTGATGAATCCACTTGGATAAAGCTTTTATATTTATTCCCAAATCTCAACTCACTCTTAATAGATATGAAAAACCATAATATTCTTACACAGACCCCTCTATTCTATTTTCACCATCGCATGACATGCATAAATATACATTTAAATAATCAATTGAATCCTTTATTATCCCCTCTCTCTTTTCTTCCATGTTATCTATGTGTAGGCTTGATCAACATCATGTTTATAAATGAGCTCATCGAGTCTTCATTAATGTTTTTAACTGTTTTCTGGTGCAGGAGAGATCATGCATGGTTGATTAAAAAAGAAGAATATATTTTTACATAAAACAATGTACAACTATTCCTAGTTGGTTATATTTCATTCATGGGACTTTGTGTTTTATGGATCAATATGAAAATCAACTTTGATCATCCAAAAGGTTTCTTGGCACATTTGGATTTCTCTTGATCCCTTGTTTAATGAGTTTCATGAGTTTTAGTTTATTAGGTATATGTAATAGATTTGGTTCGAGCTATAAAATTAGTGATCAGAAGTAGCGACTATAGTAGAGGACACCTAGTGAATTTTCACACTCTAGTAAATAAAACCTCCCACATCAAACTTTTCCTTGCACTATTACAAATAGTTATTTTAATAGCGTTAATGAATATCTTTGTTAGTATAAAAAATCGGTAACAATATAAGCGATGTTAAAAGTGCTCGCCCTTTATCAGCACTTATAAAATCATTGATAAAGGGGTTCTTTATTAGCAAATTTACTAGCATAAATAAATTCACCCTTTATTAGTGTTTTCTTTAGTGTTAATAATGGGTGAATTTATCAGTGTTAGTAAAAGCGTTGATAAGGGCCACCTTTATCAACACTTTTTTTTAGCATTGATAAATAGGTACTTTATCAGTTCTTTTACTAGCATTGATAAAGGGTGCCTTTATCAGAGATTTTGGAAGCATTAATAAAGGTCATGTAGCTACTGTAAAGTTTCCCAGTCCTGCTGTATCCCTATAACAACAAACATAATCAAGAACCAAAAAAAAGAAATAAAAATATACATAAAAGTAGATTGAAATAAAAATAGAACATTTCACTATAATTTCTGAAGATCATTTATGATTATTTACTATAGAAATTTTGTATTTGTTGAAAAATAACTTTTGTTGAATAATGTTCTTGTAAAATAGGAAAAGAATAGTTTTTGTAAGTTAACAATATTTTGGTATGGATCTCCTAAAATTCAAAGAAATTCAAAGTTACTGACCAGACGCACCATCAAGTGATGCTTTTAGTATAAATTAAGATGATTATTTTCTATTCTTTCAAGTTCCTAAAACATCATGAAGAAGTCATGATAAGAGATAATTTTTATAGAATAAAAATAAATTCAATTTTTTAGAGTTTAAAAAATTTAAGTTTTTCAGATGTAGAATTTCAACAGAGAAGTTGCTAGAAAAATAAAAGTTTGAATTTTATGAAGTTAGAAGAGTTGAAAAATTGCTGATCAGACTATCCATCAGGAGATTCATCGGATGAACCATCAGATACAGATTCTATTTTTGTTAGAAATACAAAATTATCTAGATATGAAGAACATGAGAAATCAAAGATGATGGTTTTTAGTTTGACTGATAAGTCATTAGATGCAGATCACCAGAAATACCTAACTGGATGATGACCATCGTGTGAAATAGAGTTGTTGTTTTTGAAAGTGAATATATGTATAGTATTCCATTTGATGAAACTAATTTAATTCAAATAATTGAACATTTCTTTTGTTAGTAAGTATGGTTTTCACAGTTTCTGAGTTCTGAGTTTTTTTGCGGTGTTGCAAATTTAGAAGAAAATCAAAGTGGCTCAAGAAGTCAGTTTTGAATATCTTAGAAAATTTCAAGGTGGATATAATCTTTGAAATCATACATAGATGATCAGAATTCATAGATTATTCATAAATAATAAAATAGAGATGAAAAACATAAAATTTTAGGTTTTACCAAATAGTGAGTTTTGTGTGAAAACACAAAAGGAAGGAAAATGAAGTTGCACAAGATATGTTGAAGTTTCTACAAGGCATACCCTTACAGGTTTAAGATTTTTTTAAAATTTTCAACAATACAGTCAACCATATTCAGTTGGCTTAGAGAAATAGATAGATCTGTTATTACTATGTTTGTTTTGAGATAATGGTTGAAGTTGTGAAGTTTTAAAGCACCAATAAAGAAAGACCATCAGACAAACTTTTCTAATAAGATGGATTTTTATAATCACACTAAAATTTTTAATCAGAAATATTTTTTCCATCATATGAATAGTTTAATCAAACTTAGAAAGTATATGAATAGTATGATAAAACTAAGAAAGTAGATGAACATTATGATCAGAATGAGAAATCAGATGAATAGTATGATCGGATAGAGAAAACAGATGAATAGTATGATCAAAATGAGAAATAAGATGAAAAGTATGATTGAATTGAGAAATTAGATGAATAGTATGATCAAAATAAGAAATTAAATGAACACTATGATCAAGAAAACTGTATGATCAGATGAATAGTATGATTGAAGGATTTTCTAGTTGTATAAAGTTGATGAGTTTCTTAAAAATTGAGATTAAGGAAATTCAAAGAAATTTTAAAACACTGGAGAAATTGAGAATATTTTAGAAGATTTGAGAAGACTCAAGAAGAGTTAAAAAGAGTTGAGAAGCATCCCAACAAGATTCAAATGAGCATGGAATTATGATTTATGATATTTGAGTGAGCAGGAAAATAAATTTATCTCCCACCCTTACCTTTTCTAGAGAACCTATAAATATAAGTGCACAATACATTTGTACTTGTGAATAACACTATTTATAGAGAGAAAAAAAGTTGAAGTGTTGAATATTTTATATCAGAAGTGGTTTCCAAATAGATTCTTTGGTTAGAAGATCGGTTTGCAAAAGGTTTTTCTTATCGGATTGAGGGGATCAAATTGAGTTTTTTATAAGAAGTTTGAGAAGTAAAATTTTGTTGAATAAGTAGACTAGAAAGTTTGATACAGATATAGATTGATAAAAAGGACATAAAATAGATCCATAATACAGAGTCCATAAGACACTGTCCATCAGATGTAGGATCATTGGATGTAGGCATCTGACTAAGTTTTTGAACAGACCTTTAGTGGAGTAGATTTTACAAAGTTCCAAACTTTTTTTGTGGTACAATTTTTGTAAGAAAATTTTGGAAACTGATGGGATTCATTATAATCCTTCCCCTTGGGAGATATAATGTATCTAATGGGAGTTGAAACAAATTTTTTATTCACTTCTTAGTATTAGTGAATTTCTATGGACCCATAGGAGTGTCCATGGTAATGATGTATGTTATCACATTAAGTCCAAACCTTGTAAATATTTTTTATGTTGTTTACTTTCCTAATTTTTTATACATATGAGTTTGTTAAATGATAATAATAAAATAACTCTAACAAGTTTTAGGGGTTAAGTTTATTAAAGTTTAAATTTTTTAAAAGGAAACTACTGATTCAATATCCCCCTTATTATTTGTTCTATGATCCATTGGAACTTCAATTGGTATCAAAGGGCGGTTACCCTATTATATTCTTGTCATAGAAAATCTCAATTCCTTCAATAATAGAAGGATTCCTATATTTTATGGAAAAAATTATCATGGCTGAAAAAATAGGATGAGTCCATATCTTCTATCTCTTGTCTTGGAAGTTATTGATACCACTATAGTTGGATTTCTACCCCATGATAAAGATGATCATATGGCAATTTCTGACAAAAGAAACATTGAAAATGATGGAAAATATAGAAATTATATTCTAATAACTTTGTTATAAAATGTGTTTATGATGGTTATGAGTCCCAAAATAGATAAATAAACTTGGGAAAAATTTAAAAGTATCTTTGAGGTAAATACTAAAGTGAAGGAAGAAAAGATACAAATTTTACAAAGCAAGTTTGAAGATATCAAGTTTGGTGTTGAAGAAAATATTGATTAATATTTCACTAAAGTTAATGAATTTGTTTGAAACATCATTCATTATAGATACATATTAGAAGATTCTAAAATTATTAAGAAACTCATGAGAAACTTTCCAGAAATATTTGATTCTAAAATATTTTATTTAGAAGATAAAGATTTATATCTTCATGAATTGAATAATTTTTTATTTCCTATGAAATGAGAAAATATCATACATTAAAAAAATATCAAAGATGAATTGAATTTTGAAGCTATGAGAATGATGAAAATTCAATATGTTGAAGATGTTGATCATTGTGTTTATGATGATAAGGAGGGTGATGTGTTGAATGAAAAAACCATTTCTATTATCTCTAAGAATTATTGAATAGGAAGAGAAAAGTATGGACAAAAACTTCCCCTCAAATTTTTTGAGTGTGTAGAAATTGGGAACTTTTCCATGAATTACCCTAAGAAGAATGTTGGAGAATATCGAGATGATTCTGAAGAAAAACCTTGATGGAATAAGTAGAACAAAAGTTATAAGGAAGACAAATAATCCAAAAAATATAAGAATAAGTTCAATAGAAACAAAATAGGTTTGTTGAGTATGGAAGATGAATCTGACTCAACTGACATTAATTCCTTAAAAGATGAAATTTCAGAAAATTTCATAACATTCATTGCAAAAGTTAATAAAATAAAAGATTCCTTAGATAGTGAAGAAGAAAAAGGAGGTGAAGAAACTTACATATAATACCAACTCAGATCATATTTTGTAGTATGTATTGAGTAAAATAAAAATCTCAAGAAGTAAATAAAAATAATGAAGAAAAATAGTGAAAGAAAATTTGATATAAAGTAAGATCTTTTTAGGAGATAAGATGCCCATATTAAAGAAATAAATATTCTCAAATTGAAAGTTACAGAACAAGAAAAGATGGTTGATGATCTCTGTAAGAAAGTTGGTGCTAAGGAATATGAGGTTTAAAAATCTCAATAAAAATTTCTTAAGGTTTAAATTACCTTAGTAAAGATGAATAAAAACTTTAATGAGGCTTCAGAAGTAAAATATGAGACTTATAAAGTTTCTAGGAAAGATCAAATCAAGAATCTGGTGAAATCTTCACCCACTAAATGTGATAGTTAATTTTATTTTCTAACTATAAATGTGTTAAGAAAAATGTTGGGAAAGCATGGGTTGAGAATGGATGTGGAAAATCTATCACATCAACAAAAGTTTAAAATTACCCCCAGAAGAAAGTTTCCACATTCCTAGAGGTGACTAAAGTTAAAAAATGTTATGCAAGTTGACAATCTTATTACAAGTAAAGATCATACTTCTACAAAAAACCAATATTTTATGTTTTCTGTATGTTTTAATGATTTTATGGGCATAGAGATTACAATTTTTGGAATAAAAATTTCATTTTTAGGAAAAATTGTTGAACATAGAGGAAGCAATGGTGGAATCAGAATGAGTAACATCCCACAACCACATGATGTAAGAAAAGTGAAATCTCAAGATGTTAGAAAATATTCCATGAAAAATCAGTTTGACTTCCTGGTGGATGTTTGTGGAAGATTTTAGCAACTATGTCACTTTTCTGAAGAATGTATGACTACACTTATAGGGTAAAGTTTCTATGCTGGAAAAGAAAAGGAGGCTGGGAAGAAGAAAGTTGAAGAAATATGATTTTTTGTTGAGACAACTCTAAAAGCAAACAAAAAGAAAAAACTTTGGATTTTTGATAGTGGTTGTTCCTCACACATGATGGGATAAATAAAAATATTAGAAGACGTTGAAAATCATGATGAAGAAGCAGTTATGTTTTGAAAATATAGTTCCTTGAAAATTAGAGGAATAAGGACTGCTGAGATAGAACCTCAAAAACTAAAATTTAGGAAGTTCTATTTTTAATGGGATCAAACATAACTTACTTAGTATGAGTAAACATTGAGATTATGGAAAAGAAGTGATGTTCATAAAATATTATTATATCATTAAGAGTATGGAAGATGGTAAATATATAACCAAGAGAGAAAGAACTAGTGAAAATATCTTTCAAATATGAGAACTTTACAACTTCTGTTACTTGAGTGATGAAGATGGAAAAAAATTGTGGAATCCCAGACTTGGACATCTTGGAAAAAAAAGTATGAAAAAAATTTCAAAAGTTTATGATGTTAAAAAAATTAGAACATTAAAAAGAAAGGAATATTATGTTTTTATAACTTGTCAAAATGGAAAGATGGTTTGTAAAAACCACAAGAAATTAGAAATCCAATCTACTCGACCTATAGAGCTTATTCACTCTGATTTATGTGGGTCAATGGGACATCAATAAAAAAAGGAAGATTTTTACTTTATCACTTTTATTGATGATTTAAATCAGATGAACAACATTTTGTTTATTAATCATAAGTCAAAGGAAATAGAAATTTTCAGAGTTTTCAGAAGGGAAGTTGATAGAGAAATGAGTGTTTATATAATGAAGTTGAGAACTAATAGTGGAAAATAATATACATGTAATTCCTTCGAATCATATTTGAATAAAAATGGAACTAAAAATCAGTACATTGCTCCATACACCCCTCAACAAAAATGGAGTTTCAGAAAGGAACAAAATAAGTTTAGTGGAAATGGGAGGAATCATGTTGGTAGAATATAAACTTTCAAAGTTATACTGGAGGGAATACATTAGCACTATAGTACATGTGATTTTTTTTAAGGAAAAAATCAAAAAAATAATTCCTATGAAATGTGGTATAACAAAAAACCTTTGGTGAAATATTTCAAGGTTTTTAAAAGTTCCTATTTACTAAAAATAAAAAATCTAGACCTTGGGAAATTTGATGAAAATCTGAGGAAGGAAATTTTAGGGGATATTTAACCAACAGAAGAATTTACGAATGTTGAAACAAATTTCTACAAAAGTTGGTGGGTTTTTATGATGTAAAAGTTTTTGAAAATCCAAATTCCTTAAAAAAGGATATTGAAAATGTTTAGGAAGACAAAATTAATATTTTTAATGAAAGTGAAAGTGATCCAAAATAAATATATCAAGACTCAGAGAAATCACGTGATGAGAAATGTGAAGGTGGAATAGAAACTTTGAAATTTATTACCTTACGAAAATAGGTTGAAATAGAAAATATACTTGAAAATCAAAAATATATAATTCATACTTAATTAATGTTGAGATTAGAAAACCATACACCACTCATTTCACAGAATGAACCAAAGTCAGTTTCAGAATTAGTAAGACACAAATAATGGATGAATGTTGAGAATAAAAAGTTGGATCAAATTGATAAAAATTAAACATGGGAACTTGTTCCACAACCCACAAATAAATATATTATTGGAACAAAATGGGTGTAAAGAAGAAAGTTGAATTAACATGAAGAAGTTTTAAGAAAAAAAGAAATATTTTTTTAAAGGTTATGAATAGGTGGAAGGTGTGGAATTTGAAGAAACTATTGCTCTAGTTGCTAGATTAGAAACTATCAGAATGTTCTTAGTAGT
This sequence comes from Viscum album, assembly GCA_963277665.1. NCBI lineage: Eukaryota > Viridiplantae > Streptophyta > Magnoliopsida > Santalales > Viscaceae > Viscum > Viscum album. The sequence continues at coordinate 816,518,454 of OY728162.1, forward strand.
GGATACACATCGATATTATAAAGTTTATAAGATGGATGTAAAGTCATATTTATTAAATGATGATATTTTTGAAGATGTGTACATTGAGAAACCTTGTGGTTTTCTACTTGATAAAAATGGAATAAATCTTTTAAAATTTAAGAAATCCATGTATGGGTTAAAATAAGCCCCACATGCCTAGTATTCCAAACTTGATATTTGTTAGGAAAGTTGAATTTTTATAAATGAAAAGTTGATAGCAACTTGTATGTGAAAGAATTGGATTCATTAACACTAATTTTAATTTTTTATGTGGATTTTATATTTTTTAATGGGGATAAAGAATATTTTTTTAAAGAATTTGCTGAAGAAATGAAAAAGAATTTTGAAATGTCAATGTTAGGAGAATTAAATTTCTTCCTAGATTTACAAGTTCAATAAAAGGGAAAATTAATTTTTCTTTGTCATGAAAAGTATGTCAGGGATTTGTTACAAAATTTTGGCATGAAATATTCTTAATAAGATTCTACCCCTATTTTAGTGAGGACAAAGTTGACTAAAGATGAACCCAAAAAAGGTGTAAATCAGAAATATTTTTAGAAGTTGGTAGAATGTTTGATTTTTCTTATAACCTCAAGAACTGATATTTTTTATTTTGTGACTTTATGTTCCATATATCAGAGTGATCCTAAAGAATATCATATGTTGGCAGAAAAGAGAATTATGAATTATGTTAAAGGAAAAAATGTATATGGGTTGATTCATAAAAGAAGTTGTGATATAAACTTTCATAGTTATACTGATGTGGATTGGGCTGGAGATTGCAATGATAGAAAAATCAACCTGAGGAGGAACTTTTTTATTAGGAGAATGTTGTGTGAGTTGGTATAGTAAAAAACAAAGTTTAGTAACATTGAGCACAAAGGAATCAAAATATGTTTCTACTACCCAGGATCACACTCAAATGTTGTGGATGAATGTTTAGCTAGAATATTTGAATGTGAAAGTTTCTACACCATTGAAGGAACTTTTTGATAATCAGAGTGCAATTGATCTTTCTAAAAATTCAATCCAACATTCAAGATCAAAGAACATTGATTTTGAGTTTCACCTCATAAAATAAAAGGATTCCGGTGAAGATTTTTTATGGAATATATTTCTAACAAATATTATATTGTTGTTGTCTTCATAAAAGTAATGCCAAAAGAAATATTTGTGGAATTGAGGTTGTGACTTCATGTTCAGCCTCCACCAAAGACTTCCTAAATATCTTTAGGAAGTCCCCCACTATGCTTTGGATTATGTTGGAAAATGGGGAGAATAAGTAACAATTTTTAAAAAAGTTTTTAATATTATTTCTCTAATGAATCTAAAGTTTTGGTTATCATAAAATGGGTGAGTAAACAAATAGGATAGAGAGAAATAATTTGAGTTGAGATTTGATAACAAAAGTGGATAAGATAAAGGTAAGGGGTAGTTTATCTTAACATGGATTTAAATTTTCTTATCATTGAAGTATGAAATTACTTCAAAAACATTAATTTATCTAGTAGTGTGGTGTCAGGATACTCACTTTTTAATAAATTCTACATTTTGGTAAAATCTGAAAAATCTAAGTTGTTACAAAAATGAGTTGTGAAAAAGTATGAGTGTTTAAAAATGATGGCTGTTAAAAGTTTTTAACGAATATTGTCAACTGATCCAAAGGGGGATATTGAAGATCCTTTATGATATTTTTCTATCAAAGTTTTTTATTTGTTAAAAACTAACTTTTATTAAATAATGTTTTTGTAAAATATGAAAAGAAGAGTTGTTGGAAGTTAATAATATTTGGGTATGGATCCACTAAAATTAAAATAAATGCAAAGTTGCTAATTATATGCACCAACAGACAATGCTTTTATTAGAAAGTCATATGATGCTTTGCTGTTTTTTCAAGTTTCCCAAACATCATGAAGAATTCATGATAGGATCTGAATTTTATAGAAGTAAAGAGAAATATGTTTTTAGAGTTTCCAAAATTGAATGTCACGACCCGACACTACCCGGGCTTGAGCCGCAACTACCCCAGGCCCGCCTCCATAGGCCAGGGGCTGGCGACCAGCGCCGAAGGCACAACAACTCGGGGAGGCCTTTTCCTACGCACCTGTACACACACACACACGCAGCATACTCAATGCAAAAGTGCAGAGTAAAAGAAAAGGGCAAGAAAAGTAAAGTGAAACTGCTATATAGAGACCACAATGTGCATCGACCTCTAACAGTACAAAGTACAAGCTGAAAAGAAAAGGGGAAAAACACACGCCCAACCAAAAAGTGCCACAACTCGGAAACATGTAAACAAAAAGGAACAGCTGACGGGTCTCCCACCTGGAACCCGGCCATGACCACCGCACGCGGTCCAAACTCCCAAGATCCTACGCTCCACCGACGTCACGCTCCACCTGTCCGTCGTCTGCAAGGGCACACCAAGTACGGGAAAAGCCCAAGCAGGGGTGAGTATAAAAATACTCAGTAGGATACCCCGAAGGCTCGAGGGAGCAACAAATGAGGTACCGAAGGGTGAGTAGTAGAGCGAACAAGAAAGGTAGAGGAGTACAACTGAAGGTGCAGTAAAGAGTACAATAAAGAGTCCAACTCAACCCAACAAGAGAAAGGAAGTAGACTCGTCCAGGCACAAGGAGCTGGAAACGGTGAGAAGATGAACTTCCCGTCGAGTCTTCGCTACCTATAGCAGGAGAGTAGACTCATCCAACCACGAGAAGCTAGACACGGAAAGCACGTGGCATACCCCGCGCGTCTTCGCCTCTCCTGAAAGGAGAGTAGCCAAAACCCAAGAAGTGGGTGCTATAATAAGGTATATACAAGTCCATATGATCAACAAGATTCCCGAACAACGTCGTAAGTGGATCTTCGTCCCGTAGCTCAGCCCAAGAAAAGTGTCGCCAATAGTCCCAGACATAAACTCCATCAATGCCCAGCATCCCGCACGTATTCCCTGAACCGAAAGCCAAGGGGCTCAGTCACCGCACATTGATACTATCCGCTTTGGGCGACACTGACTCGCCCGCACAGTTTTAGATCGCGTCGCAAGAACGCGTCTTGGTGGGGAAAATGCCCCTCGTACTTGAGAGTTCTAGGGAAAGTCCGACCACACCTCATCACTGCCATGCAGTCGAGAGGTCTCCTCAAAGTCAAGTCATTCCATCACCGACCCGTACAACCAAGGGTCCCGCTCCGGTAATCACGGAGGTAAGCCATATACTAGCCTAGTCGAGAGGACTGAGTCTGGAATGCCAACCGGTGCCCCCACTGCCCAGCCCTGCTGGAGGGTAATTCATAACCCGATATCAGGTGACCCACTGCCCAGCCCCACTGGAGGGTAAAACCTAATACATCGTCAGGAAACCCACTGCCCAGCCCCGCTGGAGGGTAAACCATAATCAGATATCGGGTGACCCACTGCCCAGCCCTGCTGGAGGGTAAACCCTAACACATCATCAGGCAACCCACTGCCCAGCCCTGCTGGAGGGTAAACCAAATTACATCATCAGGCGACCCACTGCCCAGCCCTGCTGGAGGGTAGTCCTGGAATAAGTCGACAGGTGACCCACTGCCCAGCCTTGCTGGAGGGTAGACCTGGAATAGATGACGGGTGACCCACTGCCCAGCCCTGCGAAGGGTAGACCCCAAGAGGTCGTCGGGTGACCCACTGCCCAGTCTCTGCTCGAGGGTAGACCCTAATAACGTCGGGTGACCCACTGCCCAGTCTCTGCTGGAGGGTAAACCCTAATAGCATCGGGTGACCCACTGCCCAGTCTCTGCTGGAGGGTAAACCCTAAAAGTCAGTGAGCGACCCACTGCCCAGCCCTACTGGAGGGTAAGCCCAAGTAAGTCGATGAGTAACCCCACTGCCCAGCCCCGCTGGAGGGTAGAACTCAGACTTGCTCTAGACATCTCCATTAGAGGGCACAACACTGGCCAACTGAACACGGAGTGGGTATCGCGCAACCTCCCAACTCCAGAACAACTCACCCAAAAGAGGTGCAGCGTCTGCTCCAGCACTTGGGTGTCACTAGCACTGCTACCGGCCAATCCAACGAGAGCAAAACTAGGGAGAGACCACTCAACCCTGCTGGCCAAACAAACGAGCACCAAGGGAACCTCTACGCCGCGAGAGGTCCAAATACACAAAGAAGAACACGACACGCACTTGGGGCCCACACGACGTGTGGCCCCAAGTCAACCCCAACCAAGCGCACGAACGCCTCAGGTACGAACCACACGTACCTCCAAGCGCTCTCGTATAATCCCAGAGTATACCACGTCTCCAGCCCAAGGGCTATCGTGCACACGACACCCAAAGTCAACGTGAAGGCGTGATGTAACAAATCCACCTCAAAGGCCCAGGCACGACCAACCACGTCACCTCAAGCATTTACATCACTCACACGGGAGTGCACGCGATCACTCGCCAAAGGTCCACTACAAGCAAAGTAGGGAGAACCACCACTGGAGCACCTTTCATGCTTCCACATTTAACAAGATCGCGCAAGAGGCTCCGTACAGCCAAACGGATCACACCGTTGTAATCCTTGCGAAAAAACACACGAGTTAGACTACTCACTCGCCCGAAACGGTCAACAGGTGGAAAAGGTACTATTCACCGTGACCAAACCCATGTGGGGCCCACCCCAAGATCCCGAAACTGAACCAACGGATCACGCCACTATGATCCCCTCAGAAAAACACACGGGATTGAGTACTCAATCGCCCAAAACGGACACCCGGTGAAAAGGGCACTATTCACCGTAGCCGGGTCAGGTGGGACCCACACCACGTCCCCGAAAAAGGTCGGGCAAACTGCACCATCGCAAAGCTCTCGGAAAAGCACGTCAAATTGACTACTTACTTGCGTGGGATGGGTACCCGGAGAAAAAGATGCCTTCCGGCGTACCGCACACGAGCGGTGCCACGTGGGACCCGCAACCCGGTCCCGAAACTCAACGAACGGATCACACCGTTGCGATCCTCTCGAAAAAGCACATAAGATGGACTACTCACTTGTCCAAAACGGTCGCTCGGTGATAAAGATGGAAAATCACCGTCGATGCCCAAACAACCCTCGTGGGCCCCGCACCATCGCGCCGAATTAGGGTGGGCGGATTGCACCACTGTAATCCCCTTAGAAAAACATCCAAAAAAGACTGCTCGCACGCCCCGAACGGACGTCCGGTGAAAAAGTCGTGAAACGCCGCCCGCAGCTCAAAAGACGGGCCGTGGGGCCCGCGCCTCAACTCCGGCCTCAATGCCTGAAACCACCCTGCAAACCTCCGCCTCGACGCCAGGGTTCCAACGCCACTGACGGCGCTTAAAACGGACGTCAGACGCGTCCGCGCCGCTCAAAACAAGAGTGTCGGGGATTACGCTCGTCCACTTAAGGACACGTCGCGCCTCCGCGACCCCTTGTTTCGGGAATTAAAAATTCCCGAAACCATCTCAAAAAGACCGTCTCGTCAATACAGTTCCACCGCCACAGACGGCGCGTCAAACGGAAGCGCCGTTTGGAAGTTACTGCATTTTAAACGTCACCGGACGTAAGAGGGGGTGGTCCGGACCGGTCCAGTCGGTCCCCACCCCCTGGACCGGCTCAGGCCGGCCGGCCCGCGGCTCAGCCGGCTGAGCCGCTGCAGTCTGCAGCTCACCCGCGCGGACCACGGTTCCCCAAACTGGACCGGCCCAAAGGCCGGTCTCTCTTCCACGCGCAGACCCGCAAAAGCGGGTCCGCTGTCTGCCTGCCGGGGTCAGCGACCCCGGTCTTCCGCGATCTCGCGCCCCCCACCGGCGCTCGCCGCCTCCCGGCGCTCCCCTGCGCTCTGCCCCGATGAGCTCCGCCTAGCCCCGCCGACAGACGCCGTGCCAGCCGCCGGAGTCGCGCGCGCCGCCGCCTGGACGAGAAGCCGCCGCCGCCCTTCGCCTGAAGTGAAGGTCCTCGGGACACCCTGAGAGGGGAGGGGTGAATCAGGGTGACCACTTTTTCTTTTAATGTGATGGATCTTGTTCCCACGTTGGTAGGAACTTGTTGAACCTGTATGATGATTATGATCAGAAAGAAAACATTCACATGCACAGAGAAGACACAGCCATTTTTACTTGGTTCACCACTAAGGGCTACGTCCAAGGAGCATACGCCGACAGGTTGTCGGTCGTACCAAAATCCACTATGCTTCACTAGTGGTAGATTACAAAAGTTCGGGTACAGTTACTCTGTCCCAGGCTCACTGCCTTTACAAAGGTTCAGGGATATCCCACTGCGTCCCTCAGGTCACTCCCGTTGACTCCCCCTAGCTCACTGCCGTTGGTGAAGTCTCACTCAGTTTATAGACGTGAAGGTCTCTTCATCATTTGCATAAGAATGCATCCTTTGTTGTATGTAGATGCTCTATTGAAGTCTGATTCTCACCAGAAGCAGAATATCACTTTTCCTCGATTGTATCGGGTAGTCTCCTGGCTTTCGTGCAGCTCCAAACAGGCCGGCGGGCTTCAGCAAAAACTGGCGCGCTTCTCCAAGCCGGACGCGCAAGTCCCAATACAGCGCGCAAGTCCAGACTGGCGCACAAGTGTCACCAATGCACCTGCGCGACGCTTGCTTCCCCGACAACAAACTTTCGCTGTCAACTTCCTTTCTCTTCCAAACCGCCTTGGGCGCTCAACAGACAACCGGCGCGCAAGCTCTACTTGCGCGACCAAACTACCACCTGCGCGGATCAACCACCTGCGCGACGAGAGCTCGAACAATATCTAAGTCTCGAACTCTGTAGGAAATGAGGAGGGGTGGTCCAGTATTTATAGGCAAACTGGACCCCCTGCGCGGAGGCGCGCAAGTCCCTCAGCGGCACGCAAGTCTTGTCTCCAGTAACCTCTGTAGCGCAACTCACTTGCGCGACCCAACCAACACTTGCGCGACCTTCTTTCCTTAGCCAAATTTTGATGTTCTGATCCTCAAAAACATATGGCGCACAAGTCTTTTATCCTCCAAGAACTCGGCGCGCAAGTACCTTTTCCAAAAACACTTTATTTATTGGCCGATTTTCAGGCCCAAAAATTTGGCAAACACTGGGAAACTGCGCCACCTTCACTACTGTTTTCTGCTTGAACGGTATGATCTCTTTGTTGGTACACATCCTGAACTTCCACTGAGGATTGACAACAAACACAAACCATATGCCAAATCATGCTTTGAAGACCCTGGTTCCAACAATCTCCCCCTTTGGGTTTGTTGGCAATCAGAATAAATTCAATAGATCTCCAACCATGAGCAAACCCAAAACGCAAGAATCAACTCAGCCAACACTCTAAGTCTACGTGAGCAATGCTCGGTGTATAAAAAAAGAGAGGAAGCTTGAATTGGGTTCCGGTGTTTTTGAAATTCTCCATGACGCCCGATTGTATCCTTCTTATACTTCTCATCACTAAAGCATTTCTTTCCTTGAATTTATTCTTTTCTCCCCCATTGACAATAAAACCAAAGACCGATAAGTTGTTCAACGTTCAGATCAATCCATACTCCCCCTGGATAGTATCTCCCCCATAAACCTGCATCACATCCATAAGCAGATAAAAACAGTTATAACAAATGGGGAGAGGGGATTTCCGGAGCCTCCTTATGCAGTAGGAGGTGGTTGAACACCGAGGTTCAACCGATGCTTCTCAAACACAGCCGCAGACAATGGGTTGGTCAGGATATCAGCCACTTGCTCATCAGTTCCAACATGATCCATTCTAATCACGCCTTGTTCAACCTTTTCTTTGATAAAATGATATCGTATTTCAATATGTTTTGTACGAGAATTCTGAACCAGATTCTTCGTAAGATCAATTGCACTTTTGTTATCACAATAAATCACCATTGGTTACTGCACCTTATCACCAATATCTGTTAGCTGTTGCTTCATCCAAAGAAGTTGAGTGCATGCTTTTGTGGCAGAGATATACTCAGCTTCAGCCGTACTAAGAGAAGTACTTTCTTGTTTCTTGCTCAACCAGTCGACACATTTCTTCCCAATATAGAAAGCTCCACCACTAGTGGACTTTCTATCTACCACATCACCAGCCCAGTCAGCATCTGAAAATGCGGATAATTCACTGTCCCTGCCTGTAGAAAAAAATAACCCGAAGTTATGTGTACCATGAATGTATCTCATGATTCTTTTTACTGCTGCCATATGTTCCCATTTTGGATTACTCTGAAAGCGGGATGCAAGGCATGTGGAGAAGACAATATCTGGCCTTGTCGCTGTCAGGTACAGTAGGCTTCCAATGATCCTCCTATACATGGTGGGATCAACAGAGTCCCCATCCTCATGCTTTCTGAGTTTAGTTCCAACTGCAACCGGAGTTGACATTGGTTTGGAGTCTTGCATATTGAACTTCTTCAGTAGATCTCTTGCATATTTTTCCTGAGAAATGAAAGTGTATTCCTTCTTTTGAATCACCTGCAGCCCCAGGAAATATGTGAGCTCCCCAATCATAGAAATTTCAAATTCTGATTTCATGTGGTTGTAAAATTCATCCACTGATTTCTGCCTACTGCCACGAAATATGATATCATCAACGTAGACAAGAACCATGAATTGATCTTTTGGAGAATTCTTCACATAGAGATTGTGATCAACTCCTCCTCTTTTGAATTCCAACTTCTTGAGATATGAATCCAGCCGTGAGTACCATGCCCGTGGTGCCTACTTCAAACCATATAGAGCTTTCTTCAGTTTACAGATCTTTGTTTCATCAGTACCCAAAACAAAGCCCACTGGTTGTTCAATGTAGACTTCTTCTTCGAGTACACCATTCAAGAATGCTGTCTTAACATCCATTTGATATACTTTATATCCTCTTTGGAGTGCCATGGCAAGGAAAAGCCTGATTGACTCCAGTCTAGCCACTGGAGCAAAGGTTTCTTCAACATCAATGCCTTCAATCTGAGAGTATCCTTTACATACCAGACGTGCCTTGTTTCTGATGACACTTCCATGTTTATCAAACTTATTTTTGAAGATCCATTTGGTACCAATCACATTTTGACCTTCGGGTCTTTGGACAAGATCCCATGTCTGATTCTTGTCAATCTGATCTAATTCATCATTCATGGCTTTCACCCAAGATTCATCATTAGCAGCTTCTTCGAATGAGGATGGCTCTACAACTGATAGAAATGAAGATTGCGTGTTATTCCTCATTCTCCTTGTTTGAGTGGGTGCACTCCTGTCCCCAATTATGTTGGATGGATCAATCTCAGCTCTTCGATTTCTCCTGCAAGGTTCAGTAGCATTTTCTTCAGTCATAGTTTCTTTTTCAGATTCTTCTTCTCAGTCAATATCATGATGTGACTGCTGAGAGTTTTGAACAACTTCATCTATTTCTGCATTTGTATTTTCTTCACGTTCACATTCTTCCTTATTTTCTATCACATCAGTATATGACGTCCTTGAAGCATTCGTGGTTTTCTCTTCAATTATCTTAACATCATTGCTTTCCACAATTCTTCCCAAACGCTTGTTGAAGCATTTGTAGGCTTTGCTGTTCATTGAGTAACCAAGGAAAATTCCTTCATCTGCATTGTCGCCATATTTCCCTTGATTTATTTCTTTGTTCCTGATGAAGCATTTACTTCCAAAGACACGGAATTATTTTAGAGAAGGATTCCGTCCATGCCAAAATTCATATGGTGTCTTCATCTCACCCATATAAAGTCCTGTTCGATTCTGAATGTACACTGCAGCTTGAAAAACCTCTTTCCAGTAATGTCGTGGAATACGACTCTCAATCAGCATAGTTCGCGCCATGTTGTTCACCTGTCGATTCCTACGTTCAACAACTCCATTTTGTTGTGGAGTTCTCACAGCAGCTACCTCATGCTGTATCCCATGCTTCTCTAGATAATTCTCAAATTCAATGGACGTGTATTCTCCTCCATTGTCAGATCACAACACTTTGATTGTTCGTCCAGTATCATTCTCGGTGATTCGCCGATATGTTTTCATGCATTCAAGGACGTGTCGTTTCCTGTGAATGACCATCACACATGCCATTCTACTGTAATCATCTATGAAAAGGACAAAGTACCTTTCTCCATGTGTTCCGGAAACATTTATTGGACCACAAACATCTGTATGAATCAGATCAAGAAGGTGAGATGCCTTTTTCTTCTTTGGCCGATATGAACTGCAGACTAGCTTCCCACGAATACAAGAATCACAAGATTTTTCACGCTCACGCTTCAGGTTGAGGATGTCCATGACAATTCTCAATTTTGATATTTTCTCCATGTCTTGTTGATTGATGTGTCCCAATCTCTGATGCCACAAATTGTTTTCTTCTTCAACAGTAATGTAACATACATTTTCTTCACTATCAACCTGATACAAGTTGCCTTCTGTTCTGCATCCTTTCATAAGTGAATTGACAGTTTTTCCCTTGATAGTGCAGCCTTTCTGATTAAAAGTAACTATAAGTCCTGAGTCACAGAGTTGACTCACGCTGAGGAGATTATGACGTAGTCCATCTACGTAAAGGACTTCAGTCTTCTTTAGTTCTCCATTAGCTAATTGGGTACTTCCACTCCCTTTGATTTTCAGAGCCCCATCATTACCAAATCTTACTGTACCATCAACATTCTTTATGATATTCGTTAGTAGTCCGGCATTACCCGTCATATGAGATGAACAACCGCTATCCAGAATCCAGGTACTGTTGTTCTTTGTAGCTTTGAGGGCTACCTCTGCAAGGTTCGATTTCTCAATATTCATCCTTTCCTTCTATGAGACATTAAATTGAGTATATAGAACTGATGACCTTTCAACTATCTCTTCCGCATACCCAGGTTCTTCATAGTCAAAGTCTTCTTTGAGAGGTGAGAACCTGTTTGAAAGAGCAACACTGTCTTGCTGACGAGACTTGACTTGTCTTGAACTTCGGTATGAGGTGTCTATGTCCCTTATCTTCTTGCAATTAACGTCCTTATGACCAAAGTTAGAACAAAGAAAACAATATCCATAGAAATTATTTCTTCTATGAGAATTAGGATATGAGATTGTTCTCCTTTGTTGAGCATCTATATCTTCTCCATTCAGATAGCTTCTTGCCTCTTCACAATAAGACATGGTATGGCCCAGATATCCACAGAACTGACACTTCATGAGAGGAAATGTCTTCTCACTTGAATTTCTCCTGATACCTTCTTCTTTGGGAGAATAGTAAGACTGTCTGTCATTTTTGAAAGTTTGAGGATAATTTTCGGGTCTCCTTTTAGTTTGGATTGAGGGTTCCTTTTTCAGCACTCTAGGCAACATTTCATCATGTTCAAATTTCATCTTATCTTTCTTTTGGATCTTTTCACTTCCAGCAGTTGATGACTCAGCCTCACAGCCAATTCCACTCTTTCCCATGCAAGCGGGTCTTTGATCACTCAAGATTTTTCCAACCCCATCTGAACCACACTTGGATCTTGATAGTAATCCTGCATCTGAGAATCTTCCGAACTGTATTTTCTTCCTAGATTCTTTTGGAATTGATTCAGTCTCCAGTTTACTCCTTAGAGTAACTACTTCCTCCTCAAGACCCTCAGCAGTCTTGGATTGTTCATACAGTCTGGATGTGAGGTCATTGATGACCTTTGCCTGCTCTTCAATTCTCAGCTTCATATCAACTACATCATCATTGCTTTCAATTATTTTAGACTGTACCTTCACAAATTCTTCCAGTCGTTCAATTTCAGCTTCAAGTTGATCAACATATTCAGTTTATTCTTCTACAATTGATTTCCACTTATTGCAGCTCTTACATTTAATCTTAAGCTTACTAACCACATCCTTAAGTTGCACCTCAGGATCTACACAAGTTCTCAATTGTTTTTCTCCATCAGTATCTTCTGACTTTTCAACAGTGGCCATCATAGAAGCATGGTTCCTAGTTTTGAATTCTGGTTCTTCTTCATCACAGAATTCATTGTCATCTTCTTCCTCTTCACAGACAAAACTCTTCCTTTGCATTTTCTTACCAGATTTGAAGTCTCCATTTTTGAAGAACCTTCTCTGAGGCTTCTTGAAGTTTTCATCTTCACTGTCATCATCATTGATATTCTTCAAGCACTGAGAGGCAATGTGCCCAACTTTTCCACAACGGAAACATGCGAGAGTTAACTTCCCTTTGAATTTCCCTTTCCCCTTCTGGAACTTCTTTACAATGAGAGAACGAATTTCTTTATCTTCGTCATCATCACCGCTACTATCCTTTGAGATTTTCAATTTATCCATGGCCTTGAATTCCATTTCCTTACTCACCCGAGTCGTAGCATCTTCTGGTTTGACTCTCATTTCATATGCTACCAAGCTGCTCAGTAGATCATCTAGAGAAAGTTTGGAAAGATCTCGTTCCTCAAGGGCTGACACCTTCGCATTATACAGAGGTGGAAGTCTTCTTAATATTTTCTTTACAATATCAATGTCTTTGATTTCTTCGCCTAAACCCCGAATTGATCCAACCACTTCAGTAATTTGATTGAAGAAAGAGTCTGCATTCTCGTCTGGATGCATCTTCAGATCATCAAACCGATTGTGTAGCACTTTTAGTTTCGCCTCCTTCACTTTGCTATCTCCTTCATAAATATTCTCAAGTTAATCCCACATGGATTTTGCTGAGGTGCAATTCATCACCTTCAGGTAGATCTGATCAGAAAGGGTTGTAGTGAGAGCATTTTGTGCTTTAGCATCTGCATCAAGAAGTTTCCTGTCTGTTTCAGTCATATCCAGACCTGTTGGATCAGTGACATGTATTCCTTTCACAGTAGAAAAAATAACTTCCATTCCAAGAGATCTTAGATGAGATCTCATTCTGTTCTTCCAAATCTGGAAATTGCTTCCATCGAAGTGAGGGACTCCCCTGACATTGAACGCATTTTCCATGACAAAGAAGGACATATTCAACACCAGTAACCTTTAACCTCCCTCTGATACCACTTGAAGGACCCCGGGACACCCTGATAGGGGAGGGGTGAATCAGGGTGACCACTTTTTATTTTAATGTGATGGATCTTGTTCCCACGTTGGTAGGAACTTGTTGAACCTGTATGATGATTGTGATCAGAAAGAAAACATTCACATGCACAGAGAAGACACAACCATTTTTACTTGGTTCACCACTAAGGGCTACGTCCAAGGAGCATACGCCGACAGGTTGTCGGTCGTACCAAAATCCACTATGCTTCACTAGCGGTAGATTACAAAAGTTCGGGTACAGTTACTCTGTCCCAGGCTCACTGCCTTTACAAAGGTTCAGGGATAGCCCACTGCGTCCCTCGGGTCACTCCCATTGACTCCCCCTAGCTCACTGCCGTTGGTGAAGTCTCACTCAGTTTATAGACGTGAAGGTCTCTTCATCGTTTGCATAAGAATTCATCCTTTGTTGTATGTAGATTCTCTATTGAAGTCCGATTCTCACCAGAAGCAGAATATCACTTTTCCTCGAATGTATCGGGTAGTCTCCTGGCTTTCGTGCAGCTCCAAACAGGCCAGCGAGCTTTAGCAAAAACTGGCGCGCTTCTCCAAGCCAGACGCGCAAGTCCCAATACAGCGCGCAAGTCCAGACTGGCGCGCAAGTGTCACCAACGCACCTGCGCGACGCTTCCTTCCCCGACAACAAACTTGCGCGGTCAACTTCCTTTCTCTTCCAAACTGCCTTGGGCGCTCAGCAGACAACCGGCGCGCAAGCTCTACTTGCGCGACCAAACTACCACCTGCGCGGCTCAACCACCTGCGCGACGAGAGCTCGAACAATCTCTAAGTCTCGAACTCCGTAGGAAATGAGGAGGGGTGGTCCAGTATTTATAGGCAAACTGGACCCTCTGCGTGGAGGCGCGCAAGTCCCTCAGCGGCGCGCAAGTCTTGTCTCCAGTAACCTCTGTCACGCAACTCACTTGCGCGACCCAACCAATACTTGCGCGACCTTCTTTCCTTAGCCAAATTTTGATGTTCTGATCCTCAAAAACATATGGCGCGCAAGTCTTTTATCCTCCAAGAGCTCGGCGTGCAAGTACCTTTTCTAAAAACACTTTACTTTATTGGCCGATTTTCAGGCCCAAAAATTTGGCAAACACTGGGAAACGACGCCACCTTCACTACTATTTTATGCTTGAACGGTATGATCTCTTTGTTGGTACACATCCTGAACTTCCACTGAGGATTGAAAAAAAACACAAACCATACGCCAAATCATGCTTTGAAGACCCTGGTTCCAACATGAAGACGCCGTCGCCGCCATCCAAACCCCCTGCCGCCGCCGGAACCCGCCGGAAACACCCAGAAAACCCGAATTTCCCGCAAACTTCGGCGAACGATTGCGGATGACTCCGACCTCCGATTTCAAATCCGAAATGAGGGTCGGAAAGAGAAAATTGTATACTACGCGTCCATGGGATTTTTTCGAATATTATATGACGAACCGATGCTAAAATTGGGGTTCAAAGGGGGGCCCGGGATTTAAAACTCAAACAACACCACCTACCTCACTGGGCTTCGCCCGGAGCTTCGCGTCGATCCGCCGGCACCACCGCACCTTGCCGGAGTCGCCTTTCCGGAGCTCGCCTCACCGGAGCTCGCCTTGCTGGAGGTGAAGGAGGGGGAGGAGGGTTTGAGGGAGAAGAGGAAGAAGAAGAAGGGGGGGGGGTGTTTAAGTACAAATCACTTAAACGCCCGCCCGACAGCCCCGAACCCAAACTCCCGACGGGGTCGGGATTTAGCCTCCCCTAGGCTAAGAACCACGCTCTGAGCGCAACGGCGGTCTCAGAATTTTATTCCGATACCCCGTTCAAAAGTTATAAAACTTAACGTCCGAAGCCGCTAAATTACGAAAACGCCCCTGAGGCCATTTTTCATAGACGGGTCGCGCCCGCAAAACTTACACCCCTCCTAGGGTAAACGGCACGCTCCGAACTCAACGGTGCCCTCGTTTTTCCAATCCGAGCCACCGTTTAAGAGATACCTGTGTTTCGCCATTAAATGAATTAAATAAATTTATTTAATCCGTTTAACGTTCCAGAAGCGGGTGAGGGGTCCAAACATCCCGCGCCGACAAGTTTTATGTAGTTCCTAGGGTAAAAACCCCATTCCGGACCCATCCGTACACTCGGATCCATGATCCGGAACTCCGTTTAGGAGTTATCTTATTTATTTATCATTTCCAGTGTGAACGCACTGAAAATTTAATTTCGGCCACTCCGGGGCTCGGAATCGCACGCCGTCTGAAGGCCCTGCTCTGGAATATCATTAAGAATATTCCAAAGTCTTTCACAGAAAAAACCTGGGTTCTTACATCATTCCCTCCTTCAAGCTTTTCGTCCTCAAAAAGCAAAACTAGGGAGCAACACAGGGTACTAAGCCCACACCTGGCTTTTCCATACCCAGAAGAACCCACACACAGCTCTGCGTCACCGCACACAGATCAAAGGATTGATCTGTCCATGCTAGGTCGGCCCTTGACGACGTTGTGCACCCACTGCAGACTTTGGGGTTAGGGAAAAGTGGTAAGGTAGCTCACCATCCCTTTGCACGGTCTCAAACGGCCCGAAGGCCCTCGGGGGTAACTCACCTCCCCGGTCAAACCTATACGTCGCACGCCGCGACTGGAATCACCGCCCACACCTGAAACAAGGCCCGGTGATTCCCTCCTTCAGAATATCCATATGGTGAAACACCCAAGGATATCTGGTCACGCAAGATTCCACAGTCGATGTCTCTCAACCAAAACTCTCTTACACGCTCGGAAGCGAAGGAGTCACACCATCGACTAAAGGAAAAGGTCTCACACCTTTTTCCTTACCAACACAGGGTTACATCCGACGCCCTGCGTCACCCTAGTAACACCTCAAACAAGGAACAGGGAGAAAAGCCTTTCACACGCAGAGCCTAACAATTCTACTGCAAAAAGTAGAAGAGTCGCAAGGGGTACTTCTCACCATCCCATGCTCTGCAGGATCGTAGACATCCAAAGCTCGCGGATGTCCGTGGTCCCAACTTTCGACTCTCGGAGCCCGACGTGGACCACCTAGTGGTGATGGGAAGACCTCATAAGGTCATCCTCCACTTCCAGCTCCTCCCGCTCCTCTGCTAGCACCACCTCTCTGGGAGCTACTCCGATCGCGGCGCTGCCTCTGTCGTGGTGGTGCGTCTGTTGCCTGCCCGAAACTCTCAGCAACTCGAGTCGGGCAGTATCGTGCCAAGTGACCTCGCCCGTCACAAGCATAGCACCGGCGCTCTCTGGGCTGCCCTGGTGCCCTCCAGCACCACTGTGGTGTACGACCACGGCCCGGGATCCACTCACGAAAGGGCATCCTCGGCTGAGGCCTGCGCCCTTTTCGCCACAGTGGTATACGACCACATCTCCGAAACCGGCAGTGGGAAGGCCACCTGCATCGAGGTCCTGTCCTCCGGCGCCTGCTAGCTACGACAGACGTCCCGGCTCCGTCGCGCCCACTGCCACTACCAACCGCAAAACATGACAGGAAGCCCTCTGTCACCAGCGCCTGCTCTAGCATCCCGACATATGTAGAAATGCCCAACGGTACTATGATAACACGAACTTCTCAGCGGAGACTCTGCTCAAACTTCCGCGCTCGGAAGTTGTCTTCATGGACCAATTCCGAGTAAAAGCATGCACGGTCTGCAAAACTATTCGCGTACTCGGCCACCGTCATCCCTCCCTGCTGAAACTGCAGGAGCTCCTGAATCCGAATGGAGTGCAAGAAGGAGGGGAAAAACTCCTCACGGAGCAACAACTGAAAGTCGTCCAATGAAAACGACGACTCGTCAAGAAACTGAGTCACCAGACTCCACCAACGCCAATCCGATCCACAGAAAAGGCTGGTTGCCAAATCCACTCTCTGGTCTGTCGGCATCTGCACAAGCCTGAAAAGGAGAACCACTGTCTCGAGCCAAACCTCTGCTGCCTAAGGGTCTGGCTCACCACTGAACCTCAGTGGTCTCTGCCGCTGGAACTCACGGAGCGCACTCAACCTGCGCTCAAACTCAGCCTGATCTGCTGAAACTTCCTGCTACTCAACAAGTGGGGGTGCTGCTACCAGCCCACCCGGAGAAAGGGCTCGCATGATGGGTTCTGGACTGAGGCCTCGTAGCTCATAGGGTCGTAGTCACGTACCCAAAGCTGGTATCCTGGCTGGATGTCCTCGCGGAGACATCCTGAATATTATCAAGGAGTGCCGCGGTCAGATGAGCATACATGTATATACCAACAACAACAATGATGGGGAGCTGGCTCAAGAAGGATAGTCAAAGAATCAATCCTATGTGATGCACAATCCAATTTACCCTACAACAAGTGTCTCAGCATGCCGAGTCGACAAGCGGGTTATCAAGGTCCTGGTGAATGGATACGTCGGCCGCCGCACCATCACTGGACTCCCTGGCCTGAGAGCCACTCTCGAGACACGTAAACACTGTTGCCCTAAATCCCAACCAATTCCTCTTTTAGGGACGTCCGCACAACGTCCCAAGGAACGAACCACCTCTGATACCACTTTGTCACGACCCGACCCTACCCGGGCACGAGCCGCAACTACCCCAGGCCCGCCTCCATAGGCCAGGGGCTGGCGACCAGCACCGAAGGCACAACAACTTGGGGAGGCCTTTGCCCACGCACCTGTACACACACACACACACAACACACTCAATGCAAAAGTGCAGAGTAAAAGAAAAGGGAAAGAAAAGTAAAGGGAAACTGCTATATAGAGACCACAATGTGCATCGACCTCTAACAGTACAAAGTACAAGCTGAAAAGAAAAGGGAAAAAACACACGCCCAACCAAAAAGTACCACAACCCGGCAACAGGTAAACAAAAAGGAACAGCTAACGGGTCTCCCACCTTGAACCCGGCCACGACCACCGCACGCGGTCCAAGCTCCCAAGATCCTACGCTCCACCGACGTCACGCTCCACCTGTCCGTCGTCTGCAAAGGCACACCAAGTGCGGGCAAATCCCAAGCAGGGGTGAGTATAAAAATACTCAGTAGGATACCCCGAAGGCTCGAGGGAGAAACAAAGGAGGTACCGAAGGGTGAGCAGTAGAGCGAACAAGAAAAGTAGAGGAGTATAACCGAAGGTGCAGTAAAGAGTATAGTAAAGAGTCCAGCTCAACCCAACAAGAGAAAGGAAGTAGACTATTCCAGGCACAAGGAGTTAGAAATGGTGAGAAGATGAACTTCCCGTCGAGTCTTCGCTACCTATAGCAGGAGAGTAGACTCATCCAACCACGAGAATCTTGACACGAAAAGCACGTGGCATACCCCGCACGTCTTCACCTCTCCTGAAAGGAGAGTAGCCAAAACCCAAGAAGTGGGTGCTAGAATAAGGTATATACAAGTCCATATGCTCAACAAGAAGCCCGAACAACGTCTTAAGGGGATCTCCATCCCGTAGCTCAGCCCAAGAAAAGTGTCGCCAACAGTCCCAGACATAAACTCCATCGATGCCCAGCATCCCGCACGTCTGCCCTGAACCGCAAGCCAAGGGGCTCAGTCACCGCACCTTGATACTATCCGCTTTGGGCGGCACTGACTCACCCGCACGGTTTTAGATCACATCTCAAGAACGCGTCTCAGTGGGGAAAGCGCCCCTCGTACTTGAGAGTTTTAGGGAAAGTCCGACCACACCTCATCACTGCCCTGCAGTCGAGAGGTCTCCTCAAAGTCAAGCCATTCCATCACCGACCCGTACAACCAAGGGTCCCGCTCCGGTAATCACGGAGGTAAGCCACAGACTAGCCTAGTCGAGAGGACTGAGTCTGGAATGCCAACCGGTGCCCCCCACTGCCCAGCCCTGCTGGAGGGTAATTCATAACCAGATATCAGGTGACCCACCGTCTAGCCCCGCTGGAGGGTAAACCCTAATACATCGTCAGGAAACCCACTGCCCAGCCCCGCTGGAGGGTAAACCATAATCAGATATCGGGTGACCCACTGCCCAGCCCCGCTGGAGGGTAAACCATAATCAGATATCGGGTGACCCACTGCCCAGCCCTGCTGGAGGGTAAACCAAATTACATCATCAGGCGACCCACTGCCCATCCCCGCTGGAGGGTAGACCTGGAATAAGTCAACAAGCGACCCACTGCCCAGCCTTGCTGGAGGGTAGACCTGGAATAGACGACGGGTGACCCACTGCCCAGCCCTGCTGGAGGGTAGACCCCAAGAGGTCGTCAGGTGACCCACTGCCCAGTCTCTACTGGAGGGTAGACCCTAATAACGTCGGGTGACCCACTGCCCAGTCTCTGCTGGAGGGTAAACCCTAATAGCGTCAAGTGACCCACTGCCCAATATCTACTGGAGGGTAAACCCTAAAAGTCAGTGAGCGACCCACTGCCCAGCCCTGCTGGAGGGTAAGCCCGAGGAAGTCGATGAGTAACCCACTGCCCAGCCCCACTGGAGGGTAGAACTCAGAAACTGCTCTAGACATCTCCACTAGAGGGCACAACACTGGCCAACTAAACATGGAGTGGGTATCCTGCAACCTCCCAACTCCAGAACAACTCACCCAAAAGAGGTGCAGCATCTGCTCCAGCACTTGGGTGTCACTAGCACCGCTACCGGCCAATCCAATGAGAGCAAAACTAGGGGGAGACCACTCAACCCTGCTGGCCAAACAAACGAGCACCAAAGGACCCTCTACATCGTGAGAGGTCCAAATACACAAAGCAGAACACGACACACACTTGGGGCCCACACGACGTGTGGACCCAAGTAAACCCCAACCAAGTGCATGAACGTCTCAGGTACGAACCACACGTACCTCCAAGCACTCTCGTATACTCCCAGAGTATACCACGTCTCCAGCCCAAGGGCTATCGTGCACACGACACCCAACGTCAATGCAAAGGCGTGACGTAACAACTCCACCTCAAAGGCCCAGGCACGGCCAACCACCTCACCTCAAGCATTTACATCACTCACACGGGAGTGCACGCGATCATTCGCCAAAGGTCCACTACAAGCAAAGTAGGGAGAACCACCACTGGAGCACCTTTCATGCTTCCACTTTTAACAAGATCACGCAAGAGGCTCCGTACAGCCAAACAGATCACACAGTTGTAATCCTTGCGGAAAAACACGCGAGTTAGACTACTCACTCGCCCGAAACGGTCAACAGGTGGAAAAGGTACTATTCACCGTGACCAAACCCGTGTGGGGCCCACCCCAAGATCCCGAAACTGAACCAACGGATCACGCCACTGCGATCCCCTTGGAAAAACACATGGGATTGAGTACTCAATCGCCCAAAACGGACACCCGGTGAAAAGGGTACTATTCACCGTAGCCGAGTTGGGTGGGACCCACACCACGTCCCTAAAAAAGGTCGGGCGAACTGCACCATCACAAAGCTCTTGGAAAAGCACGTCAAATTGACTGCTTACTTGCGTGGGACGGGTACCCGGAGAAAAAGGTGCCTTCCGGCGTACCGCACACGAGCGGTACCACGTGGGACCCGCAACCCAGTCCCGAAACTCAACGAACGGATCGCACCATTGCGATCCTCTCGAAAAAGCACATAAGATGGACTACTCACTTGTCCAAAACGGTCGCTCGGTGATAAAGATGGAAAATCACCGTCGACGCCCAAACAGCCCTCGTGGGCCCCGCACCATCGCTCCGAATTAGGGCGGGCGGATTGCACCACTGTAATCCCCTCGAAAAAACATCCAAAAACGACTGCTCGTACGCCCCGAACGGACGTTCGGTGAAAAAGTCGTGAAACGCCACCCGCAGCTCAAAAGACGGGCCGTGGGGCCCGCGCCTCAACTCCGGCCTCAACGCTTGAAACCACCCTGAAAACCTCCGCCTCGACGCCAGGGTTCCAACGCCACTGACGGCGCTTAAAACGGACGTCAGACGCGTCCGCGCCGCTCAAAACAAGAGTCTCGGGGATTACGCTCGTCCACTTAAGGATACGTCGCGCCTCCGCGACCCCTCGTTTCAGGAATTAAAAATTCCCGAAACCATCTCAAAAAGACCGTCTCGTCAATACAGTTCCACCTCCATAGACGGCGCGTCAAACGGACGCGCCGTTTGGAAGTTACTGCATTTTAAACGTCACCGGACGTAATAGGGGGTGGTCCGGACCGGTCCGGTCGGTCCCCACCCCCTGGACCGGCTCAGGCCGGCCGGCCCACGGCTCAGCCGGCTGAGCCGGTGCGGTCCCCGGCTCACCCGCGCGGACCGCGGTTCCCCAAACTGGACCGGCCCGAAGGCCGGTCTCTCTTCCACGCGCAGACCCGCAAAAGCGAGTCCGCTGTCTGCCTGCCGGGGTCAGCGACCCCGGTCTTCCGCGATCTCGCGCCCCCCACCAGCGTTCGCCGCCTCCCGGTGCTCCCCTGCGCTCCGCCCCGGTGAGCTCCGCCTAGCCCCGCCAACAGACGCCGCGCCAGCCGCCGGAGTCGCGCGCACCGCCGCCTGGATGAGAAGCCGCCGCCGCCCTTCGCCTGAAGACGCCGTCGCCGCCAGCCGAACCCCCTGCCGCCGCCGGAACCCGCCGGAAACACCCAGAAAACCCGAATTTCCCGCAAACTTTGGCGAACGATTGCGGATGACTCCGACCTCCGATTTCAAATCTGAAATGAGCGTCAGAAATAGAAAATTTTATACTACGCGTCCATGGTATTTGTTCGAAGATTAAATGACGAATCGATGCTAAAATTGGGGTTCAAAGGGGGGCTCGGGATTTAAAACTCAAACAACACCACCTACCTCGCTGGGCTTCGCCCAGAGCTTCGCGTCGATCCGCTGGCACCACCGCACCTTGCCGGAGTCGCCTCGCCGGAGCTCGCCTCGTCGGAGCTCGCCTCGCCGGAGGTGAAGGAGGGGGAGGAGGGTTTGAGGGAGAAGAGGAAGAAGAAGAAGGGGGGGGGTGTTTAAGTACAAATCACTTAAACGCCCGCCCGACAGCCCCGAACCCGAACTCCCGACGGGGTCAGGATTTAGCCTCCCCTAGGCTAAGAACCACGCTTTGAGCGCAACGGAGGTCTTGGAATTTTATTCCGAGACCCCGTTCAAAAGTTATAAAACTTAACGTCCGAAGCCGCTAAATTACAAAAACACCCCTAGGGCCATTTTTCACAAACGGGCTGCGCCCGCAAAACTTACACCTCTCCTAGGGTAAACGACACGCTCTGAACTCAACGGTGCCCTCGATTTTCCAATCCGAGCCACCGTTTAATAGATACCTGTGTTTCACCATTAAACGAATTAAATAAATTTATTTAATCCGTTTAACGTTCCAGAAGCGGGCGAGGGGTCCAAACATCCCGGGTCGACAAGTTTTATGTCGTTCCTAGGGTAAAAACCCCATTCCGGACCCATCTGTACACTCGGATCCCTGATCCGGAACTCCGTTTAGTAGTTATCTCATTTATTTAGCATTTCCAGTGTGAACGCACTGAAAATTTAATTCCGGCCACTCCGGGGCTCGGAATCGCACGCCGTCTGAAGGCCCTGCTCTGGAATATCATCAACAATATTCCAAATTCTTTCACAGCAAAACCCGGGTTCTTACATTGAAGTTTTCCAATTACAAAATATTGGATGGAGAAGTTGCTAGAAAACTATAATTTTTTATTTGTCTTAGTTAGAAGTTTTGAAAAGTTTCTAAACAAACTATCCGTGAGACGATCCATTGAACAAAACATCAGATATAGATTCTATTTCTATTATAAAGACAAGATGCTCGGGGTATGAAGAACCTGAGAAATCAAAGATGATGGTTTTCAGTAAGAATAGGCCATCATATGTATATCATCAGACAAACTTGATTAGATGATGACTATCAGATGGACCATAGTTGATATTTTTGAAAGTAAAGATATGTATAGATTTATATCGGATGAACTTGATCATATGAAAATCATCAGACATTGATTTTTTTAGTAAGTATATATTTTTTTAGTTTATGAGTTTTGAGTTTTTTTTGTGATGTTAAAAATGTTGAAGAAAAGAAAAGTGTCTCAAGAAGTCAGTTTTGAATATCTGAGAAAAGATCAAGGGGGATATCATATTTATAATCAGACACAAATGAATGAACTGAAGAGAGAAGTCACATATAAGAAAACAAAGATACAAAATATAAAATTGTGGGTTTTACCAAATACTATGTTTTGAATGAAAACAAAAAAGTAAGAATAATTAATTTGTAAAAGATGTGTTAAAGTTTCTACAAGGCATAATGTTTTAGGTGTCTGAAGTCTTTAGAAGTTAAAACAATGTAGTCAATCATCTTTAGTTGGCTTAAAGAAATATATATAGAAATGTTTACTATGTTTTTTTGAGATAAAGATCCAAGTTGTGATGTTTTTAAGTACCGATAAAGAAATACCATCAGACATAATTTTCTAATCAGATAAATTTTTATAATCAGACTAATGTTTGAAATTAGATGAAGTTTTTCCATTGGTGAACAATATGGTTAGACTAAAAAACCATATGAATAGTATGATTGGACTGAGAAAGTATATGAACAACATGATCAGGATGAGAAAGAAGATGAACTATATGATCATAATGGGAAAGTGAATGAACAGTATGATTAGAATGATAAAGTAGATGAACAGTATGATCTCCCTAAGAAAGAAAATGAATAGTATGATCGAATAAAGAAAGAATATGAATAGTACGATCTGATGAACTTTATGGTCATATTAACAATATGATTAGATGAAAAAATGTTTTCTAGTTTTAAAAAGTTGATGAGTTTCTTAAACATCGAGTTTGAGGAAATTTGAATAAATTTGGAAAATGCTGGAGAATTTTAGAAGATTTGAGAAGACTCGAGAAGAGTTTATAAGATTTGAGAAACATACCAACAAGATTCAAATGAGTGTGAAATTCATATTTATGAAATTTGAGTGAGTGGGAAAAGAAATTGGTTTCCTACTCTTATCTTTTCTGGAGAACCTACAAATTGAAGGGCACATTATATTTGTACTTGTGATGAACACTATTTGGAGAGAGACAAAAAAGTTGAAGTGTTGAATATTTTTTGTCAGAAGTGGTTTATGAATGGAGGCTTCAGTTAGAACATAGGTTTGTAGGATTTTTTTCTTACTAGACCAAGGGGATCAGACTAAGTTTTTGAGTAGAAGTTTGAGAAGTGTAGTTTTGTTAAATAGGAAGATTAGAAAGTTTGGTTTAAGAAAAAATTGAGAAAAGGTCCATCAGATAGAGCACATCAGATGGAACCCATTAGATGAAGGCTCATTGGATGCAAGTGTACCACCCCCAATTTCAAGTAAGTAACCCTTTATTTATGATTTTTAAGTATCTAAAGTGTTTGGGTGAAGTTTAGGAGTGTTTGGAAGACTTTTAGAATGTTTTGGGGCTTTTATAAAAGTGCACAGTTTGAGCATAGTTTGTAGAAACCATGAAAATACTACAGAAAATCGTGCGCATTGAGACATGGGCTAATGGGAAGGCGCAAAGTTTGTCCAAACTATGCAGAAACCTATGAGAAACCTTTAAAAGTGGGATAGAGGGATTTTTCATGGTTGGAACATGGTTTTTATAACCATTTGGCCCAACCATGTCAGGTACTCCTTTAGGTTTCTTGTATATAGTACACTTTGGATAGATCTAAGGTTTTTAATGCCAATTATGGTTATATGTGGCCTTATTTATGTTAGGGGAATAGATCTAAGGTGGGTTTTGGAGATTCTACCTGGTTTTGTGGGCATTTTTGTGCCATTCTTCATTTCCACCATAATTCCAATGGTAGGTGGATTCACCCTCAAATCCTCTTGTTATAAATTGAAGGATTAGTTTCAAATCATTTTAATTTCTTGAAAATGATTTTGAAATTGATGTGTAAATAATGGTAGAACCCTCTTTAGTGATGGTTTGTAAATTTTTGGAAATTGGTTGTTGTGAAAAGTGCTTGGTTTTGCGATTTTAAAATGATGCATTAAAACATGTATTGGTTTTGATTCATGGGAAATTTTTTGTGGAAAGGATTTCAATAAGAATATTTTTTTTATTGAAATGGATTGAAATGAATGTTTTGAAATGGTTTTAGAATACATGGGTTTGTGTGAGTTCATGATTTCTATGTGACCGTAAATATGGAGCATGTACCATTGGGGTATAGAGGGACATGACCCTAGATAAGGGGTGTGTTCCATTGGGGAATAAGAAGATTGAACACATTTTATTTACTTAGTGGATGGATGAGAAACTGATAATGAATATGGAACTATCATTAAATCATTCATGTGTGGGTTTTCTTATAAATCATGGATTGGGTTTTCCAGAAAGGAATGTGAAATGGTTTAAAGGATTGTTTGGTTGCCTTCCTTGTAAAAAATTTTAGTAAGGACAAATATTTTGGTTCTAAACCACTTGACTTTAATATAAAATATTTTCAATTATTTTATATATATTTTTATATTAATTGTTTTATAAATTTTTTTTAATATAAATTTGCTAACATGTTCTATCCTAGTGATGTGAGTAGGGAAGTCATTTGGGGAAATCCTATCGAGTTTCATTACTTACCCCTACTTTGGAACTTTGGTGCTTTTGAAGATATTGTTTATTAGGACACAAGAAAAGGTAAAGTATCACACTTATCTAGTGGTGAATCATGATACTTGGGACGTATTATGGAGTTATAGAATGCAACTTTTTTGGAGCTATGGAGTTATGCATTTAGAGTCCTTGGGTTTTTTTGGTTTTGTGTTCCGCTTTGTACTTTGATATTAGGTGTATTCTGCTGCAGTACACTATTTTAGTTATTTTTTATTTTAATAGTATTACTTTGAGTTTTTTACATTGTTATCATGCACCATGTAGTTTTTATTTTATTTTGGTATGTTTGGTTGGGGTGTTTTATTTTTAAATGGAAAATCATCCCCCATTGGTCAATGAAGCCCTTGGAATTTATTTCCAGCCTTTAGCATTTGGGGATGTTTCTTAAGTCCAAGTATCAATTATTCCTTAACTAAAGCCAATGAGAAGGTAAGGAATGTTATAAATGGTGTCATTCATGGCTGGTCCATCTTTCCTTTTGACAAGTGGTACCAGTTTTTTTTGATACTTGGTTATTAGTTGTGTTGGTCTTGGAGTTGAAATTCATTCTAGTCTATTCCTTATCTTTGGTTGGTGGAAAGGAGTAGGATTTTCAGGACTTGAAATTTAGAGCATAAAAAGACATAGATAACCTTTTTATACTGAACATAAAGTTACTTGGGAGGTGGGTACATGAGTGTTTTTGGAGACACTTATAGGAATTGGAATCTCATTATCATGGGTTTATCCAATGAGAGGAGCATGACATGAATTTTAGATATGACTTCCCACTAGGAGTGCACATTTCATTTTCAGTAATGATATATGATTTGGTGAAAAAAAATATTTTTGAAAATCATTGAAATGGTTTCCAAATGTGAGATTTTGAAAAATTCATGATATGGGTATTTTGAAAACGATTGATTTTCAAAAGCATGGTGAAATTTTCAAAAATGGTCAAACATAGAAATGTCAAATTTTGGGAAGAAATTTTATTATAGTAATGACATGGTAGAATTTGAAATTGTTAAGCCTTTAATTTAACGAGAGTGAGACTTATGGAATTTGTTATGTTTATAGAAAATGTAACCCGATAGGCGTCATAGAAACCAACCGGAGGAAGGTGTTGAGAACGTAGTTGCACCTGAGCTACAGGTGAACCAATAGCTAGTTTAGAGTATAGTTAAATATTTTCAAGTTGTGGATTGAGGGAACTGATGGGATGAACCAAGGCAAGTGTATCAATCTATTTAGTTCCAAAAGTAGAATCCACCCATCTTTTGGGGTGATTTAGAACCAGAGAAGATAAAGGTTTGGTTGAACAGGATGAATCGAACCTTCGATTTCCTAGGCACACCAAGAGAGATAAAATTCAAGATGGAAATATATATGATGGAATATATTTCATGCAAATAGTGAGAATTAGAAGTTAAGTCTAAATTATACCAAGGACTTTTTTGGGAGAATTTTGAAGAATTGTTCAACAAACAATTCTATCCTCACATGTTCAGGATCCCTAGAATGATAGAATTATTTATCTTGAAATAGGAGAGCCTCATAGTGATAGAGTATGTGACTAAATTTATGAATTTAGTTCTCTTTTCACCCAAAGTTTCTGCTAGCGTGTCCTTAAAGGTGTGCATTTTTGATTCAGGTCTTAGGTAGGAGATTCGTTCAAAGATTTTTATACTTTGTATAACAGATTATATAGAGATGGTCATAGAGTAATGGTGGTAGAAAGGGACATATATAAAGCTACAGGTGGAGGGATCATGTTGATACATATGGTAAATGGTGGTAACTCTAATTTTGGGAGAAAGTGGAATAGGGACACCTATTTCTAAGGTATGAGGATGACTCAGAATCAAATGGATGGATCGGTAAATCTTCCTCCAAGACCTAAGATAAAAGATGGATGTTTCAGATGTGTTTTGTTCGACCACATGAAGTGAGAGTGTAAAACACTACATAAATCACACCACAATTTTAATAATATGGGCATCTTCAGTGATATTGTCACAGTGCTCTGAGGTTGGGTGTTCGCGACACTTCTCATGAGTTGTAGACATCGTATGCTTCAATGAGACGAGGGAAGCATAAAAATCCTATTAAGTAGAATATATATGGCCTTGCTAATTCTAGGAATACCATTACTTCTCAACAGGGGAAATCTAAATAAGGAAATAACAAAAAAAGTTATGTGAGTAAGAAATTATATGGATCTGAGCAAGTTATTATGGATGATCAGTCTGGACCATCGACGGTGAGAGGTACAATTATTTTTAATTCTACCCTCATGAAAGATTTGTTTGATACAGGTGAATACCATTAATTTATTGCTTCTCGTTCTATTGATTTGATGAGTTTAATGTTGATATGATTCCTTCTATGTTGAAACTATAAACTCATCTTGGTCAAAGAGAATGTCAAACCTTTATGTGTAGATAATGTTCTATAACTATTGATGGTGTTGAGTTGATATGGAATTTCTTAGTACTTGAGATAGATGTCTATTATATAATCCCACATATGTATTGGTTGACAATGTTCAAGGATCACGTTGACTGTTATACCAGACGGGTTAGTTTTACGACTGATGATGGTGTCGATCATCTCTTTAGAGAGGACCGAGATGTAAAGGAAGGTGTCACATACTTGTAAAAACCAGAAATTGGAACGATATCATAATAGTTGGTAGCATTGAATTTGGTATTGATGGAAGATAACAAGAATAGTTTTTATCTAGCAGTGGTTGAATAGTTTCAGGATGTTTTTCCCAATAATTTCCTAGGGTTTCCACCCATAATAGAAATGGAGTTTACGGTTGATCTCCTTCTAGGGAATAGTCCTATTTCCCTTCCATCTTACTAGATTGAAACAAAAAAATTAAGAGATATAAAAGAGATATTATAAGATAAGTAAACCAAAGGGTTCACTCAGCCTAACACATTTCTATGGGCATCACCGATCTTGTTTTTCAAAAAGGCGGATGGAACTCTTCAACTATATGTGGACTTAACCAAGTTATGCTAAAGAATCAGTATCAAATTTCTCACATTGATGATCTGTTTGATCAGTTAATGAGATCTTAATTATTTTTTTAAAATTGATTTGTGATTAGGATATCACCAATTGCGGGTTCAAAAGGGGGATATTCCAAAAATAAAATTTAGGAGTAGATATGACCATTATAAATACGTGGTAATACCTTTCGGTCTTATGAATACACTGGTAGTATTTATGAAATTGATGAATTGAATATTTTAGAGGTATCTAGATTATTTTGTAGTGGTGTTTGTGGATGACATATTGGTGTATTCAAGGGCAAGGGCTTAACACGAGCAACAATTAGCAACAATGTTTGGAATATTGAGAGATAATTGTCTGCATGCCAAATTATCAAATTGTGATTTTTGGATACAAGAGGTACACTTACTTGGAAATGTAATATCTGAAAGGGTTGTTTATGTGGATCTAGAAAACATAGAGGTTGTTTTCTCATGATAACAGACAAAGAATGTCTTTGACATACGCAGTTTCCTTGTTCTAGCTGGTTATTACCAATGTTTTTTTTCATGATTTATCATGAATAGATTCACCAATGACAACATTGATAAGGAAAAATGTTCCATTATAATGGAATGATGAATGTTATAAGTCTTTTAAAGTGGTTAAATTTAACCTTACATTGACACCAATATTTATTTTTTCAGAATTAGGATAAGGATACATGGTGTATTGTGATACTTTGAGATTTCGGTTGGGATGTGTTATTATATTGGGAGATCATGTTGTTGTGTATGGCTCAATAAAGTTATGGTTTCATGAGAATAACTACCCAACACATGATTTGGAGTTAGCTACCATAATCCATGATTTGAATACATGGCGTCATTACCTATTTGGAGAGAAATTTATTGAGTTTATAGATTATAAAATCATAAAACATATTTTCTCACAAAGTGATTTGAAATTGAGATAGAGAAGATGAATGGAGTATCTCCAAATGTTAGAATTTTAATTTATGTATACACTGGGTAAGGGAAATTCAGTGGAAAATTCATTAAGCAAAAATTCATATGCTCAGTTGGAAAAAGAGGATTTAGATAAGTGGCAGTTGATTTCAGTCATAGCTAACATGAACTTGGAATGTGAAGACTGAGGCGATGTTGCAGTTTTCTTTCCAATTTCGTTTTTTTCTTGATTTGATGGAGATGGTTAATGAGGCATAGCTATCTGATTCAAAATGTGTTTCCATGAGGAAAAAACTCAATGGTGGGGAGACCGTTGAGGGATGGAAACTAGATGTGAATTTAGTGTTTTGGTTCAGAGATCATGTGTTTGTACCTATATCTTATCAGGAACAACTTCTTCATGCTTACCACCATTCAAGATGGTATTTTTATCATGGAATATTGAAGATGTATAAGGTGTTGAAATCATAGTTTTTGTGGGTCGATATGAAAATAATGTTGGATGAGTTTGTTTCAAGATGCTTAACTTGTCCACAGGTTAAGGTAGAACATCACTGACCAAAAGGTATGTTGTAGTATTTACCCATCCTAGTTTGGAATTAGGAGCAGATAACCATGGATTTTGTAACAGGTCTCCCAAGAATGGTTCAAAAACACGATGTCATGTGGGTGATAGTGGATCTTCTCACAAAGTCATCCCATTTCATCCCTATTCTTGAATATCATATGGTTGAGGACTTTTCAAAAATCTATATTTGAGAAGTGGTAAAGAGGAATGAAATACCAATTTTTATAGTATCATATAGAGATCCAAGGCTTATGTCTTGTTTCTGTAAATCCTTATAGAAATCCCTTTGGAATCAGCTGACTATGAGTAAAACATATCATCTTCAGATGGATGGGAAATCTAAAATGATTATATAAAAATTGGAAGACATGATACGAGTTTGTGTAATGTATTTCAGTGTCTCATGGGAAGAGAACATACCGTTAGTGGAGTTATCATATAAAAATAGTTATTAACCTTGGATATAAATGGTTCCTTTTGAATCATTGTATTGGCGTTCTTCTTGCTTACCACTTTGTTGGGTGGAAACAGTTGAGACTTCACTAGTTAGGCCAAAAATTGTCCAAGAAAAAATGGAGAAGATTCAGTTGATCATAAAATGGATCGAGACAACTAAGAGTCATCATAAATTTTATGTGGATCATCGTCAATGACTATTGTCATTCGAGCTAAGTGATCATATGTTATTGAGGAGCTCTCAAAGTCTTGGGCATCCATCATTTTGGAAAGTAGGGAAAGTTATATTCTAGATACATAGTCCCTTTTTAGATACTTTAATGGGTTGGTGAGGTGGAATATCAGTTGGAATTGTTACCATGGTTCAATGTTGTGCATAATGTGTTTCATGCATCTCAGTTGAAAAAGTATCAGGTTGATCCTAGACATGTGATTTTATGGGATCACATTGAACTATATCTAAATGATTCATTGGTACATGTTCTAGTGAAGATTTTGGATAGTCAAGAGAAAGTATTGCATGGAAAAGCATCAATCTAGTGAGGTTTTTTGGTAACATGGTCAGATTTAGGAAGAGATTTGGGAACATGAGAAGGAAATGGCCGAGCAATGGACCGAAATCTTTCAGGATAACAATGGTTTTCTACTTTCCAAGGATGTAAAGGAAAATGGTGGGGAGGGTGTATCACACATGATTTCAATTAAGTAACCATTTATTTATTATTTTTAAGTTTATAAAGTATTTGGGTGAAGTTTGGGAGTTTTTGAAAGAATTTTGAAATGTTTTGGGGATTTTCTAAAGGTGCATGGTTTGATCACGGTTTGTAGAAACCATGAAAATCCTATAGGAAACCATGCACAATGAGACATAGACTAATGGGAATGAGAATGGTTAGGCACATGGTTTGGAAAAACTGTGTGGAAACTTAGGAGAAACTATGAAAAGTGGGATAGAGGGTTTTTTTCATGGTTGACACTTGTTTTTTCTAACTGTGCAAGAAAACCATGCGATTTGTTCCTTGAGGGAGAGGCTGATGCACATTTAACACATGATTTTCCTAACCATGCAACTAAGCATGAATAGCTAACAAATAAGATCCTAAAAAATGGATATGGGTCAGTATTAACTCTAAACCCCTTGTTTTTCCTCCATTTCGGCCCTAACTTGATAATTATTCTTCCCAAAGGACGTGGAACCTTTCCCCATAAAATCAAAATCAATTCAGAGGCATTTCTTGGTGCGTTAAATCCCAATTCCCTTGGTAAGTCTCCTTTTGTGGTAGTTTTTCATAGTTTTTCTTAGATCTACTTTCTTCCCTCTCCCAGTTTCTTAGATCTAGTCCAATTCTAATAAATTTAAGGTTATTGACGCCAATCATGGTTATATTTGAAATTTTTGATGTTAGGGGATGAGATCTAAGGCAGGTTTTGGAGGTTCAATCCAATTTTATGGGCATTTTTGTGTCGTTCTTTGTTTCAACCATAATTCCAAACGTAGGTGGAATCACTCTTGAATCCTCTTGTTAGCACTTGAATGCTTAGTTTCAAATCATTTTAATTACTTAATAGTGATGGTGAAATTGATGTGAAAGGCATGGTAGAAACATTTTTAGTGATGGTTTGTGAATTTGTGGAAATTGGTTGTTGTGTAAATTTCTTGGTTTTATGATTTAAAAATGATGCTTTAAAATATGTCTTGGTTTTTATTCATGGAAAAGTTTTTGTGAATTTTTTTTCAATAAAAATGATATTTTATTGAAATGGATTGAAATGGTTGTTTTGAAATGGTTTTGGAAAACATGGGTTTGTGTGAGTTCATGCTTTTGATGTGACCCTAAATAAGGGGAGTTCACCATTGAGATACAAAGGGATGTTACCCTGGATGAGGGGAATGTGTCATTAGAGCACAAGGAGATCAACCACTTTGTTATAACTTAGTGTATTGATGAAAAAATTATCATGAGTATGGAACTGTCAGTGAAGCATTCATGTGTGGGTGTGTTTGTGAATCATGGATTGGTTATTCCAAAAAGGAATGTGAAATGGTTTAAAGGATTGTTTGGTTATCTTCCTTGGAAACTATTTTAGTAAGGAAAACTATTTTTTCGCTAAACAACTTGGCTTTGATATAAACTATTTTCAATTTTTTTTATATAGATTGTTTTATATAGATTGTTTTATATAAATTGTTTTATTTAAATGTTCTAACATGTTCTATCCTAGTGGTGTGAGTATGGAAGTCTTTTGGGGAAAGCCTAATGAGTTTCATTACTCACCCCTACTTTAAAACCTTTGTGATTTTAAAGATATTGTTTATCAGGACACATGAAAAAGTAAAGTATCACACTTCTCTAGTGGTGCATCATGATACTTGGGGTTGTATTGTGGAGTTTGAGCATAGAGCATGTTTGGAGCTATAGATTTGTGTCTTTAGAGTCCTTGGGATTTGTTGGTTTTATCTTCCTCTTTTTACTTTGATATTAGTTTTCTTATGCTAGGGTACACTATTGTAGTTTGTTTTGATATTAATGGTATTAATTTAAGTTGTTTTACATTATTATCATGCATCATGTAGAGGTTTTTTGGTTATAATATGTTTTTTTGGAGTGTTTTATTTTTAAGGGGGAAATAATCCCCCATTAGTTAATGATTCCCTTGGAATATATTGTTAGCCTTTGGTGTCTTGGGGATGTATCTTAAGGACAAGTAGAAATTCTTCCTTGACTTAGGCCAATTAGGAGGGGTGATATGTTACAGTAGGCATCAAACTGAGTTTCTGGATGGACCTTTGGTGGAGCGTATTTCATAAAGTTTCATACTTTTGTTGTGACTCTATTTTTGTAAGAATTTTTTTTAAACTGATAAGAGTCATAATATTCTATCAGGAGATAGAAAGTGTCTAATAGGATTTGACAAAAAAATTGTATTCACTTCTTGGTAATAGTGAATTTCCATGGACCCACAAGAGTGGCCATTAAAGGATATAGGTTCTCACATTGAGGCCGATCCTTGAAAATCTTGTGTGCTTTGTTTACTTTCTTTCTTTTGCATACATGTGAGTTTGTTAAATGAAGATAGGAAATAACTCTAACAATTTATAGGTGTTAAGTTTCCTACAGTTTAAATTTGTAAAAAGGAAAAAATGGATTCAACCCCCCTCCCTTCTCAGTTGTTCTATGATCCTTTGGAACTTCAATTTCAATTCAAAATTTATATAAAAAATATTTCCATTAATGTGATATTTATAATTAATAATTTTTTTTACAAACAATATACAAAATTATAACACTTATAGCATAATTTCTCAAAATATAAACCTCTTTAAAAAAGTTCGTCCTTGTAATAAAACCAATATTGATTTTTTAATAGTAAATACAAAAATAAAAAAATTATAATTTTAATGTTATATAATCCATATATGATAAAATATATTTTCAATTACTATATATATATATATATATTAATGATATTATTAGTTAATAATGTGTTATATTGATGTGCGGTGTAAAGACCCATAAAATTCAAGGGAAATTTTTTCTTAATTTTCTTTGGAATTTTTACAAGAGCGCGGTTTCTGACGGCACCTGATTCCGAGGCCCAGTGTGCCCAAAATCAATTTCTGAAGTTTGGCTCGGGTACATTCAGTGAACGAACGAGCAGGAATTTCTAACTTTTGAACCGGTGCCCGGAATCGAATTCCGAGGGCACCAATGAACTCGCAGCGTCGATTTTCGCTTAAGGAGACCTTTTCTGAGGTTGCGTTTTATGCGGGTTGAGTGTTAGTTTTGGGGGAATTAAAATGAAGTTAAATAAAATGTGGAAACACATTTTATTTTTACCCATGTTGGTTATATCCTCCCAAAGGGAGTTAGAGGTGGGACCCACATCCACTTAACCTCCCTTGAGAGGATTAAGTGTGGTGGGGCCCACACGAACCCTAACTTTTCAACTCCCCTTAAAACTCCCAAATAACTCCTCTCTTATTAATTTGACAACTTGAGTTATTAATTGAGTTGAGTTGTTTAATTTCAAACCTTTGAAATTCAAATTGGTTTAGTTGTGTAAATAAAATAAGGATTAAGCTTATTTTATTTTGGTTAGATTTCTCTTGCCACCTTGAGAGAATTCGGGAGCTTTCTTCTTCTTCTTCAACCACGACGAAGAACGCGAAGAACACTTAGGCTCCGACGAAGAATGCCGTCACGTGCTGTCTCTTCTCTTCCTCACAGCCGGTGTGTTTCCGAAGATCGACGACGCCGCTTCTTCGATCTTCTTCCCATGTCAACGAAAGGAGACGCCGCTTCCTCCTCGGACTTTCTTCGTCAGCTTACGAAGCTTCACCAGCGAAGTACCTCTTCGGACGCACCTCGACGTCAACGGAATCAACGTACGGTTACCGCGATGCCCGACCTCCGCGACGCTTGTCTTCCGCGGCTTGTTGGCGTGCTCCGCTCTTGAAACCGAGGTAGGGGATTGTTGTTGTTTTATTAAATTATTTCCATTCTTGATTCTAGAATGTCAAACTTCGAGGATAAATGAATAAATGTTATCGTTTAACGAGAGGGTGGCCGGACCGCACAAACACGGCCGAACCCCCCCTCCTATGTTCATATTTGTTTCCTTGCGGATGGAACAGGATGGCGTGGTGCCGTCGCACCACGCGGGAATCGCACGACAATTATTGCGCGGTGCCATCGCGCCGCGCCGTGGAATGAAATTCAAGAACGCGACGTCGTCGCACCGCGTCAAAAGAAATCGAAGGCGCCGCGGCCGGAGCGGGGCTGCGGCGGAGGGGCGCGGTGCCATCGCACCGTGCCAGACGACGAAGGCCGCGGCCGGTTCTGGGCCGTGGCGGAACAAGATGACCGGCGGCCAGCCGGGCCACCGGTGTCAGAAGCCGGAAGGGGACCGGCCTTTGCCGGTCCCGTTGAGAAAGAACCGGCCGGCTAGGTTGGGCCGGCCGGAAGGGAGAAAAAACGGGGGAATTTAATTCCCCTGTCCAGCAAAACGGCCCCCCATAATGAGGGGGGGGGGGGGGGGGGGGCGAGCGCCCCCCGTTTTTCCAACAGCTCGGCCTTCGGCCGAGCTGGCAGCGCGCCCAGCACGCTGCGCCGGACCGGCTCCTGGCCGGGCCGGGCCGTGCCGGGACGGGTCGACCCTGTCCGGGGCGGGTCGACCCGGTTCGGGCCAGCCGGGGGGGTCTCGGGCCGGGTCGGCCCGGGCCCGAAACCCCTGATACCGAACTATTTAGGTTCAAATGCCCATAACTCGGGCTACAGACCTCCAAACGACACGCCGTCAGTGGCGATGCGATCCTTGGATCGAGACGGTCGTTTCGGTATATCGCACTCAAGGTTTTGGAATACTTTGAGTTCGGTCGGGTTGGTTCGTACACGAAACCAACCGAGCCCTCGGAGCGGAAACACTCATATCTTGAGCTACGGACGTCCGATTGATGTGCCGTCAGCTTTGTTGAGTTCCTCTTAGTGAGACAGATCTTTTGGAATACTCCGCCCAAGGTTTGGACGCAGGTGGAGTACGGTCGGATTGGTTTTGCCTTAAAAACCAACCGGGCCCCTGGAACGAAAAAGCCAATAACTCTCAGACCGGACGTCCGATTGACGCGCTGTCTGTTGCGTTGAGTTCCTGTTGAAGATACGGAACTTTTGGATACATCAACTCTGGACTATGTGACAGTTGATGTATCAGCCTCTCGGCTCGTGGAGCGGACCCCCCCGAACGAGCTTGCTGTGTGCGGGAACCCTAGAGCTGGCTGCGACTGCTACTGTGACTGCGACGATGACTGTGCAGAGATCCTTAGTGGATTCGACGACGACGACTACAACACTCAGCGATCCTATGTATATCAGTGCTACCGATCCTGTGTGGGTCCGATCCTGTGTGGGTCAGCGCTCAGCGGTCCTGTGTGAACCAGCGCCTACAGATCCTGTGTGGGTCCGATCCTGTGTGGGTCTTTGCGGGGGTTAGTACCTATCGATCCTTTGTGGGTCCGACGACTTAGATGGATCAGTGATCATCTCTATCGTCCTCGAAGAAGTATACATGTGTGAGCTGAATCCTGTTTACCTTCCTGTGTGGATTGTGTTGTGTTATCCTGTGTGGATTACGTTTTGCTTTCCTGTGTGGAATACGTATACTTTCCTGTGTGGACTGAGTTGTACTTGGGCTCGGAGGTTGGAGCGTATTGAAATGATGACTTAGGTATATGTATGGTCATATACCTAAGCAGTGTTGGTTGTTACTTCGTGATTGTATCTTTCCTTTGTGGTTTATCCTTTGTGGATTTTGGGAGACCTTCGGGGGTCTCGGGGACCCTACTGAGTAGCTTATACTCACCCCTGCACGGGCTATGCCCGCACTACGTTGTGTTGGTTGCAGACGACGGACAGCGTTGATCATGGTTGAGGCGTGCAGAGCAGGACAGTACCTGGAGGTGGACCACTGGGCGGGACGTACTCGGAGTGGACGACGGGACCCGAGGAGCAGTGGAGCTATCTATACCCACCCTTCAGGTGGGATCTCCAGTGGACAGCGCGGTGTATCGGCTTTACTTTTCAGTTGCTATTTTCCCTTTCGAGTTGTACTTTACAGTTGGGCTTGTATTTCCGGCCCCTTTTACTTTTCCTCACTTCAGTTGTACTCTGTTTTTACTTAGTGTTTACTTTTCCGCTTGCTTACTCTGTGGTGCTTGTTTACTTTACAAAGGCAATGCCTTCCCTTTTTACCGGAATTTACGCCTTGGTGCTAGTCGCCAGCCCCTGGCCTATGGAAGGCGGGCTTGGGGTAGTCACGACATGGGCCCCGAGGACGGGTCGTGACATGCGGTCAATTCCTATTCATAAAAAATGATTTATGGATAATTATTCTAAAGTTTGAAAACAATATGAGCTTGTTTTATTGGTTTTGGATATGTGATACAAGATTTAAACTAAAATGAAACTTTTATATTGAAAACATGAATTTCAAGTCATACCAACCACAACATGTATCATATTGACATATAGTTGATTATTACATGTCATAAATGAAATCTGGACCATTTCCCTAATGTTTGAAAACAATTTGAGCGCATTTGATCGGTTTTGGTTATGTGATATGTGTTTTAAACTAAAATGACACTTTTATATTGAAAAAATTCACTTTAAGTTATAACAACCACATCGTGTGTCAGATTAACATGAGGCTGATTCCTAAACTTCACAAATGAATTACGGATCACTGGCCTAAATTTTGAAAATAATTTGAGATCATTTTTTCGATTTTAGATATGTGAAGCACATTTTAAAATTAAGTGACACTTTTATATTGAATACATGCACTTAAAGTCATACTGACCACATCGTGTGTCAAATCGATGTGCAGTAAATTTATAAACATAAAGAATGAATTATGGATTATTTTACTAATGTTTGAACACAATATGAGCTCATTTTATCAGTTTTGGCTATGTGACAATCATTTTAAACTAGAATGGCACTTTTATATTGAAAACACACACTTAGAGTCATGTATGACACATCATCTATCAGATTGATGTACGTTCAATTTCTAAACATCACAAATGAAATATGGATCGTTTTCACAAATTTTGAAAACAATATTTTCTTTTTTTCTCAGTTTCGTCCATGTGATGCATTTTAAACAAATATGAAACTTTTATATTAAAAATGTGAACTTCGAGTCATACCGACCACATCGTGTGTCAGATTGATGTACAATCAATTTCTACATGTCACAAATGAATTATATTTTTTTCCAAAAGTTTTAAAACAATATAAGCTAATTTTATAGGTTTTTTCTATGTGATGTGTGTTTTAAACTTACATGGAACTTCAATATTGAAAACACACACTTCGATTCATGCCGGACACATCATGTGTTAGATTTACATGTGGTCAATTCCTAGATCTTCCAAATTACTTATGGATATTTTTCCTAAAGTATCGAAACAATATGAATGTTTTTGATTAGTTTTGAGTATGTCACATGTGTTTTGGACTAAAATGTCAATTTTAAACTAAAAACATACACTTCATGTCATACAAGACACACCATGTCTTTTATTGAGGTTAGGTTGATTCCTAAACATCAAAAATGTGTTATGGATATTTTTTATAAAGTATCAAATCAATATGAATGTGTTATATCAGTTTTGAGTATGGGAATCATGTTTTGAACTAAACTTCCAATTTTAAACTGAAAACATGCACTTCAAGTCACACCTGTCACATCGCCTGTTAGATTGACATATAATTAATTCCTACATGTCAAAAATGAATTATGGATAATTTTCCTAATTTTTTGAAAATAATACAATATTGATTTCTCAGTTTTGGATATGTGACATGCATTTTAATAAAAAATGGCACTTTTATATTAAAAACACTCACTTCGAGTCATACTTTCCACATCGTTTGTTAGATTAATGTACAACTGATTCCTTTATGTCACCAATGAATTATGGATAATTTTCCTAATGTTTGAAAATATTTTGAGCTTATTTTCTCATTTTTGGCTATGTGATATGAATTTTAAACTAAAATGAAACTTTTATATTGAAAACACACACTTTGAGTCATACCGACCACATCATGTGTCAGATTGAATGAGGTTGATTACTACAAGTCACAAATGAATTATGAATTGTTTTCCTAAATTTTTAAAATAATCCAAGTTCATTTTATTGGTTTTTGTGACATGATGTGTGTTTTAAACTCAAATGAAACTTCTATATTGAAAACATGCACTTTGATTCATACCAGACACATCATGTATCAGATTGAAATTAAGTCAATTCCTATACCTCACAAATGAATTATGGATAATTTTAATAAAGTATTAAAATAATATGAATGTGTTTTCTTGGTTTTGAGTATGTCATGTGTGTTTTGAACTAAAATTTCAATTTTAAACTAAAAACATAGTCTATGAGTCATATTGGGCACATTGTGTATTAGATTGTGGTAAAATTGATTCATACATATAAAAAATGTGTTATGGATCATTTTTTTAAAGTATCAAAATAATAAAAATGTGTTTTCCCAGTTTTGAGTATATGGCATGTGTTTTAAACTAATCTATGAATTTTAAACTAAAAATATACACTTTGAGTCATATTGGACACACCATGTATTAGATTGAGGTACAATTGATTCCTACATGTCAAAAAATTACTTATGGATAATTTTTCTAAAGTATCAAAATAATATGAATGTGTTTTATTATTTTTTAGTATTTCATGTGTGTTTTGAACTAAAATGTCAATTATAAACTAGAAATAAGAACTTTAAGTCATACCTAACACACCATGTATCAGATTAAGGTTCAGTTGATTCCTAAAAATCAAAAATGAGTCATGGATTATTATCCTCAAGTATCAAAATAGTATGAATGTGTTTGATCAGTTTTGAGTATGTGATGTGTGTTTTAAACTAAAATGTAAATTATAAACTAAAAACATACACTTTGAGTCATATCCGACAAACCATGTATCATATTGGGGTTTAATTGATTCTTATATGTTATAAATGAACTATATATTGTTTTTCTAAAGTATCAAAACAATCTAAATAAATTTACTCCATTTAGAGTATGTCACGTGTGTTTTAAACTAAAATGTCAATTTTAAACTAAAAACACATACTTTGAGTCATAACAGACACACCATGTATCAGATTGAGGTGTTGTTGATTCATACGCATCACAAATGACTTATGGATAATTTTACTAAAGTATCAAAACAATCTGAATGCATTTGATTAGTTTTGATTATGTGATGTGTGTTGGAGTACTTTATGATAACCTGTATTCATAGTTTTAAATAATAATAAACTCCTTATCACATCATTATTTTTCTTATATGTAACATCATATGTGATAATTTCATAAGATTAGATGTCACGCTAAAAGGTTGTAGCAGTTCCCTACTATGATGAGAACCCAAAAGTGCTATGAAACTATTCTTAAATATATGTTCTATAGCCAGATGATATCATTTGAGGGAAATAAATGATACATGATATTATGGGTGTAGACTCATAGTAATTTTAGGTTCCTTCTCATGGTGTACACCCTTGGTAATATCCTATGCAGGATATTATGAGAACGAGACCTTCTAGTAAGAAATCTACATTTATATTTGTAATTGTATGTTCCTATATGCATACGTGTGTATTGATCCTTAGAGTTTAATATTATTATTGATGAATATTATAAGTCACATACTTTGATGTATTGATGAAAACCATGACAACATATTTTCATGATGAGGTAGGATATATTGGGTTTGTTATGAGTAATTCAAGAAAGAAATTTTCCCTTCTGTTATTTAAAGGAAGTTGATATCTCAAAACCTTTAATAGAAATGATATAGCCTAAATAAATCCATGGCTATGGTGTTCTATAGACAATTTTGATTTATAGAAATTCTAAGAAAGAGGCATCGAGACCAT
Source organism: Viscum album (assembly GCA_963277665.1). Lineage (NCBI taxonomy): Eukaryota > Viridiplantae > Streptophyta > Magnoliopsida > Santalales > Viscaceae > Viscum > Viscum album. The sequence goes on from OY728162.1 coordinate 816,559,514, forward strand.
AGGTTTATGGCACTGGAATGCAACCTGCTTGATTAGAGATATCGTGTTAAAGGGATTATATTACACAGTAAGCATCCATATGAGTTATTATATCATTGTGGCATTTAATTCTTTCTTTATGGGTGCCTTGTACTGTTTCTAGATGCCGACATTATACTTTAGGATTCTTTGCTTAATGACACTTAGAAATATGTCTAGAGGGTCACAAACTAAGTGTATCTAGAATATAAGTTAAATAATATATTATTATTTATTATTTAACAGGTTGAATAAATATTATTCCTATACATGGTTTAATAATTATTCATGTATGCTTGATCACATATATTCCATAAAAATTATTCAAGATAATATTATGTGAGAATAATATTTAATAATTATTTATTTTCTATTTGGTGAATATAATATTTATTTATTTATTGTAAAATTATGTAGTGATATTTATTTATTAAATAAATAGTCATTATTCAATACCCTGTAAATATTGTGGAGGAATGACATATTGAGTTTTTAGGTCCGGTGATAAATAATATATATTGAATATTATTTGATTAAATTATACTTAATTTAATTCAAAAGTTAAGCACATGTAGAGGAAATAATAATAATAATAATATTTTAAGACATGAGGTTCCATAATGGATTAAATAAATATTAAAAGTCACTTGTGAAAATATTTATTTCTAAACTCTAGCGGTATTTAAACCCAATTATATTATTTTATTAGAGATTCAATTCATTTGTGTTGTGCACAACAACAGTCTGAGAGAATCCTATCAAGCCCTATATATCTCCCTCTCCAAGAAATCTCCCAAGAACGAAGAGAGATCTTCCTCCACCTACCACTCTCGAGTCTAGAGAGATCAGGGAGAACTCTTTGGAAGCGATTCTTATGGAAATCAAAGGTGAACAATGCAAGAAATATGATCTGCATGCTAACAACGAGAGATTCCTATGGTGATTTTGGAGATTTGTGGAACACATGTGGATCACTGCTAGAGGGAATATTCTCTTGATTTTTACAGTGAAATGATGGTACAACATAGATATGTTTTCAGATCCATCAATGAATAAATAATTCAAATAAGGTAATTATTTAATTAATTAAATTAATTATAAATAGTATTTTATGATTATACACTTGGTTCCAGTGTTATATCCCTTGTATCTTTTCTTTGATTCAATTCCATTGATTACGGTGTTCATTATCATGTAAATCTTGGATTTCTCATCGATCATGAGAAAAAAAAGTTGGGCCTGACCCATCGCATGATTCCACTATGCCAGAACCTACAAGTGGTATCATAGTGGTCAAATAATTATTTATAATTATTTAAAGATCATTGATTCATTTATGAATTTATGATTTAGTTTTTAATTCAGGTTTAATTGTTATTTAAACCAAATTATGATATATACTTCTCCCTCTTTCATTTATCATAGACCCAATAAAAATGATTAATTTTATGAAAAAAATAAAATTGAAGATCTCATCCATAGGTGTTTAGGATTCTAGCCAGATGAAACAAGAGTACATGAAATGTCATCATAGTTATAGGTCGTGTACTAGTTTTCAATGCACAAGGAATCAATTTGTAATTAATTCAAACTGTGTGCATTGAATACATGTAGTGCATTTAATTTTGTACAACGTATGTTGATAAAGCCATCCTGGCGCACAGTTATCCAGAGTACATGCCGTGTATCCCACACACATGGTGTATAGTCCTTTAAGTCACAGATGGGCTATGTATTTTCATACATGGCCTATGTAAATGGTGACCGTGTAACTCTGATACCACACACAGTGTATCCCTTGTACATTATGTGTACTCCAATTTTTCCAAGGCATGATTTACACACCAAGTCCCTAGGTGTGTGCCTTAGATTGAAGTTGAGATACGTACATACTGTGTAGCCTACTTGTACAGACCATGTACTTATACCAAATTATGCAGAATTAAAATTAATTTATTATACTATGTAAACCTTGTTGACATGTTCTTTTGTGTGGTCATTATGTTGATAGGACACTCCATGTGATGAGTTTTAATATATATATATATATATATAAATCTTTAACTAATTTCTACATAATTTTTTGATCTGCATATCATGTGTGATTCGTATGATAGATAATACTCTACGTGCATTGAAACATAACAAGTTTCAAAAAAATCATGTAATTTGTGTAATCATTAAACTGATAGTACACGTCATGAAAGTATGTGATAAGTAATATATGTCATATGTCACAAGAGTAAAAAATATATGAGAATAAAATATTTTGGGTATATTTTCATGGGTATTGACCGTGTTTCCTCCAAGGCACATTTATGTACACAGTTAATTTTGAATAAATAATTTTTTTTAAAATTAAGATGGATGAGAATCTCGAGTAAATTCGGAAGAGAATTAAGATAAAAGGATTGATTAATTAAAGAAGATAATTAATTTATTTGATCAAAATTTATCTTAAATAAAAAATATTAAGAATTGAATGCTAGTTTTATTTTAAATACGTAATTTATTTCATGCATGTGGATGATCATGAGCATAGACTAGACCTTTTTATGTGATTCGTTTCATTTAATTTATTATTAAATTAAATTATTGGCATGCATTCCTTCTCTCCTCTTTTTATTTAAGGGTCTATGTTCACATGGTTTCTTTTATGTAAACCCTTTTCCCTCACCCACATGTGAGTAAAATAATATATAATGGATGGAACTCCCAAGCTAGTGGAGGTAGTTAAAGTTTGGAGTCGAGGTGAAACCAATCTAAGAGTGATACTTAGGTAGACAAGTGGAAAGCTATAACTTAAACCTTAATTGATTTAAGGTTTTCCCCTAGTTTAAAGTTTATTTTATCCAATTCTATATAAACTAACCATTAGTAATAGCTCATGATCATACCAATTTATTATTTTATTTTTTTCAAGTTTCATGGTTATTTCATTATGCATGTTTTTCCACAATCACATGAATTAGTGAATTAACAAGCATGAAATATAGAACTAAAATAAATTTGATTATGCATAAATATTATCTAAGACATTGTTAATCACTTAAGTAAATCTAATTAATATTAAAAATCATGTAATAAAGATAATAATTGGAAATTTACACATAAAAGTTAAAATACCTCAATTATATATATTAAGTTGGTATATCCTTCCACTACTTCAATTAAAATAAAAACATAGTTCAAAGTGATTGACCGGCCAAATTTAGGGTTATTTCAATTATCAAGAAATTATAACTTGAAGTTTTGGGCTTACTTAACTTAGTTCACATCTAGGGTTGACTGCCAAAGCAGGACATTGAGTAACTAAGAGCCAAGGGTTGAGAAAATCCAATTTAAGGATTTCAGGATTGTGGAGTCCACTCAACAAATCAAGGAACTATGATTTAATGTAGTTAGAATTTAAAATTCCTACCTAAAACCATTCAAGTTGATTGACCAACCAAATTTGGGGTAATGAGAATGGGAATATGGATCCTTTCCACTATAATGCCCAAGAAACAGGATATTCCAAATCCAATGGTGAGGGATATTGAGTTTCAATAAAATAGTGGGAGATTAATAAATATAATATTTATTTATTTGTCTAAATTTTATCATATAAAGTACTAAATTTCTTCAAATATTACTTGTAGAAACAATAATAAAAATGACATCAAACATATCACTACCATCCATACTTGAGAATGATAACCTTCTCACCAATTTGTTTTACAAGAGTGGAAAAGGTTCTTATGTGTTATCCTTCGCCATGAAAGGAAATTTTATGTGATGGAAGAACCAATTCCAGATGCACCTAGAAATGAGGCTAAAGATGAAGAGTTTTCTCTCTATGAGAAATATTTGAGTGATGCTATAGATGTTCAGTGCTTAATGCTATCATCCACGACCAACGATCTTTTGAAGAAACATGAGGACATTGATGCATAATCATGATGTTCCACCTTCATGATATCTATCAATAGAAGGTGAGACAAGATAGATACAAGATCTTAAACACTTTTTTTACAACTAATCTTAGAGAGTCCATGCCAAATAGGCCTCATGTAGTCAAGATTATTGGCTACATTGAACGCTTATACATCTTAGGGATTAAATTCTAGGATGAGTTGTGTACAAATCTCATACTTTAATCACTACCCAATACCTTATCTAGTTTTAATGTTAATTACAGTATGAGAAATAATAAGAAGAGTCTTTCAGAAATTCTTAATTTGATTCACCAAGTGTATAAGGAAATGGGGTGCAATAAACTCACGATCCTTTTGGTGAATAAGAAAAGGAAGAATAATGAGAAGGGGCCCAAGAATCATAACAAATATAAATATCCAGAGCACCATTCTTCCAAGAAGAGGAAGATCCATAAGAAAGGAAAGGAAAAGGAGGCCATATCTTTTTCATGTAGAAATCTAGGCCACTAGAAGAGGAACTATACCCAGAAGCAGGGGGAAGCTAAAGGTACATTCATCATCGAGTATAATCTTTCAATATCTATACATTGGGTAATAGATAAATCTTGTGATTCTCACATCTATATCCAAATTTAGGAACCACTTTGATTCCAAAATATTATTATAGGAAAGGTGGATTTGAGAGCTGCAAATAGTGGGAGACTGGATGCTCTAGCCATTGGTGTCTACCACATTTCATTTCCAACAAGAATTATTTTGGTTTTAAAATATTGTTATTATGTACCAATAGTTACCAAGAACATAATTTCTATATCATTCTTAGAGAAAATGGGTTTATTTTCAAGTTTTTAAATAAAATTTGTTTATTTTATAAAGATAACATATGTTATGGTATGAAACATTTAAATAATGGTCTTTATAAATTAAATTATGAAAACCAAGTATTGGAAATAGATAAAAATCATGTTTACACGACTTATATAACACCCAGTTATGGCATCACCATCTTGGTCATGTAAACGGGAAGCGTTTAACAAAGCTTTGTCAAGATGGTTATTTAGACTTGTCTGAGCTAAAACCACTTGAAATATTTCATGCTTGTTTACAAAGAAAAATGTCCAAACCTCTATTTGGTGGATAGGGTGAATGGTCTATAGAGCTTCTAGGATTAGTATATGCTGATGTGTGCAGACCATTTCTAGTAGATGGTAGAGGTGGATATTCTCACTTCATAACTTTTGATGATTACTTGATTATATATGGTTATGTCTACTTGATGAGGTATAAGTTTGATTCCTTTGAGAAATTCAAGGAATTAAAGAATGAATTAGATAATCAACTTGGAAAAAAGATAAAGAAGTTTTGATCGGATCGAGGTGGTGAATATCTTAACCAAGAGTTTATTGACTTTCTACGAGAGTTTGGGATTATATATCAACTCACTCCACCTTACACACCATAGTGGAATGGTGTTATTGAAATAAGGAACCATAACTTATTAGAAACGATAAGGTCGATAATGATTCATATAGATCTTCCATTATCCTTTTGGAGATATGCATTAAAAACTGTAGTATAAAAATTATACTGAGTACCAACTAAAGAAGCAAATGGAATTCTCTTTGAGTTATAGAGTAGGAATAAACCTATCTTGTCGAATAAACATATATGGGGTTGCAATGAATTTTTTAAGGCTTTCTCAAGCAACAAACTAGAACCCTAGGGAAAAAAGTGTATCTTTATAGGGTTTCCCAAGGAAATAAAGTGGTACTACATATACAACCCCATGAAAAATAAAGTGACAGTAACTAGAAAATAAACCTTTCTTGAGAGGGAGAGCATACTCAAAAAGGATAGTTGGATAAATATTGACTTAGATGAAGTTGATGCTCAAGATAAAAATGAGTTGGTACATGAACAATTTCCACTAGTTCCATAGGTCCCCATGGAAGAAGTAGTTCCTGAAACACAAGTACTGTGTAGAAGCACAAGAGAGGTAAGAGAACTAGAGAGACATGGTTTTCTAGTTACTGAAGATGGTGACTCATTATTGGTTGACAATGATGAACCTATCTCCTACAAAGAGGAATTAGAGTGCTTAGAATCTGCAAGATGTTAAGAATCCATGAATTTTGAAATAGACTCCAAGTATTAGAATCAAGTTTGGGTTCTGGTCAATGCACTAATTAATGTAAATCTCATAGGGTGTAATTGGGTATTCAAGAGAAAACTAGACATGAAAGGAAAAATAAATACCTATAAAGCAAGGATAGTGAAAAAAGGGTTTAAAAAACATCAAGGAATTGACTATAATGAAACCTTTTCACCAGTTTACATATTTAATTCTATTAGAATTATTCTTCCTATAACATCTTTCTAGGACTATGAGATTTAGCAGATGGATGTAAAAATTTAATTCCTTAATGATAACCTTTGGGAAGATGTCTATATGACAGAACTAGAAGGTTTTGTGACTCTAGATGATTCCAAAAATATTTTCAAGTTGCAGAGATCCATTAATGGATTCAAGAAAGAATCCAGGTCATGGAACATTTGATTCGATGAAGCTATAAAAGAATTTGTTTTTATTAAGAATGAATGTGAGTCATGTGTTTACAATAGTTTTAGTGAAAATGAAATTTTTATCCTAGTAGTATATGTTTATTTCATATTACTTATTAGAAATGACATACTAGTCTTATAGTATTTTAAGGATTGGTTAAACAAATGTTTCCCCATAAAGAAATTAGGTGAAATAGCCTATATTCTAGGGATCAATCTCATTCATGATAGATCCAAGAGGCTTCTTGTACTAAGTAAAAGTACATATATTGACCATATAATAAATAGTTTTTTATGGAACAATCCAATAAAGAATTGGTTCTAGTGTCACATGGTTTACATCTTTCTAAGAAATGTGTCCTCAGACACAATAGGAGAAAGAGAGAATGAGTAATATACCATACACTTTAGCGATAGGATCAATCATGAATGCCATGTTATATACTAGACTTGATGTTTCCTATGCATTGAGAATGGTAGAAAGATATCAAGAAAATATAGGAGAACAACATTGGTATGTTGTTAAGGTTATCCTTATGTATTTGAGAATAACTACTGATATGTTCCTAATGTATAAAGGAGATGAGGAGCTGGACATCAGGGGTTACATTGATACTAGTTTTTAGATAAATTAGAATGATATGAAGTCGTAGTTAGGATATGTTTTATATCTCAACAGAGGAGCTGTGAGCCGAAAGAGATTAAAGTAGCTAGTTGTTTCTGATTCTATAGTAGAGTGCAAGTATATAACAACTTCTGATACAACTAAGGAAGTTATTTGGATACAAAACTTTATCCAGGATCTTGATGTGGTACCTAGAAGTAAAGACCCTATCACATCGTATTGTGATAATAATGCTTCTATGGCTCTTGAAAAAGATCCAAGGTCACACAAATGGAAAAATCATATACTATGGAAGTATAAACTCTTAAGGGTTTTTTATAAAAGGGGTTAAGTTTCAGTAAGAAGAGTAACCATGGAATAGAACATGACATAAACCTTTACTAAAGTCCTATCTCAGCAGAATCATGAGAATTATGTAAGAACTAGCAGACTAAAGGTTATTAGTAGTTGGATCTAGTTTAAGTGAGATTCTATTGGATTTAGTTCCCTTAAACCAACTTCTATATACTTTATGATAACCTGTATTCATATATTTGAATATTAATAAACTCATTATAACAAAATTATTTTTCTTCTATGTAACATAGTTTGTGATAATGTACTAAGAGTAGCTGTCGTACTAAAAGGTCATAGCAGTTCCCTACTATGATGAGAACCCATAAGTTCTACAACACTATTCTTAAATATATGTTCTATATCTGGATGATATCATTTTAGGGACACAAATTATTCAGTATATTATGGGTGGAGAGTCATAGGACTTTGAGTCACCTTATCATGGTGTACACCCTTGGTAATATCCAGTGTAGGATATTAGAAGAATGAGGCTCGCTAGTAGGAAATCCATATTTATATGCGTCATTGGATGTTCCTATATATAGATGTGTGTATTTATCCATATACTTTAATATTATTATTGATGAGTATTATAAGTCACATTCTTTGATGTATTTATGAAAACCTTGATGACATATGTTTTTGGTGAGGTAGGAAACGTTGGGTGCATCATGAGTAATATTTCATTAATGAGTAATGCAAGAAAGTATTTTCCCCTTATTTTCTTTAATTTTTTTTATATATTAGATCCTTTTATAGAAATGATATATCATAAATAAATCCATGGATAGTCTATTCTATATGCAATTTTAATGTCCAAAATGTCAAATAAAGAGACATCAAGCAAATAGGTTGATAGCACCAACATGAAACCTTCTTGATTAGAGATATTGTGTTAAAGATATTATATTACATAGTAAGTGTCTGTATGAGGTATTATTCCATTACAACATTAAATTATTTTTCTATGGGTTCCTTGGCGTGTTTCTCGATAATAACCTTAAACTTTTGGCTACTTCACCTAATGCCACTGAGAAAGAGGCTTAGAGGGTGACACACTAAGTGTATCCAGAATCTCAGTTAAATAATATATTATTATTTATTATTTAACAAGTTGAATAAATATTGTTTCTACACAGGGTTTAATAATTATCCATGCATACTTGATTTCGTATATTCCAACACCAGTTATTCGAGAGAATATTATATGAGTGGAATATTTAATAAATATTTTTTTTTCTATTTAGTGAATATAATATTTATTTATTTATTAGCGAATAATGTAGTGATATTTATTTATTAAAAAACTAATAATTATTCAAGGCCTGATAAATATTGTGGAGGAATGACAGACCAAGTTTTTAGGTTCGGTGAGAAATAATATATATTAAATATTATTTTATTAAATAATATTTAATTTAATTCACAAGTTAAGTTCATGTTGGGGAAATAATAATAATAATATTATTTTAATACATGGGGTTCTGTAAGGTATTAAATAAATATTAAAGGGAACTTGTGAAAATATTCTAAACCCTAGTGGCATTTAAACCCAATTATATTATATTATTAGAGAGATTTGTGTTGTGCACAATGACAGTCAGAGAGAATCCTCTCAAGCCCCAGAGAGATCCCCTTCCAAGAATGCTCCCAAGAACAGAGAGAGATCTCCCTCCACATCCCACTATCGAGTCGATAAAGATCAAGGCGAATGATTTGGAAGAGATTATTGTGGGGATCAAATGTTAATGACTCAAGTGATAGGATCTACCATACTAGCACCTGAAGATTCCTACAATGACATTCATAGATTTACAGAACATTTTTGGATCACTGCTAAAGAGAATATGCTCTTGATTCCTACAACAAAACTACATTATAATGTAGATATGTTTTCAGATCCATCAATGAAGAAATAATCCACACAATCTAATTATTAATTAATTAAATCAATTATAAATAATATGTGATGATCTTGTGATTGGTTATGGAATTATATCCCTTATCACTTTTCTTTGATTCAATTCTATTGATTACAACATTCAACATCATGTAAATCCTATATTGATCACCGATCATCAAAAAAAGAAAAGTTGGGCATGACCCATCACACACTTCTACTATGGATAAAACCTATAATGTGTGGTTTGAACTAAAATATAAATTATAAACTTAAAAAATTCAATTTGAGTCATACCGGACACACTGTGTATTAAATTTTGGTTCGGTTGATTCCTACACATCATGAATGAATTATGGATTGTTTTATTAAAGTATCAAAACAATATGAATTTGTTTTCTCAGTTTTATGTATCTGATGTGTGTTTTGAACTAAAATGTAAATTATAAACTAAAAACATACACTTCAAGTCATACAGGACACACTGTGTATTGGATTATGGTGTGGTTGATTTATACACATCACAAATGTGTTATCAATCATTATTTTAAAGAATAAAAATAATCTAAATTCATTTTCTTGGTTTTGAGTATGTGATATTTTTTTTAACTAAACTCCTAATTTTAAACTAAAACCATAAAATTTGAGTCATACCATACACACTATGTATCAGATTGACATGTAGTCAATTCCTATACATCAAAAATTACTTATGGATCATTTTATTAAAGTATAAAAACAATATGAATGTGTTTTATCTATTTCAAGTATGTCACATGTGTTTTGAACAAAAATTTCAATTTAAAACTAAAAACATGTTCTTTGATTCATACCAGACACACCATGCATCAGATTGAGGTGCAGTTGATTCCTACACATCACAAATGACTTATGGATTATTTTACTAAAGTATAAAAATATAAATGTGTTTGATTAGTTTTGAGTATGTGATGTGTGTTTTGAATTAATATGGAAATTATAAACTAAAAACATATAGTTTGAGTCATACCATGCACACTGTGTATCAGATTGAGGTGTGGATGATTGAGGTACGGATGATTCCTACAATGTTCATGATAGATTTTTTTTGGAATCCACACTTTTCCTTAAACTGCAGCATAATCCCTTGGTATATAAGATATTTTATTTGAACTACAATGTCTCTTTCAAAAATTAATTGAAGAAAATTATCATGATAATATATTTTGTAAATGAATCCTTATGATTCACTTCATGTTTTAGGAATCATGCAGTTTCCTCTTCCATCTGAAAGGGTCATGTTCTCTCTTTTTTAGGTTGTTGTAGATAGTTGAAAGAAAATAATGACATCCCAAAAGATCTATGAAATAAATAAATAAGTATTAGATAAAAATGGTAAGGGAATTAAATTAAGAATAGTAGATAAAATGATGAAAAAATTAACTAAATAAGTAGTTTTTCATGATGTCTTTATACATTCTTGAACTATTTCCCTATCATCATTATCTCATTTTCAGCCTCGAAGTCCAATCGCTCACAAGAATGAGCAGCTTCAGACATGTTAATAGCTATGTCATAATTCATAAAGAGTAACCCACCATTATACTTCTCCTTGAGAAACAGTTTAAAAATAATATATCAGCATTATGATACTAATTATTTACATCCCAATCACATCTCTAATGTCATATCCCATAATAGTTCACAAACATAATAAACAATCACCTAAATTTAATGTTAGTAAACATTCTAACACCATGTACTCTACCCACTCATCTCTAAACAAATTTACTTCTTCTTTTGAGTATGTAGATTGTTGGAAATCTGGGTAGTACTAAGAAAATATATACAAACAAATGATTAAGAAATATTTTTAATGAAATTTTAATTATCTTCAGAAATTACCTATTTAGGGATGCTAATATTTTTATGATATATGATATGTTTCATAAATTTAGAAATTTAATATCCACAATCATTGTTGATATTTTTTTAGACACTGAATAAACATTATCCAAAAATAAGTAATTGTTTTTTAATATGTTTTGATTGTTAAATATTTATATATATACCTTAATGTGTTTCTATTTTAAGAAATCCATAGGCTTATTATGTTCAATCACTGAACTCATACCATGATTTAGCCTATATTTATCATTAAAACCCAAATTGAAACATATAATTAGAATCTTATCTATAAAATTTTGATTTTAGTGCATTAAAAATTCACAATATAAATAATGTGTGGTTAGTTTTATGGAAATCCATGAATTGGATCCAAAATATAAACATTTGTGGTATACAAATTGATTCTGATCATTATCGAGTGCTTCCTAAAAAAATAAATAAGTAATGAAAAATAGAAAAATATTTTTTATATTATCAGAATGGATAGTTTTACCTCTGAATTGTAGGAATATAGAAGAGTCTATCATCTATTATTTTCTTTTCAAACACCATGATTAGTTCATCATTTTTCTTATCAATTTCTTACACTTCCAAAGAAATTTCTTGCATAGAAACAATACAAGGATTAATGAATCCAAATCATGATTTGTAGGGTTTTCCCTTTATATAGTAGTAATATAAAAATATGTATAAAATATGAATAGCTATTAACTTTAATGAACATGGTAGATCAGTTTTTGGAAAGACAGATTATGAAAATGTACATCATGTATATATTCAAAACTAAGACTCACAACCATTCGAACTTGATAATATAATTTATACTCTCGATACCAACTGAATTTTTTATGAAATTTCAAAATATTTATTCTTCATATTGAATGTAGGAAACATATCCATATTTGAATGTGGTGTTTAAATAAACTTATAATGTTAATATATGCTATATTGGAACTGACAGGGATAAGGTACTCCTAAAAGGTCCTTTTGTTTTCTTAGTTGATTCAATGGATTGTATTTATATGACATTATATTCCCCCATATATTTATCCATATATAATACCATACCTCATTTCAAAACATTTTCATCAATTTTTAATGGTTTTTCATTTGGAAAATATTGTTAAGGAAATACCTCATGTATGTTTATAAGATTATACATCCTTCCTATGAAAGTTCCAATAGAAACATGGACTGTTGTAATATCTAGATCATCAAGCAGAATGGAAAAATCAGTTATAGGCTTGTGATCTATTTCAACCCCCACTCTCATGTGATCTTTTGGGATTTATTTATTGTATATAATGTTTTCTTCCATATTACAAATCATACTCCTTGTAGTAAGGGGATGTGTGGGTGTTGATAGATATAAATCAAAAAAATCTTTAACTTACAAAATTTTATTAATACGAGGTTATCAGAAGTTGTTTGATTTATATTTAGGAGAAAGAGTAATGAAAAAATTGGCTACCTTGGGTAAGGTAGGTGGTTGAGGGGAATGGAGAGCCTCAAATATAGAGGGGGTAATGCGACTCTTTATGTATTGATCTTTGTTTCACTTTTGGTTTTGATCCTTTTGTATAAATTAGTTCACCAAACTAGACCATAAAATAATATATTTAAAAGAATCTATTTTTTCTTTTAGTCCTTTAATAATCTCATATATATCTCCTTGTAACTTTTTCTTCTCAAAATATGTTTGAAGTGACACACCAAAACCTGAACCTCTAACATAGCCATATTTTTCTGGCCACTTAAAAGCTACTAAAAGTAGTTTTTATTCACGATTGGTCGATGTTGATTTTTGTGTCTAAACTATATAAAAAACATACGAACATAAATAGATATGTTTATATAATATTGTTATAAATATTAATTAAAACTATTATGTCATACTTGTACATGATTCTCATACTGCTTGTGAGTTTTCATTAACTAACTTACCCTATTTATTTATACGGGCCTCCTTCCATAACAAAAGACATGGGATAGAAGTCACTTCAGATTTTGATTCATCAATTTACATGTAAAAAAAGTAAATATTTTGTTTCATATCACAAAAAACTTTCATTATAGATTTAAAATACATACCATTTTATTTTCATGCTGTGAATACCCTGTCCTTATTTTACGGTAGGGGTACATTAGTTTTTCTACACATTTTATATTTTTACCACTTCTTCATTGTTTAATAAATTAACAATTTTGAATCATTTTGGATAAAATAAATAATGTAAAATAAAATATTATCTACTACATTTCACCTAAAATTATTTCTCATCATCATGACTAATGAAATCTTTCCATTTATCCTATTTTATAATGCATTAATACGTAACTGGTGGGCGTAGCTTTATTTTCTCCTCACTATCCCTAATATGATGCTTTATAAGAAGTGTCCAGAAGTCTCAATGAGCTTTTCTAGTGTTCATTAAGAAAAATTTAGTATTAAAATCATCTAAAATAAATGAAATTTATAGGGGATAATAGAAAATAAATCAATGTTTCATTATATAACTTTTTAGTAAAATTGAGAAAGTAAATTGTAACATTACTTTAATATCTTCCAAAAAGGGTTTCCTTCAATATAGGTTGAACATGGTTCCATTAATTTATATCAATTGGAACATGAATTATCAATGAAACCCCAAAAAAACTAATGAACATTGACTTTTTTGGGTCAATAGGTTGGTCACATTGTTTCCATACAACATCAAATTTTATAACCTTGCTCCTTGCCTTGATAATTTTATTTAACATAGTGATGCTATGTAGTTCTTGTTTTCTTCATCAACTTGTTGTTGATCCATTAATACTTTTTTAGTTTCAACATCAACCCTTTATTTTTCCTCTGAATTGGTTACATCATAATGTGTAGAATTCATTATTTTCATGAGTAGTCAAAAATTTAATTTAGATAATGTAAATGCAGTAATAAACACATAATATTATGAGGAAAATATTAACATATTAAAAAAAACTTTACCCATCTCATTGAATTCTATTTTTTTTCTTAAAATTTTTAAGGGATTTGTATCCTCTATCTAGTATCAAAATCCCCTCTCTGTGTTCATATCTAATATACAAGGCATTGTCTACATTAGGGCCTCTATGAAATTATTGTGATATCCCAATGAGAGGTTCATCCTCAATTGAATTTTCATCAAACATTGTATTTGTTTCAATCATGAACATGATAATTGAACAATTATTGTTTGATGTATTTGAGACATAAAATATATTCATTTCTTGGGATTCTATTTTGAACAGATTTCCCATATAACCTTTCACATTGAAATTCACATTTACAAACCCCAATTCATTAAATTTCACTACACGCCTTTTTTCAACCCATTTTAAAGGAAAAATAGGCAATTAAAAGGTTATATAACCCAAATTGTATATCTTTTAGATGATATTAAAATATGATATATCTATATAAATTGGATTTCTATCCTTGGAACCATATATGTACAGTACATCTCCCACAAGTGTAACTCCATTATTTTTCATCATATTGTGTTCATCTTATTCCTTTGTATAGAACGTATAAACATTAATTATAAAAACAATGTAAGATATAACATTTAAATTAGGTACCCTATCTAGACATTAGATTCATTCAATAATTTAATTCAGGTTTTAAGATAACTCCTTATAAATATGATCTCAGAACCATCCTATAAACCATTGATTATGTGTATTTGATATCCATCATTCAGCCATTGATGGATTCAAATGTCAAATAATTACTTTGTGGACTTCAATATATATAGAAACCTCTACACTATTATGTAAAATTTAAAGGTGAGCTTACTTACTCTCTGTGATGGTAATTTTAACAACATATCTTTCAGAAATCCATTTTCCTATAAGGCATATATTGTGACGAGACTTTGGGAGACCGATGTTATCAATATCTGATAGGTAATTAGTACAAAATTCAACAAATTCTTCAAAAATATATTGATATGAAATATAACCATTTTCCCAAATTTGAATCTTGATGTAACCTTTCAGAATCTTCATATATTATTCAATGGGGTACATCCATCTGTAATTGATAGGACCACATAGTTGGACCTCTCTAACCAAGTGAACCATTATATCAAATAATTATGGTGGGAAAAACATATCTATTTCCCATAATATGATGAAAATCTCCTTATTCATGATTGGAAACTTCATCGGGTCTATAACTTTACTATATAAAGATTTAAAAAAGAAGAAACTCCAAATTCATGTATTTCATACATTTTTAGGAAGAATGAAATTTAAATTTATGAGCATAAAATATTGTATCAAAATATGACACTCATGTGATTTTAGACCCTATAACTTCAAATTATTTATTGACATGTCATTCTTGATATTTGATGAATACCCCTTTGGAACTTTTACACCATTAAGGAAGCTGAAAAATTGTAATTTTTATTATCTTGATAGAGTGTGATCTACTAGATGAAGAAAAGTATACCTTTTAACCTTCACTGGTTCTAATTATCCCCTTATCTCCATATCAATCATGTCCAACCTAGTCTTGATGCCATATTTTGTTTTTCTAGGAACATTTAGTAATGCGAAAATAACATTATCAAATATTTTTTTTTCTACATGCATGACATCAAGAAAATTTATGACATACAAACAATTCCTGTATGGTAATTCAAAGAAAATTGATCTCTTTTTTCAACCTGATTTTAAAAGGTTTTTCAAAAAGGTTTTAGTAAAAATAGTGTCAATATATTTTACTTTATCAAACAGTTGATCATCTGTTAGTGGAGATAGTGTTGTAACTTGTTCGGTATTCCCATCGAATGTTGTTATCTAGGATTAATATTTATGTATTCGAGGTAAAGATTTATAATTTTCTAAAAACATTATCTTCAAGTAATGTTTCAACTGAATTGAGTGTGAAAATTCTTCATAAATGGGACACCCCAACATTCCATTAATTTTATAGCCTGTAAAATTTCTGTAAGTAGGAAATTCATTTATCATCCAATACAACATGACCCTTAATGTGAATTATTCACTTTTATGAGCATGATAAATTATAAAATATGTATCCCACATCAATTTCAGATCTTTTATCAGTGGATCCAAATAGAAATCAATATCATTACTCGGTTGTTTTGGTCCAAATATAAGCAGAGACAACATAATGTATTGTGATTCATGTATAAACATGGTGGAAAGTTATAATTTACCAACATATATGGATATTTACTATGAGTAATACTCTATACACAAAAAAGATTTATTCCATCTATAGATATCGCAAGACAGAAGTTTCTCAGATCATTTCCAAATTTAGGATACTCATAATAAATTTTCTTCCACCGAAGAGATTCAACTGGATGACATATTTTCCCATCTTTAATTCTTATTTCTACATTCCATGTTAATTGTCTCCTAATTTCATAATATTTATATCATCTTCTAAACCGTGGAATGATAGGAAATTACTATATAACTTTTGAAGGACTTGATTCATCTTTATTATATTGATTCATGCCACACTTAGAGAATTTTATGAGTGATTCATGGTCCTTGTGAAACAATATACAATCAATTGGATAGACATATATTTTTTAGATATCATTTCCATTCAACATAAAATTCTTTTAGGGTCATATGTTCGACAAGGAAGTTTATTTTCTTATGGTAGCATATCATTCATGTGACTAAGTAGTTCTGTAAAGCTAGTGTCTCTCCATTCACTATCATATTTCAAATTATATAACTTCAATAAATCTGAAAATGTTGTGTATTTAGTACTACTAGTATACAATGGTCACTTAGCACAACTATTTAACTTCTCAAAAAACTTTAGACAATCATGAAGGTTATCTTCAATTTCCATTTTTGTTTATTCTATACAATATTTATCATCATTTACACTAGTATTCATATCAAATGATATATAAAATTTAGTATCATCCCAATCAGTGTGTACATTCCATTTCTCCGCATGATTAGTCTAAAATTTATACCTCTGATATATCCCATGAAAAATCATATGTTCTTAAAACTCTTTCGGACTAATTTTTCATGAATAAAAACAATTTAAATATGAGTAAATGATTTGAGAAGGTCTGTAGGCATGATCCATTGAAAACTTGATGAACTATTTAACTTCATCTTCATACTATTTTGTCATAAGATCAGTGTGCATCCATTTTTTGATTCATATCCATCCTATTAGGTCCATAAAATATTTATTTTTTACAAAAAATAAATAAATACACATAAGATATCCATAATCAAAGGAGAAAGTTAAAGATAATTATAATATGGGGAACCCAACATTTAAATTTTATTGGTGATGATTCCTAAAAAGTTATTATTTTACATAGGGGTGACATGAAAAGAAACAACCTAGGGTAAAAATGTGGTTGTTGGTCAAGATACTGAAAAAAAAACAATCTAATTGGAACTGAGGTTGAAATGAAAGTGGAAGGAATCCTTAATAGAGTTATTAGGGGAAGAAATTGTTACGAGCTAAAATTTACAGAATGGGGGAACTATAAATGAAAAATAAGGTAAATTAACCTACTTAATAATAATTTAAAATTTTCTATTATGTGTACCCAGTTTTTGAATCATTATTACAAGAATTAATTTTTAAACGAACATGAGGTTAACATTTTGTGTTGAAAAATTCCTATCCTAGATGTTCACGACAATGAAAATATAAAAAGTTTTGAGTTTATTATTCTTGGTAATGGAATAAAATGGGAAGAATTATTTGATTTTAATCCATGGGAAGTATCCCTAAAACTTGGAAAAAATTACCATATGTGAACTATAAAAACCATACCTACTTATCATTTGAAATAACCACCTTAGAGTGAATAGATGGTCCTTTTATCCACATCCTCATTTAGTTAGGAGATCTATGTAGAGTGAAAAAATAGAAAAAGAAGATCTCATGTATAATTAATTAGATGATATCTCAAAAGATTAAATATATAGAAAAGATTCAGAAAAATAAGCGAGTGATCAAAATCAACAACTGGGAGGAGTTAATGCTTATTCATTTCTTCACTTGGTATGTGGCGGGCCAGGTGGTGTTTCAGTGATATGATGTTTAGGAGACAAAGTTGATCTTTAGTTAGAAGATGAAAACGCTTATAGGTCCCAATCAAAAATCCATGAGAACCCAAAATTTTAAGAAACTCTTGAATTTAAATCCAATGAACCAGAAGTCTCGGGTTTGGGTTCTCATGATATTGAAAAAACTACAGAACAATCTAATTGGGGTTTCATGAATGCTTTAAATTTAAACAATTCACATGGCTGGGATGAAGCCTCAAAGAAAAAAAATGAAAAATTTAAAAATATATATAGAATCCATCCTAAAATTTTTGACACATATTTTATGGAGTGTTCAAAAAGGAAAAAGAAATTAGCAACATAAAATTCAATTGAATTGATTTAAATGCAGATATATTATAATTTTCATAACCAATTTTTCATTTTTTACTAAAAAGGAAAGTGAAAATGAATAAGATTTACAAGAAGTTTATATAAGAAGAAAACTAAAAAGTTTATCAACCTAAATTTCCCCTCTTAGAGAATGGATAAGAGTTTATATAAACTCAAAACAATACATTTATTAGAAAAAACCCATCCCACTAATTTTTCCTGAAAGAATCCACATAATATATTTACCATTATGTGGAGAATAACAGTACATGAAGAATAATATAACCTAGAAAAGAGATGACAAACCGAACTCTTATATATCTACATGGAGAAGAAGGAAAATCTAGGAGCTATAGGTTGCATGAAAAATAAGAAAAATAAATCCATGAACCTAGAAGAAGATAATCTTGTGTGTGAAGAAGAAAATATGAGTTTAGCTATATTAGGTATGTGTGAGGTGGCTATGCGTGATGGTTTTATGTCAGGTATATCAAAGGAGACGATCTATGTGGGCTAAGGATAGTATAAAGAAACTGATAAACGATAGAGGAGTAGAAATAATAACATGCCTTAAGATTTGAGAGGGTTGATTTTTCCAAGAGAAGGCCAAGGGGGGGCAGAGCTAGGGATGGACTTCCACAATAGCATGAACGGTCGAGAGAAATCGGTTCAGTTAAGGTTAAATTTATAAGGCTGTAAAGGGTTTTATCAGTGTTTAATATTATAGTGCTAATAAAGAAATATCTTTATCAGTGTTAGAAAAGTGTTAATAAAGACCGATCTTTATTAGTGCTAAAAAATCACCGATAAAGACCTATATTATTAGTAATATAATTAATGTAATTAATAAATTTAAATGTATATAATTATAAATAAATATTTATATAAATATAAATAAGTATTTATATAATTATAAATATATTTAAATAATTATAAATATGTATTTATAAATATAATTATAATTATAATTATATAAGTATATATATATATTAATATTTAAATATATATAATTATAAATATAATAAATATATTTAATATTTAAAAATATTCAATATACTTTTAT
Organism: Viscum album; assembly: GCA_963277665.1. Taxonomy (NCBI): domain Eukaryota; kingdom Viridiplantae; phylum Streptophyta; class Magnoliopsida; order Santalales; family Viscaceae; genus Viscum; species Viscum album. The sequence goes on from OY728162.1 coordinate 816,579,253, forward strand.
AATTATTTAAATATATAATTATGTATTTATAATTATATAAATATCTTTTTAAAAATTATATATATTTATTTATAATTATAAATATATAATTTTATAAATATAGTAAATATAAATTTATAAATATAATTATATATAATATAAATATATTTATTTATAAATATTTATTTACAAATATATTATAATAAATATACATTTAACATTATTAATGAATATATAATCTTAAATATGTGAAGGTTAAAAACAAGTGAAATTAAATAATTAAAAATAAAGACTTTAAAATATTAAAAAATGGATAAGTTTTATTAATTATAAAAATTATTAAAAAAATAAATATTGATATATATTTAAATGAAGATGAAATCATATTTAAAATATTAAAACATATTAAATAAATATGTATAATTAAATATTATAAAATGATTAAATTCCCAAAAAGAAATATTAATAAATATTAAAAATTAATAAATAATATTAACTGAAATAATATTAAAAAATAATAAATAAAATTTACCGATTAAAAACATAATATATTAAATACATTATGTTACTAAATGAAATTCAAAAATTCATATTAAAACGTGAATATATTACATAAATATTATGTTTGTGTTTTTTATATAAGATTGCATCAATTGTGTAAATGTGTGTGTGGAGTCAATGTATACACACACACACAACACAAGTTTGATATATGTTAAATTGAATAATGATATTATATAATATGCAATTTTTATTAATGAAATAAATAATAAGAATAATTAATAAATTTAAAAAATGAATGAGTGTTATTAATTATATAGATTATTAAAAAAATAAAAATGAATATTTATAAATACACATGTTAAAATGAAAATGAACAAATATTAATTATATAAATTATAACCATATTAAAAACATTAAATGTTATTTAATATTCATGTATAAATAAATATTAAAAATGTAAATAATTAAAAAAATATTGAATAATGAAAAATTGAAAATAAATAAATTACAAAAATATTAAAAAATAGTTAAGATTATTAATTAATAAATAATATTAAAAATGAACAAATTTGAAAAATATTAAAAGTAATAGATAATATATATTAATTAAAAATATAAAAAATGAATAAAATATACTGATTAGAAACATAATATATATTAAATATATTATGTCACTAAATATAATTAAAAAATGAATATTAAAAATTGAATAAATTATAGAAATATTATGTGTGTGTGTGATTTATATAAAAATGTTTTAATTATGTATATATATGCTTGAAATTAATGTAACACACATTTGATATATGTTAAATTGAAAAACAAAAGATATTTAATTAAAAATCCATTACTCGATATAATTAGTCAATATTTTTAATTATAAACCATTTTTCTCTAAATACATGACTTATTAAATGTAAACATACGTATTTTGTATTCTATAAATTATATTTAAGGAAATATTATAAATATTGATATATATATATATGAATAAATTTTTATATTAAAAATATTAAATATAATAATGAATAATTATGTATAAAAATATTAAAAATGAATAAATTTAAAAAAACGTGATAAGCTAACTTTATATACATATATTGGATACATTTATTAAGATATTATTCATGTTTAATTCAATAGTGGATTGAGTTTTGGTTTGTTTTCTTATGAATTAAGAATTCTAGAATTAAAGGAAGAAATGCCAAAAAAGTTCCAAAAATAGGCTTTACACACTTTGTATCACATACACGATGTGTATACTTTATTCATAGCATGCCTATAAGGCAGAAGAACAACTCATGAAGCTTCTACATAACATGAAGACAATACACATCATGTAAATCTATTACATGATGTGCAACATTCAAAAACAAGAAACCCACAAAAATTGAATTCCATACACGATGTATATAGATTGAACTATGTGCATGTTTTAAAGGATCACCTGGTCAAAGATATGAACATATTCTTCGATAGGAAAAGTGGATCTGAATTACACGGTGTGCAACCAACTTACATGATGTGTAGATACCAGGACCCAATTCACTTAATCCAGTATATGATGTGCAGGAATTGCATACCATGTACTTCTCGAGTCTATTAATATTTCTAGTGCCCTCCATGAAAAAATATTCCGATGACTTTTCTTTTATCTCATTTTCCTTCGAACGTTTTCATACATTTTTGTCCTAAATTATATATTTTTTCCATTCCTTTGATTTTTTATTGAATCTTTGTGAGTTGTTAATTGTTCCTTGTCTATTCTTTATCTATTTCAATACTATTTTCAATACCGATGTTTGTTTCAATTCCGCACACCATTCTTCAACCAAGATTATGTCATTCTTCATATATTTTTTCATTCATAGTAAGTTTGTGATTTTTTCTTATTTTTTTGGATACCCTATTTATCATTCATTATTGTTTCATCATATGAAGTCAGTTTTTGGTTAGATTTATATTTCTTCTAATCATTTGAAATTTATTATTTCTTGTTTATTCCCAGATTGTCTCTTTTCCAACTGTTTTATGATTACGCACAATATGATTAATATTTCCTTGCTTTTGACCATCACTGCCATGTGCAACTAATCCTCTTAGGGGTATGGGTTGAGAGTAAGGGTGGTTTGAACCTAATGAATATCTAAATATTAAAACTGGGTAACCTGAAGGCTAATAACTAGGTTTAGAAAAATTTTTAATCTCATTCTTTTTCATTGTCCCTAACCATCGAAGCTAAAAATTGAAAGACTATGACTTAGTTGGATAAGATCAAGGTATGACTAATAGCCTGTAATTATTTCTACCTTGAAGCCAAGATTCCCATTCTTAGGTTGTCAATTACTCTAGACCAAGGATTCGTTTCCAGATTAAGTTGATCTAATTGTCCAGACCAAATATATTTGTTGTTCTTTGCACTGCTTTTCAGCCTACACCATAGGTCTATACCAAGATAGATTTAGGATTATCCCTTTGAATATACCCTAAAATTGACCCCAATCCATTCCTATATTATTTAAATTAAATTCAAACTATATAGCTTTAATAAAAACCAAAACTGAAGATTGAAAGTGAGAAATACTTCAAAGGGGTTTTGTTCAAATGGTTGTTGACCTGCCATTAGTCCTCATGGGATAGACCCTGCACTGTCACTTTAATACTCCATTGCAATAAGTGTGGTTTGAGAATATAAATTTCTAATCTGACATCTACCCACATGAATTCAACAATGCATGTGGGTGAGAAAAATGGTTCTGTTGCTGGTGAAAACTATTTCTTTGGCACAATAACCTTCAGATCGAACCTCGTATTACCTCACACCTCACCTTTATTCTCTTCCTTCCCCTTTTACTTTTTTACATTTTTCCTTTGGTTACACCATATTTTTTAATATATATATCTCTCTCTCTCTCTCTCTCTCTCTATCTCTTTTCTTTATAGCTAGTGCATACACTAGGGTCCCTTGACTCACTCAAAAATCTTGGATTCATAAGAACAACTTATATTCAATCTCTATATTGATAGAACCATTGCTTCATACCACTAATTTTCAATGGTAAAGCATAAAAATCTTGTATCGCCACACCTTTAAGACCCCCAATATGTGCCACCTTCCAATCAGGGTGGGCGACCAACATTGCAGGAGTGCACCATTATGAACTACATTTTATTGTCCATTAGTGGCTATTTTACTAGAATTGTGCAACCACCTAATTAGGAACACACTTTAAAAATCAATCCTGGACTCATTCACATGATCCAGAATATGGGGAAATTCAATGGGATTCAAAGAAAAGACCCCCATGATCATATATTGAACTTTCTTGAGGTTTATGATACCTTTTTCAACCAAGGAGTATCTTCAAATGTAATAAGATTAAGAGTATTCTCTTTATACTTGTGTGATAGAGCCATGGATTGGCTTAAAAGTCAAGATCCCGAGTCAATAAAAACTTAGGATAAATTAGAAAAGAAATTCCTAGACAAATACTTCCCACCAATATGGAATTGGAAGATTTAGAATGAAATTAAAATCTTCTCACTTAGGCAGATAGAGAATCAACATAGCCTCATGATACAAATTCAAGGAGCTAACCTGAATATTCCCACATCATAGACTAAATGATTGGATTTAATTAAAGAAGTTCTATCAAGGACTTAAACATGCTGCATGAAATGTGGTAGACACCACTGATAATTACAGACTCATACTCAAGAGATTGTAATTCATCCAAGAAATTTTAGATGAAGTCTCTCATAATGATAGTCTATGGAAATGTGATAATAGGACCACCCAAATATATAATTCATCAGGTGGAAGAACCTATCCACATTTTTTTCTCAATTTGAGGTGCTTTCCAAGAAGTTGGAATTGTTTCAATTACCTACTGTGCCACCACCACCTCCTGCTCAAGTAATGGGAATTCAATCCCATGGGATGTGCGGAGGCCCACACTTATACCAATATTGCAGGGTCGATATGGAAGAACTCCAAACTAAATATTGTAATTATATCAATTAAAATCAATAAGGAAAACAGTACCTGCAACCCCAATAATATCAATAGTAGAAAAAATAGCAGTAGAGGTTGGATCAATAGTAGCCACCACAATACCAAGTTTATTCCTAGTAGAGGAGTGGATATGTACCAAAAAGGAATTAAGGACCACCTGGGAACCCACCACAAGGTCTAGGTCCTTGACCTCAACAAAAATTTTGAAAACCTATTCCTAGAGCTCAGCAGTATCCACCAAAACAACAACAATTGTATCAAAAAGCCCCACCAAGACCACCTCAACAATCCAAACATCTCTAATTTTTTTTGGAAAATCTTCTCACTACCTTCATATAGAATGCATACCAAATTATGGAAACTTAATAAGCAAAGATAAAAAACAACAAGTATGTACTACACAACTTGGAGCATCAAATGAAAAAATATTCAAAGACATTATCTAATTAGTTACTAGGTACTTTTCCTAATAATACCAAGGATCATACTAGGGAATATTCTATGGATATAATTATTAAAGGTGAAAAAGTGCTTGATCTTAAACAACTATATGGAGTTAAAGAAAATCATTTAAGAGAATTAGATGAAGCTAGTCAGAAGAAAACTCAAAAGGTAGAACCATCTAAGGAAGATACAATTGAGGAATATCCTGAAAAGAAAAATGACTACATAAAACCACCAACATACAATCTACCTCTCCCCATTCTTGAATCATAAAAATAAGGAAAAAAGGAGGGGAAATTTAAAAAATTCCTAGAGTTTTTTAATCAATTTCATATGAATGTACCATTTGCAGAGACAATTGTATAAGTAACTACTTATGTATGACTCTTTAAGGACTTTTTCTTGAGTAAAAATAAAATTTAAGACTTAAGAATCATCTCTCTAAATGTAGAATTCTCCTCAATTTTCCAAAGGAAATTGACTGCAAAATTACGAGTCCCTGAAAAATTTTCAATTTCATTCACTGTTGGGACATGTAATTTTGAAAAAGCCTTGTGCGATCTAGGCATAAGAATCAATATAATTCTAATGAGTGTTTATAAGAAATTGGGGCTCTAAGAATTGAAACAAAAATAGGTGGTACTCCAACTTTCTAATAGTTCAGTCAATAATCCTTGAGGACTTCTTGAGGACATCTTAGTTAAAGTTGAAAAATTCATTTTTTCTACTGATTTTATTATTATTTATATGGAAGATAAAGGTGATTTCCACCTCATTCTTGGAAGACCATTTCTTTACACTAAAAAGGAAATTATTGATGTTAACTTGGAGAGATTTATCTTCAAAGTTGGTGAATAAAAACTTGCATTAAATGTGGATAAGGATACTAATAAAAGCAACATGTTGTTCAATTTGCAAACCATATCTCTTACTAATAAGACAGATGGTCATGCGACCAATGAAGACAAAAATAAGAAATTACCTCCTATTGATAAGGGATCCAATACTCTTAAGAATTAAAATTAAATTGAACCTATGACAATAGAGTACATCCCACCTTTTTCCCCTCTGTATCCATGAATCATTTTATAGGGGGAATCAACTCAAAGATAAAGACTTATACTTTGGAAAATGTATAGCTCTAGAAAATTAATAAATATTTGATTGGGTTGAAAACTATGGTAGGGTAGGATAGGGTAGAGTAGTATTTAGTATATTTAAGTCCTTTTAGAAGCTTGTTAGAGGACCTAGTCTAAAAAGGGATAGAAAAATAAAAATACACACCTTATAACATGCACACTACGTGAAAGTTTCGAACAACTATTTTTTCTTCAAATTCATGATTTTCTAAATGTTTATTCAATACATGACATGTAAATATTGATATCAGCTTTCAGAAACCCATGAAACTTGGGTTCAAGATGACCCCTTGTCGATCCTACTCTCTCATAAACCCCCCTCCCATGACACTCCCCCTTCCCTCCCGTGACCTTCCACACTCGAAGGAATTTCTCCTCATCACCTTGTCGACCATCCTACATCACCTTGATATTATCCACCCATGTATTCACCTTCCCATTCATATGAAATGGCCCAATTTTTTTTTTCTGCACCCCGCCTACTGACCATATACCCAATCCTGAGGACCCACCTCTACCACCCAAGCAGTGGAGGACCACACCTCCTCCACCACCCACAAATCCATACTAATCATCTTTTACTTCCTCCACCACATTTTCTTTCACTTTGGGCGAATCCATATCATAATTCGGCAGATCATAGGTTTCTTCCCATCCCCACCTTCACCAATTATTTAATTTTTCCGACCCTTCACACTAGGTCCACTTGGTCCATCTTCAGGCCAAGCCAATACGAATGAATAAATATTTGGATATAGTAGTTTTGGAGAACTTCCACATTCACCATGAGTTCCTTCACCTCATAGAATGCCTAAACCTGACCCTGATCACACAGGCGCAAGATGAGACTTACAGGGATATCTTCCTCAAGTTCCTTTACATTTTGGAGATAGGTATCGACTTCATTCGCTTCAGACTTGGAGGATGACCATGGGAGCTCAGGCTAGGATATTTTTCAGTTGGCCTTGGAATATATTTAGCCAAGTTCATTGCTTAAACCATATTCTAAGCATTGAATCTCAATCCTAATAAGGTCGAGGCTGTATGACTCTGGACTAATATCTCCAGATACCACTCGAGTTTTTATGACACTTTCACCATGAAGAGCATAACGCTCTGAGGTGCAGACCTCTGGATCATGCACATGGATCTCATTCATGATTGTATATCACATGGTGATTCCCAATAAGGGTTCATCCAGCTCGAGACTATCATTATTTATTTATCCATGAGTGACCCCACCATCAACATGGCTAAACAATTTGATGAGTTCTATTGGATGTTGGAAAAGCAGACTCATAGAATACTGATGGGTGGATCTTTCATCACCCATTTGGATAGGCATATTTATCTCTTTGAGGTATCCATGACCAACATATCCCTTGTCCCTATGGAGGGAATGAATCTTCTATTGTTTCATAAGATGAGGCTTCTCACAAAGTATGGAAACATCTACCATTCAAAGCCAAGATACATAGAGGATGCTGATGTGGCCCCTACCTAACATGCCACTGACCCAATCGTCCCACCCTCCCCACATTTTGCTCTAACCATCACCCCATACACTATCAACCTAGAAGATACTTCTACCATCCCACATTCCATTACTTCTCCCATACCCACCTCTGACACCACCCATTTTCCTTCTACATCCACCACTTCTATTCCCGCACCATCACCCACCCCATCACACCCTGGAGATCTCTAGGCCATTAACCATTTCATCCTGCAGAGCCTATATCATATTTACCACCACTTTCACATCCATTTCACAAAGAATTCCCCTTTTACTATCCCTCCACTACCACAAACCACCATAGCCTCCCATCCACTGGCTTCTATCATCCCTTCATCCTCCTCCATGACACTATCAACTCCTACCCTATCCAACCCACCATATGATATTATAGACCCTGCAACCAAATAGAAGTATTTGGAAGAGGAGGCCCACCGAGGTAAGGGCCTAACCCCTTCCCCCATCACAGATATCAATAGGGTAGGATAGCTGTAGGCACCCCCCATTTAGGAGGAGACTCTTGATGCAACCCTTGATTATTTTAATTTTACTGCATAGTTTCCCATATACTCCTCCCCCATTTTTGTACACTTATTGGGTGAATAAATTTTGTACTTCCTGTATTCCATTACTTAGTGATGTATCATTTATATTTATATATACTTGGGATAAAACTTTTTCTTCACTGTTGGATGGATTGTTTTCATTTCATTACTGTATTACATTAGCCATGTCTAGCTATTATACCTCTTCTCTGGTCATTGATGCACCTATTATGCCACCATATTCCCTCCTAATTTAGATAACTCAGCATCTTATTGATGTTTAACACCGTCTAGAGGATATTTCACTAGATATCCATACTTATAAGAGTTCCCCACCACAACTGGAACATATTATTTTATTACAGTATGATATTCATGATCAGTACGCTCCAAATGTGGTTAAACCCACCAAGTATCTATGTAATATTGATGAAACAATCACCAGTTCTTATAGAATGCAGTGGAATTCTTTGCAGATAGAAGACAATGCCTGATCCTTTTTTTCATCTGTTTGGACGACGATGTCATTATTAGCACTTTATGGGAGGAAACCCATTTTTGATTTGTTTTCTTTCATTTCAGTCTTATAATTATAATTTTCGTTTTCATTTTAGTATAATTATTGTTCATAGGATGTTCTATAAATTCACTGTACCCACATATCTACATGTATCTGAGCTACTTTTCATTACTTTTCACTATGTGCACCTTCCCATTTCACTTCATTCATCATGTTTAAACTATATGGACTAATGTTTTATCTAGTACATGATTTTTTAACAAATTATGTTGGCATACCAATTTAAAAACATCATCCACCATGTTTTCCCATGGAATGATACCCATCACAGGGATCTCTCAATTTCCTAAATTCAATTTCAAATTTTCCATTTCATTTTTTCTATGCTATATATGTGATATCTCTCTCATGATTCTTTCCAAGACAATGTGGAAACTATCTCATTTTAAGTGTGAGGGAGTCTTTATTGAACTTTACTATTGATACAATTGGATTATTTATTATTTTCACTTATATTAGAGACAATTTTCACAGAAATCATGCTGTAAAAATGGAAAATAATTTCACCCATTTAAATAAAATACAAAGTTAGGTTGGAAATTATTGAAATCTATGTTTTAAGCATGTTTATTTTTTTCAGAATGACTATTGAGTTTATTAATTTAATTCAAATTAAAATTTTTTAAAATTTATTTTGATTGAATTATTAATGGATTTTGTACCCTGAGTGATTGAAAGTTATTTTTGTATAATCCCATTATCAATAGGATTATAGACCCATGATCTTAAATTCTTTTTTGATCATACAGTTGGGGCATGTAAACCTATTGGAATGTGAATTGAGAACATATTTATGCTATGAATTAAGAAATGAAATTTTAATATGATTGAAGAAATCTCTATTGATCCAGTTTTTTCTAATACCCACCTTACATCTTTCCTTATTTAGCCCATAGTTTCCATGAATAACATTTTTTGTATGCATCCCTTTCATGTCAATTATCCCTTCCTACTCTTCTCTTGGTATTATGCATGATTATCCTTTGAACAATTGTGGGAGAATTTTTAGATGATAGACATGGGATAATGTTAGTGAGGAGACATACTATGGAATTTATACTGGACTGATATGATGTGATCCATGATTACTCTTGTAATTTTACACCTACCTTGTTCCTTTTAAACAATATAAAAATAAAAAGAAAGAAAAAGATTTTGGGTTGTGTATTAAGAAGTCCAAAAAATCACCATTTCTAAACCGATGAATCCTATGATGGATCATATGTGGTTATGGGATAGATGTGATATCTTGCCTAAACAATAATTTCAAAAAATAAATAAAATAAAAAGAAAAAGAAAGGAACATGTTACATTTTTGATACTTACTTGATATACTCATGTATATACTTGAAATTCTTATATCATGGACACATTTTGATCATAGAGGAGTCACTTCATTTCTTTGTTTATGTTTATCATGCATTATACTATAGAGATTACCCTCTTTTTGAGCTTGATTTTCACCTTCTACCCACCTACTTTCGGCCTCAGATTCATTTAAATCCTTTTTGTTGAAGCCCTCATGATTGATTTTTTATTTGTCTTTACAAAGTAGATATGATATAAGCAATGAAAGCCTATGGTTAGGAACATGTATTCAGGGTATGAGCATAACTCTAGTTACTTTTACCCTGAGTGATGAGAGAAATTTTTTTGTGAGGTAAATAGAAAAATGGGTATAGAATTTAATAAACAGTTATAAAATTGTAATTAAAAGAATAAATAATTTGGATAAAGGAAAGAACCATGTGGTATGAATGATTTTCTTTGTAGGATTGATTCTGGAGGGATGACTTTTTCAACTTACACTTAGTTTCATTTTCCTGGTTGTAATGCATGTTTTCTTTTTAAAAAAAAAAAAATTCTTTTGGAATCCCTGTTGATATGTTTTTTAATTTAGGACAAACAATTGTTCAAGTATGGGGGAATTTGGTAAGTTGAATTTATAAACCTTTATGGGATATATTTATTAAATATTATTCATGTTTAAGTAAATAAATCACTAGGTTTTGATTTGTTTTCATAGGAATTAATAATTCTTAACTTAATGGAAAAAATGCTAAAAAAATGTAAAAAATAGGCTTTACATGCTGTGTATCACATAAAAGGCATGTAGACTTCATTCACAGCATGCTTGCAAGGATGCATACCAACCCATGAAGCTTTCGCATGACATAAAGATAATACACAACATGTAAATCCATTACACTATGTGTGGATTCAAAAATCATAATCCCACAAAAAGTGAATTTCATATACGACGTGCAAAGATTGCACGATGTGCAAGTTTTAAAGGCTCACCTGATCAAAGATACAAACATATTCTTCTATGGGAAAAGTGGATCTACATTACACATCATGAAACCAACTTATATGATGTGTAAATATTGGGACCCAAGTCACTTAAGCTAGTACATGACATAAAGTACTTGTACACCATGGAATTTTTGGGCCTATTAATATTTCTAGTGCCCTCCACACAAAAAATATTCAGAAATATTTTCTTTTATATCATTTTACTTTAAAAATTTTCATCTGTTTTCATCCTAAATTATATTTCTTCCATTAATTTCATTGTTTTATTGAATCTTTGTGTGTTTTTAATCATTCCTCATCCATTATTTATCCATTACAATAAATTTTTCAATACTGACGTCCATTTCAAAGCTGCACACCATTCTTCATCAAAGGATGTGTCATTATTCATACATTTCTTCATTCAAAGTAAGTTTGTGATTATTTATTAATTTTTTGGATACCATATTGATCATTGCTCTTTTTTTGTCGTGCGATGTCAGTTTCTAGTTAGATTTTCATTGCTTCCAATTATTTGACATTGATTTTGTCTTGTTTAATCCTGGATTGTCTCTTTTAAAAATGTTTTATTATTATGCCTGAAATTCTTAATATTTCCTTACTTTTGACTATCACCACCATGCATGGATGATCCTCTAAGGGTTATGGGTTGAGATTAGGAGTTGTTTAAACCTAATTAATATCTAAAGATCAAAACTATGTAACGCTATGGCTAGTCATCAGGTTTTGACATTTTTTTAATATCATTCATTTACAGTATCCTTGACCATCAGAGGTGTGAATTGAATGACTATGACCTAGTTAGAGAAGATCAGGGTAGGTCCAATAGCCTATAATTCTTTATGCATAGAATACAACCTTCCTATGCTTAGTTTGTCAATTACTCTGGACTACGGAGTCTTTAACAGCTTAATTTGATCTAATTGGATGGACCAAGGTCAGTTGGTGTTCTTTGCATTGCTTCACAGCCTATGCCATAGGTCTGTCCTAAGTTTGATTTAGGATTATCCCTTTGCCTATACCCTAAAATTGATCCTGATCCCTTCCTTTATTATTTGAATTAAAACCAAACTGACAAGCTTTAATAAACATAAAACCTAAAGAGTGAAGGTGAGGAATCCTTCAAAATGGTTTTGTTTGAATGGTCGTTGATATTCCCATAGTCCTCATGTGATTGACCCCACACTTCTACTTTACTATGATCTTATATTAAGTGTAGTTTGGGACTATAAATTTTTAATCTAACCCCAATCTGTGTGAATTCAACGACTCGTGCAGGGGAGTCAATATTAAAAGGATAAATATTTAAAATCATTAAATTATAAAAATTGTAAACTTACACTTAACATTATCAATGAATAAATAATATTAAATAAATGTAAGTAAAAAATGAGTGAAATTTAACAAAAATATGAATAGATTGAAAAAATATTTAAGAAATGAATAAGAAATTAATATATTTTTAATTATTACATTTTTTTTATTTTTTATATTTATATTTAATATATAGTATTTACTACTATTTATAATTAATATATATATTAAATTTATTCATTTTTATTAATAATTATTTCACTAATATTTTTTTATATTTTTAAAATTTATTCATTTTTAATTTTTATTTGTTTAATTATTACATTTAATTAATTTTATATATTAATATTTAATATATTATATTTATTATTATTTATAATATATATATTTAATTTATTCATTTTTATTAATAATTATTTTATTAACAATTATTTTATTAATATTTTTTTATATTTTATTTTTTAATTTATTCATTTTTATTTTTTTTAAATATTCCATTTTTAATTTTTTTTACTATTTATATTTTTTATTTTTTATTAGAGCATATAAAAAACTGGGTTAACATGGGGGTTGGGTCAACTGAGAAGGTGATCCATGTATAGGCCCACATGAGTGGTCATGTAGCTGGGTCAGGATAGCCGACTGGGCAAGTGGGCCAACCCGTGGAGGGGATGGCCCATGTGGCCCATGTGTGTGAAGGTGTAAGTGGGTGCCAATCCCCTGAATCCATGGAATTTTCTCTTATAGGAACTCCTAGGATCATAAAAAACCACCCAGATTAAGGAGAAAATAGATGTGGGATGATTTTACATGAGACAACCCTTTACCAGCACTAAAAAATCACTGATAAAGGGTGATCTTTATCATCTCTTAAAAAAACATTGATTAAGGGTGGCTGTTAGTAGTTCTTTTGCTAGAATTGATAAGGGGTACCTTTATCTATTCTTTTATCAAGAACTAATAAAGGCTATTTCTATTTATTGTGGGTTTTGTAGTATTGTTGGGAGGGGCCACATTTTATAATATTTGGAAAGCGTTCAACTTTAGCTATGATATCTCCCCTTACATCTGGGAAACTGTTGTGTTAAATATGTTCCCTCTATCATGGTCTTCTCTCTTCAGCTGTTGGATGGCCAATGTTCCTGTTAGTCAGACTAGTAGTGCATGTGAATCACATCAACACCATTATACATGGGTGGCCACTTCAACCTAACAACATCAAAACCAAACCTAATAATGTAGGCATATTTAAGAAAAATTTCAAAAATATTATACTATTAAAAATAATATTAATAATTCATTGAACATTTTAATTTTAATTATTTACTAAAACTACAAAATGTTATTAATTCCCATAAAATATTGAATGGGTAGGAGTTTTAAGAAATTAAATAAAATGAAATGTGATAGAATTTTCTTAGATTCTTTTCAATGTGATGTCCATCATATCTTGTTTATAGAATCAATTTTCTTTTCATTTTATTCAACTATATTGAAATTCATTTAAATTAATTTTTACCCATTAAACATGTCACTGTTGTAATAGTGAGTTCCCTAGACCCAACTAAATAGTAATTTAGATTACCATTTCTTGTATATAGTTAGATATGCATGATGTTAACTTTCCATTATAGTGTAGAAATTTTTGCATCCACTATTTCAATGGTAATGTCTATAGATTAGTTTCCATATCAAAAGGTTATAGAAGAACCCAGGTGATAATGAGAACCTTGAGATACGATGAAATTAATATAAAATATATTTCCTATGGTCTAGATACATCATACTAACTGGAAACAATTGATGTTTGGATGTCATTAGTTGTTCCTATCTATGGACATGTGTATTGGTCTACTGACTTGAGATCATTATCAATGTGTTCCATTTGATCACGTACTTTTATGCAAGGAAAAAACCATGATAATAAAATTATAGTGAGGTAGCTTATGTTGGGTGTGTCATTGGTGGTATGACATTGTTTGAATGATCAAGATATAATTTTTTTCTTTTGAGTTGAGGAAGTAATATATCTCGGACCTGGTTGATTAGGATGGTAGTACCTTCATAAGTACTTGACCAAGCTAGTCGAGGGTAAATTTGTCTTGTTAGATCACCAAACAATAAATCAAGAAAATGATGATGACATAAGTGTGTGTCTGGCTTTATGATATTTCTAAATACAAAGATATTATATTATATAGTGTGTGTTCATAGGTTGGTTGTCATTGCTATGACTACTCCTTATCTCTTTAGGGGCCTTAATGGGCTGCTAGACTTCACTCTTGGTTTGTGAATACTATTCATTGCTATCAAGATAAGGGTATGTAGGGTCACACACAATATTTTATTCAATAATCTTCCATATTTTGGTGAATAAGTATATAGGACATGGTGGGACCCACCATGGCGTCCGAGTGTTTTCCAAGTAAATGATCACTGATAAATAAATAAATTAATTATTATTCAAGTAAAGAATAATTGGGTAAATTTATTTATTATAAGTATTCATAATTGTTTTAAGTAAATATGAGGAATAATATTATTCAAATGAATATTATTTTAATATCCTGGGTTTGTTTAATATTAGCAGGAATTATGAGTCAAGTTAAATGATTTGGTTTTATCATGTAATATATTTAATATATATTACAAGTATGTGATAAAATATAAATAATATTTATGACATAGTTTAGTCCATCATAATTATTTATTTATATCTTATTTCATGAATGTCATTTTTCCGGGGGTCGGGGAACCCTTTTTGTATATTTGTTCGATCCACTATACAAGTAGGAAGAGAGGTCATTTCTGGATCACTGTTCATTAAAATAGAATGCGATCATCTCTCTCCTCCCACCTTCTAGAGAGATAAAGTCTCTCTCCATGCACTGATATAAGTATGTCTTCATGGATTTAAGGTAGGAGATCATGGTGATCTTTGTGACGTCGAAGAGATCATCGGAGATCTGTGCTAGCACCCAAAATTCATCGAACAATGTGCTTGAAAATTCTTGGAGCGTGTTTGGACAATATAGAGGGGTTTGGATTTAGATCCTTTGAGAAATCGTCACTTGTGATGAGATATAGTAGAGAACACTCCAATTCAGAATGAGGTACACATTCTATTTATATTTCGTTCTCTGTTTATTTCATGTGAGATCCTCGGACCGTACTGGGGCTCGGATCATCAGAGATGAAAAAGGTATGTCATCACGGTGATAGATTTTTTTAAATCCTTGGCCCAATGACTTCATCTATGTGACCTAATACCTTCGATTGGTATCATAGGAATTGTGTAAATTTTCCAAGCCAATAAAATTAATTTATATTTAAATTTAAGTAGGGGGTTTTAATTGGGTCCTAATGAATCTGACTGTGCTTCAATCCAAGTTCGGATGACCATGTTACGACAATATGAATAAATTTTTATGGATTTATAGTGGTGATTTTTCAAGTATTAAAATTTAAAACTTTTTCATATATACCCAGGTTGTATCACCGATAATGGTTTTTGGTGAAATAAGTTATTCGACAGAAACTAAGTTGGCCGGAACAATATTTTATATCCATATTTAATTCCATGGTTATATTGAAATCATAATATTATAACAATTAGATCTATAATTTTATAATAATTATAATTTTTTTTTATTTTTATAATATTTTTCATTATTTTATTAAAATTCTACAGTATTATCCTTGAGAATATTTGAATAAAACAAGGTATAATCAGGTGTGGAAAATTGTCCAAATAATAGAACAAATGAAGTATAATAAGGGGGAAAGTAGGCTTCACCTGAAAAAGGAAAAAACAAGGGTGTATTCCATGATCTTACACTAGAATCCAAAAGGACCCCCTGTTTTCTCCCTCTTAGATGAGCGGTTGGACACCTCCCCCTCACTACCTCAAGGCGACTCCCACACGCCATCTTCCACGACTCCTCCCTAGTAATGCCGTCAGTTGCCCATGCCCATCGACCTCCTCCTAGGTTTCTAGTGGCTACTATCCACCTCTCCTGACCAAGCTTGACCATGGCATGTCCCTATCAAGTAGTGGGAACCACCATGACTTCATGGCCTTTCCTCGACCAGTAGCCAACCACCCATCGGCCACCCTTGGATTATGTGCCAGCGTAAACCCTAGCCTGCTGACCTTGCTCCATTTCTTCCACCCTAGAAACTTGGACCTACCTCCCCCTGGATCTCCAACCTTTACCGCAGCCCCTCAGACGATCTCAGCTACCCGACCACCGCAGGGCCCATGGCGCTTCCTCCTTACTCCAATCTAGCCAAAGATGGATAACTTAGGATCTATCTGGAGTAGTCAAGTGTTTAACCCATGAGCGACACCTCCCTCCTCAAATCCACTATCCCCTATCTCCTCTACTGAGGTTGTTCGCCAAACACCCACTAAAGTAGGAAACCACGAGCAGATTCGGTGCAACCCCTTTCCTAGCCACGATCTGGCCTCTCTATTGGTATTTTCTAACTAAAATCGGTCCTACATGGTATTGGGTGGATATGCCCGACCCGAAATGGGTCAGGGCAGGTCCACTTGGCCCAAAACACCCCTCAAGGGGTATACCTAGTTTGGAATGGGCTTGAGAAGGTTCGATCTGACCCACTCAGGCCCAGGTTTCAGGGCTTGGGAATATTTCATTTTAATCCAAATTAATTAATTTAATTAATTTGAATTCAGTATTAAATTAAATTAATTAAAATTAATTTTGGTTTCAAATAAAATTTTTAATACTTGGGAAAAATTAATTTAATTTTTGGTATTAAATTAAAATAATTTATTTATTTATTTTTTGAAATTAAAATTAAAATAACAGTGGACCTAATAGAATTAAATTATTTAAATTTCATTAATTCAGTTAATTTAATTAAATACCCCCGTATTTTAATTTATTTCAATTTAGTTTTTTTCATGCATTTATTTTACTCGTTGACCAGTCTTGAGCATTGACCAACTTGTGTATTCTTGTATTTATTCATTTAGT
Source organism: Viscum album (assembly GCA_963277665.1). NCBI lineage: Eukaryota > Viridiplantae > Streptophyta > Magnoliopsida > Santalales > Viscaceae > Viscum > Viscum album. Next base: position 816,596,608 of record OY728162.1, read on the forward strand.
TAATTATCTATTTAATTGCGTGTGATGATTGTAATTAAATATGATAGTATATAGATCGTCTTCTTTTTAGTCAATATGTATAAGGGTCCGTGTGTCCAAATTTATCTGTTTTATATTTCACCCATAGTCCCCCTCCCATACTTGTAAGTATTCTTCTACTTTTTATGATGACACTTTAAGACATGGACCCCACCAAGATGAGGCAAAATTGAAACAAGGTGTGGACACACTAGATGGGGGATGAGCTGTATCATGAGTCCAGTTATAACCCAGTTATAATTCCCCTAGGTCATTATTGATCTATTAAATTTCAATGGATCAAAAAATATTAGATTCTCAAGACCAGTCAGGTATTTATTTTCTTTATGTATTTGTTTATTATTTTATAAATTTTCATGACAGCAGGAAAACACATAGAATAATAAATATGAAAAATGCATAAATAAGTGATGGATATTTTTCTATTAATGTTCATCTGTGAGCGTGAAAACATAGTATGAACAAATTAATATAAATAGATTACATTCATCGAGAAAAATATAAAAAACCTCAAAGAAATATTAAGTCATTAACGCCTTCTATCATTTGAATTCAAACAAAACTAGGTGTTCGTGGTTCTCGGTCAGCCATAGTTGAGGGTGCCTCATAGTACTGGGGAGTTCTTAGGGGAATGATGGGTTGACTTAACTAAATTTGGTATAAAATGAGTATCCATAGAAAGATTTCTTCAACTTCAGAGGCATGTGTAGACTAAATAAAGTTTTTTATTTTAGAAGTTGGGACTTTACTCAATAGATCCAAGAACCACAAGTTAATGTGGTTTTCCAGTCAAACGCTAACCTTGAAATCTCTAAGTGTAATACAAGCACTTGTTCAGAATACTACGATATACAAAATTCAAGGTGCTAGTGTCTCCAATACCTATTAAGCCACCTTAGGAAGAAATGGTGTAAAAATTGTTATAGGAGACTAATATATGAAGCATATGATGGTTATGTCATAATTCTATCATCCATGTATGATGTGAGTTGTTGATGCTAAATTAGGTAATGGATTATTACACATGTTATCTCATCTCTAAGAATATTTCACAAAGAAAGTGAAGCACAAATATGAATTGGTGATGATCACACTGGATATGTATAAATTGAAAGATAAATCATGATCTTTCAACAGATCCCTTCTCATATCATTTTCACCAATTTTTTCCAACTTAATTTAAGATTACAAAACAAAAATTATAGATAAAACACTTTGTTACCTTCTAGGTAAGGTTCTCCAAGAAAAATGAATATTAAAGAAATTTTAATCATTAGTTTTTATGGTGAACAAGCTGAAAGAAAAGTTGAAAAAAATAATATATAGAGGGATTCCAAAGGCACATTTTCAACTTCCTTCAATGAAATAAGTTTGGTTGTTAAACAAGAGGTTATTTTCATCATATATCATGAAATAAATCTATAGAAGTTTACTCACAATGAACTAAAATAAAGAAGCAACTAATCAATTCTTCTTTAGGTATATTCATCAATTGTAAGTATTGTTTCTGACATACTTCTTGGGTATTAAATATATTTTTTACCATATATGTGTATCAAAATATAGTAACCAAGTAAGTATAGAATCATTACAAGAAGTAAGATGTATTCTCCAAGTTGTTGAGAAAGTGTGGATCCTAAGTCAATGATGAGAAGCACATGACTTGAATTTTCCAAGTTTAATGATTCTAATTGATATTTTGTTGAGTTTTACCAAACATTAATCTCACATGTCCTTTAAACACAAGGAGACATTATTCCAGCTTTGGAATGAATGTTGTTTGTGGTGTCAAATACTCAAGTAATAGTTCAGTGATACTTGAATCATAGTTAATATGTAATGAATATAAAATGCAAGAATTCTTTACCTATTTGTGTTAATAAAATAATTTTTCAAGAAAAACCAAAATTAGATATGAAGGATATACCCAGTATGGTATTTAGAATCAATGGAGATAAAGTTATTATCAATATTTATACATATTTGGTTTTGGAAAATGAAACCTTTATATATAAAGGTAAGCCATAAGGATTTTATAAATACTTAAACAATAAATCTTGAACTATTCCAAGGGTAAGCTAGTGGTAAATAAACGTCATTATATTCCTTTAAGTGTTTATTAATGAATGAGAAAGTGAATTATGATATATTCATGGTTATAAGATATGCATCTCTTTGGGCTGACATATCGAATAATATCTTGACCAATCATTCACCGATCATTATAATGTAGCATGGAGTAATTCCTAAACACACATTACCTTATCCATATTAGGGATATGATTCCAATAAGAAAGATCAATTATGAGTCTTACATGTTAACATTGATCAATTAAATGTATTGCGGAGTAATTACTACACACACATTTCCTTTTACACATTAGAGTCATGATTTAAATATAAGGAGCATAAATGTTGATATATATATATATATATTAATTATAGAACCTTCCATTATATTTCAAGTCATTCTTTGAAAAAAATAGTGTCATCCCATAACCATATGCCAACTATAATGAAAAATTGATATCATATCAGTTCTTTTATGATGTAAATCCACTATTTCATAAGAACATGTGTTTAGATACAAAGAGTTTGTTAAGATATCAACAAAATTTCATCTAGAAAAACAAAATGTGAATCTAAAGTAATTGTACTAAAAGTTTATTAGGATATTAGAGACATCCCTAAGATAATAATGTGATAGTAAAGTCATGGAATATATTTCTATAAAATGGTGTACATATATACTTAAGATAGTGGGATCAATATTGACTTGGGTTTATTAAATGATAGGGATGCACATGTATTTGGAATAGGAACACATTCCACATGATGTGTGGAAAAGGTATTTTTTAGAGACACATACTGCATAGGAAGGATAAAACCGTAGTGGTGGTTTTATATTCACCATGAATGGTGATAAATTATTCATTAAGAATAATAATTCCTACATGTAAGAAGTATATTTCAATTATCTAAAATTGATAAGATCAATTAATATTCAATAATGGATTAGTCATATCAAAGAACAAGGGATTATAATTTTGAATACTATGGTGGGTATTCAAGTGAGATGATACATGGGCGGTACTAGTGTGGAACTAATAAGGAAAAATTGGTAATACCAAGTTGATATTCCCAAATCCTAAAGAATTTTACTTTTCATAGCTAATTTCTATGATTATTCTACTGAGAATTAGATTCCAAGACCATCAATTGTGGAAGATGTCTATGAAACAAAACCAAAAAGGGATGGTGACACCAGAAAATGCCAATAAGGGGTGTAAGTTACTCAAATCCAATTTAGTATTAAAGTAAGAAATAAGATCATAGAATATTCATTTATAATTTATTAATGTCATGTGTCTACCAGAGGTTAGTGGGAGTGCCATAGTTTTCCAAGTAAAATATGTTTCATATCATATGGAAAATAGTTATTGGTCTTAGAGTTAGTTAAGACCATAATGAAAGTACCTATTTAGATATTGACTTAAAGTAGCAACCTAAGTTCTAGGGAACATGATCTACTGAGGTAGATCTAGTGGTTTTTAGACCTAGTCAATAATACATATATTGACATGGTATTGAAAAATACAAGTTGGAGAAATTTGAGAGAGAATTGCTACCAATGTCACATGGCACAAATATCTCCAAGAAAACATGCATGGGTATTGGATGAGATTGATGTGGTGATTATTGTTCCAAAAACTTTTGAGATGTATCAATAATTTATGCCATGATATGTACATGATATGATATTTCAAATATATAATTTATAGTAGGAAAATATCATTTTTATCTAGGATAACTACAAGGTAAGCAGTCAGAACTATCCAATTTCACTTGAAGAAGTAAAAAGGGTATATAACTGGTATGTGGAGAAGAAGGGATACTATTTTTGTGGGAAAAAAACTAATATTCCGTGGATAAATTGATCTAATATTATATTCAAGCTAAGGTAATGAGCAAGAAAATCTCATAAAATATAGTGGTATCCATTCCTATAAATATCGAGTATGCTGTAGATTTTGAGGAAGCTAAGAAGTATGTATTAAACACAAAGATTTTTTCTAGTTCTTGGAATAAAACCTAGTACATAAAGTTTTATCATTATTATAATTCTATTATAGGTACTATACAAGATTTCAAGTTTAGATAGTGAACAAAAGGATATATACTTAGGGTTTACATATCTTGAAAAGCATTACTCAAGGAGGTGAGGCCACACTTAGCATAATTTACATACATTAAAAACTTGGAAGACCTAGCAACTAAAGATGTGACTCAGTAGAAACACGATCTTAATCATGTGATAACTAACAATGATGGTTAGCAAATTGGATATAGTGAAAGTGGGAGTGTTGAAATAGTGGGTTCCCTAGAACCAAATAAATAGTACTTTATATTACCATTTCATGTATATATTTAGACATGCATGATGTGAAATTACCATTATAGAATATATATTTATACACCCACTATTTAAATGGTAATGTCCATAGATTATTTGTCCTATCAAAAGGAAATAGAAGATCCTAGGCTATAATGAGAACCTCGAGACACTATGACATTAATCTTAAATATATGTATTGTGGTCTAGATACATCATACTAACTAGAAATAGTTGATATTTAACTATTAGGGTCTGGGGGATCATAAGCATTAATTATTCTTCTCAAGATGTTTTCACTTAGTGATCTCTGGTAGGCGAGATTATGAGGGAAAACCCACCAATAGGAACTCCACATGTTTTGGGTGTCATTGGTTCTTCCTATCTATGGACATGTGTATTGGTCTCCTAGATTGAGATCATTATCAATGTGTGCCATTTATTGTATACTTTGATTCAAGGAAAAAACCATGATAATGAAATCATGTTGAGGTATATTGTGTTGGGTGCATCATTAGAGGTATGACATTGGTTGAATGATCAAGATAGAATTTGTCACTTCCAAGTTAAGGAAGTAATATATCTCAGTCCTAGTTGATCAGGATGGTAGTACCTTCATAATCCCTTGGCTAAGGTAGTCAAGGGTAAATCCATCAAGTTAGATAAAAAAAACAATAAAGAAAGAAAAGGGTGATCACACAAGTGTGCATCCTTCTTTATGAGATATATAAGACAAAGAGATTATATTACAAAATGCATGTTCATAGGTTGGTTGTCATTTCTATGACTACTCCTTATCTCTTTAGGGGTCATGATGGGTTGCTAGAATTTTCTATTGGTCTTGGAATACTATTCACAACTATTGAGATAATGTCTTATATGGTCACACACAATATAATATTCAATAATATTCTCTATTATGGTGAATAGGTATATAGGACATAGTGGGACCCACCATGGGGTTTGGGAGTTGTCCAAGTAAACAATCACCAATAAATAAATAAATTAATTATTATTAAACTAAAGAATAATTGGGTTTAATTTATTTGTTTAAAGTATTTAAAAGTGTTTAAAGTAAATAAGATGAATAATATTATTTGAAAAAATATTATTTTAATATTCCATGTTCATTTAATATTAGTGGAAATTACAAGTCGAGTTAAATGACTCAGTTTTATTACATGATATATTTAATCTATATTAAAAGTATGTGATAAAATATAAATAATATTTATGATGTGTTTAGTTCATCATATTTATGGATTATTTAGCATGTGTTATTTTTATGAGGGTCGGGGAATCCTTTCTGGGCATTTTCTCAATATAGTATATAAGTATGGAGAGAGATCATTTCTAAAGCACTATTCATTCAAATGGAATGAGATCCAATATCTCCTCCCACATTCTAGAGAGATAAAATCTTTCTATGAGTTTCGATCTAAGTACACCTTTGTGGATCAGAGACAGGGGATCATGGTGATCATCGTGACATCGAAGGGATTGTCGTAGCTCTGTGCTAGCACCTGGAATTTGAAAAATTATGAGAATGAAAATTCTTGGAGTGTGTGTAGATGATATTGGGGGTTATACTTTGGATCCTTCAAGCAACGATCATAGGTGATGAGCTACAATCGAGTGTGCTCCGATTTAGAACAAGGTACATGTTCTATTTATTTTTCACGCTCTGTTTAATTCATACGAGATCCTCAGACCGTACTAGGGATCAGATTATTGGAGATGACAAGTTACGTCATCTTTTTGATGAAATTTTTTAAATCCCTATCACATTGGCTTACACTACACGCCCCGATACCTTTATTCATAACCTATCTAATAGAGAATTCATGTCATGTATCTCATGAATTTTAAATATATATAGGCATATGTTCATCTCAAAATCATGCAACTCATACTATATAGGCTTAGTTAAATCCTAGATCTCTATAAAAGTGACCACTTTGGAAATGGTGATTAACAATGCTACAAATTCCCTTTATCATCTCTTAAAAAGAACTGATATTGGAAGAACCTTTAAAATCCACTGACTTTTATCAATTCTAATAAAAACGACCTTCATTAGCGCTAAAAAAGTGCTTATAAAGGGCCCTATTTATCAGTAATTTTTTAACACCAATAAAGGTGGAACATGATCAGTGTTTTTTAGTGTTGATGAAGGTCTCTTTGATATTTTTTAAAAACAACACTACTGAAATCCTTATCGTAGTATTGTGCTTCTCCAATTTACAACACACATCAGCAACACCCCAAAAAAGTATACAATTTAATTTTAAATAAATTTACACCACAATACAACAAAAATATTGTTCAATGATGACATGAATTTAAATTCAAACATTGATATATACAATTTATTAAAAACTTTATTCCAAAAAATTCAAACACATTGTATTTCATTGTCTTTGGGAACCCCTTCTAAAAGAGTCTGATCGTACTATCTCTTGTTGAAAAAACCACCCAGCTCAAAAAATAATAAGAGTATACATGTATTAAAAAAATTATTATGTTTAAAATATTATAAAAAATAAATGAAACATAAATATGATACAATAATGAATTTCTAAAATGTCACTTTTAAACTAAAAATACACATTCTGAGTTATATTGGGAACACTGCATGTCAAATTCATGTGTGGTTAGTTCCTGCATGTAATAAATGATATATGGATCATTATCCTAATGTATAAAGAAAATATGGGTGAATTTTCTTATTTATAAGTATGTGATGCGTGTTTTGATCTAAAATATTAATTTTAAATAAAAACATGGACTTTTAGTCATATCAGACACACCATGTATTAGATTGATAATCAATTAATACCTAGACATTATAAATGATTTATGGATCATTGTCCTAATATATCAAGATATTATTATTATTTTTGCTCAATTTTGAGTATTTCACATGTGTTTTGAACTAAAATGTCAGTTTTAAATAAAAACACACACACTCATTTATATTGTGCACACAATGTGTCAACTTAAAATGAAATTAATTCCTATACATAACAAATGATTTATGGTTCATTTTTTAAAATTATCAAGATAATATCAGTGTGTTTTATTAGTTTTCAATGAGAGATAAATGTTTTTAACTAAAATGTTTTTAACTAAAAACATGTAATTTGTGATATACTTGGTACAATTTATATCCAATTGACATGTAGCTGATTATAACAAGTAAAAAAAGTCTTACGAATTTTTTTTCTAATGTTTCAAGACAATGAAATAATATTTTCTTGGTTTTGATTATGTGTCACATATTTTGAAATAAAATGTCATTTTAAACTCTTTTAGTTTTACTGGTTATACCATGTTTCAAATTTAAATGTGGTTGATTCTTACATGTTACAAATGATTTATGTGACCTTTTCTAAAGTATTAGGAAAATAAGAGTGTATGTGAACATTTTTCATTAAGTGATGCATGTTTTGAACTAAAATGTTACTTTTAAACTGAAAACACACACTTTGAGTCATATCGGTTACACTGTGTCAAATTGACATGTATTAGATGCTTACACATCTCACATGACTTATGGATTTTTTTCCTAATACATCAAGAAAACATGAGTGAATTTTCTTGGTTTTCAGTGTGTGATGCTTATTTTAAACTAAGACTTCAATTTAAAATAAAAACACAAACATTGATTCATATTGGGAATACCTTGTGCTTGATCAACATGCAGTAAATTCTTACACAAAACAATGAATCATGGATCATTGTTCTAAAATATAAATACAATTTGAATGCATTTTTTCATTTTTCAGTGAGTGGCCTACTTTTTTAGCTAAAATGTCATTTTTAAACTAAAAACAATCACATGGAGTCATATCGAGTGCACCATGTGTCAGATTGATGTGTGGGTGATTCCAACAAAACATAATTGACTTATAGATCATTTCCCTAAATTACCAAGACTATATGACTGAATTTTCTTGGTTTTTAGTGAATAAAACATGTTTTTAACTAATTTTTTCATTTTTAACTAAAAACATGAAATTAGAATGATAATGATTACATAATGTCTCAGATTGATGTGAGGGTTATTTCTATACATCAATAACGACTTAAAGATTATTTTCATAATTTATCAATAAATTATGAGTGTGTATGATCAATTTTCAGTGAGTATCATATGTTTTTAATTAAAATATTTTTTAACTGAAAAAGTGCACTGTGAGTCAAATTGGGTCCCCCCTTGATTCTTTTGTCTCTTTTGATCTCTTGTATGTTAACTTTAATGAAATTTATTATTGTTTTGGGTAGTCATATTGGGTACACCATGTGTCAGATTGATGTGTGGTTTATTCCTACAAGTCACAAATGACTTACAAATAATTTTTATAAAGTATCAAGATAATTTAAGATTTTTTTAATCAATTTTTAGTATGTTACATGTCTTTTGAAACTAAAATGTCATTTTTAAACTGAAAACACACACTATCAACCATACCAACCACAATGTGTGTCTGATTAAAATGAGGTTGACTCCTATGCATCAAAAATGATTTATAAATCATTTTAATAAATTATTAAGACAATATGAGTGTGTTTTATTAGTTATCAATGAGTGATTCATGTTTTGAACTAAAATATTAGTTTTAAACAAAAAAACATACATTGAGTCATACTAGGAACACTTTTTGTCAGATTAATGTGTGGCTGATTCCTACACATCAAAAATTACTTATGGAATCTTATACTAAATTATTAAGATAATAGAATAATGTTTTATTTGTTTTTAGTGAGTGACACATATTTTGAACTAAAATTTTAATTTTAAATAAAAACACACACTTTGATTCATACAAGAAACATTGTATGTTGGATCAATGTGCGATTGATTCCAACATGTCTCAAATGACTTATGGAATTTTAACTTAAAATATCAATACATTTTGAGTGTGTTTGTTCTATTTTTAGTGAGTGACACATCTTTAAATAAAATGAAAATTTTCAACTAAAAACATGCACTTTTAGTCAAACCATACACACCATGTGTCAGATCGATATGAAACCGATTACTACATGTCATAAATAATATGTTTTTCTATCATTAAAACACAAATTTATCTCGACATTATGTTATTAAATGGTCTTAGACCCAAAAAGAAATTAATTTAATTACTATTAAACATAAAAAATAAAATAAAGAATAAACATCACCATTGAGAGAAAAAATGGTACTTGAGTGCATCATCATTGTCAAAGATTTCAATGAGAATTGATTTTCCTATTAACATTTTTTTTTCTATTAAGAGCACCAAATTCTAAGAGGAAAATATATTCTCAAAGAAGTTACCTCTTCATAATCTTTGTGAAAATTAACTAAATAATTAGTAGATAAAAATTAAAGAAATATTAACTAAAAAATAAGTAGATTAAATGATAATAAAATTAACTAAATAAGTAGTAGGAAATTACCTCTTCATGATGTCTATAAATACTAATACATCATGTATTGTAACCACTTATTTATAAACAAATCTACTTTATATTTTGAATATGTAGAATTTTGAAAGTCCTGGTAGTACTGGAAAAATATAAATAAATATATTATTACTAAATATTTTAAATTAAATTTTTATTATCACCAGAAATACCTCTTCAGGGATGATAGTTTGTTAACGCAATACGACATCTTTTAAGAATTTAAAAACAAAATAATCACAGTCTTTTTAATTATTTTGTTTCAAAAACTACAAAAATGTTGAGAAAAATAATTAATTTGTTTTGATATATTTTTTTATAAAAATATATTATTATATATACCTTAATAGTTATCCCTTTGTATAAATTTATAGGCTTTTTGTTCTCATGGAACGTCATCATACCATGATTTTGAAAAAAATTCTAACACCACCCTTCCATAATAAAATTTTCATTAAACCATAATATAAAACATATAACTTGATGTTTAGTTGTAAAATATTGAATTTAGTGTATTAAAATTTGATAAAGGTCATCATGTGTGCTCTTTTTTTGGAAATCCATGCTTTGAATCCAAAAAATAAGTCTTTTGAGCATCTAAATTGATTACAATGAGGAACCAATGATTCCTAAAAAACAAAATGGAATATGTAATGAATGAAATGAGGATATATTTTATATAATTGTATTATAGAGTTGTAACCATGTATTATGGGTATTTAGAAGGGTTTTTCATTTTTATGTTTTTTTAATGTTTTGGCTAGTTTCTACGCCATTATTTTCATTTAATTTTGTTTTAAAGAACATTTTCTATAGAAATTATGTGAGGGATAATGAGTCTAAATTTTAGTTCACTAGGTTTTACATTTACATAGTACTAATATATACTCTCACGAAAATATGAATAATATTTAACTATAATTAACATAAAAAATTAGCTATTGAAAAAAAAGATCACGAAAACACATATCATGTATACATTTACAACTGAGAATACCAAACATCCATGATATAGAATTTCATCTACATTGGAAAGAAAAATATTGTCTTTAATAACCACATCATAGATTTTTTCTTCAAAATCAATTATTTTTCTATTATTATCTTTGAACATTATATCTTCGTGAACGTGTAATATTAGTAAATGAGATAGTTTAATTGGTGGAGTAAAGGTACTCTTGAAAGGTATTTTTTATTTTTTGGTTGATCTATTGAATTTTCTTAATTCAACTATATATGTTATCTTCCTTTTCTCCATTTGTAATAACATTTATCCATTTAGGAATGTTTTAATTATTTTTTAAAGGTTTTTTATAAAAAATAAATTATAAAGGATATAAATCATTATGATCATGTATTATTATAAGATTAAACAATCATGCTATGAATATTCAAATAGCATGTTTTCCCTTGTGAATATCCAGAACATCAAGGGGAATATATAGCTCAATGCTTGACACACAAGTTATTCTAATCCCCACACACATGATTTTTAAGAGTTAATTGGTTTTTTATAATTTATCCTTTGATATTGTATATTTTACCCCTAAAAATATGTTGATAAATTAGTGTTGATAGATATAAATCAAAACCAATTTCACTCAGTACAATTTTATCACAATAAATGAATTAGTAATTATTTTATTCACATTTAGAAAAAAATGTTATAAAAATATCGATTTACTTGAGTAAGGTAGGATTTTAAGGGGAATGTCTTACCTCAAATCTGGGGGGGGTCTTCATGTTGTGGATGTCAATTTGTTGTTTCTTCATCTTGTCAACTTTATATTAATTTTTTAGTAAAATCAGATTTCTAACCATTTTTTGTTTATAGAATCTATTTTTTCTTCCCTGTATTTTATTCCCTAATCGATGTCCCCATGTGTCTTTAATTTCCCAAAATATGTTCTAATTGACACTCCAAAACTTATAACTTTGATAAGGATATATTTTTCTGGCCACTTCAGGGCCATGTATAGTATTTTTTCATCAAGTATTATAATAATTATTCATGCATATAATCCAGATAAAAATTATAAGAAAATAAGTATTCATTGTTATGTATTACTAATTTAAAGTATAATTTTTTTATTATGACATACATACACATGATTCTCATACTCTTTGTGTATTTGAACCAACTACTTTCCCCCTTTATTTACACAGGCCACCTTCTATAGAAGATGATGTGGGATGGAAGTGGATTTATATTTTTATTCAATAATATTAAAATAAAAAATTGAAGATAATTATGTTTTTATTTCATGCCTTATAAAATTTTTACAATAGATTTATAATACATACCATTTTTCTCAAATGATGTGTACCCCATCCTTACTTTATAGTATGGGTACATTGGTTTTGATGTGCATTACTTATTTTCAAAACTTAGTTTTTGTTTAATATATTAATAATTTTTAATAAAAAAGATAAATATAAGTATTTTCATATAAAATGTTTCTAATCACATTGTACCAGAAATGATGCCTCACACAATGGATAATAACCCAATTTCATGTTTTTTAGTTTATCATTTGTTTGTATATCAGTGGTTAGTGGGGGTTTACTTTCCCTTTAACATCCTTAAGATTATTCTCCATAGTAATTGTTTGAAAGCCTCTTTTATTCTTTCTCATGACCTCTAATACAAATTATTAAAGGATACTAAAGAGTAAATAAACCTATCGATTTATTTTTTTAGTAAAAAATATAAATTATATCATAATTTTACCTTAATCTATCTCTAAATTAGTTCCTTAAATATAGACGAATCATTTTTTCACATATCTACATCAGTTGACATGTGCATTCGAGTGGTGAACCTAATGTAATTAATAGAAATTAACTTGTTGGGGTCAACAGGCTGGTCGTTTTCATTCCATCCAACCTCAGATTTTATTCATTAATCATAATCATAATAATTTTTGTTAATACTATCACACTATGAAACTTTTATTTTATATCATACATAGGTTTTTCACCATCTTCCATTAACTTGGTTTTAATATTTTCAATCTTTTTTTCTTTAGGATTGGTAGAATCAGTATGTGGATAAACCTATTATTCATTAGGATTAGAAGTATGAATATGTAGAGAAGAAATTATCTAAAAAAGTAATTTAAATTTAAATTTATATTCCATAAATACAGTAAGAAACACATAATATTACAAGGTATAAAAATGTAAATTAAAAAAATAACCACATTATTGAACTCTTTTTTTTCTTTAATGTTTCAAGGGACTTAACTCCACTATCGAGTATCTAAACCCCAGAATTGTGATCCTCTATAATATACAAGATCTCACCTACATCGAGAGCATTATAAAATGACTATGATTTCTCAATGAAAGAGTCATCCTCAATTGAATTGACATTTGACTTAGTAGTGGTTATAATTGATAATAGAAAAATTGACCACTTTTTGTATGCAGGATATGGGATATAAAATACTTTCACATACTATGATTCCATTATTAATTATTCATATTTATACCCTTACTTACTAAAATAAAATTTCATGAATCCCAATTCATCTATTTTAACTGCACTCTTGTTATCAACCCATTTTCTTTTAAAAATCATCAATTGAAATATTTTATAATCCAATTTCCATATTTTTTCAATGATGCCAAAGTATGAAATATTCATGTAATTTGGATTTCTATTATTGTCACATGATATATACATCACTCCTTCCATATGAGTAACTCTACAATTTTTCTTTATACTATGTTCACTATTGAAAAATGGCTATTTGTGAGGGTACATTTGCGACGGGTTCCCATAGAAAATGATCATTTATGACGGGGTCTCATTACAAATAGACCATTTCAGAATAGGGTGTCACAAATAATACCTTTTGTGACGGTCTGTCACAAAAGGTCATTATTTGCGATGGGCACTAGTACCGTCACAAATAGGTTCAAAGAATTTTTTTAAAAACCTATTGCGATGGGCCGACTACCCATCGCAAATTTTTTTCCTAATTTTCTAAAAACCTTTTTGCGATGGGCCATCACAATTAATATTTGTGATGGGCCCATCACAAATAATTTTCCCAATTTAAAAAAAAACCTTTTTGCGAAAGACCATCACAATTAGTATTTGTGATGAATCAGTCGCAACTAATAGGAAAAAATAAAAAAATAATAATAATAATATAATATTAATACAAATGAAATAATAATATTAATATTAGTACAATAATTTTTTTATAAAATAATAATAATAATAATAATATAATATTAATATAAATGAAATAATATTAATATTAGTAAAATAAAATTAATTATAAAATAATTAAATAATAATAATATATTATTATTATTATTATTAATGAAATAATAATATTAAAATTATTAATATAATAAAAACCTCAATATTCAAAAAAATATAAAAATATATTAATTATTAAAATAATAAATATAATAAAAAAATTAAACAAATAATAAAAACTGTAATATTCACAACAATATAAAAAGTGAACTACTTAAAAATTTAAATAGTTAATATTTTAAAAAAATTACATTCAAATGTTTCATTATAAAATAAAAACACATCATTGAGGGGGAGGGTCTTTTGGAGGAGCTGGAGGAGATAGTGGAGGGAACCCCATCCATAAACTATGAGTCAGATGTTGCATGTACTCCATCTGCTCCTGCTCTTACTGATGCCTCCATCGACACATCTCATCATACATATCCTACAGCTACTACTACTACTACTGTTGTAGGAACTCTTCCTGATGCTACTATTTCTGCTGCCACTGACACATCTCCTACTACTCCCTACGCATAGTCTCTAGAAGCTCACTTTGAGCTCACAGTTTCTCCTAATATTGTGAAACAGATGATGATGACTCTTTGTGAGCTCCTCTTGAGTTGGACGCCGACATCACAGCAGTGCTATAAAAACTAACAGAGGTAAATTGAGAGCCGATACCAATAACTCGTCCTTTCTCGAAGGCATACTGGGTTGCCTGCATCCATATGCCTCATCAAATCGGTGGGCACTGGTCCGACCATCGGTCTCAGATTGAATCTCACTATGTGTCTAAGATGTCACTGCCTCAGATGACTCATTAAATTTCAATTTAAAATTAAAATAGTTAAAATATTATTTACAATTAAATTTAAAACTCAAAAAGAAATTATACTAACCACAATTTGACACCAGCGAGCACCTCTAATCTCTCTAGTGGTTGGATCACTATACATCCTCTTATAAACATCATAATCCATAATATCGGGCTGTGAGAATACCTATATGAATATAAAAAAAACTATTTACATTTAAATTTATATATAATATTTAAAAAAATGTAATTATCGTATTCTCCCTATGCGTACTGAATGTACGACTACCAGCTCGAAGTGTCACCTCCTGTCTCCCCTGATTTTTCCGACCTACTGATGATCCACTCTGAAACCACTTACTCAACCAGTGTGTGCATAATCCATCCCAAACTTGAGATGAAATATAATCAGGTCGGTGGATGAAACATGTCTCATTAAACTTTTTCACTACTGCTTTCTCCATTTCTTTCCTTTTCAAATTGTGCAAAAACTGAGTGCAATACGGACATATAGCTCCCTACCATGCCTTCCAGATATCCTCACACATGCTCTCATCAATGGGATATCTTATAAATAATTTATAATACGAAGTTATTAATTAAATTAATTTCAAAATAAATATTATTTATTTATGTACCATCCAATTCTCGAATATACGGTGTCGGACATCAATGAGAATATGATCCCATGAAACCCATGCTTCAGAAAAATAATTGTGAAATATAGCACTCGCCTATCCAACAACAATATGCGTAAAACTGTGAAAAAATAACAATTAATCAAACAATTAGAATATAAAAAAATTAATGAAAACTAACTAAAATACATAGGTAAACATACCTCTGCGTGTGTTGATCAAACCCAAGACATGGACATCGCTCAGGGATAGGGTCATGAATCATCAGTTGGGAAAGACCACACCCCCTCTGAGTGCTCCCTAAACAACCAACAGTCTGAGGGTCAGATGATTTGACATCCTGATCGTCCAAAGGTAGATCATCCTCCTACAATAGACAATACATATCCTTGTCCATATGAAACATGAAATTATTGTTGTCAGAAAATAGTTGAAAACAACTATTATATATAGATATATATTATATATTATTATAACTAGTATTTAACTATGTCAATGCACATCTCCATCCTCATCTTCATATCTGTCGATGTCAGTGCCTTCATCTTCCTACTTAGTATCATTAATTTCCATATTAGTTTTAGTTTCATTATCTCTTGTCATTTCAAATTCAGTTGTAATATCATTAACATCATCATAACCATCATCCCTTAACTATGGGGTGACATCAATGATATTCGTGTCTCTTCATGAAAAAAGATATATTTGGAGTAGTATCTTGAAAAAATTAAATTCCTTTCACTTTAGAGGAACCAAATTCGCTTTCAGTAAACTGATTCTCTCGAGATTTAATTTTTATTATGCTCCACCAATCACCCAACTCTCTTAAAGTAGCACAATAATTTTCATAATAAATTTCATGTGCCTAATGAGCCAATAAAAATGGTTCATTTACTGCAAGAAGACTTTTATATTTAATATCAATGATTCCATGGATCGGATAAACACACATGTTTCTCTCAGTATCCAACCACTGGCATTTAAACATCATTATGTAATGTTGTCCCAGATAACACAAATCAATGATTTCTTCCAGCATGTCCTAAAAGTCAACTTTAGTTTCTCTATGATGAGATCCTCTCAAGCAAGCACACTTATTCATTGTTTTTTTTTGATTCTCCTTATGCACATGTATGAAATTGAAAACCATTCACCACATATGCATTATAAGATTTAAATATTTTGGATGGTGGGTTACTCAATAAACACAATCTATTATCAATTTTATTAGAATGTTGAGATATTTGAAAATTTGTAAAACAATTATCACTATAACAAGTATTAAATTGATCTTTTAGGTGAAATCAAAAAAAAATTATGTTTCTAGTTTTTCAAATGAGTAGGAAATTTTTTTACGACGTTCTTCAAGAGTGGCTGCTATAATTTATGGAAACTGCTTCTTGATATGATTATCATAAATCCTACAAATAAAATAACATTAATTTAGTATTAAAAAATTTAATTAATAAGTGATAGGAACAATTATAGTAAAAATGGTTTCATTTCTTCACAGTTGAGAAGATATATGTATGACCTCTGTGAGGTTCACTATCTGAAAACCATCGTTCATGAACTCCACCAAAGCCAAGTTTGGGCTGACTAAAAACTAATAATTTATTTCTCATTTCATCTTAAAAATTTCCCTCATTATGGCCCATTCAGTTTTGTTTTTAGGGATATTTATATTGAAAGTAATTAGAGAAAAAAAATAAATTTTCTCTTGAAAATAAGTTTATACAATTGATCATTCAACCGATTCTTTGTTACATACTTTTTTCATCAATTTCAGCATGCATCTCTCAAATGAGTACATCCATTAGAACTGTACCAAACCTCCATATTTTTTTTTCACGTGAAAAATGTAATATCAAATGTTCTATTGAGTCAAAAAAATTTGGTGGTAATATTTTTTCTAGTTTACATAAAATTAAAATAACATCTTCTTGTAGTTTTCTTACTGCAACTTAGTCTATTTTCAGGGCACAAATGTCTCAAAAAAATGATATATCTATTAGCACATCCCAAATCATAGGATTTAACAAACCTATTAATCCAATCAGTAGAAGTCTTTCCATTAAAACATGACAATCATGGATTTTCAATTCGGTAATATGACCATTTCTAACACATCTTCCCAAATTAAAAGCATAACCATTTGAAAGTCTCAAATATGAAATACACTGACAAAATAATAATAAAATCTATTTGGAAAGTGTATAAGATGTTTTTGGCTTCATTAACTTATGTGATCTTATATTTTCTAACAGTTCAAGTTCTAGTCGCTTATAAATTTGGGCAAGATCTATTTGTTCCTTTACATTATATTTTGTCTTACCTTTTATACCCAAAACTATATGAAATAAATTATCAAAATATTTCTTCTCAATATGCATCACATGCAACATGCGACAGACCAAAAAATCTGACCAGTATGGAAAATCTCAAAAAATTCTTCATTTTATCCAATTGTGCTCTTTTCCAAACCCATCAATTTTCTATTGGTTTATTGTTGGTCCAAATGTGAAAGGAGGTAATGAAGAGACAATTGATTTTAACTCCATACCCAAGATCATTGTTGGAGGCTAATCTTTTTCAACTGTTCCTTTTCTGAAATGATATTTGTTTCTTTGAAAAGGATGATCGGTTAGAAGGAATCTGCAATGAGATTCAAAAAAATATTTTTTCCACTGACAAGAATAAATGATTTTTTTATCTCATATAGTATAGAAATGATTTTGGACTATGTATACTCTATCCAGATAACATGCCATATGCTGGGAAGTCACTAATTATCCACATTAATGCAGCTTTCAATAGGAAGTTTTGTTTTAAATAAACATCATATGTACTGACACCATTACTCCATAGTGAATTTAACTCATCAATCAATGGTTTTAAATAAATGTCAATATTATTTTTCAGATGACATGAAATTAATAAGGTCAAAAAGATATATGGATCCTTCATCAACATCCATGGAGGTAAATTGTATGGATTTATAAAGATAGGGCAACATGAATACTGACTACCGTAAGAACCAAATGGGCAGAAACTATTAATAGAAAGACCCAATCACATATTTTGGGCTTCTAAAGTAAAAGACAGATGCACTTTGTCAAAATGTTTCCATGAATCACCATCAGAGGGATGATTTAAGCTTTTACCGATTGAAATATTGGTTTGGTGACATGTCATCAATGATGTTGTGTTCTAAGACATAAATAAATGCTACAATCTAGGTGTGAGTGGGAAATATCTCAATTGTTTTACAGGAATAAATCTCGACTTCCCCGATTGAGCTTATTTATACCTTGGTTTTCCAAACATAGGACAACTATCCAATGACTCATTTTCACCATAATATAATATGCATTCATTTGAACATTCATGAATCTTCTTAAAACCAAGACCCAAATTATGAACTAGCCTCTCACTCTCATTGAAATTTGTAGGCAACACATTTCCTTCAGGTACCAGTGTTTTTAACCAAGAGAATATCTGATAAAAAAATATATTTGGAATTCCATTATCTGATTTAATATCCATAAATTTAGTAACTACTTAAAACTTTCTTATCTTGCAACCAAGATATAAGGAATCCTCAGTGGACCTCAAAAACTCATATAAATGAGATGGTTCTAACTCAAGAGTTAAATCAATATCATCACAAGTTTTAGTTTGTTGAAAAGATAGACCTTCCACATCATGTACTAAATTTTGAAACCGCACTGCACCCAGAACCAAATTATTAGTAAATTATCGGGAACTGTGTTCACTATATTGATACCAAAAAACATAATCTAGTTGAAAGAAAAAATGAAATAAATGACCTCCAATGTTTTCAAATGTGTCATACGTCCTCAGAGCACATTTATTACAAGGAAAATTAATGTTCCCTTATTTTTTTGGTTTTGATGATTCAATTGATAATAAAGCTTTAACACCCTCAATATATATAGGATTTAAACCAAAACCATTTAGATTATTTTGATGATTTATCTAAGCACGGTCATCTAATAACAATTGTTGTCGACTTACTTATTCCATATATTTCTAAAAATCTAAAATAATAAGTTATTTTGTATAATTAGATATAATAGAAACACTATCCAAAAAAGAGAACAAAATTATTAATTACAGGTATTTTGTACTGATTATTTTTAATTACCAGTGACACAATTTCCAGTGGATTGACGACATATCTTTTACCTGATGAATCATCCCCTAGCAACTTTCTTCGACTAAAATCACTATGAAAAGTCTGATCCGACATAAAAATATCCATTTTCATATGCACGAGGATGGAGATAAGGGAGGCCTTGCCATGCTTCTCTTTATGCTTATGCATACTATATTTGATATTCGTACATCAGATTAGATTTTTTATAGTGATTTTAGTCGGATAAGTTCCAATGAGATGAGTCATCGGGAAAAAGAGCCTCTTTTGTTCGATGCCTCACCTCCTTGCAACTTTCTCCAACTGAAATCAGAATGAAAAATCTGCTCCAATGTATGTCAGAGCAAATTTTTCATACTGATTTCAGTGGGAGAAATTTGAAAGGAGTTGAGGCGTCGATCAAAAGGAATGTCACCAATCCGTTGGAAATTATGCCAGTTTATCACAATGTACTCAAAATTTATTTCAATTTAGTACTAATTAATCCCAATTATTACTAATTAATCCTTATTATTACTAATTAATCCTAATTAATCCTAATTTATCCAAATTAGTCCTAATTAATCATAATTATTACTAATTAACCCTAATTATTACTAATTAATCCTAATTATTACTAATTAATCCTAATTATTACTAATTAATCCTAATTATTACTAATTTATCCCAATTATTACCAATTTTATACTAATTAATACCAATTTATTAATAATTAATCCCAATTTATTACTAATTAATCATAATTATTACTAATTAATCCTAATTATTACAAATTATTACAAATTATTACAATTTATTACTAATTATTACAAATTATTACAAATTATTACAAATTACTACAAATTATTACTAATTATTACTAATTATTACTAATTATTACAATTTATTCCCATTTATTACTAATTATTACTAATTATTACTAATTATTACTAATTATTACTAATTATTATGAATTAATCCTAATTATTACTAATTAATCCTAATTATTACTAATTAATCCAAATTATTAATAATTATTCCTAATTATTACTAATTATTACTAATTATTACTAATTATTACTAATTATTACTAATTATTACTAATTATTACTAACTATTACTAATTATTACCAACTAATACTAATTATTATTAACCGTAATGGCCCGGATCTCTCCGGCCCATTCATTTGTCGAAAAGAAGGTCATGAAGTGTTCTGGAGGGTAGAATGGACTTTTCCCACACTTTTCATAATTTTTTAACTACAAGCCATGTAGTGTGAGTAAGCGCCGTGTAACACCTTGCCGAGTATACCTTGTGTTGAAGCCGTGTCCTTGCCGCGTGAAATAAATAAGTACACGTCGTGTAGCCCATCTTACACGTCATGTAGTTCCTCCCCGCGTATGCGTTACTGTGTGTTGACTAGTCAACGGCCGTGTGCTATGTTGAAGCCGTGTCCTTGCCGCATGAAATAAATAAGTACATGCCGTGTATCCCATCTTACACTCCATGTAGTTTCTCCCCGAGTACGCATTACCCTCAAATCGTGTGTTGACCAGTCAACGACCGTGTGCCGCGTTGAATACCGTGTTGGAAGCCGCGTGGTGACCGTGGGGAATGGCTGAGTACACGCCATGTACTAGGGAGTACACGACGTGTAATTTATTTTTTCTCGCCTATAAAAGGAGGGGGCCTCTCCTCCTTTTGAGATCATTCCCCTCCTCCCCTTTCCTTCGAGCGGAGCCCTCCCGAGAGACTCCAATGCTCCTTTCTTCCATAACTTCTTCGTTCGAGATCTGATTTACGATCCGTCAGTGGCCACGAGATCGTAACGACGAGGCAGAAATTATGAGCTTGGATATGTTGCTTTCCCTTTGGCCTTTCCTTCCCAGCTTCCACTTAGGAGGTTTTTCCGTGTCTTGACAGAAGCGACAGACACCGACAGACGTCTTCTCAAGTTGATCTGGGGGTGCGTTATGATCAGAACCTTTTGAGGTAGGGATTTTACCTTCATCTCTCTAATTTTTGCATCATGCGGGATGAGTGTCCTATTGCTTTCATGAGACATAGTTGAACAAGTTTAATGAAGATAATAACCGACTTAAAGATCGGGGATGGGAAAGTTGTTATGTTTATCTTTTTTTATCCTATTGTTATGTTGTGAATTGAATAGGCTTATGCCTACTGAAAATCACGGTCGTTGGGGGCCATTTATTGCGCAATTAAATTTTTCCCTATATTTTTATACCATTTTGTGGGTGGAAAATTTGTGGAATATGGAAATTGGTTAATCACATAAAGTTGGCTGATTAAATGAATATCCGGAACCCTTGTGTGACCACCCCGGTTGAACAAAACGGAATAATGAACATACGGGTGTTGGTTTGGTTACGTGGTGTGTGAAAAGGGGGTGGGGGTGGGGGGGAATCCTAGTTTGTTATGAATAGGATGGGCAGTAGGGCTGCGGTAAATGATATTTAAAGGGAAATGATGTGTCACGATCCTTGTTTTGTGATATGGTTGTGGAGATGTGGTTATAGTGGCAATAGGGCTACAGTAATGGGTTGTGATATTAAAAGAAAGTGGGAAGTTGATAAATTAACTATGGGGAATGATAATGAATTAAACGTGGTAACAATCAATGTGGATTGATTGATGATAAAAAGTTCGGTTTTGTGTTGCTTGTGTTTTATCCAACTTGACTTGTGGTTGGCAGGGATATGTTTTATGAACGATTGATATGGTTGGTTGTGGTTAATTTCCCAGTAGTTAAAGAACTAATAAACTAAATCTATTGAAACATGAAAACCTAAATGGGGTTGGGGTTGTTTGTTGTATTCATGCTTCGTAGTAGCAGTTCCGAGACACGTGCTCAGTTTCTCTGTTTAGAAGCCATAGGTTGGGCTGTGTGTTTGGTATACATATATATATATATATATATATATATATCTATATCTTTGTGTTTTGTCACACCCCACCCTTGTTGAGCACCTAGTACCGAACACTCCCATTTCATGGGAGAGGGTGTTTTCCCCTTAGTTACTAGCTCATTCCTGCTCCTTATTCCATAGGCTGTGATGGCTTGAGGTGACCTTACACCTAAGACTCTTCGGGTAGGTTTCGATTGGTGT
Organism: Viscum album; assembly: GCA_963277665.1. NCBI lineage: Eukaryota > Viridiplantae > Streptophyta > Magnoliopsida > Santalales > Viscaceae > Viscum > Viscum album. Next base: position 816,619,489 of record OY728162.1, read on the forward strand.
GATTTTTTTATCCCAAGAGTCTTCGGGCAGATTTACTGTTCCCAATAATCTTCGGGATGAGGCCCAGGTGTGTTCGGGTGGGGATGTGATTGTGGTTTGTGAGGCCCAGGTGTGTGCGGGCAGGATATGGGGTTTGTGAGGCCCATGCATGTGCGGGAAGGAAGAGTGTGGTATCGTCAGGACGTTCACCGCTAGTAAGAGCAGCTAGCTAGTGGGGGGAAATGGTGCGGGGTACCCAATACTCTTGTTCTTATATACTACTACTTGTTGTTTTGTGTTTTTGGTGAGCGTGTCTGGTGAGGTTGGGTGGATAGAATTCCTTGCCAGCTTTTGGTTTCTTCTATTTGTTCTCACGGGAATTAGGATGTCTCCCCACCTGTGCACGAGAGATTTAGGTTTCCCTACTAATTATACTTGTATGCTCAACCTACGTTTACTTTAAGGTTTCCTGGAGGACTACCAGGGCCGTGCGGGACCCTACTAATCGGGATAGTTAGAGTTGTTGCATTTTGCTGTACTCTTTTTTATTTTGGTATTGTACTTTTGAGTTTTCTTTTACTTGTACTTTGTTTTAGAATTGTTTAAACATGCATGTGGGATTGGTTTGGGTTTATTTTCTTTTACTTGTTCCTTTTTCTTTTGGTGTTTTGTCTCATCCTATTTCCCGATCTTAAATAATAAAAAAAGGGTAATTCCTCCCATATTTGTGAAAACTAATACCCTTGGTGCTATTCGCCACTCTGAGGCCTACTGGAGGTGGGACTCGGGGGTCATTATCTCCCTTTCACCATTGCTAGATCAGAAGGGGAATCTTTTGTGGGAGGGGGTCATGACAGAATGTTATCAGAGCTGATGGTTGAGAGATAGGATGGAGTCTGGAGTTTGGCATAGTGATGATTGCATGGGATGGTAGGGTAACAGTGTCAGCTGATCTTGGTGCATGACATAGGCTAGGGAAGACCGGCTAGGACACAGGATTTTAGGGCCCCCCGTGATCCGATGCAAGGACTCTGAGCCTACCGAACGACCAAGTGAGACTACATTGATTGTAGGGTAGAGACCCTAGGGAAGGTACATGCATCATCATGTTTGTGTGTTACTTGATTTGGGTATTCTGGGGAAGAAATTGAAATAAAATTATAAAATGAAACCTTGAGAAATTTCCTTGCTACTTGGGCTTAGGCGATCTTTGTTTACCATACAACTATGGCACCTGGACATCGTCCCCGGGTGACTCAGACAGTCAAGGCCCAGCAGATTCAGGTGGTCGATCAGTTGAGGATTGACCAAGAGGAGGAAGATGATTAGTGGTAGAATACTCTCCATTCTTTCCAGTGACAAACCCTCAAGAAGTATGAGGGTAGTACTTCGGATATGGAGATGGAGGGGTGGCTTGAGGAGATAGGGATCGATTTTACTTTGATCCGTGCTCAAAGGGAGTACTGGGTTCCCCTAGCAGCCAGTCAGCTGAGAGGTGTGGCGCGTCAGTGGTGGACGCTCTACCTCGGGGAGAGTTCAGAGGCAGGGGTTCTATGGGATGACTTTGAGAAGGAGTTCCAAGAGGAATTCCTTTCTTCCATGATCAAGGCAGAGAATCGGTAGGAGTTACTCTCCCTACAGCAGGAGAGTATGTCAGTATGAGAATTGGGGATCAAGTTCAAGGGTCTCCTACACTTTGCTCCGGATCTCTTTCCGGATGAAGAGTCTCGAGTGAGACGTTTGGAGGAGGCGCTTTGTCCTTCCCTCCAGTATGCTGTCACCACCTTCACCCTTCCAACGTAATTGGCAGTACAGAAGAAGGCAGAGGTTGTAGAGAGGATGCACTCGTAGGGAGGTGCACCACGAGAGGGGATCCAGCTGGGTTCATTGAAGGGGAAGGCAGTCAGCAGCAGGTCTCCTGCGACAGGACCTTCCAGATTTAGGCCAGTAGGGAGAAGGCCCCAGCAATTCCAGTTTAGATCTTTGGGTCCTCGTCCCTTTTTCATGAGCCCAGGACCGAAGTGTTTCTCTTGTGGAGTTTTCAGGCACGTTCAGAGTCAGTGCTCGACCCGATATTAGTATGGTGGAGGTGGGTAGGTTCAACGCCCGCCTCAGCAGCACGAACTGCCGGCGAGGCCCTTCCAGCAGCAGTAGGACCCTGCTTCTCTGAGGGAAGACTTTGCAGGAGGAGGCTTGCCTCAGGGTGCTCCTCAGGGACCTCGACCAGGGCGTGGTCGGGGAGGTGGTCGACATCAGAGAGGCAGAGGATCTAGGCGTGGACAGTTGCACACAACAGAGTTGGTAGCTCCGGTAGGACCAGAGGTGGTGCGAGGTACAATTTGTTTGTTCAACACTCTCATTTCTGCTTTGTTCGATTCGGGAGGTCCGCACTCCTTTGTTTCACCCGGTCTAGCCCATGATTTGGGTCTAGACGTAGAGAGACTTTTCGTACCCCTGGTGCTGAGTACACCAGTTGGAGGTCAGAACAGCGTATATTGTGTTTTCCGGGGATGTGGGTTGACGTTGGGACCACATCGATCTAGTGGGGATATCCTTTTGCTACAGATGCAGCCATACAATGTCATTCTAGGCATCGACTGGTTGTTTTCTATTAGTGATGTTATCGACTGCTTCCAAAGAAGAGTCATGTTCTCCGATGTGGATGGGAAACGTGTAGCTTTTGTTGGTGAGAGGAGCTATCAGGTGGGAAGCTAGCATGTGAAGCCTCTCCTTTCCTTGTTAGGTGGGTTATCAATGGTTTCAGCTGATACAGAGATGATGGATGTTGCAGAGGTTGTTGGGGAGTTCCTCGATGTTTTTCCTAAGGAGGCTGTGACTCTACCCCCCCCCCCCCCCCGACGTGACGTTGAGTTCGAGATAGACTTACAGCCTGGTTCCCGTCTGATTTCGATGGCCCCTTATCAGATGAAACCTTCAGAGTTGCAGGGGTTGTGGATTTTGATTGAAGATCTGATGGAAATGGTTTTATTTGACCTAGCGTGTCACCATGGGGTGCTCCAGTTTTGTTCGTGAAGAAGGAAGATGTTGGTCTCAGGCTATGCATAGACTACTGAAGGTTGAATCAGGTAACTGTCAAGAACCGTTACCCCCTTCCAAGGATAGATGATCTCTTTGACCAGCTGAGGGGAGAAGGTTGGTTTTCTAATATTGATATATGATCTGGATATCATCAGCTGAGGGTAAAGGACAGTGACATCTCAAAGACGGATTTCAGGTGCAGGTATGGGCACTTCGAGTTTGTAGTGATGCTGTTTGGAGTTACGAATGCACCAGCTGTGTTCATGGGACTTATGAACTTTGTCTTCCAAGAGTTTCTGGACCGGTTCGTCATTGTGTTTATTGATGACATCCTGATCTACTCAAGATCAGAGGAGGATCACGTTGAGCATCTCAGGTCAGACTTGGAAGTCCTTCGACACCACCATCTTTATGAGAAATTGTTGAAGTGTAAGTTCTTGATGCAAGAAGTACACTTCCTTGGGCATGTGGTGTCTCCGCATAGAGTGTCAGTGGACCCGCCGAAGGTGGAGGCAGTTGTTTCTTGGGCGGAACCCAAGAGCGTGGCAGAAGTTTCTAGTTTCCTGGGGTTGGCAGGTTATTATCGAAGGTTCGTTTCGGGCTTCTCTCGAGTTTCTGCTCCATTGATAGATTTGAATAGGAAGAACAAGGTCTTACTATGGAGTGAGCAGTGCCAGAAAGATTTCGACTACCTGAAGGAGAAGTTGGTCAGTGCTTCAGTACTCAGGATGCTAGAGGAAGGGTTGTTTTATGAGGTGTTTTGTGATGTTTATGGCCTTGGTTTGGGGTGCGTACTATTGCATAAGAAGGGTGTGATCTATTATGGGTCTAGGCAGTTGCGCCATCATGAGCATAACTATGCCACCCATGAACTAGAGCTTGCAGCAGTAGTGTTTGCACTGAATTTGTGGAGACATTACCTCTTTGGGGAGTGCTTTGTGGTCTTCTCAGATCACAAGAGATTGCGTTATATCTTCTCCCAGCGTGACCCGAACTTACGGCAGTAGAGATGGGTCGAGCTTCTCCAAGGCTATGACTTCGAGATCTCTTACACTGAAGGTAAGGGAAACGTTTTGGCTGATGACCTAAGTAGGAAGTCACATAAGGAAGTGGTTTAGGAATCCACTAATACTTGGAAAGCGATGGGAGAGTTGGCTACCTTGCACTTGGATTCAAGGGTAGAGGGTGTTAGAGGCTGTTTGTTTCAGATGACGGTGCAGTCCTCCTTGTTGCAGCAGGTGGAAGAGTCTCAGTGGGGAGACTCCAAGGTGAAAGTAATGCGGGATCGCATCGATCAGGGAAACGCTCAAGAAGGATGGTTAGAGGACAGCCGAAATCAGATTCTTTTTCATGGAAGGTTGTTTGTTCCAGCGGCGATGCGTGAGGGAGTTCTCCGTGAGTTCCATATCTCAGCCTTGGCAGTGCATTCGGGAGTTTCAAAAATGTACTGAGGATTGAGGGAACATTTTTGGTGGCCCGGGGTGAAACAGGCAGTGGCGGAGTTTGTGGCTAAGTGCATAGTGTGTCAGCAAGTAAAGGATGAACACCGTGTTCACAGTGGTTTGTTGCATCCTTTAGATTTCCCCAAGTGGAAATGGGATGACATCTGAATGGACTTTGTCACAGGACTACCTAGAGCTCAGGGTGGTTATGATGCTATCTGGGTAGTGGTGGATCGACTGACGAAATCAGCTCACTTCTTAGCAATTAAGGAGTCGGGCCCAGTGAGTACCTTAGCACAGAGGTATGTAGACAAGGTGGTGCGTTTTCATGGAGTTATGAAGACTATCGTATCAGATCGGGATACTCGGTTTACCTCACAAGTCTGGAGGGGGTTACAACATGCTTTTGGCACCCAGCTATGCCTTAGCACTGCTTTCCACCCCCAGACCGATGGGCAAATAGAGCGGACTATCCAGACGTTGGAGGACATGCTGTGAGCATGCATCCTGGATTTCGGAGGATCATGGGTGCAACACTTGCCTTTAGTGGAGTTATCCTACAACAACAGCTTCCAATATAATTTTGTCATGGCACCATTTGAGGCTTTTTATGGAAGACCATGTCATTCACCCATTTTCTGGGCCGAGGTTGGTGAGACAGGTGCTCTTGGGCCAGAGGTAGTACAGAGCACCACAGAGAAAGTCCAGCTTGTGCATGAGAGGATGAAAGCGGCTCAGGACCGACAGAAGTCTTATGCTGATCGTCGGAGGAGACCCTTGGAGTTCAAGGTGGGAGATCATGTGTTCTTGAAGGTTTCCCCTCGACGAGGGCAACGAAGGTTTGGGAAGGGGAGTAAGCTCTCCCCTAGGTTCATCGGACCTTTCGAGGTGCTGAGGTGAGTCGACGAGGGGGCATATCACCTGGTCCTGCCACCTCAGTTGGAGAAGGTTCATGACGTCTTCCACGTCTCCCAGCTTCGTCGGTACTTACACAATGACTCTCACGTTATCGACTGGGGAGAGTTAGATATGGGAGATGACGCGACCTTTGAGGAATGACTAGTCAAAATCATGGATCGTAGAGAGAAGGTGCTCCGTGGACGAACCATCGCATTGGTTCGTGTGTTTTGGAGGCATGGAGGCCTCAAGGAGAGCATTTGGGAGCGGGAGGCTTAGATGCACGCTCAGTACCCAGAGTTGTTTTGACTTGTGTTTTGATTTGTTCTTCTGAGCTTTGTTTTGATGTTATACTCTGTACCTTTGATATATGGAATGCTTGGCTTGTCGGTTGTGAGATGTTTTGTTTCCTTGTTCTCTAGAAGTGTGTAACATGTCCAGATATGTGGGGAAAGGGAAAAACCTGATCCTTAATTGAGACGCATTAATGCGGATGCGATTGAACCCATGCGGGTGAGTCAGTGCCTCCTAAAGAGGTTAATATCTCAACATGGGAGAGGGAATTACCCAAGCCATGTGTTCGGGCAGTGTGTTGGTTGTATGGTGTTGGGGGCAGTGTAAGTTGGAAAAATCCTAATATATGGAAGTGGGGAGACCCAATTCTTAATCGAGATGAATTAATTCGGATGCGATTAAACCCGTGCAGGCGAGTCAGTGTTGCATAAAGCGGATAATATCTTGACATAGGAGAAGGAATTCATAACACATATGATTAGGGTTGTTAGTTGGGTTCCTGTTATAATGAGAGCCCTAAGAGGTATCTTGTTGGGTTCCTCTGGGTTGGTTTTTGAATTCTTGGGGATGAGAATGTTTTAAGAGGTATCTGATGTAATAGCCCAGATCTCTCCAGCCCATTCCTTTGTCGAATATAAGGTCATGAAGTGTTCTGGAGGGTAGAATGGACTTTTCCCACACTTTTCAGAATTTTGTAACTACACGCCATGTAGTGTGAGTACACGCCGTGTAACACCTTGCCGAGTATACCCCGCATTGAAGCCGTGTCCTTGCCGCGTGAAATAAATAAGTACACGCCATGTATCCCATCTTACACGCAGTGTAGTTCCTCCCCGTGTACACGTTACCATGTGTTGACCAGTCAACGGCCGTGTGCCATGTTGAAGCTGTGTCCTTGCCACATGAAATAAATAAGTACATGCCGTGTAGCCCATCTTACATGTCGTGTAGTTTGTCCCCACGTACGTGTTACCCTCAAACCGTGTGTTGACCAGTCAACGACCGTGTGCCGCATTGAATGCCGTGTTGGAATCCGCATGGTGACCGTGTGGAATGGCCGAGTACACGCCGTGTACATTAGTTTTTCTCTCCTATAAAAGGAGGGGACCTCTACTCCTTTTGAGATCATTCCCCTCCTACCCTTTCCTTCGAGCAGTGCCCTCCCGAGAGACTCCAAATCTCCTTTCTTCCATAACTTCTTCGCCCGAGCTCCGATTTACAGTCCGTCAGTGGCCATGAGATCGTAACGACGAGGCAGAACTTCTGATCTTGGATATGTTGCTTTAAATTTTGGCTTTTCCTTCCCATCTTCCACCTAAGGAGGTTTTTCTGGGTCTTGACAGAAGCGACAGATGCCGACAGACGTCTTCTCAAGTTGATCTGGGGGTGCGTTATGATAAGAACCTGTTGAGGTAAGGATTTTACCTTCATATCTCTAATTTGTGCATCATGCGGGATGGGTTTCCTCTTTCTTTCATGAGACATAGTTGAACCAGTTTAATGAAGATAATAACTGGCTTACAGATTGGGGATGGAAAAGTTTATATGTTCATCTTTGTTTATACTATTGTTATATTGTGAATTGAATAGGCTTATGCCTACTAAAAATCACGGTCGTTGGGGGCCTTTGCTTTCACAATTAAATTTTTCCCTATATTTCTAGACCGTTTTGTGGGTGTAAACTTTGTGGAATATGGAAATTGGTTAATCACGTAAAGTTGGATGATTAAATGAATATCCGGAACCCTTGGTGATCACCCGAGTTGAACAAAATGGAATAATGAACACGTGGGTGTTAGTTTGGTTATGTGGTGTGCGAAAAGGGGGGAAGGGTGAATCCTAGGTTGTTACGATTAGGATGGGCAGCGGGGCTGTGGTAAATGATATTAAACGGGCAATGATGTGGCACAAGCCTTGTTTTGTGATACGGTTGTGGAGATGTGGTTATAGTGGCAGTAGGGCTACAGTAATGGGTTGTGATATTAAAAGAAAGTGGGAAGTTGATAAAAGAACTGTGGTGAATGATAATGAATTAAATGCGAGAACAATCAATGGGGATTGATTGATGATAAAAAGGTCAGTTCTGTGTTTCTTGTGTTTTATCTAACTTGACTTGTGGTTGGCAGGGATATGTTTTACGAACGATTGATATGGTTGGTTGTGTTTAATTTCCCAGTAGTTAAGGAACTAGTAAACTAATTCTATTGAAACATGAAAACCTAAATGGGGTTGGGGTTGTTTGTTGTATGCATGCTTCGTAGTAGCAGTGCCGAGGCACGTGCTCAGTTTCTTGGTTTTGAAGCCATAGGTTGGGCTGTGTGTTTGGTATACATATATATATCTGTATCTTTGTGTTTTTTCGCACCCCACCCATGTTGATGACCTAGTGTCGAACACTCCCATTTCATGGGAGAGGGTGTTTTCCCCTTAGTTACTAGCTCCTTCCTACACTTCCATAGGCTGTGATGGCTTGAGGAGACCTTACACCTAAGACTCTTCGGGTAGGTTTCGATTGGTGTGATTTTTTTACCCCAAGACTCTTTGGGAAGATTTAATTTTCCCAAGAATCTTCAGGATGAGGCCCATGTGTGTTTGGGCGGGGATGTGATTGTGGTTTGTGAGGCCCAGGTGTGTGCGGGTAGGATATGTGGTTTGTGAGGCCCAGGTGTGTGTGGGTGGGATATGTGGTTTGTGAGGCCCGGGTGTGTGCGGGCAGGAAGAGTGTGGTAGCGTCAGGATGTTTTCCGTTTGGAAGAGAAGCTAGCTAGTGGGGGGAAATGGTGTGGGGTACCCAATACTCTTGTTCTTATATACTACTACATGTTGTTTTGTGTTTTTGGTGAGCGTGGCTAGTGAGTTTGGGTGGATAGAATTCCTTGCTAGGTGTTGGTTTCTTCTATTTGTTCTCACGGGACATTAGGATGTCTCCCCACCTGTGCACGGGAGCTTTAGGTTTCCCTACTGAGTATACTTGTATGCTCACCCTACGTTTACGTTCAGGTTTCCAGGAGGACTACCAGGTCCGTGCGGGACCCTACTAGTTGGGACAGTTGGAGTTGTTGTAGTTTTCTGTTCTCTTGTTTCTTTTGGTATTGTACTTTTGAGTTTTCTTGTACTTGTACTTTGTTTCAGATTTTTTTAAACATGCATGTGGGATTGGTTTGGGTTTATTTTCTTTTACTTTTTCTTTTTTCTTTTCGTGTTTTGAATCATCCTATTTCCTGATCTTAAATAATAATAAAAAGGGTAACGCCTCCCATATTTGTGAAAACTCATACCCTTGGTGCTAGTCACCACTTCGGGGCCTACTGGAGGTGGGACTCGGGGGTCATTATATCCCTTTCACCATTACCAGCTCAGAAGGGGCATCTTTGGTGGGAGGGGGTCGTGACACTAACTAATACTAATTACTCCTAATTACTACTAATTATTACTAATTATTACTAATTATTACTAATTATTACTATTTATTACTAATTATTATTAATTATTACTAAATAATAATAATTATTACTAATTAATCCTAATTATTACTAATTAATCCTAATTATTACTAAGTAATCCTAATTATTACAATTTAATCCTAATTATTACTAATTAATACTAATTATTCCTAATTATTTCTAATTATTACTAATTATTACTAATTATTTCTAATTAATTCTAATTATTACTAATTAATCCTTATTATTACTAATTAATCCTAATTATACTAATTAATCCTAATTATTACTAATTAATCCTAATTATTACTAATTATTCCTAATTATTACTAATTGTTCCTAATTATTACTAATTATTATAATAACTACTAATTATTACTAATTGTTACTAATTATTACGAATTGTTACCAATTATTATAAATTATTTATAATTATTACCAATTTATTACTAATTATTACCAATTTATTACTAATTAATACTAATTATTTACTAATTAATACAAATTTGATACTAATTAATACCAATTAATTACTAATTAATACCAATTATTACTAATTAATCCTAATTATTACTAAATAATCCTAATTATTACCAATTAATCCTAATTATTACAATATATTACTAATTATTACAAATTATTGCTAATTATTACAAATTATTACAAATTATTACAATTTATTACTAATTATTACATTTTATTCCTAATTATTACTAATTATTACTAATTAATCTTAATTATTACTAATTAATCCTAATTATTACCAATTAATCCTAATTATTACTAATTATTCCTAATTATTATTGATTATTCCTAATTATTACTAATTAATCCTAATTATTACTAACTATTCCTAATTATTCCTAATTATTCCTAATTATTCCTAATTATTACTAATTATTAAAAATTATTACAAATTATTAGCAATTATTACTATGTATTACTAATTATTACTATTTATTACAAATTATTACTATTTGTTACTAATTAATAATATTTATTACTAATTATTACTAATTATTACAAATTATTACTAATAATTACTAATTAATCCTAATTATTAGTAATTATTACTAATTATTACTATTTATTACTAATTATTACAAATTATTACTATTTATTACTAATTAATCCAAATTGTTACTAATTAATCATAATTATTACTAATTAATCCTAATTATTACTAATTAATCCTTATTATTAATAATTAATCCTAATTATTACTAATTAATCCTAATTATTGCTAAGTAATCCTAATTATTACTAATTATTCCTAATTATTCTTAATTATTCCTAATTATTACTAATTAATCCTAATTATTACTAATTAATCCTAATTATTACTATTTAATCATAATTATTACTTAGTAATCCTAATTATTACTAATTAATCCTAATTATTACTAATTAATCGTAATTATTACTAATTAATCCTAATTATTACTAAATAATCCTAATTATTACTAATTATTCCTAATTATTACTAATTATTCCTAATTATTTCTAATTATTTATAATTATCACAATTTATTACTAATTATTACAATTTATTACTAATTATTCCTATTTATTACAATTTATTACAATTTATTACTAATTATTACAATTTATTACTAATTATTACAATTTATTACAATTTATTACAATTTATTACTAATTATTACTTATTATTTATAATTAATACTAATTATTTCTAATTAACACTTACACATAATTATTCATAAAAATAAATACTGAAAAAATATCAAATTTTAATTTATTTTAATTGCATCTAATTAACATAAATTATAAATAATTCAAAATAAAATAAATTAACTAAATAATTAAAAAATAGATAAATAACTTGAAACTGAAGGTTTCAAAGTATAAAAGCCACATATTTTGCTCTGATTTAAAAGTTTAAACCATGAAAAATTTTAGAAGAAATTTTTTCAGAAGAAAGAGAGAGAGAAGTTGAGAAAAAAGTAGAATGAGAGGAAAAACATATGAGGGTATATATAGGTCAGCTTATTTGTGAGGAGCTTATTTGCGACGGGACACGTCGCAAATAGCCACTCGATAAAAAGTTATTTGCGACGGGGCCCGTCGTGAATGGGTACTTGTCGACATACTATTTGCAACGAGACAAAGTATCTTGTCACAAATACTAAAAACCGTCGTCAGGCATTTGTGACGGGAATAGGAACCCGTCGCAAATGCCCTTCCCACACTTTGGCACGAATTTCACGCCAAACCTTTTGCGAAGGGTCCTTACTCCCCCATTGCAAATATCTATTATTTGCGATGGGCCGATTCTCTTGTCGCAAATAACCTCTTCCAACGGGTTATTTGCGACAGGCCCCTGACCCGTCGCAAATGGCCATTTTTCCTGTAGTGGTTCATCATGTTCATTTGTATAGAACATATAACCATTAATTACATAGCCATTATAAGATAATATATGAACACTTGGTCCCCTGGCTAGCCATCGAATCCTTTATGAAATTAAATTCATATTTTCATATGAATCTATAAAATATGGTCTTGAAACGATCCTATTAACTATTGATTATGTGTATTTAATATCCATCTTTCATCCCTTAATGAATTCAAATACCTAATAATTACTTTATAGGTTTCCACATATGGTGAAACATCTAAAATATTTTGTAAAATATAAATGTGTGCCTATCCTCACTTAGTAATGGTAATTGCAACTATTTTGGAAATTCTTCCACCCACAAGTCGCCCACCGTGATGATATTTTGGGATACCAATGCTATCTACATATGACAAGTAGTGAGGAAAAAATTCAGGGGCTTCCTTAATAATACATCTCTTTGCAATACAAACTTTTGGACAACATTTATTTTTTATATACCCTTTAAAACTCTTTATATACCATTCAATGAGGTGCAACCATCTATAATGTATATGACCACATAGACATATTTCTCTACCCAAGTGATTTATCAAGTGAACCATCATATAAAAGAATTATAGTGAGAAGCACATATCTTATTTACTTAATTTAAAAATAATTTTCTTTTCCACAGTTATCAACTTCATCGGGTCTACAACTTTACTATCTATAGCTTTGAAAAAAAAACAAAACTTTGTTAATTTTTCCAAGAGATTTTTTTTGAAAAATAAAATGTAAATCTATAGGCATTTAATCTTACATCAGAACGTGATAATTCTGTGATTTTTGAAACCTTAACTTAAAATAAATCATTGAACTGATATTTTGGATATTTAATGAATACACCTTTGGAACTATTACAGCATTCATGAAGTTTCAAAACTGATATCTCCCTTTCCTTGAAAGAGTGTATACTACTGGAGGAAGAAAACTTCACAAATCACCATTTATTGGTACCAACTCTTCCCTTATCCACTTGTTATTCATGTCCAACCTAACCTTAATTCCACCCATTTTTTGGGTGTATTTATTAACATGCCCATAACACTGTAACATAATATTTTTTCTACATCCATGGCATTAAGAAAATTTATGATGTGCTAAAAATTCGAGTATTATAATTTAAAAAAAATTCATTTTTTCCTATTGGTTTTCATAAGGTTTTTCAAAAAAGGTTTACAAATAATGGTTACCACATCCTTACTTTCTCAAACTATTGATCTCTTGTTAGTGGATATGGTGTTGTACCTTATTTTGAATTCCTATTGAATGATGCCATTCAATATTGTTATTTATGTCATCGGCTTACAAATTTATGATGTTCTATAAACACAGTCTTCGAGCAATGTTTCAACCTAACTGAGTGTGTACATTGTTCACAAATGGAACACCCTATAATTACTTTAATGTTATATACCAAAAAATCTCTATAAGTAGGAAATTCATTTATCATCTCATACATCATGGCTTTAAATATGAAATTTTAATTTCCATAAGAATCAAAAAACCTAACAGCTGAATCCTATATTATTTTTAGATCTTTGATCAATGGACACAAATAAACATCTATATATTTACCCACTTGTTTTGATCCAGATATAATTAGAGACAACATAATATATTTTTGCTTCATGTTGGCCATGTGCTATGAGGGATAATTTGTACACCAAAAGGATTCATTCCATTTGCAGATAGCACAAAATAGAGGTTTCTCAGATCATTTCCAAATTCAGGATACTTGTGATCAATTTTCATCTACAAAGGTGTGTCTACTGGGTGATGAAATTTCCCATATTGAATTCTTGTATATGTGTGCCATATTAATTTCTCTCCAGTCTCCTCACTCCCATATAGGTTCCTAAACTATGAATGATTGGAAAGTTCTATACAACATTAAAAGGACTTGATTCATCATTCTTTTATCGAGAAATGTTGTACTTAGGGAATTTTTTAAGCGATTCATGGTCTTTGCAAAACAATATACAATCATATAGATAATCATGTATTCATTTAGATATCATACCCTTTGATCATATCATTCGTTTAGTGTTATATTTTCGGTAAGGAAGATCCTTATCTTCAGGTAGCATATCATTCAAGAGGGAAAGTAGTTCGGTAAAGCTGGTTTCATTCCATCCATTTCTAGTTTTCAAATTTTATAGATTTTGTATGGCTAATAATATTGTATATTTAATAAAAAAGCATACACTGATGTCTTTTCATTGATCATTATCTTTGAAAACAACTTTGGATAATCATGAAGTTTATCTTCAACTGTCATTATCATTTTCTCAATATTGTCTTCATCATTGTTAACACTTGTAATCACATCACCAATACGATCTTCATCATCATTCACACTTGTAATCATATCAGATGATCCATAAACCATCATGTTATCCTAGTTAGTAACTAAATTCAATTCCTCATAGCGATTAGTCCAACATATATAACATTGATCTATTCTGTGAAAGATCAAGTGTTATTCTAACTCCTCTAGACTAATTAGTCTTAAGTATCAACAACATAAACAAAAAAAGGATTTGAGATGGGTCTTATACATGATATTTTGAAAAACTGATAAACTATTTAACCACATCATCATACCCTTTCTTCATATGATTGGAATGCATCCATTTTCATTTCATATCCATCCTATTTGATTCAATAATATTCATATTTAACAAAAAGTAAATAAATACACAAAAGATATGAGCTTAGATTCATAAAAGAATATTCTTTATGTATATACACATATAATCATCGTATTTGATAAAAAATATTATTAAATCAACAACTTCTAAGAACATATGAAGTTGAAAAATTATATAATTAAAAATTATAATAAAACTTATTTTCTTATTCCAAGGAGGCATATATTATAATTCATTATCTTTTTGGAATGGATTCATTAAAGGAGACAATTCATTCCCAGTCACTATTAATGTGCACAAGAAACCTATGGATTTCTAAAAGTTGATAAGTATTGTGGTATATATAATTAGATTCCACTATCAAAACATATATCAAAACAAGTTATTTATTTTTCATGATGTATCTACAGTGTTCGAAGGAGTAAGTTGGGAAATCCATTTTTAATGAAGATTTTTAAATTTATAAAAACACCTTACAAAGAAGACATAAGGTGTGATAACCCATTTTAAATTCCTTAAATATTCATTTATCAACCATTTCAAAATAACCTAGACCACATTGGATTTGAAATATTCATAGATATAAAAAACTCACAAGAAGAATAAACTAATGTAATATTCCATTACACACATCATAATTTTTAAAAATCAACTCAAACATCCAATTTGAAACATCATAGACCTCAAAAATAATTTTATAGTTTTCAATTCCAATAAAAAACCTCTCAAAATTAGACCCACAGGTTCTATATACAATTGTAAACATTCAAACTCTAATAGATTTTCAAAATCTCATCCTAGAATACCTAATTCCTTCAAATAAAAACTACATATGGACTAAATTGTAACAAAATCATGCATTTTCATTATGTTAACATATTTTTTGAAACAAATAAAGGGGAAGACACTGGGCCGATAGGATAAAACTAAGAAGTCATAGAAGATAAGAGGAGAAAAATTAAATAAAAAATAGTACCACAAAAACTTGAAAAAAAGAATTTCAAGGATGGGAAAACAATTATGAAACACCAAAAGATTAGTAGGGGAGTCGTAAACACAATTTTTCGGTAAGAACAACATAAAAACATGATGCAAATGCATTAAATAATTAAAGAAATTCACAAAAAATAATATTCAAATAACATACCTTCAGTTTTGAGGGTTTGGATTCATAAAAAATGTACAATGAGATAGTAACATAGTTCAGCTTCCGCAAAAGCTTGAATGACACAAGGAGTAAAAACTTATGTTGGGATTCTTTTAAAAGAATGGAAAGAGTTTTAACAGTGCAGGAAAAAAGCACTGATAAAAGATACATTTATCAGCATTAAAATGAAAATTACTTTTTATCATTGCTCATTTCTATCTTTATCAGTGCTAAATATTTTGCGGATAATGTAAGGATTTATCAGCACTAAATATAGTGTAAATAAAGTTTATATTTAGTGCTGATAGATACAAGTTTATAAAAATTTAAAATCTAATTTAAAAATTAAAATATATTACTAATTATACAAACCTGAATAATAAAAATTACAAAATTACTTTATAATAAACAATAATAAATAGTAATAACTAATAAGTTAAAAAATATTAAAAATTAATAAATTACAAAAAATATTAAAAATTAATATGTAATATTAAATGAATAAATAATATTAATATATAAATTTAAAAAATATTAAATATGAATAACCAATATTAATTAGGTAAATTAAAAATAAATTAACAGAAAATAATTATTAAAATAAAAATAAATAAATACTAAAAATTCATTATAATAAAAAATTTACAATATATTAATAATTAAAAATGAATAAATAGTTATTGTATAATGATTTAAATAAAAATGGATAAATATTAATTGACTGAATTACAAATATATTAAAAATATTATATATTAATAAATTAAAAATGTATAAATAAATATTAAAAATTAATAAATCATAGAAATGTTAAACATATAAACATTAAAAAGAAATATATTAAAAAAATATTAATAGTTAATAAGAATTTAAAAATTATAGAAAAAATAAATGAATATATATTAAAAATCAATAAAATTTAATAATTAAAAAAAATAAATTGCACAAATATTAAAACTCAAAATGTTCAGGACCGAGAAAATTACCCAAATATTTAAAAAATAAATTAATAATTTTAATTATATATATTAATGAAATATTAAAAATGAACAAATTTTAAAATAAAAAAATATAAAAAATTACTTTCAAGAACAAGAGATTTATAATAAAGTACTGATTAATAATGAATAAATAATAATTATATAAATATTTATATAAAAATATATTAAAATTAAAAATTAATATATATTAATTATATAAATTTTATACATATTAAAAGTATTGAATATTAATATTTTAAAATATATAAATAACTATAAAAAATGAATACATTACAGAAATATTGAATGAACAAACAATAAAAATTAATAAATATTAAATGAATAAATTTAAAAAATATTAAAAATGGATAAATGTAAAACACAGATAAATAATATCAAATTAATAAATGTTGAAAATAAATACAATTTGTTAATAAAAATTGAATAATTAAAAATAAAATAAAAAATAAATAAATAAAATTAATTATATCAATTAAAAAACTATTAAAAATTAATAAATATTAAAATAAAAAAGAACAAATATTAAAAATTAAATTTTTATAAAATCTAAATAAATGACTAATTTAAAATGAATGAATAAATAATTGTATAAAGATATAAATACAAAAGTATTAAAGTAAATATTAATAAATATTAATTATATAAATTATAATGATGTTAAAAATATTAAATATTAATAACAAAAAATACCAAAATAAAGATTAAAAAACAAAAAAACAAAAAATATTAAATATATATATATTCATATATAAAATTACATTAATTACATTTGAAAAAACAAATGGTGTTTCATATGATTTTGTGTACTTAAGTGTATATCTATATACTACAATGGGATATGTCAAATTGAAAAAACAAATGACTTTTCCTATTATATAATGATATATTAATATACATACACGATGACATACAAATTATATACAAACAAATATATACATACATATACAGACACATACACATACACATACACATACACATACACATACACATACACATACACATACACATACACATACACATACACATACACATACACATACACATACACATACACATACACATACACATACACATACACATACACATACACATACACATACACATACACATACACATACACATACACATACACATACACATACACATACACATACACATACACATACACATACACATACACATACACATACACATACACATACACATACACATACACATACACATACACATACATATACATACACATATATACACATACATACACATACATACACATATGTACATATACATACATTCGCATGTATACATGTATGTACACACACATGGACATACATACACAAAAACATTCATACAATTACATACACATACATACACATTAATATACATACAACACAAACATACACATACTATATAAACATACACATACATACACGTACATACCCAAACATGCACATACAAACACAATCACACATACAAACACAAATAGACATAAAACCATACACATACACAACACATATGCATCTATATAATACACATAAACATACACATACACATACACAACACATACATACGCATATAAACACATATATACACATACATACACACATATAAAAATACTCACACATACACACACAAACACACAAATACATACAAATACATATACCCACATATATACGTATTTATACTTCCACATACATGCACATGAATACACATACATACAAATATATGAGTATAATTTAAATATTTAATGTGAATATAATTATATAAATTCAATTATGAACACTATTTAGTGTATTTATATATTTATTTACTTATATAGTTCATATCACTATATTTTAATACACACACATGTGTGTAATTATAACTATATATAATAATAAATATACATAAAAGAACAAATAAAAAAGACATATTCCCTATTATATAAATAATATTTAAAAGTATATAAATAGGTATTCATAAATTATATGTATAAATTTATATTTATTTGTATATATTATAAATATAATTAAATAAATACATATTCATTTATATATATTTATAAAATTGTTTAAATAAAATTTTAATATATTATAACTATATGTACACTTTTTAATATATATATATATAAATAGTATTGAACATTCTTATTTATTAATATAAACTAGATAATTTTTTATATATAATTATGACAATATTGGATAATAATTTTTTTATAATATATTTATATATATTATTTATATAAATATATGTACTTATTATTATATAAATCACATATATATATACACACACACAGGATGGGGGCAAGCTCACCTATGTTTAAGTCCTGGGGAGCATTTTTTCCGAGCATGTTCTGTGTGGGTGGATGTAAAACATCTTATATTACTTTTTTATAATATATATATGAATATTTATATTTATTTTATTTATATAAATATATATAAATATTGGTAAATACATCACATTTTAAATATATAAACATGGATATATAAATTAAATTATTCATGGTGTCATTTATCAATGCTAACTGAAGTGCTGATAAAGATAACCTTTTATCAGTGTTTTTTAGCACTAATAATGTGTACATTTATTAATGATTTTAGTTATAATTGGTAAAATTATACCCTTTATCAATTTTTTTAGTGATAATAAAGGGTAGTGATGAATATTCCCAAATATACAGTAGTGAGACAAAGAAACATGTGTTAATCATGAGGATTTTTATGGAATTATAATGGGGAATTGGGTTGGTGGATGTGCAATATAAATTATAAGGGCTCAAATAGAATGGATTTCTCTTAAAATACAATGTATGATCAATAATTAAAAATATAACAAATATTTCTCACTCAAAGTACCCATTCAAGAATCACACTAATCAATTTCCACTTTCCAATGTATGTCCACATGTGATAAAAAATAAATTGGAATAAAATATTATTCCCCTTATTTATTTATTTTCATTGAATGAGATGATAAATGAATATATTTAGGGAATAATGAATCATTCCCCTTTATTTTGGATTAGGGATATGACTCATACAATTTAAGCTCGATGGATAAGTCAAACACATTACCCTTGTTTTTGTATAACTCATTTTTTGAATAGGAAATAAATGAATTTATAATGAAATAAACATGACTTGTGGTCCTTCCCTCCAAATGATTACTCCACCCACAACCCATGCAAAGTATATCATCCCCAAGATAAAATATGAAGTACCCTACTTCCCCCACACTCTTTATGATTATGTAATATATTCAAAAGTGAGCGTGGTTGGGGAAAATCATATTGTAATGTGGCTAACCTATAAGGTATTTCATGGATAAAATGGGATAACAAGGGATAATGTAAGTGTAAGTCACAAAGTGGATAAAAAGGGTTCATGCCAATGAAGTGCCTCAACCACACTAATACATTTCCTCATTCTCAAAAGATCTGATAAAGTATATAACCATGTTATAGATTAAAAATACAATATGAGTTCACTCAATAATAGAGGGTATAAGAATAATTTGGAAAAAGTGGGTTTGAACACCTCTTATGATGGGGAAAATAATATTGGCCAGTAAAAGTGGGGAATGTGTTTTAAAAATCCATTTAACTCCTATGAATTTTTTGAAAAAAAAATCTAGAAAAAGATTCCATATCAACATTCGTCTAAATCGTTTTTACAAAAAATCAAGGAATCTCAATAAAAATTGTTTCAAGTAAGAAAAATGACTTCAAAATTAAATTTAAACTCAAGGAAAAATTTAAAACACATTACAAATTTAAAAAAATCAAGAATGAAAAACTAAAAATAAGTTAACATAACCTCCAACACATATATTACTAATACTCATTAATGAATTTAATCTTATAGTTTGGGATAATAAGCATAAATGAAATGGATAAATACAACCCAGTTATTTCCAGTGGGAGATTCGACTTAATCTTATATCAACTATTCACAAGTGATTTTTAATCCTATAAAAAATCACACAAACAATATAAACAATTTATTAAAAACAAGAATAAATTAAAGAGAGGAAGGAAAAGAATATTGGGTCATCCCTCAAGTGGTGTTTTGTTTATACTACATACAACATAAAAATTACAATTGTATTCCTTTATTTTAGGGAATATGTTATTTGTGAGATAGGAACCATCATGCAATTTTCATTCCAATGCTTTCCAAAATGAATTGGATGATGAGTCTCCCTTGATTAGTGCAAGATATTTCCACTCTATGGCTAATGAAAAACAATTTGAATGTTAAGGATATAGAAAGTTAGGGTTCCTCCACTTCTTTATCAAAAATTTACACCTCTTTTATGTCATCCCCATCACAATCTACAATGGTAATCATAATCATTGAATTTGAAAAATTAACACTAAGGGAGTAAAAAAAAGTTTCAATTAATTTAGGATGAATTGAGTCCAAGGTATAGATATCTCCCTTAGCTGTTTTAATTTCAACATTTTTATATTTATGTAAACCCTCTGTAATTATTATGAGTAGGTCTAAAGGTGGATATGTATATAAGTGTACCCCGACCTCCATAAATTCTTCCTTAAACGTGGGAACTATAATCTTCTTTTATTACATCACCATAAGTTCCCATACTACATTAGCACTATATTCCAAAAAATAACTAATAAATTCATGAAGTTAAAAAGTAATAACTCTCAGGTATCCACCATCAATCACTTTATTATTTTAATAAATGATATTACTAAATATTCCGTCCTTATTATGTGAATTTTAGTCCCTATTAACCTTTTAAGATAAAATTTAAACTTATTTATTTATAGCAGCCAACATAGCATCAAATTTTAAATCCATTATTTAAAATTTTAATTATGAAAACAAAATCAATATTTACACAATGCAATGAAACATTAATAAAAGTGGATTTCCATCCATAATAATGAAACTAAAAATTGACAATCTTTTTATAGGCCCATTATATTATCATTAAAACCTAAGGACATGTGATATATTGCAGTTCCTTTGACCATCTATCAATGAGGACCACTTTCACAAATGTTCCTTCAAATCACTTATAGCATTTTTATTATTCATTAATAGATTAATTTAAAAGAAATTATAAATAAATATAATCATAATGATGTTAAAGCATGAAATGAAATCTTAAGAACTATGGAATTGAAATATGGTGGTAAACACATGGAGATTACTGATTAAAATAATCTTAGTTCACATAAAATATTCCCACTCTCAACTTACTCATTATTCAAATTACATTTCATTCATTTTTTATCTCCCATTTTTAACAAAATAGATGCATGGAATTTATACATAAATCTAAAAACATGCATATTACCTCTTATTATTGTAACCTATGTGGTACACATATAATTCATTAAAATCCACCCATATGAACGATGCATTAAACAATGGGAAACTAAAAATTTAAGAAAAGAGATAAATAAAAAAGATAGGCATGTAAATTGAGAGTGACATCATGTTTCCTATTCATTCACATGACCACCATCATGATAATTGATAACGATAATGTGGAATCAAACTCCCCCCATCACTATATGTAACGAACTGAACCCAGAAGCTTGGAGCCAGTGCATTATTTTAATACATTGGCGTGATTACAAGGAATCAAGTCCTGAAGGACCGATCAGTTTAGTAGGCTTGGAAAATAGATTACATACATGAATATTACATTACACATTCACACATAAAACACAAAATAAATAATACATTGTGAACACCATTATTCCCCTAGCTTAACCCTACATATCAAACATAATACACTTCTTGGAATCCAGGTAAAACAAAACATAAGAAATCAGTGAGCACAGATGCTCAGTAAGGTAAATAATTTAGCAGAAGCTATAAACTTTTAAGGAAATATGTGTAATAAAAAACAACCTTTTAAACATAAACTTGAACATAATATGTAGAAAATAAATCAAATATTACCATATAAATATGCACATGGATATTCTACTAGTTGAATAATCACATGTAATAATTAATTTCATAATGAGGGAATGCCTAACGCCGGACATCATTACCACACAGTCAAGTCCTCGTGACAAGACTACAAATAAATTTTTTGTCAAGGCCTTGTTCCAAGACACTAGTTTGTCTCATGAGACCTACCGATGCATTAAGAAGATATAGTGAGCTCCACCCATCACTTACTAAGTCCAATGCATTCCTCATATGAAAAGGTTGAAACATAACATAAACATTCATATTAAAACTAGTATACGAAATATTAATACTTTAACCATAAACCATGAATGGTATAAAAATAAAACATCCATAGTCAAACATATCACAAAACCTTCAATACAATATGGAAGATTGTATCCTAATAAATCAATTTCAAACAAGTGTTAAATCCATCAAAGGATGTTGACACAAATGAAATCAAAAATATTTGAGAGAAATATCTCTTTCTATTTTGAAATCATTTAAAAGTCACGTAATTATAAAAGAAAACATTTATTCTGAAAATATTCTCATAAGATTATAAGGAAAGCTTCAAAGGTGTTATAATGGAGGAAAATAGACACACTTTCCGTATAAGTTAAAAAAACATTCTTTCCTTAATTTTGTCGAAAAGGTCGTAAATGACCTTATTTGGAAAACGACAGAAAGATTCCTTTATAACATTTTTATAAAAAGTAAAACACGGGTATAAGTGACTTTAATCCATATTCTAAGAAATATTAATTTTTTTTAAATATATTTTTAATAAACATAAATGTGGATGGTCCCAATATATACTCACGTATAAACAACCTCAGATAATGAAGAGATTGTAGAATTAATCCTTACATTGTACTTTCCTTTAGTCGAGGATATGTTTAACATAATTTATAATGAAAAAAGTATGTTATTAAATTATACCAGAAATATATTAATATTTATTATATCATAAATTATTAATTTATGAATTTATACTACCCATTTAATAATAATTTCCATGTTAAATTAACATTTCGAGTAATAATCGCTTTCTTTATCATACGTGTTTTAACTTGTTATTCTTGATCGTATCACTTAGATAATGATTTAAATACTTCCAGAATATAAAAAATTATTTATATATAATATATATTTAGAATATAAATATGTATAATAGATAGATATATGAAATGGAAAACACTGTTTATGGAGATGATAGGCCGTACGTATGCATAAATGTTGTTTCCGTTTTCATATCGTATTGAATGAAAGTAAGTGAATAAGATATATGTAAGTACACACACACACACACACATATATATATATATTAGAATTATTATGTCATATATTACATAATTATTAATAATATATATTTTTATAATAATCGTTGAATGTTGAACGTGGAAATGAATCTCATAACGTCGTGGAGGCGGTAAGCCGTACGTACGCATGAATGACGATATCATTCTATTGATGGTGAAATCATATATAATTGGATGGTATATTATATATACAGAATCATTAATTATTTTATATTTATTATTTACATAAATTATACTCATTATTATACTCATCTAAATAATGAAGTGTTGAATAACAAACTACACCATAATGTGGAGACAGTAAGTCGTACGTACGCACGTATGATGACTTTGTTATTCATAGGATGCATAGAATAATGAATATGGTTGTACCATATTTATAATAACATCATAGTATGTATAAGATATTGGATTTATTATTTTTTTTGGAAACAACAAATAAAGGGGAATTGGAAGAAGAAGATAACTTTGAAAGAGGTGATGAAATTATTACCTCTTCTTCGGGTGCTTCCTTTTGATTTGATCAATAGGGATCCTTAGGATGGCTTTATGATCAAAGGAAGGCCTATAGTATGAATCAAGGATAGTTGGGAGGATATTTTATAAGGGTTTGGCCGATCCAAATGGATTTGGAGGTGTGAAATTAAGAGAAGGGGAAGTGCCCTTTTATAAGAGAGGTGATGGGCACCTTAGGAAAAGCTTGAAATATTATTTTATTATAAAATAATTTTCGGTTTATAATGGCTCCAAATAGATTTATTTAGAGAATAAGGTAGGTATGGGTCAAAATAATCTCAAACAATAGGTTTTAGATAAGTTTAGGTCACCATATTAACCTTATCTTTTAGATTTAACTCTTAGTTAAATAGTTTAACTTTTAACATGTCTTCTTGTATTATTATAATAAATGATTAATAAACTTATTATAAAAACCAAGAGAACCCAAAGTGGTTCATTATTGACATATATATAATTATATAAGTCTTTTGGCCGAACCCTATATTTTTAGGAATATTATATAATTCAATAATATAGTATTTGTTTTAAACATTCATTTATGTCAATTTTGATACTATTTAGTATTTGGTTTTTGTGAAAGTCATAACAATCTGATTTCATCAAAAAAAATTCATTTAATCAACTATAACATGTCATATTAACCTAAAAAATTATTTTAATGCATCATATTTCTCAATTTACATTTATTTTAATATTTATAATATTAATTATTTTAATCTTGCATTAATATGGTAATTACTGTATCATCGTTGTGTTGTAAATAAATTTAATTATTTAATGTCTAAAAATTATAAATAAAATACCATGATATAGGAAATATTTTTATATTTATAATGAATATTTATAGTTGAAATTTTGTTATTTATAACCCTATATTAAAAGTGTTTTAGTTATTAAAATTTGAATTTAACACTTTTAACTCTTCTTTAAATAAAATAATAATAAATGTACTAATCTAATCCAAGTGGATCAAAAAGGATCATATTTTATTCCTAAGGTTGATTTTGGTCGATATAAACTTATCCAATAGAATTAGGACATGTGTTAGGGTAATTATAATATTATTTTTACCTTTAATTACCCTATTTACTTTTAACTGTGGAAAATAAAATTCAAAAGTTACTATTCACCAAAAAATTATATTCATCCTATTGAACCAAATTTTACTTACTGATTTCAACCATTTCTCTTTGATTTTTTTAAATTCAATTCAAAGAAGCGGTAAAATTACGTTTTATGAAAATTTGCAAATGTGCATAGAAGGTGGGTAAAAGACGTTAAAAAGTTCAATAAAATTTTATACATATAATTTTATTATAAAATGACTCCAATGAATTACATTGAAATTATATAGGTATTATATATCTATTTTGACTTAAAATAAATTTAAATAAAATAAATAATTATTTAAATAAAAAGTCGGTTTTAAACAATAACGCAGTGTTTTTCACTATTCATCAAAAATTGAAAGTTTTCAAAAAAATACCAAAAATTCACCCTAATATAATATTGATATTTAGAATTAAAAAATGAATTATATTTTAGCAAATTAAAAAAATTGAAGTTTCATTTATTAATTTGAAATTAATTCCCGTTGTCAAAACCAAAAAGTGGGTTTTTAAAAAGTAAAAACAATCAAAAGATTAACATGTGTTTATGTCAAATTTTAATGTGAAATTAGTTATAATGACCTAAATTGTATCGAATGATAAAAATATAATATAATTATACTTACAAACCATTAAAATGCATAATTTAACACTAAATTATTTCGATTTAAAAAGGTGTTTTCAATTAAAATTTAGTATTTTTCACTATTCACTACATGAAATATAGGCATTTGCGACGGGTCATTTGCGACGGGATCCCGTCGCAAATGCCTTTTTGCGACGGGGATCCGTCGCAAATCGCCCGTCGCGGAAAACGCCGTCGCAACAAATTTTTTTTGCGACGGGCCCGTCGCAAAAACACTTATTTGCGACGGGAAAAGGACCCGTCGCAAATAGATTTGTGGTTTTTTTAAAAAACTTATTTGCGACGGGCCCGTCGCAAATAAGTTTTTGCGACGGGCCTTTTCCCGTCGCAAATAGTTCCTTCGAAGCAACTATTTGCGACGGGCCCGTCGCAAATACTTATTTGCAACGGGAATATATTCCCATCGCAAATAATAATAAAAAATTTAAAAAAAAATTAAAAATTATTTATTAATATATAAATCAATAAACCTATTTATATTGATATAAATATAATATTTAATTTTAAAATATGTTTTAGAAAGGATGAATAAAAATCAAATATGAATGTATAAGATGTTCAGTAAATGTGGGTTATAAAATATTTTACAAAATATTTTTAATTAATAATTACATAATTTTTATCAATTAATAGTCATTTAATAACTCTTTGAATATAAAAAAAATAAAAAAATTAATGAAAGATGGAAAATAAGAAGAAAATGAAACCCAAACTTCAAATGGCCATAACTTTTGATCCGGGACTCCGTTTGAGCTCTACAGCATATCAAATCAAAGCTTGCGACGAGCTCTACAGCCCTATGGATGGGTGCAACCTGTCCAAGGTTTTTTCGAGGCCCAAAAAGGCCCCGAAGGCCTCCAAAACTGAGTTTTTAGTCGGGGCACCCCGGTTTTTCACCGTTCAAACAGCTATAACTTCTGATCCCGATGTCCGATAAACCTCTACCATATATCATGTCGAAGAGCTTTTAATGTTCTTCGATTTGACTGATTGTGGAGCTGAAACGGACTCCTGGATTAGAAGTTATGGTCCTTTTAACATTCAAATGGCTATAACTTCCGATCCGGATGTCCGTTTGGCCTGTACCGCATATCATATCGAAGATAGTTTCATGTTCTTCGATTTGACTGGTTGTGGAGTTCAAACGGACTTACGGATTAAAAGTTATCGTCATTTTAACATTCTCAGAGGATTTTCACCCCCTCATTTCTATGTATTCATTCATAACTACACATATATATATATATATATATATGTGTGTGTGTGTGTGTGTGTGTATGTGTGTGTGTGTATTGTATATATGTATTTATTTATTTATTTATAAATACACATAAAAACACATATTTTATAAATTTATTTAAAACTGAGCTTATAAATATATATTAATTAATATACAAATAAATATACGAATAAAAACTTATAACTACATATATATATATCTATATGTATATATATATACAAATAGAATAAATATATATTAATATACGAATAAATATATATTAATATACGAATAAATATATATTAATATACGAATAAATATATATTAATATACGAATAAATATATATATTAATATATGAATAAATATATCTATATATATATATATTTATTCATTCATATAACCAAATATAATTATATTAATAAAAATATATATTAATATATGGCTAAATATAACTATATATATATAAATATAATTATTCCTAATTATGACTAATTATTTCTAATTATTCCTATTTATTATTAATTATTTCTAATTATTATTAATTACTCCTAATTACCATTAACTATGAACAATGAATACTAATAATTTAAATTTATTAAATAACAAAACAAATCTAAACATAATTAAATTACAACTAATTAAAAAAAATTAAAACTAATAAAAAATTAAAAATAAATATTAAATTAAAAATAACATAAATACCTTCAAAATTGATCTGAGGTTGATCTCCGATAATTGTTGAAGACTTCAATATCAAATCTGTAAAAAAAATTAAACTTAAGAAACTGTGAACTCTAAAATTAGAGAAGTTGAGAGTGAATGGAAAAAAACGGCTGGGTGTATTTATAAGTTAGATTATTTGCGACGGGACTATTTGCGACGGGTTTCCCGTCGCAAATAATACTATTTGCAACGGGACCCGTCGCAAATAATACTATTTGCAACGGGACCCGTCGCAAATACTTTAGCCCGCATTTATTACGGTCAACGGTTAAATAGTTATTTGCGACGGGTCCCGTCGCAAATAATAACCTGCCGACATACTATTTGCGACAAGGGTATATTCCCGTCGCAAATAGTTTCTACCGCCGCCGGTTATTTGCGACGGGAATATACCCCCGTCGCAAATACTTTTTACCACCGCCGGTTATTTGCGACGGGTGGTAACCACCCGTCGCAAATAATTTTCCCGCATTTTGGCGCGCAATGCGCGCCAACCTTTTTGCGACGGGTGGGATTTCCCCGTCGCAAATAAGTAGTTATTTGCGACGGGAAAATCCTCCCGTCGCAAATAAGTTTTTAACAGGACTATTTGCGACGGGATTTATTCCCGTCGCAAATAACCCGTCGCAAAAAGCCCTTTTTCCCGTAGTGATTCATCAAAATATGAAAGTTATAAGAAAAGTAAAAAAATTTTATCCAAACTAAATATTTATCTCCCAATTCTATAGAAGAATTTAATTTCATTAATTTTAATATATAAAAGTATCAAATATTTGTTTTAAATAGGGTTCTCTATTAAAAGGCTGTAAAATTGCATTTTTTAAAAAATACTTCTTTTATCTGAAAAAAATGAATTTGTTCTTATATTATGTCTAAGAAATGCATAATATGGATTCTAAAATTATATGGATCATATCAAATTCAAAATATAGTTAATACTATTCATAACTGCTTTTTGAACGTCTAGTTTGGTAAGTCGTGGTGCACTCGAACTCAGTGTTGCGTGTAGCACAAGTTATTGAATTACTTTTAAGAGATAACGTACTATGAAATCCTGGGGTGTTACATTATTCCATACTTTAATAAATTGCTTCCTAACAATTTGAAATTATTCTTCAAAAATAAAATGTTAAAAATAGAAAATACCTTTGTGGAAAACCCACATCAGAAATAGGGTTAATAAAATTTATTGTTAATAAGAGGGAAAGTGAAATGAAAAAGTCACCCCCAAATTATGATCTTTAATAGGAGAACATTGATGGAAATTAGAGACACATAATTGGTGAAAAAACATAAATATTTATAGTGAGTTATTGAGGTCATCAATCACAAACAAGTGAATAATAAATGGAATATTAAGGGCCTCAAATCCATAAATCTATGATGATTTAAATACCATCGGTTCAACAAAACATAAGGTATTAGGATAACACATTTTTGGTTTTCAGATCCCTTCCCTAAAGTTTAATAATTAATTTCTTCATAGAATAAGAGAAAAATAATAATTGACAAGTAGAATTCCATCCGTCAACTAACTTCTACCACAAACTCATCTTTCACTCAAAAAGATAATAGAATTCAAAAATATTCTATTTATCCTAATCGTATAAGGTTTTAATAAAATGAATTTATAATTCATCTATTAGATCATTTAAAAAAACTATATTATAGAAATCAGGACATTATGTAGGCCAGTGTTAGGTGATTCACCCTTGTCTCCCTTCAGTTGTAGGTTCAAGTCTCGTGACCTTGTTGGACACGACGAGTTGTCACCAGACCTCCATGTTGTCCTTTTTATAACAATCCAAAAATAATCTTAAGAAATGATTTAACCTTAACAATAATATCCAATGTCAAACTTAATCCATTCTAACCTTTAGACTTATCCAAAATACTTTTTTCCAAACTCACAGTCCAAAATTTATAAAGAAGGTGAACATAACATAATGAAGATATCTTTTTTCCAAATAATAACATGTGAGTACCTTCATCATGTATTCTATTAAATCATGGTAACACCCTGAATTACCATAAAACCTTATTGATTACATTCATGCTCCCTTATTCCTTATAGAATACTAGATATACCCCTTATATCCAAAAATGTTGTAAACTCCAACAATAATGGAATAAAAAAAAAATTAATTAGTTTCAAAGTAGTCAAGAATATCGAATATAATTTATCCAAATAAATCATATACTATTCCAAAATCACTACCTTAGTATCAGAACCATATTAAGGTTTATATTTCCTTCAACCAGGTATTTTCCAAAAAGTTTAACTTACTGTTGAGTTACTTTTCTTAGTACCATATAATCTCAAATCCTCAATGAAATAGTACTATAGTACAATCCTTATTTATTTCCATAATTAATATAACCAGTACATCGTTGATACAACAATCAAATGACATAATATAAGAACACTAATTATTCCTATTCATCTGTGGTAGTATCATAACTTGATTATTATCCAATAACATCATTTGGGGTATACTTTGATGATTTGAACATTGATTCACATAGTGTCTCAACTCCTTGCAGATGAAGCATTGTACAATTGAAACCTTTTTATTACACTTTCAGTCACGTACTTGGTGTCCTTTTCCTCCAAAATTATAACAAACTCCCATTCCCTTCAAGCATTTACCAAGGTGATTCTTTCCATAGTTATCACATATGGGCAATTCCTTCTTTCCCCTCTTCCCTTTATCCATCTTTCTCTCTACCATCCTTTTATTCTCTAGCTTCCCTTCAAAGCCATAGGACTCAGATAATTCTTTAATTATCTTATTAACACATGATAATATTTTCTCATATGATGATAATACATGGGAGAATATTTCCCTTATAAATTTTGGCTTAAGACCATGAAAGATATGACCCTTCTTACTCTTTAGATCATGCGTATTGCTGGAGTTCTCATTCCTTTTACTGGACACCATTTCTAAACAATGGCATACACTAGGTTAGTTTATAAATCGAAATTCATAATTCCAAACTTGTAAAATACCTAATGTAAATTTAAAAGTTCATGCATATAATCCATAATCATAAAAATGTTTTCATTGAGGAATTATTTACTCTTAAATCCTTCATAATGGTTTGTAAAGAAAATTTGAATTATCCTAAGCATATCCCCCAAGAGTATCATAACCAAGAGTGTAGAAAGGACCGTTGTCATGTACCAGGATACCCTAGGTCAAGCCCAAAACTCCTTGTCAGAGTATTCACTCCTAGGTACATCTATACCAAATCTTCCTCTACTTGATCATATCCAGACATGAATGTATTGCTTGGAAAATTCATAAAATCTCTACATTACCAAAATTCTAAAAAGTTCTTCTATACTAATCCTCAAAGTCTATCTTAGGGTAATGTTCTCTAATCAGAGTTTTTCTAAATATAGTTTCCAAGGTTTGTACTAAACTTCCTCTGATACCAACTCTAACACCCCGAACCCAGAATCCCGGAGATGGTGCATTATTTTAATACATTGGCATGATTATAATAAATCAAGTCTGGAAGGACCGATCAGTTTAGTAGTCTTAGAAAATAGATTACATACATGAAATTTACATTACACATTAAAACATAAAACACTTCATAAATAATCCATTGATAACGCCATTATTCCCCTATCTTAACCCTACATATCAAACATAATACACTTCTTAGAATCCTTGGAAAACAAAACATAATAAAGGGGTGAGCTCATATACAGAGTCAGGATAAATAATTTAGCGGAAGCTGTAAAATTTTAAGGAAAGATGTGTAATAAAAACAACAGACATTTAAACATAAACTTGAACATAATATGGGGAAAATAAATCAAAAATTACTATATAAACATGCACATGGATATTCTAGTAGTCAAATAATCACATGTAATAATTAATTTCATAATGAGGGAATGCCTAATACCGGACATCATTACCACATAGTAAAGGCCTTGTGACAAGACTATAAATAAATTTTTTGTAAAGGAATTGTGCCAAGAAACTAGTTTGTCTCATGAGAACTACCTATGCATCGAGGAGCTATAGCGGGCTCCACCCGTCACTTACTAAGTCCAATGCATTCCTCATATGAAAAGGTTGAAACATAACATAAACATTCGTATTAAAACTAGCATACAGAATGTTAATACTTTAACCATAAACCATGACTGGTATAAAAATAACACATCCATACTCAAACATATAAAAAAACATTCAATACAATATAGAATATTGGATCATAATAAATCAACTTCAAATAAGTGTAAAATATATCAAAGGATGTTGACATAGATGAAATCAAAAATATTTGAGAGAAATATCTCTTTCTATTTTGAAATAATTTAAAAGAAACGTAATTATAAAAGAAAATGCATATTATGAAAATATTATTAAAATCTTTTAAGGGAATCTTTGAAGGTGTTATAATAGAGTAAAATAGCCGCACTCACCGTATAAGTTAAAAAACATTCTTTCCTTAATTTTGTCGAAAAGGTCGTAAAAGACCTTGTTTGGAAAACGACGGAAAGATTCCTTTATAAACTTTTTATAAAAAGTAAAAAAAGGGTATAAATGAATTTAATACATAGTATAAGAAATATTAAAAATGTTTTTAAATAAATTTTTAAGAAACACGGATGTGTATGATAAAGAGGTCCCAGTAGATACTCATGTATAAACAATCTCAGATAATGAAGAGATTGTAGAATTAACCCTTACCTTGTACTTTATTTTAGTTGAGGCTACATTTAACCTCCTATATAATGACCATAGTATGTTATTAAATTATACCAAAACCATATTAATATTTATGATATCATACATTATTCATTTATGAATTTATATTACCCATTTAATAATAATTTCCTTGTTAAATTAACATTTCAGGTAATAATAACTTTCTTTATCATACGTGTTTTAACTTGTTATTCTTGATCGTATCACTTAGATCATGATTTAAATACTTATAGAATAAAAAAATGATTTATATATAATATATATTTAGAATATAAATATGTATAATAGATATATATATGAAATGGAAAACACTGTTTATGGAGACGATATGCCGTACGTACGCATAAACGTTGTTTCTGTTTTCATATTGTATTGAACAGAAGTAAGTGAATAAGATATATGTAAGTACATATATATATATATATATCTATAGTAGAATTATTATTTCATATATTACATACTTATTAATAATATATATTTTTATAATCATCATTGAATGGTGAATGTGGAAATGAATCTCATCGCATCGTGGAGATGGTATGTCGTACATACGCACAAGTGACTATATCATTCTATTAATAGTGAAATAGTATATATTTGGATGGTATATTATATATAAAGAATCATTAATCATGTTATATTTATTATTTACATAAATTATAATCATTATTATACTCATCCAAATAATGAATTGTTGAATAACAAACTACACCACAACGTGGAGACGGTAAGCCGTACGTACGCACACATAGTGAATTTGTTATTAATAGGATGGATAAAATAATAAATATTGATGTACCATATTTATATTAACATAATAGTATTTAGAATCTACTGGAGTTATTATTTGTGTATGGAAACAACAAATAAAGAGAAAGTGGAAGAAGAAGATAACTTTGAAAGAGGTGATGAAATTATTACCTCTTCTTCAGGTGCTTCCTTTTGATTTGATAAAAAGGGATCATTTGGTTGGATTTATGATCAAAGGAAGGCCTATAGGATGAATATAGATAGTTGGGAGGATAGTTGAGCATGGGTTGGCCAATCCAAATGGCTTTGGAGGTGTGAAATTAAGAGAAGGGGAAGTGATCTTTTATAAGAGAGGTGAGAGGCACCTTAAGAAAAGCTTGAAATATTATTTTATTATAAAATAATTTTCAGTTTCTAATGGATAAAAATGGATTTATTTCTAGGATAAGGTGGGGATGGGTAGAAATACTCTAAAACAATATGGTTTAGACAAGTTTAGGTCACCATATGAACTTTATCTTTTAGATTTAACTCTTAGTTAAATAGTTTAACTTTTAACATGTCTTCTTGTATTATTATAATAAATGGTTAATAAACTTAATATAAAAATCCAGGAGAACCCCAAGTGTTTCATTATTGACATATATATCATTATATAAGTCTTTTTTCTGATCATTATATTTTTAGTAATACTATATCAT
This sequence comes from Viscum album, assembly GCA_963277665.1. Classification (NCBI taxonomy): domain Eukaryota; kingdom Viridiplantae; phylum Streptophyta; class Magnoliopsida; order Santalales; family Viscaceae; genus Viscum; species Viscum album. The sequence goes on from OY728162.1 coordinate 816,653,431, forward strand.
TTAATAATATAGTATTTGTTTTAAACATTCATTTATGTCAATTTATACAATATTTAGTATTTGGTTTTTTTGAAAGTCATAAAAATATGATTTCTTTGAAAAAAATTCATTTAATCAGCCCTAACATATCATATTAACCTATAAAATTAGTGGAATACATCATAAGTCTCAATTTACATTTATTTTAAAATTTATAATATCAATTATTTTAATCTTTCATTAATATAGTAATTAATGCATCATCATTGTGTCATAAATAAATTTAATTATTTAATGTCTAGAAATTATAAATAAAATACCATGATATAAGAAATATTTTTATATTTATAATTAATATTTATAGTCTAAATTATCTTATGTATAACCCTATATTAATTTTTTTTAGTTTTTAAAATTTGAATTTAACACTTTTAACACTTCTTTAAATAAAATAATAATAAATGTTCTAATATAATCCAAGTGGATCAAAATGGATCATATTTTATTACTAAGGTTTATTTTGGTATAAATACAATTATCCAACAGAATTAGGACATGTGTTAGGGTACTTACAATATCATTTTTACCTTTAATTACCCTATTTACTTTTAACCGTGGTAAATAAAATTCAAAAGTTACTATTCACAAAAATTTTATTTTCATCATATTGAACCACATTTTACTTACTGATGTAAAAATTATCTCTTGGATTTTTGAAATTTAATTCATAGAAGCAGTAAAATTATATTTTATAAAAATTTGCAAATGTGCCTAGAAGGTGGGTAAAAGACGTTAAAAAGTTCAATAAAATTTTATACATCTAATTTTATTAATGACTCCAATTAATTACATTGAACTTATATAGGTATTATATATCTATTTTTACTTAAAATAAATTTAAATAAAATAAATAATTATTTAAATAAAATGTCGTTTTTAAACAATAACGTAGTGTTTTTCACTATTCATTAAAAATTGAAAGTTTTCATAAAAATACCAAAAATTCACCCAAAGATAATTTTGAAATTCATAATTCAAAAATTAAATCTATTTTAACAAATTAAAAACATATAATTTCTATTAATTAATTTAAAATTAATTCCCACTGTCAAAACCAAAAAGTGGGTTTTTAAAAAGTAAAAACTATCAAAAGATTGACATGTGTTTATGTCAAATTTAAATGTGAAATTACATAAAATGACCTAAATTGTATTAAATGATAAAAATATAATCTAATTATACTTCCAAACCATTCAAATTTGTAATTTAACACTATAAATTATTTCGATTAAAAAAAGTTGTTTTCAATTAAAACTTAGTATTTTTCACTATTCATCAAAATATGAAAGTTATCAGAAAAATAACAAAAATTTATCCAAATTAATTTTTATATACTGATTCTAAAGAAGAATTTAATTTCATTAAATTGAATATATAAAATTATCAAATATCAGTTTTAAAAAGGGTTCTCCATTAAAAGGCGGTAAAATTGCATTTTTTGAAAAATACTTATTTTATCTGAAAAAAATGAATTTTTTCTTATATTATGTATAAGAAACACATAATATAGATTCTAAAATTATATTGATTATATAAAATTCAAAATTCAGTTAAAACTATTCATAACCGCTTTTTGAATGACTAGTTTGGCAAGTCATGGTGCGTTTGAACTCGATGTTGCGTGTATCACAAGTTATTGAATTACTTTTAAGAGATAAAATACTAGGAAATCCTGGGGTGTTACACTATAAAATTATACTTTTCATAAAATGAATAATAAAAGATAAAGAAGAAAATTATAGGAAGAGATATTGTATCAAGTGGAAACTTTTTGATTCAATACTTCAAAAGGATACTTTGTGTATGTGTGTGCGTATCCTAGGAGTAAATCAATCTCATAACCCACTATTGAAACTAAAAATAATATAATAAAATGTATCTTAAATATACTCATCCAAATCCATTTTTTTTCATTTTATAAATAAACCACTTTTTGGGTTAGTGGGAACCTCACAATCAAAATTCAAACAAAATAAACCATTCCAAATACCAAATTCAAATTTCAAACACAGATACCAAAATGACACCACAAAACAAAAAGATCCGGCCACATACCACCTTCCAAGATTCAAATTTTCTAATTGAAGATATCTAACAAACCACCATCACACCGCCTCGATTGGAAAAAGATAATGAACAGTGCGAGCAGATGGAACCTCGCAACAGAAACACCAGAACATCTTCGAAGAACCTCCCTCGTTGTGTTACCACCGTTTTCATCACCAAGGAAAAACCGAAAGCACCTTGACATATAAATCAGCGTCGGAAGAAGAACCACCCCCACGAACACCTCCCAAAGCCTCCTCAGATCCATCTCACCCTACCGACCTGGGAAGAATCAATGGATCTGGAGGCCAGAGCAGAGTAGGAGTAGTTAGAACTCCACAGAGAGCCACGACATGACCAGAACCAGCAACCCCATGAAAAAATCAGCATCAAACCGTAGCAGATGTCATATTTAACGGGATGAAACGATAAAAAATCCTACACTAGACCATCAGATTGAACCAGAAACCGAAGCGTGAAAAAACCAAAATGTAACAGCTGAACCAGACACCAAAAAATCTAATAGGAACGAGAAAAATGCGAAGAAGGATTCGAAAAGGAGAAAGCCAAGAACACCGTGAGTGCCGGCACAGAGTGGAGGAAAAGGAGCACCACAAAAGGAGATAGATAAGAAGGAAAAAAGGGGGAAACCTAGATCGCCGAAGGAGAGTCGAGCTGAGAAAGAGAAAAATGAACAAATCGGTTGCAGAAGGATAAAAACGCGAATCCAGGAAGAGAAAAATTATTTTTGGGTAAATTAATGTCAAGTAGTGAAAAGAAAAATTAAACACATATCATAATTAAATAAGTGGTTAGATCCAAGATGGAGCTTATTCCTTTCCAATTGATATAAAACCAATAAAAGACCATTTATTAAAACTTAATAAACAATCCATAGCCTGGATTAGGTTTAAAAAATGTGCAAATGGTAGTCCTAGTTATACTCATCCTCTTCTACAGTTCTACATTGGATAATATATTTAATGAAAATGGAGAAGGAAAATCAATTTACTCCTCTTTATAATACATGATAAGTTCTATGTAAATGTATAGAAAAATTGAATCAAAAATCAATATTTAATAGAGAATATGGAGAGTAAATAAATCCTAGAAGTTTTATATAACTAAATATCTGATCAAATTTCAGTTTATTAGTAAGGTTCTACTTCTAATATGATTATCTATTTGGCTCAGAAATATAAGATTCATTAAAATTTTCCTTTTTCCATATTTTTTCAATGTGATCTAGAAAACAGAGTATCATACTAAAATTGAATGAAGGTTATAGTGTAAAATAAGCACCATTACCCACTTAACATGCATTATTGAGGCTTCCTTGTATTGTAAGAGGCTTCTTCACAAAGTATCCATTGAGAAAAGTTCAATCCCAGGCTGAAAGCTCTTAACTGATTTGACATGGCTGATTATATGAAAAAACTAATAATTTGAATTTATTAACTATATACATATTAGTTTTTTCACTCATGGTTTATACAGTCTCATCTTGTGGCAGCATATCACTACATGCGGTCTGTTGGCTACATCATGTGGCCAATCCAACTAACCATGGTTGATTAAATTCCTACATGTAGTTGAATCATAAATAGAAAATTTTTACACCCTTCATTTATTCACTTATACCAATACTTGTGATTGATCGACTATAATGTTAGGGTGCTAAAAAGATCAACATTTTGTTAGTTGACAAGCATAGTTGGTTGAGATTTCTTCTTGTGGTTGCTATAATACTTAGGGAAAGAAAAATATATCTGGAACAGTTTGTTGATTTATTCATGTGGTAGCTTAGATTTATATTATGGAAGCTTGAGGACTTTGTGAAATTTTTATCCATAATTTATTAATAGTTTTTTATGTGGTGACTTTCAACACCGCCTTTATGCAGTAGCTCTATATAACATTCAGTTGCTTCAATACTTAGCCAAATTATATATATTTTCTAGAAAGACAGTTTACTAACATAAAACATATAATTCCTTAATAATATAACAAAAATTATTTGGGATCATTAAAATAATGAATTTTGGGAATAACCTAATAATATCCCCCTTTTTGATGACAAAAAATCATGGAATGTTAAATTTGATATAAGACTAGGTTTCCACCACAAGTGTCTGAGCCACATTCAACAATTCTTCATCCCCAATCTAGTCACTTAGGGACCAAAGAATATATAGGAAATAGAAAAACCAAAAGTGATGACATTCACTGCCATCCCACCATTATAATCTCATGCCATAAATGGAATCAATGTACTTGACTAAGATGAGATCATACATGAAGTACCTAGAATAAATGATGAATGGGATCATATATGGATGGGGTAAAGATGAGGAAAATAAAACATAAAAAAGATATAAAAATATTTAGTCTCATGAGAAAAATTCCATTAATGGAGGATGTAAGAGGGTGGTAAAATCTCAAAATGACACCACATTAGGTAAATAGTGCTAGAAGAGAAAAAATTTGGATCCCACAAGCGATGTTATTTTAAATGAGGATTAAAAATAGTGGATTCTTGTGTCATGAACCCTCCCTCTAAAGATACCACAATGAGGGGAGATATATAATGACCCTTGAGTCCTTCCTCCAGTAGGCCCCGGGTTGGCAACTAACTCTGAGGGTAAAAAATATCATAAATGGAAGGAATTACCCTCTATAATAAATGTAGGATCAGGATATAAGATATCAAAGATCAATAAAACCCATTAAATAATATAAAAAAGAAACAAAAACCATCCCAAAATAAATTTATAAATAAAATATGTATATAAAAATTCTTCTAAGTAAATACCCAAAAGTAAAATCCAAAGCAGCGACACAATAACTGTACAGAGGTCTGAGCTTGTAATGTCTAGAACAGTCCATGTAATCCACTTATAAACCTAAAAAAAGTTTCATATACATAGGGTGATAATACAAGTATACTTATTAGGAAAACTAATTTCTATCATGCACATGTGAAAGAAGCATACTAGTGCACTCATGAGCAAACAACATGACCAAACAACACCTAAACAAGTCAACTAACAAAAACAATCCTCACCATTGAATTCTCATTGAATAATTCATCCAAGTATAACAAAATAATATGAATCATATTGATAAAGGGTACCCCAAACCACTATACCACTAATTAGATGCTCTCAAACCCCAACGACGTACATCTTGGAGCTCCCACCTCTTGTGTATAACATCTCATCACATCACATCACATCCCATCCTAACTGCAAACACCCAGGCCATCACATCACATTAAATCCATAACCATAATATTAGGGTATCATGAACATGAAGTAAATCAACCTATTTCCCTCCTCCTACCATGAAAACCCCCACCATATGCTATCTCATCATCTCACCTGAAAACACTTGGGCTATCACATCACAACTTGCCCGAAGACACATCGACCACCACATCACATCACATATCGATAGTGCACTTTTGAATTTTGGCCATCATAGCCCTTATATTTCATTTTATCCAAGAAGAGGGAGTGGGGAAGAGCAGGTTCCCATCCATCCATCCTCACCATCGATATGTTGGGGAAAATACCCCAAAACTATTGGTTTTTGGCACTAAGTGATCGAAATGGGTGGGTAACATATATAAAATCACAAGAAAATAATATATATATATATATATATATATATAACTTCATAGAACAAAATCCCAACCTATGGGTTGACAATAATAATATCATCCCAACTCATAACATCACCATATCACCTCACAACCTCTCCCACTTTCACTGACAACACTAAATGCAAAACACCACCCCACAAAATAGAAACCACGTTTCACCTTCTTTACCAATTAAATGATTTTTTTATAGATTTCACATTACCAATTAGTTTCTATTTAAATATCCCATTAATTTTATATTTTAACCCACTTATTAATCATTTCACATCCCATAATTCATGTATAAAAATTATTCTTTTAAGATACACGGCCTAATTAAATTCAAGTGATCATTATTATTTTCAACCCATATTACAAACTAACACATAACATTTAAATTTCAATGTTATAATTTATTTAATTCCATTACTACTCAGGTAACTAGCATAACAAAACAAATCACAATGATAGATGTCCCATCATCCTCATGATAACAATCCCATATAGTTACCATCATATCCACAACCACCTCCTTGCTACAACCATCACATCACCACCACCTTCTATCACACACACTTATAACACAACCACACAACATGACACACATTAACACATTCACATATCATTTTTCATATTGTTTGAGGGGATTTTAATTAATTCCACTTCACTTTTTAAGTGTATTCTCATAGAAACATAATATTATAAGGGAAACCATTTCATTAAATGGATATAAGTGATTAACCAATTCTATTTAGGGTGATATAAAATAATCATAAAAATAAGGGATACCTAACACTACAACTATATCAAAAAAAAAGTTTCCACCAACCATGATTTTTAGTAAGGTATCAACCTATAAAATCACAATATCTACATAATATCAAAGCTATAATAACATGAAAAACAATCCCCTTACCCATAAATTTCAATTAGCTAATTTTTTATATTTAATTAAACTTATGAAAATATCTTCCAAAAATATAATAATATTATAACCCCTACCACATGATATAAAAAGAAGAGAGATGAAGGATATAATATTTAGAATAAATAAGATTCATGTGATTTGTTACACCAAAAACATGGGTTTAACACATAGGATGGAACTAATTATAGGAAGATCTTGAACCAATGACAACGGGGTTCCATGTATAAGGCCCCAGCCTTAAACCATACTTAATCTTGAGTAATTACAAGATTACACGTTGAGGATATTTTCAGGTTTAGAGTTTTAGAGAATTAGATCATAAAACTTGCATTACATTCCACATATAAACAAAGTGGTTACATAAATATAGTATTCTTCATTCCCATCAATGGAAACACATTTAAAATAAAACATGGATTATTTCTTGACACATCCTTGACTCTATCAACTTATCATGTACCTTTCCCTTGACCTGTGAAAAACATTTCAAAAACTTGGGATGAGCATAAAAACTCAGTATGGGTTATAAAAACATGGAAAGGAAACATGGGTACATACATACATAAGAGTGAAATCATATCTTTACCCATAAAACATAGGCACTTTAAAATACCTCATAAAATCATGAATAAATCATAGAAATCATAAGACATAAAGGTAACTTGAGGCATTCATAACATTCTTACGTAGGGAGTAACCCTCTTGGTTACATTTGGAATACCCATCACAGTATATTACCTAAAATCTCTTCGGAGAAACCTTAACGTTTCACTCCTTCACGTTACCCAATGCATTGGAGAGCTATAACGGGCTCACCCGCCCTTAGTTTATCACGGAACCACCCGTCTTCATAATAATGCCCAAGAACCATAACATAATCATATCACATAAAACATGCATAAAGGAAACATAACATTTCCACATTTCAATTAGGATATATCAATACAACACATTGATATAAAAACATTATGAAAACCATTTTCAATACTAAAATAAAAGAAAAGTAAAACATGGTATTTTTTTTTTTTTTTTTTTAAAAGGTATGGCTTGTAGAGGAAGCCGAAACTCAAAAAATGGTTACGACGGCGGAGAAGTCATTGTCGCCGCATACGTACGACAAAAACATTCCCCTTTTGTCGTTTAGTAAACGCTTCGTATAAAAAAATATTCCTTTTGAATAAACATAAAAGTCAAAGGGGTTTATACACCGTATAAAATAAAGTTGTGTATAAAATAAAATATGCCTCAACGAAAGGAGATTGAGACGAAGTCCCATACCTCGTATCCGACTTGACCCGACCGTTCTTTAATCTCCTGAATAATAAACTTGAGTTAATCTCTACTTGCTTATGAATCTTTTTCAGGTTCATTATTCCTTTTATACCATGTTATGAACATCATGTAATTAGTTAAGTTAATAATGTTCATTTTGTCGGTATTTGGTTCTTAAGTCAAAAATAGACTTCTTACACTTACATGTTGTTAATTTGGTCAAAGGTTCATTATATCCAGAATGGTATTCATGATGTAGATATCATATATGTCATATATATACAGTAAATACATGCATTTATAATATTACATCACATTTAGAGGTAAGAAATGAAATGCACCCTTCATGGAGACGGTAAGCCGTACGTACGCATGAACGCTACTTCCATTTCTATTTCATATTTTCTGGAATGGAATCATAATGATATAAGAGCATATTATAATTCCAGTATAATAACATATATAATATCATTAACTTTATCCTTTAAACATCCCACATATGGTATTAACGAATCAAATCACTTTTAGGGGGCGGTAGTCCGCACTTCCTAAAATGAAGATATCGTGTTTTACCCATAATGGAAACCATAAAGGTATGACCAAAATGAAAAAACAGAAGCTTAAGGAAAACATAAACATATTATATATCATATATAAAAATATTGACATCATAATGGCCACCTTTGAAGGTGTTAAATGAGTGTTGAACAATCATCGTTTCGGGAGGCAGAATTTCGCCATCCACGGAAACCGTATGTTCTTTAACCATTTGATGTAGTTGTGTGAGAGTGTAGCTCAAATAAATCTTATAACAACATCCTAGTATATTGATGATACTGGTGTTGTTACAAAAGAAGTAAATAAAAAGAGTTTAGGGGGTTGGAGAAGCAAAATAAAACAAATGAACATGAGAGAATGAATTACCTTTAAAAGTGTAACTCCTTTTGAGTTGAGCCTAAAGGCTTCATTTGAAAGGATTCTACCCAAAGGGAATCCTCTATGATGAGGAGAGGGATTTGGAGAGAGCCAATGGGCAGGGTTTGGCCGAGCCAAAGGCTTGAAGAGTGTGTGAAATGAGGTAGAGGTGTGGGCCTTTTATAAGAGGAGAGGAGGGGCACTTTTGGAAAGTAAAGAAATATTACATTATTTGAAAATGTGTTTCGGTTTCAAAAGGTCCCACATTGATATAATTCGTGGATAAGGTGATAAGGGTTCAAAATCCACTCATACAATTGGTTTTGGACATGTGTAGTTCATAGATTTTATATTATCTTTCTATTTTATTTAAATCGTCAAATAATGATGTCATCACTGCATCATTATTATGTCATAAATAATTAAATTTATTTAATGTCTAAAAATTATAAAACAAATACTATGATATATTAAATCTTTTTAGATTTCCAATGACTATTTATAATCAAATTTTGGACTTGTATAACACCACTTAAAAAGTTGTTTCGTAAAACATATTATGTTTGTGTCATTTTCACTTTAACATTAAATAAAAAGTAATTTATGTCATTTCCCAACAAAAGTGGATCCATGGGGTCCCCAAGTTGACCCATGGAATGTCATGGTCGGCCATGACACAACCAATGAGGTTGGGACATGTGTCTAGGTCATTTCATTTTATTAAAGTATTATTTATACCTTAAACTACCCTAATTACCACTAACCGTGATTAAGAACTTAATAAGTTACTATTCACCAACAAATTATTATAATCTCATTGAACCACATTTTAATTCTTAATGACAACCATGTATGTCGGATTTTCAAAATTCAATACACATTAGTGGTAAACTTTCATTTAACTGAAAAATCAGTTTGCTTGATTACCACTTAGTGGTTTCACTATTCATCAAAAATTGAAGTTTTTCAGAAAATTACCAAAAATTCACCCTAAGATATATTTGATATTATGAATTCAAAAATGAAGTATATTTTACAAAATTCAAATCATATAAGTCACATTAATTAATTTAATAATTAATTCCCGCTGCCAGAGCAAAAAGCGTGTTTTTACAAAACAATAAGTATCAAAAGATTGACACCAGTTTAAGTCTAATTTCAAAGTGAAATTGATTCCAATGACCACCATTGGATAAAATGGTAAAAATATATTCTAATTTCACTTCAAAACCAATTCAAAACATAATCTAATCATATAAATAAATTAGATTAAAAAGTAGTTTTGATGTAAAATGCAGTATTTTTCACTATTCATTAAAAAAATGAACATTGTCAGAAAAATACCAAAAATTCACACAAGGTAAATTTTGATGTCCCAATCATAAAGAATAAGTTTATTTTGACAAACATAGTTTATAAAATTGTCAAAAATAGATTGAAAAATGGTTTGCCATCAAAAGGCAGTAAAACAATCTTTTAAGAATATTAGTGTATTCCATGCATAAGATTGTATTTATTTTCATTTTAAGCCGCTATAACACTATCTTAATCATTAATAGACATAGATAAAAATATCTATTATTCATTACTTACTTGGGATGTTACATCCTTCCCCCCTTTAGAAAATTGCGTCCCCGCAATTTATTTACTTATCGAATAAATGGGGGTACTTATCCCTCATTGCATTTTCAGATTCCCATGTTGCTTCTTCAATCATGTGGTTTTTCCAAAAAGCCTTTACCTGATGAATCACCTTATTCCGTAACACTTGCTCCCTGTGGTCAAGAATCTGGATTGGTTCTTCCTCATAAGATAGGTTCTCTTCCAGCTGAACTACCTCTGGGCTCAAAACATGAGATGGATCTGGCATATACTTTCTCAACATCGAAACGTGAAAAACATTGTGTACCTGAGATAAACTCGGAGGTAAAGCCACTCGGTATGCAACTGATCCAACTCTTTCCAGAATTTCATATGGTCCAATGAACCTTGGACTCAACTTTCCTTTCTTACCAAATCTCATCACACTTTTACAAGGAGAAACCTTGAGAAAAACATGATCACCTACCTCGAAAGATAGATCCTTCCTCCGGTTATCTGCATAACTCTTCTGCCTACTCTGAGCTGTTCTCATGTGTTTCTGAATCAGATGAACTTTTTCTGCCATCTCTTCTACCAATTTTGGTCCCATCAACTTCCTTTCACCCACTTCATCCCAGAAAGCTGGAGTTCGACACTGCTTCCCATATAATGCCTGAAATGGTGCCATCTGTATACTAGAATGAAAACTGTTATTATATGAAAATTCAACCAAAGAAAGATATTGGTCCCAAATTCCCTGATAATCCATAGAACAAGCTCGTAGCATATCCTCCAATGTCTGAATTATTCGTTCTGACTGCCCATCTGATTGAGGATGAAAAGCTGTACTAAAATTTAATTCAGTACCCAACGACTTCTGAAGGCCTTTCCAAAAGTTAGAAGTAAACCTGGGATCACGATCCGATACAATGGAGAGAGGAAATCCATGTAACCTGACTATCTCTTTAAGATACAAACGAGAAAGTTGATCAAGAGAGAAAGTATCTCGTATAGCAAGGAAATGAGCAGATTTGGTCAAGCGATCAACAATAACCCAGATTGCATTATTACCTCGAGATGTCTTCAGTAATCCAACAACAAAGTCCATGGATATATTCTCCCATTTCCACTCTGGAACTGGTAAAGGCTGAAGCATCCCTTTCGGTAACTGCCGCTCTGCTTTAACCTGCTGACAAGTCAAACACTTCACAGTAAAATCAGCAATATCTCTTTTCATTCCATCCCACCAGTAATACTCCCGCAAATCTCTATACATCATAGTACTGCCCGGATGAACTGAAAATGGAGAACTATGAGCTTTACATAACAATTCTCTCTTCAAATGTGAATCACAAGGCACACACAATCTCTTCCCAAATCTCAAAACGCAATCACTATCAATGTTGAATTCAGGCAACTTACCTTTCTGAACCAGCTCTACCTTTTTCTGCAACTCAATGTCTTGCTTCTATGCTTGCTTGATTCTATCTGATAGAGAAGATCTCACTGATACCTGAAACAAAACAGAAGGACTTCCTGCACCAACAACTTCTATGCCAAAGTTCATCAAATCGTTAACCAAAGGATCACGTTCCAAACGCAACATTGTTAATGAATCATTACTTTTTCGACTCAAAGCATCAACCACTTTATTTGCTTTTCCCGGATGGTAATGAATTATACAATCATAATCCTTGATCAATTCCAACCATCTCCTTTGTCTCATGTTTAACTCTTTCTGAGTGAATATATACTTTAAAATTTTGTGATCGGTATATATTTCACACTTTACTCCATACAAATGATGCCTCCAAATTTTTAAAGCAAAAACAACAGCAGCTAGTTCCAAATCATGTGTAGGGTAATTTACCTCATGAGTTTTCAACTGTCGTGAAGAATAAGCAATTACCTGATCATTCTGCATTAGGACGCAACCAAGTCCTTTCAATGAAGCATCACTGTATATAACAAACTCACCATTCCTAGAAGGTAGTTCCAAAACTGGAGCATTCACCAATATTATTTTCAATTCCTGAAAACAATCATCACATTCTTTTGTCCAGATAAACTTAACACCCTTCCGAGTTAGCTTAGTCATTGGACTAGATAACCGTGAAAAATTTCTAACAAACCTTCGGTAATAGCCCGCCAAACCAAGGAAGCTACGAATCTCGGTTACATTTGTGGGTCTTGGCCATTCTTCCACAACTTTTGTTTTTTCAGGATCAACAATTATTCCATCTTTAGAAACAATGTGACCAAGGAAAGAAATTTTTTGCAACCAAAACTCACACTTTCTGAATTTACCATATAGTTTCTTTTCTTTTAAGGTTTGCAAGATAACCCTTAAATGTTTTTCATGCTCCTCTTTACTTTTAGAAAACACCAAAATATCATCAATGAAAACCACCACAAACTTATCCAAGAACTCATGGAAAATTCTATTCATTAAGTCCATGAATACAGCAGGTGCATTGGTTAGCCCAAAATGCATTACTACAAATTCATAATGGACATATATCGTACAGAACGTGGTCTTCGGAATATCTGCCTCCTTTACCTTCAGCTGATGGTACCCCGATCTCAAGTCAATCTTTGAAAAAAACTGAGCTCCCTGGAGCTGATCAAACAAATCATCGATATGAGGCAAAGGATATTTGTTCATAACAGTGATATTATTAAAGGCTCTATAATCAATGCAAAGTCTCATAGAACCATCTTTCTTTTTAACAAATAAAACAGGAGCACCCCATGGTGATGTTCTAGGTCTAATGAAACCTTTCTCTAATAAATCTTGCAATTGCTCCTTCAACTCTAAAAGTTCAATTTGTTCCATTCGATAAGGGGGTTTTGAAATTGGCTTAGCATCAGGAACTAAGTCAACAGTAAACTCAACTTCCCGATCTGGTATTATTCCAGGAAACTCACCAGGAAAAACATCAGGATACTCATTTACCACTGGCACATCATTAATCTGAACAGTTCCTTTATTTTCAACTATGTGTGCAAGGTAACATTCATTTCCATCTTTTACAAGTTTCTCGGCCTCTTGATATGTTATCAAAAGTAAGGGTTCATTCTTGTAAACAAACTGAAAGTCTTTCTGAAAAGAAACTTCTTTAGCTCTACAGTCAATCTTAGCATGGTAAATAGAGAGCCAATCCATACCCAGGATAACATCAAACTCTACTAGAGGTAGAACAATAAGGTTTGAAAGTAGGTTCTTTCCACAGATAAGGATAGGAAGATTCTTATAAATTCTTTTTGCCTCGACACTTCCCCTAGGTGTTTTTACCAAAAGTTCAGGAGTCATTTCTTGAGATGGTATTCCCATTTTACTAGAAAAGGTTTCAGAGATGAAAGAATGTGTAGAACCCGAATCAAACAACACACTGGCATAATCTGAAAAAACAAACAAAGTACCTGATACAACTTCATTTGATGGCCCGACATATGCTGAAGTAGTTGCAAAGGATTTCACCACCCCTTTCTGCTTGTAGTCTAACTGCTTCCCATCACTCAAGATCCTTGTCGGACACTCGTTTGCATAGTGACCCATCTCATTGCACTTATAACACTTCACTAACTGTAAATCAAATTTATTCTTACCTTCAGCTTGATCCTTTTCAGTGAAATCACGAGCCTTATGTCCCATCTTACCACATCGGTAGCACTTTCCAGAATTCAGAAGACATTCCCCAGCATGCCTTTTTCCACATTAATCACAAACTGGAAACTTAGATTTCTTACCATCAGACTTTTTTGAAGAATTCTTACCTTTCTCCTGCCACCTCGGTCTCTTCTTCTGCTGGTTGTTATAGAAAACTTGGTCATCGGAAAACTCCATTTCCATATTCTCAGCCCATCGAACAAGCTTTTCATAACTTTTAAACTCACGAGAAGCTAATTCCCTTCGATATTTTGGCTTTAATCCTGAGTAAAAAAGATTTATTTTACTATCAAGGTCCCGGATAAAATTTGGAGCATACCTTGCCAATCGAGTGAACCTTTCTTCATAGGCAGCCACTGAGTCTTCCTCTTGCCTCAATTCCAAGAATTTCTTTTCCATCCTAAGTCGAACAGCCTTAGGAAAATACTTCTCAAGAAACATACCTTTGAATTCATCCTAGTCAAGAGCATCAATCTCATCAGCGTCCCTGATATTTTTAACCATAGACCACCACTGATCTGCTTCTCCCTCCAAACGGTAAATAGAAAGACTAACCTTTTGATTGTCTGAACACCCCATGACATCAAAAATCTTCTCTAGTGCTTTAATCCACCCTTCAGCTAGCACAGGGTCAGATGATCCTCGGAATGATGGTGGATGTTGCCTCATGAAATGTTCCACCACTGACATGTTCCTCTGCGGTTGCTCTGGCTGATCTCGTGCATGGATACCACTGCCATTTATCGCTTGAGTCAACTACGCCATCACTGCAACAAACTGTTCAGTTCCAATTCCGACCATTTCTGGATGCTGATTCGGAAGGTTATTTCCTTCTATATGCCTTCCTAGCACTGCTTCCCTGTTTCCTCTACGGAAAACCATTCTGAAAAAACATGTCTTAGATGAAGCAACATGGTAATCTTTAAATGCTATATCATTTCAAAAAAAAAAAATATTTTTGGATAATCATTTAATAGAATTATAACTCCTAAAGTTATCTAAACCGACCTTTGATACCAACTATAAGGCCCCAGCCTTAAACCATACTTAATCTTGAGTAATTACAAGATTACACATTGAGGATCTTTTCAGGTTTAGAGTTTTAGAGAATTAGATCATAAAACTTGCATTACATTCCACATATAAACAAAGTGGTTACATAAAGATAGTATTATTCATTCCCATCAATGGAAACACATTTAAAATAAAACATGGATTATTTCTTGACACATCCTTGACTCTATCATCTTATCATGTACCTTTCCCTTGACCTGTGAAAAACATTTCAAAAACTTGGGATGAGCATAAAAACTCAGTATGGGTTATAAAAACATGGAAAGGAAACATGGGTACATACATACATAAGAGTGAAATCATATCTTTACCCATAAAACATAGGCACTTTAACATACCTCATAAAATCATGAATAAATCATAGAAATCATAAGACATAAAGGTAACTTGAGGCATTCATAACATTCTTACGTAGGGAGTAACCCTCTTGGTTACGTTTGGAATACCCATCACAGTATATTCCCTAAAATCTCTTCAGAGAAACCTTAACGTTTCACTCCTTCGCGTTACCCAATGCATTGGAGAGCTATAACGGGCTCACCCGCCCTTAGTTTATCACGGAACCACCCGTCTTCATAATAATGCCCAAGAACCATAACATAATCATATCACATAAAACATGCATAAAGGAAACATAACATTTCCACATTTCAATCACGAGATATCAATACAACACATTGATATAAAAACATTATGAAAACCATTTTCAATACTAAAATAAAAGAAAAGTAAAACATGGTATTTATTTTTCCTTTTTTTAAAAAAAGGTATGGCTTGTAGAGGAAGCCGAAACTCAAATAACGGTTACGACGGCGGAGAAGTCGTTGTCGCCGCATACGTACGACAAAAACATTCCCCTTTTGTCGTTTAGTAAACGCTTCGTATAAAAAAAAGATTCCTTTTGAATAAACGTAAAAGTCAAAGGGGTTTATACACCGTATAAAATAAAGTTGTGTATAAAATAAAATATGCCTCAACGAAAAGAGATTGAGACGAAGTCCCATACCTCGTATCCGACTTGACCCGAACGTTCTTTAATCTCCTGAATAATAAACTTGAGTTAATCTCTACTTGCTTATGAATCTTTTTCAGGTTCATTATTCCTTTTATACCATGTTATGAACATCATGTAATCAGTAAAGTTAATAATGTTCATTTTGTCGGTATTTGGTTCTTAAGTCAAAAATAGACTTCTTACACTTACATGTTGTTAATTTGGTCAAAGGTTCATTATATCCAGAATGGTATTCATGATTTAGATATAATATATGTCATATATATCCAGTACATACATGCATTTATAATATTACATCACATTTAGAGGTAAGAAATGAAATGCACCGTTCATGGAGACGGTAAGCCGTACGTACGCATGAACGCTACTTCCATTTCTATTTCATATTTTCTGGAATGGAATCATAAAGATAGAAGAGTATATTATAATTATAGTATAATAACATATATAATATCATTAACTTTATCCTTTACACATCCCACATATGGTATTAACGAATCAAATCACTTTTAGGAGGCGGTAGTCCGCACTTCCTAAAATGAAGATATTGTGTTTTACCCATAATGGAAACCATAAAGGTATGCCCAAAATGAAAAAACAGAAGATTAAGGAAAACATAAACATATTATATATCATATATAAAAATAGTGACATCATAATGGCCACCTTTGAAGGTGCTAAATGAGTGTTGAACAATCATCATTTCGGGAGGCAGAATTTCGCCATCCACGGAAACCGTATGTTCTTTAACCATTTTATGTAGTTGTGTGAGAGTGTTGCTCAAATAAATCTTATAACAACATCCTAGTATATTTATGATACTGGTGTTGTTACAAAAGAAGTAAATAAAAAGAGTTTAGGGGGTTGGAGAAGCAAAATAAAACAAATGAACATGAGAGAATGAATTACCTTTAAAAGTGTAACTCCTTTTTAGTTGAGCCTAAAGGGTTCCTTTGAAAGGATTATGCCCAAAGGGAATCCTCTAGGATGAGTAGAGGGATGTGGAGAGAGCAAATGGGCAGGGGTTGGCCGATCCAAAGGCTTGAAGAGTGTTTGAAATGAGGTAGAGGTGGGGGCCTTTTATAAGAGGAGAGGAGGGGCACTTTTGGAAAGTAAAGAAATATTACATTATTTGAAAATGTTTTTCGGTTTCAAAGGTCCCACATTGATATAATTCGTGGATAAGGTGATAAGGGTTCGAAATACACTCATCCAATTGGTTTTGGACATGTGTAGTTCATAGAGTTTACATTATCTTTCTATTTTATTTAAATCGTCAAATAATGATGTCATCGCTGCATCATTATTATGTCATAAATAATTAAATTTATTTAATGTCTAAAAATTATAAAACAAATACTATGATATAGGAAATCTTTTTAGATTTCCAATTACTATTTATAATCAAATTTTGGACTTGTATAACCCCACTTAAAAATTGTTTTCGTAAAACATATTATGTTTGTGTCATTTTCACTTTAACATTAAATAAAAAGTAATTTATGTCATTTCCCAACAAAAGTGGATCCATGGGGTCCCCAAGTTGACCCATGGAATGTCATGGTCGGCCATGACACAACCAATGAGGTTGGGACATGTTTCTAGGTCATTTCATTTTATTAAAGTATTATTTATACCTTAAACTACCCTAATTACCACTAATCGTGATTAAGAACTTAATAAGTTACTATTCACCAAAAAATTATTATAATCTCATTGAACCACATTTTTCTTCTTAATGACAACCATGTATGTCGGATTTTCAAAATTCAATACACATTAGTGGTAAACTTTCATTTAACTGAAAAATCAGTTTGCTTGATTACCACTTAGTGGTTTCACTATTCATCAAAAATTGAAGTTTTTCAGAAAATTACCAAAAATTCACCCTAAGCTATATTTGATATTATGAATTCAAAAATGAAGTCTATTTTACAAAATTCAAATCATATAAGTCACATTAATTAATTTAATAATTAATTCCCGCTGCCAGAGCAAAAAGCGTGTTTTTACAAAACAATAAGTATCAAAAGATTGACACCAGTTTAAGTCTAATTTCAAAGTGAAATTGATTCCAATGACCACCATTGGATAAAATGGTAAAAATATATTCTAATTTCACTTCAAAACCAATTCAAAACATAATCTAATCATATAAATAAATTAGATTAAAAAGTAGTTTTGATGTAAAATGCAGTATTTTTCACTATTCATTAAAAAAATGAACATTGTCAGAAAAATACCAAAAATTCACACAAGGTAAATTTTGATGTCCCAATCATAAAGAATAAGTTTATTTTGAGAAACATAGTTTATAAAATTGTCAAAATATAGATTGAAAAATGGTTTGCCATCAAAAGACAGTAAAACAATATTTTAAGAATATTAGTGTATTCCATGCATAAGATTGTATTTATTTTCATTTTAAGCCGCTATAACACTATCTTAATCATTAATAGACATAGATAAAAATATCTATTATTAATTACTTACTTGTGATGTTACACCATGACTCCAAGGAAAAGGATTCAGAACCTCTAGCCTTGAGAGAAAGAAAGAATAAAGGAATGAAGGAAAGATATTAATTTTAGAATTAACATATATAAAATGATAAGGATTTTAGATCACAGATATGTTTTTAATTAACCATTAATGTGGATCTCATTAAATTCCATGCATAATATCCATTTAAAAGATCAAATCTTTTAAGAAATAGAGGATATAAATATCTTATTTTGAAACATAAATTAATTCCTATAATTAATTATTTAAAACATTTTTATATAAAAAATCATAAAAAGGGAAAAACTATAAATTCTGAAAAAACTAGAACATGCTACTTCCAGGATCCACTACCATGAGCTACCTTCAGGATTTATAATCATCATCTAAAACACCTTTTTCCATATTAAACACCTCCAAACTCCTTGGGACCTCCACTAAGCACCTCTACCACTAGATTACCTATATAGTAATGGGTCAGAAGGTCTAGACCATTATATAAAACGCCTATCAAACTATTATCACCCTCAAGAATCAAAACCAAACTGAAAAAAGAGGTAAAAGGTCCAAACAACCATCCCTCAAGATACCTCACAAGGATCTCATTATATCTAAAACACTGCCGCTAACTAAAGACACCAACCGAATGAAACATCCACAACATCCCTCACAAACACAAGTCTCCTATCTTCTATATACCCACTTGAACCACCCTTTCAACCCCAATACATCCACAAGATAAAAAAACTACCATAATAAACGCACAATAATTCCATAAGTACACAAATCAAATAATTGCATATACCATGTCAAGATATTATCCAATTTGGGTGGCACTGACTTACCTACATAGTTTCAATCAGGTCAAGGTATAATTCCTCTCAATCAGGGATTTGGTTTTCTATTCTTTGTATTCATTAAGGCTTTAATAACACATCATATCAATAATGAATAGGAAAACCCCATATAAAACAATAAGGTCTAAAAATAAAATAATTAAATAAAAAAAGAAGAAAAAGAAAATATCAAAAAAACTTAGGGTACTAGGCATGCATATGCATCTCATACTCCCAAGTACTCTCCTCCAGGTCACTATACCTCCATAGCACATGAACTAAAGAAATGGTCCATCCTCAGAACATCTTCTCCCAATGATCTTGGATCTCAACTATCCTTTCTAAGAACATCACTTCATCCTCAATATCCAACTATCCCAATTCAATGATGTGTGAGTCATTGTGAAGATACCAATTAAGTTGAGAGATTTAGAATACATCATGAATCTAGTTTAGTCATGGAGGAAGTTATAATCAATAATCCACCTCACGAAAATGCCCCAACACCTAAAAATTACCGAAAACTAGGGTGAAAATTTACTCCCCATGTAAAAACTCTACTTCGCACATCGAGGGGAGACCATCAGGAACATGTGGTCTCCAACATAAAACACAAAGGGCATCCTCCTGTGATCATTATAAGACTTATTTTGGTCCTGCGATGCTTTCATCCTCTCATGAATGAGTTGAATCTTCTCTATCATACTCTGCACCACATTGGTACCAAGAACTAATGACTCCCCAACCTCATCCAAACACAATGAATAATGACACACATACAAACCCTCAAATGGGTCCATGCTAATAGATGAGTGATAAATGTTGTTATAAGAAAAATTAACCAAGGGTAAGTGTCATGCCCAAGGTCTTCTAAAGTCTAAGTTTCATGATTGCAACATATCCTCCAATTTCTATATTTTCTGCTATGTTTATCCATTCATCTAAGAGTGGAAATTAGTGATGAGTCATAACTGAGTTCCAAAATCATATTTCACTCCCCTTTAAACTCATAAAGTAAAACATTAATCTTAATCCAATGAAATATACCTCAAAAATCCATTAAAACAAACTACCAAATCCATATACATTATTTCCAAAACATCCATAGTGCCCAAATCCTTGATCTCTAGTAAGTGATCCAATTTCATAAGCCGATCGAAGATTACCCAAAGAGAATAAGAAACTCCATAAGCTTTACATGACCCTGTGATGAATTACATTGAGATTTCACCCCATTTAAACTTTATAACATCAAATAGACAAAATAAATTCACTATAAACATGATGATTAGACTTTACCTATTGGTAGAATAGATTCCAATCCACAAACTCCACCACCACCCATTTTATCCCAGGCCACCAAAATTGCATCCTCAAGCCACAAAACCTCTTAGATACCCCTAGGTGTACAACCAATGGTGAAATATAAAACTCACATAGTAATATATCATGCATTTATACCATAAAAAATATCCTCCCATAAAACAACATCTGGTTTTGACCATCCTCTAACCATCCCTATGGAGTATCGCAATGACCAACCTGATCATGTATCACCTATGGATTTGAGTCTCCCCACTAAGACTCCCCCAATTGATGCTCCATATAAGAATTCACTATCATATGAAATAGGTATCCTCCACCATCAACCAAACTTGAATCAAAGTGTGGGGATTCCAACTCCTCAATCACTCTCCAAGAATATCTAGAATATCGAACCACATCGTCCTATAGATTTATACTCAAAGTGTTAGCTAAAAAATTCCACTTTCCTGAGGGGCATGGGGCCTCAAAATTATAACTCTGAAGAAACTCCATCCACCAAAATTTTCAAATATTCAAATCACATTGATAGAAGATATGACTAAAAGGATTAATATTTCTGAAGACCACAGAGCACTCCCCAATGAGGTAATGTCACCATAGATTCAACACAAACACATTTTATACTAATTTCAAATAATGGGTGGAATAATTATACTCATGGGGGTGTAACTTTCTATACCCATAAGATATCACTTCATTATAATGCATCTAGGTGCATCCCAAGCCTAGACGAGAATCATCACATAACACCTTAAATGACACACCCTCCTTTGGAAACCGAAGCAATGAAGCATTGATCAAATTCCACTTCATCTAGTCAAACACTACCTTAAAATAATCAATCTAGATAAAATTATGGTCCTTTCTAATAAAAGTTTTCAATGGGGACACAATCTAAAAGATTTAAAATATGAACCTTTGATAATAGTTCGCAAGGCCATGGAAGCTACAAACCTCCTCCAGATTGTTCGGTGATGCCTAATAAATAACTACCTTGACCTTCGATGGGTCCATAAACACACTATTCTAGGACACAACATGCCCAAATAAATACACCTATCATGTTAAAAACTTACGATTAGAAAACTTTCAATAGATTTGGTTATGATGAATAAATTTCAATAAAAATACATGATAATCAACATGATCCTCCTCTAACTTTGATTAGATCAATATGATGTCAATGAAAATGACTACAAAATGCTCCATAAATTCATGAAATAAAGAGTTCCTGAGCCCCATGAACACAATGGGTGTGTTCATGACCTCGAACAACAAGACTATGAACTCAAAGTGCCCATACCTACATCTGAATGTAGTCTTAAGGATATCACCCTACTTCACCCTCAACAGGAGACATCTAGACCATAGATCAATCTTTGAAAACCAACTTTCTGCTCTCAACTAGTTAAAAATATTTTCTATCCTATGAAGTGGGTATTTATTCTTGATCGTCACCTGATTCAAGCTTAGGTAGTCTATACACAACCTATAACTACTATCTTCCTTCCTAGAAAATAACAATGGAGCACCCCATAGTGACACACTAGGCTAGATGAAATCCTTCCGCATTGGATAATCTATCTGAATCCTATACTCTTGAAACTATGATGGTTCTATATAATAAAGATCCATTAAAATTAGATAAGCACCAAGATGTAGATCTATCTCAAATTCAACATCACATCGAGGGGGTAACGTCACAACCTCCTTAGAAAAAATATCCAAAAAATTCCTTGAAAACATCAGGATCCTCCTCTACCCTGGTGTCCACTGATTCCATGGAAAAATCATCCAATAAGGAAAGAAGAGGCTCCACACACCTGATTCCCACATGATAACTCCATTCATAAAAAAACTTCATGTTTGACTTCCACATAAAAGAAAATGATTCTCCTTTGAAAGAAGTCAAGAACAACCTACATAGAATACAACTAGTTGATGAAAATAATGAAATTATACAACTACATATAAAGAAATAATTGGTCCCCATGGGATTGATGTGGCCCTGTCATTAGTCCACACCCTTAGAACACATCAATCAATCTAGTCTAGAATCCAAACGGTGTACTCAACAATGATAACATGATAATTCTATCTATATCTAGCCCAAGATAATGAATTAGAGAGGTTAAAAAAAAGGAGTGTGAAGATCCTAAATCAAACAAGTCATAAAAAAGAGTAGATGACAAGCTGAGCATGCCTCAAATGATCTCCGGACCCTCTGGTTCTACCACCTCCACTACATGAAACTGAAGATTCCCAGCTCCTCTACCTATCTATTGATGGATACCTCCATGAACATGCTTAGGTAAAGGTATGTGAACTCAAGTAACCTAATGAGGCAAGGCTTTACCCACTCCACCCTCTCTTGATAGAGCATAATCCTACTTTCCATAATGCTGAAATGGCCTTACTAGAAATTAGTATTGAGGATGACATTGAACCTATATAGATCTACCAAAACCGAGCTCAAGAAACCACTCGGAACTGATCTTGAGAAATAAAATGATGCCCACACATGAAAAAACTATCCCTAAGACCCTAGGAAAATCATGGAAACCACTTATCCCAGAATTATGGAAGGGAAGTTATTGAGATCGAATCCCTACTGGTTGAAACCTAAAATGACCTAGTGCCTAGAACCTACTACTAACAACCACAATCCTTAAGGAACCCTACTGGTTCCCCTATCATAGTAAACATCCTAATGATTTCATGTACTAAATCACATATGCTTTTTTCTAAACCTCTAGATATGTTGGAAATGTAAAACGAGTAACTACATACTTGATAAGAGGAGGAGTGCCTCCTCAAGATGCCTTGCTCGAGACTCCTCACATGGAAAGAGGTCTGGATGAATGATAAATGGATCCTTGAAATTAATCCCCTATTCTTGCATAGATACAATCCCCTAATAAAGGAAAATAAGCTTCTACCTCTTCACTAGCTTCATAGTTGACAAAAGGAACTCTTCCTGAAACACTTTCTGGAAGTTGACCAATGAAAAATCAACCTACTTACACTCACCAAGGTAAAACATCCACCACTAATGCACAACTCCTGGAATCTAAAAAACTAATAGTGAGACCCAGTACTACACCAGGGATCAGATAAAACTGAAGGTGATCTCAGGATCCTCTCACCATCTCTCCATCTCTTGGTCATAAATGCTTCCCTCATACTTTCCCAAGGTATGCCACTGAAAGGAGTGTGATGACCTTTTCCAATGATTATCCTAATCAACTGGGTCAACCCTTCGACGATCAATCATATCAACATGTTGAACCTCCATTTCTTGATACACATGTGGATGATGACCAATATCCATAGATGAAAGGGAAATAAGGAGTTCCTAATCCTGATAGTATGGGATTTTATTAAAATGTATTTAATTCATTTTAACTTTTTTAAAATTTCCCAAAAACAAAACCAAAAAATTAAAACAAGAACACAATTCATCATGATTCATGAACCTATCCTAGGTCTTTACCCTATAAATAGGTCCACCTAAGTTGGTCGTTCAATAAGCTCAAAGTCCATTCCATAGATCATGGGGGCCCTAAAATCCCATTCCCTATCCAATATCCCTAGCATATATCACATACCAAGGTTAACTTTCACTATTTCCATAGCAACCCATGAAATCCTCATTGTGTCTAACTCAAAAATCCATCCTATATCTCAACCATCACCTTTTATATAGCTCTAACATGACCCCTCCCTATATAGATACTACAATGAGGGGAGAGAGATAATAACCCCT
The DNA here is from genome assembly GCA_963277665.1 of Viscum album. NCBI lineage: Eukaryota > Viridiplantae > Streptophyta > Magnoliopsida > Santalales > Viscaceae > Viscum > Viscum album. The sequence goes on from OY728162.1 coordinate 816,678,044, forward strand.
TAAGTCCCACCTCCAATAGGACCCAAGTTGGTGAATAACACCAAGGGTATAAAAATATCATAAATGAGAGGAATTACCATATATAATATATGTAGTATTAATAGATAGGATATTATAGATCAATAAAATCCATGAAATAATATAAAGATAAAACTAAAACCATCCAACAATGCATGTATAAATAAAATAGATACAAATACATATCTCCAAAGTAAATACAAAAAAGTAAAATCTAAAGTAGAAACACAACAACTTTCTATAGGTTTTAGCTAGTAATGTCTAGAACAGTCCACAAAATCCACCCGGAAACCTGAAAATAGTTTTATATACATAGGGTGAGTATGCAAGTATACTCAATAGGAAAACCAAATTCCCTCATGCACATGTGAAAGAATCATACTAATGAACCCATGCACAAATAACATGACCAAAAAATACCTAAATAGGTCAACTAAGAAAGAACATCCTCACTATGGAATGCTCACCAAAAAATAAATCCAATTATAATAACATAATATAAATCATATCGATAAAGGGTACCTCACACAAATTTCCCACTGATTAGCCACTCTCACACCCCCAGTGACACATGTCCTAGAACTCCCAACTCTTCCATATAACATCTCATCACAAGACATCACATCCCATACCACCTAAAGACACATGGTCCATCACATCATATCATAACCATAAAAAAAGTAGGATATCATGATCATAAAGTAAATCAACCTTGTGGCCTTATCTTACCATGCACGACCCCCACTATAATCCATCTCATTAGCTCACCTAAAAACATCAAGGTCATCACATAACACCTCTCTTAAAGATAATTGGGCCACCACATCACATCACATCTTGAAAGTGAACTTTTTTACTTCTGGTTATCACAACCCATGCATTTCATCATCACTTGGAAGAGAGAGTGGGGAATAGTAGGTGCCCATCCATCTATCCTCACCACTGAGATGTTGCAGAAAATAGCCTATAAAATATTGGTTGTCAACACTAAGTAATCGACATGGGTGGGATGTGTATAGAAAACCACAATGAAATAATATATATATATATATATATATAAAATATCATAGGACACAAGACTAACCTATGGGTTACCAATAATAACATCATCCCAACTAAAAAATCACCACATATCCTCACAACCTCTTCTAATTTCTTTACCAACACTAAATTAATAACACCACAAAAAAAACCAAATTTAACCTTCTTTCTCAATTAAATCTATTTTTCCATAATTCACATTATCCGTCAGTTTCCATTTAAAAAAACCATTCATTTTATATTTACATCCCACTTATTCCACATTTTACTACCCATAAATTTATGTATAAACATTAACAATTTAAACAACACATCCCACTTCAATTCAAGTGTTCATTATTATTTTCAAAACATATTCCTAACCAACCCAAAATATTTTTATTTCAACATTATCATTTATTTAATTCCATTACTTTTTAGGAAACTATCATAATAAAACACATCACAATAACAGACATCCCATCATCCTCATCCCATCAAGATCACACTATCACCATCACAACCACAACCACCTCCTCATAACAACCCCCAAATCATCAGAACCTTCCATCAAAACCACCCCATAACACTACCACACAAAAAAAACATTCACACATCAAAAAAATTTCCATATAAATACATATATCATTTCTAAGATTGTTTGAGGGGATTTTCATCAATTCCACTCCCCGTTTAAGGGTATTCTCAAACATGTAAAATTTTAAAGGGTCAACTATTTCGCTAGCTGTATAGAAGTGATTAAAAAATTATATTTAAGGTGATATCAAACAATCATAAAAACATGGTCTCCCTAACACCACAACTATATCACAAACGAAGGCTCCCAACATCAATGATTTTTAGAAAGACATCAAACCATACAATCACAATGTCAATATAATATCAAATCTATAAATTCATGAAAAATAATCCCCTTACCCATCTATTTCAATTAGACAATTATTTATTATAAATTAAGATGATTAAAATATATTTTCCAAAGATAATAAGAGTATAACCCCTCCCACATGATAAAAAAGAATAGAAACAAGGGATCCCCTACCTAGAATAAATAAGCTTCGCAAGATTTGATGCATCAAAAATAGGGGTTGCACACAGAAGATGGAACTATGTACAAGAAGAAATCGAACCAATGGAAACAAGGTTCTATGAATCTAAGGGAAAGGATTCAGATCCTCCACACTTGAGAGAAATATAGTAGTAAGGAATGAAAGAAATATTCTTTTATTTTTGAATTAACAGATAAGAAACGATCATGATTTTATATCACAAATATGATTTTAATTGACCATCAATGTGGATGTCATTAAAATTTACGCGTAATTTCCATTCAAAATATTGAAACATTTAAGAAAAGAAGGATATAAATATCATATTTTTAAATATCCATTAATTCCCTTAATTAAGGATTTAAAATAATTTTACATCCAAAAAACATAAAAATAGAAGCAATATAAATTCTGAAAAAACTAGAACGTGCTACTTCTAGGATATACCATCAGGAGCTACTATCAAGAGATACTATTAGAAGATACTATTAGAAGCTACCATCATATTCTACCACCAAAATCTGCCTCCAAAATCTATCACCAGAAAAATTATGCTACCTCCATAAGATACTGTTAAAATCTACCATCAGAAGCTACCACTAAAAGCTACCTCTAGAATAAGTTTTTTATTTCCAATATTTACTACCAGAAGATGACATTAAAAGTTAGCGTTAGAAGATATGGCCAGAAGATACCATCCAAAGCTATTGCTAGAACCTTCTATTGTAAGATACCATCAGACTAATTCTTCTACTTCTAGAATCTTCCTTCAGAAGCCACCATCAAAAGCTACTTATAGAAGCTACTGTTAGAAGCTACCTCTAGAAGCTACCGCTAGAAGCTACCTCTAGAAGCTAATACAAGAAGCTCTTTCCAGACTAAATTTTATACTACTTGATTAAGCTTAATAGTGTTAGAATATACATTTAAGAGCTAATTTTAGGAGCTACCATCAAGAGATACCATCATGATCTACATTCATCCTATAAAACACCTTTTTTCCCTCCTAAACACCTCCAAAATCCTTATTACATCCTTTGAGCATCTCTAGCACCATATTTCCTACAAAGTAATAGAAAAAAAAGTTCAGATCCATTATATATTACCTAATATATATCTTGAGAAATGATAAAAAATCCACGATTGCATGGTTATAATATTAAAAAGACTTTAAAACACCAAATATCCCAATGGAAACCACAAATCTCAGATGATGTAGCTTCTATAATGACATAACCTGGACACGAAGGCGTTGAAGGTTCTTAGAAGTCATAGGTTGTATCTATAGAAGTGACAAAGATAATATGATCCATTCATGGTATTTTCCAAGGAATTTGAGTATAAGAAAACCCTATTGTGCATGGATTCACTTCCAGGGGAGTGGAGAACCATCCCGAAAACAACTTTCTCTAAAAACAGTTTTTTATGTGTTATGTGTACTTATATCAAAATTAATTTTTATCAATCATATAAATTTTATTTTAAAAAATTAATTTCATATTTGGAATCATTAGGTCCAAATTATGTAATGATACCCATTTTATTTTTAGGTATTAAAATTAAATTACTTAGTTAAAAATACAATTAGCGCGGTAAAAGAAAATATAGTAAAAGTATGGAATTTAAGAATAAAAGACATAATAAGATGTTGAAAACAAGCCATAAAATGAATAGTTAAGGGATTATTGACCCTAAAACTTCCCCCAATCTATTATTTTCTATTATTGAATCCATTTTACCTAAATAGTGATTTTCCCCTTAATATTATTAAATAAATTTTACTCCTCTCACTTATAAATACCACCCTTTATTACCCCATTTCTCCACTCATTATAAAGAATTATCCTAAAAAATACTCTATTATAGTCTCTCCTCAACTCTATCCCCACATCCTAAAATACTTTGTATTTCCAAAATACCATATTAAGGATCCTTAAGGTGTTACCTCAGAGAGAACTTCCAATCTGAGAGGTAATGTTCTCAACCGAGCTCTCTTAATTCATTTCTTATTTTACCCCCTCAAATAAATTATATCCCTAAAATAATGATAGAATAATTATTATTAATATTATGGAGTTTTATTATACTAATTTATCATCTATTTTCTACCTTCATCAAAAATCATTAAAAAAATGAAGATTTCGTCTTGCGTATGTGCGAACTACCACCTCTATGAAAAATGTGTTATATTTTTTATCAACGACTTACTAGGATGGTTTAAAAGGGTTATTTAAACAAAAAATAATATATTTATGACATTTTTTATGATTATTAAAATATTAATTATTTCATTTTCTACCCCTCTCATTCTATAGAAAATGAAAGTGGTGTGTGTGTCTATGTGCAGACTACTACATCCACGTAAATGACGTATTTTATTTTCCATAAATAACTAATATAGATGAATATAAAAATATTTTTATGTTATAAAAATTATATTTATTACACTATTAATTTTATTTAATGATTATGTTGGACATTTTATAATTTATTAAAATATTAAATAGTCATAGTAAATTAAATTGCCTTAAATGAACATATCAAGGCACTTTTATTAAGATGAAACCATTTTGGTAAAACATATGAAACTATTTAAATTTAATGAAAATGGAATAATAAAACACATAAAACTCTATAATTATAGATATTATGAAGTTATTTTACAAGAAATTTTACCATAGTCAATATACAAAGTAAATTTCATAGAAACTGACCAGACCACCACAAATAACCGACATAAGAAAAAACTATTTAATAAATGAATATAAAATGATATTAAATAGACCATATAAAATGAGATATATATTAAAAATGTTATTAATAAAGTTTTTAATAAAATTAATTTTATTATTTATGAATTTATTCCCATGAAAAGAGTGAATCAGGACCCAATGTAAGGGGTTTCTTATCTTAACATTCATTCTTTGAGATCTATTCTACATTCAACATTTGTTTCTTTTTTATGGTGTATGAATTTCCATGGATGTATTTATATCATATTTTTCATTAATATAAAAGGATTTATGGATCTATTTCAATATATTTATTCCATGAGTCTTTGATTCAAATATTTCCAAATTTTTAAGGATTCATTTTCTCATTTTCCACACCTTTAGACATATTTTATATTGTGCACCAAATATTCTTTTACGTGGTGTACTTATATCCCTATTATATTCTCTTATAACTATTAAATAATATTTTATGGGATTTACAATTATATACAATGATATATCCTTCATATTTTTTTTGACAAAAAATTTATGAAATCCATAAGAATTTTTGTTCATCTCAATTTATTTTCTTTGGGTCAAAAACTTTATTATTTTTCTATAATATTTTACATTTAATTTATTCACTATTTATCTTCTATAAAATTTATATCATATTTTTTCTATGGGTAAAATTACATATTTATATGAAAATATTCTTTTTTGGTGTATTTCATTCTCTTTAAAAGTATGACATTGTTAAGAATAATTACCAACATTTCTAATGGTTGTTTTCCCTACATCCCCATATTTTTCCTTCCTTCCAATGTTATCCTTTCATATATGGAAACCCTAATATGTTTTATCAATTATGATATTTATATTTATCTTTAAATATTTTTAAAAGGAAAATATATTACTCATTATTATGATGTAGGTTTTGATAAACATATTCTTTAAAAAATATTGAAAATGTGTTTTATGTACTTATATTTTATCCTTCACCCCACATTTTAACTTATTTACCTTTATTAAGACATATTTATTAGTGATTTATTTTTTGAAATAATATATTATAATGTATTATATACATCTTTTTTAAAAATATTTTTGAAGGAAACTTGTATCTTCATCGATTTGACATTCTTTATAAAAATGAAATGAAATTTCATTTTTGGTGTATTTTTTATGAACTGTTTTTCGAACAGCTTTTATTTTTTAATTTTTATGAGGCTCACTCTATAATATTTCATGATTTTAAAAATTCAATTCCTCTCCCATTATTTATTTAAGTTTACATTTAAAAGTTACAAAAAATAATTATTTATTTTTTTTCAAACTAAGTTCCTAGTATACTTATAAATGTATTTTTTATTTACAGTTTGATTCTTTATTTAGGTTCTCTCATATTCATGGTGTGGAATATCTATAATATAATTATTGCATTAATATTTTTTTTCTTTCCTCATTATCCAATTATAATAAACATAATTTTTATTCCAATTTCTTTCCTATCTGAATTCCATATATTTCATTTCTTTGATTAATGGGTGTTCACCTAGATAACCATACATATGTTGATTGAGGACATTATTGAATTAAACATATACCTATTATCTATAAGGTGAAAATACATCATGCTTAATTATATTTATTAAAATTTATTTACCTATAACTCATCTCAATATAATTTAATACCTCTTTAATTTCCATGGGTTTATCATGTTATGATTAATGATGAATTTATAAATGTTTCCTTATGAGATACCATTGGAAATAAAAATAAAAATATATGATTTAAATTATATTTTATAATTATTGAAATAATATGGAACACATAAGTATTATTTTCAATATTTTAAGTGTTTTACCTAAATTATATAGCCATCCAAAGAATTGGAAATTTTTCTCATCTCATGAGATACAATGTATTTTTCCCAAGAAGTTTTCCTATCACATTATGTTATGTTGTCTTGGTAGTGAGACTTTCCATATGCTTGTTATTCCATGTTTTATTTTAAATACACATTCCTATGATTCAATTATATTTTAATGTAACCTTAATTATTCTAGGACTCTATGTTTTTATATATGTCCCATCTAATTTATGATATCATGATATTTCTCTTGTCTCATAATTATTACATGTCCCCACGATTTACTCTAATTATTCCCTTACTGAGAATATGATATAACCACATCATATGTTTCCATTTCCCTAGGTTATGAAGGAATTCAATACATATGATACATCTAAAAGAGTTTCTTTTGTGCAGATTTTATTAAGGATGTTAAAGATCTATTATGGATAAGTATCTCATATAATAGTGGGAAAATGTCTATTAGATGATAAATATATGGGATATATTAGTTAATGATTTTCCCTAATTCACTAAAACCCTAAACCCAAAAGGTCATGGGAATATATATAATACAATATTTGGTATAAACCATATAATTACTGTAAAGTTAAATTTGGGTTGTTATGAGAATCCCTTATCAGATGAGTATCATTTTTATAAATATTTAATAAGGAATTTTATAAAATAGTCTCCAACTAAAATGATGACCCCTTTTGTATAAATAATATATATTGGTAGTAAAAGATATATATATATATATATATATATATATTTAATATTTGGGTCCCTTTATTATTTATAAAATTGTTTAGAAATTTAGGTAGGTTATCATCCCAATCATATCATATATAAATCTTGGATAGTCGACTAAATACTCTTTGTCCAATCCAATATATAGATAAATTCAATGCTATTACTTTTGTAACCTAATCCTATTAGGGTATCTCGACTAGTGTAACCCAAGGAAATCATCAGGAAAAATCTAACATAAGATAATCCTAGGGTTATAGGATTTAGTATGACCTACCTGTTGGATGATACGGGCCGTCCATTACTTATGTTCCCTATATAAGATAATCTATGGGTATCTTGAATAATAGGCCCTAGAAATATGATGTTGAGGGCACGATTCAATGATTTTTGAATTGATTATAGTGATTATTAATAGATATATATATTCTCTAAACCATATCATTTTTCCATAATGTCTGGGAATTCTCCTTCAAGGATGAAATATAATCCCATCTGAATGAAAGGTAAGGACAATGGAAGCCTCTGAATGATCTTACACAAGGAACCATGGAGTCTCCTTCATGAATGCATTTTCTAGTTTCTAAAATCCAAACAAGGAGGAAACATACAAATTATCCAATATCAAAAAAATTCAATGATGGGGGCTTTTAAGTGGTGGATGATTCTTAATACCTTCAACAAAGGTTTGGTATCTACAAGTTTTCACTTCTAGGTCATGTATCCTATATGAAAAGAGATAAACCCTAGTCTTTTACTGATTATGAGGCCATAATTTCACACTATTAGAACATTCATGACTGGAGACTCATCCCAATCGAAAGAGGAAAGTTTTATATTATCTTTAGTTAGAAGGAGGATATCAATGCAGCCTAGAAATTTAGAAACTTGCATATGAATTCTAGAGTTATCAAAATTTCTAAATAGGATTTCAACTAAAATTCTCTCACTCAGAGGCAATCCATTTCTAAAATTTGGATCACAATCCATGTTCTAATTTGTGTGTATTAGCATACCAAAATCCTTAACAACCTTTACTCATGCTTAGGTGTTCCTATTAAACTGGATCATCATACTTTGGAAGTGGAACTCATGTTCTATGATCAAATCCTTATGGACATCAATCTGGAATCTAAGAATATAGATTTATTAAATTTCATTTCAAATGATTCTAAAATCAATGTTAAGGTTGAGTATGAATATATTCCTCCATTATATGATGTTTTAAAGATAGTAGGCTGGTCTATTTAAAATCCAAGGGTTTTCCATAAGAATGTCAAGTCCGATCCAAATTCCATGGATTGGAAGGATGAAAATAGGAACTGAAAAAACAAAGGTTTTATAATTGATAAAGGAGGAACCACTAAAAAAAGCCTTATATAATAATCATGATCAACATTATGGTACTTATGGCTTGAATATTTTACTAGAAAATTCAAGGGAAGAGGTTTATGAAGAGGAGGATAAGGGGAGAATTTCCCCAATGACTCTTTCATTACTCCTCATCAATTGGATTTTTGAGGTGACACATAGAAAGGACATTGGGTTCATTTATGAACACACTATGGCCTTATAAATTTTAGAAAATATCAAAGACCTTTTTTATCTTCTACATAAATAAATAAAAAACCAATAATCTAAAATTCCCTTCATGAAATCTTCCTTGAATGTCTTTGAAACTCATGACACAACTGAGTTGATTTTTGAACCTCCCATAGAACATTTTACCCCTAAAAGAAAAAGGACCCTAAAAGTCATTGACCATAATTTCTTGGACCCTAGGTAATCCCCCATGTTGTAAAACTCCGCTAACTTTATATCAAGTATGATTTAACATTTTATTTTGGTTTCCTTTTTCATTGGATGAATAATTCTGAAAAAGAAATCGGGAGGATACCTATAATGGTGGATCCATAGATTTTTTTTTATTTTTTCATCTTAAACATGTATTTTTTTACTATTTTCTAGGTTATTACATTACATGTAATGAAAATACATGATATATAATGGTCATCGGGTACAATCCATGAACAAGATACACAACATGAGAGATTTACACACTGTGTAAAGGATTATGTTGTGTAATGGAAAATATCGGGGTTTTAATAAAAAGGAAAATAGTTTTTTGGTGTATATGTTATTTGTGGATTATATGACCTATAATGGTGTTAGATTCTTTGTAATAGTCGAAAATTTTTATTTTAGAGAATTGTATGAGTGTTTTATTATTTTATTCATTTCAAGATTCCCTACTCTTGACCTAGAGGCTCTCCATATGCAATTTTGTGTGACTCCTTCCCTTCCAGTTCACTTTGTTCAGTGATTGATTGCCTTTGTGGTTGGATTAATTCTCTATGGGTATGTAATCCTTATGGTTCATCTTTTTATTTATTTATGGATATGATTTTGGATGAGGATGTGATCATATTGTGTTTCCTATCGATTCATTTCAGTTTTATGGAATGACTTGTCTTTCAAAGTCCATTCTCTTGGTTTTTGGTCACCATTGTCAAAGATAGATGGGTTTCTACCATATTGGGGTAGGTGTTTCTATAAAATGGGTTAATTTGATGAATTTTATGTTTTTATTAATAATTTTTTTTATTGTTCATTTATTATAAGTAATATGTGGTTTCGAATGATTTCTTAAAAAATAAAATGTTTTTTAAAAGGGATTTTTCTTTGAAAATGAATTTTATTGATTTGGAAATGGGTTTTCAAACTCCAAAGTGAATTGTATTGGATTTGAAAATGTTTTATAAACTTTTGAAAATGGGTTTGAAATGAATTTGAACAATTTCAAATTTAGAACCTTGGGTATATCAGGAAAGAGACACATATAGAATTAGTGTGTGTTTGGAACCACTAGTAATTATCCTTTTATAATATCGACTGGAAGGACTCTATATAGGTTGGATACAAGATTATCCATGTTTAAGATATTTAGTGTCTAGTGTATAGTGTCTCATAGGATAGATCCAAAATGTGAGGTTATTTTTAATTTATGGTTATTTATCACATGATTTTTTATAATTTATTGTTTCTCACAAGTTTTTATATGTGGTTGTAATACATAGCTTCACATGATAGGTCATTTCCTGGATATTTGTACCTATTGATGCATTTATATGATTTATTATTTTATCACTTATACTTTTCATATTTATGGTTTTAGAATATAAAAGTATTTTATGAAATCCAAAGGATAAAATGAGAAAATTATTGAAAAGTGGTTCGGTTTTATGAAAATTATTTGTAAAATTGTTTTGTTTTAAAATCTATAATTGTTTCATTGTTGATATTAGACCTTTTATAGAAACTGTGGTGGTATTATACTGAGATTTGGATCACACCCCACTTGTTCCATTGGGTGTTTTTAAATGTTTTATTACATGACCTAGTTAAGGGGAAGAAAATATCGTTGTATGATAGATTCTCTTATTGATGCTTCTTTCGATTTGGGTTGGTCAGGAGGTAACTATTGGTGATGTGGGGATTTTACATACATTCTAGTATAGCCTATTTTGTCTACGATTTTATGCCTTTGTGGTATCTCATTCTTTATTCATGGTAATATGAATGAATTCATTTTTTTACTTATATTCAAAACTGGTTTTTTATCTTGTTTGACCTATATTACATTATGAGCCAGTTCAGATGGATTGTCTAGTTCACCTGGGTTGGTTTGTTATAATTTTTTATCAAAGGGATGCTCATCCTGAAGTGTGTTAACAACACTTGAGTTTGGTTTTATGTATTAAGTAGACAGAAGTTAGTATTGTTGAAATTTAGATAGTTGGTGCTGGAAAGGGGCCTATCCAACTCACATCCATTATTGAAACCAAGTTACCATTGGTGGTTAGGGACTTTTACAAGGTTTGAGACTTGGAATTTGATCTCTTTGAAATGAATGTTATGGGAATTTTATTTTAATGGACCAGTTCCTTTTTAAGTAAGGGTTTTCATTGGATGTTTTTTGGTTTCTTTAAATTCCAAATTCTTTAAATATTTGTTGTTAATACCTAAATATGTTCCTATGATTTTGGAATTTTCTCATTATTTATCGGTTTTTGTCTTTTGTTAGACAATTCATATGAGAAGATATATTCCAAATCTAATAGAGGAAGATAGGAAATAGGTTTCGTTGGTGAATCCTCTAGTGGACCCTAATTTGGTAGAATCTATTATTCATACTATTAAAACTATGGGTCAATTAGGTGTCATGAAACTAGGATGTGTGGTGGATCATGGCTTGGAATTTATAAAACAGCATCCACCCATCTTTCATGGTGAAAAATGACCCTAGGAATTCGAGGAGTGGCTTGAGCGGATAGAGATAATCTTAAAATTATTGAAGAATTCTAAAGACTCTAAGGTGGGTTTTTTCACATATATGATTTATGTATTGGGAAGGAGATGGTGGGATTCTATTGTGTAAGCTAGGTTTCACAAGGATCTTACCTAGTCTTCCTTCAAGAAAATATTTAACCAATAGTTTTACCCTAAGACATTGTATGCAGCAAAGATCTGAGATTTTCTGACCTTAAAGAAGTGGGGGCATACCATTTTGGATAATTCTACCCATTTTTCCAAGTTGGTGCACATGGAATAGGATCTTGTCACTAATGAGTAACTGAAGACATGGAGGTTTGAGTTTAGACTGAATCCTAATATTCGATTGATGTTGATACTCATGTGCCTTATAAATTATGGTGAGTTATTTAACAAGTAAACTTTGGACGAGGAAGTCATAACTAGGAATAAAAGTTTGAGTAGAGATTCTGTTGGTTTAGTGGTTAGACATGGTGTATCTTCTGGATAGAAAAGGAAGTGTAAGAGTGGTTAGTTTTCGACAGGAAAATTTTTTGGGTCTTCAAAAGAGAAACAACTGGTTGTATTCTACTAGTGTGGGAGACATGGTCATACCAGGAATAACTATATGGAGGCTCCCAATACTTTTCATCTTTATGGATGATCGATCCATATGAAATGTTTCTGTGAAAGGATGTTAAAGGTAAGTAATGATGGATCCACCATCACCAAGGGTTCACAGGTTTATACTGATGGTTCCAAGGGTGGTGGATCTAATCCTCAGTATAAGGGAGATGTTCATGTGGCTAAGACCGGATGAATTTATGTGATCGAGTATACACCATAGGTAGGGCCAACTATTGTTAGAGGTACAATGTTTATTTCTTATTTTATGGTTTTAGATTTGTTTGATACAAGTGATAATCGTTATTTCATATCATCAAAGTTGGTTGATGTGTTGGGATTATATATGGACCTTATTCCATTCTTATTTAATATTTATATGCCTTTAGTAAATAGGTCTGAACAAGGTTTTATATGTCCTGCATGTTAGGCAATAATAGCCGACTTTGAGGTAGAGTGGGACTTCTTAGTGCTTGATCTTAATACATTAAACTTGGTTATCGATATAGATTGGATGATCAATGTTATGATCTAGATAGAATGTTATCATAATTGAGTTAATATATTATCTACCAATGGGTTCAATCATGTTTTCCAAGGTGAATGGGACTCCAGATCTAGAAGGTCAGGTCATATTGTTCCATATGCTGTGGTAATCTCATGCTAATTTTTAGATATGCTTCTTGATACAGTTGCCCCTTATTTAGATTATCAACTTCCTGAAGTGGTGTGTGCATACCTCAAGGTCTTTATGGATGATTTTTCTAGTTTACCCCCCCAAAGAGTGGCTAAGTTTACTTTAAATATTCTCCCTCATATGATTCCCATTTCTTTGCCATCTTACCATATGAAACTTGTTGAGTTGGTGGAACTTAAGGTCTAACTTGAGGACCTAGAGGCTAAAATATTTATTCATCCTAGCGTGTCACATTAGGATTCATATATCCTATTCTTTAATAAGGAAAATGATAGCCTCATAGTTTTTATTAGTTATTAAAAGTTGAATCGGGTGACCATTAAGACCAAATATCCTTTAACAAGGATTGAACATCTATTTGATTAGCATAGAGGGACTTGTTGGTTTTATAAGATTGAACTATGTATAGGGTATCACCATTTTATATTTTGAGAATAGAATATACCTAATATAACATTTATGAGTCAATATGGGATTTTTTACGTTTCTGGTTATTCCATTCAGTCTCACTAATTCTCGTGTGGTGTTTATGGAATTGATGAACCAGACCTTTCATTGGTTCTTGGACCATTTTATTGTTGTGTTCATGGATGATATTTTAGTTTTCTCCAAGTTAGAGGAGGATCACATGGATCGTTTGGATATCACACTTCAAACCTTTAAAGAACATCATCTTTATGGTAAACATTCCAAATATGAGTTTTGGAGTCAAGAAGTGATGTTTCTGGGGTATGTGATATCTGAGAGGGGAATCTCAGTAGATCCTGAAAAGGTACAAGAAGTTATGTCTTGGGAGAATCCTAAATATGTGTTTAATATCTGAATATTATTGGTTTTGGTTAATTACTATTGATAGTTTTTTCATTTATTCTCTAAGATCACATCTTCGATGACAACTTTAACCTGTAAGGGTGTAAAATTTCAATGGAATTAAAAGTGTAAGAGATATTTTGAGGAGATGAAGGTGAGGTTTACTTCAACAACATTTTTTATTCTTTTGTAATTGGGTTCAAGTTATGATATTTTATATGATTCTTATGGTATGGGTTTGGGATGTGTCTTGATATAGGGGAAGTAGACAATGACATATAGATCACGCCAGTTACTCTATAATGATAAGAACTAACCTACCCATGATCTTGGGTTGGCAGTAGTTATGAATGCACTCAAAACATGGCATCACTATCTCTTTGGGGGTTGGTTCACAGTATATTATGATTATAAGAGCCTGAAATATATTTTTACTTATAGGTATCTAAATTTATGATAGAGTCACTAAGAAGAGTATCTTCAGATTTTTGATTTTGATATTTATTATACCCTTGGGAATTGGAATGTGGTTGCTGAAGTGTTGAGTAGAAAATTACCAACAAAAGACATGAAGGAATCAGTTGAGGAGTGGTCTCTGATGATCTTACTTACTGAGATGATCTTGGAATTGGAAGAGGCTGGTGGAAAGTTTTTAATTGTTTATGATGCATTTTTTATAGATTTTATGTGGGCTGAATCATCATTTTATGACCAGGTTTAGCTTGAGTAGATGCCATACACTGAGTTATAGAGTTTTAGTGAAAGCATTTATGGTGGGGAGACCCCAGTTGATTGGTCTTGGTATCCCAGTTGAGAATTGTGCTTACATAAAAGGTTGGTTGTTCTATTTTCCCTGAGGTAGGAGTTATTGGATAGTGGAAACCATTCTTGTTGGTATATTCACCCTATAAATACCAAGATGTATCATGATCTAAGACATTGATATTGGTGGAATAGGATGAGATAGTCGATTTTGGATTTTGTATCATGGTGACTTACTTGTCAGAGAATTAAGAGAGAACACAAAAGACCTACAAGGTTGTTTCATCCCTTAACCATTCTGATATGGAAGCAGGATGAGATTTACATGGATTTCATCATTGGTTTTCTATATAATCCTAGTGGGAAGGATGTTATTTGGGTGATCATTGATCGACTCATGAAGTCATCACATTTCTTACCTATATGGGAGATGATGATAATATAATAGATTGGGGGCCTGTATGTATGATATATTATGATGCTTCATGGGGTTTTATCTGTATTCGTTTCTAATAGGGTCATGGGGTTCACATCCGGGTTTTGGAAAGGTTTACAGGAGGTGATGGGTTCCCATATTAAATTAATCACAACTTAGCATCTGTAGATAGATGAGTAGATGGAGAGGGATATCTAGGTTTTAGATAATATTCTCTAGGATTGTGTACTTGATTTTAGAGGATCTTGGGAAATTCATTTTCATTTAGTTGAATTTTACTATAACAATAATTATCGTGCTTTGATAAATATGGAGCCCTTTGAGGATTTATATGAATATCCATGTAGATCTACGTTGTGTTGGGAAGAGTTGGGAGAGAGATCCTTGGTTAGGAGGAGTGTTGTTCAAGATACAACAGAGAGGTTTTAGTTGACCGACATGAGATTAATCATGGCACAGATTCATCATAAATCTTATGTGGACCATCTCCATCGGCCGCCGGAGTTTGAGGTTGGTGATCAGGTCTTTTATCATAGTTTCACCTCGCTTGAGACATCATCAGTTGGTAATACAGGGTAAGTTGACAAAGAGGTTTTTGGTTCCCTTTGATATCATTAGACTAATAGGGAAGGTGTCCTATCAGTTGTAATTTCTATCTATAATGATATATTTTCATGATGTGTTTCATGTTTCCCAGTTAAGGAGGTATATACTAGATCCCCCTCATGTGATCAGATGAGAGGATGTTGATATTGAGATAAATACCATTTTTTGTTGAGTATCCAGTTCAGATTATGGATCACCAGGATAAGGTAATATGTGGTTAAATGATCCCCCTAGTCTAGGTACATTTGTAGTGCATACATGATAGCCATGAGATGTGGGAGTAGTAGTCATTGATGAGGCAACAATGGCCTTCTATTTTTATGGATCTAAGATATTGTGGGATTTCTAGGGGTATAAAGCATTTATGGTGGGGAGAGTATAAATACCTATTATATTTCTATCAGGTATTCTTTATAATTTTCTTTTGGTTTCATTTTTTCCAGATGAATAATGATGAAAAAGATATTTGGAGTATACTTGTAATGGTTAATTCTGGGTTTTTTTTGAAAATTTTTAGCTTAAAACTATAGTTTTTTATATTTTCTGGGTGATTACACACTGTGTAATGAGAGTGCATTCCATGTAATGGATTCCAGGAAGAATCCATGAATTGGAAACACAATGTTAGAGGTTTACACATTATGTAAAGGGTTCACGTCATGTAATAAAAAAAATCAGATTTTTAATAAAAAACGATGGGGTTTTTAGTGTATATAAGCTTCGTGTATTAAAAGACATGTAATGGTGTTTCACATATTGTAGTAGTTCTGAATTGGTATTTTAGGGTGTTTTTATGAGTGGTTTCTTATTTCATTCATTATAAGATTAATTTATCTTGACCTATAGGCTCTCCCTAGGGGGTTTTGGGTGATTCCCTCCCTTTTGGGTCGCTTCGTTTAGTGATTGAGAACCTTTGCGGTTGGATTACTTCTCTTAGGGTTTTCAATCCTTCTGTTTCTTATTTGGATTTGGTTATGGTTGTGGTTTTGGATTCTTATGTGATTATATAGTGTTTTCTATCATTCCTTTTCAGTTTCTTATCATGCCTTGTATTTCAAAGGATGTTCTCTTGGTTTTTGGTCACCGTTGTTGAAGAAAGATTGGTTTCAACTTTTTTGAGGTAGGTGTTTCTATACAATGGGTTAATTTGATGAATTAAACGTCATTATTGATAAATTAATTTGGGTTTTTCATTGATTAAAAGTGACAAGTGGCTTAAAATTATTTCTTGTAAAAGTAAATGTTTTTCAAAAAGGTGTTTTATTTGGAAATGGATTTTATTTATTTGGAAATGGGTTTTCAAAATCAGAAGCAGATTGGGTTGGATTTGAAAATGTTTTATAATATTTTGATCATGGTTTAGAAATGAATTTAGAAATTTTTTTATTGGTATCCTTGGTTATGTTGGGAAAGAGACATGGGTATCCTTAGTGTGTGTTTGGAACCACTTGGAGGGAACCTTTTATGATATCAACTGGAAGGACTCAATATCGATTTGGATCCAATGTTATGATTATTTAGGATTTTTAGTGTCTAGTATATAGTGTACCATTGGATAGAGCCCAAATGTGAGCTGATTTTTCATTTATGGTTATTTATCACATGATTTTTTTTATCATGTATTGTTTCTCAAAGGTTTTTATATGATTTTGTTAGACATATCTTGACATGATTGGTTATTTCATGGATATGTGTACCCCATGATGCATGTATATAATTTTCTATTTTATCACTTCTACTTTTCATATTTTTTTAGAATATGAAATGATTTTATGAAAACCAAATGATAAAATAATAAAATGATTGAAAAATGGTTTGGTTTTATGAAAAGGATTTATAAAATTGTTTTGTTTAAAAATATAGAATTATTGAATTCGTGATATTATACCTTGTATAGAAAATACGGTGGCATCCTAATGGGGTTTGGCTCACACCCTACTCGTGCCTTTGGGAATTTTTAGATGTTTTATTTTAGGATCTAGGTAAAGGGAAGATCATGTTGTAGTATGTTGTCTTCTATTTTTTTATGCTTTTAGTTTGGGTTGGTCTGGAGGTGACTATTGGTCATGTGGGTTTTGACATACCTTCTGGTTTAGCCTGTTTTAGCTTGGATTGTATGGATCTGTGGTATCTAGTTTCTTTTTTCTTGGTACTCTAATTTTATGTCTTGTTTTTCTTATATTCAAGACTAGTTTTTTTTATCCTATTTTTCCCATATTACGTGATGGTATGGTTGAGGTAGATTTTCTATTTCAACAGATTTGGTTCCTTACATAGGTTATGGGAATCCTCTCACTAGGGAGGCCCAAAAAATATTAGAAAATGATCCCTCCTACCAAGAGTTTGAGTTGGATAATGTTCTCTGTGATAAATACATTTTGATCACTCCATCTACTAAGGGAACTAAGCTCAATGTGGGACCTCCTGATTGGTTGAACATTAATGGCAGTTATCTACTCCAAAACATCTCAATGGAATTGTAGCAAGTAAACTTGATAGGGATTTTCTAATGAGGATAACCTTGATTCCTAGGACTCTATCTATTTCACTCCTTATAAAAAACTCAACTCAAATAATAACCCCATTATGGTTAATATTGTGTCCAAATAACCCAATACTCTATTCACTTTCAGGTTCAATAATGCATAGGTGACTCTTTAGAATTGTAATAAACTTGTTCATGAATTTTGTAGTGAATTTTTCTATAAAAATGGTGTCCTTTCATGCACATTAAATCTTAAACTACTTTTAGGGAAGTTAAAATCATGGATAAAATATCTATTTATCTCTCTTGATAATTATATCACCTCTCTTGAGGAATCCATTTAGAAAATTCAATAAATCAACACTTATAATGACTTCACTGGTGGAATCATGATTGGAGTTTTGGTTTTATCTAAACTTAGTAGCCTTTTAACTCTCAAAGAGGAATTATAAAGGAAAAAATTCAAATCCAAGTGCCTCAAAGATGGTGATAGAAACTATAATCTCTTCAAATCTCTTTAAAGATCTAGGAAGGTCTCCGAGCCTTTATCCTTACTCAAAAATAATGACTAAAGCATGGACAATAGAAAGGTCCTATTGGATCATGTGGGTTTTTACTACAATGTCCACATAAATGAATCCCCACCAACTATTACATGATTTATGTAATCACTACTACTCATCTAAATCATGAGTAAAAATCTAATATTACTTCAATTACCTTGGATTTAGTGATTAAAGATACTTTTTTTGTCCTAATTTCAAAATTTATCCTAGTATGGATTGTTTCTAAAAATTATTCTTCTAAACCTATTATGAGTTCATTCAATCTGATGTGTTTAGTCATGTCCTTCACTTAATTATATTTTTTTCTCTTACCTATGGGTTGAATTCCTATTTTCTTACTCTCATCCCAAAATTAGATAATGCCAATGAAACTCATATTTTCAGGTTAGTTTCTCTGGTCAATTCCATCTATATAATTATTAGAAAAATAATATCTAATAGGTTCAAATATTTCTCCAATAATATTTTCCCTCTAATTTAGTTTGGATTTTTTATAGGAATGACCATTCAATATTGTCTCATTATAGCCTCTCAGTGCATTGATCTTATCAAAAATTCCACCAAATGAGGAAACATTTACCTTAAAATTGACACTAAAAAGGCCTTTTATGTGATAAATGAGACTTTTATTTTTGATGTTTTAGTAAGATTTGGTTTTGATGATTTCTTTATAAATTTGGTTAAAACCAACTTGGATTTAGACCAAGTCTTTGTTCTTATTAATGGTTCCCCCAAAGGTTATTTTTCATGGTCAAGATGTAGTAGGAAAGGTGACCCCTTATCTTCAATTATCTTCTCCATTAATGAGCACTATCTCATTAGGAACATTTCTAACATGATGTACAATGGAAGTATGAAGTCCATTAGGGAGGAAGGGGGATCTTAGCTCTATCCCACATCCTTTATGTAGATAAAATGTAACACCCCAAGATTTCATAGTAAGTTATTTTCTTTAAATTAAATAGCTTGCACTACACGCAACACCAAGTTCGACTACACCACGACTTACCAAACTAGATTTTCAAAAGTGGTTATGAATAGTATTAACTAGATTTTGAATTTTATATACTCCATATAATTTTAACTTATGTATTAGGTGTTTCTTAGACATATTATAAGAACAAATTCAAATTTTCAGATAAAAAATGTATTTTTCAAAAAAAATCAATTTACCACATTTTAATGGAGAACCCTATTTAAATCCAATATTTGACCCTCTTACATATTCAATTTGACAAAATAAAACAATTCTTTATAATTGGGACATCAAAATTTACTTTGGATGAAATTTTGGTATTTTTCTAATAATATTCATTTTTTTATGAATAGCGAGAAATACTGTATTTTAACTCAAAACTGCCTTTTAATATAATTTATTTATAAGGTTATATTATATTATAAATTGGTTTTGAAGTTTAATTAGATTATATTTTTACCCTTAAATCAAATTTTGGTCATTATAATTAATTTTAGTTTGAAATTATACATAAACAAGTGTCGATCTTTTGATAGTTATTGTTTCTTAAAAACACGCTATTTGTTTTGACAACAGGAATTAATTTTAAATTAATTAATACATATTCTAGGTTTCGAATTTGGTAAAATAGACATCATTTTTGAATTCTTAATATCAAATATATCTTAGGCTGAATTTTTGATATTTTTTTTTGAAAAACATCAATTTTTGATGAATAGTGAAACCACTAAGTAATAGTTAAAAATCTGAATTTTTCCATTTAAATGAAATTTTACTACTTCTGTGAATTGAATTTTGAAAATATGACATACATAGTTGTTATTAGTAAGTAAAATGTGATTCAACAAGATGAAAATAATTTTTGGTGAATAGTAACTTTTGACTTTTATTTACCGCGGTTAAAGGTAAATAGGGTAATTCATGGTAAAAATAATATTCTAATAATACAAAAATTACCTTAACACTTGTACTAAACTTATTGGATGAGTCATGGACGACCATGGTCATCCTTGGGTCGATTTTGGGACCCCATGGAGCCAATTATGAATGATAATGTCACTTTATTTTAATTAACTTAAAGTAAAGGCAAAAATGACATAAAAAAATATCTTCCAGTAAACCAATTTTTACATGGAGTTATGTAAGTCATATTTTCGATTATAAATTTTAATTGAAAAACTAAAAAGATTTACTAAAATATTTTATTTTTTATATATTTTTTAGACATCAAATAAATTAAATTATTTATGACCCAATAATGATGTAGTATTTACCTCATTAATAAATGATTTAAATAAATAAGATAATTAATAATAAAAAAATATCCAAAACCTGTCCAATTATTATTGGACGATTTTATTTCGACCATGTGTCATCTTATATTTGACTTTAATTAGTTTTTGATCTTTAGAAACCTAATATCACTATATAATAAAATAATATTTTCACACTTTCCTAAAGAGCCCCTCCTCCCCCGTATAAAAGGACACCACTACTAACCCATTCCACACACCTCTCAAGCCCCTTGGCTCATCAAACCACTACCCAAATATGATATCAATATCCATCTATTATGCCTATAAGCCTTACCTTAGGTAGAAGTCACTTTAAGAATTCCTTTTGGTTCAAACCAAAGGAAGTTACCCAAATTAAAGGTAACAATTTCTCTTAAATTATTTTGTTTTATTTTGTTTTATTTTACTTATCCAACCCCCATAAACTCTTTTATTACTTTATTTTATAAAAACACCAGTATATTCAATATAATAATATGTTTTTACGAGAAGTATTCGAACTACACTTACACACACCTCCATCTAATTGGCGAAGAACATACTGTTTCTGTGGTTGGCAAACTAACGCCTCACAGAACGATGATTGTTTGATTATCTCCTACCACCTCTCATGGTGGCCATTAAGATGGAACTGTATTTATATATGATATATATTATGTTTATGTTTACTTTTTTCTTATGCATTTTCCACTTATATCATACCTTTCTGGTTTCCAATATGGGTAAAACGTGATAATTTCATTTGAGGAAGTGCGGACTACCGCCCCCTCAAAGTGATATGACTCGTTAATGAATTGTGTGGGACATATAAAGTATGGAGTTAATGATATTATATATGATATTATAATGTAATTATAATATACCTATGTATCATTATGTTTTAATTCCATTAAAATATAAAATTGAAATGAAAGTAGCGTTCATGTGTACGTACAGGTTACCATCTCCATAAACGATGCATTTCATTTCTTATCTCCAAATTTTATGTACTGTTATAAATATATATATATACTGGATATATAATATATATATGATATCTAAATCATTTTATTATTCTGGAGATAATTTAATTTTGACCACATGAAAAAATTGTAATTATAACAAGTTCAAATTTGACTCAAGTTCTGAACATTGATAAAATATCCAATATGAACTCAAATAATTAACTAATTGTTATAGCAAGGTAATAAGTAATATAAAAGGAATAATAAACTTTAAAAAATGGTCTTAATCAAGTAGAAATTAACTTAAGTTTATTATTCAGGAAGAACAAGGAACATTAAAGACCATTCGGACTTGAAGTAAGGGGTTTCTTATCTCACTCTTAATTTCGCGAGATTTCCATTATTCGCCACTTATTTATTTCATGTGGTGTATTATGTAATTACCATGATTGTATTATTGGTGTAATATAATTAAATTTATGGGTATTTACATGTTCATTTTACGATCCTTCTTTCATGGGGTGTATGTTTTGTGAGTTACGAAATTGATAAGGGAATTTCAATTTTCAATTTCCACTCATTGGGATTTACGCATACTTCATTGATTATTTTACTACAAGATTATGTGTGGAATCACTATTTATTATTTATGTAGTAATTTCCACTACCCTTTTTTTGGATATACTTTTGATACAAATAATCACTCCATTGATAATTTCTCAAGTCATTGATATAAGTTTGATAAGAGTAAATCTTAACTGAATTTCCATTCATTGAGTTAAACATCCAAGTCATTAGTGTTGTATTAAAGGAATATGTGTGAATGTCCTCTGATTTATTTACACTGAATATCCAATAATATTGAGTGTATTTATATTTTTCACACATAATTATCCTTAACCTAAGGATATGGTCTTTATAGGGGATTTCATTTCAATTTTCATTCCATTGAGACTTCTTCATTGTTATACGCCAATTCACTTTTATATGGTGTATATAATATACTTTGACATAGTATATCATGAATCCCTTCATTCTCATGATATTATAATGTGTTTATTACCTCAATTATTTGTATTCATGTGTCTCTCTTTTGGTCAGGAAATCTAACTAAAATATCATTTTAAATGTTCTAAGGATTTATTCTTATAAATATTTCTCATTAATGTCCATGTTTTAAAAATGGTTTTAAGGATTTATTTATATGGACATTAATGTTTTAAAAATAAAATTCTTTTTAAATGTTTCAAATTGGTATGAGAGACTTTGATTCAAAAATCTATTTTAAACAGTTTCTTGATAAATATTGAGACTTTTAATTTTTTTCAAGAAAAAGGGGGATATTTCTCTCAAATAGTTTTTATGATTATTTTCATCTATGTAAATATCCTTTATTATTCTCTATTGAGGTTAATTTATTGTAATACAATCTTTCATATTGTATTTAATGAGTTATGTTTGACTGTGGGTGTGCTATTTTTATGCCATTCATGGTTTGATGTTAAATTATTGACATTTCATATGCTAGTTTTAGTATGAATGTCTCAATTATGTTTCAAAATTTTCATATGAGGAATGCACTGGACTTAGTAAGTGACAGGTGGATCCTGATATAGCTCCTTGATGCATCGATAGGTATCATGAGACAATTAGATGTGTAATTGTCCGAGGCCTTTCCCAATTTTTGATATATGGTTTTGGCTGAGGCCTTAATCATTTTTAGACGTCTTGGCCGAGGCTTTGAAAAAATGTTCCAGAATGTCTGACATTATGAATTCCATCATTATGAGATTATCTATTGATTTTTCATGTGGTCATTCAACTAGTAGAACACCCATGACTATGTCTTATTATGGAATTATTTACTCAGATCATATTCCTTCCATAAAGTGCTCATCTTTATTATTCGTTAAGGCGTGTGTTTTTAATTATTCACCATGCCTAATGTTTATGTTATCTTCCGCTATATTTCTTACTCTTACTGAGCATCTGAGATCACCCCTTTCTCATGTTTCATTTTCCCAGGATATGAAGAAGTTAGTTATGAGTGACTTTCACGAATAATCTTTGAAGTTTGGATGTTTCTATTGGAATAAATTAGTGTTGTTTTTCTTTTCAAGTTGTAATGTTGAACTTAAGTATGTATATTGTTTTCAAGACAACTAAACTAATTGGTCCTTCATGACTTGATTCCTTGTAATCATGGCAATGTATTAAAACAATTCACCGGCTCCTGGATTCTGGGTTCGGGGCGTTACAGTTGGTATCAAAGGAAGTTTAGTACAAACCTTGGAAACTAGATTTAGATAAACTCTGATTAGAGCACATTACCCTAATATAGACTTTGAGGATTAGTATATAAGAACTTCCTAGAATTTTGGTAATGTAGAGATTTTGTGTATTTTCCAAGCAATACATACCTTTCTGGATACAAGCAGGTAGAGGCAGCTCTGGCACAGATGTACCTAGGAGTAAAAACTCTGACAAGGAGTTTTAGGCTTGACCTGGGGTATCCTGGTACATGACAACGGGCCTTGCTGCACTCTTTGTTACGACACTCCTGAGGAATATGCTTTGGATAATTCAAATTTTATTTACAAACTTATTTAAGGATTTTAATATAATATGAGAATAAATAACCTTGGTTAATCCTAAGGTGTTTTAGATTAAAAATATGATGTTATTATATTATCTAAATGATTTTATGACTCACACTATGATTTATTATGTTAGTCAATGGATGGATTCCAAGGAAGTCCTAGTAACATTGAACATGATGTACAAGGTGGGAACAGTGGTGGAAATGAGAAACTAAATGGAATGTTGATAGTCGTAAAAGATATTGTCTTCATGTTGAATCAGTTTTCCAAAAATATGATCAACAACATAGATAATAACCAACTCCCAGACTCAAAAAAGAAGAGAAATGTAGTGAATGATAAGAGCTCCAGTAGTGGAGACCATGGAGAGAAGAAAGATCAATTTCAATCATGCCAGAAATGTAGAAGGAGACACCCAAGAAACTGTCTCAATGGAACAAAGAAATGTTTTATGTGTGGGAAATAAGGGCATAAAGTAAAGAATTTCTGAGGAAAAATGAAGAGTAATATGGAAGAAAATAAAAATGATCATAAGAATCAAATTACAGTCATTTTTCGTAAATGTAAGGGACATTGGCATCACTCAAGTCAATGCCCTATTCTATAGGATAACCTCTTGGTCAAGGAAGAACCTATGTGGAAATAAATGGATGAAAAAATGTTTAAAGTTATTAGTGCTCTTTGTTGATGAGATTACTTTGGTAGACTTTTCTCTTGTATTTGTAACCCTACAGTTTGTCATGTGAAAATGATATTTGAGGAAGAATTATCTTTTCTATTGTGGATATAGTTATAAATAACCATTTGGTTTTATATGATCATTGAGTTTAAGGCAATTACTAGTTACTAAATTTTTGGGATGAAAATGGGAGGTATGAGATAACATTTGTGATGAAATTATGTTATAGTTACTTTGAGGAATCTATCTAATTTTTTGGAATATTATAAAATTATATAGTTTTTGAAAAAGGAAAACACACAGACCGTGTGACAACCTGTCGCGTCGGACAAAGCTGCGGGAATCGAACCCACAACCATAATGAGATTGGGATTTATCGTCTACCACTGTACTATGTGAAGTCCCTAGTTAGTGTGACTAATTAGTTTTAGTTAAATGATTTTATTGATCAATAACAAGTTGATTTGGGATCTTATTTCTTATCAAATGGATATCCTTAGTATAGGAAAATGATTTGGTGATTAAGTGATAAATGTTATTTTGGAAGACATTCTCCCTATTGGGAATACTATAGGCCTAAGGAAAATAGAATAATATTGGATTTCATTTAAAGAGTAATAGTTTTTTACCTATGTTTTTATTGTGGATTTATAGTGATTTGGGTTATTTATAGAAAAGATTAACCTATCATAGAGAATATGTGATTAGGTTAATTACTTTTAAGTATGTGACTTTAAGAGTAGTTGATATTATTTGAAGATACAATTTAACATGGAAGACTATGTAAGAAAATTCTTTTAAGTTTTGGGTTTCAATATTAGTTTGGATTATATTGAAATATTTTATGGACAATTTTTTATTGAATGGTATTTATTAAACTTTGGGTATTGTTGGTTTAATTTTAAAAATTAAGATTAGTACTTCTTTCTCTAAAGTATTATCCTTTTGAGATCATCTAATCTTTTACTAACCATTTTGTTTTTGGTTAATCTCTAAAGAAAAGGGAAATATATAGTTCATCAATTGTGGATTATGTGATTCTCTATAAGTTGATTTTAGCGCTTCAGGTGTGACCAAGTCATCTTTAATACTCATGATTTGGAGTAAAAGATGAGTTTGTGGTAAAAATTAGATGAAGGATGAAACTATACTTGTCAAGTATATTTTTTTTCTTATTCTATGAATAAATTAATTATTAAACTTTATGGAAGGTATATTAAAACCAAATATTTGTTATCCTAATGTTTTATGTTTTTTTTGAACCGATGATATTTTAAATCGTCATATATTGATGGATTTGAGGCCCTCAATTTTACACTTGTGATTGATGGCCTCAATCACTCCCTATAAATATTTACATTTTCCTCCAATTATGTGTCTCTAATTTCCACCAATGTTCTCCTAATTGAGATCATAATTTTGTGGTGACTTTTTCATCTCCCTTTCCCTCTTATTAAGACTAAATTTTATTAACCCAATTTCCGATGTGGGTTTTCCACAAAGATATTTTTCTATTTTTTAACCTTTTATTTTCGGAGAAAAATTTCAAATTGTGAGGACACAATTTATTGAAGGATGGGAGAATATAACACCCTAAGATTTCATAGTAAGTTATTTTCTTTAAATTAAATAGCTTGCGCTACACGCAACCCCAAGTTCGAGTGCACCATGACTTACCAAACTAACTATTCAAAAGCGGTTATGAATATTATTAACTTGATTTTGAATTTTATATACTACATATAATTTTAACTTATGTATTATGTGTTTCTTAGACATATTATAAGAACAAATTCAATTTTTCAGATAAAAAATGCATTTTTTCAAAAAAAATCAATTTTACTACATTTTAATGGTGAACACATATTAAATCCAGTATTTAAACCTTTTACATATTAAATTTGACAAAATAAAATCCTTCTTTAGAATTGGGACATCAAAATTTAGTTTGGATGAAATTTTGGTATTTTTCTAATAATACTCATTTTTTATGAATAGTGAGAAAAACTGTATTTTAATTCAAAAGTACCTTTTAATATAATTTATTTATAAGGTTATATTATATTATAAATCTGTTTTGAAGTGTAATTAGATTATATTTTTACCCTTAAATACAATTTTGTTCATTAGAATTAATTTAATTATGAAATTATACATAAACAAGTGTTAATCTTTTGATAGTTATTGTTTCTTAAAAACACGCAATTTGTTTTGACAATGAGAATTAATTTTGAATTAATTAATACATATTTAATGTCTTGAATTTCATAAAATAGACATCATTTTTGAATTTGGAATATCAAATATATCTTAGGATGAATTTTTTCTATTTGTCTGAAAAACTTTAATTTTTGATGAATAGTGAAACCACTAAGTAATAGTTAAAAATCCGAATTTTTTCATTTAAATGAAATTTTACCGCTTTTGTGAATTGAATTTAGAAAATATGAAAAACATGGTTGTTATTAGTAAGTAAAATGTGATTCAATAAGATTAAAATAATTTTTTCCGAATAGTAACTTTTGACTTTTATTTACCACGGTTAAAGGTAAATAGGGTAATTCATGGTAAAAAGAATATTCTAATAAAACAAAATTACCTTAAAACTTGTCTTAAAATTATTGGATGAGTCATGGATGACCATAGGAATACTTGGGTCGATTTTGGTACCCCATGGAGTCACTTATGAATGATAACGACACGTTATTTTAATTAACCTAAAGTAAAGGCAAAAATGACATAAAAAATATCTTTTAGTAAACCAATTTTTACATGGTGTTATATAAGTCATATTTTAGACTATAAATATTCATTGGAAATATAAAAATATTTCCTAAAATATGTTAATATGTTATAATTTTTAGACATCAAATAAATTAAATTATTTATGACACAATAATGATGTAGTATCTACCTCTTTAATAAATGATTTAAATAAATAAGATTATTAATATTAAAACAATATCCAAAACCTATCCAATTCTTATTGGATGATTTTATTTCGACCATGAGTCATCTTATCTTCTACTTTAATTTTTTTTGGATCTTTAGAAACTGAATATCATTATATAATAAAATAATATTTTCACACTTTCCTAAAGAGCCCCTCCTCCCCCTTATAAAAGGACACCACTTCTAACCCATTCCACACACCTCTCAAGACCCTTGTCTCATCCAAACCCTACCCAAATAAGATATCAAGATATTTCTATTACACCTATAAGTTTTACCTTAGTTATAAGTCACTTTATGGAGTTTTTTTTTGTTCAAACCAAAGGAAGTTACAAAAATTAAAGGTAACAGTTTCTCTTAAATTCTTTTGTTTAATTTTGTTTTATTTTACTTCTACAACCCCATAAACTATTTTATTACTTTATTTTATAAAAAAACTAGTATACTAAATATAATAGGATGTTTTTATGAGACGAATTCAAACTACACATACACACACCTCCATTTAATGGGTGAAGAACATACTGTTTCTGTGGTTGGAAAACTAACGCCTCCTGAAACGATGATTGTTCGATTATCTCCTACAACCTCTCATGGTGGCCATTAAGATAGAACTGTATTTATATATGATATATAATATGTTTATGTTTTCTTTTTTATTCGGTATTTTCCATTTATATCATACCTTTATGGTTTCCATTATGGGTAAAATGCGATAATTTCATTTGAGAAAGTGCGGACTACCGCCCCCTCAAAGTGATATGACTCGTTAATGACTTGTGCGAGATGTATAAAGTATGGAGTTAATGATATTATATATGATATTATACTGTAATTTTAATATACCTATGTATCATTATGTTTTAATTCCATTAAAATACAAAATCAAAATGAAAATAGTGTTCATGCGTACGTACGACATACCGTCTCCATGAACGGTGCATTTCATTTCTTATCTCCAAATGTTATGTATTGTTATAAATACATATATATACTGGATATATAATATATATATGATATATAAATCATTTATATCTTTATGGAGATAATATACTTTTGACCACCTAGAAAAATTGTAATTATAACAAGTTCATTTTTGACTCAAGTTCCGAACATCGATAAAATATCCAATATGAACTCAAATAGTTGAATAATTATTCTAGAAAGGTAATAAGTTATATAAAAGGAATAATAAAATTTAAAAATGGTCTTAATCAAATAGAAATTAACATAAGTTTATTATTCATGAAGAAAAAGGATCATTAAAGACAAGTCGGACTTGAGGTAAGGGGTTTCTTATCTCACTCTTAATTTTGTGAGATTTCCATTATTCACCACTTATTTATTGCATGTGGTGTATTATGTACTGAACATGATTGTATTATTGGTGTAATACACTTTAATTTATGGGTATTTACATCTTCATTTTATGATCCTTCTTTCATGAGGTTTATGTTTTGTGGGTTACCAAATCGATAAGGGAATTTCAAATTTCAATTTCCACCCATTGGGCTTTAAGAATACTTCATTGATTATTTTACTCAATGATTATGTGTGGAATCAATATTTATTATTTATGTAGTAATTTCCACTACCATTTTTGTGGATATACTTTTGATACACATAATCACTCCATTTATAATTTCTCAAGTCATTTATATAAGTTTGATAAGAGTAATCTTAACTCAATTTCCATTCATTGAGTTAAACATCCAAGTCATTAGTGTTGTATTTATAGGAATATGTGTGAATGTACTCTGATTTATTTACACTAAATATCCAATCATATTTATTGTATTTATATTTTTCACACATAATTATCCTTAACCTAAGGATATGGTCTTTATAAGGGATTTCATCTCAATTTTCATTCCATTGATACTTCTTCGTTGTTATACACCAATTCACTTTTATATGGTGTATATAATGTACTTTGACATATTATATCATTAATCCCTTTATTCTAATGATATTATAAAGTGTTTATTACCTCAATTATTTGTATTCAAGATTCTCTCTTTTGGTGAGGAACTCTAACTAAAATATCATTTTAAATGTTTTAAAGATTTATTCTTCTAAATATTTCTCATTAATGTCCATGTTTTAAAAATGGTTTTAAGGATTTATTTATATGTAAATTAATGTTTTAAAAATAATATTCCTTTTAAAAGTTTCAAATTGGTATGATACACTTTGATTCAAAAATCTATTTTAAACAGCTTCTTGATAAATAGTGAGGCTTTTAAATGTTTTCAAGAAAAAGGGGGACATTTCTCTCAAATAGTTTTGATGATTATTTTCATCTATGTCAATATACTTAATTATTCTCGATTGAGGATAATTTATTATAATACAATATTCTATATTGTATTTAATGAGTTATGTTTGACTATGGATGTGCTATTTTTATGCCATTCATGGTTTGAGGTTAAATTATTGACATTTCGCATGCTAGTTTTAGTAAGAATGTCTAGATTATGTTTCAAAATTTTCATATGAGGAATGAATTGGACTTAGTAAGTGATAGGTGGAGTCCACTATAGCTCCTCGATGCATCAGTAGGTCTCATGAGACAATTAGACGTGGAATTGGCTGAGGCCTTTCCCAATTTTTGATATATGGTTTTGGCCGAGGCCTTAATCAATTTTAGACGTATGATAAAACACTATTTTGTTGAATATTTTATTTATAATAAATGAAATAATTTCCTCACATTGTGTTAAATATGTTTATTTATAAAATATTTTGGATTTGATCATTCATTTGAAAATTTGGTGAAAATTCCAGTTTTACCCTTAATAGTGCACTGTAGTATTTCGAAGATACATATTTTTATATTTATTATTTAAATTTGGAATTTCGTAACAGTGTTTCTAACTTAATTTTATACAACTTTCATTCAGGACACTAGAGTTAAAGAGTGAATTTGGATGGAGTAAATGGGCCATTAATCCAATGGTGGGCTGGACTCGGCAGAATGGACATGGGTTCTGTATTTGGGCCATATATTCTTCATCAAGGCTTTTATTGAGCCCAAATATTTAGAAACGCTTGGGGACATTATTTGGAACAAATAATCCTTCTGGAAGGCCGGTCAATTCACGCGTTGTAGAGGTTAAATGGGTGGTGAAAGTTGGAATAAAATATTTGGCCGAATTTCCACATTCACACTTGAAACCACTTGTAACCTCTCCTCCAATCCCCTATATAAATTAGAGTTTTTCTCATTTGGAGGGGTTGAGACATTAATTGGGAAGTTTAGGGAATAGGAGAAGTGGATCCACTCCAATTATCCAACCATTTCAATAAGGGTAGCTCTTGAAGCAAGGATCCCTTCGACGAAGCCTTCTTCTTCTCCTTCATGTTGTAATGATTTTGTTTATATAATAAACTTCGTTGTTCTTCTTTTATTTCTTCTATTTTATTCTTTTTTGTTTAAATTTATTCTCTTAATCTTATTCTTTGTGCTGGAATTCTTGAGTTGAAGCGTTATTGGGTTATACTCATGATAAACCTTTGCACATGCAAAACACTTCTACGATGATTACGCCACCCATGAAAGAGTAGTTCTTTTTAGTAATCGATCGACCTCTATCCTCATTCATTAATTTATTTTTAATCAATGAGCTACTGTAATTCACATATTATGATCTATTAATTTAGTTTTTAATTTAAATGAAACTAAGAAAGCAATTTAATAGTTAACACAAAACACGTGTGGTCGGGAATTGTGTGAACTGTGAGAGCAAACCTTAACCAGTAATTCAAAACCACACGGGATCAATTTGTAGAGTTAAAATATAATCCCTAAACTCAATTAATCCTCATTTACAGAGTGGTAATGTGCCTTAATTTACCACTGACCATAATCTAATTTTAGAATATCAATCATAGCAGGGTGTTATGATTGCATGTTCCGAAGTTAGTCTAAGGTTAAATTCACTTCAATCTTCATGGTAAAGTTAATTCTCGTAGGGTTCGGGATTTAACAAATTAAGGGATCATAATTAAGTGAATATTAATTTAAATGATAATGATTAATAAATTATTTAAGAGGTATAGTTAGATCGATTACACCTTTTAAATATTTTCTAAAAAAACATCTTTTTGTTGTGTCATTTTAATCGAACTTCATTTCAAAACTAAAAACAAAACAAAATACAATATTCTTCCAGCAAACTTATTCTAGATTCATAAACTATAACCAACACCCATCCTTTAAGGTAGTGTTTTTATTATATTATATTTTATTTGTTTTATAATACCTTTAATAAGTTGTTAAATTCACTTCCTCCTTTGAGAGACGACCTTGGTCAGCCACTCTACTGCACCTAAGAACCCCAAAATCATATTAATCATTTGAGGGAGCCCACGATAGCGCCCTATCAAATTGGAGCCGTTTATGGGGAGGAAAGTAAATATTTCAACCAATTAGAGGTATTTATTTTATTTTACATTTTATTCTCTTCCTCTCTTCTTTCTTCCTTCTTTACCCAATCTGATTTTTCTTCTTCTTCTTTTATTTTCTTCTACTTATTTTTGGACCATCAACTCAAACTTCTCATTTTTATTTTACTATCATACACTTTCTTTATTTTCATTTTTATTTGATTTATGATAGAACTAATCATGAAGATATCTTAGATCTTGACCCTGAGATTGAACGCAACCTTAGGGCACGAATCAGACATTCTCAATCTACGAGAAGTTTCAATATTCAACCAGTTGGTGAAGTCCTCTCTTCTGGAAACATTGAAATTTGAAGTAATTAAAATTAAAACATAAAAGAGGAACCAATGGATGGAAATAATTGAAATTAACTTAATATAACCATTCGAGAATTGGCTGCACCAAATATTAACTATCAACCAAATTGTATTGCATACCCAAATCTCAAATCAGACTTTGAATTGAAATATGGATTAATTCACCTTCTTCCAAAGTTTCATGTCTTATTTGGTGAGGATCCCAACAAACACCTTAAGGAATTTAATGTGGTTTTCTCAAATTTAAAACCAAGAAATGTTTCTGAAGATAAAATTAAATTAAGAGCATTCCCATTCTCACTTGATGGAGCTGCAAAAGATTGGATGTATTATTTGCAACTTGAAGATGTAACATGTTGGAATGATTTGAAACGTCTTTTCTTGCAAATATTTTTCCAGCATCAAGGACAACATCCATTCGAAAGGAGATATCGGGGATCAAGCAAGCACAAGGGGAGTCAATGTATGAGTATTGAGAGAGATTCAAGAAGTTGTGCGCAAGCTGTCTGCATCACCAAATCAGTGAGAAACTCCTCATCCAATACTTATACAAAGGACTCACAACCATGGTGGATGCTGCAGCTGGAGGAGCATTGGTGGACAAGACACCAGCAGCTTCACGTGCATTGATCGACAATATGGCCCAAAACTCCCAACAATTTGGTGATCGATGTACACCACATATCAGGGGAGTACATCAGGTAAGTCCTTCTTCTCTTGAGAGTCATTTGATTGATACCAAGTTAGAAGAATTGACAACTATGGTGAGGCAAATTGCTTTGGAACAAAAGACATCTCTACCCCCTCCTTCAAGGCCTTGCGGCATTTGCACTGAGACAAGCCACCCAAATAACTGTTGTCCACAACTACAAGAGACAGAGGATTGCGCAGTAGTATTCCCAGGGAGACCATTTCAGCAGCAACAACAACCATATCCCCAAAAGAAGTTTGATTCATTTGCTCCAACATACAACCAAGGGTGGAAAGATCAATTAGACATGAGGTATGGATCTGGACAACAACAAAGGCCCCATTTTCAACCAAACTTCCAGTAGCCTCCACCTTACCAACAGGGTTTCCAACAACCCCAAAGGAGATTTGAAGCTCAAACATCAACAAGTCAGCAAAAGGGAATCCTCCACCAAAGGTAGATTCTAATACTGATGATCTTTTGAAGCAAATTGTTCTTAATCCACAGAATGAGCTGAAGAGTCAAAGTTTGGAGCTGAGGGAGTTGAAGACTCAAATAAGCCAGATTTACACCGCCCTCCATGGAATTGTGAGTAATAATTATAGAAATATACCTTCCAAACCCACTCCAAATCCAAAGGGGAATTTCAGTGCCATCACATTGAGAAGTGGGAAGAAAATGAACAATACATCTGTACCTACCATTCCATCGGGATTCACCTCAACTCCGAAGAATCCGCATTCCAAACCAACTGATGAGAAATCCAAGGAAAAAGATAAAGGTAAGAAAAAGATTGATGATGTTCCTTATAAACCCCTTCCTTTTCCCAACAGGGTTGTTCAAACCAAGAAGATGGCTGAAGAAGCAATGCAAAAGGAGGTTTTGGATACATTCAAGCGTGTGGAGATCAACATTCCTCTACTTGAAGCCATTAAGAAAATTCCAAGGTATGCAAAATTCTTAAAAGAACTTTGTACCAATCGAAGAGGGCTCAAGGGAAATGAGAGGATCAACCTTGGAAGGAATGTCTCAGCACTAATTACACCAACTCTAGCAATGCCAACAAAGTGCAAGGATCCCGGGACATTCACCATCCCATGTACCATAGGGGAGATTCACTTCTCTGATGCTCTTTGTGATTTAGGAGCTTCAATAAATGTGATGCCTCACTCTGTATTCTATTCTTTAGAGGTTGGTGAGTTGAATCCAATAAGAGTAGTGGTGCAGTTGGAAAATAGAGCTATAGCATATCCAGCGGGAGTTCTTGAGGATGTACTTGTCCGGGTGAGATACATTATCTTTCCAGCAGATTTCTATGTGCTTAACACAGAGGATGATCAGGTAAGTTCTCATGCACCCATTATCTTAGGTAGGCCCTTCCTCAAAACTGCAAAAAACTATCATAAATGTCAATGAGGGTACACTTTCCATGGAGTTTGGAGATGAAGTTATGGTATTTAATGTCATGGAATCCATGAAGTACCCCTCAGAGGACCATTCTTCTTTTGTTATCTCCCATTTTGAACCACCAAGTAAAAACACCATGGAATTGGATTGTCCTATGCTTAGAGAGATTATGAGTATTGGTGCTAGTTTGATGTCTAAGAGTACTTCCACACCCATTTCTAAGGAACAAGACTCTCTAAGATTTGATTTTGAAATAGAATCATATTCTGATTTTGATCATGTGAACTCTAATTATGACATGGCTGTTGAGTACGCTGATGGATTTGATGCATTACTTTCTAATTATGATGATTTTTATTTTGATACTGATGTTCATTGTGCAGATATGTCCGTTGCATCAATTTCTCCATCTATACATCACCCCCCTACATTGGAACTCAAGCCATTGCCCCCAAATCTTAAATATGCATACCTACTGAGTAGTGATATATTTCCTGTTATCATTGCTAACAATCTATCTTTTGAACATGAAGAAAAACTTTTGAATCTTTTGAGAGATAACATTAGGGAAATTGGTTGGACATTGGCAGACATATAAGTTATTAGACCATCCATTTGTATGTATAGGATTCTCTTAGAGGATGGGGATAAACCGGTGAGGCAACCACAAAGGAGACTCAATCCAACCCTTCTGGAGGTTGTTAAAAAATAGGTTGAAAAATTTCTCAAGGCAGGTATAATTTACCCAATTTCTGACTCACAATGGGTTAGCCCTGTCCAGGTTGTACCTAAGAAAACTGGTGTTACTATTGTTAAAAATGAGAAAGATGAATTAGTTCTAATGAGGGTAAAAAATAGTTGGCGTGTGTGTATTGATTATAGGAAACTAAATCATTCCACTCGCAAAGACCATTTCCCCCTCCCATTTATTGATCAGATGCTTGAGAGACTAGCTGGGAAGACACACTATTGTTTCTTGGATGGATTTTCTAGCTATTTTCAGGTTCCCATTGTAGTAGAGGACCAGGAGAAGACGACATTCACCTACCCATTCGGTACCTTTGCCTACCAAAGGATGCCATTTGGACTTCGCAATTCCCCAGGTACCTTCCAGAGTTGCATGGTGAGTATTTTCTCAGATTTCATTGAGACCTGCATGGAGGTATTTATGGATGATTTTATAGTTTATGGGTCCTCATTTGATGAATGTATCTCTAGTTTGGGTGATGTGTTGCATCGTTGTATTGAGAATAATCTGGTCTTAAATTTTGAAAAATGTCATTTCATGGTCGAAAAGGGAATTGTCTTAGGTCATATAGTCTCACAACATGGCATTGAAGTTGATAAATCAAAGGTAGAAATTATTTCATCCCTCCCATATCCTACATGTGTGCGTGATGTTCGATCATTCCTTGGACATGCCGGATTTTATCGACGCTTCATCAGAGATTTTAGTAAGATCACTCTACCCTTATCTCGATTACTTCAAAAAGATATTGACTTCAATTTTGATGATTCATGCAGGGTATCATTTGATGAGCTGAAGAAGTGTCTGACCACTCCACCAATCATACAGCCCCCACGGTGGGACCTTCCATTTGAGCTTATGTGTGACGCCTCCAACTTCGCGGTTGGAGCTGTCTTATCTCAGATGGTGGAAGGACGTTCACATGTGATCGCCTATGCATCAAGGACACTGGATTCAGCCAAATCAAACTACACAACCACGGAAAAGGAGTTTCT
Organism: Viscum album; assembly: GCA_963277665.1. Classification (NCBI taxonomy): domain Eukaryota; kingdom Viridiplantae; phylum Streptophyta; class Magnoliopsida; order Santalales; family Viscaceae; genus Viscum; species Viscum album. Next base: position 816,714,825 of record OY728162.1, read on the forward strand.
TGCTGTCATATTTTCTTTAGATAAATTCCATTCATATTTATTGGGCTATAAAGTAGTTGTTTTTTCTGACCATGTAGCTTTGAGGTACCTCCTGAAAAAGCCAGATGCAAAGCCACAACTTATCCGTTGGATGATCCTTCTTCAAGAGTTTGACGTTGAGATAAAGGACAAGAAGAGGTCAGAGAATTTGGTGGTGGACCACATGAGTAGTCTTACTCACACACTAGAGGATGACACCTTGGACCAGGTACCACTTGGGACACTTTTCCCAATGAGCATCTTTATTCCATCTCAGATACGCATCCTTGGTATGCTGATTTAGTGAACTAAATTGTTGCCTCTGAAATACCTGCAAATTTAAAGAAACATCAAGTCCAAAAATTAAAAAGTGAGTCTAGGTTTTATGTGTGGGATGATCCTTACCTCTGGCACATGTGTAGTGACCAAGTCATTAGGAGGTGTGTTCCCGATCACGAGTTTGAGTCTGTTTTTCATTTCTGTCATACACTTGCTTGTGGTGGACACTTTGGACCCCAATGGATAGCTAAGAAGGTTTTGGACTTTGGATTATATTGTCCTAGATTATTCCATGATGACCATGTGTTTTGTAAGTCATGCCCTCATTTCCAAAACACTGGGAACATTTCTAAGAGACATGAAATGCCCCAACAACCCATATTATTCTGTGAGATTTTTGATGTATGAGGAATTGATTTTATGGGTCCTTTTCCTAGTTCATTTGGATTTTTGTATATTTTGGTTGCTGTTGATTATGTGAGTAAATGGGTGGAGGCCAAGGCCACCAGGACTGAGGATTCTCATGTTGTAGTGGATTTTGTCAAGGCTAAAATTTTATGCAGGTTTGGAGTACCAAAGGATATCATCAGTGACCAAGGGACACACTTTTGTAATAGGAATTTTGCTTCCCTCCTTCGAAAGTATGGGGTGACACACAAAACATCAACACCATACCACCCCCAAAAAAATGGCCAGGCTGAGGTTTCAAATCGTGAGTTGAAACAAATCTTGGAGAAAACTGTGCAGCCAAATAGGAAAGATTAGAGCAAGCGATTGGATGATGCATTTTGGGATTATAGGACAGCATACAAGACCCCCATTGGTATGTCCCCATTTCGGATTGTTTTTGGGAAAGCATGTCATCTCCCAATGGAAGTTGAGCATTGGGCATATTGGGCTATAAAGAAATGCAACATGGATTTGGCCCAAGCTGGAATCCAAAGGAAGTTGCAAATTCAAGAGCTTGAGGAGATTCGACTGTCATCATATGAGAACTCAAATCTCTACAAGTAAAGATCAAAAGCATCTCATGAAAAAATTATCCAACAAAGGGAGTTTCATGTTGGAGAGAAAGTCCTTCTCTATAGTTCACGACTAAAGAAGATGCCTGATAAGTTGCATTCCAGATGGTTAGGTCCTTATTTTGTGACTAATGTTTTTCCTTATGGTGCATTGGAGATCACAAAAGAGGACACTGGAAAGAGCTTTACAGTCAATGGGCAACGTTTGAAGAGATACATTGAGGGACTTCCTACTGATGCAGTGTATTTTATCACACTGCATGACCCCATCATCACTTGAGCACATCAGGCTGTTCCTAACCCTTTCAATTTTATATTATTTGTCATATTTAAAAATTTTACATTTCATGTGCATATATCATATCATGGGTTCACATTGAGGACAATGTAATATTTTAAGTGTGGGGGAGGGAACCTTTTAGTTTAGTAATTTCAGTTGCTTTCCTGTTCAAAAAAAAAACCAAAAAAAATTGTGTGTTTTTCAAATTTTGTGTGTTTATTTTACAATTTTCTGTGTGTTTTTGAAACTTTTGAGCTGAAATGATTCTCATCACCATTTTTAAATCCATATCAATAAGTGAAAACAATTTACCCCTTGAAACTAAGATTAATTAATGCTGAAATGACTTTGTTTCAAGTTCAAATATTTAGCAATTTCATGAAAAGTACACTGAATTTTGAATCCCATGCCACATCTCACTGTCTTTATATTTGAAATAACTTTCCTGTGAGGCTTCTGAACCATTATTTTCATATTCTTTACATTCACCTCACTTCTTGAGAGAACCAAACCATGCTTGATTTAACCAGAATTTGATCTATTCCTATCAAAACTTGAGGGTTTGAGGTACTTATGTTTAAATGATTGAGGAATTTGTTTGGTATTAAAGCCCCTATTTTTAAAGAATCATTTTTTTTATAATGGCCTACCTTGAATATTTAATCCTTGTATCCCTTAGAATCCATGAACAACCTGTTATATTAGCCACATTACAAGCCAATTTTCCCTATCCAACCAACTCTTGAAGTGAAATTGCATAATCTAGTTGCGCTAAAGTGTGGGGGAATCTATCTTGTGTTGTGCCACCACATTCTGTGATACTTTGGGTGGAAAATTAAATTTTGAAGAGATGTGTTTTCTTCTGAATAAATTCATTATATTGAAGCTGTGCCTTTTCTGGAGCTTCTAATTGAGGTGGAAAGCTATGCCCATCTGGAGCTTTCAAGAAAATCATGTTTGAGAAGATTGAAATTTTTGATGATGAAATGATGAATGGTGTAAACCTTTCATGACTTTTCATGATTATGGATCTGAATTGATACTATGGGGATTGAGGAGAAGACCATATTTAAGTGAAAATTAGATTAATGCAATTTTGCTTCAAAAAGTGTCAAGCCCTCCTCATTCAGCCTCAGAATTTTTCACATCTAAATCCTACCAACCGAAAGCCACAGAACAACCCTGAAAAGACCTCATGATAAACATACGTCCTTGACTCACATCGGGTGGCGATGCATGAATTTATCAAGCCTATGGTGACCCTTGTATGATTTTGTATGAGAAAGACATTGCAAAAAAATGACATTTGTGTGATAAGAGAAAATTCAAGTGAGGTAAGTGTTTTGTGCATGAGAGGATAAATAAAGTGAAAATATATTGAATGATATAAATTAAGAACTTGAAATAATGGTTTTTTATGAGTCATAATATCTTTTATTTCTTGGTGTGTAATTTTTTGATCTCAAAGATATGTGTTTTAAAATTGGTTTTGATTTGATATAGATGTTTACTTGATATGAGATTTTTCTCAGGAGTGCAAACGGGTAACTGTGGGGGAGTTGATAAAACACTATTTTGTTGAATATTTTATTGATAATAAATGAAATAATTTACTCACATTGTGTTAAATATGTTTATTTATAAAATATTTTGGATTTGATCATTCATTTGAAAATTTGGTGAAAATTCCAGTTTTACCCTTAATAGTGCACTGTGGTATTTCGAAGATAAATATTTTTATATTTTTTATTTGAATTTTAAATTTTGTAATAATGTTCCTAACTTAATTTTCTACAACTTTTATTCAGTACCCTAGATCTAAAAAGTGAATTTGGATAGAGTAAATGGGCCATTAATACAATGGTGGGCTGGACTCGGCAGAATGGAAATGGGTTCTGTATTTGGGCCATATATTCTTAATTAGGGCTTTGATTGAGCCCAAATTTTAAAAACAGCTCAGAGATATGATTTGGAACAAATAATCCTTCTGTAAGGCCGGTCAATTCACGCGTTTTTGAGGTCAGATGGGTGGTGCAAGTTGGAATAAAATATTTGGCCGAATTTCCACATTTACACTTGAAACCACTTGTAACCTCTCCTCCCCTCACCTCTATAAATTAGAGTTTTTCTTATTTGGAGGGGTTGGGACGTGAATTGGGAAGTTGAGGGAAGAGGAGAAGTTGATCCACTCCAATTATCCAACCATTTCAATAAGGGTATCTCTTGAAGCAAGGATCCCTTCGACAAAGCCTTCTTCTTCTCCTTCATGTTGTAATGATTTTGTTTATGTAATAAACTTTGTTGTTCTTATTTTATTTCTTCTCTTTTATTATGTTTTGTTTAAATTTATTCTCTTAATATTCCTATTTGGGCTGGAATTATTGAGTATAAGAGTTATTGGGTTATACCTATTATAAACCTTTGCACATGCAAAACGCTTCTACGATGATTACGCCACCCATGGAAGAGTAGTTCTTTTTAGTAATAGATCGACCCATATCCTTCTTCATTCATTTATTTTGAATCAATGAGATACTGTAATTCATAAATTATGATCTATTAATTTAGTTTTTAATTTAAATGAAACTAAGCAAGCAATTGAATAGTTAACACAAAACACGCGAGGTCGGGAATTGTGTGAACTGTGAGAGCGCAACCTTAACCGGTAATTCAAAACCACACGGGATCAATTTGTAGAGTTCAAATATAATCTCTAAAATCAATTAATCCTCATTTCCAGAGTAGTAATGTGCCTTAATTTACCACTGAACACAAGCTAATTTTAGAACATCAATCATAGCAGGGTGTTGCGGTTGCATGTTCCGAAGTTAGCCTAAGGTTAAATTCACTTCAATCTTCGTGGTAAAGTTAATTCTCGTAGGGTTCGGGATTTAAAAAATTAAAGGATCATAATTAAGTGAATATTAATTTAAATTATAATTATTAATAAATTATTTAAGAGGTAGAGTTAGATCGATTACACCTTTTAAATATTGTTTAAAAAACATCTTTTTGTTGTGTCATTTTAATCGAACTTCATTTCAAAACTAAAAACAAAACAAAATACAATCTTCTTCCAGAAAACTTCTTCAAGATTCATAAACTATAACCAAACCACATAATTTCAAGTAGTGTTTTTATTATATTCTATTTTATTTGATTTAGAATACCTTTAATAAGTTGTTAAATTCACTTCCTCCTTTGAGAGACGACCTTGGTCAGCCACTCTACTGCACCTAAGAACCCCAAAATCACATTAATCATTTGAGGGAGCCCACGATAGCGCCCTATCAACATCTTGTCTAAGGCCTTGTCAAAATGTTTCATAATGTTCAACATTATTCATTCAATCATTATGAGATTAGCTATTGATTTTTCATGTGGTTATTCGACTAGTAAAACACCCATGACTATGTTTTATTATGGCATTATTTACTCAGCTCATATTCCTTCCATAAAGTGCTCATGTTTATTATTCGTTAAGGCATGTGTTTTCAATTATTCACCATGCCTAATGTTTATGTTATCTTCTGCTGTATATATTACTCTTACTGAGCATCTGAGCTCACCCCTTTCTCATGTTTCATTTTCCTAGGATATGAGGAAGTTAGTTATAAGTGAATTGTAGGAATAATATTAGAAGATTGGATGTTTCTAATGGAATAAATTAGTGTTGTTTTTCTTTTAAAGTTGTAATGTTGAAATTAAGTATGTATCTTGTTTCCAAGACTACTAAACTAATCAGCCCTTTGGGATTTGATTCCTTGTACTCATGAAAATGTATTAAAATAATGCACCGGATCCTGGATTCTGGGGGTGGGGCATTACATAAAATCATCCTCTTCACCCAAGGGGATAAGAAAACTATCTAGAGCCTTAAAAAATCCCTCTTTTATTATAAATAGTTTTGAATCCAAGAAATTAGCTATAAAAATTATTTTGTCTATTTTGGAAAGAACATCCTATCTAGTAGGATTTTTGACATCATTAGAGAGTTAGGCATTAGATAAGAATCCTTTCCCTTTATCTACCTCAATTTCCCTAAGTTTTAAGGGAGACCAAAATTCTGTTACTTCTCTATTATTTTCATTCAAATCATAATTAAACATGCCTCTAGGAAAGAAAAATATTTATCCATGGATGATTTTTTCTACTTGGTGAAATTTATTACAATATCTAATTTTATTACTCATTTATGTTATATAAATTTCATACTAACCTCATAAAGGCTATTCATGTTTCCATTATTTTTTTTATCTAGAGTGGAAATATTCTGGAGAGGAGGCCCATCACATTTACCTGGAATAAATACTGCAGACCCCCTGATGTTGAGGGTCTAGGAATGAAAAACCTATAATCATTCAATCAACATTTTCAAGATCACTACATGTTGAAGATCATTAATAGAAAATCTAATGTCCTTGGTTTTATTCAATCTATATTTCTAAATAAACTCAAACCTGGGAACCATAATTACTCAGATTCCTCTGTTTGTCCTACCTTCAAGACCTCTTTTTATAGAATTGCCTCACACTCTAAATGGATTCTCTCTAGATAGTCATCCCTTAAATTATAGAATGAGAATCAGAAAAATTCTATACCATTGGATTTTCTCATAGGTGATGATTCGAACCCAGATATGGAGATCTCAATCAAAGATCAATTGTAAAACTTCCTTGATGTAATGATCAATGTGATCAAAGAAAGGGTGAGTATCTACTATTTGACACCATGTGATAATTTCATGTAATAGTAACCTACTGTGAATGGTATGATTATCTCCAAACTCTTCTACCACAACTCTATTTTCTAGAATACGAATAATCCCAAATTGGTATGTAGGATAAAAATTTGGTACATCAGGCCCTCTAGGTTTCTAATTATTTGGATGCTAGTTTATGGAAGTCTTCTGATAGAATCCTCTCTCCAGACCTATAGTTTCTCATGATTCTCCATGTGTGTTCTATTTTATTAATACAAACATGATATTGAGCATCTATTATTGAGTTGTGACACTACTTTAGTTATGTGAAAAAAACTATGTGATATGTTTGAGATCTAACTACCCTAGGATACATCATTAAAGGAACTCCTCAAAGGTTTTTTGGATCTCCCACTTTCCCATCATTTGCTCAATCTTTTTAGGTGGCTACTACAGAACTAATTTTCATTATCTAGAAAGCACAAAATATGTGGATACATGACAAGGATTCCTTAATTCATTAATCTATGTTGTCTTAAATGTTGGTTTCTATCAAAAATGAAAATCCCTTAAAAATGGGTCAAATCACAACTCAATTCATGACTTTTCTATCTTTAAGAAGATTGAAATCAATGATAACTTCTGACCTCCTTCCAGTACACTTGATGTCTTCTGGCAGTATCCTTTTGTAGGGTTGATTAAAATTAACATGTATGGTTCATCAAGAGGAAACCTGAGGCCATGAGGTTATTATTATATCTTCAAATATGATCATGGTGATGTCTTGGGATGCCTTTACATACCATGAAAAATTGCCTCTTATATTAAAGCTAAAATGTTGGGTGCCATCAATGTTCCTGATAATGAAAAACAATGAGGCTATATAACCTTTAGCTGGAATGTGACTTGACCACCATTGTACATTCCATTAGGATAATATCTATCCATCTCTATTGGAAGATTAATTATCTATTGATTAGACTCTTCAAAATCCTTCCATCCATTGATTCCATAATTATCCATTTCTATGGGGATTCCAACTTACTAGAGGATTTCCTTGCCAACAAGGGTGCCAACTATAATGATCTCATTGGGTCTAGACAGATTTCAGATAATATATTTCACTTTATTAAAAGGGATTGGTGTAAAACTCCCCTCTTTATACTTTTGTAACCATAAATGTTTTTTCTAATACAAGAGCCTTTTCTTTATTGTAAATGTCTAATCTTTACCCTAATCCATGGTGATCTAGATTTAGTATTAAATACTCATTTGGTTGATCAAGGTCTTGATAAATACTACTTTGGAAGGAATCTAACACATAATATTTTAAGGGGTTTCAATCTCCCCACCTTATCTCATGTTTATTGCCATATATATTCATGATTATATTGATTTAGTTTTGGAATCCTATTACCTCCACAAAATAAACTTGTTCAATCCATATTAATGTGTAACTCTTTACACAACTGAGAAATTTGTGTTTCTCACCCAAAAATAGAAGTGAAGTGAATTCATAAACATCTAAATAAATTATACACATATGGTATATGATAACTTCATGTAATGGTTTAGAGTTATATGATATTGAAAAACTCTACATGAGTAATCTCGTAACAAAAAATAGCCAACCTTATTCAACTTTCTATAAAATACATAAGCCTTCAAGCCAGTAGGTAGTCTAACCCCAAGTACCTCTCCCTCAGGAAACTTTAATCATGAGAGAACTCAATTCATGGTATCTCTAACACATAATATGAATAAACTATATTAAAAATTATTTTCAAGCTCATAATTCTAAACACAAACTGTGGTCAAGGTAGATGAAAAACTAAATTTTATGGATTTGTACCAAGAATGTAATGCAAGGCTCTATCTCCAGGAATCAGATTAAAAATCAATTTAAATCATAAAAATTCATAATATAAAAAATTTATAACTATGAATAAATAAAATAAATAAAAAATTCAAAAAATTAAACATTTGGTAACCATTTATGAACAATTCATATATAAAATCTAACTATAAACCTTTTATAATTTAACTAACAATTTATGAACATTCCATAATTTTGAATATAAAAAAATTATATTCATTTTAAAATGAACCCATTCATATTCACTATAGGAAATTTTATTTAAATATATGATATTTTATGAATTATAAATAATTTATAATATAATTTCTATTAAGTAAGTTTTTTACATAATTTAAATATAACATATTTAAATATTCCAAATAAGACCCCATAAATTTTTACAATTCAAAATAACTAATTATGAATAATTCATAATTTTAATATATAATAAAATTTATATTTCATCCATGACTATTTAATTTATAAACACACTAAAAATTAATGGTTATGGTTATAAAATAAACCCTTCTATTTATAAATCATAAACCATTCCACATAAATTTTTTAAATGGTATTTTGAATATTAAGTTTTAATATTTATGTAATATTTAATTATTAATTATTAATTAATTATAAACCCTTTATAATCAATAAATTCATTAAAATTTTATGAATTAATCAATATACTAAAAATAATTTTCATAATTACTTGTAAAAAATTATATATAATTAAATTCAGTTCTAAATTTAATTTTTTTCTACCTTTAGACGATGTGTAAAGGTTATCTAGATTACCTTTAAAAAAAAGAAGTTTAATTTACTATAGAAACAATTCTATGTAAAAACAAATTTCATTTCCTTTATATTGATATAGTAATGCTTAAAGGTAAAATTCATGTTACATTTACACACCCAAGCTGTATAAATATAACATATCTAACTAAGACATGACACATTCCCTAGTTAAATTTCTATGGCCATTTTTATGGAACATTTAAAAAACTACAACATAGAGAACATCATGGTTCATGGTAAAACATGAGTCTCAAGTTCTTTATAAAAATGGGATCCTCTCAATATCATGATTGAGATGGACTTCCATTTTTACATGTGTAACTCATAACAACTAATTAGTCTAAAATAGTTTCTACCACTTTTTATTGAAAACTTTTGGGAGTTTTACATCAATTAGAGACCCTCTTTAGTGTAGTGGTACATTGGATTTGACACAGTGAATAGAAAAATGTAGTACTCTGTTTATCATTGGTCTTAAATTCTCAACACATTTTCAAAAATCATAAAACATGGAATGATTGTATACCACTAAAGGGAATTTTTAGTGTATAATAAATATTATTATATAAGATATAATTGAATAAATCCCTTTTCCAAGGATTTACATGAAATAAATATTAAAATGGAATAAAAATTTGAAATGAAGAGTACAATAAATTAGCACACCTTACATAGATTATGCCTCTATAAACATTTGATCTTAATATAACATTCTTAATAAAGATCCCATGGGTGGGAAATTAATAATGTACAACCTCTAGAGGTATCCACTAGTTTCACTTGAATAATTAGTTATACAAATGAATCTTTCCATTACCCACGATGTGTTTTCACATCAATGTGGTATGGATGAATAAAAAGAGAACATATAGTTTTAGAGAGTCTCAACCAAGAATAAATAATCATAAACGTTACTACCATTAGATAGAAATGGTTTTATATATCTATGAGGATTCTCCTAAATGATAATAAATTTTTCATGCATTTTAATTCATGATTAAATTCCACGACCAGTTCATGTATCACATAGATGAATGGAAATCCACCCATATATTTTATCTCATAAAATGAATCATTAAATGATATCCATGTGGATGATCAATCTTCCCAAACTATCTAATTTTATTCTATATATATTCCATGAAATTGATATATCCATTCATCATATGAAAGTTGTATCTTTAGAGCATATCTCCTTCACATGGATGTGTTGTTTATTATCTAAGATCAATGATACCACACATTTCTCCTTTTTAAAGAGAAAAGAACATAGCTTGGTTAAATTGAAAATGAGGTTTAGTGTGATTAAACATCCTTTTGTGACTTTCCTTAAGAATTATTATAAAAGGTGTGAACCATGATTCCATCCTAATAAGATGATTGATAATTCTAGTTATTCTACAAATGAAATATACCTTGAAAGTCTAACCTTTGTATAGTATAAAATACCCAACGTGTTATACGATTGGGGCATGAGTCTTAGAGAAAAAATTATCAGATATTCATGTGAAGTTTCACTATTTTTCTAAATAAAATCATTATATTATATTTGACATTGTTCTGTGTAATGACCCACATCATTTTTGGTTGTGACCTTTAAAGGAAATTTTCATTTGAACTCCAGAGCATGAGTTTTTTAGAATTAGAATTTAGATCATAATTTTGAGAGTTGTAATATCTCTAAGATATTTTTTTACACATGCCTGAGAGTTTATATTATACCTGAGGGCATTGGGTTAAAGTTGGAGTAGTTACCCTGGGTTTGAAGAAAAAATTATACTACAGGTGTAGCATCACACCATGAAGGGATAAGGATACATCATGATGGGTTCTTTCATGATATTAAATCCTCATAGTGTTATGAAAGTTTATGTCATGGTATAGGGAATTGTGGCATGGTGGGATTCATGGGTGATTATTAGGGGCCTGTTGAGGACCACACCCCTACCAAGGGATTTACATAATTGAAGGTGTTTCTTAGGAGTATACTCCTCTGGTATAGGGGTTAACATTATAGGGATTCAAGATCATACCATGGAAGAGGAAGTGACACCATGATGATGGCCATTATATATTAAGTTGTGAATTCTATAAACCCCTACATATCAGTGGTGTAACCCTTATGTATTGGGTCAGTGAACCCTTATGTATGGGTCTAGTTATGTTAATTTTTCTGATAACCCTTATGTAATTGTATGGTAACCCTTACATATCATCTGAGAACCCTCATGTATTCTATTTTGAAAAATTTCACGATGAAGGTGGTTAGGTTATGAACCATGTATTATTATATGAAACCTAGTGAGGGAGTGAACCATAAAAAATATTTCATGTCGTGAATCCAGGATGGGAATTCACTTCACACCATAAAGGGTGATAGCCATGTTGTGATGGTCTAGATCATGAGTTGTTGGTTCTACCTAGGAGATAAGTTTCACCCCACGACCAAAAAGACCATGTTGTGGGGGTGACCCAAAAAGATGATTACACCATGAATAGTGTGGTCACACAAAAATGAATGAATTGGGTAGTTTCTATCAGAAATAAATAAATAGATTTAATATTACAGTTATTAAATTAGGGTTCCTTATTCTTTACAACAACACACTTCTTTCCCCCACTATCTCTCGATCATGTCTCTTTTGAGGGGGGGGGGGGTTCTATTTATCTTTTGTCCCAATTTTTTTTTATCATTTTTATGTATAAAATCTAGAGGAAATTTCATCATCCCTATTTGATTCTTTCTCAATTCCTTTTTTTTGTTTCGTAGTCTAACAAAATTTATGGACATTTTTTCTTATAGATTTTTTTTAAATTATTTGGTTTCTTCTATTTAATATTAGATTGAAAAATTATATTTGATGGAGAGATTCATATGATCATAAGAACTTTTCCATTTAATACTAATCCATACATGTTTCTTATTGTGCATTGTATATGTGATCCTCGAGTTTGGTTTGGGAAATTATTGAAGGGGGTCCGGTGAGACCAGAATGGTCAAATAGTATTAGGTTAAACCTAGGAATAGTGAATCGATCATGCCTCACATGAGTTGTGGTATGAAATATGTATGATGGATATGTTTCTAATGGGCCAGGACACTTAGAATTTCAAAAGGGACTTTGGATTGATCTTTTCTCTTGGGATGACTGATTTTTGGAGGTGTGATCTAGTGATTAAGTTATGGTTGTCCAAGTGGATGGTTCTTAGGTAACAATTATGGTTGGTGTCAACCATTTGGAATTGTATGAGAAAGGATATGGAAATATATTTATAACCTTAGAACTCATCGGGAGATATGAGTGAAGTGTTTAAAAAAAATATATTATATGTGGTAAATCATTGGGTTTTTGATTTATGTGTCCTTAGGTTGTGGAGGAGGATAATCACTATCTTTGAGATTTCCTAGTGGAACTTGATGACTGTGAAGAGGGGGAATGGGGTCTCTCGGGTGGGTGAATCCTAAGGGATTGGGATGATAATATGAGGTGGGTAGAAGTAGCTAGTGAGAATTCATATAAGGATTTATTTGTGTAAATAAGTGAATTCATGGGTGAACTAAGGAGGATTGTAGGTAGTCTACAAGTGTACTTAATGTAGGGAAGCATTGGAAAGATAACTGAGTGTCTAGTGAGAAACTATTGGCTGTTGTTGGGTGCTAGAATTGTTCTAGGGATATAGTATTGATTAATGATTATTCCTTGAGACACCATGAGGTAGCATATGGTCTAAGTTAGAGGCTTGATGAGTTTATGTATTCATGTATGAATAAATGGTCGATTTTTGATAGAATCGATTGTCTGGGGAGGTGATTTAAAATTGTATGTGCTAGCCTATACCTGAGAGAAAGGTGGTGATGAGGGTGTAGATAGTTGAGGGTTAGATTATGAAATTTCCTTATATGTTTTTATTTTATTGTTATTTTTTCTATAACCAAGTTATGATGTAGATTTGAGAGAAAACCCTGAGTAAGAGAGTGGAGGTGTGTGATGTAATCTGAGATGTGTCATATGACGAGTGATTGGACTTTACCTTGAGTGAGAGGGTGTTTTAATGAGATGAGGAACTTGATGAGGTATGATACATCACCCTAATAAAGATGTTGGAGGTGTGATATGTAATAAAATATGTACCCTATGTTATAGGGTACTGTTTATAATGTGATATAGGACATTACATTGAGTGAGAAGATTTTGGTGGCAATGTGAGAAAAGACCTTACCTTGATTTAGAGGGTATTGGTCAAGGTGTGATTTGAGATATCACCCTATGTAAGAGGTTATATATTAGTGATGTGATATATTACATGATACAAGAACTCACTTTGAGTAAGGGGGTACAAGAATAGACCCTTATAAGTGAGAGGGTAATTCTCTAGGATGTGAGATGGAATATGAGACACATGTTTGGTATGAGAACTCACTCTATGTGAGAGGGTACTAGTTTGGAATTGGTTGGAGGACATGTACTAAGGGAGAATGTATGGGTCAAATAATATGGAATGAGATGAATTTTTATTTTGGCATTATCTAAATTAGGTGAGGTCAGGTGTCAAGGAGGCCTAGGTAGAACCCAATGACTAGACATGATTTATTGTGTGTGTGATGTCTGATTTATTTTCCCATACATGCATACACGATGTCTAATGGAATGTATAAGGGGAACATGGTGAGACCCTATAGAGTTTTATGATCACTCACTACATGAGAACCTCGATGCACATGAAGACGTTATATTAGGGTTTTTAGGTGACAAATAGCATTAGGTATTTAGTTGGAGTAGTTTGATGGATATTGGGAGTATGGTTTTAAGAGAGATATGGGTTTTATAGATGATTCACCCTTGGTTTTTCTCAATTTATTTTGTATTTTTATTACTAAAGGGAAACCTTTATTGCATGTGTGTATGTATAACATGGTTCATTTTGATATAACATGATTATATTATCTATTATTTATGATTGGATCATAGATATAATTAATTTTTATTACTATGATAATATAATTTGATTATGTGAATTATATATTATCGGTTGTGATGGTACAGAGAGTATAGCCTCTCCACATTTCTTACAGATTCTCACCACTATTCACTAACCTATGGCATACGGGGAGGCCAATATGATGTATCTTTAAACCCTTGTACATGTGCATTTTTGGGTCATTTGATATGTGGCATTACATTTGAGAAATAAGATTCTAGAGAGGCTTGATTCATCCATTTATTATTCTAAAATGTATTAGATAATGTGACATAATTTATTTATGAGAGATTTTTTTTGATATTGGAAAAAATAATGAGACAACTTGAGTGACGATTATCTTTTTGATATATTTTGATTATTTCAGGATTAGTTTGGAGATATGCTCTATGGGTTGAATTATATAACTCTAAATTGTTGAGTTTATAGTATTTCATGTGATATTATTGTTGAGTGTCTCATAATGAGATGTTCATTTCAACTCTAAGTTATACAGATTTGATTGATATTGTAGGACACTCAACTACATTCAACTATGATGTTCTACTAATTAGTGGATGATAAAAAAATATTCTAGATATTTTATCATAAATGTGTAATACAATTTCATGTAGTATTTTGTATGGAGTTCATATGGACTAGTAATCAAGCCATGTTTTAGATTAGTTTAGCATGATCAATGGTAAAAATTATCTATGAGATTCACCGAATGATTTCATATCTTGGTTTTATAGGTGTGGCACCCCTCCTAAAATTCATTTTCATTATGAGTGATAGAATGTATGATGTATCTTTGTGAGTCAAATATCTAGAGTTTTTGTATGAATAGTTGAATGCTTTGGGATGACTTGAGTCAGATGTTGAATTTTTTTATTCCATTTAGGTATCTATGGACTACGAGACTACATAGTGGATTAGTTATAGGTATCCAATTAATGTAGAATAATTAATGGTGAATTTTATAATTGATTAAATATATATATATATATAAATACTATAATTTTAAAAATTACTAATCTAAAAAGGAGGGTCTTATATTTTATTTGGGGATACCACCATTATAGGTAGTTTTAGGAGTGGGGGTTATGGTTTGAAAACTGTGATAATCAAGAGAATCCACCAACCACATATCCAAGCTACCTAGAAAATTAGGTTAGACCTTTCACATGTCAATTATTCTCTAAAAGATAACAATGTTACTTAATTTTTAAGAATTTAACATAATTTTTTTTTTCATTTTAGCTCCAAAAGTATTTTAAGTTAAAATTTCTTGAAATATTATTTCTTTAGAAAATATCCAAGTGATATAATGCAATTATTCCCTTATATAGTAATAATAATAATCAATACTCTTTTTTTCTATTATTCATAAACATCACACTCTTAATTTTCATCACTAATGATTCCATAAATATTAGGTAATAGTGAAATCAAAATGACAATATAACTGTTTATAATATTTTTATGGGAAGTAAACATTTTATAAAATTTTGCTTCACATGTCTGTCTGATAAGTTCCCTCACACAGTCTACATCTCCCAGAGGGAAGATAGTTCCACCTCATTCCTCACCATATATAGCATGATTAGTTGACACATATCAATCAACACCATGGCTAGCTGCATATATTCTCTATTATCAAGAGTGAATACATTCCCATAGAGAAAAAACCATGCATGATGTGGGTACTCTTCCATGATTATAATCATTGCAGCTTTATTTCCATAATCATCATCACCATGTTCATGGATCCATGCATGTTATACCGAAGTGAACTATCTTGTTTGATCTGGCATGGGAAGCCTCTTGGGTGTTGGTGGCTACTTGGTTGCACTACCATAAATCGATGTAAGAGAAACACCTGCTTTTATCAGAGCTAAACAGAAAGCGCTAATAAAAGCCTCACTTTTATCAGTGCTAGCTAAAATCACTGATAAAAGATTTTAATAAAAAAATATTATTAATATATATATATATATATAATTATTATATTTATATTCAAAAATAATTTTTATTTATACACATTAATTAAAAAATGCATGGCTATAATTAATATAAATATGATATATTAAGATATATTTTTTAATAATTCAAATATATATATATATGATGTTTTGAAAAAATTATTTATAAGATTATAAATAAATATAAATATAAATATAAATATAAATATAAATAATTATAAAATTAGGATAATTTTTTTAAAATAATATATATATATATATATATATATTTATGATATTTACGAAGACGGTGCGAACAATGGGTTGAAATATATTTATTATATTTATAATTATATATTTAGATTTATAAATAAATACTTTTTAAATATATTTATTTAAAATTAAAATTAAAATTATAAATATATATATAAATAAATATTTTCCTCCAATGAATTGGGTCAACACACACACATATATATAGCATGAGATAATGATGATATTCATGGACATGGAGAATGGGAAGACATCCACATGGTCTGGGTGGACATGCTTCTCATCCCAACATGGATACCAGATCGAGAATTATCAAATTTCTTATGGGTTTTTCTTTTATGTCGTTATGACCATGGTCACTTTATGTTTTGTATGTTTCTCCTTGGACTTTGTCTTTTCATATTATCAAGGGGCCTTGAGCTGGAATCTTTAAAAAAAACTAACTATGATCATAAGTTTATTTGTGGACATGATTGTGGGATGTCATATATGTTCCAAATGTTATATTACCTATTCTTATGATTACACATGCATATATTATGTATTCATGACTCATGAAATATTCATTTATACATTGAAACCCTTATTATACATGATTCCATGTTTGTGATGACTCATTTTTATGATCTACACTTTTTTATTCTTATTATACCCATGAACATATTTATGTACTCATAAATAATTATAAATTACAATGTATATGTATTTAAATAATAGATATATTTATTATATTTATAATTGTATATCTATATTTATATATAAATACTTTTTAAATAAATTTATTTATATTTATAATTATAACTATAAATAAATAAATAAATATATATATATATATATATAATTGTAAAGTTATAATAAATATATTTAAATAATAAATATAGTTGTTATATTTATAATTATATATATTTATATATTGATATAAACATATATAATTTTATAAATATGCCAAAGTTGTGAAGACCATGAGGTATAATTATATAATTATATTTATAATTATAAAGAAATAAATTTAAATAAATTTATTTATAAGTATATAAATTTATTTATAATCATCCAGAAATATTTTTAAATATATTTATTTATAATTATTACTATAAATATATATATATATATTTAAATAATTATAAAATTATAATAAATACAATTATTATAAATTTATAAATCTATATATTTATAACTATATAAAAATATTTTAAAATATATTTATTTATACCAAAACGATTCAATCATGGGTTTGTGAGCCAAACCCATGACTCTAAATTTATTAATAAAATAAATAGTACAAGGGAGAAAAAGGTCAAACAAGGCATAAATGATCATATAATACAAAATCAACTCTTGTGAGTCACTTTGGATCCCATATTCCTAGGGTACCTACCTCTTCCTTTTGGGTGTCAAGCTCTCTGCCATATCTCAACATGGAAGACCTCATATTACTTATATGATGACGATTCAAATGAGTTCTCAGGAACTGAACATACCATGAACATCCAAGATAAATATCTAAAGTCCATTTTTGGGTCAGATCTTAGTCCATATTCAATGTTAACTGATAAAAACTTTGGTACTGTTATATAATCATTAAATCCAAAACATCAGGCTTCATTAGAGAATAAATAAATTCCATCTATGAAAAAATCACTTAGATTCTTCCTTGACAAGACCTTAAATAGGTATTTCACATTCCTGATCATATGGACGAATAATACTCAAATAATTTTCACATGAAATATCACATCCATGATCTGTTTAATTACTAAAGGAGTCATATTAATTCTTCATTAGGTCATTAAAGTGTGGTGGGTAAGACCAAACCACTTTATCATCTTCACATGGGTGTACAATCTACAGTGGTGTGACCAGATGAGAATTGCAACACTAGGGGCCAAGTATTTTGGATTTATGAGGGTTTGATAACTAGAATAACCCTTTATCCATAGAGGTTTTCTTACCTTTATGATTCCTTGGTGAAATCATCTTTATTGTATTAACTGTTGATCAAACAATTCTTATGAAATATCCTCATTAATAGATTAAACATCCATTCGATCCTTATCATACTTTCCATCGATAACTTGAAGATCAACCGAAATCCTTTATTCCATACCCTTCAGATTAGGTATCAAAACCTATGTTGGTGTAATTGAAGCTACAAAATTAACTATTTCCAATGATTTAGAAGCCACATAAGTAACAGGTCCACTCTATGGAAGGGGGCCAGAATCAATCACAATCTTGAAACCTAGATAGAGGGAAGAATAACCAGGACTGGGCATGCCATTACTCTTAGTGGGTTTAGGGTGGTCCACAAACGGTGTTACAATGTCCATATATGAAGGCGATATCTTCATAAACTGAGATGGTTCCACGTGAGAAGACTCCAGAGCATTTGCCTCATTATCTGAATGGGAAAAACCCTCTTCAGCAAAATCCTCCCATGTCCTGACCTTCAGTGAAACCTTCACAGGCATCCCAACACCAACAAAGAGAACTCCTTTATCCTTATTTAATGAAACCAGATCAGTTCTACCAACAACATTCTTCTTTTTGGCTGCAACAACACCAAAATAAGGACCAGTAAGAATTTATGTACCCTTAAAATTGCTGAACCTTGGATTTCACCGCCTGCAACTAACCGCCTCATGACTTCTCTGGTTGAAAACAACACAGAGGATTCATTTATGACATTTCTCTTTGGAATGTTTAATGGAGTAGCAGTTAGTACTGAACGAGGAAAATATTTCATTCCTTAATTTAGATCAAAGATAAAGTCTGTAGTAGATAGATTCACAAAGTCAATGGTCATTGAACTGAGATCCACTTCAACAAAAAATGGGCAAAGTATCTAAAATGAGCCTCCTTAGTTGCATGATAAATCTTGATCAGAGTTCCAATTACTGAATTAATGTCTAATAAGATCTATAGATTCCATAAAATCTAATTCAAGTGATGTATATGAATCCAAACATGAGTTTTGGTGTTTTGGACAGAAAATGGGTTGAAGCATGGATGCCACTCCTTGATACACAAAGTTCATGTATTGCGAGATATCAGACCAAATCCCCACAACTTGTATTTCAAATCTTACGAGGGGAAAATAATGTGGTAGTGACCCCTCGCAATAAGAATGCATTTCCGGTCAAGTAAACCCTAGACAACGGCTAATATCTGCTCCAAATTCTCAATATTCCATGGATTTCAACCAGAGGGTAAGACCAATTTTGCAATAATTGAAAATTCACATATCTAAAACCTATCACAAACCAGATCTTGGTTAACATGAATATGGGTCAAGTTACCTCTTAAAAAGATTCATTTCTTAATCCCTCTTTTCCTAAGGTGAATAAAAATATCACACTTCCGGATCTAACATCATGTTTTAATTCACCTTTCACTACCTTCACTATTAGATTAAGATCTCCCCCATCAAGAAGATCAACCTTGATCTTATGATATTTAGGTACTACATCCTTGAACTATGAGAGAGAATGGATAGATTCGAAAAATAGATCTTCAGTTTTTTCTATATTTTGAAGATTTCGTGATTCCCCCATGAAAACCTCTCCATGAAAGGCTTTCTAACTATCCGAAGACGCATCAAAATGATTGTGAGAATCGAAAAGACCTTTCTTGAGGAAAATATCGGCTGTTGGTTGAAGAATAAAAGAAACCATCTGAGGGAATCCTTAATCACCATTTGGTTTATGAGAAAGAAGCTCCCTCAAAGGAAAACCCATTTTTATCTCCATATATTTATTTATATTTATAATTATAATTATATATATTTAAATAATGATAAAATTATAATAAATATATTTATTTTATTTATAATTCTATAAATATATACAATTATATAAATATATTTATAATTATATAAAAAT
Organism: Viscum album; assembly: GCA_963277665.1. Taxonomy (NCBI): domain Eukaryota; kingdom Viridiplantae; phylum Streptophyta; class Magnoliopsida; order Santalales; family Viscaceae; genus Viscum; species Viscum album. The sequence continues at coordinate 816,734,856 of OY728162.1, forward strand.
ATTTATAAATACATTTATTTATAATTATACAAATATATATATATATATTTATATATTTATAAATAATATTATACATAATAAATTATCAAATTTATATTGGTAAAAATGTTTAATAGTTTATTTATATACATTGATTAAAAAATATTTATATAATAAAAATAAAAATAATATATTAGTATTTTATTTAAACAATTGAATAATATATAAATGAATATATTTATCTAGATATATAATTTTTAAATATATTGATTTATAAATATAAATATAAATAAATAAATACTTATTTAAATAATTATAAAATTATAATAAATATATTAATTATATTTATAATCGTATATTTATAATTATATATAAATACTTTTTAAATAGACTCAAAAGTTTCAGGAGATAGGAGAGCCTGCACCTAAAAAATTTATTAGAAAAATAAAAATGACAATGGGAAAAGGATGGATGGGGTCAAAAAAGAGGAAATCCCTCATCCCAAAAAGGAAAAACACAAAGTAAGAATAAGATAATTCCTATAATCATGATTAGAGTCATCATCATTATCAGAAAATTCCCACTTTGACTATGAGTTCCTTTGATTTAAGATCACAGAGTACTTCTCCTTGATCTTTTCCTACTCCAGAGTGAGTCTAATGTTCAATTCCATAGAATAATACCCTGTAGTCACATTTCTTCCACACCCTCATGCAATAGACCAATCATCTATGCCATGACCTCTACCAAAACCTTTTGGATAGCTACCCCATCTCCATGAATTTTTATGCAAGGTTCCTTCAGGTTATTCATTCTCAACATCGAGATTTTCCATCCCCAATGGGACATTCACACCCTTCACAACATCCTTGTAATTTTTAGTGTTCATGCCCACATCAATCATAGCTTCGTCAGTCACTTTCGACCCACTTGGATCTATATGAAATGGAGTAACATTCCCAAGAATTATAGTTCCAGCTGAATCTCTCCTGACCAAGGTAAGAAAGTTCTTCCCCATCTTGGAAGAGTTAGATTGATTAGATTTCTTATATGAAACCAGTTGAAAACCATCCTTTCAAATAGAAACTTCTGTGCCTCCTTGATTAGAGAAAACACTTCCAATAAGAACATATTTAAAAGAGACTCTTTCATCATCAGATTATTGATTTCTAGCCTTCTTTTGAGGTTGTCTTGTATCAGAAATATTTGACTCAATCAAGGGCCCATATGTCCTAGAAGGAAAGGTCGAGAGTACTTCCAATGATTTTTGGGTCGGTACCTATGTGCCAATCCTCTCCCCCTTCAGGTCAGTATCACCCGCTACCTCTTTCCTCACACATTAGGTGGAAGTAGGTTTCTTACCAGCAGGCTAGGAGGGAGAACATTCCTACTTTATTTGAATATTTCAAATGTTTCTTAAATTGGAAACCTCATGCCCCACAATCCCGTAGAAGTTACAAAATTATGGGATGAATTCATATTCAAATTGAACATCAATTTTAACACCATTTTCCACCAAAGTGGTAGATTATGGCAATATATTTAGCATGTAAGCATCCACAAGGAATATATCAAACTAACCAAATTTCCATTTAATAGTGTTATCATCCATCTTAATAGGTGAACCAATACAGGAGACAATATCATTAGGAATTATAGCATGCTAAAAAACCCAACTTAGACCATGAATTTTGATATAGATCTACACATATGTATGATTATATGAATGAATATTGATGTTTAAATTCTAGTAAGAAATGAGAAAGACCCATGGTTTTAGAGCATAAAAATTGGAAACCCAAACACAAGCGTGATCATCCATATTAGATGATATTAGATGAAAATACCCCTGCCAATGGGGAAAATCTGCCCCTTGGTCGTACGCCAAATATGAGAAAGTTGTAACTTAATCTCCTTAGTAATAATTATCTCGTCACCCTTGGAAAGAAAAAAATACCCAATTAGAGAGTACATATAGGCTTTTAAATGATCCTTGATATAATTAGGGTTCATGGCAATTGTGATCCCATTTCCATATCTGGAAACACGTGGTGTGCAAGAATCATGGGAGAGACCGTCAAAAACCATGATTTTCCCTAGGTTAATATAATCGACTAAATAAAAATCCTTTCTCATATGATGTGAGGGATCAAACCTTCCCGAGACCTGTACCACCAGATTAGTCTTCTCAGTCACCCCATCATAGATTTGGGACTCTGACCCAACACCGTCACCATCATTTTCCTCAACACCATGTGACCCATATTCTGTTCTCAAACTATTTCTACCATATGTGACGAGACCCACACCCATAATGCCATTATCATCCGAAACTGAAATAACTCAGGTTTCTTCATTTCTAGAGTCATTCCACACTGATCCCACACCCACAATACCATCAAAATTCGGGACCAAAGATTTTGTTTCTTTATCAGGAATTCTAGGGTTACTGGAGCCGCACCCCATAGGTTCCTTCCCTCCACCGCTCATCTATGTGTGTTTTAATAATTATGAATACTTTTTAAATATATTTATTTATAATTATAATTATAAATAAATAAATATATTTATAATTATAAATATAAATAAATAAATATATATTTATTATATATATAATTTTATAAATATATATAATAATATAAATAAATTTTTAATATTATACCTTTATTATCTATTTTTTAGTGCTGATAGAGATACCCCTTTATTAGTGCTAAAATATCACTGATAAAATATGTATTTATCAGTGCTAGAATTTTAGTGCTGTAAAGGGTTATCTTTATCAGCACTAAAAAAGTACTGATAAAGGTTAGTATTTATTAGATAATTCTATTTTAGTGCTAATAAAACTAACCTTTATCAATGATTTTTGGAAACCGCTGATAAAATACTTATGAGTTCTTAGTAATTGAACCCTAACAGAACTCTTCGACCACTTGCGCCTCAAGATTTCATGGAACCAAAGCTCTATTTCCACTACCGCCACTATCCCCAGACCCTACTGCTACCACCGTTCTACATTCTTGAAGAATAAATCTCTCCAAATCTAAGGTACATGTAGATTTATCTTGTTATCGCCTCCGAAAACACTACTGTTTTCAGCCACACCTCACCTAAAAGCATCTTCACTTCTTCTCGAAGAACCGAATGAATAGATCCCATCCTTTTTGTATCTAGTTTCTCTAAGAGTCTCTTATAATCCTCCTTCTCTTTACTTAGCTTTATCAATTCCATAGATTCATATCTAGTAGAAATTTTATCACTAATGAAACTGGTTTGGGGTCTATGGTCTTATATAGTGGTGTGCAGGACCATATCCAATTTAGATCTAGTTTTTTTGTCTTAAATATGGTCCTACCCATTTGATGTCAACTATGGCCTATGCCGTGTGAGGATAATCTTGTCTTTGAGGAACTGTGGCAAAAGAAGTGGCCCTCTAGCTGGATAGATCATACTTTCTCTACTCCCCTCAGACCAATCATTCCCTAAACTAGTCCTAAAATTTAAAGTTTAAGACATCGAACTCAGTCAGAGTACCTCTCCTTATAGCTAATGAGACCAAGGAGACTGAATTCTATCCCATTATTTGAATGAACAACTTATGCAGTGTTTTTTAACATTTTGATATATATTTCTTATCATTCCATTTTTTTCTTATGTGTTGTTTTCTTATTTTCATTTTTGTACATTTCTAATGATTCTATATGTGTTATATATATATATATAATTATTCTCTTTTTTATGTTTTCCTATATTTTTTCATTCATTTTCATATCATATAAGGGTATTTATCTCTCTAATGGTTTTGATTTAAATATTTAGTGATACTATGTAATGTGTGGTGAATATGTAGCCTGTGTGACATTAAGTAGAACCCCTTCATGTGTCTGATATAAATTCCCTTTGATACATTATCACAAATGAAATTTTAACAATATTCTAAGGAATTGATATATGAATGTTATTTTGATTTATAATATAAAATTAGTTACCCCAAGGCCAAGCTTATTGGAAAAGGGCCCTGTTGGGTGTCAGGGAGGTCTTGGGTTCGAGTCTTCCCGAATTCATGTCTCTATGTGTTTGAATGTTTCTCTGTAGCTTTGTAATTACCATTCCCCATCCATTTGAAATAAAATAGAAAATTTTAAAATACTTTTATTTTCAATGGATATAAGTTTGTTTTATTACAAAAAATTTGAAAATGAAAAATGGATAAAAATATATCTCATATAATTTTATAGATTAATTATTAAATTTTAAATATTTCTACAAATATTTTTGTTCATTAATAAAAATCATGGGATTTTTTAAATTTAAATATATCTTGAGGGCCCAATAGAACTAAATAATAAATTTCAATAATAAAAATCATTAAAAATGTAATTTATATTTTAATTTATAATGCGTAAGTGTATTTTATATAGTTCAAAACAAATACCACTTTCTCCATAGAAGATTATTTCAGAGACATTCTGAATTATGGAAATTCAATATATATAATATTGTAATTTTATAATTTTTTATTAATGATATAATGTTCAATTACAATGAATATATTTTCATTATCTATAATTCCTAGAAAAATAATTTTATATTAAATGAAGTAATTTTTTCACAACAACCATTTTTCTATTAAATTATTTTATATGCATTTAATAATGAAAAATATTAATAATTAGTCAATGGAAACTCTCTCATATTTAAAAAAAATTATAGGAAGAACTAAAAACTCATGGTATGAAAATGTATTTTGAAATATTCAAAGCATTTCAAGTTTATAATTTTATAGTTCTATACGATTTTAAATTTACATACTTTTATAAATTTTATAGTATATCATATTATACTAATATAATTTAATGATATATTTTTATTAAATATTTATTCTTTTATAATTTCACTCATTTATAAATTTATATACTTTTATAAAGTTTATAGTATAACATATTTACATGTTTAGTTTAAATATTAAATTTTATTAATTATTTATACTTTTATAGTTTTCTAAATCTATAAATTAATATAAAATTATTTTTTTATTTGTTATTAATTATTATATTTTATACTATCATAAAGTTTACTTTTATATATTATAATTTTATAATTTTATAAATTTGTAAAACTATATACCTCTATTAATTATGTATAATTTTATGACATATATGTAATTTTATACAGTTTTATAAAATTATATAAATTTACGAATTATGAAAATTTCTTTAAAATATATATTTTATAAATTATATATAATTTTATACTTCCATATATGTGTATAATTTTATATACTGATATAAATATATATAAATTTGTAATTTATACTTTTATACCTGTATAACGTTTTCAACTTATCAATGGTTTAATACTTTTATACCTTCATAAAATTTATTTCTATAAATTATACTTTTATATTTTTATAATTTTTTAATATGATTATTATTTTTTCAACAAATTCATTTGGATAATTATGAGTTATTTTATTATATGCAATATTTTATGTTCTAAATTATAGCATATAGAAGTTGGATGTATTCTTTTAATTAAGTGTTGAATGAGTTTCAAAATTATCTTTGTTTTTTTGGATTTTATGTTCAACAATGTATCTAAGGGGGAACTTATTAGATTACATTTTATAATTGCATCAGTCGATCCTGATTTACTCATAAAGGGTGTTATCTATATTTATATGATCATAATAACTTTTAGTGACCTCCTAGATACAAAAAAATCACCTCCTACTTACTATAGATCGACAATAACACCATGGAAGGGGCATGTAACTAACTCTATTGAACCCATATGATATCCATCACGACCTCACTCCCATAAAAGGTGAATTAATGTTTAACCCCATTGAAAATCCTAAACCCACTTTGCATCAAACATCACCTACATGGTTTAAATTAGGGAAGTCCTCCATAACTACATCTTCTCTCTAATTTGGTGTTAGATTCTAAGGGGATGAGTCTCTAGAAAAAAATGCAATAATAACTATCCTCCTCATTAGATTCATCTCCAAAACAATTAATATTTCATTTTGTTTCCTGAGACTCATCCCCCATATCTTCTAGATGAATTTAGAGGATAAAACATACCACTAATAGAGTAATTATTTTCTTAAATTCAATTACCCATTTCCTTAAAAGCATGATGAAATTATTTGAAATATTAAAATTTTGGGTTCCACTTATTTCAAATGATCCTTTTTATGCATTTATTTTGTTAAATATTAATATTACATAATCAAATAGGATGGATATGAATATAGAATGAATGGATACTAATCGTATGAAAAAAGAGTATGAATATGAGATATAATAGTTCATCATGTTTTTAAAAGATCATGCATATGACCCTTATCAAATCATTTATTTATGTTTACAATGTTATTATTCAAGAATAATTAGTATATAGGAGTTAGAAGAACACTTGATATATCTTGTAATATATCAAAGTTATAAATGTTGGAATAAACACAGGGAAAAGGAGAATATATATAGTGATTGGGATAAAAATGTGTTTTATGGATCATATGATATGATTAAAAGTGTATACAATGAATAAGACTGTATCAAGGAAGTGATTATTGTTCTGAATGATGATGAAGATCATATTGAGGAAATGAAAATAACAGTTGGAGATGAATTTTGTGATTGTCTAAAATTGTTTGAGATGTTGAAGAGTTATGAGAAGACACCATTGTATGCTATTTGCACTAAATATACAACATTGTCATTTATACTAAAGTTGTATAATTTAAAATATGAAAATAGATGGAGTGATTATGGTTTTACTAAAATAATTTCTCTCATGGATGATATGATCCTTGAAGAAAATAAGCTCCCTAGCTGAGAATATGATGCTAAAAAAATGATATGTTTGATGGGTATGATCTTTGAAAGAATACATGCTTGTATAAATGATTGTATAATATTTTACAAGGACTTAAAATTACTAAATAATTACCAAAGTGTGGTTCTTCTTGATACAAGAAAGCTGAATTGGTTCCTATATAACTTGTATGGTACTTTCCAATAATTCAAATATTTAAGCTTCTACATGGAAGTGAGGAGACTGCAAGGAAATTTAGGTGGCATGAAGATACAATATATACATATGGGAAACTTCATCACTTGGTAGACTATCCTTAGTTGAAGAGAATTGATCATGAGTATCCAAAATTTGGAAATGAGTCGAGAAACATTCATCTTGCATTATCTATAGATGGATTGAATCCATTTGGTTTTAAAAGCAGCACTCACACTACATAACCGACTATATCGGTAAATCATAACTTACCACTGTGGTTATTCATGAAAAAAATACATTATGTAATCTATGCTTATATTCAGACTAAATAACCAAGTAATGATATTAATGTTTATTTGGATATGTTGATCATGGATTATAAATTATTTTGGTAATCAGGTGTCATGTTTTATGATGCTTAGAAAAATGAATATTTCACATTGAGAGCAATGCTGTACAAGAAGATAAATTACATTCCTATTTATGGAAAATTTTCAAGATATGTAATTAAAGGAACTCAAGGGTGTCCCATTTTTGAACAAGGTATATATTCAATTAGGTTGAAACATTCATCGAATCATTTGTTTCTAGGGAATTTCAGATTTCTACCCCGATGACATAAGTACTGATCTTGGATGAAATCATTAAATGGAAGTTTAGAAGACCATAAAACACTGTCTCCACTACTAGGTGGTAAATTTTTTGAGAAATTAAAAGTAACAAGCACTGATTTTGGTAAAACTTTTTGGAAAAAGCGATCATTTTTTTTAAATTACCATATCATAATTTTCTATATATCAGACATTTTTTTGATGTTATGTATTTTGAAAAAAATGTATGTGATAGTTTCATTGGAACCTCAATAAATGCACCCAAAAAAACAAAGTATGTAATTATGGCTAGGTTGGACATGACTGACATGGGAATACAGGAAGAGTTAGTTCCAATGAAGGGTGAATAATTAACATTTCTTCCTCTAGCTACTTATACTCTTTTCAAGTAGGAGAGAAATATATTTTGAAACATCTTGAATTTTGTAAAGGTTTCAAAGAAATATTCATAAAATATAAAGAATATCGTGCCAATGACTTATTTAAAGTTAAAGGGTATGAAATCACATGATTATCATGTTTTGATGCAAGATCTAATTTCTGTAGATTTAATTTGAATTTTTCTCAAGAATTTTTTTTACACATTGACCAAGATCTATTTATTTTTAAATCTATAATAAGTAAATTTATAGACTTGGTGAAATTTGAAACTATTGAAAAATAAATTTATTTCATATTATGTGAATTGTAAATGTTATTCCTACAAACATTCTTTGATATGATGGTTCACTTGATGGTTAAATTGATGAAAAATATTTGGATATGTGTTCCTGTAAATTATAAATGGATATACCCCATTGAATTGTTTAAGAAGATTTTGAAAGGGTATATCAAAAATTAAAGCCCTCTAGAGGGTTTTATTGTAGAGTGATATATTGTTGAGGAAGCCGTTAAATTATGTACCAACTACCTATCTGCTGTGGAAAGCATTGGTTTATTGAAACGTCATCACACTGGGTGGCTTGTGGGTGAAGCAATTTATAGAAGATATTTTTTCACAATCAATATTACAAATCGTGAGAAGGACTACCTTTATGTTTTTAATAATAGTTTTTAGGTTTCCCCATATATTGAAACCCAAAAATAATTTCTTAGGCATTTGAATCCATCAAGTGATAAAAGATGGATATCAAATACACAAAATAAATATCTTATAGGATGGCTTCAAGAATATATTTTTAATGAGTTAGATGAAAATCTGGATTCAATTTCATAATGATTTCGATGGATATCCAAAGGAACAATTGTGTATGTATTATCTTAAAATGGTTATGTAATTAATGGTTATACGTTTGATAAAAATGAACATGATGAAGATAATATCATGAAAAATAGTGGTGTTACACTTGTGGATGAAGTGATGAATGTTTCCAGTACTAAGGAAAGAAATCCAATTTATATGAATATGTCATACTTTGGCATCATCAAATAAATTTTGGAGTTGGATTATACAACATTCCAAGTTCTGATTTTTGAATGCAAGTGTGTTGATAATATGAGTTTTCTTAAAATAGAAACATTGGGATTCGTGAAAGTTGATTTTAGTAAGTAAGGGTACAAAGACGAACCATTTATAATGGAATCATAACCAGTACAATTATTTTATATTCCAGATCCCTAAAATCAAAAGTGGTCAATGATTTGTTGTCAACAAAAACCACTTAAGGGTCAGATGAAAATTAAAATAAAGATGACCCTTTCATTGGGACATATCATTAATTTTATAGAGTTCCCAAAATATATGGGGGTTTGTATATCATAGAAGACCACAGTGAAGGTATTTGGATACTCGATAGTGGGGTAAAATCCCTTCAACCTTTAAAAAAGAGTTCAATAATTAAGTTATGTTTTTTTGTAATATAAATTTTGTTTCCTCATGTTTTTATTTTTTTTGATATAGCATTTATGTAATCTAAATTAAATGTTAAACTACTTTTAAATATAATTAATTCTACATGTGATGATGCTCCCAATCGAGAGGAACAATAAGTTTCTCAACCTGCTGCTACTCCCAGTGTAGAGGAATGATGAAATTATTCACATACCGATGATAAAAATATATACGAAAAACATATTGATGATGCTGAATCTATGGAAATGGTAGATGATGAAGAAATAATATTTTAGAAAAACTATAAGTCTCGTAGTGTGATAGTGTCAGAAAAAATTATTAAGGTGAAAAAGGCATCAGATTTATGGTCAGGCAGAATGCGTGTGACCAGCCTGTTAAGCCCAACAAGGAAATGTTCATTAGTTACATTGGGATCATCACTTGGAAGGGCATGAAAATTTATGTATATTTTTGGAACCATGTTTTTCCCATAGTTAAGTCACTAATTTGGGAAGATATTATGATAAACTTATGACATACTTTATTTATTTTACTAAAAAATAAAATAATTAAATATTTTCTTACTCTTCATTATCCATTGTAGATTGCATTTAGAGTAAATGAATCCCTTAATAAATATGTATTAATTGTTTTTGGAAGTATTTACTGATGCTCTCACACAATTCTAATGAGATTTCATCTTAAATATGCTAAAGAGAAAGTAAACCCACACCCACCGTTTATGTATGCACACTTGATAAACCAAGTAGTGTGGGATGCATTTATTGGCTTTTGTGGGGAGATATATTTTCTAGTACATTATGGATGTTAATACATTTTTTGAAAATATGTGTATTAATAACTTTTAGTGAGAATATTTTATTTATGAAACAACAACTAAGTATTGAAAATAAGGAATGGACAGAAAAACCAATATACCACTACCATAAAGAAAGGATGTAATAAACATTAATTGAAAAAAATTGGTATGTATTTTAAATGTACCATAATAATTTTATGTGACATGAAACAAAAACGTAATTATATTCCTCTATTTATATGTAGATAAATGAATCCAAATCCAAATCCACTTACATCCCACTTCATGTGCTATAGAAGGAGGAACATGTAGATAAATATGGGATACTAATAGATGAAAACACACAAAAATTATGGGAAACATGTCTAAGTATGACATAATATTTTTTTACTTTAAATCACTATTAAATAATAATGATTACTTATTTTACTATATTTTCTATTCAACTTAGACATATGAATCATCAAAACCTATATTATATGAACATCTACTATCAGTGGCCTTAAAGCGGCCAGAACGGTATGGTCGCGTCAGAGGTATGGGTTTTGGGGTGACACCCCAAACAAATTTTGAGAAAAGAAAACAACTTGGGGATAAAGATAAAGAAATGGAAGAGATAAAAGCAAGAGTATCTCCCTTGAATACAAATTCATTGGTAGTATGATTTACTAGAAAATGTTATGGGGGGAAGAAAAGAGTAGAAAAAACTCAAGAATAACCAATGTGTAAAGATCCACCCCTACCCACCCACACTATATTTTAGGTGATCCATTACCCTCAAAGAGATGTCTTATACAAGGTAATGAATATTCTCACAATTGTTTCTGAAAAATATGAATTAGGAATACATTGATACCTTTCCTATATTGATATTATACAGGGTGAAAATGAATATGATTTATATCTATCAACACCCACCCATCACCTTATAGAGAGGTATTCCATGTTAAATATCCAAGAATACACTCTACAAAACAGAAAACTTCCAGCAGGTCATGTGAGAGTGACGAATAACATAACTCATGATCCAAGTGCCGAGCTACCTATTCCACTTTATAAAGTAGATATTCAAATGATCGACCAAGCAGTTAGAAAATTTGCAGCATGGCTATAATACCTATTAAAAAACATGTTGACAAGGAGGTATTAATTTCCAATTTATTTTTCTTGATAAACACTTGACAATTAATGTAAAAAGATTTGAACCAATGAATTTTCTTACATATGGTAAAAGGAAAGGGGGTGAAATGAAAGGTAGAATAAAAACCATCAAAAGGATCAACCAACTAATTGAAAATAACTTTTGAATCCACTTTTACCCTACCCATTCAATATCTACATTTACTGACATTGAAGGTTCATGCGGATACAAAGTTATAAAGTGGAAGTAATCACATAGTTTATTTTGGAGAGAAAATGTACAAAGATGATGTTATAGACTGCATTGCTCTTGAGAATGTAAAAGAAATACTCAAGTATTAATGGCTAGGATTCTCAATTGTAAATGTTTACATGAGGTGTTTTTTATGATTTGTTTTTCCAATAGATGATATACTATGTTAATTATGACTAAATACATTTCATATTTTTGTAGGTGTATATATGAATACCAATTGAAGGGATTACCCCATTAATATAAATTTGGAATCATTATCCCTCATGTAACTTCTATAGACCAAAAAGAAATAAAATCAACAAAAATGAATGATATAGTTGAAAAACTATCCAAATCATTTGAAAGTAAACATATGGATGAAAAAATATTCTTAATAAAAACAATGTAGGGGTAAAATTAAATAATTTAATCATATCAAATATATTTTCATTACATTCATTAATTATTACTTTTTATGTTTTATGAAACATTGGATGCTCATTATGGTCAATTTTGATACTCCAGATATTTATTTCCCGGATTCACTGTATGGATACCAAATAAATCGACCACACATGATAACTTTTTTTAATTTGTAATACACTACATACACCATTATGGAAATAAACTTCAAGTTATATATTTGATATTATGTTTTTTTGAGAATTATGTTATGATAGGAAATTGTTTAAATATTGTGAAAATCATGGCATGAGGACAGTCCATGCACACAAGGATCCTGAAAATTTATAAAAGAGGACAAGTATTAGGTTAAATATAATAAGATTTAATTATCCAAACACATATCAAAACAAATTACATAATTTTATTGTTATTTATGTAGTGTCTAAAAGAAACAAATGGAAAAGATTTTGGTTATTATATTTTTAAATTTATGGGAGAGATCATATTCCATCAATAATCTAGAAACACCGAAGAAGAATTTTCAAAGATAAATATTATTTCAATTAAAATATTTATTAATCATTTGTGTATTTTTATTTTTACAGTACTACTTTTACTCTAAAAAATTATCGTATTTAGAAGAATAAATAGATTTTTTTATAAATGAATGGGCAACATACATGATGGAAAAATGTACACATATATCATGAAGTTGTGACTTTCATATAAGTAATGTATTATTTAATATTTATTTTTAATTTATTTATTTTTATTATTACTCACATAATAATTTTTTTCATATATAGGTGGATTCTTTTGTCTGATTTGGGGTGGTTTGTTCAAAGCTTCTCATGCCCGTGGGGGATTGGACTTTGAGGTTGTAACTGAGAAAATGAAAATAATGAAATGGGTCAAGGATTTATACAACCATCATTAAAATGGGAATTCTTATGACTTATTTAAATTATTTTTTCATCATTTTATCTACAATTTGTAATTTATTCTCCTTATCATTTTTATCTAATACTTATTTAGTTATTTTCACAGATCTTTTAGGAAGTTATATTTTTATTTCAACTATCTATAGAAATCCAAAAAGGAGATAACATGTTACTTTATACCAATGTTACCACAGTTCACATTTCATTTCTTTGTCAAAATTATTTCACTTAATATCAAGTCAATTGTCTTAATTGAAAAACCTTTCTCTTTATTAAAAACCAGAAGAGTATAGGAAGGTTTTTTAGCCAAGAACATCAACTCAATATGCATTGTTGGTAGTTTGACAAAGAAATAAAATGGAAATTATGGTGACATTGATATCTTGGAATGTTTTTATACTTTATAAAAGAGATCCATATGCCATTTGGGATGTGTAGGAATCATCCACACCTCAATCCGACACATGATGTGCCCTATATGACTCTAGGTGCATCTTTTTATATATTTAAAATTGATATTAATTTTAGTAAAAATGACAACTGACATACTCAAAACCAATAAAACACATTCAAATTATTTTTATACATAGGACAATGATCCATAAGTCATTTGTGACATGTAGTAATCAACCTCACCTTAATCTGACACATGGTGTGTCTAATATGACTCCAATTGTGTCTTTTTATTTAAAATTGACACTAATTTTTTTAAAAAGAAAAAGTGACATACTAAAAATTGAGAAGAAACATTATGATTATCTTTATACTTTAGAAAAAATACTGATAAGTCAGTTTTGATATATAAGAATAAACCAAACCTCAATCCAACACACGATGTGACTGGTATGACTCCAAGTGTGTATTTTTATTTAAAATGGACATTAATTTTGGTAAAAAGAACAAGTGACATACTAAAAACTAATAAAACACATCCATATTGTTTTATACTTTAAGAAAATGATCCATATTTCATTTTTGACATGCAAGAATCAACCGAACCTCAATCTTGAACACAGTGTGACCATTATGACTCAAAGTGTGAATTTTTATTTAAAAATGGCATTAATTTTATTAAAAATAACAAGTGACATATTGAAATCCAAGAAAAAACATTTATATTGTTTTTATTATTTAGGAAAATGATCCATAAGCCACTTGTGATGAGTAGGAATCAACCGCACCTCAATCAAACCTATGTTGCGACTGGTGTGACTCAAAGTGGGAATTATTAGTTTAAAATTTTCATTTTAGTTAAAAATGTGTGTCAATCACTGAAAACTAACCAAATTCAATATGATTGTCTTGATAATTTATAAAAATGATTCATAAGTCATTTTTGATGTGTAGGAAGTATTCTCACATCAAGCTGACACACGATGTGACATATATGACTCAACCTATGTGTTTCTAGTTTTAAATAAAATTTTAGTAAAAAGAAAAAGTGACATACTAAAAACCACTAAAACACATTTAGATTGTTTTTATACTTTATTAAAATTATTTATATGTCATTTATGTCATGTAATAATAAACCACACCTTAATTAAACGCACGGTGTGACCAGTATAACTATAAGTGTCTCTTTTTTAAAATTTGACATTATTTTTTGTTAAATGAACAAGAGACATTCTGAAGACTATGAAAAATAATTCTAATTGTTTTGATACTTTATAAAAATGTTCTATAAGCCATTTTGTCATGTAAGAATCAATCAAACCTCAATCTGACACACGGTGTGATTGGTATGACTTAAAATGTCCGTTATCAGTTTAAAATTGATATTTTAGTTCAAAACGTGTCACTCATTGAAAACCAAGAAAATTTGATTGGATTATGTTGATAATTTAGTAAAATTATTCATAATTCATTTTTGAAGTAAAAGAATTAGTCTCATGTAAAACCGACACATGATGTGACCAATATGACTCAAAGTGTATGTTTCTAGTTTCAAATGACATTTTAATAAAAAACACAAGTGACATACTCAAAACTGAGTAAACATATTCAAATTATTTTGATAATTTAGTAAAACTATCCATATGTCATTTTTGACACATATGAATTTGTTTCAACTCAATATGATGCAAATTTTGATAGTTATAATTCCAAGTGTGTCTATTTATTTAAAATTGACATAAATTTTAGTAAAAAAACAAGTGACATACTGAAAAATTGAGAAAATGCATTTGAATTGTTTTGATACTTTAGGAAAATTATCCATATGTAATTTTTGATATGTATGAATAAAACACACCTCAATATGATGCATGGTGTGACTGGTATAACTCCAAATGTTTCTTTTTTATTTAAATATGACATTAATTTTAATAAAAAGAACAAGTGATATACTGAAAACTGAGAAACTTTATTCGGATTATTTTGATAATTTTGAAAAAATAAATATAAGTAATTTTTTACATGTAGGAATCAATTATATCTCAATCTTATGGATGGTGTGACTAGTGTGATTCAAAATTTATGTTAACAGTTTAAAATTGACATTTTAGTTCAAAACATCGCACTCAATGAAAACCAAGAAAATGCACTCCTATTGTATTGATAATTTAGGATAATGATTCATAAGTCACTTGTGACATGTATAAAGCAGTTTCATGTCAAAATGACACATGATGTGACCGATATGACTCAAAGTGTGTGTTTCCAATTTGAAATGAAATTTAAATAAAAAACATAGGTGACATACTCAAAACCAAGAAAATGAATTTGGATTGTTTTGATACTTTCATAAAACAATCCATAAGCCATTTTTGATGATTATAAATCAGACTCACCTCAATAAAACTCATGGTGAGACCGGAATAATTCAAACTGTACCTATTTATTTAAAATTGGCATTAATTTTAGTAAAAACAACAAGTGGAATACTAAAAACTAAGAAAATACATTCAGATTGTCTTAATACTTTAGAGAAACGATCCATAAGTCCTTTGTGACCTGTAGGAATAAAATAGACCTCAATATGATGCATGGTTTGATTGGTATATCTCTAAGTGTGTTTTTTTATTTAAAATTGACCTTAATTTTAGTAAAAAGAACAAGTCACGTACTAAAAACTGAGAAAATGTATTTGCATTATTTTGATAATTTAGGAAAATTATCCATAAGTAATTTGTGATGTGTAGGAATCAACCAAATATTATTCCAACGCACGGTGTGACCGATATGACTCTAAGTGTGTATTTTTTATTTAAATTTGATATTAATTTTAGTAAAAAGAACAAGGGACATACTGAAAACCAAGAAAACACATTTGGATTGTTTTGATTCTTTAGGAAAATGGTCCATTAGTCATTTTTAAGGTGTATGAATCAACCTAACCTCAATCTAATGCACAATTTAACCGGTATGAATAAAAGTGTTTGTTATCAGTTTAAAATTGTCATTTAATTCAAAACATGTGTCACTCACTGAAAAGAAAGAAAAAATTCTTAGATTATATTCATATTTTAGGAAAGTGATTCATATGTCATTTTTAACATGCAGAAAGTAGTCTCATGTCAAAGAGACACATGATGTAATTAGTATGACTCAAAGTGCGTGTTTCTAATTTGAAAACACATTTGGATTGTTTTGATTCTTTAGGAAAATGGTCCATTAGTCATTTTTAAGGTGTATGAATCAACCTAACCTCAATCTAATGCACAATTTAACCGGTATGAATAAAAGTGTTTGTTATCAGTTTAAAATTGTCATTTAATTCAAAACATGTGTCACTCACTGAAAAGAAAGAAAAAATTCTTAGATTATATTCATATTTTAGGAAAGTGATTCATATGTCATTTTTAACATGCAGAAAGTAGTCTCATGTCAAAGAGACACATGATGTAATTAGTATGACTCAAAGTGCGTGTTTCTAATTTGAAATGATGTTTATGTAAAAAAAATAAGTGACATACTAAAAACCAAGAAAACACATTTAGATTATTTTTATACTTTAGAAAAATGATCCATATGTAATTTTTGATCAATAGGAATCAGAAACACCTCAATCCAATGCATGGTGTGATTAGTATAACTCCAAATGTGTCTCTATTTAAAATTAACATTAATTTTAGTAAAAAGAAAAATTGACATACTCAAAACTGAGTAAACACATCTAGATTGTTTTGATACTTTAGTAAAATGATCGCCAACGAGCCTATACCCAAGTGGTAAGGGATACTGCATGGCATCCAAGAGACCCAGGTTTGAAACTGGGTGGAGGAGAATTTCTGAGTTACTACAGCAGTATTGTAGCAGACACTGTTTAGTAATGTAACAATCGGAACAATTCACCTGATTTGGTCCTACGTGCCACCAGTTTTGCCTACGGGTCTCAGGGACTTCGGGTCATCAAAGGCCTTCGGGCCTTAGGGCCTTCGGGTCACATAGACCATGGAGTAGCCCAGTTCACATTGAGTAGGCCCCAGAAGAGAATCAGAGCAAAGAGTAGCAGTCAGCCGAAGCAGAGATAATCAGATTGGAATAATTAGAGGGTATGGCAACCGCCATCAGAACCAAGCGCCGTGCAACTTTGTATGAGGAAATGATAGCCGATTAACAATGCAAAGGGGGTGCTTGGAGATCAATGATGCAGAAAGTTGGGGAGGATCCGTTCTAGTGGGTTGGGCCTACAGGTCATGTAATTGGGTATGTATTGGCCTTCGAGTCAAGTCGGGCCTTGTTCCTTGGGCCAAAGGGTCATGTAAGGGTTCCGCTTCAACCCTTCAAAGGGGGATTATCCATAATAAAATTAAAATGAAGGACTTTGGGACATTCAGGCTAGGACAATGATCCATAACTCATTTGTGATGTGTAATAATCAATCAAACCTCAATAAGATACACAATGTGACTGGTATACCTCCAAGTGTGTCTTTTTATTTAAAATTGACATTTTATTAATGTATTCTTTCATATTAATGTTTAATTTATTTCTTTATTGTATTACTAACATAAGATTTTTTTCTTATATAGGTAGATTCTTTTTCTCGGGTTGTGGTGATTTGTTCGGAAACTGATACCGTGGTTGGACTTTTTTGAGAGGGGATCAGAGGTGCCAAAAACGATGAAACATTATTTTTTTAAATGTTTGTTGATAGTAATTGTAAAATTAATTATACAAAAGACTATTTGAAATGTATAGAGTAGTGTTTTTTTGTATTCATGATATAAAATTTATTTAAATTAAATTATATATTTTTCATACACGTTATAGGTATTTTATGTAGTGTTCTTTCATACAAAAAACACACTATAATAGGTTTGAACTTTATCAACGGTTATAAAGGGAAACCCCCTTTAACGACATTGAGGAAAAAATCGTTTTTAGTGCCGTTAAAGGCCTTTTTTTCATGTTGTTAAAGGGAATATCTATAGTAGTGGTGTTGGGTTGGTGGTCGAGGTAAAGAGTTTATAATGAGTTGGACTACTTTAAAAGGGCCAGTGCCCAAGACCATAGTAAGAGTTTGATTACTCTATGTGAATAGTTGGAGAGGAAGTTAGAGGAAAAATTCATCAACATGTTTTTTTATTTAATTTAAAGGGTTTAGAGTTTTGATAGTTATATATATGGGTTGAGCGAGTGCTAGATGAAATTTCACATTTGGGATTGATCCAAAAGTGCCAATTCAAATAGCGATTGGTGGAGAAACCCAAAAAATGCCTACTCAAGTGGAGTTTTGGGGGTATCCTTTCCCCAATTCCCACACCCACCCCCACCATTTCATATTATATATATATATATATATATATATATATAATTATATATATATATAGTTATATATATATAATAGTATATTGACAATTATAAATAAATATTATATATATTTATATAATTGTTAATATAAATAAATAGATATATATTTTAATATATTTATAAATATATTTTAAATGTATATATAAATATATTTTAAATGTATATATAAATATATTTTAATAATTATATAATTGTAAATATATTTATATTTATATAATTATAAACATTTATTTATATAGATAGATTTATAAATATATAATGATAAATATAATGATAAATATTTTTATTATTTATATATATATATTTATAATTATATATATTAATAATTTTTTTATATATTTACAATTTTAATTTTATAATTGTAAATATATATTTTAATATACATTTAAAATATATTTATAATTATATAATTATAAATTTAATATATTTATAAATTCATTTATAAATATATATTTTTATATATATTTAGAATAGATTTATAATTATATAATTATAAATATATTTATAAATATATTTATAAATATAATTATAAGTAATTTCATATATTTAAATATATATATATTTAGATATATAACTAAATTAAATTTACAATTATTATGTGTTTAAATGTATATTAAATTATATAATTATAAATATATTTTAAATGTATATATAAATATATTTTAAAATTATATATACATAAATTTTAACACCCCAAGATTTAATGGTACATTATCTCTTCAAAGTAATTTAATGACTTGTATTATATGCAATACTGAGTTTGAGTTCACCACGACTTACCAAACTAGCCGTTCAAAAAGCGGTTATGAATAGTATTAACTGAATTTTAAATTTCATATTCTCCATATAATTTTAGAATCCATATTATGTGTTTCGTAGACATAATATAAACACAAATTCATTTTTTCAGATAAAAGAAGTATTTTTGAAAAAATGCAATTTTACCACCTTTTAATGGAGAACCCTGTTTAAATCCAATATTTGACACTTTTACATATTTAATTTGAAAAAATAAAATTCTTCTTTAGAATAGGGACATAAAAATTTACGTTGGATGAAATTTTGGATTTTTTCTAATAATATTCATTTTTTTATGAATAGTGAGAAATATTGTATTTTAATTCAAAATTTCCTTTTAATCTAATTAATTTATATGATTATGTTTTCTTTTTAATTGGTTTTAAAGTGTAATTAGATTATATTTTTACCATTTAATCCAATACTGGTCATTGGAAGTAATTTCACTTTGAAATTTAACATAAACAAATGTCAATCTTTTGATAGTTAATATTTCATAAAAACACGCTTTTTGTTTTGTCAACGAGAATTAATTTTAAAATAATTAATTCAAATTCTATGTTTTGAAATTGGTAAAATAGACATCATTTTTGAATTCATAATATCAAATATATCTTAGGCAGAATTATTTGTATTTTTCCGAAAAACATCAATTTTTGATGAATAGTGAAACCACTAAGTGGTAGTTAAAAATATAACGTTTCATTTAAATGAAATTTTACCACTTCTGTGAATTGAATTTAGAAAATACGACATAAATGGGTCTTATTAGTAAGTAAAATGTGGTTCAATAAGATGAAAATAATTTTTGGTCAATAGTAACTTTTCACTTTTATTTACCGCGGTTAAAGGTAAATAAGGTAATTCAAGGTAAAATGAATATTATAATAATAAAAAAATTACCTTAACACTTATAATAACATTATTGGATGAGTGATGGACGACCATGGGCATCCTTGAGTCGATTTTTTGACCCCATGGAGCCACTTAAGAATGATAATGGCACGTAATTTTAATTAACTTAAAGTGAAGACAAAAATGACATTAACAAAGAGCTTTTAGTATATCAATTTTTAGATGGGGTTATATAAGTCATAATTACAACTATAAATATTTATTGAAAAGATACAATAATTTACTACATTATGGTATTTTTTTTATAATTTTTAGACATCAAATAAATTAAATTATTTATGACAAAATAATGATGCCGTATTTACCTCATTAATAAATGATTTAAATAAATAAGATTATTAATATAAAAAAAATCCAAAATATGTACAATTCTTAATGGATACTTTTATTTCGAATATGAGTCATCTTATATTTGACTTTAATGAGTTTTGGAACTTTTGAAACCGAAGATAAGTTTATAATAAAATAACATTTCCAAACTTTCCTAAAGAGCCCCTCCTCTCCCTTATAAAAGAACACCACTTCTAACCCATTCCTCACACCTCTTAAGCCCATTGGATTGTCAAACCCCTACCCAAATAAGCTCTCAAGATCCATCTATTCTATCTATAAGAATTAACTTAGGCAGAAGTCACTTCATGAAGTCCTTTGGTTCAAACCAAAGGGAGTTACCCAAATTAAAGGTAATGGTTTCTCTTAAATTCTTCTATTTTATTTTACTTATCCAACCCCTA
The DNA here is from genome assembly GCA_963277665.1 of Viscum album. Taxonomy (NCBI): domain Eukaryota; kingdom Viridiplantae; phylum Streptophyta; class Magnoliopsida; order Santalales; family Viscaceae; genus Viscum; species Viscum album. Next base: position 816,756,045 of record OY728162.1, read on the forward strand.
AACTCTTTTTATTCCATTATTCTATAAAAAAACAGTATCCTAAATATACTAGGATGTTTTTATGATAATTATTCGAACTAAACTTACACACACCTCCATCTATTGGGTAAATAACATAATGTTTCTGTTGATGGAAAACTAACGCCTCACGAAACAATGATTGTTCAATTATCTCCTACCACCTCTCATGGCGGCCATTATGATGGAACTATATTTATATATTATATATATTATGTTTATGTTTTCTCTATGCATCTATAATATTCATTTACAAAAACACCTTTATGCTTTCCAATATGCATGAACACGATAATTTCATTTGAGAAAGCGTGGACTACCGCCCCCTCAAGGTGATATGATTTGTTCATGACATACATGGAATGTATAAAGGATGAAGTTAATTAAATTATGTAAAAAATATATCGAATGATATTATACTATAATTATAATATACCTATGTATCATTATGTTTTCATTTCATTAAATATGAAATAAAAATGAAAGTAGTGTTCATTCGTACGTACGGTTTACCGTCTCCATGAGCGGTGCATTTCATTTCTTATCTCCAAATATACTAAACTAATTATAAATATATATATATATATATATATATACTGGATATATATGATATATATGATATTTAAATTATTAATATGATACTGGAGATAATATATTTTAGACCTCATAGACAATTTGTAATTATAACAAGTTCATTTTTGACTCAAGTACCAAATATCGACAAAACAACCATTATTAACTTAAATGATTAAATAATGTTTATAACATAGTAATAAGTGATATAAATGGAATAATAAACTTGGAAAAGGTTCTTAATCAAGTAGAAATTAACTTTAGTTTATTATTTAGGAGATTAAAGAACGAACGAGTCAAGTCTGACATGAGGTAAGGGGTTTCTTATCTCACTTTTAATTTCACGAGATTTCCATTATTCACCACTTATTTATCACATGTGGTGTATGTACTATCCCATGATTGAATTATTTCTGAAATATAGTTTAATTTATGGATATTTACATCATCATTTTATGATCCTTCTTTCATGGGGTGTATGTTTCGTAAGTTACCAAATCGGTAAGGGAATTTCAAATTTCAATTTCCACTCATTGGGTTCTATGAAAACTTCATTGATTATTTTAATCTATGATTATGTGTGAAACCACTATTTGTTTACTTATTTAGTAATTTACACTCCCCTTTATTTGGATATAATTTTGATACACATAATCAATCCATTGATAATTTCTCAAGTCATTGATAGGAACTTGATAAGAGTAATCCATTCATTAAGTAAAACATCCAAGTCATTGGTGTTGTATTTACAAGAATATGTGTGAATGTCCTTTGATTGATTTACACTGAATATACAATCATATTCAGTGTATTTAAAATTTTCACACATAATTATATCATTTATTTATCCTTAACCCAATTATATGGTCTTTATAAGGGATTTCATCTCAATTTACAATCCATTGAGACTTCGTTATTGTTATAGGCCAATTCACTTTTATATGGTGTATATACTTTACTTTTACATAGTATATCATGAATCCCTTTACTCTAATGATATTATAAAGTGTTTATTACCTCAATTATTTTTATTCAAGTGTCTCTCTTTTGGTTAGGAACTCTAACTAAAATATCATTTTAAATGTTTTAAAGATTTATTCTTCTAAATTTTTCTCATTAATGTCCATGTTTTAAAAATGTTTTTAAGGATTTATTTATATAGACATTAATGTTTTAAAATTAAAATTCCTTTTAAATGTTTCAAAGTGGTATGGTACACTTTGATTCAGAAATCCATTTTAAACTACTTCTTGATAAATAGTGAGACTTTTAAATGTTTTCAAGAAAAAGGGAGATATTTCTCTCAAATAGTTTTGATGATTATTTTAATCTATGTCAATATAAATCATTATTATAAATTGAGGTTAATTTATTATAATAAAATCTTCTATATTGTATTGAATGAGTTATGTTCAACTGTTGATGTGCTATTTTTATTCCATTCATGGTTTGTGGTTAAAATATTGACATTTAGTATGTTAGTTTTAATATGAATGTTTATGTTATATTTCAAACTTTTCATATGAGGAATGTATTGGACTTAGTAAGTAATGGATGGAGCCCGCTATTTCTCCTCAGTGCATCGGTAGGTCTCATCAGAAAAACTAGTGTCTTAGCATAAGGCCTTGACAAAATCTTATTTGTAGCTTTGGCACAAGGCCTTGACTATGTGGTTATGAATTCTGGCATTATGCATTCTATCATTATGAAATTGGCTATTGATGTTGCATGTGATTATTAGACTAGTCGAATATCCATGTGAATAAGTAAATGGAATTACTTGACTCATCATTGCCATATTATGCTGAAGTTTAACTTTAAAAGGCCTTGTTTTAGTCTTATAAATTGACTTAAATGTTTATGCTTATTTATGAAAGTTTCCGCTATATTGTTATCTGTACTGAGCATCTGAGCTCACCCCTTTCTATGTTTTATTTCTTCCAGGATTCAAAGAAGTATTTTACGATTAACCTATATGAATAGACTAAGGGATAGTGTAAGGGATATGAATGTGTCCAATGGAGACAATATTCTTTTTGTTTTTCATTTTATAATGTAATGTAAAACTTATGAATGTATCTAGTACTTCCAAGGCTAATAAACTGATCGATCTATCAGGACATGTTTTCCTTGTATCATGGCAATGTTATGTAATAATGAACCGACTTTGGGTAACTGGGGTTAGGGAATTACAATTGGTATCAGAGGAAGCTTAGTACAAACCTTGGAAGCTAGATTTAGATAAACTCTAATTAGAGAAAATTTCCCTAAGATAGAATTTGAGGATTATTATAGAAGAACTTCCTAAAATTTTGGTACTGTAGAGATTTTGTGATTTTTCGATGAAATACATCCTTGTATAGATACGATCAGGTAGAGGCGGCTCTGGCACATATGTACCTAGGGGTAAAACCTGAAAACACTGATTTGTGCTAGACTCGAACGAGAACTCGTGCATGACAACAAGCCTTGCTGGACTCTTGGTTATGACACTCTCAGGGGATATGATTAGGATAATTCACATTTTTTTACAAACTAATTTGAAGGATTTTAATATAAGATGAGAATAAATAACCTTGGTTATTCCTAAGGTGTTTTAGATTGAAAATAAGGTGTCATGATATTATCTAAATGATTTTATGACAATTGTTACTCACATAATGCTTTCTGGTTTTTGTAAATGGATGGATTCCAAGGAAGTCATAGTAACACTGACCATGATGTAAAAGGTGGGAATGATGGTGGAAATGAGAAAAGAAATGGAATGTTGATAGGTGTAAAAGATGTTGTCTTCATGTCAAATCAGTTTTACAAAAATATGATCAATAATATATATATTAACCAACTCTCAGACTCAAAAAAGAAGAGAATGGTGATGAATGATAAGAGCTCTAGCAGTGGAGACCATGGAGAAAATAAAGCTCAATTACCATCATGCGGGAAATGTGGAGGGAGACACCCAGAAAAGTGTTTGAATGGAACAAAGAAATGATTTATGTGTGGTAAAGAAGGACATAAAGTAAATAATTGCTGAGAAAAAATGAAGAGTACTATTGAAGAAAATAAAAATGATCCCAAGAATCCATTTATAGTCATTTGTTGTAAATGTAGGGGACTTGTTCATTAACTGAGTGAATTCCCTATTCTATAGGGTAAACTCTTGGTCAAGGAAGAACCTATGTGGAAATAAATGGATGGAGAAATGTTTAAAAGTATTATTAATCTTTATTGATGGGATTACTTTGGAAGACTTTACTCTTGTATGTGTAACCCTGCAGTTTTTTATTTGAACATTCTATTATAGGAAGAATTATATTTTCTATTTTGAATATAGTTATAAATAACCATTTGGGTTTATATGATCCTTGAGTTTGAGGCAATTAAAAGTTATTAAATTTTGGGATAAAAATGTGAGGTATGAGAGAAAATTGGTGGTCAAATTATGTTATAGTTATTTTGAAGAATTTATAACATTCTGGGAATGTAATAAAATATTGTTTTTGAAAAAGGACAACATACAGACTGTGCGACAACCCGTCACGTTGGACAAATCTGTGGGAATCGAACCCCCAACCAGAGTGCGATTTAGATTTATCACCTACCACTAGACTACGTGAAGTCCCTGATTACTATGACTAATTAATTTTAGTTAAATAATGGATATCCTTAGTGTAGAAAAATTATTTGTTGACTAAGTGATAAATGTTATTTTAGAAGACGTTCACCCTGTTGGGAACACTATATGCTTAAAGAAAATAGAATACTATGGGATTTCATTTGAGGAGTAATGATGGATTTTGATCTATGTTTTTATTGTGGATTTATAGAGATTTGGATTATTTATGGAAATGATTAACCTATCATTGAGAATATGCGATTAGGTTAATTACTTTTATTTTTGTGATTTTAAGAGTTGTCGATGGTATTTAGAGATATAATTTAACGTGGAATACTACGTAAGAAAATTCTTCTGAGTTTTGGGTTTCAATATTAGTTTGGATTATATTGAAAGATTTTATGGACAATTTTTTTATTGAATTGTATTTATTAAACTTTGGGTAATGTTGGTTTAGTTTTAAGATTAGAATTTATTTCTCTAAAGGGTTATCCTTTTTGGGGATCATCTGATCATTTACTAACCATTTTGGTTTTGGTTAATCCATAAATAAAAGGGATATATATAGCTCATCCGTTGTGGATTATTTGATTCTCTATAAGTTTATTATAGTGCTTCAGGTGTGACTAAGTCATCTTAAATACTCATCATTTGGAGTGAAAGATGAGTTTGTGGTAAGAATTAGATGAAGGATGAAACTCTACTTGTCAAGTATATATATATTTTTATTATTCTATGAATAAATTAATTATTAAACATTAGGTAAGGTATATTAAAACCAAAAATGTGTTATCCCAATGCTTTATGTTTTGTTGAACCGATGGTATTTTAAATCATCATAGATTGATGGCTTTGAGGCCCTCAATTTTAAACTTTTTTGTGATTGATGACCTCAATCACTTCCTATAAATATTTATGTTTTCCCTCCAATTATGTGTCTCTAATTTCCACTAATTTTCTCCTAATCGAGATCATAATTTGGTGGTGACTTTACCATTTACCTTTCCATCTTATTAAGACTAAATTTTATTAACCCAATTTCCGATGTGGGTTTTACACAAAGGTATTTTTCTATTTTTAACCTTTTATTTTCGAAGAACAATTTCAAATTACGAGAATGCAATTTATTTAAGGTGAGGATAATTTAACACCCCAAGATTTAATGGTACATTATCTCTTCAAAGTAATTCAATGACTTGTACTATATGCAATAGTGAGTTCGAGTGCACCACAACTTACCAAACTAACCGTTCAAAAAGCGGTTATGAATAGCACTAACTGAATTTTAAATTTTATATAGTCCATATAATTTTAGAATCTATATTATGTGTTTTTTAGACATAATATAAAAACAAATTCATTTTTTTTCAAATAAAGGAAGTATTTTTTTAAAAATTCAATTTTACCACCTTTTAATGGAGAACCCTTTTTAAATACAATATTTGAAACTTTTACATATTTAATTTGACAAAATAAAATTCTTCTTTAGAATCGAGACATCAAAATTTACTTTGGATGAAATTTTGGATTTTTTCTAACAATATTCATTTTTTATGAATAGTGAGAAATACTGTATTTTAATTCAAAAATGCCTTTTAATATAATTTTTTATATGGTTTTATTATATTTTTAATTGTTTTTGAAGTGTAATTAGATTATATTTGTACCATTTAATACAATTATGGTCATTGGAAGTAATTTCACTTTGAAATTGAACATAAACAAGTGTCAATCTTTTGATAGTTAATATTTCATAAAAACATGCTTTTTGTTTTGACAACGGGAATTAATTTTAAATTAATTAATACAAATTCTATGTTTTGAAATTATATAAATAGACATCATTTTTTAATTCAGAATATCAAATATATCTTAGGCTGAATTGTTTGTATTTTTCGGAAAAACTTCAATTTTTGATGAATAATGAAACCACTAAGTGGTAGTTAAAAATATGACTTTTTCATTTAAATGAAATTTTACCACTTCTATGAATTGAATTTCTAAAATCCAACATACATGTTTGTTATTATTAAGTAAAATTTTGTTCAATGAGATGAAAATAATTTTTGATGAATAGTAACTTTTGACTTTTATTTACCGCGGTTAAAGGTAAATAAGATAATTCAAGGTAAAAAGAATATTATAATAATAAAAAAATTACTTTAACACTTGTCCTACCCTTATTTTATGAGTAAAGACCAACCATGGGCATCCTTGGGTCTATTTTTGGATCCCATGGAGCCACTTAAGAATGATAATGACACATTATTTTAATTAACTTAATGTGAAGACAAAAACGACATTAATAAAAATCTTTTAGTATATAAATTTTTACATGATGTTATATAAGTTATCTTTTCAACTATAAATATTCATTGTAAATATAAAAATCTTTCCTAAATTATGGTATTTTTTTTATAATTTTTAGACATCAAATAAGTTAAATTATTTATGACTCAATAATGATAGAGTATTTACCTCATTAATAAATGATATAAATAAATAAGATTATTAATATTAAAACAATATCCAAAATATGTAAAATTTTTAATGGATGATTTTATTTATAATATGAGTCATCTTATCTTCGACTTTAATGTGTTTGGGACCTTTTGAAACCAAAGATAAATTTATAATAAAATAACATTTCCAAACTTTCTTAAAGAGACCCTCCTCTCCCTTATAAAAGGACACCACTTCTAACCCATTAATCACAACTATAAATCCACTTGACTCATCCAAACCCTACCCAAATAAGCTCTCAATATACCTATATTCCACCTAGAAGCCTTACCTTAGGTAGAAGTTACTTCAAGAAGTCCTTTGGTTCAAACCAAAGGGAGTTACCCAAATTAAAGGTAATGGTTTCTCTTAACTTCTTCTATTATATTTTACTTATCCAACCCCTAAAATATTTTTATTACTTTATTTTATAACCAAACCAGTATACTAAATATACTAGTATGTTTTTATGAGAATTATTCTTACTAAACTTATAGACACCTCCATCTAATGGGTAAAGAACATAATGTTTCTGTGGATGGAAAATTAACGACTCACGAAACGATGACTGTACATATATCTCCTACCACCTCTCATGATGGCCATTATGATGGAACTATATTTATATATGATATATATTATTTTTATTTTTTCTCTATTCTTCTATAATATTCATTTACAAACACACCATTATGCTTTCCAATATGTGTGAACACGATTATTTCATTTGAGGAAGTGTGGACTACCGCCCCCTCAAGGTGATATGATTTGTTCATGACATACATGGAACGTATAAAGGATGGAGTTAATTAAATTATGAACCACATATATCATATGATATTATACTTGAATTATAATATAACTATGTATCATTAAGTTTTTATTCCATTAAATATGAAATAGAAATGAAAGTAGTGTTCATGCGTATGTACGGTTTACCGTCTCCATGGGCGGTGCATTTCATTTCTTATCTCCAAATATACTGAAATAATTATATATATATATATATACTGGATATTTATTATATATATGATATTTAAATCATTAATAAGATACTGAAGATAATATAATTTAGACCATATAGACAATTTGTAATTATAACAACTTCATTTTTGACTCAAGTACCAAATGTCGACAAAATGACCATTATTAACTTAAATGATTACATAATGTTAATAACATGGTAATAAATGATATAAATGGAATAATAAACTTATAAAAGATTAATTATAAATTAACTTTAGTTTATTGTTCTGGAGATTAATGAACGAATGAGTCAATTCAGACACGAGGTAAGGGGTTTCTTATCTCACTTATAATTTTGCGAGATTTCCATTATTCACCACTTATTTATTGCATGTGGTGAATGTAATTCCCCATTATTGTATTATTTGTGTAATATGATTTAATATATGGGTATTTACATCATCATTGTATGATCCTTCTTTCATGGGGTGTATGTTTCGTAAGTTACCAAATCGGTAAGGGAATTTTAAATTTCAATTTACACTCATTGGGTTCTATGAAAATATCATTGATTATTTTACTCCAAGATTATGTGTGAAATTACTATTTATTTACTTATTTAGTAATTTCCACTCCCCTTTATGTGGATATACTTTTTATACACATAATCACTCCATTAATAATTTCTCAAGTCATTGATATGAACTTGATAAGAGTAATTTTAAATAAATTTTCATTAATTGAGTTAAACATCCAAGTCTTTGGTGATGTATTTACAAGAATATGTATGAATATCCGATGATTGATTTAAACTGAATATCCATTCATATTGAGTTTATTTATATTTTTCACATATAATTATATTGTTTATTTATCCTTAACCTAATGATATGGTCTTTATAAGGGATTTCATATCAATTTACATTCAATTGAGACTTCTTTATTGTTATACGCCAATTCACTTTTATATGGTGTATATACTGTACTTTGACATAGTATATCATGAATCCCTTTATTCTCATGATATTATAAAGTTTTTATTACCTCAATTATTTGTATTCAAGTGTCTCTCTTTTGGTTAGGAACTCTAACTAAAATATCATTTTAAATGTTTTAAATATTTATTATTCTAAATCTTTCTCATTAATGTCCATGTTTTAAAAATTGTTTTAAGGATTTATCTATATGAACATAAATTTTTTAAAATTAAAATTCCTTTTAAAATATTCAATATGGTACGAGACACTTTGATTCAAAAATCTATTTTAAATGACTTATTGATAAATTGTGAGTCTTTTAAATGTTTTCAAGAAAAAGGGGGATATTTCTCACAAATAGTTTTGATGATTATTTTCATCTATGTCAAAATCCTTAATTATTCTCGATTGAGGTTAATTTATTGTAATACAATATTCCATATTGTATTTAATGAGTTATTTTTGACTTTGGATGTTCTATTTTTATTCCATTCATGGGTTGTGTTTAAAATATTGACATTTCGTATACTAGTTTTAATACGAATGCTTATATTATGTTTCAAAATTTTCATATGAGGAATGTATTGGAATTACTAAGTGACTGGTGGAGCCCGCTATAGCTCCTCGGTGAATCGGTAGGTCTTACGAGACAAACTAGTGTCTTGGCACAAGGCCTTTACAAAATCTTATTTGTAGTCTTGGAACAAGGCCTTGACTATGTGTTTAGGAAGTCTGGCATTATGCATTCCATTATTATGAAATTGGCTATTTATATTCCATGTGATTATTAGATTAGTAGAATATCCATGTGAATATGTAAATGACATTACTTGACTCATGTTTTCCATATTATGCTGAAGTTAAAGTTTAAAAGGCTTTGTTTTAGTCTTATACATTGCCTTAAATGTTTATGCTTATTTATGAAAGTTTTCACTATATTCTTATCCTTACTTAGCATATGAGATCACCCCTTTCTATGTTTTATTTCTTCTAGGATGCGAAGAAGTATTTTACAATTAACCTGTAGGAATAGACTGAGGGATAGTCTAAGGGATATGATTGTGGCCAATGGAAACAAAATTATTGTTTTTTTTCATTTCATAATATAATGTAAAACTTATGAATATATCTAGTACTTCCAAGGCTACTAAACTGATCGGTCTTTCGGGACTTTTTTTCCTTGTATCATTCCAATGTTATATAATAATGCACTGACTCTAGGTAACTGGGGATGGAGAGTTACAATTGGTATCAGAGGAAGTTTAGTAGAATCTTTGGAAGTTAGATTTAGAAAAACTCTGATTATAGAAAATTTCCCTAAGAATGACTTTGAGGATTAGTATAGAATAACTTCCTAAATTTTTGGTACTGTACAGATTTTTGTGAGTTTTAAAAGCAATACATCCCTATCTGGATACGAGTAGGTAGAGGCATATCAGACACAGATGTACCTAGGGGTAAAACCTGAAAACACTGATTTGAGCGAGACTCGAATGGTAACTGGTGCACAACAATGGTCCTTGCTGCACTCTTGGTTACGACACTCCTGGGGGATATTCTTAGGATAATTCAAATTTTCTTTACAAACCAATTTGAAGGATTTTAATATAATATGAGAATAAATAACCTTGGTTAATCCTAAGGTGTTCTAGTTTGAAAATAAGGTGTCATGATAATATCTAAATGATTTTATGACTATTGTTACTCACATAATGATTTCTAGTTTTAGTAAATGGATGGATTCCAAGGAATTCATAGTAACATTGAACATGATGTACAAGGTGGGCATGATGATGTAAACAAGAAAAAAATGGAATGTTGATAGGCATAAATGATATATTCTTCATGATGAATCAGTTTTCCAAAAATATGATCAACAATATATATATATATATATATATATATATATATATATATATATTATCCAACTCCTGGACTCAAAATAGAAGAGAAAGTTGATGAATGATAAGAGTTGCAGTAGTGGAGACCATGTAGAAAAGATAGCTCAATTACCATTATGCAAGAAATGTGAAAGGAGACACCTAGGAAAGTGTCTAAATGGAACAAAGAAATGGTTTATGTGTGGTAAATAAGGACATAAAGTAAAGAATTGCTGAAAAAAAATGAATAGTACTATGGAAGAAAATAAAAATGATCCCAAGAATCCATTTACAGTCATTTTCCATAAATGTAGGGGACCTGGCCATTACTCAAGTGAATTCCCTATTCTATAGGGTCACATCTTGGTCAAAGAAGAACCTATGTGGAAATAAATGGATGGATAAATGTTTAAAAGTATTAGTACTACTTGTTGATGGGATTACTTTGGAATACATTTCTCTTGTATGTGTAACTCTAAAGTTTTTTATGCAAAAATTCTATTATAAGAAGAATTATCTTTTCTATTTTGAATATATTTATAAATAACCATTTGGGTTTATATGATCCTTGAATTTGAGGCAATTAAATGTTATTAAATTTTGGGCTGAAAATGCGAGGTATGAGATAACATTGGTTGTAAAATTATGTTATGGTTATTTTGAAGAATTTATCACATTCTGGGAATGTAATAAAATATTTTTTTTGAAAAAGGACAACACACAGACTGTGTGACAACCCGTCATGTCAGACAATGCTGCAGGAATCGAACCTCCAACTAGAGTGTGATTGGGATTTATCACCTACCACTGGACTACGTGAAGTCCCTCGTTAGTGTGACTAATTCTTTTTAGTTAAATTATGGATATCCTTAGTGTATAAAAATGATTTGTTGACTAAGTGATAAATGTTATTTTGGAAGACGTTCAACCTGTTGGGGACACTATATGCTTAAGGAAAATAGAATACTATGGGATTTCATTTGAGGAGTAATGGTGGATTTTTATCTCTGTTTTTATTGTGGATTTATAGAGATTTGGGTTATTTATGTAAATGATTAACCTATCATAGAGAATATGAAATTTGGTTAATTACATTTAAGTATGTGATTTTAAGAGTAGTCAATGTTATTTGTAGATACAATTTAAAGTGGAATACTACGTAAGAAAATTCTTCTGAGTTTTGGGTTTCAATATTTTTTGTATCATATTGAATGATTTTATGGAAAATTGTTTATTAAATTTTATTTATTGAACTTTGGGTAATTTTGGTTTAATTTTAAGACTAGTATTTCTTTCTCTAAAGGATTATCCTTTTTGGGGATCATCTGATCATTTACTAACCATTTTGGTTTTGGTTAATCTCTAAAGAAAAGGAATATATATAGCTCATCCATTTTGGATTATTTGATTCTCTATAAGTTGATTCTAGTGCTTTAGGTGTGACTAATTCATCTTGAATACTCATCATTTTTAGTGAAAGATGAGTTTGCGATAAGAATTAGATGAAGGATGAAACTATACTTGTCAGGTATGTATATATTTTTCTTATTCAATGAATAAATTAATTATTAAACTTTAGGGAAGGGATCTTAAAACCAAAAATGTGTTATCTTAATTCTTTATGTTTTGTTTAACCGATGATATTTTAAATCATCATAGACTGATGGCTTTGAGGCCCTCAATTTTAAAATTGTTTATGATTGATGACCTCAGTCACACCCTATAAATATTTATGTTTTTCCTCCAATTATGTGTCTTTAATTTCCACCAATGTTCTCCTAATCGAGATCATAATTTGGTGGTGACTTTTCCATTTCCCTTTCCCTATTATTAAGACTAAATTTTATTAACCCAATTTTTGATGTGGGTTTTCCACAAAGGTAATTTCGTATTTTTAACCTTTTATTTTTGTAGAACAATTTCAAATTGCAAGGAATATATTTATTGAAGGAGGGGATAATGTAACACCCCAAGATTTAATGGTACATTATCTCTTCAAAGTAATTCAATGACTTGTACTATACGCAACACTGAGTTTGAGTGCACCACGACTTACCAAACTAGCCATTCAAAAAGCTATTATGAATAGTATTAACTGAATTTTAAATTTTATATACTCCATATAATTTTAGAATCCATATTATGTGTTTCTTAGACACAATATAAAAACAAATTCATTTTTTCAGATAAAGGAATTATTTTTCAAAAAATGCAATTTCACCACCTTTTAATGGCGAACCCTTTTTAAATCCAATATTTGACACTTTTACATATTTAATTTGACAAAATAAAATTCTTATTTAGAATCAGGACATCAAAATTTACATTAGTTGAAATTTTAGAATTTTTCTAATAATATTCATTTTTTATGAATAGTGAGAAATACTATATTTTAATTCAAAACTGAATTTTATTATAATTTATTTATATGGTTAGATTATCTTTTTAATTGGTTTTTAAGTGTAATTAGATTAAATTTTTACCATTTAATCCAATTCTGGTCATTGGAAGTAATTCCACATTCAAATTGAATATAAACAAGTGTCAATCTTTTGATAGTTAATATTTCATAAAAACACGCATTTTGTTTTGATAACGGGAATTAATTTTAAATTAATTAATCCAACTTCTATGTTTTGAAATTGGTGAAATAGACATAATTTTTGAATTCGGAATATCAAATATATCTTAGGCTGAATTTTTGGTATTTGTCTTGAAAACATCAATTTTTGATGAATAGTGAAACCACTAAGTGGTAGTTAAAAATATGAATTTTTAATTTAAATGAAATTTTACCACTTATGTGAATTTAATTTCAAAAATACAACATACATAGTTGTTATTATTAAGTAAAATATGGTTCAATGAGATGAAAATAATTTTTGGTGAATAATAACTTTTGACTTTTATTTACCACAGTTAAAGGTAAATAAGGTAATTAAAGGTAAAAAGAATATTATAATAATAAAAAAATTACTTTAACACTTATACTAACATTATTGGATGAGTCATGGCCAACCATGGGCATCCTCGGGTCTTTTTTTGGATCCCATGTATCCACTTAAGAATGATAATGACACATTATTTTAGTAAACTTAAAATGAAGACAAAAATAACATTAACAAAAATCTTTTAGTATATCAATTTTTAAATAAGGCTATATAATTCATCTTTTAGACTATAAATATTCATTGGAACTATAAAATGATTTCATAAATTATGGTATTTTTTTTATAATTTTTAGACAGAAAATAAATTAAATTATTTATGACACAATAATGATGCAGTATTTACCTCATTAATAAATGATTTAAATAAATAAGATTACTAATATTAAAAAAGTATCCAAAATATGTAAAATTCTTAATGGATGATTTTATTTCTAATATGAGTCATCTTAGCTTCTACTTTAATGAGTTTTGGACCTTTTTAAACCGATGATAAGTTTATAATAAAATAACATTTCCAAACTATCCTAAAGAGCCCCTCCTCTCCCTTATAAAAGGACACCACTCCTAAACTATTCCCCACACCTCCCAAGACTCTTGTATTGTACAAACCATACCCAAATAAGATCTAAAGATCCCTATATTTCACCTAGAAGACTTAACTTAGACATAAGTCACTTCAAGAAGTCCTTTAGTTCAAACCAAATGGAGTTACCCAAATTAAAGGTAATGGTTTCTCTTAACTTATTCTATTTTATTTTACTTATCCAACCCCTAAACTCTTTTTATTCCTTTATTTTATAACAACACCAGTATCCTCAATATACTAGGATGTTGTTTTGAGAAGTATTTGAACTAAAATTACACACACCTCCATCTAATGGGTAAAAAACATAATATTTCGGTGGATGACAAACTAGCACCTCACGAAATGATGATTGTTCAATTATCTCCTACTGCCTCGCATGGTGGTCATTATTATGGAACTTTATTTATATATAATATATATTATGTTTATGTTTTCTATATTCTTGTGTAATATTCCTTTCAAAACACACCTTTATTCTTTCCAATATGTGTGAACACGATAATTTAATTTGAGGAAGTGTGGACTACCGCCCCCTCAAGGTGATATGATTCGTTCATGACATACATGGAACGTATATGTAAGAACCCGGATCTTCGTTTCAGGTACTCTTTTCTGTTTTTAAGAGTTTTTAAGGAAAATGGAGTTTATGGAAAATTTCGTAGTACACGCCGTGTACTTTCTGAGTACACGCTGTGTACTCTTTTCTGGCTCGAAGTCATGTGCAGGTCATGCCCAGGCCACACAAATAGTGTGTAGGGGTGACGTGGAGGCCGTTTTTGGTGGAGTATGGAAAAAACCACTACACGCTGTGTACTTTAAAAATACACGTTGTGTACTTTTCTTTTTTCACTGAATGGACCGGGGTCGCGCCTCATTGCCATAATATTCTTCTTCAAGGTCTGGTTCATCCGAGAGCGACCCATATGACCGGATCTTTCTCAAGCTCCCACCTCTCCATCCGTTCTCTGATTCAAGCACGGTTGATTATGTTGGAAGCGCAGGAGTGGGTTCTTCCTTATGCTTGAGCCTTGTTTTCCAGTTCTTCCTCTTTCTCAAGTTATCTAAGGTTGAACGTTTTGGCTTTTTCTCAGATCTACGACATTCTAGGGAGAATCATCCATCGTGTTTCAATTATATCTATCTCCTAGGATTGAGGTAGGTGGTTTGTGCCTTGACGTTCAAATTCTTTGAGTTTTATGCGCAAATTCCACCAATACCCATGAACGGGGTATTGCGTGTTTACCTTTTTGCCCTTATTGTTTTCCTGCCTTGCCTGTATGCTTGTGTAGAGGTATTTTGACCATGTTAGAGGATAAATTATTGTGCTTGGATGTATTTTGCCTTTCTTTGTTCTGTTACGACCTTTGGGTCTTGGTTGACTTTGGCTGTTACACCTGTTTCATGCCTTGCAGTTGTAGGTTGAAGTGGAACTCATGACATGCTTGATGCCTTGTAGACTATTAGCCAAGTAGTTCTATAGGTGTACTTTGTTTAGCCAAGTATATCTATAGGTGTACTTGGGCCTTATAGCATTATTATGCACTAACTGGCACGGGGATGAGAGAACCTGGTGCTATAGACTATAAGGGATAGACCGAGTGAGCTTCTCAGAGAGTCTTAGACATTATATACTACAGGGGATGGACCGAGTGAACTCCCAGAGATTCTTGGATATTATGGACTATAGGAGGGTAGACTGAGTGAGCTTACTTAGAGAGTCTTACCTTGTTTGAATCTCTTTAAAAACCTTCCCAATCTAGAGGTGGAATTGACCGAGTGAGCTTCCTCAGAGAGTATGTGGTATACCTGAGGCTATAGGAGGAATTGACCGATATAGCTTCCTCAGAGAGTCTCTAGACCTTGGTGATAACAGGGTTAGACTATGTGATCTTCCTCAAGAGATTCCCTGACTACCCTAGACTATAAGGGGGATTGATTGAGTGAGCTTCCCCAGAGAGTCTCATAAATTCGTATGACCAAGCCAGAGGGGTTAGGCTGAGTGCACTGCCAAGAGGGTTGTGGTACTTCTTGGATAAGACCAGAGGGGATGGCTGCGAGTACTTACCAGAGGGTTTTCGGCTTCTTAGCTGTTTGTTTCACTGTTGTGGACTTGTTATGGATTGATTGCTGCTATGCATCATCCTGTTTTACTGCTTACTTTTTACTGCCTACTACTTGCTATTGCTTTTTACTACTTATTGTACATTTACCTTCCATATACTCACCGACTATTAGGAACATATCTTCAGGTGGTTGCCTACAAGGATTTTATCTCACACCCTGTTTGGTCCATGCTTTTGGGCCCAAGAAGACTATGTTGTTGCAGGTATAGACAAGGGGAAGCGCCCATCGACTTCTAGAACTTGATTGCTTGGAGTAGGAGAGCATGGGACCAAGCTTTGGCTTGCGATGCTGAGGAGCTGTTTACTTTTCTTTTGTACTTATTTTGGTACTATAGTGTTTTCCAGCATTGTGACTTTTTTGGATGCTTTCTTAGTTATGTATAATGCATCATTTCATACATACATATGTGCTCCAGTTGTTGATTTAGTCTTCCACTGTTATATTGTTGGTTATTACTGCTTCCACTATTGCATGTTTATCTTTGTACCGTTGTGTACTCTACCAATGAGGGAAAAGTTTCCCCACTATCACAACTAAGGCCATCGTTGCTAGTCAGAAGCCTCTAGCGTTTGGGGAAATGCGCTTGAGGCCATGTGACCAACCGAGTACGAGGCACCTCTGGGTGGCTTCCGGAACCGGGACGTTACAAAGTGGTATCAGAGGGAGGTTGAGCTCGAAGTGGATGCGTCATTTGAAGAGCATCCCATCCGGATTGTCGATCACAATACGAAGGTTCTACGAGGCTGGTCTGTTCCTCTGGTGCGAGTTCTATGGCACCACGGGCGAGTACTAGACGAGACTTGGGAGAGGGAGGTTGAGGTTCGATCGCAGTGGCAGGAACTATTCGAGGATCCTTCTTCTACGCCCATCTAAGGAAATTCAGGGATGAATTTCTTTAAGGGGGGAAGTTTGTGAGAACCCGGATCTTCATTTCAGATACGTTTTCATTTTTCTGGAGTTTTTAAAGAAAATGGAGTTTCTGAAAAATTTCGAAGTTCACGCCATGTACTTTCTGAGTACACACCGTGTACTCTTCTCCGGCTCGAAGCCGTGTGTAGGCCGTGCCCGGGCCACACACACGGTGTGTAGGGGTGACGTGGAGGCCGTTTTTGGCGGAGTATGGAAAAACCCACTACACGACGTGTACTTTAAAAATACACACCATATACTTTTTTTTCACTAAACGGACTGGGGTTGCGCCTCATCACCATAATCTTATTCTTCTAGGTCTGGTTTGTCCGAGAGTGACCCGTAGGGCCGGATCTTTTCTGAGCTCCCACCTCTCCGTCCGTTCTCCGATTCAAGCACGGTCGATTGAGTTGGAAGTGCATCAGTGAGTTCTTCTTTCTGCTTGAGCCTTGTTTTCCAGTTCTTCCTCTTTCTCAAGTTATCTAAGGTTGAAAGTTTTGTGAATTTTCTCAGATCTACGACTTTCTAGGGAGAATCAGCCATTGTGGTTCAAATATATCGATCTCCTAGGATCGAGGTAGGCGGTTTGTGCCTTACCGTTCAAAGTCTTTGAGTTTTATGAACAAATTCCACCAATACCCGTGAACGGGGTATTGCGTGTTTATCTTTTTGCCCTTGTTGTTTTCCTGCCTTTCCTTTATACCTGTGTAGAGGAAATTTGACCATGTTAGAGGATAAATTGTTGTGCTTGGATGTGTTTTTCCTTGCTTCGTTATGTTACGACCTTTGGGTCTTGGTTTCTTTTGGATGTTACACCTGTTTGATGCCTTGTAGTTGTAGGTTGAAGTGGAACTCATGACATGCTTGATGCCTTGTAGGCTATTATCCAAGTAGATCTATATATGTACTTTGGTTAGAAAAGTAGTTCTATAGGTGTACTTGGTCCTTATAGCATTATTATGCACTGACTGGCATAAGGCTAAGAGAAACTGGTGCTATAGACTATAAGGGATAGACCGAGTGAGCTTCCCAAAGAGTCTTAGACATTATAGACTACAGGGTATGGACCGAGTGAACTCCCAGAGAGTCTTGGATTTTATGGAATACAGGAGGGTAGACCGAGTGAGCTTCCTTAGAGAGTATTACATTGTTTGAATCTCTTTAAGAACCTTCCCAGGATAGAGGAGGATTTGACCAAGTGAGCTTCCTCAGAGAGTCTGCGGTATACCTGAGGCTATAAGAGGAATTTACTAAGATAGCTTCCTCAGAGAGTCTCTAGACCTTGGGGATAAGAGGGTTAGACCGCGTGATCTTCCTCAAGAGAGTCCCTGACTACCCTAGACTATAAGGGGGATTGACCGAGTGAGATTCCCCAGAGAGTCTCATAAATTCGTATGACCAAGCCAGAGGGGTTAGGCTGAGTGCACTGCCCAGAGGGTTGTGGTACTTCTTGTATAGGACCAGAGGGGATGGCTGCGAGTACTTCCCAGAGGGTTTCCGGCTTCTTAGCTGTTTGTTTCACTATTGTGGACTTGTTATGGATTTATTGCTGCTATGTATCATCCTGTTTTACTGCTTACTGTTTACTACCTACTGCTTGCTGTTGCTGTTTACTACTTATTGTACTTTTACCTGCCATATACTCACCGACTGTTACGCACAAATCTTCAGGTGGTTGCCTACTGGGATTTTATCTCACACCCTTTTTGGGCCATGCTTTTGGGCCCAAGCATACTATGTTGTTGTAGGTATAGACACGAGCAAGCGCCCTTCGACTTCTAGAACTTGATTGCTTGGAGCAGGAGAGCATGGGACCAAGATTTGGATTGCGATGATGAGGAGCTATTTACTTTTCTTTTGTACTTGTTTTGGTACAGTAGTGTTTTCCAGCATTGTGACTTGTTTGGCTGCTTTCCTAGTTATGTATCATGCATCATTTCATACATACATATGTGCTCCAGTTGTTGATTTAGTCTTCTGCTGTTATATTGTTGGTTATTACTGCTTCCGCTATTGCATGTTTATCTTTCTTCTACTGTGTACTCTTCCAATGAGGGAATAGTTTCCCCACTATCACACACAAGGCCCTCACTGCTAGTTGGCAGCCTTTGGAGTTTGGGGAAATGCGCTTGAGGCCATGTGACCAACCGAGTACGGGGCGCCTCTGGGTGGCTTCCGGAACCGGGACGTTACTGTATATAGGATGGAGTTAATTAAATTATGTAACACATATATCATATGATATTATACTGTGATTATAATATACGTTTTTATCATAAAGTTTTCATTTCAGTTAATATGAAATAGAAATTAAAGTAGTGTTCACGCGTACGTACGGTTTACCGTCTCCATGAGCGGTGAATTTCATTTCTTATCTCCAAATATACTGAATTAAGTATATATATATATATATATACTAGATATATATGATATATATGATATTTAAATCATTAATATGATACTGGAGATAATATAATTTAGACCACATAGAAAATTTGTAATTATAACACGTTTATTTTTGACTCAAGTAACAATATCGACAAAACAACCATTATTAACTTAAATGATTTCATAATGTTTATAACATGTTAATAAGTGATATAAATGTAATAATAAACTTGGAAAAGGTTCTCAATAAATTATAAGTTAACTTTAGTTTATTATTCATGAGATTAAAGAACGAACGAGTTAAGTCGGACACAAGGTAAGGGGTTTCTTATCTCACTTTTAATTTCATGAGATTTCCATTGTTCACCACTTATTTATTGAATGTGGTGTATTTAATACCCCATGATTGTATTAATTTTGGAATATAATTTAATTTATGGGTATTTAAATCATCATTTTATGATCCTTCTTTCATGGGGTGTATGTTTCGTAAGTTACCAAATCGGTAAGGGAATTTCAAATTTCAATTTCCACTCATTGGGTTCTTTTCAGACTTCATTGATTATTTTACTCCAATATTATGTGTGAAATCACTATTTATTTACTTATTTAGTAATTTCCACTCCCCTTTATGTGGATATACTTTTGATACACATAATCACTCCATTGATAATTTCCCAAGTCATTGATATGAACTTGATAAGAATAATCTTAACTCAATTTCCATTCATTGACTTAAACATCCATGTCATTGGTGTTGTATTTACAAGAATATGTGTGAATGTAATCTGATTGATTTAAACTGAATATCCAATCATATTTATTGTATTTATAATTTTCACACATAATTATATCGCTGATTTATCCTTAACCTAAGGATATGGTCATTATAAGGGATTTCATCTCAATTTACATTCCATTGAGACGTCTTTATTGTTATACACCAATTCACTTTTATATGGTGTATATAATCTAATTTTACATAGTATATCATGAATCCCTTTATTCTCATTATATTATAATGTGTTTATGATGTCAATTATTTGAATTCAAGTGTCTATCTTTTGGTTCGGAACACTAACTAAAATATCATTTTAAATTTTTTAAAGATTTATTCTTCTAAATATTTCTCATTAATGTCCATGTTTTAAAAATGGTTTAAGGATTTATTTATATGGACATTAATTTTTTAAAATTAAAACTCCATTTAAATGTTTCAAAGTGCTATGTGACACTTTGATTCAAAAATCTATTTTAAATGACTTCTTGATAAATAATGAGACTTTTAAATGTTTTCAAGAAAAAGGGGTATATTTGTCTCAAATAGTTTTGATGATTATTTTCATCTATGTAAATATCCTCCATTATTATAGATCGAGGTTAATTTATTATAATACAATCTTCCATATTGTATTGAATGAGTTATGTTTGACTTTGGATGTTCTATTTTTATACCATTCATGGTTTGTGGTTAAAATATTGATATTTTTTATGCTAGTTTTAATACGAATGTTTATGTTATGTTTCAAACATTTCATATGAGGAATGTATTGGACTTAATAAGTGATGAGTGGAGCCTGCTATAGCTCCTCGATGAATTGGTAGGTCTCATGAGAAAAACTAGGGTCTTGGCACAAGGCGTTGAAAAAATCTTATTTGTAGTCTTGGCACAAGGCCTTGACTACGTGGTTATGAAGTCTGGAATTATGCATTCCATCATTATGAAATTGGATATTGATATTACATGTGATTATTCGACTATTAGAATATCCATGTGAATAAGTAAATGGAATTACTTGACTCATCTTTTCCATATTATGCTGAAGTTTAAGTTTAAAAGGCCCTGTTTTAGTCATATACATTGCCTTAAATGTTTATGCTTATATATAAAAGTTTCTGCTATATTGTTATCCTTACTGAGCATATGAGCTCACCCCTTTCTATGTTTTATTTCCTCTAGGATGAAAAGAAGTATTTTTTTATTAACCTTCAGGAATATAATAATGGATAGTCTAAGGGATATGAATGTGGCCAATGGAGAAAATATTATTGTTGTTTTTCATTTTATAATGTTATGTAAAACTTATGAATGTATCTAGTAATTCCAAGGCTACTAAACTGATCGGTATTTCAGGACAAGTTTTCCTTGTATCATGCCAATGTTATGTAGTAATTCACTAAATCTGGATAACTAGGGTCGGTGTGTTACATAAATAATAAATATAATTATAAATCTATATGTATAAATAAATATTTATAATTATATAAATATAAACATTTGTAATTATATAATTATTAAAATATTTTTATATATACATTAAAAATAAATTTATTAATATAAATACATATATATATAAATATAATATGAAATGGTGTGAGGGGGATTGGGAAAAGGATAACATAAAAATTTCACTTGAGTAGGCGTTTTTGGATTTCTCCACCAAAGCACCATTTGAGTTGGCACTTTTGGGTTAAACCCAAAAACATCATTTCATTTGGCGCTCACCCAACCCATATACCTAATTATCAGAACCCTAAACCCATTAAATTAAATTTAAAATTTAAAAACCCCCGTCGAGAAATTTTTCCGAAGTTAGACCATGAGACATGTAATATTTTTTTAATTTATATCTAGATAGTGGGTTTCACCCTCATCTTTGTGTAAAAACAACAATGCTCGCATTTCATGCATGCATATGCATGTGTCTATTTGGTTGGATTGCTCTGAAAGCCCTATTACACTATATATTTTCTTGTGTGTATTTCTATACATCCATTAAGAAAACACGATAAGTATACTTAGATGCACATCTTACATTAAATTTGTATTATCTCATATATGAGATAAAGTTTATTTATTAAAAGATATAAAAAGAGGTGATAATGGATAGTATTTATATAAATTGATGTATATACTTATACTTACACACACACACACACACATATATATATTAGGAGCTTGGGGGTACAATAACATTAAACATACTTGCTACACACATAGGCTAGAAAGTAAATCCATAGCCCTCAAGGGATATTCCAATCATCAGGGCTTATTTATTCAGTACATGACCCAAAGGCCCAGTGGACATGAAGGCCATTACATAGACCAAAGGCCCACTAACTGGATGAAGGCCCATTGTAGAATCATGCCTACATCATACTGCCCGTGTCATGCCTACGTCTCTGCCTGCCTGCATCACCGCTTGACTACGAAAATTTGCACCCACTCGGATTTGAATTCTAGTCTAGTGCGGGATTATGAGAAGCCTTTACCACTTGAGTAAGCCCCCAACTGCAAAAACATGTGAAATGGTAACACTCACCTCCAACTGGGGTCTCTTCCAGGTCCAGATCATGCCGCACGTTCCGTAGCTAAGAAAATGGCTTTGAATCGGCCTATGTATAATATGCATAGTGTCCGAGTCTAGCGGGACTCGAGCCTGTTCTAGTTCCCCCAGAGAGCGAGGGGTATAACCTGTGGGTACCAATCAGGTAACACCCCATGGGCCTTATACGTCTATACCTTAATATATATAATGATGTATATATAAATAACTATAAAAACATATAAAAATATATATTCATATTATAAATCATATCACAATAAAAAATATTGTTAATTTTATTTACATAATCCATAAAAATTATTATTATAAAATTTATATTAAGTAGATTGTATGTTTGATAATATATTTACAAACATTATTAAAATGTATATATAAATATAAAATAATATAAATGCATTTAAATATATTATATATACATACACATATTATATGAATACATTTTGAATTTATTTAAATTTATACTATAAAAATACATTATAAAAATATATATAAATATACATATACAAATTCATTTAAATATATACAAATATAAATAATTCTTATATATATATATAAACATTTAAGTATTTTAGTATATTTATATTAATATAGGGAAACATATATATAAAATATAAATACATATATACATTCACACACACACATATAAATAAAATAAAAAATATTCATAATAAACAATTATTTATTAAAAAATTTATTTTTTATAGCACTGTAAAAGTGTGAAAATATTTTACGGTTCTCTTTTAACAGAAATTCACAAGGCATTGAACAATTTCATTATTTTAGTATAATTCATATTTCACTAAAACAACCTCATGCTTTTGAGACACATTTCTGCAACTATGTTAAACTAAGTCCCAAAAAAATATTAAAAATACAATATATATATATATATATTTATTAATATATTTAAATTTATGGGTCTCAAATGTTTGAAATCATTTCATAGTTTTGTTCAAATATGGGTCTAATGGAACTCAAAATTTTGAAGTCGTTTCATGTATTTAATTTTTTATACTTTTTATTTTTATTGTATGTTCTTTTCTTAGTATACATATAACAAAATTTCAAATAGTATTTAAATGTTATTTTATTCTGAATTATTTTGAATAAAGTAATCCAAAAATATTATTTAAAATCCCACCCAATCCTTTATTTTATAAAGATATGGTTCTTGACATCCTTTAAGGACGTTTAATAAGAGATTTAACTTCTAAATTTCCAAAAATATAAAAATAATAAATAATAAGATAATTAATTATTAATAATTAATAATAATTAAAAATTTAAAATTTAAAAATAATAATCATCAATCATTAATAGTTATACTTAATTATTACAATTAATAACTAGTAAATTATAATAACCATTAATAATTAATAATTAATAATTAATAATAAAATATTATTAATAATTAATAATTAATTATTAATGATTAATGATTAATGATTAATGATTAATGATTAATGATTAATGATTAATTATTGATTATTAATTATTAATTATATTATTAATATATATTTGGTAAAGTGAATTACAAACCATAATTACACATGAATTCAGGAACCCTAATGAGTCAAGCCTCATCCCTCCCCAAAAGAAATGACAAACACCCATTAGACATATCATATTTATTAAGTTTGTTTTTTATTAATTAATATATATATTATAAATAAATAAATTATTATGATATTAATTATAATTATTAATTTTAAACATTAATTATATTATTAGTTAATTAATAAATATATTATTAATTAATTGTTAACTACATTAGTACTTATAAAGTGTTAATTATTAATTATTAATTATTTTTAAAAATAAATTAATATTTTGAATTATTTTTTATCTATAATTTCTATTTTTATTATTGTTTATTTTTTTATAATGTTGGAAAAGGGGAAGCTGAATCCCACATTGAAAATTCTTATTGGGTGCAATGGAGAATAACCTTATAAAATGAATGCTTGGGTGGGATTTCAAGTAATTTTTTTATTACTTTAATGTAATTAATTCCAAATAAAATGAGATTTATTACATTTTAGAATATATATATATATATATAATCAAAAAATAAAAAAATAAAAAAATTAAAGTATCAAAAGTGTGAAAACATTTCAACGATAAATTTTCCTAAAATTGTAGAATAATTTCCCACCTTTAAGACCCATATTTTTAAACATATTAAAAAGAACTAATTTTTTTTAAAAAAAATTAAATAACCATACTAGTTTTTTCCCATATTAACCATAAACTAAAAAAACAGTATATATATATAAACATAAAGACACACACACACAAATACAAACACAAAAACACACAAAAAAACATATTGATAGGAGTTGTTTTCATTAGAAACCCTACACTAGCCTAGGAATTATCCATTACTTCTGGTTGAGGTTCCAATATATTTTTAGAAATTCTATCAAAGACCACATTAGGGGAAAAAGAATCCTCATTAGATTCCTCAACACACTACTGCTCATTTAATGTCTTAATCCACCACAATCCAAAGTACATGGTCCTGAACATTTATAAGAATTTACTCTATCGGCTCAAAACACCAAAATAAAACCTACCTTAGTGATAAAAATCCATAACCCCCTAAGAAATATTCCTCTTCCATGATGTAGAATGAGTTTCCATGTGATGCATACAACCATAAATATCCACTTGATGTACTACACTGTGGGTAGCAATCAATTAGGGTGGTGTCTACTCTGGATGTCTATATCATTATTCAATATAAACATCAATGTAAAACCACTATCACATGGAAATGTAGTGGGTTTTCTCCCCACCATCCTGAAAACCCTCCTCATCTACAACCTGAGAACATTTGGCCACAAAATACCACTTATCCAACATCACCATCATGGACATTTCACACACACACTGAAAGAGTGTAGGTCCACCACCATTGATTGAAGGTGAACAAAATATCCTTCCCATGTAGTAATTTTAACACCATGAGATTTAATGTTTAATTTTTTTTCAAATAAATTTAATTTCTTTGATACCCTGTGATATATGAAACCAAGAGTCTAAATGAACTGTAATATATTTTACCAATATAACATAGCTGTTAAATTGACTATATAAATTGGAATGAACAAATTTTAAAAAATATTTTAAAAGGTTTTATAAAATCCAAAAACATTGATAAATAATTACTCAATTTTTTAGTAGAGGCATTTTATTCTT
Source organism: Viscum album (assembly GCA_963277665.1). Lineage (NCBI taxonomy): Eukaryota > Viridiplantae > Streptophyta > Magnoliopsida > Santalales > Viscaceae > Viscum > Viscum album. The sequence continues at coordinate 816,782,083 of OY728162.1, forward strand.
CAAAGATAAGTTTTCTTAAAATTTATTTTTATTGCATTTTGTGTGCATAAATTATAATTAATTTCTATTCTTTTTAAAATATAATTTTAATAAATTAATTTTATTTTTTAAATAATCATGTGAAAATTATATTATTATAATTTTTTTAGAATTTTATAAAATTTCTGATTTTTGATGAATAGTAAAAAATACTAATTTTTATTAAAAAATGTCTTTTCATTTAACGAATTTACAAAGTTCCATTCTGTTTTAAAATGGTTTCAAAGGAAAATTATTTTATTTATAATATTAATAATCAAATTAATGTCATTAGAATCAATTTTATTCTTGATTTTTTAAATAAAAACCTTTTATACTTAAGAAGACTTTTTTTTAAGGAAAATCCCTTTTCATCACCTTTTACTGGTTTATTTTTAAATTAAATTATTCTTATTCTCTAAATTGAATATTTTAAAATATATTAGATATTTTAAATCAGCATAATTTATAATTTATAATAAAATAAACTTCACTTTTGATCATTATGAATAGTAATTGAGTTAAAAATTCATTACTACGGTGAATGTTAAAAGGGATTAACATGGGTTAAACTAAAGAGATGATGGTTAAAATGAACTTAAAACATGTATAAATATTATTTTATGAATATATTTTGGTTCGAAATCAAATTATATCCAGAATTGAGCCATTTTGGATGAATTTTTCTTGAATATGACATTATTATATTTTAATCTTTTGAAAAATTCCAAGTGTGCCCTCTACCTCCCTTATAAAAGGACACCAATACTCTCTTCTATTTACATAAATTTGGACCCCCTAGATTGAAAAAAACACACCAAATTATCTTCTCAACTTACCTATTCGTTATATAGAGGATCTATCCTTCCTAAAATATCATTCCATGGGTCCTCATAAAGGTATCTAAACAAGGTCTACCAAAGAAAAGGTAATTGTCTTAAACAACATATTTGAATTTATTTCTTATTTTACGTCCTCTAAATCTATGGTATTCATCATAAAATAAAAAAATAAGTATCCTAAATATAATTTTTTTATTATGATTATGGAACCACCATTTTCCACATTCTTTACGTAAAATGGTAAATGAAAATTATCGCTCATGCGTACATGTGGACTAACATCTCCGTGTAGTGATATGATTCATTATTCAAAACCATAATTCACGGTTTGTTATTATTATGTATTTATGGATTATATATTATATTTATGAAATAATTATAATTATATAATTATAATATATTATCCACTATCTTACCTTTCCATCCATTGAACTACGATAACATAGAACGTGTGAACATGTGGACAACCACCTCTATAAAGCAATGTGATTTTTTTATTTTTTATTTACATTAATGATAATAAGGATATATTTAATGGATATATATGATATGTATAATATTATAATGATTACATAAAGGTGAGTTATTATTTATATTTATTTCTTTCTAACTATCAGAAATTATAAACATCACCCGTGCATACGTTCAAACTACCATCTCCACAAAGTGATGTAATTAAGTTTTAATCACTACAATATATGAATAGTAATGAAAGTTTATATAATGATTTAATATTATAATAATGACATTATTTTTATATTTTTTATGATGTAACCATGATTAATTTACAAGTACTGATACTACCGAACTGAAACATGCATGAAAAAGAAAGCACTTATCATCTTGAATAGCAATCTTAAAAAATAATTGTTAATAATTAGGTAAAAACGTATTGTAATTAAATAATATATGTTATTATATATATTATTATGGTTATATAATATATTTATAATAAATAAATATTTACTATACATGATTTTTGAACACATACCAAGAAAGATGATACTTGAGGTAAGAGATTTTTGTTTCAATCCAATTTTAAATGAGATTGTTTCTGTGTAAATTTTCATAGAGGAAATTATATGATAATTATATGATAAAAACCTTCCATTTTTTCTTCTAATATAATTATTTCTATAATTTTTATGTTATAGTAACATTTTATCCCTTTTTAATCAAAATGGTTATTTTTTTTGAAAGAAAAGATGACCTTATTTATCCTCTTTTGATCAGAAACCTTTTTCTATTATATCCTTATTTTATAAAATGTTTTAAAGAATGTTTTTGACTATTTTAAATGATTTGATAAATTATTTTTTACCCATATTTTAATTTTTACAAAAAGCTTAAAAAAATATTATTGTCATTTTCCGAACAAGGTTCTTTTTACTAATGGTGTGAACATAATCTTTATTTGAACGATTATAACATGAATCGAATTTCCCACCATCATGACCCCTAAATTATTTTAATATTACTTTATAATTTCTATGGTTCCTTTTAAATAAAATTTTTTCCTTAAAATTTTGAAAATATTTGGATTTTAAATAATTGGTTTTAAAATGAAAATGATATTTTCCTCAATAAATATTCCTGTGATCTTTTAAAGGATTTTTCCATCTATGATAACAACCTTTTATGTTAATTATGGTTTATTGGGGATATGATCTAATGATATCATCCTTATTCTTTCTATTTATGGTTTATGATCATGATGACAAGTTTTTTACAAAACCCATTTATTTTACAGGTTTTATACTATGATGAATGAATGAAATGTCAATGAAGCCTATTTTCCTTCCATTGGTTATGGTACGATGATATGATAAATATTTTCTGATCTTGTGGAATACATATGTATAATTTTCATTATTTTATTGGTGATATTGTAATTATATATCCCTATAACACATTCTGTAATTATGGATATATCATGAGATACTAAGAACTGGAATAGGGAGTGAACCTAGTTCAGTAAGGGAATTTGTCCACTTTGATAGTCTTGGGAGTGAAACTCGACTAAAGATATGATGGAATGGGGAGTGAAACCAATCCACTATGATGGTATTAGAAGTGATCCTTGACTAAGGAAATGTGTTTCTATGTTTATGTGTATTAAAAAAATTTATATCATATGATTATGATATGTTCTCATTGATCATGACTGATTATTGATAATTCCATACACTTATGACTTTTGTCTTTTATTATAACAAAGCCTTATACTGTGATTTATGATTAATGATCTTCAACTTATTGGGTATGATTACTGTAAGTTATTATCATGTTTTGATACCATAATTCTTATCTTATGATCACCTATGATATTTGATTGAAATATAGTATGTTTACCTTTACAAAGAATTTGATATCACCTTTTATTATATTTCCTTTCCCCTGGTTATAAAGATCGGTTTTAATTAGGGTATGTCTAAGAAGTGCTCTATGCGGGAAGATCTTTTTGGGATAAATTTAAGATATCTAATGAAATAATAATATTATATATCTAGTCTCCAAATACAATAAACCTTTATGGTTCTAGAATGGAATGTAATGTTATATATTTAATATTCATATAATTATATTTAATATCCATGCATGAAAATTATGGGCCTCTATAGTTGGTATCACAAAAGGTTTTAGATAATATTTGGATATTATGATTATATAAATTTATTTATAACCCTGGGGATAATTATATGTATTTGATAACATCCTAAAGTTTTTGTAAGTTAGATATTATATGGTTTTACTAGAAATACATCTATGTATAGATACAATAAGTAGATGTGGTTTTGGTACAAATGAATCTAAGGGTAATAACACTGAAAAGAGTCAGTCGTGTATATCTTGATCGTCATTCAGGTTCATGGTGAATGATCCCTTATTGTGCACCCAGTTTGACGCTCCATAGGTATATGCTTGGATTGTATCATATTTTCCCTATGAACCATTATAATGGATTTTAATAGATGATAACCAAGGATGTATTAGGTTTAACCTAAGGTTTTATAGATTTAATAGAAGGTGTCATAAATAAGAAATATTATAAATTATTTCTCATTATTATTTGGTCTCTCATTATGATTATAATTTCTCAAAAAATTATTTTTGTTTTTATATTCTGGTTGGAACATGAAGGAACCATGTTAATACTGAATGTTATGGATAATGAAATGATTATCCTCTTGATAAACCAAATTTTTTAGGAGATGGAATGCAATATATTGTCACTATTATCAGTCAACTATGTCAATCTGTGAGTGGTAACATGGATCATGTTGAAATTATGAATTCACCAAGGAGTGATAAACCTTCAATTTGAATATTTTATATGAAAATGTCCACCCTCATTATATGGGTTTTATAATCCACTTGTTTCCAAGAAATGGATTAATGTAGGGAAAATGATATCTTCTGTTCTCTAATTTTTGAAACATGAAAAAGTTATTTTGGCTATGTATCATTTGGAAGGTGGAGTATATAAATAGTGGAAACTTATCTAGAACCTAAGGAAACATGAAAAATTGAATCTATGGAGTGATATGAGTTTAAAAGTTTATTTTTCAATAATAACTTTCCTTTTATTATTTATATAAAAATGGATAAGGATTTAATTGAGTTAAATTAAAAAAATGATGAATCCGTTAATACCCATGGGGTAAATTTTACAATACTTTCAAGGTACACTTCTAGTATTATCATATATCCTAAAATTAAGGTTGATAATTTCTTTAGTGGCATAAAACCAAGTATCTGAAGAAAATTATCCATAAGGGAATTAATTTTTTGTGAATAAATCATTTGATGTTCTATCAAGGTAAAAAGGGATATTGGATTTACCAATAAATATAATAGTTTTGATAAGAAAAAAAAATTTAAATTCAAATGAAATTATAATAATAAAAATCAAAGTGAGAAGAAGATGAAATTTCTTATATGCTTGAAGTGTGGAAGGAAACATGAAATAAATTTATTAAGGGGACTAGTAAATGTTTTAATTTTCGAAAAGAAGGCCACTGGGTAAAGGAATGGAAACGTGACATGAAAATCCTAGTCAATGAAAGGAACAATGAAAAATATCAATATAATGCACCTCCCACACTCCAATTTTTCAATTACAAGGAGTATGGGAATTACGCTAACCAATTCTAAAATATGAAGGTTAATGATGATGATTGATGTCAGCAACCTCTTAATCCCATAGAAAAATGGAAGTTTCATGAAATCATAAATTTTAAAGTGGTTCATGAGAATAAATAAGTTAAAGGTATGCTTTCTATTAACTCTACAATTGAAAATTTATTATTTGATTTCGGATATACCCACTCTTTAATATTTGAATAATTTTCTAGGGGTGTCATGTCACATCTTCAATGATTAGTTATTGATTTAGCAATAAAAACTTCTAATGGTATGAAAATAACATCTGATGTTTATATCTCCTATTTTATAGAATTTTGTGAGAATACGCCTCATGAAAACCATGTGATTCTTCCTCTAGTTGAATTTGATGTGATTTTAGGAATTAATTCTCTCTCTCTCTCTCTATATATATATATATCCCATATCCAATTATGATGAAGGGAAGTAACATTTTATATTCTGAATCAACCTAATATGATATTTTTATATGAGGATGAATATGAACTTCTAATGGAAGTTAATTATACTGTGTTGGTCTTAATGTCAATTCATGAGGGGTATTTCTCTCAAATGGATGGGGAGAAAATCAAAATCAAAGATATTCTATTGGTTCTTGATTCTGCTGATATATTTTCTAATGAACTTCCTAGTCTTCCCTCAAATTGTGAATTTGAGTTTTCAATTGAACTCATACCTGGTGATACACACCTATTTTTAAGACCCCATATAGAATTGACCTGATTGAGTTATAGATTTGAAGAAGCAAATCCAAGAAAATCTTAATAAGGGATTCATAAAACCTAGTGCATCACCATCGGGTGCACCCATTCTTTTTATTAAAAAGAAATATGGGTCAATGTGTATTTTTATTGATTATTGAGAATGTAACATTATCACTATCAAGAACAAGCATCCACTACCCTATATCAATGATCTATTTGATATATTATGAGGAGATCAATATCTTTTAATGATTGATCTTCTATCTTGATATAATCAATTGAGAATCTAGAAGGAGGATATACCCAAGAAAACCTTCTTATATGAGGTATGGTCATTATAAATTTATAGTAATTCTATTTGTACTTACCAATGATCCTACTATCTTTATGGATTTAATGAATAGAATATTTAGGGATATCTTTGATTAGTTTTGGTAGATTTTATAGATGATATTCTTATATATTAAAATATAAAGGGAGAATATGAATAATATTCTAGGATTGTGTTAATGACCCCATGGAAGGATAATCTATAAGATAAAATTACCAAGTGAAAATTTTGGCAATAGAAATTCAAATTCTCGTGTCATATAATCTCATGTGATGGTATATCAGTGGATCCTTCAAGGAAGGAAGTTATTGAACAATAGCCTAGTCCAACTATGGTAATTGAAAACTATATTTCTCTTTTATTGGTAGGATTCTACTGATGATTTTTGATATAATTTTTACTACTCTATAATCTAATAAGAAAGCTAACTAAGACAGGTTCCAAGTTCCTTTAGATAGATTAATGCGAAGAAAATTCCAAGGAGCTGAAAATAAGGTTGTTCAACACACCTATACTTACATGACCCTATAGTGGAGAAGGTTTTGTAATATTTAGTGATGAATCTAATAAGGGGTTGGGATGTTTCCTCATGTAGAATCATATAGTGATATCTTATTCCTCACACCAATAGAAAATTCATGAGAAAAATTACCCGACTCAGGATTTGGGGATGGCAGTGATAATTTTTGCATTGAAAAATATGGCTCCATTATACTTATGGTGAAAGATGTGATATATATAATAATTAAAAAATATTTAAGTATATATTCAAAAAAAAAGTCTGAATATTCTCGAAAGGATATATTTATAATTGATTAAATATTATTAATGTTAAACACACTACCAACCTAGGAAGGAAAATAAGGTGGGTGGAACTCTATAATGAAAAGACCATGATAGTTTATCCATGATGATGATTTAAATATACCTAATATTTTTTGATTTTCAGAATATGGATCTTGAAATCATGAGGAAATATGACATATCATATCTTTTTCAAATAAATTTTCATACATCAATCCATGTAAGGATTAAAGAGGCACAAAAAATGATTTGGAACTATAGATGAAGGTGAGAAATGTTCCTAATTTCATCCTCAATGGTGATGGAATTATATGTTTATGGAACTAAGTTTGTGGGTTTTAAATTCCAATCTTGAAGAAGTTGCTACTGGAAGAAGCTCATAGATCATCATTCTCTATTCATCATAGAAGTATAAATATACAAAGATATCTAAAAGAGTATTTCTAATGGGACAATATGAAAAGGTATATTGTAGAGTATGCATCTCTATACTTGGTATTTTAGGAAGTTAGGGATGAGAGGTTGAAGTCAATGGGGATGTTACAACTATGACCTATACTAAAATAGAAATGGGAAAACATAACCATGTATTTAATAGTTATACTACCAAAAACATCTTAAGGCCATAAAAAATTTTGGGGTTATATTCGATCACCATAAAAAGTCAAAACACTACATTTTTATCAGATAAGATTTCTCTATTGAATAGATTTATAGAATATACATTAAGTGGAAAGGTTTCATGAAGTAATACATTATGTTATATCTAATCAAGATATGATGTCCAAGTCAATGTTTTGGTGAATTATTCATCAAGATATTGATACAGAGTTGTGTTTTAGTACTGATTATCATCATTATATAGATGGTTAGTCTTATAGGACCATTAAATCCCTTGAGAATATGTTGAGATCATGCTTTCTGGATTTCAAATGTGGCTTGGATTAACACTATGATCTTGTCAAATTATCTTATAACAATCGACTTAGATTGAGAATTCAGATTCCCCCTTAAGAATCCCACTATGGAAGAATGTTAAGAACTAAAATATGCTTGGATAAAGTTAGAGAAAGAAAGCTAATGAGACTTAAAAAAGTAGAGGATATGGAAGAAAAGGTGGAAACCATTCAGTAAAACATCCGGGCATCCAAGAGTTAATAGAAAATTTATGCTTACATTCATTGGTGAGATCTAATTTTTGATGTTGGTGACAAGGTATTCCTAATAATATCTTCTTAGAATAAGGTGTTAATATTTTTAAATAAGGGAAATTTTAGCCCTAGATATTTTAGTCCCTTTTAAATTCTTGATCATATCAATATGGTATCTTACCATTTGTCTCTTCCACCGAATCTCTCTCAGGTTCATGATGTATTCCATGTATCTCAGTTAATGTAGTACATACTTAATCCTTCAAATTTAATAAACTCAAAGAAAATTCCAATGGATAAATATCTCTCTTACGAGGAATAACTTGTGGATATTATGGATCGCATAGATAAATTGATTTGAAACAAGAACAATCACATAGTCAAAGTATTGTGGTGAGACTATAAATTTGAAGGAGATACATGGGAACCATAAGATGTGATGAGGCAGAAGTATCCTAATTTGTTTTTATGAAAGTGGCATAATCTCAAGGGTGAAATTATTATACGGTTATAGATTGTAACACCCTAATATTGTTTTCTATTTAAATAAATTTAATTTCTCTTATAGCTTGGGATACATACAACGTAGGGTCTAAATGAACTATAATATAGTACAACGATATAACATATCAATTAATTTTTTTATATGAATAAGAATATCCAAATTTTTTAAGATATTTATAATGGTTTTATATAATTCAAATATATTGATAAATATGAACTCAATTTTTTATTAAAGACATTTTGTGCTTCAAAAATATATTTTTATTAAAAACTAATTTTATTGAATTTTTGTGAGAGAAAATTATAATTAATCTCTACCATTTTAGAAATTTTATTTCATAAAATTAACTTCATTTTATAAATAATTATATCAAAATTATCTTAGAGTTAAATTTTGATAATTTTATGAATAGTTTGATTTTTTGATAGATAGTGAAAAATACTATTTTTGTATTGAAAACTATCTATTTTTTTTAAAGAATTTAATAAGTTTAATTTTGTTTTAAAATCATTAAAAAGTAATATTAGTTTATCTATATTATTAATAGTCCTATTCAGTTCATTGGAATCAATTTTATATGGGTTTTTTAATAAAAACCTTTTATACTTAAGATGGTATTTTTTATAGAAAACTGATTTTCATCACATTTTGCGGGTTCATTTTAGTATTAAATTATAGAAAAACTATGAATTTAGTTTTTTAAAGTTTATTATATATTTTTAATAATCATAATTATTATTATATGATAAGGTCAAATTCATTTTTGGTCACTAACTAAGGTAAAACTTCATTACTATAGTAATGGTTAAATGGGATAATATGTGAATTAAACAAAATAGATATGGGTTAAAATAACCTAAAAACTTTTATAAATCATACTGGATTAGCATATATTAGTTATATCCCATCATATCTCCAAACTGGAGCCAATTTGGATGCATTTTTCTTGAATAAGACATTATTATATTTTAATTTTTTGAAAAATTCCAAGTGTGTCCTCTCCATTCCTTATAAAAGCAGACCCCTCCTATATTTTATATACACCATTTTTGGCCACATATATCATAAAAACCTGAAATTTTTATCTAGTAATTATAGGTTTTGGTAGTGTGCTTAACAAGGGATCTAATAGAGGTCTATCTAAGAAGAGGTAATCGTCTTAACCAACCTGTCAATTTATTTGTTCTTTTACCTCCTCTAAATCCATGGTATTAATTATAAAATAATAAAATATATATCCTCAATATAATAAAATTTTATTATGAATATGTAACCACCATTTTCCACATCCTTTCCATAGAATGGGAAATGAAAAGTATCACTCGTGCGTACATGTGGACTACCACCTCCACATAGCGATATGATTCATTCTCCAACACCATAATTCATGGTTTATTATCATGATGTATTTAATGTATATATATGATATTTATAACTTAATTACACTTCTATAAATATAATAAATTATCTACCTTATTTCCTTTCCATCTTTTGATATATGAAAACATCGATCATGTGTATGTATGAACCACCACCTTCACGAAGCAATATTGTAAAGACCCGTAAATTTCAAGGAATTTTTTTTTCTTAATTTTCTTTGGAATTTTACAAGAACGCAGTTTCTGACGGCACCTGATTCCGAGGCCCAGTGTTCCTGGAATCATTTTCCGAAGTTTGGCCCGGGTACATTCAGTGAACGGATGAGCCGGTTTTTCTAACTTTTGAACCGGTGCCCGGAATCGAATTCTGAGGGCACCAATGGAATCGCGACGCCGATATTTTCTTAGAAACTCCTCTTCTAGAGTTGCGTTGCTCGGGTGTGGTTTTTAATTTTTGGGCTTAAAGTTAAGAAATAAAATAAATTGTTCGACAAACTTTATTTTATTTCACTTAAGCCATTTGGAAGCCACTTGAAGCCACTTAAAGCTGCTTAAGCTGAGTTGATGTGGTTTGGGTGTTATCCAAAAATATCCTACCCTCTTGGTAGGATATTTGTGAGGTGGGGCCCGCACGAGCCCCCCGTTTCTTTCCGCTAAGTAACGCACCCGCGAAAACTCGTCATTATGAAAGTAAATTGACGCGTTTTCTTAAATTCTTAACGCACCATTTAATTTTGTAGTTTTGTTTGGAAATTAAATTAGTGGTTTATTCATTGAAATTAATTCTATGAATTAATTTCATTCGTTTCTTAACCAATTTGAAATCCGTTGGCGTAATAATAAAATAAGACCAACGCACGGCTTCTGGAAAATTGTTCGTTGAGAGGATTTGACAGAAACCAAGAGTTCTTCATCCTCCTTCGCGAAGAACACGAAGAACGCGAAGAACGCGAATAACGCGAAGAACGCGAAGAACGCCGAGCCCTCGGAAATCGACGACGCGACACCAAGTTCCGCGATGCCAGCGATTCTTCTTCCGCGACGTTCTTCCACGACAATCCAACCCCGCGACAACCTTCGATCGACAGCGACAAGGTAGGGGGTTGCGTTCTTTTCTTTTTTAAATTACCATGTGGATTAAAACAACAATATGGATTTAATTATTATTAATTAAATCTTTTTTGTTCTTGAACCTCGAAGTTCGTCGACGTGACACCCTTCCGCGACGACGCGACGCCGGATACCGCGACGACGCGACGATCCCCTCTTTCCGCGAAGAACACGCGTGCGACGACTTGATGAGGTAGGGATTTTATTTTGGAAATGCCCTTTTCCCATGAACATTTCTTTAAAACTAAAGAACCGGATTCAAATGAACAATTTTAATTTATTTAAATTGTTGGTTCATGTGTTGATTATAATTCTCCCATTAATTTTAACTAACGCGGAGGGTGCGGGCCAAATGAACACGGACCGAAAACCCTCCGCCGTTCTTCATGGTTGTGCAGATTTGGCGGGCAACAACAAAACATGACGCAAGGGAGGTTTGTTGATCCCGTAGTGAAGAACGGAACCCGGGAGGGACAACGGCGCAGACGAGAAGGAAAACGGACCACCAGAGAAACTTCGGTGGCCCACGGAAGCGGCCGACGGTGCGGGCCGCCGGCGCGGCTTCAGCCGTGGTGGCGGTGGCCAACGGACCCGCAGGCGCGCGGGTGCAGCTCACCCACACGGGACGCGGCGACAGCCGCGTCTGTTGCTCCAGCGCGACCCCAACGTGGGGCCACGACATCTCCAAACCGCGGGGGCAGCGCCCCGCGGCACCCAGGCGCTCGGCCGCTCGGCCGAGCCGAGCCAGGACGGTCCGACCGGCAGGGCCACGCCCTGGCCGGGCCAGACCAGGTCCGGACGGGTTGGACCGGGTCGGATCGGCCCGGGCCCGGACCCCCCCGTCTTTGGACCATTTTCGGTCAAATGCCCGTAACTTGAGCTACGGGCATCCAAACGACTCGCCGTCAGCGGCAACACGATCCTTGGATCGAGACGGTCGTTTCAGTATATAGAATTAAAGGTTTCAGAATACTTTGAGTTCGTCCGGGTTGGTTCGTACACGGAACCAACCGGGCCATCGGAGCGGAAACACTCATATCTTGAGCTACGGACGTTCGATTGACGTGCCGTCAGCTTTGTTGAATTCCTCTACGTGAGACAGATCTTTTGGCTCACTCCGCCCGAGGTTTGGACACAGGTGGAGTATGGTAAGGTTGGTTTTTCCTTAAAAACCAACCGGGCCCCTGGGACATAAAAGCCAAGAACTCTCAGACAGGGCGTCCGATTGACGCGCCGTCTGCGACGTTGAGTTCCTGTTGACGATACAGAACTTTTGGATACATCAACTTCGGACTTTTGTGACAGTTGATGTATCGGACTCTCGGCTTGTGGAGCGGATCCTCCCGAACGAGCTTGTTGTGTGCGGGAACCCTAGTACTGGCTGCGACTGCTACTTCGACAGTGATGACTGTGCAGAGATCCTCAATGGACTGCAGCGACGACTGTGCAGAGATCCTCAGTGGACTGTAGCGACGACTGTGCAGAGATCCTCAGTGGACTGCGAAGATGAAGACAACTGGTCTTGTATCCTATGTGGGTCCCAGCCATGCTGGTCTTGTATCCTTTGTGGGTCCCAACTTAGATGATTCAGTGCTGGTCTTGAATCCTATGTGGGTCCCAGCATAGATGAATCAATGAAGTGTGTTAATCTTGTATCCTATGTGGGTCCCCACCATGCTGGTCTTGTATCCTTTGTGGGTCCCAGCTTAGATGATTCAGTACTGGTCTTGAATCCTATGTGGGTCCCAGCATAGATGAATCAATGAACAGTGCTGGTCTTGTATCCTATGTGGGTCCCAGCCATGCTGGTCTTGTATCCTTTGTGGGTCCCAGCTTTGATGGTTCAGTGCTGGTCTTGTATCCTATGTGGGTCCCAGCATAGATGAATCAATGAAGACAGCTGGTCTTGTATCCTTAGTGGGTCCCAGCTTAGATGATTCAGTATCTATATCTGATCACCCCTTTCACCTTTTGACCTTGTGTTTACCTCATGTTTGAGTTGGGTTAATTAATAACTTAGGTATATGTATGGGCATATACCTAAGTAGAGGTTTACTGTTTACTCTCCTTTGTGGATTGTGTTGAACTATCCTGTGTGGATTTACTGTTTACTCTCCTTTGTGGATTGTGTTGAACCATCCTGTGTGGATTTACTGTTTACTCTCTTTTGTGTATTGTGTTGAACTATCCTGTGTGGATTTACTATTTACTCTCCTTTGTGGATTGTGTTGAACTATCCTGTGTGGATTTACTGTTTACTCTTTTTTGTGGATTGTGTTGAACTATCCTGTGTGGATTACTTTTCTCTCCTTCATGGATTGTGTTGTGCTACTCTGTGTGAGTATACGTTTTTCTTTCCTGTGTGGACTGGGTTGTGCTTGGGCTCGGATGTTGGAGCCGAACGGAATTGATGACTTAGTTATATATATGGGCATATACCTAAGCAGTGTCTGTTGTTACTTCGTGATTGTATCTTTCCTTGTGGTTATCCTTTGTGGATTCTGGGAGACCTTCGGGGGTCTCGGGGTCCCTACTGAGTAGCTTATACTCACCCCTGCACGGGCTATGCCCGCACTTTGTTGTGTTGGTTGCAGACGACGGACAACACTGATCGTGGTGGAGGCTTGCGGAGCAGGACGGTACCTGGAGGTGGACCACTGGGCGGGACGTACTCGGAGCGGACGGCTGGACCGAGGAGCTGTGGAGGCTATCTGTACCCACCCTTCAGGTGGGACCTTCAGAGGATGGCTCGACGCTGCGGTTTTCCTTTTCAGTTGCTGTTTTTCCCCTTTGAAGTTGTACTTTACAGTTGGGCTTGTATTTCCGGCCCCTTGCTTTCAGCACAGCTTGTTACAGTTTTTACTTAGTGTTTACTTTTCCGCTTGCTTACTCTGTGGTGCTTGTTTACTTTTCAAAGGAAATTCCTTCCCCTTTGTTGGGATTTACGGCTTGGTGCTAGTCGCCAGCCCCTGGCCTATGGAAGGCGGGCTTGGGGTAGTCACGGCACGGGCCCTGAGGATGGGTTGTGACAGATATGATCCATTTTTCATTTTCTATTTACATAAATGGTAAAAATGATATATTTAATGAATATATATATTATATATATATGTTATATTTTAATGAATCTATAAAGGTGAATTATTATTTAACTTTATTTGTTCCATCCATTGGAAAGTGCAAATAGCACTCCTGAGTACCTACAGACTACCATCTCCACGAAGTGTGCAATTCATTTTTCATCATTGATTTATATGAATAATTATAAAATATTATATAATGATTACATATGATAATAATGACAAGATTAATATTCTACATATTATATAACAATCATCAAATTATAAGGACCAAGACTATCAAACCGAAACATGCATGAAAAACTAAGTAGTTATCACCTAGAATAATGATTTTAATAAATAATTATTAATAAATGGGTGATAAGAAGTTATAATTAAACCATATATGTTATTATATGTATGAATATTGTTTTTTAATATATTTATAATAAATTTAAATTTATTATATAGAAGGTTTGAACACATAAAAATAAATATGAGACTTGAGGTACAAGATTTATGTTTCAATGACATTTTAATCATGATTGTTTATGCTTGAATTTCCATGGAGGAAATTATGTTATCATTATTTGATAAACTCACTAAATTATTATCATACTTTGTTTATTTATAGAATTTTTATTTTCTAATATAATTTACCTCTCTTTTATACTCAAAATGTTTTAGAAAATATTTTTAATAAAAGCTGATATTATTTCCCCTCTTTCAGTTGGAAAAACAATTTCTTCAATATCCATGCATTTTAAAATGTTTTCAAGAATGTTTTTATAGCCTATTCTATGATTTTATAAATTTATTTTGAACCATGTTTGGAAATTATATATATATATATATGTGAATTCCATACACTTATTTTTTATTCTTATGATATGCTCTCATTGATCATGATTTATTTTTTATGATTCCGCACACTTATGTCTTATGTATTTTTTTACGAAAAAGACTTATGGAAATATTTTTCATTAATGACATTTTAATTATTGAGTATGATTATTATAAGTTATGATCATGTTCTCCTAAAATTATTCATATGTTATTCTCACCTATGATCATTGATTGATATCTCTTATGTTTACCCATACTAAACACCTGAGCTCACCCTTTATTATATATCCATTACCAAGGTTATGAAGAAAGGTTTTAAGTAGGGCATTTCTATGAATTTTACTATGTGAGAAGATATTTGTGGGATACATTGAAGATATTTCATGATATAATAGGATTATGTATCTAGTCACCAAATACAATAAACCTTTCTAGTTTTGGCATGGATCATAATGTTATGTAATAAATATTTATATAATAGTATATAATATTTATGAATGAAAATTATGGGTCACTATAGGAATCAATTAATCTAAATTTAGATGCATATATTTCTTCTCCCACATCTAGGATAAAATTCATTTTCTTGTAGCATCAACAACCATGATGTTTCTATACCACTAAAATATCATAAGAATAATAATCCAACATCACCACCATGGTCCTATCACACACATGGGAAGAGTGTGGGGACACCACCATTAGTAAAAGGTGAGAAACATATCATTATTTATACAATAATAAACTACTCTAAAACTAGTTGCTCATGTATCTCCACTCACATCAGGGATCCGAATACATTGTTAGAATCATCAACCACCACACCACTGCTTTATCACCAAAATATCCGGAACTTACATGAAATTAATTTCATGAAGACTAAAGTTTCCCAATAAATCCATATCCCATACCATGATATTTTTATACTGAGATGTTACTCTAATGATGAGAGAAGGAAAAATTATATGAATACCCAACATGATCATCCATGAATCAATACTAGGGAGCACCCAATCCTGGAATCCAAAAAAACATGAGAGTACTTATCAACACAATTAGTTATTACTTAAAATTACATTTATGAAATATAAGATGATGTATGTATTGGTCCCCCATTAACGTATAACTATGTTACTCCATTAATAAGAATCAATTCACTCCTCTATATTCATTGGGAGTGAATTCACACTAAAAAAATCAATGAACATGTCATTTTAATAAATATACAGTACTTTATGATCTAATGCTGTTCAAAATTTAAAACATGAATAAACTATGACTCACTAATCCCATAACTAAATATAGTGATCTCACTTCTATTGAATGGTTGAATAAAATAACATTTCCATTAGTGGGAACCTCAATATGACAAGGGTAAGGCTAGGGGTCTGACTAAAAGCACTAACTTTAGAACATATGATACAAAAAATAATAAATCGCATAATATTTATCCATTATAAGGGTCTATAGAGAGTGAAAATTAATTATACATTGAACTACATTCATTGATATTGACCATATCCATCAATCATGCATATCTTTTTTCTTCTCTAACTATTAAAGCCCTGTTCTTGACAAGAACAAATCAAGGGTAGTGGTTATAAAATTGGATCATAGCATCATAAATATTCTTCTTCTTCTATACCACTAACCACCCAATTGAAACCAATCCCTACTATTCCCTTAAATTATATATATGAATCTATTATTTCATCACTATCCTCCATGTGGTGGTCTATCCATGGTGATGCTATGGATGTATTTTGGAAAGATTATAACCTTCCCCATAGCTATGCTACATATTTATAAAGAATACTCCACCACTAAATTTCACTCAAGGTCTCTAGAATAAGTGGTGATGTGTAAAAACACTATCATAACTATATAGTTATTCCCCTTGTGTCTCTAATCAGTCCACTAAGCTCAAAAAATTCCACTATAATAACATGTGGATGGAACATCTTGTGAGGTCAATGGCCCTCAACATATACTTTAATATAATCACGCTACCTTGGGAAGGGTGATATATCCTCAAATAAAATAATACCCTAAATAATGAATCGATATGTTAGAGTACCCTCAACACGAGTTTGAGAAAAACATCATCCACTAATGGCTTAATATTACATGTTGGAATCTCGATACAAGAATTGATATTTGATAAGTAAAAATACAATCTTGATGGAAAAAATTATTTAAAAATATATCTGAACCTCTATCATCCGAGGTTCATGCTCACCCCATGAATCAAGGAGGTATCTATTATTTCAATGTATATAATATTTCAAACTTACTTTTAGTCACATAAAACACAACATGAATTACCATATTCTCCACAAGAAATATCCATAATAAGTTAAAATGAGTGAAAAACTACCTCAGATCATAGGTAAATAATACTTATCATCCAAAAATCATAAAAACAATGTCTCATAAATCAATAATTGGTGGAGAGAGGCCCAACCACTAGCATGTGCTCATCACGAACCTTACTCCACTTGAATATTGTCAATTAGAAGGTAGTACCCTTTATCTAATAAAATGAAAGAAAAAGTATTTGAGCCTATCATGTTGAGTTGACATAAAAAGGATTTGAAATACCATAACTGAACATTATATAATGCACCTACTAACTTACTTTTACCCATTAATCGTGTTGGGAATGTATTTTATCAACAATACTCTTTATTATATATTGATTTTTATGCTCACAAATATCCTTGTTTGTTTTCTAATAAAGTTGAGTTAAGTATATTTTAGGAATACATATCATATTTTTAATTATATATTTGATGAAGTGAAAAGATATGATATTTGTTATATAAATACTATACATATCATTCGTTCAGTAAATGAACGCATGAATCATCATCCCTATGCTATGATGAACAATTCATGTATGGATTGGAAACTCTACATTCAACGAATGAAAAACATCTAGAATATTAACCATATATTGGAATCTGGAATCATTGTTCATACCCTACATTTGGGAGTTTGAATGTATGGTTAATCAGTGCTATGTTTGGAATTTTATGATGAAAGGATAAACATATGGATCATCATCCCTACGTTACTTTTTCTCCAAACATTACACACAGAATATAGTTTTGTTAAGGAACTCCACACTACACAAAGAAACCATATGCTACACAAAGGAATCCCAATATACATAAAAGAACCCTACACTATGCAATGGAACCCTAAACCATGCAAAGAAATCCTATGTTATATAGTTCAACCGTACATTTGACTATTCAATAACTGATAGTTTTATCTGAGATTCATGCAAGAGTCATTTATAATGTTATAGGATGATTTAAAGATTCTATTTGATTTATTCAAAGATTTTTATTATTGAATAATAGAACCATATTCAACATAGAAAATCAATCATATTGTTAAGGGAAGTTACGACTCCCCTAGTCAATTCAGATTTGAATTTTTTCGTTATATGAGGTGATTTTATTGGATCTATTCAATTGAAAGAAATCTATTTAAATGATCAAATTATTTTTTAATAAAAGTGTGGTAATGTGTGTTATATATGTGATACAAGTGATACAATATTCACATACAAATGAATTCTTGTTAGTATCTTTTATTGTGCTACTACAAAAAATGATCATCTCTTTTATTTGCAGAAGAGGCTATATTTTGGAGACATACATATTTTAACATCCTTCAACTATTAATTGATATTCATACTAAAGATCATTTTCAACCCGAATCGATTATGAATTATTCTTTCTTGAATACTTTCATATCTAATGAATAATATCCATCTAATATCAGTTTCTACTACTGCTGAAACTATGAAGATCAACCTGAACCATCAAAAAATAAAACTCTTTTGATTTATTAGAGTATCAACTACTCATAATTAGTTTTGGTGAAATGTCATATTCTTGTATTGAGATCTGGATAATTAGTTCCAGATTAAACAACTAGAAGACTTTGTTTATCCTTATTGTAAAGGTGTCAACTACTTACACTCAGTTGTAGATTTAATGGTCTTGTGATTAGAGGACCATGCAAGTGGAATTAACCATGATTATAGAGAGATATTTGGTGGAGTGGAATAGGGGATCTTTGTGCTCCTAACTATTATAAAATTGAAGTATTTATTTTTTCTATTTATCTGTATCTCATATTAATTACAGAATATAATGTTGTATATCAGCATAAATCACTAATATGTTTACAAACTAGAATCTATCGAGAGTTTCAAAAAGACACAATTCACCCCCTTTTGTGTTAATTTGTTTTATTCTGAACTAGCAATTGGTATCAAAGGCGAGATTTTGGAACAAATTTATAGAACGATGAAAAGAATAAGGTATATACAAAGAATATTTCAATAGATGATCTGAAAGAAAGAATGTATATGGTTCGTGTTCTATAATTTAATATTGACAACTATGGATTCTATAAATCAAGAATGATTATCTATTTGAATAATCTTGGATTCAAATTTTATTCAAAGATCAATACTCCTTATGTGATTCCTGAAAAACTAGAAACTTGGACTGTTGAAATAGAAGGTGAGTATAACATCAATTCAAAAGAAATGAATTCTATTATCTACGGACTTGGTTCAGATAAATTTAATTGTGTATAACAATGTCCTACTACATATGATATGTAGAAAACAATTATATTTATTTATGAAGGAACAAAAAATATTACAAAAAATGAGATATGATACTATTAATCTAAGTTTTGAAACCATTAAAATGTTTTATGGTGAAATAACCACATATATGAATGGATGGTTAATAGAGATTATCAATAATATTACTTCCTTGGGAGAAACTATCAATTAATCTAATCAAGAACTGAAAGTACTCAGAGTACATAACTCTAAATTGAATGTGATATCTGTGGTTATTCATTAATCATCACCTATCAAGAATTTGAAAATGAAAGAATTGATTGAAACTCTGATGATGTAAAAAGAAGAAATGAAAGATAAAGCTAAAGATTAAACGATTATAGTAAAAAGGAAAAATACTACTCTCAAAGTGACATCTCATAAGTAAAAAATGAAAACCAAAATAAGAAGTCAAAATAGAACAAAATTCACACTCCTAAAACTCTGAAATGGAACTGGATCAACTATCCATAAAATACAAAAGATTTTATAAGAAGAAAAGAGGATTCAGAAAAAAATTTAAGAAGGATGAAAAAGAACCTAGAAAAGTATGATTGTATGAATGTAAAAAATTGGGTCACATCAGACCCGATTTCCCCCAGCTAAAAGATAAAAAAATAACGATAGAAAGGAAGTATCAAACAAATGATGATTATGTGTATAAATGAAAAAGATCCATGAAGGCTACGTGGAGTATATATGAAGACCCTTATCGATCTCCAAAATATGTTTTAAAGAAAGAGCCACAAAAACTGGAATCCAATATGTGATTTATGGCTAAGGAAGAAGAAGAGGCACAATTTTATTACTCTTATAATTTTGAAACTGGTAGTTTCTCAAATACTAAATTACTTACTTACTATTCAATGTTAGAGTAGAAATATTATTATTTATTAAAGAAGAATAAATTAATGAAAAATATTCACAATTCTATTTTAGGTAAAAGAGATACCATGCTAAATCAACATTAAGAAGTATTTTAAAAAATGAATTCATCTACTAAAAATTGTATTGATCATGAGAAAAGGATTAAAGAATTGCAGGATGAAGTAGAATATTATAAAATTACTTCAATTAATTTTACTAAAGGATAAAAATTTTAAATGATATTATTGGGAATAATGATATTAAAAGTTAACTATTTGGAATAGGAATAAAGGGTAAAAAATCTAAATTATTCAAAAATTATTTTGTGCCCAATTCAAAAAAATGCTACCAACTATTATTTTGGAATAAAATGTCATTTCACTAAAAAAATGTTTTATGAAAAATCCTAAAATTAGTTGTATTAAAAATTATTTTATTTCTAAAAGTATGTATGAAGAAAGTGATTTAAATTATGGAAAGATAAGACATATATGGATTCCTAGATATTTACTTGCTAACACTGCTAGACCCAAGAAGATATGGGTACCAAAACAAACATGTCATTAAATTATTTTAAAAGAATATTACCAAGGAACAAAAATAATATATGGTATATAGATAGTGGCTATTCTAGTCACATGATTTGAGACTCATCAAATTTCTATATGATGACTCAGATGGATGGAGGTCTATTTAATTTTGGTGACAATGCAAAAGTAAAAATTATTAGAGTTGGAACTATTGGAGATCCAAAGACTATCTCAATCAAAAACGTTATATATGTGAAAGTGCTAAAGAAAAATATGATATGTATCTATAAACTTTGTGATGATGGATTTTATGTTGATTTTTCTTATAATTCATGCACTATTCTCAATGATAAATTACTTAAATTTATAGTACCAAGAACCAACAATGTTTATACTTTGGATTTAAATTCCCAGTGTAAATAGAAAGTGAATTGTTTAAATACTAAGACAAATGAGTCATAGATTTAGAATATAATACTAATAAATTTAAATTTATATGATTTACATAAATTACATAAGATATTTTTTATGATTTTCCTAGTCTTAAATTTGATAATAATAGATTCTGTAACACATGAAAAATTGGAAGACAACACAAATATTCTTTCAAATATATTAACAAAATTGCTATATCTAATCCTTTAGAGATTATCTACATGGATTTTTTTGGACCATCTAGAGTAGAAATTTTGGCTAGTAAATTATATGTCTATGTTTTAGTTGATGAATATTCTTGATTTACTAGGTCATATTTTCAAAACTCAAAAGTGAAGTATTCACTGTTTTTGAAAGATTTTGAAAAAATGGTTGAAAATGAAAAGGGTTTAAAAATAATTTCATTAAGAAGTGATCATGGTGTAGAATTTTAGAATCAAGAATTTAATTATTTTTTCTCAAACCCAGGTATTAAACACACCTTCTATATACCAATAACACCTAAAAATGGAATTTTTGAAAGAAGAAATAGAACTATTTAAGAAATGGAAAGGACTATGCTAAATGAATATAGTCTTCCTACCTATTTTTGGGAAGAAGTTGTAAGCACAACCTACTATATCATGAATAGAGTTTTAATAAGGAAAAATTTTAAAAGGACACCCTATGAACTTTGGAATAATAGAAAACCTAAAGTACTTTAAATTATCTTAATGCAAGGTGTATATCTTTAATAATAAGGACAACCTTGGTAAGTTTGATCCAAAAGATGATGAAGGAATATTTTTAGGATATTCTGCTACCTTTAAATCCTATAGAGTGTTTAATAAAAAGTCCAGGATTATTGAAGAATCATTTAATGTGACGTTTTATGAAACTGACCCTTTTATTAAAGAGAAATATCAAAATGATGAAATTACTAATTCGATTGACAACATGAAACTTGAAATCCCTAAAACAGATTTTGAAAATGATATTAATAAAATTTAGTCCGGTTCAAAAGAACATGAAACTAAAGAACCCGAAATTATCTTTCCAAGACAATCTAGAACCTTAAAGAACCATCCTTCAGAAACTATCATAGGAGACCTGTACACTAAAATTACAACTAGAAGAAATGTTGGAAACCTTCCTAATTTTTTTTTCTTTTTATCTTATTTAGAACCTAAATATATTGAGGAAGACTTATAATATAAGGGTTGGCTATTAGAAATTTAAGAACAACTAAAACAATTCAGAATAAATGGAGTTTGGGAATTAGTATAACTACCATCCTATTATCCAGTAATAGGAACTAAGTGGGTATTTATAAATAAACATAATGATCAAGGGATCATAACTAGAAATAAATGTAAATTAGTAGATAAAGTATATAATCATGAAGAAGGAATACATTATTATGAAACATTTTCCCCTATAGCTAGATTAGAATCTATTATAATCCTTTTAGATTATGCATCTCATATGAATTTAAAATTATATTATATGGATGATAAATATTCCCTTTTAAATGGATATTTAATGGAGGAAGTTTATGTTGAACAACCTCCTCATTTTGAAAACCCTTATAAACCAAATTATATTTTTAAACTTAATAAATCTCTTTATGGATTTAAACATGAACCTAGAGCTTGGCATAAAATATTAAGTTCTTTTCTTTTGAAAAATGGATTTACTATTGAATTGGTAGATCCAACACTTTTTAAGAAAACTGGTTGTTCTAATATTTTATTAGTACAAATTTATGTTGATGGTGAAATTTTTTGTTCAAAAAATAAAAATATTTATAATGATTTATCAAAACTATTGAAAAAGGAATTTGAAATGAGTATGATGGGAGAACTAAATTTCTTTTTAGGATTTCAAATTTATCAAAAATATTATGGAAATATTTTAAATCAAAGTAGATATATTATTGATTTATTGAAAAAGATTAGACTTGAGAACAATAATACATATACAACTACAAAGTGAACCCATATAAAACTTGATTTGGATGAAGCTAGAAAACCAGTTGACAACAATTTATATAGAGTTATGATTTGAAGTTTATTGTATATTTTTGTTAGCAGACTAGACATTATGTTTTCTATATGTTTATGTGATGGATTTTAGTCAAATAAAAAATGATTACATCTTAATACTTTGAATTTTTTTATTATATTTAAAAGAAACTATTTTCACTATCTTATTTAACCTAAAAATTATTATTTTAATTTAATTTCATATTCAGATGCTGAATTTGGAGGTTTTAGATTAGATAGAAAAATAACCTCAAGAACCTATCACTTTTTAGAAAATTCTTCAGTATCATTGTCGAGTAAGAAGAAACACTCATTTTCCCTATCAACATCTAAGGCATAATATATTTATATTGGTAGTTTTTTTGCACAATTATAGTGGATAAAAAACACACTACTATACTTTGGAATAAATTTTAATAGTATAAATATTTTATGTGATAATACCATTGCTATAAATATTTCAAAAAATCATATAAGTCGTTTTAGGACTAAGCATATTGGTATATGAAATCATTTTCTAAGAGATAATGTTCTTAAAAAGGATATATAATTAGAATTTGTTAATACCGAATATCAATTAGCTGATATTTTTACTAAACCACTTCCCATTACAAGTTTTGATTTTATTAATGGGGAGTTAGGAATATTTAATTTTAAATAAATGTTTATTAATTTGTTCTTAATCTCTCTAATTTTATTTTAAGCAAACTTTATATGTTTTTTTTATTATTTATTACTCTTTATTTTTATTTGGTTATGTATTTTTTGGTTTTAATGAGAATTTCGTTTCAATTTATTTTTATTCATCTTGTAAAATTAAAAATTAATAAGTTCATTCTCAATCAGTATAAGAAAAATATCTACCTTCTACTGTTATTCTCTTTCACGACCCCTCATTTTTTAGGTAATCTCACATTCCAGTTTACCAAAACCCTAAACCTTCAAATTTCCGATCATAAAACCTTCAAAAGTAGAAAATTCAGTAAGATTTGAGGATGTGGGTCCAAGAAAACCTATTCATCAATTGAAGTATTGGAAAACTCTTCAAGGAAAGGTAATTGATTTAAATTAGATAAATCAAATGAATACATTTTTAAATAATACTATAAGGTTTCAAGGTTTAGAATTAATTTTTATAAAAAAATATGCATTTTGTTTTTTTATATATAAGTGAAATAGTTCTATCAAAATTCTTCTTTTAGTTTTAGATCTGATGAGGAAACAGTTTTTTCCCAAATCTATCATGATGAGTTTTCTAGCTCTTCAGTTTAGATTGCTAAGATTTTGGCCTATCATCATGTAGGGGAATTTCATTTTGATTTAAGAAATTTAGGATATGAGATGTAAAAATCATAAGATATCATATTTTCACTTTTTGGAACTAGAATTGTTAAGAAAATGATGAAAATAGATCTTAATACTGATCAATGATTCATAATGAAATTAATTAAGTATGGAATAGTTCTAAGGATGAAAGAGATAGAGAAAGTCATTTATCAAGATATGTATACTTTGTTTTTGTTCTTGAGCTATATTATTCTGAACTTCAGTAGATAAATACTAAGGTATATGAGTCATTGCTATCAGAAAGATGAAAAGATGGGTTTTTACCCCTATGTAAGGATTTTATCCCTATTGTTTCTAAGGCTGGGAAAGATAAGATACATATATTTTGGTCAGAGATTCCATCATAGAAATATTCTCAATGATGGAACTTTCATAAAACTAGGATTTTTTTTTGATTTAATCTTGAAATTATCTTCTATTAGTTATCATTGAAGAACCAACAAGGTTAATGGATGGAGCTTAGGGGGAGCAATTACATGTTGTCGGTTCTGTGATATCAAGGCCCAATGAAGAAGAAGAATCTAGAATTGATAAGGAAAGTATTCACTAGAGAAGAATAATTTCAATAAATATTTATGATCTAGTGGAAGTTGGCCAAGCTAGATAGGAATAAATTACTGAGAATGAGGTTCATGTGACTAGAAATTTTGGATAAGTTGCTCAAGGAGATGATGAATTTAGAGAAATTGATCATAATTCTGATTAGACTGTTCCTAGAAATCTTTATTTAGTTACTTTTTATTTTGTTGATGTAGGAGAATTTGTATAAATAGAGGAGGAGGATCAAAGTTCCGATTTAATGGAACTTGAAAAAATCCGAGATCAATCCACTAATTCTTTAGACTAATTAGAAATAGATAATAAATATATTGTTCAAAGTTTTAATCAATTAAATGCTCCGAATCTGAGTCTTAGTTAAGAAATTGAAATTTAAAGGAAAAATATTGAAGTGATTAGAAGTTCTATTGTTCCCAGAGATGAGTTTGAGGCACTTCAATCTCAACTTAGAGGCATTCAATATAATTTGGTTTTTGTGGGAGATCTTGAAGGGTTAATCACATCTTTAGGTAGAGAATTCAGATCTTGGAAAGATGAATCTATGAAGAGGTCTAATTTTGATGATCTCAAGCTCATGTTGGGAAGATAATTTCAGTCTATCAGGGAGAGTCATCAACTTCAAACTTTATACCTCAATCCACTTATACTGACTTGATAAGACGATTTAAAGCAATAACTTCCATGATGAATGAATTAAATAATAGGCTTCACACTCTCGAGTGTTACAATACACCTATAAATGTTTTTTGGATAATCAGATAGATTAAATTATTCAGCTGACCTCAAATTAATCCTGGTTGGGACCGGTCATTCATCAAGTCTGAGATAGATTGAAAGCCTTTATTCAATCTAAAGAATTAGTGAGTGAGTTTTTAAAGGTGAATTTTCTGTAAAGATTTAAGATCATGTAAGATTCAAGGAAACTACTTCAATAATGGACAAATGTATTTAAAAATCATTTTCATATACTGGTAGTGAAGGTGCTTGAGATTCATGATTTTTTTAAGACCATTCCTCATCTGGATTCACCTTCTACCCATAGAGATTCTGATGCATAAAACCCTTCTGTTTAGAGCCCCTCATTTTGAAGGCTTATTACATTGATTATGGGATGTATTCATAATTTTTCAAAACATTTGATTTGTATTTAAAGTTTAACTTTACTTTTAAACTATAACATCCCATAATTTCTAAACTTAGTTTTGTTTTATTAAATATATTTATTTATAAATAAAACAAACTAATAATATTTTTGAGATGATTTTATTTAAAAAAATAATTGAAAATAATTGATTTATTTGTTTATTTATAGTATTCAAATTTATTCTAAAAAGACATATAATTTTTCTTTATTTAAAGGAATATTTTAAAATAACTATTTTTATTATTTTTTTTCAAAATGGTTATTTAATAAAATATTTTAAATGGTAATTATATTAATATAAGATTATAATTAATTTCATTTTATAAATTTATATTTACAAAAAAAATTATATAAAAGTATATATATATATATATGAAATAATAATTGTTAATTTTGAATTATGAAAAATTAGTTTAAATAAATATATTATAATAATTAGTTTTGAATTATAAAATACGTTTATATTTTAAAATTATTTTGTTTTAATATATGTGAATACAGATATTATGATAATCCTTATATATATATAGTTTATTGAAGAAATTAAATAAATATTAATAATGATATAATAATAAAAAAAGTGGGAAATCGAATTAGGGTTAAGGGAGAAGGGTTGCATCATTCCGATAGAGAAAGGAGGGGATCGGGTTTCTTCTTCAAGATGAGTTTAGGGAGAGGCCGGGTCGATTCAGCAAGGGGTTTTGTCTTAGGTTTGGGTATCACTAAGTGGGGATATCATTCAATGATGTCTGAGTGACATCGAGCTGTGGATGAGCACAGTCGTGGGAAACCGATGAGGCATCGTTTGGGTGAGTTGTCTTGTTTGCGAACAAGGAAAGCCATTAGTGGGGGTGAATCCAACATCACCGAATGGGTTAGTCGAAGAAATAGTGTCTTGATCTATCCAGATTTGAGGGTTTCAGATCTTATCCAACATATTGAGGTAGGTGTTATAATTTTTCTATTTGGTTTTCGGTTTTCTTTTGGGTATCGGTGACGTGTTAAATGTTTTCTTCTTTGATCACTGTCATTTGTTGTCTTTGGTCCATGACATGATTTACTTTTGGATTATAAACATTCAATACTTTTTTTGGGTCCACAATTGGTTTTTCTATCCATATTTAACTCCATTTTATATTTTTTATGTCATCATTGCTTTTCTTTAATGTTTTTTTAAATCGTACATGTGAATGTTTTTCTATATTCAACCTGAAAATCGAATTGCAGAACTTCTGTTTCAATTTAATGTAAAAAAATTTAGCAGATTCACATAATTATTAAATTATACTCATGTATTTATTTATTTGGATAATCCAGTTGCATAAAATATATATATCTCTGTTTATATTTGACTTTGATCAAATTTCATTGCAATCCAATCCATATCTCATTGCAAGTTGAAATAAAATATACATATTTATTCGTATCTCCAAGTGTTTAAATTGGGATGGACATAAGACTGGAAAGGGGGGACATTATTGATAAAGGAAGAGGCTTATTTCATTATTTTCTATTTTCCACTTTAGATATTTTTTGTAAGATCATTTTCAATTGAAATTGGAAGAGGAAGAAGTTTTAAGGGGTCGTCTACACATGATTTTGGTAAGGGAAATTATTTTGTTTTATTTTCAAATGATTATTTGTTTGTGAAACCAATTTAAATATTTCATCTTACCTTAATTTTCAATTTATAATTACTCATACTTAGAAATATAGTTATACCCAAATGATTTTTTTGTAAGGGATAAATTATATTTTCAAATTATGATTATTAATTTCCAGATTAGTAATGAATTGTATTTTTTTATATCAAAGTTATGTTCTTCCAAAAGGGAGATTATATACTATATTTTTATGTATAGTTTTTAATTATAAATAATTATTTTCAAGTTAAAAACTATGATTGTATAAGGGAGTTTATACATTTTTATCAAATTATTACAAAATATTATTTTTATTTAAGGGATTATTTATTTTCAAACATTTTTCCTCCTAGAGTTTAATTGTAAGGGATATTTTGGTGTATTAAATATTTGTTCGATCATGAATTTAATTTTTCATATACACACACACACATATATATATATATATGTGTGTGATTATTATGAAACATCAGGTTCTTTTATTTAGAATTTAAATTAATAATATATATATATATATGTATATATATATGTATATATATATATATATATAAGGATAAAATGTTTATTGACATGTTTCTAAAAAATGTTCATAGAATTTAGTCATGTTACACTGAAAATAAGGATGTTGCATTATCAAATAGTTATTTCCATTCATTATGCATAATATCAACATACCTTGTATTCATAATAAACTCATGTTTTCAATTTAAATTTTATGGTTTATATTCAAAATTATTAAGCACATGGATTTCTTCAAGAATTAAAATGATTTAATTAAGATATTTCTTTTATAATTCTATGTTTGAAACATAAATATTTATTATGATCAATTATTTATTTTAATAGGAAATATATTATATGAATGAAAGTTTTGATAAATGGACAGTTCATGCAAAGGATTATGGCCTGAGTTTTGGTTGTAACCAAACTCACAAGTGGTATTTAATAGAAGATCATATATTTATGTATATACATACTTATATATAAATATAAGCGTGAATGTGTATTTTAATATAGTGAAATGTTTCTCAAAGTCAAAAACTCCAGTGAAAGTATATAAAAGTAATGAAAGTTTAAAATGTTTTTAGAAAAATCAGCACTTGAACATTGTAAATATGGAAGGGAATTAGGGAGTGAAACCATACTTTATCAAGTGGGTAGGCCCAAGACAGTATTCAACATTTCAAGAGGCCTCATATTAGTGTTTTTTCTCAAGAATCTTGGTATTGTTTTCAAAACATCACTGCAATATGTTAAATTGTTTTTTACATGTACGTATTTTATAAAGTGATATGGTATTTTTAAGGCATAAGTAATTTCAAATAATGTTTTCAAATGATATTTCTAAAAGTAAATTTGAAATTATTTTGAAAATAATATTTTCAAAAGAAATTTTCAAGGATTTTTAATGCCATGATCCATCCCCTAGGGAATGTTCCATGACTAACCCAAGCTTCCCTCTGATAGGCCAGGGGCTAGTGACTAGCACTATGTAGGCATATCCCACAAATGGGAGGATTTTTCCTAAGTACCTATACACACGCACAAAACTCCAAGACAAAGGTATTGGAAAGTAAAAGGCCAAGGAATATATTCATGCAAGCCACTCAGTATTACACAACCATAGTTCAACGAAAATTAAATACAGTGTAGAAAACCAGGCTAGTATACAATCCCACAAAAAGAAAGATAGAAGACAAGTAAAACACCAAGTCCCTGAAGCTCATCTGCTGAAAAACCTACCTGAAGAGTAGGTGATGGGTAGATACCTGTAGCCATAGGAGTATGACTCATATATATGATCTCACTCAACACCATGTGTTCCTTGTCCTTCCTATACTTCATCAAAGAGTCAAATGTCCACACAAGACATAACATGTGCAGGAAAAGCCTATACAGTGGTGACTAAATCAATACTCAGTAGGATACACCGAAACCACAAAGGTAAAGCACAAGGGAAAATACACAAGAAATACACAGTCAGGTTGACACAGGTATATACATACATAATCTAAGAACATATAGATATAATTGTTTTAGAAATTAGGAATCATAAGTTTTCAACCTCATAGACAACATTAGGATTCTCATCGTAAGTTTGAGAGGCAACACATGAAACTAGGAGATTTCACTCCATGAGCTCAAAAATCCTCGATGGCACCCATCTAAGAGGTACACTCCATCAGGAACAACTCTACCATTCCCAATGGTATATATGAGAGAACGTTCTCCATCAAGAACATTCTACTAGGTCTATCTTTAGTGCCCAACACCGGAGGTTCAATCATCGTTGTCTTGCACCCAACGCATGACTAAGGAAACCCAAGTGGAGAGGCCAACCCACACCACTGTACATGAAAGTGGGATCCCTACTCCAAACCATCTCAAGAACCCTCTGTCTCTCTTAAAATGGGTGGACCATACCTCAGTCCATGAAGGGAGTACTATCTCTTATCTAGGAATCATTTTCATCAAGTGGATGGGCCCGATCCTCACTACAGTTTCTGACAGCTGAGGAAGCTCCAACTCTAATTTAGGAACCTCACCTTACCTAGTAGGGGAGTACTAATCAATGACTAGAGGACATGTGCCCTATTACGATAGGGTAGTACCAACTCTATCAGTTCATGTGGGGAGGACCCACACCCTGGAACCATAGGGGAGTACCGACTCCTATCATAGAGGACTAGCACCCTACCCGGTAGGGGAGTACTGACTCTATTTGATCATGTATGATGGACCCATTCCCTGGAATAGTAGGGGAGTGACACCCCCATAAGAAGCTACCTAAAGTAAATAAACCCACTCCCATGACTTGGGGAGTCCTATCATTACAAAACATGCTGATTCCCGCTCAAGCGTTCTTGTTCTGGAAGGAACTACAACTCAAACCATTAGGTTTTCTACCACCTTTCACAAATAATTACTTAGAGTATCTCAAAAGGACCATATCAACTAAAGGGTCCCAATTCCATAGACGGATCTTCAAACAAATGCTCTATTTGAGAGTTATGGATGTTTGAGAGAAAAGAGGGTCGGTTGGGTCTAGTTCTAGTCTGACCTGGGTTTAAAATGCCTCGGAATGGCTGGGCACAGTCCTGCCCACTGGGCTATGGGTTCAGCCCGCCCGATTGGGGTTGTCCCACCAGCTTCTACCCAGACCGAATTAGAGCGGGCCTGTGGCGCTCATCAGGGATGAAGTAGCCACAACCATGCCCCTTTCCTAAAATGCAACCAGTAGTTACCGGCTTCCAAATCATCATGCCTACAGATTTGAAACACAAGACCGAGTCAACTCTACGGCTGAGGCCATATACTTCTACGCATGGATAGTTTCATGGATGCAACTGTCACTATTTCCGCGGCACGCCGTCGCGGCGTACGACCTCTGCCGCCCTGCACGTGGCCACTGTGGGATACCACCGATGCCAGCGCACAAAGGGTTTTTTCCACAGGCCACCGAACTCACTATGGTGGTCTGTTTTGAATCTAGAAGTTGTTTCGAATCCCTAGGGCCACCCTCTTTACTACTGTGGGCTCGTAACTTTATTGCGATCACTTCCGCCAGAAAGCGCTCTATTGAAGGTGTCTCACGCTCCGCTTCGATCCACCCACCATCGTCATCATCGCACTACCTTTTTGCAATTTCTGACTACGATCTATGATATAATATTGTTTCACCACAAGGTTAATGCATGATGATCATTCGTTCATATCCCCGCAAAGACTGAAGAACGTGCAGGGATAAAGTAGAGAGTAAAACCTATAAAACAATTCAAAGAACAAACCTCCTCCGTCGTTCGTCTCGACGTTAATCCGCTCTCGTTAGAAGGATCATGAATGAAATCAAAACAGAAATTCATTTCCCCCAAATCATCCCACAGTTAAGAACCCCCCACAAGAATGATAAAACTGTGGGTCAACCTGTTCACGTGATGATCATTGTTCTTCATTTAAATCCAAGAATATGGAAAGGCATTATTTAAATAACAACCCCTACCTGGAGAGAAATTTCAATCTCAGAGTGGATTTTTCATTGACAGAAATCCATATGCATAAGCGATCAATCTGACATTGAAGGAAGGATCTCTCGAAGGGGAGGGGGAAGTGCTCAATGTATTTGGTGATCGTCACTCATTGTTCATCAACGATGATCCTACAGAGATTTAGAGTGTTTCTCCCATGTCAATGATGCTCCCCCTAGTTAAAACATTAAAAGAGGGAACACCTTTCCATTACCACTGTGTTGCAACATCATTTTGCTAATTCATTAATGAGGTTCATTAATGAGATTCAGTATTGCCTTGTCGTTTCACCATAGTGATGATGTGACACTACTTAACAGTTAAGAAAACAAATAAAATAACTTTTTAAGTAATTTTATTTTTCTTCTGAAAAGTACAAAAACTCTCTTTTCTATTCGACCCTCCCCAGTCGATAGTATGTCTTTTATGGGAGAATCCCAACATTTTGAGTTCAATTGTGCCCTCATATTTTTGATCAGAGAACTGGTTTAAAATTTAGAAAAACCCACTTGAAAGTTTATTTAAATGAATTTCAAAATAGTTTGAAAATCATCTTTTTCTCTCAACCCACACCGGTTGAGGTTAAGTCCTTCATAAAAAGAACATCTCATTATGAACTCAACTGTGGTCTCAGATTTTTAATCCGAGTTACCGTTTGTGAGTTATGAGGATTTGAAAATAAAATAACTTTTATTTAAATTATTTTATTTACGGTTATGTCCCAAAAACCAACTTTCACAGTCACCCCGCACCGGTCGATATTAACCTCTACCTAAGGGAAGCATACCCTTATGAACTCAACAATAATATCAGAATTCCAATATGAGTTACCATTTATGAGTTATTAGGATATTAAAATAAAATAACTTTATTCAATTATTTTATTTACAACAAAAAATTACTTTCCACTATTGACCTGCGCCGAGAAATATTAGGAACTGCCTATGGAAATAATACCCTCATATGCTCAATGATGGTCTTGGATTTTCAATCCGAGTCACCATTCGTGAGTTATAAGGATTTGAAAACTAAAATAATTTTATTTAATTATTTATTTATTATTATGCCATTTTTGGGTTTTCAAGATGTCTTGACTCAGTGTTTTGTTCTATATAAGCTTGTGTATTTTTTTTCCAGAAAATCACTAGAATATGTTAAAAACAAACATAAGTATTTTCTAATGATATATAGTATTTTTATGGCGTAAGTATTTTCAAATAATGTTTTAAAATGATATTTATAAAACTATTTTGAAAATTATTTTAAAAATAATATTTTAGAAGGATTTATCAAGGATTTTTAAAACCCCTCACCGAGCATATTTAATGATCACCCCTTGTTTTAAATTATTTTTTACATGTCCATTACAGTTTCCCAAATCTATTCATTATGGTGTGAGTGCATGAAAAATGTTTTATTTTATTTTATTTTGTTCTATAAATTTTGGTAAAGTTGTAAGGTTTGTCTAATCATCCAAAACCTAGACTAGTAAATTTTTTCAATTATGTAATGTGTTGTGTAATTATTCTATTTCTTTTATAAAAAAATATTACACAACATGTTTTAGCATCAACTTTAGGAAGCTAGTGTCTGGGGTGTTATATATATTTTGTACATTTTATATATTTTTTTTCTACATTTACTACTATGTTATTTCTATTCAAATTTATACTTCCATATCACATATATTATTTTTCTATCCAGAAGACTATAATATTAATTTATAGTTTAGTGCTGTGTTAATTGTGGTTTATATCATTTTCTATATTAAAATTTATTTTTGATATCACAAAAGGGGGAGAATATTTATGAAACACATATTTTTGGAGAAACCTTTTAATCAAAATAGTTTTGTGAAATGAAAATATTTTATTAGAGTTTTGACAAATAATATATTTTTTATTAGTTATTTTATGGGTTTTGTGATCATCAAAAGGGGGATATTGTGGGGAATGTATTGTCTCAAAAATACTCTATATTATATGTTGATTTTGATACATAGAAATACAATTATTTGTTTTCTAATAAAGTTTTGGTAAGTATATTTCAGGAATATATATCATGTTTTTTTGTATATTTGATGAAGTGAAAAGCTATGGGATGTGTTATAGAAACACTTTTCATACCTTATGTTCAGTAAATAAACGTATGGATCATCATCCTTACTCTATGATGAATAGTTTTTGTATGGATCAGAAACCATATGTTTAGCGGATGAAAAATATATGGAATATCAACCCTATGTTGGAATTTTGAATCACTGTTCATACCCTAAATTTGGGAGTTTGAATGTATGGTTAATCAATGAAATGTTTTGAATTTTATGATGAAAGGTGAACATATGGTTCATAATCACAATATTACTTTTTTTCCCTACATTATGCGTAGAATAATGTATGGTTAAGGAACCCTACGATATGCAAAGGAACCCTTCACTATGCAAAGGAACCCTTCGTTATGCAAAGGAACCCTTCACTATGCAATGGAACCCTATACTATGCAATGGAATCCTACACTATACAATGGAACCCTACACTATGTAAAGGATAACTACCCTACACAGTTCAAACCTACATTTAACTATTCAACAACTAAGTTTTTTATCTGAGATTCATGCAAAAGTCTTTGATAATGTTACATTATGATTGAAAGATTATCTTTGACTGATTCAAATATTGTTATGATTGATTTAGATAACCATATTCAACGGAGAAAATCACTCCTTTTCTTAAGGGAATTTATGACTCCCCTAGTCAATTTAGATTTTAATTTATGTGTTCTGTCAGATGATTTTCTTGGATCTATTCAATTGAACGAAACCTATTTAAATCATTGAATTATTTTAGAATAAAAGTGTGGTATTTTGTGTGATATATATGATATGGGAGATATGATATTAATATACTATTGTATTGTTGTTATTATATTTTACTGTGCTTTTGCAATAAATAATCAACTCTTTTATTTGAAGAAGAGGTTACACTTTTGAGACGTACATATTTTAACCTCTTACTGTTGTTATTTGATATACATATTGAAGATCATTTGCAACCATGATCACTTAAGAATTATTATTTATTAAAGAATTTCACATCTGAAGAATAATATCCACCTACTATCAGTTGACTCTACTTTAACTATTAAGATCAAACTAAACCATCAACAAATGAAACTCTTTTGATTTATTGGAGTATCAACTGCTCATACTCAGTTGTAGTGAAGTGTCAGCTTCTTGTATTAATATGTGGAAAATATAATCCCTGTTAAATAACCATAAGACTTTGTTTATCCATTTTGTAAAGGTTTCAACTTCTTTCACTCAGTTGTGGATTTGAATGTCTTGTGATAAGAGGACCTTACTAGTATTATTCACCAAGCTCGTAGAGAGAGTGTTGGTGGAGTGTACTAGAAAATATTTATCCCCCAAACCACTATAAAATTTCTGTGTTCGTTCTTTCTATTTATCCTCTTCTAATATTCATTATAGAACATAACACTTCATATCTGCATAAACACATAGGAGGTTTACAAACTAGAATATATCAAGAGTTTTGAAAAGACACAATTCACCCCCATATTATGTTACTTTGTATTATCTCGACCTAACAAACTGATGTATTATAGATATGAATTAACTATCATGTTATCAAGGCCCCTAAAAAATGATATGTCATACACCTCATCTATGGTAGTATCCCTAGTATAATAACTAAACTCAATACCCCTTTAGAATTATTTTCCTAAATTCACAAACCATTTCTCACATGACTGCAAACTCTTAATTCTATCATTTAGAAAAACCCACTCTAGTACCCCTCTCACATGACCCAGACCACTAGGGCCCTAATCAATCTAAAGGTAATCCAAGTTTTCCATCACAATCCCACCTTCAATAGGCTATGGGATGGTTACTAGCACCAAATTGGAATATCAAAAAAGGGTGGACTTAACCTATATCAATCCGTAATAAACTCATATCTCTATCTTATAACATATCCATCAGCACCAACATAATATATATAAAATAATGAACTATATAATACACATTCACGAGACAAAAACATATTAGTATAATTCCACATAAAAAAACAAAGGAGTTTTATTTATAAAAATCCTTTGAATCTAACAGATATAAGACATTTAGAATATTCTCACTATATGTACTCCTGGAATGATCTCATGTTGTAATTTTCATTTACACCATCTAAAATCCCCATGATCCATCCATAATCATCATGAGTTAATAGAAAATAGATTCAAACAAGACCCACTAGATCCGAGTCTACCAAGACCATCTCCGATCCTGTGTGTCATCTACATAGACGCAACATCTGTGAGAACAAGATCTGTATAGGGGTGAGTATAAATATACTTAATATATAACTCCAAAAAAATAAAATATAGGAAAAAATTTCATATTGAACTATGGTATATATAAGAATATAGAGGATAATAGGGAATAATAACCTAGATATTATCTTCTACTATGAGTCTAAATGTTTTAAATAAGATCACAATCATCTCAGCTTAAATCCTTGAAACTCATACCGTATGAGAAAAAAGGGATGATCAAAACACTTAAGTGAATAAAAATATTGAAATCGATTGTCAAACACATGTCACATATCAAAGGAAACAAAATGGGATTTTGAGGCATCCCAAGTATCAAAGTATCAAATATAATCTACCTATACAACCCCCACATCACCATCAAGACCCACAAAATAGGTTTTTACTCCTTGTTGATGAAGGTCCATCACTCATGGAAATACCACACCACATAGCCCACCATATATTTTTCACAAATCTTGTAATGAAATGGGGGAAACCATTCCATTATTGTTAATAGATAGATATCTATCAAGGGAATAATGACTCATACTATCACAACCACCCATGTATGAAAATACCACATCACCTCATATAAAAAATGGGGAGCTCAAGCCTCACTGGAAGAAAACATAGTCGATGGGGGTACCTAACTCATTGGATGATCACATGACTTGATTGAGTTCTTAATTAGGGGGGATACCAACCCCACGTATAGAGGATATAATTACATTATTATATGGGGGTATACCAAAATAAATTATAAAATGAATTGCATAAATATTATCCTACCCCTGGGAATACGAGGGGTATATATACCAAACCAATAGGATGAGATATTGGATATAAAACCCCTAGTATATGGGTGGGGGGATACTGAACCAATCCATAAACTAACTCATAGATAGAGGATCCCACAACCTGAGTGAATAGGAGGATACCTATCAAACTTTAAGATGAGAACGTTATATTCATCAAGTCCTAACTCTTCCACTAATCCTCGAAATTAAATTTCAAGATCTTCCCATAATACATTACAAATAACCTCATTTCTATGAATGTAAAGTCCCATTATGATCTACATGGAATAATACTACGAGTAAGCTATTTATTTGAACAAATTGAAAAACTAGTAAATAAATGAATAAATACATTACACTTCAATGATGTGGGACATGCGATTTTTCATAGGCAAAACACATAGTGAACTGAAGTAAGAGAAGGACATTCCCATTGGGGTGAGTGGTATCCACATGCATAGTCTAATGGCTCCCACATGCACTGTATCACATTTTCCACTCAGGTTGTTTGGATGGACCTGGCATGCTATGAAAAACATCTTGGTCACTAAACTAGGACACATAGCGGGATGGACCATTATGATGGGCCACACACGACCCAACCCTTGAATTGGAGTTCATGCCTAGCAAGAACACTTTTTGTAAGACACGTTGGTCAAAAGAACCATTCCTACCACTTGGTTGGTGGGTTCCCATCTAATCATGACATATTATATGGTCAAAAATGTGGGTAACATATCCACCACTTCACTTGTGTGTCTTTATTGTCACACTAGCTCCACCTCTAATAGGACAAGAGCTGATTAATAGCACTGAGTTTGAATATCTCACAATATGGGTGGCCTTAGCCTATATCAACATACAACAAACACAAATCTACATCTCATATCATAATTTATAGCACCTTAATATTATATAAAAAAATGGAATTAATAAAACACATACATGATATGATAAAATATTGTTATAATTCCATATATGAAAATAGAAAGGATTTTTTTGTATATAAAAATCCTTTGAATCCAACAGATACAAGACACTTGGAATATTTTCACCACATGTACTCCTGGAATGATCTCAAGATGAAATGATAAAGACCACCATATAAAATAACTATTATCCATCATTCATCACCATGTGTTACCAAAAAATATCTTTGAACAAGACACCCTAGCTCCAAGTATACCAAGACAATCTTTGAACTTGTGTTTCATTTGTGCTAACACAACATGTGCGGGTACAAGATCTGTGTGGGGGTGAGTATCAATGTACTTGGTATGAAACTATAAAAAACAAAGAAAATATAGAACAAATTGTCATATTTAACTCTGGTATATTTATGAAAATGGAGGAGAATATGGAATAATAACCCAAATACTCTCTACTACTATGAGTTTCAAGGTTGAAAAGAAGATCAAGACCATATCATCTCTACTCCTTGAACGTCATACCATATGAGAAAACCTGGATACTCAAAAAACTTAAGAATTTATAAATCATGAAATAGATAGTCAGAAGCATGTCACATCTCAAAGGAAAATAAATGGATTTCTATGGAGTCACAAGTATCAATGTATCAAATCCAATCTACCTAAAAACCCCCCAAATTACCACCAAGAACCATAAAAGGGGTACACTCTCCTCACTAATGAAAGAATACCATTCATGGAAATACCACACCACATGGAACACTATATATGTGTCACTGATTATGTAATCCAAGGGGGGGAAACCATGTCATTTCAGAGAATAAATATCATTCAAGGGAATACTAATCACTTTATCACAACAACTAAGTATGATAAAACCACATCACCCTATAAAAAAAAAATTGAGATCTCGTGAATTGATTGAAGAAACACTGTTATAGGGGAATACTAATCCTAGTGGATGATCACATTCCTTTACTGAGCTCTTAATCAAGGGGGATGACAACCCCATAGATATAACATCTCATGCACTGGGTATATAGGGGGATAACAAAAGAACTTATAAAATGAAACGCATATGCAGTATACCACACTTGGTTATGTGAGGGGGATATCTACCCTACCAATAGGTTGTGATAGATGAGTTTACACCCCTATTATATGGGCACATAGGATACTAATCCTAACCATAAATAGACTCATAGATAAAGGATCCCACACCCTAAGTGAATGGGTGGTTACCTAACATAATTGTAGGATGAGAATGTTATGATCATTAAAAACTAACCCTACTTATAGCCCTATGAATTTAATTTCAAAAACTACCTATCATACCTCAAAAATAGCCACATATGTCAGAACATAATGTCTCATTGCGATCTACATGGCATAATACTATGAATAGCATATTTATTTTTTCCAAATTGAACCCCCCAGTTAGTAAATGAATAAAAAAATCACACTTAATAGATGTGGCCCATGTGGAGGTTCCCATAAACACCACATGGTGCACTGATTTAAAGGAAGGACACACCCACCAGGGTGAGTGGTACCCATATGCACTACTTCATGTTTTCCACCTGGGTTGCATGGATAGACCAAACAGGCCATAACACCCCTCTTATTCTCTTAATAAGGATATATAGTGGGATAGACCACTTTAATGGGCCACATGTGGCCGGAATCATGCATTGGGGGTTATGTATGGAAATAACACTTTTGTTAAGTACTTTTAGTCAAAATAATCCTTCCCCCACTTGGTCGGTGGGTGGCCATATGATTATGATATATCATATGGACAATAATGTTGGTGACCTAGACATCCTTTCACTTGAGTGTAGTGGTGGTCCACTATCCCCACCACCCTATAACATCAATAATTATGGGCACTCCTCTTAGGACCACTGTCATCTGCTACTATGGTTGAACTCATCTCCATCATCATTGACTAACACTGAGGTTGGCCTCATCACTGCAACCTTTATCCGCTACAACATCCAACCACATCATCACTAACCCCATCCACTTTAATGTCTTTATCCCATTCATCACACACCACAAACTAAGCCTCTATCACTATATTTATAGATCTAAAATTTTATAACCACAACCCTACCTAGATCTTCCTCCAATGATCCATGTTTCCCTCATGAAGTTTGCCTGAGATTGGGGCTTTTGTTGTCAAACTACAATGGGAATTAGAGTTTCAATATTTAAAATAATGAGTGAATAAAAGTGTATAATTTAAATCCTAGTCTCCCAAAATTAATATACCGTGGATTATGGTGAATAACACAAATCATGTCTTAATAGAGATATTGTGGAATAAGGGAATATATTGAATTGGGAAATTATAATAAACATAGTTTAAGATGAATTCCTATTAAAAACCATTTGATAAAATAATTCTTTAATCCATTAATAATAAACAAATTATTATTTTCAATAATTATTTAATCAAACATTTGATTATAAATTATTTTTAATAAATCTGTTTTTACTTATTCATCAACTAGAATTATTGAAGTTAATTATATTTTTTAAAATATTTTATTTTACCATTAATTATATAACATTTATAGAATGATAACTCAAAAATATTCACAAATAATGATGTGATGAAAATAAAATAAAGTGATGAAAATAACAAAATCCCTATCTCATGCATGGTTCTCTCATTTATGATGGCTGTTCTCGTATTGTTCCTCATCATAGATCTGATGATGAGTTCTTCAATTCCCTTTTAAAAGATCCACTATTTTCATATAATAAATTCTTATGGTTCATATGACTATCCTTAAGAATTAATATAAATATGATGATATAGAAATAGTATCTAGGTTTAGGGTTTCTAATTACCGTTAAGGAAATAATGAATATTTTAAACATTTAGATTTTTAAATTATAATTCAATACACAAATCCATCCCATGGGGTCCCTAATGAAAAATAAAGTTATAAAACCCATAGGAAAAAACTTATGTTAGAGATACAACCATAGTGATGGTTTTCCTACCCGATAGTTTGTTTAGAGAAAATGAAAAAAAATTCAAGAATGTAGAACATGGGCTAAAAATAATATTATTATACTTTATAGATTTTTATCAAGGCCCTATCATGCCCATAATTCTACATTAGATTATCCTTGGGGTAAAAAAACACATCTAAATATTCAAAACCATCAAATATTTTTTGAGTCCCTTTTCTAGGTTAAATTTATCATTTCCCCCTTAGAGACACCCTGTGATTATGAAATTCAAAATTTAAATAATTCAAGTTTGGAAAAAACCCAAGTCACTAAAGAATGGAAATGTTCAAATATAATTATTATGAACATAAATTTTTTTATGTTTATAATATATGTTAGTAGCATTGATACATTTTTTGTTTTAAATTAAAGAAGTTTTAATACTTGATAAAAGAGTTGAACAATTCGAATTTGATTCCTAGTCTAACGATTGTTAAAGAAACCTTATTTATAATCACTAAATGAGTTTATAAGGATTTAATATTGAATTTTCACATAAATTTATGATAATAATTATATATATATTGAATGAGTTTAACAAAACCATAAAACTGAAGCAAACATAATGACTCCCTAGTGGATGATCATATGGGATATGATTAAATGAATACTTATGTATAGTTATGTAATTATTCTTAATGAATTTTAAGAATATGAAATGTATAATATTATATAAAGTTTGTCTCAACTTAATAATTCTTTCACGTTTGATATCTATACTCATTTAGTGTAATGATAATTAACCTCTAAAAGTATAACCTTTAGTTATCCATTGCTGATGTTCATCATGCAGTGTTATAGGTTGTGAGAAGTTTTTATGGTTAACATGTGCAGGATTTAATAATGTGATATAGAATATGCTCATGACACATAGAAAAGGGGTTTTAAACTATATTAACCACAATTTATACCACATTGAGTGTCATGCGATATTTATATGGTATATTAGGAGTATATATTTCATATTGGAGTCTTAATACATATGGTTAGAAAAGATACCTATCCTGAGAAAATTTATATGTTGATACATTTTTAATACCAAAATTGTGGTTGTTCTAATCAAGGGATGGTTGGGTAGGTTATTAATCATATCCTTAATTATATTAAATAAATATGGGATTATACTCTCATATAATGAATATGAAATCTAGTCCCCTTATTGATACAGACTGAAAGAGTGAATGAATTTACCTTGGTAAGTGACATGTAATGTTCTTATCTATTATATGAGGGAAATGTGATTTGCTCATCCATCGGGATGACTTACATGTGATTTTTTCCATTTGTATGGTCAGTATATACTCAGTGGATTTAGAATGTGTGAGTCAACAAAATGGTATTTGCATATTCTACTTCCCATGTCCACTCAATACCTTATAAAAAAGGATCATATGATTATTCATTATTTTACATGGTAAAACTAGTTGACACATGTATAAATAAACATGTGTTTGATAGATATAACACCAAATCCCTTTATATATTTAGAAAAATTGACTCTCCATTAGTGGATACTCTTGGATTATATATATGGATCCAGGAATTCATATTTTTTATCATTGCTAAAAATAACCATGGTGCCACAATTTCTAGATGAATAAATGTGGATTAAATTTTATAAAACATAGAGATAAGTAATAAAAGGGGTTTAGAGAATATCCAAAAGTATTTTTTGATAAATATTCACACT
Source organism: Viscum album (assembly GCA_963277665.1). Classification (NCBI taxonomy): domain Eukaryota; kingdom Viridiplantae; phylum Streptophyta; class Magnoliopsida; order Santalales; family Viscaceae; genus Viscum; species Viscum album. Next base: position 816,824,998 of record OY728162.1, read on the forward strand.
ATATTTCATAATATGTTATACATGGTGATATTGATGATATATTTTCAAATGTGTTTTTGAAATTCCTAATGAAAGTTTTGGATATGATTTCATAATTTTTTGTATAAGATACCATATAAACTAAAATGACACAAAGTCAATTTGTATTTTGTATAAGTATACGATTGATGGAGATATTACCCTAAGTCTATATACACATGATGATTTATAAATTATATAGTATAGTATAATATAGTTATGTTGCATGGTATGAAATAAATTAACTAAAGGCATATCATATTATTTGGTTTAGGAATAACTTAATGAATTATATGAATGATACCATATCATTTAATTTCCAAAGTCATAGTGTATAATATATTCATTTTTAAGTGTTTTTATATATATCAATAATATTTTATGATTGATGATATGGATGTTTAATGATAAATATTAATTTTTAGTTTGTATTTAATGTAAGCTAGAATTACTATATATGTTTCATTTGAAAAAATCTCTAGGAGGATCAAGTGAATTTAAATATTAAATTATTATCCAAAGGCTACAAGAATTATAACCACATACATTACTTGAATGTTATTTAATGTGTGATAAATTTCATGGATTTTTTTGGGAGCATTTCCAAGTCCTATATAAGAAGTCCAAATGCCATGAAAATTATATCCCAATAATCTAGTGATTATTTTGATTGATTCTATATCTTCATTATTTATTTTTTTGATAGGTACTATCATTCCCCGCAAATAGGTAGGGTCTCACCCAAACATTGGGTGATTCATCAACCTATGAATACCCTAGGAGAAGGGAGTGTTTTGATAGATTCTTAGTGTTCTTTATTTAAATCATTATTGATTGAAGGAGGTTCATCCAAAATCATTATAAGGTATACATGTTATTAATTTTATTTTATAAATTGTTTTGGTTTCATATCATGGAAATGTGGTTTATTATCATATTTTTTTACATGAATAATAGTTATGTGGTCCAAGGAAACCCATCAAATCTGACTCTCTAAACTGATGATGTACATAATTTCCCATATGATTTACATTTCCATATACCAAAAATATAATATGGGGGATCCCCAAAATGTAAATCACAATACACATTCAGGTATTAACGAAGTGTTGGAGGAGTATGATGTACATTCTATTTAGGATTTATCTACTTTAACATAAATTCCAATGTAGACTGTGCATGTGATCTAATCCACCCAACTATCAACTAACCCATATATTATATACAAACCTTTAAAGAATTTATTTAACTATTTTATACAACCTTTCATGATTCACTACTAGGATTCCCAAAAACATTACTTATGCTAACATCCATCTTATATTTGGTTATACAGCTAGTGTGTTCTTCCTTCCCTAAAGAAGCTGTAAGAATGTCCTTCCAAAGCTCAAGGATGATGGTCCCTTGTTTCACTTTCTCCAAAATGACATCTTTAAAATAAATATTTAAATTTAATATTAATGTGATGAATTTATAAAAATATATTTTGAAAAAAATAATAATTTATTTATTATAATCTTATCAGCAACTTAATTTGATTGACCGGTAAGGTATATTCCCTATTATTTCATTATATCCTTTTAAATTTTTTCATATAAAGTGGGGGGATAAGGAGGACCAAACATAACCTCTTCATATATACTTCATTTTTATATTAATTCATTAATGTTTTAAGTAATATTTTCTCTTAACATAATATATACCTTCCATGTTGAAAAGTATGAGGGTATACATTCTACACTTGGATCTCCCTATAATATCTCCATGATTCCTCTTCAATAATAATAACCAAGTAATTCATTAAATTATTACTAAAAAATGATACAAAATAATTTCATAAAAAATAATTAACATATCAAAAATGCACCTCCTTCCAAATATAGGAGAACTTCTTCTATGAATATTCTTATAAAAACTCATATTTGATATAATTAATTTCATTAATTTTCGTCAAAAAGATGTTATATGAAATAAATTTTTATTTGAAATAACCCTGTCTAATTTCTACAAAGTAAAACCACTAATTTTTAATAAATTTTGTATTTTTTATATCAAATGAAAACTATAAGTAAATAGATAATTTTTTTAAATATATAATATTTTAACCATTGGTCAAAATAATATAGTAGAGATGTTATATAATTATGGACTCCCATAACTAATCTTTTAACATATACTTCATGCTTTTCCAAATAGGAAATAAGATATTAAATTTAACTATACTCATTAATAACATGGAAATAGAAAAAAAATTTCATTTAGGCATATTAGGTTATTATTATCATTGAAATCATATTATAACTTTTGATATTTCTAATGATGAAGTGAATATTTTAGTAAACATGTACCCCCATGTTAATAAAAATTTGGTATCTTATTATATGTATTATAAGATTACTCAACAAAAATAGACTCACCAATAATTAGATCGGTAGTACGTAAAATAATTTCAACAAATAAAATTAAAAATTTAGTGATTTAATATAATTATCATAGGAATATTCATATGTAGAGACACACACATACCTCTATAGATGTTATTCTATATACATTTACTTTATTTAAATATATAAATGTTAATATAATGAATTTTTTACGTTTATTTGAATATATTTAAATGATTATTAGAAGTGAATATGTAATTATTCATAATAAAAAGAATAATATAATATTTTTTATTTAAAATTGCTAAAAAATATATACATGAAAATGATGAATATAAAAAATTAGTGACCATAAAACAATTGTGTCTAGTTTCTTCAACTATAATTGTTTCTAATAATACATTGAAAATAAAAATTAATATAAACATGGAAGAATACATGAACATCTAAAAATATAAATATTGAAGAAAACAATTAATGTTATGTAACTGGTATAAGTTTAATGGAAGTAAATGAAAAATAAAAATATTTACTTTAATTATTAAGATATTAATAGACTGATGTATTGATTCAATGTGATTATTTTATATATCATAGACCATTCTCATATCATTCATCACCCATTTTTTTCTTACAATGATATCAGCCACAATTTTTGAACAAAAAAATATTTTTTAGAATACATCACCATGATAAACAGTTTCACTTTACAACTAAATATTTTCAAATAATCACGTGTAAATAAAATATAATAATGCTTTAATCAAATTTTTTTTTGAAAAAAAGTTAAACTTGAACACTAGTACTAAAAATTTTATATAACCAAATTCCAATATATCTTCAACAACTCCAAATTTTTCATTTAATACAGAAAATAGGATTTTATATTTTACAATAAAAAAGTGTTACTTTAATGAAATATATTACTCCACTATTTTGAATGGTGGAATTATTATTTTTGATTTTTTATATAAAATGTATAACCATTAATATCATAACTTGAATATTTGGTCACATTGTCACACAGTACCCTACCCAACCATTTTATGATTTCTAAAGTAGATGATTCAATTATAAAATTCTTCTTCAAATGTGAAATATTTTTTTTATAACCATTCATCAACCACATGTCATTTCTTTTTTGAAATTATTATTTTAATCCATTAATATCTGATGTTATATATGGTTGAACCTCACGTGAGTTGTTCAAAAGGAATAAATGTGCCTCCATTATTTCATCACATCCCATAGACTTTACTTTTAATCCAAAGATACCATTACATCTATTATTGACCCCCACATAGTGAGATATAACGACACTGATGTGCTCTACCTCATACAAGTAGTCAATACAAAACATAATTACCTCCTCAGATATATATATTTTAATAATATAAGCCTATAGTTGATGAAGTTTCGTAATGTATCCCTATAAAATATTCATATATTATTCAAAATAATTCATCTAATGTAAATATACGAGTCCGCACAACCTTATCTCTAATATCAAATGAATCATTAGATATACCATTATATCAAAAAGCAATGGTGAAAAATATGTATCCAATTTACAATGTATAATAGAAAATTCATATCATAATTAAAAAATTTAGATCTATGGCCTTTCACTACTACAAAATAGGCATTTAATAGTTCTGTTATTTATCAAAACTAGAATAAAATTCTAATAAATTTCATATTTATCAGCACTAAAAAAAGAGCTAATAAATTTAACCTTTTATCTGCGCTTTATTTTTGAGCACTGATAAAGGGTATCATTTATCTGTGCTTTATTCTTAATGATGATAAAGGGTATCCTTTATCAGTGCGTTATTTTTAGCACTCATAAAGGGGACCCTTTATCAGAAATTTATTTTTAGCACTCATAAAGGGGACCCTTTATCATTTTTTTATTTTTAGTGATGATGAAATTAAATAATTAAATAAATAAAAAATAAAAAAAGTTTTTATTAAAAAAATATTACAAATTTTATTAATTAAATAATTTTTGATAAAAATGAATTGATTGATTATAAATTATTAAATAGTAACATTTTATTAATTAGATAATTATGATAATTAATGTTATTAAATTATATATATTAAATATATAGATATATATTAATGTATATAAATATGATTTTTATATTACAAAATATTTATGTGATTTACTTTAAATTATCATATATTTATTGAATAATGGTATATAATTAAAAATTAATATGAATTAAAAATATTGACTAATTGTATAGTACTCGACACATAATTGAATTTCGTTTGATTTTTCAATTCAATATAGATAAAATGAATGTTATACGTATTTCACATCTATGTAATTAATGTATTTTTATATACAAGACACACACACACACACACCGAACTTATCCATTTTTTAAATATTTTTTTAAATTGTACCTATATTCTTAATTTATTAAATTTCACTCATTTTATACATATATGCATGCACTCAAAATTAGATATTTATTAATAATGTTAAAAATATATTTGTAAAAAATATTTATAAATAAAAATATTTATAAATAAAAATATTTATAAATAAAAATATTTATAAATAAAAATATTTATAAAGAAAAATATTTATAAATTTACATTCACTATATTTATAAAATTATATATTTATAATTATAAATTAACAAATATTTTTTAAAAATTATTTATATAATTATAAACAAATAATTATGTATATTTAAATAATTACTAATTTATAATAAATTTAATTAAACAATGAATATATTGACTATAATTATATTTTTATATATTTATTATATATATATGTATAATTATATAAATATATATAATGATATAAATAATATTTTTTTAGAAATATTTCTATAATTATGAATAAATAATTATAATATTATAATAAATATATTTAAAAAATAATATATTTACTATATTTATATTAATATATATTTAATAAGTATTTATAAATATTTGAATTCTTTTATTTATAATTATAATTATAAATCCTTTAACAACATTTTTGTAATAAGCACTGAAAAAAGAATCTTTATCAGCACCTTTTTCACGTTGATAAAGATGATGATTTATCAGTACTAAAAAAAAGCACTGATAAAATGAACATTTATCAGCACTATAAGTTTAACGTTGATAAATGTTCCTTTTATCAGTGGTTATGTAATAAGCATTGATAAAAGGGCTCTTTATCAGCACTTATTGGTAGGTGATGATAAAAGTTTCCCGATCTATTTTAAAAATCCTAACCATTTGCGAACCTGTCGTGATATAGAAGCTTTCCACAGAAGCCACCCACTGCTGGAGCTCATCCTCAGTGAATCGAAGGTTGGATCATACCACTTGACTACCTCCAAACATCTCATCCGACATCCTAAGAGGGTCTCATATTTTCTTCAACCTAGAAAGGTCGGACTTCCTATTTTCTTTGTGTATTTTAGGTTTCGTTTTTGATTTCTTCTTCTATGATTTGTTTATGATCATTTTTTAAATTTTTATTTATGATCCTTTGTTTAGGGAACTATTTTTGGTCTGTTTTCATTTACTACCGAAGTATGAACCATTGTTTATATCTGACACTAAACCTTGGATTTATTCATTGTTGTTTTATTGTTATGTTTTATATCTTCTTACTAAATAATTTTTTCATATATGTATATAAATGTGTAGAAATTTTTATGTATTTTCTTGTTTATTGACTACTTATTTTTGGCACATTGGTGATTACCTAATGATTATATATATTCTGACACCTTTCATACACACCTCTGTGGACATGCAGCTTCAGATTCTATTTTTCAGGAACCAAGTTAGTGGAGTGATGTATGTTCCTCTATTGGATATATGTATCATAGGATCTATTTCCTCTTAGAATTCACTATGGTCCTTAGTTTTCTTATGGAGTAGATTTAAAGGGGTTATCCTCAGTTAATCACATGAGGTTTTATCACATCAATCCTTCACTTTTTGAATCATTATGATGCCTTTAGTTCATGTTATGTTTGAATATCAGGTTTTATCTATTTGATATTTCTTATAGACTATAAGTGAGTGAGTGTTTTATAATGGTGTGACATGTATGTGTGTCTATATATCTATTGCATCATTTATTTCCATAGTTTTTTTTCTAATAGGTATGCCTATATCAGGTAATGATGATTTTTGGATTGCATGTCCATTGACGCCAAGGGTCATGCTAGAATTTTTTTCGACCTATAGTAATAATTGTTTCTATTAGGGGAACCTACTTTTTATGGTTTTTAAACCCAATTTTTAAACCATCCCTTAAAGACTTTGAGGTGTGTTAGAGGTATATGATGATCTGACCTGGTGTTGTTTGTGTAATTCAGGATAGGGTCATTACACTATCTATCTTCTAGTTTACACCTAAAAAGTTTAGTGATAATATCATTTACTATATGCCTTTATCTCCCTCAATTTTTTCAAATTCCAATAGACTTTATTATTGGATTTGGAATATCTAGGTGCTCAGATATTCTGGTAGAAGTGATCCATATTTACCTTATTAGAATTTTCTATAACTTTCACTTTTGATAATGAATATATTATGTGTATTTATTTATATATTATATAAAATTAATATTTTATGAAACCAATAGGATGGACATGAAGAAAAAATGGATTCAAACTAATCATTTGACAAAAAATATGAAGATGAAGTTAAATATTTCATCAAGTTTTCAAGAGAGTCTATAGATGACCGTTCTAAAACCCAATGTCCATGTTAATGTTGTTGTCATTCAAGAAAAATTAATCTGAAAGGGTTGGAAGAACATTTGATTTGGTACAAAATAGATCAATTCTATAAATGTTGTACTAAACACAGGTAAATATTTATTGTGAACATTGATTGGGATGATACTATAATTTTTGAATCATTTGATATGAATACCTTTGTAAAATATGATAGAGATTTCATGGATGAAATGGAAATGGAAATTGAAGACGACCTTCGTGATTGTCCAAAGCTGTTTGAGGAGTTAAATAGCTGTTCCATGAAACCAATGAATATTGGTTGTACTATATATACAACATCGTTAGTTGTATTGAAGTTATATAATTTGAAAGCTAACAATGGATGGATTGGCACTAGCTTTACAGAACTATTTAGTCTTTTTAAATATATGATACCTGAAGAAAATGAACTATATTCCAAACAAATGATCCTAAAATAATGTTACGTTCAGTGGAAATGATATCTAAAAAATACATTCTCGTCCAAATGATTGCATATTGTTTCTTAAGGACCATGAATCAATCATAAAATTCCCTAAGTGTGGCGTAGATTGATACAAGAAAAATGAATCAATTCCATCGAAATCTGTATAGTACTTTCCTTTCATTCCATGGTTTATAAGACTATATGGATGTTAGGAAACCGCAAGACAATTAACATGGAATGAATATACAATAATTAAAGATAGGAACCTACATCATCCAGTAGATTCTCCTCAATGGAATAAAATTGATTATGAGTTTCCTAAATTTGGAGATGAGTTGAGAAAACATCATCTTGCATTATCTACAGATGGAATAAATCATTTTGGTGTATAGAATAATAATCACTGTACATGCCCTATCATGTTGGTAAATTATAACTTTCCGCCATGGTTATACAAGAAGCACAAATACATTATGTTGTCTCTGCTTTTATCTAGACCAAAGTAAACCTATAATGATATTGATGTCTATTTGGTTCTATTGATTGAAGATCTGAAATTGATGTGGGATACAAGTGTTACAATGTTTAATTATCATAGAATTGAATAATTCACATTTAGGGCCATATTGTAAAGAATGATAAATGACTTCCCAACTTATGTAAATTTATTAGGATATAGAATTAAAGGAATGTTGGGCTGTCCCATTTGTAAAAAATTCACATACTTAGTTCGATTGAAACATTCCTCAAAGACTGTGTTTTTAGGAAATTTAAAATTTTTACCTTCACAACATTAATACCAATCCTAGATGACATCATTTAATTGGAATATCTAACAAGGTACAACATCACCTCTAACAATAAAAAATCAACTATACAAAAAAGTAAAAAAAGATTAATACTATTTTCTTTAACCATTTTTGAAAAAACTTAAAAAATCAGGTTGGAATAAGAGATCAATTTTCTTTGAATTACTGTATTGGAATTGATTTTATGTCATATATTTTATTGATTTCATGCATGTAGAAAAAAATGTATTTGACAATGTTATTGACACATTACTAAATGTTCCTGAAAAAACAAAATACTAAATCAAGGCTATGTTGGACTTGATTGAAATGGGTATAAGAGAAGAGTAGGCACTAGTTAAGGGTAAAAGGTTGAATTTTCTTCCTCCAGTAGCTTACACTTTATATAGGCAGGAAAAATTGTAATTTTCTCTTTTCCTTATAAGTGTAAAAGTTCAACAAGGGGTATTTCCCAAATACAATAATGTCATGTCAATTACTAATTTGAAGTTACAAGGACTAAAATCACACGACTGTCACGTTTTGATGCAAGATTTAATGCCTATATCTTTTCATTACATTCTGCCTCAAAATGTATAATATACATTAACCAGAATCTACTTCTTTTTCAAAGCCATATGTAGTAAATTTGTAAACTTGGTTAAATTACCAATCACGAATAAGGAGATTTAAATCATATTATGTTAATTATTAATGTTATTCCCATCATCATTATTTGATATAATGGTCTACATGGTGGTCCACTTTGTCATAGAGGTTCAACTATGTGGTACTATCCAGTACAGATGGATGTACCCCATTGAACAGAATATTAAGATTTTGAAAGGGTATATCAAGAATTTAAGTCGTCCAAAAGTTAGTATTGTAGAACGATATTTTGTTGAAGAAGATATTGAGTTTTGTACTGATTACCTATCAGATTTTGAAAGAATCAGTCTCCCAAATCCTCATCACAATGATCTCCTTATGGGTGAAGGGATTTCAGGAAGTGATGTTTTTAAAATTACCATGATAGAGTGGGGGCAGGAACATCTTTACATATTACAGAATAGTGATGATTTTGATTCATACATTGAATCCCATGAAGAAATTATTAGATATTTGAATCCATCAAGGGATGAAATATAGATATCAGATACACATAATAAATTATTTATAGGATGGTTGAGAGATCAAATATATAAGGAGTTACCTAAAAATACAAATTAAATTTCCGAACGAATTCAATGGCTATCCAGAGGACCAAATGAGAATGTTATATCTTACACTGGGATTTTAATCAATGGTTATATGTTCTATACACAATAACCTGATGAATTCATTATGATGAAAAAAAATGGGGTTACATTTGTGGATGAATCAATGCACATATCTGGTTCCAAGTATAGAAATATAATTTATGAAAATATGCCATATTTTGGCATTATCGAAAAGATATTAAAGTTGGATTATACAACATTACAAGTGCCTCTTTTCAACTGAAAATGGGTTGACAATATCAGTGGAGTGAAAGTTGATGAAATGGGCTTTGTGAAGGTGAATTTTAGTGTATAAGGGGAAAAAGATGATCCATTAATAATAGAATCACAAGCTATAAAAGTATTTTATGTCTCTGATCAAAAAAATAATAATTGGTCGATTATCCTACTAGAGACTACAAAAATGTTGATTCATATGAAAATTCAATTGAGGATGACCCTTTCATTGGGACATCACAATCAGTTCATGTCAGTCCCAATGTATAAAATGTATTGTACATTAGAGACGACCAAAAGAGGGAATTTGGATTCTTAAAAGAGGAACCAAATCCTTGAAACCTTAAAAAAATAAAGATATTTCAATGAGAAGGTAAAAGTGTTTTTTAATATATTATGTTTTTCATCATAATATTATATGTTCTCTACTACATTAACATAATCTAAATTAAATGTTTGACTACTCATGTAGTAAATGAATTTTTTCATGAATGGCCCAAAGGCCTTCTTTTTTATTTTATTATAGATAATCCCCCTTTTAAGGGTTTAAGGGGAACCCGTACATGACCCATAGGCCCAAGGAACAAGGCCCGACATGACCCACAATACATGACCTGAAGAACTAGAGGCATACCATGACCATTAATGAAATATTGATTTAATTTTTATTATTCCTTACAGAGTTCATTTTTTAGAAGATTTATGTTCATGTGTCTTAACTTTGAAAGAATAGAAATGATGTTGTCTCTACTCAATCACATAGGTAATATTGACTTTTTATAGTAAAATTATTTTTCATAGAATTAATATATTATTTCATATTTATGTTTAATTTATTTATTTTTATCATTACTCACATAATAATTGTTTTCTTATACAGGTGCATTATTTTGTTCGAGTTGGGGTACTCTATTTAACTTTCATGTTCCTTATCCCTTAAAACCTTTTCACCCATACAGTGGTTCATTTATCACTTTCTTTCAAGTTACCTCCACTACCTTTGCAGGAAAAACAACGATGCTTCCTCTGATCTATTAATGAGGAAATCTTGATGTTTTTATAGTAAAATATTTGTCCATATAATTAATTTATTGTTTAATATGTATTTTTAATTTATTTATTTTTATTATTACTTACATAATAATTATTTTCTTATATAAGTGGATTCTTTTGTTCGAGTTGGGGTGATCTGTCCAACTTTCATGCTCTTTCTCCCTTAAAACCTTTTCTCCCCTATGGTGGTTAATTTATCAATTTCATTCAAGTTACCTCCACTAGATTTCTAGGAATAGAAATGATGCTGCCTATGCTCAATTACAGTGGTAATATTGATGTTTTCATATAAAAATCATCATCTATATAATTAATGTATTATTTCATATGTATGTTTAATTTATTTATTTTTAGTATCACTCACATAAAAATTATTTTATTATAAAAGGGGATTATTTTGTTCAAGTTGGGGCACTATGTCAATATTTCATACTCCTTATCCCATAAAACCTTTTCACCCCAATAGTGTTGCATCTATCAATTTCTTTCAAGTTACCTCCACTTCCTTTTTAAAAAGAGAAAATATGTTGTATCTATTCAACCATATAGTTAATCTTGATGTTTTCACAGTAAAACCATTTTCCATAGAATTAATATATTGTTTCATATGTATGTTTATTTTTTTTATTTTTTTATTATTACTTGCATAATAATTTTTTTCTTATATAGGTGGATTCTTTTGTTCGAGTTTGGGTGCTCTTTCCATCTTTCATCCCTTTCTGCACCAAAACTTTGACATACTTCTTCTCTCACAAAACCTTTCACTCATTTAGTTTTAAACTTTATCAATTTCTTTCAAGTTCCCCCCACTATTAAATCATAGAGGTAATCTTGGTATTTTCATAGTGAAATCATTTTCCTTAGAATTAATGTATTATTTCATATTAATTTATAATTTATTTCTTTTTAGTGTTATTCATAATAATTGTTTTCTTATAGAGTTGGATTTTTTTTTGAGTTGAGGTAGTTTTTTGGAAACAAATCATGCTAGAAAGTTAATGGAAATCATGGTAACATTGATAGTTAGGATTGTTTTTGAATGTATGTAATAATTTTTATTTATGTAATTGTATAAACCAATGTTTGTAAAGTTTATAATATATTATTTTTATGGTATTTGTTTTATAAATTTAATTTCATTTAAATTCTATAATATAACTTTTTTTGTTGATATCTAATGTGTTTCTAGTGTGTTTCTAGTGCTACAATGTTCTTTTACAGCATACTGTAGTATGGACCCTTATTAGCACTTTTAAAAGAACTGATAAATATAACCTTTAATAGTTCTTTTAAAAGTTCTGATAAAAACCACATTTATCAGTGCTTCTGAAATCGTTGATAAAAGTCCTTTTTTAGCACTTTTATAAGTGGTAATAAAGAGTTCCTTTAGTGATTCTAAATTAAAGCATAGATAAAGGTCCAATTTATCCACATTTTTTAGCACTGATAAATGGCCCCTTTGTCAGTGATTTTTCATTGCTGATAAAAGTCCTGGTCTTTTAACATTGTTCACATTGTTAGCACTTTTCTAGTGCTAATAAAGGCCATTTATAGAACATCTAAAGGACTATTTTATAGTAGTGTGGTAATAAATGGATTTGTAAAAGTAAAAAAACATGATGAAATCCTTTCTAACACTTATTAACAGTTATCCAAAACAAGAAATCATTATTTGTTGTTATATAAATATACAATTATCATGAGATTTCATTTTTTTATATTTATATACTTCAATGAAACCATTTTTTTTTCATTTATTGAATACTTAGTACATACTATAATTAAATTTAAACATAGAAAATAATTAATTAATTTATTCTTAGATAATATATTATAAGATGAAGGTAGTTATGTTATTTCCCCTTTTTCAATGGGTGCTAACTCCATATGTATTCCCATATATATTAAGTATAATCACACATGAAATCTATATTTAGTCTATACCTTTATATCTATTGAATCCCATTTCAAATGTCTACATATTATTTTACCAACATGAAAGACATCAATGTTATGTTTTACCTCTAAAAATATCCAATAAGATAAATTGAATAAGATAGACTATTTCATCAATATATTTCTCTCAATATTTTATCCTTATTTCTTTGTGTATGAAACATTAATGGATTTAACCTTTTTATTATATTTATTAATTAAGAAGTTTTTAGAAGAAAATTATTTCCACATAAAAATTTAAATTCCTTGTTAATATTTTATAAGGGTGATAAATTTTCAAAAAGCTTTGATGACCCTTTTATATTGTCTTTATTACATATTTTAGTCTTTAAAAGGAATCCTCTTCTTCATATATTAGAAATATTTTATGTATCTTTACACAATAATGAGAAGAATTTTGATGTATAAAAAAGTATTTTAAAGTGAAATTATTATAAAATGCATCAAAAAGTATTTTATGTATACATAAATCATTTTACCATGTTAATCCATTAATAATTTGAAATCATTAATCAATTGTAGAAAGTGATCATCGAAATCATTTTCATAATGTTTTGGTCTAGAAATCATCAATATAATCATAACATATTTCCACATTAGATAGATTTTTGGGGACATATTGTAAACTACCAATGTAACTTTCTATAAAAAATGTCGGATTCTATGATTCGATATGGATTTATTACATTTTTAAAAATTACCAATATATGATTTCTAAATAAAATTCTAAAATCAAGAACAAGTTGACAGAATCATTTACATTGTGTAGAATCTAGTAGGTGAAGTAAACTTATATTAGTAATTAAATAATCAACATGTCATATAATCATCTTTACAACTTTTAAATTTGAAAATAAATAGTTTAAATTTGAAATATTGGAAGATACTTGATTACCTTAGTGATAGTTTTGGTAACTAACCTTGAAGATTAATGAAAATTTGATCTTCCATATAATTTATATCATGGTTTCAAATAATTTTAAAACTTTGATAATCCTTTACTTTACATCTTATAAAACAAACAATAATTGGTGAAAGGAATTATCTTATTATACACTAGGACCATCAGACATAATAGTTTATTGGCATTTTAATTGGAATCTAGAAAGGCATTTATTTATAAATGTATCTCTTAAAAAATTTCAAGAAACATAGTGAAAATCTTTTCAATCCAATTGTTTATAACTTTTAGGTTAATCAATCACAATATTTTTTATTACATAGTATATTTAATACAACATTTGTATAATGGGTTTAATTCAAATCCATATAATCATTAAACCACCTTTTTTCAACAATTTCAAATCTTACATCATTAAATAATTCATGAATACGATCTAATGTATCATATTAAAGATCAATATCATCATTATATCTTGAACCATTAGTTGTTTTACAATACCATATCCAATGTCTAAAACTCAAATTAAAACCATAAAAAATCAAATGATTCACAATTTCAATAGGCATTAATTTACTTATATTCAAACACTTCATGCATGGATGTATGAAATTTATCCATTTTCAATATTTTTTATAGAAAATTAAATGTAATCATTAACCTATTCTTCATATTAATTAATTTTTAATCTTCATACATGTATCCAATTATGATTAATTAATTTTTTAAAATTAAAAATTAAGAAAATATTTAAAATATTTTGATAACTAACATATATTTGGTTATTTAATCTTTATATCTAAAAAAATAAACATTACATTACAATAAACATGTATAAAATATATAAATGAATACAACTTACAAACACACACACACATATAGATAACATAAATTTAGTTATTTAATTATATATGATATATATAAAATAAAAAAATTTAAAGATATATATCTGAACATATAAAAATATACACACAAACATATATGTTTATATGTATATATATTTACTTGTGTATAATATATATATATTTATATATGTTTATATATGTATATATATACACATAATATAAAATATAAATATTTTTTTGATGGAAATCTGTGGAGTGCCCAACTCTTTTGATTTCATGTAAATTCACTTCTAACTTCTTTTTCATTGTATTTTCAACTAGTTATGGCATTAGATCAATACAATGTGAATCCCTTAGATATTCATAATAAGTTCAAAAAAATCATCAAAATGGTAACTTATGTAGAGGTCTTGAAAATGAAAATCATCTAGGTGATAGATCCTACTCTTTAAGATTAACATTTTTTCATGCATCTCTAGAAAATATTTTTCTAGGTTTTCTATCTTTGTTAACCATGTGGATCTCAATGAAAGACTTGACACATTCAAATTTCCCCTTCTAGGGATTTTGAGCTTGGAAAAGGGTGGAAAACTCATGAATTTCTAGGATTTGATATTGAAGCTTAATTGAATCTGGTGCATTAAAAAAAGACGATTATTTTTATTGGTAATGGATACTTAAACTTATATTTTCAATGTAGAATCCAATGATCCACTTCTTGGGATTCTAGCTTCTAAAATCTTAATTTGGACATTTTTAGAATCATGGAATGTGACATCAATTTCATCCCTCATCATCAAAAACACAAAAATGAACATATATGCATTAGGATGTATGGTCTTAGTTGGGTGTTTTGGAATCCCTTAATCCTTAAATACAATGCTTCCTTCATTGGATAACCACTTGAACTGGATGAAAATACTGTTGAATTCAAGAATGGTTATTATACAAGAGTCATAGTTGATGTAAACACCTAACCACTCTTCTTGATAGTGATAATCTAATTTTCAATGGAGAGAAATTTGAAATTGATTATGAGTATAAGTTTCTACCATATTTCTATTACATTTTGAATATAGGATTCCATGTTGTTAAAAATTGAAGGGAAGTTCAAAAACATTAGTCCAAGAATCTAGAACACTTCAAGGATGTACTGAGATGGGTAAGAAGACAACCAGATGAGGCAAGGAAAATCTATAATGTCCCAGATCTGAGTGCCACTCAATAGGTGCCCCGTACCTAGTTTTCCACATGGCCTTAAGAACATTTCCCCAAATGCTAGAGGCTTATGACTAGAAGTGAAGGCCTAGGGTGTGATAGTGTGGAAACTATGAACTCATTGGCAGAGTGTAACACAAAATAATAAATAATAATACAATATAGGAAGCAGTAAACAACATACAACTGAAGTAAACAATGAAATACTGTTAATAAAATTAATCAGATGTCATAACATACAAGAATGTTTGTACATATCCATGTTTTAAGAAATATCCAAAATAGGTACACTACAATGATCCACAATATATGTTCCATAATCTCAAATAAAACAAATAAAACTAAGAAGCATCATAATCCTTGGATTGGTCCCATGCTATCTTGATCCTAACCATCAAATCAAGTACGAGTTGAAGGGTGGTTTCCTTGATCAACACCTAAAACCATAGAATCTGCTTGGGCCCAAAGCATGACCCAAACAGGGTGTGATAAATAAATCTCAGTAGGAAACCACCAAAATATCTGTGCCTATCTGTCAGTGAGTATATGAAAAAATAGTGTAAAATAGGGAAAATAATAAACTAGGATATACTCTGAAGTAGGCAATAGGAAAACCCTACCCTCAGGCATACCAAACCCTCACCCATAGGTACAAAACAATCTCACCCTCAGGCACAACACAACCTCTCCCTCAGGCACAACACAACCTCTCCATGAGGCACAATAAAAACTCTCCCTTAAGAATAGAACAAACTTTCCCTCAGGCATAACACGACCTCACCCTCAGACATCCAATATAAACAAGCAACGATATACCTCATAAGGATTGTTCTTTCAAATACTCACACAGGACGAATCAATAACAAGAAACATGTATGTTACACCACTACATAGCTTCAACATTTATTATCTCACGTGGGCAACATTCAATAAACCTATTTCATTTTTAAGAACCCTTAAAAGGGAACAAAGGCATGCCCATAGGAATCCTAGGCCTAATGGATAAACAATGGTCATTCGAGGGAAACACACCCACGAGGTGGCCCTTAATAAAATAAATGATATCAAACATGATTTATTTCAATTAATCAATTACCTAATAAACATTAGGTAATAACATGGGTCAATTACATTCATTGAGACACCCTAAACATGGGTGCGTGGCACTTTATCACATATAAACTGCATGAAAATTCATAAAAGGAACAAGGCCACCTACCTCATGTTAGTATGAGTCTCCTCATTCTGTGTTGATCTTCAATTCGACCTAAAACTGAGTAGATGTACAAAATGAGTAAAAATGATCAACCCTCGATAACTAGGTCGAGAGAATAAATCAAAATTAAAGGATCAAGAGGAATTGATCATGAACCGAGAGGGTTTAAATGGATTTGATGGTGTTGAAATTGGGTTCCAGTCGATGAAACAAAAGAAGAATTTCCTTTCATATTTTTCCTCGGTGCGCTGCTCATTGAAAGGGCTCGTTTCTTTCCATCTTCAAAAAACGACGCTACTGCCCGATTTAATAAAAAAAAGTATATGGCGTGTACTTGAAACTACATTCTATGTCTGTACAATTTTTGGCCAGACTATAACATGGTTGTGTACTGGGATTACATGGTGTGTATCCCTCCATACATGACACGTACATAAATGTAGACAATATGTAGGCCCCACTCATGTCGTGTAACAGACCGATAGCTAACCCTTGACCTATTTCCCCCTATTTTCTTAAGTAAAAACATAGAAGTAAATATCCATACCTCAAAAGAAGAACTGGGTTCGTACAAACTTCCCCCATTAAAGAAATTAATCCCTGAATTTCTCTTCCAAGGGCGATGAAGAAATATCGGAAAACAAATCCATCCACTATGATTGTAAATCGACCTCCCTCTCCCAAGGCTCATCCTACACTCAGCTATGCTACCATAACACTTGTACCAAAGGAACATACTAGCCATGTAGAAACTTAATGCTACAATCCACAATATTAATAGGATGCTCCTCAAAAGACGCATCTAACTACAACTCAACTTCCTCGAGCTGAAAGGTGTGAGATGGTCCTGGGTGATAACAGAATTACTGAGATATGTGGAATATTTCGTACATATCCATGTACCTATGAGGTAACTGAAATCAATATACAACTACACCGACCCTCTCCATAATCTCAAATGGCCTGACATATCTTGTTGAAATCTTACCATGTCTCCTGATTCACCTATGTCCCAACCTTGATGAAATAGGAAAGAAAACCCAATCCCCAACCGCGTACTCAAGAGGTCATCTATGATGATCGACGTATAATTTTTGGTGAGACTTTGCAGTGTCAATTCGTTTCTGAATCAACTGGACATGCTTAGAATTATTCTACATGAGACATGACCCTATTAAAGATACCTCACCTTCCTCCAACTAGCATAGGGGAGAGCATAATGTCCTACCATATGAATCCTCATTAGGTTCCATTCGTATAATTTCCTAATAACTATTATTGTAGGAGAATTAAACCAAGGGAATGTTCTTCTCCCAAGAGCCCCCAAAATCTTGGATGCATGCTCATAGCATGTCCACTAGCACCTGTATTGTATGCTCTGATTAGAAATCAGTCTGAGGGTGGTATGTTGTGCTCATGTGCACCTGTATACCCAATGCCGTATGAAAACACTGCAAGAAACGATATGTGAAGCGGGCATCCCTATCTAAAATGATAGTGCATAGGACACCATGTAGTCATACCACCTCTCAGATATATAGCTTTCTGAGATCATCACCACTAAAGGACTCCTTGATTGGAAAGAAATGAGCGACCTTTGTAAGCCTGTCAACAACTACCCACACAACATCATTACCTTAGGGATACATTGGTAAACTCATCATGAAATCCATCATGAAATCATCCAATTTCTGCTCTGGAATAGGTAATTGCTGTAAAAGCCCATCCAATCACTGATGTTCTACCTTCACCTACCGATAGGTGGAACACCTTATAAAAAAACCAACTACCTCTCTTTTCATAATCGACCACCAATATTGATGACACAATTCTTATTACATCTTGGTGACCCCTAGATGTACTGCCCAAGCTAAAGCATGAAACTCCTACATCAAATCCTCATGTATATCCAATAGGACCCAAACACATCTATGGACATGAAGGATATCATCATCATCTATTATCTAACCTGGATGAGGGTCCTCTCCTAGTATACTCTCTTGAAGCAGTAGGCCTTAAAAATCTGATAGTTACTTTATCTTCACTCTATCCATAAAGGTAGAGGTAACAATTGAGGATGAGAGAAAAATTTTCCGCTACCTTTTGTACACCTCCAAATGCTTGTTAAACAATAATTCCATAAGCTTCCACTCACCACTAGGCTCCAACACTACCTATATCTGAGTCCTCATACTCAAGGAATAATCCACTACATTACCTTTCCTAGGCTTGTAGGCAAGATCAAAGTCAAAGGACTAAAGTTATTCCACCCACCTTCACTGCCTTAGATTCAGATCATGCTAAGTAAATATGTACTTGAGGCTTTTGTGGTATGTGTACACCACAAAACGCTCTCCCAGTAAGTAATGTATCCAACAACGTAAAGCATGAAGATCCACAACTAACTCAAGATCATGCATCGACTAATTCCTCTCACGAGGCCTTAAATACTAAGATCCGTATTCAACAACTCGACCCCCCCTAAATAAGAGCTACTCTAAGCCTGAATCCTGATGCATCACAGTACAAAGTGTAACTCTTTCTTGGATCTAAAAAAATCAGTATCAGCATAGAATTCAAACTCCCTTTCAGCTCCTAAAAGTCTATCTCATATGAATATGAACAAACATACTTTGTAACCTTTTTAGTCCAGCCCATCAATGGCACCACTAAGCTTGATAAGTACTGTATAAAATTCCTGTAGTAACTAGACATCCCTAGAAAACTCCACACCTCAAAGAAATTCCTAGGATTCTCCTTAGAAACTACTGATCTCATAATATATGAGTCCACTGATATTCATGTCTCTCATATGATGTGACCAAAGAAGTGAATCTGATCCATCTATAAGTGGCACATTGTAAGATTAACATATAACTGATGCTCTATCACTGTACTCAATACAATCTCAAGATAGGCGGCATGGTCATGTCAATTTTTGGAGTACACCAAGATATAATCCATGAAAACCATAATAAACAAATATAGATAAGTATGGAACACTCAGTTCATCAGTTCTATGAAAACCTCTAACACGTTCTTGAGACCGAACGACATAACCACATACTTGTACAGATTGTATCTGCTTCAGAAAGCCGTGCAAGGTATTTCTGATGATCTAACATGCACCTGATGGTAACCATATCTCAAATAAATTTTCAAGAAGACTCAATATACTCAAAGATGGTGAAAGATATCATCTATACTTAGAAAAGGATACTAGTTCTTAACCTTCAATTGGTTCAACTTTTGACAATAGACATAAAGTCTATGGGCACCATCAGCCTTTTTCCACAAAAAGGACCAGTGAACCCCAAGGAGAAGTACTCGGTCGGATGAAACCCTTTTCCCCCAAATCCTCTAGTTGTCGTTTGAGTGCCTGTAATTATACTATAGATATCTTGTAAGGATTAATGGACACTGGTGTAGCTCTTTGCAGTAGATCGATAGAGAAATACACCTCTCTTTTAGGAGGTAAGACTGAAAGTTCATCTAGGAAGATGTCCCTGAAACAATCAACCACTCGAGGAAAATCCATCTGGTGTATTCTCTGCCCATCCAGATATAAACTAGAAATCTATGTTTTCAACCCACTCAACCTACATTTCTCGGGTTTATCTTGTCTTTCCTGGACATCCCACTATCCCTTGTGTAAAAACAATCCACCCTCTGGTGATGTGAAACTCACCCTATAGAGATAGAAATATACAAAGTCCTAAAAGGATAACAACCAATCCATTCCAAGGATGACATCAATGAATATCATCTCTAGGACATAGATATCCCAAAGTAAGTGACACCCTACTACCTCAAGGGGGAACTCCTTGCACTAACACAAACCTACCGTCCTAATCCCTAATGGAGTGTCTAGTTTCATAACATCATTAGAGGTAAAGTCCTAGATCCCAAGGCTCTCCAAAATGAGAAAAATATGAAAATAAGTGAATAACTTGTATCAAAATGTTTAGAATCTAAAATGGAGGTGACAAGAATAGTACCAATGATAGTAGAGGGTCTGAGATCCTGCTCCTACTAGGTCTGTTGCACTACATAAGTTTGGCCTATACCGCATCCCTATGACACTGCTTGGCTACCCTGAGCTGATCTACTATTTTTCCTCTAAAAAAATAGAGTCTGGCCACCATGGCCATGACCATTACCTCACCTTGAATAGCTTGATGAACTCCAGTTCCCTGATTGGTGAGAATCTATTGGCCCTACCCCTGAATAGGGAGTGGGTGAAGACCCTATCTCACTAGCTGTCAGATGAAATTCCCTACAGAAACGCTGGACATGGACTATCTTTCTACAAGATCAGCACTCTACTAGATCCATAAGATAACTAGGTCTAGTATTACCAACTCTTCCACACTAGTAGAACCTCAATTTTCTACCTGATGATACGTTCCGACTGCTACTATCACATAGAGAAGGCCCCAGACGACGCTTCCTGCTATTAGTCGAGATAATGTTAGATATCGGTGCTGAATCACCCTGGCTCGCACCTCAAAATTCCCTCAGATTTTGTTCAGTAATCCATGCCTAATTTACTATAGCAGATACAATAGTCAAATAGAAGATATTCACCTACTATCATATGTCATATATAAGGCCCCAGCCTTAAACATTACTTAATCTTGAGTTATTTCAATAATACACATTGAGGATCTTTTCAGGTTTAGAGTTTTAGAGAATTAGATCATAAATCATGAATTACATTCCATATTTAACCAAGGTGGTCACATCAAAGACAATATTATTTTTTTCCATAAAAGGAAAAATATTTAAAATAAAACATGGATTCGTTCTTGACACTTCCTCGACACTATCATCACATCATGTACTTTTCCCTTGACTTGTGAAAAAAATTTCAAAAACATGGGATGAGCATAAATATCTCAATAAGGGATATAAAAAAATGGAAAGAAAACATTAGTCCATGTATACATAAGAATTAATGAAATAATACTTTACTCATAAAACATAAGAACTTTAACATACCTCATGAAATCATAAGATTTATGAATAACTTATAGAAATCATAAGACATAAGGGTAACTTGAGGCATTCATATCATTCTTACATAGGGAGTAACCCTCATGGTTATGTTTGGAATACCCATCACAGTATATTCCCTAAATCTATTCAGAGAAACCTTAGTGTTTAACTCCTTCGTGTTACCCAATGCATTGGAGAGCTATCTCGGTCTCACTCGCCCTTAGTTTATCATGCAACCACCTGACTTCATAAACAATTCCCAAGAACCATAACATAATCGTATCACATAAAACATGCATAAAAGAAACATAACATTTCCACATTTCAATCACAAGATATCAATACAAAACATTGATATAATCAAAACATTATCAAAACCATTTTAAATACCAAAATAAAATAAATTTAAAACATGATATTTATTTTCAATTTAAAAACATTTATGGCTTGTAGAGGAAGCCAAAACTCAAATAATGGTCACGACGGTGGAGAAGTCTTTGTCGCCGCATACGTAAGACAAAAAAAATTCATTTTGTCATTTATTAAAATGATGTGAATAAAAATATTCATTTTTAATTAATTTAAAAGTCAAAAGGGTTTATTATACAATGAATAAAATAAGGCCATATATAAATCGAAGTATGCCTCAATGAAAGGATATTGAGACGAAGTCCCTTACCTCGTGTATGACTTGACTCGATCGTTCTTTAATCTCCTGAATAATAAAAAAAAGTTAATTTATACTTTCTTAAGAAACTTTTTAAAGTTTATTATTTCTTTCATATCACTTATTTCCATGTTATAAACATTATTTAATCATTTACGTTAATAATGGTCGTTTTGTCGATATTTGGTACTTGAGTCAAAAGTGAAATCCTTATATATACAAGTTGTTCATGTGGTAAAATATCCATTATCTACAGAATGATATTAATGATGTAGATATAATATATATAATATATATCCATTATATACATTCATTTATAATATTACATTACATTTAGAGGTAAGAAATGAAATGCACCGTTCATGGAGACGGCAAGCCGTACGTACGCATGAACGCTACTTTCACTTCTAATTAATCTTTAATGGAATTAAATCATAATTATATAAAGGTATATTATAATTCCATTATAATATCATATATAATATCATTAACTCCATCCTTTATATGTCCCACATATGGCATTAACGATTCAAATCACTTTGAGTGGGTGGTAGTCCGTACTTACTAAAATGAAATTATCGCATTTATCCATTATGGAAACCATAAAGGTATGCCATAAATGAAAAATAAATAATAATAAGAAAAAAATAAACATAATATATATCATATATAAATAGAGTTAACTCTTAATGGCCACCATGAGAGGCGGTAGGAGATAATTAAATAATCATCATTTCGTGAGGCAGTAGTTTGTCGTCCGTAGAAACAACATGTTCTTCACCCATTAGATGGATGTGTGTGTAAGTTTAGCTCGAATAATTCTTATAAAAACATCCTAGTATATTTAATATATTGATTTTGTTACAAAATAAATGAATAAAAACAGTTTAGGGGGTTGTAGAAGCAAAATAAAACAAAAGGACATAAGAGAAGACATTACCTTTAAATCGGGTAACTCATCTTGGTTTGAACCAAAAGGGTTTCTTGAAGAGATTTATACCTAATTTAAGGCTTCTAGGATTAAGAGAGGGATATTGGGATATTATCTTAGTAGAGTTTGGATGAGCCAAAGGTCTTGAGAAGTGTTATAAATGGGTAGGAAGTGGGGTCTTTTTATAAGGGAGAGGAGGGGCTCTTTTGGAAAGCATGAATATATTATTTTATTATATAAGGATTTTCGGTTTATAAAATTCCAAAAATCATTAATGTATAATATAAGGTTTCCCATGTTATAAATAAAATCATCCAATAAGAATTGGACAAGTGTTGGATATTATTTTAAACTTTATATTCTTATTTATTTAAATCATTCATTAATGACGTAAACACTGCATCATCATTGTGTCATAAATAATTTTATTTATTTGATATCTAAAATTTTTATTAAAATTACCATTATGTACGGAATTTTATTATATTTTTAATGAATATTTATAGTAAAAAATATAACTTATATAACCCCATGTAAAAATTGTTTTAGTAAAACAATACATGTTTGTGACATTTCTATTTTTACTTTAAATAAAAGGTATTAATATCATTATCCTACCCAAGTGGATCCATGGGGTCCCAAAAATTGACCCATGGATTTTATTGGTCGTCCATGACTCATAAAATAAGTGTAGGAAAAGTGTAAAGGTAATATCATATTATTATAACATTATATTTACCTTAAATTACACTAATTACCTTTAATCGCGATTAATAAAACCTAAATGTTACTATTCACCAAAAATTATTTTCATCCCATTGAACCACATTTTAATTAATAATTACAACCATGTATGTCGGATTTTTGAAATTCAATTCATAGAAGCGGTAAAATTTCATTTAAACGAAAAATCAGTTTTTTAACTACCACTTAGTGGTTTCACTATTCATCACAAATTGATGTTTTTCAGAAAAATACCAAAAATTTAGCCAAAGTAAATTTCATTGTCCCAATTGTAAATAATAAGTTTATATTGACAAATAGAGCTTATAAAATTTTCAAATGTTAGATTTAAAAATGGTTTTCCATCAAAAGGCGGTAAAACAATCTTTTAAAAATATTAGAGTATTATATGCTTTAGATTGGATTTATTCTCATTTTAAGCCTCTAAAACACTATATAATTCATAAATAGAAATAGATATGAAAATATATTATTCTTTACTTACTTGGGATGTTACATCATACCTGAGGTCATACTCAAATCGCCTAGCCTTATAAAGACCGTCACCCATCAGAATAGGTGTGAAGCACTGGATCGTAGTAAAACAGGAAGATTAAAGCATAACTAATAGAGCACCCTACTCCACATGCATGAAATCCTAGGATTTTTCATCCCTCAATGTATCATGATATAAGTAATCATATAAGATAGTATGAATCTCTTCCTAGTCCATATTACAATGACATTCCATATATGTGATAACATCCCACCACCATTTGGAGAAACCACATAGCATATAATTAGTGAACTTGACCCTCTACTCAGGTGGCATCTCAAGATGATAAAATATTGATAAAAAGTCCTTGAACCATGACTCTACATCTTGAGGTCCACCATTTCCTGAAAAAATGGGTAGATGCTGCTGCTGGAACAATTGCGTCAGCTCATCCATAGATGTGGTAGGATGTGGTTCTCCATTTATGGTCTACATGAAGTGCGTAAAGTTGTCACAAAACTATGCCTCAACACCTACGTTCAAAAAAACCCCTGACACAATTGGAGGATCCACTGGTTGCCCATGTCCTACCTCCTCTGGGGTATGATCATCGTCACTCTCCTGACATATAGATATAGGTCATTATGGAGGCATTACTCTACAAGGTCAATCACACACCTCAATTCATGATTATTTATCATGGTTTTTGGTTCTAGAGTGCAATAATTAAACAAGAGAAGGAAAACCTCAATGGTTTACAAAAAGATTAGTACATGGCATATACAACCAACACATGGTTTGTCCCCTTTAACTCTAAAATGAGAATGTACCCCTACCTTCCTTGGAATGCAAACATATTGGGTACATGGTGTGTAAGGATGACACACGGAGTGTACTAAAGTGTTCCCCTCCTAGCCAAAAAATTATACACAGCCCAAACCACATGGGGCAGGCCTATGAAAAGATACATGTTGTGTACCTATGTTACACACCAGGCACAATCCAAAGACCCTCACCCCATGTTCTCCTTCACATGACAAGACACACAGTCACGACAACATGGTGTGTACACATGGGTACACAACGTTTACTTAAGAAATGTCTTTCTCCCCGAACATAAGAACATATGGTGTGTGTTCATATAACCACATACCATGTTATCTGGGTTTCCGAGTCATAAACCTATGAAACTTCCCCAGAACTCCTGTTTTTGAAAATTAAAGAAATGGTGTTCCAAATTCTGATATGTGGGGGCCTAGACTCACCACGAATCAAATTTTGGCATCATATATACATAGTACATCATAAAAATTATTTTTCAATGAAAAAATGATCTGACAAATTTTAATCCAAGAGGGAATATACACCATAGGGAACAAAGCCTAGCATCCATTATAATCAATTTATATCACACATCAATACACCTATCACAACATCAGGAATATATATCATAATACCTTTCACAACAACATTCATATATAGAACATCACCTATCACAACAACATACAATCAATAATTCTCTATAAATTGCATGGAATGATTTCTAACAAGTTCCTATATGATGAATGAGATAGAATAATTTCATCTCATCTGGTTGTAATGTAAATAGAACCAAAATGATATCAATAATAACATCACAGAACAAGTTCATCACCAAACGGTGAAATTGAATCAACTTTAATAGCTAAAAATCTGAAAATCACAATTTAATTTGAAGAAATTTGGATTTTCCCTATACATGGGGTAGTTACTCCCAGGAATAGCTAATTACCAAATTCCATTTACTTTATATCATCACCCAACGATAAAGCAAACTATAAAATGAATCCCTTTAATACCAATTTGTAACGTCCCAGATCCGAGTGCCACTCAACTGGTGCCCCGTACCCGATTGGCCACATGGCCTCAAGTGCATTTACCAAAATACCAGAGGCTGCCAACTAGAAGAAAGGGCTGAGGGTGTGATAGTAGGGAAACTATTCCCTCATTGGTAGTGTGTAACATAGTAGAATAAATAATAATACAATACTAGAAGTAGTAAATGGCATAAAACTGAAGTAAATATTGAAAGAATGATAATAGACATAATCATATGTCAAAACATACAAGAATGATGCTACATGTTCATGTTATAAGAAACAAAAAAAGCTAGTACACTTTAATGATCCAAAATATATGTTCCAAAATCTCAAATGAAACAAATAAAACTAAGAAGCATCACAAGCCTAGGGTAGGTCCCTTGCTCTTCTACTCCTAAGCAGAAAATCAAGTACTAGTAGAAGGGCACATGCCTTGATCAACACCTGCAACCATATAATCCGCTTGGGCCCAAAGCATGACCCAAACAGGGTGTGAGAAATAAATCCTAGTAGGAAACCCCCCAAATATATATGCATATATTTTAGTGAGTATATACAAAAATAGTGTAAAACAATAAAAACAGTAAACTAGGAAGTACTGAAAAATAGAAAATATAAAAACCTTGCCCTCAGGCATAGAAAACCCTCATCCACAGGCAGATCAAAATCTTTCCCTCATGCACAACACAACCTCACCCTTATGCACAAAATTATATCACCCTTAGGCATAATACAACCTCTACCTCAGGCATAGAAAAACTTGGACCTTAGGAATATAACAACCTCACCCACAAGAATCCAATATAAACAAGCAACGATCAACCTCATAAGGTTTTTCCTTTCAATTACTCAGATGGGATGAATTAGTAAAAAGAAACATGTAAGTTAAACTACTACATATATTCAACATTTATTATCACACATGGGAAACATTCAGTAAATCAATTTTATTTTTAATAACCCTTAAAAGGGAACAAAGGCATTCCCATATGCATTTAGTCCTAATGGATAAAAAATGGTATTTTGAGGGAAAGACACCCACAGGTTGGCCCTTAATCAAAACAAATGATCTCAAACATTCTTTAGTTCAATTAATCAATTACCTAATCAATATCAGGAAATAATATGGGTAAATTACATTCATGGAGACACCCTAAAAATGGGCATATGAGACTCTAAAAAATATAAACCACATGGAAATTCATGAAAGTTACAAGACCACCTACCTCGTGTTATTATGAATATCCTCGTCTAGTGTCAATCTTCAATTCGAGCTAAATTGGAGTAGATCTACAAAATGATTAAAAATGCTCAACCCTTGATAATTAGGTTGAGAGAAGAAATAATAAGGAAATGATCAATATGAATAAATCACTCAATAAGAGGGTTTCAATGGATATGGCAGTGTTTGAATCGGGTTACGGACAAAAAAACAGGAGAAGAATTCCCATTCGGATTTTTCCTAGGCACACTGCTCATCGAAGGGGCTTGATTCTGTTTGCCTGCCAAAAATGATGCTACTTCCCAATTTAACCCAAAAAAATACACGAAGAGTACTTGAAACTACATCCATGTCCATAAATTTTTTGGCCATACCATTACATGGACGTGTACTAGGATTACATGGTGTGCATCCCTCTATACATGGTGAGTACACAAAAGTACATGGCATGTAGGCCCCAGTCACATCATGTAACAGGCCTACAACCAACCCTTGACATATTTTCCTCCATTTTATTATGCATAAACTTAAAAGGAATGATCCTTACCTCAATGGAATAACTGAGTTCTTACAAAATCTATCTAAACCCTCAAGAGGTAGTGAATGAGCATTGGAATCCTTAGTAATTCCCCTTGAAAAATGTTGAAACTACTACAGATCCTAGAACATCTAGAACCTCCCATAAGGGGTAGGAAAAAATTAACCACATATATCTTTTTACCTTGAAATCCCATACACCAAGGGGAAGTAAGTGTCTATGGTTTATTAGATGCCTTCATCCAAGAATAAAAACCATTCTGAGTGGAAATGGATGGACTTAGTGGATAAAGAATTATCCCTTTCACCACTAGTGGCTCAAGTCTCACCTAGCCCTAGTGAAGTTATATCTCATCATGAAACTCCTAAACAAGCTGTGAATGTTGGGTCACTGTATTCTTTTTCTGATTGACCCATCATGCTTCAAATATAGATTCTCTCAATACCTTCCCTAATACATCTTCTCAGGATATATATACTCTTCATGATCATGATAGTGAAAAAGAAGATATCTATTCCGATCCCTCAATTTTAAAAATGGGAATTACTAAGGGATTATCCAATAAGAAAAGTCCACATTCATGTGGAAGGAAGAAAAATCAAAATTTGATATGAAATGAATACTCTATTTTGGATTTTTTAGGGGTTAGCTAACTTAGATACATCAAAATATCTCAAAAATATCATTTTTAAGAATGGATATATTTTTAGTGGGATTTATGAACCTATGTTTTTTTAATATCATACAAAGGACTAAAATATTTGTCCTTAGATTATGACACAATGGGAATAGAAAACACAATGCTGCTATTGAAACTTTATAGGTCTCTGAATCTAAAAATGTGAATGATATAGGAATATTTTTATAATTCAAAAGGTAATTATCTTAAAAGTTCTATATGAAGAAAAATCTATCTCTTGATCTTTAATTTATTCATAGAATAGATACCAAGGTAGGAGGTCCTTGTTGATTGAGTTGGATCACTTCAATCAAAGCATTCATGGATCTTAGATTCTCACTGAGGACTTCAATTTTATCAAGGGAAATAATGAAATGATTGGTGATCCCTCACCTACTATCTCTATTAGAGAATTTAGGGAATAAATTAATCAAAATAACCTTTTCAAAGTTTCTCTACATGGGTATAAATATAATTGGTATATTAAGTCTATTAGTAGAATTATAAAAATAAATTTTAGACTTGATATTTTTTAATTTCAATGTATTAGATGATTTTATATAAGTTTATTCTACAACTCTTCTAAAAATTAACTCATATCATTATCCCATTATATCCTCATTTATTAAAGATAAATATAGGTTTCCCCTTCCTTTGAACTTAATTAATTCCTTCTTCAGGTATCCTATGTTTAGAAGGATGTCCCAAGATGTCAGAATTAGCACCCCCTCTACTAATGATCTTTATTCCTATGCTCTAATGTGATGAATATAAAGTCCAATATTAGAACTCAGAGTAAAGAGACTTTTTGAAATATTGATATGGACATTTTAGATCTTATATGGTAGTTATTTGTGATCCAAAACTATCATAATGATGAGTTTTACATCTCAATTTTTAACAAGTAAGTTTATTTGTCTTCTAAACATAATGTTAAGATTAAATATAAGGTTGAATTTCTCAAGGAAATGATCTAATTCAATTAGAATATGGAGGGTGGATTGAATAATTCCTTATTTAAAAAAATTTAAAAATCTAGTAAATTTGGAATGACTATCACCTATAAAAAATATATAAATTATGATTTCTCTATCATGGAGGTTTTAGAGAAGTATTTTATGGATTATTATAATAATCTCTTTAATAGGAACCCTTTGGATAATATCTACAACATGAGATATATAATTCCTTTGTCCATTGATTACTTCAATAAAATAATACTGACTCAATTTATATACCTGGTGGAAGATAAGAATGAAGTTTTCACTCTCAATCCCTCAATTGAACCCCACCTGGATGGGTTCACTAATATATTTTTCCATGACTATTGGGACATTATTTATAGATACATCCTCAATATGATTCACATATTCTTCATGAATTGATTCCTCCCTAAAGTCATTGACTCTTCATATATTTGTTTCTTGGCTAAGACTAAATTTTATTACCCCTTGCATCAGTTAAATATTATTTTCTTAGATAACAACAATTATAAGATAAATATCGTTATTTTGGCCATAAGACTCTCTCTTATTATCAATAAGGTAGACTATAATTATCAGTTTGGTTTTATTGATGGTAGAATGATTTTGGATTTCATGATTACTATCTATTTATACAACAACATGATGAAGAAGTCCACTAAAATGGGTTCCATTTCCCTAAATATATATGTTATGAAATTCTTCAACAATATTAGATGGAGTTTAAAATTTGAACTGATGATCATATTTAGCTACAATGACTCTGTCAATTTCTAGATAAAAAAAATATTTGAATCAGTGAGATTATATGGGAATGTTATTGGACCTTGTATTCTATTTCTCATTCCTATGTGGAGTTAGGCTAAGAGATCAATTATCATTAATCATATTTTTCATTATTGAAGACTATCTTAGTAGATCCCTTATAAAGCTAGGGGGATCAATGATAGATTAATCCCATTCAGGGTGAGAGAGGTATTATGGAACCTAACCACTTATTATATTTAATGATATGTTTGTATTATTATCATAGATATTGAGAAACATTTATTTCCTTAAAGACACACTAGAACATTATGGTGAAACTTCTGGATTATACATTAGTTGGCAGAAATTTTGGATCCTCTTTAGTAAGAATTTCAACTGCGAAAGAAGGATTATTATCAAAAGGAAAATTAATATTAGGGAATTTAGTCTATGATTTATCTATCTTTGAAATTTTTTGTTATAGCATATACCCACAGTGGACTTTATCACTGATATTGTTAATAAATTCAAGAATCGATTGAATGATTGGAATGGGAAATATCTTTATCTTGTTGGTCGCTTCTCCCTTATCAATGGAATCATCATCCTTAAATTTTTATAATTTATTATTGTATATAAATGGTATCAATATCTTATCAAGATTATAAGAAGGTTTATAATGAATTTATGGTATATTGGCAGCAACTTTGAGAGTAAACCATTCTCTATCTCATGGAGAATCTATTTCAAACCCAACTATGATGGGGTATTGGGCATCAATGACATAAGAATCTTCAATGAAGCTTTTCAATTAAAATTTTCTTAGTGTTTACATCCATATAGAAATTATGGAAATAATTCCCTAGTTTCTAGATTCATCAGCTTCCTCATATATTCTTCTCATAATTATTTTGGTTCCTCAATTTCATTGATTCTTAAGAAGAACCACTCTACAGTTATAAAATAATAAAGGATATTGGCTCTCAGTAACCATCCTTTATATTTCTAGTTTAATAATTGTATAAAATATCATCTATTAATCCACTTTCAAAGGTATATTATAGATCCTAAAATCTATATTAAGGAGAAAATCATCTCTCCAATGTATGATCTTCACTTCAATATAAGATTAGAAATCCATGAATAAAAATTCACTATAAGGTTATAATTATTAATATAGATTCCTTAAACACATGGATACCTTACTTGTAATAACTTATACACCCATTACACAGGAATACACAATTATATTTCATAGTAGATTCGTTTGTTCAACAAGATTGATATTTATCTTTCAAAATATGGCATACTTTGGCGATATTCTTATGGAAAACTACACATAGATATGTAGTTGTAGAAAACAAGAATGTGAATTTTTTATATGTGAATATTTGATAAGAAATGTGAGGATAACATTGAACATACTTTGTTACAATACCCATTTTAAAAATTTATTTGGTTTTTCTCTCATTAATGCCTTTGAGGAAATTGTCTTTATAGCTGCTAAATTTTGTGGGAAGGATGAGTTTTTCTATAGAATATACAATTCAGAGTAGTTTAAGACCCTTTTCAAGGTGGTTTTTATAGGTATATGATACTTTATTTAGAATAATAAAAACCTATCCTAGTTTAACAATAGGAATATTAATTTGATTCATGCCTTGGTTAGAATTTTCTCATCCATTCAGCTGGTAACCTCCTTGAAATATATGATGACAATGGACTTTGTTAGTGAATTACCTACTTCAAAAAGAATAGAATATAGGGTTACTATATGACATAAAATGTTTTTATTCTTCTGGTTTGGAAACCTACTTGGGGAATTTGGGTTAAGATAAAATTAGATGGAGATAAGGAAGGGAACATAATACTAGTATGTTGTGGTGGTTTGTTTAAGGACCATAGAGGGGAAATTATTTCTTATTTTTATGAAGATTGTGGACATAATTTTTATTTTATGGATACAATATAAGGATTCATCATGGATATATAAACTTATATATTCTAGTAGTGGAATTAATTATGGTTAGAGGTTTCTAGCAGCTTGGGAGGATTCTTTAGGATTCTGTAAGTGCATTGATTTTGCAATGTCTAACACCTTTCATGAGGGGAACATGGCTACTGATATTTTTCCAACATGGGTGTGAGTTTGGGTGACTCAAATTTTTATTTTTCTTCTACTTGTGAAATTTAGGATTCTTTGTTCCTCGATATTTGTAAAATTACAAATTTCCCCTTATTATATTTTTTTCACCTTAAAGCTTTATATAAGGTGTTCCTTTTTCAATAATATAGGACAAATAAATAAATAAATAAATATATATATATATATATATATATCATAATATATATACATATATATATATACATGTATATTTTTATGTTACATAAATATATAAACATATAAATAAACATATAAAAATATAATTTAACATATATAAATACATTTGGCTATAAACATATAGACACACACACACACACATATAAACATATAAACATATATATGAAATATAAACATGTAATATATATATTTATATATACATATAAAAATATATGTGTGTCTTTGTGTTTATAGTTTTAAAGGTTTAGATATATATGTTTACTTTTTTATATAATATATATATGTTAATATATATATATATTAATATAAACATATGTGGGGAATGTTTATACAATATTTATAAATTCAACTAATCTAACACTTAATTTCAACAAAAAAAAATAAAATCACTGAAATACAAATATATAGAACACATAATCTAAATAAATAACTCAAATTTAACTTTTTATTGAAATTAAATAAAAAAAATTAATGTAAAATACAACCATTAGTTAAACCAATTATGACTCCTAGAAAAAAATATATGATTGAATAAACAGATCATAAATGAAATAAAAATAGTTATTGAGTATTACAAAAATCAGAATGGGGAATGAAAAGTGGTGGATTGAGATGTAGCTATGATGGAATAGTGGAATGACAATGAATGAGTAAGCAATCAGTGGAGGGAAGGTAGAAGAACTATGATAGTGGGTTGATAATAAATAATGGAGGGTCATATTGGTAGTTGTGACAAGGGTTTAAAAATCAGGCCTCATGAATGATGTGGAGGGAGAGCAGAGACCTTTGTACTTTATTTTTTAATATGGATTGTATTTTCTGTTTTTATAAAAATATTCACATTATAAATGAAGCTTTCATGTTAGTTTCGTAATATTGGATGTGAAAACCCTCCACATTCTAGTTTTTTGTAACAACACCAACCCTAGTTTCTTAGATTCAGTGGTTATTTTATTACAATGTCATAGATACAAAACATCACATCACCACAGATCAACCAGTTTAGTAGTCTTGAAGATCAAGATACATATATGGTACACTTATTACATTGGTAATTAAACATTGAGCATAACAATGGAAAATAAACTACTTCCTTAACACTTATTAAAATATTTCATCTTCATAACCTTGGGAAGGAAAAAACTTAAAGCGAGATATAAGATACCCAGTAAGGGTTACATGAAACAATAACAATTGAAGAGAAGTAAATAAGGAATAATCATTATAGTAAGGTAAATACTAAAAAACACATACCATCAATAAAATTAGAATGAAACTGCATCTATAGATTTTTTCATAATGAAAATATCATGGAAAATAATAACTGAATATTGAATGAATAAAATTATTAATTGTTGGATGTCATGTATCTAGAACATGAACAAATATACTATTAAGATGGTATAAGTATATTGGTATAAACCCATCTCATTCATCTTGGAAACAAAAACGAAGGGGTTGTCACCAACGTTTTTTCACATGATACTCGTTGATGAATCGAGGGGATATCTATAACTATCCCCCACCCATCACTAAAATTAAAAATCATTCTTTATATATTTATTTGATTCATGAATAATAAAACTCATCAAAATATCCATATTGAGTATAAAATACGAATTTATCAATATTTCCACAGTTAAATAAACATCCAAAGAAAACACCCTATGTAAAAATGTTATATAGCTAAGATAATAATCATATCCATGATAAAAAAATATTTATATTTAAATAAATCTTCAAGAAATGATTATCATAAATATAAGGTAAGTATACATACACCACACACAAGGAATAAGTGGGGAATAAGGCATAACCAAAGGGAATATCATAATGGTGTCTATGAATGAATGAATTTAAATCAAACATATAAATTAATAAGTTAAAATAGGAATAGATAAAAATAAATGATGAACAATTTATGTGAAAACATATAAAAAAAGTGTTTTAGAAACTTTAAAAATGAGCAGTATTAGTGCAGTTTATGGGGAAATATTAAAGAGTCTTAAAGTGGACAAATGAATAATTTTTATATAAAACC
Organism: Viscum album; assembly: GCA_963277665.1. Lineage (NCBI taxonomy): Eukaryota > Viridiplantae > Streptophyta > Magnoliopsida > Santalales > Viscaceae > Viscum > Viscum album. The sequence goes on from OY728162.1 coordinate 816,860,277, forward strand.
ATAAATTAAAAAATATATTTTTTCATGATAAAATGAGTGATTTTATAAAAATAATTGTGGCTTAAAATATATTATGAATTTTACTTGAAAATGGGTAAGAAAATGGGAAGTTCCCTTTAATTGGGCTTGCTTATCAGAAGGAATTGAAAAGGGAACCATATAAAACATGTATTTCCTAGTTAAAGAAAGAACAATTGAGATAGGTAAATATTTTTGGATCATATAAATAAAATATAGGGGGAGTAAATAATAATAATTAATAATTACATTGGGGTAAATAGAGATAAATCATAACCCGATGAAAAAATGGAGGTTTGGAGAGAATCCCATACCTTATGTCTTCATTTGTTCCACACTTTAACTTAATTTCATGGATAATAAAATTAGAATCATTAATAATTTAATTCATAACCTATTAAACATTTATTTTATTTATTATAATTTTATTTTGATTATTTATTCCCATTTTTATGAGTTATAAGAATCAATTTTTTCATTCAAGAGTGTTCATTTCCTTGGTTTTCATGATTAGTTCACTTATACACATGTATGAAAAATCATGTAAAATGGGAATAATTATACATAATTGGAATTATATGTTATTAAGGAACTTATATAAGATTAATTGATCTTATACATAATTTATTTCTAGATATTAGGATGATTTCATAGATAAAACGTTAATGAAAATGATTTAATTTATTTTAGTGGTTTTTACGACCATCACGAACTTATATCATTTTATTTAATTTCATGTTTATATATTGGTTGAAGAACATTATATAACATAAAATATGTATAATAAAATATTATTTAACCATTATATTGGTTTTATGACTATACTTGAAGTTGGTAATGTAAAATAAAAATGCATCGTCCCCAATGGCTGTAAATCGACACATCATGAACAATGTTTTCATTTTTTCAATAAAAGGGATAGGAGAAGGGGTTTGATGATAGATATTCCATTAAAATAATAAAACTATAGTATATATAAGATATTTTATTTTTCATTCATGTTTTTATATAGGAGTTAAGGAGAAGATAATAAAATAAATTAGAAGCAATTAAAAGAAAACGAAAGAGGATTTTACCTCTTGTGTGATGTCTCCTTGAGAACCTCCATACGGGGCTTGAAAATAATACTTCGGTGAGAAAAGAAAGACCATAATATAGGGAATTGGTTTTGGAGAGTAATTTTGTAGAATATTATCATTATCTGATGCATAGATGGTTTGAGGAGAAGAGGTGGCGAGGGATGATATTTATTGTGGAGGAGAGGAGTGTTTTTTGATTATTTTTTTCATTAGTTAATTATTTTGGCTCAAGACTATCAATAACGATGAATATTTTGAATAAATAAAGTAAATAGATAATTTTAGTTTGAAATAATAGTAATTTTATCATTCATACATCATACATGACTCAATAATTAATGTATTTAGCTAATACCATAAATTACCATATTTCACTATTCACAAAAATTCAATTATTTTAGAAAAATCCCAAAAATTCACCAAAATAGTATTTTGACTTGTATATTTAAAGAATGGAATCTATTTTTTGAAAATAATTTTATAAATATGAGCAATTAAGTTTTTAATTAAAATCACCATTTATTTGAAAAATATCGATTTTAAAGTTATAACCGATTTTATGTCAGTTTAAAAAATTAATTAAGGTATCAAAAAATTATATTATAATCATATAAATATAGAATATTAATTTATTAATATATTTTATGAAAATAAATTTTCTTTTAAATCATTATATTATTTGTAAAATTATAAATAAACATTTCCATTTAAAAAAACCATCACTTAATTTATCATTTTTAAATAATTTATTTACTTATTACATGATATAAATATATGTTATTTTAATTATAAGATACCTAAATTTTATTTATAGTTTCACAGGTGAGTTCATTATTCTAATGGACACATCACTATTCTTAATGGTCATATTACAATTCTAAATTCCATGTTAATATTTAATGATATATAATCTATCAAAAAATTGAATTTATTTAAGAAGATACGTACCATAAATATTATAGTGTTATATTTTCCCCTCCTTCATAAATTTCAACCTTGAATTCTTTTGATGAATATTTACTTTCAAATATATGAGAGTGGTTCACCTTCATAACATCCACAGGTTCACACACTAATTCTTACATTTTATGGTTTATCCAAATAACTTTTACCAGTCGAGTTGTCTGATTTCTCACTACTTCCTCTCTAGTGTCAATAATCATGTTAGAATCTTCACAGTAAGACAAATTAGGTTCTAGTTATATTTCTTCATATGTTAGTACATTCATTGGGTCTATCAATTACATATTTAACAATGATATGTGGAACACAACATGAACTTTGGAGAGACTTGGAGACATTGCTAATCAGAAAGATAAAACTCCAGTTCTTTCCATGATTTCAAATGGTCTGATATACTTAGGGTTCAGTTTCCCTTTCTTATAGAGTCTTGTGACACCCATCCATGGTGGTAGTTTTAGAAATATATTATCTCCCACAAAAAATTCCAAACCCTTTCTCCAATTGTTAGAATAACTCTTTTTCATACTTTGATATGCTTCAATAAGAGCCTAAATAGTATTTAACTTTATTGTTGTATCATCAATAAGTTTTGGTCCTATAATTTCCCTCTCACCAACTTCATCCCAACAAGTTAGAGTGTCAAATATCTTTCCATATAATGCTTCATATAGCACCATTTGAATACTAGAATGGAAACTATTATGGTAAGAAAACTCTACCAATGGTAAATATTGATCCCACATACCTTGAAAGTAAAGTGAGCATGATCTCAACATGTCTTCCAATGTTTAAATAATCCTTTAAAACTATCCATCGGTTTGATGGTGATAAGAAGTAATCAAATGAAGCTCAGTATCTAAATCCTTCCAAAGAATCTTCAATATTTTTATGTAAAAATAGGATCTTAATAAAAAAATCGATAGTGTTGCACCATGATGTCTTACAAATTCATTATTATAGTGTCTTCTTATGTACTCAAGTGGTAAATATTCTCTTATAACAAGAAAATATGTTTATTTTGTAAGGCGATCAATAATAACCCATATAGAATCTTTCTTCCTAGTGTGTATTTGGTAATATTGCGACAAAGTCCATCATAATGTCATAAAACTTCCACATAGGAATAGGTAGAGGTTGCATGAATCCTCTAAGATGCTATCTCTCATCCTTCACTTGTTAAAAAAATAGGCATCTTGAAAAATAGTCATGAATTTACTACTTCATATTATCCCACAAAAACTTTTCCTTCATATCTATTTACATCTTGGTACTACCAGGGTTTATAGAGAAATTTGAGCTATGATCATCATATAATAGTTCCCTTTTTATCTAAGGTATTTATGGAACACATAACCAATTTCTAAATTTTATAATTCCATCCTTTTACATGAATTATTCCATCCTTCCATCCTTAATGTCTTTATTTTCTATTGAAAATTATCATCACCATATTCTGATATTTCTATCTTCCCTAGTAAAGATGGTTTAAAAATCATTTGAAAAAGGAGTGATGGTTCCCCTCCCTTAACAATTCCCATATCTATATTTACCTAATCTATGAATATAGTAACATTCTAAATCCTTATTTTGGTAATAAGTAAATCATATTTTATGATTAATGCATCAACTACCTTATTTTTTTTGGGTGGTAGTTTATTGAGAAATTATAACATTTGAGTAACTAGAGCCATCAGATTAGCCTCATGTTGAGTTCTTTATGTGTAAAGATGTATTTAAAACTCTTTTGATCTGTATATATCTCACATCTTTCACCATAGAGATAGTTACTTCTATATTCAGAGAAACAATCACAACTGCTAACCCAATATCACGTGTAGGATAATTTTGTTCATGATTCTTCAACTTCCTTGATGCATATGCAATAATTCTTTCATTTTTTAAAAGGAAACAACCCAATAATTTCTTCGATGAATCACTGTATATCACAAACCCATCATTTCCTGATGGTAGAGTAAAAATTGGAGGATTTAATAATATTCTCTTTAATTCTTCAAAAACATTCTGCACATTCTTTTGTTCATATAAACCAAACCCCTTTACATGTGATCATGGTTAACGGGTTATCCAATCAGGAAAAATTGTGAATGAAACTCCAATAATAACCTAGTAAACTAATGATACTTCATAACTTGGTTACATTCATTGACATATGATATTATTTTATTGACTTTTTATTCTTAAGATAATCTAAGATTCCATCCATAGAGATAACATGACCAAGAAAAGAAATTTCCTAAAGCCAAAATTTACACTTTATAAATTTACCATATAACTCCTTTATTCTGAGAGTCTTAAGAATTATCCACATGTGTTTCTCATGGATTTCATAGATTTTAGAATAAAAAATAATATGATCAATGAATACTACAATAAAACCATCAATATATTCCTTAAATACTCTGTTCATTATATTCATGAAAATAGAGGGTTCATTAGTCAATCTAAATGGAATCACTGCAAACTCATAATGTACATACCTCATTCCAAAATCTATCTTTCTAATATCTTCATTCTTTACTCACAATTGATGATACCCAAAATAAAGTTCAATCCTCAAAAAATATTTACCTCCATGATGTTGATCGAATAAATCATCAATGCTAGGTAGATGATACTTGTTCTTTATTATAACATCATTTATTTCTATATAGTCAATGAACAACCTCCATGATCCATATTTATTATTTATAAATAGAATAAGGGATCCCCATAGAGAAACACTATGGAAAATAAATCACTTATTAATAAACTCATCTAGTTGTTTCTTCAGATCCATTAATTCTAAAACTAAAATTATATAAGGATTCTCTAATATTTATCTTGCATCGGAGATTAAATCAATGGTAAACTAAACTTCATGCTCTAGGGGGGGGGGGTTCCAGGTAATTACTCAAGAAATACATCAATGTAACACCCCGAGCTTCCACGATACGCTTCTCATTCAATAATGCAATAGCTTGCATTGTACGTAACTTCGAGTTCTAACACGCCACAACCAATCAAAGTAGCTGTTATGAATAGTAATACCCAATTTTTGAAATTATATCAATTTTATATTTCAAAATGGACTTCATTTTTGGATTTGGAATATCTAAATTAGACTATGTTGAATTTTTGGTATTTTTATGAGAACTTCCAATTTTTATGAATAGTGAAAAATACTCAAAAACAACTTTTTTAATCAAAATAATTTATAGTGATAAATTATACTATTGGGTGGTTTTAAAGTATAATTAGAATATATTTTTACCATTTTATCCAATGGTGTTCATTATAATTAATTTCACTTTGAAATTGGACATAAACAATTGTCAATCTTTTGATATATATTATTTCTTAAATAAACACTATTTGTTGTGACAGCGAGAATTAATTTTGAAATTAATTAATGCAACTTATATGTTTGGAATTTTTTAAAATAGACATCATTTTTGAATTCCCAATATCAATTATAGCTTTGGGTGAAATTTTGGAATTGTTCTGAAAAACTTCAATTTTTGATGAATAGTGAAACCACTAAGTGGTAGTTAAATAACTGATTTTTCATTTAAATGAAATATTACCACTTATGTGATTTTATTTTTAAAAATCCAACATACATGGTTGTCATTAGGAAGTAAAATTTGTTTCAATGGGATGAAAATAATTTTTTGGTGAATAGTAACTTTTATGTTTAATTAATCACGATTAAAGGTAATTAGTGAAATTTAATGTAAAAATAGTATTATAAAAATATGTAATGACCTTTACACTTGTAATACCCCTATTGGATGTGTCATGGCCGACCAAGACAATCCATGGGTCAACTTGGGGACCCCATGGATCCACTTTGGTAGGAAAATGACATAAATAACTTTTATTTAAAGTTAAAATAAAAATGTCACAAACATAAGTTGTTTTACTAAAACAATTTTTAAATGGGGTTATAAAAGTAATATGTTTGACTATAAATATTCTTTATAAATATAAAAATCTTTCCTACATCATTATAGTTTTTTTATAATTTTCAGACATTAAATAAATTAAATTACTTATGACACCATGATGATGCAGCAATTACCTCATTAATTAATGATTTAAATAAAATGAAAAGATAATGTAAAATCTAAGACTTACACTTGTCAAAAATCTATTGGATGAGTATATTTCGAACCCTTATCACCTTATACTCGAAATATATAAGTGTGGGACCTTTAGAATCCGAAAAAGCATTTCATAATAATGTAACATTTCAATCTTTCCAAGAGTGCCCCTCCTATCCTCTTATAAAAGGCCCCCACCTCTACCACCTTACTCACACCTTCAAAGCCTTTTGGCTCGGCCAACCTCTACCCAAATACTCTCTCAACTTCCCTGAATTACTCTTAGAAGCCTCAATTTGGTCAGAATTCTTCCCAAGTAATCCTTTGGCTCAAATCAAAATAGTTACCCGATTTTAAGGTAATGTCTTCTCTAATGTTGTTTTGTTTTATTTTGCTTCTCCAACCCCTTAAAATCTTTTTATTAATTTATTTTTTAACAATACCAGTATCCTAAATATACTAGGATGTTGTTATAATAAGGATTCGAGCTACACTTACACACACCTACATCTAATGGTTAAAGAACATAATGTTTCTGTGGATGGCGAATTTCTGCCTCACGAAACGATGATTGTTCAACACTCATATAACACCTCTAATGGTGGCCATTTTGATGACAATATTCTCATATATGATATATATATTATTTTTATGTTTTCCTTATGCTTATGTATTTCTCATTTATGTCATACTTTATGATTTCCATTATGGGTAAACGCGATAATTTCATTTTAGGAAGTGCGGACTACCGCCCCCTCAAAGTGATTTGAATCGTTAATGCCATATGTGGGATGTATAAAGGATAGAGTAAATATTATTTTACATTATATTATACTGTAATTATAGTATACCTTTATATAATTATAATTTAATTCCATTAAATATGAAATAGAAATGAAAGTAGCATTCATGCGTACGTACGGCTTACCGTCTCCATGAACGGTGCATTTCATTTATTACCTCTAAATGTTATGTAATATTATAAATGAATGTATATACTGGATATATATGATATATATGATACCTACATCATGAATATAATTCTAGATATAATGTATATTCTACCACTTAAACAACTTGTAATTATAAGAAGTTTATTTTTGACTCATGTACCTAAGATCGACAAAACGACCGTTATAAACTTAAATAATTACATAATATTAATAACATGGTAATAAGTGATATAAAAGGAATAATGAACATCAAAAAGTTTCCTAAGTAAATATAAATTAACTCTAGTTTATTATTCAGGAGATCAAAGAACGGTCGCGTGAATTCGGACACGAGGTAAGAGAACTTCTTAACCCAATTTCCATTCTTTGGGTTAATCTCATACTTTAAAATTATGTCATGATATTATTATGACCTATATTTTATTTTTACTTTATTTATGTTTACTTATAGTGAATACACATAATAGATCTATTTTATTTAAAAAAATGATTTTTTTAAGGAACATCGTCTCAATCTCCATTCATTGAGGCATATTTTGTTTTATAGACAAATTTCTTTTATACGGTGTATAAACCCCTTTGACTTTTAAGTTTATTCAAAAAGAATATTTTTATACGAAGTGTTTTACTAAACGACAAAAAGGAATGTTTTTGTCTTACGTATGCGGCGACAACGAATTCTCCGCCACCATGACCATTATTTGAGTTTCGGCTTCCTCTACAAGCCATAACTTTTTTAATTGATTTCAAAAAAAGAGAGAGATATTTCTCTAAAATATATGAAAATCGAGTGCAAATGTATACATATTTAACGCAAGCTTAAAAATGTTTTCAGAAAACCCGACTCTCGAGTGTGGTAGACAAGAAGGGATTGGGCGTGGACCCATCATGGCCTGTAATTAGTCGAGCAGTCTCAGAATTAGTTATTTTGTTTTCAGAAGCTTGCATAATGTTTTCAGAAAAACACTGGATTATATTTGAGGAAATTTAAACATAAGTATCTTCAAAAAAATTGCATCAGTAGGTCTCATGAGACAAACTAGTGTCTTGGAACGAGGCCTTGACAAAATCTTATTTGTAGTCTTGGCACGAGGCCTTGGATACGTGGTTATGATAGTCTGGAATTATGCATTCCATCATTATAAAAGTGGTTCTAGATATTGCATGTTATTATTTGACTAGTAGAATATCCATGTGAGTAAGTAAATGGCATTATTTAATTTTATTTTTGCCATATTATTATAAAGTTCAAATTTAAAAGGCTTTTGTTTTAGTTATACATTGCCTTAAATGTTAATGTTTATTTATGAAATCTTCCGCTATATTGTTATCCTTACTGAGCATCTGAGCTCACCCCTTTCAATGTTTTAATATTTTCCAGGATGTGGAGAAGTATTTTATGAATGACCTGCAGGGATAGTCAGAAGAGGATATGAGTGTGGTCTATGGAGACTTTGTTATTGTAGTTTTTCACTTTATGATGTAATGTAACATTTATGAATGTATCTAGTGTTTCCAAGGCTACTAAACTAATCGGTCTTTCGAGACTTGGTCTTTTGTGATCATGCCAATGTTACGCAATAATGCACCGACTCTGGGTAACTGGGGTCGGGGAGTTACATCAATGTATCCCCATAAAATTGGTATATACTCAATTTTAAGATCAATTTCCTCATCCCTAGGTAGTACTTTATCTTCCTCCCTAATAATTTCATTCATTAGAGATACTGGGGGTGGATCTAGATAATAATCAGATGATGAAGTTTATTCTCTAAAGATAATGTTCTCTAAATCTTCCTTACAAATTATAATTTCTTTCTTATTGAAATAAAATTTTACATTGAATTTTGAAATATAATATGTATTTAGTATTATATCAAAGGTAATTATAATTATGATGATAAGGTCAACAAATAAAGAACATTTATATTCCATAATTATGAATTTCTCACACATGTTTGTTGTAATGAGACTCCCCTTAGGAGTTTTGGTTGATAATTACCTTATTAAATAAAAAGGAAATATCTAATTTTATTGGATAAATAGGTAGATATAAAATATTACAATGATCAAAAATAAAATAAATCATTGGCTAAATTTGAAAATAGGATTAATGTACCTACCAGCACATCATTGGGTATTTCTACTTCAACGATGGTTATCACATAATATTGGCTATCTCCCCTTGGACTCTTTTATGGTATATTTACCCGATGCTTAGGATATTGGTTTGAATCATTCCCCATTTAATAAAAATTGAATCCTTGGAAATCATTGACTTGTTCTTTCCCCTTTCATTAACTATCATGATAACCCTTTTCTCCAAATTTATAACAAACTCCCATTCCTTTAAAGCATATCATATGATGATTCTTTCCATATTTTTTGCATAGTGGGAATTGATTTATTCTACTCTTCTTCATTGATTATTCACCTTTTTCATGGACATCAGAAGACCTATTCTTATCTTGATTTACATTGAGCATATATGATCCAAAAAATTCCTTCTCCATTTTGATGAAACTTAATACTATTTCATTATATGATAAAAATGTTTGAGAATCCAGTTCCCTTCGTAGAATTTGATTAACACCTTTAAATAAATGATCAATCTTGTTTTCTAAATCACGTGTGTAATCTATAATATACCGAGCTAGTCTTGTGAAGGTATACTCACACTATAAAACATTCTCTTCTTCCTTTTACTTTAAGATAATTAATTTTCTTTTCATTTTAGTTCGTTGCTCACAATGGAAATATCTGTTGAAGAATATTTATTTAAATTTCTCTATTACACGTCTTATATTTCCTCTTCCTCCTTATTATTCGGGATCTATGATCACCATTGATCAACCCCAACCTTGAGGCAATATAATACCAGTACCACCTTTTCATTTTCATTGCATCACAATGATGGAAATATCTTTTCAAGGGACTTGATCCTTTTCTCAGCTACCACTGGATTATTAGTCCCACTAAAATATGGGGGATTCTACCACATGAAATAATACAATATAGGTTTAGTATGGTTATTATTCACAACCCGAGTAATCTATCTTAATATGGTCAGGATATGCTCAGCTCGAACACTAACTATATTAACATTCTCAGTGGGGAAATACCTACATTTTCCATGGGTATTAATTCCCTTTCTTCTATTATTCACTATCACTAAATAATGGGAAAAAATATGATAGTTCATAACCATCATGATTATTGAGCCAAAAATTTACTATAAGGAATTATTATAATTCTCATGTTTACGTAACATCTAGTTCCCAAGGTTGCTACTAATCTTGCTCTAATACCAACTATAACAACTCCAACCCTAGTGTCCCAGAATGGTGGTTATTTTTTTACAATGGTTTAGAGATTAGAGATCACATAACAAATGATCTATTAGTTTATTAGTCTTAAATAACTAGATATATACATGGTACCCTTATTACATTGGTAATTAAACATAGAATATAAAAAAGGAAAATAAAATACTTCCTTGAAAATTATTCAAGGATTTAATCTTTATAACCTAGGGAAGGAAAAAAGATTAAAGGGTGATCTCAAATTCTTAGTAATGGTTACATGAATCAATAATAAGTGAAGTAAATTTAATAAGGCATAATTATTATAGTGTTAAGACGGTTTAAGTTTGTGGGTCGAAACAAGTCTGATTTTTCTTGGAAACAAACATGAAGATTTTGTCACCAATTTTTATATCTACTGAGAAATGTTAATGCATAGAGGGGATATCTATAACTAGGATTGAAAAATAACTACAAGTCCAAATAATTATTTATACATATATTAAATCCATGAACAATACAACTTATAAAAATATCTATATTGAGTAAAAAATATGGATTTATGAATATTTACCTAGTTAAAACAGCATATACAGAAAATACCGTTTTAAAAAATGCTATATGGAAAAGAAAATAATCATATCCATGATACAATAATTATTAATATTTAATTAAATATTCAATGAATAATTATCATAAATAAAAGGTAAGTATATATATACAACACACAAGGAACAAGTGGTGCATAAGGCATAACCAAATGGAATATCATAATGGTGTCCATGAAATAAAGGATTTAAATGATAAATGAAAATTATTAAGGAGAAATATGGATATATAAAGATAAAATATTTCCATCATAAGTGAAAACATGTAAAAATGTGTTTAAGAAACTTTAAAAATGAGCCACTTTAGTGCGGTTTAAGGGAAAATATTATAGAGGCTTAAAGGGGGAAAAGAATATTTTTTTTGTACAAAACTAGAAATGGAAAAAGATATTTTTTCATGATAAAAAGAGTTATTTTAGAAAAATAATGGTGGATTAAAACATATTATGAATGGCACTTGAAAATGGGTAATAAATTGGGAAGTTACCTTTAATCGGGATTTCTTATCAGATGGAATTGAAAAGGGGACCTTATAAAACACATATTTCACCATACAAGAAAGAATAATTGAGCTAGGTACAAATTTTTGGAGAATAAAAATAGAATATTTGAGGATTAAATAATATTAATTAATAATTACATTGGGGTAAATAGATAGAAAGTGTAACTCAAAGGAAAAAATGGGGGTTCAAAGTGAATCCCTTACCTTATGTATGAAAGTGTTCTACACTTTCATGTAATATTATGGATAATGAAATTAAATTCATTAATAATTTAATTAATAATATATTCAACATATATTTTACTTATTATAATTCTATTATGTTAATTTATGGACTTTTTTTATGAGTTATAAGATTCAATTTCGTCATTTGGGAGTGTTTATTTCCTTGGTTTTTAGGATTGGTTCTCTAATATACATGTACGAAAAATCATGTAAAATGGGAATAATTATCCAAAATTGAAATTATCTGTAATTAATGAACTTATAAAACGTTAAATTTACTTTTATATCATTTTTATAGATAAAAGTATGATTTATTATATAAATCATTAATGAAAATGATTTAATTTATTTTGGTGGTTTTTACGACCATCAAAACTTTATATAATTTTATGTAATTTCATGTTTATATATTGGTTAAAAAAATTATATAACTTATAATATGTATAATAAAATATTATTTAACCTTTATAATGGTTTTATTAACATAATTGAAGGCGGTAATGGAAAATGAAAATGCATCATCCCCGATGGCGGTAAGTCAACAAATTAGAGATGATGTTTTCATTTTTAGAATCAGAGGGAGAGAAGAAGGGGTTTGAAAATGGATATTAAATTAACATAGAAAAATTCAATTATATATAATATACTGAAGTTAAAATGCATCTTTAGATAGATTAGTTAAGGATAGGATAATAAATGAAATTAAAAGAAATTATAAGAAAATGAAAGAGGATTTTACCTCTTTTGTGACGTCTCCTTGAGAACCCCCTTAAGGGGGTTGGAACTGGTAATATAGTGATAAAAAAAAGAAAAAAACACAGTTAAGTGTTTTGGGAGAGGAAATGGTTTTAATATGATAAATATAAAAGTATTATAATGTGTGAGGATAAGAGGTGGTGATGGATTCTATTTATAGCGGAGGAGGGAGGTGTTTTTTGATTATTTTATTCATTAGTTTATTATTCTGGATAAATATTATCAATAGTTATGAATAATGGGAATAAATAAAGTAAATATATCATGTTCGTTTAAAATAATTATTCTAACATCATCCATACATCATCCATGACTCAATAATTCATGTATTTTTCTAATACTGTGAATTACCGTATTTCACTATTCACAAACAATTCAACCATTTTAGAAAAATAAAAAACATTAACCCTAAATATTTATTGATGTTTAGATTTTATAAATGGACTCCATTTTAGGTATATAAATTTCTAAATCTAAACATTTTAATTTTTAATTAAAATCATCATTTATTCGAAAAATACCGATTTTAAAATTATAACCAATTTTATGAAACTTTGAAAAATTAATCAAGGTCACATAAAATTATAATATAACCATAAGACAAAAAAATATTAATTTATGAATCTATTTTATGAAATTAAATTTTCTTTTAAATCATTATATTAATTATAAAATTGTAAATAAACATTTATGTTTCACAAAAAATAAAAACACTTAATTTATCATTTTTAAAAAAATTATTTACTTATGAAATGATATAAATATATCATAATTTCATTTATAAGATACATATATTTTATTTATAGTTTCATAGGTTATGTTATTATTCTAATAGCCACATTACTATTCTTAATATCCACTTTACTATTCCTACAATCATGTTAATATTTAATGGTATATAAGCAATCAAATAAATTGAATTTATTTAAGAATATATGTACCATTAACATTTTGGTGTTATATTTTTAATTTTGGTTATTATATAATTTATGTGAAAATTATTTCCAATGTTAGTTACTTAATAATTATTTTAAAATCTCTTTGTGAATTTTATTTATTTTTCTAGTAGTGTAAAACAATTTTTGTGATTGTACCATGATAATTAGACCACCATATCGATGTTGATGTGACAAGGGATGGTCATGTTACTACAGGAGTATAATAGTGACCTCAATTATTAATTTATTTATTAATTACCACAATATTAATTTAATTAAGTAATTATATATATAAAAATTGGTTCTATACTATAATGCATAATACAATTTGGAAAATTATGTTTATAAATCCATCCAATAGGGGGTCAACCACACTCATTTGAAATATATATATTTATACCACATCAAACTACCTACCGGTAATCAGAATTAATGGGGGAGGTATTTATTTATAATCAAAATATCCCCACATGGGAACTGAGAGCCAGATTTATAAAATTTTAAATTCAGAATTCATATTGAGAAATCTAATTTTTTTTATTTTTTTATATGATAATGAAATGTTTTATTTCATTAGAAAAAGGATTTAATTTTTTTTTCTTTTTTATTTTGTGTTTTGTGGGCCTATAACGTTTTTGGGAATGGGACTTTTCTAGTGGGTTTCACATCATGCTATGACATAGATTTAGTTTTGATAATTCTCAAATTCTCTATTTTATTAGCTTAATCTGCAATTTTAGTTGGGATTTAATTATACATTAAACAATCATGACCAAATGGATCTATCCCTACTTATTTGTGCTTCCTTTTTTTTCTGTTTTAACCTTTATGTCTTCCTATATCCACATATGTTTCCTACTACCAGACTGAGATAGGTCATGTTTCAAGGTTTACTTTGAATTTCATTATAGAACGGTGCCTTATGAGTCTCCCACTCAATCTTTACCTTCCACATGATTTGGATTCACTCGAAGTGTCACACTAACCCACACAAAATTATAGACCATATTATAGGTTGGAGTTCCATGATCAAAAATATTTTTGATTTCATATGAAAAACAGTAGTTGTTCATTCATTTGGATCATAATCCACTGAGTTTTAATGAGAGAGATGGAGAGAATTAAAAGTGAGGGGCTAGTTCATAGAGTTTGAGTTCATGATCCATAATGTTATGAGATCTCTAGTGACCCATTATAGTGGACATGTTATTTAGTAACTAGCGATATTAAAGAGGATGAAAACCTATAACAATGAGTGGATGTTAGGTGTGGGTTTTATACCAATTTTGAATGAGGAACTAGGTTCTTGGTTTGGGGTCTAGATTTGTAAAATTTCCCTAAATTTTACATGGTTATACATTTTTAATCTAATGCTCATTTTTTTGGTGATTTGAGTGATTCATTCCAAAATGATAGCACATACTAACTCCTTATGGAACAATAGGTCTTAACCACCTGGTTTAGTAAGAGTTATACCTAAAATAGTTTATCTGGTCCTATATGTGATTTTTTTTCTATAATATGACACACTATTTATTGTATAATAAATATATTAAAGGGAGTTGTTATAACCATGTATATAGGTGTTACACTGGCCAAAACATCTAAAATAATTGGGTCAATTTACTTTTTATTTTTTTCACATAGTGTTCATGCATCGTGATTCTATTTATGGACTTTTTTGTTTAAAAATTTAATCAACTTATCCCACATTAAATTTAAACTAATCCTTTATTTAGTGGATCATATATTGTTGTGTGTGTAATTAATATCATGTAAAATTACATCCCCCTATACATAAAAAAATTAAATCACTGCCTTTTTAAAAATAAAGATGGATTCTACAAAGTACAAGATTAAGAGTTTTCATTATTAAAATGATTTAAATTTATTCAAAATTAATATGATTAAAAATATAATTGAAAAATGAATTTTATATTGCCCCTATGGTGTCAAGAATAATATTATCACCATATAAAATTATGGTAATATCATTATTTCTTATATTTATTTTTCTATTGATGTTATTGAAAAATCTCATTGTCTTTTGTTAATTTCTCACATGGATAATGTTTTTCATGATGCAGATTATTAGTTAGTTATGTTTTCTATTTGGATAAAACTTGAAACTCTATATTTTACTATCTTATATTTTCACATCACATGAAAATTATTTTATATGATATGTCTAATAGAGATATAAAAATTGATGATGAAGATGATAGTACGATACTAATTATGTCTCTTGACAGAGCTGAAAATTCCTTGATGCGTGGAAATGAAACATTTTCCTTTTAATAAATAAAATACATTTTAATTTCATGAGAACATAAAAATAAGGTAACTATAAAAACCAAGACTTAAGGGATAAATAGTAGGGTGGATGTGAAAAAAGTGGTAAGAGGAGTGACAACAACCAAAATAAGAAAATTCACTCAAAATATTTGGGTAACGGCATAAAATATTGTCATTATAAGAAACCTTGGATTGTTAAAGATAATTTTTCAAAATATAAAAATAATTTTATGGATACTTATGAAAATTACATTCTATTTTAAAATAGTTTTGATATTGTCATAGATTTAAATATGGTTATTAATACCGTTTTAGAAGGGTAGGTCGTTAACTCTAGATGTTGTTTTCTAATGTGTTTTAAAAAAAGTTTTTTTATTTAATAGAAATTTTGATTAGTGATTTATTTATAGAAAATAATAATAGTTTTAAAATCATGGTAATGGTTATGTGTCATTAGAAATTCATGATGGAACTTCCAAAACTCTTAATGAGTTTAGAAGGGTGTCAGAATTGAAATTTACCCTCATTTCCCTTTGAGTTCTTAATCAGAAGGGTTTTATCTTTTAATTAGAGTATGAAAGTCTTCGAATCACTATGATATGTCATATTGTGATGATATGGACACTCTTTAATATACTATATATTTTAATTTTTAAAATGATTCTAAAATAATTAAAGGTCAGTCTTGTCCTAATGAATGATAACACTTTTTATTTGACGTAGACGTAACAAATCATTATTTTACTATGTTTTTTCCTTTAACTGAATATTCTGTTGAATAAAATTTTTCACATTAAAAACCAAAATAAAATGAACAAGGATTCATTCCACTGAAATAAAATATTATAATACAAGATAAAAACTAATACATTATGAGAATACAATATGAAATATCTTTAAGAAAACTATAAGAGGAATAAAACCAAAGTATATAAAAATACTATAAATATAAAATTATTATCCCAGGGGTTTTTCATGAAGATCATATCTTTTATTATAATTATTTAGAGAATGATGAACATTATAAATATAGTATAAATGTTGAGATATAATTAAATGAGAAGGATGAGTGATTTTAGTAATATATTTAAGGATATATATGAAAGGAGATATAACCTTTATATATATGGTCAATTAATATATGGTCATTGGATGTATGATCATTGGATATATTATTATTGGAAATATTTCCATTTGGGTATAAATGTATACAATATTTTTATTAAATCTGTATAATTTACAATAACAAATTAAAAATAATAGAAGTTAAAAATAAAAATAATAAAACACAAAGATAATATTTAATTTAATTTTTTATTATATATTTATATGATTTACATATTATTATTATTATAATTATTAAATAATAATTTTATATATTTAAGAAATTCGAATAAATATTTTTATTTCAATTATTAGTAAAATTTCATGGTAACAAGATAATTAATTAATTTTAATAGGATGTGGTTAAAATCATTTCATGTTAAAAGGGAATATTTTTTCAAAGAATGGTTTTTCTTATTTTTATTTTTATCTTAATAAATTACATTGATAAATTTTAAATTATGCACATAATGTAATGCTTCAATGTATAAAAAATAGATTAATATTCATTTAATTAGTAATTGATATGAAATAATAGTAAGAACACTTACTGTCTAAAAATTAATTTGTATATATATATATTTTTTCATTTAATGTTTTTATTAAAAATAAAAATCCTCATATTTATAAATTTAATTAGATTAATTGGATTCCAAATTTTTAATCAACTCATCTAAATTATCTATATAGGTTATTTTCATTTTTGGGCATAAAAGGAAGTCACCGATGTAAAAAAATTGAGTTACCACACTATAGGTAAAATGAGGAAAACACGTTTAACTCAATGGTAGAGACACAATATATCTATAAAAGTATCTATAAATTAGGCTTATAAGTGTATTCATGAAAAATATACATTATTTTCAACTTCTTATCTACATCCCATGATAATATGAAAAACTTACACCTTAAGCGATGATTATTTGTTGAAATGACACTCAAAAATCACTTATAAAAGGATTCCTGCTTTACCCATTCCAAACCACTCTTTTATTTTGAAAATATCTTGATTCCATACCAATTTATGTTAGGATGGTATGTATGAGTATGATATACTCTATAATACCAAACGTAGGATCGAAATAAGAATGAGTTTCTCAGATACAAGAAGGGGGGTAAATTGTACCTTTTAGAAATTCCTTCGGAACTTTTAAAGATGGTTATGTTTAACAAGGTTAAACAAGATAATTCACAAGACCCCCATAAGTTCTAATAACTTGCTAAATTTCAGAATAGTAATTCTGAAAATGAAACTTAACAAAAGTTAAAAAGATTAAGATTCTACCTTAAAGCATATAAAATCTAACTATATCAGAGAACAAGTAAGGAAGTATAAGAAAGTTATACTTTCATTATCAATACTAAATGCACAGCGGGAAACAAAGTAGTAAAACTACAAGTAACAAACAATAACTCTTTTAACCCAAAGAGAAGGGTATCCAACAACCTTGGATAAAGGTCCCTTGATTTATACTTTCAAGAAAGTCTGTCTTACCCACACCAGGGTAAGCCCTCAATATAAAGATTAGAGTCTGTCTTGCTATCCCTGAAAGCCCTAAACTATCAGGTTGTCGGCACCTCTGTCTTCCCTAGCAAGGAAGCCCTCAAATTCATGGTGTTGGAACCTCTGTCTTCATATCCTTAGAATCCCTCTATTGTACACACAAAAAATCAAAGTCACACAAAGAAAATATGCACAAGGAAATGTTTCAACAAGCCATTCAAACTTTCTATACGAATCTTGAGAGTTGGTAAGAGCTTATCTCTCTAGAAATCACTTCAGGAAGTTCTGAGCATCAAAATTCCAAAAGTTCCAAAAGTCACAAGCACGTTCAAATGAGCTTCTATTTATAGGTGAAGCTCCAACGGTTGGCTCCCTCCTCCATCAGTCACATTCTACCTTGAATTTCAGAGGGACCTGTACAATGTCACTCAAACAACAGTTAGTCAATAACTCAAAGCATGACATCGTTTTGTAATAAAACAAGTGTAAGCATAACTACACTGATATTCAGAATGGAGAAAATGAACATTTGGAATGGAAAATGTTAAAGTTCAGAATGTAGGTAAAAGTGAATTTGGAGTCTTTAGTACTAAGATATTCAGATTCTGTTTTGTAGGAATTTGTAATGAGAATTCGAAATCAGAATTC
Organism: Viscum album; assembly: GCA_963277665.1. Taxonomy (NCBI): domain Eukaryota; kingdom Viridiplantae; phylum Streptophyta; class Magnoliopsida; order Santalales; family Viscaceae; genus Viscum; species Viscum album. Next base: position 816,879,275 of record OY728162.1, read on the forward strand.
GTAATGAGAAATCGTAATCAGAATTTATCATCAGAATTCATAATAAGAATTCGTAATTAGAATTCATCATTAGAATTCATAATGAGAATTCATAATCATAATTCATCACCAGAATTTGTAATAAGAATACATAATCAGAATTCATCATCATAATTCGTAATGAGAATTCTTAATGAGAATTCGTAATGAGAATTCGTAATCATAATTCATCATCAGAAATTTTAATGAGAATTCGTAATCAGAATTCATCATCAGAATTCGTAATGAGAATTCGTAATCAGAATTCATCATCAGGATTCATAGTAAGAACTTTATACAAGTTCGTAATCAGAATTTAGATTTGAACTTCATAAAAGTTCGTAACAGGGAATTCAGAGTAGAACTTCATAAATGTTCGTAATTAGAATTCAGATCCTAAAACAAAATTCTTCATGTCTAAGTATTATATGATTCTGAGGTTTTAGATATGAATCTGATTTTTATACTTAAGAAAAATATTTATATGAATAATGAAAACAAGGTTGGGGTAAATTTCCTTTTCTACGGAAATTTTCCTTATATAAGTAAAACAGGGGTAAAATAGCATATTCCTTAAAATAAGGTGTTTTTGATTTTCAAAACAAGAGGAATGATAAATTCATAAGGAAAGACTTAATGAATTAACAATACCCCCCTTGAATGAAGGAATGGAAAAATTCATAAGTAAAACCTTATTGACTCAACAATATCCCCCTTTTTGGAAAGCACAAACATCCTTACGAAAAAGAATGTAATGACATAGAATAAATTTATAGACTTTGAAAATTAAAGCTTATCTCCCTTTGTTTATGGACAATGGTGAATACGGCTAACTCACCCTTAGGCTTTGGAACTCTAAGCATCGTATTCTAGATTTCTGGATTGAGTAAATCTTTGTAATGAGAACTCCCCCTTAAATAAACTCCCCCCTACTTAGGGATAGTTCTTATTTACTTAGAAATTTTTCTTCTCCCTTTTAGAATTATTTTTCCTTCTCCGCCTTTGTGATTTTCAAAAAGAATTTGAGGGAATGGAAAAACAATAAAGTACCTGAAACATTTTTAAAGACATACAAACAACACAAAAAATCAAGATTTTTAATTAATATTGAAAGCATTTTTAAAAGGAAAGACATTACAACAAAAGATCAGATTGGTCTATTTGTCTTCTTTTTTTCCTTGGGGATTAACTTCTTCAAAAGGATTTTTAGCTTCTTTAAATCTTTATGGTCCTCCTTACCTTTCTTTTCTAAGGCTTTAATCCTGTCATCTTGAGCCTTCAGAGCCTCAGACTGAGCCTTAATAACTTCATCATGCTTTACAAGCTTCTCTTCGATCTCAATCCGAAGATCTCTTTCCCTTTTCCAGCTTTGAGCAACAGAGTTAAGATTACCATTCAGATCCTTCACCTATTGATTCTGAGTATTTTTACCAAGGGTCAAATTTTCCTAAAGATTCTTCATCTTGGTATCCTCAGTATCAAAAGCTTCTTTTACATCATTCTGAAAGCGATCAATCTCTACCAAATCTTCATCGATTTTCTTTGACCATAGAGTCATTTTGCGGCAAGATTTTATGTGGACCTCATAATTGATAAGAAAATTTTTATGTTCTACCTCAATCTTCATAAATTTATCCATCACCATGGATACAGATTATAACTTCTTATTTATGCTGTGCTGAAGCATCTGGCATCTGAAGTCTATTGTAGGAATGATCGGAATTGTATCTACCAACTTCTTCAGGGACTCAACAAAAAAATCATGTCCCAATGCACATGATTCTGAATATGAAACTTTGTTACGAGATTGTTCTTCTTCTATTTCCACCATCTTCCTTTTAGAAGATCCTCCAACTTCCTTCTTCCTTATGATATCTTTCGTTGGGGTGTCAATAACCACTTAATTACCCTTATCAACATTCTGAACGGCCTCTTCATCAGGGGATTCCTGTTCACTCTCAGATAGCTTTACAATCTTGTCTTCATCAGGTTTCTCCTTCTCTTCACCTTCCTCAATATAGTGATTTTCATAGATTTCTTCCTCAGATAATTCATTTACTTTTTCTTCTTCCTTGTCTTCATCTTTCTTTCCATCTTTCCCTTTTTCCTTTCCAGGAGTGACAAGCTTTGAGGACTTGGCCTCAGATGTTCGGAGTGGTAATTTTTCTGATAGATTTGCCTTTTCTTGATATTCTTCATCTTGTTTAATAAAATCATCTAAATCACCACTTTCTTATTCTTCTTCTCTTTCTTCTACTTCCTCTTCTTCTTCTACTTCTTTAACAACTTCTTTCTCTTTAGATATTTCCATAGTGAATAAATTCTTCCCCAGAGTCTCAAGTAATGGCTCGACTAGGAAAGTTTCTGGTACTTGAATATTCTTGGAAGCTACTTCTATGGATTTCAAAAGAGATTGTACAAATTCAGCCTCAGACATTTTCTTCTTCATCTTCTTCTTCTTTTCTTGCCTCTCAAGCTCTTCAGCAGCTTTTTCTCTTAATGCCTTAGCCTTAGCAAGGTCCAAGCCGAACTGTGGCTCCCCTTATTTCCTCTTTTCCTTAACTTCCCTCCATTTTACAACCACTTCATCCAGATAAGCTTTTTGTTTCTCTGGTTTAGGAGGTGAGGATTGGACTTCCTTTTCTTTAGGGGTTTTATCTTTAGATTCCACTTCTTTCAGTTTCCTTTTCTTTCCAACCTTCTTCGATGGCTCATCTTTTTCAATCTTTTCCGGATTGGATTTTGCCTCTCCTTCTTGAAGATCATAGAACTCTACTGACTGTTTTGAGAAACCAACTTTCATTCTCTTTAGAGTGTCATCACTGATTAACATAACCTTACAGTTTCCCGGCGTGGAGCTACATGTAATCTCGAAAGATTCAAGAGTCTGAACAATAAAATTTGAAAGCAAAGCCAGATACATGATGATCTAAGCTCTAAGGTTCCCATTATTGATGTTCTGAATTTTAATGAGGATATGTATCATTAGATTCCACTTCCTTAGATTTACCAATAAATCTAGGATATACATATCACTCTTCTTCAAGGTTTCCTTGTCACCCTTCCTTGGAATAATGAATCCTTGTACCCATAATTGTAGAATCCGATTATTTTTTAAAAAATGAGCAATATTCTTTGCAGTCTTGATATCAAAAAGACCAAGGAACTCCATATCCTTTTCCTTAACAAAAATACCATGAACCTCTGGGAGTTTTTGTGAGCAAAACTGAGCTTCTACTTCGTATGCTAGCCCCACCAAGCTTGCAGCCTTGGTGTAATAAAGTTTGTAAGTCTTCCCATAAATCTTAAAGGAAAATTTTTGTCTAACCTCTTCCTCAAAGAAGGAAACTTATTCATAGAATTCAATGAGAAGACCCAGATAGACTACATCTTGGAATACTGTCTTAGAAATAGATATAATTTCCTAACCATTTATCCTAATATTCGTGGAAATAAGCGAGTCAATCTTACTGAGGAAGTTTGTATGTACCAACCTCTCCTTATAAATCTACCACTCTGGGATTGGATTGACTGAAGAAATATCCTAAGATGGTGCTTCTATAGACATTCAAACTGAGCGCTTCTGAAGAATTCAAAATGAGCTTAAGAACTGAGGAAGAGCTTTGAGATGCGATAGCTTGGAAACCGACATGGGACACTATTGGGGGTCCCCTTTATATAGAATATAGTGGTGACCTTTCATCTTCCAAAACCAGTCTAACAGTTGAAAAAATCTCTGATCTGATCTGACGGTTGAAAACATGCCTGCAAGGAAATATTGAATCCGATATTTTGAGGTTTTAAGAAAAACATTCGGATTTAAGGAAAAATGAATCTAAGAAATTTTAAAAGAAAATAACAGCAACAAAAAATATCTACGAATAAATAAGTAAGGAAGTCATACCTTTCAGATTGGCTAGTAAGTTTATTCGTAATAGGTGATATTCTTATTGAAGAAAATTTGACTACGAAAAACAAACCTATTACGAAAATTTCACTACGAAAATTTTCAATTCGAAAAAGTTCATTATGAAAATGTCAGTACGAAAAATTTTCATTACGGAAATTTCAGTTCCGAAAATATTCATTACGAAAAATTTGAAAAGCTTTATTACGAGAAATATGAAAATCTCATATGAAAACTTCATTATGAAAAATGTGAAAACATCATTACAAAAAAGTATGAAAACATAAGTACAAAAAATGTGAAAACATTATTATGAAAAATTTGAAAACATCATTATGAAAAATTTGAAAACATCATTACAAAAAATTTGAAAACATCATTACGAAAAATTATGAAAACATCATTACGACAAATTTGAAAACATCATTACGAAAAATGTTAAAAAATAATTACGAAAAATGTTAAAAAATCATTACGAAAAATGTGAAAACATCATTATGAAAAATGGGAAAACATCATTATGAAAAAGTATGAAAACATCATTACAAAAAATTTGAAAACATCATTATGAAAAATTTAAAAACAACATTACAAAAAATTTTAAAACATCATTATGAAAAATTTGAAAACATCATTACAAAAAATGTGAAATCATAATTACGAAAAATTATGAAAACATCATTACCAAAAATGTGAAAACATCAGGAAGTTGATCTTGCATTCTGATAAATTGAAGAATGATATCTTCTCTTAGTCTGTGATCCCTAAGAAAGTGATGCCTAATATCTATGTGTTTTGCACAAGAGTGATGTGCAGGGTTTTTACTAAGGGAAATGGCACCTGTGTTATCACATAAAATTTGAGTCTTAGTAAAACTCAAGCCATAGTATGTGAGTGTGTGTTGAATCCACAATACATGAGCACAATAACTTCCAGATGCTACATATTCAGCTTCAGTAGTGGAGAGTGCTACTGAATGTTGCTTCTTGTCAGACCAAGAAACTAATGAATCTCCTAGGAAATGACATGTTCCAGATGTACTCTTTCTATCCATTTTACATCCACCAAAGTTAGTATCTGAAAAACTCTTTAAAATAAAATCATTTCCAGAAGTGTAAAATAGTCCTAAATCCATGGTTCCCTTTAATAGAGAAAAATCCTTTTCACTACCTTTAAATGAGATTACTTAGGATTGGATTGATATCTTGCACATAAGCATACTGAAAAAATTAAGTCTGGGCGACTAGCTGTCAACTAAAGTAAACTTCCTATCATACCTCTAAAAGATGTTTGATCTACTGGTTTCCCAGGTTCATCAAGATCAAGTATAAGGCCCCAGCCTTAAACCTTACTTAATCTTGAGTTATTACAAGATTACACATTGAGGATCTTTTCAGGTTTAGAGTTTTAGAGAATTAGATCATGAAACTTGCATTACATTCCACATTTAAACAAAGTGGTTACATAAAAGACAGTATTCATTCTTCCCATCAACGGAAACATATTTAAAATATAACACGGATTCTTTCTTGACACATCCTTGACACTATCATCACATCATGTACCATTCCCTTGACTTGTGAAAAACATTTCAAAAACTTGGGATGAGCATAAAAAGCTCAGTAAGGGTTATAAAAATATGGAAAGGAAACATGAGTTCATATATACATGAGAATGAAATCATACTTTACCCATAAAACATAGGCACTTTAACATACCTCATCAAACCATGAATAAATCATAGAAAACATAAGACAAAAAGGTAACTTGAGGCATTCATAACATTCTTACGTAGGGAGTAACCCTCTTGGTTACGTTTGGAATACCCATCACAGTATATTCCCAAAATCTCTTCGGAGAAACCTTAATGTTTCACTCCTTCGCATTACCCAATGCATTGGAGAGCTATATCGGGCTCACCCGCCCTTAGTTTATCACAGAACCACCCGTTCTTCATAACAATTCCCAAGAACCATAACATAATCGTATCACATAAACATGAATAAAGGAAACATAACATTTCCACATTTCAATCACAATATAACATTTTAGGATATCGAAATAATGAATCCATTTAAAAAGAAACCATTTCCAAAACCATTTAAAACATTTAATAAAGAGATTTTTGAATCAAAGTGTCCCATACCACCTTGAAGCTTTTAACATTTTAAACCATTAATATCCATATAAATAAATCCTCAAAACCATTTTGAAAACATGGATATTAATAAGAACAAATAATTAAAACATTTAAAACGATATTTTGGTTAAAGGGGTTTTACCAAAATTAGAGACACTTGAATACAATAATCGAGGAATAACATTTAGTCAGAACTTTATAATATCATGATAATAAAAGGATTCATGATATAATACTCCAAAGGACAGTATATACACCATATAAGAGTGAATTGGTGCATAACAACAATGAACCCTCAATAGAAATGTCAAATGTGATGAAATCCCTTATAAAGAAGGTATCCTTAAATTAAGGACAAATAAATCTCAAAAATATGTGTGACAAATATAAATACACCCAATATAAGTGGATATTAAGTGTAAAACAATAAAAGGTCATTCACACATATTCAATGGATGACATATTCAATGACTACATGTTGAACCCAAAGAAATCAAAATTGGGTTAAAAAGTTCCCTTGACAGCCTAACGGCATCACATCAAAATGAGTTGATGAGAGATAAAAAGTGTATCTCATCACTTGTACATAAAATTTACATCAATAAGGATATATGAGAACATATCTCAACATAACAACATGTAAATTAAAATACCCAACAAAAGAAGTCTTTTAAAAAGAGGAGGGTGAAAGGTTCCCTTACCGACTTGGGTATCTTTCAAAACATACACCCCATGAAAGAAGGACAATAGATCATTGATGTAAATACTCATAAACGAAATTATATTACACAAAGAGTAGAATAATGGGCAGTACATACACCACTCAATGGAATTTGTGGCAAATGTAGCATAAATCTCACGGGAATAAAAGTGAGATGAAAAATCCCTTACGAAAACTCGGCAGCCTAACGACACCACATAAAACTTCTGAATATGGATTGATGAGATCAAATAGAGTATCCCATCATATTAAAATAGAATTTACAGCAAGTGGAATATAAAAGAAAATCCCCCAACATTTCAAGGAGGAGTTTAAAAGAAGTGACATAAAGGAGAGTACTTAAAAAGAAAGAGAGAGGTTAGATCTCTTACGAAAGTTCGGTAGCCTAACGGCGCCACTCAAAACTTCCAAAATGGATTTATGAGAGATAATAGGGTATCTCATAACATGAAAATAAAAATTACAGTAAATTTAATATAAAATAACATCCCAATCATAAGAAAGATGAGCTTAAAATAAATGACATAAAAGAGTGTACTTAAAAAGAAAGAGAGTTGTAGGATCCCTTACCTCGGGTCCGACTTGACTCGATCGTTCTTTAATCTCCTGAATAATAAACTTGAGTTAATTTATAATTCCTTAAGAACCTTTTTCAAGTTCATTATTACTTTTATACCACTTATTACCATGTCATAAACATTATGTAATTATTTAAGTTAATAATATTTGTTTTGCTGATATTTGGTTCTTAAGTCGAAAGTGGACTTCTTACAATTACATGTTGTTCGTGTGGCCAAATGTTTATTATATCCATAATTGTATTCATTATTTAGATATCATATATGTCATATATATCCAGTAAATTCATGCATTTATAACATTACATAATCATTTAGAGGTAAGAAATGAAATGCACCATTCATGGAGACGGTAAGCCGTACGTACGCATGAACGCTACTTTCATTTCTATTTCGTATTTTATAGAATGGAATAATAATGATATAAAGGTATATTATAATTCCAGTATAATATCATATATAATATCATATTTCCATCCTTTATACATCCCACATATGGTATTTAACGAATCAAATCACTTTGATGGGGCGGTAGTCCGCACTTCCTTAAATGAAGATATCGCGTATACCCATAATGGAAGCCATAAAGGTAAGACAAAAATGAAAAATACAGAAGAATAAATAAAACATAAACATATTATATATCATATATAAAACTAGTGACATCATAATGGCCACCTTTGAAGGTGTTAAATGAGTATTGAACAATCATCGTTTCGGGAGGCAGAATTTCACCATCCACGGAAACCGTATGTTCTTTAACCATTTGATGTATTTGTGTGAGAGTGTAGCTCGAATAAATCTTATAACAACATCCTAGTATATTGAAGATACTGGTGTTGTTACAAAATAAGTAAATAAAAAGTGTTTAGGGGGTTGTAGAAGAAAAATAAAACAAATGAACATGAGAGAATGAATTACCTTTAAAAGTGTAACTCCTTTTGATTTGAGCCTAAAGGATTCCTTTGAAAGGATTCTTCCCAAAGGTAATACTCTAGGATGAGGAGAGGGATGTGGAGAGAGTAAATGGGCAGGGGTTGGCCGAGACAAAGGCTTTAGGAGTGTGTTAAATGAGGTAGAGGTGGGGGCCTTTTATAAGAGGAGAGGAGGGGCACTTTTGGAAAGTAAAGAAATATTACTTTATTTTAAAATGTGTTTCGGTTTTAAAAGGTCCCACATTAATAGAATTCGTGGATAAGGTGATAAGGCTTCGAAATACACTCATAAAATAAGTTTTGGACATGTTTAGTTCATAGATTTTACATTATCTTTCCATTTTATTTAAATCGTCAAATAATGATGTCATCGCTGCAACATTATTATGTCATAAATACTTTAATTTATTTAATGTCTAAAAATTATAAAAAAATACTATGATATAGGAAAGCTTTTTATCTTTCCAATTAATATTTATAATAAAAAAGATGACTTGTATAACCCCACTTAAAAATTGTTTTAGTAAAACATATCATGTTTGTGTCAATTTTACTTTTACATTAAACAAAATGTTATTTATGTCATTTCCCAACCAAAGTGGATCCATGGGGTCCCCAAGTTGACCCATGGCTTGTCTTGGTCGGACATGATACAACCAATGAGGGTAAGACATGTTTCAAGCTCATATCATTTTATTAAAGCATTATTTTTACCATAAACTACACTAATTACCACTAATCGCGATTAAAAACTTAATAAGTTACTATTCACCAAAAAAATATTTTAATCTCATTGAACCACATTTTACTTCTTAATGAAAACCATGTATGTCGGATTTTTGAAAATAAAAACACAATGATGGAAAAATTTCATTTAAACGGAAAATCAGTTTTTATAAGTACCACTTAGTGGTTTCACTATTCATCAAAAATTGAAGTTTTTCAGAAAAATCCCAAAAAATCACCCTAAGCTATATTTAATATTCTGAATTCAAAAATGAAGTCCTTTTTACAAAATTCAAAACATATAAGTCACATTAATTAATTTAATAATTAATTCCAGCTGTCATGATAAATAGCGTGTTTTATGAAACAATAAGTATCAAAAGATTGACACTAGTTTAAGTCTGATTTCAAAGTGAAATTGATTCCGATGACCACTATTGGATTTAATGGTAAAAATATTTTCTAATTTCACTTTAAAAACAATTAAAAATATAATCTAATCATATAAATAAATTATATTAAAAAGTGGTTTTGAATTAAAATACAACATTTTACACTATTCATTAAAAAAATGAACTTTATCGGAAAGATACCAAAAATTTACACAAAGTAAATTTTGATGTTCCGATTCTTAATAAGAGTTTTATTTGGTCCAAAAGAATGTTTAAGAGTGATCAAAACTATATTTAATGACGGTTCTCCATCAAAAGGTGATAAGTGAACCTTTTGTGAAAACTAGGGCATATACGCCTAAAATTGAATTCTTTCCGTATTTTAAGCCTTTATCTTTTATTGTATAAATGTAAAAATATTTAAGAACATATATAATCATATTTTAGTTATTTATATCCATTCCCGCCATTACAACGGCTACATGTTAACTACCATTTAAAATAATATTATTTTATTATTAGAGTGCAATGTAAGATTCCCAAGAAACTCGTTGTTGCGTGTTGAGTACGCCATCGAGCATAGCGTCCCCTTTAAAGTAATATTAATATTTTATTCACAAATATGGATAAATATGAAAATGTCATATTCCTTTTTTACCTGGGGTGTTACATCCTTCCCCCCTTTTGGGAATTGCGTCCTCGTAATTTTAAAATTGCGCTTGGAAACATCCTTGAAAGTCCCACATCGGAAGAAAAGTTGGTAAAACAAACACTTTAAAATAAATAAAGATAAGTACAAAGGTCACCTGAGTTAACCCATACTAGGATTCCAAGTATGAAAATATGGACATGGAGGAAAAAACAAAGGGTCATGTTCTGATGGAGAGTGATAGAAAACATGTTTAGGAGAAAGTTAACCACGAGAAAATCACAAACTTGTGATGGGTTAAACGGTATTCAATTCCCCAGTAGGAAAAGTTAATAGAAAAAATTTTTGTTTTAAGTTACTTTTTATTGAGGAATTTATTCATAAGGAAACATAATCACTTATCATGTTGACTTTCAACTTTTACTAGATTCCCTAATCAAACTCATATTTTTTTCCAAAAGAGGAGTATTTAGGGAGACTCGTTCGCATTAAGAGTACTATAATAAACTTCTAGAGAATCACCTAATCCCCAAAAGAGAACTATATACATCCCATGTATTTAGGCTTTAACCAAAACCAAAACCAAAAAGGTTAGTACAAGATCAGATAATCCAGAAAAGGATAACCCCTTATAAAAAAAAATCTATGCTTAATCTCCAAAATTTGTCCAACAAAACCCAAACTTCAACGAGGACCATCTGATAAACAAATTTGTCCATAAAAATTCCTCAAAGTAAACCAATCTAAGATTGAAACCCAAACATTTTAAGGATTTAGTCACATAGTCTTCCAAGTTAAATCGTAACATTTATCTCCAAACAACATCAGTTGCTCCTAAAGTCTCGTATTGAAAGGTAATTAACCTAATCACATATCCTCCATGATAGGTTAATCATTTTCATAAATAACCCAAAATCATCTTACTCTTAATTCATAAAATCATATAACCAGAAAGAATCAGTCAAACTAACCAGGGACTTCACGTAGTCTAGTGGTAGGCGATAAATACCAGTCGCACATTGGTTGTGGGTTCGATTCCCGCAGCTTTGTCCGACGCGACGGGATGTCACACGGTCTACATGTTGTCCTTTTTCCAAAACTATATAATTCTTTAAACATTCCCCAAAATGAGATAAAATCTTCAAGAATAATCATAACATATTTTAACCTCAAGTTTATCTCATTCCTTTTATTTTCCATTATATCATAGAGTAACCCATAATTACCTAAAAATTAAGTATCATATAAACCCTAATGGTTACCTTAATAATTATTACCTGAATTTCCACATCGAGTTGGCCGTCTTGTACATGATGGATTAGAGAACTCACCAAGGTTGAAGTGGTTGATCATGACTCCTGGGTATTTGGTTTAGAACAACCACGAGTTTCCTCATTGAATCCTCCATTTTATCTAGTATCTTAATCAGAGAACCACCACAGTTTCCTTCAAACCTGTTGTCTCTTTGGTGCCTGCTAGATCCATCCATTCACTAAAAATAGAAATGTCAGTGTGAGTATATCAACAAAACCATCATGTACTAATGAGGATGGTAAACACTAAGATACACTTACTCATTCACTTTATCTAAAACTAGGACTCTTTCTGAAATCCTAACCATTATGGTAATGTCACTTATGCTTAAAGAATACCCTAACCTCTAAAGTTATCTAAACCGACCTCTGATACCAACTATAAGGCCCCAGCCTTAAACCTTACTTAATCTTGAGTTATTACAAGATTACACATTGAGGATCTTTTCAGGTTTAGAGTTTTAGAGAATTAGATCATGAAACTTGTATTACATTCCACATTTAAACAAAGTGGTTACATAAAAGACAGTATTCATTCTTCCCATCAACGGAAACATATTTAAAATATAACACGGATTCTTTCTTGACACATCCTTGACACTATCATCACATCATGTACCTTTCCCTTGACCTGTGAAAAACATTTCAAAAACTTGGGATGAGCATAAAAAGCTCAGTAAGGGTTATAAAAATATGGAAAGGAAACATGAGTTCATATATACATGAGAATGAAATCATACTTTACCCATAAAACATAGGCACTTTAACATACCTCATCAAACCATGAATAAATCATAGAAAACATAAGACAAAAAGGTAACTTGAGGCATTCATAACATTCTTACGTAGGGAGTAACCCTCTTGGTTACGTTTGGAATACCCATCACAGTATATTCCCTAAATCTCTTCGGAGAAACCTTAATGTTTCACTCCTTCGCGTTACCCAATGCATTGGAGAGCTATATCGGGCTCACCCGCCCTTAGTTTATCACGGAACCACCCGTTCTTCATAAAAATGCCCAAGAACCATAACATAATCGTATCACATAAACATGAATAAAGGAAACATAACATTTCCACATTTCAATCACAATATATCATTTTAGGATATCGAAATAATGAATCCATTTAAAAATAAACCATTTCCAAAACCATTTAAAACATTTAATAAAGAGATTTTTGAATCAAAGTGTCCCATACCACCTTTAAGCTTTTAACATTTTAAACCATTAATATCCATATAAATAAATCCTTAAAACCATTTTGAAAACATGGATATTAATAAGAAAAAATTATTAAAACATTTAAAACGATATTTTGGTTAAAGGGGTTTTAACAAAATTAGAGACACTTGAATACAATAATTGAGGAATAACATTTAGTCAGAACTTTATAATATCATGAGAATAAAAGGATTCATGATATAATACTCCAAAGGACAGTATATACACCATATAAGAGTGAATTGGTGCATAACAACAATGAACCCTCAATAGAAATGTCAAATGTGATGAAATCCCTTATAAAGAAGGTATCCTTAAATTAAGGACAAATAAATCTCAAAAATATGTGTGACAAATATAAATACACCCAATATAAGTGGATATTAAGTGTAAAACAATAAAAGGTCATTCACACATATTCAATGGATGACATATTCAATGACTACATGTTGAAGCCAAAGAAATCGAAATTGGGTTAAAAAGTTCCCTTGACAGCCTAACGGCATCACATCAAAATGAGTTGATGAGAGATAAAAAGTGTATCTAATCACTTGTACATAAAATTTACATCAATAAGGATATATGAGAACATATCCCAACATAACAACATGTAAATTAAAATACCCAACAAAAGAAGTCTTTTAAAAAGAGGAGGGTGAAAGGTTCCCTTACTGACTTGGGTATCTTCCAAAACATACACCCCATGAAAGAAGGACAATAGATCACTGATGTAAATACTCATAAACGAAATTATATTACACAAAGAGTAGAATAATGGGAAGTACATACACCACTCAATGGAATTTGTGGCAAATTTAGCATAAATCTCACGGGAATAAAAGTGAGATGAAAAATCCCTTACGAAAACTCGGCAGCCTAACGACGCCACATAAAACTTCCGAATATGGATTGATGAGATCAAATAGAGTATCCCATCATGTTAAAATAGAATTTACAGCAAGTGGAATATAAAAGAAAATCCCCCAACATTGCAAGGAGGGGTTTAAAAGAAGTGACATAATGGAGAGTACTTAAAAAGAAAGAGAGAGGTTAGATCTCTTACGAAAGTTCGGCAGCCTAACGGCGCCACTCAAAACTTCCAAAATGGATTTATGAGAGAGAATATGGTCTCTCATCACATGAACATAAAAATTACAGTAAATTTAATATAAAAGAACATCCCAATCATAATAAAGATGAGCTTAAAATAAATGACATAAAGGAGTGTACTTAAAAAGAAAGAGAGTTGTAGGATCCCTTACCTCGGGTCCGACTTGACTCGATCGTTCTTTAATCTCCTAAATAATAAACATGAGTTAATTTATAATTCCTTAAGAACCTTTTTAAAGTTCATTATTACTTTTATACCACTTATTACCATGTCATAAACATTATGTAATTATTTAAGTTAATAATATTTGTTTTGTTGATATTTGGTTCTTAAGTCGAAAGTGGACTTCTTACAATTACATGTTGTTCGTGTGGCCAAATGTTTATTATATCCAGAATTATATTCATTATGTAGATATCATATATGTAATATATATCCAGTACATGCATGCATTTATAACATTACATAATCATTTAGAGGTAAGAAATGAAATGCACCGTTCATGGAGACGGTAAGCCGTACGTACGCATGAACGCTACTTTCATTTCTATTTCGTATTTTATAGAATGGAATAATAATGATATAAAGGTATATTATAATTCCAGTATAATATCATATATAATATCATATTTCCATCCTTTATACATCCCACATATGGTATTTAACGAATCAAATCACTTTGAGGGGGCGGTAGTCCGCACTTCCTTAAATGAAGATATCGCGTATACCCATAATGGAAGCCATAAAGGTTAGACAAAAATGAAAAATACAGAAGCATAAATAAAACATAAACATATTATATATCATATATAAAACTAGTGACATCATAATGGCCACCTTTGAAGGTGTTAAATGAGTATTGAACAATCATCGTTTCGGGAGGCAGAATTTCACCATCCACGGAAACCGTATGTTCTTTAACCATTTGATGTAGTTGTGTGAGAGTGTAGCTCGAATAAATATTATAACAACATCCTAGTATATTGAATATACTGTTTTTGTTACAAAATAAGTAAATAAAAATATTTTAGGGGGTTGGAGAAGCAAAATAAAACAAATGAACATGAGAGAATGAATTACCATTAAAAGTGTAACTCCTTTTGATTTGAGCCTAAAGGCTTCCTTTGAAAGGATTCTTCCCAAAGGGAATCCTCTAGGATGAGTAGAGGGATGTGGAGAGAGTAAATGGGCAGGGGTTGGACGAGAAAAAGGCTTTAGGAGTGTGTTAAATGAGGTAGAGGTGGGGGCCTTTTATAAGAGGAGAGGAGGGGCACTTTTGGAAAGTAAAGAAATATTACTTTATTTTAAAATGTGTTTCGGTTTTAAAAGGTCCCACATTGATATAATTCGTGGATAAGGTTATAAGGCTTCGAAATCCACTCATCCAATAAGTTTTGGACATGTTTAGTTCATAGATTTTACATTATCTTTCCATTTTATTTAAATCGTCAAATAATGATGTCATCGCTGCATCATTATTATGTCATAAATACTTTAATTTATTTAATGTCTAAAAATTATAAAAAAAATACTATGATGTAGGAAATCTTTTTGTCTTTCCAATTAATATTTATAATCAAAATGATGACTTGTATAACCCCACTTAATTTTTTTTTAGTAAAACATATCATGTTTGTGTCAATTTTACTTTTACATTAAATAAAATGTTATTTATGTCATTTCCCAACCAAAGTGGATCCATCGGGTCCCCAAGTTGACCCATGGATTTTCTTGGTCGGACATGATACAACCCATGAGGGTAAGACATGTTTCAAGCTCATCTCATTTTATTAAAGCTTTATTTTTACCTTAAACTACACTAATTACCACTAACCGCGATTAAAAACTTAATAAGTTACTATTCACCAAAAAATTATTTTAATCTCATTGAACCACATTTTACTTCTTAATGACAACCATGTCTGTAGGATTTTTGAAAATCAAAACACAATGATGGAAAAATTTCATTTAAACGGAAAATCAGTTTTTATAAGTACCACATAGTGGTTTCACTATTCATCAAAAATTGAAGTTTTTCAGAAAAATCCCAAAAAATCACCCTAAGCTATATTTGATATTCTGAATTAAAAAATGAAGTCCGTTTTACAAAATTCAAAACATATAAGTCACATTAATTAATTTGATAATTAATTCCCGATGTCATGACAAATAGAGTGTTTTATGAAACAATAAGTATCAAAAGATTGACACTAGTTTAAGTCTGATTTCAAAGTGAAATTGATTCTGACGACCACTATTGGATTTAATGGTAAAAATATTTTCTAATTTAACTTTAAAAACAATTCAAATTATAATCTAATCATATAAATAAATTATATTAAAAAGTGGTTTTGAATTAAAATACAACATTTTACACTATTCATTAAAAAAATGAACTTTATCGGAAAGATACCAAAAATTTACACAAAGTAAATTTTGATGTCCCGATTCTTAATAAGAGTTTTATTTGGTCCAAAAGAATGTTTAAGAGTGATCAAAACTATATTTAATGACGGTTCTCCATCAAAAGGTGATAAGTGAACCTTTAGTGAAAACTAGGGAATATACGCCTAAAATTGAATTCTTTCCTTATTTTAAGCCTTTATCTTTTATTGTATAAATGTAAAAATATTTAAGAACATATATAATCATATTTTAGTAATTTCTATCCATTCCCGCCATTACAACAGCTACATGTTAACTACCATTTAAAATAATATTATTTTATTATTAGAGTGCAATGTAAGATTCCCAAGAAACTCGTTGTTGCGTGTTGAGTACGCCATCGAGCATAGCGTCCCCTTTAAAGTCATATTAATATTTTATTTACAAATATGGATAAATATGAAAATGTCATATCCCTTATTTACTTGGGGTGTTACATCAAGTGTGTTTGAGGTACCGATGGGAGTACTTATAATGTTAGTGTTGTCATATCCATACTTTTAAAGAAGATATTTAACATACTTATGTTGGGATATGTAGATTCCTTCTGGTTTTTGAGAAATTTTAAAACTAAGGAAAAATGTTAAATCACCCATCAAAATCATTTCAAACTCATATTTCATTAGATCCGAAAAGGAATGAATTAAATATTACTAAGTTAAACCAAATATAGTGTCATCAACATAAATTTGAACTATAAAAACATTTTTCTTATCTTTATTTATAAAAAGGGTTGGATCTGCATTTCCCTTAACATAGTTATTTTGAAGCAAAAAACCTGTAAGTCTATCATACCAAGCTCGAGGGGCTTATTTAAGGCCATACAAAGCTTTGGTAAGCCTAAAAACATGATCAAGATGTTTTGTGTCTTCAAAGCCAGGAGTTTGTTCAACAAAAACTTCCTCTTGAACATAACTGTTAAGAAAAGCACATTTCACATCTATTTGAAAAAGTTTAAAGTTGAAAAATGCTACAAAGACAAGTAAAATTCGAATAGATTCAAGTCTAGATACTGGAGCATAGGTTTCTTCATAGTCTATTCCTTCTTGTTGAATTTAGGCTTTAGCAAACAATCTAGCTTTATTTCTTACAATGATTCCATTTTCATCACACTTATTTCTGAAGACCCATTCGACTCCAATTACAGATGTTTCCTTAGGTCTTTCAACCACATTCTAGACTTTATTCCTTTCGAATTCATTTAGTTCATCTTGCATGGATTTTATCCAGTCATCATCACCTAAAGCTTTATCAGTGCTTTTTGGTTTTAATTGGGAAAGGAACTATAGATGCTCTACTTCATTTCTTAAGGAACTTCTGGTCCTTACAGGTTGATTGACATCACCACTGATGCTATCACTGGGATGATTCTTAAGAAACGACTGGTTTGGATTTTTTAAAACCTTTTCATCAACATAAGGTAGGAAATATTCTGGGGTAAATATTTTAGAAGTATCTTCTTGAACATTTTCATTATCAAAAGGATTTTCTATCAAAGGTTGATAATCAGTTTTTGAAAACACACCCGAAGATGTATGTTGGGGTTTTTTGAAAACAAATTGATTAGTTTCATCAAATTTGACATGTACAATCTCTTCAATAGTAGAAGTGTTTTTGTTAAAAACTCTATAAGCCTTAGAAGTTGTGGAGTAGCCTAAGAAAATTCCTTCATCAGATTTTGGTTCGAATTTATGATGATTATCTTTAGTATTCAGAATGAATACCTTGCAACCAAAAACCTTAAAGTAGGAAAGTCTAGGTTTTCTACTATTCCATAACTCATAAGGTGTTTTATTAAGAAAAGGTGTAATCAAAACTCGATTTATAGTGTTATAAGAAGTACTTACAGCTTCAGCCCAAAAATGTTTGGCAACAGAATACTCACTCAACATGGTTCTAGTTATCTCTTGAAAATTCTATTTCTTCTATCAACAACACCATTCTGTTGAGGTGTTCTGGGTGCTGATAAGTTGTGAGTAATGCCTTTTCTACTATAAAAAGTTTCAAAATCAGAATTTTTAAATTCTCCTCCATGATCACTATGAATAGTTATCAATGGAAGGTTTTTCTCATTTTTAATTTGGGCTCTAAAACTTCTGAAATAAGAAAAAGAATCAGACTTCTTCGCTAGAAAATAGACCCATATAAATCTAGTGTAATCATCAACCAGAACAAATACATAATATTTTCCCCCAATGCTTCCAGTTTGTGTAGGACCAAAAATATCCATATGCAATAGATGTAATGAATCTGTAGTTGAGACTTCACAAATGGATTTAAAACCCTATTTGTGTTTCTTTCCATACTGAAAAGGTTCATAGACTTTGGAAGAATAAAATCTAAGCTCCGGTAGATCCTTAACTAGTCTTTTCTTAGACAATTTACATAAGTTCCTAATGTTAAAGTGTCCTAAACTTCTTGTGCCATAACCAAGAATGATATTCCATTGCACTAAGGAAAGTTAAGTCTTGTCTCCTATGGTCGTCTATGTTTATTGTGTAAACATTCTCTTGCCTTTGGACAGAAATAATAAAATCTTCCTTGGAATTGTGTACTCAACACTTGTCATTTCTAAAATTCACAAGGTAGACTTCATCACATAATTGACTTATGCTGGTGAGGTTGTGCTTAAGACCCTTAACAAATAAAACATTTGAAATCAAAGTTTTTCGAAGAAGAACGATGCTACCTATACCAATAATTTCTCCCTGAGCATTATCTCAGAAAGTTACTTTTCCTCCTTTTCTCATAATAATATTTTCAAAATAGTCTTTGTTACCAGTCATATGACAGGAACATCCACTATCCATGTACCATGTATTGTTGTTGGTACTTTCCCTATTTTCCTGAAAATAAGAAAAAGTTAGGTTTTCGGAATCTAGACTTGCTTGGATCCGAAAATCTCAGAAAGTAAAATTTTGGGAACCCATATATTCATAGAAAAGTAAGCCTTATGAAATACTAAAGATTGGGTTTTGTTTAGAGAACTATTGTTTGCCCAGTGACCATCACACTGAAACTTAGAACAGAATGGGGAACTTTTAGGAACAAAGTAGTTATTACTAAAAATCAGTTTAGAACTTGTGTAACCAAAAACAGAAGTATTCCTTTGAGGTCGGATTTGTGAATAAATTTTATCAAAATTTTCTTTACCTAGGGTAAAGTTTTACAAACACTTTCTCAAGGAAAATATTTAAGATTTTAGTTTTATAACTAAGTTCTTGTCTTCAAAAACATTTGAAATAGATCTAGGCTCAAAAACATTTTTCGTAGAAATTAATTTTTCTAGATCTTTAGAAAGAATATTATTCTCAGAACTTACTTCCTCAAGATTTTTTGAAATACTTTCGAAATCATCATTTTTCTTATCAAGATCTTTAGAAAGATCTGATATTTCTTTAGTAAGAATAATATTCCTGGAGTTTTCCTTATCAAGTTTTTTCATGAGTTTTTAATTCTCATTCTCATGGAGTTTGGAAAACCTAGAAACTTCTTGATATGTAGGTAAATTATTATCTTCATTAGAAGAAGACTCTTTATCCGAAGAGTTATAATATTTACTATCATTATAATTCAAAGAGACATCGGTCATTGATTCAGAATTTTGTACTTTATCCATCAAGAAATGATTATCAATAGGTAGCCTGGTTAAAAGACCAAGATTATTCTATCCAGAAGATTAATAATCTGAAGATTCTTCTGAAGAGTCTCCACCACTAGCACTCCATGTGTCATTGGATTTCAACACTTTCTTAGATTTGGAATTGTAATACTTCTTTCTGTATTTCTTAGAATGCCTTTACTTTATTTCTTTTCTTTTGAGCATAGGACAATCAGGTCTTATGTGTCCAGCTCTCTTGCATTCATAGAATGTAACTTCAGAATCTTTCTTGTCTTTCCTATCCTTCTTCTTGTATTTGGATTGAAAGTTCCTCTGTCCAACTATCTTGTTCATCCTTCGAGAAAGATTTCTAATTCATTTTATGAGGACACACTTCCACTAGATTTAGAATGAATAACAACTTTCTTAGATCTGGATCTAGTAACTCTCTCAAGAGTCTTGGATTTCATATGATTGGAGGTAGTAGTAAAAGCTACACTTCCATTTCTGTTCTTCTTCTTCACAATATCAACATCTCTCTTCATTCAAGTCTCATGCTAAAGAAGATCTCCAAACAAATCATCAAGGGTAATCTAGGTAACCTTTCTATTCTCATCAATTGCAGTCCTTTTAGATTCCCACTCATTTGGCATGATGTAGATGATCTTGTTAACAAGGGATTCATCATCTAATAATTTTTCACCCATTGATTGTAAACTACTCACTATAGTCATGAATCTCTGTTGCACATTACATATGGGTTCACCATAAGGAAAACTAAAACCATGATATTCAGCTCTAAGAATAGCTCTTCTAGTCTTAATTACTTTGGAAGTTCCAAAGTGAGTAACTTCGAGTTTATTCCATATAGAATTTTCTGTTTCACAAGAGGAAATTTGGCTATATATATTTCTAGTCATTGAACAAATTAAAGTATTGCATACCTTATAATTCAGTTAGTATTCATGCATTTCTTGATTTTGTAAAGGCACTTACTTCTTTATCAGGGATCTTGTATCCACTAGTAAGCATGACAAAATTTTCAACCCCAGTGTTGATAATGAAAGTCTTCATGCGATCTCTGTAATATTCGTAATCATTACCATAAAATATAGGTGGTCTGGTCGGATTGATATTATCTATGGAACCAATATTGATTCCTGCCATTCTTAACAAAAGTCTTTCCACAAAAAATTGTTAGTAGAAAAAGTTTTTAAACAAGAGAAAATATCATAAGCAAGAAATTAGATATTGTAACTCTAAGAAAAAGTTAATTAAAAAAAATATGAATCCGAAAAATAGATTCCAAAAAATATGTATCTGGTAAATGTAATTCTGAGAATTCCCTTATGAATCTAATCGTGAGATTAATTCAAGTTGAACCAAATGCTCTGATACCAATTGTTAGGATTGTAGGTCTGAGTATGATATACTTTATAATATAAAATGTAGGATCTAAATAAGAATGAGATTATCAGATACAAGAGGGGGGGGGGTGAATTGTACCTTTTAAAAATTCCTTTGGAACTTTTAAATACGGTTATGTTTAACAAGGTTAAATAAGATAATTCACAAGACCTCTATATGTTCTAATCACTTGCTAAATTTTGGAATAGTAATTCTGAAAATGAAACTTAACAAAATTTACAAAGATTAAGATTCTACCTTAAAGCGTATAGAATCTAACTATATCAGAGAATAAGTAAGGAAGTATAAGAAAGTTATACTTTTCTTATCAATACTAAATGCACAACAGAAAACAAAGTTGTAAAACTACAAGTAACAAACAATAATTCTTTTAACCCAAAGAGTACGGTATCCAACAACCTTGGATAAAGATCCCTTTATTTATACTTTCAAGAAAGTCTATCTTACCCACACCAGGGTAAGCCCTCGATACAAAGATCGGAGACTGTCTTGCTATCCCCGCAAGCCCTCAACTATCAGGTAGTCAGCACCTCTGTCTTCCTCACCAAGGAAGCCCTCAACTTCAAGGTATTGGAACCTCTGTCTTCCTATCCCCGGAAGCCCTCGATTGTATAGACCAACAATAGGAGTCACACGAAGAAAATCTTCACAAGTAAAAGTTTGAACAAGTCGTTCAAACATTCTGCACAAAGCATTAGAGTTGATAAGATCCTCTCTCTCTAGAAATCACTTCAGGATGTTCTGAGCATCAAAATTTCAAAAGTTCCAAAAGTATCGAGCACAATTAAATGATCTTCTATTTATAGGTGAAGCTCCAACTGTCAGCTCCCTCCTCCAACGGTCATATTCTTCCTTGAATTTTGGAGGGACCTATACACGTGCCACTCAAACAACGGTTAGTCAATAACGGAAAGAAAAATATCATTTTGTAATAAAACAAGTGTAAGCATAACTACACTTATATTCAAAATAGAGAAAATGAACATTTGGAATGGAAAAGGTTAAAGTTTGGAATGTAGGTAAAAGTTAATTCGGAGTCTGAAGTACTAAGATATTCAGATTCTGTTTTGTAGGAATTCATAATGAGAATTCATAATCAAAATTCCTCATTAGAATTCTTAATGAGAATTCGTAATCAGAATTCATCATCAGAATTCATAATAAGAATTTGTAATCAGAATTCATCATCAGAATTCGTAATGAGAATTCGCAATCAGAATTTATCATCAGAATTCATAATGAGAATTCGTAATCAGAATTCATCATCAAAATTCATAATGAGAATTCGTAATTAGAATTCATCATCAGAATTCGTAATGAGAATTCATAATCAGAATTCATCATCAGGATTTGTAGTTAGAACTTTATACAAGTTCGTAATCAGAATTCAGAGTTGAACTTCATAAAAGTTCGTAATAGGGAATTCAGAGTAGAACTTCATAAATGTTCGTAACAGGAATTCAGATCCTAAAACAGAATGGTTCAGGTCTAAGTATTATATGATTCCAAGGTTTTAGATATTAATCTGATTTTTATACATAAGAAAAATATTGATATGAATAATGAAAACAAGGCAGGGGTAAATTTCCTTTACTGAGGAAATTTTTCTTTATACAAGTAAAACAATGGTAAAATATCATATGCCTTAAAATAAGGTGTTTGTGATTTTCAAAACAAGAGGAATGATAAAGTCATAAGGAAATACTTAATGACTTAACAATCTCCCCCTTGAATGAAGGAATGGAAAAATCCATAAGGAAAATCTTATTGACTCAACAATTTACACCTATTAAATCCTCATTATAACTTTAGTATAATATAGTTTCATTAAGGAAGATTATATCATTATTTTTGAAGGAACCCCTATCGAGAAAGAAAGAATTCATCAATGCAGCTTGTTCTTCACCATAATTTTAAATTACCTTCTCATATACACTATTTATAAATACCAATCTCCACTATAATTATATTATGTTAATTTATTTAATATTCTATGAAAATATTACTATTATATAACTCTATACTCTTACTCATTCCTTTGTGTGCCATATTAATGTTTGGGTTAGTTCAACCACCTAAATAGATTGTATTATACAATCATCACTATTTCTAACATAAATGAGTATAAAATAATAAAAATAATAATAAATGATATTAATGATTAATTTATGTTATGATTATGGTTATTTATGTGTGAATAAAAAAATGTTGATTAATATAAAGTAACTTCTTGTTATCAACAAATTACCCCACATATGCCAATATGGATTCCATTATCATAAACCATACCCCTAAATTCTATCAAGTGAACATGGGAATGTATTAAACACTAAAAAAAATTATTACATGAAAATGAATAATCTATTAATGATGAATTTTTAATAAAATATTGATGAATAACATAATCATTTTGAATCTTATATGAAATAATCAAAACTACAAAAATATGATGATGAAAATGAACTGTAACTAATATTCTTTTAATGAATGAATAGATATGAAGAGTATAAATGGAAATAGATCTTAATTTTTTTGATATAATTAATTGATATAGTTATGTATATAATGCATGGGTGAAATTATTTCATGTAATTCTCATGTAGATGTAAATGTTTCTCATCTCAAATTCCCTTCATTAATATATTCTTTATATTAAAAACTTGTTATGTATTTTTTGGTTTTTTATACTAAACATTTATGTTTACAATTTTAAATTTCATTAAATTTTATGGATTTATGAATCCTTATCAAATTATCTCATTTAATGGATTTTTATTGAAAATTTGTCAAATTCGTAAGGCTTTCTTCACCAATCTAATTTCAAAATCAAAATTCTTTGTGAATAAATTTTCATTGTGGGAATTGTACAATATTTATCTCTAAAGAAAATATTTTTTTTATCCTCTATAAATTCTTTAGGTTTTTGAGTATTCTTACCAATTTACCTCCCTTTTGTTTTAAAATTCATCCAAAATATTTCTTGTAAATGGGATAGATATAATCTATTCTTTTTAGTCTAGAATCATTCTTATCTATGTACATATTCATTATATTACTTTGAGGATTTATTTATCTATAATTAAATGAAATCATAATTTCATTCTCTATTAACATTTAATTACTTTATAAGGGGTTGTAATCGATCTTTGCTTTATGTACCAATGATTTTCTGTTGATGTAACTTTCATTATAAAATCATTAAAAGAATATTTTTTTAATTCTTTACTTAAGAAAACATTTTTCTATAATTATATCCATTATTATTTATAAATATTTATACTCATGTTTTCATGGTTTAACAAATTGAATTATATTACCATTGTTTTATAAAATATTTTCTTTTCAAATAATAGTTTTCAAAAGTAAAGGATATTTCTTCTTATTATTCTATGAAAAGTTATAATGGTAATATAAAAGTATTTATGATTACTGCCTACATCCTTTAATGTTTATCATGGTTCATTGTAAATATATATTGATACTATCCAATTTCATTAACTATATAGCTTATGATAATGTATTATGAAAGTTCTCATGGAATATATTACACTCCTAAAGTTTAATTATAATATGATGGAATGATGAATGTTTTCATGTTCATGTGGCATGCATATGTATATTACATTACTATGTGATGGGTGGTTCCTTTACAACCCTACAATAAAATCAGTAATATTTATATAAAATTAAAATATTAGAAATGGGGAGTGAACCTAAACACATAAGGTACATTTTCTACTATGTGATGGGTTGGTCTGTTATATCCCACCAATACATTGGGAAAAGACTTTTATCTCATGAACTAACCTTTAAGATATTGTGGAGTAAACATAATCTATTATGGAACTTTATCCACTATGTTATGATGGTCTTGGAAGTGTTACTTGACATAAGGGATGATTTTTTATACATATGTATATAAAAAATTCTTATTCTTATGTTATATTTTACTGTATCATGATTATAGACTTATTTTTAAAATTTTATACATCTCATTTCTAAATTTGCACCAAAATACTTATGACATGACTCATGATTTATGATCTATGTTTTATTTGGTATTATTCTCTTATGTTGTGACCAAGTGAGGCAACAAAATAATTACACACATAAGTATTAAATCATTTTAGATGAACACTTAATACATTCCATAATAATACACACCCCATAATAGTAAATGTTTAGTATATTTGGAGACTAGATACATAAACATCTAATTTCATAAAAGATATTCAATATCTCCCACAATGTTATTCTAAGATTTTAAAATTCTTAGACATAACATTTATAAAATATTTCATCCCAACCTAGGGAATGGAAATATAATAAAGGGTGAGTTCATATACTAAGTATGTGTAATCATGGAAAATATTATATAGTAATCACATACAATACTAAAATGATTATAAGGGTATGACAATATGAGATTAAAATTTGAAAATAATTCCCAACAATTCATAGATCATAATCATGGAATAAGGATTTGGCAGTTCATAAGTTAGGAATTATAGAATAATCAATGATAATGAGCCATGATATCATATCATAAGTATAAGAACATATCATAGATATTGGCATAAAACATGTGAAATAATCATAATCATAGATTTATTATGTCAAGGTTACCCACCAAAACCTTTATCACATGTTTTTCTTGTGATAACCACTAATCTACCAACTACAGGCTTGAGATAACATATCATATACCCTCTTTCAGGCTTGGAATAACCTTTTTTGTACCCTTTGAGCTCAAAAACATTTAACATTACCCAATTCATTGAATGGGTATAACAGAACCACCACTCACATTTTAATAATCCATTAATATGTATGGAAAAAGACCATGAAAGAATTTATCATTTTGTTATAGCTTAATCTGTGGGAAATAAAATGGGTTTAATATATATTTTATCATCATAATCATTAAACATCTAATGAATAAATATGGTATCATTGGATCATACCCCCAATGAATCATAAGTAATGTTAATGGGTGTTTTCATAGATGAAAACACCATTAAAAACATTGGAATATTTATTATGAAAAATACCATTTTCATTTTATAATTTCGTAATTAAAATATATATCTTTCAGAAATATTAGGGGAAAACATTTATTTGAAAAGAACTATGTAAATTATATGGGAATCTTCAAGGGAAAGAATAGTCATGATGTAAGGAAATAATGTTCATGCAGTAAACATTAAAACAAATATTCTATTCACAACTTTGGAAAAAGTACCTCATTCAAAAAAAGACAAAATGATTCATTTTAAGACTTTTTATTGAAATATGAACATTAAAAAAAATAACATTAATAAATAATTGGATAATAGTAATTATAGTTTCCCAAAAATTTCATACATAAATATTACATCTTATTATATGAATATTCAATACATAACATTACAATCTATGAAAAAATCATATAGTTTTAGTGTATTTGGAAACATAGATACATAAAAAACTTTCTCATAAGATATCTAAATCATCTCCCACTAATTTCTTCATAACTATCACCCTTCTTATAAATATCAAACTTAAAACCATTCGTCATAACCTAGGGAAAGGATGCCTCAGAAAAGATGAGATTAGATGCACAATAAGGGTAAAAAAGGGAGATATCAATGATCATTTAATCATAATATGGGCATAAAGATTTGAGAATATGATAGTAACATTTAAAAACCATACCCATCATATCAAATATCATAATATTGATCCATCTCATAAATGTTTTTAGTTCATAAGACATAAATCATAATGGAATCCAAGAAAATTATCTATTAGAGTAAAACATTGGCATATAACATAAGTTTGTGGAATTCAAATAATCTTAGAAAATCATTTACCTAGTTAAGGATCATTTCTAAGACTATCAAAGTGGATTGGGTTCACTCCCCATTCCATTATATCCTTATTCATGTTTCACTACCAAGACATTCATAGCAGACAAAGTAAATTACTAAACTGGGTTCACTACCCATTCAAGTCCTTATTACATCATGAGATATCCATATTTACCCAATGAATTGGAGGGATATATAATTCAGGTCCAACCCATGATGTAATAATAATCCATTAAGTTTTATACCATAAGATCATAAAAAATTCATCATATATCATAACCCATTGAAAAGAAGTGAGTTTAATAAAAATTTCAACAATTCATCATTAAATAACTTCTGGAAAATAAATGGGTTTCATAATCTTATCATCATCATAATAATAATAAAACATGCATATAAATAATAATAATTTTATCACTTGACTATATCCCTAGTAAATCATAATTATCATTAAAGGATGTTATCATAGATGATTTTTTTAATAGATAACAGAAATATTTTTTTGAGTAAAACACCATTTATTTTAAAAATCACTTATTTAGAACCGAAATATTTCCAAAATATTAGTAAAAACATTTTATTTGAAAATAACTAAGTAAATTTGTAATGTAATATTAAAATATTTTCATGGTCATGATGGAGGGAAACTTTGTTCGTGTTTTTTATTTTAAAACAAAGACTCCTTTCAGTTTTTTTGTAAAAAGTCAATAGCATATCATTAAAAAATGTCAATAATATTAATTTTAAACCAAATTTTAATGATTAAATAATTATTAGAAATTAAATTATTAAATTATTTCTTATTATTAAAAACACTCTTAAAAAACATTTAGAAAACATGGGCATGAATGAAAAAAGTTTTTCTATCTAAAAGAGAAATAAAGTAAAATTTACTTAAAAATATTCCTTCACTAACTTTAATAGTTAAAGAGAGGAAATTGAAATTAAAAAAATGTAATCTAAGTAAATAAAATTAGTAGAATAAAATTCATTAGTTTCTTGAGAGGTAAATTATAAAGTTTGATCATCAAAAACCTAATCATGAACAATCATGATAAACAATGAGATTGTAATATAAATACTTTACCACTTTAGAAGCCTTCAAATAAAAACCTCATGAATGATATAACCTTTTAGAGATATGAAAATATCCATAATTTTAATGATAATAATCATAAAATACATTTATGGTTTTTATATACTCTGCATAAAATAAACATGTGATGAATATGACATGTGTCTCATAGAAAAACTAGTGAGATCAAAATCCCCTAACTCTAGTTCAATTTTCATCAAAAGCACTAAAAAATCATGGATAATAAATTTAAATTTATTATAATTATATAATAAATCATTTATATTATTAAAATATCTTATTTTTTCCACTTATAACATTTCAACACCCATTTATTAATAATTCCTAATTAAAATCATCATTTTCCAGTGTTAACTATTTCAATTTTCATGAGAATTTTGGTTTGGTAGTTCTATTTATTGTACTTTGATCATGGTTCCATAATATACATAATTTTATTAATGATATAAATATCATATATATACATTATATATATATTTAGAGTCATCCATAAAATAAAGAGATAGAAAATTGAATTACACTATTCATTGAGATTGTAGGTCATACGTACGCATGAATATTGTTTTATCTTTTTAATAGATGTAATGAATGAAGGATAATTGATAATTAAAATTTATAGAATCATTATTATATTATATATAATATATATTAATTAAATACATCTTTATTATCCTTCATGTAAATAGGAATCAAAAAACAAATCACATGGCTCCATGGAGATGGTCGTCCACACATATACATAAGCAATGTTATTGCAATGTTGTGGCGGGAGTCCACATGTATACATGAGCGATATTTTCACATCACATTTGATGGAATAAAGTGTGTATATTAGAGGTTACAAATTAATAATAAAATTTAAGTATATTTATGACACTGAATTTATTATTTTATGATTAATACTATATATTTAGAGGAGGTATAAGAAGAAATAATTTGTAATGGGGATGGGTAATACAATTACCTATTATTCAGTTGGTCCCCTTTATATCCTTTATTAAGTATCCTTGGAATTCTGTTTTAACAATACCATCACCGATAATTAATGTATATGGATGTTTATTAAGTAAATGAGTATGATTTGGCAGATCTAGATTTCTCAAAGTGGTGTAAATAAGAGAAATGAGGTTTCTCTATTTATAAGTGAGGGAGAGGATACACTTGAAGTTTCTTAAAAGATTAAAATACAACAATACCATAATCTAGAGAAATGATTCCAAATTTCCAGAAAATTTAAATCGATATAGTATTTGGTATAAATATGGATATAAAATAGGAATTATATAAGTTTGTTTGCAAAAAATACCATTATATATATTTTTAAACCCCTAGTAAACCTGTTTCAACATTAACTACGATGAAATTTTTTTAATGTTAATTATAAAAAATATGTAAATTTAATAATTAAAAAATATTTTACATGATGATTCCGAATATTTAATAAATTTTTTTAAATTAAAATCACATAAGTGGTAGAATTGAATTTAAAATTAAACCAAAAAATACGATGAAAATAATTTTTATAGAAAAATGTTTTCATAAGTATAAAATGTTTTCATACCAAAATACTACATAATATTAATTAAAGTGATCTAAATTGTATTATTTTTTATATAAATTACCTAATTTTACTTTTAAAACCATTTAATAATAAAATTTTAAATTTTAAATTCTTAAAACAAAAAGACAATTTTCAATAAAAATATGTATTTTTTAGTATTCATCGAAAAACCAACATTTCCCTAAAATTATTAAAAATACACTCTAGGATAATTTTGAATTGATTATTTCAAAAATAAATTTAATTTTTCCAATAAATTTTCTAAAATTAGTAGAAATTATATATATTATTTTCTAAAATAATGCAATAAAATCTATTTTTGGTGAAAAATGTATTTTTGATGCATATATTGAATCTACTAAAAATTGTGTAATTATTTATCAATATATTTATTTTATAAAAAATATTTTAACACACACACACATATATATAAATTTGGTTATTTCTAATAAATCCTCCACTTTAATGACTAGTTTATAATCGTATATTATATTACAGTTCTTTTAAACTCAGGGTTGCATGTATCGCAAGTTATAGAAAAAATTAAATTTATTTGAAGAGAAATATATCATAAAAATCTAAGGGTGTTACATTATACCCATATTAAAATGAATTTAACTATTAAAATTATATCACTATAATACAAAAAATGATGAAATCTCTATTTCATTACATCTTCATATTCCCAAGTAGCTTCTTTGACTTTATGATTCCTCTAGAGAACATTGACTAGGTGAGTAATCTTATTCCATAGAAATTTATCTCTATGATCCATGATTTATAATGGTTTTTATTAATAAGAAATATAATTATTTAGTGTTATAACCTATAAGTTTAGTACATGTGATTAATTAGGTATGCACTCTCTTTGGAGAGATATATGGAATAGATCATAAACTTGAGGGAGGCTCAGTGGAAGTGCTAAGAGATATGTTACCATACCTATGTGATCAAGAATACTAAAGGGTATAATATACCTGGGGCTCAAATTCCATTATTTATAAATATTATAACCTTTTTCCATGAATTAATTCATAGAAATACCTTCTCACAAACATCAAATTCTATATTTCACTAATGATTATCAGCAAAAAATTTCTATCAACTCTGAGATGACTTGATATGAAGTTGAATATGTTTAAATTTCTCTACCATTTAATCAGCTAGATCAGGACCCAATAGTTTTTTTTCTCCAACTTAATCCCATCATGGTGTTGTTTTAAACTTCTTTCTGTATAAGGATTTTTAAGGATCCATTTGAAATATCTAGTGAAAACTATTGTCATAATAAAACTTGACTAGGTGAAGGTGTTTATCCCATCCACCTTTGAAATTCAAAGAATATGTTCTTAGCATATCTTCTAGGGTTTGAATAGTTCTCTCATATTGACCATATATCTGAGGATGATAAGAAGTATTGAAACCCAACTCTAAATCTAGAGCATACAGAATACCTCTCTAGAACATCGAGGTAAACCTCAGATCCCAATTCGATACAATGGAATGTGGTACTCCATGCAATCATACCAATTCCTTAATATATATTTTTTAAAGATGATCAAGATATAAATATTATCTAATAGAAATGAAGTTTATTACTTTTTTAAGAAAATCTACTATAATCCAAATATAATTATGAACTTTATATGTTTTGGCTTCTCCGATGAAAAAATACAAGGTGATGTTTTCCTATTTCAATTATAGTATGGATAATGGTTGTAACAACCACTTTGAATTTTTCATCTTAGACTTAACTTTTCAACATACCAATCACTGAGAGTCAAAATCTGAAATATCTCCCTCCATATTGTTTCAACAAAATTAAAATTTGAAAACTATATAGATCTATATACTTATAGGAATAATAGATAATGATGAATTATGAGAATCATCTAACAGACCCTTCTTCAAATATGTTATATATGAAACACATAAATGGTTCCTAAATATTATAATTCCATCACAATAAAATTCGATATCATGAACATTTATCACCCACTTTTTTAGTTCCATATCTTCCCTTTTCACCACTTTAATCATTTCATGGATAGATGGTTCAACAATCATTTGTGAAAGATAGGATTTATACCTTTCCTTCAAAAATTTTAGGTCCATATTGTGAAGATCCAAAAAAATGGATCTTTTTTGATACACATCATAGATAATCTTGTATGATCCTTTCAACATAGAGAATCATCCACCTTATTTTCTTTCTGAGGGTGGTAATGTTTTTAGAATTTTCATTCATTTAAATTTCAACCATCATATCTAGTACATATTTAACTCTTTTTGAGTGAATATACTCTATGTTTTTTGATCGTTATATATGTCACAAATTTATCTATAAATATAGTTCCTCTATATATTTAATGAAAAAAATTACTATTCCTAACTCCAAAACATGATTTAGGTATTTTTTACCATGGAAATTTAATTCTAATGAAGAATAATCTATAACCATATAATTATACATGAGGACACATATTGGTCCCTTATTTTATGCATCATTATATATCATAATTCCTTCTACACTATAGGGTAGTGTAAGAATAGGTGCACTGACTATACTTTGATTAAGTTCCTTTAAAATTTCATAACATTCATTTAACTAAATGAACTGGGCTCCCTTCTGAGTTAACTTGGTGAGTGGATTACACATATATGTGAAATATTTCATAAAGCGTCAATAATAACCAGCTATTCCAAGAAACCTATGAATCTCGGTCACAATGCTTAGTCTGGGCCAACATTTAATTACTATTGTCTTTGATGGATCCTTAGATTTAGCCTCTCTTGAGATTATATAACCATAAAATGAAACTTTGTTTAGCTAAAATTTACATTTAGTAAATTTTTTCATGTAGATTATCTTTACTTAGGGTCTTTAGTGCAATCATCAATTGATATTAATGAACTTCCTTACTCTTAGAATATATAAAATTTTTATCTATAAATATTACCAAAATATAATCAAGGTAATATCTAATGACTCTATTCATTAAATACACGATGATAGTAGGGTAATTAGTAAGTCCAAATGGTATCATTATAAATTCATAGTTTCTATACATCATATGGATAAATGTATTGGGTATGTATTCACTTTTGACCCTTAATTAATAATATCTAGATTAAAGATAAATCTTTTATTTTTTTTGAGATCATCATAATTGATCAAAAAAATCATCAATACGATGAAGAGGATACTTATCATTTATTGTGATATTATTAAGTTCCTGATAATAAATGCATAGTTTCATTGGTATATATTTCTTCTTAATAAAAAGAACAGGTTTACCACATAGTGATTCACTTTTCTATATGAATACCATGTCATGATTCTCCTAGAGTTTCTTCTTAAATTCATTCAAATCAATATGGTCAATTCTACATGGATTCATTTAAATAGGTATATCACCATGTATAAGTTTTATTGTAAACTTAACTTCAATATTTGGTGGAAGACTAGTAAAATATTTTATAAATACATCAACAAATTCTCACATAATAGGATTATATTCAATGTTGAGTTTCTTATTAACTATATAAGAAGAAAACCCCTTTTCAATTGGAAC
Organism: Viscum album; assembly: GCA_963277665.1. NCBI lineage: Eukaryota > Viridiplantae > Streptophyta > Magnoliopsida > Santalales > Viscaceae > Viscum > Viscum album. The sequence goes on from OY728162.1 coordinate 816,912,543, forward strand.
AGATACCCATATAATGGATGTAATTTCCATCAGAAGTTAATATTTATTGTCGTACAAATAGAAAATCATAGGTTGGTTTGGAATATCAAAAGTGACTTCCCTTCATTATCAATTTATATGGTAACTATATAAATAAATACAATACATACCTAAAAACACATAAATTTCAAATAAAGGTATAATCACAATATTTTCAGGAAGAATATTCCCTCAAACTTTAATCAGAGAGGAACTATAGTCTTGAGATGTGGCCATCATGCTATCAGGGTTTTCACTGCTAATTAAATATATGATTATCGATAATATGAATAAACATTCCTTGAGATGTTTCTTTATAGACATGAATTCATATAAATAATCCCAATTATGGTACTTTAATATTTGAGTATACCTATAACCACCTTAAATTTATCATTAAATACTCAATACCTTACTAAATAAATGGTTAGAGTGGCCATCAATAATTGTTAATAAGAGTCAATAATCATGAAAAACCATTCATTAGATGCATAAATCATGAAACCTTATTTTCATTATATGTCACCCTAGTTTCAAACTAGGAAAATCAAGGTCATCATCTATTTAAATCCTTTATAATAGTTTATGATAAAAATTTTATTTAACCTAAAAAAATCCCCTAGGTGTGTCATACCAGGTGTAGAGTAAGGGAAAAATCACGGTTCACTATAATGATGGTTGTTATATACTCAACCAAATATATTTGGGGACATTACCCTTATATACTTTTGTTCCAAAACCACATCTACTTGTAGTATCTATAGAGTTATATTTTTATTAGAAAACCATACCCATTTCTTTACCACAACTTAGGAAATTATCTGATACATAGGATTATCTTAAGTGTTCTCACTAATGTTTTTTCATCATAGTTTTTGAAGGTAACTAAACCATAATTTTATTAAAATAATAGAAACCCATATTTTTATACATAAATATTACATCTTACTAGTTGAATATTAAATACATAACATTATAATTCATGCCATAAATGTATAGGTTTAGTGTCTATGGAAACTTGGATAGATAAACAACTTTCTCATAAGATATCTTCATACTATCCCACTATGTTATTCATAACTATAAACCTTCATAGACATATCATACCTAAAACCTTTATTAATAACTTGGGGAAAGGGAACATAAGAATGGGTGAATTTAGTTACCCAGTAAGGGTAAAAAAAGAGATATTAATGACTAATTAAGTATCACATGAGCATAAGGATATGATAACATGAGCATAACATTTTAAAACTACATCCTAAATATCATAGATCATAAAATTGAGTCATGGAATAATTATTTGAAGTTAATAAGACATTGATCTTAAATGAATCAAAGAATATGATCCACAAGAGCACAAAATTTGAATATTACATAAGTTTATGGAATACACATAAGCATAGAAAATAATTTCTATAGATAATGATCAATTCTAGAACTATTATAGTGGATTGGGTTCACACCCCATGCTCATATACTTAGTTAAGTTCCACTCTCAAAACTATCACAATGGACAAAGTACCTTACTAAACTGGGTTATCTCCCCATTCTAGCCCTTAATATCTCATAAGATATCTATATTTACTAAATGAATTAGAGGTATATTTAATTATGGTTTCACCAATCAAATAATAATACTAATACATTCATATTTTTCCCATAAGATCCAAAAACATTAATCATTTATCATAACCCATGGAAAAGAAAAGGGTTTCATAAACATTTCAAAAATTCATCATAGCATAGCCCATAGAATATAAAAGGGTTTCAAAAACATATCATCATCATAATAAAAATCCATATAAAGAATTAATAAGTATGGTATCATTGGATCATATCACTATTAAATCATAATTAACCTCAAAGGATGGTATCATTGATGAAAATTTTATTTTAAATATCAATGGAATATTTATTGAGGAACATACACTTTCATTTTGAAATCACTTATTTAAAACCCAAATACTTCCAAAATATTAAGGAAAATATTTTAATGGAAAATAAACATGGACAAATGTAAAGGAAGATTCAAACATTTTTGTGGTCATGATGGTGTTAAATTTTTTTTATTCCATGTACATTAAAACAAAGATTCAATTCACATTTTTGATAAAAACTCAAAAGAACATTGTTTAGAAAATGACCAGACTATCACTTTTAATTTTTTTTAAAATTAAATTATGTGTAAAAATGAATTTAAAAAAATCATTGGATATTTTTAAAAACATTCTTGAAAACATTTTTAGGAAAAATGGACATAGAGAAAAAATGATTTTTGATCGAATAGAGAAATAATGTCACATTTCCTTAAAAATATTCTTTCAGTATTTTGATTATATAAAGAGAGGAAAATGAATCAAAAACATATAATATCAATAAATAACCATAGGAAAATAAAATTCATTAGTTTTTTGAGAGGTGGATTATAAAATATCATCATTATAAACCTAATCATAATCAATCCCAGCAAACAATAAAATTGTAACAAAAATCCCATGCTAATTTGGTAACATTCAAATACAAACATCATGAAAGAGAGAACCATATACAGATATGTAAATAACCATAATATTTAAGATAATAATTATAAAAAATATTTATAGGTATCATATAAACCGCATAAAATAAGAAATTTGTGAATATGGCATGTGTCTCAAAAAAATTAAAGTGAGATGAAACTCATTTACATCAAGTTTGGATTATTTTGAAATCACTATAACCTCCTGTATAATAAATTTATATTTATTATGATTAAATAAAATAATTATATAAATACTTATAATATCATATATTATCAACTTATAACATTTTAACAACCATTTATTAATAATTAATTATTTAAATTTTTGTTTCAACGTGTTAACTGTTTCCTTTTTCATGAGAATTTCATTTCAATACTTCCATTCCTTGTACTTTCATCATGGTTAGATAATCTAAATAATTTTAATGATGTTATAAATATCATATATATTCATTATATATATATATATATTGATTCATTCTTAAAGTTAGAGATAAAAAAATTAATTACTCCATTCATTGAGATGGTAGGTCGTACGTACACATGAACACTGTTTTTACTTTTTTATATATAGAATGAAATAAAGGTAAATAATAATTCAACTTTCAATAATTATTATTATATAATATATATTTATATATCATATATATTTATGAAATATATTTCTATTACTATCCATGCAATGAGGAATCATAAAAGGAATCAATCTCTTCGTGGAGGTGGTAATTTACAAGTACACACGAGCGATGTTATCATTTTACAATAGATGGGAAGTTAAGAAGGTATGTATTATATTATAATTAAAAATAATAATTATTTCATAAATATATTATATAAAATTTAAATCCATTATAATAACCATCCATAAAATATTGTGATGGAAAATTAATTGTATCACTATGTGGGGGTGGTAGTCCACACATTTGCACAAGAAATACTTTCACTCTCCATTTTATGGAATAGATGATGTATATTAGTGGTTCGATAATAATAATAACATTTTAGAATATTTAGTATAATTAATTTATTAATTTATGATTAATATCAAATATTTATAAAAGGTATAAGAAGAAATAAATTGAAAGGGGTTGGGTAAGATGAGTACCTCTTCTTCGGTAAGCCTGCATTAGATCATTTCATAAGGATTACTGGAATGGTCTTTTAAGAATACCCTCACCTCTAATTCGTGTATAGGGAATCTTGAAAGAGAAATGGGTATGTTTTTTTGAGATATATGGCTCAAAGCAGTGTATATAATAGAAAGTAGGGGTGTCCTTTTTATAAGTGGAGGGAGAGGACACACATGTAATTTCTTACAAGATTAAAATATAATAATGTCATACTCAGGACAAATGCTTCCAAATTGACAATTTTTTCAATGTTAAGATATTATTAGGTATAAATATGTCCATACAACAGTATTTAGACAATTATAATTGAAAAACATACCCTTATCACTTCGTTTAACCCCCTCCCCACATAAAACCATAACTTTATCTATGGTGACAAATGTTAACTATATTTACTATTCATTTTGAACAAAAAAAAAATGAAAGAGTCCTTATTACCAAACTTGAACATTCTGATTCAAAATATTTAATTCATTTTTTTAAATTAAATTCAAATAATTTATATAATTTAATTTAAAATTAAACTTACAAAGTGCGATGAAAAATGGTTTTCCAAATTTTTGTTTCTTATGTATAAAAACTATTTATACGATAATAAAAAATAAAATTTATTAAAATTACTTAAATTGGATTATACATAACATTAATGAATGAATTTTATTTTAAAAACCATTTTAAAAAATTAATCTTTATAAATTATTTTATCGAAAAGGAAATTTTCAATAAAAATTAGTAGTTTCACTGATCGAAAGATCAATATTTTCAAAAAATTCGTAAAACATAACTCTAAGATAATTGGGACATGCTTATGTCAATAATAAAGTTCATTTTTTGAAATAAATTTTCTTAAAGTAGATGAAATTGAATATATTATTTACTCACAAAGAGAAATTAAAGCCATTATTGAGGAAAAAGATATTTTACAGAATATAATGACTTTAATAAAAATTCCATAAAAGTTTATTAATATATTTTCATTATTCAAAACCATTAAAAATAATTTTTTTTAACAATGTATTTAATACTATTCGCTCTACCGATTTAATAATTATATTATAATAATATACTATATTACAGTTCATTTAGAATCTGGGTTTCATGTATCAAAATCTAAAGAAAAAACTAACTTTGTTTTAAGAGAAAAATATCAAAAAAATATTGGGGTGTTATAGTAATAACATTCTTAAAAACAATGTTGGTTTTCCTTAAAAATATTATTTCATAATTTTGAGTACATAAAGAGGGTAAATTGAAAGGAAAACATGTAATATATATAAATAAACATAAAATAAGAAGATATATAATATTTTTGAGAGATATATTATATATTTTCTTCATTTTAAATTTAAGCATAAACAATCCTAGTGAAAAGTGATATTGTAACATAAAACCCTAACCACTCTGGTAATTTTTGAATCATTACCTACTTGAAGGAAATAACTTTAATTGAAACATTAAATACCATTAATATTATGTGATTAATTATATAACCTATAAAATTGGTAGTATATATACCACATGAAATAAATTTTTGGGGAATATGGTATGTTTCCCACATAAACAAAAGAGAGACATGAATCTCCTACCTCAAGTCTGAATTGATTTGTAAACTCTTTTAACCTATTATAAATTTAAATTTAATATGAATCTATAAAATAATAATATTCTTAATTTTAATAACATATAGTTTTCACTTATAAAATCTTATAACCAGTTTATTAAAATTCTTTCCTTATCATAACCATATCAGGTGCTAACTGCTTTATTTTTCATGTATGTTTCAATTCATCATTTATAGTTCTTGGATATTGATCATGGATCCATCATCTAAAAAAATATAATAATGATATAGGATTTATATATATTCATTATATAATTTTTTTACCATATATAAAAGGAAATGATATAAAAATGAGTTACAATATTCATGGAGATGGTATTCTATACGTGTACATGAATATTGTTTTCATTTTCTAATAAAAATAAAAAATAAAAATAAATAATACTCAATAATTAAAGGATCAATATTATATTATAAATATCATATATATTGATTAGATCCATTATTATATCCATTAATGTGATGTAGTGATGGAAAATCACTCATATCACTATGTGGAGGTGGTAGTCCATATGTAAGCACATGCAATACTTTCATTTCCCATTAGATGGAAACAAGGTGGAAATGAATTTAAATTAATCATAATAACTTCTTGGTATATATATTACACTTTATTAATTATTTTAGGATAAATAACATATATTTATATTAATTATATTAAGAAATAAACTTTGAATGATTCATGTAAGATGAAAAAATATTTTTTAAGAGACCTCATTTGGCTTACAACTTATGCCTTATTAGGACAATATTAGAAGAATAAAAAAAGTTCAATAATGAAGGGAAATATTATAGGAATTTTTTTGAGTAGGTAATTTATGATATAGAGTGATCAATGTTTTTGAATAAGTCATTAGAAGAAGTTCCCTTTTACTAGTGATGGGAGGGACACACATAGAATTACATAAAAGACATATATAATATATAGTCATTTTCATGTGAAATTGAAAAAAATAGACAAATAATAGAAGTTAAGATAATATAAGGACTATTTATATTTTAGAAAATATGATTTAGGCAACTTTAAGTGTCATTTTAACCCTTATATCTTAGTTTAACTCCCGATAAACCTGTTTTAATCCTAACTGAGGAAACAAATTTTTACTCTTTATACTATTCATTATGACTAAAAATAAAAGTGGAACCATGAATTTTTCTTTGAAATTATTAGTCCAAATATTTAATAAATTTAATTAAATTCAATCTCTATAGGTGGTAGAAATTAATTTTAAAACAAACATGCAAAACACAATAAAAACCGCTTTTTAGACAAACACATTTTTTAGCCTAAAACCGACTTTACATTAATTACATACATAGTAAACAAAATTAAATTAATTTTAACATATTTTATGGAATATATATTATTTAAATTTAATTTAAATAAATAATATATAGTGGTTTAATTAATTTATTATGATAAAAACACATTGCAAACATAAAAACCATTTTATGAAAAATAACTTCTTTTACCATGAAATGATTTTATCTTCATTAAAAACCATTAGATATCTAATATATAAAAAAATATTACTAAATTATCAAAAATTTTAATTAAAATTATTTTTAAATATATAAAAATACATGATTAGTATAAAAAATATAATTCTTAAAAAAATAGGTCTTTTAATCAGGAAATGATTTAATTAAAATTTTAATGATTATTTCTTTGGAATTAAACAAAACATATGAATTAAGGGAATAATATATATATATATATTTAAAATGTTTTTATTCCTATTGATATCCTCCAATATAATTACTTTAAAGGTTAAAATATATTGTGGTTCATTTAGACTTAGGGTGCTTGTAAAGAAAGATATTGAATACTTCAAATTTATTTTAAGGGAATACATATAAAATATAGGGATGTTACATTTGACCCACTTATAATAATTTCACCCTTGAAATTAAATCACTCTGAAACAAAAATATAAGGATACATCTTCCTCAACACATTCACAAGTTCCTGCACAACATCCACAATTTTCTTATTCTTTCAAAGAACATTAACCCGGTAAGTAGTATTGTTCATAGAAATTTATCTCTATGATTCAATATTTATAATGATTATTATTTATAGAAAATATCATCTTCTAGTTTTATAACACTAGAGTTTAGTAAATTTTAATGATTAGGTAGGTACTTCCTCAAAAGAGATACATAAAATGCATCAGGAACTTTAGAGAGGTTTGGTGGAAGTGCTATGTCATAAACTACCATCCCTACTCAATCGATAATATCAAAGGGGAAAATGTATATAGGGTTAATATTTATATTATTTTTTAATATAATAACCTTATTTCATAGATAATTCATTGGAATAACTTCTCACCATCTTTGAATTCTTGATCTTTCTAAATATTTTCATCATAACACTTATATTGAATTTGAGCTGCCTTAATGGGGTGATAAATAGATCTAACATATTCTTTTATTTCCTTAGATTAATTTTTTCCCAATAACTTTATTTCTGTAACATCATACTATTAAGTTGGAATTTTTTACTTATTTACATAGAGGGTTTCCTAAGGAGGCATCTGAATGCTCAACTTAATGCTATTTTTATAAGATAATTCGACATTAGGAAGGTGTGGATATAAAAAACCTTTAAAATATAAAGAATAAGATCAAAAAATATACTACAAGGTTTGATTGGTTTTATTATATGGTATATCTATCTAAGGATGATAGGAATTACTAAAACAAAAATCTATATCTAGGGATTACTGAATAATTCAACATAACATCGAGGTAAACCTCATATCTCGATTAAATTAAAAAGAATGTGGTAATCCATGTAACCTTTCCAATACCTTAATGTATACCCCAACAAGTTGATCAAGAGATAAATATTCTTTGAAAGTAATGAAATGTGTTGACATTATAATTTAATTGATTAGAACCAAAATATCATTATTCCCTTTATAATTATTAGGGAGTTCTATGAAATAAAATACATGGTGACATTTTACCATTTACATAAAGGTATGGTTAATGGTTGTCACACCCCCTTAACCTTATCCCACTAATACTTAACTTGTAGTCATACCAAGAATTGAGATACATAATCTTTAATATCAATCATGATTATATCTGAATATAAATGATCCATTATATATCTATAAATATTTTAAATTTCGGTATGAATATAGAATTATGAGCTATAAGATTAATCCAGTAGACCTTTCTTCAATTATGATATAACATGGACACATAAATTTTCTCTAAAAATTATCATTCCATTATAATTAGGGTTTAACTGTATAAAATTTCTCTCTATATTTCACATCTATATAACTTCCTTCCTCACCTATTTAATTTTATTATGGATAGATGATATAACACTCAATTTAGAATGATAAAATTTATACCTTTCCTTTAATATTTTATGGTATATAATTTTCAAGTCAATTAATAGTGAATCTTTTTTATCCTTATCATAGATAAGCAAGAAATATCCTTTCAACTCAAAGCATCTTCCACCTTGTTCGCTTTCCTAAAGTGGAAATGTATTGGGAAGTTATAACCATTAATCAACTCCAACCATATTATCTAGTGAATAATCAAATTTTTATGATTTAAAATATTCTAAAAAACATTTAAGATCAATATATAGAGTAAAAAGTTCTCTTTAATGACAATGCATGCATATCTTCTATGAAAATAAATAATATTTCTAAATATAAGTCATACATAGGGTAATTTTTCTCACGAGCCTTTAATTGATGAGATTCATATGCTACCTCCATGTCATTATTCGTAAGAACACTTCCCACTCCCTTCTTCAATGAATCAATGAAATTAGAAAACTCTTCTCCACTATAGAATAACATGTTCATAGGTATAGTAAACAACTTATATATAACACATAGATTTTTTATTCACATCATTATTAATTGTTTTGGACACCTTTCCCTGTTATCATGATGAGTTTATTATACATCCATGAGAAATTCTTCACAATGTGTTAATAATATCCATATATTCTGAAAAAACAATGGATCTCGAGAACAATGGTTTATCTTGGCCAATTTTTAATGACTTTCCTCTAATAAAGATCTACCGATATACCCTTAATTATAATAACATGTCACAGGAATGATACTTTCTATGACTAGAATTCATACATACTGAATTTAGTATATAGTTTATCCTTATTTAGGGTATTCAACACAATTTTATGGTCATATTAATGCCCTTAATTTATCTTGGAGTATATAAGAATATAATTTATAAATATTACCACAAATTGATCATTTTATTATCTAATGACACTATTCATTGAATCCATGATGATAGTTGGGTATTAGTAAGTCCAAATGGATTCACTATAAATTCTTATTGTCCATACATCATATGAAAGGCTATATTTGGTATGTCTTTACTCACTAAAATCAATTTATAGTATCCAGAACAAAGTTCAATATTGAAAAAGTATTGACGACATAGTAGATGATCAAAAAAATCATCAATATAGGGTAAATGATATATATTCTTGATCACGATCTTTTTAAGTTATTTAAAATAAATTCAGTATTGAATTGATCCATATTTCTTCATAATAAAAAGAATATGTTCACCCCCTAGTGACACAATTAGCCAAAGGATTCCATCACCAAGATTCTCTTTGAGTGTATTATTCAATTCAGGAAACTCAATTAGGGCTATTCGATAAAGATAATTTGAAATAGGTGTATTAAAAGGTATGAGTTCTAATGAAAACCCAAATTTATGATTCAAAAGAATATTAGAAAAATCATTTGGAAATATGTAAAAATATCCCATACAATAGGTATATTTTCAATATTGATTTTCTCTAAAACCATCTGAGATAAATACCCCTTATGAATAGGAATCCAGAACCATAAATTAAAGTAATTTCCATTAGAATATCACATTCATCATCTATATGATAGACTATTATATGTTGATTTGGAATATTAAATTTGATTCTCAAATTATATAAATTTATAAGGATCTATGAAAATAGATCTAATCATTTATCAAGATAAAATTAAATTCAACTAAAGGAATAATAATTATATTTTCATAGGACATGTTCTTACTTACTATAATATGAAATACCCAACTTTAGTGTGGAAGATAAGTGTTCCATAACCATCATGACCCACTTTAGTGATTCTAATAACAAATGTAACACCCCATTAAATTTCTGTCATGTATGTTTTTACCTTAATTTTGGTTTTACTTTTTTATTGGTTGCATAATGCTGAATAGGATTTGGGAGGATGCCTGTAATGCTGAATTTAGGATTTTTTTTGGAATTTTCAGCTTAAAACCTGCAATTTTTTCAGTATTATGGGGATTTACATGCAATCTAATGGTGTTATATGGTGTGTAATTATCACTATGAAGATCCCCTGAAATGGGTACACAACATGCAAGGTTACATTCCATGTACAACTTTCACACCATGTAAATATGAAAAATTGGTTTTTTAATAAAAGGCAATGTGTTTTTTAGTGTATGTGGGACTCAAAAATTATATGACGTCTAATAGGGTTACATGCCATGAAAAAACACAAGTTTCAGTTTTATGTAGTCCATTCAGATGAAATTTCCATTTCATTCTTATAGGTTTCATTTCTCTTGACCAAAATGTTTTTTCTAGGTGATTTTGGAGATATACAATCCCTCCAGATCATCCCTTCGGTGATTGATCATTGTTTGGTTTGTGGTTTATCTCTATTGTATAAGTGGTCTCCCAGTCTATTACATGTCTATCTCAGTCCTCCTTGGGGTTTGATAGATCATATTATGATTGATGGATCTAAACTCCATTTTGTTGAATCCTTATTCAAGGTTGTGTTCCTAGATCTTTTGTGCCTTCATTTTCTATTGGTGTGTCCCATTTCAGGTTTCTATTTCCATGATTAATGGTAGTTCATTCAATTTGAGTTTCATCATAAAATAAAACTTTTATTTTATTTATTTTAATTAAATTTATTTCAATTGATTTGTGAAAACCCAAATTGATTCCATTTGGGATTGAAATTTATACGGTATGGATTTTGGGGAAAACCCCCAATTCCAATGGAATAGAAATTTGGGGCATGTTTTGAAATTGATGTAAATTGTGAAATGATTTGAGGATTTATTTTAGAATGTGGATTAAATTTAATTGATAAATTAAATATGATTGGTTTTAGTTGAAAAGGAATGAATTGATGAAAAACCTATGTTTTGGTTTTGAAAGTGATTTGGAATTTTGAAAAGTAAAAGTGGGAAATTGAACTGTGGATGATGATTGATTTGAAATGAAATAATTTACAATTTTTCAATTTATTGACTAATTGAACACATTAAATTATGGGTATTTAGTGGTTTATTTAGAAAAAAAGCTGGCAATTCCTTATAAATGGATTGATGGTAAAAAATCTAACAAAAACCTATTTCGGAATGATTACCCCTAATGGGATATTGATGAATCCTATTCATCTTGATACTTAATATCTTGTTCATAAATGTTTATATATGATAAATTATTTGAAAAGTGTGAGGATCCTATAACTAGAAACTATCATATTGTAGGGCATATGACCATGTTTCTTGTTGTGATTATTTTTATATAAGTTCCACTGATTGTGAAACTGATTTACTCATGCCTAGTGATTTATATAAAGTATTTTATATAAAGTATTTTTTTAATCCATGTTTGAAATTTTTTCCTTAATTTTGAAATGAAAATCATGTTTTTTTAAATATGCAATTTTACCGCCATTTTTTTTGATTAAAATCCAAAGAATTATTTTTTATTATTATGGAATCTTATTTTGGAACACTTGGTGAGACCCTACTATGTTTTTGAGGATACACCCTATATTTTACTTCAAGTGTCTGTAGATTTCATCCTTATAGATCTGAGTGAAGAGAAATTTCCTCTTAGAGGAGGTGGATGATATTGATCCCTTGGGACTTGGAGTGATGTTTCCTTTATGATGTTGAGTTTTTATTTTTATAATTTGAGTAATTTTATGTTGTTCTATTTGGGTTTTTGATATACATGATTGGTTTCTAGAACTATCTCCTTTTATAGTTTTGAGCATACTGATATGTATATTTATCTTTCACTATTTTATGGAAAATTCATTCCTAATCTTATGTTGTATGATGTCAGGTTCTAGTTGCTAACACATGGGTATCAGGAATACCCTACAGACTATGTTAGTGCTGGATCAAGTATCATAGTACCAGGGTATTTGGGATGGTTCTTGAAAAAATGGTATCATAGACAGGTTGAGAATAATTCCTTGATATCAGTATGTAGTTTGAAATATATTATCAGGATATAGGAGTTAATTTCAAGTGAGTTCCTAGAAAGATCTCCTCATAATAAGAATTAAGTCACCATGAGTGGTTTGGGAAAGTCATCCTAATGATTAGTTCCAGTATTTTTCATTCTTTATATTTTTATAGGTAGAAATGAAAATTTTTCTTTCTTATATGATGGTATTAATTTCCCTATTTCTCTTGTTTGAGTTGTTGGTGTGAGTAATATTATGATGTCTTCAGTGTTATTTTCAGATGTTGTGTAGTATCATTCCTCTAAGAAATCATTAAAATTGAATCCATGGGGTAGATTATAAATAACCACAATGAGAAAATCATATTATGGAACATAATATGGTTGAGGTTTTTGTGCATGTTGTCCAAGCTCTAGGAAAAGTACCTACACACATTCCCGTTCAGGCTATAACTATGGAACCTTATATGGATGAATTCTAAAGCTGTTCTCATGAGTTTCTTCTCCAGATACTACTAGTGTTCCAAGGTTTTATTGATCCTAAATAGGATGAGGATTTATTGAGAAATATAGAGCTTCTTTTTGAGTTCTTGGAAATGACTAAGTCAATTATGGTGAAATATTCCACCTTCAAGCTGGAGGTACCTAATATGAGATGGCGGGACTCGATGGTGGTGGTGAAGAAGTACAAGGGTCTAGAGTGGAATGTATTAAATTTTCTTTTCAATGACTAGTTTTATATAGATTATATGGTTATAGCTAAGGCTTTTGTTTTTTCCAAACTCAAGTAGGATGATAGGATTGTGACAAAATATGAAAATTTCGTTGTTAATCTTATCCAGTTTTCATCTAATATTGTATGAAATGAAAATATCAAGACTCAAGGATTTGATATTGGACTTTGATATGATATTTTTTTATCATGTTTTCTTACTAAAATAGTCTTCTTATACGGACTTGTTGGATATGATGTTGATGGTTGAACATGATCTGTATGGTAACTTAAGGTTGACAAGAGTTCCTTTTTTTCTAATGGTGGTCCTATAGGTTACCATAAAGGGAAGAGAAATCATTATGAGTCTCATGGTGTATTTAAATAGTAGGATTTTTTAAACCTCCTATAGTTCCTAGTAGAGGCCCTTTGACTTGTTTCTAGTGTGGAATGTCAGGGAATTCAAAATGTGTTTGTACTAAGGCACCCATGATATGTGGTTCTAGTGGTCATTCAAGTCACTTGTAGAAATTCTTTTTTATCTTCTCTATCCCAGAAAATGAAACAAGTTCATCAGAACCAAAAATGTATGTGGTGAAATCATATTCTTTAATATGTAATGTTTTATAGCCCTAGGAATCTAGAACAATGATTCTTCACATAGTGGAAGAGCCTCTAGAGAATGCATATATGGTTCTAGTGATTGTGAGAGGTTCCATCATTGTAGCCTCATATTTAGTGACTGATTTATTTGATACTAGTGAATCTCACTCATTTATTTCAACTCATATTGTGAATCTTCTAAGAAATTCTATAGATATTTTGTCTTATGTGATGGATATTACTACACCCCTCAAAAAAATAGAGTGCAAGGTCTCTATTGTACATCTTTTGTGTTCTCTTTATCATAGATCAATATTACTTGGTATTTTATTATTAACTACATGAAACCTATTGATTTTATTTTCAGGATAGATTGTCTCATTGCTAATATATCATGAATTATTTTTTATCTTCGATAGGTATCATTTAATACACCTGATGAGTGTGTAGTTTCTTTCATGGAGAATGGGACCCAAGGTCGAGTAGAGATAGACCTTCCTATCTAGAGTTGAGGAAAGTGGTATCAATGTTCACTTTTCATCTGGAGCAGGAATCTTTGAATATCGATCTCACTCCAGTTATCATCGAGTATCCGGAATTTTTCCATATGAATTCTCTAGTATTACATTGGTTAGGGAGGTAGAGTTTCATTGATTTTGTGATAGTTACCCATCCAATGTCTATTTTTTATTACCATATAGAACCAACTAAAATGGAAGATTCTATATCTCAGTTGGATAATCTATTTGGGATAGAATTTATATGCCTGAGTGGGTCACATTGGATGTCGCATGTTCTCTTTGCTAAGAAAGATGATGGAACACTTCACCTATGCGTTGATTACTGAAAAATCAAATGAGTTACAATAAAGAAAAAGTATATTTTTCTACATATTGATGATCTATTTGACTAGTTGAAAGGGAATAAGAGGTTCATTGTAACGATGGTCCAAACGTATGCATGAACGCTATTTAATTTTATAAAAAAAAGAATAAAAGAAATATAAATATTATTTTATCAATAAAAAATCATAATTATATCATAAATATAATATATATTTATTAAATCCATCATAATATACATCAATATTTTGTTTTTATATAAGATCATTCATACCTCTATGTGGAGTTTATGGTCCATATGTACTCATGTATGACACTTTCACCTCCCATTTGATGGAAAGGATGTGGAAAATGGTTATCCCATAATCATAATAAAATCTAAGTATATTAATGATACTAGATTAATTATTTTAGTATGGACACAATATATTTATACTAATTATATGAATACATAAACCTTAAAAGAGTCAAGTAAGATGATTACTTATCCGTTGAGAGACTTCCTTTATATTAAACCTTAATCCTTTATAGAATCATCATAGGAGAAAATAGAAGATTAAGAATGAAGGGAAGGATTCTTGGACTGTTTTGGGTCGGTATTATCTTAGCTAGAGTGATCAATGTTTTTGAATAACTAAGGATAATAAGTCCCCTTTAATAAGTGAGTGGATTGACTCACATGAAATTACTTAAAAGATTTAAATAATATAAATTCATTTTCTAGTGACGGTATAAAAAATATCAAAGAAATTTATTTTAATATAATTTATGTTTGAAATATATTCATTCATTATTATTTATACAATTTTAGGTGGCATTTTTAAAATTATATTTTAGTTTGACCCCAGGTGAACAAGTTTTAATCGTAATTGTGGTAATAAATTTTTATTATTTTAATGTTCATTATGAAAATAATAAAAAATTAAAAAATTAAAAAAATTGAAATTATAATTCCAAATATATAATCCATTTAATTAAATTCAATTTCCATAAGTTACATAATTATTTTTAAAATAAACGTTAAAAATGCAATAAAAACCAGTTTTTTGACAAATTCATTTTTATGCTTAAAACTGAATTTCTTCTCATTCCATGCCTAGTAAAAAATATTATATGAAATTAAAAATATTTTATTAAATCTAAATTATATAAATTTAATAAACATAATTAATCAATATTTATTTATTTAATTTATTATGATTAAAACACAATGTGCAAACAAAATCATTTTTCTGAAAAATAACTCCTTTTACCTTCCAATGATTTTGTCATCATTCAAAACCATTAAATAACTACTGTATAAATTATTATTAATAAAGAAACAAAAAATATAATTAATATTATTTTTAAATATTGATAAATAAATAAAAATACATGATATTTAGAAAAATTTAATTCTTCAAAAATAGGACTTTTAAACATCAAATTAATTTATAAATGATTAATTATTATTTTATTGGCATTATTCAAAACATTTGAATGAATTAAATTTTTTTAATATATATTTAATAATGTTTATAATCCTTTTTATACTCTTAAATCCAAAAACAAGTCCATAAAGGTTATAATATATAATGGTTTATTTAGACTTGGGGTTGCGTGTTAAACAAGCTATCAAATACCTCAAATTTATTTCAATGGAATACATATAAATTCATATGGTGTCACACCATGTTACTTCATTATGTTTTCAAACCCACATTCTCATATTATGCTCACATATTATATTTTATTGATATTTATTAGGTTAACCCTTAATAATAATCTAAGCCCACCCTTTCATATATCCCATTTCCTAGGTTATGAAGAATAATATTATGTATGATGTATCTAAAAGGGTATCATGTGAGAAGAATATTTTTGGAAGATGTTCAAAATATTTTAAAATATTTTTTTATGTGTCTAATCTTTAAATAGTCTAAACATATAGGTTAAAAGGTGTGTTTTCATATGATACGTAAGGATCAATCATGAAAAATTATATAATGTGCCTGTTTGTTATGCTCTAGTTTTCCCATTTTGT
Organism: Viscum album; assembly: GCA_963277665.1. Taxonomy (NCBI): domain Eukaryota; kingdom Viridiplantae; phylum Streptophyta; class Magnoliopsida; order Santalales; family Viscaceae; genus Viscum; species Viscum album. The sequence goes on from OY728162.1 coordinate 816,929,283, forward strand.
ATTATAGTAGGGTTTAGTTATATTCAGGATTAGGTTATGAAGAAAAAGAGGATATAACTAAAAGAAACCTAAGTTGAAACACAATTCTTATAGGAAGAACCTATAATGTCATAGTCTAAAATGAATATGTCATAATTTCGGATATATTAGGAATGATTTTCCTCAACATATGATTTCATATTATTATTATTAATATAATACCCTAATAATTTAGTGTTTATTACTTTCTGTAAATATTTTCTTGAATAGTGTGTGATAAATGCAACATTGAACTAAAGTGAGTAAAAAGTTTTTAAAATGAAAAGTAAAAATAAATTTATTATTAATATAAAATGCGAAAACAAATAAATAAACACTCATTAGTAATTAATATAATATAAGGTTAGGAACACATAAAGTTTTAAAGGGTAATTTTTCTATAAATGCAGGATTTTATTATATATTAAATTTTTATTTAAAAGTTAAATTCCATAATTTTTGAAATTGATATTGATAAAATGGGCTCCATTTTTTTATATCATCATTTCAAAATAAAATTAATGTGGAAATTTGAGATATTTCAAAAATAGATGATTTTTGGGTGAATAGGGAAAAATAAATATTTTATAAATACTATCAATTTTGTGAAATCATCATGGTATAAAAATGGCATAAGAGTTTATGAACCATTTTTTAAAGATAAAATATTTATTTTATAGGTTATATAATCCATTTAAAAATAATATTCAACATATAAATATATATTTGACATTTTTTAAATCTATCTAATGTCTTTATTCAAATAAAAACACTTTTAAGCTATTTTATTTTAATCAAGTTTCAACAAGGTTAATTTAGGTTTTCATTTGTTTTAAAAGTGAAATTACTATCCTTTTATTTAACATAATAAAATTAATTACAAGGTAATAATCAGTATACTTTATTTTCATGTGAAATAATTTTTATGCTTAAGAAAGGCATTCTTTTAAAAATAGTTTTCATCAACATTTTTAAACTTATATTAAAGTAAATTTTTACCAATACTTGAAATTGAATATTAGAAAATGGATTATATATTTAGAATCATAATTTTAATATTTCTTAATGTGTTTAATTTATTTTTATTCATAATGAGTAGATACAACGATAAAAGATTTCACCATGGTAAAAGTTAAAAGGATTATTGAGTGGGATAAACTAAGAGATAATGCTTAAAATGTCATTACCATCTCTCATGGATAGTAATAAGGATGTATTTAGTGATTAAATATAATATTTATAATATGATTATAATTTTTTAAATGTAAACCATTATCTACCTTATTTCCTTTTTCCCATTAGAAGAATGAAAATGTCACTCATGGGTACGTACATACTACTGTCTCCATGAAATGATGTATTTAATTTTCCTTAAACTACATAAATTAATGGTTATAAATGAATTTATAATGTATATAAATTAAATTTATAACATTTTTAGGATTATGGAGAGGATGGATCCATGAACCCATTGACAATAGTCAATGCTACAAAGTTATTTTAAAGGTTAAGGATTGAAGTACCTCAAAATATATGATGTGAACTTAACTGATATCATAACTAAATAAAACATGATAATAATTTAAATGAAATGAATAAAATACTATAATGATCCAGAAAAAAATTAATAATCATTTAAATATTTTAGGGTCATAAAAATCTGCAGAAGGGAAGGAAGATACTCCCTTAAAATCAGTGGAAATATCTACCCAATATTCATCAGTAATTTGGGAAAAATATGAAGAATGTTTAGAAGAAATGGTAAACGGCCTAACCAGTCTTCATACTAGTTCATCATCAGTGGTGCGAGGCTGGTTCGGTGAACCGCCTTCCCGTGGGCGCTGTTATTCACGAAACAAAGGCGGATCTCCTACGCAGGCGCGAACCACATAGACGGCAAAGTGAGGCCGGACCAGTCTGCAGTTGCGAACCGTGCTAGCCGCGAACCTAGAGGACTGACCCCCACCACGTACCACATCGTTTGCGAAATGGAGGCATATCCCTACGTGACCACGGAGCACCCCTGTGACCGAGTTGGTTCGCGGGCGAGATGCATTCAATATACCCCGTGAACCTCGGGTTGACTAAGTCATCCATAGTCTGGGTTTTCTGTCATGGGCCTCCACAAAAGGTACCACATGACCATAGATACAACCCTTTCCCCCCTCTATAAAAGAACTTCAAGGGGGAGAAGAAAGGGGTTTGATTACTGAGGATCACATTCATGGTGATCAGATCTTTGAAGGAAGGAATCATAATTTTGGATAAGGAAGAGTCTTTCAAGATCTTAGGATTTCGCAGACCACGAAGTTCTGATTCGTAAACCAGCAATAGGTATAAACTGGGGAAAAATTATTAGGAACTGAAGAATGCATATGTAAATTGGTAAACCACAAACCTAAAATTGGTAAAACCACGAACCATGGCCCCTACGCGAATGCACTCCCCGCGAACCATGGAGCCTATGCCTCTTATTCGATCTAGCGCACCACTTAGCACCCCTCTACGTGGGTGAAGCCCTAACCAGTGCTACTACCATCCACTGCCACTTGAGAGGACTCTAGCTCCATGTACCAATTTGGTACGCATACCAAACCCGAAGTCACTTACCACTCCGATACTCGGGATACCCCTCAGTCCGTGTACCACACTGGTATGCAGACAACCTCTCCATTCGTGTAGCACCTACCTATGCAAAGGTAACCACTCCTCATATGGCCATGTGGTCCGAAAAGGACTTCGGTGTTTCCATCCCCTGAGTCAGATAAGGTCCTTCCAATTCAGTCCAATCCCCCATACTCCCTTCAGTAGCCTATCCATCAGCACCAAGCCAAGCCCTCTCCCAAAACCACCAGAATGGCATGCTGAGACCTTCAGGTGCATTAGCGCACCCTCCTGAGTTCACATACCCACAGTTGGCGAAGACAAAGGGGTTACCCCATCCCTTGAACAAACATATGGAGAATTCTTGGGTTCAAATACCCATAGTAGTCCAGAGTCTGATCCCTGGAGCCCCTTTATGCCTCTCCACTCTTTAGGATTGAGGGATACCACATTCTTTTCCATTCAACGAGGGACAACAGTGATCACTTCTCCCCTCCCCTGAAGAGTGTAATAGGGAATCCCCCTAGATTAAGCCCCACACCATCCTCTACGGATGAAAATAACCTTTCCTCGTACATCTGGTAAGGTTCATTGTTCCATGCCCTTTACCACCATACCACGACCTCCATCGATGCGAATTATACCTTTATTCCCTTCTCGACACCAGGGGGAATGAAAGTCTTGGGGGCTCATCCCTACCCTTCCGTCATCGTCTTCCTCATCTCCCCTTAGCAAGGAAAAAGTGTGTGTCTTGTTGAATCTTTCACATTCTTTTGTTTCTCACACTGATAATGACTCACATGGGCTTAGATATTTCTGATGGTCACAATGTACGTAAAATGACGATGGTAGAACAAACTATGTGGGTTTTGATCCCTGTCTCCTAAGTAGGGTACGTAGGGAACCTCCCTGAGGTTCAATCCCATTTCAGGCCACCAACCACATGTAAGCCCCAACCATACCCCAATATGGGTTGACAATAACGCCCTCGACAGTCGACTATAATGTGTAAGCCCTAACTATCTAGAACTACATACACCTTGATTCCCAACCAATCGAGATATGGAGGAAACCTCCTTGATAAATAAGGCCAACTTCCAAGTCTGATACCCATATATCCTTATCAGAATATTTCCTCATTCCCCTAGCAGAACCATACCCAGGCCCATAAAATCATTTTCCCTTGTGTCCTGTGGGACACTTTGGCGTAAGTCCCGCACCAATATTTACTAGGCACTTGTCACCTAAACATCCTTTCCACATGACATTCAAATGTATGGTGGGGTCCTTGTCACACGAACATCAAAGGTGATGTGTCCCATTAAGTGGCACCGAACTACGGGGATTCTGATTCCTTTCACAAGGATATGTACGAAGCCTATATTACGGGTTCAATCCAGATGCTTAAGTCACTATCTGTCCCCCCCTGTATGAAAATAATCTCCTGAGCTCCAAATTATGAGGAATATGACCAGTGATGTATGAAAAAACTCAAAATTCCCCAAAACCATTAATCCAACGAGGGATGGTAAACCTTGTATGTAGACGGTTCTGGATCCCTGCAGATACCTGTGACTTGAAACCCAGGGGTAATCAATGGATACTATGATTGGTGAAATACCAAAGATTTTTGAACATATGAACACGACTTAAATCTATAAGAGAGACCCATAATAGGAAATAATTCCCCCCAAAAGGGTGAAATGAGCCCGACTTCCCATACTCTCGACCAATGTGAGTTCTTAAGTGTCGTTGGCCATATCACCCAATGAGTGTCTGCTTTTGGAAAGTAGGTCCATGGATTGTTAGATACAATGAACATTGGGAATTTCTATCTCTTTAAATAAACCCGTTGGAGACCAGGTGAAGCCACGAAATTAGGGAACCTGATTGAAATGATAAAATAGCACTGACTCCCTTTATTAAGACATGAGAATCGATCACATCTTCTTCAACAAAAAACACAAATGGTGAACCCAATGTGAATCTTTAACCATCATGGTAGATTTACCCAAATCTGATATTATCCATAACAATAAATGTATGATTAACATATAACGGTCCATCTTGTTCATTCTACAAAAAAAAGACTCAGCTATGAGACTTCAACTGAGGTGGTGAAATAATCCCACTTAGTGCACCCCTTCATGCTCAAAACGAGGGCCAGACAAGGTCATTAATTAAGAATGGGATTATGAGATTCTACATTGAAGGGTTTTTCTATTTTTTACTTTCCAAATGTTTTACAGGTACGCAGTAGAGCTTCCGTCAATCCAATGGTGTCACAAAGGAATTCATAGACACAAACAATGATCAACGCGTAGACTGGGCCTCTCAATTGGCAGAAGACCCAGTTGCCCGCCCATCATCTTCAATGCTGAGTCTCAGACGCATTAATCTGATAATACCACCTAAACGGTGATCTCCCGACTATGGAGGTGGCTATGTACACCCTCTAGTCGACTAAGTCCTATTGACCTCCTGCCAAACAGCGACTGAGGGAGAAGATCCAGGAAGCCTCTATAGCTGTCTCGAACCATTTTGGGAGCCTATCCTCAGAACGAGACAATGAATACCTCCCTTATCTTAGGTAGGTGGATGAGGTTGATGATGATGACTTCATCACCACTGGAAGGGTGTTCCACTATAAGTCCCCCTCTGGAAGACATCGACGAAACTACATCGCGACCTCGTATCCTCACCCTAAAGAGGATACCACCCTGAGGATCCATGCCCATGATCCATGAGCTTCGGCCCCTCAGACCACGCACCTAGGGCAGTCAACTTACAACTAGGAACGGGTCATCACCCTCGTTCTTGAGGAAGAACTCTGCTGCTCAGACATAGAGACATATCATGGGTAGGCCTATGCACTTGTCTACTCTTCCAAATCCCGAAATCCCGACATGAAGGTAACCTATGAGATGGCGCGCATCCTCGCCGAGCCTCTTCATGCCCGTTGCCCATACAGGACGACACCTACCGGGCAGTTTCCTCTCCCTTCCTGGGATCATGAATCCCACCAACCAGACATGGTGGCAATCCAGTTCCTGCAGGACCAGCTCCTCGCAGATTATCCTGAAGCACGCCATCCCAATATGGTAGTGATCAATAGGTAGACACGTCTCCCTACCAAAATAGTCCACCAAATCAATATGGTGGGACACAAACATACACAGGGCCAGATCCCTATGGATGCAAGTAACTTTTTTCATCCCAATGTGGTGACAAATGGAGAAGTAATCCGGCATATCCCAGTATAGGGGAAGACTCGTTCACCTGCCCCGATGTAGGATAATCATCAGTATCCGCTGACCAATGTAGGAATGGAACAGAACATTCCTACTCCGATAGTGGAATGGTACCTCATACCCATTCTAGCCAAGGATGTCTCTCTACATATATTGGAAATGATGGAGGAGCAGGTATTGATCCTATATCATATCTTGCAGAATTTCTAGAATGTAATTGCATCGACAACAACAACAAGGACTTAGGCATGTGAGCCTATGTCCCCAATTGAGGTGACTCATCTAAGAGATGAGATAGCCAACTCGGAGCAGATCTGCATCTCTGGTTCTGCCTAAGAGGGTCATCAGCTATATCCCATGATACAAGGACAACAAGATCGAGCATACTCACTCGTTCCAATGGGGGGACACCCTTCCTTCACGGTGGATGCTTTAGGGCAGGCATATATCCCTACCAAAACTCAAGATATTTGTCAGAGTATCCCAACAACCATCAGAGGACCCAATTAGATATGGACCCATAGGTGATAGCCGTTATCAACAGAAGATGGTCCCCACTTCCTGTAAGAGAGCACCCCGAACGCACTAAAGGAAGCCAGAAAATAAGGAGTGGGTCCATGACTCTGCTCTATTGGAAGTTGGGGATATCAACACCACCAAAAATATCTTAAAGCCTTGCAATACTGCCAACCCATTACTATATTATGGGAGTGATAGTAGCAGTTGCAAAGGTCATCCCCGTAATGTCGCTACCAGTGGCTTTGAAGGTCCTCCCCAGAGAACCCATGAGGGCCTCCCTCATAGGAATATAATGATCGATCATGAGAGTTCCTCTTGTTTCTAGTCATAAAATCCCTCCATGTGACCAGAAGAGCGAGTAGCAAGAAGGCCCTCCACTTTCTTCGGTCCACCCTGATGGTCCTCCCTAGGGTATACGCTACAAACACTCTCTGTGTAGTGGGACCATAGATTATGATGGTATTCCTTGCCATCATAGTCTCAACTATAGAGGTCCTCCAAACAGTGACGTCTCATCATGACAAGAAGGTCCTCCCTTTGTTGTGGCATGCCCCAAAGGTCCTCCCCTTGTCATGGAATGCCTTGAAGGTCCTCCCCAGGGGTTACGTTGCAACAATATTTCAAGCAGCCAGTCATTAGATTATGGTGGTAGTACTCACCACTATAATAGCGGTGGTCCTCCCTTCAGAGACGTCAAGAGATGAGAAGTCCCTCCCCTTATTGCGGTACATTCTAAAGGCCCTCCCCAGGGTGTGCCCCACATATATTCTCCCTGCAATAACTGTGATGGTAGTCCTTTCCATCACAACAGCTATGATGATAGTCCTTTCCATAATGGCCACAATTGTGAAGATCCTCCCCTCAATGGACTTAAAAAACAAGAAAGTCATACCCTTGTAGCAGTGTTCCCTAAAGGCCCTCCCTAGGATGCACACTGAATGTCAAACCATGATGGTCATCCTCACCACCATGACAAACATTACGAAGGACCTCCCTGTAATGGACATGAATAACAAGAAGGTCCTCCCCTTGCTATAGTGCACTCTGAAGGTCCTCCCTAGGGTATGCACTACAGAATTATTTCTGGCAGTCAGACTCCAAGCCGTGATGGTAGTCCTTGCCACTACAGCGCCAACTGCGGAGGTCCTCCCCACAGAGACATATCATACTGACAGGAAGGTCCTCCCCCTGCTGAGTCAAGTACAGATAATCCCTCCTATGAAGAGGCACTCCGAAGGAGTGAATTGAGCATGTCAGATTCCCAGTAAACTATCAATGACATCCTTCTTCAATCAGAAGATAGTCTGGGACCACATTCATTATCTGAGCGACCCCGTGGTTGCCCACATAATGATTCGATCCATACCAGCCCCGCTACCTCCGATCATACTGTTAAGGAGCGTCACAGCTGGGATAATCAAGTAGAGGAATCGCTGGCGGACGCACATGCTGATGTGTTTCACTTGAGGAAAATGTTGACTAGGGATGATATACCAGTAATGTTTTCTCCCATGACCACCTCTCAATTCGACATACCTAGAGAGTTGTTAGAAGGAAGAGTACATGACATCCTCTCTAATATCTGGAAAACCCTTCACTGGTTGAAATTCAAATTCCTACCATATGAAGGTTATGTAGATAATGTCAAGACAATATGAGATCTCATCCACCACATTGACTTGGAAGCCTTTCCTTCGGCGTAGTGAGTGTGATCATAGAGGCACAAAAGTGACCTTGAGTTAACCTGCATTCGTGCACTACAAAAATTGCGTCACCTTATTGATGATGCTTCGATGGGAGTTCATATCCGTGGATGGGGAGAAAATGGGGCTCTACATTTCACTCCACTTCCCATCCAGCAGAACCCGTTCAACGTAAGGTCTTACAATGCCATCACTTCAAGATGACAATAAAATGAAGTCCCTATTCAGGAGAGGTGGCACATCCAACATAAACATGTCTTGAGTAATTCTCAAAAGAGTCAGGCCCGATGAGAGTGATCCATTCATGAACTCCTCAATCAGGCTACTGAAAACATTTGGTAGGTTTTTTGCCTAAGAAAAGCCAATTTAGAGATCAGTTCTTGCCTCCCTAGAGGGAATTAATTCACAGGTGAACTCAACACTAGGTCCGGATCATCCTTGAATAGGATCATGCGAGATCAAGCAGGAAGCAATAGTAGTAGTAGTTTTTGTAATACGACACCAAACCCAACTTGTAGGGATGGGGGTATTTTTTTACAAAAAAATCTCCCATAAGACCAACAAAAATGGGAAGTGGCGCAACGCCCAATGAACGGAACCCACACCATCCCCCAGGGCTGGGGGCATTTTTACCTCAACAAAAACCTCCCCCATGAGAATCAGTATTCTCTAGTTTGGGGAGGAGAGTCACAAGAGGAGGTTCATGTCCAGTTACGTCCTAACATCATCCCCTCCAAGATGGAGGCATTCCATAAGGTCGCACCAAGGATCCTTCCGCATCACCCTTCTTCAAGATACCCAAAGAAAACCCTAGGACATGAGTGGGAAAACCAGTATGAGGCATGGAAGTTCATCTTCTTAATTAGAAGATGACACCTCCTCTACCCCGTATTATGAATCTATCAACATTGTGGATGTTAACCCCATAGATTACACCAAGGATGAAAATCTAGATGTATCGGGAGAATATGATTCTGTTCAGGTTGTGATTAACAATGAGCCAACAGGTGTGCATACCTAGAACCAGAGGGTCACCCTGAACCAGGCCGCTCCATTGAATCCCCCTCCACTTCCCTAGTAAGTCGCCAATAGAGTTAAGAACAAAGGCCAAGTTTCCCTCAACCCGCCTCATTATCTCAACACAAACGAGCCTCTCACGCTTGAAGAACGGTTCGTTCAGCAAAAGGATGAAATGAAGGAATTAAGGTGGATTGACACCAAGCTACTCCAGAGGAACTATCCTACCAAATATGTTCCCCAAGATGTGTCATAGTATGAAATCCCATCAGTTGCACCTCGATGAAAAGGATTTTCCCTGGAAAAAGAAACAAAGTTAGGTCCCCTGCCCAGCATGGCACATGGCCCATCCAACTACCTAAATTTGGATTCAGAATCATACCAAGACTTCCCTCTACTCAGGAAGAAACTGGAGAAAGTACATATAAATCCTCCAAAGGTACCCCTGATGGAATATGTGCCTCAGGTACTAGCTGAGCCAGAACCTCAAGTAGTACCCCAGGATATACCCATTCAGTATTGGGCCAAACAGGATGTAAACCAGGGTCTCACCGACACCATAGAAGTACTGAAAGCTCAAATAGAAGCCATGGAAGACCAACACGCTCCAATAAAACTAGAGGGAAAACCTTACCCAGACTGGGTGAGCAACACGCCACATCCACTAAATTTTAGGAGCCTTTTATTCCCTATATTCAATGGCTTAGGCGACCCAGAATAACCTTTAATGCACTACGTGTGTTATTGAGACCCTATGATGGGAACTCTAGAACAACAAGAAGCAGTTAAAATCAGATGCTTCATGTGAACCTTACAAGGTTTGGACTTTGTCTGGTATATAAGTTTTCCAGCTTAGTCAATAAAAGGATGGGAGGATCTTCAACAATAATACCTATTCCACTTCAGCTCAACGTTTCCCAAGACAATGGTTAGCAACCTCATGAATTGAAAACAAAAGTAGAATGAGAGGGTCTCAGACTTCATGTCTATATGGACATCCCTTGTATGGTCCTTCTGGGCATCCTCTTTATATGAATAAAAATTATAATGTTGGATGGAGAGGGTCTCAGACTTCATGTCTAGATGGAAGGGTCTGACCTACTCTTTGAATAGGAAACTACCCCCGGATGAGATGCTAGATATATGCATCAACAACCTCCAAGATGAGCTATGAACACCACTCACACCAGTGAAATGCACCACCAGATTCCGAGATTTCTCTGTTATTGCCTAGAGAATCGAAGACTCCTTGCAGCAGACTAACCTCAAGTTCCAAATAGCCTCACATGATCTTGAAAAGAGAGTAGGCAGAGCTGAAGCATCCTCTTTCATGCTCAATCCAGCCTCTGCACTAGCTCCATCACCTAGGCCTCTACCGAATCACCAAGGGCCTCCTGCATATCAATGACCACCTCCACCCTGGCGAGATGATCAAAGAGGACCTTAGAGAAACCAATTTGAAGAACAAAGGGAATATTTTTACTCATTCTGAGAGGACCAAGTCTGTGACTATTTCGTAGCTCCCGTGAATTGAAACTATGTCCACTTACGAGAGACAAGAAAGCCTGAAGAAGTCATCCTCGACAACCGACCAGATTATTTTCCCTACCATCGGATGTTGGGACACAATATTTAGGATTGATTTGTCCTCAAAGACCTCCTATAAAGGATGGTGGACTCGACGTAGGTCAAGCTAGGACCACCCTCGGCACACATAGCATATGCTTCTACCACCGAACCAGATGAGGGGGAGGAGTGGAATAAAGTCATTAGAAAAAGGAAGAATAAATTTGAGGGTTGAATGACTCGAAATATGATCAACTGAACTCATGGTATACTCCGAGCTCAATTGCAACAACCAGTTGTACTGACAATAGATCCTAATGAAACATAGCTTCCATCCTCATCCTCACAACCCTCTACAAGCCGGTCATCCATGCGTAATCATAGTGGAAAGAAACATATAAAAGAGGAGTAGTCTACGATAGGGCCAAAGATATCCTTGAAACTTTCGGATTTCATGCCCTCAGGCTTAACACAATGGGCACTGACCTACCAAACGACACCATCAGAGGTAGCCAACCAGGCTAATCTGTCATCGAATGAGGAATTAATATTCGGTTCTATCAACATCATCCATTTAATGGAACCATTTTGGATGAATATTATGGTTATGAACCTGAGTTCTCAATAACTGATCAGGGGAACATAAGAAGGAATCCAAGAAGTAGGGGATACCATGGAAAACAAAGCTGTAGATAGAAAAAACCCTATGGTAATACCCCGAATCAAAATGTCAATATTGTGAAAACTCACTGGAGATCCCTTCAACGGACCTAGTAGGGGAAAGAATATTCCCCTGCCCCCACGAGCAGCCACTCTGGCCCCATTATTCTACAGTACCCATCAGAGGAGGAACAAGTATCTGACCGTCCAAGGTGCACAAGTAAATCGACAAGGTCAGGTCCCCATAAAGAAAGAGCACCACCAACCCTTTCCACTACGACCGGTCCCTCCTCATCTCATTCCCCAGAACCTAAAGTGCCTATTAAAGAGCTTCCATGAATGGATAAGCACCAGAATCTGGAGAAAAATTATGATATCAAAAAGAATACGGCCTTAGTACCATCCAAGCTACCTATCCTAGATGCCTTGAGTTTTTCATCATACCTCAGGGAGGCACTCATAGAAATCCCTACCCAACCCCAAGTAATTTCAAGCCGAAGTTGCTACCGCTGAGATATATCAAACAAAGAATAGCCCAGATGAATGTAATGCGGTGATTTCCATACCTAATCAGGATGAAGATGCCACCATGAAAGGACACATCAAACCCCTACATGTGTCCGACATGCTGAATGACGTTGAAGTCTGTAAATTCTTCATTGACAAGGGATCCAGAGTCAACATTCTCCCACTAAAAACACCACGTAGGTTGGGCTAAAATGAGGAAAATCTGACACCCTCGGCCACAACTCTCTTGGGTTATGACAAGATTGAATAGAATCCAGTGGGATGAATCAAGCTCAGAACCCATTTTGGAGACCTTGTGGACCATTCAGTGCTTCTGGTTGTTCAAAAAAAAACACAGCATTCAATGACCTATTATGAAAGGCCATAACTACATCAACACATTTCCATTCCTTCCTCCTACCACCGTTGTATAAAATATTACATCAATGGACAATGTGGGACATTACGTGCAAACAAGGCCCCTTTCGAGATCTCAGAGTTGAATTACATCGATGCTAGATTTTATGAGCAAAAGGAGAAGACATATGCAATCGATGGTATTGATTGGGTTGCCTCCCCAAATGGTCTTGAAGTGGTTCTTGAAGACCCCCTCAATAATCTCAGTGAAGAGTAGGTTCTTCCCATCAACCATGTTGAGAGCAAGAATCTAAGTCTGAATGCATATTCAGCTGTTCTCATGATCCCAGTCGTGACAGCCGAGTCAGACAATGCAGAAGCAACTACTGACCCTCAATCTGAGGAAGAATGCTTGAGAAAGGGTGCCCACACCCCATCCTTGGAATCTCAAGATATCCCTTCTACACTTTATGGAGAGGCATAAGGACAAGATTCTCGTCACCCCCATTCTTCTCCCTCTCAAGAGTTTTTCTCACAACCAATTGAGTTAAATTAAGTCTCTTCCGCCATAGAGCATCCATGCGACATCTTGAATCTAAGCTCTAGAGAGACCACATCAAGAGATCACTCCCCGTTAGAAGGAGAGGAGGATGAGGATTTGGGGGAAGAAGAGGAAGAGGACCCTAGAGGTTCTCCTCCTGCATTCAAAGAGGGTATCTCTACCACCTTTGATGAACTCAGGGAAATAAACTTGGGTACCAAAGAAGACCCGAGACCCACTTTCATTAGTGAAACCATGTATTTTGAGGAACAAGAGGTATATACCTCCTTCTTGAGGTAGAATCGAGATGTTTTCTCCTGTAATTACAAATAAATGCTCAGACTCGATCCTAAGGTGGAGACACACCACCTAGGCCTACCAGAAGATCATCGAGTCTATAAGCAAGCCACCAGAAGGATGCACCCCACACATGCAGCCAATATAGAAGTTGTAGTCGAAAAATCATCAAAGAATAATTCATTCAGGAGGTCCAATATCCCATTTGGTTTTCCAACATAGTCCTTGTAAGAAAGAATAACGAATAGATCCACATCTGCATTGATTTTAGAGATCTCAATCACCACTTCCCGGAAGATGATTTCCCAGTCCCGATCACCGAACTATTGATCGATGTGACAGCTAGATATGAGGCTCTCTCCTTCATGGATGATTATTTTGGATATAATAAAATAAGAATGGCCCGAGAATATGAAGAATCCACTACCTTCAGAAATTCCTAGGGAGTATTTTTCTACAAGGTCATTCCCTTTGGTTTGAAAAACACTGGCGCCACATATCAATGTGCCATGCATTTCATTTTAAAACCGTTCCTAGGGAAGTTTTTTGAATGTTATTTTGATGACTTGGTGGTAAAATCATTATAGTGCTCAGATTACCTATCATACCTTGAAACCATCTTTATCAAACTTCAGCAACACAACCTGAAGATGAACCCCTTGAAATGTGCCTTCGAGGTTACCTCAGGGAGATTTCTAGGCTTCATTGTACGCCATCATGGAATCAAAATTGACATTGAGAAGACAAAGGCTATCCTTGGTTTGCCACATCCCTACAAACTCAATGAGCTAAGAGGACTCTAAAGACACCTTTCCCATATCAGGTGTTTTATAGCCAACCTCGTAGGAAAATGTCTGCCTTTTACCAGGTTGATGAAGAAGGGAGTTACCTACCAATGGAAAAACGATTTCCAAGAGGCATTCGACAACATCAAGTAGTACCTCTTGAGCCCACTGGTGATCATGAAGCCGATTGAAGGAAGACCACTTATCCGGTATGTGATGGCCTTAGAGCGGTCACTAGGAGCCTTCCTCGTGTAGAATAATGATGCCGGTAGTGAAAAAAACCTTTATTATCTCAGCCGAACCATGATCGATGATGAGACCCGATATTCAAATATCGGGAAGAGTTGTTTGGATTTGGTATTTGCAGTCCATAAGTTGCAACATTATCTGTAACATCATGAAGTCCATCTAATATCACGCAGTAATCCATTGAAGTACATAATCAGCCATCCAATGCTGACCGGATGCCTATCCCTATGGGAAGTCATCCTGCAAAAGTTTGAAATCCATTTTATGCCTCATAAATCTATCAAGTGCCAAGCATTGGAAGATTTTCTGGCAGAGAATCCATCAACAGAGACCACCTCATCATTTGTCAAACTTCCCAATGAAGACGTCTTCTCTATGAAAAAGGATTCTCGAACGTGGGAAATTTACTTTTATGGTGCATCTAGAGGCCTGATAGGTAAAATAATGGAAGAGCCCAAGTTTAACAAGGTGGGGCTGGGAGTCATACACATATCCCCAAAGCGGGCAGTTTTTCCATATTCCTTCATCTTTTCAGAAGGATGCCCAAACAATGAGGTAGAATATCTGTACTCATTGCAGGTCTAGAGCTCACACTCTAGGCACAAGTGCAGCACCTTAAAGTAAAAGGTGAATCAAAACTGGTCATTAAGAAAGTCAATGGTGACTATGCTATTATGAAGGTGGAGATGATCCCCCTATTCAACCATGTCCAAGGTTTAATGGAATATTACCTCACAGAACTGACATTGAACTATGTTACCTAGTCTTAGAATAGTCATAACTATGCATTATCTAATGCAGCAATTACCCTAGATGACCCAGACTAGGATGAAACTGTTATCAACATTGCTCACTGTCGAATAGTTTTGCTGTTTGTTCAAAATAACATGGAATAAATCGATGAATTCAGCCTTATCCCAGAGATGTATGATCCTACTACTAGTTTGATGACCCCCATTAAGAACTACCTTCATAGGGGAGAAATTCCATCAGATAGGGCTGGGAGAGAGAAAATAAAAATAAGGGTAGTTAATTTTTTCCTATTTTGAAACACGAGCCAGCTAAAGGTCCTCTATAAGAGAGGCCTTGGCAGAGTCCTTCTCAGATGCATTTATAGAGGAGAGACCACTTCTGTCATTAATGAAGTGCATTCCGGAGTGTATGGAGCACATCAATTGGGATCCAAGCTTTCTCATCAGATTCGAAGGCTTGGATACTATTGGACTTCTCTGGCATGAGATTGCACGAACTTTACTGTGAAATGTCACTCCTGCCAAATTCATGAAAACTTCATTTATCAGCCCCCAAATATACTTCACCAAGCTGAGTACTTTTGGGCATTCTCTATATGGGGAATGACCGTCCTGGGACTATATCCTCTCGCCATAGTCAAACAATTCAAATATATTCTCACAACGACCAAATTCTTTTCCAAGTGGGCAGAAGCTGCACCCCTTAAAGAAGTCGGGGCAAGAAGCATCATCATCTTTGTGAAAGCCAATATCATCACCGGGTTTTCTGTCCCTCATAAAATACTGATGGACAACGACACTAACTTCTACTATTCCAAATTGGAGAAACTATACCAGGAATATGGTATCAAGACCAACCGTTCGTCCTACTACCACGCAGTGGCCAACAGATAGATAGAGGCCTTCAACAAGATCCTATCTAATATACTATAGAAAATGGTGGACAAGACAAGAATTCATGGCCATACAAAATCTTCCATGCCTTGTGGGCCTATTGAACCACAACTGGCACTGCTACCCAGGCTACTCCGTACTAATTAGTATATGAAATGGAAGTAATTATTCCAATTGAACTCCAATTTCCATCACTAAGCATTTCCATTTTTGATCAGCTGTCTGAGGATGAGAAAGTGGAAAGGTGACCTGATGAATTAGAGTGATTGGATGAGAAGAGGTTGCACACTTTTCTCCACCTAGAAGTATATCAAAACCGGATTGCATGAGCCTTCAGTAAAAAGGTTTTTCTTCAGTATTTCCTCAAAGGAGAATTGGTATTGGTCCTCCAAACCCTGTTGATTCCTGGAAAGAAGCCAGAAAAGTTGGATCCAAAGTGGGAGGGACCATATATCATAAACAAGGTCTACTCTAATGAAGAATATTCCCTGATCTCCATGGATGGGAAGCTCACCACTGCTCCTAAAAATGTGGGATTTATGAAGAAATATTCCATGTAACCATAAGAGTATCTATCATCTGAGCTGCAGGACGTTAAATTACCAAGCCCAAAATGTCCTTACTGCATGACAATAAACTGCAGAGTAGAGTGTCCTTGCCACATGACGTTAAACTACAATGTACTTCATACCTGCAACATGATGATAAAACGTTTCACATAGGTCTGAGCTCTATGGCCCTAAACTAAGAGAAAGATGTCCTTGTAGCATGAATTTAAACTACATAATGAGACAATGCCTTCACCTAAGAAAATATTGATCTCCATACATTCTTTATCTACCGTGACATGTTCAAAGAACTACGCACGGATTGACACCTGCCCTTGCAGGATACATAGCGACGCCGTGATTTCTGTATCCTAGCCCAACCACCATAAAAACCACCCCCTCCTGCGTATGAGTTATATTTTCATAGGAATCCACTTTCAATTACAAGGGTTTTTAGAACTACATGCAGCTTGATTTATGCCCTTGTAAGAAATTTAATTACGCCGGGATTTCTGTATCTTGTCCCAGCCACCCCTGAAAAAAATGAAAACCACCATCATTACCACATGATGATAAACTTCACAGAAATCGTCCTTACTGCATAATGATAAAATTCGCAGAAATCATCCTTACAACATGATGATAAACTACATGGCAATCATCCTTACCGCATAATGATAAACTTCACAGTAATCATCCTTACCACATGACAATAAACTGTACGGAAATCTTCATTACCGCATGATGATAAACCGCACATGAATCATCCTTACTGCATAATGATAAACTACATGGAAACTGTTCTTACTGAAAGATAGTAAACTGCATGGTACAAGTCACAATCCACTCAAGATACATGGTAAACCATGGCTAGAATAATCCTTTGATGTTTGGATGCATCCTTCCCATGCATCAGACTCCATGACCTGGAGAATTTCAGATCTTCATAATCACCCATGGCCATCGGACATGGAAGCTCATCGACCTACGGACACCTTTGCATGACTATGAATACCATTCCCTCATAGGATCTTCATATTTATCTCCCCTTGCGCATTTCCAAAGGCAAGTCTTCCTCGGGTGATGCTCTTCCTAGCTATGTACACTTACCATCCCCAGATCCCCCAGATCACATTTCTCTATCCAAAAATTTCCATAGCAATGGTTTACATTTTTTCCCTTCACGTGTAGACGTTGCGAGGGTGACCCTACTTGGTTAGTTTACGTATCCACCCGTGGTTCCTATGATGGTCTACATCCACAACATAATTCCAGAGAAATGCTGATTTAACCCAATGAACAATTGAAATATTTTTATTTCTCGTATGCTTGGACACATCTGTCCCCATCTGCCAGACTCCATGTCATGAGTGATCCTGGATCTTCATAATCATTCATCTCCATCAGAAGTGTAAGGTCATCGACCTGTGGATAACTTTTCATGACTGTGCACACAATTCCGTTAGCATCTTTGCATATTGATCTCCCCTATCCCATCTACCAAAGGCAAGTATTCCTTAGGAGAATGGATTCCTATCTCTCTATGCTTACCAACCTCAGATCCCCCACACCACATCTCTTGATTCGAGAGACCCCAGTATTATAATTTACACCTTCACCCACCTTTCTGATCAGATCACGCCAGAGAATCCTAATTCGATTATCCCACAGGTAACCATAGCATCAGCCAACATTGCTCCAAACTCTATGACCTTTAAACTAATAATAGATCGTCGTTACCACACAATGTTAAACTACACAAAATAAAAGTTTACCCCATGTACAAGGTAAACCAGTGCAGGGAACTTCCTAAGCTTCAAAGATAACTGTGGCCTAATATCTTCAACATGACCAGAGATACCCTTTCCGTACCTCAAACTCTTTGACCGGGATAATCATGGATCCTCATAAACCTCCAAGGCCATCAGACATAGAAGGTCATTGTCTAGCAGACACCTTTTCATGACTATGCATACAATTCCCTCTGAATCTCTTCATATTTATCACCCCTGGCCCATCTACCAAAGGAAAGTTGTCCTCATGCGATACTCTTCTTACCCCCATATGATCAACGGCCCAAGATCCCTCATAAAATTTCTCATAATCCAAGAGTCCCCAAAATCATTTTTTACACTATCTATATCCTTCTCAAGTCTTGGACATATTAGGGTATTCAGACTCGGTTATGTTTAAGTCAATATTAAATTTCACGGAGACCATCCTTACCGCATGACGTTAAACTCAATAGTATCTTAAAAAATATTAAAAAATTCCCTCTGTCCTTGCCACATGATATTAAACTGTATGGTCTTGAATGAACTCTTCAAGGGGTCAGTTAGGAAAGGAGGCTTCCCTCTCTTACACGGTGCATGGGTCACACCTGCATGGATCATCATCTCACACCTGCGTGAGAGGGATGACTTCACCCATTCTCGAGATATCATAACCCAAAACGCCTCTCCCATGTCCAGACACCCCCTCCCCATTAATCATACCCTATAACCCGAAAGAACCAAACTCCCATAAACCACCCCTAATGGTCTTGAATCCCAACTTCCCTGTAGTTTCCTAGCTATCGAGATAATACAACCATTCACCTAAGGATACCTTTGCACGACTATGAATACCATGCCACTAGTGACTCTTCACAATGAGTCCCATGACCCATTTTCCAAATACAAGTCTTCATTAGACAATGCTTCTTTCCAAAAACCTCCTGTCCTTTGAGCCCTCACATCCATCTTGGGATTCAGAAACTCTCTAAACTGTAGTTTACAAACCATTCCACAATCATTTCTGAGTATAGTTGGGCGTTTCAGGTTAGATTCCCAATAATAAGGGAAATCCATTCCATTTTCAAATAATTTCCCAGCTACATGACTTTAAAATTCATCAAGCTCTAACCCTACTTTATGAAAACCAAGTGTGTGTACGAGTGGTCTACTATCCATATCCATGATTGATATGAATTTCCCCAAACCCTTCAGACACAATTTCCCTTTTGAGCCACCCCTGGTGGCCTTCACAATCCCAACTTCCATGAAGTTACCTGACCATCAGAAATAGACAGTCATTGACATAAGGAAACCTTTGTACAACCAAGCACACTATTCCCTTAGTGGGTCTATATACTGAGGCCCATGGCCCATCTACCAAAGGCAAGTCTTCCTTAGGTGATGATTTTCCTACCTCTTTACGCCCATATGGCCCCTATGCCCAAGGGAATGCCCTGCATGTTGTTCAAACATGAGTAAAAAAAATTCCCCCAATATACGTATGAAAGGTATTAAGGCATCCACAATCAGTAAAAACCCCATTGGGGCCGTTTCCCCACCACATTTGGTCAAAAATTTTTGACCTAAAATATCAGTAATGATAGTCTTATTTGCGGGACTTTAAACCGCTTAGAAAAATAGGTATGAAACTCACCAAGACAAAAACCCATAAAGGTCATCTTGGAAAAAATAAGAGTATCATCTCTCCATGCCTACACTTTGTATGGCCTCAAAAAAACATTGAGCAATAAAAACTCAAGAGGCATAAAGCCCGTTAGGTTGAAAACCTGCAAAGGGAGGCCTAAGAAAAAGCCGAGCTATACCCACTAGGTCGACACTAAATGGGAGTAGGAAAAAATTAGATTGTCATAAGATGAAACACAATGTTTTTTTGGAGTTTTCTTATAAATCACTAGAAATATCCAAAATACATTCACTGAGTCCCTTGGATCAAGAAAAAATTAGAGCTCGATTTGATTATTTCAGTTTTCCAATTTCAAGCCATGGTTTAAAACTAACACATGAGTGAAATGATGTTAACAAAAAGAGACGAAGAAGAAATGTCTAAAAGTCAAATATGTTCCATTGGGTTCGGAAAAAATGGCGGAAAATACGCAATTCGGAGCCTCTCTAGAGTACTAGAAAAAAGGGAGGAGAGTACATGGTGTCATTTGGGACAAAACTACAACAGGTCCTGATTTTACTTTTCTAAAAGGATGGCGAGTGATTGCTGCGGGCTGACGATGGTCTATTCCAAAGAAGTTATTTCCTACATTTCGACTTTGACCACTGGACACACCCACTCTAGGACAGATTTGATCTCCCACCCCTTCTTCTGGATGACGTCATAATTGGCACACGAAGAGGCCAATTGCCCCCTCAACCTGGCTACGTGGTATTCACACTCCTACAATTCCTCCTCAAGGGATGCCACCAAATCACATGAATTCACCTCCTCGGCCGTCATATGATAAAATTATTCCAAAATATCTTGGAAGGTTTCCACCTGTTGATGAGAAGAATTAAACCTGGACAGCCGGTCCTCGCAGGAGGTGAGGTCTTCTCGAGTAATGATGATTTGGTAAATAAGGAAATGAAGGTGCTGATAATCAAAGCTATCAAAACCCAACTTAGTAAATATATACTTAAAATTATCACCCTCATTAGTGAAATTGGCCAAGGGGGTCTCCAGGGTGAGAGAATGTAACTAACACCATGCCTCTTTGCGTATTTCCTGGTGTCTCACCACAACACAAGCACATTGATCCTCCCCTACTGCCACATGTTTGTAAGTGGGAAGCATTTCCATGGGAGTTGGGATGAACCTAATTCTAGTCACCCAAGGTGAGAGACTCTCTTTTCCCTCGAATGGCCCATCCATTGGAGCTGGATGTAGAACACTAACTATGGCCTCCTAGATGATTGGCAATGATTGACTGGTACTAGCCTCATCAAGATCTTGGGAAATGTCTGCAGGAGGGGAGAAGTCTGAATCACTCCCCACAGAAATGGGTTGCACTGATTTAACCCCCATACGCTTTTGACAATAGACCGAACACCTTCTCATCACGAGAATGGGAGAGGGAGGTGTATCTATCTTGTTTTCTGAAGAGACATAAGTAGTAAGCATGTCTATTGCACTTCTCATAGCAAAAGGAATGTGTGTTATCATTGGGGAATTAATGGGATAGGAAACAATCAATGGTTTCTATAAACATCAGACTGGTTCTTTCAGCATCCCCGCGAGGTAACAATCAACCCATAGTTGTGCATACTCAAGTTATAGGGAGGTGGGACCTATCATGTTAGGAATGATGACCTCTCTAGCATTACCCTTGTGCATCATCATAATCCATAATTGATGAAGAACCATAGGATGAAATTCCCACCTTAGTTTAATGACTAGAAACAACACAGTCCATTGAAGGCATCCAAATTACTTGGCAAATTAGTAGGGTAGGTATGGTTCATAGATAACTACTCGGTCTACACAAGAGGTGAACATCCTGTCCCGAAGATTGATGAGGTATGAGAATTCCTCCAAGGAATCACCCCTGTAACCTCTCAATTATCCATAAGGGGTAGGGTGCAGTGCAAACAAGAAATGAGAGGCATTATTCAACAGTATGAACACATCCATCGGTAACATTTAGAGTTTGGGGGCGAACAACATAAAGGCTGAGAAGAGATGGGTAAAAGTTGGAATGGGGAACTCGTGTGGTATGTAGATACTCATAATAGAGGACGTGTTCTACCATCCACCCATACATGAATTAGAATGGTCCGCTGATATGGTTTAGATACATTCCTTCCTAAATATTTCCTAACAATTCATAGATACAGGCGAGGGTAGGAAGGGAAAAATTAATGGGTTGACCCTCTACTAGCATGGCTGCCATCATCAAGGTGTAGGCTCTAACCCCATTGTATGCGTCATGGGATGGGAAGAGACATCCACTTAAGAACATGGAAAAGAAACATTCTAGCCTAAGATCGGGTGAAACCTCAAGCTGAAGCTTGTATCCCCATGAGGTATAACACCCTTCTTCAAGGGTAGCATAATATGACCCTAGAGTTTGGAGGGATTGACGTTTTGGGTGAGTTCGACTATGGAGCACCTTCGGCCTAGGCCCGTTCATTTGTAGGAATAACCTTATCCCCGCTTCTAATAGGATGAGGGAATGGGCCTCGAGAGGATGACCCAGTAATCCCTCCCCCATCACCATAAAAAACCTTGTCAAAGGAGACACATGATTGGTATCATTCCATGTGGCAGTTGCTGGGAGAAACTCATCATACATTTCTACAAGAATAGGGATGCCACTAAGTTGGTTGATGTCCCATAGATTGATCCCCACCTCTCCATGCAGTAGATAAAAGACGTTGGTACTCGAACACCAGCAGTTCAACAACTCCAGAATAATTTCTCCTTGAGAGAAGATTGAAAACTCAGAAACCTAGGCTGCATGGTGTAAGCCCACTGCCTCCAGCTGGTCAGGGCACTCCAGATAGGTTTGATGCACCTAGAACTCCCATTCCCACTCATTAGAGAAGCATCCTATGATCCACAAATCCCACTTAGTGCTCCATCCACTGCTAGGGTTTTCTTGGGAGATGTTGATATTGGATGGGTACTCTTGGTCATATAGTCTTAGGACATCATCAGGACACCCGTGGTTGCCCTGAGTCCATACCGAGCCTCATAGTATGAAGATTTTGTCCTCAATCTGGGTGACAATAATTTCTCCAGCTAGGGAAATGTTGGTGCAGTCATGACATGGAGGTGCCTTTAGAAGGAAGAAAGGGATGCCAGGGTCAGGTAACAACAAAGGTACGCCAATAGGGAGACCAAATCCGTAAATTGGAAACTGAACAGAAAATGGATAATCAAGAAGCTCTGGAATTAAGAAGACTACCAGAAAGCTATCATGGGGAATGACGTGGGTTTGAATATTATCATCCTTATTCCTTTCCATGGAGGCCCTTGTCTTCATCATCCAATAAGTAGCTCATGGAGGAACCATGTTTTCTTACTACATCGGGAAACAATAACGCGGTTTAGTCCAAAGGATAATATTCAAGAAAATTCCAAATATTTGGAAAATCCTCCACAAAGGGAACACATAGTATTTCCCATGTATCGACCCCCGAGTTAGTTCGTGATACGCATATTACATGAACCAGTGGAACGTGGAAGAGGTCCATAGCATCCTGGCCCGCAGAACGATGACAAGAAGACTGCGTACCAAGCCCCAATGTGGGTTATCGTAATTCGGGACTTAAGTGAAGTTCAAAATCAAAATTTCAACATTTGAAGGATAATTCCAATCCACGAACCACTAAACCGCGTAGAGTTTTTCCTATGTAGCCCTAATTGACTTACTTTTTAAAGTTATTAGAGTTTAGTTCTTGGCAGGGAAATTACTTTGCAGATGGGGGAGAGTGCCGATGAGGATTAGTTCACAGAAGTCAATGCTGGTTCGTGGAGGGAGCAGTTCGCGAAAGAAGTCGTACGCAGAGGTGGTGCGTGGAAGCAAGGAACAAGAGAGATTTTTTCCAAAATACCCAGTAAGAGACAAGTCTCATGTACCCCTTTATATAGGCGTGTTCCCCCACCGGGTCCATCTCTCTACCGCAACCCACTCTAGTTTCAGGACCACTCTACATCATAATAGCCTTATCTTCGTTCCGATCAGACCCCATTCTAATGGGGGCATTTTTAGGGTCTTGAAAAATATGTAGAAGGGAAGGAAGATACTACCTTAAAATCAATGGAATAATCTTCCCAATATTCTACAATAATTTGGGGAAAATATTAAAAATGCTCATAAGACATGGTAAAGGACCTATTAAGTCCTCATACCGGTTCATCATCAGTGGTATGCAGTCGGTTTGGCAAACTGCCTTCCTACGGATGCTGTCGTTTGAGAAATGAATGAGGGGATCCTACGCGGGTGAGAACGAAATGGAAAGAGAAGTGAGGCCAGACTGGTCTGCAGTTGGGAACTATGCCAGCCAAAAACTAGGCATAACAGCCCCCCACCGTGCACCTAGTCATTTGCAAAATGGAGTCGGAGCCCTGCGCGGCCGCGAATCACCCCCATGACCGAGTTGGTTCGCGAGCGAGGTGCATTCAATATACCCCGCGAACCTCAAGTTGAATAAGTCATCCGTAGCTCGGGTTTTTTGTCATTTTAATCCGAAAAAGGTACCACATGACCATAGATACAACCCTTTCCCCCTGTATAAAAGGATTTAAATGGGAGAAAAAAGGAATCATATTATTGAGGATCAGATTCTTAGAGATCATCTCTTTGAAGGAAGGTATCAGACTTTTGGATAAGGAAGAGTCTTTCGGGAGCTTAGGATTTTGCGGATCGCGAAGTTCCGATTTGAGAACCAAAAAAATTTATATACTGGGGAAAAATTGTTAAGAACTGAAGAACGCATAAGTAAATTGTTAAACTATGAACCTAAAATTTTTAAAACCGCAAACCATGGCCCCTATGCGAATGCACTCCCCACAAATTAGGGAGCCTATGCCCCTTCTTTGATCCAGTGCACCGTGTATAACCCCCCTACGCAGGCGAAGCCTTAATCGACGCTTCCCCTAGCTTCCACCACTTGAGAATACTCCAGCACTGCGTACCAATTTGGTACGCGGAACAAAATCGAATCCACGTACCACTATGGTATGCGGATTTCCCCTTAGTCCGCATAGCACCAACCTACATGAAGGGTGCCACTCCTCATATGGCCATGTGGTCCGCCAAGGACTTTTGGGTTTCCATCCCTCGAGTTAGATAAGGCCCTTCCGATTCAGTCCAATCCTCCAGAATCCCTTTAGTAGCCTATCCATCAGCACCAAGCCAAGGCCTCTCCCAAAGCCACCAGACCGGCATGTTGAACCCTTCAGGCACATTAGCGCGCCCTCTTGAGTTCTCAAACCCATAGTAAGTGGAGACAAAGGGGTTACCCCATACCTTGGACAGACATCCGAAGCATTCTTGGGTTCACATACCCACGATAGTCTAGAGTCTGATCCCTAGATCCCCTTTATGACTCTCCACTCTTTAGGATTCATGGATCCTACTTGCTTTTCCATTCAATGAGTGCCAGAGGTGAGCACTTATCCCCTCTCTTGAATAGAGTAACAGGAAATCTCGCTGGAGTAAGCCCCATACTATCCTCTTCGGATGAAAATAGCCTTTCCCCTTCCTTTTGGGGAGGTTCATTGTTTTTTTCCCTTTACAACCATACCATGACCTCCACTGATGTGACTTCTACCTTCATTCACTCCTCGACACCAGGGGGAATGAATGTATCACAATCTCGGACCTCCCCCTTTACCGTTGTCTTCCTCATATCCACTTAGTAAGGAAAAAGTGTGTGGCTTGTAGAATCTTTCACATTCTCTTGTTTCTCACACCGAGCATGACTCACGTGGGGTTAGAGATTTGTGATGGTCATGGTGTCCGTACAATGACCATGGTAGAATGAACTATATGGTTTTGTATCCATGTCTTCTAAGAAGGGTACATAGGACACCTCCCTGAGGTTCAATCCCAACTCGGGCCACCAACCACATGTAATCGCCAACCATACACCAACATGGGCTACCAATCACGCCCTCGATAGGCAATTGCCGCGTTAACTTCTAGAACTATGTACACCTTGATTCCCAACCAACTTGGATACATAGGAATCCTCCTTGAGGCAGAAGCCCAACTTCCTAGTCTGATACCCATCTATCCTTATCAAAATATTTCCTCATGCCCCTAGCAGGACTATACCCAGGCCCAAGAAATCATTTTCCCTCAGATCCTTTGGGCGCTTCGGTGTAAGTCCCACACCAACCTTGACTAGGCACTTGTCGCATAGACGTCCTTGCCACATGAAATTAAACTGTACGGTGGGGTCCTTGTCACAAGACCTTAAAAGGTGATGTTTCCAGTTAAGTGGCACAAAAAAATGTAGATTTTGATTCCTTTCACAAGGATATATAGGAAGCCCATATTACGGGTTCGATCCAGATGATCCGGTAACTATCTTTCCCCTGGATGATAATAAACTCCAGAGCGACCAATTATATGGTTTGAGACCAGTGTTATCTGAACAAACTCAAACTCCCCCAGAATCATTAATCTAATGAGGGATGGTAAACCTTAGATGTAGATGGTTTTGGATCCCTATGCATATCTATGACTTGGAACTCATGGGTAATCCGTGGATACTATTCTTGGGGATAAACCAAAGATTTGCGAACATATGAACATGTCTTAAATCTATAATAGAGTCATAGAATAGGAAATAATTCCCCCCAAAAGGGCATGATGAGCCCGACTTCCTATCCTTTTGACCAATGTGTGTTCTTATGTTTCATTGGACATATCACCCAATGAGATCCTGCCTTTGGAAATCATGTCAATGGATTGTAGATACAAAGACCGTTGGGTGTTTTTGGCTCCACGAATAAATCTGTTGGAGACCAGGAGAAGCCATGAAGATGGGGAACCTGATAGAAATGATTAAACAACACCGACTCCATTTAATCAGACATGGTAACCGATCACATCTATTTTTCTTAAAAACAAATACCTTATATAATTTTATTACTTAGTAAAGTAAAATACATATGTGGTGAGTTAGGGCTTGAGGTAAGGTATTTTTCTTAAATCCATTATTTTAAATGTTTTAAAATATTTTTCCCCAAATCTATGTCATTTATAATGTTCTAGAATTCTCATATTTATACATTAGATATTATTAAAATTAATTTTCATATACTTTTGGATCTCTTTAGAAATTTTTAAAAAGGAATATTTTCAAATTTTACAATATGGGTTATTTTTTACTTTCCTCACAAAAGTGAAAAAATAATATTTTTTAAATGATTTAAAAATTATAGATTTTTTCCACCAACATAGCCATTTTTCATTAACATTATTTATCTAAAAGTTTATTATTTTTAAAAGAATATTGTATTCCAATTTTCTGAGAAGTTTTATTTTTTAAATTCTTTTGTGGGATTAGGATATTTCTTATCATTTTTATGGGATAAATATAAGTAGTTTTTATTATGGGATCTAATTAAAATTATAATTAATTTTATGATGAAAATATAATATATTTTTTTGTGTTTAATTAATTATATAGTACTTGGAAATGTTAAATGATGATGGGTGGATCTGATATAACCCTATAATGCATTGGGTAATGATATTTCTTCCAGAAGAGACGTGGAATTAACCATTAAGGTTATTTGTTTATAAAGGTTATTGTAATGGTTTTTATAAGGATAATGTCCCAAGATTCCCACATGGTTGTTATATTTATGGAAATATTTTTTATGGAAATATTGTGATTCGATAAGGAAATAAAAAGATATTATGCTTTGAAGGATATTTTATGATATTATAAAGGTGAATGGTTTGTTTTCAAAGAAAATTTTCAATGTTTTTTGAAACCCCACATGAATTATAATTTTTTCCATTATGATTGTAGAAAAAAATTTATGAAAAAATTTAGGCAATAAATATGGTTTCATGGGTGAGTAAATGATTACTTGAGCCTAAAGTTATTTTCATAAAAGGTAAACTTCCTTATATATTTTCATTATTTTCAATAAGTTATTAACAATTATATATATATTTATACACCTTAAAGAGTGTTTTTCATTATCCAGAAATTTGAAATTATTTTCATAGAGCCTTAGTATGTTTTTTAATTATAGTAATTTTAATGGTGTAGTGTATAAAATGATGAACAATTTTCATGAGTGAAATAGGAGTGTAAACATAAGAAACAATTTTTATTGAGAAAATATACACTACATGGAAGTTTCTAATTTGTTATGTAATGACTTTAAAAATTCAATAAATATATAAAAGAAATTCTCTTGGAAATGCATAAAAGTTAAACCTTTGTTATAAACCACATAATTATGGGTTGATTATGTAACAGTTTTTCATAGTTGGTATCAGTAAAACATGTAATGTGTATGATTTTAGAACAGAATATCACTGTATGTGGCTGGGGTGTTATAAATGGAATTAGAGAAGGGGTTTATATAACATTAGAGGTTAGGATGTTGTTTTTTGAGATTTGTTTTGGGTTAAATGATGGTTTGGCATGATAAGTTAAAAGTACTCTATAAACATAATGGTTAATATGTTATGAGAATTAGGGTTATTTTTGGATGAATTTAATCATTTGAATATAAGATGACATGGATAAGGATATCCTAGTATCTATTCTCACCATAATATTTTTATTATGATTTTATTTAATATATCCAACCTAACCATTTTTTGGTTTTAGTAAATGGATGCAACCTGTTAGAACCAAGATAAAAATGGATGTGAAGGACAATGTGGTGGTTTTTAGAATGTGTAACGAAATGAGAGAGTATATTGAGTAAACATCATTATGGTTATTTCTAAAGATATATCATGAGTTATGATTAATAAATTGAACCTAGATACATTTCCTAACAATTAAATAAGATAAAAATGATGTTTCATGAATGTTTCAGTTATAAATATCATGAAGGTAAAAAACATTCAATATCCAATATGTCATGAATGTGGGAAGAAAAACCTAGTTAAACATCTTAATGTAATACAAAGATTTATAATATTTTGAAATGAATAGAATAGTGAAATAAACTATCAAGGAAAAAAATGAAAGGTTCAGTTAACATGATAAAGGAGAATAATGTTCTTCATAAGTTATCAAATTATTGTTTTAAATGTGGGAACAATGGTAATTATGAAAATAGATTCCCAAGTTTGAAATCTCGTGAAGGGGATCACAAAAATCATTCAAATAAATGTTTAAATTTTTTTTGTACTATAAATCTGAAGATGAAGACACTAAAAATAACATATAAAAAGTATAAATTATTTTAATAGTTTTGTTTATAATAAAAGTAAGGAAAAATGATTATATTGAAATTGATGAATCATAAACCATGATTAATATTTTTGGTTATGAAATGAAGTATTAAGGAATAAAATGGAAAATCATGGTTAAAGATTTATAGATGAAGTTTAATGATTGGAGTGTTTATATATAGGGTTACAAGAGTTATAATGCAGTGGTATTTCATTTAAGGGTTAATAAATTTTTATAAGATCAAAAGTTCAATGTTATAGATAACATTTTGAGCTATTGGGTGATTAATGATATTTTAGAGTTTTTGTTGGGTTTTAGGAATAATAAATGATTGAGGTATTTATAACCATTATGTTTATCATTTTATTTACTATGAAGGTGATTTGGGAATAATTTTCATATAATGGGATAAAAGATGTAATTTAATGGTAACCTTTGGGGTTAATATGATATTTGATGTTGAGATAATATTGTTAAATTATGAAAGTAGGTTATTATATTTGTTTAGAAACATATGGTTCATCACATAGATTACTGTGGGATTAAAAATTTATTTGATAATTTGGTGGTTAATGTTATTTTGGAATAAGTTCACTATATGTTTTGGAACATTGTTGGAAATAAGTTAAATAGTAATTTTTTTGATAAAATGGGATTATATGTTAATGTTATTAATATTAATTCATAAATAAAAAATATGTTCAATTTTAGAAGCATAAATTATTTTATATAGCTTTATGTGGATTCATTTTATTTATTGACAATATTATAATATTTTATAGAATATAAGATTTGGAAATATACATTTTTTGTTATGATACTTTATCAATGATAAATATTCTTTGTAGATAAAGGTTAAGTTAATCTTGGTTGAAAATGTGATTAAATCATACCAATATTTGGGTTTTTTTCTGGCATATTGTAAACATTTTTATGGTTTTCTATTTTTAGAAAGATTTATGTTAATGTTTTGGTGGTATTTTTGAAGTTTTAAAGATTAATGTGTTATTTATTCATATGAAAGTATATTTATATTGGATATCATATTAATATAGGGATTTTTTTATGTTAATGGATAAATAAAGGAGGAATAAATTATCAACTCTTTATAGTTCTCATGATCCATTAAAATTTAATTTTAGTGCTTGAGGAATGAAAAATTAATCATGGTTATTTATCAATTACAGTATGTGATCAATCGGAAATCAAAAAATTCTTAAATCAAAACTAAATAATAAAATTACACTTATAGTATAAAAATAAAACAATTTAGTATGTTTTAATTTATTCTATATATTTATGGTAATATAATTCCAAAACTCAAGTAAGTTGAAGATAAATTTATTTTCATGACCCGGCCTGATGGGGCATGAGTTTCAACTCCCCACGCCCACCTCTAATAGGCCAAGGGAAAGAGTCTAGCGCCATGTAGGCATATCACACATATGTGAGGCCTTAACCTATGGTACCTATATGTACACACCCACATACATATATATAAAAGTGTTAAGAGATATTAAAATTTAAAAGAAATGAATGCATATATATATCCCACAAACAGAGTACTATAGAATTATTGAAAGCATAAAAGAAAAAAATACAAGCCCACCAATAATTGTAAAAGAATCCAACATTCTCAGATGGATGGGATCACTGTCAAATGTTACTATCAGAAGTATCCTCATCTAAACAATGGAAAACTCCACTGTCAGTCTAACTCACTATGATTTTCCTACTCTAGGT
This sequence comes from Viscum album, assembly GCA_963277665.1. Taxonomy (NCBI): domain Eukaryota; kingdom Viridiplantae; phylum Streptophyta; class Magnoliopsida; order Santalales; family Viscaceae; genus Viscum; species Viscum album. The sequence goes on from OY728162.1 coordinate 816,959,965, forward strand.
CCTCTTGGGACTCCATAAAATGTCATGTAATCTGTACAAGACACAACAAGTGCAGATAAAGCCTATTCATGGGTGAGTATAACAATACCCATTAGTTTACCAAAACACCCAAAAATGGAGAAACTAAAAGGAAACAGTCCAGTCATACAAACTATAGGGAACCTATATGAGAGAGAAACTCCATCTCATCCAATTCTCAGATATACATGACTATTCAGCTCTATCTATATGATTTGTCAACCAAGAGAGTTGAAAACACTATAAGGAAGCCCATAAACACCCATATATACTCATCTTAAACTCCATGTCCCATGTGGTCCCAACTTCTTAGCTAGACAAAGGTTTACAATCAACGATCAATGATAATTATCATCCAAGAGAAAACACTCCATGAGATCATTCATCCTATATAATACTCATTCGAGTGATAAAACACAATCGGGTACAGCTCTATAGGTACAAATCTGATTCCCATCATCATAGGTCCTAACACAACTATCTTGTTCCCAAAGAAATCTGACAAGAAACCAAGTGGACGGTCCCACCCCTTGAAACTAAATATAGTTGAGGGATCAATTTTATATACCGTTCACCACATGCATCTTATCTAAAGAGAGAGTAATTAGGGGCCCACACTTTGATGATACCCTATAGCCGAGGGATTACTCTTAACCATCACATGAAACCTTTGTTGCATCCGTATGGAGAGTCTTCCACCTCACTACATCGAGGGATCACTAAATAAAGAATATAAATCACACATAAAAAGTGGAGGGGAACTCTCCTCATAGTTACAATCCATAGTTTAGGGAGTTCTGAATCTATTGGAGGACCCGCCCCCCACCACTACTTGAGGATGGGGGAGGTCGAGTACATAGATAAAGGACATGCACCCTGTATATAGGGGACTACCATATCTACCTGTATGATTGTAATATGGGACCTACAACCTAACACAATAGGGTAGTAATTACCATAGAATTGAGAACCCACACCATATTATGACAAGGGAGTACCGACTTAGTTAATAGAGGAACTACACCCTGGTAAGATAGGGGAGTACCGACTCTATCTAACCAACTCATATGGAGCACCCTACCCTTGTGCGATAGGGGAGTGCCAAATCCACAAATAGAGGACCCACACCCTGTTATGATAGGGGAGTACCAAATCTACTAGAGTATCATGTATGGAGAAAACTCACCTTGGTTCTATATGGGAGTTTCTACTCCAAGGATAAAGGACCCGCACCATAGAACCCAAGGGGAGTTCCAACTCTATTTTCACAAAATATATGGAGGGATCATGCCCTGATATGATAGGGGAGATTTGTCTCTATACTCATTAATGATATGGGGGACCCTCACTTTGATATGATAGGGGATTAATGACTCCATGATAACTATTATGTTGGGAGAGGACCTGCAACAACTATAGGAGAGTTCTGTCTCTACCGATTCGATAGGTAAGGGAAACCTCTACCCTGGTGTGATAGGGGAGTACCAATCCCAAAATATATCCAATAACCCAAAACCAAATCTCACATTTTTTATGATCTACTCAAAGGATAATCATGCTCATAATACTAAATATCACAACAATTCCAGAGGTAGGGGACCTGTATCCTGTTAGGATATGGGATCACCTCTCTACAGGCCTAGAGTCTAGGGGACCCACTTCCTGAGATGAGAGGGAAGGGTACCGGCCCCAAAATCCATTTAATGATCCACCTTGATCACTAAACATGATTTAGAATGGCCACTGTAGTGTTTCTATTGACTAATTCCACATCATATCTCATAATACACCATGAAGTCTACCATGACATTCTACATAGAAAATTCTTATGATAGGCTACTCGCAGCCTGGAATCAGAGCCCTGAAGAAGGATACACGCTAGGAGGAAGATCCAAAGAATAGTAAAAAATGTACTGGGGTTCAAATGGTGTGTGCCTCTCATAAACACGTAGCTATATCCTATTCTGTATGAATTGGTTTTCCATGTGAGATTACACAATTTGTACATGGTGTACATTGCGTTTCTTGTCTCACCTGGGTCCTTATATGTGTCTTTCCCTACATGACATAGCCAGCTGTGTCTCTACACACAACATATACCCCATGGTACATGACATGTCTTGGATAACCAACATCTCAGCCATGTCATCTTCCTATGAATGTGTATGAAACCCTTTTCTTGTGTACTATGGACATGTATAGTTAGATGACCATGTCCCTCGGCACAATTTCCCTGGCCATATCCCTTGGCTACATGGCCAGGTCTCACTACATAGAATATAACCCTGGTATACAGTGTGTAGTAACAATAATTAGTCTTCTATGAATGGTAATAACACATGATATGTGACCCAACACTACATGCCATGTGATTATGATTTCTGAATAGGAATTCCCTTCGAGCTAGCTAAATCATCTTGGTTTCCACTGAAAACTACAGATCGACTCCCATGGGGTCCCTAGCTATTTTATAAGGGATATAAAACCTTAATAAAAATAATAAAAAGTGGATCTGTAATTAAAACTAAATTTATAATTCCAAATATAGAAACATCAAAGATTAAGGTGCCGGTTCATTCTCTAAAGCCACTGCACCATGATCTGGGAGAACTCACTGTCCAGATCGGTGATCAATGACACCTCCTCACTTTGGTTTAGCCACAGGTATTCTATCACTCAAGGGAGGGGTTGGGGATCTAATACCTTTATCAATGCATTAGAATAAGTGGTTTGGGATATTTTATTCATTTAATTTTATTAAATGAATTAACCTCCACTCAACACCCATCCAAATCACACCCTCCACCAAACACCCAACGACAAAAATGTATATGTTGCACCTGGGGAAAATTCCATGTTTTCAACTCAAATTAGACTCATATTTTCAATCCAAGATAGTTCATAGGAGTTATTTCATGTTTCTAAGTAAATTATGTGTGCATGATAAAATATATTTAATATTTTTAATAGCACTACATAGAGGATCTATGGGCCCTAAAATCTAGTTCCGACTTAGCTCATAGCTTCATAAATATTCCTAGAAATATTATAAAGTCTTAAAATTGAAAACCCAATCACTAAATACTCCACAACTTAAGGATTTTTTTCCCTGAAAATCAAAATCCTATGTAGAAAAATAAAAAATAATCTCTCCATTGGGACTCCCATGATAGCAAGCTCACTAAGGGTTCCCATTCTTTCTACAAACATGCACCCATGGGAACCTCAAAGTCCATCACACCCAATGTCCAGATCAACTGGGTAAACATCATTAAAAAAATTATACTCATGTATACATAGTTGTGATAGGTAGAAAACAAAAAAACTGGGTCCATCTACGATTATAAGGCCTATCGGTACACCACCTCACTAACCTGATGCAGATCAAAAAAACCAAGTAGTTTTTATTCATCCTTATATGAACTACACAAAAAATTTCTCAAAGATATTGAATTCAAATCTAAATCCAAGCTTGAAAGGGTACCAAAAAACAAAACAGGGCTTCCAAGTGAACACAGTAGATATTACAAGGCCCTCCACCCAAACCTCTAACTCGCAACCCCACCCCGAACACACAGGTTAAAGGAAATCACCCACCACACATCAACACTATCCTCTTTTTCTGGAACTTATTTGCCCTCAGGTTTTGTATCACATTACAAGAATGAATATTAGTGGGGGAGGAATATCTCTTCCTCGTGCATTCAAAGTTACATCCACCAACACCACCAGATGGTTCTACCAATTCCCCACATCACCCGAGACAAGAATCGAGCAAGAAGTCGCAAGAAGAGTACCTCTCCAAAGTTTCTAAGAACACCATTTAAGAAAGTATAAATGACATAGATAGATCCTCTAATCATCCCTAAATCCTTCAAGTCATAGGACTATATGTCTTGTAGCTATCCTCTCCCCCATCCTCAAGCTCCCAAATTCCGACATGGACCACCCAGGGATAGTTGTGGAAACATATCGAACTCTCTTCCATCTCTTATTTCTCTCCCTTCTCTTACATTGTGTCCACCTTCATGTGTAACTCCATCCTCTAGATACTACCTCTAACAAGGAGGTCTATAAACCATCTACTTCTCAGCAATACTTAGGGTCACACAATCTCAAACAAGATGTCCCCATTCATCACAAGTGTAAAACTTCCTCTCTTATAGCTGACCAGCTCCCAAGTTCAACTCATGAATTCCATATCCACGTTTCTAAGTCTTAGCATGAGTATGAATACAACACCATGTTTTTTTATATTTTTGTCTTCCATATTTTATAGACGTCTCAGCCTCATGATCACCACAACCAGATCCATCTACCAGACCCTCTTCCAAAGATCTCTCTACCACTAGAGCTCACTCTATCACCCCCGTATAATATGGAAGGTACAAAGAGGCCACAACTTTTTGTATTTATATAAAAAGGCCTTTATTGAAGGTATGTTCTCTAAAAACAAAACTTGAACCATATCTTTGGATTATCAAAAAATTTCTATGAACCTCACAGAGTACTCTACCACAAAAATGATACCCTATCAAAGCTATATAATCTACAAGATACGCACCGACCTCAACGTGACCAGATAAAACTCCTCCTTGAATATACACTCAAACTCTTCCCACATGAACGTATCCACATCATAGGTCTCAAACAACAAAATCCACCATTTCTCTACCAATCCCTACAGAAGACTCACTGATTGGACCACCATCTAATCAGGAGGTTTCTTCACTTGGCAGAAGATAAAAATGACTACCTCAAGCCAATCATCATATACTTGTGGATTTTTCTCACCTAGATACATCAAATGTCACTACCTCCAAAACTTATGTGTCCCACTTACCCTTCATATATCATTGAATTTAACTTTCAGTACAAAATACTACTTAATGGGTGGTGGCTAACCTAGTGGACCAACCGGAGGCACTACTTAATGCCTAGTGACCTACACTGAAGCCTCATCTTTGGGTGGATCCTCATCACAATCTTGATGTAGAACCCTGTCTGGATGTCATCATGGTGGAATATAGAAATAGAAATCAAAATGTTACATGGTCAAAGATTATATTGGGGTAGCAAAATGTAGAAGTAAATAGAACACAAAACCCATCTATATATGATGCACGTAACAAAATTTAATTGTGACCAATTCCCTAATGTATTGAGTTAACAATAAGGTTATTAAATTCCTAGTGAATGGTTATATCAGTCACTGAACCAACATTAGAGTCCCTTGATTGAAAGTTGAACTTGAAACATTGTAACATTGTTGATATGAAACCCAAACCAAGCTTATAGCTTAAAAACCTCTAAACTGTGGTCCCAAAGTAGAATCCACTATGATACCACTTTTTTATGGCCCGACCCGATGGTACCCAATACACAACTCACCAAACCTACCTCTAATAGGCCAAGGGATGACATCTAGTGCCGAGTAGGCATATAAATATATGGGGGGCCTTATCCTATGGTACCTATATGAACACACCCACATATATTCCCAAGAAACTATGAAAATATAATAGAAATGTAAAAATGAATTCATAAATCTATCCCACAACTAGAGTACTATATAATGCCGAAAGTGTAAAAGGGAAAAATAAAAGCCCACAAAAAACTATAAAATCATCCTACCTGCAGAGATGGAGGGGGATCACTATCAAATATAACTATCAGAAATATCTTAGTCCAAGCATTGAAAAACACATTGGTCGGTCTAGATCACTGAATTTCACCTACTCTAGGTCATCCTAAGACTCCATTGAAAGGACTATCATCTATATAATTCAAAAAATGTGTGGGAAAATCCCATTCAAGGGTGAGTAAAAAAATACCTAGTAGGGAAACCAAATACCCAAAAAAAGGGAACAACTAAAAGGAAACAATCTGCTTGACCCAACAAGAGAATGACCATATGAGAGAGAAACTCCATCTCATCCAATCCTTTTCTATACACAACTATTCATCTGTATATACCTGGCGTGTCAACCAATAGATGTGAAAAAACCATAAGGAAACCGAGAAACACCCATGTATACTCATTTCAGACTCCAAGTCTCATGATGTCATGACCTATTTTCCATCTACATAACTCTACTCAAGGATAAAAGATAATACTTGTCTAGGAGAACACAATCCATGAGCTCCTTCTTCCAAAATGACAATAAACTAAGATATAACACTCCATCGAGTAAAAATATCTATTTTTAAATACGATGACTGACATCAGAGGTCCTAAATTCACTGTCTTTCACCTAGCATAAGATCATAGGAACCCAAGTGGATAGGTACACCCTTTCCAACTACATAAAGTTGAGGGAGAACTACTATAAAACATGCACCATGTAAATCCTCTCTATAGAGATAGTAAGGATGGACCCACACCTCACCATTTCCCCGCAACCAAGGGAGTACTTCTAACCATCCCGTGAAAACTCTTTCCAAATTTTATAGAGAGGAACACACAACACTACATCTAGTGAGCAATGCATCTACCAGAGCATCACATATGGAATACCCTCACCCTATTATGAAATTGGAGTTCCAAATCCATGGATAGAGGACCCTCACTCTAGCACCATAGGGGAGTTCCATCTCTATTAGCACAATGAGTATTGAGGGACCATTTTGTAATATAGTAGGGGAGATCCATCTCCATTCGAATGAATGATATTGGGGAACCACACCATGAACTGATAGGGGAGTAATTACCCTAGGAGAACTAGTCCATGAGTTGTGGACCCACACCCATTTTAGGGGTGTTTTATATCTACCAATCTGAGAGGTAAGGGAAATTTGTGCCTTGGTGCGAAAAGAGAGTTACAATCCCAACATCTCCCGTATAACCCAAAATGACCTCCAAAATTGGTGAAGCACTACTTAAAAGATCATTATTCTCATCATACCACACATCACAATACTTTTCTAGGTATGGAACTGAACTCTATTAGGATAAGGGAGAAGCACTCTACCAGCCTAGAGTCTAGGGGACCCACCTCCTGATATGATAAGGAAAGGCACTGACCCTAAAATCCCTCTAGTGATCCACCTTGATCACTATTTTAATGTCCCAGACCTGGATTCCACTCAATAGTTCCCTAAGATCAGTTGGCCACATGGCCTCATGAACTTCTCCTCAAATGCCAAAGGCTACCGACTAGCACCGAGGGCATAGGTGTGTCAGTGGGGAGACTATGCAGTTTAACGTCATGCGGTAAGGATAGAAGGGAGAGAGGTATCCCTAAGGGAGGAAAATGTTGTGGGTATTGTAAACCCATTGTTACTTATGAACAAAGGAGTCCACACACACCATGTTAAATCCTAGGAGAAACCCCAGACCATAAGACCAGAGATCGAGGAAATTTGGGCTAGACCCGAAGACAAAATATTCAGGAATTTCTACATATCCCATAAGTATGGGGATCAAGAAGCATGTATTTATTGAATTTTGTATAGTTTAACTTCATGTGGTAAGGATGTAGGGGTAGTTTAATGTCATGCAAGATGCAACAAAAGGAAAATGGGGCTTGCAGTTTATCATCATGAAGGATGCCTGATATCGTACAGTTTTAACATCATATAGGACAATGATGTTGGTTAGTTTTACAACCTACATCCCGGAGAGAAGGAACAATTTAATTTCATGTTGGATTATGATGATGGGTAGTTTATGTCCAACATACCGGATGGAAGGATCAATTTAATGTCAATTTAGGATGGTGATCCTATGAAGTTTCATGTCCTGCAGCCTGAATGGAAGGATTAGTTTAACACCATGTAGGATAGTGATGATGAGAAGTTTTTTGTATTATAGTATGTAGGGAATGATGAGTTTAAAATCATGTAGGAAAGTGATGTTGGGAATTTCTACAATTTACAACCTAGATGGAAGGGGTAGCTTAATGTCATGTAGGACGATGATGCTGGTCAGTTTTATGTTTCGTAGCCCGGACTGAAGAAGCAGTTTAACGTCATGTAGGATAGTGATGATGGGTAGTTTTATGTCATGCAACCCAGATGTAAGGATCTATTTAATTTCATCTAGCATGGTGATGCTGTCCAGTTTAATATCCTTTAGCCAGAATAGAAGGATTAGTTTAACATCATGTAGAATGGTGATACTGGGTAGTTTTACGTCCTATAGCTTGGACTGATGTAGTAGTTTAACATCATGTAAGATAGTGACACTAGGATGTTTTACGTCCTATAGTCTAGATTGAATGAGCATTTTAATGTTATGTAGGAAAGTAATGATGGGTAGTTTTACATCCTTCATCCCAGATGAAAGGAGTGTTTTAACATCATGTAGGATGATGATGTTGGGTAGTAGTATGTCCTGCAGCCTAGATGGAAGGAGGGTTCTCATGAAAAGTATTTCTTGAGGAATTTTTAAATGGTGGAAGGTGTGATTTGGTCACCATCTATAGTGATAAAATAGTATGCACCATTGGGGTAAACCATGTGGATGATATAGAGTCCCTCCCATTTGGGATCCAACTTTGGTGGATTTATACCAGGTATCATTGGCTTCCTTAGAGAAAATTCTACATCACCTTGAAGGAAGGAGTAGAGAAAAAATTTATTTTTGAAAACTCTGGCTATCTTGTTCTAGATCCTCTCTAGATTTTGCATGGCCCAGAGCCTATTCTCATCGAGAGCTTATATTTCATCCAATGGAAATTGACATTGTTATCTGACATATGTTGATCATAGATGGATATACGGAGTGATGATAACTGAATCTCTTTGGGATGTAATACAATTTTTTCCATATACTAGTGAATATGGGGTCACTTGGGTGGAATTGCGAGTTTTCAACTAGTAATCCCAGAGAGAATTAGGGATCTTGTCAAGCCAAATTTTTCTATTCTGAACAACTATATTTTGAAAAATGTTGGAGTGGGTCTTATTGAATGCATTGATCCTCCCATTTTCATGCACATGAGAGTGAGAAGTGTGGTTAGACCAAATTCTATACTTGGCATACAACCTTTTCAGCTCAACTGCTCAAAATTTAGTGTCATTATCAGTGAAGATGGTGTAAGGGACTCTAAATTGACGAATGATGTTGGATCTCATGAAACTAATGATATAATGATCCTTGAATTCTTTGAGTGGAATTACTTCTTCCCACTTGGAAAATAAATCTATGGCAGTCTGGATAAACCTGCATCGGCAAGCTTTTGATGGTGGGTATGGTCCCCTGACATCGAGTCCCTAGACTATAAAGGGATATGATTACTTGGTATTATGGAGAGGCTCTAGTGACCGATGAAAAGAATTAACATAGATCTAGCATGCATGAAACCTCTTGGTGAAATAGATACAACCACGGACCATGGTGGGCCAGAAGTAGCCCAATGTTTGGATATGGTGGGAGAGTTTGGACCTTTCCTGATGAGCTCCACATGAACTAGCATGAACTTCATAAATAACTTAGGTAATCTCATCTACTTGAATTCAATATAGGATAAATCCATCAAACCCATGTTTGAATAGAATCTGGTCTTGGTTGGGACCACTCTAGAGGCTGAACTGCACTACACACCAATAAATCTACTCGCATTCATCTCTGTCTACTAGTATATTATCATGTTGCAGATACTGAACAAAAGGAGTTTTCCAACCTGGGGTCTCTTCTGTTGCAGCAGGGGGGACCTTAAGGTCATGATGTAGAAGTAAAAATAGTAATATTGCTTACCAGTGGTCTATCGTCATCATCTAGAGTGACAAGAGTGATAACCCTTAGATGCACCCCATGTATAATAAAATCATCTAGTCAGGATCTATGAGAGACGTGGTGAGTCTGGCCAAGGAATCACCTTGACCATTCTATGACTGAGGAACACGAATAACCTCATACCAAGAAGGGAACCGATCCAACAAATGGTGACCATGCTCTTACAAGGGAACATGCTTTATCTTTTTGATGATGTGGTCACCATTGATCTATTTGATGACTAGATCAATGTCCCCCTTCACATGAAGTTGGGGAACATCAATCTCGAGGGATATATCGAGACGAGTGATGAGAGCCTAATACTCTGCCTCATTTTTGGTGCAGCCTTCAAACAACAAGAACGAGTGGGGAAAGAAAACCTATGTGGGCGTGATGAAGATGATACCAAGTCCTACTATGTTGATTCTAGTATTATTAAGCCTTCTTCCAGTTGGACCTCGGTAAGTTCCATCAAAGTGAATCTGCCAACATGGCATGGTTGGTTCCACAGATAGAATGAGCTCATATTGAAAATAAAGATCTATAGAATACTTTGTGGGGGGCTAGATGGGCAGCCAAAAAATATTCTATCACTTGACCCTTAACATATTTCTACGGAACAAATATGATGTCGAACTGCTAAAGGATCACTATCCACATAGCTACATGTCCTGTCAATATAGAGTGAAAAAATCCATTTTTTTCATTTTCTTAAAACACAATTTAAGGGTTACCAACAACTGTACAGACAAAAGCGGTACCCAACATTCCACACACATCTCAATTTTGAAAATTTAAAACTTCCCAGAAATCCAATTTCGAGCACAATCATGAAAAAACCCATGCCACACGTCCACCCTTCATTGCACAACCGCATCGAGCCGTGAACCCTTCTCACATCTCCAATCAGAGCAGATCTCCAGTGAGAATAGAATTGACATCGTCGCCAGCCTGTCATCATCACGTCAACAACTCACCCTGATTATCATCTTCATCATTGGAAACTGGAACACACAGATGATGTCAGCATCATTGATGCCCACCGCCACAACACCACTGAACACCAACATCCTCGCCATCACCATCTGATGGACAATCATGCCACAAATAGTAGCCATCGAACTCAAGGATGAACAAAACCAAAAACCAGAGATGCAAACAGCTCCACTGAAAACATTAAGGAAGAAAAACCTAACAAAATCTGACGAACAAAAATCAATCCCCATAATCATTGCTGAATCCACAACTGAAGATCGCCATCCTCAAATAGAACAAGTACCAAATCCATACTCAAAGGATAAAATCGAAAGAACGATGAAACTGGAGAGATCCACCACAGGATGTTCCACTAAGCAACAAAGTGAAACCATCAATTTCAAAACATACCTTCCTTCAGGACCAAAATTACACCGAGCTAGATTGACGCAGACCCAAACGACATCGACACCTCGTGCCTCCATGAACACCGCACATCAATAACCAGAAACAATATTAGAGATGAAAACCACAAACAAAACCAAAAGAAGAGGCATCCCAAACATCATATCTTACTGAAAGGAGCCCCATCGGGGGCCATTGAACCAGATCCTGCCACCGCCTTCAGAGCCGCACCAGAGGACCAGATTTCCCAAAATGCTCGTAGACAACATGGAACGCGATGACACCCCCAAACCTCCGCATCAGAGACCCGCACACTGGCCCAACACTGGGCCACCTTGGAAAACCCTATCCATATCTGAGGTTAGAGTGAGAAGAAGGTCAAGCGCAATGTGGATCATCTAGGATGAAGACAATCCCTTGCCACTAGAAGCAGCCATGCCACAAACGCGCCGAGAAGAATGTAGAGGGAAGAAGATCTGGCTGGAGGAGGTGGTGGGGAGGAGGGAGATGACATGGGAGAGAGCAAGTGAAGTGGAGCCCCTTACGGGCTCATTCAATCACCTTCACTTCTGTAAAAAAAACTATTATCCACATGAGACACCAGCTGTATCTCATGGTGATAAAGATTATTCCAAAACATCTTCACTAAAAAAACTATTATAAGGAAGATCTTATAAATAGAGGAATACCTTGTATCTATTTCCAGGAGCTTTTGGATGAGATATTAAAACCTATTATCTATCCCTTTATTGTTCTTTTGGGAAATAAGGACAGTAAGGGATCAATCTATGGTGGTCACATAAAGGGATATCAACTTTTTGGAGATGGGGGGCATCAAAACTGGAGGCTGTGGTAGGTACTGCTTGATATCCTCAAAAGTGGTTTGACAACCTTCATTCAATAAGTAGAAAACACCTTTCTTCCTGAGTCAGTAAAAGCACATAAACTTTCTATCCAGATTCACAATGAATCATCATATGTAGGTTAAGTGTCCTTGGAAACCTTAGACCGCTAAAATATTACTCATAAGAGGCATCTGACTGATGGAATTGATCATCTCTAGATCGATCTCAATGCCTTTTTATTTGATGAAAACGATAATGAAATTCCCATAGGTAACCACGAAGGTGCACTTAAAGGTGTTCATCTTCAGATGGAAAGAGCGGAGCAATACAAACAGCTTCTCAAGATCTCTGATATGGTCCTGACACTAGCAGGATTTTCCCACCAAATCATTCTTGTCGCATTCCACCAATGTCTTGACGATTGGTTTGAATATGTAGTGTATACCACGCTGATAGGTTCCTCTTTCATTATTTAGACTAAAAATCATTATCTAGAAAAAAAACGTACCATGCAGTGCTATGAATTTGTTGGATTCTTCATCCTTGAGGGCCATGTAGATTTGATTATATCTCAAATATCCATCCATGAAGTAGAGGTCTTTAAATACAGTGATGTCATCGATCAACAACTCTATCACAAGAAGGGGAAAATCATCCTTTGAACAGCGGCGGTTGAGATCCTGAAAGTCAATGCAGGATCTGATCTATCTGTTCTTCTTATTAACGGGAATATTATTGGATAACAATATTAGGAACTATATTTCATTGAGAAAGTTGGATTTGATGAGCTTATCAACCTCAACCTTTAACATGGCATCATGAGAAGGGTTCATTGTTATAGGAGCCAGTTTGAACCTGCGATGAATCACTGGGAGACCAAGATAGTGGACTGCCACCTAAGGATCTAGTCTTGGAATCTCATCATAACTTCAGGAAAATACATCTCGATACTTCTTAAGGAAATAAACATATTTTTTTGTTCTTTGTTAGGCATACCAGCATTGATCGGTGTTGTAATTGAGTCTAAATCAGTACCAAGATTCACCTATACCGACTCATCAATAGTGGTGAAGACACCATCTTAGAATTTTGGAGGAGCGTCTTCTAGACCATCTTTATCATATGAGGTGAAATGATCATTGGTAGGAGGCAATTGTTCTGAATTAGATGATCCCTCTAGAATGTTGGGTTCAGCCTGAGTTGTTGTAGGATCTTCATCAGGAGACTCCTGCACTCCCAAAACCATGGAGACAAACACTATTTATCTTATTCCATTAGGACTTCAAACGAGGTGCCGAAACTTGATGATATTAAACCAGTAGGGGTGAGTCGACTTGAGTCATTTCAACCTAGTTCATCAGAATAAGAATGCATGAAATACTGTTGTTTCCCTGGGGTGAAAATCCCAATACCTTATAGGGGTAAGGGGGCTCTAGTATGACTTGAGCCTGATTCGTGTAAGAGTACGAAGTGATTTTTTAGAACTCCATGTACTAAATAATGTGCTTCTAACTACTTCCCAAGGCAACAATGAAATGTACCAAGTCTAGGGTTGTGTCATCCAATCTGTGAATCTAGAGAACGAAGGAATCATCTAGGTCCATCCAAGGATCAACCTAGTAGCATTTTGCTCAAACTCATTGGACATAAATTTGATGTCCTTGATCTTGTAATATTTGGAATCTAGATAGAGGGATTCCCAAGATTCAAAGGGAGATGCATCACCCAGGAGCATGCCCAATTGACCATTAAGGGAGTAGTTGAGGCACTGGTGATAGGAGGAGGGAAATTTTGGATGCAGATAGAGCCAGAGCCTACCAATCAGTGTGTTGTAGGAAGTGTCCTATGAGACAACCATGAACTCTGTATTGGAAATCAGGCCACAAAACCGGGTCTTAGGAAGATCTTTCCACACACCCTTTTCTCTTTCCTATCATAACCTTGAATCTTTATGTAAAAGGTAATTTGATCTGTTTCAGATAGTCCTACCTTCTGGAGCATTTGTTTCAGGATGAGATTGATCATATAACAAGTGTTGATGAGATAGTGGTGGACTTACACATGCCATTGAACTAGCCAGTGATGTATAATGGGAGAATATGGACATGTATAATAGAACCTTCATCTTCCTCTATGAATGATATGATAGTCTAGAATTATGCATGCTCATCTTAATCAGTATGGAAGACATCTGCGACTACTATAACTGTTTTAAACTAGAAGAGGCTTCTCAAAGCCTCTACGAGGGATTCCCACATATCTTCAGAGAGACAGAGATCCTTGAGGATCAAGATCTTTGTAGGGATACTAGAATGGTGCTTGAGCATGTCTTACATCCATTTTAGGTGCAAATTTATGCCGATAGAATGTTTCTATATGGACGGGGGGTGATGGGAATTACTTGTCGAACCAGTGGATTATGGATGGTGTTGGGGATATCCTACTTCTCACTAATTGAACCACCCAAAATAACTACCAGCTAACTAATAGATGACTGGGTTTTGGCTATAGTTGTTCATGGATGATCACAATATGGTCACGGTGGCACTGCCTAATCGAGTGACACAAACAACGGTGGAAGTGAATCTGATGAGACATGATGAGAGGACTACAAATGATGAGATCTAAGTTGGGACTACTGCCTAGTCTCAGAATCATACACGTCTTGGCTATAGGTTTTGGCCAATGCATTTAGATGATTCGTGTATCCATGAATCCATCAACGATGGTGTAAACTGGATATATTAGGAGAATCTTTATATTGCTCCTCATCATCAGGAACCGTGTAAGGGTTTACCAGCTCGATGGTATTCACTAAGGCATACTCTTGATAATCACTTGACAAATCCTCCAATACTAGGTGGATCTTGGGGTGATTACCATCTACAAGGGAATGAATTCGTTGAGTATAAGAGATAGCTTTAGAACATGAGGGGGGGCTTTTCTTCCCCTTGTGCCGTCAGTGTCTTCCCTTTTGGGGGGTAGAAGACTAATATGTGGATGAAAAATTAGTAGTGCAAGGAGTTGTGGAAACCTCAGAGGGATCGAGAAAGTTCAAATGGGAGTGGATGATACCATGAGCATGAGAGACTGCCTTGTGCGCCATCCAATCATCATACATCTGAGACCCACAGATGGAGACCTGCTTCTATTCACCCTCATTGTCATTGTTAGGAATTGTGGAAACACATTAAACCTATGCTGGGGTAGGGCCCAATCTAGATAAATTTTTGTCGACCTGGTCCTAGAGGAAGTATTTGAGCACATATCACTTCTTGAGGGTATGCACAAGGAATTTGTGATGGGAGAAATATTTGGAGCGATCACTAAGATCATATTCCTAGGGACTCTTATATTCTGGTAATCGTAGGATCCCCTGATCTAAGACACTCCAAAAATAACCGAGGATCTGTGCCTCTTCAAAAAATTTATCCAGTTTCTTCTATCTAGGAAGGGGACATTGAGAGACTGACCCTGATGAGGAGCTAGAGCCTGATGAGGAGGTCAAACTGGATTATTTCACTTGGGAGGTGGTAGTTTATTACGTGGCGGTGCCTTTTGATTACGAGGTAGGAAGTGCAGATCCTGAGGCTAGGATAGAGGTTGTGGCCCTCAGTGAGGGTATGAAGGTGGATCTACAAGTAAAAACTCTAGTAGCATGGGGGAATCTACCTATGCAAGAGAAGCTATCTCGGCCTTAGGGAATATTCTTGTAGAAGCTGTGTGAGGCAACATGTGTGCCTTATTATCCTTTTTCATTACTTCTTCTAGGTGCTGAGTCCTGTTAGAGAAATTCCAAAATCCACCTAGGAAGTTCTGAGTCATGAGGGATGGGACCAATTCAGTCTTCACGTTCCCCCACACATATTTTCAACAACTTCTCTTGTGTTAGTTTCATGTTGAGAGAATACATGAGACTCTTCCACAAGGGGAAAAATTCTACAATGCACTCATTCCACCTATGTTTGACCTTGAAAAGGTAAATAATACTAGTAATTCGAGTTGTGGATATGAAATGATACATAAAATAACTACAGAGCTCCTCCCTACCAGATATGAACCTAATGTGTAGCTAGTTGTACCACACAAATGTGGGTCCTTCTAGTGTCTACATAAAGCACTGGAGTTTGGTGGCCTCCTATTGCATTTGAGTTCCCAGAATGGGTCCAAAACTTGAAACAAAGTTGACCAAATGCTATAGGGGGTCGCCTATCTCCTAGAAAGGGGAGAATGTAGGATTCATGAAGCCCGAGGGTGCTGGAATATCATCCACCTGCACCAGAGATGGCTTTGCATCAGGTGGTATTTCCACCTATTGTGTCTTGAGGGCCTCCAAGCAGGAAATGATACAGGCCATCGAATCATCCTGGTGAGAGTTCCTGTCTTGGTGAGGATTCCTCACCATCAACACATTGGAAGGTTCTTCAACACAATAATATGGATTAGTGGCTCATGGAGAGATTGGTAGAATGTACCATGGAGATACTGGAGGAATGGCCTATAGAGAAGATTGAGAAATGAACTAAATAGAAACCTTAGGGGCTACTAGAGGAATGACTTGTGGAGAAAGTTCATGAGGAAGATTCTCACATAGCTCAACCGGATTTGGTGAGGCATACCATGGTCGATTACCATAAACTCTGTCATCTACCCTATTTGGATGAACATGGTTGTCGAAATCAACGGGAGGAAACTCTTCAAGAGGGGCTTGTAACTTCCCCTACTGCCCTAATGGGGGACAAATAGGATCATACTAGGGATCACCATTATCTTGGTGGCATTCTGCAATGCATTCGTCAAGGATATCATCAAATATTTTCTATTCTTTCATGATCTGTTGAAGAAGCGTGGAATTCTCAGGATCATGTTCCGTCTTCTATATCAAGCCAGACAAGTCATATGACTTAATGGTTCTAGTCTATCCTTTACCCTTACTGGGGTCTTGGTCGAGAGGTAGTGACTCCCTGGGATTAGTAAATCCAAAAAAGTGTATTTTCTTATTGGTTACCATGCCTGGGGGATCTAAAAAAGTGGAATTTCTCTTGGGGGAAGGTTCTCTTCAATTAGTAATATCTCAATGTCATTACCTATGATCTCAACCATGTTTACCATGACTGTTCCTAATGACATGTCCTCAATATCACCATGAAAATCTAGATAGCGTGGGATCAGACTGAAATGAAAAAAACATACTGCCCCCATCCATAAATATAGATGTGTGGGGATATCTCTACAATAACTCGTCAGATCAAAATGAAGGTATAGATGCATCACTACTGGAGAGTATGATGATAAGAAAGTGATGAAGGATGTTGATCCATAGGATGCACAACCAACTCGACCATGCGACATTACTATATGCTGCCACGATAATGCTTATAGCTCTTTGGATAAGACAACTGATGATGATATAGAGAGAAATGTGTCGTCCCTAGGGTTTGGTGGAGACACATGACTTCATCCTAGATGAGGGACTCTGAGATGTTGATGTTTGGATTAGAAATAAGCTTGAACATCTTAGGGAAGTGGTCCACCTAGAGAATGTCCCACAATATTCTTCATTCAAAAGTAGGATCTGGTGCTTGGTTTTCCCATTATACATCTAGGAGAGGCTGAGGAGTTGGAAACGACATTGATATTGACCATTGTGGTGGAGAAATGGATGATGGAGAGAACTATGCATGAGATGACAGACCACCTCTCATGGGCCATACCTTATGGATTGTATTGACTACATCACCACATCCCTATAGGATGGGGTACCAACCATTGCTTCCTGTATAAGGGTGGAAATCATTGGTGGTGTATGAGGCTAGTTCTCATCATCTACCAAACCCAAAAATAAATATCTTTGATCTCGTGATGAGGTAGAGAGTAAATATAAAGAAAGGAGAGAAGACTACATGACAAGACCCTAAAAGGGAGCCAAATATTACTCCTCCTATATGTATATGCGGAGGGATTTCAGGATCTGGTGAAACTCACTTTCTGGGAGAATGACGATGGCACGCCGGGTTCCTACCCCAAACCCTGATACGGGGTATCAAGGTGAAGGCACCATCATTAAGTCTCACTCCACTTCAGAATATGATAAGTGGACTAGATGGAATATGATCTGGTGCTTCTCAGTATTCTTCCTTTGGAAGTAACGATTTGTCATCCTGCCCCGGGACGATCCTTCCGGGCAAGATAATTCTGCGACATGGGGAAGACCTCTGTGTGGGTTGCTGATGGAGCAGGAAGGGCCTCTGCCTGATCTAGATGGGATAAGAGGATGACCCTCATATCAGTTGTCACTGAAGTGGGTAGGACATCCTCTCTGGTAAGATGGAGTTCGAGGGGCACTCATGCATATGTTTAATGGAACATAGGGACGACCTCTGTGTTTTATGCTGGATGCATGGGGAGGACCTCCATGGTAGGGAGTATTGGAGTAGGGCGGACGTTAAATGGAGCTAGTGATAACAATGGGAGGACCTCCATGCTGAAGAGTGATTTAGGGATAAAGACCTTCTCTCTGGTTGTTTCTACTGTGGGGAGGACATCCTCTTCAGCTGGTGATGATGTAAGGAGGAACTTCTCATTGATAACCTGAAATATGGGGAAAATCTCCCTACCTAGGATCATAATCATGGGGATGACCTCCGTATAGAGTGTGGGAGTAGGGATGACCTCTAATTTGGCAGGAAACATTATAGGGAGGAACTTTGTACTAAATTTCATCCCCCTCAGTTGGCCTATGACGATTGCTGCTCAAGTCGGAGGCTAGAATAGTTATCCCATCCGACACACGGGGTGGTTGGGGTCTCAATCCCAATCAGGCCTAGAAGTTCCCCAAATCTATAACAATAGGGAGCTGATAATGTTCATCAGTTATTTCATGAAACACTGAAGCTATATAAGATGATTCCCCCTAAAGAGAATCTCCCTAGTCCTATTCCCAATGTTGGTGTTGGGTTAGTAGAGTTGGGATTGGTGGATTAGGGGCGGAAACATGAACTTCGGCCTGAGGGACCAGCAGCTGGTGGCAACATTGACAAGGCCTAGAGGGATCCCTCCTCAGGAGCTTCTGAGCTGTGGTTGTTGCTCGGATGACTCTAATATAATTCACCTCATTGGTGTAGGGGAATGATTCATAAGATAATTCCAGTGAGAGGCTTCTAAAATGGTTGGAAATTGAAGTGGGTAGTAGTGGCTCCCTGCGCGGCCCATGGGGGGGGGGTGACAGTGGGGTATAAAAGCCTCCAAATCTTGGTAGGTCATATTCCTAATTGAGGTGACCCATCCTATTTGTACCATTGGATAAGAGTGTTGATCACCCTTATATGGATGACTTCTTAGGGTGTGATAGGATGTGGGCCATAGGTATCTACGGTTGTGGAAGCTGTCGTGGAGAAAGTGGAGCTATGCAGTATTTCTGCATTAGAATTGCCCCTGCTAATGTGTTTGTGGGTGGGAGGAAAATGTTTTCTTATAGCTTGGGTACTGAAAAGTAGTAAGATTCATGTATGAGTATGGAAAATAGGAAAGAAGTGCCTAATTACCCAGTTCCATTCATTCTCCATGGTTATAGAGAAATATCCATGATGAAAATGCAACAAACCTGAATTCCCAACCATTAACTTCCCCAAATTCTGTTGAGTTCCATGCCAGGCCCACTATTTTCTAGGCCGGACCTAGTTCCAGATAGATGGATCTGGTGACACACTTATCTATTGATGTATCCGATTCTAATAACCCCCTATTTAGGAAAAAGATTCAATTTAGGTTCACAATTTCTATTTCCGACACTTTCTTCCAGGGCACGTGTTGTCTGTGGGGATGTGCATCTGTTTCCCCTCATTCCTTCTTTCCAAAGGATGGTGGAATCCATCACATCTTCTATGATGTTTACAAATTGGTCAATATGGTATTATCAGATTTTAGTCTCTCCTTTAATGAATTCCTCCTTGGAATTAGTCACATAGTCCGAGTCTCCCTTAAAGATTAAGATGTTGTTCATGAAACTCTTCTTGGTTCTATCTTTTTTTGGATTATAGTTAATTATACTTATTTTGTCATGAAATTCCAATGGATCATGTCTGGGAAGCAACCTTCAGTCATGAGAATAGTCATACTGAGGCATTTATGGCATGTATTGATGCTAAAACACTGTAACACCTATATTCTTCATCATTAGAGGGCTTCTCAAGGGTGTAGAAACATGGGGATTTCCATGTTGATCACAGGGAATCTTATGATGGAGTAATATCTCCAAGGGTTTACTTGGATCCCCATGTTTAACATGGGGGTATTATGTGATTTTAACATCTAGAAGAGATAGATATAACTGACCAGAACACTAATTAGAGTGTATCAGATTAGAGCATCCCGAGGAAGGTGCACCTAGATGGTTTTCCAGATGAATGGATCAAAATACATGATAAGGAAGGACCTGGAATGGTTTGTCCCAAGAAGGGATGATTTCACCCCGTGAAGGATAATCTAGACATCCCAAATGATTGATCATATAAGAACACCCTAAAAGGTGGATTTCAAAGGTTTACCATTCGCTAGGATTGAACCTCATGGAGGCGTTTTACATACCCTATGTAGAAGATAGAGATCAAAACCCACATAGTTTGAAAGGGATATTTGGGGCTTATTTATGGTTATCTTCCCATTGCAAGATGGGAACTATTGGTTTTATGGATATGATTTTTTGGGATTATGCATGGTTAACTGTCTGGGTATTGAAAAGAGAAATGGGATGAGTAAGTCTTACATATGGTTATATTCATGAATGGATGGCGTGATCCCACCGAGATGTGGTAGTTTGGGTAAGAATTAGGATGGATTATGGATGACTGATGAAGTGGGTGGAATGAATGAGATGGAATCGATGTGAATCTGAAGGTGATGGGATTGAACCTCAAGGAGGATTCCTACATATCCCAGTGGCTAGGAATAAAAGTCTACATAGTTCGGTGGTGTGATGGGACACCTGAGGAGGCGGACCATGAGAATGGAATGCATAGATAGGGACTCTAAGAAAATAGAACCTCTGGGTTGGGTAATGATCTTATCGAGACACAAAGGCTCAAATGAGTAATTAGGATGGGAAATGGGTGATGGGATTGAACCATACGAGGATTCCTACACACCCTGTGTAGAATATGGGGATCAAAGTCCATGAAGTTTAAGATGGGGGCATAGAATCAGGGTGTACACAAATGAAACTGACCCGACAATGTGGTAGGGTCTTACGTGTGGTTACAAGACCTTATAAAGACATGTCATATTTCCTGTAAGAGTATGGATGGAGTGCATGGATTATGAATGGTTAGAATCTTAGATGGATGGATTAGAACACCTTATGGAGGTGGACCCAGGAGATGCTTCCCAAAAAGTGTAAGCATCTCATCAGAAGGGAACATCCCTAAGAGGGAGCACCGAAGTCTACCATTTGATGGGATTGAAACACATGGAGGCATTTTACATACCTGAAATGGATCAAAACCCACATAGTTCAGTATGAGGAATATAATTTAACATCATTCTAGATGAAGGTGAACCGATATGAAACACACAGAAAAGATGGATTGTGGTGAGTGAGGGTCTTGAATCTCAGAGAGTCTTCCTACATACACTGTTTAGAGGATAGGGATCAAAGTATGTGTAGTTAAGGATGAGAGGTGCAGGGGGATTATGCATGGATAATTTCCCAAGTACATGCTAGGGCTTATGCATGGTTATCGTCCCAAAGAGGATTTCATTGTTTCTACTTACTCTAAGCTCACATGAGTCATGATCGGTGTGAGAAACAATAGGTAACAATAGAACTGACAATCATGTCATGAAAGGTGTGACCAAGAGGGATGGTTTGGGGCTTGTGAATGGTTAGCAGCCCATGGACATCGATATTGGGACTTACTCTAAGAGGTAAGATTGAGTAAATTGTTCAGGGATTACATGAAGACTTCTTGAAGTGGACGTAATGGAAAATCCCAACTAGAGAAGAAGAGAATGAGATCACTAATGCTAATTCCACTTCAAGGCCTCCAAAACCTTCCACACATGTGGAAACTCACAGTTTAATGTTGTGTGTTGGGGATGAGGGTGATTTCCTGTTTAACATCTTGTAGCTCAGACAATTAGGACTCACTCCACATACTTTGGACTTACATAATTTATACGAACCCACACTTCGAGAAGGTAGGGATCAAGCAATGCTCGATTATAGGGAGTGAGGTGGAGGAGTGGTCAATTAAGGGTCCATTTCAGTGTGGTGATGTAAAGAATTGATATCCATTAGTGTACCTATTCGAAGAAGCATAAGGTAGTATAATGTAACATGAAGCAATGCTCAAGGGACCGTGAAATCACTTTGTATGAGCCTGGAGGATGGAATGGGAGTGGGATTCACGAAGCATAAGGCCCATCTAATAGGGTATTCACAAAGATCTGGTGCTTTGTGAAGAGGGGGAGATTCACAAAGGAAGGTTATTCACGAATCATGACGAAAAGGGGCTCCACGAACGGAGGAGCTTCACGAAGCATAGTGACCCATCCAAGGCATGGAGTCTACATGTTCTTGGAGGGTTCTTCGCAAAGGCTGAATGATCCATTAATTACCAAGTTCCTGAAAGGGAGTCCTACCTTCACGAGGGATATGTCGATTTGTGAAGGGAATCCCCACTTAAATAGGAGGTAAATGGGAATAAAGGTAATGCTAGTTCACAATTCTCACATTCCTTCAATGATGCATTTTCTAGCTAGTTCGTAGAGAAAATGGGTCTTCATGAAATGTGAGCTTATAATGTGAAAGTTAAGGGTAGAAATACTTTGGGGTGGGTTTGATCCACATATTTATAGGAGCAAGGTATCAAAATGCATCAAAGTCACACTAAGAAGGAAATGGTGCTTCACAATCATAGGAGGCTCCGTCAGACAAACATAGCCTTCTGACCATACTCCGCGGTGGTTGCGGTGCTATTCGGACTCGTAAAGGAGACTGTAACAACTCTATGGTGGTTAGAGGGATTTCCATATACTGGTGCTGATTCATTCATGGTGTTTAATGGATTCACGATAGTTCTTTTCAAGGTAGTTTTATTGGTGAATTTTTGGCCTTATATGGAGGGATTGTTGTCCTAGACGGTTTTGGTTGACCTTAATCCATCTTGGGCAAGGATTTTGGTGCCAATAATAGTATAATACTGATAAATAAACAATTCCAATGTCACATCATATAAAAACTGATGATACATGTAATATAACTCTAATAAATCTTCCAAAAAATGTATACAAGGCTAAGATACAATACATGTAACAAAAGTACAAAAAGGCCAAAAGTATATAGCTAGCATCACAAGCCTCATATAGGTATCATTATCCCCTACTCCTTAGAAGCGATCAAGAACTTATGTTAGGGTGATTTCCCTTATCAATACCCGAAATAATATAATCTGTTCATGTAACCAATGAATCCTGAACATGGTGTCAAACATAATCCCCGTAGGAAACCACCCAAGGTCTATGCCTTTGTGTCAGTAAATATATATAACAATACTATGAAGAAAAAATATAACAAGTAAATGAATTACTTCAAAAGTAAATATTCTATAAGTCTAGGTTTACATTTTATATCCAATTTATTTAAAAGGAAAGTATATTATTTAACAGTCAGATCAGTGTCATTTATAATCATGTTCAATTAACCATTCATTCTCATTTAAACATTAAGTCTCTAGTCCTGATGTGTATCCCACCATCCCCCATGATAACATTATTAAGTATTCCTAAGAAGTACATACTAATGGTATGAGAAAGATCGAATCCAAACTTGTTTTCTGGCTTGGAAGGTGCATCATATAAACCATTTCTTTCTTCATTCAATTTTGAACTTGATCCTATCCATGTAATTCCTATGTTGTAATCCAAGTCTCACTCCATGTGCAATATGGACAAGCACCCTACAAGCATGTATATAATGATCCTCTAGAACCCATATATCACTCTAGGTGTGGTATAACATCTCTACTAGTTGAGTCTGTCCTTGGTGGTCCACTAAGGGAGCCCATGTATAACCCATGGGATATATTATCAAATTACCTTGAGTTTACCCTTGGAATTACTAATTTGGAATCCAAGTATCACTCTATATATAATAGTCAATCCTTGATGAGTCCATCCATTGTTTTCTTCATTTGAATCCATGTATCACTTAGGCATAATAAAGGAACCAACCAATTGAGTTTTTCTACAACACTCTTATATGAATCGATGTGTCACCCAAGGCATATAAGAATTTATACATTTCAATAACATTTAATTAATTTCATTAAACATGTCAAGGTCAAAAACTTGAACATATTAATTTAAAACTCAACTCAAAAGGTCACCAAAGGAATGAATAAGATTATAATTATTAGTATTTAATTTAATCATATGAAAAATATCATTATAAAAAGTATCTCATGCTTAATGACTATTACATGGAATATCCTCTATTCAACTCACATGGGAATTTCAATTTAAAGAGAAAATAAAGTTTCAATAAGCAACTCAATGTAAGATCATAGGGTATTTTTCACCCATCCCTTCCATTATTTCATTTAATATACTATTGATATCACCATCTAATTCAAATTTATCAATTTAATTGAAACATTCCATGATAAAAGAGAAAAGGCACACCCAAGGGTTTCCAAGGTGAAGCCACCCATGGTGGTCCATCAATATTACTAATACACCCAAGGGATGTTTCCAAATTATGTTCCACAACTTGTTACATTCATTTAAGGACACTTTAATTGAACATGAAATACCTAAAAATTAATTTCAAGGATTACTAGTCATTTAATTTGATGCCCAAAAATTGGGCGAATGGTACAACAACATATATAAACCCCTAAAAGTTTAAAAAAAGGCATAATACCATCTACCTCAGTCTCGTAGTTGATAGATCCTCTAGTATTATCTCATAATTCAGCTCATATTGGGAGAAAATAAAATAATGGATGAAGAAACTAATAATAGGTACTATTATATTGCACCAAAATATCCCAAAATATATCCAAAAGAATGAAGAACTAATAAAAAGGAATTGATAACTCACTGATGCATATCCAACGAGATGAGCATTACAAGAATCAAATATTTGACAAAGGAGTTACCTCAAATCCAAGAATAGTCTCCAAGGGATCTTTAAAGGGATCATGGATGTTGTGTAGGAGAAGAAATGGGGAAAAATTAGGTTTTAAGAATTAATTAAGAGAAAATGATCTTTTTACCCAAAATATCTAGGTTGAACAATTTGGGCACACGATTTGATCTAACTATGTTCAAACCGTGCATAGTGTACTATAGGGAAGGGGTTACCACATGATTTTTCTGTATAGTTTAACAAAACATGAACAAACCATGCCAAAACCCACTGTTAAAATTATAGACATGGCTTGCACGACCATACACCCTAAATCACATGTTTTGGTCTAACTATATGGTCTGTAGATCCCCACTTTCTAGCCACACATGGTTTTATCTAACTGTATGGCATGCCCCATACTATTTGAACTAACCATGTTCTAGAATTATTTCACCCCAAAACATGGGTTCCAGGCTCAGAACAAACCCTAGACAACCCCAATAACACCATGATCTTAATTGAAATTCATATTAGGTTATATTTAAACATTTAAACTAAAAATTAATGTAAAATAAAGGGTCCATACCTCAAATAATAACTGGGATCTTACAAACTTCCCCCTTATTCCTCCCTGAATTTCCTTTTCAAGGGTGGTCAAGCATGTCTAAGAATAACTCTAACCACTATGATCATACGACGACCTCCCACTCCTAGGTCTCATCTTTTACATGGCCGTTCTACCATAATGCTCGAACTAGAGGAACATATCGAACATGGAGAACCTTTATGCTATGAACCACAATATTTATAGTATGCTCCTAAAAGAAAATATAAATCTGTAAATCAAACTCATTCAGATGAAATTCTTGAGATAGGTCTGAATAATAACGTCATAGCTGAGAAACATGGAAGATGCCATGCATGGTATGCTATCTTTGAGGTAACTACAACTGATTGGCTACGGGACTGACTCTCTCAAAAATATTGAATGACCCCAATGTATCTCGGTGAAAGATTACATTTTATCTTGATCATCATGTTTACCATCCTCAGTGAGACACCCATGAAAACCCAATCCCTGACCTCGAACTCTGGAGGTCATCTACGGTGATCAGTGTATGATTTCTAATGGTACTGCATAGTATCCATCTACTTCTGAATCAACAACATAGTTTCTCTAGTCTCCTAAGAAAGAAAATATCCAATCATAAATACCTCTCCTTCCTCTAAACAACACTAGGGTGATCACCATGTCCTACCATACAAATCAAAATAAATCTCAATCTTAATAGTATCCTATAAGATATTTTTGTAAGAGAATTCAACTAGGGGTATATGAATCTCACAATAATCCCTATGATCTAGGACATACTCTCAAAGCATGTCCTCAAGTGCCAAAATCATTCAATATGACTGGACATATATCTGGGGGTGGTATTTTGTGACCAGCAGTACCTTTGTACCCAATGCCCTCTTCAGTCCTTAATGTAAACTAGGTGTCCTTATCTAAAATGATAGTATGAGGGATCCAGTGAAGTCTTACTATCCCAAATATATTCAACCTTCTACGATCACGCACACTGAAGGATTCCTTGATAGGTAGGAAATTTGAATCCTTCATAATCCTATAAAAAACAACCCATAAGACATCATTATCTCGAGGTGACCTTGGTAAACCCATAAAAAAATCTATCATGGCATCATTATATTTCCACTCAGGAATTGGTAGTTACTATAAAAGTCTGGTTGGTCACTGGTGGTTAACATTCACTTACTGATAGGTGGAACACCTCATGGAAAAACCAGCTGCATCTCTTTTCATACCTGGACACTAGTACTAGATATCCCATTTAGATAGAGACATGACCTCGTTTTAGTATCTTTAAACATCTAGCTGATGGTGCTCCCCACTATGGATTTTATCACAAAAGGGGCCAATTCCAAACCATAGTACCTCTACTGTCAGAATTTACCTACAAACTTGCTACTAAATATTATATGAATTATCCCAGTATGAATTCATTAACTGGGTGAACCCAAAAACATCTGAAGTCATATCAGGGACCTCACCATAAAGGAATGGTCAAATCCCTATTGAACAAACTGAAACTCATCACATAATCTTTACTGAAAGACATTTCCAACCATTTCACCACACCCACCTTAACCTGGAGATGCATTTAAAATGGTTCATTACCACCATAAATGTTAAACAGGAAGGATAAAAAGTTGTGCCACCCCAAAAAACTATTCTTAAAGTGCTCAACTTAGACGGTAGGTGTATTACCAACTGAAATGATACACCTTCTTCCATGGAATCTTGTACTTACCATGAACATGTCCAACGAAGTCCATACGTGACTCCCAGTGGTGTTCCTTGGTCAAAACATCACCCAACAATTTAAATTATCATGCCTCCACATTAATAAGAGGTAACCTAGATCCATCCCACTAGAATCATCACCCTTTATAAATATCACCTCCAAGTTGGCATGAGTTTGGGTTAACATCAAATTCATTAAAATGGAGTCTAGGGAACTAACCTCAAGTAGTCCGTAGTCCATGTTTAAAAGTGAGACATCGGTACTAGGCCAAGAATATCACTTAATAACATTGACTGAGCATAGGGAGGCACCCACCTAGAGGACAAGTAAGAAGAATATAATTGATGTCCAAGATTTCATCCATGTTTTTCTTACTTGGGAACCCAAGTATCACTCAGGACTAACAATTTCATGATAAGAACCACAAGTCATCATGAAACACTATGAAAACCACCAAGACAACTCTAATAGATTTTAAAACTTTAGTTAAGAATAATACTGAAACTCTATTAGTGAATCTAGGATGATTCCAAGATAGGGGACATGCTCAATGCTGAAAAAGTGAACACTAAGAGGATACCAAATATTTCTAATAAGATCAATCAAACCATTACTCTTTGACCTCACTTAAAATAATCTCAACTTCACCTACCAACATTGTAAGTACCATGTTCTTCCCTTGAGGTAATGATATTTCCTTTTTAGTTTTTTCTTAAGGAAATGGGGGAAAATAGTTGAAAGGCTAGATGTAGTCCTGTTACATGATGTGAATGGGAGTTACATGTCGTGTATTTCCAAAAACATGTTGTGTAATGAGGGTTGAATTCTGTATAATCCCAGTACATTACCATGTAATTAGATGGATAGGATTTCTATGGACACAACATGTAGTTTCTAGTACATGTCATGTTATTTTCTTTTTTCATTAAATCGGTCAGTAGAATCATTTTAGTAAAAATGTATAGAACTCACCCCTCTTTGATGAATAACATGCCCAGGAAATCCGAGGATAGGGTGGACTCTCGTTTCATTGTCTGATCTCTGATTTGAACACCATCGAATGTGTTGGAATCCCCTCGATGAGCTCACGATTCCTCTTGATTTGTTCTTTATGATTTCTGCTCTCGACCTAGTTAGAAAGGATTGATAATTTAGGCTAATTTTGTAGATATTATCCATTCTAGGTCAAAGTAGAGGCCAATTATGGACGTGGAGAGTCATACTAGCATCAGGTAGGTTGTCTTGTGCCTTTCATTAATTGTCAAGTTGAATATACAAGGCTATGTGCCACACACCCATTATTAGGGTGTCGCCATTAATGAATATTGTCTATTTATATTGACCATTGTTTTTAGGAATTTAATTAATGGTTTTAATTCATGTTTAGGGATGTTTACCTTGATTAAGGTCCACCCTATGGGTGCGTTTTCCCGTGAATGACTGTTTATGACCGTTTGTCCTAGGATGCCTATGAGTCATGCCTTATATTCCTGTCATCTGTTTTTCAAATTGATGTTTATTAAATTCTAAGCCATGTAATAGTTTAATTTACATGTGTTTCTTGTGAGATGAATTTCTTACATGATTTATTGATGTTATAGCTATGTAATAGTTTAATTTACATGTGTTTCTTCTTATATAAAATGATAAATGTGTAAATTGTAATGGGAGAACCATAGCCTAATGTTAAAAAGAAAGGTTGGACTCATATGAATATTTCACCTTATACCTTGGGTGAACCCTGGACTCAGTTAAAAGACCATATATGGACTCAAAGAGGGTATTATTATGCTATGTCATGAGCGAGCCACATGTGTAGTGGTCAATCTCATGGAGACATTATTTAAATGTCAAGAGAACCTTGAATCCAATAAGGGATTCATAGGATAGGCTCTATTAGAAGTTGTTTATATGTCACAAGTTGACATTTACTTATAATTTGAATGTAGAATGGAATTAATTATGATTCGTTTTCCAAGCCAAAGAACAAGCTTGGATTCAGTCTTCACCATGACTTGTTTAGAGGGTCTTTTGAGACATTTGATATGCATAGTTTTATATGGGGATTTTTGGTCTTAGTATGGATCCCGAGACTTATATAATTCAATGTAATTGAATTGATAATGAACATAAATGAATGTAAATGGAAACCAAGACTTGTAGGATTGTTTTATTTTGAGTACTTCATAGTTTACTATTTTCCCTATTGCACACTGCATGTTATATATATATTCCCTAATATATTTGAATAGACCATGGGTGGTTGCCTACTGGGATTTAGTATCACACCTTGTCTGGTTCATGTTTTTGGGCTCGAACAAATTATTTTTTTGTAGGCGTTGATAAGGGTAAGAACCCTTCTACAAGTACTTGATATGTTATTTGGGAGAAAGAGTGCATGGGACCGAGACGAGGCTTGTGATTCTTTTTAGATTACTTTGTTTCTTTGGTGCTTTTGGAACATATATTATGGATTACTATAGTGTAGCTATTTTTTATGTTTTCTTTGAACATAACATGCTGCATAATATTTGGTATGGAATGATGCTTGGTTACTTCGAATATCAATCTTTCTCTATTTAATCCAATTGTATGTTGTTTACATATTATGATATTGTATTATTATTTATTTTTCTATGTTAAACTCTACCAATGAGGGAATAGTTTCCCCAATATCACACCCAAGGTCCTTGCAGCTAGTTGGTAGCCTCTGGCGTTTGGGGTAATGTGGTTGAAGCCATGTGACCAACTAGGTACATGGAAATAGTTGAGTGGTATCCATATTTGGGACGTTAGAAAGTGGTATCATAGGAGGTTCTTTTATGGGTTTCCATAATTTTTAGAGAAATTAGATAGGGATAGAAAGGAAAGGGCGTATGGTAAGAAACTATGCCCAGGAGTAGCTACCCCGCATATAGGGAAGATCCAAATTGCCTCAAATTGACATGTGATTTTTGGATTTTTAGTTATTATAGATGATTTGATTTCACTGTTGGGTGACAAATTTTTTGGTGCTGTTATTATTGATATTATTATGGTTCTATTTTGTTACAACCCGATTAAATGAGGGTATTCCATCTCATGAATCATATAAGAACCTGTTAAAAATCACATGCCATGCATTATTTCCATTCCATTTAGGAGCATTACTGATTGCATGTTGTTGTGATAGATCCCAAGCCAGATATGCATGTTATTGTGATAGGCACCATGATAGATATACCTACTGTTGCGATAGGTGAATTGATATGTTTTTTGGTTTGAATTTTATGGATGCCAAGATTTTATCCTTGAGGTGTATGTGCCCTCTTGGATTGGAATTTGGTGGATCATGTTTCAGTCTTTTGTATAGAATTGTATTGTGATATGTTATTCTTTGGTTCCAAAAATTTATTCTAGGGGAGTATGTGCCCTCACATATCAAAATTTGGTATACCATTTGTTGGTTTTTCTGCAGAACAGGGGTTTTCTAGGTGATTTGAAGTTTTTAACCTGAAAACCCCAGTTTACGCAATGTGTAGTTTAGCCTAACACACCATGTGTTCTTCCTATTCAGGGAAGGAAGATTTATTTTCCTAGTTACATGCCATGTACTAAAAATAAACATTGTGTGGTAAGTGATTGTGTGTTCAGCTATGTGAGAAGGAACATTATATGGTGGGTTTTACAAGTACATGGCCATGTACATTTGGTATGCACCGTATAGTCTTACTCCAGAAGAACTTGTATGAATTTGGATGTGTGGGAGTACATGGCCAGGAGGGGAGAATTGTGTACACGTTGTGTATGAGTATAACATGTCGTATACCTGGTATGGTTACACGCCCATGCCGATGGAATTACATGTTCGAGTAGGTGTTTGAGGGTACATGCTGTGTACGGTTTCTACACACAGTGTACTCCTCTTTTGGTAACCTTTGAGGGTTTTCTTATACAGTTTAGTTATTTCACTCTTGAACTATGGACCTCAATGATCTTGAACTGAGGTGTTTTATTGACCTTTCAGATTCATGCTTCCATGAAGACCTATAGTTGTGCACCAGGAGAGTGAGGATGATCAGACCCTATAGGTGGTAGTCCATGGGCTACTAGTGGACCCTCCATTGTGCTAGTTACGACACCAATTGTTATACCAAATGCAGGTACTGATGCACTATTCCATAAAGGCTTTATGAGGTTCATGAAAACCTTTCAGGGAGTAACACAACCTTCCATGTCTGTGGAAGAACTGACATGAGTGTCTCTGCAGCAACATTCACCCACGTTTTCTGGGGTAGCGGGCCACAAGCTGTAGAGTCATGGCTAGAGGCCATGTTATTGATATTCAAGAATTCTTAGATACCTCATGATTCTAGGTTCAAGGTCATGACTTATATACTGTGTGATTCCACCAAGATATGGTGGGATGTTACCACATAGAAAGAGCATCAACAGGACATGGAACAGGAAGATATTTAGATAGTCTTTTATGAATAAATCTATCATAAGAAACTGAGGGCTGAAAAAGACCATGTGTTTATGCATTTGGAGTAGAAATATTTATTATTTATGGATTACTCTTCACACTTTACTGAGATCTAGAACTTTGAACCTATTTATATGGGTGATGATCTATCAAAGGCTATGTGATTTGAGGATGGTCTCAAGTATGACATCTACTCGAAGGTGAATATCTTCTAGCTAACTATGGTATCTACTATTGTGAACCAAACACAGATTACTGAGCACAATTAGAGGGAATCTGGAGGTGTGAGCCATGACAGTTCGACAAAGAGATCTAGTACTGTTTAGACTAGTCCCAGGAAGCATCATCTGGAGCTTACTCACAGTGAATCTAGTACTCAGAACATATCTTCTGGTAACCAGGTGAGGTGCTTCTAGTGTGGAATAATTGGGCATACTAGACCAAATTGCCTGATAGAACTAGTTGAGTGCTGTGCTTGAAGAAATATGGTCCATCTTTAGTGTTTATAAAAGATGTTTCCTCCAGAAACTAGTGAGAGAGGGTCTTCATAAAATCCACCTTTAGGAATAGGGCCAGCAACATCTCACCAATCAAGGAACAAGAATACATCAGGTTGCTCAGGGTGAGGTGGTGGTCGTGGTTTTGGTAGCCAGAATCTACTTTTTTAGAGTCAGTAGAGTGGATTAGCTTAGGGTAGTCAGGCAGTGTCACAGGGACACAGTACATACGAGACTTATATAGTGTAACAGACCTAGTATGAGTAGTATCCCGAACCTTCTACTGTTTGAGGTACTATTCTAGTCACCTCCTTTTTAGCTTCTGCACTTTTTGATATAATGGATTCATAGTTTCATATCTATACCCATGGTGGAGATCATAGGGCTACATCTTTTTACTTCTAATGATGCTATGAAGCTAGACACTATGTTAGGGATTAGAACAACAGGCATGTGGCCGTACAAGTAGTGCCCCTTGAGATTGGTGGGTGTCAATTTTTTTAGGATCTCTATTTCTCATAGATGACAAGATTTGATTTCATCCTTTGAATGGATTTGCTGGTATCCTCTCAGGAATTTTTTTTATTTTTATCACTGTAGAGTGAGTTTCACATCACCAGATAGTAGATCATTTTTCCACAAGGGAGAGTGGGATGTCCATGAAAGCTATGTTGGACCCGAGCATCGTGGGTTGAGTGGGATGAAAACATATATTTCTAGTTTATATCTGGATGACCAAGGGACACATCATATGGATTCCCCTCTAGGGTTTGATCTTTTCAGGGACATCTTACCAGACAATTTTTTAGGATTACCTTCAGTGAGAGAGGAAGAGTTCACTATTTATCTAGTACCAAGAGCCACACTGGTATCAATTCCTCCTTGTTGGATGGATATAATGGAGTTATAAGAGCTCAAGCAGCAGCTAGAGGACTTGGAGGCAAAGGGTATCATCTACACCAGTACTTCTACATGGGGTTCGACGATCCTTTTTTCAAAAAAGGTGGATGGTACCCTCATTCTATGTGTGGACTATCAGAAATTGAACCAGTTGACGGTTATGAACATGTATTCTTATCTATGAATGGATGATCTCTTCAATCAGATCTGAGGAGATCAAGTATTTTTGAATATTGATTTGGGATTATTTTATCATCAGTTGCATGTTTGACCATCATACATACCTTACACAAACCTTCAAAGTGGCATCGTCTGTGTGAGTATATTATTATGCCATTCCATCTCACAAACGTTCCATAAATTTTCCTGGCACTGATGATCCGAGTGTTACATCCTTATATTGAATCATTTTTTGTGGTATTAGTGGATGATATATTGATGTATTATCACAATCTACATGACCATGGAACACTTCTTGAGATCATTTTGAATACATTGAGAGAGCATTAGTTATAGATAAGCTCCCAAAGTGACACTTTTGGATGGATTAGATTCAATTTATAGGTCACATCATCTCAAAGAGAGGAGTATCAGTGGACCTAGAGAAGGAGAGAGTAGTAGTTTTTTGGGAACATACCAAGAACATATTTGACATATGAGTTTTGTTGGGGATAACTGGTTACTATTTGTGCTTCATATATGTCTTATCACACTTATCAGCACCACTGAAAGGCTTGAATAAAAAGGGTACGAAGTATGTATAGAAAAATTCATACAATACATCCTTTTAAGAGTTGAAAGGGAGATTGACTTCCACATTGATATTTATTTTTCCAGAGCTTGGAAGGAGTTACATTGTGTACTGTGATGCATCAAGTATCGGGCTAGTAGCAGTTCTTATGTAGTGGGATCAAGTCATTACCCACAAATCATAGCAGTTAAGGCCTCATAAGAGGAATTACCTAACACACGATCTCAAGTTAGATGTTTTTGTTCATCATTTATGTTGTTGGAGACATTATTTATTGGGAGAGAATTTTGGGGTGTACATGGACCAAAAAAGTCTCAAGTAAATATTTATATAGCATGATATGATTCTTAGGAAGTGAAGGTGGGTGGAATACCTTCAGTATTCTGAATTTGATCTTGCCTACACATCAGGGAAAGGCAATCCAATGGCCGATGAATTGAGCAGGAGGACTCAAATACAGGGAATTCATCATGCCAGTATCGAGTGGAAATTTATGGCATTGTTCTCTGAGATGATCTTGGAGGTGCACAATAATCAGGGAGATACATTTATTTCATCCTTATATATTATCTCTACCCTACTGGACAGATTGAGGATGATACAACTATCAGATTTTGAAGGCCTAGTTCTATGGGAGAGTGTGGCAGGTGAGGACTCTCCTCATAGTTGGACCATAGGAGAGGATGAGGTTATGCGGTTGCATGGTAACATATGGGTTTCGACAGAAATGTGCGAGGAGATGGTGCGGGATTTTAATGCTTCAGTTTGGGTAATGCATCTTGGTGCCACCAAGATGTATCAAGATTTACATCGTCAGTACTGGTGGCCAGGTATGATGGGAGAGGTAGATGGTTTTTTTATGAGATGTTCCACCTTTCAACAGATGAAGGCGGTACATCAGTGACCTGAAATACTTTTACAGTAGCTAGCCATTCTTGAGTGGAAATGGAATAAAGTCGTGATGGATTTCATGATGGGTTTACCGAGGTCTCCCTGAGGTAATGATGTAGTATGGGTTATTTTTGACAGGCTTATGAAGGTTGAACATTTCCTTCCGATCAAGGAAACCTTCGACATTGATGAGCATACAAGGTTTTACATCTGTGAGATTGTATGAATGCATGAGGTCCCACATTCTATAATATCAAATAGGGATTCATATATTACTTATTGTTTCTAGAAAGGGCTACAGAGGGCCTTGGGTACACAACTAAATTAGAGCACAACTTATCACCCCCATACAAATGGTCAGTTATAGTGCACAATTCAGGTGCTAGAGGACATGCTTCAGGCATGTATCCTGGATTTTAGTGTCTCTTGGGAGAAACACATACCCCTTTTTGAGTTCTAATACAACAATATTTTCAAGGATAATATTTAGATGGTTCCATATGAGGCATTTTACGGTTTTCCATGCTGATCACCCCTATGTTGGATGGAGTTAATATAGGTAGGTATGATGGGAACTTATCTTGTCCAGGAAACCATTGAGTAAGTTCAGTTGTTTTGGAAGTGGATGGATACTGTATAGTATTATTTGAAATAATATGCCAATCACCGTAGAATACCTTTGGTGTTTGAGACTGGGAATCATGTTTTCCTAAGTGTCGCACCGACGTTGGGACACAAGAGGATCAAGAGACAGGGTAAGATTTCACTGAGATATGTCAGTCTATTTGAGATTCTAGAGAGGGTCGGTCTAGTTTCCTATCGATTATAGTTACCTCAATGTTACAGGGCTATGCATGACATATTCCACATTTCTCAACTGTGAAGTTAATTTTCAGACCTAACTCACACCTTTCATCCTGAGGAAGTGGAGTTATAGGAAGATGCATAATTTGAGGAGCATCCCATTCATATTACGGATCATAGAACAAAGGTTCTCCAGGGAAAATATATTCCTTTAATAAGGGTGTTATGGCAGCATGACTGAGTGTAGGACAAGACCTGGGAGAGGGAGGTCGACGCTCAATTACAATGGCTGGAGTTATTCTCTGATGTTCCTTCACTACCCTAGGAAGATTAATTTGGGGACAGATTTGTTTAAGGGGGAAGTTTGTAAGAACTTGGTTTTTCACTTGTGGTAAAAATATTTAATTTTTTGTTTTTACTTAAGAAAATGGAGGAAAAAGAGATAAAAATATGGATATAGGCCTGTTACATGACATGACTGGGAGTTACATACTCTGTATTTTTAAAAACACGCCATGTAACGAAGGTTGCGAGCCATATTATCCTAGTACAACACCATGTAATGACCTATCCAGGATTTTTATAGACACGACATGTAGTTTCTAGTACACATCTTGTAATTTTCTCTTTTTTCATTCAATCAGGAAGTAGAATAATTTTTATAAAAGCACATATAACTTACTCCTCTTCGACGAAAAGTGTTCCAGGTGATCTGAGGATTGGGTGGCCTCCCATTTTTCATCTGATATCCAATTCAAACACCATCAAGTGTTTTGGAATCCTCTCAGTGAGCTCTAAATTCCTCTTGAGATGTTCTTCCTGATTTCTTCTCCCAACCTAGTTATCAAGTATTGATTTTTAATGCTTATTTTGTAGATCTAATCTATTCTAGGTTGAATTAGAGGCTGAAACTAGATGAGTAGAGTCATAATAGCATGAGGTATGTGGTCTCATGCCTTTCGTAAATTATCAAGTTGAATATATGTGTCAGAGTTCTTTCTACCCATTATTAAGGTGTCTCCTTGAATTATTATTGTATATTTCTATTATCTATTTTTTAGGTAATTGATTAAGGGGTTAAAATCATGTTTAGGGCTTTTTACATTGATTATGGGCCACCCCATGGGTGTATTTTCTTGTGAATGAACTTTTATGGCCATTTGTCCTAGGATGCCTATAAGGCATGACATACATTACCATATTTGGCTGTTCAAAATTATGTTGATTAAAAACAAAACCATGTAATAGTTTAATTTACATGTGTTTCTTGTGAGATTAATTTCTCACATGAGTTATTGATGTTAAATCCATGTAATAGTTTAATTTACATGTGTTTCTTCTTATATAAAATGATAAAGGCATAAATAGAAATGGGAGAGCTATAGCCTCAGGTTGAATAGAAATGCTAGGCTCAAATGACTATTGCACCTTATACCTTGGGTGAACCATGGAATTGGTTAAAAGACCATGGACTGACTCAAAGAGGGTATTATCATGTTATGCCATGAGTGGGGCATGGGTGTAGTGGTCAGGCTCATGGTGACTTTATTTAAATGTCGAGTGAACCTTTAATCCAATGAGGGATTCCAAGGATGATATATATTGGAAGATCTATATATGTAATGAGTTTACATTTAATTATAATTTGAATATCTAATGGAATGACTTATGATGTGTTTTCTAAGCCAAAGAACAAGCTTGGATTCGATCTTCACTATTAATTTTTTAGAGGGTCTTTTGAGACATCTGTTGGGCATACTTTTTTACGAGGATCATCGAGCCTAGGTTGGGTCCCAAGACTTATATAATTAAATGAAATAGAATTTTTAATGAACACAAATTAATGAAAATGGAAACTAATACTTATAGAACTATTTAATTTTGAGTACTTCCTACTTTACTATTTTCCCTATTGCACACTGCTTGTTATATATATTCATTGGCAGATTGGAATAGACCTTTGGTGGTTGCCTACTAGGATTTAGTCTCACACTATGTTTGGTTCAGGTTTCTGGGACTAAATAGAATATTTTTTTGTAGGTGTCAATAAGGGTAATAACCCTTCTGCAGGTACTTGATTTTATGTTTTAGAGTAGGAGAGAATGGGACCGAGTTGAGGATTGCGATGCTTTTTAGCTTCCTTTGTTTCTTTGGTTCTTTTGGAACATATATTTTGGATTACTATAGTTTACCTATTTTGGATGTTTTCTTAAAACATAACATGTTACATCATCTTTTGTATGAAATGATGCTTGGTTAATTCTAATATCATTCTTCTAATGTTTTATTTAGTTGTATGTTGTTTACTTCTTCCGCTATTGTATTATTATTTATTCCTTTGTGTTACACTCTACCAATGAGGGCATAGTTTCCCCACTATCACACTCCATGCCCTCACTACTAGTTAATAACGTCTGGTATTTGGGGAAATGTGCTTGAGTCCATGTGGAAAATCGGGTATGGGGCACTAGTTGAGTGGAATCAAGATCCTAGATCTTACAGACGCATTGTTATAAACCAATCACAATCCTTCACCTCCCTGGACATCCCTTGATCGCTCAACTAAAGAACCCAAGTCCATCGAAGACCAACAATATTTCTCAATGGTTTCATAGACAACCAACCATTTCCAATTCTTTCTACCAATAAAGAAATAACATGATTCCAACTTTCATGCCTCAAGGGAATTCAAGAAAAAACTAACCATTTCCCAATGGTCCTCTTAGGATGTGATCCTTCCACTTGGAAGGTCATGTAATTACCATATCTGACATGATGATCTCAACCTGATGAGTTCCATAGTCATCAAAATAAGATATAGATGAGCCTCTCATAAGATTTCTAGATCAAAATCACCTTTACCATACACGTGATTCTCCTCCGAGTCATGATTACATATGTTAAATTATTTGGAATGAAAAGGAAAACTAAACTGAATATTGTGTGAAAACACTCAAGTATATTGAATGTAAACCTAATAATTATGATGAAATTTATTCTTTAAAACACTGGTCACTCTACTATGAATATGATTTGAGAAGGTACTCAAAAGAACAAGGCTCAATAATTTCACTGATCTCAACTGATTTGTTACATCATTTAACAACTCTATGGGTACCACTTATATGAACACATACTACCCTGAGGTTCTATAAGCAAGAAAACCCCTCAATACTATCTAAAAGATATCCACCCTATATATTTGAGTATCATGTTTTCCACATAATAGATTTAACCTAGAGTCATACTTCCCCATACGACCTTTAACCTAGATGAAGTTATACCAATTCATCCATTACTAAGTAAGAAAAAGGGTCACAAGACCTACAAAAATCCTGGAGATGCCCTCAACATGTCTAACCTACTGAAGACAAGTAGTACTCGATGATTACGACCATAACAAGGGACAATGTTTCCAACGCTTTCGCCGGGGCGCGCGCATCCATCCGTCCGCGGGGGAGGACGCGCTGTGCTTGTTGCCCCGCGTTCCCGCTTTCCAAAGGTGGGCGGCATTCACTCCTTATTCAGGGACGTATGCTCCTTGATCGAAACGGGATGATGGGATGTCGGTTCTTCCTTCTGTGGATTCCTGCTCAGAACTCGTCACCTAGTCCGGGTCTCCCTCATAGATTTAATACGTTGTTCGTGAAACTCTTCCCAGTGCCATGTTTCCATGGACGCCGGTTAATTACACTGCTTCTGTCAGGACATTCCAAAGGGTTCGGTCAGGGCAGCAACCTTCAGTCGGGGGAGTAGTCCTATTGAGGCATCAGTAGCGTGTCTGGATGATGGGGAACCTGGCATGTGTGTCTATTATCCCTGGTCACAGGGCTTCTCGAGGGCGTGGAAGCCCGAGGCATCCCACATCGAGCGAGTGGAATTATATGCCATAGGCACATATCTGAGGTTTTCCTCAGCTTCCCGTGTTTTAACACAAGGTACGCCGCGAGTTTAACGTCCAGCGGAGACGGATCAGCTCGATCAGAGCATTAGCTAGAATAGATCGGATTGAGGGATTTCCCTTGAAGGGATGCCGATACCGGGGCCAGTCCATGGGCAGCTGTGAAGAGGAGCAAACCGACATGGTCTCACCGGGATATGGCGATCCGGGTGAGAATCAGGGTGGATGATGGATGGATGAATGAAGTGGAGGGGGGAATGGAAAGGAACCATCGCAAGGGAAACGGTGAAGTTGGGCTTGAGCCTTGAAGGGGATTCCTACGAATCCCCGTGGAAGGTAATCAAAGTCTGCGTAGTTCGGGGTGGTGCCGGTAAACCGGCATGAGGGTGGAACTTGGTCCGATGGGCATCATCAACGAACTGACGTGAATGGGAAGGACCAGAAGGGTCCTAGTGGTGATGGGCTTGGACCTCATGGAGGCTTCCTACGTACCATGTCGTGACATGGATCAATGACCACGTAGTTCACAGGGGATTCGTCGGCGAACCAATGTGAAAGTGGACCTTGGTCCGACTGGTGTCATCAGCGAACCAACGTAAAGGTGGACCTTGGTCAGATGCATCAGCGAACCGACGCGAGGGTGGACCTTGGTCCGATGAGAGATGGGCTTGAACCTCAGGGAGGATTCCTACGTACCATGCCTTGGCATGGATCAAATACCTCGTAGTTCAAAGGGTTTCATCGGTGGACCGACGTGAATGTAGACCTGTGGGTCCACTAGTGGTTGGCTTGAACCTTGGGAAGGTTTCCTATGTACCATGCCTTGACATGGATCAAAGTCCTCGTAGTTCAAAGGATTGATGGAATACAGTTTAACGTCATGCAGGACGGTAGTGAACCCTGACGTGAATGAACAAAAGGCGGTGGGTGTCGGTGAACTGATGTAAATGAGGGACCTTGGCCCAATGGGAGATGGGGGCTTGACACACTGACAAGGAGATGGTCTGGGCCAATGATTTTTGGGCCTGAACCTCGGGGAGGCTTCCTATGTACTATGCCTTGACATGGATCAAAGTCCTCGTAGTTCGGGTTGGTCACAACGGCTTGCCGTCGGATTGGAATGCAGTTTAAGGTCATTCCGGATGAGGGGCATACGGTTTAACGTCATGCTGGACGAGGGTATGCAGTTTAACATCATGCTGGATGAGGGCGAAACTTGACGTGAATTGAATG
Organism: Viscum album; assembly: GCA_963277665.1. Lineage (NCBI taxonomy): Eukaryota > Viridiplantae > Streptophyta > Magnoliopsida > Santalales > Viscaceae > Viscum > Viscum album. The sequence continues at coordinate 817,000,821 of OY728162.1, forward strand.
ACCGAGTAATGTGGCTTGAACCTCATGGATGCTTCCTACGTACCATGCCTTGACATGGATCAAAGTCATCATAGTTCTCTGAGGGTGGGGGTCAGGGTCGGTGCTCACTCTAAGCCCACGTGAGTCATGCTCAGTGTGAGAAACAAGAGGTTGCAAGGACCTGATGATCATGTCGCGAAGGATGCGTCCGTGAGAAGCGAAGAGGGGCTTACGCGTTAGGCGGTCCATGGTGCTGGGACTTACTCCATGATAGAGGCCCAGAGTGAGACAAAGCGCAGCGAAAGAGGGATTTGGGACCAATGATGGGAGGTTCCTGGTTCCCTATCACGCCCTCCACTGACCTTGGTAGTGGGGAAGTATGGAGATGCAGGGGTGCATCCATCCGTTGGGGAAGTAGGGTCGCCCTTCTCCTGAGAACATACGCCACTCTAATAAGGAGGATATCATCCCTTGTGGATGGGTGATTCCACTCCCGTGGAGACGAGTGGCGTAAAAAATGTTCGAGCTGGGGGGACCCTTCGTGAGAGGCACGAGGTCGGGTCACAGTTTAACGTCATGTGTTGAGGACATGGTGCTTGGAAGTTTAATGTCCGGCAGTTCGGATGAGGTGGGTTCACTATGCACCCCTAGGACTTACATAACCGGTACCCTCTGGTCCATGGGGGAGGGAAGGTACCAGTAAGGTCGTGGTCAAGGGGGGTTGTGGAGCGAACCATCAAAGGGTCCACGTTAGCGTGGCTATGCGAAGAAGCAATAGCCGTTAGCGTGCCTATGAGAAGAAGCATTAGGCAAAGCAACGCTACGGGTGGTATTGTCCATGGGACTTTGAAATCACATCGTTCAAAACTGGAGGGTCGCATGGGAAGAGGAATTTCCAAGAAAAGGAGTGTGCTTCACGAAGTGGAGTGCCTTGGCCTTGGCACGGGGCATAGGTATGAGTGGAGGGTGCTTCGCGAAGTGGAACAGTGTTCGCGGAGCACTGCCTCGCGAAGAAGAGGTACCTCGTGAAGTAGGGTCCTTCGAAGCAGTGTGCTTCGCGATGTGTAGCGATCCTACCTTAGCATAGGTATCACTTGTACAGGTTCGGTGTTTCGCGAAGCATAAACGCTCCGCGGCTGCCCGGGTTCCCTTGGGAATCCCCTTCCTTCGCGAATGACCTTGAGCTTCGCGAAGGGAATCCCTCTCAAAAGAGGGGCTCAAAACGATTCAAAGCGAAGGCGTCACGCGAAGTAGAAGTACCTCGCGAAGCTCATGATTCCCGAGGGCAAAGGGTGCTTCGCGATTCGGGAGAGGAGAAGCCGAAAGGTCGGATTGTCCATCCTCCGGGACTCAGGGGGAGTCCAATATTTATAGGGAAGGGGTGCCACGAAGCAGAACTCGCGCGCCGCCTCAGGTGCTTTGCGGCGCGCTCGCGAACGTCAATGGCGTATGCGAAGAGTTACCACCTATGGAGCTTCGCGGCGGGCTCGCGAATGTCAAATGCGTTCGAGGAGAGTTACTGCCTCTAGAGCATCGCGGTGGTCTCGCGAATGTCAAATGCGTTCACGGAGAGTTACCGCCTCTGGAGCTTCGCGGCGGGTTCGTGATGCTCGGGGTGCTTCGCGTCGGTGCTTCGCGTCGGTGCTTCGCGAGGCAGCGTGCCAACTGTCTTTTTTGTCCCTTCCTTTCCTGTAATATTTTGGTGCCAAAAAATTCCCCCCTCAGTCTTGGAGCCTCAGAGGGTGAAGGGTCGAAGTCTGAGGGAAAATCTCCAAAATTTTCAGTCGTTCGCGATGCAGCTTCATGAAGGGGGCCCGCGGTGCTGACCAGGGCCACGGATCCATACGCGCCGTGATGCTCCGCGCGGGTGAGGCGCACCGTGATGCTCCAGGGTCGCCACCTATAAATAGGGGGTCGACCTCTTTTGTCTTCATGTGACTTCCTTGTCTTTTTGTGCTCTCAACTTCGCGAAGCTCCGCGTACTCCACGACAGCCCTCCGTGAATCGAGATTTGCGGCGAACCGCGGGTCTCTGACTCCGCGACCGCGCCAAGCGAACTCCTGTTTGCCGGCCTAGGCCAGACTTCGAGGCTTGATCTCGCGACCAACCTTCGCGATTCAGCTTCGTGATCCGGCTTTGCGATCCGTTCTGAAAAATTTCTTTTCTGAGTGCCGTAATTGAAATGGCCCATCAAGAAGCTATATTGGGAGTGCTTGCAGATGCCGCTCGTCGGGATGAGATGGCCAACTGTCCAGGCCTTGGGGAGATGGTCCGAAGCCATTCGGACCACGCTTCTTTGACAGATCTGCTATCAAAGGGTCAGAAGGATTATCCGCAGTCCAAGAAACTGCCATTGTATGGCTTCGGGTTGAGGGATGACGTCTTCATCCTGGAGGCGAGTAGGGACGAACCAGCTTGCTGGTTTAGGAGCACACCATGCCAGCACGAATGGTTCAGGGCGGCCGATGGTCATGTGCGGGAGGACTTCACACACGTCACCACTGACTGTCTCTACAACCATTTGAACGATATTGACGGGAAGCCACTGCAACCAGAGACGTCCCCTCCTCTCTACCGCACCATGCTGAAGGGGGATTTGCAGGATTCGAAGAAGGGATGGTCCGATGAGTGGGACCTGCGCCAGGGCGGCAACTTTACTGATGACTGGGCCCGGGCCTACTGGGTAGGCGCCTCATGCGAGGAGTTTGGGGCCGAGATGAGGAGAGTGGGGTTGTATGAGGCGGCATGGGCCTCCCAATTCCAAATTTACCAACCAAAGCAACTGATGCCGGAATTGCTGAGCAGATGGTCGTCTAGGACCAATACCTTTCACCTGCATCACGGGGAGGTGGGCATCAGCCTGTGGGATGTCCACCAGATTTCTAGGGTTCTGATCTTGGGAGCCATGTATGATGAGTTCCTCCCTGTCATGAGCATGTGGGAGGATACAGAACAAATGCCGCGACTGGCGTCAGTGTTGATGGCGCTCGTCCCTGGAGAGGATAAGGTGGCAGTGAGGGATGTCCACTTTAGGAGATGGTTCAAGTGCTTCCTGAATTTCCCAGAGAATCGAGAGTTCCCTCCGAGGCCTTGAACTTGTCTGAGGGCGGCCCAACGGGGCAAGGGGCACTCGTATTGGCGGGTCTTGGAGGAAATCCAATGGAAGACTTGGGGTTTCAGTGTCAGCACAAAACAACAGCCGATAGTCAGGCTGGCGGCGTTCATCGTGGCTCTCATCCACGGTTGGATCCTATCGGTGAGGGATACAAGCATGGGGGTGCGACACAACTCGTTTATTATGGCGTCCATGTTGGCCATGGGGCAGCGGATCAATCTAGGGATTCCAATGCTCGCCAAACTGTACAGAATGTTGTGGCACATTAGCGAGGGCAAGAAGCCGCAAAGGATATGCGGGCCCTTCCACCTCCTGTATGGGTGGATCACAGCGCAAATCAGGGGGATTTATGAGTATCCAAACCCCATTTCGCCACCGAGATCGAACTTCCGCCCCTCCATCCTGAACACGGTCGGGAGATTCCCGTTCAAACTAGCCATGCCGATGGTGCTGAATCGGGTGTGGAGGGTGGATGATTTTAATTTCTATCCCTTCCCATTGTCTACGGGGATACTTACTAATGATGGGTGGGGAATAGAAGAACATCAGGCTTACCTCCTGGCCTTTCGAGGTGGAGTTTTGGTGGCACGAGTAGATCGTGAGCCACTCTGCGAACCGTACACCCCGCATCGGTTTGCGAGGCAGTTCCGGTGCCTCCAGCGGCTGACCCCGTAGGTCTACTGGGGGGTGCGTCAAGAGGAGCACCCGTGTGTGATGAGGCAGTTGTGGATCATGCTCACACGGGAAGATGGGAAGATGAGAATTACATTGCCTCCATCCACCGCCGCTTTTGGATTGGTGAGGGAGTATGCCATTAGTTGGGAGGTGGCTTACCCAGAGGAGATGCTGAAACAACCAACTATTCGGGTCGGTGACGGTGGGCCTCCTCTATCTCGAGGCCGGGGTCGGAGGGCGGCTAGGGCCGCTCGCGGTAGCGGGGCTTCAATGGTGGCGAGACCCGCACCGGCTGAGGGTATGGCAGTAGCGGCGGATCCGATGATTCCGGAAGAGCAGGGCCATCCGGAGGGGCAGCCACCAAGGGGATTCTGTAGGATATCCACTCAGGCTCCAGGGAAGCGCCTGTTTCATATCGACATGGCAGAGGATGTCGTCTTCCCGGAAGCCTGGGACATTTGGGATGTCAACCGGAAGTTCCTCAGCCCACCCGAGATATGGGACCACCTGAATCTCCTCGGGATGGAATTACCGGGCATAGGCCCAGTCCGGGATGGAGTCATGGTGTCTCCGGCGGAGGCATAACAATACTTGGACGAGCTAGAGGATTACGTCCACTCCAGTGGTGTCCCTCTATCAATGACAGACCAGGTGAGGGTACTGTTGAATCAAACGGTCCCCCCCACAGTTATCGGCTTCCGATCTGAGGGAGCGCTTCCCCCTACCGGAAGAATCAGAGGACTCCTCTCGGGAGGATGAGGATGGAGGAGGGAGTCCACTGGAGGTGGGAGAGGTCGGAGATCAAGGCTCAAATTCCGACGATTTCACGGAGGCTCTTGAGGTAGCATTCCGAACTTCCTTCCTTACGATCTGTTCTTGGGTCACCATGGACTTCTCACCGACGTTTAAGCCATGCAGGAGGAACTTGTTCGCAGGCCTCGTTCTTGCCCCTCGGTGGGTGATGATGCGGGATCTCCAGAACCCGCGCCTATGGTTGCGTCCAGTTCCGTGTCTGGTGGGACCAGAGCACCCGAGGAGGCTCTTCTGGAATCTCCAGACCTTCCAACAATATACCGAGGGCCTCGCCTCGGGGTCCCGTCAGTACCGGCTCAAGAGCAGGGTGCAGAAAGACTGGTCGGGATGTCTGGTGGCATCCCTCCTAGGGGAATGCCGGTGATGGTGGCGATAGTCCCCCCATCTCCTCAAGCTGCGACACACATCATCACTGGCGGGACCACCAGTAGGGCCACGCCTGAGGTCATCGAGGTGGACTCTGATGAAGAGGATCAACCGGTCGGTCCCAGTCCTGTCACGCCTACTTCAGCACCAGGTGCCGTATTGGATTCAACACCAGATGTAGATCTTTCCGAGGATTTATTGTGGGCGTATCCTGCGTACGAGCCTGCCAATCGCGCAGACTAGGACGAAACGGCCTCTGACGAGGAGGACAACAACATAGTTCACCGCCGATCGTGGAAGCTAATCACACGCTTTATCAAGGACACCCCCCCAAGCGCAATGGCTGGCCGAAATGGATAGACTCTGCTCGCTGTTGCGCGAACTGTGTGCCGGGGGAGTGGATGCCCAATGTCCTCACGCACTCATCCGAGATCTTATGGATGAGAAGATCCGGGAGCATGATCGTGGGCTCAGCGTGGGCTGGCAGCGGAAGAAAGGCGACCAACATCAAGAAGCTCCAGGTGGCTGAAGTCAAGGTCCAACATATGCAGACCCGGGCAGATGAGCTTTCAGCCTCTCTTAATGCACAATCTGAGCTGATCTCACGGTTGAAGGCCCAGCTGGCAGAGGCAGAAGAGAATATGAGGCAGGCCTCTGGAAAGATGTTTGTCATTCAAGCTGGCGTAGAGAGGGCTAAAGCCAAGGCTGACGAACTGCTCCCCACCGCTGCTGAGGAGGAGTGGGAGCTAAGTCAGTGGCAGCAAGCCTTGGATGCCACAAGCCAACGGGTGGCGGAGCTGCAACGCTCTTTTGACGGGGTCAACCCATCCATGGGGGGAGTCGCCCTCCGAGTATTGTAACAAACCAAAAACCTTTTATTGTTACTTTCGTGCTTCAATTTTTTTTTGTTTTGAATGCTGTAGCATGCACGATTTCCACTGTTTGAATCACCTTGTTACATCCCTACAATGTTTTCAGGACGTTCGGCGACAATTACCCAAGCCCACGTGGGTCGAGCCCGATGTGGGAAACAGGGGATAGTTGGCTTCTCGTCCCACCTAACATAGGAGTGAAGACCATGCTCCAGGCATCCGGGGTTCGGATTTCCAGTCCGGATTTCCGAAAGATGGGAGAGGATTGACCGGAGAAAGAAGTTTCCAGGATAGTCGAATTACCGTTTCTTCAGCGTGCTCTTATGCACGAACGGCGCAATGCCAGGGGCGCTGAAATCGGTCCAAACAGGTGAAAATGGGAAGTGTGAATCACAATACCCAAGATTCGGAGCACTGTGGGGATGGCGTGACAATAAAGGACAATCGTTAACCATGGTGGAGAAGCGGTACCCTTACTATGTTAGCCTGTAATGGGGACAAAAATGAGGGTCAACTGTTGACCATGTTCGAAACACGGGACCATGTAACAAATATTTTCGGTCAATCTTTCGGGACATTGACCTAGGACAGTTGGCGAACCATAGGTCAAACATCTGTACTGTTAGGGGGTCCTTCCAAACATGACCATTCTTCCAGAACATTGGCCCAGGATGGTAGGTGAGCCAATGTAGCATGAGACCAGGCCGTTAGGGGGTCCCGTGAGACATGAAAGGGGATGAGGGTCTGAATAAGGGTCATGCAAAGCATGGAATATGGAGTGATGGTTTTTCCGAACAGAATCCAACACTCAGGTAGTTACACCACCGTGGTGGGATTAAAACATATTGGCGCATTGGTTTGATCATGGATAATTACTTCTTTCAGATAGGGCCTCTCTGGCGAGGGGGTCTATCACTTCCCAATGGGATCTTGGGGCATCCTGAACTTGTTCAGGGAAAAAATATAGCTACATAGTTCCCCTAAAGGGGTCAGGCCAGAGGGCCAGAAATGGGGAGGAACGAGATTTTGCGATTCCTGAGGCTGGACCCTAGGTGAAATGCCTGGGTGTCTCTATGTATCCCATAAGGATGAGAATCAAGCCATACGTAGTTCTGGAAGCACAGTGCATTCAAAGACCAACAATGGCAAGTGAAATCCTCTTTGTTAGAGGCTCTGGTGCATCCCATGATTAACATGGGGCATCCTGAGCTTGCATAGGGTAGAACCGCAGTTTAGTGTCATACGCTGAGGATACATGACCTCCTGTAGTTTAACGTAATACGATAGGACGTGGAATAAAAGGGAAGATCCCAGGAAGCGTGTGGTGCGGTAGATATGAAACCGATGTGAATGAGGACCTGGAGTCCAAATCACACCATGTACCCCCAGAGAAAAATCTTCAGGTCGAGGGACCAAGAGTGAGGATCAGGCTGGGCCCGAAGCAGAGTGGTCGGGCTTCCCTATGTACCCCATGAGGATGGGAGTCAAGCCATACATAGTTCTGAAAACGCAGTTTAATGTCTTGCGGGATGATGAGAAGCCTGGACGTGTCGGTACACATCCCTCCAAAACTACTAAGCCCACATGAGTCGTGCTCGGTGTGGGAAACAAGAAGCAGTGGTGGGAATTTCCCGACACAAAAAGGGGGTAGGTTAGGGAAAAGGGACGTTCGGTGAATACCGGCCCAATGAAACTGACACGATCATTTAGCGCACTTAGATGCGCGAAGAGAAAGAGCCGAGTATGATGGAATTCCACTTGAACATGGGGAAGTGGAAATGTGTGAATCATGGCGCCCGAGATTCAGATCACGATGATGGCAGCGTGACGATGGAGGATAAATGTTGAGCGTGGCGGAAAACTAGCATCCGTATCATGTTAGCCTAGAATGGGGACAAAAAATGAGGGTTGACCGTTGACCATGTTCGAAACATGGGACCATGTCACAAATGTTGTCAGATATCTGTAGGGACATTGGCCCGAAACGATTGGAGGACCCTTAGGTCCAGCATTCATGGAGAGCCCTTAAGCCTAGTATCCATGTCGTCTGAGGGTCCTTTTGGATGTGGAAGAGGATGAGGATCCAAATAGCGAGCTCACGAAGCATGGTCATGGGATGAGGAGGATGTCCCTGTGAAAATCCCACACTTCGGGCTCTTTGTCAAAACACATCTGAATACGACAACGAGACGTATTAGATAGAGGGAGCAGATTCCTTTCCCATAGGGAGATCTTAGTTTAGGGTCGTAGAATCCGGACCATGGATGGGAAGAGACATAAGAGGCACATGGTGGAGTAACTCAAACACCTGGAGTAAATGGGAATAGGGGGTGTGTACGGTGCGGTGAACAACCTGACGTGAATGAGGACATAATCCCATATCACATCGGCTGACCCCTTTGGGAGAGGTTTTTGGTCAAGGGACCGAAAGCGAAAGTTAGGATGGGCCCAGGGGGAAGTTCCCGGGCGCTCCTACGTATCTCATAAGGATGATAATCAAGCCTCACATAGTTCTTGATGGACCTTGGACCATGAATGGGTAAAAGGATCAGGGGACGCATGGCATCAAGACCCGACGTGAAGGAGGACCTAATCCCTACTCACCATGCGTTCTCTGGGGAAATGCTCGAGTCGAGGGACCGAACACAAAGGTTAGGTTGGGCCCGCGAGGAAGTGTCCGGGCACTCGTACGTATCTCATGAGGATGAGAATCAAGTCACACGTAGTTCTTAGAGGTGACATGGTAAGATACCAGTGCCGGGGGAAAAGGGGAGTGCGGCCGTGGACCTTGCACTAAAAGAAGCGGAATTTGAGAAATCTTGTTTGTTCTTTAAGGTGAGTGGTTTTTTTTGTGAAGCGACAGGCCTAGAGTAGTAGGCCGTGGTGTCTCCACAAGGATCAAGCCATGATAGGCGTTGAAAAATGGCATGGAATGTGACCAATACCCAACGTGATTTCCTCTACAACGAGGTCACCACAATGCAATGCCATTTTTCGTCGTGCAGCTAGGACAATAATGTCACAGTTTAGGGTCGTATGATAGGACCAAGCATGCATTTTATCTTCATGCAGCACAGACGTAGCAGAGACGATGCTATGCAGGGAATGTGCGCAGTGTTATAAAACACAATTGATGGAGACATGATCCCACATCACATTGTACGCTAATCGGAGAGGGAGACCTTAGGCCGAGGGGCCTATATAGAGGTAAAAGGTGAAACAGGGGGAGAGACTGGCTCCCCAAATGGGTTGTACCCAAATACAGGGCGTCCGGGCGGTCCTACGTATCCCATGAGGATGGGAATCAAGTTGAACGTAGTCTCGGATGGATCTTATTTTATGGTCTTAGAGCTCGGACCATGGGAGCCCCGAAGGACGCCATATTGCACCTTTGTCCCCCTGACAGGCAAAGGTGCACTGAGGGATAGAGCCAAAAGTGTCGAGATTCCACTTGGACATGATGGGGTGGAAAATGATGTGAATCATGCAACCAACATTCGAGGACTGAAGGGGCTGGCGTGACGATAGAGGATTACTGCTGACCATGTTCGCAACACAGCATCCTATCGCGTTAGCCTAAAATGGGGGCAAACAAATGAGCATCGACCGCTAACCGTATTCGGAACGCGGGATTTTATTGATTTGTTGTCCAAAACCCTCGGGGGCGTTGGACCGTAACGGTAGGAGAGCCCTTGGGCGTTGTATCTAGGCTGTTCTTGGGGGTCCCTCCGGGTGTGAAAGGTAACGGAAGCCCGAATGGAGGGGAACACGAAGCTTGACAAGTGGAAGGAACTTGATCAAGTTGAATCTGACACTCTTGGTCCCAGACCAGAGTACTCTTAACACATGGGTGAACCACTGCAAGGGGTCGAGAGACTCAACTTGGGGGTAACCAAGATATGGCAGGTTCCCGGGTGAAGGGGGCATGGTTCCCAAAACCTTGTATCATACCTACATATCCCCCTCCTCGAGAGGGATAGACCAAGTGTCCTAGGTGACCGGAAGATCAGGAGATCTATAAGAGGTGGGGCTGGACCTGAATCCTAGACATTCAGGTGGTCCTACGTATCTCATAAGGATGAGAATCAAGCCATTCATAGTTCTGGAGGGTGCCTTTTAATGTCATGCGAGACAAGGAATAAGAGGGTTATCTCTCAGAACGGGGGTGTGCCTGGTGCAACTATTGCTTACCCGACGTGAATGAGGACATAATCCCGCACTACGCCACACGGTCCAGTAGTCAGGGTCCTGAAGGCAGGACCAGGGAGGCGAATTAGCTGAACTCAAGATGGACCCAAAGACAGGAGGTCTGGGCATTCCTACGTATCCCGTTAGGATGGGAATCAAGCTGAGCGTAGTTCTGAGAGGATCTTAGTTTATGGTCATAGAGCTCAGACCATGGATGGTGGAAACTTCCCGAGTAAGCGCAGATGTCAACCCGATCCCTAAGCCCACGTGAGCTAAACTCGGTGTGGGAAACAAGGGGGAAGATCCTTATCACAATACTTGGGGCGCCCATCGAAGGGGAGTCGGCAGAGAGCCCCGAAGGACACCTTTGACGCGGCTTGTTCCCCCAATGCGCAGACGTGCACGGAGGAAAAGTACCAAGAGTTACGAGATTCAACTTGGACACGGTGAAGTGATGAAGGGTGTGAATTGTGTACCCGACATTTTGGGCTTAACGGATTGGCGTGGCGATAGAGGAAAACTGTTAACCATGGTGGAAACACAGCGTCCATATCACATTAGCCTGAGGTGGGAACAACAAACGAGCATCGACCACATTCGCAATGCAGGATTTTGTCAATTTGTTGTCCAAAATCCTCGGGGGCGTTGGCCCGTAACGGTAGGAGAGCCCTTGGGCGTAGTATCCAAGCCATTCATGGGGGTCCCCCTGGGTGTGAAAGATGATGGATGTCCTGATGCAGGGATACACAAAGCTTGGAAAGCGGGTGCGGACATGTCCGAGTAAAGATTGGCATTCCAGGTAATAAACCGGAGTACTCTTAGGCACATCGGTGAACTGCCGAAAAGGGATCGACAAAACAGCTCAGGAGGGAGAGGTACATGGCGTGGTCATTACGAGATCGACGTGAATGAGAAAATAACCTCACGCCACACCATACACTCCCAAAATAGAGGACCTGGGCCGTGGCCCGGAAAGGCCAAGGGGCCTGATGGTTAGGCATTGGTCAGGAAGGCCTGACCTGCTTGTAGTTTAACATCTTGCAATGAGGACGAGGGTCGGGGACCCGAGGAGGCCAAGGGGCCTGAGGCTGGGCCTCGTAAGGGAAGGCGTACGACATGGTAGATGATCCCGACGTGAATGAGGACGTAGTCCCACACCACACCGTACACCCCGGGTAAGAGGTTGGGCGGAGGGGCCCGAGAAGGCCAAGGGGCCTAAGGTCAGGCATTGGTCAGGAAGGCCTGACCTGCTTGTAGTTTAACGTCTTACATGAGGACGGGGGTCGGGGACCCGAGAAGGCCAATGGGCCTGAGGCTGGGCCTCGTAAGGGAAGGCGTATGTCATGGTACATGATCCCGACGTGAATGAGGACGTAGTCCCACACCACACCGTACACCCCTATGGGGAATCGGGGTCGTGGGCCCGATCTCTAGCACCACCCGGGGGGAAGTTTGTCACTTCGGGATGGGGCAGAACGAATCACTGCACTCGATGTTTGGGACATCTCGGGGTGGACCCGAAGATCCAGGACACTGTTGACCATGTTAGAAACACAGCGTTCCTATGGTGACCCGATATGGGAGCAACAAATGAGCGTCGACCGCTGACCAAATTCGCAACGCGGGACTTGTATCAGCTTGTTGCTTGAAAACCCTCGGGGGCGTTGGCCCGTTTCGGTAGGAGAGCCCTAAGGCATGGTATCCAGGCCGTTCTTGGGGGTCCCTATGGGTGTGAGAAAAAATGATAGAATCCCAGTCAAGGAGTGGGTGAAGCATAGTTGTATCCATCCACGAAAGAGGCAAACATCTCCAGGGGTATGTGCAGCCGGATAGAGGCTTTCTCGATGTGAGTTGGGGAAAAAGTGTGCACCCTGCCATACGTCTTGACTCGAGGAGAAGATTTTGGCTTTTGGGCTGGGCCAACAGACAAAATGTCTGGGCGTTCCTACGTATCTCATGAGGATGAGAATCAAGCCATACGTAGTTCTTGAAGGCCAGACAGTTTAGCATCATGCGGCGAGGACGTGGTAGGATAGAAGAATGGGAGTGGGCACATGGTGTGACCCTTACAATCCTTGTGTGAGTGGGGTTGTGTGAGTAGGGCTAAAAAATCCTACCCCACACTACACAAAGATCCTCCGAGGAAACTATTCCCAGGGGGGATAGTGGAAGAGAAAATCTTGGGGCTAGGCTCAAGACGAGGCGTCAAAGCATTCCTACATATCCCATGAAGATGAGAATCAAGCCACACGTAGTTCTTAAGATGTATTTTAACATCATGCGGGACGGGGATGCATCTCATTTGGGGATGTGTAAGGTACGACAAGTAATCTGACGTGAATGAGGATGTAATCCCGCACCATACCGTACAATCCCGCAAGAGGGTAAGTCGGGGAAAACCAAGGGATTGAGGCCGGACCGCGGTCAGGGAGACCTGACCAGCTTGCGGTTTAATGTTTCATGGTGAAGACTGGGTCGTGGGCCCGAGGAGGCCAAGGGGCCTGAGGTTGAGCCTCGGTTAGGAAGGCCTGACTGGATTGCAGTTTAACGTCTTACAATAAGGACGGGGGGGGGGGAGATCTTAGTTTAAAGTCATAGAGCTCGGACCATTTTGCAGTTTATCGTCTTGCAGGACAAGGATGCAGTTTAAGGTCATGTAGGACTTTACAGTTCAAGGTCGTGTTGGACCATAACGTGCAGTTTAAGGTCATGTGGGACCATTTCACAGTTTATCGTCTTGCAGGACGAAGATGCAGTTTAAGGTCGTGCATGACCCTTTTTCCCTAGGCAAAGTATCGCTTGAGGAACTTGGCATTGGTGGGAGGGGTTATGCGCTCTCCATCCGTGGTCACCAAGGAGTATGCTCCATTGGGGTAAACCTTATGGATGATATAAGGCCCTTCCCATTTGGGTTCTAACTTGGGTGGTTTCCTACCGGGAATCATTGGCGCTCGAAGGGCTAGTACTAGGTCGCCTTGTAGGAAAGAACGGAGACGAACCTTCTTGTTGAAGGCCCTTGCTATCTTATCCTGATGCCTTTCCAGACTGTGCAGGGCACGAAGCCGGTTCTCGTCCAGTGCTTCTAATTCAGCTAGACGGATTTCGGCTACCTCATCTGATGTCTGGTGATCATAGACTGTGGTGCGTAACGACGGCAGCTGGATCTCAATGGGTATGACGACCTCAGCTCCATACACCAGGGAATATGGGGTCACCTGGGTAGAGTTGCGAGTCGTCGTCCGGTAATCCTAGAGGGCATTGGGGAGCTTGTCCGACCAACTTTTCTTGTTCTGAACAACCATCTTCTGCAAAATTTTAGAGAGGGTTTTATTTAACGCCTCGATCTGTCCATTTGCCTACGCGTGGTAGCGGGTGGTATGGTTCGACCGGATGTCGTACTTGGCGTACAATTTCTTTAGTTCAGCTGCTCGGAAGTTGGTGCCATTATCGGTGAGGACGGCGTGAGGGACCCCAAACCTGTGGATAATATTGGAGCTCACAAAGTCAACGATGGAATGGGCCTTGACCTCTTTGAGTGGAACTGCCTCTGCCCACTTGGAGAAGAAATCTGTAGCAGTCAGGATGAACCTACACTAGCGGGCTGTTGCCGGTGGATACGGTCCTACTACATCAAGTCCCCATACTGCAAATGGCCAAGAGTACTTGGTGGGGTGGAGGGTCTCCGGCGACCGATGCAGGAAGTTGGCGTGAACTTGGCATGCGTGGCATCTCTTGGCATACCCAATACAATCATGGATCATAGAGGGCCAGAAGTACCCCAACCCCCGGATTTGATGGGACAGCTTCGGTCCAGCTTGATGGGCGCCATAGGAACCGGCGTGAACCTCTTACATAACTTGATGTATCTCTACTCCTTGAATGAAACGAAGGAGGAAACCATCTATGCTCCGCTTATAAATGATCTGTTCAAGACTGGGGCCGCTCTGGTGGGTGAATTGCAGTGTGCGGCGTCGGATTCGCTCGCGCTCGGCCCAGTCGTCCGTGAGGTGACCATTTTGGAGATACTCGACAAAAGGTGCCCTCCAGTCGAGAGTGGCTTCAACCACTGTGTCTGATAAACCCGGGACCCCTGACGTGGAGGGTCAGACGATGAGATGACCTACCCACAGGCCATCATTGTCTTTTTGGGTGATGGGGGCAATGACTCTCTAGTGTGCCACATGTATGATCAAATCATCTTGCTCGGGTTCTGCGAGGGACGCGGCCAAGCCAGCCAAGGCGTCTGCTTGACCGTTCTGTGAACGTGGGACAGGGGTAACCTCTGGTCGAGAGGAGAACTGGGCCATTAGGCGGAGGGTGTACTCCAGCAACGGTGCAAGCTCCGGCTTCCTGACGAAATAGTTGCCATTAACCTGTTTGATTACCAGATCAAAATCTCCCTTCACATGTAGATGGGGTACATGGATCTCGAGGGCCAACTCGAGGCCGGTGATGAGAGCCTGGTACTCTGCCTCATTGTTCGTACAACCTTCTAACAACAGGAACGAGTATGGAAGGACAGCTTACGCCGGGGTAATGAAGACAATACCCAGGCCCACTCTGTTGAGCTTGGGATCGTTGAGCCGCCTACCAGTGGGGCTCCGGGAGGCGCCGTCGAAATACATTTTCCAACACGGGATGGCATGATCGACTGAGAGGATCGTCTCATCAGGAAACTCCAAGTCCAGGGATTGATCCGCGGAGGTCGGATGGGCAGCTAAAAAGTATTCCAATGCCAGTCCCTTAATGGCCTTCTGAGGTACGAACCTGATATCAAAATGCTGGAGGATCACTGCCCACCGTGCTAATCGGCCAGTCAGTATGGGGCGGTTCAGGCTGTACTTCAGTGGGTCTACCCGGGAGACCAATTGCACCTCATGGTGCTGCAGGTAATGTCACAACTTCTGCACGGTGAAGATGAGCGTAAGGAAACTCTTTTAGATAGGGGAGTATCCGACCTCTGTATCGAGAAGCATGCGACTGAGATATTAGAGACTGTTCTCAGTACCCTCGTGATTCTTCTGGGTGAGAAGCGCACCGAGGGATCTCTCCAGGGTAGTCACGTAAAGGACCAACGGCTTTCTGGAGACGGGTGGCATCAAGACCAGAGGTTGGAGAAGATAATGCTTGATTTCCTCGAAGGTGGTATGACACTCCTCATCCCATTCGTAGGCGACACCCTTCTTCATGATCCTGGAAAAGGGCTTACACCTTCCGGCCAGATTCGCGATGAATCGGTGTATATATGCTAAGTGGCCTTGAAGGCCTCGAAGTTCCCGAATGTTGCTCGGGGGAGGCATTTGGCTGATGGAATTGATCTTCTCCGGGTCGATCTCAATACCTCGGTATCTAACAAAAAAGCCCAAAAACATCCCAGAGGTGACCCCGAAGGCACACTTCAACGGGTTCATCTTCAGGTGACGGGACCGGAGGAAACCGAACACCTTATCAAGGTCTTTGAGATGGTCCTGGTGCTGGCATGATTTTAATACGAGATCATCTACGTATCATTCCACCAATGTTCTGAGAATCATCTTGAATATGCAGTGCATGGCCCTCTGATAAGTGGAACCTGCATTTTTCAAACCGAATGGCATAACCTAGTAGCAAAAGGTACCTTGGGGAGCCCTGAAGGCAGTGGACTCCTCGTCCTTGGGGGCCATCTGGATATGATTGTACCCAGAATACCCATCCATGAAAGAGAGAGCTTGGAACCCAGCCGTGGCGTCAATCAATAACTTCGTCACCGGAAGTGGGAAGTCATCCTTTGGGAAGTGGCGATTAAGATCGCGAAAGTCGATGAAGACTCTGATCTGCCCATTCTTCTTCCTGACTGGCACAATATTGGCGAGCCACTTGGGGTACTGGACTTCCTTCACGAAGTTGGCTTTGATAAGCTTGTCAACTTCGGCCTCAACCATAGCACCATGAGAAGGGTGAATCTTCCTGGGAGGCTGCTTAAACCCGCGATGTCTTGCCGGGAGGCCCAGATGGTGAATGGCTACCTGGGGATCTAGTCCTAGAATCTCGTTGTAACTCTAGGCAAACACGTCACGGTGCTGTTTGAGGAAATCTACGTACTACTGCCACTCCTTGGGGGACATGGCTGCACTGATCAATGTGGGTTTTGGATCTTCCTCGCTACCAAGGTTCACCTGTATCAGCTCATCAACTGTGGTAGAGACGTCTTCCTCAAAGGCGGGGGGATCATCCTCCAGGTCTTCCTCCCCACCCGTGGGGGGATTTCCCACGACGGGAGATACTCCTGGGCTATCAAAACCCGAGGGGCAGCTGGTGCCAGCTTGGGCAGTAGTGGTCATCATGTTTGGGGACTCACTCGCCATTGAGACCATAGCAATGAAGGCAGTCGACCCTATCACATCTGGCCTTCAGCCTAAGGGGCCACGTTTGATGATATCAAAGCAGTGGTGACGTGTCGGCCTGAGTCGGTGGATTCCAGCCTGGTGGAAGAGACACGTATGGCGTACCACCATTTTCATAAGCTTGACATTCTGGTACCGTACAGGGGTAGGAGGTTCCAGGATCACCTGAGCCTGGTTGATGTAGGAGTATGAGGTGATTTTCTTCCGTCGCTTGGACACAAGAACATGCCTTCCTTGTGTACCCGAAACAACAAAACGTTGCCCCATGTCGGGGGTTGTGGCCTCCAACCGGTGGATCGGGAGGACGTAGGCGTCATCCATGCTTTCCCAGGGATCACTTGTGACTGGGGCAGGTTCATCCTCACTTACTAGGATTTTCTTATCCTTACTTTAGTAATAACCCTAATCCAGATAGCGGGCCTCACAAGAAGCAAAGGGAGACGCATATCCTTGGAGCACGCCTACTCAGCCGTTGAGTGAGTATTTGAAGCACTGGTGATACAACGAAGGGACTGCTGCATGCAGATGAATCCATGGCCTACCCATCAATGCATTGTAGGTGGTGTCCTGAGAGAGGACCATGAACTCAGTGATGGCAATTAATCCACTGAACTGTGTCTTCAGGCGGATCTTGCCTACTAGGGTTTGCTCGGTCCTGTCGTACCCCTGTATTATGAGGTCAGAGGGAGTTAAATCACCTTCAGATAGACCCAACTTTCGCAACGTCTGAGTCGGAATTAGGTTGATCCCGGAACCCGTGTCAACGAGGCAGCGGCGGACTTCCACACCATTGAAGTGGCCAGTGATGTATAGCGGGCGAATGTGCCCCTATATAGGAGGGTCCCCATCCTCACTGGAGAACGAGATAACCGCCTGACATTCGGCGTTTTCAATCGTCTCGGTATGGAAGGCTTCTTCAGCTACTACCTCCGTCTCAAACTGGAGGGGGCTCCTTAGGGCATCGGAAAGTGCCTCACGCATTTCGGATGACAAGAGAAGGGCCTCAAGGATAGAAATCCTTGCCGGAATGCCGGCCAGGTGCTTCAGGACGTCATAATTTCATGCCAAATGAAAACCTTCTGCTTACAGGAGGTCGTTCGGCATTTGGAGGCATAGCGGGTCCTGCCGGTTGAACCGGCGATCAGCTAGTACTAGGTACATCCCGCTGCCTACTAGTTGAAGCCTAGAGAGTAGTCGCCAGACTAGGATTGGACAGCAGAGGCTGGCCTGTAGTCGGGAAAGACTGACTGTGATACGAACGAGTCAGCTCTCCCTGATCCAGTAGCACAAACGACAATGGAGGTAGAGCCAAGGGCGTTAGATGGGGTTGCGCATGCTGATATTTGCGCTGAGCCTGCTGTCTGGTCTCAGTAGCGTTCATGGATTGGCTAAAAGTTCCTGCTGATGTACCTCGATGACCGGCGCCATTGCGATTCCGCTGACGTTGACGTCGGCTGGAAACGTTGGGGAGGTTTGCCTAGCGTTGCCCCTCGTCGGGAGTCATATAGGGCCTTACCAGCTCCACGGTGTTAACTGAAGCGTACCCCTGGCTGTCGCTCGAGGAGTCATCCACCACTGGGAAGATTCTGGGAGGAATCCCTATTTCAGGGGGCATAAATTCGCCGAGAGTGCGGGATGACGACGACACCAATGGTGCGCATTGCTTCTTCTTGCGTCGCCGCTGCTTGCCCTTTTGGGAAGAGGTCGACTGTGAAGACGATACGGAGGTACCAGCTACTTCTTCTGAAGGTTCCGACTGCTTCAGGCGTGCCCGGATGATATCATGGGAACAGAAAACGGTTTTTCGAGCCATCAAGTCGTCGTATTTCTGGGATCCGTGGCTGGGGACCTGCTGCCACTCGCCTTCGCTGTCGCTACCGATCTCTGACCCTGCAAAGACACCCGCTACTTGTGCTGGTGCCGGGCCCAACCTGACTATGTTGTTGTTGACGTGGTCTTGAAGCCAGTCTTTAAACACATACCATTGCTTGAGGGTGTGCCCCAGAATCCGATGATAAGGAAAGTAGTTGGGGTGATCGGTGAGATTCGCCTCTGCCGGCCTTCTGCACTCAGTCAGGCGCACAATCCCTTACTCTAGAGCACTTCGGAAATAGCCAGGGACCTGATTTTTATTGAACGAATAAGTCTGGTGCCTTATTTCCGGATAGGGAGCCCTAGGGGCCTCGCCCTGATGAGGGGCCGGGGGGGCTACCGAGGAGGCAACGCCTGATTGTATCGCCTGGGTGGCGGTGGCGCATTGCGCGGGGGAACCTGTCGGTTCTGAGGCGGTCGCTGCTGGGCAGGAGCCTGTTCTTGAGGTGGAGGACCTCTGCGGGGTTGCGGGGATGGTGCTGCCAGCAGTAACTCTAGCTGCCTCGGGGCTTCTATTTGGCCCACCGCGGTAGGTTCAGCCCTAGCGGTCCTCCTGGCTGGGATCATAGGGGGCAAGAAACGTGCTTGACTAGCCTGCTGCAGGGCTTCCTCAAGACGCTGAGCCTTATCTGAGAAATATTTGAACCCTCCAGGGTAGTTCTGGGTAATCAGGGAGGGTAACAGCTCCGTTTTGACGTTCCCCACACACATCGTCCGTAATTTCTCCTGAGTCAGTGGCATATCGAGGGAATACGTAAGTCCCTTCCACCAGGTGATGAAATATGCAACTCGCTCATCAGGCCTTTTCTTGCACTTAAAGAGGTCTGCAATGCTGGTCTTCCGCGTGGTGGAGATGAACTGGTATAAGAACTGCCGGCGGAGATTCTCCCAACCGGTCACCGATCCGATGGGGAGTTGGTTGTACCAGACGAATGCTGGACCTTCCAATGTTTGTACGAAGCACCGGAGTTTGGCGGCTTCTTGCTGAGCTGGGGTCCCCAGCATGGGGCCACACCAGGAAGAAAAATGAGCCAAGTGCTGTGGTGGGTCCCCTGTCCCATTGAAGGGTGAGAAAGTGGGGTTCCCAAAACTCAGAGGTGTGGGAATATCATCCACCCACGCGGGATACGGATTTCCATCCGGTGGGACCGCCACCTGCAGCGTTTCCAACGCTTCGAGGCGGGCTGTGAGTGCCGCAATAAGATCATCCGGGTGGGGGTCCCTGTCTTGACGGGGATCCCTAACCACAAGTTCATTTACTGGTTCTTCAACACGGTATATGGCTTTGGTAGCTCATGGATCAACTGGCGGAACGACCTGCGGGGTGACTGGGGGAACCCATACTGGATTCTTCAGATTGCCCCGTCGTTCGGGGGTGGGGTGGGGGGGGGGGTTGCCGAGACGTATCGCTCCCTCTTTCCATAAGTTCCAGCTTCTGCTCTGTCTGTGGTAGTACCATGATCAGGGTTGCCCAGAGGCATCTCACCGGGGGGAAATTGTTCCTGCCCCTACTGCCCCGGCCTGGGATTACCATAGTCGGGTCACCACTCTGCGATGCACTCAGCCAAGAGCTCATCAACCATCCTCTTCTGCTCAGAAAGCTGCTGGCGTAACGTGGCCTTCTCAGGATCTTCTTCCGTTTTCTACACCGAGGCAGACGGGTCAGAGTGCTTGACAGTTCCGATGTGCTCCTTACCCTTGCCGGTATTTCGACCGAGTACCAGTGACTCGGTGGGTACGGGGAGGCCTAGCAGGTTCCTCTGCTGTCGGGTAACCCTCCTTGATGGGTCCAGGAGTGGCGGTACGCCCTCGAGGGGTAAGTCTCCATCGAGGAATTCAAGCTCGTCTTCCTTTTCCACTACGTCATCCATGTGGACCTCGATCCCTCTCGAGGGAATGTCTTCGATATCGCATAATGAATCGGGCTGCCGTCAGATAGGGTCAAAGAGGAGAGCGGCATAGTGTCCCCAACCACGGACTTTCGCATGGGGGGTAGCTTCCCTGACGATTTTGCGGAGTACTTCGAAACTCTGAACACATTTCCGTTAAAGGTCGCTCTAACGGACTGGCGACTCTGGGTGCTGGGCCACAAGGAGTGAGGCCGAATCGATCAGGCAGTATTGCTCACTGATTTATTCGAAGTGCTCTCGACATCTGGGGTACACCACCCATTCGTAACGAAGGAGAAAGTGTGTCACCCATAGGGTTTGACAAAATCACCCCACTTCTTCAGGGGTAAGGGATTCTGGTGCGCGAAAGTTTAGCGCTGCCGTCGGCCAGAACTTCTCCGGGAAGTAATCCACTGCAAGAATACTCTAGAACCTCCTGGGTTCGGACTCAGAGTCTGGCCCTGTATTGCCCCACTCGTCAACTGGGGGCGGCTAAGGGACCGGTAACGATACCGAGGCGGACCTCTGGGATAGAAAACTCAGCGGCGGAGAATACGGCGAACGAGCTGACTGGACACCGAATTCCGGGCCATCCTCTGAAGAGTAAGGTGACCTGGCCACGATGTCACAATACGATGGAATGATAGCCACAGCTTCCGACATAGGAGTCACAGCTACCGGCGACTGGTCATGTCGTCGCTCTACCCCCGTCGGCCCCCAAAATAGCTCTCTGTGATCTCTGGTAGAGGTAGAGGGCGCTTCTGGTGACAATGGAGGTGATTGCGCGGTCAAGACCTACGGAATTCCCAAGATTTCTTCCTCCTGCATGTACCTGCAGAGAGAGATGGGAATCTGGTGGACCTCATATTCTGGGAGAATGAGGCTAACGTGTCTGGTTCCTGCCCCAGTCCTTGATACGGAGGAGCGGGGAGAAGGTTCCATCGCTGAGTCGCATTACGCTTCAGAGTCGGAGAAGCGGGCAGGTTTGATCTCCACCCAGGCCTTCCCAGGATTCTTCTTTTGGTGGCGACGACCCGCTCTCCTGCCCCGGGGTGGCTCTTCGGGACAGGGTTGATCCCTATCATGTAGTTTCAAGGCGGCGCTGGCGCCGTGGCGGAGAGGGCCCCCACTCGAGATAGACGACGTGCGAGGGGCACCAGGGAAAATGTCGAAGGGTACATGGGGAGGACCTCCATGGACAGCACCCATGTGGGCGGAGCCTCTATTGGAATCGGCAGGAGCATGGGGAGGACCTCCATGGTCGATGCGGGCGGAGCGAGGCTGACCTTCACTCCTCAAGTTGCTGGGGTGAGGAGGACCTTCTCCGATTGCAGAGAGGACGTAGGGAGGGCCCCCACATTGGAGAAGGACCGGATGGATGGTGCCTTCAGATCGGCGGTCGGGGGAAGGAGGATGGACTCCATTCCCTGTATAGTGGGCGCGGGAAAGGTTTCCACTCCGAGCGTCACTGCCGCGGGGTAGGTCTTCCTTCGAGATGGGGGTAGCACGAGGCATACCTCCATGAAGAAATTCGGAGCGGGGAAGGCCCACGATCTGTGGAGTAGTGGTACGGGGAGGGCCTCCGTACAGGGTGACATCACTGCGGGTTAGATCACGGCGATCACCACTTGGGCCTGCAACCCGGAGAGTCAACCCAGCCTACCCGTGGGGCGGTTGGGGTCTCGATCCTAGTTGGGTGAAGGAGTGCCCCTGCTCAGTGTATGCAGGGGCTTCATGATGCACGTCGGCGGTGGCTCGGGCCACTTTAGCTGTCGACGTCGACGCGCCTGGGCGAGCGTCCTCAGCCCAGGCCCGGCGCTGACATCGGGTCAGGTGAGCTGGTGCAGGTGGTGCAGGGGCATGGCCTGCCTGCTCTTCCTATGGAGTCAGACGACGGTTCTGACGCGGCCGAACGGGAGCTCTCGCCTGGTGCCCTTGGGTCGGGACCCTGAGCGGGCTGAGCCGGATGGCGCCCGCCTCTTCAGTGTAAGGCGAGGAGTCATCAAGGCGTTTCGGGGACAGGCTCCCAGAACGGTTGAACGTTGGGGTGGGGAGAAGGGGCTCCCTGTGTGGCCTGTTAGGGCGGCATTGACGGCGAGGACTGGAGGCCTCCAGGTCCAGGCGGGCCATATCCCGAGTTGGGATGACCCCTTCCTCCTCGTACCTGCGCACGAGGTTGTTGATCACCCTTCGCTGGATGACCTCTAATGGGGAAAGCGGACGTGGGCGCCCCGTGGTCCACGATGTGGCGGCCGTCGTGGCGGTGGCAGTGCCATGTGGGGTGGTTGTGGCGATGTTGCCCCTGCCCCTGCATAGGCGAGCGGGCAGTGATCATGTCTCTGTAACAACAACCTGGTTCCTGAGAAACGAAGGGATCAACTCATTAGCACTGAGAGGAAAAGGATTGAAAACCAGTGCCCCAACGTCCTTCCATTCTCCACTTCTGTAAGAAGAATCCATGCCAACACGCTGCAGAATGGAGTGCCCCACGTTCTACTACCCTGACTTCCGGTGAGTTTCACGACATGCCCTCTATTTTCTTGGCGGGACCAGGCACCGGATATCTGGATCTGGTGACACGTCAATCTACTGGTGTCTCGAACGCTACTAATATCCATATTGAGGAGAATAATTTCATGTTGGGTTCACCATTTCTGTTTCCGACGCTTTCACCGGGGCGCGCGCATCCGTCCGTCCGCGGGGGAGGACGTGTTGTGCTTGTTGACCCGCGTTCTTTCTTTCCAAAGGCGGGCGGCATTCGCTCCTTATTCAGGGACGTCTGCTCCTTGATTGAAACGGGATGATGGGATGTCAGTTCTTCCTTCTGTGGATTCCTCCTCAGAACTCATCACCTAGTCCGGGTCTCCCTCATAGATTTAATACATTGTTCGTGAAACTCTTCCCAGTGCCATGTTTCCATGGATGCCGGTTAATTACACTGCTTCTGTCAGGACATTCCAAAGGGTCCGGTCAGGGAAGAAACCTTCAGCCGGGGGAGTAGTCACATTGAGGCATCAATAGCATGTCTGGATGCTGGGGAACCTGGCATGTTTGTCTATTATCCCTAGTCACAGGGCTTCTCGAGGGCATGGAAGCCCGAGGAATCCCACATCGAGCACGGGGAATTATATGCCATAGGCACATATCTGAGGTTTTCCTTAGCTTCCCGTGTTTTAACACAAGGTACACCGCGAGTTTAACGTCCAGTGGAGACGGATCAGCCCGATCAGAGCATTAGCTAAAATAGATCGTATTGAGGGATTTCCCTTTAAGGGATGCCGACACTGGGGCCAACCCATGGGCAGCTGTGAAGAGGAGCGTATCGACATGGTCTCACCGGGATATGACGATCTGGGCGAGAATCAGGGTGGATGATGGATGGATGAATGAATTGGAGGGGGGAATGGAAAGGAACCATCGCAAGGGCAACAGTGAAGTTGGGCTTGAGCCTTGAAGGGGCTTCCTACGTATCCCCATGGCAGCGAATCAAAGTCCGCGTAGTGCGGGGTGGTGCCGGTAAACCGGCATGAGGGTGGACCTTGGTCCGATGGGCATCATCAGCGAACTGATGTGAATGGGAAGGACCAGAAGGGTCCTAGTGGTGATGGGTTTAGACCTCGTGGAGGCTTACTACGTACCATGTCATGACATAAATCAAAAACCATGTAGTTCACAGGGGCTTCGTCGGTGAACCAACGTGAAAGTGGACCTTGGTCCGACTGGTGTTGTCAGCGAACCAACGTAAAGGTGGACCTTGGTCCGATGCGTCAGCGAACCGACGTGAGGGTGGACCTTGGTCTGATGAGAGATGGGCTTGAACCTCAGGGAGGCTTCCTATGTACCATGCCTTGGCATGGATCAAAGACCTCATAGTTCAAAGGGTTTCATCGGTGAACTGACGTGAAAGTATACCCGTGGGTCCACTAGTGGTGGGCCTGAACCTTGGGAAGGTTTCCTACGTACCATGCCTTGACATGGATCAAAGTCATCGTAGTTCAAAGGATTGATGGAATACAATTTAACGTCATGCGGGACGGTAGTGAACCCTGACGTGAATGAACGACGGGCGGTGGGTGTCAGTGAACTGACATAAATGAGGGACCTTGGCCCAATGGGAGATGGGGGCTTGGCACACCGACAAGAAGACGGTCTGGGATAATGATTGTTGGGACTGAACCTCGGGGAGGCTTTCTACATACTATTCCTTGACACAGATCAAAGTCCTCATAGTTCGGGTTAGTCACAACGGCTTGCCATCAGACTGGAATGCAGTTTAAGGTCATGCCGTACGAGGGGCATACAGTTTAACGTCATGATGGACGAGGGTATGCAGTTTAACGTCATGCGGGACGAGGGCAAAACTTGACGTGAATTGAACGACCGAGTAATGTGGCTTGAACCTCATGGAGGCTTCCTACGTATCATGCCTTGACATGGATCAAAGTCCTCATAGTTCGCTAAGGGTGGGGGTCAGGGTCGGTGCTCACTCTAAGCCCACGTGAGTCAATCTCGGTGTGAGAAACAAGAGGTTGCATTGACCTGACGATCACGCCGCGAAGGATGCGTCCGTGAGAAGCGAAGAGGGGCTTATGCGTTAGGCGGCCCATGGTGCTGGGACTTACTCCAGGATGGAGGCCCATAGTGCAACAAAGCGCAATGAAAGAGGGATTTGGGACCAATGATGGGAGGTGCCTCGTTCCCTATCACGCCCTCCACTGACCTTGGTAGTGGGGAAGTACGAAGATGCAGGGGTGCAGCCATCCGTTGGGGAACTAGGGTCGCCCTTCTCTTGAGAACATACGCCACTCCAATAAATAGGATATCATCCCTTCTGGATGGGTGATTCAACTCCCGTGGAGATGAGTGGCGTAAAAAATGGTCGAGCTGGGGGGACCCTTCGTGAGAGGCACGAGGTCGGGTCACAGTTTAACATCATGTGTTGAGGAAGTGGTGCTTGGCAGTTTAACGTCCTGCAGCTCGGACGAGGTGGGTTCAATCCATACCCCTACGAATTACATAACTGGTACCCTCTAGTCCTTGGGGGAGGGAAGGTACCAGTAAGGCCGTGGTCAAGGGGGGTTGTGGAGCGAACCATTATGGGGTCCACGCTAGCATGGCTATGCGAAGAAGAAATAGCCGTTAGCGTGCCTATGCGAAGAAGCATTAGGCGAAGCAACGCTACGGGTGTATTGTCCATGGGACTTGGAAATCACATCGTGTAAACATGGAGGGTCGCATGGGAAGAGGAATTACCAAGAAAAGGAGTGTGCTTCGCGAAGTTGAGTTCCTTGGCCTTGGCACGGGGAATAGGTATGAGTGGAGGGTGCTTCGAGAAGTGGAACAGTGTTCGCATAGCACTGCCTCGCGAAGCAGGGTCCTGCGAAGCAGTGTGCTTTGCGATGTGTAGCGATCCTGCCTTAGCATAGGGATCACTAGTACAAGTTGGGTGTTTCGCAAAGCATAAATGCTCCGCGGCTGCCCGGGTTCCCTTGGGGATCCCCTTCCTTCGCAAATGCCCTTGAGCTTCGCGAAGGGAATCCCTCTCGGAAGAGGGGCTCAAAACGATTCAAAGCGAAGGCGTCATACGAAGTAGAAGTACCTCGCAGAGCTCATGATTCCCGAGGGAAAAGGGTGCTGCGCGATTCGGGAGAGGAGAAGCCGAAAGGTCAGATTTTTCATCCTCCGGGACTCAGGGGGAGTCCAGTATTTATAGGGAAGGGGCGCCACGAAGCAGAAATCGCATGCCACCTCAGGTGCTTCGCGGTGCGCTCGTGAACATCAATGGCGTCCATGAAGAGTTACCGCCTCTGGAGCTTCGCGGCGGGCTCGCGAATGTCAAATGCGTTCACGGAGAGTTACCGCCTCTGGAGCTTCGCGGCAGGCTCGTGAGTGTCAAATGCGTTCACAGAGAGTTACCGCCTCTAGAGCTTCGTGATGGTCTCGCGAACGTCAAATGCGTTCGCGGAGAGTTACCGCCTCTGGAGCTTCGCAGCGGGTTCACGATGCTCTGGGTTCTTTGCATCAGTGCTTCGCGTCGGTGCTTCGCGAGGCAGCGTGCCATCCGTCATTTTCATCCCTTCCTTTCGTGCAATATTTTAGCGCCAACAGACAAATATACCATGACCACCCATCCGAACAAGGGTTTCATAGAGAAGTTAAGATTCTTACTTGTGGAAACGATACCCGAACGTCACCAAACATCATAAATTAACAACATTTAATGGGGAATTTAAGATTTAAGGGTTCTACCTACCATAGACTAGCCCCTTACAAATCAAAAGCATCATCCCTATCACAAGGCTACTTAAAAGGAGAGGGCCTATGAAAAATTCTCACGTTTCCATTACATGGCTACTTAAAAAAACATTTAAATGAAGGAAACCACATAAAAGTTCCATTTTTAATGTCATTACACTTATTCACATTCAAGATTTAATCATTTAAAATATTGCAATAGAACCTCAATCACCAATTATAAACAAAAGAACTTGGTAACAAATTAACTAATGCTCCAAGGCATAGTAGGAAAGTCTTATTAAACATCCTTTTAAACATTAATTATTTATTTAAATCCTATCATAAATTTGTCAACTTATCAATTAAATTCATTTTTAATTTATAAAAAATAATGCGACCTATGAGGATCCATTAAAAAAACCTAGGTCCTTCAAAAAATAAACCCAATATAATTTGTTTAATTATCAAAGTTATAAGTACCCATAATGGATCATCTAAAAAGAAACATGCCCTAAATGACCTACCTAGTCCAGTTGTGCATTTTTTAATCCAATCACATGCCTTAGAAAATAAAAAAATCAATTTTCATATCTCAAAAGAATATGTAATGTTAAAACCATCCTAAAACTAGGTTATACCACACAACCCCCTTCTAAATCCCAAACTATTAAAAGAGCAGTCACAAAAAAAACAAAAGACAATGCCACTTCCCCACTCAAAAGTAGGATCTAGGTCAAGTAACCACTTCCAAGTCCATGTTCCCATTTAAATTCATTAAATATTAATTTTACATTTAATTTCTACCATTCATTTATTAAAAAGATTTAACCTATGGATTAGTAGGTTCCAATACATGAGGTCCCATAACACTTCAGGAACCAAGATTTGGTGACCATATAATCCATACCCTATTAAATTAACTTTTAATAATTGAATCTAAATGTGGATCACATTATAGTCTATAAGGGACCATACTTATTATGAACTTAAATATAGAGTCACTATCTCTATCCACTACACAAAATATATCATAATCGTGGGTCCATCTATCATATCTCCAATCACAATAATATATAACAAATAATTCATTCAAAATGAAATGGAATAATACATGGCATGTGATTTCTAATAATTTCTTAATATGATTCATGAGATGGAATGCTATCATCTCATCAGGTAGAAATAGAATAGAACCCTAAAACATATCAATATTAACTAAACAAAGAAATCATGTCACCCAAAAGTGGAATCAAATCAACTTTAATAGTAAAAATATAGAAAATAATAAATTCATTCAAGGAAATTTGGATTTTTCTTATACATGGGTTAGTTACACCTAGGAAAAACTCATTACCAAACTCCATTTCCTTCTTATCCATTTCTATTTTTTCAAAATTGAAATTCTAACTAGAAAAGAATGTTATGATACCTCTTTGAAATGTCCCGGACCTAGAAGAAAATAAACATTTCCCCAAGACCAATTGGCCACATAGCCTCAAGAACATCTCCCCAAATGCCATAGGTTGTCGACTAGTAGCGAGGGCCTAGGTGTGTCAGTGGAGAGACTATTCCCTCATCACCAGAGTATAACACAATGGAACATCCATATCATACAAGTAGAAGAAGTAGTATAATGACCAGAAAAGAAGTAAACAACGAAAGACTGATAAATAAACAACATCAAATTCATATCATATAAAAAATGATGATACATGAAATATGTCTCTAATAAAGAAGCCAAAACATGTATATAAGGAAATAATACAATACATGTAAGAAAATTACAAAAATTCCAAAAGTATCTAGCTAGAATCGTGAGTCTCATCTCATTTTCATGATCCCCTACTCCGAAGTAGAGATAATGAACCTATAGTACAGTGTTTTACCTAATAAATACCTATAATGATATAATCTATTTTTCTAACCAAGGAAGCCTAAAAATTGTGTGAGAAATAATCTCAGTAGGAAACAACCTAATGTATCTTACTTCATGTCAGTGAATATATATAACAACAACGTACATGAAGAATATACCAAGTAAAGGATGTAATTCAAATGTAAACATACTATATGTCTAGGTTCTCATTTATATCAAATTAATTTAAAAGGTAAGTCTCTGATTTAATAGTTAGGCCTGTGTCATTTCTAATCATGTTCAATTAACCATTCATTCCCATTTAAACATTATGTCTCAAGACCTGGTGCATTGCCCATCATCCCCCATGATAAGATGATTATGGATACCTTATCAGGCCATCCACATGGTATAAAAAAGACCAAATCCAAGCTTCTGATTTGTATTGGAACACCCATCATATAAACTATTTCATTCTTTATTTAATTTATAACTTAACCCCGTCCATGGAATTCCTAAGTTGAAATCCAAGTCTCACTCTATGTGAAATATGAACCAGCGCCCTACAAGCCAATCCATATAGATCCTCCACCTCCATGTGTGGTATAAACTCATTTCTAGTCAATTCCATCCTTGGTGGTCCACTAATGGATCCATAATATCACCCATGGAATATATGATCAAATTCCCTTGGGTCCATCCTTGGCATTCAAAATTTGGAATCCAATTATCACTCTACGTATAACAGTATAGCCCCGATGAGTTCGTCCATGGAATTATTCATTTGAATCCATGTATCACGCAGGAATAATCAAGGCACCAACCAATTTATTTCATCCCTGGAATTTTTATATGAATCCATGTTTCACCCATGTAATATAAGAATTTAACCAATTAAATAACATTTAATCAATTTCATTAAACATGTCAAGGTCAAAACCAAGAACATATCAATTTAAAACTCACCTCAAAAGATGGAAAACGGCTTAACTAGCTTAGAAGTCTTAGAATTTAATTTACTCACGTGGGACAAATCATTATAAAAATAATCTTATGCTAAAAACAATTACATGACATAGCCTCATTTTAACTCTAATGGGTATTTCAATTTAAAGAGAAAACCGAGCTTAAAAAAGAAACTCAAGGAAAGAGCTTGGGGTATTGGTCAGAAATACCTTCATTTAATTCATTTAATTTCCTATTGATATCACCATTCAATTCACATTTATCAATTTAATTGAAAAATTCCATGAATAAGGGTAAAAAGGAACACCCAAGGGTGTCCATGGTCAATCCACCCATGGTGGTCTATCTATATAACCAATACAACCAAGGGGTGATTCCAAATCAATGTCCACAACCTATGAAATTCATCAGAGGACTATTTAATTGAATATTACATGTTTAAAATCTCAATTCAATGATTAAAACTCGTTTAAGGAGATTCTCATAAATTTAGTGTGTGGAAATACAACATATATAAACACCTTGAATTTTAATAAAAGGAACGCGACCAACTATCTAAGGTTCTTAGTTAATATCTCTTCCAGTATCAGCTCCTGATTTGGCTAAAATCTAGAGATAATCAAAGAACATATGATGAATCTAATAATAGGGATTATTATATTATACTTCAATAGAATAGATGATATCTAGAATGGAGGATCTAGATGTAGTAGAAGCATGGCAGTTAGGAGGGACCATATTTGATTTTTCCGTAATCTATGACCAATGTAACACCCCAATCTTCTACGGTACACTTCTCTTTGAATAATGCGATAGAGTGTGTTGTACGCAACATCAGGTTCTAACACACCACAACCAATCAAAATAGCCGTTATGAATAGTAATACCCACTTTTTGAAATTTATAAATTTTATTTCTCAAAATGGACTTCATTTTTGGATTCAGAATATCGAAATTATCCTAGGGTGAATGTTTGGTATTTTTCTGAAAAACTTCATTTTTTAATGAATAGTGAAACCACTAAGTGGTAGTTAAAAAAACTGAATTTTTCATAAAACATAATTTTACCGCTTTTGTGAGTGGAATTTCGAAAATCTGAGAGACACAGTAAATATCAAGGAGTAAAATGTGGTTCAATGAGATGAAAATAATTTTTGGTGAATAGTAACTTTTTACTTTTATTTACCATGGTTAAAAGTAAATAGGGTAATTAAGGGTAAAAATGATATTAATATTACCCTAACACATGTACTAATTATATTGGACAACTGTATCTAGACCAAAAACGACCTTAGGAATAAAATATTATCATTTAGGTCCACTTGGATTAGATTAGGACATTTATTATTATTTAATTCAAAGAAGAGTTAAAAGAGTTAAAATCAAAGTTTATTTACTAAAAATTTTTTAATATAGGGTTACACATAAGATGAATTCGATTATAAATATTAATTAGAAAGATAAAAATATTTACTACATAATTATAGTTTATTTATAATTTTTAGAAATTATATAATTTAATTTATTTATGACACAATGATGCTGCGGTAATTACCATAATAGTGAAAAATTAAAAAAATTGATATTATAAATAACCAAATAAATATAATTTGAGACTTTTTATGAATTAAACAAATTTTCTAGGTTAATATGATATGTTAGGAATGATTTAATTAACTGTTTTAGAAGTAATCATTCTGTTATGATTTTCACAAAAATCAATTTTCTAAATAGTTTCAAAATTGACAAAAAAGGGTTTTTAAAACAAATATTATATTATTAATCGATATTCAATTTTTAAAAATATAAGGTTCGGCCAAGAGACTTATATAATGATAGGTGTATCATTAATGGACCACTTGGGGGTCTTTTGGAGGTATATAGTATGTTTATTAACTATATAATATAAAAATACAAAGTGACATGGTAAGTGTCAAACTAATTAACTAAGAGTTAAAACTAAAAGACAAGGTTAATATCATGACCCAAACCTGTCTAAATTCTATTGGTTGAGTGGTTTGAGACCCATACCCACCTTAATCTTTAAATAATCCACTTTGGAGCCATTAGAAACCGAATATGAATTTATTATAAAATAATATTTCTAGCTTTTCCAAAGGTGCCCTTCACCCCTCTTATAAAAGGGCACTCCCCCTTCTCATTAATTCACACCTTAAAAGCCTTTTGGTTTGGAAAAACTCTGCCCAAATACTCTCTCAACATCCCTAAATTCATCCTAGAGGGGTTACAATAGTCAGGAATCCAACTTAAGGACCCCTTTTGATTAAATCAAAAGGAAGAACCCGAAGAAGAGGTAATGTTTTCACCACCTTCTTTCAAGTTCCTTTCTTCTTCAACGTCTTCTTTCCTTCCAATTATAAAATAATAACTCCAGTATCTTATATATAATGTGATGTTATTATAAATATGTTACAACCATATTCATTATTCTATCCATCCTTTGAATAACATGTCACCATACGTGCGTACGTACGGCTTACCGTCTCCACGTCGTGGTGTAATTATTATTCAATAAATTATTATTTGGATGGGTATTATAATGATGTGTAATTCATGTAAATAATAAATATAAAATGATAAGGATTCTTTATATATTATATAAAATAAAATTATATATTATTTTAATATCAAAGGAATGATATTGTCGCTCGTACGTACGTACGGACTACCGTCTCCACGAACGCGATGAGATTCATTCTCTATCGTATCCATTTAAGTATAATTCTCATTTTATGATTAGTAATAGTATCTAAGGACTTGATATCATTCTGGATATGATTAACATACAACCTATCCATGAAAAACACGGCTTATGTAACAAAACATATAAAAGAAAACGAGTAAGTTAACACCCGAAACAACGATAATACTAAGATATTATTAACAAATCTATGTTAAAAGATCATATATGATATCATATTAATGTATATGATTCTTGTATAATTTAATAACAATTATATCACCATTATACAAGAGGTTAACCTACCCCAACCAAGGAAAATTACAAGGTAAGGGTTTATTTCAAAATCTCTTCATTATCTGAGGTTGTTTATAAGTAATAATCTACTGGGATTTCTTCATCATCCACATCCATGTTTCTTAAAAATGTATTTCAAATTTTTTTTTACTATTTACTAGAATATGGGTTAAATTAATGTATACCCTTGTAGACTTTTATAAGTGGTTTATAAAGGAATCTTTCCATCGTTTTCTAAACAAGGTCCTTTTTAACCTTTTCGAAAGAATTATGGTAAGAATGTTTTTTTAACTTATACGGCAGGTGCAGCTATTTTCCGCCGTTATAAAATTTTCGAAGCTTCCCTTACAAGATTATAATACTATTTTCAATGAAAATGTTTTATTTTATAAATATATGACTCTTAAATGATTTCAAAATATAAAGATATATTTATCTAAAAAGAGTTTTGATTTCATCTATGTCAACATCCTTTGATGGATTTTACGCTTATTTGAAGTTGATTTATTATGATACAAAACTTCTATATTATATTAAAGGTTTTGTGATATGTTTGATTGTGGATGTGTTATTTTTATACCATTCATGGTTTATGGATGAAGTATTTACGTTTCATATACTAGTTTTAATACGAATGTTTATGTTATGTTTAAACCTTTTCATATGGGAATGCATTGGACTTAATATGTGATGGGTGGAGCCCGCTATAGCTCCTAGATGCATCGGTAGGTCTCATGAGACAAACTAGTGTCTTGGAACAAGGCCTTGGAAAAATCTTATTTGTAGTCTTGGCACGAGGCCTTGTCTATGTGGTTATGATAGTCTGGCATTATGCATTCCATCATTATGAAAGTGGTTGTTGATATTACATGTGATTATTCGATTAGTAGAATATCCATGTGAATAAGTAAATTGAATTATTTCATTTTATTTTTGACATACTATGTTGAAGTTCAAGTTTAAAAGGATTTTGTTTTATTTATACATTGCCTTAAATGTTTATTCTTATTTATGGAAGTTTCCGCTATATTGTTATCCTTACTGGGCATTTGAGCTCACCCCTTTTCTATGTTTTATTTTTCCCAGGATGTGAATAAGTAAATTATGAATGAACTATAGGGATAGTATGAGGGGATAAGAGTGTGGACTATGGAGACAATGTTGTAGTAGTTTTCATTTTAGGATGTAATGTAAACCTTATGAATATATCTAGTGTTTCCAAGGCTACTAAACCAATCGGTCTTTCGAGATTTGATCTTTCTTGTGATCATGCCAATGTTATGTAATAATTTATCGACTCTGGGTAACTGGGGTTGGGGCGTTACAGTTGGTATCAAAGTAAGTTTAGTACAAACCTTGGAAACTAGATTTAGATAAACTCTGATTAGAGCATATAGACCTAAGATAGACTTTGAGGATTAGTATAGAAGAACTTCCTAGAATTTTGGTATTGTAGAGATTTTGTGAGTTTTCCGAGAAATACATCCCTGTCTGGATACGAGAAGGTAGAGGCGGCTCTGGCACAGATGTACCTAGGAGTAAAACCCGAAAACACCGCTTTGAGCTAAACTCGAACGGGAACTGGTGCATGACAACGGGCCTTGCCGCACTCTTTGTTACGACACTCCCAAGGGATATGATTAGGATAACTCTCATTTTATTTACAAATAATTATGAAGGGTTTATGAGTATATACTTCCACAAAGAATTTTTTTTATGATTATGGATTATATCCATAAATAGTTCAATTTATGTTAAGTGTTTTATAAGTATGGGATTATGTATTTTGATTAGTAAACTGATCTAGTTTATGACATTATTTAGAAATGGCACCTAGTGGAAGAAATGGAAACTGTATCAATGCACACACTCCATGTAGGCATTTCCCTCCTGCTCAAGATAATTATAGTGGAGCTGGTGATGAAACTGGTGCCGATCAGCTAATCACCATACTGGGACAACTCACTCAGGTTATGAATAATAACCTTACCCGCATGGAGCACCCTGATCCGCAACATGGAGGATCAATGTTAGATCGCTTCATGAGGAAACAACAACCAACGTTCAATGGGAGTTCAAATCCCTTAGTAGCTGAGCAATGGATAAATTCCCTAGAGAAAATATTTCAGGCTTTGGGGAGTAGTGAAAGGGAAAAATTTATCATGGCAGTTTACCACCTCACTAGAGATGCTGATCAATGGTGGTCATTTATTCAAAACACAAAGGAAGATGATGAAGTATCAAATATGGAATGGAGGGAGTTCAAAGATCTGTTTTTAGAAAATTACTTTCCTCGCGAGCATCGAGTAGAAATGGAAAGGAAATTTCTGAGTCTGAGACAAAAGGAGGATGATAATGTCACAAAGTATGAGGCTAACTTTACAAGGTTAGCAAGGTATGCTGGAGATTATATACGTAACCCATGAAGTAATATTGATCGTTTCTTTGATGGGGTAAAACTATTTCTCTGTCGAGCATTAGTCTCACAATAATTCTCGTCGTACGAAGACATTGTCTCATGTGCTATCAAGACAGAGAAAGAATTCTCTAAGTCATATGACATTAAAGCAAAGCAAAAGAAGAAGAGATCTACTGATCAATCTAGGAATGGAAATAAAGGGAAGAAAGGAAAATTTGAATATCCATCCTGCAATAAATGTGGGAAAAACACCCTGGTACTTTCTTAAAAGGAACGAGAGTCTGTTACAAGTGTGGTGAAAAAGGCCACCAAGCTCGTGATTGCAAGGGGAAGAAGGAAGCTACCGATGCCCAATGCTACAATTGCAGGGTGATGGGACATTATGAAAATGAATTTCCTAAGCATCAGGGGAACGTACCTCAGAAAAGACCAATGGATCAAGGACAAGATTATGCTATCACTACTGCTGAGGTAGAAGCTCCGAAAGACGTGGTGGAAGGTAATTTAATGGTTTCCTCAAGTTTAGCAAATGCATTATTAGATTCTAGATCATCGCATTGTTTCATATCTTCCTAGTTTGCTAAAAAAATTAGATATTTCCAATTTGATTTAACAAGGGAGTTGTCAGTTAAAACTCCCAAGGGAAGTATCATTGCAACAAAGTTTTGTGAATCAGTCCCATTAGAGCACATAAATGTTCTTTATCTGCTGATCTCATCGTCATACCTATGATTGAGTTTGATATAATCCTCAGTACGAACTAGCTTTCAGACCATGATGCGAAGATTTATTGTAAGAAGAAGGAGGTTACGATTTTTGATGATGATGATATGGAACACCTTATCTTTAGAGAGGAATCATCGCCACCTAATTCTTATATAGATCCACCCCCAGTAGCTCAAATAAATTCAATTATTGGGGAGGAAGAGAATGGAATGACTATGGGTGAGGAAAGAAATGTTCAAATAGAGTATGTACCTGTTGTGAAAGAATATGTAGATGTATTTTCAGAAGATTTACCCTGACATCCTCCAGAACGAGAAGTTGAGTTTTCCATTGATTTAATTCCTGGATCAAGGACTATATCAAAGACCCTATATAGAATGGCCACTGTAGAATTAGTTGAACTAAAGAAACAACTAGAGGAATTGAGTAATAAGGGATTTATTCCCCCTAGTGTTTCTCCATGGGGAGCCCCTATTCTTTTTGTTAAAAAGAAAGATGAATCTATGAGGTTATGTATCGACTACAGAGAGATCAATGCTATAACAATAAAGAACAAGTATCCCCTAACTCGCATTGATGATTTATTTGACCAACGGCATGGAGCTCAATACTTTTCAAAGATTGACCTTCGATCTGGATACCATAAGTTGTGTGTGAAGAAGGAAGACATTCCGAAGAAAGCATTTCAAACTAGGTACGGGCATTACGAGTTTACAGTAATGCCTTTTGGATTGACTAATGCACCCTCTGTATTCATGGATATGATGAATAGAGTTTTCAAGGAATATCTCGATGAATTTGTGGTGGTATTTATTGATGATATCTTGGTATACTCCAAAAGCTAAGAAGATCATAAAAATCACTTGCGCATTATCCTGAAGACTCTAAGAAGACATGAATTATATGGGAAGTTTAGAAAGTGTGAATTTTGGTTTCCGGAGATTTTTTTTCTTGGCCATATTGCCTCTAAAGATGGAATCTCTGTTGATCCTTCTAAGACCAAGGCAATCCAAGAATGTCCAGCACCTATGAGTATAACTGAGGCACATAGTTTTATTGGTTTAGCAGGTTATTATCGACGTTTCGGCTAGAATTTTTCCGGGTTGGCTAACCCATTAACAAAGCTCACACGTAAAGGGGTTACATTTGTTTGGACAAAAGAGTGTAAAGAATGTTTTGAAGAACTGAAGAGAAGATTAGTCAATGCTCTTATATTTACTCTACCATTGGGGAATTATGGGTTCGTTATATATAGTGATGCATCAAAGAAAGGACTTGGTTGTGTCCTTATGCAGAATGATAGGGTTATTGACTATGCATCACGAAAGTTGAAAATTCATGAACAAAACTATCCTACTCATGATATCGAGTTAGCAGCTGTGATCTTTGATTTGATGATATGGAGGCACTACCTCTATGGTAAAAAATGTGAGATTTATACTAATTTCAAGAGTTTGAAGTATATTTTCTCAAAAAAAGAACTCAAATGAGGCAAAGGAGATGGCTTGAATTACTGAAGGATTATGATTGCATGATACACTACCACCCAGGGAATGAAAACAAGGTGGCAGATGCTTTGAGTAGAAAAGATCATGGATTTCTAAACAATATGATAATTGAAAGGGATCCAATTTTCATGGACCTAGTGAAGATGGACATGGGAATAACCAGGGAAGGTGAAACATCAATGCTTTTTCAAATGGTTTTCAAAACATCTTTACTAGAAAGTATTAAGAGTTCTCAGACCGATGATGAAGAATTTAAAAAGAAGATTAAAGCTGTGAATGATGGGAGATTGAGAGACTTTGTGTATGAAGAAGGAATTTTGAAATTCGGGAAGAGGATTTGTGTTCCCGATATACCTGATCTAAAAAGGGAATTGCTGGATGATGCTTATAGTTCCAATTTCTCTATACACCATGGGAGCACCAAAATGTATGTAGAATTGAAGGAACATTTTTGGTGGGACAACATGAAGAGGGAGATTGCTGATTTTGTGGCAAGATGTATGGTTTTTCAACAAGTGAAAGCTGGAAGGCAACAGCCTGGAGAAGTCATGCAACCTCTTCCCATACCAGAGTGGAAATGGGACAATATTACGATGGACTTTGTCATGGGGATACCAAAGACTACTAGAAGGAACGATGCAATATGGGTCATTTTTTATCGTCTTACCAAGTCAGCACATTTTCTTGCTATAAGGGAAGATTTACCACTTGAACGACTAGAAAGAGTATATATTAATGAAGTTGTGAGACTTCATGGAGTACCCCTATTGATTGTTTCTGATCGTGATCCCTGTTGTAGTTCAAGATTCTGTAAAAGTATTTAGAAAGCCTTGGATACTGAACTTCACTTGAGCACAGCCTACCACCCTAAAACAGATGGACAATCAGAACAAACTATTCAAACCTTAGAAGACATGTTGAGATCCTGCTCACTTGACTTTGAGGGTATGTGGGATCAATATTTACCTCTCATAGAATTTTCCTATAACAATAGATTCCATTTGGGTATTCAGATGGAACCATATGAAGCGTTATACAAAAAGAGATATCACACACCAACATGTTGGGATGACGTTGGTGAAAGAAAACTTGTAGGTCCAGAATTGGTGGAGGAAACGATGGAAAAGGTGAAGGTAATCCAAAATCACATCAAACCAGCTCAAAGTAGGCAGAAGATCTATGCCGATAATCGAAGGAAGGATTTGGAATTTCATGTCGGTGATTATGTTTTCATGAAGGTATCTCCATGGAAGGGAATCATACGTTTTGGTAAGAATGGTAAATTGAGTCCCAGGTACATCGGAACTTTCAAAATTCTAGAACGAATTGGGGCTGTAGCTTACCGATTGGCAATGCCACCAAGTCTCTCCAAAGTTCACGATGTGTTCCACGTATCTCTGTTGAGGAAATACATGCCTGACCCAACCCATGTACTCACCTATGAGGAATTAGAACTGGAACCCGATCTATTTTATTGCGAAGAGCTCGTCAGGATTCTTGATACGAGAGAACAAGTACTGAGAAACCGGACGACGCGTCTGGAAAAAGTTTTGTGGAGAAACCATAAGATGGAAGAGGCAACGTGGGAACCCGAGGAACTTATGATGAAGAACTACCAAAGTCTTTTCATGCGGTAGTATTCTAGAAATTTCGAGGACGAAATTATTTGAAGGAGGGTAGAGTGTAACACCCCAATCTTCTATGGTACACTTCTCTTTGAATAATGCGATAGCGTGTGTTGTACGAAACATCAAGTTCTAACACACCACAACCAATCAAACTAGCCGTTATGAATAGTAATACCCAATTTTTGAAATTTATAAATTTTATTTTTCAAAATGGTCATCATTTTTAGATTCAAAATATCGAAATTATCCTAGGGTGATTTTTTGGTATTTTTCTGAAAAACTTCATTTTTTGATGAATAGTGAAACCACTAAGTGGTAGTTAAAAAAACTGAAATTTTCATAAAACTTAATTTTACCACTTCTGTGAGTGGAATTTCGAAAATCTAAGAGACACAGTTAATATGGAGGAGTAAAATGTGGTTCAATGATATGAAAATAATTTTTGGTGAATCGTAACTTTTTACTTTTATTTACCACGGTTAAAAGTAAATAGGAAAATTAAGGGTAAAAATGATATAAATATTACCCTAACACATGTCCTAATTCTATTGGACAAGTGTATCTAGACCAAAAATGACCTTAGGAATAAAATATTATCATTTAGATCCACTTGGATTAGATTAGGACATTTATTATTATTTAATTCAAAGATGAGTTAAAAGAGTTAAAATCAAAGTTTATTTACTAAAACATTTTTAATATAGGGTTACACATAAGATAAATTCGATTATAAATATTCATTAAAAAGATAAAACGATTTCCTACGTAATGATATTTTATTTATAATTTTTAGAAATTATATAATTTAATTTAGTTATGACACAATGACGATGCAGTAATTACCATAATAGTGAAAAATTAAAATAATTGATATTATAAATACCCAAATAAATATAATTTGAGAATTTTTATGAATTAATCTAATTTTATAGGTTAATATGACATATTAGTAATTATTTAATTAACTTTTTTAGAAGTAATCATTCTGTTATGATTTTCACAAAAATCAATTTTCCAAAAAGTTTCAAAATTGACGAAAAAGATTTTTTAAAACAAATATTATATTATTAATCGATATTAAATTCCTAAAAATATAAGGTTAGGTCAAGAGACTTATATCATGATAGGTGTATCATTAATGGACCACTTGGAGGTATCTTGGAGGTATATAGTAAGTTTATTAACTATATAATATGAAAATACAAAGTGACATGGTAAGTGTCAAACTAATTATCTAAGAGTTAAAACTAAAAGATAAGGTTAATATAATGACCGAAACCTGTCTAAATTATATTGGTTGAGTGGTTTGAGACCCATCCCCACCTTAACCTTTAAATAATACACTTTTTAGCCATTAGAAACCTCATATGAATTTATTATAAAATAATATTTCTAACTTTTCTAAAGGTGCCCCTCACCCCTCTTATAAAAGGGCACTCCCCCTTCTCATTAATTCACACCTTCAAATCCTTTTGGTTCGGCCAAAATCTGCCCAAATACTCTCTAAAATTCCATCACTTCATCCTAGAGGCCTTACATTAGTCAGAAAGCCAACCTAAGGAGCCCGTTTGATCAAATCAAAAGGAATAACCCGAAGAAGAGGTAATGTTTTCACCACCCTCTTTCAAGTTCATTTCTTCTTCAACTTCTTATTTCCTTCCCGTTATAAAATAATAACTCCAGTATCTTATATATAATGTGATGTTATTATAAATATGGTACAACCATATTCAGTATTCTATCCATCCTTTGAATAACATGTCACTATACATGCGTACGTATGGCTTACCGTCTCCACGTCATGGTGTAATTGTTATTCAATAAATTATTATTTGGATGGGTACAATAATGATGTGTAATTCATGTAAATAATAAATATGACATGATAATTATTCTTTATATATGATATAAAATCCAATTATATATTTTTTTAATATCAAAAGAATGATATTGTCGCTCGTGCGTACATACGGACTACCGTCTCCACGAACGCAATGAGATTCATTCTCCATCGTATCCATTCAAGTATAATTCTCATTTGATGATTAATAATAGTATCTAAAGACTTGATATAATTCTAGATATTATTAACATAAAACCTATCCATTAAAAACATTGCTTACGTAACAAAACATATAAAATAAAACGAGTAAGTTAACACCTGAAACAACGATAATACTAAGATATTATTAAAAAATCAATGTTAAAAGATCATATATGATATCATATTAATGTATATGATTCTTGTATAATTTAATAACAATTATATAACCATTATACATGAGTTTAACCGACCCCAACTAGGGAAAATTACAAGGTAAGGGTTTATTTCACAATCTCTTCATTATCTGAGGTTGTTTATAGGTAATAATCTACTGGGATTTCTTTATCATCCACATCCATGTTTCTTAGAAATGTATTTCAAAACATTTTTTACTATTTACTAGAATATGGGTTAAAGTAATTTATACCCTTGTTGACTTTTATAAGTGGTTTATAAAGAAATCCTTCCGTTGTTTTCCAAACAAGGTCCTTTTTAACCTTTTCGACAGAATTATGGTAAGAATGTTTTTTTAACTTATACGGCGGGTGCGGCTATTTTCTGCCATTATAAAATCGCCGAAGCTTCCCTTACAAGCTTATAGGAATATTTTCAAATAAAATGTTTTATTTTATAAATATATGACTCTTAAATGATTTCAAAATAGAAAGAAATATTTCTCTAAAAAGAGTTTTGATTTCATCTATGTCAACATCCTTTGATGGATTTTACGCTTATTTGAAGTTGATTTATTATGATACAAAACTTCTATATTGTATTGAAGGTTTTGTGATATGTTTGATTGTGGATGCGTTATTTTTATACCATTCATGGTTTATGGATGAAGTATTTACATTTCATATGCTAGTTTTAATACTAATGTTTATGTTATGTTTAAACCTTTTCATATGGGAATTCATTGGACTTAATATGTGACGGGTGGAGCCCGCTATAGCTCCTCGATGCATCGGTAGGTCTCATGAGACAAACTAGTGTCTGGGTACAAGGCCTTGGAAAATTATTATTTGAATTCTTGGCACGAGGCCTTGGCTATGTGGTTATGATAGTCTGGCATTATGCATTCCATCATTATGAAAGTGGTTATTGATATTGCATGTGATTATTCGATTAGTAGAATATCCATGTGAATAAGTAAATGGAATTATTTCATTTTATTTTTTCCATAATATTATTAAGTTCAAGTTTAAAAGGCTTTTGTTTTGTTTATACATTGCCCTAAATGTTTATTCTTATTTATGGAAGTTTCTGCTATATTCTTATCCTTGCTCGGTATTTGAGCTCACCCCTTTTCTATGTTTTATTTTTCCCAGGATGTGAATAAGTAAATTATGAATGACCTGTAGGGATAGTATAAGGGGATAAGAGTGTGGACTATGGAGACTATGTTGTAGTAGTTTTCATTTTATGATGTAATGTAAACCTTATGAATATATCTAGTGTTTCCAAGGCTACTAAACCAATCAGTCTTTCGATATTTGATATTTCTTGTGATCATGCCAATGTTATTTAATAATGCACCGACTCTGGGTAACTGGGGTCGGGGCGTTATAACCAATCCAAGATCAATACAATGATGAATTCCAGTATCCATGGATTGAAATCAATGATTTTGAAAAAGAGAAAAATATTGCTAGATCCGAGAAAGATGATCTTGAAAATCATTTTTATAATTAATCTAATAACATTTGAAGAAATTAAATACCTAGGTCTTTGGTACTTTCTTCATTGACGATAATTGATTATCCAGAATGAACCTTTTCGATTTCCTTCATTGTGCTTGTGAGGATCCAAAGTATAATCCCACTAGCGGTGATTCACATGTGCTCTAATGGTCTCCAATCAATGACACTCATTCTCCGAGTGGTAGCGTGGCAGAACGAATGACTTGCGTCGATCATTCCTGATCACTCATTATGTGGTATTTAATAACTTCTCTCAATCTTGAGAGGGAGAGATGTGATGAGTCAAGAGAGATTTTTTTTGGCTAAAAAATTCTCAATTCACCAGGGTTTGGCACAATAGACGTACCAAACTATTAATCAACATGGGGTTTTAGTTATAATATTTAATTCCGAAGTAGAAATTAAATGAAATTAAAACTGTTAGAGAAAACCCATGCCACATAATAACAATAACATTACAATTATTTTAAAGATCCAACTTGTGAAAAACAGAACCATAAATGAAATCCCATGCCACATAATGATAACAATACTATTATTATTTCTTTCACCAATTGGATAAAAATTATTTACTTACTTGTAAATAATTAATTTATAAATGGACACGGTCTTGGTCCGTTCGAACTCCTCTTCCATTTATTGAACACCAGAATAAAATATTTTATTATCTTAAATAAATATTTTTATTTATAAACTAGTAAATAAATATTTATTAAATGTTAAAATAAATAAATAAATAAATTTTATACACAATCCGGTGAATAAATATTTATTCAATTTATGAGATCATTTTAACTTAATTAAAATTCTTTCTCAGTATTGAGATTAATATTTATTCCATTAATTAAATTCCATTATAATTTAATCATGAACACTAAAAACACTTAGTGTGTGACCTTATGGGATTATTTATCATTTTCATTAGGCGGGATTGTCTAAAGTCCAATATTATTATCTAGAAATGGGTCATGGAACCCAAGAGAAATAACTTAATGTTTCAATGACGACATCAACACTCACTATGAAATATAATCCCTTTTTCATAATATCTCACCAAGTAGGTTTCATGATAGTGTCATCAACCTATATGCTTGATACATCATTATTTTACTACCTTAAATAAACTTGTCCTTAAACCATGTACATGGAATTTAGGTTGATGGTTCTATTTCAATCAAAGGGTCGGGATTTCAACTTCCATAAATGGAAGGGAAAAATCCTTCCTTGAATTATCAATTAATAACATGTCATTTGTGGTGCACCCAACATAACCTTCTTCCTGCCAATATATGGTGTGACGATTTTCATTAGAAAATATAAGTGCATGATTCATGACATGTATTAATGATAATATTAATATCTAAGGACAATTACAAATTTTGGCATATATGAATATTTTAGGACACCAAAACATATGGAATTTCTACTGGCCTGTCTATTCTCATAATCTCCCATCTTAGAGATTATAAAGCTTGAACATCATGAGAATAAGTCTCATCTTCTTATGATTACTCACACCTGATGATCTATATATTACATGTCCAATCACAGTATGTCATCCAACCACATAAAATTATTTAAGAATATTTTCAAAGAACTTCAAGGTTCACATCATAGCGGGGAAAAACTATGAACTTATTAACATGACAAATAATAAAGGACATTATTAAATTATAGTAATGTAGAAAAATGAAAATTATGTAAAAAGATAATTAATATTTAAATACATTAGAAACTCCCACATGGACTAGATCCAACTGCCTACAACTTTCAGTCCACTTGACCTCACATGATGATCATGTTTCTGCTGAGTAAAGGCTTTAGTCAAGGGGTCCATCACGTTGTCTTATGTTGAAATACTACTCACTCCAAATTCATCTCTCTGAGAAAAATCCCTCAAGATATGATACTTCTATAGTATGTTCTTCGTCTGTTGATGTGACCTTGTCTCTTTTGTGATAGCCCCCACTACAGTATTATGACAATAAGGTGTGATGGAATCATTACTACTAGGTACCACATCCAACTCTTGGATGAAGCTCCACTTCTAAAATGCTTCTTTAGCTTCCTCAGAAGCTGTGATATACCTAGAATCTATAGTAGAATATGCAACCACACCTTTATTTAATCTCTTCTAGCTCAAACACCTCTATTCATTATGAAGATGTATCCCTTTGCGACTTCAAGTCATATTGATCAATCTAGTAACTATCATCCACATATCCTATGATGACTAGTTCCTCATCACCTCTATAAACCAAGAACATATCCTTAGTAAGACTAAGATACTTAATGATAGTGTTGAATCCTAGCAAATAGTGGTCACTTGGATTATCTTGATATCTTCCTACCACACTCAATGCATAGGCTACATATAGCCTAGTACATAACATATCATACATGGTTGACCCAATATCTGATGCCTATGTAATCCTTCTGATTCTATTTATTTCCTCATGTGTAT
This sequence comes from Viscum album, assembly GCA_963277665.1. Taxonomy (NCBI): domain Eukaryota; kingdom Viridiplantae; phylum Streptophyta; class Magnoliopsida; order Santalales; family Viscaceae; genus Viscum; species Viscum album. Next base: position 817,045,518 of record OY728162.1, read on the forward strand.
GAGGAAACATTTTCTTGGAAATGTAAATACCATGTGACACTAAAAACAATCCCCTATTACATTGTTCCATACTAAATCTCTTCAGTATCTTGTCAATGTATGTACTTTGACATAGGCCCAACAATCTCTTGGATCCATCACGATAGATCTTGATCCTAAGAATATATGCTTCCATACCCAAATCCTTCAGGGAGAAGCATTTATTCAACCATGAATTAATAGACTTTAAGACTGGTATTTCATTTCCAATAAGTAATATTTCATCAACATATACTATTAGGAATATGACTGAACTCCCACTAAACCGTTCATAGACACAAGGCTCAAATTAGTTCTTTATAATACCAAATTCCATTATGGATTCACCAAATGAATGTTCCAGGAATTTAATTCTTACTTTAATACATAAATGGATTTTTCAACTTTCATATCTTATTGGCATCCTTTAGAGTCACAAACCCTTCAGGTTGTGTCATATAGACATCTTCCTAAAGGTTCTCATTAAGGAAATACATTTTTACATATAGTTTCCAAATCTCATAGTCATGGTAAGTATCAATGGCCCATATAATTCTGTTGGATTTCAGTATTGAAAATGTTGAAATGGTTTCTTCATAGTCAATGCCTTGACGTTGTTTAAAACCTTTTGCAAACATTTGTGACTTATAGGTAATGAATGTTTCTTCCATTTCCAGTTTCTTCTTGAATAAAAATTTGCAACCAATAGTATTTACCTCTACTGGAGGATATACCAAAATCCAGACTTGGTTTTGGTGTGTAGAATCCATATAAGAATTTATGGCATCTTTCCACCTGGAAACATTTATGCCACTTAGTAATTCCTTTTAATTTAGAGGATAATTATTATCATATAATAATGACTTACCATTTTCAATAACTAGAAAACCACACCGTTCCAGTTCTCTAACCATTATTGTACTCCTATACAGTACTTGTGCCTCTAGAACATATCTTTCTTCCACAAGGCCTTTTGGAATCTTCTCTTGTACCAACTCTTTTTTACCTTGATCCTTGACTTCTTCGATGTATATCTATCTCCCACTATCTATTTTGGAGATGTTCTCCCTATCAAGTAATATAGAATGTCTTGCGATTATATATTTTTTTTCTGATGGGTAGTATAGGTAATATCCCCTTGTTTCCTTGGGGTATCCTATAAAGGTAAAATTTATGCCTTGGGGTGAAATTTTATTACCTGAAGAGGGATTAAACAAACAATTCACTTCCCCACACATGTAAAATCGATAACAAGTATTTTATTCAATTCCAAATATCATATGGAAAACCATTTATTGATTTATTTGGTACTTGGTTTAGTATGCATTCTGCTATTTGTAACGCATATCCCCAAAAGGATAATGGAATACATGAATGACTCATCATTTATCTCACCATATCCAATAAGGATTGGTTCCTCCTTTTTCGTACACCATTCCAATAGGGTGTGTAAGGAGGAGTGAGTTGGGATAGGATCCCACAGTCCCATAAATAATCAATCAAGTCTTGGTTAAGTTATTCTCTACCTTGGTCTAAGTGGAGTTTCTTAATCTTCTTACTAAAATGGTTCTCAATTTCAGTCTAGTATTCCTTGAACTTATCAAAAGAATCCAACATATACCACATTAAGTAGACATATCCATATATACTAAAATCATGTGTAAAAGTTATGAAATATGAGTACCCACCCCTTGCTTCAACTGTAAATGGTCCACACACATCAGTATAAACCAATTCAATAATCTATTTTGCTCTTCCACCTTTCCCACTAAATGGGGCTTTGGTCATTTTTCCCTGTAAACATGCGTGACATACACCAAGTGATTTTTGTATGAAATAATCTAAATATCCATCTTGATGTAACTTTTTTCATGAATTTCTCATTTACAGAACCTATCCAGTGGACCAAAGTTGGGTGTGGTATGAGTCATGTGAAGTAGTTTTGTTATTTATTTCCATTACTTGGTTTCTGTAATCCATCAGGTAAAACCATTATATAATTTTTCCTTACCCAAAAAATGATATCTTTATAAAAGAAGCAACATTCATTTACAAACATGAAAATAAATACATCTATATCGAGTCTAGATACAAAAAATAATTTTTTTGGTTACATAAGGCACATGATAACAGCCATTTAATATAAAGATCATCCCAGTTGGCAACGTGATTTGGTAATCCCCGATAGCTATAGTAGCAAGTCTAGCTCCATTGTCTTCTTCTATATCTACCTCCCCTCGTTCAATTTTCTTGAATCTACTTGGTTCCTACATTGCGATAGATATGTGAGCACCAAAGGATGTATCTAATACCCAATTTTTAGAAACAGATAGACTGAACTTGATAACAAATTCACTTGAAGCTTCCCCTTGCCTCTTTAGGTGGGTACAATTTTTCTTCCTGTGGCCCTTCTTACCCCAAGGGAAACAAATAGCTTCTTATTCCCTTCCACCCCCTCGATCTTCCTTTTCTTGAAAGGGAGTGAAGAAGCTTTGGGCTTAATGATCTTCTCCTTCCCTTTCCTCTTATTCACTATAAGGATCAAAGGCTTTTCACACTTCATGTATTTTTTCACTTAGCGAAGAAGGATTAGAAGATATGGCAGAGACTTTTCAATGTTGTTCATATTTAAATTCACAATAAAACGGGAGAAACTATGAGGTAATGATGTGAGAATGAGATCGGTACACAGCTCTTTAGGACGTTTAAACCCTAGAATCTCTAGACACTCAATGTAGCTAATGAGCTTAACTATGTGATAACCTGCTAGGAAATCATCTCAAATATTACCATGAAAGAGTGCCTTGGAGATCTCAAACTGTTCCTTTCTCTCTCTCTCCAGGTAAAGACCACAGAGGTACTCAACCATGCTATAAGCATCCATATTTTTGAGAGAATTCATGAGTTCACTAGACATTGATGATAAAATCAAACATTAATCATCTAATACTTCATTGATATGTTTTTATGAACAATGAACTCTTCATCACTCTCCTCTTTGGTAGGCGGACCAGGTAATGAGGACTCCAACATGTAAGATTTCCATTCATGGCGTTGAATGACCCGAATACATCTAAAAAATTCCTAGAAGTTATTGCCAGTGATGATGTTTTATTTATCTAGTATTTATCCCATGGATAGTGTGGTTTAAAAGTGTTTCATTTTATTCTAAAATTAAAAGAGAAGATAATTATTACTTTATTTATTATATTTTATGAGAAATGAGAAATTAATTTTATTAATTCCCCCACTATTTTATTAAGTCCCAATGGCCCTCACCATTGATCTTAGAATGTCTAGTTTCTTGGACATTATAGTGTCAAGGATCCACATTCCTCTTCACATAACACCAAAAAGTGTTGGTCAAGTTATTTGAATGTATTTAGGTAAGTAGGCCTTTTCAAAATATGGGCTTGAAGCTCCATGATCCATTGAGTGGACTCCCCAATCCTGAAATCCTTACTTGGATTTCCTCAACACTTTCCTCCAATAATACACCAAGTCTAGAAAGGGATACTCCTCTTTATGCAATATGGTTAATTCAACCTCAAAATTTCATAAGGGATTCCTATATAAAATTAAGTTTCCCAACAAGGGTTTGTCAAACACCTAGTTTGATTGAGTCTTTCCCTTAATTAAGTAACAAAAGGCTTAGTCTGACATAATATTTTATTGATGGTTTTTATCTCTTATGTGTAAATTGATTATTATATTTATCACATAGTTTTTAATATTAATTTTAACTAACTTAAATGATTAACCATGTCTTGATAATACTTAATCATAAGGATGGTTTATTTTAGTTCCATATTGCATGCTTGTTTAATTTAATAATTATGTGATCGCGACAACATATTCATAATGATAAACCATGCAACTGAAAAAAATGTAAAGGGAATGAGCATGATATTTTCTAATGGTTAGTTTATTTAGCAGTTGATAAACTAACCAAGACCTAGGGAAGGAACACCTTGAACATTTTGGGTTCATGTTTATAGCTTTCCACCTGTCCACATTTGTATCTCTTTGGGTTGGTATCACCTCAGCTCCTTACTTGAACTACCTCCACAAGCATGTGAGATCTATCCATTACACTTTATTTGTAACTCACACATAAGTGAGGGGGAAAAGAGGGGTTGACATAAATAAACCATGGGCACACAAGCCCTTCATATTAATGAGGAGGGATGACACACATGCCAAATTTTTTAATTACAAATAAGTTAAAAAGAAACCAATCTCATACAAGTGTCTCATCTAGATCATGATCATCCAAATACATGCAAAAAATTAAACATTTAATAAAACTAGAATTCAATTATTAAATTATTATTATTAAGATAAATCATTCTTGAAGCGATTAATTATTATCTTTAATTAATCAATCTTTTTATATTAATCCTTTTCTGAATTTCCCTGAGGTTCTTATCCATAAGCTTGGAGGTAACACAGTGAACACCCATTTGAATCTACATGATATTTAATTATGAACATTACACAAACATTAATGTTTTAATTCTGTGTAACTTAGTAATGTAAACTGTGTGTACTACCTTCACCATCTAATCTGAAGTACACGTCTAGGGACTCGGTGTGTGATGTGAACTTCGGAAATCTTGGTGTACACGACATGTCTAGTGGGCCACACACCATGTTATCTCTAATTCACATGGCTACCAGTCATCTTAGCCATGTATGGGATACATGGTTTAGACCTTGATCCAAGGGGACTACACTCCGTGTCTAGTGGGCCACACGATGTGTAATCTGGCTGACCGTGTGCCAGTTTGTCTTAGTCAAAATGTGCTGTAAGAATTAATGACACTGCATGTCATTAATGAAAACAACTTGAGTAATTGAAAAATCACTCATGGTGTACTAAACACAACAACACGGTATGTGTGCTTGATTTCACGGCGTGTATGGAAGATTATACAATGTGTAAATCCGAATACATGGAATGTACTGTGGTGTTACCTGGACAAAATCTCCGGAGCCTCCTTATAAGATCTTCGATATAATTTTAACTAAAAAATTATTCATTTCTATTAGATCTGTGAGAAATGAAAAGAGGAAGAACATATCTCAAATTTCAGATTATAAGAATGATTAAAAATGACTGAAAAACAAAATTATTAATGCGTAAATCATAAAAGAATTATTTAAATATTTTTAAATGATGATGTGACCACTCTGATACCAATTGGAGGATCCGAACACTATAGAAGCATGACAGTTGGGAGGGTACAACTTTGATGTTTCCATAATCGATGACCAACCTGGGTTCAACATGAAGATGAATTCTTTTATACATGGATTGACATCATAGATTTAGATAAAGATAATAATAGCACCAGATTCGACAAAGAGGATGTTTCACATCAGGTTTATAATTAATTTAATAATTTCTGATGAAATAAAATTCCTGGGTCTTTGGTACATTCTTCATTGACGATCAACGATTGTCTGGAATGGCACTTCTAGATTTCCTTCGCTACGCTTGAGAGGATAAAATGTATAATCCCTATAGCAATGATCCACACATGATCCAATGGTATCTAATCAACAACACTTGTTTTACTGGTGATAAAATGACGAAATGAATGCCTTCCGTCGATTGTTCTTGATTGCTTGTTCTTCGGTCTTGAAGAACATCTCTCATTATTGAGAGGGGGAGATGAGATGAGTCAATAGAGAAAATGTTTGTCTCAACAATTCTCAATTCACCAGGGTTTTTCACAAAATATGTACCTATATATTAATCTACATCAGATTTTAGTTACAATATTTAATTGTGAAAAAATAATTAAATTCAATTATAACTATTAGAGAAAACCCATTACACATACTAACAATAACAACACCATTATTTGTCGTGCCCCAACTTGCACAAAACATATCCGTAAATGAAATCCCATGACACATAAGGATAATAGTATTATTATTATATCTAGCGCTAACTGGATAAATATTATCTACTAACTTTTAAATAATTAATTTATCAACAAACATGATCTTGGTCTGTTGGAAATCCTCTTCCATTTATTGAACACCTGAATAAAACATTTTATTCCCATAAATAATTTTTTTTATTTATAAACAAGTAAATATATATTTATTAAATGTTAAATAAAACAAATAAATTTATTTTATTAACAATCTAATGAATATATATATATATTTAATTTATGTGATCATTTTAACTTGAATAAAATTATTCCATGGTCTTGAGAACAATATTTATTCCATTAATTAAATTCAAATAAAATTTCATCGAGACCACCAGAAACAATTAGTCTATGACCCTCTAGGATTATTTCTCATTGGAATTAGGTTGGCTTGCCAAATGTCCAAGATTACTACCTAGGAACAGGTCAAGGAACCCAAGAGAAATAAATTAATGTCACAATGAAGACATCCACATATGAATGCTTACTGTGTAAAACAATCCCTTTGTTACAATATCTCATCAAGAAGGTTCATGATAGTTTCCTCAACCTATATACTTTATAGATAATTCTTTGACTACCTGAAATAACCTCATCATTAAACCATGGCCATGGAATTTAGGGATACAATTCTATTTCAATCAAAGGGATGAGATATCAACTTCTATAAATGGAAGGGACAAATCCTTCTTTGAGATACCCATTAATAACATGTCATTTGTGATATAACCAACATACCCTACTTCTAGAAAACATATGGCATGATGGTTTTCATTAAAAAGCCTAATTGCATAAGTCATGGAACATATTAATGATAATCAGAAAGTCTAAAGACCATTACAGATGCTCACAGATAAGAATATCTGAGGACCCCAAAACATGAATAATTCCTACTGGTGGGTCTGTTCTCAAAATTTTTTGTCTTGGAGATTACTAAGTGAGAACTTAATGAGATGAAGTCTCATCTTATTATAAGTACTCACACCTAGCAGCCTGTATTCTATGTGTCCCATCATATTATGTAATCCAAACATAGAACTATATTTAAGAATATTTTCATAGCGCTTCAAGGTTCTAATCATATCAGGGAACTGATATGACTTTATTAATGTGACAGATACACTTGGATATTATTACATTATAGTCATGACAAAAAATGAACAATATGTAATAAGAGGCTTAATATTTAAATACATTAAATATTCATGTAATCAATGTAAAAACAGTTGGTTCTAGGAAACCAACTCCAACAAACTCCCATATGGACTAAATCCAACTACCTAAAACATTCAGTCTGCTAGACCTCACATAATGATCATGTTTCTGCTGAGTCAAGGAATTAGTCAAGGGGTCCACCATGTTGTCTTCCATGGAAATACTACTCACTACAACTTTACCTCTCTATGAAAAATCCCCCAAAAAATGATACTTCTGTAGTATGTGCTTCATCCGATGATGTGACCCTAGCTCTTTTGAAATATCCACCACTGTAGTATTATCACAATAATGTGTGATGGGATCTTTACTACTAGGCACCACATCCAGCTGTTGGATGAAGCTCCATATCCACACTTCTTCTTTAGCTACCTCAGAAGCTACGATATACATGGACTCTACTATAGAGTCTGTGAACAGACCCTTCTTTGATCTCTTCCAGGTGACATCACCTCCAATAAAAGTGAAGATGTGTCCAGTTTACGGCTTCATGTCATCTTGATCAGTCTGGAAACTAAAATATGTATATCCTCTGATGACTAGTTCCTCATCTCCTCCATAAACTAGTAACATATACTTAGTACGCCTTAGAAACTTAATGATAGTATTGACTACCTTCCAATGGAAGCCACCCAAATTATCTTGATATATTCCTACCACACTCAATGTGCAGGAGACATATAACCTAGTACATAGCATAGAATACATGAGTAACCCAATCATTGGTGGGTATGTAATCCTTTCCATTCTCTTTCTTTCCTCATGTGTTTAAGGAAAAACTTTATAGGAAAGAAAAATGCCATGTGATTCTAGAAACAATCCTCTATTGGATTGTTCCATAATGAATATATTTAGTATCTTATCAATGTATGTACTTTAACATAGGCCTAACAATCTCTTAGATCTATCACGATAGATATTGATCCCAAGAATATATGCTGCCTCTGCCAAGTCCTTAATAGAGAATCATTTATTCAACCACACCTTAATAGACTGTACGACTCGTATTTCATTTTCAATAAGTAATATTTCATCAAAATATACTATTAGAAAAATGACTACACTCCCCCTAAACTGTTTGTAGACACATGGATCCCATTCATTATGTCATGACCTGACCCTAACTGGGCTCGAGCCGCAACTACCCCAAGCCTGCCTGCATAGGCCAGGGGATGGAAACCAGCGCCGAAGGCACAAAAACTAGGGGAGGCCTTTGCGTGAGTACCTGTACACACGCACACAACACACTCAATGCAACAGTGTAGAGTAAAAGAAAAGACAAGTAAAGAAAATGGATACTGCAATATATATATACCACAATGTGCACCGACCTCTAAACAGTATGGTTAAAGTGCTGAAAAAGAAAAAAGGGGCAAAACAAGCGCCCAACCAGAAAACTACCACAACCTGTCAAATGGTGAACAAAAAGAAGAAACAGCTGACAGGTCTCCCACCTGGAACCCAACTACGACCACCGCACGCGGTCCAAGCTCCTGAACTCCTATGCTCCACTGAGGTCACGACCAACCTGTCCGTCCTCTGCAAGGTCACACCAAGTGCGGGAAAATCCCAAGCAGGGTTGAGTATAAAAATACTCAGTAGGATACCCCGAAGTCTCGAGGGAGAAACAAAAGTGGTACCGAAGGGTGAGTAGTTGAGAGAATTGGGAAAAGTAAAGGAGTACAACAGAAGGTGCAGTAAAGAGTAATAGCGCAACCCAACAAGAGAAAGGTAGAAGACTCGTCCTAACACAAGGAGCTAGGAACGGTGATTAGATGAACTTCCCATCGAGCTTTCGCTGCCTTTGGCAGGAGAGTAGACTCATCCAACCACGAGAAGCTAGACGCGAAAAGCACGTGAAATACCCCGCGTGTCTTCGCCTCTCCTGAAGGGAGAGCAACCAAACCCAAGAGGTGGGTACCAGAACATGGTATATACAAATCCATATGCTCTGTTAAGAAGCCTGAACAAGATCGTAAGGGGATCTCCATCCCGTAGCTCAGCCCAAGAAGGTGAGTAGCCAACAATCCCGGATGAAAACTCCATCGCTTCCCAGCATCCCGCACGTCTGCCCCGAACCGCAAGCCAAGGGGCTCAATCTACGCACCTCAACACTATCCTATTTGGGCGGAACTGACTCGCCTGCATGGTTTTAGATCGCATCACAAGAACGCATCTTGGTGGGGAAAGTGCCCCTCGTACATGAGAGTTCTAGGGAAAGTCAAACCACACGTCGTCACTTCCCTACAGTCAAGAGGTATCCTCAAAGTCAAATTCGTTCTATCACTGACCCTTACAACCAAGGGTACCACTTCGGTGATCACGGAGGAAATCCACAGACCAGCCTAGTAGAAAGGACCGAGTCTAGAATATCAACGGGTGTCCCACTACCCAGCCCTACTGGAGGGTAATTCATAATACAGCATCTGGCGACCCACTGCCCATCCCTGCTGGAGGGTAGACCTTAATACATCATCAGGAAACCCACTGCCCAGCCCTGCTAAAGGGTAGACCAAGAATAAGTCGACAGACGACCCACTGCCCAGCCTTGCTGGAGGGTAGACCTGGAAGAAGTCGACAGGCGACCCACTGCCCAGCCTTGCTGGAGGGTAGACCTGGAACTAGACGATAGGCGACCCACTGCCCACCCCTGCTGGAGGGTAGACCCTAAGAGGTCGTCGGGTGACCCACTGCCTAGTCTCTACTGGAGGGTAGACCCTAAGAGTGTCGGGTGACCCACTGCCCAGTCTCTGCTGGAGGGTAGACCCTAAGAGCGTCGGGTGACCCACTCCCAGTCTCTGCTGGAGGGTAGACCCTAATAGCATCAGGTGACCCACTTCCCAATCTCTGCTGGAGGGTAGACCCTAAGTGAGAAACCCACTACCCAGCCCTGCTGGAGGGTACACCCGAAGAAGCCGATGAGTAACCGACTGCCCAGCCCCATTGGAGGGTAAAACTCAAAACTGCTCGGTCCATCTCTACTGGATGGTACAACACTGGCCAACCGAACACGAAGTGGGTATCGCGCAACCACCCAACTCTAGAACAACTCACCAAAAGAGTTTCAGCGCCTGTTCCATCACTGGGTGACACTAGCACCGCTACCGGTCGATCCATCGAGAATGAAGCCAGGGGGAGACCACTCACCCCTGCTGGTCAAACCAATGAGCACCGAGCCAGGGGAAAAACTCTACCTTTTTGGTCAAACAAATGAGCACAGAGGGACCCTCTATGTCACGAGAGGTCAAAGTACGTAAAGCAGAGCACGTCACGCACCTGGGGCCCACAAGACGTGTGGCCCCAAGTTAACCCCAACAAAGTGCATGAACGTCTCAGGTACAAACCACACGTACCTCCAAGCGCTTCCGTATACTCCCAGAGTATACCTCACTTTCATCACAAGGGCTATCGTTCACCTAGCACCCAACATCAATGCGAAGGCGTGACGAAACATCTCCAACTTGCCACTTCAACGACTGGGGAACGAACCACAACATCTATTTAAACACCAACCTCACTCTTCCCAGGAGTGCACACGATCACATGTCAAGGGTCCGCTACAAACACGGTAGAAGGACCACCACCGGGGCACCTTTCATAATCCACATTAATATGATCGCGGAAGAAGCTTCACACAGCCAAACGGATCATACCGCTGTAATACTCATGAAAAAACATGTGAGATAGACTACTCACTCTCCTCAAATGGATATCTGATGGAAAAGTCGCCAACATCGCCTCACGCCCGAATGATGTCCTGTGATCTCGAGCCTCGACCCCGAAAATAGTCGGGTGCATCGCACTAATGCGATCCCCTCAGAAAAGCACATGAAAAGCACTACTCACATGTGTGCAACGGATATCCGGAGAAAAACGTGCATTCTGGTGCACCGCACACGAGTGGTGCTTCGTCTAACCTGCATCCCAGTCCCTAAACACAAAGAACGGATCGCACCGTTGCGATCCTCTCAAAAAAGCACACAAGATGGACTATTCACTTGTCCAAAATGGTCGCCCGGTGATAAAGATGGAAAATCACCGTCGATGCCCAAACGACCCTCATGGCCCCCGCACCATCATGCCAAATTAGAGCGGGAGGATTGCACAATTGCAATCCCCTCGGAAAAACATCCATAATTCACTGCTCGCACGCCCCGAACGGACGCCCGATGAGAAAGTCGTGAAATGCTGCACGTAGCTCAAAAGACGGGTCGTGGGGCCCATGCCTCAACTTCGGAATCAACTCCTAAAACTTACCTAGAAATATCCTCCTCAGTTCCAGGGTCCCAACGCCACTGACGGCATTTAAATCGGACGTTGGACGCGTCCGCGCCGTCCAAAACAAGAATCTCGTGGAAAACGCTCGTCCACTTAAAGACGTGTCGCGCCTCCGAGGCCCCTAGTTTCAGGAATTAAAAATTCCCTAAACCATCTCAATATATTCTCTTAGTCCCAAGGAACGCGTCGCCACTGACGGCGCATGAATCCGACACTTGAGCTGACTTTTACAACCGTTTAAAAAAAACGAACTTTAGTGGGCCAGGCCGGTTCGGCCAACCCACTCTCCTAAACCGGCCCGCGGTCGTGGGCCGACCTTCCATGCCCGGATTGGCAGTGAGCCGGTCCATCTCTCCTTTCTCCCAAAAATACCCACCAAGTGCGGGTCTTTCCTACCGCGGGGTCCCGAGGACCCCGCCCTCATTGTCGTCGCGTCAACCCGGCCAGGAGGGCCGGCCGCGCTTGTTGCCCGCGTGCCGCGTCTCGCCGGCGCCCGCTGGAGACCCCCGGCCTCAACGCCTGCCGCCACCGCGCGCCGGCTGCCTGCCAGCGCCACTCTGCCCGGACACCACACTGAAGACTCGGACCACCTCCAAGATGCCGCGTCGCGGCGCTGGTTCGCCGGACCACCGCGATACCTCGCCGGAACGCCCCAAAAACCGCCGGACGGACAACAAACCCGTTGATCTTTGGCGGAGTGCTGCGGTCACCTCGGAGCTCGGAATTTCGATTCGAGACCAGAGATGGGAAGCTTAGAAAAACTACTACACAACTACGAGATTCTTTCGAATATTAAACATCAAATAAATTCCATAATACAACATGAAACGAGGTTTCAGAAGATAAAATGAAAAACGAAATAACTCCTACCTCTTGGGAGTTGCCCGGAGCTTCACGGAGGATCCACCGCTACGTCGTCGCCTTGCCGGAGCTTCCTCGCTGGAGTGGAGGAGGAGAGGGAAGAGGGTTGGAAGGCTGCACCAGGGGGTGATCAAGGGAGGGGGAAGGGAATGATGGTTTAAATAAAAATAAAAATTTTAATTAATTTTAACCCGTAAATTGACCCGCATCTGAAACCTTTGACAGAGTCGAGGTTAAGCCTCTCCTAGTCCAAAAACCACCTCCCGAGCAGAACGGAGGTCTCAGAATTTTAATCCGATACCCCATTCAAAAGTTATAAAACTGAACGTCCGTGGTTGCCAAATTAAGAAAACGCCCTTGGGGCCATTTTTCACAAAAGGTCCGCGCCCGCGAAACTTACACCCCTCCTAGGGTAAACGACACGCTCTCAACTCAACGGTGCCCTTGGTTTTCCAATCCGAGCCACCTTTTAAGATATACATGAGTTTCATCATTAAACGATTAAATTAATTAATTAATTTATCCGTTTAACATTCCAAAAGCGAGCGAGGGGTCCAAACATCCCGCACCGACATACTTTATGCCGTTCCTAGGGTAAAAACCCCATTACGTACCCATACATAGACTCAAATATCTGATCCAGAACTCTGTTTAGGAGTCATCCCATTTATTTGGCTTTTCCAGTGTAAACGCACTGAAAATTTAATTCCGGCCACTCCGGGGCTCAGAATCGCACGCCGTCTGAAGGCGCTGCTCTCGAATATCATCAAGAATATTCCAAAGTATTTCACAACAAAAAGGGTTCTGAAATCATTCCCTCCTTCAATATTTTTATCCCCTAATAGAAAAACTAGGGAGGAACACAGGGTACTAAGCCCACACCCGGCTCTTCCGTACCCAGAAGAACTCCTTCATAGCTCTGCGCCACCGCACACAGACCAAAGGATTGATCTGTTCACGTGAGGTCGGGCCTTGCCAATGTCGTACACCCACTCCAGTCTTTGGGGTTAGGGAAAGGAGGTAGACAACCTCACCATCCCTTCGCACAGTCTCAAAGGACCCGAAGGCCCTCGAGGGTAACTCATCTCCCCGATCGAACCCCTACGTCACACGCCATGACTGGAATCACCGCCCACGCCTGGAACAAGGCCCGATGATTCCCTCCTTCAGAATAGCCATATGCTGAAACACCCAAGGATATCTGGTCACACAAGATTCCACAGTTGATGTATCTCAACCAAGACTCTCTTATATGTTGGGGGAGCGATGGAGTCGATGCCATCGACTAAAGAAAAAGGTCCCATGCATTTTATCATACCAACACAGGGTTACACCGATGCCCCGAGTCACCCTGGTATCAACTCAAGAAAGGAGAGGGGAGAAAAATAACTTCACACACAGTGTATAACAATTCTACTGCAAGAAGTAGAAGAGCTGTAGAGAGTACCTCTTGACACCTCATGCTCTGCAGGGTCGTATACATCCAAAGCTCGTGGTTGTCCACAGTCCCAACTGTTAGCTTCTAGAGGCTGACGTGGACTACATAGTGGTGATGGGAAGACCTCATAAAGTCGTCCCCCACTACCAGTTCCTCCCACTCCTCTGCTAAAACCACCTCTCTGGGTGCTACTCTGATCACAACGCTGCCTTCGTCATGGTGGTTCACCTGCTGCCTGCCTGAGGCTCTCTGCATGCCTGGTCGGGCAGTCCCGTGCCAAGTGACCTCACCCATCACAAGCATAACACCGCCGCTCCCTGAGCTGTCCTGGTGCTCTCCGGCGCCACTGTGGTGTACGACCACGGCCCGGAGCCCACTCACAGAAGGGCACCCTAGACCGAGGCCCTGCACTTTTCTACCACAGTGGTATATGACCACGTCTCCAAAACTGGTAGTGTAAAGGCCACCTGCGTCGAGGTCCTTCTTGCCAATGCCCACTAGCTGCGGTAGACGTCTCGGCTCCGACGTGCCTGCTGCCACCACCAACCTCAAAACGTGACAGGAAGCTCTCTGTCACCAACGCCTGCTCTAGCACACCATCATATGTGGAAATACCCAAGTGTAATATGACAACACGAACCTCTCAGCAGAGACCCTGCTCAAACTTCCGCACTCAAAAGTTGTCATCGTGGACCACGTCCGGGTAAAAACGTGCATGGTCTACGAAACTAGCCGCGTACTCGGCCACCGTCACCCCTCCCTGCTGAAACTGCAGGAGCTCCTGAATCCGTAAGGAGTGCAAGAAGGAGGGGTAAAGCTCCTCATGGAATAACAACTGAATGTCACCCCATGAAAGAGACGACTCGTCAAGAAACTTAGTCACCAGAATCCACAAACGCCTAGTTGCTCCATGAAAAAGGTCGGTTACCAAAGCCACCATAAGATCTGCTGGCATCTGCACTATCCTTAAACGGAGAACCACTACCTCAAGCCAAACCTCTACTGCCTGAGGGTCTGGCTCACCATTAACCTTAGCAGTCTCTGCCACCGGAACTCACGAAGCGCGCTAAACCTGTGCTCAAACTCAGCCTGCTTTGTTGAAGCTGTCTGCTGCTCAACAGGTAGGGGTGCTGCTACCGGCCCACCTGGAGAAAGGGGCTCTCTTGATGGGTTCTGGACTGAGGCCTTATAGCTCACAGGGATGTCGTCACGCACCCAAGCTGGTATCTTGGCTGGATGTCTATGCAGAGACATCCTGAATATTATCAAGGAGTGTCACGGTCAGATGAGCATATTTGTATATGCCACCAACAACAAAAATGGGGAGCTGACTCAAGATGGACATTCAAAGACTCAATCCTATGTGATTCACAAACGAAATTTCCCTGCAACAAGTGTCTCAGCATTCCGAGTCGACAAGAAGGTTATCAGGGTCCTGGTGAATGGATACGTCGGCCGCCGCACCATCACTGGACTCCCTGGCCTGAGATCCGCTCTTGAGACACGTTAACACTGTTACCCTAAATCCCAACCAATTCCTTTTTATTTTAGGGACGTCCGAACAGCGTCCCAAGGAACGAACCAACTTTGATACCACTTTTTCACAACCTGACCCTACCCGGGCTCGAGCCGCAACTACCCCAAGCCCGCCTCCATAGGCCAGGGGCTAGCGACCAGCGCCGAGGGCACAACAACTCGGGGAGACCTTTGCCTAAGTACCTGTACACACGCACACAACACACTCAATGCAACAGTGCAGAGTAAAATAAAAGACAAGTAAAGAAAAGGGAAACTACTATATATATATACAACAAATGTGCACCGACCTCTAACAGTATGAGTAAAGTGCTGAAAAGGGAAAAAGGGCCAAAACATGCGCCCAACCAGAAAAGTGCCACAACCTGGCAACAGGTGAACAAAAAGAAAAAACAGCTGACAGGTCTCCCACCTAGAACCCAGCTATGACCACCGCACGTGGTCCAAGCTCTCGAACTCTTATGCTCCACTGAGGTCATGACCAACTTGTCCTCCATCTACAAGGGCACACCAAATACAGGAAAATCCCAAGAAGGGGTGAGTATAAAAATACTCAGAAGGATACCCGAAGGCTCAAGGGAGAAACAAAGGAGGTACCGAAGGGTGAGTAGTAGAGAGAACATAAAAAAGTAAAGGAGTACAACTGAAGGGGTAGTAAATAATAACAGCTAAACCCAACAAGAGAAAGGTAGAAGAATCATCCTAACATAAGGAGATAAGAACGGTGAGAAGATGAACTTCTCATCGAGCTTTCGTTGCCTATGGCAGGAGAGTAGACTCATCTAACCACGAGATGCTAGACGTGGAAAGCACATGGCATACCTCGCGCGTCTTCGCCTCTCCAGAAAGGAGAGAAACCAAACCCAAGAGGTGGGTACTAGAACATGGTATATACAAATCCATATGCTTTGTCAAGAAGCCCGAACAAGACCGTAAGGGGATCTCCATCCCGTAGCTCAGCCCAAGAAGGTGAGTAGCCAACAGTCCCAGTAGAAAACTCCATCGATGCCCAGCATCCCACATGTCTGCCCCGAACCGCAAGCCAAGGGGCTCAATCACCGCACCTCGACACTATCCGCTTTGGGAGGCACTAACTCGCCTACACGGTTTTAGATCGTGTCACAAGAACGCGTCTCGGTGGGGAAAGTGCCCCTCGTACTTGAGAGTTCTAGGGAAAGTCAAACCACACCTCATCACTGCCATGCAGTCGAGAGGTCTCCTCAAATTCAAAGTCATTCAATCACTGACCCGTACAACCAATGGCCCTGCTCCGGTGATCACGAAGGAACGCCACAGACTAGACTAGTAGAAAGGACTGCGTCTAGAATATCAACGGGTGTCCCACTGCCCAGCCCTGCTGGAGGGTAATTCATAATACACCATCCAGTGACCCACTACCCAGCCCTGCTGGAGGGTAGACCTTAATACATCATCAGGCGACACACTGCCCAACCCCGCTGGAGGGTAGACCAGGAATAAGTCGACAGGAGACCCACTGCCCAGCCTTACTGGAGGGTAGACCTGGAATAAGTCGACAGGCGACCCACTGCCCAGCCTTGCTGGAGGGTAGACCTGGAACTAGACGACGGGTGGCCCAATGCCGAGCCCTACTGAATGGTAGACCCTAAGAGGTTGTCGAGTGACCCACTGCCCATTCTCTGCTAGTGGTTAGACCCTAAGAGCGTTGGGTGACCCAATACCCAGTCTCTGCTGGAGGGTAGACCCTAATAGAGTCAAGTGGCCCACTGTCCAGTCTCTGCTAGAGGGTAGACCCTAATAGTGTTGGGTGACCCACTACCCAGTCTCTGCTGGAGGGTAGACCCTAAGTGAGAAACCCACTGCCCAGCCCTGCTGGAGGGTAAACCCGAAGAATCCGATGAGTAACCCACTGCCCAGCCCTGCTGGAGGGTAAAACTCAGAAATGCTCTGGCCATCTCTAATGGAGGGTACAACACTGGACAACTGAACACAGAGTGGGTATCGCTCAACCACCTAACTCCAAACAACTCACCAAAAGAGGTTCAACGCCTATTCCACCATTGGGTGTCACTAGCACCGCTACCGGCCGATCCATCAAGAATGAAGCCAGGGGGAGACCACTCAACCCAGATGGTCAAACCAACGATCACCAAGCCAGGGGAAAAACTCCAACCTGTTGGTAAAAAAAATGAGCACAGAGGGACCCTCTATGTCGGGAGAGGTCAAAGTACGCAAAGCATAGCACAGACGCACCTGGGGCCCACATGACGTGTGGCCCCAAGTTAACCCCAAAAAAGCACGTGAACATCTCAGGTACAAACCACACGTACCTCCATGTGCTCCTGTATACTCCCAAAGTATACCTCACTTTCAGCCCAAGGGCTATCATGCGCCCGACACCCAACGTCAACGTGAAGGAGTGACGTAACATCTCCAATTTTCCGCCTCAATGACTGAGGCATGACCCACCACATCTATTTAAACACCAACCTCACTCTTTCTAGGAGTGCACACGATCACATGTCAAGGGTCAGCTACAAACACGGTAGAAGGACCGCCACCAGGGCACCTTTCATAATTCACATTTAATAAGATCACGCAAGAGGATCCGCATAGCCAAATGGATCATACCATTGTAATCCTCACGAAAAAATATGCGAGATAGACTACTCACTCGCCTCAAATGGATATCCGACAGAAAAGTCGCCAACACCACCTCACGCCCGAACGACATCCCTTGATCCCAAGCCTCGGCCCCGAAAACAGTCGGTCCCATCGCACCAATGCGATCCCCTCAAAAAAACATGTCAAAAGCACTACTCACATGTGTGCAATAGATATCCGGAGAAAAAGGTGCATTCCGGCGCACCGCACACAAGCGGTGCTTCGTGGAACCCACATCCCGGTCCCGAAACACAAAGAACGGATCACACTGTTGCGATCCTCTCGAAAAAGCACACAAGATGGACTATTCACTTGTCCAAAACGGTCGCCCGGTGATAAAGATGCAAAATCACTGTCGACACCAAAACGACCCTCGTGGGCCCCGCACCATCGTGCCGAATTAGCGCGGGCAGATTGCACCATTGCAATCCCCTCGGAAAACATCCAGAATCGACTGCTCGCACGCCCCGAACGGACGCCCGATGAGAAAGTCGTGAAACGATGCACGCAACTCAAAAGACGGGCCGTGGGGCCCGTGCCTCAACTTTGACCTCAATGCCTCAAACACCCTGGAAAGGTCCGCCTCCGTGCCAGGGTCCCAACGCCACTGACATCGTTTAAATCGGACGTCGGACGCGTCCGCGCAGTCCAAAACAAGAATCTTGGGAAAAAAACACTCGTCCACTTAAAGACGTGTCATGCCTCTGAAGACCCTCGTTTCTGGAATTAAAAATTCCCAAAACCATATCAAAATATTCTCTTCATCCCAAGGAACGCGTCACCGCTGACAGCGCGTGAATCCAACACCCGGGATGACTTTTACAGCCGTTTAAAAAAAACGAACTTTTGTGGGCCAGGCCGGTACGGCCGACCCACTCTCCTGAACCGGCCGACGGCCGCGGGCCGACCTTCCACGCCCGGACCGACAGCGAGCTGGTCCGGCTCGCCTTTCTCCATCAAAGGCCCACCGAGTGCGGGTCTTGCCTGCCGCGGGGTCCCGAGGACCCCGCCCCCATTGTCGCCGCGTCAACCCGTCCAGGAGGGCCAGCCGCGCTTGTCACCTGCGTGCCGCGTCTCGCCGGCGCCCGCTTGAGACCCCGAACCTCAACGCGTGCCGCCACCACACGCCAGATGCCTATCAGAGCCGTTCCACCCGGCCACCACGCTAAAGACCCGGACCACCACCGGGATTCCGCGCTGCCGCGCTGGTTCGTCGGACCGCCGCGATACCTCGCCGGAACGCCCCAAAAACCGCCGGACGGACAGCAAACCCGTTGATCTTCGGCGGAGTGCTGTGGTCACCTCAGAGCTCGTATTTTCAATCCGAGACCGAAGACAGGAAGCTTAGAAAAAATACTACAGAACTACTAACTTTTTTCAAAGATTAAACATCAAATCGATGGCATAATACAACTTGAAACAAGGGTTTCGAAGTTAAAACACAAAACAAAATAACTCCTACCTCTTGGGCGTTGCCCGGAGCTTCACGGAGGATCTGCTGTCGCGCCGTCACCTTGCCAGTGCTTCCTCACCGGAGTGGAGGAGGAGAGGGAAGAGGGTTGGAGGGCTTCTCCAGGGGGTGAACAAGGGAGGGGAAAGGGAATGAGGGTTTAAATAAAATTTAAATTTTTAATTAATTTAAACCAGTAATTTGACCCGCATCTGAAACCTTCGACAGAGTCAAGGTTAAGCCTCCCCTAGGCCAAACACCACCTCCCGAGAACAACAGCGGTCTCGGAATTTTAATCCGAGACCCCGTTCAAAAGTTATAAAACTGAACGTCCGAGGCTGCCAAATTACGAAGACGCCCCTGGGGCCATTTTTCACAAACGGGCCGCGCCCGCGAAACTTACACCCCTCCAAGGGTAAACGACATGCTCCAAACTCAACGATGCCCTCAGTTTTCCAATCCAAACCACCGTTGAATAGATACTTGAGTTTCATCATTAAATGAATAAATAAATAAATTAATTTATCCGTTTAACGTTCCGAAAGAGAGCGAGGGGTCCAAACATCCCGCGCCGACATACTTTATGTCGTTACTAGGGTAAAAACCCCATTTTGGACCCATCAGTACACTCAGATCTCTGATCCGGAACTCTATTTAGGAGTTATCCCATTTATTTGGTGTTTCTAGTGTGAACACACTGAAAATTTAATTTCGGCCACTCCGGGGCTCGGAATCGCACGCCGTCTGAAGGCGCTGCTCTGGAATATCATCAAGAATATTCCAAAGTCTTTCACAGCAAAAACAAGGTTCTTATACATTATTTGTAAAACCAAATTCTGTTATGGCTTCATCAAAACGAATTTTCCAGGACCTGGATTCTTGCTATAATCCATAAATAGAAATTTTCAACTTTCCTATCTTATTGGCATCCTTTGGAGTCACAAACCCTTCAGGTTGTATCATATAAAAATCTTCTTGATGGTTCCCATTAAGGAATGATGTTTTGAAATCCATTTTCCAAATCACATAGTCATGGTAATAGGAAATGGCCAATATAATTTTGATGAATTTCCACATTGAAATTGGTGAAAAGGATTCATCGTATTAAATGCCATGACACTATTTAAACCATTTTGAAACCATTCATCCCTTATAGGTAGTGACTTGTCCTTCCATGTCCAATTTCTTCATGAATTCCCATTTGTGTCTAATAGGATTTACATATATTGGGGTATATACGAAAATCTAGACATGGTTCTAGTTTATTGAATCAATTTCATAATTCTTTGATTCTTGCCACTTGGAAAGGCCTATGCCACTTAAAACTTCCATATAGGTTAGAGGATCAGTAGTATCAACTAATAATGAGTCACCATCCTTGGTAACTAGAAAAACGTACCATTCTCATTCTCTAACCTCTCTTGTACTCCTATATAATATTTGTGTCTCTAGAATAGATCTTTCTTCCATGAGGCTTTGTGGAATCTACTCCTCTAGTAATTCTTGTGTATTTTGAGCCTCGACTTCATTGAAGTCTATCTCGCTCCCACTATCTCTTTGGGAGATATGATCTCTCTCAAGGAATATAGCATGTATTTCCACTATAACCTTTTTTATGAGGGGTCTTATAGGTAATATACCCTTGTTTACTTGGGGTTTCCTATTAAGGTACACTTTGTACCTTAGGGTGTGAGTTTGTTACCTGAAGATGCCTTAACAAAAGATTCACTTCCCCACACATGTAAATTCAATAACATGGATTTTCTTCCACTGCAAAGATCATATAGAATACTATTTATCAATTTAGTTGGTAATTGGTTTATTATGTGTGCCACTATTTTTAACACATATCCTCAAAATGATAATGGAAGAATCACATGACTCATCATGATCTCACCATGTCCAACAATGTCCGGTTCTTCCATTCTAGTACACCATTCCACTAGGGTGTGTAAGGAGGAGTGAATTGGGATGGGATCCCAAACTCCCATTAGTAATCAATGAAGTCATGATTAAGATATTATCCACCTCAGTCTGAGCATAGTTTCTTAATATTCTTACGAAGATTATTCTCTGATTTATTCTTTTATTCATTGAACTTATCAAAAGAATATTACTTATACCTCATTAAATAGATGTATCCATATCTACTAAAATCATCAGTAAAAGTTATAATGTATTAGTACCAACCCCTTACGTAAACTGGAAACAGTCCACAAGCATCAGTATGAACCAATTCAAGATGCTCTTGGGCTCTTTAACCTTTCCTACTAAATGGGGATTTGGTCATTTTCCTTGTAAAAATGAGTGACATACACCAAGTTGTTTTAGTTCAAAAGAATCTAAATATCCATATTGATGTAACTATTTCAATCAT
The DNA here is from genome assembly GCA_963277665.1 of Viscum album. Taxonomy (NCBI): domain Eukaryota; kingdom Viridiplantae; phylum Streptophyta; class Magnoliopsida; order Santalales; family Viscaceae; genus Viscum; species Viscum album. The sequence continues at coordinate 817,067,282 of OY728162.1, forward strand.
TTATCATTTACAAGACCTAACTGGTGATGAAAAATTTGGGTGTGGTATGAGTCATGTGAAGTGGTTTTGTTATCAATTTTCATTACTTGGTTTTTCTAACACAACATGTAAAGACCATTATATAAATGTGTTTTACCAAAAAAAATTATATATTTATACAAGAAGAAAAATTCATTTCCAAACATTAAAATATATCCACATGTATCTAGTCTAGATACATAAATATTGTTTTGGGTTATAGAAGGAACATAATAACAACATTTTAATACTAAGATTATCCCAATCGGCAACGTGAGGTGGTAGTCCTCGATAGTTACAACAACAAGTTTAGCTCTATTGGCTTCTCATAGATCTACCTACCCTCAGTCAATTTGATTGAATCTAATTGGTTCCTAAATTTTGATATATAGGTGATCACCACAGGCTATATATAATACCAAATTTGTAGGAATAGATAAATTGAACCCTATAACAAATGCACCTGAAGATTCCCCTTGCTTATTTATCAGGGTGTAGTTTTTCTTCCAATGCCCCTTCTTACCACATGAAAAACAAATAGATTCCTCTTCCCTTCTATCCTTTTTATATTCCTTTTATTGGAAGGGCGTGATAAAGATTTTGGCTTAAATATCGTTTCCTTACCATTTGTCTTATTCACAATTAGGACAGAAGTCTTTTCACACATCATCTATTTTTCCACTTGGAGAAGGAGGAGAAGAAGTTCTTGTAGATACTTATCAATGTTTTTCATACTGAAATTCACAAAAAAACTAGTGAAGCTCTGAGGCAGTGATGCAAGAATAAGATCAGTACCTAGTTCTTCAAGGAGTTTAAACCCTATAACCTCCAGACACTCAATGTAGCCAATGAGCTTGACTACTTGAGGCCCAATTGGGGAACCCTCTCCAAGCTTACTCTGAATGTGTAACTTGGAGATCTCAAATCATTCCTATCTTTCTCTCTCCTACTAAAGACCATGATGTTTCTCAAGAATGCTATAGGGATCCATGTTTTTGTGAGACTTAATGAGTTCACTATACATTGATGATAACATCAAACATTGAACGTTGACCATGTAGTTAATATGTTTTTTGTTGACCAAGAACTCTTCATCACTCACCTCTTGGGTTGGAGGATCAGGTAAGGAGGACTCCAACATGTAAGATTTCCGTTAATGGTTTAGAATGACACGAAGGTGTATAAAACATTCATGGATGTTATTGCTATTGATGATGTTGTCTTTATCCATTATTGATTGCATGGATAGTGTGGTTGAATTTTTTTCATTTTTAATCTAAAATTACAAAATCAAATAATTAGTTTTTTCTTGATTAAATTTTCGGAGAAATAATAAATTAATATTATTAATCCTTATACTATTTTATCAAGTCCTAATATCCCACAATATTGAACTCGAAATTTCTATTTTATTGGAAATTAATGTAGAAGGAATCTATATTCCCTTTCTCATAACCCCCCAAAAATGGTTGGTAATGATTTTTGAAGGTATTTAGGTAGGCAAGTCTTTTCGAACTATGGGCTTGCAGCTCCTTGATCCACTGAGTAGACACCCCAATCCTGAAATCCAAACATGGATTTCCTCAACACATGCCTCAAATATTACACCATGTCTAGAAAGGGATAATTCCCTTGATGTAAAATGGTTAAGTCAACCCAAAAAATTAACAAGTTCTTCCTGTATAAAATAAATATCCCAACAAGGGTCAGTCAAAAAAATAATTTTATTAAGTCTTTCCCTTTATCGAGTAATGAAATGATTAGTCTGACTAAATATTTTATTGAGGTATTTTTATCTCTTTGCATAAAATTGATTCTTATGTCTATCACATTACTGTTAATATTAAGTGGAACTTACTAAAGTGATCAACCATGTCTTGATAATTTTTATGAATAATCGTGGTTTATTTTAGTTCCATCTTGCATGCTAGTTTAATTCATAAATTATGTGATCGTGACAATACATCCATAATGATAAACCATGAAATTGACAGAAATAAAATAAAGGGCATGTTCATGATATTTTATAATGGTTAGTTTATCTAGATGTTGACAAACTAACCCTGACCTAGGAGAGAAACACCTTGAACCTTTTGGGTTCATGTGTACAACTTTCCACCTATCCACCTTTGTATCTCCTTGTATTAGTTTCACCTAGGATCATTACTTGAACTACCTCCACAAGATTGGGAGCTCCATCTCAAAAAGTGGGGTTTACATAAAATAAACCATTGGTATGCATGACCTACATATTAATGAGGATAGATGGTATGCATGACAAAAAATTTAGTTTCATATAAATTAAAATAAAACCAATCTCATGCAATGTTCTGGTATAGCTCATTATCATGCACATAAATGAGATGAATTACACATTTAATAAAAATAGAATTCAATTATTTAATCATTCTTATTAAGATAAATCATACTTGAATCGATTAATTATTATGTTTATTTAGTCAATCTTTTTATCTTAATCTTTTTATGAATTTCCCTGAGATTCTCATCCATAACCTTGGAGGTAACACGGTGAACACCCATTTGAATCTATATGATATTTAATCTTGAACATTATATAAACATTAAAATTTTAATTTGGTGTAATTTTTTTTAAATTAAATGGCATGTAGTTTCAACTACATGGCATGTATTTCGTTCACCATCTTATTTGAAGAATACACCTAGGGAGTCGACATGTGAGGCATACTTTGGAAATCTTGGAGTATACGACCTGTCTAATGGGCCAAATACCGTGTTGTCTCTGGGTTACATTGTTACCAATCATCTTATCCATGTATGTGACACACGGTTTGGCCCTTGAACCAAAGATACTACACGTCGTGTCCAGTGGACCACATGGTGTGTAATCCTGATGAATGTGCGCTAGTCAGTCTTGGTCAACATGGGGTGTAAGAATTAACTACACTGCATGTCATTAATTCACACAGCTTGAGTAATTTCCAAATTACTCCTGAGGCACTGAACATAACTACACGGTGTGTAATATATATTACACGACATGAATGTAAGATTACATGGTATGTAAATCTGAATACATGGTGTGTGCTTTCATGTTACCTAGACAGATTTTTTGGTGCCTCCTTATGAGATCCTCAGTTTAGTTTTAATTAAAAAAATATTCATTTTTGTTAGATCTTTGAGAAATGAAAAGAGTAAGAACATATCATGAAAATCAGATTATAATAACTATTAAATATGGATTGACAAACTAAATTATTAAATAAAATATCTTCAAAAAATTATTTATATAATTATAAATGATGATGTGACCACTCTAAAACCCTTTGGAGGATCCGGATGCAGCTGAGTTATGGTGGTTGGGAGTGACCGACTTTGATTTTTCTGTAATCCATGTCCAATTTGGGATTAATACTATGATGACCTCTGGTATCCATAGATTGAAATCAATAATTTAGACAAAGAGAAGACTAGTACTATTTTTGAGAAAGAGGATCTTGCACATCAAATTTATAATTAATTTAATAATTTTTAAAGAAATTAAATACCTAGGTCTTTGGTACTTTCTTCATTGACGATCATTGATCATCCAGAATAACCCTTATGGATTGCCTTTGTTGGGATTGCGAGGATCTAAAGTAGAATCTCTCTAGCGGTGATCCACTTGTTCTCCAAGGTTCACTAATCAATTCCACTCATTCACTGAGTGCTAGCACGATATAATGACTGTCTTATGTTGATTGTTCTTGATCGATCATTCTTCAGTCCGGAATAACTTATCTCATTCTTGATAGGGAGAGATGAGAGGAGCCGAGAGGGAAAATTTTTGGCTTAACAATTCTCAATTCACCGGGGTTTAGCATAATAGATGTACCATACTATTAATTGAAATGGGGTTTCAGTTACAATATTTAATTGAAAAACAACAATTAAATGAAATTTTAACTATTAGAGAATACCCATGCCACATAATAACAATAACAACACCATTATTTGTGGTGTACCAACTTATGAAAAACGGAACCATAAATGGAATCTCATGCCACATAAAGATAACAATATTATTATAATTTCTTTCACCAATTGGATAAACATTATTTACCGATTTGTAAATAAATAATTTATCAACAGATATGGTATTGGTCCATTCGAACTAATCTTCCATTTATTAAACATCCAAATAAAATATTTTATTATCTTAAATAAATATTTTTATTTACAAACTATTAAACAAATATTTATTAATTGTTCAAAAAATAAATAAATATAATATATTCACAATCCAGTGAATAAATATTTTTTTTAATTTATGCTATCATTTTAAAATGAATAATATTATTCCTTGGTATTGAGAATAATATTTATTCCATTAATTAAATTCAAATAAAATTTAATCGATACCACCAGAAACACTTAGTGTGTGACCCTTTAGGATTCTTTATCATTGGAATTAGGTGGGATTTCCAAAATTCCAAGATTACATTCTAGCAATGGGCCACGGTACCCAAAAAAAGTTAAAGTCTCAATAATGACATCTACACTCACTATGTAATATAATATATTTGTCTCAATATCTCATCAAGAAGGTTTCATGATAGTGTCATCAAACTCTATGCCTAATACGTCATTCTTTGACTACCTCAAATAAATTCATCATTACCCCATGGCTATGGAATTTAGGGCGACAGTTATATTTCAATTAAAGGGTTGAGATATCAACTTACATAAATGGAAGGAAAAAATCCTTCCTCAAGTTATCCATTAATAACATGTCATTCGTAACGGACCCAATGTACTCAACTTCCCACCAACATATGGCATGACGACTTTTATCAACAAATCTAAGTGTGTGAGTCATGACACATATTAATGATAATATTAAAGTCTAATGACCATTACACACAAATGTAGATATGAATATCTAATGAAACCAAAACATGTGGAATTACAGCTAGCGGTTCTATTCTCATAATATCCCGCCTTGGAGATTACCATGTGAAAACATCATGAGACGAAGTCTCATCTTCTAAAAAGTAATTTCACATGAAATTTTGTATATTATATTTCCCATCATAGTACATCATCAAATAACAAAGCTATATTTATGAATATTTTCGTAGCACTTCAAGGTTCTCATCAAAGAGGGGACCTGTTATGACCTTATTAATGCAACAAATACTCAAGGACATTATTACATTATAGTCATGAATAACAATGAAAAATATGTAATAAGATGTTTAATATTTAAATACATTAAATATTCATGTAATCAACGTACAAATATTTGGTTCTTGGAAACCAAATCCAACAACGAAGAATGAATAATCGATAAAAAGGAATTGAGAACTCACTGATATGGATCCAAAGAGAAGAGATATGCTTAAATCAGAGATCAGATGGGGGAGTTACCTCATATCCAAGAATAGACTTCAAGGGATCCATCAATGGATCATGGATGTAATGTAGGATAAGAAAAGGTGAAAGTAGAATTAGGTTTTAAGAATTAATTAAGGAAAAAATGGTCTTTTACCCAAAAGATTTGGGTTGCATGGTTTAAGAACACAATTTGATTTAATCCTGCACAAAATGTGCATGGTCTACTATAGAGAAGTGGCATCCAAAATGTTTGACTAACCATGAAGAAACCATTCCAAAACCACCAATAAAAAATAGGGACATTCCTACATGGACATGCACCCAAAATCGCATGGTTATGCCTAACTGTATGGACTTAGGGTCCCCACTGTCTAACCTCACATGACTTTATCTAACCGTGCGACACACCCCACATAGATGGAACCAACAGTGTCCATAGATTATTTCACACCAAAAAATTGATTTCAGGATCTGGACCAGTCCAAAAAACCCTCGATATCACCATTAACTCAAAGGTAATTTATATTAGGCTATATTTAAACATTTATACTAAAAATTGATAGAAAATAGAGGGTCCATACCTCAGAGAAGAACCTAGATCTTACAAAAATCCAGGATTTAGAACCTCTACTACAATGTCATTATTGAATAACACCACATTGTATCTCAAAATCTACTATGAAGGCTACTGTCAAGTTCAAAATATATAACTAACTAGTATATGTTACTCAGAGTCCTGGATCCGAGCCCTAAAGACAGAGATGTGCTAGGTGGAAGATCCCAAGAGTAGTAAAAAGAGTTTAATGGGGTTCACATGGAATGTTACCCCACTTGAACACCCAGATATATCCTCTTCATCATGTCTTAGATGTCCATGTGAGCTTACATGGGATGTACAAGGTGTACACAATGTGTCTCACCTCACCCGGGCCCTCAACCGTGTCTTTCCCCACATAGCTCAACCATCAGTGTCTCTACAGATGAATTATACCCCATGGTACATGAAATATATTGGATAAATGGAATTTATTCCATTTAATCTATCCATGACAGTGTATGACACCCCCTTCCCATATAATCTGGTCATGTACAATCACATGACCATGTCCCTTGACATAACTTCCTTGGCCATGACCCTTGGCCACACGACCTGGGATCACTATATGATGTATAAACCTAGTGCACGACATGTAGTACACAAAATTGATTTTACCCTATAGTGGAGAAGATATTTTTTTATTAAATGATGTGCTAATGAGAGTATTGGGATGTTTTATCATGAAAAATTACATTTTGGTTGATTATGCATCAATTGAATTGAAATTCTATGAGAAATATTACACTATGCATGATTTAAAGAACATTGATGTGATGTATTCATTAAATATAGAGAGGAATTATATCTATGGTGAAAGGTGATAAAAATATACAGATGAAAGGAGATTAAAGTACATATTCACACTTAAGGATTTGATTATTCAATAAAGGATATAGTTAATATTGATAAATACTATGAATTCCCAGCACATTACCACCCTGGTATGGAAAACATGGTGGATAATTATATGGGAAGAAATATCCTTCTACTTTCCAAATGATTAGTATTTAAGGAGACCCAATACTCATTGATTTTTTATGGATATCCCTTGAAATTAGAATTGAAGGGGAGAAATAATATCCTACATAAATTACTACTCAATAATCAATCCATGCGATGATCAGTGAGGTGCAGTTGGAGGATATGGAGCTAAGAAATAAGATAAAGAATATCCTGGAATTCAACATCATTGACGATGGAATTATAGGATTCCAGAAACAATAATGTGTTCCATAAATACAATAATTTATGAAATATCAATTGGATGATGCACATATATCATTATCCTCAATCCATCCTAGAAGCATGGTGATGTATAGAGATATCATGTAAAATTTATAATTTGAAAACATGAAAAGGACGATTATAGAGTATATATCATGAGGATTGGTATTACATCAAGTTAAGGATGAAGGAAATAAGTATAAGGGGATGATGCTACCATTTTCCATTCCTGTATATAAATGGGCGAAAATCATCATGGATTTCATTATGGGATACCCAAGACATTCAAAGGTCATAATGTCATTTGTTTCCTTGTTTATTTCCCTATGAAGTTATCCCATTTAATTATTATTTGGAAAGATTTATCAATTGAAAAACATTATGATATATACATATATAATGGAAGGGTTAAGGCTTTATATAGTACAACTTTCCCTTATATCTAAAAAATATATAAGGTTAATAGTGATGTTCTAGAGATTTTACAACATGTATTGTATATAGAGATGAACATCAACACCACTTATCATTTTAATATTTATGGATAATTTTAAAGAAACATTTTAACTTTGGGGTATATACTGATATATTTTGGAATGGATTTCAAAGAAAATTGGGATCAACACCTTCCATTAGTATCATTCTCATATAACAAAAATTTCCATTATTTTATTCAAATAGAACTATAAGAGGCTCTATATAGTAAAAGGTTTCAAATTCCAACATGTTGGGATTAATTTATAGAGTTTAAGATCCTAAAAGAATATCATGATAAAGAAATATCAAATAGGATTCAAACCATTTATTGGAACCTTAAAATTTTGCAATGTTGTTACAAGAGATATGATAATTATCATCAATGAGATTTAGTGTTTAAAGTTGGATATTAGATATTCTTTAGAATATCACCATGGAAGAGGTTTATGAAATTTAGGAATATGTTAACGTTTAGTCCTTGATACATTTCCCCATTAAAAATCCTCAATAATGTAGGGATGGAATCTTATTATCTTCCAACTCTACCAAACCTCCCCAAAGTGCATAATGTATTCCACACATCACTTTTATGGAAATACATACCTAACCCTTCACATGTAATGAAATAAAAGGTTGTTTCACTAGAACATGGTCTCTCTTATGAGGAAAAATCAATATAAAAAATGGATCAAAGAATTAAATTATTATCAAACAAGACCTATAATGTCTCGTATCCGTAGCTATTTAAATGGTGTCTCGAGCCAATTCACTACATGGCCTCATACATGCCTCCCCATAATCTAGAGTATTCCAACTAGTAGCGAGGTTTTTTTATGTTGGTACAATGGGGAGACTACAACATCATGATTAGAGTAGAACATTAGTATATAAAATAAATAAATAATAGAATAATATTAATAAAAGAGCATCACTATATAATAATATCTAAAAATCAATAATAAATGAATAAATAACCATACATGAATGCGCTATGATGTTCAAAAATGGATATATAGATGATAATTACAACATGAAAAATAGAAAGAGAATAAATAAATAAAATACTATACCCATGAAATTATCCTGAGTACATGCTCAACCCTCAACTCCATGTCAGGTCCCAATACACAAAGAGTAACAACAAGCAAGTAAGCACAAGCCATGTTCTTGATTCGGAAACCATGAGGTCTATCTAGGTACCTAACATTGGCCCGAACAGGGTATGAGATATACTAAGTTTCCCACCACCAATGGTTTCTAAATTAACATAGTTCATGAATATAAAATAAATCAATGTGTAGGTATTATAATATGGTATTGAATAAATAAATATAATCAATTCGGGCTCAGGTTCCTCAAGGACACTCGATCGACTGTACCTACTTTGAAGTAATATGGAATGTATCAAAACATACCGTCATGTATATACAATAATATATCTAAACATATATATACTAATAAATACATGCACCAGCTATAACCCAATGTTGGACTAGGGTATCCATATAATAATAATAATAATAATAATAATAATAATAATATAAGAGAGTCTCCTTATATAAATATGGGTACAAGACAAAGAGTCTTAACAGGGGATACATAGTTCTATACCTAATAATCCCAATCAATTCTGTGAAACTTCATATCCAATATCCCAATTTCGGTGTGAGAAACATCATATCCAACCACCCAAATGGACGTGAAATGCTATTTCCAACATCCTAGACCAAGGGGATGTGAGAATACATGTATGAAAACCCTAACTGAGGCCTCTCAATAACAGTCATGTAAAATGCAATCCCACATTACCTATTTAACCTTATACAAGTAATTCCATAAAGAGTAACCTAATATTGTTCATGTAATAGTGTATAACTTTTTACATACGAGCCAATCTAAGGTATTCCTACTTGGGAATCCAAGGTTCTCTCATGGATTTAAATAAATGTGTAGAAAGTTCACATTCAATAATTAACAGGCCGTGAGAATTAATTCATACCATTTTTATTTCAAATTAAATATTTTTTTAGTTCATAATAAATTCAATATATATAGTTAAATAGGCCATGAAATAATTCATCACATTACAGTTATCTAATCAAAACACTCCCAATTGACAATAATGGCCACATAAAGGTGTTTAATCATTAAAAAAATCATTTACTTCAATTAATGAAATTCCTAACAAAGTAAAATATAATCACATCCCCAAGTTATTGATTACTCAACAAGTCATAATTTTATGGATTTACATTAGGAAAATAAGTCTACATGAAAAATTATAAAATAATAAATTTCACTAGAAAACATTCTCAAATGGTATGAAGGGACAAGAATATAAACCTGACCTAACATTCACTAACATTTAATCAATTATCTTTTTATGATTCTAACCAAAGATACCTAAGTGTAATTTGTGTTAATTACTAATACAAGTCATAGAGGGTAAATAATAATACAAACCTAAAATGGTGATTTTAGTAAATTTCATGAATCAAGAGTTATAAACATTAAAATTTAGTCATACTCACCTCATGTGGGGTTTGGTTCAATTTATTTAGTCTCCAATAATTTATGAATGTGTCATAGAGTGTCTAAGAGAATTCTAAGCATTCAATTTAGGTTAATTCATGTTTTAGTAGCAATGCACAAAAATCCTAGCATGTGGCTCACTGACATTAATTTATAATAGTATAGCTTTATGGGAAAAGAAACTAGAACACCTTCCATATACCAAGGAATATTCACTCATTCATTACCAATATTTTATTTTAGATGGAATAAGATAAATCCAAATAAAATTAAACCACACTAAAAATAGGGCACATAATCTAACATGGAAATTACATTCAATATGGAAAAAGAAACAATGAAAGGAAGTAAGAGGATTTTCAGTCTCACTAAGGGTGACCCAATGAAGCCAACAATGAGTGATTCTAAGATTGAACAAAGAAAAACCATTGAATCCTATGGAGGAAGAAGAGGGGATATTAGGTGGTATATTATGCATGGGATGTGGTGAAAATGAATAGGGTAAGGAAAGTTAAATGATGTAGGTAAAAATAGTCATTTTGGTCCTTTTTATGGGATACACAGTTTGGACACACTTTTTTGAAAACCATGTTCCAACCTTGAAGTGGTATTATCTGTAGGGACACCCCTGGAACAGATTGATCCTGGTTTTTAAATCCATGTGAAATCCAGGTAATCCCATTTGAAATTTTATATAGGCAAATCATATATTTGTGCATCCTAAGGTGCATAGTTTAACAAACCATGTGACATCCTTTGAGGTTCACATGGTTTAGGTGCATGTTTTGTATTAACCATGTAAAAATCACGTTCCTCCCCTTAAATTTTCAAAAAAAAAAATATATTTTGAAGGATGATTCTTTTGTAACTCAATTGAAAACACAAGGAACCTCTATGAACTTCAACATTAAGTAATGTATTACATTTAAGTGTTCCACTGCTCAGATTTACATTCTATGGCCCAGTTTAAGATTTAGCCTACCCACTAAATGAAAAGTTCAAATTCTTATAGCATTTCTAACATTTTTAAAACATGGGATCTTATAAGACCACTCACATATTTAATGTTCCTTGGAGAAATCAATTTTTTTCGAAATAAATGTGGGAACTCGAGGATATAATGAGGGCGATGTACACTAATTTCTTTTTTAAATGGAGTAATGAAATTTTGATTGGGAAATTATATTAAGGAGGGAATATTTAACACCCCATGATTTTATTATTCATTTATATTTAAATAAATAATGTTATTAATAGATTATTTAACATGAAATGACAAAGAAAAATAAACCACAATACATTTCATTGAAAAAAAATATTACTATAGAATATAAAAATTAATACAATATGAGAATATAATATAAAACATAATTAAGAAACCTATAAGAGGAATAAAAATAAGATTATATAAAATAAGTACAAACAATAAATATTTATCCTCTTGGTTTAAATGTAAATCATAACCCTGATAACAAAAAATTCAAAGAAGGATGTACCTTATAATTTGTTTTAAAATCTTGAGAGATAAGTAATAGAATATGACGAATTAATTTAGTAATGCATGTAATTTAATATATATATGAATAAAATATGATCTTTATATATATATATAGTCATTTTAAATATGGAAATTCAAAAGATGGACATTTATATGTTCATTGGGTATGCATGTATACAATATTCATATTAAACTTGTATAATTTTTAATTAAAAATTTAAAATAATATAATTAAAAAATAATAAATAACGAAAGAAGAAGAAAATATTTAATTAAAATATTTTATTATATATTTTGATGTGTTTATTATTAAAATTACTATTATTTTTATTAAATAATGATTTAATGTATCAATAATTTATAAATAAATATATTAATATCAATTATTTATATAATTACATAGTATGAAAATATATAATTAATTTTAACGGGATATGGATAAAATCATTTAATGTTAGAAATGGTATATTTTTAAATAACTATTTTATGTTTTCATTATTTTTATAATAATAAAATAAATTGATCATTTATAAATGATGAATCTAATGTAATGTTTCAATTTATAAACAAATTTATTAACACTAATTTAATCATTAATTGATATAATGTTTAAAAAGTCCATTATATATATATATATTATTTTTATTTAAAAATTGAATTTATCATATTTAGAATTTGAAATATATTAAATCGTGTACAAAATTTTAATTAGAACATCTATATTAGTTAAGTATGATAATTTAATTTTTCTAAAAAATGAAGTTATTGTATTCAAAAATTGATTTTTCATAGTAATGGTAAAATGTGGTAAAAGGGTTAAAATATGTGGTGAAGACTTAAAATATCTATATACTAACTACTAATTTTTTTATGTGGGTATTCAATAATATATCTAATATTTTTATCTTTTTATTCACTTTCCATGAGAAAATTACAACAGTTTACCTTAGGGAATGTGTATTTGTGGGAATGCCACTCAAAAATCGCTTATAAAAGGAATCATAATATACCCATTACAAAAAATAATTTTATATTGAAACACTATTGATTGAATATTTATTAGATATTTTCTAGTATATGGTTCTATTATAGGAGCATAAATCCTTCATTATGAAAGAACATATATCAAGAAGAAGATAATTCATCAAAGTACATAGTGATTCACCATATTTTTTAAATTTCCTTCTAATATCCACAAATTATAAATATATTTTTCAATTTTAGGATTTTATTTTTAAATATTTATGAATTTTATTAAATGATATTACTGTTATATAATTCTATAATCTTAACCGTTTGTTAGTAAAACACGTTCTTGTTTGGGTTGGTTCAACCACCTATATGAAAAATTTTATACTATCTTCACCATTACCAACATGAATTAGTATCATGATATTAATAATAGTAATATAAGATATTAAATATTAATTTATTTTATTAATATTGCTCTATAATGTTGAAAAAAAATGAATGATCAAAATAACATAACATGTTGTTATGATAAAAATACATGAAACATGCTTGTCATGAATTCCATTCTCACAAACCATAACCATACCTTCCATCAAGTGGACATGGGAATATATAAATTGTTAAAAAATTATATTACTAAATTTAATAAATTATTAATGATTAAAAATGTATCAAATAATGATGGTCGAATTCACCATTGAGAAACTTGTATGAAACAATCAAAATAGAAAACATCTGATGATGAAAATAAAAAATAATTTATATATGTATAATGAATGAATAAAAATAAAGATTATAAAAGGTAAAATATATATATTAAAATATATATGAATAAGGTTATTAAATAGTTTATTGATATCATTATTCTTATTATACAACATGGTAAATCACTTTTGTAGAATTAAAGATTAAATTTAAGGGTTTCACATCGCAATCTCCAATCATTGAGATATGCTTCATATCCACCACTTGTTTTATTTTATATTGGTGTATATACTTCATATAAATATATTTTTATCATAAATTTTATTAAATTAAAGGGATTTAAGAATCCATATCTTATTTTATAATTCACTAGATTTTGATTGAAATGATACCAAATCCATAAGGGTTTCTTTTCCAATCTCACTCTGAAATCAAGATTATTGGTGACTAAATTTACATTAGGGAAAATTATTGATTTTTTCTAGTAAATCCACATATATTTTCTTAATATATTTCAATTCAAGGATTTTAAATGTATTATTACCATTCCATGACCCTTTGGTTCATAATTCAAAAAAATAATGCACATAAATGAGGCCGACCTTATCTTTTCTTTTTAAACGAAAATAATTCTCCTCCATTTTTATATTAGTTATATTTTTATAAAGTTTCCATTATTTATAAATATATTATTTTTTAAGGTTATTTTATATTAAATTTTACTTAATTTTTAATGTATTAAAAGTAATCTTTTTAAATGTCCTCTTTATGAGTCATTTTCTTTTGATTTGACTTTATTTATTAAAGTGTAAGAATAATATTATTTTTTAATGATTAAAAAGTGAATAAATTTTCAACCATTATAACCTTTTTTCTTTATGAATATCTCTCCTAATGTATTTTTCCCAAATTAGATTATATTACCGTTGTTTGTGATTTATTTACTGTTAAAATAAAACTTAAAAATATTAAAGGAAATTTATTCTCATATTTAAATGAAAATCTCTAATGATACTATAAATATATCCTTCATCTATGTTAACATCCTTTAATGGTTTTTATGATTATTTGGGGTTATTATATAATTATACCATCCTTGTTATTACTCTATATGGATTATGATAATGTATTTTGTATGTTTTTATAGAACCTATTTCTTTTCCACTGGTTAATTAAGCTTTGATGGTAATATAACTGTTTTCATGTTCATGTTGAAAAAACGTATAATATATCACTATATGATGGGTATGTTTTTTATAGCCTTAAAGTATATTGGGTAAATTATATATCTCATGTTATGATTAGTAATGAGTAGTTAACTTAAACTCCTAAGGGACTTTTTTCCCTAAGTGATGGGTTGGTTTTTTTATTTATCTCTAATGAACCGGGTAATGGAGTATATCTCCTGAGCTAACATGTTAGGGATTGGGGATTAATCCTAATCCATTTATGTAATTTTACCACTATTTGATGATTTTATTAGATATAAGTCATTACATAATCGATGATTTTATATGCTTAGGTATATTATAAATTACTATGAATATGATATGTTTTCATGGATCATAAATATTGACTTATGTTTCATTTTTCACACATATCATTTCTAAAGTAGTTCAAAAGGATTAATCCAGGAATCATGATTTATGATTTATGTATTATTTGGTATTAATATCTAATTTTATGAACATAAACCTTGATTATATTATCATACCCACATTATCATCTCTTTCTCACTTATGATCATAAATTTATATCTCTTTTGTTTACCCTTATTAATAATTTGATCTCACTGTTCTTATGTTTCTATTCCATAGGTTATATAGAATTGTATTATATGGGGGTATTTCTAGAATGGTATCATTTGAGAAGACAAATATTTGGTGATATTGAAAATATTTTAAAATAATTTGGTTATGTATCTAATCTCTAGAGACAAAAACTGATAAGTTTTGGGGCGTGTCTTATTATGAAATATAAGCAATAATCATATAAAATGTTATAATATATATGTTTGTTATTACTATTTCATCTTAATGTAATTATAATGAATCAATGTTCCAAAATATATGTATATAATGTTTTTTGAATCAAATAACCTTAATAAATATTTTACTATTTGAAGATTGTGTTTTTAGAAAATCATAGTGTGTTAGTTTTGAAATTCAAAAATATGGAGCCAATAAACCCCTTAAATATGTGAATTTTTATTTATGGGGTCCTTCAAAAATTGGATCCCATGATAGATTATATTAATTATTAACATTTATTTATGATTACTTATGTAGTATATGATTTGAATCTTAATAAATACAGATGACACCTTTGAAACTTTTAAAAAACTAGAGAACCAATGTTGAGAATCAAACTAGAATTAAAGTCATAGAACATAAGATAGGAAATGTTTTGGAATTCATATTTAATGAATTTATTTCTTATATTAACTATAAGAGGATTCATAGACACAAAATAGTAAAATACACCCTTGAAAATTTCTTACTTAAGGGGTTTATTTCAACCACATTCAAGACACAGAGAAGCATTCTCTAGTACTTTAGATTACCTATATCTTCTAGAAAGAAGTTTCCACTATGATAGTGTAATTGATCAATTGTTTCAATTAAAATACTACAAATTTTATAACATTTAGAAAATGTGGACAAATAATCCACTTATATATGAATAATTTAGGGTTTTTGGTTGTATAACTTTTGCATGCACAAAGAATAATAAGCATGAGTTATCTTTTATGATGTGTATTTTGATACACTATCTTGATGGTGTTATGGTTAAAAAAATTATATAGATAAATTTTTTTTTTCGAATGTGTATAAATTATCAGTATTTTAGATTAAACAAATCAAGGGTTTTTAATAAATAAATAGTTTACAAATTAAAATGACACTAATACACCCCAACCAATGGGTGTGGAAGTCTAAATGAAACCCTAGAGGGAGACTCAAACTGAGACTAACTCAAATGAATCTCCGGAAAAGAATTAACCTAACCCTAATTCAAAATATACATATAATGAAGTGTCTATTATTCATATTTATAATTATTATCTCAATTGAGAGGGGGAAATAAGGTTTATCTAAGTTCCTTCATGTTTTTATCATGTCGATTTGCCTGTATACAATATCAATATTACTCAAGATTTAAATAGTAATGATATAAAACATATAAGTAAGATATTAAATTTAATTAATATAAGAAACAGTGAAATACAGTGAATGATGAGATGTGTTTTATTCATCAAAATAAAACCTAAAACATTTATAGGAAACTTGGTGAGTTTAAGTATATAGGTTTAAAATGGGTTTTTGGAAGGAAAGAAGACAATACTAGGGAGTATAAAATCATTTATTAATAATTTCATTTGGAAAATAATTTCCTTCAACAAGAAGTTATATATTGAAATGATGTTTTAACCTCATTTATTAAGAATATATCAATTTTTTATTACTTTAATTTTTTTACAATTATTACTTTCACATTGAGTAGATAGACATTAAAACATCATTTTTTTCATGGTGGATTGGAATAAAAACATTTCTTGATCGCACCATGGGGTTTTCCAAATATTTTAAATGAAATAAAACTTTTATTTTACTGAAATAACTTAATAGATAATAGAAATCTTCCAAATAGTGGTACAAATATATTAATTCTATTATGATTTATAATAGAATTAACTAATGTAAAAAATGATGCTTCTTTATAAGTCTATTAAATATGAACTAATATAGATTCAATAATACATTAATGACATGATCGTTATTTATAAAAATATAAGGAAAAAATCATCTGAAAATTCAATTTAATTTTGATTTCATGATGGAAGATTTTGTAAATGCAAGGTATATAAATGGAATAAATATTATTAGGTCAAGATAGAATAAAAAATTATATCTATCACAACATGCTTATATTATGAAAATTTTAAAATAATACTTATTTGATCATTTCAAACAAACTAATATCCCTTTGGGGAAACACTTTAAACTGTAACTCACAATGTCCTCTAACAGTGAGTTTGACAGAGAATTTATGCGCAAAGTACCTTTTTCTAATACAGTAGGTAGATTATTTTATTCCATGGTATATTTTAGAATAGATAATATATTTTTTGTTTATATACCTATAATTTTTATGAGAAACCATTGGAATACTTATTATCATGAGTTGAAATCGATTCTCTAGTATATGTCAATGTTTTCATACTAATGTAAATATTTTATAAAAAATGTAGGTTTTGAGCATGTTTTGATTGGATTTTTATATTTATATTATATTTTTAATATTGAGAAATGAAAATAAACTATTTTTAATTTATTCCTAACTTGTGATGTCCTGATATCATTTAAAAGTAGTTTGAAATCTATTAGTTGATTATATACTATCAAATGAGAATACATATCATAGGGGATTCAATTAAAGATTTCATTTGTTAAAAGGATTAACAAATTATATTTTTTATAGTAAAAATATTGTGCTATTTTTTGAATGTTAGTTTGTTGTACAATTATAAAATAATATTGTTTTCCATGGTAGTTCGGAACATATAGACTTATGATTTAATTGTATTGGAGAAGTTATTGAAACTGGGAGGGCATATATCAAAAAATACACATTAATGATAATATGCATGACAACTTGATTAAGATAATTCCATTATTAAAGATTAACCATTTTTTAGATTTATAAAACGTAGTCCTAGTTAAATAATTTATATTATAAGAACAACCTCATTATTTTCAATTTTATTTCCAAATTTAGTTATTTATGAATTTCTGAATCCCTTGTTTTTAATTTTAATTTATAAAAATTTATTATAAATAAAATTTTCATATTTTATTTACATGGAAAAATACTATTTATTTTGATGATTCTCTTTATTTTATGTTAGTTTCACAACCCTATAATTTAGGATGTTATTTTACTTGACGGTTATATCATCTTTTTAGGTCATACGTTCAGTTAAGATATTTCTCAAAAACAATATCTTATCACCTAGATCCATAATCCTTATATTTAATTTATATTTATTTCATGTTATATTGATCAAATGGATCATTTCTTACTAATTTTTTTTATATTTTTAGGTTTTTGATCCCTTATGTTTTCCAATATCCACATTTAAATCCTACTACCCAACCATGATATGCATCAAATAATAGGTTTATTTTGAATTTAATTAAATTTTAGTTGTTTGTGAGACTTACAATTTATCCTCACTATCCACTTTTCCCTAAAATTTTACGAGGTGTCACACAACCCAATAATCCATTATAGAATATGCTTTTATTTGATGCACTTTTATCACATTTAATTTTGATTTATTAAAATGATATTTAGTGATTCATTATCTATATCCATTATATGCATGTTTTTTCTTTGAGAGAATAAAAGAGAATGTTTAGAAGGAGAAGCAAGTTCTTGGAGCTTGAGTTAATGATCAATGGTACTAAGAGATATTTGGAAATCAATTCTAGTGAAGTGTTTCATATTTAGTGAGATTGAAGTGAATAATGACTTGCAAAAAAAATTGTATGTTTAGTGTTACTGATCCACTTATTTATATAGAATAAATAAGTTTATAGTAGGTGGAAAAACTTTCTAAGTATAATTTCCCACCTATGGATGATTTTTTCAGAGGTGAATCATCGAATGGACTTAATTACACTCCCTATTCACTAGAGATTGGAAACTACCACTAAAGGTATAATGATATCTCTTGGGGATTTATTTACCCCTTAATAGAAAATAGAAACACAAAACACTAGAATAGAACATAAATTGACATTAATAAGTTCAAACCAATAATATTAGGTTTGATAATGTCAAGACATAACCTAAAAAATTCCCATATAAACCATATTTTTAAACAAGTATATAACATAAATAATAAGTATCAATACAAGAAAAATATAAATAAAATGAGAAATAAAGTAATGTGTGGGACACTCCATTACACATATTCAAATAAAAGGGAAATTTAACTCTAGGATTTCTCCTAACATCATCCCCCAATTACCAAGGATTCTAGACTTTACCTCTAACAATAACCATAAAATATTTATGTACATAGGTTTTGTATGTATATAGAGTGATAATAAATCCTCTATTGAAACCAACAAAACCTCATACATTCATTTTAGGATAAAAGAATAATATATAAAAAGTATATATATATATTAAATTATTTTAAAATACCATTAATAGAATACATGTCAATTAATTTGGTGATATTTGAGCCACCTAGAAAGGATTTTACATTTTTTAGACAAGGATAGTGTAAATATAATGTTAACTAAGAAAAAAGGTATACAAACCCATGTCTTAAATCCATATTATGGAAAATAAATAGGTCAAATACATCACATAAAAATAAAATGTCTATAATGTATTTCATGACAAATAAATAGATAAAATTATGGTGACGATATTGATACAACCTTGGGAATCCCATACAAAACCTCTATCAAGGGGGGAGATCATTGTCACTCAATATCCTATCCCATGCCTATCTCATTCACGACCTATTATAAGGATCATTATACAACTCAACCAAATACATTTATCAATATGTCAAAATGTTATAATCTCAAAATTATTTTATAAAGAAATGATTCTGTAAGTTTAATGGTCTATCAAGGAGTTTCCTAACCAGTTAAGGAATACTTTTTCTCATAATTTTTTTTGTTCTAAAAATTCAAGATGATTTCTATAATTCATGATACATCATATTTCTCTGGTATTCCCAATTGTTGGGACTTACTATTGAATTCATTAGTTTGATAAGCATAGTTGGTAAACAATAGTATTGAACCTTGGTTTGGTGGAACACTAACACTTCTATCTTGAAACTCAAAAACTAAAGTATCATGTTTCAATGGAATCATGAGAGGGGGGGGGGGGGGGTAATTATTAAATATGGTCATGGATCAATGTTATTGGAATCTAGTTCTTTCTATGATAGTGTAAATCCTGTAAATGTAGAGATCTGGTCACTTTATAGTGGTATAATCATTGATATAATGAAGGATCACTATTTTAATGTCAATGGAACTAAATATAATCTTATTTACAATTACATGAAAGGTAGTACACTACCTTATTGGTATATTGTGTATAATATAAGAGATTGGATGAGGTTGATGAAACTGAATTCAACATTGCAACACACATGGATTATGGGTAATAGGGTCACAAAATTACTAGCTTCCAAAAGAGATTAGAACCTCCCTTTCTTTAACTAATCTTATTTAGGACCCTTTCCATCATAATATAAATATAAAATTAGTGGGTTTTCAATTAGTCTCTATCAATTTATACCTCTGAATACATTCATGGTGGTTTTATTTATTTGAAATCAATAAACATTTATTTGTTAGTCAGAGATATCATAGTGTAATATATGTTGGAGTTGGTGGTCTAGAACCAACTAATTTGTAATTTATTCATTAAATAAAAACCTTATCACATCTTGATTGTTCTTCTATGTGACATGTCATGTGATAATGTCTTAAGGACAGCTGTTGCATTAAAGGGTCGTAGCGGATCCCTGCTATGATGAGAACCCGAAAGTGCCATAACACTGTTCTTGAATTTATGTTCTATGGCCGGATGATATTATTTGAGGGACACAAATAATAAAGGTCATTAGGGGTGAGGAATCATAAAACTTTGAGGCACCTTCTCATGGTGTGCGCCCTTGGTAATATCCAGGAGGATATTATGAGAACGAGACCCGCCAGAAGGAAATCCACATTTCATAGTGTCATTGGATGTTCCTATCTACGGACGTGTGTATTGATCCTTAGAATTTAAGATTATTATTAATGGGTATTACAACTCGCGCACTTAGATGTGTTGACGAAAACTATGACGACACACTGTTCGCAGCGAGGTAGGATACATTGGGTGCATCACGAGTAATACCGCATTAATAGATAATGCGAGAAAGGATTTGTCCCTTCCGTTCCATAACGGAAGTAGATATCTCAGGCCCTTTGATGGAATTGATATAGCCTAAATAAATCCATGGACATGGTAAGGTATGGGAAAGTTCAATTCCGGGAATTCAAAGAAAGAATAATCAAGCACATGGGATGATGGCACTAGCATGCAACCCGCTTGATTGGAGATATCGAGACAAAGGGATTATATTAAACGGTAAGCATTCGTAGGAGGTGACACATCATTGCGGCGTTAACTTCTTTTTCTATGGGTGCCTTGGCGTGTTGCTAGATGCTAACCTTGGACTTTAGGCAGGCTCAACCTAATGATACTGAGAAAGAGGCCTAGAGGGTCACACACTAAGTGTGTCCCTGTATCTCAGTTAAATATTAATTTAACAAGTTAAATAAATATTATTCTCAACTGTGGTTTAATAATTATTTAAGGATGTCTGATCGCATTTCTTTTGACACAAGTTATTCGAGAGAATATACTGTGGATAAAATAATATATTTATTAGCGAGTAATGCAGTTACATTTATTTAAGAAATAAACAGTCATTACTCAAGGTCTAATAAATGTGGTGGAGAAAAATGGAAAATAAAAGTACACGCTGTGTATATTAAATATACACACTGTGTAGTTTTATGGAAAACAAGTACACGCCATGTATTAATTATTACACGCCGTGTAGTTTTTCCAATTGGGATTTTGAGGATTTAATATTGTTTTATTAAATGATATTTATTATAATCAGCATGGGCGCATGTCAAGGAATTAATAATTCTACATGGGGGTTTTCAATAAGAGTTAATGAAATAAATAAAACGCGTAATGCATTTATTTATTATCATAATTCTATTAACCTCAATCCTGATTATAAATATCCTTGCAACCCCAACATTTTTTGTGAGCCATTGTTGTGCACAACGGATTTTGAAATACTCTCAAGCCAAGAGAGAATTCCCTTTCCACCAAGAACGCCCTCAAGTTACGAGAGCAAGATCCTCCACCGGATCAAGGCGGTCGAAGGCGGACATCGCAAGCAAAGGTTCTTCCGCGCTAGCACCCGAAGATCTCTTCGGCGACGTCTGGAGATACGTGACACACGTGTGGATCAACGCTAGAGGAATCCTACACTTGGATTCTACGACGCAACGACGGATCACCGAATCGTGACTGGACACATCAACGAAGAAAGAATTCCAACGAGGTAATTCTTATGAATTAATTAAATTAATTATAATCAACATATGATGATCCTACTCAAAAGTTCCAGGACTCATCTTTTCTTTTCGTTCTTTGTTCTATTTCAAAGATTCGGCATTTTATATCATGACGGATCTCAGATTGAACATTGTTTAACGAAAAATTAAGTTGGGAAAACCCACCAACGCGCTTCCGCTGCTCCCGGAACCTACAAGTGGTATCAGAGGGGGTCATATCATTGGTTATAATTATTTAGTTTTTTGTTGGTGATTTACGCATTTAATAATTTAGTTATTTCAATTCATGTTTAATCGTTCTGGAAATCTGAATATCGAGATCTGTTCCTCCTCTCTTGTTTCTCGTTCACCTCACATAAATAGATTTTTCTTTTAATTTTGATTAAAAGAAAATAAAGGAACTCATCCAGAAGAGCCAAATGTTTCTGACCGTATAACACCAGAATACACGGAATGTATTCATAAGTACACACCGTGTAGTCTAGGTTCAATGCATTGACTGATCCGCCAAATCAGACCGTGTATTGGATTCTTTCTAAGAATTTAAGACACCATGTGTTGACCAGAAACAGGTGGCACACGGTTTCTGGAATACATGTCGTGTGGTCCAATGAACACGGTGTGTAGTCCCTTCGGGTTAGGGTTGGGTCGTGTACTCCGTACATATCCTTCCTGGCTGGAAACCATGTAACGCGGAAACTACACGGCGTGTGTCCCACTGTACACGCCGTGTACTCCGAAAATTTCCGAAGTACATTAACACGCCCTATCCCCGGGCGTGTACTTCAGATGGACGGTGAAGAAAAAGTACACGTCGTGTAGTCGGAACTAAATGTCGTGTACTCACCCAAATTACGCAGATTTATTAAAATTTATTATTATATTATACAAACCCTTGAGACGTGTACCATGGTGCATGCATAAAGCTGAGGCACAACACGTGATAGGTGGTTTATATATATGTGTTTAATTTAACATCTCCGTAATAAATGGGAATTCGCCGGGTTGCCTCCAAGGTACAAGTTGTGTACATGGATATTTTAAATGAATTTATTTGTTTAAAATTATGATGGATGAGAATCTCAAGGAAATTCTGAAAAGGGATTTAAGATAAAAGGATTGATTAATTAAAGATAATTAATTGATTCGAGCGTGATTTATCTTAAACAAGAACGATTAAAGAATTTAATGCTAGTTTAATTTATGCGTAAATATCATTTCATGTATGGATGATCATGAGCTAGACCGAGACTTTTGTATGTGAATGGTTTCTTTTAATTTATTTATTTAAATTAAATTTGTTGGCCTGCGATCCATCTCCTCATTAATATGTAGGGCCTGCGCGCCCAAGGATTTTTTTATGTAAAACCCCCTTTTTTCCCCTCACCTGCGTGTGAGATAAATGCATATGTAATTGATGGAGCTCCCAAGCTAGTGGAGGCGGCTCAAGTCAGGAGCCAAGATGAAACCAATCTAAGGAGATACAAAGGTGGACAAGTGGAAAGCTGTAAACATGAACCCAAAAGGTTCAAGGTGTTTCTCCCCTAGGTCTTGGGTTAGTTTATCAACCACTAGATAAACTAACCAATAGAAAAGCTCATGATCATACCATTTATTTTATTTCTGTCAGTTTCATGGTTTATTTATTGTGGGTGTGTTGTCATGATCACACAATTAATGAATTAAATGAGCATGCAAGATGGAACTAAAATAAAATTGGCTTATACATAAATATTATCTTAGACATGGTTAATAACTTAAGTATATCCCACTTAATATTAACAAGCATGTAATCAAAGATAATAAAATGGCAATTTACGTATAAGGATAAAATCCCTCAAAATAAATATTAAGTCGGCATAGCCTTCCATAATCTTGGTTAGAATCGAACCATAGTTCAAAGTTCTTGACCAACCCTAGTTGGGGTGCTTTCAATTATCAGGGAATTCTAATTCAAGGTTTTGGGTTGACTTGACTTGGTTCGCATCAAGCGTTGACTGCCACAACAGGACTTGGTGTGACCAAGAGGCAAAGGTTGAGGAAATCCAAAAAGGATTTCAGGATTTGGGAGTCCACTCAACGGATCAAGGAATTGCGAGTTAATGCAGTTGGCATTTGGAATGCCTACCTAAAACCCTTCAAGTTGCTTGAACAACCCTAGTTGGGGTAATGCGAAGGGCAATATGGATCCTTGCCACTAGAATATTCATGAAATAGAATATTCCTAAGTCAATGGTGAGGGCTATTGGATTTCGATAAAATAGTGGGAGACTAATAAGTATTAATTTATTTATTTGTCTCAATTTTTATAATAAAGTACTAAACCATTGCTCATCTTAAATTGTAGAAACGGCAAGAAAATGACTTCAAACATATCATTGCGCACCATACTCGAAAAAGAAAACCTTCTCACCTACACCAATTTCCAAGAGTGGCAGAGGCGTTTACGCGTCATCCTTCTCCACGAAAAGAAATTATATGTGCTGGAAGAGCCTATTCCAGTTGCGCCTGGGAAAGAGGCTTGTGATGAGGAATTATCTCTCTACATGAAACACATGTATGATGCCATAGATGTCCAGTGTTTCATGCTATCGGCCATGTCTAACGATCTCTTGAAGCAATATGAAAACATGGATCCGTATAGCATGATGTCTCACCTTAAAGATCTCTACCAAGAGAAGGCGAGACATGAGAGGTATGATATCTCCAATGCTTTGTTTACCACGAAGCTTGGAAAGTCTGCGCCAGCTGGGCCTCATGTGGTCAAGCTTATTGGCTACATTGAACTCTTGGACATCTTAGGGATTAAATTCCCAGATGAGTTGCGTACAGATCTCATCCTATCATCATTGCCCAAGACCTTCTCTAGCTTCATTGTCAACTATAACATGAGCGTCAATGAGAAGAGTCTATCGGAGCTTCTGACCTTGATTCGCCAGGTAGATAAGGACATGGGTCATGACAAACCCGCGGTCCTTATGGTGAACAAGAAAAGGAAGGACAAGGCAAAGGGGCCAAAGACTTATAAACGGTCTGAAGCCCCCGAGAACTGTCCCTCCAAGAAGGGGAAGATACAGAGGCAGGGCAAGGAACGGGAAGCAGTGTGTTTTGCATGTGGCAAGCAGGGCCACTGGAAGAGGAACTGCACCTAGAAGCATGGGGACGCTAAAGGTGCATTCGTTATCGAGTGCAATCTTTCTATTTCTACACATTGGGTATTAGATATGGCTTGTGGGGCTCACATCTGTATTCAAATGCAGGAACCGAGTAGATTTAGAAATATTGCCAGAGGAGAGGTGGATCTTCGACCTGCCAATGGCGCAAGGCTGGCTGCGTTGGCTATTGGCGACTATCACCTCTCATTGCCAACTGACATGATTTTGGTTTTACAAAACTGTTATTTTGTTCCTAGTGTTACCAAGAACATAATTTCTGTATCTTGTTTGGATATGGATGGATTTATTTTCAAGTTTGGAAATAAGGGTTGTCTCTTTTATAAGAACAACGTATGTTATGGTATGGAACATTTGAATAATGGTTTGTAGGTATTAAATTACGAAAACCAAGTATTGGAAATCGATAACGAAACAAACTCACATGACTCATACATCACCCAGTTATGGCATCACCACCTTGGTCATGTGAACGAGAAGCGCTTGACAAAGCTCTGCCAAGATGGCTATTTAGACTCTACTGAGCTAAAACAACTTGATAGATGTCATGCTTGTTTACAAGGAAAAATAACCAAGCCGCCTTTTGGTGGACAAGGTGAAAGGGCCACAGAGCTTCTAGGATTGGTACACACAGATGTGTGTGGACCACTTCCAGTAGAAGCTAGAGGTGGATATTCTTACTTTATTACTTTTACTGATGATTTGAGTAGATATGGCTATGTCTACTTAATGAGGTATAAGTCAGAGTCCTTAGAGAAATTTAAGGAATTCAAGAATGAAGTAGATAATCAACTTGGTAAGAAGATAAAGAAGTTTCGATCGGATCGAGGTGGAGAATATCTGAACCAAGAGTTCATCGATCTTCTATGGGAGTCTGGGATTCTATCTCAGCTCACTCCTCCTTATACACCATAGTGGAATGGTGTTAGTGAAAGGAGGAACCACACCTTGTTGGACATGGTGAGGTCGATGATGAGTCATGTGGATCTTCCATTATCCTTTTGGGGTTATGAATTACAAACTGCAACATACACATTAAAACGAGTACCAATTAAGGCGGCAAATGGAATTCCATCTGAGTTATGGAATGGAAGGAAACCCACTTTGTCGCACACACGTGTATGGGGATGCAAGGCGTTTGTTAAGGCCTTCTCAGGCAACAAACTAGCACCCCGGGGTACGAAGTGTATCTTTATAGGATATCCCAAGGAAACAAAAGGATATTACCTATATAACCCCCAAGATAAGAAATTGACTGTCGCTAGACAAACCGTCTTTCTTGAGAGGGAGCACATCCTCAAGAAGGATAGTGGGAGCAAGATTGACTTCGACGAAGTTGATGCTCAAGATACACAGGAGTTGGTACAGGAACAAGTTCCACAGGTCCCCGTGGAAGAGGTTCCAGAAACACAAGTACTGTGTAGGAGCTCAAGAGAGGTAAGGGAACCAGAGAGATTTGGTTTCCTAGTCACCGAGGATGGTGAATCATTATTGTTGGACAATGATGAACCTCTCTCCTATAAGGAATAAGTAGAAAGCTCAGAAGCTGCAAGATGGCTAGAAGCTATGAATTCTGAGATGGATTCCATGTATCAGAACCAAGTTTGGGTTCTGGTCGATGAGACAGTTGATGTAAAGTCTGTTGGATGCAAATGGGTATTCAAAAGAAAGCTGGACATGGAAGGTCAAGTTAGCATCTATAAAGCAAGGCTAGTGGCTAAAGGATTCAGACAACGTCAAGGAATTGACTATGATGAAACCTTCTCGCCAGTTGCCATGTTTAAATCCATAAGAATCATACTTGCCATAGCAACTTACCATGACTATGAGATTTGGTAGATGGATGTCAAAAAAGCATTCCTTAACGGGAACCTTCAGGAAGATGTCTATATGACACAACCAGAAGGGTTTGTGACACCAGGTGAAGCCAAACAGGTTTTCAAGTTGCAGAAATCCATTTATGGATTAAACAAAGCATCCAGGTAATGGAACATTCGATTTGATGAAGCCATAAAGGAATTTGGTTTCATTAAGAACGAATGTGAGCCATGTGTTTATAAGCGGTTTAATGGGAATGCGGTCGTCATCCTAGTGGTATATGTTGATGACATATTGCTTATTGGAAACGACGTACCGGCCTTACAGTTAGATAAGGACTGGTTGAACACGTGTTTCTCCATGAAGGACTTAGGAGAAGCAGCCTACATTCTAGGGATCAAGATCATTCGTGATAGATCCAAGAGGATGCTTGGACTAAGTCAGGGTACATACATTGACCAGATACTAAAGAGATTTAGTATGGAAAAATCCAAGAGGGGATTGGTTCCAGTGTTACATGACTTACATATTTCTAGGAAAATGTGTCCCCAGACACAACAGGAGAAAGATTGGATGAGCAAGATCCCATACGCTTCGGCTATAGGATCCATCATGTATGCCATGTTATGTACCAGGCTTGATGTTGCCTATGCACTGAGCATGGTAGGCAGATATCAAGAAGATCTAGGAGAATAGCATTGGAATGCTGTTAAGACTATCCTTAAGTATCTGAGAAGAACTAAGGATATGTTCCTGGTGTATGGAGGAGACGAGGATCTTGTCATCAGAGGGTATGCTGATTCTGGTTTTCAAACAGATCAGAATGATCTGAAGTCGCAATATGGAAATGTTTTCTGTCTCAATGGAGGAGCTGTGAGCTGGAAGAGTTCAAAGCAACTAGTTGTCGCCGGTTCTACAGCAGAGTCTGAGTATATAGCGGCTTCTGATGCAGCCAAAGAAGCCGTTTGGATTTGGAACATTGTCCAGGATCTTGATGTGGTTTCTAGCAGTAAAGATCCCATTACATTGTATTGTGATAATACTGCAGTGGTGGCTCTTGCAAAAGAACCAAGGTCACATCAACGGACAAAGCACATACTCCAGAAGTATCACCTCTTGAGGGATTTCTATCAAAGGGGAGAAGTTGCAATGAGCAGAGTGTCCACAGAAGAGAACGTGGAAGACCCCATGAATAAAGGTCTATTTCATCAGAAGCATGAATA
The DNA here is from genome assembly GCA_963277665.1 of Viscum album. Classification (NCBI taxonomy): domain Eukaryota; kingdom Viridiplantae; phylum Streptophyta; class Magnoliopsida; order Santalales; family Viscaceae; genus Viscum; species Viscum album. The sequence goes on from OY728162.1 coordinate 817,096,063, forward strand.
TCATGTGAGAGCTAGCGGGTTAAAGGTTGTGAGCAGTTGGCTCTAGTTCAAGTGGGAGTCTGTTGGAGTTGGTGGTCTAGAACCAACTACTTTGTACTTTATTCATTAAATAAAAGCCTTATCACATATTGATTGTTCTTCTGCGTGACATTTCATGTGATAATGTACTAAGGACAACTGTTGCATTAAAGGGTCGTAGCGGATCCCTGCTATGATGAGAACCCGAAAGTGCCATAACACTGTTCTTGAATGTATGTTCTATGGCCGGATGATATTATTTGAGGGACACAAATAATACAGGTCATTAGGGGTGAGGACTCATAAAAATTTGAGGCACCTTCTCATGGTGTGCTCCCTTGGTAATATCTAGGAGGATATTATGAGAACGAGACCCGCCAGTAGGAAATTCACATTTCATAGTGTCATTGGATGTTCCTATCTACGGATGTGTGTATTTATCCTTAGACTTTAAGATTATTATTAATGGGTATTACAACTCGTGCACTTAGATGTATTGACGAAAACTGTGACGACACACTGTTCGTAGTGAGGTAGGATACGTTGGGTGCATCACGAGTAATACCGCATTAATAGATAATGCGAGAAAGGATTTGTCCCTTCGGTTCCATAACGGAAGTAGATATCTCAGGCCCTTTGATGGAATTGATAGAGCCTAAATAAATCCATGGCCATGGTAAGGTATGGGATAGTTCAATTCCGGGAAGTCAAAGAAAGAATAATCAAACACATGGGTTGATGGCACTAGCATGCAACCCGCTTGATTGGAGATATCGAGACAATGGGATTATATTACACGGTAAGCATTCGTAGGAGGTGACACATCATTGCGGCGTTAAATTCATTCTCTATGGGTGCCTTGGCGTGTTGCTAGACGCTAACCTTGGACTTTAGGCAGGCTCAACCTAATGCCACTGATAAAGAGGCCTACAGGGTCACACACTAAGTGTGTCCATGTATCTCAGTTAAATATTAATTTAACAAGTTAAATAAATATTATTCCCGACTATGGTTTAATAATTATTTAAGGATGTCTGATCGCATTTATTTTGAAACTAGTTATTCGAGAGAATATACTATGGATAAAATAATATATTTATTAAGGAGTAATTCAGTTACATTTATTTAAGAAATAAATAGTCATTACTCAAGGTCTAATAAATGTGGTGGAGAAAAATGGAAAATAAAATTACACGCCGTGTATATTAAATATACACGCTGTGTAGTTTTATGGAAAACAAGTACACGCCGTGTATTAAAAATTACACTCCGTGTAGTTTTTCTAATTGGGATTTTGAGGATTTAATATTGTTTTATTAAATGATATTTATTATAATCAGCGTGGGTGCATGTCAAGGAATTAATAATTCGACATGGGGGTTTTCAATAAGAGTTAATGAAATAAATAAAACGCGTAACGCGTTTATTTATTGTCATAACTCTATTAAACTCAAACCTGATTATAAATATCCTCACAACCCCAACATTTTTTGTGATCCATTGTTGTGCACAACGGATTTGGAAATACTCTCAAGCCAAGAGAGAATTCCCTTTCTACCAAGAACGCCCTCAAGTTACGAGAGCAAGATCCTCCACCGGATCAAGGCGGTCGAAGGTGGACATCACAAGCGAAGGTTCTTCCGCGCTAGCACCCAGAGATCTATTCGGCGACGTCCGGAGATACGTGACACACGTGTGGATCACCGCTAGAGGAATCCTACACTTGGATTCTACTATGCAACGACGGATCACCGAATCGTGACCAGACACATCAACGAAGAAAGAATTCCAATGAGGTAATTCTTATGCATTAATTAAATTAACTATAATCAACATATGATGATCATCCTCAAGGGTTCCGAGACTCATCTTTTCTTTTCGTTCTTCATTATATTCTGAAGATTCGGCGTTTTATATCGTGACGGATCTCAGATTGAACATTTTTTAACGAAAAATTAAGTTGGGCAAACCCACCAACACGCTTCCGCTGCGCCCGGAACCTACAATATAAGGATCCTTAAAAGTGGAAAACATCAAAGAAAATTCACAGAAAAACGTGTTATTTCAAAATATCCCATGTGAAAATTTATTTTATGTATAAAAAAATATAAATTGTTCCCTTTATATTCTATATGAATAACACAACAATTCTTGAAAACACATGAAAAATATTTTAATTCAAGAAATACATTTATATATTGATATTTAATTTCCAGAAAACATGTATCACATATAAATCCCCACATTATTGTATTTAAACCCATTTTTCAATAAAAATATTATTAAACCATCATTATCCCTTTAATTGACACATTAAATTAACCTGAATAAATGTTTTAGTAAATGGATATCAATTAACAATCCAAATTCACCCTCATAAAAATTCACCAAAACATATAACTAACATATTTAATGAATTATGATGTATTTTTATAAATTCCACATATATTTCATTAAAGAAATATGTTTTTAAATACTCACACAGAAGCTGGCACATATAATATTAAACACTCACTATTTTAGATAAAGGATTTATCAAAACACCAAATATCTATTATTAGCACCTTAAAAGCGCATTTGTTGTGAGCGTTATTATCAGCCTTTTTCATTTATCAATGATAGTTTTAGAACTGATAAATATAGCCTTTATCAGTGCTATTCATAGCGCTGATAAATTATATTTTAGCTACTATAGTATTCCCCTATATGAACAACACACAATAAAAGTATATATTAGTCCAAAAAAACATTCGTATTGAAAAAATTCAAATACATTCCCAGAATAAAATATATATTTAAATATCACTATTGAAATAAAAATAAGTTTACATTGAATATTTCTAGTACATTACATTTTCATTTTATTGATATATTATTTTATAAATATTAAAAAAATAATATTTATTTTGGTAATAAAAAAGCCAATTTTTTGGAAATAGTAAAAAAATAATGTTTATGTTGGTAAAATAAAGAAATAAGAGTGTACTTATAATAAAAGAATCCAACTTGCAGGACACCATTTATAGGGATCAACTATACCCTATAGAAGAGGGAGTGTATTTATATTAAAAACTAATGTTTATTTTTGTAATATTAAATAAATAAATAAATAAAAACTAAATATTATTAAATAATAAATAAATAAAACATAAATAAAATAGGTGAAATAAATTAATAAAAAAATACATAATTTTGTTGTATCATAACAATACAAGTTCGTTTTTTGTGTATTATGCACTTTTTGAACAAAAATATGCCACTTTTAAACTGAAAACACACTCTTTCAGTTATACTTGTCACACCATGTGTGAGATTGATGTGTGGTTTATTTTTACACATATTAAATGAAAAATGGGTTGTTTTTCTAATGTATCATGAATAGTGTTCTTTTTCATGGTTTTGATTATGTGATGAATGTTTTGAATTGAAACATCACTTTTAAACTGAAAACGCACACTCTTTCAAACCATCAACATAATGCGTTGTATTGAAATTCAGTTAACACCAAAATATCAAAAATAAATCATTGATAATTTTATAAAATTTTCTTGACTATAAGATCAAATTTTTTCAATTTTGAGAATTTGATGAATATTTTTTAATTGAGATATCAATTTTATATTGAAAACATGCATTTTTAGCCATACCAGACACATAATTTATTGGATTTACATGTGGATAATTATTATAGGAAAAAATTCATTGTGGATAATTTTTCTAATGTATCATGAAAAAATATTTTTTCCCTTGGTATAGAGTTTGTTAAATGTGTTATGAACTAAAATTTCAATTTTAAATAGAAAACATGGACATTATATCAAATCAGCCACATCATGTGTCATACTAACAATAATTTAATCACTTCATATAAAAAAACTATGGATCGTTTTCCAAAATAATGATGATAATCATAGCATATTATCTCAATTTTGATACTGTAATGTGCATTTTGGACTAACATTTCTATTATAAATAAAAACACACTCTTTTAGCCATACCAACCACAGCATGTGTCAGATTGATGTGAGATTAATTCCTATTGTTCATAAATTATTTTCATATCATATTCCTAAATTATAACAAATATTTTATCATATTTTATCTATTTTGAATATGTGACACTCATTTTGAATAGAAACATGACTTTTAAACTGAAAATACTCACTTTAAGTCATTCTAGACACACCTTGTGTCTAATTGATGTGTGGATAATTCCTATATTTAAAAAATTAACCATAGATAAATTTTCAGAATTATCATGAATATATGAGCATGTTTGATCATTTTTGAGTATGCAATGTGTGTTTTTAACTAAAATGTTACCTTTTAATGTAAAACAAGTAATTTCAGTCATCCAACCATAACTAGTGACTAATTGATGTTTGGATAATTATTATGTGTCAAAAATAAAAAAAATACAATTTTAAAAATATATCATGGAAATTAGATTACATTTTCTTGGTTTTAGGTATATGATGCTTATTTTGAACTAATGTGTCACAATAAATTGAAGACAAACCCATTCGGTCATACTAGCCACACAATTCATCAAATTGATGTGACCTTAATTATTAGAAGGCAAAAATGAATAAATTATCATTTTAATAAATTATCAATACAATCTGAGCATTTTTACCATTTTTCACAATGTTTAAAAACTTATGAATACCAATTTTAGTTATAATTATAAAACCTGTATTATGAATCGATGGAAAGAAATATAAAAAATTAGATATAAATAAAGTTTCAAGAATTAATATGGTTACTTAAAAATATGAAGGACTATATCAAAATGTCAAAAAGATACATAATTATAATCTAGAAAACTAAAATAATAAAAGGAAATTTTGAAATTTTAATAACAATGGTACATCAATAATTAGGGAAGAAAACTCACATAATTTATATATTCATTTTTAGTGGTGTTACTATACCAATCATGCTAGTATGAAAATTTCAATTACTATATGCTATTTCTTGTCAAGATCAACCACCACAATAAGAAACTCAATTTATTTCTAGAAAAATATATATTTTTCATATTAATTATAATTAATTATGGTAATTAATATGATAAAGATACATGTTCCTACAGAATCTTACTCAAGTCAATTTGTGTGGGGGTCCTAATTTATAAATTATAATAATTTATTTATTGAACATTTTATACTCACATAATTGGTCATCCAATTTTTAGTCATCACTATTCAATATTATCGGTTATATGAAATGTTTTTAATCACATAAAACTAAAATAAATTTCATAAACAATGATATGAGACAACATATTTAAACCATGATAATTTCCCACTCATTTAAAAAAATAAATTTCCTCTTTTAAAACCATGTTTTATTGAAATTACTTGTAGTACTATAAAAATATATATAAACAAATAGTGGCTGAATATTTTAAATGAAATTTTAATTACCTTAAAAAAAATTCAGGGATCCTCTTTATAGATATAATATGATATTTTTCATAACATTTCAATTGAAATGACCATAATAGATGAGATTACTTTGTTTTAGATAGTGAATAAAAATTGAGATGTATAAGTAATTTTTTTGATATATATGTTGATAGTGAAATGTCATTATAAATACCATAATACTTATCACGTCATAGAAATTCATAGACTTCATGTGCACATTTATTTTCCCAATACAATGATTCTGATGATAAATACACAATGACCTATCATAAAAAATGATTGTTAAAACATAATATAAAATAGATAATTTAATGTTTATTTTTAAAATGTTGTAAATGGTGTGTTAAAAATTCATAATGGACATAATGTGTAGTTTAATTATTGTGTATCCATGCATTAGACTCAAAAAATATAATGGCCCAGACTCATACATTGATATTTGATGCGAAAAAGATAATCATTACATATTGGATTTTATAACAATAAATTGTACCAAACATAAAAATCAATAATTAAATAGAAAAAGAAAAAAATCATTCAATTAAATCCTAATGACCTCTTTTGGTTTACTGTTATAGAGAATTTATAAAACCCATTACTTATCGAAAATCATATCTTTCTCATCCAATATAATTTTTCTCCATTATTCACATATTTTATTTTCTTGTTATAATCCTTTCACGTATTCACTAAAAATTATCCACACATGATACCCTATGAGACATATCATATGTTTCACTTTTCTGTATTACCTTGGGAAATGGAAATTCAAGAATGGAAAACTCAAATTTGCAGTAAGGTTAACATGGTCATTATCAATCAAAGATCATAACTGAACATAGTATAATCATATAAGTAAAAGAATATAATCAATGTGGTTTGATTTGACATAATAAATTCCTACTGGAAAAATTATAATGTAGATGCATTTAATCTCTTTAGATTAGAAATTCTATTGAACAATCCTATAAGTGGTCATAAAAAATAATCTTGAAGACTACTTGGGAGAACATGAGAAATCATGAGAGAATATATTTTCATTGAAAATAAAATTTTCACCTTTAGAAGATCATAAAAATTCCTTCAATCATGAACCCATTTTATTATCAAAATATTAGTAATCATATAAATCATATAAAAACTATGTAGGCATCATGGGACATTTTCCTTACAATCTCCCTTACAAGAACCATTACAAATGAATAACCCTCAGAGTTAATTTCAACATGTATATTTATGAGAACATATAATTACATGATTAATTGAAGAATAATATTAGACCCACCCATCATTATATAAAAATTATAATAACCATAACATTAGTAGATCATGTACTATATTTCACTTTCATTATTATAATCGAAAAAATCACCATTCCTTGATAACTTAAATAACCTATTAAAAATAAATGCTTTTCATGACAATTACCTTAAAAGATCATCATAAAACATACAATGAAAGAAGGTAGATGGTATCAATATAATATATTCCACATGAATTATAATAATAATTATGTGATATTTATATTTATGAAAAAATATTTATAAAATAATTTGAAATATACTTTTGAAACTAAAAAAGAAATATCCTTTTTTTCTTATATCCATTTTAAATTTAAAAAATAATAGATCAATGGGAAAATATTTTATTTTTATAAAATATGGAAACAAAGAAATTAATCTTAATAATGAAGAAAATCCTTGATGAAATGTAAGTATATTTATGACACATAAATTAGAAAAACATTCTTTTCACACTTTTGTAAACAGAGTCAAGAGAAATTCATATAGAAAAAATTATAAAGATTCATTTTAAAACTTTTATCAAGAAATTTAAAATTTATTGTAAATAATGTTTAAAAATATTTAAATAATAGATAAGAGTATTATTATAAAATTTAAACTAACATAGTCATGGAAGATATATATTTTATAAAATTTAAAATAAGTTTTCAAAGAATAGCACTTTTGGATTTTAAAATCAGAAAACAATTTAAAATAATAAACATGATAAGGATATTAAAATACCATATGTATAAATAGATTCATGTTATTATATGTAAAAGAGCATTTATATACACCATATGAAATATTATAGGTTAATAAATCAAAACATGACTCAAGAAAGAAGTTCTAGATGAGAAACCCATCTAACATCGGTAATGCTTTAATCAAAATCAACCATGTAAAGTGGTGATGAAAATTGAAATACATCATTTCATGGATATGACAACCCATATGTATGAATGAGTGATGTTTAAATTTTTTTAATGAATGAGAAATAAATAAATAAGGTAAAGGTATAACTTTGTAAAATCAAAATATCATTATTTACATCATATTGTTCATTAATTCCATCCTTATGACTAACCTGGTAAAGAAAAAATGAAAAGTGAATCAAATCCCTTCATTGAGGTGGTAGTTTATATTCTCTCATGAGAAACATAATTATTTTACAATTTACGAGTGGGTAAGAATGTATTCATTATTTTATTTTTATTGAATAAAAATTATTTCATAAAAATATTATTTATATCCATTATAATCTATTTTATAACCAGCCATTTGAGGTAGTGATGAAAAAATAAAACCATTTCTCCATGAAGGTGGTATTCTTCATATACACACGAATAAAGTTTCTATTTCCCATAGGACGGAAAATATGTATAAAATAGTTGGTACATAAACATAATAAAATTTCATTATATTTAAAATACTTGTTATATTATATTAGGAACATTACAATAGATTTTAAGGAGGTAGAATAAGAAATTAACTTGAAATAATTCAGTTAATACTTGTCCCTCTTCTTTAGAAGTACTAATTTTTATTGAACTTAAAAACATTGGTGGAGAGTTTTATGGTCACTCCAAGGTCTTAGAGATCTTATAAGGCTTGTTTTTAGAGGTATTGGTGAAACATTTATATAGAAAAAAGAACTCATATGTTCCTTTTGAAAGGTCAGATTAAGTCCCATTTTGTAAGAAGAAATCAATGGTGTTTCCACAAATATTAATTCATCAATGGTACTAAAAGTCATTTTATAAATGAAAATTTTCTAAAAAAGGGAATATTGTTGACATTTTTGAGCATTTAAAATCCCACTTATCCTATTATAAAACCATTATTATTTTTAAGTCATTTTGAAAAATAATGTTTTTTATTAAATATCCATAATGTCATTTTTAAGACTATTTGCATAATTTGACTTCCAAAAACATGAATATAAATTTAAAGTTAGAGTTAGAATATTTCAAACATTAAGTATAATTTTTTTATCCACAAAAATTATTTAATAGTAAAACATATCCAAAACATGTCACTTTTAATTCTTTTAAAACTATTTATGTTGATTTTCACCTACTGGAACATGCATTGCATAAATGATGCGTAAGATTTCAAGGAAATTATACCTTCATAAAAAAAAATCATAAATATAATATAATTATATGCAACATAATCATTTATTACAATTCATAATTTATTTTTACCCCATTGACAACATATTTCAAATATTAAGTCAAAGAGAGTGACATTTTTTAAATAATATTAACTTAAAACAAAATAAAGGTCCTAGTCAAAGTAATGTGATACAAAATTTCAATATTATAGAATATAGTATTATTCTAGTCAAAATACACTCATAAAATTAAATAATTACACATGTTTCAGAGATTTTGAGACCTTATTTTAATGTTTCAATCGTGTAATTTTTTTTATCTTTTAGAGTAGTGATAAACTTTTTCCATGGTTACCATTAATTATGAAAAAAATGAAATGGAACATATTGAATAATATAAAAACGATGATATAAAATATGGAATTCAATTTTCAAGGTTAAATTTCAAAACTTTTCAGAAATTATTTTTAAAACAAATAAAAAACATATTGATTTTTTTTTCAAAAAATGCCTTTTTAAATTCTAAAAATGATTTTATACCAAAATAAAGTATAATATTTATTATAATGTAATTAATTTCATTTGGTTAAATAAAAAACAGATTATATTCATTTTAGACCAAAACGAAATTGAAAGGAACCCTATGAAAACATGATAAAAATTGAAGAACTAAAAATAGTTTTTTTTTGAATTAAAACATTTCTACAAACCCTTTTTTCATTTTTTGAATAAACTAATTTAAGTTTGAGTGGTAACCTCACAATAAAATATAACAAAAAACAAATTTTAAACACCCTAAACATTAATGGAATACGAGATTCAAAATACACCCCAAAACATCATAATTCAAATTCAAATTTCAAATCCAAACAAATTATTCAGAAAACACACACGTCAACACCTCAGGCCACAATCCACCTCAATCCATGCTCCCAAAATCATAAACCTAATTAAAAATAAACACATAATCATCATAAATATCACCCGAAATCAGAATCCGTTTGAGCAGATCATTATTGTCGTTTTCCAAAATGGTTGAATTTTAAAATATGCCAGGGATATATCCCCTGAACCAGAAAACCAAACATAAGATAACTAAAATCAAACAAAATCAATATCACCTAGAACTATGAAAACCTATAATTCCATTTAACATTTGAACTCACCTCTCAATACACCTTCAAACCCACCATGAAAATTCTACTGGGAGGAGAGTTGAGGTATCTTGGAGAAAGGGTAGAGTATAAGCAGATGTCATTGAGCAGAAACACCAAACCCAAAATCTTCAATAGTCATTGAGGATGATAACCAAGAAAAAATACCGAAATTAATGAGTAAAAACATCAATAATGACCAAAAAAGACCACCCTGATCGAAAGACTTACATATAACAAAAAGGCCCAAATCACAACCAATGAAGGGGACTGAAACTCTAATGTAGGAGAGAAATAACACGAGTTTGGAATCCTATAAAACTAATGAACTCTCAACCAACACATCCCACCCATGAGATCCACTGTATAAAACCAAAATAGAGTATTGTATAATATATTTGGGAGTAAGATAAGATATTGAGAAGAATAAGGCATCGACAGTGATCCACTATCGTAGACAGAAAGAAACCCTCGAACAAGATAGATGGAAAGAGAGTAGAAAAGAGTAGCGAGGGATAGCCGAAGAGATTAAACCTAGAGAGAATAAAAGGAGATGATCCCCATATGAGCCATTTATGGATGATAGAAGCAATATCCACTGATTAAATCACCACTAATTTCAATAAAAGCTAAGAAAGCACCATTGTTGACCAGATCAGAAGAGGATCTACACACAATCCACTAATGGATTCCACAACCACTTTAACAACAATATATGAGAAGGAAGATCCTATAAATAACACAAAACAAGAGCATAGGATAATACAATGATGGAAAGTGGATATCAATGGGTGAAATTGGGAACATAATAAGAAAATAGAAAATAAAATAGAAGACAACCAGCTCTAGATAAAAACAATTAAGTAGTGAGGTGGATTAGGAGGAGAAGACATAAACAACAATAAAATTAAGGGAAAACCCCAGAGGAAGGGAAGAAGAATTTGGAATGGCTGAGTAATCTTGGAGAGTATGGTACTATCCCTTTCATCGAAACATTACACATATTTTTAAAATTTTGAACATAAATTTATAAGATAAAAATTATACATTAAAAATGATTATATGAATTATTAAATATCTATTATTATAGAAAAATTATTCAAAAACTTTCAGTTCATTATTATATCATGATAATTTCATAAAAGTGTTAATATTAGTAAAATCAATATTTTCCCCTAATGAGTTAAAAATTAACCTTTTTAGAAAATATAAAAAATTAAAAGTGAGAACCTTTTGACAAAATTAATTTATAAATTAATTTTAATTCATCATCTACAAATTATAATATTCATAAATTTGTCATTTCAATGAAAAAATATAAATAAAAACCTATTTTATAGAAAATTGGCCCGCTTAAACATTAAGTGTTTAATGTTATTTCATGAAAATGACCAATGAATATTAATATATTTGTTTTTAAATTATATATTCACAAAGTATTCACAATTAAATCTTATTTTAATATTTTATTATAAACCTTAGTTTAGTGCTTTATATAACGTAAGATAACTAAAATACTAATATTTAAAGGAGAAATACATTCTGAAATCTGGTTGTGTTAAATTATTCACACCCTTATTGAATTTGATTCCTAAATTTTTTAATTTGTTGTTATTGAAAAGAGTGTATCATATCATAGTAATAATATCATATAAATATTTCATTATGAACTTTAATTTCTCTGTTAGGACTAAGAAACCATTTATTTTCTAATTACATATATATAAATCCATATATTTTTAACTATAAGAATCATAATTGTGAAAAAGTTTCCAAAATCATACCATGATAGCTAATTGATATTTCTTTATAAGACTCGATATACTTATCTTCATTTTCTGTGATGAATATTTTCACTATCATTAAATTGATTGATAAAATATACTTACGTGATTTATTTAATTTATATAAGATTAATTTCATCCTTATGTTTAGTTTTGAGTAGTTTTCCACCTTTACTTCATCTCATATTATAAATGATAAATTACCATGATGACTTTTTCATGAATGGATCACTAAAATTAAATTTTAATGGATCTTAGGATCAAAAAATTGTTTATTAGTTATTCATCCTATGTAAACAATTTACCAAAACCAAAATGGAAAGCATAAGGTAATATAATATCCAATATACATATACATTAATATGAAGAAAATATAAATTAATCTCTAAAAACTCAAAAACAACACCCAAAGTTCCACATAAATAATTCCATAAATGAATAACACCATAACTTTTCTAAATATTTCTAAATAAATTTGAAACTTAGAGATTAGAATTATTTGATCTCATATTATTTCAAAATCAATTGATCATTTATCACAAAAAATGGTAATCACTCCTAAAGTATCATACCCGAAATGTTTATTCCCTAGTCATATATTTTTTAAAATATGCTATTACCTTCCATAAATAACATAAATAACTATAATAAAATAATAAAATCATATATGATTTTAAAAGATAACTCAATATTTATTCATCAATTAATATCATCCACTTTGACAAAAAATACCAAATTAGCTAGAAGTTTCCCATTTACTATAATTCTTATAATATTTCAAAAAATATAGTGAACTTATTTTAAAATAATAATACCCACCTATTTACTAAATTAATTTTTTAATCCTATGGTTATCTATATTATAATTTTTTTTCCTAGGAATATAATAACTATTTCTCCTAATTAACCATAATTACATCCAAATCAAAGATCTCATTAACCCCAAAGGTTATCATGAATTTAAAATTTTTATCCCCAATGTAATAATATTTCCCATGTAACCTTTAAAATAAATCATATGATAAATATAATGGTTATATGTACCGTTATCATGTATTAAAACCTAATAAATGACTCCCACAGTATTCTGAATCATCATAAACTCCCATTATGTAAAACCTCAAAAATTTATCTATACATTTGAACATATTATATACCATAAAATTTTTAACCCTTAATTTTATGCAAAACTCTTAATTCATTCTTATTTGACAAATTATTAACATCTAAGGTTAATTGAACCCTTACTATAATACCAAAAATAATTCCCAAGACTTGTACACCTAGATCCAGTGATAAAATCATACTCTTTACAAATTGGATTCGATACCAAATGAATAGACCCAAATATAAATATCTATAATTACATTTTCAAAAAATTCCATGTAACTTATATCCTATTGGGCTTTTAGGATTCTAGTTTTAGAGAATTAGGAAAACACATTCATTATCACAAACCATATCTTTCTCATCCAATGGAAATTTTCTCCATTATACACAAATTTTCTTATCCCACAATAATCCTTCAACATATCCCACAAAAAATCACAACACATGATATAATTATAAATGTATCAAAATTAATACATTTTTTCATTACTTGGGGAAATATAAACATAGGGGGGGTCAGATAGAATGCTCACTATTTTTAAACATAAGCATTATCAATCAAAGATCACAAGTGAGAATAAAATTATAGTATTTTTATGTGAATATAATCAAATTTAATAAATATAAAATAATAAATTATATAAAAAAATCAAAATGTATATATGATTCAACTTTTGAACTCAAAAATTACAAAGAAAAATTCCATAATGATTTATAAAATAATAATTATGATGAATTCTAGTGAGAACATGAAAATTCATGAAAGAAAACTATGTTAATTGAAAAAACCTTTTCACTATTGTGAGAATACAAAAATTCATTCAATTTTAAACCCATTTTATTATAAAAATATAAATCATCATATCATGCCTATAAAAAATGAAGGCATCTTAAGACATTATTCTTACAATCACCATTATAAGAATGCTGAAAAAGGAAAATCCATTACGATTAATTCCAACATGTTTATTTCTCAGAACACATCATTACCAAATTTATTAGAGGGATATATCAGATTAACCCAAAATTATATCAAATTTCCAATAACCATAACATTAATAAATCACATTGAAGATGGTACATTTGTAGTTAAACTCATAATATCATTCATGATTACTTCACAGCTTAAATATCCCATGGGAAAGAAATGGGTTTCATCCAAAATTAAATAAACAATCATCATAAGATTTCTAGATATATAGTATGGATGGTAAAATTAGGAAAAATTACTAGTAATGTAGAATAATCCTTAAAATATGTTGACATATATGAAAAACACCTTTATAAAATCATTTGAAATACCGTTTTGAAAATAAAAAGAAATATAATTTTTTTTGGTAACCATTTAATAAATAAAAAATCAGAGAATATTGGAAAAATTATTTTCTATGAAAAACATGGTGAATTTAAAAATAATCTTAATAATTAAGAAAGGAAATGATGGCAGGAAAATTTGTTCATTCTATATTATATTAAAAATATTCCTTCCGTATTTTTTTAAAGATAGTCAAAAGTAACACATATAGATACTGTTGTAAGGATTAATTTCTAAAAAAATTAAAGAAACTAAAATATAGTTTAAAATGAATTTTAATAGTCTTTGATGAATGAATAATAATATTCTTGAAATAATTAAAAGAACATTGACATGGATGATAAAGAGTTTAAAAAATTTAAAACTAGGTTTAAAAGAACAACCATGTACTTATTTTAAAATCAAAAACCATTTTGAATGAAATAAATAGATAAAGAGTTTAAAATTACATTAGTATACATTTATTAATGATGTTATACTTCAATGATTCATTATATGCACTATATAATTTAATATTGGTGAATCAATAAAGACATGCTTCAAAAAAGATGTTTGAGATGGGAAATCTGTACAAAATAGGTAATGCTTGAATCAAAATACAATGAATTAAGGAATATAATATGGTTCATTAAAACCAATGATTTATATGAAAAAATATATAACAACAAATTCATGGTATATTTTGTACACCATAAAAAGGAAATCATAGTGATCAATATATAACTTTCTTCAAGGAATTGAAATCGAGACCCAAAACCCTAATAATGATCGTAACCTTTTAATTAAGAATCCTTTTTTGAAATTATTTTTTTGAAAAAATTAAAATCCAAATTTTTACATTATAAATACAAAAAAATATTATCAATGGTTAAAATACACATAATATGGGTATAATATATTCAATGAATAAGGGATATGACCTAATGAAATTAAATTAAATCAAACCTTAGACTTTTTACTTTTTGAACACTTTTTAACATTTTTATAGTAAAAGTACACTTATTATAAATCTATATTAGACCCATATTCATAATTACCTGACTATGCACCATTCACTTATAAATGTTTCATTCCTATTTATTACAAATTCTTTGTTATAATCAAGGATTATGTGTTAACTGTATTGTTTCCCATGCAGGTATAGATTTAGTGGTTATAGTCCTTGTACTTGGTCATGGATTAACAATCTATATAATCATATAAAATTTATAATTAAAAATTTTATATAGTAAATATAATTTTATAACCATCCATTTATGGTCTTCATGAAAAAATGAAATATATTGTTTGATGGAAACATTAGTCCATACATACACTTGAGTGAAATTTTCATTTTTAAAATGGAAAATAAAATAAAAAAATTAAATAATTTTTACTTTTCCATAATCATTATAATATTATAAATATCATATTGATTCATTAAATTTGTCGTTATGAACATCCACATAAGGGTGAAATAGAAAAATAAATTACATTTTTTCATTGAGGTGCTAGTCTAAATGAATGCACGACTTACATTATCATTTTCTAATGGATGTTAGGGTAAAAAGGTACATAATAATTTTTTTAATGAATAATAATTATTTCATAAAAAACATAAATTTCAATTAATATATCTTTATAATTATATTTGTGATGATGTGATGAAAAATGAGGCATGTCGCTTCATGTTGGTGGGATTCTACACATAAACAGGTGTGAAGTTCTAATTTCCCATATGATAGAAATGTGGTATGAGATAGTTATTCCATAAACATAATAATATTTTAATAAGATCATGTAATCTATTATTTTTTATTTAAATGTTGTTTCTACTTGGTGTGATATTTATAAAATTTCTGCCTTTTTCATTGATGTGTTTATAAAAGTAAAAAGAGTACTAATGAATCTAAATTTATCTTCACATGGTATTGCCTTTACATTGGTGTAATATAAACTCAAATAGATAATATGGAAAGTCTAAAATAATAATAAACATATTTTATCAATTATTTGATAAGAAAATTATAAAAAAATATCTAGTGTATAAATTTACTACTGAGGATCCCACCATTCATGCTTGAGAATTTAATTTACATTCTCAAGATGAATCATATCCATAATGAACTATCCAAACATTTTTTCATTATATTCAATGTTTGAAAAATTACTATTTTGGAACATTTTATATGTATGAAATTTTAATGTGAACAAATGATGAAGTGAAATTGGTATGGTAAAGGCACCATTTATATGTTCTTTTGATTTATTAGTTTATCTTTTAAATTATCTTGACTCAACCATTTATTTCCCCATTTGTCTCTCTTTTTTTAATAACATACCTCAGTTTTGATATTATTTTATTAATTATAAATGTTTCTTCATTAAATTTAAATTATAAATTATATACCACATTTTCATCATGTATCTTTATAAATTTAAAATACCAAGCTATAAAATTTCAAATTTCAAGTTTGACTAAATGAATGTTAAGATTGTCATGAAGAACATGTATCTCAATGCTCAACACATGATCAATGTGAATCCCTAATATATCAGGATATTTTAAAATTTTTTATTATGTATAAAAAAATTAGATATTGTATATTATACGTATGAAAAAAATCATTAAGTGGTGCTGATGGATATAAATCTCAATAAATTTCCCTTGTAGGATTTTTTTATAAGAAAAGTATTGATATTTTTTTTATTCACACTTTGTATAAAATGTTATGAAAAAATAAATTTCCTTTGGTATGGAATATCTTTGAGGAAGTTATATATCTTTAAAACTGCGGGTGTGTGGCTCTCCGTGTTATGGTTGATGTTGGGTTGAATTTTCTCACTAATCCCTTCGAAGAAACTAGTTTATCACATCAATATTCCCGCTAACTTTTTCTGATATAGTATTAATATATGCCTACATATCTATAATTTTTTTTATTTACATGTGTATTTTCTTTATTGAAGTATTCTTATGGTTAAACTCTAAAAAACCAACCTTTAATGTGACAATATTGTCTAAGAATCTTTAAAGCCACTAAAATATGACATTAATGACCTAAAGTAAATGAATATTATTATATATAAATCATATAAAAAATATGAGAAAATAAATATTAACTATTATGTATATTATTTTAAATTAGAATCTATTTCTCTTACTCCATACTAATACATGATTCCCATAATTTTTGTGATTTTTTATCTACCATTTTTTCCTTTTTATTTACCTAAGCCTCATTCCATAGCACATGATGTATGATGGAAGTGGATTCATATTTTGATTCATTAATCTACATATAAAAAAGAGAAAATTGTTCTATAATTATTTCATATCACATAAATTTTTATTATATATTTAAAACACATAGAGTTTTTTCATGTGATGTGTACCCATCATTGCTTTGAGGCATGGGTACAATTGTTTGGATACACATTGTATATTTGTTTCACTTGTTTTATATTTAATAATATAAAAATTATTAATCAAGGTTATTAATACACATAATGTCATATAAAATTGTACAATTCATAATATACCTTAAATGTTTCCTCCTTTATTTTAATAATAAAAGTTTCTTGAGTTTTTAAATAAACATGTGTGTGTGTATAGCTGGTGGGTGGTGTTTTAATTTCACCTTAGAATCCCTAAAATAATGTTTCATA
Source organism: Viscum album (assembly GCA_963277665.1). Classification (NCBI taxonomy): domain Eukaryota; kingdom Viridiplantae; phylum Streptophyta; class Magnoliopsida; order Santalales; family Viscaceae; genus Viscum; species Viscum album. The sequence continues at coordinate 817,113,923 of OY728162.1, forward strand.
AGAATTTTAGGAAATTATATATATTCCTTTCTAGTACAAATTAGTACAGATTTCAACTGATAATTTTTTAATATAAATATTTTTTATAAGGGATAATGAAGAGTGAATAAATGTTTCATAATTAATTTTTTTTAAAATAGAAAAACTGAATTATAATGTTACCTTAAGCTCTTACAAAATAGTTTCCCTCAATCAAATCACAACATTGGTCTATATATCTATATCAATTGGTCTCTGAATTCTAGTACTGACAACACTAAAACTAATGAATATTTACATAATGTGGTTAATGGGTTTACCACAAACAATCCATCAAACCTTATTTTTTAGAATTTTACTTATCATGTTAATAATTTTTATTAACATTTTCCCATTATGCCACTCAAGTCATTTTTCAACCTCATAACATTTTCCAAATTTCTCACCTTTAGTTTGTTTCTGAACTAAATAATTTTATTCACCTTATTATATTTTATTGATTTCAAATTCCAACACAATATTGTACGTCAATATTGGTAGCATCAACATGTGTAGAAACCATTATTTGTAAAATGAGTTAAAAATTTAATTTACATTTTGTAAATGAAGTAGTAAATACTTAATATTTTGAGAAAACATAATGTATATAAAAAACAATTCTGGGACATTTTATTTGTTTATTGAACTATTTTTTCTCTAATGTAGGAAGAGATTTATCCTCTATATCAAGAATATAAATCACATTCTTGTGGTATCCTTTGAAAAGTAAGATATTGTCTACATTGAGAAAACCAAAAAATGATTTCAATTTATCAATAAAATATTTAACCCTAATGGAAATTTCGATTGACCATATAGTTATTTTAATCATCAATAGAATACTTTGTGTTAGCAGTATCCAGGGAATAAAATACATATACTTTCTATGATTCCATTATGAATAGTTTATCATTGTAACCTTCCTTACTAAAATTCAAATTCATGAATCCTAATTATTTATTTTTTAACTACACCTTCATGATCAAACCATTTTTATCGAAAAATAATCACTTGGAATTTTTAATAATCCCACTCCCTTATTTTTTTATGATTCCAAATTATAACAAATTCACATAAATTGAATTTTTCCTTGTTGTCCAATACATGTGTTGATTATTCAATAAGAGTAACTCCACTATTTTACATCATAATAAATTTATCATGTTCCATTTCATAGAATGTATATTAGTTAATGACATAACCATTATAAGATAACACATGTACACATGGTCCTATGGCTAGCCACCTAAGTCAATTTGAAATTGAATTCATTTTTGAGAATAAAAACATAAAAACATGTTCTTGAAAATATCCAATAAACTATTGATTGTATATATTTGATATTTGGCTTTAAAACATTAATAGATTCAAATACCTAAGAATTATTTTGTGAGTTTCCACATACATATAAACCTCTATATTTTTATGAAATACAAAAAGATGTACCTACACCATATCTATAATAGTAATTGTGACAACATCTCTTCTATAAATTATTTCACCCACAAGGATCCCATTTGAGATGTATGTGTTGGGGCATTGTTGGTATACCATGAGGCGAGACAAGTGGTTTTTCAGGTGGTGTTGTGTTCTTTGATTATCTGATGATGTTTCTCATATGGGGTTTTATGGAAGGGTTTGATGGTCTTGGATGTAGCTATGTATGCTCAACCTCTACCCGGGTTTCCTATTACTATTCTCCTCCCCATGTCGGTATAGTGCAATGGTTTTCTTGGAGGCTTTGGGATGTGTAGTTCGTGAAGTCACCTATGGTTTGAGAGGCACAACCTAATTCGGATTCTGTCCTTAATCTGGGTTTTTGATGATGGTGCTTCTGATGAAAGGTGTGTGGTAAAGCATATGAATTCACAAAGTATATCCTCGATACGGTTCAAGTGGTAATGGTGTCTATTTTGTAGGTATCTCTTTGGGGATGACGGTGTAGTGGGATGCTCTCGACAACGTTGTAGGAGATGATGACAGTGATGGGGTGTGACTCGTTTAGTCAATATTTATGTCTTGGGGTTCACAATGTCATTAGTTTTATTTTCAATTTCAAATTTTGAAATTTGGTGTTTTGGCAGCTGGAGTGGAGGTGGTGGTTAAGAAATTTGATTTTGATATTTGAGTTTTGATATATAGTGGTTTTTATATTCTCCGACTGGATGGTTTGTGGTTGATTCAGTATTCTTTTGTGATTTTTAATTGATTCCCACTCAACCTCAATTTTGGTTTATTATAAAATATAAAAAATATATTTTGATGAAAGAGCGTCCCTGATTCACATAATATGAGATAAATGTTCTCTTCCATAGAAAGAAACGTCATTGGGTTTATATATTTAGTACATATATCTTTAAAAAATAGAAAAATCATTATTAATTTGTTTCTAATTTTTTTAAATAGAATTAAATTTAAATCTACAAACATAAAATTTTATATCAAAATATGATATTTACATTATTTTAGTCTATTTAATATCAAACGAGTCATAAAAAAATATTATTGATATTTTATGAATAACTCTTTGGAACTTTTACACCATTAAGAATGTAAAAATACTAAAATAACTTGTTCCTATAAATATTGTAATCAAATGGAGGAAAAAATCCCTTATTTCTCCCTTAACTGATGCCAACTCTTCCATTATACTCAAATTAATAATGTATATCCTAGAATTAATTACATCTTTTGTTTTATAACGTGTAGTAAGTAATCTAGAAATGACACCGTAATATAAATTTATTTCTTTTTTTATAACATCAATAAAATGTATAAAATATAAAAAAAACCATATATGTTAATTCAAAAATATATTTTTTCTTTTTCCAACCCATTTAAAAAAAATCGAAAATAGTGTGCTAAAAATGTTTGAAATATCATCTATATTCCACTATTTATCATCACCCTTTAATGGAAAAGGTGTTATAACTTCTTCATAGATCCCAACATATAATGATATCCAAGATCAATATTTAAGACTTTGGGGTAAAAAAAATTAATTTCTTAGAAAAAAATTCTTTTTGAAATGTTTCAACCTTACTGAATGTGTGCCTGCTTCACTAATTGGATACCCTAATATTCCATTTATATTATTTCTTAAAAAATTTCCTTTAGTAATAAGATTATATATCATCTCCAAAAAAATGTCTCTCAACATACAAATTTCATTTCTATGATCATTACAAATCTTAACACCTTAATCCTAGAGAAAATTTAGGGCATTTATGAATGGATCCAAAGAAATATCCATATCATTACTAGGTTCTTTTGGACTGCATAAAATCATAGACAACATAATGTACTTATACATCATTCACAACTATAGTTGAAAGTTATAATTTAGAAACTTAAATAACTATATACTACGATCACTATTTTTCACTGCTAAAGTATTAATTATATTTATTAATAGAACAAAACTAAGGTTTCTGACCTCGTTTCATAATTCAAGCTACTCATGATCAATTTTTATTCACTAAGAAGAGTATGTTGTGTGAAAAAGTTTCCCATCTTAAATTAATGTATCATTTCACCACAAAAAATTTCATTTTATTCTCCTCACATTCATATATCCATATAAACCTTCAGATTATTGGAATCTACCATACAAACTTTTAAGGACTTGATTTATCTTTCATGGATTGATCCACACCACACAAATGATATATTCATGTGATGAATTATCCTTGAAAAGATATACAATCACTTGGAAAAGAATGTATTCTTTCAAACATCATGCCCATTGAACATAAAATTCATTTGGAAACATATTATCCATAAAGAAACTCATTATATTCGTATAACATATCATTCAAGAGAGACAGTTTTTTTATAAAGCTACTATCACTCCATCCATTTTCAACTTCCAAATTATATTTCTTTGATAAGGTTGACAATGTTCTATATCTAGTAAAACCATCAAATATTTTTGTATTTTCACATTTTTATAACTTATCAAATAGTTTCAAATAATCACGAATTTCATCTATATTTATCTATTTAATTTACTCAATATGATATCCATCATTCTTTACAGTTTCACTCATATCAGATTATTCAAAAACTGTATTATTATTCCAATTACTATATACATTTAGTTATTAATCGTGTTTTTTCTAAAATTTATATGTTTGATCTGTTCCATGAAAAATAATGTGTTCTTCTAAATATTATTTAAAAACTTATTGCATAAAAACAATGTAAAAATTGAAAAATAATTTAAGAAGGGTAATTTGCACGCTCTATTACAATCTTTATTAACTCTTGAACCAAACAGTGATACTATTTTTTAACATGGTTGGGTTCCATCCATTTTTTATTCTTATTAATCTGATTTGGTTTAATGGTATTGATATTTTAAAAAATAATACACATAAGTTAATAAATCCAGCAAACATATTTCATTCATATTCATCAAAATTGATTCAATAGTAATTATATTCACTCCATCTAACAAAAACACTTCAGATTTGATGTTATTAATTAAATTGTATAATTTTTTTGTTATTTGGAAAAACATTATTATTAGATTATATTTTTTCAACTATAATTATTAATATGAATAATGATTCTATATTGTAACTTTTTTTATTAATGTATCTTTATCTTTAATCATTTGAAGCATATTCAATTGATTCTTATTTATTTTATTTTTTAAATAATTTACGAAAATAAAATTGAACCAACTTCTTGAATTTAATTTTATATTATTCAATTAATAATTATTAATATTTAATTTTTTACTATTTAAAAATGATTCGTTGATCATTTTATTAAATTTTATATACAATATCATGATATATTTAATTTTATATACTATGTCTTATGTTGTTTATTTTTTTAAATTGTTTTTATATTCCATGTATGCAGAACATATTTTTTAATCTCTATTTATTATGTTTTTAATAACAGTTCTACTTTATTTTTTACTAATATCTTGAATATAAAATAATAGAAACATTAATTTATTATGTTTCAATGGATTAGGATTATCATTGGTATGTAAAAAAACACGAATAAAACATAATGTATTAATATCACATAGATATGATTCATCAAACAAGTTTATATATTAAAATAAAATAAAATAAAATTTTAATGTATAAAAAATTGAATAAAAGTTTTTCCTATAATTTTTTAATCCTAATTTATATTCATGTTTTTTATTAACTTCCAAAAAAATTTAAAACCATTTATAATGAAGATCAGTGGATTTGGTATAAAATACATGCTTTATCTCCAATCCTATATTTAAAATAACAATTATGATATTATGATATAAACTATTAATAAATATTATGGAAAACCTTTTATAAACCCTTTTGGTATTGTTCATGAAATAATATTTATAAAAAATTATTATGAAGACTCATAGTATAAATTTTAAGAAAAAATATCATCATTTTTTTCGATAACTGTAATATGTTTCCAAATTTATTGATACTTTTAAAATATCATCTAATAACAAGTATTTTATTTGTTTTTCAAAAAAAAATGACTGGAAGTCCCCAAAAAATAGGGATTGATTTAGTGAGTCTATTTTAGATTACCATACAAAACAAAATAAACCAGAACTATATTGGTTAATAAGTTAATAAAAAAAATTTCATTTACTCATAACTTTGGTTTTTTAACTCAATTCTTCCAAAATGTCACATATATGGATCGATAAGGGCCAATTTCCATGATGTTTTGATGAACTAGGCTATGTGGTGATGCGATTGAAGTTCTTTTAAAAATAATGAAAAATCTTTTTCAGTGCTTACTAATTGATCTGATAAAATATAACTTATCAATTCTAAAAATATAAGCACTGATAAATACCAACAAGTATCAATATTAAAATTTTTGTTGATGGAAAATTGGTACTCCTTACCGAAATTTTGTTTTAACTCACACAACCTTCAGAAAAGCAGAGTTAATTTTCTGTAGTCTGAAGATTTATCAGGACTGATATTAACATCGATAAAGCCAAAGGATAATATAAAATATATCAAGTGTAACTAAAATATTGAGCTATTATTAATTATTTACAAAAAATAATTAATAATTAATTATATTTTAAAATTATTAATTACATTTTAAAACTATTATCAATTATATAAATTTATAACTATTTTTTATGATATTGTTAAATATATTAGTTCGCATTCAAATATAAAAATATTAAAAGTTACGTTTAAATAAAAATTAACTTATAATAAATTACTAATTATATAAATGTATATAATATTTAATATATATATAATATATTAATAATTAATATGTTTTTATATTTTGACTAATATTAAAAAAATATTAATTATACAAATGAAAAAATATTTAATGTTATATGAATGTATAATCAATGCTGATTTTTTATTATTTTAAGAATATATATATATATATAAATTTCACCTGTAATAATATAATAATTTTTTAATCAACTGCAGTAAAAGTATAAAAGTATAAATGTTTTTCACAATATATTATTAATTATGAATCTATAATATAAAAGTATAAATATTAAATAATTATATTTAAAAATAATTATTTTTGATAATATATTAATATATTATTATTACTAATAGTTGTATATATTATGTTGATTGTATATGAAAATATAATTAACTATTCATCACATTTATAAATTACTAAATATAATTAAAAATATTATTATTTATATAAATGAATAACTATTTTTTTTAAAATACATATCATTAATGATATAAATGTAAAATTCTATTCAAACCTAATTATTTGTACCTATAAAGTAGATAAATCTTATAAATTAAAAAACAACAGAAGAATAAATAAACATGTATATATTATTAATTATATAAAAAACATTAGTAGTTAACAATTATATTTCAATGTTACTAATCTTATTTAAGATATATTATTAATTATATAAATTTTTAAATATTTTTTGCAATATATATTTAATTATATAATTGTAAAAATAAATTTAAAATTATTAAAACTTGAATTTAAATACAAAAGTTTTAAAATAAATTACTAATTATTTAATGTATATAATATTAGTTATATATATAATATTAAAAATTTAATGTATTAAAATAGTTTTATGTTGGGGGATTACAAGGGTGGTAATCTCACCTTGTCATCCTATATGAATTTTTGATTTAAAATTGGGTGGGAGTGAATTTTTATAGGTACTATAGTAGTATTGTACCTGATATTGTTCCAATACAATAGTATTATGTGTACTGTAATGGGGAACTATAGTAGTGGTACTATAAATATAAAATGAGATATCATCCCACAAAAATGGGCATTTAGGCCACAAGGACTTCGGGACATCACAAGCCTTCAGTCCATAAGGCCTCTAGGCCATGGAGAAGATCAAGTTTTTTTATATTATAGTAGCCCCTAGATGATGGATCACATCTAGAAAAGTAACAAGACTGAGCTAACGTAATATAAGACTGATGGAGTGATATTGTAGACCCTATAACAACTGATATGTTTCATACGTAAATATTACATCTAATTAGATCAATAATACTTACATAAAATTAATATCCACACCAAAACCATATATGGTTAGTGTCTTTAGAGACTAGATACAAAGTCTACTTATTTCATGAAATATCCTTAACATATCCCTTAAAGATCTCCCAACATAGTACTCTTCTTAGAAATACCCTTCATTAAACCTTCTATAAAAACTTGTGGAAGGAAAACATAATAAAGGAGGAGCTTAAATACTCTATAAGGGTAAAAATGGTAGATATCAATCATTAGAGGACAAGTTGGTCACAATAGTATGATATCATATTCATGTGCATGTTCTCAACATATAATATTCATACCCAAAAAATCCTAGATCATAATCTGTAAAATATATTCATTTCAAGAAGTGTGATAAATAAAGATATTAGAGAAGTAAGTATCATTCAATAGTTTTAACGTGGGAATATTTCATCATAATAAAAATAAATCATAATATTTTGAACATAGTTAAACAAAATCTTGTCCACACATAGTCTTCTGAGCATAGCTAGAAAGTGATCAAACTCAAACTTCAAAATGTGAACAAAGCTATACCCAAATTTCCATACTTATTATAATAATCTAATGAGATATAAATTTAATATTACCCAACATATTTGAACTAAATAATAGACCCAATAGTATAATTATCATAATTTATTCATGTAATTGTCACAAGATCGTAAAACATTCATCATATCATTATAGAATAACCCATGAAATATTAATGATCTTTGTAAAAATATCATCATCATAATCATAGACCATAAAAATAAATAATAAGGGTGTTATCATTAGATAATATCCATATTAAATTATAATTTACCTCAAATGAAGTTATCATAGTTGAAAATTTCGTTTAAAAAATCATACGAATATTTCCTGAGGAAAATACCCTTTTCATTTTTAAATCATATATTAAAATATAAAAAAATTTAAAAATATCAAGGAAACATTTTCTTTGAAAATAAACTTAAAAAATTATAAAATAAACAACAAATAATTTATTGGTCATGATTTTTGAAAATTCTATACATGTCGTATAAGTTAAAATAAAACATTTCTTTCACATTTTTTTTTAAAAAAATCAAAAAGTACCTAATTTGGAAAATTACAAGAAAATTAATTTTAAAATATTTTTTAACAATCCAGACATGGGAAAAAATTACTTCAAAAAATCATAATATAAAATTAAAACATTTTTTAAAGTTATTTAGAGAAATCATGGACATTGAAGAAAAATGATTTTCAACCGAATAGTAATAGATAATCGATTTTGTTAAAAACATTCTTATGATATCTTTGGTAGTTAAAGGGAGAAAAATAAAATGAAAAAAATGTCTTATCAATAAATAACTAGAGTTAATTGAAATAAAATAGATATATCATAGAAGGATCAAATAATATTCTAAATGGAAACTCAAGCATATACAATCCTGATTAAAATACAATTGAAAAATAAATGTATTACTGTAAGTCTGGTATTTATTTGTAGGCATTCACACCTCATATATAATAAATATAGAGTTATTATAAATTTATTAAATAATAATAATCATATTTATCATTCCATTTATGATTTAATAATCACATATTATCACCCATATATTAACAATTTATTATTAAAATCAATGTTCTAGGTGATAACTGCTTTCTTTATTATGCATGTTTCAGTTCAGCAGTCCTAGTCCATGTACTTTGGTCATGCTTCCATTATACCAAGAATTTTAATAATGATATAAATATAGTATAAATTAATTTTATATATTTATATTCATCCATAAAAGTTATACATAGAAAAAAATGAATTATACTATTCATAGAGATGGTAAGTCGTACTTACACATGAATGTTGTTTTTATTTTTCAATGGAAGGATTGAAGGAAAGGAAAACAATAATTCACCTTGACATATTCATTATTATATCATATATATTTTACATTTTAATTAAATATATACTCATTACCATCAATGGAAATATAAAATGAAAAATCAATCACTTCTCTTCAAGGAGGTGGTAGTCCACACATACACATGAGTGATGTTATCGTTTTCCAACAGATGAAAAGTTAAGAAGGTAGATAATATATAATAATTATAGAATAATAATTATTTCATAAATATAATATATAATTATTTCATAAATACCATAGATAAATATTATATCTATAATCATAACTATCCATGAAATATGGTGATTAAAATGAATTACATCGCAACATGGAGACATTAAGCCATACACACACACGAGCAAACTTATTTGTTTTCTGTAGAATGAAAAAGAGGTGAAAACATGTTACACCCTAATCATAATAACATCTAAGTAAAATAATTATACTAGAATAATTATTATAGAATGGATACCATATATTTAGATATGGTATATGAATAAATAAAATTGAAAATACTTAGTTAAGAGTTACACCCCTTCATTGAGAAACCTATTTTAGATTACACCTTAATCCTTGAAGGGATGAATTTTTTGGAAATAAATAAATATCTATGATGTGTTTATGGAATCTTGTATAATATATATGGAAGTTTTTGAAAAAGATATATTTCTAAAAGTTTTTTTGAAGAAAAGAGATAGTGGTTTCTTTTTATAAGGGAGGAAAAGGAAATACTCAGAATTATGAAAAAAGACTAAAATATAACTAATTAATTCTCAATAAAATTCATAAAAATGATTTATATTTGAAGAAAAAGTGGTTAAAGTCAAAATATAATCATAAAATTAAATTTATATAAGTTTCGGTGAAATTTTCAACCTTATATTTTGGTTTAACCCATTGGTTAACAAATTTTAATCTTAACTCTGGTAATGAATTTTTTAATATTAAAGGGATATAATTTTTCTCATAAGGTAAAAATTGACACATAAAGGACAAATGGATGAAATTTTAGGCCGTTTATATTCATTATTTCCATTTTAGTTTATTTTTTATTATTTTTAAATATTTTAATAAAAAAAATTTATCAGAAAAAACCATTAATATCATTTGAAGAATTATTCACATAACTGGACTTTGAAAAAAATATGAAAAAATGGAATTTAAATAAAAAAATGTAAAAAAATATATTATTTTTTATTAGTATAAATTATTGGTACAAAATTAATCACCCAAATTGTATTACTTATAATACATTTAAAATCATTTATTTTATTTTTTCTATTAATTAAATAAATATATTTTCGACGTTACGTAAGCATTTAAGGTAATCATTCAATCACTAAAAAATAAAAATAAATTACCATGATTTAATTAATTAAATTATAATTCAAATAAATATTTTATAATTGAACTTATCCTATTTTTATCCTTATGTAAAAAAATTAGAGATATTAAAGTCAGGTGAGTGACATTTTTTATTTATTATTTTTGTAAATTAATATAAGGCCCACAATAAAATAAAAATGGAACCAAGAAGCCATATATTAAAGAAATGGATATAAATTAATGAATTTCATCCATATAATGGAATAAATAAATGTTTTATAGTAATTTTAATGCCTTATCCCAATTCCTTAACCCTATTTTACACATTTTACTCTTACTAACCTGACAAAAAATTACTATGATTACTATTCATATTGGCCAAATATAAAAGGGAACTATTCAAAAAAATTTATACTATTATTTAAATATATAGAACAAATTTTTAAATATTCAATTTCGATAATTGATAGAAATTAATTTTAAAATAATTTCCTAAAATACAAAAAAAATTGTTTTTTTTTGAAAAAATAAAATTTAAGCATAAAACTGGATATACATTCTCATCTCATGCCTAGAAAAAATATTACTTTAATGTTAATTTTTTTATTGAATATATAATATGTAAATAGAATTAAAATTATTAACCAATAGTGATCAATGTAATTTATTAAGATAAAAACACATTTCATGTATAGAAGCAAGTTTACCTAAAAACATCTCTTTTAATTTAAAATAGTTTTTATTTTCGTTTTTAATCAATTAATAACCAATGAATTCATTTTATACATGTTTAAACCATAAATTTTTCATAATTTATAATTTTATATTCATGCCTTCCTATCCAATGGCTAAAAGATAACAATATAATTCATTATGAATCATTTAGACTTAGGGTTGTGTGTATTGTAAGGTATCAATGAAATTAGAATTATTTAAAGAGAAATATATCATAAAATATTAGGGTGTTGAATTATATCACCATTAAAATTAATTTCTCTCTCAAATTTCCATTACTTTGATACAAAATATTTAGGATATAAGTATTTCATCATATCCTCAGGTTCCCAAGTAGCTTCCTCTATTTTATCATTTTGCCACAAAATTTTAGCCATGTGGGTGGTCTTCTTTCTGAATCACATAACCTTATTCCATAGAGAAATTCATAATAATACATTTTAAATAACTTTGAACTATAGATCTCATCGACAATATTTAACATAAGTTTTATATTATCTCTAAGTTTCCCTTATGTTTAGTTTAATGTATCTAAATTTCTCATCCATTTCCTCAGCTAGTTCAGGTCCCAATAGATTTCTTTATCCAAATTTATCCGGACATGTAGGGGCTGCGAACTTCTTACCATAGAGGGTTTCATAAGTATTAATTTGAATGCTTGAGTGGAAGAAATTTTTTAAAGAATACTTGACTATATAAAGGAGTTAATACCAATCACCTTTGAATTTCATAGAACAAGATATCAAAATATCCTCTTGGGTTTGAATGGTTCTCTCATATTGACCATCTATATGAGTATGATAAGCAGTGTTGAAATTTAAATCTCCATCTAGAGTCTACAAAATACTTCACTAAAACATCAAGTTGAACCTTAGATATCAATCATATATAATAGAATGTGGTAAGCCGTGAAATCTCAATAATTAGTTAATGTATTACATTGAAATATAACCAAAATACAAATATTATATAATGAAATTAAGTGTGTTGTCTTCCAAACATAAAATACTACAACCCAAATAGAATTATACACTATAGGCATTTTGGGAAGTTTGAAAATGAAATCCATTGTAATGTTTTATAATTATATTTAATAATGGGTGATGGTTGTAAAATATCCTTAGACTTCTGTATCCCAACCTTAACTTCATTACATACAAAGAATTTAGATACAGACTTTGAAATATCCCTTTTCACATTTTTGGAGTAAAAATATTCCTGCTAATATCTATACATTTTTTAATTTCATTGTATTTTGAGAATGAATAACTATAATCTTTAAATGAAAAATCCTTCTTCTAATATGGTATGGATGATAGACATACACTATTCATAGACCTTCTATTTCTATCACAATCAACATGGAACTTATGAATATTTATCACTTTCTTCTCTGATTATATATCTTCTCTCTGCACCTTTTTAATCTTCACATGTATGGGTGGTTGAACACTCATTTGAGATAAATAATATTTATCCCATTCCATTATGATTTCTAGACACATAATTTTTGAAATCCAAAACTATTGGTTTCTCTGATCTATGTCATATATAAGCTATAATCATCCTTTCAAGTCGAAGCATCATGCACCTTATTTTCTTTACTATGGTGGTAATGTATTGAAATTTTATAATATTTAATCAACATAAACCATCTTCTCTAGTGCATGCTCAGATCTCCTTAGGTGAATATATACTTTAAACTTTTATGATCAATATATATGTGACACCATTCTCTATAAAGATAATGCCTCTATATATTTAATAAAATAATTAAAAAAACTATATATAAACCATGATTTGAGTAATTTTTCTCATGTACCATTAATTTTAATGAGGAATAATATATCACTATATCATTATTCATTAGTATGCCTCCCAATCCCTTCTTAGATGCATTATTATAGATCAAAAACCCTTCTTTTCTATAGACTAATTTAAGAACAGGTGTGTTTAAAAACCTTCTCATCAGTTCCTTCAAATTTTATGTACATTTATATATATAGAAACTTGGATCTCTATCAAGTTAACTTAGTTATTGGATTATATATCCATCATAAACTATTCAAAAATCATTAATAATATACATCGAAACAAATAAAAAATTGTAGATGTTGGTCAGAGTAGAGTACTCAAGAGGGGGGTGAATTGAGTATATATAAAAATTTATATTAAAAATGTATAATTTGAAGTTCCACCAATATTTAAAATAAAATTGGACAATTATCCATTAGAGAATTTATAATAGTTTGTCTGTTAGATTAATTTCTCAAAATATTGATTAGTTCTTAGTTGTATAAATTAGAAAATTATTACAAATTTCTAAGCTAAACTAATAATTCAATACTGTTATAAACAATTACTAAGGCTAACTATTAGAGTTCAATTTAGTTTTAGGAAATATGAGATAAAACATAGTAATAATCAAAGTAAAAACACATCAGAAATGAAACAAGAGGTTCAATATCAAACAGAGACCAAATCCTCTCCACATGGTGATCACCTTCCACCAAGCAATTTAAATTAATAAACTGTTTGATCCACACTTTGGATCGGGGATCACAATAGCACACATGTTGTCCAGGTCAGAAGACCTCTACCACAACTTTTAGTGGGTACAAACTACTAGGTCCCATAAGGACCTCATCCACACTAATCTATGGGATTAATAGGTGTAAGAATATATGATTGGAAGGATATCTTGTATCCATCAGTTTGATACACGAGACAATGTGTGATTAATAGAAAAATACACACATTACTTAAAAATTATGTAATTATGCACAAAACAGAGAAAATAAATATGAGAAATTATTTAGAAGGCTGTGTGTGTCTTGAGATATATTTCTTGACTCTTCAGATGTGGATGAGATGAAGTCTGAGTCGTCTTATGGAAGTTGTCACCAAAACAGAGTGTCGTATTCTGGATTCTAGGTATAATTATGGTTCTACAGGTATGTTCTTCTCCTTATTTGATATTATTATGTAGTTTTTCAGTTCAATGTTCAGATCAGTTGAGATCACATTGTGTATTCTTCTTTTTGATCTTTTATTCACAATGGTTGCATGAGAGTTGCGGATGTTCTTCAATGTGTCTCTATCTCCCACAGGCATGCACCACAACTCTCTTATATATATATTCTCTCTTTAAAAATGCTTCTTAATTTTGAGGATGTTAAAAGGGAATGTTCTTTCCATGCACATAGGTTCATCATACCTTATATTGTTTGCTAAAAGTCCAACAAAGGATTATAAAATATTTCATTATCATTAAATAAAAAAAATAAGACCATTAGATATAATATTAATAAATGTATATTTAAACAACATGTTGTTATGTGGTGCATCAGTGAATCTTTTAAATGATGATCCCTTCCTTATATCGGTGAGACAGTTGATCTATCAGTGACTCATATCAATGGTGAGTCCTTCCTTATATCGGTGAGATAGTTGATCTACTGGGGACTCATTCCAACGGTTAGTCCTTCCTACGGTGAGTCCTTACAATAGTGAATCCTTCCAATGGAGATTCCTTCCAACGGTGATTCCTTCCAATAGATATTCCTTCAAATGGTGAGTCATATGCATTGGTGAGTCATATTCATCAATGAGTCATCTATCTATTAGTGAGTCACATGCATCAGTGATTCATCTGTTTGTTAGTGAGTCACATGCATCAGTGATTCATCTGTCTTTCAGTGAGTCACATTCATTGGTGAGTCATCTGTCTACTAACTTCAGTTACTCATACTTAGATAGGTTTAATTTTCTGTCTTTTTCACAGTTCAGAAAACTCATAGAGTGTTAATACCCATAATTACACACAGATAATCAATTATAATCTTGTTTAAATGTAAACACACATAAACTGTTATATGATTGAAATGATATGATATTCAAGATAATTCTTTGACATAATTTAGGATCTAACATGAGGTAAGATATATGTTAATATATGACATGATTTTTGATAATTAAAACCATTATAGTCAGAGATAATGTCCAACAATATCTACGAGACAACAATCTCTCCCTTTTTTATGATCACAAATCATGTCATTATTAAGTACTATTCAATAATGATTAAATTAAAAAGTATAATTATAATCTACCAATAATATTTCCCTAGTAATGTTCTCCTGCTTCTAGGACTAACAAAAAGTGAAAAGGAAACATAAAAATAATATCATAAAGTAAGAGAGAAAATAGACAAGAAATAAAGTCAAGAGGACAAAAAATACATTGATGACGAATGTACAATATAGTACAAGGCTCCAAAAAAATCATAAATCAAGTAATAAGCCCCATCATATAATGATCTACACTACGGTTGAAGGGAATTTCCTTCCTCATAGGGAGGAACGTATGGATCATCAAGAGGGTTAGGCTGAGAAGCCAGAGGGTCTGACTGGATTTTCAGAGGAGGTAGAGGAACTCCTTCAGGAACTTTAGAAGATAGGGTATGTATTTGTAGAGAAATAAAATGAGGCCGAATAGGCTCTTTAATTATGGGTTTGATTTGAGATAAATCCTAATAAACTGATATATGACCTTGAGAAGGCACTGAACCAGGAAGGCCAAGTGGTGCCGTAGTAGACACCACAATGGATTCACTTTGAACATGAATAAATGGATTTAATAGCTTAAGGAAATTCTCAATGATTTCACCACCATATTTCATTACATTTTCAAAGACAACTTTGTTTTCTATTAACTTTTCTAAGAATGGATTGAATTCTCTCAACTTCTCAATCTGATCCTTAAAAACCATTTTCATTTGAGGAAGAGTATGATTGGTGGAAAAATACTTAAATAGACATTCCATTTGATGCTTTGTAATGAGTTTGGATAAAAAATCATTAATTATTTTGGTCATATCTTCCATATTCTAGAAGTACTCCTTGTATAATACTTCACATGGCTATGTACCTTATCTAAATTTTCCTCAACCTTGGAAACCTTGGAAATTAAGGATTGAAACTCTTCTTTAAAAACTAAACTGATAGTAGGAAGATCTGTAGATTGTGAATGATGAACAAATGGGGAAGAGGTTAAAGTAAGAGAATAGAAGGAAATTTTCTTTACTTCTTTTCTTAGATTGGAAAAATCAATAAATTTAATATGATAAATAAGATCATCAATTCCTTTCATGACATGTTTCATTTTGGTCATATACTCAATGGTTAAATCATTGATGCTAGTGGTTAGCTTCTTCATCTCATTCCTAAGTGTGGTTTTGTTTTCCAAAATGGTTTCAATAGTGGTAATAAAATTTCAATGAATTTCCTTTATCACCATATGTGAGACTAAACAAGCATTAGATTCAGATTCACTTGTTGAGGCAGGGGTAGAACAAGAATTTCCAATTTTCTTTACACCTTCAACCATTGACCGAATTTATTTCAAATTGTCATTCATCTTAGTGTTCCCTCTCTTGGATTCATCAATATCATATCTCATCTGAGATTTTACTGATTGTATTACCTAGTAACATATGTATTTCTTGAATTTTTCAAAATCTGTCTTTGTGACATAGTCACTGGAAGAGGTCTCAGCCATTGGTTTCCTTGCAGAAAGTAAAAATACATTGTCATGTGAATATTTATAATTTAATCCCAGTGGCACATAACCATGATTTCTTGCACATTCATCCATTATATAAGTATCTATAATAGTAATATTATCTTTCCATACTCTTCCATGTTGATGATCTTCATTAGCTTGAGCTACTCTTTCTTGAGGCTCCCCCTCAATGTCATCCTTCATGGAAGTTTTCTCCCCCTCACTTAATGATTCCTTTCTAGGTTTCTTCTCATTATATAGAGTTATTTTCCAAGTGTATACATCTTCAGAAATAGGCTCTACGGGAGCAAAATTTTCTTCTTGAACATCACCCTCAATAGATACACCAACATTAGCTTCAAAAATCGCTATACTAACAGCATTTGGATTCTCATCTGGATGATCAGATTCACTATCTCTACCACTTTCAGCAATTTCTTCATTATCACTATCTTATTAATTTTTATCACTATTTTCATCAGCAAATTTCTCATCTTATTCTTCTATACTTGATTATGAAAAACTTTCACCACTACCATCTTCCTCTTCTTTATCTTCTTCTTCACTAGATTCACTGACATATTCTACACTTCCTTCGACTTCTGTCTCCTCACTTCCAGTAGATTGGAGAATAGGTTCACGAGATGGTAAGTCCAAAGGTAGACTTAGAGATCCAATAGAAACTCATTTTTTTGGTTTAGTTGTGTATGGGTCACTTCTATCATCAATTGGTGATCCCTCAACTCTGAAAGGAGTAGTAGGCTCCTCAACCTCATCTGAAGAATAGATTACTTGATCATCTTGACCGAGGCAAGGATCCTATAGATTCCGTGGTCTAACTGGGTGATCTATATGATTGAAATTTTCATATAGTCTATCTTCATCACCAACCCATTCCTTACTCAATGGGTTCCAGTTAATTTTTATTCTTGTACTGATGTCACAACTTAAACATATTCCACAAAATTCATAAACTACTACATCATCAACTTCACTTACACAACCTTTCTCTTTTAGCATTCTTGAAATAATTCTGTAGTAGAATAGAGAATTTTACTTACAACCAGGTTTTATCATATCATTTAAGTGTACCATCAGATATCTTCATAGATTCCATTTAAATTATTTCTGTAGAAAATACACCAAGTATACATATTTGAGAGAAGTAAAGTCCCCTTTATTGGAAGAAATATGGTGATAAATAAACATAAATAAAATTATGCACTCACCATTTAGCTATGATGCAATGGGTCTCCTATTTTCCCTATTTCTGGTTAGCTCTTTTAAAGCTATCTCATACCAAAATAATTCACTTTCAGGTGGAGAAGTGCCTTGATAATCATCAAACATTCCTTCCTGAGAAACGTTAAGACATTCAGCCCAATGTCTTGAAGAGAAAGAGATTCTCTTCTCTTTTACTATAGACTTGACCTAGGCGACATCACTTCCTTCCAATAGAAGTTCCATATTCATGTTAAATTAATATACCAACTTCGGTAAGAAGACTCTGTCATTATTTTCAAATCATTCAAGACATCCTTGATCTTGTAGTACCTTTAACAACAATTACTTATTCTCTAAGAACCATTACAATAGTACTTCTTTCTCTAAGGTAAAAATACAGTTTTCCAGAACCAAATTTACAGGAGATGAATATTTTCTCAATTCACCTTTTTGTTTCTCAGAAGCATGAGACTCACCATCTTCAAGAGCATGCTTCATACACACCCTTCCAATCAGTTCTATCTAGAGTTTAAAAGGTAAAATATTGGGAGTAAAGTGAGAGATAGAGAGAGTGGTGACCGAGAGAGTGTAGTGGTAAAGGAGTAGAGTGGATCGATTCAAATTTATATAATTTAGGGACTTGGAAATTATGAAATCGTGAAATCATGAACCGTGTTCAACAAAATTAATGAAACAGTGTAATTTTAATAAAAACATAAAACATATAGAAATAGTGAGTCCTCGGTGTCGGCATGATATTTTTTTCATAACACTAACGGTGTTGGCCTGGTAGAGTGTCGATGTCGGCATGACAACTATGTCGGCATGACATAGCGTCAGTGTCGGCATGAAAACTCTGTTAGTGTGACATAGCGTCAGTGTCGGCACAACAACTATGTCGGTGTGACATAGCTTCAGTGTCAGTATGACAACTGTGTCAGTTTCATCATGATAACATCACTTAAAAATATCAAAGGAATAGAAACACAAGGCATTATTGATTGATCATTCCTAAATCATGTTTGATGTAATTCATTTTTCAGAGTTCAATGGATTAGGTGAAATGTCAGCAAGATGATATTTGGTGCTAATAAATTCTAAAGTGATATCACCCTTTTGATAATGATCTCTCAAAAAGTGACATCTTAAATCAATATATTTTTTTCTAGAATGAGAAATTGGGTTATTAGAAATGTTAATAGAACTTGTATTGTCACAATTTAGAGGTACATATCTAAATTGATATCCATAGTATAGTATAATGTGCTTCATCCACAAAATTTAAGCACAAAAACTACCAGTATCTATGTATTCAGCTTCAGCAGTAGATAATGCAACAAATTTTTGTTTCCTACTACACCATGAAACCAAATACTTTCCAAAAAAGTTACATGTCTTATAGGTTCTCTTTCTATCTAACTTTCATCCACAAAAATCAGCATCAGAATCACTCACTATATCAAATAATTGTCATTTAAGGTAAAACAAACCTATGTTGATAGTATTTTTTAGGGATTTGAAATTTTTTAACAACATTTACGTGATATTATTTGGGATTTTCTGGAAAATAGGCACACATTCACACACTAAACATTATATCTGGCCTACTAGTAGTCAAGTAGTGAAAAATTACAATAATTACTTTGTAAGTGGTTTGATCAATAGGTTTACCATATTCATAAAGTTTTAACATACAAGTAATACTTATTTCATTATCACTACTTTTAATGCTATAAAAAACAAATATTTTTAAAATTCCTTTTCTGTATTTATTTTGATTTAAGATGACATGTTCTTTATTTTGAAAAATCTAAAATCCATGAAATAATTTGAGTTAACCCATCAAACTCATTTCAAAATCACTTTTTATCATTTTAGATACATCAATACATAAATAATTTCTTGAAGATCCAAAAATAATATCATCTAATTAAATTTAAACTACTAAAAATTCTTTATAATTTTTTTTATAAATAGAGTTGGATCAGAAATTAATTTTGTAAAACCTTTTGTAATGAGAAAGGTACCTAGTCTATCATACCAAGATCTTTGATCTTGTTTAAGACCATAAAATGATTTTGTTAATTTTAAAACTTGATTTGGAAAATTAGGGTTTTTAAAACTAGGGGGTTTTCACCAAAAACATCCTCAGCTATATACCAATTATGAATGCACTTTAAACAACCATTTGATAAAGTTTGAATTTTAGATGGGTAGCATAAGCAAATAGGATTCTAATGGCCTCAAGTCTAGAAACATGTGAAAATATTTCTTCACAATCAATGCCTTCTTCTTGACTATAACCATGTGCAACCAATCTATCTTTATTTCTAACAATATTACCAGATTCATCTACTTTGTTCTTAAACACCAAATTAGTGCATATGGTCAAGGTGTCTTTGGGCCACAAGTTTCAAACCTTTATTTCTTTCAAATTGATTAAGTTCTTATTTCATATATATCACCCAAAATTCATCTTTAATTTCATCAGTGATGTTTTTAGGTTCAAGTTGTGATAAGAAATCTTGATGATCAACCTCATTTCTAAGGGAATCTATAGTTTTTGTCCCTTTATCTAATTCTCTAATAACAACATATAAATAATTGTTATTTAGGGTTTTAGTTGGTCTAGAAAAGGAGGGTCTAGTAATTTCAAGTTCATCCACAGGTTCAGATTCATCATGTTCAGATTCTAAAGAATTTGAAGAACTATTTGATTTAATAGATTGATTAACAATAGCATTAGATGATTTTTCATTTATGTCCAGATTTGAAATCTCATCTTCATGGTTTTCTAGAGAGGTCTTGGGTTCATGTGGAACTATTTCATCAAATTATATATGCACATATTATTCCATACACATGGTTATTTTATTAAAGACTCTATATTCTTTACTAGAGGTTGAGTAACCTAGGAATATTCCTTTATCAATCTTGGATGAGAATTTTTCAATATTGTACTTTGTATTCAGGATATAGACTTTGAAACCAAAAACTTTGAAGTAACTAACATTGGGTTTTCTATTGTCCCAAACCTCATAAGGATTTTGCTTAAGGATAGGACAAATTAAGACTCTATTAATTATGTATCACGTTGTATTTACATTCTCATCCCAAATGTAAATAGTTAGATCATATTTAATAAGCATTATTTGAGCTATATCTTGTAAGGTTCTATTTCTTTTTTCCACAACTCGATTTTGTTGAGGTGTCCTAGGGGAAGAGAAGTCATGACTATATACATTGTGTGAGAAAAAGATTCAAATTATTGATTTTCAAACTCATGAACATGGTCACTTATTAAGGATTTTATTCTAAGTCCACTAAGATTTTCCAGTATTTTAGCATACTTGGTGAAGTAATTACATGATACACTTCTGTGAGATAAGAAATAAGTCCATGTATACCTAGCATATTCATAAAAAAGAACATATACATTGTAATTACAATTTAAACTAATAACTCAAGAGGGTATAAAAAAGTACATGTGAACCAACTCTAACGGTTGAGAAGGTGAAACTTGTTTCTTTTATTTGAAAGATATCTTGTGTTTTTTACCTTTTTGATAAAGATTACAGACTTTTCATTTGAAAAATCAAGTTTGGGTAGATCCTTGACTTGTCCTTTTCTAGTAATCTTTCTAAGAGAGTGTAAATTATAGTGTCCTAATCTTCTATTCCAAAGACACTACTCTTTATGAAAGTCACTTAAACAAGAAACATTTTGAAAAACTAAAAAAATGTATGTTAATAGAATAAAAATTTTCATTTATAAATGTAGAAAATCCAAATTAATTTTTGAGTTAAAAACATTGCAAGAATCGTTGTAAAATTTAACATGAAATCCCTCATCACATAACTATGAAATACTGATAAAATCATATTTCAATCCATTAACAAAAAGTACTTTAGAAATTAAAACTCAGTTAGAGTTACCAATCCCGCCTAAGAAAATTATTTTTCCTTTAGCATTATCACCAAGGGTGAATTATCCACCATCAATCTTGATTAGGTTCTTAAAGACTGAATAGTGTCATGTCATGTGTCTTGAACATCAATTATCTAAGTACCAATGATTCTTGCAGGATCTCTTCAAATTGCTTTCCAGAATAATCAGACAAAAACAGATTTTGGTACTCACTTTTTTTGGGTCCAGTGACATAAATAATCAATGATTTAGGTACCCACATTTTCCATATGGGTTTCCAAATAGCTTTATATAACATATTTTAAAAATATACTCTATTTGGTCAGAAAAACTAGAGGTAGTAAAAGATTTTCCGGAACTAGAACCGACAGCAGAATTTTGATTTTTAGGTAGAAGAACAGATTTTTCCATATTTTGTTACAAAATGTGTTTGAGATAGGTTTCTCTCTCCAGGAGGATATCTAATACCAGTAGTGCACATAATAGCTATTTGTTTACCATAAATTTGATTATCAGTTTTTTCCCATTGGTAAACTTTTCTAGATCATTCTTCAATTTCACATTAGAAATTTTTAATTAATTGTTTTCTTTGAGTAGTTGTAGATTATTTTCCTTCTCAGTATTAAATTAAGACCTAATAGTTTCAATAAGATCATGATTTTTAAGGATTTATATTTATCTTTTATATCATTATAAGTGTCTTCCAGCATCTTACAATATTCAAATAGTTCATTGCATGCATATTTTTCAACTCACATTCATTTCTAGAATAATAGGAATTATGTGTAGGAGAATATAATGTTTCCTCAAATGTGTTTGTCATAAAACACATATTGTACATGTCATATTTCTCATCATAATATGATTTTGATTCACTGGAGCTATCCTCAAAGGAACTCCAGGTTTCCTTCATATATTTTTTATACTTCTTGTATTTTTATTCATACTTATTTTTATATTTTTATTTTGGATAGTCAGCTTTGACATGTCCTCTACTCTTTCATTCATATAAGAAAACATCCTCTGATTTTTAATTTCTTTTCTAGTCCTTTTTTCATTTTCCCTTGTTATCATATCGTCTGTTATAATTAGAATTCATGAAGAACTTATTCTTTCTATAGGATTTATAGAATCTTCTAGCCATATGATCCTTCTATTCATCACTATCTGATGTCAATCATCGTTACTGGATCTTTTAACAGAGGCTAACACCTTCTCTTTTTTCCTTATTCTTAGTTGTATTAGTCTTTAAGGATACAAATTTTCTCTTATGTTCATCCTCTTATTCTTTGTTGAATTTCAGATCTTCCTCAAACATCATCAGTTTTCTAATGAGTTCTTTGACAGGGAATTTGCTGATGTCACATGATTCTCTAATTGAGACATAATTTCCTCTCCATCTATTAGGTAAGCATCTAAGAATCCTCATAATTGGTTCTATGGCAGTAACATCTCTTCCCAAAGATATCATAGTGTTCACATTTTCATTAAACCTATGATACATATCAGAGATAGGCTCATCTGGATTCATCTTAAAATTTTCATATTTAATAGTATATGTTTTAAGTCTCATTTCTTTAACACTAGGTGTTCCTCCATATTAAACAGACAAACTATCCCAAATTTCATGGGTTGTTTCACACATAGAAATTCTATTGAATTCTTCATCTCCTAAAGAACAATATAAGGAATTCATGGCTTTGAATTTATTGTTATAAGTAGTCTCAGTTGGGTCATCCCATGTAGTTCTAACAATAGTAGGAATCTTATATTTATCTATAATTGATGAAAAAAATTTTAAAACCCATAATTTCTAAGTGAATTTTCATTTTAATTTTCTTTTGTTCATAATTTGTTTCATTATAGAATGGAGTTATGTTGGTAGAAGAAACTTCCATCATATTATCCAAAATAAAAATTTAGAACAAGATTTTAAAGAGATAAAAATTTAGTACTAACTTATGATCTTTGAAATACAACTAAAATCACATTTGAAAAAGTTTGAATAGACTTTGAAAACTGAAAATTTCTAAAACCTATGATACCAAATATAGGTCGGAGTAGAGTAATCAAGAGGGGTGTGAATTGAGTATCTATAAAAATTACTGTTAAAAAGTTATAATTTGAAGTTCCAATAATATTAAAATTCAATTGGCTAGTTATCCCATAGTGAATTTATAAGAGTTTGAAAATTCAATTAATTTCTCAAAATATTGATTAGTTCTCAGTATTATCAATTTGATAATTTATATAAATTTTGAAAC
Organism: Viscum album; assembly: GCA_963277665.1. Lineage (NCBI taxonomy): Eukaryota > Viridiplantae > Streptophyta > Magnoliopsida > Santalales > Viscaceae > Viscum > Viscum album. Next base: position 817,138,368 of record OY728162.1, read on the forward strand.
TGACCTAACAAGTCAATACTGTTTGAAGAACTTTCTAATACTAACTATTACAGTATAATTTAGTTTTATGAAATATGTGATAAAACAAAGTAAAACTAAAAATAAAAACACAACAGAAATGAAACAAGAGGTTCAGTCTCAAGAAGAGACCTAATCCTCTAAACATGGTGATCGACTACCACAAAGTAGTTTAAATTAATTAACAATTTTATCCACCCCTGGATCTAGGTTCACAATAGCACACAGGCTGTACAGGTCACAAGACCTCTACCATAGTTCTTCATTGGTACAAACTACCAGGTCACACAATGACCTCTTCAACACTTATTTGTGGGAGTAACAGGTGTAAGAAGGTATTATTGGAAGGATATCTTGTATCCTTTAGTTTTATATAGGATATAGTGTCTTCTTAATATGATGATACACAAACAGCTCAAAAGAATGTAAATATGCACATAATAGAGAAAAAAACATTAGAAAGTATTTAAAAGGATCTGTGTGTCTTGAGATGTAGCTCTTAACTATTCAGATGTCATTGAGATGAAGTCTGGGTATTCTTAAGGATGTTTTCAAAAAAATATAGTGTCGTATTCTAGATTCAAGGTACAAGTATGGTTCTAAAAGTATATTCTTCTCCTTCTTTGACATGTTGAGGTAGTTTTTCAATTCAATGTTTTGCTCGACTGAGATTTTCTTGTGTATTATTATTTTTGATCTGTAGTTCATAGTGGTTTAGTGAGAGTTACAAATGTTCTTCAGCGTATCTCTACCTCCCACAAGAATGAACCAAACCTCTCTTCTATATATATTCTATCTTTAAAAATGCTTCTTATTTTTATGGTCCGAAAAAGAGCGTGTTCTTTCTACGTGCATAGGTTCATCGTAGTATGTAATGTCTATTAAAATTCCTATAAAAGTTTTTAAATTTTTTAGTATCATTAAATGACACAAATATGATTGCTAGAAATAATATTAATAAATGAAGATTTCAGTAGTATGTCGGTAGGTGGTACATTAGTGACTCTTTTTAAGGGCGAGCCTTTCCTTCTATCGGTGTGACAATTTATCTATCAGTGACTCATATCAACGGTGAGTTATTCCTTATGTTGGTGAGAAATTTTATTAATTGGTGACTCATTATAACGGTGAGTCCTTCCTTTGGTGAGTCCTTCCAACAGTGAGTCCTTCCAATGAAGAGTCCTTCCAACAACCAGTCCTCCCAATGGAAATTCCTTCCAATGGTGAGTCCTTTCAACACTGAGTCCTTCCAATGGTGAGTCCTTCCAACGATGAGTCCTTATAACGGTGAGTCATTCAAATATTGAGTCCTTTCAATGGAGAGTCCTTCCAATGGTAGGTAGGTAACACGGATTGACAATAGGTTGATTTCATTGGTAGATCATCTGTGTTGCTGAGTCATATGCATCAGTGAGTCATCTTTCTGTTAGTGAGTCACATACATCGGTGAGTCGCATGCATCAACGAGTCATCTGTCTATCAGTGAGTCATATGAATTAGTAATTCATCTGTCTTTTGATGTCAGTGACTCATACTTAGATAGGTTTATATGTTATATCTGTCTCACAGTTCATCAAATTCAGAGAGTGTTAATACGCATAATTATATATAGATAATTAGTTATAATCTTGTTTAGACGTAAACACACATAAATAGTTATATGATTGAAATGATATGATATTCAAGATAATACATTTACATAATTTAGGATCTAACATGAGGTAAGATACATGTTAATATATTACATTATTTGTGATAATTAAAACCATTATAGTCGGAGACAGTGGCCAATAGTATCTATGGGGAAACAATATGTTAGTCATGGTAGTTGGTCTAAGCCAACATCCAATAGCCACCACCATTGATGGATCCACAAATATACCTTAATTTGAGAATATATGAACCAAAAATGATACTTTTTGTATTGAAAATTCATAGTTTGTAAATTTTTCATAAAAATTCTCCTTCCTTAGGTTATTTAGTTCAATACTCAATTTATCTTCATGCTCTTCATTTCACATTGAATGTATAATAATATAATCTATAAAGATTACAAAAATGACATAGTTAATCTATAAATACTATATTCATTAAATTCATGAAGATAGTGGGGGAATTAATAAGTTCAAATAGAATCACTATAAATTCATTGTGTCCATATTTTGAATGAAATTATGCATTGGGAATATCATTTTTTTAAACCTCAATTGATGATATCTATAATGAAGATTAATCTTGAAAAAATATTGAGATCCAAATAGTTGATCAAAAAAGAAAAAATATAGGGTAGAAGAAACTTTTTCGTGATAGTGATCATGTTATGTTTTTATAATCAATAAAGAGTAAAATTTATATATATTTCTTTAAAAATGATAGTGCACCCCAAGGTGACAAACATTGCTAAATGAATCTCATTTCAATATTCCTTTAGAGTTTCTTATTCAATTTCTAAAACTCAATCTGGGATATTCTATAGGGAGTATTTTAAATAGTTTTAGAACTTGTTATGAGTTATTTTTAGAACTCTACTTCATGATTTAGTGTAATTTATTAAACTATTATATAAATAAATCAACAAACTCTCATACACTAGAAATATCATCGATGGTCAGTTTCTACCCAACCATATAAGACAAAAAACCCATTTGAATAGGAATAAAAACTCATACAATGGATGTAATTTCTATTTTTACTCATATTTATCATCACACTGTTAGATACTCAATGGTTGGTTTAGAATATCAACGTTTACTTCCCTTCATTATAAATTGTTATGGTATTTTTTCAAAGACAGCCAATCCATTCTTAGTATAACATCATATTCAACTTGAGGGGTGATAATAATATTTATAAAAAGAAAATTCCAATTAAAATTAATCATATATGAATCCGATACTTGATATGTGATTATCATACCATTATGAGTTTTCACTATCAATTAAAAATATAGTCATTAAGGTTATGAATGGACCTTCCATGAGACTTTTCATGAAATAAATGAATCCATATATCTAATTCAAAATAGGATAAATAAATATTTAAACATAACTATAACCACATAAATATTATAATTCCATATTCATTCAATTAATAAAACCAAATTGGTGAGCATGACCATCAAGAAATTTTAATCAAAGTAATTGATCATGAAAAATCATTCATTGGATGTCTAAATCATGAAATTTTTTTCAATCTATGACATCTTAGGTGATCCATGGTTATAATATATTCAAATCATTTATAATGGCTGATAAATAAAATGTGAATTAACTCAAGAATATTTCTTGGGAGTGTTAAACTAAGTAAATAGTAATGGAAAACTTACCATGCACCACAATGATGATTGAGATATATGAAACCAACTCTTTTTGGGGTTATTACCCATAGATGAATTTTTTCCAAAATCATGTCCAATTTTAGTATCTATATGGGGTTGTGTTGCAAATAAAACCAAAAAATCTCATCCTTTATAGAACGTTAGGATTTTATCCTATACATAGACTTATCCCCCATGTTTTCAACAAAGTTCCCAAATCATAACCTACAAATATTAACTAAACCATGATCTGATACCAATTATAAAGAATCATTATTTTAATACATAAATATTAAATATTATCAGATGAATATTCATTACTACAAAATAGGCCTTTAATAGTGCTCAAAATTTCCTTTATCAGCACTAGAAAATCACTCACTACATTGGAGAGGTTAAAATCCCTTGACTTTTATCAACACTTTTAAAAGTGCCAATAAAGGGCCATTCTACAGTGTGTTGTAACATCACAACTCATCACAAAAAACACAGTAAATATAAAAAAACAAGTTCCAATAAGGTACTTAAATGAAATGAAATTTAAAACACAAGTACAAGAAAAAACACTATATTATAGAAATTTCAAACATTGGTTTTTACAACTACATAAATAAAAATTATTATATACACTCAAAAACATCAATGTTCCTTTATATTTTAATACTAAATCGACTCATTCTATTCTCGAACAAACCACCCCTAATATTATAAAATAACTCACATGTATATGGAAAAAATTCTTAGGTTAGTAATAATATATATAAATAAATTTACAAAAAGTGTTAATTTTAGTAAATTGATTTCAATTTTAAATAAAAAGAGGTACCTGGAGTCATACCGGTCACACCATGCATCATATTGATGTGTGTCTGATTCTAACACGTCTGAAATGACTTGTAGATCATTTTCCTAAAGTATCGCAACAATCTAAATGTGTTTTATGGGTTTTGAGAATGTTAGTTTTCTTTTTTACTAAATATCATTTTATACTAGAAACACACACTTTTGACTCATTTCTATCACACCGTGTATTTTTTTTGATGTAAAATGGATTCATACACATCAAAATTTACTTATGAATCATTGTTCAAAATTTTCATGAAAATATGATTGTTTTGACCAATTTTTAGTGAGTGAAACTTTTTGAAATAATTACCAAAACAATATATGTGTTTTTTTTGGTTTTGAGGTGTGGATGATTCTAGAAAAGGCATGAAAAATTTAGTCATAGTGATCACAATATGCGTAGAATTGAGTTTCAGCTAGTTTATACACGTCTCAAATGACTTATGGATTGTTTCCCTATGTTTGAACTAAGTACACACCTCCATAATCCCCTTTTTCTAATTATATAAAACCCTACCCCTTTTATTAATAAACAAAAAAATGACCTCGAACTAAATAAAAAACCTGCACACAAGGCACAAAGAGTGATATCCATAAAAATAGACATATCCAAATAGGCACGATAGAAAGAGGGGATCTAATTCAAGATAGGATAACCATTGAAAGGTTTAGATTCAGAAAAAAACCATTTGAACTATGAAAGGACGATTTAATCAGAATTCTATAATGAATATTAACTTACTACATCCATAAAACAGAAATCAAGAAACTCCAAACATCTTCACCCCAACACGGGAGACAACAACTAAGCCAATGTGTTATATGATTCTTTCACAAAAAATCATCCAAAAAAGATTCCTTATCCAACGTCCTAAAATACATATCCATGGATAAGAGGACACACTCCTCGATCCCTAGTTGAAGAACTCAAATGAAAAAAGAAGTGTTCAATAGATCCTACGACACCACCTCTGGAGAAAAGAAAACTAGCTCTTAAAAATGTTTAACATAAGCATTTACCATCTTATGAACTTACTGGACACTTGTGAACTCTTCCTATTTATTCATATTCACCTCCTCATGTACAAACCATCAGAAAAATAAATACTTCAAAACTTCCCATGTCATCCCAACTTACATCATTGCTGAGGTTAACAACACCCATTCTTCTAAAGTTGGGCCCCCCAAGTAGACCCAGAACAACACGAACTCAAACATCATTGGGAGTTCCCACCACTTTTAAGACATAATAAACTTCCTTAAGTCACATAAATGCCTCTAACAAACCATGATCTCTAAATAATATGGGAAGAAACTGAGGGGAACTAGAAATAGGGAGAGACCCGCTAGAAACTTCAGGGACCTTTCTGGGTGACATATTTTAAATAACAAAAACATCATAAAATTAGGTTCAGAAGCAATTCCTCACATACCTGGACATATGAAGATGCTCATATGGAATATGAAGGGTGAAACTTACCCCATTATAAAAAAATCCAACAATTTTCCAAAATTTCAAATGAAAAAATATTCTTTAAAACTCATTTTTCTTTCAATACAAGACCATTTGTAAGAAATCATTTTAATTTTCAAAATTGTTATCATTTTAGAAGCTTGGACACAACAACCAAGACCAAAACAAGACATCATTCATGCTAAACCACTGTAATGAGAAACTAGTAGTCATTCTTAACCCAATGACATGGTTTTGGTCCATTGTTTACTTAATATTCAAGTTTAATATGATTAAAAATATCAAACCCCCCCCCCAGCACTAATCAAATCTCAAAAGTACCATTATATACATTATACTAGGACATTGGGTTCTTGGCTGTGTTAACTGTGGCCCTAATTACACTAGCCTGTCAATAGGTACCTAGTTCCATTCCATTAGGTAATCAGTGCCCACCACCCAAGGGTACCTCTATCTCTTCACCAATCTCTCCTATAAAATCCCCTAGCCCCTCTTTTAACTCCCCTTAAACAGAAAATACACTAAAAATGAGACTAGGATACTATCATAACGAACATTACATGGTTAGATCTGATTGGGAATTTGAAACCTCCACAACCTCAAGAATTTAATACTCAATATTATTCAACCAAATTCTGGAGGTAATAGACTCAACCATTGAGTTTTCATATGTGTAAGGTTAGTTATTAAGAAATTTCTCATAATTTTCCAAGAATTTTAAAAGGATTGATGTATTTTGATGTTTATTTCATCTTCATTCTAATCCATTAGTAAAAAAATATAAAGGAAACCTAAATAAACACATGATCATTAACATTAAATTAAAAGGGTCTCCGCTAATGGTTATTGTAGGACATTGCTTGACTTTGAGTAGTTTCAAAATGTTTTTTAATTAACATAACTTGGTCTATTATTTATTATAAAAAACTAGGACTATTCATATGATGTTCATCTATCTTTATCCAACATAAATAAGAGTGAAAATGTATTTAATATAATTCTTTATACGGGTCCATCTGGATAACCGATTGATAATTTTTTTATAAGATAATTCCACCAAGGAAAGTTAATCCTTCCCAGAGAAACTGAAGTTAATAATTTATTCTCAAAGAATATCCTTTAATATAAAGATAGCCTGATTGGAATGATCATTAGTATGTGGAATAATGAATGTATGAAATTTCACCAATAACCTCATAGAAAATTATAGTCCTTTCTATAACCAATAAAAGAACATCATATCACTATCAGATACAACACTAGATGGGACACCTAGAAGAAATATTATCTCTTTGACATACAATTAATCGAGTTGATCAATTGAGGAATCCTCTTTAATAGGTGATAAGTTTTTATCTTATTTAGACACACTACATCCTTCTATTTAGTTTATCTTGAAAAACTATCCATGAAATCCATCATGATTTAATCCAATTTTTTTGATAGTATAAAATTTATTAAAAGAGTACTTATTGGTTTTTTGTATTTTTCCTTCAATAGATTATATGTAAAAAATTTAGAAAAAAATACTATGATTCATTTAATCATTACAGGCCACAAAAAATGTTGACAAATATCATGGAATATCTTTATGACCCTTACCTGAACCTAGAAGAGTCACGCCGATAGTGGTGAGGAGATGAGATGTAGGTTTTGTCAAGTTTAAGAATAGTGCAAAATGAAAAATGCAAAATGCAGAACCTAAAATACCAAAAAATAGTAGAGAAAATGTACTAAATAACATAAATTGGATTCTAGCCTTGATTCATCCAAGGGAACGTAGAGGAGTTGCACTGATAACAGGGGAGTTCCACGAGAGCTTGAGAATCGTGACCAACTGAGTACCGGTTAGTATTCTTTTAAATAGATCGAGAACACTTTCAACAACACTTTAAGGAAAGCACTGATAAATATACCCTTTTCCATGTTGAATTGAAAAGTGGTGATAAAAGGGATATTTATCAACTCTAAAAAGGTACTGATAAAAAAAATATTTATCAGTTCTAATATTTTAGCCCTGATAAAGAATCTTTTTAACATAACTTTTTAAAAATTGATAAAGGATTTATTTAAATAAGTTTATTATAATTTTATAATTATTAAATATATAAAATTATTTAATTATAATTATATAAATAATTATTTAAGAATAAAAATTATTTATTTACAATAAATATTTATATATAAATTTAAAAATATAGTAAATATACATTTATAAGTATATTTATTAACAAATATATTTTTAACATAATTAGTGGATATATAATATTCAATACATGCAATTTAAAAATGAGTTTAATTGAATAATTCAAAATGAGTAGACTTTAAAAATATTGAAAAATGGCTATGTTTTATTAATTAAACATAAATTATTAAAAAATATTGATATATATATACATTGAAGTAAGATGACTACATATTGAAAATATTAAAACATAGTAAATAAATATATATAAATAAATAGTAGAAAATGATCAAAATAAAAAATAAAATAAAAAATAAAAAATACTAAAAATAAATGCCCAAACTGTAATAGTATTAAAAATAAATAAATAGAATTGTCCGATTAAAAACATAATATATTTAATGTATCATGTTATAATTAAATTCTAAAATATAATGAAATTAGAATAAATTACATAAATATTAGGTGTGTGTGTTTCTATATATTGCGTAAATATATTTGTGTGTGTGTTGGTATATAAAACATCATTAATTATATATATATATATATGTGTGTGTGTGTGTGTGTGTGAAATCAATGTGACAAACAAAAGTTGATATATATTAAATTGAAAAAGCAAACAACATTAAAAATGAAAAAAAACATTGACATGTTTTTAATTAAAATTTTATTCATTATATATATATATATATTTAATATATATTATTTATTACTATTTATAGTTAATATATATATATATATATATTATAATTATTCATTTTTTATTAATAGTTTTTCATTAATAAATTTTTAAATAATTATGTAATTTTTCCATTTCTAATTTTTTTTATTTAATTATATATTCATTTATATATCTACATTTTATATATACTATTTATCAATACTTATAATCTATATATATGTCTGTTAAATTTATTCATTTTTATCAATAATTATTTAATTAATAAAATGTTTAATAATTTTCATAATTTACTCATTTTAAATTTTTATTTGTTTAATTATTTCATTTTATTCATTTTACATATCAGTATATTTAATATATTCTATTTATTAAATTTTAATATATATATATATATATTCAATTTATTCATTTTTAACAATAATTATTTAATCAATTAAATTATTAGATTTTTAAAGAAAAATTATTTCCTTAGTTATTTAATTTTATGGTGGAACTTCATCATCCCTTTATTTTTAAAACTCATAAATGGTACTTTTTATCACCTTTGAAAATAAATCTATGATCAAGTTGAATTTTATCAGAACAAAATAAAAAGCACAGATAAAGGGTTCTCGTTATGAGTGCTTTTATTTTGCACTGATGAATATCCTGATTTATTAATGCTTATTTTAGCGCAGAAAAGGTGAACTTTCTCAATGCATTTTTCTGGCACTAATAAATGTCGGTGTTGTTAAAGGAATGTTTTTCATTAGTGATTCATTACATAACATTATGATCCATTCCATAACCATATAAGTTTAGTTTATTTGGAGAATAGATATGTAATATTCTTATTTTCTGTAAGATCATTAACATCTCCCATAAATATCTTCCCATGTAATACTCTTCTTAAACATACCCTACATAGAAACTTCCATCAAATCCATGGGAAGGAAAACATAAGAAATGGTGATTGGGATGATCTATAAGGGTAAACATGGGAGAAATAATTAATTAGAGGATAAAATGATCACAAGGGTATTAAAACAAATTCATTTTCATTTTCTCAATGTAAAATATTCATACCCATACAATCATAGATCCTAAGCTCAAAAATCATTCCATTTCTAGAATTATGATCAATATGGGTTTAAAAGTAGAAATCATCATTCAAGAGTCATAACATTGGAATATTCCATCTTAATCCTAACAAATAATAATCTTGGTAGCATAGCTAATCAAAATGATTCCACACATAATATTGTGATCATATAAAGAAATAGACTATACTCATGCATCAAAATGTGAACTAATCTATTTGTAATCATTTTCGCGCATTTTCTTGTGAGCATCATTAGAAATAAGTCATACTCAAATATCAATATTTGAGTAAATATATTTACAATCATGTTCACTCTTATAATTAGAATCTCATGAGATATCAATATCACTTTACACAATGCATTGGTGGTCTATAACATACCCAATCATCACATAGTCATAATTAATTCAAATAAATCTCGCAAGATCATAAAACATTCCCCCTATCATCATATCATACCATGTATAAATTTAAAAGGTTTCACAAAAATTTTATAATAATAATCATATAATATATAGATAAAGAATAAGGATGGTTTCATTTTATCATATACCCAGTAAAATGTATTTAACATAAAAGGATGTAATTGATTATGAAAATTTCACTTAAAATATCACTGGAATATTTCTTCAGAAAAATAAAATTTTAATTTTTAAATCATATATTTAAAACTAAATATTTCCCAAATATTAAATAAATAATTTTGTTTTAAAATAAACTTGGAAACTATTAATGGAACCTTCATGTAATTGACCATTCATGATAGTGGTAAATTTCATTCATGTCATATACTTTAAAATAAAACATTCCTTCAATGTGTTCGTAGAAAAAAATCCAAAAGTACCTCATTTATAAAATGACAAAAATATTCATTTGAAACCACATTTTGAAAATTCAACCATGGGTAAAAATTAATTTAAAAAATCATAGGATAATAGTAAAACATTTTTGAAAGATTTTAGAGAAAACATGTACTTATAAAAAAAGTATTTTTGACTGAATATTAAAACAAAGTCAGGTTTTCATTGTTATTTTTTGATCTCATGAGTACCTAATGTGAGGAAAATAGAAGGAAAAAATTTATTATATAGAAATAATAAGTGTAGAATAAAATTAATGTTATTTATTAGATAAGGATCATGTAATTTCTTCAATGTAAATTCAAGAAAAAAAAATGATCCTGATTAAAATATGATTGAAAAATCAATTCTTTACCTCAAGTATCATGTTTCTTTATACACATTAAAACCTACTGTATAATAAATATAGATTTATTATACATATATTATAAAAATAAAACTCATTTAAATAATACCATGTATTATTTAAAAATGAAATCATACCACCCATTTATTGACAATTTAATATTAAAATCACTGTTTTGGGTAATAGCTGCTTCATTTTTATGCATGTTTTGGTTCGGAAATATCGGTATTTTTACTTTGGTTCAGTTTAAATCATAAATAAATATATATTAATGATATAACTATCATATATATTAATTATATATATATATATATATTCAATGATAGATGGTAGGGATATAAAAAATGAATTACATTGTTCATGAAGATGGTATACTGTATATATGATTGAACATTGTTTCCATTTATCGATGGATGGAATGAAAGAACGGTAAATAATAATGAAAATTTAAAGAGTCATTATTATATCATAATTATTATATATATTAATTATCCATGTAAAAATATAATGAAAAAATTACATCGCTTCATCGAAGTGGAAGTTCACATGTATACATGATCTGCTCTAAAATTTTCTAAAAGATGGAAATGTATGAAGTTAGATAAAATATTATAATTACGGAAGAATAATTATTTCATAAATATAATATATAAATATTAAATCCATCATTATAACCATCGATTAAATATGGTTATGAAAAATATTTTACACTGATACATAGAGATGGTATTATGTATTTACATACGAGCAATTTTTTCATTTTTAGTAGGATAGGGAAGATGTAGAATAAGGTTTTCCAATAATCATAATAACATATCAGCATATTGATTATAATTTCTTCATTATTTTATAATTTATACCATAGTTTTAGAGAACATAGTAAGAAATAAAATTAGAAACACCGGGTTATGATTTATACCACTTCATTAAGAAACCTCTTTAGGTTTACACCTTAAGCCTTGAGAGGATGGTATTTTGGAAAGAATAGAATATATATAATGTGTTGATGAAATATAGTATGATTTGATTTTACTGTTTTTCTGATATATATCAATTAATGTGGTGTAATGAAAAGAGATAAGGGGTGTCTTTTTATAAGAGTGGTAAGGACAGACAAGGAATTATGAAAAAAATTAAAATATAACTGAGTTATTCTCAAGCTAAATGATTCCCAAGTGAAATTGATTAAAATAAAAAGAGTATAAGGTTGAAATATAAATATCCAATGAAATTTATAATTATTTAGGTGTCATTTTAAACCTTATCATTTATTTTATCCCCTTTGTTAACCAATTTTGAACTTAATGGTGGTAACATATTTTTAAATATTAAAGGGATATATTTTAATTATAAGGAAACAATTGACTCATAAATGTAAAATATATGGAATTTTAAACCCTATCTATTCATACATTCCGTTTTTCAATATTATTATTACTTCTAAATATTTTAATAAAATATTTTTATCAAAAAATATTATTAATGTCATTTTAAGAAATATTTAAAAAACATGAATTTAAAAACAACATGAAAATAGTGTAATTTTAATATAATAATTTGAAATATATCTAATATGATATATTAATCTATAAAATTAATGAAAATTTATATTCACCAAAATTGTATTATTTTTAATATTTTTAAAATCATTTATTATATATTTCTAATAACCGAATAAATGTTGTGTTGGTGTTTCATAATAATTGAAGATAATTATTCAATCACTAAAAATTAACAATAAATTACTATGATAAAAAACTAATTTATACTTAAAATGAACTCTTAGAACTAAAATTATCTTTTTTATCCTTATGTAATAATTAAATAGATATTAAATTCAAGAGACTGACATTTTATATTTATTCCTTTCTTAAATTAATATAATGGTAATAATCAAAGAAAAGTGGAACCAAGTTGCCATATATTAGACAAATGTATGTAAATGGCCCAAATCCATCTATAAAAAAGGATAAAGGAAAGCCTTAGAGTAATTTTAGAGTATTATCCTAATGTTTTAACCGTATCTAACCCATTCTACCCTTAATGAGGTGACAAAACTTTACTATGATTACTATTCATTTCGGACAAAAATAAAAGGGACCTATTTATAAAATTTGATCCTACTAATTCTAAATATATAATAAATTTTTTAATATTTAATTTATATAATTTTTATAAATTTATTCTGAAATATGTGTTTAAAATGCAACAAAAATCATTTTTTAGAAAAATACATTTTAATCATAAAACTAGATATACATTCTTATTTTAATCCTAGAGAAAATATTGAATGAATGGTAAAATAATTTATTTAATATATAATATATAAATTTCATTGAAATAATTTACTAATAGACAAAAAAATTGTGTTTTTAGAATAACATAAGTGTTAATTTCAAATTATTTTTATATTCACTTATAATAAATTTATAACCAATAATTTTTTTAAGCATGTGTAAACCATAAATATTCCATAATATCGTTAGTCCTATTTATACCCACCTATCCTACAACTAGAAAATGACTATATACACCATTACAGTTCATTTATACTTGGGGTTGAGTGTATTTCAAGGTATCAAAGAAATATAATTTATTTAAAGGGAGATATATCATAAAATATCAAGGTGTTATAGGCATGCCACCAGCTTATGTTATTCTTCATAGGGGCACTAAAATCTGGTATCAACATTAAGCAGTGATCTAGGTGCTTACTTCTAGAGGTGTTGGGGAGGGGGTTGCTTCAGTGTAGTTGGGTCAAATAATTATAAGGGATTTATACATCTAGGAATACGTGGCATGAAATTCCAAGACTATTGTTCCTTTAGGCCATAAGGTCGTGTAAGAGTCTCATTCAACCTAATTAAAAAGTGGGATTATGAAAAAATAAAAAATATATAATTTTAAGTCAGTGTTAATTTTTTTAAAAATATTTGAAAACTTATATTAATCATATAAATGGGTAAATATTTTATATTGTAAAAATGTACACTTATATTAAACAATAATAACAATATTTTGATTTTTAGAGGATTATTTTTGATATATCATTAATGAATTTTAAATATACTATCAACTATATTTAAGATAATACTAAATTAATATTTTTTTAGATAATATATATACACATATTTAGTAATATAATATTTTTATATCAAATATTTGAAAAATCTAAATCTATTAATCTTTCTCATCAAATATTACAAATTATAAAAATAAAAATTATAAATAATAATAAAAATATCTATATTTATCAACAATTTATATAATATATATATATATATATTACATTTGTTATATAATAAAATGTAAATAATTAATAATTATATTAAAAAATTAATAATTAAAAATGAAATATAATTATTAAAAAGAGTAAATATTTAGAAAATGTATCATTAATTATTTTTAAAAATAATTATATGTATACATACAAAAAATATATAAAATATAAATTACTATTTACTAAAATGTAAATATCATTTAATAACTTTCGTATATAAATAATATATAAAAAAAATTAATTATAAAGTTTACAAAAATTTTAAATATAAGTTAATTTTATAAATTCATTTAACGATTTGAAGTTTCACTGTTTTCAATCAATTATTTACATAAATAATGGTTTTTATTCACATGCATATATGTTTCTGTATGTGCATATTTCTAAAGAACATGGGGACATGTGTGTGTGTGGGTGGGTGCCCAATTAATACATGGTTGTATCTAGCTATATATAATACATATGATATTAATTTTATTGTAATTTCTATGTAAAATGTAATTAATTATATATTAATGTAAAATTACTTATTATTTATTTATATAAATACTTCACATATATATATATTAGGTAGCATGGATTAAAAACCACAAACACATAGAACCAATCATCATAGTGGATAAATGCTCATACCTCCTCTCAAAGACTAGCATACAGCCACCAAACATATTTTATTACACTAAGTTTCTAGAAGGCCTAGTGACCCAAAGGCATAGTTCTAAGTTCCCTAAAATCCCATGGAGGAGAAGTATTGAACACCAAAACTAGTAGCGTGCATCATGCCATGACATTGGTCTTTCACCATGCTATCCCACCTTTCGTCAATAATTACACCGTATCTCTATTCTAGAAGTTGCACTACCCCTACCAAGAAGGAATGGAACCCCTCCACCACACATTAGGAGTCAATGTGGGAGGAGATATAGTTGATAGGTGTAAACACACCCACTACTCTTTTGATATTCCTTTTCAATTGTGCCTATGGGGAACCCCACTACACTATTTCTAAGTTACACCACAACATCTGACAGGTTCCAATGTGTCATTCATCACGTGGATGGATTTTCACGAAGTAGCCAAAGTCATCCATAAACCAGAATCTGGTATCGACCTACAACTTAACCATAGGGTGTTCTTGATCCCCATGCGGTGAAGACATGCATCAGGGAATCAGATATAAGAATTGGGAATAATTTCACCCTCAAATCAAATTTAAAGCACACCGCATTTCCCCCCAAAAATCTATCATGACACTTTCGTAAACCGGATGCCCATTCCATAAAAAATGTAAAATTATAATAAACCTATATAAACAAAAAAACAAGGATATATAAATTCATAATTAAACCCCTCATCTCACCCTCCAAACTCTATAACATAGAGATCATACCTCGGCTGGCCCATAAGTTCTCTCAGTATGTGGAGAAACCAAAATCACCCAGTGTCCATAAGAAATCATGAAATACACCAATAAGAATATATGAATGTAGTAAAGAAATCATTTAATGGGAACACAAGGATCAAAAATATATGAAATTAAATGGGAAGTACAACCAAATCATGTAAAAGTCATACTTGGCTGATGCGATAAATAAAAAAATCACTTTTAATTCTAACAAAATCAATTCTATAAGAGTTTTCATGAGCCGAACAAAAACCCAAAATTAAAATGTGTTAGATATTCATGATAAAGGGGCTTAGTAGGCATTCCAAGATAACCACAACCCAAGTAAAGACTTCCAATAAATTGTCTCTTTTATTCTAGTTTGAAATGCATAATTATAAATAGGTTTTTATTATGTAAGAAAATAAAATCCAATATAAATTTCTTAGTCATTTTATAAAAAATCCTTCATAGCCAAATTTAAATGAAAAAAAATCTCTTGAAAAATACTTTTCAGGCCTACTCCTCTTTTTAAAGAAGATACTTTCAAAAACATGATTTAATACAATTTTAAAATGGGTCTTAAAATACACATTAAAAATATTATTTAGTAAAATACATAAATTAGCAGGGAAGAATAGAACCAAACATATTAAACTAAAATAGAAATCAAAGAGGTTTCCTATAACATAATAAAACCAATCAAAATCATCTCATATAAATAATATTATAAAACAAAAAACATAGGAGAACACTTTATGGTTGCTAAGGGTTAGGGGAAACCTAAAATATACTTCACTAGTAACTAGAAAAAAGGATATTAACACATCACTGGCTAATGGAAAGAATACAAAGACATCAAAATCATAACTAGTGGAAAGGGATATTGTCCTGACATGGTTCACTTTCTCAAGAACCTGGGATTCCCATGAGGTTTTAATTAAATTAATAACCACAGAAAAATAATCACAACATCAATCAAAAATTACCTCGATAATATAATCATATTAAATCAATCAAAGGATTAAACACTTATTTGAATGGTAAAATAGAGCCTTATAATTTTATTTTAGAAATCTATTAAAGATCATTTGAAAATAAATATTTAATAACACATTGAAATTCATAAGTTTTAATTTCATTGTTATTCCCATATAAACTTACAGACACACACTTGTATCCCATTGTACAAATTATGATATTATTATGTGAATTTTTACACACACCAACATATAAATATATATGATTGCCTATGTATATGAGTACAACATCGATATAAAAGAAAAAATTTTAGAACATATAAATTTAGAAACTTCTTGTAAACAAGAGACATCCCTAAAACCAAAACATTTGTTAAAACATTTTAAACTAAATAATAAATCCCAATTGGGTATTTATAAAACAACTAGTGTGAAATATTAGTTAAATAATATTATGAATATGTTATGAAATATAATAACCTTCTACTTTGAAATGAAAACCAAGGGAAAAAAGTTCTCCTTTAAAATTAAACATAAAAATATTTAGTATTACCATATAATAAAAAACGATACTAAAAATGAAATCCATTAATGTTCTATAATTTATGTACACAAAAAAGGTGCAACTGACCTCAAATTAAGGGTCAATAGTCTAATGCTTTGAATCAGGGGAAAAGAAAACCTAAAAATTTCACCCGAGGCATATGGAAAACATAAACTTCCATCCATCCCAACACCCCTATGGTTTGGTAAAACCAATATCTGGTGATGGTAAAGATAAGAAATTAGAGAAAGATGAATAGTGGGGAGATGATACCTTACCTAAGTGTCATGAACTTAAATCCCATTTAAATTTAGATAAAAATAGAGAAAAATAAAGGGATCCACAGTGGCGGAGGCACAAAATGAGGGATCAACCAAGAGGAGTGGATCATATGGATGAGAGGTAAAGGGGGAGGAATAAAATAGATAATGGAAGAAAAAAATAAAATAAATGAAATAAAATAAAATAAAAATAAAATTTTAAATTTTAAATATTCTGATTCCACACGATTTACCCAAAGATTTTACTAAACCATATTGTGACTATGAGACCCAAATTTCCAAAACAAAAGGCTTCCCATGGTTTCCCCTAGGAACCCACATGACTTCTTAGGCTGTATGATTCCCTTGATAATTTAACTAATCAAGGATAGAGAAAAAATACATGATTTACACATGGTTTTCTAACCATATAGTATAACAATGTACCTCGTAAAAACCATTAAAATATTTAATTATTTCACACAAAAAGATTACTAAAACCCAAAATAACATAAAATAACATTATTTAATATTAAAATAATTAAATAAATAAAACATTGGGTGTGACAATTCTTCCCACTATAATGATTTCATTCCAAATAAATCCATTGCAAATGATAAAATGCAATGAAACATCAATGATCAAATACAAAAAAAGAGAGGTAGAAGGGTAAATAAACTAGAACATAACCTAAATGTAAGGAGAAAACCAAAAAAACTAACCCTCTAGATCAATAGGAATCATCATGGAATGAAATCATATATCTCTAAGTGGAATCCCAACAACCATTAAAGGACCGATGGTTTCAAAAAAACTAAGATCTACTAGAGTATCCCCACTATTTATTCTAAATTTAAAATGGTGGTTCAAAAACTCAGAAATTATCCAATAGACACTTCACATAAAAGGAAGAACAATTATACAAGACCAAAAAAACATCAATATTCATCAATTATTCATAAAAACTATCACAAAGAGGCCAGAACTAAAAAATAACCAAAAGTTATGAAAATTTTAACTCCCAACCCATCTTATTAAAATATGAAATGGGCTCTAGAAGTGGGCCATTGTACTCAGACTAGTAAAATAGGACATCAACCATATGATCACCATCTCAAAGAAACCAAAAAAAAATAAAACCATCACCCTCATGTACTCAATAGACCAAAGGCAACCCATCCTCATTACCAAAATATAGACCAAATGTCACCGTTTTCCAACCCATCAAGGCCAAACGCCAACTTCACTAGTCCTACAACACAACCCATGGGAAGAAAGCCCTCCAAAAACACCTGATGATAATTCCAAAAATATATAACCACTCAAGGAAAACTCCAGTAACATAACTCATAAACCTATAAAGAACATAGGTCACCACAAAAGAAGAAATATTATGATCCTAACATTCATGAACGGAATACCAAAATAAGGTATGTATCTAGACATACCACTCAATTCTAAGTCTATGAAGGACAAAAACCCATAGAAAATATTCCTAAACAAGAAGAGACTTACCAGAAGGTTCATCTCCTGAAGCGGAAAATCCATCATTTCCATGTATTTTTTGATATGTGGTATTGAAAAAAGACCCATGGAACTATGGAAAAAATCCAATGCAATAATACAAAAAAATGACATGTTAATCACACATAACAAAAAAATATTACTAAACATGAATTTGGAATCAATATTTAATAAAACTTCCCTTTTAACTTTTAAAAAAATCACCCCTATTTCAAAACACCCCACCACTTTTTAAAACTCTTAAAAAGCATTCACAACATTATTTTTATTTCAAAAAATGATCATTTATAAAAACAATTCCTAGAGCGTTCAAAATCACTTACATAGAAACGATTTAAAATGTTTATAACTAAAATAAATTTTTAGTTTCATTATAAAATAAAACTTTTCCAAAAAAATCTAAAAGATTCCCTAAAAACTAATCCTATATTTCAAACATTCGTATAAAAATAGAAATTGAAAATTCATCCCAAAAAAAATTTATTTAAAAGGGTTTAAAAATAACGATTTATAGAAAAAATCCCAATTATTTTTAAAAACCCAATTTTTTTTAAAAAAACCATTAATTTATTTTTTTCACAAAAATACCACAAGAGAAGATACATAAAAATCTAAACTGAAAGTCAACATATCAAAAAGTTACCTTGAATTCACCATCATCATGGGGTGTCATACAATGTTGACAAAAATATTAAACTAAAATGGGATGTATAACCAAGATTTAATATAATTATTGGTTTGAGGGACCCCAATCCATCCACACATCAATTACTAATACATCTAAAAATTTATCATTTGGTTGCTGCCTAGTTTCTCACGCCAGTAAACCAACCTCATGCCACCGATATCATTTTCATTTCCATACCAAATCAAATAAGTATCCCAAAGAAACTAAATAATTTCAATTAGGATCCGTACATGATAAAAAATAATCAAAAAAAACCCCAAAATCAAAATTAAAAATAAAACATCCCATTGTATCGTGAGGCTTGGGTTAGGAAAGGATGAGATTGATTCTATTTGCACTGACCTACCGAGTTCTGATGATAAAATATAAATTCATCGTACAATGAAAAAATTAACACATGGTATTTTCAATAACTCATAGGCTCCCATTAAAGAACCTACGCCTCAAATAATATTTGTCAAAAACTATCCTAATTCATCCATAAACTAGATACTCAATCTAACAAGAAATATACCGAGAGGGAATTCTCGATCACCATGGGATGATGAAAAACATCAGGGTATCAAATTCAAGGATTGATAATGATTTCACACTAAAATTATAGTTAAAGTATAGAATGTTTATTTTCATAAATTTAGTATGAATTTTCCATAAATTAGGCATCCAATCCATAAAAAATAAGAAGAAATAAAATATACATACATATAAACTAACAACATGCAGGTATAAACTAATAAAGAAATAAAATCCCCATTACACCCTCCATATTTTCTCACCTATCCAACATTCCTCTTCTCACCCCCCAATATCCCATAGTATACTGAAGATCCAAAATCACTTAGAATCTATATGAAATCATAAAATACACCAATAAAAATAATTGACAGTAGTAATGAACTCATTTAAATGGAACATTTATACAGAAATTCTATGTATGTAAATGGGTAGTTCTTTGAAATCAGGTAAAATAAACAATTGGTTGATGCTATAAATAATAAATAACCTAAATACAAAACAATAAATTCCCAAATAATAGTGAGATGAAAAAAAACCTGAAACTAAAATATAATATATATAGACATCAGTATAGATTTCAGTAGGAAATCAAGATAAACCATAACATAAGTAATAAAGGACATCTTTTATGATAGTATGAAATACATAATTTAAAATAGTTTTTTATTACACAAGAAAATGAAAACCAATATCAATTTCTAAATAATTCTATTAAACATCCTCTTTAATTTAATTAAAATGAAAAAGGTCATGGAAAACATCTTACAGGGCTACACCCATTTTTAAAATAAATATAATTGAAAACTAGATTTATAACACTTTTAAAATTTTACTAACAATAAACTTTATAAATATTATTTACTCAAAATTGTAAAAATATCATGGAATAATAGAACAAAACATAGTTAACTAAAACCAAAATTAAATATACTACTAGTACCATAATATAATTGGTGCAAAGAAGATCCTATAAACAGTATTCTAAAACATGGAATATAGGAAGACACCTAACAATCACTTATGGTTAGGTAAAACCTTGAATATACTTTTCTAATGTATAAAAGAAAGGATATTGACACATCACTGGCCAGCGAAAAGTATACAGAGACTTCACTAGTGTAGCTAGTGGAAAGGAATCTCATATTATCTAAGTTCACCTACCCAAGCACCAATAGTTCCATTTAGGATTGAATAATAATAACTATAATAGAATACTTAATCACAACATTACTAAAAAGTTTCATATATTCTATAACCATATCCAATCAATCAATAGATTAACCAATTATTCTAATGGTATTGATTAAAATTTATTATTTAGTTTATATGTCATTTAAAGTCCCTTTGAAAATCATGATTTTATATCACATTTAAATTCCCAAGGTTTCCCTTCATAATTATGACCACACACACACACACACATGTCTATCATTTCAAAAATCCACATATTCTCATTTGAATTTACATATACACACTTTTATATATTTGTATACCTTTGTATATGAGTATAACAATGACATGGTATAATAAAATTTAAAACAAATAATTTAAAAACTTATTAGAATTAATAGAGAATCCCACATTAAAAATAAAATAATTTCTTAAAGAAATTTAAACAAATTAATGAAGTGAAATTGAGAATTTATAAATAAACCAGTGTAAAAAATTATTTATAGTATATATTTAATATATTCTAAATTCTAGGAACCTACTGAATTGAAATGAAACCCAAGGGAATGTTGGGGTTCCTTTCAAATGCAACTTAAACATATTTAATATTACCATATAATAATAATAAGAGGTTTAATATAAAATAAATCAAATTTCTAGAATTTTAATACCCAAAACATGGGGTAACCTACCTAAAATCGATGGAAAATGATATCGTGATTTGAATATGAGATGATTGAAACTCAAAAATTAGATCACAAACCCTATACGCAATAAAAACTAAAAAAATCATCCAACCTAGAACACCTAGGGTTCAGAAAAACCAAAATGTGGTGAGGAGAAAAATAAAACATGAGTGAAAGAACAATATATGGGAGAGGATACCATACCTTGAAGTTGTTACCCTAAATCCCTAATAAAACTGGAAGAAAACATCTTGTAAGAGCGGGGTTAGGGGATGGGGTTTTTGTGTGATGGGGTAAAATAACGGGAGGGGTCACATGACTAAGAGGGAGATGTAGAAGAAGTAAAAAGAGAAAGAAAGGAAAAGAATTAAAAAGGATTAAATAAAATAAAATCAAAATAAAATTTAAAATTTTAAGCCTAGGAATTTCGAACAGTTTACCCACATGTTTTACTAAACCATTTGGTGAGTGTGTGTCCTTCACTTCCAAAAAAAGGATTTTCACAGTTTCCCAAAAGATCTTTCATGGATTTATTAACCATTCACTACCCATTAAAATGGAATTGTATAAGGACATATCTAAACAGTATGGTTGTTGCATGGTTTAATAACCCTGTGGGGATAACCTTCATCCCTTTCTAAACCATTTACATTTAAATTTTTTCGAGCCAAAAATTACTAAAACCTGAAACAACTTAAAAAAACATAAAATAACATTAATATTTAAAAAAAAAACAAACATGAGGTGTGACAAGGTCAAATGTTTATCGCATATTGGAAATTAGGGTGGGTAGAGGGATGGTTAAAATGCATCAATTTACCACTCATTATTTTAAGCTTCCCACATAGTGATGCTTATATTTTTAAATATTGAACTGGTTGTATCTTTTCATACTACACCTCCTACCTACTATAAAGTGTCATGCATCTATTACCTGCCATTCCTTCAGTTTCTTACTATTGTGCATGCCCATATAGTGATCACCTACTTCTTTTTACCATAATGGTCAAATAAATCCCCTTTCAATGTGGGATTTTAGGGTTTGTGCCATAGTTAGAATAGTATTATGGGAATTACTTTACCACATAGACATGACCCCAACTTCTCTATCTCACACACACACCAAAACTTAATAATATGATTACTGTATAAAAACACTTATAAGAAAATTTATAAAACTTTAGTAATTATATTGATTGATTTATTTAAATATTAATTTTATAAATATATATTTACAATAAAAATATATAAATATTTTATCAATGGTATTTCTAATACTAGTAAAAGATACTTTTATTATTTCTAATTAAAACACTGATGAAGGTAAAAATTTTATCACCACCATTTTTTCAAAACTTCTCTTATATAAACTTGATCCATTAAAATAAATTTTAATATATATAATGAAAACATTAATTTTAGTAGCACTAAACACCATTAATCTTAATTTAAATGTCAATTTACATCCCACATATATAAATTATTATCTACACCGATAATGATAATGTCTAATTAAAGAATTTTATTTCCTTGTTTTCTATGAAAAACAATTCCACATATTATTAAACATTTTTATCCATAAAAAATTATAAAATTATATTCCCTACTACTACAAAATGATCCATTAGTGATCGCAATATAGAAATCATCGTTGGCCCATCACAATGGCCAATAGGGTTCACCATATAATAGTCTCTATATGTGATCTTATAGATACCATAATATAGTATCCACTATATTCCATCTTCTAGAATGATATAGTGACCACCATATGAGAATCTCTATAGGCCATTTTGTGGTGGGTTATAGAAACCACCATATCAGAGTTTCTATAAATATATTATTAAATTTACTATGAATAAACCTATAAATAAGGTACTTAAAAAATAAAAAGAAAAAGCAAAAATAATATTTAAATTCAATATATGCCTACAACATAATTAATTAATTAGCTAATCTTATAAATAACCACATAAAATCATTTTTTATGCTCCACACTCATTATATCATTACTAAAAATCAAGTAAATTTAATTTAAAAGTTAGTAGAGTATAAAAATCACTAAAAAATAATAATTAGAAACCAGTAGATTATTTAAAGTAATAGTGATCATAATAAAAATAATAGTATATGGTCTCTTATATTTCAATGTATTACTTAGTTTTTAGCATTTTAAATATCAAATATTTTTTTTCATTCATCTGGGGAAACCATATCTTATATTGATCTATTTTTTATTCATATACATGAAATATAATTCAATGATCACTGTTCAATGATTCCATATTAATTCGTGGTCATTTTATAGGTTTTGAATGTTACACACATGTTTTAGAATTTTTAAACTCAAAACATTCATTTTTAGTCATCCTAATAAAATAAAAACATGAATTGATGTGGTTTATCCTCCTATAATTCCTAAATTGATCTATGGTTATTATCCTATGATTTTATGGAATCCCATGATAAATTTCTTTGATTTGGACATGCAAGGTTCATTTTTAAAGACTTTGATATCAATAAAACATATAATTTAATCATTTTTAGCACATCCCATGTCATAATGATGTATTGTCTATTCAATCATGTTAAAAATAAATAAAGGAAATTTTTTCTAGGATTATATGTCAATCCTATGTAATTTAATTATTTTTGAATGTTATAAAAATGTTTTAGAGTGTTAAAACACTATAAATGGGTTTTTAGTCATCCATAGAAAACTGCAGCTCAGATAGAAAAGTAGGTTGTTCTTTCATTTCAAAAATAAATTACTTGTTTTTCCCTATTATTTAATAGTAATATGAGGTTATTTCTTAGTTTTAACCCCTAGAAACAATTTTTTAAATACATTGATATCTTTAGAACTATTTATTTAGTCATTTTGATCACAAAACATGTCTAATAATCATTCCATAAATTCAATAATTTTATAAATGATTTATATATAGATATCATATGATTTCACAAAAATCCATTCTTTTATTATAGTTTATGACCATTACATACACAGTTTAGTGTTTTAAAACACTAAAATGTGTTTTCACTCATCTCTAGAAAACCAAAGCTCAGATTGATATAGATTTGGTTTTTAAATTTTAAGAAATCAAAAAGTTTCTATTATGTTATGATTTTGTGTGAATACAATGTTGTTTTCTTGATTTTCTCCTCCTAGAACATGTTTTTAAATACATTGGCATATTTAAGATAGATTATTTGGTCATTATGAATTGAAAACACGTCAGATTGATGTCCCATCTATTTAAAAATATCATAAATAATTCAAATATATTTTTCAATGATTTCATTTCAATTCGATGTTATTTTCTTACTTTTAATTATTATACACTTACTAAAGAGTTTTAAAATAATAAAATTTTATTTTTACACATCTTGAGAAAACCAAAAATCAGATTGATGTGGTGTTAATTGATAAATTTTAAATATATTTCAACATCCATTTTTCTATGATTTAACCACAAACCATTTATTTTTTTTGGGTTTTTCACCTCATGCTTGTTTTTTAAGACTTTTATATCTTTAAAAACTAATAATTTAGTCATTCAGAGTAAACCACACCTCAGATTGATGACCTGTCTATTCAAACAAGTAAAAAAGAATCCAATAACCATTTTCCTATGATTTGACTTCAATATGAGGTCATTTTCGAGGTTTTATCAATTACACACATGTTTTAGAGTTTTGTAAAACTAAAAATTCATTTTATATCATCTTGAAAAAAAATTCAAATCAAATTGATGTGGTTTCAATTCCCATATTTGGAAAAATAAATCTAAGGTCATTCTTCTATGATTTAATGGTAATTAGAGGTTGTTACTAGGTTTTTTATCTCCATATACATATTTTCAAAGCCTTTGATATCCTTAATACTATTTATTTTGTAATTCCAATATTATTTCACATTATATTTATGTGTTTTTACTCTTACTCATCATAAGTAATTCATCATTGGTTTTTATATGATTTGACATATATCTGAAATCATTATTTAGGTTTTGATCATTACACAAATGTCATAAAGTTTTAAAACTCTAAAAATGTGTTTTCAATAATCCAAAGAAAACCAATACTTAGATTAATGTTAAATCAGTTCCCACATTTAAAAAATTAATCAACACCCATTTTCCTAAGATTATATAGTATCTTTTGTTTGTTTTCTTTGTTTTAGCACCCTAATAAGTGTTTTTATAAACATTAATGTCTTAAAATTCTTAATTTAGTCATTCTAAGCATACCGTATGTAGGATTTAAATGTAAAATATTCAGAAAAAATCATTTTTTGTATTATTTCACATCAATATAAGATAATTTTCTCGGTTTTGACCATCACATACATGTTTTAGAGTTTTAAAATATTAAAAATATGGTTTCAGTCATCCTGGGAAAACCAAAAATTATATTTAAATAATGTTGTTACTAAATTTTAAACATAAATTAGTGATAAATTTCATGAAATTTAATTATGATTTATGTTCATTCTCTTTGATTTGTTGGATTAACACATATTTTTAAAGACATTGATATCTTTAGAACCACTTATTTGGTTGTTTTGAGTACACCACATATTGTATCGATGTACCATCTACTTACACATCTCAAAAATAATTTTGATATTGTTTTCCTATTATTTCATGCCAATATGAGGTCATGTTATAGAATTTAACTATACACACATTATTTACAGTTTTAAGACACTAAAAACGTATTTTTGATCATCCACGAAATATCAATACTCAAATTAATGGTGAGTCATTTCCTAAATTCCAAAAATCTATCAACATTAATTTTTATATGGATTCATAGAAATAAAAGTTAATTTTATTTTTTTGACCCCATGATGACCATTTTTTAGACTTGTTTATATTTAAAAAGTCTTATTTGGTCATTTCGAGCACATCGCCCACCACATTTTTATGTCATCTATTTATACATGTGAAAAATAATTCATAGAGGAATACCCTATGGTTTCACATAAATATAAGGTTTTTATAGGTCTTCATCATTAAAATAATGTATTATATTCTTAAAATACTAAAAAAGTGTTTTTGATCATCTTCAGAAAATAACAAATTGGATTGATGTGTCATCAGTTCCAATATTTTAATAATAAACCATTGTTTTTTTCTAAGGATTTCCACGATATCTGAGGTCATTTTCTTAGTATTGACCCCCAAATTCATGTTTTTAAGGAATTAAAATAATTAAAACTATTTATTTTTTCACTTTGAGAACACCTCACATCATAATGGTGTGGAGTCTTTTTAAACAATTCATAAATTATCCAATTAGGGGTTCCCTTTGATTTCAAATCAATTTTAGGATGATTTTTTGGGGTTTTGACCTTTATAAACATGTTTTAGACCTTTCCCAACACTAAAAACGAGTTTTCCTTCATGATGAGAAAACCAAAACCTAAATTGACATAGTGTTAGTTCCCAATTTTCAAAAATAAATCAACCGTTGTTTTTCTATGATTTCATAGAAATCTAGGGACTTTTTCTTGATTTCAACCACCTACTGTATGTTTTTAAAGACATTGATATCTATAATGTTACATATTTATTCAATATAAAAACATCAAATTTTTTATTGACATATCATCTATTCAAAAAATTTAAAATAAATAAAATATATTTTTCATATTATTTTACATCAAATTTCCTTTTTTACTTGGTTTCAACCAGTACACACATGTTTTACTATTTTTAAACTCTAAAAATGTTTTTTAAATCACCCTATGAAAAAAAATCAAATTTATGTGACTTCAATTATATATTTCAGAAATACATCAATGTTAATAGTCCGATAAATTTTTTGTATCCAAGTTTATCATCTTGGTTTTTGAACCCACAACATGCATTTTTAATGAATTTCATATATTTTAAATTGGTTATTTAGTCTTTCTGAGAACACCACATGTCATATTTATATGAAGTATATTTTTGGACGCCAAAAATAATTCAAATACTATTTTATTTTTATTTCATGTTAATATGAGTCTATTTACTAGTTTTTGACCATTACATGTGTAACACCCCAAGATTATATGATATGTTTCCCTCTGAATAATCCAATAGTTTGCGTTGTACACAACTTCAAGATTCTAACACACCGCGGCCAATCAAACTAGCCATTATGAATGTTAATACCCACTTTTTGAAAATTTATAAATTTTATTTTTCAAAATGGAATTTATTTTTGAATTCGGAATATCGAAATTATCTTAGGGTGAGTTTTTGGTATTTTTCTGAGAACTTTCAGTTTTTCATGAATAGTGAAAAACACTCCGTTATTCGTTAAAACTGATTTTATTTAAATAATTAGTTATTTTATTTAAATTTATATTAGGTAAAAATAGATACATAATGACTATATATGTTCAATGTAATTCATTGGAGTCATTTTTTAATATGTTTAGATATATATAATTTTATTAGACCTTTTACCGTCTTTTACCCACCTCCTAGGAGCATTTGAAAATTCGCATAAAACATAATTTTACCACTTCTGTGAATTGAATTTTAAAAATCCGAGAGACATAGTTGATATCATTAAGTAAAATTTGGTTCAATGAGATGAAAATAATTTTTGGTTAATTGTAACTTTTTACTTTTATTTACCACGATTAAAAATAAATAGGGTAATTAAATGTTAAAATGATATTATTTTTACACTAACACATGTCCTAATTCTATTGGATAAGTGTATCTCGAACAAAAATAATCTTAGGAATAAAATATTATCATTTATGTCCACTTGGATTAGAATAGGACATTTATTATTATTTTATTTAAAGAATAGTTAAAATAGTAAAAATCAATGTTTAGAAACTAAACCATTTTTAATATAGGTTTATACATAGGATTAATTCGACTATAAATATTCATTATAAAGCTACAAATATTTTATACATAATCGTATTTTATTTTTAATTTTTAGACATTAAATTATTTAATTTATTTATGAGACAGTGATGATGTAGTAATTACTTTATTAATGAAATATTAAAATAATTGATATTATAAATACCCATATAAATGTAAATTAAGACTTTTGATGAATTACACAAATTTTATAGGTTAACATGACATTTTAGGATTGATTTAATTAACGTTTTTCATAGTAATCATGCTGTTATAATTTAAACAGACATCAATTACCAAAGAGTGTCAAAATTTACATAAAAGCATTTTTAAAAAAAATATTATATTATTGATTAATATAATATTCATAAAAATCTAAGCTTCGGCCAAATGACTTAGATAAGGTTATAGATATTACTAATGAACCACTTGGGGTTCTCTTGTCTTGTTATTGTATGTTTATTAACCATATAATATAAAAATACAAAGAGACATGGTAAATGTCAAACTAATTAATTAAGAGTTAAATCTAAACGATAAGGTCAATATAGTTTCCCAAACCTGTCTAAAACCTATTGGTTGAGTGGTTTTCTACCCATACCCACCTTATCCTAGAAATAAGTCACTTTGGAGCCATTATAAACTGAATATTAATTTATTATAAAATACTATTTTATGTTTCTCCTAAGGTGCCCCTCACCCCTCTTATAGAAGGGAACTGTTCCGTCTCTCAAATTCACAACTTCGAAGCCTTTTGGCTCGGCCAAACCCTACCCAAATATCCTATAAACTTCCCTCACTTCATCTTAAAGGAATTACTTTAGTCAGAAATCCAACCTAAGGAACCCTTTTGATCAAATTAAAAGGAAGAACCCAAAGAAGAGGTAAATATTTCATAACCTCTTTCAAGTTCATTTCTTCTTCCACTTCCTATTTCTTTGTTGTTTCCATTATAAAATAATAACTCCAATATATTCTATATACTATGATGGCATTATAAAAATTTTACAACCATATAATTTATTTTATCCATCCTATGAATGAAAATTTCACCATACGTGTGTATGCATGGCTTACCGTCTCCACGTCATGGTGTAGTTTGTTATTCAAACATTTCATTATTTTGATGGGTATAATAATGAGTATAAATTCTTTAAATAATAAATATAACATTATAATGATTCTGTATATATGATATACCATCCAATTATAAACTATTTTAATATCAAAATAATGATATTGTCACTCGTGCGTACGTACGGAATACCGTCTCCATGAACGCCATAAGATTCGATTCCCCATCGTAACCATTCAAGAATAATTTTCATTGGATGGTTAAAAATAATGTTTAAGGACTTGATATCAGTCTGAATATTAATAAGATACAACCTACCCATAAAAAACACGACTTATGTAACAAAAAACAACAAAGAAAACGAGTAAGTTAACACCTGAAATGATGATAATACTAAAATATTATTAACAAAGAAAAATTAGAAGATCATATATGATATCATATTTATGTATATGATTCTTGTAAAATTTAATAACAATTACTTAACTATTATACATGAGTTTAACGTATCCTCGACCCAGGAAAAGTATATGGTAAGGGTTTATTTTACAATCTCTTCATTATCCAAGATTGTTTAGACATAATTTTCTACTAGGACCTCTTTATCATCCACATCCATGTTTCTTAAAAATGTATTTCAAATTTTTTTTACTATTTACTATACAATGGGTTAATGTAATTTATACCCTTATTTGACCTTTTATGTTTTGAAAGGAATCTTTCTGTCGTTTTCCAAACAATGTACTTTATAACCTTTTCAACAAAATTAAGGTAAGAATGTTTTTTTAACTTATACAGAGGGTGTGGATATTTTATGCCATTATAACATCGTTGAAGCTTCCCTTACAAGATTAAAAGAATATTTTCAAAATAAATGTTTTCTTCTAAAATTATGTTACTTTTAAATGATTCCAAAATATAATGAGTTCTTTCTCTCAAATAGTTTTTATTTCATCTATGCTAACATCCTTTGATGGATTTTAAGCTTATTTGAAGTTGATTTATTATGATACAAAACTTCCATATTATATTGAAGCTTTTGTGATATGTTTGACTGTGGATGTGTTATTTATACACCATTCATTGTTTATGGATAAATTAGTGACATTTCGTATGCTAGTTTTAATATGAATGTTTATGTTATGTTTAAACCTTTTCATTTGAGGAAGGCATTAGACTTAGTAAGTGACGAGTGGAGCCCGCTATAACTACTCAATGCATTAGTAGGTATCATGAGTCAAACTAGTGTCATGGAACAAGGCCTTGACAAAATCTTATTTGTAGATTTGGCACAAGGCCTTGACTATGTGGTTATGAAAGTATGGCATTTTGCATTCCATCATTATAAAAGTGGCTATTTGATATTGCATGTGATTATTCGACTAGTAGAATATCCATGTGAATATGTAAATGGAATTATTTGATTTTATCTTTTCTATATTATGATGAAGTTCAAGTTTAAAAGGATTTTGTTTTAGTATTATACATTTCCTTAAATGTTTATACTTATTTATAAATTTTCCGCTATATTGTTATCCTTACTGAGCATCTCAGATCACTCCTTTAAATGTTTTATTTTTTTCCCAGGATGTGAAGAAGTATTTTATGACTGACCTACAGGGATAGTGTGAGGGGATATGAGTGTGGTCTATGGAGACAATGTTGTTGTAGTTTTTCCTTTTATAATTTAATGTAAAACTTATGAATGTATCTAGTGTTTCCAAGGCTACTAAACTAATCGGCCTTTCGAGACTTGATCAATTTTGATCATGCCAATGTTATGTAATAATGCACTAACTATGGGTAACTATGGTTAGGGCATTACAATTGGTATCAGAGTAAGTTTAGTAAAAACCTTGGAAACTAGATTTATATAAACTCTTTTCATAGCACATTACCCTAACATATACTTTGTGGATTAGTATATAAGAACTTCCTTGAATTTTGGTAATGTATAGATTTTGTGAGTTTTCTGAGAAATACATCCCTATCTGGATACGAGCAGGTAGAGGTGGCTAAGGCATAGATGTACAATGGTTTAAACCGGAAAACACTGCTTTGATCTAGACTCGAACGGGAACCGATGCATGAAAACGGGCCTTGCTGCACTCTTGGTATTGACATTCATGGGGGAAATGCTTTGGACAATTATCATTTTATTTACAAAAAAATTATGAAGGGTTTATGAGTATATACTTCTTCAAAGAATTTTTTTTTTTATGATTGTGGATTATATCCATAAACTGTTTAATTTATGTTAAGTGTTTTTCAAGTTTGGAATTATGTATTGCGATTGATAAACTAATCTAGTGTATGCCATTGTTTAGAAATGGAACCAAGTGGAAGAAAAGGAAATCGTATCGACGCATGTAATCCATGTTGGGATTTCCCTCCTACTCAAGATAATTATAGTGGAGCCAGTGATGCAACTGGTGCAGATCAGCTTATCACCATACTCGGACAACTCACTCAGGTTATGAATAATAACCTTACCCGTATGGATCACCCTGATCAACAACGTGGAGGATCAATTTTAGACCGCTTCAGGAGGCAACAACCACCAACATTCAATGGGAGTAAAAATCCATTGGTAGCTGAGAAATGGATAAGTTATTTAAAGAAAATATTTCATGCTTTGGGGAGTAGTGAAAGGGAATAAGTTGTTATGGAAGTTTATTTCCTCACGAGAGATACTGATCAATGTTGTCCATTGATTCAGAATACAAAGGAAGATGAAGAAGTATCAAATATGGAATGGAGGGAGTTTAATGATCTTTTATTAGAAACATACTTTCCTCGAGACCATCGAGCGGATATGGAAAGACAATTTTTGATACTGAGGCTAAAAGAGGATGATAATGTCGTAACATATGAAGCTAACTTTACAAGGATAGAAATGCATGATGCAAATTATATATGTAACCCGAGAAGTAGGATTGAATGATTCTTTGATGGGTTAAAACCATTTCTCCTTCGAGCATTAGTCTCACAATCATTCTTGTCATACAAATATATTGTCTCATTTTCTATCAAGATAGAAAAGGAATTCTATACATCTTAGGACTTTAAAGAAAAGCAAGGGAAGAAGAGATCTGTTGATCACTTTGGAAATGGAAATAAGGTGAAGAAGGGAAAAGTTGAATATACATCATGCAGTAAATGTGGGAAGAAACACCTTGGTTATTTCTTGAAGGGAATGAGAGTCTGTTACAAGTGTGGTGAAAAAGGCCACCAATCTTGTGATTGCAATGGGAAGAAAGAATATATTGATGTTCAATTCTATAATTGCAGGGAGATGGGACATTATGTAAATGAATGTCTTCAGTGCCAAGGAAACTTGTAACGTCCCGATTCTAGAAGCCACCTAGAGGCGCCCCGTACCCGGTTGGTCACATGACCTCAAGCGCATTTCCCTAAATGTCAGAGGCTGCAGACAAGCAGCGAGGGCCTTACGTGTGATACTGGGGAAACTATACACTCATTGGCAGAGTACATAGTGGAATTAAACAACACGTGCAATAGCGGAAGCAGTAAGTATCCATCAATAGTAAACAATGGAAGACTGAAACAATAAAAAACTAGAGAACATATGTATAAATGAAATGATGCATGATACATATATCTAGGAAAGCAGCCAAACAGGTCACAATGGAGGAAATACAAACAGTACCAAAACAAGTACAAAATAAAAGATAAACATATCCTCAGCATCGCAAGCCTATGCTCAGTCCCATGCTCTCCTTCTCTAAAGCAATCAAGTACAAGAAGTCAAAGGGTGCTTGCCCTTGTCTATACCTGCAACAACATAGTTTGTTTGGGCCCAAAAGAAAGTCCCAAATACGACGTGAGACTAAATCTCAGTAGGCAACCACCTGAAGATATGTGGCTAATAGTCAGTGAGTATATGGAAGGTAATAGTACAGTAAGCAGTAAACAAAAACCAGTAAATAGTAATAGTAATTAGTAAGCAGTAAATAGGATGATATACAATAGTAATAAATCCACAGATCAACAAACTGTAGTGAAGCAAACAGCTTTCCACAACTGGAACCCCTCTGGGATGTACTCACAACCAACCCCTCTAGTCCTATCCAAGAAGTACCAATAACCCTCTTGGCAGTTCACTCAGCCTAACCCCTCTGGTTTGTTCATACTAATTTATAAGACTCTATGAGGAATCTTTCTTGGTCAATTCCCCTTACATTCTAGGGTAGTCAGGGACTCTCTGAGGAAGATCACGCGGTCTAACCCTCTTATAGCCCCAAGGTCTAGAAACTCTTTGAGGAGCTCACTCGGTCAATCCTCCTATAGTCTTAGGTCTACCAAAGACTCTCTGAAGAAGCTCGCTGGGTCAATTACTCCTCTATCCTGGAAAGGTTTAAGGAAATTCAAACTAGTAAAGACTCTTTAGGGAAGCTCACTCGATCTACCCTCCGGTAGTCTATAATATCCAAGACTCTTTGGGAAAGCTCACTCAGTCTATCTGTTATAGTCTATAACATCCAAGACTCTCTGGGAAAGCTCACTTGGTCTATCCCTTATAGTCTATAGCTCCAGGTTCTCACGGTCTCGTGCCAGTCAGTGCATAATAATGATATAAGGCCAAAGAACACCTATAGAGCTGCTTGGCTAACCATATTACACTTATAGAGATACTTGTCTAAACAATCTATATCATAACAAGCATGTCAAGGACAACATTCCATCCTATGATCACAAGGCATGAAAAATAGGTATAACGACCAAAGGCTAACAAGACCCAGTGGTCATAAACAGAACAAGGATTGGAAAAAACATCCAAGAGTATAAATTATCCTCATACATGATCAAATTAATTCTACACAAGCATATATGCAAGGAAGGAAAACAAAAAGGGAAAAAAGGTAAACACAGAATACCCCGTTCATAGGTATTGGTGAAATTTTCACATAAAACTCAAAGAATTCTAATGGTAAGGCACAAACCACCTACCTTGATGCAAGGAGATCAATATACTTGAACTACGAGGCTTGATTCTCCCTGGAATTTTGTAGATCTATGAAAACGCGCAAAATGTTCAACCCACAATATCTTGAGAAAGAGGGAGAATCATGGAATTAAACTAAAGAAGAAGGAATAGCTCACCGTTGCGGTTCCAACGCAATAGACATCGGTTGATTCGGAAAACAGACAGAGGCTCGAGGGCTCGGAGGATGTTCACGGCCATACGAGATGCTCTCTGTCAAAGAACCTGGAGAAGAGTACAATTCTATCGATTAGATGCGACCCCGGTCTGTTTAATGAAAAAAAATAAATTACACAACATGTACTTTTAGAGTAGACGACGTTTACTAGGCTTTTTCATACTCCTCTGTAAGCGGCCTCCACATCGACCCTACACACCGTGTGTGTAGCCCGGACATGGCCAACACACGGTCTTGCGTGGCATTGAAGTACACGACACGTACTTTGAAAATTTCCAGATTTTTCTCTTTTTCTCCAAAATGGCCATAAAGGAAAAACATACCTGAAATGAAGATCCATGTTCTTAAAAAATTCCCCCATTAAAAAAATTTATCCCCGAATTTCCCTATCGAGGCGTAGAAGATGAAACCCCGAACAGATCAGGCCACTATGATCGTACCTCGGCCTCCTTCTCCCAAGTCTCATCCTGTACTCGCCCGTTCTGCCATAGCACCGGCACCAAAGGAACAAACCCGCCATAGAGAACCTTCTTACTACGATCGAAAATCCGGATAGGATGCTCCTCAAAAGATGCACCCACTTCAAGCTCAACCTCCTCGGGTTGAAAGACATGAGACGGGTCTGAAAACTAATGTCAGAGCTGAGAAACGTGGAAGATGTTGTTCATATCCCAGTACCTTTGAGGTAACTGCAACCGATTGGCAACTGGACCAACTCTCCCCAACACCTCAATTAGCCCGATGTACCATGGTGAAAGCTTACCCTGTCTCCAAATCGTCTAGTGTCCCAACCTCGGTGCGACACGCTGGAAAACCTGATCCCCGTCCTCAATCTCTAGAGGTCGTCTCCGCAGATCAGCATAAGACTTATGTCGAGACTGTGCTGTATCCATCATCTTCTGAATCAACTCTATCTACTCTGAGGTCTCCTGAACAACACGAGGTCCCAGAAAAGCTATCTCTCCTACCTCCAACCAGCACAAAGGTTATCTGCATGGACTACTGTACAAGGCCTCATAAGGTGCCATATGAATAGTCGCTTGAAAACTGTTGTTATAGGAAAACTCCACAAGAATAATATGCTTCTCCCAAGAACCACCAAAGTCTAAAATGAAAGCTCAGAGCATATCCTCAAGCACCTCAATCGTACGCTCGGACTGGACATCTGTCTGGGGATGGTATGCTGTACTCAAAAGTACCTGTGTGTCGAAAGCCTTCTGAAGCCCCTACCAGAACTGAGAAGTAAAACGTGCATCCATGTATGAAACCATGGAGTGTTGAACTCCATGCAGACGTACAATCTCTCGGATGTACAACCACCCCAGCTCATCAACACTAAAGGTCTCCTTGATCAACAAGAAGTGAGAAACCTTCATAAGCCTGTCGATGACAACCCAAACAACAACACTCCATCGAGATGACCTCAGTAATCCAGTCACGATGTCCATCGTGACATCGTTCCACTTCCACTCAGGAATGGGTAACTACTGTAGAAGTCCGGCTGGTCACTGGTGCTATGCTTTCACATGATGAAAAGTAGAACATCTCATGAAGAACCCGACTACATCTCTCTTCATACCTGTCCACCAGTACTGGTGGTATAAATCACAATACATCTTGGTGATGCTAGGATGAACTTTCCAAACTGATGAATGAAAATCCCACATCAGTTCATCACGTATGTCTACTAGCATCCATACACATCCCTGGAAACGCAAGATCTCATTCTCACCCACTGTCCATCTAGGAGGAGGGTCCTCTCCTAACACACTCTCCCACAAGACTAGGCCTTCTGAGTCTTATAGCTGCCTCATCTGTACCCAATCAAGAAGGGTAGATGTAACAGCTACATAAGATAGAAAAGTCTACCCCTATCTATCGTACACCTCAAAATGTATCTCATAGAAAAAATACATAAGATTCCACTCACTACTGTCCTCCTGAAATTCCTGAATCTGAGTTTTGCTACTCAACGCATCAGCCACTACATTTCCCTTTCCTGGCGTATAGGGAAGCTCGAAGCCAAAAGATTGAAGATACTCAACCCACCTGCGATGTCTCAGGTTTAGATCACGCTGAGTGAAGAAATACTTGAGACTCTTGTGGTTGGTGAAAACCAAAAAGTGCTCTCCCAGAAGGTAATGTCTCAAACAGCGTAGGGCATGAACAATAGTTGCCAACTCCAGATCGTGCATCGGGTAATTCCTCTCATGTGGCCTCAACTGCCAAGACCCATATGCAACAACTCCATCTCCTTGCATAAGAACAACTCTTAGTCTGACACCTAAAACATCACAGTATAATAAATAGCTCTTGCCCAGCTCTGGTAAGACTAGTATCGATGCTGACGTCAACCTCCCTTTCAGCTCATGAAAGGATATCTCACAAGAGTCTGACCATAAGAACTTCACCCCTTTTTTGGTCAGACCTTTCAACGGTGTTGTTAGGTGTAACAAGTCATGTATGAAATGGATTTAGTATCCAGCTAGCCATAGAAAACTCTGCACCTCAAAGACATTCTTTGGATGCTCCCAAGAAACTATATCTCTCACTTTCTCTGGGCCTACTGATACTCCTGTCTCTAAGATAACGTGACCCAAGAAATGAATCTGATCCATCCAAAAGTTCCATTTCGAGAGCTTAGCATACAACTGTTGCTCTCTTAGTGTACTCAGAACGATCTCAAGATGGGTATCATGGTCGTGTCGAGTGTGAGAGTACACCATGATGTCATCCACGAAAACCACCATGAAGGAATCCAAGTATGGATGGAACACTCAGTTCATCAGTTCCATGAAAGATGCTGGGGAATTCGTGAGACCGAACGACATGAACATATACTCGTATAGACCGTACCTTCTCCTGAAGGCACTAAGTGGTATATCTGACGGTCTAACGTGCAACTGATGATAACCGGACCTCAAATTGATCTTCGAGAACACCCGGACTCCTTGAAGCTGGTCAAAGAGATAACAAATCTTCGGCAAGGGATATTGGCTCTTGACAATCAACTAGTTCATCTTCCGATAATCCACACAAATCCTGAGGGTACAGTCTGCCATCTTTGCAAACAGAACAGGAAAACCCCAAGGAGAAGTACTGGGTCGGATGAAACACTTTGCCTGTAACTCCTCCAACTGCTTCTTGAGCTCCTGCAACTCAGGTGTATCCATCCTATAAGGAGGAATGGACACCGATGCCGCACCTGGAGTGAGATCAATCGAGAATTCTACCTCACGCTCTGGTGGAAAACCTGAAAAGTCCTCTAGAAGGACATCCCGGAAATGATCCACCACGGGAGGAAAGTCTAACTGTGGAGTCCCCTGGTCATCCAGATAATGACTGGCAATCTGGGATGTAACTCCTCCTAGCACATGATGATATGGTCTAGCTCTACCCACCTGGACATCACACTCGCCTCTATGAAGAAAATATTCACCCTCTGGTGATACGAAACTCACCCTTCGGCAATAGAAATCGACAAATGCCTGGAAGGGAACTAACCAGTCCATACCGAGAATGACATCAAAGCCTGTCATCTGTAGGACATAGAGTTCCCATAAGAAGTGAAACCATGATACCGCAAGAGGGCACTCTTTGCACTGACTCACGCTAGATGTCCTCATTTCCAACGGTGTATCAAGAGTCAACATGTCAACAGAAGAAAAGATACAGATCCCAAGGCTCTCGATAACAACAACATAGATAAAGCTATGTGAAGCACCAGTATCGAAAAGGGTTGAGAACACAAGAGTACAAAATGGGAACATGAGAGAGAAACATTCAAGTTTTGCAAAACATAACTACATGATCTTTATATAATCTACACGTCATGTTACTTAAATCCATTCACATGGGCGTCTACTTCTGCCACCACCGGTCATATAACACCCCAGACTACACGGCGTGTTGTCCCCACACACAACGTGTACTTGAACTCCATTCCCCTACCCGAGTCTCTTTACATGGCTAACCAACATAGTCATCTTAACCCTAGACTACACGACATGTTCACTAAGGACACGGTGTGTACTAGACAAGGTTTCGGCGACCCGTGTTGCTAGTTACACGACCAGATACATGAATGACCCTTACACGACATGTTACGAACAAACATGACATGTATAAGAGAAGCTAAAACCAACCTGTGTTGTTCTTGACATGGATGGGTACCTAGAACAAGGCTACATAGCTTGTTTGTACCAAACATGGTGTGTACTACATGATCTTCCCCGACCCGTGTTGTTAGTGACACGGTCGGGTACACGGCTCACTACTACACGACGTGTATCTACCATACATGGAATATTCCTAAAGACTTTTTACAACCCCATGTTTCTATTCCCACAGTCAGTGACATGGTTTAAAACTACACGGCGTGTATTCATAAAGTACACGACGTGTATTCTAGGTTTTTCCAAGAATTAGCTCAAAAACTGCACCGAAGCCCTGAAAGCACTGATAAACAAGAATTATGGTGCCAAATTCCGATCGGTGAGGGCCCGTACTCCCCAAAAATCAAAGCTTGGAATCTTATACAAGTCATATCCATGAGAAAAAAGTCAACGATCCACCAAGTTCTGATTCATGAGGGCCCCTAACACCTCAAGAACCAAAAGTTGGAATTCATTTAAGCACAGTACAATACAATAATTTCTATATCACTACAGGGATTCTATCAAAGCATATATCACAATAGCATGCATAATCTACATAACATCTATCACAACAACATGCAATCACTAATGAACCCTAGATGGCATGGAAAGAATACATGACTTGTGATTTATAACAAGTTCCTATATGATTCATGAGATTACATACCCTCATCTCATGAGGTTGAAACAGAAATAGAATCGCGATAACAACAATAATAACAACACAAGGCATGTGAATCCCTCTAGGTGAAATCATATCAATCGTAAAATCTAAAAAATAGAAAACTGCAATAAACGTTGTAGATTGGATTTTCCCTGTATACGAGTTAGCTACTCCTGGGCACAACATATTACCAAGTACCGAATCCCTACTATCGCTAGCTATAGGCTCCAAACAGTAAATCAAGATAAAATAATTCCTCCACTGATACCACTTTGTAACGTCCTGGTTTCAGAAGCCACCCAGAGGCGCCCCATACCCGGTTGGTCACATGGCCTCAAAAGAATTTCCCCAAATGCCAGAGGCTGCCGACTAGCAGTGAGGGCCTTGGGTGTGATAGTGGGGAAACTATTCATTGATTGGCAGAGTAAACATTGGAAGTAAACAACACATGAAATAGTGGAAGAAGTTAGTCTCCATCAATAGTAAACAATTTAAGACTAAAACAACAAACAACTGGAGAAAATATGTATATATGAAATGATTCATGATACATATATCTAGGAAAGAAGCCAAACATGTCACAATGTGGGAAATACAGACAGTACCAAAACAAGTACAAAAGAAAAGATAAAAAGTTCCTCATCATCACAAGCCTAAGCATGGTCCCATGGTCTCCTACAGCAAAGCAATCAAGTATCAGAAGTCGAAGGGTGCTTTCCCTTGTCTATACCTGCAACAACATAGTCTGTTTGGCCCCAAAATCATGGACCAAACAGGGTGTGAGGCTAAATCCCAGTAGGAAAACCCCCAATGATCTGTGCCTAATAGTCAGTGAGTATATGGAAGGTAATAGTACAGTAAGTAGTAAACAACAACTAGTAAAAAATTACAGTAATCAGTAAGAAAAAAACAGGTGGATATACAATAGTAATCAATCCATAGATCAACAAGCAGTAGTGAAGCAAACAGCTAACCACAACAGGAACCCCTCTGGAAAGTACTCGTAGCCAACCCCTATAGTCCTATCCAAGAAGTACCAACAACCCTCTGGGTAGTGCACTCAGCCTAACCCCTCTGGTTTGGTTATAAGAATTTATAATACTCTCTGTGGAAGCTCTATCGGTCAATTCCCCTTATAGTCTAGGGTAGTCATGGACTATCTGAGGAAGATCACGCGATCTAACCCTCTTATAGCCCTATGGTCTAGAAACTCTCTAAGGAGCTGACTCGGTCAATCCTTCTATAGTCTCAGGTCTACCAGATACTCTCTATGGAAGCTCGCTCGGTCAATTCCTCCTCTAGGCTAGAAAGGATTAAGGAAATTCAAACAAGTAAAGACTATCTTAGGAAGCTCACTCAGTATACGCTCATGTAGTCTATAATATCCAAGACTCTCTGGGAAGCTCACTCGGTCCATCCCATGTAGTCTATAAGATCCAAGACTCTCTAGGAAATCTCACTTGGTCTATCCCTTATATTATATAACATCCAATACTCTCTGGGAAAACTCACTCGGTCTGTCCCTTATAGTCTATAGCATCAGGTTCTCACAGTCCCGTGCCAGTCAGTGCATAATAATGCTATAAGGACAAAGCACACCTATAGTGCTACTTGGATAACCAAAGTACACCTATAGAGCTACTTGGATTAATAGTCTATATCATGAAAAGCATGTCAAGAACATCATTCTATCCTATGATCACAAGGTATGAAAAAAAGGTATAACGACCAAAGGCTAACAAGACCCAAAGGTCATAAACAGAACAAGGATTGGGAAAAACATCCAAGCATAGCGATTATCCTCATACATGATCAAATTACCTCTAAACAATCATATAAGCAAGGAAGGAAAACAACAAGGGAAAAAAGGTAAACACACAATACCCCATTCAAAAGTATTAGTGGAATTTTTACATAAAACTAAAATACTTTTAATGGTAAGGCACAAACCACCTACCACGATTCTAGGAGATCAGTATACATGAGCCACGAGGCTTGATTCTCCCTAGAACGTCATATATATATGAAAACGTGCAAAACGTTCAACCAACGATATAGTGAGAAAGAGGGAACATCATGGAATGAAACTCAAGAAGAAGGAAGAGCTCATTGCTGCGGTTCCAAAGCAATCGATGACGGTCAATTCGGAAAACAAAGAGAGGCTCGGGGGCTCAGAAGATGTTCATGGGTGTACGGGACACTCTCGGTCGATGAACCTAGAGAAGAAGACGATATTTTCGATTAGCCGCGACCCCGGTCCGTTTAAGGAAAAAAAGAAGAATGTTCACATCGTGTACTTCTCGAGTACAGGATGTGTACTAGGATTTTCCAAACTCCTCTTTAAGCGGCCTCCACATCGCCCCTACACACTGTGTGTCTATCCCAGACACTGCCATCATATGACCTTACATGGAATCGAAGTAGACAGTGTGTACTTATAAAGTACACGGCATGTACTTTGAAATTTTCATATTTTCCTCTTTTTCTCAAAAATGACCAGAAAGGGAAAACATACATGAAACGAAGATCCAGGTTCTTACAAAATTTACCTTAGAAAAGGCCAAGCGATCAAGGCTTAGCTTATGCTATCACTACTACTGAGGTTGAATCTCCTAAAGATGTGGTGGCATGTAATTTAATGGTTTCCTCAAGTTTAAAAAATTATTTATTTGATTCTGGATCATCGCATTGTTTCATATCTTCCCAGTTTGCTAAGAAAATTACATATTTACAATTTGATTTAACAAGGGAGTTGTTAGTAAATAATCCAAAGAGAAGTATCATTGGAACAATGTTTTGTGAATCAGTTCTCATTAAGTCATATAAACATTATTTATCTGCTGATCTCATCATCATACCCATGATTGAATTTGATATAATCCTCGGTATGGATTGGTTTTCGGTCCATGATGCGAAAATTTATTTTACCTATAAGGAGGTTAAAATTTCTGATGATGATGATAAGGAGTACCTTATCTTTAGAGCAGAATAGTCACCATCTGGTTCTTATCTAGATCCACCCGTAGTAGATCAACTAAATTAAATTATTAGGGAGGAAGAGAATGAAATAACTGTGGGTGAGGAAAGGAATGTTTGAATAGAGGTTGTACTTATTGTACAAGAATATGTTCATTTGTTTCTAGAGGATTGACCTGGACATCCTCCAAAATGAGAAATTGATTTTTACATTGATTTGATTCATGGTTCAAGGCCCATACCAAAGACCCCTTATAGAATGGCCATTGTGGAATTAGTGAAACTAAAGAAACAACTTGCGGAATTGAGTAATAAAGGATTTATTTGCCCTAGTGTTTCTCCATGGGTAGCCCATGTTATTTCTGATAAAAAGAATGATAAATCTATGATATTTTGCATTGACTATAGGGACATCAATGCTATAACAAAAAAGAACAAGTATCCCCGACCACACATTGATGATTTATTTGACCAAATTCATGGATTACAATATTTTTCAAAGGATGAACATCTATCTGGATATCATTAGTTGTGTGTAAATAAGGAAGACATTCCGAAA
The DNA here is from genome assembly GCA_963277665.1 of Viscum album. Lineage (NCBI taxonomy): Eukaryota > Viridiplantae > Streptophyta > Magnoliopsida > Santalales > Viscaceae > Viscum > Viscum album. The sequence continues at coordinate 817,181,704 of OY728162.1, forward strand.
ACAGCATTTCAAACCAGGTATGGCATTATGAGTTTACAATAATGCCTTTTGGACTGACTAATACACCCTCTTTTTTCATGGATCTAATGAATAGAGTTTTCAAGGAATATCTTGATTAATTTTTAGTGGTATTTGTTGATGATATCTTGGTATAATCCAAAAGCTACAAAGATCATGAAAATCACTTCAGCGTTATTCTAAATACTCTTAGAAGACATGAATTATATGGGATGTTTAGAAAGTGTGAATTCTAGCTTCAGGAGATTTCTTTTCTTGGCCATATTGTCTCTAAGGATGGAATCTCTATCGATCCTTCTACGAAAAGAGAAATCCAAGAATGGACAACACCAACGAGTATAACTGAGGTACACAGTCTTATTGGTTTAGCAGGTTATTATCAATGTTTTTTCCAGAATTATGCCTGATTGGCTAACCCATTAAAAAAGGTCACACGAAAAGGGGTTAAATTTGTTTGGAAAAAAGACTGGGAAGAATGTTTTGAATAATTGAAGAGAAGATTAGTCAATGATCCTATATTGACTCTACCGTCAGGAAATGATGGGTTTTTTTATTTATAATGATGCATCAAAGAAAGGAATTGGTTGTGTCCTTATGCAGAATGATAGGGTTATTGCCTATGCATCATGGCAGCTAAAAATTCATGAGAAAAACTATCCTACTCATGATCTTGATTTAGCAGGTGTAATATTTGCTTTTAATATATGGATACATTATCCCTATGGCGAAAAATGTGAGATATATACTGATCACAAGATTTTGAAGTATATTTTCTCACATAAGGAACACAACATGAGCAAAGGCGATGGATTGAATTACTCAAGGATTATGATTTCACTATACACTACCACCTGGGGAAAGAAAATAAGGTGGCAGATTATTTGAGAAAAAAGGATCATGGAGTTTCGAATAAGATGAGATTTGTAAAGGATCCTATATACAAGTATCTTGTAAAGTTGGACATGGGGATAACCATGGAAGGTGAAACATCAATACTTTTTCTAATGGTTTCCAAACCATGTTTACTAGAAAGGATAAAGAGTTCTTTGACTGATGATGAAGAGTTTCAAATGAAGATTAATGTTTTGAATGATGGGAGATTGAGTGACTTTGTGTATGAAGATGAAATTTTGAAATTTGGGAAGAGACTTTTTGTTCTTAATATACTTGATCTAAAAAGGGAATTGTTGAATGATTTCCATAGCTCAAATTTCTCTATACACCCTAGTAGCACTAAGATGTATCAAGATTTGAAGGAACATGTTTGGTGCGACAAGATGAATAGGGAGATTGTAGATTTAATGTCAGTATGTATGGTTTGTCAACAAGTGAAAGCTGGAAGGCAACAACATATAGGAGTCATGAAACCTCTTCCCATACCTGAGTGGAAATGGGATAATATTACAATGGACTTTGTCATGGGACTACCAAAGACTCCTTGAAGGAAAAATGCAATAAGTGTCATTTTTTATTGTCTTACCAAATCAACACATTTTCTTGCTATAAGTGAAGATCTACCACTTGAACGTCTAGCAAGAATATATATTAATGAAGTTGTGAGACTTCATAGAGTACCCCTATCGATTATTTCTGATCGTGATCCATGTTTTACATCAAGATTCTAAAAAATTCTTCAGAAATCCATGGATAATGATCTTCATTTGAGAACTGCCTACCACCCTCAAACTGATGGACAATCAGAACAGAATATTCAAACCTTAAAAGACATGTTGAGATCTTGTTCGCATGACTTTCAAGGTATGTGGGATCAATATTTACCTTTTGAAGAATTTTCCTATAAAAATATCTTCCATTCAAGTGTTCAAATGGAACCATATGAAGCGTTATATGGAAAGAGATGTTGCATTCAAACTTGTTGGGATGATGTTGGTGAAAGAAAACTCATTGGCCAAGAAATTTTTGAGGGAACAGTGGAAATGGTAAAGGTTATCCAAACCCACATCAAAACATCCCAAAGTAGACAAAAGATCTATGCTGATAACTGAAGGAAGGATTTGGAATTTCAAGTAGGAGAACATGTTTTCTTGAAGGTATCTCCATGGAAGGGAGTTATACATTTCAGTACGAAAGGTAAATTGAGTCCTAGGTACATCGGACGTTTAGAAATTCTAGAAGAAATTGGGGTTGTAGCTTATCATTTGGCAATGCCACCAAGTCTCTCCAAAGTTTATGATGTGTTCCACGTACCACTGTTGAGAAAATAAATGCCTGACCCAATACATGTACACACCTATGAAGAATTAGAACTGGAACCTGATCTATCCTATTGTGAAGATCCTAATAGAAATCTTGATACTAGAGAACAAGTGTTGAGAAACCAGACGACTCGTCTAGTTAATGTTCTATGGAGAAACCGTAAGATGGAAGAGGCAACGTGGGAACCCGAGAACTTATGATGAAGAACAACCCAAATCATTTTATGCAGTAATATTCTTGAAATTTTGAGGATGAAATTATTTGAAGGAGGAGAGAATGTAACACCCCAAGCTTTCATGGTACGTTTCCCTTTGAATAATGTAGTAGCTTGAGTTGTACGCAACTTCAAGATTCTAACATAGCTTGACCAATTAAACTAGCCGTTATGAATAGTAATACCCAATTTTATAAATTTTATAAATTTTATTTTTCAAAATGGACTTCATTTTTGAATTTGGAATATCGAAATTATCTTAGTGTGGATTTTTTGGTATTTTTCTGAACACTTTCAATTTATGATGAATGGTGAAAAACACTGCATTATTAGTTAAAATCAAATTTTTATTTAAATAATTAATTATTTTATTTAAATTTATATTAGGTAAAAATAGATAAATAATACCTATATAAGTTTAATTTAATTCATTTTAGTCCTTCTATAATATGGTTAGATATATATAATTTTATAGAACTTTTTACCGTCTTTTACCCACCTCCTAGAAGCATTTGAAAATTCACATAATACCTAATTTTACCTATTTTGTGAATTGAATTTCAAAAATCTGAGAGACACGGTTGATATCAATAAGTAAAATTTGGTTTAATGAGATGAATATAATTTTTGGTGAATATTAACTTTTTACTTTTATTTACCACGGTCAAAATTAAATAGGGTTATTAAAGGTAAACATGATATTATTTTTACCCCAAAACATGTCCTAATTATATTATATAAGTGTATCTCTACTAAAAACAACCTTAGGAATAAAATATTATCTTTAGGTCCACTTGGATTAGAATAGGAAATTTATTATTATTTTATATAAAGAAGAGTTAAAAGAGTTAAAATCAAATTTTATAAACTAAACCAATTTTAAGATAGGGTTATACATAGGATAAATTCGACTAAAAATATTCATTAGAAAGATAAAACTATTTTATACATAATGTTATTTTATTTATATTTTTTAGACATTTATTAATTTAATTTATTTATTAAACAATGATGATGTACTAATTACCTTATTATGAATTATTAAAATAATTGATATTATAAATACCCAAATAAATCTAAATTAAGAATTTTGATGAATTACACGGATTTTATAGGTTAATATGACATATTAGTATTGATTAATTAACTTTTTGTGAAGTAATAAGGCTGTTATGATTTTCACAAAAATCAATTACCAAATAGTGTCAAAATTGACATAAAAGAGTTTTTGAAACAAATATTATATTATTAATTGATATAATATTCCTAAAAATATAAGGTTTGGCTAAATTACTTAGATAAGGTTATATATATTAATAATGAACCACTTGGGGTTATATTGGCTTATTATTGTAATTTTATTAACCATATTATATAAAAATACAAAGAGACATGGTAAATGTCAAACTAATTAGCTAAGAGTTAAATCTAAAAGATAAGGTTAATATAGTGACCCAAACCTGTCTAAAACCTATTGGTTGAGTGGTTCTCGACCCATCCCCACCTTATCCTCGAAATAAGTCACTATTGAGCCTTTATAAACCGAATATGTATTTATTATAAAATAATATTTTAAGTTTTTCCTAAGGTGCCACTCACCCCTCTTATAAAATGGAACTTTCCCTTCTCTCAAATTCACACCTTCAAATCATTTTGGCTCGGCCAAACCCATCCCAAATATCCTCTAAAATTCCCTCACTTAATCCTAAAGGCCTTACTTTAGTTATAAAGTAAACCTAAGTAGCCCTTTTGATAAAATCATCCCAAAGACCCCAAAGAAGAGGTAAATATTTCATAACCTCGTTCAAGTTATTTTCTTCTTACACTTCCTCTTTCATTGTAGTTTCCAATCTAAAATAATAAATCCAGTATATTATATATACTGTGATGTTATTATATAATGGTAAAACCATATTCATTATTTTATCGATCTTATGAATGAAAACGTCACCACATGTGCGTACATACAGCTTATCGTCTCCACATTGTGGTGTAGTTTGTTATTTAAACATTTCATCATTTTGATGGGTATAATAATGAGTAAAAATGATGTAAATAATAAATATTACATTATAATGATTTTTTATATATGATATACCATCCTATTATATACAATTTTAATATCTAAAGAATGACATTGTTGCTCCTGCGTATGTACGGAATATCGTCTCTACGGACGCGATAAGATTCATTTCCACATCATAACCATTCAAGACTAATTTTCATTTGATAATTAAAAATAATTTTTAAGGACTTGATATCATTCTGGATATGAATAAGTTACAACCTATCCCTAACAAACATGGATAATGTAACAAAACACATAAAAGAAAACGAGTAAGTTAACACCCGAAACGACGATAATACTAAAATATTATTAACAAAGCAATATTAAAAGATCATATGTGATATCCTATTTATGTATATGATTATTTTATAATTTAATAAAAATTATTTAACTATTATACAAGAGTTTAACATACCCTCAACCAAAGAAAAGTACAAGGTAAGGGTTTATTTCCCAATCTCTTCATTATCTAAGGTTGTTTATATGCAATTATCTACTAGGACCTCTTTATCATCCACATACATGTTTCTTAAAAATGTACTTCAAAACATTTTTACTATCTAGTATACAATGGTTTAAAGTAATTTATACCCTTATTTGACCTTATATATTTGGAGAGGAATCTTTCTGTCGTTTTCCAAACAATGTACTTTATGACCTTTTCAACAAAATTGAGGTAAGAATGTTTTGTTAACTTATACGAAGGGTGCATATATTTTCCAACGTTATAACATATTTGAAGCTTACCTTACAATCTTATAATAATATTTTTAAAATAAATGTTTTCTTCTAAAATTATGTGACTTTTAAATGATTCCAAAATATAAATAGATGTTTCTCTCAGATAGTTTTGATATCATATATGTTAACATACTTTGATGTATTTCAAGCTTATTTGATGCTGATTTATTATGATACAAAAAATCCATATTGTATTGGATGTTTTGTGATATGTTTGACTATGGATGTGTTATTATTACACCATTCATGGTTTACGGATAATGTATTGACATTTCGTATGCTAGTTTTAATACGAATGTTTATGTTATGTTTAAACCTTTCCATATGAGGAACGCATTGGATTTAATATGTGATGGGTGAAGCCTGCTATAGCTCCTCGATGCATCGGTAGGTCTCCTGAGAAAAAACTAGTGTCTTGGCATAAGGCCTTGATAAAATCTTTTTTTAGTCTTGGCACAAGGCCTTGATTATGTGGTTATAAAAGTATGACATTATGCATTCCATCATTATGAAAGTGGATATTTGATATTGCATGTGATTATTCGACTAGTAGAATATCCATGTGAATAAGTAATTGGAATTATTTTATTTTATCTTTTCCATATTATGCCGAAGTTCAAGTTTAAAAGGATTTTGTTTTAGTCTTATACATTGCCTTAAATGTTTATGCTTATTTATGAATGTTTCTGTTATATTGTTATCCTTACTGAGCATCTGAGCTCACCCCTTTCCATGTTTTATTTTTTTCCCAGGATGTGAAGAAGTACTTTATGATTGACCTACAGGGATAGTCTAAGGGGATATTATTGTGGTCTATGGAGACAATTTTTTTGTAGTTTTTCATTTTATAATGTAATGTAAAACCTATGAATGTATCTAGTGTTTGTAAGGCTACTAAAATAATCTATCTTTCAAGACATGATATTTTTTTATCATGCCAATGTTATGTAATAATGCACTGAATCTAGGTAACAGGGGTCAGGGTGTTACAACATGCATATTTTAGCATTTTAAAACACTAAAAATATGCTTATGTTATCATAAAAAACTCACATTTAGGTGGTATCGTCTCAAAAATTTAAAACACAAATATGTGGTACTTTCCCTAATATTTCATTGAAATATAATGTTTCTTTCTTAGTTCTGGCCCCCTGCCATGTTTTTTTATGGACTTTGCTATCCACAAAACTGCTTATTTATATATTTTAATCACACACAACAATGTATTGACATGTTGTTTTTTTGACCATGAGATGAATAATTTAAAGATCATTTAGACTTTATTTTACTACAATTTGTTTTTATTTTCATGGATTTGACTATTACATGCTTGCCTTAGGGTTTTAAACCACTAAAAAATCCTATTTATCTCGAGAGATCTATCCCTCATATTGATGTAGATTTGGTTCCTATATTTAAAATATGAATCAATTTTTTTATTGATGATTTCAATATAATGTCCTTTTCCTATTTTAAACCCCCTAACATGCTTTTTAAAAGACTCTAATATCATTAAAATTTATGATTTAGTCATTCTGAGAACACTAAAATTCAAATTGATATTCAATAAAAATGGCCATGTAATAAATAATTCATATACATTCTTTTAGTTATTTCATAATAATCTGATGTAGTTATCTCTGTTTTATCATTACTGTAATGTTTTAGTGTTTATAAAATAAAAATATCATTTTTATATTTTTCATAAAAATAAAATTCATATTGATTTCTTGTCAATTCCTATATTTAAAAAATCAATAAGTGATTTTATTCCTATTCTTTCATGGAAATATGAGGAAATTTTCTTATTAATAACTCAACAAAATGTGATTATAGTGAATTTAATACCTTTGAAGCTAGTTAATTTTTTATTCAATCACACCACACATCATATTGACAAGACATCTATTCATACATGTCAAAATAATAATAATTCAATGGTTGTTTTACTATGATTTCATGACAATTTGAGATCTTTTCTAGGTTTGGACCGTTATATGCATGTTTTAGAGTTTTAAAACACTAATAGTGTGTTTTTAATCATCTCAAGTAAAATAAGACTTAGATTTATTGGATTTTAGTTCATAAATTTTTAAAAGAAATATATGGTCATTTAGTTATGTTTTCATGGAAATACTAGGTCTTTTACTTAGCTTTTAACCCTAATACACATTTTAAAAACTTTGATATCTTTAAAACAGATTATTTAGTTATTATTAGCACACCAAATTTCATAATGGCACGTCTTTTATTCATACATGTTAAAAATAATTCATAGATAATTTTTCAATGATCTCATGTATCAATATAAGGTCATTTGCATGGTTTTGACCATTATATACAATTTTTGGAATTTTAAATCATTAAAAAAAATAATCATCCCCAGAAAACCACAACAAGGATTAATGTGTAATATTATCCTATATTTAAAACCTAATTCTATGGTTTTTTAATATTATTTTATGAAAATATGAGGTCATCTTCTTGATTTGACCCACCAACTCATGTTCATTTAATGTCTTTATTGTCTTTAAAGTTCATTATTTAGTAATTATAAGAACATTACACATCAGACTGAAGTTTTATCTAATTTTAGATGTTAAAAATAATTCATTCACATTTTTATATGGTTTTAAATTAATTCCTGTTTGTTTATAAGGTTGTGTCCATCACACATGTGTTTTAGAGTTTTAAATCACTAAAAATTATTTTTTTAGCCATCTAGAGGAAACCAAAACATGAATTATAATATAGTATATTCCAATATATCATAAATTAATCTATAGTCATTATAATATTATTTGGTGCTAATATACATTTTTTCACACTTTTGACCCCCATAAAATTGTTTTTAATGACTTTCATGTCATTAACAAATATTGTTTCATTCATTCTAGCTACACCAAAAGTCGGATTAATATGTCATAAACTTATATATGTAACAAATAATTTGATGATATTTTTTCTTATGATTTAAAATAAATTCATGATTTATTTTTTTATTTTAACTGATGTGTTATTATTTTAGAGTTTTAAAACATCAAAATTAATTTTTGATCATCCTAATCAAATAAAAACTCATATTAACATGGAGTTAGTTCCTAAATGTCAATAATTAATCTATGGTAATTATCCTATGATTTCATGACATTTAATAATCATTTATTAAGTTATAACTATGACACTATAACGTGAAACCCATGTTTTTTTCATTATAACCAATTTATAAATAGAAAAGGTATTTTAATTATACATAAAAATTGATAAATTAAATAAATAAATTAACTAAAAATACCTAAAGAATTTAGTTCATCCATACTCTAATAACCTGTGGACTCACAATAATGACCATAAGCGGTATCTAATGCCTATAAAAAATATAAATATTATATATTCTAATCATATTAACAAATATTTGTGTGAGTATAATTTAATTTATTTATTACTCATGACCCCAAAACCTGTGCACCATCATTGTATCTATATGTACTGACAACAATGATAATCTCTTCTCATTATCTTCCTATAGATCCTAAAAGTAAGAATATGTATTGTGTTTTAGATTCTACACTATGGAATCTATCTCAACCTATGTGGGAATCCATGCATCCATGCATGACCTATCACCTTCTCTCTAATAACTATACATGTGGGACAACTATTCCATATGTTAATGAGTAACCATGACCATCACAACCTATAACATACTATAATATCTTATCTTTGTGCATAGTAGTATATTATTTATCTTCTATTAGTTATGTCCACATAGTGTAAAAATATTCCTATTGAATATAAATAATGAATTAATTAAAAAATATGAATAAATTCTATAAAATAAAATATATTTTATAATAAATAATATTCTTATTATAATGTTGATTACATGAGGATCAATCATTCGATGAGTTCTCATCCCTACAAACATATTATAGGTAAAGTCACCTTTTTGGTGTGATTATATCAATGATGAGTGACAATTAAAAATTTATATTCATTTTATTCTATAACATTTAAAACATATGAATGATAATTTAATTCTAAAATTATATTATGTATAATTTGTTACACATGATAATTCAAAATCTAGAAGGAATGCCTTACAACACATTATAATGTGAATGAAAAATAGACTCAATCTAAATTCAAATTTTTTAGATATTAGACTCATGAAATATTGTTCTCATTTATATATTCAAATCAATATATTTTAACATTTCTTCCCCATTCAACCAAAATACAACCAATTCATGCCACTAGGCTGGAAGAATGTTCAGTGGGACATGCAGTATAATTTATGGTACACCATAAATGGTGAACAAAGTTCTCTCTTCACCATTACTGTATAATCCATCCTTATATTTCACTAGTTTAAGCTCCAAAAATTTTAATACTCATCTGTATATGATTTCAAATTAATATTTTTTTAAAATATTAGTGTATATAATTATAGTAAAATGGTTATGAAAAAGATTCAGTAGAAATTTTACCAGAATATCCCCCATAATTTTACAATAAAATCCTAGGTGAAACATATCCACTCATGATTTATTTGAGGGAATATATGTGGGTATGAGATTATATATACCCACTAAAAAATCAGCGCACTAACGTCCTCTCCAACTAAATAAAATGTGTTATTAAATGACTCATAAAGCTGGGTATCAAAGTTACAAGATCAAAACCCTCTACAAAGATCCATAGATCTGTTAGAAGATGCACCATATCATACAAAACATAAATAAATAATGTTTTAAATAATAACTAATATTATAATTAAAAAATTAAATTATAGGATAACATGATTATATATAATTATATTAAATTAAAATAAAACATTAAGGCAAATATACCAGCCATTACAGATGAAACTAATTGAGGTTATTATTAAATATATAAATTTATATAAAAATAATGTTAAAGATATCAATTTTTTGACAAAACGTTCCTTATTATTTTTACAAATGTTACAGATTTTATATGTAACTAGAAAAAAAACTACAGGTAATATTTCAATAATTATGAAAGTCTATCATTTATCCATCAATTGTACCCCTGGACCATTATATATATTATCCTTTTATAACTATAATGGTTTAGTAAAGCGTTTTTTAGGAAATATATTAATATCCGGTACCTCTATTTCAATCAAAAAAACAAAACTTCTAGACTTTTTCACCACAACATTCAAGTTTGAATCAGTTCCTAAAAAGTAAACCTTATCTACCTATAATTATATTATAAAGGGATCATTTCTTAATCGATCATCTTTAGAAAATGTATTTTTATGTTTAAAAAGGGATTTTTTTTATTTTTTTTCGTGAACTAGATCGACCCAACACACCTCATTAATATATATTTTAATAAATTTTTAGTAATAACTTCAATAATGTTTTACAAGAGTCCATAGTAATAACCCACATCAATATATATACAACCATTAAAAATTTAGTGTGTTTCTTGATTCATGTTAACATCACTATAGTGAAACTAAAATAAATTAGCATCCAAATAATTTTAATGAAGAGTTGTAAAAAAATAAACAATCAGCTAGTAGGTTGAGTAATTTAGTCAGAATATGAGTAATTAATTGATAGATATTATGCATTGGAAAATTTTACATAATTAAATGGATGAAGAGTTGAGAAAATACACATCAAATACATCCTAAAAATATTATATTAATAATAGATATGTATGTATTTCTTGAATAACTCATGATTTTTTTTGAAATGAATTTATTATATCTAATGATCAATGGACTACAGACTTTTCCATTTCAACTCAATGATATGTGTCCTAAATTAAAACACATTAAAAAAATATAAATGTATAAATAAAAGAAAAAATAGATTAACTATATAACTTACTATATAAATGGAATAATCTATGAAGTATTAAACAACATGTATCATTGAGATTGAACCCACTCTTTGTTGTTAATAGATAAAATTTCCCTTTGTCCAATTAAATATTCATCAAACCGGGTGTATTATTTTCAACCACATCAATATAAAAAGGAAATATAGTGGTGTATTAATCTTAGATATGCCTTGGAAATCAAATCTCCCAAAAAGGCTTTATTTCATAAATATATTTTTAATGTATTGGAGTATCACTCTATTGGATATATCCACCTTAATAGTATGAGACAACCAAAATTGACTTCCCCAATAGAATGTATAGTGAAGTGGGCCATGATATCAAAAACATAAGGCTGAAATATTTTCTCTAGTTGATATAGTGTAAGAAAAATCTAGTCCTCTATCGTTTTTAAATCACTCGTTTGATGATTTCTTGAACAATTTTATCTTAAAAATTTGTAAGCTTTAATGAACGACTAAAAAACATGGGTAGGACTACAATAAAAAATTGAATTTGGTGTTAACTATTGAATTAAAATATGATTATCTGGACTTTTTTATCCCCCATAATGATATTATTTCCACATTTACATATATGGAAATATTAGAACAATAGAAAATTGGAACCTTGGCTATTTTACAAATTTTTAGGAATGTTCGTTTCTATTTTTTACTCATTACATACTATAAAACATGAATATATTCCTTATTACACCCATAAAATAATAAATTTAATGATTTTATCAGTCCCATTTCAAATAAATCATTTTGAGTATTATAAATATCCTCTCATTTCCCATTGATGACCAAAATGGTGCATGGTATATTATCACACTCATTTTTCTCAATGTGAATCACATCCAAATTATGCCTGAAATATTATATTTTCAAAAAGTAAATTTAAAAAAAATATTTTTCTTCTTGTAATTATGATTTACCTACCAATTTTTAGTAGCATTGGAAGAGAATTTAGTACAAAATAAATCTTGAAGGTTATAAAATATATGAATGTTTTATGGGTCATGTTTTTCTAGAATTAGAACCTCTTACATTATTTGTGTTCTTTTTTCTTTCTATCTATTCCCATAAAATGATAAAATTTCTTTTCTTATCTTATAAATTTGAGGAATAAATCATTTCTAACCATAGTATGTACGCTATTTATATTCTTTAATTAATACTGATTTCTTACTTATATTGTAATAACGGTAGGTGAATTATTCTTTTATATTAACCTTGATAAGTTAGAATACTATAGAATGTAAGTAAATTCATATAACAAACCAAACTGAAGTCTAAATTTTTTGGTGGTCTCTAAATTAAAAATCATTACACTATCTACCAAAAATTATTATTACTCAGTAAGTAACTATGGTAATAAATATCAATTTTATCATTGGGTTCCCTTGGTCCATCAACATGAGTGGAAAGTAATAAAATGGATTCTTCATACATAACCATAGGGGAAAGCTATAGGGAACAAAAAACACTTCCAACATTCCTTTTTTTATACAAACTATAGTACAAATTTGTTTAAACCATCTGCTACCAACCATAGTCAATCATTAGAATTATCCTTGGAAACTTTTGAGTGTCGTTGATCAAACTACTTATATTGTAAAGAATCTATTAGGTGATTTAACTTATCCATGACTTTTTATCTCTAAATTCCACAATATATTATTATCCATTTTAGTAAACATGAATAATATATATAACCATAGTTTCAATAGTAAGTGTCACATCTTCTTAGGGGTGATCTATTTCCCATAGTTCAAGACCCTACCAAGATGAATCTGATGACAATGATTATTATTGCTTTCATTCCACCTAGAAAAGAAAAGAATATTAGATGCACTAAGTTGCATAGTAATTTTTATAAAAAATATATAGTTTTTTTTGGAATGAATCAATAAGCTTATATGTAAACTCAAGGTTTTCAGTTAACTTTTGATCACTTTTTATGACTTCAGTATCTTCGCTCCAACAAGGATTATATTTTGAAATAGTACCAATAACATATATAAGTTTTTTTAATCCATTTATTCAAGGTATTTAGGTGTGGTAGTTCAATGATCAACAAATATTTACAAAATCTAATGAATCCACAGTTTATTTGAATACACACATAATTGTGAATTTAAAATAATTTAAATATTTCTCCATATGCACCATAATATGGATTACTCCTTCTGACATCACCGTTAACAATGTTACTCTCTTTTTGTTGAAACTAACATATCAATTCATTTAGTATTACATTAATCAGATTAACTATTTTGGGAAAAACATCCATTTAAACATATTCCATTATTGGAAAGGAGAAGTCTATCACCCACAAAATTCCAATTTATCATAGGTTTTCAAAAACTTGTTTTGAAATAGATGTTCCCTCATGGTATCTAATTTCATGAAATATCTACATACGTATTTTATATATGAAAAACTAAACAAATCACATTTATATACACTTATGAAATAAATAAATTCTTTAATCCCCTGAAAATATTCTAGAGAAAATTTATTTGAAGATTAATCCAACACTTATCAAAATCAATATCTACTAAAAAAGTAAAAGTATAAAATTATAAAAAATATATGAGTAAATCCATATTCAAATTAAATATGTGGGAAAATATATATATAACTGTAGTTATGTTAATGTAATTTAAAAAATAAAATAATTAAAATGAATGAATATATACAAATACAAAATATTTATATATTATTATATCACAAATGATTTTATGTTTCAAACAGAAAATAATTAAAATTAATAAAGTAATAATTCAAATATCTATACTTAAGATGAACATATAATATTATAATTTTAATTATAAATATATATATTTTTATTTTGAAAATTTTGAAAATTAATGCACTATTTATATTTTTAAATTAATATATAAATAGAGATATAAATATGTGTGTGTGTGTGTGTGTGTGTATATAATTGGTTACTGAAAATAATATATAATGATATAATGAAATAATGAAATAATTAATTATTAAATTACAAATTATAATGAATATATCAATTTGGGAAGTTGAATTATAGTTTCAAACATGTTTTCTAAAATATAAAAAAAATCCATATAATCTACGGAAGGAAATTGTGATTTAAAAATTTGAATAAAAAACTATTTTCTAAAAAACCAATAAAACCATATTATGAAAAAAGAAATTAATCCAAATGAAAATTCAAGTTGAGATAATTAGATTAAACATAAATTTCATCAATAACTCGTGTTTCTATGGAATAAAAACGAATTGGGGAAGGGCACAAGGAGTAACGATTGGGTAGAAGATGAGAGGGGTATCACAATTTAGAGGTTGGTAGTAGTGTGGAGTAGAGTAACCACAAGGGGTCACAAACACAATCTTGAGGGGAGTTATAAAAATTAAGGGGTTGACAGTCGATGAGGGGTTGTTGGGGTGATCAATTATTGGGCAAGTGTGGGAGGCCAAAATCGAGAGACATGTGAGGGGATCTAATCATGGGCAGTGTGGGGATCGAATTGAGGGGGACATGTTGTGGGGGAGAACGTAGAGTAGGGGTCATATATTAGGGGAAGTATGAGGCTCCAATCAAGGGGTATCACATAGAATGTGGTGGTCTTGGTGGGAGTTTTATATGGGGGAGGGAATTCACTGGGAATTGTGTATGGGGGAGTGACATCAACTTGAGTAATTTGGGGAGCAGGGTGGGAGGAATATGGGGAACGAGTAGTTTATACTTAGGGTGAGAGTAATAAATGATGTGAGTGTAATTTTCTTAGTCCAAATTAATTCCACTTGGTGATCTTTATTAGTATCAATAGAAGCCTCCAAATTATTGTTTCCCAATTTTCCTAGTACATCTACCCATATTTCTGGCAGTTCATAACAAAAAACCATATAAAATTATTTATAATCAATTAAATATATTCATATTTTTATTAAAATCATGAAAATTATTAAATCATAAAATAATTTCACATTTCATATAAATAATTCAATAATTTCCCAAGAGTATAAGAGGATGCCTAATTAATGTTTTTTAATGCATCACATGAAAAAAGATAATTAAAATCTATGTAGAATATGAAAAGAAATATCATCATGAAACTATATTTACATGTGTAAATAAGTCCTAACATCTGATTTAACCGTAAAAACATCAAAAAAAACATAAGTCTTAACTTTTAAACAATGAGGAAAATTGAACCTCATTGATAGTTCATCATTTGGATGAGTATTGATGACAATAATCTAAATATAATGCACTATTTTAAGGAGATAAATAGAGAATGAGTTAATATAAAAGGAAAGTGAGCCTATGTTCTTATATTTTTGATGAAAAGGACCATAATTTTTTACACCATATTTATTTATGTTTTCTCCTTTTATAAAACCAGAACAGATTTTCCATTACCCTACCATCTACACATATCATTTATAATCTTATAAAATTTAATTTCATATTATTAAAAAATAAATAGGTAATTTATAATTGTAATTACCATGGACTAATTTCCAAGCACCATTTCACCATATTTCCTCACACAATAATTAACAATAAAAAAACAAATATCCAATTTCTTTTAAACTCACTCTCTTTGATTCACATATAATTTCTAATTTATATATATGTGTATATATTACTCTTAAAACACCCACAAAATCCTCATCACACATCCTCTATAGAATTGGGGGGATCGGGTGTGGGGGGGGGGGGGGGGTTGTTAGGACATGTTCCATTGGAACAATGACTCAAACAAAATTCAAGTCATAGTTCCAGTGTAACATGTATTTAAGAACTTCATTGGATCCTTTTAATTATTGAAGAGCATGTGGATCCCACACTCCCTACAACCATAATACAAACACGCACACCTGCAACTCTCTCTCACACACCTTAAAATATTTTTTAAATTCATTTATTAAAAAACAAAAATACACCCAAACACACAAAAACACACCAACACACACACACACATTTATATATCATTTTATTATAATAATAATATAGTACATTATTATTAATATTATCTTGTAATACCAAATAATTATAATGATAATTTTAATATTAATATCATTTCCACTATCATTAATATTAATTATCAATCTATATAAAAATATCTAAAATATTATTTAAATAATGAAAAATAATTATTCCACCTACGAAATTATAATCATTTAATAAAGAGATATTACTTTCATATAGAATAATATCATCATCGGTTACAGTTCAAAAACACTAGTCAATTTTTATATGAGAAACACCCTTTACAAAAATAAATCACTCAAAATACACATTAAATATATTATTATTATTATATTAAAAATAATAATAATAATCTAGTGAATAATTACACTAAAATTATTCAACTCTAATCAACATACTAAAAATGTCATTTAATACAAAACAAACGATATCTTGCTACACATTAACAATTATTGTTATTAAAATATGATAATAAAAAACTATCTCAATATTATTATCACTCTTGACCCATTAAAACAATATTTTTTTTAAAAAAATTACCAATAAAATTAAAACTATTAAAAATATACATTAAATTTTAAATAAATGTTATTTTAGTGTTTATATAAAATTTAGAAAATAAAAATTGAAATTTTCAAATCACTAGGTGTTGTAGTAAGTGTTCATTATATCTTTATTTGTTCTAACATTATGAACTAATATTCCTAGTTATTTATGTTTCATTATGTGAGTCCATCCCAAATGATAACATATTTTGAATACCCAAAGAATATATGATCTCTACCACATGTTTTTATATGATCTATACAAATGTAACTTCTAAAGTCCTTATTGCGATTTCATTTTAATATTTTATTAGAATTTCATTAGTTCTTAAATAAGAAAGTCATTATTAGAGTGGTTTTCAGGCCATAATAACTGGTCCAATTTTGAAACAATCATGAGAAATATATGTTTCCATTTACTTTTTATTTTTTCTCATAAATTTCAAACAACTTTTTTTTGGAAACTTTTCTTTTCTATTTAAAAATTAAAACAATTCTATAAATTTTAATTGTATGACACCACTATATTTAGTGTTTACAATGTTATTTCATGTTGAATTACTACTATAATAATGGAAAAACTATTATAATAGAAAATACACACATAAATAAAACACATTACCCTAAACAATATTACATTGAACAAATTTCAATTAGGGGTATTGTTTTAAAAATATTTTTATTTTTCATTCATAGACCCATATTTATAAGGAAAATAAATTTTTATATTTCCACTTATAACATCTCATCATACACATTTAAACCATATAAAATTATAATTTAGTATATATGGGAATCAATGAATCAAACAAAATAAAAAGGGTCGCTAAAATATGATCATAAGAAAATTATCTCTCATATTGAACCAAATGAATTTCAAAAATCATATCTATGTATCAATATTTATCTATGTGTCACACCAATTAATGAAATTACCTTGATTAAATCACTCTAATGGAACCTTAATGGGTGGTACTACAAGGACTCATGCCTGCCTTAATATAAACTGAAGGATACTGATTAGCGATGAGAGTCTATAACCAATTTGGGGAGACTATAATCTTAGTAACAAAACATAACATAAAAATCAAATAAAAAAATTAAATTATTACATTAGAGTAAGTGTAAGTATTTATAAATAAAATCCAAAAATGAATAAAATATGAAAATGGTATACTATAACAATAATGGAGCTCCTTCTTAGCATATATTCATATAATAAGTATCTTTTATCAGGTCGATCAGTATAAAATAAATTTAAAATTAAAAAATACTGACAAAATAATAAAACATGAGTCCCTCATCAGACCTACATCCTTAAAACTCAATCAAGCTACTCTAGTTAGATCTGCTCATACAACATGTCACCTAGAAGTATAACATGAGACTTCACACTCACCATCCCATATAGGGTGTGAAAATAAAACTTGGTTGGGATCCACCAATATCTCCCTTATATATGTCATCATATATATTGTATAGAAGCATAGTAAAATAAAACAAGTATAAACATATAAATTTCATGAAATAATGTCATGTAATCTTGCAATAACTAGGCTACCACATCACCTAACCCATCTTCTTTATCCAATGTTGATGATACATCCATCGAAGTCACATATTATAAGATGATCATCCAGATAAAGGAGAAACACATCCAAACTCGATCATACATGAATCACACTAATAAAAGAAAAAAATAAAATCAAATATCTTGCATACTTGAATCCCATTTTTGGAAATAGAAATTCATAGATAGAACATGGTGAATAGTAGCCCTATAATGTTAATCTAAAATCTAATCCAGATCTAGGATCACATAGTAATTGGAAATCCTATCATATTAAATCAATACAACCAACACATAATAATGAAAAACACCTGTAACTATACTAGATGATAAAAAATAAAATAACAACATCACTTTCCCTAACCAACATCATCACACCTCACCATATCAATATACCACTACTAAAAAATACCCATAATGATCTTATCCCTTATGCCAAATACTAACCACAATCCTGACCCTTATGTATTACTTGGAAAACCTAATAAGTAATCCTCTGTGAAGCCGTGTACTATACCAAAGGGTCTTAAAGAAGATCATATCATTCCCTACTCACATATTGGGAGAATCACTTATACCAAATAACAAATAGTGGTACATCATATGATATATAGGTTCCCTTGTGGTACCAACCCATGAACTATGCCCCCACACGGGCTAACAAAAATTCAAACTAGTGTCTACCTATAATATTACCTTTCTCACACTAACTAATTTTCTCAAGGGTTCCCACTTTCAGTCTATAATCAAATCACACTTCTATCTCACATTTTAAAGGAACTCCATGCCTAATGGATCCCTACCCCCACTTTATAATCTCTATTTTACATTATAAACACTAAATGAATGTAATTATTTCATTTTATTATCCTATGAAATGGATAAATCAAGACCAATGGCACCTTGATCTCTAGACCCATCCCCAATAACATTCTCCTCACACCCATAAAGTCTAATTATTTTAAGGATATCACTAATTTACTACATAATCCAATTTCAATTTGAGGAACTTTATTCAATTCATTAACCTATTCATGAGACACTCAAATCACTAATATATGGATTAAACATCTCCTAACATTCATTTTGGGACTCACCCAACCCCATATCCTAGAATTTTTATACATGGAGACCAACCCCAAGGCACATATATGAAATAAAGAAGAATTATCATGGATATAGTTAAGTATTAAATGAAGAAATACCTCTAAAACAAAGATACAACCCTTAATACATGATCAATAAAGAATCATTTAAGATTTCAAAAGACTACACCAATCCATAGGCCCCCATCTCACACTATAAGCCTCTAGAAATTTATTATAATCATTTAAAATAAATTATAAAATTTAATTCAAATTGGTATAATTATCAAAAAGTCAATGAACAGACTTATATGGTTGAAACCTTGAGAAATGGTATTTCCATTACCCAAGGAATTATCCCAACACTCATATGAACAAATACTAATGGATAAAAAGAAAAAAATAGTCATTTTTAAATAATATCAATGAAATACCTCTAAATTATCCCAAAGAATCTTAATATTATTCAAACAGTGGTAAATGGGCTGTATTCATCCTCTTTAAATTCCCTCAATCCACCTCACTTTGAATCCCCATGATTCAAAGATGATTCTACCACGATCTAGTAGAATAATATTTAAATGCATTGGAAAGACCATCCAAAATTAGAGAAAGATCCAAGAAGATAAAGATAAGAGATTTATAGAGGAGATTTCCTAGATCTTACATGGAGAAACAATCCCCAATCAACTAGAAATATTTAGTAAAAAGGGGGGTTAAAGGTAAGAAATGAGGGGGAGGTTCACCCAAGGCCTTCAGGCCAGTTGATTCTCAAGGCCTTTGGGCCACCTTAAGGCCTTAGG
The DNA here is from genome assembly GCA_963277665.1 of Viscum album. Lineage (NCBI taxonomy): Eukaryota > Viridiplantae > Streptophyta > Magnoliopsida > Santalales > Viscaceae > Viscum > Viscum album. Next base: position 817,201,816 of record OY728162.1, read on the forward strand.
GCCACCCCATGGCCTTCGGGCCACATGAATGCAGGCCCAGACACACTACAAAAAAGGAGCACCCGCAGAAGAGGATTCAGAGTAGGTACACTCACCAGAGCAGAGCCAAATGGATTGTCAGAAAGAGAGGGTATGGCTATGCCATCGGTACCAGCCTGTGCTTGCACGGGAAACCTAGCCAGACGGTCATGCAAAGGTGGAGTTCTACTATCATGATGTAGATGCTGGGGAGGGGAAGTTCCTTGTAGATACTCGGGTTGAATTCCTTAAGACCTTCGGGTCATGTAATCTCTTAAGCCTACGGGCAATGTAATCTCTGAGCCTACGAGCCTTGTAAGGGTTCCCTCTCATCCCTCGAAAGGGGGGGTTATCAAAATCAATAAAAAATGAAGGCCTTTGGGCCATTCAAGGCAAGGGGGAGGTTCCTATAAATTCCATATCTTAAGTGCCTACATATCTGAAGAAGGAAGGGTGATGACCCAAAAATGACAGGTCTTCCCTTCTAAAAAAAGAGTAATTTTGGTCAATTAAAATATGAAACAAGTGGTTATGGCACCATTCCCAACATCTATGGAGAGATTATGGTATTAACCAATTGATTAATTTGAAACACCAACACCTATAATATCACTTATAACATTATGACCATGCATTTATGTGTGACCAGTGATTCACAGCTTATCCAAGAACTTAGGCGAGGGATGTAATAATCCTCCCCCTAACCACCATCATTTGTGAAATCATTTGTTTGTGGAATGACATATCTCCCTAATAAAATCCTCACTACACAATTATTAAGCTATGGTCACTTTGAATATAAGCTATGCCACAATGCCCCATGTAGTGGAAATGTGCCTCATGTGTAAGAGAATCCCAATCCCATTATAATACCAACTCCTAAAACATCTAAAAAACCACCGTAAAACCATAAAAACACCCAAAACATGTAAAAACCCTCTTAGAGCTGTTAAAAATTTCATAATTTTTCTACAAATATAAATTTTCAAATTATCCCTTGCTTGGGACAAAAAATTCAAAATCCCACTTATTTTACCAACACATCACATAGTGATTTTTTAAAAACTCATTACCATAGGGATTATCAACCCCAATAATATTTGGAGATAATATATTGATACTAACTAAATCCATCATAATCCAATGCTACTACTCACTCTAGATTCTTATTGGTAGTTGGTCCACTATACACACAACTAATCTTACCAAATTGTCTTTTCACCAAAACCTCCTAGTTTGAAACCACACATAAATCAATCACCACATAAATTATGTATCCAATAAATAAATATCTTCAACATGAAAAATTATATGCATAAAAAATAATTGGATTCCCCATTCACCAATATCCATAAAATAGGATCCAACTTCCCATGATATCGACTCCAAATCCAAAATGCAATGTCTCCCACAAATGGCATCATGGGACACACAATTGACCGAAACTCACACCTCAATACCCACTGAAAACTTTGATGGTAATAACCACCCCAAATGAAATAACAAATTAAGTATGGTCCTAGAACTAGATATGGTTCATTAACACACTCTATATCTCCTATAGAAATAATAACCTCATAAAATTTCATTTCATGATAATCTTTTCCTAAACATAGATATTCAACAATACCCAAAAAAGTGGGAGTCCTATATGAATGGATTATTATAATGATCCAAAGAATATGATTATACATAACATCATCATGTAGGATCATGACAATTTTAAATTGATATTCCAAGAAAACCACCACAAAATATCCCTCCTCACAGAAACCCACTCCATTATAGAATCATGATCCCTACTTCTGGGTTATTTTTAGTTTGATGACTCAAATATCCCTTTCTAGATTCAGCTGAACTTTATCCATTGACACCAAATATTGATAAACTATATCATAACAAAGCATTCCATTTTCACCCATAAAACCAAATTGAGCTTATACCATCATCCCTAAACCACTTTATCACATTAATCAACCAAAAAAAGTAAAAAATTTATCTCATTAAGCACATGAACTGATCTAACAATTTCATGACTCACCCTAGGTGAGAAATTATCAGTAATCTATCACCAAACAGTGTTACATAACTATAAATAAAGTTATCCATGCCTATTTCAACCAATCTTCTTAACATCAATTTTTATCCCTTCATGTGACATAAACTAGAGTATCTAAAGAATCACTACACACCCACCCATTGGGTTGTTTCATCGAAACTACCCATAAGATATGTTACTTAAAAACACTTATCATTATATGAGAAATTACCACCTGCGCATTTCTCATTTATGACAATATACTCTCATGATGGTCATTTTTAATGAAATTCATATTTCTCCTCAAACTTTCATCCATCCAAGATCCCATTATTCCTTAAACCTCTTGTAAAAAAACCCATTGGCTATATAAAACATACCTTTTGAGAAAGTTACTTCATCCAAATCCTCATGACCACCATACCTTATATGTATTTATAAAACACAATCCACCACCGTAGGTCATGAACTACTCTAAAACATAACTTTGGTTTATAAACTTAAAATATGAGTTGAAATCAATCATAATAATTCCAAGAAGGATATATTTTCTCTCTTGTATCTCTCATGGTACACTCATTCCCATAATTACCTAACTATGGACTAAATATAACCCAACACTTTATTACCCAGTGACCAAACATTACTCTTTCCTTTGAATCATTTACCCATGATCTTATCATCTTTGAATACATCATAACATGAAATTAGATTCATAAGAAAAAATCTTTCATTCTTCCCACATGTGAATGTAGACCATCCAAATCATACTATTTGAACATAAACAATCATCTAAATAGGAATATCCACAATACCCACCCTATCTGGAGGAACATATAATAATCTAAAAGAAGATCTCTAACTATCTTGATCCACTCAATAGTCTCTCATCAACCAAAAACTCTCATATATGTATAAATTGGTAACTAGGACTCATCTCCGATGACCAAAATAAGGCATTTCATACCCAAAAAACCCTTTAATGGGTGGTTATATTCCATGAGGATAAATACAAGGATAACAATATTAAAGAATAATAGGTGAAAATTTTAAGAGAATTTTCAATTAATTAAAGTGTCAATATTAGGTTATTTACGAAAACACTGATTAACATATTATATAATTTTTAATTAATTGAAATTTACTTCCCAAAAGGATTTCCCAAATATTCCCTTTATCCTAAGCATATTTTCCTAAAACCATTTACTATTTTGAATAAAAAGTTTTACCCACAAGTAGTTCTGAAAATATCTATATAGAACTACATGAAAATTATAATACATAGACTAACACTCACTTTCCAACCAAGGACAAGAGAAAATAAAGAAATAAACATCTCACACTAAAGCAATAATATATTTGTAACAACTCAATAATTATATTAAAAATAAATAAACAAAAAATTTCTACCTAGTAGCTTGAGATTTCCATATACATGGTCTAGCTACACACCCAAAATATGGTACATCCCATACTCTGACAACATCCTACCTCCAACTAATAGTACACCAAAAAAAAGTCAAAATAAAGGGATCAGGTAATATATGAGTCGCGATGAGAATGGGATTAATCAATTTTAGTAAAATTTAATTCAATTACAATTTTAAACTTTTTATCACTTTTTTCTTTTAACCTCCATCACTATTAGGTTAGTTCTCATCTTTTTCCCTCTTTTAACCATCATTATTTTTTGTATAATTTCCTAAAACACACAGAAAGTAAACAACATAATATAATGTTCACCAATCATTTTGAGAAGGCTAGTCCTAGGTGTGATTTTTATTCCCTCATGATCAGAAGACCAAATAGATTCATAATGTGAGTTTTATATTATAATCTTCCAATAGAATACAAGTATGCATCCGTAAAAACTCATTTTGGTGCATAATGTACTCAAGTATCTCCCATATCATTAAAATTATAAGTAGGGGTTAGAAAACATATTCTCATTCCAATTAACAATAATTCAATATTATTAATGGGTTTTTTATTATTTATTTGTCTTCCCTTGATATGTATCAAGTTACTTCTTAAATTTATATGAAAATTTATACATAAAACCTCTTCTTATCATAGTAGAAAAAATATTTTACCACTACATCTTCTTCTACTACTTTTGTACAAAAAAGAGTGACCAAATCTATTCTTCTTATAATGGACTTCATGTCAAACTCTATTGATTCTTCTTCTTCAATTTTTCATCTTATTATGTTCTTTTTTTACTTCAGTTTATAAACATAATTACATTGGTTATTTATATTCTATGATACTAATTTTTTTATATGATAGTTTCTAGTACCATGTATTCTCTATCTTTTCATAATGAAAATATTATCTCTATAGTAATTGTATCACACTTCATATGTTTTATTCAAAAACCTAAAATTATATATGTATATATATATATTTGAATAATATTAATTACAACATCAGTTCATCTTGTATAGATTCACATAATACCATGTGAATATTTTAATTCAAATCACCAATATTTTTGGACATTAACTACCTTGTAATTTCATATCTAAATTCCCTATACATCAATGATAATTAATAATTTATGTGGTATTCTACCTCATAAAAAACTAATCAAACTACAATTGATAGAATCATGTAGCAACTAATGTGAATTCCATATTACTTCCATAATCATGGAAATTCTCCTTATTTATCCATGGAACACATTTTTCTTTTTATGGTAATGTTCAAAAAAATTCACTACATATGCCTCTATACACTAGTTTTTTTTGGACAAATCCACCATATTTTTCTACATGAAACGTATCATGAGTTATTTCATATTTTTTATATAATAACAATTACTCATTGAATTCTTCATATTAAATATGAATGTGTAAGTTTGAAAACATTTCTTCCTATTTCATAGTTTGAATCATCCATTTAATTATTCTAGTCCCTTTATTATTACGTATACTTGTACCATGATAAATATGTCTGGATATATATATTTCATTGAAGAAAAACACACCTATAAAATTCAATCAACTACATTACTTTTAATCAACAATGGACCACCCTTACACATCTAATATAAAATATGAGTTACCTTTATGTAGGCATCATAATTATTGAATTACCATTATGCATGATTTATTTTACCCATACCGTGATAACCCATGTAATTCTAGTAATGAATAAATATTATGATTTATAAGTAATTACTTTTGGGATTCATATTCAACAATTATTTGTAATAAATGTTATACAAATTTTTCAATCAAAATTGAAATATTTATTATTTTAACTAAATGTTTTTCCATGTATTACATGGTTTTATATAGAAAGAAAAATTTTAAAATTAGAATCTAATTAAAATTAATTCATTTTGGGAATTATAATATCAAATTTGTATCAAGCTTAATTTTTGGTACTTTTATAAAGTGCTTTATTTTTTGGATTAATATTGGAAAATACCATTATTACAAAATACCATAAATTTTACGATATCATTAAGATGTAATTTTGATTTTAAAATTCAAAAAAAACATTTTATATATCGAATATTTTTTAGGAATAAAAGAAATCATTTTTAAATATTCTTTTGGATTTGGAAACTCATGATTTAATTTCTGGAACATTAGTTATATTTTTTTTAATTGAAAACTATTTTTAAATATTTGCATTTAATAGATTGGTTGAAAGATTCCATTCGATTTTGGAATGTTATAAATGTCATAAATCATTATGTTTTAAATTATAATATAATTAAACTCATGATAATATATAATGTATATAATTTTATTGTAAAAACAATTTTATGCTTAAAATGGGTATATTTCTAATAGTTGGTTTTCATTTGTTCTGTGCACATATATTAAAAGTGATTTAGGCCACTTTTTAAAAATGAATATGATAAAATGGATTTCATTTTTAGAGTAAAAAGTTTATAATTTAGTTATAATTATCCTATTTCTCATCACATAAATAAATTATCTAGGTAAAAAGTTAAGTTATATTTTTAAAGGATAAAATGGGTTAAATGGTATTAAACAATGAGAAAGGGATTAGAATATCTCTAAAACTCATTTAAATATGATTGGTTTAGTCGATTTAGAACAAAAATATTATTTTATTTTTAGTTGGGTCACCTTGGATCTACATTCCAATGAATAATACATTATATTATTTTAAAATATTGAATAATTAAAGGGGTGACACTCCCCTTACTTATAGAAGGAAACCTCATCTTCTCAATTCTTCAAAAATATTAAGCACTTTAGCTCCACCAAGATCTACTCAAATTACTTACCACACTCCTTTAAACTTAATTTAGGCCTCTTTATTCTCCAAATACCCATCCAATAATTTTTAAGGTGTATTCTAAAAGAGGATATCCAAGGAGGAGTTATATTCCCTAACCAAACTCTTTCGTGTTTATATCTTCTTCTATATAAAAATAATTTGTTATAACCAATATAAAATAATTAAATGAGTATATTATCTATACTAAATTGTTATTATTTTTATTGAAATTTTATTTTCTACCTCCATTCCATCCTTTGGTAAGTCAAAACATTTGTTGTGAGTAAGTGTGGCTACCACCTCTATGAAGCAATGTGTTTCATTTTTCATCACAGCATCACATAGATGGTCATAAAGATGGAATTAATAAATATATAATTTATTTATGAAATTATTCTGATCCATTAAATACAATATATTATTTAACATAAAAATATTCAATCCATTGGAAAATGACAACATCACTCATGCATACGTGTAGACCAACATCCCCATGAAGTAATGTGATTCATTTTTCATTTCCACCATACATGAATAGTCATAATGATGAATTTAATGAATGAATATGATACTTATAACACAAAAATGATTATGGAAATATAATCCTTTATCTATTTTATTTACTTTCATTATCCCTGAAAAATAAAAATGTCATTAATGTGTACGTACAAACTATTGTCTCCATTAAATGATGTGATTCATTTTCCATGAAATACTTACATGGTTAATTTGAAAATTGAATTCAGTGTATAAATATAATAAATAAGACATGAATAATATTATTAAATCATTTCACCTTTACCATGGTCAACTTATAAATTCTATTTTAAATATTATAGATAAAATGATAGAAAAAACTCATACATAAACTTTACAGATTTAGTAACTAAATAAAAAATGGTAATGAATGAAATAAAAGGTATATAGAAAATTTAATGAACATGAAAATTTTTATCGAGCAATTAAATTACTAATATGTATTTTTATTTAGGATTTATAAAATTTATGATGCTATATGGGATGTATGGTTAGTTACTTTCCCTTAAAACCTAGTCTTAATGTTTCCTTTCAAACACATTTTCCTCGAGATCCATATTCATTTAAAATTTCCATAATATTTTTTTAAGGTTTATAAAGGTAATTTGTAACTATTGTTTTCATTTATATACAATGATTTAGAAATTAATATTTTCAAATATTTCATTATGGATTATTTTCTATTTTTACAAAATAGAAAAATATTGTTTTTTAATCATATATGAATTTATTGTCTTGTCCATCCATCATAACCATTATTTTTTATCATACATAATATAACAGTTATAATGGGTTGACAATGAAAATCCTATACTTTCGATTCCAGAAATTTTTTACATTATATGTTTTCAAAAGAATGGGATAGTTATCCACAATTTTATATAAAAATGAAAAGTGTGTTTTCTTATGGAAAAAAATGTGTTTGAAAGTGATTTATGGTGAAAATATATATGCTTACCAAAAATTCTCAGAATATGGTACTATAGAATTATATATGATAATGGGTGTGACCAATAAAGCTCCTGATGATCGGTGAGACCTATATAGCTTTGCAATTAATTAGGTAATGATTTAGTCAGTGATGGAAAAAATTAGCGAGATAACCATGTTGGTTACTCCAATGGAATTAAATAGGCTTCAGTTATTCTGATATGGGTTAAACAAGATTGGTCATGGTTTATGAATATGATGCCCCAGGATACCTATTTCACGATTATTGAGGGGTTATATAGAAATATTTTGATTTCAGAGGGAAATAAAAGTGTGTGAGCAATGAAAGTTGAATGTTTTTTTTAAAAGGAATTTTCACGAGTTATCATGTTCCTTAAAATGCCTCATTATTTTCCAAATCATGATAATAGTTTTAAAATGTTTTTTTAAAATTAGTATTTTTTTATGTGTAATTTGTTTTATATGGTCAAAGTTTTATTGTTTAAAAGACAAACATTTTCATGGTTTTTCATGTTTTTCACTGGACTAAAGAATTTTTGTTATTTTTATATCCCTTACTAACATTTTTTTGCACATCTCACATTTTTAATCAAAATTTCATAGGATATATAGATTATTAAGACCTATAGAAAGGTAAAACTTTCAACTTTATATTTTTCTTAAAGGAAGAATAAATTTCTAGAGTGAAACAAGGGTGTAAATAAAAATCACTATGTTTATGGAAAGAATATACACTATATAGATTATCCACATTATTATGTAATATTTTTTTGTCTAATTCTCTAAAACTATAAACTTAAGAGAACATTGTAATATAATAATGTAAAATCGTTTCTATTAAGCTTACATTTACTCATTTATAATGTAACGGGTTGTTATACTTATAATGTCCCAAATCGAAATCCAATAGATAATGCCCTGAGCCTATGGGTGACTAGGCCTCATGCACGCCTTTATGTATGCTAGAGGATTCCAAATAGTAGTGAGGGTCAGTGATGGTACAGTGGGGATACTATACCCTCATAATCATAGTAACACAGTGGTATCATAAATAAATACAAATAGTAAGTATAATAACAACCAAAAAAATAAAATAACCCATCGAGACAAAAATAATAATAATGAATGCCAAGGGCAGTGTCCTATACAAATTACGTGTATGTTAAGTATCTATACAGAAGAATGGAAATAAATTAAATTAGGTATCCAGTACAATACATGTACTAAAAGTATAAAAATTCCCAAAATAAACTATCTCCAAATAGCGTCACGAGAAATATCTTGGTCCTATTCCCCCCTAAACCTATTCAATAATCAATCAATCACCGTAAAGAGGGAACTTTCCCATTTCTCTACCCACATCAATTAAGTCTATTAAGGCACCAAATGGAAACCCAAGAAGGGTGTGAGATAAAAATTAGTAGGCCACCACTAAGGATGTCTATAATAAGTACACTCTGTGAATATAAGTTGAAGTAGTGTCCATGTATAATAGGTATAAAAACTGTAATGTGGTAGTGACAATATAAATTATATTAAGGATCAATATGACCAAGAAACTAAATCATATGGGCTAAATATAAATCATGGAAAACATCATTAATATACTACACTTTGTAACTAAGTATCAGATCTATACAAGTCAGGATCCAAGGAGTAGAAATTTCAAAGGAATCCAAATAGGTCTTCAAATCAAAGTATTAGAAATGTACAAGGCATCCTAATAGGTCATCATATCCAAGGATTAGAAATTTCCAAGAGAGATTAATAGGTAGTTTGATACAAGGAGAAGAATGATCCAAGGAATCTTAATAGTTAATTAGATCCAAGGAGTAGAAGTTTCCAATGAATCATACTGAGTCACATAAATCAGATTGAAGGAGTAGAAATGTCCAAGGAGTCATAATAGGTCCTCAGATCTAAGGAGTAGAAATGTACAAGGCATCATAATAGGTAATAAGATACAAGGATTATAAATTTGGAAGGCATCCTAGTGCGTCATGTAAACCATATCCAAGGAGTAGAAATGACCAAGGCATCCATGTATGCTAAGTAAACATGATCCAATGATTAGAAATCTCCAATCCATCATATTGAGTCACTGATGCCGTATCGTGGGTCCATTACTATCATCATAACCAATTTTAAAACCATTGATTTAGACATTTCATTAATCCAATAATAATCATACACAAGCTGAGGGATTATTCAGGTCATAAGTTTCATATAAAAATTATAATGTGAATTAAGATGATTAAAATATTTAACAATAAAATATATTTCCACATTCAGTTACCATAAATAATCATAAGATAAACAAACCCCAAGGGTGGTATAATCATGGAAAAAGGAAATAACTCACCCCATGGGTGGTTTCTTTTTAGTTCAAAAACCTCCAACCTTGTATAATGATTTAAATTCATGTCTCAAACATGAATTGAAAATCTGATTAAAGGTTTATTAATTTAGGAAGCAGCATCCGAAATGTCCAGTGTAAATAAAAAAAACAACAATGTTTAAGTAAACATACTTTGAGGGATAAGGTATAGAATACCTACCATAAGTTTTTTGAAGATTTCTCATCCAATATTAGCAACTGATTTAGTCCATATCAGAAGAAAACAAAAAAATAGATGAACACCCTAAAAATAATGCATAAGATCCTACACCAAAATAACATTATTGGTAAAAAGAAAATCGATAAAATGATCCTATGGAGTAGAGATATTATTAGTGTATTTCCAAAGACCGGTGGTGGCTCGATCAGGGTCCATATGAGTGAGATATCACAAATAGTTAGAGGATTCTATAGGAGATCTCCAAAAAGGGAAATGGGTGACCAATTATAAAGAAATAAGAAAATGAGGGAGGGTTTTAAACATTTAAATACCTTAAAGGAAAAGGGGTTTTTACCCACATTTTAAAGGGATCATGATTTGGATGTATGATTGGCCAATAAATTCTCCAACCATGAGCCATAAACTACCTCAAGATATTCCACACATGGTCAGGTCACAAGGTTAGATAGATCATTCCCTGAATGTTTCTTTTCAATCTATTAAAAAGTCTATAGCAAATGCATTGTTGTGAGGACTAGGTTGCACAGTTAGGGAAAATTTTCATCCCTCTTATGTGTAATAAAACACCATACACTATTTTCTCTAACAATGAGGATTGGGATGCACAATTTTAATTAACCATGATTCCCACTTGTTTCCTCCAAAATTCAGTATTTTGATCTCGAAACAAGCCCAAGAAACCCTCGTTTACTCTATAGCCTTACTAGGAATTCATATTATGTAAAAACAAAACAATTAAACTGAAAACATGTTCCTTCATAAAAACTTATTACATTAATAACTCCCCACATTAAATAAACTCATATATGATTTTTTCCTTTTGAGGTTATTAAGGAATCATCTATGAAAATCTCTGATCACTAGGAAGGTAAATCAGCTTCTTGCTCTTAGGTATCTTCATGTACTTTTATGCGCTTCTGTATCACCTGCACTAAATGAAATAACCTACATCAAAGATACATAATTCTTCGATTAATAATACACAGTAGGTGCTCCTCAAAATAAGAATCTTCATCTAGCTAAACATCCTCCAGTTATAAAACATGCATTCAATCTGGATAATACCAGGTATTTGAGACATGTGAAAAATCTCATATATAGACTGGTATCTTTGAGAATGTTCTATCTGGTAAGATACTGGTCCAATTTACTCCATAACCTCAAGATTTCCTAAAAAACATGTTGATAGCTTACCCTACCTCTGAATCCATCGATGGACTAGCCTTGGTGAAATACACAATAAAAGCTGATCGCTGACCTTAAAGTCAAGTGGTCGTTGATAGAAGTTTGAATATGACTGCTGCCTAAACTAAGCAGTCATCATGTACTTATTGATTAGTTTTAGATTCTCTATAGTCTCTCGAACAATATTTAGTTCAAGTAGTGTTTCTTACCCTACCTCTAACTAGTATAGAGTTGATTGGAATGGCCTACCATATGAGGCCTCATAAGGACCCATATGGATGGTAAATAGAAAATTGTTATTATAAGTGAGCTCAACTAGGGGTATATGTTTCTCCAAGAACCGCTAAAGTAAAGTACACATGCATGTATCATGTCCTCTGAAATCATATTCATACTCATTTTCTGACCATTGTTCTGTGGGTGATAGGTCATGCTTAGAAGCACCCATTTACCCAAGGCCCTCTATAACTCCAAGAACCGTGATGTGAAATTTTCATCCGTTCCAGATTTAATATAATGTGGAGCTACATGAAGGAGTATAAATACACTTATGCATAGCCTCCCTAGCTCATCCACTAAAAACATATCTTTAATAGGTAAAAAGTGGGATACCATCATCAACCGTTCAAAAACTATCCAAACTATATCATTTCCTCAAGGTGATTTAGGAAAATCTATCAAGAAATCCATGGTGAAATCATCTAAATACCACTCAGGAATGTACAATGGTTGTAAGAGTCCTGTCAGTCACTGATGTTCTACCATCACCTAATTATAGGTGGAACACCAAGTAATAAATCTAGTGATCTATCGTTTCATACCAGGCTACTAATATTGGCGACCTAAGCCTCAATACATCTTGGTGAATCCATGATGTACTACTGAATATGAGGAATGAAATTATCACATCAACTCCTCTAATATGTCTTCTAGAACTTATACATACCCATGTATAAGCAAGGTATCATCCTCATCCATAATCCAATCTAGTGATGAATCCTCAAATGAAACACTCTCCCTTTTGACTAGGCCCTCGATATCTAACAGTTTCCTCATCCTTACCTATTAAAAAAGGGTTTAGGTTTCTTATAAATATATGAGGAATTTATACCCATGAATTTACTAAACCTCAACATGAATCTATGAAAATAAGTCCATAATATACTACCCACCACTGGAATCCTTAACTGTTTGCGTGTGAGTATTTCATCTTAGAGCATTATCAACTACATTACCCTTCTCAGGTGTATAAGAAAGCTTGAATTCAAAATACTATAAGTATTCTACCCACCTTCATAGACTAAGATTAAATTAATGTTGTGTAAAGATATACTTGAGGCTATTATGGGCTGTATACACCAAAAAATGACCCCCTAGTAAATGATGTCACCTACATCAAAAGTCATGAACAACAATAGCTAACTCAAGATCATGAATTGGGTAGTTCCTCTCATGTGACCTCACCTAACAAGTCTTGTATTCCATGACTTGCTACTACCTCATCAGAACTAATCTAGCCTTGATACTTGATTCATCAAAATATACTATATAACTTTTACTAAACTTTGGTAGTATCATGATCAGTGATGAAGTCAGTCTCCCTTTCATCTCTTAAAAGGTTGTATCATATGATTTAGACCTTAAGAATTTCACACCCTTCTTAGTCAAGCCTATAAGAGGTGATTCTAGGCATGAAAATTCCTTAATTAAGCCCCTGTAACAACTGTATATCCCCGTTAAACTCTGTGTATCAAATAAATTCTTTAGGTTATCCAAGGATATCGTAGTTATCACCTTCTTGGAGTAAACTGATACTCCTGTATCTAAGATAATATGACCCAGGAAGTGAATTTTATACATCCAAAAGTGAAAATTTTCAATTAAAAAATTTAAATAATTCTCTCTTAGTGTGTGTAATATGATCTCAATATTTTTTTAATGGTTATATCATGTGTGAGGATACACTAAGAATTATTTCCTGAATACCACCCCAAAAAAATCCATTTGTGGATGGAAAACCCGGTTCATCAGTTTCATGAAAATTTTTAGTGCATTCATGAGACTGAATATCATAACTAAATACTTGTACAATCCATATATGCTATGGAATGTTGTATATTGTATATCTGATGTTATAATGCACAAATGATGATAATTTATATCTTAGATCAATCTTATAGAAAACTCGTGCTCTTTAGATCTGGTTAAAGAGATCATCTATATGAGGAGAAGGATATCAATTCTTAACCATAAAATGATTCAATATCCAATAATACACACATAAATAAAGGGTTATATCCACCTAATTTGAAAAAAGGACTGGTGAAACCCACATAGAATTACTGGTTCATAAAAAAACCTTTTCTTCCAAGTACTCTAGCTACATCTTGAGCTCATATAACTTAGTAGTATCCATCCTATAAAGTGGAATGGATTCAAGTGAGTCTCTAGGAACTATATTGATAGAAAAATCTATCTCTATATTGGGATTTAGTCATATAAATTCATCTGATTAACCATCCTTGAAACAATATATAACCCGACGTAAATTATTCTGATGTGGTCCTTTATTATCTAGATAAAATCTATAAATCGGGGCTATCATCCCACCAATCCCATAATGATCGTGACTAACTCAACTCTCATGGAAATCCCATTCAACCTTTTGAATAAAAACCCCACCCTATGGGGATGTGAAATTCACCCTTCTGTGATAAAAATCAATGTAATCATAGAAGGGAACTAACCATTCCATTTTAATAATGATATCAAACCATGTCATCTCATGGAAAATAAGTTCTCATATAAAGAAAAACCTACCTATCTCAAGGGGAACTCCCTACATTGTCATACACTCTATGATCACATCACGAATGGGGTATTGAGTGTCATCATATCTCATGAAAATTGAACATCCAAACCAAGGATCTGAATAATAGGCATGGATATGAAGAATGAGAAGCACATGTAATGAAAAGTGCATATATTAATGTAGAGGATACAAGAATAGTACCTCTCACTATAGAAGTTATATAACTCTTCTCCTTAGGTAACGGTTCCACTGCATATATCTGGCTTGACACTCAAACCTGTGATATAGTCTGGGTACCCTGATCATGTTCTCTCTACTGGTGTTGTAAGTCTAGTTTCAGGCTACCATGACCATGAACACCACCTCAACCGGATCAGTTGTCCATACTCCAGATCTCTTCATAACAAGAATCTAATGACTTGGATCCTAAACATAGAGTCATTGTGGACCCTCTCTCATTAGCTATGGGAGGTAAGGTCATGTAAATCCACATATATGACCCATCTTATCGTACTATCAACACTGAAATTCGCTTCTATCACACTAGATCATCACATGTCACTTCCTCCCACACTTACTATCGAAAATAGAAGTACTAAAACTCATTCTCTAGATGGTATTCCCTTCATGAGTGACCTCAAATCATCGCTTCCTGCCACCTAAAACTACGCCACTAGGTTGAGAAGATGAACTACCTTACTCTATGCCACCATCTTTCCTTAGGTTATGTTTAGTAATAAGTGCCTGATTTACAATTTTATATATTATAGGAAGACAAAATACATTCACCTTTGATGGGATTTCATAACTTATAATATCCTCAAATCTCTTAGATTTATATAACTCTTCCCCTAATAGAATAAGTTTGAAATGGGATAAATAGTCCATGAATATTAAGGCACCCTACTCTAAGTGCATAAACTATATTGATCTATCATTCCGAAATGTCTCGAGATAAAAATAATCATAGAAGTCCATATTTAAATCCCTCCAAGACATATAATAATGATGATCCTACTGATTAATAACATCAAACTATTTATTAGTGGAATCCCAAATCATATATGTTCCAAGATTCACTCTCTTATCATGAGGTGTCTCAATATGCTCTAGAATTTATAGCATGTTATCTAGACATGACTCTACAACCTGTGGTATACCATCTGATGACAATGTGAATGTATGCTACTTTAGAAACTCACGTGTAAACTCTTCCATTGTTGAGAAGAGTTGTGGGGATCCATGAATAGTATTTATAAAGCATAAAAAACCCTCTTGAAACTAGGCATTAACACCCACATTCATTATAACTAGAGGTTCAAGTGGCATTAATATTGGTTTTACTAGTGTCCTAGGGGCCATCACCTTAGGAGAATGGTTTTCACCACCCTTCTAGTGCACAACAATAGGTTGTCATGGTGAAATGTATCTATAAATTCCAAGAACATGCCTCAGACAATATTTTGGTAATGAAAAGAACCTTAATATATGAATAGGATATGTATAAGCCTTCCTATATATGAGTATAACCCATATTTTTGCTCTAAATTATAGGTTTGGGTGATATATAGAACAAAAGAATTCAAGATAACTACTTACTACCCACTACTAAGGTCATGTTACAGTCATGTTCTTAATTATAATTCAAGAATTCTAGTACACAGTGTTTAAATTTCAATTTATAGATGAAATTACCGTTTAATTTGTAATTGGAACCACTATTTTACACCAACATTTTTGTTTCAAAATTTAACACATTAAAATTCCTATTTATTTATATTACAAATATTCTTAAATGGTTTAATTATATACATTACCACTTACAATTTATAAAGGCTCATACACATTGTAAATTTAACTATGGAATCCATTTAATCACAACCATAAACACGTTCAATCCCTTTTGACCAATGGTTCGTTACTCATCATGGCATATTTGACTAAATAAGGTTTATACATCAATATATATAGGAAAGAACTACCAGGTTGAAGTGGGATCATTAAGTGACCAATTATGTTTCATAGTTTTTTTAAAAAAATGTTTGTTTAATAACAATTATATCTCACAAGGAACATATAATAATTTCAGGTTTTCAAGAAATTAATCATAGATGTCATAGAAAATGCATGGCATGTGAATTGCTTGCATGCCTAAAGTGATGCATGAGACAGACATCATATTTCCATATGAGGCCAAGGGAAAAATCCAAATCACAATCAGCACCAGAATACACATGAGTCTTCCAACAGTGAAATGAGATAAACAATAATAATGATAATTGAGAAATCAAGTCCCATTCCCAGGTAATTTGGATTTTCCCTGTACATGGTTTAGCTAATCCCAACCACATCTCATTAAAAATTACCAACTCTTTCCTAGTCTCCTATATACCAATTCAAAGAGAAAGACAAAAGAAAAGGAAAACAGATCTGATACCACTTTGTAACTTCCCAACCTGAAATCCACTAAGCTATGCCTCTAGATGGTGGGTCACAAGGCCTCCAGCTCCCCTCCCCATATGTCAAAGGCTACCAACTAGCAACATGGGTATGTGATGGTATAATGGGGATTCTATCACCTCATAATCAGAGTATAAAATCATTATCATAAATGAATAAAAATAATAATCATAATAAAAAACATCAAGGTAAGGTAAATCATCAACAAAACAACAATAATAATTAAATCCAAGTCCAATGTCATATAAAAATGATTTTTTTGTCAAGGACCTATAAAAAAGATATGAAATACATGCAAATAATAATCTTGTGCAATACGTGTATCAAAATTAAAAAAAATAACAAAAAGAAACTATCAAAAGATAGCATCACGAGCCATATCTCAGTCTAATACTCCCCACTCCTATTTCATAATCAATCAACCAC
Organism: Viscum album; assembly: GCA_963277665.1. Lineage (NCBI taxonomy): Eukaryota > Viridiplantae > Streptophyta > Magnoliopsida > Santalales > Viscaceae > Viscum > Viscum album. Next base: position 817,219,085 of record OY728162.1, read on the forward strand.
CATCAAGATGAAACTTTCCCATATTCTTATTTTCATCCCTGAAGTATTTTTGGGAACCAAATGGTGGCCTGAACAAGGTGTGAGAGAACACTCATTAGGCCACCACCAATGATTTCTATAACATGTCATGTCATTGTATATAATCTGAATAAGTGTACATGTATAATAGATATAAAACTGGTAAATAATAAGTGAAACTCTTTAGTATATCAAGGCTCATTGTGATCAAGAAACTAAATCATAAGGTCTAACTATAATGCATGGAAAACATAATCAATGAACTATGCCATATAATCAAGTATCAGATCTATAAAATCTAGGACTAAGGATTAGAAATGTACAAGGCATCTAAATAGGCTATGAGATCCAAGTATTATTAATATCCAAGGCATCATAATTGGTCATCAAATCCAAGTAGTATACATGTACTTGTAATCCTAATAGGTCATTGGATCCAAGGAGTAGGAATGTCCAAGGCATCCTAATAGGTCATCATATCCAAGTAGTATAAATATACAAGTCCTCATATTGAGTCAAATAAACTTGATCCAAGGTGTATAAATGTATAAGGCATCATAATTTGTCATCATATCTAAGGAGTATAAATTTACAAGGCAACCTAATAGGTCATTGGATCTAAGGAGTAAAAATTTATAAGGCATCCAAGTAAACTAGATCTAAGGAATATAAGCTTCCAATAAATCCATGTAGCTATGTAAACCACATCCAAGGAGTAGATATGTCTAAGGAATCATAGCGAGTAATCAGTGCTATACTGTTAGTCCATTACCATCATTATAACCAATTTATAAATCATTTCATTAAGAATTTCATTAATCCCTTAATAATAATGAAAAATCCAAGGGACTATCCATGTCATACCATTTATATAAAAATGAAAAGTGTAACGCCCCGACCCCAGCTACCCAGAGTCGGTGAATTATTACATAACATTGGCATGATCACAAGAAAGATCAAATCTCGAAAGACTGATTGGTTTAGTAGCCTTGGAAACACTAGATATATTCATAGGTTTTACATTACATCATAAAATGAAAAACTACTACAACAACATAAAGTCTCCATAATCCACACTCATATCCCCACATAATATCCCCGCAGGTCATTCATAATTTACTTCTTCACTTCCTGGGAAAAATAAAACATATAAAAGGGGTGAGATCAAATGCCCAGTAAGGATAAAAAAATAGCGGAAACTTTCATAAATAAGAATAAACTTTTAAGGTAATGTATAACTAAAACAAAGGGCTTTCAAACATGAACTTTCAACATGGTATGGCATAACTAAAATGAAATAATGCCATTTACTTATTCACATGGATATTCTACTAATCGAATAATCACATGCAAAAATCAATAACCACTTTCATAATGTTGGAATGCATAATGCCAGACTATCATAACCACATAGCCAAGGCCTCGTGCCAAGACTACAAATAAGATTTTGTCAAGGCCTTGTGCCAAGACACTAGTTTGTCTCATGAGACCTACCGATGCATCGAGGAGCTATAGCGGGCTCCACCCGTCACTTATTAAGTCCAATGCATTCCCATATGAAAAGGTTTAAACATAACATAAACATTCGTATTAAAACTAGCATACGAAATGTCAATAATTTCACCATAAACTATGAATGGTATAAAAATAGCACATCCATAGTCAAACATATCACAAAACCTTCAATACGATATAGAAGTTTTGTATCATAATAAATCAACTTCAAATAATCTTAAAATCCATCAAAGGATGTTGACGTAGATGAAATCAAAATTCTTTTTAAAGAAATATCTCCTTTTATTTTGAAATCATTTAAGATCCATATAAAATAAAACATTTTCTTTGAAAATATTCTTATAAGCTTGTAAGGAAAGCTTTGAAGATTTTATAACGGCGTAAAATAACCGCACCCACCGTATAAGTTAAAAAAACATTCTTACCTCAATTCTGTCGAAAAGGTTAAAAAGGACCTTGTTTTGAAAACGACGGAAAGATTCTTTTATAAACCTCTTATTAAAAGTCAAACAAGGGTATAAATGACTTTAACCCATATTCTTGTAAATAGTAAAAATGTTTTGAAATACATTTTTAAGAAACATGGATGTGGATGATAAAGATATCCCACTAGATTATTACGTATAAACAACCTCGGATAATGAAGAGATTTTGAAATAACCCTTACCTTGTACTTTTCCTTTGTTGGGGTCGGTTAACCTCCTTTAATTTAGGTAACTCACTTTGGTTGGAACCAAAGGACTTCTTGAAATGATTTCTGCCTAAGGGGAAGCTTCAAGGAGGAGTAGAGGGATGTGGGGAGCTTAGTTGGGCAGAGTTTGGACGAGCCAAGTGGCTTGAGAGGTGTGAGGAATGAGTAGAAGTGGTCTCCTTTTATAAGGGAGAAGAGGGGCTCTTTAGGAAAGAGTGAAAGTATTACTTTATAATATAATTATATTCGGTTTATAATGGTCCAAAAATCATTGAGGTCGAAGATAAGATGACTAATATTCTAAATAACATCAACCAATAAGAATTGGACAGGTTTTAGATAATATTTTAATCATTATAATCTTATTTATTTAAATGATTTATTAATGAGGTAAACATTGCATCATTATTGTGTCATTAATAATTTAAATTATTTGATGTCTAAAAATTATAAATAAAATATCATTATGTAGGAAATCGTTTTAGCTTTCTAATGGATATTTATAATCGAAAATCCAACATGTATAACCCTATGTAAAAATTGTTCTTTTAAAAGATGTAAGCTTATGCCATTTTTGTATTCATTTTAACTTAATTAAAACAAAGTGTCATTATCACTTACAAGTGGATCAATGGGGTCCCAAAATTGACCCAAATATGCCCATGGTCGACCATGTATCAACAAATTGGGTTAAGACACGTTTTAGGGTAATTTAGTATTATTATAATATTATTTTTTAACCCTTATTTACCGGATTTACCCTTAACCATGGAAAATAAAATATTTACCGCAGTAATTATTCAAAATGTCTAAAAATAAAAGTCACCTATTTACACAATTTGAACATCCTGATTCCAAATATGGAATCCATTTTTCTAAATTCGAAACACAGAAGTGGCAGAAATTAATTTAAAATTAATTCCCGCTGTCAAAACAAAAAGCGTGTTTTTAAGAGATAATAACTATCAAAAGATTGACACTTGTTTATGTTCGGTTTAATTGTAAAATTATGTCCAATGACCAAAATTATATTAAATGGTAAAAATATATTCTAAATATACTTTAAAACCACTCAAATTCATAATTTATCACTATTAATTATTTTGATTAAAAAGTTGTTTTTAATTAAAATTTAGTAATTTTCACTATTCATCAAAATATGAAAGTTATCCGAAAAGTACCAAAATTTCACCTAAGGCTAAATTATATATTCCGAATCCAAAAATGAAGCCTATTTTGAAATATAAAATATATATGATTTCAAAAAGTAGGTATTACTATTCATAACGGCTAGTTTAATTAGTTATGGTGTGTGTTAGAACTTGAGGTTGCGTACAACACACGCTATCGCATTATTCGAAGGGAAACATACCATGGAAGCTTGGGGTGTTACATTCACCCCTCTTTCAAATAATTGCGTCCTCGCAATTTCTAGGGTATTACTGCATAAAAAGACTCGGGTGGTTCTTCATCATAAGTTCCTCGGGTTCCCGCGTTGCCTCTTCCATCTTATGATTTCTCCACAAAACTTTTACCAGACGTGTCGTCCGGTTTCTCAGTACTTGTTCTCTTGTATCAAGAATCTTGACGGGATCTTCACAATAAGACAGATCGGGTTCCAGTTCTAATTCCTCATAGGTGAGTACATGCGTTGGGTCAGGCATGTATTTTCTCAACAGAGATACGTGGAACACATCGTGAACTTTGGAGAGACTTGGCGGCATTGCCAATCGGTAAGCTACAGCCCCAATTCGTTCTAGAATTTCGAAAGGTCCGATGTACCTGGGACTCAATTTACCTTTCTTACCAAAACGTATGACTCCCTTCCATGGAGATACCTTTAGGAAAACATGATCACCGACCTGAAATTCCAAATCCTTCCTTCGATTATCAGCATAGCTCTTCTGCCTACTTTGAGCTGCTTTGATGTGATTTTGGATTACCTTCACCTTTTCCACCGTTTCCTCCACCAGTTCTGGGCCTACAAGTTTTTCTTTCACCAACGTCATCCCAACAGGTTGGTGTACGACATCTCTTTCTGTATAACGCTTCATATGGTGCCATCTGAATACTTGAATGAAAGCTATTGTTATAGGAAAATTCTACCAGAGGTAAATATTGATCCAACATACCCTGAAAGTCAAGTGATCAAGATCTCAACATGTCTTCTAAGGTTTGAATAGTCCGTTCTGATTGTCCATCTGTCTGAGGGTGGTAAGCAGTGCTCAAATGAAGTTCAGTATCCAGGGATTTCTGAAGACTTTTCCAAAATCTTGAAGTAAAACGGGGATCACGATCAGAAACAATCGATAGGGGTACTCCATGAAGTCTCACAACTTCATTAATGTATAGTCTTGCTAGACGTTCCAGGGGTAGATCTTCTCTTATAGAAAGAAAATGTGCTGACTTGGTAAGACGATCAACAATAACCCATATTGCATCGTTCCTTCTAGGAGTCTTCGGTAGCCCCATGACAAAGTCCATCGTAACATTGTCCCATTTCCACTCCGGTATGGGAAGAGGTTGCATGACTCCTCCAGGCTGTTGCCTTCCAGCTTTCACTTGGTGACAAACCATACATCTTGACACAAAATCGGCAATCTCCCTCTTCATGTTGTCCCACCAAAAATGTTCCTTCAAATCTCTATACATTTTGGTGCTCCCAGGGTGTATAGAGAAATTGGAACTATGGGCATCATCCAGCAATTCCCTTTTTAGATCAGGTATATTGGGAACACAAAGTCTCTTCCCGAATTTCAAAATTCCATCTTCATACACAAAGTCTCTCAATCTCCCATCATTCACAGCTTTAATCTTCTTTTGGAATTCTTCATCATCGGTCCGAGAACTCTTAATTCTTTATAGTAAAGATGGTTTGGCAACCATTTGAAAAAGCATTGATGTTTCACCTTCCCTGGTTATTCCCATGTCCATCTTCACTAGATCCATAAAAATTGGATCCCTTTCAATTCTCATATTGTTCAAAACTCCATGGTCTTTTCTGCTCAAAGCATCTGCTACTTTGATTGCTTTCCCCGGGTGGTAGTGTATCGTACAATCATAATCCTTGAGTAATTCAAGCCATCTCCTTTGCCTCATTTTGAGTTCTTTTTGTGAGAAAATATACTTCAAACTCTTGTGATCAGTATAAATCTCACATTTTTCACCATAGAGGTAGTGCCTCCATATCTTCAAAGCAAAGATTACAGCTGCAACTCCAGATCATGAGTAGGATAGTTTTGTTCATGAATTTTCAACTGTCGTGATGCATAGGCAATAACTCTATCATTCTGCATAAGGACACAACCAAGTCCTTTCTTCGATGCATCACTATAAATAATGAACCCATCATTCCCCAATGGTAGAGTCAATATAGGAGCATTGACTAATCTTCTCTTCAGTTCTTTGAAACATTCTTCACACTCTTTTGTCCAAACAAATTTAACCCCTTTACGTGTGAGCTTCGTTAATGGGTTAGCCAATCGGGCAAAATTCTGGACGAAACGTCGATAATAACCTGCCAAGCCAATAAAACTACGTACCTCAGTTATACTCGTAGGTGATGGCCATTCTTGGATTGCCTTGGTCTTAGAAGGATCAACAGAGATTCCATCTTTAGAGACAATATGGCCAAGAAAAGAAATCTCCTGAAGCCAGAATTCACACTTGCTAAACTTCCCATATAATTCATTCCTCCTCAGAGTCTTCAAGATAATGCACAATTGATTTTCATGATCTTTGTAGGTTTTGGATTATACCAAGATATCATCAATAAATACCACCACAAATTCATCGAGATACTCCTTGAAAACTCTATTCATCAGATCCATGAATACAGAGGGTGCATTAGTCAATCCAAACGGCATTACAGTAAACTCGTAATGCCCGTACCTGGTTCGAAATGCTGTTTTCGGAATGTCTTCCTTCTTCACACACAACTGATGGTATCCAAATCGAAGGTCAATCTTTTAAAAGTATTGAGCTCCATGCAGTTGGTCAAATAAATCATCAATACGAGGTAGGGGATACTTGTTCTTTATCGTTATAGCATTGATCTCCCTGTAGTCGATACATAACCTCATAGATACATCTTTCTTTTTAACAAAAAGGACAGGGGCTCCCCATGGAGAAACACTAGGGAGAATAAATCCCTTATTACTCAATTCCTCTAGTTGTTTCTTTATTTCGACTAATTCTACAGTGGCCATTCTATAAGGGGTCTTCGATATAGGCCTTGATCCAGGAATCAAATCAATGGAAAACTCAACTTCCCGTTCTGGAGGATGTCCAGGTAAATCTTCCGGAAATACATCTACAAATTCTTTCACAACAGGTACATCCTCTATTTGAACATTCCTTTCCTCTCCGATAGTTATTTCATTCTCTTCCTCCCCAATAATTGAATTATGTTGAGCTACTGGGGGTGGATCTAAATAAGAATTTGGTGGTGACGATTCTGCTCTAAAAATAAGGTGTTCCTTATCATTATCATCAAGAATCGTAACCTCTTTCTTCTTACAATAAATCTTCACATCATAGTCCGAAAGCCAGTCCATACCGAGGATTATATCAAACTCAATCATAGGTATGACGATGAGATCAGCAGATAAAGAAAATTTATGTGCTCTAATGGGGACTGATTCACAAAACTTTGTTGCAACGATACTTCCCTTAGGAGTTTTAACTGACAACTCCCTTATTAAATCAAATTGGAAATATCTAATTTTCTTAGAAAACTGGGAAGATATGAAACACTGCGGTGATCCAGAATCAAATAATGCATTTTCTAAACTTGAGGAAACCATTAAATTACCTGCCACCACGTCTTTCGGAGCTTCTACCTCAGCAGTAGTGATAGCATAAGCCTGGCCTTGATCCCTTGGCCTTTTCTGAGGTAAGTTCTCCTGACGCTTAGGACATGAATTTGCATAATGCACCATCTCCCTGCAATTATAGCACTGAAAGTTGGTAGCTTCCTTCTTCCCCTTGCAATCATGAGCTTGGTGGCCTTTTTCACCACACTTGTAACAGACTCCCATTCCCTTCAAGCAAGTACCAGGATGTTTCTTCCCGCATTTACCACAAGATGGATATTCAACCTTTCCCTTCTTCCCCTTATTTCCATTCCCAGATTGATCAGCAGGTCTCTTCTTCTCTTGATTTGCTTTAAAGTCATAAGACTTAGAGAATTCCTTTTCGGTCTTGATAGCACATGAGACAATGTCTTCGTACGATGAAAAGGATTGTGAGACTAATTCTCGACGGAGAAATGGTTTTAACCCATAAAAGAAACGATCAATCTTACTTCTTGGGTTGAGAATATAATCTCCAGCATACCTCGCTAACCTTGTAAAGTTAGCCTCATACTTTGTGACATTCTCATCCTCCTTTTGTCTCAGACTCAGAAATTGTCTTTCCATATCTGCTCGATGGTCGCGAGGAAAGTATTTTTCTAAAAACAGATCTTTGAACTCCCTCTATTCCATATTTGATACTTCATCATCTTCCTTCATGTTCTGAATCAATGACCACCATTGATCAGCATCTCCAGTGAGGCAGTAAACTACCATGATAACTTTTTCCCTTTCACTGCTCCCCAAAGCCTGAAATATTTTCTCTAGGGAAAATATCCATTGCTCAGCTACTAAGGGATTTGTATTCCCATTGAACGTTGGTGGTTGTTGCCTCATGAATAGATCTAACATTGATCCTCCACGCTGCGGATCAGGGTGCTCCATACGGGTAAGGTTATTATTCATAACCTGAGTAAGTTGTCCCAGTATGGTGATTAGCTGATCAGCACCAGTTTCATCACTAGCCCCACTATAATTATCTTGAGCAGGAGGGCAATCCCTACATGGAGTGCGTGCATTGATACGGTTTCCATTTCTTCCACTAGGCGCCATTTCTAAACAATGGCATAAACTAGATCAGTTTATGAATCAAAATACATAATACCATACTTATAAAACACTTAACATAAATTGAACTATTTATGGATATAATCCATAATCATAAAAATGTTTTCTTTGAGGAAGTATATACTCATAAACCCTTCATAATGATTTGTAAAGAAAATGAGAGTTATCCTAAGCATATCCCCCGGGAGTGTCATAACCAAGAGTGCAGCAAGGCCCGTTGTCGTGCACCAGTTCCCGTTCGAGTCTAGCTCAAAGCGGTGTTTTCGGGTTTTACCCCTAGGTACATCTGTGCCAGAGCCGCCTCTACCTGCTCGTATCCAGACAGGGATGTATTGCTCGGAAAACTCACAAAATCTCTACAATACCAAAATTCTAGGAAGTTCTTCTATACTAATCCTCAAAGTTCATCTTAGGTCTACGTGCTCTAATAAGAGTTTATCTAAATCTAGCTTCCAAGGTTTGTACTAAACTTCCTCTGATACCAACTGTAACGCCCCGACCCCAGCTACCCAGAGTCGGTGCATTATTACATAACATTGGCATGATCACAAGAAAGATCAAATCTCGAAAGACCGATTGGTTTAGTAGCCTTGGAAACACTAGATATATTCATAGGTTTTACAGTACATCATAAAATGAAAAACTACTACAACAACATAAAGTCTCCATAATCCACACTCATATCCGCACATAATATCCCTGCAGGTCATTCATAATTTACTTCTTCACTTCCTGGGAAAAATAAAACATATAAAAGGGGTGAGCTCAAATGCCCAGTAAGGATAACAAAATAGCGAAAACTTTCATAAATAAGAATAAACTTTTAAGGCAATGTATAACTAAAACAAAAGCCTTTCTAACATGAACTTTCAACATGGTATGGAATAAATAAAATGAAATAATGCCATTTAATTATTCACATGGATATTCTACTAATCGAATAATCACATGCAAAAATCAATAACCACTTTCATAATGTTGGAATGCAAAATGCCAGACTATCATACCCACATAGCCAAGGCCTCATGCCAAGAATACAAATAAGATTTTGTCAAGGCCTTGTGCCAAGACACTAGTTTGTATCATGAGACCTACCGATGCATCGAGGAGCTATAGAGGGCTCCACCCGTCACTTATTAAGTCCAATGCATTCCCATATGAAAAGGTTTAAACATAACATAAACATTCGTATTAAAACTAGCATACGAAATGTCAATAATTTCACCATAAACTATGAATGGTATAAAAATAGCACATCCATAGTCAAACATATAACAAAACCTTCAATACAATATAGAAGTTTTGTATCATAATAAATCAACTTCAAATAATTTTAAAATCCATCAAAGGATGTTGACGTAGATGAAATCAAAATTCTTTTTAAAGAAATATCTCCTTTTATTTTGAAATCATTTAAGATCCATATAAAATAAAACATTTTCTTTGAAAATATTCTTATAAGCTTGTAAGGAAAGCTTTGAAGATTTTATAACGGCGTAAAATAACCGCACCCGCCGTATAAGTTAAAAAAAACATTCTTACCTCAATTCTGTAGAAAAGGTTAAAAAGGACCTTGTTTTGAAAACGACGGAAAGATTCCTTTATAAACCTCTTATAAAAAGTCAAACAAGGGTATAAATGACTTTAACCCATATTCTTGTAAATAGTAAAAATGTTTTGAAATACATTTTTAAGAAACATGGATGTGGATGATAAAGATATCCCAGTAGATTATTACGTATAAACAACCTCGGATAATGAAGAGATTGTGAAATAACCCTTACCTTGTACTTTTCCTTTGTTGGGGTCGGTTAACCTCCTTTAATTTAGGTAACTCACTTTGGTTGGAACCAAAGGACTTCTTGAAATGATTTCTGCCTAAGGGGAAGCTTCAAGGAGGAGGAGAGGGATGTGGGGAGCTTAGTTGGGCAGAGTTTGGACGAGCCAAGTGGCTTGAGAGGTGTGAGGAATGAGTAGAAGTGGTCTCCTTTTATAAGGGAGAAGAGGGGCTCTTTAGGAAAGAGTGAAAGTATTACTTTATAATATAATTATATTCGGTTTATAATGGTCCAAAAATCATTGAGGTCGAATATAAGATGACTAATATTCTAAATAACATCAACCAATAAGAATTGGACAGGTTTTAGATAATATTTTAATCATTATAATCTTATTTATTTAAATGATTTATTAATGAGGTAAACATTTCATCATTATTGTGTCATTAATAATTTAAATTATTTGATGTCTAAAAATTATAAATAAACTATCATTATGTAGGAAATCATTTTAGCTTTCTAATGAATATTTATAATCGAAAATCCAACAAGTATAACCCTATGTAAAAATTGTTCTTTTAAAAGATGTAAGCTTATGCCATTTTTGTATTCATTTTAACATAATTAAAATAAAGTGTCATTATCACTTACAAGTGGATCAATGGGGTCCCAAAATTGACCCAAAGATTCCCATGGTCGACCATGTATCAACCAATAGGGTTAAGACACGTTTTAGGGTAATTTAGTATTATTATAATATTATTTTTTAACCCTTATTTACCGGATTTACCCTTAACCATGGTAAATAAAATATTTACCGCAGTAATTATTCAAAATGTCTAAAATTAAAAGTCACCTATTTACACAATTTGAACATCCTGATTCCAAATATGGAATCAATTTTTCTAAATTCAAAACACAGAAGTGGCAGAAATTAATTTAAAATTAATTCCCGCTGTCAAAACAAAAAGCGTGTTTTTAAGAGATAATAACTGTCAAAAGATTGACACTTGTTTATGTTCGGTTTAATTGTAAAATTATGTCCAATGACCAAAATTATATTAAATGGTAAAAATATATTCTAAATATACTTTAAAACCACTCAAATTCATAATTTATCACTATTAATTATTTTGATTAAAAAAGTTGTTTTTAATTAAAATTTAGTAATTTTCACTATTCATCAAAATATGAAAGTTATCCGAAAAGTACCAAAATTTCACCTTAGGCTAAATTAGATATTCTGAATCCAAAAATGAAGTCTATTTTGAAATATAAAATATATATGATTTCAAAAAGTAGGTATTACTATTCATAACGACTAGTTTAATTAGTTGTGGTGTGTGTTAGAACTCGAGGTTGTGTACAGCACACGCTATCGCATTATTCGAAGGGAAACGTACCATGGAAGCTTGGGGTGTTACATTCTCCCCTCTTTCAAATAATTGCGTCCTCGCAATTTCTAGGGTATTACTACATAAAAAGACTCGGGTGGTTCTTCATCATAAGTTCCTCGGGTTCCCACGTTGCCTCTTCCATCTTATGATTTCTCCACAAAACTTTTACCAGACGTGTCGTCCGGTTTCTCAGTACTTGTTCTCTTGTATCAAGAATCATGACGGGCTCTTCACAATAAGACAGATCGGGTTCCAGTTCTAATTCCTCATAGGTGAGTACATGCGTTGGGTCAGGCATGTATTTTCTCAACAGAGATACGTGGAACACATCGTGAACTTTGGAGAGACTTGGCGGCATTGCCAATCGGTAAGCTACAGCCCCAATTCGTTCTAGAATTTCGAAAGGTCCGATGTACCTGGGACTCAATTTACCTTTCTTACCAAAACATATGACTCCCTTCCATGGAGATACCTTTAGGAAAACATGATCATCGACCTGAAATTCCAAATCCTTCCTTCGATTATCGGCATAGCTCTTCTGCCTACTTTGAGCTGCTTTGATGTGATTTTGGATTACCTTCACCTTTTCCACCTTTTCCTCCACCAGTTCTGGGCCTACAAGTTGTCTTTCACCAACGTCATCCCAACAGGTTGGTGTACGACATCTCTTTCTGTATAACGCTTCATATGGTGCCATATGAATACTTGAATGGAAGCTATTGTTATAGGAAAATTCTACCAGAGGTAAATATTGATCCCACATACCCTGAAAGTCAAGTGAGCAAGATCTCAACATGTCTTCTAAGGTTTGAATAGTCCGTTCTGATTGTCCATCTGTCTGAGGGTGGTAAGCAGTGCTCAAATGAAGTTCAGTATCCAGGGATTTCTGAAGACTTTTCCAAAATCTTGAAGTAAAACGGGGATCACGATCAGAAACAATTGATAGGGGTACTCCATGAAGTCTCACAACTTCATTAATGTATAGTCTTGCTAGACGTTCCAGGGGTAGATCTTCTCTTATAGCAAGAAAATGTGCTGACTTGGTAAGGCGATCAACAATAACCCATATTGCATCGTTCCTTCTAGGAGTCTTCGGTAGCCCCATGACAAAGTCCATCGTAACATTGTCCCATTTCCACTCCGGTATGGGAAGAGGTTGCATGACTCCTCCAGGCTGTTGCCTTCCAGCTTTCACTTGTTGACAAACCATACATCTTGACACAAAATCAGCAATCTCCCTCTTCATGTTGTCCCACCAAAAATGTTCCTTCAAATCTCTATACATTTTGGTGCTCCCAGGGTGTATAGAGAAATTGGAACTATGAGCATCATCCAGCAATTCCCTTTTTAGATCAGGTATATTGGGAACACAAAGTCTCTTCCCGAATTTCAAAATTCCATCTTCATACACAAAGTCTCTCAATCTCCCATCATTCACAGCTTTAATCTTCTTTTGGAATTCTTCATCATCGGTCTGAGAACTCTTAATCCTTTCTAGTAAAGATGGTTTGGAAACCATTTGAAAAAGCATTGATGTTTCACCTTCCCTTGTTATTCCCATGTCCATCTTCACTAGATCCATAAAAATTGGATCCCTTTCAATTCTCATATTGTTCAAAACTCCATGGTCTTTTCTGCTCAAAGCATCTGCTACTTTTTTTGCATTCCCCGGGTGGTAGTGTATCGTACAATCATAATACTTGAGTAATTCAAGCCATCTCCTTTGCCTCATGTTGAGTTCTTTTTGTGAGAAAATATACTTCAAACTCCTGTGATCAGTATAAATCTCACATTTTTTCACCATAGAGGTAGTGCCTCCATATCTTCAAAGAAAAGATTACAGCTGCTAACTCAAGATCATGAGTAGGATTGTTTTGTTCATGAATTTTCAACTGTCGTGATGCATAGGCAATAACTCTATCATTCTGCATAAGGACACAACCAAGTCCTTTCTTCGATGCATCACTATAAATAACGAACCCATCATTCCCCGATGGTAGAGTCAATATAGGATCATTGACTAATCTTCTCTTCAGTTCTTCGAAACATTCTTCACACTCTTTTGTCCAAACAAATTTAACCCCTTTACGTGTGAGCTTCATTAATGGGTTAGCCAATCGGGCAAAATTCTGGACGAAACGTCGATAATAACCTGCCAAGCCAATAAAACTACGTACCTCAGTTATACTCGTAGGTGCTGGCCATTCTTGGATTGCCTTGGTCTTAGAAGGATCAACAGAGATTCCATCTTTAGAGACAATATGACCAAGAAAAGAAATCTCCTGAAGCAAGAATTCACACTTGCTAAACTTCCCATATAATTCATTCCTCCTCAGAGTATTCAAGATAATGCGCAAGTGATTTTCATGATCTTCGTAGGTTTTGGAGTATACCAAGATATCATCAATAAATACCACCACAAATTCATCGAGATACTCCTTGAAAACTCTATTCATCAGATCCATGAATACAGAGGGTGCATTAGTCAATCCAAACGGCATTACAGTAAACTCGTAATGCCCGTACCTGGTTCGAAATGCTGTTTTCGGAATGTGTTCCTTCTTCACACACAACTGATGGTATCCAGATCGAAGGTCAATCTTTGAAAAGTATTGAGCTCCATGCAGTTGGTCAAATAAATCATCAATACGAGGTAGGGGATACTTGTTCTTTATCGTTATAGCATTGATCTCCCTGTAGTCGATACATAACCTCATAGATCCATCTTTATTTTTAACAAAAAGAACAGGGGCTCCCCATGGAGAAACACTAGGGCGAATAAATCCCTTATTACTCAATTCCTCTAGTTGTTTCTTTAGTTAGACTAATTCTACAGTGGCCATTCTATAAGGGGTCTTCGATATAGACCTTGATCCAGGAATCAAATCAATGGAAAACTCAACTTCTCGTTCTGGAGGATGTCCAGGTAAATCTTCCGGAAATACATCTACAAATTCTTTCACAACAGGTACATCCTCTATTTGAGCATTCCTTTCCTCTCCGATAGTTATTTCATTCTCTTCCTCCCCAATAATTGAATTATGTTCAGCTACTGGGGGTGGATCTAAATAAGAATTTGATGGTGACGATTCTGCTCTAAAAATAAGGTGTTCCTTATCATTATCATCAAGAATCGTAACCTCTTTCTTCTTAAAATAAATCTTCACATCATAGTCCGAAAGCCAGTCCATACCGAGGATTATATCAAACTCAATCATAGGTATGACGATGAGATCAGCAGATAAAGAAAATTTATGTGCTCTAATGGGGACTGATTCACAAAACTTTGTTGCAACGATACTTCCCTTAGGAGTTTTAACTGACAACTCCCTTATTAAATCAAATTGGAAATATCTAATTTTCTTAGCAGACTGGGAAGATATGAAACAATGCGATGATCCAGAATCAAATAATGCATTTGCTAAACATGAGGAAACCATTAAATTACCTGCCACCACGTCTTTCGGAGCTTCTACCTCAGCAGTAGTGATAGCATAAGCTTGGCCTTGATCCCTTGGCCTTTTCTGAGGTAAGTTCTCCTGATGCTTAGGACATGAATTTGCATAATGCCCCATCTCCCTGCAATTATAGCACTGAACGTTGGTAGCTTCCTTCTTCCCCTTGCAATCATGAGCTTGGTGGCCTTTTTCACCACACTTGTAACAGACTCCCATTCCCTTCAAGCAAGTACCAGGATGTTTCTTCCCGCATTTACCACAAGATGGATATTCAACCTTTCCCTTCTTCCCCTTATTTCCATTCCCAGATTGATCAGTAGGTCTCTTCTTCTCTTGCTTTGCTTTAAAGTCATAAGACTTAGAGAATTCCTTTTCGGTCTTGATAGCACATGAGACAATGTCTTCGTACGATGAAAAGGATTGTGAGACTAATGCTCGACGGAGAAATGGTTTTAACCCATCAAAGAAACGATCAATCTTACTTCTTGGGTTGCGAATATAATCTCCAGCATACCTCGCTAACCTTGTAAAGTTAGCCTCATACTTTGTGACATTCTCATCTTCCTTTTGTCTCAGACTCAGAAATTGTCTTTCCATATCTGCTCGATGGTCGCGAGGAAAGTATTTTTCTAAAAACAGATCTTTGAACTCCCTCCATTCCATATTTGATACTTCATCATCTTCCTTCATGTTCTGAATCAATGACCACCATTGATCAGCATCTCCAGTGAGGCGGTAAACTGCCATGATAACTTTTTTCCTTTCACTGCTCCCCAAAGCATGAAATATTTTCTCTAGGGAAAATATACATTGCTCAGCTACTAAGGGATTTGTATTCCCATTGAACGTTGGTGGTTGTTGCCTCATGAATCGATCTAACATTGATCCTCCACGCTGCGGATCAGGGTGCTCCATACGGGTAAGGTTATTATTCATAACCTGAGTAAGTTGTCCCAGTATGGTGATTAGCTGATCAGCACCAGTTTCATCACTAGCCCCACTATAATTATCTTGAGCAGGAGGGCAATCTCTACATGGAGTGCGTGCATTGATACGGTTTCCATTTCTTCCACTAGGCGCCATTTCTAAACAATGGCATAAACTAGATCAGTTTATGAATCAAAATACATAATCCCATACTTATAAAACACTTAACATAAATTGAACTATTTATGGATATAATCCATAATCATAAAAATGTTTTCTTTGAGGAAGTATATACTCATAAACCCTTCATAATGATTTGTAAAGAAAATGAGAGTTATCCTAAGCATATCCCCCGGGAGTGTCGTAACCAAGAGTGCAGCAATGTCCGTTGTCATGCACCAGTTCCCGTTCGAGTCTAGCTCAAAGCGGTGTTTTCGGGTTTTACCCCTAGGTACATCTGTGCCAGAGCCGCCTCTACCTGCTCGTATCCAGACAGGGATGTATTGCTCGGAAAACTCACAAAATCTCTACAATACCAAAATTCTAGGAAGTTCTTCTATACTAATCCTCAAAGTTCATCTTAGGTTTACGTGCTCTAATAAGAGTTTATCTAAATCTAGCTTCCAAGGTTTGTACTAAACTTCCTCTGATACCAACTGTAACGCCCCGACCCCAGCTACCCAGAGTCGGTGCATTATTACATAACATTGGCATGATCACAAGAAATATCAAATCTCGAAAGACCGATTGGTTTAGTAGCCTTGGGAAGACTAGATATATTCATAGGTTTTACATTACATCATAAAATGAAAAACTACTACAACAACATAAAGTCTCCATAATCCACACTCATATCCCCACATAATATCCCTGCAGGTCATTCATAATTTACTTCTTCACTTCCTGGGAAAAATAAAACATATAAAAGGGGTGAGCTCAAATGCCCAGTAAGGATAACAAAATAGCGGAAACTTTCATAAATATGAATAAACTTTTAAGGCAATGTATAACTAAAACAAAAGCCTTTCAAACATGAACTTTCAACATGGTATGGGATAAATAAAATGAAATAATTCCATTTACTTATTCACATGGATATTCTACTAATCGAATAATCACATGCAAAAATCAATAACCACTTTCATAATGTTGGAATGCATAATGCCAGACTATCATAACCACATAGCCAAGGCCTCGTGCCAAGAATACAAATAAGATTTTGTCAAGGCCTTGTGCCAAGACACTAGTTTGTCTCATGAGACCTACCGATGCATCGAGGAGCTATAGCGGGCTCCACCCGTCACTTATTAAGTCCAATGCATTCCCATATGAAAAGGTTTAAACATAACATAAACATTCGTATTAAAACTAGCATACGAAATGTCAATAATTTCACCATAAACTATGAATGGTATAAAAATAGCACATCCATAGTCAAACATATCACAAAACCTTCAATACAATATAGAAGTTTTGTATCATAATAAATCAACTTCAAATAATCTTAAAATCCATCAAAGGATGTTGACGTAGATGAAATCAAAATTTTTTTTAAAGAAATATCTCCTTTTATTTTGAAATCATTTAAGATCCATATAAAATAAAACATTTTCTTTGAAAATATTCTTATAAGCTTGTAAGGAAAGCTTTGAAGATTTTATAACGGCGTAAAATAACCGCACCTGCCATATAAGTTAAAAAAAACATTCTTACCTCAATTCTGTCGAAAAGGTTAAAAAGGACATTGTTTTGAAAACGACGGAAAGATTCCTTTATAAACCTCTTATAAAAAGTCAAACAAGGGTATAAATGACTTTAACCCATATTCTTGTAAATAGTAAAAATGTTTTGAAATACATTTTTAAGAAACATGGATGTGGATGATAAAGATATCCCAGTAGATTATTACGTATAAACAACCTCGGATAATGAAGAGATTGTGAAATAACCCTTACCTTGTACTTTTCCTTTGTTGGGGTCGGTTAACCTCCTTTAATTTAGGTAACTCACTTTGGTTGGAACCAAAGGACTTCTTGAAATGATTTCTGCCTAAGGGGAAGCTTCAAGGAGGAGGAGAGGGATGTGGGGAGCTTAGTTGGGTAGAGTTTGGACGAGACAAGTGGCTTGAGAGGTGTGAGGAATGAGTAGAAGTGGTCTCCTTTTATAAGGGAGAAGAGGGGCTCTTTAGGAAAGAGTGAAAGTATTACTTTATAATATAATTATATTTGGTTTATAATGGTCCACAAATCATTGAGGTCGAAGATAAGATGACTAATATTCTAAATAACATCAACCAATAAGAATTGGACAGGTTTTAGATAATATTTTAATCATTATAATCTTATTTATTTAAATGATTTATTAATGAGGTAAACATTGCATCATTATTGTGTCATTAATAATTTAAATTATTATATGTCTAAAAATTATAAATAAAATATCATTATGTAGGAAATCTTTTTAGCTTTCTAATGAATATTTATAATCGAAAATCCAACATGTATAACCCTATGTAAAAATTGTTCTTTTAAAAGATGTAAGCTTATGCCATTTTTGTATTCATTTTAACTTAATTAAAATAAAGTGTCATTATCACTTACAAGTGGATCAATGGGGTCCCAAAATTGACCCAAATATGACCATGGTCGACCATGTATCAACCAATAGGGTTAAGACACGTTTTAGGATAATTTAGTATTATTATAATATTATTTTTTAACCCTTATTTACCGGATTTACCCTTAACCATGGTAAATAAAATATTTACCACAGTAATTATTCAAAATGTCTAAAAATAAAAGTCACCTATTTACACAATTTGAACATCCTGATTCCAAATATGGAATCCATTTTTCTAAATTCAAAACACAGAAGTGGTAGAAATTAATTTAAAATTAATTCCCGCTGTCAAAACAAAAAGCGTGTTTTTAAGAGATAATAACTATCAAAAGATTGACACTTGTTTATGTTCGGTTTAATTGTAAAATTATGTCCAATGACCAAAATTATATTAAATGGTAAAAATATATTCTAAATATACTTTAAAACCACTCAAATTCATAATTTATCACTATTAATTATTTTGAATAAAAAAGTTGTTTTTAATTAAAATTTAGTAATTTTCACTATTCATCAAAATATGAAAGTTATCCGAAAAGTACCAAAATTTCACCTTAGGCTAAATTAGATATTCTGAATCCAAAAATGAAGTCTATTTTGAAATATAAAATATATATGATTTCAAAAAGTAGGTATTACTATTCATAACGGCTAGTTTAATTAGTTGTGGTGTGTGTTAGAACTCGAGGTTGCGTACAACACACGCTATCGCATTATTCGAAGGGAAACGTATCATGGAAGCTTGGGGTGTTACAAAAAGGTTCTTTAAGGTTCTTACAAACTTTAACATTCCACTTTATTAGGTCATTCAATTCCCCATAAATAATTGTGAGTTAAACACACCCCAACAGTGGAATAATTATAGAAACAGAAATAACTCACCCCATGTGTGGTTCATGTTGAGGTCAACAACCTCAAACCTTATATAATGGTGTCATGGTATGTCTCTAAAAATAATTTAACATTAGATTAAAGTATTATTAATTTAGAATGAAATGATTGTAGCATCCCACTAGAAGAAAAATAAAAACAAGGTATAAACAAACAGACTTTGAGGGATAAGGTATAAACCACCAAACTTATTGTTTTAAAAGAGTACTTATCCAGTCATATCCACTGATTCAGACCATATCATAATGAAATAGAAGAATTTATGAACTCCCTAAAAATATTTAATAATATCCTGTACCAAAATTTTATCATCGAGGAAAAGGAAAATGAAAAGGGAGCCTAAGTAGTAGAGAGATTATTAGTGTCTATACAATGAGATAGAAAACAGTACAATCAGAGTCTTGATAGGTGAGAGACCACAGAGCGTAGAAGGATTCCATGGGAGAGCTCCAAAGAGAGAAAGGGGTGGATGCTACTAGAGAAATTAGAATAGGGGATATGGGTTTAAACATTTAATGGGAATAAAGGAAAAGGGTAATTTTACCCAACTTTTAATGGGAACATGGTTTAGATGTATGGTTGGACAAACTGTGTTCCATATACCACCTCAAGAGATCCCTCGTATGGTTATGGAACATGGTTAGATAGACCATGAATTGACCGGGAATTTTCTATCTATTAAAAGTTAGAATAAAATAATGGGCATGTGGCTTGGGTTATATGGTTAGGTAAAACCATGCAGCCCTATGTTGTGTACTGAAACTCCCCACAACATTTTCTCTAACTCTATGGACTGTGATGTATGGATTATTTTGACAATACATCCTAGTTGTTTCTTCCAAAAACCGGCACTATAGGCTTCAAACAATCCTTAGACACCCTCATTTTCTCCATATCCTTACTAATAATTCATATAAGGTCAAAACTATATAAGTAAACCAAAAAACTGTTTTTACCTTTATAAAAGGTCATGTCATTAAAATACTTACATTTTTTTCTAGATTTAAGAATAAACCTTATGTAACTTCTTCTCACCCACACACATTTATCTTAAAATAGAAGTGTCTTTTTAAATTTTTAGATTCTAAATTTCTCCTAGATTTCACAAAAATTCATTTCACACATTTAATCATCTTACAATGTGGTCCATAGAGTTTCTCTACCTACCATGAAAATTTCATTGGTGATCAAATTATCATGTGAAACATATGGTTTGTTTTCCTACCATTAATCCCCATGGTAGATCATTATCCACTTTTTTTATCTTCTTAAAACTCTTCTTCTATGTTATTCCTTATACCTACTATCAAACTTTATTCATATGTCATATAGCATGGATCATGAAAAATAGTATCATGAGATATTGATCATTGAATTTATCTTCTCCATGAATCATTAGATTCTAGGTCACTTATTCAACTCCTTATTTTTCTTCAAATAGTACTTTAAAACTTTCTCCATACGTTCATAGAATTTCCAGTAAAATATCACAATCCATTCTATTTCATTATTCACCTTCATTTCAATTATAGTGAATCAATTTCTCTATATATTATATTTCAAGAGCCTTCATAAATATTCATAATTTTTTTGAGATAACATATAATGATCTATGTTTCTTAAATAGAGATAACTTGTTTGGGGGAAGTTGGATGGTTACATATATATTTTTTACATAAAGAGAAAGAACAATAAATGGCATGAGTTTCACCCTGATAGTCACACATTCTTTAGAATCAATAGCGTAAACTATCATCATGCCTCATATAGAGAATCCATTCAGCATGTTTATTATTAATAACAAAATCCTATCTGATTACTAGGAAATGAAAACCACAAGGGCACCTGAGTTCTCCCTCAGCCTCTCATACCACCCATTATATGAGAGTCTAAACTCTACATGCGATGACCTACCTGATCCCTACATACCTTTTCAACTGACCTTAATCATGCTATGTTTTCACTATACACCTATCAAAAAACCCTGATGGATGACTAAAAAACCTTAATATCTTCAAAGTCATCCTTTTGATGGCCCATATGTTCAGGTCATGGATACCCTGTCATTTCTAAAAAATCCAATACCATATTTTAAAATATAGGTACACAGTCTATATATCCTATATTACTCTCATCTCCAAATGTAATATTCTTTCAAACAACATAAATATTTCTTTTACTTTATAATAATATATATTCATCTTTATAAGAAGTCATTCATCATAGAGATATCATTATAAAATATCTATGTAACTTATTCTCCAAAATTCTTGCATTCAAGTTAACCAATATTCTAGGATCACGCTCTTCATTAATCCAAATTATTTTATTATATATTTACATAAATAATTAATGTATTGAACATATTCATTAACAAACACTAAGAAAAAATACAACATATATAAATTTGGATCAATACAAAATAATGATCTGATACCATTTTTTAACACCCATAATAAAATAACATGAATAATACCTTAGTTGGTGGTGTTACAAGGAATAATGTGAATATTAATATATACTAGAGAATATAAATTATAAATGAGAGTCTATAACAAATGTGTAGAAGCTATAATCTTGGTACCATGACATACAATTATAGGTCAATAATTGAATCATCATATAACATCAAATTAAGTAAAAAAATATCACAACTAATGTTCAATCATAAATATCATATAAACAACAACAGATTATTGAAATAAAAAAACCCATGATAAAAATACATTTACATAACAAGATTCAACATGTAATATTATCAATAAAAAATAAAATAAAAATAGTAAAAAATAAATAAATAATTATAAAACCTAAGTCGGTCCTCACACTATCCTCTATAAAACTCCATCACTATACTCCATCCAAGTCCCTCATACAACCTATAATATAAAAAAACAAAAAAATATACACAAAACAGAGTTATTATATAAGGAATGAGAATAAAAGTAATTAGCGTTCCAAAAACACATCCCGTTTTACACCATCAATATATTGTATGCATGTATGGGAAAATAAATCAGGTAAAACATATAGTATTCAAATAATCATTTCTGGTCATTGTTTATTAACTAGGACACCACAACACCTAACCCCACTTTATTTCTCCAATGATGATTATATGTCCATCATACTCACATATCATTGGAATACTATCAAGGGAAAGAAAAACATCAACACACCCTGATTTACAGGAATACAGTCTCAAAATAGAAAAAAGAAGTGGTAAAACCATGTGTATAAGAATACTTTTGAGGTAAAGGAAAAGGTAAATTTAGGAACATGTGGATGTAATCCTAGCTAGGAAAAAAAAACAGATCTATGACCAAGCTTATACAAAGACCATTTATAAAATTCAAAAGAATTTCTAGACTCAAGTACAATATTCCCATTAGGGAAATGAAAAATTAGAGTTACAGTTAGGTGTAGAGAGTAAAAGGAATCCTATCTCGTGATAGTGATCCTCTAAAAAAATTATATATCAAAAACACCTAGAACCTATCTTGAGTATATAACATTGCATTCTAACATATCCTTTCATGACCAGCCTCATCACAGTACTCTATATCAATATAATTTGCATCTATATAACCCTAATGATGATCTTGGACCATAGGCTACATTAAAACCATATACCCAACCTTTAGGTTTTACTTATCCATACCCAACCACTAATAATCCCTCAAGACGTTGAATACCCCTTAGGGTCTTACAAAAACCAATGTTCACTTATACAAAATTGCTTAGTATATCACCAATACCATACAATAACCAAAATTTCCTCACATGATATCTATGTTTGCTTCCAAAACAAACCCATGAACTAATCCCATACATATCCTGGAAAATATTCTTTATTGAGTCTAGAAATAAGCATTACCTTTTCCACACTATCTAAACATCTTAAGGATTCTTTATAGTAGACCAAGATAAACTCACATTATTATTTCACTATAAAGGGAGATCTTTGCCTAATGGGGCCTATTCCCCCCACCACATTACAGTCTCTAAGAACCATGATGAACTATCAATTGGAGTGATTAATCCATTTTACAATACTAAAACATGGATACCTCAATCCAAATGAATCCCCATAGTCACTAAACCCAAACAAAACAACCCACTCCTCTCATCAAAAAAATCTCTTGATTCTAAGGATATTTATAATTTACCAAAAAATACATTCCCACTTTTATATCCTTCATTAAATTATAGGAAACATATCCCTTAGCATAAAAACCATCATGTGTCTCTAAAATCTCTAATCCATGTTCAGAACACTGAAATACCTACTCAACATCTTAACCCCAACATAACTCACATTCTAGGACTCACCTAGACCCCATAAAAATATTCCCAAACCTATATCCCAATCCAAATACACATGTTTAAAATGAACATGCATTATTATATATATAGTTAAGTATTAAAAGGACCACCTACCTCTAAAATAGAGTTTCCAATCTTAAAAAATATTGAACACGCCTTGTCAAATCTCACACCAAACCATTAAAATATATGTTCCTCTATGTCATACCACAAGGAATTAATAATAAATTATAATAAATTATAATAAATTATAAGTA
Organism: Viscum album; assembly: GCA_963277665.1. Lineage (NCBI taxonomy): Eukaryota > Viridiplantae > Streptophyta > Magnoliopsida > Santalales > Viscaceae > Viscum > Viscum album. The sequence goes on from OY728162.1 coordinate 817,242,883, forward strand.
ATTATCCAATTTAATTAAATATGGAATAAGTGATAAAAACTCACTCATTTTCCTTCAATAGCTAAAACCATGAGTGAGAGTGTGCCAATAACTTGTGGTTAGATCTTAACACCCCTATAAACAAAGACCCATGGATAGACACAAAATCAATTGACAATATTAAGTTAAATTTATGAAATCCCTTGAATATATCATCTGGAAACTTACTATTATCCAGTCATTGTACAATGGGTAGTTATTATCCTCTTCTAAAATCATTTAGCCTTTACACCATGAATCCCCATGCTTTAGAGATGATTACACCATGATAATGTGGAATAATATTTAAATCCATATGTGTAAATATCATTAATAAGAGAAATAAATAATAAGAGAGAGATAGATAGAGGAAATAGGTAAGAATATTACCAATCTATAACATAGATACCCCCCCACAATAAACCAACAATAAAGAGTAAATAACGATGGATCAAGATGGGGGAATAATATGGAGAGGGACTACCAAATCCCCCCTTCTAAGTGAAAACCTAGTTGATAAATGAATGGGGAAAACTCAAAAATGATGGTTGTAACTTCTAGAAAAATAGTTCTGGTGTTATATTACAATGTAACCTAATGGGAAAATATGAAACTCCCAACTTATAGGGTTACATTATGGTGTGATATAATGTGTCATTGTGCAAAACACATCTCTATAAAAGTTCATAGAACATCTCATCCATGTGTTGTGGTGTGGTCAGTGGTTCATTGAACAACCAACCACCTAGTGGGAATCATGATACTCCTCCCCCTAAGAACCCTTCATGGTGTAAACCTTTGGTTATGGACGGAAACATCAAACCTGAGAATCCCTTACGGTGAAATGTCTAGGTTGTGACATGGCCTACCTCACTCAGAATTCATACCACATCCTAATGTCCCTTTGTATTGTGCAGTCTTCCCAATATAACAAAAACACAACCTCCTAAAAAGACTAACTCCTCCAATTTCTAACAAATGTGCGTTAAAACCATTTAAACACTCAAACACACACAAAAATATCTTTTAGAGATGTTATTACTCTGAAACATTACGATCAAAACATCAATTAAAAAAACACCCCTACTTCGGTATTCAAAATTCAAAATTACTCTAAATTTACAAACCCATAATGATGATATCCATGATTATTAAATTGTAATAAAATATGTCCTTAATGTACAAAATATATATCCGATGAATCTCTCTAAAAAATCCAAAAAATAATAGGAAAGAAATATTCATATTGAAATTTCATCATCAAAATCATAATGTGTTCATGCTATACCACAATATGGTTTTATTGGTCAAATATTGATTATGAAAATCATACATAATTTAGGATTTTCTCCATTTTTTATGATTATTTCTTTATTTAAAAAAACTCAAATTCACAGACAATGGTTATTCTATAAAAAACAAGATTTCATCTTTATACGTTTAAAATCATTTTTCTATAATGACATGGTTCACACAATCTCGCCAAGGAAAATAGAGAAAATATGAGATTATATTTTCAAACATATTCTCAACTACCTTGTAAACCATCAAAATATCAATTTTATCCATTTTCTCCTCATTACTCTTCATCCACCATGCATTACACCGTAGATTGAATTCACTTATCAAGGTGTAGAATCCAGAGTGTTTTCATCATGCACTCTTCCTAATGATCAATACCGTGATATATTCTAAAAAACATCATAAAAGTTTTATATTTTGAAGTAATTTAATTTTAAATTCTCATATTTCTTTAAGTATAATTTCTCATGAAACCAAGGTCATGAAAACACCCTTAACAATGGAAGGATTTTACTATTCTTTATGATTTCATCAACTTTCACATTCAAATAATATTTACATGATTTTTTTATTTCTAGTTTATTATAGACATATAAAACTCCTTTAAATTTATTATTTTATTAAAAATAAAACACAACATTCCTAAATTTTTCATAGGGTTCCAATAATTTTTTGGTTCTGATAAAAATCATTAATTCAAAATAAATTAATGTTTGATAAAAGAATTTTTTGGAAAGAAAAAAATTATTTCTAAATATAAATTGTTAATAAATATCATAAAATTTTAAAATTAATTTATTTTAATATTTATAAATTCTGAAAATATATCATTTCATTGAAAAAACATATGTGGACATATCATAAATTATAGAAAAAGTGGACAAAAAACATGTTTTGTGTTGGATAGTCCTCTTTAAAAGTTTTTAAAACAAAAACAAATAAACATTATAATTATAAATTAAATAATAATAAAATAAAATACAATATAAAATAAAAAACACAGGTAAATAGGTTACATTTAATTATATAATAATGAGAAATAATGGTTGGATCGTATATAACATGTGTTATATGATTGATCCAAAAAACAATGTTCTATGTTGGGAATCCAACTTGAATGTCTGTAAAAAAATATAAAGGAAAATTATAAATATATATATATATATATAATTCACATATCATAAATTATAAATCCCAATGTGTAAATATAATTCATATAACATTAAATAATGAAAATAAAAATTGATCGGATCACATAGAATATATGATCTATACTAAATCCACAAAATAAATATTATATATTGTGGATTAGTCTTTGGATTCTCATAAAACAAAAAATATAAATCAAAATCAAAAATTTAAAATATTTATATAAAATAAATATAACATATGAAAAAATAAAATTAAACGAAGAAAAATAAATCAATAAACATTAAATGTTAAAAACCTAAAATGGTCAGAACACAAATAATATACATTTAGTGTTAAATTATAAAAATATATAATTTTATATGAATATGTGTGCTTATATATAATCATTAATGGACATAAATTTTAAAAAATAATAACACAAATATATTAATATAAATATCATGTGTTCGTGTGTGTTTTGTAAATATATATTTATTATACATAAAAATATTTTAAAACATTATATATATATATTAATAACAACTCTTGTATTTAAAAATACGTAATGTGAATATATAAAAATATGTATTAAATGAGTTATAAAATATAAATATAAAAATATATAAAAATGTTTCTTGAGCATTTAAATTAATTTTTTTTGAACATAATGAAATTGTAATATATGTATATATTTTAATTTTTTGGGAAAATTTACCAAAAAAATTACATCTTGAAATCCAATTATATATATTTATAAATTTTTTTTGAACATTTATGTCAAATGTTCTACCTTTTGTTTTACTAGAACACACTATCCCACAAATAGAAACACAAACACAAAAGTAATACTATTTTTGTGTTCTGTGAATTAATGAAACATATAAATATTAGATTTTAGGAATTTTATATATTAATTATACACATAAAATATTCTATAAACATCACTAAGGGTATTTTCATAAAAAAAACGTCAATCCACCTCTTAGGAATAAAAATATTTGGACCTATGGGTAAACATTTCTCCTGAACTAGATTTGTCGATAGATTTTTTAAAAATATAGTACATTTACTATGTTAATGTTATTAAATTAATGGGATGTTGAAATATTATGTATGGATGTTTTTACACTTACATTGATAAATAAAATCTATCTTATGTGATTGGTAAGTGAAAAATTATATAAAGTGATTAATCTTTTAAACTTTTTATTCTATATCTTATAAGTTGTGAAATTAATTTTTCTATAATGATAAATATATTAAAAATTATATTTATACCACGTACATAGTGGGATTGTGAGGTAAATTCAATTTCAGATTATAAATTTTTTTAAAAATGAAAACTTTTTCATGTATGATACTAGATAAATTTCATATACAATTGCACAACATATAATGAGAATGCTTATAATTTATTCCTTTATGTGAGGAAATGATGATACAATTTCTTTTATAATATGTTGGGTATAATAACCTTTATTAATTAATAAACACAAAGAAACAATATGATGGTTTAGAAATGAAAAATGAAACTCAATCCAGAACAACTGGAACCCCAACAGGGCCAATGAAAACATCATAAAGTGTAACCTAGATATGTTTTACTTGAAAATACATATGAATGATAATACATTAAAAGTACTGGATCTGAGAATGATATCATAGAGTCGTATTTTGATAATCATCCCAAACCCCATTACTTGTGGACATTATCCACATCACAAGGTTTTAGAAAGTTTCTAGGGATTCACATCATCATTAGAATCTGCCTCTTTTAAGGACACAACATCATCCAACAATTCCACCCCTTATTATCCTCAAGATCACATCGATAATGAGATTCTACCTTTATGGAGGTGTTAAATGATTTGATTACATTATTCGATTTTTTTAACCCACATGATCGCCTATATAGATAATCCCATAATTTCTTTTCAAGGACCTTCAGTAGGGTAACCCATGAATTTTGAGACGAAAATTCAAACAAACACTACATTGAACTATACTATGTGATAAATACCTTGGGAAAAAATGATAAGGTTTTTAAGTGCCTTACTTAACCTAAGAACCCATAGATACATCCATCATGGAAGCTAAACTTCGTGGATTTCTTGAATCCTTATTGGCAGGAAGAGTAGAGAAAAATACCAAAAAACATCATCTTGTTTAACATTACGCATGTTAAAATACTCCTAATTATAAAATATTTACTGTTCTAGTAATTTATTGTAGAATGATAGTCCTTCATGTGACTATGATTCAAAGGAGATACCACATCCAATTTCTACTTACCATTGTGTTCTCTTGAAGCTATTATCTTCTATTGATTTTGCTACTAGTCTACCAGCTCTTGATCACTAATTTTACAATTGGATTGATCATAAAATGATTCAAAAATATGGTTATAAAACCCACTATCCCAGAATAGAATTCCCTCTCTCATCCCTTTGTCCACATTATCATCCCATATGTCATGACCCATCCTTAGAAACTCTATATAGAGTGGATTTTCATATTAAACCAACATGATTATTCTAATAGGGCTCATAAGTTTCTCTCACATCCCTTTATCATAGTTATCATGCTATGAATATGGGGTAGCTAGTCCAGAATCATTGTACCCAATATTGGGACCCCAAGCATTTGAATTTGTTACATAATCATCATTTCTTAGTTAGACTATCAAACCCTTTCATGCACAAGCCTAGACAATAGATTTAGGCCAAGATACATTTACAAATGAATTTTTCCCTTCACATCAGGGGATTTAGTCTATTTTAAATTGGTATTTACAGAATATGGATCAAAATCCATGTTGTGATAATTCAAGACCAAGTACCCTTTCTCACTACCACCACTACATTTAAGATACATATAATGTATATATTTCATGTGAATCACATCATTTTAGGCATTAAAAATTTAATGATGCTTCTCAAACTCCACATGAAGATTAATTTCACCATTAGGGTTACTTAGAATGACCTTATAAATTAAAATTTTACTAAGTTAAACCCCCACCTAAATTATAGAAAATAGTGTCCATGTACCATCCTGACATGCGTGTCATGCACTGGTGCCCTGAGTCAGTCTGTAACATGACCTCAAGCGCACGTCCCTATACGCCAGAGGCTACCTACTAGAAGAAAGGGTATCATATTGATCATGGGGATACTAAACACTATTTTTATCAGAGTAATACACCATTATAAAATAAGAAACAATAGAAAAATAACATATAACCATAACAAAAAAGTACCAAGATCACAAGATGACATAAAAGTGGAGATAGAATATAATAATTGAACTATAAAACATGTCATGCTAATGTACGTCCTAAGTGTCAAAATGAAACTCAAAATTAAATACACCATAGACTCCCAAATAGGTCCCAAACCATGTCTTGTTCCCTCATCCATGATCCATCTAGACCCAACTATCTAACATAAGGCCTTTTACCTTATCATATCCTTTAACCATGAACTCTATTTTGGTACTAATCAGGCATCCTATGTAGGGTGTGAGTACTACTTAGTAGGACACCACCAATGGTGTCTAAAACAATATACAGTCAATAGAAATTGTTTGTAGTTGTATAAATAAATAATTAAAATTCATAAGTAAATTGTCATTACATTATCAATTATTCATTATTTAACCACATAAATCCTCTGGTTGTCATAGACACCCATATCTCAATATCTTATTTGGGTCATGATAGAGCCTAAAGTATGTCCAAGGGACTTCATATCTCATAATTCCATTGTTACCATTATTAAATTCACAAAACAGAATGACCATGTTCCTATACATTAATTCATACTTGAATGCCTATGTTTCCATTCAAACTCACACAATAGAATGACCATGTTCCCATTATTTATTTTATAACTAAATGACTATGTTAACATTCATAAAATCACATTCATATGGCCATGTTACAACTCATAAACACATAATTAATTCAAAAATTAATTATCTACATCGATTCCATAACCAATTAAATAATTATTTAAACACCACTATTCCCTTAGTTAATTCAACAATTAACTATCCAAATCATAAATTTATATTATTTAAAAAATTAATTAATCAGATTAAATACATTAATTAATTCCATAATTAATTAATCTCTTCAATTCTGTTATTCAACCTAATAATAAACTATACAGACCAATTTAATTACTAATTAAACAATTAGTTTATCTCATGATTCCACTTAATTAATTCCCCCAATTGATCAAGTATGTTAATAAAATTATTTAATTAATAAATTAATAAATCATTACACACAATAAAAATTCTCATAATTAATTCAGCAAATAATTATCTCGAAACAACAACTCAACATCTTATAATTAATTCCTCTATTAATTATCTAAATCAACAACTCATTGTCATATAATTAATTCATCAATTAATTATCTAAATAAACAACTCAATATCTCATAATTAATTCTACAATTAATTATCTCAAATCAATAACTCAATATCTTATAATTAATTCATTAATTAATTATCTAAATCAACAGCTCAATATCTCATAATAAATTCGGAAATTAATGATCTCAAATCAACAACCTGATATCTTATAATTAGTTAATCAAATAATTATATAAATAAAATAAATCAATATGTAATAATTAATTATACAATTAATTATCTCAAAAAAGCTATCCCAAAATATCATAATCAATTCAACAATTAATTATCTAAATCTATAATCTTAAAATCCCCAATTTCACATCAACTCAATTAATTAATTCACCAAATTAATTAATCCAATCAAGAAATAAATTGATAAAAATCTAATAGAAATTCTAAAATTACATACAGCTAATTTAAATAAAAATAATGAGATTTAAATTATATAACACCTACCTTATGTTTGATGAATAGTTCTCACCAATGGAATTCCTAAAATTTGAGCAGCACAACAACGTAGAATGATAACCAAATCTCTAACCCTAAATCAAGATTGAATAAATCAAGATCCTTAAAATATAGATCTATATATACAATCATAAATATATATCTAGTAAAAATATAATAATAACCCATTTCAAGGATGGGAGAATAAAAGAGAAATAATAGGAAACCAACAAGATTGAATCCACTTGCTGGGAGAGGTGAAGATCTATGATATGGGCTTTGAATTGCGATGAATAGTGGTCGAGAAGGCCTAGAATCCATCCAGAGGGCTCCAAAAACGCTAAAGAGAGGCTCTAGTTTAAGGGGGATGAATTGGGACTAAAATGGTAGTTTGGGTAATTAAAAAACTAATTTTCATGTTAAATTAGTTCTCATGTACCATTTTCTGGGCAGGGGCGCACGGTTTCCCCAATCCATACTTCTAAAATGTGTGGCTCATTTTTAGGGGTACATGGTTACTCCTAAGAGGGTGCAAGGTTTGAAAAACCATGTATCAACCATGAAAACCCCAACTATCCAAGGTTTCATGGTTTGCTGGGATGTGGTGCATGGTTTTTCCTAACCATGCACCAACCGTTCACTACCCCTATTTATTCCATTTTACCAATTTTAACCCAAAATAACCTCAAGTTAAAACCAAAATGAATAGTAATTAACATAAAGAAAAAGAGTACCATAAGTAAATTCTGAGAAAACTCTAGAAAAGTTCAGGATCTTACAATCTCCCCACCTTATAACAACTTTTCCTCAAACTGCACACCTATGCATCTCTAAGATTCTGATTCAAAATGATTCGTCCATTGATCCATTATATCTGCTTCCATTTTCCTTTCGCACATTCCCATGTTGACATAATATATGAACTATTTGCATGGTATATCCTCACAAAACATTCTCACAGCGAGCGAACACACATATCAGAAGATCTGTAAAGGAAGAATCTATCTCAAACTCCACATCATCCATATCGATGACCTGAGATGGGTTAGGGTGATACTGCTAAAATTGTGAAACCTGAAAAACATCATGCATATCTTTGTATCTCTATTGAAGAGGAAAACAATATAGCACCTTCATTATTCTCTCTAAAACCTCAAACGGTCTGATAAACCTAGGTGAAAACTTTACCTATCTTTGTATCCTATAGTGACCCAACCTAGGAGACACCTAAAAGAATACAAAATCATCCTCTATAAACTCTAGGGGTCATCAATGTAACGACCCGAATCCAGAGCCCCTCCACTGGTGACCCATACCCGGTTCACCACATAACCTCAAGCACGTTTCCCCGAATTCCAGAGGCTTCCGACTAGCAGTGAGGGCCTTGGTGAGTCGGTGGGGAAACTATGCCCTCATTTGGTAAGGTAAATAGTAGAAAAACAGTAGTCAACAATGGAAGCAGTAACAACATGCATAACAATAGAAACCAAATAGCGGAAGCAATGAATATATATATAGCAATGATGAAAATGATGCACCAGGTGAAAGTATCTATGGAAAGCAGAAAACACAACAACGTACTGAAATACAATTGAAACAAAGTGAAAAATAAAACAAATAAATCTCCTCAGCATCGCGAGCCACGACTCGGTCCCATGCTCCCTAGCTCTAGTGCAATCAAGAACCTGAAGTAGAAGGGCACTTTCCCTTATCCATACATGTAGCAACATAGTCTGCTTGGGCCCAAATGCATGGCCCAAAAAGGCTTTGAGATACAATCCCAATAGGCAATCACCCAAAGATCTGTGCCTAACAGTCAATGAATACATGGAAATAATATAAAAAGAAGTAGTAATAGAAAAGCACAAGAAGCTACAATCCACTATTCTAACAAAAGTAGACAAGTATGCAGCCATCAACAAAAGAAGAAACAGGTAACCCTCTGGGTATCTCTCACAGCCTAACCCCTATGGTTCAACCTATAGTACTAGAAACCCTCTGAGAGGCACACATAGTCTCACCCCTCTGGTTCAGCTACGTAATTAAGCAGACTCTCTAGGGAAGCACTCACCGTCAATTCCCCCTATAGTCTCGTATCGTGCTAAAGGATCTCTGAGGAAGCACTCAACGTCAATTCCCTTTGTGACCTGCATCGTGGAACTACATACTATCTGAGGAATCACTAAACGTCAATTCCCCTATAGTCCCGCATCGTAATTAAAAGACACTTTGGAGAAGCCCTTCTGTCAATTCTCCCTTTGGTCTACTATTCTAGGTTCTCACAGTCCTGAGTGAAACTAAACATGCTCAGCACATGTGTATCATCCAAGTAAACCTCAATAACTACTTGGCTATCATTCTATGGCTCAACAGCAATAATGAAACAATAGTTACACTACCTTACAACTAGGCATGGCAACTGGAAATGATAAACAGCACAACAAGCATGGAAATGTAACCTGGGCACAAAATAAATTACCCTACTCACAAGCAATAACCTCTACCTAAGAAATAAAGCAAAGTAGGAAAACATCAGGGGAAAAACATGAAGCACGCAATAACCCATTCAAGGGTATTGGTGGAATTTTCACATAATATTCATCAACTTTCCACAGAAAGGAACAAACCACCTACCTCGATCCCAGGAGATCGATATACGTGAACCACGACAACATATTCTTCTTAGAACAACGTAGATCTGAGAAAAAGCACAAAATTTACATCCCAAGATATCTTGAGAACAAGGAGAAATCAGGAAACAAGGCTCAAGAAGAAGGAAAAACTCACCGTTGTTCTTCCAACGCAATCGACCGTGCTCGAATCGGAGAATGGACAACGAGGTGGGAGCTCGAAGAAGATTCGGTCGTACGGTCGCTCCCGTGCAGACGAAATATGGAGAAGAGGATGATTTTGGGGGTTAGGTGTGACCCTAGTCCGTTTAATAAAAAAAAGAAAGTACACGAAGTGTACTTATTGAGTACATGGCGTGTACTTCAATTTTCCGTACTCTGAATTAACCATCCTCCACCTCATCCTTACACACCGTGTGTGTGGCCCATACACGGCCAACACATGCATTTGAGCCGGATCAGAGTACACGACATGTACTCAGAAAGTACACGGCGTGTACTTTGAAAATTTCTAGAAAATTCATTTTTCTTAAAAACTCCCAAAAAAGGAAAAACATAACTGAACCAAGATCCGGGTTCTTACAAACTTCCCCCCTTAAAGAAATTCGTCCCCGAATTTCTCTAACAATGCGGAGTAGAAGAAACCCCGAACAGATCTAGCCACTGCGATCGTACATCTGCCTCCCTCTCCCAGGTCTCGTCCTGTACTCGCCCGTGCTTCCATAGCACCCGTACCAGAGGATTAGACCGCTCGTGCAGGACCTTCGTACTACAATCGACAATACGGATAGGATGCTCCTCGAATGATGCATCCGCTTCAAGATCGACTTCCTCAGGCTGAAAGGCGTGAGATGGGTCTGAAAAGTAATGCCAGAGCTGAGAGACATGGAAGACATGGTGCATGTCCCGATACCACTGAAGTAGCTGCAACCGATTGGTGACCGGTCCCACTCTCCCCACAACCTCAAGCATCCCGAAATACCGCGGTGAAAGCTTACCCTGTCTCTGAATCCTTTTGTGTCCCAAACTCGGTGCGACATGTAGGAAAACCGGATCACCGACCTCAAACTCCAGAGGTCGTCTCCGCTGATCAGCATAAGACTTCTGTCGAGACTACACTATTGCCATCCTCTTCCGAATCAGCTCTATATGCTATGAAGTCTCCTGAACAAGACGAGGTCCCAGCAAAGCTGCCTCCTCAGCTTCCATCCAGCATAAGGGTGATCGACATGGCCAATCGTACAAAGCCTCGTATGGTGCCATTTGAATGATCGCATGAAAAATTTTGTTGTAGGTGAACTCCACCAGAGGAATATGCTTCTCCCAAGAATCGCCAAAGTCTAGAATGCAAGATCGGAGCATATCCTCTAGCACCTGGATCGTGTGCTCGGACTGGCCATAAGTATGGGGATGGTATGATGTACTCAAAAGTACCTGTGTACCCAAGGCCTTATAAAGTCCCTTCTAGAACCGATAGGTAATGTGTCCATATATGTCTGAAACAATAGAGCATGGAACTACATGCAGACGAATGATCAATCTGATGTAAAGTCGTACCAGATCATCGACATTGAAGGTCTCATTGATCGGAAAGAAGTGAGCAACCTTCGTAGGCCTGTCGACGACAACCCAAACAACATCGATTCCCTGAGGCGATCTCGTCAACCCGGTCACGAAGTCCATCGCAACATCGTTCCACTTCCACTCCAGAATGGGTAACTGCTGTAAAAGTCCCGCTGGTCGCTGATGCTCTGCTTTCACATGATGACACGTAGAACATCTCATGACAAAACCAGCAACATCCTTCTTCATACCTAGCCACCAGTATTGGCGATGAAGGTCCCGATACATCTTGGTGACGCCAGGATGAACTGCCCAAAAAGAGGAATGGAAATCCCGCATCATCTCCTCGAGTATGTCTGCTGGCAGCCATATGTGTCCCTGGAAACACAAGATCTCAGCCTTTCCCACTATCCATCCAGGAAGAGGGTCCTCTCCTGACACACTCTCCCGCAGGACTAAGCCTTCCGAGTCTGATAGATACCTCATCCATACCCGATCAAGTAGTGTGGAGGTAACAGCTATAGAAGATAGCAAAGTCTTTCCCGTTTGTCGTGCACCTCCATATGCATCTCATAGAACATAGCCATCAGTTTCCACTCACTACTGGCTCCTGAACTGCCTGAATCTGAGTTCTCCTGCTCAACGCATCTGCCATGGCGTTGCCCTTTCCCGGCGTATAGGAAAGCTCGAAGTCAACAGACTACAGATACTCTACCCACCTGCGCTGCCTCAGATTCAGATCGCTGAGTGAAGATATACTTGAGGCTCTTGTGGTCAGCGAAGACCACAAAGTTCTCTCCCAGAATATAGTGTCTCCAACAACGTAAGGCATGAACAATAGCTGCTAACTCCTGATCGTGTGTAGGGTAGTTTCTCTCATGTGGCCTCAACTTCCGAGACCCGTATGCAACGAATCCCTCTCCATGCTCAAGCACAGCTCCTAGCCAGAAACCTAAAGAATCACAATAAATAGTGTAGCTCTTTCCTGGCTCTGGAAAGACTAGTATCGGTGCTGACGTCAACCTCCCTTTCATCTCCTGAATGGATGACTCACAAGAATCTGACCATAAGAACTTCTCCCCCTTCTTGGTCAGACCTGTCAAGGGTGATACTAGATGAGAAAAGTCTCGAATGAAGCGTCTGTAGTATCCATCCAGCCCTAGGAAACTCCGTACCTCAAAGACGTTCTTTGGATGATCCCAAGAAACTACAGATCTCACTTTCTATGGGTCCATAGATACTCCTTCCTCTTAGATGATGTGACCCAAGAAGTGAATCTGATCCATCCAAAAGTGGAACTTCGAGATTTTAGCATAAATTCTATTCTCTCTCAGTGTACTCAGAACGATCTCAAGATGTGTGACATGGTCATGTCGTGTGTGAGAGTACACCGAGATATCATCCACGAAGACCACAACGAAGGAGTCCAAGTAAGGATGGAACACTCGGTTCATCAGTGCCATGAAAACTGTAGGTGCATTAGTGAGACCAAACGGTATGAATGTATACTCATATAGACCATATCTGCTCCTGAAGGCTGTCAGAGGTATATCTGATGGTCTAACACACAACTGATGATAACCGGACCTCAAGTCGATCTTTGAGAACACCTGGGCTCCTCGAAACTGATCTAAAAGGTCATCAATCAACGACAAGGGATATCGGTTCTTGACCATCAACTGGTTCAGCTTTCGATAATCCACACAAAGCTGAAGGGTACTGTCTACCTTCTTCGCAAACAGAATAGGCGAACCCCAAGGAGAAGTACTGGGTCGGATGAAACCCTTATCCTGTAGCTCCTCCAACTACTTCTTGAGCTCCTGCAACTCGGGCGTGGACATCCTATAAGGGGGAATGGACACCGGTGACACTCCTGGCACAAGATCAATAGAGAAGTCTACCTCACGCTCCAGAGGAAAACCTGAAAAGTCCTCTAGAAAGACGTCCCTGAAACGATCCACCACTAGAGGAAAGTCCAACTGTGGAGTCCCCTTATCATCCTGATAAAGACTAGAAATCTGTGATATCACCCCTCCTAGCCCAAGATGCTCGAGTCCAGCCCGACTCACCCGAACATCCCATTCGCCTCTATGAAGCAAAGATTCACCCTATGGTGAGACGAAACAGACTCTACGACGATAATAGTCAAGGAATGCCTGGAATGGAATCAACTGGTCCATGCCAAGGACTACATCATAGCCTGTCATCTCTAGTACATAGATATCCCATAAGAAGCGATACCTTGCAACCTCGAGAGGGAACTCTCAAAACTGGCGTACACTAGATATCCTCGTTCCCAAAGGTGTGTCTAGTGTCAAAGAGTCGACAGAAGAAAAGATGGAGAGCCCAAGGTTCTCCATGATAGCAACAGAGATAATGCTATGCGTAGCACCAGTATAGAAAAGGGCTAAAGATAAAACTGAGGCTACTAAAATCATACCTCGAACATTAGAAGGGCTGAGATCTTGCTCCTGATAAGTCTGCTCCACAGCGAAAGACTGGCCTGTACTGCGGCTCTGTGCCCCTGTCTAACCACTCTGAGATGAACCTCCCTGCTGGTGCTGAGGAACTGGTGGCTGACTTCCACGACCTTGACCTCCACCTCGGCCCGAACGGCTGAAAGAACTCCAGTTTCCCGACTGGTGGGAAACTGGTGGGGCTGCTCTTGAACGATGAGTCATGGAAGAACCCCGGTCACCAGCTGCTGGTGAGAAAACCTGACAGAAATGATGAAGGTGACCCATCTTGCTACAAGATCGTCACTCCACGGGGTCTCTCTGGAATTGAGGCCTCATGTGCCATGTCCGGCCACACTAGTAATATTTCACCTGGCTACCTGATGATGCGTCTCACTTTCTCGAATCACCGCGCATAGCCTCCCTACGACGCTTCTTGCTGTCATCTAGAGGAAAGCTAACTCTGGAAGCAGAACCACACTGGCTTGCAGCTCCAGAGTCTCTCAGATTCTGCTCTACAATCAGTGCCTGGTTGATGATGGAATTAATGGAAGTCAGCTGGAAGATGTTCACCTGCGAGAAAATCTCCCACCTGAGTCCATCCTCAAACTTCCTCGCCAAGAACACCCCACTCCCATCCCGAAGGGGTGTAAAACACTGCAGCTCAGTGAAATGAGAGGAATAATCCATGACAGATAGAGTACCATACTCTAAGATCATGAACTCTCGGGCTCGATTGGCCCTTAGGGTCTCTAGGTAGAAGTAGTCGTATAACACGCACTGTAACTCCTCCCATGTCATAGCCTAATGTTGACCCGTATGTGAGACCACGTCCCACCACCTCTTGGCGGAGTGTCGGAGCATGTAGGTGGCGAGCCTGACCCGCCTCTCTGGAGGCGTCTCCAGATGCTCGAATATAGTCAGCATGGCTTCCAGCCATGACTCTGCAGCCTGAGGTCCTCCCTCCACCGAGAATGTGGGAGGATGCTGCTGCTGAAAGACCCACGTCAAGTCTTCCATATACGAGGCAGGAGGCGGTGCTCCCTGGAAGGCCTGAATCATCCTCATGAAACCTTCCTTGAACTGCACATCAGTGCCCACAACTAGTACAACAACCAATGCCAAGGCTGGCTCGGCTGGGGGATCGACAGGAAATCCCTGATCAGCCATATCTGGTGTCTGATCACTGCCTGACGACAGAAATATGACCAGAGGACGTCTCAGAGGCATAGCTCTACAAGATCAAAATCACACCTTAGATCAAGAAAACAAGGACAGAGAACACAATGGTACAAAATGGGAACATGGGAAGAAAAACACAAAATATTGAAAAAAACGACTACATGGCGTGTATAAAAACTACACGGTGTGTCTTTTTAAGCCACTGACATGGGCGTGTACTCCTTCCCTACAAGTCGTGTACACTTCAAACTACACGGCATGTTAACCCCAACACACGGCGTGTTCTTGGAACTATTCCCCTACCCGAGTTCCTTACATGGCTAACCCACATAGTCCGACTTAACCCAAGACCACACGATGTGTTCGAAACAAACACGACATGCACTAGACCAGGCTTCAGCAGTCCGTGTTGTTGAGTACACATCCATCTACATGCTGAACCATACACGGCGTGCTCTGAGCAAAAACGGCGTGTATATGCGAAGGCGACACCGTCCTGTGTTGTTCATGACACGGCCGGGTACCTGGGAAAGACTACAGGGTGTGTTCCGACCAAACTTGGCGTGTGGAAAGGAAGGTAACGCCAGCCCGTGTTGTTCGTGACACGGTCGGGTTCCTAGACAGGACTACATGGCATGTTCCCTATGGACACAACGTGTTCTACCCATGCTTCCCTGACCCGTGTTGGTAGTGGCACGACTGGGTACATGGATCTGAACTTACACGACATGTAGCTACCATACATGGCATGTTTCTGAAGTTACTTCCACGACACCATGTTCTACTCACACGGTCAGTGACATGGCATGAAAACTACACGGAGTGTTCCCAAAAAGTACACGCTGTGTATTCTAGGTTTTTCTGGGCAGTAGCTTAGAAACTGCACATAATTCTAGAAACACTAAAAACAGGGTGAAAAGGTGCCAAATTTCGATCTGTGAGGGACCATAACACCTCAAGAACCAAAATTTGGTGTTCACTTTAAACAAAGAACAAAACAAATAGTTTTCTAACATAACAACATATAATCTATCAAGCAAATGTCCTAACAGCATGCATAATCTAAACAAATTCTATCACAATAGAATGCAATCGCTAATGAACCTAAATGGCATGGCAAGAATGCATGGCATGTGACTCCTACAAGTGTCTATATGATTCATGATACGACATACCCTCATCTCATCGGGTTTCGACAAAATTAGAACCGCAATATCAAAAGAGTAATAGCACAATCCATGTGAATCACTCTAGGTGAAATCAGATCAACTATAGAATCTCAAAACCAGCAACTGCAATTAATGAGGTAGTATGGATTTTCCCTATACACGGGTTAGCTACTCCCGAGAACAACATAATTCCAAGTACTGAATCCGTCCTATCCCTGGCTAAGGTCTACAAATAGTAAATCAAGAGAAATAAACTCCTTTGATACCACTATGTAACGACCCGACTATGGAGCCCCTCCACAGGTGCCCCGTACCCAGTTCACCACATGACCTCAAGCGCGTTTCCCTGAATGCCAGAGGCTTCCGACTAGTAGTGAGGGCCTTTGTGAGTCAGTGGGGGAAAATATGACCTCATTTGGTAATGTAAACAACGGAAAAACAACAGTCAACAACGGAAGCAGTACAAACATGCATAACAATAGAAACCAAACATCGGAAGAAATGAATATTTATATAGCAATGATGAAAATGATGTAGAAGGTGCATGTATCTATGGAAAGCAGCAAACACAACAACGTGATGAAATACAACTAAAACCTAGTGAAAAAGAAAACAAAGAAATATCCTCAGCATCGCAAGCCACGGCTCTGTTCCATGCTCCCCAGCTCCAAGGCAATCATGAACCTGAAGTAGAAGGGCGCTTGACCTTATCGATACCTGCAGCAATATAGTATTTTTGGGCCCAAAATCCTGGCCCAAAAAGGTTGTGAGATACAATCTCAATAGGCAATCACCCAAAGATCTGTGCCTAACAGTCAATGAATACATGGCAGTAATATAAAAAGAAGTAGTAACATGAAAGCACAAGAAGCTACAACCCACGGTTCTAACAAAAGTACACAAGTAAGCAGCCAAAAATAAAAGAAGAAACAGGTAACCCTGTGGGTATATCTCACAGCCTAACCCCTATGGTTCAACCTATAGTACTAACAACCCTCTGGGAGGCACACACAGTCTCACCTCTCTAGTTCAGCTACGTAATTAAGCAAACTCTCTGGGGAAGCACTCACTGTCAATTCCCCCTATAGTCTCGTATCGTGCTAAAGGCTCTCTGGGGAAGCACTCAACGTCAATTCCCCCTGTGGCCCGTGTCGTGGAACTACAGACTCTCTGAGGAAGCACTCAACGTCAATTCCCCCTATAGTCTCACAGCGTAATTAAAATACACTCTGGAGAATCCCTTCCGTCAATTCTCCCTTTGGTATACTACTATAGGTTCTCACAGTCCTGAGTGATACTAAACATGCTCAACACGCGTGTATCGTCCAAGTAAACCTCAAGAACTACTTGGCTATCATTCTATGGATCAACAACAATAATAAAACAACAGTTCCACTACCCTACAACTAGGCATGGAAACTGACAACGCTAAACAGCACAACAAACATGGAAAAGCAACCTGAACACAAAATAAATGACCCTACTCACAAGTAATAACCTCTACCTAAGCAATCAAGAAAAGAAGAAAAATAACAGGGGAAAAACAGAAAGCACACAATACCCCGTTCAAGGGTATTGGTGGAATTTGCACATAATATTCATCAACTTTCCACAGAAAGACACAAACCACCTACCTTGATCCCAGGATATCGATATACATGAACCACGATGACAGATTCCTCTTATAAAAATGTAGATATGAGAAAACGGACAAAACATTCATCCCACGATATCTTGAAAACAAGGAGAAATCATGTAATAAGGGTCAAGTAGAAGGAAAAAATTACCGTTGCACTTCCAACGCAATCGACCGTGCTCGAATCGGAGAACGGATGATGAGGCGGGAGCTCAGAGAAGATTTGACAGTACGGTCGCTCCTGGGCGGACAAAATCTGGATAAGAATATTATTTTTGGGGTTAGGCGTGACCCCGGTCCATTTAATGAAAAACAGAA
The DNA here is from genome assembly GCA_963277665.1 of Viscum album. NCBI lineage: Eukaryota > Viridiplantae > Streptophyta > Magnoliopsida > Santalales > Viscaceae > Viscum > Viscum album. The sequence continues at coordinate 817,261,160 of OY728162.1, forward strand.
GGTACACAACGTGTACTTCTTGAGTACACGGCGTGTACTTCTGTGTACACAGTGTGTACTTCAATTTTCTGTACTCCGAATTAACCGGCCTCCACCTCAGCCTTACACACTGTGTGTGTAGCCCGGACACAGCCAGCACACGCCTTCGAGCTGGATCAGAGTACATGGCGTGTACTCAGAAAGTACACGGCGTGTACTTTGAAAATTTCTTTAAAATTCATTTTTCTTAAAAACTCCAAAAAAAAGGAAAAACATACCTGAATGAAGATCCGGGTTCTTACAATCAACATCTATCATAATACTAATTTTGTCTACTCTTAGCCACATCCATAGGTTTTGAAATATACTCAACCTTCACCAATGTCTCCTTCATGAGACTCGGTCCCAAAAAATCTAACTCACCTACCTACATCAAGTATAGAGGCGATCTACAAGGCCTACCATAAAGAGCATCATATGGTTATATCTGTATTGTATCCAGATAACTATTGTTATTATAAAACTCTATTAATATAGGTACTTCTATTAAAAACCACTAAAGTCTAGAACACAAGCTTGAATCATATCCTTAAGCACCAGTATGGTACACTATGATAGCCCATCTATCTGTGGGTGGAGGGTCATACTCAAAAAAACTTGTGTACCAAGAAACTTATATAGACCCTGCTGAAAGTGTAAATTAAAGAATGAGACAGGATATGAAACTAAGGTGTAAGGCACCCCATGCAAACAAACTATCTCCTAAACATATAAAACATCCAACTACTCCAATGAGAAAGTCTCCCATATATGCAATAAATGTTCTACCTTTTCCAAATGGTCTAAACCACCCAAATAGCTTCATTTTTTTGAGGATTCCTTAGGAGACCTACAATAAAGCACATAATCATATTATCCCACTTCCACTACAAAATGGGTAATGGTTTTATCAAACCAAAAGGCCATCGATGCCCAGACATCACCTACTGACATGTGTAGCATCATGTCACGAACCCTGCTATTTACTTTTTCATACACATCCAACAAAACTGTCATTGTAGGTCACAGTACATTTAGGACACACCTGGATGTACCACCCACATCAAGGTATGATATTATCACATCAACTCCCCTCATATTGTCGTAGGAACCACAACATGTTTCTTGACATAGATTTTCTTTTCCTCATCTATGCTCTAATCTTGTGGTTACTCCCCAACTTCAAGGAATTACCTCTAGGATAAACACTCCATATACTCATACTTACTATCTTGGATCTATCTAAAAAGTGAAAACTCCACTAAAAATGTTACCAAATTCATATTCACATTACTCTATTGAACCAAAATGTGCTTCTCATCCAGTATAGCCATCATCTTCCACTCGACGCTAGACTCCTAAACCGTCCGAGTTTGATTTTTTCTGCTTAAAGAATCAGCAACACCATTCCACTTTCCAGGCCATCTCAGAATCAAATGACATCATATAATAAACCTATCTCTACTAAAAATGAATCAAATATCATTGAAAAAAGATATACTTCATGCTCTTGTGGTCCGTATACACAGTAAACTTTTCACCCATTAGGTAATGCCACCAAATTGTTAAAGCATAAACCAGTACTACTAACTCAAGATCATCTGCAGGGTAGTTCCATTCACGTGACCTCAATTTCAAAGACCCTTATTCAAAAACTCAATCTCTTTTCATCAAAATATATCCAAGACTAATCCCAGAAGTGGCACAATACACCATGTACTCATTATATGGATTAGGTAGGATCAATATCGGTGCCAATGTCATGCACTTCTTCAACTCCTTGAAATAATCCTCACAAGATTATGAAAAATCAAAATTTATCCCTTTCCGATTCTAGCCCAAAATTAGTGCTTCAAAATTGGAAAAATCATATGTAAATATTTTATAATATCATTCAAACCCAAGAAAGCTACGGATATCGAAACAATTCTTTGGCGGCTACCAAGAAACTAATTAATGAACTTTATCTAGGTCCACTGAAAGATCTTCCTATGAGATGATGTGACCAAAGAAGTGTACCAAATCAATCAAAAACTAACTCTTCGATAGATTGGTATATAGCCGATTCTCTATCAGTGTACTCAAGATTATTTCAAGATATTTAGCAATATCATCATGATTCTGAGAGTACACTAATATTTCATCCAAAAACACTTACACAAACTAATCCAAGTATAGATGGAATATTATTTTCATCAAGGACATAAACACTAATGGTGAATTCTTCAACCCAAACATCATTACAACTAACTCATATAGGTCATATATTTTTCTGAAATTACTTCCTGGTATATTAGAAGTCCGAACTCTCAACTGATGATATCCTGATCTCAAGTCTATCTTGTAAAATATAGAAGCTCCCCTCAACTGCTCAAAAATATAATCTATAAAAAGAATAGGATACCGGGTTTTCACTATCATCTGTTTCGAATTCTAGAAATCAACCCATAATTACAAGGGCATACTGTCCTTCTTAGAAAAATAAACTGGTGAACCTTAAGGAGATATAATCTGATGGATAAATCCATTATCCTCTAACTCCTCCACCTGAGTCTGGATCTCTTGAAGTTCTTTTGGTTACATTCTATATGTGGAATATAAACTAGTTCAGCTCCTAGAATAATATCAATGGTGAATTCCACAACTCTCTTAGGTAGCAGCCATGAGAAGCCTTCAAGAAGAGATATCACTTTACACCTTCTCCATATAGAAATAGACTAGGATCCTAGGTTGTAAGCTCTCCCAATTGTTAGGAAATTATCCCTTCTCATCCTTCCTATATATCCCACTATCCATGGTGAATATATTTATCATCATTAGAAGATGTAAAAGTCACTCTCCTTTGGTAAAAATTAATATGGGATCGGTATGATACTAACTAATCTATGCCCAGAATTAGGTCGAAGCCTAACATATCATGAAAATATAGATCCCATAGAAAATGATATTCACCAACCTCAAGATAATGCACCTTTCACAAGAAAATGTCCCTTGATTTTACTCCCATAGGTGTGTCTATCTTTAACACTCCACTCACAAACTCCAATAATAGGATCAAACTATTCATAATTTATGAATAAATAAATCAATGAGGGGTACCAATATCAAATAAATAATTAGCTAAATTATAGGCTATGAGAATAGTAACTCTTGTCATCGATGGTCTATCCTCCGCCTCCCCAAGTGTAGGCTGCACTACATAAAACTATCCTACCCCTCTTCCTTGTGATGAGCTCTGATTCCCATGAGCTACACCACTCTTATGATACATGAACTATTTACCAAAATCACTACGTCCACTGACTATACCACCTTGAATAATAGAACTGCAGCTTCTAGATTAATATGGTGCCAAATGTCACCTTCTGGCACCCTTGTTCTATTTAGTTCTTGTATCGCTACCCATCAATTGTTGGTTCCTTCAAAACATTTTCAGTAGTCCCATATTTCCACAAGACTAGTAATCTATTGGTGGTTAGAGGAACTGTCTCTAGAAGTGTCTTGATCTACCACTATGGTAATAGATCATAAGAGTAAGATCTTGATAAATTGATCCCTCCGTCTATGCACCCCACTTCCCACTTCTCTGGCTGCCCTGTCATAGTGATGCTGCCTTCTCTCTGAAGTCACACCTCCTGATTGAACATATGGAACTATATTTCCTGCACTCAAAGCCTCCCTTAGGTTCCCCTCAGCTATGAGAGCCTAATTCAACACCACATCAATATTCTTTAGTTGAAACATTTTAACATGGGACTTAATCTAAAATTTAATCCCATCCTAAAGATTCTTCATTGTAGCTTTCTCTTCCCCAACCAATGCTAGAGAAAATTGTTTCAAATCTATTATGCATCTAGCATAGTCTATCATGGAAATATTCCCCTGATTCACCATCATGAACTCAGTATCTCTCTCTTATCTCATCATAACTATATAGAAGTTCTCAAGGAACTTCTCCATGAAGTCCTTCCTTATAATACTATCTACTTATATAGTCCACTCCTAAATGTCACACTAGTGGTTCATGGATCCTCATAGTATACAACCAGCCAACTTGACTATCCTCTCATCTAGAGTCTCTAAATGGTCGAGTATCATCTTTGTGGAATCAACCCAAAATTCATCTCCCTCAGGTCCACCCTATATAGTAAAAGTTGGAGAGTGAGGCAACTGAAACTACCTTTTCAGATCATATATACTCTTCACAAACCACCCTAGGACTATTTCTATAAGCTTCATAAGGCGAGAAAAGTTCTCTCAGAACTTCTACTGAACATCCTCACCTAGCATGATAGGTGCCTTAGGTTACACCACTAGAGTATCATCCCTAGCTATGTTCTCTGGTCATCCTATCAACAAGAATCAACATGGATGAATACTCTCTACAATTCCAAAACATGCTCCTGAGGATATCTCACAACATCAACACGTTTACGTAAGAGGGAAACACAATAAGACACAACATGTTGTTTCCCCAAACCTTACCACACAGACAAAACTAAAGCACCATCACTACCCTTAACCATCATACACCTAGGTCCTGGTTAACAAGGGAAAACATATTCTCATTATTCATTTTTATCGTTTAGACACCAACTTATTCTCATATGGCATCAATTTACATTTTTTCTCAATTTCAAGTAAGGTGCATTTTAAATTAAATTTCACAAGCAAGGAAATACATTTAAAGTTCAATAACTTACCCATAACCCATTTTCCGATGTGTACCTAAGATGATGCAGGTCACAGTAACCCTGAGTTACTAGAATGATGCATGGAATTCAAGACTCATGACATACCGGGCCACATTTCAATCCAAAAAAATCCCAACAATAATAATCAAATCACATAACATGTGTGTCACTAAAGGTGACATAATATTAAAATGTATCAAAAAATAGTAATAACAAGAATTCCCACCCAGGGAACTTGGGTTCTACCCCATATATGGGATAGCTACTCCCACACACAAGCTCATAACTAAGAACCGACTCTTCCTAGTCTCATGTAAACCTTTCCAAAATAGTAAAACAAAATAAAAACAAAATAAAACATGCCTCTGATACCACTTTATAACATCCTAGCCAGGGTTCCACGCCATGGTGCCCAGAGCCTTTCGGTTACATGACCTCAAGCACACCTCCTCATATACACAAGGCTACCAACTAGAAACAGGGGTCTAATAACAATAATGGGGAGACTATATCTTCATTTCATAAGAGTAATACACAAGTGGTAAATAAGAAACAATACAAGAATAACATATAACTATAAAAGAATAGTACCAAGATCACAAGATGACCAAATTGTGGAGATAAAATATCAAAATTGAACTATAAAACATGTCATGCTAATTTATGTGCCAAGTGTCAAAATGAAAACTCAAAATTAAATACATCTATGAATCCAAAATGGGTCCCCAGTCATGTTTGGTTCCCTCATCCATGCTCCATCCTAAATCATCCATCTAACACATGGAAATTTCCATTATTCATTCCTACAACCATGAAATCTATTTTGGTACCAATCAGGCATCCCATGTAGGATGTGAGTAAAAATCATTAGTCCACCACCAACTAAGTCTAAAACAATATATAGTCAATATCACGTGTATGTAGTTGTATAAAATAATAATTAAAATGCATTCGTAAACAGTTATCACATTATCAATTAATCATTATTTAACCACATAAATCTTTGGGTTCTCATAGACACATGTATCTCAATATCTTCTTCAACTCATTCTAGAGCATGAATTTTTCCAAGGGGAGTCATATCTCAAAATTACATTATTTCCATTATTAAATTCACACAATAGAATAACTATGTTAACATTCATTAATTCATACTTGAATTACCATGTTTCTATTCAAACTCACACAATAGATTGGCCTTTCTCCCATTCTTTATTTCACAACTAAATGACTATATTACCATTCATAACTTCACATTTGAATAACTATGTTACCATTTATAACCACATAATTAATTTTATAATTATTTATCCACATCAATTATATTACTAATTCAAGAATTAGTTAAACACCATTATTCCCTTAGTTAATTCAATAATTCACTATCGTGGCCAGAAATATTAATTATTTCAAAAATTAATTAATCAAATTAAATAAATTAATTAATTCAACAATTAATTAATCTCTTCAATTATATTAGTCAACTCAACAATCAACTAAGTACATCAATTTCAAAATTATTAAACAATTAATTTATCTCATGATTCCCCTTAATTAATTCCCCAATTTATTAATTATGTCCGTTAAATTAAATAATTCATCAATTAATTAATCAATATACACAACTCAAAATCTCATAATTAATTCTATAATAAATTGTCTCAAAACAACAACACAATATCTTATAATTAATTAATTGATTAATTATCTAAATAATCAACTCAATATATTATAATTAAATAATCAATTAATTATCTAAATAAACAACAAAATACCTCATAATTAATTAAATAATTAATTATTTCCAACCAAAAACTCAATATCTTATAATTAAATCATCAATTAATTATCTAAATCAACAACTGAATATTTAAAAATTAATTCTACAATTAATTATCTCAAATCAAGAACTTAATATCATATAATAAATTCATCAATTAATTATCTAAATCAAACAATATATATCACATAATTAATTTTAAAACTAATTATCTCAGAAAATATATCCCAAAATATCATAATGAATTAAAAATTAATTATCTAAATATATAATCTCAAAATCCCCAATCTCACATCAACTCAATTAATTAATTAAAAAAATTAATTAATCCAATAAAAAAATCAATTGATAAGAATAAAATATAAATTATACAATTAGATAAATTTAATTTAAATACAAAATAAGGTATTTTACATATAGACCACCTACCTCATGTTTGACGAAGAATGTTCGCCAATAGAATTCCCAAATTTTGAGCAGCGCAATGACGTAGAATGATATCCAATTCTAAAACCCCAAATCAAGATTGAGTAAATAAAGATACTTAATATATATATATGTATATAAAATCTTAGATCTAGATATAATAAAAATAAAATAATAACTCCTTTCAAGGATGGGAGAATAAATGGGAAAGAACGGGAAACCAACATGAATCCACTTATCGGGAGAGGTGTATATCTATGATCTTAGCTTCGAATCGTGAATAATGGAGGCTGGGAAGGCTTAGATTTCATATGTAGGGGTCCAAATAATTAAATATAGGCTATTTTGGAAGGGGGGAATTAGGATTAAAAAGGGGGTTTAGGTAATTTAAAATGTAATTTTTGGGTTAAATTAATTCTTGCGCACGATTTGCTGGTCAGGGGGACACAGTTTCCGAAAACCCTATACCTAAGACATGCATGTCATTTGTATGGATTAAAAATTACTCCTAATATGGTTCATGGTTTGAAAACCCATGTGCCAACCATAGAAAACACTATTGTCTAGGGTTTCATGGTTTGTTGGGTTGGGGCGCACTGTGTTCCCTAACCATGCATCAACTGTGCACTAACCCTTTTTCTTCCATTTTTCTCAATTTTAACCAAAAAGTAACCCAAGGTAAAACTCAAATGAAAAGTACTAAATAAAATTCAAAAGTGTACATTAAATCAATCACGAGTCAACTCTAGAAAAGGTTAGGATCTTACAGCCTAATTCTTTCCAATACAATTTATTTATCTAATTAAATTAGTACCACAATTTATTATCTAATACAATAAATTATATTTAGATTACACAAAATCCAATTAATGCCATGAATCCTAATCGAAAACTTTGCATATGAATTATTAACCTTAGATAGATCACAATAATATTCCCATTCATAAACACACAAAATTTTAGGCTTGAGAAAAGGAGAACTAAATGCCTAAGCGTGCTGCCTAAGTTTATCTGAAGTAAAAAAATAAAATGAAAACACACATTACCAATCAAGAAAATTTTCTAATTTGAAAAAAACTCATAGAGGAGATAATTTAGATACCCTATTTTCAGGCCTCCATGTTTTTCTCCTTTAGGAAGAAAAAAAATCATAAAATAAAGGAATTTCCACTATAAGATAACCTCTCTATAATAGTAGTCGATTTATCCTCTCAATGTAAAGTCATAAATTACCTCATGATCCTTACAATCTAAAAATCATTAAATGAAGAAAATTAATTCATTATAATATGAAAAATATACTTATTATTCTAAACATTGGTTCCCTGATCCCCCATGTCCATACACAAAACAACCTTGAGTGATTCATTTCAATGTCCACCAGTAAGAAGGCTATCAGTATCAACGTTTTTTCCACATTGAAATTATATTTAGAAACCCTAAAACTAGGAATATCCATCACTTACAAGCTCTCAAAATACAAACCTCATCTTCTCCAACAATTTATTTCATATGTTGCTAATATTTATAGATTAATAAAATGATATTATAACATAGATCGTAAATACCAATCAAATTATTAAACATTTAATCAATAAAAGATTCAATCAAGTCAAACCCATATATAAATATCTAAATATTATGAATAAATTAACACGCTCACCCCTGCCCCCACTCTTAATTTAGGTTTAAATCTCATGGGAACATGATAAAAGAAAACAAAATTCATATGAAAATAATATAAACATATGTTTGTCCGAGATCCTGCCACCGCACAATGGAGGAGAATCTCTTATGGTTCTCTCTAAGGATATAGAACCAACAATAATTCATATAGAAAGAAAATACTTAGAATCTATTTATTTATGTGAGGTCTAATTGATATTATTTATATATTAATAAGATGAACTTAGAAGTTGGTTCATAAATACATGTTATCCTATTGATCAGTGATACTGTCAAATAATTAATCCTCTTATGAAATGAAATTTATCACTTGTACAAGATTAAATTAATTTAATATACGATTATATATATTTTAAAAAGTAAAATTTATCTAATGATAGAAAAAATATAATTACAACTATATTACTCAAATAAAATCAAATTTACCTCTTATATGTGAAATGATAATTTTTATCTACAATGATACATATTTTAAAAAATGAAATTTAACTTAGTCATGATGTGATAGGCATTTCAAATTCAAAGATTTTTTTTAAAAAAAATTGAATTTATCTCTCATAATATAAGATAAATTCTAGTACAATAATGTAAATTTTTTAAAATGAAATTTATCATATGTTTGAGAAATTATAAATTTTATATATTATGTTACATTTAAAAAATGTAATTTATCTTTTATTATAAATGAAAATAATTTGTGTATAATGAAACCTAATTTAAAAAATTTAAAAAATCATGCATGGGATCAAATAAACTCACATAAATTAATTCACATTAAGAAAAACTAAATCTATTTCATGTATGTGATGGGATAAATTCCATGAAATATGATATATATGTTTTTAAATGATATTATATAATATGTGTGATAAGATGAATTTCATTTATGATCACAATAGGAATTTTTGTTAATTGTGATGGGTCATTTGTGACAGATTATCTTCACAAATATTCTGTTGTGGAATAAGGTGTTGCCAATATAATTATTTGTGATGGTCCATTGTAGAAACACTTGTTTTTATGGATATACAATATATCACAATAAAATCCAGAAATATTATCTAAAAACTTTTTTCGATGATCCATTGCGAATAAACTTCTACGATGGATTATTTTTCAATCAAAAAAACATTTCAATAAAATAAAAATAAAAATAATTATTTATAAATAAAAAATAAAAATTCAAATATTTAAAAATCATTAAATAATTTTTTAAAAAAAATAAAACACATTTAAAAGTAATACATCATTTCAAATATAATATGTCTATCATACCAAATTCAAAAACAGTCATAAAATATTCAAAAATCATCAAATGGCATCAGGTGGAGGAGGATCCCTCAAAGGTACAGGTGGAGGAAACTCCATACTAACGCCACACGCAAGTCTCCACATATACTCCATCACCACATCATCTCTCAGAAGCTGCTACTTAAGCTCCTCCTCCCTCTGCTTCTATATCTTTTGTATCATCTCATCCTAATCTCTCAACCTCTCCTCGTAATGTGTAGTGGACTACAACGTCAATGAAGAATCTCCAAGATGTCCCTTCAGGCTCACTGACTTCATCATAGAAGTACAATAATAACATGGAGGTGTTAGTAAAGAACCAATACCAATCAATCGACCTTTCTAGACACCCTGTGAAGTCACATGTATCGAATCCCCCTCATCAAAACATGAATCAAAATTGACATCTTGTTCGTTCTTAGATTGAATATTATATGAATCATAAGTCACAAAATTATATGTTTCTGTTAAATATAATGAAAAATTATTATAAAAATAGAATTAATATTGGTGATAGTGTTCAACAAAATCACTATGCACAATACAACTATGTCATTTGCCAACAACTTCTCCTGTACAGGGACTGGAATAAAACTACTTATAAACTTCAAAAACCATAATATGTGTCTCATTAGTGGCCTGTATAATATAAAAAATGTGTTATAGTTAAAATAAATATACATTAATAAATAAGATCACTTACAATATGTCATCGATGTATGCCAAATGTACGACTTCTGGTCGTATGGGTGACCTGTTTCCTCCCATGACTCTAATTTTTAGCCGATGATCTCCTCCTATAAGACTCTCTTATCCAGAAGGATCACAACCCTCCCCATACCTGAGTTGATATATAGTCCGGATGATGGGAGACAGAAAACTGATTGAAGATTAGACCACAATATTTATCTATAGATCACTTTCTAATGTTGTGTAGAAACTGACAAAAGTGCTCACGTATACTAGTATCTCATTCCTTTCGGATAAGACCTCTCTACCTTTCAGAAATCGAAGAAAATAAATTCTTCAAGAAAATTAAAAAAATTACTAATTAAATATATTTTTAAAAAAGTATATATTATATAATAACATACAATCTTGTGTTTGAACATATGGTCATAGAAGTCAACGGGTACCAGGTCCTATGACACACATAGCCTGTAAAACAAATTTCATAATCGCACAATTCTGGGAAATGGATAAATGCGAAATTCTATGAAAATTAAAAAAGATGTATAATTCTGAATTTATTATCAAAATTAATACAGTAAGATAATATAAAATAACTATCTTAATCAATTAAACATAACTTTATAAATGACGATCGAAATCAATTGATGGTCATCTTTATTTAATAGGATCTAGAATTAGTAATCAAGCAAGATAATTCCCCCTCCAAGTAGGAGTACCATCCTAAGGTGGAGCACCTGAATCAGGATCATCATCAGGAAGTCCGATATTAGTGAGAGAACGTAATATATCATCATGAGGATCATCTATAGCAATCTAAAATAAATATTCTCACTAGTAAGAGATTGTAACAATGCAAATAAAATATAACAAACTAATGAATGTTAGAATAAGATAATGCTACCTGTAGCATATTGTTAATACAAATATTAAATTTAAAAAACTAATAAATATCAAAATATGATAATTATCTATAACTAAAGACCTAAATATAATACATCAATTGTCATATTCATCACCATTTTCATCGATATCAATGTCTTTATCTTCATCTTCATCATTGCTAAATTCCATTTGACTTTCAATTTCATCATCATTTATTACTTCATCAACATTATCTATATCATTAGCACTTAACTAGGGGGTTTGAACATTATTATTTATATCCCATCGGGTAAGAGATATATTTTGGGATGTATCTTGAAATTTTTTAATATGTTGCACTTCCATAGAGTCATTTTCTTTTTCAATAAACTGATTGTCACGTGATTTCATTTTTATCACTCTCCACTGGTCCTTAAAATATCTCAAAACATAAAAGTAATTTATATAGTAAAATTAATGTCCTTGATGTGAGAATATAAATGGTTCATTTTATAAAACAATACTATTATATTTAATGTCAATGACTCCATTTCATTGATGAACTCACAACCCCCAATCAGTATGAAACCAATGACATTTAGACACTGTAACATAATTTTTTCTGAGATAACATAACTCAATTATTTCATCTATCATACCATTAAAGTAAACATTACTTTCCTTATGATGGTATCCTTTAAAAAACACATCTATTAATTGATTTCATTTAGTCACCATATATGCATGTATGGAATCGAAATTCCCTAACCACATACCAATTATAAGATTTTACCAATTTAGATGGTGGGGTTTTTTGCACACATAATTAACTGTAATTTTTATTTTCATGTTGTTTCACATGTAAACAATAAAAATTATTAATAATATTTTTCATCAAAAAATTGGTTTTTTATTACAACGAATGAAACATTACTTATCAGATTTTAAAATCAATATGATAAATATTGTTGCTGATGTTCCTCAAGAGTAGAAGATGTAATTTGTAGAAATTGATTTTTGATATGGTCATCATATAGTTACAATATAATTATTGTAAACAAATATATAATTTATAAATATTTAATGAAATAATAAAAAATTAGTGCTTACTACACAAATTGTGTCATTTCTTCACAATTCGGTAGAACATAAGTATGAGCTCTGTGTAGTTCTTCATCTGTATGTCATCGATCACGATATCCCCTGAAACAAGCTTAGGATAATTAAAAACTAAATAATGATGGTCTATGAAATCATCAAAAATTTTCTCATTGCGACCCATTTGATTATGTTCTAAAGGATATTCCGACTGAAAAAATAAGAGTAGAAATTTGAAATTTATTCCTGCAAGTATGCTTCTGCAATCGACCAGTCAACTAATAATTTGTTATGTTCTTTATTCTTTAATTTTTTCATACTACACTCAAATAGATAAATTCCCTAGAATTGTACCAACCCTACAAATTTATCTTCATCTAACAAATGCAATATTAAATGTTACATGGAATCAAAAAATCATTGTGGGAATATTTTCTCCAATTTACATAAAATTAAAACAACATTTTTTTATAGAAAATAAAGTGCATTCTAATCTGACATTTCCATACAAATATATAGAGAGAAAATTTAAATTTCAGTCAACATTTTCTATATATAATAATTAAATATCCCTCTAAGACTAACATGAAATAATCTTTAAATTATGACATGAATGTCATGAAATTTTAACCCAGTAATATTCCTATTTCTGACACACACAAAAATTATGAGCATAACCATCTAGTATCGTCAAATATAGAATCCATTGACAGAATAATAAATGGTTTTCATTACTAAGTGAGTAAGCTACTTGTGGCTTCCTTAATTTTTGTGATCATTCATCTTCAAATAATTCATGTTTAGGATGTTTTCAAATCTACACAATATCTAACCTTGAATTTACATTAACTTTGGTCTTACTAGGTGTTTCCAACATAGTGTAAAACATGTTATCAAAAAAACTATTCTCAATATTCATTACATTTAATATGTGATGAGTAAGAAAATCAGACTAATGTGGAAGGTCTCAAAAAATACCCCGCTTTATTCAATTATGATCTCTCTAAAAACCATTTATCATTTTCTTATTTATAGTTGGTCCAAAAGTAATATGAGGTAATGTAGAGACAATAGATATTACCTAATTACATGAGAGCTCTGTTGGAGGTAAATTTGATTCAATTTAACCTTTCTTAAAATTAATTTTGTTTCTTCGAAATGGGTGGTATGTAGGAAGAACTATCCGATGACAATCAAAATTACTAAACTTTCTCCCATTACAAAGCATAAAAGCTTTGATCTTAGCCATGAAGTATAGACATGATTTTAGACCATGTGTTCTTTATCAAGATAACATACCATACATCAGAATGTCACTGATGATCCATATTAAAGAAACCTTCAATATAAAATTCGGATATGTAGTTATATCAAATATAGTCACATCATTGTTCCATAATGAAATTAACTTATCAATTAGTGGTTTCAAATACATATCAATATTCTTCTTTAGATGTCCTAGAATTAACAGTGTCAATTATATATATGGTTCCTTCATCAACATCCAAGGAGGAAAGTTGTAAAGAGTAATGAAAACAATACATGATGAATATTGACTACCGTAATCACCAAATGGAAATAAACCATCAGTATATTGGTTCAGCCGTATATTATGAGGTTCTTTAGAAAACGAAGGATGCGTCTGATCAAAATATATCCATGGGTCGCCATCACATGGATGATTTAATCATTATGTGATAGAAATATTTGATTTATACCATGTCATAATTCTAGTTGTGCTATGAGGCATAAAAAAATGATTTAAATGAGGTGTAATTGGAAAATATCTCAATTGTTTCATGGGAAATATGGACTTTCCTTGTTTTTCCTATTTATACCTCGATTATCTACATGTTCCAAAATTAACCAAAGATTTATGTTCACCATAATATAAAATGCAGTCATTTGAACATGCATGTATGTTCTCATAACATAGACCCAAATTATTAACCAACATTATAATTTCATAGAAACTTGAAGGTAATGTATTTCCATCAGGAAATGATGACTTAACCAAATATAAAATCTAATAAAAATACTATTAGACTTTCCAAATTCTGATTTAATAGCAATAAATTTTATAACAGCCTCAAGTTTTCTCATCTGGCTTCCCAGATATAAGGCATCCTTAGCAAATTGCAATAAATTGTATAATTGAAAAGTATTAGATTCAGGATTTGAAATATCATTCTGAGTTGTTGTTTCATGAATAGATAGGCATGATTCCTCATGTATTAAATTCGGAAATGTTGGATCTGGAACCAATTTTTTTAATTTTCTACTGAACTCTTTTCACCATGGTGATACCAACAAATATAATCTTTCAAAAAACCAGAATGCAATAGATGATGTCCAACATTTTCAAATCTTTCAAATGTCCTAAGACCACATTTCTAATACGAACAATTAGTTGTTACTTCATAAACAAAATATGAATTTGAAGATGCAAATGATATAAAGGATTCAACACCATCACTGTAGATATGATTTAAACTAGATCTATTTGGATTTTTTCGATTATTTATCCAATATCGATCATGTAATAGAGACATTTTTATACTTCCCAAGTCCATATTTATCTAAAAAACAAAAAATTAAAAACCATTATTATAGATCATTTTGACAAATTGATAATTATTATTATTTACTAACACCATAAAATATTCTATGGAATATGATTAGAGTGGGGCACTGGATTAGCACTGGATTATGTGGCCCATAAAGGCTCGACGTACATAAAATAAAAATATTATATATATTATATAAGGCAAACACTAGTTAAAAAATAAAATAAAATACGTCTTTAACATTGTCTTGTATGAGATAAAAACTATATTTTAAGACATGGTATTTTTTATATTTTTTTATATTTTTTTTAAAAATTATTATTTTGATTTTATAATAATAAATAATACTAAATATTTATTAATAATAATGAATCATTGAAGGTTAAATATTATAAATTATTTAAATTATTACAATATTTTTAATAATTATGATTTTTTATGATTTTTTATTTAGTCCTATAATTTTTATATTTTTTTAAAAAGTATTAATAAAAATTATCTTAATTATTATTAACTATGTTTTAAATAAATAGTATATATTTTTATTTTTTATTTTTTTCATTAGAAATTTTATTATCATTTTTTATATAAAAATATCTATAAATAACGTTTAACTAAACAATTTGCTTTAAATTAATTTTCTCATCATTATTAAAAAAACTCATTTCTATTTATTTCATACATTATATATATATATAACACAATTGAATATATTTACATCAAATTAATTTTTACACATTTTTTCAAATAAATTTACCTATCAAATCTATATACATAAATACACGCACACACACATAAATATTCATATATTTCAACAATTTTTATAATTATTACTAATATTTTGTAATTAACACTATTATTTACTATTTATTATTAATATTAAGTAAATAATTATTTATATATATTATTATATATTTATATTAAAATATTTATAAATTAAAAAAAAATTCTAATAATTTTCTTTAAACCAATATGCATATTAAATTTATATATACATAGATATAAACATACATAAATATTTAATATATATTAATAATATTGACCAATTAATTAGTAATTATTATAAAATATTTAATGATTATTTTTAATTATTAAAATGATTATTAAATTATTAATAAATATTATTATTATATATATATATATCATGATTTCATAATTAATAAATATACATAAAATATATTCTGACTCTTTTTTAAATATATATGCATATCATATATATATATATATATTAAACCTTACATGTATTTCTAAAATATTTATATATACATATTCATATGTTAATATATATATATATATTATATGATATCAAAATCAAATATATATTTACATGTTTTTCTAAACAAATATATATATATATATATATATATATATATATATCAGATAAATATTTACATACATACATATATATATATTAAAAACCTTGCACATTTTTTAAAATGTTTATATACGTGTGTTTATATATATATATATATCATAAACTTTACACATTCTTTTAAAACATATAAATATATATATTCATATTTTAATGTACATACATGTATGTGTGTGTGTGTGTATATATATTAAAAACATTACATAAATTTTTAGTTATATATATATATATATATATATTTAAAAAATTACACGTTTTTTAAAATGATTATATATGTACACATTGAATGTATTGTTCACATATATTTATATAAAAAACACTCTTAATTAATCAGAACATATTATTTATTGGTATTTATTTTAGAAGATTTATTACTTAATAAAATTATATAAAATATATTTTGGAATTTTTTTAACTGATCTACATATCAAATTTATATATAAATATATACCAATACACACACACACACACACGCGCACACAGATATATATATATATATATATCAAAAACCATAAACATATTTTTAAAATCATTTATATATATATAAACACATAAAATATCAAAATTAAATAAATACATTTTAATATAAATATTTACACAAACATATATCAAAACTAACAAGGTACAAAAACATACTTAAATATATATATATAAAAATATAAATACAAAACACACATAAATATCACAAATAAAAAATTAGTAGAATTCTTAAAAATTAATTAAAATAAATTATACGAACAAGATTAAAATCAAACTAGAGATTAATACAATTTCGTCAATACTATATATCAAATAAAGGATTAAAACCAAATAAATTTCTAAACATAGGGTATAAGCAAACTAATATATGTGACTTTGAACCCAAAATTCACAAAAAAATGAACCAGATTAAAATCAAAATAGAAATTAATACAATTTTTTCTATCCTAAATATCAAATAAATCATGAAAATCAGATAAATTTACAAAACTAGGAACCAAACCAATATATTTATCATTGAACACAAATATGCTAAACAATTGATGGATAACGTAAGAGGAGTTCGTACCTTTAAGATCTGAGTCGAAATTAGAAATACAACTACGAAGAACAGAGCCGCACAAAGATGGGGAAATCAGTCGGCCATAGGGCTGTAGGTTATTCTGTGGGGGAGGGAGGTCAAAGAGGAGGAATAATGAAATAAGGGTCACACAACTGTTAAAACATCTGGGGTTTTTTACGAAAATATTCCAGTCGTGGTAAATAGATTTTCATCAAGATTATTTGTGATGGACAATAATTTCCATTGCAAATAATCCCAAGCCTTGGGGTATTTGAAAAGGATTTTATTATCCATCGAAAATGACCATCGTGATTACTTTTCTGGCTAGGAAGTGAAACAGTGTGCGAAAAACATTTGCAAAATATTATTTATTCCGTCGTAATAAACCATTATTTTCGTGACATAAATAAAATGTCACAAACAGTAATAGAAAATGCACTATTTGTGATGGGTCATCTGTCCATCATAAATGACCCGTTACAAAAAGCCAAAATTCTAGTATTGGATGATAAAAATTTTAAAAAAATTGATTTATTAGATGTATTATATTATATAAATTTCACATACCACTATACAACATAAAAAATGAAATTTATCTTACGTACAAGATGTGATAAGGTTAATACACAATGATATATATTATAAAAGAATAAAATTTATCTCATGTATGCTTTGAAATATAATTTAGGAATAATTATATATATTTCTAAAAAATAAAATTATATTTTATATGAAATATGATTAATTTCATCAACCATGATAAAGATTAAAAAAATATATAACATGTATGAGATGATAAAATTTTTATATTTTATGTTATATGTTTTAATAATGAAATTTTTATTTTATATGAGATGAAATACATTTCAGTTATCATTTAAAAAAATAACTCATGTATGATAGGAGAATGTTTTCAAATACTACATTTCATAATTTAAAGAAAATAAAAAAATCTCTTATATGAGATGAACTAAATTTAATGTATGGCGATATATAATTTATAAAAAATAATTTTTCTCATGAATGAGATAAAATTAATTCAAATACAATGATACATATTTTTTTAAAAAATTTGAAACTTATCTAATGTATAAGCTTCGATGAATTTCATATACAATGATACAACTACTAATTTATTTTTAAAATTTTTAAATAAAATTCTCAAGTCAAATGAGTGACATGTATTTCATTAATTTTAGAAACATTTAATTTTTTATATTACATCTAACTCATAGTCTGCGAGATAATTTTTATTTGAATATAAAAGTGTAAAAGTAAACTAAAAATTGGGAAAATATCATAGTTTCATGCATTTCTTTTATTGATGAATGAAATTTATGGCAGCAGATAAAAAAATTTCAAAATGTTTTTATACCAAAATTCTAACAATTTTTAAAATTTTATATGAAATTTATCTAATTTGGTTGATCAGATAAGTTTGATTTATAATAGATTAATTTACTAAGTGATTTTTTTTGAATTTCACACTATTTTTTTACAAATTATTTTTTATCACAATTATAAAATATAATATATTTTTTTATGACCAAAATTGTAATTTATAAAATTATATAAAATGATTGTAAAAATGATAAAATTAAAAATATCATTCCAATAAAAAACCTATAATTTTTTATTTTTTATAATACATATATTTTTATTAATTTTTTTGGGAACTTGAGTTTAAATTAAAGTGTAAACTAAAATAAATTTACATTAATATATATAAAATTTCAACTTTAATTTTTATTTTTTTCATGAAAATAAATTTATTTTTTTGAAAAAAATCAACTTTATTGTAAAAATTTATCCTTAAAAAATAAATTTATGTGTGTATAATTATGTAGGGTGGAAAGTTACATGTTTAAGAAAACAAAATTTAGATTTAGGGGGAGGGAAATAATATATATTTATATTATTTTTTATATAAAAGTTGATATGAATTTATAATTTGATATAATTTACTTAGTATTAATTATTTAATATTATATATGGTGTATTAATGAAAAAATAACAAATTTTATCAAAACCAAAACAATCAATAAATTAGATATGGGGATGATTTATGTTAGACTTTTTAGATTGGTTGAGTCAAATGATAAGCTAGCTTTATTATTTTATATATTTTCAATACAATGTTCTAATTTATATTTTTCTAAAAAAACATAAGATGGATTCTTAAATTGGAAGCATCCTATAAAAAATATTACACACTGGATGACTGATATCTCTACTTTTGGTTTTTTAATAAATCTAATTAAAAGTATAAATTAAAAATTTTCATAAGGAATTTTTTTAATTTTTGAAAATGTTGAGTAATGCGTAGTTTAGTAAATTGTGCATAATAGCCATGCATCATTAGAGATTTGAGAAAGTGGATAGTTTATGGTCAAGACAATTTTCTAGGACTGTGCATAATAATTTTTGATTAAATAAATTTATAGCTAGTGGGTATTTCATGGTTAGTTTTTTTGAGTAATCATGTAATCCAAATTTTCATCCCTATAGGTGGGCTTGAAACATCATTTTTCATGTCCTGACTTTCCAAGACCCTCCATAACCAATTTATTGATTTTTATGATAATGTTATTGAGTGTTTATAATGGTTATGAAATTTGAGTAATGTGCTCCCAATATTTTAGATTTTGTTTTATAAAAATATAGGTGTAAAATATTGTTTATTGTTGTAATTATTTGTATTATTATAATTATAATTTTATAATTACATGAAATGGGTAATTATCATATAATTGTGTATGTATGAATTTTATTATTACCATTTGAGAAAATATATAAACAGGATGGTATTTATATTATGATATTGTTATTATTATATTTATTATATTTAATTTATTTAAAAGAGGGAAAAACCTCTTTTCCCCCCATTTGGACATGTACATGGATCAATGAGGAGAACCCTCCATGCTCTCCTTCAGTCATTAGGGAAGATCAGTATGAGAGATGAGGTATGCCTATGTATTACTCTAATTTTCTTCTTCCTCTCATCCTTTTGGATTATACCTTCTCACGTTCTTCCATGTTCTAGGGTACATGTCATGAAAAAATTTGGGTTTTTCCATGTCAAAGAAAAACCCAAAATATAATGTTGTTTTTATATTAAAGGGGTTTCACAATGAATTTTAACACCATTTCAACATCACTTCTCGATGGTGTCAATATTCCATTGACATTCGGGTAGGTGTTTCATTATAATTAGTTTTATTTGACATACTCTCATGCTTGGGTTTAGGAAATGGGTTTTCATGCTTAAAAATTAATTATATAATTTATTTGTGATCATTTCTCTAGATATTCTAATGATTTCATTTAAAAATTATGTTTTTTTAACAAAATTATGTATTATCTAAATAAAATTCTTCTCATATTCATTTGTGTATTCTAGGTGTTTGGTATTTTTTTAAATAACTATAACACATAAAATTAATTTTTAAATGATGGTTTCATTAATGTTTCAATTTATAAAGGGGTTCTAATAATGGCGAAGCATTACTTTTCCAAATTTTCATTCTACAAACTAATGTTTTTTTAGAATTTTATTAGGACTTGTTTTATCCATT
Source organism: Viscum album (assembly GCA_963277665.1). Lineage (NCBI taxonomy): Eukaryota > Viridiplantae > Streptophyta > Magnoliopsida > Santalales > Viscaceae > Viscum > Viscum album. The sequence goes on from OY728162.1 coordinate 817,282,265, forward strand.
TTATTTTTAAGCGTGATTTGAGAGATATTTTACACTTATAAAGAATACTCCATGAATATTCTTTATTTTTTGATTTTATAAATTTTTATTGTTATTGATACCATTTAATTGAAGCACATTTTTCTTGCCACTTTCATTTTTTATTGATATATATATATATCTATTAAAATTGATGATATTGGTAATTATGTTATAGATTTAATATGAGGAGGAATTTCTTGGAATTTTCTTGGATTTTAATGGAAGTCATGGTTTGTTATATGTGTAATTAGGATGAGTTCCCCTCTATCTTAGATTACACACTAACTTAGGTCTAGCAATTAATTTCATGCCCTGGATTGGGGGTGTCTATCTTTGAGGCTATGAGGGTAAATCAAGGTCAATGTATACTAGTATTACATCATAGGTGATTAGGTAGATCCATATTTCTTAGGTCCTAGGTTATCCCATTAAACATAAGATTGTGATCCAATGTTGTTGTTTATTCTATGATGAGATTTAATCATTTTATTCCTCTATATCATAATTCAGTTTATATTATGATTTAATTCATGACATGTTTTCTCTTATGTTTCATATAGTGTAACACCATTGGTTACTTACTTTATTTTTATATGTTTATTTTTTATTTCAAAATAATAAAATACTAGAATATAGGTTATATGAGATTAGTTTTTATTTATAAATGATAATACAAATCTTATTTCCCTATATTTTATTTAAAACTAGATTTTAGAGTTTGGATGATATAATTAGTTACATAGATTCATAGTGGCATGATACTGGTATTTCACCCACACCCTATATACACACGGAGGGTGACTCAAGAAGGGTTGCACCACTAAGAACGAGGGGGGTAGTTTAGTTATGTAATAAAAATAATTTAGAGTTTATTATTATATAAATATACCCTTGAGATCAATTATGATTTTATCATATCAATATAAACACTCATCCATACATAATAAAAGCATTAAATAAAGAACACAAGGCACATAATAACTTTTATAATGTTCGGTCTCTGTTGTAGATCCTACAGCACACTATATCCAATTATTATCCCAATATGAAATTTTTTTACTATAATTGTAACAAAATATCATATTGTGTAGTTTAGTTTCATTTTTCACCTACAGTTAATATCTTTATTTTCATTTCAAATATGTATATCAGATCCAACCAATAATAGTGAAAAACAAACAACACCAATTGAGAATTATCTTTAGATTTTTAAATTTTCCATTATATTGTAAATAGACCATCCTCTTCATGACATCAATGATATTAATGAAATATATTGATAAGATCTTCAAGAATAATGACGAAATGTGATATAATTCAAATGTAAATATTGAGTTGGTTCTTATTAACTACAAGCATATCCTTCAAGATCTCTTTCTTATTATTCTTTATCGAGAGTCCACCTTATTATCAAAGTATTATTCTCACAAATCACAAGACTCAATAATCCTTCTTATGCTCTAAATGTTTTTATCACTTCTTCACATTTTATCTATGTGTACACTCATTGAAATATCAGGGAGAATTCAAATTATATTCTTAGAGTGGAATTGTCTTAGGAAATTTTCTCTCACACTAAAGAAATGAATAATCATGAATCTGACTATATCCCCACCATAATATGGGAAACTTTTCACCTAACCATTAATGCAGGTCTTTCTCCTACACCCTCATGTAATTTCAAAAAAAAATTACAATTTTATTCATTCTAGTTGAAAAATTCAAATACTCGGGTAAATTCTAGTAGTGACCACCCCATGGAATATTTCATAAATAGAATAATTTACAAATTCTAGATTTTCCCACCATAGATTTTGTCACACCCCGACCACCGGTACCTTTATTTTTCTTATATCTTGGTCTCGGTTTAAATTTTTTTTTCTCGAAGTTCATTTGTTTTGGCGGTTTCGCACCAGTGCGCGGTCACCACATCGTTAGCGGTGACCGTGCGTTCAGTCTGGGTGACCGTGTGTTCACCCGACGTTTTAAATATTAAAGTTTTTATGTTGACATTTTATTATTATTACTATTTGAGTTGTGTTATTATTATTGTAGTTGTTTTCTGTGTATAAGTATATATATATGTCTATATATGTGTATGTATATACATATGTATATACTTTAATATGTTATGTTTATATATGTATATACATATATGTATATATATTGTATCTATGTGTATATGTTTATATATAGGTATATATGTATATATATGTTTATATGTATATATATATATATATATATATGTTTTTATATGTTTAAATATATGTATATATGTCTATATATATATATGTGTGTGGGTGCGCGCGCGCGCTCGCACGCGCGCGCCCATTTATTTTCAAATGGTTTTAATATTTTGAATTTTTTATTAAAGGTAATGATTATTATAATTTTTTTTTCTAATTATTAACATTATTATTATTATAAGGTTTTATTATTATTATAAAGTTTTATTATTTCTATAAAGCATTATTATTTTTAGGATTTGTTTTATTTAATTAGTTATGTTCAATATTATTATTAGTATATTATTATGATTATAGTATTTTATTATTATTATTACATATTATTATTAATATTATTCTTATATTATTATTTATATTTTTGTTGTATTATTGTTATTATTATTATTATTATTATTATTATTGTTTATGTATATATATATATAGTTTTTTTAATACCCTAAACCTAATCCGACCCCCCTCCCATAGCCGCCTCACCTCTCTCTCTCTCCCTCTCCTTCTCCCCCGTTTTTCTCCCCCCCTCCTGGTTCGGCCGACCGCGCCCTCCCTGTCCTAGCCTCTTCCGCGTGCCCCGGCGTCGCCCTCGCCGTCGTCCGAACCTCCCTGTCCCGGCCTCCTCCGTGCGCCCCGGCCTCCGCCTCGCCGGCTCCCGCTCACCCCAGCACCACCGGCCTTCCGGCGCTCCGCCCCGCTCCCCACCTCCATCCGGCGACATCCCTGCACCCGGCTCCCCAGCGCCCCGACCTCCCTCCCCTTCGGCTGTCCGGCGGCCTCCCCCCTTCTGCTCCCAAGCACGCGCCCCCCTCCTCTCAGCCCAGGCGTGCCGCCTCCACCAGCTGACGTCCCGGCCTCAGCCTGCTCGCACCGCCCTCCCTCCCTGCCTGTTCCTCCCGCCGTTCCCGACCTGCTGCCCCTCTGCCTCTCCCCTACCACCGCGCGGATCCCCTGCCCAACCAGCTTTCCGCCGTCCGCCGACCTCCCCATCCGCATCCATGTTTTCCTGCACCCCGCCGGCCTCCCCGGCTCCTCCGCCCAACCCCCCTGCTCGCTGTCCTCCTTGCATGCCTGCCGACCGCCGCCGCCCCTATCTTCCTTCGCCGCGCCGCGCGACCCCCCTGCTTGGCGCAACCTCCAGCGACCTCCAACACCCCACCCCCACTCCGGTATATTGTTTTTATTCTTTTTTTCTTTTATTTATTTATTCATTTAAGTATTTGTTAATAATTTATTTATTTATTCATTTTGTTCTTTATTTATTTACTTCTTTAAGAATTTGTTATTTATTTATTTATTCATTCATTTAATTATTTGTTAATTAATTAATTAATTAATTAATTATTTATTTATTTTTCCTTCGGGGAAACCTTGTGTTTTTATTTAATTTGAATTAATCACGTTTCTGTCGAGGGTTGAGTGATGGGTACTTTTTCCACTATTCAGCGTACGCAGTTAGTCTGCAGGGGTTCGTTCTACTTTCTATTGGTTTCCGTCGCGTCTGCTCCGTGTTTGTGGTAGGTGAATTGAACTGTTTCCTTTCCGAGGTACTCTGCTGATGCTTGAATTGTTTTAAATAAATTTTATTCCATGATTCGCGTGTTTATGATATCCTTGCGCAGCTTATTTTGGTGTTTTAAAATCTATAGTTTTTGTTCGAAAATTAAGTTTGAAGAAATTATATTTTATGCCAAGGTAGTTGTGCACTAGATGTTGTCCAGCACGTTTTATTGTTTATATAGTGCACATGTTTAGGCGTTGCCAGCTAAGGTGGAACTAAATGCCTATGTTCTTTTATGTTATCATTGGTTGTCTTGAGCGGTGTTTTCTTTTTGTAAAGAAAGAATCATTCATGGATCTTATTATCCAGTACTGGTTAGTTTTATAAAATTTAGTATTATTTGGAAATGTTGTCGTGCCCCTTTTCAGTGATTGATGCAAATTTGGATGCTTCTTTTGTTTTGTTCGGTGTAAGTACGTTGTTGGAAATGAAAAAGGGTTTTGAAAAAAAACAAAATTGGACTGATTCCTTTTAAAAGACTTTAAATATATGAAATGGGTTTTAAAACTAAAATCTCTTGATTTGGAAATATGTTGTTTGCTTGGAATTGGTTAAGAATGATTTGGGGTGAAACCCCAGTTCCTCTTTATGAACGTTTTCACATGTCTGAGAATGCATGAAAAATGCGTCTTGGTGCGAGTATTAATGGACAGTGGATAAAGACATGTGCAACGGGTCATGGGAGTACCTGGGTGTGTATTTGAAATTTAACGCTTGACCTTGTTTTCTAAATTGGTTTAAAAGGAGAAACAGGTTTGGAATGTTTTTGGTTTGAAAGTGGATTGGTTTTGGAAGGTAGTCTTGAAAAAAATGGTTTTATAATCTAAAATAAAAAGGGGATTTTAAAAAGGAGATCTTATTTTGGGTTGTGTTTGTGTTTGTTTGGTTTTTGTGCTGACTGTTTTTGAGGAAGGCGCTTTTATTGAAGTTGCTTCGGTTTGATATTGGTTTTGGCTTTGTGTTTTATATATCGCTCAAGAAATACCGCCCAGAATGGTCTCTAAGGATTCAGATATGTCATGCCCAGTTTTTAGTCCTCCTCAGACTCGGCCTATTCTCCATGGTGATCAGGGTCCGTTAGAGGCAGTGAAATGGCTCGAGGAAGTGGAACGTGTCTTTAGAATGTTGGGAACACCCGATAATGTTAAGGTTCGTGCAATTATGAAGTTGTTCGAGGGTCCAGCTCTGGACCAATGGAAGGTGGTTGCCCCACCGTCAACGCGAGTCGAAATGACATGGGATGTCTTTAAAACCACCTTCGTCCAAGGATTCGTACCTGAAGAAGTGAAGCTGGAGAAAAAGAGGGAGCTTGTGCATATTCAACAAGGCCAATGGACGGTGAAGGCATATGTTGACCATTTCAAGGAACTGATTTCCTTTTCTCCAGAGGTAGCGTCGCATGAGCTCATGAAGGTCTCTCTTTTCACTGGGGGTCTTCGTCCAGAGATCAAGGAGCGAGTCCTCCCTTCTAAGGACCTTTGTTTCGAGACGCTGGTGGAGGAATCTTTCTTGGCTGAGTTGGTTTCCGGTGTGTGGGTGATTAATACTTCAGCGTCCCTTGTTGTTCGTATGAGTTCCCCCTCTGGTGGGGAAAAGGCGCCAGAGATACCTGTTCCTAAGGAGTTATTCCCTTTGGTCCCAACTTCCAGTTCATCAGATTGTTCAGTGGTGTACTATCAGTGTGGTCGTTTCGGGCATTTAAAGTCGTCTTGTCGCAACCCTCCGAAGACATGTCATCGATGCGGCTGTCTGGGTCATCTGGAAAAGTTTTACAGGAAGCGTCGCTTGAAGAGGACGCCGTTATGGGAGAACGTCAGTACCTGACTGTGAGGCAGAAGATGCTTCAGCCATCAGAGCCCCAACCACAGGTCTTGGGGTGAAGCTCGCGCGCAGTCAGGAGTTCCCAGGGTTGTGAATCCTTGGTCCAGGTTCTGTCTTCCGTATTGACGATGGAGAAATTAAAAACCTTTTTCATAATTGTTTTCCTGCTATTAAAGTTCCAACAGTGTTGTAAATGCGTTGTTTTTCTATAAAGTGATGATGGACTTGTTCTATGATAATCTAAGCAGACTTGTCGTGTAAATGTAATATTCTAAATCTTGTGTCCTTCTTAAAAGTGTGTTTGACCCTTGTGTGGGTTGACCTCGTTTTAGTTATGTTGACTATGTGGTTATGTTTTGTGGACTTCGGTGGATCATGTCTCCAATTTGATGTTGGTTAAATGTTTTTCTATGGGTTTTCTCTAGTGTTGAAGGTTGTTGACTCTAGTCGAGGATTCAATGTCTTGACAGAGGTGTTGTTTTAATCGTGCTATAAGAGTTTATTTAAACCGGTTGGGAGTTCCCACATCGCCCCCCCCCCCTTTCCTAGGGTTTTCTATTTAGGTGGTCAACTTTTCTGCACTAGTTGAGTTCTTGTGGTGGGGGGAACCCCTTCATGTTCTCCCCTCAACCTTAGACTCCAGTTTTCTCTTGGATGGGTCAGGTGTGACCTGTGTGGGGTAAGGTTATCCTGAGAATCTCAGTTCTCTTCAGTTCCTTTAGTTCTGTTTGGGAATAGACTTGGATTTTGGCTGACTTGTGGCTTGGTGACTTTCTGGGGGCAGAATGTGTCTGTGGTGGGGAGAATTGTCACACCCCGACCACCGGTACCATTATTTTTCGTATTTTTTGGTCCCGGTTTAAATTTTTTTTCTCGAAGTTCATTTGTGTTGGCGGTTTCATGCCGGGGCGCGGTCACCGCATCGTTAGCGGTGACCGTGCGTTCAGTCCGGGTGACCATGTGTTCACCCGGTGTTTTAAATATTAAAGTTTTTATGTTGACATTTTATTATTATTACTATTTGAGTTGCGTTATTATTATTGTAGTTGTTTTCTGTGTATAAGTATATATATATATGTCTATATATGTGTATGTATATACATATGTATATACTTTAATACGTTATGTTTATATATGTACATACATATATGTATATATATTGTATCTCTGTGTATATGTTTATATATAGGTATATATGTATATATATGTTTATATGTGTATATATATATATATGTTTGTATATGTTTAAATATATGTATATATGTATATATATATATATATATGCGTGTGTGCGCGCGCGCCCATTTATTTTCAAATGGTTTTAATATTTTAAATTTTTTATTAAAGGTAATGATTATTATAAATTTTTTTCTAATTATTAACTTTATTATTATTATAAGGTTTTATTATTATTATAAAGTTTTATTATTTCTATAAAGCATTATTATTTTTAGGATTTGTTTTATTTAATTAATTATGTTCAATATTATTATTAGTATATTATTATGATTATAGTATTTTATTATTATTATTACATATTATTATTAATATTATTATTATATTATTATTTATATTTTTGTTGTATTATTGTTATTATTATTATTATCATTATTGTTTATGTATATATATATAGTTTTTTTAATACCCTAACCCTAATCCTACCCCCCTCCCGTAGCCGCCTCACCTCTCTCTCTCTCTCCCTCTCCTTCTCCCCCGTTTTTCTCCCCCCCTCCTGGTTCGGCCGGCCGCGCCCTCCCTGTCCCGGCCTCCTCCGCGTGCCCCGGCGTCGCCCTTGCCGTCGTCCGTCCCTCCCTGTCCCGGCCTCCTCCGCGCGCCTCGGCCTCCGCCTCGCCGGCTCCCACTCACCCCAGCACCACCGGCCTTCCGGCGCTCCGCCCCGCTCCCCACCTCCATCCGGTGACATCCCCGCACCCGGCTCCCTAGCGCCCCGGCCACCCTCCCCTTCGGCTGTTCAGCGGCCTCCCCCCCCCCCCCTTCTTCTCCCGAGCACGCGCCCCCCCTCCTCTCAGCCCAGGCACGCCGCCTCCACCAGCCGACGTCTCGGCCTCGGCCTGCTCGCGCCGTCCTCCCTCCCTGCCTGTTCCTCCCGCCACGCCCGACCTACTGCCCCTCAACCTCTCCCCTTCCACCGCGCGGATCCCCTACGCAACCAGCTTTCCGCTGTCCGCCGACCTCCCCATCTGCATCCCAGTTTTCCTGCACCCCGCCGGCCTCCCCGACTCCTCCGCCCGACCCCCCTGCTCGCTGTCCTCCTTGCATGCCAGCCGATCGCCGCCGCCCCTATCTTCCTTTGCCGCGCCGCGCGACCCCCCTGCTTGGCGCAACCTCCAGCGACCTCCAACACCCCACCCCCACTCCGGTATATTGTTTTTATTCTTTTTTTCTTTTATTTATTTATTCACTTAAGTATCTGTTAATAATTTATTTATTTATTCATTTTGTTCTTTATTTATTTACTTCTTTAAGCATTTGTTATTTATTTATTTATTCATTTAATTATTTGTTAATTAATTAATTAATTAATTAATTATTTATTTATTTTTCCTTCAGGGCATCCTTGTGTTTTTATTTAATTTGAATCAATCATGTTTCTGTCGCGGGTTGAGTGACGGGTACTTTTTCCACTGTTCAGCGTACGCAGTTAGTCCGCAGGGGTTCGTTCTACTTTCTGTTGGTTTCCGTCACGTCCGCTCCGTGTTTGAGGTAGGAGAATTCTACTGTTTCTTTTCCGAGGTACTCTGCTGATGCTTGAATTGTTTGAAATAAATTTTATTCCATGATTCGCGTGTTTATGATATCCTTGTGCGGCTTATTTTGGTGTTTTAAAATCTATTGTTTTTGTTCGAAAATTAAGTTTGAAGCAATTATATTTTATGCCAAGGTAGTTGTGCACTAGATGTTGTCCTGCACGTTTTATTGTTTATATAGTGCACCTGTTTAGGCGTTGCCAGCTAAGGTGGAACTAAATGCCTATGTTCTCTTATGTTATCATTGGTTGTCTTGAGCGGTGTTTTCTTTTTGTAAAGAAAGAATCATTCTTGGATCTTATTATCCTGTTCTAGTTAGTTTTATGAAATTTAGTATTATTTGGAAATGTTGTCGTGCCCCTTTGCAGGTTTGATGCACCATTGGATGTTAACACATCCATGGGTGCACCAGGTGCACACATGGATGTGCCCTCAAATGAAGATGGTGTTTGAAATTGTTACAATTTATTTTTATTTTTATTTATTTTTATTTTCTCAAAATATCGACTTTTCTAAGTTGTTCTTGGTTTCAAAATGTTTTCGCCTCTTCATGAGACACATTGAACTGGTTTAAAAAGAAATCTACGAAAATATGCCCGTTTGGCCTTTTATTTAATACAAAAGTAGCGCTTGAGTTTTTGAAAAAAAATATTGTGAAATGTTCATGTAAATTCATTTGATTTTGTAAAAACTGAGTGCTCGCTTGGCGACTTCAGGTATTTTTATAAAGTGGTTTTGATAATTAAATGACATGAAGGCCCGGTTGGCACTTTAGTGGATGTGGACCGACTATTTATATAAGTATATCTATGTATATGTAGGGTGCTCCTATCTAGGGTAACCCTTATGGGTGACCGCTTAGGAAGTGTCCGTGTTTGGGGCAGGCAAGTGCGGTGAGTTGAGTCACGCGTGCGAGGGCCTCCTACTTACACATTGATGTAACGACCATGGGTTCCTGGGCGTCTTGTAGATTATCGAGTGATGGTTGCTTGCTAACCCTGATTAGACAGGTTAGTACCCCCTAGAGTTGTGGACGGGCTAGGAGCGATGTGCCACTGGTTGGCTATTAGGGTGGCCAGTTGGTTATTGACTATGGAGTACCACGCCGGTAGGTAGTCTGAACCCGAGTACATCCAGGGGTTTTCTAGGGATGTTTAGGATCACCCATGGTTACTTGATTCCTTGATTGTTTACTTACAGTTATTCTTTACAGCTCATATTGTTACTTGTGTCCTTTTTCACTACTTGCATCATGCATTGCTTGTTTACTTCCTGTTTCACTGGTTTGTTTTCAGCCTGTACTGTTTACCTGTTCCTTTTTAGCACAGTCGTGGTATTATCTGCATTTGGTTTTGTTAATAAAAATAGGAAATGGTTTTGAAAGCGATTTATAGTGTGCGTTGGGTTTTCAAATGGGGGAAAACATGTTGTTTATTTTAAAGAAAAAAATCTATTTTTATAATTGTATTTTCAAACCTGTGTCAACGGATTGATCGGGAAAGGAAACATTTGGATTCAGTGGTTTACTTTGGCTTACCTACTGGGCATTTTTAATGATCACGCCTATATTATCATTTCAGCGCAGGTCTTCCCTTTCTCAGGTCTTCTGTTTTGAGTTGCTCAGGGTTGGAGCGAGGTTACTCTCTAGTTGGGTGGTGACCTGGGAGGTCACATGGTGGTACGTGGTCGTGTGGCTTTTATTTATTTTCCGCTGTTAGTGTTTATTTGTTCGGTTATATTTACTTTTATTTGGGCTGAAATCGTTCCCAACGTTCAAATTTTAATGCCCGGAACTTGTTTCCATCCCGGGGGGATCGGGAATGCCCCTCGGGACTTGCCGCGGACCGGCTCGGGTGACCGGTTCATGGTTGACCCGAGCTGGTTCGTGACAGATTTATTCTTTAATCAACTGGATCATCATCAATTCTAATCTTCTTTAATATTTTTGTGACACTAAGAAACTCATTGTGACACGAAAAATCTTGAAAAAAGAATAAAAAAAAAAAATTTTTCTATTGAAAACATAGTTGAAAAGATATCATAGATTGAATCACTATTTTATCATATAAATTCGTTTTTATAAACCATGGATTGTCATATCATTACCATATTTTCTTTCCATAAATACATTCTAATGTTTCTTAAAAAACATACTCTGTAAAGACCTGTAATTTCTGTTGATTTTTATTCTTAAATGCATTGGAATTTTATGAGTCCGCAAAAATTGACGATACATGATTCTGAGGCCCGGTGTTCCCGGAATCATTTTTTTAAGTTTTGTTTGGGTACGTTCAGTAAATGTACGGTTGGGTTTTTATAACTTTTGAACTGGTGTTCGGAATTGAAATCCGAGGGCACCGTTGAACTCGCAGCGACAATATTCACTTAAGAATACATTCTCCTCGATGGCAGTTGGTCGAGAATAAAAGTTTGTTTTTGAGTTTTCATGGAAAAAATAATAATAAAATAAAGTGAGAGACACTTTATTTTATTTTGAGCCGCCATGCGAGTGTTAGTGGTTAAAACCTCCTCATGGAAGTTGGAGATGGGAACACCACACCTTAACCTCCCATGAGAGGTTATGGTGGTAGGGCCCACCCGAACATATCCTCCCACGAGAGGTTACGACGTGGGGAGCACATGGGGATTAACCCCTATTGATGGAAGAGAGTAAAACATCCCAACTCTCCCTCATTAATGAGGGAGAGCCTCTTGACCTTCCCTTTAATTCAATTGTGCCAAGTCCCCTAATTAATTTGTTCCATACCTTAACATTTAATTAGGGGGAGACAAGTAATTAATTCATTCTTTTTGAATTATTTTCAAAAAATTAATAGATACACTAATATATTATTTGGCACAAATTTGGCATTTGGGTGGATGTTGGGAAAGAGGAGAGCTTGGGAGGATTATAATTATCCCAACGAAGAATGACAAAAGAAGAACACTTTCTTCCAACGAAGAACGTCGTCGATGATCCTTCTTCGACTTCTTCTCCGGACAGCTCCCGACGTGGAGCATCTTCCATAGCCGATGTAACTTGGGATTGGAAGCATGCGGCAGATGTAACGAACAACGAACTCCTTCATCTTCTTCCTGCGACTTCAGTGTCGACGACCGACAATCATAGGTAGGGGTTTTATTTTATGTATGATCTTTTCCTATGTTATTCCTTTCTCTCAAAACAAAGAACGTGGGTTGTTGTGCTTCATACTTGCGAGCTTCTTATTATCACCCAAACTGCGGAGGGTGCAGGCCCAACCAACATGGCCTGACCCCACCACTGTTCTTGTTTGAGATGATCCTCAACATGACGATGAAGCAACGAGGCGATGAAGGTGGCGGAAGACAAAGGCCGTGCTACCCATGACATCTGTGATCTACGCCGCCCCCGTGGCGCCCCACACCACCGCTAACCGAACCGGCCGCCCGGCGACCCGGCCTCCCCGGCTACCCCGCCGACCTGCCCAGGCCACCGCCGGGCCTACCGGGTGCCCTCCCAGCCGCCCACATGCCTACCTGGAGCCCTCCAGACCACCGGCCGGCCTACCTGGTGCCCTCCCGGCCACCCCGCCGGCCCGCCCAGTATTCACCCGGCTTCCTGGAAACCACCCGACTGCCTACCGAGCCGCCCAAGCCACGCCGGCCTCCCGAGACGGCCCACGACCTCCCTTGTAGTGCCGATGGACGAACAGGATCGCCCTCCCAGGCCGAGCCACTCGAGCCGCACCCCTCACGGTGCTAACTGAACCAGCCTCGTCCATTGGGCCGAACTGCCCTCGCAGTCCGCTGAGCCGGGCCCAGTGGACTGGGCCGAACCTGACAGGCTGACCCGCCCAACGGGCTGGGTCAGACCCAACATATCTGACCGGGTCGGCCTAGACCCGGGCCCACAACCGACCCTATACTTTCTTTGGACATATCTTTGGCACCAAAAGACTGTTTAATGAACTGTCAGTGGTGATGGTTTACTTAGAATACAACCGTCCCTTTGAGTATACCCCACTAGAGTTCGGGCTATATTTGGGATACTGTCATGTTGGATCGTACACAAATCCAACCAGGCCACGGGGACTAAAAGGTTAATAACTCACAGACCAGGCGTTCGATCGACGTACCGTCTATTTTGTTGAGACCCCTATGATGTGGCGGAAATTTGGGATACTTATTCATGGGAATTAATGGATGATGATGTATTGAAACTTATCTTGAGGAGAAGAACCTCCCGGAATTAGGCGTGTATTGTGGAAATCCTGTGGCTGGCTGCGCTCCACCTACTGTTCCTAAATCCTGTGTGGGTATGACAGTTCTATCTACTGGTCCTAGATCCTATGTGGGTCCAAAAGCTCCGACTACTGTTCCTAGGTCCCGTGTGGGTCTGAAAGTTCTATTTTCTAGTCCTGGATCCTGTGTGGGTCCGACAGCTCTGACTACTATTCCTGGATCTGGTGTGGGTTCGACAGTTCTATCTACTGGTCTTGGATCCTATGTGGGTTCGACAGCTCTGACTACTATTCATGGATCTTGTGTGGGTTCGACAGTTCTATCTCCTGGTCCAAGATCCTGTGTGGGTCCGACAGCTGCGACTACTATTCCTAGATCATGTGTGGGTCCGACAGTTCTAAATACTAGTCCTGGATCCTATGTGGGTCCGATAGCTTAGATGATTCAATTGATACATCTGATCATCTCTATCTCTCTACATAAGATGTATACCTTTGTGAGCTGATTCAGTGACTTATATGTTTTCCTCATGATTGAGATGGGTTACTTGAAAACTTAGGTATATATTTGGGCATATACCTAATTAATGGTCATCCGTTGATTTCATACTCTATGGTTTATCATTGGTGGATTTTGAGAAACCTTGGTGGTCTCGGGGTCCCTACTGAGTGTCTTTATACTCACCCCTCCACAGGTTATTCCTGCACCTCTTTATGTTTGATGCAGACGACGAACAGTGCTGACCGAGGCTGAGTGTTCTAGGACTTGACGGTACCCGGAGGTGAACCATACGACGTGTCGGTGCACGTAGGATACTGATAGACGTGGAGTGCTGAGGAGGCTATCTATACCAACCCTTTAGTTTGGATCCATAGTGGACGATCCATGAGCTTCTTTCACCTTTCAGCTATTTTTCCCTTTTAAGTTGTACTTGTACATTACAGTTGGGTTTGTATTTCCGACCCCTTTTACTTTATATCACTTTTTTGTATATAGATTTACTTAGTGTCTTGATTCTAGCTCATAATCTGTTGTGTGTGTTTTCATGTTATAAAGGTAATGCCTTCCCATTTTAGGGATTTACGCTTTTGGTGCTAGTCCCCAGCCCCTGGTCTATGGAAGACAGGTTTGGGGTAGTCACGGCACAAGCCCTGGGGGAAGGGTCATGAAAAATTGGTATCAGTGGAGTCAATTATACCACCGAACATAGGACTATGATATTTCTTTTAATTTAAGAAATATTGTTAAGAGTACTGAGTTTGGTTTTTAGTCTAGGGAGTCCAGTGTTGGTGCGACTGCCGACGTATCCATACACCAGGACCCTGACATCTGATTTCTGACTGATTGCACGAAAACACGGATTGCGTATGTGTTTCAAAATTTTTCTTAGTGATATATTTGTGTCATCTCACCAGGTATAACTTATTGACAGTGGCGCACCTGTATCTTTTCAGGATGGCCCCACACAGATAGCTAGCTAGGGTTCTAGACTTTTTACGAGATGGCAGCACACCTAGTGACGAGGCCTCGGTGCAGGGCCCCATCACAGCGGAGGCTCCAACGGTACCACTATCCATTGAGCCACTGAGGCCACCAGCCCCAGTAGAAGACGGTGCACGCTACTTGAGTGCATTGCAAAAGGTCCAGTGCCAGTGGCTGCCCAGGTTCAGGGGAGGGGTAGACCCCCAGGCAGCTGAGGATTGGCTGGAGGCTGTGGTGAGAGTCTTCAGACTGGTATGGGCACCTGTAGACTTCATGGTGATTCTTGCTACCATCCTTCTACAGGAAAAATCAGGCAGATGGTGGAGCCTAATGCTCCTGGTACATGATGTGGCGACATTTCTCTAGGAAGACTTTGAGAGCCTAGTCCATGTGGAGTTTGTCCTAGCCACCCTAAGTGCGGTGCAGATACAAGAGCTACTTCATCTGTAGGAGGGTAGTATCATGGTGGCAGATTACTCAGTGAGGTTCACCGACCTCCCATGCTACTCCACCGATATGGTGTAGGACCCTTTATTCAGGGCCCACACCTTTGAGCCATGACTCAGGTCAGAGATCAGAGTGCCGATGATCTCACTCAGCATCCTAACGCAGGCAGGGGTGTTAGAGAGAGCCCTCCTGGTGGAGAGTTTCCTTGATGAGGAGTCACCAGTAGTGAGACCCATCACTATTCGACTGGTATTGGAGTCTTTTGCAGCTGGCAGAAGACAGATGTTTCAGAGGTCCAAGGGGACCAGGCCATCCGGTGGACGACCTCAGGATATGGGTTCAGTTGTGCGGGGCACACAAGACAGAGCTAGTCATGCCAGGAGCGGGCAATGTAACTCTTACAGTGGGCAGGTTCACATGGCTCGTGACTGTCCGACCCACCATACTGATGATCCGCAGACGATCAAAGGACCACATAGGCAGAGACAGATATTCGATCGAGGCAGACCGTAGGGAGTAAGATGACATGGAAAATGAGATGGTTGTGAAGCTGGTGGTGGACGACGATTCGAGGTATTACCGCCACCACCACTATTATGTCCACCCTGACCATAGGGAGCAGGTGGATAGGGGTGAACTCAGCTCCAGGCAGTTAAGGCCTATGACCATGCCTCTCTAGAGATGATACGAGGGATGATCTATGTCTATTCCACCTTGGCAGTAGTTCTTATAGACACATGTGTCAATCAATCTTTAATTTACACATCCCTCGTTTGGAGCTCAGAGAATCCTAAGGATCTGTTAGTTTGATCATTACGGCAAGAGACTCCTATGGGAGCTGATTCGATGATTATGCACCAGTGCCGGCAGTGCGAGCTTACTCTAGGAGGTAAGAGCTTGGACTGGGATATCCTAGTAGCAGCGTCGAGGCCTTATGACGTCATCTTGGATATGTACTGGTTATCTAAAGTCCATTCTTAGATAGACTGTATTGGGCGAAAAGTGCAGTGTGTTTTCATGGATTAAACCAGGTTCACCTTCACTGGAAATAAGGGAGCCTTTGCCGCACATGAAAAACTTACTCATAGGAGGGTTCAGCCAATCACTCATCAGTTGACCTGCCTTACCCTCAGAGTAGTTGATGTGGAGAGTCCGAGCTATCATGTAGTGGTGGATCAGTACACAGATTTGTTTCCCAGAAGATGTCCCAGGTCTACCTCCTTATAGAGAGGTGTACATCTACATTAATTTGTATCCTGGGATGACACCGATATCTATGCAATCATAGCGGATGGCTCCCGTAGATCTTCGTGAGCTGCAGGTACAGTAGGAGGACTTGCAGGGGAATGGATTCATCCGGCCCAGTGTTTCTCCCTGGGAAGCCCTGATTCTATTCGCCAAGAAGGTGGATGGAAGATTGAGGCATTGTGTCGACTACCGTCGCCTGAACCAGGTGACCATGAAGAACAAGTACCCACTCCCTAGGATTAACGACCTATTTGATCAGCTGAAGGAAGCATGGTGGTTCTTGAAGATAGACCTCATAACAGGCAATCACTAGCTCATATTTCGAGATGAGGATATGCAGAAGACGACATTCAGATGTCAGTATGGCCACTACGAGTTCTTGGTTAGGCCATTTGGCATAACCAATTCTGCAACAGTGTTCATGGGACTCATGAACAACATCTTCCAGCCATACCTCAATCGCATTTTAGTAGTCTTCATCGACGACATTCTGATCTACTCGACTACTGAGGAGGAGCATGCCTACCATTTGCAGGTTGTACTGGACACACTCTAAGAGCACCATATTTATAGTAAGCTCTCGAAGTGCCAGTTCTAGATCCGAGAGGTTCACTTCTTGGGACACAATATCTCGGAAGCTGGAGTTGCAGTTGATCCAGTGAAGATTGTGGATGTAATTTCTTGGGGGCCACCCAGGAGTGTGAATGAGGTACAAAGTTTCCTGGGTTTGGCTGGATACTACCATAGGTTCGTACCATAATTCTCTAGAGTTTCAGAACCACTATCATCCTTGATGAATAAGGAGAAACCCATCGTGTGGTCGGAGAGATTCCATCAGAGCTTTCAGGAGCTGAGGTAGAGGCAGACTAGTGCCCCCATCTTGAGGCTTCCAGAGGATGGTGTAGGGTACGTGGTCTAATGCAATGCATCAGGGACCAAACTTAGATGTGTCCTGATGCAAGACAAAGCAACAATCACATTTGGTTCTCGACAACTGAGACAACACGAGCAGAACTACGCTACCCATGACCTGGAGTTAGCAGCAGTGGTCTTCACCAAGAAGATGTGTCGACACTATCTGATGGGAAACATTTTACCATGTACTATGATCAAAAGAGTCTTAGGTATATCTTCTCTCAGAAGGACCTGAACCTGAGATAGCAGTGATGTATTGAGTTCCTCTAGGACTATGACTTCGAGATATTCATTACTATTGGGAAGGGGAATGTTGTAGTTGATGCTCTCAGCAGGAGATCTGGTATACAACTGCTAGGAGAGGCGATGGAGCAGCTAGCCGCTTTGTAGATATCATTTGTGGATAGAGACAAAGAAACCTTTATACAGTCTATTATAGTTACACCTCCACTCCTTCAGTGAGTTAGGGAAGCGCAGTGTGGGGACGCTGACTGCGAGACATGACATGCTCAGATATCCACAGGGTAGGCACCTGATGGATTTTCTGAAGGTGGAGAGCATGTGATCCTTTTCAGAGAATGTACTATAGTACCAGTGTCACTTCAGGAGGAAGTATCGAAGGAGTTCCACACATCCCCTTTAGCGGTACATCCAGGAGTGGAGAAGATGTACTGGGACATTCGACGATAGCACTGGTTTCCATGTATGAAGAAGGTAGTAGCAGAGTTTGTCTCTCGATGCCCCACTTGTTAGCAAGTGAAGGCGGAGCACCAGGTACCAGCAGGATTGTTATAGCCTTTAGAGGTACCAGAGTAGAAGTGGGATGGGATATCCAAGGAATTTGTGATGGATCTTCCACATACATCTAGGGGTCACAACCTGATTTGGGTGATCGTCGACCGACTCACCATGTCGAACTACTTCCTACCGATCATAGAGCTGGGTTCAGTGGAGAGCTTAGGACACCTCTATGTGTAAGAGATGGTACGTTTACATGGTATACCCTTGACGATTGTCTCCAATCGTGACACAAGATTTACTTCTCGGCTGTGGAAGGGTTTGAAGGAGGCTTTCATGACACATCTTCTCTTGAGCACTGCCTTCCATACTCATACAGATGGTCAGACCGAGAGGACCATTAAGACCCTCGAGGACATGCTAGGTGCTTTTGTCCTCGACTTCGGTTGCAGCTGGGAGGATTACTTTCCCTTTGTGGAGTTTCCGTACAATAACAAATATCACTCCACCATAGGGATGGCACCTTTTGAGGTGTTATACAGGTGACCTTGTAGACCACCCTTGTACAGGAATGACCCATGAAAGTCCACACTAGTGGGACCAGAGACGGAACGAGCTACCACAGAGAAGGTGCAGATCATCTAGGAGTGGATGAAGACTACATAGAGTGGGTATAAGTCATTTTCTGTCAGGAGACAGAGGGCTCTGGAGTTCGAGGATGGCGACCACATCTTCCAACGGGTCTCACCTTGATGAGGTCTATGAAGATTTGGCTGAGGTGGAAAGTCATCTTAGAGATTCATCAGACATTTTTAGGTCCTCAGAAGAGTGGGTGGGGTGGCATTCCACTTAGGTCTTCCACATCAGTTTCACCGGGTGCATGACGTCTTCCACGTATCCTGGCTAAGGAGATACATGCATGACCCTTCTCACATCATCGACCATGGAGAGATGGACGTCGATGATGGGGTGACTTTTATGGAGGTTCCAGTGGAGATTTAGGTTCTATAGGAACGGGTCCTACATGGATTGTCGATACCCCTGGTGTGTGTTTGCTGGCAGCACAAGAACCTCCAAGAGAGCACGCGATAGCGGGAGGCTCAGATGTGTGCTCAGTACCCCCATTTGTTCCCTTAGTTTGAGTTGTAAATTATGTGGATGTAGATCCCTGAGGTCGGGAGAATGTAAAGACCCGAAATTTCCATGGATTTTTTTTCTTAAATTCATGGGAATTTTACAAGTCTAAAAAAATTGACGGCCAGTGATTCCAAGCACTACTCAAAATTAAGTCTTTCCCAATGGTTTTGAACAGTTGGGAAAGGCTGCAGAACCATTGGTATATGTTATACCAACGGTTCTACAAACCGTATGGAAGTAATCCATTGGGAGTGATTTTCCCAATGTTTTACTGTGAACCATTGGTATCGAGTGGGGGAAATCTAACCTATCCCAACAGTTCTGCCAAACCGTTGGGATAGTTTTTCCCAACGGTTTGGCATGAACCGTTGGGAAATCCCAAGGTTTCTCCTCTTTCCTAACGGTTTCTAAACCATTGGAAAAGGTTTTTTACCAATGGTTCAATGAACCGTTGGTAAAAAAAGCATCAGAGATTCTATGCCAACGGTTTGAAACTGTTGTCGTAGCCTATGCTGCGAAAATTGCACAACAACCTGTAATTTACACAACATGCCTACAATTTGGACAACATGCCTCATTTTGTGCATTCCCTCCCATTTTCAATCCAATTATTGTACCTGCAATAAACTAACACACACATATACAATTATTGTACCTGCAATAACAAACTAACACATACATATAGAGAACAAATTCATACACATTTAACATATAATGCATCCTGGATCTATACACATCCATAATTTAGTTATAATTCAGAACGTAATTATAAACATTCATAATTCATTTATAATTCAATTTAAAATTTAGATGACAATTATATGTGGAATCCGGAAGTCAATTCATAATTTGATCATTTTTTTGTACACCATATATTTTTACCCAAAATGATGTCCATTTTAAACAAAATACATACACCTAGGGTGATACCGGCCACACCGTGCCTCAGATTGAGGTGGGGTTGACTCATACATGTCACATATGACCCATGGATTGTTGGGCTAAAGTGTCAACATAATCTTAATGCATTTGGTCGGTTTTTAGTATGCTAGTTGATGTTTTTCAATTAAAATGACGTCCTTTTGAAACAAAAGGTAGACACTTTGAGTGGTACCTGCCACACCATGTCTCAGATTGAGGCGGGGTTGATTTGTACACGTCACATATGACCAATGGATCATTATCCTAAAGTTTCAATGGAAACTGAATGCGTTTTCTCGGTTTTCCGTATGTACTTAAAATGGTCTCCATTTTAAACAAAAGAGAGCCACTTAGAGTGATTCGGGCCAGACCGTGCCTACAATTAATGAAGGGTTAACTCCTACACATCACATATGACCCATGGATCAATGCGATAAAGTATTGACACAATCCGAATGCGCTTGGTCATTTCTCCGTATGCCATTTGATGTTTTTCACTTAAAATAACATCCTTTTGAAACAAAAGACAAACACTTTGAGTGGTGGCGGCTACACCATGCCTCAGATTGAGGCGGGGTTGACTCATACATGTCACATATGACCCATGAACTGTTGTGCTAAATTATTGACACAATCCGAATGCGTTTGTTCGGTTTTACATATGCCAGCTGATGTTTTTCAATTAAAATGACGTCCTTTCGAAACAAAAGGCAGATACTTTGAGTGGTTCTGGCCACACCACATCTCAGATTGAGGAGGGGTTGATTCGTACATGTCACAAATGACCCATGAATCATTCTACTAAAGTTTCAATGAAAACCGAATGCGTTTGGTCGGTTTTTCATATGCACTTAAAATGTTGTCCATTTTAAACAAAAGAGAGACACTTAGAGTGATTCCGGCCACACCGTGCCTCCGATTAAGGTGGGGTTGACTCGTACACATCACATATGACCCATGGATCGTTTTGATAAAGTATTAACACAATCTGAATGCGTTTAGTCGGTTTTCTGTATGCCAGTTGATGTTTTTCACTTAAAATGACGTCCTTTTGAAATAAAAGACGGACACTTTGAGTGGTGGCGGCGACACCACGCCTCGGATTGAGGCGGGGTTGACTCTTACATGTCACATATGACCAATGTATCATTTTGATAAAGTATCGACACAATCCGAGTGCGTTTGGTCGGTTTTCCTTATACCAGTTGATGTTATTCAATTAAAATGACGTCCTTTTGAAACAAAAGGCAGACACTTTGAGTGGTGCCTACCACACCATGTCTCAGATTGAGGAGGAATTGATTCGTACACGTCACATATGACCCATGAATTTTTCTCCTAACGTTTCAATGGAAACTGAATGCGTTTGGTCAGTTTTCTGTGTGTACTTAAAATGTTTTCCATTTTAAACAAAAGAGAGGCACTTAGAGTGATTCCGGCCACACGGTGCCTCATATTAAGGCAGGGTTGACTCGTACACGTCACATATGACCCATGGATCGTTTTTCTAAAGTATCGACACAATCTAAATGCATTTAGCTGGTTTGCTGTATGCCAGTTGATGTTTTTCACTTAAAATGACGTCCTTTTGAAACAAAAGGCAGACACTTTGAGTGGTGCCATCCAAACCACGTCTCAGATTGAGGCGGGGTTGATTCGTACACGTCACATATGACCCATGGATCGTTCTCCAAAAGTTTAATTGGAAACCGAATGCGTTTGGTCAGTTTTCCGTATGTCAGTTGATGTTTTTCAATTAAAATGACGTCCTTTTGAAACAAAAGGTAGACACTTTGAGTGGTTTTGGACACACCATACCTCTGATTGAGGTGGGGTTGACTCGTACACTTCACATATGACCCATGGATCATTGTGCTAAAGTATCGACACAATCCGAATGCGTTTGGTCGGTTTTCCGTATGCCAGTTGATGTTTTTCAATTAAAATGACGTCCTTTTGAAACAGAAGACCGACACTTTGAGTGGTTTCGGCCACACCAAATCTTATATTCAGGCAAGGTTGATTCGTACATGTCACATATGACCCATTAATCATTATCCTAAGGTTTCAACAAAAGCCGAATGCGTTTGGTCAGTTTTCCGTATGTACTTAAAATGTTGTCCATTAAAAAAAAGACAAACACTATGAGTAGTGGCAGCCACACCATGCCTCAAATTAAGGCGTTTTTGAATCTTACATGTCACATATGACCCATGGATCGTTGTGCTAAAGTATTGACACAATCCTGATGTGTTAGGTCAGTTTTCTGTATGTCTGTTGATGTTTTTCAATTAAAATGATGTCCTTTTGAAACAAAAGGCAGACACTTTGAGTGGTGCCGACCACACTGCGTCTCAGATTGAGGCAGGGTTGACTCATACACATCACATATGACCCATGAATCGTTCTCCTAAAGTATCAATGGAAACCGAATACATTTGGTTGGTTTTCCGTATATACTTAAAATGTTGTCCATTTTAAACAAAAGAGAGACACTTAGAGAGATTCCGACCACACCGTGCCTCAGATTAAGGTGAGGTTGACTCATACATGTCACATATGACCCATGGATCGTTGTGCTAAAGTATCGACACAGTCCAAATGCGTTTGGCCGGTTTTCCGTATGCCAGTTGATGTTTTTCACTTAAAATGACGTCGTTTTGAAACAAAAGATAGACACTTTGAGTGGTGGCGGCCACACTGTGACTCAGATTGAGGCGGGGTTGACTCATACATGTCACATATGACCCATGGATTATTGTTCTAAAGTATCGACACAATCCAAATGCATTTGGTCTATTTTCCGTATGCCAGTTGATGTTTTTTAATTAAAATGACATCCTTTTGAAACAAAAGTCAGACACTTTGAGTGGTGGGAGCTACACCGTGCCTCATATTGAGGCAGGGTTGACTCGTACACGTCACATATGACTCATGGATCATTGTGCTAAAGTATTGACACAATCCGAATGTGTTTGGTCGGTTTTCCGTATGCTAGTTGATATTTTTCAATTAAAATGATGTCCTTTTGAAACAAAAGGAAGACACTTTGAGTGGTGAAGGCCACATCGCACCTCAAATTGAGGCAGGGTTGACTCATACACATCACATATGACCCATGGATCATTTTTCTAAAGTATCGACACAATCCAAATGCTTTTGGTTGGTTTTCCATTTACCAGTTGATGTTTTTCAATTAAAATGACGTCCTTTTGAAACAGAAGGCATACACTTTGAGTGGTGCCGGCCACACCACATCTCATATTGAGGCGGGTTTGATTCTTACACGTCACATATGACCCATGAATCGTTCTATTAATGTTTCAAAGAAAACCGAATGCGTCTGGTCGGTTTTCCATATGTACTTAAAATCTTGTCCATTTTAAACAAAAGACAAACACTTTGAGTAGTGGTGGCCACACCACGCCTCAGATTAAGGCAGGGTTGACTCGTACACATCACATATGACCCATGGATAGTTGTGCTAAAGTATCAACACAATTCGAATGATTTTGGTCAGTTTTCCGTATGTCAGTTGCTGTTTTTCAATGAAAATGACGTCCTTTTGAAACAAAAGGCAGACACTTTGAGTGGTTTCGACCACATCGCATCTCAGATTGAGGCGGAGTTGATTCATACACATCACATATGACCCATGAATCGTTCTCCTAAAGTTTCAATGGAAACTGAATGCCTTTGGTTGGTTTTCCATATGTACTTAAAATGTTGTCCATTTTAAACAAAAGAGAGCCACTTAGAGTGATTTTAGCCACACCGTGCCTTAGATTAAGGCTGGGTTGACTCGTACACATAAAATATGACCCATGGATTGTTGTTCTAAAGTATCGACACAATCTTAATGTGTTTGGTTGGTTTTCCATATGCCAGTTGATGTTTATCACTTTAAATGACTTCCTTTTGAAACAAAAGATAGACAGTTTGAGTGGTGGTGGTAGCACCGCGCCTCGGATTGTGGCAGGGTTGACTCGTACAAGTCACATATGACCCATGGATCGTTGTGCTGAATTATCGACACAATACGAATGCGTTTGATCAGTTTTTTGTATGCCAGTTGATGTTTTTCAATTAAAATGACATCCTTTTGAAACAAAAGGCAGACACTTTGAGTGGTGGCGACCACACTTCGCCTCTGATTGAGGTGGGGTTGACTCGCACATATCACAATGATTCATGGATCATTTTTCTAAAGTATCGTCACTATCCGAATGCGTTTGTTCGGTTTTTCGTATGCCAGTTGATGTTTTCCTATTAAAATGACATCCCTTTGAAACAAAAGGCAGACACTTTGAGTGGTGGCAGCCACACCGCTACTCGGATTGAGGCGGGGCTGACTCGTACATGTCACATATGACCTATGGATCATTGTTCTAAAGTATCGACATAATCCGAATGCATTTGGTCAGTTTTCCATATGCCAGTTGACGTTTTTCAATTAAAATGACGTCCTTTTGAAACAGAAGACATACACTTTGAGTGGTGCCGGCCACACTACGTCTCAGATTGAGGTGGGGTTGATTCGTACACGTCACATATGACCAATGAATCGTTCTCCTAATGTTTCAACGAAAACCGAATGCATTTGGTCGGTTTTCCGTATGTACATAAAATGTTTTCCATTTTAAACAAAATACAGAAACATTGAGTGGTGGCATCCACACTGCGCCTCATATTAAAGCAGGGTTGACTCGTACACGTCACATATGACCCATGGATCATTGTGATAAAGTATCGACACAATCTGAATGTGTTTGGTTGGTTTTCCGTATGCCAGTTCATGTTATTCACTTTAAATGACGTCCTTTTGAAACAGAAGATAGACACTTTGAGTGGTGCCAGCCACACCACGTCTGAGATTGAGGCGGGGTTGACTCGTACACATCACATATGACCCATGACTCGTTCTAATAAAGTTACAATGGAAACCGAATGCATTTGGTCATTTTTCTGTATGCCATTTGATGCTTTTCAATTAAAATGACATCCTTTTGAAACAGAAGACTTACACTTTGAATGGTTCCGGCCACACCGCATCTCAGATTGAGGCGAGGTTGATTCGTACATGTCACATATGACCCATGTATTGTTCTACTAAAGATTCAACGGAAACCGAATGAGTTTGGTCAGTTTTCCGTATGTACTTAAAATGTTGTCCATTTTATGAGAATCCCCATGTGTCTATTAGTAGAATGGTATTTACATAAAATATTGTGGACATTCATATAATTTTTTTTATATCATTCTTAGTATGGATTAGATTTTAGTTTATCATGCTATAAAATATTTCGGAGCTAACAATGTCATGCCCAATGAATACATCTCTTTTAAAACATACCAAGAATATATGATATTGATTAGATGTGTAAATGTGATTTACATTGATTATCATGATGAAAATAAATAAAATATATATCATTGATTTTCAAGTATTAAATGAAATCAAGGAGGGTGGGGGGTAGTCCGGCGGGGCTGTCCGGTGGGTGTCTGGGGGGCTGTCTAGGGAACAAGGAGGAGGGTGGGGGGGGGGTGCGTGGGGGTTGTTCGGGGTCCAAGGAGGAGGGTGGGGGGGGGGGCTATCTGGGGGGCTGTCCGGGGATGAGGGTGGGGGGGGGGGGGGCTGTCCAGGGGGCTATTCGGCAGGCTATTTGGGAGCTGTTTGGGGGTGTTTGGGGGGTTGTTCGGGGTCCAAGGAAGAGGGTGGGGGGCTGTCTGGGGGGTTGTACGGGGTCCAGAGAGGGGGTGGGGGGCTGTCCGGGGGGCTGTTCAGGGGGCCTGTCCAGGGGGTGTCCGGGGGGTGTTCGGGGGGTTGTCCGGGGTCCAAGGAAGAGGGTGGGGGTTGTCCGTGGGGTTGTCTGGGGGGCTGTCCGGGGGGGCTGTCCGGGGTCCACGGAGGAGGGTGGGGTGGGGGGGGGGGGCTATCCGGGGGGCTGTTTGGGGGGATTTCCGGGGGCTGTCTGGGGGGTGTTCAGGGGGTTGTCTTGGGTCACTAGAAGAGGGTGGGGGGGGGGTCTATCTGGGGGGCTGCCTGGGGGTTGTCTGGGGGGCTGTCCAGGGTCCAAAGAGGATGGTTGGGGGGGATGTCTGGGGGGCTGTCCGGTGTCCAAGGAGGATGGTGGGGGTTTTTCCAGGGTCCAGGAAGGAGGGGGGTTCCCAAAAACACAACCACTAAAAGGGAACAACATCCATAAAAACATATAATATTTAAAAATAACTCAACTCCAATAATATACTACGATTCTAGATAAATCCAACAACTAAAATAGATTAAATATAAAATCTCATTAATAATAATCAAAAATGTAATGGATCAATTTGTCTCACATCACCATCACCATCATCACCATAATCACCACCCTCGTCCTCGTCCCCATCATTGTTCTCGCCCTCCTCAGCGCCCTCCTCCCCGCCCTCGCCCTCCTCTTCACCCTCTCCACCCACCTCTCCCTCCTCCTCTCCCTCCTCTTCCGCATCAGACTCCTCGCCATCATCATAGTCAAGCTATAAATCATCCTGACCACCACTAGAACTGCCACCTGGTGCACCATATATAGAACGTATCGACAATATATATTCATCAAAAGCTGGGCTGGCCTCTACTGGAAGTGTTGGACGTAGAACTTCAATAAATTTCATAAACGTACTGTTTTCCCTAGAAGACCGTTCTTCCATCTCTTTGGCCCTTTTATCAACCTTTTCTTCCTTTTCCCTAACTTGCTGCAGCTTGGCGGCACTACATCTCATACCCGAGGAGGGCCAAAAACTCTTCGGGGCTATCCTAGGTCGGCAGCATACTCTGCCAGAATGCTCCTCTCCCAACACCTGATGTAAGTGATTTGTTGGCCCAAAGTTGTCTGGTTTATGGGCATTGAGGGACTCTAAAGCAGCCTGTTACAATTATAAATATATCCTTAAGTTACAAAATATATATTAAAATATAAATTCAACAGATTAAAACTTACAATATGCTGCTGATTCGGTTCGTTGACGACACTTCCATCCTTTTTCTGTCTACTCGAGCAAAACAGTTTTTCTCGAGGCACACGTCCTTCAATATTTTGTATTTTCTTATAAAATGACATTGAAAACTAAATTTATATGAAAACATTTGAAAACTATTAAATAATTGAGGAAACAAAAGAAAGTGTAAGTCGTAAAGAAAACTTATAAACAATTGTCATACCTGTTTCCTCTCATGAGCAGGAATCGTAGTGCATCCCAGTGTGTGGAGGTATTTTTTTGCATCAATGTTCTTTTAATATTTTACAGATGATTCCTAAATAAAATTTGAAAATGAAACAGATAGTATTAATGAAAAGCATGAAATTTATTATTTAAATACCTCAAATGTTATTAATACCTTAAACTGGGTACTCGTCCAATGAGTAATCATCTGACGATACTGCTCTATAAGAAAATCATCCACCACTGGTACCACCTCCAACTCAGTGCCAACTCTAGCAACCCATCCAATATAAAACTCATGCTTGTAGGCTCTCTAAATCTTTCCTAAATCCTTTAGATGTTCCAGTCGTGCACACTCACCATCAGGAAAATTAAATCGAAGCTAAAATAAAAATATTAATTCATATAAATACAAAAATAATCAAGGGAATTAAATAGAACAGATTTTTTTACCCATATCTCTGCCTAAGATCTATCCTTGACCTCATGTGGAAAATGTCTCCACGATAACAGGATGACGGGAATGATGTCGGAGTAATTGGCAAACGTCGCCAAAAAACTCTGACATTGCTGCCCTGTTTTCTCAACCATTTGGTTGTATTCATTATAAGCCACCATAACCTGTGTGTGGCGGTTCCACACCGAACACATGTGTCTACGCCTCCCATCCAGGCCTCTTGTTAGTAGATGTATCTGTCATTAAATATAAACAAATATTTTATCAAAACATGTTATAATGAAAATAAATATTACTATAAAATTTTGTTAGGGTTCTATAAATATACTTGTGCCGGTCTGATCGCTGAGGACCGATCGATCTATAGAAACTGATGGAACACCCTGTGGGGGAACAGGAGTCAAAGATGATGGAATATAAATGCTCGGAGAGAAAGAAGTAGAAGGAAAAGAAGATGGGACAACTGTCTGACTGGGGAGTGGGGATAATCATGGGATGTGAGAATGATGGGACAGAAGATGCAGAAGGTAGCGAAAACATGGGAGGCCTAAATATCCCGTGTGTCCCTAACGACACACCGGGATTAGAATGTGGGAAGGATGACATGTCAGTGGGAGGGGCAGGGTCTAGTCGGGTACACGCACCTGCTCTTCCACCTCTGGTACGAACCATCCTCTTACCACCGGCCTGAGTACTAGGACCAGTACTAGGCTCCTCGTTGAATAACTATCGACGTATAAGTGGATCCTACAAAAAAAATTTACAAAAAAATTAATCACATGACATTATATATTCTTTAAATATATCAATTTGAAATAAAGTACTCACTACAGGAACAAATGATGGAATTCCAAACTCCGTCATTCGACAATTGTTCTCCATCATTTTTTTCCTTCATCTCTCTTAAATTGGCTTCATTTCCTACTTTTGAAAACAAATATGTAATTAATTAGAAAAAGGAAACTAATGTGTAACCCAAAAAACTAAATATATGAGGGAATAGGGGGATTCATTGGTACTTTAGCTATAAATTGTTTTAGAAGAGCTTTAATGGATTTAATAAATCATACAAGTTGTAATGTTCACCAAGTTAGAAATATTGTATGACTATGTTTGAATATAGTTCAATTCCAAATTAGAAAATGAAATTCAAATAATACTACAACCAATAAATATTGAAAATTCACATAATGGTCCAGTCAGCTATCAATTGTTTTAGAAGATCTTGAATGGATTTAATAAATAATACAAGTTGTAATGTTCACTAAGTTAGAAATATTGTTTGACTATGTTTGAATACAGTTCAATTCCAAATGAGAAAATGCAATTCAAATAAAACTACAACCAATAAACATTAAAAATTCACATAACAGTCAAGTCAGCTATCAATTGTTTTAGAAGAGCTTGAATGGATTTAATAAATCATACAAGTTGTAATGTTCACCAAGTTAGAAATATTGTTTGACTATGTTTGAATATAGTTCAATTCCAAATTAGAAAATGCAATTCAAATAAAACTACAACCAATAAACATTAAAAATTCACATAAAGGCCAAGTCAGCTAAAAAATATTTGTGATCAATACTAAATCAATTTGAATATTACCAACCTTAACAACCCAACTCGAGGTAAACCAAAAGAATTGAGAATATGGATGAATGATTCTATATATTTTCAACCACAACTTCATGTTCAAAATCAACTCTGAAAATTAAGATATTGGAGTCATCAAAAGAAATAAATGGATTGGTTCCAATGGCACTAGGGACAGTGTCAATTCCATCATCACCATCATCAAAAATATTTCTTGGAATTACTTCAACTATGACACCAAATTCAGGTCGAAGTTGGTCTTTGACAAAAAAAACTTGTTTATCCATTGATGCCAACACATATGGTTCTTCGGTAGCAAGAGTGCGGGTTATATTAATTACTCAAAATCCACAATCATCAACAAATGTGCCATGTCTCGTCATCGAATCGAACCAATGGAATTTCATGATTGTGACTCGTCCATGAGAGTAATAATCCAATATTATTATTTTCTCAACAACTCCATAATAATGCACATTTTCAAATCACGGTCTACTATTTGATGCACTGGCATAACAATATGTTGTGGCAGTAACCATAACACCATCATGTTTTTTTCTCATGTTCTTTGCTCGTTCAGTGACAATAAATTTATACCCATTGATAACAATTGATTTACAGTCACGAACCACGGTATTAGGACCAAAAGCCAAAGCACTTATTTCCTTAGAGATAGATTCAGCAGACAAACTCAATACTTACAATATGAATGACTATTAAACTTAATTAAATTTTGATATAATTATTTTAAACATTAATTTTTTTACCTTCAATTTTAACCAAGCATAAAACTCTTTGCTATGCAAAGTCTCTCTCCTTCTTAAAGATAAAGAATGATGCTTCCTATTTATCATTGTTTTATGTTCCCTGTTGATAAAAAATATGAATAGTTTAATAGATATAGATGTAAGATATACATAATCAATTTAGTTACCTGATATAGTCATCGAAAAAATAACAGTTGAACAAAACTATGTGTTGTGACATCTCCCGCTCTTCATGGATTAATGTATTCAATATATATGATACATGAATTCATCCTGTTTGAGGAAGTGATGGAAAACTGAGTTCAATTTTCTCACACTATTTTTCTTCATTTCTCATTGGTCTGTTCAATCTTGTAGTAATATTAGACAAATACATTGAGCAGAAATCCATACATTCTTGATCCAAGTAACCATTCATGATAGAACTTTCGGGATGATTTCTATTTCGAACATAAGACTTTAATGTGAACATACTTCTTTTAGTTGGATACATCCAACGAAAATAAACAGGTCCTCCGAGAAGTATTTCAGTGGGAATATGGACAGTCATATGCAGCATGCATGTGAAAAATGATGGAGGAAATATTTTCTCCAACTCACACAAAATTAAAGGGGCATCTGTCAAATTTTTTGCAAGAATGACTTAGACAAATTCTTAGCACAAATATCACTAAACAAATGGAATAGCCGAATAACAGCCACCCTTACATTATTGGACAAAAGATGGCGGATTTCTATTGGAAGCAACTCATGTAGTAGAATGTGATAATCACGAGTCTTTAAAGATTTTAGCTTCAACTCTATTCTGTTGACCTGTTTTGATATGTTGCTTGAATATCCATCAGGAACTATAATAGTCTCTATTACTTCCAGAAATTGTTTTTTTTATAGGTGTCATCACATAAGAATCACATGGAAGTTGCCATTTATTTCCACTGATACGCACATGATGTAATTATGGTCTGATACCCCAATCCACCAAGTCACGCCGAGATCGTAAATCATCTTTTGTCTTCCCCCTGACATTTAGAAGAACCGAAAGCAAGATTTCACATATATTATTTTCAATATTAATTATGTCTAAGAAATGACGTAACAAATTGGTTGACCAATAAGGCAAATAAAAAATGATACTCCTCTTCCTCCAATTGTAACAGGTTTCATTGGAAACATTCTTTCTCTTTCCAGATTACATTTGACCCTTCCCGAACAAAAAAACGAAATCTTTTAATTCATTAAGCACATCAGTTCCAGACATACACTGATGTGGATCATCGGTATCTATGGTATTATCAAATATTCGACGATTCATTCTCTATGGATGATCCTTTGGTAAGAATCGTCGATGTGCCATAAAACTGAAACTAAATCAATGTTTCAGTCTTCTGGATCGTGTATTCTTTATACAAACTGCACATGAAAATTTTCCCTTCGTGCTCCATCCAGACATCATTGCATAAGCTGGAAAATCATTGATCGTCCACATAAGCACAACACGCATATGAAATATGTCTTTCAAACATGCATCGTATCTGCGCACACCCACATACCAAAGAAGTTTCAACTCTTTTATTAAAATTTGCATGTAGACATCAATATCAATGCCGAGATCAGAAGGATCAGATATGAGTATACTCATGAAAGTTAAAGGTTTTTTCATACACAACCATGGGGGAAGATTATAAATGTGTATAAAAACTGGCGATGTGTTGTGAGAAGTAAGTATCTGCCCAAACAGATTAAAACTGTCGCATGAAAGACCAAGCCTCACATTACACATGTCAGTTGCAAAATCAGGATGTCGAGCATCAAATCTCTGCCATGCAAATACATCTACAGGATGAACCAGATCATCATTAGTATTATTTCACTCAGTATCATGCCATCTCATTTTTATTGATATGTCATCAGACATAAAAAGATTCTGGAGTCTGGGGATCAATGGAAAGTGCCACATTGCATTCTGTGGAACGCGGGATGGTGTTCTATCAGATTTTGACTTCTAGCTGGATGTGCCACATTTTATGCAATCATTTTGTTCAGCGGTTTCCTCCCAGAATAAACTGTAATCTTTTGGGGAATCATGAATTTTGTTTCTTGAAAATCCAAGTTCCTCAACTAACATTCATACCATATAATTGTTTGACGGAATATCTGCATCATATGAAAGTAAATCCTTCAAGAGGGTAAGAATGTAATCGATTGCTGTATTAGAAATCCCATACATAGTTTTACCATGACAGAATCAGATTAAAAATTCCAGACTCTTCATTTTATCGCATTGTCGATATTCTGGAGTCGTGGCAGCATCATTAAATTTTTTCACCCTATCAATATCATCATTTTCACTAGATGCATCAACTGTCCTCCTGTCGAAGTCTTCTTGAGTCAAAATCCTTTCTTTTTCATAATGAAGAATAAACAGAAACCGGCCATCTAACCAATTCTCCATTCCAGTCTTTTCATTTCGATCATCACCAATTTGGGATATCATTTTCACCCCATTGGGATACCACACAAAGTAGTATTCATGAAAACCATTTTTGGTTATGTGGTAGCTGACTTCTTCATGGCTCAACCAAGGTCTACCAACACAATTGGAACATGGGTAGTGTATGCGACCACTATCTGAAGCATTGTGAAATGAAAAATCTATAAAGCTCTCCAAATTCTTTTGAAAATCACTAGAGATCCGATCGGTTTCATACATCCAAATTCTGTCCATTCTGTAAAAAGAATTTATATAAGTCATTTTGTCATAAACAATTCAATAGGATTGAACTTTAATAGAAAATAAATTTAAGTAAACGATAAAGGAAGATGTTTCTAGTCAATGTAGTGAACTATTAAAATAATGTAAAGAACAAGTACTCATAAATTAAATTAAAATTTATTTATATTCATTTTCCTTAGGTCTATAAGAGGCACTTGCCTCAGGTCCCATCCTGTGTTATAGGCATCCCAAATCATTCACTCATGTCCAATAACTCATTATTGGGACCTCTATGGCCATACCTTTCATTACCCAATTACTTCTCCAAGTCAAGTGCACCCCATGGGTGACTAAATTTTAGGATTCTACACTAATAGGTTGTTCATGGCATGTAAAAAGATTTAATTTCATTAAGTATAGAAAAAAACATTTATTTTTAAATTTGAGATTAATAATAAAGTATGTAAATGATAACAACATTACTGAATTAAACTTGTGACATATCTAACATTTTTATGGATGTATACACATGCCAGAATGGGTAGTGAAAAGCACCCCACCCTCATAAAAGTGAGTATTGGCCAAGAAGGACACATAATATACATCATACAATGAGAACCATATTTAATTGACCCTAAAGTTATATTATTACAATCATCTTGTCGGAAATGGAATATATGATCCTGATTAACTGATGAATTCAAAAGATCGTATTTCAAATGTTGGACACTATCTAAGGTAAGAAATTATGTGAGGATGGGTTTACATCATTCAATTTCTTATATGCTAGTGAAAATGAATGCTTGAATTAATGACTTGAGTTCACTGATTAAATGAGGGTAGAGGTTGCATACGCTGTGTAAACAGAATGATTAAATAAGGGTAGAGGTTGCATACACTGTGCATGGTGGGTGAGTCTCAACCGATTTAGAAACTAAAATAAATTCCCATCATAGGTAACAATAAGAAACATCACCATCAAAAGAAACTCCAAATAAAAAAGGACTAAAGACATCAAACATTTCAAGAATTCACTACTATGCATGGTTTATCAACATGTTTAGCAGTAATTATATCTCCTAATCA
Organism: Viscum album; assembly: GCA_963277665.1. Taxonomy (NCBI): domain Eukaryota; kingdom Viridiplantae; phylum Streptophyta; class Magnoliopsida; order Santalales; family Viscaceae; genus Viscum; species Viscum album. Next base: position 817,315,601 of record OY728162.1, read on the forward strand.
TGAAGCACCTCTATATCTCCCAGTTTTCACCAATAAACATAAGGTAAATATCTCAAAATATCTTTAAAACAACTCATTAATAAGCTCAAAACGTAAATATAATCTTGGACCAACCATGGAATCTCTTTCACAACACATTCTCACACACTAGTTATCTCATGTGTTACTAAATACCAAACATAGTCACATAGTGTACTATAACAAATTACATTACACAAGCCTTATTAAAAAAATACATTTTAATAAAACACATTCCTTAATGAGTTTTAAATAAAACATTCATAAAAACTTTGGTAAAAATTATTAAACACATATAAATAAATTTCTAAGTAACAATTAATTACAAGATGGAAAAAAGCATAAAAACACATTCTTAGAAAATCTAGAATACAACGGTAATGATTTTGAGATGCTTCTTCTTCAATGGAGGTTTAAGGATATAATTAATTAAATGGATTGGAATGGATAAAGTCTAGATTAAATCGAAACACAAAAAAATTATATACACATCAAAATCAAAACTTAAAACTAAAATATGAGATGAATTACAAAAAAAGGTATCACTTAAATATTTTATGTGTATGAAGAATAGAATACCTGATTTGAGATGATTTGGATGTAGTTTGACAGGTTCGGATGGGGGAAGTCATGAGAGCAGCGGAGCCCTGGACTGAATTAGGGTTCTGTCACGAATGGGAGAGAGAGCGGCCGATTGAGTATTTGGGGGAAAGATTTCCCAACGGTGTTTAAAAACCGTTGGGAAAGGGGTGTCCAAGAAACCCTTTACCAATGGTTTAAACAAACCATTGGTAAAGGGTGACCATTTCCCAACGGTTCTAGAAGAACCTTTGGGAAATGGTGTCTTGGACACCCCCTTTCCCAACGGTTCAAGAGAACCATTGGGAAAGGGTGCCTTTGACACCCCTTTCCCAACGGTTTTAGTAAACCGTTGGAAAAGAGCTTATTTACCAACTGTTTGTTTAAACCGTTAGTAAAGAAGCGTTGGTAAATCATGAATTTCCACTAGTAAAGGCCCGGTGTGCCCAGAATCCTTTTCCGAAGTTCTGTTTGGGTATGTTCAACAAACATAGGAGCGGGTTTTTATAACATTATAACCGGTGCTCGGAATTGAAATCTGAGGGCACCGTTGAACTCACAATGCTGGTATTCACTTAATAAGTCTTTCACCTTGATGATAGTTGGTCAAGAATAAAAGTTTGTTTTTGAGTTTTCATGGAAAAAAAATAACAAAATAAATTGAGCGACATTTTATTTTATTTTGAGCCTCCATGAAACTGTTGGTGGTTAAAACCTCCTCATGGATGTTGGAGGTGGGACCACCACACTTTAACCTCCCAAGAGAGGTTATGGTGGCTGGGTCCACCATAACACAACCTCCCATGAGAGGTTACGATGCGGGGACCATGCGGGGCTTAACCTCCTATTGATGGAAGAGAGTAAAACCTCCCAACTCTCCCTCATTAATGAAGGAGAGCCTCTTGACCTTCCCTTTAATTCAATTGTGTCAACTCACCTAATTAATTTTTTCCAACCCTTAACATTTAATTAAGATGAGCCAATTAATTAATTTATTCTTTTTGAATTCTTACCAATGAATTAATAGATACTCTAATCTATTATTTGGCATAACTTTGGAATTTGGGTGGAAGTTGGGAAAGAGAAGAGATTGGGAGGATTAGAATTCTCCCAAAGAAGAATGAAGAATGAAGAATGCATTCTTCCAATGATGAATTCCGGAGACGATCCTTCTTCGACTTCTTCCCAAGACACCTACCGATGTGGAGTGTCTTCCACATTTGACACAACTTGGGATTCGAAGCGTGCATCAGACACAACGAATGATGAACTCCTTCTTCTTCTTCCCGCGACTTCAGCATCGACAGCCGACAATCAAAAGTAGGGGTTTAATTTTATGTATGATCTTTTCCCATGTTCTTCCTTTCTCTCAAAAAAAAACGAATATGGGTTTATGTGCTTCATACTTGTGAGCCTCTTGTTATCACCCTAACAGCGGAGGGTGTGTGACAAAACAACATGGCCCGACCCCTCCACCGTTTTTGTTTGAGATTATCCTCGGCATGGCGATGAAGCAATGAGGAGATGAAGGCGGAAAAAGACAATGTTTGCGCTGCCTGCGGCCTCCATGATCCGCGCCACCCCCGCAGTGCCCCGCACCGCCACCGACCAAATCGGCCGCCCGACCACCAGCCGCCCCGCCTGCCCGGCTATCCCGCCGACCTACACGACACCCTCCCGGCTAGCCCGATGCATTCCCAGCCACCCGCCGGCCTACTCGACACCCTCCTGGCCGCCTACCGTCTTTCCTGACCGCCCGTCGGCCTACTTGGCACCCTGCATGGCCACCAGCAGGCCTGGCCATGCTCTGCCCGGCCGCCAGCCAGCTGCATGGCCACCTACAAAGCTGCTCGAGACGTGCCAGCCTTTCGAATCAGCCCGCGGACTCCCACACAGTGCCGCTGGCCGAACCGGATTTCCCTCCCGGGCTGAGCTGCCCAAGCCGCACCACTTGCAGTGCTAGCCAAACCGTCCTCGGCCTCCAGGAAGAACCACCCTCACAGTCCGCTGGGCCGGGCCCAGTGGACCAGGCCGAACCTGACGGGCTGACATGACCAATGGACCAGGTTAGACCCAACATATTTGACCAGGCTGACCAGTTTGGGTCAGGCCGGGTCGATCTGACCAGACCCGGGCCCACTACCGACCCTTTAATTTCTTTGGACATATCTTTGGAACCAGGCGACCGTTTGATGAACTGTCGGCGCTGGTGGTTTACTTGGAATGTGATGGTACCTTTATTTATACCCCACTGGAGTTCATGGTATATTTGAAATAAGGTCAAGTTGGATCATACACGATTTCAATCAGGCAGTAGGGACTAAAATGTTAATAACTTACAGACAGAGCATCCGATCGATGTGTCATCTATTTCATTGAGACCCCTATGACATGGCAGACGTTTGGGATACTTATTCATGGGACTTCATGGAAGTTAATGTATCGAAACTTATCTTGAGGAGCGGACCCTCCAATAATCAAGTGTGTTTTTTGGAAATCCTGTGGCTGGCTGCGCTTCGACTACTGTTCCTGGATCCTGTGTGGGTCCGACAGTTCTATCAGCTGGTCCTAGATCCTGTGTGGTTTTGACAGCTCCGACTACTATTACTAGATATTGTGTGGGTCTGACAGTTCTATATAATGGTCCTAGATCCTGTATGGGTCTGATAGCTCCGACAGCTGTTCCTGGATCCTATGGGGGTCCGACAGTTCTATCTACTGGTCTTGGATCCTTTGTGCGTCTGACAGCTCTTACTAATTTTCATGGATCCTGTGTGGGTCCGACATTTCTATCTGTTGGTCCTAGATTTTGTGTGGGTCCAGCATCTCTGACTAATGTTCTTGGATCCTATTTGGGTCTGACAGTTCTATCTGCTGGTCCTGGATCCTGCGTGGGTCTAAGAGCTCCGACTACTGTTCCTAGATCCTGTGTGGGTTTGGCCTTTCTAACTGCTGGTCCTGGATCCTGTGTGGGTTCGACATCTCAGATGATTCATTGGATGCATATGATCATCTCTATCTCTCTACATAAGTTTTATACCTGTGTGAGCTGAGTCAGTGACTTCTGTGTTTTCCTCAGGATTTAGATGGGTTACTTGATAACTAGGTATATATATGGGCATATACCTATGTAATGTCTATGCATTGATTTCAAACTCTATGGTTTATCCTTGGTGGATTTTGAGAGACCATGGTGGTCTCAGGGTCCTTAGTAAGTATCTTTATACTCACCCCTGCACGGGCTATGCCCGCACCTCGTTGTGTTGGATGCAGATGACAGACAGCGCTGATCGGGGCTGAGTGTTCCAGTGCGAAACAGTACCCAGAGGTGGACCATAAGACGTGTCGGTACATAGAGGAGACTGATAGATGTGGAGTGATGAGGAGGCTATCTATACCTACCCTTCAGGTAGGATCCGTGGTGTATGATCCAGGAGATTCTTTCACCTTTCAGCTATTTTGTCCCTTTTCAGTTATACTTGTCCTTTACCGTTGGGCTTGTATTTTCGACCCCTTTTACTTTACAACACTCTTTTGTATACATATTTAATTTGTGTTTTGCTTCCATCTCATACTCTATTGTTTGATTTTTCATGTTATAAAGGAAATGCCTTCCCAGTTTAGGGATTTACACCTTTGGTGATAGTCGCCAGCCCCTGGCCTATGGAAGGTGGGCTTGGGGTATTCACGGAACGGGCCCCGGGGTATGGGTCGTGACATACTCGACTTCATTTTTGTTCTACCTCATTTTTTGTTATCATTAGTGATCTTGTTCTTTATTAAGTGATGCTCATAGACTAATCATAATTATTGAATCACAGTATAATTTTGATATTTTAATCAATGAAGATCATTTATAACATTACCTAGTTTTTATTCCTTTCATCAAAATATTTAATCTAGAAATATTGAATGTATCACCCTTTAGAAAAATCAACATATCAAAAAGTAAATTCCACATACAATTCCAATGTCCCTCATATTTATCTTAAAAAGAAATTTAAATGACTTTTAATGATGTTTAAATGTCTTCTAATGAGTCAAATGGAGCTTTAATTGACTCAAATGAAATTAAAACGACTCACACATAGTCCTTCATAACTTATACACAGTTATAACTTAGTAATTTTTCAATACTCCGTATTCTAAAAGGACTCATCCAAAATCATAATGATTCATAGAATGAATTATGTAGCCAAATTCTAGTTTCAACACAAAATTCCATATAATTTAAAATGACCACAAAACCCATTCAAAACACCTCAGGGAAATTTTAAAACTTCTCAAAAACATTCAAACCATCGATATTAATACATGAGAAACCATTAAAGGATTTAAAACTAGTTTGAAAATAAATATTTTCTTCTTCAACCATTCCATATCAACCTCCCCATATGGATTTTTTTGGAAACATCATTGAACATAGTTAAAAAAGATTAAATTGAGAATCATCAAATAAAATCTATCTAATAAAAAAAGTGACTTTACACCAAAATAAAAGATAAGTTAAATTTTTAAAAAGAATATTATCTCTCAATGAAAATCAACTATGTCCAAGTCACATAGATAAAATCACAATGATGAAGTTCCCTACAATTATTACTTCCATGTTTTATTACATGCATCTACCCAATTTATAAATGTATACAAATTTTGACTAAACTAGATAAGGGATGATCTATACTCTCACAGATTGATAATGAAAAACCTCTTATTTTACAAATAATAGTACCAAAATATTTATACAGGTGTTGTGCACATTCTCTCCCACATTGGAAATATAGTTCAAACTCTTATAGGGGTATGGATTCTATATACCTTTAGGTGATAGGGAAAGGTAGAACATGGAGTTCTTTCCTTACATAAAAAAAACTATCCTTTGGAATTTACATGGTTAAAGTGTCTAAAATTTGTTCCATGGTGAAAATTTATTCCACATTTACTTCACCATTATCCAATTATTCATTGATAAAATGATATCTAATATCAACTTTTTTATCTTGCATTTAAAGAATCTGCTTTCCAATGTAAAAATTGGAATGCTTTAAAGAATATTCTTGGAGTTAGGAACAAAGTTGAATAGGGATTATAGGGCCCATGGAGCCCAATGTTGATATGTTAAATATATTAAATTTACTTTATCACTTGCACAATGATTTTATGATACATTGGAATATCTTCTGAATGGGTTCTTATGTGTGTAAAAGGATGGTTATATTAAATATAAAATTTTTCTTCACTCTAGGTGTCACTTAAGTTTTGTCAGTATCAGATGTTTCAGTGGAGTACAGTCATGGGAGGATTAAATAAATTAAATTATCGTTATAATTTGATGACAATTTAATTGTTTAAAATAAGGAAAATTATTTATGACCCACTACATGTGAATTATATAGGTTTATATGCATAACCCTAAAGGAATGATAAGTTGTATAGAGAGCTTTGGTGGAGAGTTTGTTGGATGGTTATCACAAAAATCGAGGATCAATGACGAAAGAATATGGAGAATTGAGGAGCCAATGAAGAACGTAGAGAATATCATCAAAAATATCAATATAGTTTTAATCATTTCTAATGATCGATCTAAAATAATGGCATGGAGTATTTTTGTGGCTTAATCACCCATCCTTGGTAATTGAGATGAAAAATAATCAAACCATTTAAAATTTATTCATGGATAGTTCTTGTTGATTTATCTATCGATTTTTTTCTATTCTATGTTTTAGGAATATGAGAATTAATTTTTGGTTTTTGATATATTTTTTACCTTCCCTATTATTTGTATCCTATCTGTGATTTACAAATTAAAATTACCTTTGTTGGATGCTCAATTTTTCATTTAATTCCTTTTTTTCTCCGTTATCAATAATCATCATTAGTATTTTGATTGGATGATATTCGACTGTACCTAGAAAATCAATTTTGTGAAATAAATATTTGGGGTGGTGGATATTTGATAGAGGATTGGTATTTGGATTTGATATGTTGAAATTATTGGAGAAGGTGATGGGAATATGATGTGTTTATAGGTGATAGTGGTTCCATAAGCTAGATTGAGTGCGTATCTATGGAGGTGTAATGACAGGAGATTTCAGAGAAAATGGTGGCTTGAATCCATCCAATAACAACTATAAGGGCATGGTAAATGTTATTTTGGGTGTTATGTCTATGAATATTTGTGGAACCAAAGGATATGGAGGCATAAGTGATGACATGCGAATAACCTAGTTTATTATGAAATCATGATATACATGGTGTATAGTTAGGATGAACACACAGTACGTGAACCCATTTTTATAGAAGATAGGGTTTATTTTGAGATTTAAATATCACATGAACTATGGAGGAAACACATTTCAGATGAAACATAGCATCCCAATCTAGAATGTGTATGGATTGAATACCTATAAATCCATTTGAACAAAAATGTCATTTGTGTCGAGGAACACCTCATGTTCTTTGGAAATTGCATGAACATGGGAATATGAAACATGACTGGGTTTTGACCTAACCTTGGTATGTGGTTTTTCATAATGATATGTTATATATATAGAGGAACATTTCATGTGAGACGATAGGGAATGGGTAGAATCATACTTAGTGGGACACGACATGTAACCCCTAATGAACATCATGTAATCATTCCAGGGATAATTAGAGCCCTTAATCACCTCATTACTGTTTCAAAATTAGTGTGGGGGCATTCCTTGGTCAATCCCTAAGAATGCATACTGTGGCATACTCTCTTGAGTACATGATGGGTGATATTATCTTATTATTAGTTCTAGATAGTGTCATGTATCCCTCTGTGTATCCCAATGTGTGATCCTCTATCATTCTTCTATATGATGGGTTGGGTATCCAATTTATGATATCCGGGGAAAGAAATATTCTACATTGTGTGTTTTTTTATAGATAGGGTTATGTGTCCAACATCGGCCCATAGATTGATCCATTAATTGTGTATCATTTTCATTTATATCTCAATGATTTGTTGTCCAAACAAGTGAGTATCTCAAATGATCCCTGTCAATTCCTTAGTACTTCAACATGGAAAGAATGAATTATTATGACCTCTCATATGAGTGCCATCAGCATAGAGATATCATAAAATTGAGTTACCTTGGAAGAATATTACCTTTTAGTATCAAGTATATTCCCTAGGCTAGTGTCATAAACAAACCTCAAATTGAAATTTAGAGTCTTTCTCTGAGCATATATTATTCATCTTGCTTATCCTCTTGGAATTGTGATTTATAGTTGGTTTAATTTTTTTTAGGATTTTTGTTTTGTGATTTCAAGATGTCATAATTAGTATGTTCATACTCACTCTTACATGGGATCTTCCCACATGTTTCCTGACTCATGTAGATGATAGGCATTTTGAAAGACTCTTAGGAGGACTAAGAGTAGGTGGATCATAGTTTTTCTAGTTAGAACAAGCAGATATATAACGTATCAACCTTATAAATTAAATTTTGGATTCAATACTGACAAATGTGACACACGTTTTACCAACCAAATATTAAAACATCAAAAAAGAAATATTGGATAACTTATATACCCAATAACCTTTTAGGTATATGGTTTTAGAGAATTATGGAAAACTCTTACATAACAACACTAATGACTTCATGAGTGTATTTTTCCTTATATACCAATATTTCATATTCCATATAAAGTATTAAATACCTCCCACAAAAGTCTTCAAACTTTAAACCTTTATAGACTGAACAGATTTATCATCATTCTTTATATCCTAGGGGAAAGGAAATATAATAAAAGTTAACTCAAATTATTAGTAAGGGTAAACATAAACATAAATAATTGAATGTAATTCATGAGAATAGATGATTATAAGAGTATTCTGAAATTATAAATGTACATGAGTATAACATAATAGAACTCATACACATTAAACTTGGATCAACAAAAATGCGGGATTATATAAATCTTTAACAAAGACAAGATTTAGGATAATCAATAATCATGTTCGTTGTGTTTTGAATCTAGATAAAAGGAAAATTTTAAAACCTATATAAAGAATAAGGAAACCATGTTGGTACCTTGGGAAATCATCATCATAAAAACCTTATGTTACCCTTACAATTAGAATAACCATATGGAAATGTTCTAATAAAATTCTCTGAATAACATAATCATTTCCCAATTCATTAGAGTGTTATCTGAGTGCACCCATCATATAAGCTATATCAGGCTCACCCTATGCTATCTGGGTACACCCATTATATAAGAAACATTAGGCTCACTCATGATCTATAATGTTGGTTAACCCCTTATATTAACAATTTAAAAGAACCCTAACACAAATAAAGTACATAGAAATTTCATCACATCATAAAACTCATAAAACATCCATTGTCTCTTTCATAACATAAATAAATCATTAAAAAGAAATGTGTCTCGTGACAATACCTTTGAAATATGATTATCCCATGGAAAAGAAATAGCATCCTTGGAAATTTCTTTGAAACAATAACAATCCATCCAGAGAAATAATGAGGATAATATCATTATAAAATATTACCATTGGATCATAAGTAATATAAATTTTTGTTGATGTTGATAAATGGAAACACTATTATAAGATCATTAAAAACATTGTTTAGGGAAATAACCTTTTCATTTTGAGTCACATCAAAGAATTTCATCTTAGATGTAAAATTATTTTGAAAGATCACAAAGAATATTTCGTAAAAGAAGTTAAAATATAATGTAAAATAATGTTAAGAAATAATTTTTGATTATAAAATAGTATTTTTTAAAATATTTTAGAAAATATGGACATTGAATAAAAATTTTCTTGATATTAAAAGAATATATAAGACACATATCACTTACATTTGACATTAATGATATCTCTTCAATAAATACCAGTAGAAATGAAAAATAAACATATAAACCACATTAATAACCATTGGAGAATAAAATTTATGTGGTTTAATAAAAAATACATATGATTCCCCCTAAAATAACATTGAACATAAACAATCCTGAAAAAATGAGATTGTAGCATAAAACCTTTTCCACTATGGTAAATTTTCAACAAAAATTCCATGAAATAATAACATGAAATAAAAAATTAAATATTGTGAAAATATTAATATTCAAGAAATATTATGTAAACTTTTAGTATATACACCTCATGAATTAGATTTTTTAAATGGTAATAAAATATGCCTCAATGAAGGAAAATTCAGACGGAATCCCTTACCTCGAGTCTAGGATTTCAATATATGTACTTTAACAACCATGTAATAAACTATTATAAATTATATGATTTCATAATAAACTTTTCCGAGATTAATATCTTATCATTAGTCTATATATTTCATTCATTTTAAACAAATATTTATTTTCTTAATTAATTAAGTTCATATCGTGTGTTTTGAGGATATTCAGATCATATGTCATAATGGACTTTGTTAGGTTGAATATGGTCAAGGAATCCCTTATTCCATAATATCTAGAATAATAATAATGAAATAATTATAATTTTTATACATCAATTATAATTTTAAATCCCACCACAATATATTTTTATGAGAACTGAACTACGTTACAATCATGGAGATGGTATGTCATACTTATGCATGAGTAACATTTCAATTTTTCAATGATAATTATGGAATAAAGGTAAGTTTTATTTTTTTATTAAATATTTATAATAATATCATATATATTATATTAATTCATTAAATATACTTATATATATAATCTATGCGATGTGGGGATGAAAAAAAGAATCACATTTCTTTGTGGAGGAGGTAGTCGACATATACGGGAAAATGACGTTATCATTTTTCCATGAATCGAAATGTAAGAAAGTAAGTAATATATTTTCCTTTAATATTGATAAATATTTCATTAATATCATATATAAACATTAATTCCATCATTATAATCCAATTGTTAAAGATTGTGATGGAAAAGGCATTGTAGCGGTTCGCGAGCCAGTAGTCTACCGTACACACAGACGATGATTTTGTTTCCCAATTGAGGGAAGTGGATAAAGGTACAGGTGATGATATTAACACAATAAAATATAATTATATGGATTAAAATATTATTATTATTTTATCATGGTTGAAGAATATTTAATGTTGGTGGGAGAATAAATAACTTGTTAATGCTCGATTAAAAAGGTCACCTCTTCTTTGAACAACCTCCTTTGTTTAACACCTTAAGACTACTAAGGATAATGTTATACCTAAACCAAGACCACTATAATGATGTTAGGGACTCTAGTAAGGTATTTTGTTATGTATTTTCTAAATTGTGGCCTTTTATAAGAGAGGGAAGGGACGCTCTTGAAATTCCTCAAAATATTAAATTAAAATAAATTAATTTTTTATAAAAAATGGGTGAAAACTAATTCACTTAAAATATATAATTTTTATGGGTCTAAATAATATCATCTAATAATTGTTTCAAAATGTTAGATCATATATTTTCCATTATCATTTGATTTTAACCCCTTGGTAACCCATTTTAAACTTACCATGACAACAAAGATTTTTACACTTTGAGGGTGAATGTAGTTACAATAAATGTGTAAAACCCTCGCAAATAGACCATTTATGATAATTTAAACCATATAATAATTAGTTTTCCATGTTTAATATTTTTAGAAATTATATATCATTTAATAAAATATTACTTTTTATAAAATATCATTAATGTCAATTTTCAGAACTATTCATTACTTTGATTTTAAAAACATCAATAAAAAAAGTAGAATTACAAAAAATATATTTTGTCACATCCCTAACATTTAATGAACATCTATGAAATTCATGGATCACATTATTTATCTAAAATTGTATTAATTTAAATATTTTTTATGTTTTTTATTTGATTTTTTCTTTAATTGGGAAATTACTCTGTCAGTATTGTGTATGAATTTATGGTAATTATTTCTTCACTACAAATTAAAAATAAATTAACATGATTAATATAAATATTTTATAATTCAAAATAATATTTATAACCAAACCTATCCTATGGTAATATCTATGTTAAAAATATTATCGTTATTAAAAACAAGAGTGTGAAACTTTTAACCTCTATTTAAATATAATATTATAACTTCCATAATCACATAAAAATGGAAAAAAGTTCATATATTTTAAACTTTTATGATTATGGATGATTTATAATTATAAAATAAAATTTAGGCATGTTTTAGGGAATTAGTTAGTCCTTATCATATTATTTTGAATACTTAATTACTTAATTTACCTTTTACTATGGTAATAAATATTACTAAGGATTCTATTCAAATTAATCAAAAATAAAAGGGAAATATTTTCCAAATTTGGGAACATTGATTCAAAATATGGAATAAATTTTTCAAAATCCAAAACATAGAACAAGCGGAACTTAATTTAAAATTAAACCGATAAAATAAAATGGAAAAAAATCAGAAAACATGTCATTTTTTAATATAAAATATCTTTATACTAAATTCAGATATAAAATTCATTTTCAAGATAATAATTATATTATTTTAAATTAAATGTAATGAATGAAATTTTAAATGTAAATTAAAATAGAATTTGTATTTATAAATACTTTAAAAAAATATTGTTCTTAATAAAAAAGAGTATATTTTCAATATTCATTGAGAATTCAAAATTTTAAAGAATAATAAAAAATTCATCATATAACAATTCTTACGTGATTATTTTTGAAAAAAATATCCTTTTATTAGATAATTTTTCTAAAAATTACAGAAATTAATTATATTATATACTCATAAAATCAATAAAAATCATTATCGATGAAAATATAATTTTGAAGAATAAAATGACATTACTAAAAATAAAGTTATTATTTACAAATCATTAATTAATATATTAGAAATTATTATTACAATTATATATTTTTTCAATTTGTTATTCATATTCATACCCTCCAATTTAACAACTTGGTTATAATCGTTACATTTAAATAATAATATTTCCTTGTTCATTTAAGCTAGATGTTACGTATCTTGAACATTATAAACATTATTTTTAAAATATAGTGATATCGAATTCCCCCCCCACCCAATTTAATAAATTTTTACCACATAATTTGAACTCATGATCAAAAACCATGGTTTTGACTTTTCAAAGTATATTTGTTGAAATCCCACATAATAAATAGGGTTTACAAAACCTCTTAATGAAAAGAGAGAAAATGAATTACGAAGGTCATCTGGAATAACACATAGTAGGCTTAAAAGTAGTATAACGTTAGTGGGAAGTGAATCATGGATATGCATGAAAAATATAACTTCCAAGGATTTTTAGTGTGTGATATAGATAATGGTCATTATAAAGTTAACCATTACAAAATTTTAAATTTGTAATGGCCTAAAAGCCCATTGATTTATGGATAATGAAATTAAACAAATAATATTTTTTATTTCAAGATTCTTTTCCATTATTTGAGTAATTCATTTATCATATATATGAAAATCATAAGGAAATATTCATAGACGATAATAATAGTTTCATCCTTCATCCACAATCTCATCTACGCCTCCAAATGATGTTTTTCCCTATAAAATTTTCATGACTGAAGCACTACAATCAAATTCTCTGGATAAAAAAGTTTATAAAAGGTTAATAATATATTCCTCATATATTTATGAGTTATCCAAAACCAAAATGGTTAATATTATATAATATTATTCTCCAAAATAAATAAACCACATTAAGAAAACTACATTAATTTCCAAAATTCAACAAAAATTTCAAAATCTCATCTTTGATAGTTCAACAAATAACTATCCTTAAAATTCCTAAAAATATTATAGACTAATAATAAAAACAAAAAATCATAACTATTTGATCACATAGTCTTCTAACATAAATTTTTTATTTATCACCAAATAACATCAGTCACTCTTAATGTCTCACTCTAAAAAGGAATTTCCTCAATCACATAATTCCAATGATATTATAATCATTTAAATGAATAACCTTTATCACCATAAAGCCACATTAAAATAATATACGACCCCAATATATAATTAATTCTTTATTACTTAAATAAAATACTATTATATTCTATATACCTTAATCATATAACTTTCCAAAAATAGTGAAATTTTCAAAATAATCACCAATTCACCTGCAATATCATTATTGTCTATACAATAAAACATATGTTCCAAAAATGATCATAACTAACATATATCAATTTTTTTGAATAAATAAAAACAATTTCATACTAACTAGGACATCACACATGCTAGTGGTAGGTGATACACTCTTTATTCCATTCAATTGTGGGCTTAAGCCTCATAGCCTTGCTGGATGCGACGGGTTATTGCACAACTTCTGAGTTGTCATTTTTCAAAAACCAGATATAATCCTTATAAAATTCCTATAAATTTGATAAAAATAATCAAAAATAATATTAATGTATTCAATATTAATGAAATGTTTTAACCTCAAAGTTTATCTTTTACTTTTCATTTTGAAATAGTCAATAATTACCTAAAAATCAAATATCATATAAACCATAAAGGTTATCTAAAACCTTAAACTTATTTCTAAAAAATTAAAAGTGAATTATTCCTAAAATAATCTTTTCACATGATAAAATTAGGGGTTATAATTCCCTCAAATATAAATCAAAACTCAATAAAATTCTCTCAATGAACTCTGACAAATTATTTTTATTAAATCTTTTAAATTTTTTATCATCCTTAAATATACCATAACTCTTGAATAATTAATATGTAGAAATATTAATAATTAAATGTTATTTATAATTCATTAACCATTATTTTTAATCTTATTTCTTAATACTTATATTATTAAAAAATACATGAATTATGTCCTAAGATTCAACATTGTCAAAAGAGAAGCTAGGAAATAATCCATACCTTTCATATGTGATTTTCATTTTTCTAATATTTAACCTTAATGTAATTTGGTATTTCTAAAAATATATTTGCATATTATTTCTAATACCATTCATGAGACTTCCCCCTATGACATATATTTTTATAATGACCATTCTCCCCACATTTAAAGCATTCAATTGATACCTTGGTAAGACCTTCCTTACCTTTCATAGATTAAACTGAATGATTCCTTTTTTACTTGGAATATTTTAAATTTATGACCACATTTAACACATATAAATCATCCTCTCATTATTTTAAGACATTTTCCTAAGTGTTTATTTCTGTATTCCTAGCATATAGTTCATTTAATATATTTACATTTATGATCATTCTTACATGAACTTATATAGGGATTCATTTCTCCCATATTTGATGCTTTATGAAACTAACAAAGGTTTAGGTTGTTAATTATTACTCTTAATGGCTTGTTAATAATAACCACAATAGTTTCACTATAGCTCCCATTTTTTTGTTTTCTCATTCCGACAACCACTATATTTTCCTTTAAATTCATTGTTACATTGATCGATGTTGGATTCATCTATTTAATAAAACCAAAAAAGTTAGAGTGAATATATTAATAAAATCATAATATACCATATTACGAGGAGGATAAACATTAATATATCCTTAATCATTTTATCTAAAACTATATCTATTTATCCAAAATAACTATTATTCTCTATAACATACTGACCAATGTGGTTATATAGGACTATTAACATTTTCTCCAATAACATCATATCCTTTAATCTTATCTGAACCCCCTATTGATATCAACTGTAAGGACCCAACCTTATACATTACATATCTAGATTTGATACCAGTAATTGTAACATAATTTTTACTAATGAAATATTATAATAAAAAAATAAATATTTGATCACTTGCATACCCAAGGATCTTTTAGGATTATATTTTTCAGGAATCTGGAAAAAATATTACATAAACAATAGTTATAAATTCATTAGATTATTTTCCCCTATATACCCATCTTTTCATATTCCATATTAAGCCATCAACATCACTGACAAAATTATTCACATATTAAACCTTTCCTGTCCAAAAAAATTATTATCATTCTTCATAACATCAGGGAACGAAAACATAAGAATGGAAAGCTCAAATTCCCAGTAAGGGTAAATATAAAAATTAACAATTAAAATTTATCCATGAGAATAATATTAGAATAAAGGAACATAATCAAATTATATATGCATAACATAATATAACTTATACACATTAAACCTAGGTTAATAAACATGTGGCATGGCTAATAATATAAAGAGTTATGAGAATCAATAATAATGAGCTACATGATGTAAATATTTATAAAAGGATGCATTTATAACTTATAGTAAGTATAAATAAAACATGCTGGTTCCATGGGATATCATCATCATAAAACCATTATAGAACCCTTACAATTTTAATAACCATACGGACAACTTCTAATATAATTCTCCATAGATGATTATAATTACCCAATGTATTGAAGAACTCTATAGGTGCACCCATCATATAATATATATGGGTCGCACCCAGTGGTATTTGGATGCACCCAAAAAAGAAGATATATCATTCTCACCTTTGATATATAATTGTAATCAAACATTCATATAAATAATTTCTGAGAAACATAATAATAATAAAGTACATTGAACGTGTATCATATAATAAAAATCCTCAAAAAATACATTATTCCTTTTATAACATGAATAAACAATTGAAAATAAATGGGTTCGTTGAAAAAAACATTGAAACATGATTAATCAATGTAAATGAAATTACTTCCATGAAAATATCATTTAAATAATCACAATCCATCCAAAGAAATAATGAGGATAGAATTGTTACAAAATATCCCTAATGGATCATAATTAACATCAAGGGTTGTTGATGTCGATGAATTGAAATACCATTAAAATAAAATTAAAAAAAAATATTGAAGAAAATAAAAATTTCAACGTGATTAACATCAAAGGATGTTATCACAGATGTTAAATGATTTTAAAAGATCACGTGAAACATTTATTGAGGAAAATATAACTTCAATTTTGAAAAAAATTCTTTATTAAAAAACTATATAATTAAAAAAGAAAAAATTTACATTAAAAATAAGCCTGGGAATTTGTAAATGATTTTTCGAGGTTTCGTGTCATCATGATAGAGGTAAAATTTTATCATTTTATAAATATTTAAAATAATCATTCTTTTCAAAAATTTTGTCAAATGGATTCTAAAGTAACCCATTATGAAAAAATTTAGAAATTTAATTTTTAAAACCTTTTTAAAATAAGGTCAGATATTATGTAAAATAACATCAAAAATATTTTATGTGTAGAAAATAATAATTTTTAAAACATTTTTGAAAACATTGA
Organism: Viscum album; assembly: GCA_963277665.1. NCBI lineage: Eukaryota > Viridiplantae > Streptophyta > Magnoliopsida > Santalales > Viscaceae > Viscum > Viscum album. The sequence continues at coordinate 817,332,506 of OY728162.1, forward strand.
TATGGAAGAGAAATATTCCCGATCCTAAAGAATATATAAGATCGGTGTCACTAAAAAAAATTAATTCTTCTTCAAGTTATTATAGAGGAAATGGAAATTAAACTTATAAACCAAATTCAAAACATGTATAGAATAAAATAGATTTTGTTTTAGGAAATAGTCATACGATTTCTCTTGAAGGAGCCTTTAATATAAACAATCCTAAAAAGAAAGGGGATTGTAGCATAAATCCTTTATCATTTTGGTTACTTTTGAATCATCATCCCATAAATGAATAACATCAAATGAAACAATAAATTTAAATAACATAATGATATTCAATAAATCTTATTTCAAAATGGTAGTATATAAAATCATTAATGAAATTATGTGTGCAATAATAAAATATGCCTCAAGAAAGGAAAATTGGCATGAAATATATTACCTCGAATCCAAGATTGATAATATATCCTTTAACACTTATAAAATAAAGTCATATCAATTATTTTATTTATTAATTACACTATCCAGGATTAATATATTATCCTTAATCCATTAATTTAATTTATTCTAATTAAATATATAATTACTTAATTAATTAAGTTTTTATTTGGGGTTTGGAGGATATTTGCCTCATATGTCAGAAATTACTTTGGTAGAATGAATATGGTAAAATAGGTTATTATTTTATCATCTCCAGAATAATAATCAAGAATAAATTATAATATTTATAAATAAATTATACTTTTAAATACAATAATCCAATATTTTTATGAAAAATCAACAATTTTACAATCATGGAGATGGTAGGTCATACATACAGACGAGTAACATTTCTATTTTAAACGATAATTATAAAAAGTTGGTAAGTATTATTTTATTTATCTAAATTTAAATAATATCATAAATATCATATTAATCCTTTAAATATAATTATATATATCATCCATGTGATTTAGTGATGAAAAAAATCAAATTGCTTCATGGAGGCGGCCGTCCACATGTACACACAGACGACATCATCATTTTTCATTGAATAGAAAGGTAAGAAGATAAATGATATATTATATTTTTATAATGATAAATTTTTCATGAATATCATATATAAACATTAATTACATCATTATAATTCATCCCTAAGGTATGGTTATGGAAAATTAATTGCATCTGTTCGTGAAGTGGTAGTCTGTCATACACATGAACGATGGTTTAGTTTCCCATTTGATGGAAGAAGAGATTGATATAGTTTATTTTAAAAACATAATTACATAAAATTATATAGATTATACTTTTTTTACTATTTTATAATGGTTTAATAATATTTTATGTATTTTGAAGAATAAATAAAACAGAAACGCTTGATTAAAAATGATACATTCTCTTCAAACAACCTCTTTTTCTTAACACCTTAAGACCACTAAGGTTGGTGTTAAGCCTAAAAAAGGCCTCTATAATGTGGGTATATATTCCATGAAGGCATTTAAGAAGTTATTTACTTAAAAATATATTTTTAAGTGTGAATAAATTAGAAGAAGTTGATTCATTTTATAAGAGAGGGGAGTGGAACTATTGGAATTACTCAAAATATTAAATTCATATAAATTAATTTTTAATATAAAATGGCTCAAAACTAATTTATTTTGATGATAACATTATAATGGTTCAAAATCATCTCATATAATAATTTTTGGACATGTTTAGGCCACATTTGTACACTTATAATTTGGTTTTAACAACTCATTAATGCATTTTAAACATACCATGTCGATAAAGTTTTTCACTCATTGAGGATTAATGTAGTTATAATAAATTAATAAATAGACCATAAATAGAAAATTTTAAAAATTATAAACCATAAAATAATAAATTGGGTGGATATAATATTTTTATAATTTTTTATCATTTAAAAAATTATTGTTTATTATAAAATATCATTAATGTCAATTTTTGGAACTATTCATTACTTTTATTTTAATAACATCAAGACAACATGTAAAATTAGAAAAAAAATATTTTAATATAACCCAAAAAAATTATTTTAATTTATAAAATTCATATATCACATTATTTATCTCAAATTATATTACTTTTAATATTTTTTATATCATTTTTTTTGATATTTCAATTAATTTAATAATTACTCCATCAAAATTGTACAAGAATTTAAAGTAATTATTTATTCAGTAAAAATTAAAAATAAACTACCATGATGAATATAAATCTTTTATATTTTAAAATACTATTTATATCTGAACATATCTAACATGTTTATGTCATTGGGTGTGGAAAAAACAATTATTTCCAAAGTTGAAATGAAGTATAATAGTCAATCAATGTTTTATACATAGAGGAGTGCACAACAATCATTATTTTCACATTAAAATTGATGAAAAATAGGGTGTTTTCTAAATTGTATGATTTTTAAAAGAAATGAACTTAAAATGGAAATCAATTTTAGAAAAATATTGAGAAAAAAATTACAAAACAAGTGACCTAAAACTATTATATGAGAATGGTGCTCAAGTTAGGTTCAGTTCTCCAATTTTAATTTTATCATAGTTAAAATATATCTTATTCGTTTCTACTAAGTTGATAAAAGTGAGATTCTAGTATTTCTTTATCTCACTCCTTTTTCCGATGTTAATGTAAGAATAGGTCTTAAAAAAATATTTAATTTGTCTAAAATCTTTCCAATGTTTGATAAAGTGATAGAGAATACCCCTAATTGACTGAGGCAATTCCCAACTGGGTACTATTTATCCCAATCAATCAATAATATCCGCTTCCCATCCCAGATGTACTGGTTATCACCAAGTACGTAACCAAAAATAATTTTTCTATTCCATCTTATAGAAACCATTACCTTGTGAATGGATATATTGATCACTAACCAAAGTAATAATAATAATAAAATATAAAATTAAATATGATCACACAATATAATAATAACCACTATTAGAATTTGAAGCCAAATTTTCTGAAGATATAAAAAGATCTTAAACCATTAAGTGAAGGGACTGAAGAATTAGAAAAGGGAGGACCTATCCTGAAAAAATCACATAGAATTTTACCCCTCAATGTGAAGGGTATTGTTAAATAATGGGGAAGAAGAAGGAATTATAAAATTAAGAATAAATAAAAAGTGAAAATAAATAATAGAAAATTTTATCCTCGAGAATCTGTCCAACAGAAGTTTTCTTTATTTCTCTCCATCAGATAGATGAAAAATACCAAGGTACATTCTTATAAGATGTTCAGAATTGATTTTTCAATATATCCATGAAATTTAAATGATTTATGAGTCATGTAGAATCTGTTTTGTCAGCATTAAAATAGATGAATTTTTCTGCCATTAAATACTATTCCACCTACCCCAATTCTACTCCCTCAATGGTATCCTTAATGAAAGAATTTCTCCATTAATTTTAATGGAAATATAAAACATTGATTAATATTTATAACCCATCTATAGTCACCTCATCTTTAGGTGGTTATCTTAATATGTACCTCATTTAATGAAAAAGGATCCATTCTCCCGACCAGAATAAGTTTTCACATTAATCAATTTTTTTTGTGATTATGGGCATTAAAATGGGCTCTAGATCCAGAATAAGAATTTATATCCCATGAAAAATGTAATCCTAAATAAAGAATCACTTGAATTGGAACAAAATTATAGAAGTTATGCTCGAAAAATAAAAGTAACAAAAAACTGCTAAATTTTCAGAATTAACCAATTTTCACATTTAACCCCAAAATTAAAAAAGTACTAAAATAATTTAAATAGGATAACATTGATTAATTATAAGGGATTAAATAAATAAAAACATATGAATAATAATGAAAATATTAACTCTATCTATTCCCCCCCACACTTAGAACTTGGACTCCTGGACAATTAAACATCAAAATCAATTCAATGAAAATTTAAAATACATATCCATGAGATCCACCAATTTATCACCAAGAAACAAAAGATATCATGCCTACTCAAAAACCATAATTTCAAGTTCTTCATTCATATCATTAAATATATTTTACCTTCATATCTCATCCCATGCACACAAAACACTTACCCCTCACATTAATTTTCTCTTATCACACAAAAATTAATTTTCAACAATGTATTTCTCATCCAAACTTATGCAAGGGTCACCATAGCATTGATAAATTCCTAATTCTCCACCTAATATTATTCAAGGAAATGTATTTATCATGAGTAATTATAAATGTTGTTCTATGTATTTCGGTTTATATTATTTGTATGTGAAAATTTTTGAGGCAGAATATGGAGGGTGTGGATATTTTTAAAGAAAATTTGCATGATTCTAATTTTCAATGATGTATGGTCTCCTCCATACCTCCCCTTAGTAGAACATAAGCTCCTTAATCATGAAAACTCAACATAATTTCACACCATTCATCATTTAATTATAAAAAAGTTTCAATATTATCAAACATATTTTTTCATGAATGTTCTAGAGAGGAACACCTATCATTCTCCTTTGGAAGATCAAAAAAGGAGAAACTTCTTTTATCATTAAAGCTCCTTAAAGGCACAACTTTCAAAAAAAATTAAATATTTTCATTATAAAAAATAATATCTTCAACATTTAATTTTCTGCACAAATTATCACCCAATAAATTATCACAATACAAGAGAGCTTCCCCCACACATAAGTTAAACTAGATTATAAAATTTCACTTCAATATTAGATTAGATAGAGAGAATTGTCTTGTATTGTGGTTAAACTATTTGTTTTTTCATGGATTATAAGGGATAAAAAGATTAAATGTGCATGGTAGGCCATAATGAAAAATATTTTATTGAAAATTAAGCTTTAAAATCAAGGAAATTATTGAATCATTTAAAAGACAAGTACGTCAAACCCTTATGTTTTGATAGGAATAATTCAAATTTTGGTTAAATCAGGAATGGTCTAGTTCTCTCAAGAAGTGAGATGAAACAAAATAATATGAAAAAATGGTTCATAAGCCTCATATTAATGTGATTTTAATGATAAATATAGTGATATATGTCATGAAATTCAAAAAACAAAGTATATTTCATGAAATTTTTAAGGATTTAAATGTGAAACAATGTCATTTTTAGCATTCATTTAAGCTCAATTTCATGGGATAAATCATATCACTTATTTATATGGATTTTAAAAATTGTGATGAGAATAATTTCAACTTAAAAGTTTCAAAAACAAACCAAAATTTGAAATAACTTTTCAACTCAAAATGTTTAAGAAACACACAAAAATTTGAAAAATATACATTTTTCAAAATAGTAGAAACAAAATGAAATTAATATACTAAAAAGGTTCCCTCCCCCACAATTAAATGATGTTTTTTCCTTAATTAATTCAAGTCTATTTGACATTTACGCATATTTTAAATTAAATTTCATCAATCAATCAAGTGTAAAGGAGTGGTATGGCCTGATGGATTTATTGATAAATAGGTTAGAGGAGTGTGATCTTCTCCACTAGCTCTGATGGCATGGTCCCAAGAAATTTCATCAGTAGATGCCTATTAAATGTGAATGGATTATATTATCCATATATCAAAATCTGAACAATGCCTAAAGGATATAAAAGAGTTATTGTAAATGGACCTTCCTATCTGGAATGAAGTTTACCTAGCATCATCTTGAGTGTGGAGTTGAATAACAGCATTGTATCTCTACTCTGGAAGTAATTTTTTTCAATTACCTTATCATGATCCACTCTTGTTTTATCTTTATAAATACAATAATTTTTAAAATCTCCACTTCTAATTTCTTTAATCTCCTGTAACTATAATCTTCTCTCGTTCCTAGTACTTTAAAGATCCAAATTTAACTTCCTCACAACCCAATATTCCTTATGTTCCGATTCAATATGTATGTGACAATTTTACCATTAATTATCCTATATGGACTCATTCAAATCAGGGGTTTTTAGGATTTCCTGTAAGCCCAAAATGTGTCTTCCAACCTTTTTCTCCAATCCTTTCTATTTGGATTAACAGAATTTTACAAAATTACATTGATTTCCATATTGGATACTTCATCTTGACCATTATTTTGTATATCATAGGGACATGATGTTTTATAATTGCACCCCATACTTCTTCATAAAATACTTCATTATCCTACTGAATAAGTGAGTTTATTGATCACTGATGACAGATCTTGGCACTCAAAACCAATAAATTATGTTTTCCCCGACAAAATCACAAAAAACCATAGCATCATTAGTCTTGGTGCTTTTTCATCCATCCATTTGGAAATATAAGCAACTACAAGCAAGATATAAGAAATTAAAAATGATATGAAGAAATTCCCCATAAAAGTTATCCCCTAGACTCCAAAAATTAAGTGGTCATTGAGGGAATTTCATGTCTCTTTGAAATATTTCTAGAAAACTAACATTTTCACACCATTTTCAAGATTCATGAGCATCTTTTAAAAGGTTGGACTAATAAATTTCAGATTCTAAAAATTTTCTCATTTTACTTTAATTACAATGTGGCCTCTATGAGATAAAGTATGAAAAAACTAAAATATAGAAGAAAATTCACTTTTAGGAAAACCTCTTCTTATCACTTGTTCATTGCATGTCTACCAAATAGATGGATCATCCCAAATCTAATATCATGATTCAGATTTCAACTTTTTAATTTGGTGGGAATTTAAATGATATGGGACCTAAGATGTTACTAGATAATTGACTATATTTTAATTACATGGAACTTGAACATTATTGATGTAGAGTTATTCTCCATTAAGGTCATCATTAAGTTGGTTCTGGTTTGTAATTTATATATTAGTGGTGTGGGGTAGTCGACTTAGATGAATAGAAACATGATTTTTATTTCCCTTTTTATCATTAATTTCCAAAGTGAAAAATTTTAATAGTAGTATCCATTTCACTGACCTTGGATTTTACAACACCTTTTTTATTAAATAATTAAGTGTTGTATGATTAGAAAATATAGAAACATTAGTTCCAAAATGAAATGATTAGAATTTATCTAGTGAAATTATGACTACAATGAACTCTTTCTCAATTGTTGTGTAATTTATTTGTGTTGTATCCAAGATCCTTGATGTATATGATATGACTTGAGGTTAGATTTTAATTCTTTGTGATAGATCAGCTCCCATAGTCTGGTTGAATGCATTGCAAAGAAACTCAAAAGGGTACTCCGAGTTGGGTGGTTGTATTATTTGATGTGTGGTAAAACATTTCTATATCTCCTCAAATTACTTCCTAAATGCATAATCAAAATTAAAGTCATCTTCCTTTAGTAGTAATCTTGAGATAGGGAGAGAAATATTATTAAAATCTTTGAGGAATCCTCCATAAAATCATGCATGTCCTAAAAAATATCTAACATTTTATAAAAAAGTTGTATATGGAAAGGAATTTATTACTTCAAATTTTGATTTATAAACCTCAATCCCTTTTTTTAAAATTATGTTCCCCAACACTATTCCCTTTTCAACCATAAACTGATATTTTTTTTCAAATATAAGAAAAGATTCATTTCAATTAATATTTTCAAAAAACTTTTCCAAATTTCTTAAATAATTATCAAATGAATTACCACTATCTATGAAATCATCAATAAATACCTCAAATGAGTCCTCAATATGATTTGAGAAAATACTCAGTATACACCATTTAAATTTACCCATGGTATTTCATATACTGAAAGGCATCCTTTTGTAGGTGAATGTTCCAAATAGATAGGTGATGTTCATCTTATCCTGGACTTCTGGTGTGATTGGTACATGGAAGTATTTTGTGAATCCATCAAAAAAATAGTAATAAATTTTTACATCTAACCGTTCTAACATCATATCGATGAACGAAATGGGAAACTTGCCTTTTAATGTAACTTGATTTATCTTATTATAATATATACACACTCTCCAGCTATTTTTTAATCTCATGGGGATTAGTTCATTTATTTCATTTTTAACAGTGGTCAGGATGGTTTTCTTTAGGTCTACATGAATGGAGATGACCCACTGAGAATCATATATTGGGTAAATAATTTTATCTACTAGAAATTTCTCTATATATTTATTAACAACCTCTATGATGGTGGGATTGAGTCTTTACTGAGTTTTAATAACTAGTCGGGAATCACTTTATAAAAATATTCTATGAGAGAGGACCTTACGATTGATTTCAGGTATATCACATAAACTCAATCCTATAACTTGATTTTTTTTCCAGAAGGTCAATCAGATTTTTTTCATATGATTGGGATAGGCTATTGGAAATTATTACTAGTAATTTATATCCTTCCATTTGGTAAGCATACATAAAATCACATTTAAATGGATTAATTTTCATAAATGGGGCTTGTTCAGGGGATGATATTGAATTTAGGTTTCCTACGTCTATTGATGGAATATGTGGTGTCATCTCAATTTATTTTAATAAATCATCTAAAAATTAAGATTTTACCTATCACTTAAACATGAGATCAGCATTTTTAGGTTCTTGGGAATTGGAATTTTCAAATGAAAAATGTTCTCTTGAAGATAAAAACTCAAGAGTCATTCCTAAATATATAATTGGTTCTATACCTTCTTCATGTGAGATTTCATAAAGTGAGTGATTACTGGAAGGTTGTTTCATTGCATTAAGAATGTTTATGTGCATTGTACTACCTCTGAGTTTCATTATGAGTTTTGGTTTATGGACATTGATGATAGTCGTTGTCATTTTTAAAAAGGGTCTCCCCACGATGATGGGAGAGTGGCCTAGTGCTCTGTCTTCTTCCATGGTAAGGAAATAAAAATCTACCAGAAAGATCAATCCTCTTACTCCCATTAGTACATCTTCATCAACTCTAGTTGGGAAAATGGTGGATCTATTTGCTAGTTTTACCACCACTAAAATTGGTTTTGGTTATTTGATTGGCAAAGGATGAAAATGTATAGTGAGGCATAACATTTATACAAGATCCAAGATTAGATAGTTCATCAGTAAAATTTAAAGACCCAATGGTATAGGGAAGATAGAATGCCCCTAGATCTTGACATTTTTTGGTATCTTTGGTGTTATATTTACTAAGACACTTCATCCAAAGTTTATTCTCTCATTTTCATCCATCCACCTTCTTTTCATGCATTGGACCATCTGAAATTTTTCATACTTAGGGGTTTATCAAATTGTATCTATTACTGGGATATTGATCTCAACTTTATGGAAGGATTCCTGAATTTCTAGTTGAATTCACTCTTCTTCAACATTTTTAGACTCAACTAATGCAGATCGGAATGGTTCTTGAATATTTATTTTCTCCCTTTCTTGTTTTTGTAAAGGTGCTTCTGGCCTTTACTTCCTAAATATGGTTCTTTCTCCTTTTTTTATAGTCCCATTATTTTGGATGAAAGGTTTTATCTAAGGAATTTTTCATAGAATCATCATCCTCACTTTTTTCGTGTTGTCTGATCTCTTTTCCACTTCATGTTGTAATGAGGCTCACACATTCCTTGGGATTCAAAACTATTTGTGTCGGGATTTTTCCGTGATTATTGGCCAGAATGTTCATAAGTCTATTAAATTTATTATCTAATATTTTCACTAACTTCTTTATCTCTTGAATCTCCATTTCTTGGTGTTTATTATGAGATATTTCTGAGGTGTTTTCATATGGTTTCTAATTCTATGGTTGTTTATAGGGATTTTGGAATGGTTGAGGGTTCTAATATTGATGCTGATGCAATAGAGGATGATTTTGGTACAAATTATGAAAAAAAGTTATATCCTGGTTATGTCGGAATCAATTTACTTGTTGGTTCTAGTGTTTATGTGTTTTATTTTACTGGAATTTCCTTTATTAATAAGTAGTAGCACAAATTTTTGACCCCTGCACTTCTTAACATTGATCAGTGTAATGATAAATAGAAGAACATAAACCACACAATTGAGTCAGGACTTTCTGTTCCTTTACTTGGTTCACATCATGTTATCTCATCCCACATGTCATTTATTTAAGTTTTGTTTCAAGTAACGGTGATAAAGCATTAGAAGTTCATACCTCATGGATGAATATGGTGCCCGTACCTCTAGTTCAAAATGTTATGAGTTTTTAACAATATATTCAATCATAACTCTGGCATCTATTGGTGACTTTTTTTATCAAGGATCCTCTACATGATGCATCTTGAAAATCTAGATCATTATCGAGTAGTCAATGATAGATGAAAACAAGGATGTTGTGTTCCACCATAGTCTGATGTGAGAAGCTGGTACAATGATTCTGGAATCGCTCCCAATACTCATAAAATGCGTCTCTGATTGATTAGACAATATAATAGATATCTTTTCAGATAGTCATTCTCCTGGATGGGGGAAAAACTTTTCATGAATCATTTTTTAATTCTTCTTAGTAATGTAATTCTCCTGGTTTCATATTGTACAACCATTCCTTTTCTTATCCCTCATATGAGATGGGTAATTTCCTCCACTTTATATATTATTCCACAACTCCTCGAGGTATAAAACTAGAGAAACACATTTTTAAATTCATGAATATTTTTATTTGGGTATTTTTCCGAAAGACCATGGAATTTAGTTATATTATGAATCATGATAATTCATAATTCAAAATCATTCTCTAAGGTAGGGATAACTAGTTTATTGTTTTGTTTATATAATTGTGGTGTGCATTGATCACATAGAGTATTGTTGGTATTTCTACCCATTAATGTAGGTTTAGAGTGATCACTAAAAGTGTCACTAGAATCTATGAGGTGTATTTTCTAAAAATAACATTCAATTCTTTTCTCCATTGGATTATTGTTCATTCAATTTCTGGATAAAATTATATTAAATGGTAATTAGAACTATGGTTCATTTAAGAATGTTTTTTTTGTTTTGAGGCACTACCTTCCCGAAAATAGTGCCATTTTTTGACACATTCTAGTAATGGGGTGTGGGAAATAATTATTTTCTATGTTGAAATGTAGTATAATGGTTAACCTAGGTTGTCTCTAGATAGGAGCACACAACAATCATGTATTTCAATTTAGATTTGAGGGAAAATGGGGTGTTTGGGAAATTACTTTTGTTTGAAAAGAAAATAAAATAAATAAAAGAAAGAAATTTAATAAAAATATTGATAAATGTTTTTAAAAAAACAAGTGATTTTAAACTATTATATGGGAATGGTGATAAATTCAGGGTTGGTTCTCTAATCTAAATTCTATTATACTTCCAATTTATCCAATTATTTTCTACTATTTCAATAAATGTGACATTCTACAATCGCTTCATATCACTCCTCTTGTAAAATGGTAGTGGTATGAATAGACCTTAACAAAATATTATCATGGTATAAAATCCTTCCCATGTTTGATAAATTTGTATAGAATACCCCCAATTTACTGATGTAATTTCTAATTAGGTATTGTTTTTCCTAAACAATCAAGAATATCCAATTCCCCTCCCACACTTACTGGAGATCGCTAAGTAATATACCACTAAGCATGTGTCTATTACATCGTATATAAATTAGTAACTTATGGAGGAAGATATTGGTCATTGGAAAAATAAATAATAAAAACATAATATAAAAACAAATATTACCGCACAAGATAATAATAAACTCTATTGGAATTTGAAACCAACTATGTCGAAGATAGAAAATGATCTTAAACCATTAAGTGAAAGAACTCAATAATTAAAAAAAGGAAAACCAATCCTGACCCAATAACACATAATTTTACCCATACATTAAAGGTTATCATTAAATAATGGGGAAGAATAATGAATTAAATAATTAATAATAACAAAAGAGAGAAAGGAAAGAACATCAAATTTTCTCCTCTTAAATATGTCCGCCAAAAATTTTATCCAGTTATCTGCACCAAATGGAAGAAAAATGTCAAGGGACCTTCTTATATAATGTTATTAAGTGATCTGGATTTATACCATAAAATTTTCAAAGCTTTTGTAGGAATTTTCAAGATGTTATAACAACATTAAATTAGTTGAATTTTTTTGGCTACCAAATACTATTCCACCTACCCCCAATTTGACTCCCCTGATGAGTGCATTAATGAAGGAATTTATCCATGAATTTTAATGGTAATATTACCCGTCAATTAATATTTCAAACCCAGTTTGAATAACCTAATTTTGAGTTTGGTATCCCATAATATACTTCATTTAATGAGGTGGGGTTCATTCTGCCGACCAGAATAAGTGTTCACATTGATCGATTTCTTTGCGCTTGTGGGAGTTCAAATGGGCTTTGGGTCAAAAAGAAGAATTTTTAGAACACTAAAAATGTAATCCTAAAAAAATTACTTCAATTAGAACAAAATTGTATAAGTTATCCTTGAAAAATATAAGAAACATAAAACTGCAATTTTTTGATAATTAACTAATTTTCACAATTAGGCCCAAAATTCACTAAAAATACTAAAATGATGGTAATTGGATCACATTGATTAATGATTAGGGATTTTATCATTAAAAAACGAATGAATAATAATTAAAATATTACCTATATCAATATCCTTTGGTAATCAAGATTTTAAAAACAATATAGGTAATAAAAAAAGAGTGTGTCATTTTTAACTTCTCTTTAAATAAAATTTTAAAATTGTCATAATCTCATAAAAACTGAAAAAAGGTCATATATTCAACCTTTTGATGATTATAGATGATATATAAATATCCAATAAAATTTATCTATGTTTTTGGGTAATTTTACACTTCTTATCATATCATTTTTAATCCTTAATTACCCGATTTACGCTTTATCGTGGTAAAAAATTGTAATGTTTCTATTCATATTGACCCAAAATAAAAGAAAAATATTTAAAAACATTTGACCTAATGATTCCAAAATTTTATTATTTTTTAAAAAATTCCATAAGAAAAATCTACAAAATTTAATTTTAAATTAAATAGAAAAAATGCAAAGAAAAACAGTTTTCTAAAAAATGCCCTTTTAAAATATAAAATGTTTTTATAATAAATCAAAGTATGAAATTATTTTAAAAAACCATAATTGGATTATTATAAACTAAAATTAACTAGATAAATTTCAAAAAATAAATTAAAATATAATTTTAATTTATAAATACTTTAAAAGTTAATATAGTTTTAAATAAAAACATACATTATTCTCTATTCATTGAAAAATCAAACTTTTCAAAAAAATCTAACAAATTAATCCTAATATGATTTTGAAATTATGATTTCAAAAATTAATTTAATTTTATAAAATTAATTTTCAAATTTTTTTCTAAATTAATTATATTATTTTATCATAAAATGTAATAAAAATCATATTTGAAGAAAATATATTTTTAAAGAATAAAATTATTTTAATAAAAATAGAGTTCTTATTTACATGGAATTAATTAATATATTATAAATGATTATAAACATTATATGTTTCAGAAATTAGGTATTCCTATTCATACTCTCCAATTTTAAGGCTATAAATCAATGGTTACATTTAAATAAGAATATTGTGTGGCACGTTTAAGATCAGTGTTACGTATCTTGTATGCTATAGACTTTATTTTTAAAATATTGGGATATTACAGGTTCTAGTAGTTTCATCTTGATATAAATTTTTTTTCTTAGTATCATAGACAATTTTTATATTTATTGTGGTATTATATTTCCCCCTTACTTTACCATACTCTTTGTCATACATTGATGTGGGATTAGTTGATATGAATTCATTTATAGTATGAGTTTTTTGCCTTTTCTGAATTATACTATAATATAGAGATGTATGATTTCTTATAGTCACTGTAGTATAAGTCCTCTCATGTGAGTGGTTTACCAACTTGGAACTATTCAACATCCCCTTACCTATTGGAGGAAGGCCTAAGGTGTCCCGCTGGGATAACTATTGGCTAGGTGAGCTATGGTGGGACTTTTTATGATAGAGTGGTATTAGATCAAGTCATCTTAAGACCATATTTTGATGATAGTCGAGCTACTGGTATTGTTTTGGGAACTAGGGAAACAATGTTATTGTGTCTCATTTTTGACACTCATTCTAGGAAACCTAGTGATGGTGTGGTGACCGAAATATCCATATGATAACCTACTTATTGACTCGACACATTTTGGCACTTTTTATAAAGAAAAAACTGGAAAATGAATTATATAGTAACAGGTTTTCATTCCACATCCTACTTGATTAATCTCCATAGATATGAAATTTTACTATTGTACATCTTGTTAAGCAAAGAGATGTCCCCACATGGAAAACTAGTTATGGAGATCATAGTGGGATCGCGATGATGACACACCAAGAGATGAGGCCATAGTTTTGTGGCCTAGTATTTAGTTTACATCTATATGTGGATATTGAGTTGTAACTCCTCCAATTTAGAATCACGATAAACTACTCCTGATGTTTTAGGTGGATTTTCCCCATTAGGTTGTGCAGTAACTATTTTGGCTGTAGCAGCAACTGATGCACATAGGTTGAGTACACTTCTTGAGTTTCAGAGATTGAGACCACCTATGTTTCGAGGTTGATCCATACCCCAAGGTGGTAGAGTACTAGATCAAGTATGTATAATGAGTATTCTTATTGGTTAGGACCTCTCCTGATGGTGGTCCAGACAAATAACCTTCTTCATGGAAACACAAGATATTGGGAAAGGCCTTGCTGGTGATGTTTGATGTGTCTTCATGCATGAAAAGTGGAGGGAAACATTCCCCAAAAAGACACATTATCTTTTGATGTATTTTAATTTCATATAGGTGAGTTAGTGTCACACAAATAATATGTTGTCAACGTTTTGTGTATGAGTTCCTTTCAATTGTATGTTTAAGGATTTTTTGGATGTGTACGGTGTTGAAGTAAACCCTTACTATATAGAACATGAAATAATGACAATAGAATACTACATGTAGTGGAGGGTTATGAATAATAGGCTCTGGTTATTATTGGTCGTATGATTTTTTCATTATCTAGTTCAGCTGTAGTTTTGGTAGAAATGGGATCAAGAAACTCTTTCCTTATTGTATCCGTTATTCTGGACTTGGAGTTTCTAGTGGATCATATTGCTCAACCAATGTATTTAGAGACTCCAACTATAGAAATCACAGTGATATCATGTTCTAGATTTTAGTGTGACATGACTCTTTGAGGAGGGAGCCTCATGTGGAATCCCAGTATTGGGTAAATGAGGACCCATGATGTTTTTCTCAATATTCATTGGTTTTCTACTAACAATTGTAATCAGGGCTATTACCAGGGAGGGTTTCATTTTACCTGAATTTGTGGGTTGATTTTTTCCTACATTGGTGAGAAGGAATATTAGGTAGAGTAGGATGAGATCATCTACAGGAACATGCATATGAATTCTCCTCAGTTGGCTAGTATGACCCTTATTTTTGAAGACTCATTGAGATTTCAATTTCCTACAGTTGTTTAATAGGATGGGGATATCTTCCTTCAGGATGTTATATTCTTATCTTTATGTCAATAGATTTTTTCATGAATATCCATGCACCCAGGGATAGAATCAATAAATTTTCCATCATATCATATGTCCATATGATATTAGTGAGAATTGAGGGTGCTACTTTTAGGATTTATATAGAAAGGGATTTGTTAGGCCAAGTGTGTTTCCATTAGCAGCCCTAGTTTTGTTCGACAAGGAGGAAAATTAGTGTTTGAGGTCATGTGTGGATTATCATCACCTTAAATAGGTGACATCAGGAATGAGTATCCACTTCTGAGAATCAATGACCTCTTCAGCCAATGGTTTGGGGCAAAGTGGTTCTCAAAGTTTTACCTTAGGACATGTTATCAAAAACTCAGAGTTTGAGAGGAGGATGTACCAAGGATAGTTTTATACTATTATTATGGTTACTATGAGTACTCGGTGATTCCATTTCAGTGTGATTAATTCCCAAACAATGTTTAAGGGAATCATAAACAAGATTATTTATCCCTTCTTGAACTAGTTCATAGTAGGCTTCAATGATGAAATCCTCATGCACTCATTATCAAAGGGGGAGCACGAAAAACATTTGAGGGTAGTCCTGGACATAATATGAGAGCACCATATTTATGGTAAGATCTCAATGTTTTAGTTCTATATTTTAGAGTTCCACTTTCTGAGACATGTCACCTCGTAAGAGGGAGTATTAGTGGACCCATCAATGATCGAGGCCGTGATATCTTTGGAGGTACCCCAATGTGTGGATAAAGGGAAGATATTCCTTGGGTTTTCTGTTTATTACTAAATATTCATTCCCAATTTCACAAGGACTGTGACTCCTATAAATACTTTGACTCATAATGGGTATACATTCATATGGATAGAAAATTATCAATAGTATTTTCAAAATTTTTGATAGAGGTTCATGAGTTCCCCCATCCTAAGAGTACCAGACGAGGGTTTTTAGTATGTGGTGTTTTGTAATTATATAAGTGTTGGGATTTGATTCGTTCAGATGTTGATATGGGTGATAGTTTCTTATGGGACCCAAAAGATGAGATTGTATGAGTATAACTACACTAATATTGACTTGGAGTAAGAAACATTAGTTTTATCCCTAAAGTCTGGGTGACACTATATTATGGAAGAGTTGTTCATCATATATTCTAACCACATGATTCCATGGTATATGTTCTTATATAATGATATTAACTTGAGATAGAGGTGATGGGTAGAGTTCCTATCAAAATTTGCTTTTGTGATAGTATATACTACTTGTAAAGTGAATGTGGTGGTAGATATTTTAATTAATAAATTGAATTCAATTTTATAGAGTGAGGCGATAGAGAATTTTCCCACTTTGTAGTTGACCCTTATGGATGAGGATGGTGCAACATTCCTCGATTTGAAGGTTATCACCCCTCCATTTCTATAGAATTTCAAGGAGATACAACCTATGGATATCTATATATAGGTACTTAATGAACATATATCCATAATACATGATTTTAATTTATTTTATAATGGATAGGAGAACGTCATACGTTTCAGAATATAGAGAATGGTAAATGGCACACTAAAGTGAAGTGGTGCTGAGTTTATCTCTTGATACCTCACCAACCAATATGTAAATGTCAAGGATCCTGAATGGATGAAGATATGGGATAGTATATATATGGATTTATGATAAGACTTACATGATAAATTAATGGTTACAATGCTATTTGCTTAAATATATAATTACTCACCAAGGTAGTCCACTTCCTATCAATCTGTGAGCACTATTCAGCGGAGAGTTGGGATGCCTGTACGTGAAAGAGATGGTTCTAATTCATGGAGTCCCCTTAGTGATTGTTCCACAACATGCTCTTATATTAACATCATGATTATTAATAGAATTAATTGATGATTTGGGACTCAGTTTCAATTGATCATGGCATTCTTCCCATAAACAAATGAAAAAACTGAGTGGAACATTTATGTTTTGAAGGACATACTTTGAGCTTTTCAATTGGGTTTTTTTCATAGATGGTATAATCAGATAGAATTAGTATATTTTGGGTATAAGACAAATCACCGTTATAATTTTGTAATGAAACCACTATGGGACTTTTAACGGAGAACTTACAGGTCACCATTGTGATGGATGGAGCCAGAAGAGATAGTTATTTTGGGCCCATTGTTGCTGCATTGATGTCAGAGAAGGTTCAAATAATATATGAATGGAAGAGGACTTCCCTCTTCCATCATAAGTCCCATGAATACTAACAATTTAGGCCTTTGGAGATTTATTATAGAGGCTATGTGTCCCTAAATGTCTCACTTCAGTAAGGACATTAGATATTTGGTTATGGAAGCACATTATCTCTAAGGTTCATTGACCCTTTCTAGATACTATGAAGGGTTTGTGTGGTGGAATACCACATAGCCTTACCACTATATCTAGACTGGGTTAACATTGTATTCCATGTGATTCAATAGAGGAGATATGTTCATGACCAGTCCAATGTTATCAATTGGGGTGAGCTAGACATTGAGGATGCTTCTACCATTTCATAGTACCCATGGACCATCGATGATCATTATGACAAGATCTTTCATGGTTGATTGATTACTTTAGTGAGTGTTTTTAGCTATATGATAATATTTAAGAGATAAACTATGAAAGGAGGAACCAAATGTGATATTATTACCCACACCCATCACATATTTTTAAATAAGCCTTTTCATTTTAGGATGAAAATTATTGAGGTATAGAGAATGTAACCACTATTTTTCCATATAACACTTTTTAATTTTTGAAATAACATTTTTTTGAGTTTTTAGTAGATTTTACACTGGATTCAAGGGCCCATGGAGCCTCGTTATTGATATATTAAAAATATAGAATTTATTATATCATGTGCAAATATTTTTTTGAAATAGTGAAATATCAATGAAATAGTTTCTCATGTAGGATAATTGAGTCATCCAATAAATACAGTATGTGGATTTTACCCTAGGTACGATATAAGTTTTCTCAACATCAAAAATTTTGGTTTAGTGTAGTCACGGGAAGATTAAAAATATTAAATTACATTAATGACTATTTAATTTTATAAACCTAAAAACTATTTTTAACAACGATCCTGAGGATTATCTACATAACCCTATAGAAATGAGAGGGTGGAGAGAGTCCTTCAGTGGTGAGCATATTGGCTGGTGATCTTAGGATCGAGGATCAATGATGAATGAACATGGAGAATTGGGGAGCCAAATATGATCATAGATAATCTCATCAACAACATCGACATGGAAATGTTCATCTCTAATGTTCAATAAAAACAAGTGGTAGGGTTTTTTTTGTGTGTTATAATCCCCTATTTTTTGGTATTGTGATGAACATGAATTAATTCATGTATCTTTCTTATTGATTTACACATCGATTATTTTATATTCCTATATTTTTGAATTTTATATTTTGTTTTTTTTATAAAAATAATTACCTCCCGATTCATTAAATTCTACCAGTGATGGAAAAATAAACCCACCCTTCTTTGGATGCTCACTTTTTTGTTTCATGCCATTATTTTTCCGTTCATCAATGTTCGTCATCGGTTTTGCGATTGGTAGATGATTCAATTATACCTAGAAAACATATCATTGGGCGATCAATATTTTCTGTGATAGATATTTACTGTGGGATTGGTTTTGGGATTGAAGATGTGTAAAGGTGTGGAGACAATGATGGGAATCCTATTAAGGTATGTACAATTATGGATCCATGATACTTATCAAGTACAGATCTCCAAATGTGAAATAATGGAAAAAAATTGTGTAAAGGGTAGATAGAATTTGGCCTTTGGTGAAGATTTGATCCTAGTCAATTTGATTCTAATTTTTATGACCATGAACCATGGTGAAACCAAAGGATATGATAAAATGAGAAAAGAAGTGTGAAAAATCAATAATTTCTACGAAATTATGATATACACAGAGTGTATTTTGGAATAAAACACATTATGTGGATCCTTATTTGTGGTGGTTAATATTTACAAGGAAAGTTAAATATCACATGATATGTGGAGGGAAACACATGTTGTGTGACCCTTAGTTGATCAGATCCGCACTATAAAGAATAAATTCCCAAGAACCTATGTGATCCCATATACTGTGTGTGTTGGGGTATACCTCAAGTACTTCAAAAAGTACATGGGAATGTGTAGATGATATGTCACAGGCCCAGGTGCAGGCCCAACCTATGAACACCATGTGTCAAAAGGATACATCAAGTTTCTATAATTACATGTTGTGTGAGATGATAGAGAATGGGAATAATCAGACATAGTGAGACATTACAAGTAACCCATAGTAAACATCATGTAATTATTTCAGATATGGTTGGATCCCATGATCCCATTAGTCATGTTCTAGTATTAGTGTGGGTTTGTTCCCATGGTCTATCCCTAAGAGGGTACAATGTGTAATATTGTCCTTAGAATAAGATGGGAAATCCCTTATACATGTTAGTTTTAGATAAATTTAGGTATATCTATGTGTGGCTTGGGGTTTCATCCTCTATCATTCTTCCCTAGGATGGGTCCATTATAACATTTCTGACATTTAGGACATGCGACCCACTCCATAGTGATTTTTTCCCAAATAGGGTTAGGTATCCCCTATTGGACTTTAGAGTGATCACTTACCTTTATATTTACATCTGTTATGTCCTAATGAAATTTATTTTGACTAATTAAGTATCTCATATAATCTATCTTGGTTCCTTCACAATTCCTCATGGAAATACTCTATGAGTACAACCTCTCGGATGACTTCCATAAAAATATAGAGTCAAGATGAGTGATTTCTCTTTTATGAATGTTACCTTGGATCCCCAAAAAGAATCCCTAGGATTTAAGTGAGTACATACATCAACTTAATACGTAGATACTTTCATTGAGTATATCGAGGTTATCTTGTTTATCCTCTTGGATTTTTTATTTAGACCTATCATTCTTTTTGACACATTATGTTTGATAATTTCAGGGTGTCATACTATGTATGTTCATACTCATACCCCCATGGTATATTCCATCACATGTCATGTCGTATGTAAATGATAGACATTTTGATGGATTCCAAGGAGGCCAAGGAGTATGCGGATATTAGTTTTTTTATTTATACGATGTGTGGTTCAAAGAGTTACTTCATTATTACAATCCCCTTTTATTTATATATTGGAAACTTTTTACAATGATGGTGGGCTTGAATTTATGAATTTTCTTTACAGTATTATTTGGAATAATATGATGTGGTAATATTTGACATTCATGAATTTATGGAATGAGTTTCTTATATATTTTTTCATTATACTGGTGTATATATATTTTTTCTTATATACACGTACTTTAGACTAAGTCCTCCCGTGTGTGATATACATACTCAGTGAATGTCTCTATCCCTTGGACTATTTGAGGTAGTTTTGGGGTGTCACACTATTCTTACCTCCATCCAGGCAGGCCATGATGGGTCAAGTCATGGAATTAAGTGTTAAATTGGATTATTTGAATGATTGATCGAACTCTGATTGTCAAAAGACATTAATTGGATACTCAACATCAAATCACAAATATTTTAGTTGTACTTATATCAAAAGAAACTATATACCTGTATATGTTTATGATATATAATTTTACTCATAAATACCTATTTAAATGATTTTTTTCTTCTTTTTATCCAATCATGGAAAAATATCAATAATAAATTATGCACCAATTGATGTGGGATTTCTGTCGGTGCATTATCTAGCCCAATCATCATCTGTAAATCCCTACAAACCAAAATCAGAACTATTTTTATATAGTAGGTAAAAATTCAAAGTACTTTTTATGTATTTAAAAATTATTTTAGATGTATGAATGTGAGATGATTTTGGATCACCTTGAAATATATCATAGAGAGTCAAAAGAATCACTATCTTATGTTTGTAAGTTATCAAATAGAGAAGACTGCTAATAATTTTCCTAAAACCCATTTGATTAATTCCATTTCCAATCTTATAAATTGTAATTTTTTTCCAATAGCTACCAGAGTAGATATTTCTTTCCAATATTTGATTCCAAACCTCTTCAACAATTCCATAGAATATTTCTCTTGGGATAGAATACTGTAATCATTATTTTTTAAAATCTTAAATACTAAAAAATAAGTCTTATAACCCAACATTTACATCTTAATATATATGATTATCTCATTATAAAACTATTATTTAAGACACACTTTTTCTCCTATAAAAATAATTTCATCAACATATATAATAACTATAAGAGTTCCTATGGAAAATCATTCACATATATTTTTTGAAATTTCCCTTTGAAAATTACATACATCACAAATAACTATTAATCATAGAATAATAGGATCTCATGGAATTTTTCAATCCATATAAATCCTTCATACCATTCAAAAATCTTGATAAAGTTAAAAACACTCAGGTTTTTCAGTGAAAACATCCTCTTATAGATCATCTTCATGGAAGGAAAGTTTCACATCTATTTTATAGATCTTATAATATCTATGTATTTTCACTACCAAGAACATCCTAATGGTCACAAGCATGGATAATTGTGAAACATTTTCATCAAAATCAACTCCTTACATTTGGAATTAAACTTTTATAATCATCCTTTTTTGGTTCTTATCACTTCTCTCTATATATTAAGATTCTTTCTTAAAACCCCCATTATACCAATAAAATATATCTGTTCAGGTCTTGGAATAGGATCCCAAGTGGAGTAATTATCAATATAATCAAGATATCAATTCATAAAACTCATGATCAACTTCCTCAAAAATAGTTTTTGATTTAAACTGTGAGATGAGGGAAGTTTGGTTTTCTAATCTCAACCACATTTTTTATATAGGTGGATCTTCATTTCCACTAATATTTTTTAAACAAAAAAGTTTCTTCAATAAATGACGTATTTATCTCAAATTATTTTTAGTACCATATTCACTAGTGGTATGATCCAAATCAACTTCAATTTAATTCTTTACACTTCCAAAATCCTCATTAATCTGTTTTTTATAGGAACATGATGGAATCTATAATTACCTCATAATATTCCTAAATAGTCACATTTATCTTGTAATTATTTTAAATTATTTTCAAATAATAATATTTTATAAACATTGGTAATATTTTATTCCAACATTTAGAGTGATTTCCATTTGAATGGTAGTTAATAAAGGTTACTTCTCTTACATTTTCTTCAAATTCCCCCAAATATGTGCATTTAATCTTCATGAAGCATGGGATGTTAAAATACTTAAATTATCTTACATTTTAATTCATTTTATATCATATAGATTATGGTTTCCTTTGAGTCCCAAGTATCAACAAACATGTTTTTTGAAAATGAACTGCATTATAAAAAACTTCACACAAGATGTACTTGAAATGTTTATACTCACCTAGAATAATCCTTCCCATCTTAATAATGCTTATATAATTCTATTCAACTAAAAAATGGGGGGGGGGGTGTTAGGTGTTTTATACTAATGTCTCAACCCATGATTATAAATGTAGATTTCAATGGAATTTCATGTTTATTCTTTTCCATCGTCTTATCTTGCCTTCTTAATGTAAACTCCAAGCTCCTTTTCAACATATATTCTAAATATTTCATATGATTAAATTTATCCTTAATTATTCCTCATTAATAATAAAATTATCATCCAAGTGTAATAATTAATGTAATTAATGAAATAAATATCACCCACCATTGAATTGTGTCTTATAATACCACACACACCTAAACAAATGAGTTTAAATGGTCTATTATAATTAAATTCCACTCAGTTTTTGGGATCCATAATTCATATTCCCCTTTTTTAAACTATCAAAAAATAGATTTTTTATATCTCTTGAGTAGATTAAGATATATAGACACTTTATTTTTTCATATTTTATCATGTTTCTTTTGTCTAATGTGGCCATGTCTCCTATACCATATATTATTTTCATCTTCGATACTCAACTATTATGAATTGGACGACTCACGAATTTAAAATAAATTTCAGATTGTTCTTTTTAAAATTTAGGAATAATCATACGATCATAACATTTATTGATTTTGAATGATATTTTTATGAAATAAACCCACATTCCCATCGTCACATAACTGGAACACACATAGAAGATTGTGTTTCATCCATACCATATAAAGCACGTCCTTGTATTTGAACATCTTTGAATTAATATTAGTAATTATAACACCTTTATTTCTTAAGGAACTATTATTTATGATATTTAATATTCCTAACTCATATTATTCTATTTTTTTCCAATATTTCAGTATCTCCATTCATGTTTGAGGAATAACCACTACCAATGATCCAAGCATCTCCTCTATTACTAGATTTCAATGTAACCTCAATAATAAGTTATTGTTTTTTCTGAATTTTCCTTTAAACATATTTATAATTTTCTTTAGAGGTAAGATAACCTAGTTAATTTTACATGAATTTCTCTGTACAATTTCATTATTAATTATATCCCCCATAGATTTCATCTAAACATTAAAATTTGTTTTATGTGGGTATATTTAGATATTTACTTCTCACACTTAAATATTTTTTGAGTTTTTTCTTCATTTTAGAGATTCTCCCCTTGATTGATAATATATTATAAGGAAAGATATATTTTACCAAAAAGTGTAATCTTTTTAACTAAGCATACCATAGCATCTGCAATATCCATTGAATCTGAACATTCTATTATAATTTTTTTTGAATTTTTCATTCTCCATAAATATAATTCTACTAACATATTCTAAATTGAAATTTATTATATATATAAGAGGAAATTATTATTGGAATACTTAATTCTCTCCTTGATGTGAGAGGATAGTTTTCACCATTTTGGAATAGTTTTCACTATTTTTAGTCAATATTATTTTTCAAGTATAGAAATAACATTAATTTTTTGTGGTCGATACCTTATCTTCTTTAGAGGTTTCATAATTGTTTGAAATATATTTGTTTGAAGTATTAATTCATATTATATAATTCATATTTATCTAAAAGATACATTGATGGTAACTTTTTTAATTCATCTTCTTTCACAATTAGTATTTCTTACTAAAATCTCAAGAAATTCTCATTCTTAGTATATATGGTGTTGAATTTTTTTAGTTCTTTGAGGATATAAATTTATTTTTTGAGAACCTATTCATTAGGATATCCATTCATTAAATCTCCCTTTTTTCACTTTTAATTCCTTTTTGATATTTGTATTATGATAAATATAATATTCAAATTCATATATGACTATGTACTCTACGTATGTTTCTTCACTTATATCCTCATAAATGCTAGAGGAGCCTTCATGATTCTCTAAATGTTACATGAAATTATTGATATTCTCTGGTGCTTCTTCCTCTAATTATATGCCATTGGAATTATCTTTCTCATAATCATTACTCATAAAATTTATTCTTTTTCTTCATTGGAATTTCTTATTCATGTCGTCACTCTTCTTCTCTAATTTAGATATTCCCCCCATTTTCTCTATTAAGGTTTTCATCATGTTCCTCAACATTAAATTCATAACTTTTCTTATTTGAAAATTTAACTAAAAACTGTCCAATTCCTCTATATTTAATTCATATCAAGGGATATTTTCTAGTATATTTACTCTTTCCTTTTTGATCATTTTGGAGATAAGAGGAATTATTCTCTTTCTATCAACATCCATATCATCAACATTATCATCAGAATCAATAGATTTTCCATTTTCAAAATATTTCTACAAAATCATCTCAATGGATTTAAAATTCATATCTTCTTTCACATTCTATTAAAAATATATCATCTTACTAATTTTATGTTCAATGAGAATGTCATGTATCTCGTTTATGGAAATATCCAATCTACCTTCCAATGTTAATATTGTTTTATCAATATTATCAACTAAATTTCTCAAAATATTCTTTACAATAGTTTAATGTAAATTATTTTCTCCATAACCTCTAATATTTCACATAATTTCATTTTCTCAAGTGAAACATTCCTTAATGGTTTCATTTTTACCCATTTTAAAATCCTCACACCAGCTTATTGATAATTTTAACTTGGATTATTTGATGTTTACACTTCCTTCATAACTACATCCAATATTATGCTATTATTCATTTAAATTTTGAGTATAATAAATGTTATGAATAAATTTTTAGAGAATGAGGATGAATTATATGGATTTTCCATCAACCTCAAGATGTATTTTTCTAAAAAATTAAAAATTTTAAACCCTTTGAATTGCTGTAAATCCCACAGTAGCTTCATAATAAAATTTTAGGACAAGAGACAAAATATATGGTAGTATTGTATTTTTTCTCGTCCATGGATATTAATTCCATACATCATATGAACAAACCTATTATTAAATAAATTGATATTATCAATCTTGTAGAGTTAAATGATCTAAAAGAATGAAATCAGTTTTTTAATACAACATGAGGGTGACATAGGAAGGTTTTCACCACTAAGAAGTGTGGGATGAATTAGTTAAGATATAAATAAACATTTACAAATTATTCTTCTAAAAATCAACCACTTATGCCAATTAAGATATGATCCTCTCAATATAAGAACTTAACCTTGCATGATAAAAGTAGAAAATAAATAACATAAGGTGCATGATGGTTTTATAAGGTTCTCCTTTAGTGTGACTAGCTACTACATGTGGAAAAAGGTTACCATCCTTATCCATATATTTTTTAACTTCAATCATAATACTAAATTAAAAGTGGTAGTGAAGTTTCATCCTAAAACTGCAGTTCATAACTTCCCACTAGTTAAATTTTTTTAAGATGGATCCCATCAGACAGAGTGAAAAAAACAACACCAGTTGAGAAAGACCTTAAAAAATTCCAGGTTGATCCGACCACATAAATGGATCATCCTATTTGAGTCGGCACAAATATCTAGAAAAAATAATTCCCACCTATTCAAGAACATTAATTACAAGTGATTTTAGTTGAAGATAGATATTGAGTATGGTCTTTCTCACTGCATGAATATCCTCGATGATCTACTTCTTCTTCCTTATAGAGAGTCAAGTTTCCTATCTATCTATTTTTCTTACAGATCATTCCACTCAACAGACCTTCTCAATATCATAATATTTTTCTCACCTTTTTCGATTTTTTGTATATTCATACTCATCGAAATATTGGGTAAAATTGAAAACTTATTACTAAAATGGAATTTTATCATGAATTTTTGTGTTTCCCCACTATAAAAAATTTATGCAGATGCCTGTATATCCATATCCCCCACGTAAATTTTCACCTAACCAATCACATGGTTAAATCCCCTATACCCTAATGAAATTTTCCGAAATACCTATTTCTTCATTCTGGCTAAAAAATAAAAATACTTAAGTAACTCCCAGAAGTTACACCATGTAGAATATTTCAAAAATATAGGGATGCGTGAATTATAGTTTTACCAAAAAATAATTTTTCTTTAATGAACTGGATCATCCTCAATCATCATATTCTTTAGGTTTCTTTTAGTATAAAGAAGCTCAACGTATCACAACATTTCTTGAAAACACATTAATAAAATTTCTATAACTCTTGAAAACACATATGACTTGATAATACAACTTTAATTAATACATAATAATTTTCATGTTATTTATGAACTAAGGATCAACAAACCATAATCACATTTTAATTTTATAAATACTTTCTAATGTTATTTTAAAAATATAATTAGTTCATTTAAGTTATCCCTCATCCAGATGTTCACATGGGTGATCTTATTCATCATGATGTCATGATCAAAAATTATTCATACAATAAGAATCATAATCAACTTGTGATATTTAAATAATTTTAATATTGAATTTATTATAATCTGGTTTTTATTTATTTCTTAAAAATATTAAATATAGTAATGTAAAATATATCAAGATTTATAAAACTCAAACTTTTACTAAGGTATTGACACATACGAAGTCCAAATAACATGAAAGTACATTCAAGTGACTCGTATTAAACTTTTAATTAATAATAAAAACCTTCTAGTGACACTTATAAAAGATCAATTGACTCATACTAAATTTCAAATGAATTTTATGTAGTCCATAATGACTCATAAGAAGTCATTCCTTGATCATTTTTCAGTTCACCAAATGTGGAAATGACTCATTCAGAGTCAGATTAACCTATAATAAGAATTACTTCACCAAATTTAGCCCCAAAATTATATAATACTTTATATAACCACCTAATAAATTCAAAACACATCTGGGGAATTTTAAAAATTCTCGAAAACATATTGACTATCTCCAAAAATATCTTGGTGACCTCTAATGATTTTAAAAAAGGGTTGAATAAAAATATAACCATGTTCAATGATCACATAGGTAACTTCACACACACTATTGGGTATATAGTTTTTTATTCTCTTTGTATTTTATTTGTCAGTACATTCATTGGTTTTAGTCTTAGGAGTGGAATATTGGCTCATGTATGGTTCAATAGAGATGATACTATATAAGGGGCCTTTTCTTCATGCATATTTTATTGGGTATCAATTTTTTAATTTTATTTATACCTTATATTATACATATATTTGTCTTATGATATTAAAAATAATTTTGAGACTAATATATATGTGAGTGGATGATGATCTATTCATACAATTTTAGTAAGTCATATTTACTATTTATTAGTAATAAAGTGTTAATCATCCCTATTATATGTTTGATTCCCTTTATCCCATATTCCATCCTATGGTGATTTGGAACATGTCTAAGGTATGTGGAATTCCAATTTGAGATTGTTGATCAAGTTATCAGGTTGATATGATAAGAAATTCTATTAGAGTACTAGAAAAATGTTTTGTGGTATGTTATGGTTGGATCATTAGAACATGGGATGTAATCTATGGATGGACATAATCAACCCATGTATGGTGGAAACCCAAGTCATCATTTGATGTCTAGGTTTGAGTGGGATTTTCAACACATTACGGGGTTTCCATTTATA
This sequence comes from Viscum album, assembly GCA_963277665.1. Taxonomy (NCBI): domain Eukaryota; kingdom Viridiplantae; phylum Streptophyta; class Magnoliopsida; order Santalales; family Viscaceae; genus Viscum; species Viscum album. The sequence continues at coordinate 817,360,973 of OY728162.1, forward strand.
TTTATTATACAATGTGACATTTCATGAGAATTGTTATTCAATAATAGAAATTTATCATATGAATTTCATTCATTAAGAATTATTTTGAATTGATTTGATGCCCCTTATGAGTATATTTGTTAAAGGATCATGGGTAGTAGTTAGATTGAATGAAACACCGCAATATTTCCTTCTGATAATCTTCAATATATTGAATTCTAATATGTGTGTTGGTTGTTTGATTAATTGAGTGATAAATGTATATAATGATATGCGGAGTGATGCATGCTTGTTTTGGAGAAAATATTGAGATTTAAAATTTTATTTAGTAATTTATTATAATATATCAAAATAATATGGTTTATTTATAATAAAAGATGTTTTCATGATTTTAAAAGGGATTGAGTTTTATCATTGGTATTTTGAAAGTATAAGATAACATTATTTTTATTTCCTCATTATTATAAGTGTTATATAATGAACTCAATGATTTGGAATTTGGTTAGAAATATAATGGTTTATAATCTTGTATTTTAAAAATATGAGATAAAAATAAAAGGATTTGAAATTTTTATTGTAACGTAATATATTAATTATTATTTAATTATCCTTTCTTGTGTTATAATTACATAAAGTGAAGAAAAAAATATTTCAATTTTAAGATCAATAAGTAAGATTTATATCTAACAATAAATGACTTATATCATAAACAGTTTAATTGAAATGGGAGTTATTATTTGTTTTTTGGATTAGTATGATTCATTTTTGGTTATTTATTATATTCCTAGTTTTTAATTGTTGTCTTATATTTTAAAATCAATATAATTGAAAAAAATTGTAGGGTTTTTTCTTATAATATATAAATTTGAAAGTTGTTTTTATTAGAGTTCCTATTTCAGTTGAGTTGTGTAATATGTTTTCATATACTTCATTGTTTACCACTATCCATCATTTGATCATGTGGTTATTTTAAAATCAATGGTGATTTTATAATCTTTAATAGCATGAATTTTTCAAATATTATTGGGATTAAAAAAAAATAGTGATTTTCAATTGGGGTCATGTTTCGAAAATGATCAAACTATCATATGGACATAATGGTTGGTTTCATTTTGATAGTTGGGAATGCTTGGTGTGTGCTTAATTTTGGTTGGGCATACAAATGTGAATTAAGTTATGTTTCTCATAAAAATGGTTTTCAGATTTTTTATTAACATCAATTAAAATTATGCTATAATCATAATGTTTAGTTGATTATATTCTGGTTATCTCTAATTTGAATACATACAAGTGATTTGGTGAGAATATATCAATAGATTTCAAGAAAACAACAACAATAGATGCTATTTTTTCATTTTAATTTTTGAAAACTACTACTTATGGGTAGTAAAAGTATATTTAGATATTTCAATCAGATGATTCAAATTGAATAAAATTATTTTTGAAAAATATTAATTAGAGTAGATTAATGTTTTGGTGGATTTGTTTGGGTGGTTTTGAAGAAAAGGGATTCAAGGTTTGGTAAAATTATAATCACATTATTTTGATATGGTTTTAAGATGAAATTTATTATTCTTTTCATATTATTTTAAATATTACCTTAGTTTTAAATGTGTTTTGAGTAAAGATTATTTGAAAACTCTAAAGCATTAGTTGGGTAATTTCACAGCTGGTTTTTTTCATGTCTTGGTTTTGATCCGGTTCATTAGAAATACCAATCCTTTTCATGGGTTTTGGGTCTAATTAATTATGAGTTTGGAATTGATATATATTTATAATCATATTAATTTAGGTTCCCCATTCCTTGTTTGGGAGTTTTTGGAGAAAGGGTGGCTACTTCATGATTTTGGACAAACTCGGATCCCATTTCTAAATTTAAAAACAATTTTTATTTTATTTTATAACTACACTATTTTCAAACATATTTCACCCTATTAAATTTTCCACTTGTCCTGCCTTTACATATTAAAACCACAATATCCTTTTGGACCCCTTACGAATTCATAATCATGGTGAATTTTTGTTATTTATTCAGGTATTGGGCGAGCCCATGGGCCCATTTCCAATTTTTAAATAATAATTTATTTATTTTATATATTATAATTTTTAATCAATTTAGGTTATTGAACCTCCCACTAGAGACCAAGAACCCTAGTCTCACCCCCATTTTCTTTTTTCAATCTTTGGATCTCATATTTGTCTTAGATTAGGGAAAAACTTCTCAATGTTTCTCCAATCATCAAGATTTCCCACACGTAATTTGTCTCATTCATAAATCATTCAATTTGTACTTTTTCCCCCAAATCCTCTTTCCCTAGTTCTTCTTGACATTATTATCCCTTCCATTTAGTTCCAAGAAACTTTAATTCCTCTAAGGTGGTAGATATAAGGGAATATGAAGAGTTTTCTAGTTTCAAAGGTGAGATTCCTTCTCCTTTCACCTCCCTCTTCCCCCACCTTTCATTATTTCGTGGTTTCCTATTATCCCCTAGTAATAATAGACTTATTTTTTTTGTTATAAAATGATTTTTTATGGGTTTTTTTGTTCGTTTGGGACCGGTCAACCTAGGTTTATGGTTTACAAACCCTTGGATGGTGATATCGGGTGTCCATTTCAATTCCTTCAAGGATTTGAGGAAGGAAATCCCTTTAACATGCCTTTATAATTTAAGTGTCAACATTTTATTATTTTTAACAACTGAGATATATGTTCATTATTGTTTTTCATCCTTTGGATAATTTTATTGGTGTGAAAAAATAGTTTTTTAATCCTTGTTTTGTAAAAATTTGTGTTGTTTTGTCATAACAGTGCACACCAAATGTTTGTTTAAATATTATGTTACCTTTCGCACATGGTTTGTGAGATTTAGAAACTAGATATGGTATTTTTAAATTTTTTATGTATCTTGAATAAAATTATGTCATGCAATTTGGGTTTTATTCCTTGTCAAGTGCTCAAAATAAATTTTTTTGTTTAGAAGTGCATGTCATGTCTTCGGTAAATTGCCTGGTTGTCTTTTATGTGTTGAGGGTGATTTAAAAATTATTATTATTTATTTATAAATTAATTAGAGGCATGAAAATTATATTTTTGGGTCCTTTTGTGTCTTTCCAATGTGGATTTGTTTTTAAAAACAAATGGGTTTCGGTTTACAACATGTTTTGGCCTGAGTTGCCGAAAAAAGGCATGTTTCACATCCTTATGAAATGGTTGTATTTTGAATATGTAACCTGAGTGTTTTAAGGGATTTATTATTTTTTTCTATTGTAAATTTTGTTTATACACATCTTTAATAAAATTAAATTGTGTACCTTTTTCAAATGTTAGTTTTGAGAAAGGGTTAAAGGCATGTTTGGCATTTTTCATGTAAAAATCGTTTCCATGTGTATTTCATGTTATTTATTTTGGGGCCATTTCATAGTCCATTAAATTGATTTATTAATTGGTTTTTGGGCTTCAAAATCTGGTTTTATATGGTATTGGTTAGTTTTTTTTACTTAAAAGAGAATATGAATAGATTTTATGTGCATGGCCTCGTTATAGTTCTTGAAATTGTTTTATGAAATTTTAGGTGGTTTATTGATCCGTGAAAGAAATGAAAGACATGTGTGTGGGATTTTTGATATGTTTATGATTTATAAATGTAATAATCATGATAAAACAATATTTTATATATGTGTAACTTTTTTAGCACAAAAACCGAAAAACATGGGTTTCTAGGTGGAAAAACATGTACTAGTATGCTAGTGAACTGAACGAGTTTTGTCTTTGTTTAACATAGAATGTTTGACGATGACAACACTAACTAAACAATGACACTGATGATGTTTGGGAACAATTGGTTATGGATGATTATCCTAATACTATCTCTTTAGAATGTGGATAGATATTTTATATGGTTACTTTTACACACAGATATGAGGTATGAGGGGCCCACAACGAACTAGTACCTAATGGTGCTCCCGTGACTTATGCTCATTGGCTATTTTGTACTCACCATCAGAATACAGTGTGATTAGTTGGTAAATTAAGAAGTGTGTGTGTTTTATTTAAAATTTTATCTTCTTTAAAGCATCCATCTTGAAAACTATTTGACATTAAAGTTTCACATCTTTGAAAATTTGTTACTAGCATTCTTATTTATAAAACATTCAAGTTTTTTTCTAAAAATAATTATATAATAGAACCAAATTTTTAAAACATACTTTTATAGATTGAATTTAAAACTTGAAATTGATGTTTCTTTTATTTTAAAGTATATGCATTGAGAATAGAATATCAGGCTAACCTACTGAGTTTTAATACTCACGCTTATAGTCTTCATCTGTTTTTATCCCTTGTGCATGTTTCAACTTGAGTTTGATTACCTTGGCCAACGTGTGATCATTGTGTTAGAGAGTAACCAGCGAGTTCACATAGAGTTATTTGGTTGTTAGGTTTTTTCAGTTGAGTTATTATTTTAGTTTTACTTTTGGTTTCTTGCACAAATATTATTCAGTTCAATTTTTATGTAAATGTATTTTGGGTTGTCAGTTTCTTTATGCTATTTGTTTTATTGTATATATTTGGGAAAAAATAATTCCATTTTGAACTCTACAAATTCCATCGGTACTTGTATCCATTCTAGTAGGATCAAGAACATCTCTTGGGACTTGTCATGGGCAGGCCTGGGTGACAGGTTCAGGGTCTACTCAGACTAGTTTGTGACCAAATTGCATCAAAGGAGGTTGGCTTTTATTAGACCTCTCTTGTTAGAGCTCCCTTGTTATTTTGGGGATGACAACGTAGATGGAGTAGTATTGTTGTGACATTAGGTATAAGTGCAGGAAGAGCTCTGAGAAATCTTTCTGATTATAATCCTCAGGTTTCCATAGGATGTTCAGTTTTATTCATGTCCTTTTTTCTTTTTGATTGTTTTGTGTTGGGATATGACACAGGGAGTCTTACTAATGGCCTTCATGAGATTGCAGGGCCTCGAAAACCATGTGGAGCCAAGTAATGGACCTAATAAGTCTCTCTATGTTTTTTTATCTTTGAAATAAGGTCACAAACCATATGATCAAGTCACCCACTAACACTTGTTCCCTTTTGTGGGTCTCTTGGACCTTTCATGAAATATGATTTTATTAATACCCTTTATTGAGAAGTGTGTAAATGGGTTTTAAAGGAAGGTTTTGATTTTGAAAAGTGGAAAAGGGGTTTTAAAAGATTAAATATCGGAATGCTTATTTAGGGTTGTGTTATTGTGAAACAGAATATTTGGGGATGAAGAGGAAATTATATAATGGGATTGGATTTTCCCTAATATAAACTTATTGTTTGTTGAAATAAATTTTTTTGAATGTGTGAATCATTTTATGGTGATTCTGAATCTTTGTTTTAAATGGGGTGTTTTGGGATGCTGAAAAGTGTTTGAATATGATAAATTGGTTTTGGAAATTGGTTTTTAGCAGAAGGTGTTTTCCTAGAAAGGGTATTGGTCTCAATGAATATTAGATTATTAAATGATACCGTGCTGAATTTTAGATAATGGGAAGGGATTTTTTGGAGCATCTTGGTTTTTTTGAATGTTATTCAAAATTAAAAGGGGTAAGTTTTTAATAAAATGGTTATTGATGAAGTGTGGTTTGTTTTGTAAAATCTAAAAACAGGTTTTTGTCTTTGTAGTTAGTGTTCCTTTGGATGGTACATGATTTTTGGAATGATGCTGTTTTGTTTTAGCCATTAGTGTTTTCTTAGGTGCTCACATGCAAGGTTTTTTTGACATCTGGAAAGTTGTGCCATGGTGTTTGGGTGCCTGGGGTGGCATGAAAATTTACAGGTGTGTGGAACATTGTCAAACACCATTGGTTAATGTGGAAATCCACAAAGATATTTTATTTTTTCAAAAGTGTTTTGAGCTAAAAAACTATGGAATTTGTTTATAAACCGACGGGTATGTGGATAGTTTTTTATATTTATTAGAGGAGTTGTTTATTCAGTATGCTTCCATGTGATCTTTAATTCGTACTCTTGTTTTGTTTTTAAGATGGTATCTTGTTGGTGTCTCGGTTTTGGAGTAATGTTCATTGGGTTTCTAAAGATGTGATGGATTTTGTGATCTGTCCATGGATAGTTCTCGGTTGGAAAAACTTCATATTGATCAACCTGAGGATTCATTTCAAATGTTAAATCCACATATTCAGATAATTCCTCAACCCATTTTTTGGAAAAGAGATCTATTTGGGAATGATTTATGGTGATTCTAGGTTGTGAAAATTATTTTGGATATAGCAGTTGTGTTTTGTGATGTTGATGTTATTCTCTATATTCCTTGTCCATTCTTCTCCTCGTTCAGAGTGAGATAGAATGGTGCTATGTATCTATGATTTCCTATTTAGAAGATGGTGTATTGTTGAGAAAGTGAGTTTTGTGGGGTGTTGTGATCCGTAGCACTTGATTGCGGTGCAGTAGATGCTTCAAGCATCTGGGCTACAACCATAGGCCTCAGACTGATGTTTTTCACCCAGTTAGGAAATCACAAGAGGTGTGGGGAGCTCAACTAGGATCCTTCCTCCATCACTGTGGTATGGTAGTTTCTATTTCCACATTTTGGTTCCTCATAACTTTTAATTTCCTCTTTTCACAATAAGCATGGTGCACTTACCCCTCACATAGTGTTTATGGTTATGCCTTCATGGATATGGGTTTCTGATCAATGTCCATGTGTGGACCGCCTGTGTAAATCCGGTGTGGTCTTGGATTTACCTATTCATTTATGGAGAGTGTTGGGTAGTTCCTTTTTTATTTTTTGGTTTCAGTGTCCTAATGATTTGGCCCCCTTCCCTCCCCTCCCTGAGTGGTGGGGTTCTGGATCCTTGTAGAAAGTGTTGTCCCAGTTCTTGTCCCCTCTGTTTTGGAGTAGTTGGTTTATATGTTCATGTTGTAACCCTCTTAACTTGGGTTTATAGGATGTTGTGGGAGAGTTTTGGTGGGCCTATGTGGTTGAGGCCCGATTCTAGTTCAGGTTAAATTCTTTTTGTTAATTTCTAGTTGGTCTCTAATGGTGGGGAGACCCACTCTGGATCTCAAAGATCTTTCCTTTAAGGATTTTTGGATGGAAGTTGTGATTTAATGGTGGGGATCCTATTCCAGCCTCTTCCCCAAGACATTGGATTGCATGGGTTAACTTTGGTTTTGGTGAGCATTGGGTTCATTGGGGTAAGGACCAATAATTTGGTTCTTAGCTTGGTTTAGGAGGTGGTGGCTTGATCTTTCCATGGATTCTCAAGAAGTGGTTGCGAGATGTTTTTTTATTTGGGAAGGAGGATTATGTTCCATTGATGGTGAATGATATTTCCTTTTCTTGAGAGGATAGATCGTTTTGATAAATAATCCTTAGATTTTGTTCTATCATCTGTAAAGTGTTATGAATTTTCGAGGGTGGAAAGCATTAAAGGTTGGGAGAATTGTCACACCCAGTTTTTTTCATGTCGTGGTTTTGATCCGGTTCATTAGAAATTCTGATCTTTTTATTGGGGTTTTAGTGAAATTAATTTTGAGTTTTAAACTTCCATATATGTCTAATCATCCTACTTTTGGTGCCCCATTTCTTGTTTGGTATTTTTTTTGGAGAAATATTGGTTACTTCATGATTTGGGCCAAACCGTGAGGCCATTTCCAGATTTAAAAACAAATTTTGTTTCTTTTATAACTCATTTTTTTCAACATTTTTCACCCATTCCACTTCCCAATTGTCCTACCATGACATATGAAAACCACCACATCCTTTTTTACCCCTTAGTAATTTATAAGCATGGTGAATTTCAGTTATTTATTCAGGTATTGGGCTAGCCCATGGGCCCATTTCTAGTTTTGAAAGAATAAATTATTTCATTTATATCCTATTCATTTTTACGATGTTTTGTGAATCCACCACCCAATCAAGCCCCAAAACCCTAGGTTCACCCCCATGTTCCATTTTACTTCTCTTGTTCTCATCTTAGTCGTGGACAAGGGAAAAACCTCTGAGTGTTTCTCAAATCATTCATATTTTACAAAGGTAATTTGTCTCATTCATAAACCATTTAATTCATACTATTTTTCCACATATATTATTTTCCAAGTTATTCTAGACCATAGTATCCTCTCGGAGTAGTTCTAAGCTATTTCATTTCCTCTAAGGGTGTATATCTAAGGGAAGATGAAGCGTTTTACAGTTTCTAATGTGAGATTCTTTCTCCTTTCTCTTCCCTCTTCACCCTCCTTTTATTATTTCTTGGTTTTATATTCACCCATAGTCATTCTCAACCTAATATTCTATTATACCCTGATTTTTATGGGTTTTTTTGTTCACTTTGGGTTGTTCGTCATAGGTTTAGGATTTATAAACCATCAGATGGTGATATCGGGTGTGTGTTTCCATTCGGCCAAGGATTTGAGGTTGGATACCCCTTGTACACGCCTTTATCAGTTAAGTTTCATCATTTTAATATTTTTCAGACCTGATATTTTTTTTCAGCCATTGGATAATTTTCTTGGTATGCAAAACAGTGGTTTAAGCCTTGTTTTGTGAAAATTAGTCTTCTTTTGTCATAAAAATGCTCACAAAGTGTTTGATTCAATGTTTCGTTATCATTCGAACCTATTTTGTGTGGTTTAGAACCTATTTTATGATATTTTGAAATTTTTTGAATATATTTAATAAAACCACGGCATGAAATTTGTGTTTTATTCCTTTTCAAGTTCACAAAATAATTTTTTTTGATAAAAAGCGAATGTCATGTGTTCGGTAAATTGCCCGGTTATCATTTATGTGTTAAGTGCAATTTAAAAATTATTTTTTTGGATTTATAAATTAATTAGAAGCATGAATAATTGTATTTTTGGGTCCTTTTGTGGATTTCAAATGTGTATTTTGTTTTAAAAACAAATTGGATTTGGTTTACAATAGGTTTTGGCCCGTGATGCCGGAAAATGGCCCATTTCACATCCTTATGAAAATGTTTGTGTTTTGAATTTGTAACCTGAGTGTTTTAAGGGATTTATGAAATTGGTTTTATACTGTATATGGTGTGTACACACCTCCTTAATAAGAGTTAAATGCATACCTTTTTTCAAATTTTATTTTTCCGAAAGGTTTACAGTTTTGTTTGGCATTTTTATTGTAAAAATGGTTTCCATGTGTATTTCATGTTATATCATATGGGGCCATTTTATTTTCCATGAAATTTTTTTAAAAATTGGTTTTGGGCTTCCAAATATTTTTTTATATGGTATTTACAGGTTTTTTTCCTTAATGTATAATTTTTGAATGGATTTTACATGCAAGGCATCATTATACATGTTGAAATTGTTTTATGAAAATTTAGGTGGTTTATTGATCCATGAAGGAAATGTGAGACATGTGTGTGAGATGTTTGATGTGTGTATTAATTTTAAATGTAATATTCATGAAATAATGTTATTTTATATATGTGTAACATATTTGAGCACAAAAATGGAAAACCTGAATATCTATGTGGGAAGACATATACTAGTATGCTAGTGATCCGGAGGAGTTTTTTTTCTATTTCATGTAGCAAGTTTGATGATGACAACACTAACTAAACTATGATGCTTATGATGTTGGGGGCCATTAGTATATTTATTATTGTCCTACTAGTGGCTTTTGTGCATGATAATGGATATTTTTTTTATGGTTACTTTTACACTAAGATACGAGGTACCTAGGGCCCACCACGAATTAGTGCCTAGGGGTGTTCCTGTGACTTGTGCTCATTGGATATTTTGTTCTTACTCTCACCATACAATGCGCTTAGTTGGTAAATTAAGATGCGTGTGTTTTTTAGTTAAATTTTTACCTTATTTAAATCAACTATTTTGAAAAAAAATTTCACTTTGAAGTTTCACATCTTTGAAAAATTGTTACTAGAATTCTTGTTTATAAAACATTAAAGTTTTTTCTAATAATTATGATAGCATGGAACCACATTTGGAAAAAATAATTTTATATCGAGTATTTTAATCTTAAAATTTATGGTTATTTTATTTTAAAGCAAGTTCATTGGGAATAGAATATCGGGCTAACTTACTGAGTTTAATACTCATGCCTATAGTCTTCTTCTGTTTTTTTCCCTTGTGTAGGTTTCAGCTTGTGTTCATTCTCTTTGGGTGATGTGTAATAATTTTTTTGGAGAGTGACTAGTGGGGTCACATGGTGTTAGTTGTTTGTCAGGTTTGGTTGGTTGAGTTGTTGGTTTAGTTGTGCTTTCGGTTTCCTGTACAATTAATGTTTAGTTCAATTTTAATGTAAATGTATTTTGGTTTGTCTGTTACTTTACATTGTTTGTTTGATTGTTTATATTTGGGCCAAATCATTCCCTTTTGTACTCTATTTATTTTCTCGATGCTTGTCTCCATAACAGGAGGATCGAGAACGCCTCTCGGGACTTGTCATAGGTTGGCATGGGTGATCGCTTCAGGGTCGACTTGCCTTGGTTCGTGACATGTAAGGTCTTTTTTTTTCTAAAGGAGTATTTTATAAAAAGTGTTAGTATGGAAATATAGTTTTGAAATATGGTCATATTTAACATGTACTCCTCTTAGTGAATTGAATTGTTTTTTGGACGTTTTTGTGTTGATGGTTTCCATTACTTTCTACATAATTGGATTTAGATATTTGTTTTCATGGTACATAATGATTCTTTGGGATTGTGACAGGTTTGGTTAAGAGTTTTTTTAGGAAGTGAGTTTTTTGTATTATTTATATGATATTTAATGACTATGGGTTAGTTTTACTACCTTATATATTAAAAAATTATGATTCATTTTTAAAGTGTTTGTAATGCTTCTCAATAGGAATATATAGATTTGGTTTGATTATAATTTCATGAGAATTATAAAAATGATAGGATAACTTGTTGATATAACTTTTAAAGTTGTGATATTTATGAAATTTCGAAAAAAATTTATTTATGGTGGGTAAAGCATTGAAACATGTTTGAAAAAGCTAAAAATCATCTATAATGACTTGGTTTTAGTGCCTATTATGTATTAGAAATTTTTTGTGGGAAAAAAATAAAAAATGGGATCTAATTGAGTTTTTTTCATATAGGTAATATTTTCCTAGGAAATATGCATGGTTTTCCAAAACCATAGATCTCATTTTAGTGGAAAAATCATGTCTAGATAATGGGTTTTCAAAGTGTGAAATATAATTCTTCATGTACAAAAACTTCATAGAAAAACTCACACGGTTGGTGTATGGTTTCAAAAGTGTGTATAGTAATCATATTGGTTGGAAGGTGACTAAAAACATTTTTTATCCATCCATTGACTCTATAATCCCATTTAATTCATTGGATATGGTCATTGGATATCCTAAATGTCTTAATGGATGTTGAAGATATATGTTCAACTTCAAATGGTTATAACATTCAATCTTGGAGTCTTTTTGGGCTCTCTGAGCTATTAAATTGATGTTTTCAACTATCTCTACACCATCTACTATTGGGTGAACCAGATAGACAATTTTTTATTTCATAAAAATAGGTTTGAGATACATTAGAAATTTCATTTCATGTTGGGATACCAAGTTATATATTCTATATTGATATTTTCGAAGGATAAAATGAAACCATTAAATTTGAATTAATGATATTTTTTTCAATAAAAATTAGGTTTTATATACAAAAAGAGATATATGAATAAAATAAATAGGGTTTTAGTGAGTTTGAGTTTAAAAATAATTGGTGAATTTTAATGTATATATATATATATATCTTATAAAAAAGATTATTTTTGTTAATTTCTATGAGTCTGATTTCATGGGGAAAGAAAGTTTTTGAATTTTATGATTAGATGGTCTATTAATTAAGGGAAATTGTTTGGTTACATCAAAAAAATTGAGGTGATGTATTATTTGGAGATATTAATAATATGTTGTGTTGTTATGGTCGGAAAATCCCCTAAGGATTATCATATTTACAAATTTATAAGATATTCTTATGGGGAATTTACCAGGGTAATATCATCAAGTGAATTTGTTTTTGATAAAATAAAAAGGGAATTTAACAATGTCAAAAAATATTTTAAATTTATATCATTTTATCTATTCAAAATGATTTAGGATTTCAAAAGAAAACCTGAGGGGGAATTATGAGGAAGAAAATAATTATAGTGGGGGTGATTATGACAACCCCATTCTTTCATGTTTTCAATAAATATAATTATAATAATAATTTGGGAATTTAAAAAAGGAAAATTTGGAATTTTAGAAAATTGTAACTGATTCATTGTTTGAGGAAGATTTATAAACATTTAATTTTAATCAAGCATCCTTTGAGACTTGAGATAATGGTTATTGCACAGTTAGGGCATGGTTATGGAAACCATGAATTGAATAAATGTATTCTCAGTGTGTAGTGAACAATTGATATATATTTTGGGTAACCGTTAAAATGATATTGTGAATCCCTATTATTTGACCTGAAACCTTGTTTTTCATGTCTCAACTTCTAAATTACCACCATAACCATTTTATAGATTATTATAATTTTGTTATTGAGTGTTTATTACCATTAAAAAAATTGAGTAATGTGTTTACAATATTTTATTTGATGTTTTATAAGAATATAGGTGTAGAATTATGTTTATTATTGTAAATGTTAGAATTATTATAGTTATGTTAAATTAATTACATGAAGTGGGTAAATGATATGTAAGTGTGGTTTTATGATTTTTATTATTACCACTTGATAAAAATACATTAATCTGATGTTATTTTTATCTTTTAGTATTATTATTATTATTATTATGTGTCTTCAGCTGCATGGGGTCCCTCAGGATATGGGGGAGTTGTTCCAGCATGTCATGGAATTGTTAAGGGATGCTTCTATCATTACATTGGAAATGTAATTTCATATGAAGTAGAATTATAGCATGTTATTCATGTGATTAAATATGATCTTCACATTGAATAGTAGTTTTAATGGGTTGAATCTGATTCAATGCTCGCACAAGAATCATTGATGTGCTAATCCAAAAATATCTCATAGAGGATTCTTACACATTGGCTACAATTACTTCAAGTTATTGATGGTCTTAACTTGAATGTTAAACATGATTATAGAGGAGAAAATCATGTGGTTAATGCTCTCTCAATGAAATCAGTTATTGAAGATATCTCGATGTGGACCTTTGTCTTGCCACATTTTTGTTCACATCTTTTTTATTCATATGCTTGAGGTGAAACTTACACTCACCTTTGTAGACCCTCTTTTTAATGTCTCTCATTTATTTTCAATAAATTCTTAGGATTGAGTTAGCTCGATTCCAGGGATATTTATTATTTATATTATATTTACATTGCATAAAATTGGTAGATTCCCATTCTTTCGCCATGCGGGATGTGCTCTCTGCTCAAGGAGGAAAGCATTCTTTCTTCCACTCCTTCGATCACCATGGAGGATCATCAAGCGAGATAAGGTATACATCCATCTTAACCTTATTTTCATTTCCCCTCCACATTTTCCCTTCCCCCTTCTCATATTATTCTAAATTCTAGGGTTCATGTCATCAGAAATTAGGGGATTTCCATGTTAAGGAAATCCCCCCAAATATAATGTGGGTTTTTGTTCTAAAATGGTGTTATCATCTTTTTTTATCATAGATTCACCATCACTTCTTGAAGATGTCATGTTTTTGTCGAAATTTGGGTTGGTGGTTCTATATAACACTGTTTACTAGTATTTTTCTTAGTGTTTGGTTTTTCTAAATGGATTTTTTGTATTATGAAATATTTCAGTTATTTACCTATGATGATTTATCAAGATATTTTCATGATTTTGTTTATAAATTATGTTATGTCAGAGGAACTCTCATAGATTCTATAAATAAAATATTTCTCATGAACTTTGGCACACTCTAGGCGTTATATAAATTGTTCTAGAGTCTTGTAACACTTTAAATGAATTTATAGTGGATATTATCATTCAAGTTTGTTTTTATTAAGTGGGTTCTATTAATTAACTAACATTTATTATCAAAAGTTTGATTCCATAAACTAAAGTTGTTTTTTAAGATGTTTTCAGGACTTGTTTTCATTCAACTGGATTTATAAGTGTGGTTTGAGACAAGTTTTGCTCTTATAAAAGAATCCTTCACTATAACATATTTGGTCATGGTCAGTGTTAGAAATGGTCATTATCAATGCCAAAAAAGTCTTGACAGACTAAGATCCCCTAAAAGCCAATGTCCCTTATCAATTCTAAGAAAAGCATTGATAAAATTCAAAATAAGATTTTTTTTTGTTCTACCCAAACCTTTTATCAGTTCCCCTTATTAGCGTCATAAGCTCAGCACACCCACCCCACAATCTGCTTAAGCCCAGAGCCCTGTTTTCAGCACTTTGCACCCACTTTTTCAGTGTTTTTTTACGTCCATTTAGCATTTCTCGATCCTGGATTCGAACTATGGACCTAAACCTTCAAGTCTAATTCCTTTACCACAACACCATCGAGAGTTTTTTAATATTTTATCATATATTTATATTTATATAAAATTCATTTTAATTTTTATATCTATTTATTTAATTATATATATTTACATAATTATTTTGAAATACATTTTTAAAATATGTTTATATATTCTATATTTAGATATAAATTTCATACATATTTACATGTATATTTATTTATATGTGTATCTATTTACATATACATTTAAACTTATTTACATACAATTTCTTTTTTATATTTAAATATTTTATAAATTTTTTATTAAATATTTATTGTAAATACATTAATACATATTATTTAATGATAATGACATATTTATTAAAATATATTTATATATGATGTATTTACCAAATAGTTACACACAAATACACACACATTTTTATACAAAAACATACACATTAATATTTCACACATATGTGCAAAAATAATTACATATATCTATTTATTTACACATATTAGAATATAAAGATAAATATATATATATATTAAAATATGTAAATATTTAACTATTAATAACACTAAAATATGAAAAATATTAAAATTTAAACCCTAAAATATGCATATGAGTGCAATACCAGATAATAAATTCAGTATCCAATTAGAAAAGAAAAGAATTCCTCCTCAAATGAGGCTGAAATTCCATCAAATGTTTTAGAATTAAGGTTCTCTGAAAAAATCTATTTTGGGGGTTTTCCGAGATTTTTTGGAATTGATAAAACCTCAATTGGGGTTTCATTAAAAGAACATTTATTTTTGACATGTTTCGATTTGATATGTGTTAGAGCTCAAACGGACTCCCAGATCAAAATTTATGATCCTTTAAAATTTATGTTATGTTTTTCAACTTATATTTGATCATTCATTAATTTATTGAATTTTTATAATATATTTAGGTATAATTTCCAACGATAGCTCATGGATGTGTCAAAGAAATTGCAAGTGAATCTGTTGGTTTGGGGACTTGACATCGTGACCACGCCCCAAACCCAACCCACTTGTACCACCCCATCCGACCCCATAGGGTATTAATTTTATTTATCCAATTGTTATTAAATGGAAATTAATCAATGGAAATTAGCAAATTATTAATTAATATTATTTTATAAGTCATATTCAGTCGTACATATATTCATATTTAGTCTTATATAAATCATATTTAATAAAATATATTATATTTATTTTAATATAAAGATGATTATAAATTATTATATGATTTTTAATGAATTATATTTTTTTATGAAATATATCTTTCATTAGTGTTAAAGAAAAACTGGAAAAATGAAACCTCTATCAATTCTAAAAAATGATGATAAAAGTGACTTTTATTAGCACTAAAAAAATGCAGACAAAGTGGTATTTGTATCATTGTTTTTAGAATTAATAAAGGGTATCATTTAATATTTCATGTTTTGTAGTAGTTTATTATGAATATATATCATTTTATTTATTATGTCTTCTATCATTCATGTAGTCTTATTGTGGCATAGAGACTTTTATGTTACTGGATGGTGATATATTTGTACAGTTAACTCAGATTACTCTTTATCATTGATGAAGTGTAAATCATTCTCATTATCTTGTCAACATACAAACATAAAGAGAATATATCCCCATTATTATTTATCAAATCTTTTTATTAATTATAACATATTTTTGTTATTTTATAATTATTTTAATGATTTTTATTTAATTAAATTTTTATTATAAATCAAATTCTTTTAGATTTTATTTGTTATCTTTCTCTATTTTCACATAATTCCATTTAATTTATTTTTTATAAATTATGTTTGAGATATTTTTTTCATCAAGGTAGCTTGAAAATAGGGACTGAGTAACTTATTTTGGAACTTATACGAGGAGAGTGAAATAGAAAGTGGCATTAGAAAAAATAAAAAAGATCCAAAGTACAATCTCTTATTAACAACGTGCCAACACGTATCAAAACACTTCCATCAACCTCACCCCGCAAGGCAAGGTTTAACGACCGCAAAAGATGGCGATCTTATATGGTAGCACTATAATGAAGTTGTTTCCTTCTCATCGCTGAAATGGGGACGACACACGACATGGGTGGCGGTGGTCCTTCCTAAAGACGTGACTCATCAAATAATTTTCCTAAAGATGAACCCACGGGCTCTGCCTCCCAAGATGTGGGTCCACAGGGCCACTGATAATGTAATAGGAAAAAAATCCTGTTGTGGAGGATGGTGATGGGGCCATAGCATTTATAGAGAATACAAAGGATATTAATGCAACCCAACCATTAAACACAACTCCCTTTTCTATAACATATTTCATTTTCCAACTGAGGATTCCATTTTTCATGAAAAAATATGTTTATAGAGAATTTTTCTAATGAAAAATATGAAACTAATAATTATGGACTAGATGGAAACATAGTGGAATAATGGAGAAATTGGATGGGGTTTTAATGTTTTCATTGACAAGACATTATCATGATTGTCATTAAATATCAGAAAAAGTCATGATGGGTTTGATGAGGTAAAGTTGCAAACATTGGTGCATAGATCCTAAATAATCAATTGGTGGAAAATTTTGTTATATATGGTTTTTAACATTTTTTAATTAATTGGATTTTGGTTTTCTGATCTTGGACCGTCGAGCAACAAATGATTTGATGCTCAGTAATTCGAGCACACGACAACCATTCGGCACTCTCCACCCATTTCATTTTCTTAATTTTTTTGTATATGTTTATATTATACAAATATATTTATATATTTATATATTATATTTATATTTATAATTATATAATTTTTGATATATTTTATTTATATTTATATTTATAATTAAATAAATATATTTATAATTATACAAATGTATTTATAATTTTGTTTATAAATTTATAATTATAGTTATATTATATTATATTATATTATATTATATTTATGTAAGTAAATATTTATAAATTTTTATATATATACAATTATTAACATTTAAAAAGAATATTATAATTATAATTTAATTTATATTTACAAATTTATATTTATATTTATATAAATTAATTTATATTTATAATTTTATAATTATAAAAAAAATATAACTAATTTTTTTAATATATTTATATCTTATATTTATAATTTTATAATTATAATTATATATATATGTTAGGTGCTTGGGGGGGAAACTATATTAAACACACGCACACAGGTTGGAAAGACAGACCAAAACCACCAAAAGAGATGACCCATCAATCATGATTTATTATTCAGTACATGGTCCGTGGACCCAGGGGGCATGAAACCCATTATGTGACCCAAATGCCCATTAACTGGCTTGAGGGCCTAGTGTGGCGTCATGCCTACATCATACTGCCTGCGTCACTAGATATGTTTCATGCATGCGTCATTCATGTGTCACCGTCTGTCTCCTAGACGTGTATAAAACTTAGAATATATCAATGTTGACACTCCTCAATACCACAACCCTGTGTATACACATGTTTATAATTATATTTATATTCATAATAAAAAATATTAATAACTCACCACTATCTATGGAAGAGGAACAATCACTGACATGGGATTTTCCTCGGAAGGTTTTGAATTCGTTAATTTCAACAAGTAATTAAAACTACCTTCAATTTCTTTTGATTTGAAAATTTATAAATAAATATAGATTCTAAAACAACATTTAATTCATTCAATAAATATGTTATTATATATATATAATGTGTTACTCCAGAATAAATCAACACACACTCTTATATACCATAATAATGCATATAAACCTCAGGGCCACTCCATGTCTGACGTGTATGTGGCTCCAGTGTGACATCCCCATCCCAAAATCCACTAAACCAGTTCCTTGAGCTAGGTTGCCACATGACCTAAAGCGCACCTCCCCATACGCCAGAGGTTACCGACTAGTAGTGAGGGTCTAAGGGATAATGTGGGGAGACTATAACATCTTTAAAAGAGTAAGTCACAACATATATCATATGAAATAAAAGAAACAATAAAAAATAAAATAGAAACATGCATTACTAATTAGTTTTCAAAAAGGATTAAAACCACGACCAAAAAATAAATATGCAATGTCATTCTAAGAGTTCCAAAGTGAAGAAAACAAAAAATAAAGATCAATGAAATCATCCTCAAAATGGGTCCTGACTCCAAATCTGGATCCTCATCCATGCACATCTGAAGCCCAACTCAACTCCCAAGCATAGGACATTTTCCCTTGTCTTGACCTACAACTAGGAAATCTACTCAGGTACCCAATGGTGGCCCGAGTAGGGTGTGAGTAAAATTCAGTAGGTCATCACCAATGGTGTCTAAAAAATATCCAATCTAAATAGATAGTGAATAAAAGTACTAAATAAAAGAGAACATAACACAAGATAACTTAGATTGAATTAGTGAACAATATTTACTCTATCCATTTACATCATTACTTCCATTTTCATCACTTAATTCATTTTCATCACTTATTCTATGGGTTAGGCATTTATATCATTTTTAATTTGGCCTAAGCCACTCAATTACTATGCATAAGGGAATAAGAGAAGCTCCCTATCTCACTAGGGATAAAAATTTCACAAACAATTATATCACACTTACCTTGGAGCCTTGATCTAAGTAGTCTCATAAATTTCAACCATTAGGGGCATAGGGCCTCAGTCCCCTTCCCTAACCCAGGAATTATAGGGGTGGGTTTTAGAACATAAGTCTAACACGAACTGTGGGTGTAGATGGTCAAGTCCATTACCTCACAACAACTAAGCAATGTGTACATTCTTATTTATCCATTTAACACAAATATCATACCAACAACCATACACAATCAATACATAGAACAATCACACTTCATACTTATTCAATATGTAACTCAACATCAAGACTTAACCCATTTCCACATTTACCATTAACATTGTGCAACCCATTTAACCCATTCCCATTTCTCATGCCTTAACATATTATGTATTTTCAACAAATCCCATAGATTAGTCTATTTAACATATTCATCAATTTACATGCCCTAACCCATTTACACATTTTAATTACAAACTCATAATCCATTTGTGACATTTACTTTATTTCATTTATCCCTTTCAAATTATTCTTAACGAACCCTTATACAATTTCCAATAACTTGACATAACTACCATTAGTGCCTTTAGATGATTTGAACTTTCATGTCAATATATTTTTCAGGGAATCTATTTCAACACAATTGTAATCTATTCTTATTATCATAATTTTCCTAGTTCAGGAATATGGGAACACCCCTTGGGTAGCCCTAAACTATTCTAATCAATCTCAATGCATCCCATGGGGATTATAAGAGGTAAAATTCACCATTTAGCCAACCATTTTACCAAATAATACTGAAGGAATAAAATTCACAACAAGAAAGGATCAAAAGAACAACCACACAATCACACATCAATATAAAGACTATAAGATATTACTTGGAGACCACCTACCTCGATTCTGAAGATGAATGCATGCTTAACCTCAACCTTTGAATCAGATTCAAATACCCTTTGAGGCAAAAACCTATGATCCATTGGAAAAGGGGGTTTTTGGTATTTAGAAGAAGAATAATAAAACCACAATCCCTAATCTGAAAATGAAAACAAAGAGGAGTGTTAGAATTTACTAGAGCATTGATCCACACCCAACGACATTCTGAATACCCTATAAATGAAGGAGACCAATCCTTGGAAAGCCTTGGCCATTCTGTTTCACTGCTAGGGTTTCTAGGTAAGAAATTGGGTAGAACACTTAAAATCCCAATGGGAAAAAATGCTAAAAACCAACTTTTAATGGGGAACATGGATTGGCTGCAGGGTTTTCCAAACTACGAGCCAACTGTGTGACAACCTCTATACAAGTGGGGTCTAAGTCACATGATTACCTCGGGATCCTATGTAGTTTGAAAAACCATGCACCAACTGTGTGGAATAGATCTATCCAAAGCCACATAGTTTGGTCTCCCCCTAGAACGGTTTACTAAACCATGCACTCCTCCTTCTGGATAGCACAGTTTGGGTGCACAGTTACCCATAACCATACACCAACCCTGAAACATGCACTAGATGACCATTTTACCCTACTTTTATGTCCAAACCCCCCATAACTCTTCTAATATTCCTCATACACCTGGTAAAAATTTCACTAACAAAATTTAATAGATTTAAACTAAAATTTAAGCAAGGAAAGACCTCATCGATGTTCAGGATCTTCCATTCTGTGTACCAAATGTAGGTAAGAGTTCTTCCTCGTGTTGTGCCTCTACCTAAATAGAGGGAGAAAATGGTCATGGGGTTGATACTATTGTGTACTACTCTGTTAGGGATGAAAGATAAATCATAAGTGTTGTGGGTGCCTCCTCATATTCTTGAGCAAAGGAATACCCAACATAATATGTGTATCCATATGTCCCTGACTATATATTCATGAAAAGATCTCCTAAATATTTAATAAATGTGATATCAAATAATTCACCGCCGATGAAAGTTTCTCTCGAGGTCTACAGAAGCAATGATATTATAGCGAGGTCTCAGATTGTAGACGGTCTATACATATCAACCACATGACATATCTATTGGAGTTGGTGTCCTAGAACACACTATTTGTACTTTGATTACATAAATATTCAATGTATTGAATATTAATGAAACTTTTTATTACATATTCTTTGTTGTTCTGCATGACTCTGATATAATAATTTCCTAGAGTACACATCTTATTGATAAGGTCATGGAAATTCCCCACTATGATGAGGACCTTGATGTGCTATGAGGATATTCTGAAATAGTGTTCTCTGGTTGGATAACAAACTATGGTGGGACATATAGTACATAGACTTTCTGGTGTGAGTACTCATAAGAATATAATGATTCTTATCATGAAGTTCACACTTGGTAATCTCCATGATGGGAGATTATGAGAACATACCCACCAATAAGAATTTTACATGTTTTTGTGTCATCATATATTCCTATCTATGAGTGTGTGTGATGGTCTTTAGACTTTAAGATTATTATTAATTCATGTTACAACTCATGTACTTAGATATATTTCGTAAACCATGATGATAAATGTTCAGGGAAAAGAGTGATACATTGGGTGCATCACGAGTGAAAAGTCATTAATGAATAAGTCTAGAAAGGAGTTTTCCCTTATATCTTTATGGAATATGATATCTTGGACCTTTGATTGGAATATAACTATCACATAAAATTCCATGGACTTGGTGGAATGACGTGTTTATTTTAGATAGTCAAATAAATACATATCGAGCATATATGATGGTTACATGGATGTGAAACTATCTTGATGAGATATTTTGGGAAAGGGATTATATTACACAGTGAACATTCATATGTGTTTTTCAATGTTGCAACATTAAGTTCATTCTCTTTGGTGCCTTGAGATGTTGCTAAACAGTAATCTTGGACGTTAGGTAGGTCCGCCTAATGTGAATGAGAACGAATCATAGAGGGTGACAAACTAAATTTTTCAATTGATCCTGACTAAAATATATTTGAGTTTAATTAATGGAATAATTATTATTCTCATGTCTGAGGAATAATTCTTTTAAAATTATATTTTTTCACATAAACTAAATAAATATTTATTCGTTGACATGTGAATAAAATATTTATTCACTATATTGTGAATAAAATGTTAATTTATGAATAAATTATTTATTCGGTTATTCAATAAATGATTGAGGAGTTCGAACACATCAATACTTAGTCCGGTGAAAAAATTTAATTAACAGGACTGTTACATAATATTTGTTATTGTGCAAGTTAGAATTCACAAAAAAAACTAGTAATAATATAATTATTATTATGGGTAATGGGGGTTATTAATGTTAATAAATGTTATTTAATAACTGATATGAAATTAAATAATATTTTAACTTAAATCCTAACTCTATAAATAGATGACTATGTCTATTTTATATAGTATCCAACATTGAGAATAGACAATTGTTGCGCACAAAAAATTCTCTCTCAACTCCTTCTCTCTCCCTCTAAATAACGGTATGTTTAAGAGAGATTTCTTTAAGGACGAAGAATGATTAATCAAGAACGAACAATGAAAAACATTCGAATCAACACACTAGCACCCTGAGATTGAGTGGTGTTTCTCGAAGATCATAGGAGGATGTGTGGATCACCGCAAGAGGTATTCTATCTTTGGATCCTCACAACATGATGAAGGTAATCTAAAAGGGTCTTTTTGGACGATCAAGATTCACTAATGAAGAAAGAACCTGAGCCTAGGTATTTATTTCATCAAATATTAAATAAAAAAATTATAAATTTTATGTGAAAGATCCTCACAATTGGTTTTAGGCAATGAATATTAAAATAATTTTAATATGTCTCCCACCTCCTCACGATTCCGCAACACTCAAAACATTCAAGTGGTATTAGAGCAGTCATGCATAGATTTATAATTATTTATTTGATTTTTGATATATCCACAATCGTGGTTAGATATACATTTCATGTAATTATTTATTTAATAATATTTTAATTAACATGTTATCAACAAATTAATCATGTTTTTTTAGGGTTTCATTTTCTTAAAGGTTTAAGAAAAAATGAAGAAAGACTAGAGATGTCATCCAGAAGTTCCAAATCATTGGCCGGTAAAAATAGGTTACACGATGTGAGGCTAGAGCACATGTCGTATTACCATTCGCATTGTATCTAGATGCATCGAGGAATTAATTACACATGGTTCTTTTATTGCATAACACATGTTTATCAGGACAACCCAACACACGGTAAAAAGATATAGAGTGTGTATCTAGCATGTACACACCATGTAGTCCAACCGGGTTAACACGCAAAAACCTCAGGAATGTGACTTGGATACACGAAAACTGAGGTATATGCCGTGTAGCTACATGTACATGTAGTGTACTCTCCAATTAATGGAAAAAATAAAATTATATTAAATTTGAAAATTGAAGGATAAAAAATTATTTTATTGATTGTCACACCATTGTGTGTTTGAAAATTTAATAATGGTTTTAATTTTTTTTAAATTCTCAGTTAATTTTTTATTATTAATATGTCATTATTTTTTATGCTGTTTATTTTCCATGAATGTCATTAATTATGGGTATATCATAATAATCATCCATTTATTTTCCAGGACACTTGAATTTCATGGGAGGGGAGTTCTCTCGAGGAAGAGTATGAGGATATGCATACATGTATCTTTTTGTGTGCTTAGAATAATTTATCTCTTAGTCAAATTGAAACTGATTCCATGATCATCCATGACTCGATGAATGGAAAAATTTCCCCACCATGGTTGACTAATTATATTATCAGGAAGTGTAGAGGTGGCCTCAACAACAACAACACCATGTTTATTCATAAATGGTGTGAAGGAAAAAAGTTAGCAGATTCTTTGACATCCATGGTGGTGGCTGATCAAGGTATCAATATAGTTTGTTTCTATAGTTATCTTCAAATGAATCTGGAAGGGGTTTACTTGATCAAGGGAAACCAGCTTAGCCTTTATTATTTTTGGCCTCCGTAAAATTGTCTTGTCTGGACTACCCATAATCTTGTTTATTGTGGGTTTCTTCCATTAATAATAACAAAATGCAGTGTTGGATGGATGTGTATATTCAAATAAGATTGTATACTCATTAAGGTGAAAGGTAATTAATTAATTGATTGATGGATTGATTAATGAAATATCATTTATCATAAATAATAAAATAATTAATAATGAAATGAAAGCTTGTAGTTTACTTTTGTGTATTTGTTGCATAATTGATTGTTCATGAGCTTGAATAAGACCTGTGTATGTGTTGGATATTTTAATTTAATTTATTTCATGAGTTTTCAGTTATTTAATATTTATTTAAATGATGGTCTGCGAGTCATCCCTCATTCTATTATTGTGTAGGACCTATGAATCCAAGGATATTTCTATAACTCCCTTTAACCAATCATTTGGTTCCCCTCACCTGCATGTGAGTAATAAATATTCTTAATTAATAGAGTATCCCAAGGAATATATAGGTGGTTCAATATGGAACCATAATGATGCCAACCCAGGTGATACACTATTGGATATGTGGAATGTTGTAACTCATTCCAAGACCGACAATAAGATTTATTTTCTCTAGGTCAAAGTTCGATTTAATATCCTCTCATTAAATCAATTTTCAGCTAAAGCTCATGAATGGGTCATTTAATTAATTATTTAAATCTACCTATGCTATTATTTAGTTTATGGATGCAAGATCGCGATCACTTAATGAAATGAATTAATGCGAAAATATGGAAATTAAATAAATGAATTATTCATAAATGATTTATCCAAAATTTTAATTAATTAAGTAACATCCACTTAATATTAACAATATGTGTAAAGGATAAAACAAGATAAAATTTATGGATAATAAATAAAAATAAATCAATTAAATATTAATCAAAACTAATCCTTTCATTACATGGTTGGGAATGAAACCATAGAACTAAGTGTAGTACATGAAAAAAGTCTTCACACTTAATTTTATTAGGTAGTTCTAATGAGATTTTTTGGTAAACTTAACCGAAATTGTATTGAGTTTAAAGAACAAAGTATGTTCAATAAAAATTTGGAGGAAAGTGTTGAGGAAATCCATGCCAAGATTTCAAGACATGGGAATCCACTCAACCGATCAAGGAGCTGAAAGTACATAGTTGGAAAGAAATCCTACCTAATTACATTATTATGGTTTTCATGGATAAAGTTTGGATCATTAATAAATGTATTGGGTATCCTTACTTCTAGATTGGTAAAGAATCTAGACATTTTGAGTTCAATGGTGAGAGTTACTAAGACTTGATAAAATAATGGATGATTTAATAAATAGACAAATAAAAACATTTAATTTATTATATCTCACTTATTTTTTAATAATGAAAATTACTAATAATCTGATCTTTTTAATTGTACAATAAAATTACAATTTCATTATCCAAACTATCCCTAAAATCAATATTGGAGAAAGATAACATCTTAACTGGAAGTAATATATAGGAGTGGTTTATATGACCTCAGGTTGTTCTATGTCATGAATGAAAATATTACATGCTATAATCCTCAATGCTTGATATTCCTACTAAATAGGTGAGTGGTGAAGAGTTCCTTCTCTATGAAAAACATTTGAGCAACATGGTTGACGTTCAATGTTTGATCCTTCTATTTATGTCTAGTAGACTAATGAAGTCTCATGAAAACATGGATGTGTATAGAAAGTTTAACACCTCCACGGTCTTTATTAGGAGATAGATAGATAGGAATAGTTTGAGATTTCCAAGGAACTCTTTCAGAGAAATCTTGGAGAGAGTTACCCAACTAGGCTTCATGTATCCAATATCATTGTCCATATTGAACAACATTGAGAAGTCTATACCAAATCTTCTTACACTTATTCACCAATTATATAAAGATACAAAGTGTGAAAACCCTTTTACCCTTATGGTGAAAAAATGGAAAGGTAAAGTGTGGAGATTTAAGTCCAAATCTTGTTCACACCATTCCATGAAGAGGAAGATCAAGGGGAAATAAAAGGAACATAATGTTGCCTATTTCATAGGTGGAAAGTAGGGACATTGGAAGAAAACTTACACCCAAATAAAGAAGAAAGGGGAAGCTTTAGGTTCATTTTTTATCAAGTACAATTTATCGGTTTCTTAAAATTGGTTATTAGATATAGCTTGTGGTGCTCACATATATATTCAAATACAAAAACCAAGTAGAATCAGAAATATTATTTGAGGAGAGGTAGAAATTTGAGTAGCCAATGGATCTAAACTTGCTATTGTAGATATTAGGGACTACCACCTTACACTGCTAACCCGAATGATCTTTGTTTTAAAGGGTTTTAATTATGTGCATTTAGTTACCAAAAACGTTATTTATATATCCAGACATCATATGGATTGATTTTTTTCAAATATGGGAATACATATTGATTATTTTATAAAAATAGTATTTTTTATTTTAAGGAAGATTTAAATAATGGTCTTTATATTTTGGATTAAACGAACAAATTAATGCAAATCGATAACAAATTAAATTCACATGACTCATACCACATCCAACTTTGGAATCACTAGATATTTCATGTAAATGAAAAGTGATAGAGTAAATTACATCAAGATGGATATTTATATTCTTTTGAACTAAAACCACTTGGTGTTTGTCACACCTGTTTATAAGAAAAAATTTCCAAATTCCCATTTAGTGGGAAAAATGAAAGTGAAAATGATCATATTCAATTAGTTAACACTGATACATGTGGACTATTTCCTATTGAAGAAAGGGATGGGTTCTCATACTTTATAACTTTTACTGATTATTTTAATAGATATGGATATGAAAACTTATCGAGGTTTAAGTTAGATTATTTTGAAAAATTAAAGGAATACAAGAATAAAGTTGATAACTATCTTGGTAAGAATACTAATAAACTTTTCTTAGACTATGGTGGAGAATATCTTAATCAATACATCATTGATTATCTATAGGAGTTTGGGATTTTGTCTCAACTCAGTCCTCATTATATGTCTCACTAGAATGGTGTAAGTGAAAGGAGAAACCACACCTAGATAGGTATTTTTAGATCAATGATGAGTCATGGAAGACTTCCATTATCCTATTAGGGATACGCATTACAAACAATAACATACATACTAAACTGAGTGCCAACTGAAGTAACAGATGATATACCCTAACAATTATGGAATGGAAAGTAACTTGTGTTTTCATAATTACATGTGTGGGGTTGTGAAGCCTTTGTTAAGGCCTCTTCAGGTAACATGATTTCACCCTGAGGCACAGAGTGTATCATTATAGGAAATAAAAAATAAAAAAGGTATAATACCTATAGAATCCATCATACAAAAAGGTTGTGGTTGACAGAAGTCCCAAATTTCTTGAGGAGGATCTTATCTCTAAAATATATAGGGGAGTGAGATAGATTTAGATGAATTTGATGCACAAGTTACACAAGAGTTTGCATAAGAAAAAATTTCACAAAACGTTGTGGAAGAATAAATTGTTCTAGAGAGACACTAACGATGTTGGAGTACTAGAGATGTTAGAGTACTAGAATGGTATGGTTTTTTAGTCAACAAGGATGGTGAATCATTATTAGTTGATAATAATGATCCTATAAACTACAAGGAAACAGTAAGTGGAACAGATCTTGCAAAGTTTCATGAAGTCATGATTTCTAAAATGGATTCCGTGTACCAAAACCAAGTATTATGTTTGGTAAACCCTCTAGTAGATGAAAATACCATTGGTTGAAAATGGGTATTCAGGGAGAAACTGGATATGGAAGGATAACTCAGTACCTATAAAACATGAATAGTTGCAAAAGTTTTTAAACATTATCATGACATTGACTACGATAAAACCTTTTCAATAGTTACAATAAAGAAATCCATCAAAATTACACTTTCCATTGTGGTTTTCCATGATTATGAGATTTGGAAAATGGATTTAAAAAAATACTTCCTTAATGGGAACTTTTAGGAAGATGTATATATGACACAACCTGAAGGGTTTGTGACTCCAAAGGATGCCGAAAAAGTATACAAGTTAAAAAGATCAATTTATGGATTAAAGTAATCATACAGGTCATGGAACATTCATTTTTATGGATCTATAATAGAATTTGGCATCATAAATAATGAATGTATGTTTTGTGTCTATAAATGGTTTAGTGGGAGTGAAATTGACTTATTAATAGTATACGCAGATGACATATTACTCATTGGAAATGAAATACCAATCTTAATGTCTGTTAAGGTGTGGTTGAATAAAAGTTTCTGTACGAAGGATTTGGGTGAGGAAACATATATTAAGGGGATCAAGATCCATCATGATAGATCCGAGAGGTTGCTCTGCCTAATTCAAAGTACATACATTGAAAAGATACTGAAGAGAATTATTATGGAACAATACATGAGGGGATTATTTCCAATGTCACATGGAATTCATGTTTCCAGGAAAATGTGCCCTAAGACACATGGGGAATGAAATTGAATGACATGGATTCCATACACATCAGTGATTGGGTCAGTCATGTATGTTATGTTATGTACTAGGCTAGATGTCGCCTACACATTATGTATGGCAGGAAAGATATCAAGATGATCCAAGTGACTTCCATTGGATGGAAGTCAAGACTATCCTTAAGTATATGAGGAATACTAAGGATATATTCCTAGATTATAGAGGAGATTAGGAACTATTAATCACAGGATATGAAGATACTAGTTTCCAAATAGATCAAGATGTCATAAAGTCACAAATGAGATACATATTCACTTTAAATGTGGGAAATATGAGCTTAAAGATATCAAAGAAGGCTATGGTTATAAATTCTATGAGAGATTCCGAGTATATTTTTACTTATTATGTAGTTAAATAAGTATTATGGATGTGTAACATATTCCAGGAGCATGATGTGATACCTAGTAGTATATATCACATCACACTCTATTGTGATAATACTGTAGTGGTGTCTCTTGAAAAAGAGCCAAGGTCACATCAGTGGATGAAACACATACATCATAATTATCATCTCTTGAGAGATTTTTCTCTGAGAGGTGATGTTTCAATAATACTAATTTTAATGAAATAAAACATGGAAGACTACTTGAATAAAGGATTGAATCAGTAGAAACATGAATATCATGTGAGGTCTAGCGGACAAAAGGCCGTAGGATGTTGGCTCAAGTCTAAGTGGGAGTTTGTTGAAGTTGGAATCCTATGATCAACTGTTTAATCTTGTATTACATAAATATTCAATGTATTTCATAGTAATAAAACTTATTATTATATATTTTTCTTATTCATGACTCTAATGTAACAATGTCTTAGAGTATACATCACATTGATAAGGTCATAGCAGTTCCCCGGTATGATGAGAACCTTGATATGCTATAATGATATTCTCAAATAATTTTATGTGTTTTGATAATGTAATATGACAGGACACATATTACATAGACTTTTAGGTTTGAGTTCTCATAAGAATATGAGTCTTTTTCACTTGACGTCCGTACTTAGTAATCTCTAAGACGAGAGATTGGGAGAACAAACATTCCAGTAAGAATTTTTCATTTTTTGGGGTCATCAAATATTCTTATATACGGGCATGTGTGATAGTCCTAAGATATTAATATTATTATTAATTCATTTTAGAAATCACGTACCTAGATATATTTTGTAAACCATGATGATAAAAGTTCATGGAGATGTTAGATATGTTTGGTACGTCATGAGTGACCTGTCATTAATGAATAAGTTGAGAAAGGATTTGTTTATTACATATTTATGGAAGTTGATATCCTAACCATTTAATTGGAAGAGAACTATCGCATTAAATTTCTTGCCCATGGTGTAACAATGTGTTTATTTGAGATAGTCAAATAACGATATAGTGAGATTATAGGTTGGTGACATGGATGTGAAACAAGCTTGATGAGATATTATGACAAAGGGAACCTATTACACAGTGAGAATTCATATGTGGTTGTCGACATTGGGACATCAAAATCTTTCTCTTGGGTGTAATAACCCATTTCCTGATAATAATCGTGGACTTTAGGCAGGCTCGCCTAATGCCAACGTGATATAATTCTAGAGGGTCACACATGATGTGTTTCTGTTGGTCACAATTAAATTCTCTTTGAATTTAATTAATAAAATAAATATTATTCTCATGTTTGAGGAATAATTTTATTCAAGTTATATTGATCACATAAATTAAATAAATATTTATTTATTGGCATATGAATAAAATTTTTATTTTATTCATTGAATATTTTAATAAATATTTTATCTCTAGATTGTGAATAAAATATTTAATTATGAATGGAATATTTATTTAGTTATTCAATAAATGTTGGAGGGGTTAGAATGTACCAAGACCGAGTCTGATGAAAATTATTAATTAACCAGATCATTACATAACATTTATTTTTGTACAAGTTGGTGTGCACCACAAAAAATTATAAATGTAATTATTATTATGTGGATTGGGGTTTATTAAAGGTAATAAATGTTATTTAATGGATGGTATGAAATTATATAATATTTTTAATTAAATACAAACTCTATAAATAAATGACTATTTCAATTGTGTAGAGTATCCAAAATTGAGAATATTGAATTGTTGCACACAACAAATTATCTCTCTACTCATCCTTCTCTCTCCATATCAAGAACGAGTAGTTTAAGAGATATTTCTTCAATACTAAAGAATGAGTGATCAAGAATGAAAAATTCATGATATTTGACTTACTGTACTAGCACCCAAAGATCAAACGTTGTTACTCAGAGATCATAGGAGCACGTATGGATCACTACCAGAGGGATTCTATCCTGGACCCTCATAGTGAAATGAATGTAATCCGAAAGGTTCATTCTGGAAAATCAACATTCACCAATGAATAAAGTTCCAAATCCCATGTATTTATTTATTCAAATATTAAATAAATTAATTATAAATTTTATGCAAAAGATCCTCACTCTTGGTTTTGGGAAACAATTATTAAAACAAATTTTAATATATCATCCACCTATATACGCTTTCACTACACACAAAACCTTCTATATCTAAGTTAAAACTGACCATGGAATATAAAAATCTCCTTGTTGTGAAAGATCCTATACCTACTGTACATGATCCTCTCTCTGTGGTGAATCAACATCTGTAGGATCCTCTCTCAAGTGTTTCACTCTCAATCCTCATCTATGTTCTCATCTCAATTCTATGGTAGTGGTGGTGGTGGCGATACATCATACTCAATAGGCATAAAAAAATCACCATCCCCAGGTTCCTCAATCAGAGCATGTGGATTGAGATATAATAGTTTCTACTTATCATATGCAATCTTACATATGAAACAAATGAGATCTCTAAGATCAACTAGATATAGGGTATCTATATCTAATCTGATAAATTCCATCTCTTGAGGATCAATGATATTTATCTTGGGGTTGATTCCTTAAAACCAACTTCATAAAACATTATGATTACATGTATTCATTTTTTAGAATATTATTAAAGTTTCTTATCACATCATGATTGTTCTTCTTCCTAACATAGTATGTGATAATATCCTTATAATATTTTATGAATTAAAAGATCATAGATGTTCCACACTATGATGATAACATGGAGGTTCCATGACAGAATTATTAAGTTAATGTTCTATAGCTATATGATATGGTATTAAGAGACACAAATGAAATAGTCTATTATAGGTGGGAGGTTTTTAAGACATTGATACACCTTCTAATAGTGTTTTCCCTCGATAAAATCCAAGTATGGAGGTTAGGATAATGGAAGCACCAATAAAAAATCCAAAATTTATTTTTCAATGGTTGTTCCTATCTTAGAACAGGTGAATTGATCCTTAGAATTTAATACTATCATTAATGAATAGAATAAGTAATGTATTTTGATGTATTGACAAAAACTGTGATGGAATATGTTCGCAGGGAAGTAGGATATGTTGGGTTCATCACAAGTTATATTGTATTAATGTATAATTCTAGAAATAATTTAAGCCTTATTTATATTAACAAATGTTAATATCTGAGGCCCTTCAATGAAAATGGAACTACATGGATAAATCCATGGATATGGGGTTCTATAGGAATGTTAATTTTTATATGGTCAAATAAAGAGACATCAAGATCATAGGTTGACACTAGTATGCAACCTCCAAGATTTGATATGTCATGGTAAATAGATTATATTATGCAGTAAGAATTCATAGAAGTTTTTATGTCATTGTGAAATTGACTTCTTTTTATATGGGTGTCTTGGCATGTTGTTAGACTCTAACCTTAGAATTTAGGTTGTTCTTCCTAATTCCACTAATAAAGACGTCTAGAGGGAACCCTAGGTGTATCTGAAATATCAATTAAAATAAATGTTGAATTTATCAAGTTTTAATAAATATTATTCCTTATTTTTGGTTTAATAATTATGCAGGTTTGGTATATCACCATGATTTAATAAAAAATTATTCAAAAGAATAACTGAGTTAGATAAAAAAAATTATTTTCATGGTTTTGGGAATGTAATATTATTTATATTTATCAATAAATAATTTATTAATATTTATTTTTTAAATATTCATTATTCAAGGTTTAATAAATATTGTTGAGGATATTCAGACTTAGTTTAATGGCCTTCTAATAAATAATATAAATGATATTTATTTATTTATCCATATATGATGCACATGTCAAGAGAAAAATAAATATATTATTATTAATATATGAGGTTCGCTAAGAATTATGTAATTGAAAAGGGTGTTGTGTATGTTACCGAGCATAAACCATCCATAATAAATATTAAATTATATCACATTCCATTGACACACTTTTTGTGCACAACGGAAAGAGTGAAGCACTCTCCAGTCCTAGAGACATATATAGAGATCTAGAGTGTGATCCCTCCTCATCATATATTAATCCATAATGATAACACCAAAATATATTACTCCTAGGTGAATAATTCTTCTATGATTAACCACAAAGGATAAAAGTGATAAGGATCGACCGTGCTAGCACCCGGTGATTCCACGACAACATTCAGAGGCTATAGTGCAAGTTTTGATCACTACTAAAGGGGTTATACACTTGGATCCTGTAAGGAAACAACAATATTAAGAGAATGAGCCATAAAGATCAACAATGAAGAAATAATTAAAATTTTTTGTAATTCTACATCTTCTCATGAATTAATTATAAATTACATGTGAAAATAACTCTATTTCAGTTCTTATGTTTAATCAAGTTAGGTAATCTACAAATTTCATTGTTCAGGATGTGATTTGATTTCAAAAAAACAATTCTTTTTAAATTAACACTATAAATATGAGTTGGAAATTCCATACAGGTGCTTCCACTATTCCCAGAATAGACAACTGGTATCAAAGTGGTCATATGGTTAATTAAAAATTATTTATTTAATCATTTGTTTAATGGTATGTGTTTGTAATTTATCTTACATCATATTTATCCATTATTGTAATATTTACATTGTTATATCATCCCTTTATTCATTATCACACACATAAACAATAAACATGATAAATTAAAATGAATAAGCATCCAAAAATACCATCTAGAGGTTCCAATGTTCCTTCCTGGATAACAAAAGAGTACATGGTGTGTACCCTGATCTACATGTCATATAACCATGTATCTTGAATGTATATCACAATAATATTAGACCACACCGATAAAATCAGATTAGTGATATGATAAAAGAAGATCAAAACATAGATCCAGATAGGCTGGCACATAGTTTTAAGAACCACACATTATGTAACAAGTGTACACGATGTGTAGTCCTTGTGTCCTTGTAATGAAGAACATGGGGTTCCAAGCACGTCGTGTATCTAGTACATGGAAAAGGGAATGAAAAACCATGAAACACTTGGGTGATACATCATATAAGAAGGTTACATTCCATATACCTCATACACATCCACGATAGGTAACACACCCTATCCATAAGCGTGTGTCATAGACCCATATGAAAAAGATTACATTTCATTTAAACTAGTACACACCATGTATTCCACTGCAAATTGTGTGCTTAATTTTTCATGTATAGATGAATTTATTTTATAATTAAACCTATTCACATGTTTCTCATGTGTCATATATGTGACAGTACACATCATTTCATAGGATTTCTATTTATATATTGAATTAACATCCATGTTAATTCTAAAAATCAAAGTTAGGTATAGTATTTTCTTATATTTTACTCTATATGCATCAAGAGCATCATATGAAGTGTAATTCACATGTTTTACAAGTTTCATTTGTATGATAGTACAAAACATGTAGTTACCCATCACAAAATGTTTGTTATGTTGTATTATCCCAATAAATTATCACACTAATGTTTTTTTAATAACCCAAATTCATATTTCGTTTATACTTATGAATTTTACTCATTACAATATTCAAATGTTTTTCTATACAAACTAATAAAAAATTGATAAGTCTTGAAGCTACTGTAAATACTTACCATGTGAAGAAACTCAACTAACCGTGATGTTTAAGTGGAAAAACGTTGAACTCAAAGTGACCTCAGGAACAAACAAGTGACCATACAATAGATAAGAAAACACTCCCTAAGTCATGAAGTGACCTCAAGAACAAATGTAGTGACCAAAAGATAAATATAATTGAGTGTGAAAAATATTTAATTTACTAAAAGAATAAATGAACCAACCAAAAGATGAAACAAAGTTATTGTGAAACATATTATTAATTTTTTTCTAATTATTAAACTAACTAAATGTCTAATATAGTGACCATAGGATGATTTTAGGTGAGAATTAGATTAAATGAACCCACCATAATAATAAAATAAGTGACCAGGAGAAGTGGTGAAATAAATGAATAAATAAAGAAAGTGAACGTAAGAAGAATTGAAACAAACTTGTGAAGTAATGAACCTACCACATGAAGAAAAGAAGAGAACACATGAAAAATACAAGTTACTATTCCAATTTATAGCCAAGTAACCTTTCTAATTGACCATGCCAACTAACCTTGCCTCATTACCATGAGGCAAAGTAAATGTGTCTATGTGAATACCAAGTGACCATGTCTAACTTAATTAGTTACGTGTTTTCAAAATCTCCAACAACTATGTCTTAAAGAATTAGTTTCTAGCCAAATAATTTAAGGATGATAATGATTATGAGGATTAAAATATAAATATCCTCAAATGAGTAATTACATAAAGAGATATCTTTAATAAGAAGAGCTACTCAAGGAAAAAGTAGAGGCCAATAAATGTGTTCTTGGGAGATATTCTGATACTCTGAAGTCTTTCTCAAATATTTCATGACACTATTATTTTTCATACCTCTCAATGGAAACTAGATGGAAGATTCTCAATAATTCATTTAAAGATGAATGATAAATATAAGCAGATAAAATTGAGTTGCTTCAAATATCCACACCTCTTGCCTTTTTATCTCTTATTTTTATCTTACATTTCAAGATTCATTAATTATACCCTTTTTATTATTTAACACAAGTTTCTTTATTGTATTGATGTGTTACAAATACTCTTTCTTTCTTTCCATTACATCTGTTATCCCACAAAGAACTATGGAATAAATTATGTGTATCCTGAATGGCTTGTTATTAGTTGTTTTCTGTAAAATAAAATCCAAGCTGTGGATCAATTTACTAAATTAATAAAAATATTAGTAGTGGGTGACTAGAAAGTGGAGAGGACTAGGTATCATCTTATGATTAACCTCTTGTTTTTATTCCACTGCGATTTTTTATTTTGTTTAATATATTTTGAGAAAACCGGTTTTAGTTCTAAAAATTATTTAGAAAAAAATTTCATTTATAATTATCTTTAATAAGTTTTTTATATACGATGTTTGATACAAGTAATTTTCCCTCAAAATTTAAAGAAGTTTTAAAACATGTTTTATCTAAGTTGTAACCAAACTTTTGAAAAGATATTTTCAAGATAAAATTATATGCTTCTATTACTTTAGGTAACTGGTATATTTTGATAAGTTGGGGGATTTAGTTTTAAAATATTTTAAACATAAATTTTTTTGGGAACTCAATTCACCACCTCTTTATTTTTCCACTATAACCAACATTTGGTATCAGAGGATTTTATTTTATTTTTACTATGTTCTAGTTTTTCCAAAAATATTAAATTATTTGTTAAATCAAAATTTATATCTGTATGGATAAAAATAGTCTTGAGGGAACTACTACTAATATGCCTCATTATTTAAGTGGAACTAATTATTCTCAATGCTATATTAAAATAAAAATGCACATAAAAAACATAATATTTGATATTTGGATTATAATAGGGAAATTATATGAAAAACCTATAGATGCTAGAGATGAGTGGATTGATTCGACTAAGCCAATAAATGTAAAGACCCATAAATTTCAAGGAAATTTTTTTCTTACTTTTCTTTGGAATTTTACAAGACTGCAGTTTCTGACGGCACCTGATTTCGAGGCCCGGTGTGCCCGGAATCATTTTCCGAAGTTTGGCTCGGGTACGTTCAGTGAACAGACGAGCGGGTTTTTCTAACTTTTGAACTGATGCCCGGAATCGAATTCTGAGGGCACCGATGAAATCGCAGCACCATTATTCGCTTAGAAACGCCTTTTCGGGAGTTGCGTTTGCTTGGGTGTGGTTTTTAATTTTCGGGCTTAAAGTTAAGAAATAAAATAATTTTGCGACAACTTTATTTTATTTCACTTAAGCCACTTGGAAGCCACTTGAAGCCACTTAAAGGCAGCTTGAACTGAGTTAAACCGGATAGGGTGCTATCCAGAAATATCCTACCCCCCTTGGTAGGATATTTGTGAGGTGGGGCCCGCACGAGCCCCGCTGTTTCTTTCTGCTAAGAAACGCACCTGCGAAAACCTGTCATTATGAAAGTCAACTGACGCGTTTCTTAAAATCTTAACAGACCATTTAATTGGGCGGTTTATTTCGTGAATTAAATGGTCTGTTTCTTTCGTTGAATTAATTCAACGAATTAATTCAATCGTTTCTTAACCAGTTTTCAAATTCGTTGGCGTGATAATAAAATAAGGCCAACAAACGACCTCTGGTTATTTGCGCGTTGAGAGGATTTGAGAGGACCCTTGTATCTTCTTCTCCCTTGCGAAGAACGCGAAGAACGCGAAGAACGCGAGGAACGTGAAGAACGCCGAACCCGGAAATCGACGACACTCACATCCGAGATGTTCTTCCCCGCCCCGATCTCCGATCACCAACCATTTGAGGTGAGTGATTTCAGGTTTCCTCTAAAGGTTCTTTTTGGTTTTAAACGAAACACAGATTTCATTATTTATAATTTAAATCTATTGTTCTTGGTACGTTGAGCTCGCGGACTCAACGCCGGATTCTGCGACGACGTGACGCCTTCCCGCGACGACGCGACGATCCCCCTCTTCCGCGACGAGCAATTCCGCGAAGAACGCTCACGCGCGATGACCAACGAGGAAGGGATTTATTTTGGGAATTACCCCCTTTTTCTTTTTATATTCCCGTCAATGTTTCTTTAAAAAAATTAATGAACCGGTTTGTGACCAATTTTAAACTTATTAAAATTGTTGTTTCCTGTGTGGAATAAAAATTCTCCCGTTTTTTTATCTCTAACGTGGAGGGTGCGGGCCAAACGAACACGGCCCGGCGACCCTCCACCATTCTTTATTTTGTGCGGAATTGAAGGGCGACGACGGAACGTGCCGCAACAGATGTTTGAATATCCCGCAGAGAAGAATGAGTCTCGGGAGGAGCAATGGCGCAGACGGGAAGAAAATCGGGCCACCGGAGCGACTCCGGCGGCGGCGCGGGTCGCCGGCACGGCGGCGCCGGCGCCCGGAGGCGGCGCTCGCGGGACGCGGCTGAAGCCACATCCGGCGCCTGGAGACACCCCACGGGTGTCCCGCGGGTGTCCCGCTGGTGCCACGCGGGGGCGGCGGCACCCCCCCGCGTCACCCGGGACGCGGCTTCAGCCGCGTCCGGTTGGCTGGCCAACACCCCTCAGGTGTCGCGGGGGTGTCACGCGGGGCGGCGACTCCCCCCGCGTCGGGCCGCTCGGCCGCTCGGCCAAGCCGAGCTGGACCGGCACTGGCCGAGCCAGACCGGTCCGACCGGGTCGGACCGGGTTCGGCCGACCCTGGGGGGGTCGGCCCGGGTCGGCCTGGGCCCGGACCCCCCCATCTTCGGACGGTCTTCGTTCAAATGCTCGTAACTTGAGCTCCGAGCCTCCGAACGACTCGTCGTCAGTGGAAACGACATCCTTAGATCGAGACGGTCGTTTCGGTATATTTCACTCAAGGTTTCGGAATACTTTGGTCTCGGCCGGGTTGGTTCGTACACGAAACCAACCGGGCCCTTGGAGCGGAAACACTCATATCTTGAGCTACGAACGTTCGATTGACGTACCGTCAGCTTTGTTGAATTCCTCTTTGTGAGAAAGATCTTTTGGAATACTGTGCCCGAGGTTTGGGCGCAGTTGGAGTACGATCGGGTTGGTTTTGCCTTAAAAACCAACCGGGCCCCTGGGACGAAAAAGCCAATAACTCTCAGACCGGGCGTCCGATTGACGCGCCATCTGCGACGCTGAGTTCCTGTTTACGATACGGAACTTTTGGTTACATAAAATTCGGAATTTGTGTCAGTTGATGTATCAGCCTCTCGGCTCGTGGAGCGGACCCTCCCGAACGAGCTTGCTGTGTGCAGGAACCCTAGGGCTAGCTGCGACTGCTTCTTCGACAGCGATGACTATGCAGAGATCCTCCGTGGACTCCGACGACGACCGTGCAGAGATCCTCAGTGGACTACGGCGACGACTATGCACAGATCCTCCGTGGACTCCGACGACGACCGTGCAGAGATCCTCAGTGGACTGCGGCGACGACTGTGCAGAGATCCTCAGTGGACTACGACGACTACTGCACTCAGCGATCCTACGTGGATCAGTGCTACCAATCATGTGTGGGTCTGATCCTGTGTGGGTCAGCGATCAGCGGTTCTGTGTGAGCCAGCGCCTACAGGTCCTGTGTGGGCCCGATCCTGTGTGGGTCCGATCCTGTGTGGGTCACTGCGGGGTTAGTACCTATCGATCCTTCGTGGGTCGGACGACTTAGATGGTTCAGTGATCATCTTATCGTCATCCGAAGAAGTATACCTGTGTGAGCTGAATCTTGTGTTACTCTGATTTGTGGATTGTGTTGAGCTATCTTGTGTGGATTTACTGTTTACTCTCCTTTTTGGATTGTGTTGAGCTATCCTGTGTGGATTTACTGTTTACTCTCCTTTGTGGATTGTGTTGAGCTATCCGTGTAGATTTACTGTTTACTCTCCTTTGTGGATTGCGTTGTGCTATCCTGTGTGGGTATACGTTGCTTTCCTGTGTGGACTGGGTTGTGCTTGGGCTCGGACGTTGGAGCCGAACGGGAATTGATGACTTAGGTATATGTATGGACATATACCTAAGCCGTGTCAGATGTTACTTCGTGATTGTATCTTTCCTTTGTGGATTATCCTTTGTGAATTTTGGGAGACCTTCAGGGGTCTCGGGGTCCCTACTGAGTAGCTTATACTCACCACTGCACGGGCTCTTCCCGCACTACGTTGTGTTGGTTGCAGACGACGGACAGCGCTGATCGTGGTGGAGGCGTGCAGAGCAGGAGGGTACCCAGAGGTGGACCACTGGGCGGGATGTACTCGGAGCGGTCAGGTGGACCTGAGGAGCAGTGGAGGCTATCTGTACCCACTCTTCAGGTGGGACTTCCAGAGGATGGCTCGACGCTGCAGTTTTCCCCTTTCAGTTGCTGTTTTTCCTTTCAGTTTTACTTTACAGTTGGGCTTGTATTTCCGGCCCCTTTTACTTTCAGCATAGCTTGTACCGTTTTTACTTAGTGTTTACTTTACCGCTTTCTTACTCTATGGTGCTTGTTTAATTTTCAAAGGAAATGCCTTCCGTTTTTGTTGGGATTTACGCCTTGGTGCTAGTCGCCAGCCCCTTGCCTATGGGAGGCGGGCTTGGGGTAGTCACGGCACGGGCCCCGAGGACGGGTCGTGACAAACTGGTATTAGAGGTGGTCGGTTCTACCGCAGACTCTGATCTTTCTTCTATGTGAAGCAATAGTGTTTAGCGTATTAAGTGTGGTTATCAGTCCAGGGAGTCCAGTGATGGTGCGGCGGCTGACGTATCCATACACTAGGACCCTGACATCTGATTTGTGAATTAATGCACAAAAACGTTGATTGCATGTGTGTTTCAAGTTTTCTTTGTGATTACTTGTGTCAGCTCACCAGGTATACTGTTCTGACCGTGGCACACTTGTTTCCTTTTCAGGATGGGCTGACGACAGTAGCCAGCTAGGGTTCCTAGAGTAGAGCGCGACGACAGCCCGCCGAGCGACGAGGCCTCAGTACAGGGCTCGTTGACAGCAGAGGCACCAGCGGTACCTTTACCCGCCGAGCCCCCGATGCTTCCAGCACTGGCAGCTGACGACGCACGACGCCTCGGAGCTCTGCACGAGTTCCAGCGCCAGCGGCCACCGAGGTTCCGTGGGGAGTCGGACCCCCAGGCAGCCGAGGACTGGCTGGAGGCGGTCGTCCGAGTTTTCAGGCTAGTGAGGACACCAGTAGACCTCATGGTGATCCTCGCGGCGAGCCTACTGCACGCAGCAGCAGGGCGATGGTGGATCCTGATGCTCCAGGTACATGATGAGTCCACCCTCATCTGGACGGACTTCGAGGGCCTCTTCCGCTCAGATTTCGTCCCGACCACCCTCCGTGCGGTGCGCATTCAGAAGCTTCTTCAGCTGCGGCAGGGCAGCTTGACGGTCGCTCAGTACGCGGCGAGGTTCACCGATCTTTCACGCTACTCGATAGACATGGTATGTGACCCCTTCTTCCGGTCCCGGACCTTCGAGCAGGGATTGAGACACGAGATCAGGGCATCACTGATCTCCCTCAGCATCCTGACCCAGGCAGAAGTGCTGGAGCGAGCCCTCCTGATCGAGAGCTTTCTGGCTGAGCCTACAGCGAGACCTACCACATGGCTGCAGATAGCGGAGTCTTCGGCAGCAGGTAGCTGACGGATGACTCAGGGTTCCAGGCGGACCAGACCTTCTGGCAGACGACCTCGGGACACTGGCTCAGCAGTGCAGGGCTCCCAGCCCGGAGCCAGTCTTCCGAGTGGCAGGCAGTGCTATGAGTGCGGCGGGCAGGGCCACATGGCTCGTGACTGCCCGACCCGCCGTACTGAGGGGCAGCAGACGGTGGAGGGGCCACCCAGGCAGAGGCAGAGGGTCGACCGTGGCGGTCCGCGGGGAGGAGGCGGACGAGGCAGAGGAGCTGGCCAAGCAGCAGGTGGTGGGCGACGCTTTCAGGCTCTTCCACCACCACCACCAGGAGGCCCACCCTG
Organism: Viscum album; assembly: GCA_963277665.1. Taxonomy (NCBI): domain Eukaryota; kingdom Viridiplantae; phylum Streptophyta; class Magnoliopsida; order Santalales; family Viscaceae; genus Viscum; species Viscum album. The sequence goes on from OY728162.1 coordinate 817,402,464, forward strand.
ACCACAGGGAGCTGGTGGGCAGAGACAGGCTCGGCTCCAGGCAGCTGAGGCCTACGACCACGGCACGCCAGAGATGATTCGAGGTAAGATCTGTGTATATTCCACCCTTTCTGCAGTTCTGATAGACACAGGAGTGAGTCACTCTTTCATAGCCACTGCCCTTGTTCGGAGCTCAGAGATTCCGACAGAGCCGTTGGCTCGATCTTTACGGCTAGAGACTCCTACGGGAGCAGACTCAACGATTATGCACTGGTGCCAGCAGTGTGAACTTACTCTAGGAGGCGAGATCTTCGGCTGGGATCTTCTTGTAGCGGCGTCGAGGCCTTACGACATCATCTTGGGCATGGATTGGTTATCTACGGTCTATGCTGACTGCATTAGGCGCAAGGTGCGATGTGTGCGCACCGACGAGAGCAGGTTCACCTTCACCGGCGAGAAGGGAGCCTTAGCAGCACAGGATGGACTCACATAGAGGAGAGGTCATCCCATCACTCATCAGTTGGCTAGCCTCATCCTGGGAGCAGTTGACGTGCAGAGTCCCAGTTTTCCTATAGTGGTGGATCAGTACGCGGACGTCTTTCCTGACGACGTTCCAGGACTACCTCCTCGCAGAGAGGTAGACTTTTATATTGATCTATACCCCTGGAAAGCCCCGATATCCACTCCAGCATATCGGATGGCCCCCGCCGAGCTTCGAGAGCTACGGGTACAGTTGGAGGACTTGCATGGCAAGGGGTTCATCCGACCCAGTGTTTCACCCTGGGTTTCCCCGATATTGTTCGCCAAGAAGGCGGACGGGAGCTTGCGACTGTGTGTCGATTATCGTCGCGTGAACCAGGTGACAGTGAGGAACAGGTATCCGCTACCCAGGATTGATGACCTCTTCGACCAGCTCAAGGGAGCACGGTGGTTCTCGAAGATAGACCTCAGGTCAGGCTATCATCAGCTCAGAGTTCGAGATGAGGATGTGCAGAAGACGACCTTCAGGTGTCGGTATGGCCACTATGAGTTCTTGGTTATGCCTTTCGGCATGACCAACGCCCCAGCAGTGTTCATGATCCTCATGAACAGGATCTTGCAACCATACCTCGATCGATTTGTTGTAGTCTTCATCGAAAACATCTTGGTGTACTCGACCACCGAGGAGGAGCACACCTACCACTTGCGTGTTGTACTAGACACACTCCGAGAGCACCAGCTTTATGGAAAGCTCTCGAAGTGTCAGTTCTGGTTACACGAGGTCTACTTCTTGGGGCATGTCATTTCTGAGGCGGGAGTTGCAGTGGATCCCGCGAAGATCGAGGCAGTGCTAGCTTGGGAGCCACCCAAGAGCGTGACAGAGGTGCGTAGTTTCTTGGGCCTAGCCGGATACTATCGGAGATTTCTGCCGGACTTATCCAGATTTGCTGCCCCACTCTCAGCGTTGACGAAGAAGGGGAAACCCTTCGTGTGGTCAGACAGATGTCAGCAGAGATTCCAGAAGTTGAGGTAGAGGTTGACCCGCGCACCTATCATGGGGTTTCCTGAGGAGGGAGTTGGATACGCAGTCTACTGCGATGCATCAGGGACCGAACTCGGGTGTGTACTGATGTAGGAGCGGGCCGTGATTGCCTACGGATCACGTCAGTTGAGGCTGCATGAGTAGAACTACGCTACCCATGACATGGAGTTGGCAGCAGTGGTCTTCGCCCTGAAGACATGGCGACACTATCTGATGGGCGAGCGCTTTACAGTCTTTTCTGACCACCAGAGTCTCATGTACATCTTCTCTCAGAAGGACCTGAACCTGAGACAGCGACGATGGCTCGAGTTCCTCCAGGACTATGACATTGAGATAGTCTATACTCCTGGGAAGGGGAACGTGGTAGCCGATGCCCTCAGCATGAGGACGGGCATCCAACTACTTGAGGAGGTGACAGAGCAGCTAGCCGCCTTGTAGATATCCCTCGTGGATAGAGACGGAGAAACCTTCCTTCAGTCTCTCACAGTCTCTCCTCCACTTCTACAGCGGGTCAGAAAGGCACAACGTGGGGACGCTGACTGTGACACACGGCATGCACAGATATCCTCAGGATAGGCACCTGATGGTTTCTCCCTTGGAGCAGAGCACGATGTCCTTTTCAGAGGACGTACCTTGGTACCAGTCTCTTTACGAGAGGAGGTGCTGAGAGAGTTCCACACTTCTCCTTTGGTAGTACATCCTGGAGTGGAGAAGATGTACTAGGATCTCAGACGTCAGCATTGGTGTCCTGGCATGAATAAGGCTGTGGCAAAGTTCGTTTCGCGGTGCCTCACTTGCCAGCAGGTGAAGGCAGAGCACCAGGTACCAGCAGGCATGGTACAGCCCTTGGAGGTCCCGGAGTGGAAGTGGGAAGACATATCTATGGACTTCGTGACTGGACTTCCACGCACTTCCATAGGTCACAACTCCATTTGGGTGATTGTTGACCGACTCACCAAGTCGGCACACTTCTTACCCATCCGAGAGTAGGGCTCAGTGGAGGGCTTGGGACGTCTCTACGTTCAGGAGATTGTACGGCTTCACGGTGTTCCATCGACTATCGTCTCCGATCGGGACACTCACTTTACTTCCCGGCTTTGGAAGGGGTTGTAGGAGGCGTTCGGGACGCGGTTACTTCTGAGCACCGCCTTTCACCCTCTGACGGATGGTCAGATGGAGAGGACCATTCAGACTCTCGAGGACATGCTCCGTGCATGTGTCCTCGACTTTGGTCGCAGCTGGGAGGACCACCTACCCTTGGCGGAGTTCGCGTACAACAACAGCTACCACTCCACCATCGGGATGGAACCCTACGAGGCGTTGTACGGCAGGCCTTGCAGATCTCCTTTGTGCTGGACAGACCCTGGGGAGTTAGCACTTGTGGGACCATAGATGGTCCGGGCCACGATAGAGAAGGTCCAGGTCATCCAGGAGCGGATGAGGACAGCTCGGAGACAGCAGAAGTCATATGCTGACAGGAGGCGGAGGCCCCTAGAGTTTGATGATGACGACCACGTCTTCTTGTGGGTCTCACCTCGACATGGGTTACAGAGATTTGGCCAAGGCGGCAATTTGTCTCCATGCTTCATCGGGCCTTTCCAGGTCATCAGCAGGATTGGAGAGGTGGTTTATCGCTTGGCTCTGCCACCTCAGTTGCACCGGGTGCACGATGTCTTCCACGTATCCCAGCTGAGGAGATACATGCATGACCCGACGCACATCATTGACTATGTGGAGCTAGACGTGGATGATGGGGCGACTTTTGCGGAGGTCCCAGTGGAGATAGAGGATCGACAGGAGCGGGTCCTACGTGGGCGATCGATTCCTCTTGTGCGCATCAGATGGTAGCACATGAACCTCCAGGAGAGCACATGGGAGCGGGAGGCTCAGATGCGTGCATAGTACCCACATTTGTTTCCCTAGTTTTTGATGTATCTTTACGAGGACGTAAAGCCCCGAGGTGGGAGTAATTTAAAGACCCGTAAATTTCAAGGAAATTTTTTTCTTAATTTTCTTTGGAATTTTACAAGAGCATAGTTTCTGACGGCACCTGATTCCGAGGCACGGTGTGCCCGGAATCATTTTCCAAAGTTTGGCTCGGGTACGTTCAGTGAACGGACGAGCGGGTTTTTTTAACTTTTGAACCGGTGCCCGGAATCGAATTCTGAGGGCACCGATGAAATCGCAACACCAGTATTCTCTTAGAAACGCCTCTTCCGGAGTTGCGTTTGCTCAGGTGTGGTTTTTAATTTTCGGGCTTAAAGTTAAGAAATAAAATAATTTTGCGACAACTTTATTTTATTTCACTTAAGCCACTTGGAAGCCACTTGAAGCCACATAAAGGTGGCTTGAACTGAGTTAAACCGGATAGGATGCTATCCGGAAATATCCTACCCCCCTTGGTAGGATATTTGTGAGGTGAGGCCTGCACAAGCCCCACCGTTTCTTTCTGCTAAGAAACGCACCCGTGAAAACCCGTCATTATGAAATTCAACTGACGCGTTTATTAAAATCTTAACAGACCATTTAATTGGGCGGTTTATTTCGTGAATTAAATGGGCAGTTTCTTTCGTTGAATTAATTCAACGAATTAATTCAATCGTTTCTTAACCAGTTTTCAAATTTGTTGGCGTAATAATAAAATAAGGCCAACGCACGACCTCTGGTTATTTCCACGTTGAGAGGATTTGAGAGGACCCTTGTATCTTCTTCTCCCTTGAAAAGAACGCGAAGAACACGAATAACGTGAAGAACGTGAAGAACGCCGAACCCGGAAATCGACGATGCTCCCATCCGAGACGTTCTTCCCCGCCCTGATCTCCGATCACCAACCGTTTGAGGTGAGTGATTCCGGGTTTCCTCTAAAGGTTCTTTTTGGTTTTAAACGAAACACATATTTAATTATTTATAATTTAAATCTGTTGTTCTTGGTCCATTGAGATCGCCGAATCACCGCCGGATTCCGTGACGACGCGACGCCTTCCCACGACGACGCGACGATCCCCCTCTTCCGTGACGAGCAATTCCGCGAAGAACGCTCACGCGCGACGACCAACGAGGTAGGGATTTATTTTGGGAATTACCCCCTTTTTTTTAATTCCCGTCAATGTTTCTTTAAAAAAATTAATGAACCGGTTTGTGAACAATTTTAAACATATTAAAATTGTTGTTTCCTGTGTGGAATAAAAATTCTCCTGTTTGTTTATCTCTAACGCGGAGGGTGCGGGCCAAACGAACACGGCCAGACGACCCTCCGTCGTTCTTCATTTTGTGTAGAATTGACGGGCGACGATGGAACGCACCGCAACGGATGTTTGACGGTCCCGTAGTGAAGAACGAGTCCCGGGAGGAGCAATGGCTCAGACTGGAAGAAAATTGGGCCACCGGAACGACTCCGGCGGCCCGCGGAAGCCGGCGGCGGCGCACGGCCGCGGCGGCGGCGCTCGCGGGACGTGGCTGAAGCTGCGTCCGGCGCCAGGAGACACCCCGCGGGTGTCACGCGAGGGCGGCGGCACCCCCCCGCGTCACCCGGGACGCGACTTCAGCCGCGTCCGATTGGCTGGCCGACACCCCGGGGGTGTCACGGGGGTGTCACGCGGGGTGGCGTCTCCCCCCGCATCGGGCCTCTCGGCCGCTCGGCCAAGCCGAGCAGGACCGGCCCTGGCCGAGCATGACCGGTCCGACCGGGTGGGACCGGGTCGGACTGGGTTCGGCCGACCCAGGGGGGTCGGGCCGGGTCAGCCCGGGCCCAGGCCCCCCGTCTTCGGATGGTCTTCGTTCAAATGCTCGTAACATGAGCTACGGGCCTCCGAACGACTCGCCGTCAGCGGAAACGCGGTCCTTGGATCGAGACGGTCGTTTTGGTATATCGCACTCAAGGTTTCAGAATACTTTGGGTTCGGCCGGGTTGGTTCGTACACGAAACCAACCAGGCCCTCGGAGCGGAAACACTCATATCTTGAGCTACGGACGTCCGATTGACGTACCATCAGCTTTGTTGAATTCCTCTTTGTGAGACGGATCTTTTGGAATAATTTGCCCGAGGTTTGGATGCAGGTGGAGTACGGTCGGGTTGGTTTTGCCTTAAAAACCAGCCGGGCCCCTAGGACAAAAAAGCCAATAACTCTAAGACCGGGCGTCCGATTGACACGCCGTCTGCGACGTTCAGTTCCTGTTGACGATACAAAACATTTGGATACATCAACTTCGGACTTTGTGTTAGTTGATGTATCAGCCTCTCGGCTTGTGGAGCGGACCCTCCCGAACGAGCTTGCTGTGTGCGGGAACCCTAGTTCTGGCTGCGACTGCTTCTTTGACAACGATGACTGTGCAGAGATCCTCCGTGGACTCCAACGACGACCGTGCAGAGATCCTCAGTGGACTGCGGCGACGACTGTGCAGAGATCCTTCGTGGACTCCAACGACGACCGTGCAGAGATCCTCAGTGGGCTGCGGCGATAACTGTGCAGAGATCCTCAGTGGACTACGACGACTACTGCACTCAGCGATCCTACATGGATCAGTGCTACCGATCCTGTGTGGGTCCGATCCTGTGTGGGTCAGCGCTCAGCGGTTCTGTGTGAGCCAGCGCCTACAGGTCCTGCGTGGGCCCGATCCTGTGTGGGTCTGATCCTGTGTGGGTCACTGCGGGGTTAGTACCTATCGATCCTTCATGGGTCCGTCGACTTAGATGGTTCAGTGATCATCTTATCGTCATCCGAAGAAGTATACCTGTGTGAGCTGAATCTTGTGTTACTCTGCTTTGTGGATTGTGTTGAGCTATCCTGTGTGGATTTACTGTTTACTCTCCTTTGTGGATTGTGTTGAGCTATCCTGTGTGGATTTACTGTTTACTCTCCTTTCTGGATTGTGTTGAGCTATCCGTGTGGATTTACTATTTACTCTCCTTTGTGGATTGCGTTGTGCTATCCTGTGTGGGTATACGTTGCTTTATTGTGTGGACTGGGTTGTGCTTAGGCTTGGACGTTGGAGCCGAACGGGAATTGATGACTTAGGTATATGTATGGGAATATACCTAAGCCGTGTCAGATGTTACTTCCTGATTGTATCTTTCCTTTGTGGATTATCCTTTGTGGATTTCGGGAGACCTTCGGGGGTCTCGGGGTCCCTACTGAGTAGCTTATACTCACCCCTGCACGGGCTTTTCCCGCACTATGTTGTGTTGGTTGCAGACGGCGGACAACGCTGATCGTGGTGGAGGCGTGCGGAGTAGGACGATACCTGGAGGTGGACCACTGGGCGGGACATACTCGGAGCGGTCAGGTGGACCCGAGGAGCAGTGGAGGCTATCTGTACCCACTCTTCAGGTGGGACTTCCAGAGGACGGCTCGACGCTGCAGTTTTCCCCTTTCAGTTGCTGTTTTTCCTTTCAGTTGTACTTTATAGTTGGGCTTGTATTTCCGGCCCCTTTTACTTTCAGCACAGCTTGTACCGTTTTTACTTAGTGTTTACTTTACCGCTTTCTTACTCTGTGGTTCTTGTTTACTTTTCAAAGGCAATGCCTTCCCTTTTTGTTGGGATTTATGCCTTGGTGCTAGTCGCCAGCCCCTGGCCTATAGGAGGCGGGCTTGGGGTAGTCACAACATGGGCCCCGAGGAGGGGTCGTGACAATAAATGTCTATAATTGAATATATATGAATGAATTATATTGTGAATTAGGTGAAGATGAATTTAATATAATATCTACATGCTCTAGTACTTATAAAATCTATGATACACTTGTTGTGTCTCATAAAGGAACCTAAAATGTTAAAGAGACACACCTGAATACCTATAATATTAAATATGATACTTCAATATCAAACTTGGTGAATAAATTTGTAGCATGTATCTTAGGATAAATTTTTTTCAGTACCATGCATTCACTTGGGAAGAAAATTGAATATTAAGACTAAGTGATGAGACTCATATGATACTAAACTGATTGATAGAGATGAACCTCTATTTCTATTCAAGATTTATGTGATATAAGAAAATTTCTACCGAAAAAGTTAATTGATAAAATCAGGATGTATGAAGAATAATTTAAATTGAACAATGAATATGGTGAACTGAATAGAAAATAAATTTCTTCTAACTCAAAGATGAAGGATAAAATCAAAGAAGATTGTTAAAGTGAGGATAAATTACCCTCAGACAGTGATGAAGAGATGGATCACCTAGATATGATATTTAATAAGTTTTATACAATGAATAATGTCTTAAAGAAATCAAATTATAGAGGAAATTATAATAAAAGAGAAAACTGGACAAAGGAAAAACCTTCGGGGGAATTGACTGGTGTGAATAAAAGAGAAATGGGAATATGGATGATAAAAGAACAAAATTAAAATATAAAAAAATGTTTTAGGACAAAGGGAAATGGAAAAATAAAGATATGAAAGCTATCTGGAGCACCATTGAGGATAGTTCTAGTTATTCTCACTCAAGTATAGAAGACAAGGATGACATGGAAAATATGTGTTTTATGAAAAACACATATGAGGTACTAAATTTCATTTCTACATCTTCTGTTAATATTTTATAAAATTTATGAAAATGTAAATAATGATGAAAATATTAAGAAAAATAATTATTTGAATACTATCATATGATAGAAGAAACCTTCAATGAACATAAATATAAGTATAAAAATGTAAAGAAATAACATTTTTATCTGTTCACAATTAATCAAATCTTTCTATAGAAAAAGAAAATAGTGATCATTTATTAATAGAAAATAATGAAATTAAAATTTCAAATGAGAAGATTAAAAAATATATTGATAAATTTAATAATGGTAGAGAAACCATGACCAAGATACTTGATAAAAATTTTATAACTATATAAAGAACTGGGATTGGTTACCATCTCATACAGAGGAAAATTTATGAGAATAAATTTATTTCTAGCTAAATATCTTCCAATTATATAAATAGTTCATATTATTGTTGGCCTAATAATTTTTTTATTTAAAAAATTGGTAATTATGTTTATGTTAAACCAGTAAAAAACTTTGGATTCTTGAATCTTTTATTTCTAACATTTATGGAACCAAGAAATTATCAGTTCCAAAATCATTTTTTTTGTTTTTACTGTAGGAAACCTGATTGAAGAGTACCAGTAAGAACATATGGTATCTGGATAGTGTATTTTCATGAAAAAATGAATGGGGAATACTATATATTTAAAATCCTTATAAAGGTGGATGGTGGACATGTCACTTTTGGTGACAATTTCAAAGGAAAAATAATAGGACTCAATTATATTGGAAACTCTAATTCTATTTTAATTTATAAATTCATATTCTTTGAAATTTTATTGTATAATATTCATAAAATCTAATTTTTATGTGATGATGGTTACCATGTCATGTTTAAAAAAAATTCATTAAAAATTTATGATTCTAAACATGATTTAGTTTTTAATTCTTTACATAATATAGTCTTTATTCAGTTCAGTTAGATTATTAATTCTCTCAAAATATTTCTTACTTAAGTTCCTTTCAAAAAATAATCATGGATATGGTATAAGATTCTAGGCCACTATAATCATCACTCAGTTAGAAATCTAATTCGATAAGGTTTATTTAAGGATATTTCTAAATTAGAATTCTGAAAACATAGAGTATGTAACCCATGTAAAAAAGGTAAATAATATAAGATCTATATCAAAAAAAGAAAAAGTGTTAACTTCTAAACCCCTATAGTTGGTTCACATGGACTTGTTTGTAACTTCTAGAGTTTCTAGCTCAAATGGGAATCAATATTACTATTTTATTGTAGATGACTACTATAGATAAAATTTTGCATTATTTCTAGCTCATAAATGTGAAGTTTTTTATTATTTTTAAAAATATGCATAATATGTAGAAAATATTATTGGAATTATAAATTAGAATTTAAGGTTTGATCCTTATCATGAGTTTGAAAATCAATATTTTGAAACTTTATTCTAAAAAACAAGACTAAAATAAAATGTTTTATACTCTAAAGACTCCTCCTTATAGTGGTATTCTATAAAAAGGGAAAAAAACTCAAAAAGATATTTCCTAGACCATTCTCAATGAGTAAAACCTACCTATTTATTTTTGGGAAGAATTATTCAATATAACCTATTATATTTCTGATAGGGTTTTATTAGACAACTTTTAAAGAAAAATCCAGAACATTTATGGAATGGATGAAAACCAAAGATTAATTACTTTAGATTTTTTGGCTATAAATTCTTTACTCTCAACACAAAGGGAGTTTTATACTAATTTTCATCAAAAAAGTGAAGAAGTAATATCCCTTGGTTAATCACCTATAGAAAATCATACATGGTGTTTTATAAAATAAAAAACATGGGAAAGAATTTGTACATTTAAAATTTGATAAAACAGATCAACATGACCCCAAACCTTTTATATGAAACCTTGAAGATTATCTTTCAAATTTTAATATTAATACCTCAAAAGAACCTAGTGATCATTCTGTAAAACGGTCTGCTAAAAAATCACCCATCACTGAGAATTTTATTAAACTAGATCGCAAAGAAAAATGTGATGTTTTAAGTAATTCTATACCTATAGAAATTAAAACTCACATATATCATCCTTTAGATGTTATTTTAGGATATCTAGATAGAAGTACACAAACTAGATCTTATCTGAGAAATCAAGTTGAACATCAAGCCTTATTTTCCAAATTGAATGTTTAAACATAAATAATTAAATATATAATGAATTATATGTTATGTATATTCAAGAAGAGTCCAACCAGTTTGAATGAAATAAAGTCTAGGAACTATTGGAAAGACCTAAACACCTACTGACCATTGGAACTAAATGAGTGTTTAGGAACAAGGTTGATGATTTTTGAACTATTATTAGAAATAAATTGAGAGTGGTTATAAAAAGACACATTCATGATTAAGGAATTTAATACAAAGAAACCATTTCACCAATATAAAAACTTGATTCCATTAGAATTTTTCTTGCCTATAAATCACGTTTAAATTTGAGACTATATCAAATGGATGTCGATAGTTAATTTATTATTGGTTATATTATTGAGAAATTTTTTGATTAACAACAAACTAGATTTCAAAACCCTTATTTTACAAATAATGTAATCAAATTAGCCAATTCACTTTATGGTTTAACACAATCTTCTTGATCTTGGCCTGGCAAGCTCTTCTCTTTTTTTAAAGGTTTTTCTAAAGGTATAAAAACAAAAAAAAAATTAAAATAATTACAAATATTTTTTTTTATTTTATACTAATGCTCAGGATATTTTTATTGATCATAAAAAACTCTTTGTGTATTTAATTTTTCAAATTAATTAAAAATTAATTAGAAATGAGTTTAATGGGTGAGTTGAAATTCTTCCTTGGTTTTCTGGTTTTTAAAAATAAAGAAGGAATCATTTTAAATCAAAAGAAAATAAACAAATTATCTTGTAAAATGATTTCTTATGGATATTGTAACACTACTGGATTTTAATATAATAACATTATTATTGATAGCATAAATGACACAGAACACTGATCCTGAATGAACCACAAAATAGTATTATTTAAATATGAATGTTATAATCTAGTTGTTAAAGAGGAGGTCATCAAAAAAACAACATTATGAAATATATATATATTTATAAAGTTACTATTAAATAAAAAATATTTATTAATTATTATTAAATACGGAATCCATTTTTTAGTAATGTTATATTATGCTTAATGTAAAGCCCCGACCCCAGCTACCCAGAGTCGGTGCATTATTACATAACATTGGCATGATCACAAGAAAGATCAAATCTCGAAAGACCGATTGGTTTAGTAGCCTTGGAAACACTAAGTATATTCATAGGTTTTACATTACATCATAAAATGAAAAACTACTACAACAAGATAATGTCTCCATAATCCACACTCATATCCCCACATAATATCCCTGCAGGTCATTCATAATTTACTTCTTCACTTCCTGGGAAAAATAAAACATATAAAAGGGGTGAGCTCAAATGCCCAGTAAGGATAACAAAATAGCGGAAACTTTCATAAATAAGAATAAACTTTTAAGGAAATGTATAACTAAAACAAAAGCCTTTCAAACATGAACTTTCAACATGGTATGGCATAAATAAAATGAAATAATGCCATTTACTCATTCACATGGATATTCTACTAATAGAATAATCACATGCAAAAATCAATAACCACTTTCATAATGTTGGAATGCATAATGCCAGACTATCATAACCACATAGCCAAGGCATCGTGCCAAGACTACAAATAAGATTTTGTCAAGGCCTTGTGCCAAGACACTATTTTGTCTCATGAGACCTACCGATGCATCGAGGAGCTATAGCGGGCTCCACTCGTCACTTATTAAGTCCAATGCATTCCCATCTGAAAAGGTTTAAACATAACATAAACATTCGTATTAAAACTAGCATACGAAATGTCAATAATTTCACCATAAACTATGAATGGTATAAAAATAGCACATCCATAGTCAAACATATCACAAAACCTTCAATACAATATAGAAGTTTTGTATCATAATAAATCAACTTCAAATAATCTTAAAATCCATCAAAGGATGTTGACGTAGATGAAATCAAAATTCTTTTTAAAGAAATATCTACTTTTATTTTGAAATCATTTAAGATCCATATAAAATAAAACATTTTCTTTGAAAATATTCTTATAAGCTTGTAAGGAAAGCTTTGAAGATTTTATAACGGTGTAAAATAACCGCACCCGCCGTATAAGTTAAAAAAACATTCTTACCTCAATTCTGTCGAAAAGGTTAAAAAGGACCTTGTTTTGAAAACGACGGAAAGATTCCTTTATAAACCTCTTATAAAAAGTCAAACAAGGGTATAAATGACTTTAACCCATATTCTTGTAAATAGTAAAAATGTTTTGAAATACATTTTTAAGAAACATGGATGTGGATGATAAAGATATCCCAGTAGATTATTACGTATAAACAACCTCGGATAATGAAGAGATTGTGAAATAACCCTTACCTTGTACTTTTCCTTTGTTGGGGTCGGTTAACCACCTGTATAATGGTGAAATAATTGTTATTAAATTATACAAGAATCATATACATTAATATGATATCATATATGATCTTTTAACATTGCTTTATTAATAATATCTTAGTATTATCGTCGTTTCAGGTGATAATCGATTCGTTCTTCTTAAATGTTTGGTTACGTAAGACATGTTTGTAATGGATAGATTAAATCTTATTCATAATCAGAATTATATTAACATTATTTTTAACCCTAAAATGAGAATAAGACTTGAATGGATACGATGGAGGATGGATCTCACCGCGTTCGTGGAGACGGTAGTCCGTACGTACGCACGAACGCTACTTCCATTTAATTTTTATTTTAAAAGAATTGAATCCAAATGATACATAGGTATATTACTATTCCAGTATAATATAATATTTTATATATGTTACTTAAGTTCATTAACACCATCCTTTATACGTTCCATGTGTGGTATGAACGAGTCATATCATTTTAAGGGGGCGGTAGTCCACACTTTCTCAAATGAAATTATCGTATGTATATACAACATGAAACGAATAATGGTATGAAATAAAATGGAATTACAGAAGCTTATATATAAAATATATATCATTAATATCATATTTAATTACAGTTCCATCATAATGGACACCATGAGAGGCGGTAAGATGTATTTGAACAATCATCGTTTCGTGAGGCGTTAGTTTACCATCCACAGAAACATTATGTTCATCATCCATTAGATGGAGTTGTGTGTATGTGTAGTTTGAATCCTTATTATAACAACATCCTAGTATATTTAGGATACTGGTGTTGTTACAAAAGAAAGGAAATAAAAAGAGTTTTGGGGTTGGAGAAGCAAAATAAAGGAAAATAATTTAAGAGAAATTGTTACCTTTAATTTAGGTAACTCACTTTGGTTGGAACCAAAGGACTTCTTGAAATGATTTCTGCCTAAGGGGAAGCTTCAAGGAGGAGGAGAGGGATGTGGGGAGCTTAGTTGGGCAGAGTTTGGACGAGCCAAGTGGCTTGAGAGGTGTGAGGAATGATTAGAAGTGGTCTCCTTTTATAAGGGAGAAGAGGGGCTCTTTAGGAAAGAGTGAAAGTATTACTTTATAATATAATTATATTCGGTTTATAATGGTCCAAATATCATTGAGGTCTAAGATAAGATGACTAATATTCTAAATAACATCAACCAATAATAATTGGACAGGTTTTAGATAATATTTTAATCATTATAATCTTATTTATTTAAATGATTTATTAATGAGGTAAACATTGCATCATTATTGTGTCATTAATAATTTAAATTATTTGATGTCTAAAAATTATAAATAAAATATCATTATGTAGGAACTCTTTTTATCTTTCTAATGAATATTTATAATCGAAAATCCAACATGTATAACCCTATGTAAAAATTGTTCTTCTAAAAGATGTAAGCTTATGCCATTTTTTATTTTTATTTTAACTTTATTAATATAAAGTGTCCCTACCACATACAAGTGGCTCCAAGGGGTCCCCAAATTGACCCAAGGATGCTCATGGTCGGGTATGTGTCCACCAATAAGGTTAGGACACGTTTTAGGGTAATTTTGTATTATTATAATATTATTTTTTAACCCTTATTTACCGGATTTAACCTTAACCATGATAAATAAAATATTTACCACAGTAATTATTCAAAATGTCTAAAAATAAAAGTTACCTATTTACACAATTTGGACATCCTGATTCCAAATATGGAATCCATTTTTCTAAATTCAAAACACAGAAGTGGCAGAAATTGATTTAAAATTAATTCCCGCTGTCAAAACAAAAAGCGTGTTTTTAAGAGGTAATAACTATCAAAAGATTGACACTTGTTTATGTTCGGTTTAATTGTAAAATTATGTCCAATGACCAACATTATATTAAATGGTAAAAATATATTCTAAATATACTTTAAAACTACTAAAATTCATAATTTATCACTATTAATTATTTTGATTAAAAAAGATGTTTTTAATTAAAATTTAGTAATTTTCACTATTCATCAAAATATGAAAGTTATCCGAAAAGTACCAAAATTTCACCTTAGGCTAAATTAGATATTCCGAATCCAAAAATGAAGTCCATTTTGAAATATAAAATATATATAATTTTAAAAAGTAGTTATTACTATTCATAACGGCTAGTTTAATTGGTTGTTAGAACTCGGTGTTGCGTACAACACACGCTATCACATTATTCAAAGAGAAGCGTACCGTAGAAGCTTGGGATGTTTCATTTTAAATTTTTGATGTCCCCATTTAGTCAAAAAGTTTAAAATATAGTATTTAAAAAGGGTTCACTATTAAAGTTGATAAAAGTGCAATACTGAAAATGAATTTGTTCTTGCATTATATCTAAGAAACTCATAATATGGATTCTAAAATTATAAGGATTATATAAACATTAATATTTATCTAATACTATTCATAACCTCTTTTGAACGGCTTTTTTGGTAAGTCATGGTGTGCTTGAACTTTGTGTTGCATGTAGTGAAAGTTATTGAATTATTTTGAAGAACTAACACACTATGAAATCTTGGGGTGTTACATTCTCCCCTCCTTCAATAAATTGCGTCCTCGCAATTTGAAATTGTTCTTCGAAAATAAAAGGTTGAAAATATATAATATATTTGTGGGAAACCCCACATCGGAAATTGGGTTACTAAAATTTAGTCTTAATATGAGGAAAAGAGAAATGAAAGGGTCACCACCAAATTATGATCTCGAT
Source organism: Viscum album (assembly GCA_963277665.1). Taxonomy (NCBI): domain Eukaryota; kingdom Viridiplantae; phylum Streptophyta; class Magnoliopsida; order Santalales; family Viscaceae; genus Viscum; species Viscum album. The sequence goes on from OY728162.1 coordinate 817,417,761, forward strand.
TAGGAGAACATTGGTGTCAATTTGAGACATATAATTGGAGGAAAAACGTAAATATTTATAGGTAGTGATTGAGGTCATCAATTACAAACAAGTATAAAATTGAGGTCCTTAAATTCATCAATCTATGATGATTTGAAATACCATCGGTTCAACAAAACATAGGGTATTAGGATAACACATTTTTGACGTTTCAAAATATCTTAGTTGAAATCCCACATCGAAAAATGAATTAATGAGGCCTCTATTTAAAATAAAGAGTCGAAAGTATGAAGATTACCGAAAATAACACATACTAGGGTTCCATGTAGTAAAATATGGATATGGAAGAAAAATCTAACCATCAATTACCTGATAGAGAGTGGTAGAGAACATGGCTATGAAAAGGCCAACAATCCCAAAGCCATAAATTAGTGATGATTTAAGGTACCATCTAGGAAAACATTTTTGTTATAATTTGCTTTTCTTAATATTGAGGAATTTTTTATGAGATTGGCTAAGATCATATAGAGATATACTTACTTTATAATTAGAGTTTTATCCATTAATAAATTTCTACCACATACTCATCTTTCACTCTAAAAGATAATAGAATGTAAAAAAATTCTATTTACACTATTCGTATAGGGTTCCAAAATAAACGAATTTATAATTCATCTAAAAAATCTTTTAATAAAAACTACATTATTTAATCCAGGACATCTCATGGGCCAGTGGTAGGTGATACACCCTTGTCGCCCTTCGGTTGCGGGTTCAAGTCTCGCAGCCTTGCCGGACGCGACGGGTTGTCGCCCGACCTCCGGGTTGTCCTTTTATGGAAATCCAAAATAATCCAAACTAGAACTATCCAAAATAATTCTATCCAAACTCACAGTCCAACATTTATAAGGAAGTTAAACATAATATAGATCCTTTTTACCCCGTAATAGCATATGAATACCTTCATCATGTATTACCATATTCCTTATTGATTACATTCATGTTCCCTTATTCCATATAGAATGCTGGATATACTTCATTAATCCAAAAATGTTTTAAAACCCAACAATGATGGAATATACAAATCATTAATCAGCTTCAATGTAGTCAATAATATCCAATATAATTTATCCAAATCAATCATGTATTATTCTAAAATCACCACCTCGGTATCTGAACCATATTATGGTTTATCTTTCTCTCAACCATATATTTTCCAAACATTTAACCTGCTACTGAGTCACTTTTCTTTGTTCCACCCCATCTCAAGTCCATAATGAAATAGTACTGCAGTACAATCCTTATATACTCCATAATTATTATAACAAGTACATTGTTGATACAACACTCAATTGATATAATCAACATAATAACTCTAATCATTCCTCTTAATCTATGGTAGTATCATAACTTGATTATTATCCAATAGCATCATTTGCGGCATAGTCTGATGACTGGGACATAGGTTCGCGTAGTGTCCAAACTCCTTGCAAATGAAGCATTGTACATTTGAAACCATTTTCTTACCCTTGCAGTCATGTACTTTGTGCCCTTTTCCTCCACACTTATAACAAACTCCCATTCCTTTCAGGCAAGTTCCAGGGTGTTTCTTTCCACAGTTACCACATATGGGAAAATTCTTCTTTTCCCTCTTCCCTTTATCCATCTTTCTCTCTTCTATCCTTTTCTTCTCTTGCTTCCCTTCAAAGCCATAGGACTCAGTAAACTCTTTACTTATCTTATCAACACATGATATTATTTCTTCATATGATGATAATACATGGGAGACTATTTCTCTTATAAATTCTAGCTTAAGACCATGAAAGATATGATCCTTCCTTCTCTTTGTATCATGTGCATTTCTGGAGTTCTCATTCCTTCTACTGGGCGCCATTTCTAAACAATGGAATACACTAGATCAGTTTATGAATCAAAATACATAATCCCATACTTATAATACACTTAACATAAATTGGACTATTTATGGATATAATCCATAATCATAAAAATATCTCATTTGAGGATGTATATACTCATAAACCCTTCACAATGGTTTGTAAAGAAAATGAGAATTATCCTAAGCATATCCCCCGGGAGTGTCGTAACCAAGAGTGCAGCAAGGCCCGTTGTCGTGCACCAGTTCCCGTTCGAGTCTAGCTCAAAGCGGTGTTTTCGGGTTTTACCCCTAGGTACATCTGTGCCAGAGCCGCCTCTACCTGCTCGTATCCAGACAGGGATGTATTGCTCGGAAAACTCACAAAATCTCTACAATACCAAAATTCTAGGAAGTTCTTCTATACTAATCCTCAAAGTTCATCTTAGGTCTACGTGCTCTAATAAGAGTTTATCTAAATCTAGATTCCAAGGTTTGTACTAAACATCCTTTGATACCAACTGTAACGCCCCGACCCCAGCTACCCAGAGTCGGTGCATTATTACATAACATTGGCATGATCACAAGAAAGATCAAATCTCGAAAGACCGATTGGTTTAGTAGCATTGGAAACACTAGATATATTCATAGGTTTTACATTACATCATAAAATGAAAAACTACTACAACAACATAAAGTCTCCGTAATCCACACTCATATCCCCACATAATATCCCTGCAGGTCATTCATAATTTACTTCTTCACTTCCTGGGAAAAATAAAACATATAAAAGGGGAGAGATCAAATGCCCAGTAAGGATAACAAAATAGCGGAAACTTTCATAAATAAGAATAAACTTTTAAGGAAATGTATAACTAAAACAAAAGCCTTTCAAACATGAACTTTCAACATGGTATGGCATAAATAAAATGAAATAATTCCATTTACTCATTCACATGGATATTCTACTAATCGAATAATCACATGCAAAAATCAATAACCACTTTCAAAATGTTGGAATGCATAATGCCAGACTATCATAACCACATAGCCAAGGCCTCGTGCCAAGACTACAAATAATATTTTGTCAAGGCCTTGTGCCAAGACACTAGTTTGTCTCATGAGACCTACCGATGCATCGAGGAGCTATAGCGGGATCCACCCATCACTTATTAAGTCCAATGCATTCCCATATGAAAAGGTTTAAACATAACATAAACATTCGTATTAAAACTAGCATACGAAATGTCAATAATTTCACCATAAACTATGAATGGTATAAAAATAGCACATCCATAGTCAAACATATCACAAAACCTTCAATAAAATATAGAAGTTTTGTATCATAATAAATCAACTTCAAATAATCTTAAAATCCATCAAAGGATGTTGACGTAGATGAAATCAAAATTCTTTTTAAAGAAATATCTCCTTTTATTTTGAAATCATTTAAGATCCATATAAAATAAAACATTTTCTTTGAAAATATTCTTATAATCTTGTAAGGAAAGCTTTGAAGATTTTATAACGGCGTAAAATAACCGCACCCGCCGTATAAGTTAAAAAAAACATTCTTACCTCAATTCTGTCGAAAAGGTTAAAAAGGACCTTGTTTTGAAAACGACGGAAAGATTCCTTTATAAACCTCTTATAAAAAGTCAAACAAGGGTATAAATGACTTTAACCCATATTCTTGTAAATAGTAAAAATGTTTTGAAATACATTTTTAAGAATCATGGATGTGGATGATAAAGATATCCCAGTAGATTATTACGTATAAACAACCTCGGATAATGAAGAGATTGTGAAATAACCCTTACCTTGTACTTTTCCTTTGTTGGGGTCGGTTAACCTCCTGTATAATGGTGAAATAATTGTTATTAAATTATACAAGAATCATATACATTAATATGATATCATATATGATCTTTTAACATTGCTTTATTAATAATATCTTAGTATTATCGTCGTTTCAGGTGATAATCGATTCGTTCTTCTTAAATGTTTGGTTACGTAAGACATGTTTGTAATGGATAGATTAAATCTTATTCATAATCAGAATGATATTAACATTATTTTTAACCCTAAAATGAGAATAAGACTTGAATGGATACGATGGAGGATGGATCTCACCGCGTTCGTGGAGACGGTAGTCCGTACGTACGCACGAACGCTACTTCCATTTAATTTTTATTTTAAAAGAATTGAATCCAAATGATACATAGGTATATTACTATTCCAGTATAATATAATATTTTATATATGTTACTTAAGTTCATTAACACCATCCTTTATATGTTCCATGTGTGGTATGAACAGGTCATATCATTTTAAGGGGGCGGTAGTCCGCACTTCCTCAAATGAAATTATCGTATGTATATACAACATGAAACGAATAATGGTATGAAATAAAATGGAATTAAAGAAACTTATATAGAAAATATATATCATTAATATCATATTTAATTACAGTTCCATCATAATGGCCACCATGAGAGGAGGTAAGATGTATTTGAACAATCATCGTTTCGTGAGGCGTTAGTTTGCCATCCACAGAAACATTATGTTCATCATCCATTAGATGGAGTTGTGTGTATGTGTAGTTTGAATACTTCTTATAAAAACATCCTAGTATATTGAGGATACTGGTGTTGTTACAAAAGAAAGGAAATAAAAAGAGTTTGGGGGTTGGAGAAGCAAATTAAAGGAAAATAATTTAAGAGAAATCGTTACCTTTAATTTAGGTAACTCACTTTGGTTGGAACCAAAGGACTTCTTGAAATGATTTCTGCCTAAGGGGAAGCTTCAAGGAGGAGGAGAGGGATGTGGGGAGCTTAGTTGGGCTGAGTTTGGACGAGCCAAGTGGCTTGAGAGGTGTGATGAATGAGTAGAAGTGGTCTCCTTTTATAAGGGAGAAGAGGGGCTCTTTAGGAAAGAGTGAAAGTATTACTTTATAATATAATTATATTCGGTTTATAATGGTCCACAAATCATTGAGGTCAAAGATAAGATGACTAATATTCTAAATAACATCAACCAATAAGAATTGGACAGGTTTTAGATAATATTTTAATCATTATAATCTTATTTATTTAAATGATTTATTAATGAGGTAAACATTGAATCATTATTGTGTCATTAATAATTTAAATTATTTGATGTCTAAAAATTATAAATAAAATATCATTATTTAGGAAATCTTTTTATCTTTCTAATTAATATTTATAATAGAAAATCCAACATGTATAACCCTATGTAAAAATTGTTCTTCTAAAAGATGTAAGCTTATGCCATTTTTATTTTTATTTTAACTTTATTAATATAAAGTGTCCCTACCACATACAAGTGGCTCCAAGGGGTCCCCAAATTGACCCAAGGATGCTCATGGTCGGGTATGTGTCCACCAATAAGGTTAAGACACGTTTTAGGGTAATTTTGTATTATTATAATATTATTTTTTAACCCTTATTTACCGGATTTACCCTTAACCATGGTAAATAAAATATTTACCACAGTAATTATTCAAAATGTCTAAAAATAAAAGTTACCTATTTACACAATTTGGACATCCTGATTCCAAATATGGAATCCATTTTTCTAAATTCAAAACACAGAAGTGGCAGAAATTAATTTAAAATTAACTCCCACTGTCAAAACAAAAAGCGTGTTTTTAAGAGGTAATAACTATCAAAAGATTGACACTTGTTTATGTTCGGTTTAATTGTAAAATTATGTCCAATGACCAACATTATATTAAATGGTAAAAATATATTCTAAATATACTTTAAAACTATTAAAATTCATAATTTATCACTATTAATTATTTTGATTAAAAAAGATGTTTTTAATTAAAATTTAGTAATTTTCACTATTCATCAAAATATAAATGTTATCCGAAAAGTACCAAAATTTCACCTTAGGCTAAATTAGATATTCCGAATCCAAAAATGAAGTCCATTTTGAAATATAAAATATATATAATTTTAAAAATTAGTTATTACTATTCATAACGGCTAGTTTAATTGGTTGTTAGAACTCGGTTTTGCGTACAACACACGCTATCACATTATTCAAAGAGAAGCGTACCGTAGAAGCTTGGGATGTTTCATTTTAAATTTTTGATGTCCCCATTTAGTCAAAAAGTTTAAAATATAGTATTTAAAAATGGTTCACTATTAAAGTTGATAAAAGTGCAATACTGAAAATGAATTTGTTCTTGCATTATATCTAAGAAACTCATAATATGGATTCTAAAATTATAAGGATTATATAAACATTAAAATTTATCTAATACTATTCATAACCTCTTTTGAACGGATTGTTTGGTAAGTCATGGTGTGCTTGAACTTTGTGTTGCATGTAGTGAAAGTTATTGAATTATTTTGAAGAACTAACACACTATGAAATCTTGGGGTGTTACACATAAGAAAATATATTTTCTTCAAAAATGATTTTTATTGATTTTTGTGAGGAAATATTTTTTTTTCCAAATATAAAAATTTTAGTTTACAAAATGAATTTTATTTTTTAATGAATCATATTAAAATTATATTAGCATGAAATTTTGGATTTTTTTTGAATTTTTTATTGAATAGTGAAAATACCATTTTTATATGAGTTTTGTTAAATAGTCATTTCTTATCATTTAAATGTACCATTATTCGTATAATTTAATCTTTTATTAGAATTTTTATCCATTCGTTATAAATAATTTAATTAATTATATAGTAATCAACAATATATTTGATTTTGCTATAAGTTTGTTTTTGGGAAAAAATGCCTTTTTTCTAAAAACTAATTTTATTGCATTTTGCACATTTATATTAAAATTAATTTATGTCACTTGTAGAAATATAATTTTATGACATGTTATTAATTAGTGTATTCATAAGGTAAAATTTATTCTTATATTTGTTTTCTATATTTTTTGGAATAAGTTAATTTTTTTGATGAATAGTAAAAAATATAATTTTAATGAAATACATTATGTTTTATGATATTTACATGACATAAAAATAATATAAAAATTTATAAAACTTATTGAATTGATAATTTATGATAAAATAATAAAAATATCATACAGAAAAATAAAAATATATAAATTATAATTTATTCCATGATAAATCTGAAAATCATTTTCTACGCTAACTCAGTGCTTGAAGAACATTAGAAAAGTACAATTTGGTGTCCTAAGGATAATATTATAGAATAATGAAATACTTTATCATATATTTAACTTAATATTATTTATTATTGATGATTTTAAGGGTTATATATAAATATTAGAGTTATATAACAAGTGGATTATCCAAATTCTCAGGTAATGCTTGTGCAAGGTCGAAAAGGTCAAAAATAACCTATTAAATAAGTTTCCGTAACATAAATGGGAATAAAATTAAATATTTAAGATATATATATAAGATTATATTAAATTTAATTTATTTCTATTCATGATGGTAATTTATTTTCTATTTTTATTGAAGAATTAATTACATTAAATTCTTACTCAACATTGTTGTAGTGCTTGAACAATCAGTAGAAAAATAAATTAATTTATTTTAAAAAAATATAAAAAAATATTTTCTAGATGAATTAAAATGTAAAATGAATATTCTAGATAAATATGGAATTTTGGGGATATGTGATATTATTATATTCAAATTCCATTTGTGTCTTGGGGTATTTAAATTTAAATTAAATGAATACTATCAAAATGAAATTAACAATATTTTATGAAAATAATATATTTCTAAACTATTTAAAAATAATAAAATAAGGAAATTTTGATAATATATGGTATGTGATGTCAAAAGTTTTCCATTTATGAGACAATTATCAGCTTAAAAGTATAATTATAACCCTTTAAGAGTGAAAAAGACTTTACCATGGTTAAGGTTACAATAGGTTAACTAAGGGGTTAAATGAAAAGATAAGGTATTAAACACAATTTAATCCTATATAAATTTTATTATTTAATGTTATTTTAATCCCATAATTCTTATATATTTTAATCCCCTTACATTTGGAAGCATTTGAATAGATAATTCCTTCATTATGTTTTAATATTTTTAAAATAATTCCAAGTGTGCCCCTCCCCTCCTTTGTAAAAGGGAACCTCTCCTTTGTCTTCTTTATACCACATTATGCCTTATATATCGACAAATCCATATAAATTTTTCTTCAAAACTTCCATATACACATTTTAGAGGTACTAGTCTTCCCAAAATACCATACCTAGGGTTCTTAAGAGAAGATCTAAAGGAGTTATATCAAAGAATAGGTAATCACCTTAAATGATCACTTTCATTTATTTTATATTGTATTTCCTATAAATATGTGTTATTATTCATATAATAATAAATTAAGTAAAATAAATATACATAAATTTTATTATTATGAAAATAAAATTATCCAAACTCTTTTCCATCAGTTAGGAAGTGAATGTATCACTTATGAGTAAGTACGATTTACAATCTCCACGTAGTTATACAATTGATTTTTCCTTATCACACCCCACAAACAAGCAGGGGATTGAGCCACTACTGCCTCAGGCCCACCTCCATATTCTAGGGGGTAGTGAAAAGTTCCAAATTTATAACTAAATCATAGAGGCCTTTTCCTAGTACCTTTATGCACACACACAACCAACTCGATGTAAAAGTGCAGAGGAAATAAAATATAAATGCAAAACTACTATAAAAATAAAACAAGCAGGCATGAACCTCTGGACAACACAATAATATGGTAGTGTAAGTTGAAAGGTAAAGGGGTAAAATGCATGCCCGACTAGAAATGTGTCCCCAGTTGAAAAAAAACTATAAAAGTAAAACAACTGAGAGATCCCACCTCCTGAATAAAAACCCAAGACCAATTTATGTGATCCAGGAACCTAGTTTCCTTAATCTACATTGTAGTCATGGTTGACCAATCTATCATCTACAAAATACACGACACATATTGCTGAAGCCCATGATGGGGTAAGTATATACATACCCAATAGAATTCCACAAAAGGGTGAAGGGGGAGAAGTATGAGATACAATAGAATATGAAAAAAGTAGATAGAAAATGGTAAAGTGAAAGAGTAAAATTCAAACCAACTAAGATTGAAAGTAAAGTTGTCCAAATAGAAGGCTACTGACACCATGAGAAGATAAAATTCTCATGGAGTATTATCTACCTACAGCAGGAGAGGAGACTCCTCCAACCACATGAAGATAGACACATAAAGCATGTGACATACCCCACACATCTTTTCCTCTTCTACAATGTGAGTAGCCAAATGAAAATTATGAATCTATAAGGAATAATATAGATATTCTCATTTAAAGAATCCCAAATAAGAATGTAAGGTGATCTTCATCTCACAGATCAGAACAAGAAGAATATTCGCCAACAGTTAAGAAATAAATTCCATAAATTATGTACAACATACAATTCATCTACCATGAACACACAATTTTAAGTAACTCAATCACCACACCATGATACTGTCCACTTTTGGTGGCATTGACACTCCCACACAGTTTTGGTCATGTCTCAAAAACACGTCTCAGTGGGGAAATTTTTCATCTTTCCCGTTATTCCAAATCTACATCAAACCATATCTCCTCACTACACCAAATAGTAGAGAGACAAAAATTTCATAGTAGAGAACCAACGTCAAAGTGCATCCGGGGGGTCCTACTCTGATAGTAGCTGTAGAGGACCCACACCCATGTTGATGGGGGGGGGGGGGTTCCATTGTGATAGTATTTGAAGAGGATCCATGCCCATAATGATGGGTGTTGCACTAAAATAGTAGTTATTGATGACCCTTGACCATGTTGATGGGGGGGGGGGGTTCCACTCTTGTTTCACAGGGACCCGCACCCTGGTACATCAGGGGGTTCCACACTGGTCATCAAAGACCCACACCCTATGCAGATAGGGTGGTTCCACTCAAAAGGTGGAGAGCTTGCACCCATGCCAACAGGGGTTCCACTATAATGGCTGAGGACCCGTTACTTGGCATCATAAGGGTGTTCCAATACTATTCATCAAAGACCCGTGCCCTACCTGATAGGGGGTTCCACTCAGAAGTAACTATAGTGGACAAATACCCAGGATGATGAGGGGTTCCACTCTAGAAGAAGTCTCTGATGATCCTTCTTGATCACGACCTTCATCGAGCATTGCCTTAGACAGTTTTCACACTTCGAAAATTTCACAACGTAAATCCAAATCCGCAACTGAAGGTGCCATTTCATTCTACTCAGAAAAACACTCAGGATAGTCTACTCATGGGCTAAAATTTGAGTTCAAATGAAGGAGATGCAGAACCTTGAAGATTCATAATGGTGTATACTGAATATATGGGACCAACATGGGATGTGGTCCCACTCTTCTTTTGGGAAGTTTCCTTTCTAGGACATGGATTTCTGACCACATAGTATAACATGATGTGTAAGGGTGCTACATGACGTGTCTCAAGAAAAATCTTGAAGAACGCACGAGGCTCATCATTGGTCTGACAGAAAAAACATAATTTCACTAATATGACTATTCAAATGGACTAATATTTCCAAACAGATCACACCATTTCAATCCTCACAGGAAAACACTCAAGAGAGACTATTTACATACCTCAATCAGACCCCCGGTGAAAAACCCAAATTTCACTGCATCATGCTTGAACAGTGCATCATGGGACCGAGCCATGAGTCTGAATTAAATACCTGAAATTGGTCTCAAAACGTCCACCTTAATTTCAGGGTCTCAATGTTGTAGAAAGTTCATTATTTCCAACACTATATGAGGGAGATATGTCAGATACAAGATCCCATAATAATAATAATTTTATTATTATTGTGTGGTTTCGTGACTCAAGGCATGAGTTTGAAAAAAGTAACCAAAATTGGTCTTAAAATGACTATCTCAATTCTAGGGTCATGATGCCGCTAAAGATTCGTCAAACCAGTGCCTTATGGAGGATTTACGACTGAATTTTAGTTTTATATATAAAATAATAATAATAATAATAATAATAATATAATTGTAATAATATTATTATTATAGATTTTTTCACATATTTTATTCCAATTGAGAGAGTCACACATCAGGCCCCCCAATCAGTTTAATAATCATATTATAATTAAAACAAATTATATTAAATATGAGTCATTCACCTCTTGCCTCCTCATAAACAGTACCCCAAATAACTCAAATATCACCATTAATTCACCTCATTAAATCTATTTTATTAAAATGGTTTTTATTTATTTAATTGAAACCATTTAATTTAAATTGGGTTTTATTTATTAAATTAGAACTTTTTAATTTAATTAACCCACACATTTTTTCACCACCATTATTATTATTTTTATTATTTATAATAATAACATAAAAAAATCTCATTTAATTTTTCTAAACTAATTTCCATTAATAATAATAATATTAATAATTATTTAACGATCTCTAGATTGACTATGACTGAACATATCATCAGAGATCCGAGTCTGATCATCATCACGTCCACACCAAACAGGCTCCACCATGAGATCTCATGCATGAGCTCTACTCAAATCAAACCTCATCACACAACATGTCATCACCATGCACTAATTGTGAAAATAGTGATCACTGATCCGATCTAAAACCACCTTGAATCACAAAGATCAAACCTGCCCTACCAAACTGATCCATTCACCAAACACCATCCTTCCTGTTTATCAATCCATCCCCAAACTATTCATCTACATGCTATTCGTACCACCTTAATAGATCTAGGGGTTCGACCCCATTCGAACCCACCCCAACAAAGCCAAAACATGACCCCATGGTCCAACGATGAAAAATGTGAACAACGGTGAGGAACAAATCACCAATAAAAACGCGATAAGCATCTTTGGTCTAGAGTTCTTGGCCAATTATTTCATAGCGGGGAAATCTGGCTGAGAAACATGGCATAAAAAGAAATAAATTGAAAGGGTAATTTATTTCGATACATGAGCTCATGAAATGGGTCAAATTAACGCAAATCAAATAGATATAATTGATCATAATAAATCATTTAATTATATGGGAGGAAAACCACATATAACAAGTCCTACCTCAATTATGGATTGATCGTTGGTGAAGAGCATATCTGCTAGCGATGAAGATGATCTGTTGCATCTGCCGCGTATTGATTTACCTCGATCTGATCACAGGTCATCATCTGGTCTTAACCTGCCAATGGAGAATGGGTGAAAGATCCTCTCAACGATCCCTGGGTTATGCGTCTAACCCAAGCAATTTTACATAGCACCTTATTTATAGAATAAAGTGATTTATTTCATTTAATTTAAAATAAATAAATAAATTATTTATTTTTAATAAACACATCTGCCAACGACTTCCTAATCCGAACGTCCCACACCGACCAAGTATTAGTCGCACATAGGGAAAACACCAAATTAAAAACTCAATAGTGGTATCAAATTTTCGATTCGACTCTCCTTCCTTGAGTTATTTGGGATTAGGTTTATTAAAATAATTAATTAATTTATCCAATTCACCACCCAATGGATTCCCCATCTGAATGTCCTGCAGTGACGAACTTTAGGTCATGACTAGGGTAAACTTCACATTTTGGATTCAACCATGGTATCAGATATATGATATGAGAAACCATTTATTATATATTTCACTTTTTTAAGATAACTATTCATGAATAATAAAAAAATATTTAATATTTTTATAAGATTAATTTCAGGCTCCCAGGGCCTTAGAGTCGTGTGGCATTTCAGCACCTGACTCCGAAATTATTCTTAAGAATATAGCAATGTCTTGCATGAAAAAACTAGACTCTCTATATTATTTCATTCTTCAACATTTTTCCATCCCCAATATGAAAAAACTATGAAAAGTGGTGGGGACACTGATCATGCACCTGGATCTTCCCTACACTAGGATAAATAGCAAATGGATAACTGTGAAACTCTAATACCAAATCCTCTAACATAATGACCAGAATCACCATTCATCCCTGAAAAAAGGATGATTTGATTCCTTTTTTCAGAAAATACATCAAGTGAAAATCCTAAGGATATCTATTCATACAAGACATATCATTAAATTTATCTTAGTTGAGAATCTATCACATGCTCAAGAAGTGATGGAGTCAACACCATAGACTAAAAAACTGTACCCTTCTCCACCAGGGTCAGCTGCAGGGAAGCTAACTTCTCTAAATCTTCCTGCACTATGCGGGCATGGGACTTCCTGTAATGAGAATCAGATACAATGTGGACCTTTCCTAGTGTATAAACTATCTCTAAGTTATAGTCTAACAAGAATTCCAACAAGCGCTACTATCTCAGGTTTTGGTATCTCAGAGTGAAGATGTACCTAAGACTCTTGTGGAATGAGTAAACCACAATGTTCTCTCCCATAAGGTAGTGTCTCCACATTCTCAGGTTGAATACTACCACTTCAAACTCTATGTAGGGAGTCATTTCTTTTTATTATTGGGGATTCAACTTCCTTGACCTATATTGGAAAATATCCAATCACCGTATTAAGGTTGACTCTAAGAATTCAAGGGTATCGATGAACAATGCAGGTGACAAGACTCATCCAACAATGAGAAGCTAGACATGGAACAAACATGGCATACCCCGAACATTTTCACCTCTCTTGAATGTAGAGTAAACCCATCCCAAAAACTTTTCCACACCCACTAGTGGCATCCCAAAACAAAAGGGTCTTATAGAAAACTCCACCGACAATGCCAAGACTTTATTCAACACTCAATCTTACAACATCAAGAAAGGAGTGGAATGAAAAGATTACATTTCAATGTGTATAACAATTTCTAATGCACAATATAGAAGAGACATAGAGTATACCTTTTATCATATTGTGTGTTGTGGGATCACATATATCCAAAGCCTATATCTATTCACCACTCCGGCCACATGATCCATGATCCTAACATGGGATGCCAAGGATATCGCAATGAATTCCACCATCCATAACTCCTCTTTCTCCTCTTCCAGTTCCACATCCTTAGGGACCACCATGTCCAAGCATATGAGGTCCTTGATCATGACGTCGTATCTACCATGGTGGTTTATTAGCAATCTTCCAGTATAGATCAACACGTTAGGTCAACCAGTTTTACACCATGTGACCTCACCCACCACAGACATAGTACTGACCATTACTAAACCTTCATGGTGCTCTGCGCTATCCCTGCACTATACGACCAGATGATTGAGTCTGGTCATGAAAGGGTTTCCTGCAAAGATATCCCACCGACTAGTGCCTGCAAGATATTATGAACGACTAAACTCTGGGACACCCACTACCATCTCCAACTACCTTATTTCCCTTTGATAGAAAGATCTCTATTAACAGTTCCTGCTCTATAACCCCGACATAGGTGTGGATTCACTAGGGCACAACTATATCTCAAATATCTCTTTGGATTCCCTACTCAAAATTCTATGTTCAGAATTATATGCCCCTGATCCTATCAAGGGAGTACTGCATAAGGTTAATAAACCTCTCTACATACTCAGTAATCATTATCCTTCCATGTTGTAACTCCATAAGCTCTTGGATATGAATTGAGCACAAGATGGATGTGTAGTACTCCTCCCAGAACAATTGTTGGATGTTTTCCCATGAGTGTGTCGACTCATAGTGCATATTTGTAATAAGGATCCACCAACACCCAACTACTCCATGGAAAAAGATATCTTCCAGTGCATCCACAAGATCTGTTAGTGTTCGGATGGTCCTGAAGACACGGAGCACTGACTCTAGAAAATCCTCTACTGCCTGAGGATCTGGCTAACTACGGGACCTCAGCAACCTATAACACTAGAACTCACAAAGTGCACTGAGAATTTTTGAATATATTGTCAGCTCTTCTAGGTTGGTCTTCTGCTCAAATAGTGGAGGTGTTTCTACCTACCCACCTAGAGGATGAGGGTCATGAGATAGAACCTGGACCAAGGCCTCGTCGCTCATCAGATCATTGTCACGAATTAGAGCTGATATCTTGGATGGCTGTCATCGTGGAGGTATCTCAAAAGTACTTGAGATGTACCATAGTCATTTGGGATTATATATATATATAACAATGGGGATAAAACTCAATAAGGATAGTCAAAGTCTCAATCCTATATGATTCATGTACCATTAATGACAATAATAGATTTCATAGCACACAGAGTCGATAAGAAGGTTGTCAAGGTCCCATTGAATGGATACATCAGTCCTCGAACCATCAATGGACTCCCGAGTCTGAGATCTGCACACAAAAATCATTGAAATTATTTCCATAAAACCAAAGAAAATCTTTTTAGGGAAACATCCAAACAATTTTCCAAGCATTGAACTAGCTCTGATACCAATCTATCATGACCTAACCTAAGCTGGGGCTCAAGATAAAACTACCCCAATCCTTCCTGTATAGGACAGGGGGTGGAGACAAGCTCCAAATACATAACTAACTGGAGGATGCCTTTTCCTAGTACCTATATGCACACAAAAAACCTACTTGCTGAAAAAGTTCATAGGGAAATAAAAAAACTATGAAACACTGTTATAAAAATAAACCATGCATGCATGAACCTCTAGATAGTACAAAATTATGGTAGTGTAAGATGGAAAGTAAAGGGAAAAAATACTTTCCCAACCAGAAATTAGTCCCAACTTGACAGAAAACTAGAAAATTAAAATAGCTGAGAGATCCTCACTTCAGAATCTCAATCCATGATCATTGTATGTGGTCCAAGCACCCAGTATCCCTAAGCTCATCTATAGTCACGGTCAACATATCCATCATCATTAAATGACATGATACATGTGGGATGATTCCACCCGAAAGGGTGAAGGGGGAGTAGTAGGAGATACAATAAAAATGGAAATTACAAGATATAACATGGTATAATGAAAGAGCACAACTCAACCCAACCAATAGTGAAAGTAAACTTATCTAAACACAAGGAACTTGACATAGTGAGAAGATGAACTTATCATTTATTATTTTCTACCTATAACAGGAGAGTCGACTCATCCAACCATAATAAGATAGAAATAGAATGAACATGGCATACCACACATGTTCGCACCTATCCTAGAAGGAGAGTGTCCAAATTCACGGTGTGAATACAAAAGGAAGAATATATATATTCCCAGTCAAAGAATCCCAAATGAGAGTGTAAGGGGATCTACATCTCACAACTCAGCATAATAAGAATAGTCATCAAAGGTTCAAAAATAATGTCCATCCATGATGCCCAACATCCCACTCATATGCCTTGAACACACAAGTATAAGGAACATAATCACCACACCTTGATACTATCCTCTTTAGGAGACACCAACCCACCCCCACGGTTTTGGTCGCATCACAAAAACACTTATTGGTGGGGAAAGTGTTCATCTTTCTTCTGAGTCCAAGCTACATAAAACCAGGTCTCGTCACTATGAATCACAGGAGAGGGACCAAAATTTCATAGTAGAGGACCCACACCCTATTGCGTTAGGGGGTTCCACTCTGATAGTAGCTGTAGAGGACCCACGATCATGCTGATGGGGGTTCCACTCTAATTTCAGGTGAAGAGGACCCACGCCCATGCTGATAGGGGTTCCACTCTGATTGCAAATGTGGAGGACCCACACCCATGATGATGGGGGGTTCCACTCTCATGTCAAGGGGACCCATTCCCTGGTACAACAGGGTGTTCCACCCTGGTCATCAAGGACCTGCACCCTATGCCGATATGGAGTTCCACATGAAAGGTAGTGGACCCATGCCCAGGCTGATTAGGGGTTCCACTCTAATGGTTGAGGACCCACACATTGGAATCACAAGTGGGTTACATTATAGGTCATCTAGGACTCATTCCCTACCCGGTAGGGAGTCTCCACTTGGAAGTAACTATAGAGGACCCACACCCATGCTGATGGGGGGTTCCACTCTAGATGAAGTCTCTGATGATCCTGACTAATCCTATTTGTCATCAAGCATCTCCTCAAATAATTTTCATGCCCATAAAATTTCACATCGTAACTCCAATGCAACAACCGAGGGCGCCATTATATTATACTAGGAAACAATACTTAGGATAGGCTACTCGTGAACCAAAATATAAGTTCAAACAAAGGAGACACAGAACCTTAATGATTCATAAAGGTGTACATGACATGTAAGTGACACACATTTCATGTGGTCCCACTATACTACCAGGCCATGTCCTATCCACCACACATATTCTGGGCCATGTAGTATAACACATAGAGTAAGAGTACTACATGTCGTGTCTCAGATAAATTCTAGGTGAACACATGAGGCTCATCATCTGTCCAATGGAAAAAATGCAATTTTACAAATCTGTATCTTAAAATTGACCCATATTGCCAAAAGGATGAAAATGTTGCGATCCTGACATAAAAACACTTGAGACAGACTATGTACTCTCCTCAATCGGACACCTGGGGAAAAATCGCATTTCATCACATCACGCTCAAATGGTTCTCCATGGGTGCAAGCCACGAGTCAGAATTAAATACCAGAAATTGGTATTGAAATATCCACCTTAATTTCAGGGTTGGAACGTTGTAAACAGTTCCTTATTTTGACATCGTGTGAGGGAGACATGTAGATTGAAGATACCACAATAATAATAAGTTTATTATTATTGAGTGCCTCATTGTCATGAGACATGAGTTTGAAAAAGTTATCCAACTTCAATTTTAAAATTATCGTCTCAATTTATGGTCATGTTACTGGTGACAGTTCGTCAAACAAGTGTCGTACAAAGGAGTTACAAACGAATTTGTGTTTGAAATCCAAAATAAAAATAATAATATTATTATATTTTTATTCAAAAACTTTATTCCAATTGAGAGGGCCATAGATGAGGATCCCCAATTCTCCAATTTGTTGTATGCACCCCACCTTAAGGGGATTCATCCTCCCATTTTAATTCCTTTAATTTTGAATAATAAACTAACACCATTAATACCTATATTATAATTAATAAAAATTATATTAAATAGGAGTCATGCAACTCATGCTTAATCGTGATAGGTGCTCGCAACAACTCAAATCTAACTATTTATTTACCTCATTAAACTGATTTAACTAAAACAATTTTCATTGTTAAATTAATACAATTTAATTTAAAATAGGTTCACTTTATTCAATTAAAAACTTTTAATTTTATTAACCCACACATTTTTTTCACCACCACTATTATTATTAATACTATTTACAAGGATAACAACAATAAACCTCATTTAATTGTTCTCAACTCATCACCATTAATAATAATAATAATTATAATGTTCGAACACCACATTAGAGAGCTGTGTCCATTCATCGTCAATTCCACACTAAAGAGACTCCAACATGAGATCTCATGGATGACCTCTTCTTGAAACTGACCCCATTGAACCGTATGTCACCTCCACACACCAACTAGGAAAACAAGGATCACCAATATGATCCAAAACCACCTCTAATCACAAATCTCACACCTGTGTGGTTCCCAACTGATCCGTTCACAAAACTTCATCTTTTCCATTTATCAATCTATCCCCAAACCATTTCTCCACATTTAGTTTATACCACCACAATGAATCTGGGGGTTTGAACATGTTCTAACCCACCCTGATAAATTCAAATCGTGACCTTGTGGTCCAACAATAGAAAATAAGAAGAATGGTGGAGGAAAAATCAACAATAAAAAAGGTGATACGCATAATTGGTCAAGAATTCTTGGAAAAAAATTCATAGTAGAGAAATTGGGGTGATAACCCTGACATAATAAGAAATAAATTGAAGGGATAATTTATTTTGATACATGAGCTCATAGAAAGGCTCAAATTAACAAAGATCAAAGAGAGAGCATTGATAATGATTCAAATTTTAATTATATGGGTGTAAACCCAGATATAATGATCCCAAACTCAATTATGGATCATTTATTGGTGAATAATGTATCCTCTAGAGATGAAGATGGTATATTGCGTCCGCTAAAAGTCAATTCCACTTGACTCGATCACTGGTTGTCGTCCGATCTCAATATACCAATGGAGAAGGGGTGGAAGATCCTCTCAACCATCCAATGGTTATACAGCTAACCCTCGAGATTTCACATAGTAGCATATTTATAGAAGAAAGAATTTTAGGTAATTTTATTTAAAATAAATAAATAAATTATTTATTTTAACTAAACATACCCACCAATAGATACCTCATCTGAACGTCCCATGCCAACCATCTTTAGTTCATGCCTATGGAAAACATTAGATTATGAACTCAAGGGTTGTATCAGATTTATGATTCGAGACTCTATCTGTGAGTTATTCCAGTTTAAAGTTATTAAATATATAAATTAAATAAATTAATTTTTCTAATGCACCCAACCACGGTTTCCCCATCCAAACATCTCACTCCAATGAACTTTAGGTCACACCTAGGGTAAACTCTACTTTCTGGATTCAATCGTGGTCTCAAATTTCAGATTCAAGAATTAATTTATGAAATATTCCCATTTTTTAGAAAACTATGCATGCATAATGAAAATATATTTAATATTTTTATAATATTAATATCGGGCTCACTGAGTCTCATAATTGCATGCCGTCTCATTGCCCGACTTCGATAATATTCCTTGGAATATTCCAAAATCATATAAAGTAAAACTAGAGTCTCTAAATTCATCACTATATTTTATTTTGGTTTTAATATTTATATCTAATATTAATGACATAATTATACATACGTAATGATAATATCATATCTACATTCTTACTATCCAAACTACTAAAAATGATAACATCGTTCATGCATAAGTGTGGATTACCCCATCCATGAAGTGATATGATTCATTTTTCATATACACTTTACATGGATGGAAATAAAGATATATTTTATAAAGATATATTATGTAATAATTATTCTATAAATTTTATTTATTATTTACCTTTATTTCATTACATCAATAGAAAAATGAAACTAATCTTCATGCGTACATACAACCTACCGTCTCCATGAATAGTGTAATTGATTTTTCTACCTCTACCCTATAAGGATGAAACTATATAAATAATGAATATATATATTATATTTATATCTTGATTAAAAATATTTATACTATGAAACTATAATCAATGTACAAGGATCAGAACCATTGAATCGAACCCCGCATGGGAAACAGACAAGTTTTCACTTGAATATCCATTTTAAGGGATAATTATTAATAAAAGGATAATTGAAAATTATAAAAAAGACTAGAACATAATAATTTATAAAGGAATAGGGTTATAAGGTAGATTTATAGTAAATATATATTTTATTAAATATGACGTTTTAACGTATATGAAACATGATAAGACTTGAGTAAGGTATTTTCATATCACTTTATTTTCTGTGAGAAACATGACATATTCACCACTTGTTTCTTTTATGTGATTTATATAAGGCCCATGAATGCATTTTATGATTCTTCTCATAAAAATTATTAGGATATTTATATCCATCCATGTTTATCAATTTTATGAGGTTTTGATTTGAAATTTTCCAAAGTGGTAAGGGGTTTATGTTACAATCTCATTGTTTATCAGGAATGTTCATGCTTATGTTTATAATTATAAAATATCTTTTTATAATTATCAATAAACTCATAATTTTCATTCACTGGGGATATTTAGTAAGAATACAAGTTTTCTATTCCTTTTTCTCACTTTAAGTACTTAAGAGATCGAAAAGACATTTTTTACGAAACTAGAATTTATTCCATACTTCGATTAAAAACCCATTTCTTCCATATCTATGTTTTATAAAAAAAAATTCTATAATGTTCTTTAATATTATCGTATTATTTCTAAAATTAAATTTTACCCATGATTTCCATTTTACAATATGGTTTAACATGATTTTCCTTGTTTTTTATGAACTAGTCATTTTTGACTTTTTTTTATAAAAGTGTGAAAGGAATGATTTCTTTTTTACATATAAAATAAGAAATGAATTCCAAGCATGATTATGAGGATGGTAGGAAAGTCTATCTTTTAGTAGCCATTGGACCTCCAGACTCTCATATGCCACTTCCTTCCCGTGAGGAGGAACTGATAGATGAGGATATTTTTAATGATGAATTATTAGTCAGTGGTTTTGTTAAATAACCTTAATGGGATAACTCGGGTGAGTCAAAATAATATAAGAATAGTTGTAAAAATGATTCCACTACCATCCCTATGATTGGAAGTATACATAGGCAAAATGTAAAATATTCAACTTCTAAGGGAGAGAAGTCCCCAAGATCAATGGTGATTGGCCCGAGATACTCTAACTCAGATGATGATGATAACCATGGGGTATTCCACCTATACATGGTGGACCTTACAAACCTTCTACTAAAAGAGTTATAGAAGGTTATTTGATAGATGAGATTGACTCCCAAGACATAGTTGAGGTATCCCGTCTCATACCATTATTAGACCAAGATCTAGAATAAATATTTAGTCTTACTATTTCAAAACCTAATGAGGAACCTTTGAAATGAAGTGGAAAAACAGCTATTGGATATCTCTATAAATAGATTCTTGATACTAGTGACGATGTTGCTAATGAGTAGGAAAATTAGTCTATTCATGTAGTGGTTGAGGGTGAGGTAGTTTTTTGGAAGCCATTTTTGATCCATTTTTTCTTCTACTTTCTTTGGAACCCCATGAACCCTTTCAAACAAAATATTAATTAAATGAATTCAAATTTTACTTGATGGGTGTACTGAAATAGTTTTTTATTATTTTTTGTCACTCGATGAAACTTGTTAGAGAGGAAGACATAGACATGATAATAACTCTTGTGATTTCCCATATTCAACCAAGATTCCATCTCAAATTGGATGTGATCAAAAATGAGAATGATGATTTGAGATCTCAGGTTGGTACTCTATAAGAATATATTTTATATATGTTTTTGAAGTATGAACAAAGTTATTTAAAATTAGTGTTTCGAAATTCAACCAATCTACCTTCATATTTTTTAGTGTCTCCACCAAATTATACTATTGTTCATAGTGTTATTAATGAATATTCAATTAAGAATCACCGAAGAGATTAGTTGAATTTTTTTTGATATGTTGAAGAAAAAAAGAGAATTCTTGTTTGATTGTTTTAATACCTATGCTACTAAGACTATGGTTCCAATCAAAAATGATATCAAACAAGATGTAATAGATGTAGAAAAAATTAAAAGGAACATATAATTATATCTCAGAAGAATATTACACAAGATAGACCGAATGAAAATGTTTAGATTATTAGCTAGGGATCTCAGGATTATACCCTTGACTGAAGACTTTAAATATCATGTTGTGAAGCAGAAAGTTATTAAGCCTATAATGGAAGCCTTTATGGATAATAAAGAATATTATTTTAAATGTATTGAACATTGTTTGAGGGTTATCCAAAACATCACTAAACTTCTCAAGCCTTACCTGTACACTACCAATACAACTATTATAGATCCTCCTACAATACTAATTTTCATACCCCCTACCACTACCACCTATTCTATTAATTACTTTGTCTGGTCTCTTAAGAAACCTATTGAGAATCTCATACATATTTCGAGGTGAGTATTTATTGGTGAACCTATTTTAACTTCTACACTACAAAATACCCCTTCTATCCCAGTATCCACTTCCAAAGGAAATGATATTATCCTTTATTCCATTATTAGGGATGTGCCTGATTCTGATTATGATTATAAATCATTATAGATACCTTTTGGAAATCTATTTATATAATACTTTCTGATATTTATGAAATTCAATATTCATATTCATATCTTTCTAGTTATTCCTTTGTTGTTACTATTTCCAGTAATTATATTTAATTGGACATAAGTTTTTAAATTTCCTTATTCATACATCTTTTGGATAATCCCAAAAGGGGTAGATAGACCAGGGAAAATGGAGAAAAAGTGATATTCAATTCATTTCATATATCAGTCAAGATTTATGATCACAAGAGGGGGAGATTATTTTATTAGTCTAGAGACTCCTTTCATTAATGGTATTTTAATGATCCCAAATCATATTTATTATGCTCATAATTATTTTTTTTATAATAATCAATTTTTATGGGAAAATTTCTTAAAATGGATATGTCCTGAAGGTACCATGACAACCTAACATGTGAAGAAACTCAATTGACTGTGAAGGACATTTGACCACGTGGATGTGACCACATATTGAAATCAAAGAGAAAACATGCAATAATAAGTGGTGATGCACCATATGAGAAATTTTTCCCACATCATAAAGCGATATCAAGAAACATTTTTGTGACCACAAGATAAAAAGAAGTGACCGTGGAAATTAAATAAGTAATCGCAAGAAGAAATGAACCTACCATAGGAAAAAACAAATTTACTATAGGACAGGTAGGTAGAATTTTTCTAGGTCATGAACTGACCACATGTATAATGCTGTGACCCAATAAAGTCTTCAAGTGACTGTGAGAAGAAATGAACCGAACGTAACAACAAATGAAGTGACCATGAGAAGTGGTGAAGTAAAAATATTAAGAAATTGAGTGAACAAAAGAAAAATTAAGGTGACTGTGTGAAGTAATTAAGATATCACATGAGGAAAATAAGTAACCCCTTGAATAATACATGTTACCGATCTAAGTGAATTCCATGTTACCATGCAAACGAACTATGACAACTGATCATGCTTAGTAACCATGAGCTATAGCAATTGTGCCTAAGTAAATACCAAGTTACCATGTATAACTTAAGTAGTGAGGTATTTTAAAAAAACATTAAAGACTATATTTTGATGCATTATTTTCTATTTATATCATTTTTGGATTCTAATGAGAATGAGTATTAAACTATGAATATCATCTAATAGAGAATTAAATGTGGATCACTCTTTAAGAAGAAGATATAGTCATGGAAAAAATAGAGGCTAATGAAGGTGTTCTTAGGAGGAGTTATAACAATCTAAATAATTTCTCATAAATTTCAGAACACTTAGTTTTTTAGAGATCTTAGTGAAAACACAGTTGAAGATTCCCAAGGATGGGTTTAATGAAAATTTATTAACTAAAGCTAATCATAATGAGAAGCACCAAATTTTCAAACCACTTATATCTCACTCTCTCTATTTTAGATTACATTTGGAGATATGTTTACTATAATCTATTTATTATTTAACATAAAGTACTATATTGTATTGAAGAGTACCATACACTCTTTCTTTAATTGATTTAGATGAATTATCCAATGTAGAAATATGGAAGAGGCTGTGTGTAGACTGGACTCCGTGTGAGTAGTTGTTTTATAAAAAACCTGAACTAGGTTATAGATTAGTTTATTTGATCAATAAATTTATTTATAGTGGGTGATTTATAAGTGAAGAGGAATGGGTCTCAGAGTAAGACTAAACCACTTTTTTTTATTCCAATGTGGGTTTTCATGTTTTGTTTACTATGTTTTTAGAAAACCAATGTTAGTTCATAAAACTATGTAGTAAAATATTACATTGATAGTTATATATAATAAGAGTTTTTTGTACGGTGTTCAATACAATTAAAATTGTTGTAAATGTTAATGATGTTTTTGAACTTGTTTTAACTGATGTTTTTAAACTTTTGAGAAGAACTATGAAAGATCATATTATATATTTCTACTAGTATAGTTAACAGGAAAAATTTGGAAAATTGGTGGATTATTTTAAAATAATTATAATTATAAAATCTTATTGGGAACTCAATTCACCCCCACTTGAGTTATCCACTCTGACCAAAATTTTTGATGCCAAGGGAATCAAAAGCATGGGTATCATTCTAGGTAGTTTTGGCGAGTACATAACGTTACCTCCAAGTAAAACTATGCACTCAATTAATTACAAAAAAATTAATTCGTTTAATTTTTTAAAAATTATGAATGACTAAATTTTTAGGATTCATAGATAGTATTGAGATAAATTTAATTAGTAGGATTAATTCATATATATTTATGTTAATTGAAGAATTAAATGAAGAAATTGTTGGAAAAATTGAAAATGTATTATTATTGGATGTTATGTGGATGATCACGAGATTAAACCAGAATTGTGTATGTGATTGATTTCGTTTTAATTTATTTTTGTGTTTAAATTGAAATGATGTAATGTCAGTCATCCCCTTCTTTTTTTATGTAAGGTTGTGCATGCTTGTAGTTTCTTTTATGTAAGGTTGGATTTACTAGGCGAGAGGAGGAGGTTTGAGTCTTTTAACTAAAGAGAAACAAACCAAGGCGATACATAAGAGACATGGTAAAATCCGGCAACATGAACCAAGATATGTTTTACGCTATTTCATCTAGGGTAGAGGGTTATTTTATCATCATCTAGATAAATTAATAATTAGAGACTCATATGAACATGCCCCAAATATTTTATTTCTATTAGTTTCTTGTATGATTATTTATGGTTGTGTATGCTACTTGATAACTCGATAAGTAAATTAACAATCATGAAATATTGAATAAAATAAATCCATATTATGCATAAATTTTAGCAAACATGGTAAATGAGTTAAATAAAATCCAATTAATATGAATTGGGAATGTGATATGATAAATGAAACCATGTTTTTACGCACAAGGGAAAAAATGCCTCACCTAAAATATTTAGTTGGTATAGCCTTCCATTACATATGTTAGAGTCCAACACATAGTATAAAGTGCTTGACCATTCCATTCCGAGGTGCTTCCAATTATCTGGGAACTTTTAGCTTGATGTTTTGGGATGGATTATCTTAGTTCACATCAAGGGGTGACTATCCAATAAGGACATGGTGTAATTGAGAGGTAAGTGTTAAATAAATCTTTGTCCATGATTTTAGGATTTAAGAGCCGACTTAATAGATCAAGGAACTAGGATTTAATGTAGTTGGAAAGATATGTATACCTAAAACACATTAAATAACTTATCATGCCCAAGTATGAGTTATGATAAGGGGAATATGGTTCTTAACACTAGAATATCTAGAAACAAGATATTTATAAATTAATGATGAGGGATGATAGGTTTTGAAAAAAATAGTTAGAGATAAATAAAATTTAAATTTAAATTTATTAATCTAATTTGGTAATCACGGAAGTAGTAATAATCTATATTTAATTTTTGTAGAAATAGAAAACCACATGAATTACACAATATCACAATGATCCATAGTATAGAAGTATAACCTTCTCAAAAGTGTGAATTTCTAGGAACGTTATAGGTTATTATGTGTTATACTATGCCATGAACATATATTATATATGTTATAATCCATACATTATGAGTCTTTTATGAGATAGGCTAGTGAGGAAGAAGTATCTCTCTACCTAAAACTTATTGATGAGTCAATGGATACCTAATATCGAGTGTTTCATGATATCCTCTATGTATAGTGATATTATAATGAAATATGAGGATATAGATTCATATTTATTCGTTTCTCATCTTCATGATCTTTATGACGAGAAGAAGAGACAAGAGAGATATGAGATATTTAATGCATTGTTCATGTGAAAGCTCAGAGAGTTAGGGCCAGATGAGCCTCATGTGATATAGATAATTGGATACATATAACGATTAGTCATATGGGGTTATAATATCCCATATAATTTATAAATATATCTCATTCATTCCTCACCACTTAATCCTTATATAGTTACATTATGAATTATAATTTGAGGACTAATGAGAATACTATTTTATAACTTCTTACACTCATTCTATAAGAAGATAAAGGCATGTGGTATAACAAAACCATAGATCCTTGTTATGAATAAGAAAAATAAGAACATTGTAGGGGTTTTAAAGACTTATTACAAGTATCAGCCTATAGAGAACGATCCTTTCAAGAAGAAAAATATCCACTGAAAATTAAAGGATTAGAATGAAGTGTGTTTTGTATGTGGATAGAATTTCCATTAGAAGAGGAAGTTCACAAATCCAAATATGCAAGGGGAATATTTTGGTGCATTTTTTATCAAGTGTAATCCTTCCATATCTTTAAGTTAGTTACGAGACACAACATGTGGTTCTCAAATTTATATTACAATACATAAAAAAGGTATATTTTTAACGGTTTCTAGAGGTAAGGTGGATATATAGGATTTTAATAGAGTGATATTGGCTACTCTATCCATTGGATAATACCACCTCACATTTATAACACAACTTATTTTATTTTTAAATAACATTAATCATGTTCCTATTGATATAGAGAACATAATTTCTATTTCTTGTTTAGACATGGATAGAATTATTTTTCTGTTTTTAAATAATAGTTTCTAATTTTATAAAGATAGAATATGTTATGATATAAAACAGTTGAATAATGGACTTTATGTATTAAATTATGAAAATCAAATATTGGAAATTGATAAAGAATCAAATTCGCATGACTCATTTCATAGCCAGTTGGGGCATCCCCACCATGGTCAAGTAAACAAGAATAATTTGATGAAGATCTATAAATATAGTTACATAGAATGTATTGACCTTTATCCAATTAAAATATGTCATAATTATTTACAAGGAAACATAACCAAAACACTATTTGGTGGTCAAGGTGAAATATCCAAAAAGCTTCTATAATTAGTACACATTGATGTGTGTAAACATTTTTAAGTAGAATCTAGAGGTGGATTCTCTTACTTAATTAATTTTACCAATTAATTGAGTTTATAATGTTACATATATATAATTAGGTATAATTTTAAATCCTTTGAGAAGTTTAAGGAGTTCAATAATTATGTTAAGAATTAGTTTGGTATGAATTTAATGAATCCTTGATCAGATAAAAGTGTAAAATATATTATCCAAGAGTTTATTGAATTTATATGGGATATGATATTTTATCTCAACTCAGTCTTCCATATACACAATAGTGTAATGGAGATAGTAGATAGATAAATCATATGTTCCTGTAAATGGTTAGATAAATGATGGGTCACATAATCATTCAATTATCATTTTTGGATATGAATTACACAAAATAGTATAAATACTAAACTGAGTACTAATTGAATCTTCAAAGGGTATTCCATTTGAGTTATGAAGTGGAATTAAAACCCTATTTGATCACATACTCATGGAGGAGGGTGAGAAGTGTTTGTCAAGGCTATAATAGGAACTAAACTATCACCCTGAGGAACAAAGTGAGTTTTGTATGTTATCATTAGGAAATGAGGGGATGAAACCAATATGGTCAATCAAATAAAAAGTTTATTGTTTGTAGGATTGTTTTATTCCTTCAGAGGGATCAAATCATCTAAGAGGATAGTGTGAGAAAGATAGAATTTGATTAATTTTATGATCAATATAAACAATATTTGGTATAGGAACATATTACATAAGGTCTTATGGAAGAATATTTTCCTAAAACACACGTACAATTTTGGAGAACTAGAGAGGTAAGAGAACTAGGAAGATTTATTTCTCTAGTCACATAATATATTGACTCATTATTGGTTGAAAATAATGACCATTTATACGAACATGAGGATATAGAGAGCTTAGAAGCTGCAAAATTAAAATAATCCATGAATTCAAAGATGTATTCCAAGTATCAGAAGCATGTTTTGGTTTTCATCAATCTTCCTGCACTTGTAAATATTGTTGGGTGAAATGGGTCTTTAATAGAAATATGAACATGAATGGTTTGGTTAGTACCTATAAATCATGGCTAGTGGATAAAGGGTTTAGATAATGTCAATTCATTTACTATGATAATTGTTTTTATCCAGTTACCATATTTAAATACATTATAATTATTATTACTATAACAAATTTCTTTATGATATTTGAAAAATGATCTTCAAAACAACTTTCTTTAATGAGAACCATCATGAAGATGTGTATATGACACAAGTAAAATGGTTTGTGAATTCATTAAATGATAAAAGGGATATAATTTGTAGTGATCCATTTATGGATTAATGAAATAATATAGGTCATGAAAAATTTAGTTCTATGAATCTATAAAATAATTTGGTTTCACTTTGAACAAATGTGAGTCATGTGTTTTCAATAATTTTATTGTGAGTATGGTGGTTTTCACGGTAGTATATATTGATGGCATATTACAAATTGTAAATGAGATACCATCCTTATAAGAGGTTAATGAATGGTTGAGTAAGTTATTCTCCATAAAGGACATAGGTGAAAGATGATAGATTATAGGGATCAAGATCATGCATGATAGATAAAAATGAATTCATGAATTGAGTCAAAATACATACATTGACCAAATATTTAAGGGTTTAAGTATGGAATAATCCAAGAGAGGATTGGTTGTAGTGTCACATTGTATACATATTTCCAAGAATATATATCCTCAAACAAGATAAATAATATAGAGGATGAGTAAGATCCCATATGATTATATAATAGGATCTATCATGTATGTTATGTTATGTGTAAGGACTAATATTTCCTATAATTTGAGCCTAGTTGGAAGATATCAAGATGATCCAATTGAAAAATTTTGGATTACATTTATGATTATCATTATGTATATGGGGAAAACAAAGTATATATCCTTTTGTGTGGAGAAGATAAAGATCTATCAGTCAATGGAAATAAAAATGAAAAATTTTAGATAGATCAATTTAATCTAAAGTCATAGTTAGGATATGTATTTTATTTCAATGGAGTAATAGTGAGAAGTGAGAGTTCCAAGAAGTCATTATTTTCTAATTCTATCGTGAAATCCTAGTATATTGTGGTTTTTGATACATCCATGGTTTTTTTGGATTCATAATTTGTTTCATGAGATTTATTTATTGACTAACAGTCAAGAACATGTCATATTTTATTTTGATAAAATTACAGTGGTTGTTCTTTCCAAATAGATAAGGTCACATCAAAGGAAAAAACATATATTTAATAATCTTAATCTCTTAAGGGTTCATTCTAAAGGATATAAAGTTGGAGTGAGAATAATATCCATGGAGGAAAAGAATTGTGGGCCCCTAGATGAAGGATCTACCTCAGCTGAGGAATGAGTATCATTTGAGAGTTAGCGGAATAAAGGTTGTTAATAATTGTCTCTAGTACAAGTGGGAGTCGATTGAGTTTTGTTTCCTATATCCATCCTCACTGAATTTAATGATCTCATGTTTTAATTATTTTTAATATTAATATATTTTTATCACATCGTGACTGTTCTTATACAAGACATAATATGTGATAATATCCTAAAAATATATGTCTCACTAAAAGGTTATAGCGATTAATTACTATGATGAGGACCTGGAAGTCGCATGAAAGTATTCTATAATTAATGTTATATAATTATATGATATTGTGTGATGAGAAATAAAAAATATAGTATATCATTGGTATGGGAACTATAAGACATTGAGACACCTTATCATGGTGTTTGACATTAGTAATCTCTAAAAAGGGAGGTTATGAGAATATAATCTCTAGTAGGAAATCCACATTTTAGGTGTCATTGGATGTTCCTATCTGTAGACGTGTGTATTAAAACATAGACTTTAACATTGTCATTCATGAATAGAATAAGTTGTTTAATTTTATGTATTTATGAAATTCATGATGATATATGTTTTTTTAGAAGTTAGATACATTGGGTGTACCATGAGTGATACTGTATTAATGGATAACGCGAGAATGGATTTTTCACCTCTTTATGTTAATAAAAGTTGATATATAAAGAAATTTTATGGAAATGAAACTTCTTGGGTAAATCCAGGACCATAGAATTTTATGGGAATGTTCATTTATGGAGGGTTAAAGTAATAGAAATAAATAATATAGGGTTATGACACCATTATAAGACTTTTTTGATTGGAGATATCATGGTAAATGGAATATATTACACAATAATTATTCATAGAAGTTTTTTTTTTCATTAAGATATTAACTTATTTCTTCATAGGTTCCTTGGTGTGTAAGTAGCACTGACCATAGAATTAAGGCAGCTATTCCAAATTCCACCAGGAAAGAGGCCTAGATGGTCACACTCTAGTGTATCTAAAATCTTGGTTAAATTCAATGTTGAATTTAACAATTTTGAATAAATATTATTCATACATTATGGTTTAATAATTATTCAATATTGGTTTATTGTAAATATTTAATCACAAGTTATTCTAAAGAACAACTAAGTCAAATAATAAAAATAAATATTTATTACAAAGGTTTGTATAATATAATTTTTATAATATTTTTTGATAAATAATGTAGTAATATTTATTTTTTAAATAAATAGTTATTATTCAAGGTTTGGTAAATCTTGAAGAGGATAAATGTAGTGTGTTTAATTGTACAATTGGAAATTATATAAATGATATTTATTTATTTATTATTATGATTTTCACATGTCAATTGAATTCTAATTATATTATTATTAATACATGGGTTCACTAATAATTAAATAATTGGAATGGGTCTTGTGTACATATTTCCAACCTTTAAACCTCCATAATAAAAATAAAAACATATCACTTATTAAAGAAAGACTTATTATAAAAAATTGATAGAGTAAAACTATATCAACCCCTAGAGACAGTTCTAGAGATCTAAAGTGTTCTCTCTCATCATGTCCTCTCAAGACATCGAACACCAAGAGTCCTTCATACTCATAGAATAATTCTACCACGATCAACCATGAATTATGCAAGTGATCAACAATGACCATGATAACACTTGACAATTGTATAGTAACATATTATGGATCATGTGTGAATCAATTCTAGAGGGATTATTCACATGAATCCTAAAACAAAATAATGGAACATGAAGATCGAGTCAACTAGATAATCAATGAAGTAGTAATTACAAGTTCAATGAATCCATGATATTCTCATAAATTAATCATAAATTACATGTTAAGATCCTCCTATTCTAGTTATAATATTTAACAAGGTCACGAAGTCTTTTAATTCTATTTTTCATAATTTCATTTCTTGTTTATGAAAATGATTATTTTTAAATTAAGACTAAAAATCTAGGTTTTATATTCCATATAGGTGCTTCTATTATGCATGAAACATGAAATGTATAAGATGCTATAGTATGTCTAATTAAATATTAAATTACCATAAAATTATTATCAAATGTCACATAAAAAGATATAATAAAATTTAATAAACATAACAATTGTTGAATTCCTATATAATAATGTGTAAGTTACATCATAGTGTGTCTCGAGTAAGCTAACTGGAGGTGTGTTGTGGGATATATAGGCTGAAAGATACTATATTGGGTATGTGTGTCCCAACACTTAATTTAATGTGAATGATAGTACATCCAATCCATTTCATGTATACTTATAATAATAATATAATATAAAGCATTAACATGTTATGGTTCAATGGGAATATATTGAATATAGACAAACTGTCATATGAGTCAGTATGTCTCGTGCCACACATTGATGTGAAAGTGGATGAGTGGAATAACTCCACCAAGATTTTCAACCTAGCTATACATAACGGTGGAAGTGACACATATAAAAATCTAGTATATAGGGTCCATGAAAAATAAAATTCATACCCAAAAAGGAATTCATAAAATAGCCAACATTTTTTTAAGTTATCATTGCAGTATATTATAAAAATAATAAACAAATTAATTTTTGTACAAAATAGTTAATGATCAACTTTCAACAGTAGGCTGTATAATATCAACATTCCATTTAATTCCATGCATAATTTTCCTCAAGGTATGTACATAATGCTGATCCAACCTCGACCTAGTTAAAAAACTAATATTTGGTATGTTTACAAATGATATATATAAATTTTCAAAATAACTATAATTAATGATGTATAGACATCAACATCCCTCAGTATAGTACTAAAATTGGTGTAGTGTATGTGGTGTGATATTTCTATGAAATATGCCTGAAAAATTCTCCCAGGACCATATCTTTATTAGAGCCATATATCATATGATCTGATGAACAAATGCACAAAAACATGTACAAATGAATACATACTGATGTGATGATACATAGGACCCCAAACTGTATCTACTTGTCTGGTCATGATCCACAAGTAAAGGTAGATACATCATGTGTATTGAGGTGGTTGAGTAGTCTACACAAAGCATACCTCTAATCAGATGTATAATATATGAAAATATGTGTCAACTATGTTTCTCATCATCAGCATCATCAAGAATTAGGGAGGAATGTTCTTCAAGATGACCCATCTATAATCTCGTACCCTGAAAGACACATCATGTACTGAAGACATTAATTCCTAGTATATGATGTATAAACTTACACCATTCTCCAATAGTGGAAACTGTAACATCTAGTTGATGGATGGTTAGAATGAGAAATTATGCCACATACTTTAAAGTAGTTGTCACCTCCCCCTCAGAGAAACGTGTCCATATGTGGCCTTCCAAGATTCATAAACTGTACCTCTATGCAAGGGCCAATTTATTAGGGAAATACATATCATTTGAAATATGGATCAACTTTGACCTACCTCTTTATTACAACATTATAATGTTTAGTAGAATAATATGTGCGTCAATAGATAGATTGAAATTTTGGTATTGCACTAAAGTAATCCATGGAAAATTATATAATTAATTAATACTCTTTAGTTAATAAACTGGATTAAATAAATTATCATAATATAGGAGTATAGAAGTTCATTATGATATCAAATATGTGAAAGGATACAAAATCCTTGAATGTTACAACAATCATAGTAGTATTGACCATGTAAAATGATAAGAACACAATCAATTATTCCAGTCATAGGATCATGGAACCCATTCACCATAAATGTACACACTGCATGGTAAAATTGAAAAAAATATGAAATGTTCAAACATCATGATGAACCCCATGAATATTTCACTGGAAAATAGTGAACATATCACATCCCTCTATTCAAACCCTCTTAATTCAACATTCCACATTCAACAAAATAATTTACAATTTGATAGAGTCTATCTTGTACAATACCTATAATTTAAATTTAAACCATTATTTTAACATTGTATTATAATTTTGGGTCTTCTAGTTAATGTATAATATAATATTTGTAATTACCTATGATGGATAAAATTTTAACTCCCTTAAAACTCCATTAACATATTCGACAATGTTTTTCATCATATCTCAATATCTCTTCCATCGTCATATGCCACTGCCAATTTATTATTTTTAATTTTTATTATATAATCCTAAACATCATGGTTAGCTCTGTGAATAACTTCTAAATGATCCTCCATAATTTTTTCTTGAGGCTATTATTCTAATAAACAATAAATAATGAGAAAAAATATGAAAAAAAATTCTATAATGATTTTTCAAACAAAAAAGTTATTCATTTCAAGTTTTATGATTTAAATATTCATGGAACTTTACTTCAACAAATATTTTACATTTATTGAAATTTTTTTAATACATTATCAGTGATGGGAATTGGGTGGTAGCCATGAATGAACCTCATACTATACCGCCTCCTTGATTACTCGATGCATATATGAATTAAGAAAAATTCTTTCTACATCCATTATAAACATTATAAGGAAAACCAGGAACCTACTCCATGATGATAAGGTCTATTTATTGAAAATAGGAATTTAAAAAGGTATATGGAATCTTTTATCATCTTGTGAAGAGGAAATAAATAAAGGTATATTAGCCAGGAATGAATGTATTTTCTTAGAAAACCTCATAGTCTTCACTAAAAGTTTAGGTTTTTGTTTATTTTCAGAATTACACTAAGGGTTTCTCTAAGGTATTATAGGTTTATAAAAATCATGTGAATTATCTAAATAATATCCCCTAGAAATAAAATTAAAGGTTTCTTATGGCAGGGAATCTTCAAAATAAGTTGAAGAAAGACATGGGTTATGATTTTTCATAAGGTTAAAGTTCTCATGTTGGTGATGGATCTAATGATATAAATCAATATTATTCAATTGTAGTAACCAATGATGCTGATAAGATCAAGTCAGAAATATAAACTAGTCTGGGCATCACTATTAAAGTAAATTTTAAGTACAGTGTTAGGGAGACAGTGGCTAAATACACTCTTTAGTTCTCGATGGTGGAAGAGGCACAAGTACATGGGTAGGATGCTCTCAAGTATTTTGAGTCTGATGACAACCCAATTAATACTATTTTGGATAAATGTAAACAAACAACTACTAGAACTAATAATGATGTCTTAGAAGTTGTGAAAGAGAAGAAATATTAACCATGAAGGGACTACTAAAATACCCCAAGAACTATCAATACGAGTTCTACTTGAAATTCTACAGATATTGTGGTGGTGACCCATGAAAATAATGAAAATGAGATCCTCATTGTCAGATTATATTTTAATGATCATACTGTAAGAGTTCAGAGTGAATGTATCTATATTTTAAAGGAATTACCTGAGGTAAACACTAAACCATGTAACACCATGGGAAGAGGCAAGATGAATTTAGTAGCTCCTAAGTGAACTAAATTCCTTTGAGAGGAATAACTAATTTCCATTATGCCTGAGAAGCATTCCATATTCATATAATGATCAATGGTTTTTGTTTTTACTTTATTTCCACCTATTTTCATATTAGACATAAAGTGAGTGTTCCCACTAAAATCATTAAAGTTCAGTATCCAAGAAATAGGAAAATTGACTTGTAGACTATCCTCCGAGAGTGTCAAACTAGTTGTGTAGTTAAGACTCTTTTTCGTGCACTAGGTGATGATTGAGTTAGTACCCTAATATACCTATTTCATGGTTACTAACCCTGGGTGCATTAGTGTTAGAGTCTGTATCCACTTACAGTATCCATACAAAGTCATCATTGATCAAAATACTAGAATCCGTACTATAATAAAATTTAGGATGTTTTTATACTTTTAGTATTACCCTAGGGGTTTCTCTTATGTTTTATGGGTCCATAAAGGGAACATGAATTACACAAAACATATCCCAATGATGTGTCAAACCAAGTGTGTAGTAATAGATCTTTTCCATTCACCGAGTGACGCTTAAGTTAATGAATAATATTCCCCTTCCAGGGTTATTACCCCGTGGTGCATTTGTGAAAAATCATGCATCCATTTGTAGTATCAAAATAGGGAATCTTTTACATAGAAAACAATATAGTCGTTACTTTATAAAATTATCCCTAAAATTTTATAGTTTATAAGATCATGTCAAACTAGGTAAGCATATTTTTTGTACACCAATTAATATTGACTAATGATATTAAAATATACAATGTGATTACATAATATTTAAATTAATTAATTAGTAATTATAATTAATTAATATTTATATAATTATTAATTATTAATTATTATCAATTTTTTAATTATATTTATTCATCATATTTACTCAATTATTAATTGTTAAATGTTAATCATAGTAATTTATAATCATATTTATTAATTATTAGTTAATTATTAATTAAATACGATTAATCTATTATTAATTAATAATGATTAATTTATTATTAATTCATTATAAATTTAATTTTTATTATTTATTTGTTAATTAATCATATCTATTTATCATATGTATTAATCAAATTTATTAATAATATTTTGTCATTTGATAATTGTTAAATGCCGATCATAGTAATTTTTAAACATATTTATAAATTATTGACTATTTATTACCTAATTATAAACAATTTATTATTAATTTTTTACTTATTAATCATATTTAGTTAATTCTTAAATCTGAAATAATAATCATATTAATTATTAAAAATATTTAGTAATTATAAAATAACTATTACTTAATTATAATGAAATTATAATTAATTAATTATTATTAATTTATTATTTATGAATTATATTTACTTAATTGTTAATTTTTAATAGTTATTCATATTTTTTAATTATTAATTATTTTCCAATTAAATAATATTAAATTAAAATTAATTTATTATTATTAATTAATTTTTAATCAAATTTATTAATCAAATTTAATCAAATTTATTTTAAATCATACCTAATCATGTTTATCAATCATATTTAATTGTTAATCGTATTTATTAATTGTTACTCATATATATAATTTTTTTCATTTTTTAATATATTTATACATATATTAATCATTAATCATATTTATTATTTATTAATAATATTTATTGATTATATTAATTACTCTTATTTTTATAATTATTAATCATACTATATTTTTAAATCATAATTAATAATCATATTTATTCAATACAAATGAATTATTAACCAAAATGTTTAGTCATCTTATCATTTAAATAATTCTTTAATGATATTAAATAGCAATCAATGCTAATAATCATTGTTTACTATTTCATTACTATCAATAATTCATTAAATAATAATATTTTTTTTCAGAAGTTTCAATTATTATCAAAATAAATACATGTAATTAAATAATTTAAAAACTAACTAAATAATTAAGTTAAAATAAACTACAAATAACATGACTAGATAAATAAAAGAAATTAAAATAAATTGAACATGCAACTTATAACATTCTTAAGTAATAAAACATCATAAAAAATTATAAAAAATAATTAAATATATAAATTCAAAATAAATATGCGAGCTAAAAAACCATTATACTTCTTAATTATATATATATATATATAATTAAATATGAAAATTGTTATTAAACTAACTACTAAAAAATTAGATTAAAAATAATAAAACAATAAAATATTTATAAATATAAAAAGGAATAACACTAAATGT
Source organism: Viscum album (assembly GCA_963277665.1). Classification (NCBI taxonomy): domain Eukaryota; kingdom Viridiplantae; phylum Streptophyta; class Magnoliopsida; order Santalales; family Viscaceae; genus Viscum; species Viscum album. The sequence continues at coordinate 817,455,333 of OY728162.1, forward strand.
AGAAGGATGAAGAATTTGAAGGGAGATTCATTGAAAGAACTTCTAACTGGGAGTGGGTGAATAAGAGCACCAATTTGAAGTGACTTGGGGTAAGGGGTACCTACCCTTTTATAGGGAAGGCCATGAAGAATTCCATGTGGAGTGGTGGTCTTCTTTTTGGGTTTGAGGGAAGACCACCAATTGATCTAAAGCTATTCCATCAAACCCTACATGGAGAGTGCCACATCATGTGGTGCCCTCATGTTATTGGCTGAAAACACCAAATGGTGTGGCGCTGTCAGCCTGAACTACCATGTATCATACCATTTGGTGCTTGAAAGTCCAAGATTTTAAAAACATAAACTTTATATTTTTAAAAAATAAATAAAAAATTATACAACATTTTTTTTATTTTCATGTTTTCTTAATAAGGAGATGTATGTTCCATAATAATCATTTTTGTATATTAATTGTAAATTTTATAAATAATATTTTTCTTATTTATATAAAATTTTTCAAAAAATACTTTTTTATAGACACATACACTAATTCAACATTGAAAGATTAAAGTGTCTTATTTTAAAAAATTAATATTAATAAAATATTTTTTTATAATCCATTTTGGAAAAGAATTATAAGAATATACTAAATTTTATTTTTTTTACATCGGTATGATTTTTTGATGATAAAAATAAATAGAATTACACAAAATCACAAGTAGGTAAATGAGGAACCACACCACACCACACCAATTCATCCAAAAAAGAGCATGAGTAATCGATTAATGTAAAACCCCACTATCATTTCTCCCATAATAATGAAACACCAAATAAATGGAATTTCATGACACTCATGAAAGAATATCATTGATCACAAAGCCCATGGAATTCCAATATTAAATATTTATTTTGTTTATTTTTATTTCGTCATCAATTATAGAGAAAAATTATATTGATACTTTTCAAGGATATATATTTCACTTCTCCTTTTGTAATTGTCATGAAAAAATATTTATCATGTTGCTTATTATTTAAACTAACATGTTTAATCTAAAAAATAGTTTAAGAAACATGACGTTTTTACATAAATTATTAAAATAAACAAAGAAACTTTCTCACCACATGGATTATTTTAATAACAAACATGATATATAGTTTTTAACATCGGTTATTTTTAATAACAAAAGTAAAAAACGGTATGTTTTATAAACATAGTGTTGGATTTTACATCTCAAATTAAATTAGTTAAAGTAAAAATAAATTTTTATTTTTTAATATATTTCATACATATATCTATGCCTACTTGGAAAAAAATAGGAGCAACTAATGAATTTTTTTATTATAGGTATAAATTTTAATTTTAGTAACAATAAAAATAAGTCATAAAAAAGCATCAGAAAAACTACACCAAATCGCCATTTATTATTGTATAAAAATATTCTCATTAATGAAAGGAATTGAGAAAGAACCCCTTTTCTTAGTGCATTTAGTGTCAATAAAGGCCACCATTGACTGGTATAGCCAATATTTAGTGTTTCAATAGTGAGAAAAATAAATAAATATAGTATAATCAATTTTAGAATCATCACATTGTATTTTGGAATCAATATAATACAAATAAAAAATAAATTTTTGTATTTAATGATATACTTTTTGCGCATGAATTTAAGGGGGTATATTATATTTAAAAATAAAAAACATGATGTATAATGCAACTTTCATGGGATTCAAGTCATATATTATGATGGGATTGAACTATAAGAAGGTCTTATGAAGGAATTACCACCTATATCATATTGTTTGATATACTTAAGAAATAAAATATGCATTACAATTGGATGTATGGGATGAATGCACTACCACATCCCTCACACATGGTTTTATATAGTGCTTAATCCATTATCAATAGATTAATCATGAAATTTCATGAATTTATTGAGTGATTTCAAAGAATTCATTAATGAGACATATTTCAAGGGTGGGATTTTATGAAAAAATACACACCTGATGTGTTCATCAGTCAGAAAACATGATAAGGGGGCCTATAAAATATAATGGGTTCATTTCTTCATTAGTGAATTTTATTATCAGTTTCATGAAAATTCTTCTTACAAAATCTCTTCTCCTAAGAATCATTGATCACTCACAATGAAGGCATTAACACCCCTTCAATGTAGCAGGAGTCCTTAGGTTATGAACATAGATACTATGACTAATGAAGAACCTACAGAGGAAGGAGGATTATTTCTATAATGTTGTGATCATCACCATCAAAAGGCATGATGGTTTTGATAAGGTAAAGATACAAACTTGTATTCTGAGTTATATCCAAAATTGTCAATTGCTCAATGGCTTAATCAAGAGTTGTCTGTTTTATAAAATGGGTTTATGTATATCAAGTGTAAAAATATAAATAATCATTCTCTTAATTATATTAATGTTTTATAAAAATACAACCTTTTAGACACATACACTAATTTGACCTAGTGATCTAAAAGTGTAATATTTTAAAAATTTTATAACAAGAATTGATGTTTTAAATATTGATTTAGAAAAATTCCTTTAAGAATACACAAAAATTTAACTTTTTCACATCGAATTTTTTTTGAGGATTAGTATAAATATAGTTGTACTAAATCACAAGTAGGTAAAGTAGTTACCACACCTCACCACACCAATTCACCCAAAAAAGAGTGTTAGTAATGGATTAATGAGAAACCCTACTATCATATATACTAACATAGAAAACCCAAAAAATAGAATTTCATGATAATAAAAAATAATCACATTGAACACAATACTCATGAAATTATAATATTCATTAATAATTTATTTTTTTATTTATTTCTTTAATTATAAAGAAAAAGTCTTTTGATATTTTTCAAGAATATATATTTCACTTATATTTTCATAATTATCATTAAAAAAATACTCATCATGTCCCTTATTATTTAAACTAATTTGAATAATATAATGTTTTTAAAAAAACATGATGTTTTTCACTTCAATTACTAACATAAACATGAATGTCTACTTACGACATAAATTATTTTAATAACAAATATTATATAATGTTTTCAACATAGAGTATGTTTAATTACCAAATTAATAAACTATTAGTTTTTTAAACCCAGTGTTGGTTTTCACATCTGTTATAATATATTCAAAGTTAATAGAAAATTATTATTTTTCAATATGTAATATACATATATCCCCACAAATTTGGTATGAAAAAATAATAACAACTCTATAATGATAAATGAAATCACAAGTAAATATATTGGTGTTAGCGACTATCAAAAGAATTCGTCAATGAGAATTAACTACACTACACTGAATTCTATTTATTAGTGCTAAAAAATGGGTTTATAAATATTGAAAAGCACTGATAAAGGCCTTCTTTATCAATACTTTTTTAGTGCCATGAAATTCCAACACTGAATCCTGAATCTTCTATTTTGTGACAGAAAAGTCAAAATAAATTAGATATATAGTAAAATAAATAGAATAATCAACATGTTATATGTATGAATTGATAACATACAAATATTAAATAAATATCATTATTTAAATATATATTTTACAAGAGTTCACTTAAAGGGGTATGCCATATTTAATGATAAAATCCATATTGTATTCTACAACATGCATGGGAAGTAAGTCACTTCATATAATTAGATTGAATCATAAGAAAGGATAATGAAGCATTTTATTCCCATATCATGTTATAAAATGTGTTTAGGCAGTAAAATATGTATTATAATTGAATGCATGGGATACATGAACTACCACAACACTCTCACATGGAATCCTTTGGTTTTTAATACATTATGAATGTATAAATCATAGCTTTTTATACATTCCTCAAATGATTTAAACACATTAATTAGTGAGATATAATTAAATTCTATCATTTGATAACATCCATTGCAATTGATGTGTTCATTAGTCATTAAACATGCCGACGAGTCTTATAAAAGGGAATGGGTTTCTTTGTACATTAGTGAAGGTGGTGACCAGTTTCTTGATTTGTTTTTTGAAAAAATCAATTCACATGAGTATATTTTCATTACTTATTGAGAAAGTTAAACACCCCTTCGAAATATCAAGAGTCCATAGGTTGAAAATATGGATTCTTTGGCTGATTTATCCCATACAAAAGTAGGAGGGTTAATTCTTCTACCTCGTTATCATCATCTTTTGTTTTCCAACGAAGAAGAAATACAGAGGCTACTATTATCACATGTCATGAATATTGTTCTTCATTTTACCTTTTTACATTTGTTCCTTGAAGATAGACCAGATAATTATGTGGGTTTTTTTACTACTAGTGATCATATGATGATCTCTTAAAACCCATTAGATATGTCAAATCCTTGTTCTTCTAGGATTAAAAATATTTAATCTACTTTTTTCTTAGAAGATACATATAACAATTCTTATACATTAATATTTATATTATGATACATTGAAAATATTATATTTTTCTTTTTCATACCATATGATATATATAGATATAAAATTGTGTAAAATAAAATAATTCAAAGGTATGAAAATATTTATTATCTTATGATAACTAATATCATAAAATATGGCTCAATGAAAGGATTTTTGTGAAATAGGGGATCATAACATAATTATGATATCGGGATTAATTTTAAAATAAGATATGAATAATATGATTCAGAAAATCATAGTCTATGATATGAATCATAGTATAACATTAAGAGTTTTATCATAGAATATTATTAATAGGTAGATCACCCTCTCTCAAGTATCAACGATAAAATATGAAATTTGTAAGAACTTCAAAAAATATTTTATTGATATTTTTAATTATAATCTTAAATATTTATTAAATTATAAATTCTTATAATTATAAAATTAGTTTCTACACAATTGAATTAAATTTGATAATTTCATATCCATTTTTTATATTCTAAATATAAATAAGAAGTTTATTTAATTTTTAAATAACATTAATGTTCATGTTTAGTATTTTTTAAAAAAATATAAATATTGATAATGCATTATTTATGTGAAAAATTTCACCAAGGAGATAGATACTTGTATTACATGCTAATAATAACTATATAAGATTTATTTTATCCACTACTTTGACCATAGTTTTTTTATAGTTATTTTATTTAGAATAATTGTTTAATAATGTTTGTGTATTTTAGGATTTAGATATGTCATTAATGAAATTCTATTTTGAGTAATTTATCCAAAGGGGTAGGAAATCAGGGTTAAACTACCCACTATCATAAAGACTTATTCATTATTCTGGAAAGTTGTTGGTGTAACACCTTGTCCATAGGCCACTCATCATTTCTCAGACTAGAGAAGTTAAAGGACCTCAAGTGCGACTCCTTGTATTCTATATTCTACTAACTAGTTCTGAGGACATAATATATAAAATGGGGAGACTTTTTCCTTGAATAATATTCATAAAAAATGAAAAAATTACCAAAATTTCCGCTATTGTAACATCCTAATCTTTTCTTTCAGGTTAATTCATTAGTTTGTGATGTTTCCTTTCAGATTTGAGAGTGTTAGAGGTGTTTCGTAACCCTATTGGGTTTTATTCTTCCTTAAAGAACCATTTTGGTATTAATTTTTAATTCATTTTATTGAAAATTTATTTTAAATTTAATTTTTATACTTACATATGGTATATGGTCTACATTGGTGTAAAATTCTCTGTACCATTATGTTGGGAGGTCTTTATGAGATTCACAAGGGTAACTACCTATTTATATGAGTTTTGTAAGTGTATTGAGGAGTTTAATTTGTTTTTTAGTATCAGGTATAATTTCTATAATTTTTATAAGGGTATATCACTTTTTATGTGAGCTACAAAAGGGTATATATGCATTGGGTAAGAGTAGTTCAGGTGTTGCGTAATGATAAGACCCTATGTATCTTCACTACATAAGGGTAGTACTGTAATATGATTAGGGAAATCCATTGTATATATGAATAGTATAAGGGTACATAAGGAACCGTGTAAAGGTTACCTTTCCTTTATAAAGATTATATAAGGGTAACAAGACTTTTGTGCTAGGCTAAAGTGATCTCTGTAAGTTTAGTCCCTCCGTTTCAAAGGATAAATTAGGGTATCATAATTCCCTTACACGAATACTATGAGATGTGTTTGGGAAAATCTATCGGTGTAGGTTTTAGGTATTTTTTCTATGATGCATGATTTGGTTCTTTCTTATTTAGGATGATTTGAGTTGTGTTGGCGGTCTATGATGGTTTTCTTTGTTAATGGTGATTTGAGACGACATTGTGTGTGTTTTCGGTGATGAGGATGGTTTTAGGCAAGATGGTTTCCAGCAAGATGTTTCTGAAGAGGGTTGGTTTGTGTCTGGGTATGCATCATGATGTGTTAGTCTCGAGGAGGTGATGATCGTCTCTCTTTTGAAATTAGAAACATTTGATGTGTCAGGGTGTGCATAGGGAGGTGATGTATGGATATCATTTGAATCATATGAAACAAGGTTTGTTATGTTGGGGCGTGGCATATGATGATTTTAATTTTGAAATCTATGATGAATTTTGAGTTTCTGTGGATTTTAAGTTGGTTCCCATTTAACATAAAGTGTATTTTTCAATAAAATAAGATAAAATGGTTTGTATTGGAGTAATTCCTTTTTTTCACATTAAATGATGTAGATCATGTAAATCAATTCATTAAACCACTTAAAATATATAAATCATAATTCAAATGATTTTAATTCTTCAACATTCAAGATTTTATTAAAATATAAAATTAGATGGTGATTATAATTTTGGTATTTAGGGATGTAAACCAAATTTCGTCTTTTGCTTTTAAATTTACCTGAAGCTTTGCTGCCATTGATTTTTGACATCCTCTCAGAGAGTTTCAAGAATCCAATATTTCAGTGACCAATGACAGTGTTTTGGAATTTATTTTTTATTTTTTATTATTCAAGGTTCATCCTATTTTACTAAAGTATTCTATTCACCATTGGTTGTGGATCCCATACTGGGTATTTTGAAGTAAAAGATTTCCAATGGAAATTATTATCTCTTTAAACCCACACTCTACTTACATAAACTAAAATGTATTTAGTAATTATTTTAATTGTTGTATTTGAGTCTTCAAAAAATTATTAGAAATGGCATGGTGTGTGTAGTAAAATACCTTTTAAAATATATTTTTAAACAAAGTGGGATTAGAGAAAAAATTTCACTGCTTGAAATGAATGATTCGAAGAATAATTTTGATGAAATAAAAATTCTTGAAATTTTTTATGATTTAAATTTATATTGATAGAATTTAAAGTAATGTGTTTTTTATAAACACCTTTTTATTTTAGTTTTTTAAATGAAACCCATTTTTTGAAACCCAAACTTGAGGTTGATTGTAATCATTATTTGAAATGATTAAGATTGATTGAATTTAATGATAGCACCATAAATGTTTAATTTATCTTAAATCAAATGGGAGTTTGGGTATTTAGGTGGGAAGAATACATGTTAGGAATATTAGGATCCAAATTTAAACATTAAGAAATCTTGATTTAAGTAAATAATTTTACTTTCTTTCACATTGAGGATATTTTCAAGTTTATAGATTTAGAAAATTAGGCCATAACTCATACAAAACAACTTAAATATTTAAAAGTGGACACATATACTCACTATCCATTTTTTTATTAAACAAGAACTTTTAAAAAGAAACATGGTTTAGTTTCATGTTTAATCATCATAACTTTTCCTTGATCCCATCCTTGAATCAATTATCCTTTAGAACTTGTGGAAGACATTTCAAAACATGGGAAGAGTATAAAAATAATATTAATGTATATACACAAGAAGGAAAACTATTAGTCTTGAAAAAAAAATAAACCATGAATACTTTATCATAAAGTAATACTTTTCACCTTTGATAAGTAGTAAATACACTTCACTGAATATATGATCATTGCTTACATTTTTTGAAATAAAAATCATACCATAAAACCCATAGAAAGAAACATATAACATATAAAGGTAACATAGGACATATTCATACTTAAATGGAATAACCATACGGTCGACTTCCACACATATCACTCTTACAAATCGAATATCCATACGGTTGACTTCGATACACAATGCATTGGAGGTTATAATGTAACCACACATCCTCAGTTTATCACGAAACCACCCATATATAGTTTATCACATAACCACCCATATTTAGTTTATCACATAACCACCTATCAAATATCCAAGTACCATTATATAATCATAATACATAAAAATTGAAATTATCAACATTTCACTCATAAAATTGCATTTGAAATCACAAGGAATAATTTCAAGATATTGATATAATAAAACCATTATAAAAAATATTTTCAATAACAAAATATCTAAAATGGGAATATTGTATAATTTTTATTTTAAAAACATTTTGTCTTGTAGAGTAATTAAAATATCAAATAATGGTCATGATAGTGGAAAATTCATTGTCACTGCATATGTTAAGGAAACATACCTTTTTTCATGTGTAATGAATTTAAAACATTTCATATTAAAAGATTCTTTTTTTAAAACCTTTTAAGGAAATTAAATTTCAAACGGATTAATTATATACCGTATAAAATAAGGTGGTGTATATTATCAAAATATGCCTTAATGAATGGAGATTGAGACGAAGTCCCTTACCATGAGTCCAACCCGTGACGTACAACCTTTATATTCTTGAATAATAAACTTAGGTTAATTTATACTTTATTGTGAGCCATTTTCTTGTAAATTATTTATTTTATTTCTCTTATTACCAGATTATAAAAATTATATAATTATTTAAGTTCATATCAAACATTTTGTTAATATTCGGTACATGAGTCAAAAATAATCATGGTTTGATGTCACTGTCCCATGTGGTCATAAGTACATAATATCTAAAATAATACTCATGAAATTATTATAATTATTATACATAAATTATACCTTTATATCCAACCATAAGGTTTGGTTATGAAAAATGAGCAACATTATATTCATGGAGATGGTAAGTCATTCTTACGTATGAGTAACATTTTCGATTTTGCAGTGATCATTATGGATAGAGGTTAAGTATTATTTTATCTTTCCATAATGATAATAACATAATTAATATAATATAAATCATTTAAATTTATACTTATATATATCATTTAGGTGATATAAAGAGTAAAAACGAGTCACATCACTTCATTGAGGTGATAGTTCACACATACCCATGAATAACGTTATCATTTTTATAAGCATGGAGAGTAAGAACATAATTGATATATTATTATAATATAATGATTAATATGTAATGAATATCAAATATTAATATTAATTCCATTATTATAACCAATCATGGGATACAGTTATGAAAAATGAATTAGATCGGTTCGTGGAGGTGATAGTTCACACGTACTCACAAATGATTAATTCCATTACCATTTAATGGAAGTGGAGATGGATTTAGGTGATGATAATGACATAATAAAATCTAATTATTGTTTGGATAATGTATTTATTAGTTCATCATGGATTAATGATATATAAAGGAACTGGAATAAGAAATAAAATAGAAATATTTAAAGAAAACGATACATCTTATTCGGTTGATCACCATTGAAGAACACGTTAACAACTTTAAGGAGGGTGTTATACCTAAAATAAGGCCACATGAATGTGGTGGGGTATTCTAGTAAGGGTTTTGGGAAGATATGTTTTGAACCAAAAGGTTTTTGATGTGTATGTAATAGAGAGGAATGGGTGCCTTTTTATAAGAGAGGGGAGGGGTACCTTTGGAATTATTAAAAGTATTAAATTAATATAAATTCAATTTCAATTTAAAAAGGGTCCAAAATGATTTATTTGGAATATTGTACGAGTATAAGTCAAAATATAATCAAAAAATAATAATTATAAAAGTTTTGGATATTTTTTAATCCTTATATTTTTGTTTTAACCGCATTTAACTATTACCATTTTATGAAGTAATTTCCACTTTGAGAGTTAAAATAATTACCAAATCATGAAAAACGACCAATGAAAGAGTTATTAATAATAATTTTAGATTTATATCAAATATTTGATCAAATATTTTATTTTTATAAATTTCATATCATTTAATTAAATATTTTATATTTTAAAATAGGAATTATGTCAATTTTGACTCTATTCATGAAATGAATTTTAAAAAAACTCTTAAAAATTGATTCCTTAAAAAAATACATTAACAAAATACTAAAATTTCATATTCATCCAGAAAATTCTTGGATAAAATAAAATATTTCAAATTATATTTATTTTAATATTATTAATACCATTTGTTTGATTCTTTCATTAATAAACCAATTACTTTATCATCATTGTGTCATAAATAAATTTAATTATTTAATTCTTAAAAACAATAAATAAATTATCATGATATATGGAAAATTTTAATATTTCTATGTACTATTTATAGTTGAAGATATAACTTATATAACTCTATATTAATTTTTTTAGTAATAAGTGACATGATTATGACATATTTGCCTTTACTTTAAATTAAATGTTATAAATGCATTAATGACACGCAAGTGGCTTCCAAAGGCCACACTTTTGACCCAAGGATTGTATTGGTCTATGATAAATCATAAAATATGGTTAAGAAAAGCGTTAGGGTAGTTTTTTATTATAATATTATTATTTTGACCATTATTTACCTGATTTACCCATTAACTATGATAAATAAAATAATAAAGTTATTATTCCCCAAAAATTATTTTGATCCTATTAGATCAAAATTTTCATACTAATTAAAAACATGTATGTTCATTTATTAAAATGAAAATCACAAAAGTGACTAGAATTAATTTGATGTTAATCCCATTGACGGATCAAGGAAATGAGTTTTTTAAAAGCAAAAATCCATTAAAAGATTAACATGTATTTATATCCAATTTAAATGTGAAATTATTTCCAATGGCCAAAATTGGATAAAATGATATAAATTCATCTTATTATAAATTAAAACAATGTTAAAGGATAATATATAAATATAAATAAATTAGTTGAAATGGTAGTTTTGAATTAAAATGTAGTATTTTTCACTATTCATTACAAAATGAATATTATCAGAAAAATACCAATAATTAAACCAAAGTAAATGTTGATTTCCCAATTGTAAAGAAAAAGTTTATTTTTAGAAATTAAACATATAAAAGTGATAAAAATAGATTTAAAAAATGGTTTTCCCATCAAAAGGTGGTAAAACTACCATTTAAAAATATTAGAGTATTTATGCTTAAAATTGCATTTATTCTTATATTAAGCCTCTAAAATTTATTATAAGAAATAAAAAAATTAATAAATATGTTTAAACATAATATTTTTATTTTTTTAATTCCTTCCAATACAATGGCTAGGTGATAACTACCATTTAAAATAATAATATTAATAATATATTATTTTTTGGTATAACTCAGTCTTGTGTGCAACATAAGATTTCAGAGAAAACCATTATTGCGTGTTGGGTAATCTATAGAAAAAATCATACAATTTAAGGTAAAATTACTATCTAATTCATAAATATTAATAAATATAAAAAAGTATTATTATATAAATACATGGGATTTTATATGCTTCCCATCTTTTGGAAATTGAATCCTCGCAATTTTTTTTACTTATCAAATAAGTTTTGGTATTTCTATCAAATATTTTTTTATTCCCATGTTTCTTATTCAAACATATTGTTTTTTCACAAAACCTTAGCCTGACGAATCAGATTATTCCGCAAAACTTTCTCTCTATAATCATGAATCTAGACTGGCTGTTCCTCATAAGAAATATTCTGTTCCAAGAGAACTACTTTTGGACACAAAACATGAGATTGATCTGGGATATAATTTCATAACATTGAAACATGAAAAACATTGTGTACATGGAAAAAACATGGGGGTAAATCCACATTGTAGGAAAGTGATCTAACTTTATCAAGGATTTTATAGGGTCTAATGAACCTTGGAATCAACTTCCAATTCATACCAAAACACATCACACTTTTCCAAGGAGAAAATGTGAGAAAGAAATGATCACCTACCACAAACGAAAGATCCTTCCACCGATTATTCGCATAACATTTATACATGATCTGTTTTATACTCGTGTGTCTCTAAATCAGCTGAACTTTCTATGCCATTTCCTCTACCAATTCTAGTCCCGTCAACTTCATTTCACCCACTTCATAAAAAAATGGAGTTCAACACCACTTTTCAATATAATTCCTCAAATGGTTCCATATGTATACTGGAATGAAAACTATCATTATAAGAAAACTCAACAAAATAAAGATGTTGATCCCAACTTCTCTATTAATCTACTGATCATGCACATAGCATATCCTCCAATTTATGAATTTTTCATTCCAACTGCCTATCTAATCGAGGATGAAAAGTTGTACTGAAATTTATTTCAGTACCCAATGACTTCTGAAGGCCTTTAAAAAAGTTAGAAGTGACTCTATGATCACAATCAGATACAATTGAGAGATAAACTCCATGTAACCTGGAAATCTATTTAATATACAACTGAGAAAGTTCATCTGGAGAAAGAGTATCTTGAATTGGAATAAAATTAATAGATTCATTTAATCAATCAAAAATAACTGATATTGCATTGTTACCTTGAAATTATTTGGTAATCCCACTACAAAATCAATGGATATAATTTCCCATTTCCACTCTGGCACTAAAAAACACTAAATCATCCATTTTGGTAACTTCAATTTTTCTTTAACCTATTGAAAAAACAAACATCTTTTGGTAAATTTAGTAATATCTATTTTAATTTCATACAACAAGTAATACTCTTGAAGGTCTCTGTATATATTAGTGTAACCTAGATTGACTGAAAATGGAGAACTATTAGCTTTATATAAAAAATATTTCTTCAACTATGAATCACAAGGCACACATAATCTCTTTCCAAACCACAAAACACAATATTTATCAACACTAAATTCAGGTAACATGTCCTACTAAACCAAGTCTAATTTTTTTTGCAACCCACTTTCTTCCTTATAAACATTAATAATTTAATCTAATAATGATGATTTCACTAACACCTAAAAAAAATAGAGAAATTTCCTACACCAAAAATATCTAAGCCAAAATTCATCAAATAATTAACCAACGAATGTCATTAAAAATATATCATGGTCAATGTTTCATTACTCTTTTATCTCAAAGCATCAACCACATTATTTTCTTTTCTTGGATGGTAATGAATCGTGTAATCATAATCCTTGATTAATTCAAGCCATCTCTTTTGTATCATGTTCAATTATTTATCAGTGAATATATACTTCAATATTTTGTGACTAGTATATATTTCACACTTTACGCCATTCTAATAATGCCTCCAAACTTCTTTGATGAATGATTTTACATTTCCAACAAACTAGATGACTTAATTTTCTTGATTTCATGGAACACATCATCATCATAAAACACTATTTATACCATCTCATCACATTAGAAATGTTTCTTATAGATTTTTAACTCATGAGAATATAATTTCCTTTGATATTTCATCTTAATTCCTAAGTAAAACTGATTTATCATACTATTAATACCCTGGATAAAATTTGGGTCGTACCTTGAAAAAATGGGTGAAATTTTATTCATAGGTAGACATGAAATATTCCTCCTTCTGTGAAAATTCCTGGAATTTATTTTCCATCCTAAGTTGAAAATCCTTAAAAAAATATTTCTCATGGAATATATTCTTTAATTCATCCCATTCCATGATATCAGTCTATTCAATTCCTATGATATTTTTATCCATTGACCACCACTGATTGAAATAAAATTAAAAATGATAAACAAAAATACTAATCTTTTAATTTTTTGAACACCCCATTCCATAAAAAATCATTTATAGTGATTAAATACACCCTTAATCTTGAATAGGGTTATATGATACTCTGAACGATGGGGGACGTTGCCTCATGAAATGATCCACTACCAACATATTCCAATACAGTTAATCTAGTTGATCTTGTGCATAGACCCCACGACCATTTATTACCAAATTCAACTAATCCATCACAACAATAAACTATTATTTTTTATTCCAATTGTCTTAGGATGCTAATTTGGAAGGTTGTTTCCTTCTGTATGCCTTCCCACCACAACTTCCCTATTTACTCAATGGAATCCCATTCTTAATCGGCATATCTTATCCAAAGAGACAAGGTAATATTCAAATTCTATATCATTTTAATTTGACAAAAAAATCATTTCTGGATATTCTATTAATAATATCCAAATCCCTAAATTTATCTAAACCGACCTATGATACCAACTACAAGACCTCGGCCATTAAAATTACATAATATTGAGTTAATTAAATAATTTGGTTTCTTTTACATTGAGGAACTTTTAATGTTTAAAACATTAGATAATTAGTCCATAAATAAAACTTAACAACTTAAATATTACAAAGTAGACACTTCTTATCACTATACATTTTTTCATAAAACAATGACTTTTAAAAAGAAACATTGTTTAGTTTCATGTTTAATAATTATAACTTTTCCTTGATCCCATACCTAACTCTATTCTCCTTTATATCCCATGAAAACAATTTCAAAAATTGTTATGAGCATAAAAATATCAATGACGGATATACACGAGAAGCAAAAACTGTTAGTGTTGCAAAAACATGTCAACCTAGAATACTTCATCATAAAGTAATACTTTTCAACTATAAGATTTAGTAAATAAAATTTACTAAATATAATCTCATTGATTAATTTTTTTTTAAAAAAATATAATCATAAAACCCACCAAAAGAAACATATAACATATAATGATAACTTCGTACATAATCATACTAAAATATAATAACTATATGGTCAACGTCTACACATATCACTCATACAAACAGAATATCCATACGACTGACTTCTATACCAAATGCATTGGAGGTTATAATGTAACCACCTGTCATTGGTTTTTTCATGGAACCACGCATAATTGTATAATCATGTAACTACCCATGAAATGTCCAAGTAACATTATATAATCATAACACATAAAAGATCACACGTATAAACATTTTGATCCTAATATTTAATTTTTTATCACAAGGAATCATTTGAAGATATTGATATTATCAAACCATTATAAAAAAAATTTCAATATCAAAATACCTAAAATGGAATATGGTATTTATTTTTTTTTTAAAATCATTTTGGATTGTAGAGGAATCCAAATATCAAATAATGGTCACGGCGTCATAAAAATCATTGTCGCCACATATGTTAAAAACCATTCTTTTTGTCATTTTTAAAAAAGTTATAATGCTTCATATAAAATGATTACTTTTGAATATACTTAAATTAAATTAAATTTCAATGGTATTAATTATTCACCATATAAAATATTGTGTTGTATATTATCAAAATATGCCACAATGAAGGAAGATCGAGATGAAGTCCATTACCAAGAGTCTGATTCGTCATGTACAACCTTTATATTTGTTAATAAAAAAATTTGGTAAATTTATAATTTATTGAGATCCTTTTTCAAGATTATTATTTCTTTTATATAACTTTTTACCATGTTATAAAAATTATATAATTATTTAAATTCATATCGGACGTTTTGTCGATATTCGGTACATTAGTTAAAAAATGAACATGATTTGACGTCACTAGTCCATGTGGTATTAATTAAAAAATTTCCATAATAATATTCATGAAATTATTATAATTTTTATAAATATATTATACCTTTAAATCAATCCATAAAGTGTGGTTTTGGAAAATGAACAAAATTATATTCATGGAGACGGTAAGCTGAACGTACGCATGAGTAACATTTTCCATTTTTCATTAATTGTTATAGAAAGAATTTAATTATTATTTTATATTTATAAAATGATCATAAAATAAATAAAATCATATTAATAATTTAAATATAAACTTATATATATATATATCATAAAAGTGATATAAAGAGTAAAAATGAGCCACATTGCTTCATGGAGGTGATAGTTCACACCTACACACGAACAACATAATAATTTTTTTCTGCCTGGAAATTAAGAATATAATTGATATATTATTATCATATAATTATTAATATGTCATGAATATAAAATATGAACATTAATGAGATTATTATAACCAATCATGGGAGACAGTTATGAAAAATTAATTAGATCGGTTTGTGGAGGTGATAGTTCACACATACACAATAATGATTAATTACATTCCCATTTAATAGAAGTGGAGAAAGATTTAGGTGATGATATTAACATAATAACATCTCATTATATTTAGGATAATGGAGTTAATAGTTACTCTTGTATGAATTATATTTAAAGGAAGTGGAAGAAGAAATAAAATATAAATACTTAAATAAAATGATACCTCTTCTTCAGTTGATCACCATTGAAGAACACATTGAAACCTCTAAGAAGGATGTTCTGTCTAAAATAAGGCCTTAAAACAGTGGGGAGAGATTATAGTAATGGTTTTTAGAAGAGATATTCTGATCCAAATGGTTTTGGAAGTATGTGTAATAGAGAGGAATGTGTGCCTTTTTATAGGAGAGGGGATGGGCACCCTTGGAATTATTAAAAGGATTAAATTAATATAAATTCAATTTCGATTCCAATAGGGTCCAAACTAATTTAGATAAAATATATGATGATTATAAGTCTAAATATAATCATCCAATAATAATTAAACATGTTTTGGATATTTTTTAATCCTTATCTATTTGTTTTAACCCGATTTAACTCTTACCGTTTTATTTAGTAATTTACACCCTAATAGTTAAAATAATTATAAAATAATGAAAGAGACCAATTAATGATTCATTAATGGAAATTATTGGGTTATATAAATTTTTTGGTCAATTATTGTATTTTTATAAATTTTTTATCATTTAATTAAATATTTTTTTTCTTAAAATATGAATTATGTCAATTATGACACTATTCATTACATGAATCTTTAAAAACTCATAAAACACGATTCATTTGAAAAAACTACATTAACTCAGTAATAAAATATCATAGTATTCCATAAAATCATTATATGACATCAAGTATTTAAAATCATATTTATTTTAATATTTTAATATCATTTATGTGATTCTTCTATTAATAAACCAATTACATCATCATCATTGTGCCCTAAATGAATTTAATTATTTAACTCCAAAAGAATATAAATAAATTACCATGATTTAGGTAAATTTTTATATTTCTATGTACTATTTATAGTTGAAGATATCACTTATATAACTCCATATTAAAATTGTTTTAGTAATAATTGACATGATTATGACAAATTTTCCTTTACTTTAAATTAAAAGTTATAAAAGTCATAATCACACCCATGTGGCTTAAAAAGGCCACAATTTAGGCCCAAGGATTTTCTTTGTCTAAAATAACTCATCCAATAAGGTTAGAAAAACTTTTAGGGTACTTTTGTATTATTATGACATTATTTTAACCCATATTTACTTGATTTACACCTTAACCATTGTAAATAAAATAATAATGTTACTATTCACCAAAAATTATTTTGATCTGATTAGTTCAAAATTTTCATACTGATTAGAATAATTTATTTCCATTTCTTAAAAATCAAGTAAAATATTTTACTATAATTAATTTAATTTAAATGTCGTTGAAGGATTGAAGAAACACATTTTTAGATAGTAAAAACCATTGAAGGATTGACATGTGTTTATATCCAATTTTAATGTGAAACTACTACCAAGGGACAACATTGGGTTAAATGATAAAAATATCAGCTAATTATATCTTACAATTTTTGTAAGGGATAATATAAAAATATATATATAACATATGAATAAAAAATTTTGAATGAAAATTAATTATTTATCACTATTCATTAAAAAGTGAATATTATTTGAAAAATTCCAAAAATTCAACTAAAGTAAATTTTTATGTTCCGTTCCCAAATAAAAAGCTTATTTTATCAAATTTAACATATAAATGTAACAAAAACTAGATTTAGAACTGGTTCTCCATCAAAATGTGGTAAAACTACCATTTACAAATATTATAGTTTTTTTGCATAAAGCTGGATATATTCTCATTTTAAGCCTCTATAATTTATTAGAATAAATTAAAAACATTTAATAAACATGTGTAAAAATAATATAGTTAGTTATTTTAATTCCCTCCAAAACAATGTCTTCGCGAGAACTACCATTTAAAAAATTAATATTAATAATATATTATTTTTCGGTATATCTCGATCTTGTGTTCAATGTAATATTTTAGATAAATTCATTGTTTTCCTTTAGTTACTATATTAGAAAAAGTATCCCCATTAAGGTAAAATTAATATCTAGTTCATAAATGTTAATAAATATGATAATGTCTTATTCAATAAATACCTTAGATGTTACAAGCCATGTATTAGATCTACCTAGAAATGGATTGGTGATGACAATGAAAATTAAACAACTAAAAGGAAAAGATATTAGTCCATAAAGATATTCACCTATTTCCCAATTCCCAAGACTATTTCCCCAGGCTTAATCTTAGGAATGTGGGCCCACCGGGAGCTATACATCACTAAGATTTTTGATAATCCCTATATAAAAACTATTCCGAAGTCTCTTAACCATGCTGCTAAAATTAATTTGTTAATTATGAAAAGTAATTTAATCATGCTAATGTTATGTAATGATTTATTCATGTCTCTTTTGATAGAAATGATTAAATTTTTTTTTTGTTTTTAAGAATTTTTATTTATTTATTGGAATTGATAAAAATGAAATTTTGTAACATGTTTTATTATTATCCATTGAAATGTTTCTTTAATAATTTTTGATGTGAATTTTGAAAATATTTTTACTCTATATTTTATTAAAAATTTAGAATTAATGGTTTATATGATATTGAATTTCATATGAAATGTTTAGTGAAATCCTATTGGTCCTTGTTTCTCACACCATACTTTTTCCTTCAAGAATTTATATATTTTCTTATTCTATGTCTATGAAAATGGGAATGTAACACATTTAAGTGCTGGGTGTACATGTGTAGCGGGACTTGAGAGCCAGTGGTTCCCTATGGATCATGTGATCCACATTCCATATGGAGTTTCTAGTTTGACGTCCTAATGGTCTTTTAGATGAATTTGGTTGACATACCATCTTTGTAATTATACCTTACTATTTTAGATGTATTAGTTTTTTTTGGGTTTTTATTTTGAATCTAATGTTTATCTTTTTATACTTCTTGTTGCTGGGAGAAATCATTCCCAACTCATCCTTTTTTATTCCTAGGTTCTTGTCACTAACATGTGGGGATCCATAATTCCCTTCAAGATAGTGATGGACTGATTTAGGTTTGGATTTATATGATATCCCAAGTTGGTTTATTAAAAATGTTATGAGAGTAGGTTTTCAATTTTTTCTAGTTTTTTAGTAGTTTGGAGGTAGAACATTCAGAATTCAAGATTTTTTCCATAGGAGGGTGATTGATCACTACTCATTCATGATGACATTTGGATTACTAGGTTTTTCTGTGATGAGTATATCTCAAGTTCGAGATCATACATCAATTCATTCTCATACCATTTTGATTTGTTGAGTTTTTATTTTTGGCATTATGATTTCAGGATTTATTTGAGAATAATGAGTTTTAAGAGGAATTCATATGGATGCATGTTACTATGCATAGTTTGGAAAACCATGCATAGAAAACAAAACCAACTCTGGTCGTACCTCAATGGACTTGACATGAATGAAACATGGTCTTTCCAATAGTGTGTCCAATCAATGTGTATATTCTATTTCATGAATTTTTAATGTTTTCTTGTTTTGATGGTTACATTTTTTCCTATTTAGGATTATTTTTAGGAAATTATTCTAGGGAAATTATTTAGTGTTTTGGTTTGTTTACATGATCAAATAAAATAAAAACCTTTAGATGATTGGAAAGGAGTTGATAATTTCATAGAGTTTTGAAAATTTTTTAAATTAAAAATGGTAGCTGTATTTTTGTGTTTCTAAAATATTTTGAGTTTTATATAATGAAACATTTTTGGAAAATCTAGTTGATTCTTTTGAAATCGTACTATAGTCATTATTGTTTTCAATGTTTTTATGTGAATTTGAAAAATTTTAATTGAAATTATTTGATTTTTTAAAATTAAAAATATTTTTAAAATGAATTTTAAAATATTTCAGTGATATAGAATATTATTTAAATGTGATCAATGGTTTGAAAATATTAGTTTAAAGAGAAGGGATTCATTTTGATAATAATTTTGGAAAAACCCTCTTAAGTGAAAGAGGCGAGTCTCTTTTGAAATTATTTTAGGACTTTGGATAATTGGTTTTGTTTTTGTTAGTGTTGGATTATGTTTTTTTGTAAAAAAGTGTGTTAAGGTTGTTTTCTATTTTATATTCTATCTTATGAGTCTTGACTTTGGAAATTTTATTAGTTGGAATTTTCTTATTATATTTAGAGTATCACCCCATTAAGATTATATAGACACTTTTTTTCTCATTATTCTCTTGTAATGGTTGTTATTTCAGCACTAGACATAGGTAATTTTGTCCTACATCTCATACCCCAGAGTAAGCGTTATATTCATTGGATTCAAAGTCAGAATCCTCATCACATCGTTGGATACCATGATTCCGAGGAAGTAGTGATGTGGATGAACATGATTGAGTAAATCTTCACAAATCGTGAACTTCTATAATTTCTCAAGGTTATGTTTACGAACTATTGGTTTTAGATTTCAGGTTGGACATGGTGGAAGTCTATTACTCAGGATAATCCATATATGGATTAATCTTTGGTAGCTTTCAAATCATGTTTTATTCTGGTTTTATTGCCTAATCTAGTGATGGTATAGAAGGATATATAATTATATGGTATATAGTAAGGATATGAAATAGTGTTGTATTACACTCATACTTTTATCAAGTTGATGCCATATTCTCCTCAACTAACCACACATGACTCCCTAATGGCATGGTGCTTCCAGAAATGACTTCAACCAAATATATCATAGAATGTGTTTCCTCTTGACCTGAACACTTATGTTACATTTTTAATTCACGATTTCAAGGTTGAAGTAATTTTGATAAGAGAACCTAGGGAATTTTCAATTTTTCCATTTCTTAGATGCAGAAAAGAATGATCTAGAAAGTGAAAAAGAATCATTCCAAGTAAGACCTCGTGGAAAGTAGAATTAAATGAGAATTGTGTTTATGATTTCGAGATTCCTCTGGAAAGAATATTTTGGTTTTCTTCTAGTGTGAAAAGGTACGTCATGTGAAGTGATCTTATAGGATCCTCCTCAATCCTTTACATCTTGTAGTCATTTGGGTCATTTTTAATGGTTCTTTCAAGTTTTCCCTTCATATATACATGGTTGAGAGTCATCATATCCTAATTAAACTATCACATAGAAAAATATTTAAGATACAATGGATCCAACCATAGTCCTTAGAGTGAAGTATAATCATGCAGTGAAGGAGATTCCAATTGAAGTTTATTTTGGTCCAACTTATTGTTCTTGATGTCAAAGTGAAGACCATTTCAGTTTTCCATATTTTATTTATTTTCCACTTGTAGGCCTTATGACATTAAGTTTTATTTTCTTGATCCCTAGTTTATCACTTGTGATGGTTTTTATTTTGTAGTCTTTTGATTGGATTCTATCTTGGAGATTTAAGAATATGGTTTTATGGATTACCAAGTTTTATTATTCTTTTTTTAATTACAAGTCCTTGATGAGTTGAGTAAGAAAAGTGTGGTTCTATGTGAAATTAAATATGGTCGGTAGATTTATAATATTGAGTTCATTATGATTAATGGTTGTTCTTTCTCAAACATGATAATTTTTTTTCATGATATAGAGAACAAATAATTGTGGTTTGTGGTTTTATCAATCTTTCACTTTTGCCTAAGGTATGTATCCAAATAAGGAAATACATTAAAAAATTTGTGTAATCATAGTTATATTTTTTCATTGGTTGAGATTGAGTTCTTTGGAGATAAAAAATATGTGTTCATGTGCATGGAGAGTCCTCTGATTTTTCCTTGTGGGATTGAAGTTGTATAGAAGTGAATGTCCCTCAGTGGTTATTATTACTCTCTTATCTCATATTGAAGTGGGGAATAAATGGGTTTTATTGTTATTTTTTATTTATAAACATAGTATAGATTAGGTAAGTGTTTCGATGGTTTGGATTAGGAATGGAAGAAGATTGTGTTCTGAGAATGCAGTCATGAGGTACCCACACTTGACTTAATGTTAGACTATGGTGTTTCTCAGCGAGGCAAGTTCCTACTTGATGCTTTCCCAATTATTCTCTTTAGTTATTTTTCATGAACATTGGTTCATTATTTTTAAAGACTCCAATTTATCCACATGTTGCTTTTTAATATTACATGGATTAATTTCAGATCCAGGTTCATAGACAACATGAGATTCCAAGTCCCATTGAGACCAGAATTGATATAATAAAAATATTAAACATATTTATATCACACAAAATCATTTTTCATGAAAATAAAAATAAAACTTTAACGGCGGTTGAATGGGAAATATGAGGCCATAATTGATTATGGAATATAGGGTTTACACCAGGTGAGACTTAAGATTGATCTGTATTAGATGTTCCGAGGAAAGAGGCCATTGGAGGGTGTATTTAATTAAAATAAATAAATAAATAATATATTTTTTTAAATTATATAATCTAAAAACTCTATAAATACCCTCTTATGTAAATTCTTGAGGGTTATCCACATAACCCTAAGAGATTAGAGAGGAGGAACTTGAAGAGTTATTCATTGGGAGATCGATATCGGAGGGCGACATACAATCAAATCGAGATAGACCGAGAGGCAGCAAAACTTGAAAAATTTATCCTTTACTAGTGAATGAATTATTCATCAATGATTGATCCAAGTCAAGGTAGGTCTCATCAATTGTGTATTTTTCCATTTTTATTAAAATATTGAACATCTTATTTTTTATCTTCTTTTGATATGCGATTATTTGATCCTTCACATAACCCTATTTCAATAAATTTAATTTTTTATTTCAATTTATTTATTTGTCCATGATCTCACCCTATATATATATTTTTTAAAATCACCGGTGAAGAATAATTGGAAGATTATGGTAAAAAAATATTTTTTGTGATTATCCCCTACCTATTATTCATGTTCTTCAACATTGGACCACAAGGTCATGATTTAGCATTTTTAGGGTGAGTTTGAGCATGATTGAACCACCTAATTCATGGGGGATATGCACAAAACGAATGTATTAGAGTTTTGAGGATGGATTGGGAAGGAGTTTTGGTGATATTTCATGGATTTGGGATCCACAAGCGGTGATGGGTGACCAGACACACATAGGAAGTGCAACATATTCATTCAAATGAATTATTTCCCATTACTAGCCACTAGAGTTCGAGAAATGATGGTCATAGAAGATTTAATTTAAATTTAGGTGGCCAAAAAGTGATATACATAGTGGAAAGTCTGGAGAAGGAAACTGTGTAAAGGAAAGTCAGGATATGGAAATATACCGACTGCACTCTATGTGTTCCAGAAGAACACACAACGTGTAGTCCCCGACTGTAGCTCTAGGGTTTTAGGTAGAGTAAAGGATCAAAGATCATGTGTCTGGGCCCACATGTTATGTGACCCACCACGGTGGACAAGAGTTTTTCTAGATGGAACATTACCAGGACCCCAAGTGGGAGAACACACCATGTACTACAAATAAACTCTATATATGATGACACAACATCCCAAGCTGTGTCTTGGTAAGGAAATGACCAGGTGTTGAGGTAAGGTCACACATCATGTAACCCCTCATACATGTTCTGCTTCACTTATTATTCCTAAAAAATGCTTCCTCTCATATAACCTCCTTTGGAAATTAGATTTTGGGCCATGAGTAGCCTATCCAGTGTAGTTTACTATGTTGAATGCTAAGGCAACCTTCCTTGGGGAATACATGATACAATGTGAGGTTTTTAGAGAATGTAACATCTTTATGATATGTTTATAGAGTTTTGTGACTGGGGGATGAACATTTGAGAGATTCTAGGCTCGGAAACCCCCTATCGCATAGGGGAATGGGTCCTCCATATTTATGTCTATCAACTGAGTGGTACCCCCTGATGCACTAGGGTGAAAGTTCTACATTCACTGAGCATCACCACCTATCAGACTAGGGTGTAGCTTCTCTGTTCACTGAGTTGAACCCCATATCATTCTATATCACAATTCATCTATTCAACGAGTGAAACCCCTACCATATTAGGGCATGGTTACTCAATTCATTGGATGGAACCCCATCATTGTACCAAGGTGAGGGTCCTCTATATACCTGATTTTCACTCCTACCGCGCTAGGGCATGGGTTCTCTATGAGAGATGGTACCCCCTTGGGACATGAAGCAGTGAAGATGTGTGCTACCTATACATGGTTTTCTTGGATAGACACATGGGATATTGGGAATCAGAGTTGGACCTTTGGATATACAAGCAGATTCATTGCCCTGATATAGTTTGTGATATGTGGAACCCCTTTCTTTCTCATCTAGTTTTCTTTGGAGCAGATATGTATGATGGGTTTTACTTCCTTATTATTATTGGTTGAGATGATTGATTTATTTATTATATTAATAATGACCCGTCATCAAATTTTAGGGTATCCTACTAGGTATGTATATTGTAACATCCCGGATCTGAGTTCTACTCAACGGGTGCCCCAATCCTAGTTGGTCACATGACATCAAGTGCATTTCCCCAAATGACAGAGGTTTCCGAGTAGTAGTGAGGGCCTAGGACTGATAGTGGGGAATCTATGCCCTCATTTTCTAAAGTGTAGCGTAGCGGAAAAAAATATAAACATCCAAAATTAGGAGCAGTAAACAATATGAACCTAAAATGGACAATGAAACTAAAATAAAAGATAACCAACAGTAATATAAATATGTTGATGCAATAAGTATCTAATTTAAAGAAAGCATGCAGAACATGATACACTGCAATCTAATATAATACAACATAAAGTAAAATTACAAAAAAACAAAACCAAAGCAGTGCAATAGGAACACAGCAGCATCGCAAGCCTAAGCTCAGTCCCATGCTCTCCTACTCCTCTGAAACAATCATGTAGCTGTGTAGGGAACCTTTCCCTTATCAACACCTACAGAAATATAATCTGTTTAGGCCCATGACGTGACCCAAACAGGGTGTCTGAAATAAATCCCAATAGGAAACCACCAAATTCCTATGCCCAACTGTCCATGAAAATGTGCACAAACTATGTGAAATAATGAAATTCAGTAAACAAGGAAGTACTCAAGAGTGACCATTTCTCCCAGTTAAATTTCCATTTTAGTAATTATTTAATAAATCAAGATAATTACATGAGAGTTTTCTGATACTCGGACTCCACAGAAAATCTCTTATAATAGTGCCACGGTAGAAACCAACTATCTAACAGGTAAACGATAACCATAATACCAAGCCTGTGATTTATCTTGATAGGTATAATAAAGGAAATAACCACAGCTAATATTCAAAGTAAACATTTTCTTCATACATGTGTATCCTTACCCATAGGTAAACAGAAACGAACCCCTCAGATGACTTCCCATAAGAATAACAAAATTTTCCCTAAGGAGTCTGAGTTATCACCCTCAGGAATATAAGCTACTTACCATAGGAATAAGAAACATTCCCCTTAGGCTACAAAAACACTACCCTCAGGAGTTACATAGGGAAAAAAGTAATCGGGCTGAGCCCAATGCATAAGAAAGAAATTTACATATGTTTCCTCTCAAGAAAACTCATAACATGTTATAATCGTGGTCTACCCACGGGTATCCTGGCCAAATGGATAAGAAAGGGAAAAAGACCCTCAAGGTGGACCTGGATCAATGATATGATCCCAAGAAGCAGTTTATACCCATTTATTATATTGCATATGCAATTCTTGGTATCTCAACAATCAAAGTCTCAGTCACATGACACCCTAGACATGGGCGTGTGGCACAACGGTACACAAATTCAACTTGACAATTGGAATTAAACACAAGACCACCTACCTCTATCTCCTCTGATCGATATACATGAAATGTTCCTCCCAAAACAACCAAAAACTACATAGATCTGCAATAAACGGTTTCTCGTTCAAACCTAAATAACATCCCTTTGGAAAATAATTTTAACGAATGACTAAAGAAGAGGGAAGACCTTACCCGTACGATTTAAACGAGATTGAAGACAGATGAATCAAAGTCCCGGTGTGCAATCGAGAGGTCCTCCAAGTCCCGGCCTTCTCTCCCACTGCTCCAGGTGATCCCTCTTCCTCCTCTGCTTAATGAGGAGGCTACTGCCTGTTTTAACAAAAAACATAACTACACACCATGTACTTCTCAAGTACACAGTGTGTACATTTCTTTTAAACTGTTCCTATGACAGCTACTTTCTACCACCTCACTGTTCATCTATCATATGATTACACAGTGTGTATTACTAAGTACATAGTGTATAGTTAGTATTTACACCCAGTAATCGCCGACAAGCCTACACTCCATGTATTGTCCTCCCACACAACCAAGGTAAATGGCGTGTGTACAAAAGTATATGGTGTTTAGTTTGTTTTTACACCCAAGCCTACACACCCAGTATTCTCATCCCACACAACCAAAGTACATGACGTGTGTACAAAAGTACACAACATGTACCCATAAATTTGGTATTTTTCCCACATTTTCCTTTTTTTCTCAAAAAAATTTGAGGAAAAGGAAAAGAAGAAACCATTACCTCAAGAATAAGAACCGGGTTCTTAAAAAATTCCCCCCTTAAAATAATTTTTCCAATACTTTCCCATCCAAGGGTGGTGAAGATAAAGCTAAGAACAATTCTGTCCATTGAGCACGTACATCGGTTTCCCGATCCCAGGTTTTGTCTTGCACTCGGCCATGATGCCATAGCACATGTACGAGAGGAACTGACCGGCCTCAGAGAGAACCTTTCTGCTTCTATCAACAATAAGAATCAGATTCTCCTCAAAGGATGCATCAACATGAAGCATAACCTTCTTAGGATGAAAAACATGAGATGGGTATGAGTGATAATGATGCAGCTGAGATATATGGAAGATGTCGTGCATAGCCTAGTACCACTGTGGTAACTGAAACCGATAGACAATCTAACCGATATCTCTATGATCTCAAACAGCCCTATATACCTCTGTGATAGTTTACCCTGTCTTCAGATCCGCCTGTGTCCAAACCTCAGTGAAACATGCAAGAAACCTAATCCCCGACCATGAACATGAAGGGTCGTCTGTGGCGATCAACATAAGATTTTCGATGAGACTGTGCAGTATCCATTCACCTCTGAATCAACTAGACCTGCTCTGAAGTCTCCTACACGATATATGGTCCCAATAAAGCAACCTCACCTCCCTCCAACTAGCACAAGGGTGATAAGCATGACCTACCATATAAAGGATCTTAAGGTTCCATCTCAATAGTTTCTTGAAAACTATTTTTGTATGAAAACTCAACCAGGGGTATGTGATTCCCCCAAGAGCCCCCAAAGTCCAGGACGCATGCCCGCAACATGTCCTCTAGCACCTGTATTGTACACCTTGACTGGCCATCGGTCTGAGGGTGGTATGCTATGCTTAGAAGCACCAGTGTACCCATTTCCCTTTGAAAACTATGCCAGAAATGAGACATAAAATGGGAGTCCCTATCTGAAATGATAGAATGATGGAACCCATGAAGACGTACTACCTATCAGATATACAACATCCTAATCTTGTCAACACTGAAGGTCTCCTTGATCAGCAAAAAGTGAGTTACCGTGGTAAGTCTGTCCACAACAACCCACATGAAATCATTTCCTCGAGGTGACCTTGACAACCTGGTCATGAAGTACATCGCGACATAATCCCATTTCCACTATAGAATGGGAAACCTTTTTAACAGTCTGGCTAGACTCTGATGCTCTGCCTTCACCTGCCGATAGGTGGAACATCTTGTAACAAAACTAGCTACATATATTTTCATACCTGGCCAACAATACTGACACCTCCAATCACGGTAAATTTTGGTAACTCCAGGATGCACTTCCCATGCAGAACCATGAAATTACTGCATCAACTCCTCACATATATCCCCTGGAACCCACACTTGTCCATGGATATGTCATACCTTGTCATCACCTATTGTCCAACCAGGAGGAGGGTCCACACTTTCCACCGACTCCCATAGAACTAGGCCTTCAGAATCTGATAAATACCTCATCCTCAATCTATCCAGGAGGGTAGAAGTCAAAGATAAGGATAAAACATAGGTTTTCCCCTAACTATTGTGCACCTCCAAATGCATCTCAGAGAACGAAGACATTAGATGCCACTCCCCACTGGCCTCTTACACTACCTATATCTGAGTCTTCCTTCTAAGATCAACAGATACTATGTTTCCCTTACGAGGTATATAGGCAAGCTCAATGTTCAAGTTATGAAGGTATTCAACTCACATTCACTGTCTCAAATTCAAGTCACACTGGGTAAAGATGTATTTAAGACTTTTGTGGTCTTTAAACACCAAAAAGTGTTCTCCCAAGAGATAATTTCTCCAAAAACATAACACATGAACAACTAAAGACAACTCAAGATCATGAGTCGGGTAATTCCTCTCATGTGGCCTCAACTGCCGAGACCCGTACGCAACTACTTGAGCACCCTGCATCAATACTACTCCCATCCCAATACCTGATGCATCACAGTAAACTGTATATATCTTCCCATACACTAAAAGTATCAGGACTTGTGATGATGTTAACCTTCCCTTCAGCTTCTAAAAGGATGTCTCGCAGGCTTCTGACCAAACGATCTTCACACCCTTATTAGTCAAACCCGTCAATGGTAGTGCTATGTGGGATAATTCTTGTATAAAGTGCATGTAGTAAAAATCCATCCCCAAGAAGCTCTATATCTCAAACATGTTCTTAGGCTACTTCGAGGAAACTACTCCTCTCACATTATCTATGTCCACTACAATTCCTACCTCTGAGATAATATGACCCAGGAAGTGAATCTGGTCCATCCAAAAGTGGCACTTTGAGAGCTTAGCATATAACTGATGCTATCTAAGTGTACTCATTACGATATCAAGATGGGTGGCATGGTCGTGTCGAGTGTTAGAGTACACCAAGATATCATCCAAGAAGACTACCACAAAATAATCTAGATATGGGTGGAACACACGATTCATTAGAGCCATGAAAAATGCTGGTGCAATTGTGAGTCCGAATGGGATGGCCAAGTTCTCTTATAGACCATATATGCTCTAAAAAGTTGTAAGCGGTATTTCCGATGGTCTAACGTGCAACTGATGATATCCAGATCTCAAGTAAATAATCTAGAACACTCCTACTCTTCGAAGTTTATCAAAAAGATCATCAATCCTCAGTAAGGGATATCAGTTCTTAACCATCAACTGGTTCAGTTTCCAATAATCCACATAGAGTCTAAGGGTACCATCTTCCTTTTTAGTGAAAAGGACAGGCGGACCCCAGAGAAAAATTATAGGTTGAATAAAAACCATGGATTGTAAATCCTATAACTTCCTATTTATCTAATGCAATTCTGGCATAAACATCCTATATTGAGGAATGGACACTGCTGCTGCTCCTGGAACAAGCTCAATAGAGAAATCCACCTCTTTCTATGGAGGTATACCTAAAAATTCATCTGGGAAGACATCCCTGAAATGATTATCAACTGGAGGGAGATTCTTATGACAAGTTCCCTAGTCATCCATATATAAAATAACAATATGGGCTATCAATCCACCTCAACCCCGATGCTCAGGTCCATCTCGGTTCGCCTGGACATCACATTTTCCCCTGAATAGAATCTCTCCACCCTCTGGTGATGTGAAACTAACCCTGCAACGATAGAAATCTACAAAGGCTTGAATGGGTACCTACAAGTCCATCCTGCGAATGAAATCATATCAAGTCATCTTTAAGACATAGAGGTCCCATAGAAAGTGACACCCACCAACCTCTACGACGCACTTCTTAAACTGACGCACACCTGCCTTTCTAATTCCCAACAGAGTGTCCAGCGTCCTGATATTCGAAGAAGAAGAAACACAGAGCCCAAGGATCTGCACAATGGGCGCAGATATAAATCTATGTGTAGAACCCGTATCAAAAATTACAGAAGATAAAATAGAATAAAATAGAATAGTATCTCTCACAGTGAAATGTCTGGGATCCTACTCTTGTTGGGTCTATTGCACTACATATATCTGCCCAGTGTTGCGGCCATATGACACATCTTGGCTACCCAGAGCAGACCTGTCCTGCTATCTCTAAGATCTTGGTGTCTGGCTACCACAGCCACTACCACCACCTCTATCTAAACATCCTAACATATCCCAATTATCTATCTATTAAGAAGCTTATAGCCCTTCTCCTACATGTAGAGTCTGCACATAACCCCTCTCACTAGTCACTGGTGGAAATTCAAGGAAAAAACACTGAAGATGACCCATTCTGCCGCAAGCTCGGCACTCCACTATGTCACATGGACATTGAGGTCTCTTATGCCCCTATTTACCACACTAGTATAACCTTACATGGATACCTGAAAAATTATTCTGACTAGTTTTTCCACCATGAGGGAAATCCATTTGCCTATTTCACTTACCGGTAGAAATAGTACTAGAGACCGGTGCCAAACCACCCTGATTCGCACCACTAGATCCCCGAAGGTTCTGCTCAGTAATCAATGCCAGGCTCCCAAAATCATGAATTGTAGGAAACCTGAAAGTATTCATCCTAGCTCAGATGTCATATCAAAACCATCCTCAAAGAATCTAGCCCTCAACATCTCATCAGCCACCAGAACAGGTGAAAATGTTGTAGCTCGGTGAATCAGGAATAATAGTCCATCACTAACATGGAACCCTGCTATAGATTCATGAACTCTGGAGCTCGATAATCCCTTAGAATCTCTAGAATGAATAATTCAAAGAAGGATACTTTAAAATATTCCCACTCCATGTCTCAATGATGCTTAGTATTGGTGGTAACATCTCGCCATCTCTTGGTGGAATCACATAGCAAGTAAGTAGCGAGCTTGAACCTCCTCCCTAGAGGCATCTCTAGATGCTCGAAGATCATCTTCATAGAACCTATCCAAGACTCCAAAATATGTGGTCTAACATCCCCTGAAAACATAGGTCGATGCTGCTACTAGAAAATATGTGTCAGCACTGCCATAGATGTGGCAACCGGCGGTGCTCCCTGGGAGGTCTGCATGAACCGCATGAAGCCGTCACAGAAATGTGCATTCACACCTATATTTGGTATAATGGCTGGCACCGAATCTGGCACTACTAGAGGATCCATCGGTAGCCCATGGACAACCACCTCTAGAGTTTAATTATTGCCACTTTCTTGGGGAACAACTTATGGTCATCTCGGCGACATGACTCTACAAGGTCAAACACATAGCTTAGTTTAATTTACTATCGATGTTTCTTTTTTCCTGTTAAGTGTGCCAACGAAAAAAGGGAAAGATCCACAAAAACTGTCAAAAAGAGACTACACATCATGTATAAGGTCTACACATTGTATACCCCTTATGATCTTTCATGGCTGTGTTCTGTTGCCGGCCTGGGCATGTCTCAACCCTGGGTACACGGTGTGTTACACCCGCACACGGCATGTTCACCACCCCGTTTCCCCAGCCACATGGTCAAGTCCACATGGCCTATCACAGGACAAGACTACATGGCATGTACCATAGGTACACTGAGTGTACTAGAAAGGTAACACTGACCCGTGTTTGTTAGTTACATGGCCGGATTCCAAGATTACACTACACGACGTTTTTATAACTGACATGGCGTGTATCAACTAAGGTTCCTCCATCCGTGTTGTTGGTAACATGGAAGACATAGGGTTAACCATACACAATGTGTATATATAATTACACGGCATGTACTTAAGTTTTGTTTTCATTTCTCCCCGAACAGAAGAGTACATGGCGTGCAGTCAAAACTACACGGTGTGTATTCTGGGTTTTTCCAGACAGTAAGCCTCAGAAACTAATCTGGATCCCCTTTTTCTTTAATTTCTAGTGTCTGTATGCCAAATTCCAATCCGTGGGGGGCCATTCTCTCCACAAACAAATGTTTAGTACCTGACCTTTTCCCGTTATAGTACAAAACCCAACAAAAAGCTGGATCAGGTTCCACCAAATTCCGGTCCATGAGAGCCCATACTTCTCAAGAACAAAAGTTTAGAATCCATAAACCCAACTATAATATGTACCAATACCCTATTTACTATAGGAATATCTAAAAAGGTACCTATTAAAACTACATTCATTTTCTAGCACATCTATCACAATAACATGCAATTTCTAATTCACCTACATGGAATAGAATCTATGCATGACATGTGATTCTAACATGTGCCTAAATGATACATGGGATGGCATACCCTCATCTCATTGGGTTGAAACTAAATGAAACCCATGTATAAAATATAAACAGCAGACCACAAGTGTGTCACCCCACGGTGAAAATCAAATCAACTGTAATAATCATAAATAGAAAAATCACAATTTAATTCAATGCAATCCAGCATTTACCTATACACAGGTTAGCTACTCCTGGGCACAGTTTATTACCGAATCCCTTAACAATCTATCTCTTCTGGTTGTCACAAAATATTAAAATAACTCAGAGAAAAGAAAATCCTTTGATACCACTTTGTAATGTCCTCGATCCGGGTGCCACTCAACGGGTGCCTCGAACCTTGTTGGTCACATGACCTCAAGAGAATTTACCCAAATGCCAGAGGCTGCTGACTAGAAGAGAGGTCATAGGACTGAAATTGGGGAAACTATTCCCTCATTTGTCAAAGATTAGTTCTGTGGAAAAAATATAAACATACAAAAGTGGAAGTAGTAAACAATATAAATCTGAAATGGAAAACAGAACTAAAATATAAGATAACCAATAGTCATATAAATATGATGATGTAATATGTCTATAATTAGAAGAAAGAATTTATAATAGGATACACTATAATCTAATACAATACTTTATAAAGTTCAAGTACAACAAAATAAAACCAAAGCAGTGAAACAGGAACAGAACAACCTAGCAAGACGAAGTTCGGTGCAATGCTCTCCTACTCCTCTCATACAATCATGTACCTGTGTAGGGACCCTTTCACTTATCGACACCTGCAACAATATAATCTTTTTGGACCCAAGACATGACCCAAACAGGGTGCGAGAAATAAATCCCTATAGGCAACAACCAAAGGCCCGTGCCCAACTTTCCGTGAAAATGTGCAACAGTAGTGTGCAATAATGAAATGCAGTAAACTAGTATGTACTCAAGAGTAACCATTTCTACCAATTACAATTTCATTTTATTAATTATTTAACAATTCAAGATAATTACATGAGAGTTTTTTGAGACTCGACCTAGACCAAAAATCTCCTATACCAGTGCCACAGTAGAAACATACTATCTAACAGGTAAAAAATAACCATAATACCAAGCCTATGATTTAGCATTGTAGGTACAACACAAGAAATCACCACAATGAATATTGAATGTAAACATTTTCTTCAGACATGTGTATCCTTACCCATAAGAAAACAGAAACGAACCCCTTAGGTGACTGCCCATAGGCATAACGAATATTTCCCTCAAGAGTATGAGATATCGCCCTTAGGCACGGAAGATACTACCCACATGCATAATAAATGTTTCCCTCAGGCTAAAAAAACACTACCCTTCGGCATTCCATAGGAAAAACAAGTAACTGGGCCAGGCCCAATGCATAAGCAAGAAAATTACATATGTTTCCTCTAATGAAAACTCATAACATGTTATAATCACAGTATAGCCACGGGTATCCTGGCCAAATGGCTAAATAGGGGAAACACACCCTCAGGGTGGCCTTGGATCAAAGAAATGATCTGAAACAACAGTTTATAACAATTTATTAGATTACCTATGAAATTCTAGGTATCTCAACAGTCAAAGTCTCAGTCACACAACACCTCGGACATGGGCCTATGGCACAACGGTACCCAAATTCAACTCGACAGTTTGAATAAAACACAAGACCACCTACCTCGATCACCTCTGATTGATATACGTGAAAGGCGCCTCCCAAAAAAACCATGAACTTTGTAGATCTCTAATAAATGGTTTCCTGTTCAAACCTAAATAAATTCCCTTCGGGGAAAGAATTGGATGGAACCAGTCATGAAGAGGGAAGAACTTACCCGCGTGATTTAGATGAGATCAACGATGGAAGAATCAGAGTCCCGGTGTGCGATCAAGAGCTCCTCCAAGTCCTGGCCTTCTCTCCCGCAGCTCCAGGTGAACCCTCTGTCTCCTCTTCTGAATGAGGAGGCTACTACCCGTTTTAACAAAAAAACATAACTACACGGCATGTACTTTCCTTTTAAACTATTCCTCTAGCGGAAACTTTCTACATCCTCATTGTTCATCTGTCGCCTGATTACACGACATATATTACTAAGCACACAGCGTGTATTTATTCTTTACACCCTATAATTGCTGACTAGCCTACACACCATGTATTCTCCTCCCACACATCCAAGGTACACGACGTGTGTACAAAATTACACGATGTGTTGTTTTTTTTACACCCAAGACTACACACCCTGTATTCTAATCCCACATGGACAAATTACACTACGTGTACCCATAAAGTTGAGATTTTTACCTCATTTTACTTTTTTTCTCAAAAACACTTAAGTAAAAGGAAAATAATAATGTCGTACCTCAACAATAATAACCAGGTTCTTACATATATACTCACCCATATATGGGGTTTTCTCTCTCGTGTTGTGTCTTGTATAGATGATGGCCAAATTGTTGATGACTTTGGTAGAGAATAGGGATAACTAGGTTCATTGAATACATACAGTGGAAGGTCTTGGAGATAAATATCCAATATCTCTCAATTTTATTTTATTTCAGTTACTATTAGGCTAGAAATTAATTTCCTGTTGGGTGTTTATTTTTACCCTTTACTCTATTGTTTATACTTTCATAGTATGTTTTGTATTTATTATATATTATTTCACACATGGTTTACACTAGATGTTACTATATATCTTTTATTCCTCTAAAAGTTTTCATGGATATGGTTAAGTGCATGAATAAAAGTTCATTAGTAAAAGGTCTCCCATTATAGTTATTCTTTCTTGGAACTTTTCATTATCCCCTAACCCATTGGAGGTAGGCTTGGGTTGCAATGGCTCAACTTCTCATTTGTTAGGCTGGCCCTAGTGGGTCGGGTTGTTACATAGTATTATCCTAGGTGGTTCATACTTAGGTAGTTTTTGGAGTTAGATCC
This sequence comes from Viscum album, assembly GCA_963277665.1. Classification (NCBI taxonomy): domain Eukaryota; kingdom Viridiplantae; phylum Streptophyta; class Magnoliopsida; order Santalales; family Viscaceae; genus Viscum; species Viscum album. Next base: position 817,490,800 of record OY728162.1, read on the forward strand.
ACGATGTGTATGGGTTGAAAACATAGGGGAACGTTGTCAAAGTGTCTCTAGTGTGGCTTTCAGTCCAGGGAACCCATTGTCGTTGCGGCGACTAACGTATCCATACACTAGGATTCTGACTACGTTCTTATCAAATTTTGATGGTGAGACATCTGTTTTAGGGAAGAATGGTACATGTATCATATAGTTTTGAGTCCATTGATTGTACTTCTTATTATATGTTCCCATATATATTCTCATCATACTATGGTACATCCTGTTAAAGATTCAAGAAGCCTCCATGATCAACCAGCTATGTTATTGATTTAAGATATTAAAAAAATATGATGAGTGATGAATAACTTTCTCTTGGGATATCTCATTAGGTGATTTCTATTGGTGGTATGAAGAAAAATCCTCATCTTTTGAGTAAAAATTTGTTCAAGAAGGGTAGGTTGAGGATGCACACAAGATTAGTGCGATTTGGAAGTTCCAACATTAGAGACCAGAGAGTTTGCATGGAGAGGAATATCCCTAGGAATTAGGGGATTGTATTGTGTAGGTGATTTGATTTTTAAGGCCTATAAAGACCCCAAATGAACATACAGTTATGATAAAAAATGGTATTTTCTATTGAGCTGCATGCTGGTGGTGGAGTCTAGTGATACAGAACAATGATGAGATGACTCTCTCATAGTATGACTTACAAAAACTATTTCATGGGGATTATTACCAGTCATGATTATGTTTAGTATGGATTTAGGTTCTTCTTAATCCATATAAGGGTATTATAGATGTTTTTGAGTATGACTCACGGTTCACCAATCTTACACGATACTCCCTTGACATGGTGGAGGATGGTTCCTTCCAGGTGAAGATGTTTGATCTAGGACTCCACAGTGAAATCCATTATAGTTTGGTTCCCCTATGAATTCACACTTATTTTGGAGTGATAGAGATGAATTTGGTGATGTATAAATTCCTTTGATATGAATTTAAGTCATTTAGATATGGAAGTGGGAATCATAGAGCTAAGTCATCTATAGGGTCTAGTAAGCACCATTCGATAGGGTATTGATGTAAGATACCACATCATGGTCAGACTTAGTCACGTGAAAAAGTGGAGTAGACTTCTCAATGAGGATTCAGTTAGCTCATAGTGTGTTGGTGCTATTCCTATGATGGATAAGGTTACATGGTATGTTATTGACCCAACATACTGAGGTGGGTAGGCAGGTAGCAGATAGACTGCCACAATATAGGCAATGTTGTGATGAGGGTTCTTCCAAGAATTAAAAGGGTGGACCCCAAGGAGGAAGTGATGGTATAAGATTAAGTGGGGATCTAGGGGGTGGAGATTCTAGTGGAGGTAGAAACTATGTTGTACATCCACCACCACCACCACTAGGCATCCCACACGAGGCTCAAGGAGATGACAGTTAGAACCATGGGGAGATACATGCTATGGAGGGTTATAACCCAGAAGCCAATGAGGTGATACACGGTATGATCTATTTATTTTTTAATATCGATCCATTACTTGTATACATAGGTGAAACTCACTCCTTCATTTCCATATCTCTTGTGAGATATCTATAGCTCCCCATTGAGACCTTATCATGGTATATTTTTCTAGAGGTTCAGATTGGATGTGATTCTTTGATATCACTTATCTACCAGTATTGTGAGCTGAAACTCAATGGATATAGTTTCAAATGGGGACTAATGGACATCAAAATTAAACAGTATGAATTAATCATGTGTATAAACTATTTTTCCATTTTTTGAGCTCTTCTATACTACCATCGTAGGAGAGTTAGATGAATCTGTACTGATGGCACAAGATTATCCTTTGTGCATAAGGGAGATCTCTTGGATAAATGAGAAGGTATTTAGATAAGGAAGGAAAAACCCATAACCAATAATTTAGAGAGTTTATCCCTTTATGTAGTGGGATATTTTGGCATCTAGATTCCATTTTTATGATGGACTATATGTATGCGTTCCATAATAATGAATTGGTACTACCTCTATAGAAGGTGATGGAATTATGAATTAACTTGCACCATGGAACAAAAATGATATATTATACAACATATTGGATGGTCCTGATGGAGCTCCAGGAGATGAGGGTGCAATTGTATGACCATCAATAGAATGGATTTATGATACCAAGTGTGTACCCCTCAGAAACACACGTTTTTTTCATGTAAAAGGAGGATGGGAGATTGAGGATTTGTGTTTATTATCATAACCTAAAATAGGTGATGATAAATAATAAACATCCTTACAAAGGATTGATGGTAAATTTTAATAGTTACAAGGTGCGAGTTGGTTTTCAATGATCAATCTCAGGTTCGACTACAACTAGTTGAGGGTTCTTGTGGATGATATTCTAAAGATGAAATTCTAATGTCATTATGGACACTATGTGTTCCTAGTGATGTATTTATGTGTGAATAATTCATCCACTATGTTTATGGATTTGATGAACTGGATATTCTATCCATACTTATACCTATTTTTGGTTGTCCTTATTGACGACACTCCCATTTACATTACATCAGAGGAGGAGCATAGAGAATATTTGAGGATGGTTCTTGACTTACTTTGGGAGCACCAGCTTTAGGGTAAGATATCAAAGAGCTCGTTTTGGATCCACAAAGTTTATTTTATGGGGAATGTAATTTCTGATCATATTTTAGCTATGTAACTAGTGGATATTGATGAAATTATTTCTCAGGAACCTCCTAAGAGTGTGTCATAGGTAAAAAGTTTTTTTTCCTTGGAAGGGTACTACAGGAGGTTCGTACCTTACTTTTATAGAGTAACAACCACTTTGAATACCCAGAATTAGAAAGGGAATATGTTTATACTGATTGAGCAGTGTTAGGGATCTTTCAAGTAGTTGAGGTTGAGGTTGACTAGTGATCTAGTGTTGAGACAACTAGAGGAAGTCTTGGAGTGTGTATAGTTATGTGATGCCTTTAGATATGGGACCCAGTGTGTGTTGATGTAGTGTAGGGTAGTGATTGCATACGGGTCAAAGAAGCTAATACACCATGAAAATAACTACATTATTGACGACATAGAGTTGGAAGTGGTTATCTTCACTCTGAATACATGGAGGCACTATCTTCTGGGATAATGTTTCATTCTCTGCTCAAACTACTATAGCCTCAGGAACATCTTCACATAGAGAGATTTAAACCTATGGTAGAGGTATTGGTTAGAGTTTCTATAGGAATATGAATTAATAATAGTCTATACTCCAAGAAAGGAAAATTTTGTGGTATATTATCTTAGTAGGAATTCATGATCATTCATGGTGGATGAGTAATATGAGTAGTTTGATTCATTGCAGCTAAACCTGATATAGGATAGGGGTGAATTGTTTCTTCAATAAATGGTGGAGACTCCTCTAATTCTTCAGTGTGTGATAGAGAATAAATTGTGAGACATCTACTATATGGTTTTACATAACAATATATCCTCAAGTGATTCACAAGATGTATTTTATGAAGGAGGGGATCATGTCATACTTTTATAAGTATGAATGGTTGGGTGGGTCACAATACATTTGGAGGTATTGAGGTATTTTCAAACTTTCCCTTTGGATGTCAATCTTGGTGATGAAAAGTTATAGAAGAAACTTCCACAGTAGTGTTTTTGGGCTAGAATGAGGTGGAGCATATCTAATCATTATGTTAGATTATTTCACAATTTTTGAGAGGAATAAGTTATGTATTTGAGACCTAATTTATGATTAGTACAGTTATTTACCCACAAACAGAGGGGTAGACTGAGAAAACTATAAAGGCGTTAGAGTATATGTCGAGAGCTTATGTTTTCGACTAAAGTTGTAGTTGGAAGGATCACTTTCATTTTGTGGTGTTCTCTTATAATAATAGTTATCAATCCACTATCAACAAGGAACATTTTGAGGATCTATATGGGAGACCCTTTAATTCACCAATTTGTCGGACTAGGATTAGAGAGATTTCTTTTTTTGTGCTTGAGCTAGTGTAGAAAACAATAGAGAAAGTCCATGTGATTTGAGAGAAGATGAGGAAATCCTAGATAAGGCAGAAATATTATATCAGATGACATCATTGGACCTAGGAGTTCAAATATTTTGTTTATGTTTTCCAGATATTCTCCCCCATGAAAAGGAATATAGAGGTTTTTTTAAGGGAATAAAGATATCCCTGAGGTTCATCAGGATATTCAAGATTCTACGGAGATTTGGTGAATTTTCATACCACTTAGCCTAACCCCATAGTTTCACAGAGTGAATGAAATCTTCCATGTGTCACAACTAAGGAGATACATGCACAACCCATAACACATCATTGAGTAGAGTGAGATTTAAATGAAGGATCCACCTCTTTGGAGTACTCATTGTCAATCAATGATTGGAAGGAGAAGATATTTTGTGGATAGACCACTCCCCTGGATCGCATGATATAGAAGAATGTGAGCATGCATGAGAGCTCCTGGGAGTGAGAGAGCTAGATGTAGACTCAGTATTGCCAACTTATTTTTATCTAGGAATTTCTAGGCATTTAATCCTTAAAGAAGGGGAGAATTTGACAACTCTGATTTTTTTCATTGTATTACTTTAGAATATTATATAGATTAATTTTAGTGTTATCCAGTAATACGACATGAAATTTTGAGGACCAGTGTACCTGATATTGATATTATAAAAATATCAATTATATTAATATCACCCACAATCAATTTTCCTAAAAAGTGGAACAACAATTGAACATGAACTCATATGGGAAATATGGGGCCATGATTGATTATGGACTATTGGATTTACCATCGTCATGACCTAATATTGGTTTTAATGATAAGTTTCAAGGAAAGTAGTCATTGGTAGCTGAATTTAATTAAAATAAATGATGTATTTATTTTAAATGACATGATATAAGAACTAAATAAATACCTTCTTATGAGAATTCTCCAAGGTTATATTTATAAACCTATGATATTAGAGTGGTGGAGCTATAAATAATCTTTATTAGATTATAGACATTAGAGGGTGACGATTAATCATATTGAGGTTTATTGAGAGGCAGAAAACACAACCGAACATCTCCTTCATAGGAAAATGTATTCTTAAATAATGATCAACCCAAATCGAGGTAGGTCTCATTAATTGTGGATTTCTCTTTTTTGATTAAAATATTTATCACTGATTTATTATCTACTTTTGATATGAGATAATTAGGTCTTTCCCCTAAGCCCATTTTAAGAAATTGAATTATTGAGTTAAATTTATTTATTTTTCCGTTATTTCACTTTGGATATCCCAAATTTATAATCATTGGCCTAGAAATCATGGCAAATGATGGTTATACCTTTGTTTTTTCACTTTACCCCACCCGTTCTTCACTTTCATGATCATTGGACCTTGGTGTCCTCATTTAGAATTATAAGGTTGGTTGGAGCTTGATCAAACCCCCAAATTCATAGTGAATGTGAACATAAAGAATGAATTGTTGTTTTACAGATTGATTGGGATGGATTATGGGTGATACTTCATGGATCTGGGATCCATTTGTCATGATGGGAAATGGGACACATAGGACATGTGGTAACTATATATGGATGGCCGATTTATATTTTCTAGCTATTATAGGCTAGAAAATGATGGATGGAGCTAATATAATTAAATTTCGTGTTCCCAAATGGTGATATCCATATTGGAAAGTATAGTTCAAAAACCATATGAAGTAAAGTCTTATTCTAGAAAAATCCTTACTACATACCATTTTATCAGATGAACACATGGAGTGTATCCCCTTGGCTATGATGATAAGGTATCAGGTGGAGTTAAGGATCACACACAATGTGTCATAGCCTCCACACCATGTAACCCTCCCCGAAAGTTTATTCCCTGATCTTGGTGGAACCCACTAAGGACCCCATTCTAGAGGACATGTTGTGTAGTACTAATACATACCATGTTTAATGACGTGGATTCAAAAGCCATTTCTATGGATGGACATGGCTAGGTGTTGAGGTGAGGTCACATGCCATGTGCTCCCATGTACAAATTGTGTACCACTTCTTTTTCCTAAAAAATTCTTCCTCTTGTATCTCCTTCTTCAGAACATCGATTTTAGATTGTGAGTAGCCTATATTGAGTGTTTTTGTCATAGAATTTGATGGTATACATCATTTTTAAATATGAGATATGATGTGTTGTTTTATTATTAGAAACCTATTTAGGTTATGTTTAATGATGGTAGTGATTAAAGAAGGATCATATAGGAGATGATGAGGTTGGAAACCCCTTGTTTACTAGGGAACATTAACTAAATACTTTCTATCTACAAAGTGGTATCAATATACACACTAGTGTGTGGGATCTACATTCACGGAGTGGAATACCATATCATACTACGGTGTGGGTCCTCCATTTACTAAGTGATATCCCCTATCAAAATAGGTTCTGTGTCCTCCATTCACTAAGTGTAAACCCTATCATATTAGGGATTAGGTCCTCTATTAACTAGGTGGTACCCCTTGTCATACCAAGGTGAGGACCCTTTTTTTAAATAAGTCACACCCTCTATCACACCCTGGCATGATTCCACTATTGAAGATGGTGCCCCCTTAGGATGTGGGGTATTGATGAGGAGCATGGCCTCCACATGGTTTTCATAGACAGACATGTAGGAGGATGGGAATCATAGATGGACCATTGTAGATATAGGTAGACTCATCATCTAGGTCTGGGCTATGAGATAAATATCCCCTTTCTCTCTTATATGAGTTTATTTTGATCATATATCTATGATGGGTCTTGTTTCCCTTGTGTAATGGATTGATCTAATTGACTTTTTTTGTATTTTTCTATTGCTCCCTATTTGGTTTTTGGGTAAGCTACATGGTATGTTTATAATCACCCCTCTATAGTCATTTCATGCATGTGTAATGTATTTTGTAGATTGAGGAAATATTATATGTGACATTAGAAGAGAATAGGGATACCTATGGTGCATTAATTACCAATGGTGGTCAGCCTTGAAGATCAGGAGTCATGCTCTCAAAACATTCATTTATTCCAATATTTTTATGTCAGGGCATCATATGTGGTTGGACATGTATTTTTACATATTACACTTTGGTTTATACTATCATACTATATTTTGTATTCAAGAAATATTATCAAATACATGGATTACTCTATATGTTATTGTCTCTCTTTTATTCCTATGCACTTTTTCATGGAGATGGTTGTCTGTACACATACAAGTACATTAAGAAAGGCATAATATTATATTTATGCCTTCTTGGAGATTATAATGGGACCCTAGCCTATTAGAGATGGGTTTTGAGATGTTAAGGATCAACCTTATACTATCCAGGTGGGACCAGGTGGGTCAGGTTATTACATTTTTTCTCGATGTGATAGTCTTTTCAAAAAACAATTCATCATGATGTATAAGGTTTTTATGTGTGGTGTTTTCAAGGATTATTTGAAGTTTATTTCTTTATTTATAACTATTTATTAGTTTATTGTTGTTTTTGGATTCAAAATGTTTATTTCTTATTGAATCCTTTTCAGAGAGTTTCTCTACCTTGCTTAAACTAGTTCACTAGTTTTCTTGGGAGTCTCATTTTTAGAGAGAAATTTTTGAAATTATTTTCTCTATGAACAATTTTATACCATAGTTCTATTGGAATCCTTTAATGGAGCCATATATGATATTTTTACATTTGGTTCTATTTTTATGTTTCAAGATCAGTGGTTTATTTTGGGTTGTCTTATTTATGTAATTTTGATTCACCAATATCCTTTAAGATTTCGGGGGAAGAAATACTAAATGTGGGGAGAATTATAACATCAGAATATTTTCATTCATGTGAATTATTTGGTTTTTGATGTTATGTTTTTTTCAAGAGTGTTTGAGGTTTTTTAACCATCTTGGGTTTTAATTATATTTAAATAACATTTTTTGTTTTAATTTATATGTCCTTTGAATGATAATTAAATAACATGTAATTTAATTTTCACCCTTACAAATCATATAGGGTCTGCATAAGGGTAATTTCCTCTTATATTTGTATAGGGTTGTTTTTAGGAGTTTGATTAGGGTAACTCCATATTTATATGAGCTATATAATGGGAGATAGATGTTTTCATGATTTTTATAGGGGTAGCATGAAATTTTTATGTGTTGTGTAAGGGTAGAATCATTTTTATATAAGATACATATGAGTAGATATGTTCTATGTAAGGGTAGTCCTGGTATTTCATAAGGTTAATCACTTATATATACACAGTAGGTAAGGGTATTCCCGTTTTTAATAAAGGGTAAACCCATGTATAGATATGACGTGGTAGGGTGCTTAAAGAACTGTGTAAAGGTAACTGTTCTTTTCTAATGGCCACATAAGTGTAACCTAGGTCCTACGAAGGATAAATTAATCTATGTAGGCGTATTCACTTGGTTTAAAATGACATTTATGGGTAACTCAGTACCCTTACATAACACTTATTATCTGATTAAGGTTAAAAAATTGTTACCCTTATACAGTGAACCTTTGGGATGAAATAAATAGAAACTCCATTTTTCATCTCTTCTTCTACAGCTCAACCCATAACATCTTTTAAGAAATTTTAAATCTTAGAAATCATTAAAAGTTATTCGTTAATAAGTTTAGTGGTTTTAAGGAATGTTTTATATTTATTTAAGACCTCAAAATATAAGGTTTCATTAAAATAAAAAATAAATTTGTGATTTTAATTAGGGGATTTGAAGTGAAGAACCAAAACACCTCAAGTGTTTTTAAATTTACATGAATATTTGTTGCTTCGATTTTTGAAATCCTATTGAGATGTTTCGGGAATCTAGAAACTAGGTGATCAATGGGAGTTTGATAGAGGTGTTTCTTCCTTGTTTAATATTTGTTATCATTCTCTTTCTGGTAACGGTTTCTCTTCCCCACTTGTTGTGGATCACTTGTTAGGGGTTTTGATGTAGGAGATTCACTAAGGAAATTAATATCTCATTAAACCCTCACTTATTTTATATTCTAAAATATATTTTTAATTTATATTCGAGGATATACTTGATTCTTTTATAGATGATTTGAAATGGAATGGTGTGTGTGATGAAATCCCTTTGAAAATAGATTTTTAAATAATGTGTGATTTCCATAAAATATTCTATATTTAAAATGAATGATTTTAATAATGATTATAATTAAATAAAGTGGCATGAAATGTGTTATAAATTTAATTGATATGGATATAATTAAAAGGAATGATATTTTAAAAAAAATTGATGTTCAGTTTTATAGTGCAAGGCATGTTTTGAAAACCTGAACTTGGGGATGGTCGAAATGATTATTTTAAATGATTTAGGTGGATTGAATTTAATGAAGACCCCATAAATATTTTATTTATATTGAAGTACATGGGTTCCTGGGTAGATAGGGAGGAATAAATAATCCTTTGGAATGTATTATCTCTTCCTATAAAAGGATTTAGGTTGACAATGAAAATGAGACTACTAGAAGGAAATTATATTTTTCCTTAAGGATCTTCTCATAGTTCACTAGTCTTTGGTATTTTTCCCCAACAATAGTCCTAGTAATGTGTTCACACTATAAGATTTACTTTTTTGATATGTTTGAGAATCCATACATAAAACCTATTATTGGGTCACTTAACCGTAATACTATAATTGAATTATTAATTATTGAAAATTATTTAAACATTCCAATGTTATAATGTTCTTTACTCTTGTTTTGTTGATAGAATTTTTTAATTGATGCATTTTTTGACATATATTTTTATATCATTTAGACTTGATGGAAACAAATTTTTGTAACATTATTTATTATTATCCATTGAAATGTTTCTTTAAGAATGTTTTCTATGAATTTTGAAAATATTTCCGTGCCTTATTTCATTAAAATTTAATCAAAAATGGTTTATCTTATATTACATTTCTTAGGAATATTTGATTAAAACCTACTAGGATTTTTTATCACACAGTACATTTACCTTAGAGAATTTTTATATTTTCTTATTCTAGGTATAAAAAAAAGGAAAGCATCACTTAGAGCTGGTTGGTGTAATTATCTAGCAGGACACAGGAGTTGTTGGTGATTAGTGGAGTATGTGATCCAATTTTTCTATGAATTTTATGGGTTGATCTCTTGATTATATTATAGATGAATTTATTTGGAGTAAATTCTTGGGACATTAACTTATTTATTAAGATGCATCGTTTAGTTTGGATATGGATTTTAATTATAATATTTCTAATTTTATACATGTTTTTATTGGAAAAAATCATCCCAAACTCATTCTTTTTTATGTTCGAGTGCTTCTGGCCAGCCCATGGGGATCGAGAATGCCCTTCATACCAGTGGAAGAATGATTTAGGTTCTGGTTTAGATAGTATCAAATTTCAGTTCATTAAAATCAAATAATTAGAGTCCACATAATATAATAAACATAATTCAATACCAAAATGTACAATGAAAAATCGTCCAGTCATACATTAACTGAGCACCCATTGGTCCTATTACATATACTAAATATATAAAAGAACAAAATAAATAATGCATAGTAGTCCTAATTTTATCCTAGGTTCTCAATACACCCTATCTTTGTATACACTCATGATTATCCATCCCGAACCACTATATTAGCTGTATTTAATGTGAAAGTAAACATAATGTTTATACGCACATCAGGGATCCCATAATGGTTGTGATAAATACAAATATTTTGGGTCTCACCAAGTGTCCCTCATATATCCCATCATATACATGAATTCATCAGGAATTAAATAAACATGTTATAAAAGATCTTTGGATGTTGTATGCTTACTAGGCCACCGGGAATATTTGCCCATCGGGTCACTATGTTCTAATTAGGCCACCATAACACATGATTATACATACTTTAGTTCTATTTTAGTATCTACCTCATCATCTCACTATCTCATTCCATCACACTGATTCCCAACCCATAACCAAATACTTAAGGTAGGGTGGCACCTAAACCTCAACCTGATGCCCCTAGGAATTTGGTACGGTTAATGATTCATAACTTAAAAAACTATTTTTTCACTCAAGGTAGGTTTCATTTTTTAGGCCACATGTCACATAATGAAATAGATTTCTATTTGGTAGTCCAAAACCCATTCATCTCAAGTAAAGGTCCAATTCATGCACCCAATCCATCCCCCGTGGTGTTCATTAACTCATGACTCTCTCAAAAAGGCCCACTTTTAACACTGACTAATCCCTACCAACTCAAATGATGTGAAAATAACATAAAACCATACCCATTGACTTTAGGGATATTAGAAGGACACTAAACTATCCCCACAAACTATTGGAAGGATAAAAGAACCCTAACCTATCTTTACAAACTCATGGTAGGTCATAAATGCACTGAACCATTCTCATATACTTTGTGAAGTTCAACTAATGAACATAAAGCTACGACCAATCACACAAATCTCTAATTGATCCAAGGTATATAGTAATTTGATACCTATACCCTTATCATAACATGTATTTTCTCAACTATGAGGGCTTTCACTGAGTCATACAGACTTGTTATCGTTTATACTTATCAATACAATATCACACTCATCACCCACCAGTGAAATAACTACCCAAAAGATCCTCCACCCCATACCTCATGTATTGTTATACATCCATTCCTTGACACTCAACACACAAAATCCTGTCACCTAAGAACTATCCAAAAATTTAATGCTCTAAACCCCTTTTGATCCCAATTCCTTGCCCTGAACAAAGCCACCAAACCACATCTAGGTCCCATAACAAATTTCTATGGGATATTTCTCAATTGATCACCTGGAGGAAACCTTCTATGTCATTCCTGATCCTATCCTGAAGGACCCATCCCCACCACAAGACTCATTAATCCCCAAACTACTCTCAATAGGGTGTCACTCATCATGCATGAGATGAACATTTATCTCACCAATCATCCCTAGGACTAATCCTGTCACACCTGTCCTGCTAGCCTAAGGTGAACCAACCTAGGAAACCCATGTCTCATCTCACACATTGAGACCACCCAAGGTCTCTTGTCAACCCAATTGTCTCTCTCATACCATCAAAACATAGTCACCAGGAGGTTCAAACTTACCTACATGCTAAAGAGCCATAACACTAGTACAAGAGAACCAACGGCATCTTATCTAATTTTCATGGACACCCCTAATCACTATTCAGTATACTCAAATCCATGAAAAATTACTTCCACAATAAATTCATATATCATAGGTATATAAGCCTGTATTAAAGGGACCTCCTATATGGAACATGGATTTAACTCCTCATAGAGATCAACCGAGCCTTGTCCAAGCCAACCAAGACCTTTACATTCTCTTAATAAACTATATAACATCACATGTCACACATTATTAAATATCAAAAACTAAAATTAATTATTTAAAATAGTTAAATTTGGTATAGATTATTAAAAAATCACCATGCATCTTCTGATTTCAAAGACCTTGAGGAATGTGGTGAAACCCACTCTCGATGCACACTGAAACCTAATCCATCAAAAATACCTTATTTAAACACATGTTCAGGTGCCAAATTTCCACCAAAATAACTAAAAACCCCAATAAAAAATAACACAATGGTGTACCATTACTGGAACTACTTCCAATGGTGTTAATGAATCATATTTTGGCATCCTCTATGATAATTGAGATAAATACCCATTGATCATGATGATTTTCACCATGATCTAGTGCGAATCAGCAAGAAACCTGACCAAAATCAGGATGAAATTAGGTAATGTTAACATAAATCAAAAGTTAAGGAAGTGGAGAAATACAAATACCTAAAATCACCAATAGATCAAATCTAGAATCGCCTATGATCAAGGGGGAAAAGGGGTGGATCAGATGGGTAGGAACCGACCATAAGGCCCTCACTGTTTGTGATGGTTGGCCAAGAAAGGGGGATCAAGAGAACATTTAATTTCAAAAAACTTGATGTAACCCTTCTAGGTATTTAAAATAATTTTAATGTTGTAAAACACCTAATTAGGGAGCTTCCACTATACTTTTTATGTTTTCATGGTGTGAACATTTGTTCATATTCAAAATGGATACTACTGATACTATTTTTTAGTAGCTTCAACTACCCTACTTATTTCGATGCTCACCCAAACACCTAGGGAATACCTTAAACCCCCAACACATTGATAAACGTCACTTAACAATTCTCAAAGTCTCATAACCACATTTCATGTAACAATTATCAAAATAATCCCCCCAAGAATAAAAATTCAAACTCCTCTTCCAAATAACAACCCAAAAATATGTGGGTCATTACTAACTACATACCATAATGATTCAAATAACTGGGAATCCATGATAATCCTAAAACGGTGTCCCCTATCCTTTTTTTCTCATAAAAACCCTAAGATCACACAGAATTATTCTTTTTAATTCAAAATTATCTTCCACCGTATAACTAAAAAAACAAATCCTAGACACAACAACATTCCTCTAAAACTAATAATTTGATCTTATGACCACCTAAACCACATCCTTAAGGGAAACGTGACTGTCGTTACCAAAAAATGATTCTAAAATATACAAAAATATCACTAGTTGGTCCTCATTGAATATAATTTTCAAAAAAATGATCAGTTTCACCCACTAATGCATCCTCAAAAAAACCCTTCATTTTACTCAAAATTTTCAATAACCCTCACATAGAGGGTCCTACAAGTACCATGATCAATAGAACCAACTTCATTTTATTTCCCAAATATTAACACCACAAAAAGGAACCTTCAAAACATTTCAACAAAATATACACACACCAAATTACATCATGAATAATGTTTCGTCCCCTAAATCATTTCACAGATCATGGTTTACCCCATGAATCATGTCACAAATCACGGTTCACCCCAAAAACCACTATACAATGGAACCAACTATCAACATTGATAATAATCTCACCCTTCATCTTACTTATCATTAGATCACACCAAAAATATCCCGAGGTCGATGCCAATACCCCAAAACCAAATAAAACCCAATATAAATTTCAAATTTGGTATTACCCAAGGAACTAGATATTAGTGGATCTTATCATAGACAAGTATCCCAATGCCACCTCGACCATTCACCAACTGGTCTTACTAGACCTATGGACTATATGACTTGATGATTGTTCACCCAAAACCTATTTGATGATCCCCATCATAAGAGTGTCATTATCATCCCTATACAAACCAAATTTCATAGACCACTCTCTATCCATTACTAGAATAAATTACCCAACATTTTTATACCTTTCATACCCAAGATACAAGGTGAAATACTGTGCCTCCCATTCCCAAATCATGTGGAATATCATCCTACAATATCCAATTGTGTTCTCCCCACCATATAAATTTCATTACTACACTCATCGACCATCGAACCAAATAAGTCTTAACACCCCATGTGTGTTGATCTTACCAAGACATAGTCACATTCCATAAACTTCAAACACCACACCCCCTGATGGTCCATGTAAAGAAATAACCTTGGGTTGACCAAACCAAAATACTCATATCCTTTACTAATATCACCCATCTTTGCTGAGGGACATCTCTAATTTATCTGAAACCCTTTTCCACCATGCCTATGAGAATTTCAACAATGCATTACTACCTCAACAATGATTGGGTTAAATGATAACCTACACTATTATAAATGGACCTATGCTCATCTAGTTCACCAATCCACAAGACATTTTGGAAACATACATACCCATCATCTAATTACACTCACACACCAATACTGTTACTTTAAAATCCATTCTAATGCTCAATATCCTCCACCCTAGGTAGATTTTTCCACCAAGAACCCTATCATAGGTTATCACCCTCAAGATTCCTTAATATAACCCAAAATTAAGGGATACAAACTCTCATACAATATAATCACACAAACCAACTCATGATCCCATTAGTCAAGCCCCATCAAACCTAGGGACACTCACCTAACCTACTGACCATTCCTGAAAAACATTTCTGTATCACCATAAATTCCTTGTAATATCACTCACTCTATGGCTGATAACAAGATTATCAAATAAATAGTAATCATTACAAATCAAAGAGTGTCTACCCATGCTCCCTCCATGCTATAGAAAATAACATTTGGAGAACCACAAGTTAAAGATTGAAACTGATCTATCCCTTTAAACCCAACAATGATACCATAATAACTCCTAGTGATTCACATCCAAAAATACCAAGGAATATCCATGACGTCCCTTATCTCTATTGGGCTTCTCACAAAACCACACGGTCCAGTTAAGTGGAGTTCCACCACAATGCTATATGGGAAAGCACCATATATGTTGTTTTTTATTCATTAAATAACCAAACCAAAATACCAATGAACCAAGAGAGACCACATATATAGGTAAGCTTGATCATATCCCCACATCACCTTTCATTCATTCCATACCATCATTGATTCATTAATGGGGCATTAAATCCCCACTCCGACCCACTAAGTGACTCTATACATCTCTTGATGAAGGGACTATATAGCCACCATCGATGAATATCTTGTACTATAATCAAAATTTCATCACATTAGGTAAAATAATATGGTTCAATTGAGTATAATTCCACCAAAAAGTTCTATGGGGACTCTATTTCATAATCCACTTCATCACCACAACATCTCATTCCATCATATTGATGCACATCCTGTACCAGAAGAATCAAGGTAGGGTGGGGTCCAAACCTAAAAACATTACCCAAATGAATAGGGTACATTCATAGATCCATATCTCAACCCATAGCATGATCACTCAAGGTAGGGTCCATCGGTCAAGCCTCATGTCACATAATGACCCAACCTTTTCTTAAGTGGCCCTTGTCCCAAGCCACTCAAGGTAAGGACTAATTCATACACACTATCTATCACCCATGGTGGTCCTCGACCCAAGCCTTTTATGTAAGGGACTATCATCCACACCAACACATCATTATGCTATCAAGTGATGTCACAAACATACCAAACCATCCATACAGACTCTAGGGAGGTTAAAAGAACATTGAACCATCCCCCCAGACTTAGGGGATATCATTAGCACATTGACCAAATTTCATAGACTCATGGGTTGTTACAAGAACACCGACCAATCCATCTAAACTCTTAGGAGGTCACGTTAATCACATAGAGTAATATATGATCACAAAAATCTCCACCTGATATCAGGGTGATAGTCACTTGAGACTTAACTCCTTGTCACAATGTGTCTCATCTCACCCATTCAGGGGTCCAGTAAGTCTTATTGATTCATCATTGTCTCTACATCTTGATACAATCTTACACATGTCACTAATCAGTGACATCGCTACCTAAAGTCTCCTCCAACTCAGACCTCATGGCTCAATATACATCAATTCCAAGTATCTCACCTAACCTGGTCTCATTACCCATATAATATACCAAGACTTAATCATCTATTCCCATTGTAATCCTAATTACATTCTCTAAACAAAACCCTCAACCCACATCGGTGTCTCATCTGACATACCCTAATAGAGATCTCTCAACCAATCAGCTAGAGGAAACCTTCTACATCATGCCTCATCCAATCGCAAAGAACTATTCTTCTCATGATACATATTATTCTTTTCAAAACCATGCAAAATGGGGTGAGGTCCACTCCATATATGAACTAAGACTTAAGCCACACAAAATCCCCATTTAAATGCACATCCCAGCAACCAATTTCACCTAATATTGATGAAAAACACAATAAGAAATCACATGATGACGTGCCATACCTAAAATCACTTATAACTACATAAATAAATAATATTGAGTACTACTCTAATGAATCTGATAATGATACCCATGAATTTGGATTTTTTCCACTATGATCTAGTGGAAATCATCAATAACCCTAACAAAAATCCTGCCAAAATTAGGGTGAGAAAATTAACACACATACATAAGAAAAAGGAGGGACATCCATAATTTAAATTTCTACAATAATATTCCTTGAATCACATCATATAATTCCAAAATAAAGGTAGAAGATAGGGCAAGGCACTGACCATAAGGCCCTCATCAAGCACGCTAGTTGACCCAAAAAATTAGAGGTAAGCCCCCATTTTATTTTTTGAAAAACCATCCCAATCAATTTCATGGTGTTAATATGATGTTAATAGATTGAACCCCATAGGTAGGGGGATTCCCCTATACCCATGATCTTTGTATGGTGTGAAAACGTTTTCACTATGTGAATAGATAATGTTGTTGTTTTTCAGCAGCCCCGAACACCTATCCTTCCTCTAACACTAACCCAAACCACTAACGCATCCAATGAATCAAAATTATATCCAAAAACATAATTTATGTATGTTAAAATTCTCTGAACTCTATTTAAATTTATAGTTATCAAAATAAACCACCCACCATATAAAAAATTTTAACTCCTTTAAGTAACTAATAAAAAATCTATGATCTGTTACAATAACGTTGGATATCAATCACTTTGGTGTTACTCATGTGAATATTTTCTATATCCTAAATCTATATAACTTTTCATGAATAGGTAATTCATATTATATATTAGATTTATTCAAATATTTAGGAATGTATTTGGTTTCTTTTTTTTACGAATAACATAAACCTATGGGGTTTTCAAGATTTATACCTTAATGTGGTTTGTACACATTAAATTGTGGTATAAAATTGAGATTCAAAAATTAAATTGTTCAATGTATTAATACATAAATGAATAAAATGTAAGAATATAAATATTTTATATGATGAAATATTTATGATTTTAATATAAATATGACATATATTATGGTTATTATACCTTTAAAATGAAATTACACTAAACGAATATGTGTCAGATTCATTCCAAAGTGGAACATTTAAAGACCTTGACCATTTAGTATGGGTGTACCAAATCCTTAAGTGCTTGTGGATTTTCTTATGTAATGAAATAAAGTTATGAGGTGACCATAACCCTTGGGTACCTCATTCTAATCATTTTATTTGGGTGACAATAGATAAGAAACCCTAACCATTAGGATAATATAGGAATAGAGAAGAATGAATCTATATAACATATCTAGATAAATATTTGATCCACTAAAATATCCAAGAATCTTATAATTTATTATTGTTAATGTTTTTTCACTAGATAAAATCATAGATTATTTACATGTTACCTAGTGTAAGTCACAGAGGAATATGGATCCTATCTCACTAAATAGATATGATGTATGAGTTCATTTATAGAGGGATCACTTTTATTGAATTTCCTTTATAAAAAGATATAATGTATGATACTCACCCATAGATATTTCTCTATTATTGATTTTTTCATTACATTATGATAACCATATTTAGATCCCTTGTAGGTGCGGCCTATAGAATGGTTAGAGGTCAATATGTAGAGTTAATAAGTGTTCTCAAAGAAAATAAACATTCTATGAATCAAAGTATCAATTTTATAGAGATCAATTATACAAACTCTAACTCATGGTTGTTTTATAATGTCCGTGAATCACACATTTGTATGGATAAAAATAGAATCATAGATAAATGGGAATTGAAAAAAGGGTGAAGTATATCTTCATGTTGGTAATAGAGTAAAAATTGCTACATTATAGGTTGACACTTATGATCTAACTTTACAAAACGGATTAATTCTAGAATTTGAAAATTTTTATTATGCTTCTATTATAAATTGAAATTCATTTTTTGTATCTTTGTTTTTGGAAATGAAGAGATAACTATTAAATATTAATAATAAGAGTTTTTTAATATATATTAATTTTATTACGTATTTAATTTGTAATATTATAAATGGTTTATAAATTATAAATATAGAAAATCCTATTTATAAAATTCAAAATATGAAGGTTAGGGTTGATTCTAATCCCACTCTTCTTTAGCTCTGTCTCCCAGGTCATATAAATAGATAACACATCCATAGACTCTATAGAGAAGGATTATTAGAACCATTAAATTAGGAATCATTTGAGAATTGAGAATCTTGTTAATTAGGTAAGATGACCAAATCAACTCTTAGTGGAAAAGGTTAAATGGATAGTAGACTATTGGATCTCATACATGGTGATATACGAGGACCATTGAGAACCTAATAAATAAGTAGTTTTATGTACTTCATTACTTTTATTGATAAATTTTTTTACCAAGTATATTCATTTCATATGAGGCACAAGTATGGAAAAATTTAAAATTTTAAAGAGTTTAAGAATGAATTGCAGAATGAATAAAGAATAAATTATAAAGATTATACGATTGGATTAGAGTGGTGAATAATTAATACATAAATTAATTGATAAAATGAGATATTATGGAATTGTTTCACCTCTCACTCCTCATAGAACACTAAAATGATGTTTTTTTCTTGATAGGATAAATGATTTCTTATTGGACATAGTTTGATCAATGATGTGTCAATACGACCATCCTATTTGATTATATGTTTATAATCTAGATATTGTTTCATATTTACTAAACTATTATCCACATAAATTATTCATAAATACACCATATGATATGGGTCATGGGAAAATATGATTTTGTTTTTATTAGTATTTAGGGTTTTTAAGAATATGTTTGACATTTTGTTTTTGATAAATTCAACCTAAATTAGTGAAATGATTAATTTTTTATTACTTTAAAGTGACTGTGGGAAATTGTTAATATAATTATACTAAACAAAAAATGATTGTGGAACTATGTGGTGTTTTCCTTAATAAGGAACACACAAGTAAAGTATTTTGAAGGAGGAATATTTATATTAGAGAAGTTAAAGACCAACAAACCTGAATTATTCTTGAGATAGAGGATGAGATGGTTTGACATAGAGTTATAAAATAAGAATTGACACAAGTTACATAAGAACCTAAAATGTATGGTTATATTCATCATGATATCAAGAGATATGGATTTATCATAGAAAATTACATTGAATAAATGTTTATACATGATAAACATACTTCCTACTAGGAGTCCATTGAGAGTTATAATTTTTAGAATTGGTTAAAAGGCTTAGGATATTAAATGGAATCCATATACACAACCCATGTTTATAAGTTTTATAGATGCAACTAAAGGTGTGATAATAATAGGTTGAAAGTGAGTTTTCATTAAGAAATATAACATGCATATTATAGTGTCTACATATAATTATTTTTGGAACATGTTTATATGTAAATTCAAAATATAAACTATGAATAACCCTTTTAACCCATTGTTATGATAATGTCCAATCATATTTTGTAACCCATAATTGATTAATTTGGTTATGAGATATATAAAATACAGGTGTAATCAAATCTACATTAAATTTTTTTATCCATGGATATGTATATGATACAACCCAAAGGACTTGAACTTCCCATTGATCTACCAAGTTATGAAAGTTGCAACAGTCCATTTAGGGATTGATGAAATCATATCATAATTTAAATATCTGGTTTGATGATTTCATTAATGGTTTTTGTTTCATAAAAAAACATATTAATCTTGAGTATATAGGAATATTATTGTGAGTGCAGTTGTATTTCTGATATTATATGTAGATGATATACTACTTATCAGAAATAACCTCCTTGTACTTTACTCTATGAATATGTGTCTTAGTAAATTAATGAAAATACATGGGTGAAGAATCCTACATAATGGGTATGGATATAAATAAATATAAATATAAGAGGCTTTTTGTACTCATTCAAGACATGTAGATTATTATTCTGTTAAAGAAGTTTTGTATGGACAATTACAAGATGGGGTATTTACCAGTGTTACATGAATTTAATCTTAGGAATATTTAGGATCCTACTAAGGAATTATAATGGATCGTTATAATTACATACGTATTATCCATAGGTTTTATCATGTATTTCATGTTGTGAACTACTCCTTATATCCCAATGATCTTAGAACCACAAGTAGATACCAATAAAATGTTGTTGAGATCCACCATATTAATATAAAGAAGATTCTTCAGCATTTTATAAGGATAAATGATCTGTTCTTACTATATATAGGAGAGGATGTGATCATGTATAGGGTTATATTAATGCAAGTTTCCAATTATATATTTTTGATATGAGATCTCAAATTGGTTTAATATTTTCCCTAAATAGTGAAGATATCTATTGAAAGAGTTACAAAAAAGACATGACAGAAGACTTGAAAAAATATTCAAAGAACATAGCTACATTAGGTACTATGGAAGAAGTATTTTATCAATAACTTATTTAATTAACTATAGGTGGTAACTTACATTACAGGAGTGATCAATAGTTTTTGTGACAACAATTGAGCTTTCACTCATGGAAAGGGACCCCTATCTCACTAAAGGACCAAAAAAATCCTTTAAAAAAACTATATCATATGAGTAATTATTTATAGGATATATTTAATGATTTATTGGGTGGATAAAATGACTACCTGTAATATCCATTGATGAAACAATTAGTAGAGAGACAACGTGGGGGTCATGGAGAATATCAATGTGTTAAAAACTTGAGAGATTGGTTATAATGGTTGTAAATTTATCATGTTACTATAATAAAAGGAAAAATCCATTTATCATTCATTAATGTGATCTAGATTTACATTACATGAAAATTCAAATGACAATATCCCTTTAAATTGTTACTTTGAGTTCTCCCTAATAGATGATTATTTATAAGTATAATGGGTTACAATGATATGTTAAGGTTAACATGAATATAATATTGTATTCATTATAAATTAATGGATAAGAAATATGAAGAATATATTATTGAGGTAATAAGTATATATTTTTTACAAGGATTGACTCTCCAATGTATATATCATGGAATATAATATTGTCATTGTTATACTAAAGGGGTTCATGTTTATTATTAGTACCCGTGACATGGGGTTGGGGAGATACCTAGCTTGAGAACCTTCATACTTTGATACATTTCTTACTCATGTGAACAGTGACTTAGATAATTAGAATGTGGTTGGGAATGGTGGTGATTACATCATTGGTTTGACTGAAACCAAGATATGAAATTTTCAATTATATAACATTGGCACTTGATTAAAATATACTGAGTAAATGCTTCTCCATTATTAGTTTTTTCACAAATGATGTGTTAAAAAAAGGATAAGGAAAATTTAATGCACTAATCTCTAAAATGAATGTCATCTTATGTATTTATTGAATTGTATAGAATCCTTTTAAGGATCAAAAAAAATATGTGATAGCCTATACTAGATTGACCTTGTTCCATGTCAAGTGGTTACTGTATGTCATGAGACAAGGGACTATATTGGAATACATATTACATATATGAAACATCATGTGTTAGAAATATTATTATAGAGATTTAAATATATTTTATAGAGATTACACCAAAAACCATGGTCTCTTGAGTAGATTTGATGAGTTGCTATAGGACACCATTTTATTACATTTATGAAACTAGGTTTTTGAATTTGTGTTCAATGCAGATAAGGCACATAGTTTCAGGAATTCAGGTATTTGGATAAGGATTAGGTTTTGTGTAAATTAATTCTTCCAAAATAAATAAATTTCAATGAAAATATATCCAAAACTAGTATTTGGATGGGTTTAAAAAGTTTTGGAATGTTTTTGTTAAGTATCAATTGATTTTAACTACAAGTGGGAGATTTTTGGATGTTATCATAAAGGGTTATATCATATTTAATGGTATACCCCATATCATATGTTATGAATTTCATCAGATAAAATTCATGAATTCTAATTTTATTGAATACTATGAAAATATTATATATCCTTTTTCACTTGTATTATATTGTATGATACACCTAGGAAATCCAATATTCTTTATAGTTACATACATGGGATTCTGGAACTGCCACATCACTCCCACAAGTTTTCCTTCATTGTTTAATCAATTATAAATATATTAAACATGTATTTTAACATGTTCATTGAATAATTTTAATTCCTTCATCAATATTATATACCTCAAGGGTGTAATTTAATGACACTCAATTTTCTTGAAACATTCATCATTCATTGAATACGTCAAGGAGGACTATAAAACGGAATAGGTTCCCCCATTAATTGATGAAGTTGATCATTAGTTTCAACCAATTATTTCTGAAAAGATATCTTCTATCAAGAGTTGTTTGTAAGAACCCAACTATAGTATCCTAGATCTATTGGTAATTTTACTATATTTCCACAATATACAAAGATATTTTATCCTAAAGGATCAATTAGTTTTACTATTTTAGAGACTATATAGATATATTATTCTCACATTTGATTCAATAAAATGAAATATAGCTTGATATTCTAGTGATTTCTTTATTATTTATTATATTATATCCACAAAATTATTAATATATCTCTTCTTAGTATCTTGGGGAAATAAATACATCAAATAATGCTGAGTTAAATTTCTCAGTAAGGGAAAGTTTACAAAAAAAAGATATGATATAATTAAAAAACCTTGAATAACATGAAAGAGATAAACAATAATCAAATATTCCATATAGAAAATATAATAAAAGGGAATATATGAGTGGATTTAACAACTACATAAATAGTTACATGTATAATAATAACTAATTCTATAATGATATAATGCATAATTATAGACATTATAATCATATATTCAGGCCTTGTGTAAATAGATCGTACATAAATAGGTAAGGCATATGCCAAATACACGAACTAGTTTATCTCTTGAGACCTACCAATGCATAGAGGGACTATAACAAACATCACCCATTACTTATAAATTTTAATTCATTCATCTTATGAAATAAATTAATACAAATTCAATGAAGAAATTTTAAAAAAATTTATAGAAAAAATATCATACAAAATGATAATATTATACCCATTTAACAAATAGGAAAATAAGATCATAATACAATCAGAGTAATATGATGTATACATTCATTATATATTATAATATTCATCAAAGTGTTCTGACATATACAAAAATAATTTTAAAATACTATTCAAACTGTTGTTTTAAAACGTATGAAAAATATCATTTTCTATTGACAAAATTTTCAATAAAAAATTCCAGAATATTGAGAAGATTACTTTATTTGAAAATAAACATGTATGATTTTAATGAACTCTTAAAGTCAGTGAATGATTATGAATTCAAAAAATATTTTTGTGTGAAAAATGTCAAAGGAATGATTCATTTAACACTATTTTCAAAAAAGAAAAGAGTACCTCATTTGTGGAATGAAAATATGATTCAATTTTAAAAATTTAAAATAAATTAAAATATGGTTGAAATGAATTTTAATAATCACTTGATCATAAATAATAACATTCTTTATTTTTTTAAGAAACATGTATATTGAAGAATAAATTTCATTGACTAAAGAAAAAAATGTCTATTTTTATTAGAAATATTGTATTGATAATATTAAGTACCAAAGAGAGGATAATGGAAGGAAAACATGAAAAACCAAAATATTACCAGACCAGAAGAAAATATATGGGGTTTAAGAGATAAATATATTATATTACACCAATTTATATTTACACATAAACAATCTTGATTAAAAGGGATATCGAAACGTAAATCCTTACCTCTAAAATTTGTATGGTCCAGTGAGTTATATCCTCCTTAACAATAAATTTGAATTTATTAAATATTTTTTTAAAAAAACTTTTTCATATATATTTAATTTGGAAAGCTTATTTTATTATCATTTAGAATCCATTCACTAAATAGTTCTTGTTGATGTTGAGCACTTATGTTTGTTCGATCAATTTATCCAAATATAGTTTGATAAATTAACTATAGTTAAATGTTTTATGAAATTATTACACATATATTTAATTTTAATGAATTCACGAATATATATATTTTTATTATATAAAATTTTAGAATCATCCATGTACAGTGTTAATAGGAAAATATCACATCGATTTGTGGATGTGGTAGTCCACACATACACATAAATAACATTATAATTATCTAATTTATAAAATAATCATAAATAACATGATATATTTTATTTTAAAAATAATAATTTTTTCATAGATATCATATATAATCATTATTTTAAACATTATAAACATCCAAGTAAAGAGGATATGAAAAATGAATAATATTGTTATGTTGAGATAGTAGCTCATACATACACATGATTGATATTTTCGTATTCCATAGGATTTAAAAGATATGTAAAATGGATATATCATTAACATTAAAAGATATAACCATTTTTAATATACATATTTAATTATTTTAATATATTTATTGATGATTTGAAGGAGTTTTATTAACAATAAGACTTGAAAAATATTGGTAATAATGTATACCACTTCTTTTGGTAATCTACTTTGGATTGTACATTAATAAATATTAAAGTGGTTTTTTGGTGATATAATAACATATAATATGTATGTAAATAAATTTT
Source organism: Viscum album (assembly GCA_963277665.1). Lineage (NCBI taxonomy): Eukaryota > Viridiplantae > Streptophyta > Magnoliopsida > Santalales > Viscaceae > Viscum > Viscum album. Next base: position 817,516,266 of record OY728162.1, read on the forward strand.
AAAGTTAAATAGGATGGTCTTGGTCAAGCTATGTGGATCAAGTAGTGTAGCAACCCCATCCCTAGTAGCTTCGAGCTCGTGTCGTACTTTATTACAGTGTAATAGATACATGAGTAAATTCCCAAAGGATTTATCATTTTAAATTTTTTGGAAAACTATATAAATACATGATACTCATTTTATATTGGGAGAGGAAAATAAAGCATAAAATGTGTAATATATAAGTATCCTTGAAACTCATTCCATGAATTCATCTTCATGTCCTGGGGAAAGGAATCATAAGAATGAGAGAGCTCAAATGATCAGTAAGTGTAATGTATATTGTAATATATCATAAAAAAATAATCTTAAACAATATTTCAAGGTAGATAACAAAACACACATTCCATTTAATCAATAACTTTAGCAAATTATGGTAGTGAAAAAATATGATCAAATAATCACATGAGCTTGAAACTTGACCATGGATATTAAATGTAATCAAATAATCACATATAATAACCATAATGATGGAATTAATAATGTTGTATATATAAAATAACAATATCTATCCTCCAGATAGTTACAATATAGATCTATCCTGAAGATAGTTTATGTTTGTCAGTAGAGACCCATATGATTTGGCCAACTCATTCATCTCATGAGACTACCGATGCATTAAGAGTATTAAACTAACTATCCCCCAACCCATTTCAAACCAGTCTACAAAATTCCTAATATATAAAATAATTTATTTAATTTATAATAAAATTTTCTTATCAAATATCTGTATTGATAAATGGATATGGATTTATTAATATTTCCCCTGTTAATCAAATAACCTTTAATGTAAACATCGTATGTAAAAATTGTATACGGTTTATAAAATAATCAAAACCATTACACAAGAATATTTATATTTTATAGAAATGTAATTTTAAATGAAAAATTATTACAATAAAGTAATTGTTTTATGAAAAAGTTAACAATCACAAAATAAAGCGAGACTTCACAATAACTCTTACCGTTTTTTAAATTTCGAGTAAAATCCTCTTGGAGGAAATAACTGAAATTAAAATTTAAAATATAATTAATAATAAATTATTCATAATATTACATAGAAAACGGTCAGTATATACATAACATAATGGTTAATTGGTTCATAATAACATATAAGTCTCAATTGAATGTAAATTGAGATGATATCCATTACCTTATACTCCCTTTTGAATGAACATGATTTAACCTCATGTGTAATGGATTTATTCATGTTATAAACTTATTAAATATCAATATTAACATTTTTTATAACATATAATATCTTTTTATAACATATTATTACTAGTTTGTTAATAATCCTTCATTTTTCCAATGTTTCAGGTGTTAAATACTCTGTTTTCTCAGGCATTTTTATTCCATTAATGATCCAGTTCTTGAAATTATTATATAGTTATACCATATATATAATAATAATAATTACCTAGTTATTATATTTTTACCTCCATTTTTCTTTTAAAATAAATCATTAATGGTGGTTATAAAAAAAGAAGCACATTACAATCACAAAGATTGTAGGTCATACGTACACATGAGCAACATTATCCATTTTTCAATGATAATTATGGAAAGGGTGTCAGTAATATTTTATATTCATATAATTTTCATAATATCGTAGACACCATATTATTTCATTACGTATATTTACATATATCATTCACTTTTTTTGGTGATGAAAAGATAGTGACATCGTTTCGTGAAGGAGATTGTCCACACGTCCACGAATGATGTTATCATCTTTATGTGTAAAAAAATGACATGCTACCTTTCCATAATGATTAATATATCATTAATATCATAAATATGTCATATATAACACTTATAATCATTAATATTATTCATTATCACCATCCATATAAAGAATTAGAGTTGGAAGAACCACATCGCTTCGTGAGGTGACAGTTTTCCGTACAAATGAGAGACATTATCTTGTATCATAAGGAATGTAAACATACATGTCATATATATTATATAATGACTCAATAGGTAAAATAAATTTTTTAATATCATACATATAGTTTATATTCATCATCATATCTGTCCTTGAGAAGTCGTAATGGAAATATGAACGACATCGGTTCGGGAGGCGGTAGTCCTCCATACACAAGAACAAAGATTTCATAACCCATTTGATAGAAATGTGTCTTGTTCAAGGGAATACCATTAACATAAAAAAAATATCCATATATATATATATATATTATAATGAGGTTATTATATAATTATGGTTTAACAGAAACTGTAGGAGGTTAAGAAATATATAAAATAAAGACGCTCGTTGAAGAACATTACCTCTTCTTTATATTTTCTCCTTAGTATTGCACTAAATCCTTCATAGGTTGGCTTTATGACCAAAATAATGACTATAGTTTGAGGGGAGGAATATTTAGGAGTTATTTGGGAATGTATTGTATGCGAAAAATGGCTTCAGGGGTGTGGATAAGGGGGAGAGTGAGTTCTCTTTTATAGTTGAGAAGGAGTGGAATTCTTGTAAATACTCAACCATATTCACTATTGGGAGGTCTCACTTATCTCATGTGGATCCAAAATTGAATATTAATGGATATAAGGGTTTATTTGGTCGATACAAAACTCCACCACACGAAAATAAATTCATTTTCATAATGTTGGTCCATAACATCTATGTTTCCCTATTTTTACTATTTTTGGGTTTTCACTATGACCACTAATTTTATAACCAAGGCAGTAGGTGGTTTATGAGGAATGAGTTGAGTTCTATTCTGATTAAAAGTGGCTGGGAAATTATTTTTTGAACTATAGACATGGGTATCTCCAACCCAAAAAGCTGAAGGGTATTGGAATTGGTAGCTATAAGTCTTCTATTCCTAGTACAACGGATGGGCCTGCTGGTTTGGGAAAAGTGGGTGTGGAGTCTAGATGAAGGGAGAAACCCTTGATGGAAGATGCCTTCCCTAATATAAGAAAGTAATTTGAACCACAAAAGTCAGTGGACTTCCCCTTGGAGAAAAGGATTTTGGATATGCTATGAGCTTTAAAACCTCTTTTACATGAGGCCCCCTAGGGTGGTAGTGGGCTTGATGATGGAGGTCAAAAAATTGGGTGCCTCATATGCTAAAGTGGCATGTGAATAGAGTGGTACCAGTGAAAAATTAGAAGAAGATAGGGTACAAAGGAGTATAATATAGGATTTACTTCCTTGATTATTGGTTCATAATGTGAGGCCACGACCAGGGAATGTCCCACGAGGGAAGTCGCTACTATTGTGATTGGCAGTCATTTTGCACAACTATCGAATGAGGTCTTGATTCTATAGGATGGTTCATCAAGGGCATCCATTAATGGAATGGAGGTTTCTAGAAACTAACTATTCTACATGATTCTTAGAGGAGGAGGTACCAGGTGATCAACTCCCAAACCTGAGGAGAAGAAAGATTAAACGAGGTTACCATAACAAGAGAAAGGACTACTCTTAACTATCTCTACTGATGAAGACTCAATCAGAAAACAGATGGTAGTTAAGAAAATTGAAAATGATACCAAGTGTCTCTCAATGTATGCTTTCTAGAATCAAAATCAAGTTCATAGTGATCAGCATTCCTCTATGCGACTTTCCAGCAGCGGGGTACAGATACTTGGCTCAAAATTATTTTGAATTTCTCATGAGTTCAGAAGAGGTTATTATTGAAACTATCTTGAAAATTAATTCTCCAGAAAAAGTGGCTGAAATAATTAAGGAGAATCAAATAAGGGTTACTCCTAATGAGGATTAGGTAACCTGAATTGATAAATAAGATTTTATTTTAGTAAGGGGATTCAACAAGGGGAAGATCAACATTGAGGAGAACATCCAATCCTAAGACTAGATAACATTAAGGTTTAATGATATTCTGATTGAGGAACCTGAAACTCAAGAAAAAACTAACTCATGGAAACTATATAGGGAGATAAATAGTTGTAGGCTAAACTTGAACTTTAATGGTTTGGTTATTTGTTTTGTGCGTGAAGTAATGGTTTGTTACTTTCTTCTTAAGAGTTTTTGATAATAAAAATTTATTTTTTAGTGATTAGACCCACTGATTTTAAATATTATAAATAATTTATAAAATAAAAATCCCATGTTTTTTGGAAATTAATTTTAATAGAAGCACATGTAATGCATAAAAAAACTCTTTTAATCAGAACCACACTAACAATTGTTTTACTATTTACGGGTCAATATCTTCATTATAATAGATAAATTGGTACGAGAATGTAACATAGATTACAAATTTTATATTAAAAAATTCCTTGACTTAATATAGTATCTTTAGTAAATTTTAATCATTTAATAAAATATATTTTACTATAAAATAAAATTATTGAAAATTTTGACATTATTTATATAATATGGGTTTAAAAATATCATGAAAATGGTAGAATTTGAATATATTATTTTCAAACCTATGTAACAAGATAAATTAACATAAAAAATTATATAATTAGGTAGTTATTTCAATTTGATTCACTTTTGTTATTTTTAATTCCATTTATTTTAGATAATTGTTAACTAGCTAATTTCAACGTTGGTGTTTCTTAATAATTTAATGTAATTAATTAATCTTTTAATAATTAAAATAAATATTCATGATAAAGAATCAATTATATTTTAAAAAAATATTTATAACCTAACATATTGTAACACCCCAAGATTTCATAGTGCGTTATTTCTTTAAAATAATTCAATAACTTGCACTACACGCAACACTGAGTTCAAGCGCACCATGACTTACCAAACTAGCCGTTCAAAAGAGGTTATGAATAGTATTAACTGAATTTTGAACATTATATAATCCTTATAATTTTAGAATCCATATTATGAGTTTCTTAGACATAATTTAGGAAAAAATTCATTTTTCAGATAAAAGAAGTATTTTTCAAAAAATGCACTTTTACCGACTTTTAATGGTGAACCCTTTATAAATCCAATATTTTAAAACATTTATATATTCAATTTGACTAAATAAATTTATTCATTAGAATGGGGACATAAAAAATTTACAATGTAACACCTCATGCTTCCAAAGTATGCTTCTCTTTGAATAATACAGTAGCGTGTGTTTTACATAACTTTGAGTTCTAACACACACCACAACCAATCAAACTAGCCCTTATGAATAGTAATATCCACCTTTTGAAATTATATACATTTTATCTTCCAAAATGGACTTCATTTTTGGATTCGGAATATCGAAACTATCTTAGGATGAAATTTTGGTACTTTTCGGATAACATTTATATTTTGATGAATAGTGAAAATTAATAAATATTTTTTTAAAACAACTTTTTTAATCAAAATAATTAATATTGATAAATTCTTAATTTGAGTGGTTTTAAAGTATATTTAGAATATATTTTTACCATTTAATACAATGTTTGTTATTGTACATAATTTCACATTTAAACCAGATATAAACACGTGTCAATCTTTTGATTGTTATTATCTCTTAAAAACACATTTTTTGTTTTGACAATGGGAATTAATTTTAAATTAATTTCTGAAACTTCTGTGTTTTGAATTTGAAAAAATGGACTCCATATTTGGAATCAGGATTTCCAAATTTTGTAAATAGGTAACTTTTATTTTTTATACATTTTGAATAATTACTTCGGTAAATATTTTATTTACCATGGTTAAAGGGTAAATCCGGTAAATAAGGGTAAACAAAATTATATTATAATAATAATAAATTACCCTAAAACGTGCCTTAATCTTATTTGATGATACATGTCTTACCATGATAATCTTTGGGTCGATTGTGGGACCCCATGGATCCACTTGTAAATGATAATGACACTTTATATTAATTAAGTTAAAGTAAATACAAAAATGACATAAGCCTATATCTTTTAGAAAAAAACTTTTTACATAGGGTTAAGTACATTATATATTCAACTATAAATATTAATTAGTTAGATAAATAGATTTCATAAATAATTTAATTTTATTTATAATTTTTAGACATTAAATAATTTAATTTATTTATTACACAATGATGATTTAGTAATTACCTTATTAGTGAAATATTAAAATAATTGATAATATAAATACCCAAATAAATATAATTTGAGACTTTTAATTAATTAAAAGAATTTCATAGGTTAATATGACATATTAGGATTGATTTAATTATCTTTTTTCGAAGTAATAATGCTGTTATGATTTTCAAAAAAATCAAATACCAAATACTGTCAAAATTGACATAAAAGAGTATTTAAAAAAAATATTATATTATTAATTGATATTAAATTTATAAAAATATAAGGTTCGGCCAAAGGACATGTATTATGATAGTTTATTCATTAATGGACCACTTGGGGGTCTCTTTGAGGTATATTGTAAGTTTATTAACTATATAATATAAAAATACAAAGTGACATGGTAAGTGTCAATTAGTTAGCCAAGAGTTAAAACTAAAACATAAGGTTAATATAATGACCCAAACCAGTCTAAAATATATTGGCTGAAAGGTTTTCGACCCATACCCACCTTAGTATTTTAATAATCCACTTTGGAGCCATTATAAACCGAATATGAATTTATTATAACCTAATAGATTAATTTTTTCATAAAGAGCCCCTCCTCCCCCTTATAAAAGGACACCACTTATAAACAATTATTCACACCTTAAAAGCCTTTTGGATCGTCAAAACCCTACAAAAATACTCTCTAAAATTCCTAAAATCCAACCTAGAGACCTTAGTTTGATCAGAAATTGAACCTAAAGAGCCCTTTTGATCAAATCAAAAGGAAGAACCCGAAGTAGAGGTAATGTTTTCACCACCCTCTTTCAAGTTCCTTTCTTTTTTAACCTCTTATTTATTTGTTATTTCAATTATCAAATAATAACTCTAGTATCTCCTATATACTGTTATGTTATTATAAATATTTTACATCCATATTCATTATTTTATCGATCCCTTGAATGACATGTCACCATACGTGCGTATGTACGGCTTACCGTCTCCACGTTTTGGTGTAATTGTTATTCAATACATTATTATTTATATGGGTATAATAATGATGTAAAATTTCTGTAAATAATAAATATAACATGATAATAATTCTTTATATATTATATAACTTTTAATTATATATTATTTTAATATCAAAATAATGATATTGTCGCTCGTGCGTACGTACGGACTACCGTCTCCACGAACACGATGAGATTCATTACCCATCATATCCATTTGAGTCTAATTCTTATTTAATGATTAAAAATAATGTTTAAAGACTTGATATAATTCTGTATATGAATATTATAAAACCTATCCACAATAAAAACGACTTACATAACAAAGAATACAAAGGAAAATGAGTAAGTTAACACACAAAACGACGATAATACTAAAATATTATTAGCAAAGCATTATTAGAAGATCATTTATGATATCATATTAATGTTTATGATTCTTGTATAATTTAATAAAAATTATTTCACCATTATAAATGAGGTTAACCTACCCTCATCCAAGGAAAATTACAAGGTAATGGGTTTTCATCTCACTCCTCATTCTAGTGAGATTTATGCCATATTACCACTATTACCTTTTGTGTGGTGTATGTACTGCCCATAATTGTATTCATTGTGTAATAAACATTAATTTATGTTTATTTACATATTCATTGTATTCTAACTCTTTCATGGGGTGTATTTTTCGTAATATACCTAATTGGTAAGGGTTTATTTCATAATCTCTTCATTATCCGAGGTTGTTTATACGTAATTATCTACTCAGACCTCTTTATCATCTACGTCCATGTTTCTTAAAAATGTATTTCAAAACATTATTAATATTTTACAGAATATGGGTTAAATTCATTTAGACCCTTGTTTTACTTTTTTTATGATGTTTATAAAGGAATACTTTCGTCGTTTTCCAAACAAGGTCCTTTTTAACCTTTTCGACAGAATTAAGTTAAGAATGTCTTTTCTTAACTTATACGTAGTGTGCAGTTATTTTCCATTATTATAAAATCTTTTAAGCTTCCCTTACAAGATTATAAGAATATATTTAAAGTCAATGTTTTATTTTATAATTATTTACCCTTTAAATGATTTCAAAATGAATATTTTAAGAATTTGTGAAAGGTACTCTTTATCAAGATCAGAATTTTAAATTATTTAAATATTTATCTTTCTGAAACCTTATAATTAATGTCCATGTTTCAAAATGATTTTAAGGATATATTTATATGGACATAAATGTTTTGAAATGATATTTCTTTTCAATAGTTTCAAAGTGGTATGGGACACATTGATTCAAAAATCTCTTTTAAATTACTTCCTTTATAAAAGTGTGACTTTTAAATGGTTTAAAAAAAGAGAGATAGTTCTCTCAAATAGTTTTTATTTCATCTATGTCAACATCCTTTGACGGATTTTAAGTTTATTTGAATTTTATTTATTATGATAAAAAACTTCTACATTGTATTAGAGGTTTTGTGATATGTTTGACTATGGATGTGTTATTTTTATACCACTCATGGTTTATAGAGAAAGTATTAACATTTTGTATGCTAGTTTTAATACGAATGTTTATGTTATGTTTAAACTTGTTCATATGAGGAATGCATTGGACTTAATAAGAGACGATTTGAGACCTCTATAGCTCCTTGATGCATCGGTAGGTCTCATGATACAAACTAGTGTCATGGAACGAGGTCTTGATAAAATCTTATTTGTAGTCTTGGAACGAGGCCTCGGCTACGTGGTTATGATAGTCTAACATTATGCATTCCATCATTATGAAATTTATTATTGATAATGCATGTGATTATTCGACTAGTAGAATATCCATGTGAATATGTAAATGGAATTATTTCAATTTAATTTTTCCATGTTATGCTGAAGTTCATGTTTAAAAGGATTTGTTTTAGTTATGCATTGCCTTAAATGTTTATGTTTATTTAAGGAAGTTTTTTCTATATTGTTATCCTTACTGAGCTTCTGATCTCACCCCTTTCAATGTTTTATTTTTCATAGGACGTGAAGAAGTATTTTATGAATGACCTATAGGGATAGTATGAGGGAATATGAAGAAAAGATTTTGTTGTAGTTTTTCACTTTATTATGTAATGTAAGACTTATGAATGTATCTAGTGTTTCCAAGGCTAATAAACTAATCGGTCTTTCGAGACTTGATCTTTTGTGATCATGTCAATGTTAGGTAATAATGCACCGACTCTAGGTAACTAGGTTTGGGGCATTATAATTGGTATTAGAGGAAGTTTAGTACAAACCTTGGAAGCTAGATTTAGATAAACTCTGATTAGAGCACATAGACATAAGATGGACTTTGAGGATTAGTATAGAAGAACTTCCTAGAATTTTGGTATTGTAGAGATTTTGTGAGTTTTCCGAGCAATACATCCCTGTCTGGATATGAACAGGTAGAGGCAGCTCTGGCACAAATGTACCTAGGGGTAAAACCCAAAAACACCTATTTGAGCTAGTCTCAAACGATAACTGGTGCACGACAACGGGCCTTGCTACACTCTTGGTTACGACACTCCCGGGGGTAATGCTTAGGATAATTCTCATTTTCTTTACAAACCATTATGAAGGGTTTATTAGTATATACTTACTCAAAAAAACATTTTTAAGATTATTTATTATATCCATAAACTATTTAATTTATGTTACGTGTTTCACAAGTTTGGGATTAGGTATTGTTATTCATAAACTAATCTAATGTATGCCATTGTTTTGAAATGGTGCCCAGTAGAAGGAATGAGAACTCCAGCAATATGCATGATCCAATGAGTAAGAAGGATCATATCATTCATGGTATTAATCCATCATTTAGAAGGGAAATCGTCTCCCATGTATTATCAGCATATGAAAAAATAATATCATGTGTTGATAAGAAAAGTAAAGAGTTCTCTGAGTCATATGGATTTGAAGGGAAGAAAGGGAATAAAAGGATGGAAGAGAGAAATATGGATAAAGAGAAGAGGGAAAAGAATAATTTTCCTATATGTCATAACTGTGGGAAGAAACACCCTGGAACTTTCCTGAAGAGAATCGGAGTTTGTTATAAGTGTGGAGAAAAAGGACACCTTGTACGTGACTGCAAGAGTAAGAAAAAGGTTTCAAATGTACAATGCTTTATCTGCAAGGAGTTGGGACACTATGTGAACCAATTTTCTAGTCACCAGACTATGCCGAAAATGATTCCATTGGATAATAATCAAGTTATGATACCACCACAGATGAAGAGGAATGACTAGTGTTCTTATGTTGTTGTTTTGTAATTATTTCATTGAAGTGTTTTATCAATGATGTACTGGAAATAAATAAGGATTGACCTGCAGTGCTATTTCATTAAGGACTTGAGATTGTGTGGAACAAAGAAAAGTGACTCAATAGGAGGTTAAATTTTTGTAAAATATATGGTTGAGTGAAAGATAAACCATAATATGGTTCTGATATCGAGGTAGTAATTTTGGAATAATAAATGATTAATTTGGATAAATTATATTGGATATTATTGACTAACTTGAAACTGATTACTGATTTGTATATTCCATCCCTATTGGAGTTTACAACATTTTTGGATAGAAGGAGTATATCCAGTATTCTATAAGTAATAAGGGATCAAGAACGTAATCAATAAGGTTTTATGGTATTTTAGGATGTTGCAGTGTTTCAAAAGAATACATGATAAAGGTGTTCACATGCTATTACGTGGAAAAAAGGATCTTCATTGTGTTTACCTACCTTATAAATTTTGGACTGTGAGTTTGGACAGTAGTATTTTGGATAAATCTAGTTTGAGATTATTTTTGGATTTCCATAAAAAAGGAAATCCAAAGGTTGGGCGGCAACCCATCGCGTCCGGTATGGCCGTGAAACTTGAACCCACAACCGAAGGGAGACAAGGTTGTATCACCTACCACTGACCCACGTGGTGTCATGGATTGAATAATGAAATTTTTTAATGGTTCTTCTAGATGAATTATAAATTCATTTTTTTTTGAACCATATATGAATTGGATAAATATAATATTATTTTTAATTTCTATTATCTTTTAGATTGAAAGATGTGTTTGTGGTAGAACTTAGTTAACAGATGAGACTCTACTTATCAAGTATATATTTTTATTCTTCTCTTATTCAATGAATAAATTAATTCTTATACTTTAGTGAAGGGATATTAAAACAAAAAATGTGTTATCCTAATACCAAATGTGTTTTTTGAACCGATGGTATTTTAAATCATCATAGATTGATGAATTTAAGGCCCTCAATTTTACACTTGTTTGTGATTGATGACCTCAATAACTACCTATAAATATTTACGCATTCCTCCAGTTATATGTCTCTAATTTCCACCAATGTTTTCTTAATAGATATCATAATTTGGTGGTAAACCTTTCATTTCCCTTTTCCTCATATTAAGACTAAAATTTATTAACCCAATTTCTGATGTGGGTTTTCCCACAAAGATATTTTCTATTTTCAACCTATTATTTTCAAAGAACAATTTCAAATTGCGAGGACACAATTTATTGAAGGAGGGGAGAATGTAACATCCCGAGATTTCGTAGTGCGTTATTTATTCAAAATAATTCAATAACTTGCACTACATGCAACACCAAGTTCAAGCACACCGTGACTTACCAAACTAGTCGTTCATAAGAGGTTATGAATAGTATTAACTGATTTTTGAACATTATATAATCCTTATAATTTTAGAATCCATATTATGAGTTTCTTAGACATAATTTAAGAAAAAATTCATTTTTTCAGATTAAAGAAGTATTTTTCAAAAAATGCACTTTTACCGACTTTTAATGGTGAACCCTTTTTAAATCCAATATTTTAAAACTTTTATATATTCAATTTGAATAAATAAATTTATTTTTTAGAATGGGGACATCCAAAATTTATAATGTAACACCTCAAACTTCCTCGGTACGCTTCTCATTGAATAATACAGTAGCGTGTGTTTTATGAAACTTCGACTTCTAACACACACCACAACCAATCAAACTAGCCCTTATGAATAGTAATACCCACTTTTTAATATTTTATACATTTTATATTTCAAAATGGACTTCATTTTTGGATTCAGAATATCGAAATTAGCCTAGCATAAAATTTATGTACTTTTCGGATAACTTTTATATTTTGATGAATAGTGAAAATTACAAAATTTTTATTAAAAACAACTTTTTTAATAGAGAAAATTAATAGTAATAAATTAGGAATTTTAGTGGGTTTAAAGTATATTTAGAATATATTTTTACCATTTAATAAAATTTTGTTCATTGAACATAATTTCACATTTAAACTGGACATAAAAAAGTGTCAATCATTTGATAATTATTATCCCTTAAAAACACGCTTTTTGTTTTCACAGCGGGAAATAATTTTAAATTAATTTCTTTCACTTCTGTGTTCTGAATTTTGAAAAATTGACTCCATATTTGGAATCAAGATGTCCAAATTATGTAAATATGTAACTGTTTTTAGACATTTTGAATAATTACTTCGGTAAATATTTTATTTACCATGATTAAAGGGTAAATCTGGTAAATAAGGGTAAACAAATAATATTATAATAATAATAAATTATCCTAAAACGTGTCTTAGCCTTATTGGTTGAAACATGTCCGACCATGGGCATCTTTGAGTCGATTTTGGGACCCCATGGATCCACTTCTAAGTGATAATGACACTTTATATTAATTAAGTTAAAGTAAATCAAAAATGACAGAAGCCTATATCTTTTAGAAAAAATTTTTTTACATAGGGTTATATATGCTATATTTTCAACTATAAATATTCATTAGAAATATAAAAATATTTAATACATAATGGTATTTTATTTATAATTTTTATACATTAAATAAGCTAATTTATATATGACACAATGATGATGCAGTAATTACCTTATTAGTGAAATATTAAACGAATTGATATTATAAATACCCAAATAAATATAATTTGAGACTTTTAATGAATTATAAAAATTTTATAGGTTAATATGAAATGTTAGTATTGATTTAGATAATTTTTTTAGAAGTAATCATGCAGTTATGATTTTCACATACATTAAATACCAAATAGTGTCAAAATTGACATAAAAGAGTTTTTAAATCAAATATTATATTATTAATTAATTTTAAATTCCTAAAAATCTAAGGTTCGGCCAAAGGACTTTTATAATGATAGGTTTTTTATTAATGAAACACTTGGGTGTCTCTTGGAGGTATATAGTATGTTTATCAACTATATAATATAAAAATACAGTGTGACATGGTAAGTGTCAAACTAATTAACCAAGAGTTATAAATAAAATATAAGGTTAATATAATGACACAAACCTGTCTAAAATATATTGGTTGAAAGTATTTAGACCCCCACCCACTTTAAGCTTTGAATAATCCACTTCTGAGCCATTAGAAACCGAATATGTATTTATTATAAAATAATACTTTAAGTTTTTCCTAAAGAGCCCCTCCTCCCCCTTATAAAAGGACACCACTTATAACATATTATTCACACATTAATAGCCTTTTGGATCAGTCAAAACCTACCCAAATACTCTCTCAACTTCCATCAATCCAATCTAGAGTCCTTACTTTGATCAGAAAGCCAACCTAAGGAGCCCTTTTGATCAAATCAAATGGAAGAACCCGAAGAAGAGGTAATGTTTTCACCGCCCTCTTTCAAGTTCCTTTCTTTTTCAACTTCATCTTTATTTATTATTTAAATTATAAAATAATAACTAAAGTGTATCGTTTATACTGTGATGTTATTATAAATATGGTACAACCATTTTCAGTATTCTATCCATCACTTCAATGACATGTCACCATACGTGCGTATGTACGTCTTACCGTCTCCACGTCGTGGTGTAATTGTTATTAAATACATTATTATTTGGATGGGTATAATAATGATGTATAATTCATGTAAATAATAAATATAACATGATAATTATTCTGTCTATATTATATACCATCCAATTATATATTATTTTAATATCAAAAAAATGATATTGTCGCTCGTGCATACGTACGAACTACCGTCTCCACGAACGCGATGAGATTCATTCCCGATCATATCAATTTGAGTCTAATTCTCATTTAATAATTAAAATTAATGATTAAGTACTTGATATAATTCTATATATGAATAATATACAACCTATCTATAACATTCATGGCTTACATAACAAACAATATAAAGTAAAACGAGTAAGTTAACACCCGAAATGACGATAATAATAAAATATTATTAACAAAGAATTATTAGAAGATCATATATGATATCATATTAATGTATATAATTCTTGTATAATTTAATACAAATTATTTCACCATTATACAGGAGGTTAACCTTCCCCTAACCAAGGAAAATTACAAGGTAAGGGGTTTTCATCTCACTCCTCATTCCAGTGAGATTCATGCCATATTGCCACTTTTACCTTTTGTGTGGTGTATGTACTGCCCATAATTGTATTCTTTCTGTAATAAAATTTAATTTACGTGTATTTACATATTCATTGTATGATACCTCTTTCATGGGGTGTATGTTTCGTATGTTACCTAATTGGTAATGTTTATTTCACAATCTCTTCATTAACTGAGGTTGTTTATACATAATTATCTACTGGGACCTCTTTATCATCCACGTCCATATTTCTTAAAAATGTATTTCAAAAAATTCTTACTATTTTACAGAATATTGTTTAATGTAATTTACACCCTTATTTTACTTTTTTTAATAACTTTATAAAGTAATCTATCCATTTTTTTCCAAACAAGGTCCTTTTTAACATTTTCGACAGAATTAAGGTAAGAATGTCTTTTTTTAACTTATACGGCGGGTGTGGCTATTTTACGCCATTATAAAATATTTGAAGCTTACGTTACAAGATTATACGAATATATTGAAACTAAATGATTTATTTTATAATTATGTGACCTTTAAATTATTTCAAAATGAATATTTTAAGAATTTGGGAAAGGTACTCTTTATCAAGATCATAATTTTTAATGTTTTAAAGATTTATCTTTCTAAATCCTTTTAATTAATGTCCATGTTTTCAAAATGATTTTAAGGATTTATTTATATGGACATAAATTTTTTGAAATGATATTTCTTTTCAAAAGTTTCAAAGTGGTATGGGACACTTTTATTCAAAAATCTCTTTTAAATTACTTCCTTTATAAATTTGTGACTTTTAAATGATTTAAAAAAAGAGATATTTCTCTCAAATAGTGTTGATTTCATCTATGTCAACCTACTTTGAGGTATTTTATGTTTATTTGAAGTTGATTTATTATGATACAAAACTTCTACATTGTATTGAATGTTTTGTGATATGTTTGACCGTGGATGAGTTATTTTTATACCATTCATGATTTATCGAGAATGTATTGACATTTCATATGCTAGTTTTAATACGAATGTTTATGTTATGTTTAAACCTATTCATATGAGGAATGAATAAGACATAATAAGTGATGGGTGGAGCCCGCTATAGCTCCTTGAAGCATCAGTAGGTCTTCTGAGACAAACTACTGTCTTGACATGAGGCCTTGATAAAATCTTATTTGTAGTCTTGGCACGAGGCCTTGGCTATGTGGTTATGATAGTCTAATATTATGCATTCCATCATTATGAAATTTATTATTGATATTGCATGTGATTATTAAACTATTAGAATATCCATGTGATCAAGTATATGTAATTATTTCAATTTAATTTTTCCATGTTATGCTAAAGATCATGTTTAAAAGGCTTTTGTTTTAGTTATGAATTTCTTTAAATGTTTATGTTTATTTAAGAAAGTTTTTGCTATAATGTTGTCCTTACTGAGTATCTAAGCTCACCCCTTTTAATGTTTTATTTTTCCCATGATTTAAAGTCGTATTTTATGAATGGTCTGCAAGGATATTATGAGGGAATATGAAGACAAGATTTTGTTGTATTTTTTCACTTTATAATGTAATTTAAGAATTATGAATGTATATAGTGTTTCCAAGGGTACTAAACTAATCGGTCATTCAAGAGTTGATCTTTTGTGATCAGGCCAATGTTTTGTAATAATACACCGACTCTGGGTAACTAGGGTTAGGGTGTTACACATATGATGTTTTTCCCTATCCAAAAGCATTATAAATATCAAAGGCAAGGAAGGTTCTTTGTTTTTTTGTCTTGTTTCCTTACTTAACTTATTATATAGGTCATTTTCATGGAAATATATCCCAATAACTCATAATAATTAATAATAATGTGGTAAGGGTATAAATATATCCATAAAATGTGTGTTTTACATGTTGGTAGGTCATTAAAACATTATATTCTATGTTTAACTACTAAGTAAACTTGTTTTTACCTCAATCACAGAAAATAATTTAGTTTTTTACACTAATAAATATGGTAAAAAATTAAGTTGACATTATTATATATTATAAATTATTATAATTCAAAATAAAGAATAAATGTTTTAAAATTCAACTCATATAAGTGGTAGAATTTAATTTAATGTTAATGAAACAAACTTAATGATAAAGCGAGTTTTTAAAGTGAAAATGTTCAAATGTTTATAATGTTTTTATATCTAAATTCAAGTTAAAAATAAATAAAATGAGCGGATCTAGATTTATTGATATAAAATTTATCTAATTTTACTTGAAAACTAATTGAAAAACTAATTTATCATTTTAAATAATATAAATGAAAAGTTGGTTTTCAATTAAAAATCAATATATTTTACTCTTCATAAAAAATGAAACTTCTTAAAAAAATCCAAAACAAATCACCCTAAGATATTTTTTATATTTAAAATTATTAAAAAATTATTTTTTAAAGTATATTTTCTAGATGGTTTGAAATTTAATTTTAAATTATGTTCCCCATGCATCATTAAACCATGTTTTAGAAAAAATATTGTTTTTAGAAAACATTTTTTGTTCTAAATTATTCTTATTTTATTTATAATAAATAGAGAACTAATAAACATGTGAAAACTATATATTTTAATAAGTTAGTAAATATTATTCATTCCCTCTATTCAAAGCAATAGGAAACAACTATCATATTAAATAGTAAGATTAATATTATATTGTTGTTCTGTAAAAATTAGTCTTTCATATAACACAAGATATCAAAGGAAATAATTATTGAATTTAATAGAAGATTAAATAAATGATTCAAGTAAAATATGGTAAACTAAAAGTTTCATGTGACTCAAGAAAATTGGTATTGTGTGTAACATACACCATCATGTAAAATTTTACTCTTTTAGAGATTTTAGGGTGTTACATTCTTGACACCATACATAAATTCAGTCCTCTCAACTTAAACATGATCTCAGTAATCAAGGGTTTTATTTTTGAAAATACCTCTATTGAAATACCAAATCATGAGAGGGGTTGGTAAAACATCCTCTTAATAATATGGAATGGGATGTACCAAGGTCCTACAAAATAACACAAAAATAGATTCCCATGTAAGGGAACATTGGTGGAAAGTTAAGATATATATATAAAGGAGAACCATATATATTTATAGAGAGTGATAGAGGATATTTATCACAATAAATTGAATAATAAATTGGAATATAAGGATATAAAAATAATAAATATGTGATGATGGAGAAGTCCATACGTTCATCAAAAATCAAGGTACTAAGATAAATTTTTATTTCAAGACCCTTCTCCTAACTATAAAGAATTATTTTTCTATCTAAGAATATAATGAAATATAATTTCCTAATACATTTCTATTTTATAATAATAATTTTATAAATTGGTTTTGATTCAATAAATTTCTAATTCATCCCTTATTCGAAGAAATTCATATTCAGGAATGAGTTTTTATGCCTGGGCACTGAAATTTACTTTCAACAAAACGTAAGATCTATAAAAAGTGAAAATTGTTTCTATATATCTATAATTAATTTCCAAAACAAATTTGGTTAGAACATGTTGTATATTATGAATAATTATCCATATAGTGAACCAATACAATAACATCTAAAACCTCTTCCAATTTTCAACTATAACTATTTCGTAAATCATTAGCCTTATAACCCTTCCAAAATATCACAACCCCAGATTTTAGAATTATATCTAAGGTTGTGAGTAGTATCTAATTTAATGTATTAATTTAAGTCATATGTTTATCCAAAAAACATTATCTCAGCATCAAGGACATATTAAGGATTATCATTCCCTCAACCATGTGTTTTCCAAAATGTTCAACTTGCTGCTGAACCACTTTTCTTAATACTATTAAACATATGTTCTCAAATAATTAATGAAATATTACAATAGTAAAATACTTTTATATATTTCATAATTCTTATGGTAATAATATCATCAATAAAATAATTTCACAATCTATTTTACTGATACAAATACATAATCATATTAATCATTCCACTTTATCTGTATCGATAACATAATCTTATCCTTGATCCCTTAGCTTCTTTTGAGGTATATTCCATTAATGATTGGGGAATTTATTTTCATAGTGACCCATTTTACTATAGTTAGAAAACTGAATATAATTATTTTATTTATTCCTTTTACATTCTTTTTTCTAGTGATAATTTTCACCATAATTATATCAAACTACCAATACTTTCAATTATTTACTAGAGTGATTTCTTCTATAGTTATCACATGTTGGAAAATAATTATTTCCTCTATTCCCTATATCCATGATTTACTCTACCATCCTATTATTCTATTTTTACCCATTGAATCCATATAGTTTGGAAAATTATTTATCTGTCTTGATAGCACATAAAACTATTTCATCGTATGAATAATAATTTTGAGAGACCATCGCCCTTTGAAAAATTGGGTTAAACCCTTTATATAAATGGGAAATCGTGAATTCTATACTATATATTTAATCTATATAATACATTTATAAACATGAAAAGGTACATTCATACTCCACAAAATATTCTTCCTCTTTTTTTAAACTAAGAATGTTTCTCTTCATCTTTTTTTTGATCATGAGGGAAATATATTTCAGAGAATATTTTATTAAAACCTTTCCAGTCAATGAGTTCTATTTCCACTTCCCCATATTATTATGGATCAAAAAATACCATTGATCATCATATCCACTCATAAAATACACTTAATTAGTAACCTTTTCCTTTTAACCACATCTTAATGCCACAAATATCTTCTTCAAAGACTTCATCCACTGCTCATATTCCATTAGATCAATAGTCCCACTAAATAACAGGGCCTCTATCTCATAAAATAATCGAGCATTGGAGAATCTTGATTTGAAACAAGTTTTTCCATCTAGTAAATAGTAGTTTCATAACCTGATTATGTTTCCTGAATATATTGACAACTTTATTAGTTTCAATACCAGATATATCGGCTTCCTTAGTAGGGTAACCTCTACATAGCCACAAGTATTGATATATTCCTTCCATCTAGGTTCCATGTCTAAATAATTGAATATACTAGATTAGTTTATATGTTTATTAATTTTAAATAATAATTTATACTTCCAAATATGGTGTAACACTCAAAATAAAATAAAATATATGAATTATTAATCTTGGAATCCTAAACATTGGTTTATTTGGTTAAATCATAACTTTTAAATTTCTTTTTTTTAAATAAGATGTGAATTTTCATTAGAATATCCCTTTGGAGTGTCAAACTAGGTGTACAGTAAGGAACATTTTTGGGTACCAAGTAATGATCGATTAAATCCATACAAACCTTCTTCTAGTTATTGCCTTAGGTGCCTCTGTTCATGAACTACATCCACTTATAGTATCCAGACAGAGATATATTCCTAGGAAGACCCACAAAATATCTTCCTTTCCAAAAATTTAGGATGTTATTATATAATCATCATCAAATTCTATCATAGGGTTATGTTTCCAAACCCATGTTTTCATAAAACAATTTCCCAAGGATTCTAGTAAATATTCTTTGATACAAACTATAACAATACCAACCCCAGTAGCTTAGACTTGTTAACATAATTTATCACATTTTCATAGATATATGATTCAAATCCCTCAGGATAGAAAAATTTAGCAGTTTTTTAAAACTAAAAACATACATGACACAAATTTTATGTTGGGAAAATAAAATAAATCCTAAAAAAAGTAAAGGATCATCATCCTTGACACTCATTCCAAGAATCCGTCTTCATCTCCCAGAGAAAGGAACCATAATAAAGGGTGATCTAAGATTATTAGAATGGTTTAAGTATAGGTGAATATATAATGAATAAATAATCATAATAAACATGGAATTGTAGATAATTGAACATACCTTCTATTTAATCAATAACCTGAGCGTGCTATAGTAGGAAAAAAAGATGATCAATTAATACTATATAAATAATCACATGACCTTGAAACTTAACCATAAATATTTTAACTAATAAAATAATCACATGGGATTACAATAATTATGGAATTAATAATTTTGGACGCATTAACTATCAAGATCATTCCTCAAGATAGTTACTGAAAAGATTTAAAATAATGAAAATTTAATTCAGTGGGTAGAAACCCGTGTGATTTGTCCAACTGATCCATCTCATAAGACAACCGATGTATTGAGGAGATTGAATTAACCAGTCCCCAAACCAAGGAAAACCATTAAAAAAATTCATTATATATCTAATTATATATTTAATTCATATACAATTGCCTTATCAAATATTAATATTGAGTAAAAGATACAGATTTATCAATATTTTCACAGTTAATCAAATAAATATTAAAGTAAAAACCATATAAAAAATAGAATAAAATTTATGAAATAATCATATAAATTACAAAATAATATTGATATTTAAAAGAAATTTAATTTCAAATGAAAATTATTACAATAATGAGATTTTTAAGAGAAATTTAAACATCACAAAAGAAAGTGCGATTTCACAGTAACTTTTAGCATTTGACAGTTTTGAAGTCAAATAACATTGAATGAAATGATTTAAATTGAAACTTAAAATACCCTAAAGAATAAATTATTCATGATATCAAATTTCAAAGGGGTATTATATACATCACATAAATGTAAATTGATGTATAATAACAAATAATTCTTAATAGAATGTAAATTGAGATGAAATCAATTATATTACGATCCATTTTGATTGAACAATATTTAAACTCATGTATAATGGTTTTAATCATGTTATTAAAATTTTAAAGAAACATATTAATATTTATTATATCATATATTATTATTTTATAACACATTAGTACCAATTCTTTAATAATTATTCATTGTTTTCATTGTTTTTAGTGTTAATTTCTTTACTTTTTTATGCATGTTTTATCATCAATGATCGAGTTATTGAACCTATTATATAGTTATTTCATATCCTCATTAATAATAAAGAAATAATTAACTTATTTTTACATCAATTATATTTTTAAAACCAATCATTAATAATGTTTACAAAAAATGAAGTATGTTATGATCAAGGAGATGGTAAGTTGTAAGTACACATGCGTAACTTTTTTAAATTTTCAATGATCATTATGGAATTGGGGTAATTAAAATTTAACATTATAAAATTTTAAAAATATCATATAGACCATATTATTTTATTAACTATACTTATATTTATCATTCATGTGGTGTGGTGATGAAAAGAGAGTCCCATCGAATTGTGAAGGCTGTAGTCCACACATACACAAACAATGTTATCATCTTTAAGTGTAAAAAATATCTTTCCATAATAATTAATATTTCAGGAAGATCATAATTAATTCATATAAATCACATATAATAATTAACATTATTCTTTATCACCTTCCATATAAATTATTAGTGTGAGAATAATCACATCGCTTTGTGAGGCAGTAGTCCACCATATATAAGAGTTGCATTATAATGTCACCTAAAAAATTTAAAGTAATTATATATATAATATATAATGACTCCAGAGGTATAATAAAGATTCAAATATCATATATATAATTAATATCTATAAACATACCCAACCTTGAGTGGTGGTAATGTAAATATTAATGACATTGATTCACGATGCGGTAGTCCGCCACACACATAAAATGATTTCATAACCCATTTGATGGAAGTTTGTGTTGTTGTAGTTTATAAAATTAACATAAAAACATATAAGTAATTTTAATATAATTATGTTATTTTATAATCATGTTATAATATATATTAAATGTGGTGGATAAAAAAAAATAAAGACATTCAGGGACAAGCATTACCTCTTCTTCAGGTATTCTTCTTAGGCTTGCACTAAATCCTTCCTAGGGTAGATTTATGCCAAAAATATTGATTATATAATTAGGGGAATGAATAAGGGGAGTTATCTGGATAGATCATGGATAGTAAAAATGGATTGATAGTGGTGAAGAAGGGGGGAAAGTGAGTTCCCTTTTATAGTTGAAGATGAGTGACATTATTATAAATACTCAAGAGTATTCATTATTGGGAAATCCCCCTTACATCATCTAGATACAAAATTGAATATTATTATATTTTATGGTTCATGTGGTCAATAAAAACCCCAAAACACAAGAATAAATTCATATTTATAATTTTATTCCTTAACATCCAAGTTTCCCTATTTTCACCATTTTGGGTTTCACTATGATAAATAATTTTCCAACCTAGGTAATTTATCCTTTAATAGTTAATTAAATTGGTAATTATTATAAAATATAGAACCAATAATTCCAAATATTATATGTAATTTATAAAATAAAAAGGACATGTGTTTTGAAAATTAATTTTAATATAATCACATGTAATGCGTGAAAACACTACATTAACCATAACTATGATAATAATGTTTTTACTATTTAGGGGTCAATATCATCATTATAAAATATAAATTTGTAAATTAATAGACCAAATTTTTTATTTATTAACATTTAAAAATAGCTTGATATAATATAGTATTTTTAATAATTTTAAATCATTTAATAAATTATAATTTATTATAAAATAACATTAATGACAATTTTAACATTATTTATTTATTTTTGATTTAAAAATATCAATAAAAGGATATAATTTAAATATAATAAGTTAAAACTTATGTAAAATTATATATTCACATAAAAATTAATGTAATATAGTACTTAATTCTATTTTCTTCACTTTTAATACTTTTAGTACCATTTATTTTAGTTAAATATTGCCTAAATAATTCATGCATTCACGTTTCTTAAGTAATTACATAAATTATTGAATCTATAAAAAATTAAAATACATTTTATTGAGAAAAACTAATTTAACTATCAAAATAATATCTATAACCAAACATATGATGATTTTCCCCATCCCAAAGCTTTATAAATATTAATGGCAAGGAATGTTCAATTTTTTGTCTTTTTTCCTTTCTTAACTTATTATATGGGTTACTTTCATGGACTAGTATCCCAATAACTCATACATATCAATCCTAAAGTGTTAAGGGTATAAATAGTTATATAAAATGGGTTTTGGATAAGTTGTTAGGTCAATTTATACCTTATATTCTATGTTTGACAACAAAGTAAACTCATTTTTTACTTTAATCACTATAATTAATTTTTACTATTTTCACTAATAATTATGGTCAAAAATTGAAATGAAATTATTATATAATATAAATTATTATTATTAAAAACATTTTTTTACCTTTTTTAAAATTCAACTCACTAAAGTGGAAAAATTTAATTTAAAATTAATCACATAGATTTGATGGGAAAGAATGTTTTTAAAGTGAAAAGGTCTAAATGTTTACAAGGATTTTATATATAAATTCAATTTAAAATGATTAAAATTACATTAATGGGATATCATGATATATAATTGAACTAATTTTACTTTAATACCAATTATAAATATAATTTATAATTACAAATAAATTAAACAAAAAGTCAGTTTTCAATTAAAATTTAGTATTTTTCAGTCTACATCAAAAAACGAAATTTCATAGAAAAATACTAAAAATTCTCCAGAAGTTAATTTTGATGTTCTTATTTAAAAAAAAATTAATTTTATCAAAAAAAATTCTAAATGTTTCATAATTCTATTTTAAATTATTTATGCTGAGCATGATTAAACCATATTTTTTAAAAATTTCTGTTTTCAAAAAGAATTATTTTTATTTTAAATAATTATTTTTTTATGGTCAATAGAGAAATAATAAAGATGTAAAAACTATATAATTTCAAAATTTCGTTAATCTTATTCATTATGGAAATTCTAACATTTAGGCGATAACTATCATATTAAATAATAATATTAATAGTATATTATTATTCTGCAAAACTTGGTCTTGTGTGAAATTCTAGATATCGAACGAACTCATTATTGTAGGTAACACAATATAAAATAATTTTTGTGTGTAAAAAAGTTAAACTCATTATTGTTTATAATTTAGGCTAACTCAATATTTATTATAACATACTATATCGAATGAAATGTTTTTCTTCTATATATTTTTTGACTGTTACAAGTAGTATAGATAAGAGATAATAAGGGGTTCTCTTTTATAAGTGTGGTGGGTGGTAAACATGAATATACGTGAATTTTTTATATATAATAATTTACAAACACAAATGAAGTGGCTCAAAATTATCAAATAATTATATATGATAAGGATAAGGTCAAGATAAAACCTAATAATAATGGTTAGTCAAGTGTTTCATGTTATTTTTATTCCATATCAATTTATTTTAACCCTTTTAAATCATTTTACTCTCAACCAAAGTGGTAAAAATTACCATAGTCAATATGGATAAAATTAATTTACCTTATTGTACATTATTAATTATATTGAGTACAAATATATAATCCAATTCTAAATGATTTAATTTCTATAACTGATAAAAATAAATTTTAATAGATTATCATAAAACCTGATGAAAACCATTTTTAGAAAGAAATTTATTTTATGGGGAAAAAGATTTTATATAAAAAAATGATAATGTCAGTTTCAATGGAATTAATCAGACTATTTGAAATCAAAGGGCTCGATTTTCTTTCAAACCAAGAAAAAATATAATGAACTATTTCCTTATGTGATTAAAAACATTTCTTAGAGTTACAAATTGTATAAGAAAATTTTTCTAAGTATAAAAATATATTTTATATTCATTATATTACTATCTAAATATAATTTTTTTCTACTAAAAACTATTCATAAAATTATAAGTTATTATTTTCTTCTTATTTTTTTCATTGTGGTGGAATTTGGAGAGGTTCTTTATCTCTTTTCATTGAAGAAATTTGGGCTTTTTTTCATTCTTCCTTTCATTGTTGTAGGTCTTTTTGTGACCATCATATTTGTCTCACAGGTTTGTGTTTTTTTTGAGGTCGTTGCTTGCTATTGAGGCTCGTATCCATTTCAATCTTTACTCTTTATTCCATATCTATTAAATTAGGTTCTATTTTGGATGGATGCAATGGATTTCATGTGGGTATCGGTCCTTCTCCATTTTTGGTGGCCTTCCATTCATGTGCTTCTTGCTTGTCTTTGGTTCATTAGGATTTATTTTGGTGGTTTTTTGATTTCATCCTTGATGAAGAATTATTTTATTGGTGATGTCATTTTATCTCTTTGACAATGATATTTTTTTTCTAGTTCTTTTCATGATTGATGGTTTTGTTTTCGGTTGGTGTGATATTCAGTGACAATTTTTATTCTGGATGGTTGGTTTTATGGTGACAATGATGGATTCTAGGGGACAATTCTAGCCGACGAACTGGTGTTAAAGAAGGGTTCAATTTTGCAAGAGATCTATTTATGCTAGCAATGTCTATTAATGTAATTATAATGGTCTTCATTGGTTTAAATGATAGTGGTGATGGGATGTAAATAAAATGGACTAAGGAATCGACATCAATGGATACTGCACTGTCCCCTATGCATCCCGATCATTAGAAGGTGAAAATGTTGCCATCTAGTTTGAATTTTTATCTCTTGAATTTTGAAATTACGTATGGTTTTAATTTTGAACTCTATTACATTGAAATTTGATTTATGTGGTTTATTGATATTTTAGGTTTTATGTTTTTTATTTACTGTGAAAGGCATGTGGGTTCCCACTTAACCCCTCAAAAGTGTTTTAATATAAAAATAAAAAAACCATTTTGGAGGAGTATTTTTCACTATTCTCCAAAAAATAAAATATTTATAAACAATATAAAAACACAACCCTAATATAATTTTAATACAATTAATTCTAAAATGAAATTATTTTCATCAAATTAAATCTATAAAATTTTTAGATTAAGGTTTTAATCATATTATTTTATAAAGTTATGTGCATTATGTTATTGTTTATTTATAAAGAAAATATTACTTACTATAAATGAAGCTATAGTGGTACATTCAACCCCATTATAAAAAATAATCCTTGAAATTTCCATAATTTAATATCATGGAGATATTTATTTGTTTTCATCATCGTAACTTATTTATGTTCCCATATAATCCCTTAAATCTTAAGCCTTTTCCAAAGTACCTTTACTAGTTGAATCATCCAATTCTTCAACAGTTTTTCTCTAGTATTATGAATTTTGATAGGCTCTTTATAATAAGATAAATCATGTTCGAATTATATTTATTAATAGGTGAGAACATTTTTTGGGTATGACATGAACTTCCTCAATAATGAGATAAGGGAAATAACATGAACATTAGATAGTCTTGGTGACATTACCAAATGGTATGCTTAGGATCAAATTCTTTCTAAAATTTCAGAAGGCCCAATCTTTCTAGGACATAGTCTCCATTTATTTTCTAGCTTTATAACACCCTTTTATAAGGACACATTCAAGAAACCATTATCTCCCAATTGAAATTCTAAATCCTTATTTCAATTATCAACATAGTTTTTTTGTCTACATGGATATTCTTTAATATTTTTTTATAGTTTTTACCTTCATAATTCTCTTCTATTAGATCTAGGACTACAAGTTTCTTTTCACTAACATTCCCCCCAAAAGTTTTAGTATGTAACCTCATTCCACAAAATTCATCATTTGGTTACTTTTGAATGCTTGAATGGAAACTATTATTATATGAAAATTAAACAAAAGGAAAATATCAATCCCATATAACTATATAGTTAATTGATAACAAATTAATAATATAATATAATATCTAAATAGTCCTTATATACTTCCATAAATTTTAGGATGATAGGAAGTTCTCAAATGTACCTCAGTGTCGAGAGATTTCTGAAGAGTCTTCCAGAATTTTGATGTAAATCATGGATCATGATTTGATAAAATTGAAAGAGTTACAACATTAATTCTTAAAAATCATTAATAGAGAGCCACACAAGATCTCAATGGTTAGATTATTATTTATAGTTATGAAATGTTATTTCATGGAATGGAGATAAAAAATAACCGACATGGCATCATTCATTCTAGGATTATTTGTCTATAAAGTGATAATGTCTGTAGTAATATCTTCCAATTTCCACACAGGAATAGGTTATGGTTACATGGATCTTCTAGGATGTTCTCTTTTAGAAATTACTTTCTAAAAAACTATGAATATTTATATATAGTATGCAATTTACCATTTCATATTATCCCAAAAAATGATCCTTCAAAACTCATTTAATTTTGGTGATACTGATGTGTATAGAAATATTTGTGCTATGATAATCATCTAGAAATTAAATAATAATAACCATCATGGATGGAAGACATAACCCTTTTCTAAATTTCAATATACCATCTCTATATATTAATTATACTAAATTCTCATAATTCAAAAGATTGATTTTATTTTGAATATTCTTATCATGAATATGGGAAATTTTATTTTCTCCAATAAGGATGGTTTTCAAATATTTTAAAATATATTTTATGTTTACCCTTCCTTAATGACTAACATATCCAAAACTACTAATTCAATGAATGTAGGATCTTTTTCGATTGTAATTTTAATCAAAACTCTATGATATTTACTATTACATGCCAGATCAACATTTTTTCCTTCATAAGGTGGTAGTGTATTGAGATATCAAAATATTTGAGTAGTTATAACCACCACATTTGCCCCAAGTTGTTCTCTTCCTATGAGAATATGTATTTAAAACTTTTTTGGTCCCAATAGAGTTCACATATTTAACCATAAATTTTATTGTTCCATATCTTCCATTCCAAGATTATGGTTTCCAACTCAAGAGCATGGATTATATAATTCAATTCATGAATCATTAATTTCCATGATTCATAGGAAATAACTCAATCATTATACAAAAGACACATCTACGTATCTTCTTTGATACCTCAATATATATCACAAATACATACCTTCTTAATGGAAAATTCAGTATCGATGTATTGACCAACCGCCTCATTAATTATAGAAAACATTACTTACATTCATCTAACTGTGTGAACATAAACCCTTTCATATCAACTTAGATGATGGGTCAACTAATCAAGATTTTTTTAGAAAAAATCACCGATAGTAACTTACTAATACAATGAATCTATGTACCTCAGTTATATACATTGGAATTGGTTATTCCACCACTTCCTTTTTCATTCAAGGGTTAACTAAAATTCCATCCTTAGAGATAATATGACCAAAAATGAAACATTATGAATCCAGAATTCATATTTGATAAATTTTTCATATAACTAATTTCTATAAGTGTCTTATAATTTATTCTTGAATGAATCTTATGATCATTATGAAATTTATAGTATATCAAGATATCATGAATAAATATCATAATGAAAATTTTGAGATAATACTTGAATACTCAATTCACCGGATAAATAAAAAAAGATATCGTATTTATTAATGCAAAGGGAATTATTATAAATTACTAATGTCCATACCTCATATGAAATGTGACCTTTTCAATATACTCCATATTTAATTGCAATTAATGAAACATATAATGAAGACAAATATTAAAAAATATGAGATACCTAATGTTTATCAAACACATCATCCACAGATGGAAGTTGATACTTGTAATTTATAGCAATAAAATTGATTTCCCAATAATAGATGCATAACCTCATAGAACCATATTTCTACATAAGAAAAAAATTGAGTCGCCACATCGTGAAATACTATGGTGTATAAATCCATCATTAAGAAAATATTGTAGCTGTTTCTTTAGTGTCACTAATTTCATTATATCTATACTATTGGGAGTCGTGGATATAGGTTGTTCATCAAGGATGAGATCAATACAAAATACAACATCGGGATTAGGTGGGTGTCCATATAGTTGTTCATGACACACATCATTATATTCATTTACAATAGGTACATCATATATTATAAGGATGACTTTCTCATTAATAGGTTGTGTATATTCATCTTCTCCAAGAATTCCATTGAGGAGATCTATGAGACCGAGATCCTGACATAATTCAGATGATGTAGTCTCCCCCATGAAGATAAGAAATTCTACATCTCCATCATGAATCATAATCTCTTTATCTAGGAAATAAATTTTCACACAATAATTTTAAATCCAATACATACCAAGTATTATATGAAATTAAACCATATTTATAACAATGAAGCTTGAAAATAGGTTATAACTATGTGTTAAAATGTGAAATATCTTATATATAATTGTTTCAATAAGATTTTCACTAAGAGTATTGATTGAAAAATCCTGTATTAAGGTGATAGGTAAATAAAAAGGTTTCTTGGAAAACATAGATGATATAAAGGAGTTTAATTATCCATAATAAAAAAAATCATTAAAAATATTTGAGATTATGATAAAATTACCAGCCAACACATCTTCAGGAACCCAAACCTCATCTATAGTGATTATATAATATTAATCTTTATCCCTTGGAATTTTTTGAGAAACATTCCCTTGACACTTGGGGAATTCATTAAAATAATTCCTTATCTCATTATAGTTGAATCATTGGATATTAGTGGGTTCTTATTTTCCCTTGCATTAACGATCCTGATAGCCCTTTTCTCTACACATGTTTAAAACATTCACTCCTATAAAATCATGTTCTATAGTGTTTTAATACACATTTTTTACAGGTTGGAAATTATACCCTTACATTATTTACTTTTTTCATATTCATTTTTTTAATGTGCTCAACTACCCACTTTGTTTCTTATTTTCCATGGAAAGCATAAGACTTAGCGAATTATTTCTATATATATATGAAACTTGATATTATATCCCCGTATAATAAATATTTATGAGATAACAATTCCATTAAAATTATAGGTTTTTTCCATCATGTAAGTGACCAATTATAATTTTTCTATTGCATAGATATTATAAAATATGAGTTTCTAACCTTGTAAAGTTATATTCGTATTTAGAATCATTTTATCATTATTTTATACTTTTATTGAGTAATTTTGTCGCCATATAAGTTAGTTTCTCCTAAGGAAAATATTTTCTAAATAATATTTCCTTGAAATTATTCCACTAAATACTATTTATTTCATCTGAATAATTAGTGTTCTATATCAAGGACCACCATTTATCAAAGTACTCTATAAAATGATAAATTTCCATGAAAAATTCTATATTTCACTACTTCCCAAAGTTATGAATATCTTCCCCATTGACTTATTATATTTATCAATTAGTAATTATTTTTTATTCCAATGGAATGTTGTAGGTTAATATAGCATGTAGTGGTCCAATATAAGTTCACCATGTTGTGGATCAGTAGGTTTTTCCATATGGCCATGGTTATTGGTCATAACATGAGTGAACCACAACATTATAGTTATAATTAGTTCATATCAAGATCCAAATTTATTTTCTTCCCCAAGAGGGGATTCCGTTCATATATTAACTATATTTATATAGTTTATATTTCTTATAATAGGTGTTATTACTATCTTAATTCATAATATTATGAATTTTAAATCATAGTGTATAATTATAAATCTTGAATTACAGTTAACATAAATTGAAAATTATGCATATCTAATAATATACTCATAATATTAGTTTATTTGGTGATATATTTAAATAATAAAAAAATTTCAAATCAATAATAATGGTTATTGAAGTGTGTGTGAATCAACAAAATCATATCCATTGAGAGTGTCATGAAAAGTGTGTAGTTTTATGCCCACTCATCATGCAACAAGCGAAGTTCGATTGGATGATAAACTAGAATTTTCTAGGTGTTTACCTTTAGAGGAAATTGTTCCAAATTGATATTCACTTTCTCATATCTAGATAGAAATTTCATTCCAAGGAAACCAGGAGAATGTGAACCATGTATTTGGAAAACCAAATCCATGATCCCAAGACAATATTTATTAAAAAACAAACAAAAAGTATAAAGTTAGGGATTACATGGCCAAATAAAAATACCAAAAACACCGTGAAAATTTTCTAGGAAACCACACATTCTCATCCTTACCAAAAAATCATGATATTATCCTATACCTAGACTTACCCTAGATAATTTTATAGGGTTATGTTTTCTAATATATGTTTTCCTAAGACTAGTTTCAAAGTTATATACTAAATTTAATTTGATACCAATTATAAGAACCTGAATCCAGTAAACTGGAGATAGTGGTTATATTATACACTGTAAATAGATAAAGTAGGTCTCACATCTTTGTTTATGTAGTTTTTTAGTCTTGGGAGACTAGATACGTCCATGATTATTACATTAAATTTTAAAAAACTAAATTAAAACTTAAATGCTAGTGGGAAATTTATTATTTATTCTGGTATATCCCTAATATAATTTCTAGATCACTTCCATATGTCTTAGGGAAATAACAACATAACAAACTGATTATATTATATACTAAATAAGGGAAATAATACAATTAAATTAATCATAGAATAAATTTTGCACAAATAATAATTTTTAGATAAAAAATAATACAATATGACCAAGAACTAATATCATAATAGGGAATATATCCATGGATGAAAAAAACAACATAAATAATCACATAGATAAAAATAATTTATTTTAGAATAATTGAATTTATAATTCTAGGCATTATAATCTTATCATAAAGGCCTCATTCAATTAAGTAATATGTAAATAAGCAAGGAAATTTCAAAATACCCAAACTAGTTTGTATCATGTGATTTACCAATGTATTAAGGGTTTGTATGGGTCCCCAAAAATCACTTACCATGTCCAATTCATTAATCACATGAAAGAAAATAATAACAATCCATTACATAATCAATATAAACCTTTGTATTAAAAACTATCACATGACATGATAATATTTTACCTACTAAATTAATAGGACAACATGAACATAACCCATCTAGAGAAATATTTTTAAGGTTATAATTATAGTATATTCCACATAAATCATTTGATTCATCAACGAATGATTATGTCAATGTTTTTTAAAATCAATACATGAACCTTTATTTGCAATTGTGATAAAAACATCATTTTCTGATAAAAAATTCAATAAAAATTTATAGAATATTTAGAGAATGATTTTTTAAAATATAACCCTGTAAAATGTATTATAATATTCAAATAAAATAACGGTAATGGTTGTGTAAAATCTTTTCAAGTTGTAAACGTTAAAAAATGGATTCCTTTCACTCTTCTAGTAAAAACTAAAATGTACCTCAATTGGAAAATGAAAAGAAGATTAATTTTAAAGCATAGTAAATAAAGTAAAATATGGTTAAAATTAATTTTAATAATAATTTTATCTTATAGAAATACATTTTTGTAAATATCATAAAAAATATGGAAATAGGATAAAAAAATTTGTCGACCAGTTAATAAATAAGATATCATTTTCTTAAATTTTTTTCCTCAATCAGATTAAGTACCAGTAAGAGGAAAATTAAAAAAAATTAAAGTACCAAAAAATAAATATTCTAGTATAAATAATATGTGTTTTATGAGAGAAATATCATATAATTCCATATAAGAATAAAAAATTATAATTATAAAGGAAATTAGAACTTAAACCCTTACCTTAGACTTTCTCTTAGAGAGATGAATTATGTCCTCATGAATAATGAAAATAAATAAAATAAATAAATTATCAATATCAATTTTGATATATATATTTTATTTCCTAGGTCCTTTAATAATAAATTTTTATCCATTAATTGAATATTTCTTTTTGATATTGGCCACTTATGGTTTTGTACTCATTTTCTCCAAAATTATTCTAGTATATTGATCAAAGTTTAATGTATTATAAAATAGTAATATAATATACAAATTTTAATAATTAAATGAATATAATTTTTTTCATTATATAAAATTTTAGAATAATCCATTCACGGTGGTAATAAAAAAATCACATCACTTCATGGAGGTGGTAGTCCACACATACACACAAAATACATTATCATTATCTAACAGATATGAGAGTCCAAACATAGATGATATTTTATGTTTCTAAAATCAACATTATATCATAAGTATTATATATATTCATTAGTACAATCATTATAACCATCCTATAAAATTAGTGATGAAAAATTAATTGCACCACATTGTGGAGATGGTAGGTCGTACGTATGCACGGGGTGATATTTTCATTTTATATTGGATAGAAAGGAGATTGAGAATTTAGTTACCATTAAAATAAAAAAATTATTTTGGTAAATATACTTATATCACTTTTTAAAAATGGTTATTGATAATTTGGGTAGAGGTTTTAAAAGAAATAAACTTTATAAATCTTGGTAAGAAAATATACCTCTTCTTTTGGTAACCTACTGTGGATTACACCGTAATCCTTCTTTAAGTGTTCTATTGGTGAGATCAGAACTGATAAGATTTTGGGGGGGATATAAGTGAGGAATTTTGGTAGGTATTGGTTGATCTATGTGGATCATGTAGTATATAGAAGATATGCTCGGGGGTTCCATTTTATATGCGTGGTAAGTTTAAAACTTACAAATACTTGAAACATTAATATATAATATATGTCTTACTCATTTCAAGTTTCTCTAAATTGAAAAATCATAGAAGATGATAATTTTAAAGTATAAATTCTACCAAACAATGAGGTTTATGAATTTGTTTTGTGTTATCTTCAAGACTTATCACTTTATTTTTAAACCTTTAACTTACTTTACCCTTAAAGATGGTGATCAATATTATCCATGGTTACGATTAATTATGAATAAAAATTATATTGACAATATTACCTATTATTTATTATAATGATTCCAAATTTGGGATCCAATTTACAAGATTCATAATATGTAACTGGAAAAAATTAATTTTTATAAATTTTTATAAAACACAATGAAAACAATTTTAAGGAAATTGTTTGTTTGAAGCATAAAATTTTTTTTCAGAAAAATTATGTATAGTGTTGATTCCAATGAAATTAATTGAATTACGATAAATCCAAGGAAACATATTTTACTTTAAACCAGACCAATACCAAATGTAATTAATTGTATTATTTTAATTTAAATGTGATTTATGTTTCTTTAAAATCAAACCAGAACTGAAAAAACCTTTATCAATACATGATTAAAAGAGAACTAAAAACATTTTTTATGTGAATTAAAATATTTCATAGATTTCCAAAAATGATTAGTATGTATTTATAAGTTCAAAAATATATTTTTAAATGAATTATATTAATTATTAAATATATATTTGTTCTCATAAAAAGTTTTCATAAACATTTATGTTATTATGTTTTTATTATAATATCATAAAAGTGACATTTTTTTATGTAAATTCCATATTTTATACAACTCACACAAAAATCATCTATTTCTAAAAAATCGCATAAATTTACCCTAATATAATTTTTTACATGATGAATTGATATATGAAATTTATTTCACCAAATTAAATCTATAAAATTAAAGAGTTTATGTTTTAGTCTTATTATTGAATAAATATATGTGTGTTATGATATTGTCTCTTTTGAAATAATAACATGATATAATTGTTTCTTGGGTGCATATTGTCCATTACTCTCAATAAAGGTTCTAAAAACCACTTGAAATAGAGGGAATACTTAGGTTAGAAAGTAGGATCTTTTAGATAGTGGATGATCTATGGCTTCAAGAGGCATAGTTTTGCTGCCTCTTAGTCATCATCATAACTTAAAGAAAGAAGATAAATGAGTTTTCTATCTTGTTTCTAGTTTGTCTTTCATCATTTTAAATTTTGAAATTTGATCGTTCAAGATATATTTAGAATTTATATGGGTTTTTATACTTCAAGTTATCATAATATTATCCCATAAAACCCATCAATATATGTACACTCATTTATCATTTCAACATTTATAAATAAACAATTTATATAATAAGAAAACATATATAAGCCTGTATCGATTAATCAACAATCCTTTTACTTTTAAATAACCAAATTATTATACTTGTAAGTAAAATTAATAATATATATGTCACAAATATTTTTTTTTCTAAAAAACATTAATAAATTTATAATTAATTATAAATTGAAAAATACATATTAGAAAATTTTGAACACACCAAATATTGGAATAATGTGAAGTTAATTCCTACACGTCATAAATGGATCAATAATCATTGATATAGAGTTTCTAAACAATTCAATTAGTTTTTATTTATTTTCTATTATGTCATGTGTGCTATGAAAACATGTAGAATTCATAGATAAAATGGTTTATAAATTAGACATATCAATATAAAATTAAATAATAATAATAATAATAATATAATGGTCTAAATGGTTTTGGATGAATCCCTAAATCCATGGAGAGAGAAAATGATTTTCAAATTTCTAAGATACATTTTTAGGTAACACACAATATATAAACCCTAGATTGAAAAGTGATCATAAAGATGTATAATGTTATAGTAACCATTATATCTATAGTACCAAGATACGAAAAATGATCCATGGTTATATAGCACCCTATAATGATATGTCTATGGTATTACAATACTCACTATCTGTTCCACTGGTAAAATTTTATATAAGTTTTTAGGATTTCCATTGTGCATATGAAATTTATGTTTGGGTTTTTGGTACTAAAACTCAATTGAATGGGGGTGTTTCCATTTGAAACCCTTGGAAAAGTCACTATAGAGGTCAAATTGTAAATGTTATTGGATAGGTGTTCCGTATTAACCTCTAACATGTGGTACAACTCCATCTTATGGATCAGGATCAACTATTTCAATAATATTCTAATTGGAGAAAAATTCATCAACTATCATTATTATATTATCCTAAAGTGTGTTTTCTAATTCTTCCCCTCAATCATTATTCATCATTAAATACAACTGAATCCCAATAATGCCTAAACCTCTAAATAAAAATCATTTTTATCAACATATCAGGTAGATTATTTATTCCATGGATCATATAAAATGACAAAAACTCATCTTGTTTTAAGAATTTGATAAAGTGTAAATTTAAATTGAATATTATTCATCCTAACATTAAACATTGGTTTCCTTACAAGATGAATCACACTATGACATTCATATGGAAATAAATTTTCCTCTCTCTTTTTATCTAACTACACCAAGATCTTAGTTTGCTAAATAATATCATTGATAGATTTTGTTACAACAATGTACACTACATTTACAATGTATAGTGAAAAAACCCTTAGAAAAATAGATATACAAATTAAAACAGTCCCAATACTAGTAAACACATGACCTTTGGTGATCTACATGCTATTAACGTCACCTCCAATGTCAGTATCCACACACTCCTATAGTGAATTAACTTTATAAAATCACATGATACATCCCTGCTTCCCTTCAAATACCTCAACATCTAATTCACGACTTCCCCATGATTTATTACAATATTATCCATCTTAATACTCATAACTCCCACATCATGAGTAATATTAGATCTGAAAAAATATAAATCCTCATAATGTTAATCTGTGAAAATACAAAATATTACTACCCATTTTAATGAGTTTACAATTTATTTTTGGGATCCTACCTAATTATAACTCCCTAGTTAATTAAGAATTTACAGGATTGGTGATAGAATAGGTGAACTCCTAGAATATTACCCAGTGAGTGTGAGTGAGGATAATAGACACTGAAAGAACATGTGTTAGCATGTGGGGACATTCATTAGTCTGACGAACCATTCGATCATGTGGGTGGATCCCATGGTGTGGGGGTTGGGGGCCATGTTTATACAATTAAAATGGTGGCCACTAGTGGTGAAATACCTGATGATCATATTTAAAAAGTTGAGGTGCATTTTTTGTAACAAAGGTGTACTTGTTGCAATGGTATCAATATATAACTAGGAAGAAGTGTAATCGAACTGCTTTGGTTGAAATATAGGATCCACTATAAATAAATTAATCTCTAAATACAAGGGGAATGTAAAACCATAGAATTTAGAAGGAAGAAAAGATTAAATGTTACTACCCTTGTTAACAAGGTGCACCATTCTTTTTATGAGCATACCATATTATAACTCCATCGTTAAGAGAGCTTGTCCTGAAGAAGTGTCAGGATGAGTGACCTCTTAGGATGTTCCATAGGGAGTGTGTGATTTGGAAAATCACAATAAAATAACTTTTGATAGACTATAGAGAAAATAATTAGTCTAATAACTCATTAAGGAACATGAATGGGCCCTAGGGGGAAACAATAGGTGTCCTCGAGGAAACTGATGGAACATAGTGGGCCATGACCCAATGACCATTTTTAAAAATTCAGGTTTCTATACATTGAGTGGGGAAAATATATTACATAAAATACATAGAATAGAAAAATATTTTGATAAATTATTCATAAGTAACCTCTTCCATATCATCATAAACTTCTTCTATTTTTATTTATTACTCATTAGACAACTTAAAATGACACAAAAAAATATATATATATATTCTTTTTATTCCAGTATACTAAACTTTCTAAAAATATTTATAATGTTTTTAAATTGTGAAAACATGAGGGTCCCAGCCACATGATCTATATTTATCTTTATCTTAATAGTCTCACTAACTTTACAAAGATCCTTCATCATAAAATGTAACACCATATGATTTTAAAAAATAATGTTATGTTTGATAGCTTATAAGACACACAACACTGATCCTAAAAACCACGATTATCTTAATATTAATGATATAACTTAGTAATTAAATTGTAATGTATGAATTATATTAAATAAATTATAATATATATATATTTCTAAAATTATATATATTTATTGATAAATACTCAGGAAATAAGAACTTAGTTTTTAACATACATATTATTCTTCAAAAAATAGGTTTTCTTTAAAAATGATTTTCATTAATTTTGGTGAGAAAATATTTTAATTAATTTCATGAGATTTTAGAAAATTTGTTTGATAAAAAAATTCCTTTTTGAAATCATCATATTAAAATTAACTCAATGTGAATTTTTTGATTTTTTTTGATTTTTTTGATTTTTCATTGAACATTGAAAATTACTGTTTTTTCAAATAATTTCATTAAATCAAGTAATATAAATGTCCCTTTATATTTTTGATTTTTTAATTTATTTTAAATATTAACCATGTCATTTAGAATCATTTAATTACTTCCATTATAATTTCTAATGTTGGTATAATTTTATTTTTATGCTGAAAAATAATGTTTTTTGAAAACTTTTTTCAGCGCATAATGATTATCCATTTTAATTAATTAAAATAACAACTAATAAAGAAACAGTTAAAAAACTTATATATATTATATATCTTTTTATATTAATTTAAACTCATATTATTATTATTTTTTGTCACACACTTAATGTAAGTACATATATTGCTTGAAAAATGCATTTTCGTAAAAATGACTTTTCATCACATTTTAAGAGTATAATTTAAAATTAAATTAATTAATTTATGTTAATTGAAATAGATATCATTTGTTAAATATTTAAATAATAATAATTAATATTATTTAATAATAAATAATTAATTTTTTGTTATAATGAAAAGTAAAAATAGAAAAAAAAAATTAATTACTTCACTTATGGTTAAAACAGGTTTACCAGAGGTTAACATAAAAAGATAAGTTTTAAAAGAACGTAAAAAATTATAAAATCCCATTTGTATTATTTATTTCAAACCAAACATTAGAATTTTTTTGATCATAAATATATTCTAGGAAGGATTTGGGTATTCTCATAATGAGGTCTTCTGAGGAGGAGGTGTTGTTCTTAATAGACATTTTTTTATTTCTACTTAGACATTCTTAAAATATTATAAAAACATGATGATATAACAACATATTTATATTCAATATAGTTATATTTTATTCCAAAAATGGAATATTCTATATCAATCTCCTCTCCCATCAAATGGGAAACAACACCATCATTCGTGTATATAGAAGACTACCACCTCAATAACCGATGTAATTCATTTTTACATCATCACATCTCTGTATTGTTTACGATTGTTGAATCATTTATATATTGGTTATTAATGACATATTTATCATTATTTAAAATTAATATATCATATGTTATCTTACCTTAAAATTCAATAAAATATTATAATGTTATTCATGCATACGTGTTTATTACAACCTCCAAGAAGCAGTGTGATTCATATTTTTATTAACACATACCAAGGATGGTATATATACGTTTATTTAATTAAATAATGTTATATTTATTATATAATGTACATTATTAAACTATAAAATTACACTTACCTTTTTTTTACGATGACTTTTGAAAAATGGAAACATTACTCATTCGTACGTACGACCTACCATCTCAATGATTGTAACATAGTTCATTTTTCAAAACCACATATCAGAATTATTTTTAAAGGTATAATTTCTATATCAAAATGATAATTATTTGTTAATTATTATTTTTTATACGATGAAATAATAATATCTTTTACCTTATTCAATATACAAAATTTATTTTGGACATATGTGTAAAATATCGTTGAGACATCGGACATGAACCCAAATGATTAAGTAAATTCATATAACATGATAATAAGTAAAATTAATGGAATAATAAAAATTTTAAAAAAATATTAAGAAAGTAAAAAACTAACATATTTTTATTATTTATAAAGATAAATAATGCACTTGACGAGTCATACTCAAGGTAAGGGCTCTCTCTAAGCCTTCCTTTCCATTGGGTTGTGTCTGTTATCTCTCTAAATAACTTTACCCCATTTTAATGTTATATAATGCATCTAAATTATGTGTATATATCTCTCACATATATACCAATATTATTCACCCATATTTTTATGGGTTAATACATGCCTTAAGTTAACTTCTAAAATTACTTCATTTTGAAATTTCATTTGATTATGATATGAGGAAAAATTATGCAAGCCATTTATTTCCATTTTTCATTCTAATGTGTAGTGAATAATATTTTCAATGTTTTATTTTTGGATATTGTATGGATTATTTTGATGACAATGTTCCAATACATCGTGTTATTATGAGGACTGGTGTGCCCAAAATAAATTCTTGAAATTGATTAAATATATTAAATTCAATTGGACATAGTTTTCTAGAAAATAGAAATAACATATAAAAGGAGGATCAAATTGGAAATATAAGGCCTAAATTGAGTTTAGATAATGGTTTTTACCCTAGGAATAACATATCCTTGGAACTCATCAGGTGTTTGGGTTGAGTCATGCTCACAAGATAATGTTTAAATAAATCAATTTATTAAATTATATTGTTTAATTATCCTCTAAAACTAATAATATCACATAAATAAGATTATGGATGATTTTTAAGGTTATCCAAAGAACCATGAAATCAAGGAGATCTGTTGGAGTGTGTGGAGGAACTTTTGTTGGCGGCCAATAGCTGGATTGAGGATCATCGATTAGCATGCAAAACAATTCTGAGATCTCACAAAATATAATGAAACAAATTAATTATTCATCATGGATTCATCCAAATAATGTTAGGAATTTTATTTATTTGTATTTAATCCTCGTTATTTATTCATATGATGACCATGAATCTATCATCCAATAGATTGATTTATGGGTTAATAATATTGTTGGATGGGCTTATTTACTAGGATTTATTGGGAGATTTATTTATTTAATATTGGTTATTCATTCTTCATTCTAATGAAAACAATCTAAGGAAAACTAAAAATGTCTTGGGTTCATTACTATTTTCATGTTTTCTAGACTTATCCCATCATTCTTGTGCGTTCATCATAGATTCTTTTTTTGACCAGTGGTTTGACCAAAATACCATGAAATCTAAAATTGTGGACTTATTTCATAGTGAAATGATTTGATGTCATATATTTGGACTCAGTATGACACATGGATTGATCTATGAGGAAATTAGTTGCGGATCTGACAAATCATGGGTACCCGATTTTGTGTCCTTCAACGTGCACTGATGGATGAAGTGAATGGATGTTTTCTGAATGGGTTCAAAGACATGATACCAGTGATTGATGATTTAAAGGATTGATTTATGGTGCTACTTGGTTTCAAAAATGGGGTGTGGCTACATGATTCCATGACTAGGTATAGATGACACATGAACTAGATCTGAGTTTCGGAAAATTTCTCTAACACATGACATGTAATCCTATATTTTTCATGGAATGTGAGACCCCAAGAGTGATTATAGAGCTTCTATGGTGAAGTTAAATATCACAAGGACAGTGATATAGTCACATGGCATGTGAATTAACCTATAATCTCAACATATACCTCAGAGGGTACACAGGAACAACCAAGAGTACACAGCCATAGACACGTCGTGTACTCTGAAATGAACTTGTTCAGACATGGTGTGATTGGAAGTGCCATGTACATGGACATGATAAAGAGTAAATGTTCTTAGAAATGATGTTTAATTCAAAATAGAAAAATGAACAGTCAATGATACACTAGCAGGACCCGGTTCCAAAGGTACACGCTTTGTATTACTAGCACAAACCATGTAGTCCTTTAAAGTTGTCTTAAATCCCTTGTCCTCTTCAGCATAGAAATTTTTCACTAGGGTGAATTCCTTATATCCTTTATGAAAGTGTTGGTATGAAATCACATCTTATACTTACCATACAGATCCCTTCAGTGGGACTTGTTGGAAAGAGTTGTTGTAATCCATCTGTGGGACCCGATGTGAGATCCTCTATCGCTGTATTTCCCTAGGTGGAGTTTTTGGAATCATCATGAACAACACTATAAAAGAATCAATCCTCTACTTATAAGGTTATTCCAGAATGATTTGTTGGTATACCCCATGGACTTGGGTGTGATCTTCATCTCTGTATCATTATCTTCAGACTTCCATCTAATTCTTTTTATGGAGTAACCTGATGAGAAGTACATCTCGGATGGATTCGATGAGTGCTATATGACTCTTGGAGTGTGTTCTTATAGATGAGTTATATATATAACCTTAGAGCATGATTCGTAGAATGGAATTATAGTTGTATTTCTACTTTGTGACTATGTGTATTTAGTGATTATATCTGGATATTATTGTTATATGTGTTTTAGACATATAACTGTGTAGAGATTTTTGTTATTCTTATCATTCCTTTTTTGGTTATTTCAGGGTGTCCTATTGTGTATTATTTTTCTCACCACTACACAGGATTTTCCTGAACACGTCGTGTCTTATGAAAATTATAGACCATTTGATGGAGTACAAGAGGGACTAGGACTAGGCAGTGATTATTGATTCGGAAATACTGAGGCATGTTCTTAGGACTATATTGACTGTTGTCCCCATATATATTTTAGGTCAGACTTGTTTTCAGACTATTTAGGGTGTGGTTTTTTTGTACGTCTCTACTTTTCATTTCTATTTGTTGTACTCTTGTTTTAGGATTTAGATGTATTCATGCAAGGATTATAATTTGATTTATATTACATTGTTGTATGGTCTTGGAGATGTGTTCATATGTACAAGTACTTTATCATAAGGCCTTCCATGTTAGTGATATTCCTACTCGATGCTAGTA
Organism: Viscum album; assembly: GCA_963277665.1. Classification (NCBI taxonomy): domain Eukaryota; kingdom Viridiplantae; phylum Streptophyta; class Magnoliopsida; order Santalales; family Viscaceae; genus Viscum; species Viscum album. The sequence goes on from OY728162.1 coordinate 817,559,193, forward strand.
TCCATCCCTTGTCATATTAGAGGCATTCATGGGATGTCGTACCATTGGCGCCATTGGGCTGGGTCATAATAGAGTGGTATCAGAGGAATCATGTTCTACCATAGGACTAGAGTTTGTGAGATTGGTTTGGGGAAGCAATGTTAAATATTTTGAGTTTGAATTTCAGGCTATGGAATCTATTGTTGGTGTGTCAACCGATGTATCCATCAACTAGGGATCTGATCCCTATCTTTTTAATATAGTACATGAGGACACTATTTGTGAGGAAAACATTTGTACATGCATCATAAAAAAAATGTGTTGTGGTTTCAATTTCCTTCTTGAGTTATCTCTCAAGATATAACCATTGATTTCAGAACATCGTGTTTATTTTAAGATTCTTCATTTATGTATGGAAGCTAGGATTCATCATTAGTATCATAATCATGACCCATTAGTTATTAGGAATCAATATAGGGGACTGTTCCAAAGATGTTACCACTAGATGGTGCACAAGTTATACCACCACATATTGAGCAGCAGATGGTACCCGTAGTATTGGCTAATGATGTGCACAGGTTGGGTTCACTTCATGAGTTTTTGTAATAGTGACCCATAAGGTTCCAAGGTATGCTTGACCCACAGGAGGCTAACGATTATCTTAAGAAAGTGATGTCAGTTTTCTATCCTTTTAAGACACCAAAAAAATTATATGGTGGTTCTTGAAGTTATCCTTCGCCATGGATATACAAGACAATAGTGGGGATTGGTGACCCAATCTTATGATTAGGAAACTCTTGCATAGTTAGCGTTTGAGTACCCTTTTTGAGAAGGGGTATCTCTAGATATTTTGAGGGATGAATACATCCCAGAGATTTTGTAGCTTGATCAGCGTAGTAGGGAAATGGACGAGTATTCATTGAGGTTCACCAGCCTCTTTAAATACTCAATGGATATGGTTAAGGATCGATTCTTTTAGTCTTGGACCTTTGAGTGAGGACTATGTAGATACATCTGATCTAGAATTATACCTCTATGAATTTCTACCTATGATGGGGTTCTAGAGATAGATTTGGTGATATAAGGTTTCTTATTTGAGAAGATGCAGACATTGGTCCCTAGTAGTGGGCATACAGGGGAATAAACCATATATGCTAGGAGCTAATGTTAGTCTCAGAGAACTAGATATCCAAGAAATATTATGATGGGGACTTAGGATCAAGGGTATTCAGGTCATGGATCATAATATGGTTCTAGTGAGACTATTGAGAGGTGGTTCTACTCATGTGACAATGGGGGACATCTCGTGAGGGAATGTCCAAACTACCATGCAGTTGATAGAAGACAATTGATGGGTTGTTGAGGTAGAGGACGTGGTAAGAGTATAAAGGTCTGTAAAGAATCAGATGAAATAGAGGATCATGGAGAGAAGTTGGAGGTGGTATACATTTGGACTTGTTATCACCACAACCCCTAGGTTTTCCACACCAGGATAAGGAAGCTAGAGGATAAGGGTGGGGGTTGATGCAGGCAGTCGAGGCTTATAACCTAGGGGCTCTAGGGATGATATGAGGAACAATATTTGTCTTATATATCTTAGTTAATGTGTATAAAAACACATGTGAAATTCATTCCTTTATTTTTACATAGCTGGTTTGTTATATATAGATTCTAGTTGAGCCATTGGCTCAACCCTTGTGCTTTTAGACTCCTACTATAGATGAGTCAGAAATCATACAATTATGCCAATAGTGTGACCAGACTCTTGTATGTGAGTGTTTCTGTTGGGATATCATTGTTGTGACAATGAGTCCTTCTTATTTTATCCTAGTTTTGGACTAGTTATCTACCACTCATTCATCGATAGACTATTTTAGGAAGTGGATGCGGTGTGTCCACATCGATGGGACTAAGTTTTCTATTTTTGGGGAAAATGAATCCTAAGAAGTGTAGGATGGACTAATTCATAGAAGGGTACAGCTGATCACTAATCAGTTGGATAACATGTCCCTTGGTGCAATGGATGTTATGAGTTTTTAGTTCCCTGCAGTGGTGGAGGAGTATTTTGACGTCTTTCCTAAAGATGTTCTAGGATTACCTCGCCTAAAAGTGATAGACTTGTGTATTTATCAATACCATAAGAAAACCATGATATTCCCATCATATTATATGTGTCTGATAGAGCTTCATGAGCTGAGGGTGAAGTTACAGTACTTTTAGAGGAAGGGCTTTGTTAGACCTAGTGTGTCACCCCGATCAACCCCTGTTTTGTTTTCCAAGAACGATGATGAAATATTGAGGTTATGTATGGAATAAAATCACCTAATCTATGTGACCTTTAAGAAAATGTATCCACTACCATGTATTGATGACCACTTTTATCAGTTGAGAGGTACATGATGGTTCTTGATGATTGACATCAGATCAATCTATCACCAGTTGCAAGTATAGGATGGGGATATAACTAAGACAAAAATTAGTTGTCTCTATGGTCACTATGAGTACGTGGTGATTCCATTTAGAATTAAAATTTCCCTTGAACTGTTCATGAGAGTCATGAACCATATCATTCAACATTTATTAGACCAGTTCATTATAGTCTTTATTGGTTATATATTAGTGTACTCGAAATATGATGAGGAGAATGGGAGACACTAGAGTATGATTTTGGATGTACTTCAAGAGCACCAGATTTATGGGAATCTCTCAAAACTCTAGTTATAGATTTAATATTTCTACTTTTTGGGAAATTTTATCTTAGTCGATGGTTTAGTAGTGTACCCATAAAAGGATGTGGTTCTATTATCTTGGGATCCACCCAAATGTGTGATGTAGGTGATGAGATTCATTGGGTTGACAAGATACTGTTATAGTTTTATACCTAATATATCTAGGATATCTGCTCCAATGATATCCTTGACTAGGATGGGACAAAATTGTGTGAGGATATATAGGTAACAAAAGTATTTTTAGGAATTGAGATAGATATTGATGAGTGTTCCCATATTGAAATATCAAGAGGACAATGTCGAGTAGGTAGTGTTTGATGATGTATTAGGAACCATGAATGGTTTTTTCATGATTAATTGGAAGGATTTGATTTCATATGGTTCATGTTAGTCAAGAACACATGATAATAAATACACAACCAATTATATTGACTTAGAAACAGTAGTCTTCACAATGAAGATGTGGTGGCACTAACTGATGGGTGAGTGGTTTATCATCTATTCTAACCACAAGAGTATCAAGTATATCTTCTCTGAGAAGGATATTAAATTGAGATGGATGTTATGGTAAGAGTTCATATATGACTATTACTTCAATAATTTCTCTATTCATAAGTAGGAGAACATGGCATAAAATTCTCTTAGTAGAAGATCTTGTTCGCAGTTACTGAGTGAGGCATCTGAGTAGTTGGCCTCACTGCAGATAGCCCTTGAGGATGGGGATAGAGAAGCTTACCTCCAGACTATTGTTATTATCCCTCTTCTATTAAAATGAGTCTAGGAAGCACAACTTGGTGATATAAAATATGAGACCCTATGTACTTATATATCTACTGGACATGCTCCTGATGAATGTTTTGATGGCGGGGAGCATGCCTTTCTTTTCAGAGGATATAGAATGGTACCAATGATGTTACATGAGGAGGTTATGAGAGAGTTTCATACATATATTTTTTGGTATATCTAGGTGTGTAAAAGATGAACTATGAACTCCAACATCAGTTATGGTGGCCAGGAATGAAGAAGGGAGTTGTACACTTAGTCTCCCACTGACTTATTTGTCAACAAGTGAAGGATGCACACCAAGTTCCAATGGGTTTAGATCAACCCCTTGTGGTTCTATGGAGGAAGTGGTATACGATATCCATGGAATTTGTGATGGAATTGACATGAACATATAGGGTACATTATTCCATCTGGCTGATCCTAGTTCAACTCACCAAGTCGGACCCACTTCCTAGCTATCCAGGAGTAGAGTTATGTGGAGATATTGAGACTCCTCTACGTGTTGGTGATAGTTCGACTATATGGAGTTGTCATTAAAACAATTTATGTCTATGATTATTACTTAAAATATCATTTATGAAAGGTATTATAGAAGGATTTTTTGGATTAACTGAATTTGAGGATGATGATTTTCCCCCAGGTTGACAACTTGACTATGCAGAGCATTCTTGTTCAAGGGGACATGCTACAAGATTACATGTTGGAATTTTTCAATATTTGGGAGGATCAATTACCACTAGTGATTTTTTCATATATAATAGCTACCATTCCACCATTGGTATGATACCATTTGATACCTTATATTTGTGACCATGCAGGTCTCCACTATGCTAGATTGACTTTGGAGGGTTAGCACTTATGGGCCCAGAGTTCTTACGAGCCACTAATGAGAAGGTGTAGATCATAAAGGAGTGGATGAGGACTGAAAGGATCCAACAGAAGTCTTATGATGAATGAAGATGAAGGCCTTTGGAGTTCTAGTAGAGATACCATGTGTTGCTACATGTTTCACCTGAACGTGGATTATGAGAATTTGGAGAGAGAAATAAGATATATCCATGATTCATTAGACCATTCTAGACACTACACAAATTTTTTGAGGTGATGAACCTCTTAGATCTACCACCATATTTAGACCATTTACAAAATGTATTCCATGTGTCTCAGTTGTGGTGGTACATGCATGATCTGTCACATGTTTTCTTCTAGGCAGAGCTAGACATCAAGGATATAGATACCATTGTTGAGTACATGTTTGATATTGAGGATTACAAATTGAGGATCATTCATGGGTGACTGATTACTCTAGTTCATGTCTAATGGAAGCATGAGAATATTTAAGAGAGCATCTAGGATTAGGAGACCCAAATGTAGGACCCATACTCATATCTCTTTGTATATCCCTTTGTTTTGTGTTTTTTAGATGTAAATCTATAAGGTGGGGAGAATGTAGCGACTCATATTTTCCATGTATTATATTTAGATATTGTATATATTATTTTCACGACTAATCACTAAGATGATGTAATGTCCCTAAATCAAGTGATACTAAACCGGTGCCCTGAGTCGAGTCATCACAAGACCTCAAGCACGCCTACCCGTATGCTAGAGGATGCCGATTAATAGCGAGGGTTTAGATTAGTCATGTGCGGATACAATACCCCCTCTATCATAAAAATCCACAGTATACCACAATTTAAATAGAATAAAAATAAGAAAAAACCAATAAAATGCATATCCAAGAATCTCCCAAATTGGGTACAAACCGCATACACCAAAAAACATGTCATGTTAAGCCACAATGCCAAGTGATCAAAACCCAAAATGAAGAAAATAGAATAATCCACAAAATGGTTCTATCTCTAAGTCGGGAACCTCATCCAGGAATGTCTCTTGTCCAAATCAACTCCATATAATAGGGAGCTTTCCCTTGTCTTGCCCGACAAGCATGAAATCTGCTCGGGTTCCCAACTGAGGCCCGATCAGGGTGTGAGTACAACTCAGTAGGCCACCACCAATAGTCTAAAAAAATATAATGTCTAATAGATAGTGCATGAATGTATAAATAAATGTAATGTAATGAAAAGATAGCTTAGGGGCCACTCTTTATCCTTTCATTACTTTTCAATTACTATTAGGATTATTGTGACAAGCTCATTATGTATAACATCCCATCATTTAGTTCATCATCAACATGTAATTCATAAGTCAGATATATACCTTAATCACAAAATAGTTATGGAATTTATCATTCATCATAAGTGAACAAATTAAGTCTTTATCTCACTAGGGATGGGCATATCAAGTAATCACCACACTTAACTTGGAGCCTTAGTCCTGGTATTTTCATTTAATACAACCATTGGTTGCAAATAACATTAGTTCGACTCCCTAACCCATGCATTCCTTGGTAGATTAGAGCATTAGTCTAACACTGCCCATGGGAGGGGCATCAGTCCTTAATACCACCACAAAGTCATGTGCACATACTTATTTATTCATTCACCACACACAAACCATATCACAACCAATAAATATAACAACCATGTTTCACAACAATCAACATGATATTCAATGCCATGCTATAGCCCATTCACAATGCCATTTTACACTACACAACCCTTTAGCCCAATTATATTTCCCAAGTCTCACCCCACTAACCATATTCATCAATTTCCAAGTCATTACCAATACCATGTGGTGATATTTCTCATAAGCCCACCCTATTAGGATTTTCAACATAATTCATTATCCATAAGTCCAGATCCCCATTTATCCAATTTAACCAATTTTTTTTACCATGAAAAACAATACCTTAAGCCACTAATAAGCATAGGTACATTCCAATAATTCATTTTCACTCCCATTAAACATTTCAACATTCTCATTAAGGTCTCTACATGGTCACAAGGAATCCTTTCTCAATCATAGCTAACATCAATGTCTAGAAAGTATCGACAGACTCCATGGGTTTCCCTACAAAGGTCATGTCTTCCTCCATGTGTCCTATGGGGACCATGAGGGTTTCTATTCATCATCTAGACATCCATTGAAAGGAAACTCATCAAATGATAAAAAACACAACAAAGTGTTAACCAAGAAATAAACCCAAGCATGCATAAATATCTAACAAAACATTGGGATATAACTTATAGACCAACTACCTTTAATCTGTTTGAAAACACACCCCTAATCAAGGCCTTGGATCCTGATTCAACACCCATTCAAAGTCTCAACCTATATCTAATCAAACAATAACAGTTTTAGATCTTTACAAGGAGATAAGGGAGATATGTGAACCCTAAAACAAAAAGAGAAGTAAGAGGTGGATTTTCCTTACCCGGATCTTTGATTCTCAAATGACGACACTCCAAATGACCTAGAGATGAGGAAGAATCTCCCTTGGAAACTCTGGTTCATCACTAGTGTTTTAATGGGGAAGAAAGGAAGAAATCTCGAGTTGGGGTTTAAAATCCCAAAATGGCATTACTTTTAAATTTCTCAATTTTACTAGATTGCACGGTTTCCTGGATATTCTTCATGGTAAGATTAATCGTGGGATAACCATGTGAAAGCCTCTGTCCGAGGATGCACAGTTAACTAGGATTATTTCCACAGTTTTCACTAACTATGAGAAAACCATGCAACATGACCAGAAAATCATTTTTCCTCCATTTTCATGTCCTTAACCCTCAAAACACCTGTGAGCCTTCTAATGAACTCTGGGAAACAATTATTTGACCAAAAAAGAACTTAAAATAAAACATAACAAAAAAAACCTTACATTAGATCCTAGATCTCACAAAATCCCCACATTAGGACGACTATTCTTTGAGCCACTCTTACCAAGAACCGTCTAGTTTCTGAAGCAAATAGATCGGGCCATTGGGCCAGTATATATGAATCTCTCCCCCAAGTTTCTTCAAGGATGTTTCCATAATTCCATAAAACACAACCCAAAGGGACAACCTTACCCTGTAAAACCTTCTCACAATGATCCACAGTAAAAACTAGATGTTCCTCAAAGAATGCATCAGACACAAGCTCAATATCATCATCATTTATCACATAAGATGGATCAGGATGACACTGTAAAAGTAGTGAAACATGAAAAAAATCATGCATCCCATGATACCACTGTGGAAGATCCAATCAGTAAGCCACATGTTCAATCTTATCAACAATCCCTAATGGCCCCATGTTCCTGGAGACATTTTGTGCTATCTCCGAATTCAACGGTGACCCATCCATGGTGACACCTGAAGAAACCGATTATCCCTCCGCCACAAACTCAATAGGTCTACGACGCAGATCCTAATATGACTTCTACCTTCTTTGAGCATTAATCATGTTATTTTGAATCAAATTAACATTCTCTGACAGATCCTACACAAGACTCAGTCCTAACATCTCAGATTCCCAACCTCTGACCAACACAATAGAGATCTACATGGTCACCCATAAATTACCTCAAAATGATCCATCTAAATAAAAGCATGAAAACTATTATTTTAATAAAAATAAATTAGTTACAAGTGATTTTCCCGTGAACAAAAAAAAATCCAAGACTCAAGATCTTAAAATTTCCACCAATAATTTGATAGTACACTCAGATTACACATCTATTTGCAGGTGACAAGACATACTCAACAAAACCTGGGTACCAAGTGCCATCTATAATCCCTATGAGAAGCGTGATGTGAAATGAGAGTCACAATCTGAAACTAAGGTTCTCATCACACCAAGAAATCTCATTAAATCTCAAACATTAATCTCACCCAACTAATCAATTGTGTAGGTCTCTTAGATTAGAACGAAATGAGAAACTTTAGTCAACTGATCCACAGTGACTGAGATTTTTTTATTCATCCAAGGAATCCTTGGAAACCCCGCTAAAAAGTGCATCATTACGTCATTCAACATGAATTCTAGAATAGTAAATGACTGTATAAAACCACCTAGACACTAATGTTTAGCCTTCACCAGTTGACAGGTAAGGCACCGTGCTATGAAACCCACAACTTCATTCTTCATCACTGACCACCAATACTGCCTATGCAGATCACAAAACATATTAGTAAAGACTTGAGGTACATCACACCTCGATTCATGGAACTCATGCATCCACTCTTCACACCTACACACCAGTACCATCACATGACCACTAATATAGATGATTCCATCACCACCCAAGTCCCATCTAGAAGTTGACTCCCCACATTTAAGCCTTTCCTTCATACCCAAACACTCTGGATCCTCAATATAGATATCTTTGAACTGAATCAAAAGTGTGGAGTCAATCACTAATGACACAAGGGACGTTTTTCTATTCCCATCCTACACCTCTAGGTGAATCTCCGCAAACCAAGATATCATTTTCCATTCAGAGTTGGATTCCTAAACCACCTAATTCTATGTCATCCAACTCAGATCATACACAACACTATTCACTTTTCCTAGTGTGTAAACCAACTCTAATTTGAAATATTGCATGTACTCAACCCACCTTCTATATCAAATATTTAAATCCCTCTGATATAAATTATTATTTAAACTCTTACGATCAGAAAGCATTGTGAATCATTCTCCAAACAAGTAGTTCCTCCAAGACTATAATCCATAAACTATAGAATCTAGATCAAGATTATGATTACGGTAGTATCATCTATGTGGTCTCAACTACCTTGACCCATAAGCTACAACTCAATCATACTACATCAACACTAACGCATGTACAACACCATATGAATCACAGAACAAGGTTTACCTCTTAACATGTTTTAGTAAGATTAGAATTAGTGTAGTAGTCAACCTCTTCTTCAGTTCTGGGAAAAAAATCATGCATTTTAACACTCAATAATAGAAGCCTTCTTGGTTATGATTGAGAGTGTTGGTGCCAAATGGGTGAAATACATAATGAAAATCTACTAATACCAAGACAAACCCATAAATATCTGAACATCAAAAACACTCTTGGGCATCTCTGAAGACAAGTCAACCAACACCTTTTCTGGATCCACTAACTCACCAGACATAGAATTGACGTGTCTGAAGAAATTAAATTTATTAATCTAGAAATGGAGCTTTGATAGCTTTGTGTAAAGCCCATGCTCTCTTAGTGTACTGAAGATGATGTCAAGATGTTGGGAATGATCGTCTAGGGATCGTGAGTACACAAAGATGTCATCAAAAAATACAACCATAAACTGATCTTGAGAGTGGTGAAATATCTGGTTCATTAGCGCCATAAACACATCCATCACGTTGGTCAAAACGAATGGAATCACCAAAAATTCATACAACCTGTAAATACTCTTGAATGTAGTTTGTGTTACATCAGTATGTTTCGCCGTCAAATTATGGTATCCTGATCTAAAATCAAACTTGGAGAACACTTTGGAACCCCTTAGTCAGTCAAACATGTCCTCAATTATGGGAATAGGTTATCAGTTCTTAAAAATATCTAATTCAACATATTGTAGTCGACATAGAACCTCAACGACCTGCAAAAATTCTTAGAAAACAACACGGGTGATCCCCAGGGTGACATACTAGATCGAATGAATCTGTTCCACTCCAAATCTTCCTGTTGAGCCTTAAGCTCCTAGAGTTGTCCTATGTCCATTCAATTTGGTGGAATGGAAACAGGTTCTTCCCCTAGAAGCTAATAGATCGTAATCTCAACATCTCCCTCTGGTGGTATCCCATAGAAGTCCACATGAAACACATCCTATAATCAACCCACCACATGAGGAAGTAATTGTTTCTCCACTTATACATCATCAAGAACAAGGAATAAAAATTGGTCCCTGAGATCTCTTAACTACTGCTAAAATGTTGCATTATGTCCTTATCACACATCACTCTCACCATGAAGGATATATGTGTCTCTATCAAGAGATGTAAACTCGACGTCGATAACAGTCAATATGGGATTGATACACCACTAAGCAATCCATTCCCAAAATTATGTCAAAACCTGACATATCCAGAACAAACAAATCCTATAGGAAATGATATACACAAACCACTAAGGAAAATCCTTTTCACCACCTTATATTCTCAACTCTCACCCCAAAAAGATTATCAAGTGATATAACTCCACATGTACTTTCCACAGTTAGGCCCAACACTACTATAAATTGTGACGAAATAAGTAAATTTCTAGAGCCTATGTAAAATTGATCATTTCCAAGTGTAGAATACAAACGAATCTTACCTTGAATGGTAGAAGGTCAAGCCTCACCTACTCTAGGTGTAGACTAAACTTATTACATATGGCATGTCCCTCTACCCTAGGATCTAGCTTGAGTACCCTACGCTACACCACCCTGCTGGTATGAATGGTCTCTCCCTAGAGTTCCACGTCCACCATCCCTACCAGTACGAACTATAGAGCTCTTAAATTCTACCTGATATGGGTTAATTGATCCCCTACCTTCACTCTCAACTGATCTCTGTCCTCCAAAACTTTCTATCTCTCAGAGGTTCCTACAAAAACTTTTCACATGGACCATCTTTCCACATGATCTTCACTCAACTGGTGGTCGGGAACACTGACTTCGCATGTGTCATGGCCTGCCACAGTAGTAGCAGCAAACTCGATCACTAACATGAGGGACTGGTTAATTTTTTTAGTCGTTCTGTCTTCTTCTACCTTGGTGGAAATTCTTGAAATGATGCTTCCTACTATCAGAGGCCGCACCACTACTTCTCCACACTAGAACCCCATGTCTGCTTCTAGAGGCCTCATTGAGGTTTCTTTTTGAGATGAGGGCCTGATCTATCACCTCAGAAAACCTCTTCAGTTGAAATATATTTATTTTGGATCTGATCTCATGTCTAACTCCATCCTAAAATCACCTTTTTGTAGTTGCATCCTCTCCCACTAAAGTAGGAACACAACGTTGAAAGTCTGTGAAATGGATGACATACTCCATTACTAACCTTGTCCCTTATGTCAAACTCATAAACCCCATAGTCTTCTCCTTCCATAAGTGTTTTTGGTATTAATTATATAGAATATTTTCATGAAAACTCTTCCACATTATTCCCTATACTTGTTCAGTCTGAGATAAGATATCCCACCAATGCATTGCCTAACCCTGCAACATATAGGTTGCCAAATTAACTCACTTCTCAGAAGGTTTCTTTAGATTCTCATGAAATTTATGGATATAATAGATTTATAACTCAGATTATTCTATACCACCCTCTTCGATAAAGGTCGGAGGGTGTTTCGGCTGAAACCCCCTGGTCATTTTGAATATACTTGGTGCAACCCGCTCTAGGTACCATTCCATCACCTAAATAAAATGAGAAAATTTCTCATAGAACTTCTCTTCCCCATCATCTTATACCACTAGGTATTCCTTCTCTACTACTGGGGGTGAATTATCAGCAACATCATCTTATTGCCTAGCTGGAACACACTTTTGTTGTGGCATTTCTATTCAATGCCAAACACAAAAATTTTAGAACACAACCATGAAAATTTAATGAGGCACAAAGAAAGGATCATCACTAGCAACAAAAAACCATTTTTCATACAACTACCATTGGGATTTAATATACATATAACACTACCCTTGATTATCCTTCCCAATGCCATTGCTAGCATAGGGTAACTAACTCACATGGTAACAAGCCCTACCATTTACACCTTTTAAAAAAAATTACATATCCCAATTTATAACCACCACATTTTATTTCACGTACATTTATTTATTAAGAATCATTCATTAATTATTACTTCTCATTATCATTTACCTTTTTACCCATTTATATCATCCATTTAAAAAATATTTCACTATTTTCATGAAAATAAAATGCATTCTACCCATTATGTCCTGCACACCCTTTAAAGACCCGTAAAATTCAAGGAATTTTTTTCTTAATTTTCTTTGAAATTTTACAAGAACGCAGTTTCTCACAGCACCTAATTCCGAGGCATGGTGTGCCCATAATCTTTTTCCGAAGTTTAGCTCAGGTACGTTCAGTGAATGAACGAGCGGGTTTTTTTTCTAACATTTGAACCGGTGCTCGGAATCGGATTCCGAGGGCACCGTTGGAATCGCAACGCCGATAATTTCTTAGAAACACCTTTTCCAGAGTTGCGTTTTCTCGAGTGTGGTTTTTAAATTTTCAGGTTAAGTAAATGAATAAAACAAATTGGTCACACCATTTACCTTATTTTAATTCGCTTACCCTATGTTATGTGGGTGATGTGGGTCCCACAATATCCTACCCACTTGGTAGGATATTTGTGAGGTGGGGCCCATACGAGCCCCTCCGTTTCCTTTCTTCTAAGTAACTCAGCAGCACCACCTATTAATGAAGTCAACCCATGCGTTTATTCTGGTTAAGAAACGCCTCATTAATGTGGCGGTTTAAGCGTTGCATTTAATTCACTTAATTGTTTGTTTAGTTTATTTTTGAATTTTAAAACTCAAGGCTTGTGAAATAAAAATAATACAACTCTTGTTTTTTATGAGGGGTGGTGTTGAGAGGCTAGGGAGAATTCTCAGGCTCTTAAAGTTCTTCCTCCTCGATGAAGAATGTGAAGTACGCGAAGAACGCGAAGAACGTGAAGAACATGAAGAACACAAAGAACTAAAAGAATGCGGGATCCTCAGAGATCGACGGTGTGGCGTGACGTTCCTTCTTCCGCGACACTTCTACCGTAAAGCTCCTTCCGCGACGCGATGATTCGCCTTCCACGACGCCTTCTTCCGTGATGTGCTTTTCCGCGACGAACCCTTTCTCGACGATGCTTGAGGTAGGGATTTTATTCATTTAAATATTTGGGATTTATACCGATGGAATTTGTTTAAATATTTGTCAAAATAATTTTAAAACCGCTAACATGGTTGGTGCGTACCAACGAACAAGTCCGAACCCACCGTCCCTTAGTTCCTGGTGTGCGGATCGGCGGGCGATGATGAAGCAGGACACACAGGTGTTGCGAGGTCTTTGAAGTGTAGAACCGGTCCCAGGAGGGCTGTTGGTGAAGACAGCAGGAAAATCCAACCACCAGAGATCGTCCGGTGGTCCGCGGAGCAATCCGCTGGGGCGCAGGTCGCCGCCGCGGCTGAAGTCGTGGCGGCAGGCCCCAGGTCTTACGCCGCGCGGGACTGGAGGATGCGGGACGCGACAACTGGCCGCATCTGTTGTCAAGGGTGGCCCCCACGTGGGGCCACGGTTTTGTCCAGGGGGCGGTCCCCGCTTGCGCGGATGCTTGGCTGGCGCCAGCGCGCCGGGCCGCCCAGGCCGGGACGGGACGCGCCCAGGCCGGGCTGGGTCGGACCGGGCTCGAACCCCCTAATACCGAATCTCTTTCGGTGTGTTGCCCATAACGTGAGCTATGTACCTATGATCAATCCACCATCAGTTGAGATGAGATCCTTGGATCGATACTGTCGTTTCGGTGTATCGCACTCAGGGTGTCGGAGAACATTGGGTTCGGCCGGGTTGGTTCGTACACGAAACCAACCGGGGCCTCCGAGCGGAAACACTTATAACTTGAGCTCTGGATGTCCAATTGACGTGCCGTCAACATTGTTAGATTCCTCTTAGTGAGAAGGGACTTTTTGATTACTCCGATCGAGGTTTGGACGCAGTTGGAGTACGTTCGGGTTGGTTTTGACTTAATAACCAATCGGGCCCCTGAGACAAAAATGCCAATAACTCTCAGACCGGGTGTCCGATTGACACGCCGTCTGTGACATTGAGTTCCTATTCACGATACGGAACATTTTGATACATCAACTCCGGACTATGTGTCATTTGATGTATCAGCCCCTCGGCTCGTGGAGCGGACCCTCCCGAATGAGCTTTCCGTGTGTGGGAACCCTAGAGCTGGCTGCGACTGCGACGTCGATGACGACTGTGCAGAAATCCTCCGTGGATTCGACGGCGACGACTATAGCACTCATTGATCCTACGTGGATCAGTGCTATCGATCATGTGTGGGTCAGATCCTGTCTCGGTCAGCGGTCAGCGGTCCTGTGTGGGCCAGCGCCTACAGATCCTGTGTGGGTCCGATCCTGTGTGGGTCATTGCGGGGGTTAGTTACGTATCGATCCTGTGTGGGTCAGATCCTTTGTGGGTCATTACCGGGGTTAGTTACCTATCGATCCTGTGTGGGTCAGATCCTTTGTGGGTCATTGTGGGGGTTATTACCTATCGATCATTTGTGGGTCATTGCGGGGTTTAGTACCTATCGATCATTTGTGGGTCTGACGGCTTTGATGAATCAGTGGCTATACCTGATCATCTTTATCATCATACGAAGAAGTATACCTGTGTGAGCTGAACCTTGACTTGCTTTCCTATGGGGATTGTGTTGTTCCATCTTATGTGGATGTGATTGAACTTGGGCTCGGAGGTTGGAGAGAACTAGAATTGGTGACTTAGGTATATTTATGGGCATATACCTAAGTAGAGTCGGATGTTACTTCGTGATTGTATCATTCATTTTTGGATTATCATTTATCGATTCTGGGAGAACTTTTGGGGTCTCGGGGTCCCTAATGATTATCTTATACTCACCCCTGCATGGGCTATGCCCACACTACGTTGTGTTGGTTGCAGATGACGGACAACGCTGACCGTGGTTGAGGATTGCGAAGCAGGACGGTACCTAGAGGTGGACCACTGGGCGGGATGTACTCAGAGTGGACAGCTGCACCCAAGGAGCTGTGGTGGTTATCTGTACCCACCCTTTAGGTGGGACTTACAGTGGACGGATCGAGGCTGTGGCTCTACTTTCACTTGCTGTTTTCCCTTTCCAGTTGTACTTTTCTTACAGTTTGGGTTTGTATTCTGGCCCACTTACTTTTCCGCACTTACTGTTGTACCCAGTTTTTACTTAGTGCTTACTTCTGCTTGCTTGCTCTGTGGTGTTTGTTTACTTTACAAAGTAAATGCCTTCCCTTTTTACTGGAAATTATGCCTTTGTGCTAGTCGCCAGCCCCTGGCCTATGGAAGGCGGGCTTGGGGTAGTCACGACACTGGCCCCGAGGACGGGTCATGATAAATTGGTATTAGAGGAGTTCGGTTCTACCACATAACTCAGGACTCTGATCTTTTTCTATGTGAAGAAATAGTGTTTAGAGTATTGAGTGTGGTTATCAGTCCAGGGAGTCTAGTGTTGGTGCGGCGGCCGACGTATATGTACACCAGGACCCTGACCTCTGGTTTCCGACTTAATGCACGAAAACATTGATTGCATGTGTGTTTCATGTTTTATTTGTGATTACTTTGTGTCAGCTCACCAGGTATACTATTTTACCATGGAGCACCTGTTTCCTTATCAGGATGGCCCCATGACGGCATCCAGCTAGGGTTCCGAGAGTTGTGTGTGATGACATCCCACCGAGCGACAAGGCCTCGGTACAGGGCCCTTTGGCAGTAGAGGCACCGGCGGTACCTCTACGCGCCGAGCCACCGATGCTACCAGCCCCTGCCGCTGACGATGCACGTCGCCTTAGTGCACTGCACGAGTTCTAGTGTCAGCGACCGCCTAGGTTCTGCAGGGAGACGGATCCCCAGGCGGCCGAGGATTGGCTGGAGGCAGTGGTACAAGTTTTCAGGCTAGTGAGGACACCAGCAGACCTCATGGTGATCCTCGCAGCGAGCCTCCTGCACATGGGAGCAGGAAGATGGTGGAGATTGATGCTCCAGGTACACGATGAGGCATCTCTTCTCTGGAAGGACTTTGAGAGCCTCTTCCACTCGGAGTTCGTCCCAGCCACCCTCCGTGCGGTGCACATCCAGGAGCTTCTGCAGCTGCGGCAGGGCATCTTGACGGTCTCCTAGTATTCGGCGAGATTTACTGACCTCTTTCACTACTCGACAGACATGGTACGAGACCCATTCTTCCAGGCCCGGACCTTTGAGTAGGTATTGAGGTATGATATCAGGGAATCTCTGATCTCCCTTAGTATTCTAACACAGGAAGGGGTACTGGAGAGAGCCCTTTTGATCGAGAGCTTCCTTTCTGAGCCTGCTTCAGTAGCGAGACCTACCGTAGGGCGGCACGTAGCAGAGTCTTCTGCAGTAGACATTCGACGGATGAATCATGGTTCCAGGAAGACCAAACCCTTAGGCAGACGACCTCAGGACACTGGCTCAGCAGTGCGGGGCACATAGCGCGGAGCGAGTCTTTCGAGAGGCAGACAGTGCTATGCATGTGGCGGGCAGGGCCACATGGCTCGTGACTGCCCGACCCGTCGTACCGAGGAGCAGCAGACGGTTGGGGGACCACCCAGGTAGAGGCAGAGGGTCAACCGTGGCGGTATGCAGGGAGTAGGAGGATGAGGAAGAGGAGTTGGCCGAGCAGCAGGTGGTGGTGGGAGAAACATTGAGTCTCTACCACCACCACCACCAGGAGGTACACCCCGACCACAGAGAGCCGGCAGGCAGAGACAGGAAAAGCTCCAGGCAGTGGAGGCCTACGACCACGACATGCCTGATATTATTCGAGGTACTATCTGTGTCTATTACACCCTTGCTACAGTTCTTATAGACACGAAAGCGAGTCATTCTTTCATATCTGCTGCCCTTGTTCGGATCTTGGCGATTTCGACAGAGCCGTTGGCTCGATCCTTATGGCTAGAGACTCCTACGTGAGCATACTCGACATTACGAACTGGTGCCGGTAGTGTGAGCTTACTCTAGGAGGTGAGAGCTTAAGCTGAGATCTTCTTGTAGCAGCGGCAAGGCCTTACGATGTCATCTTGGGCATGGATTGGTTGTCTATAGTCCATGCTCAGATTGACTGTATTTGGCGCAAGGTGCGATGAATACGCACCGACCGGAGCAGGTTCACCTTCACCGGCGAGAAGGGAGCCTTCATAGCATAGGATGGACTCACGCATAGGAGAGGAAATCCCATCACTCATCAGTTGGCTAGCCTCATCCTAGGTGCAGTTGACGTGCGAAGTCCTAGTTTTCCTATAGTGGTGGATCAGTATGCAGACGTTTTCCCTGACGAAGTTCCAAGACTACCTCCTCACAGAGAGGTAGACATTTATATTGACCTGTACCCCAGTACAAACCCCGATATCCACTCCATCATATCGGATGGCCCCCGCTGAGCTTCGAGAGCTACATGTATAGTTGGAAGACTTGTAGGGAAAGGGTTTCATCCGACCCAGTGTTTCACCCGGGGCTTCCCCGATATTGTTCTCCACGAAGGAGGATGGGAGCTTGTGAATTTGTGTCGACTATCATCGCCTGAACCAGGTGACAGTGAGGAACAAGTATCTGCTACCGAGGATTGATGACCTCTTTGATCAGCTCAAGGGAGAACGGTGGTTCTCGAAGATAGACCTTAGACCAGGCTATCATCAGCTCAGAGTTTGGGATGAGGACGTGCATAAGACGGCCTTCAGATGTCAGTATGGCCACTATGAGTTCTTGGTTATGCCATTCGGCGTAACCAATTCTCTAGAAGTGTTCGTGGGCCTCATGAACAGGATATTTCAGCCATAACTTGATCGATTTGTCGTGAACTTCATCGACGACATTTTGATTTACTCGACGACTGAGGAGGAGCATGCCTACCACTTACGAGTTGTACTGGACACACACCGAGAGCACCAGATTTATGGTAAGATCTCGATGTGTCAGTTCTGGATACGTAAGGTCCACTTCTTGGGACACGTAATCTCTGAGGTGGGAGTTGTGGTGGATCCTGCGAAGATCGAGGAAGTGCTAGCTTGGGAGCCACCTAGGAGCGTGACGGAGGTGCGGAGAGTCATGGGACTAGCTAGATACTACCGCAGATTTGTGCCAGACTTCTCCAAAGTTGCGGCACCACTCTCATCTTTGATGAAGAATGGTAAACCCTTTATGTGGTCAGACAGATGTCAGCAGATCTTCTAGGAGCTGAGACAGAGATTTACCAGTGCACCTATCTTGAGGTTGCCGGAGGAGGGAGTAGGGTACGCAGTCTACTGTGATGCATCAGGGACCGGACTCAGATGTGTCCTGATGCATGAGCAGGTAATGATCGCCTATGGATCACGTTAGTTGAGGCCGCATGAGCATAACTCCCTTACCCATGACCTGGAGTTAGCAGAAGTGGTCTTCGCTCTGAAGATGAGGCGACACTATCTGAACATGAGACAGCGGCGATGGCTTGAGTTCCTCCAGGACTATGACTTTGAGATAGTATATACTCCTGGAATGGGGAACGTAGTAGTCAATGCGCTCAGTAGGAGGACGAGTATTCAGTTACTTGGGGAGGTGACAGAGCAGCTAGCCGCTTTGTAGATATCCTTCGTGGATAGAGATGGAGCATCCTTTCTTTAGTCACTCACAGTCACTCCTCCACTGCTGCAGCGGGTCAGAGAGGCACAGTGTTGGGACGCCGACTGTGAGACGTGGCGTGCGTAGATATCCTTTGGATAGGCACCTGATGGTTTCTCCTTTGGAGGAGAGAATGATGTCCTTTTCAGAGGATGTACCTTGGTACCAATTGCTTTACAGGAGGAGGTGCTGAGGGAGTTTCACACTTCCCCTTTGGTTGTACATCCTGGAGTGGCGAAGATGTATGAGGATCTCAGACGAAAACACTGGTGGCTGGGCATGATAAAGGCTGTGGCGGAGTTCGTTTCTTGATGCCTCACCTACCAGCAGGTGAAGGTAGAGCACTAGGTACCAGCAGGCTTGGTACAACCCTTAGAGGTCCCGGAGTGGAAGTGGGACGGGATATCTATGGACTTCGTGACAGGACTTCCACGCACTTCCAGAGGTCACGACTCCATTTGGGTGATTGTCGACCGACTCACCAAGTCAGCTCGCTTCTTACCCATTAGAGAGCAGGGCTCAGTGGAGAGCCTAGGACGCCTCTACGTTCAGGAGATTGTACGACTTCACGGTGTGCCATCATCTATCGTCTCAGATCGAGATGCTCTCTTTACTTCCCGGCTTCGGAAGGGGTTGCAGGAGGAATTCGAGACGCAGCTACGTCTGAGCACCGCCTTTCACCCTCAGACGAATGGTCAGACGGAGAGGACCATTCAGACTCTCGAGGACATGGTTCGCGCATGTGTCCTCAACTTTGGTCGCAACTGGGAGGACCACCTACCCTTGGTGGAGTTCGCGTACAACAACAACTACCACTCCACCATCAGGATGGCACCTTACGAGGCATTGTACGACCAAACTTGCAAATCACCTATGTGCTGGACAGACCCTGGGGAGTCAGCACCTGTGAGACCGGAGATGGTCAAGGCCACGACAGAGAACGTCCAGGTCATCCAGGAGCAGATGAGGACAGCTCAGAGCCGGCAGAAGTCTTATGCTGATAGGAGGTGGATGCCATTGGATTTCGTGGATGGTGACCACGTCTTCTTGCAGGTCTCACCTCGACGTGGATTACAGAGATTTGGCCGAGGAGGCATGTTTCTCCATAATTCATCGGACCATTCAAGGTCATCAGTAGGATTGGCGAGGTGGTTTATCGCCTTTCTCTACCAGGTCAGTTGCACCAGGTGCACGACGTCTTCCACGTATCTCAGCTGAGGAGATATGGGCACGACCCGACGCATATCATTGACCATGGAGAGCTGGACGTTGATGATGGGGAGACTTTTGCGGAGGTCCCGGTGGAGATCAAGGATCGACAGGAGCAGGTCCTATGTGGATGGTCGATTCCTCTATTGTACATCAGATGGCAGCATAAGAACCTCCAGGAGAGCACTTGAGAGTGGGAGGCTCAGATGCGTTCTCAGTACCCACATTGGTTTCCCTAGTTTATGATGAATCTTTACGAGGATGTAAATCCCTGAGGTGGGAGTGATGTAAAGACCCGTAAAATTCAAGGAAATGTTTTTCTTAATTTTCATTGGAATTTTACAAGAATGCAGTTTCTGACGGAACCTAATTCCGAGGCCCGGTGTGCCCAGAATCTTTTTCTGAAGATTAGCTCGGGTACGTTCAGTGAACGAATGAGCGGATTTTTTTCTAACTTTTGAACCGGTTCTCGGAATCGGATTCTGAGGGCACCTTTGGAATCGTAGTGCCGGTAATTGCTTAGAAACACCTTTTCTGGAGTTACATTTTCTCGGGTGTGGTATTTAAATTTTCGGATTAAGTAAATGAATAAAATAAATTCGTCGCACCATTTATTTTATTTTAAGTCACCTAACCTATGTTAAGTTGGTGATGTGGGACCCACAATATCCTACCTATATGGTAGGATATTTGTTAGGTGGGGCCCACACGAGCCCTGCCGTTTCCTTTCTTCTAAGTAACTCACCCGCACCCTCTATTAATGAAGTCAACCCATGCGTTTATTCTGGTTAAGAAACACCTCATTAATGTGGCGGTTTAAGTGTTGCATTTAATTCACTTAATTGTCCGTTTCATTTCTTTTTCAATTTTAAAAGGCAAGTCTTGTGAAATAAAAATAAGACAACTCTTATTTTTTATGAGGGGTGGTTATGAGAGGCTAGGGAGAATTCTCAGGCTCTTGAAGTTATTCCTCCTCGATGAAGAAAACGAAGAAAGTGAAGAACACGAAGAACGCGAAGAACATGAAGAACTCCGGATCCTCGGAGATCGACAGCGCGACTTGATGTTCCTTCTTCCGCGACGCTTCTTCCGTGATGCTCCTTCCGCGACGCGACGATTCCCCTTCTACGATGCCTTCTTCTACGACGTTCTTTTCCGCGACGAACCCTCGCTCGACGACGTTTGAGGTAGGGATTTGATTCATTTAAATCTTTGTGATTTATACCCACGTCATATGTTTAAATATTTGTCGGAATAATTTTAAAACCGCTAACATGGTGGGTGCGGACCAACGAACAAGTTCGAACCCACCGTCCCTTGGTTCTTGGTGTTTGGATCGGCGGGCGACGATGAAGCAGGCCGCGCGAGCGTTGTGAGGTCTTCACAGTGTAGAACCTGTCGCAGGAGGTCCATTGGCGAAGACGGTAGGAAAATCCGACCACCGGAGCTCGTCCGGTGGTCCGCGGAGCAATCTTCCCGCACGCTTTTCCGGAACGGCGGTGCCCGCGGTAGGAGGCGGCAGTGCCCGGCGCACTGCCTGAAAGATCCTCCGCGGCTGAAGCCATGGCGGCAGGCCATAAGTCTCGCGACCGTGTGGGACCGGAGGAGGCGGGACACGGAAACCGGCCGTGTCCGTTGGCAAGGCCGGCCCCCACGCGGGGCCGCGGTTTCATCCAGGGGGCGGTCCCCACTTGCACGGCCGCTTGGCCAGCGCCAGCGTACCGGGCCGCACCCAGGCCGGGCCGGGCCGGGCCTCACCCAAGCGGGCCAGACCTAGACCCGGTTCGGGCCGACCCTGGGGGTATCGGGCTGGGTCGGACCGGGCCCGAACCCCCTAATACCGAACCTCTTTTGGTCTGTTGCCCATAACATGAGCTACGGTCCTCTAATCGACGCACCGTCAGTTGAGATGTGATCCTTAGATCGAGACGGTCGTTTCGGTATATTGCACTCAATGTTTCGGATAACTTTGGGTTCGGCCGGGTTGGTTCGTACACGAAACCAACCGGGCCCTCAGAGTGAAAACACTTATAACTTGAGCTCCGGACATCTGATTGACGTTCTGTTGACTTTGTTGGATTCCTCTTAGTGATACAGACCTTTTGTATTACTCCGCTCGAGGTTTGGACGCAGTTGGAGTACGGTCGGGTGGGTTTTCACTTAAAAACCAACAGGGCAACTGGGATGAAAAAGCCAATAACTCTCAGACCGGTCGTCCGATTGACGCGCCGTCTCTGACGTTGATTTCTTGCTGACGATATAGAAGTTTTGGATAAATCAACTCCGGACTATGTGTTAGTTGATGTATCGGCCCCTCAACTCATGGAGCGGACCCTCCCGAACGAGCTTGTTGTGTGCGGGAACCCTAGAGCTGGCTGCAACTGCGACGATGATGATGACTGTGCAGATATCCTCCGTGGATTTGACGGCGACCACTACATCACTCAGCGATCCTACGTGGATCAGTGCTACCAATCTTGTGGGGGTCAGATCCTATGTGGGTCAGCGCTCAGTGGTCCTGTGTGGGCCAGCACCTACAGATCCTGTGTGGGTCCGATCCTGTGTGGGTCATTGCAGGGGTTAGTTACCTATCGATTATGTGTGGGTCAGATCTTTTGTGGGTCATTGCGGGGGTTAGTTACTTATCGATCATGTGTGGGTCAGATCCTTTATGGGTCATTGCAGGGGTTAGTACCTATCGATCCTTTGTGGGTCATTGCGGGGGTTAGTACATATTGATCCTTTGTGGGTCCGACGGCTTAGATGAATCAGTGGATATACCTGATCATCTCTATCTTCATACGAAGAAGTATACCTGTGTGAGATGAAACTTGACTTGCTTTCCTATGTGGATTGTGTTGTTCCATCCTGTGTGGATGTGATCTAACTTGGGCTCGGAGGTTGGAGCAAACTAGAATTGGTGACTTAGGTATACGTATGGGAATATACCAAAGTAGAGTCAGATGTTACTTCGTGATTGTATCTTTCCTTTGTGGATTATCCTTTGTAAATTCTGGGAGACCTTTGGGGGTCTTGGGGTCCCTACTGAGTAGCTTATACTCACCTCTGCACAGGCTATGCCCACACTACATTTTGTTGGTTGCATATGACGGACAACGCTAATCATGGTTGTGGCTTGCGGAGCAGGACGGTACCTGGAGGTGGACCACTGGGGAGGACGTACTCGGAGCGGACGGCTGGACCCGAGGAGCTGTGGAGGCTATCTGTACCCACCCTTCAGGTGGGACATCCAGTGGACAGCTCAAGGCTACGGCTCTACTTTTAGTTTCTGTTTTCCCTTTCCAGTTGTACTTTACTTTCAGTTTGGGTTTGTAATTTGTCCCACTTACTTTTCCGCACTTACTGTTGTACCCAGTTTTTACTTAGTGCTTACTTCTTCTTGCTTGCTCTGTGGTGTTTGTTTACTTTACAAAGGAAATGCCTTCCCTTTTTACCGGGAATTACGCCTTTGTGCTAGTCGCTAGCCCTTGGCCTATGGAAGGCGGGCTTGGGGTAGTCACGGCACGGGCCGTGAGGACGGGTCGTGACACACCCATCTCGCATGTGTATGCCTGCTATGATGCATGTCACTTATATAAAGAGGTGCCTAGAATGATCCATGAATGAAAAATCTCATATAATTATGACCAAGAGAAATATATCATAAAATTTTAACATCACACCACATGTCCATCACCTAATGGTGAAATATCATCAAATGTAACAACACCCAACAAGAACAAAAATTCCCACCATGGGTGACATGGGTTTCTCCCGTACATGGTTTATCTAATCCTAGGCATGAGATCATTACCAAGGCCCAAAACTGTCCTAATCTCTTAACTATCATCCCCAAATAGTAATAAATTGAAAAGATCTACTATGATACCACTTGGTAACATCCCTGCCTGAGGTTCCACTAAACTGGTGCCATGAGTCGAGTTGTCACAAGACCTCAAGTGCACCTCCATCTATGATAGAGGTTTCCCACTAGCATTGGAGTTCTATATTAGTCATGTGGGGATACTATACCTTCTTTATCAGATAAAGACACAATATATCAACATATAAATAGAAAAAAAAGAAATGACCAATAGTATGAATAACCAAGAATCTCCCAAATTTGGTAAAAACCACAAGCAATAATAAAAATGTCATGTCATGCTATAATGCCAAGAAAACAAAACCCAAAATGAATAAAATATAGGAATCCCATAAATAGTTCTAACACTAAGTAGGGAACGTCATCCATTCATGTCCCATGTCCAACTCTACTCCCTAGTATAGGGCCCTTTCCCTTGTCCTGAACTACAACATGAGATCAGCTCGGGTTTCTAATAGAGGCTTGAGCAGGGTGTGAGTACAACTCAGTAGTCCACCACCAATGATGTCTAAAAAATATCTAGTCTAACAGATATTTTGTGAATGTATAAATAACGGGAATCTAAAGGAAATTAAGTTCAGGGTCCACTCATTAACCTTTTTCTACTTTTATATAACTATTAGTATTATTGTTCCAAGTTCATTATAAACAACACCTCATCATTTAGTTTATCATATACATGTAATTCATAAGTCCTACATTTACCTTATTCC
The DNA here is from genome assembly GCA_963277665.1 of Viscum album. Taxonomy (NCBI): domain Eukaryota; kingdom Viridiplantae; phylum Streptophyta; class Magnoliopsida; order Santalales; family Viscaceae; genus Viscum; species Viscum album. The sequence continues at coordinate 817,583,807 of OY728162.1, forward strand.
CACAATATTCATGGAATTTATCATTATGCATAAGAGAAATAATTGTGTCCCTATCTCACTAGGGATGCAAATATAAGGTAATCACACCACTTAGATTGGAGCCTCAGTCTACGTATTTTCATTAAATACAACCATTGGGGGCATGGAGAATCAGTCCAACTCTCCAACCCATGCATTCCTTGATAGGTTAGAGAATCAGTCCAACCCTACTAGTGGGAGGAGAATTATTACATAATCCTACCACCAAGCCATGTGCACATTCTTATTTATCCATTCACCACACACATACCATATCACAAACAATACTACTAATAAGTATAAATTTTTTTATTCACAACAATAAATATGGGATTCAATGTCATTCCATAGCCTGTTTACAATTCCATTTTACACTAAACAACTCATTATCCCAATTCTATTCCCCATGTATCGCCGCACTAACCATATTAAACAATTTACAAGTCATTACCAATCCCATGTGTCAATATTTCTTATACATCCACCCTCTTAGGGGTTTTGACCATAAATAATTATCCACAAGGATCAATCCCCATTTAAATAATTAAACCCAATTTTATTACAATGCCAAAAAAATTGTTAATCCAATACTGAGAATATGCACATGACAATAATTCAATTTCACTACCATTAAATATTTCAACATGCTCATAAAGGGATCTACATGGTCACAAGGAAAACATGCACATACATAGCTAACTTCTTTGTCCGTAAAGTATCAGCGCACCCCAAGGGTGGCCCTATAAAATCCAAGTCAACCTCCATGTGTCCCATGGGGACCATGAGAGTTTCCATTCATCATATATACATCGATTACACTAAAACTCGTCAAAGGATAAAAATAAAAACAAAGGGGCAACCAATAAATAAACCCAATTATACACAAATCTCAAACAAAACTATGAGATATAACTTATAGACCACCTACCTTGGATACATTGATGAAAGTACCCCTAATCAAGGCCTTGGATCCTAATTCAACACCCATTGTAAGTCTCAACCTATATCTTATCGGAAAATAATGGTTTTAGAGTTTCGACAGGAGATAAGGAAGAAATGTAACCCCTTAAACAAAAAGAGAAGCAAGAGGGGGATTAACCTTACCCAGATCTTTGATTCACAACCAATGGAACACCAAATGACCTAGAGATTAGGAAGAATAACCATTGAAAGATCTTGAGTTATTTACTTCATCACTCGGGTAGAAAGGTGGATGAACAGAGGAAATCCTGAGTTGGGTTTTAAAATACCATAATGGAATTTTCATAAATTTATTAACATTAATAGGATACACAATTTTCCAAACCATGTTTAAACCATGGGAGTGATACTGTCCCAAAATACACCTTTCACATGGCTTCTTAGGAAATCCACACAGTTAGCCTAACCGTGTGATAATTTTACAAAATCCTCTATCAAATGATACAAATTTAACTATTATGATCAACAAGGTTTTCACTAACCATGAGGAAACATGCAACCTGACCAAAAACCTTTTTTACATCCATTTTCATGTCTCGAACCCCCAAGAAACCCCCGAGTATTATCATGAACTTTGGGAAAAAACTATCTGACAACAATAAAGGAATTAAACTGAATCTTAAACAAAATATTCCTCTAGAAAGATCTCAGATCTTACAATTACATGTGATTTCAATGCTTGGTGTGCCAAGAATAAATGTTTCAAATATATTAAATAAATTAAATGAATATGCACATTGTTTTACTAAAAAGATTAATAAAAATTAAATTGGCACTAAAATGGGAAATATAAGGCCTTTATTGAGTTCATAGAATGGGTTTTACACAAGGTGAAATATAAACATGGAATGCGCTGGGTGTTTGAGTTGAGGCACGATCATGGGAGAATGTTTAATTAAAATAATTTAATAATTTAATTTTTTTAATTATTCAATTGACCTAATAATATCTATATAGACATTATGATGGAATATTTTAATGGTTAGGTTTAAAAACCTAAAAATCAAGGAGATTCATTGGAGATTATGGAGGAACTACCATTGGTAGGCGGTAGAAAGACAAAGGCTCATCGATCAACGTGCAACAGAATTTAGGTATCTCACCAATGAGAATAATGTGGATTATTTAATAATTACTGATTGATCAAAATCCAGGTAGGATGCTAATTTTCATTGATTATTTCCCATTTATTAATTCTTATGACGAATGCAAATCTATCAAAAAATGGATTAATTCATGGAACGATTGTATTGCATGATGGGTTTATTTGTAGGGATTTATTGGGAGATTTGATAATTTATTATTTTTGGTACATTCATCATTATAATATAAATGATTCAAGTCCAACTAAACATGGATGGTGTTTTTTACTCATTGCATTATTTCAATATTTCCGCCAACATTATTTCACATTTATCATCAGTGATTTGATTGAACAATGGTTCAAACCAAATACTGGTAAATCGGACATTGTGTACCTGTTTCTTGGAAAAAAAATTCAATATCATATATTAGGGATCAGTATGACATGAGGATTATTCCATGATTAAATTGGACACAGATTAGATGGATTTGGGTTACCCAATTTCATGGTCGTTTGCATACATCGATAAATGAAAAGTGATAGATTTTTTCAAATAGATTCGAAGGCTAAATCCCAATGTTCAATGAGAGCAAGGATCGATCGATGTCAGTCCTTGGTTTCCAACTTGGTCAGATCGACAACCGGAGGAGCGGTGGATGATGGATGGACTATATCCAAGTTTCTATAAATTTCTGAAACACATGACGTGTATTCTAGGATTACATGGATATTTGGACCCCTGGTGTTGTGCTGAGGTCTCCATGGTGAAGTTAAATATCGCATGTCATTTGACCCCATCACATGTTGGGTGACTTGACCTGGCAGTTCACCGTGTACCTTAGAGGGTACAAAAACATGAATAGGAGTATACAGTCACTAACATGCCATATACTCTGACACATACATTTCCAAGCTAGGTGTACATGGGAATAATCATGTACATGGACCTAGTTAATAGTGCATGGGCTCAGATACACTGTGTACTTTGACAGAGATGCATTCTTGGTCCATGATTGATGGGTAGGACGTAGTGATGGAGGGACATGCAATGTACTACTAGTAAATGTTGTGTATATAAGGACCAAACCTTAAACGCAACTTATTCTGGTGATTATTGACTATAATTTATTTTCATTCATTCCCAAAGACCTTTCAGGCTTACATTTTTAGATAATTATGACAAAATAATAAATAAAATTTCAATATTACAAAATCGATAAGTCTACAAGCCATCCCTTTTTTCAATAAAACAAACACTATTAAAATGAAACATGGTTTATTTTCAAGAAAAATATTCAAATTCTTTCAACATATCATCTTCTTTATCCTTACAGATCTTAAGACCTATAAAAAACATTTATATACATAGGATGATAACAAAAAACTCAATAAGGGAAAACAAGGGAAACCAGTTACATGTCATCATGGGAGATTAAAATGAGAAGATGAGGACTTCCATAAAGCCACAAGGAAGAGGAATATCATAATAATAAGAAAATGGATCATAAATTGAATATGTAGCTACACCATTTAATTTATACATTCATAATCATACCCCCAACGTCCATTCCTAAGGTTTTATATCACCAAGTTCCATCCCTAAGGTGCCAAAAAAATTACAAAGGTTATTCATGAAGGTATCGTAAAAATTAACAAGGTTATTCACCGAGGTATTATAAAAACTAAAAAGGATATTAACCAAGGTATTATAAAAATTACCCAGTTTATTCACAAAGGTATCCCAAAAATTACCAAGGTTATCTACCAAGGTATCGTTAAAATTGCCAAGGTAATTCACCATGGTATCGTAAAACATGTCATCTCTAGAGATTAATTTCTTTACCCAAAGAATTGGAGCGCTATTAGATAGAAAACATAATATGTATTTATTTTCATGTGATCCACATATATCAAAATCAAATAATTCATAAATAACCCAAAGATAATAAAATAAATGGGATTTATATCAAAATTGAAATATTTTAAAAAGTGCTTAAAATATGATCATTATTTCATTTATAACCTATAAAAAGGGAATGAAGTTTTTATGTATTTAAATTATAGAATAAAATATATTATTTTTACATATTTATGAATACCCAAATAAATTTAATAGGTTTGGGTATTCACATAAATAAAATAAGATAATTTCTTGAGAGAAAGTGGGAGATTTTGAGATGAAAATTCTATAGCATCACGACTATAACATGGTTTTAGAAAACATTAAAAATAGAGGGGATAGGAATGAACCATTCATAAAAGACTAATAATATAGTATTGGGATAGAGTAAATTGGAAATAATAATATGGTATAGAAACTTGAAATATATACCAAATAAAAGAGAACCTGAAAGACAAGAGAAGTGGAGAATTCCTTTACCACATAAGAAACACTTGAATACATATCATTAAAGAATTACTTTATAAAAATATTGAATATAATAAAAATATAATAATTAATAATAAAATGAATAAAAGGTATGTAAATACACTTTTTAGGAAAATAATGGTTTATAACATCTAGATATTCCCTAAAGGAAGGAGATTGAGATTAAGTACCTTACTTTTAGTCCGACTTCTCTCATTCATTCTTTATATTCCTCTTAATCGGGTAACTCCTTTTTATTTGAGACAAAATGATTCTTTAATCTGCCGTATACCTAATATAAGGATTCTCGGAGGAAGTTAGGGATTTTGGGAGGTTATTTTATCATAGGTTGGATGATCCAAGAGGCTTGGGATGTGTATGGAAGTGGTTAGAGTAGGTGGGCTTTTATAAGAGGGAAGATGGGTACTTTTGGAAAGTCATGAAATGTTATTTTATTATAAATTAATTTTCGCTTTATTATAGTTTATAATTGATATATATCGACGATAATATGAGGATGGGTCTAAATACTCTCAACTAAAAGGTTTTATACAAGTTTATGTCACAAAATGAACCTTATCATTTAACATTGACCCTTAGTTAAATAATTTAAATCTAAACATGTCTTCTTGTATATTGATACTATATGTTTAATATAGTTACTATAAAATTACAAGAGAAACTATAGTGGGTCATTAATGTAATTTTTAACATTATATAAGTTAGTTGGACAAATCTTAGATTTTTATGAATATTATATCATTTATTAAAATAGTATTTTTTTAAAATTTATTTATGTCAATTTTGACACTATTAAGTAATTAATTTTTTTTTGAAGTAATTAAAAATTTATTCATTTAAAAAAACTACACTAAAACAATGAAACAAATGCCATAATAGTCCAAAAATTTCTTGGATGACATAAATAATTTCAAATTACATTTATTATATTATTTATAATATCATTTATTTGAATCATTCATCAGTAAGGTAATCACTACATCATCATTATGTCATAAATAAATTTATTTAGTTAATGTCTAAATTTTCTAAATAAAATACCAAGATGTAGGAAATATTGTTAGATTTTTAATTACTATTTATAGTCAAAGTGATCACCTATATAAACCCATATTATCAATTTAATACTTATTATAAACATGAGTGTGAGAGAGGCTTTAAACTAGCTTCCATGGGAAGCATTGTCCTTTTAATTAAATAAGATTCCATGAGAAGCATTATACTGAATTTTATAGGAATATTTTTATATTTAATTAAATAATATTATATGATAATATTTAAAATTGCTTCCCTGGGAGGCTCAGTTGTTTTAATTTATCAAGCTTCTATGAGAAAATTAATAATAGCTTCCTTGAAAATCATTATATTTTTAATTAAACAAGCTTCTATGAGAAGGTTTATACCAGTTTCCATGGGGATATTTATCCATTTAATTGATGAATATTCATTGATAATCTTTAAAATATCTCATCCAATTAAATTATTATTTTTGTTAGGGTAATTTTGTAATTTTATTTTTACCCTAAATTACCCGATTTACCCTTAACCACGATAATTAAAAATGATTACTAAAGTTACTATCCATAATGTCTAAAAATAAATGATATATATTTAAAAAATTTGGAACATATGATTAAAAATATATTATCCATTTCTGAAAATTAAAAAAACAAAATTTTTAGTATTTAATTTAAAATTAATTCATGTTGACAAAACGATAAAACATGTTTTTTTAAAAGTAATAACCATAAAAATATTGGATTTCATTTATATCTAATTTCAATGTGAAATTACTTACAATCAAAAAAATTGTATTATTGATAAAAATTTATTCTATTTATAATTTAAAACCATTAAATAAAATAATTTAACCATATAAAATATCTCTTTGGAAAACTTTTTTTTAATTAGAATTTAGCATATTTGTACAATTAATCAAAACATGATAGTTATTAGAAAAATATCACAAATTAATCCAAAGTATGTTTTTTTGTCCCACTTCTGAAGAAGATGTTTTTTGTCAAATAAAACATATAAAAGTGATAAAAACTTATTTTAAAATGGTTTATTCATCAAAAGGCAGTACAACTGCATTTTTAAAAAAGTACTTATTTTATCTGAAAAATTGTATTTCATCTTATATCATATATATATATAACATATAAGATCAATTTAAAACAAAAATTGAATATATAACACATATTTTTCATTAAATAAAAACTTCATAAAGATGGATATGATTTTATAAACACATTTATTCTCTTTTTAATATAGGCTTTCATAAAAACACATCCTATATGTTCAAGTGGTTTTTATTTCCATTTCTAAAAAAATTAGAAACCAATGAATCATTGTATAAACATGTGTAAACAATATTTTTATAACTCATTTTATACTATTCATTCCCTCTATCCCAATGGTTAGGTTATAACGGGAACATTTAAATAATAATATATAGTTATTCGTTTATGCTCAATGTAGTTTATTAGGTATGCTATTGAACATAGTGTTACTTTCATAAAACGTGGGATATTATAGTGTACTCCTTTAATGTTAGCCAAGAATCCTTGTCCTCTTCTTATTGGAAAAGTTTTATTAAGATGAATACCTTATATACTTTCCCTTAGGGATAGTTGGGAATCATGTCATACACTGAGGATAGTTATCCCATTAGTGATTCTTCATGGATAGAGTTTTTGGATCTGTCTATAGGGAACAAAGTGAGATCCTCTATCACTATATTTCCCAAGGTGGAGTTCCTGATATTGTCATGAACAATACAACATATTTTTCAACCCTATACTTAGAATTTTATTCTAGATTGAGTTGTTAAAATACCCCATGGCCTTGGGTGTAATCCTCATCAATGTATCATTCTCTTGAAACTAATAGTGTATCATTATTATCGTGAAACCTGATGAGAAAGACATCTCAAATGGATATCATTAGGGCTCTCTGAATCATGGAATGTGTTCTACTATATGAGTGCTATGTAGATCAATAGAGCATGATTCCTAGATTGTAATTATGGTTGTGACTTACCTTGAGAATTTGTGTCTTTGTTGAGAATATCTAGATATTATTTTTATTTCTTTTGTAGAAATATACCTGTGTAGAGTTGGCTATTATTCTTGTCATTGAATGTTTTGTTATATTGGGGTCTCCTAATGGGTATTATTGTGATCACCCTTGAATGGGATTTCACCCCACAAGTCATGTCTTGTGCAGATGATAGGCTTTTTGACGGAGTCCTATAGGGACAAGGAACCAACTATGATTAGTGATACAGATAGACTGGGGTGTGTTTCTATGGTTATCCTGATAAAATTCCCCATCCATAATTTCAGGTAGGAATTGTTTTCATACACTTTGTGGCAGGGTTTTAGTTTTCCCTATTAAATACTTATTTCGTGTTGTTGTACAAAAGCTGTGGTATTTTGATGTCTGCATTCATGGTTTATCAACTGTTTTACATTTCAATGTTGTATGGGCATGGAGATGCATGTGTGTCTACATGTACTTTATGTTAATACCAACCATGTTATTGATATTCCTACTCGGAGCTTGTCACCTGCCCCCTTGCTTATTGGAGTCAGGCTTTGGTAGTCATGGAATGGCCCCCATTGGGATGGGTTCTGACATTATGTTTATTCCTTATGTTTGATTTCATTTTGTGGAACACATAATCATGAACATGTTATTATGGGAGTTCCCAGATATCACTCCAATTTATTAGTTAAAGCTTTTCCCTCATGAGAAATTATGTATGATATTTGGGAGTAAAACTAATCCACTATGGGACTCTATCTACTATGTGATATTTTCTTGGAAGTTATCTTTGAATTATTTTTATGTAATGTTTTGTGTTTATTCCTATCTTCTTATGTTTCTATGATCTTATGATAACATATTATTTATGTTATAGTACCAAATAATTACACATGATCCTTATCTTCTTTGATATCATGTTATAAATTTGAACCACATATTTTGATTCATTTTCATCTTTTTCCCCTTTCTATTCTCTTTATATCACCCCTTTCTTTTAGGTATTTCTCATTTTGTCCAACTCAGTTTTAGGAGATCAAATGCATTTTGAATACCATTATGGAGATTAAAATAAAGAAGTATTATTTTAGCTTCATGTTATTTTTTGTACATATTATTCCTAATACCTTATTTAATTGATCATTATTTTTTATTTAATAGATATTTATGTTAAAAAGCAAGTAATGAAATGTAAAAAAGTCTTGGTTCACTATAGTTGTTACTAGAATATAGTCTAGAAATGTTTGGGAATTAGGACAATAACACTTTTATAAGAACCATAGGGATAAATATATGTATAATAAAATTTCTTGGGATTTTGGTGAAGTATAAAGATAGTGCTTTTTGAGAAATTGCATCCCTTTCTGGATACTATAAGTGGATGTGGCTCTAGAATAGTTGTACCTAGGTGTCATAACTTCAAAATGGGAACATTGGGATTTGACTTAGTCATCAACTACAACATGAAAAATAGGACTCACTGCACACCTGGTTTGAAACTCTTGGGGGATATGTTTTGGAAAATCAAAGATCTTTACAAACTATTATGAAGGGATTGAACAAATTATTAGGTTCAAAAAACTAATAAGAGACATTATCATAGATAACCATGATTAAAACCTAATGACTCATAAGTTATGATATACTTATCATTTATAAGTTATTAATTCTAGGTTTAGAAGTATCCTTTTTTATACTAATGTAATATCATCTTGTTTTTTTATTATTTTTATCTAATGGAAGGAAATAGGATAAATAATTCCATCAATAAACATAATATAGAAGAAGATGACTTCCCAGATGATATTATAATGTTTATGGTAGAAAGAGATGAGAAATTCATATAAGTAATGGATCAACTGGATTATGTTATGAATACTAAGTTGACTCATGTGCAATGGAATCATTCTTATAAGACAAAGAAAGTTGTGGTTGAGAATTTAATGTGAAAAAGGCCCCCCACCTATAGTGTATCTCATGATCCCCACATCATAGAATTGTGGATTAACTCCATTGAGAAGTTCTTCTTCTTTATCCAATGTTTTGTATTGTAGAGTTTTTTTCAAGTTGTTTATCACATTGAGAGGGAATCCGATCAGTGCTGGTTGATGATAAAGCACATGAAGTATAAAAGGGTTTTGATTCCAAGGAATGGGAATACTTCATGAAAATATTTTTGAAAAAATATTCTCCGCAAACTCACTATCAAAAATTGTAGAGATAATTTCTCAATTAAAGAAAAAGTAAGATGAGTCTATGATGGTGTATTATTTAAACATCATAAGGCTTACAAAGTATGCCACCATATTTTTCATAAAAAAAATCACAGTGGAAAATTTCATTAGTGGGATAAATACGAGTATTAAAAAATAATTATCTATTCAGGACTTTGACATCTATAAAGAGGTTATATGTTGTTCCCTCCAGGTTTAGATAAAGATCGATGAATCTCAGTGGTATCATGGTATTGGAAATAATGACACTAATATTGTTTCCTTTAGAAGGAATGATAGATAAATATCATGAATTAATGAAATAACATCAACCCATGTGTCCAAACTATGGGAAGAAGCATCCTATAAACTATCTGAATGGAATCGATAGATTCTTTGATGGTGGAAAATAGGGGCATCAAGATTATTAGCACCAAAGGGAAATAACGATGAAAAGTGATGTTGAAGAATAACTAATGTTTAAATCAACACTCAACATGTGGTATAATGTTTCAACTACATGGAATATAGAAAATATTTTTGAAAATTCCCTAATCCAATTGTTGTTTGAGATAAAAAATGATAATAACCTCCAAGGCCTTGTGAATAAGGAAGTGAATAAGATATCGCTATTACTATGGTGGATCCTAAAAATGATGTGGTGATAGTTATTATAGTTCTTCATTATAAAATATTGAATATACATTTTTATTATCATTCAATACATTGATTCATATCATTCATGTTTAGAAGATATATTCCAACACCTCATCAAAACTCAGGGATTGAGCTATCTATGATAACTGCAAATAGAGAAATTATTGCATCCCAAATATATAAGTCCTCCCTGATCAATGATTATGGAATGAAACTATAAGAAAATCATTTCAAACTTACTTTAGTTGAGTTTGATTCTATATTGAGGATGGATTGGATATCCTTATATAAATATCAAATCATCTTTTGGGGAGATACATTACTCATCACATATGGAGTCATACTCCAATTATATACAGCTATATATAGTACGGTGAATCTCCCCTTGAATATTCTACCCAAGCATAGATATTATTTTCTTATGAGAAAAAATATCCATCCCACATGATTGAGACAAAGGAAGGAATCGTGATGGAAGACATGTACATTGTAATGGAATATACTGATGTATTCCATGAATAGTTTTCTAGTCTTCCTCATGACTAAGAGGTTGAGTTCTCAATCAAACTTATACATGGATATGTACCCACATACATGAATCCTTACAGAATTGACACTATTGAGTTGGAAGAACTAAAGAAGCGGTTATAAGAGAATCTATAAAAGGGTTTTATATGTTTGAGTTCTTCATTGTGGGGTGGGCCAATCCTCTATATCATGAATAAGTATTTGTCAATACACCACTATATTGATTATCGTGAACTCAAAAAAATCATGATAAAGAACAAGTGTCCCTTTCCATGGACAGACGAATTGTTCGTTCAATTACATGGGGTTCAATATTTCTCTAAGGTGGACCTTCATCTAGTATATCACCAATTAAAGGTGAATAGAGAAGATATTCTCATGAATAACATTCGAAAAACGTATGGACACTATGATTTTATAGTGATTCCTTTCAGATTCAATAATTCTCCAAAAATATTTATGGAATTAATTAATACAGTCTTTAAAGATTACCTTTAAAAATTTATGGTGATATTTATAGATGATATTATGATATAATCTAAAAGTAGGGATAATCATGAGGCTAATTTTAATATCGTGATAATAAATTTTTAAAAGGAGAATATATATGAAAATTATAATAAATGTGATTTATTGATGAAGAAAGTGTTATTATTGTGGAATATTATCACATGTAAAGGGATATCTATAGCTCTATATATGATAATGAAAATTTAGGAGTGGACTAGAATATAATATATAATAAAGATTTATAGTTTCCTTAAAATATATGGGTATTACTGATAATTTGTGAGAAAATTACCATGATTTTAGAATGAGCTAACGAATTTAACTCAGAACGGAGTAATGTTTTACTGGATTAGTGAATGTGAAGAGGGTTTTAGAGAGATTAAAAAGGCTTATCACTGCACAAATCATCCAACTTACCTCAAGTGCAGATCATTTTATTGTATATAGAGATACATCGAAGAAGGTTTTGTGATGTGTACAAATGAAAATTGAAAATGTGATAACATATTCCTCTAGAAATTTTCATGTTAATGATGGGAAATATCCAACACATGATTTAGAGTTGTCTACCTGGACCTTTGAGTTAAGAATAAGTCCACATGGTCTCTAAGGTGGTAATTATGAAATATAAATGGATTATAAGATAAATAAATATATTTTCACACAGAAGGATCTAAATATGTTCCTATGAATACTGTTAGATATGATTATAGAATATGACTTCTCAATCCATTACCATTATGGGAAAGAAAACAATGTGGTAGATGCTCTAAGTACCAAGGATCAAACAACTCTATTAATGATGAGATTTAAGAAGGATCCATTTTTTTGGACAAGAAAAGGACAGACATGGGAATTTTAAAAGGAGGAACATCATTTTTTCTTTCCAAAATGATTAATGAACCATACCTTTTGCAGAAGATAAAGAATTATCAAAGAGATGATGTGGAAATTTAGAGGAATGTGGAATCAATAAGAAAATAAAGATCCTATGCATTCTAAAATGATGAAGGATTTGTAATATTTTGGTCATGAATATGTGGTCCATAAAATAATAAGATAAAGAAATAGCTATTGAATGATTCACTTAGATCAAAATGTTTCATCCACCCAGGGAACATGATGATTTATTATGATCATAGTGATCATTATTAGTGGAAAAGTGTAAATAAGGAGATTAGATATTACATATCCATGTTTTTGGTTTGTTATTAAGTGAAGGATGAAAGGAAAAAGCCTGAGGGGATGATGAAACATGGGTTGTGGAAATAATGCTACATGGGTTGTGGTGGATTGTCTTAAGAATAATGCGAAATTCATCGCAATTTTATATGACTTATAACTAGATCAACTTTTAATGGTATTCATCAAATAAGTGTTTACACTATATAAAACAACATTACATATTATATATGACTTAGATCATGAATTTTCCTATATGTTTTGTAAGATTCTCCGACATTCGATAAATGAAGATTTAGACATTAATACAAGATATCAACCTATAATTGATGGCCATTATGAGAAGAATTTCTAGACAGTTGAATGTATGTTGACATCATGATTTATGGAATTGAAAGGGAGATAAGATCAACATCTTACCTTCAATGATTTCTTTTACAATAGTAGTTTCTAGTTAAGAATAAAAATGGATTCTGATGAATCCTGTTAATGGGAAGAGATTATGAACACCTATTTTTTGAGAAGTAGTTGGTTAAAATAAGTGGCTGGGGCATAAAATGATTGGGGAAGTTATAGAAAATATCATAACCATTCAGTAACACATCAAGGTTTCTCATAATAAAAACAGATATGTTGTAAATTTCCAATGAGAACTAGAATTCGAGGTTAGGGATAATGTGTTTATCCATATATCACCTTGGAAAAGATTCAAGAGAATTTGGAATAATGGAATGTTAATCCCTGAGAACATTATCACCTTTGACATTCTGTATTTCATCAAAACTGTGACTTATTGAATAGTACTATCACCAACACTTTCTCAAATACCCATCATATTCTATATATCCCTCTTGAGGAATTTCATAATAGGTACCTAAAATGTAATAAATTCAAAGGTGGTATGGATGGAAAGTGAAATCTCTTATGATTAATCAGCTATGAAGATAAAATACTATAGAGATTATGTTTTATCCAACAAGACAAATCACCTAGTCAAATTACTATGGTAGAACCATAAATACAAAGAGGAAACATCATAACCAAAGGAAGCCTTGAAGCAGAAATATCATCACCTATTTTAACCCTAGTATGTTAACTGATTTTTGAAGGGATAAATTCATTAAGGGGTAAATTTTAACACAAAAATATTTATAAAATGAAACTATATTGGATAGAACATAAGACACGCAACACCGAGCCTAAATGAACCACTCTGATTTAAATATGAAAATTATAAACTATACATTAAATTAGTGGGAATGAATAAGATTAAATAATTTATAAAATATATATAATGTTCCTAGTTGATATAAATGTATTTAAAAAACATATGGAAATATGTTATCAATTTTTAATAGACATTTGATTTAAAAAAATTGGTTTTTTAGAAAAAAATAATTTTCATTTCTTTTAGTGAGAAAATATTGTAATTAATTTTTGAAACTTTTAGAAAATTTATTTGATAAAATTAAATTCATTTTTAAAATTATAAAATATAAATTAACTTATGGTAAAATTATGGGATATTTTATAAATGGTTTATTCTTAGTGAATAGTGAAAATTATCGATTTTACAAATACTGTTAGTAAATAAAGTAATTTAAGAGAAAAATTATATTTTTTATTTGGTATTAAAGATAAATATGAACCATTTAACTTTGAATAATATAATTAATTTCAATTTAATAAAAAATGTGGGTATAAGTTTATTTCTATGCTTAAAAATATAGTTTTCTAAAAACAATTTTTAATTGTATAAAGTTTATCCATTGTAATATATTAAAATAACCCCTAATAATGAAAAAATTAAATGAAATTTATTTATTATATATCTATTTGTATTAATTTAAATTCATATAATGATTATTTTTGGGAATAAAGTTAATATAAGAATTTATATTCCTTGAAATATTCATTTTAATGAAAAACTGCTTTTCATCACATTTTGTGGTTATAAGTTAAAATTAAAATTAAAATTTTCTTTAAATTAATTTTTATAAAAGGGTTTAAATTTTTTGAATAATATTAACTATTATTATTTAATAATTATACCTTATTTTTTTTAATAATTAATAGTTAATATAGAAAAAGTTAATTACTATTCTTAAGGATAAAATGAGTTTATTGGGGGAGGGGGTAGCCTAACAAGATAATAGGTTAAAATCCTAAAAACAATCTAAGACAATGTTGATTAGTTGGATTTATAAAATAAACTTACCACCTTTGAATATGAGTCATTTTGGAGACATTTTTCAATGAAATTCACTAGACAATATTGTAAAACATTGAGAAATTATAGGTGTGCCACTCACTTCAATTATAAAAGGGAACCTTGTATCCTCTATTCTTCACAATTAAAAGACTTGTTTTAACTGATAACTAAAAAACAACCCTTTATTACTTCCCTAAAAAAATCCATGATGCCATAGTTTGATCATAAAACAAGTCTAGGAAGGTTTTAGGTATAATACTAAAGAGGTTCACTACTAAAAAATTGGCCTTTAAAAATGCTAAAAATTTCATTTATCAGTGCTATAAAAGCAGTTACTACAAGAGTGAGATTAAAATACATATTATTTTATCAGTTCTAAAAAAGAACATAAAAATGGGTTCATTATCAGGGAATTTATTTAGCACCGATAAAGGGGACCTTTAATAGTATTTCTAAAAGCACTAAAAAAGGACACCCCTATCTGCAACCTTTTTAGAGCTGATAAAGAACCCATTTATCAGCATTTGTAAAAGCACTGATAAAGGGGTATACTATAGTGTACTATGAAACAACACTACATCCAAAGTAAAATGTGTTGTAATAGCACATCACAGCACCAGAAACACTACCATATATAAAAAAATCAAATACCAATACAAAATATAGTTGAATTGAAATTTATAAATACCATACAAATATTATATTATAGGCATTTTAATCACTAGTTTATTAAATTACTTAAGTAATAATTATTACATACATTCAAAAAAATCAATGTTCCTTTTTCATATGATCCTGACCTTGACTCATGTATTTACAAATAATCCACCCTTCCTGGATAAAAATAATTAACTTATATAAGAAAACAATTCTTGTGTTAGTAATAATATAAAGAAATAAATTAAGAGAAAGTGTTAATTTTAAACTAAAATTTGAGTCATACCCAGAAAAATTTGTATCACATTTAGTTGTGGATGATTCTTACATGTCACACCACTTCTTTTTCATATTCAATTATTATCTCAATGAAAATAAATTAAATAAGTATAAGATAAATCCCCACACGTGTACCCTAGTGGTGGAAACCAGTGGTGGTGTTTGGGAGGTCTCAGTTTTGAGCTCCCAAGTGCATTTATGTAGGTTTTCATTTTCTATTTCCCCCTCCCCTGACCACTATAATATATATAAGTATAATAAAAAATATGGAAATAAATTAATTAATAGCATATATAATGATTAGAAAACAATCTAGGTTCATTTTCTTGGTTTTGGGGATGCGATGCATGTTTCAAACTAAAATGAGACTTATATATTGAAAAGAAACACATGGAGTCACACTAGTCACATGATGTGTTATATTGAGGTGTAAATAATTTCCAAACGTCTCAAATGAATGTGGATCTTTTTCCTAAAGTATGAAAATATTCTGAATGTGTTTCTTCAGTTTTGAGTGCATCACTTGTGTTTTGGACTAAAATTTCATTTTACACTAGAAACATAAAATTTTACTCTTTATAGTCAAATCATGTATCATTTTGATGTTATAATGTTTCCTACATGTAAAAAATGTCTTATGAATAATTCTTCTAAATTATCAAGACAATCTAATCTTGTTTCCTCAATTTTTAGTTTGTGACACTTTTTGAACTGAAATGTTGATTTTTAACTAATGACATACAAATTGAGTCATACCGGACACATATTGTATCAGATTGAGGTGTTCCTAATTACTACACTTCCAAAATGACTTACAAATAGTTTTTCTAAAGTATTAAATTTTTTTCTTAGTTTTGTGTAGGTCAATTGTATTTTTTACTAAAATTGATGTGAATTTTAAATAAAAAGATGCACATGGAGTCATACGGGTCACACCGTGCATCAGATTGAGGTGAAACTAATTATTACACATATCAAATGACCTATATAATGTTTTACTAAAGTATGAAAACAATATCAATTTTTTTATTTGTTTTTAGTATGTCAGTTTTTGTTTTTACTAAAATGTAATTTTAAACTTGAAACACATGTTTTCACTCATACAGATGACATTGTGTATCAATTTGTTAAGAGACTTATTTTTACACATCAAAAATTACATATGAATTGTTTTCCTAAACTATCAATAAAACCTAATTTCATTTTCTTGGTTTTTAGTTATTGACACCTTTTGAACTAAAATATCGATTTTAAACTAATAACAGACACATTGAGTAATATCCTGAACATTGTGTATTTGATTAAGGTGATTTTGATTCATACACATAAAAAATGACTTATGGATCATATTCATAATGTATTAAAAAAATCCAAACAAATTTTCTCAGTTTTGAGTAGGTTAGTTGTCCTTTTTACCGATATTGAAGTCATTTTTAATGAAAATGATGCACATGGAGTTATACTGGTCACACCATTGGTCATATTAAAGTGATAATTATTTCTGAATGTCTTAAATGACTCATGGATCATTGTAATAATTTATCAAAACAAATTGAATGTGTTTTCTCGGTTTTGAGTATGTAAGTAGTCTTTTTTACTAAAATGTCATCTTAAATTGGAAGCACAAACTTTGACTCTTACCGATCATGTCATAAATCAGTTTGAGAGAGACTTATTCTTAGAAATAATAAATTACTTATTAATAATTTTCCTAAATTATTAAGAAAATATGAGCTTGTTTTCTTGGTTTTCAGTGAGTGACACTTTCTTAATTAAAACATCAATTTTAAACTGATAATGGACACATTGAGTCATACCGGTTCCATTATGTATAATATGGAGGTTTCTATAATTAATACACATTAAAAATGACTTATGGATCATTTCCAAAAAACATATTAACAATATGAATGTTTTTTCCCGGTTTTGAATAGGTCAATTTTCATTTTTACTAAATTGATGCCAATTTTAATTAAAAAAGACACGCTTGGAGACATACCTATCACAAAGTGTATCATATTAATGTGAAGATGATTGGTACACATATAAAATGACTTATGTATAATTTTAATAGAGTATCAAAAAAATATTAATTCATTTTCTTGGTTTTGAGTATGTAACTTGTCTTTTTTACTAAAATGTTATTTTAAACTGGAAGCACATACTTTGACTCAAAATGATCACACCGTGTATTTGTTTGATGTGATATTGATTCCTAAATGTCACTATGGAATTATTAATAATATTAGTTAATTATCATAAAAATATAAGCATGTTTTCTTGGTTTTTAGTGAGTGACACTTTTTGAACAAAAATGACAATTTTAAACTAATAACGGATACTTTGAGTCATTCCAGGAACATTAGGTATCGATTGGAGGTCAGGCTGATTCCTACATGACAAAAATGACATATGGATAATTGATATAAAATATTAAAAAAATATAAATTCTTTTTATTAAATTTGAGTAGTTATGTTGTGCTTTTTACTAAAATTGATGTCAATTTTAAATAAAAGACACACT
The DNA here is from genome assembly GCA_963277665.1 of Viscum album. Taxonomy (NCBI): domain Eukaryota; kingdom Viridiplantae; phylum Streptophyta; class Magnoliopsida; order Santalales; family Viscaceae; genus Viscum; species Viscum album. Next base: position 817,602,089 of record OY728162.1, read on the forward strand.
TGGGGTAATTCTAGCCACACTGTGTATCAGATTTTGGTGAGGCTAATTCTAAATGTATCAAATGAATTATGGATAATTTTCTTAAAGTATCAAATCAATCTAAATGTTTTTTTTGGTTTTTAGTACTTTACATTTCTTTTTTACTGAAATGTCATTTTAAACTAGAAACACACATTTTGACTCATACTGATCACATAATGTGTTAGATATATGTGATCCCAATTCCTACACATAAAAAAATTATTTATGAATTGGTATCCTAAATTATCAAGAAAATACGATCTTGTTTTCCCAGTTTTTAGGGAGTGAAACTTTTCAAAATTAAATGTCTATTTTAAACTAATAAAAGACACTTTGAGTCATACTGGGAACATTATGAATTAGATTTCAGTGTGGTTGATTCTTGCACACCACAAATGACTTAAGGATCATTTTATTTATTTAAATAAAAAATTTGAAATTTTTTTCGTGTATTTAAGAAGTTTTTTTTTTTTTTTTACTAATATTAATGTAAATTTTTAATAAAAAGAAGATCTTGGTGTCTTACTAGACATACCGTATGCCTGATTGATAAACAGATGATTCAAACACGTCCCAAAGTCTTAAAAAATATTTAATATTATTTTTACAATTATTTAAAATGCCTTTATTTGTTAAAATACCAATAATATAAATTTATTTTATGTTCTTAGCTGAAAAACCTTTCTCATTTTTGAAATATAGAAGAGTAAAGGAAGCTCATCTGCCCATTATATCACAAGAAGTCACCAAAATGGAAATATTTTATTCCTATAATCATTTTGATTTAAAAAATGAGAATGTTTTTTGGGATAAGAACATCAAATCAATTTGATCTTTTGGAACTTCAAACAAACCACCTCACCCCCGAATAAATGAATCCACATGTATACGATAAAATTATTGTATGAGAAATACTAAAGAGAAATAAATTAAACAAAAATATGAAACAATACATACATAAATGGAAAATGATTTTACTATAGAAACATCAAGATAAACTTTTTGATTGAGCAGAGGCAACATCTTTTCCCTTCTTTCAAAACAAGTGAAAGGAACTTTAAGTAAAGTGATAAATGTCAACACTACAAAAAGGCATGAAAGATCAAAAGACCACCCCAACTAAAAAAAATGAATCCACCTGTATAAGAAAAAAAATTATTATGTGAGTAATAATAAAGAGAAATAAATTAAACATAAATATGAAATAATATTTTTAATTCTATGGAAAATTATTTTATTGTGAAAACATCAAGATTACCTCTACGATTGAGCATATGAAGCATCATTTCTCTTCTTGCAAAGGTAGAGGTCGGAAGATGATGGAAAGTGATAAATTTCAACACTGTAGTAAGGTATGAAAGATGGATAGACCACCCCAACTCAAAAAAAGAATCCACCTATATAATGAAACAATTATTATTTGAGTGATACTAAACTAGATAAATTATATCATAACATTACCTTTACATCATCCCAATGGGTTTACTTCGTTATATCATTTTCTTTCAAGGGATTTTTAACATCATCATGTATAGAAAACATTGTATTCCTAAATAGTCAAACATTTAATTTAGATTATATTAATTAAAAATATAACATATAATAATTTGAGGAAAACATAATAGATTTAAAAAATTACTTTCTTATTGAAATATGAATCCCTTTATAAAGATTTTAGGGATTTTGTTCATCTATAAAGAATCCAAATCCTCTCTTTATATTCCAATATTACTCATAATATGTTGTATACATTGGGACTAACATGAATTGACTGTGATCTCCCAATGAAAGGGTCATCCTTGATTGGATTATCATCTGACTCAATACTTGTTTTAGTATCAAGTAGGAAAATCAACAAATTATTATCTGTTGGATCTGAGATATAAAATTCTTGAACTACTTGTGATTCCATTTTAAACAACTCATGTTTTTCCTTGTCCACACAAAAAATCACCTTCATGAATCCCATTTCATCAACTTTCACTACAATCAAATAATCAACCCATATAAAATTGAAAAAAGGACACTTGAAATGTTGTATAATCCAACTCATATATATGATCGATAATGCCAAAATAAAACATGTTTACATAAATTGGATTTCTATCCTTGGAACCAGATATGTGGATCAATTTTTCAATATGGATATCCCCATTGTTTTTCATCATACTGTAATAATCAGTTTCTTTTGTATAGAATGTATAAACATTGATTACAAAAATAGTGTAAGATATAAAATTTTTATTTGTTTATCTGGATGTCCATTGAATTCCTTCATCAATTGAGTTTAGATTTTTAGATAAGTTCTTATAAATTTGATCTTATAACCATCCTACAAAATATTGATTATGTTTATTTGATATCCACTATTTATCCCTGATGGATTATTATATCAAACAATTTATTTATGTTATTCCTTATATGGATCAATAGCTTCACTATTATGTAAAACATAAATGTGTGATTTCTCCTACTATGTTAAGGTAATTGTGATCGTGTCTCTTCTGAAAATACCTTTGTCCATAAGTTGTCTACTGTGATGAGACTCTTGGACTCTGATATTGAAAAATCTGATAGGTAATCAGTACATAATTCAATTGCATCTTCAACAATATAAAATTCTTCAATAAAACCTTTTTTATAACATCTATTATTGACACACCCTTTCAAAATATTCATTTACCATTAAATGGGGTATATCCATATGTAATGGACAAGACCACATAGTTGAACCTCTCTAACAAAGTGAACCACTATGTGGACCATTATATCAATGAATGATGGTGGGAATAACATCTCTAATGATGGTCCATAACTCTATTCAAGGCCTGATACCTATTCCTTGGTTGATTTAATATGTTACTCATAAGTGTTATACTCTTCTCAGCACCCACACAAAAGTGTCTCACACTTGGTGGGAAGGAAACAGGGCAGCTGATTACTTGGCATCTCTTGATTTTCCTAAAACGGAGTGCATATTTTTTGATGACTTCCAGAGCTTGAAACCACCAGGGATTAACATTCTAAGAGGTGATTCTCTAGGTCTTCATTTTTTTAGACCCACGTAGAAAAATGTCTTTCTACCCTTTTGTGAGGTTTGTTGTTTTTTCCTTTTCATTCTCTCTGAACATCTTTTATTATATTTATAATGATGATGATGATGATGATTCACATAATATAACTACAACCTCCTTATTTATGATTGGAAACTTCACCAAGTCTATAAATTTACATAATATGGCTTTGAAAAAGAAGCAGAGTATGGTTAATTTATGTCATACATTTCAAATTAGAATGAAATAGAAAGAAACATGCATCAAAGATTGCATACAAATATGGAAGTAGTGTGATTTTAGTCATTATAATTTCAAATTATTCATTGACATGAAATTATTAATATTTTATGAACACTTATCTAGAATTTTTACACTATTAATGAAAAGTATAAATTGTATTTTTTTTCCTACCTGGATAGAGTGTAAGGAAATGAAGGAAGAAAATTTCCCATTTTACCCTTCACTGGTACCAACTCTTCCAAAAATCCCCATGTCATTCATGTCTAATCTATCCTTGATTCCATATTTCATTTTTTCAAGAACATTTATTATCATTATAATAAAACTATAAAAAATATTTTATCTATATTCCTGACATCATGAAAATGATTAATATATAAACAATTCCAATATGATAATTCAAAGAAAATTAATCACTTCTTCTAAACTGATTTTGAATGGTTTATTGAAAATAGTTTTCCAAAAACAGTGTCAATATCTTTTACTTTATCGTATAGTTGATCACCTATTACTAGAGGTAATATTTTAACTTTTTTATATTCAAATTAAATTCTATAATCTATAATCAGTATTTATTTCATCATTGTAAAACATTCTGATGTATTAAAAGCATAGTCTTCATGTAATGTTTCAACTGAACTTAGTGTGTGTGTTTTTCACAAATGGGACAACCCAAAAATACATTAATGTTATAGTTTGATAAATCTACATAAGTGTGGAAGTCATTTATTACCCCATACGTCATGGCCTTCAATGAGAATACTTCACTTGTAGGAGCATCATACATTGTAACACCTATATCCCACATCAATTTCAGATATTTGATAAATTAATTCAAAAAGACCTCAATATCATTATATGGTATATTTGGACCAGATATAAGCATAGAAAACATAATTTATTTTTTCTTCATGGATAATAATGGTGACAAGTTATAATTTAACAACATGATGACCCATTTACCGTGAGTAATACTCTGTATACTGAAAGAATTATTACATATGTAGAAAATAAATGAAAAAACTTTCTCAAATAATTTCCAAATTTAGGATAATCATAATAAAATTTCTTTCACTGAGGATAATCTACTGGATGGCATGGGTTCCGATCATTAAATCTTGTATCTACATTCCATGTCAATTGTATCATAGTTTCCTGATGTCAATATAGTCTTATAAAAGTCGGTACGATAAGAAAGTACCATACATATTTGGAAGTACTTGATTAACTTTTCTTGTATCGATCTGTGCCACAATTAGGTCATTTTATAAGTGATTCATGGTCATTTCAAAACAATATGAAATCAATTGTAAAAGAATGTATTTATTAGAAATAATTCCCATTGAATATAGAATTCATTTAGTGTCATATATTGAACATGGTAGTTCAATTTTTTCCGGTAGCATTTCATTCCAGAGACCACGTTGTTCTATAAATATGGTGTCACTTCATCCACTACCACCTTTCAAATTATAAAATTTCAATACAGCTGAAACTGTTGTTTATTTAGTAAAACTGGTATAAAATGGTCTCTTGGAATAACTATTTATCTTCTCAAACAACTTTTGACAATGATGAATGCCATCTTCAATTTCCATTTTAATTTATTTCTTGCGATCTCCATCATCATTTACACTGGTATGCATATCAAATGATCCATAAACAGTAGTATCATCCCAATTGGTGAGAAAATTATGTTTCACCATGTTTATCTCAACATTTATAGATCAAATATTTTTCATGACAAATAAAATGTTTTTCTAACACTTCAATACTAATTTTTATTGAATAAAAACAACGTAAACACGGACAAATGATTTGAGAATTGTTGTATTCATGATCTATTGAAATCATGATGAATTATTTAACTCCATATTCATACTATTCTATAAAATTATTATAATTCATTGATTTTTTTATTCATATATATCCTATTTGATTAATAAAATATTAATTTATTTATAATGAATAAATAAATACACAAAAGATATCCATTTTCAAAGTTAAAAGTTATAGAAAATTAAGAGAAACCCAACATTTGATTTTTTCAAAGAATTTCAGTATTCTTTGAAGAAAATGGGTAATTGAATTTACAAAAATAATTAATCAAATATGGTCAGTGTTATCCTCTGAATACATTCTAAGGTGAAATTGATAGAAAATTGTCATGCCCATCATCTCATATCCCGAACATTTATCATTGCATTGTTTTTTTTTGACACAAATCCTCCATCGATTATGGACATGAAACTACATTTCTTGAAATACTCTAGGTGGTAGTGATCCATGGGATGACTACTACTCAGAGTAGTAAAGGAAACATAAAAGATATGTGGGGTGAGTTTCATAGAACCCAATATAATAAATATTTGGGATACGAATCTGATGAGGATGATAATAGTCTATAAAAGTGATGGTGGATGAGTCTCAAGAAAAAATTTAAATAATAACTATTTTTTGAAACAAATAAATTATTTATTAAATACCTTAAACAAATATAATTATAATATAGGCAATTAAGGAGTAGTATGAAACCCAAATATGATAAACAAGAATAATAAAATCTAATTTAATCAACTACATAATATAGAAATTTATTGATAAAAAAATTTATTAAATAAAGATTAATTTTACATACATGGATGGTAATAAAATATTCCTATGGTTGGAACAAATACATATAGATATAAAATGATGAATACCTAAAAACAATTTATAATATATGGAATTCGATAACCTTCATTAATTTTTTTGGAACAGGTGATGTAACAACCTAATGAATTTTTATATTTAATAATAATGGTATATAATATATTTTAAAACATTTAAAGACTCTTATTATGTCATATTTCCACCTCGACCCATCCTAAGGATTCTCGGGAGGTCGTCACCTCATATTTACCCCTACAAATGATTATATGGAGGCCATCTATTTAGAATTTACCCATCCTTAAGATTTTATGGAGGTCTATAAGGAAGTAGACATAAAGAAATAATACACATCAACATGATATATCACAGAAATTGGAGAAATACACACCAACCCGTGAAACATATATCCCATACATAGTAGCCTCTATCGAGATAGGACGACTCCTGTGAGGTCACATTATCTAAGTGGAATACCCTTAATTCACTTAGAAATGTATGTAGAATAACAAAATTAATAGAACTATAAAACATCACTCCCCATATAATGTATCGACTACAAAAATATGAAAATAACTAGTATGTTTAATACACCAAGATGTAGTCTCATAGGAATCCAAACCACCGTAATGGAAATTTATACATCAAAACTAGACAGACAATGTAAAATGGGATGAAACTTATACCATATGGTTAATTTAATCATTTATAGAATGGAAATAAATATGATTCATCAAATCATTCCCATAAATAAAGGTGTATTTCAAAAATTCCCCACATTAATTCATATATGAAATTGAGAAGTAAGGAGATGCTTGTATGGCCTAGGAGTAATGATGGGAAGGATCAATGTATAGGTGTTTCACACTCTAAAAATTCCATGAACCACAGTGTATGATCTCCATGGACAAATATCCAAAATGGATAACTGAAAACACTCTTAGTTGAAAAATAACCTCTACCACGACAAAAACCATTGATGTTTTACACCCATAGTTCCCAAAGAGAAATTAGAGAAAGACTTGAATTCAACAGAAAATTGAGAAACTATTATGTGTGGTCTTTGGATTAATTCGACCCTTGAATCATTCAAGCATTGTATTTGAGCCTCGGAATTGTTGGATCCATGATTTGAGCCTTGATTTGAGCTTCAATTCACTAAGTAGGAGCATCAAATGATGTTGTCTTCTAGAGAAAGATTTAGATATTGTAAAGAGTTTGTGACTCGTGAAGGTTTTTTATGTAGACCGGGATACTTTCACCGATTCCACAAAAGTGAGGACAAAGATCCCTTTTATCGGTTCTTATGTAATAATAAATGATAAAGGAATATTTATCAGTGTTTTTTGCGCTAATAAAGATCATGCTTTATCAGTTCAAAAAAGTGCTGATAAAATCTATCTTTATTAGTGCTAAAAATGTGCCAATAAATATTCCTTTTATTAACAATTATTACTTAAGCACTAATAAAAGATTTATAATTATAATTATAAATAAAAAAATATATAAATATATTTATATATAAATATATTTATATAATCATATATTTATATATTCAAATATATATATATATACATTTAAATAAGTAAATATATTCTTTATTTAAATATATTTATTATAATTTAATAATTATTTAATCATATATATATATATATTTATAATTATACAAATAATTTTTTAAAAAATAAAATTTATAGCATTATATATAATTATATATATATATATAATAAATATATATAAATTTAAATATTTTAAATATTTTCATTATTTAAATAAATTTATTATAAATTTAATAATTATTTAAATATATATAATTTTTATTTATAATTGTATATATAGTTTTTTAAAAAATAATATTTATTCATATATAATTATAAATATATAAATGTATAAATACATTAAATATACATTTATAAATATATTTAATTATAAATATTTTTGTTATAGATATATTTTTAACATTATTGATGAGTATTTAATCTTAAGTTCATGAATGTCAAATACGAGTTAAATTGAATAAATTAAAAAAGAGTACACTTTAACAATATTGAAAAAATGGATTAGTTTTATTAATTACATATAATTTATTAAAAAATATGGATATATATTGAAAAAAAGATGAATACGTATTTAAAATATTAAAACATAGTAAATAAATATATATAAACTAAAAATAAATCAATTACGTATATGGGTAATCAATAAAACATGTTCGATCTATGATAAAATGAAAAATCAAACGGCATTCAATTATGTCCATTACTTAATGCAATAAGTCAGTATGTTTAATTCATATTAATTTTTAATTATAACCCATTATTTACTCAATATATGACTATTTAATGTAAAACATAAATATTTTACAATATATAAATCATATTTCTATTCAATAATATATATAAATAAATTTAATACACACTATTTATTAACATTATCAATAATTATTTTCTTAATAAAATGTTTAATATTTTTCTCAACTTACTTATTTTTAATTTTTAATTTTTTAATTTTTTAATTTTCATTTGTTTAATTTTAACTTTTAATATATTTATATCATTAATATATACCATTTTTTTATTTATAATTTATATATAGTATAATGAATTTATTCATTTTTATCAGTAATTATTTAATTATTAATTTTTCAATATTTTTTTAATATACTCTTGTTTAGTATTAATTTATTTAATTATTTCATTTTATTCAGACTTTTATCAGTTCTATAAGAGAACTGATAAAGGATCCCTTTATGAGTGCTAAAAATAAGTTTCCTATAAAGGGTACCATTTATCAGCGCTATAAATATAGAATTGATAAAGGGTAAGCTTTATTAGTGCAAAACATAAAGCGCTGATAAAGGGTACCCTTTATCAGGTCTAATAATAAAGCAATGATAAAGGGTACTAATTATCATTGCTAAAAAAATCCCTAATAAAATGTCCCATTTATGAGTTCTTATTTTAACACTTATAAATTTTTCCTTTTTCAGTACTTTTTTCTAGTGCTGATTGAGATCAGTGCTCTAAAGGCTTATTATGTAGTAGTGGTTGTCTGAAGAAGATGTATCATTAATAACCAACTGTTTTTGTTCTATTTATTCTTCTATCTCCATCAAATAATCTTAATCCATGATGATATAATAACATCCGTATATTCTATATAAAGATATGTTATTATATTAATTTAATAACCTACAACCATCTTATATTCCATCAAATGGGAAACAAAACCATCATTTGTGTGTACAACAGTCTACTTCCTTGTGAAATGATGTAATTTGTTTTCTATAATCACCTTTAAAAAATATTTATGATGATATATTTAATGTATATATAAAATATCCATGAAATATGTATCATTCTATAAAAGTAATATATCATATATTTTCAAACATTTCCATTCATTGAAAGATGATTGCAACCTTTGTGCGTACGTGTGGATTACCACCTCCATGAAGCGATATGATTCATATTTTTATTAGCTCACCACATGGATGGTATATATAAGTGTATTTAATGAAATCATATGATATTTATGATATAATTATCATTATTAAATGATTATATAACACTTACCTTCTTTCCATCTTGATCATAAAAAATGAAAATGTTACTCATTCTTAAGTGTGACCTACCATCTCTTTCATTATCAATAACCATATTTCATTTTTAGTTTTAAAACAATAATTGTTATATAAAAAATGATAATTATTTCATAATTATTATTCTATATATGTAAAATTTTATTCTCTTTGACCATTGTAAACTTACCAAATTGATTTTGGACATATGAGTTGGGTATCTTTGAGGCATGTGTATGGAACCTAAATGATTATAAAATTGAATATAATATGATAACAAATAATATAAAAAGAATAATATAAATAATTTTTTTATTAATATAATAAATAATTGACATAACTTTATTATTCAGGATTATTAGGACCATATGTATTGAGTTTCACTCATTTTAAGGGATCTCTCTAAACCTCCCTTTTCTTCGGGTTATGACTATTCTCTATATAACAAATGTTTTGTCCCTTTCTATTAGTATTGAATACTTATAAATTCAATGTATATGTCTCTAAAATATATTCCTATATTATTATCCCTTCCTATGACTAGATAATGAATTCTTCATTTTCATTTCTTAAATAAATTCATTTTGAAATTTCCAATGGTTGTGATATGAGGTATGATTATGAAACCCATTTCATTCCATTGGAAAAAATTATGTTTATTCCTTATTCTTGATTTAATTTTTTCAAAAACATAATAATGAACATTTATTGATGGGTTAACCTATATATTAATCCAATTAATTGGGTAATGCTTTTTCCGCATGATATTCCATGTTTTAGATTCGAGATTAAACCTAATCCACTATGGGACTCTGTCCATCATGTGATGTTTTCTTGGAAGATAGAATTGATTTATGTTTATGAAATTTTTTGTGTTTCAATCGCATTTACAATGTTTCCATGATCTTATGATACCATTATATTTATGTTATGTTCCCACGTAATTACTCATGGGCCATATATTTTATGATATCTTTTTATACCTTTTAATAACATGTTACACTTCATTATTTTTTCCCTTACTATGCTTTTTATCCCACCCATTTCTTTTATGCATTCCTCATGTAATCCAATGATATTTTAGGATCTCAAATTCATTTTAATATCATTATTTATATTAAAATAACAAATCTTTATTTTTGTTTCAGGCTACTATTTTATGTACCTAGTCATCCAAATTTACTAGACCTTTCGACCCTCAATTTTCATTCAATGGATATTTATGTTGAAAACCAGGAAATAATATGTTTTAAATGATTTTGAATCTATAAAACTATTAAATTATATTCATTTTTATAGATTCAATAATTTTCATGTATTATCTTGTAATGAACATATCATCCACATAGAAAATCAATATAATTTATTCAGAAATAAAAGACTTAAAATGTAAGCATCAGTCCATGATATACTACTTTTATGAATTAATTTTTACAAATGAATTAATTTTTTTACACTAATTGGGTTCCTTGTTCAACCCATATAATTTTTTATTGAATTTTTAAACCATGAATTTATTTCTTTAATCATAAAAATCCTGTAGTTTCTCAAAATAAATTTATAACTATATTTCACTATGAAAGAAGTATTCTTCAAATTAGATAACTAAATATATAATTCATCTAATGAAATAATACTAATATCAATCCTAAAAGTGGTAAGTTAACCTATATGTGACTTTCTTAGTGAAATCCACATCATTCTTCCACCAAAATATTCTTACCACCAACCTTGAAATATACCTCCTTTTACCACATACTCATCCTTAACCCAATATAGACATTTTTTGTAAAAATTAATCTTTTCCTTTTATCAACAGATTCATCTCCCAAGTATTTTTATCATGTGATGAATAAATTACCCACTTGTTAACTACATCTCATATTCTATACTCTTTCAACTTAATTTCTTAACAAATCATTCGATCCCTCTACCATTAATCAATAAAAAATTGTTTAATAATGATGAGTATCATGGAATAGTTCATCTAACCCTAGTTGACCTGCTCAAATTTACTTTAGGAGTAGACTCTACTTATTCTACTGTCACATAATCAGGTAAAAATTCATGGTCAACTCTCTCTTGGAATGAAAAAATATATATATTCATTATAATTTTTAACTCCATGTGGGTCTTTATACATGAACCCTTCATGAAATTTCATGTTATGAATTATTATAATCTTTTTATTCTAATTATCTAAAAAAATATCTAAATTATTCAGTATCATTTCCAATAAAGAAAAATGATTTTCACATGCATTAAATTTATCCTGATCATCATAACCTATATATATATATATATATACCTATTTTAAACTACTAAAGACTTAAATTTTTTGGAGTTTTACTTATTTTTTGACTTGAAATACTTCAGTTGGTGTTTCCCCATTGACACAAATGGAGACCTATTGATGACATAAACTTCCATGTTAACATTATTTGGGAAAAATTATTGGGAATATCTAAGTGAATCATTGTAATATGTGCTAATTAATTCAATATTCTATTAATCTGATCAACTACACCATTATTCTTTCAAGTACTAGAAATTGATTTCACCCACAAAATTGCATTACAAACGCATAATATCTTATACTCTATTACATCATACTCTGCCAATACTCAATCATTTTATAATTGATCCTGATTCACTTACCATTAGAGTCTTCCACTCCTGAAAAAATGAACACATCACGATACTTTTATAGAACGTAATCACAAAACATCCATATCAATTCATTATGAAATGTCACATAATATTATGATGATCAAAGGGAATATAATTTTTCAGGAGCCCAAACATTAATTTTCACCAATTACACCTTTATATCCTTTGGAATTGTTACAAATTTTATAAAATAATTTGTTTTCTTTCTAATGACCCAATATTCAAATATTCTAACCTATAATGACTTATTATCTAGTAGAATTCCTTTCATTTCTAGAACCCTAATCCATTTCTCACTCATGATTCCTAACCAAAAATGACACACTTATGAATCTTAAAATGAGTAATGTATTGAAACCATGAAAATTGTTTTTTACATAACATTTTATATTAGGTTACATTCTTCACCCAATGAGACATGACTATTATTTAGTTTATATTTTTATATGGACCACTAGTGAAAGAGGTGTTAACACCTACAACATGAAGTTTAATTATAGAAATAATATTCCCTCTCATGTCAAGATTGTGATTTTCATTATTAAAAACCATAAAACTCTCACTGTTTGTTTTCATTAATGCATTGAAATTTGTAATAATTTTTAATGGTGAATCAATATTAAGATATAAATTGATATAATTTCCAAAAATATAATTAGTTAGTGTTTACTTCATTGATTTAGAATAAAAATATACCCCAGATTCTAAAATCAAAGACACTGTGGAACTATCTACACTAAATAAAAGAAAATCATCATTTCATTTAATAGTAGTTTTTACTTAAATTTTTTGGTTCCATCCATATATCCTTAAATTTATTCTTAACATGTAACTTCTTCTCACAACTCAAGTAAGTCGTACTGTCTTACATTTATTTTACTCAACTCTTTCCTCTTGAGTTTGATCATCATTTATGATTATACCTTTATATAACAGTTCTTCTTCCTTTAATGTCTGGAGTATAACAAGAGAATTTATCTAACTCTCTTCATAGGAAATCCTCACTAATTATTAAATCCCATACATCATTCGACTATATTTTTTGTATTTCGTGGTTAACTACTCATTAATATTATATTATCTTCCCAAAAATTAGGTAACAATGAAAATATAACAAATACGTACAACCCAAAATTTAATATAATTTCTACCAATGTGAACAAACATGTTGTGGTGTTGAATTCAATGATGTTATTACTAAAACAATTCTATTAAATCATCTTTAGATTGAATAATATTCACACCAAGCACACTTTTTTTAAATAGATATATTCCTATACATGTTTTTGTGTTCCATAACTAACGTATCCATAACCATCCCCACTCTGATAATAAACTCCAAATTATTTCAAAATATAAGATGCAAAACTCCCAAAACCTAGTCATTTAGTAAATATATCCTAGACATGTCCACATTAAGTGGTTCAACGGCTAGTAGTGGAAGGTGTACCTTTTTTATAATGATAGTACTTGATCTACATTCTTCAAAAAAAGTTATATTCATTAATTTTTTTATTAATATTTATTTATTCAATAAGAATAATTAAAATCCATAAATATGACTTTGATCTACTGATATCATGCTCTGATATGAGTTGTTATGGAAATGAAAGCACTCCAATGAAATAACTATTCAAAAAATGACATTAAATTGGACAAAAATATTGGAGAAAAAGATAAAAACCAAAGCATTTATATGGTGTGGAATGAATCCCTACGTTTACTATGATATATAACAATGTTTACTATTTTTAGGTGAAAATTATTTTATAGACAAACATATTATGACCATATGATCTTAAAAATAAATGTGGTGCTAGAGTAACCCACATTGCTATAATAAACATATCTATACAGGTCTCTATGGTGCTATAATACCATGTGTCAGAATGTACATCCTACTTTGGTATCAAAATATAGTGTTACCCAATATCTCTACTATAGTTGGTTAAATGTTTTATCATTCCTTCAAAATTTAGGTAAGGGTCCTTTAGAACTGAGGTCCCTAGCCAGGGGTGTAGTTTCCCCTGAAATCTTCTAGGACCACACTATAGAGGTTGAACCATAAAATTTACTAGACCAGTGTTTAGAATATTCCACTAGAACTAGGCATAACTCATTTTGATGTATCAAGATCCACTATTCAAAGAATATAGAATTTTCTTTAAAAAAATGGAAATAATCAAGTTCCATCATTCTAACCACACCATGAAACAGAATAAATTATGGTTTATTCTTATATGTTACTTATGAATAATTGATCATTTTCTAATATTATAATGGCAATATGATCATTTTTGTTTTGTTTTAATAATGTAACAGATTTTTTGAACTAAAATATCCCTTTAAAATTGAGAAAAAACTTTTTCGTGACATATGTTACACCGCACATTATAATTTTGTGAGGCTCCTTCCTATATGTTATAAATTAATAAATTAATATTTTCATAGATATTTATCAAATCATAGAATATTTCATTAGTTTTTAGTATCTTAAATGTTTTATAAACTTCTTGAACACTTAAAATATGAAAATTTATTTATGTCCATTCTTATCACATCACATGTCGAAATGAATTTCATGTTATTTCCACATGCCAAAAATAAATAATAACTAATTTACATTGGTTTTCTTGACATTATGAGGTAAATTTTCTATTTTTGAGAATGTGATGCCAATTTTGAACAAAAATATTATTTGTTATTTGAAAATTAACAACTTCTGTCACAGCAACAATAATACACATTATAATGTCATATGGAATATTCTTTAATTTCAAAAATGATTCAAAATTTTTGATATAGTTCTAAATTATAACCCAAGATCTTTTCCTAGTTTTGAGAATGTGAATCAAGATTTTGGAAAAAAATATGACATTAAAATTATAAATATTAACTTTCAGGAATTCCTAGTATGTTGTGCATCAAAATGATGTGTGGTTTATTCTTAAAAGTCATAAATGAATCAATAATTACTAGCATAGAGTGTCCCTATAATCCTAATTCATTTTCATAGTTTTGATCATGTAATGCATGATTTGACAATTATAATTGGAAAATATATTTTATTCCAATCTGACCACACCACAAATAATAATTTAAAACATTTTACAACTACATGTCAAAAAGAAATGAAAAATAATTTTCCAATGTTTCATGAAAAATGATCTTTTCTTCTAGGTTCTGTGTATGTGATGCATGTTTCTTACTAAAATTAAAATTTTAAATTGAAAACACACACAACATCACAATGAAATAAATTAAATTTCACTAAATATGAGAGTTAAAGATAACTAAAGAAAAAATATTTGATATTATTGTAGATAAATATAACTTTATATCATACTTTTGGACTTAATTGAGAATATTAGAACTAAAATAACCATTAATTTCCAAAATCACGATATAATTGATAAAAAATATTCACATGAAACTAAATTATGTGTTCTTTATTCATCTTTTTTGGGTTTAATTTAATGAAATTTATTTCTAAATAATTGGTTTTATACTAAAAATTTAGGATCATTTTTAGATAAAAAACATTCAAATTTTAGATAAATCCATTATCATGATTTTTCTAAATATTATGACGCAATATAACCTAACCGTTCAACCTACAAAGAATAATATTTTTACAGTGATCTACCTTGTAGATTATTGGTGTTATAGGATGTGAAAGATTTTTTAGAAGTGGTTCAGGTGATACTACATGATTTTTACCATATTAAGTGGAGCATACTGTGCTTGGTCTTCATTATTTCATGGTTAGTCTGGGTTGGTCATTTTAGTAGCTTTTATGATGGCAGTTTTCTAATTTTCTTATGATGTTATTCTTGCGAAGGAAGTAGTTGTTTTGTATAAAGTTTTTTAATGGAGTTATATTATGGTGAGGTGGTACCTATTTTAGATGCATTAGTTTTGGTTTCATTTTAGATAAATCCGTGTCTTCTATAAGAATGGTGGAAATATTTTTTTCTTATAATGGTGTGAAATAGAATATTTTGTTGAACACCATGTCATTGTCAGTTTTTAGTTTGAAGGGAAGATCAAGGAACTATATGGTAATGTCATGGGATTAGTGAGAGGAGTGTTTTATGGAATAACATATTTTGGGATATTTAAGGGGATAATTTATTTTAAAATACATGGTTTATTAATATCCACTAATCAATATCAATAACAATGGTCTCAATCCTTCACTATGCCATGGTTAGATCATAAATATTTTATTATAAATTCATTCATCCCTCTCTTTAATTTCAATTTTTTTCCTCAGAAACCATAAACACCCTAGAATCATTATTTTGGTGTTCTTGGATGTTCATAGTATCCCGTATATACTTTAACTTTAGGAAAAAAAGTTCTTGTGATCTATGGTTCTTGTATCATATATTTCGTTATTTGTAACTTGTTTCTCTTATCTCTCATTAAGTTATGATAGAGTTTATTTCTCAATATTAATAGGTTCTAGTTGAAGGTTTAATACATGATTTATATTTTATTGGGGTTTTAATGATCATAGTGTATTGATCTCAGTTTTTTTAATTAATATGAATTTTTTTATTCAAGATTTGGTTCAAGGAAGGTGATTTAGACCCCCATTTTAAATTTAAATATTAATTTTAAATTACCATTATTTATCATTATTGGGTAATTATATATTATTTTCATAATAAATATAGTGATTTAATTACTAGTTGAATTAGGGTAGTGAGATCAATATGTTTTACATTACATTACTTATTATTGACAATTTACATCATTATTTTTAGTGTTAAAGGAATGCTACTATGATTTTATACTAATGTTTTCAATAAAGGAAAATTGTTTTAAATTTATAAAATGATTTTAAATATGGTAATATAAAAGTATAGGTTAATTATTTTTTTGTTAACTATAAATTTATGAATAAATAACGGATATAAAATAATAAGATTTTTTGTTCACTCTTGTAATATAATTCCTTTTTTTCATGTTGGAATATTAGTGGTGGACTTAATGTTTTTTTGAGATTAAGGATAATTGGAATGGATTTATTAAGTTATTGAAGAGGAATTGTTACTGTGATTTCTATATTGGTGAGGCTAATAAGATTGATGTGGTTGAAATGTCATAGTTACATAAGGATATGGAAGAATGATTGAATGAATTATAAAAAATTAATATAATGGAACGAGAATGAGTTTTTGATAGATGATAGAGTGATGAATTTAGTAATTAAATTAGTGAAATTAATTTTTATAAATTGAAATGTATATGAAATTAAAAATTAATTAACATAACTAAAATTAGAAATGATAATTAATTAATGTGGTTATGAATTTATTGAAGTGGAATAATTAATGGGATATAAAATTGGATAAAGAAATTCAATTTTGGGGAAGTTGTGTTTTCTTATTTTAGTGTCATTGGCTATTGCGTGGTTATATGTGGTTTTGTAGTAATGTTATAGTGATGGTTTGTGTTTGTAGAGGTGTTTTCTTGGAACTGGGCCTTAGGATATGTTTGTGTGATTATTATATATCCATTATAGTATTAATTAATTATTTTTAACCCCTATACAAGTTAGGAAACCATGATCGAATCTATATAAGGTCTCGGTTCTGGGTGTACACCCGATATCTAAGATGAGAGTGACACAAATTGTTGACTAATCTCCCTCTCCCTACCTCTCTTCCATATGTAGTGTGGTAGTGATGTGGTGATATGGATGTCAAGTTTAGATTTCATAGATATTTTATGATGAGTAAATTATATATTAATGTAGTAGTGATACTATATATAAATATATAAAGATTTTTATTATATGGTATTCAATTATATTGTCATGTTTATGCTTCTGTGGATTTAATGTGGTTGTGATGTGTGGTATGAGGAAATATAAGGGATTATATAATTGGGTCCTATGCCACTAGGACATGAGGGTATTTAGAATATTATAGAATATGTGTTAGGTACCTTTCCCTGTGTAAATTCTCAATTAATATATTATTATACTTCCTTGTAGATTTTGTGAGCGAACCTTAGTGATATTGGGTGAACTAGTAAAAAACTATTTTCTTTGACTAGGGTTCTATATCGATTATTTTATAACTAATGTGAATGTGTTTTATCATAAATGTTATAAAATAATCTACTTGAGGAAATGAATTTTTTTCATTGGATACAATGAAACCTATATGAAAATAGTTTATATAATTTTTTTGTTAAGAAAAATATTTTAGAAACCATTAAAAAATTTAAATCTCTATATACTTTTTCCCCATACGACACTACATTCGAGTCTTTCTAGTTATCAAACCCAATTCAGTCCAATGAAAAACCCTTATAACATAATTTTGTATGATCCAATGACATTAAAAAACCATAATTGTTTCTTCTCCACTAAAACAAATTTTATTCACCTCTCCCATATATTGTGAACTTCATTCAACTATACCCAATGTTTAATTTTTCAATTTTTTAGATTTTTTTTATCATTTTATGAAAATTTTTTGCTAGAAAGTTTTGTTGAAATATATAAAGTATTGGGTTTATTGATTAATCCATCAGAATAACTCACATTGATATTTTATTTTGAATTTTAAAATTAGTCATATTTGTTTTTTATTTATGTATAACATTACCTTTAAATTGATATATATATAATTATTTTTCTTGATTCAATTTTTTCTATCTTTTTTATATAAAACAAGTACATGTTATAATAAATATGTAGTTTTATCATTGATTTATAAACCATTGATTTTTTTTATATTTATAATATGATTAATGCTTATTATTTTAATTTATGTATTTATTTTATTTATATTTAATTAAATATATAGGAATAATAAATTATTTACATTATCATTACTATCAATATCATTGTTATATTTTAAAAAGTCATACTTTAAATTTAAAATATACAGCATAATGCGTGTGTGTTCTTTTGTAAAATAAATTTTAAAATAACTTTCATTTGTGTGATATTAGTATATATATATAGACAAATATTTATTAATATGAAAATATAATGATATAATAATTTTTAAAATAAATAAAATACGTGAAGCTATATATATTATGTAAAATGACTAATTTATCCTCTATGTATAATTGTTATGATTATTATCATATTTTTTTGTTATTATGTTTTTATGTATTTATTTTTTAAAAATAATTATTTCTTATTGTGTTCCTAAATTTAAATTTTAATCTACTATAAATATATAAATTAACATATATTCTTTATTTGATAGTTTATATAGGTCACAATGACTGATAATTGGATAACTATATGATAAAAATTTATGAATATGACAAATGGTTTGAATATTTTTATATGTTTCTAAATATAATGTTTCAAATAAGAACCAATTGTATTTACCATGCTTTAAGTGTTTAATTATGATAAAATTGTGTTCTATAGAAATCAAATATCATTTAGTTTTCAATGGTTTTATTCTAACTTATAGTACTTGGATATATAATAGTGAAATGGAATATAATTCATGATCTAATAAATATGTAGATTTTAAAATTAATATTTATGATCAAATAGACGAAATTATTCATGATATCAAAGTGTATTTTTTTAAAAACACAAATTACTGAGAAGTTATATGGTGATATTGAAAAACCACTGTATCCTTGTTGTATCAAATTTATGGTTTTATCTAGAGTGTTTATATTTGTAAAATTGAAGGTTTGGAATGTATAAAGATACAATAGTTATATATAATTTCTTATGTTATTTAAAAGAATAATTATATAAGGATATGTTTTTTAAAATATACATTATGATGAAAAAGAATTATGTTCAAGGGGATTATGGTATAAGAAGATACATGTATTCCCCATTGATTTTTATTGAATATAATGAAATATAAAAGTATATATGAGTTTAAATAATGTAGTACATCAGGGTAGAAGTTGAAGAAATTTCAAATATTGATACATATATTATGATATGAAACAAAATTTATACTAAGGAAACTTTTTATCATTCTATAATTCCACATTTAAAGATATTATTTTAAATTTCAAATGATTTCAAAAAGTTAATATGGAATATCAGTGAGTGAATATATGATGGGAAAGTATAAGGCCTAGAATATTCTCTATAATAAAATAAAATATATAAATAATTTATTATATTCATATATAAAGATTGAAATCATAGATTGGACTATGAAAAGATGGAATTTTACTCCATCAAACCCCTAACTAGAAACAACGTTCATGTACTATTATGTAGTTGATTTACAACTTGTTCCAAAATGTCTTTTGGAGTGGATATATATTATATTTATTGTGATTATTTTTGGACCAAAACATCTTGAAAATGATATTGATGTTTATTTTTCACAATTAATTGCCTATTTGAAATTACAATGGGAGGAAGACATCAAAGTGTTTTATTCATATAAAAATTATTATTTTTTCAGTTTCAAGCCATGATGCTATTTAATATAAATGATTTCTCATCATATATATTTTTTATATAGTATAGGGGGAAAATGAATATTCAATTTATATAGAAAGAGAATGATTTTAAAAACTAAAGTATCAGAGGAAATCAATGTATATGGGTGATAGAATGTTTATTTCGTAGATAACTATTATAGATGATTAGAAAAATAATTCAATGGATCATAAGAATTTATTTTTTCCCATATATTTTTGTCAATAGATCAATATTTTGAGTGGGTGGAAAAAATTAAGGTCACATATGAGAAGACAGATAGATCTGGTATTGATATAAAAATATATAATAAACATTCAATATTATTTTATTTTCATTGTTTAAGATTTTGATTGGTAAAACACAACATTGATGTGATACATTGGGGGAATCAAATTCATGATTGTTTTATTATAAAATTGTTAAATATTAAAGGTAAGAGTAAGGATGGATTAATTGAAATAATTAACTTATGATTAATGTGAATATATATGGATTTAGTTATTTCTTCTTAAAGGAAAAAAAATAATTACTTGTACCTTGTCATTCAATATCAATGATTTATAAAACCATTTTCTAGTTCTATATTGGTATTATATTTCATTAGGGTTATACTTAATATTTTAAAAAATTGTTATTAAAATATTTAATGTTACTAGAAAGAATTACCATATTTTGATACAAAAAAACTGATTGTTTCACTATGTGGAATACTATCGATACATGTTAGAATGAATATCACTATGGTGTGGTATTTTTTCAACTCCATTAATAACAAAGTAATTGATCTAAATTTATTAAAAAAATTGAATAATAAAGTATTATATATACATTTTCAACAAAAAATGTTATTTTAAACATATTTTTATAATAACTCACATGTATCACAAATAACATTAAATCATTTTTAATATAAATACAGATTAAATGTTCCATGAAATTTAGAGGTCTGATGTCATTGGGAAATTAGGAACATGATATTGAACTTTTTAAATGAAATAAATAATCTTAATTTCTATATTCATTTATTTCTTCTATATCTAACCATAACCTTTCCAATTATGGGGTATCCTAGGTACATACTTGAATGAAATGGTGAGTTATAAAGTCTAGTAAGTGTGTAGAATAGTATAAACATGGGGTAAAATAACAAGAGATTAAACAAAATTAACATGGAATTAATAAATGAAATGATCATAAAACCCCAAAGAGGAAAATTTAATAGTGAATTTTTTTATAATATCATGGTAAAAATAGATTTTATATGAATTTTGATGAAATATAAATCAGTTCATATGTCATGTCTAACTACTAATTCAATATAATACAATGTTCTAGGGTCATTTCCCGTGCACCATTAATGTATTGCATAAAATGAAAGTGTCATAAAATTGAATAGGGGATATATAAATCTTGTACCTACCATAAAATAATAATACTTTACGTATATAAGTTTCATATATAAAAAAATATTCATCAATCATAATCCTGAAATAAACCATTGAAAAAATTGGGGTGAATATAAACAATGAAGGGTTAATCAAATGGAGATTCATGTGGATACCCAATGATGTTAAGGAATTATATAATATTTCCTTTCCAAGGGACGAAATAAAGATGTAATAAATTTTTGTACCATATGAAATAAAAAAATGGTTGGATGATAATATAAGATTATGTTTTGAAAAAGTGGAAGAAATTGGAAAAGCTCCCCTTAAAGATTTGGGGGGTTTAACATAATGAAAAAAATATATTTGGAAAAATAATGGAATAAATTCCCCTAGAAAAGATATAAATATGTGGTATTAATGAAACAAAAAAAGTCCTAATGGTATAAAATAAGATATGGAGATAGAGAGTGATAGACAACATAACCACCATAATGAAGAAAAATATAGAGAGAACCCATACCTCGAGTGTTGATTTGATTTGGAAGATCCAATAATATTTTAAATTATCAATTAAAATTTATTTATTACATTATTAAAAAAAGTTATATACTTTTTCATCTAATATAACATATTTTTATTATGATTTATTCATTTAATAAATTAATATTTTTGGCATCAACTGTTTCGACGTGGTTTAGATCATGGTTCCAAAAATACAATGATGTTGAAATAACAATCAAATGTCATGGTACAATAGTTAAATAAGTTCAATAAGTTTAATGGTATGTGTTTCAAGTAATCCCATATTTCATGGTGTTCAATAAACTAGTAGATAGTTATAATTCAAGGAATCATAATTGGTAAGCTTGTTTTAGTAACTTATAATTTACTATTATTGTTTACACATAATGTCATAATTATCAAGACTATTTTATCACTCCAAAATCATAGAAATGATATTAATTTATTATTATATTATTTCAAATAATGAAATAAATTTTTCATAATAACCCTAAAATGATTATGTAAAAAAATTAAATATCATAATTCATATAGACAACAAAAAAACTAACATGGGCAAAACAAAGTTTTTAAGAGAGTTTTAAAAAGAAGGGGCAATCCAGTTGATATTAATTTTTTATAAAAAAATTAAATTTTATTTATTTTTATTATTTAAATATATTTTCATTTATCTCTTAATTTTATAAAAATGCTTAAGATGAGGATCAAAATGAAAAAATAGTGTTTCAAAAAAACTATTTTGACAGAATAATGTCTTCCAAAAATAGGTTTAATAAGAGGTAATGTGTGATCTCACTCTATTGACAGATCAATATTTTCCTAATACCATGAGAATGGAATTATTATAGTGTATTAATTGTTCATTTAAAATATTTTTAGGGAAAATAATCACTAATAAGAAATGAGAAAGAGGTTTGGAAACATTACCTTTTCTTTTGAGTTGTCTGCTTTAGATCGAGTCTAATGACATCAGATGATAATTTTTGTATTACACTATGGGATTTAAGACAATGTAATTATATTTAACGAAGATATTTAGATATATATTTTGAAAATTAATGAATTTTGGATGTTATGGGAAATGGTTGGTTGAAGGGTATTTATATAATCTAGGGTGAGGGGTTTTTTAGAATAATGTAAAAATTATTTTATCATTTAGACCAATGAATATGAAGAATATTGATTCCCATGAAAATTATTGGAATATTATGAACAATATGAGGTTTATATGACATTCAGACCAATTAAAAACTGAATGGAATCTTGTAAATACTAAATCAATGGTAAATACACAATTTTTTTATTAGAATAAAATATAACATGACGTTGAAAATATTCAATATTTTTTATTAATTCAACTTATTACTGTTAAATGTTTTTTACTCCTTAAATTAATTTTAATTCATGTTAAATGTTTTATATATTTTTAATTAAGATTTATATCATGATGACGTCATAAAATTTACACTATTCCCAAAAATATTGTTATTTACTATTCGTCAAAAAATTAATTTCTTAGAAAATTACCAAAAAAATAACCAAATATAACATTAATGTTTTCATTCCAAAAATGAATGCCATTTTAGAAAATTAAAATTTTCAAAATTATAAATTTAACATTTAATTGATATCATATGATATATGAAAAATACTCTTTATTTCTAATAAATACTATTTCTTTTATTAACAGTGAACTTATTTTTTTGTTAGTTTTTTAATAATTAATATATGAATTATAATTACTTATAACATTAATTTAATCAAAATTAATTTCAAATATTTATAATTAGATTTTAACTTAAAAATTAACATTTTAATAAGTAAATTAAAACAATAATTATTAATATTTATATTAATTTTCCATTTTAGGTTTTGTGATTATAGAATTATTTTGTAAAAATTGAAACATTTATATATAGTTATACTATTTTTTCAATTTTACTATTCTCTTTAGTCTAGTTTCGTTTTAATAGAAATTTATTATTCTAAATGATCATTCATTATTCCAATGGTCACTATACTTCTTATAAATACCCCTTATTTCCTTCAATATTCATTCAAACATATTTATTTCATGGTGATTTATATTTTTATCCAAAATGAAATTATTATTTGCAGTACTTTGTTTAATTTTATATTTTATTTCACATCTATGATTATTTTATAATAACACAACACAACATAATATCTTGCTCTTGTTTTATTATATAATTGTGCTTATCACCCCATTTTATTATTTTAAATTCTAGGAAAATGGGTTCAGTGAGAGGTAATGTATGACCTATCATCATTGATGGGTCAAAAGGATTATAATTACTTGATAATTGAATCATTATATTAAAACAATTGGGATTTCAAAATATTTATTTTGAAATTGAATCACAAATAGGAAAGGTGGATGAAGTTTGGAATCCTTTTCTTATGTTTTGAGTCCACTCCTTTCGATTAACCCAAACCTATTAGAGGGGAGATTTAGGTCATTCCAGGGGATTTGGGAGATGAGAATGAGAGTGTAGAGACAAATTTTGATAGATATTTATAAAAGGAAAGGATTTTTAAAGTGGTTAGAAAGTGGTGGAGGAGGGTTAGTTATATAACCAAGAGGGGTATATTAGAAGAATGTATTGACTATTTTATCATTTAACCCAAAGAATATGAATAGTATTGATTCCCATAACTTTGTTTAATTTGTTTTAAAAAATAGTCGAGTTATTTAATATTAAAATCAACCAATAACAGAATGAAATCTTGGAAACACTTAATTAAATATAAACAATCCAAAATAGGTTTTCTTCGAAAAAATATATAACTTAGCCTTTATAATTTAAAAATATTAATTTATAAATTAAGTATATTATTATAAAAATATTTTTTACAAATTAAATACATTTTAATTCGTGTAAAATGTTTTATAATGTTTTAATTCATATTTATATAATGATGATGTCATAAAAATTCGATTTATTCGTAAAATATATGTTTTTACTATTTACCAAAATATAAATTTTAGATCAATATAAATTTTTTACCTAATATAACTTCAATTTTTCGACTGAAAAAATGGAATGAATTTTATAAAATTAAAATTCTATAAAATAAAAAATTTAAAATTTAACAAAATTCATAAAAATCATGGAAAAACAACTTTTATTTAAATTAAATATTGTTTCTCTAAGGAAGATGGAACACATTATTTTTTTATATATTAATTAATTATCATATAATTTATTATTAATTATACCATATTTGTAATCCAAAATAATTTTCAAAATTAGATAATTATATTTTAAAATAAAAATTAATATTTTACTAAATAAGTTAAAAATATATATTATTAATATTTATTCATATTTTCTTTTATAATTTATGTGATTTCAAAATAATTTTTATTGCATAAAAATAGTCAAATTATTTTTTTATTTTTTTATCATTTTATTTTTCTCATTGGTCTTGTTTCCATTTTAACTGTTAATTATTATCCTAAATGGTCATATAATATTCCAACAGTCAATATAATACCTATAAATAACTCTTATATCGTTAATTATTTAGTCAATGATATTTATATCAATTTTATTTATATTATATTTTTAAATGTCAATATTATTTATAATTTATTGTTTTATTTTTGTAGTGTTGTTCACATCCATGATAATTTTATAGTATCTCAACATACCATAATATCAAACACTTGTTTTATTATTTTCTTGTGTTTATTACCCCATTTTATTTTATTAAATTATATGGAGTGTATTCATTATCCATATTTAATGTTTTATATTGATGTAATAAGATAAATTTTTTCATGTGTATTATTTATACTATACATTATACCACATAAATATTATAGAGGGAATGTTTTCATATTTTAAAATTCTTGGCCATTTCATGCTTCCCCTTCATAAATTTTATGCTCGAAATTTAAGCTCAAACATTAAGACATAAATAAATAAGGGTGATTTTGTTTCATCACATCCTCGACTTCCCCGATTATCACTTCATTCTTATGATTCCTCTATAGTACATTGATAATATAAGTGGTCTTATTTCATAAAACTATATCTATATCATCCAATATTTTAAGTAGGTTCTCTTCATAAGATAGATTATGCTCCAACATTACCACCTACAGATTTAGTACATGTGATAGATTTAGTCTATATTTCCTCAAGAGTGATATGTTGATCACATCATTCTCATGAGATATGTTTTTTCGAAGGGAAAGTTGATAGGCCGTAGTCTCAACGAAATCAAGAATATCAAAGGGCCTTATGTACTTGTTATATAGATTTACCTTATTCTAAAACATAATATGTGTGTTCCATAGAGATATTTTATTGAATATATTATCAAAAAAATTATTTTCTCCTATATTGATCATCATATTAGCTATTCAATATACTTTATGTTTCTCAAATGTGTTGTTGAATTGATTGGTCCAAATATATTTTAGTCTATAACATTATAAAAGAATGATGAGTTCTATATTTCTTCATATTGAGGGCTTTACAAAGAAATATATAAAATATTTAGTGGAAGAAATTGTTGTATAGAAACTCAACAAGAGGAATTTATTAATCCCAACTTCTTTTAATATCCATAAAATAATCTATTTGAATGTTCTCTAGAGGTTATATGGTCTGTTGATATTGAATATATTGTTGAGGCTGATATGAATTGAGGAAGATCAACTTTCCATTCAATTATTTATGAAGTCTATCCTATAGAATTAGTGATCCATGGATCTTGATCAGATAGAACCAATAATTATGTTCCATTAATCCACATGAATTATTTGATATATATCATATAAATTTACATAGTTATATTTCTCCCTAAATGAATATGAATTGGGGAGTATTTGTAAGACTATCCATAATAACTAATGTGGAGATTTTTCCTTACAGTTTATTTGATAGACCTATGAAAAAGTCATTTATGTTATTCACCCATT
This sequence comes from Viscum album, assembly GCA_963277665.1. Lineage (NCBI taxonomy): Eukaryota > Viridiplantae > Streptophyta > Magnoliopsida > Santalales > Viscaceae > Viscum > Viscum album. The sequence goes on from OY728162.1 coordinate 817,629,618, forward strand.
TACATTTCAGTATGTGTGACAGTTGCATCAACCCTTTTTACTTTCCCTAGCCCCCTTAAATATTTTTCATAAAACCAATTTATTTGTATATTTATAAATATCATTCTTCATATTATATTACCATAAGTGATACTAAATATCTATGTACATCATAATGATTCCTAGGTGTGTATAGAATGTTGATTTATGAGAATAATCAAATATATATTTCATTATTTTTGGCATAGATGGAACAAATAATTGTATCCAATATCTTAAAAAAATATCTTTTTCAATACTGAATTTTGATATTTTCACCTTATTTATTGCATAAAAATTCTTTAGTATCTCTATATTATCTCTTTTCTCCTCTTTAATATTCTCTAAGATAGACGTTTGAGTAGTCATCTGAGAAAATTATAATGTATTATTTTCTTTTATGATTCTAATTCATATACTTCAAAACTCTAAGAAGATTGAATCCCTTTGAATCCACATCATGAATAACATTATTGGCGTAACGCCCCGAACCCAATTACATAGAGTCGATGCATTATTATGTATCATTGGAAAGATCAAAAAAGATAATGTCTCGAAAGATCGATTTGTTTAGTAGCCTTGGAAATACTAGATATATTCACAAGTCTTACATTACATCTTAAAGTGAAAACGACAAAAACAACTTCTTGTCTCCATTGACCACACTCATATACCCTCATACTTTCCTGGTAGGTCATTCATAAAATACTTCTTCACATCTTGGAAAAAACAAAACATAGAAAGGGGTGACCTCAGATGCTCAGTAAGTATAACAATATAGCAAAAACATTCATAAATAAGATTAAACATTTAAGGCAATGTATAACTAAAACAAAAACCTTTTAAACATGAACATCAGCATAATATGGAAATGATAAAATGAAATAATTCCATTTACTTATTCACATGGATATTCTACTAATATAATAATCACATGAAAAATCAATAACAACATTCATAATAATGGAATGCATAATACCAGACTACCATAACCACATAGTCAAGGCCTTGTGCCATGACTACAAATAAGATTTTGTCAAGGCCTTGATCCAAGACACTATTTTGTCTTATGAGATCTACCGATGCATCGAGGAGCTATAGCAGGCTCCACCCGTCACTTACTAAGGCCAGTGCATTCCTCATATGAAAAGGTTTAAACATAACATAAACATTCGTATTAAAACTAGAATAAGAAATTCAATACTTTATCCATAAACCATGAATGGTATAAAAATAACACATCCATAGTCAAACATATCACAAAACCTTCAATACAATATGGAAGATTTTAATCATCATAAATCAACTTCAAATAAGCTTAAAATCCATCAAAGGACGATGACATAGATGAAATCAAAACTATTTGAGAGAAATATCTCCTTTTTGAAATCATTTAAAATTAAAATAATAATAAAAGAAAACATTTATTTTGAAAATATTCTTATAATCTTTTGAGAAAGCTTCTGTGATTTTATAATGGAAAAAAATAGTCGCACCCGCTGTATAAGTTAAAAAAACATTCTTACCTTAATTTTTTCGAAAAGGATAAAAAGGACCTTGTTTAGAAAAAAATGGAAATATTCCTTTAAATCTCTTTTATAAAATGTCAAAAAATGGTATAAATAACTTTAACCCATAGTCTAGTAATATTAAAAATGTTTTGAAATAAATTTTTAAGAAAACTGGATGTGGATGATAAAGAGGTCCCAGTAGATAATTACATATAAACAACCTCGGATAATAAAGAGATTGTGAAATTAAGCCTTACCTCATTGTAATCAATCAAGTCATATGCAAAATATTCAATAAAAACCAAATTAATCATAGAATATCATGAATATAAAGAGAATCATGATAATATATATCAAATGGCAGTACACAAAACACCACATGCAATAAATAAGTGGTGAACAATGGAAATCTCACGAAATTAAAAGTTAGATAAGAAACCCATTACCTTGCACCTTCCTTTGGTCGAGGGTACGTTTAACCTCCTGTATAATCAACATTGTATGTTATTATATTATTACAGGGCCATATTAATATTTATTATATCATACATGAATAATTTCTGACTTTATACTACCCATTTAATAAGGATTTTTATGTCAAATTAACATTTTATGTAATAATCGATTTCTTTATCGTACATATTTTAACTTGTTATTCTTGACCGTATCATTTAGGTCCTGATATAAACTCATCCAGAATATAAACCTTTATTCATATATCAAATATATTTAAAATATAAATATTTATAATAGATAGATATATGAAATGGATAACACCGTTTATGGAGACGGTATGCCATACGTACGCATAAACGTTGTTTCTATTTTCATATCGTATTGAACAGAAGTAAGTGAATAAGATATATGTAAGTACATAAATATATATATATATATATATATATATCTAGTAGCATTATTATTTCATATGTTACATACTTATTAGTAATATATATTTTTATAATCTTCGATGAATGTTGAACGTGGAAAGAATCTTATCACGTCGTGGAGACGGTAATCCGTACATACGCACGACCGACAATATCAATCCATTAAATGTGTGTAATTGGATTGTAAATTAACTTTATAGAGACACTATCATGTTATTTTATTTATTTATATACATATATCTCATCAATATATCAATCCAAATAACATAGTGTTGAATAACAATTTACACCACGGCGTGGAGACAGTAAGCTGTACGTACGCATGCATGGTGACATTATCATTCATAGGATGGATAGAATAATGAATATGGTTGTGAAATTTTTATAATAACATAATAGTATATAGAAGATGCTATAGTTATTATTTTAAAAATGGAAATAACAAAGAAAGAAGGATTGGAAGAAGAAAGGAACCTGAAAGGGGTGATGAAATATTTACCTCTTCTTCGGGTTCTTATTTTTGATTTGATCAAAAGGGATCCATAGTTTGGATTTCTCACTAAAGGAAGGACTCTAAGATGAAAAGAGGTAAGTTGATAGGATATTTGGGTAGGGGTTGGCAGATCCAAATGGCTTTGAAGGTGTAAAATAAAGAGAAGGGGGAGTGCCCTTTTGTAAGAGGGGTGAGGGGAACCTTATGAAAATGGTGAAATATTATTTTATAATAAATTCATATTCGGTTTATAATGGCTCCAAACTGATTTATTTCGTGGATAAGGTGGGTTTGGGTCGATAACCACTCAAACAATAGGTTTTAGATAGGTTTGGGTCACTATATTAACCTTATCTCTTAGATTCAACTCTTTGTTAATTAGTTTGACATTTACCATGTATGTATGTATTATTATAATATATTGTTAATAAACATACAATAACAAGCCAGGAGAACCCAAAGTGGTTCATTATTAAAATATATAACCTTATATAAGTCATTTGTCCTAACCTTAGTTTTTTAGGAATATTTTATCAATTAATAATATAACATGTTTTTAAAAAACTATTTTATGTAAATTTTAACAATATTTGGAATTTTATTTTTGTGAAAATAATAACAGAATGATTACTTCCAAAAAAGTTAATTAAGTCAATACTAACATGTCATGTTAACCTATAAAATTACTTTACTTCATAAAAAGTCTCAAATTATATTTATTTGGGTATTTATAATACCAACTCTGTTAATATTTCATTAATACGGTAATTACTCTATCACTATTGTGTCATAAATAAATTAACTTATTTAATGTATACAAATTATAAATAAAATACCATTATGTAGGAAATATTTTTAGGTTTCTAATTAATATTTATAATCTAATTTATCTTATATATAACCCAATATTAAAAATGTTTTAGTTATTAAACATTGATTTTAACTCTTTTAACTCTTCTTTGAATTAAATAATAATAAATGTCCTAATCTAATCCATGTGGACCAAAGAGGTTCATATTTTATTAATAAGGTTTTTTTGGTCTAATTATACTTATCCAACAGAATTAGGACATGTGTGAGGGTAAGAATAATATCATTTTTACCTTTAGTTACGCTATTTACTTTCAATTGTGGTAAATATAACTCAAAAGTTACTATTCATCAAAAATTATTTTCATCCCATTGAACACGATTTTACATACTGATATCAACTGTGCCTCTCAGATTTTTTAAATTCAATTCACATAATCAGTAAAATTATGTTTTATGCAGGTTTGAAATTTTTCTATGAGGTTGGTAAAAGACAGTAAAAAGTTCAATAATGTTTTTATATATCTAAAATTAATATAAATTGACTCCAATGAATTACATTGAAATAATATAGGTATTATGTATCTATTTTGACCTAAAATAAATTTAAATAAAATGTATTATTATTTAAATAAAAAGTCGGTTTTAAATAACAACTTAGTGATTTTCACTATTCATCAAAAAATGAAAGTTTTAAGAAAAATACCAAAAATTCACTCGAGGATAATTTCGATATTCTGAATCCAAAAATGAAGACCATTTTGTAAAATAAAATTTATAAAATTTCAAAATGTGGGTATTACTATTCATAACGGCTAAATTGATTGGTTGTGGTGTGTTAGAACTCGAAGTTGAGTACAACACATGCTATTGTATTATTTAAAGGGAAACGTACCATGGAGGCTTGGGGTGCTACATTATCCCCTCCTTAAAATAATTTTGCCCTCAAAATTTCTAGAATATTACAACATAAAAAGACTCGGGTGGTTCTTCATCATATGTTCCTTGGTTTCCCACATTGCCTCTTCCATCATATGATTTCTCCATATAACATTTACGAGACAGGTCGTCTGGTTTCTCAATACTTGTTCTCGGGTATCAAAAATCCTGATGGGAACTTCACAATAAGATAGATTGGGTTCCAGTTCTAATTCTACATAGGCGAGTACATGCTTTGGGCCAGTCCTATATTTTCTCTACTGTGATACATGGAACACATCATGAACTTTAGAGAGACTTGGAGGCATTTCCAAATGGTAAGCTACAACCCCAATTTGTTCTAGAATTTTGAAAGGTCCAATGTACCTGAGACTCAGTTTACCTTTCTTACCAAAACGTTTAACTCCCTTCCATGGAGATACCTTCAAGAAAACATGATCACCGACTTGAAATTACAAATCATTCCTTTGATTATCGGAATACCTATTCTTCCTACATTGAGCTTCTTTGATGTAGGTTTGGATTACCTTCACATTTTCAATCGATTCCTCCAAAATTTCTAGGCTTACAAGTTTTCTTTCTCCAACATCATCCCAACATGTTGGTGTGCGACATCTCTTTCCATATAACGCTTCATATGGTGCCATTTGAATACTTGAATGGAAGCTATTGTTATATGAAAATTCTACCAAAGGTAAATATTGATCCCACATACCCTGAAAGTCAAGTGAGAAAGATCTCAACATGTATTTTATGGTTTGAATAGTTCATTCTGATTGTCCATCTGTTTGAGGGCGGTAAGCAGTGCTCAAACGAAGTTTATTATGCAAGGCCTTCTGAATACTTTTCCATAATCTTAATATGAAACGGGGATCACGATCAGAAACAATCGATAGTGGTACTCCATTAAGTCTCACAAATTCATTAATATATATTCTTTCTAGACGTTCAAGTGGTAGATCTTCTCTTATAGAAAAAAATGTGTTGACTTGGTAAGATGCTCAACAATGACCCATATTGCATCATTCCTTCTAGGAGTCTTTGGTAGTCCTTGACAATGTCCATTGTAATATTATCACATTTACACTCAGGTATGGTAATAGGTTTCATGACTTCTCCAGGATATTTCCTTCCAGCTATCACTTGTTGACAAACCATACATCTTGACAGAAAATGAGTAATCTCTCTCTTTATGTTTTCCCACCAAAAATGTTTCCTCAAATCTCTATATATCTTAGTGCTACCTGGGTGTATAGAGAAATTGGAACTATGAGCATCATCCAACAATTCTTTTTTTAGATCAGGTATATCCGGAACACAATGTATCTTCCAAAATTTCAAAATTTAATATTCATACACATTTTCACTCAATCTCCCATCATTCACAGATGTAATATTCTTTTGAAACTCATCATCATCAGTCTGATAACTCTTTATCCTTTCTAGTAAAGATGGTTTGGAAAACATTTGAAAAATAATTGATGTTTCACCTTCCATGGTTATTCCCATATCCAACTTTACTAGATCCTTGTATATAGGATGATTTTCAACTCTCATCTTGTTCAATACTCCATGATCCATTATGCTCAAGGCATATTCCACCTTATTTTCCTTCCTCGGGTAGTAGTGTATTGTGCATTCATAATCCTTGAGTAATTTGAGCCACCACCTTTGGCTCATGTTGAGTTCATTATGTGAGAAAATATACTTCAAACTCTTGTGATTGGTATATATCTCACATTTTTCAACATAGAGATAGTGTATCCATATCTTCAAAGCAAATATTACAGCTACTAACTCAAGATCATGAGTGGGATGGTTTTTCTCATGAATTTTTAGTTGTCGTGATGCATAGGTAATAACCCTATCATTCTGCATAAGGAAACAACCAAGTCCTTTCTTTCATGCATCACTATAAATAACAAACCCATCAATCCCCAATGGTAGAGTCAAAATAAGAGCATTGAGTAATCTTCTCTTCAGTTCTTCAAAACATTCTTCACACTCTTTTGTCCAAACAAACATAACCCCTTTACGTGTGTGCTTTGTTAATGGGTTAGCCAACAGGGCAAAATTCTAGATAAAACGTCGATAATAAAATGCTAAACCAATAAAACTGTGTACCTCAGTTATACTCATCGATGCTAGTCATTCTTAGATTGATATTGTTTTAGAAGGATCAAAATATATTCCATCCTTAATATGGCCAAGAAAATAATTCTCTTGAATCCAGATTTCACACTTGAAAAAATCCCCATATATTTCATTTCTCCTAAGAGTCTTTAGAATAATGCGCAAGTGATTTTCATGATCTTCGTAGCTTTTGGATTCTACCAGGATATTATCAATAAATACCACTACAAAGTCATCAATATATTCCATGAAAACTCTGTTCATTATATCCATGAAGACAGAGGGTGAATTAGTCAATCCAAAAGGCATTACTTTAAACTCGTAATGCCCGTACCTAGTTCGAAATAATGTTTTCAGAATGTATTCCTTCTTCACACACAACTGATGATATCCAGATCGAAGGTCAATCTTTGAAATGTATTGAGCTCCAGGAAGATGGTCGAATAAATCCTCAATGTGAGGTGGGGGATACTTGTTCTTTATTTTTATATCATTGATCTCCCTATAGTCAATGCACAACCTCATAGATCCATCTTTCTTCTTAACAAGAAGAACAAGGGATCCCCATGGAGAAACACTAGGGAGAATAAATCCCTTATTACTCAATTCCTCTAGTGGTTTATTTAGTTTCACTAATTCCACAATGTCCATTCTATAAGGGCTCTTTGATATGGGCTATGAACCTGGAATTAAGTCAACAGAAAATTCAATATCTCATTCTGGAGGATATCCTGTCAAATCTTCTGAAAAAACATCAACATATTCTTGCACAATAGGTAAATCCTCTATTTGAACATTCCTTTACTCACCGTTATTTATCTCATTCTCTTCCTCCCCAATAATTGAATTTAGTTGAGCAACTGGGGGAATATCTAGATAAGACTTAGGTGGTGACATTTCTGCTCTAATGATAAGGTACTCCTTTTCATCATCAAAAATTGTAGCCTCATTATTCTAATAATAATTTTTTTTCATCATGGTCCGAAAGCCAATCCATACCGAGGATTATATCAAATTCAATCATGGGTATGACGATGAGATCAGCAGATAAAGAACAGTTATATGCTCTAATGGGAACTGATTCACAAACATTGTTGCAATGATACTTCGCTTAAGAGTTCTGACTGACAACTCCTTTGTTAAATCAAATTTGAAATATATAATTTTCTTAGAAAACTGGTAAGATATGATACAATGCGATGATCCAGAATCAAATAAAGCATTTTCTAAACTTGAGGAAACCATTAAATTACCCACCACTACATCTTTAGGAGCTTCCACCTCAGCAGTAGTGATAGTATATTCTTGGTCATGATCCCTTGGCCTTTTCTAAGGTAAGTTCCCCAAACTCTTAGGACATTAATTTTCATAATGTCCCATCTCCCTACAATTGTAGCACTGAAAATCGTTAATTTATTTCTTCCCCTTCCAATCACGAGCTTGGTGGCCTTTTCACCCACTTGTAACAGACTCTCATTCCCTTCAAGCAAGTACCAAGGTGTTTCATACCACATTTACTGCAGGACAGATATTCAAATTTTCTCCTCTTCCCATTATTTCCATTTCCAGAGTTATCAACAGATCTCTTCTTCTCTTGATTTTCTTTAAAGTCATAAGACTTAGAGAATTCTTTCTCTCTCATGATAGCAGATGAGACAATATCTTTGTACGGCGAGAAGGATGGTGAGACTAATGCTCGACGAAGAAATGGTTTTATCCCAAAAAAGAAATGAACAATCTTACTCCTCAGGTTACGTATATAATCTGTTGCATGCCTCATTATCCTTCTATTGTTAGCCTCATACTTTGCAACATTCTCATCCTCCTTTTGCCTCAGACTGAGAAATTTCCTTTCCATATCTGCTCGATGGTCATGAAGAAAGTATTTTTCTAAGAAAATTACTTTAATCTCCCTCTACTCCATACATGATACTTCTTCATCTTCATTTGTATTTTGAATCAATGGCCATCATTGATTATCATCTCCAATGAGGTGGTAAACAACCATTTCATCTTTTTCCCTTTCGCTACTCCCCAAGTCGTGGAATATTTTTTCTAAGTAATTGAACCATTGCTCAGCTACTAGTGGATTTTTACCCCTATTAAATGTTGGTGTTTGTTGCCTCATTAAGTAATCTAACATTGATCCTCCACACTGCAGATTAGGGTGCTCCATACGGGTAAGGTTATTATTCATAACCCGAGTGAGTTTTCCCAGTATAGTGATAAGCTGATCAGAACCAGTTATATCACCAGTTCCACTATAATTATCTTGAGTAGAAGGGAAATCCCTACATGGAGTGCGTGCATTGATATGGTTTCCATTCCTTCCACTATGTGCCATTTCTAAACAATGTCATAAACTAGAAAAGTTTATGAATCGAAATACAAAATTCCATACTTCTAAAGCACTTAACATAAATTGAAAAGTTTATGTCTATATTCCATAATCAGAAAAATGATTTCATTGAGGATGTATATACTCTTAAAACCTTCATAATGGGTTTTAACGAAAATGAGAATTATCCTAAGCATATCCCCTGGGAGTGTCGTAACCAAGAGTGCAGTAAGGATCATTATCGTGCACCCGTTCCTAGTCGAGTCCATATCAAAGTGGTGTTTTCGGGTTTTACCCCTAGGTACATCTCTTCCAGAGCCACCTCTACCCGCTCATATCCAGACTGGGATGTATTTCTCGGAAAACTCACAAAATCTCTAAAAGTCCAAAATTCTAGGAAGTTCTTCTATACTAATCATCTATGTCTATCTTAGGGATATGTGCTCTAATTAGAGTATATCTAAATCTAGCTTCCAAATTTTATTACTAAACATTCTCTGATACAAACTATAATGCCCCGAACCTAGTTTCCTAGATTTAGTACATTATTACGTATCATTGGCTTGATCACAAAATATAATGTCTCGAAAGATCGATTAGGTTAGTACCCTTGGAAATACTAGATATATTCATAAGTCTTACATTACATCATTAAGTGAAAACTACAAAAACAATATCTTGTCTCCATAGACCACACTCATATCCCGTCATACAGTCCCTTCAGGTCATTCATTAAATAACTCTTCACATCTTTGGAAAAATAAATCATAAAAAGGGGTGAGCTCAAATGATCAGTAAGGATAACAATATAAAGGAAACTTTCATAAATAAGAATAAACATTTAAGGAAATTTATAACAAATACAAAAGCCTTTTAAACATCAACATTAGAATAATATAGGAAATATAAAATGAAATAATGCCAATTAATTATTCACATGGATATTCTACTAATTGAATAATCAAATGCAATATCAATAACCACTTTCATAATGATGGAATGCATAATTCCAGACATTCATAACTACATAGTCAGGGCCTTGTGCCAAGACTACAAATAAGATTCTGTCAAGTCCTTATGCCAATACACTATTTTGTCTCATGAGACCTACCAATGCATCGAGTAGCTATAGAGGGATCCAACCGCCACTTACTAAGTCCAATTCATTCCTCAAATGAAAAGGTTTGAACATAACATAAATATTCATATTAAAACTAGCATACTAAATGTCAGTACTTTATCCATAAACCATGAATGGTATAAAAATAACACATCCACAGTCAAACATATCACAAAACCTTCATTACAATATGGATGTTTATAATCATCATATATCAACTTCAAATAATCTTAAAATCCATCAAAGGATGTTGACAGAGATGAAATCAAAACTATTTGAGAGAAATATCTCATTTTTGAAATCATTTAAAAGACAAATAATTATAAAAATAAAACTGTTATTTTGAAAATATTATTATAAGCTGGTGAGGGAATATTCGAAGATTCTATAATGGAATAAAATAGCCACACCCTCCGTATATGTTAAAAAAACATTCTTACCTAAATTTTGCTGAAAAGGTTAAAAAACACCTTGTTTGGAAAACAATGGAAAGATTCATTTCAAACCATTTGATAAAAATTAAAACATGGTTATAAATTACTTTAACCCATAGTATAGTAATAGTTAAAATGTTTTGAAATATATTTTTACAAAACATGGATGTGGATGATAAAGAGGTCCCAGTAGATAATTACGTATAAACAACCTCGGTTAATTAAGAGATTGTGAAATTAACCTTTACATCGTTGTAAACAATCGAGTCATATGAAAAATAGTCAATAACAACCAAATGAATCATATAATATGATGAATATATAGATAATAATGATAATACATATCAAATGGTAGTACACAATACAACACATGCAATGAATACGTGGTGAACAATGGAAATATCACGGAATTAAAAGTGAGATAAGAAACCCCTTACCTTGAACTTTCCTTTGGTCAAGGGTATGTTTATCCTCCTGTATAATGACCATTGTATGTTATTATATTCTACCAGGACCATATTAATATTTATTATATCATACATGATTAATTTATGACTTTATACTACCCATTTAATAATTAATTTTATGTCAAATTAACATTTCGGGTAATAATTGCTTTCTTTATCGTACATATTTTAACTTGTTATTCTTGACCATATAATTTAGGTCCTAGTTTAAATGCTTCCAGAATATAATCCTTGATTCATATATCATATATATTTAGAATATAAGTATTTATAATATATAGATATATGAAATGGAAAACACAGTTTATGGAGATGGTATGTCGTACGTATGCATAAACGCTGTTTTTGTTTTCATATCGTATTAAACGGAAGTATGTGAATAAGATATATGTAAGTACATAAATAAATACATATATATACATCTCCAATATCATTATTATTTTACATGTTACATACTTATTAGTAATATATATTTTTATAATCGTTGATGAATGGTGATCGTGGAAAAGAATATTATCACGTCATGGAGACGGTAATCCGTACATACGCACGAGTGACAATATCATTCCGTTAAATGTTTGCAATTGGATGGTAAATTAATTTTACAGAGACATTATAATGTTATATTTATTATTTATATACATATTACTCATCATTATATTCATCCAAATAACATAGTTCTGAATAACAAATTACACCACGACGTGGAGACGGTAAGCCGTACGTACGCACGCATGGTTACATTATCATTAATAGGCTGGATAGAATAATGAATATGGTTGTTCCATATTTATAATAACATCAAAGTATATAGAAGATACTGGATTTATTATTTTAGAATGTAAATAACAAAAAATGAAGAAGTGGAAGTAGAAAGGAACTTGATAGAGGTGATGAAATATTTACCTCTTCTTCGGGTTCTTCCTTTAGATTTGATCAAAAGGGATCCATAGGTTGGCTTTTAGACTAAATGAAGGCCTCTAGGATGATGTGAGGGATGTTTAGAGGATATTTTGTTAGGGTTTTTCTGATCCAAATATCTTTGAAGGTGTGAAATAAAGAGAAGGGGGGGTGCCTTTTATAAGAGGGGTGAGGGGCACCTTAGGAAAAGAGTGAAATATTATTTTATAATAAATTCATATTCGGTTTATAATGGCTAAAAACTGATTCATTTTGAGGATAAGGTGGGGATGGGTCGAAAACCACTCAAACAATAGGTTTTGGACAGGTTTGGGTAACTATATTAACCTTATCTTTTATATTTAACTCTTAGTTAATTAGTTTGACATTTACTATGTATCTTTGTATTATTATAATATATGGATAATAAACATACTATAAGAAGACACAAGAACCCCAAGTGGTTCATTATTAATATATATAACCTTATATATGTAATTTGGCTGACCCTAAGATTTTTAGGAATATTATATCAATTAATAATATAATATTGTTTTTAAAAACTCTTTTATGTCAATTTTGAAACTATTTGGAATTTTATTTTTGTGAAAATTATTACAGAATTATTACTTCTAAAAAAGTTAATTAAATTAATCCTACCATGTCATATTAACCTAGAAAATTAGTGTAATTCATAAAAAGTGTCAAATTATATTTATTTGGGTATTTATAATATCAATTATTTTAATATTTCATTAATACGGTAATAACTACATCACCATTGTGTCATAAATAAATCAAATTATTTAAGGTCTAAAAATTATAAATAAAATACAATTATGTAGGAAATATTTTTATATTTCTAAATAATATTTCTAATCGAATTTATCTAATATATAACCATATATTACAAATGTTTTAGTTATTAAACATTGATTTTAACTATTTTAACTCTTCATTGAATTAAACAATAATAAATGACCTAATCTAATCCCAGTGGACCAAATATGTACATATTTTATTCCTAAGGATGTTTTTGGTAGAAATATACTTATCCAATAGAATTATGACATATTTTAGGGTAAAAATAATATCATTATTTCCTTTAATTACCGTATTTACTTTTAACCGTGGTAATTAAAAGTCAAAAGTAACTATTCACCAAAAATTATTTTCATCCCATTGAACCAAATTTTACTTACTGATATCAACCATGTCTCTCATATTTTTGAAATTAAATTCACAGAAGCGGTAAAATTATTTTTTATGCAAATTTCCAAATTTTCCAAAGAGGTGGGTAAAAGACGGTAAAAAGTTAAATAAAGTTTTTATATATCTAAAATTAATATAAATTGACTCCAATGAATTACATTTAACTTATATAGGTATTATGTATCTATTTTGACCTAAAATAAATTTAAATAAAATAAATTATTATTTAAATAAAAAGTCGGTTTTAAATAAAAACATAGTTTTTTCACTATTCATCAAAAATCGAAACTTTTCAGAAAAATACCCATAATTCACCCTAGGCTTATTTCGATATTCTGAATCCAAAAATGATGTCCATTTTTAAAAATAAAATTTATTAAATTTCAAAAATTTTGTATTACTATTCATAACAGCTAGTTTTATTAGTTGTGGTGTGTTAGAACTCGAAGTTGCGTACAACACACGCTACTGTATTATTTAAATGGAAACGTATCATGGAAGCTTGGGGTGTTACAATTGGATCCTTTCATCTTAGAGAATATGACACATTATTTTATTTTATAGGATAATAATGTATTTAGAATTCATATTCATTGATCAAATCTATCCATCTTTTTTGGCTCATGTTGTGGTCCTTCTTTGTGAATATATACATTTTAATTTTATGAGAAATATATATATGTTACTCTATTATCCATAAAGATAATGACACTATATATTCAATGAAAATATTACAACTAAAAACTATAAATTATGATTCATGTAATTTGGATCATGTAACATTAACATTCTTTAGATATAGTCTATCAATTTACTCTTTTACAAGAATACGCAGTCCAATCCCTACGTTGAAAAATCACTGTACATTACAAATCATTCCACACATGAGGTTTGTGTGTGTTCATGTAATCTGACTATAATCCTTTTAACCTCCTTGAAGCTCTCATCACAATTTTTCTATACAAACATAACACATTTATTAATTAACTTTTTTAGTGCGTTTTAAAATATGGAAAAATTAGTAATAAAAAAGAAATAATACTATTATAATCCAAGGAATATACATATCTTCATCACTGTTATTGGTCAAATCCATTAAAAAATTACCTTAGTCTTTGAAGGGTTAAAAATATCTATTCTCTTGTGATAAAAACCCCCATGAAACTAACTTTATTCATATAAAAGTCACGTTTAATAGAATTTTTATACAAATTCCCCTTTGAAAAAGTATCTAACACAATGATAAATCGTTCATTAGTATCTTCATTACTTCAAGAATATATAAGAATATCATTTATAAAGACCACCACAAATTTGTTGAGGTAGTATTTAAATTATATTTCCTTCATATCCATTAAGGTTACATGAATATTAGTGAATATTAATAGAATCATTATGAACTCGTAGTTTAGGTATATTATGTGAATAGTAGTTTTTTGAAAATACCCCTTTTCACTTTTAATTGATGATATCTCAGCCAATGACCAATCATTGAGAAATAATATTCCCCTTTTAGTCGGTCCAAAATATCATCAATCAATAAGAGATGATACTTAATTTTTATCATTATCCTATTTATATAAAAAACCAATTCATAGATGCATTGAACCACCGTTAGTTATAAAAACTAGGATGAGGAAACCCCATGGCGAAGCACAAGTCATATAAAACCCTTGTCTAATATTTATTATAGATTCTTCTATGAATCTTTTTAGATTTTTTTGTTCAATAATACAAGTAGTCCTTTATATGGGTGGATTATGAGGAAGAAATTCTATACAAAACTAAAAACTCATAATCCATAGGAAGACCATGAAAATATTTAAAAAATACATCAATATATTTACTTAAACTAGTATGTGTTCAAGGAAAATCCATTCCATTTCATATATCATTTCAGATATAAATGATTACTTATAAGGGGAAAATATCTATGCTTCAGAAGGAGTTTCTAAAGGATATTCATAATTTCCTTGCTTGTGTACTAGATTAGAGGGTTATTTAGATATGGACAATAATTTACCTCTCCTAAAAGTTTATATTTTATCTAAATAAGTACAACCAATACATTCCCAATATAACAAAAAATTCCAAAAAATAGAGAATAAATAGGTTTATGACAATATTATTCCCATAAATAATAATTAGCAAATAATAATATACTTGAGATGTAATAATTTCACCACTTGATGTTTTCAAAACTATATCTACCTCCACATCATAAGGAGGCCGTTGAAAATTTCTAGAAAACATGAATGATTTGAATTAATTTATTGAATTATATTAAAATAAGACATTTAATGTTTAATAATTGATAATAATCATACTATTTTCCATTGGGTTATTTTTTTTAATAATTTACAAAAACCAGAAAAATATATGGATGAGAATACTCATACTATTAATCATATAAAATAAAAATTATAAACTTATAAATAATATCATATAATTTACATGTAGGTCGTGTTTTATGACTTCATTATACATAATATAGGTTATATAGGGTTCATTTACCATTAGGTTCTCTAACATAATCCCCCAAAACTAACTAGAACTTCTTCTACTACAACATATAATGATCATTATCTATAAAACATAATTTTAAATCATTTTTATAAAAATATCAATAAAAAATATGTAAAATTTTGAGTCATAATGACTTTAGAATATTAGGAACAAAATATGACACCTTTTAAATTTACTGAAAATTTTTTTTTTCTATATTATTATGTTTCTTCTAGATCACATCACAATCCTATTACTGAACAAGATATTCTAGGGACATACATAGATGAAATGGTGAGCCATAAATCACAATATGGGTATGAAATATGATATATATGGGGTGAGATAACAAGGGATTCAATATCCATAACATAGAATCAATAAATTATCATAAACCAACAAAATGAAAAATATAATAAGGGATATGTTATAAAAATATCATGGTAAATATAAGGTTTTTAATAATGTGTAATAAATATAAGGCATGTCATAAGTCAAGGTTCACTACCATGACCGTATAACATAAAGTTGTAGGCACACTACCTCTGTACCATACATATTATCTCATGAGATATAAGTATTACCTAATTAATTGGATGGGGGATAATAATTTTATCACACTTATCACATCATTATATGTCATTCATGTTTGTGCACATAGAAAAATCATATATGAAGCATAAGCATGATATAAATCCATGAAAAGAAGTGGATTTCATAGCAACATAAAAGGCTTAATCAGATGGAGAATCACATTTATACCCAAATATATTAAGTAATTAAATCTTAAATCATACTCAAGGTTATGAATAAACACTAATAAATGGTTTTAGGCTATTAAATAATGAATAATTGTTACAGTACAACATTATACGTTTTTCAGAAAAAGTGAAAGAAATTAGAAAATATTCCTTTATAAGATTTATGGGTTTTACTTAATGAAATGATAAAAGGGAAACATAAATCTATACATACACCTAGAAAAATAGAAGAAATTTGAGGAATCGAGGAAATTAAATAAAAAATTATTATGGTATAAAATAATGTTGTGTGATAATGAACATGACCTCCAAAATGTAGAAGAACGAGAAAGAAACCCATACCTAAACTTCTAAATTGCTTTATAAGATCATATAAACATATGAATTGAAATGTATAATTTAATAATTACATTATTTATAGAATTAGTCATATTTACATAATCTCTGGTAATATATTTTATCATGTTTGATTCATTTGTTAAATTAATATTTTTTTCATTAATAGTTGCGATCTTCCTCAATTCATGATTCCAAATTTTTTTCAATATAGAGGTAAAGGATGTTGTATATCACTAAAACCCAAAAATTTAATTATTTATAATCCTATATACATATAGTATAGTGATATTTATGGTAAATACATAGAAAAGTAATGTCAACATGTTTTATTGAACGAGAAATAAAACCAAAAATATGAAAACAAACAACCATAAATTGGGTACAGACAAGGACAATGATGCTGAATGAAAATAGGTGAGTGAATAGTGATGAAGAAAATTGGAAAAACCATTTAAATAATTAGAAGACATGGATTTGAACTATGAAAACCCAGTGTAAAAGAAATGGTAATTTTCATTGACTAATAATTCTGAAATATCCTCGATCATGTTATTTGTATTAAACCAACATCTACTGAAACATTTCCTTCTAATTTTTTCAAAAATGAAACAAGTAAAGGTTTTACTAAATATTTTTTTGTCAACAATAAAACTAAAAATTATTAGTAAATGATGAGTGGATGAAATCACCAAGATAAAGCTATCTCTCAACCTTGGTTTTCATACCTTATTTTAATATAAAAATTTATTATGTAATGATTTTGAAACTAAAGTGATCTTAGGATTTTTGAAAACAATATTCATTTTTAACTATTATTTGATCATAGCTATTTGAAAAAAAATTATTATAAAGAAGGAAAAGATGTGATGTGATTCATCTTAAAATGGAATGACGTGATAAATGAAGAATAATATTAGTAGTCCAATCTGATTACCTAAAAATAATTTAGAAATCAATAATTTTAGTTATAAGAACTTTAAATAATGAATTCATTAATTTATAAATAAGTAGAAGATAAATAGTTAAAATAGGAAGAGGCTCTTGGGAAGAAATAAAATATCCCCCATAAATTTCATTATCATCTAGTCCAAACTCTATTTCCACAACTATGATCCACTTATTTGATAAATCAATATCCCTTAGTCATCAGGGGTATGATATGTCTTGATGATCAATCTATTAATTGACCCACCCTAGTAGTGTGATTGTACAATTAATCATAGTTCACATGGACATTATGGAATGAATCTCACCATTATAGTTCTATGTGCATCTCTTCAGTTTCGAGGAGGCAAACCTATCACTACTCATCATCTCACTCTTGTGACTTGAGAAGAACCCCCAATTGAATGTTATCCTCTGCACGTGGGTAGGATTCACCTACACATAGCTCAACCAGCTCTAGCTATTCTTGAAAACACAGGAATATTCCCCAGAATTATCATATCTTTCTTTAAGTGAGCCCTCCCTTGAATTGATTTTCCATATTACTCTAATTTTATACTATTTAATTTTAATTACTATATCTCTGAATGTCATAGTGAATGAAAAGAGAGTTAAACAAAAATGCTGTAACAAACCAGATTTTTCATAAAGGTATGAATCATTTATTTTTCAGTTTGAATCCCATGTTCTATCTCGATAAATGTTCCCTACATACAAATTATGGTTTTGGGGGAATCTAGGGATAGTTTGGATCCTGGATCTCTCAGAATTGGATAAATAGAGTGGACCACAATGTTAGTGCATGAGTAGTACTAATCGCACGACATAACTATGTAGGGAACCTTTCTCACAGGAGAGCTTACATGGTTTATCTAAAATCATATGACCCATATTACAAACATGTGTGGGAGTTCAGACCCTAGTGGTAGAGGATTTCCACATGACGTTCACATGGTTAGTAAAACTCTACACCTTGCCCATTTGTGTGATCCTTAATGACAGTGAGTGGCACACAGTTGGTACACAGTTTAGTAAAATGTGTAGCCAAAACCATTTGACCTCATTTTTTGGGAGAAATTAAAATTTTCCCCTTTATTTTTTACTTAAATCCATTATTACTTCCTCCTCCAATAGACGTGAAACACCCCTACTCCTCTCTCAAAGGATCTTCCTCCTCATAACCTTAAGATCAAGGTAACACCTCCATCAGAACTCCAAATAAAACTCCATCAGTCGTGTTAGATCAAAATTGGTAAGCTTCTTAATCCTATTTAATCCATTATTAGTTTTTGTTCCCATATATTGATCTATTTCAGTGAGATATCATTTTCACTATTTTTAGGGAGTTGGTTTGTTTATCATATTTCATGCCTTCTACTTCAAACCTAAAGGCAATATTATATGAGGAATCATATACAGACCAATAGTTGGTGGGATATTTATTTTCCCTAAAATTTTATGTGTTTATATAGATTTCATAATTGTATGGAATGCTATACATTTCTATGAATCACCTTAAATATTTTCCCTTTGTAAGTCCCATTAACCTATGTTTTCGTATTATATGTTGTCGGCCACATTAACTTTCACCCCTTTGGGTGTGATAAATTAATTTTACCTCCTTTATATAATATTTATATGGATCGAAACACCTCATAAGTTTTCATATTGACTTTTATTTGGATTAAACTTTTCTTGTAAATTAAATGGCTTGTTTAAAATAAATTTAAATGTATTGTAAGTCCACACCTCATTTTTTATCATTAAGAATTTGAGTTATTCAAATTGTGAACCTTTGGGTATTTATGCTATATGAATATAAATTCCTTAGAGGTGATTCCTCATGGGTAATATTATCATAATTATTAGTAAATTTCTATTGGATAGTGAATGATGGTTATGGTAATTATAAGAAATAACGTTTCATGCTCCCTTACATTGGGTTTTGAGAATGACGTATCTCATCGTTATACTTTTGTTTCGATGATGGGAATGATGCTCAACATTACTATGCTTTGGGTGTCATGTATGAAGCTCACCCCACCATCTATTATGATGGGAATGGTGACTTTTATTCATTATAAGATCAATGCCTATAACCTTTCATGGGTCTACAACACATTGGACTAGTTATGAACACCTATGTTATGCCCGAGGTCTAGCTAGAACCTAGTGTCCCTGTATATGCCTACTTATTTCCTCACGTACCTAGTACATATACATGTATACAATATATAACTATATATAACTATATATATATGTT
Source organism: Viscum album (assembly GCA_963277665.1). Taxonomy (NCBI): domain Eukaryota; kingdom Viridiplantae; phylum Streptophyta; class Magnoliopsida; order Santalales; family Viscaceae; genus Viscum; species Viscum album. The sequence continues at coordinate 817,649,693 of OY728162.1, forward strand.
ATACGGATCAAACATATTCTCATTGTTGCTGAAGAAGGTAGTGTCATCTAGGTTTCCTATAGAAACATGATACAAATGGTATTTATTTTTTCCATATTTTTTTATTCCTTTTCCTGCACACTTCTATTGTTATATATACTACTTATAATATTTTTTGAAATTGTTGGAGCTGACCTAATTAGTTTCTCTCACAACCAAATCAGGTCTCCATTAGCACCCATGTAGACATCATAACTGTAGGTATGTAAAATGGAATGTTCCCTTATATATATGCTTGTTCTATTTTACATATATCACAGAGAATGGGAGTGGATGACCAAGAATATCCTTTTCATTATAGAGGATAATTTCGTTGTATTTTCTTATTTTTGTGTAGAATGTTGTATATGCATATTCCCTATATCCCCCTTTCCATTTTGTATATTAGAATTCCAGGAAATCATCATGTATATTACTAAACCTTTTGGATCTTATTATTTATTGTATTTTCCTTTTTATTTACACTTCAACACTCATTTATCATTTTGTTTTCATTGTTCAGTATATTTTACAATGTTTAAAGTGTTGTATGTTTATTCATTATATCCAATTTTCTACTCTGATTTGAGGGTATAGTCTTCCCATATTACAAACATAGACCCTAACTACTAGTAGACAACATCTGGTGTATGGGAGGTGCACTTTAGGCCATGTGACCAAAAGGTAAGTGGATCTCAAGTATACATGTTACAAAGTGGTATCAAAGGATTTTTATTTTCAATTTTTTATTACTATTTGGGAATTATATAGAAGACTGTGATGTAATGGAATTTGTTAATGTGTTCTTTCCTGGGAGTAGCTAACCCATGTTTAGGGGAAACCTAGATTACATTGGATTGCTTATTACTCTTATTGGATTATGCCAATTATAGTTGATATGACTTCACCATTAGATGACACACATGGCATGTTATATTATTTTTGTTGATGTTAATTTATTTATTATGTATTATCTTTCCCTTGGATAGTTAGTGAAGGAATTATCATCTCATTCATCTTCATAGGCACATTTTGACAATTATTCCATGCATTTTTTATTCCATTCCTACTTTCTAAGTGTGTTTTCCTTCCACATATTGTTATTTACTTGATTATTGTATATTGAAATGTTCTATAATTTATTATTAGGATAATATGATTTGGTTAATTAATGTTCATACATTAATCTAAATGGTGTTTTCCCACATAGATGGGTGATGATAGATTAATTTGATTATTATATCATGTTTTGGGTTCTGGACCCAATCGTTACATGAACCGAGACAACTTTAGTTGATTGAGTTACTTTAATTTCAAGGGTGATTTAAGGAGAAAGTAATTCCATATATCTGGAATGGTGATTCATGTAATCAAATAAATGATTATGACATGTTACATCCTAATACCATATATAAAGGTCATGGTGTAGTTATGTGACATGAACATTGTAATTTATAAGGAGTGTGCCTTTTATTAACTGGAAATAGAGATGAATCTAACTGGACCATGATATCTATATCTATATAATTATATAAAAAATGTAAAAACTAAAATGAACATAAATGTTTAAAATTAAGAAAGTTTTCCCAAAATGGGATCCCAATTAAAATTTAAAGGTTGTTTTCCTCTACATCTTGTTGTTGACACTCCATATACTAAAACCTTATTGTGTGATATGAGACCTAGACATGAACCTAGACTTAGTGGTGGGTAGTGGGAGTGTCTCTTATGGTTCTTATGGCCTCTCATGGTCTCCATATACCACATTGACCTGGATTTTGGATCATGAAGATAGTTTTTACCTTTTCTATAGGAAGGAGGTGTCCCTATCATGTTATATATCATTAATTATAAAAATTTTATTTTGTATTATAAGGAATGTATTTGGAATTACATAATCATTCCCCCACAATGGCTTCAAGTCATAGGCCAAAAAAGTTGTGAAGACCATGGACTAGAGAAGGTGGGACATGCGCCTACAGTGATACCACGTGTAGTGTCACCTATGGAACCACCTTCTGTTCTTGATATGGGCATCGTAGCCTAGTTTTATGAGATATTTTTACATATGAAGTCGTATGTCCAAGGTGTTTCTCAACCTACACTAACTATTGTAGAGTTGAATCAGGATTTCTAGCAACATTATCCACCTACCATGATATAGGATAGCTGATCTCATGATGCAATGCCATGAATGGAGGCCAAACTTTCTAATTTCAATCATCTAGTGATTCCTCCAAAGTGCGGGGTTAGGGTCTCTACCTATAATCTACGCAGTTCTTCCAATAGATGGTGGGATGTAATTAGCTAGGAAGTCAAACATCGAGATATGATCTAGGTGGAATTCCAAAATATCTTTTATGATTAATTATTTCAACATACATTGAGGGGTGATTGAGATAGAGATTTCAAGAACCTGTAACAGAGATCCATGTATGTTATGGTATATTTTCTCACTTTATTGAGAATTAGGGATTCTCACTTACTCTAGAAGTTGTTGACCTTATGTCTTCCAAGATATTTGATGATGGGTATGTATATGCCATATGATCCTTAGACAATTCCATTCACTTGATGAATATTTCTGAGATCATCAACCAGAGCCTCATCACTGAGAGGAATCTAAGGGAAGTTGATGGTGGGATCCAAGGTGGTTCAGCACCATAACTACAAGTTATTCTTATAAAAAACTATGTTTTGAGGGTTCTCATAGAGGTAGTAGAGGAATTATTACTCGTACTGATAGATTCATTAATTTTCATCAGTTCTGGAAGCTAGGACACACAAAACCCCATTCTATGAGAGTACGTGTGGATTAAAGAGGCTGCGGAATGATGGGGAATATCCAATGCTTCTATAGGACTGTTCCATCAGTTCCAAGTGATTTAGGATCTACACCTACCCCATGTTCCTTAGTGAGGCCAATTGTATCTCACCAAAAAACTGGAATACCACCAGAATATTAGGCAAAGGTGGTGGTCTTGGTAGTGGGAATCAGACTCAGGATTCTCAATTCCAATAAAGGGAGCATTCTTAGGGTAGTTAGGATATGACTGAAGGCCATGGTAAAATTCAGTTACATACAATTTATCCTATGATGGAAGAGTAAAGAACCGATCCATTTACCATTAAAAATACTATTCTAGTAACCTCTACATTAACATCTTATTTATTTGATACATGCACATCTTACTCTTTTATATCTGAGGAAATTATTGAGAGTTTGGGCCTTGAAATAGATTACTATTGTGGAGTTATAAAACATGATACCGAGGTGTGTATCTGAATAGAGAGAGTTTATAATTTTAAGGATTGAACTTTTGAGATTGGTGGGTGTCTCTTCATGTGTAGTCTATCTATCCTCGACATGACAGATTTTGATATAATTATTGGAATTGACTGATTATATTCCTATAGATATCATATTGATTGTTATCATCAGAGGGATCCATTTACATATCCAGAGGGTGGTAGAAATATCTAAACAGGAGAATCAGTAATCAATGTGTCTTAACCAGGACCTAAGTATCAGGGGATAGGCAGGGTGATAGCTCATTTTTCAATCATATCATGGATGGTTAGGGAAAATGACTTACTATTTTCCTTCATATAGTGGATCATTTCACTAGCATTTCCCCTGGTGACTTTTTTTAATACCTATAGTGAGAGCTATAGAATTCACAATTATACTAGTTCTAGTAGAAATTCTATTGTGTATTCCTCCTTATAGGATTAAACCTATAAAACTTATGGATCTCAATAAAAAATGTTAATACTTAGAGGCTAAATGATTTATCTGACCTAGTACTACACTATGGAGCTCACTAGTCCTTTTTTTATAGAAGGTGTGTGGTAGCCTCTGGATATGTGTGGATTATAGATAGTTGAAGAAACTTATGGTAAATAACTAGTATCCAAATTATCTAATAGACAACCTATTTGATTAGTTCTAAGGAGCAAGGGTGTTTTTAAATATTAATTTGAGTTTGGGCTACCATTAGGTGGTTGTTAAATCATCAGACATACCTTATATAGTTTTTTGGAGTAGGTATAATCTTTATAAGTACCTGGTAATGTAATTTAGTATCACAAATGTGAAATATATTTTAATGGATATGATTAATCATATTTTCCACGCAAATTTTTGATTCATTCATGGTAGTATTAGTGGAATACATCTTAGTGTATTCTCGTTCTCGACACAATTTTGACAAGCATCTTGAGGTTATTATGAATACACTAAGAGAGCACAATCTATATTCTCAGAATAGAAAAATATAGTTTTGGACTAAAAAATTACACTTATTGGGTTATATCATCTCTTAGTGAGAAGTATCGATGGACCTAGAGAAGGTGAGAGTTGTAGTTTCCTTAGAGAAGCCCAAGAATATATTAAACCCACAGAGTTTCCTTGGGATATTCGAGTATTACATATGCTTCATCCAGGATGTATCATGCATATAAGTTCCTATTATTGGCATGAAAAATGGGTGTGAAAATATTATGGTCAGAAGCTTCTGAAAAATCATTTTTGGAGTCGTAAGGAATATTGACTTCAACACCGATCTTGATTATGACAGATCTAGGTATGAGTGACACTGTTCACTATGAAACATTTGTTATCAGGATGAGAGGTAGTCCTATGTTGGATGAGTGACTCATCATGTATGGGTATTGTTATTTTAGGCCTCACAATTATAATTTCTCAACAAATGACCTCATGCTAGCTATTGTAGTTCATTCTCTATGATTTTGGAGACATTACTTTCATGGAGAGAATTTTGTGGTATTCATTGATCCCAAAATCTCAAGTAAATATTTAAAAAGTTTCATCTGAACATTTGGTAGAGTAGATAGTTTGAATACATGTAATCCTTTGATATCTGGCTTTCCAAAATTCATATAAAAGGAAATTATTTAGGTGATTTTATAAGATGGGAAAATTAAAAATAAGACATTCAAGAGGCCAGTGGTGAGTGGATGTTCAAAGACATTTTTTCAAAGATTTTTGTTGAGATTTAGGAGGATCATGGTAAAAATATCCTCTTATCCTTAACAGTTATGTCTACCCTTTTTTAACATGTGACAATGAGAAAACATTCAGATCATGAATACCTAGTCCTATGGGGGAGTATCTCAGATGAAGATTCATCTTTTATTTGGACCATGGATGAGGATGAGACTGTACGCTATTTTGGATGTCTCTTGATCTAAATTGGACTAAGAGGAGATGATGTAGGAATTTCATTGCCCAGTTTGTTTGGTACATCCTCGTGTCACCAAGATGTATTGAGAAATACATTTCTAGTATTGGAGGCATGGTATAAAATGAAAAATAACTCGGTTTACCACTCGGTGTTCTACCTATCAGTAGGTGAAGGTGAAACATCTATGACTGATAAGACTTTTAAATCCATTTTCATTATCATGTGGAATTGGGTAGATGCATCCCTAATCTTTTTGATAGGATTTACTAGATCATATCATGGAAATGATAGAGTTTGGGTTTTCATTGATCAGTTGACGAATGTCACACCCTTGTTACCTATTAGTGATACCTTCTCAGTAGATGAGCTGGGGATGATATACATTAGGGAGGCTATAAATATTTATGGAGGTCCTCATTATATTGTATATAATAGGGATTCATTCATTATGGATCAGTTCTAAAGAGGTTTATAGAAGGACTTGGGTAAACATGTGCTTCTAAGAATGACCATCACCCTCTGACTGATGTTATATAGAGCACATGTTTTAGGTGATTTAGGAAACTATCCATTCACGTGTCATTTAATTCAATGGTTATTAGAAGAAACAAATACCCCTTGTTGAGTTATATTATAAAAAATAATCCAGTATACCATTCAAATGACTCCTTATCAAGACTTATATGGTAGGACGTTATGATCACCTATGTTCTGGTAAAAGGTTGGAGAGGCTGATTTTCATGGACAACATCTCATCCAAGAGACTATAGAGAAGGTCCATTTGATCAGGAAGTTTATGTTGACAGATCAATTAATAAAATAGTCATATACTGATCACTATCGATGACCTATTTATTTTGAGATTAGGGAAAAAAGTTTCTTGCATGTTTCACATAGGTTGGGCCATCGATTAGTTCTATGGATAGGGAAAGCTTTCAAATCAATTCATCAGACCCTTTGAAGACCAAAGGTGATTTGGGATAGTGGATTACTAGATTGTACATAATAAGAGATTCCATTCAATGAAAAATTTATTTCATGTGTATTATATTTTTTGATATTATCCAGATCTATCACATGTTTTGAAACCTAATGAGGTTGAGTTAGAGGTGGATGATTCCTTCTAGGAGCACCCAGTGCATATTGTTGATCGGAGCATTTACACACTCTGATGATGGATAGTTCATTTAGTACGGATTCTATGGTATAATGAAAGGGAAAGGAATGATACCTAGGAGTGGGAAACTGATATACAATCCTAGTGTCTAGATCTTATCTCATACAAGTCATCCTTACCCTTTGAAGGACAAATTTGGGACAAATTTCATTATGTAGGGGAGGTTATAAAGATCCAAATTTCCCTCAAAGGTAAGGCTCATTTTTTTTGGATTGAATCCATTTTTTTATCACTTTAAAAGTTACACTTGGCCTAAGGAAGGATTCATGAAATTTCTGATCTGTTTTGGGTCTCGAGACTTTGAGAATTGTACAAATTGAGGGGGCTCCATGGTTAGTAGTAAAAGTGTGACTTAAATCGGTGGGGAACTTACTGTAAAACCTTGAATTTTTATAAAACATTTTTTGAAGAAGTTAATCTCTTTGATTTCTCACATTTCGTGCTACACCATGTTACCCTTAGTCTACACACAACCCTAGCATAGCTTGCATTACAAGCAACACTATGTCTCTATGAATCCAGATTTTATTATTATAATTGTCTAAAAGGACAATTATAAACTAGACATTAGAATAGAGGGTATGGATATGATTAATTTTATTATGAATATATGGATTAAACATGTATATAGAAATAATTTTCAAATAACCAACTAATTTTATATATAAATAAAACCCTTTTGAAAATAAAATGAAATATTTTTTTTGAAAAACTTTTTTAATTCTTTCAAGTGAATTTTATACCACTAAATTAAACAAATCAGTAATGTTAGATTAAATTAATTAAATATAAATATAAATTTATATCTAATATTGAACATAATGTGTAAAATTAATTCTATATTTTTTCTAGACATTATATAAATATAAATCAACTTTTACGCCTAAAATATATATATTTCTAAAGATAGTTTTTCTGCATTTTGATTTCACACTTATTTTAAAAATAAAATTTGAAACATTTATAAATTTAATTTGAAAAAATACACTCAAATTTTAAAATCACAATATTAAAATTTACCTTGGTTGAATTTTTGGTATTTTTTTGATATGTTACATTTTTTAATGAATAGTAAACAAATGCATCATTTTAATTGAAAACCAAATTTTCATATAAATAATTAATAATGTTACATTATTTTTTAAATTGGTTTTAAAATAAAATTAGAGAAATTATAAAAATATTAATCCAATTTATATCGTTGAAATATTTTTCACATTGAATTTGGATATAAAAAATTTTAAACTATTGAATATTTTCACTTTAAAAACTCATTTTCTCACCACACTAGGAGATTAATTTTAAATTAAATTTATCCAATTATGTGTTTAGAATTGTGAAAAATAGATTCCATTTTTGGAATATGAAGTTAAAATGTAATTAAATTGGCCCCTTTTATTTTTTTCAAACATGAGTAGTAACATTGGTAATTATTGTTACCACTGTAAAAGTTTCAATTGGGTAATTTAGGTTAAATATAAAGTATTAATGACTATCAAATAATCCTAAAAATAATCGGACTTTTATTAAAAGAATTTTATTCGGCCCTTAAAACTGATTTTTTGAAATCTAACTATTTAATGGACACTTGTCCATGAAACGTTCTTTGATATTATTAAAATCAAAGAGAGTGACAAAATGTCAAACTCTTACTTTTCATAAGTATATATTTATTGATTTGGGGTTTAATTTAATATGTTCTTGAATATAAATATTATTATAAAGTTTAAATGTTGTAACTAAATATTTTTTTTTACTTTTTAGTGAAGAAATCATTATCATAAACAATTACACAATGATGATGTAGTAAATATTAACTTAACAAAAAATTTAATTATATTATATTATAACTATCAAAATAAATATATTTTGAATTAATTAAGGTGAAAAATGAATTTTATAGGTTAATATGGAATATTAAATATGTATTAAATTATTGTTTTTATATTTTATCTTGCTTTATTTATTTTCATAAAGTTAATGTAATGAATAGTGTCAAACTTTTTACTAATGATATTTTATGAAAACAAAATTTTATTAAATTATTTAGAAATTATAAAAAAATTAAATAACGAAAAAAAGGAATTATATGTGTTCTAAAATATCATTAATTTGAATTTTATGGTCTAATTGTGATTTAAATTTAAAATATATTTTCTTTTTAATATTGAAAAATGTTTTTTCCATAGTTAAAATTAAAATAGGTTAACTAAGGGTTAATTGAAATGATATGTTTTAAAATAACACTAGAATTGGTCAAAGAAATATTTTTTGATGAGATTAAAATATTATATTATCTTATGGTCAAATACCTGGCCTTTTGGAGGTATTTTTAATGTTATTTTATTTATTATAATTTATTCTTTTGAGAATTTCCAAAAGTGGCCCTCACCTACTTTATAAATGGACTCCGCCTCCCTCCTCAAATTTCACCACATTGAGCTTTCAATCTCGTCCAAACTATAAAAAATTATCTTCTCCAATTACCTAGACATATTATAGAGGTTATTTTATTCCCAGAGGACCAAATAGAGATTCCTTTATAGGATATCTAAAAAACTAGTTTCGAATAAGAGGTAATCACTCTAACCGATCACTCTCTTTTTCTTATCTTCTCTACCTCCTCTAGATATATTATTTCTATCATAAAATAATTAATTAATGATACTAAAATTTTTTAAATTTTATTTTTATTATTAGCACACCATTATACACCCCTTTCCAATTTAATAAGAAGTTAATGTATCTCTCACGCGAATGTACGACTTTCCATCTCTATGTAGCGATGAAATTCATTTTTCATCACCATATTTTATAGATGGGAATTATTATGGGTTTAATTTATATATTTTAAATTTTTGAAATATTTATAGTTATGTAATGATAATATCATGATTAAATTTTTACCATCTAATCTTTTGGGAAATGATAACGTCACTCATGCGTATGTATGAACTACCGTCTCTACGATGCGATATGATTCATTTTTGTCTATATTTAAAATGGATGGTAATAAAGATGATTTTTTTGAATATATATGATATATATAACATGATAGTGATTTTTTAAATAATGTGACCATGATAAAATTATATGGTCTGGGACTTCCGAACAGAAACATGCCTGGAAAATAAAGCACATATCTCCCAGAATAGTGATTTTAATATCAAATTATTAAAAAATGGGTGATAAGATTTTATAAAAAAATCATACATGGTATTATTGATATATTATTATGTAATAAATTTTTAATAAATCAATATTTTTTATATAATAGGTTTTAACATGAACAAGGAAAGGCAAGACTTGAGGTAAGGGTTTATTTCACAATCTCATCGTTGTTAGAGTTTTTTTAGGTTTAAGTCTCCATTATAGAATATTTATATTCTATTTCCATGTTATATAATTTTTTTAAAAAAAGTTTTTACTGTTTTTTAAAATCACTTTTAACTATGTTTTATTGGTTTACTAAATGTATTTAATAGAATCTTTTTTCCATTTTCGAGATAAGGTTATTTATGAATTTTCTAAAAACATATAGAAGGATTGTTTGTTAAACTTATAAAATATGAGTGTATTTTCCTACAATCATAATTCCTTAATTACTTGAAGATGGCATTAAAATATTTCATGGTTAGTTTCATAGAAAATGTTTTATATTATAATGATGTGGTTTCTTTTCAAATCAGAAAGGATATTTTCCTTAAGAATTATTTCAAGAGAACATTCAAAATTATATTCCATGTGAAATACAATTATTTGATGTCACTTATTATTTATTTAGGATATTATTAAATATTACCACCCTTATTATTTTTATGTTTTGTTTATGTTTTTTATGGAATGATATTTATGAAACATATTTCTTTTCCATGAGTTATATTATGATGAAGTGTTTATGAAACTTATTTTTTATATATGGGATCTAATGTGATCAATGCTTTATGGTCCTATGGAACACATATATATAGTTTTAATTATGTTATAGGTGGTACCTATATATAATTTTAATAAATTGGGTAGTTAATTATATATTATGAGATAGTTAAGGGGAAAAAAATAGATATTGTTGATCCATTAGGGGAATCAAGTCGATGTGCTTGATCTGTTATGGGAAAGAAGTAGATTCCCTTGATCTGTTATGTGAAATTGGTAATAATACCTAAATAAATAGTCTTGGTTGTTATCCATGAAATATGAAAAGGATTTCCAAACTTATGATTATTCCACACACATTTTTGATATGAGCTTATGTTTTAGGATTAAGTTATAATGAAATTTCATTCTTATAATTCATGTGTTTTTAAATGGTAATGTTTTATGCCTTGAATATTTTTTATGATCCATGATAGGTTGGGTAATAAATTTTTAATCTACAATCATGATCAAATACCCATATTTCTTATATTATTCATTCATAAAATAATAAATTGATATCATCCACATTTACCTTTACTGAGCATATTACCTCACCCTTTTCTTATATTTACTTTCCAGATTATATGAAAAAAGGTGTAATGTATTATATGAAAAAGGGTAGTAATCATGAAGAAATAAATTGGATACAATGTAGATATTTTATGAACCAGTTTCTTATGTTTAAAAGTTTACAAAGGCCGTAGACCATTATGATCCTCATGTATGTGTTTTTATAATGTAATGAGTATTCATCTAAAATGATATAATATATATGTATGAAATTATTGGGTCTTTATACTTTGTATAAGAGGATGGGTTTAAATAAAATATGAAAACTAGGATGAGAAAACTATATTGAGATCCCAAGAGACGTTTCTAAGAATATTTCTAGGGATGTATTTAAGGATAATTCTAAGGATAAGTCAATGTATAATAAAGTGTATTAGAATTTTGATTAAGGATAGAGAGGGAGGATTCCTATAAACACATCCCTATTAAGATAATAAAAGTGTTTTTTCCTCTACAATAGATGTACCTAGGGGTAAAAATCCTGAAAACAATGTATTGTGCTAAAACCGATTGGGAACTGGTTCCAAACAATAGGCATTGCTACACACTTGTTTTAACAGTCCTAGGGGATACGCTTTGGAAATTCACAAACTCTTTACAAACCATAATGAATTATTTAAATATAATATGACCATGAATGATCTAATACAAACCTAAAGTTTCATAGATTAAATATTGTGTAATTATTTACACATCCTATATGTTATTTTTTATGATTATGTTGTTTTACTATACGAAAATTGTTTCTCACAATATTATTTTTGGTTTTAGTCAATAGTGAGAACAAAAAGGAACTATTTTAACATTGAATGTGATGGAAAATTTATCGAAGATTAGAAAAATTGGTATGATAATTGGAATAAAATACATTGTGATTATCCATAAATAGTTTTCACAGAACAATATTAATAACATGTACCTTAATCAACTCTCAAACTCACTAAATAAGATAAGGAAAGAGTTTACCAAGAGTTCGGGTAGTGGAGACCATGGAGGAAAGAAGATTATGTTTCCTATATGTTGAGAATGAGGGAAGAAACACCCAAGTGAATGTATTAGAGGACCAAGATTATCTTTTGATTATGGAAAATAAGGGAACAAATCAAGAAATTTTAAAGTAAAAATGAAGAGTTCGGTTGGTCTTACAAAGGTATTATAAATAGATGAATTCATTAAATGTGAAAAATATGGGAACTATGAAAATATATGTCACTGGGGTAATTTTTTTTAAGAATATCAGAAATGTTGTATAAGTAATGATTACATTGAGACTGTAAATGACATGTGTAATGAAATAACTGTTGTAGAATAAGATGAAAAATCTTAGTGAATTGTTTGAGAAGGAAGTAGGATAAATGAGGTATTTATGTAAAATAAGTTAATGATTATGTTATACAAATGATGAAATATATAAGTATTGTTCATTATATTTTCTCATTATGGATGTTAAAGGATATTTTGACTGATACTGATGGACTAGAAATGTGATTTAATTATAAGGTGATATTTTAAGGGAAAGAATGATTAAGGAAAATATAACCTTTAATATGTGCATGATGATTGGATAATAATGAGATAAAGATATGTTTTTATGTGGGATAATATTGATGACCTTGGAATTGATCAGTAATATTATGGAAAGTTGGTATATGAATTGAGTTTATAGAATATATGGAATTATTATGAGGAGAGAGTTAATTCTGAAAGCATGCTTTATTTTAAATTATTTTTTTTTGGAAATTTAGGTTAGTAAAATTTTCATGATAATAAATAATAACGATCTTCAAATGTTTAGTGTGTGATAATTAAGAGATAAATCAAGTTGTTTGGGGGATTAGAGATAAATTGATTTTGAAAATATAGTGAACTTATTGAAAAAATTTAGATTTTAAATTTCTTTTGTAAGGTTTATAAGTGAAACCATTTATGAATTTTTTTATTGAAAATTGGTTGAAGTTTTAGATATTACTATTTTACTTAACCATATGAATATTTATATATATTAGATAACATATTCAAACCATTTTATTATCACGATAACTATTGTTAGAAGGAATGACATTTAATCCCATTATGGATCTTATGATCCACTAGTTCTATAGGTATTAAAATTTTAACATCATTTATTATAGTAAGAAATGAAGCATAGATTGATCATGGTTAAACTAAAGAGTGAAATTATACTTATGAGATGAAATCAAGTATGTATTTGTTATCAAATATTTTTAATTTTTTTATCCTATTATCATCATTTAGGATGATATTAATAACCTATTTATGTCCTATTTAGCTTATGGATTTGTCTTCATTAACATTCTATTGACAATATTCTATATCATCACTAGTACCAAAATTATTTATCTCAGCATTTATTAATATCTGATGTGACAATGCCATGCATATTTCTTTATCGCATCATTTATTAGATGACTAACATGAAAAAACAAGTATCCTGATTTATTACATTGGTTATTATATAAATGATGTGATAAATCAGTTTTTTCAGGTATGTTATAGAATAAACAATGTGATAATGAAATTTACATTGCTTTATCATGTAAGTTATTTTATAAAAAAAATTTATAAAGAAGATTTTTCATGTTAGTTACTATATATCTAATGTCATAAATCAAAAAAAAATTATTTATCGCATTAGTTATATAATAACCGACATGATATGCAATTAATTTTATTATATACTTTCATTTTATTCATTTCGGTGTTATTCGATCTTGTGAAAGAAAAGTTGTTTCCCTCACATGGAAGCCCTATCATTGTTTCTTATACTTGAGGCCTTCAATCTTGGTTTTCTATATTCATACATCATCAGGTATCATTGACCATATTATTTCACATTCGATCTAGTCCTCATTCAACTCAACAGTAATCCATAGTCTGCGATCTTATATTTTATTCATTCAGTGTCCCAGAGGCCCTGACTCATGTTTTCTTATTCTATTTACTCAAATATCACATTATCATATTTAAAAACCCATAGGCTTCATCATCTTCATAATTGAACATTTTTATATAGATCTTCTCATCATGAATCATGGATTACCATCTTCATATACCTTAGTTATCCATTGATTTAATAAAAAATGTGTCGATTTTATTATATCACAATATTATATGTTAGATCCTAAGTTTCAGCATTATATATTAAGGTTCCAGAGTTTCTACTATATGGAAGGGAGTTTTCACTCAATTTTTAACATATATTTATACTATATATCATCTTAATTTTAATCATTGAATCTCTAAATGTTTCTTATTTGGATGATGTTTTTGAATCATTTATTATTTATGAAAACACTACCGTGTATATGGATAAATTTCAATAATCGTTATGAATTTATTAGTGACTTAGTAATCTTAAACTCTAATGTATACATACATTTAAATTTGAATATAGTTCAATATGAAATATCCTATAATAAGTGTATATGTATCTCAACTATTTTCAAGTGATGTGAGCATGTTAATATCATGAAAAATCCAATACTAATTACATGGACTTCATATTATTAATTATTATAAATATAATGTAGAAATTATTTTTTTAATACACAATATGAAATGTCAATTGGTTTCTTTACATAAATTTTTAATATTGTTATATATATATGTGTGTGTGTGTGTGTGTTAGGTTTTGACTCTTTTTGGAATAATTAACCAATCTGATACAAATGATAATAGATATTGACGCATTGTCTATCCCTAGTCATACTTTCTCACTATTCATAATTTATCCTCAGTAATACTTTATACCCATTCATACTTTAGGTTACATTATTTTTTAAATTTAGAGTATTATCCCACTACATAGGTAGAGTTCCTCTAGGTTATATTTTCATGGAATTAAAAATGAATAACATTGTATTCCCATTAAAATAATTTTCTCCCAATAAATTTGAATTTTTATTATATCAAATGAATTATACTGAAATAATAAAATGTGGGTTATTAGTGTGGTATATTCGAATAAAAAATATTGTAAAAAATAAAAAGTATGTAATATGCTTTTCAGAATTTACAGAATACACTAGGAATAAATAATAAATAATATTAATTATATATATATACTACAATAAAAATTTATTATTGTGTTGTTTTAACTTTACTATATGATTATATTATATTATAAATTAATGTTTCTTCTAATAATTGTTTTTTTATAAAAAAAAATTGTCAAAAAATTTGATGATAAAGATTAAAATAAAAATGTAAAATGAACAATTGGTTTGTATTCTGGTAAATAATATTCAATTACATGTTTTATATAATTTCATTTAAAAGAAAATGAATAATGATATATTAGTATATGTATATTAGGTTTTGTAAATTATTTCAATGTGTTTCTTTTTACGATTTATCAATTAAATTTTAACTTATATTCCATTAAATTCTATAATTTTTTATTATACTTTTTAAACTCACACATATATATATTTTTAATTTCAATGTTTTTAACAATAAAATTATGACATCTTTGATATCAATTTAAATCTATTTAGGATTAAATCATTTGTTCTCACTTTCATCACTAATATATTATTTTAATAATATATTTTTTTATAGTTGTTATAGATAATAATGATTTGATGTTAGATTATGGAACTTTGAATAAGTAATAAATATGAAGAAGGTGTTGATGTTTTTTTAGATTTTTCTAAATGAAAAGTACG
Source organism: Viscum album (assembly GCA_963277665.1). Classification (NCBI taxonomy): domain Eukaryota; kingdom Viridiplantae; phylum Streptophyta; class Magnoliopsida; order Santalales; family Viscaceae; genus Viscum; species Viscum album. The sequence goes on from OY728162.1 coordinate 817,665,271, forward strand.
GAACAACAAAAATTTAGTTTTTCCAAGGAAATTTTTTTTAAATATGGAGAAGTTGAAAATCATAGAGGTCAAAGATAATTTAATTTTACATGGTTTTAATCCTATTTACAACCTTTGGATCTTCCATGGTGAAATTATGAAATTTTCAGATCTATTGAGGAAGATTCTTTGTAAGATTATAATGATAATTAAATTAAAGAAATGATTCTGGATATTGAAGTAAAGACATTTGAGAAAGTACTAAAAAATTGCGATCTATATGGTGATGCTGAAAACCCATTGTATCTAAGTTCTATGGAATGTATAGTTTTATCATGAATGTTAAAATTGAATAACATGAAGAAGAAACATGGTTGGAGTGACAATATTTTTACATATTTTTTAAAATTGTTGAAAGATATTATTTCTAAAGACAATGATCATTCATATTAACATTATAATGTGAATAAAATACATTTTTCAATGGGATTAGGTAACAAAAATATGTTCTTTCATAAATGACTATGTGATGGGTTGTTGAAGAAAAATGACATGATTATTTCATAGTTACGGAGACCCATTCCAAGAAATTTTGGAATCATCCTATAATTCTTTGTTTTAAATTATTATTTACAAATTCAAATGATGAAAAAAGTTTAAGCTGGCATAAAGATAGACATACACGTGATTAAAAATTATGGCATCCATTTGATTGTCTATAGTGGATGAAAATTGATCAGCAATTTCTTACATTAAAAAATAAAGTTAGAAATCTCATGCTTGGATTGTACACATATGGAATGAATAAATATCAAATACTTAGTATCACACATAGTTCATGGAAAATTTTATTAGTAATTTATAATTTATCCCCTGATTGTTTTATGAAGTGAATGTTTTTCATATTGGGTTTCATGATCTCTCGACTAAAACAACCCGGAAATGATACTGATGTCTTCATATCATCATTATTAGATGATTTCAAACACTTATGGGAGGATGGTATTAGATTGTATGATTCTTATGAACTGGAATATTCTCAACTGGATGTAATGATTACATTTTCTATAAATAACTTCCCAGCATATTGAAAATTTTCTAGATACAGTATTAAGGGGATTAAAGAATTTCCAATTTCTGAATAATAGACTTCATATTATAAACTAAATCATGGGATGAAAATAGTATACACGGGTCATTGAATGTTTTTATATAATGATCAATAGTATTTAAGATTAAATGAGGCATTGAATGGATCACAAGAATTTGATATTTCCCCAAAATCATTCTCTAATGTTTAGTATTTTTAGAGGGTGAAAAATATTGATGTGACATTCAAAAAGAAGTAGAAATTTGGAAATGATAGAAATATTTGGAAGAAATAGTATATATTTCTTGAAATATCATATTGGAGATATCTTGAGGTCAAAAAAAACATTGATTTCACGCACTTGGAGAAAAATATATGTGATAACTTGATTGGAACATTGTTAGATATTAAAGGAAAGACTAAAGATGGGTTGAATGCGTGATTAGACTTACTCTCAATGGGAATACGTTTGGAGTTAACTCCCACTCCGAATCGAATATAAACATTCCTTGTAACCATGCAAATGTTTTAATGATATTATTTTCCTAAATTTTTGTGTTATTTATTTTATACTCAACAAAACTGTATTCTTTAATTAATTAAGTGAGTATAATTAAATGAGGCCGTTGGGTTTCGACTGTTATTTGACCATTGGTCAAAATGACAGTTGGTCAATATGACCATTGAAAACTAAACTCTTACCATTAAAATTATTGTTTATAAATACAATGATCATGGTTAATTAATACAGAAAGAAGAGTTGATGGAATCATCTTGTAGACTCGGGCCGTATGAAGCCCATCTGTCGGAGCTTGGGAAGGAGGTAGTTGTACTGGACTTTTCTCTGGACCAAGCCCAATACAAATATCAACATGTGAAACATGAACGGAATCACCTAAGGGAGAAGTTCAATATGATATAAATAACCACTCTGGAAATGTTGTTTGAGCTGCCCCAAGATTATATCACCACAGCACACCTTACACATAGGTCTTATGCATGTGTTATAAGGGGATATGTAATGCGACCTTAGTTACTTGTGTAAACCTTTTGTATAAATAAAATTGTCATTTCTTATTATTGAAAAGTTGGTGAATTCCAAATATCCAGATAAAATGTAGGATGAATTAATAGTTCTATATTACTAATGAATTTTGGAAAAAAGGGTATTTTAAAATATTTATGTAAACATTAAATAAATAATAATGTAAAATGATTTTCAAAAAATGGTCTTCTACAGTTGTGACCAATAAGAAATTTAGAGTCTAATAATATGAACTTAATTTTTAGTGAATAGTATTGTATGAATAGTAATATACCCTTATGAATAGTAATGAAGAGTAAATTGGCCAAAAAAATAGAAACTCTTCCCATGAATGTGTAAATACAATTTAGATATCTTAAAAGTAATAAAACGATCATAGAATAAGTTTTGGAATTTTCTAATGTCATAAATATTTTATTTAAAATTTTATAATTAATTTAATAATTTAAAATGGAAATTTATTTTTAGAAAATGTAATCATAAATTGTTATTTTATTATATTATGTTTTTACGATAATATTATGGGACGTTTATTACTTTCTTATGGTGTTACAAAATGAGTAACAGTTTTAGAGTTGTTTTTTGAATAAATAATCATTTTATTTAAAGATTAAATTAAAAATAATTAGAAAATAATTTTCATAAAATTGAGTTAATTTTTTAATTCAGAGAATTGATATTAGGATAGGATGAATTTTCGTGGGTTTTCTGAAATAGTTTAATTTTCGGTGAATATTAAAAATAAATTTTTGAGTTTTGGGTGTTTAATGACATCATTAATGATGTAATAATGATGTTATCATTCTGTTCAAATTATGAATAGTAAAATATTATATGAGGTGTCCCATGTGTCCAATAGCATGGGAAAATACCTTGTTCAAGCTCATGGTTTTGCAAATACCACTCATGAGTTGTCCCTTGGAAATTAATAATTTATTCCTTCACTTTTTCTATAAATACCAAGCCTTTCCCTCATTAATTTAATTCTAAAATCCTCTTCAATGAAGTTATAGTCTTTTACCTCCCAATGAGTCTCCCCAAGGTGCCCTCATGCCCCCAAGGTCCCAACCTTCAATATTTCAATGTTTCTCTTCACGGTAAGGGAAACTTTCACCCTCCTCATTTAAGTCACAACTTATTTTATGTTATGTATTATAGTTCCATTTTATTATGCAGGGGAATGTTATTATATATAATTATTACTTTCCATTTCATGTTCAATTTATGAGGGACCCTTTATGCACTCATCAAATATTTTTCTGAATATTTAAGTGGTGTGGTTAGGCTGGAAAATTTTCGTAAAAAATCGCATCTTGTCTTCTCCTTCGAGATTCATTTTCATATGGTATTTCCTTAAAATATACATACAATGATATTATTCAATTTTATTATATACCCCTACTTTATAATGAGTTATTTATGATTGGGTATCTATTGTACCCTCTCTTTTCAATGTTTTCTTAAACCATGTTATATAGCCAATATGCTGTAGAAATTTAATCTCAAAATTTCTCTCTCTTTCTCTCAAGAAATTCTTATGTTTTATTTATGTGAATACCCCGACCTATTTAGTTTATATTTGTGTTCATAAATACAAAAAATTATATATATTTTTCTGTAATTGACATACATATAACCCTCACTCCTTTTCCATGGGTTATTAATGACATAACGATCAAGTTTTTAAGAACATTTAAAACATCATGATTTTGAAATGAAACCCATTTATTCTATTCTATATGGGTTATTTATGAAATGTTTTATTATGATATATGGGGATCACATGAAAATAAATACATATTAAGGATGCACCCTGATATCACTCCAATGCATTGCGTAAAGAATTTACACTCTAGAGATGACAAGTTTCACGATACCTTGGTGAATAACCATGGTAATATTTATGACACCTTATGGATGAACCTTGGTGATATGTTTATGAATGTCTAAATTAATTATTGTATCAACATATTCATGTTGTGTTTCATGTTATTTTAATTATGATATTCTTATACTTCTATTGCTCATGTCTTTCTGTTTTTTTATCAAGTTCTTATCGATATCCCAAGTAAATTGATTCCCTTTTTTAACCTTACTGAGACTTCTGCTCACCCTTTTCTTTGATATATGTCTCCGGGATATGAGATGCAGTAATTGTACAGAGGATTAACCTATACTAAATCCTTACAAGTGGTTTTTAAGAATTTTTAATTTTGTTTTCATGTATTATATTCCTTAATTTCAAGACACTAGACTTTAAAGATCTTTTGTTTGAGAAATGTAATGAAAAGTTACATAATAAAAAGGTGGGATTCCATAGTTGGTATCAAAGGGTAGTTTAGTTATTAATGGAAATTAGGATATGAGAAATTTATGAAGAACCCTATATAAAATTTTTAATATAGGAAAACTTATTGGTATTTTGGTGAGTATTTAGTAAGTGGTTTATCAAGAAAATGCATCCCTGTCTGGATAAGAGCAGGTAGAGGAAGCTCTGGCACAAAGGTACCTAGGAGTGAAAACTCCAACAAGGAGTTTCAAGCCTAACCTATAGTATCCTTGTACATGAAAATGGGCTTTGATTCACTCTTGGTTATGACACTCCTGGGGGATATGTTTGGTTAATCATAAGCTTTTTATGAATCATTATGAAGGATTTATAGTGAAATGTAATTGTTTAAGCATGGAGATTTAAGACATAAAATCAATTACAGTTAAAATATTAGTAAATGAAATAAGTTTCTCACTATGTTTTTATTTTTTTAGAAAATGGCGAGCAATAGGAGGAACTATGCAAATAGTGACAGCAATGGACCATGCACTAACGACCCACCAATAGAAGACATTATGGAGAAATTCATGTGAATGATGAACCAACTGACCCATGTTTTGGGAAATAACTTGAATCAACCTGAGAGACCGTTCTCACCACAAAGAGAACAACATTCTATTGAATCCTTTATGCATCAATGAACACTAAACTTTTGTGGATCGACTGACCCATTGGTTTCTAAATAGTGGGTCATCTCTATAGAGAAGATATTTTCTGTGCTCTGCTGTTCATAGAAAGAGAAGGTCACCCTGACAGTCTATCACTTAGAGGGAGAATATGATCAGTGGTGGGAACTGATTTAAAACACGAGGCCAAGAGTGGAGGTTAAAGTTATAGAGTGGGAAGAGTTTAGAGGGATCTTCTTCAGTATGTATTTCCCTCGTTCCATGAGAATAATTATTGAAAATGAGTTTGTAGAACTGAAGAAGATGGATAATGAATCTGTGGGAATCTACAAGATGAACTTCACCATAAATTCCCATTATACCTCACGATTTTTCATGGATCCAATTGGGAAGGTTTAAATATTCTTCGGTGGACTAAGACCTCATCTACAGAAGAACTTATCCAACGGAGATTATGATAGCTATTAAGAGATCATTAGAAGTGCGATGAAAGTCAAATTGGAGTTTTGTGAGACATTGGGGTCTCATAAATCCAATGAAAAGAAGAGATATATAGATCCAAGATTAGGGAGAAGCTTTGATCTGGGAATAAGAGGAAAGCATGTGCAATGTACCATGTGTAATAAATGTGTGAAGAAGCATTCAGGGAACTGCTTGCTCAGAAGCGGTAAGTACTACAAGTGTGAAAGAGATGACCATATTGCTTGAATGTTTCGTAGTGAGATGAAGCCTGAACTTCCCAACACTAACGAAAAGGGGAAGATGGTGAAGACCCTACCTGATGTCCAATTTAATAAGTGTGGACTACATGGGCACTTTTCCAATCATTGTCCATATCTGAGGGCAGTGGAGGGGAATCCCCATTAGCCTCAGCAACAGAAATGGGAGAAATGTCATGCTTTTGATATCACTATGGATTAATATGGGGCACCAAATAATGTTGTGGAAGGTACTCTTGTTGTTTTCTCAAATCTATAAAGTACTTTGTTTGATTCTAGTTCTACGCATTCCTTTATTTCCTCCATGTTTGCAAAGAATTTAGAGTCAACCCCTGATTTTCTAGAATTAGAGTTACCATTCAAGACTCCTACTGGGATTATCCAAGCATTGCTAGTGCTTAGAAACTCTGGTATTTACTTTAGTGAGCATAATATAATATAAAATATAGTAGTCATTCCGATGCTGAAATTTGACATTATACTAGTGATGGACTGGCTCCCAAAGTATAATGCTAAGATCAAATGCAGAATCAATGAAATCTCATTAGTCTAAAATGGAAAACCTATAGTTATCTTCCAAGGAGAGATATCTCAACCTATTCATTGTCTATAAGAACCTCCTATATCCTTTTTATGGAGTTGATCAGTGAAGAAGAAAAAGAAGTAAATGAGAGTTTATTGATCTAAAATGTCCCCATCATCTAGGAATACATTGACGTATTTCTTGAGGAGTTTTCTCAACCTCCCCCTAGAAAGAGAGGTAGAGTTCTCCATTAAAATCATTCTTGGATCTCATATGATATCAAAAACCCAATATAGGATAGAAAATATGGAGCTATAGGAATTAAAGAAACAACTCCAAGATCTTTTGGAGAGGGGGATTATCATACCGAGTGTGTCTCCTTGGGGAGCACCAGTTCTCTTTGTAAAGAAGATGGATGGATCGAAGAGGATATGCATTGATTATAGAGAATTGAATGGGATCATAGTGAAGAACAAATACCCTCTTCCAAGAATTGATGAATTATTTTACCGACTTCATGGGGCTCAATTTTTCTCTAAGATTGATCTTCAATCTTGTTATCATCAATTGAGGGTGACGAAAAAAGATATTCTGAAAACTTCCTTATGATCAAGATATCAGTATTATGATTCTGTTTTTATGCCCTTCAGACCGACTAATGCACCTACTATTTTTATGGATTTGATGAATAAAGTCTTTAAAGAGTAACTAGATAATGTTGTGTTAGTTTTTATTGATGATATTCTAATACATTACAAAAGTTGGGAGGAATATGAAGATCATCTATGGGTTATTTTTCAAACTCTACAGAAGGCGAGGATTTCTGGAAAGTTCAGTAAATGTGAATTCTGGTTACAAAAAGTTTCTTTCTTCTGGAACATTGTTACCAATGATGGAATCATCATTGACCCTACAAAGAAAAATGTTTTAGAGGAGTGGCCTCAGCCTACCAAAATAACTGAGATTCATAGTTTCCTTGGATTATCAGGATATTATAAGAGGTTTGTGTAAAAAAATCATGACATCCTAATCCATTAACCATGTTTACTCGAAAAGGGGTCAAGTTCATCTGGACAAACGAATGTGAGGAATGTTTCCAAGATCTGAAGAAGAGATTGGTTACTGGACCTGTGTTAACTCTTCCCACAATTGGAGAAGGATTCTTTATTTTTAGTGATTCATCTCTTAAAGGGATTGGGTACATCCTCTTAAAAATGAAAAAGTCATTTCTTATGCATCTCGACAGTTGAATACTCATGAGCATAACTATCCTATGCATGATCTAGAGTTGGGTGCGGTCCTTTTTGATATGAAGATATGGAACCACAATCTATATGGGGAGAAATGTGATATATACACATACCATCAAATTTTGAAGTATATTTTCACACAAAATGAATTGAAAATGAGAAAAGAAGATGGTTGGAAATTCTTAAAGACAATGATTATTCAATTCATTATCATCTCGGAAGGGAAAACAATGTCTCTAATACATTAAGTAGGAAATATCCAGTTGTTCTTTCCATGATGAGGATTCAAAGAGATCCTCTGATCAATGACCTAGTAAATCTGGTCAAGGGAATTAAAAGGGAAGGGAGATCATCAACCCTAACCCAAATGATTTCTCAACTTTCATTACTAGAGAAGATCAAGAAAGCTTAGAAAAAAGATCTTTTTTTATAGAATAAGTTTGAGGCTTGTTTCCCTCGGAATTAGGGGATGACCTTCTTGATGGGAGGTTCAAGCATTCTGATCGGTTTCTAATGGGTTTGTTCATAGAACCAAAAACATCCAATGATTCCACATCCATTTGGACCTACTTTCCAAAGGTAGGCACTCATTAGTTCGTGTACTGAAGAGGCTTAGGAATTTTCATTGGTCGAGAGGATGGGAGGTCGGACTTATCACACCTTTTTGAGGGGAATTGTTTTCTAATCCAAGACTCTCTTTATAGATTTATGTTATGTTCGTGAATCCTTATTACTTTACCAAGTATAAAACGAGCTTTCCTTCAGATTTGACAATCAAAGATTAAATATGTAGGAAATTTAGAGAATCTTCTATATGTATTCGAGGTTTTTTCATCAATAGATAATCATCTGTATTTATTAGAGATTCTTGGTCAATGGTATCATTCGACACATTTATATAGAAGTCTCTTGGTCATTATGATGACCAGGATGGTTTTAAAGCCACTCAGTGGGGCACTTGAAGTTTATTTTCATTCTGAAGGACATGGATTATTTCAAAGTTGGGATCGAACCCGCAGATAGGCTACCTACATATCCTTTGTTTATAAAAGGAAGTAGAACCCACGTAGTTCGAGTAAGGGAGTATGATGTTTATGATTGATGGCTCAAAGAAGGATGTCATAATTACTTTTACACTCTAAGATCACGTGAGTCATGCTCTGTGTGAGAAACAAGAGGTATTGGTAAAAATTAGACAATTGTGCCATGAAAGATGAAATCATAAGAAATAATGTGGGACTTACGTATGTATGAATGCCCCGATAAATGAAGATTAGGATTTATTTCAGGGAAGAAATCCAGGAACAGGGTCCATAAAGGTATATGTGCTTCATGGAGATTTGAATACTCTAACTTGGGGCTTACACATAAAAAGGAGGCCCAAATTAGGATATGACTTTTGATTGGGTTTTACTCCTGAGAAGGAATCCCGGATCAAAGGTAAATTAGGACTGCTTAATAGGAATTGGGACTGGGGCATACTCCTAAAAAAGAGGCCCAGGTTAAGAGACATGAAAAAATTAAGGGACTTGGGGCTTACTCCTGAAGAGGATGCCCATATTTGAGACTGGGGCTTACTCCTGAAAAAGATGCCTAGGTTAATGGAGTTATGACTGGGGCTTACACTTGAAGAGGATTCCCATATTTGAGACTGGGGCTTACTCCTGAAAAGGAGGCCTAGGTTAACAGAATTATGGTTGGGGATTTCTCCTATAGAGGATGCCCATATTAGGGGACTAGGGCTTACTCCTGAAAAGGAGGCCCAGGTTAATGAGTTCTATCATCGTAAAGGATGAGGTTGAATGAATGAAATCTCAATGTTTAGTGACATAAAAATGTGCAAATCACTAGGTTTTGAGAGATATTCCATATAATTCCTTTTAGATAAGGAGTTTAAATCAAGAAATCATGCAATAAATGGCTTTGAAGAGTGCTTTGAAGACTGAATCTTGAATAGGAGAGGTGGAATGGATTAAGAGGGGTGAAATGGGCAAGAAGGGCACCCAAAAAGGCAGGGGATAGCAAGTCCTAGCAGGCGCGTAGGTACTGTGTGGGAACGCAAGTCTTGGTCGGGCAGGTACACCTGCGCGTCACATGGGTACTTGCAAGATAGTTAACCAGTAGGGTAATACTTGAGCGACTCTTGGTTAAAGCCTCTAGAATCATCTTCATGTTCTTCCAGAATAGTGGCGCACAAGTTCTGTTGAAGGAGTTAGGCGGCACGCAAGTGTGGCCATTTCCCTTAAGGTTTGGCCACTCAGGCACGCAAGTGTTGATGAGTTTCAACACTTAGGCCTTCCCCCCTCTTTATATCTTCCATTCTAGGTAAGAAGTTACCTTAGAATTATTTCGGAAGCTTTGAGAAGAGACTAGGGCACCAGGATCTTAAATCTGAGTTTCTGGAAACAGTTCCTCCTAAAATGGGGGCCCACATGGTCTATTTATAGGCTGAAGAAGACCCGGGTGGTTATCCTTTAGGGCGTGCAGGTCACTTGCGCGTCCATTAGACATCGCGCAAGTATACCTGTGCGACCATGAGGGAACTTGCACGACCTATGAAAAATGTTATCTTTTTTCATCCCTTTGTTGATTTTTTGATGTTTCTTCAAAGGATGAATCAATTTGGACTAAGGTATTTCACTTTTCCAATCTTTAGACTCTGTGACAAAAAGAAGTGTCAACAAAAGTCCCCCCACAGAGTTGGATCTAGAGAGAAAATAGGATTTGACTCTGAGGAAAAGAAGAAAACCAAAGGAAAGGAGGTGCACATGTCTTTCGGTGCGCAACACTGGGCACGCAGGTTCGAGTCGCGCAGGGCTGGAGCGCACTGGGTGTAGGCGCACAGATGGGCCGCCTGGCCTATAAATACACGGTCATTTTCTGCCCATATCATCTGATTCTGGATTCTCGAGATCTCACCGCGCAAGTCACCTTCGCCGTGAAAATCTCTTCTTATCATTGTTTATTCACCGTCGCGCTGCTGTCAAGGTAATAGGACTTGCGTGGTGACACTTGCGTGACAGAAACTTGCGCGACACATTAACACTTGTGCGACACATCCATACTTGTGCGCCATAATTCCTTATCCATTTCTTTCTAATTCTTTCACAAATTTTATGAAAAATCAATTTACTTAAATGTTAATTTATTCATCTTTTGTGAAAAATCAATGGCTCTTAGACCTAGAATAGTTGATGAACTGGCTAGAAAGCGGATTGTTGATATTATGAACATCATTGGTAGTTATTATTATACTGTTAATGATAGCACTCTTCCGGATTTGGCTAAGTATCTGAAGAAATATCATTGTGACTTACCACAGAGCACTTATCTGCCTTTGTATGCCTATGGTCATCTGCAAGAAGTCACCATTCCAGAAGCAAAGAACTATCTTCCATTTTCATGGTTTCAGAATTACCCCAACTTTGATTCAGCCAATATCTCAGGTGGAGGAGTATTTATAAATGTTGGAATAGTGGAGAAGGCCTATATGATGCATCATAGCCCTTGTACACCAGATCTGAAAGATCATACACCTGAGATGCAAAAACATTGTCATCCTTCAATCTTCTGAAATGCTCAGATGGATCAATCCAAATGCTGGAAAAAAAGTTGTCACTTCCATCCTGGGGGAGGCTTGTAGCCAACTTGGATGTGGTCATACTGTATGAGACAAACCTGCGTAGAGTTTTTCGAGGATCTGAAAGGAGTGGCGATATATGAAGCTGTTTGGGTTGGCCAAACATATGTTTACAAACATGATAACTTCGTGTCGGAGATACTCAGTCACTGGAGCCCAGAAACTAATTCTTTCCATCTGACTCATGGAGAAGTAGGTATCAGCCTATGGGATGTCCACAAGATCTCAGGGGCTCCAATTTTTGTCGATATGTATGATGAATTCATTCCTCCCAAGGTGACTTGGAATGATTCAGAGAAGACTCCTGCTTTAGCTAGGGAATTATTTAAGATATTCCACAGGTTCAAGAGTTCAGAGACCTCGTTAAATCATTCTATAAAGTATATTCATTTGGAGGAGTGGATGAATATATATCTTATTGAGAAGAAATAAAAGGAGCCAAAGGAGAAGGCGCTGAAAGAGAAAGGATCCAAGAAAAAGAAATCCAAGAATAAGAGGCCCAAACGTCCTACCGCCTGCCCAAAACCTGAGAAGAGGGGTGCTCCTGGAACATTCTGGCCATCTCTAGAAGCAGGAGAGTTCGAGAAGTGGGGATATGTGGTGAATCAAAGTATCCCAAAGAAGACTCATATGGCAGGCTTCATGGAAATGTGGCTCAGCGTTTATCTCATTCCAGTCAGGGATTCGAAGGGAGGCGTTAGGCCAGGGACCTTCGTCATTGTGGCAAAGTTGGCTGAGGGAAAAATGGTTGGGTTGGCTACCCCCATTTTAGAAAAGATTAACAGGAGTTTACTTCATGTTTTCATAGGTAAATCTCCTTTAAGAATAGTGGGACCATTCCAAGTTTTATGGGGATGCATTGCCACTCACTTTAGGACTTACAATGTACAGAATGGATTAAAAATTCCCAGAAGTTATTTCAGGCCGTCAGTGCAAGCATTCTCTGGAGTTTCTCCATTAGATGTTAATGCCTATGACATGAATGTGAGGTTGAGAATGTTTAAGGAATTCAACTTCTTTCCCTATGTAATTCGGCCAACCGGGCGGTTTGTTGATGATGGAACAACCCATTTGGATTTGAGGGCATACATGCTAGCTTGCAGGGATGGTGTGCTAGTTTCCAGGATTGAAGGAGAAATTATATGTCAGGCCTATGCTCTATATATATTTTCACATAAATTCAAATGTCTACAACAGATTGCCGTATCTCCTTCAGTACATGTCAGGATGGAGCAACATATGATGGTTTCTCAACAACTATGGTTGCTGACTTCAAGGGAGAAGACTGGGGCAGTATTTGATCTACCGGATGAAAAAGCGGAACATAATTTGACTACATATTATGCCAAACACTGGATAGCATCATTCCCCAAAGGGATATTGAATCACCCAGTTAATCAGGTAGGGAAAACGAAGAGGACTGTAGAGAAAGAATCCCTTCCTCATGAAGGTGATGCTTCCCCACCTGAAGTTGATTTGACAGACTCCTCCTCTAGAACTCATTCACCGGATTCCAAAGATGGGGAGGATGAAGCAAAACCAGTGGCAAAGCGATTTTGTTCCCGATGTAATCCTCCGGCCAGAATTAATAGACTCACTCCATCAACTCCAACTGAGTTACTTCATTGTGGTAATTTAATCACTGCTACTTTATAAAGCAATAAGTCTTATTTTCTTATTATCTATCAGTAGTTGAAGGAGCTGGGAAGAAATTGAAATCAATGATTGTAGGACCATCCTCACAGCCTTCATATCTAAGACCAGAGGTTGTCTAGTTATGGCAGAGTTTATACTTTGGTACTGAGACCGCCTGGCGGGATTGGTGTGAGGGCCTAAAACTTCCTAGAATAGGGAATCTTCCGGCTTCTACAAATCTCTAATACAAGGATAACCCCAATGAAGTGCGGGCTTACATCAGAGAGCAGGAAATGCTCATATACGCCACTGATGAGTTCATTCCTGTCACTAGGTAGATGAAGGAAATGATTGATGGTGGCCCCATTGAGGGGGCTGGTGGTTCTGTAGATGGGGAGGGGCATGAGTATGTGGCTCCTGACGATGTAAGTTTTCTTTCCCTATTTTCTTTGCAACTTGATTCCAGTCAAAGCTTTGTTACTTAAGGACGTTATTTTCTTTATCCAGTAGCTTGAAAAGAAAGGAACCGAGGTTCCTTCGCCACAGTATAGCCCTGGTGGTACTGCCATCGGGGCTGCTGCTGATTCTCCTTGCGAACCAGGCGAGATATCTCCAGGACATCAGGCCATGAATGAGGAGTTGGACATATCCTTCCATTCTCCAGTCCAAGTGCCTATAAGGGAGACTACCGATACTACCAAAAAACCAAATAAGCAAAGGCAATGAAGGAGGAAGTCCACATCTAAACACATCATTAGCAGTGGTATGTCCTTCGGGTAATCATGAGTTTATACCCATGTCCACATGGTTACCCATATTTCTGGGAATTGCAGGGGCTTCTTCAATTTCCCCCGAGAGGGAAAGGACTGATCCTCCTTCAAAGACCACGGAGGGTGTTGTGGTACAATCACAGATCCAAGCTGACTTGGCTGCTCCTGGAGAAGAGATAACATCTATTCTCAGTATCCCTCCTGCTACTATTGCAAGAAGAGAAGAACATGTTTCTAGTAAGTCAACAATGCTTCATAAAAATGTTGTATGAAACACCGACTGACTTCCATTCTGTGATACTTCAGGTTCAACTCCTACATTAGAGCTTTTGGAGACTGTTGTAACTGATGCAACTGATGCTGTGATTTTACCCAAAGATGTTGTCCAGGGTCAGGGGCTGCAGGACGAAAGTCATCAATAAGACACATCAAACGCTCCCACTGGTGAGACTAACCAGGATTCTGAAATATCATTGGATGGAATGATGAATCATGGAATGTATTTTGAAGAATTTTATGATCATTCTAAGTTGTCAGTTGATTTAGATGACCTTGGGTGTGAGTGTTATCCTTCGGCCAGTAAATTTTCTTATAATTTACACTTCTAATCAAGAATAAAAAGGATATGCAGTTCCATCCATAGATACTGCTGAACTGCCAATGCCTGAAGAGGGTGTGGACATTGATGCCAACCCTAACATTACAGAAACATTATCTCAAGTAGAGATAAACCCAATAAACCCTTCTGTGACACATCTTGAAGATCCTGTGGAGACTAGGAATGATGGGGAGGAGTCTTCTGAGGTTTCTGATCCACCGTCAGGTATGGGATAACAATATCTATGATTGTACTTAATTTTCAAGACAATCGATTCTTTTGTTATCCTTTAAAGCTAACCAAAGCTTTCAATTAATCATTTAGGACCGTCAACTATAGTGGATAGATCTAGAGGTGAGGCCTCAACCTATTCCCCAACTGGAATTGAAAGTGAATAAGCACAGGTCAGGGGGGAGGAGCAGAACAGGGCACTTCCTTAAGTGCATTAATCCCAGATTACATGCCCCCCTGTGATGATGATGTTGAATCAGACCCAGAGGTGTTTAAAGCACTCAGTTTTTCACGACGCAAGGCATGGAACAACATATGAAAAATCATATATGAGGTTCCTTTAGAAGAGCTATCATCGAAGATCCCTCTATTTTCATCCCAGATTGTCATGCTAGGACTTGGCGGTTTTGGATATGAAAAGATCCATGACGCGGTGAAACATGTCATCTTCAAGAGGGAGAAGGAGAAAAAGTGTCATGAAGATCTGACCAGGGTGAAACTGTTAGTTAACATTGGCGAATTTGAGGTTGTGGTATCCCAAGATGAGGCTGATTACGCTGACAAGATGAAGGATCTGAAGTATAAAATCAATGAAAAAGTCGTCCAGGAGGTGCAACTCCAGCAACAGTTAGATGCTGTTACTGGGGAACTTGACCAACTCAATAATTCACTGGAGGGAGTTCAAACGAATGGTATGAAGACCATTTTGGATGCCAAGAAAGCACTCCATCAGGATGAAAAGAGTGAATTTGGTCGATTGGATGAGCTTCAAGTAGCTTCTGATGAAGCTCGGGATGTGGTTCATTAATTGAAGACTTATGTTGACAGTATTTTGTAATTCCTTGGAAAAGAGAAGAGACTCCAATCTATGGATGTCCTTCAAACTCTTGTGAATCAATGAAAAACAATTTCACCTTCACTCATTTGTAACTACATTCTCTTTTTCTACATTCTTTAGATTTTACCTAAGCCAATGGGCCTAGTAAGCATAGTTTGATGTTTACTAGGATAAATGTAAATAACCCTACAAACTTCAAACCATTTAATTTCTCAATATTACCTAAATCATACAGAATGTATGTTTAGTGATCTTGGAACTTTACTTTTATTCAGAGTTCCTTTGTATTTTGTGGGCAGTTTAATATCATGCACGTCGGACATAAAAAGGCTAATGTTTAAGGTCGAAATAGCTTTGACCGAATGAATTAGAATTGACTCAATTCCTTGACAATTCATCTGAAAACATAGTATCATACTCAAGTATGAGGGAAAAATATGTAAACTATGACTTAAGAATATTTGAATCTGAGTAATGATATGAAAAAGAGATAAAAGGAATTAGAAGAAGTAGTTCCCAAGAATGAAGTTACCATTATTTAACAAACCCGTTAGCGGGTTGAATTATGCAGGGCCACCTAAGGGCATTGGCTGCATAGTTAAATAAAATAGTATCTTTTGGATAACAAGTCTGTTATGTAGACTGTTTATGCAAGGCCGCCTATGGGAACGTGCTGCATAGTCAGGCAAAAGAACTCTCAGAAATTTACTTTCCTAGTGCTAAAAGCCAGTGAAAGTTTATGGAGATTCAAATTTTCCAAAGTATAGAGTTTGGTGTATGGAAAGAGGTACTTGAATATGGAGAAGATATTTCCAAAAAAGATTATCGAAGAACTCAAAAGATATCACTCCTACTATGGTTTGACCCAAACGTAGGGAAGGAGAATATAAACCATAGACTTGAATACTTTTCAGATCATGAAAAAGGATATGGGACAAATATGTTAAGGTTGGCTATTTTTGCAGATCCCTACATACTATCATTTAAGACCAATAAGGACAAAAGAGGCTTTCTTCCCAAGAATAAAGTTACCATTATTTAATAAACCCGTTAGGGGGTTGAATTATGCAGGGCCACCTAAGGGCATTGGCTGCATAGTTAAATAAAATATTATCTTTTGGCTAAGAAGTCTGTTATGTAGACTGTTTATGCAAGGCCACCTAAGGGAACGTGCTGCATAGTCAGGCAAAAGAATTTACAGATTTTTTACATTTTTGTGAATAGAAGTCATGAAAAGGGTTATGAAGATCTGAAAATATTTAAGGATAGGATTATGATACATAAAGATGGGTATTGTCCAATGTATACAGAGATACACAGATCAATGATAACCATAATCATGTTGTGGCTGTGTCCTGAATTGAAATGTTGGACTTCACTACGTATCCCATAAGGATGAGAATCAAGCCACACATAGTTCTTAAAATATGGTTTAACGTCGTGTGGGACAAAAGGATTAGAGATATTAGTTTAGGGTCATAGAACTTGGACCATTACAAGAAATACACAGTGTGTGTTTTCATGGGGACTTTTCAGCCAAGGGACTGAAAGTGGAATTTGGGGTTAGGCCCAAATACTTGAGGTTGGATTCAAGGGACACTAGAATGTTCCTACGTATCCCATAAGGATGGGAATCAATCCCACGTAGTTCTAGAAATACCCTCTGAACAAATTTGGTTCGTACATGTGAAGGGTGAAAGGGGACATTAGTACAGTGATGGTTTAACCCAAGATAAAAGGTTTGGGAATTGCCATGTATGCACATAGTCTTTGAAATGAAACAAGATTGAAAATCATTGTAAATAATGATTCCCTCTCAAGTGAGGGTATCAAAGAATATTGTAGTTTATTTTCATACTGGACAAAAGTGTTGTATATTTTAACGTCGTATAAAAATGACGAAAGTGAACCAATGTAAAGATGTTGATTCTAGGGGCGGTTTCACGAATCAACATAGTATGAGATGGAGGTGAACCAATGTGAAGAGATTGATTTTGGGCTTGAACCTTGGGAGGTTGCCTATATACCCAGCCTGGAGGGCAAGGATCAAATTCCGCGTAGTTCAATTAAATAATGAATTAATGATCAAGTTGTTCTTGGTGACAACGACCTAAAAAATGATGTTGGGACTTACACAAGGTTAGTAGCCCAGAGAGAGTGTTATGGTTGAGGTTTGCTCTATGTTCTCGTGAGTCATACTCATTGTGAGAAACAATAGGTAACAACAACCTTAACGATGCATAGTTTAATGTCATGTAAGACATATAAAGGGACTATGCAGTTTAAATTTTTGTAGTTAGGACTATTGGTGCTGCATAGTTTAGTGTCATGTAGCAGGGACAAAGTACAGTTTAATGTCATGTAGGACGTATCAAGGACTTTCTGTACAGTTTAGCATCATATAGTTAGGACGATGGGGACAATATAGTTTAACGTCATGTTGGACGAAAGGGGGACAATGTAGTTTAATGTCATGCAGTGAGGACAAAAGTGCGAATAGTTTAAGGTCATATGCATGGACCGTGGATGGTGCAGTTTAATGTTATGCTGGACGGTGGTGTAGTTTAAGTTCATACATGACCATTGATGATTATTTAGTTTAACGTCTTTCCGGAAGTAAGGGACTTTTATACAGTTTAGTGTCATGTAGTTAGGACGTCACAGTTTAACGTCTTACTGGACATAAGGGACTTGTAAACAGTTTAGGGTCATATGCATGGACCGTTGATGATGCAGTTTAAGGTCATACAAGAGCTAGTTGCAGTTTAAGTTCATACTGGACCATTTAGGGAACTTTTTCGTAGTTTAACATCATGTGGGATGATGGTGCAGTTTAAGGTCATATGTATGGACCATTGAGGATGCAGTTTAACATCTTGCTGGACAGTGAAGGGGACACAGTTTAACGTCATGTTGGACGTATGTGCAAATATTTTAGGGTCATATGCATGGACGGTTGATGATGCATTTTAACGTCTTGCTGAACAGTGAAGGGGACACAGTTTAATGTCATGTTGGACGTATGTGCAAATAGTTTAGGGTCATATGCATGGACCTTTGATGATGCAGTTTAAAATATTGCGAGACAGTGGTGTAGTTTATGGTCATACCGGACCATTGGTGATGTATTTTGTGTTTATACAAAATACTTCTTCAAAAATCTTGCATTGGTTGGAGTAGTGATGAGTTCTCCATCCATCGAGATTAATGAATAAGCTCCATTGGAGTAGACCCTATGTATTGAGTAAGGTCCTTCCCATTTTGGATCAGGCTTGGGAGGTTTCTTTCCTAGTGTCATTAGAGTTCTGAGAACTAATACCAATTCTCCCTAAGTGAATGAACGAAGATGACGTTTTTTCTTAAAATCTCGTTCTATTCGATTCTGATAGACTTCCATGTGGTGCAATGTGCACAATCTTTTCTCATCTAACCATTCCAATTCATTCAATTTCTTTTGTGATTGTTCATCTGTAGATGACTGATCACAAATGGCTACTCTGAGCGAAGGCAATTGAACATCAAAGGGCAAGATGGCTTCCGTTCCATATACCAGTGAATATAGAGTAGATCGAGTTGTAGTGCGGGTGGTAGTTCGATAAGACCATAAATCATGAAAGAGTTCATCAGGCCATGACCTCTTATCTTTATCCACCATCTTTTGCAGTATATTTGAAATAGTCTTGTTAAAGGCTTCTATCTGGCTGTTGGCCGCTGCATGATACCAAGATGAGTAGTTGGATTTGATGTTGTATTCTTGATAAAACTTCATCACCTCGGATGAACAAGAGTTGGTGCCATTGTCTATCAATATGGTATCAGGGACACCAAATCTGGTAATGAGGGTAGACTTGATGAAGCTAACAACACATTTAGAACTGACTTCCTTGAGAGGTATTTCCTCTGCCCATTTGTAAAAGAAGTCAGTAGAAGTAAGAATGTACATAAACTGCTTGGTCGTAGCCGAAGGGTAAGGTCCCACCACATCCATTCCTCATGTGGCAAATGGCCATGAGTATTTAGCCGTATGAAGCAACTCTGGAGGTTGATGAATGAAGTTGGCATGTACATGGCATGAATGACACTAATTTGTGAAATCGACACAATCTTGTATCATTGAAGGCCAAAAGTATCCATGCCTTCAAATCTGATCAGACAGTCTATGTCCAGGCTGGTGGGCACCACAGACTCCTGCATGCACATCTTTCAGGACAGCCATTGTCTCTTCACCATCAATTCATCTGAAGAGAACTCCATCAAAACCACGTTTGTAGAGAATTTTCTCTACGTGATCTAGGCTATCATAAAGAGTAAAATTGACCACAAGTCACCGTATTTGTTCTTTCTTGGCTCTATCAGGTGGAAGTGTTCCATTTTGAAGATATTTTCAGATAGGTGACATACATCCTGTAGTATGACCATACAGTTCAGGAATGGGACTAATTTCATTAATTTCCTCTGTTCTAATTCAAACATAAATTGAAATTTCATGACGGTGGGAAATACTGATGGTTGTCTCATCCCGATTTCGATCTTCCAGAGCTCTGGCTATATTAGCCAGTGCATCATCTTGAGCATTTTGGGTTCTCGGGACATAAGAAAATGTGGGTTCCGTAGGAAATTCCTCCATTAAATCTCTGACGTAATCATACAAAGGGATTAGTTCTTCTTTTCTGATGGAATAATCCCCATCTACTTGTTTGATTACCAGGTTTGAATCACCTTTCACTTTTAAGTGATTCACTTGTTCTTGAAGCGCTAATTCCAAGCCTGCGATGAGATCTTGGTATTCGGCTTCTTTATTGGTACCACCTTCCCACAATAAGAAGAAATAAGGTAACACCACCTTTTCTGGAGAAATGAGAACAATTCCTAAGCCAACATTGTTGAATTTAGGATTTTCCATTTTCCTCCCTGTTGGACTTCTGGAAGCACCATCAAAATACATTTCCCATGCCTGTAGACTTTCTTGAATAGAGAAGACTTCCTCATCAGGGAGTTCAATATCTGAAGATGTGTCTTCCACTGAAGGGTGTTCAGCCAGGAAATCAGCCAGAGCATGGCCCTTTATCGCCTTTTGAGACACATATTGTATGTCGAATTGCTGAAAAATAACTGCCCACCTTGCCAGACATCCTGTAAGAATCAGATGACTAAGGATGAATTTGAGCGGGTTATTGCGAGATACCAATTGGATCTCGTGATGTTGCAGGTAGTTTCTCAACTTCTGAACTATAAATTTTAATGTCAGGCATCACTTCTCAATACTTGAATACTGGGTTTCTGCTTCAAGCAAGTTCAACTGAGATAGTAGAGGCTGTTTTCATTCCCAACATCATTCTTTTGAGCAAGAAAGGCACCCAATGATTGCTCTAGAGCTGTCACATAGAGGATAAGTGGTCTTCATTCAATAGGTGGCATGAGTACTGGTTAACTCAAGAGGTATTTCTTGAGAATATCGAATTCTTCTTGACATTCTTCAGTCCACTGGTTAGTGACATCCTTCTTCATCAATTTTGTGAAGGGTAAACTTTTTCCTGCCAAATTGGCGATGAAACGCCGAATATAGGATAAGTGTCCTTGAAGTCCTCTTAATTCGTTCAAACTTCAAGGAGGTGATTTACCAAGGATTGACTTGGTCTTCTCAGGATCGACTTCAATACCATGATGGCATACAAAAAAGCCGAGAAATTTTCCTAAGGTTACCCCAAAATCACATTTTAAGGGGTTCATCTTCAAATTATGTTGTTGAAGCTTGAGAAATATGACTTCCAAATCATCCAAGTGATTAGAACGTTGGTTGGATTTAACCACAAAATCGTCTACATAACATTCAACAAACATACCTAAGAAGGGTTTGAAGATACGATGCATGGCACACAGATATGTTGCACCTGCATTCTTTAACCCAAAGGGCATTACCCGGTAGCAAAACACACCCTAAGGGGCTCTGATGGCTGTGGATTCCTTGTCTTATGGGGCCATTCGGATCTGATTATATCCATAATATCCATCCATGAAGGAAAGTTCTTCATATCCAGCTGTTGCATCAATTAAAAGTTCTGTAATCATAACTGGGAAATCATCCTTAGGACAATGCCGATTAAGATCTCTGAAATCGATGCAAACTCTAATTTGTCTGTTCTTCTTCTTTATAGGGACAATATTATCCAACCACTTGGGATATTGGACTTCTCTCACAAAGTTAGCTTTGATAATATTATCCACTTCAGCCTAAATTTTGGAAACATAAGTTGGGTGTGTTCTTCTCGCGGCTTGCTTAAATCCTCGATGTTCTTCTGGTAAACCCAAATGATGAGTAGCAACATCAGGATCTGGCCCGGGAATTTCTGTATAGTTCCAAGAAAATATATCTCTATTTTGCTTAAAAAAGAAATATACATATCTTACTCTTCAAGAGTCATGGACGCACTGATTTAAGTGGGGCGTGGATCTTCTTTTGTACCCAGATTTATTTCTCTGAGTTCATCCACAGTGGTAGAGATACCCTCTTCAAATGTTAGAGGAGCATCTCTGATATCTTCCTCTTCTTCTTCATCATGTGTTGTTTCTTCCATTTCTATTTTCATAGTAGATGATAAAGCAGAATTTTCATGATCAGAAGAGATGTCACAATTTTCACATCTTGATGAAGAATCATCCATTTCCGACCCGATTGATGATGAAGAGTCTTCTTTGGGTAATAAAGTGGAGATGATGGATTGAGAATCGACATCATTATTCACCTCCGATGTTGCTATAACTTCTTCTGGCCTAATTGGGGAAGTATAGACTTGTTGTATTTCAGTAGATGAAATGAAGACGTCACCGTTTGTGCTTCATTACTGCTTGGTGGGTTACCAATTTCTCCCATGTTTTCTGGCTCGATTGCCGTAATTGAAATTATGGATCTTTCCATAAGAGTATTTTGATTTGGGTCAATCTTTTCAATTTGACTGATAGGAAACACATAATCTGTAATCACATGTGTAAATGGATTTACTAGAATCTTCTCCAAACCATGTGGAGCATTAACTTTGGTAATCTCCTTTGTCGTGGATTTCTCTCTTCCCTTCATGTGATAGAATTCCGCCTCAATGTATTGAGACTTACATGTCTTGAACGGGGCCTTATCACCATACAATGTCCCAAAATGACCATCAAAACAATATTTGAGATATTGATGGTATGATGAAGGGATAACCGCATGCTGATGTAGCCAGGGTCTTCCAAGTAAGATGTTGAAGGCTGAGTCTTGATCAACAACCATGAAATCTGAATTGGATACAAGATCTCCAAACTGAGTTCTGAGTGTAACATCGCCCAGTGGTTCTTGTTCTTTTTTATCATATCCTTGTAACATCATGGTAGAAGAAGATAAATCAGATTCTGTGAGGCCCAATCGACGAAGTGTACGAATGGGCATGAGGTTGACTCTTAAACCATTGTCAATGAAAGCTCTTTGAACGTCTACACCATTGACCTTGCCAGATAAGTACAAAGGTCTAATATTCCCATGAACAACATCATCTTCATCTTCATCAGTAAAAGATATTATTTCATGGCATTCTGAAAGATTATTCTCTATGTGATAGACTTCAGCTGCAACAATTTCAATTTCAAACTCATGAGGACTTGGCAAAGCCTCGATGAGTGCTTCCCAAAGATCTTTTGATAGATTCAGTGCATCCAGAATTGATAACTTGGATGGTACATGGGATAAGTGTTTCAATACATCAAACTTTTGATCTAGAGGTATGCGTTTCCCAACAGGAATATGTGGTTTAACAGGTACCTTGGAAGCATATGTTTTAGAATTTGATGCATCTTTTATCGGGATTGGAGTTCGAAATATCACTGGTTTTGGAAGATTAGATCAATTAGAACCATTTACTTGCTGAGAGGAAGAGGATGGAACCTTCAACCGGTCTTCCAAAATAACTATGCCAGGACTGAATTCGGTATTGGCATAAGAACTTGCTTGTTCTTGCTGAGCTCGCTGAAGGGATCTACCATGAGTTTCTGCTGACTACACAGTTCTAGAAGGGGTAGAATTGGAGTAGTGGCTTCTGAAAGATCCATGTCTTCCCCTATATCCTAAACCTCTGGAACTTGATCTGATTCCCTTATTTGATACAGGGAATTTAGGCTCATCGAAATTGAAACTGCGACTGGCATATGGATATGTTAATTTAATCATATTAACTGAACCGAAGATTCACTCTTCATCTGACGAAGACTCTGCCTGATTATCCTGTTTAGGCTGTGCCGTTTGGTTGGGCGGTGCCCGTGGCTTTGAAGTAGATGGCATGAACTCTTCCAGAGTCAAAGACATCTTTGGCTTTGACACATACTCATCTTATTCTGATTCTTTTTCTTTCTTTGAATCATGCCGTTTCTTTGAGGACTTTCCCTTTGATGAAGAGGGTTTTTCCGCAACATTTATAGTAGAAGATACAATCGGTTTCCTTAATTGTATTTGTAAAATAGCATGAGTTCGGTTGACTGTCCTTCTGTCCATCCAATCATCATACTTCTGTGCATTTTTGCTTTTGACTTCATGCCATTCGCCTTCCCCCTCTGGAACCGTAGCAGTGACACATGCTACCTGGGATGAAAAGCCTTTCAGTTTAACTTGTCCCGAGTCGACCATATTTTGCAAGAGGTATTTGAAGAAAAAACAATCCTGGATGGGATGCCCCAACATTTGATGAAAGGGGAAATAATTGGGATGGTCTTCAACTCCTTCCTTGTTTGGCCTCTTGGGCTTTGGCTGTTGAACCAAATTATTCTCTAGGGCCGAAATGAAGTAACCAGAAACTTGTTCATTTCGGAAAGAGTATGTTTTGCTCTTAAAATCATCAAATTGTTTTTTTCTTTGATCTCTTTGATAATTTGGACAATATAGTCTTTGTTGTTGTCACTCAGGAGGAGGATCCCTTTGAGAAGATGAAGGTTTTGATGTAAAAACAGGTACATGTTCTTGTTTAAGCATAACTGTAGCAATTTCTGCTATACCCATTCTCCTTCCTAGAGCTGATGGAATTACATGAGATTTATCCTTAGCCTGTATAATGTAATATTCAATCTGCTGAGCAATTGAAGTAAGGTCTCAAAATCCTCATGTGTATTTCATAGGGATTAACGACGTGCATAATTCGTCACACAGATTTTCCACACAGATTGGCAACAATTTCTCTTGAGGGAGTGCTAAGCTTAGGGAATATGTTAATCCCTTCCAGCAAGCAATGAAATCGGACACCCTTTAATTCTGTCTTTGATTACAGTTTTAAATATCAAAAACTGTTGTCTTTGGAAATGTTGAGTTGAACTGAAGAAGGATTTTTTGGTGAAGATCCTCCCATCCGGTAATTGACCGGGATTGCAAGCTTGTATACCAGACAAAGGCTGGTCCTTGCAAGGTCCATACGAAGCATCTGAGTTTTACTGCTTCTTGCTGCTCTGGAGTTCCCATCATAGGATCACAACAAGACACGTAATGCTTCAAATGCTGTTCAGGGTCACCTGATCCATTGAAAATAGGGAATACGGGGTTTCAAAAACTAGATGGAGGAGAGATTGAATCTAACCATTCAGGGTAAAAATTCTTTTCTGGTTGAACCTATGCACATTTCCCTTCCATAGATTCTAACCGAGATGTTAATGACTCAATAGTAGTTATTAACTTTTGAGAAATATCCGGTTGAACTTGGACTTGGGTAGGTGCAATGACTGGAGCTTGGACATATGTGGTGGTTGGTGCTGCAATTGATGGTAGCACTGCCAAATATTGTTGCACTTGACATGTTGGATTAGACCTGTGAGGGTGTACTGATAGAGGAGGATAATCTTGATCCATCTCAGTAGCTGCAAAAAATTCCTGTGGCTGACTGACTCAGCACGCTCACGAAGAAGACTACCCAGAAGTAGTTCTGCATTCAACCTCCTTAATTCTTTCATTTCTTCCTCCTATTGTGCAAACCATTGCTCTAGTGAGAGAGATTGGCCTTCTCCAGAGGGAGGATATGTAACCTGATTATTTCCCCTCCCTTTTTTGGATCCTTTTTGGAGAGGGGGAAGTGGGTTACTCGAAGGATTACCTAGGTTCTGAGTAATCCTTTGATATCGTGTATGCACACCATCTTCATTTGTTTCAGTGCGTACATCTTCTTGAGCAGGTACCTCTTCATCTGAGTCCCCTGAGTGAGCCTCATCTGTTGGATCATAAACAACAGAATTGATGACATTGATTGATGCATAACGCATCACATACCTTCTATCATCATTTCTGTGATATTGTATTCTTCCCTATCATTTATGAGACATTTCCTTTTGTTGATTTGATCCCTCAGGAACTTCTTGAAAAACCGTAATTTGGAGGGAATCTCCTGATAATTTTGCTCTTCGTTCCTCTTGAGGCTTCTTCCCCAATAGAGAAAAGACCGACTTTCTCTGAGGAGGGGATTGATGATTTGAAAAAGTCCCCAGTCTGGTGGATTGGGGCTGTTCTTGCTGTTCCCGCTCAATTCCTCAAATCCTATTTGTTGATTCCGATGGTTGGTTTAAAAGAGTCCCCAGTCTGGCAAGCTGGGGTGGCGCTTGACATGCTATGTTTGAGACTTTCTTAAAAGATCTCCTGATCTTGCGAACCTTAGTCCGGAAATTAGCTTGATGCATTAACCTGTATCCACTTTTATCACCTGGTTCAGAAGACCCTTGGATGATTTCCAACACTTCTGTCACTTGGTGATGTGCTTGATCCAAACGAGAGGCCTATTCAATATTCTCGTTTGCTTGATGCAGGAGTATTTCAACAACTTTTTCTC
Organism: Viscum album; assembly: GCA_963277665.1. Lineage (NCBI taxonomy): Eukaryota > Viridiplantae > Streptophyta > Magnoliopsida > Santalales > Viscaceae > Viscum > Viscum album. The sequence goes on from OY728162.1 coordinate 817,691,370, forward strand.
TGTATGCTTGATTTTGATAGGAACTAGTTGAAGCCTGTTCTTGGGAAAGATTTTGATTACAAACAAATCCCATTGACTGTGGCTGGCCATGGGCAATAACATTTCATGAGACCATTTTCAGCGGGCTTTGCTGACTAGAGAGCATCGTGAAATTCATTTCTCCATGAACACCCCATCCTCTGACACGAATACTAGATGGGGAATTGGAAATTAACTGACGCAATATTCTTAGTGCGCCAAGGCATGAACGTTGAAGGGCTCTTTGTTGCTTTTCAGCCTTCGGATATCGAGAGACTGATAGAGATGCCAAATCAATCTGACATTGTAACCCTTCTATTATCTTAAGATTATTTTTATATTCATCATAAGATAATACTTTCTTTTTCAACTGACAAAGAGTTTTCCATATGTTGAGACGAATATCATGAATTCCATCTTCCATCAACATTTCTGGAATGTCATACTCAGAGTCAGCCAGAGGCCAAAACATGACTGGCACTTCACCTTTCGCCAGTTGTTTTCTCATGTTCAGTATTTCCCCTTTATCATTTGATGAAGATTATTCTACCTGTTTTGACCAGATCTGGTGATTCCTTGTTGCTTCATTGGATTCAACAGGATTGGTAGAGAAATCAATGAACAAACTAGAAGATGCATGAATTTGGGGTGGCTCGGAGAATGACCTACACCCTTGGCTATCTTCTGATTGAGAAATTATTTCACCTGCTAGCGATGAAGCATCAGACATGACTTGTTTTGCATTGCAAGTACCTCAATATTAGAGGGCTTTCTCAGCACTACATTTTCCACTGGAGGATTTTTTGGGCAATGTGCATCACTAATGCGGAGAGGACTTTCGTAGTGAAATTCATCATCGTGGGGAGGACCACCATGGTGGGTTACAGCAAAAGATGATATCTCTTGCTCCTTGGTCTTCTGACCACACAGAGGGTTCCTGTGGCTCTCATCTGAAGAAGAAAATTAGAGATCGACCGAATTGTCATGAAGAAAGCCTTCATGAGGAAGTGTTTGTTGAAGACCTTCAGAATTAATGTTCCCATTATTGGGAAATGAAGGAGTATAATCTTGAATTCTAATAGATAACTATCTGAGGGCTTCCAGAACTCCAGCATCGAGCAAGGCCTTTTTACAGATTGGCTCTTGATCTCCGGACTGTGCTGTGCGGGTCTTTTTCTTAGACGCCTTCTTACTCACCTTGGAAACCACTTGTTGATGAAAGTGGCTGCTCTAAGAAGGTGTATGTGCCTGATCAGGAAAGATGGCCAGGTTAGGCTGATGATCTCCACTCAAATAAAGTGTATGTTCCTGCCTTGGGTGTTCGTATGATATGGGGGAGTATGCCCCACAACCCTCTTAGACTGGAACAGTTGTGTGTGTCTGTTCTGGAGTGAACAGTTGCTGTGTCACTCCACTGGTAGGGATAGACTTATGTGTCTTTCCCTGAGATGCTGCTGAAGCAGTTATAATATCCTGACAAGCATCCAGAATATGAGCAGGGATTTGCTTCTGCTCTTTCACCATTGATAGAATATGCCTGGTGACTTCAGCTGCCGGAATGGGGATATACGTCCATTCCGTGCATGGAGTAGGTGTATGTGCCTGCTCTTATCCTCCTTTTACTGTCAGTGAATCATTACAGTACTCAAGTGTAGGGGCAGAGAGTTGAGTCTGCCTCCTATTTGTCGCCGGAGCTTTCCAACTGAATTCTCCGAATGCTACCAAGCGAGACTGTTGGTAGGCTTGATTAATACTAGCATGTGTATGTGACTGATGATTGCACTTCGCCAAACGTGGTTGACGAGCTCCATAATATGTAGTCAGATGATCCTACTGACTAGATGATGATGTATAAACAGGTGTATGTTCCTGCCTATAGTACTCCATCGGAATTGCATGGCGGGATTGGCGTGATACTGCCAGACGAGTCTGCTGGAAAGAGGAATTAAAACAGGTAGTTTTATGTGCCCGATCATTTCTTTCCACCATGTTAGGTTGGTGGACTTCTTTAGAGGTGGCAGAGATGAAAACATGCTCACTGTTGAGCGGATTCCGCCTTTGGTGGTTCGTCTTGCCTGCTCGGGTTCGAGGAACCTGAGCCGAATGCCTAGAGTCAGTACCCTCATCATGTTGAGGGCACACTGCCGGACGAGTCTGGCGGCGATTGTTGGTGGGAGCCCTCGGGAAGGACTTCTGTCTACTTGAATTAAGGCCCTGAGGGACCTGCTCATTCACCTCCTAAGAATAAGGGAGCGAATGGTGATTTCATTCTGGGGATAACGACCCGAAATGGTTGGAGAGAGTAGTCAGCACCGCCTGCTTCTTGATCACTGGTCGTCATTGTCCAGATGACCGGTGTGAGTTGTTCACTTGAATGGCTTGTCGGGCAGCCTCCAGAGATGGGATGGTACCATGTTGAAGGCACCTCTTAACCAGCGCATTTGATACCCAACGTTGAAGATGCTGAGTAGGTGATGTCATCCTCAGAGCGGAGGACGATCCAGAAGAAGTAGCAGTAGTGGCATTTGTAGCAGCAGTATTCACAGGTGTGAATTTGAGAGAATCCATTCTAGAAATGCAGAAGATCTTGGAAAAGACTGCCTGTTTGATATAACATACGTAATCAAGATAAATTCAGCCGCTACAACTTTTGTATGAGCACATATGTCAATGATTATTTTTGTTGGCCCTCTCATTGAGTTTTAAATAGGGGCCTAACAAATAGATAAAACATCATTTTAACATGGTTAAGGATTCATGTCGGGTTCACCATTTTTTTGTTTCCCTCGGAATTAGGGGATGACCTCCTTAATGGGAGGATCAAACATTCTGATCGGTTTCTAACGGGATTGTTCGTAGAACCAGAAACATCCAATGATTCCACATCCATTTGGACCTACATTCCAAAGGTAGGTGCTCATTAGTTCGTGGACTGATGAGGCTTAGGAATTTTCATTGGTCGAGAGGATGGGTGGTCGGACTCATCACACCTTTTTGAGGGGAATTATTGTCTACTCCGGGACTCTCTTTATAGATTTAAGTTATGTTCGTGAATCCTTATTACATTACCAAGTATAAATTGATCTTTCCTTCAGATTTTACAATCAATGATTAAATATGTAGGAAATTTAGAGAATCTTTTATATGTATTAGAGGTTCTTCATCAATAGAGAATCATATGTATTTATTAGAGATTCTTGGTGAATGGTATCCTTCGACACATTTATATAGAAGTCTCTTGGTCATTATGATGACTAGGATAGTTTTAAAGCCACTCAGTGGGGCACTTGAAGTTTATTGTCATTCAGAAGGACCTGGATTATTTCAGAGTTGGGATCGAACCCGCAGATGGGCTACCTACGTATCCTTTGTTTAGAAAAGGAATTATAACCCACGTAGTTCGAGTAAGGGAGTATGATGTTTATGATTGATGGCTCAAAGAAGGATTTCATAATTAATTTTACACTCTAATATCACGTTAGTCATGCTCAGTGTGAGAAACAAGTGGTATTGGTAAAAATTAGACAATTGTGCCATGAAAGATGCAATCATAAGAAATAATGTTGGACTTATGTATGTATGACTGCCCAGATAAATAAATATTACGATTTATTTCAGGGAAGAAATCCAGGCACAGGGTCCATAAAGGTATATGTGCTTCATGGAGATTTGAATACTCTAACTTGGGGCTTACTCCTAAATAGGAGGCCCAAATCAGGATATGACTTATGATTGGGTTTTACTCCTGATAAGGAATCCCGGATCAAAGGTAAATTAGGACTTGTTAATATGAATTAAGACTGGGGATTACTCCTGAAAATGAGGCCCAGGTTAAGAGACTTGAAAAAATGAAGGGACTGTGGGATTACTCCTAAAGAGGATTCCCATATTTGAGACAAGGGCTTACTCCTGAAAAGGAGGCCCAGGTTAATAGAGTTATGACTAGGGCTTACTCCTAAAGAGGATGCCCATATTTGAGACTGGGGCTTACTCATGAAAAGGAGGCCCTGGATAAGAGAATTATGGTTGGGGATTAATCGTAAGGAGGATTCCCATATTAGGGGACTGGGGCTTACTCTTGAAAAAGAGGCCCAGGTTAATGAGTTCTCTCATCGTAAAGGATGAGGTTGAATGAATGAAATCTCAATCATTAGTGACATAAAGATGTGTAAATCACTAGATTTTGAGAGATATTACACAGAATTCCATTCAGATAATGAAGTCAAATCAAGAAATCATGCCATAAATGGATTTGAAGAGTGTTTTGAAGACTGAATCTTGAATAGGAGAGGTGACATGGCTTAAGAGGGGTGAAATGGGAAAGAAGGGCACCCAAAAAGGTAGGGGCGCACAAGTCCTAGCAGGCGCACATTTACTGCATGGGCGCGCAAGTCCTGGTCATGCAGGTATACCTGCGCGACACATGGGTACTTGCGCGACGGTTAACCAGCAGGGTAATACTTGAGCGACTCTTCGTTAAAGCCTTTAGAATCATCTTGAGGTTCTTCCAGAACAGTGGCGCACAAGTTCTATTGAAGGAGTTAGGCAGTGCGCAAGTGTTGCCATTTCCCTTAAGGGCTGGTCACTTAGGCGCACAAGTGTTGATGAGTTTCAACACTTAGGCCTTCCTCTCCTTCTTTAGATCTTTCGTTCTAGGTAAGAAATTACCTTAGAAGTGTTTCAGAAGCTTTGAGAAGAGACTAGGGAGCCTGGAGATCAAATCTGAGTTTCTGGAAAAACTTCATCCTGAAATGGGGGTCCCACAAGGTCTATTTATAGGCTGAAGAATACCCGGGCGATTATCCTTTAGGTCGTGCAAGTCACTTGCGTGACCATTAGGCCTCACGCAAGTATACATGCGCCACCATTAGGGAACTTGCATGACCTATGGGAAATGTTCTCTTTGTTCATCCCTTTGTTGATTTTTTTTATGTGTCTTCAAAGGATGAATCAATTTGGACTAAGGTATTTCCCTTTTCTAATCTTTAGACTCTGAGAAGAAAAGGAGTGTCAACAAGGCTATGAAGGATAAGAAGTTTCTTGAGTTTAATATGGATCAATAAGTTGTACTAAAATTTCATATAATACTATATGTTCCATCTATTAAAGATATAAAGAAGGAGCTGATGGATGAAGCTCATGGCTATACTTTCTCTATACATCCTAGAATCTCAAAAATGTATAGGGACCTTCGTGATCATAATTAGTGGGATAATATGAAAAGGGATATTGATGTCTACACTTTAAGGTGCCTGGTATGTCAACATATGAAGGTATAGCGACAAATTCATAAAGGGGTATTGCAACCACTACCCATACCACCATGGAAGTGGGAAAATATCACTATGGACTTCATCACTGGTCTCCGAAGAACTTTGAATGGAAACAATGTGATATGGGTTATTGTGGACTGTCTCACCAAGAATTCCCATTTTTTCTCCATTCAGGATGATTTATATCTTTATCAACATGTAAAGATATACGTGAAGGAAGTGGTAAGGCTACATGGAGTTCCACTTTCTATCATGTATGATTGTGAACCAAGGTTCACATCAAAATTCTGAAGAAGTCTTCAACATACTCTATGCACTGAAATGAATTTCAGTATGACCTATCACCCACAATCTCATGTCCAATATGAAAAGACTATTCAAACAGCCTAGGAAATGTTGAGAACATGCTCAATGGAATTTAAAGGTGGATAGGATCAATATATTCCATTATTTGAGTTCTCATACAACAATAGCTTCCACTCGATCATTCAAATGACACCCTATGAAGCTCTATATGGGAAGCGATGTATAACTCCTAATTGTTGGGATGAAGCTGGTGAGAGAAAGCTTCATGGGCCTGATCTTGTGCAAGATATGACAAAAAGATTTCATGCCATCCAACAACACATTAAGGCTCCTCATAGTTAGGAAAAGAGTTATACCGACAATCATCTCAGGACTTGGAGTTTGATGTTGGTTACAAATTCATTCTTCAAATTTCACCTTGGATGAGAGTCATGAGGTTTGGGAAGAAAGGGAAGCTCAGCCATAGGTATATTGTCCCCTATGATATCTTTGATCGGGTAGGAGTAGTGGCCTATCGGTTTACACTTCCTCCAAATCTAGCACATGTTCATGATGTTTTCCATGTATCCATCTTGAGGAAGTACATACATGACCCTTAACAAGTACTAAATTCAGAGGTGGTACAACTGGAAAATGACCTCTTTTATGAGGAGAAGTTAGTGGAGATCTTGGATCGTAGAGAAAAGGTTCTACGCAACAAGATGACCCACCTTGTTAAGGTTCTGTAGGGGAACCACATATGTGAAGAAGCCACATGGGAACCAGAGGAGTCTATAAGGCACAAGCACCCACACCTTTTATCTTCTTATAGTACGAGTAAAAAATTTGGGGATGAAATTTCTTAAGGGGGGAATAATGTAACAACCCAAACATTTTAATAATATATGTTTTCTAAATTTGTGTGTTATTTTATATTATACTCAACAAAACTATATTATTTAATTAATTGAGTATAATTAAATGTGACCATTGGGTTTCGACTCTTATATGACCATTGGTAAATATAAGAATTGGAATTTAAACTCTTAACATTACAATTATTATTTATAAAAACAAGTGATCTTGGTTAATTAATATAGAAAGAAGAGTTGATGGAATCATCCAGTAGACTGAGGATGTACGAAGCCCATCTGTCGGAGCATGGGAAGGAGGTAGAATCACTGTTCTTTTCTCTAGACCAATCCCAAGATGAACTTCAACATGAAAAAGCTTGAACCAAATCGCCAAAGAGAGAAGTTCAAGCTAATAGAAATCACCACTCATGCAATGTTGTCTGAGCCGCCCTGAAATTCTATCACCATAGCACAGATTACACATAAGACTTATGCAGGAGTTATAAGGGGATATGTAACGCGACCTTGGTTACTGTTTTCATCCTTTTGTATAAATAAAATTGTTTTTTCTTATTATGGAAAATTTGGTGAATTTCAAATATCTGGATAAAATGTAGGATGAATTTATACTTCCATATTACTAAAGAATTTTGGAAGAAAGGGTATTTTAAAATATTTATGTAAACATTAAATAATTAATAATGTAAAATGATTTTCAAAAAATGTTCTTCTATAGTTGTGACGAGAAAAAAATTTATAGTCTAATAATACCAACGTAATTTTTAGTGAATAGTAATGTATGAATAGTAATATAACCTTATGAATAGTAATGAATAGTAATTAATAGTAAATTGGCCAAAAAATAGAAACTTCACCCATCAATGTATAAATATAATTTAGACATTTTGAAAGTGAAAAAAAGATCATAGTACATGTTTCGGTATTTGTTCATGTCATAAATATTTTATTTACAATTTTATAATTAATTTAATAATTTTTTATGGAAATTTAGTTTCATAAAATATTAATCATAAATTGTTACATTATTTTATTTTGGTTATACAATAATTTTATGGGACCTTGATTACTTTCATAAGGTGTTACAAAACGAGTTATAGTTTTAGAGGTTTTTTTAATAAATAATGATTTTATTTAAAAATTAAATTAAAAATATTTAGAATATTTTCATAAAATGGAGTTCATTTAGGAATTCCGAGAATCGATATTAGTTTTCGGTCAATTTTTGGGATTTTTGTGAAAGATTTGAATTTTCAATGAATAGTAAAAATAAATTTTTGAGGTTTTTGTGTTTAATGACATCATACAGGATGTAATAAAGATGTAATCATTATGGTGGAAAAATTAATAGTAAGATATTCTATGAGGTGTCCCATGTGGCCAATACAAGGGGAAAATACCATGCGCAAGCCAATGGTTTTGTAAATACCACCGATGAGGTGTCCCTGGGAAATTAATAATTTATTCCCTCACATTTCTGATAAATACCAAGCCATTCCATCATTCATTTCATTCTAAAATCCACCTCAATGAAGTTATAGTCTTTTCTCCTCCCAAGGATTCCTACCAAGGTGCCCTCAAGCACCCCCAAGGTCCAAACCTTTATGCTTTCAAAGTTACTCTTCACAGTAAGGGAAACTTTCACCCTCCCCATTTATGTCATGACTTCCTTTATGTTATGTCTTCTTGTAACATACCAGATAAATAAAAAATAAGAAACTTTTCATATTTATTAGAATTTTTTAATTAAGTATTAATTTTACTTTAAGGGGGAATCCATGTTCGATGGAGTACCTGATACACAACAACATGTTTCTTTGAAATCTTACGTTGCACAATAATAATATATTATTATTATTTTAAATAGTATTTAACACCTAGCCATTGTAATGGCGAGAATGACCAAAACTAACTACAATATTATTATACATATTTGTTAAATGTTTTTTCATTTATCCAATAAAATTTAGAGGCTTAAAATGTTAATGAATCTAATTTTAAGGATAATTTATTTTAAAAGGTGGATTTACCGCCTTTTAATGGTAAACCCTTTTTAAATATAATTTTCATAAATTTTATTTGTTTTATTTGGACAAATGAAATTCTTATTTAGAATCGGGACATCAAAATTTACTTTGAGTAAATTTTTTTTATTTTTCTGATAAGATTTATTTTTAATGAATAGTGAAAAATATGGTATTTTAATTCAAAACTTCCTTTTATTCTAATTTATTTTTATGGTTAGATTATATTTTTAATTTTTTGTAAAGTTATATTAAAATATATTTTTACAATTTAATCCAATGGTTTTCATTGTAATTAATTTCACTTTGAAATTAGACATAAATAAGTGTCAATCTTTTGACAAATATTATTTCTTAAAAACACGCTAATTATTTTGACAAACATAATTAATTTTAAATTAAATACAGAATCTTATATTTTTTTAATTTGTGAAAATAGACATCATTTTTTGAATTCAAAATATCAAATAAATCTTAGAATGAATTTTTGGTATTTTTCTGAAAAACTTCAATTTTTGATGAATAGTGAAACCACTAAGAAGTAGTTAGAAAACTGAATTTTTCATTTAAATAAAATTTTACCTCTTCAGTGAATTGAATTTTAAAAATCCGAAACACATGGTTGTAATTAGTAAGAAAAATTTGGTTCAATGAGATTAAAATAATTATTTTTGAATAGTGACTTCTGATTTTTATTTACCGCGGTTAAAGGTAAAGATGGTAATTAAAGGAAAACTGAATATTATAATTATTCAAAATTACCTTAACACTTGCCCTAACCATATTGGATGAGTCATTTATGACCAAGGTCATCCTTGGATCAATTTTGGGACCCCATGGAGCCACATGGGAGTGATAATAACACTTTAGATTAATTAATTTAATGTAAAGACAAATATGACATAAACAAATATATTTTAGTAAATTGATGTTTACCTAAGGTTATATAAGTTATCATTTCGACTATATATATTAATTGAAATTCTACAACGATTTCCTAAATCATGGTAATTTTTTATAATTTTTAGACATAAAATAAAATAAATTATTTATGACACAATAATGATGCAGTGTTTACCTCATTAATAAATGATTTAAATAAATAAGATTATAAAGATTAAAATATTATCCAAAACATGTCAAATTATTATTGGATCATTTTATTTTGAATATTCATCATCTTCTCTTCAACTGTAACATGTTTTGGACCTTTTTAAACTGAAGATGATTTTATAATAAAATAACATTTTCACACTTTTCTAAAGAGCCCCTCGTCTCCCTTATACAAGAAGACCAATTCTAACCAATTCCTCACACATATCAAGCCTTTTGGCTCATCCAAACTCTACCAATTTAATCTACCTACATCCCTCTCCTAATTATTGAATCCTTAACATAGGCATAAGTAACTTCAAGAAGTCATTTTGGTTCAAACCAAAATGAGTTACCCAAATTAAAGGTAACCGTTTCTCTTAACATCTTTTCCTTTTATTTTACTTCTCCAACCACTAAACTATTTTTATTCCTTTAATTTATTACAACACCAGTATCCTCAATATACTAGGATGTTGTTATGAGAAGTATTTGAACTACAATTACACACACCTCCATTTAATGGGTGAATAACATATTGTTTCTGTGGATGGAAAACAAACGCCTCATGAAACGATGATTGTATGATTATCTCTTACCGCCTCTCATGGTGGCCATTATGATATCACTGTATTTATATATTATTTTTATTATTTTTATGTTTTCTTTATGCTTCTGTATTTTTTCTTTATATAATTCATTTATGTTTTCCATAGTGGGTAAATACGATAATCTCATTTGAGAAAGTGCAGACTACCACCCCCTCAAAGTGATATACCTCGTTAATACCTTATGTGGGACATATAAAGGATGGATTTAATGATATTATATATGATATTATAATTTAATTATAATATAACTATGTATCATTATGTTTCAATTACATTAAAATAAGAAATATAAATGGAAGTAGAGTTCATGCGTACGTACGACATACAGTCTCCATGAACGGTGCATTTTATTTCTTACCTCTAAATGTTATATACTATTATAAATACATGTATATACTAGATATATATGACATATATGATATCTAAATCATGAATATCATTCTTTATATAATGAAATTTTGTCCACATTAACAACATGTAATTATAAGAAGTCTATTTTCAACTCAAGTACCAAATATAAAAAAAAACGAGTGTTATTAACATAAATGACTATATAATGTTTATAACATGGTAATAAGTTTTATAAGAGAGATAATAAACTTGAAAAAGTTTCTGAAGCAAGTATAAATTAAATTTAGTTTATTATTCAGGAAATTAATGAACAAACAGGTCAAGTCAGACACGAGGTAAGGGAATTCTTGTCAATATCCTTTCATTGAGGCATATTTTCATTTATACACAACTTTATTTTATATGGTGTATAAACCCCTTTGACTTTTACTTTTATTCAATAGGAATATTTTCTCTACGAAGCGTTTTTCTAAATGAAAAAAATTATGTTTCTTTTTAACGTACGCGGTGACAACGAACATTCCACCACCGCAAGTATTATTTGATCTTTGACTTCCTTAACAAGATGTAATGTTTTTAAAAGGAAAATAAATACCATATACTCTTTTACGTATTATGGTATTGAAAATGGTTTTGCTAATGGATTTTTTATGTTAATATATTTAAGTGATATATTGTAATTGAAATGTGGAAATGATTTCTATCCTTTATATTTGTTGTATGTGTTATGATTCTATAATGGTACATGGACATTGGATGGGTGGTTACATGATAAAACAAATGACTGGTGGTTCCAAGATAAACCAGGATGAGTGGTCACGTTATAACATCCAATGCATTGGGTATGGAAGTCGGCTGTATGGCTATTCAATTTAGTGATATGTGTGGAAGTCGACCGTATGGATATTCCATTTAAGTATGTTTATGTACCAAGTTACCTTTATATTTTATGTTTTATTTATGTAAGTTTTATGGTAATATTTTGGTTACAAAATGGTAGGTAATGATCTTTTATTCAGTAATGAGTATTTACTACTTCATAAAGGTTAAAAGTTTTACTTATGATAAAGTATTCATGGTTTACATATTGTTTTTAAAAACAAACAGATTTCTTTCTTTGTGTATCCCTTAATGAGCTATTTATGCTCATCCCAAGTTTTGAAAAGTTTTTCATAGGACTTAATGAATAATAGGGTCAAGGATGCGATCATGTAAAATTCATGATGTCTAAAACATGGAACTAGAGATGGCTATTTTTTCAAGAGTTTTTATTTTGTGAAAAAAATGGAAATGGAGTAGGAGTGTATACTTTGTAAATATTTTGTGATGTAATAGTTATGTCCTAATTCTCTAAAACTCTAAACCTGAAAAGATCCTCAATGGGAATTATTCGTTTAATTCAAGATTATATAATGTATTAAGGCCGGGTCCTTATAGTTGGTATCAGAGGTCGGTTTAGATAACTTTAGGAGTTAGAATATTGTTAAATTCATGTCCATAAATAAATTAATGTTAGTATTGAAATTATATAGCATTTACAGATTACCATGTTGCTTTGCCTAAGATATTTTTGTGTTCAGAATGGTTTTATGTAGAGGAAATATGGCAGTTATATTGGTATGACATCGGGAGGAAGACAACCATCCAAATTAGAAACCTGAGATAGTTGAAATAGGAACTGAACAGTTGGTTATAGTGATGGCACAATTAACTCAGGCTATAAATGGTGGTGGTATCCATGTACGAGATCAGCCAGATCAACCATAGAGGAATATGTCAGTAGTAAAGAATGTCATGAGGCAACATCCCCCATCATTCAGAGGATCATCTGACCATGTGATAGCTGAAGGGTGGATTAAGGCACTGGAGAAATTTTTTTATGTCATGGGTTGTTCAGAATATCAAAAGGTTAGTCTCGTTGTTTACCATTTTGAAGGTGAAGCTGATCAGAGGCGGTCGATGGTGAAAAATATCAGGGATATTGAGGAGATTGATGCTCTTAATTGGGATAAATTCAAAGGTATATTTCTTGAGAAGTATTTTCCTTAGGTGGTATGTCTTAGGATAGAAAAACAGTTCCTAGAATTGATGCAGGAGGATGACTCAGTGGTATATTATGAAGAAAAGTTCACTCGGCAGGCAAGGTAGGCACCAAATTTCATCCGTGATCATGATAGTAAGATCAATAAATTTTAATCAGGATTGAAGCCATGATATCGAAGAGCATTAGCCACTTGTGAGTTCAAAAGTTATCAAAAACTTGTTCAATTTACGGAGAAGGTGGAAATGGAGTTTGACAATGATCAGGTGTTCTTTCACAAACAAAAGAATAAGAGGTCCAGTTGGAAGGAAAAGGGAAGGAATTCATTAAAGAATCATGGAGGTAAGAAAAATAAATATCCATAATGTGATAAGTGTGGTAAAAATAATCCTGGAGAATGTTTTTCAATGTCTGGAAAGTGCATCCGGTGTGGTAAGTCTTGTCATATTCCTTGTAACTGTAAGGAAGATGATCATGAAGGCAATGGAAATCTATCGGTAAGATGTTTTAAGTGTAATTAAATGGGTCATTGTTCAAATGAGTGTCTAGTGAAGAACTCAACTGAGGGAAAGCAGCTAGACTACAAGCAGAAAAGGGTGGTGAAATCCTTTACAACTACATTAGCAGATGTTGGGCCATCGAATGAAGTAGTATTAGGTACACTGTTTGTTTGTTCATATTATGCCAATGTGATGTTTGATTCAGGGTCTACACACTCATTCATTTCTGAGAAGTTTTCTAGTAAATTTGGAATTCCATCTCATGATATGAATACTGAAATTATGGTAAAAACACCTAGAAGATATGTTGAGACAAAAAAATTATAATAACATTACTATCCTTGTGTGAGGAAAGAATATACCTGCAAACCTTATTGTTTTGCCTCTAGTAGAGTTTGATGTTATTTTTGGAAGGGATTGGCTGTCTGTATATCATTATAAGATTGACTGTAGAGAAATAGAGGTTTCTTTTCAGAAATATTTTCTGTTTGTGTACAAGAATTAACCCTTGATTTTGATCACATATCAGGAAGCTGAGAAACGGGTAAAAGATGGAAATGAATGTTACCATGAACATATTGTTGAAAACAAAGGAACTATTCAGATTAATGATGTTACACTGGTAAATGAGTACATTGATGTTTTTTCTGATGAGTTTCCAGGTATTATACCTGATCGATAATTTGAATTTGTTGTTGACATAGTTCTTGATGCTAAGCCAATTTCAAAACCCCATTATGTAATGGCTCAAATTGAACTTTTAGAGTTAAATAAGCAATTACATGAGTTATTAGATAAAGGTTTCATTCGAACTAGAACATCACCATGGGGTGATCCTATCTTTTTTGTTAAAATTAATGATGGTTCAATGAGACTTTTCAATGATTATAGAGCATTGAATAACATCACTGTTATGAATAAGTATCCATTGCCTCATATCGATGATTTGTTTGATCAGCTCTAGGGAGCTCAGTATTTTTCCAATATTGAATTGAGGTCGGGGTATCATCAGTTGAATGTAAAAGAAGAAGAAATTCCGAATACCGCATTTCTTACTAGATATGTCCATTATGAATTTGTAGTTATGCCTTTTGGGTTAACCAATGCACCAGTTGTATTCTTGGATCTTATGAATAGAATTTTCCATGAGTTCTTGGATAAGTTTGTGGTTGTGTTCATTGATGATATTTTCGTTTATTAAAAAAGTAAAGAGGAGCGTGAAATGCATTTATGGTTTGTATTGAAAACCTTAAAAGAAAAGATATTATTTGGAAAATTCAGTATATGTGAGTTTTGGTTGCAAAAAATTTCTTACCTTGGTCACATTGTTTCAAAAAATGTCATAACTGTTGATCCTGCTAAAACAAAAGTTTTTGAAGAATAAGGCCCAAAAAATATAACCGATATCCATAGTTTTCTTGGTTTGGTTGGTTATTACCTAGGGATTGATGAAATGTTTTCATGGTTATCTAGTATAATGACTAAGATAACTCAAAAAGGTGCTAAGTTTATCTAGACAAAAGAATGTGATGATTGTTTTTAGGAAATGAAAAAAAGATTGTTGAATTCCCTAGTTTTGGCATTTCCTTCCAGAAATGGTGAGTTTGTTATCTACAGTGATGCTTCGTTGAAAGGACATGGTTGTGTCCTTTTGCATAATGATCAGGTAATTGCTTAGGCTTCACATCAATTGAAACCTCATGAGTTAAATTACCCTATACATGATTTGGAATTAGATGCTTTTTTTTATTTAAAAATTTGGGGGAATCATTTGTATGGAGTAAAGGGTGAAATATATACCGATCACAAATGTTTAAAGTATATATTCACTCAGAAATAATTGAACATGAGACAAAAGATATGGCTGTAATTAATCAATGATTATGATTGCACTATCCTTTACCATTCGAGAAAGGAACATAAAGTGGATGATGCTTTGAGTAGAAAAAGTAATGCTACGTTAACCATGCTACGTTTGGAACGACATCCTTTGGTTTTTGATTTGATGAACTTTGGAATACAGGTTGTTGGTGATGAAAATTCTTTTGTTTTGTTTCAGGTGTTAGTGAAATCATCACTATCAGACAGAATTAAGCAAGCACCGAAGGAAGACAATGAGTTGCAGAAAAAAGTAGAGTTGTTTCAGAAGGGTAAGTTGCCTAATTTTTAATGTTGATAATGATTAATTTTTTACATTTTGGAAAAGGTTATGCATGCCTTGTGATTCACAGGTGAAGAATGAGTTGTTATATGAATCTCATAGTTCCCCATTTTCAGTTCATCCTAGAAGTACTAAGATGTACAGAGATCTTTAGAAGTATTACTAGGGGGATGGAATGAAAA
The DNA here is from genome assembly GCA_963277665.1 of Viscum album. NCBI lineage: Eukaryota > Viridiplantae > Streptophyta > Magnoliopsida > Santalales > Viscaceae > Viscum > Viscum album. The sequence goes on from OY728162.1 coordinate 817,706,780, forward strand.
GAGATATTGCATAATTTACTATAAAGTGTTTGACTTGTCAGCAGGTTAAATGAGAGAAAAAGTTACCAAAAGGGATGATTCTGCCTTTACTGGTGCCAGAGTGGAAATGGAAAAATATATCCATGGACTTGATTGTGGGATTACTAAAGACATCTCGAGGTAAAAATGAAATCTGGGTTATTGTTGATCGGTTGACTAAATCTTCTCATTTCCTTCCAATTCGAGATACTTTATCTCTAGATAAACTATCTCGGTTGTATGTTAAAGAGATTTTTAGGTTGCATGGTGTTCCCCTATCCATTGTATCTGATCGTGATCCCAGGTTTACTTATTACTTTTGGAATGTTATTTAGAAGTCGTTGGGTACTGAATTAAATTTTAGGACAGATTTTCATCCTCAATCAGATTGGAAGTCAGAACGAACAATTCTGACCTTGGAGTATATGTTATGTGCTTGTTCGATGGATTAACATGGAAGTTGGGACCAAAATCCTTCTTTGTTTGAATTTTCTTATAATTACAGTTGTCTTTCCAGTATACAGATGTCTACATTTGAGGTATTATATGGGAAGAGGTGTCGAACTCCAGATATTTGGGATGAAGTTGGCAAAAGGATACTTATGGGACCAGAACTGGTAGAAGAGATGGTAGAAAAAGTTCAGTTTATTCGAAAGAACATGAGAACATATCAGTGTAGGCCAAAAATTTATGTGGATAATCAGAGGAATGATCTTTCTTTTGAGGTAGGTGATCATGTTTATTTCAAAGTTTCTCCCTAGAAAAGTGTGATGCGTTTTGATAAGAAGGGAAAGTCGAGTCCGAGTTTCATAGGAACATATGAAACCCAGGAAAGGTTGGATCAGTTTCTTAAAGAGTGGCTTTACCACCATGTTTATCCCAGGTACACAATTTTTTTCATGTTTCAATGTTGAGGAAGTATATTCCAGATCCATCCCATGTTTTGAGCCTAGAGGAAGTTCAGTTGGAAGAGAATCTATCTTATAAGGAACATCCACTATAGATTCTTGACCGAAGAGAAAAATTATTGCAGAATAAGGTAATTCATCAGGTAATTGTTTTGTAGAAAACCCATTTGGTTGAAGAGGCAACGTGGGAATCTGAAAATGCTATGAGGGATAAATACCCCCACTTATTTGATAAGTGAATAAAATTGCGAGGACGCAATTTCCAAAAGGGGGGATGAATGTAACATCGCGGAGAAATAAAGAATAAGACACATTACCTATTTATTAATATTTTTGAATTAATTATTAATTTTACGTTAAGGGGGACACTATGTTCGATGGCATACCCGATACACAACAATGGGTTTCTTTGAAATCTTATGTTTGCCAATAATAATACATTTTTATTATTTTAAATGGTACTTAATTCCAAACCATTTTAATGGAGGGAATGAAAAAACTAACTATAATTATATTATTCATATTGGTTATTTTTTTTTACATTTATCCAATAAAATTTAATGGATTAAAATGTTAATGAATCTAATTTTAAGCATAATTTAAGGTTAAAAGTTTATTTTGCCACCTTTTATTGGTGAACCCTTTTTAAATATAATTTTTCCCACATTTATATGTTCTATTTGGCCAAATTAAATTCTTCTTTAGAATCGGGAAAACAAAATTTACTTTGGGTAAATGTTTTTTATTTATCTGATATGATTCATTTATATGAATAATGAAAATATGGTATTTTAATTCCAAATATCCTTTAAATCTAATTTATTTATATGGTTTGATTATATTTTTACTTTTTTTTAAAGTGTAATTAGAATATATTTTTACCATTAATTCCAATGGTGGTCATTGGAATTAATTTCACATTGAAATTGGACATAAACAACTATCAATCTTTTGATAGATATTGTTTCTTAAAAACATGCTAATTGTTTTGACAACATGAATTAATTTTAAATTAAATAATGAAACTTCTATGTTTTCAATTTGGTAAAATAGACATCATTTTTTAATTCAAAATACCAAATATAGCTTAGACTGAATTTTTGTATTTTTCTAAAAAACAACAATTTTTGATGAATAGTGAAACCACTAAGTAATGGTTAAAAAACCGACCTTTTCATTTAAATGATAATTTTCTGCTTCTGTGAATTGAATTTCAAAAATACAACATACATGATTGTTATTATAAAATGAAATGTGGTTCAATGAGATGAAAATAATTTTGATGAATAGTAACTGTTGACTTTTATTTACCACGGTTAAAGTTAAATATGGTAATTCAAGGTAAAACAATATTATAATTATTCAAAATTACCTTAATACTTGTCCAAAACTTATTGGATGAGTCATGTCCGACCAAGGGCATCCTTGGGTCGATTTTGGGACCCCATGGATCCACTTGGGAGTGATAATAATACTTTAGATTAATTAATTTTATGTAATGAAAAAAATGATATAAACAAATAACTTTTATTAAATTAATTTTTACATATGTTTATATAAGTTATCTTTTCGACTATAAATATTCATTGGAAATATAAAAGGATTTCATACATCATTGTAATTTTTTATTTTTTTTAGACATCCAATAAATTAAATTATTTATGACACAATAATGATGTAGTGTTTACCTCATTAATAAATTATTTAAATAAATAAGATTATTGAGATAAAAATATAATGAAAAACAAGTCCAATTATTATTGGATGATTTTATTTCTAATATTAGTCACCTTATATTATACTTTAATTTGTTTTGGTCCTTTTGAAACCGAATATAATTTTATAATAAAATAATATTTTCACACTATCATAAGGAGCCCCTCAAATCCCTTATAAAAGGAGACCACTTCTAACTAATTCCCCACACTTCTAAAGCCTTTTTTATCATCCAAAATCTGCCCAATTAAGCTTTGTACATCCCTCCCTTATGGGAAGAAGCTTTATCTTTGGTATAAGTCACTTCAAGAAGTCCTTTTGGTTCAAACCAATGGTAGTTACCCAAATTAAAGGTAACAATTTCTCTTAACATTTTTTATTTTATTTTACTTATCCAACCCCTAAACTCTTTTAATTACATTGTTTTTTAAAAGCAACATTATCTTAAGTATTCTAGGATGTTGTTATGAGATGTATTTGAACTATACTTACACACACCTTCATCTAATGGGTGAAGAACATATTGTTTCTGTGTATGGAAAACTGACGCCTCACAAAATGATGATTGTTTGATTATCTATTACCGCCTCTCATGGTGGATATTACGATGGAACTTTATTTATATATGATATATATTATTTATATTTTTTCTTTATGATTTTTTAGTTTCCATTTATATAATTCTTTTATGTTTTCCATAGTGGGTAAATACGATAATCCTATTAGAGGAAGTGCGGACTACCACCCCCTCAAAGTGATATGACTCGTTAATACCTTATGTGAGACGTATAAATGATGTATTTAGTGATATTATATATGATATTATACTAGAATTATAATATAACTATGAATAAATATGTTTTAATTCCATTAAAATAAGAAATAGAAATGGAAGTAGCATTCATGCGTACGTACGGCTTACCATCTCCCTGAACGGTGGATTTCATTTCTTACCTCTAAATGTTATGTACTATTATAAATACATGTATATACTAGATATATATGACATATATGATATCTATATCATGAATATGATTCTATATATAATTAAATTTTGACCACATTACCAACATGTAATTATAAGAAGTCCATTTTTGACTCAAGTACCAAATATCGACAAAACAACCATTATTAACATAAATGACTATATAATGTTTATAATATGGAAATAAGTGTTTTAAGAGGGATTATAAACTTGAAAAAGATTCTGATGTAAGTAGAAATTAACATTAGTTTATTATTCTATAAATTAAAGAACGAACGAGTCTTGTCAGACATGAGGTAAGGGACATTTTCTCAATCTCCTTTCATTGAGGCATATTTTCATTTATACAAAACTTTATTTTATAAAGTGTATAAACCCCTTTGATGTTTACTTTTATTCAAAATGAATATTTTCTCTACGAAGCATTTTACTAAATGAAAAAAAAAGTATGTTTCTTTTTAATGTACATAGTGAAAACGACCTTTCCGCCACTATGAGTATTATTTGATCTTTGGCTTCCTTAACAAGCCATAATGTTTTTAAAGGAAAATAAATACCATATACTCTTTTACATATTTTGGTATTGAAAATGGTTTTGGAAATGGAATTGTAATGTCAATATATTTAAGTGATATATTGTGATTGAAATGTTGAAATGAATTATTTATTTTTTATTTGTTGTATATGTTGTTATTTTATAATGGTACTTGGACATTTGATGGGTGGTTACATGATAAACCAAATTAAGGGTGGTGTCATGATAAGCCAGGATGGGTGGTTACGTTATAACCTACAATGCTTTGGGTATTTAATTCAGTCGTATGGCTATTCCATTTAGTGAAATGTGTGGATGTCGACCATATGGTTATTCCATTTAAGTATGTTCATGTCCCAAGTTACCTTTATATGTTATGTGTTCTTTGTGGGGGGGTTTTATGGTAATCCTTTTGTTACAAAAGGGTAGGTAATGATCTTTTATTTATTGAAGAGTATTTACTACTTCATGAAGGTGAAAAGTATTATTTATGATAAAGTATTCATGGTTTATTTTTGGTTTTGAAAAACTAAAAAATTTCCTTCTTTTTGTATCCCTTACTGAGCTTTTTATTCTCATACCAATTTTTGAATTGTTTTTCACAGGACGTAGAGAAGAATAGGGTTAATGATGGGATCCAGGAAAATTTATGTTGTCTAAAACATGGAACTAGACATGGAAATTTTTTTCAAGGGTTTTTAATTTGTGAAAAAAGTGGAAACTGAGTAGGAGTGACAACATTGTAAATTTTTGAGATGTAATAGTTCTGTCCAAATTCTCTGAAACTCTAAACCTAAAATGATCCTCAATGTGAATTATTCATTTAATTCAAGACTATGTAATGTATTAAGGTCAGGTCCTTATATTTATAGTACCATTTTATTATGCGAGGTAATGTTATTCTATATCATTCTTATTGTCTATTTCATGTTCAATTTATGAGAGGCCCTTTCCACTCTCATCAACTGATTTTCATAATTTTCTATTGATGTCGTTAGGCTGCCGAATTTTCATAAAAGAAATCATATCTTCTATTCTCCTTCGAGATTCATTTTTATATGGAATTTATGTCAAATATACATACAATTATCTTATTTATTTTTATTCTTTACCCCTACTGTATAATGAGTTATTTATGAGTGGGTGATTCTTGTCCCCTCTCTTTTCAAGGTTTTCTAAAACTATGTTATATAGCCGTTATGCTATAGAAATTTCATCTCAAAATTTATCTCTCTTTCCCTCAAGAAATTATATTTTTTTATTTATGTTAATACCCATACCTATTTATTTTATATGGGTGTTCATAAATACACAAAAATATTATATTTTATTCTGGAATTGACATACATATAACCCGCACTCACTTTCCATGGGTTATAAATGACATAACGATCAACTTTTTAAGAACTTTTAAAACATCACGATTTTGAAATGAAACCCATTTCTTATATTCTAGATGGGTTACTTATGAAATGTTTTATTATAATATATGTGTATCACTTTAAAATAAATAAATATTAAGGGTGTGCCCTGATATCACTCCAATGCATTGGGTAAAGAATTTAGTCTCTATAGATGACATGTTTCAGGATACCTTGGCGAATAACCGTGGTAATTTTTATGACACATTGGGGATGAACCATGGTTATATGTTCATGAATGTCTAAATTAAGTGTTGTAGACACATATCTAAGTTATGTTTCATGTTATTTTCATTGTGATATTTATATACTTCCATTTATCATGTCTTTATGTTTTTTATGAAGTTCTTATTGATATCACAAGTAAACTGATTCCCTTGTTTACCCTTACTGGCCCTTCTTCTCACCCTTTATTTTTATGTATGTTTCCAGGATATGAGATGTAGTGATTGTATATAGGATGAAACTACGATGAATCCTTGCAAGTGGTTTAGAAGAATGTTTTATGTTGTTTTCATGTAATGTGTTCCTAATTTCCAAGACACTAGACTTTAATGATTCTTTGTTTGTAAAATATATTGAAAAGTTATTTAAGAAAAAAGGCGGGATGCCATATTCCTTACCCTGAATTTTCATTCATTGTCCAAGAGGTGTAAAATTTGTTTTTTCAGTGTCTTTATGATATCGATTTGGCTCATGGTGATTCTTAAAATGAAAAAACTTTTATATATTTCATGGATTTGAAGTTGATAGGTATGAAATCTCATGATTGTCATATAATGATGCAACAACTCCTACTGGTTTTGTTGTGTGGAATATTTCTCATCCACCTCATAATGACTATCATTAAGGTGTGTTATTTTTCAATTCAATTTTTCATAAGGTGATTGATCTAAATACTTTGACCAATTTTGAAAATAATGTGGTTTATAAACTTTTTCAATTGGAAATGTATTTTAATCTATCTTTTTTTGATATCATTGTTAATTTAATGGTTCATTTGGTGCGGGAAATAATGAATTAAATAATTTTATATCTATATTGGATGTATACTTTTGAATGGTATATAAAGATATTGAAGGGGTATATTATGAATTCATATCATCCTAAATCCTCAATTGTTGAGAAGTATAATTTTGAAGAGGTTTTAGAGTTTTTTAGAAGCTACATGTCTACAATAGAGCACATTGGTTTGCCTCCATCTTGCTGTGAGCTAGTAAATTATAGGGGAAAGGGGATCCGTGGTATGAAAGTCAAATCCTAGATAGGTGAACAAATAAATAAGGTATATTTATACTTCATGAATAATATAGACGATGATCAACTATATAAAAATATTCATATTAATGTGTTGAAACAATGTTTCCAAGGAAGAAATATAAGTGTGTTTGGAATGAGTATCACAAATTTTTTCCCATGGTTTAAAGATACCGTTCTTGTTAGATTATATTCATCAGAAACTTTGAGATGTTTAGTGGGTGGTCTAAGATTATGCTTGATTATATAGTCTAGGTATGACATTAATGGATATACATTTCATTTTAAAGATTAGGAAAACATATGTTCGGTTTCAAATTGTAGTGTATTGGTGTTTCCATAATCTATGCATTTTTCGAGTGGCCAATAAAAACAAGAAAATATCGGCATTAAGTGATTATTATGGATTCATTGAGGGAATATGGGAGGTTAATTACATTAAACTCCATGTTATAGTGTTTAACTGAAAATGATTTATTGACAACAACAATGTAAGACATGAAGAATTGGTAATTACACTAGTTAATCTGAATTGATTGGAATATTCAGATGATCCCTTTATAAAGGAAACACTTTGAAGACAAAGTCACTATGTTCTTGATCAATCTGATTTTGAGTTATCTATTGTTTTGCAAGGAGAAAAAAATATGTTGGGGATGATAAAATTGACCAAGATTTTAATTTATGTGAGACCCCCAATTCCATGGAATGATTAATAGATGATATTGATGAGCAAATCATATACATGATTTGTGCCCTGAAGAACAATCACAAAGAAAGAATTTGTGAAAAAATAATTTGGTATATTCCTAATATTACATGTATAATATGTTTATATTTCGTTTACTTATTTACATTTCCTAAAATGTTAGATATCTTACTTTTATTTTCTTTATTAAAATTGGTATTATAAATAGTAAGTTAAATTGATTGTCTTTATTAGTGTGGTTTTTTAGTTTACCATATTTATCCTTTTGTATATTATCTATTATTTGATTTTTGTGATTTTTTAAATATGATATGTTAAATAAAAAAAATATTGTATAAGAGTATATTGAAAAAAATATTCTTTTTTGTGTAAAAAATATTTATTAGGTTGGATTATTTTTACTATTCACACTCCATTTTTGGGTTTATTTTCATTCATTATATTTCTTTTCATATCTCATTAAAGCTGTTAGAATTTTTTTAACTATTGAAAATATCAATAAAAATGTGTTTAGTTTAATTTAGTCTTCCTTTTTATTTATAATTTTTCATTTTTAATTTACATTAGTATGTAATAATTGAATTTTTATATTTTTTTGCTAATTTTCTGTTTTGTTGATTTGTAGGACAATGATATATAAATCAACTAATCCACCACCTACTTCTAGAATTGATCATGATCATACCTTTGAGTAGGAATGTACACATACTCCAATTGATGAGCCTCATCATCCTTTACAAGCGAGATATACTCCCATCAGACCAAAGAAGAGTTTGAGGGTAGGAAAATGCGGAATCATATGTTTATCAGTATTATTATTTTCCAACATCTAGGACTATAGGATACATTTATAATTTAATGATAATTATATTCCAAGAGGTCCTAATTAAAAACAATTCAAGAATTTTATATCAATTTAGCCTAAAATAAAAGTCAGTAATTCAATTGATTATTGGAGAAGTGTAGAATCATGTACACTGTCTCACTTGTGGGGGACTATTTTGGTAATCTATTTTGTTATTATTTCACTTATCTAGATATATTTATAGTAATACATGTCTTCCTCCTTATTCTCAAATTACATCTGATATACCTAATACTAGAGGAGTCAGGCGAAAATGTTTATCATTAGGTCCTAGGATAGGGAGGGATTTTAAATTAACCCTCACATCAGATTTATTATTTTGGGAATATGAAACATCATAATCCATCTAATATATATCCATTTTTATATGAAGATACATGTATGAAATTTGTTGAAAGTATAATACAAGAATCATTTTTGGTAAATGTAATGTTCTCTATCAAATATTTTTGTATATTAATGATCTTATTAATGATTTATTTATTATTAATTTATAACAATCGAGGATATCTCTTCAGGATGCCCAATATAGAATCATATAACCTCATAAATTATCTCAGGGAGGGGTATATGTTATTGGAAGAACAAATGTTGGCTGAAAATTTTCAAAAACATACAGCTAAGTCTTTAGGATCTAGAGAGATTTCCCCTCCATCCCCTCTATCATGACATTAAAAATGGAAGAGGTCTCAGATGAGAAAAAAGTAAATATCTTATGGAAGTGTTGAGGTTTTTTACTAATGGGATTGTATAATTATTAAATTATTTATTTATTTAAGCCAATTAAGTTCTTTATATATTTTGATTCAATATATATGTTTTAAAATATTTCATATTGTATTATCTAGAGTGGTAGAGAAAATATGGGATCTTTTTAGATAAGGGTAGGAAGGATATTTTATCTACACCATTGGGAATGCCTAAACACCCATGTCTTGTATAAGGATAAAAAGAGGGTCTCTTGATGAAAAACTGTTTCCACATTTTTACGAATTCTTTAATGGGGGATGTTTATAAAAAATACAATAAAAAGAAGATAAATTTTAGGATATTTGTGTGATGATGGAGGAATGGATAAGAGCTTTAGTACAGTCGATCTTTTCCAACATTCAAATAAACTGTCAGACTATAGCTCCCACTCCTCCACCTCTAGCACAATATCTCACTCCTCCACCTCTACCTGCAGACCCCACTCCTTATCCTACTCCAACACCCACTCCTCCAGAGATTCCGAGTTATTATAAGTTATATGTTTATGATCCCCATTATTATATTTTTACATATGGGTTGATATTTTATAATAGAGATACAATTAATCATAAATAGATAGATATGGAGCATCATAGGGTCGTTGTATATGATATTATTGATAGATTAACTAAAGTACCATTACCTATATATGTGGTGAGTATTGTTAGAAAAATTATTAGCCACATTATAGTTTGGCCATATAGACTTATTCAATATATTAATATAGTGGTATTTGTATATTTTATCTTTTATTTCATCTTGGTATTATTATTATTTTTACAATTTAATGTTTATCTATTTATCTATTTTTTTACAAGAATAATTTAAAGGTAATTAAATACTATATAGATAATAAAAAATACGATGTTCTATGACTTGAGATACAAATTCTTGTAGTCTTGATAGATTTTGAACATATTTAGTTTTGTTGTTGGATGTTTATGAGATTACAATTGAAGTGGTTTTTTGGGTGTATAATGACTAATTTTAAGTCTTAAAATAAATATTAAAGTTCATTTAATTTATTGAAAATTTATACTAAGGTTTGTTTTTTATTAGGATTATTTATACAATCTGTAAGGATCATTAAAAGATAGATGTATATGGATATATGGACCTAGATTTTATTTAAATTTTAGAGATGATAATGACTGAAGTGGAAAGATCAATTTATATTGCTGAAGTATTTCAAATGAATTCAATTATTTAACAATGGATGTTTCTTTATTTTCAATAGTATGAATCATATATCTCATAGAGTGTTATATATCTTTCAACATAATAAACCTTAATATTAATTTTTCTTTTATATTAGTGCAAATTGGATGTTAGGTGTTTTTTGTCCAAGGTAGAAGACACTTTTTTGGTTATGCTCTATCCATGGAGAAGTGTGATAGAATTTTAAGAATTTATTGGAAACATAAGTTTGAATTTTTTTAACAATCATTTACATTATAATGAATCGTAAATTTATTTTATTCATATTATTTTCAAATAGGGCATGAAATTGTTTTATATACCACATTAAACAAGAGAACCGAGATCAAATATATAAAATCAATGGTTAATTTTCATTTTTAATTGGTATGTTTTGGATATATTCCTTAATAATGTATTTTTTAAATGAAAAACCCATTTAAAAAGTGTTTTCATAAACCATAAGGTTCAAAAGAATGCAGATTTTATGTTTAAAGATTTATGTATGAAATTTTTTCAACTGGGATAGTTACGAAGCCCCGCCTGGTTTGATTCCTTTATAAAATGTTTCTTTAAAATTCATTCATTTTATTCATTATATATTTTAAATTTTTTACTTAATTATTATATTTTTGATAAATATTATCCTTATAGCTCATAGGAGATGGGACACTTACAAATTGAATGGGAAAATTGTTTTACAGATGCAGCTAGATGTTAGTTTATTTGTACAATATATTATAAATTTTCAATTTTTAGAATTAAATGTGTTTGGATAGGAAAATAAATTTACATTTTTTCTACATTATTCTTTTGGGTAATATATGATATCATTTTAAAAGTTGAAATTATGGGTTTTCTAGGTTGTTTCACTACTACTTCTCGCGCTTGGTTTCTCTGGGTTTTTTTTTGGTTTCTATTCTTATATATAGTGGAGAGGACGGATAAAAACAAAATTATTATAAAAAAATTGGTTTTTCACATTGTTTATTTTATAACTAGTGTTAAAAAATATTATGATTGGGTTTTCACATATTTTGTGTTATAACCAATGTGGAAAACCCATTACGAATGGTTTTTCACATTGTTTATATGATAACCAACATGAAAAATCACTTGTAATTGTGTTTTTCACATATATTATGTGATAAAAGAGGTAGAAAACCTTAATTGAATTAGTTTTTCGTGTCTATTATATCATAAAAAATGTGAAAAACTGATTAGGATATGTTTTTCATATCATTTATCTAACTACGGATTTAAAATATCAATACAATAATCCAATCAAAATGTTAGTTTTTTAGCCAACATTAAAAATTTATTTACACTGTCGCCTACAATAAAATTATGTACTAACTAACATTAAAAAGAAAAAAACAATGTGAAAACACATTTTGCACTAGTTTATTCTCTATCAGAACATGATAGTTCCAATTCCCTTTCTTGTACATGTTTTCACTTTCCTCTAAAGTTCTCCTCATCGAAATCCTAGTATGTGGTGATATTTGCCTTTTACATTCCCTATTTTTTATAGGATGTTTTATTAACCCTTTTTTATGTGGGTTTCAAAAAAAGAAATTCGTAAAAATTTAAATTGGATTTATAAAGTTCAGTTTCAAATTCCAAGGATCTGGTTTTCCTTTTGAAATTATTTATTGTATCAGGATGTTAGCATATCGATGGGAATTTCCACTGAATATCTCCCAAGTTCATGATGTTTTACATGTATCTATTATGAATAAGTACATACCAGATCCTTCACATATACTAAATTCAAAGGTCATACTGCTAGAGCATGACATATCTTATGAAGAGAAAGCGATAGAAATTTTGGATTATAGTGATATTGTTCTGTGAAATGAGATTTGTAACTAAGTTAAATTATTATAAAGAAACCCCCATTTTAAATAATATATGTGGGAACTTGAGGATATTATGAGGAAGAATTATCCTCAATTATTTGTATTAGATTGATGAATTTTTAAGAGGATATTCATTTTAAGGGCGGTAGAGTGTAACAACATGAGTTTTTATGAATTTTAATTTTAGTTTATATTAATTCCATTGATTTACTATATACTTATCTTTCATTACATGTGACACTATGTTTCTACGAAACAACATTTTATTATTATAAATTTTTTAACTAGTCAATTTTAACATACCTATTAGAATGAAGGTTATGAACATGATTAACTGAATTCTGAAAATATGGTTCCAAAAGTTATATATAGTAAATTATTTAGTGACAAATTTATTATAAATTTAAATAATACCCTTAAAAAAATATAAATATTTTTTTAAAACGTATTTAAATGTGTAAAAGTGTCTTTAATACCAATAAAATAATAAAATTACTCTATTTATATTATATTAATTAAATTTATTTATAATATATTCAATCTAATTTTTATCATTCATCATATGTGTTTTATAGACATGAAATAAAAATAAATAAAAGTTTATGCTTAAATGTTTCATTTTTCTAAAGGAAGTTTTCCATCCTTTTGACAGCACAATTTTTTTCAAACTAAAATTTTACAATTTTATAAATTTTATTTGACAAAATAAACATTATTTTTAAAATATTAATATCAAAATTTACATTTGTTGATTTTTTTTCAGATATTTTTCATTTTTTTATGAATATTAAAAAAATCGTTAAATTTAATTGAAAATTGAATTTTCATCTTAGTAATTTATATTGTTAAATTTTATTTCAAATTGATTTTTAAATAAAATTAGATCAATTAATCACTTATTAATTCAATTTATTTCATTTTAATCTTTTTCATATTGAATTTCAATATAATAATTTTAAACTACGTAACATTTTCACATTAAAAACCCCCTTTCTTGCACTATCTATGGGATTATTATTAAATTAATTTTAGTCAATTAAGTGATTTTAATTTTAAAAATATATTCCATATTTTTAATATAATTTTCAAAATTTATTTTTGGAAAATATGAATAGTAACATTGGTAATTTTGGTTACCACTGTAAAGGGTATATAAGGTTAAAAATAAAGTTATAAAGACTATAAAATGACCCTAACACTTATCCAAATTTTATTGGATGAACTTTATTCTACCATTAAAACATAATTTTAGAAATTAAATAATTTAATGGACACTTCCAAAAAATGACTAATATATTATTAAAATCAAAGAGAGTGACAAAATGTCCCACTTCTATTTAACAAGTATAATATGTTTAATATGGGGTTAAATAGAAGATATGCTTCAATATAATTATTATTATGAAAGATTAATAGGTTAATTTACAACAAAATATTTTATTTTTAATTTTTAGTAAATAAATAATTTTCATAAATTATTACATAATGATGATGTAATAATAAAACAATTAATTAATAAATCCATTAAATGATATTAGAAATATTAAATTAAATACAATTCTATTAATTAGTGTTATATAAATATTTTATAGGATAATATGACATATCAAAGGTGTGTTAAATGTATTTTTTCAATGTTATATTGATGTATTTTATTCATAAAGGCAATGTAATGAATAATGTTAAAATTAACATTAATGATAATTTATAAAAATAATATTTTAATGAATTATTTAGAAAAAACAAATTTGTTAAATAAGGTAAAATTGATTTATATATTGTTGAAAATATCAAAAATTGAAAATTTATTGTTCAATTGACACTTTATTTGTAAAAATTTTATACTTCTAATGTTGAAAAAGTTGTTACCATAGTTAAAATCGAAATAGGTTAACTAAAATTAATCAAAATGTTAAAGTTTAATATAACACCAAAACATGTATAGAATAAATTGATTGATGAAATTATAACGTTATTTTATCTTATTTATTTAATATGTGGTATTTTTTAGGTATTTGGACTGAGATTAAATTTATTATAAATTAATATTTTTTTTGAAATTTTAAAACATTCATTCATCTCTATTATAAAAGGAAACCTCCTACCTCATCTCATATCACCCAATTGAGTATTATATATCAACAAAACTCTACCAAATTCTATTCTCCACTACTATATCCACATTCTATATGTTATTTGATTCCCAAAGGGAAAACTGTAGTGCCGTTTAAGAAATATCTAATGGAGTCGTTCTGAAGAACAGGTAATCGATCTAACCGATCACTCTGTTTTTATACTCTTCTACAACTCCTCTAAATATACGAAATATATATATATATATATATATAAATAACAAATTCAGAATCGTAAATGTGATAAAAATATTAGTTATTAGAAAAACACCGTTATACACCCACTTTACCATCAAACAAGAAGTGAAAGTATCTCTCTTGCGTACATACCACATACAATATCCATATTGCGATACAATTCATTTTTCATCACTATATTTTATGAATGGGAATTATGATGGGTTTAATTTATATATTTTATATTTATGACATAATTAAACACATATAATGATAATACCGTGTTTACATTTTTACCATCTAATCTTTAGGGAAATGATGATGTAGCTCATGTATACATATGGACTACCATCTCAACAATGCGTTATGCTTTGTTTTTCATCTATATTTTACATTGATGGTAAAAAGGATGAGTTTTATTAACATATATGATATATATAAGACAATAATTATTATATAAATAATGGTACCATGATAAAATTATAAGGACCAATATTGTTGAACCGAATCATGCTTGAAAAATGAACATGATATCACCCAAACAGTGATTTTAATAACAGATTATTAATAATTGGGTGATAAGATGTTATTAAAAATAATAAATACAAATATTTATATATTTTTATGGATTAAATGTATAATAAATCAATATATATTATATAGGTTTTTTAAACATGAATATGGAAAGGATAGATTTGAATTAAGGGTTTATTTTACAATATATTCATTATTTGAGACTGTTTATGTTTAAGTCTCATTTGGGGAATATTTATCTTATATGTCCATGTATTCTAAACATTTTTAAAATAGGTTTTTATCATTTTTGAAATCATTTTTTAATCATGTTTCATATTTTTTAAAAATGCTTTCATAAGAATATTATTATCATTTTTTAAACAAGGCTCTTTATGATTTTTTCTAACAAAAATATGGAAGTATTGTTTTTTCAACATAAGGCATATGAGATTATTTCCAAGAATTCATGAAAAATTATTTTATTTTATTTTAGTTCAAAAAATTAATAGGCTATCTCAGAAGAAAATGTTTTATTTTATAGCTATCTGGTTTTTCAAAAACAAAAAGGATATTCTCTATAAGAATTATTCCAAGCAATCATTCAAAATTATTTTCAATATAAGATAACATTATTTGATGTTTCTTATTAATTATTACTGATTTTATTCAATAATACCACCCTTAATACTTTTTTGGATGGTTTACAATTATGATGTAATGATGTGTATGAAGCCCATTTCTTTTCCATGAGTAATATTATGATGAAGTGTTTATGAAACTCAATTCTCTACATGGGTTCTAATGTGATGAATTCATTATGGTCCTGTAGAATAGATATTTATAGTCTTAATTATGTGATATGTGGGTATTTTATATCCTTATATTTAATTTTTTAATTAATAATATATCAAGTGATATTTAGGGGAAACAATTTAATGTTCTTAATCTGTTAGGGGAAACAAGTCAATGTGCTTGAATCGTTATGAGAAACAAGTTGATGTGCTTGATTAATTATATAAAAGAGGTGATAACACATTATTTGAGACTCTCGGTAGTTATCATTTAAACATTAAATGGTTTTTTATACTTGTGATGATTCCACACACATTTATGATATGAAATTATATTACATGACTGAGATATGATGAATTTTCATTCTAATGATTCATGTATTTTGAAATGTAAAAGTTTTCCACAATTCATGTTTATAATCCATGAAATGTAGGGTATGAAATTTTTATGTTATTATTATGATCACATACCAATTTTTCTTTTCTTATGATTTCATAAGAATATATTCAAATATCTTCCATGTTTACCCTTACATAGCATCTGATCTCACCCTTTCATCGTGTTTCCTTTCCACGTGATATGAAATAACGTGTTAAGTATCTTATCCTAAATGGGTTCTAATTATGAAGAAATAAATGGGGGATTATGTAGATATTTTAAGAACCAATTTTTTATGTTTCCAAGTTTATAATAGCACTAGACCATTATGTTACTCAGGCTCATGTTTTTATAATGTAATGAATATTCATCTAAAAAGATGTAATATCTATGTATGGAAACCATGGGTTATTATACTTGTTTCACATGAGATTCTATATGGTTTGTCTAAAACTGTGGAAGCTATGGAGCAATCCAATGATTGATTTCATACATTTATGAAAGAGGATTTTCACAAGTTTTGTGCACACTTAGGAAAACCATGAGCTTATCCAATACAGTTGATGTTCAATGGAAGTGGGTGGTGCATGGTTAGTGCTCGGTTCTTTCAACTACGTGGCTAAACCATGTGACCAAATTTTTTAGGTGAAATTACATTTTTCCGCTGAAATATTTTTAACTTAAATCCCTTATTCATTCCTCCTCCAGCAGACATGCAACACCCACCCTCCTCTCCTGAAGGATCTTCCTCCATCTAACATAGAGATCTAGATAACTCCTCTATCTGAACTCCAAATTGAATTCCATCATTAATTTTAGATCTAAATCATTAATTTTTTTAATCCTATTACCTTAATTCATAGTTTATCTTCCCATATCTTGGACTACTTTGGTGAAATATTATTTTCCCTATTTTCTAGGTATTGGTTTGTTTCTCTGATTTCTTCTTTCTAATTCAATCCTAAAGTCGATATTGGACGATGAGTCATATAAGACCCTAAGGTAGGTGTTCTAGATGTTTTTTTCCTAAACTATTATGCATTTATATTTCTTTATATGTTGTTTAGTATACCAAAAATTTCTCTACATCTCATTAAAATGTGTTTTTCCATTCTATGTTGGCATACACATGTTTAGATACTCCCATTGACACCTGTTAACATATTAGAAGTTGTTGGCCTCATTAATTTCTACCCATTTTGGTGTGATAAGTTAAATTTACCTATTTTATATAATTATTTGATATAACACAACACCTCCAAAGTGTTCATCTTAACTAATAATTGGATTTTGCTTACATTGTAAAATAAATATATTTTTTTAATGAATTGAAATGAATGGTATGGCCACAACTCATGATTTATGATTATGAGCTTGAGTTATTTCAACTGTGAACCATTTTATATTTATGATATATAGATATAAATTTATTAGAGGTGATTAATCATGATTTTTATTATCATTATGATTGTTCCCTTACTATTGAATGGTGAATGATAATTAAGGGACCTAAAGTGAATGATGTTTCTCGATCCCTTACATCGGGTATTGAGAATGATGTCTCACAACATTATACTTTAGTTTGGATGATGGTAATGATGCTCAATGTTCTAGTTATTTGGGTGTCGGGAATTTTGTCTCACCCAACCATATCCAATGATGATAATGATGTATCATATTAATTTTGAGATCAGGTCTTATACCTTTTTTTGAGACTATAACTCATTAGAATAGTTATGGATGCCTGAGTTATGACTCGGGTCTAGCTAGCGCCTAGCGTCCGTGTATATGCTTACTCATGTCCTCATGTACCTAGTTATTATACATGTATATAGTATATGACTGTATATATATACTTTTACTTATATATATATACATATGGTATATGGATTCACATATTCCCCCTAATATTGAAGTTAGTAGAGTCATCAAGGTGTCCTGTAGAAACCTAATCAAACTGGTATTTTGTGTCCTTTTGAAAATGTGTTTTGGTTAGGAAAAATTATTTCCAAACAGTTTCCAACATATTTTTTATGGAACCAGAAACACAAATCGGTTCTATATCTAATGGTACTTTTATTCCAAAGATAGGCATTTTTTAGGTTTATTGACCTATAATACTTTAGAACACACATTGGTTGAGAGGATGGGAGGTTTGGATCATCAAACCCTTTTTCAGGGAATTATTTCCTAATCTGGGACTCTCTTATAAATTAATGATATGTTCATGAATCCTTATTAATTTACCATGTGTACTCTTTTTTCCATGTAAATATTCAATCAATTATTAGCATGTGTGGAATTCACAATCATTCATCTTTATTCTAGGTTCTTCATCATTAGATATATCTAAATGTATTCTAGGTTATCAATCAATGGTTACCTATCATATACTACATAGAGATTCTTTGGTCATTATTTTGAAAATTCTGGGTTTT
Source organism: Viscum album (assembly GCA_963277665.1). Taxonomy (NCBI): domain Eukaryota; kingdom Viridiplantae; phylum Streptophyta; class Magnoliopsida; order Santalales; family Viscaceae; genus Viscum; species Viscum album. The sequence continues at coordinate 817,725,436 of OY728162.1, forward strand.
AATCCACTTAGTGGGGCACTATGGAATTTATGGTCAACCGGGTAGACGAAAGTCACTATGGAGATTATTGTCATCCAGGGAGACAAAAGTTTTTTTTGATGTTCGGATTGAACCCATAAAATTAGCTACCTATGTATCCTTGTGAAAGAAATCATAACCCATTTAGTTTGGTGATGCTTAATGAAAAACATTATTCCTTTTAAGGTCATGTTATAAAGACCCAACCATATAGTTTAATGTCATTTGGTAAAGACATCTCTATAGAAGGTACCTAGTCAAATCTTGGTGTGAGACTTATGTTGAAACAACCCAAGAAACTATTAAAGAATATGAGCTCCCAAGTTGGGTTAGACCATACTGGGGATATGAACCGAAGAGAACATGTTTGATTTGAGATTTTTTTTTAAAACACAGAGAGTCCCCCTATGTATCCCACATGGATGTGAATCAAAGGCCATGTAGTTCGGTATGTCTCATAGGGGAGTACGAAACATAGAGAGAAATAGTTTCATGATTACTCCTAAAGAGTATTTCATTTTAATTGGGTCCACCAATGATAACTTAACTCATATATATTTATGGGGATTTAATTCGGGGAATATTCCGAATAAGGATTCCCATATTAAGGGAATTTGGGTTTGGCTCTTAAGGTGTATGTGTAGTGAGATTAGCCCCGAGTTGAAGGCCTCCTACATATACCAATTATAGTGGGAATAATAATTCTCATAGTTCATTCCATTATGTGGATTGTGTAGATGTTGTGAACATTACAAACCTCTAATCCCATGTGATTCATTCTTGGTGTGATAAACAAGAGGATGCAAAATATTCAACAAAACAAACACATTATCCTATGCTAAGAAAAGTTTCCATGCCTATAGCGGAATAGTATATTGTTATGAAACTTCCACCTATTCTCTTTACATTGGACGAGGGTCTAAGTTAAGGAAGGGATGAAGGAGAAGGGTGTAGAGAAAATAAATACTGAAACCAACAACATGAAAGGATATAGACTTACTCCAGGATTACTTCCAAATGGATCCCATAGTGGGGAGGGAGATATTTCATTTGTTAAAAGGAAAATCAATTGTGAACCGTACCCACCGTGCTAAGGACCAGAGGCATTGAATCATATAGATGGGAATGGGTGGACATGGACTAAACCCTAATCCTTTAAAACTAAGAACCCTATAAAACTATCTCTGGGGTAATGGTATATGTGACTATAGATATCCAAATCTATGGACACCATTAAGATCCTTCCCCTCTAGTAGGACTAGTTTAGAAGACCTCTAACCATATTTATCAAAATCCAAATGGGATACATGTTGATGTACCTTTCCCAAAGGTTTGGTTGATTAGGAAGTCTTGGTGGAGGTTTCAAATTGGTTCCTTTTGGACAGGGATGCCAAAAAATGGGGAATCCCTACCATGAGTGGATTAAAAGAGGGATTAAAGGATATATCACATAGGTCCTGAGGATAGGTGGTCCACACAGGTATGCCGCCTAAGTATTCCGGGTAGGTATAAAACATAGGTATTCCACGTAGGTATTCCACAAAGGTCATATGAAGAATTAAAAAAAAATTATTAACACAGGATGGATAAGTATGTGAAATATTGATATTCCTTTGGAAATGGACTACCGGGACAACAAAAATTTGGTGTGGTTTTAACATAAGCACGTTGTCCTTAGAAGAATCCCACATATGTCTTTGAATAAAAAATGGCATGTCATAGGTGAATTATTCTTATGGAAGGAGGGTCCTCAAACAAGTATCTTGTATTTTAGACAATAAAGGGACTTTGATCTTGATTATCTAATTTAATTACCTCTTATATCATTTTTTAGAGAGATAACTTAGAAAATTCGGGGGACCTAGGAAAAGGAGCTACACAATTAGGGCTTCAAGAGTTCATCCAAATTGTCAATTGTTGAAATGGGAAGTCCAAGGGTCCTATTTATAGGAAAGGAGGGGACCTGGATAAAGGGAGTTTGTCGGTGTAGGACTTGGGAATAGGTTGACAACATAGCTCTTCCACACTGGGGTGTAAAAATTACACATCCATGTAGTTCATCGGTGTATGTCCTTGGTGTAGGGGGATGCGCCTTGGGGAAAAAATGGAAGGACTTTCATTGGTCTTATGGTGTACAAGTGGTATGTACAGCTACCCAACATAGGTATACCATGTAGGGGGCTTGTTAAACCACCTCTATGAACCTAAATCTCCATACCGTGGGAACTACACCTCCGTGTCCCCACTCAGGATCAACGTCGGGATGATGTCTTGACCCATCAGGCCGGTGCCTTTGCTATAGTCACTCACCCCCATCAAAAATGAGAGTCACTTTGTGAACTTTTTGAGCCCGGTCGTGGAATTTTTTGTTTGAAGCGAATGAAAACCCAGCCTACACATTTTGTCATAGAGACAAATTTTTAATCATACATTTAATTTGGTGTCTAAGTGAGGTTCACATCATCAATTCTATGGAGAAGTGAATGGAACACATTTCATGGTGTCTACATAGGCCCCCCCTAAGAATTATATTCGCTTGAAATGAAGAGAATATTGTTCTATGGTAACATTAGGGAACTTTTATGCATTCCAACATCATTTTTTGGGTTATGGAACTATGTCATGTTTGCAAGGATGATGTAATTTTTTCCTAATCTAATGGGATTAGAGAGCATAGTTTTACAATTTCTAGGGTCGTATAGAAAACCCTACAAATCATTTCTCTTTTGTTTCATCACCCTAACTTTTTATTAAGTTCAATATGTAGGATACTTAGTAAGTGAGACATTGGATTTTGTTTAGTAATACCTTTTTGGGGTTTTAATCCTAACATGCTTTGTTCCTTTTCACTTTTTATTTCATGATATTTCCTAAACCGTACAGGGTGTAGGTGTGGCTGGATGAGAATAGGCTTTTTTCTAGAATGACCTTTGTGGATTTTTATCATGAAGATTACTATGTATTTTTTTTGTAGGTATTTTAATGTCATGAAGATTGGACTAATAAGGATAGTGGTTTAGGTGGAACAACATTGACCATGGATTGTGAAATTTGAATTCAAACAAGGATTGATGGCTAGGAATGTATGGATATCTTTTTATTTTTGATACTTATAAAGGGAATATTATGTCATAATTTTAATGGTCACTAACTTTTAAATTTTAAATATAATAATAGATTAGTTATCTTCCAAGAAAGAAGTTATTGCAGTTTGAAAAACTTGTTATGGGGGCTGTATTATGCAGGGCCTGATAGGGAATATGCCACATATCCAAATAGTGTAATCCTTTGGTAGAGAAGCCCATTATGTAGGAAACATATGTAAGGACAACTAGGGAACGTACTACATAGTCAGGTAAAGGAGTTCGTAGAAATTTTGACATTCTATTACTAATAGAAAAGGGGGTTTATGATTTGGATGCCTCAAGACCACAGTCGGTGGATTTGCCAAGGAATGGTGTTTGATCATAAAGGGGGAGATTAATTTCTATATAATCAATTAACGAGGAACCACAACTATATGAATTTAGTGTACGAAGAAGGTTATATTTTTCATAAGGAATATTTTTGATATTTTTCTATGTAGTTTCAAGTCATGTAGCAAGGACATTATGATGTGCAGTTTCAAGTCATAAAACATGGACAATAAGAGATTTTTTGATAATATGATAAAATGGTTAAAGTCCTATAGTATGGACATTAAGGGGCTATGTATATTAAAGTCATGCAGTAAGGAAATTATGGGGTAGTGTAGTTTAAGGTCATGTTGCTAGGACATTATGGTGATTTAATTTAAGGTCTTTAGTTTTGACAAAAAAAATTATGGCTATCAAATTCATGGTAATTTGTCTATAAATGTGATAACTTATTTAGGTATGGGAAGGGACAATTATAAACTCTGATTTGTTTTTTTTAATCTAAAAAGTGATAGAGAAAAATGTCTAATGACATTAGAAGAGGTCTCTTCCAAGAATGAAGATAACAGTGCTTGACAAACCCATTATGGGGGATGCATTATGTAAAGACAACTGTGGAATAATATTCATAGTAAAATAGTGAAATCCTTATGCTAAAAAGATCATTATGTAGGTGAATTTATGTAATCCCAACTGGGAAACATACTATATAGTTAGATAAAGGATCTCTTAAGGACTCTAACATTCTATTTTCTAAAAGTCAATGAATGTTTATGGAGATTCATAATTCCTTAAGTACAATGTTTGGTTTTATATTGAAATGTACCTTAATACAGAAGGGGTATTTCGAGTCATGATCTCTAAATAATTAGAGGAATAGGCTCTCTATGAAGGTCTGACCCAAACATAGAGAGTATAGTGCCTCTAGTTTTGGGTCATACGATTGGGACCATATATTATAAAAAAAATGGAGGATATGTTTTTGAATGGACCAAGGTCATTCTAATATGCTTGGAACATATGGATAGGGAAATGGGAAACCAATATCCTAGATACATTGAAGTCATGAGAAATGATATGATAAAAATACACAAAGGATAATTAATTTAAATTGCAGGTTCCCGCATACGGTCATTAACCTGAAAGAGACAAAACAGGCTTCTCCTAAGAACAAGGTTACTGCTATTTGAAAAACCCGTTATAGAGGAAATATTATATAGGGCCAACTATGGAATGTTATTCATAGTCAAATAGTGGTATCCTAAGGCTGATAGGACCTTTATGTTGGTGAATTTTATAAAAGGCCAACTGGGGTACACACTGCATAGTCTGGAAAAAAAAAGATCTCCAGTATAAGACATTCTGTCACCAGAAACCCAATTAAAATTATGATGATCAGATATTATTTAAATAATAGTAGTATAAAATGTTAAAGGGTAATTTTACAATGCATAAAATAAGTGTTTGGATCGGTACAAGACATGAATTTAGAGTCCCTTAAACAAATCTGACTCATATGTATAAAAGGGGACATCTCTGGTTTCATTGAGGGGTTCTCTAAGGAGATGGACCCAAATAAAGGATCCTATATAGATTTTAATCGTATGAAAGAGAGGGGAAATTTTTATTTATCTTGTGGTTAGGAATAGGATATGTGGCCTAGTTTTCACTTTGTATCTCAAATCGAGTAAGAATGAAGCCATAGAAAGTTCTATGAATACCATTCATTTTAACGTCATATGGTGAGGACCGTGAATTTCTCGACGTGAAGGGAAAGGGTGGATGAATTTAGTTTTATGCTTTGGGGTGAAGACATTAGCCCTGTAGTTTAACATGTTTCATTAAGGACTCAGGTGTATTGACATGATATGTCAATAGAAAATGTGATTAAACCAAGGCATAGGGTCCAAGAATCAGTATGTATCTTGTCGGAGCAAGAATCGAGCCAACATAGTTCTAAAAAATATAAGTTCATGTGCAAAGTGACTACTCATATTGGACTTCCTCATGTTGATTGGACTTATACACTGTAGAGTAGATTCTTTTTCATGTTGTGATGTTGATGGGCCCAAGATTAAAATTCTATAAATCAGCAAGTATCTCGTAGTTATGAGAATCAATCCTCCCATAGTTCTCGAATGAATTTACAGGCAATTTATCATAATGCAGTGTGGGTATATAGTGTTTCTTTTAAGGTCTTACTTTCAGGAGCATTAATAACCCCAATAGGAAGTGAGACACATTATTTATGTAGATATTCTCTTTACCCATTTCCTAATCCCATGCGAGATGTGCTTGATTTGATAAATAAGGAGCGTAAAATGTATCTTCTTCAACACAAAGTTAACACAAGTGAAGGATTGGGGTGTGGTGATTAAGTGGTGGATGAGCTAGGTTATAGGGGTTTAGCATCACTACATATCTTCCCTAATCAATAATCAAGACACACAAAGTTCTTGAAATTGTTCTCCATATCAATCTCTTTTTTTAAGTGGAGAAGATGGATTTTTATAATTTCCAGACTGATGGATGGGCATAAAGTCATAAGTATAGGCATCACCAAATAGCTCATTCTTTTAAGAATCAACTAATATTTCCTAGAATAAATCCCTACATAGATCTGACTCATGCATGGGTAAATGGAAGGGTGTTTTCTCTTCCAAAATTGAGGTTGGAACTATGTTTTGAGATCCGTGTATCACTAAGTATCTCATTGGGATGAGAATCAATCCAAACAATGTTCTTAAAATGTTCTCTGTACAAGTTTGATTCATACACACATGAAAATAGGAATTGAATTTTTTTTTTGTATTGACCTGAGATTGATGACTTGGGTGTGACTATTTATCTCATTGGTATGAGAATCAATCCACATATAGTTTTTGAATAAATATTCCTTGTGTAGGTTTGACTCATGCACACAAGAAGTGAAGGATCTCTTTTTCTTAGTCACAGTTGGGCCCAAAATTGGAGTTATAGACGTCTCTATGTATCTTTCATAGGATAGAATCAATCTATACATAGTTATTTCCATACAGTCTATTATCATGCGGTAAGTATGTTGGTAACTAGAAGTGAAAGAATCATTGTGACTGAGCCTATGAATAAAATTATGGACGTCAACCGAACCTCCCATAGAGTTTAAAATATTCCCTTTTTAGATCTAATTCACACATAATAAGTAAAGGAGCTTAGTGATTAATCATGGTTTGACTCAGGATTAGAGATCCAAGCATCACTACGTATCTTGCTGAGGCAAGAATCAAGTCACACATAGTTCTTGAAGGTGCTCCATGTGCAGGTTTGATTCATATGCATAAGGGTGAAGGGACTTTTTCAACCTTACATCTGATCCTGAGATAGGATATTTGGGTGTCACTATGTACCTTGTAGGGGAAATAATCAAGCCACACGTAGTTCTTGAAATGTTCCATATAGTTTAACATCATAATTTAAGGAAGTTGATAAACTGATTTGAAAAGAAATAAATATTGTAGCTGGACCAGGGGATATAGACCAGGTGTAACTATTTATCTCATTGGAATGAGAATCACCTCACATGTTGCTCTTGAGGATGGTTCCCCACATAAATTGAATGTTGATGTGAGAAATAAGGGATTTAAGACTTTCTAGAATAATGGTCAGGCCCAAAATACAAGATGGCATGAGAATCAAGCCATATTTTCTAGAAGGGTTCCTAATATAGAATTAACTCATATACAAGGAAAGGGGAAATATTTTTTTTTTGTTAGTGGGTAGTCCCAATATAGTAATTCTGGGTGTCACCTCATATCACATTGCAATGAGAATCAGTCCACATGTAAATCTTGAGAAGGGGTCCTTACGAAGATCTGATTCAAACACATGGAGAAATGAGGTTCATGTGCCACCAAGGAGTGGAAATGATGTGAGTAATTCTTACACATGAAAGATGCTCATCTTTTAAGGGACCAAAAAGAATTTCAATTTTTGGTATCATGGGAGATTTGTAAAGACCCGTAAAATTCAAGGGAAATTTTTTCTTAATTTTCTTTAGTATTTTACAAGAGCGCGGTTTCAGACGGCACCTGATTCCGAGGCCCGGAGTGCCTGGAATCAATTTCCGAAGTTTGGCTCGGGTACGTTCAGTGAACGAATGAGCGGGAATTCCTAACATTTGATCCGGTGCTCGGAATTGAAATCCGAGGGCACCGATGAACTCGCAGCGCCGAAATTCGCTAAAAGAGACCTTTTCGGAAGTTGCGTTTGTTGCGGGTTGAAAGTTATTTTTGGGGTTTTTAGTTTGAGTTAAATAAAATTTTGTGAAGAACAAATTTTATTATAACTTGATAAAACCTACCAAAGGGGGTTGGAAGTGGGACCCACACCCACTTAACCTCCCTTGGGAGGATTAAGTGTGGTGGGACCCACACGAACCCCTAAACCTTTCATATTCTCCCAACTCCCTTAACGCCTCATTAAATGACTTGAGTTACTTATTTAATTATGGGAGTTAATCCTTTTGAATTTCAAACATTTGAAATTCTAGTGTGTTATGTGATAATAAAATAAGATGTTGTCTTATTTTATTTTGGTTAATTGTTTGTCTTCTTGAGAGGCGGAGAGATTTTTCTTCTTCTTCTTCATCTCTGACGAAGATCACGAAGAACGCTCAACTTGACGAAGAACGCTCAAGTCCCGACGAATAACGCCGCTCCGCTCTTCTTCGTCTTCCGTGTCAACGAAAGGGGATGCCACTTCTTCCTCGGACAACCTTCGTCGGCGTACAAGTATTCGCCAACGACGTGTCTCTTCGGACACACCCCCTTCGTCATCGGATTTGACGAACGGCTACCGCGACGCCCGACCTCCGCGACATCGACTTCCGTGGAACGTTGACAATCTTCGAACCTTATACCAAGGTAGGGGTTGTTATTTTATTCTTTAATTATTCCATTTCTTGATCGTGGATCTTGCATGTCTAACATGAGGCTTTTTAATGTTTAAGTTGAGTTATTTATTTAACGTGAGGGGGCCGGACCGCATGAACACGGCCGAACCCCCCTCCATCGTTCTTGTTGTTTATTCTTGCGGGTGGAAGCAAAGTGGCGTGGTGCCGTCGCACCACGCGGATAATCGTGCAATTATTTTACGCGGCGCCGTCACGCCACGCCGAGGAAGAATCTTCAAGAACGCGATGTCGTCGCACCGCGCCGGACGACGAACACTGCGGCCGGTTCCGGGCCGCGGCGGGACGAGGAGACCGCGGCTGGTTCCGGGCCGCGGCGGGATGAGAAGACCGGCGGCCGGGCCGCCGGCGTCGGAAGCCAAAGAGGGGACCGGAATTTCCGGTCCCGTTGGAGAAAACCGGCCGGCCAGCTGGCCGGCCGGATGACGTTAAACCGGGGAAAATTAAATCCCCGACCAACGTTCAAAACCCCCTCATTATGAGGGGGGCGGTTACATGAAGGGAGGGGGGCAGCAGCCCCCCGGTTTTATTTCCAGCCGGCCCCCACGTGCGGGGGCCGTTTTCTTGCAAAGGGCGCGACACAAAGGCCGCGCCGCCATCCCAGGAAGCGGGGGCTTAGCCCCCGCGTGCAGCCACCTCGCGGCGCCAAGCCGCCGCGGCCCCCCGCGCCGCCGCGCCGCCGCGCCGCCGCCGGCCGCCGCCGCCGCGCCGGGTCGCCCAGGGGGGGGGGGGGGGGGGGGTCGGGCCGGGTCGGCCCGGACCCGGACCCCCCCGTTTCGAATCGTTTTCGGTCTTTTGGCCATAACTTGAGCCTCGGACCTCCGATTGACAAACCGTCTGCGGCAACGCGATCCTTGGATCGAGACGGTCGTTTCGGTATATCGCACTCAAGGTTTCGGATTACTTTGAGTTCGGCCGGGTTGGTTCGTTCACGAAACCAACCGGGCCTTCGGAGCGGAAACACTCATATCTTGAGCTACGGACGTCTGATTGACGTGCCGTCAGCCGTGTTGTGTTCCTCTTAGTGAGACGGATCTTTTGGCATACTCCGCCCGAGTTTTGGACGCAGGTGGATTACGGTCGGGTTGGTTTTGCCTTAAAAACCAACGGGGCCCTGGGGACGAAAATGCCAATAACTCTCAGACCGGGCGTCTGATCGACTCACCGTCTGTTGCGTTGAGTTCCTGTTGACGATACGGAACTTTTGGATACATCAACTCCGGTCATCGTGACAGTTGATGTATCAGCCTCTCGGCTCGTGGAGCGGACTCTCCGAACGAGCTTGCTGTGTGCGGGAACCCTAGTGCTGGCTGCGACTGCTACGACTACTACTGCTACTGTGACTGCGACGACGACAGTACAGAGATCCTGTGTGGATTCGACGACGACGACTACAGCACTCAGCGATCCTACGTGGATCAGTGCTATAGGTCCTGTGTGGGCCCGATCCTGTGTGGGTCCTTGCGCTCAGCGGTTCTGTGTGAGCCAGCGCCTACAGGTCCTGTGTGGGCCCGATCCTGTGTGGGTCATTGCGGGGGTTAGTTACCTATCGATCCTTCGTGGGTCCGATGACTTAGATGGATCAGTGATCATCTTTATCGTCCTTGAAGAAGTATACCTGTGTGAGCTGAATCCTATTTCTTTCCTGTGTGGATTGTGTTGTGCAATCCTGTGTGGATTACGTTTTGCTTTCCTGTGTGGAATACGTTTACTTTCCTGTGTGGACTGGGTTGTACTTGGGCTCGGAGGATAGAGCGTATTTGAATTGATGACTTAGGTATATGTATGGGCATATACCTAAGCAGTGTCGGTTATTACTTTGTTATTGTTACTTTTCTTCGTGGTTTATCCTTTGTGGATTTGAGAGACCTTCAGGGGTCTCGGGGTCCCTACTGAGTAGCTTATACTCACCCCTGCACGGGCTTTGCCCGCACTACGTTGTGTTGGTTGCAGACGACGGACAACGTTGACCTTAGCTGAGGCTTGCAGAGCGGGACGGTACCCGGAGGTGGACCACTGGGCGGGACGTGCTCGGAGCGGACGACGGGACCCGTGGAGCAGAGGAGCTATCTGTACCCACCCTTCAGGTGGGATTTCCAGTGGACAGCTCGGTGTAGCGGCATTTACTTTTCAGTTTTTGTTTTCCCTTTCGAGTTGTACTTTACTTTCAGTTTTGGGTTTGTATTCTGGCCCATTTACTTTTCTGCACTTTCAGTTGTACTCTGCTTTTGTTTAGTGTTTACTTTCCGCTTGCTAACTCTGTGGTGTTTGTTTACTTTACAAAGGCAATGCCTTCCCTTTTTACCGGGATTTACGCCTTGGTGCTAGTCGCCAGCCCCTGGCCTATGGAAGGCGGGCTTGGGGTAGTCACGGCACGGACCCCGAGGGCGGGTCATGACAAATTGGTATCAGAGGAGTTCGGTTCTACCGCGAACTCTGATCTTTCTATGTGAAGCAATAATGTTTAGCGTATTGAGTGTGGTTATCAGTCCAAGGAGTCCAGTGTTGGTGCGGCGGCCGACGTATCCGTACACCAGGACCCTGACTTCTGATTTCCGACTTAATGCACGAAAACATTGATTGCGTGTGTGTTTGAAAGTTTTCTTTGTGATTATTTATATCAGCTCACCAGGTATACTGTTCTAACCGTGGCGCACTTGTTTCCTTTTCAGGATGTCCCCACGACGGCAGCCAGCTAGGGTTCCGAGAGTCGAGCGAGACGACAGCCCACCGAGCGATGAGGCCTCGGTACCGCGCCCTTTGCCAGTAGTGGCACCGGCGGTAGCTCTACCCGCCAAGCCCCCGATGCTTCCAGCAGCAGCCGCTGACGATGCACGTCGCCTCAGCGCACTGCATGAGTTTCAGCGCCAGCGACCACCCAGGTTTCGCGGGGAGACGGATCCCCAGGCAGCAGAGGACTGGCTGGAGGCAGTGGTTCGAGTGTTTAGGCTAGTGAGGACACCAGCAGACCTCATGGTGATCCTCGCTGCGAGCCTACTTCACGCAGCAGCAGGACGATGGTGGAGCTTGATGCTCTAGGTGCACGTTGAGGCATCTCTACTTTGGACGGACTTTGAGAGCCTCTTCTGCTCGGAGTTCGTCCCTGCCACCCTTCATGCGGTACGTATCCAGGATCTTCTACAGCTGCGGCAGGGCAGCATGACGGTCGCTCAGTACTCGGCGAGATTTACCGATCTCTCGCTTTACTCGACCGACATGGTACGGGACCCATTCTTCCGGGCCCGGACCTTCGAGCAGGGTTTGAGACACGAGATCAGGGCATCGCTGATCTCCCTCAGCATACCGACTCAGACAGGAGTACTGGAGCGGGCCCTTCTGATCGAGAGCTTCCTTGCTGAGTCTACACCAGCACAGAGACCCACCGTAGGGCGGCACGTGGCAGAGTAATCTGCAGCAGGCAGTCGACGGATGACTCAGGGGTCCAGACAGACCAGACCTTCGGGCAGACAACCTCAGGACACTGGCTCAGCAGTGCGGGGCACACAGCGCGGAGCCAGTCTTACGAGAGGCAGACAGTGCTACTCGTGCGGCGGGCAGGGCCACATGGCTCGTGACTGCCCGACCCGCCGTGCCGAGGAGCAGCAGACGGTTGAGGGACCACCGAGGCAGAGGCAGAGGGTCGACCGTGGCGGTCCGCAGGGAGGAGGCGGACGAGGCAGAGGAGCTGGACGAGCAGCCGGTGGTGGCCGACGCTTTGAGGCTCTACCACCACCACCACCAGGAGGTCCACCCCGACCACAGGGAGCTGGAGGGCAGCGACAGGCACAGCTCCAGGCAGCAGAGGCCTACGACCACGGCGCACCCGAGATGATTCGAGGTACTATCTGTGTCTATTCCACCCTTGCTGCAGTTCTTATAGACACAGGAGCGAGTCACTCTTTCATAGCCGCTGCCCTTGTTCGGAGCTCGGAGATTCCGACAGAGCCGTTGGCTCGATCCTTACGGCTAGAGACTCCTACGGGAGAAGACTCGACGATTACGCACTGGTTCCGGAAGTGTGAGCTTACTCTAGGAGGCGAGAGCTTCGGCTGGGATCTTCTTGTAGCAGCGTCGAGGCCTTACGACGTCATCTTGGGCATGGATTGGCTATCTACGGTCCATGCACAGATTGACTGTTTTAGGCGCAAGGTGCGATGTGTACGCACCGACGGGAGCAGGTTCACCTTCACCGGCGAGAAGGGAGCCTTAGCAGCACAGGATGGACTTCCGCGGAGGAGAGGACAGCCCATCACTCATCAGTTGGCTATCCTCATCCTTGGAGCAGTTGACGTGCGGAGTCCTGGTTTTCCTGCAGTGGTGGATCAGTTTGCGGACGTTTTTCCCAACGACGTTCCAGGGCTACCTCCTCGCAGAGAGGTAGACTTTTATATTGACTTGTACCCCGGGACAGCCCCGATATCCACTCCAGCATATCGGATGGCCCCCTCCGAGCTTCGAGAGCTACGGGTACAGTTGGAAGACTTGCAGGGCAAGGGGTTCATCCGACCCAGTGTTTCACCCTGGGCTTCCCCGATTTTGTTCGCCAAGAAGGCGGACGGGAGCTTGTGACTTTGTGTTGACTATCGTCGCCTGAACCAGGTGACAGTGAGGAACAAGTATCCGCTACCGAGGATTGATGACCTCTTTGATCAGCTCAAGGGAGCACAGTGGTTCTCGAAGATAGACCTCAGGTCAGGCTATCATCAGCTCAGAGTCAGAGACGAGGATGTGCAGAAGACGACCTTCAGATGTCGGTATGGACACTATGAGTTCTTGGTTATGCCTTTCGGTGTAACCAATGCTCCAGCAGTGTTCATGGCTCTCATGAACAGGATCTTTCAGCCATACCTCGATCGGTTTGTCGTGGTCTTCATCGACGACATTCTGATTTACTCTACGACAGAGGAGGAGCACGCCTATCACTTGCGAGTTGTTCTTGACACACTCCGAGAGCACCAGCTTTATGGTAATCTCTCGAAGTGCCAGTTCTGGATACGTAAGGTCCACTTTTTGGGACACGTTATCTCTGAGGCGGGAGTTGCAGTGGATCCCGCGAAGATTGAGGCTGTGTTAGCCTGGGAGCCACCCAGGAGCGTGACTGAGGTTCGGAGATTCTTGGGACTAGCTGGATACTATCGGAGATTCGTGCCAGACTTCTCTAGAGTTGCAGCATCACTCACAGCTTTGACGAAGAAGGGGAAACCCTTCGTATGGTCAGACAGATGTCAGCAGAGCTTCCAAGAGCTGAGACAGACATTGACTAGCGCACCTATCTTGAGGTTGCCTGAGGAGGGAGTAGGGTACGTAGTCTACTGCAATGCATCAGGGACCGGACTCGGATGTGTTCTAATGTAGGAGTGGGCAGTGATTGCCTATGGATCACGTCAGTTGAGGCCGCATGAGCAGAACTACGCTACCCATGACCTGGAGTTAGCAGCAGTGGTCTTCGCTCTGAAGACATGGCGACACTATCTGATGGGCGAGCGCTTTACAGTCTTTTCCGATCATCAGAGTCTCAGGTATATCTTCTCGCAGAAGGACCTGAACCTGAGACAGTGGCGATGGCTCGAGTTCCTCCAGGACTATGACTTTGAGATAGTATATACTCCTGGGAAGGGGAACGTAGTAGCCGATGCCCTCAGCAGGAGGACGGGCATTCAGATACTTGATGAGGCGACGGAGCAGCTAGCCTCTTTGCAGATATCCTTCGTGGATAGAGATGGAGTAGCCTTTCTTCAGTCTCTCACAGTCACTCCTCCACTACTGCAGCGGGTCAAGGAGGCACAGCATGAGGACGCTGACTGTGAGACACGGCGTGCACAGATATCCTCGGGACAGGCACCTGATGGTTTCTCCCTTGGAGCAGAGCACGACATCCTTTTCAGAGGACGTACCATGGTACCAGTTGCTTTGCGAGAGGAAGTGCTGAGAGAGTTTCACACTTCTCCTTTGGCGGTACATCCTGGAGTGGCGAAGATGTACCAGGACCTCAGACGACAGAACTGGTGGCCGGGCATGAAGAAGGCTGTAGCAGAGTTCGTTTCTCGATGCCTCACCTGTCAGCAGGTGAAGGCAGAGCATCAGGTACCAGCGGGCTTGGTACAGCCCTTGGAGGTTCCGGAGTGGAAGTGGTACGGCATATCTATGGACTTCGTGACTGGTCTTCCACGCACTTCCAGAGGTCACGACTCCATCTGGGTGATTGTTGACCGACTCACCAAGTCGGCACACTTCTTACCCATCAGAGAGCAGGGCTCAGTTGAGAGCTTGGTACGTCTCTACGTTCAGGAGATTGTGCGGCTCCATGGCGTGCCATCATCTATCGTCTCCGATCGAGATGATCGCTTTACTTCCCGGCTTTGGAAGGGGTTGCAGGAGGCGTTCGGGACGCAGCTACGTCTTAGCACAGCTTTTCACCCTCAGACGGATGGTCAGACGGAGAGGACCATTCAGACTCTCGAAGACATGCTCCGCGCATGTGTCCTCGACTTTGGTCGTAGCTGGGAGGACCACCTACCCTTAGTGGAGTTTGCGTACAACAACAGCTACCACTCCACTATCGGGATGGCACCGTACGAGGCGTTGTACGGCCGACCATGTAGATCTCCTTTGTGCTGGACAGACCCTGGGGAGTCAGCACTGGTGGGACCGGAGATGGTCCAGGCCACGACAGAGAAGGTCCAGGTCATCCAGGAGCGGATGAGGACAGCTCAGAGCCGGCAGAAGTCATACGCTGACAGGAGGCGGAGGCCACTGGAGTTCAAGGATGGCGACCACGTCTTCTTGCGGGTCTCACCTCGACGTGGTATTCGGAGATTTGGCTGGGGCGGCAAGTTATCTCCGCGCTTCATCGGACCCTTCCAGATTCTCAGCAGGATTGGTGAGGTGGCTTATCGCCTGGCTCTACCACCTCAGTTGCACTGGGTGCACGACGTCTTCCACGTATCCCAGCTGAGGAGATACGTGCACGACCCGACGCACATCATTGACCATGGGGAGCTTGACGTTGACGATGGGGCGACTTTCAGGGAGGTTCCGGTGGAGATAGAGTATCGACAGGAGTGGGTCCTGCGTGGGCGATCGATTCCTCTTGTGCGCATCAGATGGCAGCACGGGAATCTCCAGGAGAGCACATGGGAGCGGGAGGCTCAGATGCGTGCTCAGTACCCTCATTTGTTTCCCTAGTTTTTGATGTATCTTTATGGGGACGTAAAGCCCTGAGGTGGGAGTAATGTAAAGACCCGTAAAATTCAAGGGAAAATTTTTCTTAATTTTCTTTAAAATTTTACAAAAGCGCGGTTTCAGACGGCACCTGATTCCGAGGCCCGGAGTGCCCAGAATCAATTTCCGAAGTTTGGCTCGGGTACGTTCAGTGAACGAACGAGCGGGAATTCCAAACTTTTGATCCGGTGCTCGGAATTGAAATCTGAGGGCACCGATGAACTCGCAACGTCGAAATTTGCTAAAAGAGACCTTTTCGGAAGTTGCGTTTGTTGCGGGTTGAAAGTTAGTTTTGGGGTTTTTATATTGAGTTAAATAAAATTTTGTGAAGAACAAATTTTATTATAACTTGATAAAACCTACCAAAGGGGGTTGGAAGTGGGTCCCACACCCACTTAACCTCCCTTGGGAGGATTAAGTGTGGTGGGACCCACACGAACCCCTAAACCTTTCATATTCTCCCAACTCCCTTAACGCCTCATTAAATGACTTGAGTTACTTATTTAATTATGGGAGATAATCCTTTTGAATTTCAAACATTTGAAATTCTAGTGTGTTATGTGATAATAAAATAAGATGTTGTCTTATTTTATTTTGGTTAATTGTTTGTCTTCTTGAGAGGTGGAGAGCTTTTTCTTCTTCTTCTTCATCTCTGATGAAGATCACGAAGAACGCTCAACTTGACGAAGAACGCTCAAGTCCCGACGAAGAACGCCGCTCCGCTCTTCTTCGTCTTCCGTGTCAATGAAAGGGGACGCCACTTCTTCCTCGGACAACCTTCGTCGGTGTACAAGTATTCGCCAAAGACGTGTCTCTTCGGACGCACCCCCTTCGTCATCGGATTTGACGAACGGCTACCGCGACGCCCGACCTCCGCGACGTCGACTTCCGCGGAACGTTGAAAATCTTCGAACCTTATACCAAGGTAGGGGTTGTTATTTTATTCTTTAATTATTCCATTTCATGATCGTGGATCTCGCATGTCTAACATGAGGCTTTTGAATGTTTAAGTTGAGTTATTTATTTAACGTGAGGGGGCCGGACCGCATGAACACGGCCGAACCCCCCTCAATCGTTCTTGTTGTTTATTCTTGCGGGTGGAAGCAAAGTGGCGTGGTGCCGTCGCACCATGCGGATAATCGTGCAATTATTTTACGCGACGCCGTCGCGCCACGCCGAGGAAGAATCTTCAAGAACGCGATGCCGTCGCACCGCACCGGACGACGAACACCGCGGCCGGTTCCGGGCCGCGGCGGGACGAGGAGACCGCGGCCGGTTCCGGGCCGCGGCGGGACGAGGAGACCGCGGCCGGTTCCGGGCCGCGGCGGGATGAGAAGACCGGCGGCCGGGCCGCCGGCGTCGGAAGCCGAAGAGGGGACCGGAATTTCCGGTCCCGTTGGAGAAAACCGGCCGGCCAGCTGGCCGGCCGGATGACGTTAAACCGGGGAAAATTAATTCCCCGGCCAACGTTCAAAACCCCCTCATTATGAGGGGGGCGGTTACATGAAGGGAGGGGGGCAGCAGCTCCCCGGTTTTATTTCCAGCCGGCCCCCACGTGCGGGGGCCGTTTTCTTGCAAAGGGCGCGGCACAAAGGCCGCGCCGCCATCCCAGGAAGCGGGGGCTTAGCCCCCGCGTGCAGCCACCTCGCGGCGCCAAGCCGCCGCGGCCCCCCGCGTCGCCACGCCGCCGCGGCCCCCCGCGTCGCCACGCCGCCGCGGCCCCCCGCGCCGCCGCGCCGCCGCCGCACCGCCGGCCTGCCGGCCGGCCGGGTCGCCCAGGGGGGGTCGGGCCGGGTCGGCCCGGACCCGGACCCCCCCGTTTCGAATCTTTTTCGGTCTTTTGGCCATAACATGAGCCTCGGACCTCCGATTGACGAACCGTCTGCGGCAACGCGATCCTTGGATTGAGACGGTCGTTTCGGTATATTGCACTCAAGGTTTCGGATTACTTTGAGTTCGGCTGGGTTGGTTCGTTCACGAAACCAACCGGGCCTTCGGAGCGGAAACGCTCATATCTTGAGCTACGGACGTCCGATTGACGTGCCGTCAGCCGTGTTGTGTTCCTCTTAGTGAGACGGATCTTTTGGCATACTCCGCCCGAGGTTTGGACGCAGGTGGAGTACAGTCGGGATGGTTTTTCCTTAAAAACCAACCGGGCCCCGGGGACGAAAATGCCAATAACTCTCAGACCGGGCGTCCAATCGACGCGCCGTCTGTTGCGTTGAGTTCCTGTTGACGATACGGAACTTTTGGATACATCAACTCCGGTCATCGTGACAGTTGATGTATCAGCCTCTTGGCTCGTGGAGCGGACTCTCCGAACGAGCTTGTTGTGTGCGGGAACCCTAGTGCTGGCTGCGACTGCTACGACTACTACTGCTACTGTGACTGCGACGACGACAATACAGAGATCCTGTGTGGATTCGACGACGACGACTACAGCACTCAGCGATCCTACGTGGATCAGTGCTACAGGTCCTGTGTGGGCCCGATCCTGTGTGGGTCCTTGCGCTCAGCGGTTCTGTGTGAGCCAGCGCCTACAGGTCCTGTGTGGGCCCGATCCTGTGTGGGTCATTATGGGGGTTAGTTACCTATCGATCCTTCGTGGGTCCGACGACTTAGATGGATCAGTGATCATCTTTATCATCCTTGAAGAAGTATACCTGTGTGAGCTGAATCCTATTGCTTTCCTGTGTGGATTGTGTTGTGCAATCTTGTGTGGATTACGTTTTGCTTTCCTGTGTGGAATACGTTTACTTTCCTGTGTGGACTGAGTTGTACTTGGGCTCGGAGGATAGAGCGTATTTGAATTGATGACTTAGGTATATGTATGGGCATATACCTAAGCAGTGTCGGTTATTACTTCGTGATTGTTACATTTCTTCGTGGTTTATCCTTTGTGGATTTGAGAGACTTTCAGGGGTCTCGGGGTCCCTACTGAGTAGCTTATACTCGCCCCTGCACGGGCTTTGCCCGCACTACGTTGTGTTGGTTGCAGACGACGGACAGCGTTGACCTTAGCTGAGGGTTGCAGAGCGGGACGGTACTCGGAGTTGGACCACTGGGCGGGACGTGCTCGGAGCGGACGACGGGACCCGTGGAGCAGAGGAGCTATCTGTACCCACCCTTCAGGTGGGATTTCCAGTGGACAGCTCGGTGTAGCGGCATTTACTTTTCAGTTGCTGTTTTCCCTTTCGAGTTGTACTTTACTTTCAGTTTTGGGTTTGTATTCTGGCCCATTTATTTTTCCGCACTTTCAGTTGTACTCTGCTTTTGTTTAGTGTTTACTTTCCGCTTGCTGACTCTGTGGTGTTTGTTTACTTTACAAAGGCAATGCCTTCCCTTTTTACCGGGATTTACGCCTTGGTTCTAGTCGCCAGCCCCTGGCCTATGGAAGGCGGGCTTGGGGTAGTCACGGCACGGACCCCGAGGGCGGGTCGTGACAAGATTTATTAACATAAAACGATGGAAACTCTAACCATACAGTTTAATTTCATGTGGTGAGGAAAAATGAAGTTTTTTCATTTTCAAGTCGTGGGACTAGGACCTCATGCCATGCGGTTTAACATCGTGTGACAAGAATGAAGATTACATGAAGTTTAATGTCATAAAACGTAGATGTATATGGTTCTATGTAGTTTAACATCATGTAACAAGGAAGTTGGTTTTTACAAATTTTAATGACATACAACCAAGATGTACTCTTTTTTATTAAATATTGTTTTTCTTCATGAAGATTGCATTGCTTAGAGTTTTCATAAGTTCTCCATACATAGTGATTAAGGAATATGATCCATTAGAGTAGACCTTATGTATGGATTAAGGTCCTTCCCACATTGGCTCATGTTTTGGAGGCTTCGTTCCTTGTATCATTGGAGACTTAAGGACCAATACCAATTCTCCTTAGAGGAATGATTGAAGGAAAACTTTCTTATTAAAATCTCATGCTATTCAATTATGATAGAATTATAAATGATGCAATTCATGTAATCTCTTTTAATCCAATCACTCCAGCTTATCTAGCAGTTTCTAGGACTACTCATCTGTAGATAACTGATCAAAAACCACAACTGAGAGTGAATGAAATTGACCTTAAATGGGAAATACTACTTCTGTTCTATATACCTATGAGTATGGAGTTGACTGTGTTGCAATATGGGTTGTAGTACAATAAGCTGATAAGGCATGAAAGAGTTTATTAGGCCAATTTTTTTACTTTCTCCACCATTTTTTGATTATTTTGGAAATGTTTCTTTTTTAAGCCTATATCTCTCCATTTACCGCTTCATGATAGCAGGATGAATGGTTGTAATTGATATTGCATTCCTAATATAACGTCCCTACCCTAGTTGAACAAAAATTGGTGTCATTTTCCATCAATATGGAATGAGGGACACCAAATATGGTAATAATATTTTCTTTAAAAAATCTATCAATGATATTGTCTTGGAATTCTTTAAGAGATATTTCCTCATCCCATTTTGAGATGAAATCAGTAGCAGTAAGGATGTACTTGAACTTCTTAGCCATATATGGAGGATACGGTGACACTACATGCATTCCCCATATAACAAATGGAATGTAGTACTTAGCAGTATGTAGCAACTCTAGGGGATGATGAATGATGTTTGTATGAACCAGGAAGGGATGACACATCTTAGTGAAATCTATAAAATCTTGCATCATTTAAGGCCAAAAGTATCCAAGCCTTTAGATATGATTAGAAATCCGTTACCCAAACTGGTAGGAACCCCAGGCTCTTGCATGTACTTCTTTTATGAAATCTAGAGTATCATCCCCATCAATACATCTGAGTAGAATTTAATTGAACCCCCATCTATAGAGCATCTCATGGTGATTTGGAATATCATAAAGAGTGAAATTAATAACTCATCTTTGAACATAATATTTTCCAATTTTATCTATTGGAAGTACTTCATCGTGGAAATATACTATGATGGGTGGCATCCCTCCCATGGTAGGACCAAATGGTTTGGGAATAGGACTGATTTTTTAATTGACTTCCTATATCCTGACTGGAACAAATGGTGAAAGCATGTGATGATAAGAAATGATGGTGATTTTTTCATCCTGATTCGAATCTACCAGTGTTATAGTAACATTTTACACTGCATAATATTTAAAATTTTGTGACAGTGGGATATAATACAATGCTGGTTCTGAGGAAAATTCTTTCATTAACCCTCAAACATAATCACATAGGCGGATTAGTTCTTAATTTCTTATGGAATAATCCCCATTGATCTATTTGACTACCAATACTTAATCTCCCTTCACCTCCAGGGGATCCAATGATACTTGGTGCAAAAATTATAGACCTACAATCAGAGCCTGATATTATAACTCATTGTTCATTCTGCCATATGATGATAGGAAGAGTATAGAAACACATTATTTTACTACTTTCTGAGGAATGAACTGTACATCCCACAATTTCAGAATAACTACCCACTATTTCAGACATCCTATCAACATAGTACAAGTGAGGATTGATTTCAGCGGTTTATTATGAGAGACCATGTTGACCTTTTGATTCTCTAAGTAGTTCCTCAACATATAAATTATGAAGATAAATTCTAAGAAACTCTTCGCAATATTTGAATATCGAGACTCTGCATCGATCGTGGTTTGAATGAGATAATAAAGTCTCTTTTCATTCACCACATCATTCTTTTTCCTAAGGAAGGCTCCCAGTGACCACTCTAAGGATGTCACACAAAGAATGAGAGGTTTTTATTCAATAGGTAGAATCAATACCAATGGACTCAACTGATATTTTTTTAGGGTATCAAATACCTCTTGGTAGTCATTGGTCCATTGATATGTGCCCCCTATCATCATCAATTTTGTGAACGGAAAACACTTTCCTACCAGATTAGCTATGATGCTCTAGATATAGGCCAAGTGTCCATGATGTACTCTCAACTCATTCATGTTTTGAGGAGAAAACATGCCATGAATATCCATGGTCTTCTCAGGATCAACATTGATTCTGGGATGGAGTACAAAAAATGGATAAATTTTCCCAAGGATACCTCGAAAGTACATTCCAATGGGATTATCATCAGATTATCCTATCAAAAAATGGTGAATATTATCGCCAATTCAGTCAAGTGATCATAACATTTTCTGTATTTGACCACTATATCAGTGACATATAATTCAATAAATTTCTCAAAGAATATATCAAATATGTGGTGCATTTCACATTGATATTCCACACCATCTTTCTTCAAGCCAAAGAGCATCACTTGATAGAAAAATATTATTTGAGGGGATTTGAAGGCTATATATTCCTCATCTTCTAGGGCTATCTATATTTGGTTATACCCAGATCATCCATCCAGGAAGGGGAGAGCTTCAAATCTAGATGTTTCATCAATCAAGAGTTCTATGATTGGAACTAGGAAGTCAGCTTTCAGAAAATATAGGTTGAGATCTCTCAAATTAATGCGAGCTCTGATTTTCATATTGTTCTTCTTCCATGGGACAATATTGGATAACAATAGTGGACGTTTCACCTCTCAAATGAATTTATCTTTAATTAGCTTGTCAACTTTAGCCTCAATTTTGGAGGTGTGAGTCAGGTGCGTTCTCCTTTCTACTTGATTATATCCCCAATGCTCTTCTGGAAAACCCAAATGATGGGTAGCCACCTTGGGGTCAAGGCCTGGAATTTTTGAATAATTATAAGAAAACACATGACAATGTTTCTTCAACAAGGAATTATACACATCTTTCTCTTTTTTAGTCATGTATGCACTAACCAGAGTGGGCTGTTAGTATTTCTCTATAACCATATATATTTCTTTGAGTTCATATACAGTGGTGGAGAAACCTTCCTCAAATGCTGGAGGGGAATCCACGAGGTCTCCCTATTATTCTTCTTCTCCATGTGTTTCTTATTAATACACTTCTTAAAGGGTAAGTGACGAAGCAATACTTTCAGAGATAGGGGAGGAGTCAGTATTTTAACATCCTGAAGAGGTGGAAACCATCTCTGGCCCAACTGATGATGAGGGGTCTTTTTGAAGTTGTGAGGGGAATATGATGGGATAAGAATCAACATCCCAATATTTTTCAATCAGTGAAATAACTTATTATAGACAAGGTAATAAATCATAGACTTGATATTGTTTGGGGGATGGATAGAAGACATCTACATATAGGATTTCATTACTGCATGGTGAATCAATGACTTCTCCTATGTTTTCAACCTCGGTTTTCACAACTGACATTATGGATGGCATTTAATGAGTTCTTGGATGTGAGATAACCCTTTTAATTTGATTAATGGATATCACATAATCTACATTGGATAATTGAATGGATTATGTGGTATCTTTTCTAGACCATTCAGAGCATTGATTCTTGTAACATCATTCACCATGGACTTTTTTCCCTTCATGTGATAGAACTCATCATAAATATACTGAGATTCAAATATTTTGAATGGGGCCTTATCATCATGTTATGTCCCAATTTTATAATTGATGCAATATTTGTGACATTGGTTATATTATGATGGAATTGATGTGTGCTGATGTAGCCTAGGGCTCCCCAATAAAATGTTGAATGATAAGTCTTACCGGATAACCATGAACTCTAAATCAGATATTAGAACCCCAAAATCAGTTCGGAGTGTAATTTCACCAAGTAGTTCATGTTTTTTCTTTTGTAACCATGTAACATTAATTTTGAGGTAGAAAAATGGGATTCAGTGGGGGCCAATCCACAAAGTGTTTGAATGGTATTTGACTCCTCATAAAATATCAATAATGGCTCTTTGAATATTAATATTAGTGATCTTTCTAGATATATATAAAAGTATTTAATGTGTCCATGTATGTAAACATCCTTATCCTGGTCCATGAAAGATATAACTGCATGGAATTCATTGAGGATATTCTCTATACGATAGACCTCTACTGCAGTAACCTTGGTTTCAAAATCTCGAGGGATTTACAATGCCTCAATAAGTGGTTCCCAAAGATCTTTTGAAAAATTTAGATGATCGAGGATGTATAGCTTTACTGGTACTTGGGTCAGTTGATTCAACACACTATACTTTTGATCCATAGGTTCGTGTTTTCCAATATGGAGATGCTATTTTTTGGTTCCTTTTATGTTGCTTCTCCTAATGTGGATGAACCATTTGTCGAGGCATAAGCTAGAAATACTTATTCTCTTATTGGATTTGGTTGGATAGGTCTAACCACTCACTGAGAAGGTGGTGGTATAGCCTCTAATCTACCTTCCAAGATGATCATGTCATGATAGATCCTCTCATGTGTGGAAAAATTCCCTTTTTCTTATCGATCCCATTAGAGGGATCTCCCACAAGTTTATGCTGCATAAATAGTTTGAGCAAGGCTGCGTTCAGAGTAGTGGATTATATAATTCCCATATCTTCCTTTATATCCATGACCTCGATGAACTCTTCCCTATGATCTCAAATCAAGTACGGGGAATTCATGTTCATAATCAAAATCATCATTTTCATAGGGATCCATTAAGTGAATAACGTCAATGAAATAGAATATCATCTCATCATCCGATGAAGATTCATCTTGACAGGTCAATTCATGTTGTTCCATTTGTTGGGTCGTTTCCCATGCTTTTGAGAATATTGGAATGAATTATGCTATGTTCCGGGACAACTTTGTCCTTAACACAAACTCACCTTGTTTTTTTCCTCCATATACATTCAACTATGATGACACTTTGAGTACTAGCCTTTAGAGGAATGATATTTCGATGAATAAAACTTTTTTTATAACAGAGTGACAGGAGACACAATTTATTATTTCAA
This sequence comes from Viscum album, assembly GCA_963277665.1. Lineage (NCBI taxonomy): Eukaryota > Viridiplantae > Streptophyta > Magnoliopsida > Santalales > Viscaceae > Viscum > Viscum album. The sequence goes on from OY728162.1 coordinate 817,749,872, forward strand.
TTGTACTCATATAATGGAATGACATCAGTTTATTGTTTTCTTGAGCATCCAATCATCGAATTTCTGAGCATTTTTAATTTGGACTTCGGACCATTCTCCTTCGTCCTCTAGATCGGTAGCAACAAGACATGCTACCTAGGCTAGTAGATTTTTTATCTTCTCCTACTGGGATTCCACCATATTCTATAGGAGATCCTTAAAAACACTCTTGTATGAGGTTCCAAAACATTTTATGGAAGGGGAAATTATTTGGGAGGTCCTAGTCTCCTTATTTATTAAGTTTCTTTGGACGTTGAACCTGAATTAAGTTATTTTCCGAACCTAAGATGAATTATTTGGGGACTTGGTCATTTTTAAAAGAATACACCTTGTTTTTAAACTCCTAAAACTATATCTGACTATGATATTTTTGATCACCTTGTTGACGTGGTCTTTGCTGCTGAAACTCAGGAGGTGGACGCCTACGTTATGATGAGGGTTTTTAAGTAGGATCAGATATAATGGCATGATTTAGTGCGAATGTATTGACATCTTCTTTTTCTTATCTTCTTTCCGAATCTCATGGAATTAATCAGGATTTTCTCTAGTATATTTTATGATGTTTTCCACCTATTGATCAATGGATCCTAGATCCTAAAACCCTCTTTTGTATTTAGTAGGGATTAATGGCGTGTATAACTCATCATGTGGATTTAAAAAAATGGGCAATAAATTTTACTGAGGGAATTTTATTTTCAATGAGTATGTTAATGCTTTCCACCAAGCGATGAAATATGAAACTATTTAAATATCCCTTTGATTGTAGTTTGTTAGATTGATGATCATTGTCTTCTGCATCATTGAACTAAACTGGAAAAGGTGTTTCTGATGGAGATCATTCTATCAAGTATTCTATTGAAACTGAAATATTTTATATTAGATGAAGGTTGTCCCCTATAATGATTTCACAAAACATCTGAGTACCAATACCTATTGTTACTCAGGGGGTCCCCATAATAAGATCATAGTGAGAAAAAAATCATCAAGTGTTGCTCCAGATCTTTTGATCCATTGAATATTAGAAATATGAGATTACAAATGTTTAGTGGAGGAGGGGGTTAGATCCAACCATTTGGGATAAAACTTATTTTTTTGTTTGTATTGGTGCACGTCATCCTTCTATATCTTCTAATTGATATTTAAATGACTCAATGGTGTTCATAATATTTTTTAGAATATCTAAATAATCAAGGAACTGTATAGGTACCGAAGTTGGAGCCTAGACTGGTGAGACAACTAACAATACCAATGGTGGTGGCCATGCTTGTATTTTTCTTTTGTTAACCCATAGGTACATGCCTATAAGGGAGTTATTAACCATTTTTATAGATGTGTTCCCAATAGAGGGAATTAATTATCCCTATCAGTAATTTCCACAAACCCTCTTTGCTGAGGTTATCTTGTAGGATGTGCTAGGTGATGATCTTCTTGTGAAGTATATTTGGTAGGAATGATACTTCAGTGTAACTCTACATTGAGTCTTCTCAACACCATCATCTAATCCTATTTCTATGAAAATGATTCCTTAAGAAAAAGGGATTTTCAATCTCTTAGAGAAAGATGAGACATGGTCTGATGTTTACCTTTTTCCTAATTAGGTTCTTCTCGAAGAGGTGGAAGTTTATTATTCAAGAGGATACCTAAATTTTGGCTAAGCCAATGATTTTGGGTACAAAAACCTCTATAAGATTCTATAGTGTGGACCAAATTGTGAAAAATAACCTCATATTATGACTCCCCTAAACAAGACTCATTTTATAGAGGATCTTCTATGATGGAACTGATGACAATCAATGACACATAATAAAATACTAGTATTCTCTCATTATATTTTTGAGATTTAATTCTTTTGTTCCCTCTATGAGACATTGTCCTACTATTTTCTAGTTCCCCAAGAACATTTTGGAAAATAGTAATATGAAGGAAATACTTGGATAATTCAGTTGGGCATTTATTTTGTGGCTTTTTCCATGATTGGGAGAAAACTCACTTCTTCTAAGGATGGGATTGTGAATTTGAAAATGCCTCCAGCCCTATGGGATGAGGATATTATTATTTTTCTTTAACAGCCCTTTATAATCTATTTTGTTAATCCCATGGTTGAGTTTAAAAATACCCCAATCCTATGGGCTAGGGTGGATCCTAAACTGCTATGGCTGATATCCACACAACTGCTCTTCTGATTTTACAAATTTTAGTCTGAACGTTAGCTGGGTGCATTATCCGACACTCACTTAAATTGCCTTCTTCAGATGAGCATTGTGCTATTTCATTAATTTATCACAATTTTATGGATCGAATCCTATAAAAGGGAGGGTTTCTCAGTGTTTTCAAACACATTATGAATTTTTATCTCAATATACTTCTCTCTTTAGGCCTGACTTTGATGGAACCAGTCGAGGCATGTTCTTGCAGATCATCTCCTTGGTTATGAATAGGATTTATTTGTTGTAGTCGGCCTGGGGAAATATCATTCGATGAGACAAATTTTTGTGTTCTATTATAGATTTAGAGTCTAGTGAAATAACATGATCCATGTGAACCCCATCTTATAATATGAAAACTAGATGGGCTATATGCGATGAATCATCACAACCTCAAAAATGCATTGATTCATGCATGTAGAAGTGATCCTTGTTAATTTTAAATTTGTGGATGTCAAGAATCTTGGAGAGATGTAAAGTCAATTTGTCACTACAATCCTTTTATTACCTTGACATTATATTGATATTCTTCACATGGTAATACCTTTTCTTTTAGATAATGAATATTCTTCTATATGTTGAGGCAGATATCATGAATAGAGAATTATACCAACATCTCTGGAATATTGTATTGAGAGGTGGACAATGCCCCGAAAACGTTTGGTATTTAACCTTTATCCAGCTGTTTCCTAATTTCCAACATATCATTTTCCTCTTTTTCTAGAGGTTTTTCTACTTTATTGGAGTAATTTTGGTGTTTTCCTATTGATTTATCAGAATTAGAAGGATCGGTATATAGTTCCTCTGTTGCATTGGAAGCTAAATGGCCTAAGGGTGTTTTGAATAATGATTATAATCTTGGGTTTTTATTTCAGTTGAGAATGAATTTCACCCACCTATGACAAGGCATCATAAATTATTGACCATGTATTTTAATGTGCCTCATGATAATAAGGATTTTCATCACTATATTGTCAGTTTGAGAATTAAATTGACAATAAAAATCTCTAAGGTGGAGAGAACATTTGTAGTGAATTCCATCATGAGTAGGATCACCATTTTTGAATTACAGAAAGGGATAAATACTCATTATCATCGGTCTTCTGGACCTGCATAGGGTTTCTGTGGCTCTCACCCAAAGATAGTTTCTCAAGATTAAACAAATTGTAACGATGAAAGATTTTATGAAGAAGTCTCTAATAAGGAAATTTAGATATACTGCTATGACTCCAATAATTTAATAATGGGAGGGTAGGATCTTGAACTAAACCAGATAAATGTCTGTGGGATTCAATAACTCTAGTATTAAGTGGATCCAAATAAGAAACCATCTCTTTATTTTCCAACAATGTATGATAAGAGATATTTTTGGATGCCTTCTTTCAAGAAGTTGGGCCCACTTTTTGGGAAATGTGGTTATCCTAGAAAGGTGTATATTCCTGATTTTGAGTTTCTGTAAAAATAGTCTGATTATCTCTAAATAGAATGGAGTTCATGTACCCAATCTGGTGGTCCATATGATATGAGGCGGTATGCCCCATAACCCTCCTATACTGGAATAGAGGTTTGTATATGCTCCGAGATGGCATGCTGATGAGTCATCCCAGGTATGGAGATAGAATTATTTGTCAGTCCCTCTGGTTCTGCTGAATATTCCATTATGATATTCTAGAACACTTTCAGAATATGTGTAGGAATTTTTGTCTGCCCTTTCACCATTTTGAAAACGTACTTAGTGAATTCTGTGGCTAGAATAGGAATATACATCCATTACATATCCGTAGTAATTGTATGTACCAATTTCTACCCTCCCTTTCCTATAAGTGGATACTAACAATACTCATGTGTGGTGGAAGAGAGTTGAGTTTTCCCTAGGTTAGTTATAGTATATTTCAAATAGACATCTCTGAGTGATGCCAAATGAGACTCTTGGAAGGATTGATGGATACTAGAAGGTGTATGTTCCTTACTATTTTTTTCTTCCAAGAATGGTCGGGGGACTTATTTATGTTATTTTATAAGAGGCTGTTGTTTTTCTTGGTGATTGTAGGCATGTTTATATTCCTCCTTACAAACTTCCACCGCATTTGGTTCATGGACATCATTAAATGCTTCTAGACGAGTTTTATGGATAGATGAAAGATTGTAATAAGGTCTTTGTTTCTACTCACAACACTCCGCCAGATCTGGATGGTGATATTGGTTTGGTGCCTCCAGACGATTCTACTAGATGAAAAAATTAAAGAGGATGGGTGTATATTCTTGGTGGTTGTTTTTCCATCAAAATGGGTTAGTGGACTTCTCCAGAGGAGAAAAATCTACTAACATGATCCCTGTTGTCCAGCTATTGTCCCTGATGGGTTTTCTTACATTCATGGGTCTGAGGGATCCGGGATGAATAGAAAAAAATAAAATTGTCATCATGTTGAAGGTTTGTTGCCGTGTGATGTTAGTGGTAGTGATTGTTAGAAGGATCCTTTGGGAGGACCCCTATGTAATTTTAATGAGGCCTTCGATATCCTGTTGGTTGACCTCCATGGAATAGGGGATGGATTAGTGATTTCATTACAAGTATAATCTCCCAAAACATTTGAAGACGTTGGTTGGAAAAGTTTTCTTTTGGTCCACCAATCATCGCTAAATAGACGATTGGGGGTTATTGATGATCTAAAGGTCATGTCATGCAGCCTCCATGGTCATGATAGTACAATGCTGATGGAACTCTTAGAAATTGTGTTAGAGACCCATTGTTGAAGATACTGAGTCAATGATGGAATCCTTCGAGTGGATGAGGATCTATATTGAGTGACTTCTGAGGTATTAACGGGTGTAAACTTGAAGGAGTCCATTTGTAATGAAGGGAGTTCTTGGAAGAAAGTGGTTGCATATACAAAAAATATAAACAATGATCTTTGACAAAGTTTCATCATTTGGATGATAACATGCGTGATTTATTACCTTTTCTAGCCCTATTTTATCAATTAATAGGTGTGTGATATATGGGTAACACTATCATCTCATTTAATGATTTATTTCGGGATCACAAATTTTTATATTTCCTTTAGAACATGTGTTTGGGTTAGAAATTACTATTTCCAAATGGTTTTCAATAGATTTGTTTATAATACTCAGAACACCCAACCGTTTTGTATCCAATGGGACCTATTTTCCAAAGGTATATGTTCGTTAGGTTTTTCGATGTACGATACCTATGAACACCTATTGGTCGATAGGATGAGAGGCTGGTCTCATCACACACTTTTGGGGGAATTATTTCCCACTCATGGAATCTCTTATTAAATTAAGATATGTTCATGAATCCTTATTAATTTACCAAGAGTAATGTAGGCTTCCCTTAAAATTTTTAATCAATTATTAGCATTTGTGTAATTCAAAATCTTCTGTATATATTTGAGGCTCTTAATTAATGGAGATATCTATATGTATTCAAGGTTCTCCATCAATGGAATCCAATCATATACTTCATAGAGATCCATTGTTCATTATTATGAAAATTATAGTATTTAATCCACTCAGGGGGCCAATCTAGAATTTATGATCATCAAGGTATACGAAAGTCACTGTAAATATTACCTTCATCTAGGGAGATCAAATTTGATTTTCCTATTGGTATCGAACCCATAAAATGAGCTACCTATGCATCCTCATGAAAAAGAATTGGAAGCCACATAGTCCTGTTCCACTTAATGGGACACATCATATCTTTCAAGGACATTTGATAAGGAACCAAATATATAGTTTAATGTCCTGTGGTAAGGACATCTAGGTGGAAGTTACCAAGTCAAAGATTCGTGTGGGACTTATGTCAAAAAATACTAAGGAAATTGGATGGAATATTAGATCTTAAGTTTAATTAGACCCTTCTGAGGACATGAACCAAAGAGAACATGGTTGATTTGGTATGTTGTGTTTGAACCTCAAGGAGGCTTCCTACATATCCCACGTGGATTGGAATCAAATCCCATGTACTTTGGTAACTCTCACAGTGGAGTATGACCCTTTGATAGAAATAGGTTGGGGATTACTCCTACCTAGAATGACCTTGTAATAGGGTTCATGAGAGATATATTAACTCATGATGATTTAGGAGGATTTAATTTGGGGATTATTCCTTAGATGGATTCTGGGATTAAGGGAATTAGGGTTGGAATCCTCAGGATGATGTCTAGTGAGCTTGGGACCAATGTGAATGCTTTATATGTATCCGAGTTATGGTGGGAATCAGAGTTCTTGTAGATCATTCCTTCAGGTGGATTGGGTGTATGTTGTGATCATTACGAACCCTTATGCCTCCATGAGTCATGCTCAGTGTGAGAAACAAGAGGATGTGAAAGATTCAACAAACCACACACTTTCTCCTCCACTAATGGCAGAGGCCACAGAAAAGAGGAAGAGGTCATTGCTACAACACTTCCCCTTATTGTATTTACATTAGATGACGGTCCTATCTAAGGTAGTGATAAACATGAAGGGTGTTGAGAGGAGTGATACTGTAACCTTATATGTGAAAGGATAGGGGTTAAACTAGGATAGATTCCCTAAAATAGGTCATGTAGTGGGGAGGGAGACCTTTCATTTGTCGAAATGAAAATCAGGTGTGAACAGTACCCTCCCTACTAGGGGTCGAAGGCTCCAGATCATAGAGATGAGAAGGGGAATACATGGTATGAACCCTAATCCTCCAAAACTGAGAACTACACAACATTGTCTCTAGAGTAAGGGTATATTTGACTATAAATATCCAAATCAATGAACACCTTAAATATCATTTCTATGTGGTAGGAAAAGTGTGAAAAAAACAATGATGGTAGATATCCAAATCCAAATGGGAGACACACTGATGTGCCTTTCCCAAAGGTCATATAAACCAAGAGGTCTTGGTGGAGGATTAAACATTGTATCTTTCAGAAAAGGGATCCAAAGATGGAGAATCCCAAGCATGAGTGGCTTAAAAGAGGTCTTAAATAATATCTTGCATAGGTCCTGAGCATAGGTGGTCTGTGTAGGTATTCTACATAGGTATGCCACATATGTATACCACATAGGTCCTAGGAGGAATTTTTTTCCTAAAACTAGAAGTATAATTCTATTAAATCCTGATATGCCTTAGTAAATGTAATAATGAGACAAAAACACTTGGGTCAGGTTTTGACATAAGCGCCCTGGGTGTCCCTTATTGTCCTTGGAGGAATCCCATGTAGGTACTTTCTTAAAGAAAGGACCTTGTATAGGTGACTTCTTCTTATAGATGGAGGGTACTGAAACATGTATATTGAATTTTAGACCATGTAGGGACTTTTAACTTACTTATCCATTTCAATTCTATATTCTCATTTGTTTTATAGAGCTAGATGATAATATTCAGGGGACCTGGGCGAATGAGCATCAAAACAAGAGATTTATGAGTTCTTTAAAAAATTATTGTCGAAATTGGATTCCAAAGGTTCCTATTTATAGTAAAGTGCGGGACTTTTTTGAAGGGAGTTTGTCAGCATATGAATTGGGCATGGGTCAAAAATGCAAATCTTCTACGCATGGGTTTAAAAATTACACAGCCACGTAGTTCTTCGGCATAGGGGTTGTACCTTTAGGCTACATTGGCATTACCATCGCTAGTCTTCTAGTGTGGAGGTGGTATATGTAATTACATGGTGTAGATATACCGTGAAGGGGGGGGGGGGGGGGTTGAACCACTGATGCAAACGTACTTATCCATACCGTGGTGGTTGTTACCCTACTCAAGATCTATGGTGGGATGTTGTCTCGACCCTTCAGGATAGCGGCTTTGCTACTGTCACTGACCCCACATGAAAACTGTAGAGTCACACTGTGAACTTTTCGAACCCAGTTAATGACATTTTCGGTCATAGTTCTACGAAATTCTTGTATTCTACCTCGATCATAAAGATAATTTTTACTCAGACTTTTCATTGGGGGTCTAAGTGAGGATCATATCATTAATTCTGCGGAGAAGTGTACGGAACACATTTCATGGTGTCTACAAATTTCCTAATTCAGTATTTATTATTCATTGACATTCACACTATCATATATATATATATATATATATATTACAGGGATTATTTCTAGACACCATTGGTGGTGGATTACCAACATAATCTCACACCTTACTCAGAACGCCATTGGAACCCATGTAGACTTCATGAATTAATGTATGGATAATTGAAATATCCATGCTATTGATAATTGATCTATTTTACTTATTTATTTGAGCATGGGAGAAGAGGATGTTCAGACCAAGTTGGAAGGATAAGGAAGTAAGAAAAGGTTCCTGTTATAGAGTGTTGTCTTTTTTTTTCAAAGAATCAAAATCAATTCACTTTCTAAAGGACTTGTAAAATCAGACGATGCATTGCTGATTTGTATTTCACAATCATCACAAGTTTGGAGAACTTGTGGTGCAATCTGTATGAAGGATTGGGAGAGTAGTGAACTATTTTTTTTCAAAACACATTTCGACATCATACTATCAAAAAATGACAAAGGCAAGAAGAAGGCGCACAAGTGGTGGCGCACAAGTGGTGGCATGCAAGTGGTGGAACGCAAGTGCTATAGAGGTGTGCAAGTCATATTTCAAATAGAATTATTTCAGAAATATGGAAAAGGAAAGAAAGTGGCATGAAATTCAAGTGTAACACACAAGTAATGGCGCTCAAGTATTGGCACACAAGTATTGGCGCGCAAGTATAGGCCCTTAGGTGTTCCACGCAAGTCAGATTTCAAACAACATCATAACAAAATATGACAAAGGAAAGAAAGTGTCGTCAAAAGTGATGGAGCAGCGTGCAAGTTTTGGCGCGTAAATATATAAGGTGCATAATTCACCAAAATGCCTATAAATAGACGACTTGCATCCCCATTTTTTGAGGCTCAATACTTTAGAAAGAAATTGGAGCTCTGATCATGCAAGTAGTAGAGTGGGATCTGAACATGCATGTAGTAGAGGGTGTCCTGCACGTTGAAGTGGTGCACAAGCTAAGGGTTATTTATTTTCCGCACAAGTTTTGTCGTGCAAGTGTAGCTGAACAAGATTTGTCACGCAAGTGTAGCCGTGGAAGTTTTTCCATGCAATTTGTGTCGTTCATGTTTCCAGAGGCATGAAAGATGGGATGTACGTTTAAGAAGTTTGATAAGTATAAATCAATGGTGGCGCGCAAGTTTTGAGTTGTCCCCAATAGTGGCGTGCAAGTAGTGAATAGGTGCGCAAGAAGGTGGCACGCAAGTAAGGAGGTGCACAAGCAGGGAGTGGCACACAAGCTGTTTACCCTAGAAAGTTCTTACCAGCTTCTGGGTAGGATTGTGAAGAAGTGTTTTGAATGATTTAATTTGTGTAAGTTTATTATGAAGCACATAATTGATACATTACCCTATTTGTGCTAAGAGGGAGAACACGTACTGTTGGATTGTTTTCAAAGTGCTACACGAGTGTAAGGGTATATCGTACTCATTTTATTCCAAATAAAAGGATTGTTTTCTAGTGGATTGTGTGGTATGGGATTGTTTCTGTACCATACCAAGGACTTAGCTACTCTTGTTGAGTAGTGAACATTGTAAATATTGTGTTCATGTGGTTTTGTGTGTTCAGCAGGGAAGAACTCTTTAACAGAAGGTGAAGGTTATTTCAAACAACAGGGAACATAAAAAGAAAAAGATATCGCTGATTCACCCCTCCCCCTCTCAGTGATACTTGGATCATAACTGCGAACATCAATTGGTATCAGACGGACATGTTCCCTTCGATTATTCTTTACTCAAGTGGTTGCAGAGATGTTGTGATGGAGAATATAAAATGTGTGAACAGTAAGGGGATTCTGATTTTTGATGGAAAGAACTATCACATCTGGAAGGACAGAATGATGCCTTATCTTATGTCTCTTGGATATGAATTTCTTGAAACTACAACATATGGATTTCCTACTATTGATGACAAGCTTCCTCTTACTCTTGTCGATAAGAAGAAGCCTACGAATTATGGAAGGACTAAAAATGCATTACTCTCATCTCTTTATAAGAGTGAATTTTTAAGAGTGAAAGGTGATGCTACAACTAATGGCATCTGGGATAAGTTAAAGAACATCTATGAAGGAAATACAAAAGTGAAGAAGTCAAATCTACAAATATGGAGGTTGAAGTATGAAGACTTGAAGATGGGAGAATCTGAATCTATTGGGGTCTTCTTTACTAAGATTAATGACATTTTCGGTACAATTAGATGTCTTGGTGAAACATTGAAGGATTCTATGGTTGTTGAAAATATCTTGAGAATTCTTCCCGATAAGTTTCTGAAGATGAGGTATGTAAAACTTTTGATGAAATTTTATCCTTGTTTTCTAAAAATGGGAAAATCGGTATAGGGAAATACAAGGGGAAACTTCCCATAAAATGTTTTGAGTGTGGAGAAGTTGGTCACTTTGCGGCTAAATGTCCTAAAAAGAATAAATAAGACAGTGAAGATGATGAAAGAAGGACAAGAATGTTGTGGAAGAATCAAAATGACAACGACAAATATTTTTCAAAGGGTAAGGATAAAAAGTACTTTAAATCAAAACGAAGAATCTTTTTATCTAAAGATGAAGAAGAAGAGGATAGGGAAGCTAAATATGATAAATCATTTGCTAAAAAAGATAGAGAGTATACCTTTATTGAAGTAGTGATTAATGAAGATTATGAGAGAAAAAGTTTAGAAGAAGAAACTCAACTTGAATATCATTTGAAATAAGAGTTGAAAGAATGCTTGAGGAAGATCAGAGGTCTTGAGAAAGAAAAAAAGAAGCTGATAAATGAAAATTCCACATTAAGCATTCAAAAAGGTTTTACTGATGAGAAAATAAAAATGGAAAAGAAGATTGATGATCTGAAAGATTCTCTTGAGAATACAATGAATCGTAATGATCATCTTGAAGTAAAGATAAAGGAAAAAAGAAGAAGAGTTGGAACTTGTCCCATAGAAACTTTAAAATGCTAATGAAATGATTATCAGTTTCAAAAATTCTATCTCAGAAGTTGGTGAATGTTCTAGTAAGAATGAACGAAACAAGGATTCACCAAATTTACCTTCAAAGGTCAAAATGAAAGACATAACTAGTTTTGATATGAACAAGGCTCGAAAGACCTTGTATGTTGTCAAAGTCAACAATGATGAAAAATCAGAAGTGCATAAAAATCACGAGTCAAGAAAGACTTCATATGCTTCTGGGGCTGTAAAATCTGAAATGATAAAGGGAGTTACAAATGAAAACATGATGGTTGATGGTCATCATAGTTCTATTAAGAATGTTTTTGAAAATCATGTTCACAAATTTGATCAGTATATAAGTTTTAGAGGAAAATATTCTTTCTATGGTTATTGCTAGTATTATGGTGGATTCAGACACATGGAAAATATGGGTTGGTTCATCCAACAACGTTACAACTATTCCACATGTTTTGAAAGACAAGGATTTATGGGGAGTAAATCCTTTCAAAATATAAAGTCTGAAAATAATTTTCAGAAGATATCTGAGAGTACTGGTGTGAATGTTGATAATAGGTTCCAACCACTGGAAACTATTTGTGAAAGATGTGATCGACCTGGACACCAGGCCAAGGGATTCCTTAGTGTATTACCATAGCAACAAAAGATTTTTAATAATTCACAAAAGCCATAGTTTTTAAAAATTGAAAAGGGACAGGTCTGATAAGTTTGAAGAGAAAGATTGCATGGTTGTTTGGCTAGAACACATTGACCTGGCTATGAAATTGGAGGAATCACAACAGAAAGTGAAGGAAATGGAAGAACAAAAATATCTAGTTGTTGAAACTGCTTTGAAAGCTACAAAATGAGAATTTCAATGGATTCTTTATTCTGGGTGTTTTTCTCATATGACCGAAGAATTAATGTTGGTGAAGATTGTAAAAGACTTCAAAGAAGTAACTGTTGCATTTGGAAATTATGAATCTCTATAAATCAAAGGTGTTGGATCAGCCATCATCGGAAAAGAAAAAATGAAATCTAAGAAATTATTATATGTTTATGGGTTGAAACAAAATATTTTGAGTGTTTCACAACGCTGTGATGAGGGCAACAAAGTTATATTTAGAAAATATGGGTTCGTTGTGAAATGTGAAAATGATGGAAATATAGTCACAAAAGGCCAACATACGAAAGGAAACTTGTTCCAAGTTGGTGAAGTACAAAATTCTTGTTACATGGGCATGGTGGATTAAAATAAGTTATGGAATAAAAAGCTGGGACATATGTGTTAGAGAAACAGGTGTATGTTATCAAAGTGAGACAGTGTCCATGATATTCTTGATTTATCAAGAAGAAGAGATTGGTGCTGCACTATGTGTGAAAAAGGGAATATTACAAACTCTTTTCTTAAGAGATTTAAAATTCATTCAAAACAACCCTTGGAACATATTCATACCGATATATGTTGACCAATGAGAAAGAAATCAACAAATGGAGATAATTACATCATTACTTTCATTGATGACTTTACTCGCATTACTTGTGTTATATACCTGAGAAATAAGTCAGATGATCTGAAAATGTTTAAGAGATTCATGAGGAAAGTAGAAAAGGAATGTGAGTATTCAGTGAAGAAGATGAAAATAGATAATTGTGGTTATTATAAGAATGAATATTTTTAAAGTTACCTTGAGAAACATGGAATTCGGCATGAGTTCAGTTCACCATACACACCTCAAAAAAAATGGTGTTGCTGAATGAAAGAATCGAACTGTGTTGGAAATGGGGAGAACTATGTTACTTGAACATAGTCTTTCTCATTATTATTGGAGGAAAGCCATGCGCACTGCTGTTTATATTCATAATTGATGCTTCTATAGGCCAAAATCAGATATGACTCCATATGAAATGTTCTATGAAAAAAAACCAAGTCTAAAACATTTAAGAGTATTTGGGAGTTCATGCATCATAAAGAAGAAAGGTGGAAGCCTTGCAAAGTTTTAGGAAATAGGAGATGATGGAATGTTTCTTGGATATTCTTAATAAGGAAGATTATATAGACGTCTCAACAAATAAACATGAAAAAATGTTTATTCTTAAGATGTAAAAGTTACTGAAAATGTTGACAACGAAAAGCAGTCATATGTTGATGTTGAAGTTGAGCAGAAGAGAGAAGATTTTGTTAATGATTCAGATAATGCTGCAGACTCTGTTAATCCTACCCACAAAGAGGAATATGACTTAGAAATCTAGAGTGATGAGGATAAAGTTATAACAACACATCCCAGGCTGAGGAAACTAGTGGAGGCTCATAACATTATTGGATATCAACATCAAAGGGTTCAAACAAGAATAACAAAGAATACTATAATACATACTTCTCTTTACTCTAAAGTTGAACCAAATGATGTAAAGGATGAATTTGAGCATCCAGAATGGGTTCATGTTTTGAATCAAGAGCTTGATCAGATAGATAAGAATGATACTTGGGAACTTGTACCCAATCCAGACAACAAGAACATTATTGGTACAAAGTGGGTTTTCCGGAACAATCTGAATGATGAAGGTAAATTAATAAGAAAAAATGAAATATTGGTTTGAAAAGGGTATTCACAAGTTGAAGGCATCGATTTTGATGAAACATTTTTTCTGTTGTCAATATTAGAAACAATCATAATTTTTCTTTCTATTGCTGGACAACGAGGTTACAAAATCCTTCAAATGGATGTAAAATCTGCATTCTTGAATGGTGACCTTGACGAGGAAGTATTCATTGATCAACCTTGTGGATTTTTTATGGGAAAGGATTGAATTTATGTGTGTATGTTGAAGAAGTCTTTGCATGGGCTAAAATAGGCTTCGAGAGCATGGTATTATAAATTTGATACTTGCTTAAAGAAGATAAACTTTAATAAAGGGAGAGTTGATAGCAATCATTACGTTAAGGAATGTTGGGAGTTTTCACTGATCGTTATTGTTTATGTTGATGATATTATATTTGCTGGAAATAATAAAAGACCGTGTTAATAATTTTCTGATGAGATGAAGAAGTTATTTGAGATGTCCATGATGGGAGAATTAAATTACTTTCTTGGGCTAAAAATTACACAGAAGAAGAATCATGTTTTTCTGTCTTAAGAAAAGTATGAAAAATAAATTTTGAAGAAGTTTGGCATGGAAAATTAGAAACCAGTTTCCACATCAATTTCACTGGGAACCAAGTTTTCTAAAGATGGAAAAGGAAAGGATGTTGATCAGAAAGAGTTTCGAAAGCTGATTCGAAGTATGCTGTATTTGAATGCCTCAAGACCCAACATTGTTTATGCTATCACTTTATGTGAATTATTTCAGAGTGCTCTTAAAGAATCACCCTTGATTGCTGGAAAAATTATTCTCAGATATATCAAAGGCACAAAAGATTCGGGTATTCTAATGTTAATTGGGCACAAAATGTTGATGATCGAAGATACACATTTGGTGGAGTTTTCTTTATGGGGAAAAGTTGGGTTAGTTGGCATGCCATGAAACCGAAATCATTAAATCTTAGCATAGCTGAAGCTGAGTATGTTATCGATACTCAAGCTGCAACTCAACTAATGTGGATGAAGACTCATCTGGAAGATCAACTTGTTGAAGTAAAGCTACCATTGCTCTTGGGTTGTGATAATCAGAGTTCAATCAATCTTAAAAGAAATCCGGTACAACATTCTCATTCAAAACACATTGATATAAAGTACACTTCATCTAAGAGCAAGTGGAGAATAATGAATTAAGGTTGGAGTATGTTACTACATCTAAATAAGATGCTGATATATTCACCAAACCTTTACCGAAATAACCATTTGAAAAATTGAGGTTGAACATGGGTGTCCAACCTCCTTCCCATCAGGGTTAAGTTACATGTTTCTATCCCCACTCTCATCTTGCCTTTGGATAGTGTTGTCATGGGGGATAATTGTTTCATAAATCTATCATTATAGATGCATGTATAAAGAAGAAGTTATGGGTATGCTGTGAATCCAGCATGTTTGTGTGTGAATTATTCTAACTATTAGTTGGTGTGGTTGTAGGAAACAATGTTGTTTTCTAGGAAAGTTGGCGAAGTGAAGGATAATAATGTAGAAGATTGAAAGATGTTCTGAAAAAGTCTGAGGAGGTACACTCATGAGATTTCTTAGTCACTACTTTTGGACAACATGGTTTTTTCTGTCAATATTTATTGTTTCCTACAATGACTTAGCTCACGTAGTCTTATAATTTTTGATTAGTAACCCATTACTTAAGGTTACAAAGTTCAGTGATTTATGAATCATGGTTGACAAAAAAAATCCAAAGGGGGATATTATTGGGAAAAATTTTGACGGATAAGGAATTAATAAATGTTTTCTGTTACAGAGTGTTTTCTTTTGTTGTCAAAGAATCTAAATCAATTCACTTTTTAAAGGACTTTTAAAATCAGACGATGCTTTGCAGATTTTTATTTCACAATCATCACAAGTTTGGAGAACTTGTGGTGCAAGCCGTATGAAGGATAGGGAGAGTAAAGAAGTGTCTTTGGCAAAACACATTTCAATATCATACTATCCAAAAATGAAAAAGGCAAGAAAAAGGCGCGCAAGTGGCGGTGCAAAAGTGATGTAGAGGCACGCAAGTCATATTTCAAACAGAATTATTTCAGAAATATAGTAAAGGAAAGAAAGTGGTGTGCTAGTCAAGAGTGGCCCACATGTATTGGCGCACAAGTATTGGCGTGCATGTATTGTCACACAAGTGTTCCACACAAGACATATTTCAAACATCATCATATCAAAATATTACCAAGGAAAGAAAGTGTCTCGCAAGTGATGGAGCGGAACACATGTTTTGTTACACAAGTCTATGTGGTGCACAAGTCACCAAAATGCCTATAAATAGATGAATCACCTCTTCGTTTTTTAAGGCTCAATACTTATGAAAGAAATTGGATCTCTGATCGCGCAAGTAGTAGAGTGGGCTCTGATAGCGCAAGTAGTAGAGGGTGGTGCGCAAGTTTACATGGCACGCAAGCTGAGGGTTATTTATTTTCCGTGCACGTTTTTCCACACAAGTGTAGCCACACAAGTTTTTCCACGCAAGTGTAGCCGCGCATGTTTTTTCCGTGCAAGTTTTGCCGTGCATGTTACCAGAGGCACGCAAGAAGGGATGCACATTAAAGATGTGTGATGAGTATAAATCAATGGTGGCACACATGTTTTTAGTTGTCCTCAATGGTGGCACACAAGTAGTGAGTAGGCACGCAAGAAGCTGGTGTGGAAGTAGGGAAGCACGCAAGCAGGGAGTGACATGCAAGCTGTTTACACCTGGAGGTTCTTACCAGCTTCTGTGAAGGAAAGTGAAGAACTATTTTGAAGATTTGATTTTTGTAAGTTTCTTAAGAAGCACAGAATTGTTACATTACCCTATTTGTGCTAATAGGAAGCACACACACACTGTTGAATTGTTTTCAAAGTGCTACACGAGTGTAAGGGTATATCCTACTCGTTGAATTCAACATCAAAGGATTGTTTTCTAGTGGATTGTGTGGTACTGTATTGTTTCTGTAGCATACCAAGGACGTAGCTACTCTTGTTGAGTAGTGAACCTTGTAAATATTGTGTTCTTGTGGTTGTGTGTGTTCACCAGGGAAGAAACTCTTTAACAGGAGGCGAAGGTTGTTTTAGACTACAAGAAACATAAAAAATAAAAACAAACAACTGATTCAACCCCTCCCCTTCTCAGTGATACTTGAATCCAAACTGGGAACTTCAAAGGACAGACTGCATTCTCACAATTCTTGAGGACCAGTCTTTTGGCCTTTTTGTATTTCTGTACAGCATGTTGTATATGCTTGTCCCCTATACTCCCTATACCCATTATGAATATTATAATTCCATGAAATCATCATGTATATGACACACCCATTTGGATCATAGTATTTATTATAAGTTATTCTCTATTTATGCTTCAAAACTTGTTTATCATTTTGTTTCAACTATTACATCTATTTTACAATGCCTCTAATGTTGTGTATTTATTTGTTATATCTCTTGTTCCAACTTGATAAGAGGGTATAGTCTCCCCACTATACCACCTTAGACCCATTATCCTATTCAATATCCTCTAGCATACATGGGGGTATACTTGAGGCCATATGACCCACCAGCTCGGATCATCAGTTACATGGATCCAGATTTGGGAGATAATAAATAAAAAAATCATTCAAAATATAGAGAATGATCATTGAATTAGGACTTTAAATTTTTCAATGTTTAAATAATTCCAAAAATTATAATCATAATTAAACATGGAACATTGGAAAATGTTAAATCCCAACATTGAATTGAATAAATAAAAGATAAAAAACTATGTTTCAATTTTTACTCAACAAAATCAACAAAATCATATGATCATAAATTAATGATATAATTTCCCAAGAATAATTTATACATTTATTTCAAAAAATAAAACATATATTAAAATATTAAATGAGTTAAAAATACAACAAATGTTTGAAAACTCATTAAAAACATACCATTAAAAATATATTTTGATATTAAAATATTTTATTTAAAACATAAGAGGATGTGTGTTAGTCTAAAAAAATCTACATCAAATTCTCCCAAACATATCATGTTCTTTATCCCCATTAAATCATTTAATAAAGTTTATTTTTAGAAAATAAACCTTGACACGCATCAGAATAAAATTTGAATAAATATTATTAAAAATAATATATATTATTTCTTGTAAAGAGAATACTAGGGTTCAAAAATCCACTCACAAGGTTTCTTTGTGAACATTGATAAATACACCAAAATAAATTTTGAGGTGTTCTAAAATTTTCAATGATTTTTCACATCATGTACTACATCAATTCAAATCCCCACATAATAAAATAATTAAATAAAGGAATCATCCATAAATGAAAAAAAATTATACCTCCTATATGAATTTGGCTCATAGTATCACTTCACTCCAAGTTTATGTTCTAGTTCTATTAGTGAAGATATATTATATTACGTGGAATTAACAATTTGACAAAATTCACATTAAACTACCACTATCCCATAGGTTCCATTAACCAATAACCCATTTTCCATTACCTTGATACAACATAAATTATTTTACAATAATTTAATTTCCACATCATTATTTGGGATTAATATTCCCCCCGACATAATGAATTAATTTTGGAAATAATAGGTTCTATATTTTAATTATCTAATATTTTCATTTAAAAAGAAATTATTGGATTAACAATTATAAAATTCAAGGACCAGTTCATTTATATGTAGCTAAAACTAAGGGACACATGGCCTTAAGAATGCATCCATGTATTCTAGAGATTGTGTACTATAAGGGATGGTGTATGGTGTTATGATGCGGAGTCTAAACCCACATTATTATCTTTGAAAACAATAGTAAATAACAAAAAATTAGTATAAATAATTATGATACAGTGGATGTAAAACAATTTAGTAATAATTATAGTCCATAAGGGTTAATAAAATCATACACAAATGATGTCATGTATATGAAAAAATATAGGAGGAAGACATGTTAGCAGGAATACACAAAATATAAGTTTATCAAAAGGAACAAAAATACCAAAAAAACAATCTATATCAGAAGATTAAGCATTTGGTTTAGTCATATACTACCAAATTACCATACAAAAGGAAATCATCTTTCTATAGTTGGGATATTCCATTTACCCTTTTCTACATCGATTTAATCCTCCTGGGTAACCAATAGTGGCTCGAACAGGGTGTGTGGAAAACTTTCTAGGGAACCATAGATGATTTCTAATAGAAATAAAGTCTATCAATGTATAATGTGACAATGTTCAGGTATAATAAAAGTAAAGTAGTAAAGTAAATATAGCCATGTCGAGATTAGGCTCTGGATGGGTTACCTGTTTGACCCTACTTGCTTCGGCCTAAGATGAATGTATCTGAGAATATGAACATAAATTGGTCAAGGACCCAAGTAAACTAGGTAAAGAATCTATGAAAAATAATCATATAGGATACATGTATAAACCAAGGAAACATTTACCTTTAAAGGTCGATCCCACTAACAGTGATCAACGATAGAGCTTGGATAAAAGGAAATCAAGTGTAATCCAAGGGGTGATCCCATGGAATTGTACTCCTAAAGGTTTCTAACAGAGACTGTGGAAAAATATTAAGGTAATATTATGATGGAAATGATTAGATCACAATGATACAATCTAAGGTAGACTATGTCCAAGGACATCAATACAAATCCAAGGAGATAATTCAATGCATTTTAGTTTCTTGAGTATAAAAGTGAATCGTCAGTGTCTAGCTAAGGCATTCACATATCTAATACAATATCTTATCCAATGTGTAGTGCCTCACTAAGTGGTCACATAAATGAATCATCTCAGATCCTATGATTTAACCCAATTCAATCTCAGTCAGGAATACAAGATTTCTGAATATATTCCATACCATTAATAATGTTATAAATATCCATAATAATAATTATAATATGAGTGATCAATGTGACAAGTTAAGTTTCCATTTAATTCAATAAATAATATCTAAAAATTTAACCAATTCCCATTCTAAGTGGAAATCAAAACACACCTATTGGTTTTTTGGTTAATATCATGGAATTGTATGCAAAGGTATTTAAAGTAACACACCCTAATGTGTATTCCTTGTTACGATCATCAACCTATAATGGTGTTAAGGGATCATATGATACCGAGGTCATGGTGTAAAAAAATTATTTAATTGGTTACACATATTAAGGGAAATTCATGGGAAGTATGGAATGTGTCACAATGATGGAAATTTATAAACATAGTTACATTAAATGAAAAGTGGTATCATAGACACTATAGACCTGTGGAAGACTCCTCATCCAGTATCAACATTAGATTTGGGATCGAATGAGTGATAATGGGAAACCATAAATATTACATGAAAATAAGGAGTATTTTATCATAAAAAGATTTCACCAAAGATAGTGGAGAAAATAATAAAATGAAGTAAGAAGGGTACTGGACTTAAATAAGTTGATACAATGTGGTCAATAAAGTTCTAATCACAGTCTTGATCAGAGAGATCAAACAAAACCTAAGAGAGGAGGGGGTGAGATCTTCCACAGTGTTATTGTGTGAGTTGATAAAGAGGTGAAGGAAAAATTTATTTAAGGGTATAGAGAGAAAATGTAAATTTCCATCCATTTAAGAGGGTTCACAATTGGCCAAATCACACACAAACCATTTCATGCCCAATGTTTAGGATCAAACAACCAATACGGCCTAAAAACAAGGTTGGAAAAAATGGGTGAAAATAATTCATGGTTCACCTAAAATTTATTTCATTTTTTCAGGGTTGTGTGCCCCTTGTTCTTGTGGTTTTCCTAACCATGTTCATCCCTTCTCGAGTTTCATGGATGAGGTGCATGATTAGTGAAAATTGTTTATTAATCATGCGCCTCACCTTACTTCTCCGAAAATCACAATTTTGGCCCTTGAACCTTCCTGGAATCCCCAAAAAACATCCTCAAATACATTAGTCCATTTCAATAAGATTAAAAAATAAATTCATGTTGAAGTTTAAAGGATCCATATATCGATGAAAATATATGACATTACAATGTAAGGACCAGACCATAAGTATTACATATTATAGTGTCTTTGAACTATATACAATTTCTGAAATTCTTGATGATATTTTTAGTTTATATTTTTTGAAATATAGGTCATAACTATTACATAAAACCCCATATATTAAAAAATTGGACACTTTAACATAATATTCATTTTTTTACAATATGAAAAATTTAAAACAAAACATGATTTCTTTTCAGGGAAAATCATCATGTCTTTAAAAATTGAAGTGTTAATTTCCATTAAAAATACCCAAACCCCATAAAAACATTTAAAAAACATGGTATGGGAAACAAAATTTCAGTAAGGGTCATAAAAATATAGAAATAAACTATTAGTCCATAAATAATTATAAAAATAATTTTTATAATAAACATTGGTCTCAAAAATAACTATTTTATTACCTAAGAAATTACATATTTTTTCCAATTATTAATATAAAACATTTCATAAGTAATATTAAAGTAAAAATAAAATCCATATAGGTTTATTTAAAAAAAAATGAACTCATGAATTTTTTTATCAATGCTATACCTTTCACCCTTAATAAGTAACGTATATATTCCTTCCAAAAAACTCAATAAATTACCTTGTCAAAACATGATATTTATTTAAAAACTTAAATATAATAAATAAATCATATCGGTAGATTATGGAATTATTTTCAACTAATACTTACTTATGTATAAACACTCAATACTTCACATGAAATAACTATCATGTTTATACTTTAAATAACCCTTGTTGTTATACTTGGAGTCACCATCACAGTTACACTTTGGAAGAAACATCATGGTCAACATCTAACATAAGTATACCCAATGCATTGGAAGGATATAATGGAACCACCAAACATTTGTTTATAATGGAATCACCCATCATTATAAAAGATTCCCAAGGACCATAATGTATTCCAAAAACATGAATTCTTCCATTAAAAAAACATTCCTTGAGGAAATTCACTTATTTAAAAAAAACTCCCAAAATAAAAAGAAAATTTTTGTTTGAAGATAATAATGTAATATTTTAAATTAATATTTAAATAAAATATTATTTATGAAGTTTTGAATATACTCTAATGACATATAAATTAAAAAAAACATTATATCCCTTTTTTGTTAGAAAAGTCACAATGTACCTCATTTGGAAAACACAAATAAGATTCCTTTAATTGTTTTTGTAAAAAATAAAATATAGTTAAAAAAATTTAAATAATAATATCATAATAATAAAAACTATCCTTAAATAATTATTATAAAAAACTATGGATATTGGAAAATTGGTGTTTCAATGAAAACATTAAAGAATGATTTTTCTGAAGAAAGACCCTTACATTGAGTGTGAATCGTTAAGTGTGTTCTTTATATTAAAAAATAATATCATTAGGTTAATTATATTATTTCTTACGAACCATTTTAGGTTCATTTTTTGATTTATTTTATTTAATACCACATTTTATACAATTACATAATAATTTAAGTTCACATAAGTCGTTTTGATGATATTTGGCATATAAGTCGAAAATGATTTCGGTAGGTTGACTACGGTAAAAAAGGCCAGAAATAAATCACATATAAAATAATAATCATGAAATAATTATCATTTTTATAAATAATTTATACTTTTAAACTATCCAATTAAACATGGTTATGAAAAATGAACTACGTTATAACTCTAGAGATGGTGGGCTGTAAGGATGCCTGAGTAATGTTTCCATTTTTTCAATGGTCATTATGAAATGATGGTAAATATTATTTTATCATTTCATAATTATCATAATATAATTTATATTATATTATTTCTTTTAGTATACTTATATGTATCATACAAATTATGTGGTGATGAAAAATGAATCACATTGCTTCGTTGAGGTGGTAGTCCACACATATGAATGAAAAAATTATTATTTTTTAGTGAATGGAAAGGTAAGAATGTAAATTATATATTAAAATTTTATAAAGATAAATATTTCATTAATATCCTATATAAAAATTAATTCCATCATTATAAATAGTATTTATAGGTTGTGACAGAAAACAAATTACATCCCTTTGTAAGGAGGTAGTCTCTCTGTCCACACGAATGATGAATTCATTTCCCATTAGATGGAATAGGAGATTAATATCAGTCATTAAACTCAAATTATAACATATTATTATATTTACGATAATATATTAATTATTTTATCATGGTTTAATAAGGATTGATGGATTTTGAAAATGAAACATAAATAAAACATGCAGATAAAAGCTATACCTTTTCTTTGGAAAACATCCTTTTTATTAGCACGTTAAGACTTTTAAGATTGGAATTATGCTTTAAAAACCCTCTAGAATGAGGTGTGGGATTCTCGGATGGAATTTGGGTAGTTATTGGAAAAAAATGGAAATGAATATTATTGTATTAAGAATAATATGTGTACATTTATAAGTGAGGGGAGGGGAACTCTTTGAAGTCCTCAAAATATTAAATTAATATAAATTAATTTTCAATTAAAAATGAATCTAAAGTGAGTTATTTGAAATATCAAATGATTTTGGGGTGGAATAATATTTAAAAAGAAAAAACTAAACATGATTTTACTATATTTATACCCATATAGTTTGGTTTTAACCCTCGTTTGATGCCTTTAACTCTTACTGTGATGACATGGTTTTTTACAAATTGAGGGTTAATATAATTACTATAAAGTAAAAAAACCATAAATGTGTCATGTTTGATATTTTGAACCATATAATAATCTTGTGTTTGTATTTAAAGTTTTAGTAATTTCATACGATTTTATGAAATATTATTTACTAAGAAATATCTATAATGTCAATTTTTAGAACTACTTATTACAATGACATTAATAATATCCTGATTACTCATAAAATTTGAGAAAACCAATATTTTATAATATCCGTAGAAGAAAATTTTAATTTAATAAAATTATTTATTATATTATTTATATATAATATATATTTTATTATTTTTAATATCATTTATTTTTTTTATTTAATTAATTAATTGATGCAATAACTTTATGTAATAATTTAAGGTAATTATTTCCACAATAAAAATTTAAAATAAATTACCATGATGTAGATAAATATTTTCTATTTCAAAATAATATTTATAGTAAAAAATATCTTATGGATAACACCATATTAGAAATATATAAATTATTACAAACAAGAGTATTATATGTTAGAAATTTCATTAAATAAAATAATATAAAGTTCATAATGATATATAAATTATCCTAAAAGGTCATAAATTCAACCCTTGGATGATTATAGTCGATTTATACTCATAAAATATGACTTATGTTATTTTTTTGCCACTTTATGGTTATTATCATTTTATTTTTTGCCTAAATTACCTGATATACCCTTTACTATGATAATATAATTAATAATTGTACTTTTCATATTAACAAAAAATAAATAACAAATATTAAATAAATTTCGACCCAAAAATTACAAATACATAATCCATTTTTCAAAATTTAAAACAATGAAGTTTCATAATTTAAAAATTCAATATTTTTAGAAAATTATGAAAAATTCAATAAAATATAATGATGAATTTAAAAATGAAATTTATTTTTTCAAATTAAAATTTTAAAATTTGATAATTAAATTTTTAATAAAATGTTATATGAAATGAGTTTAATAAAACCATTTCCTTTTTGATTTTGAGAATTACTTAATATATTTATAATTACATTAACTATATAGTTAAGGAATAGTAATACATATGAAAGTGATTTGTTCTATCATTACCTAGGTTGTTACATTATCCCCCACCCCGATTTTCGAAATTTTATCCTTGCGATTTGAATATAGGATCCAAAACCGAGGGTTTGATTTCTCATAATACCTTTGTCGAAATCCCAAATTATAAATAGGGTTAATAAAACATCC
Organism: Viscum album; assembly: GCA_963277665.1. Taxonomy (NCBI): domain Eukaryota; kingdom Viridiplantae; phylum Streptophyta; class Magnoliopsida; order Santalales; family Viscaceae; genus Viscum; species Viscum album. The sequence continues at coordinate 817,774,685 of OY728162.1, forward strand.
TCTTTAAATGAGAGAATATAAGGTACATAGGTTATATTTAATAACACATATTAGGTATATAAGTAGGATAACATAATTTGGATGTGAAAACATGGATATGATAGAAAAAACTAACTTTCAATGACTGATAGAAAGAGATACAAAACATGGTCAGGAGAAACTTTACCATCATAGTCATAAATTTGCAATGGTTTCAAAGGCCATTGATTTAGTGGTAAGAAAAGTAAAGAGATAATATTTTTTCCAAAATAACTTTTATAATGGTGAGGAATTATTTTACTACATAGAATAATAACATCAGAAAATATACTGACTTGAAAATTATTGTTTTCATACATTATTAAATTTCCAACACAAACTAAGTCTTTCAACAAAATAAAGAGTATTCATGCATAATATTTCAATCCTAAATCACTAGAATCATCTTCTATAGATCAAAAAATCCACTAAAATATAAAAAATATATTCCTACTTTTTATGCATTAACTAAAAACAAAATTGTTTCCCAAGGTATGATAATACCCAATTGAATAAACCATAAAACGAAGAAATAATACTTTTCATCTCTAAAATTCAATATTAATACCCAAAATTCAACATAAATTATTCAATAAATGACTATCCTTAAAATTACTACAAAATATTCATGAATAAGATTGAAAACCAAAATTGAAAATGATTTTATCACATAATATTCCAAGATAAATTTAATATTTTTCCATAAATGAAATGAACCAATCTTAATGTATCATAGAAAAATATATTTATGTTAATTATATAATCTCCAAGATATTCTAATCATTTCTATAAATCATAAAAATCACTATAAATCCACATTATTAACATATATGCTCCAAAAGATAATCCAAACTTGACTCATGAAATAAAATCTCAATGTATTCTATTTACCTTATTACTACAATTATCCAAAAAACTATAGTGATATTTTTTCAAAATAAAAACAATCACATAATCATAGAAACAAATCCATCCCATGGTTACCTATAAGATTAAAAAACATGGTCCCAAAATCAACTTATTCTTCATCCATTAAATGATTTAACTAAAAAATATTATTCTAACTAGTACATCCTATAGAAAAATGTTAGGCGAGGACCCCTTATCTCCCTTATGTTTTGAGTTCAAGCCTAATGACTTTTTCGGATGTGACAAGTTGTCACCCATCCCATGGGTTGTCATATTTCTAACAATATTTTAATATAATCCTTATAAAACTCCCATAAATTTGATAAAATCCTAAAAATAACATTAATATATTCAACATTAAAGGAATGTTTTAACGGAAAATTCTATATCATAGTTTTCATTTTTCATCCCAAAATGTAATAACCCATAATTACCTCACAAATAAATGTCTCTAAAAATAGCACCGGTCGCCTTAAAATTTCATAACATAAAACCTCAAACGAGTTTCTAAGATATTGAAGTTATAATAATACATAAAATTATAAACCCATAATGTTATATATAGCTATTAATATCAAATCAAATGAAAAAAATCATAATATCTAATGGTATCTAAACCCTCCCCTAATACCAAATGTAAGGACCCAGCCTTAGGCATTTAATATTCTATTGTCTTTAAACTAGAATTAAATTTATTACAATAGAGATGATATTTTTTGTTTATAGTTTTAGATAATTAGTTCATAAATCATAAATAATGACCCATATATTACAAAGTACACACTTCTATTAAATATCAAATTTTTTTCACAACATCAAAAATTTGAATAAAACATGATATCATCTCATGGAAAATCATTAGGACTTTAAACATGAATTATTATTTTCATTTATCCATCTACAAAACCTGTGATTTTTTTTAAAAAAATGGGATAAGAAAATAATCATAGTAAGGGACATAAAAAAGAAAGAATGAAATTTTTTTTCTATAATTACTTATAAATTTTTTGTTTTTTCAAAATAATTTTTATGATCAGAATAAAATTTTTCTTTCCCAAAATATCATCTTTTCTAAACAAATATTTTCATGAAACATTTCTGAAGAAATATTAAAGAAAAAATAAAATACATATAGGTTTCTTTTAAAACACAATAAAATCATGAAAACTTTTTGACAAAGCTATAATTTTCAAACATAAAAAGTAAAATATACTTTCCATTGATCATAAACTGAATAACATACCTTTTAAAATCATGAGATTTCACTAATATAATATAAAGAATAAATAAAAAAATATTTAAATTTAAGAATAATTTTATTATAATACTTAATTATGGAGTAATCCTCATGACTATACATGACTCAACCCTCACAGATATAGTTGAAAAATCCCATATAGTTATACTTGGAGTAATCATCACATCTATACTTTGGAATAACCATAATCACAAAATTCCATCAAAAAAACACCAAATTTATTGGAGAGATATCATTGGATCACCTAACATTCATATATTATGGAACTAATAGTCATCATATAGAATTACCAAGAAGAATAATATAATTATAAAACATGAATTCTTGCATCATAAAAACATTACGGAGGGAAAACAGCTTATTTGAAAAGAAAAACTCACACATACAATAGACATTGTTTTATTTGAAAATGACCATGAAATATTTTAATGGAATACTAAAATAAAATATTATTCATGAAGGAGGGAAAATCCTATTATGTTATATCATTATTTAAAAAAATTACTTTAATATATTTTCTAGAAAAATTACAAAGAACCTTGTTTGGAAAATGAAAAAAAACGTTATTTTCAATTTTCAAAAAAAGTGTAAAAATCTAATTAAAAAATAATAAAATAATAATAAATAAATTATTTTAATCATTTTTAGAAAATACATATATGGATATGGAGGAAAAATAATGTTTTATGGAAAACTATAAAAAATTATTTTTAAGGAAATTCCCTTACCTTGATTCCAACTCATCATGTGCATTATTTATCTTCATGAATAATAAATTTAGGTTAATTATTAACATTATTAAGAATTTTTTTCAAGTTTATTATTCCTTTAATTTATTTAATTACATGTTATATAAAATTTCATAATCATTTATGTTCACATCAGATGTTTTGATGATATGCAGAACATATGTTCAAAATGGCTTTTGTGGGTTGACTATGGTCAAAATATACAACATTAAATCATATATATAATAATAATAATGAAATAATTATCTTTTTTATACCTAAATTATACTTTTAAATCTACCCATTATTTTTGGTTATGATAAATCAACTATGTTACAATTATAGAGACAGTAGTCCATATATACACATGAGAAATGTTTCCATTTTTCAAAGATCATTATGAAAAGAAGGTAAATATTATTTTATCTATAAAAATGGTAAAAATATAAAATGTATAATATTATTTCTATAAATATAAAAATCTATATCACCCATATGACGTGGTGATGAAAATTAGTCACATCACTTCGTGGAGGTGGTAGTGCACACGTACGCACGAACACCATTATTATTTTTCATTGAATTGAAAGATAATAAGGTAAATGATAAATTACCATTTTAGAGTGATAATTTTTTTTTAATATTATATTTATACATTAATTTCATCATTATAACTATTCTTCAGAGATGGTGAAGGAAAACAAATTACACCGGTTCGTGAGATGGTAGTTTATTGTATACACGAATAATGAATTATTTTCCAATATTATAGAATATATGATGGATATAGGTCATTAAACTAACAAAATAACATATATATGTATATTTAGGATATTATATTTAATATTTTGTAATGGTTTTATATGTTTTATAGATGTTTTAGAACACAAAAACTAAAACATAAAGATAAAAATTATTCTTTTTCTTTGGAAAACTTCCTTTTCCTAACACCTTAAGACCTCTATCATAGATGTTATGCCTAAATAAGACCTCTATAATGAGTTTAGGTACTATAGTATGAAATTTGGGAAGGTATTTTCTAAATAAAATGTATTTTTTATTGTATATGATTGATAATAAGAGGATCCCTTTTATAAGAGAGGGGTGAATCACTCTTGGAATTCCTCAAAATATTAAATTAATATAAATTATATTCAACTAAAAATGGATAAAAAGTGATTAGTTTATAATAACATACGATTTGGTGTATAAATAAACTCATAAAAACAAAAAAAATTGACAATAATTGACTATATTAATACCCTTATCATTTGATTTTGACCCTTATTTAACCCCTTTAACTTTTACTCTAACAAGATGTAGTTTTTCTATTTTAGGTCAATATAATCACTATAAAACCAAAAAAACCCATAAAATAAAAATGGTTGATACAACATGGTTTATAAAAATGAATTTTAAGAATTTATTTTTTATTTTAATTTTATTTCACTTGATAAAATATTATTTACTATAAAATATCCATAATGCCAATTTTTTGAAATATTTACTACCTTTAATTTATTAATATCATGAATAATTTTAAATTATAATTTTGTTTATAATATCCTAAACATGTAATCTTAATCTATAAAATTATTTTATCACATAATTTATCTCAAATTATATATATTTTAATATTTTAAATATTGTTTATTTTAATTTTCCATCAATTAATTAAATACTGCACCAGTGATGTGAAAGAATTTAAGGTAATTATTTCTCCACTATAAATTAAAAATAAATTATCATGATGAAAATAAATATTTGTTTTCAAAAAAACTATTAATATTCATAAAAATCCTTCATATAATTACATATTAAAAATATTACACTTATTAAAAACAAGTGTGTGAAATGTTTGACATTTCTTTATTTAAAATATAATAATTGTTATAATATCATTTAATTTGCCCCAAAATGTCATAAATTCGTCACCAAGATGATTATGGTCAATATATACTCATCTCATAATATCTGGTTAGTTCTTTTGTCATTTTATGGTTCTTATCATTTTATTATTAACCGAAATCACCTGATTTACCCATTACCATGGTAATAATATTACTATGTTTACTATTCATAGAAAAAAATTGAAATATTTAAATAATTTAGAAACAATGATTCCAAATATTGAATCCATTTTTTAAAATTAAAATTATATAAGTTATAGAATTTATTTCAAAAGTAAACCGGAAAAAAATGATGATTTTTTTGGTAAAATGCTCATTTTAAATATAATTTTTTTATTCTAAATTTAAGAATAAAACTAAACTAAAAAACCATTATTCGATTATTTTAAATAAAAATTAACTAATGAAAAAATAAATCTTATCCAAAACATAATTTCACCTTTTAAATATATTAAAATAATATATATTTCTCAATAAGAATAGGTATTTTTTTCTATTCCTTGAAAAAACCATATTTATTAGAAAATTAAAAAAAATCTATGATAATGATGATTTTAAAAATGAAATTAATTTTTTAACATTTGAATTTTATAATTTGAAAATTATCCTTTTATTAAATTCTTAGACGAAATGAGTATAATAAAACCACTTCCTTTTTTATTTTAATAATTACATAACATATTTATAATGAATATAAATACATAATTCAAGAATAAAAATTAAACAAAAATATTTATTCTATAAATACATGGGTTTTTATATACAACCTCACCTATTTATGAAAACTAATCCATGAGTTTCACTTTATAGGATGGTTGAGTTTCATCCAAGAATAACTTTGTCCACTGAGAACTTGTATCAAACTCTCATTCCCAATTCCCCCTTGTACACGGTCATGCTACTATAACACCCAAACTAGAAAAACTGCCACACCTTAAAGAATATTTATGATACAATTGATGATACAAACTGGGTACTCCATAAAAGAAGTATCAGTCTCTAACTCAACTTCTTTAGGTTAAAAAGGATGAGATGGGTAATAGTAGTAACGTCATTTCTGAGAAACATGAAATACATCATGAATAGACCTATGTTGTTGGGGGATACCTATCTCGTTCGATACAATACCAACTCTCTCTATAGTTTCAAAAGGATTTATTAATCAAGTTGATAGATTACCATTCCTATGAATATGTTAATGGCCAAATATAGGGAAAACATGCAAGAAGAACTGATATTCTACCTTGAACACAAGAGGTTGGAAATGATGAAAGGAATAATAATTATTCCTAGACTTATCCATAGCCAGATGTTTCCTAATATTATAAAACTATTACAATATTTTATAAAATAGATTATTTCTCAATAGCACTACCACCCCATCCACAAACTAGAACATAGGTGAAGAGAAAGTTCTATTGTATAGTGCCTTGTAATAAACTATTGGATAGTCTCTTGAAAGCTATTTATATTGTAAAATTTAGAAAAAGGAAAGTGATTTCCCTAATATCTTCTAAAATGGATTTTACATGTTCAATGAATGTCTTCTAGTACTTATATAGTACATATGGAATTACCATTCTTTTTAATTTGGTATGTTTCACATAGACATACTTAAGAACTTATAGCCTTCTAAAAACCTTTCCAAAACAAAGATTTAAACTAAGCATCTATATCTGATAAAATGGTTTGTGGAATCCCAAGAAGGTGCATGATCTCTTAGACATATATCCTCCCTAACTCATCCATTGAGAGGGTATCCCTAATGGTATGTTAATGAGAGATCTCTATTCGTCTATCCATTATTTCCCATATAGCATCATTACATCTAGGTGACCTTGGTAAGCCTGTCACAAAATACATAGTGACATTATCCCATTTCCACTTCTAAATAGGTAGATTTTATAACATTCCATTAATTCACTAGTTTTTTCCTTCAACTAAAAATAGGTGAGACACTGAGCCAAAAATCCTATAATGATTATTTTTCATCCCATGAAAACAATATTGGTGGAATAAGTCACAATACATCATAGTGAGTCTAAGAAGCACTGCCCACATGGAGGCATGAGATTCTCTCATTAGCTCCTATTATATATCTGTATCTTCCCAAATATAATTATGGATATGTAGGATCTCATTATCATTGAAAACATAACCAGGTGGTGGTCCTTCACCTAAAACACTTCTCATTATGACTTATCCTTCATGATTAGAGAGTTTCATCTTTTTCAATTGATAATGAAATGATGAAATCAATTCTAAAACGATGCTAAAGGATATTTATATAACTCATGGACATTCATATGTATTTTTAAAAAACTATAAATTAACTTACGTTTATTTACAGCTTACTACATAGATTGATTCTGAGTCTTCCAACATTGATCATCAACAACTATTTCCTTTCTCTGGCTCATAAGAAAGATCAATGTTTTAATACTGATGGTATTAAACACATCTTCACTAGCAGAGGTTCAACTGAAATTTGGAAAATATGTATTTATTGTTATTATGTACAGTATATGCCATGAATTATTCCATAAGAATGTAATTCCTCCAATAACACATGTTTTATGGATCACAGTAAATAATTCGAGATTGTACATTGGGTGATTTTTCCTATGATGTCTTAACGAAAAACTACCATAATTTATGATTCGTTCTTCTTTCATAATAAAAATTTATCCAAAACAAAAGTCTGATTCATCACAATAAAATATGTATCCTCCTTACGGATTAAGTAAAATCAGGATCGATACTGGGGTCAGCGTAAATTTCAAATCTTGAAAGGACTTCTCAGAAGCTTCAGACAATGTTAACTTTACACCCTCCTCGGTCAATATTGTAAGTGGTTCTTCAAGGAATGAAAAGTTCTGGATGAGTTAGTGGTACTTACCCACTAGTCCCACGAAGCATTTAATATCAAATAAATTCTTGGGATGATCCTAGGAATCCATGGCTCTCCACTTATCTAGATCCAAAAAAACCCCTTCACCTAATATAATGTGTCCCTTGAATTGAACTTCATCAATCCAAAAGTTGAATTTTTTGATCTCAATATAGAACATATGCTCTTTTATTGTACATAGTATGATTCCTAGGTGTTTAGAATGATCATTTCAATATTGGTAATAAACTAATATATCTTCCATGAAAATTACCAAAAAGGAATCTAGGTATAGGTTGGAGACCCAATTAATCATGTACACAAAGGAAGAGGGTGTCTTTGAGACTTAACGGAATCACAAGATATTCATAAAGTCCATAACTTCTTTGGAATTTTGTACATGGTATGTTAAAAAGTATAACTCTAATCTGATGGTAACCAACTCTCACTTTATTCATCAAGAAGACTCCATATCCTCATAGTTAATCAAATACATGATTTAAAAGAGGAATAGTATACATATTCTTAATAAAAATATTATTTATCCCTTAGTAATCCACAGAGATCCTAAATGTACCACATTTATTCCGGTAGAAAAGAATGGATACCCCTATGGGGATGTTCAATGTCATATAAACCATTTATCTTCCTGATATGAAATCTACCTTTTAATTTCCTAAATATTTGAAGGACTTATTCTATTTACAGGAATAGATAATGGTTCTGTTTAGGGAATATACTCAATCATAAAATCTACCTCTCTCTTCAGAGGGCACCCAAAAATGTTTTCAGGGAGAACTTCCTTGAATCATTCCACAACTAGAGGAAAGAAAACTATTTTTACTGCTCAATCATCAAGGAAAATGATGAAAATCTAGGTTGACTCACCACCCTGACCATGATGCTCATATCCATCCCAGAATTCATGAGAACCCTATTCTCTATTATGAAAATAATTACATCACTCAGGTGACAAGAATAAAACCCTTCAATGATAATAATTAATATGGTCTCGATAAGGAACTAAGAATACTACACTGAGAATTATATCAAATTTTATCATCTAGGGGACAAAAAGTTTCCAAAATAAATGGTAGCTACTGATTTTTAGTGGAAAATAATTGCTTCAGAAAAGACATTCTGATCATTTTATCAATGGAGTATCAAGAGATACTATCACATATAAGTACTTAATTTAAATACCAAGGGTTTCTATTATGGATGAATATGTAAATGAATGTGAAGTTCTTATTTCAAAAAAGAAAATACCAAACTTGAGGGTACTAAGATCCAACCTCATACTAAAGATGGTGTGACACTCTACTCCTCTGGTATATTCTTTACTTCATATAACTTTTTGGATCCACAACCCAGATATAGACCTTGAACACTTCAAGTATTCCCACTCTATTGGCACTAAACGTCAAATTACAATCATGATTGAATTATTGTACCTCTATGGCTCGTACAGTCAATGGTACTCCAACTCTCTTCCAGGTGTGGTTTCATTGGTCTTACTCTAGAAGCAAGGGCTAACGAAGATCCTATCTCTATAAGAGTAGGTGGAAAGGTTTAGAAAAATATATGGATATGTTCCATTAAAACATTGAATTGGAACTTTGTTGGGTCTCTGATATACTAGGTATCCATGTGTCATTCCCTTCAATATTGATTTCATACCATATAACTTCTAGTACACCCACCCAAACTACCAATTCCTTACCAATAAGGCTCAAAGTGATACTTCTTATAACTGGATGGTGCAGTTCCTAGCCCAGGGGTTGAACTACCATTCCCCATGTAACACCATGACCCCAATTACCCAGAGTCGGTGCATTATTACATAACATTGGAATGATACAAGGAAATCATGTCCCGAAATACCAATCATTTTAGTATCCTTAGAAGGACTAGATACATTAATAAGTTTTACATTACATTATCAAATGAAAAAAAACAAGAATATTGTCTCAATTGGATACATTAATATCCCTTAGACTATCCCTTAGTATATTCCTGCAGGTTAATCATAAAATAATTCTTCAAATCCTGGCATAAATAAAACATATAAAGGTGTGAGCTCAGATTCTCATTAAGGATAATAATATAGCGGAAACATTCATAAATATGAATAAACATTTAAGGTAATTCATAAGACTAAAAAAAGCCTTTTAAACTTAGACTTCAGCATAATATGGAAAAGATGAGTTAGGTAATGCCTTTTACTTATTCACATGGATATTCTACTAGTTGAATAATCACATGCAATATCAATAGACAATTTCATAATGATGGAATACATAATGCGAGACTACATAACCACATAGTCAAGGCCTTGTGCCAAGACCACAAATAAGGTTTTGTCAAGGCATTGTTCCAAGACATTAGTTTGTCTCATGAGACCTACCGATGCACCCATGAGCTATAGAGGGCTCCACCCATCACTTACTATGTCTAATACATTCCTCATATGAAAAGTTTGAAACATAACATAAATATTCATATTAAAACTAGCATATGAAATGTCAATATTTCAACCAAAAAACATGAATGGTATAAAAATAAAAAATCCATAGTAAAACATAACTCATTCAATACAATATGGAATATTGTATTAGTATAAATTAACCCCATTCAAAAATAATGAAGGATATTTACATGGATGAAAATAATCATCAAAATTATTTGAGAGAAACATCCCCTTTTTTATTGAAAACATTTAAAAGCCTCGTTATTTATCAAGAAGTCGTTTAAAATAGATTTCTGAATCAAAGTATCCCATACCTCTTTGAAACTTTTAAAAGGAATTAAAATTTTAAAACATTAATGTCCATATAAATAAATTCTTAAAACCATTTTTAAAACAGGGACATTAATGAGAAATATTTAGAATAATAAATCATTAAAACATTTAAAATGATATTTTTGTTGAGTTCCTAACCAAAAGAGAGACACTTGAATACAAATAATTGAGATAATAAACACTTTATAATATCATGAGAATAAATGGATTCATGATATACAATGTAAAAGTACATTATATACACCATATAAAAGTGAATTGGTGTATAACAATAAGGAAGTCTCAGTGGAATGTAAATTGAGATGAAATACATTATAAAGACCATATCCTTAGGTTAATGATAAATCAACGATATAATTATGTGTGACAATTATAAATACACTCAATATTATTGGATATTTAGTGTAAATAAATCATAGGATATTCACACGTATTCTTTTAAATACAACAATAATGACTTGGATGTTTAACTTAATGGATGGAAATTGAGTTAAGATTACTTTTATCAAGTTCATATCAATGACTTGATAAATTATCAATGGAGCGATTATGTTTATCAATAGTATATCCACATAAATGGTAGTGGAAATTACTAAATAAGTATATAAATAGTGATTTCACACATAATATTGGGGTAAAATAATCAATGAAGTTTTCAGAGAACCCAATGAGTGAAAATTGAAATTTGAATTCCCTTACTGATTTGGTAACATACCAAACATACACCTCATGAAAGAAGGATCATAAAATAATGATGTAAATACCAATAAATTAAAGTATATAACACAGATAATTCAATAATGGGGCAGTACACACACCACATCCAATAAATAAGTTGTGAATAATCGAAATCTCACGAAATTAAAAGTGAGAGAAGAAACCACTTACCTCACGTCCGACATGACTCGTTCTTTATTTAATCTCCTGAATAATAAACTAAATTTAATTTATACTCAATTAATAACCTTTTTAAAGTTTATTATTCCATTTATATCACTTATTACTATGTTATAAACATTATTTAAACATTTAAGTTAATAATGGTCGTTTTGTCGATATTTGGTACATGAGTAAAAAATGAATATTGATATAATTAAAAATTGTCTTTGTGGTCTAAATTCTATTATCTCATTTATCATATTCAGGATTTAAATATCATATATATCATATATATCCAGTATATATATACGTATATTTATAATTGGTTCAAGATATTTGGAGATAAGAAATGAAATTCACTGTTCATGCAGACGGTAAACCGTACGTACGCATGGACACTACTTTCATTTCTATTTCATATTTAATGAAATGAAAACATAATGATACATTGGTATATTATAATTATAGAATAATAAATATGATATATGTGTTAAATAATTTAATTAAATCTATCCTTTATATGTTCCATGTATGTCATTAAAGAATCATATCACCTAGAGGGGACAGTAGTCCACACTTCCTAAAATGAAATTATTGTGTTCACACATATTAGAAAGCATAAAGGTGTGTTTGTAAATGAATATTACAGAAGCATAGAGAAAACATAGAAATAATATATATCATATATAAATACAGTGCCATCATAATGGCCACCATGAGAGGCAATGGAAGATAATTTAACAATTATCATTTCGTGAGGTGTTAGTTTTCCATCCACAGAAACATTATGTTCTTTACCCATTAGTTGGAGGTGTGTGTAAGTGTAGTTATAATACTTCTAATAAAAACATCCTATTATATTGAGGATACGTTTGTTGTTATAAAATAAATGAATAAAAAGAGTTTAGGGGTTGGATAAGTGAAATAAAATACAAGAAGTTAAGAGAAACCATTACCATTAATTTGCGTAACTCCCTTTGGTTTGAACCAAAAGTCCTCTTTAAGTGACTTATGCCTAAGTAAAGGAATATAGGTGGAAGATAGGGATCTTGAATGATTATTTGGGCAGGTGTTGGATTATCCAAGGGCCATGAGGGGTGTGAGGAATGGGTTAAGAGTGGTGTCCTTTTATAAGGGAGAGGAGGGGCTCTTTAATAACGTTTGGAAATGTTATTTTATTAAAAACATATCTTCCGTTTCAAAAGCTCCAAAACACATTAATGTCAAAGATAGGATGACTCATATTATAAATACAATCATCCAATAAATATTGCACATGTTTTGGACATTGTTTTAATATTAATAATCTTATTTATTTAAATCATTTGTTAATGAGGTAAATAATGCATCATTATTGTGTCATTAATAATTTATTTTATTTTATGTCTAAAAATTAAAAAAAACTATAATAATGTATGAAATATTTTTATATTTCCAATTAATATTTATAGTCGAAAATATGACTTATATAACCCCATGTAAAAATTGATATACTAAAAGATTTTTGTTAATGTCATTTTTGTCTTCACTTTAATTTAATTAAAATAATGTGTCATTAACATTCTTAAGTGGCTCCATGGGGTCCAAATATCGACTAAAGGATGACCAAGGATAGCCACGACTCATCTAATAAGGTTAGGACAATTGTTAAGGTAGTTTTTTTATTATTATAATATTTGTTTTACCTTTAATTACCTTATTTACCTTTAATCACGGTAAATAAAAGTCAAAACTTACTATTCACCAAAAATTATTTTCATCTCATTGAACCACATTTTACTTAATAATAACAACCATGTATGTCATATTTTCAAAATTCAATTCACAGAAGTGGTAAAATTTAATTTAAATGAAAAAGTCATATTTTTAACTACCATTTAGTGGTTTCACTATTCATCAAAAATTGATGTTTGTCAAAAAAATACCAAAAATTCAGCCTAAGATATATTTGGTATTCCGAATTCAAAAATGATCTCTATTTTAGCAAATTAGAAACATAGAAGTTGGATTAAATAATTTAAAATTAATTCTCGTTTTCAAAACAAAAAGCATGTTTTTAAGAAATATTAATTATCAAAAAAAATTACACTTGTTTATGTTCAATTTCAAAGTGAAATTACATTAAATGAACAACATTGGATTAAATGGTAAAAATATAATCTAATTACACTTCAAAATAAATTACAAATATCATCTAAAAATATAAATAAATTAGATTAAAAAGTAGTTTTGAATTAAAATACAGTATTTTCTCACTATTCGTAGAAAATGATTATTATTAGAGAAATTACAAAATTTCATCCAAAGTAAATTTTGATGTCCCAATTATAAATAAGAATTTTATTTTGTTAAATTAAATATGTAAAAGTGTCAAATATTTTATTTAAAAAGGGTTTTCTATTAAATGGTTGTAAAATTGCAATTTTTTTAAAATATTTCCTTTATCTGAAAAAATGAATTTTTTTATATTATGTCTAAGAAACACATAATATGGATTCCAAAATTATATGGAGTATATAAAATTTGTAATTCAGTTACTACTATTCATAACTGCTTTTTGAACGGTTAGTTTGGTAAGTCGTGGGGAACTCGAACTCAGTTGTGTGTATAGCACAAGTCATTGAATTAATTTGAAGAGAAAATGTACCATTAAATCTTGTGGTGTTTGTAATGCCCCGACCCCAGTTACGTAGAGTCAGTTCATTATTACATATCATTGGAATGATAAAAAAAGATTGAGTCTTGAAAGATCGATTAGTTTAGTAGCCTTGGAAATACTTGATGCATTTATAAGTCTTACATTACATCATAAAGTGAAAACTACAACAACAACATCTTGTCTCCATAGACCACACTCATATCCCCTAATATTATCCCTAAATTTCATTCTTAAAATAGTTCTTCACATCCTTGGAAAAATAAAACATATAAAGGGGTGAGCTCAGATGCTCAGTAAGGATAACAATATAGCTGAAACTTTCATAAACAAGCATAAACATTTAAGGCAATTTATAAATAAAAAAATACTTTTAAACCTGAACGCCAGCATAATATGACAAAGATAAAATAGGATAATTCCATTTACATATTCACATGGATATTCTACTAATCGAATAATCACATGCAATATCAATATCCACTTTTATAATAATGGAATGCATAATGCATGACTTTCATAACCACATAGTAAAGGCCTTGTTCCAAGACAACAAATAAGATTATGTCAAGGCCTTGTGCTCAGACACTAGTTTGTCTCATGAGACATACCGATGCATCAAGGAGCTATAGCGGGCTCCACCCTTCACTTACCAAGTCCAATGCATTATTCATATAAAAAGGTTTAAACATAACATAAACATCAGTATTAAAACTAGCATAAAAAATGTCTATACTTTATCCATAAACCATGAATAATATAAAAATAACACATTCATATTAAAACATATCCCAAAACCTTAGATACAATATGGAAGTTTTATATCATCACAAATCAACATCAAATAAGCTTAAAATCAATCAGAGTATGTTGATATAGATGAAATCAAAACTATTTAAGAGAAATATCTCCTTTTTGACATCATTTAAAAGGAAAATAATTATAAAATAAAACCTTTATTTTGAAAATATTCTTATAATATTTTGAGGGAAGATACGATGATTTTACAATGGCGGAAAATAGTTTCACCTGTCGTATAAGTTAAAAAGACATTCTTACCTTAAGTTAGTCGAAAAGTTTAAAAATGACCTTATTTGGAAAATGACGGAACAATTCCTTTCAAACCATTTTATAAAAATTCAAACAATGGTATAAATGGATTTAAACAATAGTCTATTAATATTAAAAATGTTTCGAAATACATTTTTAAGAAACATGGATGTGGATGATAAAGAGGTCCCAGTAGATAATTACGTATAAACAACCTCAGATAATAAAGAGATTGTGAAATTAACCCTTACCATGTACTTTTCTTTAGTCAATGGTATGTAACCTCCTGTATAATAGTTAATTTTTTTTATTAAATTATAAAAGAACCATATACATAATTATGATATCATATATGATCTTCTAATAAAGCTTTGTTAATAATATTTTAGTATTATCATTGTTTTGGGTGTTTACTGTTTCATTTTCCTTTATATTCTTTATTATGTACGTAATGTTTTTTATGGATAGTATGTATATTATTCATATTAAGATGGATATAAAGTCATTAAGAATTATTTTTAATCATCAAATGAAAATTATTCTTGAATGGATACGATGGGGGAAAGAATCTCATCGCGGTTGTGGAGACAGTAATCCGTACGTACGCACCAGTGACAATAACATACTTTTGATATTAAAATAATATATAATTGGATGTTTTATCATATATATAGAATCATAATAATGCTATATTTATTATTTACATAAACTATACATCATTATCATTCCCATCCAAAGAATAATGTTTTGAATAACAATTACACTGCGACGTGGAGACGGTAAGCCGTACGTATGCATGTATGGTGACATGTCATTAAAAGGATGGATAGAATACTGAATATGGTTGTACCATATTTATAATAACATCACAGTATATATAAGATACTAGAGTTATTATTTTAGAATAGAAATAACAAATAAGGAAGAAGTGGAAGAAGAAAGGAACTTGAAAGAGGGTGGTGAAAACATAACCTCTTCTTCGGGTTCTTCCTTTTGATTTGATCAATATGGATCATTAGTTTGGATTTCTAATAAAACTAATGCCTCCAGGTTTAGGTGAGAGAATCTGAGAGGATATTTGGGTAGGGGTTGGCCGATCCAAAACGCTTTGAAGGTGTGAATTAAAGAGAAGGGGGAGTGCCCTTTTATTAGAGGGGTGAGGGGAATCTTAGGAAAAGCTAGAAATATTATTTTATAATAAATTCATATTCAGTTTTTAATGGCTCAAAATAGATTTATTTAGAGGAAATGGTGTTTATGGGTTGGCCAAAACTCAACCAATAGGTTTAAGATAGGTTTGGATCACTATATTAACCTTATCTTTTAGATTTAACTCTTAGTTAATTTGTTTGACATTTACCATGTATCTTTGTATTAATATAATATATGGTTAATAAACATACTATAACAGGACATGATAATCCCAAGTGGTTAATTATTAATATATATAACCTTATCTAAGTCATTTTTCCAAACATTATATTTTTAGGAATATTATATCAATTAATAATATAATATTTGTTTTAAATACTCTTTTATGTCAATTTTGACACTATTTGGAATTTGATTTTTGTGAAAATCATAACGGAATGATTACTTCGTAAAAAGTTAATTAAATAGATCCTAACATGTCATATTAACCTATAAAATTATTTTAATTCATAAAAAGTCTCAAATTATATTTATTTGTGTTTTTATAATATCAATTATTTTAATATTTCATTAATACGGTAATTACTGCATCACCATTGTGTCATAAATAAACTAAATAATATAATGTCTAAAAATTAAAAATAAAATACCAATATGTATTAAATATTTTTATCTTATTATGTAATATTTATAATCAAATTTATCTTATATATAACCCTATATTAAAAATGTTTTATTTATTAAACATTGATTTTAACTCTTTTAACTATTCTTTGAATTAAATAAATATAAATGTCCTAATCTAATCCAAGTGGACTAAAGAGGTTCATATGTTATTACTAAGGTTGTTTTTGATCGAATTATACTTATCCAATAGAATTAGGACATGTTTCAGGGTAAAAATAATATCATTTTTACCTTTAATTACCCTATTTACTTTTAACCGTGGTAAATAAAAGTCAAAAGTTACTAATCACAAAAAATTATTTTCATCTAATTGAAACACATTTAACTTAATCATATCAAATGTGTCTCTCTGATTTTATATATTCAATTCACTAATGCGGTAAAATTATGTTTTATGCAAATTTGCAAATTCTCCTAGGAGGTGGGTAAAAGACGGTAAAAAGTTCTATAAATTTTTTTTATATATAAAATTAATATAAATTGAATCTAATGAATTACATTGAAAATATATTGGTATTATGTATCTATTTTGAGCTTATATAAATTTAAATAAAATAAATGATTATTTAAATAAAATATCGGTTTAAAATAATAACTTAGTGTTTTCACTATTCATCAATGATTGAAACGTTTCAGGAAAATACCAAAAATTCACCCTAGGCTAATTTCGATATTCTGAATCAAAAAATGAAGTCCATTTTAAAAAATAAAATTTATAAAATTTCAAAAAGTGGGTATTACTATTCATAACGGCTAGTTTGATTGGTTGTGGTGTGTTTGAATTTGAAGTTGCGTTCAACACATGCTATTGTATTATTTAAAGGGAAACGTACCGTGGAAACATGGGGTGTTACATTCTCCCCTCCATCAAATAATTTTTTCCTTGAAATTTCTAGAATATTACAGCATAAAAAGAATCGAGTGGTTCTTCATTATAAGGTCCTCGGGTTCCCATGTCGCCTCTACCATCTTATGATTTCTCCATATAACTTTTACTAGACGGGTCGTCTGGTTTCTCAATACTTGTTCTGGCATATCAACAATCCTGATGGGCTCTTCACAATAAGAAATATTGGGTTCGAGTTCTAATTCTACATAGGTGAGTACATGTTTTGGGTCAAGCATGTATTTTCTCAACAATGATACGTTGAACACATCGTGAACATTGGAGAGACTTGGCGGAATTGCCAAACGGTAAGCTACAGCCCCAATTTGTTCTAGAATTTTGGAAGGTCCGATGTACCTGGGACTCAATTTACCATTCTTACCAAAATTAATGACTCCCTTCCATGGAGATACCTTCAAGAAAACACGATCACCAACTTGAAATTCCAAATCCATCCTTGGATTATCGGTATTGCTCTTCTGCCTACTTTGTGCTGCTTTGATTTGGGTTTGGATTACCTTCACCTTTTCCTCCACAAGTTCTGGGCCTACAAGTTTTCTTTCACCAACATCATCCCGACAGGTTGGTGTGTGACATGTCTTTCTGTATAACGCTTCATATGGTGTCATCTAAATACTTGAATGGAATCTATTATTATAGGAAAATTCTACCAGAGGTAAATATTGATCCCACATACCATAAAAGTCAAGTGAGAAGGATCTAAAAATTTCTTCTAAGGTTTGAATAGTTCGTTCTAATTGTCCATCTATTTGAGGGTGGTACGCAATGCTCAAACGAAGTTTAGTATCCAAGGTATTCTAACGACTTTTCCAGAATCTTTATGTGAAATAGGGATCAAGATCAGAAATAATCGATAGTTATACTCCATGAAGTCTCACAACTTCATTAATATATAGTATTTCTAGACATTAAAGTGGTAGATCTTCTCTAATAGCAGGAAAATGTGTTGAATTGGTAAGATGATCAACATAGACCCATATTGCATCATTATTTCTAGGAGTCTTTGGTAGTCCCATGACAAAGTCCATCATAAGATTATCCCATTTAAAAGCAGGTATGGGAAATTTATTCATGACTCCTCCAGGCTGTTGCCTTCCAGCTTTCACTTGTTTACAAACCATACATCTTGACACAAAATCAGTAATCTCCCTCTTCATGTTATCCCACCAAAAAGTTTGCTTTAAACCTTTATACATCTTAATGCTACCAGGGTGTATAGAGAAATTGGAACTATGAGCATCATCCAAAAATTCTCTTTTTAGATCAGTTATATCGGGAACACAAAGTCTCTTCCCAAATTTCAAAATTCCTTCTTCATACACAAAGTCACTCAATCTCCCTTCATTCACATATTTAATCTTCTTTTGAAACTATTCATCATCGGTCTGAGAACTCTTTATCCTTTCTAGTAAAGATGTTTTGGCAACCATTTGAAAAAGAATTGATGTTTCACCTTTTATGGTTATTCTCATATCCAACTTTACTATATCCTTGTATATATGATCCTTTTCAACTCTCATCTTGTTCAAATCTCCATGATCATTTCTTCTCAAAGCATCTGCCACCTTATTTGCCTTCCCCGGGCGGTAGTGTATAGTGAAATTATAATCATTGAGTAATTAGAGCCACCGCCTTTGCCTCATGTTGAGTTTCTTCTGGGAGAAAATATACTTAAAACTCTTATGATCAGTATATATCTCACATTTTTCACCATAGAGATAGTGTCTCCATATATTCAAAGCAAAGATTACTACTGCTAACTCAAGATCGTGAGGGGGATAGTTTTGCTCATGAATTTTTAGCTTTCGTGATGCATTTGCAATAACCCTATCATTCTTCCTAAGGATACAACCAAGTCCTTTCTTTGATGCATCACTATAAATAAAAAACCCATAATTTCCTGATAGTAGAGTCAAAATAGGAGCATTGACAAATCTTCTCTTCAATTATTCAAAAAATTATTCACACTCTTTTTTCCAAACAAACTTAACCCCTTTACGTGTGAGATTTGTTAATGGGTTAGCCAACCAGGAAATTTTTTGGATGAAATGTCGATAATAACCTTCTAATCCAATAAAACTGTGTACCTCTGTTATATTCATCGGTGCTGGAGATTCTTGGATTGCTCATGTTTTAGAAGGATCAACAGAGATTCCATCCTTAGAGACAATATTACCAAGAAAAGAAATCTCTTGAAGACAGAATTCACACATTCTAAATTTCCTATATAATTCATGTCTTCTAAGAGTCTTTAGAATAATGTGAATGTGATTTTCATGATCTTCATAGCTTTTAGAGGATACCAGGATATAATCAATAAATACCACTACAAAGTCATCAACACATTCCTTGAAAACTCTGTTCATTAGATCCATGAAGACAGTGGGTGCATCAGTCAATCCAAAAGGCATTACTGTAAACTCATAATGCCCATACCTGGTTTGAAATACTGTTTTCAGAATGTCTTCCTTCTTCACACACAACTAATGATATCCAGATCGAAGGTCAATCTTTGAAAATTATTGAGCTTAATGAAGTTAGTCGAATAAATCATCAATGCAAGGTAGGGGATACTTGTTCTTTATTTTTATAGCATTGATCTCCCTGAAGTGAATTCACAACCTCAAAGATCCATCTTTCTTCTTAACAAAAAGAACAGGGTCTCCCCATGGAAAAACACTAGGGAGAATAAATCCCTTATTACTCAATTCCTCTAGTTGTTTATTTAGTTCCAATAATTCCAGAGTGGCCACTCTAAAATGGGTCTTAGATATGGGCCTTGATCCAAGAATTAAATCAATGGAAAACTCAATATCTCATTCTGGAGAATGTGCAGGTAAATATTCTAAAAAAACATCCACATATTCTTCCACAATAGGTACATCCTGTATTTGATCATTCCTTTCCACACCCTCAGTTATCTCATTCCCTTCCTCCTCAATAATTGAATTTAGTTGAGCTACTAGGGTGGATCTAGATAAGAATTAGTTGGTGACGTTTATGCTCCAAGGATAAGGTACTCCTTATCATCATAAAAAATTGTAACCTCCTTCTTCTTACAATAAATTTGTGCATCATGGTCTGAAATCCAATCCATACCGAGGATTATATCAAATTCAATCATGGGTATGATGATGAGATCAATAGATAAAGAACATTTATATGCTCTAATGGGAACTAATTCATAAAACTTTGTTGGAATGATAATTCCCTTATGAGTTTTGACTGAAAACACCCTTGTTAAATCAAATTAGAAATATCTAATTTTCTTAGAAAACTGGGAAGATATGAAACAATGTGATGATCCAGAATCAAATAAAGCATTTTCTAAACTTGAGGAAACTATTAAATTACCTGCCACTACGTCTTTAGGAGTTTCAACCTCAACATTAGTGATAGCATATGCTTGGCCTTGATCCCTTGGCCTTTTCTGAGGTAAGTTCCCATGACGCTTAGGAAATTCATTTGCATAATGTCCCATATCCCTATAATTGTACCACTGAACATCAGAAACATCTTTATTCCCCTTACAATCATGAGCTTGGTGGCCTTTTTCACCACCCTTGTAACAGACTCCCACCCCCTTCAAGCAAGTACAAGGGTGTTTTATCCCACATTTACTGTAGGATGGATATTCATCTTTTCCCTTCTTCCCCTTATTTACATTTCCTACGTTATCAATGTATCTCTTCTTCTCTTTCTTTTCTTTGAAGTCATAAGATATAGAGAATTTCTTCTCTGCCTTGATAGCACATGAGACAATATCTTCATATGACGATAAGTATTGTGAGACTAATGCTCGACAAAGAAATGGTTTTAACCCATCAAATAAGTGATCAATCTTACTCCTCAGGTTATGTATATAATCTGAGGCATGCTTTGCTATCCTTGTAAATTTAGCCTCATACTTTGCAACATTCTCATCCTCATTTTCTCTCAGACTGAGAAATTTCCTTTCCATATCTTCTGGATGGTCATGAGGAACATATTTTTCAAAGAAAATTTCTTTAAACTCCCTCTATTCCATACTTGATAATTCTTCATCTTCCTTTGTATTTTGAATCAATGACCACCATTGATCAACATCTCCAATGAGGTGGTAAACTACTCTAACAAATTTTTCCCTTTCGCTACCCCCCAAGGTGTGGAATATTTTTTCTAAGTAATTGATCCATTGCTCATCAACTAGTGGATTTTTACCTCCATTAAATGTTGCTGGTTGTTGCCTCAAGAAGCGATCTATCATTGATCCTCCACGCTACGAATCAGGGTGCTCCATATAGGTATGGTTATTATTCATAACATGAGTGAGTTGTCCCAGTATAGTGATAAGCTGATCAGCACCAATTGTATCACCAGCTCCACTATAATTGTCTTGACCAAGAGGCTAATCCCTACATGGAGTGCGTGCATTGATACTGTTTCCATTCCTACCACTAGGTGCCATTTCTAAACAATGACACAAACTAGATTAGTTTATGAATCGAAATACAAAATTCTATACTTTAAAACACTTAACATAAATTGAACAGTTTATGGATATAATCCATAATCATAAAAAAATTTCTTTGAGGAAGTATACAATTTTAAACCCTTCATAATGGTTTGTAATGAAAATGATAAGTATCCTAATCATATCCTCTAAAAGTGTCGTAACCAAGAGTGCAGTAAGGCCCATTGACGTGCACCAGTTCCCGTTCGAGTCTATCTCAAAGTGGTGTTTTCGGTTTTTACCCCTAGGTAAATATGTGTCAGATCCACCTTTACCTACTCGTATCTAGACATGCATGTATTTCTCAAAAAACTCACAAAATCTCTACAATAACAAAATTCTAGGAAGTTCTTCTATACTAATCCTCAAATTCTATCTTAGGTCTATGTGCTCTAATTAGAGTTTGTCTAAATCTAACTTCCAAGGTTTGTTACTAAACTACCTCTGATACCAACTGTAACACCCTGACCCTAGTTACGTAGATTCAGTGCATTATTACATATCATTGGCATGATCACAAAATACCAAGTCTCGAAGGATCTATTAATTAAGTAGCCTTGGAAATAAAAAATATATTCATAAGTCTTACATTTCATCATAAAGTGAAAACTACAACAACAACAACATCTTGTCTCTATAGACCACACTCATATACTCTCATACTATCCCTGCAGGTCATTCATAAAATAATTCTTCACATCCTGGGAAAAATAAAACATAGAAAGGGGTGAGCTTAGATACTCAGTACGGATAACAATATAGGGTAAACATTCATAAATAAGCATTAACATTTAAGGAAATGTATAACTAAAACAAAATCCTTTTAAACGTAAACTTAAACATAATACAGAAAAGATAAAATGAAATAATTCCATTTAATTATTCACATAGATATTTTACTAATCGAATAATCACATGCAATATCAATAACCACTTTCAAAAAATAGAATGCATAATGCCAGACTTTCATAACCACATAGTCAAGGCCTTGTGCCAAGACTAAAAATAAGATTTTTTCAAGGCCTTGTTCCAAGACACTAGTTTGTCTCATGAGACCTACCGATGCATCGAGGAGCTATAGAGGGCTCCACCCATCACTTACTAATTCCTATGCATTCCTCATATGAAAAGGTTTAAACATAACATAAACATTCCTATTAAAAATAGCATACAAATTTTCAATACTTTATCTATAAACAATAAATGGTATAAAAATAAAACATACACATTCAAACATATCACAAAACCTTCAATATAATATGGAAGTTTTGTATCATCATAAATCAACATCAAAAATTCTTAAAATCCATCAAATAATGTTGACATAGATGAAATTAAAACTATTTGAGACAAATATCTCCTTTTTGAAATCATTTAAAAGTAAAATAATTATTATATAAAACCATTTTTTTATAATATTATTATAAGATTTTGAGGGAATATTTTACGTTTTTATAATGGCAGAAAATAGCCGCACCCTCTGTATAAGTTAAAAAAACATTCTTACATTAATTCGGTCGAAAAGGTTAAAAATGACCTTGTTTGGAAAACGACGGAAAGATTCCTTTCAAACCATTTTATAAAAAGTCGAACAAGGGTATAAATGACTTTAACCCATAATCTAGTAATAGTAAAAATGATTTTAAATACATTTTTAATAAACATGGATGTTGATGATATTGATGTCCGAATAGATAATTACGTATAAACAACCTTGGATAATAAAGAGATTGTGAAATTAACCAATACCTTGTACTTTTCCTTAGTCGATGGTATGTTAACCTCCTGAATAATATTTAAATAATTGTTATTAAATTATACAAGAACCATATACATAATTATGATATCATATATGATCTTCTAATAATGATTTGTTAGTAATATTTTAGTATGATCATTGTTTTGGGTGTTAACTGTTTCGTTTTCCTTTATATGCTTTGTAACATAAGTAATGTTTGTTATGGATAGGATATATCTTGTTCATATTCATAATGATATAAATTCCTTAAGCATTATTTTTAATCATCAAATGAAAATTATTCTTGAATGGATATGATGGGGAATAAATTTTATCGCGTTCGTGGAGACGGTAGTCCATATGTACGCACGAGCGACAATACCATTATTTTGATATTAAAATAATATATAATTGGATGATATATCTTATATACAGAATCATAATAATGTTATTTTTATTATTTACATCAATTAGACATCATTTTCATACCCATCCAAATAATAATTTTTTGAATTACAATTACACCACGACGTGGAGACGGTAAGTCGTACGTACGCACGTATGGTGACATGTCATTAAAAGGTTGGATAGAATACTGAATATGGCTATACCATATTTATAATTACATCACAGTATATAGAAGATAATGTAGTTATTATTTTACAATGTAAATAACGATGAAGGAAGAAGTGGAAGAAGAAAGAAACTTGAAAGAGGATGGTGAAAACATTACCTCTTCTTTGGGTGCTTTCTTTTGATTTGATCAAAAGTGATCCATAGGTTGGCTTTCTGATCAAACTAAGGCCTATATGTTGAATTGAGGGAAGCTCAGAGGATATTTGGACAGGTTTTGGCCGATCCAAAAGGGTTTGAATAAGTGAATTAAAGAGAAGTGGGAGTGCCCTTTTATAAGAGGGGTGAGGGGAATCTATGGAAAAGCTAGAAATATTATTTTAAAATAGATTCATATTCAGTTTATAATGGATCCAAACTAATTTAGTTCAAGGATAAGGTTTAAATGGGTCAAACACCACTCAAAAAATATGTTTTAGACAGGGTTGGGTCACTATATTAACCTTCTCTTTTAGATTTATCTCTTAGTTAATTTGTTTGACATTTACCATGTATATTTGTTTTATTATAATATATGGTTAATAAACATACTATAAAAAGCCAAGAGAACCCCAAGTGTTTTATTATTAATATATATAACCTTATCAAAGTCATTTGTTTGAAAATTTGATTTTTAGGAAAATTATATCAAATAATAATATAATATTTGTTTTAAAACACTTTTATGTCAATTTTGACACTATTTGGAATTTGAATTTTTTGAAAATGATAACAGAATGATTACTTCTAATAAAGTTGATTAAATAAATACTAACATATCATATTATGCAATAAAATTATTTTAATTCATAAAAAGTCTCAAATTATATTTATTTGGGTATTTATAATATCATTTATTTTAATATTTCATTAATAAAGTAATTACTACATCACCATTGTGTCATAAGTAAATTAAATTATTTAATGTCTAAAATTATAAATAAAATACCATAATGTAGGAAATATGTTTTTCTCTCTAATTAATATTTATAATCGAATTTATATTATATATAACCCTATATTAAAAATGTTTTAGTTATTAAACATTGCTTTTAACTCTTTTAACTCTTCTTTGAATTAAATAATAATAAATGTCCTAATCTAATTCAAGTGGACCAAAGAGGTTAATATTTTATTACTAAGGTTTTTTTAGTTTAATTATACTTATCCAATAGAATTAGGACATGTTTTAGGGTAAACATAATATCATTTTTACCTTTAATTACCCTATTTACTTTTAACCGTGGTAAATAAAAGTCAAAAGTTACTAATCACCAAAAATTATTTTCATCTCATTGAAACAAATTTTACTTACTGATATCAATTGTGTCTTTCAGATTTTTGAAATTCAATTCACAGAAGTAGTAAAATTAGGTTTTATGCTAATTTGTAAATTCGCCTAGTAGGTGGGTAAAAGAGGGTAAAAAGTTCAATAAACTTTTTATATATCTAAAATTAATATAAATTGACTCCAATGAATTACATTGAACATATATAGGTATTATGTATCTATTTTGACCTAAAATAAATTTAAATAAAACAAATGATTATTAAAATAAACTGTCGTTTTTAAATAATAACATAATATTTTCACTATTCATTAACAATTGAAACTTTCCAGAAAAATACCAAAAATTCACCCTAGGTTAATTTTGATATTCCGAATCCAAAAAATGAAGTCCATTTTGAAAAATAAAATTTATAAATTTTAAAAAAGTCGGTATCATTATTCATAACGGCTAGTTTTATTGGTTGTGGTGTGTTAGAACTCGAAGTTGCGTACAACACACGCTATTGTATTATTTAAAGGGAAACATACTGTGGAAGCTTTACAATGTTTCATTCTCCCCTACTTCAATAAATTGAATCCTCGCAATTTGAAATTGATATTTTAAAATAAAATGTTAAAAATAGAAAAATATCTTTGTGGAAAAACCACATCGGAAATTGGGTTAATAAAATTTAGTCTTAATAAGAGGGAAAAGGAAATGGAAAAGTCACCACCAAATTATGATCTCGATTAGGAGAAAATTGTTGGAAATTATAGACACATAATTGGAGAAGAAATGTAAATATTTATAGTGAGTGATTGAGGTCATCCTTCACAAACAAGTTTAAAATTGAAGGCCTCAAATCCATCGATCTATGATGATTTAGAATATAATCGGTTCAATAAAACATAAACCATTAGGATAACACATTTTTTGTTTTAAGATCCCAATACTAATGTTTAATAATTAATATATTCATATAATCAGAAAAATTATATATACATGACAAGTAATGTTTCATCCATCATCTAATTCATACCAAAAACTCATCTTTCACTCCAAACAATTAGTATTCAAGATGACTTAGTCCCACTTGAAGCACTGGAATCAACTTATATAGAATAAAATAATCCCCAACAGATGAGCTATATATATCCCTTTTCATTAGAGATTAACCATAACCAAAATGGTTAGTAAATGATCAGATGAACCCCAAAAAGGATAATCCGTTAGAGAAAGAAATAGTAATCTTAAAATTAAACCAACATTACCCAAAGTTCAATAAATAAAATTCAACAAACAATTTTCCATAAAATCATTCCATATAATCCAAACTAATATTTAAACCCAAAACTCAAAATAATTTGCTTACGTAGTCTTCCACGTTAAATTGTATCTCCAAATAACATCGACTACTCTTAAAATCACGTACTTAAAAGTAATTAACTCAATCACATATTCTATATGATAGGTTAATCATCCCCATAAATAACCCAAATCACTATAAATCTACAATAAAAACATAGATAAAAATTCACCATTACTCCAAAAAATTAAATCCCACAGTATTATATTTTCCTTAAGCATATAGTGTTCCCAACATGGTGATTGTTTTCCGAAATAACATTGATCAATTAGTCTACAAATCATTTTTATACACTAAGGATATCCATCGTTTAACTACAATGAATTAGTCAAATTAACCAGGGACTTCCCGTAGTCCAGTGGTAGGCGATAAATCCCAATCACACTCTGGTTGGGGGTTTGATTCCTGCAGCTTTTTCCGACGTGACAGGTTGTCACACGGTCTTCATGTTGTCCTTTTTCAAAAATAGTATTCTATTACATTCCCAAAATGTGATAAATTATTCAAAATAACCATAACATAATTTCACCACCAATTTTATCTCATACCACCCATTTTCATCCCAAAATTTAATATCTTGTAATTTCCTCAAATTAAATGATCATATAAACCAAAATGGTTATCTATAACTATATTCACAATAGAAAAGATAATTCGTCCTATAATGGAATTTTCAGATAAAAAACAGCAGGGTTACACATACAAGAGAAAATTCTTCCAAAGTAAACCCATCAAAAAAGAGTACTAATACATTTAAACATTTCTCCATCCATTTATTTCTACATAGGTTCTTTCTTGACCAAGAGGTTACCCTATAGAATAGGGGATTCACTCGGGTAATTCCCAGGACCCCTACATTTATAGAAAATGACTGTAAAGGGATTCTTGGGATCATTTTTATTTTCTTCCATTGTACTCTTCATTTTTCCTTGGCAATTCATTACTTTATTTCCTTCTTTCCCACACATAATGCATTTATTTGTTCCATTGAGACTCTTTCCTGGGTCTCTCCTTCCACATTTCCTGCATGATGGTAATTGAGCTCTCTTTTCTCCATGGTCTTCACTACTAGAGCTCTTATCATTCATCCCCATTATCTTCTTTTTTGAGTCCGGGAGTTGGTTAATATATATATTGTTGATCATATTTTTGTAAAACTGATTCGGTATGAAGACGATATATGTTAGTCTTATCAACATTCCATTTCGTTTCCCATTTCCACCACTGTTCCCACCTTGTACATCATGTTCAATGTTACTATGAATTCCTTGGAATCAATCCATTGACTAAAAATAGAAAGCATTATGTGAGTAAAAACAGTCAGAAAATAATTTAGATAATGTCCTGACACCTTATTTTCAATCTAAAACATCTTAGGATTAACCATAGTTATTTATTCCAATCTTATATTAAAATCCTTCAAATCAGTTTTAATGAAAATGTGAATTTTCCTAAGCATATCCCCCATGAGTGTTGTCACCAAAAGTATAGCAAGGCCCATTATCGTGTACCAGTTCCCATTCGAGTCTAGATCAAATCTGTGTTTTTGGGTTTTACCCCTAGGTACATCTATGCCAGAGCCACCTCTATCTGCTCGTATCCAGACAGGGATGTATTTCTTGTAAAACTCACCAAATCTCTACAGTACCAAAATTTTAGGATGTTCTTCTATACTAATCATCAAATTATATCTTAGGGAAATGTTCTCTAATCAGTGTTTTTCTAAATCTAGCTTCCAAGTACTACTATAAAAACGGCCTATATCAGCGCTAAAAAGGTCTTTAAAAGGGCTAAAAAGCACTGTAAAGCTCAGCGCTAATATAGGGGGGTCACTTTTATCAGCTCTCCGAAAAGCACTGATAAAGTCCCCTTTTATCAGTGCTAAAAAAAGCATTGATAAAGGGGTATTTTGTGAGTGTTTTTTAGCACTGATAAAATGGGACTTTATTAGCTCTTTTTTTAGCGCTGAAAAAGGTAAAAAAAAATTTAAAAAAATTAAAAAAATTAAAAATAATTTGGATAGTGGTTTTATCATCGCTCACACCCCCTGTATCAGCCCTAGGAGGTCTCTCCACGCGCTGCCCTTCCCGCGCATCCTCATACGCTCGTGCACCCCCTTCGCTTCCAGCTGAACTCGATCCCGGGACCTCCCCCATTCGCCGCTGCACTGTTACCATTAATCCATTTCGGTTTGTTCTCTATTTAATGATATATCTATATATATAGTTATATTTATTCATATATTGATATATATTAATATTAATATAAATATATATATTCATATAATAGTATATGTATATTAATTCGTGTATTAATATATATATATATATATTTAGTTATAATTTTTTATATGTATATTTATTTGTATATTTATATATACTTATAAGATTAGTTTTAAATACATTTATGAAAAAATATGTTTTTTATGTGTGTTTAAAAATAAATAAATACATCTATTCATACATAGATATATACAACACATAGACACACATAGAGACACACACACACAAACACATATATATTTACTTATAAATACATATTTATGTGTATTTGAAAAGCCATAGAATGTATTTATAAGATTAGTTTTAAATAAATTTATGAAAAAATATGTTTTTGATGTGTGTTTATAAGTAAATAAATAAATACATACATATATACATATATCTAACACATAGTCACACACATAGACACCCACACACACAGACACATATATATTTATGAATAAATACGTATATATGTGTATTTGAAAAGCCATATAATGTTAAAAAGACCATAAATTATAATCTATAATTCCGTTTCAACACAAAAACCAGTCAAATAGAAGAAAATGAAACAACATTCGATATGATATGTGGTATATGCATAACATACATCCTGATCAGAAGTTATACTTGTTTGAATGTTAACAAATCAGGGTATCCTGACTAAAAACATAGTTTGGGAGGCCTTCTGGGCCTTTTGTGCTTGAAATATTTGACCGAGGCTTTTATTAGGTCACCAGCGCGTAGCGCTCATTGCAGGCTTCAATTTAATATGTTGTAGAGCTCAAACAGACACCTAGATCAAAAGTTATGGCTGTTTGACGTTTGAGTTACATTTTTAACTTATTTTAGTTCTTTTATTAATTGTTTTAATTTAATGGGACCTCCAATTGTTATTAAATGATTTTTAATTGAAAACAATTAGAATATTATTAATTAATATTATTTTTAAAAAATATGTTAAAGCCATTTTCACTAAATTTCTAATATATTAAATGTAATAGTCTATTTATACGTATCTATAACATATTTAAAAAATATATATCATATTTATATCAATATAAATATACTTATATAGAAATATATTACTTTTCATGACAAAATATATTGTTTTGAAAATTAACATGTATCAGAACTCGGGAAAATCCCTGATAAATCCCCCCTTTATCAGCGCTACTAAAAGAAGCACTGATAAAGTCCCACTTTATCATTGCTTTTTTTTGCATTGATAAAAGTGAAGTGCATCCCTTGCCCGTTATTATAGTAGTGAAGGTTTGTACAAAACTTCCTATGATACCAATAGTAACTCCCTAACTCCAGTTACCTAGACTCGGTGCATTGTTACCAAACATTGGCATTATACTAGGAAAAAATGTCCCAAAAAACTGATCAGTTTAGTAGCCTTGGAAGTACTAGA
Source organism: Viscum album (assembly GCA_963277665.1). Lineage (NCBI taxonomy): Eukaryota > Viridiplantae > Streptophyta > Magnoliopsida > Santalales > Viscaceae > Viscum > Viscum album. The sequence goes on from OY728162.1 coordinate 817,805,689, forward strand.
TACATTCATAATTTTTACATTACATTATAAAATTAAAAACAATGAGAATATGTTCTCCATTGTCCATATTCGTATCCCTTAGACAATCCCTTATTCTATTCCTGCTGGTTATTCATAAAATACTTCTTCGCATCCTGGTAGAAATAAAAAATGGAAAGGGATGAGATCAGATTCTTTGTAGGGATAACAATATAGCATAAACTTTCCTAAAAATCATAAACATTTAAGGCAATGTATATTACTAAAACAATTCCTTTTAAACTTAAACATCAACATAATATAGAAAAGATGAGTCTTGTAATTCCATTTACTTATTCACGAGGATATTCTACTAGTCGAATAATCAAATGCAATATCAATATCCAATTTCATAATGATGGAATGCATAATGCCAGACTTCATAACCACTTAGTCAAAGCCTTGTCCCAAGACTACAAATAAGATTTTGTCAAGGCCTTGTTCCAAGACACTAGTTTGTCTCATGAGTCCTACTGATTTACCAATGATCAATAGCGGGCTCCACCCATCACATACTAAGTCCAATACATTCCTCATATGAAATGTTCGAAACATAACATAAACATTCGTACTAAAACTAGCATAAAAAATGTCAATATATTAACCAAAAACCATGAATGGTATATAAATAGCATATCCATAGTCAAAAATAACTCTTTCAATACAATATGGAATATTGTATTATAATAAATTAACCTCAATCAAGAATAATGAAGGATATTTACATAGATGAAAATAATCATCAAAACAATTTTGGAAAAATATCCCCCTTTTCATGAAAACATTTAAAAGTCTCACTATTTATTAATAAGTCATTTAAAATAGTTTTTTTAATCAAAGTGTCCCATACCCATTTGAAACTTTTAAAGGTATTTGTAATTTTAAAACATTAATATCCATATAAATAAATCCTTAAAATTATTTTTAAATCATTGACATTAATGAGAAATATTTAGAAGAATAAATATTTAAAATACTTAAAATGATATTTTAGTTAGAGTTCTTAACCAAAATAGAGACACATGAATACAAATAATCGAGGTAATAAACACTTTATAATATCATGAGAATAATTTAATTCATGATATACTATGTCAAAGTACATTATATACACCATATAAATGTGAATTGGTGTATAACAATAAGGAAGTCTCAATGGAATGTAAATTGAGATGAAATTTATTATAAAGACCATATAATTTGGTTAAGGATAAATAAACTATATAATAATGTGTGAAAGTTATAAATACACTCAATATTATTGTATATTCAGGGGAAATAATTCCGAGGACATTCACACATATTCTTGTAAATACAACACCAATGACTTTGATGTTTAACTCAATGAATGGAAATTGAGTTAATATTACTCTTATCAAGTTCATATCAATGACTTGAGAAATTATCAATGGAGTTATTCTTTGTATCAAAAGTATATCCACTTAAAGGGGAGTGTAAATTACTAAATATGTAAATAAATAGTGATTTCACACATAATATTTGAGTAAAATAATCAATGAAGTTTTCATAGAACCCAATGAGTGGAAATTGAAATTTGAAATTCCCTTACCGATTTGGTAACTTACAAAACATACACCCCCATGAAAGAAGGATGATAAATGATGATGAAAATACCCATAAATTATAGAATATTACATAGATATTACAATCATGGGGCATTACATACACCACATGCAATAAATAAGTTGTGAACAAAGGGAATCTCATAAAATTAAAAGTGAGATAAGAAACCCCTTACCTCGTGTTTGAGATGACTCGTTCGTCCCTTAATCTCGTGAATAATAAACTAAAGTTAATTTATACTTGATTAAGAACCATTTCCAAGTTTATTATTCCATTTATATCACTTATTACCATGTTATAAACATTATGTAATCATTTAAGTTAATAATGGTCGTTTTGTCGATATTTGGTACTTGGTCAAAAATGAACTTGTTATAATTACAAATTGTCTATGTGGTCTCAATTCTATAATCTCTAGTATCATATTAATTATTTAAATATCATATATATCATATATATCCAGTATATATATATATATATTTATAATGGGTTCAGGATATTTGGAGATAAGAAATGAAATGCATTGTTCATGGAGACAGTAAACCGTACGAATGCATGAACACTACATTCATTTCTATTTAATATTTAATGAAATGAAAAGATTATGATACATAGGTATATTATACTTCGAGTATAATATAATATTATATATGTGATACATAATTTAATTAAATCTATCCTTTATACGTTCTATGTATTTCATGAAGAAATCATATCACCTTGAGGGGGTGGTAGTCCACACTTCCTCAAATGAAATTATCGTGTTCACACATATTGGAAATCAGAAAGGTGTGTTTTTAAATGAATATTAAATAAGAATATAGAAACAATAAAAATAATAAAAATAATATATAAATACAATTCCATCATAATGGCCACCATGAGAGGCGGTAGGAGATAATTGAACAATCATCGTTTCGTGAGGGGTTAGTTTGTCATCCACAGAAACATTATGTTCATTACCCATTAGATAGAGGTGTATATAGGTGTAGTTTGAATCCTTTTCATAACAACATCCTATTATATTTAGGATATTTGTGTTGTTATAAAATAAAGGAAGAAAAAGAGTTATGGGTTAGGTAAGTAAAATAAAATTGAAGAAGTTAAGAGAAACCATTACCTTTAATTTGGGTAACTCCCTTTGGTTTGAACTAAAGGACTTATTGATGTGACTTCTACCTAAGTTAAGGCTTCTAGGTAGAAGAGAGGGATCTTTAGAGATTATTTGGGTTGGTGTTGTATGATCCAATGGTCTTGATCGGTGTGAGTAATGGGTTAAAATTTGTGTCCTTTTATAAGGGAGAGGAGGCGCTCTTTAGGAATGTGTAGAAATGTTATTTTATTATAAACATATATTCAATTTCAAAAGGTCCAAAACACATTAAAGTCGAAGATAAGATGACTCATATTCTGGATAAAATCATCCAATAAGAATTTTACATGTTTTGGATATTTTTTTAATATTAATAATCTTCTTTATCTAAATCAATTATTAATGACGTAAATACTACATCTCTATTATGTCATGAATAATTTAATTTATTTGATGTCTAAATATTATAAAAAAATAAGACAATTTAGGAAATAGTTTTTTCTTTCTGATGAATATTTATAGTTGAAAATATGACTTATCTAACCCCATGTAAAAATTGATATACTAACAGATTTTTGTTTATGTCATTTTTGTCTTCACATTAAGTTAATTAAAATAATGTGTCATTATCATTCTTAAGTGGCTCCATGGGGTCCAAAAATCAAACCATGGATTCCCATGGTCGGCCATGACTCATCAAACAAGATTAGTACTGGTTTTAAGGTAATTTTATTATTATTATAATATTCTTTTTACCTTGAATTACCTTATTTACCTTTAGCCATGGTAAATAAAAGTCAAAAGTTACTATTCACCATAAAAAATTTTCATCTCATTAAACCACATTTTACTTACTAATAAAAAACATGTTTGTTCTGTTTTTGTAATTCAATAAATAGAAGCGGTAAAATTTCATTTAAATAAAACTGTTGGATTTTTAACAACCACTTAGTGGTTTCACTATGAATCAAAAATTGATGTTTTTCTGAAAAATACCAAAAATTAAGCGTAAGATATATTTTATATTCTGAATTCAAAATGGATTTCTATTTTACGAATTTCAAAACAATGATTTTGGATTAAGTAATTTAAAATTAATTCCTGTTGTCAAAACAAAAAGTGTGTTATTAAGAAATATTAACTATCAAAAGATTGACACTTGTTTATGTTCAATTTCAAAGTGAAATTACTTCCAATTTCCAAAATTGGATTAAATGGTAAAAATGTAATCTAATTACACTTCAAAAACAATTAAAAAGATAATCTAACCATATAAATAAATTAGATTAAAAGGTCATTTTCAATTAAAATACAGTATTTATCAATTTTCATAAAAAATGTATATTTTTAGGAAAATTAAAATATTTCATCCAAAGTAAATTTTGATGGCCCAATTCAAGAGAAGAATTTTATTTTGTCAAATTAAATATGTAAAAGTGTAAAATATTGGATTTAACAAGTGTTCACCATTAAAAGGTGGTAACATTGCATTTTTTGAAAAATAATTCCTTTATCAGAAAAAAGAATTTTTTTTATATTATGTCTAAGAAACACATAATATGGATTTTAAAATTATATGGATTATATAAAATATAAAATTCAGTTAATACTATTCATATCTACTTTTTGAACTGCTAGTTTGGTTAGTCGTGGTGAACTCAAACTCAGTGTTGCATATAGTGCCAATCATTGAATTACATTGAAGAGATAATGTACTATTAATTCTTGTGGTGTTACACCCCATACCATCAATATATATCAAATTATTCTTGAATATAAGGTCCTTATTACTATCTAAAATATAATAATAAGTCATAGGATGTTCAACAGAGATCAGGTGGCATACCAAAGCCCATCCTCAAAGTGTCTTTCCCTGGATATCTCATATCCAGCAAGTGTGGTTGCAGTAAACTGGAGATAAATGAATCAAGTTGAGTTTTACAATATTTACATATTTCTATTCTCTTGGTACATGAATTATTTAGTTCGATATTCTCTCAATGTTTTCGAAAAAAATTGGTCATATAAGGTAGTCTATAAATCCCTCAAAAACATACCCTGATGTTTGTGTTCATGTGTTAGAACATCCCATCATCTCTTTGAGAAACCAAAAGTTATATACACTCTGAGTCTCACCCTATTTTTGTAGGAATATCCAAATTATCAAGGATTGATAACATATCTTCCAGCCACAACACAATAGTATATGGAGTTCCTTCCTTAGAAAATATAGGTGGTTTCTACTACTAGAACTCTCTGGTCAACTCCAACATAGTCAGTGTAGGTCATGGATCTCCCTCTGAAGACTGAACTAGTCATAGGAAACTCTCCCCGAGCCTTGAATTAATGCATAATCCTAGTACAACTAGTTTTTCTATAGGAGCTGTCGCTGGTAGCACTACTGGTGGGTCAGGTACCACCACCAAAGGGGAATGGTCATTTCCACCTTCATGGCACTCGACCCAAGTCTATCATGGATGAATATATATAAAATGAAAATAACATGTATTAGTAGAAGATAAAAGGAAGAAGTTATTACAATAAAAAACACTGATATTCTCAATTACTAACTACAAGAGATACTCAAGGAAACTACCTGTTTCTTGGGTTAGGTTAAGGTAATATTTCAAGTTTTATCTCTGATGGTTCCAATATATGGGGATTCAAATTCAATTTATAGATAAAATTATATTTAGGTTGTAATTATCATCCCCATTTAAGGGGAAAAAATCCTTTTATAAGTCATAATTTAGTAAATTCATGGATATATATTATTCTTCACTTAGATGAATTTCCATTACAAAGTTATAAAGTTAGAACATTATAAGTTATAATTGTTATTTCATGTAAAAACTACAAGAATTTTACATCCAATATCAGAATTTATCAATTATATATAAATCTGTTTAATTATATAGATCACTACAAAATATTTATAGAGGAAAGAAATTTATAAACTAAAATTAGAATCTATTTAATTGAAACAAAATAAAATTTTCTTGTTCATGGAATGAAGTCCCATGACTTAATCATGTCAAAAACTTTTAATTGAGGTTTTATCATCATGATATGGGGGAAATTTCCATTTATGTTGATGAATAAACATTATGTAAGCAATAAACATTAGAGAAATACAAGTATAATAATCATGGAATGTACAATAAGAAATTTAAAATACTGGTAATGAGAATGCATATCATAGAATATGTATGACATATAAATCCCTGTGTTTTTATATTGATTCATGAGTTAATTATTCATTTCCATTCTGGACCAAGGTAATAAATCCATAATCACAACAAACTTCTCAATTCATACACTTCACCAAATAGTGAAAGCGGTATAACTGTAACATGAAAAATATAGAACAAAAAGTCCCATCCATGGTAACATGGATTTTCTCATGGAATTAGGTTAGTTACTCCCCTACATGGCATATTAACATGTTATGAAACTTCCTAGTCTCTTATCTACCATACCAAAATAGTAAGGAAAAATGAAAAGAAAACTTTGATTTCACATTGTGATGTCCAGGGTCCTGCTCACTTATAACTAACTAAACCCAAGGGAAACATGGTCTTTAGCATGCCTCCTCATAGGATAGAGAAAAATATATAATACTTAAGGTGTATGGTGGTACATTGGGGAGACTATACCTTCATTATTATAGTGGATAACGTTGATAAATAATTATAATTTAGTGGAAAAATTTAGTGGTTGTGGAAGTAAAATAATTTGATCATAATAACATATCAGAAGAGCAAAAATAATCACATACAGATGACATTATTTCTATAAAAATATATAGATGGAAGACATGGTATTAGGTATAAACACAACTCAGGTTTATAAAAAGGAATAAAGATTACAAAAAAATAATCTCCATTACCATCTTGGGAACTGGCTTAGTCATATACTATGAAGAACCATACAAAAGGAAATCAAGTGTCCATAGTTTGGAGCTTCCAGCTATCCTTAACTGTATCCATGTAATATGCCCTGGTACCAAACAACGACTCGAACATGGCATGAGTAAATATCAGTAAGCAATAACCAATGGGTTTTAATAAAAACTGATTATATAAATATAAAATGTGATAGTGTTTAAGTATAATAAATGTAAAAATGTAAGGTAAATATAAACATGTTTAGCCTAGGATGCACATGGGACACCTGGATGACCCGTCCTGCTTCAACCAAATCTTGATGTCTCCGAGAATACAACTATTAATTGATTATTTAACCGAGGAACATATAGAAGGTGTACATTTTTAATAATCATATAGGATTGATGGAGAAACTATGACATATCTAACCTTTAGTGGTTGATCCAACTCCCAATGATCCTTTATGGAGCATTAAAAAAGGGGAGTGGAGAATGATCCACGGCGTGAGACCTTGGAATTGTCCACCTAATTGTTTCTAACTAGGCATGGAGAAAAAGTTCGTGGTAATCTCAGGATTCATGTGCTTAGATTCAAATGAGTTAATCGAAGGAGGTATGTGTCTGAGGAAATCAAGACGAATCTAAGGACATAATCGAAGTCATAATAATTTATGGTGTATTCATGTGAATAGTTAGTGTCTAGGTGATTATTTTTAGTATCTCATAAATGGAGAAATTCCAAGGGTGGTGTCTCAAATTTTTGTCAAATTATTAATTCAGATGATATCCTATGAGTTCTCCCAAGGCAATACAAGTCAGAAATACATTTCTTTCTCATGAAAGACCATACATTTAATAGTTCCATCAAGGTCCATAATAATAATAAGTATAATATGAGTCAACAAAGGTACATGTGATGTATCGATTTCCTTTATAAATTTACTTATTTCAATTTAACATATTCCATTATTTGGATTGAATACACACACTCCCAAAGTGTTTTTTGATTAATATTATGGAACAGTTGTTAAAGGCATTTGACCAACACACCCTAAGGGGTATTTCACATTGAGGTTATCAAGAACTCATGGTTTAATGGGATGATAGGATATATATATATATAGGTAATAGTATGGGAAATTTATTCAAGTGGTTACACTTTTTAGGGGAAATGCATGGAATTTTCAACCTATATATCAATAATGAAAACCTTACACACAAAGAGACATAAAGGGAAAATAATTAGACCACCAGCTTTAGCCCAGTGGTAGACTCCTTGTCTAGTATCAACCATATATTTAGGATGTAATGAGAGAAAATGGGAAACAGTAAATACACCTAAAAATAAGGAATATTAACTCGTATGAAGATCTCACCAAATATGGTGAATAAAATAGAGAAAAAAGTAAGGGGAGTGATATAATTTCCAAAGAAGATCCTACATGACCAACTTTGTTCAAATCAGATTCCAGATAATAGATATAAAATAAATCCATGGAGAGGAGGGGGGACGCTATAGTTCTTTTATGTTAATAGAGAAGAAAGGAAATGAAAAATTGATATATGGTCAAGGAAGTAATTTTTAATAATATATATGTTTTTAGGAGGCTGCATGATTTTTTCACAAGGTTGGGTAAACCATACTCTTACTCTAAAATTCCCACTATCTAGATCCAACACCCCACATAGTCTAGGAACATAGATAGACAACCCATTAAAAAACAAGTGTGTTATATCTACTGTTTATTTCTTGTTGTTCATGGTCGTGAAACCCATTTTGCACAGTTTTCATAACTGTGATCATCCCTTCTAGGACTGCATGGTTAATGTGCATAGTTTTTGAAAACTATGTGATAACTAGGTGACCCACACTACTTCTAAACCCACCCCCTTTATTTTGGGCCTCCAAACTTCCCAAACTCCCATGAGACCTCATATAAGCCTTTAAGAATGATTATTATAATTAAAAAATATGTATATATAGAAGTTTAACGGATCAATACCTAAAATAATTCTTGGATATTTTAATAATTTTATTTTATATAATAACATATAATGTTCCAAAATAATCATATATACATTTGGGGATATGAATAATGTTTCAAAGGACTTATATGACTATCTTATGAGGGACTCCCTCAAATTATCTATTTAACGAATGATAAGTTACCTATGTTCATGTTAGTAGATTCTATTTCCTAATTTTCTAATTCAAATTCCATAAATATATTTCCTATAAAATTCTATTTCCTAGTTACCAAAAAATAATTTATATAACAACCTATGAAAAAATCACTCAGAAATATTTCACATCCAATAATTTCATACTCATTGTTATCCTCAGTTATTAGATTAAAATTATCCACAAGTAAGGATATCAATTAAATCCTAGAATACAAGTGAAGGTTATTTTAATCATATATAACACTGCAAAATTAAATTTTTTATTCAAATTTCAGCTCAAATACAATTTATTTTCAAATTTCATTGACGAATTTTGATTCCTACAATCATTTAACCACATTTAATTGCATTGAAAAACCCCTCTACCGGAAACAAAAAACCCAAAGTTGTACAAAAATATCAAATACTTGGGGGGAGAACCGTTAAAATAGTTTGGTTTAGTAGAATTTTCAATTCATATATTCAAATATGTTTTACGATTTTACAAGAATGTCTAAATAAAATATTATTTTATTTTAAAAGTATATTGAGGGTGATAGATAGGATTTAAATTTGGTTCAATTTGATATGAAACATCCTAGATATCAACAAACCTCACTCCCAATTTTTTTTTCACTCAATTCAGTTCAATACAACCAAGTATATTTAACCACACTTAATACCTAGTATAAAATAAATTTGAAAATAGATGTACAAATTATAATACAATATTTATGAAATAGAAAAATATATTAACATCCATGATCATATAATTTAATCACTTAAATGAATATATGCCACCCCTTTTGGTATTCATTGATGAAACCCTAATTACTATACAATAATAAGTATCAAACGAAAGATATCATGATTTATAAATAAGAGTAAAAAAGAATATATGTATGGTTTAGAGGTAAGTGAGTTGAAATTTCATAAGTATTAAATCTCCCTTTATTCTTTGCAACACATTTTAATTTCTTCACTTGATGATATGAATAAGACACCTATTAACCATATATACCACAAGTCTTAGGGGTTATGTCGTAGTTAAATCACCCATGAAAAGTAAATAATAATAATAATAATAACCAAAAGGCCCCAGAACGTAATTCTTGACATACCATGACATTTGTGGTTGGTCAATCGATCACATGTTGAACCAAATAACCGAACCTACAATTTCAAAAAGTCTCATATTGACCACAAGAAGAAGAAAAATTTGACCACATCAAGTAAATATGATCAAACGTGAGTTGGATTAATTTTCTAAAGGAAATGACCATGATAAAACCTTTAAATTGACTAAAGTGGGTAAAGTCAACATATTGACCATAAAGTTGATGAAGTGAATAAGACATTGAAAATTCAATCAAGTCTAAGTCTGACCATGTAAATCTATAACCACGGGGGTATTCTGGTAGGTCAACTAGACCCATATCTAAATTCCTCTAAGGGATGGAATGATTTTAAGAACAAATATGGATATAAGATAAGAGATGATTGAGGGTGCATTGAAATTAAGACATGTCTTAGATCAACCACAAGTTGGAACAAGAAATTTTACGTGACCAACCATGCCATCCCACTAAAAATGAACAATGTAAAGGAGTTACCATAAGAAAAAAAATCAATTGAATGTGAGGGAGGTCAATTATACATAGGAAGACTTATGTGACGACACATTAAAAACATAACCAAGGAATGGGTCGACCATGAACTGAACATGAATAAAAAGTGACAGTAGTGAAAACTCAAAATAGAAGTGGAAAATAGTATCAAATCTTTATGGATTCACAACAATGTTGATCTTAATACATTGTCCATAAATAAAAAGGGTCTATCTTCTTCACATCATAACTCAAAATATTCATTAGAAACCACCCTTAGGATAGTAAAGGGCCCTAAAAACCTTGTTTTCAACTTCATGGTAATGTTTTAAGCATATAATTATAAAAAACACACTATATCTAGTTTTAATGTTTCTATTTTCAATGATGGAATAATTAAAATATTTAATTATCTCTTTTTTGATTATTTAATTTTCATTTGACTTTATTATTTTCTCATATATCTCACTCTACTCATGTAGTATCCTCTCCCCAACTAACTGAGAATCTAAAATCACATTTTTCATAACCCAGAAGGATTAATGATATAACTCCCTAATAAAATGATAGTTCTTACAAAAAGGTCGTTTAAAATAGGAAATTCCTAATGAAATTTTGATTTTTCATATATAGTCCGATAAGTAAACATCTAGATTAAGAGGCTAATATTTCTTAAATATAATTATAGACTTCTCTAAAAATTTATTATACACCCTATATGAAAACTCATCCTTCCACACATGACTATGGAAGGTATAAAGTTATAGTTTTATTAACACATCCATATATTCTATTAATTATTTGAATTTAAATTTATTCAAATAAGTTCCATTAACTATAATGAGTGATTTATGGATTTTAAATATAGAAAATTTGTTTTTCTTGATAAAATTCATAATACTAGAAGTATTATTCTTTGGATGTGTCACTACCTCAACCTACCTATATTAATATTTTACAATTAGAAGAATATACTCATTTACATAATAATGTAGTAATGTTCCCAATGAATTATAATCCGTTAACATCAATAATTTCATCCTTAGATATTCATTTTTTCCACACCCTTCTTCCTTACTCCATTTAATAATATCTGGGAAATATCATATCTAATTTCCAATCTTATTCAATCCTTGAACAGTGTAGTCCAAAATAAACTAGGCTAGTTTACTTTTTGGGAAGTAGTCTCTCCCTTACGGTTTCCACCCCATAGTGAAGAGTCAAAAATCCCCAAAAAGATAGCATATATTCCTCAACAACACCTATGCTCAAAATACTATCAGTACAACTTCTAAATAGTAAAGGATCATCCCAAAAGTATTATTTTAGTTTCTAAATATTTTTTTCCTCTATGTGATATCATTGGGAATGATATATATATATATATATACTTAGCCTATTACAAAAAACAATGAACCCTAAACAGATGTCTCAACCATCAATTTTTTATCATGGAAAGAATAATTAATCTCCCTCGCATCAATAATTTTTTACTAAAAATCAAACAAAAACAATAAACCAAAACATTCTAAGAAACTTTTATGTCTCTAATTTATATTTAAAATTATTAAATAATAAAAATCCATCTATTATTTTTTATATTTAAAAAATTCACCTCCATCAAATAATTCAATATTTAATGATCCGTAGTGAAAATGACTTTAGAATTAATCAGTAACTACATAAATTTTTCAAATGTAATCACAATAGCTAGGAACTAATTTTCATTAATGGTTTAATTCCATTAAGAATCATGTATTAATAAATAAGAATAATACACCACATACATCCCATTATCTTTCCTTTTTACTAAGACTTCTCTCACAACTATATCACCATCATGGTATATAATTTTAAAGGAAAACATCCAATTAGTTCAATTATGATGGGTGAAGATGTTTGTTTCTCTTCAAGAAGATTTAATACCACATAAATTTTTGTATAAAAAAATGGTGTATCCATGAAAAATAGAGAAAAAATGGGATTTGTGATTTTTGAAAAATAATTTATGAATCTATAGTAGAAATAAACATTGGACAACATGCTTCTAGCTGTTTTGACATTCCCATGTTGTATAAAGTTTTAAATGACATGAATTTTATCATTATTAACCTTTATCTCTCCCTTATAGATTTAGTAACCTAACATTATTCAATTAGTTACACTAAACTGATATTTTTCCAATTAAGAACATGCGTTGTCTCTATAAATCTTCCAAAAATAGTTTCAATATTATGAAATTAATTTTTAAATATATTTCTAACAATAGAGAATTCATCTAATAATAACTCTATAACTCTCTCAATCATGATTGAGAAAATAGCCGTCTTGCACATTTGAAATGTGGTTAGAGAAGCACTTTGGAAAAAATATATTTTACTCAATGAAAATTTTTCATATAGATAAGTGAAACTATTATTTTCCTTATCTTTGGAGGCAAATAGAATTTGGTTGTAATGAGAATAACCATCAAGAAAAAAGACAAACTCACTACTAGACAACCTCTCAATAATTTTATCTAAGAATGGAATTGGAAAATGATCCTTTATTATAGTTTAATTATGTTTCTAGTAATATATGTATATTCTCCATTTGGTAAATATAATTTTCTAAACTTGTTAATTATTTTTATTATTGATGACTATAACACCTCCTTTCATAGGGACTAATTGAATAGGGATGACCAAAGTAATATCTGATATTGGAAGTATGATTCTAGTATCCAATAACTTAATCATAATATCTCTAACAAACTATTCCTTGTTTAATTTTAACCTTCATTATAACTTAAATATTTTCTTATGTACAGGTTCTAAAAAGAATTTATATATGCAATATGAAGGGTGGATCCATTTGATATTTCAAATTTTCCATCATATAATATATTTAAACTTTTTCAACACACGTGACACTATTTACTAATAACTATCATGATGTTCAATAGAAGTTATTATAGTATGTGCAAAATTTTAACTTAAAAATTAGTATTTCAAATGATCTAAAATTGTTTGAAGGTCCAAATGTTGCGTTTTTTAACTAAAATGGAGAAAATTGGGGCAATGTATCCCATGGTATTAAAAATTTCTTATAAAGAAATAATGAGAACAAAAAAACACTTTTCCCTCAAACTTTAAATTAGTGGAAAACTCACATTACTCATAATTCAAATCTGATATAAATATTTTTTCCTCAAAAAAATCATCTAAATGACCCATATTGTCATCCTAATACTCATCAAAGTGTTCCTCTACTTCACCTATGTTAATATATAATATTTTACACTAGAGTATTATTGTATAGGTCTTTTTGACATCTATAAATTCCTCCCTTGACTTATCAAAGGATTCCTCATATTTTTTATTTAAATTATAGTGTATTTCTCCTCTAGTCCAGGTACAAAATAATTTGTAAAAACATTAAACTCGTTATTTGTTTCTCCAAAAATAAAAAAAATCTTCCCCTTTGATATATTTATTATATATCATCTTATGGAAAGGAAAGTACTACCTAGAATTATATGTATTTCCATGTCATAGTCTATATCAAATATAAAAAAATATTTGGGTAAAAATAACTTTCTGACACTTAAAACCGACTCATTTTCCTTATATATAGGGCTTATAATGTAAGAATTATATAATTTTCAAAAAACAGTGGTAGGTTTCAATTATCCAAATCTAGGTTGTCATAACATTGATAAGGAAGTAATATTGATGTGTGAACCAACTTCACATTAGTAATTTTGTTGACCAATAATACCTAAATTAGAATAAATGTAGAAATTTCTCTGATCCTTGAGTTTAGATGAGGTTTTTTAAGGACAACACTATACTCTTCAGTGAGTTTGTAAGTAGAAAACAACACAAAATATTTCCAATATAAAATAATCTATTCAGTGATTTTAGATATGAATGAATCTTAATTAAATCTTAAATTTATAGAATACTCATTTTTAAATTTTTGAAAATCCTAAGGAACGTGTGATGTTTATATTTTTGTATTCACTTTTTCTATTTTTGAGGGAATGATATGGGTGGCTATTAATTATTAAAGATATTGGTTACCTCCGGAATATATTATTTAACCATTTCCTTCACATTAGACTCACTCATTTTGAAATATTTATTCTATTAAATTTCATATGTCTGAGGTCTATTTACTTAAATTTTAATATTTCTAGCCACATATCCAGATTTTGGAAATTGTAAATTTTGGTTTTACGTTTTATTGAAAATTTAATGTTCCATATTCCTTGGACATTTCTAGGTTTCTCTTGAGTTTCAATACCACTCCTTGCTGTTACTTATATGAAATTATCTCTCTAGTTAGAATTTATTATACAAGACCACATACCTTTTTTTCTCCCTCTTAATTCTATTTCCAGGTGATTTATTTGAGGTTATATATTATTTATGTCTTTTGGTAAAGTATTTATTATTTATTTTTTTATTATCTACATGTCTGGTATATTGGAAATAAATTTTACTAATAATTTTATTAATGAAATATACTATTTTGGTTTCTCAATTGGATAACTCATCCCTATTTTGGTTTTGGAATTTTATTTGGCATATTATTGGAATCAAGGAGCAACAGCTTGTCTAAACACTCCTTTCTCTCTCGAGAAAAGGTTAGGGTGGTTTATATGGAATTGGGTGAAATAATTTGAAAACAAATGATCCCTATGATACATTCTACACCCATAAATAGAAAAATTATAATTTTAAAAGGACAATGAAGGTATATAAAACTTACAATATCAATTTTTATAATGAATAAATAGACCATGGCACTTGAATTGTTCCATATGTTAATTTTTAATTGAAATCACAACATTATATAGATTATAACATCTAATGATTTTAAGAAATATCTTTACTCAAATTAATTTAAATTATTTGAGAGATCACATTGCTTGAAATAAAAATATTAACTTCAGTCATATAAAATACCAAGTTTAGCTTACATTTCATAAAAAACGAGTTTCTTTGAGGACTTGTGTTACACACATGACCGAGTTTTACCAGACCGTAATATAATATTAATATAATTATTTCATACAATATTAATTACATGGTAATTGTAATGGAAGTATTGAATAATATTAAAGAAAATTATGAAATTAAGTTTTATGAATTTTTATAAAATTAATTTTTTGGTAACGAATTAGTAATAAATTAAAATAAAGACCAATTGGATAGATATGATTTTTTTTCATGAGAAACTATTTGTATGACCAGAGAGGAATTTTTCATAAAATATTAAATTAATCACTCTTATTGAAAGATGATAAAGAAATTAATTTTTTATATATTCAAAAAAATGTTTTGAAAGTTTTCCAATATGTTTTATAGGATTAATATAATAAGAATTCCATCTTCAAGCAGAAAAAGATGTATATTTTTGAAAGGCAGTTTTACCACCTATTAATGGTGAACCTATTTTAAAACAAACTTTGATATATTTTATAAATTTTATTTTATAAAATTCAATTATTTTTTCAAATTGTAACAACAAAATTATATTAGGGTGATTTTTTTTATTTTTCTGATATTTTTTATTTTTTGATGAATAATGAAAATATTATATTTTAATTGAAAATTGTAATTTCATCTAAAAAATTTATAATGTTAAATTATATTTTAAATTGGATTTAAAGTTTCCATAGATCAATTAATAATATATTAATATAATTTAGGACATTTTAATCATTTTTTTAATTTATTTATATATAAAAACATAGTGAACTTTTGAACAATTTCACTTTAAAAACTATCATTCTCACCTTACCTGTGAGGTTGGATTTCAATTTAATTTTACCACATATGTAAATTGAATTTTGAAAAATAGATATTTTTATTTGGAATCATAAATATATTTATATTATAATATGTATTAAATAATTTTTTACTGTAAAAATTTATTAAAATAGTGAAAATTAATTAACTCGATTATAGTTAAAATGGTGTTTTTGAACTTGACATGTGTTTGTATGATAAGTAATTTTACAAACACATAGGATTTTTATTTAATGAATTTGACTTAATATTTATAATAATTATGTTTAAATTACGTAATTAAAATATTTTTAATTAAATTATTAATTAATAAATTACATAGGTAAATATAAATATATAAGTAACCTTATTAGAAACTATAAAGATGAAATTGGGTAAACATAAAGGCTAAGGGAAAAATTGATAAAAATGACTTTATATTCGTATGGTGTAAGTTTTTATAAACTAATATATTCATCCAATAAGTTATTTTTCAATTTTGGAAGCACATAATATAAGGAAGCCCACCCAATAGTGTTTGCCTTATTATATTTACAAGAATGCAATAACCCATCCACTATAAAAATGCACTCACTCTCCCCAATTCTTTATACTGGTAAAGAAAATTTTTATAGTATAAACCATAAAAAAATAATCTCCACACATCCCTCCTCTCATACTATAAGACTATATTTTTTATGAGAGAAAATCAAAGAAGTCCTTTGGTGAAAACCAATAGGAGTTAACCATAGAAGAGGTAACTTTATTCAATAAGAACATTTGGTTATTTCTTTCTCAATCCCTTAAATTATTATTATTTCATGATTATTTAATAACCTATGTATCCTAAATATACTTATATGTTTTTATGTCAATTTTTTATTCTACACGTACACGCACTTCCATCAAATGGATTTTAAAATCAGTATTTGTGTTTATGATGGACAATAGACTCGTGAAACAATACCATTTTTTCCTTTACCACGTCTTATGGTCAATAATTATGATGTAAATACTGTATTTATATGATATATATGATATTTATTATTAATTTAATCTTATATATTTATCATATAAAACATTCCTAAATGCATTCTATTTTGTGGGAATACGATATCATCATTTGTGGACATGTGGACTACCACCTTCTTCAAAGTGATGTGATATGTTTAAAATTTACATGGAATGTATTAAGTAATGGTTTAATAGAAATATAGGAAATAAATGAAATTTATATTATATTTATTACATAATAACCTTTACCTAAATATAATACATAATTTTATTTATTACCTTTCCACACACTGTAAAAGTGAAAACATCATTCGTGGACTTGTGGAGAACCACCTTCTTAAAGCGATGTGATTCATTTTAAAACAAAAGAATTTAATATATAAGTATATATGACTAAATAATAATATATTTATGACTTAATTATAATTTTATAATTATAAAGTTTACTTACCTTCTTTACATAAGGACCATTGAAAAATAAGAATGTTACACATGCGTACATACGACCAACCGTCTCCATGATTATAACAGATGTTTATTTTTAATAACTATCTTTCATGATTGGTTTTAAATTTTTAATTTACCTATAAATATAATTATAATTTCATTATTAATATTCTTGAGATGTTTTTATAATGACCCCTTTGACCTTAGTTGACTTACCAATGTAATTTATGATAATTAAACCAAATATGATTAAAAACCCTGAGATATAATTAAACATTAAGTTAGTTATATATAACAGTGTAGTAAGAAAAATAAAATTAATGATTAACTAGAAAATGGTTATGAATTAAGTAAATAATTTACATAATTTTATTATCCAAGAATAAATAGGAACACATAAAAATTCACACTCTTGTTAAAGGGAACTTGTCTCAATCTCCTTTCACCAAGACATTGTTTTTTATGTTATAAACCCACCTTATGTTATGGGGTGTATATACATAATATTTGAAATTTCATATCATAAATTTATTTATTTTCATGTTATTCAATTTTTTGATAAATTTTATTCCTTCACGGGGCTTATGATTCAATTATTTCAAAATTGAATGAGATATTTTGGAATGTTTAATGATTATCTTCATCAAGAATGTTATCAATGATATTTTAATGGTACTTAAATTCATAAACATACTAAAAAATGTTTTAATCATACTCCATAGGGGGTAATTTATATCTATAATTTCCTTATTCATTCTCGGAATAGATTAATACTTTTTCATGTTTATTATTATTTTACTAATTTCTTTTCCATGAGTTAACCATGTTTCTAAGAGATTGTTAAGGAACCAGTTTGTTTCCCAAATGTTACTCATGTTTCAAAAATATTAACATTTAACCCATTTATTTTCTATGGTTTTATTAGGTTGTAAATAAATAATTATTATTTCTATGAGTTTTGTGATGAAATTTGTTTATTTAGGAAATTTTACATGAGAATTATATGAAATGGGGGAGCCCGATATAGCTTATACGAATGGATGATCCCCATTATAGCTTGTGAGAAACAGGTGATCCAAATATGGATTATATAATGGGTTGGCCCCAATTATAGCTCATAGGTGAGCGTAATAATTCTTTAACCATGGGCGATTTCCATTATAGATCTCTAATACATTAGTTAATGATGATTTTGGATGATATATTTATGGTTATTCCAATTAAATGGTTTTTGAAAGAGTTTTATGTATATAATGTTCTATGTCACAAAAATTGATTTTAATGTATGATATGGGTTTTGATGATTTTATTTGTGTGTATTTTATTTATGTGATTTTTTATTTGAAGATCATGGTTAAAATTTTATGAGATTTCTGGTTTTTACTAAACTAAGAGTTTACTTTCCTTTTACATCCCTTATTGTGATTTCATGACTATATAATGTTTTTTATAAAATGTTTTCATATGGTTTATGGATGTTTAAGGGGAAAAAAGAAATAAAGTTCAATGTTGTATAGATTTTACATGAAAATAAATCATACTTTATTTCAAAATATTTATATTAGAGGAAAAATTGATAATGATTAGAGGTTTACACTTTATATTATAGAGTTTTCCATGTATGAGTTACGACCAAAATATCTAAAACTTTAAACCTAAAAAGATCCTCAAAGTAAATGAAATTAATTTCGATACTGTAGCATAATATTATATAATGTTCAAGGATATTTCCTTATAGCTGGTATCAAATTAATGTTTTAGTTAACTTTATAGGTTAGGGTTTTGTTAATATGATTCCCTTACATTATTTTACATTATGGTTAAGTTGAAATGATATATAATTTTAATATTTCCAAGTCACTTCATCGAAACTATGTATATTTATAAGTCTTTTCTGTATATGAATGATGAAAACTATAGTGGGAAGTAACCAAATAGAAAATATCATTCCAAATCATCACCCCAATATGGTTTGGATTAGAACAGAATAGTTTGTTGTAGTGATGGATTAGTTTAAATAAGTTATAAATTGATTTGGTATCCTTGTTCAATAATAACTTGATCTATCAAGAAGGAACATGTCGATAATGTAGCATTTCATGAGGAAACATCCCCATCATTCAATGGATCATTTGACCCAGTGGTAGCCAATGGATGGATCAATCCCCTGTAGAAGATATTTTAAGTCATGGGATTTTCAAAATGTCCAAAGGTGACTCTTTCCATCATTCATTTTGAAGGTAAAGATGACTGATGGTGTTCGTTGGTTAAGAATATGATAGAGAAAGATGTTATTAATTCCATTTAATAGGAAAAATTTAGGTATATTTTCCTTGATAAATATTTCCTTATAGTTGTTTGACCTAGTATGGAGAAACAATTCATGAAATAAAATGAAAATGGTGAATATGCAATTTTTATGTTTGAGGAAAACATCACAATATTGGCTAGGTATGTTGTGGAATTTATTTGAGAAATTTATATTAAATATAATTGATTTCCTTCGTGATTGAAACCAATCCTATAAATTTAATTTTCCTCTCGATAATTTAAATGTTATGAAAAATTGGATCATGGTGATGAGAATGTTGAAATGGATTTTTAGAACACTTTCATGCCATGAGATGATAAGAGTAAGAAACACTCGAGGTGGTAGGAAATGGAGAAGTGAATAAATAAGAATTTTAGAGTTAAGAATAAATCCTTTTTCTAGGTATGGAGAAATGAATTTTGGGGAATGTCTCTTAGGATTTGGAATGTGTTACCGATGTGATAATTTTGGTCACAAGGTTTGTGAATACATAAGAATGGGTCGGGAATGATCCAAAAATGAGAAAATCAATAGCCAATCAGTAATAATATGTTTTATCTGAAATGATTTGGGTTATTATACAAACATGTATCCAGATAAACATACTCAGGGTAGAAATTCTCATGATCAGAAGAAGAAAAATTGGGACGGTGAAACCATTGTGTAGTTTTACAACTGAGGTTGGGATATCTAGTGAAGTGGTTAAAACTATAGAGCGGTCAGTATTTTTTGTTATTTTATCATAAGGGAAATTTCTTAAGCACCCCCTTTTAAAAATTTAAATATCTTGGGAGACATATATTGAGATTATATTTATGTATGAAGTATATTTTTTTAATTTATTTAAGAAAGAATATCACAAATTTTGTGGACATAAGTTTAATGACATTGTTGACAATTAGTGTTATATATTTATGGAATGGTTTAGTCTTAAATTTGTGTATTACCATTGAAATTTATAGATTAATGTATTCAATAATCACATGAATGTTTTATTAATATTATTATGTGATAAATTGTTTTTCGTTCAATATCTAAAGAGAGTAGGAATATCGTGTTATCCTTTTGAGGAATATGTGATCTGTTAAAAGAATATTTGAGTGTTTTAGGAATGAAAAGTCATCTATAATACTCATTATTTGGATTATGATATGATTTAATGGTGTAAATTTATTAAATAATTATTCTATGCATATCATGTAAGTATATGTTCTTAATCTCTTAGTATAAATGGTGAAATATTACTTCAACTCAAGGTAAAATATTTTGAAATAAAAATGCTATCATATTACCATATTTTTTGATGATACTAAGGACCTATCCAAACCTATTTTTATTGTCATTTTACATCACTAAATTCCTCTTTACTATGTTATATATCACTCCCTATTAGTCCATGGGATTTATTTTTCCCTTCAAAATACATCTTTTAATTTCCCATAAATGTTCTACCTTTTTGGAAACCAAGTTATATGTAACTTTCAATGATCTTTATGTTTCCCACATTAACTTTTAAGGAGGATGTTTTATTTTCCCAATTTACGATGTGGTTTTCAATAAATTAATTCTAAAAATGTTAATCCTTTGATAATCAAGATGAATTTAGAGGGAAAAAGTAATTTTAATGGGGTTCGGACGTAACATCTCGATATTTTAAGAAATATATTATTTAAAATTATTTTAAATTCATTGATATCATACATTACAAGTAATTGAATTTTTAACTTGATTCAAACAAAAAGGCATATTTATATTTCATTTCACACACCATCGAGTTTCTTTGATGACTTGTGTCAAATAGAAGATCAAGTTTTACGAGATAATAATATTCCATTAATATTATTTTTTCACATATTAGTTATCACATAATCCTGAATAGAGAATTATCTTGATTAAAAAAATTATTAAAATATATTTTATGAATGTATATAAAATTAATTATAGGGTAACCAATTATTTATAAAATAAAATAAAGAGAAATTCAATATAAACAAAGTGTTTTTATGAAAAAAAAAATTTATGACCAGAATGAAATTGTATCATAATATATTAAATTAATCATTACTATTTAGAGACATTAATAAAATTCATATTTCATATATTCAAAAAATGTCATTGAAATTCAGATAGTAATTTTGATAGGGTTAAGATAATAATAATTCCAATTTTAAGCATGAATAGTTGTATATTTTTAAAAGGAATTTTTACTTTCCTTTAATGGATAACATATTATAAAGCTAGATTTTATAACTATTTTAAAATTTTATTTGACAAAATAATATTAATTCATTAAATAATGACTTCAAAATTATCTAAGGGGGAATTTTTTGTATTTGTTTGAGAAGATTAATTTTTTGATGAATAATGAGAAATAAGGAAACTTAATTGAAAAGTTATTTTCAATCTAAATAATTTATCATGTTAAATTATATTTTAAAATGGTTTTAAATAAAAATTAGATCAATTGTAAATATATTAAGTCAATTTAGGTCAATAGAATCAATTTTATATTGATTTTAGATATAAACAGATAGTTAAATTTAGAATATTTTCACCTTAAAAAATCACTTTCTCGCAACATATGAATGATTAGTTTTAAATTTTATTTTTACAAATATGTGAATGGAATTTTAAAAAATGGATATAAGTATTTGTAATAATAATAATATTTATATTTTAATAAGTTAAAATTAATATTTTACCATACTAATTAGTGAAAACATTTAACAGTAATTAACATGGTTGTGGTTAAAACATGGGTTTTCACTTGACATACGTTCGTATTAAAATTATTTTCAAACAAATTAGATTTTTATTTAATGAATATTAATTAATATTAAGAATAATTTGGTTTAAATTATCCAATAAATGTCTTTTTAATTATATCATTAAATTATAAATAACCTAGGTAAATAAAAATATACTAGTTACCTTAGTAAAAACAATAAATATAAAATTGTGTAAAAATAAAGAGTGTTGAAAAAATGAAAAAAAAATGATTTTATTTTTCTGTGTTGAAAGTTTAAACCTATAATAAATTACCTAAAATCCATTATTTTTCAGTTCTGTAATCACATGAAATAATGGAGACCTCCAAAGTGTTTTTACTTTTTTATATTTACAAGAATTTCCTTCCCCTACCACTATAAAAAGGCTCTCACTCTCCCCCATTAGTCACACTTCTAAAGATTTCTTTTATCATAATAAACTGCCCAAATAATCTATCAAAATTAATACCATCATCATATAAGATTAAATTTTATCATAAAGTATGACAAGTAAGTTCTTTGGTGCAAACCAAAATGAGTTACTTGAAGAAGAGGTAACATTATTCAATGTGCTCTTTTGTTTTATTTATTTCTAAAAACCTTAAATTCATATTATTAAATGATTATATAATAACCTTAGAATCATAAATATACTAATATGTTGTTATGTTATGGTTTCAACCTACACCGAGACACACTTACATCAAACAGGTAATGAAATCATCGTTCATGTGTATAATTGAATATCGCCTCGTGAAACGATGTCATTCACTTTTCCTTTACCACCCCTTATTGTTGGGAATTATAATGGAAATTATATTTTTATGTGATATAAAAGATATTTATAGTGAATTCACATTTCATTAATTATTATATAACACATACCAACATTCTTTCCATTTTATTGGAAGATAATAACATCGTTTGTGGACGTGTGGACTGTCGCCTCCTCAAAGAGATGTGATATATTCAAAATTAACCTAGAATATATTAAGTACAGGTTTAAGAAAATCATGTGATAGAAATGAAATTGAAATTATATAAATTACATAATTACCTTTTTTATTTATAATACATCATTTTCTTTATTAAATGTTTACACACTAAAAATTGATAACATCATTCATGGACGTAGAGACTATCGCCTCCTCGAAGAAATGTGATTTCTTTTTCATCAAAATAATTGCATATATAATTATATATGATTAAATAATATTATATTTATTGTATAATTATAATTATCTTTAGATAAATTTTATGTACCTTTTTTTGATAATGGTAATTGGAAAATGGGAACATTACTCATTCATACATACGACCTACCGTCTCCATGATTATAACATTTTTTTATTTTTCATAACCATATTTCATAAATAGTTTTAAAAATACATATTTTTGTATAAATATGATAATAATTCCATGAATATTATTCTTTTTATACTTTAATAATTACCCCTTTGACATTAGTCATCCAAAGAAAGTAATTTTTGACACAGAAACTGGAGGAAGCTCTGGATCGAATGTGATTCGACCACCATTGTCTAGAAAATTTGGAATGGTTTGTTCCATCTAGCTTGGCCTCTTACCATCCTTTGGATGAAGTGTTTGGATTCGCTCCTAGAGATTAATTACATTGCTACTCACACCTTTCATGAAGCGAACACTGTTGCTAAATCCCTTTCCAATAAATGAGTTCACCAGGATTTGACTTGGCTGTATGACATTCTTCCTGATTTATTTCAGTTTTTTGACAAAGATTGTAAAAAACTTCCTTCCTTTCTACTCTGGTATCTTTTTTGTTTTTTATGTTCAGTAAAATTTACTTGGGCCTTTGACCATGGCATTACCCTCTTTAAAAAAAGCACGTGACACATCTGACTCATGGTAAGGGACATCATCTCAATCTCCTTTCATTAAGGAAATATTTTTATAGTATACACTAACATTCCTTTTTTGGGTGTATATAAACCCCCAGGACATATCATATCAATAATGTTTTTTCATGTTATTTAATGATATGTTAAATGTTATTACTTCATGGATCTTATGATACAAATTTTTCAAGGTGGTATGAGAAAAATTGTAATGTTTAAAGATTATATTTCTAAATAACAATCATAATGATATTTTAATGGTATTTATATTCATCAACATCATTGAATATTGTTATTAATTATCATAAACAGGGGATATTTTATATTTATACCATCCTTATTATTTCTCTATATGGATTATGATTGTTTCAAGGATATTGTTATAGAACCCATTTTTTCATAGGTTAACCATGTTTCAGAGATAGTATTAAGGAAACTATTTCTCTTCCATGGGTTAATCTTGTTTCAAATATATTGACATTAAATCCATTTATTTAAATTTATTTATCAGGTTTTAAGTAAATAATGATTGTTTATAAGAGTTTTCTAATGAATGTGTTTTATTTATGAAATGATACTTGATCATTATATGAAATGGGTGGACCTGATATAGATTATACAAAGGGTTGTTCCCCATCACATCCCACGGGTGATCCTGATATAGCTTATATGATATTTTGAGCCCCATTATAGCTTGTCAGAAATGGGTGATCCTCATATAGCTTATACTACGGTTTGAGCCCCATTATTGCTCTTGGGTGATCTCGATATAGCTTATATGAAGGGTGATCCCCATTATAGATCTCGAATGAATTGGGTTATGATAATGTTGGATTTAGGCCATATGTTTATTCCAATTAAAAGGTTTTTGAAAGGGTTTTATGTATATTTTGATCTTATTCATCAAAATAGGTTTTAATTTCTCTCCATGGGAATTAATGATATTATTTATGTTTATGTTATTAATGTGAAGCTATTTTATTAAAAGTTCATGGTAAAAATTATATGATTTTTCATGTTTTTATTGAACCAATAGTTTCTTTTATTTTGAATCAATTATTGAACTTTTTTCTTATCATGTATTTTTTAAAAAGTTTTCATATATTTTAAGAATGGGTAAGGGAATGGAAAAAGACATGTCGACGGTCCTGGAGATTTTCTATAAAAATAAATCGTTTATTATTTTAAAATTTCAATATTATGAGAAAAATGGATATGGATTATAAGTGTCCACTATGTATTATATGGTTTTTATGTATGATTTTAGCCTAAATATTTAAAACTATAAACCATAAATGACCTTAAAAGTAAATGAAATTAAATTAATGGCTAAATCTCATGATTATGTAATGTTTAAGGCTCGGTCCTTATATAGATAGTTTTACTGAAAATAATGTTAACTATTTGTTGGACTATTATCCTTCTAGAACCAAACTGTTATTGAATTTTGTGAAAGTGTATTGAAAAACTGTCTAGGGACTTCTATAGTCTTATCTAAAAAAATATCCCTCCATAAAATTAATTAAAATATTTTTTTATATTGGGTTAGACCATTGTAAATAATGTAAATGGGAAAATATTGAGTAAAATAATGTTTTGGGAATTTCATAATAATAAGACTAAATAATCAAAAAGATGTTTGTAACAACCGACCCTCATACTGTACAATTTAGATGTTTTTTTGTATAATATTAGATATCATCCTAGTGGGTTAAAATTTCCTAACAAAAGTTATAAATATTTTATACAAAGTGTTAAATATTTCATCCTCTAACTATTGAAATCAGGTTCTAGAATTACCTTGGAGGAAAGATGAAAAAAATTATGTTTCAAATATTCCCCACTCTTTCCCCTTAGTGGTATCCTCTAAAAAAGAACTATAGAAGACCCCAATGATGTTAATAGAATATTTATTAGGAATTCCATTAAATGATGAAAGCATGCAAAAAACTGAAGGTTGTATGTCATACTTTCTAGATCATGTTGTCAACCTAATGCATGATGGGTTACTATTTTCTGTGGTAACCTAAAATAATCTATGCCTATACCTTTATATAACTTCATTTAAAAGTTGAGGAGGGTTGATATTTTCAATTTTTTCTATCACCTCCCTATTATATTCCAATTTGACATTCATTTTCATAGTGCTCATGTGTTTCTCAATTTTTAGAATAATTGTGTCTAGATTTTAATATTTGGTTATTTTTTGATTGAACAATTGGATTTAAATTTTTTTTTCATTTTTTAATGATTTTTTTTGCAGATTTGTTTAATTCTTCTCTCATTCCCACTTCATAAATAGAGAAAGAGATTTGATGAGGTATATTTCTAAACCTGTGTTTTTAATTATTTATACCCCTCCATAAAATTAATATATCGATTGGTTTGGATGATCCATTGGTAACAACATTACATATGATTGAGTGGCCATGGAAAAAAATAAAAAATAAAAAATAAAAAATAGTAATTTCTATTAAGAAGTTATAATTATCCTGATGATGAGTGACAATGGGTGAGTGAATAATGATGATTCAGAAAATAATAATCATTTCAATAATAAATAGAAATAGAAGTGATCTATGAATAATAATTAAAGAAGTAAGATGAATTTTTAATTACTGATAAATCTTAAATTCCATTAGTTATGTGAAATATACTGAAGCAACAGTCATAAAAATATTTCCCACTCAATTTTTCATGGACAAAATAAGTGAAGGTTGAATTCCATAGTTCATCACTGTGAAACAAAACACTATTACAAACTGATTAGAATATGAAATCACATGTGTTGAACCATTGCTCATCCTTGGTGTCTTTCCCTTATTTTGATATAAAAATTTGTTTATTAAAAGATATTAAATTTAAAGTGTTCTTAATAGTTTTATAATTATATTATATATCAACTATCATTGATTCTTGTAAATTTTAAAAATAATATTTCTATGAAGAAGGAAAATAAGGGATTTGATTTAGATAAACAATAAATGGAATGATCAAATATTAATAAGATCATCAATTCAATCTCATTCCTTGGGTATAATTTATCCAACAACCATATTAGTAATGATAATTTTTGATAATGAATTCATTATATAAGAAATAAACAACACATAGATAGTGAGAACTAGAATAAGTTTTCAGAGAAGAATCAAATATCCTCCCTTTATTTCATTATCATACAATAGAAGCTCCTTCATTAAAGCTCTGATATTTTGGTTTCATGAATCATGATACTATAGTCTCTAGTGGTATGGTGTGTCTTTATGATACATTGATCAATAAATACCCCACTTATTGTGAGTATCCAATTAAACACAATTCACATGGAAATTATATCATGTAGCTCACTATCACAACCATGTTCATGTCTACTCCTTTTCTAGGTAGTGTGCCTTTTATTTCTTATCATCTCATTTGTGTGACTCAAGAAGAACACCCAAATGAATGTGTTTCTTTTCACATGGTTCGGATTCACCTCTATGTTTCTTAATAATCCCCATCTCTTCCAACAACCTATTGAATCTTACCATATATACCCATAACATCATCTATAATAACACCACGTGAATTTATTTCCCATTTTTCTTTTATTTTCCAATATCTATTCTTATAGTCTACCACCCAGATAGAAAATGTTAATGGAAAGGGTTCGAGACTAGAATACACTTTAAAATATTGATAAATGAGTTCCAGGTCATGAAATATATATTTTCAATTTATGAAATTTAAATTATTTCACAAATGATAAATAAATTTATAAATGAAACTTTGTAAAATATTAAATAAAAAATATAAATTGCCAAATAGAATTTTTTAAAATTATAATTGATGATTTATTAAACAAAAATGAGAATATTTACATGATAATAACTTTATAAAAAAATAAACAAATGTTTTTTGAATAAATTATGAAACAAAATCATCAATATTATTAACATTTTCAAGAAATTAAATATCCAAAATGAATTTTTACAATCATTAAAACATTTCATTTCTAGAACATTTTGATATTAGAATCATACATTAAAACTTAAATAAGATGTTGAAAAGTGAATAAAAATAGGCAAATGTAGTAATGATCGAAGGTCACTATATTATAGATTCATATTTTCTAGAATTATCTTGGTATATGTTTTATAAAAACCCAATATATATAGAGTTCAATATAGCTTTATATAGTCACAATTCATGTAGTGTTCCATGATTATCTTCTTTTAGTCATTAAAATTTACAATTATTATTTATAATTATGTTATAATTATCAAGACAATTTTACCATCCTATAATCATAGAAATTTTATTAAATGATTTTTTATATATTATCATGAAGTCGTGTTTTAATAATTTCCTTGAAATGTGTAAGTGTAAAACAAAATGTCATCATTCACTTAGATAACATAAAAACTATAATAGGTGAAATAATTTCTTTAAGTCAACATAAAAAATAAGAGGTAATCTAGTTGATATTTTATTTTTATTAAAACCTTAAAAAAATTTAAAACTACTTTTTTAAATATTTTATTCATACTCACTTAAATTTATGGAAATGTGTAACAAGAGGATTGAATTTAAAAATCATCAGTTTTGAAACTAGTATTTTCAAAGAGTAATGAATTTTAAAAATGGGCTAAATTAGTGGTAATGGGTGATATGTAACAAAATGGGCCTTGGTATGTTGTATGTATAGTGTAGATATGATTTTTGGGAATATTTTTATCAATGGAATGAATTTTGAAGGTGAGTAGAAAAGGGTTGGGGTGTAGTTTTTATATAATAAAGGGTGAGAGGTATTTTAGAATAATGTATTTATTCATTATCTGTTAGGTCAAAAACATTGATTAGTATTGATTTCCTAAACTTTTATTAGAGTATTATTAGAAAAATGAGGTTTATTTTATATTAAAACCAATAATAAATATATAATCATTGAAACACTTGAATAATAATAAAGAAACAATTATTTTTTATTTGAATAACATATTACTCCAGCATCTACATTTCAAATATAGGGTTATAAATTAAAATTAATTTTTTTAATTTATTAATTTACTTCTTAAATGAATTTTAAGTCTATAAAATGGTTTCACAAATTTTGGTGTCATTTTTATATCATGATGATATCATAAATCATGTAGTATTCCTAAAATAATAGTTTGTACTACTTAACTAAAAATAATTTTGTTTTAATAATAATAAAATTCAACCCCAAGGTACTTTATATGATCTAAAAAAAATATAATTTTTATTTTATCATAATAAAATAACAATAGTAGCAATTTTAAATTTAATTAAAATTATTTAGTAGATGACACTTTTTTTGAATAAAAATTATATCATTTTCTAAGAGGGACCACATTATTAGATATTAAATATTTTATGATTTATAATTAATGATAACTTATATTTAATCTAGAATTATATTTAAAATTATATAATTATATTTAAACATGAAAATTTATATTTATATAAATTAGTAAAGTATACATTATTAAAAAATATACTTTTTTCTTTTTAAAATATATTATTTGAGAATTATTTTTACAGAATTTTAATATTTCTTGTTAATTATGTTATTTTAATTTTAATATTATTATTTTATTGGCTAAAATTTAAAAAAATGAGTTATTATCTCTAAACATTATTTACTTTTCCAATAATCATTATACATCTTATAAATACCTTTCATTTCCTTCAATATTAATTTACGGATTTTTATATCCAGATTATTTTTTTTATTAATACATATCTAAATTCTAATAGTTTGTGTTCTTTTTAAAAAAAATTTCATGTCTCTGACAATTTTATAGTATGATGAAAAACTGTAATTTCAAGTTCTTCTTTTATTATTTATACATATTTATTTACCCAACATATTGTTTTCAATTATAGGTAGTAAACTAATAATTCATATATAATTTTCATATTGATGTAATGAAATTATTTTTTGTGTATATCATTACACAATAAATTATTCCACATATAGATTTTATTGGAAAAAATTTCTCATATTAAAATTTTGGGTTGTTTTTTTTGTTATTATAGTATATTTGATTATTCAGTTTGTGAAATAAATAATGTTACCTAGACCCATATCCTTATATTTGATCTGTCATTTTTAATTGTATATGAAGATGAATAATTATATATATATTGATGATTATATTTTTTTTCAATTAATCTGTTAGTTGTTAATATGTGTTGGGTGATTTATGAAAATCCTGATTCATAAAGAGGATATCTGCAGCACGTCACACAAAAAAATGGAAAGTTTAAAGAAAATAGATTATAGAATATTGTCTTAAAAATATGTACTTATATAAGTTATAATTTTGGATGTTACATTAACAATATTACTGAGGATTCATGCCTATCTTGAAATAATGTTTCGAACCACAATTTTCATAATATGTTATCATTAAAGAATTCCTAGAAGGATTTCAAAATTTACAAGGAGATTAGTAAAAATTAAGATGAAGTGCATCTATAAGATGCACTCATAGAAATTAAGAGTCTTATATAATACAAATCATGTATGTAGATTGTGTTTCATTAGAATAAAAATCCATGAACCAAACAATGAATGAGTTTAGTGGATATATCCAGAAGCTAAAATATCTCAAATGTGTATAAAATAGAATATTCACACTATAATATATAGAAGTATTAAAATATAAAAAAAATATAAGTTAAAAATGTTAGGATAATGAATTAGTTCTAGAAGACGAGTTTTGTAAGGTTAATCAAATAATATTAGCTAGATTTTTCTAATTTACAAAAATTATGATTACTCAAGGTAAATAATTATTCAATCTAAGACCTAAAATTAGAAATTATAGAGGTTGAAATGCTGAATTGGTTGAGATTATAAAGTTGATTAGATGTTTAGAGACCAATCATGTGTGACTAAAAGGTTATTCCTTGCAATAAATTAATATATGTTATGGAAACTCTTGGAGTGTTAGGAATTCAAGTCAAGACACCATAAGTTTCATGTTATGGATGATTTTAAAATTTTATTGTAAGAACCATACCTTATGCTAAATATGATAGAGTTAGAATGTGTGGAATATTTCAATAAAATGTTAATATAATTATAAATTAATAGTAATTAATAGAAGATAGTGAGTTCAAGAAAAATATGTCCGCATTCTAGTTCATTTAGTGATGTTGATAAACTTTGTCAACTTATATTCAAAGTGTTAGTGTTATGAATGTATAAATATTCATGAAGATAATAAAGTGATTTTTGATCAAAAGTAAATTCTAAAAGATTCATTCATTCAATGATATATCATATAGAACATAGAATTTCTGGAAGTGGGATGGAGGAAGCTTGATGTCAAAATATTTTCAAAGAAAGGATGAGGCAAAAATATGTTAATTGATACTAAATTAAGGTGTTTGAATAAGTTTTTGTTGTGTTTTTGGTGAAATGGAAGTCTACTCATGCAAGTTCGGAGGAATACTAATCAAGTAAGAACAAAATAGAAGTCATAATCTAAAAAAAGTAATGTAGAGCCACATGCAAGTAAACAATTCATTGAATACGAGTTGTGCAAAACCGCACATGTTTTTGAATGAAGGTGGGGATTTTAAGAAGTAGGAAAGGTTACATGAATATTTTTTATCAACCCATCAATACAAACTGACCCCATTATTAGCATGAATTGAAGATATTTTAGAATATCTAGATTCTATATTTTCACATAAGAAATACATAAATTATCCCTTTTATGAATAAACTAATCTGAACATTTTTTGTAAATAATCATATGTTAAAATATATTTCACGGAGTTATCATATATAACCACACAATTTCACATAAGAGTAAAATCCAACATATGATCTCCAAATAGTATTTGTTTTAATGAACATAAGAAAACTTAAATTAAAGTTTTAACTATAGGTTGAAGAATTAGAAGTTAATTAAAAGAAAATTAAGAAACTAGAATGCGATGAATTATATGTTAGAAAATAAGAAGATAAGACTCCCAAATAATTAATAGAAGGTTACCTAGTTAAAGGAAAACTATCCCTATCCAAAATAAGGTTTATATGTTATGAAAATTGGATTATGTCGAACTTAATTTGATTATATTTGTGTCGAATATTCTTAGAGTACATATCCCATGTGAATACATTTCAACATTTTCATTAAGTAGATATTTAAGATCTACTATTAAGGAAGATGGTCATACCTTTTAATACAGAAAAGTACTTGAGTTTATGGAATCTATTATTCCTAAATAAAAACATTGAAGACCGATGGGAGCTAGTATATATAACCAATTAATTAAAGATGAATTTTGAAAGTTGATATAAATTAATTATATAGAGATATTTATTTTCTAAGGGAATTTGAATTCAAAAATTACTTAAATATTCCTTTAGAGTAAAATCAAATAGATCCCCATTGTAGTTAAGGAAAATAATTTCTTACACAATTGTAATCAACCTTATGAATTTGTTATAGAATCTTTGACACAAACTAGGCACTAACATAGAAAGAGGTAGATTCCAAAATTTGGATTGTGCATCGTAAACATATTATGTTTTGTACTTCATGTACTTTCTATCTTTCATGCTATGAGAGTGTGATTTTTAGAAAATTAGATCCATTTTCCAATCATGAGAAGTGGGTTGAATAAAAAATTGGAAAATTTTTAAAGGAATATTACTCAATAAAATGTTTTTATAATGAATCACACCGTCAAATTGTACCCCCCTAACAAACATGGCACACAAATTGGTATAAGATCATAAGGATACACCTCTGATTAGATAAATTTTTTCAAGTAGTTTAGAAATTGATCTACATGAATTTTATATTTTAATAATTTTTTAATATCTATCAATCAACCAATAAAGAAGAAGTTAAAGAATTATATTAGATAAAAAATAAATTTCCCATCACAACCTGTTCAAAAATTAATTCTTTACCAAAAACCTTATAAAATACATATAATAAAAAGTTTAGGAAGTAGAGATATATAATTATGTGTAATGATGATCAACTATTACTTAATATTAATTAAATTGGAAATTTTTTAGTTATCTTTCTTGAGAATAAACCTCCTAAAAAATTATGTTCACATTGTGAAGTGTATTTACATGGTGAATCACTCAATTATTGTTACTTTAAAAAAGATAATATTTTAAAAATACACCTATTGAAGTTTTCAAATATATATTTTCATATATTAAGGGGCCTCAATATGATAAATCAAAGATAAAGTTAGAAGATAATGATATGGAAAAGAAATCATATAATAATGAAAAGAGTTTAAGCACTCTAATCGTGGATATAGAATCCAAGGAATAGTTTTTCTGGTTCTACATGAAAACATACACCTGAGATGATGAATATTTGAAAAATATAATTGATAAGAAAAATGAGACAAGTAATGATTATGAAGAGAAGATGCATAAACTAGAGGAAACTCATAAATATATAGTTGGCATGGAGAATTTTCATCAAGAGTTCAAATATAAAAGAGTAATGGTGATTACAAATCAATATAATATATGAGTAAATTTAGATATTATTAGATCAAGAATATGAAGAAATAATGATAAGAATGATTCTATTTATTTTATATTATGAAAAATATCTTCAATATAATGTGTCTTCATTTGGGGGTAAAAATGTAAATCTTTTAAGTGAAATAAGACAAATCTTCCAAAAATGTTGAAATATGAGATGCTTCCCTGAAAAAACCTAATTAGAATATATCTTATAAAAATTATCATCCTATTTGAATAATGTGAATTTAATTACTTAAGGATAAATAAAATTCGTGCTCAAGGGAAAATGTAACCATTGTTTAAAAAAATAATTATTTACTAATGTTATGTTAATAGAAAGTATATGGTTCAAAATGAATAATGGGAAAACACGGGTGAATAAATATTCTAAATAAATCCACCACTTGATCAAAATTGGATTTAATCAAGATAATTAAATTTAGTTCCAAGAGATGATCTCAAAATAAAATCTTCATTGCAGAAAATATGTATGGTTTCTAAGTATTCCAAAATATTTCACAAAGAATGAAATTTGGATTTATTAGATATTTTAAAAAAATAGACATAATCCAATTGATTATTATCATAATTAATCAATTTATAAAGATTAATTAAGGTCCCTACCAAGGTGGAGAAGGAATGAACAAATAAAAAATCCTACTATGTGAAATAAAAGTTCAAAAAAAGAAGAAATATGTCTAATCGAATTAGATTTGACGGTCTTCAGTGATTTTATTGAAATTGAATTGTGAGAAGTAAATATGATGATGAGTGTCAACAGGAAACTAAAATAAATTATTATTTTTGTTATGATAAAGGAATACATTTTTTTAAGATATTATAAAATCGAAATGATTTTTCCTTAGGGTGTAAACAAGTGAATAAAAAAATTAAAAATAATACAGTAATGAAGAATTCTGAAAAGAATTCTGCTCCATATAGGAGATGATTCTATTATAGAAAAAAGGTCACATCATGGACCTTTGAAAATAGTACGTTAATATTAATTTTAAATAAATAAACCATGAATCTATACTATAGAAAAATTAAAGGGTTGATTTGGTGGAAAACATCCCATTAGAGCAGTTTGTAATGTTACAAAATAATGGAATATTTAAGTCTTCTAGAAACCTGTATTAAATATGAATATTTACTAGTTAAACTCCTGACAATTTAATGAAATGAATTCCAAAAAATAAGGTGATATTGAGGAATAAATATAAATCACCAGTGTATCCATTTTTTAGGCATACTACTTTGAAAAAATAGTCCCCAAACATGATAAAAACTATGAATTTTCCTAATAAATGTATGATCATATGTCTATAATAACAGTATTAGCATATGAAAATGGATTAAGAAAAAAATGTGAAATTGTATTTTAAGATTTTTTGAAAATTCCTTTTTCACATAATAAAAAAAAGATGAAAATTGTAGGAAGACTAGGCTTCATATAAATGATCATGTTTGGAAAGTGAA
Source organism: Viscum album (assembly GCA_963277665.1). Lineage (NCBI taxonomy): Eukaryota > Viridiplantae > Streptophyta > Magnoliopsida > Santalales > Viscaceae > Viscum > Viscum album. The sequence goes on from OY728162.1 coordinate 817,841,236, forward strand.
ATGATGGGAAAAAATAAAGAGTTATCACTAATATGGAGCTATAAAGAAAATGGTATATGTGTTGAAAAATAAATATCAACCCTATTTCTCTAATTTAAGAGATATTAAGATCCCCCTTATTCTCATACCTACTAATTTTCATTTCTCTGTGTAGGCTATTGAAGGTGTTGCATCTGTTTTAGGGGAAACTGGATGAAATTCATGCTTTGACTATTATCCTACTACCTCCTCAAAAAACTTCATTTGGTATCCAAGGAATACTAAAATAGTTCATTTAATTGGTATCAACCATGATGAATAATATGAATAGAGTTTATCCATAGTGGATTAGTTGTGTTTGAAAATATATAGAAATTTATATCTGATGAAAATATTAAAAAACGGATTGGAAAAATGGGGTTATGTTATGAGAATCACTTTTTTCCATCCATATTTTATAATATTTAATCTGATAATTAATCAATATTTGATGTCAATATGAAAGATAGTTTGAAATGGGATAATCCTACTTTGGTTTGAATGTTTTTAATCTATTTTTTGAGATTTAGGTAGTAGAAAATTTGAATGATTATTTTAATAATTTTATGTTTTTTATCACAAGATGAATAGTTTTTATACATATTTTTATCTATATTAATAACTATTTTTTAACATTGAGCTCACTCAAATAGACATGGATTCATCTTCTTATCTCCTCAATTTTTATAGAAATTTGTTTCCACGCTTCTCTCTTGTGGATCATATTTTAAAAGGAGAGATGTCAAATTTTTAGTATACATTAAAATTGATGTAACTTTCCCCCACTTTAATAATTGTAATTGTAGTATATGAAATAATTTCTTATTTATTTCCAATAAGTAGAATAGAAAAAGTGAACTACCAAACACATATTGAAATGTGATTTCTGTGAGGTAGTTAAGGGTATTGACAACAAATCCATAGGGGTTTATTGATGAACCAAAAGGATTGTAATTGTTGTATTTTTTGTTAATGAGTAAGCTGGTTGTCAATATCTATTGGGTTGTTAAATATTTTCCTAATTAATTAATAATATTTATTCTATTGGATATTATTATTATTCCATTCATATATTTTAAGTAATGATTATGTATATATTTCCCCAAAAAAATTTGAAATGATTGGTGTTTCTTGATCATAATAGTAAAAACAATATTATGATTTTTGAGCTGATATTAAGTGTGAATCCAAAAAATATATTTAAGGTTTATGAAATCACAATCTATAACATGATATATTTCTAAAATTTATGTTTAAGAAAAATATATTTTAGAATGATATATTAGACAGAAAAAACTATTGAAGTTATACTTAAAGAAGATATATTTATATGAATTCTAAGGATGTGGTGGTATTTTGTGATGTTGTTTGGAAGCACTATTTTGGGATGATGTCGTCATTGAAAAAAATCTAGAATAATTTTAGAGGCTAGAAGGTAGTTTTTTAAATATGATTTAATGTTTATTTAGAAGTTTCACTCATATAATTAATCTTTTGGAAGATATAATATCTGATGGATCCACCCATGTAATATACACTACCAGAATATGAGTAGTGGATGTGTTGTTGAAATACATATAAAATATAGAATAGGATGGTTGATGTGTAATTATGAAAACATTAGAAGTTATAAATACTAAAGATGAAATTTTTAAATAAGAATCACATATATAGACTGTGTGCATCATGATAAAGACTCCCTATTATAATCCCTTAAGATTTATAAAGTATATGTTTTGAAAATAGAAGAGATAAATTATATACAGAGATAGAAAATACTCATTGTGATGTGTAAGAGTAACAAAATATTATCTAAAGGTCATCAATTGAAAATGTTCTTATTATGAGTTATTTTGTGAATATGAGTTCTGGATTGTTAATCAGACATTAAGATATTCATCATTTAATGTTACTAACATCATTATTACTCCATGTTAATCATGATTAAAGCTAAGACATAATGTGTGTTGGACATGAATTGTCTCAACAATAATCTATAAATATTATCTATTTTGATGCTCACAAATATCCTTTTCTTTTTATTGATGAAAATACTTTATATATTTTCTAGGAACATATTTAACAATAATTTTATCTTATTTGTTGGTTTAAATATTTTCCAATATATTCTAGACTTTTTTGAAAGTATTATTTAAACATTGTTCATAAAATATATGTGTAAGCGTAATTTACAGTTTAGCAACCCTAAATTTTAAATAACATGTACGAAAGATGTACCCTATACTATTGGAAAATTATGGATCATTAAATCAACACTTTGAAGTAACCCTATGTTTGATAAAGGGAAGTATTTTTTATAATAACTACTTTTCTACACAACTGTACATTTTCAACCCTACATTTTTTTTATCAACTTTATGTCTTCAACCCTACTTTTTTTCATCACATAAAGGTGCCATAAATTTGAGTATTATATGATAGAGTTTTAAATTAAATATATTTTACATGATTACTTCAATGGTATCAATTGAATTACATGTCTTTTTAATGTTTTTTTATGATTGATTCAAAGGCTTATATTCAATGGAGAAAATTATTCCAATTTTAAGGGAAGGTACGAATCTCTTGATTGATTATTATCTATCAAAAAATGATCCTTGATCTAATCAAGTGAAATAAATCCATGTTTTTTATATATATAGAATGAAATTTTTTCTTTATATAAGGATCATATCATATCATAAATGAAATATATCATTTTCAATACATAACTTTTGCATAGAAACAATAGACCAAACTACTCTGTTATTTTGAAGAAGTTACACTTTGGAGAAACACACACTTCAACCTCATACTATTTAATTGGTGTTGTTTATTTGTTTCTATTTTTATTTAAGATATTTCAAAATTAGGATATCTCTGAAGATATTCTTTCTTGAAGAAATCAATTATTGATGAAGAGGATTTGTATTCTGTTAGTTTCTACTAGAACTCAGATCAAGAACCTATTTAATCAATCAAATTAAACTCTTTTGATTTATTGGAGTTTTGGATACTCAGACACTATTATGAGAGAGTATCATCTTCTCAGACTAAGAGGTGTAGAATTTTTTTCCCTATAAAAGAACCAAAAGGATCTATAAATCCTCATTGTAAAGGTGCAAAATACCTAAACATAGTTGTAAATGTCTTCTGATAAGATGACCAATATAGTGAAAATCTCCAAGATCATAGTGAGAGTGTTGGTGGAATGGAATAAGGGGTCTTTGGGTCCTGAACCCCTATAAAAATTTCTATTTTCTTCTTGCTACTTATTTTGTGCTCAAAATACTTACAAAAGAGAATACTGTATATCTGCATAAACCGAAAAGAAATCTAAAAGTCAAAATCTCAAAATATTATCAAAATGGAAAAATTCACCCCTACTGTGTATCTTTGAATTACTCCATCCTAAAAAGTATTATAAAGAGAGTTATTATTTGAATAAATAATATAATATCAAGCAATCACAATTAGACTAGGTATATATAAATACACATGTGAATGGATATTACTTAAGAAGTTATGTCAATGGTAATGACTCCATACTTCAATGGTGATAAATACAGATGTTGGAAATCTCACATGATAATTTATTATAAAATATTGGATATAATAATTCTATGATGATTATCACTATGTATATAATCTCTGAAAATATGAAAACCTAGGATGATTACAAAGAATTTTATTATGACATCAATTCCAAAGAAATGAATGCTATTATTTGTGGACATTTTCTAGAATAATTCAACAAAGAATCTTAATTTTCTAATGATTATGAAATGTGGAAAATTAGTTTTGTAGCATATAAAGGAACTAAAAAATTTATACAATTAAGGAAATATATTTCAATACTAAATTTTGAATCCTTCAGATTGTATGATGGTGGAAGCATCACCCAAAATAATGAGAGACTAATACAAATAGTCAATGATATTTTTTCAGAACTATAATTACACAATTTGATTAGGTACTAAAATTACGTAGATTAATTCCATCAAAGTGGAATGAAATGTATACTATTATATGATAATCATCACCAGTGAAAGATTTGACAATGAAAGAATTGATTGGATCCCATATGGTGTATGAAGCAGAGATGGAATCTCAATATAAAGATCATAATATTATAAAAAGAGATAATACATCCCTTAAAGTTAAACATCAGAAACATGAAAAGAAATTGAAAGAAGATGTATAAATATAAAAAAATTCACATTGCTCTGATTCCAAAATTGAACTGGCTCAACAATCTAGAGAATATCGAAGATTTTATAAGAAAAAGAGAGGCTTCAAAAAAACTTCAAGAAAGATGAAAAATTTCTTAATGAAGTAAGACTCTATGAATAAAAATACATCGGTCATATCAGACATGATTTATTATAATGAAAAGGCTGAATATGTAAAATACAAAATAGAATAAAGTATATTATAAAAAATGGAAGTGAGCAATGAATGATACATGGAGTGTGTCTAGAGAATCCAGTATCACTTCTAATTTTGACTCAAAAAAGATCCAAATAATATAAAAGAAAACTTTTTCATTATGTTTAAGGAAGAATATGTGGTACAATCTAATTATTATTCTAGATATTATTCTTATAGGTTCTCAAGAAGAAAATTAATTTCTTATTGGACAATAATTCAATAAAAATTATAATCTCTAGTAAAAATATATGTCACTAAATAATATTCATAGGTTTGATTATGAGAAAAAATGCCTTTCTAAAACAAGATCAATAATTAAAATATAAATTTAATAAATCAACATCAAAATTCAGTCTTTATAAAAATAAAATAAATGATTTACTATATGAAGTATAACCATTTAAATTTTTTTATGGTAAATTAACTAAAAAATATATATATATGTATATATAAGATATTCTTGGAAAAACTGTTATTAAAAAGAAGAAATATTCAATATAAATAAAGGGAGAAAAAAAATAATATAAAAAATATTTCATTTGATGTTCTAAAAAAAAACATTCATCTATTGGAGAATTAAAGTAAATTATTCTCACAACTTTTGTTTGAAATAATCATCAGAGAAGTGGAACAAAAAATCTTTTTTTATGAAAAAATATATATTTGAATTAAGTAATGTAATTTTTGGTAAAATAAGGAAAATATATATTTTTAGATCTTTTCTTACTAACATAGTTGGACCCAAACAAATATGGCTACCAAATCAAGCTCTCGTTTAAATAAATTTGTAGGAAAATGTTAGAGGAATAAAAATGTCATATGGTATATGGAAAGTGGATCCTCAAGACACATGAGTGGAAACTCGTCCAATTTTCATAAACTATAAAAATGGGACATAGTAGTAGCAACCATTAGAGACATTGCTGGAGTTAAAATAGTTGGAGTCAGATTAGTTGGAGATCCAAATACAATTTCAATCAAAAAACTACTATATGTTTAAGGGCTGAAGAAAAATATAATATGTATTTCACAACTCTATGATGATGGTTTTTATTTTTATTCTATCATAAAACCTTCTTTTTTTGTAGATGAATTTATTAAATTTAAGGAACCTATAACTAAAAATATATATACCCTGGATTTAGAGCCCTTTTGTAAACAAGAAGTGAATTGTTTTTTTGTTTAAACAAATGAATCTTGGATCTGGCGTAGTCATCTTTGTCAGTAAAATGTATTTATATTATATAAACATTATAAGAAACAATTTGTTTCTGATTTCCCAAGTCCTAATTTTTATAATGATATATTTTGTAATTCATTCCAAATTGAAAAACAACAAAAATTATCTTTTAGATCTATTAATAATGTTTCTACGTCTAAACTTTTAGAACTTATCCAAATTGAGTTTTTATACCATAAAGGGTATCAAGTTTGTTTGGAAAATTATATTTTTATATATTAGTTGATTATTTTTCAATATTTACATGGGTGTATTTTCTAAAATATATTAGTGAAGTGTTCACTATTTTTGAAAGCTTTTGTAAAATTGTACAAAATGAAAAATATTTTCAAATTATTTCACTAAGAAGTTATCATAGTGAATAATTTGATAATCAAGAATTTAATACTTTTTTCTAAAACCTATACATTAAACAATCCTTCTCTAATGGAATGGAATTTTTGAAATAAAAAATATTACTATTCACGAGATAGAAATGACTATGTTAAATGAATATAATATTCCTCCCTATTTATGGGCATACGAATTAAAACATCTTTCTATATCATGAATAGAGTTTTAATACGTACTCTTATTAAAAAGACACCCTATGAACTTTTGAATAAATGAAAACCTAAGGTGAGTTACTTTTAATCATTTGGATATAAGGTTTATTTCTAAAATTCTAAGGAAAACCTAGAAAAATTTGATTCTAAGGACAATAAAAGAATATTTATAGGATATTCATCTAAAACTAAATCCAATAGAGTGTATAATTTAATGTCAATAATTTTTGAATAATACTTCGTGTGAATTATGATAAAAGCGTTCCTTTTGATAAAAGTAAAGGTCAAAAAATGAAATTTTTATCTCTTTATACAACATGAGGCTAGGATCAAATAATAATGATTTTGAAAATAAAATAAATAAAATTAATTCCAGTCTAGAAGAACATGGTGAATATGAATATGAAAGTGTCTAACCTAAAAAATATAGGACCTTAATGTATCATCCTCTATAATTTGTTATATGAAACCTAGATATAGGAGTAAGAACTCAATTAAATGAAGGAAACAAAGCTGAATTTTGATCCTTCCAATCACAATTAGAACCTTGGACTATATAAGAATCTATGAAAGATGAATGTTAGTTAATTTCTATGAATGAAAAAACTAATCAATAATAAAGAAATAAATTTTGGTAATTTTTTGACAGACCAACCAATTATCCTGTTATAGGAACCATATGGGTATTTAGAAGTCAACAATATGATCATGATATAATTACTAGAAATAATGATATATTAGTAGAAAAATGATAAAATCATGAATAATTGATAGACTATGATGAATCCATTTAACATATTCTTATTGTATAATCTATTAAAATCATTCTAACTTATGAATCATATTTTTTTAAAATTATATGTTATGTATATAAAGTTGGTTTTTTAATTTGTATTTAACATAGGAAGTTTATATTGAACAACCACTAGGTTTTGAAAACCCGCATATACCAAATTGAGTTTCTAAACACAGTAAATATATTTAGAGACCTAAAAAATAATCTAGAGCCTCATTTGAAAGATTAAGATCCTTTTTGTTGGAAAATGGATTTTCTATAGTGTTAACAGATCCAAATCCTTTTAATAAAACTATTTGTTGTAATATATTATAAGTGAAATTTTATGTAGATTATGTTATTTTCTATTCAATAAATAATAATATTTGTAATTATTTTTCAAAACACAGAGAATTTTTTTTAAATGAGTAAGATGGTAGAATTAAATTTCATTCCAAGATTATAAATCAATCAAAAAATTTATAGAAATGTTTTGAATCAAAGAAAATAAATTATTAATTTATTGAAAAAGAATTCACTATAAAACAGTAAGAATTATACTACTGACTGTGTACTAATGTAAGTGTTGATTTGTATGAAGCTTAAAATGGTTTGATAACAAGTTTTACATAGGTAAGATTGGTAGTTTATTAGATCTTTTTACTATAAGACTATATATAAAGTTTTAGGTATGTTTATGAGATAGATTTCAATTAACCCCAAAATAATCTCATCTTACCCTTTATAAAATAATTTTTACATATTTAAAATGAGTTATTTTTCAATCTCTACATTTCCCAAAAAAACATCATTTTAATTTCATTTCATATTTAGATGATTCTTTTAGAGGATGTTGATTAGATAGAAAAATCACATATAGAACCTATCAATTTTTATGAAAATCAGTATTTTAATGGTCAATTAAGAAAAAAATATGATGTTTCCCTTTCAATAGATGATGTGGAATATATATCTATTGGAATTTCATGTGAACAAGTGTTGATGACGAAACACACTTTACCAAACATTAGACTGAATTTTATTAATATTCCTATTTTTTGTTATAATATAGGTGTAATTAAAAATTCAAAAAATCCAATAAGTCACTCAAGAACCATGAATATTTATATGAGATATCATTTTTTTAATATTTTTTTTTTAAATAGGACACATCTTTAGAATTTTCAAATACTAAATATCAACTTGCTGATATTTTTTTACTAAATCACTTCCCATTTCTAGTTTTGATTTTATTAGATGGGGTTAGGAATATTTAATTTTAAATAAATTTTAATTAATTTATTTCACTAAATTATTTATTTATCATTTTATTATTGTATATTATTAATATTTATTTATTAGTAATTTAAATAAAGCATGTTTTTTACATATTTAAAACAGAATTTCTTTTAAAAATTTAATATTAAATAATGATTAAAGTGAGTAATTGGATTGAGATACCAAAATATGTATCACCAAAACTGTAACCCCCCCCCCCCTCCTACACTATTATATTTATTATTAAACCCTTTTAAATTATATAACTATTGTTTTTCATATAAAACCCTATATTCCAACCCATCAGATGATAATATTCATAACAATGTTGATGATTAAGAGACCAGATGAAGATAAAGAACGTGGAATGAAGTGATAACACATCACCTATAGAAAATTTATTCAATGAAAGTTTATACATTTTTAATGGATCAATCAGAATAATATTTTTTGAGGAAAGCTATTGATTTTGAAGGTCTGGAATTTTTTTTTATGAAAATAAATTATTAGTTTATTTTCAACATAGATGTAAAATAATCTTATAGAAATGTTCAGTCCGGTTTTGGTGTCACAATAGATGCCATCATATATCTTGTGCATGATAGAGATTTTATATATCTTCAGTCAAAATAGCTAATTTTTATCAGTGTCCCCAGGAATGGGTTTTTTATTTTGATATTTATTTGATTGGAAACCGAGAACATAAATCAGAGGATATAACATCATATCTCTTGAGATATTACATAATAAAAAAGGTGTTGTGAAATTTCTTGAGGCTGACCAAAAGTAGTTGGTCATGTTTATTTAGTAAGTATAAATTCTAATAATTTTTTATCTTTAAAAGATTATTTATCCCAATATTTATATAAAATTTTTTATGATTAGTGATATTAAATAAAATTTCAAAAGATACATGTTAATGTTCATGCATCACTATTAGTAGAAAGTGGGATAAACTATCGATTCAAGCACTAGAGGAAGTGGCTACTACAACTAGTTAAGTTGATAAACCAATGTTTTTAGGTGTTTTACTTACTCATGAGGAACACCAACCAGAAAATTAACTAGACACTAGAGAAGGGAACGAGTCTCTTTCTAAAAACAATATTAAAATTAAGATAAAGGGATCCTAATAAAAATCAAAACCAAATATATATTACTACAGAATAATTTTATGATAATTATAAAGGAAATGAAAAAGTATAACTAGTATTACATGACACTACAATGTTATATAAGTATGAATCATTTTCTATTTTATATTAATCATTGGACAAGTAAATTTCAAAACCTACTAAGAATATAGAGGTTCTTGAAATTGAATTTTCTACCACTTTTGAGGAAGATAAAGAAAAATATTTACCCTTGGATAATAATGGAAAAAAATATCATGCTCAAGATGAAGAAGCATTCCATTAATTTAATAATAAAATTGAATATTTTTTTATGTTTAAAATGGTGCGGGAATAAAATTCATATTTTTATTCAGAACTACTATCTACAATAAAATTTTATAATATTTGAGAAGTACTACTATTCCTAGAGTGGAATTTGTATCTATTCAGAACAAACTACAAAATCAATGAGAAAATTAATTTTGAGGAAGATATTTTGATTATTTTCAAATATAAATGGGGGATCATTTTGGAAAGCTCCAAATAGAGTCTATGTCAAAAATGGGTTTTGGATATTTAAAAATGTATTTAGGGAGTTAGTTTGAATCTCTCATAAGTAGTTCCAAATAGTCTAGGGAATATGCCACTACACCTAAAACATCTCTATAATTATTTATAAGGTTTAAACCTATCACATCTTTCAGGTATTCTTTCTATTATTGGATTCATACACTTCAATGTGACATTTCACAACTAAATGTTTTGTTGGAAAACTAGAGGGATCTCCTTGAGAAGCTAAATTTAGGAGAACTCGACATAAGGAATCTTCTCAACTAGTTTGGTAAGATTATCTCAAAATTTATTCAATCAGAAGAAAACATTTACGATTGTTTGAAAGTGAATTTTTTTAAAAGATTAAAAATTGGTCTAGATTCCTAGATTTTGATGCAATAGTTGGATGAAAAAATTACTAAAGTTTAAGAGGAAAGATAGATGAGTTGGAGTAAGTTCTTCTAGGTGATTGAGCTTCACCAACTTCGAGAACCTCTTCTGAAACCTACCTATCACCCTCATCCAATCCTACATTTTAAATATAGTTTAGTCAACGTAATAATTTTAATCATAAACATATTTTTATGGAAATTTTTTGTTTGTTATGTTTATATTTATTATTATTTCTATCCATTTTTCTGCCAGAACACATATCATTTTTAATCTTAAAAAAATCAAAAATATTTTATAGTTATTTGAAACAATGAATATATTTTAATCAATTTCTATCAACATTCAATTTGATATGACAAAAGGGGTAGAAATTTGGAAAAAATAAAATTCATGATTATATTACTAGTTTTTATGTTAATCAAAAGGAATGGACTTCCTATGTAAATTATTGTTAAATAAATATAATTTCTGTATCATTTAAATGATATTATCTCATTTTTTTACAATTCCTATATTTTTAGTATGCTATGTTATAGGTTTTTTTATCATAAAAAAGAATCAGATTTTTGGGAATGTATTGTCGCAAAAATACTCTAGAAATCGTGTTCATATGGATGTTTACAAAGAACCTTATGTTTTTAAAGAGGAAAAATAATTTAAGTATTATTTAGGAATATATTTCTTGAGATGTTTATCTCATTTATGGGATTAAATATTTTTTGAATAATTGTAAACGCATTTGAAATTATTATTGAAACATTGATCATACCCAATGTTTGTAACTATAATGCAGAGTTCAATAAAGCTACATTTGAAATAACATGTATGGATCATGTACCCTGGACTATTAGAAATGTGCTTATCATCAACCATATATTTATAAGGAACCTTACATTTGAAAAAAGGAAAGTATTTTTTATCCATACTATGTTTTAAAACAATAATACATTATTAACCCTACCATTGTGATCAACCATATGTTATCAACCCTATGATTGGATATTTTAATTACAAAAAACATCTGTATGATTGCCTATTATATGATGCTGATTAAAATTAAATATATTTTCCATGATTACTATACTGGTATCCATGGAATTATATTCCATTTTGATTCTATTTCATGAATAATTCAAACGATTATATTCGATGGAGTAAATTGTTATTATTTCTAAGGGATGTTAAGTCCCTATTAAATGATTTAAATTCGAATGATTTTGATTTCGAAGGCGTTATTATTGGATCTAAAAAACAAAAGAAATACATGTTATATATATATATAGAAAGAATATTTTTTATTTATATAAGGATCTCATCATATCATATGTGTAATATATCATTTTGAATACATAACTTCTATAGAGAAACAAAATATGGAATTAATCTATGATTATCAAGAAACTACACTTTAGAGGCATATAAGTCTCAAATTCATAATGTGTGACTACTTTAGTTTATTTTTTTCTTTTTTATTAAATATTATTCACAAACAGGATCTATTTAAAGTTATTCCTTCAGGAAGACATTTATTTTTGAAGAACAAGTTCCATATCCTATCAGTTACTACCAAAAGTATGATCAAAAACATTTTTAATCATTAAAATCAAACTATTTTTATTTATTTGAGATTTGGCTTCTCAAACATAGTAATGGTAGATTATAGCTTCTCAGACTATGCTATAAAGAATCGGGTTCCGGATAAAAGATAAAGGAGGATTAGAAAAGCATTGTTGTAAAGGATTTAACTACCTATACTCAGTTTGTTATGGTCTTGTGATAATAGGATATTACTAGTGAAAATCACGATTCTCATAGAGAGAGAGTTAGTGGAGTGGACTAAGGGATATTTGTGCCCCAAACCACTGTAAAAATTGATTTGTTCTTATTTACTATTTATACACTTATAAAACTACTTAAAAAAGATAATTATGAATATATTCATAAATCTAAAAGAATGATAGAAGTAAAAATCTTCCAAGATTATTGAAAGGGCACAATTCACCCACTCTTGTGTATATTTTCATTATTCTGAACTAACATGTTGGAAGTTATAGAGATTGAAATACTGTACTCAATGAGATACTAAAGTTGATTAGAACATAGATAACTGGTCTTGAGTGTCCATATGGTTATTCTAAAGCAAGGAAATTTAATTTATGGATGCTTGTAGAGAATCATGAATTGAAGGAAACAGACCAAAATCTCCATATTCTGTCCATTTTAGAAATTTGAAGGTAGGATCTATGCCAAATGGTAAAGATAAGGGTGTTCCGTTGTATATAAGATAATGATCAAAAGATAAGGATATCATATGTTAATAGGAATGAAAGGCTGAAGATGATTTTTGGAAAAAGATATTTAGAATCAAGGGATTTCAATGATATTAATAATTTCAGTTTATGTACATCAAAATTTTCGAAGTGTTAAAAGTAAAAAATGACTAATCAAATTGATTAAGGAGTGGATAATTAGAGGTGATGTTCAAAGGATTATCTTCGGTGGAATAGATCACATTGAACATGTAAGTTCTAGAAGTGATACAGATAAATTTCTATCATAAACTAAGAAAAAAGGAAGAACGATATAATAATATATTGATTCATGAATATATTACGTGTTCAAAGAAGTTTCCATTGAAATCATAGTGTAATGAAAGGATTATCATGAATGTTATTTAGAATCACATGTATGTCAGATTATTTTGTTTTTTAGAAAAGATTGAAAGTTAATTGGATCTATATATATTTAATGATGTTGCTAAAAATGAGTTGTATAATCCCAAATACATTCATTATTGGATTTTATGGTTTTTGAAATACATAAAGGTTGGATGAGTAGTTTTTAATTTCTTATAATGAAAACATAAATCTTTTGTAATGTCCCCCAATCCAACACTCTATCACACAGACAAATCAGGTTGGTCACTAGATCTCAAGCATGCCTCCTTGTGCTCTAGAGTCCATTTTCTAATAGTGGGGGTGTGGAGATCGCAGTGGGAAGATTATAACCCCTTATATAGACTTGAAATAAAATAGAAATAACCAAATATCAGAGTAACAAAAAATTGAAGAAATAATGCATCAAACAACTAGAATATAAAGGATGTACTAGGTAATATAAATAATTAAAAAGCGAGTAATGTTATGCTTTAATGTTACTAAATAACATGATGGAAGCCAAGGAGATAAAATAATAAGATGAAAAAAATAAACTCAAAAGAACCCAATATTAAATCCCTGGTCGGTCCCTTCTCTAATCTCCAACACATCTAACAAGTAACAATCAACAAAAATATCAATTACTCTTATCCAAACCTCAATCAATGTAATTTTTTGAGGTACTAAAAATATGATTGCAAAGGGTGTGATTAAAAAATAGTAGGTCGAAACTATAGTGTCTAAACAAAATAATTCTAATAAAAAATCATGAAATAATGTGATGAATTAGTGTATTGATTTATCAATTAATACAATATGAAAATAAACCTTCTTTGGAACTATTATGGAATAACTCTGAGCATGTAGCATAAACATTTCAACAACAACCAGGAGTACATTGAATATTCACATTAGTGGGAAAATTCCCTTTGTATAAGAATTTCAGAATAACTATCTTGAGCCCTATAACCATTAAATCATTACTGGTCCAAGACCAATATATAAAAATATCAGTATAATCGAGTTGATAGTTATATGAATTACTACATAACCATGGTAATCTCTTTATATAAGCATTACAACATAATCGGGACAATCCCTATAAGTATTATAGAATAACTAGACCAAGCTATATATATTATCTTTATAGTATAACTGCGCCAAGACCACAATATAATCATTTCAGAATAATTGGGCCAAACCCTACAAGTATTTTAGTATAACTGGGTATTCTTTTTATATAATCATTTAATCATGAAACAAATTACAATTCATAATGTAAGGAATAACAAAACATACATCATAAGCAACAACATTCAATTCAACTAATTACCTTTATTATTTAAAATTCCCTTTCACTCAGCATGTTACATCTTGGCACATTAATATTCTATTTTACACAAGCATATCATATCCCCATATTACTAGTCATTTCAAATACATAAAAATCCATTTTTCAAGGTGATCCCAAAAAAAGAAATCACCTAAGGTATCATGTAATTCAAAAAATATTTTTAATACATTAGCTCATTCTTTCTTTTTCAAGCATAGGCTCAACCAATGGGTTATCTAAGATAGGTCTCAACACTATTGAATATAAAGAGGTCCATGAAGTGGTCCAAACACATGATTATTATCAACCATTATTATTTTATTTAACATTCATGTTGTGTTAGTTCAATCACATAATATTGCACATTTTTAAAAAAATAAAAATAGAGAATAGGGATTTGTTCTAGACCACCTACCATTATTTGAAAATCAATGAAAAAAATTCCACATGTAAATCCCACAAAATAAAGGATATATTGACAATAAGGAAAACCTATATCACACAAACATCAATATCAAAACCCAAATCAATGCCGATCCAAAGATCACACCACTATAAATGAGGAAAGTATAAGAATGGAAAAACCTAAATCCAAGAAACTCACTAGAGATAAAATTCTAGACCATGATGTATGAAAGGTAAGGAATCACTCTAAAATCTCTTGGAGTCACCCTAGTTATTGATAGGGAAAGATACATTGTGGATGAAAATAAGTCATACTCACAATGTGGCTTAAAATTCCAAGTCCCAAGATATTCATAGCATGAACCACTTTCACATTATGAACTTATTGATTTATAAAATATGAAGAAAGTGTCATCACAGGTTGGAATAACCTTTATTAACCCTTTAAAAATGGGAACTATTTTTATGTTGTGTTACCATTTCAATCTATGAACTCGTTCAAAACATCCTCCGGGAAATAGGCTTATGTCATGTAAACCGTTCATGATGTGAAAGTGTCCATGAGACAAATTTCAGCCCATCTCCTATGGAAGTAACCTAAACCACCTCTAGACCCCTCCAAAACCACAGATAATGCCAAGTATCCCTTGGACATATTTACACCTAGACCCTATTAATTCAAACCAACATACATCCCAAAATATTAGGTACTTTCCTCCCAAAAAATCTATCCACCCCCGAGAAAAATCCTTACAACCATGTTTTTAAGAAGAAATGGAAACCCAAAAAAATAGATTCACCCAAAACATAAGAGAAACATACCTAGAAAAAGAGGTATCTTATAAAATCCCTCTATAAAAATAATTTTTTCGGAGCTGATCCAACCATCACTATGGTGTCTCAATGAAAAAAAGTACATTTCTTTTCACAGATTAGATAATCTCTCCTAGGAATCCTCTTTCACATGCCAATGTGGCCACTTCACGTGAACTGTATTTAAAGTATTTCCTCAAAGATACATCTCACTATAGTCCATAATCTATATTGGATGCTCCACAAAGGATACATCTACACCAAGCATAACATAATCAATGTATACCACATGAGAAGGTTCTAGATCATATATCTAATGTTATGACATGTAAAACACATATTTTTTGTCACTGTAGCACTGTGGAAGTGCCAATCTGTATGACATAGGACCGACCCTTTACACTCTATTGAATAGCCCAGCAAAACTGGACACTAGCTTTCCACGTTTGTTGATATGAAATTGCACCATCCTAGGAAACACTAAAAGGAAAACATGATGACCCACCTCAAAGTATAGAAGCTATCTCCACTGGCCAACATAATATTTCTACATGATTGACATTATCACCAACTGCCTCTAGATCAAATGATCCTACTCAGACATCTCATGCACGTGACTAGGTCCAATGAGTTCAGACTCCCCTACCTCCAACCATAAAATATTATAAATACATGTCCTTCCCTAAAACCCTCAAAAGGTTCCATTTGGATAAATTCATGGAAGATATTATTATAAGTAAACTCCATTAGTGCTAAATTCTACTCCCATGAACCACTAATATCAAAACATAGTCTCATAAAATATCCTCTATAATCTAAATAGTTTGTTCATATTTTTCCTTAGTCTAAGGCTGATAGGATATGATCAGAAGAACCCATGCTCCTAAATCCATTTGAAAGACCTTCAAGATTCGAGATATGAAACGATAATATATAATCATATCACAAAATACATAGTGACATTATCCTATATCTACTATGGAATGGGTAGAGGATGAAATTGACTAGAAAGCCTCTGATTGTCATATTTCACCAGTTAATATGTGAAAGATCTTTCCATAAAGCTTGCAATATCCTTATTAATTCATGAGCACCAGTACTTTATACAGAGATCATGTTAAATCTTTAACATACCTATTTGTACTGACTATCTAGAAGCATGAAACCCTCTCTTCAGATCCCTACATTAGCCAGTAGAAACCCATTATGGGACATGAGTATAAAAAAGAAACGATGTTTCGAAGAGAGCATCCTAATGGTGGATCACCACCATATAAGATTTCCCTCTGAGCTAAAACATCCTAATCATATGACTAATATGTCTTCATCTGGTCAAGAATCATAGTTATAACATATTTCAAAGTTAGAGATACTCATCTATAGGAATTATAATTATCTAGATTCAATTATGATAAGAGTTCCATCATCATCCACTTGTCGTAAGACTCTTGCACCACCTCTATCTGTGTATTATTGATCAAGGAATCAGAAATGATGTTTCAATTTACAAGTGTATAAAATAACTCATTGGGAAAATACTATAGATTCTCAACCTATCTCCTTCATTAAATGTTCTGGTCTTGATAAGAAAATATTTACATGAGGCTATTATGGTTCATGTAAACCAAAAACCTCTCACCAAAAAATAATGTCTTTGGAATCATTGGGAACGTACCATCATTTCTAACTCTATATCAAGAGTAGTATAATTCCCATCATGTGGTATTAGTTTTCTAGAGCCATAAGTAAGAAATTGGTCCTCATACATCAGAACTACTATGAGTCCAACATTGGATGAACCACATTACATGATGTTGGCCCATAAATGCTATTGGCCACTATCTATATCAATATAGGTTTTAATTATAAAAAAACCATGCCATATATTAACATATATATTATTTCATGTTTGATCTTATATTATGAAAAAAAATTATCTTGAATGTCAGATCATTTCATTTATATAACCATTTATGTGTGCTGAAGTCTAAACAAGCTTTTAATTAATTATCCATATGTAATTATGAGGATTACAAGTATGAAATTTTTTTGGATTTCAAGACATACAGAACATCTAAAAGTGTCTACATATAAGTAACTGACACCGACAGAGTAGTGACTCACCATCATGCATATGTCTTGATGATAGACAAATCAAACAAGCATGATTTTTTATGTATGTGAAGCTGACACCATTAGACAAAAGACTCACTATAAGACATGACACTGGTGGACAGAGGACTCCACATTTCACATAATACTGATGCAAACAACCTATCGTTAGTTCAAGTGACCTACCTTTGCATGATTCTACCGATGCATGGACTCACCGATAATTAAAATGAGTCACTATTTTCTCAACTATATCACCGAAAGAAGAAAGGAATCTCTATTGGTATGAGTCACTATTAGTTCATCTGTCTCACTGATGAATGGAGACATTGATATACAGAGTCACCGATACTGATGGAAAGGAATCACCAATGCAGTGAGTCATCGATGCTGACAGACCGATGATGAAAGACTGATGATAATGAGTCACCGATAATCATGACTCACCAATAGTAATAAAAAAGTATTTTTATATTATTAATTCTAATTTATATCTAACATTCCTATTTTGAGAAATTATTGTTTCTGGAATTATTTAATGTATTCTATAGTACTATCAGTAGGTAGTACGGGGTACATGCACATGGGGAGATCATCATTCCTATTGGACCTCAAAGTATAACATAATTACACACCAAATATTTTAATAGTAGGATGAGGAATACGCTAAAAAGAAAAAGGAACAGGAGAAATGAAAACTCCCGTAGCTCTTGAGCATTCTTCAAAATCCCAAGAACTCAAATCAAGAACATACGAGGACATCAAAAAGAGGTGTAAGACCTGTTGAACTGCACTGAACACCATTCCAACAAGGATATGAACACTCCACTCTTTCGAAACTAGACCATAGAGACTACAATACTCTTTTTTGGAGCTGTCTTTCCAAAGAAGACTGAAAATATATTTTCTCTACATCAAATGAGTCTAGATCATCATTTTCATAGCACACAAATACTTCTAAACCTTATTCTACATTTTTAACTCTATTGTGTTCTTTAGTTTTCATTTTTGATAAGTGTGTGTATCTTTTTGTTACACACACTGACTCTTGTGCATAAGTGGTGGATACAAGATATCCTAAAACTCACTCTATTTATTATCTCTTGTATCCCACATAGAATAGTGGAATAGGTCAAGTGTTACTTGTTTGTTATTTTTCCAATGAATATATGTGGTTGAGATCAAGTGTGACCTGAACAGTACTGTATACTATTGAGAACCCTGATCCAGGGTGCAGATCATGTTTATTAACATAAAATTCTTGGAATCAGGTGATCACCAAGTGGAGCGGACTATGTCTTAGCATGATACTAAACCTCTTGTTTATTTCTTCTATGCTTCCGCTATTTAGTTTTACTCTATTTTATCACAATTTCATAAAAACAATTGAACTTTGATAGTTAGTTTAGAAAGTTTTTATATCTCTTTTGAATCAGTAAGTTAGTTTCAAAAGTTCTACTATTCTTTCGAATATTATAGTTAATAACTAATAAATCTTCAAAGAAATTAATTGAACATTTAGGACTTTTATAAATTCACTACAAAAATGAATTTGATTATATATTTTAATTGGGGGAAAGTCTCAATGAATTAATCATAACATAATTTTTTATAGATACTCAATTTTTACCTGCTTGATTAATCAACTCTGAACAACATTTGGTATCAATGGAAATTAGAAATTTGTCAGTTTTCAATGCTTTTCTGAGTCTTTTTAAACTGTAATTGTAGTTGTATTTCAAGGATCTTAAAATTTATCTTAATTATAAATTTTTCTATCTTTCAAATCATTTTATAATTTATATTATGGAAAATAGTTTATAAGGGGATTATACTAATATAACACCATTTTTAATTGCACAAATTATGATCCGTGGAATTATAGAATAAAAATACATCAAGAATGCATGGGATATGAAATTTGTACTACTATTGATAGTAAGTAGGGAATTCCTGAAACTGCAAGAAACACTTGGGATAAACCTACCAAGACTTACTATAACATTAAATATAATGGAATGAATGTACTATACTATTCACGAGGTAGAAAATAGTTTAATCATATTTTTTCTTATAAAACTACTAATGAAATTTGGGTCACTTTGTTTGTTTCTCGTGAGGGAATATATAATGTGAAGGAAATGATATTAAATACCTACACTGTTAAATATGACAATTTTAGAAAGAATCCTGATGAATCTATTTTTGATATGTATCTCAGATTCAACGAAATTGTCAATACAATGAAATCTCTTGGAAGATATGTCACTAACAAAGAATAAATCCGGAGGATTCTTAGGTGCCTACCTGATAGATAGAGGGGAACCTTTATATTAATTATAGAATCATATGACATCAATAATTTACCTGTCAAAGAAATCATTGTAAAAATGATGATGTAAAAAGAAGAGATGAAAGCCAACATAGTGGAGGATGATGAAATTAAGAGGAAGTCTGTAGGTTTCCAGACTAATGCCCCTAAAAATGAAGGCAAGGAGAAAATTTAAGATGCTTTTGAATGTTCCATTATTGAATAATCAGCTTCATATAGTGATGATGTAATGGCCTAGCTGGACATAAGATTCAATAAATATTATAGGAAAAATATTTTTTTCATAAAACCCAATTACAAAGGAAAGCATTATTATAAGGGAAATTGGAAAAAGTACTGGAACAGGAATTATAAATCAGAAGAGATAGTGTGTTAAGAATGTAAAAGGAAAGGACATGTCAAAGATGACTGTATAAAGCTAAAATATAAAATAAAGTATGGTAATTAGGATATAAAATATAAGAAAGACATCAAGGCCAATTAGAGTGCATATGAGGATAGATACAGTGAATCTGATTCTTCTCATGATGAGAATGAAGATATGGAAAATATGTGTTTTATGAAAAACACATAAGAGGTAATCACAGACTCTCATCTTCAAAATTCATACTATTCTGAAAATAAATGTAAGTTTGAAAATATGTCGACTGAATAATTATTTGAATACTACAACATGCTAGAAGATTCATGTAATGAACTAAAGGATAGGAGTAAATATTTAAAGAAACAACATTTTCTTACTATAACTATTAAATCTTAACTTACTACTGAAAGTAAAAATAATTATCAACTACTCAAGGAAAACAATGAGTTAAAAATGACTAATGAGCAATTATAGATGGATCTTGAAAGATTACCAGTGGAGGCAATACACTTACACAAATTCATTGTAAGCAGGCTCCTATTTATATTTCTAGAATAGGATATCAACCAAGATAAAGTAACTTATCCAACATACATTTTTTTACCAAAACTGAAAAATATTCTTCTTCTTTCAAAAACCATAATTTTACTACAAGCTCCAATTCTAAAAATTATTTTGCTATATCCATTTATTTTTTTAAAAAATAGTGTTTATTTTTAAAATAAACTATATTATGCATATAGGAAACACAAAAGACAAGTTTGGGTTCCAAAATCATTTATTGACAATGTTTTTCGACCTAGACAAATATGGGTACCAAAGTCGTTTCATGGATAAACTATTTTGAAGGTAAAATTCCTAAAGAGTTCTTGTAGAAATATGTGGTACATGGATAGTGGGTGTTTAAGAAACATGACAGGGAAAACTCAAGATTAAAAAGTATTATTAAAATTGATGGGGGACATGTCACATTTGATGACAATGTTAAAGGAAAAATCATCAGATTAGGAAATATCTGTAACCCAAACTCTAGTTCAATTTCCACAGTACATTATGCTAATGGATTAAAGGATAATATTATTAGAATGTCTCAATTATGTGATGATGGATTTAATGTAAAATTTAAAAATGATTCATTCCAAGTTTTTGATGTTAAGAATAGATTATTATTTACTTCTCTTAGAAATTATTATGTGTATTCTATAAATTCGGACACACTAGCCTCACAGAATGATTCTTCTCTAAGTGCCTTTCACAAAGTATCTTAGCTATAGCACATAAGACTAGGAATTTGCAATGTAAACTCTCTTTGAAACATATGAGAAAAGGCCAAGTCAAGGATCTACCAAAATTAGAGTTTTCAGACAATAAAGTATGCAATCCTTGTCAAAAAGTAAAGCAATATAAAATCTCTTTTAAAACAAAGAAAGAATTTTCAACTTCTCCGCCTTTCGAGTTGGTTCACATGAATTTGTTCGGACAATCTCCAGTTTCTATTATAAATGTGAATCACTATGTCTATGTTCTTATAGATGAATATTATAGGTATACTTGGACTTATTTTTTAGCTCCCAAAAGTGAAGCATGTACTTACATCACCATGTATGTTAAAACTGTAAAAAATCATAGTGGACTATGAATTAAATCTCTAAGAAGTGATCATGGCCGTGAGTTTTAAAATCAAGAATTTGAATCTTTTTTCTCAGATAATGGATATATTCATAACTTTTCTTCCCCTAGGACACCTAAAAAACGGATTTGTAGAAAGAAGAAATAAGACTTTGAAATATATTTCTAGAACAATGTTTAATGAATATGACCTACCAATTTACTTCTACGATGAAGCTGTTAATACATCTTGTAATATAGTAAACAAAGTATTAATCAGACCCATCCTTAAGTAAAATCCATATGAGTTATGGAACAATATAAAATGCAAAGTCAAATATTTCAAAGTCTTTGTTTGCAATGTATATATTCTTAATAAAAAGGACAATATAGAAAAATTCACATCCAAAATTGATGAAGGAATATTTCTAGGTTATTCAACCTCTAGTAAAGTATATAGATTCTTTAATAAAAGAAGCAAGTTTGTTGAAGAATCTGTTCATATCAAATTTGATTAAACAAATACACATTATCCTAAGACCTCTCTAGATAACCATGAAGATCATATATCTAATCTAGACATAAATTAAAAATCATCCAATCCTTATGTTAAGAAATCTGTGAAATCAAACAATTTAGAAAAATCTATAAAATATATACACAATGAACTAGATCAAAATGATGAACCTGAAATAACTATTTCTACCTTTTCCAGACCAACTTGAACCCTTAAAAACCATCCCCTAGATGATGTTGTTGGAGACATAGATAATGGAACATAAACTAGAGATTCTATTAGAAATCAAGTTGAATATCAAGACTTCTTATCACTACTTGAACCAATAAATATCAATGATGCAATCAATGATTATCTTTTGGAGATGTCTTTGAAAGAATAACTCAGTCAAATTGAAGAAAATAATGTTTGGAAACATGTGGATAGACCCAAAGACATCATGATCATAGGAACTATGTTGGTGTATGGAGATAATGTAGATGAATATGGAAATATTGTTAGAAAAAAAACCCTAGAATATTTGCACAAGGTTATAGTCAAGAGGAAGGAATTGACTATGAATAATCTTTTTCACCTATTTCTAGACATGAATCCATCGTAATTCTACATGATTATGCTACTCATTTAAATTTCAAACTATATCAAATAGATGTTAAGAGTGCATTCCAAAAAGGATATATAGTTGAGGATGTTTTGGTTAAACAAACCCCTAGTTTTACAAATCCTCATTTTCCAAATCATGTTTTCAAATTGAAAAATCATTATATGGTTTTAAACAAGATCCAAGATCTTGGTATGTTATATTAAGAAATTTTCTTATTTCTAAAGGTTTTAATAATGGAATTTTTTATCCTACTATTTTTATAAAGACAATGTATAAATATATTTTAATAGTCCAAATCTATTTTGATGATATTAGTTTTGGAACTTCAATAAATTCATTATGTATTGATGTTTCTAAAATGATGAAAAATTATTTTGAAATGTTTTTAATAAGTGAACTAAAATTCTTTCTTGGATTTCAAATTTTTTAAAATAAATAAGGTATCACTTTAAATCAGAGTAACTATACAAAATATCTTTTATAAATATTTCGATTTTATAGCATTAAATGTAGTTACACTCCCTTTATTACTACTTATAAGTTTGATCTTGATAAATTTGGTAAATTTGCTGATAAAACCACTTATAGAGGAATGATTGGAAGCTTTCTCTACCTGATAGCTAGTAGGCCAGATATAGTGTTTAGTTTGTGTATGTGTGCTCATTTTCAAGGTAATCCCAAAGAGTCTCACATGAATGCAATTAAAAGAATTTTCAAATACATCAAACATACTATAAATTTAGGCTTGTTTTACCCCAAATGGATATCATTTGATATAGTGAGTTATTCTGATGCTGATTTTGGTAAATGTAAGTTAGATAGAAAGATAACCACTAGGATACGTGACTTTTTGGGAAAATCATTGGTTTTCATGGTGTATAAAGAAGAAATTTATTTCATTATCTACTGCCGAAGCTGAATACATTGCTTCTGGAAGATATTGTGCGCATATTTTTTTGATTAAACACACTATTCTAGACTATCTGTATGAATTTAGACATGTACCTATAAAATGTTGCAACACAAGTGCTATTAACAATTCTAATAACCTATTTTCTCACTATAGAAAAAAACATATTAATGTAATACATCACATTTTGAGTGATCATTATCAAACAGGTGATATTACTTTAGAATTTATTGTCACTAAATATCACCTTGATGATATATTAACTACGACATTGAACTCTGAAAGGATAAGTTATGTCATACATGAGTTAGGAATAATCAACTAGTAAGACCCTAAGTTTATCTCTCCTTTAATCTTTTTTGGAGACTTTTTTATGCTGAAACCATTTACTTGTTGACACCATTTTCATTCCCACATCATTTTCATGCTAACACCATTGTCATGACAATAGATTTTTCATGTCAATAGAGTTGTTATCCGGACACTGTAGTCATGCTGACATCATTGTCATGCCGACACCATTTCTATGCTGACACCTCTGTCATACTAACACCGTTGGTGTTTTGTAAAATATATCATTCCAACAGTGATGACTCATCATTTTCATATGTTGTATGTTTTCATAAAAATGACACAATTTCATTAATTCTAGTGAACCCGGTTCATGATTTTCCAATTGTAAAATCATAAAATCCCTAAATGATATAAATTTGAACCAATCCACTCTACTCTCATTATCGATACTCTATATCTCTTTTTCAGCCTTTCTCTTTATCTACTCCCAACCATTCACCTTCTTACCTTTGGACTAAACTGATCAGAATGATGCAAGTAAAGAGATCTCTGGAAATGGGTGAGTCTCATCCTTCCAAGAAATAAAAAGGGTAATCATGAAAATCATTTGGTCCTACAAATCCTAGTCTGGTAAACCTTGTTGTAACTTCAGAGAAGGAAGTTTTAGTGGAATGGATATTGGAGAGAAAATATTTTTTGTTGAATGTGTTTAAAGATCAAGGATGTCTTGAATAGTTCAAAAATAATGAAAGTGTCTTTTATCCAAAGTTGGTGTAAGATTTTTATATGAATCTTCATCTTTTTCTAGAAGGAAGTAATGTTACCTGGATGAAGTCGATTGTGAAAGTGAAGAGATTCTCTTTATATTCAATACATTATGAGAATGTATTAAGGTACCTCATGGAGGAAGGTTTGATTATTACCAAGGTACATATCCTCCTGAACATGAATTTTATCTATAATGAGGCTACTCTGAATAAGCTAACTGGAAATGAAGAGCACAGGAGACCTATCACCTCAGAATTGAATGGTGAGTGAACAATTATATATAGGTTTATTAAACATCATATTTTTATCAGGAAATGGGAATTTTACTCTATCAAGTATCATGATGTATACTTGGTTTATTTTCTTTGGAAATTTTTTAAATAGAATCTATGTAGACATCTTATGGTTCACATTAATGAGATGATAAAACATGGGTGTTTGCTTAATTATCTCTTTTATTCAAGAATGATTTCAGCGATGATGAAGTAGAAGGACTATGTAAATTATTCTGAGGATATGGTAGATAGTGAATGTAGTGTAATATTCGTTAATATCTAACATATGTAAAACAATGAAAATAAATTGGAACCCTTGGAAGAATGAATGGGTTGGTGATGAAGACAGATTGTTTGAGAAGTTCAGTCCCATAGATCATCTAGTTAGAACAGGGGATCTAGTTGATCATGGTCTCAGTCCAGATGAAAAAGTATCATATTCTTTAGATGAGGAAGAGGAAGGAGATACCCCTATTAGAGATGTGGGATCACCAGTTGATTATCAAAGTGACCCAAACACTGCTGGACCATAAAAAAGGGTCTCCATTGGGCCTTCGAGTCGACCTACAGATTTACCCTCTCATGAACCTATTCTCAAATTCCATGGTAGTGATTATACCTAAGATGAAGGAAGTTTAGAGTATGTTAGTGAATCCAATGAATAAGATGAAGAACAAGATTAAGAGAAAGAAAATGGCAGTGGTGAAAATGGTTAAGAATTAGGAAGGGAAGAAGGTGATGAACATGTTAAAGGTGAGAAGAATGAAGATGGTAATAATGAATAACGCAGTGAAAGTGAAAGTGAATGTGACTCTAGTCACTCCGATGAAAATTAAAATGATGTGAGTATGGAAGTTATTGAATCTAATACTAATGTCTCTGTTGAGGGTGATGCTCCAGAAGAAAATGTTTCTCTAGATAAACCTGTTTCTCAAGTTGTGTACACTAAGAAAAAAATCTACTTAAGGACATGAAACCTATCAAGGAAACCTTACGTGAATGGGAGCCATATGTCCTAAAAGTTGACACTAAAGGGGAGCCTAAATTACATGTTTATCAAGCTGATAAAGATCATTAAATAAGAAAAGTAAGCCTTGATACTATTTCTCCTTTGGATTCTGATGTTCTTTCTTAATTGATAAGGAATCCAAGATATGTAGCCTTGGGATTGGATTATGAAGATTCTGATGATGAGATTGTTACCCTTACTACAAATGAACCAGTGGATGAGACCACTTCCAATGAATATGTCACTAAATATTATTTCGAACTATTCAGTGATGAAATTTGTGCCTCCATAAGACACTTAGTGAAATCTCAAATGAGGTATGAGATTGATGAAGGTAAGGGACAGAATACTGAGATGACTAAGAATTTGAAAGCAATCAGATCTATGGATGATGGTGTAAAGAACACTGGTGCTTCAATTTCTTATCCTACTTCAACTAGTCTATCTCAAGATAATGACTATTATGTTTTAAAGTTAGTGATAAAATAAGTTTATCCAAATCTAATCAAAACTATAGAAGCAATTTTGACAAGAAATAATAAGCTTAGAAATGATATAAAGAAGTTGAGAACTGGGATCAATGATTTGACCAGAGTATAAAAATAAAATGAAAACAGTCCAGAAAGGTCTTGAAAACCGTATTTCTCATTTTAAAGCTCCTGAGATTTCTAGGTTGAGAAAATAAGTTCAAGATCTCACATCCTCTTTTCTAGATTCACGTTTTTTTCCACCTTCTCAGTCCTCAAAATATAAAAATCTTAAAAATCATGCTACTATTAGTTTAGTGCTGAAAGAGGTGATACATGTTTTGACTACAAGCATAGACAATTTTGATGTTACATAAAATAAATAGCATGACCATGAGAAGTATTATAGAAGGACTAAATCACAGACTCAGGATGAGTTGATCAAGAGGATTAAAAAGTTTTTCTACAAACTCATCACAAAGAAACAAATGAATAGTCTATTCAAGTACACGACAACAAATTTTTCTCTTCCTCTAGTGAAAAAATCTTTTAAGGATTAGATTCTAAAAATCAATGAATTTACTCCTTTTTTGGATAATTTTATATAAAACAAGGATGATTTTGAAATAGTTGTGAGATATGGTGTAGAGATCATTGAAGAATTCATCAAGATGTTGAAATCATATCTTCAGGTTCAAAATGAAGCCATTTTGGTCCCTCCTGTTATAGAACATGGCTCTGATTGTTCTATGGATACTCGAAAACAAATTTCAGTTTCTCAAGACCTATCTCACATCATACTAGTCATCAAAACAATTGTTCCATCTCAGGTTCATTCTCAACAAATACCTACCCTTGCTTCAATAGTTTCTGATGGAGTGCCTCTACCTCCTCTCAAAATCAGTTCAGACCCTCTTTCTCCCCATCCTAGCCCTCCTAGTGAACCTTATATTGATCCTTGTAATAAAGGGAAGGAACCCCTTTACCCTGCCTCTTCATCCTGTAGTTTGGACTGTTTTTAATTTCATTGGGCAGCATCCAATAATTTTTTTTGACTAATCAGTTTATGAAATCTATTTTTATTTTTCTAATTTACTATTTTTCCTATTCTTTCCTCTTATCACTTTATTTTAATCCCAAAAGAGGGATAAATTTATGCATTTTTATATTTTTAATCTAATGAAATTCTATAATTCTAGGATTTGGGATTATCAAAAGGGTGATATTGTTGGCACGTAGATGTTGTTGGCCACTATCTCTATCTATATGAGTTTTAATTATAGAAAATAATGGTATATATTAACATATATTTTATTTCATGTTAGATCTTATATTATGAAAAAAAAATACCTTGAGTATCAGATCATTTCGTTCATATAAACATTTATGTGTTCTTAAGTCTAATCAAGCTCTTAATTAATTATATATGTGTAATTATGAGGATTAACTGTTTGTAACATTGTTGGATTACAAGACAGACCGAACATCTAAAATTTTCCATGAATGAGTTACTGACACAGACCTACAAATGACTCACCATCATGAATATGTCTTACTGACACACACATCAAACAAGCATATTTTCTTATGTATGTGAAGTTGACACCGTTATACAAAAGACTCACATTTGGACATGACACTGACCGACTCAGGACTCACCTTATCACATGATATCGTCGCAAATGACCTACCATTTGTTCATGTGACCAACTATTTCCTGATTCTACCAATGCATGGACTCGCCGACAGTTAAAATGAGTCACTGTTGGCTCAACTGTCTCATCAATAGATGGAAGGACTCACCGTTGGTATCAGTCACTGTTAGTTCATCTATCTCACTGATGAAAGGAGACACTGATATAATGATTCACCAATACTTATGGAAAGGACTCACCGATGTAGAGATTCACTGAGGCTGATAGACCGATGATGACAAACCGAAGGTAATGAGTCACTGATACTTATGACTCACCAATAGTCACAAAAAAGTGTTTTTATATTATTAATTCAAATTTATATATAACGGTCATATATAGACAAATTAATGTTTCTGACATTATTTAACGTTGTATGTATGACTATTAGTAGACAGTATGAGGTAGAAGTATGTGGGAAGATCTTCATGCTTGATGAACCTCAAATTATAATAGAATTACACACCAGATCTTTTAACAATAGGACTAGGAATACACTGAAAATAAAAAGGAATAGAAGAACTGAAAACTCTTGAAACTCCTGAGAATTCTTCAAAATCCTAAGAACACAAATAAAGAACTTACGAGGACATCAACAGGTTGAGAAAGACCTGATGATCTTCACCGAACATCTTTCCAATAAGGATCTGAACTCTTCACTATTTCGAAACCAGACTAGAGAGACTGTGATACTCTGTTTTGGATACGACTTTCATAAGAGGAATCAAACATAATTTTCTTTATATCAAATACCTCATGAGCATCATTACATATCACACAAAGACTTCTAAACCTTATTATACATCTTTATCTCAGTTGTGTTCTTTTTTTTTTTACTTTTTTGAATAGTGTGTGTATCTATCTATTACACAAAAACTGACTCCTATGCATAACTAGAGGATACCTAATATCATAAAACTCACTCTCATTATTATAGCTTGTATCCCACATAGAATAGTCGAAGAGGTCAAGTATGACCTTTTTGTTGTTTTCCCCATGAATAACTATGGTAGAGGTCGGGTGTGACCTGGACAATCCTATGAACTCTTGATAACACCGATCGAGGGTGTAGATCATGTCTATTAATATTAACTTTTTTGTGGCAGGTGATCACCAAGTGGAGAGGACTAAGTATCAACATGATATTGAACCTCTTTTTTATTTCTATTTTGTTTCCAATCTTTTTTTTACTCTATTTTATCACAATTTCATAAAAATAAATTGAACTTTGAGAGTTAGTTTAGAAAGTGTTTATATCTCTTTTGTACTAGTAAGTTAGTTTAAAAATTTATACTAATATTCATAATTTTATAGCTGAGAACTTATCAATCTTATGGGAAACTAATTAAACATTCATGACATTTATAAATTCACTAAAAACTGATTTTGATTATATTTTTTATTGGCGGAAAGATTTAAAGAATCAATTTTAACAATATAATTTATAGATACTCAATTTACCCCAATATTGAGTAATCTACTCATACCAATACATGATATATTCCTTAATTGACAAATTTAATGTGAGGATCAGTGATAAGGTTATCTTACCCTTTATCTCATGAGAAACTCTCCCACAATTATCTTAACAAAATATTCCTCACCCATTTCCTTATCAGCCCAGAAATTGGTCCTTCTATAAGGGATTAGTCTTGGATGATGTTCTAGTAATAACCTTTTAATACAAAAAAATAAAATTTCAAAGAGATTACTGGGTATGTCCCATGATACAACTACCTCAACCTTCTTTAGGTCCACTAAAATTTTAACATCTAAGATGAAATGGCCCAAGAAGTGAACATTATAAATTCAGAATCTATATTTGGATATCTTGGATTAAATCCGATGCTCTCACAACAAACTCAAGACGATGCCAAGATGTTGGACACAATCAGCTACTAACTGGGAGCACACTAACATGTCATCAATGAAAACCACCAAAAACCTATCTATAAAAGGGATGAAAAATAAAATTCATTGATCCCATTAATACCTCTACTGCGTTCACTAGACCAAATGACATTTCCACAAACATTTAAAAGTCATACATGCTCTTAAAAGTAGTCAGATGTATGTAACATGGTCTCAGTCTAAACTAATTAAAACCTAATATAAATTAAATATTAGACAAAATCTGGTAACCTCTTAGCAGATCGAAGAGATCATTGATGCACAGAGGGGGATACCAGTTCTATATATTCATCTGGTTCAATATTCGATTTTCCACACATAAGAATAAAATCCCATTATACTTTTTAGTGAAAAGAACTGGAGAAACCATGGTGAAATACATGGTCATATGAAACCATTATCTGTTAGATCTTCAAACTAAACATTCAACTCATGAATCTCTTCTAGTTCCATCCTAAAAGATAGAAAAGAAACTAGCTCTACACATGGATCTGACTTGATCATTAACTTGATCCCCCACTTAGGTGGTATGCGTAGAACCTTTCAGGAAATACATAAAAAACAGTCTACCACTGGAGGAAAAGTATATTATTTAATTCCACCACCCACTATCTACATTGAGACATACTATCTAAGTCGTTAGACAATATAATATGAATTTAATTGGTATTTCTTGACCAGACTGAAGATCCCACTCTCCCTAGTGAAAATAGTTTCTTCATTATGAAGATATGAATGTAACTCTACACAGTTATAAATCCATGTTATCCTGTTATAGAACTAGCTATACCATACCCAAAAATAAAAATTCAAAACATGTCATTTCCAGCACAAATGCTTCCCAAAATAAATTATAACCACTAATTTCTAGAGAACATGTATTTCAAAGTTTGGTACTCTTGAAATACACTCATAATGGTGTACCAATGGTCAATACAGCATCCAAGAATTCCATAATCAAGCCCAAAACATTTTAAAAAAGAGAAGATATAAAGGAATAAGATGCTTAAATATCAAATAAAATAAAATGTAGTGTAGATGATACATGAATCATACCCCTGATGGAAGAATGTCATTCATATAAAATAGATAGAGTATACTTCATTGTGTTTAGCTTAATTAACCCTCTATACTGGGCTCTAGTATGACTCCCCTACATTATTCCCTTTTTTTGGTATTTCCTCTCCTAGACTGGGGTACCACATCCCCTTCCTCAAATAGAATTTCCAATGTAATTACAACAACCATCCTATTGAGGGGTAGTTGATTCCTTCATAGAATTTGGTAGCTATTATGATCCTCGTCTAATATTCTTCTATTTTATTCCCCTGCAAGACTTATATAGGTGGACCGACATGTCACATGAATGGCACTACAAAATATGGTATATACATTGAGGTGGCTTATAGAGAATCCTTCCACAGAAATATCATGTCAATAGAACACGATCCTGAGATGGCTACCCATGCCCCTATCTTCTTTTCCTATTATTTTCTTGGTGATAAATATCATAGTGGCACTTATTACCACCAGAAGAAGAGCACTTAGTTTACCCTGCTGAAAGAGCCTGACCACTACTTAGGGCCTCTATCATATTCCATTCCATAATGAGTGTCTAATTTATAATGGTTGAAATTATACTCAAGTGGAAAATGTTCACATGTTGTAACGACCCGAGTCTGGAGCCCCTCCATTGTTACCATGTACCCGGTTCGCCACATGGCCTCAAGAACGTTTCCCCAAACACCCGAGGCTGCCGACTTGCAGTGAGGGAATTGGTAAGTTATTGGGGAAACTATGACCTCATTCGGTAAGGTATAAAAGGTAAGAAAACAACAATAAACAACGAAAGAAGTAAACAACATGCATAACAACAGAAACCAAACAACGGAAGCAATGTAGATATATAACTATGATGACAATGATGCAGCAGGTACAGGTATCTAAGGAAAACAGCAAACACAACAATGTCCTGAAATAAAACTGAAACCAATTGCAAAATAAAACAAAGTAAGATCCTTAGCATCGCGAGCCACGGCTCGGTCCCATGCTCCCCAGCTCCTGATGCAGTCATGATCCTGAAGTAGAAGGGTGCTTTCCCTTATCTATACCTGCAGAAACATAGTCTTCTTGGGCCCAAAAGCATGGCCCAAATAGGGTGTGAGATAAAATCCTAGTATTCATTGACCCAATAATTTGTGCCTAACAGTCAATGAATACATGGCAGTAATAAAACAAGAAGCAGTAAACAGAAAGCACACGCAGCTACAATCCACAGTTCTAGAAAACAAAGTACACAAGTAAACAGCCACCAACAAAATAAGAAACAGGTAACCCTCTGGGTATCTCTCACATTCTAACCCCTATTGTTCAACCTATAAGTACTAGAAACCCTCTGGGAAGCACACACATTCTCACCCCTCTGGTTCAGCTACATAATTAAGCAGACTCTCTGGGGAAGCACTCACCGTCAATTCCCCATATAGTCTCGTATCGTGCTAAAGGCTCTCTGGGGAATCACTCAACGTCAATTCCCCTTATGGCCCGCCTCGTGGATCTACAGACTCTTTGGGTAAGCACTCAACATCAGTTCCCCCTATAGTCTCTCATCGTAATTAAGAGACACTCTAGAGAAGCCCTTCCGTCAACTCTCCCTTTGGTCTATTACTCTAGGTTCTCACAGTCCTGAGTATAACTAAACATGATCAGCGCCCATGTATCGTCCAAGTAAACCTCAAGAACTACTTGGCTATCAACTAAGGCTCAATAGTATAACAAAAATGACAGTTCCACTATCCTACAACAAGGTATGGCAACTGGAAAAACGCCCAATAGGAAAAACAAGAACGGAAAAGCAACCTGAGCAAAAAAACAATTACTCTACTCACAAGAAATAACCTCTACTAAAGAAAACAAGAAAAGCAGGAAAACAACATGGGAAAAATAGGAAACACGCAATACCCCGTTCACGGGTATTGGTGGAATTTTCACATAATATTTATCAACTTTCTACAGAAAGGCACAAACCACGTACCTCGATCCTTGGAGATTGATATACGTGAACCTCTATGATAGATTCCCCTTATAATGACATAGATCTAAGAAAATGCACAAAATTTTCATCCCACGATAACTTGGAAATGAGTGGGAATCAAGAAAAAAAGGCTAAGGCAGAAGGAAGAACTCACCACTGCAATTCCAACGCAATCGACTGTGCTCAAATCGGAGAACGGACGGCGAGGAAAAAGCTCGGAGAACATTCGACCATATGGTCACTTCTGGATGGACAAAAACTGGAGAAGAAGATGAAATTAGTGGTTATCCGTGACCCCGGTCTGTTTAATGAAAAAAAAAAGAAAGTACACGGTGTGTAATTCTTTAGTACATGGCGTGTACTTCGATTTTTCCATACTCTAAATTAACTGGCCTCCACCTCAGCCTTACACACCGTGTGTGTGGCCCAGACATGGCCAGCACACGACTTCGAGCTGGAAAAGAGTACACGGCGTGTACTCAAAAAGTACAGGACGTGTACTTTGAAAATTTCCAGAAAAATCATTTTTCTTAAAAACTCCAGAAAAAAGGAAAACATTCTTGAAAAAAAAGATCCGGGTTCTTACAAACTTCCCCCCTTAAAGAAATTCGTCCCTAAATTTCCCTAACGAGACGGAGAAGAAGAAACCCCGAACAAATCCATCCATTGAGATCGTACATCGGCCTCCCTCTCCCAGGTATCATCATGTACTCCCCTATGCTGCCATAGCACCCGTACCATAGGAACAGACTGCCCGCAGAGAACCTTCTTACTACGATCGACAATCCGGATAGGATGCTCCTCGAATGATGCATCCACTTCAAGCTCGACTTCCTTGGGCTGAAAGATGTGAGACGGGTCTGAAAAGTAACGTCGGAGTTGAGAGACGTGCAAGACGTTGTGCATGGCCCGATACCTCTGCGGTAGCTGCAACCAATAGGCGACCGACCCAACTCTCTCCAAGACCTGAAACGGCCCGACATACCACGGTGAAAGCTTACCCTATCTCTGAATCCTCTTGTGTCCCAACCTTGGTGAGACACATAGGAAAACCTGATCTCTGACCTCGAACTCCAGAGGTCGTCTCCGCTGATCAGCATAAGACTTCTGTTGAGACTGCGATGTAGCCATCCTCTTCCGAATCAGCTCTATCTGCTCTGAAGTCTCATGAACAAGACTAGGTCCCAGCAAAGCTGCCTCTCCTGCCTCCAGCCAGCATAAGGGTGATCGTCATGGCCTACCATACAAGGACTCATATGGTTCCATTTTAATGGTCTCCTGAAAACTTTTGTTGTAGGAAAATTCCACCAGAGGAATATGCTTCTCTCAAGAACCGCCACGTCCTAGAATGCAAGCTCAGAGCGTATCCTCAAGAACCTAGATCATGCACTCGGACTGGCCATCAGTCTGGGGATGGTATGTTGTACTCAAAAGTACTTGTGTACCCAAGGCCTTCTAAAGTCCCTTCCAGAACCGAGAGGTAAAGCCCGCATCCCTGTCTGAAACAATGGACTGTGGAACTCCATGCAGACGCACAATCTCTCTGATGTAAAGTCGTCCGAGATCATCGGCACTGAAGTTCTCCTTAATCGGAAAGAAGTGAGCAACCTTCGTAAGCCTTTCGAAGAAAACCCAAACAACATTGTTTCCCTGAGGAGATCTCAGTAACCCGGTCACGAAGTCCATCGAAACATCGTTCCACTTCCACTAAAAAATGGGTAACTACTGTAAGAGCCTCGCTGGTTGCTGATGCTCTGCATTCACATGCTGACAAGTAGAACATCTCATGAAAAAACCAGCAACATCCTTCTTCATACCTGGCCACCAATACTGGTGATGATGATCCCGATACATCTTGGTGATGCCAGGATGAACTGCCCAAACCGAGGAATGGAAATCCTGGATCAGCTCCTCACGTATGTCTGCTGCCACCCATACGCATCCTTGGAAATGCAAGATCTCTTCCTCGCCCATTGTCCATACAGAAAGAGGGTCCTCTCCTGACACACTCTCCTGCATGACTAAGCCATCTGAGTCTGACAGCTACCTCATCTGTACCCGATAAAGTAGCGTGGAGGTAACAGCTAAAGAAGATATAAAATTATGTCCCCGTCTATCGTGCACCTCCAGATGCATCTCAAAGAATAGAGCCATCAAGTTCCACTCACTACTGGCCTCTTGAATGGCCTGAATCTGAGTTCTCATTCTCAACGCGTCTGCCACGGCGTTTCCCTTTCCCGGCATATAGGCAAGCTCAAAATCAAAATACTGAAGATACTCGACCCATCTATGCTGCCTCAGATTCAGATCACACTGAGTGAAGATATACTTGAGACTCTTGTGGTCAGTGAATACCACAAAGTGATCTCCCAGAAGATAGTGTCTCCAACAGCACAAGGCATGAACAACAGCTGCCAAATCGAGATCGTGCATAGTGTAGTTCCTCTCATGTGGCCTCAACTGCTGAGACCCGTACGCAACAACTCCATATCCCTGCATAAGTAGAGCTCCCGGTCTGATACCTGAAGCATCACAGTAAACAGTGTAGGTTTTGCCTGGCTCTGGCAAGACAAGTATCGGTGCTGACGTCAACCTCCCTTTCAGCTCCTGAAAGGCAGACTCACAAGAATCTGACCATAAGAACTTGGCACCCTTCTTGGTCAAACCTGTCAAAGGTGCTTCTAGACGAGAAAAGTCCGGAATGAAGCGTATGTAGTATCCAGCCAACCCTAGGAAGCTTCGTACCTCAAAAACGTTCTTCTAATGCTCCCAAGAAACTACAACACTCACTTTCTTTGGGTCCACAGATACTCATGCCTCAGATATGACATGACTCAATAAGTGAATCTGGTCCATACAGAAGTTTCACTTCAAGAGTTTAGCATATATCTGATGCTCTCTCAGTTTACTCAGAATGATCTCAAGATGGGTGGCATGGTCGTGTCGAGTGTGAGAGTACACCAAGATATCTTCCACGAAGACCACGACGAATGAGTCCATGTAAAGATGGAACACTCGGTTCATCAGTGCCATGAAAACTGCAGGTGCGTTCGTGAGTCTGTAGGGCATCACTGTATACTCGTAAAGATGGTACCTGCTCCTGAAGGTTGTCAGAGGTATATCTGATGGTCTAACACGCAACTGATGATAACCGGACCTCATGTCGATCTTCGAGAACACCCAGGCTCCTCGAAGCTGATCGAAAAGGTCATCAATCTACGGTAATGGATATCGGTTCTTGACTGTCAATGATTTCAGCTTCCGATAATCCACACAAAGCCGAAGGGTACCGTCTGCCTTCTTCGCAAATAGAACAGGTGAACCCCAAGTAGATGTACTAGGTCGGATGAAACCCTTAGCCTGTAGCTCCTCCAACTTCTTCTTAAGCTCCTACAACTCAGGTGTGGCAATACTATTGGGAGGAATGGACACCTGTGCCGCTCCTGGAACAAGCTCAATAGAAAAGTCTACCTCACGCTCCGGAGGCAAACCGGAAAAGTCCTCTTGAAAGATATCCCTGAAGCGATCCACCACTGGAGGAAATTCTAACTGTGGAGTCTCCTGATCATCCAAGTAAAGGATAGTAATTTGGGCTATCACCCCTCCTAGCCCAAGATGCTCGAGTCCCGCCCGACTCGCCCGAACGTCCCATTCGCCTCTATGAAGGAAAGATTCACCCTCTGGTGAAATGAAACTGACTATGCAGGAATAACAGTCAACGACTTCCTAGAAGGGAATCAACTAGTCCATGCCGAGGATGACATCATAGCCTGTCATCTCTAGGACATAGAGATCCCATAAGAAGTGATACCCTACCATCTCGGGAGGGAACTCTCTACACTAGCGTACACTAGATTTCCTCATTCCCAAAGCTTTGTCTAGTGTCAATGAGTCAGCAGAAGAAAAGATGCAGAGTCCAAGGCTCTCCATAATGGAAACAGAGATAATCCTATGCATAGAATCAGTATTGAAAAGTGCTGAAGATAAAACTGAGGCTACTAAAATCGTACCTCGAATGGTAGAAGGGTCGGGATCATACTCATGATAAGTCTACTCCACGACGAAAGACTGGACCGTGTCGCGGCCCTGCGCCCCTGGCTGACCACACTGGGCTAAACCTCCCTGCTGGTGCTGAGGAACTGGTGGCTGACTTCCATGGCCTCGACCTCCACCTCGGCAGGAATGGCCGAAAGAACTCCAGTTCCCCGACTGGTGGGAAACTGGTGAGGATGCTCCTGAACGAGGAGTCATGGAAGATCCTCGGTCACCAACTGCTGGTGAGAAAACCTGGTGGAAACACTGAAGTTGACCCATCTTGTCGCAAGATTGGCACTCCATGTGGTCTCTCTGGCATTGCGGCCTCGTGTGCCCTGTCCGGCCACACTGGTAGCATGTCACCTGGCTGCCTGATGATGCGTCTCGCTTCCTTGAATCATCGCGTGTGGGATCCCTACGGTGCTTTATGCTATCATCTAGAGGAAAGCTAACTCTGGAAGTAGAACCACCCTGACTCGCAGCTCTAGAGT
The DNA here is from genome assembly GCA_963277665.1 of Viscum album. NCBI lineage: Eukaryota > Viridiplantae > Streptophyta > Magnoliopsida > Santalales > Viscaceae > Viscum > Viscum album. Next base: position 817,879,216 of record OY728162.1, read on the forward strand.
CTCTAAGATTGTGCTTCGCAATCAGTGATTGATTGACGATGGAAGTAATGGAAGTCAGATAGAAGATGTTCACCTACGAACGGATCTCCTGCCTGAGTCCATACTCAAACTTCCTCACCAAGAACACCCCACTACAATCCCGAAGGGGTGTAAAATGTTGCAGCTCAGTGAAACGAGAGGAATACTCCATGACAGATAGAGTACCCTACTCTAAGCTCATGAACTCCTGGGCTCGATCGGCCCTCAGGGTCTCCGGGTAGAAGTTATCATAGAACACGTGCTAGAACACCTCCCAATCCATAGCCTGCTGCTGACCCGCCTGTGAGATCACGTCCCACCACCTCTTGCCGGAGTCTCGAAGTATGTAGGTGGAGAGCTTGACCCACCTCTCTGGAGGCATCTCCAGATGCTCAAATATAGTCAGCATGGCTTCTAGCCATGACTCTGTAGCCTGAGATCCTCCCTCCCCCAAGAACTTGGGAGGATGTTGCTGCTGAAAGACACAAGTCAAGTCTGCCATATACGAGGCAGGAGGCAGTGCTCCCTGGAAGGCCTGCATCACCCTCATGAAACCTTCCTTGAACTGCACATCAGCGCCCGCGACTGGTACAACAACCGGTGCCAAGGCTGGCTCGGTTGGGCGATTGACTGGAAGTCCCTGATCAGCCCTGTCTGGTGTCTGATCACTGCCTGACGATAGATGTATGATCGGGGGACGTCTCAGAGGCATATATCTGAAAGATCAAAAGCACACCTTAGATCAGGAAAACAAGGATAGAGAACACAGGAGTACTAAACAGAAACATGGGAAGAAAACAAACAAGATTTCAAAACATGACTACACGGCGTGTATAAAACTACATGGCGTGTCTGCTTAAACCATTGACATGGGCGTGTACTCTCACCCCATAAGTCTTGTAACACCTCAACTACACGGCGTGTTGCACCCACAGACGACATGTACATGAAAACTGCTCCCATGCCCGAGTCTCCTTACACGGCTTACCCACACGGTCTGACTTAACCAAAGACTACACGGCGTGTTGAAAAAAACATGGCGTGCACAAGACAAGGCTTCAGCGGTCGATGTTGTTGAGTACATAGCCGTCTACATGGCTGGACCTTACACGGCGTGCTCCGAACAAGCACAGCATGTATAGGAGAAGGTGACATCGTCTCGTGTAGTTCGTGACACGGTCGGGTACCTGGAAGACTACACGGCGTGTTCTGAGCAAACACGGTGTGTGGAAAGGAAGCTAACGCCAACCCATGTTGTTCGTGACATGGCCGGGTACCTGGAAAGGACTACACGGCATGTTCCCTATGGACACTGCATGTTGTACTCGAGCTTCCTCGGCCCGTGTTGTTAGTGACACGGCCGAGTACACGGCTCCAAACTCACACGACGTGTACCAATGGTACACAGCGTGTTCCCAAAGTTACTCCCACGACACTGTGTTCTGCCCACACAGTTAGTGACACGGCCTGAAAACTAATCGGCGTGTTCCCGAAAAGTACACACCGTGTATTATGGGTTTTTCTGGGCAGTAGCTCAGAACTACGCAGAATTCCAAAAACACTAAAAACAAGGGGAAAGATGCCAAATTCCAATCTGGGAGGGGCCATAACACCTCAAGAACCAAAATTTGGTGTTCATTTTAAGAAAGGAACAAAACAACAGTTTTCTAACACAACCTCAGATAATATACCAGGCATCTATCACAACAACATGTATAATCTACACAGAGCCTATCACAACAGCATGCAATCGCTAATTCACCCTAGATGGCATGGAATGAATGCATGACATGTGATTTCTACAAGTGCCTATATGATGCATGAGATGGAATACCCTCATCTCATCGGGTTGCGACAGAAATAGATCCAAAATATCAAAACAATAACTGCACAAGTCATACGAATCACTCTAGATGAAAACATACCAACCATAAAATCTCAAAACCAGAAAACTGTTATTAACAAGGTAGTATGGATTTTCCCTCTACACGGGTTAGCTACTCCCTGGAACAGCTTAATACCATGTAAAGACCCATAAATTTCAAGGAATTTTTTTTTCTTAATTTTCTTTGTAATTTTACAAGAACGCAGTTTCTGACGGTGCTTGATGCCGAGGCTCGGAGTGCCTAGAATAAATTTCCGAAGTTTGGCTCGGGTACGTTCAGTGAACGAACGAGTGGAAATTTCTAACTTTTGAACCGGTGCTCAGAATCGAATTCTGAGGGCACCGATGAACTCACAACGCCGGTAATCGCTTAAGGGAACCTTTACCGTAGTTTCCTTTGTGCGGGTGAAGAAGTTAATTAATGGCGTTTAATAAAAAAAGTAAATAAAATTTGTGAATCAATTTTATTTCATATCAAGGTGGTTTATTTCTCCCATGGGAAGTTGGTGGTGGGGCCCACATTCACCCAACTTCCCATGTGTATATAATTGAAATGGTGGGGCCCACACGAACCCCCCCCCCCCCCCCACATTTTAAAATCCCATAACTCCTCTTAACCCCTCACCTTCCTACCTCCCCATTAACTCACTTTCATTAATTTTTTGACAACTTTTTATAATTAATAAGGTGAGTTACTTAATTTCAAACTCTTGAAATTCAAATGGTTAGGTTGTGTTAATAAAATAAGACTTGGTCTTATATTATTATTGTTAAAGTTTTTGCCACCTTGAGAGGATTGGGAAGCGTGAAGTCTTCTTCTTCTTCAACCTCGACGAAGAACGTGAAGAACATCTCGGACTCCGACGAAGAACATTGTTCTTCAATGAGGAACATCTCTGCCGAAGAATGTGACCTCTTCTTCCAGTGACGTTACCTCTTCGAACGCACCTCGATGACAACAGAATCGACGTTCTTTTTCTGCGACGCCCGACCTCCGCGACGCTCGTCATCAGCGGCTCGATTGTCGTGCACCGTTCCTGAACCAAGGTAGGGATTTTATTTATTTATTTGTTCGTGAATACCAACTTGATGATCTTCTTGGTTTAAAACAAATTTTTATCGAAAATGCGAGGGGGTCGGACCGCACAAACACGGCTGAACCTCCTCCTTTTTTTGTGTTGGTTCCTTTGTGGTTGGTATGGAAAAGCGTGGTGTCGTCGCACCACACGGATTCATGCGGAAGGATGTGCACGGCGCTGTCGCGCCTCACCGTGGAAATAAGTTCAAGGACGCGACGCCGTCGCACCGCGTCGAAGTAAACCGAAGACGCCGTGGCCGGAGCGGGGCCACGGCGGAGGGGCGCGGTGTCGTCGCACCGCGCCGGACGACAAGGGTCGCAGCCGGTTCCAGGTCACGGCGGAGCAAGGTGACCAGCGACCGAGCCGGGCCGCCGGTGTCGGTGCTGGAAGGGGACCGGCCACCGCCGGTCCCGTTGAGCAGGAACCGGCCGGCCAGGTCGGGTCGGCCCGAAAGGGAGGAGCCGGGGGAAAATAAATTCCCCCGGCCGGATCAATGCGGCCCCAATTAAGGGGTCGCGGTTTCATGAAACGGGAGGTTCAGTGCCCCCCCGTGCGAGCCGACAAACGACTCGGCCGTTTTGTCCGAGCACCGACCGCGCGCCCAGCGTGCGGGTCGCCGAACCGGGCCGCCGGGCCGGGCCGCGCCCAACCGGGCAGGGCCGCGCCGGTCCGGACTGACCCGGACCCGGGGCGGGTCGACCCGGTTCGGGGCAACCGGGGGGTCTTGGGTCGGCTCGGTCAGGGCCCGAAACCCCCGTTTTCGGACCATCTGTGTTCAATTGCCCATAACTCGTGCTACGGACCTCCGAACGATGCGCCGTCAGCGGCAACACGATCCTTGGAACGAGATGGTCATTTCAATATATCACACTCAAGGTTTCGAAATACTTTTAGTTCGTCCAGGTTGGTTCGTACATGAAACCAACCGGGCCCTCAGAGCGGAAATGCTCATATCTTGAACTCCGGTCGTCCGATTGACATGTCGTCGACTTGGTTGAGTTCCTCTTAGTGAGACGGATCTTTTGGAATACTCCGCCTGAGGTTTGGACGTAGGTGGAGAATGGTCGGGTTGGTTTTGCCTTAAAAACCAACCAGGCCCCTGTGACGAAAAAGCCAATAACTCTCAGACCGGGCATCTGATTGACGCGCCGTCTATTGCGTTGAGTTCCTGTTGATGATACAGAACTCTTCGATACATCAACTTCGGACTATGTGAAAGTTGATGTATCAGCCTCTCGACTCATGGAGCGGACCCTCCCGAACGAGCTTGATGTGTGCGGGAACCCTAGTGCTCGATGCGACTGCTACTGTGACGACGACGATTGTACAGAGATCCTCAGTGGATTCGATGGCGACGACTACAGCACTTAGCGATCCTACGGGGATCAGTGCTACAGATCCTGTGTGGGTCCGATCCTATGTGGGCCATTGCGGGGATTAGTACCTATTGATCCTTTACGGATCTGACAGCTTAGATGATTCAATACTGGTCTTGTATCCTATGTGGGTCCCAGTATAGATGAATCAATAAAGACAGCTGGTCTTGTATCCTATGTGGCTCCCAACTTAGATGATTCAATACTGGTCTTTTATCCTATGTGGGTCCCAGTATAGATGAATCCATGAAGACAGCTGGTCTTGTATCCTATGTGGGTCCTAGCTGTGCTGGTCTTGTATCCTATGTGGGTCCCAGCTTTGATGATTCAGTACTGGTCTTGTATCCTATGTGGGTCCCAACATAGATGAAACAAATGAAGGCAACTGGTCTTGTATCCTATGTGGGTCCCAGTATAGATGAATCAATGAAGACAAGTGGTCTTGTATCCTATGCTGGTCCTAGCTATGCTGGTCTTGTATCCTATGTGGGTCCCAGCTTAGATGATTCAGTATCTATGTCTGATCATATCTTTCACCTTTTCGATGATGTATACCTGTGTGAGCTGAATCCTGTTTGCTTTCCTATGTGGATTGTGTTGTGCTATCCTGTGTGGATTACGTTTTGCTTTCTTGTGTGGAATATGTATACTTTCCTGTGTGGAATGAGTTGTACTTGGGCTCGGAGGTTGGAGCGTATTGGAATTGTTGACTTAGGTATGTGTATGGGCATATACCTAATAAGTGTCGGTTGTTACTTTGTGATTGTTTCTTTCCATTGTGGTTTATCCCTTATGGATTTTGGGAGACCTTCGGGGGTCTCGGGGTCCCTACTGAGTAGCTAATACTCACCCCTGCATGGGCTATGCCCGCACTACGTTGTGTGGGTTGCAGACAACGGACAGCGTTGATCGTGGTTGAGGCTTGCAGAGCAGGACGGTACCTGGAGGAGGACCACTGGGCGGGACGTACTCGGAGCGGATGGCGGGACCCGAGGAGCAGTGGAGCTATATGTACCCACACATCAGGTGGGATTTCAAGTGGACAGCTTGGCGTAGCGGCTTTTACTTTTCAGTTGTTGTTTTCCCTTTCGAGTTGTACTTTACTTTCAGTTTGGGTTTATATTCTGGCCCACTTACTTTCCGCACTTGCAGTTGTACTCTGTTTTTACTTAGTCTTTACTTTTTCCGCTTGCTTACTCTGAGGTGATTGTTTAATTTTCAAAGTCAATGCCTTCCCTTTTTACCAGGATTTACGCCTTGGTGCTAGTCGCCAGCCCCTGGCCTATGGAAGGCGGGTTTGGGGTAGTCACGGCACGGGCCCCGAGGACGGGTCGTGACAAATTGGTATCAGAGGAGTTCGGTTCTACCGTAGAATCTGATCTTTCTTCTATGTAAAGCAATAGTGTTCAGCGTATTGGGTGTGGTTATCAGTCCAGGGAGTCCAGTGTTGGTGCCGCGACCGATGTATCCGTACACCAGGACCCTGAATTCTGATTTCCGACTTAATGCATGAAAACATTGATTGCGTGTGTGTTTCAAGTTTTCTTTGTGATTACTTGTGTCAGCTCACCAGGTATACTGTTTGACCATGTCGCACCTATATCCTTTTCAGGATGACCCCACGATGGCAGTCAGCTAGGGTTCCGAGAGTCAAGCGTGACGACAGCCCACCAAGCGATGAGGCCTCAGTGCATGGCTCCTTGTCAGCAGAGGCACCGGCGGTACCTTTACCCGCCGAGCCACCGATGCTACCAGCCCCATCCGCTGAGGATGCACATCGCCTTAGCGCGGTGCATGAGTTCCAGCGCCAGCGACCACCCAGGTTCCGCAGGGAGACGGACCCCCAGGCAGCCGAGGACTGGTTGGAGGCAGTAGTGAGAGTTTTTCGATTAGTGAGGACACCAGCAGACCTCATGGTGATCCTCGCAGCGATCCTACTGCATGCGGAAGTGGGCCGATGGTGGAGCTTGATGCTCCAGGTGCACGATGAGACATATCTCCTTTGGACGGACTCTGAGAGCATCTTCCGCTCCGAGTTCATCCCAGCCACCCTCTGTGCGGTGCGCATCCAAGAGCTGCTACAACTACGGAAGGGCAGCATGACCGTGGGCCAGTACTCGGCGAGATTTTCTGACCTCTCGCGCTACTCCACATATATGGTACGAGACCCGTTCTTCCAGGCCCGGACCTTCGAGCAGGGACTGAGGCATGAGATCAGGGCTTCGATGATCTCCCTCAACATTCCGACACATGCAGAGGTGTTGGAGAGAGCCCTTCTAGTGGAGAGTTTTCTCACCGAGCAGGCTCCAGTGACAGGGCCCTCCGCAGGATGGCCCGTAGCAGGGTCTTCTGCAGTTGGCAGTAGACAGGTGACGTAGAGGTCCAAATGGGCCAGACCATCAAATGGGCAGTCACTGGATGAAGATTCGGTTGTGTGGGGAACACGAAGGAGAGCCAGCTACACGAGGGACATACATTTCAACGCATGCAGCGGGCGAGGTCACATGGCTCGAGACTGCCTGACGCGTCTTATAGATGAGAAGCAGGTGGTAGAGGGACCTCCCAGACAGAGTTTCAGCCATGGTGGTCCACATGATGCAGGCAGACGAGGCAGACGAGCTGGCCGAGTAGCAGATGGTGGGTGACACATCAAGGTGTTGCCACCACCACCACCAGGAGGTCCACCCCGACCGCAGGGAGTTGGTGGACATGCGAGGGCTCAGCTTCAGGCATCTTAGGCCTTCGATCATGGAGCTCTGGGAGCAGATGGACAGGAGCGGAACTACTGGATACGTCTTTTGTACTTCTAGTTCCTTGTTGTTGTTGTGTAGTGTCTTTGTATTATGAGCTGCAATATTAAAAGAATCTTACATTTGTGATGTTTTCATTCCTGTCCCATTTTGTGTTGTTACTAAGAGGTTCCATTTTAGACTGTTGACTTGACCCTCACATGTGAGACATCTTCTGGATGAGACCCAGTTACCACACACTGATGCCGACAGTGTGACTCAACCATTGGAGGCGAGAGTAACGGTTGGATCTCTTGGTAGTAGCATCGAGGCCTTACGACGTCATCATTAGTATGGATTAGTAACATCTATGTCGAGATTGACTGTATTAGGTAATGAACATGGTTCATCCAAGGGATGAGACCAGATTTCTCTTATCAACAAAGAAGAAGTCATAGCAGCTCTTGTGGGACGAGAGGTGGTCCAGGCCACGATAGAGAAGGTCCAGGTCATCCAGGAGCAGACGAAGACAGCTCAGAGCCGATAGAAGTCTTTCTCTAACAGGATGAGGAGGCCACTTGAGTTTGAGGATAGCGACCACGTCTTCATGCGGGTCTCACCACAACGTGGATTACGGAGATTTGGCCAAGGTGGAAAGTTGTCTCCATGCTTCATCGAACCCTTCCAGGTCCTCATCAGGATTGACGAGGTGGCTTACTGCCTAGCTCTACCGCCTTTGTATCCCTACTTTGTGTTGATGCTTTACGGGGATGTAAAGCCCTGTGGTGGGAGTAATGTAAAGACCCGGAAATTTCAAGGAAATTTTTTTTCTTAATTTTCTTTGGAATTTTACAAGAACGCAGTTTCTGATGGTGCTTGATTCCGAGGTCCGGAGTGCCCGGTATCAATTTCCGAAGTTTGGATTGGGTACGTTCTGTGAACGAACGAGTGGGAATTTCTGTCTTTCGAACCGGTGCTCAGAATCAAATTTTGAGGGAACCGATGAACTCGCAACGCCGGTAATCGCTTAAGGGAACCTTTACCGTAGTTGAGTTTGTGTGGGTGAAGAAGTTAATTAATGGTGTTTAATTAAAAAAGTAAATAAAATTGTTGAATCAATTTTATTTCATATCAAGGTGGTTTATTTCTCCCATGGGAAGTTGGTGTTGGGGCCCACATTCATCCAACTTCCCATGTGTGGATAATTGAAAGGGTGGGGCCCACACGACCCCCCCCCCACCTTTTCAAATCCCTTAACTCCTCTTAACCCCTCACCTTCCTACCTCACCATTAACTCACTTTCATTAATTTTTTGACAACTTGTTATAATTATTAAGGTGATTTACTTAATTTCAATCTCTTGAAATTCAAATGGTTAGGTTGTGTTAATTAAATAAGACATGGTCTTTTTTTATTATTGTTAGAGTTTTTGGCACCTTGAGAGGATTGGGAAGCGTGAAGTCTTCTTCTTCTTCAACCTTGATGAAGAATGTGAAGAACATCTCGGACTCCGACGAAGAACAACATTTTTCAACGAGGAACATCTCTGCTGAAGAACGCGGCGTATTCTTCCAATGACGTTACCTCTTCAAACGCACCTCGACGACAACGGAATCGACGTTCTTTTTCCGCGACGCCCGACCTCCGCGACGCTTGTCATCCGCGGCTCGATTGTCGTGCACCGTTCCTGAACCGAGGTAGGGGTTTTATTTATTTATTTTTTCGTAAATACCAACTTGATGATCTTCGTGGTTTAAAACCAATTGTTATCGAATAACGCGAGGGGGTTGGACCGCACAAACACGACTGACCCTCCTCCTTGTTTTCGTGTTGGTTCATGTGTGTTTGGTATGGAAAAGCGTGGTGTCGTCGCACCACACAGATTCATGAGGAAGGATATGTGTGACGTCATCGCGCCCCACTGTGGAAATAAGTTCAAGGACGCGACGTCGTCGCGCCGCGTCAAAGTAAACCGAAGACGCCGCAGCCGGAGTGGGGCCGCGGTGGAGGGGCGCGGTGTCGTCGCACCGCACCGGACGACAAGGGCCGTGGCCAGTTCCAGGCCGCGGTGGAGAAAAGTGACCGGCGGCATAGCCGGGCCGCCAGTTTCGGTGCTGGAAGGGGACTGGCCACCGCCGGTCCCGTTGAGCAGTAACCAGCCGGCCAGGTCGGGCCGGCCGGAATGGGAGGATCCGGGGGAAAATAAATTCCCCCAGCCGGATCAAAGTGGCCCCAATTAAGGGGACGTGGTTTCATGAAATGGGAGGGGCAGCACCCCCCCCCCGGTGCGAGCCGACAAACAGCTCGGCCGTTTTGGCCGAGCACCGACCGCGCGCCCAAGGCGCGGTTCGCCGAACCGGGCCGCCGGGTTGGGCCGCGCCAGGCCGGGCCGCGCTGTTCCAGGCCTACCCGGACCCGGGGCGGGTCGACCCGGTTCGGGCCAACCGGGGGGTCTCGGGCTGGGTCGGTTCGGGCCCCAAACCCCCGTTTTCAGACCATTTGGGTTCAATTGCCCATAACTCAGTCTACGGACCTCCGAACGACGCGCCGTCAATGGTGACACGATCCTTGGAAATAGATGGTCATTTTGATATATCGCACTCAAGGTTTCGGAATACTTTGAGTTCGGCCGAGTTGGTTCGTACACGAAACCAACTGGGCCCTCGGAGCGGAAACACTCATATCTTGAACTCCGGACGTCCGATTGACGTGTCGTCGACTTGGTTGAGTTCTTCTTAGTGAGACGGATCTTTTGACATACTCCGCCCAAGTTTTGGACACAGGTGGAGAACGGTCGGGTTGGTTTTGCATTAAAAACCAACAGGGCCCCTGGGACGAAAAGCCAATAACTCTCAGACTGGGCGTCCGATTGACGCGTCGTCTGTTGCGTTGAGTTCCTGTTGACGATACAGAACTTTTGGATACATAAAATTCGGACTACGTGATAGTTGATGTATCAGCCTCTCCGCTCGTGGAGCGGACCCTCCCGAACGAGCTTGCTGTGTGCGGGAACCCTAGTGCTGGCTGCGACTACTACTATGACGACGACGACTATACAGAGATCCTCAGTGGATTCGACGATGACGAATACAGTACTCAGCGATCCTATGGGGATCAGTGCTACAGATCATGTGTGGGTCTGATCCTGTGTGGGCCTTTTCAGGGATTAGTACCTATCGATCCTTTGTGGATCTGACAGCTTAGATGATTCAATACTGGTCTTGTATCCTATGTGGGTCCCAGTATAGTTGAATCAATGAAGACAGCTGGTCTTGTATCCTATGTGGGTCCTAGCTATGCTGGTCTTGTATCCTATGTGGGTCCCAACTTAGATGATTCAATACTGGTCTTGTATCCTATGTGGGTCCCTTTATAGATGAATAATTGAAGACAGCTGGTCTTGTATCCTATGTGGGTCCTAGCTGTGCTGGTCTTGTATCCTATGTGGGTCCCAGCTTTGATGATTCAGTACTGGTCTTGTATCCTATGTGGGTCCCAGCATAGATGAAACAATGAAGACAACTGGTCTTGTATCCTATGTGGGTCATAGCTTAGATGATTCAATACTGGTCTTGTATCCTATGTGGGTCCCAGTATAGATGAATCAATGAAGACAGCTGGTCTTGTATCCTATGTGGGTCCTAGCTGTGCTGGTCTTGTATCTTATGTGGGTCCTAGCTTTGATGATTCATTGCTGGTCTTGTATCTTATGTGGGTCCCAGCATAGATGAAGCAATGAAGACAACTGGTCTTATATCCTATGTGGGTCCCAGCTTAGATGATTCAGTATCTATGTCTAATCATCTCTTTCACCTTTTCGATGATGTATACCTGTGTGAGCTGAATCTTGTTCGCTTTCCTGTGTGGATTGTGTTGTGTTATCCTGTGTGGATTACGTTTTTCGTTCCAGTGTGGAATACGTATGCTTTCCTGTGTGGACTGAGTTGTACTTGGGATCGGAGGTTGGAGCGTATTGGAATTTTTGACTTAGGTATATGTATGGGCATATACCTAAGCAGTGTCGGTTGTTACTTCGTGATTGTATCTTTCCTTTGTGGTTTATACTTTGTGGATTTTGGGTGACCTTCGGGGGTCTCAGGGTCCCTACTGAGTAGCTTATACTCACCCCTGCACGGGCTATGCCCGCACTACATTGTGTTGGTTGCAGACGACGGACAACGTTGATCGTGGTTGAGGCTTGCAGAGCAGGACGGTACCTGGAGGAGGACCACTGGGCGGGACGTACTCGGAGCAGACGGCGGGACCTGAGGAGCAGTGGAGCTATTTGTACCCACCCTTCAGGTGGGATTTCCAGTGGACAGCTTGGCGTTGCGGCTTTTACTTTTCAGTTGTTGTTTTCCCTTTCGAGTTGTACTTTACGTTCAGTTTGGGTTTGTACTCTGGACCACTTACTTTCTGTACTTGCAGTTGTACTCTGTTTTTACTTAGTGTTTACTTTTTCCGCTTGCTTACTCTGAGGTGCTTGTTTACGTTACAAAGGCAATTCCTTCCCTTTTTACCGGGATTTACGCCTTGGTGCTAGTCGGCAGCCCCTGGCCTATGGAAGGCGGGCTTGGGGTAGTCACGGAACGGGCCCCGAGGACGGGTCATGACATACCAAGTACCAAATCCATCATATCCCTGGCTAAAGTCTCCAAACTATAAAGCAAGAGAAAAGAAATCCTCTAATACCACATTATAACAACCCGAGTCCGGAGCCCCTCCACTAGTGCCCCGTATCCGGTTCGCCACATGACCTCAAGAACGTTTCCCCAAATTCCAGAGGCTAACAACTAGCAACGAGGTCCTTGGTAAGTTATTGGGGAAACTATGCCCTCATTCGGTAAGGAATGCAAGGTAATAAAACAACAATAAGTAGCGGAAGTAGTAAACAACATGCATAATAATAGAAACCAAACAGCGGAAGCAATGTAGATATATAACTATGATCACAATCATGCAGCATGTACAAGTAACTAAGGAAAACAGAAAACACAACAACGTGCTGAAATACAACTAAAACCAAGTGCAAAAGAAAACAAAGTAAGCTCCTCAGCATCGCGAGCCACGGTTCGATCCCATGCTCCCCAGCATCTAATGCAGTCATGATCCTAAAGTAGAAGGGAGCTTTCCCTTGTCTATACCTGCAGCAACATAGTCTGCTTGGGCCCAAAAGCATGCCCCAAACAGGGTGTGATATATAATCCCAGTAGGAATTCACCCAAATATTTGTGCCTAATAGTCAATGAATACATGGCAGTAATAATACAAGAAGCAGTAAACAGAAAGCACAAGAAGCAACAATCTATAGTTCTGGAAAATAATGTACACAAGTAAATAGCCAGCATCAAAAGAAGAAGCAGGTAACCCTTTGGGTAGCTCTCACAGTCTAACCCCTATGGTTCAACCTATAAGTACTAGAAACCCTCTAGGAAGCACACACAGGCTCACCCCTTTGGCTCAGCTACGTAATTAAGAAGACTCTCTGGGAAAGCACTCACCGTCAATTCCCCCTATAGTCTTGTATCATGATATAGGCTCTCTTGGGAATCACTCAACGTTAATTCCCCCTATGGCACACGTCGTGGATCTACAGACTCTCCGGGGAAGCACTCAATGTCAATTCCCCATATAGCCTCGCATTGTAATTAAAAGACACTCTGGTGAAGCCCTTTCGTCAATTCTCCCTTTGATATAATACTCTAGGTTATCACAGTACTGAGTATAAGTAAACATGCTCAGCGCGCGTGTATCGTCCATGTAAACCTCAAGAACTACTTGGCTATCAACTAAGGCTCAATAGTATAACAAAAAAGACAGTTCCACTATCCTACAACAAGGTATGGCAACAGGAAAAACGCCCAACAGGAAAAACAAGCATGGGAAGGAAACTTCAGCAAAAAAAAACAGTTACTCTACTCACAAGCAATAACCTCTACTAAAGCAAAAAAGCAATGTAGGCAAACAGCATGGGAAAAACAGGAAACACACAATAACCCGTTCATGTGTATTGGTGGTATTTTCACATAATATTCATCAACTTTCTACAAAAAGGCACAAACCACCTACCTCGATCATAGGAGATCGATATATGTGAACCTCGACGACAGATTCCCCTTAGAATGACGTAGATCTGAGAAAACACACAAAACGTTAATCCCATGATAACTTAGAAACGAGGGGGAATCAAGAAACAAGGCTAATGCAAAAGGATGAACTCACCGTTGCGATTCCAATGCAATTGACCGTGCTCTAATCTGAGAACAGACGGTGAGGCAGAAGCTCAAAGAAGATTCGGTCGTACGGTCGCTTCTGAATAGACGAAAACTGGAGAAGAAGATGAAATTAGTGGTTAGGCGTGACCCCTTTCCGTTTAATGAAAAAAAGAAATTACACGGTGTGTAATTCTTATGTACATGGTGTGTACTTCAATTTTTCTGTACTCCAATTTACCCGCCTCCACCTTAGCCTTACACACCATGTGTGTGGCCCGAACATGGCCAACACAAAGCTTCTAGCCAAAAAAGAGTACACGGCGTGTACTCAGAAAGTACATGGCGTGTACTTTGAAAATTTCCAGAAACATCATTTTTATTAAAAAATCCAGAAAAAGGGAAAATGTACCTGAAAAGAAGATCCAGGTTCTTAAACGTGTGACATAATCTCATAGTGAATCCCATCCTATAAATGCCTCACCCTAAAAATAGCATCTGTTACTAAATATGGTGAAAATCGACAAATGTTGGAAAAAGTACAACATAGTCCATCACTAACATTCCATCATATTTCATGTACATGAAATTTGGATCCTATTAATCCCTTGATGTATCTAGATCTAAGTGGATTAATTTTTTTGCATCAATTTCCATCTAGGATAACTCCACTTGAGGTACATATTTCTATAAATTGTCCCACAAGTGATTGGTTGGTCCATGAAGAATATATACAACAAGCTGGACATTCCAATAAGATGGCATCTTGAGAATCGAGAAGATCATATAGACTAATTCAATCCAGAAAAAATCTTCATGGGAGCCTCCCACGAGTTAACATAGGTGGGTGATGCAGATGAAACCCTCTCATTAGCTCAGAAATCATAGGTATGGCTTGAAGAGTTTCCATTTCCATGGATCACATGACCCTTAAGAAATTTTCATGAATCTAATCATTCATATGGTCTTTAGTAGATATATTAATATCAGGTTAAGCTATATAAAGATCATTTTGATTTCCGTTCTCCTAAATCTCAATTCGAATATGGTGAGGAAGAATTTTCTCTAAAATAAAAATGAACCTCTTATAACATTGGATAACTACAGATCAACCTCAATAGGTTACAAAAACCAATAACTAATTTATCATGGTGTCTCTAAAAGTGTCTTAACAAGTGAATTGGAATGACATAACAATTCATTAAATTCATTTATTAGATATAACATGGATCACATTTCACAGTTCATATAATAAAATATATCACATGCAATAAATTTATCTCTATCATGAATAATCCATGTCAATATATATATCCCTATGTTCCAATCTTGATTCATGAATACTCATCTTGTGCCATACCAGTCCATGAATATAAATAACATGAAACCATAACATCACACAACATGGGAATCACCCAAGGTGAAATAATATCTACCATAGTATAAAAATATCATGAACAATAATCTCATCTCTGGGAACTCCAGTTTTCCTTCACACAAGTGTTAGTTACTTCCATGCACAAGTTCATTACCATGTCCCAACATATTCTATTCTCTTTTCCACCTTTCCTAAATAGTAAATTATTAGAAAAGAAAACGTTATGCCTCTAATAACACTTTATAATTTCCTATGGTATGTCACTCTCTCACGTGGCCGAATTAGGTTTCTTACTAGACATCAAGCACACCTCCCCATGTGTCAGAGGCTGTTGACTGGTAGCAGGGGTGTAGAGCGCATAGTGGGGAGACTATAACCCATGGTACATAGTTTCAATACAGTAAAAATAACCAAATACTAGAGTAATGGAAATAGCATAAATAGTATATCATAAAACTGGAAGATAAAGGATGAATGAGGTAAAATAAATAATAAATAACGATGTAATGTTAGGCTAGAATGAAACTAAATGAACTTTTGGAAGTCTAATAAATAGAAGAACAAGCTGACATGAATAAAATCAAAATTCCATGGTCCCAAAACTCTATCTTGTCCCAACTCGAAGCTCCAACCCATATAGAAAGAAATAACCAACAGTAAGGTCCCTTTCCCTTTCCCAAGCCTTCATCCATGTAATCCTTTCAAGTACCAAATGATGGCCAAATTAGGGTGCGAGTAAAAATCAGTTGGTTGACACCGCCATGTGTAAAAAAAACTAGTCTAATAATAAGTCGATGTAATAAATTAATAAAAAGGTTTATTATTTAATCAATTCATACAATATAATAATCAACCGTCTACAACACAATTCTTGAATAACTCTGTGTATGTAGGATAACCATGAAAAAAACCATAAGTCCTTGATATAATCACATAACTTGTAAAAATACATATGTTTAATAATTTCATCATAATTGGGATGAGAATTATAAGCATTATTTTATAACCAAGAGAATCAATATATATAATAATTTTAGGATTACTAGGATAAGCCCTATAAGAATTATAGCATATCCAAGGAAATACTCTATATATTTGTTACATCATAACTAGTCCATGCCCTATAAGAATTGCATTATAACCACTCCATGGATTTTATATAACAATTACAGCATAACCGGGTTAAGCCCTCAATATATGTATTTTAGCATAATCGACCAATCCCTATAAGCCTTACAACATATTTCGAGACATAGCCTTTCTATAAGAATTTTAGTATGAATAAAAATACAATTCACAATTGAGATAATAACAAAACATATATCATAATAAAAAAAGGTCAATTCACAAAATTACATTTATGCTTTTCAATTCTCTTTAATTCATCATGTTATTTTGTAACCCATTAACATTGTAGTGTACACAACCATATCATATAGAAGTATTGCATGTTATTCGAAATAAACAATACATTTTTCAATGTTATATGGTCCCACACAATCACTGAAGATCTCATTTCATACTAAAACATATTTTAAATCAATTTGATCATTCTTTACTTTTCAAGGGTAGGATCGGCCAATGGGTAGCGACATGCTTGGTACCAAAACTATTAGATCCAAAGGGATCCAATGTGTACTCGAAACACAATATTGTTATCACCCATTATTCTATTTGTCAATACACATGTTTTTTGACACAATCACATAATATTGAATATTCTTAAAAAAAATAGAAAAAACCATATAGATTTGTTCTATACCACCTACCCTTATCTGGTGATCAAAGAAACTATTTCCATCTATAATTACCACTCAAACCAATTTGATTTTGATTATAAAAAAATATTTGGATCCCTAAAACATCAAGATCCAAAACGAATTTAATGATTTTTAATAAATCTCAATGCTATAATGAATGGGAAAAAAATAAAGTTAAAAACTCATAGAAAATAAACTCAATGGAGAAAAAACACTAGAATGAGATGTTCAGATGGTAAGTAATCAATCTCAGATCTCTAAAATTTTCCCTAGTGTTCATGAGATAATGTCACACAACAGATAAAAATAAATCATACACAATATATTTTTTAAAACCACAATATTTGAGATATTCATGATGTAAACCACTTTCATTGTGTGAATTACTGAATTTATAAGACACCCTAAAAAATTAATTTCCTCATGTTGGAATAAACCTGATCAACCCTTTCATTATGTGAACAAGTTTCACAGTGTGAATATTTATCACTCAATGAACAAGTTACTAACATCTTCCTGAAAATAAGTTCACATTATGTAAAACAGTCATAATGTGAATGTTTCTAGTAGATATATTCCAGGACATCTCATATAGGAAGAACTAGAACCACCAACACAGCTTACCAAACCCAAGGAGAACTCTCAGTATCCCTTTGAAGAATTTACTCCCAAACTCCATTAATTCAAAAAAACACACAACCCCAATATTTAAGTCATTTTTCTAAAAAAAATCTCTCAATACCCAAAAAAAATCTATACCACCATGGTTTTAAGAAGAAAAGAAAAAAACTAAAATAGTCACTAATTAAAATCTAGTGTAACATACATATAAATGATAGGTTCTTAAAAATTTCCATAACAATTTCCGATGATTTTTTGAGAAGATTCAGATTATCTGTTTCTATATAAGGCTTATGCAAGGTATACCTTGTGTAAAAACATGAATGTGAATGATAGTTATGTGAATAAAATTAAATGAAAATATATTTTATGAAGTTAAATAACATGAAAACATAGTTTTATGAAAGAAAATAACCCAAATGGTATGTTTAAAATATTCTTTAGCTTAATGAACTTGGGGAAAGCCTGATGTTTTAATGTATCAGTTGGGTAACCAAAATTTTTTAAACTATAAATTCAGGAATTGAAAATTGAATAAATAGATGTTAACACATCATAATTATGAATTGGAATTTACCTAAAATATGGCCAACAATACTTCTCCAACATAAAGTTATGATGTAAGTATGTTTTAAAGAAGGTGGGAAAAAATGGAAGTTACAACTACTTAATATTCAAAGAGTATAGTGGTGCTGTATATACAAATGAATATTTTTATTTATTGGTAGTCTAAAACCTGATATTGAGGATGAAAATATTACCATTATGTGTAGATACATCTATGTTTTTAAAAAATATCTTATTCCAAAATATAAATATTCATTACTTATCAGAGCTAGTATAAAGAACCATTGAACATGAAAATGGCTATTGAAAGGATATATAAAAATATATTTTTAGATAGTAATTTTCCTAGATAATTTGAAATAAAACCTATTATATGGTTTACTTTGGAGTAAAATATAACAGTGAGGTTGTTGTGTTATGTTTAATTCATTCTCAGCCAATTTTAATTACATTTATGCACTAGTTATTAATTATTTGGCATAAAATAGACACGAACATTGTAATGAGTATGTTCCCACATTGTGGTAAAACATTGTAAAAATATTGTGTTTTTTTCATCATTTAATTGGTGATTTTCAAGTAGTTTGAATGTGTTTGTGGACATATGATGCTTTATTAAACCTAAAAAGTGAAAATGTTCATATAAAAATTTTGGGAAAATATAAAATAAAAAATTGATAAAAATTACTACACTAATATGACCCCCTATTAGTTTAATTACAAGATCCACTGGGCACATAAAAATATTTTTATGGCATATATTATGAATCCACATTGACTAGAGGCATTAATTTTGGAAAAATATATTCCTACTATGGTGATTGTGTTTTGTATAGACTGCTTGTTTGACGTAGATATTTTATGTCTACCTATATATCACAAAAAAGGAGTTGGTATTGGAGGAAAGGGGACCTGTGTTAGAAAAATAAATTTTTTCAAAGAATAAATAATAATGAAGGAATATTTAGAAATCTTGAATGAAATAGATATGCTTTATTCATATAAACACCACACATTAATTAATTGAAACAAAGTTATTAGTGGAATAATGATATTCATGTAATGAATAAGAACAAAAAACATGTTTTTCATTATTTAAGAAGAACATGGATAGTGATTTACTTATGTTGGAAACATAGAAATTGTTGGTGGAAATTCCATGTTTAAATGTGATAGAATGGTTTGGGTGTAACATTAATGGTTATCCATTTTTTTATCAAATAAGAAGACAATAAAATTGCAAAATTTTATAATGGATTTCATTGAAGTAATATTTTTTGAGAAAAAAAGGGAAAAATCCAATATTTTCATCAATTTCATATTATATAGTTATTAAAGATATACATGAAATTGATTATATAAAATTTTGAGTTATTATGTTCATGTGTAAATGGGTGGATTATAACAATATTTTTGAAAATGATGAATTTATATTTAGAGTAGTATATCTGGATATATTAGATTATATAGATGGACCATTATTCTTGAAAACATATAGAAATAAAATTATCTATGTTTTTGATCCCTTAAATGATCGATGGTCCATCATTTTTTAAGGAAATAATAGTATTTTATTGATGAAAATGTTTATGGTGCTGAAGATTTAATATATATCCCAACATCCATGATATCATTATCAGAGGATACAGATGTTCCCAATGTTTACATGGTTTATATTGTATGAAATGATCATGAAGATGGAATATAAGGAGACAATCCATCAATAATCTCTTAATCGTGTTTGTACTATGTTAATAGCCTAGTTTTTTTTACTTTTAAAATTACTAAAAATATGACAGATAATATTTTTAACAAAATAATTATCTAGGGTTCTTATTTTATTATATATGTTAATTGTTTTGTATAATAGTTAAATTTTCATTGTATATAGTTATTCATATTATATATATATTTTTATCATTTTGATATTTCCTTGTAACAAAAAAATTCCATATTTATGAGGTTTATAATAGGGGGTTCACCTTATTATAACTTGAATAATGTTTTTCTTTAGAGTTTTATAGAATTTGGAAACCATCTTACATTTCAAACCCTTACAATAAAAAATTAAAAATTACACCCAATACCCATTTAATAAAAAAATATGATTCTTAGATTTAAACTCTTATTTCATTCAAAATATTATTGATTCTTTAAATATGATTTCCCATAATGGAATGTAATACATTACAATAACCCAACTCACACTTATGGCCAATACATTTTTTGAAAACCGGAGTTGAGTAGAGATATCTCAGTAATGGATACAGAAAGAAAGAAATCATATAGTCCATTTTCAAAATCATAAAATCCTATAAGAACATTTCCCTTTTATATAATAAAATATAATTTTAAATATTCATTTTCTTACTCATAAAATAATTTTTATATCCCAAAATATTTATAAAAAAATCATAACTAATCTTAATGTAAAAATCCTAACCGTGAGGGTCTCTTGTGAAACATGGGTACACATGAAAATATTTTCATCAATAACATACATCCCCCTGAAAAGGGGAATAAAAATTCTATAAAATATAATCTCCTTAGATTTAATTATGAAATATAATGTATTTTAGGACAAATAATATTCAATAATAACATTTTTTGTATGTACCTTGGGAAATAAGATTCATATCACTCTTACAATCACTCTTACAAACACTCTTAAAAATGGATTAACATACTCTATTAATTCGAACATATATTACTTAGAGAACAAAATAATTACCCAATTCATTGGAAAGTCATATTGAGCTCACCCATAATCATAACCAATGTATGAGGACCATACAATACATAAAACACATTAAATATTCTATTTATATCATGAAACCTCATGAATTATTTAGTATAACACATATACAGAATGACTTTCAATATTCATGTAAAAATAAGGATGAAAATACATTTTCATTATTTTTTGTGAAACAAAATATCCAAATAATGTGAAATAAGGTACACTTTTGAAAATAAATTTAAATATTTGGATGAAAATTATTAAATAATAATAGTTATGACATTAGGAAATTCTTCTCATATCATATATTATTAGAAAATATTCATTTCATACTTTTGTAAAACTGTAAAAAATAATCCATTTGGAAAATAGTTAAAATTATAATTTTATTAAATATTTAAGGAAAGGAACCCATGGATTAAAATTAATTTGAACATAAAATTCATTATTTTAATGAAATAACTAAAATAGTTTAAATAAAATGGATATTGAGTGATAAGAGAAGAAAAAACATTAAAAATTTTAAAATAATGTTTAAGGAAAAAGCCCCATTCCTTATTTATAACTCGACACATACATACTTTAAATGCCAAATAATAAATTTATATAAATTTTAAACTCGGTTAATATTGTTTTTCATGTGTATTTACTTCTTATTATAAATTTTAATTCATTTATTTTCATTCCTTATAATGTTATTAAATCATTTATTGTTATAACATATATTTTGAGACCGTTAGGTTCATAATACCAAAAGAACTTCAATTGGTTTTCCATGGTAAAATGGGTAATTTAATATATCATATATATAATTTTAATCATAATTTAATTATAATTTTTATTCATTAAATACAATTGGAACTATTCATGAAAAAAACATGAAAAACAAATTACATCGCATTAGGGAGGTGGTTGTCCACACGAACACATGAGTGACGTTATCAATTTTCAATGAACATAAGGGTATGAAATTAAGTAATATATTATATTTATAGAATAATAATTATTCAATGAATATTATATATTCATTAAATCCATCATAATAACCATCCATGTGTGGTGGTGATGAAAAATGAAACACATCCTTGGGAAAGTGGTATTCCACACGTACACATGAGTGATGTTTTCATTTCCAATCAGATGGAAAATTATATTTACATCATACAAATTAAAAATTGGTATATGTAAGATATGTATGTTATCATATCATAATGGTTATATAATATTTGAAGGAGGTAGAATAAAAAACCTGAAATTCATGGTTAAGAATTATACCTCTTCTTTGGAAATCCTTCTTTGGATTACAATTTATGCATTCTTAGGATGGTATTAAGGTAATAATATAAGATATAAGAAGTATAAGTCCCTAGCCTTAAACATTACATAATATTGAGTTATTTAATTAATTCAACATTGATGACCTTTTTAGTTTTAGAGTTTTAGATAATTAGGCCATAACTAATTACATTATATCTTAAAAATTACAAAGTAGAAACTTCTACTCTATCCATTTTTTTCAAAAAAATATAACTCCTTAAATAAAACAAGAATTCTTTTCATGAAATAAATCTTCTTGAATTCTTACTTTCTCTTACTCTTCCTTAAATCCTACGAATAACAATTCAAAAACATGGGATTATCATAAAAACTTTAGTAAGGGTTATAAAACAAGGAAATAAAACATTAGTCCATCAATACATAAAAATCAATGAAACCATACTTTTCAATAATAAAACATAATATCACTAACATACCTCATGAAATCATTGTATTAATTAATAACACATAGAAATCATAAATAATAAAGGAAACTTGTGGAATCCATAACGTACTTAAATTATAGCTTTCACAACTATATAGGGAGTTACATTTGGAATACCCATCATAGTATATTCCCTAAATCTCTTAAGAGAAAAATTAATGTTTACCTCCATCACATTACCCAATGCATTGGAGAGCTATCTCAATCTCACCCGCCCATGGTTTATAACGGAACCACCTGTATACATAAACAATTCCCAAGAACCAAAACATAATTGTAAATTCAGAAATCCCCCACACTCATCAAGGTGAGGAGAGGGCCCTCATTTATAGAAAAGATAGGGAAGTTACAAAGAGAAGTTACAAAGTAAGTGGGGCAGGAAGTTACCAAGGAAGTGGGGCAAGATGTTACACATACTCCAACACTCCCCCTCAAGCTAGGTGTACCTAGCTTGGACACATAATGAAAAAACAGACAAATCAATAAAAAGACCGCAACACTCCCCCTCAAGCTGGACATGCCCGGCTTGATGACAAAACAAGACATAGCAAAAATAGAAGATAAAAGCGGTAAGGATGAGGATGCGGGCGCAGTAGAAGAAACCACTCAGACCGACCGGTTGACGGAGTGCCAGGAATGCCGCACTAGTGGGGCCGGTCGATGAAATGCCGGGAAATCCAAACTAGCACCGGGAAAACCGCACGTGCGGGGCCGATGACGGGAGGCGGGGATTCCGCAGATGTGTTGTGGGATCTGGCGGCGCCAATGGGAACCAAATCCTAGGTGGTCGAGTTGCTGCGCCAGCGAATGGACGTGCCGGAGGACAGAGATGCGGCTGCCGGGAGGTGCCGGGAGATGCCGGCGAGGCGGGGATTCCGCAGGAGGAGGCCGGCGAGGGTGCAGGAGGCCGGGAGGCGGCGCTGGAAGCCTGAGGAGGCCACCTGCATGGCGCGGCCAGCACGGGTGGAGGACTGTTGCTGGCCAGAACAGTCCGGATCTGCCCGGATCTGCCCGGATCTGCCCGAAACAGCCCGGATATCGCCGGATCTGGCCGGATCTGGCCGGAAATCACCGGATCCGGCCAGAGTAGTCCGAATCTGGCCGGGAATCCCGAAAAGGCCGGGAGGGCGCGCGGAGGGCCGGCCGGGAGGCGCGCGGAGGGCCGCTGGACAGGAGGAGCACCGCGGGACGGGAGGGCCGGGAGAGCGGTCGCCGGACCGAAGGGAGATCCGCCGGGAGCCGCGAGCGCGCGGGAGCAGCGGGAGGCGTGGGAGGCGCTGGAGCAGCGGGAGGCGCCAGGAGCAGCGGGAGGCGCTGGAACAGCGGGAGCCGCCAGAAGCAGCGGGAGGCGCAGGAGGCTCTGGAGCAGCGAGAGGCGCCGGGAGCAGCGGGAGGCGCGGGAGGCCATCGGGGCTTGGACGCTGACGGGAAGAACCACGGAGGGCCGACGATGGGAACTAGAGCCATGGGAGAGACCCGCGGAGGGACCCGCGGCCGAAGGAGATGTCGGGGAGCCGGGAGCTGCGCCAGAACTGGACTCCACCGGGAATAGCTGAGGAGGGCTGGCGATGGGAAGCCGCAGGAGAGACCCGCGGAGGGGACCCGCGGCCGAAGGAGACGCCGGGATTTGGTCGGCCGCGCGGGAAGAGGAAGCCGTCGGGGGTTGCGAGGGAAGAACGCCGAGGGAAGCCGCAGGCAAGGCGGGGCCTGGCGCTGGGAGAGATCCGCCGGAGAGGGTGGTTCGTGCGTAGAGGGAGAGGCGGGTCGGACTGGAACGTCCTCCTGGAGAAGTGGGAGCTGTTGCGCACAGTTACAGGATCCGGAAAACCACCGGGGAAGGCCGTCGGGTACCGCTGAGGAGGAGCGCCGACGGGAGGGTCTCCATTAGGAGGATCCGCGGTGAGGCGTGCTTGCGTGCAGGAGGAGCGGGAGGAGAGGAATGATGCACGAAGAAAGGAGTCGCGCCGGAGCCACGCGAGAGGATGGAGGCACGATGGGAGCCGCGTACCAGGGAGGGAGAGGGCCGACGGGAAGGGGAGCTGCGCCATGCAGGAGAGCCGCCGGGAGGGAGGACCGACAGGAGAAACAGAGGGGGGGGACGGCGGCTATGTGGATTGGAGTCGCCGCCCCCCGGACGG
Organism: Viscum album; assembly: GCA_963277665.1. Lineage (NCBI taxonomy): Eukaryota > Viridiplantae > Streptophyta > Magnoliopsida > Santalales > Viscaceae > Viscum > Viscum album. The sequence goes on from OY728162.1 coordinate 817,903,481, forward strand.
GGAAACCAAGGAAGGGGGAAAAGGAGGGAGAGGTCGGGTTTAGAAAACCTGCTCTGATACCATGTAAATTCAGAAATACCCCACACTCATCAAGGTGAGGAGAGGGCCCTCATTTATAGAAAAGATAGGGAAGTTACAAAGAGAAGTTACAAAGTAAGTGGGGCAGGAATTTACCAAGGAAGGGGGGCAGGAAGTTACACATACTCCAACAATAATCATAACATATAACATGAGCATAAAGAAAAGTTGAAATTTCCACATTGCTATCACAATATATAATTTCAATATATTTACATCATCAATCCATTATCAAAACCATTTTCAATAAAAAAATAATTAGAAATAGTATATGGTAATTACTTTCCTTTTAAAAACAATGTGTCTTGTTAAGGAAGCCAAATATTAAATAATTCTTGCAGTGGAAGAAAGGTCATTGACATCGTGTACATTTAAAAGAAACATTGTTTTTGTCGTTTAGTGAAATGCTTCGTAGAAAAAAAATATTACAATTGAATGAAATTAAAATTCAATGTGGTTTATAAACTGTATAAAGAAAATTCATGTATAAACCAATGTATGCCTCGATGAAAGAAGATTGAGTCAAAGTCCCTTATAAAGATCATTTTGTAAAAAAAAATAGATCTATGATGTATATTCACTAATGGAACACATAAGTAATGTATAAATACAATATAGTACATAAAAATTTATTTCTTATAAAATCATAGCATGAAATAATTAAATTTATAATATTAACCCAAAGAATATAAATTGGGTTAAGAAATTGCCTTATAAAAATTCGGGAGCCTAACAACATCAATTAGAAATTCAGAAAATCAGTTATTGAGAGAGAAAAGGGTATCTCATCACTTGGAATAAAATTTATCGAAATAAGGTTATATAATAAAATATCCCCACAAAATAAAATTGAAATTAAAATACTTACTTTAAAATAACTCTTTGACTAAAAGATGATGGTGAACGGTTCCCTTACCTTGAGTCGGATTCATCACATATGTTCCTTGTTCTTCCTGAATAATAAAATTAAGTTAACTTATAATTTCATAAGAACATTTTTCAAGTTTATTATTATTTTTATAAAACTTTTTAACACATTTTAAAAAGTACATAATTATTAAAGTTAATATCGGTTTTTTGGTCGATATTGGGTACTTGAGTTGAAAATGATCTTGCTATAATTAAAATTTGTCAATGTGGTCAAAGGTCCATTATATAGTGAATATTATTAATATATATATCATAAATATCCAGTATATATGTATTTATAATATTCCATAATATTTGGAGATAAAAATTGAAATTCACTGTTCATGGAGATGGTAGGTCGTGCGTACGCATGAAGGATACTTTCATTTATATTTAATATTTAAGGCAAAGAGAACATAATGTTTCATAGGTATATTATAATTAATGTATAATAAAACATTTTATAAATTCTACATGATTTCATTAATGACGTATTTTATACGTTCAATGTATGGCAATAATGAGTCATATCACTTGGAAGGGGCGGTAGTCCACACTTCCTCAAAAGAAATTATCATATTTACACATTATGGAAAGCATAAAGGTATGTTTTAAATGAAAAATACAGAATCATATAGAAAATATAAATATAATATATATCATAATAATGGCCACCTTGAGTGGTGTAAGGGAAAAATTGAACAATCATCATTTCGTGAGGCAGTAGTTCACCGTGCAGAGAAACAGTATGTTTGTATCCATTAGATGGAGGTGTGTGAGAGTGGAGTTAAAATAATTCACATAACAACATACTAGTATATCTAATATACTGGTGTTGTTATAAAATAATGGAATAAATAGTGTTTAGGGGATGGAAAAGTGTGAATAAATGAAAGAATCTTGAGAGAAGACATTTCCTCAAATTGGGTAACTCCTTTTGATTTAAGCTAAAGACCCTCTTGAATTACTTTATTCCTAGGGAAAGTCTTCTATGAATAATATAGTGATGTTGGGATATTATTTGGGAATATTTTGAATTAGAAAAAGGGGGATTTATATGTGTGGGTATGGGTTAGAGGTGATCATCTTTTATAAGAGGGGGAGGGGTACTTTAGGAATGTTTGAAACATTATTTTATTATAAACTTAATTTCTGTTTTAAAAGGTACCAAACTAAATTAATTCTAAGATTAGTTGATTATTTTTTGAAATTCCCTCAACCAATAAGTTTTATAAAATTTTTGGTTTCAAATTTAACCTCATCATTTAGCTTTAACCCTTAGTTAACTAATTTAACTTTTTCCATGTCTTCTTGTATATTCATGCTATATGGTTAATATAGTTTCCATAAAATTCCAATAGAACCACAACAAGTTAATTAATGACATGTTAAATATTATATAATCCATTTGGACTAATCTTATATTTATAAGATTATTATATCATTTAATAAAATATTATTTGTTTAAAACCCCCGTTAATGTCAATTTTTATACTATTCATATAATGACTTTTTAAAAATCCATAAAAACATGATTCACTATAAAAACCATCATTAATTAAATTATAAAAAGTAATAATTATACCTAAAATTCGTGTATGGGAAAAAATTTCAAAATAAATTTATTTTAATATTTATAATCTCTTTTCATTAAAACATTCATTAATAAGATAATCACTACATCATCATTATGTCATAAATAAATTTATTTATTTTAAAAATAAAAATTATAAATAAAATACCATGATTTAGGGAATATTTTCATCTTTTTAATTACTATTTGTAGTCTAATATACTACATATATATGCCCATATAAATTTTTTTTACTAAAAGATACATGTTTAGGTTATATTTTCCTTAACTTCAAATTAAAAGTAATTAAATGTAATTTTCACACACAAGTGGCTCCATAGGGTCCTAAAATCTACCCAAGGATTTCCATGGTCGTACATATCTCGTCCAATAGGATTAGTAATTTTTTAGGGTAATTATTATTGTAATAATATTAATTTTTACCCTTATTTACCGGATTTACTCATTAACTATGGTAAATAAAATATTTACTGAAGTTATTATTCATAACGTCTAAAAATAAAAGCTAAATATTTACACAATTTGGATGCCCTTTTTCTAAATATGGAACCCATTTTTTCAAATTCAAAATATATATGTTTCCAAAATTAATTTAAAATTAATTCCCATTCTCAAAACCAAAAAGTGTGTTTTTATGAAGTAAAAACTACTAAAAGATTGACATGTCTTTATGTGAAATTTAAAAGTGGAATTACTTCTAATGACCAAAATTTGATTAAATTGTAAAAATATAATCCAATTTCACTTTAAATCAAATTAAAAGAAAAATATTACTATATAAATAAATTAGATTAAAATATAGTTTTGACTTAAAATGCAGTGTTTTTCATTATTAATAAAAAATGAATTTTATCGTAAAAATGGAAAAAAATTACCCAAAATTTTTTTTGATGTCCCACTTCTAAAGAAGATGTTTATTTTTTTCCAATGGGAATATAAAAGTGACAGAAACTATATTCAAAAAGGGTTCACCATAAAAAGGCAGTAATACAACATTTTAAAAAATATTAATGTATTTTATAATTAAAATTAGATTAACACTTATTTTAAGCCTTTAAAATTTATTGAATAAAAGTAATGTTATTTAATAAACATGTATAATCATATTATAGTTAGTTATTTTCATTTCTTCCAATACAATGGCTAGGCATTAACAACCATTTAAAAAAAATATTATTATATTATTTTTTGTTATAACTCAAGTTGGGTGTAATATAATATTTAAGTGAAATCCATTGTTGTGTGTTGAGTACACTATCAGACATAGCATCCCCTTTTATGAAAAATTAATATTTAATTCACACATATTAATAAATTTGAAATTTTCATATTCTTTATTAACTTGGGATATTATAAGAAGTGTTTAAGGGAGTCATGTAGGTATTTTGGTAGATATTTTCATAGCTAAATAGATCATGAAGTGTGCAGAAGATTGGATAGATGGTACCCTTTTATATGTGATTTGGGTGGTAAATATGTATATACATGAAATATTAATATATCATATGTTTCAAAATCATGTAAAGTAGACCAAAGTGCCTTATCATTGAAGTTAAAGAGGTCAAGGTGATAAAATAATCATAAAATCAATTTTAAATATTTTTAGTTTTCATTTTAAACCTTATCTTTTGGTGTAACCCCTTCGAAAACCATGTTCAACCATAACCACTTTAACAAAATTCCCAATCATTATGATTCATGAAATTAATTATAAACATGAATAGTGGAACACATAGGAACCATTACTCACATTATATATATATTACTATCTACTTGGTTATGAATACATTTTTATAATTTTCTAATGATTTAGACATTATTTTTAAACATTAAATTCCATTGAAGGGAATTTTCAGAAACATTCATATATTTTGGATTCAAAGGTGTCAAGAAAACAATTTAATTAGAATAAAAACTCCATAAAAATTACTTATACATTATAATATTTCATTAAATTCTTTATTATTCATAATTAATCCATAATATATTAATTTTGATTTTTTTCATATAATTTATTTGTTTTTTCTATTTTCTATACAAGTATTGTGTTTGTGTAAGTGTTCAATGAAAATATAAGATATCTATAAATAAAAAATAAAATATTATCATAAAAATAATTCATTCATTTTCATAATAACAATTTATAACCATTCATATCTTCTTTTTACAGTAATTAATACATATTAGAGATATTAAAACAATTAGAGTGACATTTAATGATTTTTATTAACTACAAATAATATAAACATTATAATAAATAGATATTGACAAAAAATGACATATTTTAAAAGATATGATGGTTATGGTTAGCAATAACTTATAAAATTAAATAAAGGAATTTTTTTGTTGATATTTAAAGCTTATCCCATAGTTTTAGCCTTAATTAACATGTTTTACCCTTTACTATAGAGATAAAATTTTTACCATGGTTACTATTCACTATGATAAATATTTAAATTAACTAATATTAAAAATGTGATCCTCTAAAATCAAAATATGAAATAAAATTTTCAAGATTCAATTTTTAGAATTTTTATAAATCAATTTTAATATTAGTGTGAAAATCATAATGGGAAAAAAATTAGAAAAAAAGTGATATTAATCATAAAAACAAACTTATGAAGAAATTAAACATAATATTGATTACTATTGAATAAATTGGATTATTTTTAATAAATTATTACTTATATTTATATAAATGAAAATCCAAAATATCATGGTACTTTTAAATTAATTTCTTTATAGAAAAGAGATGATTATTCTGTAAAAATCCATATTTTTCACTTTTCACTAAGAATCAATGTTTCTAGAAATACATAACAATTTAATCCTATGAATATTATCATGTGTTGATTTAAAAAATTATATCTATTTAGGAGATCCATGTTATAAATGTTTTAGAAAATAATTATAATGCCCATGCACAAACATCAATAAGAACCATTTAAAAAAACATTTTTTGAAGCATTAAATAACATTATCCCCATGAATTTCCTAGTAACCATAACTATATGATTGTAAATTAATATAATCGAATGTATAATAATTTTTTTTAATTATTATCACTTATCAATAATAATTAATTATGTAACATCAAGTTACCAATCTGACAGTTATGATTTTAACATTGGAATGGTTTTTAATTTTTGTTAACTAGATAAGTTTGAGAATGATTTGGGAGGATACCTATAATGGTAAAGTCAGATATTTGTCAAACTCATAGATTTAACCAAAATTTTCTACAGGATATAAGAGGGTTACACATTGTGTAACTAGGTTACACGACATGTAAGGATTTTTTTAGGTAAGTCATGAAAGGATTCACACTATGATGGGTACACATCATAAGTAAAACATACACATCACGAGTTATTTAATGGATGATTTTTAATTCAAGGATACACGTTTTTCAGCAGTTTCCGATAATCACTATTTCACGACATGAATTTGTATTACAAATCATGAAATACCCTGATTTCATTTTTTTAAATGGGTATCATGGTTGAGATCTTTTCTCCCATCCGATCCAGTTTCATATCACTCTTCCCAAATCCTTCCCCAAGAAATATTGAGTCTATCAAACACTTTAGATCCATTCATTTGATGTTCGTTCATTGTTGTTCTTGTGGTGTGATTACCAGGTAATCATTATCCTTCATTATTCATATTTATCTCTTTCTCCTCCTTTGGGATTTAAATGGATCATCCTGATGTTTATAGATCTGTGCTTTGTGATGTTGGATCTCATTTCTAGTTTGAGTTTAGAGGTCCTCTACACCTTCATTCTCATTAACAGATTCTGTTGCGAGTGTTCCATTTAAAGAAAAGGTTTGTGGTTCCATCCCGATTATCCCAAGTGATTAAACTATTTTGATTGATTAATTTCAAATGTTCATTTAAAATCAATTTCTGGAAATTTATTTCAATTGAACTAAAAATCGTGATACCTGTGAATAAAATGATTTGAAATGTTTTTGGCATGAGATTTTAGAAAACTCCCAATTCCATTGAATTGTGGTGTATTTATGTAAATTATTTAATTAAAATTTTTTAATATATATTTTTGTACTAGATAGAAATTATTTCAATTAAATTATTGAATTTAATTATGGAATTGAATTGTGAAATAGATGGAATTGGATTTTAATGGATTTCAAACTTTTGAAAATGGATTTAAAATATTCAATAAGTTCCTAGTGGTTTTATCTTATAAAATAGGCATGTATTTTTATTAAATATGGTTTTGTTTTCAAAAGGAAAATTGTAATTGAAATAGAAGAATGATATTTAATTGTATTTTATGTAGTCTTAAAATAAACTTCCCATCATTGATTGTGTAAGAGCACATGAAAGCCCTTCTTAGTTGTTGAGTTATTTGGACACACTCTATTCTATAAAAATGTTCTAAAACATATATGTATGATGTCACATCCCCAATGGGAGGGTGATGAGTCACATTTTTCTTGTGTTAGGGGGTATGTGCACACACATATTATTGAGGCCACTTAGGGAGTTTGATGTCTTATTGCTTGAAATACCATCGTAACAATTTTGTAGATGATCGGTTTTTTTTGGGATTTAAATTTGATATGTAAATGTATTCCAATATTTTAAATCTCTATTACATGACTTCTAAATTTAAATAAACTATTTTATATAATCCATTATTTTAGAAATTTTCCATCACATGTAAATCCTTTTCTTAAAGTGTTTTTTCATCTTCTGAATAGTATAACATGATTTGTTAAATATGATTTAAAATTAAAAACATATTTATTTTAAAATTGAAAGCATTTATATTTCTTAAACTATTTATAGAATCTTTTATGGAATCTTGGGTGTTTCCAAACTACGATTTTTAGATCACACACTACTTGTGCCTTCGGGTGTTTGAAGATTTCATCCTTCCCAATATGAGCAAGGGGAAATGATCTCTTAGATGTGGATAAATCTTTTTTATCCTTGGTCCTAGAGAGTTTTGTCCTCAGTTAATTGAGTTTTTTTTCCTATTTTTGGTAGTTGAGATGTAGTACTTAGGGATTTTTTATAATTCGTATTCTTCTGGGACATTACTCACAGTGGAGATTTATTAATAATGTATATTGTCTTGTTTCTTATTTCTTATGAATTGATTATGGAAAACAGTTCCCACATTTAGTTTATATGATGACATGTTCTAGTCATCGACCCATGTGTAATGGAAACATCCTTCAAGATATTTCAATCCCAGTTCAGTTATCGGGTTACTGGGGTACTCGGTCTGGTTCGTGAGAAAGTGGTATCATATGAGGATGTTGAGATTTTTTCATTAATTCAGTTTTCATTTTTTGATATCATTGTAGGACATAAGAGGTTGTTTGGATTGAGTGCCTTTCCATATCTCACCATAATTAACCATAGGATTCTAGAGGTGGTTAGGGAAATATGTCTTGTCGATTAGATTTATTCATTTCTCTTTTTGGATTTGGATGTAGTGAAATCAAAATTGTGTTGTTCGATATGTTAGAAATAATTTCCCTTATTTATTTATTTTTGTTTAGTATGATGACTTCCTTGTTGTATGATGATGTTGTAAAACATCATGCCTATAATAAGATGTGTTAATCAGATCTCGGAAGTGGCTGCTAGTGAGAAAGAAAATCCAATTTTGGATCCAAATCTATTTGAGGTGATTGTGTGCACTTTGCAAGACCTGGGACATACACCATCTCTAGTTCTCATTCAAGCTCCAGATGTGAATTCATATGGGTATGTTCTTCGAAATAATTATAAAGTGTTCCTTCCCTAGATATATCCAGTATTCAAAGGCGCCATTTATACCTAATATTATGCGGAATGGTTGGGTAGGATAGAATGTATATTTGAGTTCTTGGAGACACCAGACGTGATCAAGGTGAAGTGTGCCACCTAATTGCGGGAAAGACCAAGCATATCATGGAGTGACATGATGGTAACAATGAAGAAATACAATGGATTATCTTTTAAATACTTAAAGGATCATTTCGCTGACCATTTCTATCCAGATTCGAAGGTGTTGGACAGGTGTGTGATGTTTTTCAAGCTTGAGTATCCTGATAGAACCGTTACTGAGTATTAAAATCACATTACTGAGATAGTGTAGTTTGCTCCTGAGATTATATCTAATGAAAAGATAAAGACTTGCTGGTTCTAGTTGGGACTTCAATTAGATATTCATTCCATGGTTTTATTGCTAAAACTACCCACTTAATATGATAAAATAGATAGGGAGATTATGGTTGAGATGGACATGGATGGGATATCTAGGTTGATGAGTGTTCCTTTTTATCCTAGTGGCAGTGTCTGTTCCTTAAAGGGAAAGAGGATACATGATGATTCTCATTGAGGTTCTCAATGGAATGGTCATTCTAGAACTCCTACAACACTAGGAGGAAGTCCATTGATTTTCTATCAGTGTGTAAAACTAGGAAATGCTAAGTGGGTTTTCACTGACGCACCCAAGAACTATAGATCTTGGAGATGTTTAGGACACTTACAAATATTCTTCCATAACATTTCTATTTTTCTTAGTTGGATAGGATCTTAATATATTCCTAAAATCATGGGGAAATTAGATGCTTCATTTTTAAAAGTGTTCTAGCCACATGCATCTAGAACAAAACTATTTCACACAGTGGATGATTCTAGAGAGAAAACAGATATAGGTCCAAAAAATTTGAGAGTTACCATTATTATAGTATCATTATTAGTGATGGATCATTTTTATACTGGTGTATCTCACATTTTTTTATTTCAACATCTATTGTTAATATTCTTAATCTTCCAATGGATATTTTATCTTGTGCAATTGATATTACTAAACCCCTTGGTATAAAGAGAGAGTAGGGTCTCTATAGTCCTGTTTGTGTTATCACTCTATCTGATGTCAAACTAGCTTGGAGTCTTCTTGTCCTCGACATTAAATCTTTTGAAATCATATTCAGGATAGATTAGGTCATTTCCAATAAATCCTAGATTGATTATTATCTTCAGTGGGTCTACTTGACTACACTCAGTGATATGTCTCTTGTCTTTCAAGGAGAATGAGACCCATGGTCGACCAGGGTAAGACCTTCTTATCTAGAGTTGAGGAAGATAATATCAATTATTTACTTTTATCTAGAGATAGAATATTTGAGTGGTGATCTCCCCCAGTTTTCATCGAGTTTTCTAACATGTTTCCTTATAATTATTTTGGTCAACCACAAGTAAGGGAAGATTTATTTTCCATCGACTTAGTTCATGGTACTCAACTTGTTTCAAATCCATCACACTTTATGGAACCAGTTTAAATGAATGATTTTAAGTCCCAATTGGATGATCATATTGAGAAAGTATTTATAACACCTAGTTATTCACCTTTGGTGACCACGGTTCACTTCGCTAAATAATTTGATGGTTCTCTTTTCTTATGTGTTGAATACGAAAAGGTAAATTGAGTAATATAAATAACAAGTATCTATTTCCACATGTTGATGATCTATTTGATAAGTTGATATGGGTGAAGTGGTTTTAAAATATTAAACATTCATTTAGATACCATCAGTTGAAGTTAAAGTAATCTTATATTCAGAAAACCACTTTTTAGAGATGGTAAAATCATTATGAGTACCTTATTATTACATTTAGTATAAAAAATACTCTTGATGTTCTCTTGGATTTGATAAATATTATTTTCCATGTGTATTTGAATAACTTTTTGGTTTTCATTTTAGATGATATCCTTGTTTACTCCATGTCTGACGAGGGTCATGTGCATCATCTAAGAATAGTTCTATGTTTTCTGAGAAATCATATACTTTATGCCAAACTTTTAATGTGTGATTTATGGATTCAAGAAGTGAAATTCTTGGTTCATGTGGTGTATGAACATGGTATATTAGTTTATCATGAAAAGTTTAAGGATATTATTATTTTATAATAACTATGAGATTTAATATAAATTATAAGCTTCTTGGGTATAGTCGGATATTATCATCAGTTCACGAAGGAATTCTCAAAGTTGGATTCTTCAATGACTGGTCTGACTCTGAAGGGGGTCAAGTTTTCATCGACTTATAAAGTTCATATTTCTTTTGTTGAATTGAAATTTTTCTTGACTAATGTGTCGGTGTTGACTCTAACAGATTATGGGAATGGTTATGTGGTCTTTTGTGATCATCAAGTTTAGGCTTGGGATTCATTCTTATGCACGGTGATGAGGTATATTCTTATGAATCTCATCATTTTGGGCTACATTAGAATAACTATCCTACCTACGACCTTGAACTTGAATCTTTTATGCACATGATTAAGAATTGGTTGAACTACCTTTTCATAGAAAATTATACTATGCACTTATACAAAAAAATCTTGAGTTATATCTTATCTTAAAAATATTTTAATCCCCACAAGAGGTGTTCGGTGGAATACCTACAGTCTTTTGACATTGAAATTTCCTATACCCCTAGAAAATGTAATTTCATTGTAGATGCATTGAGGAGGAGTATTCCAATCCATGAAGTGAAATAATCTTCAAAAGAGTGGAATTTGATGGAACTATTTTCACATTTTCATATTGGAGTTTAGGAGAAAGGGGATGAAGTTTCATTATCTAACATTTAGTTGAAACATTCCCTTATTGAGATGATTCTCCAAGAAGAAGAGATTGATGATGAATTCATGGGATTATAGACTCTCTTTTTGGTGGGGAGATAGTTCCCTAGTGGTCATTCTCCTAAGAAGATGTTTTATGATATTGGGATTACTTCATTGTGCCTTTAGCGGCAAGAAAGGTTGTGATGGGGGGTTCTCATAATTATAGGTGGGATATCCACATATGAACTAGTAAGATGGTCTATGACATGCAATGGTAGTTCTGGTAGATGTTTATGAGATGGGGAATTTTTGATCATGTCTCACATTTCTATATATGACAACAGGCGAAGGCCGAGCATCCGAAACCTTAATATTTACTTCATCCACTTCCAGTCCCTACTTGTAAGTGGGATAAAATCACTATATAATTTCGGGACGGGTTGCCTCATAACCAGAGAAAGAGGATTGTTATATAGGTTGTAATCGATAGGTTGGATAAGGAGGCTCACTTCATACCCATTTGTGATAAAAAAATGTTGTGGTGTTTTGAAATCATTATGTGAATGAGATTGTTGCTTTTCACGGAGTTCCATCTACTATAGTCTTTGATAGGGATCCTCATTTTACTTCTCAATTTTGGAGGGGATTTTATGAGTCATGGGGATCTCTAGACCATTTGATCATGACATACCATCCATAGTTATATTTCCAGATTGAGAGTGTTATACATTTTGTTGAGGATATGATCCACACCTATGTTCTTGAATTTTGCAGGGTATGGGATGATCACTTGGGGTTGGTTGAATTTTCTTATAACAATTGTTATCATTTCATGATTAGAATGGATCCTTTTGAGGAAATTTATGGATGACCTTGTAAATCTCTATTGTGTTGGTCATAGAATGGGGAAAGGTCATTAGTTTGACCAAGTTTTGTGCAAGAAACAACAATAATGATTTAGTTGATTCATCAGAGAATATTGACCAAAAATAGCCAAAATATGTCTTGTAATGATTGTTTCCTTACGCATTTGGATTTATCTGTTTGTGACCTTGTTTTATTGAAATATTCACCCAGGTTGGTTAATCAATGGCGTGCGAGGAAGGGGAATATTTTTCCCCATTTTGTGGGTCCTTTTGAGGTTTTTGAATAGGTGGGGAAATTTTCATACCATTTAACCCTTCCACCATAGCTGGATTTGATACCTAACTTATTACATGTATCACAGCTAAGAAAGTATCTCTCAGATCCATCTCATGTTTTGATCTAGAGTGATCTAGATATTGAAAATGATTTATCTTTTACTTAGTGGCTAGTAAGGATATGTGATTATGAGACCAAGGTACATCGTGGGAGGTAGAAACCTTTGGTACATATGATATGGCATCATGGTTATGATAATCATGAGATGTGAGAATGATAGGAACTGATGAGAGAGTACAGGCTTCTTATTTTTTTCATGGAATATTCTTTATAGGATTTCTGGGGATAGAAAGTTTTTATTGTGGTGAGGTTATAACATCCAGTTATGAATCTAATATGTATGCCTTGAACATTGTTTTGGTTTTTCCTTTTCATTAACTGGTTAAGGTTGATTATGAGTTGAGAGGATATCTATAAGGGTGAAGTTAGATATTTTTTGTACTTTCATCTTTAGAAAACTTTTTTTGAAGGTTGTAGGAGGGTTACACAGCGTGTAACTAGGATGCACGATGTGTAAGGATTTCTGGATGCAAGTTGTGAAAGGGTTCACGTTGTGAAGGTTACAAATCATGAATAACCTTTATACATTTTTACTTATTTAGTGGATGTTTTATAATTTTGGAAAATGTGTTTTCAGTGCTTTTAGATATATACTATTTCAGGATGTGAAATTGTATTACATATCCTGAAATACCCCAACTGTGTTTATATAAACGGAAAAAATGATGATGATCTTTTCTTTCCTTCACTCTAGTTTCAAAAACCTCCGCCCAATGCCTTCCCAAAGTGATCTAAAAGCTCTAAAACCCTTCTAGATCCTTTTCCCATGATTTACGGTCATCATTTTTCTTGCGGTGTGATTCTTGGGTAGGCATTCTACTTCATTATTCATATTTATCTACTTATCCTCTACGATTTAAATGGATCATCATAATGATGATGGATCTTTGCTTTGTAATGTTGGATCTCATTTCTAAGTTGAGTTTAGAGGTCTTATACACCTTCTTTCTTGTTCATACATGTCATAAAGAGTGTTGTGTTTTGGGAAAAGGTCGGTGGTTTCATCCGGATTATTAAAATTGATTAAAATTATGTTGCTTGATTTATTTCATCTATTAATTTAAAATCAATTGTTCAAACATGATTTCAATTGAAAAGAGAAACCCAGATTCTAGTGAATTGAGTGATTTGAAATGGTTTTGGAATGAGAATTTTGAAATCCCCCAATTCCATTGAATTGGCGTGTGTTTATGGAAATAGATTAATTTAATTTCTTTATTTAAATTATGGATTTGATGGAAATTATTTTAATTAAATTGTATAATTTAATTGTGGAAATGAATTTTGAAATAAATGGGATTATTTTTGAATGGACTTCAGTTTTTTGAAAATGGATTAAAAAGATTTTATAGAAACCCAATGGTTTTATCTTGTGAAAGAGGCTTTTTTATTAATCCCCATTTTGGTTTTAAATAGAATATTGGAACTAAAATTGAAAAATTGGATTTAATTTTATTTTACGTAGTCTTAAAATAAATTACAAATCACTAATTTTGTAAGAGTACATGAAAGCCTTATGTAGTTAGTCATTTATTTAGTCACACTCGACACTATTATAATGTTCTAAAATGTACATGCAGTGGTTTATATCCCCGATGGGAGTTTGACATGTCATATTTTGAGAGTGATAGGTGTTGTGTGTATACACATATAGCTGAGATCACTTCGAGAGTGTGGTGTCCTATAGCTAAAAATACTATCATACCTATTTGGCAGTTGACCATGTTGCTTCCTTGTTCTATATTTGAAATATAAATGTATTCCAGTGTTTTAAAACTAAGTTACATTCATTATGAATTTAAATAATATTTTTTATGTAACGGTTTCATCTAATCCATTTTAATATATATATTCCATCACTTGTAAATCCTTTTCATAAATTTTTTTTCATAAATCAGAAATATATAGAATGATTTGTTAAATATTATTTAACATTCAAAATCTATTTATTTTAAAATTGAAATAATTTCATTTCTTTAATATATTATTGGAATATTTGTGAAATCATGGTGAGAACCTAATGGGATTTTTAGCTCACACCGTACATGTGCCTTTGGTTATTCGTATATTTTAGGCCTTCAGGTTCGAGCAAGGTGGGGGGAACTCTGGGAGGTGCATCCATCAGTTGAACCTTGGTCTTGGTGAGTTGTTTCCTTAAATACTTGGTCTATTTTCCTATTTTTTACTTTGTATATAGTACATTGGGCTTATTTATGTCTTGTTGTCTTTTTGTACATTACTCCCTTTGGAGTTTCTTTTGTAATGAATATTTTCTTCTTTATTCTTGCTTCTGTATTGTTTATCGAAAAAACATTCCCACTTTAAATTTGTATGATGCCAAGTACTAGTCACCGACTAGTGGGGATTGTGAAGGCCATTTAGGTTATGTCCTGTCTAGGTGAGTTTTTGCGTTACTAGGGTACCTAGGTTTGTTCGTGACAAATTCAATCTATTAAGATTCAAGTATATTGAACACATAGAAAATGTTTTATGGAAAATATATATTTTACATTTAGAAGATGTTATATTCATTTAAAAGTAATTAATAATCAATGTATAATTTAATATTAAATATAAAAAGGAAAACAATATCTATATATATTTAATATTACATTTATTCTAATTCTTGCACGTTAAATTGACAGTTAGGTCAAAATAGTCCCAATTAAATAATATTTTTTATATATTATATTATGGTTCATTAATGTTAGGTTTTTAATATACCACACGCTATAAAAGTTTTTCTTTAAGTAAAATAATTTTTAAAATCTTGTGGTGTTAAATTATACCCCCTTAATGAATTTTTTTCCTCACAGTTTTTTCTCGTGTTCCAAAAAAATTGTTTTAAACCTTTTTTCGAATTAATTGAACGGAGTAAAAGATAAAACCTACAATAATGAAAGAAATAACCTTTTAAATATTTTAAATAAATCTTAAATGGATATAATAATAATAAAAAAGGGATAGAAAAAATATTTTTGAAAATAAAAGAAGGGAAATATGAAGCTCAATTAGAATAACACATAATCATTGTTTCCCACGAAATTTGGGGATGACCTCATTGATTTAAGGTTCAAACATTCCAATCGGTTTCTAATGGGTTTGTTCGTAGAACCGGAAACATCCAATGATTCCATATCCATTTGGACCTACATTCCAAAGTTAGGCGCTCATTAGTTGTGAACTGATGAAGCTTAGGAATTGGCATTGGTCGAGAGGATGGAAGGTCGGACTCATCACACCTTTTTGAAGGGAATTATTGTCTACTCCAGGACTCTCTTTATAGATTTAAGTTATCTTCATGAATCCTTATTACACTACCAATTATAAAATGATCTTTCTTTTAGTCTGACAATCAATGATTGATATGTAAGAAATTCAAAGAATCTTTTATATGTAGTCGAGGTTCTTCATCGATGAAGAATCATCTGTATTTGTTAAAGATTCTTAGTTGATGGTATCCTTAAAATACATAAAAGTCTCTTGGTCATTATGATGACCATACTGGTTTTAAATCCACTCTGTGGGTCACTTGAAGTTTACTGTCATTCAAGAGGTCATGGATTATTTCATAATTGGGATCGTACCCGTTGATGGGCTACCTACATATCCTTTGTTTTGAAAAAGGAATCAGAACCCATGTAGTTCAAATAAAGGAGTATGATGATTATTCATGATTGATGGCTCGAAGAAAGAAGTCATGATTACTTTTACACTCGAAGCTCACATGAGTCATGCTCGGTGTGAGAAACTAGAGGTATTGGTGAAACCAGACAATTGTGCAACGAAAGATACAATGATGTGGGACTTATGTGTTTATGACTGCCCAACATAAATGAGGATTAAGATTTACTTCAGGGAATAAATCCAGGAACATGGTCCATAGAGGTATATGTACTTTATAGAGATTTGGATACTCTAATCTTGGGGCTTACTCCTAAAGAAGATGCCCAAGTTAGGAGTGGAATTATGATTGAGTTTTACTCCAGAGAAAGAAGACCCAAATCAAAAGTAAATTAGAACTGGTTAAGAGAAATTAAGACTCTGGCTTACTCCTGAGAAGGAGGCCCTGGTTAAGGGACTTGAAAATTTAAGGAACTTGGGGCTTACTTTTAAGGAGGATGTCCATATTTGAGAATTATGACTGGGGATTATTCCTAAAAAGGAGGCCCAGGTTAATGAGTTCTCTCATCTTAAGGGATGAGGTTGAATGAATGAAATATCAATCTTTAGTGACATAATGATGAATCAATTTGGGTGATCCTTGACCAATGCCTTTATAATTATCTTGAGGTACTTCTATAAGAGGGGCGCACATGTTTTGGTGAGGAAGTAGGGCGGTGCGCAAGTATGTTCATTTCCCTTATGGGTAAAACACATTAGGCGTGCATGTGTTAGTGAATTCTAACACATATACCTTACTCCTCTTGTTTAGACCTTCCATTATAGGTAAAGAATTACCTTATAAGTGTTCGGAAGACCTGAAGAAGAGACTTGGGCATTCAAAGCTCTAAATCTGAATTCTGGAAACAAACCTCCCGAAATGGGGGGCCCACATGGTCTATTTATAGGCTGGAGAAGATCATGGGCGGTTATCACTTAGGGCACGCAAGTGTACTTGCGCGACCATTAGGCGTCGCGCAAGTGGACTTGCGCGACAGTGATGGAACTTTCACGGAACATGTGCTTTTGAAGCATTGTTCATGCCTTTGTCGATTTTTGATGTTTTCTTAAAAGGATGAATCAATTTGGACTAAGTCATTTCCCTCTACATTCTTTTAGATAATGTGATGAAAAAGTAGCGTCAACAAAAGTCCCCCCTCAGAGATGGATCCAAAAGAAATGAGGATGTGACTCTGAGGAAAAGAAGAAAACCAAAGGATAGGCGGCGCACAAATGTTCAGTGCACAACCCTTGGCACGCAGGTTCGAGTCATGCAGGTATGGAGCGCGTGGGATAGAGCGTTCTGGTGGCCGGCCTGGCCTATAAATACACGTTCATTTGCCACACATCACATCTGATTCCGTATTTCAAACTTTCGAGCTCTCTCCGCGCATGTTTCCTTCGCCACGCAAGTTGCTCTGTTTTCTGATGTTTCTTTGCTGTCGTGCTGTTTTCAAGGTACTAGGACTTGTGCGGTGATACTTTCATGCCAATAACTTGTGCGACACATTAACACTTGCGTGACACATCCATACTTGTGCGCCAAGTTTAGACTTGCGCGCCTTAATTCCTTAGGCATTTTAAAAAAACAATGTTTATGAAAAATCAATCCATTTAAGAGTTAATTTATTCAACTCTTGTGCAGATTTAATGGATCCCAAGAGAATAGGAACGGCTGATGGACTGGCTAGAAAGCGGATTGATTACATGATGATCATTGTTGGCCATGATTACTATGATATCTGTGACAACACTCTCCCTGATTTGTCTAAGTACTTGAAGAAATATCATCTTAATTTCCAATTGAGCATCTATCTGCCCCTGTATGGTCATGGTCATCTGCAATGAGTCAATTTTCCAGATGAAAAGAACTATATGCCTGAGATGCAGCTACACTACTACTCCTCTAGTTCGGTTATGCTGTGCATTAAGAGCAAAAATATTGGCATGAACTTTCAAATGTTTCCTGCATTCCATTTCCTTGCAGATATGAAAATGGCAAACCCATGGGTGAAATGTTTTCCACTTCCAGTTGGTGGAGAGAAGGAAAATATGGTATTACAACAATATCTGAAAAGTGTAATCTCTACAAATGGATCTTTACATCCAATGCTTCATTCTAAAATCCATGTATCCATCTTCCAAGTCTCTTGGACAGAAGCAGAGTCACTGTTTGATCAGAAGAAAATTTTCTCAAACCGCACTCAAGAACATTCTTATACAATTGTTCCATGAAGAGCTGGTATCACTGCATCTCTTATGGTATCCAGTTGAATTAATTAATTCCGGGTGGCTGCTGATGATTCTTGGAATGCCGTAAATCAAATGAAGAGTTATGTTGAAAGTCTTTTGTAATTCCTGAAAAAGAGAAGAGACTCCAGTGTATGGATGTCCTTCTAACTCTTGCACATCAATGAAAAACACTTTCACCTTTAATCATTTGTACGTACATTCTCTTTTTCTATCTGCTTTAAATTTACTTAAGCCAATGGGACTAGTAAGAATAGTTTGATTTTTACTAGGATTAATGTAAATAACCCTACAAACTTTGAACATTTTAATTTCTCAATATTACCTAAATCATAAAAAATGGTAGTTTAGTGAGCTGGAACGTGACTTTTATTCAGATTTCCTTTGTCTTTTGAGGGAAATTTAAAGTCATTCACGTCGAACATAACGAGGCTAATGTTTAAGGTCGAAATAGCTTTGACCGAAATGGATTAAAATTGACTCAATTCTGTGAAAATTTATCTAAAAACATATTACCATAATCATGTATGAGGTAAAATATGTAAACTATGACTTAAGAATATTTGGATCTGAGGAATGATATGAAAAAGAGCTAAAAGTAATTAGAAGAAGTAATTCCCAAGAATGAAGTTACCATTATTTAAGAAACCTGTTAGGGGGTTGAATTATGCATGGCCACCTTAGGGAATTGGATGCATAGTAAAATAAATGGTATCTTTTGTCTAACAAGTCAGTTATGTAGACTGTTTATGCAAAGCCGCATAAGGGAACGTGCTGCATAGTCAGGCAAAAGAACTCTCAGAAATTTACTTTCCTAGTGCTAAAAAGCCAGTGAATGTTTATGGAGATTCAAATTTTCCAAAGTATAGAGTTTGTTTTATGGAAAGATGTACTTGAATATGGAGAAGATATTTCCGAACAATATTATCGAAGAACAAGATGGATATCACTCCTACAAAGGTCTAACCCAAATGTAGGGATGGAGAATATAAACCATAGACTTGAATACTTTCAGATTCTAAAAAAGGATTTGGGACAAAAATGTTAAGGATGGCTATTTTGTGGATCCCTACATACTGTCATTTAAGACCAATAAGGACAAAAGAGGCTTTCTTCCCAAGAATGAAGTTACCAGTATCTGACAAACCCGTTAGGGGTTGAATTATGCAAGGCCACCTAAGGGAATTGTCTTCATGGTCAAATAATAGTATCTTTTGGCTGACAAGTCTATTATGTAGACTGTTTATGCAAGACCTCCTAAGGGCACGTTCTACATAGTCAGGTAAAAGAACTCTTATAAATTTGACATTTTTGTGAATAAAAGTCAAGAAAAGGGTTATGAAGATCTAAAAATATTTATGGTTAGGATTATGACACATAAAGATAGGTATTTTCCAATGTATACAAAGATACACAGATCAATTCTAACCATAATCATGTTGTGGCTGGGTCCTGAATTGAAATGTTGGCCTTCACTATGTATCCCATAAGGATGGGAATCAAGCCATATGTAGTTCTTAAATTACAGTTTAACGTTGTGTGGGACAAAAGGATTAGAGATCTTAGTTTAGGGTCATAGAGCTTGGACCATTTTAAGAAATACACAGTGTGTATTTTCATGGGGACTTTTCAGCCAGGGGACTGAAAGAGGAATTTGGGGTTAGGCCCAAAAGACTTGGGGCTGGATTCGAGGGACACTCGAACGTTCCTACATATCTCATAAGGATGGGAATCAGGCCCACGTAGTTCTAGAACTACCCTCTGTAAAAATTTGGTTCGTACATGTTAACGGTGAAAAGGGACTTTAGTGCAATGATGCTTTAACCCAAGATAAAAGGTTCGGGCACTCCCATGTATGCACGTAGTCTTTGAAATGAAACATGATTGAAAAATCAATGTAAATAATGGTTCCCTTTCAGGTGAGGGTATAAAAAAATATAGTAGTTTATTGTCATACTGGACAAAAGTTTTGTATAGTTTAACGTCGTATAACAAGGATGAAAGTGAACCAATGTAAAGATATTTATTCTAAGGGGCGGTTTCACGAATCAACATCGTATGAGATGGAGGTGAACCGATGTGAAGAGATTGGTTTTGGGCTTGAACCTTGGGAGGTTACCTACGTACCTAGCCTGGAAGGAAAGGATCAAAGTCCGCGTAGTTCAATTAAAGAATGAATTAATAATCAAGTTTTTCTTGGGGACAACGACCTAAAAAATGATGTTGGGACTTACGCATGGTTAGCGGCCTAGAGAGGGTGTTATGGTTGAAGTTTTCTCTAACCTCACATGAGTCATACTCGGTGTGAGAAAAAAGAGGTACCAACAAACCTAACGATGCACATTTTAATGTCATGTAGGACATATGAAGGGACTATGCAGTTTTATGGTTTTTTAGTTAGGACTATTGGTGCTGAACAATTTAATGTCATGTAGTAGGGAAAAGTACAGTTTAATGTCATGTGGGACGTATTAAAGGATTTTCTGTACAGTTTAGCGTCATGTAGTTAGGACAATGGGGAAAATACAATTTAATGTCATGTTGGACAAAAAGAGGACTGTGTAGTTTAATGTCATGTATTGAGGACAAAAGAGTACACCATTTGACGTCATGTTGGACGTAAGCGCGAATAGTTTAAGGTCATATGCATGGACCAAAAAGGGATGATACAGTTTAGCATCATGTTGGATGAAAGAGCGAATAGTTTAAAGTCATGCGCATGGACCATGGATGGTGCAGTTTAACGTCATGCTGGACGGAAGGGGGACTCTG
Source organism: Viscum album (assembly GCA_963277665.1). Lineage (NCBI taxonomy): Eukaryota > Viridiplantae > Streptophyta > Magnoliopsida > Santalales > Viscaceae > Viscum > Viscum album. The sequence goes on from OY728162.1 coordinate 817,924,605, forward strand.
TAGTTTAATGTCATGCAGTGAGGACAAATTTAGGAATATGTTTTTACAGTTTAACGTCGTGTGGGACGAAATTAATACAAATAGTTTAAGGTCATATGTATGGACCCTGGATAATGTATTTTAATGTCTTGCTGGATATAAGGGACTTGAAAATTGTTTAGAGTCATATGCATGGACCGTTGATGATGCAGTTTAACGTCTTGCTGGACGGTGGTGCAGTTTAAGGTCATACCAGACCATTGATGATATATTTTGTGTTTATACAATATAATTCTTCAAAAATCTGTCATTGGATGGAGTAGTGATGAGTTCTCCATCCATTGAGATTATAGAATAAGCTCCATTGGAGTAGACCCTATGTATTGAGTAAGGTCCTTCCCATTTTGGCTCAAGATTGGGAGGTTTCTTTCCAGGTATCATTGGAGTTCTGAGAACTAATACCAATTCTCCCTGAGTGAATGAATGAAGATGAAATTTTTTGTTAAAATATTGTGCTATTCGATTCTGATAAGCCCATAAAGTGTGAAAGAGTTTATCAGGGCATGACCTCTTATCTTTATCCACCAACTTTTGCAGTATATTTGAAAGAGTCTTGTTGAAGGCTTCTATCTGGCCATTGGCCGTTGCATGATACTGAGATGAATGGTTGGATTTGATGTTGTATTCTTGATACAACTTCTTCACCTCATATGAACAGAAGTTGGTGCCATTTTCCGTCAATATCGTATTAAGGACACCAAATCTGGTAATGATGTCAGACTTGATGATGCTAAGAACGCATTTAGAACTGACTTCCTTGAGAGGTATTGCCTCTTCCCATTTGGAAAAGTAGTCAGTAGCAATAAGAATGTACTTAAACTACCTGGCCATAGCCGAAGGGTAAGGTCCCACCACATCCATTCCCATGTAGCAAATGGCCATGAGTATTTAGCTGTATGAAGCAACTCTGGAGGTTGATGAATGATGTTGGCATGTACTTGGCATGAATGACACTTCTCTGTGAAATCAACACAATCTTGTATCATTGAAGGCCAAAAGTATCCATGACTTCGAATTAGATCAGACAGTCTATGTCCAGACTGGTGGGCACCACAGACTCCTGCATGAACTTCTTTCATGACAGCCAGTGTCTCTTCACCATCAATGCATCTGAAGAGAACTCCATCAAAACCACTTTTGTAGTGAATTTTCTCTAGGTGATCTGGGCTATCATAAAGAGTAAAATTGACTACACGTCGCCGGATTTGTTCTTTCTCGGCTCTATCAGGTGGAAGTGTTCCAATTTGAAGGTATTCCCTGATAGGTGACATCCATCCTGTAGTATGACCATTCGGTTTAGGAATGGGACTAATTTAATTAATTTCCTTTGTTCTGATTCGAACATAATGTGAAATTGCACGACAGTGGGAAATACTGATGGTTTTGTCGTCCCGATTTGGATCTGCTAAAACTGTGGATATATTAGCCAGTGCATCAACTTGAGAATTTTTTGATCTTGGGACATAAGAAAATGTCGATTCCGAAGGGAATTCTGCCATTAACTCTCTGACATAATCATACAAAGGGATTAGTTCTTCTTTTCTAATGGCATAATTCACATTGACTTGTTTGATTACCAGGTTCGAATCACCTTTCACCTTTAAGTGATTCACTTGTGTTTGAAGCGCTAATTCCAAGCCTGCGATGAGATCTTGGTATTCTACTTCATTATTGGTACCACCTTCCCACAATAAGAAGGAATAAGGTAATACTGCCTTTTCTGGAGAAATGAGCACAATTCCTAAGACATGTTTGTTGAATTTAGGATTTTCCACTTTCCTCCCTATTGGACTTCTAGAATCACCATCAAAATACATTTCCCATGCCTGAGGACATTCTTGAATAGAGAAGACTTCCTCATCAGGGAGTTCAATATCTGGAGATGTGTCTTCCACTGAAGGGTGTTTAGCCAGGAAATTAGCCAGAGCATGGCCCTTTATCGCTTTTTGAGACACACACTGAATGTCGAATTGCTGCAAAATAACTGCCCACCTTGCCAGATGTCCTGTAAGCATTGGACGACTAAGGATGAATTTGAGCGGGTTATTGCGAGATACCTATTGGACCACGTGATGATGCAGGTAGTGTCTCAACATCTGAACTACAAAGATTAATTCCAGGAAACAATTCTCAATACTTGAATATCGGGTTTCTGCTTCAAGCATAGTTCGACTGAGTTAGTAGAGGCTTTTTTCATTCCCATCATCATTATTTTGAGCAAGAAAGGTAGCCAATGATCGCTCTAGAGTTGTCACGTAGAGGATAAGTGGTCTTCCTTCAATAGGTGGCATGAGTACCGGTGGACTCAATAGGTATTTCTTGAGAATATCGAATGCTTCTTGAAATTCTTCATTCCACTGGTAAGTGACTCCCTTCTTCATCAATTTGGTAAAGGGTAAACTTTTTCCTGCCAATTTGGCGATGAAACTCCGAATATAGGATAAGTGTCCTTGAATTCCTCTTAATTATTTCAAATTTCGAGGAGGTGACATACCAATGATTGACTTGGTCTTCTCAGGATATACTTCAATACCACGATGGCATACAACAATGCCAAGAAATTTTCTTGAGGATACCCCAAAAGCACATTTTAAGGGGTTCATCTTCAAATTATGTTGTCGAAGCTTGCGGAATATGACTTCCAAATCAGACAATTGATTAGAAAGTTGTTTGGATTTAACCACCAAATTGTCTATATAGAATTCAACAAAATTCCCTAAGAAGGGATTGAAGATATGATGCATGGAACGCTGATATGTTGCACCTATATTCTTTAAGATAAAGGGAATTACCCGGTAGAAAAACACACCCTGAGGGGATATTAAGGCTATGGATTCCTCATATTCTGGGGCCATTCGGATCTGATTATATCCAGAATATCCATCCATGAAGGAAAGAGCTTCATAGCCAGCTGTTGCATCAATTAAAATTTCTGTAATAGGAATTGGGAAATCATCCTTAGGACAATGCCGATTAAGATCTCTGAAATCAATGAAAACTCTAATTTTTCTGTTCTTCTTCTTTACAGGGACAATATTAGCCAACCACTTGGGATAATGAAATTATATGACAAAGTTATCTTTGATAAGCTTATCCACTTCAGCCTCAATTTTTGAAGCATAAGTTGGGTGTGTTCTTCTCGCGGCTTGCTTAAATCCTTGATGTTCTTCTGGTAAACCCAAATGATGAGTAGAAACATCAGGATCAAGCCTGGGAATTTTGGTATAGTTCCAAGTAAATATATCTCTATTTCAATTTAGAAAAGAAATATACATCTCTTTCTCTTCAAGAGTCATGGCCACACTGATTAATGTGGGGCGTAGATCTTCTTTTGTACCCAGATTTATTTCTCTGAGTTTATCCACAGTGGTAGAGATACCCTCTTCAAATGCTGGAGGAGCATCTCTGAGATCTTCCTCTTCTTCTTCATGTGTTATTTCTTCCATTTGTACTTTCATAGTAGATAATAAAGCAAAATTTTCATGATAATAAGAGATGTCAAAATTTTCACATCTTGAAGAAGAAGCTTCCATTTACGACCTGATTGATGATGAAGGGTCTTATTTGGGTAATAATGAGGAGATGATGGATTGAGAATCGACATCATTGTTCACCTCCGATGTTGCTATAACTTCATCTGTCCTAATTGACGAAGTATAGACTTGTTGGATTTCAGTAGATGAAATGAAGACGTCACCATTTGTGCTTTCATCACTACTTGGTGGGTTACCAATTTCTCCCATGTTGTCTGGCTCGATTTCCGTAACTGACATTATGGATCTTTCCATAAGAGTATTTTGATTTGGGTCTATCTTGTCAATTTGACTGGTAGGCATCACATAATCTGTACCCACATGTGTAAATGGATTTACTGTAATCTTCTCCAAACCATATGGAGCATTAACTTTGGTAATCTCCTTTGTTGTGGATTTCTCCCTTCCCTTCATGTGATAGAATTCCGCCTCAATGTATTGAGACTCACATGTCTTGAACGAAGCCTTATCACCATACAATGTCCCAAAATGACCATCAAAACAATATTTGAGACATTGATGTTATGATGAAGGGATAGCCGCATGTTGATGTTGTCAGGGTCTTCCAAGCAAGATGTTAAAAGATGAGTCTTGATCAACAACCATGAAATTCGAATTGGATACAAGATCTCCAAACTGAGTTCTGAGTGTAACTTCACCCATTGGTTCTTGTTCATTTTTATCATATCCTTGTAACATCATGGTAGAAGGAGATAAATTGGATTCTATGAGGCCCAATCGACGAAGTGTACAAGTGGGCATGAGGTTGACTTCTGAACTATTTTCAATGAAAGCTCTTCGGATGTCTATGCCATTGACCTTGCCAGATAAGTACAAAGTTCCAATTTTCCCATGCACAACATCATCTTCATCTTCACCAGTAAAAGATATTAGTTCATGGTATTCTACAGGATTATTCTCTATGTGATAGAATTCAGCTGCAGCAATTTCAGTTTCAAACTCCTGAGGACTCGACAAAGACTCGATGAGTGCTTCCCGAAGATCTTTTGACAGATTCAAAGCATCCAGAATTGATAACTTGGCTGGTACTTGGGCCAACTGTTTCAATACATCATACTTTTGATCCAGAGGTCTGCGTTTCCCAACAGAAATATGTGGTTTAGCAGGTACCTTGGAAGCAGATTCCTTGGAAGTTGATGCATATTGTATTGGGATAGGAGTTGGCAATATTCTTGGTTTTGGAAGATTAGACCGATTAGATCTATTTACTTGTTGAGAGGAAGAAGATAGAACCTTCAACCGGTCTTCCAAAATAACTGTTCCAGGACTGAATTTTCTATTGGTAGAAGAACTTGCTTGTTCTTGTTGAGCTCGCTGAAGGGATCTACCACGAGTTTCTTCTGCGTACACGGTTCTAGTAGGGGTAGCATTGGAATAGTGACTTCTGAAATATCCACGTCTTCCCCTATATCCTGAGCCTCTGGAACTTCCTCAGATTCCCCTATTTGATACAGGGAATTCAGGGTCATTGAAATCCAAACTGCGACTGATCTATGGATCTATTAATTGAATCATATTAACAGAACCGAAGATTAACTCTTCGTGTGATGAAGACTCCGCCTGATTAGCCTGTTTAGGATATTCCGTTTGGTGGGGCGGTGCCCATGGCATTGAAGTATATGGCATGAAGTCTGCCAGAGTCAAAGACAACATAGGCTTTGACACATACTCATCTTCTTCAAATTCTTTTTCTTTCCTTGAATCATGCTGTTTCTTTGAGGACTTTCCCTCTGATGATGAGGTTTTTTCCGCAAAATTCATGGAAGAAGACACAATCGGTTTCGTTAATTGTGTTTGAAAAATAGCATGAGTTCGGTTTATTGTCTTTCTGACCATCCAATCATCATACATTTGTGAATTTTTTCTTTTGACTTCTTGCCATTCGCCTTCCTCCTCTTGAACTGTAGTAGTAACACATGCTACCTGAGCTAAAGAACCTTTCAGTTTGACTTGTCCTGAGTCGATCACCATTTGCAGGAGGTCTTTGAATACAAAACACTCTTGGATGGGATGCCCCAACATTTGATGAAAAGGGAAATAATTGGTACGGTCTTCATCTCATTCCTTTTTTGACCTCTTAGGCCTTGGCAATTGAACGAGATTATTTTCCAGAGCCGAAATGAAGTAACCAGGAACATGTTCATTTCAGAAAGAGTATTTTTTGCTCTTAAGATCCTCAAATTGTTTTAGCCTTTGATCTTTTTTATCATTTAGAAGAAATGGCCTTTGTTGTTGGCTCTTCGGAGGTGGATCCCTTCGAGAAGATGAAGGTTTTTATGTAGAAACAGGTGCAGGTGCTTGTTTAAGCATAATTGTAGCAGTTTTTGCTTTACCCATTCTCCTTCCTGGAACTGATGGAATTACATGAGATTTAGCCTTATCCTGTATAAGGGAATCTTCAAGTTGCTGAGCGATTCAAGTAAGGTCTCGAAACCCTCCTGTGTATTTCACAAGGATCAACGGCGTGCGTAATTCGTCATGTAGATTTTCTACACAGATTCGCAACAATTCCTCTTGAGGGAGTGCTAAGCTTAGGGAATATTTTAATCCCTTCCAGCAAGAAATGAAATCTGAGACCCTTCCATTCTCTCTTTGCTTACAGTTTGTAAGATCAAAAACTGTTGTCTTTGGCAAAGTTGAGATAAACTGAAAAATGAATTTTTGGCGATGATCCTCTCATCCGGTAATTGACCAGGATTGCAAGCTTGTATAGAAGACAAAGGTTGGTCCTTGCAAGGTTCGTATGAAGCATCTGATTTTTACTGCTTCTTGCTGCTCTGGAGTTCCCATCATAGGATCACAACAAGACATGTAATGTGTCAAATGCTATTCAGGGTTGCCTAATCCATTGAAAATAGGGAATACATGGTTTCCTAAATTGGATGGATGAAAGATTGAATCTACCCATTCAGGGTAAACTTTCTTTTCTGGTTGAACCTGCGCTCGTTTCCCTTAAATAGTTTCTAACCGATCTATTAATGACTCAATGGTAGTTATTAACTTTTGAGAAACATCAGGTTGAACTTGGACTTGGGTAGGTGTAATGACTGGAGCTTGGACATATGTGGTGGTTGGTGCTGCAACTGATGGTAGCACTTCCAACTATTGTTGCACTTGACCCGTAGGATTAGACCTGTGAGGGTGTACTGATAGAGGATGATATTCTTGATCCATCTCAATAGCTGCAACAAATTACCTTGGCTGAATGACTCCAGCATGCTTAAGAAGAAGACTACCCAGAAGTAGTTCTGCATTCAACCTCCTTAATTCCTTCATTTCTTCCTCCTGTTGTGCAAACCTTTGATCTAGTGAGAGAGATTGGCCTTCTCCAGAGGAAGGATATGTAACCTGATTCTTTCCCCTCCCTTTGTTGGATCCTTTTAGAAGAGGGGTAAGTGGGTTACCTGAAGGATTACCTAGGTTCTGAGTAATCCTTTGATTTTGTGTACGCACACCTTCTTCATTTGTGTCGGTGAATACATCTTCTTGAGCAGGAACCTCTTCATCTGAGTCCCCTGAGTGAGCCTCATCTGATGGATCAACAACAATGACATTGATGACATTGATTGATGCATAACGCATCGCATCCCTTCTATCAGAATTTCTGTGATATTGTCTTCTTCCATGTCTTTGATGAGACATCTCCTTTTATTGATTTGATCCCTCAGGAACTTCTTGACGAACCATAATTTTGAGGGAATCTCATGATAATTTGGGTCTTCGTTCCTCTTGAGGCTTCTTCCCCAATCGATAAAAGACAAAATTTCTCTGAGGAGGGGATTGATGACTTAAAAAAGTCCCTAGTCCGGTGGACTGGGGGTGTTCCTGCTATTCCCACTCAACTCCTCGAATCCTATTTGTTGATTCTGAGGGTTGGTTTAAAAGAGTTCCCAATCTGGAAAGCTGGGGTGTCTCTTGATATGCTATGTCTGAGATTTTCTTAAAAGCTCTCCTGATCTTGCGAACCTTAGTCTAGAAATTAGCTGGATGTATTAACCTATATCCACTTTTATCACATGGTTCAAAAGACCATTGGATGATTTCCGACACTTCTATCACTTGATGATGTGCTTGCTCTATACGAGAGGCATGTTCAATATTCTCATTTGCTTGATGCAAGAGTAATTCAACAACTTGTTCTATGTATGCTTGATTTTGAGAGGAACTAGTTGAAGCCTGTTCTTGGGCAAGCCTTTGATTACAAACAAATCCCATTGACTTTGGCCGGCCATGGGCAATAACATTGCAAGAGACCATTTTTGGTGGGCTTTGCTGACTGGAGTGCACAGTGAAATGTAGTGCTCCATGAACACCCCATCCTCTGAAATGAATTCCAGATGGGACATTGGCAATTAATTGACGCAATCTTCTTAGTGTGCCAAAGAATGAATGTTGAAGGGCTCTCTATTTCTTTTCAGCCTTCGGATATCGAGAGACTGATAGAGATGGAAAATCAATCTGACGTTGTAACCCTTCTATTATCTTAAGATAATTTTCATATTCATCATAAGATAATACATTCTTCTTCAACTGACAAAGATTTTTCCATATGTTGGGACGAATATCATGGATTCCATCTTCCGTCAACATCTTTGGAATGTCATACTGAGTGTCAGCCAGAGGCCAAAACATGACTGGTACTTCACCTTTTTCCAGTTGTTTTCTCATGCTCAGCATTTCCTCTTTATCATTAAATGAAGATTCTTCTACCAGATTTGACCAGAGATGGTGCTTCCTTGTTACTTCATCAGATTCAACAAGACTGGTAGAGAGATCATTGATTAAACTAGAAAATTCATGACTTAGGGGTGGTTTAGAGAATGACTTACACCCTATGCTATCTTCTGATTGAGAAAGTATTTTACCTGCTATCGATGAAGCATCAGACATGACTGGATTCACATTTTCAAATGCCTCAAGATAAGAGGGCTTTCATGGCACTACATTTTCCACTGGATCATTTTCCGGGCAATGTGCATCACTACTGCGGAGAGGACATTCGCAGTGAAATTCATCATCATGGGGAGGACCACCATGGTGGGTTACACTAAAAGATGAGATCTCTTTCTCCTTGGTCTTCTGACTACACAGAGGGTTCATGTGGCTCTCATCTGAAGATGAAACTTCAAGTTCGACCGAATTGTCATGAAGCAAGCCTTCATGAGGAAGTGTCTATTGAATACCTTCGGAATTAATGTTCCCATTATTGGGAAATGAGGGAGTAGAATCTTGAATTCCAATATATAACTTTCTGAGGGATTTAAGAACTTCAGCATCAAGAAAGGCCTTGTTATAGACTAGATCTTGATCTCTTGACTGTGTTGGGCGGGTCTTTTTCATAGATGCCTTCTTACTTGCCTTGGAAACCACTTGTTGACGAAAGTGGCTGCTCTGAGCAGGTGTATGTGCCTGATCAGGAAAGATGGCCAGGTTAGGCTGATGATCTCCACTCAAATCAGGTGTAATTGCCTGACTTGGTTGTCCGTATGATATGGGGGAGTATGCCCCACAACCCTCTTGGACGGGAACAAATGTGTGTGTCTGTTCCGGAGTGAACTGTTGATGTTTCACTCCACTGGTAGGGATATATTTATGTTTCTTTCTCTGAGATGTTGTTTAAGCTGTTATAATATCCTAGCAAGCATCCAGAATATGAGCATGGATTTGCTTCTACTCTTTCACCATTGATAAAATATGCTTGGTGTCTTCAGCTGCTGGAACAGGGATATACGTCCATTCCGTGCTTGGAGTAGGTGTATGTGCCTGCTCCTGTCCTCCTTTTCCTATCATTGAATCCCGACAGTACTCAAGTGTGGGGGTAGAGAGTTGAGTCTGCCTCTTTTTTATTGCCGGAGCTTTCCGATTGACTTCTCCGTGTGCTACCAAGCGAGACTGTTGGTAAGCATGATTAATACTAGCAGGTGTATCTGCCTGCTTATTATACTTCTCCGAACATGGTTGAAGAGAACCATCATATGTAGTCAGACAAGACTACTGACTAGGTGATGATGTATAAACATGTGTATGTTCCTTCCTATAGTACTCTGCTGGAATTGCCTAGCGGGATTGATGTGATGCTGCCAGACGAGTCAGCTGGACAGCGGAATTAAAACGGGCAGGTGTATGTGCCCACTCATTTCATGCCACCAAGTTAGGTTGTTGGACTTATCCGGAGATGGCAGAGATGAGAACATGCTCACTGTTGACCGGATTCCACCTCTGGTGGTTTGCCTTGCCTGTTCGGGTTCGAGGAACCTGAGACGAATGCCTGGATTCGGTACCCTCCCCATGTTGAGGGCGTACTGTCGCACGAGTCTGGCGGTGATTGTTGATAGGTGCCCTCTGGAAGGAATCCTTCTTCTTTGAATTAAGGCCCTGAGGGACCTGCTTATTCACCTCCCCAGAATATGGGAGTGAATGGTGATTGCGTTCCGGGGATAACGACCTGAAATGGTTGGAGACGGTGGTTAGCACTGCCTTCTTCTTGATCACTAGTCATCGTTATTCGGACGACCGGTGTGATTTGTTCACTTAGAGGGCTTTTCGGGAAGCCTCTAGAGTTGGGATGGTACCATGTTGATGGTACTCCTTAACCAGCGCATTGGATTCCTAGCATTGAAGACACTGAGTAGGTGATGTCATCCTTAGAGCGGATAACGATCCAGCAAGAGTAGCAGCAGTGGCATTCGCAGCAGCAGTATTTACAGGTGTGAACTTGAGAGCAGCCATTCTGGAAATGCAGAAGATCTTATAAAAGAGTGCATGTTTGATATAACAGACGTAATCAAGATAAATTCATCCACTACATCTTTTGGATGAGCACATATGTCAATGATTGTTTTTGTTGGCCCTCTCATTGAGTTTTAAATAGGGGCCTAACAAATAGGTAAAACATCATTTTAACTTGTTTGAGGATTCACGTCGGGTTCACCATTTTTTGTTTCCCACAGAATTTGGGGATGACCTCATTTATTGAAGGTTCAAACATTACAATCGGTTTCTAATGGTTTTGTTTGTAGAACCGGAAACATCTAATGATTCCATATCCATTTGGACCTATTTCCAAAGGTAGGTGCTGATTAGTTGTGAACTGATGAAGCTTAGGAATTTTCATTGGTCGAGAGGATGGGAGGTCAGACTCATCACACCTTTTTGAAGGGAATTATTGTCTACTCTGGGACTCTATTTATAGATTTATGTTATGTTCGTGAATCCTTATTACATTTCCAAGTATAAAAAGAGATTTCCTTTAGTCTGACAATCAATGATTGATATGTAAGAAATTTAGAGAATCTTTTATATGTATTCAAGGATCTTCATCAATGAAGAATCATCTATATTTGTTAAAGATTCATAGTTGATGGTATCCTTAAAATACAAAAAATTCTCTTGGTCATTATGATGACCATACAAGTTTTAAATCCACTCAGTGGGGCACTTGAAGTTTACTATCATTCAGGAGGACATGGATTATTTCAGAATTGGGATCATACCCGTAGATGGGCTACTTATGTATCCTTTATTTTGGAAAAGGAATCAGAACCCACGTAGTTCAAATAAGGGATTATGATGTTTATGCATGATTGATGGCTCAAACAAAGAAGTCATGATTACTTTTACACTCTCATCTCACATGAGTCATGCTTGGTGTGAGAAACAAGAGGTATTGGTGAAACCAGACAATTGTGCCATGAATGATGCATTGATGTGGGACTTATGTGTTTATGACTGCCCAAAATAAATGAGGATTAAGGTTTACTTCAGGGATGAAATCCAGTAATAGGGTCCATAAAGGTATATGTAATTTATGGAGATTTGGATACTCTAATCTTGGGTCTTACACCTAAGGAAGATGCCTAAGTTAGGAGTGGACTTATGATTGAGTTTTACTCCTGAGAAAGAAGCCCCAAATTAGAATTAAATTAGAACTGGTTAAGAGAAATTAAGACTGGGTCTTACTCCTGAGAAGGAGGCCCAGGTTAAGAGACTTGAAAATTTACGGGACTTGGGGCTTACTCTAAAGGAGGATTCCCATATTTGAGAATTATGACTGTGTCTTATTCTTGAAAAAGAGTCCCATGTTAATGAGTTCTCTCATCTTAAGGGATGAGGTTGAATGAATGAAATCTCAATCTTTAGTGACATAATGTTGTGTAAATCACTAGGTTTTTAGAGATATTCAATAGAATTACTTTCAGATAAAGAAGTAAAATCAAGAAATAACGCCATAAATAGCTTTGAAGAGTGTCTTGAAGACTGAATCTTTGAATAGGAGAGGTGGAATGGCATAAGAGAGGTGAAATGGGCAAGAAGGGCACCCAAAAAGGTAGGGGAATGCAAGTCCTAGAAGGCACGCAGGTATTGCGTGGGCGTGCAAGTCCTGGTCGGGCAGGTATACCTGTGCGACACATGGGTACTTGTGAATTTGTAAACCATCATGGTAAAACTTTGGCGATCCTTGACCAATGCCTTAATAATTATCCTGAGGTACTTCCAGAAGAGAGGCACACAGGTTTTGGTGAGGAAGTAGGGTGGCGTGCAAGTATGTTCATTTACCTTAAGGTTAAAACACCTTAGGCATGCAAGTGTTAGTGAATTCTAACACTTGTACATTACTCCTCTTGTTTAGACCTTCCATTCTAGTTAAATAATTACCTTAGAAGTGTTTGGAAGACCTGAAGAAGAGACTTGGGAATTCAGAGCTCTAAATCTAAATTCTAGAAACAATCGTCCCAAAATTGGGGGGCCACAGGGTCTATTTATAGGCTGGAGAAGACCCCGGGTGCTTATCACTTAGGGCGTGCAAGTGTACTTGCGCGACCATTAGGCGTCGTGCAAGTGGACTTGTGCAACTGTGATAGAACTTGTGCGGCACATGTGCTTTTGAATCCTTGTTCATGCCTTTATCGATTTTTGATGTTTTCTTCAAAGGATGAATCAATTTGGGCTATTTCATTTCCCTTTAAATTCATTTAGACAATGTGACGAAAAAGGAGCATCAACAATCATATTCCAAAATTATGTAAAAATTGGAGGGAATTGAAAATATATACATGGAAGATAAATAATTCCCAAATATGATGAAAATCATTATAATTTTTTTTAATTTTATAAAAACATGTTCATCATGGAAGAATAGGTGAATTAAAAAATTATTTCCCTAACGGGGGAAGATATCATTAATTCATCATAAATAATTGTAAATGAAAAAAAATCATTTCAACATTATTTTTAAAGAGTTTTAGGGATTATTTTACGATCAAGACTAGGAACATGACAATATATACAAACATGATTTATTCAAATCCATCAAACAATTTCATCCTATGGTTTTGTTTTGAGAAATTTTCCAACTCTATCTCATCCCATATTCTAATTGATAAATGATAAAATTTTCATTCCTGAGGTACAAAAATTAGCTTTCAATGGATCTGATGATCTATTAAAGGATGAAAATTTATTTTCCTTTTTTCAGTACATTAATAAAAAAATAAAAAAATTTATCATAACATATAATAATATATACTATGAATAAACCATTATATAAAGAAAAAATACATTAATCTATAAAGACTAAAAATAACTCCTTATGTTGAATGTAAATCATTACATAAATAAGTAACCTTAAAACACATAAAAATATACCATTCCAAAATTGAATCAAAAATATTTGGATGATGTGATCACATATTCTTACAAGAAAAAAATAACCTTTATCTCTAAATATCATCAATGAATCTTAATATCACATACTGAATATGTATGTCCCCTAATCATATAATCTCAAAAATATTATTATCTTTCCCATAAATAAATTGAATCAAAATAAAATGATAATAAAATCATATATTATTCAAAATGATAACTCAAAATTTATTCTTATTATAAAATCCAATATTAGATAAAAATATTTCCATTTACCTTTTTCATATAATATTCTCAATTGAGTGATCTTCATTAAAAATAATTTTAATCTCATGGTAACTAAATAACTTTTCAATTACAAGGTTATCTAAAAGATAGATTATATGATTACAAAATTTTATAAACATTTTATCAAAATTTTCAATAATTTTCTCATTTTCCATGATCATATTAACCCAAAATTTTATCAATTCCTCTCAATTAATTACCACAAAATAGAAAATTATTCTTCCTAAAATAAATATTTAATTAAAAAAAGTTAATAACAAGGGTTTCATATACCTCAAAAATATACTGGTTCTAAATAAATGTCTTCAAAAATGAACACATCACATTAAATATAAAAGGGTATAAATTCCATTAAGCTTACAGTCATCCTTAAAGCTTATCAATCCATAAATACAATACCCCTATATCTTAGCTCTTGAAACCCTATATGTATATATCTATTTTATCATATGTTATTTATAATCCCTTAAAAAATCTTTTCCATCATATTCCTTAATACATCCATTATATAATAAAAAATTTGAATCAGACTCTATGTTTTATAAAACTAAATATAATCATATTTTCAACAGTAAACACAATATAAATGATTAAAATAAAACATACCATTTATATTTTATTCATTTTTTCATCTTATTTATATAACCTTGATAAATCATTATTCATATGATCTTGAAGATCACTAAAAGGAGCTTTTCTCATTGAGAATACATTTTACAAATGAACATAAATCCCACATTTTAAAAATTCAATTTTTAGATTATAAATTCCCCTCTATAGTGTTAACCAATCTCTTCCTTTGTACTTTAATTTTATTAATATACTCCCTCCTTTTTTACAAATGAAAAATAACTATAATACTTTGAGGTATTTCTATCCTTATCCCTTCCTAAATTATTGAAACATAGGATATTGAATATTTTTACCTTTATTTGATTTATCACTTGAACTACCATGATACACTTTTTTTATTTTATTTAGAGTTTTATGAAACATGCCAAGGTCTTGTTTTTTAATCATAAATTGAGATAGAAGGTACTTCATAACCATGAAATTTGTCACTCTATCTCCCACCCCATTATGTTTTGGTTCGGAAAACCACTGTATTGTCCTGGAAATACATTTTAACATGGTTTCTTATCATTCCATCCATATACTAAAACATAAAATAGTTAGTTTTTGTATATTTTAATAAACTATCTTTTGAGGTTTATAAATAAAAAGATATCCTTAACCAATTAATCTTCTATTCAAATAAATTGACTTATCCAAAAATAACTATAATTATCCATAACATACTAACATTTTAGGTTATTAAATATATTTCACTTATTCTTGAATAATATAATTGCATCTACATTTATCAAAAACTATCCCTTTGATTCCAACTCTAATACCACATAACTCAATAAAAAATTTATGGTTCATAATAGGGGTTTCACTTTCTTATAATTTGTGGATATTTTGGTTTCAGGGATTTAAATAATTATGGGAAAATATTATATATGAAACCCTTACAATAAAAAGTAGAAACTTATACACAATATACATTTTTTCTACAAAAACATAAATGTAAATTTATCTATTATATCATTCATATAACTTTCTCTCCTTTAAAGATGTATCCCCATAGTGGAAGGTTAAACCTAAATATAGTCCCTAATCATCCTTATCCCCCATGAAAAATATTGTAAAACATTATATGAGCATAAAAAATGTAGTTAGTGTTAAAAAATATAAGAAACACATTATTACATTCTGAATATTATAAAATTCCATAATTTGTTTTTCCCTTTTACATAATATACATTGAGTTAAAATATTTGTTTTATTACTCATGAAATAAGTTTCATATCCCAAAGATTTTAATAATATATCTCATAAGAAATATTGAATGAGAAATCATAATCATGAGGGTTTCTTATAAAACATGGGTACACATGAAAACATTTTCATGGAAAATATACTTTTCACCCTTATAAATGACATTAAATTTCCTCTAAATAAAGTCTCCTTATATTAACTTATAAAATAAAACTATATTCTTAAAAAATCATTTTCAAACATAGAATAGTCAATTAGTTACCTTGGTGCATCATCTTAATATGACACATACAATCAATCTTACATGCTCTCTCATAAATTTTATAAAATACCTCGTTAATTATGACATATATTCCTTGATGAACAAAATTAGTACCCAAGGAATTGGAGAGCTATATCAGGTTCATTCATAATTATAAAAATTTTACAATGACCATAAAAATATATAAAACACATATAATATTTTATTTAAATAATAAAATATCTTAAATAATTCCATTTATGACAAATACTAAAGCACTGTCAAGCTTCATATAAAAATAAGGATCACAATACTTTTCCATTCAAAAGACTTTTAATAAAAATATCATAGAAATAACAAATAATATATTATTTTGAGAAACCATAAAAAATTATAGCATAATATTTTCATCAAAATTTTTATAAGAAATTAATAAATTTTTCTAATGTCAACTACATTAAAAAAATTTCATTTCACAATTTTTTCAAAATTTTGAAAAATAATCCATTTTGAAAACATTTAAATGTATTTATTTAAAAAAATAATAAATAAAGTATAAAATGGTATAAAATTAATTTGAACAAAAATAATTTCATATTAATAAAAATCATGAAATATCATAAATTTCTCAAATATTTAGTAAAAATAGAATAAAAAAGTAAAAATTTTAAAATATGGTTTTAATGAAAAATCGCATTCCTGGAGTCTGAATCTCCACATACATACATTAACAAACATAAAATAAAATTTCATTAATTTTATAAATTTTTTATGTATATTAAATTATTATTATCTCTCTTATTTCACTTATTACAGTGTCTATATTTTTATTAAATTAGTTATGTTTATATCGGGTGTTTTGAGAATTTTCAGTTCCCAGTCCCAAAAAAACATTGGTAGGTTGATTGTGGTGAAGGGATTATTATTAAATAATATAAATATTATTAATTATGTGATAAGTATCATTATTATACATTAAATTCAATTTTTTATCTAATCATGAAATGTAGACATGAAAAAGGAATCAAATTGCTTCGTGGCGGTGGTAGTCTACACATACGCACAAGTGACATTATCATTCAATAATAAATGGAACGGTAATAAAGTAAGTAAGATCTTTTATTAAAAGAATAATAATTATTTTAAAAATATTATATATATATATATAAATTAAATAAATAATAAAAACTATATTTTTTGGTGGTGATGAAAAATAAAACATCATGGAAGTGGTATTCCACATGTATGTCCAAGTGATGTTTTTATTTCCCATAGGATGAAAACAAATGTGAAATAGAGATGTAATATAGAAATAATATCACTTTTTTAAATGTATGATAATTATTTTATCAAATAATAATATTTATATATTATTTTAATGAGGTTGAATAAGAACTAAACATAAAACACTCAGTTTAGAATTATACCTCTTCTTGGGAAATCCTCATTTAGATTACACCTTAAGCCTTCTCAAGATGGTATTAGGGGTTCTATGGAAGATAGAAGAATAAAATAAAAAATATTTAATGTTATTTGGATAGATATTGTCTTAAATAAATGGATCACAATGTTTGTGGAATAGATGAGAGGTGGATCCCTTTGATAAGTAATGTGGGTGGAAAACATATAAATACTTGAAATATTAATATATAATAAGCATATAAATTCTTTAAAATAGTTCAAAAATTCCTTATCATAATGGATAAATAGTATATGTTGTATATATAATCCTAATTTCAATTTTATTAAAGTATCAGTGTCATTTGAAATTTTTTATTTTGGTTTCACCCCCACGTTAACAGTATTTAATCTTAACCATTATAATAAAAATCTTCTCTATTTAAGATTCATTATAATAATTTTTAATTATTAAAATTGAAAAATACAAAAACCACTAATAAAAGGATAAAAATTTTAACATAAATTGATTAAATATCTGATTTATATAATTTTATAATGATTTAAAAATAATTTTGGAAGATTAATTACATTTTAATGCTATTTTCAGGACCATTAACACATATTAAGATCAAAATGATCATTATAAAAGCTTAACTTGAATACAAACACATTAAAAATCACTTAAAAATTATATTTATCCATAAAATTCATAACTAATAATTCTTAAACCAAAATATATGGCTTTTAATGTTTTTATAGTCATTTATTTTATTTTTCTACTACATGAACAAGTGCAGCATCGGCTTTTTGTAAGCGTTCAAGGAAATTATACTATTTTTAAAAATTAAAGATAAATTAATGTATTCAAAATAATTTATTCATATCCGTAGTGACATTTTTGGAACCATTAATATATTATTTTTATCCCTATGATAACTTATTATATATATTAAAAGCAAGAAAGTGAAATTTTGTAATGTTTCCTGACATAAATTAATATAAAGGACATAATAAAAGGATAGCGTAAACAAAATTATATATTTTAGAGTTTTTTTATTTTATAATTAATATCATCCAATGATATGTATGCAATTATTAGGTTGATCATGAGACCTTAACCCAAATTTTTTACCATAATTTACCTGTTTTACCCATTACCGTGGTAATAAACTTTTATCATGGTTAAAATTCATTATGAATATTTATTATAATGTCCCATTTACAATATTTGAACATTCTAATTAAAAATGAAAAGTTATTTTTTCAGGATCCAATTTTTATATGTGTCTTCAAGCATAAAAATATACTTATAAAAAAATAAAAAATAATTCTTATTAATATCGAATAAAATTTTGCAAATTTACTAAAATGGTGATTATTTAACTTTAAAACCAAAACCAAAAAGATAATGTTACTTTTAAAATACTTTAAAAAAATGAAATTAGAGTTTTACAGATATCGTCATTTTTCACTATTCAATCAAATATCAATATTTTTTGAAAAATATCAAGGCATCATCCCAAAAATATTTTGAAATTATTATTACAAAAAAGATATCTAATTTTTCAAAAATAATTCTAAAATTTTTAAAAATTAATTGTAATACCCCTCCCAAAATTTTAATTAACCCAATTTTGAATTAGAAAAATAATTATTTTCATAAAATTCATAAAAATAATAATTAGATGAATGTTAATTCCTAAACATTTGAATACAATCCAATTATCTCTTTAAAAAGATTTAACTACACTAATTGATTCAATCTATTGTGATAAAAAATACATTTCACACATAAAAAATGTTTTATGAGGAATAACTCTTTTACTATCAATGGATTTTATATTAATTTCCAACAAATTAATCATAAATGTATGGTTGATTAATAATTTTATTAAGGAAAAACATTATACATATATTTCATAACATGGTTACTCATATTAATACCATCAAAACAAATGGATATGTCAAAACAATCATAATTAATTAATAATATTTCATTAGTATATCTTGGTCTATTTAAGTTCAGTGATGCGTATAACTCATTCCATAAAATATATTATTTAATGAAAATAAATCAAAAAATATTATGGTACTAGATTCTTAATATTACTTCTTTCTATTTTCATTTTTTTAAAAACATTTCATGTCTTTAATTTTTTTTATTATTTATATATTTTTCTAATTAAACAATTTTCATAACTATGCTTACTTGATTATATAATACTTGGAATTTCATTACTAAATTATATTAATTGTATTCCTATATTTTCTATCCATTTTACTATCACGGATGTTTAGTTTTCATTTTTCTATACCATTTTATGTTTTATAAATTTTTTCATGTTTTTATATATAATTAATACCGTCAAACTGTTTTATAATTTTTAATTTAAGTTATTATACTTTTTCTATTTATTTTTAAAATCTATATGATAATGTTTTATTTATATTAATTTATATTATATTCGCTGTTTTTTAATTTTATTTTCAAGAAAATGTATGATCTAACTTCCTTGTTATCTCAATCCCCTTTATCGAAGCCTTTATATTCTTCTACTGAGGATCCTACTCATTTTTTAGAGAATACTCATAGTTGTATTGGGTATGATATGAATAATAGAGTCATTAAACATGGTAGTTTACATTTACCATGTTTATTACATGATCATGGAATGTAACAAATGGAACATGTTGATTTTGATGATGGCATTAATCGTTCTAGTCTAACTATGATTTTTTAGAGTTTTGTTTCATTACAATATCATGAAAAAAGTATCATTTAATTTTTTGATAGGTGGAGTGTCAATTAGATGACATGAATATATATGGGACATTATAATAACAAAATCACTCATTATTAATTTATTTTACATAGATGAATTAAATAATATATATATTAAAATTTATTTATCCCAATTTCAATTAAAATATGATTTTCCTAATAAATAATATATATTTCACATATAAATAATTTTTTTGTAATGATATGGAGGGACTATAAGGCTATATTAACTTTTTCTTTCATATCTTATGGGAAAATAAAAAATGAAAATCAATGTCAACGTTAAATATTTTTAGATAAAGCCACATGGAATATGTTTGTTAAAATAATAAAATAATTTTTTTTGGAAATTTTAATATCTTCTATGCATAAAAAATAAACCTATTAAAATTTTAAAATTTTTATTTATAATTTATTTTCTTAATTAATAGTAATTAAGGAAATTTAACTAGGAGATCTAGGTGAATAACATATACCCTCAGACATTTTCCCAATGAGGGTAAAAATTATTTAAAATAAAAATGATTGACAAAAAGATTGATAAAATTATAGTCAAGTCAACAAGTTCTATGGAGATTTACCCCTTCTCTCACATTCCATTAAAAGTGAATGGGGTAATTAATGTTGAAAATGTGAAATATCTTTCAAAATAGTGGAAGTATGTATCAAATAATAATATAAGAAGAAAATTATAATTTTTTATAGAATCATATTAATGATTCTAAATCAAATATTATTTTGAAATGTTATTTATAGAATTCCCTTCTGGAGTAGATAACACAAATGACTTTCATAAATAATATTATGAAGGATATAATATCGGGACCTTAAACATTACATATTCTAGTGTTTCTCACATTTGATGATCTTTTAAATTTAATGTCTTAGAGAATTTGGAAAATCTCTTGTAAGGTAAACACATACATTATACGTGGAAACATATACCTAGTATCTTTTTTTCACCAAAGAACAAATTCTAAAATAAAACATAGTTTCTTTCCATAACAACACAATTATCATCTCATCCTCATCCTAGTACTTACTCATCCTATAACACTATGAAAAACATTTTAAATATTTGGATTATCACAAAATCTTAGTGAAATATATAAAAGGAGGAAAACCATTAGTCAAGTGAAAAACATGAAAACCCATTTAATGATCTTTATTAAAATGATACAAATCATTTTTTGATTAATAAAACACATGATATTTTCCTAAAAAATCATTAAAAACAATAGAAAGTAATTAAAACTAATTTAGGTGACTTAAAAATCACATAAATAAAACCATTTTAAGGCCCTTTCGGTTGAAATAACCATATGACTAACATATAATATTATTTTTACCCAATTAATTAGAGATCTATAATTGGGATCTACCTACATATAAGCACTATCAAGATGACCTGTGAGCTATAATGGGGATTACACATTAATATAGGTTATATCAGGCCCAACCATGAGATATAATGGGGATCAACCCTTTTTATAAGCTAAATCAGGCTCACCCATTTCATATAATCCACAAGTACCATTTCATGAATAAATTTCATTCATTAAAAACCCTTTTTGAAACCTCTCTTAATCCCATATGAAAAATACCCTCATAAAAATAGATTTTATTTTAACAACCCATTTTAAATTAAAAAATGCCAGAAAAGGAAAGAAGGATTTTTATTTAATAAATAATTTAATATCTTAAAGTAATCTATTAAGAGTGGTAAGAAATTCATTGTCACTATGTACATTTAGAATAGAACATTTTATTTTGTTTGTAAAAACATTCCCTATAAAAAATATAAAATGATTAATTTTGAAAACATTTTAATGAAATTAATAATAAAAATAATATGAAATTTATAATCATTTTTGATGCATATAAATAAATATCTGAATCAATATCAATAATATTTACATGGAGAAAAATATCCGATAATTAAATAATTAAACATTCTAGGTGTCTCATACAACATATTACATTTAAATAGTAATAAAAACAAAAGAATAAATTTTTTCATAACAATAGATAACATTATGATACATAAATTATTGATATTATAAGTTAAAGGGGTTTTATATACACATAATAAAATAATTACAATGTATAATGTCAAACTAGGCATATATGAAAGGAGGTTGAGATGAAATCCCTAACATTTAGTCCGACTCATCATGTGTAATATTTTTATTCCTAAATAATAAACATAGGGTAATTATTTATTTTATTTAGGGAAATTTACATATTTATTATTCCTTTTATATCACTTATTAGCATGTTATAGAAATTAATTGATTATTTAAGTTCATGTTGGGTGTTTTGGCGATATTCGATACTTCAGTCCAAAATAGATTTGGTATGATGTCTATATTCAAAGTGGTCATTATTAAAAAAACCTCTAGAATTATATTCATGAAATAATAAACACTTTTATACCAAAATTATACTTTTAAATCCATCCATTAAATATGGATATGAAAAATTAACTATGTTACAGTCACGGAGACCATAAATTGTACGTACGCATAAGTAACATTTTCATTTTTCACTGATCATTATAGAAAGTGGGTATGTAGTATTTTATATTTATTGAATGATAATAATATTTATAATATCATATTATTAATTTTAATATAATTATATATATTCATATCACCCATGTGACATGGTGATAAAAAACTAATCACATCGCTTCGTGGAGGTGATAGTTCACAAGTACGCACAAACGAGGTTATCATTTTCGTGTGCATAGAAAGGTATGAAAATAAAGGATATATTATTATTATATACTTATAAATATTTCATGAATATAATATATAAAAAATAATTTCATTATTAAAAATAGTATTGAGATATGTTGATGGAAAATGTTTTAAATCGGTTCGCGAGGTGGTAATCCTCCACACACATGAACGATTAATTCTTTTCCCATTTGATGGTAGTGGATATGTACATAGGTGGTGATATTAAAATAATAAAATCTACATATATTTAGGTTATGGATTTATTATTTTATCATGGTGGAATATTATTTTAAGTAAGAAGAAGAGTGAATAAAATAGAAACCCTTAATTAAAAACGATACTTCTTCTTTGGACAATCTCCATTGATTAACACCTTAACACCTCTAAGGTTAGTGTTATACATAAACTATAGCCACTAAAATGTTAGTAGGGATTATAGGAATGTAATTTTTAAGATATTGAATAAATAAAATAGGTTGTAAAGTTTGAATAATAGATAATAATGGGCTCCCTTCAATAGGAGATGGGAGGGGAACTCTTGTTATTCTTCAAAATATTAAATTAATATAAATTAATTTTCTATTCAAAATTAATACAAAGTGATTTATATAGAATATATTATAGTATTTTATAAAAATATATTCATCCAAATAAAATTAGACAAGTTATGATAATTTTTTTAATCCATATCTCTTTGATTTAACAATTTTAACTTGTACCATGATATCATGTAATTTACACTTTGAGGGTTAATATAATTACTATAAAATGAAAAAAATAAATTAATGAGTCATAAATGACATATAAAGTCATGTAAAAATTATTTTATAAGAAATTGATATATTTCGAAGTTTTATATCATTAAATAAAATATTATTTATTTTAAAATATCAATAATTTCAATTTCAAGACTATTCATTACTTGTTTTTTGAAAAATATCATAACAGTAAAATAAATTCGAAAAAAACTTCTAAAAAGTCACTAACATGTAAAATTAATCTATGAAATATTTTTATGACATTAATAATATAAAATTATATTTATTTTAGTATTTATAATATCATTTATTTGATATTTCTTTTCATTAACCAATTACTGCACATTATTGTGATGGCCTTTAATTAAATTATTTATTATCTAAAAATTAAAACTAAATTATAACGATAAATATATATTTTATAGATTAAAGTAGACTATTTATAGTAAATTTTATCCCATTTATAAAACCAAATTAAGATCATTTCACTTGTTAAAAACTAAATTGTGAAAAATTTACTTTTCTTTTGAATTTAATATTATAAATATCATAATATCTTCCAAGTGGCATAAAAATGTCATAATTTTGGGAAAAAAATTAATTTTGTTCTAAAAATCTCATCTGATTAAATTTTGACATGTGTTATGGTAATTTTAAAATATTTGTAATATTATTTTACCCTTAATTATCCACTTTACCTTTAATCCTGTTATTAAAAAAAGTACTAAAGTTACTATTCATATTTTCCAAAAAAATATAAGGGACCTATTTTCATAATTTTTACCTTATAATTAAAAATATTGAATCCCTTTTTTGAATTAAAAATACATAATTAGATTAAATTAATTAAAAATTAATCTCATTGACAAATCAAGAAAACAAGTTTTTAAAGTAAAAACGTGCAAATGTTTGGAAACTTTTTATATCCAATTTCAATGTGAAATTGATTCAAGTGACCTATATTGAATTAAATGATAAAATATGATTTAGTTATTATTTTAAACAATTCAAAAATATTATTCAACAAGATAAAAAATTTTATGGAATTTTTTTTTCAATTAAAAGCCTTATTTTTTCACTATTCGTCAAAATAGGAAACGTTTCTTGAAAATACAAAAAAATAATCAAAGGTAAATTTTCATACTCATATTTCATGTAATAATATTATTTTGTAAAATATAACTTATAAATTTGTAAAAAAAACTAAATATAAAACAAGTACACCATCAAAAGGTGGCAAAACTATCTTTTAAAAAAATACTTCTTTTATTTATAAAATTGGATTTGTTCTCATATCATATCTCAAAAACACATAAGATGAATTTTAAAATTAAAATTAAAATTATATATATATATATATCATTAATATAATCCAATAAGGGTGATTTTTTTATTTTTTTCTATTAGATACACATGCGCATATTTAAATAGTTTTTCAAAAAAACATATCCTTTTATTTTAAAAATGATTTTATTTTAATTTATAATATATTTAGAACCATGGAATTATATATACATGTGTAAACAATATCTTATTAATTCAATTAATAATTTTCATTCCCACAATTCTATTGACTAGGTTATAATGGTAATATTTAAATAATAATATTTAGTTTCTCATATAATCTTGATGTGGTGTATCATGTATGTAGCCTAACATACTATTTATTTCTAAAAATAATGGGATGATACATTTTCCCCCATTTAATAAATTTCATCCGTATAATTTAAACTTAGGATCACAAATAATGGGTTTAACTTTTCCAAATAACTTTCTTGAAATCCCACATCAGAAAAAGGATAAATGAAACTTCCACATAAAATTCAAGAAATGTAACTAAAAAGGTTACATGGGATAACACATACTAGGGTTTAATGTAGGAAAACATGGATATGGAAGAAAAAACTAACTATAATTTTCTTATAGAGAGTGTTAGATAACAATGACATGAGAATGTCAGAAATCAAAAAACCATAAATCATTAATGGATTAAAAGGTCACATATTTCATTGTTAGAAAAGTAAATAGAAAACATTTTTTATTCAGGATTATTTTCCTAGAGTTGAGGAATTCTTTTACTATATAATAAAATAAGTAAATATAGTTGATATATTTATATTTTATAAGAAAAAATACATCCCCATAACATTACCAAAATTATGATGTACATCCCTAAAAATACCCTTAATCATCAAAGATAATATAAAAAATAATTTTTATCAATACGTTAAAACTCATGTCCAAAATTAAGGGCATACGTTTTATTAAAAAAAACCTTATATAAACATAATCCAAAGTAAACATCTCCTAAAAAGTCCCCAATCACTTATGATAAAATCAAATAAAACCTCAAAAGGAGTGTCCAAAACAATTAAATTATGGTTAACCTTTGAAAAATATTGGTCTCTCTAGAGATTCCATCACTTCACCAGATATCTCAACATAAAATAAATTATAAGAAATATATTTTCACACACCATTTTGTTTTTGATGATGATTATTTCTACCCTAAGTGACTTTCTTGGAACACATATTCACATAATGTTCTAACTCATTACAGTTAAGGAATCTTACTATAGACTAGATATCTGTTATCCTGTTGTTGGACTATTCGAGAATCTATTCCTTGAAGTCACGAAACTTATGGAAAAACATACCACATTAGTTATAATTTTCATATCCTAAAATATATTGCCTAAAATATATTTTGCCGCACTTGGAACAAGTTTTAGGTTTACTACCAGAACTCATAGTTGGTTTCTTGTCCATTTGCTACCACCATGATCCCTTCATGCTCCTTTAATCTCATGGCACATATGTGTCGAAAAACTCCATTTCATATTTCTCAACACAATGAAACAATTTTTTATAACATTTAAATTATCAAGAGTCCAAAGATCATTATAGATTTGGATTCAATCCTATATAAACTATATTAATTTTTCTATCTATGTCTCAAATAATATCCACAAAATTCTAAGCCAATATTTTGATGCTTACTTCATATGAGGAAATTTAATATTCCTACATTTTCATAAATTCCAATACATGCTTCTCCATCTTAATCCAAACATCATTAGGGAAATATTTCAAAAGGAAATTATCCTTCAATGATTCTTGTTCCATGACATCAAGATCATTTTTAATCCTATTATTCTTAACCAATGAGCACCATAAATTTGTTTCACCTTAAAAAAGTTGGCAAGAGTTACCTTTTGATGTTCTGAACATCCCATGTCTTCAAATATCTTCTCTAGGGAATTAATACCTCATTCGGTTTCTACTAGGTAAGAAGATCTATTTAATGATGGGGGTGTGGCCTTATAAATTGATCCACTACTAAAATATTCCTCTATGCTTGATATGAATAATATTGGGCACAGATGCCACCACCATTTATAGCTTATTTGAACTAATCCATTATAGTAAAAAACTATTTAGTTCTGATTTATTAAATCTCATGATTCTAATTTTGATGGTTTTTTCCTCTCGTTGTCTTCCCACTATAGCATCCCTATGTACTCTATGGAAAACCATTCTGAATAGACATAGTTTATAAGAAGCAATAAGATAATCTCAAAATAATACATCATTACAAATTAACCATAAAGTGAAATATTCTAAGGGAATTATATTAATGTTATGATAACCTCTACAGATGTATGATCTATCATTTGATACCAACATTATGGACCTGACCATAAAATTTACATATTCTAGTGTTATTTGAAATAGAATTCACATTTATGGATCTTTTTAGTTTATAGAATTAAGAAATTAGGACGAACTCTTAAAAGTTAAACTGATACATTACAAGTGGAAAATTATAAATTATATACATTTTTTCACCAAATAAAACATTTGAAAATAAAATATGGTTACTTCTATAACATCACAATTCTCATCTTGTTATCATCCCTGCCCCTACTCATCCTTTAACCCTATGAATTTTTTTAAAACATATGATGAGTAAGAAATATTAGTAAGGGATATTAAAGGAATATAACCATTATTCTAGTGAAAACATGATAACCCATTAATATTCTTTGAGGAAATGAATCAAACCATTTTCACATGAATAACACATATACGTTTTTCTCAAATAAAATCATCAAATCCAATAAAAAGAAACAAAAAATACTTCAGGTGACTTAGAGAATAATATACATACAACCATTTCAATATCCCTTCAATTGAAAAAATAATACAACTAAATTCCAATATTATTATTACATAATAAAATAGAGATCTATAATTGGGATCACCCTTCGTATAAGCTTTATCGGGCTCACCCGTGAACTATAATGGGACTAATCCCATTGTATAAGCTAAATCACGCACATCCATGAGATATAATGGGGCACTAACATTCATCTAATTTGTATCAGACTCACACATTTCAAATTATTCTCATGTAACATTTCATGAATAAAACACTTTCAACACAAAACCCTTTTAAAAAAAACTCTTCTAATCTGATATGAAAATACCTTAATATACTTTTTTTTATTTTAATAAAAAAAATTCAATTAATATATATCCAAATATTAAAATAAATATTTATACTTACTGAAAAATATATTCTTTAAATGGAATCCTATGATGATGTTAGGAAGTCATTGTCATAGTGTATGTTAAAAATTAAACATTACTTTTGGACATTTGTGAAAAAATTCAGTATAAAACACATAAATAGAATCCTTTTGAAATCCTTTTCATAAATTAAAAAAATATAAATGAGGTAAAATTCATAATCATTTTATATCCATATAAATATATATGTAAACTAATATCAAGAATATTCACATGGAGAAAAAGATGTGATAATAATATATTTAAACATTCAAGGTGTCCCATAAAACATTGAACATTTAAATAATAATAACAATAAAATAATAACTTTTAAAAAACATTAAATAAAATTAAAATAAATAAATTCCTTAAATAATAAGTAAAAGTGTAAATATATACAAATAATAAAAAAAGGTGGGTGTCTAATATCAAACTATGCCTCAATGAAAGGAGATTGAGACGAAGTCCCTTACATTGAGTCTGACTCATCACGTACAATCTTTATATTCATGAATAAAAAACATAGGTTAACTGTTTAATTTGACTAGGACCATTTTCTAGTTTATTTTTCTTTTTATATAACTTATTATCATTTTATAGAAACAACTTAATTATTTATGTTCACATCCTACATTTTGACGATATTCTGTACTTGAGTCCAAAATGACTTTTGTATGACATCTATAGTAAAAGTGGTAATTAGTCCATCCTATCTAGAATTAAATTAATGAAAAAATAATCAGTTATCTACATTAATTTTTCTTTAAAATACATCCATTACAAATGGTTAGGAAAAATTAACTATGTTACAATCATGGAGATGGTAAGGTGTATGTATGCATGAGTAACATTTTCAACATTCAATGATCATTATAGAAAGAGGGTAAGTATTATTTTTATCAAACTATCATAAAATTAATAATATCATATTAATCATTTAAATATAATTAAATATATATCATCCATGATATGTGGTGATCAAAAAATGAATGACATCGATTCGTGGAGGTGATAGGTCACACGTACACACGATGTTCATAAAAAGGTAAGAACATAAATGATATATTATTATTAAATACTGATAAATATTACATTATTATCATGTATAAAAATTAATTAAATCATTGAAACCAGTCATTAGAGGCTGTGATAGAAAATGAATTATATCGGGTCGTGAGGTGATAATCTGCCGTACACATAAACGACTAATTATTTTTCCATTTGATGGAGGTGGAGATGGAATGAGGTGATGATATTAAAACAAAAAAATCTTATTATATTTAGGATAATTGAGTTACTATTTCATCATAGTGGAATAATATTTTATGGAAAATGACGAGGTAATAAAATTGAAACTCTTTATTAAAAACAATACCTCTTCTTTAGACGATCTCCTTTGACTAGCAACATACAAACCCTATGTTGAGTGTTGTACAAAAACAAATACCTCTATAATGTGGGTTCTATTTCTAGTAATTGAATTGGGACGTTATTTTCTAAACCAAATAGTTTTGTAAGTGTCAATAAAAAGATAAAATGGGATTCCTTTTATAAGATAGGGGAGGGGAACTCTTAGATTTATTCAAAATATTATCTTAATATGTACTAAGTTCTATTGAAAATTTGTCCAAACTGTTACATAAAAATAAAAAATGATTATTTTGGGTTTAAATAAATGCATACAATTAAAATTAGGAATGTTTTCATTATTAGTTTTAATTATTATATTTTCTTAACTCCTTTAACTCTTAATATGATATCACGTAAATTATAATTTGAAGGTTAATATAAATACAATAAAATGTCAGAAATTTAATTAATGAGTAATTTGTGATATATTACGATTTATCTCAATCATTGGGATGAAATTTATGTTTTTAAAAAATTTATATCATTTAATAAAATATATTTATTTTAAAATATCTGTAATTTCAATTTTGATACTATTCATTACATGAATATTTAAAAATATCATAACAACAAGATAAATTGTAAACAAAACATATAAAACATCCCAAATATTTATAATTCAAATGAATTTTTTGGATGACATTAATACTCGAAAATTATATTTTTTGTATTTTTAATATAATTTATTTGATATTTATTTTAATTTAGCAATTACTACATCATCATTATGCAAGACATTAATTAATTTATTAAATAACAAAAAAATAACATATAATGATAAATATAAATATTTTAGCTTCAATAAAACTATTTACAGTCAATGTTATCCTCTATATTACCCAATATTAAAAATATTCAACTTGTTGAAAATAATAGTTTGCCAAAATTTACTTTTCTTTTGAATATTATATTATGAATGTAATAATCTCATCCACATGTCTTACAAAGGTCATAACTTCATCCCCAAGATGATTGTTTTTCAATAAAACTTAAATAATGAAATTAGGAAAAGTGTTGAGGTCATTGAATAATATTTATATTATGATGTTTACCCTTAATTACCGTATTTACCTTTAATCGTGTTAATAAATATATTGATAAAGTTAATATTCATATTTTCCAAATATAAAATTGAAAATGATCTAATTTTTAACTTTTTATTCCAAATAAGGATTCAATTTTTCCATATTCAAAACCTATAATTGGAATAAATTAATAAAAATTTAATAAAGTCGACAGATCAAGAAAATGAGTTTTTAAATTAAAAATATTCAAAAGTTCACAAAGGTTTTATATCCTATTTCAATGTGAAATTGATTCCAATGACCTAAATTGGATTAACTGATAAAAAATTTATTTAATTACACATTCAAACCTTTAAAAATATAATTTAACATAATTAATAAATTTTATGAAAAAAATTAAATTAAAATGCATTATTTTTTCACTATTCATCAAAACATGAATCTTATTAAAAAATAAAAATAATTCAACCAAAGTAGATTTTTATACTCTTATTTCAAATAAGAATTTTATTTTTTCAAATATAAATTATAAATCTTTATAAAATTAAACTTAAAACAAGGCTTCCATCAAAACGTGATAGAATTGTCTGTTTAGAAAAATACTTCTTTTTTTTGTAAAATTTTATTTACATTCATATCATTTATAGAAAACATATAAGTTGAAATTAAAAAATTATAATGAATATTTAATATATATATATATATATATCTCATTTATATAATCCACCGAGTGTGATTTGTTTATTTATTGGTATTAAACACACATGTTCATATTTAAATAGTTTCTTCAATAATCATTTACTTTTTAAAAAATATATGTTAATTTATAATAAATTGGTGACTGAAGTATTATATATAAATGTGTAAAAAATATTTTTTTTAATTTCATTAATAATATTCATTCCATATATTCTAACCACTAGGTTACAATAGTAACATTTATATAATAATATTTAGTTGTTCGTTTAAGCTCGATATGGTGTATCATATACACTATCAAATAGACTATTTTTTATTATAATATTAGGATGTTAAAATTGAAATACTACTGAAATAATTACGAATGTAATAAGACATGTGTAACTTATGAGGATATGATATGGGTGTATCTCTTAAAATTGTATTTGTCCATAATAGTATTTCTTCAATGCTGGGATCTTACAAGGGTGAAATGTAATGTTTAAAAACACATGATTAAAAGTTGGTTGATTCAAAGTGTATAGTGTTAAATCATTATTTTATTTGATGTTTTTGGACATATAGAATTAATTTTATCATTCATATCTCCCTCTAAAAGAGCCTCCATGGTTTTATAACCATGATGTTCTTTTGTTGTATTTTTTAGAAATAAATGTTGGATGTCTTGAAGTGCTGTTGAAAATATATATTGGATTAATTATAATGATTATATATGCTGATAAGTTGATCTTTTGGTGATGAAACATATATAATAAATGTTTGGATGTTATGAAGAATACACACATGGTTTAGTAGGTTAAGTATGATAATGTATATTGTAGATTGGAGTTGGATTGTTGGATTAAATAATTAATACATGGTGAAGGTAATGTAATGATTTTTATTATTAATAAATATATATTGTAATGAAACTATATAAGTCTGTTTTTCATGTTCAATGATGGAGAAGTTTGAAAATTAAACTACAATATATTTTATTGAATCTAGTTTTGGGTAGAATCCAAAGATTATAGAAAATGTAAGCATTAAAAAGAAAATTTGTTACTTGGAAAAAATTATCCTGTAATAAAGGAAAATATCATATGGGTAATATAAATGTTTAAAAGATTATGATGGAACTTAAAAGGAGTCATTATATACTTTTTATGTTTAATTTTGAACATCATAAGTTTAAATTGGACTTTATAAGATTCATAAATAAATTTATAGAATTTCCAAATTTAAAAAGTTTAATTTTAAGACTTTTTATGGTAGAACTGGACCTTTATAATTATGATTTCCTCGATTCATAGAGCTTATTAAGGAACCAAAAAAATTTCATCTAGGGGACTTTGAAATATTGTCTTAAGAACCTCACAAGGTTCATCGGTTTTGATACTGAGGTTCATTTCCTTTATAAAATTGGATGTTATGTCACATTATAAGCTAAAGTTTTTATGATTCATATATTTTATTATTCTCAGTGAATAAGTATCTAATTTTTACCCAAATAAATTTATTAATCAAAAAATATGTTTTAAACACTTTCAAAATTTCATTGAGTTAATTAATATGCTATCAATTGGAGATTATTCTATGAGATTACTGGGGATTATTTCATTATACCATAGTGGAAGTCATGGTGGGTGAGAAATGGAGAAATTAATAGGGATACTGTGAGGAGGATAGAAATTTAAAATTTTAATGTACCTATATAAAATGAGGGACCACAAAACAACAGTTTTGGTCTCCATGGAGGTCTTATAAAGGAGCAGGTGAAGTGAGTTCCGAGAGAATAACCTCATCTTGAAGGAAGGCAGGTCAAGTATCAATATTACAACTGATTAAGCGAAAAATGGAAGATAAGCTTGGCACGAGGTGTTTAAAAGGGTGTTCTACATTGATAATGGATATATCCTGGTCATCAGGACACCATGTCATGGTTTCGCTATGTTTATTTAATTATAAAGAATTAATTGGTGTATTTTTTTGAATAATATAAGGAATCATTTATAATGTAGATGGTAAGGATTGTGGGGAATTGGAGAAGAATATTTTTTGAGTGATTATTCTATTGAATTTATATTTTGTAATATTGAAAATATCTCATAAAGAGAAAAAAGATGTAACAAGAATTTAGGATGCATGAATAAAATAGATATCAAAACTAAAATGGAAGAATAATTTTTATATTTAAAATATGGAAGTATATCACACATGGAAATTTGGATTTTTTATAAGGCAATAAGAAGAAGATTATAAAGTAATTGATGCTTCTATATATTTTGATGTATATATATGTAAATACATATTATGAAATATTGAAGATATGGGTCACTAATGATGAAGAAGAATGAATAAACCCATAAGATTATTATTATTATCATATAAGATTCCCCTAAGTGAAGAAGGTTTGAGAAAAAGAGGATTATCAGTGATAAAACTAGTAGTTAAAGAAGATAAATATTAAATTTTGAGTGAATAATTAATCTCAATCCAAGGAAGTATTACTGTAAATCCAATTTGAGGAATATTTATACCAAACCCTCACCTTGTGGTGTTGATATCTTTTAGTGTGTGTAATTAGTTTATTAGATTGGATTTTAATACTCCATTAACACAATGATGAGGATACAGAAAGATATAATTACACTAAAGATTATAGAGAGACCCACATGTTTATAAACTATTTATCATCATCTTGGTGCAGCGCATGAAGGATAATAGAAGGAAATGTGCTTTTGGTGAGGAGTGATTGATCCATAAATCCATTTTAATGAAGTTTCCCATAGTGTAGAGTAATCCTGACAAAATTGATATCCACCAAACTAGTATAGTAGTGTATTTTGAATCATTAACACTTTTTAAATTTATGATCCTTATATTTAACCCATTTTAGTGAACCGTTTATAAATCCATATATATTTTAATGATTTACATTTATACATATCAATTCATTAGTTGTCATTGTTTTGAGTAAGAATTATCATAAAATCGGTTAAACAATGTTCTGTCTAACATTACAATAATATCTAAAGGATAAAGATAAACAAATAAAAAAGATAAATGGTTTAGTCTTTCTCATACCCCAATTACCTCCCCCCAAAATATGTATTTGGTTTGTAAAAATTGGTATTATTGTAAAAAAAGTTATATTTTAGACTTCATCCTCAAAGATTGTTTTTTGTACATTAATAGACGCAATGATCAAGCCACTATTCTTTAATGAAACAAATTTCTATAGTTATAAATGGAGGGTTTTTTATATAGGCATGTAGTGAGGATGATGGTGAATATGTTCAATGTGATGCGCACATGATGAAGCATAGTGAATGGGTTTATAGTGATATAATACAAATAATTACCAATATATGTATCTTACGTGATGTGTATTTGAAAACCATTCATTATACTATTTCTTATAATATTTAAAAAAAATTAGAAGATATATAGAATTATGGTGGAAGTGAGAATGGTTGTAGAAACCTTTTTAAGATAAGATTAAAAATCTTGTAATAATGAGAACCCTTGCACTAATCCATATGAAAATTTACATATGACTAAATGAAAGAAGATATAAAGATTCATTTTGATGATAAATTTACTATAGTAGATGTAAAAAAATCGAATTTTATCATTATATTAGATTCTAATAATGTTTTGGATGATCCTTGAAAATTTGAAAATCCAGAGTCTCCCATGTAGGCTTATATAAATAGAGACTATAATATTAACATATAAATCATATAAATTTCACATTCCAGAAACATGCTCATGTATAAAACAATAAAATATCTAGTCCATAAAATAAAATGTGGATCAAGGGGAAGTTTTTCATAATGAATACTATTTATTTATTGAAGATTTACATAGGTAGAAAAATAGGCTAAAGAGAGTTTATGTTAATTAAGTTTATAAATAAAAAAATAATGGGAGAAACTATGAATGATTAAATTGATAGAATTTTATCTTTTCCACCTGATGTTTGATATAAAGTGACCATAAAAAATTAATTCAAATAAAATATACCCCATAAAATGGTACATATTAATGAAAGGTGAAAATGTTAGTGTAAATCTAGATCAAGAATTTTTTTTTGTTTTCATAGGTAAAATATAAGGATGAAATATTCATGGATCTTTTGTCGCAGTTCATATTTATTAAGGTAAATAAGAATATAAAGGTTACCTCTAAATTATACTCAATGAGTGAAGTAAGAATAATTCCAAATCTAAAATATGATATAAAAATAAAGATACATGAAATGTTTATATGTAAAGAGTCTAAAAAGAAGATAGTTATTAAATTATACTTATGATTAAGGTTAGGATACACATTGGGCTTGATTTTAAAATCCATATATCTAAATAGTAGATGAGGTCTTATTGGGTTGACATCTAAATAAAAATTATACCATATGAGGTATGATATCTATATAATATGTTTTAAATTCTCTTACCCTGATCATATATAAATAAATTTTAATATGAAGGGAACCAAGTAAATCCTAAATAAATCCTATATTCTTAGGAAATATGAGGGCCTATGTTGATTCACTCATGACACCCTCTTAAAAGGAATTAAATAAACTCTATAAAATAAATAAAAAGGAGGAAGTTAATTTAACTGTAGGAAAGAAATATGATTATTGGAATAAAGTTTCATTAAGTAAAAATATGTCATAGATAAGCCTTATAGATATTCAAGTTGATAATTATGAGTAATTATTAATTGGTTTCATCAATACCACTATAATGGACAAGAACATGATAGGTGGAGTTATTCCATTGTGGGGAAATAAGCATAAAAATGATTTCACATTAGGTGAACTAATGGAAGAAGCCTAAATTGGTAGGATGATTCTCCCACTAGAATATATGATTTTGACAATGATGGGGAGGAATTCTGTATAAGGTATAAAGATTATTTTTTTACACATGTTTTTATGAAAAATAACTCCATTATAATGACAGGGATAAAAATTAGAAAAAAAGGTCTATACCACAATAAAAAACTAAATTTTTAACCTCAATGATGTTATATGAATGTCTATCCCTATGAAATTAAATATTTAAACTTATTGATTTAATGTGATATGTGATGAAGGGGAAAATATGATATGTGGTGTCATTTTGATGAAATAGAGCATGTGATTAGTCAAAACAGAACATAAATATAGAAAAGTGGTATCCTTATTTTAATTAAAAATTATTTTTGATAAGTATTTGATCAGTATAAAAAAGTGGTTTCAAGAAAGCACTATGTGATCTTAAGATAAATAAAAAATTAAATTATGAAGGGCCAAGCTTTGTAAAAATGGATAGTATCAAATCCTTATCTGGTATATCTAGTGGTATCAAGACAAATATATTGATTCAAATATAACTATAAGATATATCAATATATATATACATATATTGTGACATCATACCCCTAATAAGAATAAAAAAAATAATTAAAATAAGTAGCAACATGCATGTTTTTCAGTATTGATCGATTATTATACTAAAAATTGGTATTTGGTGATGGGTTTTATAGGATGCCAAAATTTTATTCAAAGAAATAAGCATTAAAAAATGGTGTCTTTGAAATAAAATTTATCTCATATTTAATGATAGAACGATGGAGGAATTTTAGAGGAGTTTATTATATGAACTTAAACACTATTCCATCCTTATCTAGAAAGGGTAAATACCAATTTAGAATGGTTGAGGGTAAAAATATTGGTATCATATGTTTTTCATGGGAAAATAGTATCACTTTATTTAATAATCATATAATATGTTAATGTGAAGTTTCTTATTATTGATACATTGGGTTTGGAATGATTATAATGAAGTCTAGAAGTTCTTCTTGATGGATGAAAGGTCCTGAAGTTGTTCTATAGTATTTCTGATTTAATCAAGATTTTGGATAAATTAAAAGAATATAGAAAAGGTAAAAATTAGAAGATCATTTTTTTACTATAAATAGTTATCCTATAGTAAAGGAAATTATCGAAAGAGTAATCTTAATATTAGGAAGACTAAACTTGAAATTTAAGGGATTCATTAGGTATTTTGTAATAGTAATCTAGAAAATCATATAGTTGAACTAGACTTCATAATGTTCATAAAAAATTTTGTGATTTTAATAAAAATCATAAGGTTAGTTCATTCACTTCTTAAGGTTGATGGGGAACTTCATAAGGTTGGTTTCCTATATTAAAAAAGTTTAATGGGGAACCACATATGTTTTATTAAGGGGACATCATAAGTTCATTTAGTGAACCTTGTAAGCTTCATCAAGAAAGTTTCTATGTTTCTTTAAAATTTCCAAATTTTTAATCAATTGATAGTCTAAGGGGATTCTCATAAGGTTTATTCTATGTGATGTTTTCATTGAATTGATAAATAGTAAAGATCAAAATAATTTTATTAATCATAAAATCTGATTAATGAAATTTCTAATTAATCAGGTAGGGAATCAAGTGGATATAAAATAGAGATTATGATAGTGTTTTACTAGATATTCTATTATCATAATGAAACATATTCCGTGGAGGGGGTAAAAAAAAAAAAATTAGAGGACCTCGCCCAGGAAGATATCTTTTTTTTATTCTAATATAACTATATAAAATACGGATCCAAAACATTATTTTATTGGTCACCATTGAGTAAATTTATATGATTATGTGAAGAGAGAGCCTATAATAGCACCACACTATAGAGGAAGTAATGTTGACCATCGAGTTTCCTAGAGATGAATAGGAAAAAACCATGTTATCATGGTGATAGGAATTTTGAAATTAATTTTTAACGGAGAAACACTATGTCATGGTCATCATTGTAACATACCATGGTTTATCTTGGCTTTGTCAAATGTGATGAATAAATCTATAGATTTTCTATAGTAATAGAGACTATAATTTATAAGGAATCTCTCAAGGATTGTTTATAATTAAAGAATAATATTTATTTGTTCTTATTCCACGAAGTGTCAATATTTATAAATCGTGAAAATATATCATGAAGAGATAATAGGATGGAACAATAATTAAATAGAGTTAAATCTAAGAGGTCATAAAAAAAAGATTTAAAGAGAATTCCCATATTTAAAATATGGAAATATATCTCATGTGGATCTTTAGTTTTTCTCTATGAAAGGAAGATAAATAACTGAAAGGCATGGATGATACTATTGATCTTGATATATTGATATGTTTAAGTAAGAGAAAAATAATATAAATTTTTTAATATTTAATATATATTTCCAAATAGGATAAGAAAATGAAAGTGAGAAATAGTATATTTTAGAGATCATATATGCTTCCACCGAGTAAGGAAGACATAATATAAGGAGGAGTACTTGTACTACAACTAGTGATTAAAAAAGATAAATAATATAATTCTATTGTGGAATAATTATCCTTTAGTGGAATTAATATTGTTTCTATTATTTGAGTATGGAGAAAACTCATCCTTCACCTCCTGGTGTTGATATCATCTAGTTTAGAGAATGAATGCATAAGACATGGATTTTAATACCGAATAAACAGAAATTTTAGGATACATGAATCTATAATTCTATTGAAAATAAAGTATAGATTAACATGTCTATAAACTATTAATGATTATACTATAATAGTGTGTGATGGAGAAAATATGGCGGTGTGCCTTGGGTAAGGAGTGATTAAGCCCTAAAACCATTGTAATAAATGGTTCCTTAGAATAGAGTCACTATAACCAAATATTTATCCATCGAACTAGTATTTTAGTAAATTCTAGAGTATTAACACATTGTCCATTTTTAGTCCTTGGATATATCCCTTGGTGGTGATTCAAGTATAAATCCATGCATGATTTTCTTTCATAGAAATCTATTCATTATTGGTGAGGCTATCTAGAAGAATAATAATGAATTAGGCTAAACACAATTCATAACAATATGGGAATAAGATCCTTAGGAGAAAGGAAAAAAATACCCCCAAGTCTATTCAGAAGTAAAATACTCAGACCATTTATTAAATACAAATAAAAACAGAAGTAAACAAAGAAAAGGACAAAGGAACATAGCTATCCCATATCCAAATGATTGGATCAAACTAAAGTAGTCGAGTACAGTTCATAATTATCATACCCCTCATCATACCCATAATAATATTCATCCTCCGCGTTAGCCGATTCCCACTCTTAAGTCGTATTATATGGCTTCAACAATTTTAAATACTACTTCCTGATCTTTTGTTCCTCTAAAGAGAGCTTCTCTTTATAGACTTGATTGTCAACACATCCCATTTTAGAATCAAGGGAATTCCCCTATCCCTTTTGAAAGGAGGCCTAGTGTAAATCGGTTTCGGCGGATGCGAATTATCTTTCCTTGGTTGTCTCATTGGTGGAGTATTCATGGCCCCTTCAATCGTGGACATCCTATTTCTTCTACCTTGGACGATGTCCGTATTTTATGGTGGTTATGAAAGAGACCTGAATTTTTCAACCATCATCTTTCATCCCCAAATTACCCTATAAAGAATTTAGATCCCCTCCTCCCATCATCTGAGGGTGCATATTGTGATCAAATTGGGTGTGACGTTGAGAGATTCCCGGACCAACATAAGTCTCCTTCTCCAATACCTCCTTTACATCTCCTCCTTTATTGGTGGATGCAGCCTGTAAAACTACACGATTGATCACTTGGGGAGGTTCCCTCACTGGTGGTATCTCCTCATGCTCCAGACATACAAATCTATTTTAGTTCATAACTCCACAAGAGGTATGAGTACAAATTCTATTAACCCCATATTCACCATCTACATTGTCCAAAGGCCCCACAGATAAAGGAACCAACTGCAGATGACACGCATTACCGTCCAAAACATATTGGGACCCAACTCCAAGGCTACCCTTTAGTTTGTCAAAAACCTGCATCATTCTTGGATTCAGAGTCACCTGCACCTCCTTCATACCACATGAAATACTCGGCGCAGTAGTGGGAAGAGTCTACCTCATCTCTTAATCCACATTTCTATCAATTTTTTCGTGGTGTCTCTAGTTTTTACAATAACTGACTATCAACTATGTGTTATGCATTAAGCATAACAAGTATTATATAGAACTATATGGGATCATTCATTTTATTGGGGGTATCATAAATCATTTTTACCTAAAAGAAGATTAGATATGTGTGATAGTTCATAATATTATTGATTCATAGGATAGAGTGTTGTTCCTTCTTGATGAGGAGGATGTTATTGGGTTGATTATTGTAAATTTATTACTTTTTCCATATAGACTAATACATCAAATGAGAATTATGGTATGGGTAAATTATATTCTCTGTTTAATATTGTTTTTAAATTTAATTTTATATTTTATTATATATATATTTGTATTACTTGAAATATAAGGACTCGATTGTTTATAAAAAATAATATCAGGGTACTTCCCTATAATGCCCCGACCCCAGTTACCCTAAGTCAGTGCATTATTACATAAATTTGGCATGATCACAAAAGATCATCTCTCGAAAGACTGATTTGGTTAGTAGCCTTGTAAACACTAGATACATTCATAAGTTTTACATTACATTATAAAATGAAAAACTAAAAAAAATTGTATCCATAGACCACACTCATATCCCCTCAGACTATCCTTGCAAGTCTGTCATAAAATACTTCTTCACATCCTGGGAAAAAATAAAACCTAGAAAGGGGTGAGCGCAGATGCTCGGTAAGGAAACAAATATAGTGGAAACTTTCATAGATAAGCATAAACATTTAATGAAATGTATAAGACAAAAAAAATCATTTTAAACATGAAATTAATCATAATATATAAAAAAGAAAATCAAATAATGCCATTTACTTATTCACATGGATATTATACTAGTCAAATAATCACATGAAATATTAAATAGCCACTTTTATAATGATGGAATGCATAATGCCAGACATTCATAACCACATATTCATGGCCTTGTTCCAAGGTTACAAATAAGATTTTTTCAAGGCCTTGTGCCAAGACAGTAGTTTGTCTCATGAGACCTACCGATGCATCAAGGAGCTATAGCGAGCTCCACCCATCACTTATTATGTTCAATCTATTCCTCATATAAAAAGGTTTAAACATAACATAAACATTCGTATTAAAACTAGCATATGAAATGTCAATACTTTATCTTTAAACCATGAATGGTGTAAAAATAACACATCCACAGTCAATCATATCACAAAACATTCAATATAATATGGAAGTTTTGTATCATAATAAATCAACTTCAAATAAGTTTA
Organism: Viscum album; assembly: GCA_963277665.1. Taxonomy (NCBI): domain Eukaryota; kingdom Viridiplantae; phylum Streptophyta; class Magnoliopsida; order Santalales; family Viscaceae; genus Viscum; species Viscum album. Next base: position 817,965,833 of record OY728162.1, read on the forward strand.
AAATCCATCAAAGGATGTTAACATAGAAGAAATCAAAACTGTTTGAGAGGAACATCTCTTTCTATTTTGAAATCATTTAAAAGCCACATAATTTTAGAAGAAAACATTTATTTTGAAAACATTCTTATAAGCTTGTAAGGGAATTTTCAATGGTGTTATAACGGTGGAAAATATCTGCGCCCTCTGTATAAGTTAAAAAAACATTTTTACCTTAATTTTGTCGAAAAGGTCATAAAGTACATTGTTTGTAAAATGTTTGAAAGATTACTTTAAAAACATATAAGGTCAAATAAGGGTACAAATGACTTTAAACCATTTTCTAGTAAATAGTAAAAATGTTTTGAAATACATTTTTATGAAACATGGATGTGGATGATAAAGAGGTCCTAGTAGATAGTTACATATAAACAACCTTGGATAATGAAGAGATTGTGAAATAAACTCTTACCTTGTAATTTTACTTGGTCAAGGTTACATTAAAATCATGTATAATAGTTAAATAATTGTTATTAAATTATACAAGAATCATATACATAAATATGATATAATATATTATCTTCTAATATTTCTTTGTTAATAATATTTTAGTGTTATCGTCGTTTCGGGTGTTAACATAATCATTTTCTTTTATGTGTTTTGTTACATAAGTCGTGATTGTTAGGGATAGGTGGTATATTATTCATATCTATAAAGATATCAAGTCCTTAAACATTATTTTGAATCATCAAATTAATATTATTTTTGAATGGTTGTGATGGGAAAACGAATCTTATCACGTTCGTGGAGACGTTATACTGTATGTACGCACGAGCGACAATATCATTCTGTTGATATTAAAATCGTATATTATTGGATGGTTTACCATATATAAAGAATAACTATAATGTTTTATTTACTATTTACATCATTTATACTCATTATTATACCCATCCAAATGATGAAATATTTGAATAACAAACTACACCACGACGTGGAGACGGTAAGTCGTACGTACGCATGTGTGGTGACTTTTTCATTCATAGGATGGATAAAAAAAATGAATATGGTTGTACCATTTTTATAATGACATAAAAGTATATAGAATATATTGGATTTATTATTTTATAATGTAAACCACAAAGGAAGAGGAAGTGGAAGAAGAAAAAACAAGAAAGAGCTAATGAAATATTTATCTCTTCTTCGGGTTATTCCTTTTGATTTGATCAAAAGGGCTCCTTAGGTTGGCTTTATAACAAAATTAAGGCCTATATGATGAATTGAGGGAAGTTGAGAGGATATTTGGGTAGGTTTTGTCTGATCCAAAAGGCATTGAAGGTGTGAATTTTAGAGAAGGGAATGTTACCTTTAATAAGAGGGGTGAGGGGCACTTTAGGAAAAACTTGAAATATTATTTTATAATAAATTCATATTTGGTTTATAATTGCTCCAAAGTGACTTATTTCAAGTCTAAGTTGTGGATGGGTCGACATCATTTCAACCAATATATTTTAGACAAGTTTGGGTCACTATATTAACCTTATATTTTAGATTTAACTATTAGTTAATTAGCTTGACATTAACCATGTCTCTTTGTATTTTTATATTATATGGTTAATAAACATACAATAACAATCTAAGAGAACCCCAAGTTGTTAATTATTAATATATATATCCTTATCTATTCATTTTATGAAACCTTGTATTTTTAGGAATAATATATAAATAAATAATATAAAATTTGTTTTAAAAACTCTTTTATCACAATTTTGACACTATTTGTTATTCTATTTTTTTCTATATTCATAACAGCATTATTACATTGGAAAAAATTAATTTAATCAACCCTAACATGTAATATGAACCTATAAAATTATTTAATTCAAAAAAAGTCTCAAATTACATTTATTTGGTTATTTAAAATATCAATTATTTAAATATTTAATTAATAAGGTAATAACAACATCATCATTATGTCATAAATAATCAAAATTATTTAATGTCTAAAAATTAAAAATAAAATATCTTTATGTTTTAAATATTTTTATCTTTCTAATGATTATTTATAGTCTATTTTATCTTAGGTCTAACCCTGTAATAGAAATAGTTTAGTTATTAAACTTTGAATTTAACACTTTTAACTCTTCTTTGAATTAAATAATAATAAATTTCGTAATCTAATCCAAGAGGACCTAAATGGTCATATTTTATTCTTAAGGTTGTTTTTTGTTGAGATATACTTATCCAATAGAATTATGACATGTGTTTGGGTAAAAATAATATCATGTTTACCTTTAATTGCCATATTTACTTTTAACCGTGGTAAATAAAAGTAAAAAGTTACTATTCACCAAAAATTATTTTCATTTCATTAAACCAAATTTTAGTTACTGATATCAACCGGGTCTCTCAGATCTTTGAAATTCAATTCACCGAGGCGGTAAAATTATGTTTTATGCAAATTTTCAAATGCTCCTAGGAGGTGGGTAAAAAACGGTAAAAAGTCAGTAAAAGTTTATATATCTAAACTTATTATAAAATGACTCCAATGAATTACATAGAACTTATATAGGTATTATGTATATATTTTTAACTAATATAAATTTAAATAAAATAAGTAATTATTTAAATAAAAAGTTGGTTTTATCCCATAACACAGTGTTTTTTACTATTCATCAAAAATTAAATGTTTTCAGAAAAATATCAAAAACTCACCATAAGCTATTTTAGATATTCCGAATTCAAAAATGAATTCCATTTTGAAAAATAAAATTTATAAAATTTCACAAAGTGGGTATAACTATTCATAACGGCTAGTTTGATTGGTCGTGGTGTGTTAGAATCTCGAAGTTGCGTACAATGTAAGCTATTGCATTATTCAAAGATAAACGTATTGTGGATGTTTGGGGTGTTATATTCTCCCCTCATTCAAAAAAATTCATCCTAAAAATTTCTAGAATATTACTGCTTAAAAATATTGGGGTGGTTCTTCATCATATGTTCCTCGGGTTCCCATGTTGCCTCTTCCATCTTATGGTTTCTCCGTAGAACTTTTACCAGACGAGTCGTCCGGTTTCTCAACACTTGCTCTCTGGTATCAAGAATTCTAATAGGATCTTCGCAATAAGATAGATCGGCTTCTAATTCTAATTCTTCATAGGTGAGTACATGCGTTGGGTTAGGGATGTATTTTCTCAACAGTGATACGTGGAACACATCATGAAGTTTGGAGAGACTTGGCGACATTACAAAATGATAAGCTACAGCCCCAATTCGTTCTAGAATTTCTAAAGGTCCGATGTACCTGGGACTCAATTTACATTTCCTACCATAACGTATAACTCCCGTCCATGGAGATACCTTTAATAAAACATGATCCCCAACATGAAATTCCAAATCCTTCCTTCGGTTATCGGCATAGCTCATTTGGATTATTTTAGCTGCTTTGATGTGGGTTAGGATAAAATTTACCTTTTCAATTGTTTCCTCAACAAGTTCTGGGCCAACAAGTTTTCTTTCACCAACATCATCGCAACAAGTTGGTGTGCAACATCTCTTTCCATATAACGCTTCATATCGTTCCATCTAAATACTTGACTACAAATCCATTTTTTTCATTTTCTAATAAGTCGCTTTAAGTATTAGGGGTTACCAAACATTTCAAAAGGATTGAACAAAAAACAACAATGCATCCACGATATTTAAATTTCAAAATTCAAAATTCATCATCACCCATCTGTCATCTCGAGTCAAGTGCCTTCCTCGAGTCGTACACCAATCGCATCGACCATCAAGACCATACGCCTCCCATCATCACAATGCTTGCAAGACAAATTCACCATCTTCTCATAGGAGTCCACATCATCACCATCACAATCATCATCCCTGGTCCATTTCCAAATCAACGGAGAGCCCTTCCATCAGAGTTATTCGTCACCGATATAAACATTCATCATCTCCTCCATCTTCAACGAACACTACGTCGATCTCCGAATACTGTCATTGACCAACCGCATCAAAACACCACCGTTGTGGGTAGCCAACATCCACCACCAGAACAAAACTAGAACAAAACATTACTAGATAATTGATAGAAAAATTCACCATAAAACCCTCATAATATAGATCCAAATCATGTTGCACAGTATGCATCTTCATCCTCCATGACCCACCTCCCATAACCACAATGAAACACTGCTCCAGAACCGACTCGTAGAGGCCCAGAGGGTCTCGGGGTCAGGGCAGGGAAAAGAGCAGCAGATGCCTCTATAAAGGAATCACGCCAGGAATGGAACCAGAATCCAAACCAAGAGCAAGCCAACACGAGAGTGCTTGAAAACCCTCCACCCCATCCAAAAAAATTCCAATACCATAGAGTAGCATTTGCTCCATATCGGACCTGGAGAGGCGCGACGGAACATGAGGTCAGAGAGGGGAAGAAGCGGCCGAGGGCTTCAGCAACCACCATCGTCCCTGTGAGAAAAACACAAAATGTCTGCACCACCTGAAAGAAGAGATCGACGCCATGAAGAGAGGAACGGAACCGGGGAAGGGAAGGAGAGGGAACGATGCGCCGACACGCCACCCACAATGAATACTTTTCTAGAATTTTGATGTAAAATGGGATTCATGATGAGAAACAATCGATAGGCATACATCATGTAGTCTTAAAACATCATTATTATATAGTCTTTCTAGTCATTCAAGTGGTAAATCTCTCGTATTACAAGAAAATGAGATTTCTTGGTAAGACGATCAACAATGACCCATATTTCATCATTCCCTCTAGGAGTATTTGGTAGACTCATGACAAATTCCATCGTAATATTATCCCATTTACACTCAGTTATGGGAAGATGTTTCATGAATCCTCCTGGATATTACCTTATAGCTTTCACTTGTTTAAAAACCATACATCTTGACACATAATCTCCAATCTCCCTCTTTATTTTATCCCACCAAAAATGTTCCTTCAAATCTCTATACATCTTGGTTCTCCCAGGCTGTATAGAAAAATTGCATCTATGAGAATCATCCAACAATTCTATTTTAATATCAGGTATGTTAGGAACACAAAGTCTCTTCCCATATTTCAAAATTCCATATTCATATATGAAGTCACTCAATCTCCCATCATTCACATCTTTAATCTTCTTTCGAAACTCCTTATAATCTACCTAAGAACTTTTTATCCTTTCTAGTAAAGATGGTTTGGCAACCATTTAAACAATTATCGATGTTTAAGCTTCCATGGTTATTCCCAAATCCATTTTCCCTAGATCCATGAAAATATGATCCCTTTCAACTCTCATCTTGTTCAAAACTTCATGATCCTTTATGCTCAAAGCATATTCTCTAGTAATGTTTTGTCAAGGCCTTGTGCCAAGACACTAGTTTGTCTTCTGAGACCTACCGATGCATTGAGGATATATGGTGGGATAAAACCATCAATTACAAAGTCCAATGTATTCCACATATGAAAATGTTTAAACATAACATAAGCATTCGAATTAGAACTAGCATACGAAATGTCAATACTTTATCCATAAACCATTTATGCTGTAAAAATAACACATCCACCATCAAACATATAACAAAACCTTCAATACAATATGGAAGTTTTGTATCATAATAAGTTAACTTCAAATTAGCTTAAAATCAATCAAAGGATGTTATAATAGATGAAATAAAAATTATTTGAGAGAAAAATATCTTTCTATTTTGAAATCATTTAATAGTCACATAATTTTACAAGAAAAATTTTATTTTGAAAATATTCTTATAATCTTGTAAGGGAAGCTTCAATGATGTTATAATGGTGGAAAATATCTGCACCCTCCGTAAAAGTTAAAAAAAGATTCTTACCTTAATTTTGTCGACAAGGTCATAAAGTACAGTGTTTGGAAAACGAAGGAAAGATTCCTTTAAAAATATATAAGGTCAAATAAGGTTATAAATGACTTTAACCCATTGTCTAGTAAATAGTAAACATTATTTGAAATACATTTTTAAGAAACCAGGATGAGACTGATAAAGAGGTCCTAGTAGATAATTACGTATAAACAACCTCAGATAATGAAGATATTGTGTAATAAACCCTTACCTTGTACTTTTCCTTGGTGGAGGGTATGTTAAACTCCTGTATAATAGTTAAAACTTTGTTATTAAATTATATAAGAATCATATACATAAATATGATATCATATATGATCCTCTAATATTGATTTGTTAATAATATTTTAGTATTATCATCGTTTCAGGTGTTAACTTACTCATTTTCATTTATGTGTTTTGTTACATAATCCATGTTTGTTATGGATAGGTTGTATCTAATTAATATTCATAATGATATGAAGTCCTTAAACCTTATTTTTAATCATCAAATGAAAATTAGTCTTGAATGGTTATGATGTGGAAACGAATTTTATCTCGTTCGTGGGGATGGTATTCCTTATGTACACACGAGCGACAATATCATTCTTTTGATATTAAAATCATATATAATTGGATTCTATATAATATATAAAAAACTATTATAATTTCATATTTATTATTTACATCATTTATACTCATTACTATACCCATCCAAATGTTGAAATGTTTGAATAACAAACAACACCACAACGTGGAGACGGTAAGTCGTACGTACGCACGTGTGTAGACTTTTTCATTCATATGATGGATAAAATAACTAATATGGTTGTAAAATTTTTATAATAACATCATAGTATATATAATATACTAGAGTTATTATTTTAGATTGTAAAAAACAATGAAATAGGAAGTGGAAAAAAAAGAACTTGAAAGAGGTGATGAAATATTTACCTCTTCTTCAAGTTCTTCCTTTTGATTTGATCAAACGGGCTCATTAGGATGGCTTTATAACTAATGTAAGGCCTATAGGATAAATATATGGAAGTTGAGAGTATATTTGGTTAGGATTTTGTGGATCCAAATTTCTTTGAAGGTGTGAATTTTAGAGAAGGAGAAGTGCCCTTTTATAAGAGGGGTGAGGGGAACTTTTGGAAACGCTTGAAATATTATTTCATCATAAATTCATATTCAGTTTATAATGGCTCCAAAGTGACTTATTTAGAGGACAGGGTGTGGATGGGTCTAAATATTTTCAACCAATATATTTTAGACAGGTTGTGGTCACTATATTAACCTTATCTTTTAGATTTAACTCTTAGATATTTAGTTTGACATTTACCATAGCTCTGTTTATTTTTGTATTATACGGTTAATAAACATACAATAACAATCCAAGAGAACCCCAAGTGCTTAATTATTAATATATATAACCTTATCTAAGTCATTTGGCCGAACCTCAGATTTATAGGAATATTATATCAATTAATAATATAATATTTGTTTTAAAAACACTTTTATGTCAATTTTGACACTATTTGGTATTTTGTTTTTTCTAAATTCATAACAGCATTATTACTTAGAACACAATTAGGACATGTGTTAGGGTAAAAATAATATCATTTTTACCTTTAATTACCTTATTTACTTTTAATCGTGGTAAATAAAAGTAAAAAGTTACTATTCAACAAAAATTATTTTCATTCGTGGAATTGCATTTTACTTAATGATATCAATCGTGTCTCTAAGATTTTTGAAATTCAATTCACAGAAGTGGTAAAATATCATTTTATGAAAATTTTCAAATGCTCATAGGATGTGGGTAAAAGATGGTAAAAAGTTCAATAAAATTATATATATATAATCATATTATAAAATGACTGCAATAAATTACATTAAAATTATATAGGTATTATATATCTATTTTTACCTAATATAAATTTAAATAAAATAACTAATTATTTAAATAAAAAGTCGATTTTAACCAATAATGTTGTGTTTTTCACTATTCATCAAAAATTGAATGTTTTTAGAAAAATACAAAAAAAATTAACCTAAGCTAATTTAGATATTCCAAATTCAAAAATGAATTCCATTTTGAAAAATAAAATTTATAAAATTTCAAAAAGTGGGTATTACTATTCATAACGGCTAGTTTGATTGGTCGTGCTGTGTTAGAATCTCTATGTTGCGTACAACGCAAGCTATTGCATTATTCAAAGGGAAACATACCATGTAAGCTTAGGGTGCTACATTCCCCTTTACATACTACTTTTCATATATCCAAACAACTCTATAAATTTATAGAGCATGTATTTTTATTACAAGAGCACTATTAACTACCATTGACCTCTGATATTTGTGGACATGATTATTTGATAACAATATTTATAAAATATTTCCTAGAGATTGTTGTTATAGTGTTTTTAGGGATTTGAGTGATAAAAATTTCTTTTATATAAGCTAATATTTCGGTCAATAAATTCAATTCAATTTAATTTATAATTTATTCATGTTTTTTATAAAATAGTTTGATTTATATATTTTTTTAATATAAAAAAATTTATGTGTATGTATTTAGGTAACCAAAATTTATCTCTTCAAAAATAATTACTATGGTTGATACCGAAAAAATGAACACATTCCTAAAATATTTCATAATAAAGAGATTATGTGTTTGATGCTTCCATATTTTGATAGGTATGAGAACAAGTTTTATGATGATTTCATAATTCATAAAACTATAAATACTAAAATAACTTAGGTTGTAATATATTGTATTTATTTACCCATAAATTTTTTTTATATTTTGTGGCTCAATAAAATCATTACTTACTTGTTATACTTCATAAAGTGTGATGTGTAATAAAAAATTAAATTAATATTACTGAAGTAAGTTTTACAAATTTAATTCTACTATATTATTATAACTCCATCCAATTTTGAATTTTTTTTATATTCAAATAGGTCCTAAAAGGACTAAAACATGTTTTCGAAAAATTTACGACTAGGAAAATAAAATATGTTTTCCCATGGTGAATTTTATTTTACATGTAAGTTTGTTTAGTAACCACATAGATTGGTATTTTCAATTCAATTTTTTTAATTTAAATTTCATCATTAACATGGAAATATAGATTATAGGTCATATGTTTTGAGATGTATGTTTGAAATAAATTCAATTTTAATAATTTTAATTTTTAACAACGTTATATTCTTCCAAAAAATTTCTTTTTATATATCGTATAATTATATTGATGTTAACTGTTAGATAGTTTAATTACTTTTTATATTATTTTGATGATAGTAACTCATTTAGTATAAATTTTTTGAATTATGTTTGAGATTAGGTAGAATATTTTATAGTTTTAATTATATTTTACGTAATTTTTATAGGTTTTTAAAATAATTTCAATAGTGACATGGAAATTATAATGTTGTTGTATTTATAATAATGTTGTAATACAAAATTTTAATTTTGAATTGTTATTGAAATATTTTATATTATTTTTCTACCATATTGTTTTTTCTTCAAATGATTCCATCATAAAAGTTTTATTGTATTATTTTTCTAAAAACTTCTTTCAAAAAGAACATTTTTCCTATTGATTTCGAAAATAACCAATGTTAAAAATGAAATAACTAGTTATTTCATTTTTGTTTCCAAAAAATAATATTAAAATGGACATTATAATCATTATTTTTAAATATTGATGTTAAATATGAAATTCCATGTTGGTTTTTTTAAAATATGGAATAACTGAGTATTGTTTCATTATAAAGGCATATGCAATATTGGTTATACACAAAAAACATATTTAAAATCATATAAGTTGATAAAAAACATATTTGAAACAAGTTAAAAATGAAATTGAGACTATTTTTCAACATTAGTTATAATAATTTATGTAAAATATATAGTTACTACCTCACACAAAAGGATGGTATGATGATAAAAAGTGAAAACATGATATGTATAAATGCCCTTTATACACTAGGGGTGGTTTTTTTCCTGAGATAGATTATGAAAAAAAAATCTTTTCATTCACATTTACATTTATTTCAACGAAATTTTATTTAGAGTTTTAATGGGAGATCCTTAATCAGATATACACCATCATCAAATGTGTTTAATTATATTTTAGGTAAAATTCAACCAAAGTTTCATTAAAAACATTTTGATACGTAAATAAAAACATAAGTACAAATATTTACAATAAATAAATTAATATCAAAGCATCATAGGAAAGTAGCTATGGGACTATGGTTGGAAGATCTAGGATCCCTATACGAATCAATCCACAATAACAATCATATCCAGTTCCATATCCATGTTCATATTGGAGGATTTTAAAATTGAAAACCTATACTACTGGGGATAATGTATATCCATAGTTTTATCCTATACTAGTGATGAGGAAAATAGGGAGATTGGACTCATAACATACCTTTTTACATATTTAAGGAACCTTCTTATGTACTCATGATTTCCCATGATGGTTTCCAAAATTAACAGATTTATGTTTTTTAAAATTAAATATAAAAAATAGACTCTTGATCCAATAGAAACCATCATTTATAACAATTCTAAATTTAATCATTTAAAATATAAGAGAAAAAATACACCAAAGTAGTTAACCCATGTAAAAAACACATTTAACTAATTAAAACATTCATTTATTAATTTATATATCAAATAAAAACATCTTAATAATGTTTTACAATCCATATTAAGTCAATACACTGAAAATCCATTCATCAATTTTATCTCAAAATCATGCTTATCAATTTTATGAACACTATATGTGAGTCTTTCAAAAAAATACAATTTATTATATTAAACCACTCCATTTACATATAATATATCAAACATTATAACAGGAAATATAGAAACCATCATTAATTTGTCATATATATCATATGAACATTTTATTTCATTGAAAACATAATTTAATACAAGTAAAAACAAAATGATTATCAATTTATAAAATATTTAGAGAACAATATCCAAACATTATACACATTCATATAATCTTTCATAAATCATTTTCAAAACAAACTTATTATTCCATCCCACAATACTTACAAAACATACTAATATTAAATTAAATAAAAAAACATTACAAAAAAAATATAGTAGAAAACTATTTATGTGGTATCATCCAATACACAAAGGGTTTTTTATTCATGTGTTTTTAGAAGAATAATTTTTTAAATAAAATCATAACCTTTGTAATACTTTTTCATGAAAAAAGTCACAAAATAATTTTCAAAATTTTTTATAGTTTTAAGAAAATATACACCCCAAAAATTCATTATATCAGTTAATAAACAAGAAAAAATTCGATAAAAAGCACAAAAATTTGAACAATAAGATTTTTTTAATTCACAAAAAAACATAAATTATTTAAATTTCATGACTATGTTTTAAAGAGCCTATAAATTTTGTTAAAAATTTGTGGAAGAATTTATAAAATGACACATTTCCCATGGAAACTATTTTCAAAACCTATTTAATGAACTATTTAGTATATTCTTTCTTAAATTATATTTTTACTTTTTGGTAGTGGTTCTTAACACTATGGTTTTATTTCTAACATATTGAATTATATTTTTAGGTGAAATTATTTTAAAATAATTTTTAAACTAGAAATAATGTGTATAAAGGTTTTGGGTTGTAATTTTTAAATATTATATTGTATTCTGAATCAATAAATATATTTTAATTAGGTTTTAATCAAGTTTCCTATGACTTCACAAGAGTGGAATGTTTTTATTATGGATAAAATAGTAATATTATATTTTTAAAAATATTTTTAAGAAAATATTTTATTTTGTATTCATAAAAAAATTCTCAATTTTTTACATCTTATTCAAATGTCACCAGGTTGAACATTTTAATAACTAAATACATTTAGTGGTCATTAAAATAGTTTATTAAATTGTTTAATATAATTCATTATTTTTTAGAATATATAATCTGGGAATTTAAATTTAATTAAAAATAAATGGTTATCTTATATGTACTTATTTATTAAAATATAAGTCTTTTGGGGATTTGGTTATTAATAGAATAATTTTTTGAATGTTTAATATTATTAGTATTATCATTGTGTTTGTAATATTTTTATTATTCAGTATATTATTTTTTTCATGTTAGTATTATTTTTTGTTTGTGATGACAATTATCTTCTTTTGTTTTTTTTTGTTTAAAGGGTTGAAAAAAATCCTTTACTCTTATCGTTCATGGGATTTCATGCATGAACAGTGGGGGAGGGGGTTGAGGTGGTGGGTGGGTGTGACATCTATCTCTATATATATATTCATCCTCTTCTCCTTTATCTTTATCCTAATTTTCAATCTACCATGGAAGATCAAGGTTTGATAGTTTCGTCTCCATCACATCATTTTCATCTCCCCCTATCTTTCCCTCATTTCAACTTTATATAATATAAATTTTTTATTTCAAATTTGGATTTTATTGGAAGATTTTTCCAAGGGTAGATAAAACATTTGGTTAGAAGTGTTATTTTTCCCTATAATATATGATATAATCAATGATAACCTTGAACACATTTTTTGAATCTTATGTATAAGGACCATGACAGGAATACCTGGATTGCAAAAGAATATTGTCATTAAAACACATTAAACACACCTCCAAATTGAAAAATTATTTCACAACGTCCAATGATTAGACAAATAATATGTATAGATACAGTCTTTAATATAATAGAGTAACCATATCAAGTTTGTTACTATATACGGAATGACCCACTAAAATAATTTGTCACACTAAATGTACAATATGTTTCCGTAAAAAAGTATGTGAGTATAAGAACAATATAAGTGAAAGAATTATATAAATATGAATTACATATATAATAGGCCTAAAATAATCCCTAAAACCCATAATGTATATCAGTAAAGAAAAATAAGTCTATTTATATAATGTTAAATCCAAATATTAATGTAATAAACCGAAATCCAAATTTATATAGAGAGAAGACCCTACAAGTATACCTCGATAACCCACATGTTCCTACCTTTACCATCCACAAAAAGGTCCAGAAGACATTTCCTATAACCCATAATCTAATTTAAATAGATCATTTTCTTAGGTTCATTAACTTCACCTTGATCACCTCCAATGGAATCTATACAAGTTTCATAAGTTCCCATCCAGGGTGTGAGTATATAATTCCAAATAGTTAGTCACCCTCTAACCACATTTCATAATTTATAGTGTTCTTGAAAACTATAAAAATATATAATAAATAACCATCACAACAAAAAACTTGTTTTTTAAACAATTAAACATGAATATATATAGTAGTAATGAACTATATATACTCTAAGAGTCCATACATAGCATACTCGCTTCAATCCTCTTCTCAAAATCCGAAACATAATACTAGGCCATCCTGAAAAGGAGGTGGTGATTAAAACTATATATACCATGAAAAGTAATATATATTCACCCACTCAAATATATAGATACTTTTATACCGAGTAAAGTATTAACGTCTTAGCCTAGGAAAATTGAATCATGTATGTATTTCTAGACCACTCTCACTGCTCATCCCTATAAGAATAGGGTAATGGATATGCTGAATACAATGTTAGGGAATCAAGAACCCTTCCCACAATATCCATTATATTGAAATTGTGGATACCTACCAAATATCACATTTATAAATATAGTCATTATTTAGTGTGCCTAACAAGGGTGATAGGTAAAATAACTAGCAACATGACAATGCTAACAAATAAAAATGAAGCATAAGTTGATAATACATTTAAAATCATAGTGTCTAGTGACATATATGATTATTATCCCACTTTCAAATATAATTTAACATAATCAATATAATATGTTAGGCTATTTTAATGAATAACAAGAAACCATACAGATAAATCATAGACATGGAAAATTAACCTAACAGAGGTAAATATGATCAATCCAAAACAACCCATTTTATTTTATAAATATATTTCAGAAAATTTTAATTATCTCAAACAGTATATAATCGTTTTGTTTTATTTTCTCAAACCCTTTTCTTAATATTACTATCTATGAGTTTAAAAGGAATATTTGGGTTACTATTGATATGAATACATAAGGTCCCCTTGAGGGTCAAAAGACAATAGTATGACACCACTTGAATTAAAGATGATCCTAAATGGAAGTAACATTAGAATTTACACTATAGTAAATTAAGAATATAAATTCTTGAAATTAATCTGACAAACATACCTTCGATTTACTTAAACATAACCCTTGTAAATTCTATACAAGAATTGATCTAAATAAATTTGAATATCTCATAATCCATTGATAAAAGAATGAATTATTACATCTTATTCTTTAAGTAAAAAGATAGTAATAGGATATTACAGGGTGGTAACCATCCTTACCATTCTCACTCATAACTTCTACAAGTAATCAAAGCAACTTGGATCAATTGTGTAGGTTGGATTCAAATGGAGATGATAATGGGTGAGGGAAATCTCACAAGGGGGTGATACATGATTGAGATAAACCATGATCCTGATTTAAGTGTTTATCATCATATATGTTTTTTGTTAAAAAGAAGAAAATAATGCCCCATTTTTTTAAAAAATACAGACATGTAAATCCACTAGTTACCCTGTCCAGGTCCTCCAAGTACCTAATGATGATGAAAATGGACCTGCAAACACCAGAGTTCTATAGGGTCTATTGTGCCAGACCGCTGGGTACCAAATGCTACTACTACACTTTGGTACCTTTCCCCATCCTATCATTCTCTTCCCAAACATCCATAATTCCATTTACAACATTATAGACACTTCAAAATAAATCAAAAAATAATTAATAAAATTAGAGGAACATATTAATAGATAAGGTTAGGGTCTTTACACATGTCGTCATTGATTTTATTCCCTTTGTGTATTTCAATATTTTTTCCTTTGTAGAAAATTATTTTTTAAATTGAATAAATTATGATCATAGTTATCTATGTTGTATTATATGTAAATGTTTTAGTTTTTTATATAATTTCCTAGTGTTTCACTTGTATGAATTGATGTCAAGTGGTAGGGTTACCATTCAATTTATATAAATTATTAATCCATCGATGGTTTCATATTTTAAATTTTATTTTCAATTAAATATATATATATATATGATTTATATGATGATATTATTATAGTTTCTTTATGAATTATTTCTCATCTTTGATAATTTAACAGGTGATGGAATAATCTAAAATATATTTTTTTAATAATGACCAAAAAGGGGTTCATAGAAATTCCAAGCATGATTTTGAGATGAAATTAATGGATTTTTATCATAGATTGACATGATGTGATTTATAAGGGAATATATATATTTATTAATAAGAAATATTCAGAAATAATATAATTATTGTCATCGTTAAAAAATTTTATTACATGGTTTACTTTTGTTGGTGTATTTACCTCTTTTTTAAATGTATATTTATAATTACATAATAAATAATAGTCAGACATTGATTAAGGTGTTGTTATGTAAACTTTTTTAAAATTATGTAAAAAAAATTAACTTTAGAAACAAAATTTGATACCATGGGTATTTTTATAGAACCTAAGTTAATTACCGATATACTTATGAGGATAATATCTTTATATTTCTCATCATTAGTTTAGGATACCACTTGTTCTAGTTAATATTTATTATATTGTCGGTCTCTCTTGAATGAATATGTTATTTCTTATTTTTTTAACTTAATAAAAGTTTTAATTAATTATATTATTTGAGACAAGAATTAATTATTTTTATTTATATGGAACTTTTATAAAACCCTTTATAGGAATCCCATATGTTATGTGTACACTCACCCACGACATATAAATTCTAATGCATGTGATGGTATGCTATACATTTTTTAATTTCACTTAAAACGATGGTCTAATTCATGGATTTCTTCATTAATATGAATGTGTTCATGCATTGGGATTGAAGATGATTTGATCTTTGTCTATAGAGGATGTTGTAAAATTAGCTATGAATATTATTTTGATAATTATTTATCTATAAACTAATGAATTTTATTTTTTATTGTTTTTATAAGAAATTTTACATTTATATACACACTTATGTTTTTCTTGAGTTTAACTTTATGATTCAAATGAAATATAATTTATGTATTAGTTTTTTTAGGAAATTAATTTTCCATTGAGTATATTCATTCAATAATTCATGTTTATATCCTCTAGTAGTTAGGGGTAACATGCCTAGCTTTAGAAGTTAGTCAACTATATTTTGAATTAAATCTTTTATAGTTTGTTACCAATGGTATCTTAGCTGTTTTGGGTGGTGGATTCCATGTTAGGCATTGAGATAGGTGTGTTGAGGTGTGATATTTTTGTTACTAAAATATCTATAAAAAATCTTTAGCGATGAGACTTGAGTTACTATGAGATATCTGTTTTGGATATTTGTTGAGAGAACTTTAAAAATGGATACACATTTTTATTTTTTATCCCCTGGTGAGGTGTCTTGACATACGATTAAGAAAATATGTTCATTAAGTTTCTGTTACAACATCTATTTATGTATGGATTATTTATATTTGTAGGAATAATCATGATTTTTCTGTTAGTTTACTTTTTTCATATTTTTTTTAAATGATAAGATGGTTTTTATTTTTATTCCTGTCAATGATTATTACCTGGGGCCCATATAATTTGATAGGCATTTGTACAATATTATATTCAATAAACAATAATATTTTTTTGATTAAATAGATTGTTATAATTTTTGACAAACCTACCAAGGGATTTTAGACTAATTTACTAGTAGTGTGGCCAATGTGATGTGTTTAACGAGTAATTTTGTGGATTGTTTTGGTTTGAAAATTCACTTTTTTATTTCTAAACATATTTAGATTATATTAAAATAAAAAACTGACCTATTAATGAAAAATATTCTTTGGATTTAAGATAGAATATATTTTAGTTTAAATATTTATAATATATGTTTTGGTTATACTAGTTGATTATTGATGAAAAAACATATTTTTATTTGAAATTTTTTAAAAAAATATACTTTTAGACCATTACATTACCAATTAAATTAGTAAACTAGATAAAAAATCATAATGAATCCATCATAACTTAACAAAATATATCTTATAAACCTTTTTATTTCACTGAAAACGTAATTTAAAACATGAAATCACTAGAGGGTTATTAAATTATAAAAACCATTATTTAACCCCTACCTCTCCACAATGGAAAATAAAAATCAATAAAAAATTAATGAATCCATATAATAAAAAAATCAACCCCTTATGAATTATACAAAATCGGTCGCATAATTTATCAAATGGGAAAAAATGTTTTTTCCAAGGCCTGAGTATTGACATACTCACCTCGCATCAAATTAGTGACTCCTTAACTTCAAATAATGTGAGTAAGGTTATCATGGATCTTCTCCACCATTAAAAGTAAAATCCAACTTAGAAACTATGAGTTTGAATATCCTATAGATAAATACCATATTAAATACCATTTTCACCTAGAAATTATGCATTAGTGTAGAATTGAAAGAGTTAAAGAGAAGAGAAAGATAAACATTAAAAAATGGAGAATAAACTACTCAACATGAATCATAATTTTTGGATTAAATTGGTAGATGAAGATGAAGTTGAAGAAGGGGAATTGAGGGGGAGAGATACCCCATAGTTTCTAGATGATACCCAAATAAATTATGAAAAAAGGGGTTTTCCAACAATTAAAAAAAACATTAAATAAAAATAATAATAAAAATTACAACAAAAACAATAAAAATAAGGACAATATTAAAAATAACATGCTTATAAATAATAAAAAACATAATATTAATATTATCATAACATATATAATACAAATAATTCCACCCTTTTCAATAATAAAAATTAAATTCTTATAATAAAAATAGAAACCAAACAAAACAAATTTAAAAAATAAGTATTTATCAAATACCACATTTATTTTTGTTAAATTTGAAAAACACACATAAAATATTTAAAATAATAATCCATTATTTAAAAAAATCAACTCCCCTTTTTATTGATCATAAAAAATAATAAGATATTCAAATATTTAACTTGTGAATTTGGAATAAAATTTTAAAAAATGATATTGTTTTTAAGGAATGAATATTATAAAAATTTATAATTATAACCATATTTATTTATTTATAAATAAAATATTTTATATAAATAAAATTTTAATATTAGATATTATACTTGTCATCTATATAATGTTTTCATAGATTCTTGGGGACAAGTCACTAATGAGGATGGACATTATTGGCTCATGATGCGGTAGTTGTTAGATTTAATGTTACTATTGTAGGAGATATTTTTATACTTTGTTTTTGTAGGAAACTAAATGAATTGGGGGATTTTATTTTTTTCTATTTATTTGAGTTAGATTCAATTATTTTATTATCTTATTATTATATACATATTAGAATGTGGATCCTCTTGTGTTTGGTGATTTATACACTCAGTGTTAGTGAAATACTTATGGATCATTAATGAAAGGCTTTAAGGTATAATCCTTTCTTCATTTACAAAATAAGAGATGTTTTAATGTTGGTGAGTTAGAAAGGAGTTATTTCAAAGATTGATCTGAGATTTAGGTTAAATTTTATCATTAAGAACCATTGCGGACTTCATTGTTTTGGCGATGAAATTGTTTCATTAGAGATTATATGTCTAACATGAAATTGA
Source organism: Viscum album (assembly GCA_963277665.1). Classification (NCBI taxonomy): domain Eukaryota; kingdom Viridiplantae; phylum Streptophyta; class Magnoliopsida; order Santalales; family Viscaceae; genus Viscum; species Viscum album. Next base: position 817,984,423 of record OY728162.1, read on the forward strand.
GACTAGAAACATATATGTCCTCTATGATTTGAAATAAATAACATAACAAATTTAAATATATTAATATGATACTATATAAATTGTGTATTGGAGACATTAGTGTTGTACAAGATTCAAACTTTCTTTTAGTTTGGTTTGAATTGGGGATGATATTTGGGAAATTAATAAAATAATTGAAATTTATTCCATATCCTATAACTACAATATTTTATTTGGAACTTATAGAAACACATAGTGCAAGATAATCCGATGTGGTTTAGGATGGATATGTATAAACAGATGTTATCAATGATCGTAAAAGGGGTTATCTGTAAGATTATAATTCCTAGATGGAGTCCTTACATGAATTTTAGTATTAAGATATATTTATGTGTGTGGAAACAATTTCGAATAAATATACTGAGATGTGGTTAGAGGGATTTTATATATACATTTTTTTGATTCATGGAAACAAATAGAATTTTTGTTTTATATATTTTAGTATATTGAGACTTATAACCCACCTATGGTGAGTTATGTTTCAAAGAAATTGTGAGTAGTCTAATATTTAATTGGTGAAGCATTAATGTTAGTTCCATGATAAGTTTCTATCTCATGGACTAAAGTATTAACTATGTATGGAGTTTCTCATAATTTTTTATTCAACATCTAGTGTGGAGGAATTAAAATTTTTGTTCATGAACAATCTCTATTATTCTCTAAATCATCTTCCAGATGATGATGTGATAAAATACCATTTAGAGGAGGATTTTTATTTGGTGTTATAATAGTACGTCAATCCTTTCAAGATGGCCATATATATTGTGGTGTTTAAGAAGTATGTTGTGATAGAGAAGTCACTAGTATGAAAGGGTTTTTTCTGAGAATGAAATCATTAGTACTTCCTAAGAATTAGTAATATGCAGTGGATCTTGAATTTGACTATTTAGCTAAGGTTTCTTCTAGTGAGGTCTCTTAATTTATCTTATTTTTCTAATTTACTTAGACTAAGTAGTTCTCAAGCTACTACCAGGATCTCCATTATCATTTTATTCTTTTATTATGGGTGTGTACATCGATATTATTAACGTTCTACCTTTCATAGAAGTTGGTGTAGAGCTTGTGATCTAAATTAAGTAAGGCCCAACTATAGCTACATGCTAGGACTAATTATAAAAATAGGGTCTATAAGATTTAGGACCAAAATGGGTAAAATAAAAGTTATTGGACATAATTAATATATTACCTTCCTCCAAGCACATGGGGTTGTAAGATGTCTTGGTTTTGGGTGTCATCAAGGTATGTAAGGAAGAGGAAAATGGCACGATTAGATTCCCCTAATATTGTTTTCAATTCTTGGAGGGGAAATGATAATTTTTTGTACCATTTTTGAAATTTTCCCCAATTTATTGATTATGTAATTCATGATGATTTCATTACTCGGTTTCACACAACATAGTCCGATATTTTGTAATCATGGTGGATGGATTCCAATTACCTCAGTAAGGAATATATAATTTAAAGATCAATATCATTTTTTGAGGCGTGCTGTGATATGAAGTGACAGTAGAGTTGAATCAGTCATTGAGAGATTTATTCTAAATTAGAATGTTATCATATTATGTCATACTTAGTATATACTTTTAATAGTTTTCATAGTTTAACAAATATTTTTATCAGATAATAGCTTTTTAAATTGCAAGGAAGATGATCATAAATTCCTCATTAATGGGAAGTGTTATCGACTGGATCACAGATGTTTGTTTAGAATAGATGATTTTGTGATCTATTAACATACATATAAGGTATTTTAAAAGTTTTCTTTTTCAATTTATAGACACTTTTCCGGAAGAGGTTATAACACTACCACATAATTGGATATCAATTTTAGGATAGAGATTATACCTGTTGTCTATTAAAATTCTGTGTATCATTATAGGATGGTTACTTCAGATATATGAGCGTTTTTCATTTGGATTGATGATTTTTTATAGAGAGAATTCATTTAACTCACTGTGTCACCTTTCCATGTTTTTGTGTTTTTTATAAAGAAATAAAATTGTAATATATGGTTATATATTGATTTCAATATATTAATATAGGTGGAAGTGTTGAACCAATATCCAATCTTTTGAATTGATGACATCTTTGACAAGTTGATCGGATCTCACCTATTAAAATATATTTATTTACGGTTTTAGTATCATCAATTAATGGTTATGGTGGAATATCTTCTAAAGATTGTTTTTAGGTGTCACTATATACATTTTGAGTTCATAGTGATCTTTTTTTGGAATTATACACATGAAAGATATATTCATATTATTTGTGAGATCTATGTTACATGAGTTCTTAGATCTATTAACGGTATTTTTAATTGATGATATTTTAGTTTATTAATGATTGTAGAATAACCTTTTTGATAATTTTAGGTTTCATTAGGGAGTCTTATGACAACATCAGTTTTATGGTATGTTATCAATGTATAGAAAATGACCTATGATGTGAATTTAATTGGGTATGTCAGGTCTTTAAATGATATTGAAGTTGATACTTAAAATATTGATATAGTTTCCTCTTAGGTTCCACCCATGAATGGTATAAAGGTGCATAGTGTAATGCCCCAACATTTTTGACCCAAACAGAGATAATATAGTGGTACCAAGTTGTATTTGGTTCTGCTCCAATACAATATTCCTAATTTGAGATAAATATAACTCTAAGATGATACTTGTTCTTGAAAGAAAACATGAATGTATCTATACAAACATTGAAACCCATAGTGTGTAAATAGATAGGGGTGAGTATATTTACCTAATAGGATTCCGCCAATCATCTTGAGAAAATGAATACTAGTAATCAATTTTATTTTCATTAATATCATAGGAAGGTGGGTATCATTGATATATGAATCTCAGCAACCTAGAAACATCACTCATGTAATCCTGTATAGAGCCATTCCAATATGAAATCATGACTTGAAGGTACCCACACCTTGAAGTCTCAAAACTGTACTAACTAACTAAGGAAAGGTTCCACATACCTTTACTTGATGACTCATATACCTCCATGTCCCAATAAATTATGTCACAAATATTTCGCTTGAAAAAAATGTGATCCAAATAGGTCTAACTCAAAATCGATAAATGTTTTCTCAGAAGAGTCCCCCATGATGAATCAGTAATATCCTTACTCATAAGAAACTAAAAATAAAAAATATCATGGTAAATAACATCGATGATAAGATATTAAACATCATGAAGTCATATATTTCCTATCCAAAAAAATTGAAATGAAAATAAAAATAACTATTTGTTAAAGTAAACCCAAAGAATAAAATATCAATAGAACCTTAATCCCATAATAATAAAAATGGAAAAAGTAAATAATTATCGCTAAATATATAATATGTTATAACCCATAACTAACATTATAACCCTTCTCATCTCACTATTCATTACATAAAATGTTTTTAGACTACCCATAGATAACCCCTATGTCTATCCAATATATTTCAAGTCCCTATAGGGTTAGATCCCACTATATGATGATATAACTCTTTAATTTCACACCAATCAATGGGATCATATATAAAAATTATTATAAAATAATACATATTCCTTTTTCATAGTCTTACCATCGGTGGGTAACTGGATGAATTTTTTTTCCACTCTATCTCATACAACCAATGATCGCTTCCCAAGGGACAAAAACCATCCTTCTCAGATCCACTCCAGCTATAGATATACATCCAAATAATCATAGGAAATATTTTATCTAGATGGATTATTGCCAAAATTTGGAAAATAAATAAAAATAAACAACCAAAAAAATTAAATATTCTCCTTGAGTTCAATATTAAACATTGAGGCTATCCTTGATTTTGGCACTCATAAAATCATATCTTGAATAATTTTTTCATCATTTGAATATCATTACATCAAATGAAATGTTCCTAATAACTCTATCCCAAGTTCTCTGAGAAAAAAAATAGGAGGGAAAAAATTCCTTAAATAAGTAATACATGTGAGGTATCTCACATATTCTACCTCATATCTAGATCCACATTAGGTATTATCACCACATTGGGAACCCAATTCATAAAACCGTCCTGGTTCTTAAATCAAATAATGTTGGGATAATCCCAACCTCAATAATTGTACTCTATATTTATGTTCACATATAAGGGACTAAGGAGTTCTACCACTCACGTATAAGGTGAATACTACCAAAATTAAAATTGTTAAAATTTCAAAAAAGTTACACCAATCCCACAACTCAATCTAAGTGTTCATGGTAACACAAGAGTTTTAGACTCAATATTATCTCAAATGGTAAGTCAAGGTTCTTCTAGACATATTCTAAATGGATACCTTTCCCATATTTCATTCCAATTAAAAAACTCATCACCTAAGGGATAATTTCATTACTACATTCTTTATAATCATTGAATATCCATGTAATAGGGATAAAAATATGGAAAAAATAACCAGATAGAATGACACAAAAATACATACCTTTTATAATAGATCATATCCCTTCATAGTTTAAACTGAAAAAAAACATTTTTTGAAACATTTATTGTGGTATTTATTTTAAAAATTATATTAAAATACTTTTTACAAAACATTTAAAAATAAAAGCACATTCTAGCGTACTCAACTTAGTCCCTTGGAAAAAAACATGAAAACATATTGAACCACCCCTTCTTGAAATACACTTTGAAATCTATATCATTAGAACACCAATTTATTTTCGAAATTCCATCCAAATACAACTCCTTTAGATATATATTTCAAAATATTACACACCCAATGAATTCAATTTTTGTTGTTATAAACCAATTTTAATTGAATTTTAACTTTTACCAACGTATATTTTACTCAATTATAAATAGTAAAGAAGTTTCATTTCCAAAATCTAACTCATTCCACCAAACAAGTCTATAAAATGGGTCACCAACACTCATTTGACCAAGAAACCCCAAAATAACTAGTTAAAGAGATATAATACACTTTTTACTATTAATTTTACTAAATCCAGTCATAATTTATGAGATTATATAATAATATGTCATTAAATAAATATGAAGATATCCCTAATAATAATCCACAATTATATTATCACCATAATATATTGAGACTCAATTACATAATGGACACCGACCTTGACAACATGTTCCCTAATATAATCATGAGCTTACACCAAGATAATTTAATTTCAACCATGACATATCTCATTATAATGTTTAAAAAATTAATCTAAAAATAAATGAAAATGAAAACCCCGAGAAGGGATAATGTGAACCAATCCCACAGAGCGCCATAACAATGTTTAACCCTTTATCAATAATGTTTGGTCCACTTATAACACACACTCAAGAAACAAATAATGGAAAATACACAATTTATAAAAATTATTTGATTGATATTTTAATTTAATTTATTCAAAATACATATATAAATACAAAAAGAAAATAAATAAAGTTAAATGGCTTGTGATAGAAAGAATCCATCATCCCAAATACTCATCTATGAATTAGAAAAAAAATCACCATCACATCAAAATGATTCCACCATACTCTATTGTAATAACTCAATAATTCATAACCTACAAAAAATATCAAAAAAACAATGAATGGGATGAATAATAGAGAAGAAATATAAAAAATTTAACAACTTTTTGTGTGAGAAAATCACGCTTGAAAAAACATACATCAAGAGGGTAAAAAAGGAAAAGAAGAGGATGAGGTTCAAACCTCCCCTATTTTTCCTACCATATAAGGGAGAAACATGGGTGTGTGAGTTAAAATTACAAAAAAAAATTACCAAATTTCCCCTAAAAAATTATTTGTGGCCTACTTGGTACCTCATAAGATTCCAGTGGGAAATTGGTATATTATCAGATACCTTGTGGCAGACCGTATTGAAATCAATAGTCACATCATTGGGATTCTTTTGGCAGACACTCAATTGAGTGATTTAGAGTTCTATATTGGGTACTTATAGTCACAAAAAAACTACCTCTGTCAACATTTGATCACAAACTTGTGAGAAATCAATTTTGGGGTTTTAAAACCATCATTACCCTTATAAAATAACTCGTTAATAATATAAAATATGTATAAAGCTATTGTCGCTTTTCAAAAATCAAAATTATAAATTAACCTTATCATTGAATCGATTGGATCTGGTCATATTCTGAAACCATTGACAAAACAAATAGGATGTTACAAAATCTACACCATAGTGCTTCTCATTCATAGGAAATGAAACCATCCATTAATCATACATATTGACTTACCCCCGTTATTAAATCATCAAAATACATCTATTTTCTACCTCCAAATTCTAATCTTTCTTCCATTATATAACACCAACAACCTAAATAACTACTCAATTAAATAAATGAAAAATAGATACTAGAAATTACATTGATCTACAAATGATATTCATACCCTCAATTGGATCATTTTTTTCTAATATACCCATCAATTCATTAATAATTGAATTCCAATCACCTTGGAACCCTATTCATACTCAATACTAAAACACTCGGATTTTTAATGAACAAATTATTTAATGCAAAACCCTAAAACATTGATAATTGTTCAATATATGGAATAATATTGCTCTGTTCCATAGGAATTTTATATCATTACGAGATCTAAGCTATTCCGCTTATGAAGAGATGAATTTTGAACTAGAATGATATGGCATGACTCTAATCACCTTCTCATCAATCCGAGCTCACATGGTACTTTCCAATAAAACCCATCATACTCTCTAAACACAAAGTTATGAATTTTCATTTTACACCTTGTATTACCAATAACAAAAATAAACCAATTAAAACACCTATTAATCAGAAAAATACAAACTATATAATCATTTTATTCTAATAAAACTCACTCTATTTTACTTAAAAATTTCCTTGGAATCCAATGGTTTATACCAAAATGTAATAAATTTGAAACTACTATAATTTCTGGATGTCTTCTAGAAAATTGAAGATAATTCATAAACCCCCATAAAAACATGATTTAAAAATCACTTTGCTTAACCTTCTCATGAACCTTGACATGTATAAGAACCCAGTCTCTTTGGTCTTTTTTCAGAAAAAAATAATATAAGTTCCACACAATAAATCAATGTTTTTTGTTCAAAAATTGGGGATATTATCAAAACCAAAATAAACAGAACATTTATCATATACATGAACAAAAATAAATATATTACAAGCATTATCATATATTCTATATTAATATATTCTCCCATTTTAATTTAATTCCCTAAGATTTTAAAATATATCATTCATTTAAATAAATCTATTACTTTTGATAGATTTCTCTCCACAAAACATTGAGCATAAAAATCACGATACATTAAATTAAAATAATTAATTCTGAATGTTATATTATAGTAATTATCTTAGTGGTTATAAAATGATGAAACCATAATATGAAATCTATGATGAAAAGGATATTAAATGGCATCAAGAAGTGGAAGTCACCACTATGAAGCTTATTTGTTTTATTTTGTGAAGGAGGTAGGTTCGCTAAATTTTTCCATAGAGCATTCCACATCCAAAATACAAAAGTTATTTTATGATATAATTTTTATATGAGATAAGTTCAAGCTTGTGAAAATTTTTGCAAGATTCATGCTAGTGGAATCCCCACCCATGATAGCCACCAGGGCTTACCTATTTTTATAACTTTAAAATAAATTTTTATGGACTATGTAACTCTAAATTAGGATGATATTACCATGTAACTACTAATTGGGTTTCTTATTCAGCAAATTTATTTTATAGAAAAATAAACTTTATTTACAAATACATTGATAAAATTAATGGGATCATTTTGTTCTTAAAATATACTACTAAAAAATTGACGTTTTATGTTATCTATTATATAAAAAAATATATTAAATAGATTTTTTATATGGATAATATAACACCAATTTAATTATTAATTGATAGTAAATAATATTAAGAATTGTTTATATTTTAAAGAGTTCTTTTTGTATGAAAACAAATTTCACTATATGTTTATGTTTTTATTTTAATGTTAAATTCTGCATATTTTTTAATTTGGATTTGAAAAAATAACATGATTTTTTTATTAATCAAGATAATATTAACTTAAATTTAATTTTTGGGATTTTCTAAAATAGATAATTTATCGGCGAATAGTAAAAATAATACTATTTTTTAGTACTGTAATAATTATAAAATTATAATGGATTTTGTATTAATTTAAAACAGATAATTATTTTCAGAAAATATATATTTAAGGAGTAAGATTATTCACATAAAAATATTGCGTTGATTTTAGAAAACCACTGCCTAATTTTTTTGAAACAAAAGGAATTCTTTTCTCTAAAAGATGTTTTTATTCGCTTAGATTAAAAATTTGTTTTAATCACTTTTAGAAATTAAATCAAAAATAGTTTTCATAGTTTAGAACATATTTATAATATTATTTAATATGTAAAATTTCATTTTTACACATAAAATTATGATTTTAATGGTTAAATTTATTTACCATGATAATAGTGAAAATTCAATTTTCAATGAATTATTTTATTTGTGTTGTGTAATTATTATAAAATAAATAAAATAAATATATTTTTTATAATAAATATGATATTATCGTTTCATATATATAAATACATATTATAACACTTTAAGATAGTAAATAATTTCCCATAACATTAAGAACATGTAATGGTTAAAACATCGCTTTTCACCAAAAAAAAGTTGATCTATATTTTATATGATTTAATTTAGAAGAAAATTTTCTATTATTTATAAAGTCAATTAGATTATATAGATTTGATATTTAGCTTCATAACATAAAAATTTTGTAATAATATTTACCTTCTATTTTTAATACAATATAAATTACTTCAATAAAAACTAGTTACCATGGTAAAAACTAAAATGGTAAATTGTTAAAATCTAGTGTGAAAAACATTGAAACATGCTTAAAAAGATGTAAAAGTGAATATTATTTAATTAATTGACCATATATTACCATAAAAATATTTTTTCCTTACTTTTTATCCATTTACTCTTCAATAATTTCATGCCATCATTGAAAAAGTATTGATTATTTACCCACCATTACACTTTCTTCACTTATAAATGGGGATCACATCAAACAAAATTATCTAATCATTAAAAATAATTATATATAATAAAATTTTATATCCTAATCTCTTTTTAAACATCATATAATCCTTGTAATTTCAAATTAATAATCTATGGATCCTTAAGTTGTTGTTCAAGGGGGAACATTCAAAGGGAGAGGTAATGTTCTCAATATTGCTCTCTTATTTTTTTTCTTCTTCTACCACTTAAAATATATATTATCTATGTAATAATGATTGAATAAGTCTAACTAAAATCCTAAAATCATATTAATAAAATTATTATACATTTTCAAACCTACTCTAAATAATTTGAAAAATGGAAATCTCCCTTGTGTTATGTGTAGATTATCGATTCCATAAGAGATATGATCCTATTTTCATAAAAGCCTTACCATTTTAATTCAAATGTGGAATTTAATGAATAAATATGATAACAAAAACGTTATTAATATTCTAAAATATATACACATTCCTACCTTCTTTATATTCCATGTAAATGGACATGTCACTCATGCATACATGACGACTATTACCTCTAATAAAGTTACATGTTTCCTATCTCACTATAGTATTTTATTATTTATCTATATCTCTTATAATCTATTAAAACATTTTAAAAACATATAAAAATATATTTTAAATTTTTAATAATTACATCATTACAAAAAAATAACTTTCTTTAACCATACTCAGTAAAGGATTATAGTTTGTCCTTGTTTGGGTCAGTTCAACCACCTACATGAACAATGCGATAATTATTGTTCATAAATGAATATGGATAATTATCTACCATTGTTATTAGTAATTAATGATTAAATAATTTTTGGATTATGGGTGTTTAAATAATATATTAATATTTTACATATTATCAATACTAAAATTTATTTGTTAAAAAATGCTCTAAAAAAGATCAATGCCAACTTTATCATCATGAATCATAAACAAAGTACATTTAAAATTTATTTAGAACATTTTAAATAATTATAAACCAACTATTAAGGTTAATATAATAATATCATAAAAAATAAAACTGAATATATAAACAACAATAAATTCTTCTATTAAGAAACCTATACTATACAAACCATTTAAGCTAACAATATCTGGTGTTGGAAATAAAAAAAACCTAACTGATTTATTAAAAATAAAGGATTATAAATGAAGATTAAAAAGTTTATAGGTTTGAATAATTTTATTAAATATGTTATTAATAGAGTAATTTTTTCATAAAAGGGTTTAGATCACTCTCAGCTACGCAAGTTTAATAACAAGGGTTATTTGTCCCAATTTTCAATTCTATGAGATATGTTTAATATAGAACATCTCCAATTAAATTATATAGAGTTCTCACAACCCTATCACCTTAAATTATAATTAATACCTTTCATTTAGTTATATTTTATTGTCCATTTCAAGGTAAACCTCTTATGTTCAATTTATTCCTATATTATCTTTACCATAAGTGTTGTTTCTCTATTTTCAATTCCATAAGATATATTTGTTATTGTGAACCATAATTTCTTTTATATGGTGAATTAACTACCCGGTTTCCCAAATTTATATTCAATATATTTAATTTTATGATATTTTAATGACTATTTAATGGTATCCATTTTATATTCTGTTTAATCTTTTGTTAATAATACCGTAAGTTTTTTTAAATCTTAATTTAAAATTGGGATTGATTTCGAGTGAAAATTCATCTAGGGAATTTTTATGCTCATTATTTATACAAATATCCATTATTTTATTATCCTATTATGATTTTGGGGGTTTTATATGTATTCTAATTATTTCATTTCCCCCAAGGATTGTTATTTACACATTTTAAGGAAAATAACCCTACCTATTCTATTTTATCAGGAATAATCCTATCATATAAATGTAATAATTAGGTTATTTTACAAATGTCATTATCTAAGGCATAATAATTAATGAAGGTAATTTAATACTAATTTTACCTCCTTAAAAGTTTAGTATTTTTTTAACATTTTCCATGTCATACCCCGACCACGGACGCCTGTGTTTTTATTCTTTTCTCGGTCCTGCGACTCTGGGTAGAGTCGAGTTTTGGTCCTGGTTTGAATTTTTTATTCTTTTATGTTTTCAGTGGGTCTCGAGATAGTGCTCAGTCACCGCACTACTAGCGGTCACCGCGCATTCAGTCTGGTTGGGTGCGCGGTCATCGCGCATTCGGTTCGATCGTGCGTTCATACTTGGTGAGTGCATGATTGCCCAATCGTTTAGATAAATAATAAAATTAAAATAATAAATTAAATCAAAAATAATATTATAAAATTATTATTAATAATAATAACAATAATTTTTATTATTATTTTAATTGTTATTATTAGTCAGATCGTTATTATTATTTTCTATAATTTATTTAGTTTTCTTTTTATTTTATTTTATCTGTTTTCCCTTTCTTTCTCTCTTTCGTTATTCTTTCTTCTATCATTTTTTCCATGCATTTGTCACCCTGCCCCCTCCTTCCTCTCCTGCTACCTGGCCAGCCTGTGCATAGCCAGTGCTTTCCCTCCATTTCCATCGTGCCTGTAGCCAACGCCCTTCTCCGCTCCATCCTCCCACGCAGCGGTCGCCGTTCTTCCCAGCCGCCTTCCACGGTCCCATCCTGCAGGGCCTCATGCAGCCCGCCTCCTTTCCCGGGACGCACCCTCCTACAGCAGTGCCCGGCCAACCAGCCAACTCCCCCACCCCAGTCGACCCGGCTCACACTCCTGCTGCTGCTTCCCTGTCTGTCATCATCCTCCTCCATACAGTGGCTTGCCGACAGCCCAACGACCACCGCTGCACCTCATGCCCTCCTGTAGCAGCACCTCCCAACCTCGGCTCCTAGCCCGACTGCTCTTGCTCCCCTCGGCCAGATCTGGGACTCCCTCCTGCTTTCTCCCCTCCTCTTCCCCGATCCAGCCCTCTCTAGTCGGCCCCCGCCGCATGATGTTCATCGCTCCATTAGTGGAGTGCATGAGGCCAGCAATCCTATGCCAGCTCTAGCTCACCCTCAATGGCACGCCCATGTCCCAACCTCGGTGCCTCCCTGTCCGGGACCACGCGCCACCCTCCTGCTACCCAGGTCCAGCCTCATCCTAGTCGTCGTCTCCTCCAAGTTAGTTGCCTCCGTCACACGCACTCCGCAGCCCCTTGTCGTGATCCGGCCACGTCATCCCCTCCTTTCATGTCCACCTTCACCCCGACCATCCCATGATCCTTCTCTCATTTAGCAACCCGACAACCTCCCCCCTTCCCTGATCGCCTCTGCATTCATTCGGGACGCCACCTCCTGTCCGGTGGCCAGCAGCGATGAACCTGAATCTCATCACGCAACGTGTAACATCCCAGATAAATAAAGAATATGACCTTTTCATATTTATTAATTTTTTAATTAAATATTAATTTTACTTTAAAAGGGTTTCTATGTTCGATAGTGTACCCGATACACAAAAACGAGATTCTTTGAAATCTTACATTGCACACTAATAATATAATATTATTATTTTAAATGGTAGTCAACTCCAAGCCATTGTATTAGCATGAATGAACGAAATTAAATACAATATGATTATACATGTTTGTTAAATGTATTTACATTTATCCAATAAAAGTGAGAGACTTAAAATGTGAATGAATCTAATTTTAATCATAATTTACATTAAAAGGCTGATTTCTCACCTTTTAATGGAGAACCCTTTTTAAATATAGTTTTGGTCAGTTTAATACATTCTATATGACCAAATAAAATCCTTATTTAGAATTTGTTCATCAAAATGTACTTTGTGTAAATTTTTGTAATTTTTCCGATAAAGTTCATTTTTTAATGAATAGTGAAAATATTGTATTTTAATTCAAAAGTGTCTTTTAATCTAATTTATTTATATGGATATATTATCTTTTTAATTGGTTTTAAAGTGAAATTAAAATATATTTTTACCATTTAATCCAATGTGGGTCATTGGAATTAATTTCACTTTGAAATTGGACATAAAAAGTATCAACCTTTTGATAGTTATTATTTCTTAAAAACACACTATTTGTTTTGATAACGAGAATTAATTTTAAAGTTAATTAATAAAACTTCTATGTTTTGAATTTGGCATAATAGCCATCATTTTTGAATTGAAATATCAAATATATCTTAAGCTGAATTTTTGGGATTTTTCGGAAAAAAACTTCAATTTTTGATGTGAAACGACTAAGTGGTACTTAAAAAAACCGACTTTTTCATTTAAATGAAATTTTACAACTTCTGTAAATTTAATTTCAAAAATTGGACATACATGGTTTTCATCAAGAAGTAAAAATTGGTTCATTAAGATGAAAATATTTTTATGTGAATAGTAACTCTTGACTTTTATTTACCGCGATTAAAGGTAAATAGGGTAATTCAAGGTTAAAAGAATATTATAATAATTCCAAATTACCTTAACACTTGTCCAAAACTTATTTTTTTAGTGATTAACGACCATGGGAATCTTTGGGTCTATTTTGGGACCCCATTGAGCCACTTGGGAGTGAGAATGACAATTTAGATTAATTAATATAATGTAAAGACAAAATTGACCTTAACAAAAATAATTTAGTAATTAATTTTTATATGGTGTTATATAAGACATATATTCAACTATAAATATTCATTGAAAATATAAAAATATTTCCTATATCATGGTTTTTTTATAATTTTTAGACATCAAATAAATTAAATTATTTATGACACAATAATGATGTAGTATTTACCTCATTAATAAATGATTTAAATAAATAAGATTATAATGGTTAAAATATTATCCAAAACATGTCCAATTCTGATGTGATGATTTTATTTCGACCATGAGTCATATTATCTTCATCTTTAATGATTTTTGGACCTTTTGAAACCGAATAGCATTATATAATAAAAAAATATTTTCACACTTTCCTAAAGAGCCCCTCCTCTCCCTTATAAAAGGAGACCATTTCTATCCAATTACTCACAAATATCAAGCCATTTTTCTCATACAAACTCTGCTCAATTAAAATCCCTAAATCGCTCTCCTCCCCTTAGTAGCCTTACCTTAGGCAGAAGGCACTTCAAGAATTCCTTTGTTTCAAACCAACGGGAGTTACCCAAATTAAAGGTAATATTTTCTCTTAAATTGTTTTCTTTATTTTACTTCTCCAATCCCTAAACTCTTTTTATTCCTTTTTTTTGTAACAACACCAGTATCCTAAATATACTGGGATGTTTTTATGAGAATTATTCGAACTACACTTACACACACCTCCATCTAATGGATGAAGAACATAATGTTTCTGTGGATGGCAAAATAACGCCTCACGAAATGATGATTGTTAAAATATCTCCAACCACCTCTCATGGTGGAAATTATGATGGAACTGTATTTATATATGATATATATTATGTTTATGTTTTCTTTATGCTTCTTTATTTTTCATTTATATTACTCTTTTACGGTTTTCATAGAGGGTAAATACGATAATCTCATTTGAGGAAGCGCGGACCACTGCCCCCTCAAAGTGATGTGACTCATTAATTCCTTATGTGGGATGTATAAAGGATAGAGTTAATGAAATTATATATGATATTATACTGAATTATAATATAACTATGTATCATTATGTTTTAAATCCCTCAAAATAATAAATAGAAATGAAATTAGCATTCATGCGTACGTATGACGTACCGTCTCCATGAACGGTGCATTTTATTTCATAACTCTAAATGTTATCTACTATTATAAATACATGTATATACTGGATATATTATATATATATATGATATCTAAATCATGAATATCATTCTGGATATAATAAACCTTTGACCACTTGAACAACATGTAATTATAAGAAGTCCATTTTTTACTCAAGTACCAAATATCGACAAAATGAACATTATTAACTTAAATGATAACATAATGTTTATAACATGATAATAAGTGATATAATATAAGTCCCTGACCTTAAACCTTACTTAATATTGAATTAAATGAATAATTCACATTGAGGATCTTTTCAGGTTTAGAGTTTTAGAAAATTAGGACATAACTATTACATATCAAAAGATTATAAAGTAGAAACTTATACTAAGTTTCCATAAAATAAAAACTCTTAAAAAGAAACATGTCTAGTTCCATGTTTTAGGTAGCATGACTTTCCCTTGATCCCATCCTTGACCCTATTCCACGTTAAGTCATGTGAAAAACATTTCAAAAACTTGGGATGATCATAAAAAGCCTACTGAGGGATACACAATGAATGAAAACTTTTAGTTTTTCAAAACAACAAGTAAACCATGTATACTTTATCAAAGTAATACTTTTAACCTTTATGAAGTAGTAAAAACTCTTCACTGAATAAAAGATCATTACTTACCCTTTTGTAACCAAAATATTACCATAAAACCCATATAAAGGACACATAACATATAAAGGTAACTTGGGATGTAAACATACTTAAATGGAATAACCATATGGTCGACATCCACACATACTTAATGGAATAGCCATACGGCCGACTTCCATACCCAATGCAATGGAGGTTATAACGTAACCACCCATCCTGGTATTCATGGCACCACCCGTCAATTGGTTTATCACGTAACCACAGGTAAAATGTCCATGTACCAAATTCATAAGACATAAAACAAATATAATGGAAAGAAAACATTTCCACACTTTGATCACAATATATCGCTTAAATATATTGACATAACAAATCCATTATAAAAACAATTTTCAATAACAAAATACATAAAAGAGTATATGGTACTTATTTCATTTTTAAAAACATTACGGCTTGTCTTGGAAGCCAAAGACCAAATAATACTCGCGGCGATGGAAAAGGTCGTTGTCATCGCGTACCTTAAAAGAAACATTATTTTTTGTCATTTAGTAAAACGCTTTGAATAAAAAGATTCCTTTTGAATAAAATTAAAAGTCAAAGGGGTTTATACACCGTATAAAAGAGAGTTGTGTATAAAACCAAATATACCTCAATGAAAGGAGATTGAGACGAAGTCCCTTACAAAGTCGGTATCCTTAGATTAAGGATAAATCAATTACATGATTATGTGTGAAAAATATGAATACACAAAATATAAGTGGATATTAAGTGTAAAACAATCAGAGGTCATTCACACATAATCTTGGAAAAACAAAACCAATGACATAGATATTTAACTAAATGAAATGAGATTGAGTTATGATTTCCGATACAAGTTCGTTGAAATGATATAAGAATTTATCAATGGGATGATTATGTGTAGAAATAGTATATCCACACAAAGTTTTGTGGAAACTACTACATAGATATTCCAAACATAATCTTGGCATAAAAAAATCCAGAAGTAGAGGTTTAACCCAAAGAATTGAAAGTGGGTTAAGAAGTTCCCTTACAGAAATTCCTCAGCCCAACGACGTCACTCTAAAATTCAGAAAATGAGTTGATGAGAGATAAAAAGGGTATCTCATCACTTGGAAAATAAAATTTACATCAGTAAGGATATAGAAGAACATATCCCAACATAATAGTATGTAAATTAAAAGACATAACAAAATAATTCTCTTAAAAAGAGGAGGTTGAAAGGTTCCCTTACCGACTTGGGTAACTTTCGAAACGTACACCCCATTAAAGAAGGGTCATACAATGAATATGTAAATACACATAAATGAAATTATATTACACAAAGAGTATAATAATTGGAAATACAAACACCACTCAAAGTAAATGGTGGAAAATGTAGCATAAATCTCACGGGACTAAAAGTGAGATGAACAATCCCTTATAAGAACTCGGCAGCCTAACAGCGCCACTTAAAACTTCCAAAAATGGATTGATGAGATCAAATAGATTCTATAATCATATTAAAATAAAATTTACATAAATAGTAATATAAAATAACATCCCCCATTATAACAAAGAGGAGATTAAAATAAGTGACATAGAGGAGAGTACTTAAAAAGAAAGAGAGAGGTTAGATCTCTTACGAAAATTCAGCAGCCTAACGGCGCCATTCAAAACATCCAAAATGGATTGATGGGAGAAAATAGGGTTTCTCATCATATGAACATAAAAATTATATTAAGATTAATATAAAAGAACATACCAATCATAAGAAAGATTAGCTTAAAAGGAATGACATAAAAGAGTGTACTTAAAAAAAAGAGGTAGGATCCCTTACCTCGGGTCCGACTTGACTCGATCGTTCTTTAACATCCTGAATAATAAACTTGAGTTAATTTATAATTTCTTAAGAACCTTTTTCAAGTTCATTATTCCATTTATATCACTTATTTCCATGTTATAAATATTATGTAATCATTTACGTTAATAATGTTTGTTTTGTCGATATTTGGTTCTGAAGTCGAAAGTGGACTTCTTACAATTACATGTTTTTCGTGTGGTCAAAGGTTCGTTATATCTAGAATGATATTCATGATTTGGATATCATATATATAATATATATCCATAATATAAAATTATTTATAATATTACATAATCATTTAGAGGTAAGAAATGAAATGCACCGTTCATGGAGACGGTAAGTCGTACGTACGCATGAATGCTACTTTCATTTCTATGTCATATTAATGAAATTAAAACCAAATGAGAGGTATGTATATTTTAATTCCATAATTATATTAATAATTTATATGTAACATACATCATATATAAAAACTTTAAATCCATCCTTTATACTTCCCACATATGGCATTAACGAATCAAATCACTTTGAGGGGGCGGTAGTACGCACTTCCTAAAATGAAATTATCGTGTTTACCCACAATGGAAACCATAAAGGTATGCCACAAAAGAAAAATACAGAATCTTCAGTAAAACATAAAAATATTACATATCATATATAAATATAGTTTCATCTTAATGGACACCTTTGAATGTGTTATATGAGTGTTGAACAATCATCGTTTCGTGAGGCAGAAATTCTCCATCCACAGAAACAGTATGTTCTTTAACCATTATATGTAGGTGTGTGTATGTGTAGCTCGAATGCATATTATAACAACATCATAGTATATTTAAGATACTGGTGTTGTTACAAAAGGAATGAATAAAAATAGTTTAGGGGGTTGGAGAAGCAAAATAAAACAAAAGAACACAAGTGAAGACATTACCTTAAAATCGGGTAACTCTCTTTGATTTGAGCTCAAAGGCTTCCTTGGGAAGACTTATGCCCAAAGTGAGGCTTCTAGGAGTAATATAGGGATGTGGAGAGGAAAAATGAGAAGGGTTTGGCCGAGCCAAAGGCTTAAGAGGTGTGGGTAAGGGGTTAGAGGTGGGGGCCTTTTATAAGAGGAGAGGAGGCGCACTCTTGGAAAGTAAGGAAATGTTACTTTATTTTTGAATGCGTTTCGGATTTTAAAGGTCCCACATTGATTTTGTTGGAGGATAAGGTGATAAGGGTTCGAAATAAGCTCATCCAATAGGGTTTTGACATGTGTAGGTATTAGAGTTTACATTATATTTCCATTTTATTTAAATCGTTAAATAATGAGGTAATCGCTGCATCATCATGGTGTCAAAAATAATTTAATTTATTTAATGTCTAAAAATTATAAACAAAATACTATGATGTAGGAAAGCTTGTTAGATTTCTAATTAATATTTATATTTAAAAATATGACTTGTATAATCCTATTTAAAAATTTTTATAGTAAAACAACTCATGTTTGTGACATTTTTATTTTAACATTAAATAAAAAGGTATTAATATCATTTTCCTACCAAAGTGGATCCATGGGGTCCCCAAGTTGACCCATGGATTTTCTTGGTCGGCCATGACATATCCAATGAGGGTAGGACATGTGTCTAGGTCATTTAATATTATTAAAACATTATTTTTACCTTAAATTACACTAATTACCTGTAATCGTGATTAATAAACTTAAAAGTTACTATTTACCAAAAAAATTATTTTAATCCCATTGAACCACATTTTACTTCTTAATGACAACCATGTATGTCGGATTTTTGAAATTCAAATCACAGAAGTGGTAAAGTTTCATTTAAACGAAAAATTCAGTTTCTTTAAGTACCACTTAGTGGTTTCACTATTCATCAAAAATTGATGTTTTTCAGAAAATTACCAAAAATTTACCCTAGGCTATATTTGATATTACGAATTCAAAAATGACTTATATTTTACAAAATTCAAAAAATATAAGTTATATTTATTAATTTAATAAATAATTCCCGCTGTCAGAGCAAATAACGTGTTTTTATGAAACAATAAGTATCAAAAGATTCACACTAGTTTAAGTCCAATTTCAAGATGAAATTAATTCCAATGACCACTATTGGATTAAATGGTAAAAATATATCCTAATTTCACTTTAAAACAAATTCAAAAGATAATCTAATAATATAAATAAATTAGATTAAAAAGTGGTTTTGAATTAAAATACAACATTTTTCATTATTCATTAAAAAAAATGATCTTTTTCGGAAAAATACCAAAAAATTTACACAAAGTGAATTTTGATGTCCCAATTCTAAAAAAGAGTTTTATTTGGTCCAATAGAATTTATAAGAGTGACCAAAACTATATTTAATGATGGTTCTCCATAAAAAGTTGATAAGTGTACCTTTAGTGAAAATTAGAGTATATATGCCTAAAATTGAATTCTTTTCATATTTTAAGCCTTTATCCTTTATCGGATAAATGTAAAAACATTTAACAAACATATATAATCATATTTTAGTTATTTCTATTCATTCCTGCCAATACAACGGCTATGTGTTAACTAACATTTAAAATAATTTTATTTTATTATTAGAGTGCAACGTAAGATTTCAAAGGAACTCGTTGTTGCGTATTGGGTAAGCCATCAAGCATAGCGTTCCCTTTAAATTAATATTAACATTTTATTCAAAAAAATGATAAATATAAGAATTTCATATTCTTTAGTTACCTGGGGTGTTACATCCTTCCCCCCTTTTGGGAATTTCATCCTCTCAATTTTAAAATTGGGCTTGGAAACTTTATTGAAAATCCCACATCAGAACAAGAGTCAATAAAACAATAACTTTAAAATAAAGAACGAGAAGTACAAAGGTCACCCGATTTAACCCATACTAGGATTCCAAGTATGAAAATATGGACATGGAGGAAAAAACAAAGTGTCATGTTCTGATGGAGAGTGATAGTAAACATGTCTAGGAGAAAGTTAACCATAAGAAAATCACAAACTTGTGATGGGTTAAACGGTATTCGATTCCCCAGTAGGAAATGTTAACAAACAACGTTTTTGGTTTTATGTTAATATTAATTGGGGAATTTATTTTTTGGGATTAACTAAATCATAATGAAACATACTTTCTTGTCACGTAGACTTTCAACTTTTACTAGATTCCTTAATCAAACTCATATTCTCTCCGAAAGATGAGTATTTTGGAGGACTTGTTTGAATTAAGAGTACTATAATCAACTTCTTGAGAATCACCTAATCCACAAAAGAGAACTATATACTTCCCATGTCTTTAGACTTTAACCAAAACGAAAACCAAAAAGGTTAGTACAAGATCAGATAATCCAGAAAAGGATAACCCTTTATAAAAATAAAATATATTCTTAATCTCCAAAATTTGTCCAACAAAACCCAAAGTTCAATGAGGACCATTCGATAAAAAATTTGTTCATAAAATTATTCAAAGTAAACCAAACTAAGATTGAAAACCAAATATTTGAAGGATTTAGTCACATAGTCTTCCAAGTTAAATCATAACATTTATCTCCAAACAACATCAGTTTCTCTTAAAGTCTCATATTGAAAAGTAATTAACCTATTCACATTTCCTCCATGATAGGTTAATAATTTCCATAGGTATCCCAAAAATAAACTTACTCTTGATTCATAAAATTATCTAACTAAAAAGAATTAGTCAAACTAACCAGGGGCTTCACGTAGTCCAGTGGTAGGCGATAAATACCAGTCGCACTTTGGTTGTGGGTTCGATTCCCGCAGCTTTGTCCGACGCGACGAGTTGTCACAAGGTCTGTGTGTTGTCCCTTTTTCCAAAACTATATAATTCTTAAAACATTCCACAAAACAAGATAAAATCTTCAAAAATAACCATAACATATTTTAACCTCAATTTTATCTCATTCCTTTCATATTCCATCATATCATAGAGTAACCCATAATTACCTAAAAAGTAAGGATCATATAAACCCTAATGGTTAACTTTATAATTATCTGAACTTCCACATCGAGTTGGTCATCTCATACATGATGCATTAGAGAACTCACCAAGGTTCAAGTGGTTGATCCTAAATCCTTGATAGTTGGTTTATAACAACCATGATATTCCTCATTGAATCCCCCATTTCATCCAGTCTCTTAATAAGAGAACCACCATAGTTTCCTTCAAAACCATTGTCACTTTAGTGCCTGGTAGATCCATCCATTCACTAAAAACAGAAATTTTAGTGTGAGTATATCAACAAAAACATCATGTACTAATGAGGAAGATAAACACTAAGATATACTTACTCATTCACTTTATCTAAAACTATTAGTCTTTCTGAAATCCTAACCGTTATGTTAATGTCACTTTTGCTTAGAGAATACCCTAACCTCTAAAGTTATCTAAACCGACCTATGATACCAACTATAAGGCCCCAGAAATAAACCTTACTTAATATTGAATTAAATGAATAATTCACATTGAGGATTTTTCAGGTTTAGAGTTTTAGAGAATTTAGACATAACTATTACATCTCAAAAGATTACAAAGTAGAAACTTCTACTAAGTTTCCATAAAAGAAAAACTCTTAAAAAGAAACATGTCTTGTTCCATGTTTTAGGTAGAATGACTTTCCCTTGATCCCATCCTTGACCATATTCCACGTTAAGTCCTGTGAAAAACATTTCAAAAACTTGGGATGAGCATAAAAAGCTCAGTAAGGGATACACAATGAATGAAAACTATTAGTTTTTCAAAACAACAAGTAAACCATGTATACTTTATCAAATTAATAATTTTCACCTTTATGAACTGGTAAAAATATTCACTGAATAAAATATCATTACTTACCCTTTTGTAACCAAAAGATTACCATAAAACCCATATAAATAACACATAACATATAAAGGTAACTTGGGACATAAACATACTTAAATGGAATAACCATACGGTCGACTGCCATACATTCTTAATGGAATAGCCATACGGCCGACTTCCATACCCAATTCATTGGAGGTTATAACGTAACCATCCATCCTAGTATTCACGGCACCACCTGTCATATGGTTTATCACGTAACCACCCGTAAAATGTCCACGTACCAAAATCATAAGACATTAAACAAATATAATGGAAAGAAAACATTTCCACACTTTGATCACAATATATCGCTTAAATATTTTGTCATAACAAATCCATTATAAAAACCATTTTAAATACCAAAATACATAAAAGTGTATATGGTATTTATTTCATTTTAAAAAACATTACGGCTTGTCGAGGAAGGCAATGACCAAATAATACTCGCGGCGACGGAAAAGGTCATTGTCACCACGTATGTTAAAAGAAACATTCATTTTTGTCGTTTAGTAAAACTCTTTGTATAAAAATATTCCTTTTAAATAAAATTAAAAGTCAAAGGGGTTTATACACTGTATAAAAGAGAGTTTTGTATAAAACCAAATATGCCTCAATGAAAGGAGATTGAGACGAAGTCCCTTACAAAGTCGGTATCCTTAGATTAAGGATAAATCAATTACATGATTATGTGTGAAAAATATGAATACACAAAATATAAGTGGATATTAAGTGTAAAACAATCAGAGGTCATTCACACATAAACTTGGATAAACAAAACCAATGACATAGATATTTAACTCAATGAAATGAGATTCAGTTATGATTTCCGATACAAGTTCGTCTAAATGACATATGAATTTATCAATGAGATGATTATGTGTAGAAATAGTATATCCACAAAAAGGTTTGTGGAAAGTACATAATAGATATTCCAAACATAATCTTGGCATAATAAAATCCAGAAGTAGAGGTTTAACCCAAATAATTGAAAGTGGGTTAAGAAGTTCCCTTACAGAAATTCATCAGCCCAACGGCGTCACTTCAAAATTCAGAAAATTAGTTGATGAGAGATAAAAAGGGTATCTCATCACTTGGAAAAAAAATTTACATTAGTAAGGATATAGAAGAAAATATCCCAACATAATAGTATGTTAATTAAAATACATAACAAAATAAGTATTTTAAAAAGAGGAGGGTGAAAGGTTCCCTTACCGACTTGGGTAACTTTCGAAACGTACACCCCATTGAAAAAGATTCATATAATGAATATGTAAATACCCATAAATGAAATTATATTACACAAAGAGTATAATAATGGGAAATACATACACCACTCAAAGTAAATGGTGGAAAATGTAGCATAAATCTCACAGGACTAAAAGTGAGATGAACAATCCCTTACGTGAACTCGGCAGCCTAACGACGCCACTTAAAACTTCCAAAAAATGGATTGATGAGATCAAATAGAGTCCCTCATCATATTACAATAAAATTTACAGAAAGAAGAATATAAAATAACATCCCTCATAATAACAAATAGGAGCTTAAAAGAAGTGAAATAAAGGAGAGTACTTAAAAAGAAAGAGAGAGGTTAGATCTCTTACAAAAATTCAACAGCCTAACAGCACCATTCAAAACTTCCAAAATGGATTAATGAGAGAAAATAGGGTTTCTCATCATATGAAAATAAAAATTACAGTAAGATTAATATAAAAGAACATCCCAATAATAAGAATGATGCTCTTAAAATGAACGACATAAAATAGTGTACATAAAAAACAGAGGTAGGATCCCTTACCTCGGGTCCGACTTGACTCGATCGTTCTTTAACGTCCTGAATAATGAACTTGAGTTAATTTATACTTTCTTAAGAACATTTTTCAAGTTCATTATTCATTTTATATCACTTATTGCCATTTTATAAACATTATGTAATCATTTAAGTTAATAATGTTTGTTTTGTCTATATTTGGTTCTTAAGTCGAAAGTGGACATCTTACAATTACATGTTGTTCGTGTGGTCAAAGGTTCATTATATCTAGAATGATATTAATGATTTGGATATCATATATATCATATATATCCAGAATATATAAGTATTTATAATATTACATAATCATTTAGAGGTAAGAAATGAAATGCACCGTTCATGGAGACGGTAAGCCGTACGTACGCATGAACACTACATTCATTTCTATGTCATATTAATGGAATTAAAACCAAATGAGAGGTATGTATATTTTAATTCCTGTATTATATTCATAATTTATATGTAACATAAATCATTTATAATAACTTTAAATCAATCCTTTATACATCCCACTTATGGCATTAACGAATCAAATCACTTTGAGGGGGCGGTAGTCCGCACTTCCTAAAATGAAATTATCGTGTTTACCCACAATGGAAACCATAAAGGTATGCCACAAAAGAAAAATAAATAAGAATAAGTAAAAAATAAAAATATTATATATCATATATAAATATAGTGACATCTTAATGGCCACCTTTGACGGTGTTATATGAGTGTTGAACAATCATCCTTTCGTGAGGCAGAAATTCTCCATCCACAGAAACAGCATGTTCTTTAACCATTAGATGTTGGTGTGTGTAAGTGTATCTAGAATGATTATTATAACAAAATTATAGTATATTGAATATAATGTAGTTTTTACAAAATAAATGAATAAAAAGAGTTTAGGGGGTCGGAGAAGCAAAATAAAACAAAAGAACACAAGTGAAGACATTACATTAAATTCGGGTAACTCTCTTTGATTTGAGCTCAAAGTCTTCCTTGAAAAGACTTCTACCCAAATTGAGGCTTCTAGAAGAAATAGAGGGATGTGGAGAGGCACAATGAGCAGGGGTTGGTAGATCCAAAGGCTTGATAGTTGTGGGTAAGGGGGTAGAGGTGGGGGCCTTTTATAAGAGGAGAGGAGGGGCACTCTTGGAAAGTAAGGAAATGTTACTTTATTTTAGAATGAGTTTCGGATTTTAAAGGTCCCAAATTGATGTGCTGCGAGGATAAGGCGATAAGAGTTCTAAATACACTCATCCAATAAGTTTTTTACATGTGTAGGTCTTAGATTTTACATTATCTTTCCATTTTATCTAAATCGTTAAATAATGAGGTAATCGCTGCATCATCATGGTGTCATAAATAATTTAATTTAGTTAATGTCTAAAAATTATAAAAAAAATACTATGATGTATAAAATCTTGATATATTTCTAATGAATATTTATATTAAAAAATATGACTTTTATAACCCCAATTTAAAATTGTTTTAGTAAAACAGCTCATGTTTGTGACATTTTTATTTTAACATTAAATAAAAAGGTATTAATGTCATTTTCCTACCAAAGTTGCTCCATGGGGTCCCCAAGTTCTCCCATGGATTGTCTTGGTCAGCCATGACACATAAAATGAGGGTAGGACATGTGTCTAGGTCATTTCATATTATTAAAACATTATTTTTACCTTAAATTACACTAATTAACTCTAATCGTGATTAATAAACATAAAAGTTACTATTCACAAAAAAAATTATTTTAATACCATTGAACCACATTTTACTTCATAATGACAACCATGTATGTCAGATTTTTGAAATTAAAATCACAGAAGTGGTAAAGTTTCATTTAAACGAAAAAATCAGTTTCTTTAACTACCACTTAGTGGTTTCACTATTCATCAAAAATTTTTGTTTTTCAGAAAATTACCAAAAAATTAACCTAGGCTATATTTGATATTACAAATTCAAAAACGATTTCTATTATAAAAAATTTAAAACATATAAGTTACATTATTTAATTTAATAATTAATTTCCGCTGTCAGAGAAAATAGCGTGTTTTTATGAAACAATAAGTATCAAAAGATTGACACTAGTTTAAGTCCAATTTCAAGATGAAATTAATTCCAACGACCACAATTGGATTAAATGGTAAAAATATATCCTAATTTCACTTTGAAACCAATTCAAAAGATAATCTAATCATATAAATATGTTAGATTAAAAAGAGGTTTTGAATTAAAATACAACATTTTTCACTATTCATTAAAAATGATTTTTATCAGAAAAATACCAAAACGTTACACAAAGTGATTTTTGGTGTCCCGATTATAAAGAAGAGTTTTATTTGGTCCAAGAGAATGTATAAGAGTGACCAAAACTATATTTAATGACGGTTCGCCATCAAAAGTTGATAAGTGGACCTTTAGTGAAAATTAGAGTCTATATGCCTAAAATTGAATTCTTTTTATATTTTAAACCTTTATCATTTATCGGATAAATGTAAAAACATTTAACAAACATATATAATCATATTTTAGTTATTTCTATTCATTATCTCCAATACAATGGCTATGTGTTAACTAACATTTAAAATAATTTTATTTTATTATTAGAGTGCAACGTAAGATTTCAAAGGAACTCGTTGTTGCGTATTGGGAAAGCCATCAAGCATAGCGTTCCCTTTAAATTAATATTAACATTTTATTAATAAAAAGGATAAATATAAGAATGTCATATTCTTTATTTACCTGGGGTGTTACATCCTTCCCCCCTTTTGGGAATTGCATCCTCGCAATTTTAAAATTGGGCTTGGAAACTTTATTGAAAATCCCACATCGGAACAAGAGTTAGTAAAACAATAACTTTGAAATAAAGAAGGAGAAGTACAAAGGTCACCCGAGTTAACCCATACTAGGATTCCAAGTATGGAAATATGGACATGGAGGAAAAAACAAAGGGTCATGTTCTGATGGAGAGTGATAATAAACTTGTCTAAGAGAAAGTTAACCATAAGAAAATCACAAACTTGTGATGGGATAAATGGTATTCGATTCCCCAGTAGAAAAAGTTAACAGACAACATTTTTGGTTTTAAGTTACACTTAATTGAGGAATTTATTTTTTGGGCTTAACTAAATAATAATGAAACATACTTACTTGTCACGTAGACTTTCAACTTTTACTAGATTCCTTAATCAAACTCATATTTTCTCCAAAAGACGAGTATTTAGGAGGACTTGTTCGCATTAAGAGTACTATAATAAACTTCTTGAGAATCACCAAATCCATAAAAGAGAACTATATACTTCCCATGTCTTTAGACTTTAACCAAAACCAAAACCAAAAAAGGTTATTAAAAAATCAGATAATCCAGAAAAGGATAACCCTTTATAAAAAGAAAATATATTCTTAATCTCTAAAATGTTTCCAACAAAACCCAAAGTTCAACGAGGACCATTCGATAAAAAATTTGTCCATAAAATTATTCAAAGTAAACCAAACTAAGATTGAAACCCAAATATTTGAAGGATTTAGTCACATAGTCTTCCAAGTTAAATTGTAACATTTATCTCCAAACAACATCAGTTGCTCTTAATGTCTCGTATTGAAATGTAATTAACCTATTCACATATCCTCCATGATAGGTTAATCATTTTCATAGCTAACCCAAAATAAAATTACTCTTGATTCCAAAAATTCTCTAACAAAAAAGAATTAGTCAAACTAACCAGGGGCTTCACGTATTCCAGTGGTAGGAAATAAAAACCTGTCGCACTTTGGTTGTGGGTTTGATTCCAGCAGCATTGTCCGACGGGACGGGTTGTCACATGGTCTGTGTGTTGTCCCTTTTTCCAGAACTATATAATTCTTAAAACATTCCCCAAAACAAGAATAAATCTTCAAAAATAACCATAACATATTTTAACCTCGATTTTATCTCATTCCTTTTATATTCCATCATATCATAGAGTAACCCATAATTACCTAAAAAATAAGGATCATATAAACCCTAATGGTTAACTTTATAATTATTACCTGAACTTCCACATCGAGTTTGTCATCTCGTACATGATGCATTAGACAACTCACCAAGGTTCAAGTGGTTGATCATGACTCCTTGATAGTTGGTTTAGAACAACCATGAGATTCCTCATTGAAGCCCCCATTTCATCCAGTCTCTTAATCAGAGAACCACCATAGTTTCCTTCAAACCCATTGTCACTATGGTTCCTGCTAGATCCATCCATTCACTAAAAAGAGAAATGTTAGTGTGCGTATATCAACAAAACCATTATGTACTAATGTGGAAGATAAACACTATGATATACTTACTCATTCACTTTATCTAAAACTTGGACTCTTTCTGAAATCCTAACCATTATGGTAATGTCACTTATGCTTAGAGAATACCCTAACCTCTAAAGTTATCTAAACTGACCTCTGATACCAACTATAAGGCCCCGGCCTTAAACCTTACATAATATTGAATTAAATGAATAATTCACATTGAGGATCTTTTTAGGATTAGAGTTTTAGAGAATTAGGACATAACTATTACATCTTAAAATATTACAATTAGAAACTTCTACTATGATTCCATAAAAGAAAAACTCTTAAAAAGAAACATGTCTAGTTCCATGTTTTAGGAAGCATGACTTTCCCTTGATCCCATCATTGACCCTATTCGACGTTAAGTCCTATGAAAAACATTTCAAAAACATGGGATGAGTATAAAAATCTCAATAAGGGATACACAATGAATGAAAACTGTTATTTTTTCAAAACGACAAGTAAACCATGTATACTTTATCAAAGTAATACTTCTCACCTTTATGAAGTAGTAAAAACTCTTCACTGAATAAAAGATCATTACATACCCTTTTTAAACCAAAATATTTCCATAAAACCCATATAAAGAACACATAACATATAAAGGTAACTTGGGACATAAACATACTTAAATGGAATAACCATATGGTCGACTTCCACACATACTTAATGGAATAGCCATACGGCCGACTTCCGTACCCAATGCATTGGAGGTTATAACGTAACCACCCATCCTGGTATTCACGGCACCACTCGTCATATGGTTTATCATGTAACCACACGTAAAATGTCCATGTACCAAAATCATAAGACATAAAACAAATATAATGGAAAGAAAACATTTCCAAACTTTGATTACAATATATTTCTTAAATATATTGACATAACAAATCCATTATAAAAACCATTTTCAATACCAAAATACATAAAAGAGTATATGGTATTTATTTCATTTTAAAAAACATTACGGCTTGTCGAGGAAGCCAAAGACCAAATAATACTCACGGTGACGGAAAAGGTCCTTGTCACCGCGTACGTTAAAAGAAACATTCCTTTTTGCCGTTTAGTAAAACGCTTCGTATAAAAATATTCCTTTTGAGTAAAATTAAAAGTCAAAGGGTTTTATACATCGTATAAAATAGAGTTGTGTATAAAACCAAATATTCCTCAATGAAAGGATATTGAGACGAAGTCCCTTACAAATTCGGTATCCTTAAATTAAGGATAAGTCAATTACATGATTATGTGTGACAAATATGAATAGGCAAAATATAAGTGGATATTAAGTGTAAAACAATCAGAGGTCAGTCACACATAATCTTGGAAAAACAAAATCAATGACATTTATCTTTAACTTAATGAAATGAGATTGAGTTGTGATTTCCGATACATGTTCGTCTAAATGACATAAGAATTTATCAATGAGATGATTATGTGTAGAAATAGTATATCCACACAAAGGTTTGTGGAAAGTACAAAATAGATATTCCAAACATAATCTTGGCATAATAAAATCCAGAAGTAGAGGTTTAACCCAAAGAATTTAAAGTGGGTTAAGAAGTTCCCTTACAGAAATTCGTCAGCCCAACGACGTCAATTCGAAATTCAGAAAACGAGTTGATGAGAGATAAAAAAGGGTATCTCACCACTTGGAAATAAAATTTACATCAGTAAGGATATATAAGAATATATCCCAACATAATATTATGTGAATTAAAAGACATAACAAAATAAGTCTTTTAAAAAGAGGAGGGTGAAAGGTTCCCTTACCGACTTGGGTAACTTTCGAAACGTACACCCCATTGAAGAAGGGTCATACAATGAATATGTAAATACCCTTAAATGAAATTATATTACACAAAGAGTATAATAATGGGAAATACATACACCACTCAAAGGAAATGGTGGTAAATGTAGCATAAATCTCACGGTACTAAAAGTGAGATTAACAATCCCTTACGAGAACTCGGCAGCCTAACGACGCCACTTAAAACTTCCAAAAATGGATTGATGAGATCAAATAGAGTCTCTCATCATATTACAATAAAATTTTCAGCAATAGGAATATAAAATAACATCCCCCATAATAACAAAGAGGATCTTAAAAGAAGTGACATAAAGGAGAGTACATAAAAAGAAAGAGAGAGGTTAGATCTCTTACGAAAATTCAGTAGCCTAACGACGCCATTCAAAACTTCCAAAATGGATTGATGAGATAAAATAGGTTTTCTCATCATATGAACATAAAAATTAAAGTAAGATTAATATAAAAGAACATCCCAATCATAAGAAAGATGAGCTTAATAGGAATTACATAAAAGAGTGTACTTAAAAAAAGAGGTAAGATCCCTTACCTCGGGTCCGACTTGACTCGATCGTTCATTAACATCCTGAATAATAAACTTGAGTTAATTTCTAATTTCTTAAGAACCTTTTTCAAGTTCATTATTCCTTTTATATCACTTATTTCTATGTTATAAACAATATTTAATCATTTAAGTTAATAATGTTTGTTTTGTCGATATTTGGTTCTTAAGTCGAAAGTGGGCTTCTTAAAATTACATGTTGTTCGTGTGGTAAAAGGTTCGTTATATCTAGAATGATATTCATGATTTGGATATCATATATATCATATATATCCAGAATATTCAAGTATTTATAATATTACATAATCATTTATAGGTAAGAAATGAAATGCACCATTCATGGAGACGGTAAGCCGTACGTATGCATGAACGCTACTTTCATTTCTATCTCATATTAATGGAATTAAAACCAAATGAGAGGTATGTATATTTTAATTACAGAATTTGATTCATCATTTATATGTAACATAAATCATATATAATAACTTTAAATCCATCCTTTATACATCCCACAAATGTAATTAACGAATCAAATCACTTTGAGGGGCGGTAGACCGCACTTCCTAAAATGAAATTATCGGGTTTACGCACAATGGAAACCATAAAGGTATTCCACAAAAGAAAAATACAAAAGCTTAAGTAAAACTTAAACATATTATATATCATATATAAATATAGTGACATCTTAATGGCCACCATTGACGGTGTTATATGAGTGTTGAACAATCATCGTTTTGTGAGGTAGAAATTCGCCATCCATAGAAATAGTATGTTCTTTAACCATTAGATGTATGTGTGTGTAAGTGTATCTCGAATGATTATTATAAAAAATTCATATTATTTTGAATATAATTTAGTTGTTACAAAATAAATGAATAAAAATAGTTTAGGGGGTTGGAGAAGCAAAATAAAACAAAAGAACACAAGTGAAGACATTTCCTTAAAACCGGGTAACTCTATTTGATTTGAGCTCAAAGGCTTCCATGGGAAGACTTCTGCCAAAAGTGAGGATTCTAAGAGTAATAGAGGGATTTTGAGAGGAATACTAAGTGGGGGTTGGCCGATCTAAATGCTTGAGAGGTATGGGTAAGGGGGTAGAGGTGGGGGCCTTTATAAGGGGAGAGGAGGGGCACACTTGGAAAGTAAGGAAATGTTACTTTATTTTAGAATTATTTTCGGATTTTAAAGGTCCCACATTGATTTTTGTCGAGGATAAGTTGATAAGGGTTCGAAATCCCCTCATCCAATATGTTTTGGACATGTTTAGGTCTTTGATTTTACATTATCTTTCCATTTTATTAAAATAGTTAAATAATGAGGTAATCGTTGTATCATCATGTTGTCATAAATAATTTAATTTAGTTAATGTATAAATGTTATAAAATAAATACTATGATGTAGGAAATCGTGTTATCTTTCTAATAAATATTTATAGTCAAAAATATGACTTGTATAACCCCATTTAAAAATTGTTTTAGTAAAACAACTCATGTTTGTGACATTTTTATTTTAACATTAAATAAAAAGGTATTAATGTCATTTTCCTACCAAAGTGGCTCCATGGGGTCCCCAAGTTGACCCATGGATTTTCCTGGTCGGCCATGACACATACAATGAGGGTAGGACATGTTTCTAGGTCATTTCATATTATTAAAACATTATTTTTACCTTAAATTACACTAATTACCTCTAATCACGATTAATAAACTTAAAAGTTACTATTGACCAAAAAATAATTTTAATCCCACTGAACCACATTTTACTACTTAATGAAAACCATGTATGTAGGATTTTTGAAATTCAAATCACATAATTGGTAAAGTTTAATTTAAACGAAAAAATCAGTTTCTTTAACTACCACTTAGTGGTTTCACTATTCATCAAAAATTGATGTTTTTCAGAAAATTACCAAAAATTTACCCTAGGATATATTTGATATTCTGAATTCAAAAATGATGTCTATTTTAAAAAATTCAAAACATATAAGTTACATTAATTAATTTAATAATTAATTCCCACTGTTAGAGCAAATAGCGTGTTTTTATGAAACAATAAGTATCAAAAGATTGACACTAGCTTAAGTCCAATTTCAAGATGAAATTAATTCCAACGACCACTATTGGATTAAATGGTAAAAATATATCCTAATTTCACTTTTAAACCAATTAAAAATATAATATAATCATATAAATAAATTAGATTAAAAAGGGGTTTTGAATTAAAATACAACATTTTTCACTATTCATTAAAAAATGATCTTTATCGGAAAAATACCAAAAAATTACACAAAGTGAATTTTGATGTCCCGATTCTAAAGAAGAGTTTTATTTGGTCCAATAGAATGTATAAGAGTGACCAAAACTATATTTAATGATGGTTCTCCATCAAAAGTTGATAAGTGGACCTTTAGTGAAAATTAGAGTATATATGCCTAAAATTGAATTCTTTTCATATTTTAAGCCATTATCCTTTATCGGATAAATGTAAAAACATTTAACAAACATATATAATCATATTTTAGTTATTTATATTCATTCCTGCCAATACAATGGCTATGTGTTGACTAACATTTTAAAATAATTTTATTTTATTATTAGAGTGCAACGTAAGATTTCAAAGGAACTCGTTGTTGCGTATTGGGTAAGACATCAAGAATAGTGTTCCCTTTAAATTAATATTAACATTTTATTAAAAAAAGGATAAATATAATAATTTCATATTCTTTATTTACCTGGGGTGTTACATCCTTCCCCCCTTTTGGGAATTGCGTCCTCACAATTTTAAAATTGGGCTTGGAAACTTTATTGAAAATCCCACATCGGAACAAGAGTCAGTAAAAAAATCACTTTAAAATAAAGAAAGAGAAGTAAAAAGGTCACCCGAGTTAACCCATACTAGGATTCCAAGTATGAAAATATGGACATGGAGAAAAAAAACAAAGGGTCATGTTCTGATGGAGAGTGATAGTAAACATGTCTACGAAATAGTTAACCATAAGAAAATCAGAAACTTGTGATGGGTTAAACGGTATTCGACTCCCCAGTAGGAAAAGTTAACAGACAAAATTTTTGGTTTTAAGTTACTCTTAATTGAGGAATTTATTTTTTGGGCTTAACTAAATCATAATGAAACATACTTACTTATCATGTATACTTTCAACATTTACTAGATTCCTTAATCAAACTCATATTTTCTCCAAAAGACGAGTATTTAAGAGGGATTGTTCGCATTAAGAGTACTATAATCAACTTCTTGAGAATCACCAAATCCACAAATGATAACTATATACTTCCCATGTATTTAGACTTTAACCAAAACCAAAACCAGAAAGGTTACTACAAGATCAGATAATCCAGAAAAGGATAAACCTTTATAAAAAGAAAATCTATTCTTCATCTCCAAAATTTGTCCAACAAAACCCAAAGTTCAACGAGGACCATTCGATAAACAATTTTCCCATTAAATTATTCAAATTAAACCAAACTAAGATTGAAACCCAAATATTTTAAGGATTTAGTCACATAGTCTTCCAAGTTAAATCGTAACATTTATCTCCAAACAACATCAGTTGCTATTAAAGTCACGTATTGAAAAGTAATTAACCTATTCACATATCCTCCATGATAGGTTAATCATTTCCATAGCTAACCCAAAATAAACTTACTCTTGATTCCTCAAATTATATAACTAAAAATAATTAGTCAAACTAACCAGGGGCTTCACGTAGTCCAGTGGTAGGTGATAAATACCAGTCGCACTTTGGTTGTGGGTTCGATTCCCGCAGCTTTGTCCGACGCAACGGGTTGTCACGCGGTCTGCGTGTTGTCCGTTTTTCCAAAACTATATAATTCTTAAAACATTCCCCAAAACAAGATAAAATATGTCAAAATAACCATTACATATTTTAACCTTAATTTTATCTCATTCCTTTCATATTCCATCATATTATAGAGTAACCCATAATTACCTAAAAAGTAAGGATCATATAAACCCTAATGGTTAACTTTATAATTATTACCTGAACTTCCACATCGAGTTGGTCATCTCGTACATGATGCATTAGAGAACCCACCAAGGTTCAAGTGATTGATCATGACTCCTTGATAGTTGGTTTAGAACAACCATGAGATTCCTAATTAAATCCCCCATTTCATCCAGTCTCTTAATCAGAGAACCACCATAGTTTTCTTCAAACCCATTGTCACTTTGGTGCCTGCTAGATCCATCCATTCACTAAAAACAGAAATTTCAGTGTGAGTATATCAACAAAACCATCATGTACTAATGAGGAAGATAAAAAATAAGCTATACTTACTCATTCACTTTATCTAAAACTAGGACACTTTCTGAAATCCTAACCATTATGGTAATTTCACTTACGCTTAGAGAATACCCTCACCTCTAAAGTTATCTAAACCGACCTCTTATACCAACTATAAGGCCCCGGACTTAAACCTTACTTAATATTTAATTAAATGAATAATTCACATTGAGGATCTTTTCAGGTTTAGAGTTTTAGAGAATTAGGACTTAACTATTACATCTAAAAAGATTACAAAGTAGAAACTTCTACTAAGTTTCCATAAAATAAAAACACTTAAAAAGAAACATGTCTAGTTCCATGTTTTAGGTAGCATGACTTTCCCTTGATCTCATCCTTGACCCTATTCCACGTTAAGTCCTGTGAAAAACATTTCAAAAACTTGGGATGAGCATAAAAAGCTCAGTAAGGGATACACAATGAATGAAAACTGTTAGTTTTTTAAAACAACAAGTAAACCATGAATACTTTATCAAATTAATACTTTCCACCTTTATGAAGTACTGAAAACTCTTCACTGAATAAAAGATCATTACTTTCCCTTTTGTAACCAAAACATTACCATAAAACCCATATAAAGAACACATAACATATAATGGTAACTTGGGACATAAACATACTTAAATGGAATAACCATATGGTCGACTTCCACACATACTTAATGGAATAGCCATACAGCCAACTTCCATACCCAATGCATTGGAGGTTATAACGTTACCACCCGTCCTCGTATTCCCGGCACCACCCGTCATATGGTTTATCATGTAACCACCCGTAAAATGTCCACGTACCAAAATCATAAGACATAAAACAAATATAATGGAAAGAAAACATTTCAACACATTGATCACAATATATCGCTTAAATATATTGACATAACAAATCCATTATAAAAACCATTTTCAATACCAAAATACAAAAAAGAGTATATGGTATTTATTTCATTTTAAAAAACATTACGGCTTGTCGAGGAATCCAACGACCAAATAATACTCGAGGTGACGAAAAAGGTCATTGTCCCCACGTACGATAAAAGAAACATTCCTTTTTTCGTTTAGTAAAACGCTTCGTATAAAAAGATTCCTTTTGAATAAAATTAAAAGTTAAAGGGGATTATACAACGTATAAAAAAGAGTTGTGTATAAAACCAAATATGCCTCAATGAAAGGAGATTGAGACGAAGTCCCTTACAAAGTCGGTATCCTTAGATTAAGGATAAATCAATTACATGATTATTTGTGACAAATATGAACACACAAAATATAAATGGATATTAAGTGTAAAACAATCAGAGGTCATTCACACATAATCTGGGAAAAACAAAACCAATGACATAGATATTTAACTAAATGATATGAGATTGAGTTATGATTTCTGATACAAGTTCGTCTAAATGAAATAAGAATTTATCAATGAGATGATTATGTGTAGAAATAGTATATCCACACAATGGTTTGTGGAAAGTACAACATAGATATTCCAAACATAATCTTGGAATAATAAAATCCAGAAGTAGAGGTTTAACCCAAAGAATTGAAAGTGGGTTAAGAAGTTCCCTTATAGAAATTCATCATCCCAACAGCGTCACTTCAAAATTCAGAAAATGAGTTGATGAGAGATAAAAAGGGTATATCATCACTTGGAAATAAAATTTAAATCAGTATGGATATACAAGAATATATCCCAACATAATAGTATGTGAATTAAAAGACATAAAAAATAAGTCTTTTAAAAAGAGGAGGGTGAAAGGTTCCCTTACCGACTTGGGTAACTTTCGAAACGTACACCCCATTGAATAAGGGTCACACAATGAATATGTAAATACTCATAATTGAAATTATATTACACAAAGAGTATAATAATGGGAAATAAATACACCACTCAAAAAAAATGGTGGCAAATGTAGCATAAATCTCACGGGACTAAAAGTGAGATGAACAATCCCTTACGAGAACTCGGTAGCCTAACGACGCCACTTAAAACTTCTAAAAATGGATTGATGAGATCAAATAGAGTCTCTCATCATATTACAATAAAATTTACAGAAAGAAGAATATAAAATAACATCACCCATAATAAGAAATAGGAGCTTAAAATAAGTGACATAAAGGAGAGTACATAAAAATAAAGAGAGAGGTTAGATCTCTTACGAAAATTCAGCAGCCTAATGGTGCCATTCAAAACTTCCAAAATGGATTGATGAGAGAAAATAGGGTTTCTAATCATATGAACATAATAATTACTGTATGATTAATATAAAATAATTTCCCAATCATAAGAAAGATGAGCTTAAAAGTAATGACATAAAAGAGTGTACTTAAAAAAGAGGTAGGATCCCTTACCTCGGGTCCGACTTGACTTGATCATTCTTTAACGTCCTGAATAATAAACTTGAGTTAATTTATACTTTCTTAAGAACCTTTTTCAAGTTCATTATTCATTTTATATCACTTATTTCCATGTTAAAAACATTATGTAATAATTTAAGTTAATAATGTTTGTTTTGTCGATATTTGGTTCTTATGTCGAAAGTGGACTTTTTAGAATTACATGTTGTTCGTGTGGTCAATGGTTAATTATATCTAGAATGATGTTCATGATTTTGATATCATATATATCATATATATCCAGAATATACAAGTATTTATAATATTACATAATCATTTATAGGTAAGAAATGAAATGCACTGTTCATGGAGACGGTAAGCCGTACGTATGCATGAACGCTACTTTCATTTCTATGTCATATTAATGGAATTAAAACCAAAAGAGAGGTATGTATATTTTAATTCCAGAATTATATTAATAATTTATATGTAACATAAATCATATATAATAACTTTAAATCCATCCTTTATACATCCCACATATGGCATTAACGAATCAAATCATTTTGAGGGGGTCGTAGTCCGCACTTCCTAAAATGAAATTATCGTGTTTACCCACAATAGAAACCATAAAGGTATTCCACAAAAGAAAAATACAGAAGCTTAATTAAAACAAAAACATATTATATATCATATATAAATATAGTGACATCTTAATGGCCACCTTTGAAGGTGTTATATGAGTGTTGAACAATCATCGTTTCGTGAGGCAGAAATTCGCCATCCACAGAAACAACATGTTCTTTAACCATTAGATGTAGGTGTGTGTAACTGTAGCTATAATGATTCTTATTAAAACATCATAGTATATTTAAGATACTGTAGTTGTTACAAAATAAATGAATAAAAAGATTTTAGGTGGTTGGAGAAGCAAAATAAAACAAAAGAACACAAGTGAAGACATTACCTTAAAATCGGGTAAGTCTCTTTGATTTGATCTCAAAGGCTTTCTTGGGAAGACTTCTGCCCAAAGTGAGGATTCTAGGAGTAATATAGGAATGTTTAGAGGAAAAATGATAATGGGTTGGCCGAGCCAAAGGCTTTAGATGTGTGGGTAAGGGGGTAGAGGTGGGGGCCTTTTATAAGGGGAGAGAAGGGGCACTCTTGGAAAGTAAGGAAATGTTACTTTATTTTAGTATGAGTTTTGGATTTTAAAGGTCCCATATTAATGTGTTTCGAGGATAAGGTGATAAGGGTTCTAAATACACTCATCCAATCGGTTTTAGACATGTGTAGGTCTTAGATTTTACATTATCGTTCCATTTTATTTAAATCGTTAAATAATGAGGTAATCGATGCATCATCATGGTGTCATAAATAATTTAATTTATTTAATGTATAAAAATTATAAAAAAATACTATGATGTAGTAAATTGTGTTATCTTTATAATGAATATTTATAATCAAAAATATGACTTTTATAACCCCATTTAAAAATTGTTTTAGTAAAACCACTCATGTTTGTGATATTTTTATTTTAACATTAAATAAAAAGGTATTAATGTCATTTTCCTACCAAAGTGGCTCCATGAGGTCCCCAAGTCTACCCATGGATTGTCTTGGTCGGCCTTGACACATCCAATGAGGGTATGACAAGTTTCTATGTCATTTCATATTATTAAAACATTAATTTTACCTTAAATTACACTAATTACCTCTAATCGCGATTAATAAACTTAAAAGTTACTATTCATCAAAAAATTATTTTAATCTCATTGAACCACATTTTACTTCTTAATGACATCCATGTATGTCGGATTTTGGAAATTCAAATCACAGAAGTTGTAAAGTTTCATTTAAACGAAAAAATCAGTTTCTTTAACTCCCACTTAGTGGTTTCACTATTCATCAAAAATTGATGTTTTTTCAGAAAATTACCAAACATTTACCCTAGGCTATATTTGATATTCCGAATTCAAAAATGATTTCTATTTTAAAAAATTCAAAACATATAAGTTACATTAATTAATTTAATAATTAATTCCCGCTGTCAGAGCAAATAGCGTGTTTTTATGAAACAATAAGTATCAAAAGATTGACACAAGTTTAAGTCCAATTTCAAGATGAAATTAATTCCAACGACCACTATTGGATTAAATGGTAAAAATATATCCTAATTTCACTTTGAAACCAATTCAAAAGATAATATAATCATATAAATAAATTATATTAAAAGGAGGTTTTGAATTAAAATACAACATTTTTCACTATTCATTAAAAATTGATCTTTATAGGAAAAATACCAAAAATTTACACAATGTGAATTTTGATGTCCCGATTCTAAAGAAGAGTTTTATTTGGTCCAATAGAATGTATAAGAGTGACCAAAACTATATTTAATGACGGTTCGCCATCAAAAGTTGATAAGTGGGACTTTAGGGAAAATTAGAGTATATATGCCTAAAATTGAATTCTTTTCGTATTTTAAGCCTTTCTCCTTTATCGGATAAATGTAAAAACATTTAACAAAAATATATAATCATATTTTAGTTATTTCTATTTATTCTCGCCAATAAAATGGCTATGTGTTAACTAAAATTTGAAATAATTTTATTTTATTATTAGAGTGCAACATAAGATTTCAAAGGAACTCGTTGTTGCGTATTGGGTAAGCCATCAAGCATAGCGTTCCCTTTAAATTAATATTAACATTTTGTTCAAAAAAAAGGATAAATATAAGATTGTCATATTCTTTATTTACATGGGGTGTTACATATAAAATGTATAATAAACATGAAAAATAATCCTAAGCAAGTAGAAATTATCTTTAGTTTATTATTCGGGAGATTAAAGAATGATCGAGTCAAGTCGGACACCAAGTAAGGGATCTAACCTCTCCCTTTCTTTTCAAGTACTATCTTTTATGTCATTTATTTTATGCTCCATGTTCTTATATTGGAAGATGTTATTTTATATTCACCATAGTGTAATTTTAATTTTCATATGATGAGAGACCCCCTCTTACTATCATCAATTAATTTTAATAATTTTTAAGTGGTGTCATTAGGCTACTGAATTTTTTTAAGGGTTTTTATTATCTCACTTTTAATTTCATGAGATTTCCATTGTTCGCCACAAATTCATTGCATGCGGTGTATTGTGTACGGACATTTGATATATATTATCATGATTCTCATTATATTCATGGTATTCTATGATTCACTTGGTGGTTATTAAATTTTGGTCATACGACTCTGTTGATTACAATGTGGTAAAGGGTTTCATCTCACTTTTATTCATGTGAGAGCCATGCTATATTTTCCACTATTTCTGTTTTTGTGGTGCATGTAACTCCCATGATTGTACTCTTTGTGTAATATAATTTCATTTATGAGTATTTACTTCTTCATTGTAGTTTCCTTCTTCATGTGGCGTATGTTTTGTACGTTACCAAATCGGTAAGGGAGCATTTCACCCTCCTCTATTTAAAATACTTATTTTTATTATGTCTTTTAATTTAAATAGTTTTATGTTGGGATATGTTATTTTATAACCCCATTTATGTAAACTATATTTCCAAGTGATTATATACACTTTTTGTCTTATCAACTCATTTTCTAAATTTTAAAGTGACGTCGTTAGGCTGTCAAATTTTTACAAGGGAACTTCTTAACCAAATTTCAATTCTTTGGGTTCAACTTGTACTTATTGAATATGTAATCCAATGAATATTTGTGAATTACCTATAATCTTTTTACACTTAATATCCACTTTTATTGGGTGTATTTATATTTGTTACACATAATTATGTGATTGATTTATCCATAATTTATGGATACCATCTTTATATAAGGGATTTCATATCAATTTACATTTCCATTAAGACGTCTTTGTAGTTATGCACCAATTAACTCTTATATGGTGTATATACTGTACTTTGACATATTATAATATGAATAAATTTATTCTGATGATATTATAAAGTTCTGATTAAATGTAATTCCTCAATTATTTGTATTCAAGTGTCTCTATTTTTTTTAAAACACTCTTTAACTAAAATATCATTTTAAATGTTTTAAAGATTTATTCTTCAAAATATTTATCAATAATGTCCATGTTTTAAAAATGGGTTTTAGGATTTATTTATATGTACATGAATGTTTTCAAATGATAATTCATTTAAAAGCGTCAAAGTGGTATGGGACACTTTGATTCACAAATATATTTTTAAAAGGTTTTGAAAATGATTTGATAAAACATTGTCTTTTTCAATATCTTGATTTGATATATTAGAATGTGAAAATGTTATATTTCCTTTATACATGTGTTATATTTTTTTATTAAATTATGGTTATTGGGCATTGTTTCTGTAAACGGGTGGTTCTGTGATAAACCAAGGGAGGGTGAGCCCGAGATAGCTCTCCAATGCATTAGGTAACATGACAGAGGTAAACGTGATATTTCTCTTAAGAGATCTAGGGAATATACCGTGATGGGTATTCCAAGTGTAAATCCCTACCTAGTTGTGATAGCTATAATGTACGTTTGATATGGATGACATAAGTAACCTTTGTGATTTATGATTTGTGTTTGTTATTCATAAATATCATGATTTCATAAGGTATGTTATAATTGAAAAGTTTGGTTTCATTGATTTGTATTTATTGATGGGATAATGTTTTCCTTCCTTATTTTATAAC
Organism: Viscum album; assembly: GCA_963277665.1. NCBI lineage: Eukaryota > Viridiplantae > Streptophyta > Magnoliopsida > Santalales > Viscaceae > Viscum > Viscum album. The sequence goes on from OY728162.1 coordinate 818,026,475, forward strand.
CCTTACTGTGCTTTTTATGCTCATACCAAGTTTTTGAAATGTTTTCCACAGGACTTAAAGATGAATAGGGTCAAGGATGGGATCCAAGAAAAGTCCTGCTATCTAAAACATGGAACCAGACATGTCTCTTTTTAAGAATTTTTATTTTATGAAAAAATGGATACTGAGTAGTAGTGTCTACTTGTAATATTCAAGTTGTAATATAATAGTTATGGCCTAATTATCTAAAACTCTAAACCTGAAAAGATCATCAATGTGAATTATTTATTTAATTCAATATTATGTAATATTTATGGTTGGGTTCTTATAGTTGGTATCATAGGTCGGTTTAGATAACTTTATAGGTTAGGGTACAATTTAAGCATAAGTGACACTACCAAAATGGTTAGGATTTTAGAAATATTCATAGTTATTTTTATAATGTTAATTAGTTTCATATAACATGAATAAGTATATCTTAGTGTTTACCCTCCTCATAAGATATTATATGATGATTTTATTGATATAATCACAATGAAATTTTTGGTTATAATAAATGTATGGATCTATTAAGAACCAAAGTAACAGTGGATGTGAAGAAAACTATGACTGTTTTTTGAATGACCAGTAGAATGATATGGGAACTGCAATGAGAACTCTCGTGGGTATTCTCAACCAACTATCTGGAGTCATAATTGACCACCTGAACCTTAGTGATTTTTTAAGACATCATATATGCGAGAGAAAAATCCCTACAGATGTTCAGGTAATAATCATAAAGGTAAGTATGTTCAAAACCTATGTGTTAAAGATGTGGAAAGAAACACATAGGAAAATGATTCAATGGGACAGAAAGATGCTATAGATGTGGAAATGAAGGTCATAAATCAAGAACCTTCCATGGAAAAAGGAAGCATCTAGTTGACTCTAGGAAAGGGAAATAAGTTCTTTCTGAAAGATCAATTGAATGTTTTAAATGTGGTGAGCATCGTCATTATGAAAAAACATTTCCTATTAATATGTTTCAGGAATGGGATCACCAGGATCGTACAAATATTCATTTACCAATACCTAATACCATTCCGATTGAGGATGAATAAACAGACAATTAACAATGAAAGGTATGGATTATTTCTTAACATATGTTTTCCTATTATTGAAATCTTAGGGTATGTTTCAAGATTTTGTTTATAGGAAGGAATTATTTCAGAATAAGTTGGTAAATAATGGTTAATGGATCCTAAAGAACATTGAATGAGTAAGAGGTCAACATATAAGGGATTCAATAGTTATGGTAGATTTCAGGATGGTGAAATGCTTAAAATTATTAAGGCTCTTTTGATGATGGGATTACATTATAAGACACTTTATAATATGTGTAACCCCGAAGTTTGATATATGAAAATTTTATTCAAGTAATAATTATCTTTTTTTGTGTTTACAGTTATAAAGAACTATTTGGGTTTATATGATCCTTGAATTTGAGGCAATTACCGGTTATTACATTTTGGTATGAAAAAAGAAATTTATTGATAACCTTTGTGGTTAAAATATGTTATGGTTATTTTTGATGAATTTATCTCTTTTGGGAATGTTATAAAATTATGTAGTTTTTTAAAAGGGATAACATGCAAACCATGTGACAACCCATCGGGTCAGATGAAGCTATGGGAATCGAACTCACAACCAAAGTGCGACTGGTATTTATTGCCTACCACTAGACTATGTGAAGTCCCTGGCTAGTATGACTAATTCTTTTTAGTTAGATGATCTTATGAATTCGGAATAAGTGGATTTTGAGTTATCTATGGAAATGATTAACCTATCATATATGTTATTAGTTTAATTACTTTTCAATATGAGACTTTAAGAATAACTGATGTTATTTGGAGATAAATGTTAAGATTTACCTTGGAAGACTATGTGATTAAATCCTTTAGAGATTTGGGTTTCATTCTTTGTTTGTATTACTTTGAATAATTTTAGGGATAGCTGTTTATTTAATGGTCTTTCTTGAACCTTGGGTTCTTTTTATTGAATTTTGGAGATTAAGAGTAGTATTTCTTTTTATGAAGGATTATCATTTTGGTGATTATCTGATCTTATACTAGACATTTTGGTTTTAGTTAATACCTAAAGACATGGGAAATATATAGTTCATCTTTTTTGGATTTTGTGATTCTCTCTAAGTTGATTATAACGCTCTTAATGTGAAAAAAAAGTCATCATGAATATTCATCGTTTGGAGAAAATATGAGTTTGTGTTAGAAATCTAGTAGAAAGATGAATGTCTACATGACAAGTAAGAATATTTCCTTATGTTTTTGGTTAAGCTCATAAATAAATTCCTCAAAGAAAATTAACTTTAAGCAAAACCCATGTCCGTTAACTTTTCCTACTGGGGAATCAAGGATTGTTTCACCGATCACAAGTTTGTGATTTTCTGGTGGATAACTTTATCCTAAATATGTTTCCTATCACTCTCAATCAAAACATGACCCTTTTCTTTCACCTCCATATCCATGTTTTCATGGAATATTAGTATGGGTTAACTCGGGTGACCATTTTACTTCTCTTTATTTCTTTTAAAGTGATAGTTTTACTGACTCTTTTTTTTCCGATATGGGACATTAAATAAAGTTTCTGAGCCGAAATGTTAAAATTGCGAGGATACAATTCCCAAGAGGGGGGAAGGATGTAACACCCTAGGTAAATAAAGAATAGTAATTTTTCATATTTATTAATTTTTGAATTAAATATTAATTTTATTTTAAAAGGGTTGATATGTTCGATAGCGTACCTGATACGCAACAACGGGATTCTTTGATATCTTACGTTGCACACTAATAATATAATATTGTTATTTTTAATAGTAGTCAACTCCTAACCATTTTATTTGCAGGAAAGAAAAAAATTAAATAAAATATTATTATACATGTTTGTTTAATATATTTACATTTATCCAATAAAATTTAGAGGCCTAAAATGTGAATGAATCTAATTAATGCATAATTTACATTAAAAGGCCGATTTATCACCTTTTAATGGAGAACCCCTTTTAAATCTAGTTTTGGACACATTAATACATTCTATATGACCAAATAAAGTCTTTTTTTTAGAATGGGGACATCAAAATGTACTTTGGGTAAATTTTTGGAATTTTTCTGATAAAGTTTATTTTTTCATGATTACTGGAAATATTGTATTTTAATTCAAAAGTGCCTTTTGATCTAATTTATTTATATGGTTAGATTATATTTTTAATTGGTTTTAAAGTGAAATTAAAATATATTTTTACCATTTAATACAATATGGGTCTTTAAAATTAATTTCAGTTTGAAATTGAACATAAACAAGTATCAATCTTTTGATAGTTATTGTTTCATAAAAATACGCTATTTGTTTTGATAACGAGAATTAATTTTAAAGTTTATTATTTCCACTTATATGTTTTTAATTTGGTATAAAATACATCATTTTTTGAATTCGGAATATCAAATATAACTTAGGCTGAATTTTTTTTATTTGTCAGAAAAATTTCAATTTTTGATGAATAGTGAAACCACTTAGTGGTAGTTAAAAAAACTAACATTTTCATTTAAATGAAATTTTACCACTTCTGTGAATTTAATTTATAAAATCCTACATACATGTCTTTCATAAAAAGTAAAATATGGTCCATTAAGATGAAAATAATTTTGAGTGAATAGTATCTTTTGACTTTTATTTACCGCGGTTAAAGGTAAATAGGTTAATTCAAGTTTAAATAAATATTATAACAATTCCAAAAAACCTTAAAACATGTCCAAAACTTATTGGTTCAGTCATTAACGACCATGGTCATCTTTGGGTCGATTTTGGGACCCCATTGAGCCACTTGGGAGTGATAATGACAAATTAGATTAATTAATATAATGTAAAGACAAAATTGACATTAACAAAAATCTTTTAGTAATTAATTTTTATTTGGCGTTATAAAATTTATATTTTCAAATATAAATATTCATTGGAACGATAAAAATATTTCCTAATTCATGGTATTTTTTTTATAATTTTTAGACATCATATAAATTAAATTATTTATGACACAATAATGATGGAGTATTTAACTCATTAATAAATGATTTAAATAAGGAAGATTATAATGATTAAAATATTATCCAAAACGTCTCAAATTCTGATTGGATGATTTTATTTCGACCATGAGTTTTATTAGCTTCATCTTTAATGATTTTTGGACCTTTTGAAACCGAATATCATTATATAATAAAAAAATATTTTCACACTTTCCTAAAGAGGCCCTCCTCCCCCTTATAAAAGGAGACCTATTCTATCCAATTCCTCACACCTATCAAGCCATTTTTCTCATCCAAAATCTGCCCAATTAAGATCGATACATCCCTCTACTCCCATTATAATCCTTACCTTAGGCATAAGGCACTTCAAAAAGTCATTTGATTCAAACCAGAGGGAGATAACCAAATTAAAGGTAACAGTTTCTCTTAAATTGTTTTCTTTTATTTTACTTCTCCAACCCCTAAACTATTTTTATTACATTATTTTGTAACAACACCAGTATCCTAAATATAATATGTTGTTTTTATGAGAAGTATTCAAACTACACTTACACACCTCCATCTAATGGATGAATAACATAATGCTTCTGTGGATGGAAAACTAACACCTCACGAAACGTTGATTATTCAAATATCTCCAACCACCTCTCAAATTTTCCATTATGATGGCACTTTATTTATATATGATATATATTATGTTTATTTTTTCTTTATGCTTATGTATTTTCCATTTATATCACGCCTTTATGGTTTCCATTGTGGGTAAATACGATAATCTCATTTGAGGAAGCGTGGACTACCGCCCCCTCAAAGTGATGTGACTCATTAATTCCTTATGTGGGATGTATAAAGGATAGAGATAATGATATTATATAAGATATTATACTGAATTATAATATACCTATGTATCATTATGTTTTAAATCCATTAAAATAAGAAATATAAATGAAAGTAGCGTTCATGTGTACGTACGGCTTACCGTCTCCATGAACGGTGCATTTTATTTCTTACCTCTAAATGTTATGTAATATTATAAAAACATGTATATATTGGATATATATGATATATATATATGATATATAAATTTCTAATATCATTCTGGATATAATGAAATTTGACCACATGAACCACATATAATTATAAGAAGTCCATTTTTTACTCAAGTACCAAATATCGACATGACGAACAATATTAACTTAAATGATTACATAATGATTATAACATGGAAATAGGTGATATAAAAGGAATAATAAACTCAAAAAAGAATCTTAACCAAGTAGAAATTATCATTAGATTATTATTCAGGAGATTAAAGATCGATCGAGTCATGTCACACACCAGGTAAGGGATCTGACATCTCTCTTTCTTTTCAAGTACTCTCTTTTATGTCATTTCTTTTATGCTCCATGTTCTTATGTTGGAGGATGTTATTTTATATTAAACATAGTTTCATTTGTATTTTCATATTATGAGAGACATCTCTTACTCTCATCAATTCATTTTAATAATTTTTAAGTGGTGCTGTTAGGCTGCCAAATTTTTGTAAGGGATTTTCTTATCTCACTTTTTATTTCATGAGATTTCCATTGTTCGCCACTTATTAATTGAATGTGGTGTATTTTTTATGGCCATTTGATATATATTATCATGATTATTATTATATTAATGGTATTCTATTATTCACTTGGTGGTTATTAAATTTTTCTCATACGACTCAGTTGATTACAATGTGGTAAAGGGTTTCATCAAACTTTTTATTCACGTGAGATTCATGATATATTTGACACTATTTCCTTTTATGTGGTCCATGTACTGCACATTATTGTACTATTTGTGTAATATAATTTCATTTATGAGTACTTACATCTTCATTTTATGATACTTCTTCATGTGGCATATATTTTGAACGTTATCAAATCAGTAAGGGAACCTTTCACCATCCTCTATTTAAAAGACTTCTTTTTATTATGTCTTTTAATTTACATCTTTTTATGTTGGGATATGTTATTTTATATCCCAATTGATGTAAAATCTATGTTCAAGTGATAAGATACCCTTTTTTATCAACTCATTTTCTGAATTTTAAAGTGACGCTGTTAGAGTATCAAATTTTTACAAGGGAACATCTTAACCCAATTTCAATTCATTGGGATCAACTTGTAATTATTGAATATGTCATACAAGGAATAAGTGTGAATGACCTATTGTGGTTTTACACATAAAATACACATTTATTGGGTGTATTTTTATTTGGAACACATAATTATGTGATTGATTTATCCATAATTTAAGGATACCATCTTTATAAAGGATTTCATCTCAATTTACATTTCCATTGAGACTTCATTGTGGTTATACACCAATTCACTCTTATAAGGTGTATATACTTTACTTTGACCGATTATATCATGAATACCTTTATTCTCATGATATTATAAAGTTCTGATTAAATGTAATTCCTCAAATATTTGTATTCAAGTGTCTCTATTTTTGTTAAAACACTCTTTAACTAAAATATCATTTTAAATGTTTTAAAGATTTATTCTTCAAAATATTTCTCAATAATTTCCATGTTTTCAAAATGGGTTTTAGGATTTATTTATATGTACATGAAGGTTTTCAAATGATAATTCATTTAAAAGCATCAAAGTGGTATTGGACACTTTGATTCACAAATATCTTTTTAAAAGGTTTTGAAAATGATTTGATAAAACATTGTTTATTTCAATATCTTGATTTGATATATTGGAATGTGAAAATGTTATATTTCCTTTATACATGTGTTATATTTTTTGATTAAATTATGGTTATTGGTCATTGTTTCCATATACGGGTGGTTCCGTGATAAACCTAGGGCGGGTGAGCCCGAGATAGCTCTCCAATGCATTGGGTAACATGACAGAGGTAAACGTGATATTTCTCCTAAGAGATCTAGGTAATATACCGTTATGTGTATTCCAAGTGAAAATCCCTACCTAGCTGTGATAGATACAATGTAAGTTTGATATGGATGACATAAGTAAACTTTATGATTTGTGATTTTTGTATGTTATTCATAAATCTCATGATTTCATAAGGTATGTTATGATTGAAAAGTATGGTTTCATTGATTTGTATTTATTTATGGGCTAATGTTTTCCTTATTTTATAACCCTTACTGCACTTTTTTTGCTCATCCCATGTTTTTGAAATGTTTTCCACAGGACTTAAAGATGAATAGGGTTAAGGATGGGATCAACAAAAAGTCCTTCTATCTAAAACATGGAACCAGACAAGTTTCTTTTTAAGAGTTTTTATTTTATGAAAAAATAGATACTGAGTAGTAGTGTCTACTTGTAATATTCATGTTGTAATGTAATAGTTATGTCCTAATTCTTTAAAACTCTAAACCTGAAAAGATACTCAATGAGAATTATTCATTTAATTCAATATTATGTAATGTTTAAGGATGGGTTCTTATACAGCGCCTCCACGTTGCTCTGATGTGGCCGTGAATCCCCCTGTTGGGTTTGCAAAGGGTGTCTCGGGTCACATTGGACATCGCTCCATCCGCCGCCGCCGCCGACGAAGCGATTCGGATTGCTTCGGACTGTCTGCCTTTATTTGTGAGGCACACCTTGTTTTACCGCATGTTTTGGGGTTCGTATCATTTCATCTGCACCGCTGTCAAAGAGTATTTTACTCTGTTTATTCTTTTGTATTATTTTAAGATAGTGTTTCTGTGTTTTGAGATTCTTGGTATTGTTGCAGTGCATTGTCAAGGTTTTTCCATGATATTGCTATCGTCGGTAAGTGGCGTGTACTTGTGCGCAAGTTTGGATGTACCACATCGTCATCGTAACCGGGCTGCGATTCGAGGTAGTTCCCTCACTACACTCACCCTTATATTTAGAATTTATTAATTTATTGATGTTTTATTAATTTTAAATAAATGGTAAATAATATAAGATAATTAATATTTAAATGATTATTTGGTGTAAAAAGAGCCGTTTATTTTATACACGACACTTGAAATATTATCATGATGAGCAGACACCCAGTAGTGAGAGAATTCCAGTTTGACTTTTAAACATAATTCACGGAATTTCAAATGTAGTTCTGGTTTTTAAAGATAAATGATTTCTTCTAAACATGTGTTTTGGGTTTTCTTGAGAAATGAGGTTTTTCTATTATGTTGATGAGGGCCCGTATGGCACTTTAAATAAAATAAATTATTTTGGAAAACTCACATTGGGGTTACTTAGGGGTGATCATTGGTGCGTCTTGATTGCATGAGTTGCGTTTGATATTTTTTCCTCGTGTCTGATTGATTTACATTTGTGGACGCACCCCTTTTTATTGCAAGTGTTGACATGGGAACCTAGCATAGTGAGTGAATCTTCTGAGATGGATTGCTGCACTAGTTTAGATTATGCATTGGCTAGTGGCCCCATAGAAGGGGAATACCGAGTCATTACTGCTATGCGGATTGGTCCCCTCGGTTATTCCATAAACGGTTTTATCGAGCCTTAGGGCGTTATGACGTAATCGAGTTAGAGCATGCTTTCTGGATGAGTCACATGTATAGTATGTTTTGTATTGTTCATGATCTCCTAGTTTCGACCCATGTTTCCTTTAGTGTTTATTTGTATGTGGCGGATGATTGAGATGTCTAGTTCGGTTTCTGGCCCCTGTGTGCCACTCTTTCCGTTTCCCTTGGTGTGTGTTGTGTATTATGTGTGGTTTTTTATTTTTGGCTAACAACTGAAGTTTGGATTTCTAAATGGTTCCCAGAAAATGTTTTAAAAAGAAATATACCTATTCCTTCAAAACATTAAACTTGTTTTTAAATTAAAAATGGAAATGGACTAATAATTGTTTCAGAAATTAAAGAGTGTGTGGAAACTAATATTTTATATAATTTAGTTCAAAACTGTAATTAGTAAATTTCATTATTTAATGGTAGTGCATTGGGAATTGATATCGGGCTAGCCTACTGTGTTTTAATAATAACGCCTATAATTCTTTTCTATTTTTAGTATTTATGTTGGCTACAGCTTGGGTGTGTTCGCCTTGGGCGATGTTTGGTTGTGAGTTGGAGAGTGACCCATGAAAATTATGGTTACAAACTAAAATATTAAAATTATTGTTAAAAATAATAATCATTTAAAAATAATTTTTTTTCTTAAAACCTATATATATTTTTTCTATAAGATGGTTTAGTCACACATTCCATACATTATTTAAAACTAAATTTTAACAATTTTTTAAAATTTATTTGAAACATAAGTTTATTTCTGAAATCATAATATCACAATTATCATGCAGTGAATTTTTAGTATTTTTCTACAAAGATTCATTTTCTAATTAATAGTAAAAAATAACGAATTTTAATTGAAAACTACAATTTTATTTAAAAAAATTATAATCCATAATTATATTATTTGTTAACATTAAACTAAAATTAGATAAATTTTATATCAACTAATATAATTTTGGTAAATTTAATATATTTCATATTTATTTTTGATATGAAAACATTATAAACTTTTAATGATTTTCCTTTTGAAAATGAGATTTCTCACAGCATCACCGAGATTAATTATAAATTAAAAATTTCCAATTTTGAGAATAAAATTTGTGAAAATAGATTCTGTATTTGTAATCATTATGATTAAAAATTTATAATAAGTTCAAAATTCTTTTTCACCAAAATTAACAGTGAAAATAGAAAAAATTAATTACTACACTTATGGTTAAAATGGATTTACTATGAGGTTAAACTATAACGATAAGGGTTAAAAATGACCTAAAATATTATACAACACTCAATTTTATAAAATATTTGGACCAAATATATTATGTGTTCTAAAATGGATCATTTTGGAGGTATTTGTAAGGACAAAACCTTACTATGTTTGAATCTTTTCAAAATCATTACAAGTGTGTCACTCACCTCACTGATAAAAGGTCAACCCCTCCACTCTTATAACACCTTCAATCCTATTTTTTTAGCCAATACCTACAAAAATCACTTCCAAAATTTCATAAACTCATCCTAGTAGCGTTTGTTTGGGCATAAATTCATCATATTAATGATTTTGGTTCAATCCTAAGGAGGATACCTGATGAAGAGGTAACATTCTTCAACAAGCATTTTTTATTTTCCTTATTTTTCCACATAATTCAATTATTTATTAGACCATGATGATACAATAACCTTAGTATATTCTAGACATTATTATGTTTTTAATAATAAGTTAATGTCATCGGACTATCTCCACATCTATAAAATGTGTTACGAAATCAACATTTATGTGTACGATGAACTATTGACTCATGAACTGATTTCATTAATTTTTTTTATTACCACTTACCTCGGATGGGTTTGATGATGGATATAAAGTATATATTTGAAATTTATAACATAATTGTACCTATGGACTCGTTATATCATAAAAACCTTATTTACACAACTTTTTTCACGTGTGGGAGACAAGTTTCAAAGGAAAAAAACCTCATGTAATAAAGAGGTGAAAAGAACCAAGGAGAATCTGGGAACTCGCCTATGTCGACTTTTGAAAACCGAGCCTGCATGATAAGAGGTTCATTTAGACCTAGTATTCATGTCCTAAAGGAAGTATCCACCCCTATGTGAGGCACCAGTGTGAGGAACTAGTATGAGGAACATGCGTGATGGACCTATACAGGTGACTTCCTTCAACAAGGGTCATGAAATTACTTACAAACATGACACTAGGGCACCTAATTTGAGATGATTGGAAGATAAAAAGAATCCAAAAATCTCTCCATCTACAAGTCATTCACCTTGGACCTCAGAACCATCTAGGAAGCTCTCCAAATCCATGGGTAAAATGGAATTAAGGGTAATAGGGTGATTAAAGTTCCTACAGTGCGTGAAACACATGATACCAATGCAAGGAGACACTTCCCACTAGTTTCCATGTACTAGTGTGATGGTATCATCAAAACATGGTACTTTTATGATAGTATTCTATTGAAAACTAAGGAAACCCCTTTGATCCTAGAGAAATGTCCCTCCATGGTGTTTTTACCCAGGTTGTCTTTATTCAAGAAGTCAACTCTAGCTCACGCGAGTCCATCCTACACAAAGCACTTTCAGACAGCCTTGGTCCACTATGTGTGATACCTCTTTATATCACCAATGTATAAAATGTTTGAGACTTATTTATCTCACCAAACCCTCACCTACATGATCCTCCTACATCTCACCCAAGTCTACCCTGCATGTGACGTCCTCAACTTGTTGATCCCTCACCTGTGTGATCCTCCTTATACTCACCTAGGCCTCTCCTACGCAAACCATCCTATTGTCCCTTTTTGATTTGTTTTTCATGCCAACAATGTAAGGGTTCCTCATCCATTGGATCCCCCATCTGAGGGGGACATATTTGAGGCCTTACCCAGAGCCTCCAGATATTTATAATCAGATCATAGGGTACATCTACATGTCCTCTCAGATATTTATTTCAGTGGTAATAGTGCTACAGTATTTATCCAACATAGTATGTGGGGTCCTCAAAATGTTCAAAATTATCAATTCACATTTTAATGACGAACCCATCCTTGGTGTAATTTCTAGTTACTTCCCTATTTCATATAATGAGGGAAGAAACATACATTTCCCATTCATGAGGTCTAGTGCTTTATCCTTCTCCCATATTCTCTAAAATTAGGAATAGTGCATACCACATGGAGTAAGACCTTAGCATTTATTGTGGTGTGTACCTTCCTGAGTGTATAATTCCCAACCCCGATTAAAAAAAACAAGCGAGGAGATAGACACCTCAAATCCCAATCTCTTTCCTATAGCCCCAGCCTCATCCACCAGTGGATGAAGGGTATTGTGGTTTAAAATATTTTCAACTATCTCTTTTATCATATACTGAGCATGATTCACATTATATTAGAGGTTATTGAAAATCAAGACATCCCATGATCAAATATATGTCTCGATAGAGGATCCTTTTCTAGATTTTCCTATCACCTTACCTAAGGGTCTCCTATTCGTTGTTGGTCCTCAAATCCATCTTTCCATCTCAATGGCTTATCTCCCTTATAAGACAAACCTTCATAAGTATTTTAATGGTGTTGGTCCTAAAATTAATATATCCATCTCAAAGTTTAATATCCCTTATGCGATAATCCTTTTGAGGACCTCCATATGTGTGGGTCCTCAAATCCATGTAACCATATCAAAGTTCTACATCCCCTACGAGAAAAACCATCAAAGTTTCTCTATATATTGGGGTTCTAAAAACCTTGAATCCATCTAAAAAGGCCACATTACATATAATAAAAGCCTTAAAAGTCCCTATTTTAAATTGTTAATCCCCAAACCATTTAAACTGTGTGGGATTTGATTACAAAAAAAATTGGATACATAGGAATCCTTCTAGAGTACTAAAACCAAAACCCCAAAATCACCCTAATTTTCTCTAGACCATATTCCCAGTAGGGTCACATCTAGTCTGGGAGGTCACATCTCTTTGAAATCCATTGGTTTTACTCAGTGTAAGTCCAAAACCAACATTTAACTAGGAACAATTCACTTAGTAATCATTTATATGGATTATTATACTATATGGGTTTGTCCTTATCATTGACCCTAAAAGGTATGATATTTCCTATTAACTAGAACTGAACTATCTGGGTTTTTGTTCCACATAAAAGGATATGTAGGAATTCTATATCATGGGATATATCTCAACACCAAAATAACTCTTTTCTTCCTGGATAAAAATTAATTCCACAGCACCCCACTTCGTGTCTTTAAATGAGCATCAAAATAATAAATGACCGATGATTCTCTAATCCATATACAATAGGGTACAACAGATGGAGAACCCCATATACATAGAAATGTCTCCATATAAGAATAAACATTGAAATATATAGATGATTATATATCCAATACATGATCATAATTTATTGGTAACCTAAGGGTTACAAATGTTATATTTTGGATTTATTAAAGGATTCACGAATATATCTTAAATCTAAAAGGGAGTCCAATAATAGTAAATAATTACCTAATGAAGGGTTTGATGAGATAAACTAGCATCCTATTAAACAATGTGATTCCCTAATCATCATTGGATATATTTTCGAATTACCACTTACATCAAGAATGTAGGTTTATGAAACATTACGAATAAGGGAATCGTTGGGTGTTTTAAACTCTATGAACAGAACCCATTGGAAACTTCTAGAGAAAGGGAAATCAGATTTGAATGACTATAACAAATTAAAACCTCCACAATAAACCATTTCAACAAAAAACATTAATCATAAATATTCCTTTTTTAGTTCGCATTCCATTGGGGATATGAAAATGTTACTTGTGTTTATGGCATATTACCACCTCGCGAAGTGATGTGATTCGTTTTTCACTATCGCTTTGCATGGAAAGTGATAAGGATGTATATTATGATTATATGTGTTATAAATGTCATAAAAATTATATTAATGAAATATTTATCATTCAAAAAAACAAATATATATCATTTTATTTCTTACATTTTCACTCACTAAAAGATGATGACCACATTCTTGTACGTGTGGACTACTGCCTTCACAAAGAGATGTGACTCTCTTTTCATCACCACACCACATGGATGATATGTATAGGTTTATTTAAAGAAATAATAAGATATTATAATCATTCTATAAAGTTAAAATATTACTTAACTATATTCCATAATGATCGTTGAAAACTAGAAACGTTACCCCTGTATACGTACAACTTACTGTCTCCATGATCATAACATACTTCATTTTTCATAACCATATTTCATGATTGATTTAAAAGTAAATTTGATTTAAATTATTATAACTATTAAATGATTATTATTTTGGATATTATGTAACTATATGCATAATAATTAGATCTTTCATGATGAAACACGACTGATAAAATAGGTAAATTAATACCCGAAACAATTTGAATAATGAATGATAATTAACGAAAGGGTGATAAGATGTAAAAAAGGATCATATATGATATTATAAATATTAAAATGCTCAGGTTATAAGATAATAATAATTTTAAACCCACTATAAGTGATCATAAAATATGTTCAATCAAAATGAATCATGAGGTAAGGGACTTCGTCTCAATTTCCTTCATTGAGGCACATTGTAATATTATACACGTAATTTATTTTATATAGTGTATATACATCCCCTATGACATGTAACATAATAATTAATTAATAATTCATGATATTTTATGTTTCAATTTTAATTATTTTATAAAATGGGTTTTGATATAAAAGTTACCAAGTGGTAAATAATTTCAGAACTCAATTTCGTTTCTTTCAGTTGTATTACTTCCTCATTCTCTTTGATATTATAAGATTATGTATATAATGAATTTCAATTATATTTTATTTTACATTCTCTTGTTTAATGGTGATTAATATTTTATACATATAATCAATTCACTAATTAATTCTCACTTAAATGTTATAGTAATTGTAAATGTTTATTTCAGAATCTCATTCATATCAAGATTTTTAATTCTAGAATTTCAGTTTAGAGAAGTTATTCAATCACTGTATAAATATACCCATTTAATTTTACTATCCATTTTTTATTCATGGTATTTTAATGTAATAGTACCATTTTTACACTCTTTGGTACATAAAATTATTTATAAAATATTTTTTCTAAAATCTGGATTTATTTATCTCTTCTATCGAAAATCAGTTTTCTTCCAAAACTATTTCTTATAAAAATGTTTTCAAATATGTATATAACATTTCAAAAATTACATAATAAAAAAATATTGATCTATTATATCATTTTTTAAACCAAAGGAACCTTATTATTATTTTTTGAACAATGCACTTTTCTACCCTTTTTATAATTCAAAAGGAAGGCTCTTTTTAACTTGTACGCCATGTCTAGAATTACATGCCCACATGACCATAATTCCTTTGACGCTTCCATTCTATGTTTACAGGGCTATTTTTAAATATTTTTGATTTTCATAATATTCTTTTTGTTATTAGTTATTAAAATTTATTTTCAAAGAAAATGATTTTCAAAATTTTTTTTGATTTAAATATTGCTTTTCAAAATGAAAAGTATATTTTCCTCACAAAAAATTATGTAACACCTCGAACCCAGTTACCCAGAGTCGGTGTATTATTACGTATCATTGGCATGGTCACAATAAATCATGTCTCGAAATACCAATTGGTTTAGTAGCCTTGGAAACACTAGATACATTCATAAGTTTAAAAGACATCATAAAGTGAAAAACTACAACAACATAGTCTTCGTAGACCACACTCATATCCCCTCACACCATCCCTATAGGTCAATCATAAAATAATTCTTCACATGTTGGTAAAATAAAACATAGAAAGGGGTGATGTCAAATGCTCAGTAAGGATAACAATATAACAAAAAATTTCATAAATAAGCATGAACATTTAAGGAAATGTATATTGAAAACAAACTCCTTTTAAACTTGAACTTCAAAAATATATGGAAAAAATAAAATCAAATAATTCCATTTACTTATTCACATGGATATTCTACTAGTTGAATATTAACATGCAATATCAATAACCATTTTCATAATAATGGAATGCATAATTCTGGACTTTCAAAACCACAAAGTCAAGGCCTTGTGCCAAGACTACAAATAAGATTTTGTCAATGCCTTATTCCAAGACACTATTTTGTCTCATGATACCCACCAATGCATTGAGGAGCTATAGTGGTCTCCACCTGTCACATACTAAGTCCAATGCATTTCTTGCATGAAAAGGTTTAAACACAACATAAACATTCGTATTAAAACTAGCATACGAAATGTCAATGTGTTATCCACAAACCATGAATGGTATAAAAATACCACATCCACAGTAAAACATATCACAAAACCTTAAATACAATATGGAAGTTTTGTATCATCATAAATCAACTTCAAATAATCTTAACATACATCAAAGGATGTTGACATTGATGAAATCAGAACTATTTGAGACAAATATCTCTTTTTCAAATCATTTAAAAGTCACATAATTATAAAATAAAGATTTTACATTGGAAATATTCTTATAATCCTGTAAGGGATGCTTCGATGATGTTTTAATGGTGGAAAATAGCCGCACCCACCGTATAAGTTAAACAAAACATTCTTACCTTAAATTTGTCGAAAAGGTCATAAAGTACCTTGTTTGGAAAACGACAGAAAGATTCCTTTCAAAACATATAAGGACAAATAAGGGTATAATTGACTTTAAAATTTTTTATAGTAAATAGTAAAAATGTTTTGAAATACTTTTTTAAGAAACATGGATGTTGATGATAAAGAGGTCTCAGTAGATAATTACGTATAAACAACCTCGGATAATGAAGAGATTGTGAAATAAACTCTTACCTTGTACTTTTCCTTAGTCAATGGTATGTTAAACTCCTATATATTAGTTAAAACATTGTTATTAAATTATACAAGAACCATATACATAATTATGATATCATATATGATCTTCTAATAATACTTTGTTACTAATATTTTAGTATTATCGTTGTGTCAAGTGATAACTTACTCATTTTCTATTATATGTTTTGTTAAATAAGCCATGTTTGTTATGGATAGGTTGTATCATATTCATATCTAGAATTATATCAAGTCCTTAAAAATTATTTTTAATCATCAAATTAAAATTAGTCTTGAATGGATACGATGGGGAATAAATCTCATCGCATTTGTGGAGACGGTAGTTCGTATGTACGCACAAGCGACAATATCATTATTTTGATAATAAAATAATATATAATTGGATGTTATATCATATATACAGAATCATTATCATCTTAAATTTATTATTTACATAAATTACACACCATTATCATACCCATCAAAATAATATGGTATTGAATAACAATTACACCATGACGTGGAGACGGTAAGCCATACGTACGCACGTATGGTGACATGTTATTCAAAGGATGGATAGAATTATGAATATGGTTGTACCATATTTATAATAAAATCACAGTATATAGAATATACTGAAGTTATTATTTTAGAATTTAAATAACAAGGAAATAATAAGTGGAAGAAGAAAGGAACATTAAAGAGGGTGGTGAAATCGTTACCTCTTCTTCGGGTTCTTCTTAATGATTTGATCAAAAGGGATCTTTAGGTTTTCTTTTCGATAAAAATAAGGCCTCTAGGATTAATTGAAGGAAGTTTATAGGATATTTGGGCATGGTTTGGCCGAGTCAAATGGCTCTGAAAGTATGAATTAGAGATAATGGGGAGTTCCCTTTTATAAGAGGGGTGAAGAGAACCTTAAGAAAATCTAGAAATAATATTTTATGATAAATTCATATTAGGTTTATAATGCCTCAAAAAATGATTTATTTAGAGGATAAGGTGGGGCTGGGTAAAAAACTACTCAAACAATAGATTTTAGATAGGTTTTGGTCACTATATTAACCTTATCTTTTAGATTTAACTCTTAGTTAATTAGTTTGACATTTACCACATCTCTTTGTATTATTATATTATGTGGTTAATAAACATACAATAACTAGCCAAAAGAAATCCAAGTGGTTCATTATTAATATATATAACCTTATCTATGTTAGTTGTACAAGACACATATTTTTAGGAATATTATATCAAATAATAATATTACATTTGTTTTAAAAACACTTTTATTTCAATTTTGACACTATTTTCAATTTGATTTTTGTGAAAATCATAACAGCTTGATTACTTCGAAAAAAGTTAATTAAATAAATCCTAACATGTCATATTAACCTATAAAATTAGTTTAATTCATAAAAAGTCTCAATTTACATTAATTTGGGTATTTAAAATATTAATTATTATAATATTTCATTATTTAGGCAATTACTTCATCATAATTGTGTCATAAATAAATTAAATTATTTAATGTCTAAAAATTATAAATAAAATACCATTAAGTATTAAATCATATTATATTTCTACTCACTATTTATAATGGAATTTTTCTTATTTATAACCCTATATTAATGTGTTTTTAGTTATTAAACATTGATTTTAACTCTTTTAACTCTTCTTTGAATTAAATAATAATAAATGTCCTAATCTAATACATGTGGACCAAAGAGGTTCATATTTTATTCCTAAGGTTTTTTTGTGGTCGAGTTATACTTATCCAATATAATTAGGACATGTGTTAGGGTAAAAATAATATCATTTTTACCTTTAATTTCCCTATTTTACTTTTAACAGTGGTAAATAAAAGTAAAAAGTTACTATTCTCAAAAAATTATTTTCATCTCATTGAACAACATTTTACATACTGATATCTACCATGTCTTTCAGGTTTTTGAAATTACACTCATAGAAGCGGTAAAATTATGTTTTATGCAAATTTAGAAATTCTCTTAGGAGGTGGGTAAAAGACGATAAAAAGGTCAATAAAATTTTTATATATCTAAAATTAATATAAATTGACTCCAATGAATTAAATTGAACTTATATAGGTATTATGTATCTATTTTGACATAAAATAAATTTAAATAAAATAAATAATTATTTAAATAAAAAGTCAGTTTTAACTATTAACTCAGTGTTTTTCACTATTCATTAAATATTGAAAGTTCACATAAAAATACCTAAAATTCACCCTCGGCTAATTTCGATATTCTGAATCCAAAAATGAAGTCCATTTTGAAAAATAAAATTTATAAAATTTCCAAAAGTGGGTATCACTATTCATAATGGCTAGTTTGATAGGTTGTGGTGTGTTAGAAGTCGAAGTTGCGTACAACACACACTGTTGTATTATTCAAAGTGAAGTGTACTGTGGAAGCTTGGGGTGTTACATTCTCCCCTCCTTCAAATAATTTCATCCTCAAAATTTCTAGAATATTATTGCATAAAAATACTCGGGTGGTTCTTCATCATAAGTTCCTCGGGTTCCCACATTGCCTCTTCCATCTTATGGTTTCTCCATGGAACTTTTTCCAGACGAGTCATCCGGTTTCTCAGCACTTGTTCTCTGGTATCAAGAATCCTAACAGGCTCTTTTCAATAAGACAGATTGGGTTCCAGTTCTAATTCCTCATAGGTGAGTACATACATTGGGTCAGCCATTTATTTTCTCAATAATGATACATGTAACACATCAGGATCTTTGGAGAGACTTGGTGGCATTGCCAAGTGGTAAACTACAGCCCAAATTCATTCTTGAATTTTGAGAGGTCTGATGTTCCTAGGACTCAATTTACCTTTATTACCGAAATGTATAGCTCCCTTCCATGGAGATACCTTCAAGAAAACATGATCACCGACTTGAAATTCCAAATCCTTCCTTCGATTATCATCATAGCTCTTCTGCATACTTTGAGCGGCTTTGATGTGAGTTTCTATTACCTTCACATTTTCCATTGTTTCCTCCACAAGTTCTAGACCTACAAGTTTTATTTCACAAACATCATCCCAACAGGTTGGTGTGCGACTTCTCTTTCTATATAACGCTTTGTATGGTGCCATCTGAATACGTGAATGGAAGCTATTATTATAGGAAAATTCTACTAGAGGTAAATATTGATCCCACATACCCTGAAAGTCAAGTGATCAGGATCTCAACATGTCTTCTAAGGTTTGAATAGTTCATTTTTTATTGTCCATCTGTTTGAGGGTGGTAGGAAGTTCTCAAATGAAGTTCAGTATCCAAGGCCTTCTGAAGACTTTTCGAGAATCATGATGTGAAATGGGTATCATGATCAGAAACAATCGATATGGGTACATAATGACGTCTAACAACTTCATTAATATATAGTATTGCTAGACATTCAAGTGGATGATCTTCTCATATAGCAAGAAAATGTGCTGACTTGGTTAGAATATCAACGATGACCCATATTGCACCGTTCCTTTTACGATTCTTTGGTAGTCCCATGACAAAGTCCATCGTATTATTATCCCATTTCCACTAAGGTATGGGAGGAGGATACATGACTCTTCCAGGATGTTGCCTTCCAGCTTTCACTTGTTGACAAACCATACATCTTGACACATAATCGGCAATCTGCCTCTTCATGTCATCCCACCAAAAATGTTCCTTCAAATTTCTATACATTTTTGTGCTACCAGGGTGTATAAAAAAATTGGAACTATGAGCATCATCCAACAATTCCATTTTTAGATCAGTTATATTGGGAACACAAAGTCTCTTCCGAAAATTCAAAATTCAATCTTCATACACAAAGTCACTGAATCTCCCATCATTTATAGCTTTAATCTTCTTTTGAAACTGTTCATCACCGGTTTGAGAACTATTTATCCTTTCTAGTAAAGATGGTTTGGAAACCATTTGAAAAGGCATTAATGTTTCACCTTCCATGGTTATTCCCATTTCCAAATTTACTAGATCCTTGTATACAGGATCTTTTTCTACTCACATATTGTTCAAAACTCCATGATCCTTTCTAATCAAAGAATTTTCCACCTTATTTTCCTTCCCTGTGTGGTAGTGTATGTTGTAATCATAATCCTTGAGTAATTTAAGTCATCTTCTTTGCCTCATGTAGAGTTCTTTCTGTGATAAAATACATTTCAAACTCCTGTGATCGGTATATATCTCACATTTTTCACCATAGAGATAGTGTCTCTAAATATTCAAAGAAAATATTACAACTGCTAACTCAAGATCATGAGTAGGATAGTTTTGCTCATAAATTTTTAGCTTTTGTGATGCATAGGCAATAACTCTATCATTCTACCTAAAGACACAACCAAGTCCTTTCTTTGAAGCACCACTATAAATAAAAAACTCTCCATTCCCCGATGGTAGAGTCAAGATATAAGAATTTAATAATCTTGTGTTAAATTCTTCAAAACATTCTTCACACTATTTTGTCCAAACAAATTTAACCCCTTTACGAGTGAGCTTGGTTAATGGGTTAGCCAATAGGGAAAAATTCCGAACAAAACATTGATAATAACCTACTAAACCAATAAAACCGCGTACCTCTGTTTTACTCATCGGTTATTGATATTCTTGGATTGCTCATGTCTTAGAAGGATCAAAATATATTCCATCCTTAGAGACAATATATCCATGAAAATAAATCCCCTGAATCTAGAATTCATACATGCTAAACATCCAGTATAATTCATGTCTTCTCAGAGTCTTTAGAATAATGCGAAAGTGATTTTCATGATCTTTATAGATTTTGGAGTATACCAAGATATCGTCAATAAATACCACTACAAATTCATCAAGATATTCCATTAAAACTCTATTCATCAGATCCATGAAGATAGAGAGTGAATTAGTCAAATCAAAAGGCATTACTATAAACTCATAATGCCCATACCTGGTTTGAAATGCTGTTTTAGGAATGTCTCCCTTCTTCACACACAACTGATGTTATCCAGATCAAAGGACAATGTTTGAAAATTATTGAGCTCTATGAAGTTGGTTGAAAAAATCATCAATGCAAGGTAGGGGATACTTGTTCTTTATTGTTATATCATTGATCTCCCTGTAGTCAATGCACAGCCTCATAGATCCAACATTCTTCTTAACAAAAAGAACTGGGTCTCCCAATAGAGAAACACTAGGGAGAATAAATCCCTTATTACTCAAATCCTCTATTTTTTTCATTAGTTCCACTAATTCCACAGTGTTCATTCATATAATGGGTCATCTATACAGGCCTTGAACTAATAATTAAGTCACTAGAAAACTCAATTTCTCATTCTTTAGGATGTGTATTTAAATCATGTTGAAAAACATCAACATATTATTGAAAAATTGGTGCATTTTCTATTGGAACCTTACTTTCCTCACCCACATTTATTTGATTCTCTTCCTCCCCAGTAATTGAAGTTAGATGAGCTACTGGGGGTGGATCTAGATAATAATTAGGTGGTGATGTTTCTGCTCTAAATATAATGTACTCCTTATCATCAGAAAAAAATCATAACATCCTTCTTCTTACAATAAATTTTTGCATCTTGGTCTGAAATCCAATACATACTGAGATTATATCAAATTCTATCATGGGTAAGACAAAGAGATCAGTAGATAAAGAACATTTATATGCCCTAATGGGGACTGATTCACAAAACATTGTTGCAATGATACTTCCCTTAGGAGTTTTGACTGACAACTCCCTTGTTAAATAAAATTTTAAATATGTATTTTTTATAGAAAACTGGGAAGATATGAAACAATTCGATGATCCAGAATCAAATAAAGCATTGTCTAAACATGAGGAAACCATTAAATTACCTGCCACTATGTTTTTTGGAGCATCAACCTTAGTAGTAGTGATAGCATAAGCTTGTCCTTCATCCCTTGGCCTCTTCTAATGTAAGTTTCCCTGACTCTTAGGACATTCATATGCATAATGTCCCATCTCCCTGCAATTATAGCACTAAACATCAGTAGGTTCTTTCTTCCCCATGCAATCACAAGCTTGGTGGCTTTTTTCACCACACTTGTAACAGACTCCCATTCCCTTCAAGCAAGAACCAGGGTGTTTCATCCCACATTTACTGCAAGATGGATATTCAACTTTTCCCTTCTTCCCATTATTTCCATTTCCAGAGTGATCAGCAGTTCTCTTCTTCTCTTGCTTTTCTTTAAAGTCATAAGACAAAGAAAATTCCTTTTCTGTTTCGATAGTACATGAGACAATATCTTCATACGACGAGAAGGATTGTGAGACCAATGCTCGATGAAGAAATGGTTTTAACCCATTAAAGAAACGATCAATTTTAATTCTTGGGTTATGAATATAATCTACATCATTCCTTTCTACCCTTGTAATGTTATCCTCATACTTTGCAACATTCTCATCCTCCTTTTCCCTCAGACTGAGAAATTGTCTTTCCATATCCACTTGATGGTCATGAGGAAAGTATTTTTCTTTGAAAATTTCATCAAACACCCTCCATTAAATACTTGATACTTCTTCATCTTCCTTTGTATTTCAAATCAATGACCACCATTGATTATCATCTCTTTTGAGGCGGTAAACTGCCATGACTACTTTTTCACTTTCACTACACCCCGAAGCCTGAAAAGTATTCTCTAGGGAACATATCCATTGCTCAGCTACCAATGGATTTGTATTACTATTAAATTTTGGTGGTTATTGCCACATGAAGCGATCTATCATTGACCCTCCACACTACAGATCAGGGTGATCCATACAGGTAAGGTTATTATTCATAACCTGAGTAAGTTGTCCTAGTATAGTGATAAGCTGATCAGCACCAGTTGTATCACCAGCTCCACTATAATTAACTTGATTAGGAGGTAAATCCATACATGGAGTGCATGCATTGATACAGTTTCCATTCATTCCACTAGGCACCATTTCTATACAATGTCATAAACTAAATTAGTTTATGAATTGAAATACATAATTCCATACTTGTAAAATAATTAACATAAATTGAACAGTTTATGGATATAATCCATAATCATAAAAATGTTTTCTTTGGGGAATTATTTAATTACGAACCCTTCATAATGGTTTGTAAATAAAATGATAATTATCCTAAGCATATCCCCCGGGAGTATCGTAACCAAGAGTGCATCAAGGCCCATTTTCGTGCACCAGTTCCCGTTCGAGTCTAGCTCGAAGCGGTGTTTTTGGGTTTTACCCCTAGGTACATCTGTGCAAGAGCCTCCTCAACCTGCTCGTATCTAGACAAGGATGTATTGCTTGGAAAACTCACAAAATCTATACAATACCAAAATTCTAGGAAGTTCTTCTATTCTCATCCTCAAAGTCTATCTTTGGGATATGTGCTCTAATCAGAGTTTATCTAAATCTAGCATCCAATGTTTGTATTAAACATCCTCTGAAACCAATTGTAACGCCCTAACCCTAGTTACCTAGAGTCGGTGCATTATTATGCATCATTGGCATGATCACAAAAGATCAAGTCTTGAATGACCGATTAGTTTAGTTGCCTTGGAAACACTAGATACATTCATAAGTTTACATTACATCATAAAGTGAAAAAGTACAACAACATAGTCTCCGTAGTCCACACTCAAATACCCCCACACTATCCCTGTAGGTCAATCTTAAAATACTTCTTCACATCCTGGGAAAATAAAACATAGAAAGGGGTGAGCTCGGATTCTTAGTAAGGATAAAAATATAGTGAAAACTTTCATAAATAAGCACGAACATTTAAGGCAATGTATAACTAAAAAAAAGCCTTTTAAAATTGAACTTTAGCAATATATGGCAAAGATAAAATAAAATAATTCCATTTACTTATTCACATGTATATTCTACTAGTCAAATAATCACATGCAATATCAATAACCATTTCTATAATGATGGAATGCATAATACCAGACATTCATAACCACATAGTCAAGGACTTGTGCCAAGACTACAAATAAGATTTTGTCAAGGCCCTATTCCAAGTCACTAATTTTTCTCATGAGACCTACCGATGCATTGATAAGCTATAGCAGGCTCCACTCGTCACATACTAAGTCTAATGCATTCCTCATATGAAAAGGTTTAAACATAACATAAACATTCATATTAAAACTAGAATACGAAATGTCAATACTTTTCCATAAACCATGAATGGTATAAAAATAACACATCTAAAGTCAAACATATCAAAAAACCTTAAATACAATATGGATGTTTTATATCATAATAAATCAACTTCAAATAATCTTAAAATCCATCAAAGGATGTTGACATAGATGAAATCAAAACTATTTGAGAGAAATATATCTTTTTGAAAGCATTTAAAAGTGAATTAATTATAAAATAAAAACTTTACTTTGAAAATATTCTTATAATCTTGTAAGGGATGCTTCGAAGATGTTATAATGGTGGAAAATAGCCGCCCCACCGTATAAGTTAAAAAACATTCTTACCTTAAATTTGTCGAAAAAGTCAAAAAGTGCCTTGTTTGGAAACCAACGAAAAGATTCCTTTCAAAACCTATAAGGTCAAATAAGGGTAAAAATGACTTTAAAACATCTTATAGTAAATAGTAAAAAAAATTGAAATACATTTTTATGAAACCTGGATGTTGATGATAAAGAGGTCCCAGTAGATAATTACGTATAAACAACCTCGGATAATGAAGAGACTATTAAATAAACCCTTACCATGTACTTTTCCTTAGTCGATGGTATGTTAACCTGTTGTATAATAGTTATAATATTGTTATTAAATTATACAAGTACTATATACATAATTATGATATCATATATGATCTTATAAAAATTCTTTTTTAATAATATTTTATTATTATCATCCATTCGGGTGTTAACTTACTCGTTTTCTTTTATATGTTTTGTTATATAAGTCATTTTTTTATAGATAGGTTCTATCATATTCATATCTAGAATGATATCAAGTCCTTAAAAATTATTTTTAATCATCAAATTAAAATTAGTTTTGAATGGATACGATGGGGAATGAATCTCATCGTGTTCGTGGAGACGGTAGTCCGTACGTACGCACGAGCGACAATATCATTATTTTGATATTAAAATAATATATAATTGGATGGTATATCATATATACAGAATCATTATCATTTTATATTTATTATTTAAATAAATTACACATCATTATCATACCTATCCAAATAATAATGTATTGAATTACAATTACACCACGACGTAGAGACGGTAAGCCGTACGTATGCACGTATGGTGACATGTTATTCAAAGGATGGATAGAATACTGAATATGGTTTTACCATATTTATAATAAAATGACAATATATAGAAGATACTGAATTTATTATTTTATAATTGAAATAACAAGGAAAGAATAAGTGGAAGAAGAAAGGAACATGAAAGAGGGTGGTGAAATCATTACCTACTCTTCGAGTTCTTCCTATTGATTTGATCAAAAGGGATCCTTAGGTTTTCTTTTTGATAAAAAAAAGGCCTCTAGGATGAAGTGAAGGAAATTTATAGTATATTTGGGCAGAGTTTGGCCGAGCCAAATGGCTTTGATGGTGTGAATTAGAGAGAAGGGGGGTGTCCTTTTATAAGAGGGGTGAGGGGCACCTTTGGAAAAGCAAGAAATATTATTTTATAATAAATTCATATTGGGTTTCTAATGGTACCAAACTGATTTATTTATAGTATAAGGTATTTATGGGGCAAAAAACACTCAAAAAATAGGTTTTAGATAGGTTTGGGTCACTATATTAACCATATCTTTTAGATTTAACTCTTAGTTAATTAGCTTGGAATTTACCATGTCTTTTTGTGTTATTATATTATCTGGTTAATAAAATTACTATAACAAGACAAGATAACCCCAAGTGGTTAATTATTAATTTATATAACCTTATATAAGTCATTTTTCCAATCCATATATTTTTAGGAATACTACATCCATTAAAAATATAATATTGGTTTTAAAAATTATTTTATGTCAATTTTGACACAATTTGGAATTTGATTTTTGTGAAAATCATAACAACATGATAACTTCGAACAAAGTTAATTAAATCATTCCAAACATGTCATATTAACCTAGAAAACTATTGTAATTTATAAAAAGTCTCATGTTACATTTATTTGGGTATTTAAAATATCAATTATTTTAATATTTCATTATTAAGGTAATTACACAACCATCATTGTGTCATATATAAATTAAATTATTTAATGTCTAAAAATTATAAATAAAATAAAATTATGTAAAAAATATTTTTATATTCCTAATGAATGTTTATAATATAATTTATCTTATATATATCTCTATATCAAAAATGTTTTAGTTATTAAACATTAATTTTAACTCTTTTAACTCTTCTTTGAATTAAATAAAAATAAATGTCCTAATCTAATCCAAGTAGACCAAAGAGGTTCATATTTTACTACTAAGGTTGTTTTTTCATGAATTATACTTATCTAATAGAATTAGGACTCGCGTTTGGGTAAAAATAATATCATTTTTTCCTTTAATTACCTTATTTACTTTTAACCATGGAAAATAAAAGTAAAAAGTTACTATTCACCATAAATTATTTTCATCTCATTGAACCACATTTTACTTACTGATATCAAATGTATCTCTTGGATTTTTGAAATTCAACTCAGAGATGTGGTAAAAAAAATTTTATGCAAATTTGCAAATTCTTCTAGGAGGTGGGTAAAAGACAGTAAAAAGTTCAATAACATTTTTATATATTTAAAATTAATATAAATTGACTCCAATGAATTACATTGAAATTATATATGTATAATGTATCTATTTTGAACTGAAAAAAATTTAAATAAAATAAATAATTATTTAAATAAAAGTGGATTTTTACTAATAACTCAGTGTTTTTCACTATTCATCAAAAATTGAATGTTCTCAGAAAAATACCAAAAAATTCACCCTTGGATAATTTCAATATTCTAAATCAAAAAATGAAGTCCATTTTGAAAAATAAAATTTATAAAATTTTAAAAAGTGGCTATTACTATTCATAACGGCTAGTTTGGTTGGTTGTGGTGTGTTAAAACTCGAAGTTGTGTACAACAGACACTATTGTATTATTAAAAGAGAAGCATACTGTGGAAGCTTGGAGTGTTTCAAATTAAATATATTTTAATGGTATTTTTATTCATCAATGAAAAATCCCTTCATTTTAAATATACTACTCTAGGGATATGTTGTACCAATTCCATCGTTATTCTTTATCCATATGTATTATCATTATTTTGACCAAGGACAGTGTGGACATTCACCACCTTGAGTAATATTTGGTATTTAATTACATTCCCTTGAAATATTAAGATTTCTATGATCATAGGCCCCTCAATTTCTCCAAAATATCCTTTTTATTTATCATGGATGTGTTTATTTTTTAAATCACATATCATTTCGGTATATGGTGTTCTATATTTAAAGTCATTTTTCAGGAGGGGAAATATTGATAAATCTGTATTCTTTAATCCATATTGATATTTAATGATAACACACAATTTTTATGAATAAAATAAATTATTTTATATATGAGGAATTATTTGGACAAGAATGGAATAGTTGGTTCTTGCTTATAGATAAACCATTAATGCATCAGTAGTCTCATGGGATGAATCGGTTGGTAGAATTAGTTAAATGGGTTTCTACCCATTATATTTAAACTATCATGGGGATATATATTTATGGTTTAGGTATAAATTTCCTTTGAAACATGACATCTAATAATTAAAAATTTACTTTATTTAGAATTCAGTTATTATTATCCATGATTATTTTCATAATGTTATTATCTCTAGCTGCATTTCATTCTTAGTTTATTGATTAAATGGAATGTGTGTCCAGTTATTTACATTTACAAATTGATTATTCTTTATCTGACAATTTAAATGGAATTATTGTTTGATTATTTAACTTTTAATGTTTATTATTCTTATTGATTCATGATTTCTTCAATTATACTAAACCCATTCTGTGTATTTGAGTTCACCCTAATTTTGTTTCCTTTATTAGAAATCCATAAAAAATACTACGTCTAGTTAGAAAAAATATCCTAGAGTTAATAATGACATTCTATAAATAATATAAAATTTTCGTTTTTCTAATGAAATATCGGTATCAATATGTATCTTGATTAACAAGACTACTAAATTATGCATTACTTTTGGAAGTGATTACTTATATGTTATGACAATTTAAGAATGTAGTCATAGGCTCTTAGAAACTCATGATCGTGTTACTATAGTTGTTCTCATAGAAATTCTAGTTGAATCTTTGGGAAATATATTTTTGAAAACATAGATTATGGATCACAAACCTGTGATATAATTTAACGATTATTGAAACGATCGGACCTTAAAAAAAACATATTCTAGTTATTTGAAAACTATAAATCACTTGATTTTCCAAAATATCTTTTAGGTTTAGTGTTTTAGAGATTTAGAACATAATTTTACATAGGAAAATCATATATTATAATTTTATACTTGAATTCATTAAACATTTTTTCACAAAAAAACATTAAAATAAAAAATGATTTCTTTTCATGAAAAATATTCACAATTTTCTCCATGTCCTCATCATTGTTCTTAATCCCCCTTAAAACCAGATAAAAACATTTTAAAACATTGTATGAGAAATAAAATCTCAATAAGGGACATAAAAAAATTAGTCTAGTGAAAAATAAGAAAACTCATACATATTTAACTTTACCTTCAGTGTTATTTGAGTGTATGAAATAAAACATTTTAGAAGAAAAACACACACATTTCTCTCAAAGAAAGCCTTTAAAACCAAAAATAATAAATTTAAAACACTATTTTTGGAAAATTAGATAATTTTATTCATAAAACCATTTAAACCCCATTTAATTAGTATAAACATACACCTAACATCCAATATAATTCTTTTTAGAATATAATAATTACCCAATTTAGTGGAAATTGAGTTATCAAATCTCTTACAAAAAAGCATAAAAAGATTACATTTTAAAAAATTAAGTAAATTAGAAAATTCATATTTTATTCTATTAATGTACCTATAAATAAATTTATTAAAATAATTTTCAAAACATGGACATGAATGTGAAATATTTATAAAATAAATCATTAAAACATTTAAATTATTGGTTTTTAGTTAAATAATCCCTTACTTTGAGTCCGACTTATCACATACAATATTTTTCTTCCATAATAATAAACATAGGTTTCATTTAACTTATTTGATAACATTTTTTATGTTTATTATCAATTTTTATGACTAATTTCTGTGTTATATAAAATTACATAATCATTGAAGTTTATGTTGGTCATTTTGATGATATTTGGTACCTAAGTCCAAGAGGGATTTGATAAGTGGACCAATGTAAAAGTGGCCATCCTTAAATCATCTAGAAAATAATACTCATGAGATAATTAGAATTTTTATTTTTCAATTATACTTTTAAATTCAACCATTATATATGTTTATGAAAAATGAAAAGTGTAACAATCATGGAGATGGTAGTTCATGCATATGAATGAGTTATGTTTCCATTTTTCAATGATCATTATAGAATTAAGGGAAGTATAATTTTATATTTATATAATGATAATAATTTCATAAATATAATATCACTTTTCTAAACATACATATATATATCATTCATGTCTTGTGGTGATGAAAACAAATCACATCACTTCGTGGAGATGGTAGTCCACCCGTATAAGCATACGACGTTATAATTTTTTTGTACATGGAATGGGAAGTGTGTTAAAGGTATATTATAAATTAATAATAAAAAATACTTCATTAATATAATATATAAACATTAATTAAATCATTATTACTAGTCTTGATAGACAGTGATGAAAAATGAGTGACATCGGTTCGTGAGGTGATACTCCAACATGCACACAAAATACAAATTTGTTTCCCATTTGATGGAATATGAGATGGATATCAGAAATTCCACTAACATAATAACATATTATTATATTGAGGAAATTTTACCTTTTATTGTATTATGTGGGAAGAATATTATGAGAATGTGGAAGAATAAATAAAACAGAAACACTAGATTAAAAACGATACTACTTCTTCGGACAGCCTCATTTACATAGCACCTTAGGACCACTATGGTTAGAGTTTTTCAAAAAAATATGACCTCTATAAGGAGTTTTGGGATTATAGGAAGGTATTTTGGAAAATTTTGGTAGAATAAAATCCGTTTTTAATTGTGAAGAAAAGACAA
The DNA here is from genome assembly GCA_963277665.1 of Viscum album. Taxonomy (NCBI): domain Eukaryota; kingdom Viridiplantae; phylum Streptophyta; class Magnoliopsida; order Santalales; family Viscaceae; genus Viscum; species Viscum album. The sequence goes on from OY728162.1 coordinate 818,057,246, forward strand.
GAACATGTGTCATGTTATAAGATATGGGAGGGGCAATCTTGTAATTCCTCAAAATATTAAATTAATATTAATAATTTTAAATTAAAAATTGTAAAAAGTTAGTTATTTAGAATTTAATATTTTTATGTGTCTAAATAATCCCATAAAATTAATACTTGATATGTTTTGAATAAATTTATACACATATCTTTTGGTTTTTACCCCTTTAACTTTTAGTGTGAGAACATGGATGTTTACTATTTTATGGTTAATATAGTGACTAAAAAATTCTAAACACCTATAAATGGATCATGGATGAAATTATAAAAATTAGAAATTCTTTTATGAAATTATTGGTTTTATTCATTTAAAATAACTTAATACAATATTATTTAATTTAAAATATCATTAATGTGAATTTTAACACTATTCATTACATTGATCTCTAAAAATATAAATAAAATAATATAACATAGAAAAAAATATTTTAATAAATCCCTAACTTTTAAAATTGATCTAAAACATTCATTGATCACATTACGTATATCAAATTATATTTACTTTCATATTGTTAACAACATTTATTTTAAATTTCTATTAATAAAATAATTACTGCATTAGTGTTTTAAAAACAATTATGTTAATTATTTATTCACTAGAAATTAAAAAAATATCCATGTTGAAGATGAATATTTTTTTATTTTAAAATACTATTTTTAGTTAAATAAATCTTCTATATAAAAGTATAATAAATATTTTATAGTTATTAAAATCATGAATGTGAAAAATTTGACTTTTCTTTAAATAAAATATTATAAGGTTCATAATCACTTCATAATGGTTAAAATGGTCATATATTGGAAAAATAAATTATTAACGATGAATACTACTCATCCAATAAAATATTGGAATGTTTAGGTTTATTTTCTAGTCTTCATCATCTTATTTTCAATATAAATTATCTGATTTACCTTTGATCGTGGAAACAAAATTTACCAAGATTAATATTCATATTGTCCAAAAATAAAAGTGAACTGTTTAATAAAATTTTTCCACATAATTAAAAAAATGGAATCCATTTTTCAGAATTCAATACACAGAAGATTCAACATTTAATTTAAAACTAAATCGACAAAACATAATGAAAAATAATCTTTTGAAAAAATTCCATTTTAAAACATAAAATGTTTTCATACTAAATTCAGGTATAAATTACATTTAAAAACTATAATTATGTTATTTTAAATCAAAAGGAATAAATAAAATTTGAAAACTAATCAAAAATACAATTTTAATTTTTAAATACTCTAGAATAATATAAAATTCTCAACAAAAATCAGCATTTTTTAATATTTATTAAAAAATCCATATTTTTTAAAAATTATCAAAATTTTACTATAAGATAATTTTGATATTACGATTAAAAAATGAAATATAGTTAATTAACTAAAATTTATAAAAGTTCGATAAATTAAATATATTTTCTCCTAAAAAATAAATTAAAATAATTCTTGAAGAAGGTGTATTTTAAGAGTATAATTAATTTATTAAAATTAAGTACATAATATTATAATCATTAATTAATAAATTATAAATGTGTGGGAAAATTTAATTTTTTTCCTTATTTAGTTAATACCCTTCATTCCCACTAATTTAAATGATATTTTATAATATCCTTATAAAATAAATATGTAGTTTTTCATTTAAGTTAGATGTTGTATATCATTTATACAATTGAACACATTATTTCCTTTAAAAACATGGGATGCTACATTCTCCGCCCGTTTTGAAAATTAATACTTCTCAATTTTTATTTATTTCTTAGTCACTATGGTTTTAATTTTAAAAATACCTTTGTTGAAATCCCACACCCAAAAAATTATTATTTAAACATTCACTCTCTAAGAGATAAAAGGGAAGTGTGAAGGCCATATGAGATAACACATACTGTATTTCCATGTAAGAAAACATTGAAATGGAATATAAAATCTAACACCCATATACTAATAGTCAATGATACAGAACATATTGATGAGAAAGTGAACACTCAAATAACTATAAATCTATAATGGGTTAAGAGGTCACTGATTTTGAAGTATGAAATGTAAAAAAATAATGTTTTTGTTTAACGATCTATTTTATATAGTTGAGGATTTTTTTTCTACCAAGAATAATAATTTAAGGAAACATACTTACTTGAAAATTATAATTTCATCCATTAATCTATTTCCACCACAATCTCATATTTTACTCCAAATGATGACTATTTTAGATTTTTTTCCTTCCTGAAGCAATATATTCAAATTCCATAGATTTCTAAATCCAAAAAAGAATTATAATCTGGTCATATTGTCTTCATCTATTAACAAGAAACCAAAATTTTAGTCTTATATAAGATAATTACCCAAAAAGAATAAACCATAATATGATTAGAAAAATTAGCCTCCAAAAATCAACAATAATACGTAATGTTCAACATAGATCATTCAATAAATAACTATCCTTAAAATTCCACCAAATAGTCCTGATTATGATTGAAACCTAAAAATTAGAAGTATTTGATCACATATTCTTCAAAAATATTGTTAACATTTATCCCCAAAGAACGTCAATTAATCGATAATAAAAACTATTTACACAAATCATGTAATATCAAAGATATTCTAATCATTTCCATAAATCATATATCCACAAAACATAATTCAACCTTTATTTGTCAAATAAAATCTCATAGTATTATTTTTACATTATTCTTGCATTTCATACCAAAATTATAGTGATGATATCCCAAAATAACATTACTCACTTAATCACCAAATAAATTTCCAATCCCATGTTATTATATATGATAGAACATATGTTCACAAAATCTACTTATTATTTCTCATTAAATTTATTTAACTAAACATAAGAAGTCACACTAACTAGTACTTCATGTATTCCAGTGGAAGGTGATAAACACTTGATTACCTTAATCCATGGGTTCAAACAATTCGGCAATTCTAGATATGATAGGTCATCACATAGTTTGTGGGTTGTCATTTTCTAACACCATAACATTCATATAACATTCCAAAAAAATATGTTTAAATCATCAAAATAAACTTAATATATTCAAAATTATTGAAATATTTTGTCCTCAAAATTAATCACATACTTTAAATTTTTCATCTAAAAAAGGAATAACCCATAAATGCATTAAAAAATAAATGTCTCCAAAAATACTATTAGCGAGCTTCAAATTTCAATATATAAGGGCTTAAAAAGGATTTCTAAGACACTAAAATTATGAAAATTCTTAATATTGTAAATGTACTATGATACACATAAAACCTAATAAAACTTCTCAAGTAAAATTCTTAATCTCCCATGTTTTCTAGACTCTATTATAATACCAACTGAACGGAACCGGCCTCAAACACCACATATTATTGTTATTTTAAATCTATAAATCACTTTATTTTCCTAAAGATCTATTAGGTTTAGGGTTTTATATAATTAGGAAAAAAACATACATAGTAAACCCATAAATTATATATGAACTCCTCGATAAAATATATATTTTTTCTATAAAATAAGTCTTGAAAATTAAACATCATTTCTTTTCATGATAGATCATTACTATTTTCTTCATGACCTCATCCATTTTTTTACTCTCCCTTAAACCTAGATAACAAAATTTTAAAACATAGGATGATCATATAAATCTAATTAAGGGAAATAAAAGTAAATAAATCTATTATTATAGTGAAAAACAAGAAACTCATTTAAGATTTACCTTTTCCTTTAAAGTTCTTTGAGTATATGAAAAAAAAATATTTCATGAAAAAGAAACACACATTTTTCTCTAAGAATGTCTTTAAAATGAATCGAAAGAAATTAAAACCCATTTTGGGAAAATTAGAGAATCATAATCCTAAATCCCTTTAAAAATCCTATAGATTGGAATAATCATATGAATAATATAAAATATAATTATATAGAAAAAATAATTATTATATAATGCATTTGAAATAAAGTTAAGAATTACCTTAAATAAAACCATAAAAATATTTCTTTTTTGAAATAATTTGAGAGAAATTAAAATATTTACTTTATAAATAATTCATTTACAAATAAATTCATTCATAAAAGTCCTTTTTAAAACATGTTAATTTAAGATTAATACTTAAAAAATAAATCATTAAAACATTTAAAACAAGTTTTTTAGTTAATGATTACCTTACCCTAATTATGACTCATCACATATGTTATTTATCTTCATGATGAATAAATTATATCAGAATATACTTGTTTTATATCCTTTATTATGTTAATTAATCATTTTATTTAAATCATTTCTATTTTTATACAATTACCTAATCATGTAAGATTACGTCGGGTGCTTTGATGATATTCGATAACTATGTCCAAAATGTATTAGACAAGTCAACTATGGTTAAAGTGGCCATCATTACATAATAGAAATAATAATATTCACAAAAAAAATATCATTTAAATAAAAAAATTATACTTTTAAATTAAACCATTACATATGGGCATGAACAATGATATGTGTTACAATCATAGAGACGGTCGGGCATACGTACACATGAGTAACGTTTCCATTTTTCAATGATGATTATGAAATGAATGTAAGTATGACTATTTTATTAAAAAATTATCAAAATATTATAAATATGGTATTTATTCTATAAATATACTTATATATATCATTCATGTTATGTGGTGAAGAAAACGAATCACATCACTTCGTGGAGGTGGTAGTCTACACATAAACATGAATGAAATTGTAATTTTTTTGTGCACAGAAAGGTAAGAGTGTAAAAGGTATTTTATATTTTTATAATTATAAATATTTCATTAATATAATATAAAAACATAAATTCTGTCATTATAACCATTCTTGAGATATGTTGATGGAAAATTAATTACCTCGGTTTGTGAGGTGGTTGACCATCGTGCACCGGTGCGGTGAATTATATTCCATTTTGATGGAAGAGGAGAATGAAAATGGGTCATTAAACTAATATAATAACATATTATTTTATTTAATATTTTTTTTATTATTTTATAATGGTTGAAGAATATTTGGAAAATTATTAAGAAGAAATAGAACAGAAACACACGATTAAAAATGAAACCTCTTCTTTAAAAAAACCTCCCTCTCATAACATATTAAGACCACTAGGGTTAGATTTATGTACAAACTAATACATATTTAATTAGTTTTGAGATTATAGTAATGTATTTTGGTAGATATTGGTTGAATAAAATTAGGTTTCGAGTGTAAAAAAACGAATAAGAAGAGGTATACTTTTATAGGAGAGGGGAGGGGCACACTTTGAATTTATCAAAGAAATAAATTAATATAAATTAATTTTAAATTATAAATAGAAAAAAAAAATGATTAATTTCAAATTTAATATTATTATGGGTAGAAATAATATCATAAAATAAAAATTGTATATGTTTTGACTAAATTTGAACCCCCTGAATTTATTTTAACCCATATTTTACCCCTTTAACTCTTACCATAACAACATGAATTTTTACTCATTAATGGTTTATATAGTTAATATAAATTTACAATAAACCCATAAATTTATCATAATATATATTTTTAATCATTAACTAAATCATATTTCTGTATTTTATGATTTTTTTGTGAATTTTTTATAGTTTTATAAAATATTCTTTATTTTAAAATATCCTTAATGTCAATTTTAACATTATTCATTACGTTCACTTTTAAAAATATCAATAAAACAATATAACATTGAATAAAATATTTGTACACATACATAAAATGTAATCTGAATATATAAAATTATTTTATTAGATTAACTATATCAAATTATATTTTTTTAATAGTTATGATATGATTTATTTGATATTTCCATTATTAAAATAATTACTGCATCAGTGTTGTGAAACAATTTATGGGAATAATTTATTATATAAAATTTCAAATTAAATTACCATTATGAATATAAATATTTACCTTTTAAAATACTATTTATAGTCAAAGATGTCTTTTTAATTATTCTAAATTAAAACATTTATAGTTATTAAAATCCTAGATGTGACATCTTGGACTTTTCTTTAAATAAAATATTTTAAGGGTCATAATAAATTTTTAATGAAAAAAATAGCCTTTAATCCCAATTGTGAATGCATGTGGATTAATATTACTAACAAAATAAAATTTGGGTTGATTTTAGGGTTATTTTCTAGTCCTTATAATTATATTTTTACCCTTAACTACCAAATTTACCCTTTACCATGTTAACAAAATTTACCAAGGTTACGGTACATGTTCTCCAAAAATTAAAGTGAAATATTTAATAATGTTGAACCTCATGATTCCAAATATATAATTAATATTCCTAAATTGGAAACACTGAAGTTATATAATTTAATATAAATTAAGTAATCAAATCGTAATGAAGAATGATTTTTAGAAAAATTAGTTTCTTAAACATAAAATATTTTTATATTCATTAAAAATTAAAATCCATTTCAAAAACCATAACTGGATTATTTTAAATAAAAATAATAAAATTTAAAATTTAAAAATAATCTAAATTTTATTTTTAATTTTTAAATACTTGGAAGGATCATATAATTTTCAATAAATATCGTTATTTTAACTATTAATTGAAAAATAATAATTTTCAAAAAAATATCAAAATTTCACTATATGATAATTTGGATATGATGATTTTAAAAATGATATTTATTTCATTAAATTATATTTATAATAGTTCTATAAATGAACTATATTTTTTTCTCACTATAGAAATAGAAATAACTTTCTTGAAGAAAGTGTATTTAAACAAAAAAATATTGTACTAAAATTAATTGATTAATTTTATAAGTATTAATTCATAAATTAAAAATGAGTAGGACCATTTTATATTTAATAATCAATTAATTACTATTCATTCTGACCAATTTAATATCTAGGTTATAACTGTCACGTAAAAATATTATTTAGTTCTTTTTATGCTCAATGTTTCATATCTTGTATTCTATCAAACATTGACATTCCTTTTAAAAACATGAGATGTTATAATATGAATATAACAACATCTTAATTTTTTGGTAAGTTAAATATTAAAGGGGTTTTCCTATAAATAAATCTATTTCTAGATATAATAAGTGGATGTTTTTATGAAATAGATGTATCTAGGGGTAATAACTCTGAAAAGGAACATTGGTCTAGACACGATCGTCCCCTGGTACAAGAAAAAGGCCCTCATAGAACAACTGGTTTGACAATCCAAAGGGATACTCTTAGGATAATTCACATTTTATTTATAAACCACTATAAAGGATTTAAATATATAATGATAATTAATGACCTTGGTTAAACCTAAGTAGCGTTATATTGGAAATAATGTATCATGATTTAGACATCCTAGAAATGATTCTATGATTTTGACACTATGATTATTCTTTCACACCCAATTATTTTTTGTTTTAGTAAATGGATGGAACCAGAAGGAATCATGTTAAAATTGAAAATAAAGGAATATTTGGTGACTATGAGAAACCAAATGGTATGATGATAAGATTGAAATATTTTATGATTAAACCTAATTAGTTATACCAAAATATGATTAAAAAATACATGTTAACTAACACTCGAACTCACTAAATAAGAGAAGAGTGTATGTTTCAAAATGATATATTAGTGGATACCATGGATGAAAAAAATATAAATTTTTATTATGTCAAAAATGTTGATATAGACACCTAGGAAAGTGTCTTTAATGAATGATACAATGCTTTATGTGAGTAAAATAATGGCATAATGAAAAGAATTATAGAGGAAAATGAAGAGTTATATGGGAGTAAATATATCCCATCTTAATGATCTATTTATAGTTATTTTTCTTAAATATGGGGATCCTGGTAACTATCAAATCCAATACCCTATTCTAATTGTTAAAACCTAGACCAAGGATGGAACTTTGCCTAATAAAGCATATGAAGTATTTAAGTATTGTGATTCAAGAATGTAATTGTAGATGTATTTTTTCAATCGTATTTTGGTTATAATAATCAAAAAATATATATGGATTTCATTAACTTATAGAATGAAATAATTATTTACTAGCTTATTATTTTTGGATACCATCATGAGTTTATGAGTTTAAGATTTTCCATAAGTTCAATGTCTTAAATTTTCCTTTTGTGTTTTATTTGATTAGAGTATACCAAGATTAAGGTTCTTTTTTGGGAAATTTTTGGAAACACAACCCATTGGTTTAGTATATTCCAAATTAAGAAAATTTATTTGAGGAATAATGTATTTTACTTTTTATAGAAATAAGTTTAGAAATATTGAAACCATCTATGGTTAATATGATCATTAATGATATTGTAATAATAGTGAAACAAGATTATTAAAAATTTTGGAGAAACATTTATGTATTTAAAACCCTAGTAAAAATTTTATTTAATTATTAATTTTCTTTAAAGGATTTCTATTTATATTAATACTATTTCAGGAAAGGTACAATTTTCATTTTTAGTGACAACTCGTCATGTTTTGAAAGGTTGTGGTACTTAAATTGATAACAATATAAGATAAGGGTTTAGTTCCTACAATTTTCCTATGATATTTCCTGGTTAATATGTCATTGTTTTAGTTAAATAATTTGAAAGAGAAATATTAATGATAAAATATTTGTATTAGTTTTGATGCTTAGAGATTGATTTATTATATTGAAAAACATGTGATAACCATGTTTGTTTTTCAAAATATTTAGAGAAAAACAGAAATAATTGAATCTCATTTATGGATCTTATGATGTATTAAAAGATAATTTTAGTGCTTCAGGAAAAAATAATTCTTTTTGGGATATTCATTCATTATAGTAAGTGTTGAATCGAAAATTGATTGAAGCACAATGAAATGATGGAACCAAATATTTTAAATATAAATGTATCAAGTATATTTACATATATTATTATATAGTAAAAAGAACACAACTTTATAAAAAGGATTATGAAATAAAATTTAATCATATTGAAATTATTTATAATGATAAAAATGAATTTTCTTTACACCTATTTTATTTATTGTTTTGAGGTCCTTAAATTTCTTATACTCATTAATTTTTTGTGATTAATGACCTATATAATTCTCTAAAATTTTTTATTATTTTCTTTCATATCCATGTTTTAATTTCCCACAAATGTTCTCAAACATGGAAACGAAGTTATGTGTTATTCTAGATGACCTTCAAAATTCTTTTTCTCCCTTAATAAGAGGAAATTTTATTAACTCTTTTTATTTTAAGGGTTTTCAATAAAATAATTTTCAAATATCAAACCTATGATTACCAATATAAATATTAAAGTATGGTTAAAACTTTATTTATGTTGGGGAGAATATAACACCCTGAAATTAAAAAATAAATTTAATAAATTCAATATCATTTCAGACATGTAATATTGGGCCTAAATAACCCACAAAAAGTATTTATTTAAATTTAATATATTTTATATCATGTGAAACATGAAACCCTGAATCTAAATGAACTGTAATATAGTATACTATGATAACCTAACTATTAAATTAGTGGGTAATAATATTACATACTAAAATATGAAAATTGTGGTTATAAATTTATTAAAATTTAAAAGAAAAATAATATTTTTTCTTAGAAACCTTATTTTTTTTCTAAAAGATGGTTTAGTCACGCTTTGCACACACTATTTAAAAATAAAATTTACCACTTTTAAAAACATTATTTGACAAAATGAACAATTTTTTTGATATCATAATATATAAGTTAAATTAAGGTGATTTTTTTTGGATTTCTCAAAAAATATTAATTTTTGATTACTAAGAAACAATAGTGTATTATAACATAAAACTGCCTTTTCATTTAAATAATTTATAATTCTAAATTATATTTTGAATTGTTTTTAAAATAATGTTAGTTCAATTTATATATAAATTATTCTAATTAAGTTAATTTCAATAATTTTCATATTGAATAATTTTATAAAATCTTTTCAAATCTTTGAACAGTTTCTTTTCAAAAATCCTCTTTCTCGTCGTATTTGTAAGATTAATATTAAATTTAACGTTTCCACATATGTGAATTTAAAGTAGAAAATGGATAAAATATTTTTATTCCTCATATTTATAATTTATTATAAGGTCAACATTAGTTTTGACAAAAATGAATAGAGAAAACTATCAAAAGTAATTTACACGATTAAGGTAAAATTTATTTATTAGGGATTAAACTAAAAATATAAGAGTTAAAAATTATCTAAAAACATGTAAAAATCCAATTTATTAAAATGGTATGATAGTTTTTCTTATAGGTTCCATAATGACCTATTTTGGAGGATTTTTTTCTTGATAATAATTTGTGTATGGTTGAATATTTTTTAAAAAATTACAAGTGTGCCACTCACCTTACTAGGCCACCCCCTCTCCTCCCCTCTTCCCACCTTCAAAACTCCTTTTTATTTCCCATAAATTCACAAATACATTAAAACCATACCACCCCTCATACTATATGAATTAATTTAGGGATAAATACAACATAAGAATGATTTTTGTGAAAACCTAAGGAAGATACCCAAAGAAAAGGCAACGTTATTCAGTTAGAGTTTTTGTTTTATTTATTTCTCTACCTCCTGGAATTATTATTTAAAATAGATGATATAATAACAATATAATATTAGATATAATATTATGTTTTTTATAAAAATTTCACATCCTATATATATCTCAACTTTCATTATATAGGTTATGAAATGATCATTTGTGTTTACGGCGGACTACCACCTCGTGGAATGATGTCATTCATCTTTCCATTAACTCCTCTCATCGTTGGGTATTATAATGTATATAAATTATATATTTGGAATTTATGGAATAATTATACCACATGTGTCACTATATCATATAAAAAATTTAAACTTTCATTTCATAGGGGATACGATAACGTTTCTTGTGCGTGTAGGGGACTATCACCACGCGAAGAGATTCGATTAGTTTTTCACTAAAGATTTCCATTGAATGTCATAAAGATAAAATTAATGATTATATATGATATAAATGATATAATTATTATATTCATGAGATATTTATCAATATTAAATGATAAAATATATCACTTTCTTTCTTACCTTTTTCCTATCTTAAAGATGATAACATCATACATGTACGCGTCGATAACCAACTTTAGGAAGCAATGGGACTCTATTTTCACTACCACACCACATGTATGATATGTATAAGTATATTTAAATAAAAAATATTATATTATTATCATTCCATATAGGTGAAATATTACTTCAATACTTTCCCTAATGATCTGTGGAAAATGGAAATGTTACACATACGTATGTATGGTGTACCGTCTCCAATATCGTAACATACATAATTTTTTAATAACCATATTTCATGATTAGATTTAAAATTTAAATTTATGTAAAAATATTATAATTTTTTCCTTATTATTATTATTCATATTATTTACCTATATGTTATGTAACATCCCAAGTAAATAAAGAATAAAACATTTTTATATTTATTAATATTTACAAATTAAATATTTATTTTACTTTAAAGGGGTTTCTATGTTCAATAGCATAACCGATATGCAACGAAGAGTTTCTTTGAAATCTTACGATGCACACTAGTAATAAAATAATATTATTTTAAATGGTAGTTAACACGTAGCTGTTTTATTGGTGGGAATGAATAGAAATAACTAAAATATGGTTATATATGTCTGTTAAATGTTTTTACATTTATCCAATAAAGGATAAAGGCTTAAAATACGAAGAGAATTCAATTTCAGGCATATATACTCTAATATTCACTAAAGGTCCACTTATCGCCTTTTGATGGAGAACCGTCATTAAATATAGTTTTGGTCACTCTTATACATTCTATTGGAACAAATAAAATTCTTTTTTAGAATAAGGACATCAAAATTTACTTTTTGTAAATTTTTGGTATTTTTCCGATAAAGTTCATTTTTTAATGAATAGTGAAAAATGTTGTAATTTAATTCAAAAAATCTTTTCATCTAATTTATTTATATGATTAGATTATCTTTTGAATTGGTTTTAATGTGAAATTAGAATATATTTTTACCATTTAATCAAATGGTGGTCATTGGAATTAATTTCACTTTGAAATTGGACTTAAACTAGTGTCAATCTTTTAATAATTATTGTTTCATAAAAACACGCTATTTTCTCTGATAGTGGGAATTAATTATTAAATTAATTAATGTAACTTATATGATTTGAATTTTGTAAAATAGACATCACTTTTGAATTCGGAATATCAAATATATCTTAGGCTGAATTTTTGGTATTTTCTGAAAAACTACAATTTTTGATGAATAGTGAAACCACTAAGTGGTACTTAAAAAACTGATTTGTTCATTTAAATGAAATTTTAACACCTCTGTGATTTTAATTTCAAAAATCCGACATACATGGTTGTCATTAGAATGTAAAATATGGTTCAATGGAATTAAAATAATTTTTCTTGTGAATAGTAAATTTTATGTTTTTAATCGCAATTAGAGGTAATTATTGTAGTTTAAGTTAAAAATAATGTTTTAATAATATGAAATGACCTAGACACATGTCCTACCCTTATTTGATGTTTCATGGCCGACCAAGACAATCCATGGGTCGACTTGGGGACCCCATGGAGCCACATTGGTCAGAAAATGACATTAATAACTTTTTATTTAAAGTTAAAATAAAAATGTCACAAACATGTGTTGTTTTACTAAAACAATTTTTAAATGGGGTTATACAAGTCATATTTTTTACTATAAATATTAATTATAAATATAAATAGATTTAACACATCATGATATTTTTTTATAATTTTTAGACATTAAATAAATTAAATTATTTTTGACCCCATGATGTTGTAGTGATTACCTCATTATTTAACGATTTAAATAAAATGAAAAGATAATGTAACATCTAAGACCTACACATGTCAAAAACCTATTGTATGGGTGTATTTCTAACTCTTATCACCTTATCCTTGAAATATATAATTTTGGGACCTTTTAAATCTGAAAAACTTTTTATAATAAAGTAAGCTTTTATAACTTTCTAATAGTGCCCCTCCTCTCCTCTTATAAAAGGCCCCCACCTCTACCACCTTACCCACACCTCTCAAGACTTTGGCTCGGCCACACCCTGCCCATTTTGTCTCCCCACATCCCACTATTACTCCTAGAATCCTCACTTTGGGCAGAAGTCTTCCCAAGGAAGCCTTTGATCTCAAATTAGAAAGAGTTACCAGTTTTAAAGGTAGTGTTTTCTCTTGTGTTCTTATGATTTATTTCGCTTCTCCAACCCCCTAAAATCTTTTTATTCATTTATTTTTTTAACAAAACTGGTATCTTAAATATACTAGGATGTTTTTATAAAAATTATTCGAGCTACACTTACACACACCTACATCTATTGGTTAAAGAACATATTGTTTCCGTGGATGGCCAATTTCTGCCTCACGAAACGATGATTGTTCAACACTCATATAACACCTTCAAAAGTGGACATTAAGATGTCACTATATTTATATATGATATATAATATGTTTATGTTTTACATAAGCTTCTTTATTTTTCATTTATGGCATACCCTTATGGCTTCCATTATGGGTATATGGGATATCTTCATTTTAGGAAGTGTGGACTACCGCCCCCTCAAAGTTATTTGATTCGTTAATACCATATGTGGTAGGTATAAAGGATAACTTTAATGGTATTATATATGATATTATACTGGAATTATGATATACCTTTATATCATTTTTATTTCACTCCATTAAGTATGAAATAGAAATGAAAGTAGCGTTCATGCGTACGTACAGCTTACCGTCTCCATGAATGGTGCATTTCATTTCTTACCTATAAATGATTATGTAATATTATAAATGCATATATATACTGGATATATATGATATGTATGATATCTAAATCATGAATATAATTCTTGATATAATGGATATTTTACCACATGAACAACTTTTAATTACAAATAGTTTATTTTTGACTCAAGTACCAATGATCGACAAAACGACCATTATTAACTTAAATAATTACATAAAGTTCACAACATGGTAATAAGTGATATTAAAGAAATAATTAACTTTAAAAAGGTTCTTAAGAAAGTAGAAATCAACTCATGTTTATTATTCAGTACATTAAAGAACGATCGAGTCAAGTCGGACCTGTGGTATGGGACTTCGTCTCAATCTCCTTTCGTTGAGGTATATTTTGTTTTATACACAGCCTTCTTTTATACGGTGTATAAACCCCTTGGACTTTTACATTTATCCAAAAGGAATCTTTTTTACATGAAGTGTTTTACTAAATGACAAAAGGGAATTTTTTTGTCATACGTATGCGGTGACAACTACTTCTCTACCGTCGTGACCATTATTTGAGTTTCGGCTTTCTATACAAGCCATAACTTTTTTTGAATGAAAAAATAAATACCATGTTTTACTTTTCATTTATTTTGGTATTGAAAATGGTTTTCATAATGCTTTTATTATATCAATGTGTTGTATTTATATCTTGTGATTGAAATGTGGAAATGTTATGTTTCCTTTATGTATGTTTTATGTGATACGATTATGTTATGGTTCTTGGGAATTATTATGAAGATGGGTGGTTCCGTCATAAACTAAGGGAGGGTGAGCCCGATAGAACTCTCCAATGCATTGGGTAACATGAAGGAGTTAAACGTTAAGGTTTCTCCGAAGAGATTTAGGGAATATACTGTGATGGGTATTACAAACGTCACCAAGAGGGTTACTCCCTACGTAAGAATATTATGAATGCCTCAAGTTACCTTTATGTCTTATGATTTCTATGATTTATTCGTGATTTGATGAGGTATGTTAAAGTGCTTATGTTTTATGAGTAAAGTATGATTTCATACATGGACTAATGTTTTCATTTCATACTTTTATATCCCTTACTGAGCTTTTTATGCTAATCCCAAGTTTTTCAAATGTTTTTTACAGGTCAAGGGAAAGGTACATGATGTGATGATAGTGTCAAGGATGTGTCAATAAAGAATCCATGTTTTATTTTAAATATGTTTCCGTTGATGTGAAAAATGAGTACTATCTTTTATGTAACCACTTTGTTTAAATGTGGAATGTAATGCATGTTTTATGATCTAATTCTCTAAAACTCTAAACTTGAAAAGATCCTCAATGTGTATTCTTGAAATAACTCAAGATTAAGTATTGTATAAGGCTGGGGCCTTATAGTTGGTATCATAGGTCAGTTTAGATAACTTTAGGAGTTAGAATTCTATTAAATTATTATCCAAAAATATTTTTTTTATGGTCAAATTGAAAATGATATAGGATTTGAATATTTCCACGTTTCTTCATCTAAGACAAGTTTGTTCAGAATGGTTTTCCACAGAGGAAATAGGGAAGCAGTACTAGGAAGGCATGCAGAAGGAAATAACCTTCCGAATCAGCATCCTGAGATGGTTGGAATTGGAACTGAACAGTTTGTTGTAGTAATGGCGCAGTTGACTCAAGCGATAAATGGTGGTGGGATCCATGCACGAGATTAGCCAGATCAACCGCAGAGGAACATGTCAGTGGTGGAACATTTCATGCGGCAACATCCCCCATCATTCAGAGGATCATCTGACCTTGTGCTAGCTGAAGGGTGGATTAAATCACTGGAGAAGATTTTTGATGTCATGGGGTGTTCAAAAAATCAAAAGGTTAGTCTTTCTATTTACTGTTTGGAGGGTGAAGCAGATCAGTGGTGGTCGATGGTTAAAAATATCAGGGATGCTGATGAGATTAATTCTCTCGACTGGGATGAATTCAAAGGTATGTTTCTTGAGAAGTATTTTCCTAAGGCTGTTCGACTTAGGATGGAAAACCAATTCTTGTAATTGAGGCAAGAGGAAGTCTCAGTGGCTGTCTATGAATAAAGGTCCACTCGATTGGCAAGGTATGCTCCAAATTTTATCTGAGACCTTGATATTAAAATAAATCGTTTTCACTCAGGATTAAATCCAAAATATCGAAAGGATTTAGCTTCTCGTGAGTTCAAAAGTTATGAAAATCTTGTTCGATGTGCTGAGAAGGTTGAAATGGAGTTTGTCGATGATCAAGTGTTCTATAACAACTAGTAGAAAAAGAGACCTAGGTGGCAGGAGAAAGGAAAGATTTCTTCAAAAATGTATGACGGTAAGAAAGCTAAGTTTCCAGTTTGTGATAAATGTGGTAAAAGGCATGTTAGGGAATGTCTTTTGAATTCTGTAAAGTGATACCAATGTGGTATGATTGGAAATAAGGCTCGTGATTGCACTGAAAAAGATCATGGTGATGGTATGTCCAAATTTGATTTGCAGTTAGTGAAATGTTTTAAGTGCAATGAGATGGGTCACTATGAAAATGAGTGTCCGACAAAGAGCTCGAGTGATAGGAAACAGTTAGACTACAAGCAGAAAGGGGTGGTGAAATCCTTTGCAACTACTTCAGTAGATGTTGGGCCATCAAATGAAGTGGTATCAGCTCTAGGGAGCTCAGTTTTTTCAAAGAATGACCTGAGATCGGGGTACCATCAGTTGAAGGTAATGGAAGCAGATATTCCAAAGACCGCGTTTTGAACAAGATATGTCCATTATGAATTTGTAGTAATTCCTTTTGGGCTAACCAATTCACCTGGTTTATTCATGGAACTTATGAATAGAATTTTCCATGAGTTCTTGGATAAGTTTGTGGTTGTTTTCATTGATGATATTTTGGTGTTTTATAAAAGTAAAGAGGAGCATGAAAGACATTTAAGTGTTATTCTGCAAACCTTAAAAGAACAAAAATTGTATGGGAAATTCAGAAAGTGTGAGTTTTGGTTGCAAAAAATTTCTTTCCTTGTTCATATTGTTTCTAAAGATGGAATAACTATGGATCTTGAAAAAAAAATAGTTGTTGAAGAATGGCCAAGACCCACAAATGTAACCGAGATCTGTAGTTTTCTTTCTTTGGAAGGTTACTACCGAAGGTTTGTTGAAAATTTTTCACGGTTATCTAGTCCAATGACTAAGCTAACTCAGAAGGGTGTTATGTTTATCTGGAAAAAAGAATGTGATGATTGTTTTCACGAGTTGAAAAGAAGATTGGTGAATGCTCCAGTTTTGGAACTTCCTTCCAGGAATGGTGAGTTTGTTATCTACAGTGATGCTTCATTGAAAGGAAATGGTTGCATCCTAATGTAGAATGATTAGGTAATTGCCTATTCTTAATGTCATTTCAAAATTCATGATGTAAATTACCCTAAAATTGATTTGGAATTAGATGCTGTTGTTTTCGCTTTAAAAATTTGGAGTCATCATTTGTATGGAGTAAAGTGTGAAATATATACCGATCACAAAAGTATAAAGTATATATTCACTCAGAAATAATTGAACATGAGATAGAGGAGATGGCTAGAATTAATCAAGGATTATGATTTTAAAATTCATTACCATCCGGGAAAAGCAAATAAAGTGGCTGATGCTTTGAGTCGAAAAAGTAATGCTTCATTAATAATGTTGCGTTTAAAACGTGATCCTTTGGTTAAGGATTTGATGAAATTTGGCATAAAAGTTGTTGGTGCAGGGTGTCCTTCTGTTTTGTTTCAGGTATCAGTGAAATCTTCTCTATAAGACAGAATTAAGCAAGCACAGAAGCAAGACAGCGAGTTGCAGAAAAAGGTACAGCTGGTTCAGAAGGGTAAGTTTCCTGAATTCAACATTGATAATGATTGTGTTTTGAGATTTGGGAAGAGATTGTGTGTGCCTTGTGATTCACAGTTTAAGAGAGAGTTGTTATGTGAAGTTCATAGTTCTCCGTTTTTAGTTCATCCTGGCAGTCTAAGATGTACAGAGATCTGCAGGAGTATTACTGGTGGGATGGAATGAAAAGATATATTGCTGATTTTACTCTGAAGTGTTTGTCTTTTCAGCATGTTAAAGCAGAGCGGCAGTTACCGAAAAGGATGCTTCATCCATTACCAGTAACAGAATGGAAATGGGAGAATATATCCATGGAATTTGTTGTGGGATTTCCGAAGACACCTCGAGGTAATAATGAAATCTGGGTTATTGTTGATCGCTTGACTAGATCTGATCATTTCCTTGCTATACGAGATACTTTTTCCCTAGATCAGATTTCCCGTTTTTATCTTAAAGAGACAGTCAGGTTACATGGAGTTCCTCTCTTTATTTTATCTGACCGTGATCTCAGGTTCACTTCTAACTTTTGGAAGGGCCTTCAGAAGTATTTGGGTACAGAATTAAATTTTAGTACAACTTTTCATCCACAATCAGATGGGCAGTCAGAACAAACAATTCAGACATTGGAGGATATGCTACGTGCTTGTTCGATGGATTATCAGGGAAGTGGGACCAACAATTTTCTTTGGTTGAGTTTTGTTATAATAATAGTTTTTATTCTAGTATACAGATGGTACCGTTTGAGGAATTATATTGGAAGCGGTGTCGAACTCCAACTTTTTGGGATGTAGTGGGTAAAAGGAGGCTGATGGGACCAGAATTGGTGTAAGAGATGGCAGAAAAATTTCAGTTGATTCAAAAACACATGAGAACAGCTCAGAGCAGACAGAAACGTTATGCAGATAACTAGATGAAGGATCTATCTTTTGAGGTAGGTGATCATGTTTTTCTCAAAGTCTCACCATGGAAAAGTGTGATGCGATTTGGTAAGAAAGGAAAGTTGAGTCCAAGGTTCATTAGACCATATGAAATTCTGGAGAGAGTTGGATCAGTTTCATACTGAGTGGCTTTACCTCCGATTTTATCTCAGGTATACAATGTTTTTCATGTTTCAATGTTAAGAAAGTACATGCCAGATCCATCTCATGTTTTGAGTCCAGAGTTAGTTCAGCTGGAAGAGAATATCTCTTATGAAGAACAACCAGTCCAGATTCTTGACCATAGAGAGAAAGTGTTGCAGAATAAGGTAATTCACCAGGTAAATGTTTTGTGGAAAAACCATATGGTTGAAGAGGCGACATGGGAATCTGAAAATGCTATGAGGGATAAATACCCCCACTTATTTTGATAAGTGAATAAAATTGCAAGGACGCAATTCCCAAAAGGGGGGAAATATGTAACATCCCAGGTAAATAAAGAATAAAACATTTTTATATTTATTAATATTTATGAATTAAATATTGATTTTACATTAAATGGGTTTCTATGTTTTATAGCGTACCTGATACCCAACGAAGAGTTTCTTTGAAATCTTACGATGCACACTAGTAATAAAATAATATTATTTTAAATGGTAGTTAACACGTAGCTGTTGTATTAGTGGGAATGAATATAAATAACTAAAATATGGTTATATATGTTTGTTAAATGTTTTTACATTTATCCAATAAAGGATAAAGTCTTAAAATATGAAAATAATTCAATTTTAGGCATATATACCCTAATATTCATTAAAGGTCCACTTATCGCCTTTCGATGGAGAACTGTCATTAAATATAGTTTTGGTCACTCTTATACATTCTATTGGACCAAATAAAATTCTTCTTTAGAATCGGGACATCAAAATTTACTTTGTGTAAATTCTTGGTATTTTTCTGATAAAGTTCATTTTTTAATGAATAGTGCAAAATGTCGTATTTTAATTCAAAACCTGTTTTAATCTAATTTATTTATATGATTATATTATCTTATTAATTGGTTTTAAATTTAAATTATAATATATTTTTACCATTTAATCCAATGGTGGTCATTGGAATTAATTTCACTTTGAAATTGGACTTAAACTAGTGTCAATCTTTTGATACTTATTGTTTCATAAAAATACGCTATTTTCTCTGATAGCAGGAATTAATTATTAAATTAATTAATGTAACTTATATGTTTTGAATTTTTTAAAATAGACATCATTTTTGAATTCGGAATATCAAATATAGCATAGGGTAAATTTTTGGTATTTTTCTGAAAAAATTCAATATTGATGAATAGTGAAACCACTAAGTGGTACTTAAAAAACTGATTTTTCGTTTAAATGAAATTTTACCACCACTGTGCTTTGAATTTCAAAAATCTGACACACATGGTTGTCATTAGGAAGTAAAATTTTGTTCAATGGGATTAAAATATTTTTTTGGTGAATAGTAACTTTTAAGTTTTTAATCGCGATTAGAGGTAATTAGTTTAGTTCAAGGTACAAATAATGTTTTAATGATATGAAATGACCTAGACACATGTCCTACCCTTATTTTATGTGTCATGGCCGACCAATAAAATTCATGGGTCGACTTGGGGACCCCATGGAGCCACTTTGGTAGGAAAATGACATTAATAACTTTTTATTTAAAGTTAAAATAAAAATGTCACAAATATGTGTTGTTTTACTAAAACAATTTTTAAATGGGGTTATACAAGTCATATATTTTACTATAAATATTAATTAAAAATCTAAAAATATTTCCTACATCATGATAATTTTTTTTATAATTTTTAGACATTAAATAAATTAAATTATTTATGACACCATGATGATGCAGTGATTACCTCATTATTTAACGATTTAAATAAAATGAAACGATAATGTAAAATCTAAGACCTAAACATGTCAATAACCTATTGCATGGGTGTATTTCTAACTCTTATCACCTTATCCTCGAAATATATAATTTTGGGACCTTTTAAATATGAAAAGAATTTTATAATAAAGTAACCTTTTATAACATTCCAAGAGTACCCCTCCTCTCCTCTTATAAAAGGCCCCCACCTCTACCACCTTACCCACACCTCTCAAGCCTTTGGCTCGGCCAACCCCTGCCCATCTTGTATCCCCACATCCCTCTCTTACTCCTAGAATCCACACATTGGGCAGAAGTCTTCCCAAGGAAGCCTTTGATCTCAAATCAAAAAGATTTACCCGTTTTAAAGGTAGTGTTTTCTCTTGTGTTCTTATGTTTTATTTAGTTTCTCCAACCCCCTAAACTCTTTTTATTAATTTCTTTTGTAACAACGCCAGTATATTAAATATACTAGGATGTTGTTATAAGAATTATTCGGGCTACACATACACACACCTACATCTAATGGCTAAAGAACATACTGTTTCCGTGGATGGCGAATTCCTGCCTCACGAAACAATGATTGTTCAACACTCATATAACACCTTCAAAGGTGTCCATTAAGATGTCAATATATTTATATATGATATATAATATGTTTATGTTTTACTTAAGATTCTTTATTTTTCATTTTTGGAATACCTTTATGGCTTCCATTATGGGTATACGTGATATCTTCATTTTAGGAAGTGTGGACTACCGCCCCCTCAAAGTGATTTGATTCGTTAATACCATATGTGGTACGTATAAAGGATAAATTTAATGGTATTATATATGATATTATACTTTAATTATGATATACCTTTATATCATTATTATTTCACTCCATTAAGTAAGAAATAGAAATGAAAGTAGTGTTCAGGCGTACGTACGGCTTACCGTCTCCATGAACGGTGCATTTCATTTATTACCTCTAAATGATTATTTAATGTTATAAATGCATGTATATACTGGATATATATTATATAAATTATATCTACATCATGAATATAATTCTTTATATAATGGATATTTTACCACATGAACAACTTGTAATTATAAAGAGTTTATTTTTGACTCCACTACCAATGATCGACAAAACAACCATTATTAACTTAAATAATTACATAAAGTTCCTAACATGGTTATAAGTGATATTAAAGGAATAATGAACATGAAAAAGGTTCTTAAGCAAGTATAAATTAACTCAAGTTTATTATTCAGGACATTAAAGAACGATTGAGTCATGTCGGACTCGCGGTATGGGACTTCATCTCAATCTCCTTTCATTGAGGCATATTTTGTTTTATACACAACCTTCTTTTATACGGTGTATAAACCCCTTTGACTTTTACGCTTATCCAAAAGGAATATTTTTTATATGAATATTTTTACTAAATGACAAAAGGGAATGTTTTTGTCGTACGTATGCGGCGACAATGACTTCTCCGCCCCCGTGACCATTATTTGAGTTTCGGCTTCCTCTACAAGCCATAACTTTTTTTGAATGAAAAATAAATACTATGTTTTACTTTTCATTTATTTTGGTATTGAAAATGGTTTCCATAATGTTTTTATTATATCAATGTGTTGTATTGATATCTTGTGATTGAAATGTGGAAATGTTATGTTTCCTTTATGTATGTTTTATGTTATATGATTATGTTATGGTTCTTGGGCATTATTATGAAGACAGGTGGTTTCGTGATAAAGTAAGGGTGGGTGAGCCTGATATAGCTATCCAATGCATTTGGTAACACGAAGGAGTTAAACATTAAGGTTTCTCTGAAGAGATTTAGGGAATATACTGTGATGGTTATTCCAAACGTAACCAAGAGTGTTACTCCCTACGTAAGAATATTATGAATTCCTCAAGTTACCTTTATGTCTTATGATTTCTATGACTTATTCATGATTTTATGAGGTATGTTAAAGTACTTATGTTTTATGAGTAAAGTATGATTTCATACATGGACTAATGCTTTCATTTCATAATTTTATATCCCTTACTGAGCTTTTTATGCTCATTCCACGTTTTTGAAATGTTTTTCAAGGTCAAGGGAAAGGTACATGATGTGATGATAGTGTCAAGGACGTTTTAATAAAGAATCCATGTTTTATTTTAAATATATTTCCGTTGATGGGAAAAAATGTGTACTATCTTTTATGTAACCACTTTGTTTAAATGTGGAATGTAATACATGTTTTATGATCTAATTATCTAGAACTCTAAACCTAAAAAGATCATCAACGTGTATTCGTGAAATAACCCAAGATTAAGTAATGTTTAATGCTGGGGCCTTATATGTTATGTTCAAGAACCAAGTCTTTTAGGAAGAAACACACATGAGAAAACAACCCATTTAATACCCAAAACAATGGAAATAATGAAATACAATTAAATAATGGATGATAAGATGTTATAAAAGTATTTTATATAATAATATATACTTATATATGGTTATTTTATAATTTAATTATGTTTTTGAATCCAATATATAGGATTTTAAATCATGTTCAACCAAAATTATGTGTGAGGTAAGGGGCTTCATCTCAATTTTCCTTTATTGAAGAATTTTGTAATGTTATGCACCTATTATCATTTATATGGTGTCTATACTACCCCATTTAAATGTAAAAAAAATATTAATTAATTATTAAAGGTATTTTATGTTTTAATTTGAATTATCATATGTATGCAGTTTTGAATTAAATGTTATAAAGTGGTAAATAATATCATAACTCAATTTCATTTCATTAGGTTATATTACATCCCTATTGTCTTTTATATTCTATGATTATTTATATAATAACTATTTATTACCTTATGTTTCTTTTACAATTATTTTTATTTTATTTCCATTTTATACACCCAATCAATTAACTAATTAATTCTCACTTTGACGTTATGATCATTGTAATGGTTCATTTCAAAATATCATTTTGTTAAAAGATTTTTAATTTTTGTATTTTTGTTGAAAGAAATTATTTAATCATTATATAAATAATCAATTTTAATTATATTATCCTCTATTTATTTGTGATATTTTAAATTAATAGTACCATTTTTAAACATTTTTTTACATAAAATAATTAATGAAATATTTTTAAGAAAATAAAACATCCTTTCTCACTTCCATTGGAAGTATGTTTTCTTCCAAATGCATTGTTTATTAAATGTTTTCAAATTTTTTAACATTTTAAAATTGATTATTAAATTAATTTTTACACATTATATCTTTTTATATACAAATTAAAAGATATATTATTTTCATTTACCAAACAAGTCACTTTTCAAACCATTTTATAATGTGAAGTGAATGTTATTTTTAACTTGTAAGATATCTAGGGAATTATCTACTAAAATGAACTTTATATCTTTGAAGCTTTCATTATAAGTATAAAAGTTTATTTTTAAATAAAAATTTCCCAAATATTCTATAAATTATTAGTTTTTAAAATTAATTTTAAAAACAAGTATTTTTAAAAAAAATTATGTTTTAAAAAGTGATTTTGAAAATGAAAATTATATTTTCCTCAAGAATATTTTTAGAGATCCTTTTATAGTATTTTTATTTGTAAAAAGGAAAAAATCTTATTTATATATATAATAAACTGGGGATATATTTCATTGATACAATCCTTATTATCCCTATAGATGGTTTATGATTATTTTGACCAACGATATTATTGACATTCACTTAATTTGTTTGTGTAGTCAATAAACATCCCTTAAAATGTTCACTTTCAGGTGATCATTTTAAATTAAATTTACTGTAACTTTCCATATCATTTTTATGGATATATTTATTGTTTAAATAGTATATAATGTGTATATATGGTGTTCTACATTGAAATTTATTTTTTTATCTGGGGGAATATTGATAAATTTATATTATTTACTGAATATTAATATTTGATGATAAGGCACATTGTAAATGAATTTATTAGATTATTAAATATATAAATATTCTCTTTGAATATAAATACATGTTTTGTTAATGTTTATAGCTATCCCCTAAATGTGTTGGTACTCTCATGTGATGAATTGTTTTTCCATCCTTAGTTAAATCAGTTTCTATTCATCCGTTTTAAACTACCTTGGGGATAAATCTTGAGAGTATAGGTATCATGTGCCTGGGAAACATGATGACTAGAAATTAAGAATTTCATTCACTAATAAATTAGTTACTAATATCTATGATATTTCCACAATGATATTATCTTTGGATTAATTCAATTATAAGCTGATTGATTAAATAAAAGATGAGTTCAGTTATTTAACTCAACATACTGATAATGCCTTATCTAGTTATCTAAAAAGAAAGTATGTTCATTTATTTACCTTTCTAGGTTGGTTATTCATTTTGATTCATAATTTACTATTCTCTACTTAACCCTTTCTAATAATTTGTGATCCCCCTGTTTTTTCCCCTTCTAAAGAATCAATGAAGTGTAATATGTTTGATAAGAAAAGATATTCTAGAGAGAATAATTATCTTCTCAAAACAAATTTTAATAATTTCTGTCATCAAATGTAATATGGGTATCATGTACATATCATGTTTACCAATACTTTTAATCCATTTTTTCCTTTGGGATTTTATTACTTGTATCTTATTCCAATTTGATAAAGAATACACTTAATTCAAGCAACTTGGGTTGAGGTCGCTACATGAAAAGAATCTCTTTTTAAGATTTTTCGTTTCAAAACCACTTTCTATCATCTATGTCATTATCTATGAAAATTAATATCTATGATTTGATGTTTATGAATGAAATTCCTTCAGGATTTATTTTTTAAAATATGTCTATTTATAATTTTTTTTAAAAAGTTCAATAATGGTTATTATTTCCAAATCACTTTCCCTAATGTTCCTAAACATGTTTCTCATATAAGAATATGTAATTTGAAATTTTTTGTCCTTGATGAAGGATATTATTCAAATCATACCATAAACTTATTTATATATATGGATTATAAAATATTCATTTATATTATAAGAATTATTCAAAAATTCATTTATGTTGCCTATCAATCCATAGGGTGTAAAGATGATTTTTCTTAAAATGTATTTCCTTTATAAACACTCTATATTTTATTTATTTTGATTGATGTATGTTCACCATAATTCTGTATATAGGTTTTTTGGGGAACTTATTAATGCAATAAAAGACCATATATATATATATGGTGTAAACTCCATAGACCTCATCATATTAATTATTAGGTTTTTACATGTATTTTTTTTAAATATCATCAGATACCCATTTATTTTCTATTAGTTTATCATTTTATGAATATTAATGGAGTTATGGATAATTTATTTATATGATTCCATTTTAATAGTATATGAAACCCAATTCCATTCCATAGGTTCTTTATGAAATGATAAATAATTGATTTTAGGTGGCACATGTATGTATGAATGAATGAGGGGTGGGGTCCCATATCACACTCCAATTCATTAATAAAAATTTTATATCTCATGAAAAATATATAAATAAACTAAATTTAATTACTCAAAATATTTGGTGAATGTGTGTGACTTATAAAGGATTTATTTCATTATGGTAAAGTTCATTCCACATTAATAAGTTATTCTGATGTCATTCTCTCATAGATTGTGCTTATTTACTAATGTTTACAAGCTCTATAGATTCGTGTATTATGGTATTCCAAACCTTATTCCATGACACATAATTTTTTATAAGTTACTTTTTAGGTATGATTTTCTTAGGTTATGTCCAAGTACGTTGATTATACTCATATGCTCACAATATGAACAGTTAAGATCATTCATTATTATCTCTTAGGTTTACCCTTACTAAGCATTTTAGCTCACCCCATTTCTAATGTTTCCATTTACTTAGTTTATAAATGAAATAATAACTTATGAAATGTCTATAATGTAATATTATGAGGATCCATTGTGGGGAAATGTTTCCAAGTGTTGTAAAATAATTTTCTTATTTTTCTTGTACTCAAAGACACTAAACCTTTCATTCTGGGGATCATGTGTTTATTTGTGAGATGTAATTTTTAACTTATTGAAATGATTTGAAAGAAATTTATTTTTTGTATGAATGGTTAAAATAGTTCTAATCTAACCAAGAGTTTTTCCTTAAGAATTTATAATAAGAATTTTCAACCAGGAAAAAATGCATTAGTAGTGGAAATTAGGCTTGTCTCTAAAGTGGAAAATGTTATGGGTTATTTAAAATTTATTTTAGTGAGGTAATTTTTTGAAAAAAGATTGAGATGTTAGGTGGTATTTGATTAAAATTAAATTTATAATAAGTGTATTAACCTTGGGTATCCCCTTACTAACCCTGTCAGATCATTATTTGAATTTCACTCTCCTATTTTCTTTCCAATCAAGTTATATCTCACTCGATTACTCCCTCTTATAATTCTTAATTTAATATGAGGGTTGAAATAATAATAGAAACCTCCAATATCCCCTATCCATATAATCATATAAATTTTAATAATATTATTTAAAATAACTTCTCCTGATCACATGAATTTGAGAAGACTTATGCGGTCTCAGTGTGTGATCAAGTGATAAAGATAATATTAATTATTAATGAAAGAAACAAGAAATCTATTATTCTGTAAATATTTCAAATTTACATAAAAATTATTACAAGATATAGAATAGATAAAAAGTAAAATTCATGGATTGAGGGGATGTGGGGTCTCTCCTTATCTCAGTGAAAAATTTCATATTTAAGCATTTGTAGAGTTATTATAGATTGAAAATAATAAAATAAAAATAAAAAATACATCGTCAGGTCTAATTTGATGGTTGTGGAGGGCATATATAGAGAGATATCTCCCATTATTTGATAAAAATTTACACTTTAGAGAGATATTACCCCCATCGTTTTATCCTCCTTCATTTTTTATATTATTATCATGATATTCCTTTACAATGCACCTAGCATATTTAGAACATTCCTCAAATTCAAAGCCCCACATTGGTTTCTTAAAATTGTCACCACATACATGGTTCGATGATCATGATTACTCTTAATTGTGTATGAATTTTTTTCCATTAAAAAATTATTCCCCCAATATTATTATCAATATTTCTTTTTGAATGATTTAATGAAGACTCCTTTATACTTCACAACATCATTGGATGTATCTTTCTTAGTTGGGTAAAAAATATGATTTCTATGTTGGGATATGAATTTTATTTCAAACATGCCTAGAAATCATCCAAATTGGGCCTCAAAATATCATCTGTGCATATTTAGTTAAGAATATAAATTCCATGGTTTAAACTGGTTATGGATATATTTTAGATTAGAAGTTATTTTCCTTTTCTTTTGGAGGTGTTTCCCTATTTTATGATATTCTTCGTCATGGAAATCTATAACTCAAGTTATTTCCAAATTTATAATTTATTTTATAGGTTCTTATCCTTCTAGTGATCTTATCAATTATTAATTAGGTTTAACATTCATTAGTTTTGTTTAAAAATTAATTGGGTGTCTTCTCCAACAAACATGTTGAGTTTAGTCTATACATCTTCTCCAATAGTTTGACTATTTCTTCACTAGAAATTTGATAATCTTTAGAAGTGTGGATGTAAAAATTTATTCATGTTATGGAATAGGGTTCAAAGTGGTTATTCTATAGTGGTTTGATTTTCATTATTGGAGTGGTTGAAGAGGCTTCGGTTATTGTAAATAGCGATAGGGAAACATGATAATTGCTTCAATGTTGAGCTTGGTCTTCTGGTCTCAAAGGTTCTACAGGCATCTACTCATTTCCATTATGCATCCCTAAAACCTAAGTCAACTTACACTATAATGATGTAGTGAGACTGAGATTTTGATTGGAATATTTGATTGATTTAAACATATCTGGAGAAACATCATTGATAGGTCACCACTTTTGTGGTGGAACAACTTCATCTATATTCGATGATGTGGGTCAGTTTCCAACTTATGTTGTGCTCATCTTCCCTAGAGTTTATTTGATCAATTACTTGAATTCAACTAGGTTTCAACATTTGATCTAGTATATGCATGAGAATCATCTTCTACATGGATCATGGTTTTGGTGAAGCTCAACTTCAAAGTGGTTGGATGTGGATCATATTCAATAATAATTTTCTTCGACAACTACCTTTTCCTCAATCCAAGTTTAGGCTTCAACACTCAATGATACATGATAAATCTACTCAAATATGGGAGAACTCATGGTCTTTTATATGTGACATCAGACATTTTTTTGTAATAAGGGGTGAGTATCTGATGTACAGCATCAGTTAGTATGTTTAGGTGGCATGAGATTCATATTCTTGTTCAAATTTTCAACTCAAAGGTTGGATTGTTTTCCATAGATAATAGGTCGGTGTTATTTACTAGATGGATTTACTCCCATTCATGTGATTTGGTTTCATATCTCTACTAGTGTAAGAGGGTGATATGGTCTATAGGTATGATCAACCACAATAAGGGGTGTGATCACTTATTTTCCATTTTTGTGCATTATCTCCATACCTTTTCCAAATTTTGGTCGTTTTCCAACAATCAATGCCACATTCAAGGAAAGGTAGCTTATTTTTGTTTTGCACAACCTCTATGCCTTAGTAGTTTTTATGGTCACGGTTAATCTATTTTCCCCTAAAGATGATAAATTCCTTTTGAAATTATTTCTACCATATCCATTATTCCCAAATACATTCTATCCATCATTTTTTCCAAAATTATTTCATTGTAGCTCAAAAATCACTTCATACTGCCACCATAAAATTGGAACAACTGCTTATCCATAGTAAAAAAGTTTCTTTTATTGTCACTAGAACACTTAAAGTTGATTGGTTTTGTGGTGCAGAATATCCATCCCTTTTTCATTTTTTAGTTGATGGATTGACCACAAAAACATAATTCATAGTAAATCGATGAATTTGACCAAATTCTATTGACCTTTATTGTATTATTTTTCTATTTAGTACATGGTTAAATTCATAAATTATTAAAAAAATTAAAATCACAACTCTATACTTTATAAAAATTATTTCAAATTCATTAAATCAATCATGTAAATAATCAAATTATCATCATTAAATTATCAAATCATAATTAAATTTATCATTTTCATAATTAAGATCACACAATTTAAAGTTCAATTTCAAAATGAATTTTTGGATTTCATTTAATTAAAAAAATTAGAAATAATTAAAGCATGAAAATTAATCCATTAAGGAATATCAATTATTTTATGATTCAGAAAATAAATTTAAAATCAACACTTTAAAATTAATATATGGATTCTAAGTTAATAGTTAAAATTAATTATTCTATTAAATAAGAACAATAAATCCAATTTCCAATATATCTAAAACTCTTAAAAAGTCACAAAGATATATATTTTATGAAATAAATAGATGATGGGGTACTTTCAATGAATATCAGACATAAAATTTGGAAAATTTGGACCGATATTACATTACCACACAAGAACTATTTCACTCCCATGAAATTTTATCAATAAATATTATTTATTTAAAAAAAACAAAATCATCTTACCTATATTTAAATTTTCCATCCAAAAAATTGAAATAATTCACAAATTCATTCAATAAATAAGTTATCATGAATGCTTTGTGACTTAAATCCACTTATCTGTTCAATATAATAAATTTTCCAAGTCTAGGAGTGGATAAAATTAGATTTGAGTGGAATCAATGTTTTAAAAAGAACATCCTCCATTTATCTCTTTATTTTATGTTTTATAAAATGAGAGTTCAATTTTAAACTTTATTGAAATAGAAGAAATTAATTTTTTTTATAACTCAATTTTCCCATCTTGAGTTCAATATCCCCCCAACATAAATTAATTTATTTTTAACATATGATCACTTTATTTTTATTTTTTTCACACATTTATTTGCGATGCACTGTGAAAAATTACTTATTGAAATTTTCATAGTGGGATCCTCATAGCCCCAATGCAATTACCCCATAGATTCATCATGAGACCCCAATATTACATAATAATCCAAGTTCAAATGATATATATAAATTAAATTAATGTTGTCTCCCTATGGATTTTTTTTCACAGACATCATGTTATATCATATTAAGTTTAAAATTCTAGTGACATCGAGTTATAATTATATCTCTATTTAAAACATTTTGTAACAACCTGAGTTTTCATATGAGGTATGGATCCGTTTCCAGTTTTAATGTTTAAATATGTTCCAATATGAATTCCCTTTGAGGTCATGGAGGTGTTAGGGATGGCTGGAGCTTGTTCGGAGCACAAAAACCATGTTTTGGGGACTTTTAAGCCTGGTACACAGTTTGTAAAAACCATGTAGGGAAGTACATATGGTTTGGAAAAACTATGTGAGGATGGAAAGAGAGCTGGGAATTGTCACACTATTAGGACCAATCATGTGGATTGGTCCACTTGGTCATGCGGCCAAGTCTGCAATTTTGATAGACTTTTACATAGGTGTTTCTCATAGTTTCATCATGGTTAGTCAATTGTGTGGGGAAACCATGTGGGGTACCCACCTTCTAAATAATATTATGTGGTTTGGGGTATGGTTTTTTTGAATCATTCATCTAAAGTGCATGACCCTTATTATTTTTTGAAATTTAATAATTTTAATTAAATTAAAATATATTTTTAAAACCTATTTTTTTCTTCCTCAGCACATCAAGAAGACTTTTGAGAGATACTCCTTGATATCTATGGTATAATTTGAGGTTAATATCCTAGACTATATTGGAATTTAAGGTGTAATATCTTGTAGGAACTGTAATGGTATGACCTCTATTGAATTTTAACCATCCCCTATTTTTCTATCTATAGGGAGTGCGGTTTGGATTTAGGCTCATATTACCTAATTTTTTGTTCTTCATTTAATATTCATATTTCTCAAGATCCTAGTCGAATAAAGAATCTATACTATATTATCACTCCACTACCATCCTAAGGTAGGTGGTCTATACGATTTCCATTGGTTTTAGTGCTTTATTCGGCTACCTACCATTAAAAAATCTATCGTACTTTATAGCGCAACCTTTATTTTGAACTAGTTAGCGGAATTAAATGTAATCAGGATTATTAGGGATGACCTTATGCTCATTTGTGATACTTTTGTAGCCCTTTCCTAAATCATATCCACCCATGGGGTGTGACATATGGAAATTACTTATTGTGGTTTGGTTGAACCACCCAAGAGGTGAAATCTCATGATTTACATGTTATAGGAATCCCAATTGTAGATAAATGGAATTGGACTTATTAATATGAGATGTCTTGTCTCCTTGATTAATGTTAACCTGATATATTGTGCATTAATTGGTCAAATGGATTAAATTCGTTGAGGTTAAATGCATGGGTATACACATTTGGTTTATTTAAATTGATTGAATGGTTTATTTTTCACTTAGGATTTATGAGTGGGTATACTCATTGCTTGGTTGCCTTTGAAGGTAAATGGTTAAATGATTGGTAGTACTAATTTGGTTATTTTGAATTACTTGTATGGATATTTGAAAAATGTGAAATATGAGTGGGTATAGTCATGTGATAAATTGAATGTGTAATGGATATTTTGAGTGGTTATAGTCAAATAGATTGAAATAATAAAGGGAATGTAATGAAAAATGTGTGGATAGTTTCCCTAAACATGTTAATTGGATCTAGAATATTGTTGTGCACACCTTGGATAGAGATTCTCCTTGGGTATTGATTCTATGGGGATGCATTAGGACTAACTAACCCTTGGATCCGACTTTCTTGGAATCGTATAGGACATGTCAGGTGTTGCATGATCCTAGGACTCTAAATAGTTTCTATCTAACATTCTACATAGATTCCCCTAGGACTCGAGGAGGATGCCATTGTCTTCGACACCTTGGATCTGTTCCTTAATGTTCTAATTCCTGATATATGGAATGACAATGGAAATGTGATAGTCTCAATTATATGGCATAGTCGTGGTTGTTCCGACTCTCTGGGTTGAAATACATGACCATGATAGTAGTTTATACAATGATTATAAATTACATGATAGAGGATCTTGACCATATTTTATAGGGACCCTTGAGAGGATTTTTTATTATTAAACTTTTAGAAGTTGATATTCCAGGGGAACATCAATTTTCTCACTACTTTACCATTTACCTACTTATCTTTTTATATTGAATATCTTGGATTATATAGAACTTTGGGTGATTACCTATTGGGATGTTATCTCAAACCCTATTTGGGCCTCCCTTTGAGACCCAAATAGGTTATATGATTGCAGGTATTGATAAAGGAAAGTACCATAATATATGTTTTTGATTACTACATAGAATAAGGAGAGAATGGGACCAAGCAGATTCTTGCAATGCTACAGGGATAATTTTTAGACATTTTGTATTTTTTAAACTTGTATATTACTATAATTCCATGTGCATATTTTGGATTTTTTTTCATAGATACATGTATCATCATCATCATTATATCTGTTAAACTTATGTATTTGTTATATATTATAATATTGATCATTTATTAGTTGTCTTATTTTTGTATCTGATTTTGTTATTGGTATGTTATTAATATTCTACTATGTATACTCTAGTGATGAGTTAATAGTCTCCCCAATGACACACCTAGGACCTCCTTTATAGTTAGTAGCATTGAAAAATTGGGGAGATGCACTTTAGACCTTGTGACCCACTGGGATCACGGCACTATTTAGTGGAATCTATGATCATGATGTTACAATGTGGTATTAGACAATACTTTTCTGTTTTGTCATAATATTTGGAGATAATATATTAGAATAGGAAGCTATAAGAGTTTGGTAATGAACTGTGTCTAGGAGTAGCTACCCTACGTATAGGTAAATTCCAAATTGGTTTGAATTAAATTGTTATTTTCTAGGTTTTTTCTTTTACTGTTTATTTGATTCCACCATTGGGTGACACACACTCATTTTAATGTTAATATTGATATTATTTTGGGGTTATATTTTGTTTCAACTAGATGAGATGATGGTATTACATCTCATGCATCATATAAGAACTTGTTACAAATCAAATAACAAGAATTATGGAAATCCATTTAGGATGCCTTACTATTGTATGTTGTTGTGAGAGGTGTTTTGATAGTGTTGACACACCATTTAATCACATGGATGAAAAATTAAAAAATGAAATATAATAGAAAAATGATGAGAAAATAGATGGATAATTTTATGATTTTCCAAGGGTCAAGAACTGGTTCACCCAAGGTATCCCAAATCACATCTGGTGCATAAGCACTTACGTTCCACTCACTTGTGCACCACCAATCATTAAAACCCAATCACCTTCACCCAGGGTCACCTATTTTCATATAAAGAGACCATCGGGGTCTTCATTTGTATGGATGAATTTCCCAGAAGGATGATTGCTACTCTAATCACCCTAGGGCTACGCTCAAGTCCTCAAAAACCACCAAGTTATTTTCATAATACCTAAAGAGTGGTAATTAATGGTTGATAATGAGAATTAATTATATTCATTGTTAAAAATAAACAAAACTTGTATGAATAATTCATGCAAGCCCTACTGATTTAAGAACAATTGTGCAATCAACCTTCCAAAAATAGGAATTTTCACACCTAGCTTTAGGAAATACCTATGAAGACCCTCAAAGTCTTGATCCATGTCACACCCAAGTGTATTCATCCATTTTTTTCACCTAAGGTGAAACCAATTCACTCAAGCATAATTAGGCACTGGCAACTTTCATGACATCCACTTAAGCGCTCTTTCTTGGTTTACCTCACCTCTTTAGTCTCCATGAGCCTTTCATAAAGCCTACATCAAATCCATTCTTTGTATTAATTTTACTTCATTGTATCCCTTGTTTGAAAGGTATCATGTTGAAACCTCCACCAATACCTACTATTTTACAAGACCATAGAAAAAGACACATGATCATTTCTCCCATTTGGATTTCTATTTCTATGGTTAGAGGTTTCCCACAGTTGTCCTACCAGGAAGGTCCGGATCCTTAGGGAACTTGTAGTTTTTATATCTATTATAACATGGAACTTTACCCTAAATGAATTTTTATGGAGTTCCCATTATTTGATTTTGGGGATAGGACTATTTCCTTCCCTTCTCATATCTAAGAACCGGAGAATTCGGTCCCTGGTAGGGAGGGTAAGGATCCAACATGATTTTCCCTTTGATAAAGGAAAGGTCTCCCTCCTCTCACAGGACCAATATAAGGATATTAATCCTATTTCAAATCCATATTCTTTCATTTAAGAGGTTGTAGTCTTTCCCCTCTCCACCTATGCTACCTTCAATCCTTCTTTACATTGGACCCGTGTCCAATGTAAAGTGAAATCAATGAACTTTCCTATCTATGGAATCTTCCACCATAGCCATGGCATATTCCACCAAAGCTCCAAACTCTTCCATAATAAAAGGAAGGAAAGTGTATGGTTGGATGAATATTTCACATCCTCTTGTTTCTCGCACCAATCATGACTCACATGGGCATAAATGTTTGTAATTATTACAACATTCATACAATCCACCAGAAGTAATGAACTATGAAAACTATTATTCCCACCTTAATTGGGATACATTGGAAGCCTTACTAAGGCTTGAGATCCATACCATCTCATACATTAAATGATAAATATTTCTCCCCTAAATAGACATCGTTTTAGAAATAAGAACAAATTATAATTCCCGTAATCTGGACATCCTCTTGAGGAGTAAACCCTGATTTAAGCTCCCATATAACCATGAGTTAAAACATCCCTCATGGTTCCTTCATAGGGGATCTCCTTATTAGGATTTACCCCCCAAACTATCATCTCTTAGAGATATAATCTCATACGAGACATACCATTGAGGACCTCCATATGCATGGTTCGTCAACAACAAAATATGTGGGACTTGATTCCCTTCAAAACAAGATATATAGGAAGCCTCCTAGAGGTTGAAAAACAACACTTTGAACCAACCCTATTCATCTAGGTCACATCCCTAGTAGGGTCAAATTAAACTTGGAAACTA
This sequence comes from Viscum album, assembly GCA_963277665.1. NCBI lineage: Eukaryota > Viridiplantae > Streptophyta > Magnoliopsida > Santalales > Viscaceae > Viscum > Viscum album. The sequence goes on from OY728162.1 coordinate 818,092,924, forward strand.
ATATCCCTTCCATGTCTGACATAAGTCCCATACAAAACATTGACTAGGAATCTTATTCCTAGAAGTCCATAACAAAGGACCTCAAACTGTGTGGTTGGGTCCTTATCACATGAACATAAAAGGTATTATGTTCCCAATTAAGCATCACATAACTATTTGGTTTATGATTCCGTTCATGAGGATACATATGTAGAACATATATAGGTTTTACCCCAACATCCTAACAACTAATATCTCCCCATATGATGATAAATTCTATAGTGACATTTGTCTAGTTTGATGACCATAAACTCTATAGTTCCCCACTACATGGCTTAAAAACCAGCATCATCATAATAATGACCAAATAAAATATAACTATTAATGAGTAGATACCATTTATGGAGAACCTCATATACATACAAATATCTCTATAAATGAAAAACCACAAATACATATAGATGATTCTGAATTCCAAATATGTTAATAATAGATTTCTAATGTTGGGATAAATCACATCATACTTTGGATTTAATAAAGGATTCATGACTATATCTTAAATATATAAGAGTGTCATGGAGTAGGAAATAATTCCACTCAAATGGGTGTGATTAGCCTGAACTCTCATCCTCTCAACCAGTGTGAGTTCTTAAGTATCACAGGTCAAAAAACCTAATGAATTACTACCTTTGGATAGAAGTTCCATTTGGATATATATCCATTGTTTTTTCCTAGATCCATGAAAAATATGTTTGAAACTATTCAAAAAATAATGATTCCTAACAATAAAAAATTCTAAGGCAAACAAAAAAATGGTGAACCTGATGTGAATCCTCAACCAAGGTGATGGGTCACCCAAATGAAAATCTCTATATAAAAATAGACAGTCGGTTATTCTCCATTGGTCCATTTTGTTTACAACAATATGAAAAAAATGGTGAACTCGACATGAATCCTTAACCAATATGATAGTGTTACCCCTATGACAGGCCCCTATCACTTGATAAATGAAGACAAGATAATGAAATAAATCATGAATGTGTTCATCCAATAATATTTTTCCTTAACAAGGTTCTTGTTCATATGTCTATCACATATACAATAACTCCTTTCCAGAACCACATTCAATTAAAATGGCTTCCTTCATGTTTACACCCATGAATGCCATAGTTTCTGCTAATACTAGATCTTCTTCCTCATGAAGGATTCCTTAACCGGCTTCTCATCTTCAATGTTGTATCTCTCATGCACTGGTTCAATAGTACCATTATAATGGTACCACTCAACCCTAGAGGCTTCCCGATAGGCCCTTCAGATCAACAATCACCCCTGGTTGTCTTGTCAATGATGACCGGTGGTCCAGAAGCAGATGATTCCATCCATCATCTCAACTATTTTGTGAGATTATCCCTAGAATGGAATAACCAGTACCTCAAACATTTTAGGGAGGTCGATCCAGAAGCAACTTCTAGCCTCATCGTGAGGACAAAGATTTCCTCAAAGGCTCTTATAAACAATCATCGTCGTAAACACCACAAATTAGTGAAACCTCAACATGAAGGGGGTGTCACCTTTTAATGGATGGAATAGGTCCCTCAAACACTAGAATTAAGGACAGACCATCGGGGACAAAATCAATCTAGTAGGGAGTAGGTTCTTACCTTTTCCCTTTCGGATAATCCCACCAACCCAGTTTGGTGGAAAACAAGAAGTGGGTATATAAAACCGTCCTCCTTCATTTAGCTGGACAGCAGACTCATTTGGAGGCACCCAACTAATTCCACCATTAAAATTTGGTGGTTTACTATTAGTAGGATCATACACTGGATTACAATCATCAATCCTGCTAGCAGTCTTGTCTGGTAGCCCCCAGATAAGTCAATCGAGAAGCACATATGACATGTCATGAGAATACTCAATTCTATTCCCCCACACATGAGTACTATCCATATCCATTGGTAGGAAATGGAGGATATTAGAAGCTACATAAACCTTATACAGATATGTAATGAACATATATTATCATTTCATCTACTGAATTCACCATGAAAATTATGACAATGGTGAAAGGGAAGATGAGAATTACTCTCTATATCTATGAAACCTACGAGAATATCAAAATAGAAACAACAAAAGTAACTGAGGGATGGAAACATAACTCTCTCCACATACCTATGGTGGATCATCATCTTCTCACCTCAACATATATATATACCTATCATTCAGTTGAGGAGAGTCATTAGACACACTCCCTCATTTTATACAGAAAACTGGATAAGACATATACACCTACTTGAATGGGAGATAATCTTCATATTCTGATGGCCAATTCAAGGAAGGAACATATACCTACCCATGATAACAACTTTTCCCAGTAGGTGTCTCCAAATTTTTGTGAGAAGGTTCCCAAGAAAATGTCTTGTCAAACACAGTTGGAAAATCAAGAGTCATTTTGTGATTTGGATCCACTCAATGATCGAGTTATTGAATCCCTATGAAATTTATCTATTGCATCCCAAGATCCTACCATCACATTGAAAAATTTTGGGATCAGAAATAGTAACTATGGAAGTCTTCATCAGAAAATTCCTCAAGAAGGATTTCATTATAACTATTTGATTAATTTTGTGAACCTATATTTTGATGAGTTCCACAAAAACCCTATGTGTGTACAGAAGACCAAAGATCAATAGTGTATGTCCCTTGTTGTAATACACCATGATGGTTCTCCCAATGATGAAATTTTCAATGAATGTTTCCTCTACATTAATGATTGAAATTTTTAAGAGAATTATCCAATTGATAGTGTAGTGATGCGAAATCCCTCTTATCTTGAGGCACATACAAATTCAAGGCCAGTCATGTCTAATGCCTTGTCACTGGTGGGTCAAATTATCTCTCAACTGGTAGACAACCCAAGGATAAGTTAATTATCTAAACCACCCTTTTACAATTTTTATTCCAATGAAATAGAGAAACCCTATACTGATCTTGCTGATTCTGATGAAACAGAAGAGAAACACTAACTTTAGTCTGATCGGGTAGAAGAGCCTCCAGAAAAAGACAAAGAGGATATATTGTACATTAGAGAACAACTATCTAAAAATGAAATATAGGTCATGTTTTTTCCTTTGGACACTCCTCAATACAACATTCCAGTGATGTTGATGTCAAATTGTATGCATGACATCCTCCTAAACATGTGGAAAAAAATTCATCATATGAAAGAAGAGATATTACCTTATAAAGACTAACCATGTATTGAAAATTTTATAGAATTTTTATAGTTCCAAATTGACTTATCATCTCTCCTAACTTCCTGACATCAAAATTTTCATAAAAATAGGGATCCCTTAAATGTGAATGCCTCAATGCATTAATGAGGTTATGATGATTTATCGTAGATACCCCATCTGTTGTTCATATAAGAGGATGGGGTGCACATGGATCGTTTCATTTCACTTTTCTCCAAAGCCAGCAAATCCCACTGAAAGTGGTCTCATTCAATTTTATTGGCCCATGTTGGCTACGAAAAATGAATTCAGTTCCTAACCAAAGAGATGCTCGGCAATAACAAGCCTTGATTGACTCTCATTTATGTTAGGCCTAAAAAGAGTATGATATTGAAATACTTTCTCATAAAGTGTCTGAGAACATTGAGCAGGCCTCCCACTCATAGGATTTCATCGGTTTTCTTGTTAAATTTTTTGAACTAGCACAAAAATATTCTAAAGAAGGTGACTTAAATGTGTGCTGGAAAATGCAGCCAACCAACTTTTGGACCAGAATTCATAAAATAAAAATATAATATATGACGATAACAACCATAGAAGTTCAGGAGCCACCCCATTCCACATGGGTAGGATCTTTTTTAACCCAAACCTTAGATCCAATAAATAGATCCTGAATGGTGGATAATGAAAAACATGAATTACCCCAACCCGCAAGGCTGGGCTTTTTTAACATTTATAATTCCCTCCACAGTGGAATTAAATTTTCTCCCAATTAAGGAAGAAGATAAAAATTTAATTCAAAAATGAAATATATAAGTATTTCCTTCAGGTTGCAATCCTCCAAATAGTTCGTGGGGAACCAAAAAATATAAGGACACGGTCTAAGGAGGGTGTAGAAGAAGGCGATCTTGCAGAAATTCTAACGAAATACCTGCAATGTGTTATACATCTATTAATTTCATAAATTCCATCATTGAAGACCCTCCAAAACATGATACAAATTCAGAGGATTCTTGTGTATAAATTTCTATTCTTGAGATGGTGCACACCAAATTGAATAAAGAAGGTGTGCATTCTAAAAATTAGAGGCTCACCCAAAATTTGGGCATCCCCTCAAATAATCCATCTCAAACTCATCAAAAGGAACCTACTAATGGTAAATGTATGGGTCATACTATGTGTAACTATCTCCCCTAGATAAGGTTAATCCATTTCTATTGAGGAAATATTTCCATAGCAAGAGCATAAAATAAAGGAGTTTAGAGGAATTAATATAGAGTTACTCTAATGTTTCATTCCTACAAGATATGATCCACAAGGAGATCCTCATCTTGCACTTCCAGTAGGATCACCTCTGTAAAGAAGTTTTGTTTAAACTAATGATGTGGAAAACTAATTCCCTCCATTGCAATATAAAATATAAATGGGTTTGGCATATCCTTATAGGAATGTCCTCATGGGTTATCCAAGGAAAATACTGGCAACACCTACACCAATGGTCCTATTAGTCGACACACCAGTTCAGGCTCCATACGCAACACCTATTCAAGTATCGCCTCATCCATATACTCCTAGATTTTCTATGAAACCCATTGCATTTTTAACAACTCGATTGGAATAAATGGAAGGAAAACATACATCAGTTCAATTAGAAATGAAGGATTATCCCGAATAGGTAAAATTGACTCCTCATCCATTAAACATTCAGAATCCTACATTTTAAATTTTCAATGGATCGAGAGATCTTGACTGGAATTTGATGAATTTTTTATCTTACTATGATCCCATGATGGGGACCCCTAAGAAATAGGAAGTAGTGAAAAACATATGCTTTGTAAAATCATTGTAGGGGCTGACCTTTGTATGGTACCTGATTTTTCTATCTTGATCAATTACTAGATGGGAAGATATTCATCAGAAGTTCTTCTTCCTATTCAGCTTAACTCTATAGAAGAAAAATATATTTGATATCACAAAAAGAAAAAAAAAGGAAAAATGAAAGTGTATCAGATTTCAATCCTAGTTTGAAAGCATTGACTTACACATTAAACCTACTTCTCACTCATGAATAACTGTTTTCTATCTATGTTGAAATCCTCCCTGATGAGTTTTACAAACCATTGATCCCTCTTATATTAACAAGAGGATTTCAGGATCTAGCCACAATTTCTCAAGAGTTTGAAAACTTCATCACAAAGACCAAATCCATGTCCTGGATAATCCCCTCCGCTCAGGAAAGGACAATAGGAATGGTAGATCCCACTACAGTTGCCCTAAAAAAGGCCCATGTACCCTCTCCTTCATCAAATCCTATGGAATTACATAGGCCCCTACCTCCTGAGCATCAACATCAATGATCGCATCATATATATGATCAAAAATATCAAAGGCAAAGACGGTTTGATGAGTTAAAAAATAAGGTGTATTAATTTTGAAATAACCAAGTCCCTTGCTATTTCATCTCATCTTTGGAAACAAATTTAGTTCAGTTGCCAATTCCAAAGATAACAAACAAAGAAAGAGACAAGTACCTACCAAATTGTTTACCCTTCCATCAAATGTTGACTCATCCCATCCAGGAGAGTTTTGTTTTTAAGGACCTCCTACAAAATATGGTGGAGTCTTGGAAAAAGGAGCTGAAAATTTCACCAGACCAAGTAGAATGTGTTATGGTTATAAATTCAGAGGAAGGTGAATGGAATGAAATTAAAATTAAGAATTATGAGAAATTAGATCATTGGATGGCCAGGTAAAAATCAACTTATCTCATCCCATTATATTAACATATTTTAAATAGATGACTGTGGCTCCTTCCACTTCCATTATAGTAAATATGTCCTCATCAAAAGACTGTTCCTCTAAATTCCAATCCGCGAAGAAGCGACATAGATGTTAGAATAAGGTGAAAATAGAAGATGTTTCATTCTTATCGAGTTCAAATTTGTCCTCGAACATAGTGGTTGTCATGCCAATGATCTCAATAAACTATCACCACCACTCTAAATGACAAAACCAGAATTGACCTATCAGGAAGAATCATAATCAGATGAGGAGTTGATCCTTGTCTCCGTTAATGTTATTCACTTAACAGATACATATGAGAATGATGATTTAATTATGATCTTAAGTTCCATGCACTTGATTAGGGATTTGGGGTAAGATGTAAATGAGGTCGAGGATACAGGGGAAGACGTGGTTGTGCTAGAAGCCACCACTCCAACCTCACCCCTACTCGAAATGTTTATGAAGTAGAAAATCATGGGAGAGACCTCTAGTGGGCTCAATAAAAAAAAGATAAATCCCCCACACATGACAGGGTCTACCATGACATGATAATTGTAGAAGACTAGTTAGAGGCCATGTCACCACCTCCTAAGCATGTGGACAGAACTATCTGGGCTAATCCACCAAAATCAGATGAACTTCCAGCTTCTTCCCCAAAACATGTTCCATCCACGTCAGGAGCATCAACTCCAAAGTCACCTATAAAAGAGAATCTTCTTACAGAGAAAGGCAGAACTTTGGATCAAAATTATGATTTCTTATGAAACAACCCCAATTTCTGGATATGTTATTAATCCTGGATGCTCTGAGTTTGTCAAAAGACCTCTAGGAAGAACTCATTGAGGCTTTTTCAATTCCAAAAGAGTTTCAAGATGAGGTTTCTACTATAGAGGTTAAACGTATAGTGAATAAACTAGAAGAATACCATGAAGTCATATCTTTCAATAACTATAATGAGGATGTTTTCATACATGGAAACATCAGGTCCTTTTACCTATCTAGAAAGATTAATGACACAAGCACCCAAGGAGTCTTTATAGATAATGGATTAGGATTCATCCTCATTCCCATTCAGACAGTTCACTGATTGGGCCAAATTGAATCCCTCTTGTCTCCCTCTGATTTGATTTTACATGGTTACAACAAGAGTGTGCAATATCCTCTTAGAGAGATCATTCTTAGACCTCGGTTTGGGGATCTCATATCTGATTCAGAGTTCATGGTTGTCTGAAAATACACGACTTTAAGTGTTTTACTCCGAAGACCATGGTTGCATCAAAATGTTTCCATTCTTTCATCTTACCATCAATTTCTCAAATATTGTGTCAATGGTTAGATTGGGACATTTCATAGTGGCAGGGCCCCATTCAAAACTATTGAATCTCAGAACATTGATGTAGAGATCTATCATAAATGAGGAAAATGGTCCACAATAGATGATGTTACAAGAATAAATGCCCCAAATGGTCTGTAGAAGATCCCTGATAACCCATTCAAACATATCTGTGAAGAATATATGATTCCCATTAATCAAATTAATAGGGTTCTCCAAAATCCAAGAACTCGTTTAGTGGCTTCTATAATGTATGTTCTGGAAACTGAACCTGATAGTAAGAGAGAAATCATTGACACACCATGATGTGATGAAAGCCTAAATGAATATGTATTCATTCCATCCATCGAGCTTCAACAAGTCACTTCTTCATAATCCATGCTATAATAAGTTTTCATACTTATGGAAAAAGATAGGGATTCTGATTGTAAACCCATCATCTACCCTTCAAAGCATCATAAAGACACTTCATGGTTTGTTGGGTCAGTGATGGTTTCTCCCTCTTCAAGATATCAAAATGTCAACTCATCCCCAAAATTTGAAAATCTTTCTTCATCACCTAACCTCCAAGAAGAGGCATAATAAGTAACACATGAATAAGGGGAAGAAGAGAAATACCTTAGGGATTCCCCTCCAGTATTTGAGGAAGGTATCTCCACCACCGTGGATGAACTTAGATATATAAATCTGGGCACAAAAGAAGATCCACACTCCACTCTAATTAGTACTTCCATGACTCAATTAGAGAAATATGTGTATACTTATTTTTTAATAAACAATAGGATGTGTTTTATTGGAATTATATATATGATCAAGGTCTCTACCTTGAGGTGGCCACCCATCATTTGTGTTTTCCAAAGGATCATCGAGGATACAAGTAGGTAGTAAAAAAACACACCTGACTCAAGCCTCCAAAATTGAGGATGATGTCAAAAAATATATCAAATAAAACTCCTTTTGACAGGTACAAAATCCAAAGTGGTTAGAAATTATTTTCTTAGTGAGAAAGAATAATGGGTAAATCTGAGTTTTCATTAATTTCAAATATCTCAACCAACATTTTCACAAAGTTGAATTTCCGGTTCCAATCACAAAACTATTTATTGATGGAACAAATGGATACCAGGATCTCTCCTTCATGGATGGATACTCTGAGTATAACCAAATATTGATGGCCCCAGAAGAAAAACAATCTATATTATTTATATCTTCTCAAGTATTATTTTTCTATTGATTAAAGTCCTTTGTCTTGAATAATGTTAGTGTTAAATACCAATGTGCAATGCAATAAATCTTCAAACCATTCTTGGAGAAATTTATTGAATTCATTATTGATGATCTAGGTGTCAAATCCACACAATGTAACTATATTGGAGACCATATTCAGCAGTCATAGATAGCATAATCTAAAGATTATCCCCTTGAACTTTTCTTTTGGGGTAAATGTGAGAAACTTTATTAGTTTTTTACCCCATCAATACATTGAAGTCAATCCCATGAAGACTAAATCTATTGTTGGCATGTCGCCTCCTTAAAACATGAAATAGTTGAGAGGACATCAATGACACTTTGCGTATATCCAGCGCTTCATAGATAACATGGAAGAAAATTGTTTCCCCTTCACCAAATTGATGAAGAAGTGGGTCACCTATCAATGAACTAATGAATTCCAAGAAGAATTTGATACCCTCTATAAATTTCTCTTGATCCCACTGGTATAGATTCCATCTATTGAAGTAAATCAACTCATTATGTATGTGACAAATATAGAGTGATCACTAGGTGATTTCCTTATTCAAAATAACGATGTTGGGAATGAAGAAAAAACATTATTATCATAGTCAAACCATGCTCGACACAGAGACTCAATATTTAAATATTGAGAAGAGATTCCAAGATTTATTCTTTGTATTTCAAAAGCTTGGGTACTACCTAAAACTTCATGAGGTCCACATGGTCTCTCACAATAACCTACTAAAAATTATTCTCATTAATCCTATGTTGATATGATGTTTGTCACATTCTGTAGTTATTCTACCGTATTTTGAAATACAGTTTGTGCCTCAGAATGTATTGAATGGACCTGAATTGGTATACTTACTTGACGAAAAACCATTTGAAGGTGTGACATCATTGAATACTGAACTTCCTAATGAAGAAGTATTATCTATTCAAGACATTCCTTGAATATGGAAAATGTATTTTTAGGGTTCTTTTAGAAGTCCACTAGGGAAGATAATGGAATACCCTAAGCTCAATAATATTGGGTTAGAAATTTTACTTATCTATATGGAAAAGGCAGTGTTTCAATATTCCATCCTATTATCAAAAGTAGGTACCACTAATGAGGAAAAATATCAAACTCTCATTTCAGGAATGGAATTGGAAATCCTTGTACCAGTGAATCACTTAGACGTTAAGGGTGATTCAGAAATGGTAAAAGTAAATCAATGGGGATTATGCCATCAGAAAGAAAGATACAATTCCCATGTGTGATTATGTTAGAGATTTAATAAAAGAATTTACCTCAGATCCAATATTGACTCACATCCCATAATCATAAAATGCTCAAGTAGATGAATTGTAAAATGTAGCTATAGCTTTGGAAGATCCAAATCAGGATGAAACAGTCTTCAACATTACCCACCACCGAATGGGTTCACCTTTTTTTCAAATCAAATTAGAGAAGATAAATGAAATTAGTCCAATTTATGTCCCATACAGTCCTAATATGGGATTAATTACACACATCATTAAGTATCTCTTAGATGGAGTACTTCCACTGGACAGAGTTATAAGAGAGAAGATCAGGGGGTTAGTGGATGATTTCTCTCTTTATGATGACCCAAATCACCAGAAAGTCCTCTATAAGTGAAAATTTTATGGAGTCCTTCTCCGATGTGTTGATGGAGAAGAGATTGTGGTTGTTATAGAATAAGTTCATGAAGGATATTCTGGTTCCCAACAATCAGGTTATAGGCTTTCTGATCAAATCTGAAGGCATGGATGCTTCTGGCCTTCGATGACTCATGATTGCAGAGAATTCACTAAAAAGTGTCATCCCTTCCAAGTGTATGCCAATTTTATTCATCAACCCTCAAAGTTTCTACATTCAGTTATGTACTACTAGACATTTTCCACAGGTTAATGAATATTGTTGGACCATATCCTCCATCTATGACTAAATAGTTCATGTACATCCTTATTGATTCCAATTTCTTCTACAAATGGGATGAGGCAATACCCCTCAAGGATGTCAGGGAAAAATCATTGTTAGATTTGTAAAATATAATATCATCACTAGATTTGGTGTCTCTCATGCTATATTGATGTACAAGGTCATCAAATTATGCTCTACTACGGTAGAGAAGCTATATTAAAAAAACAATATAAAATCCCACCATTCATCCCGTTATCATGCTACGGCCAATAGACAAATAAAGGCTTTAAAAAACTTTATCCAACATAATCTAAAAGTTGGTCGATAAAGATAAGAAGTCTTGTCTAGATAATCTCTTTCATGCCTTATAGTCCTATAGGACTACCACTCATACTTCCACATGGTCAACCCCATACTCATTTGTATATGGTAAAAAAGTAGTTATACCTATTTAAATTTAGCTTCCATCACACAGAGTTTCCATCAATGATCATTTATCCACTGATGAGAAATCCCAAAAAGGGATAGATGATTTGGAGTGACTGTTTGAGAAGATATTGAATACCATTAATCACATGGAAGTCTATTAGAACCAAATAGCATAATCGTTACACAAGAAGGTCCTCCATTGTTCTTTCCTCTAATGAGTGTTGGTTTGGGTCTTTAGGAATACAATGATACCTATAAAGAAGCCTCCAAAACTTGACCCAAAGTGGGAGGGACCTTACTCTATACCTGAGGTCCACTCTAATGGATCTTATTCCTTAAAATCAATAGACGGAGAACTAAATACATTTTTAACCAATGAAAGGTTCCTAAATAAGTATTCTATATAATAACACATAGTCCATCCTTTTTGAATGAAAATAAACTATGTTCCAACCATCATCTTAGCTTCATGAAATTAAACTGCACAACACAATTTGCATAAATATTTCATGATGTTAAATTGTGTCTCATCGTCGTCCTTATCACATGAAGATAAATTTCATGACATGTGGTCCAAGATACAAGACGTTAAATAACATATCACCAGTTTTCCTCACCACATGACATTAAATTCTGAGTTAACATCTCTCTTATTTAACGTTAATAAATCCCTAAGGTACCATGAGTTGACACTCCTTGTGTTCCCTCCAAATATGAGCAGATTCCTTGCGTAAACCTCACTAACCTCATTAACACTCCACAGTGGCACTTGATGTTCATTTATCCCTATGATTGGATCAGAAAAAAAGGGAATAAATTTCATAAAATACATGTGGCTTTATTCTAATCCTATTGAGATATAGAGTGACACTCAGATCTTTTATCATCGGTCTAGCCAAAATGTTTCTTTCATGTCAAGTGACCTCACATCCTTTCTGCATGACAATAAACTTCACATTCAACCATGAAATATATGTGGATTGATTCTTTCTTTGAGAAGATATGTAGTGATGACCAGATCTATAATATTGGGTCTAACCATGACCATAAAGAAAAAATTTCCCATTTCCTTATATATGAGAAAACTCTATACTGGGAATCCTTTTATAACATGTGTATTGATTCTCATAACATCTTTTTTCTTGAACCCATCCATTATCCTTGAAAATATCTGAAAAAATATTAAATCCCCTTCCCCACATCAAACCTGAGATTGTGTGGGGAACTTTCTTAAGAACTACAAGTGGCTTGATTCTTTCCCCACCAAGATATGTAGTGAAAACTAGATATCCTATCTAGGTTCCATCATGAATGTTTAAAAAATTCCCCTCTCCCACATCAATGTCTGATTGGTTTGTGAAAAAACATTCATGAACTATGTGTGTATTGATTCTCATCATATTGAGATACATAGAGATGACCAAATCTCATATATCGAGTCCAGACGTAATAAAAAAGACCCTTCATTTCCATTGTTCATGAATCAGATCTGCATAGAATAATATTTCAGGACTTAAGGAGTAATTATCAGTATAATGAGATACAAAATGATGCCTAGGATTCATGGTTCATGTTAACGCATCAAACCAAAAATTATCAAAATCCTCTTTTCCTTACATCATAACCCAATTGATGTGGTGGAAATTTATTTATAACTATGTGTGGTTTGATTCTTTACCCAAAAAGATGCATAGTAAAGCCTGAGTCATATGCCTTGGTTTAGCTACCACATAATCATCTTTCCTCTAACTTTTATTTTTGATACCTTTGTGTTGTAGTAGAATCTTTCACCACTCCTTATTTCATGTGACGAGCATAGCTCACATGGGCTTAGGAATTTGAAAAATTAATTTTCTACCTAAACAAGGCGTCTCAATCCCCATCAGGGTTTTCAATGGTCCTAGTTGCAAGACCATAGAAGGACCAATAGAAATCCTCACTATATGACAATAAACTACACAATCTTCTCAAAAACTACATGTGGGTTGATTTTCATTTTCATGAAATACATCCTAGAACCCAAACATTATTCTTGGGCTCAATCGAAATGTTTTCATCACATCAATTAAGTTCAACAATGTAATTACTAAATGAAATTAAAATGTATGGAATTTAAATTACTATGTATGGATAGAATATTTATATAGAAATATACATAGTAATGCCTGGATCATATATCCTCTTCCATCCACCATTCAAAAAAAATCCCCCTCCTTATGTATGGACCAAGCCTATGCAAGGAGACCGATTACTAGAAATACATGCGGCTTAATTATTACTCATATGAGATATTTAGTGATGCCCCGACTTTCAATATTGGGATCAGTTGCAACATGATGCCAATATAGCCTCTTTTCTCCCATGTATGAGTCAAATATTTGTGAGGAGATGTAGTAAGAGTTATCATATTATATACGAACCTATATTCAAAGAAACCCCCATTATCCTACACTTATGAATTCAATCAGGTGTGGGATCATTATTTATGAACTATGTGTGGCTTGAGTATCTCCACTATGAGACACGTAGTGACGTAAAGATCTCCATTACTGGAACTAGTTGCATAACAACATATAAAAGCCTCCAATTTCCCGTAAATGAGTAAAAAATTCATAACAAGATCTTTTATTTTGGGTCCTCTCCTTAGCGATCCCAACAAGAGATATAGAAATGTCCCCATTATACATATGAGTAAGATATAAATTCAGGACTCCAAACTCATGTGAAATATCATTCCAAATACATCATGTATCCATTGGCAGTTACCCCTTTGGCATTTCATAATCCTAATTTTAGATCATAATAATCTTTCTTCGATTTCTAGTGACAGAATGTTTGACACCTAAGAGCTCTTATGCCTGACAATGTAGTACATGATCATAGATGTCCATGCATCAACTACTTGTATAACGATCTTGTCAGCCAAAGGATGCCACTGTTTAGCTATGAATCATATCCCCTAACTTTTCGTATAAAATATAGCCCCCATTACGGTTTAGTGAAATAGTGGTAACTTTGTTCATGGTAGAATCCTCTTCTATCCCTCTTGGATTTTATGACGGTTTGAAATAACCTGTCATATAAAACAATCATCCTTTGCATATGTTTTTCATATAATTTCTCTCGACCTAAAAGAATCCAAAACAATGGTTTACACTTTTTCCCTCTCATTTTTTCAAAGAAATCTCGAATAACCTTGGTACATTTGACAACATATCATTCATTGTTTCCCTAATATTTTGGTCATAGTTATATGACCTAAAACAACAAGAACCATATTTACTGCACTTGTGTTAGACCATCATTGAGAGTGTATTCCCCAAATTATTTGGAAATTATGACTTAAAATGCCTCTTCTATATTCAAGAACTTTTCTCCATGAACCAAACTATGTGATTTAGAATATCGAAATATTCATAAACCTTCATCATAATTTAGCAATAGAATGTTATAATTATTGAGAACTCCTTTACCAGACTATGCAGTACATGCCCCTAATTTTCCTTGCATTAGTTCATCTCATAATGAGCCTTTCATCCAAAGGATTCCACTAATTTTATATGAAACAAATTCCCTAGTTATCCCTATATAACATAGCCCTCATAACAAGTATTACAAATAATGATAACTTCATAATTGGAAGAGACCTCATCTAAAGGGGTTTATCCCTTTTTTCTATATCACACAATAGATTCTAGAATCCCCAAATCACAGCTTGAAATTTTCTCCTTCTATTAATGAATATAGTAGCATATTTCTAGATAGATTACATAGAATTGGAGAACCATAAATCTTTTAGTCAGATCTAATTTCATTCATTAAAGCCCATAATATCCATGTTGCATAGCTTTAAACTGTAAATCAGAATTTCCTTGTTTTGTGACATTAAAAGTCACATCCCTCATAATAGCCTTGCTTCATGACCTTAAACTAAACTACATAATATCAAAAATACCCATTATGAAAAAACTTACCCTCCTTCGCACACTAAATTCATTTATAATTTTTATATAATTCAAGGACTATGTCGATATAGATGGCCCCTTTTATTCATAGACATATTTCCTTCTCAAATCCAGCCATTATGGTCTTGAGAAATACAAATCATAATCCCATATTTATATCTCTAATATAAATTCAAAATCCATAGGAACTCCATTAACTAACTATGAGTTACATGCCCCTAGTTGTCCTTGCATCAGTTGCTCACATAATGATCCTTCCATCCAAAGTATTCCACAATTTTCCTATACAACATATGCTTTATCTAGCCTTGTATAATACAGCCCCCATAACAATTTTTCCAGTAATGGTAGCTTCATTCTTGGAAGAGACCTCCCATATTCATATACATAAAATTTTAGATTTGGTGACCCTAAAAATCATGAGTAAAGATTCCCCTTAGAAATATCTAAAAAATTATATCGAGAAATTCCTAGCCGTCAAGATCTATTTGGATTCCTATTTCAATATTTATGGCCAAATCTATTTGACCTAAAACACTAACATTATCAGTTTAAAATGCATAACTTTAAATTTCCCACAAAAAGAGACATATCACTCACCAGTTTCCAAACCTGAAAATGGAAATCAGGAAAAAAGTCAAGATTTTTCTCACTAGACCTACAATTTGTAATGTTTTAGGAAATATTAATCGATAAAAATTTAAAACGAAAAAATTGTTCAGATGAAAACCCAAAATGAGAAACCCATGAAAAATCCATGTATCACCTATTAAGTCCCCTCCATATTGGGATTAGGTTAAAATTAGGGTGACAACATAAAAGAAACAATGTTTATAGGGTTATCTGTATGACCATAGTAATAGTGGAACTATGCTCACTATGCCCATTGACTTATGTAAAATATTAGAGCGCATCCCATTCCTATCACTATAGTTATGATTATAAAATGGGAAAAAAGTAATTTTATTAAAATCATTTTCAATATTATAATTAAAATAAAAAGATAAGTATAAAGACATAGATTTTTAGAAAAAAATAATTTCATTTATGAGCAAAAAAATCCCAGAAGAACATCCAAAAATTGAAGTCTCTCTATCACAAGATACAAGAGGCATTGGACGTTAGTTTTCATTTTTTGAGGAACCTCCTGATCCCCATCATCCATCTATTGATTTTCAGCCACTAGACCATCCTCAATCTCCTCGGCATGGCGAAGCGCTTCCATGGCATCTACAATGGGTTTTCCCCTTCTTTTTAGGATTATTATAATGATTAGTGAAGTTTTTTAGGTTCTCGTATAGGAGTGTCCAACTCTTTTTAATGACGTGGCACTTGAACATTCTTCTCTTTAATCTTCCAGTTGAATATTGCCTAATTTGTCATATGATTGGCCTAATCTTGAGATACTTTCACTCGAGATTCATCAATTTTATCTAGAAGTTTTTATTTTATAATATATTTCTGATGTTTTTGTTCTTCCTCTCACATATGAATGGTATCCTTCACTACAGTGTGGATTACACGGTAATAAAAACCACAGAATCCAAAAATGATGAATAACACTAAAAAATGTGGGAATCAAGATGGAAATTTCTTAAAGAGTGTCTCATAGATTAGAATCAATGTATCTTTCCAAACATTGAGACGTTTACAATGGAGATCTACCTAAAAATTTTGGTCGAATTCAGAATCACTGTCATAAGAAGGGATGTACTCCCAGATTAATGTACATAAAAAGGTTCCATATTCTGCACCCTCACAGATTGTGGTTTCCTTGCTTCCTGATGATGGTTGAGTTGATACAGAAGCGTTACCCACAGTCCTATCCATAAAAGAGGATAATACTAAATGAAGAATTAAAATTATCATTATCTGAAAAAGATTGGAAATAATGGCGCACAATCATTACAGTGGGTGATGCTTACCCAACTGCATATCAGCATCTTGATAAGATTCTTCCCCAGAATTCATATCCTCATTAGTTAAGGTTGGAATTTCTTATTGAGGTACACTTACCTGGGTCTACCTAAGACCCACTAGATGGAATTTAGGAAAAATTCCTTCATCAATGTCCAAATGAGCAGGATCATATCTAATAGTGGGATTGAGAATCATTTTAATGCCCTCTCTATTCCCCATTATTGAATCATTTTCTATATATTGTGTTGTATATTACAACCAATTATGATTAGAGAACTTGGCATCAAAAGATTCATTGGATGGAAAAAAATACTCACATCCATTTGGTTCCATATATAATGCCCCAAATTATTCTAATATAGTATTAATGTTAGTGTGTTACAGTATTTCATCAAAATACATGCCATGATTCATCAGGGATTCTATTGAAATACCGTACCCTGTGTTAGTCTCACCTGTGGGAATACTTAGATCAGTTGGTTTATGACCCTCCTCTGAAAACTATAGACCCCAAATATCCTCTTCATTGATAGCCATAGGGTCAACATTAGTCATTTTCGGATTTTATTGTACATTTGAAAAACCTGAAATATTATAGAGGTGGAATTCATTTGTTGATGTATAGCTTTTCATGAAGCACTTCTGAAATACAAGGTTCCTACTATCTCCATGCAGTAGTAATAGGAATGGTGTTAGGAAACGATAATGGTTTCTCTTACCTAGATTCATCTTCATTCAAGGAGGATGCTTCATTGGTAGAGATCTACACTTGGTTAGAATTTCCCTCATCAGTTCTCGGAGGATCATTTATAACTTCCTTGATAGAAAAAATAGAGGAATTTCCTAAAATTCCAAGAAGTTTAAACACTTTACCAGAATGAATCCAGTATTAATGATGTCAAAAAGACTTAATGCTTCTAATAAAGAATTTTCTATAGTTTTAATTATTTATATATTTTATTTTTTCCTTCTTCAAATGAGAACTATCATCATCATCTCCAATAATAGGTATTGTAGATTGAAAGCCTCCAACCATTTCATCCTCCAAGGCATGTCAGGATAGAGATAATTCTCTAGATTCAAGGGGTGAACTAGAAACTCTGAGCGTATTACCCCCAAGGATATACCATAGAGATAGAATTCCAACTGATTTTTCTTTAGTCAACTACAAATTTAGATTCTTTTTCCCCTAAGAAATTATCATTGACTAAAATATATATGTAAAGAAAAATGAAAATGAGAACAAAAGAAATTACATCTTCAGGATCAAAAAAAATTGTGTCATTCCTGAAAATGTGATGGATCAATCCATTCATTGGTGCAAAAATTTATCATTTCCTTTACTTGTTTTGTGATGGGTATTGATTAATCGCTGCATATATGGGCATATTTAACTCTTGAATATAGATTCTTACTTCATTAAAATTATCCTTAAAGAAAATATCAAATAAGCCTTAGAGGTCTCATATCCCTAGAATATGAAATCTATCACATTGAAGCTCCCACATTGTTTTAGCATCACAAAATGAGTTACGACACATTTGAACTACATTGGGTCATATGTTGTCTGATACATTCCAGCCTATTGTGAAGATGATTTTGCAGCCTTAGATCTATCGGGCATCCCAATTCTTACCATCACAGATCGTGAATGAGAAAATGCAACCCAATCCCCTCTTTTGCGATGACGACTATACCACCTTGGGGAAGCTTAAATTGTTGATAATTGGGTATCCCTTTTAATTAAGTCAAGTGGAATATATCTTTCATGAGGTCACTTCATTGAGATAGGATCCTCATCATCATTTCCCTCTAACATCGATAACTCGTCCTATAAATGAGATAAAGCACCTTCCAAATAAAAAGAATATTTCATGCTCTTCTTATTTAATTTTTTTTCATTTTACTACTAATAATAATAATATTATTTTGTGTTTTTTTTTATATTTTTTGCGAATATTGATAATTTTAATATTTTTTATTTTTTTATTTTAATAATAATATTATTATTTTTTAATTAATCATAATTATATTATTTTTATTTAATTTTATTAATTATTTTCGATGGGGCCTTTTATGACGGGACCCCATCATAAATAGATTATATATTTATTTTGTAAAACTTTTTGTGATGGGTGACATTACTGTCGTAAAAACTTTTTTAACGGGCCAATCGCTAAAGGTTTATAACATAAATATATTTGTGACGGGCCCCCGTCCCGTCACAAATACTTTTTACAATGGGACCTTCACAATAGGTTCTTGTATATATAATGTATTTAATTGGAGAGATATTTGTGATGGGACCGCTTCCTGTCACAAGTAATATTTTTTTTCAATGAGCTCTTCGCAATAAATACTAGTTGTGACGCCGTTTTATGGAACATGCTATTTTAGATGGGCCCCCTTGCAAAAGGGTTTTTGCGATGGGATCCTATCACAAATTGTCGAAATTCCAGTAGTGAGGGCATCAAATTCTATTCTACTACAGTAGAGAAGCTATATTAAAAACACAATATCAAATCCCACCATTCATCCCGCTATTATGAAGTGGCCAATAGACAAATAGAGGATTTAAAAAAGACTCTATCCCACATAATCCAAAAGTTGGTGGATAAAGATAAGAAGTCTGGGCCTGATAATCTCTTGGATGAATTATGGTCCTAGAGGACTACCACTCATACTTCCACAAGGTCAACCCCATGCTCATTTGTATATGGTACAGAAGATGTTCTGCCTATTGAAATTCAGTTTCCATCATACAAAGTTTTCATCAATGATAAATTATCCACTGATGAGAAATCCCAAAAAAGGCTAGATAATTTGAACTGACTGTATGAGAAGAGATTGAATACCTTTAATCACTAGAAGTCTCATAGAACCGAATAGCATGATATTTCAACAAGAAGGTCTGCCATTGTTCATTCCTCTGATGAGATTTGGTTTGGGTCCTTAGTAATACAATGATACCAAGAGAGAAGCCTCAAAAACATGATCCAAGGTGGGAGGCACCTTAATCTATACATGAGGTCCACTCTAATGGATCTTATTACTTAATCTAAATATATGGAGAAATCATTACAATTTTAACATATGAATGTTTCCTAAATAAGTATTCTGTGTAATCACACATATTCCATCCTAGTTTAATGACAATAAACTACATTCCAACCATCGTCTTAGCTTCATGACATAAAACTGCACAACACCATTTGTATCAATGTTTCATGATGTTAAACTATGTAGTGTCATTGTCCTTATCATGTGAAGATAAACTGCATGACATGTGGTCCAAGATTCAAGATGTCAAACTACATAGCACCAGTTTTCCTCACCACATGACATTAAACTCTGAGTTAACATATCCATTATTTGAGGTAACAAAATACCTAAGATACCATGAGTTGACACGCCTTGTATCCCCTCAAAATATGAGTAGATTTCATGCATAAACCTCAATCACCTCATTTCAACTCCCATGTGGAACTTGGTACCCATTTAACCCAATGTTTGGATCATCCCTACATAGGGAATAACATTCATAAAATACATGTGAATTGATTCTCATCCTATTGAGATATACAGTGACACTCAGATCTTCTATCTTCGATCTAGCCACAAGGTTTATTTCATGTCAAGTGACCTCACATCCTTTCTGCATGACAATAAACTACACAGTCCACCATGAACTATGTATGGATTGATTCTTTCTCTGAGAAGATACGTAGTGATGCCCATATCTCTAATCTTGGGTCTAGCCATGACCATAAAAAAATTTCCCATTTCCTTGTATATGATCATATTCTAGACTAGGAATCCTTTTAGAACATGAGATGTTATTCTCATATCATCTTTTGTCTTGAACCCTACCATTATCCTTGAAAATATATGAAAAATTATTAAATCCCCTTCCTCACATCAAACCTCAGTTTGTGTGGTGAACTTTCTCAAGAACTACAAGTGGCTTGATTCTTTCCCCACCATGATATGTATTGAAAATTGGATCTCTTATATAGGGTTCATCATCAATGTTTAAAAAAGTCACCTTTTCCCACATCAATTTCTGACTGGTTTTGGAAAAAACATCTGTGAACTATGTGTGTCTTGATTCTCATAAAATTGAGATACATAGTGATGACCAAATCTCCTATCTCAGGTCCATACACAATGAAAAATGCCCTTCATTTCCATTGTTCATGAATTAGATCTGCATAGGAAAATATTTCCGGACTTATGGAATAATTCTCATTATAATGAGATATGCAATGATGTATAGGATTCATGATTTAAGTCCATGCATCAAACCAGAAATTATCCAAATCCTCTTTTCCCTACATCAAAACCAAATTGATGTGGGGAACATTTATCTAGAGCTGTGTGTGGTTTGATTCCTTCCCCTAAAAAGATACTTAGTGAATCCCAAGTCATATGCCTCAGTTTATCTACCACATAATCATCATTCCCCTATCTTTCAGTTGTGATACATTTGTGTTATAGGAGAATATTTTACCACTACTTATTTCCTGCAATGAGCATAGCTCACAAGGGATTAGGAATTTGTTAAATCAATTTTCTACATAAACATGGCATCTCAATCCCCATCAGGGTTTTCAATGGTTGTAACACCCCGAGCTTCCATGATACGCTTCTCATTCAATAATGAAATAGCTTGCATTGTACGCAACTTCGAGTTTTAAAACACCGCGACTAATCAAAGTAGCCGTTATGAATAGTAATAACCACCTTTTAAAATTATAAAAATTTTATATTTCAAAACGGACTTCATTTTTGTATTCGTAATATCGAAATTAGCCTATGTTGAATTTTTTGTATTTTTCTGAGAACTTCTAATTTTTTATGAATAGGTAAAATTACTTAAAAACAACTTTTTTAATCAAAATAATTTATAGTGATAAATTATACTATTTAGTGGTTTTAAAGTATAATTAGAATATATTTTTACCATTTTATCCAATGGTGGTCATTATAATTAATTTAACATTGAAATTGGACATAAACAATTGCCAATCTTTTGATATAAATTGTTTCTTAAAAACACGCTATTTGTTGTGACAGCGGGAATTAATTATAAAATTAATTAATGCAAGTTATATGTTTGGAATTTTTTAAAATAGACATCATTTTTGAATTCGGAATATCAATTGTAGCTTAGGGTGAAATTTTGGCATTGTTCTGAAAAACTTCAATTTTTGATGAATAGTGAAACCACTAAGTGGTAGTTAAATAACTGATTTTTTCGTTTAAATGAAATATTACCACTTCTGTGATTTGATTTTCAAAAATCCGACATACATGGTTGTCATTAAGAAGTAAAATGTGGTTCAATGAGATCAAAATAATTCTTTGGTGAATAGTAACTTTTAAGTTCTTAATCGCGATTAGAGGTAATTAGTGTAGTTTAAGGTAAAAATAATGTTTTAATAATATGAGATGAGCATGAAACTTGTCCTACTCCTATTGGATGAGTCATGGCCGACCGAGACAACCCATGGGTCAACTTGGGGACCCCATGGAGCCACTTTAGTTGGAAAATGACATTAATATATATTTATTTAATGTTAAAATTAAATTGACACAAACATGAGTTGTTTTACTAAAACAGTTTTTAAGTGGGGTTACACAAGTCCAAATTTTATCTATAAATATTCATTAGAAATCTAAAACGATTTCCTACATCATAGTATTTTTTTTATAATTTTTAGACATTAAATAAATTAAATTATTTATGACATCATTATGATGCAGCGATGACCTCATTATTTAACGATTTAAATAAAATGAGAAGATAATGCAAAATCCAAGGCTTACACTTGTCCAAAGACTATTGGATGGGTAGCTTTCGAACCCGTATCACCTTAGCCTCGAATTATATAAGTGTGGGACCTTTAGAATCCGAAAATCATTGTATAATAATGTAACATTTCAAACTTTAAAAAAGAGCCCCTCCTCTCCACTTATAAAAGGCCCCCACCTCTCCCACCTTATTCACACCATCAACCCATTTGTCTCAGCCAACCTCTGCCCAAATACTCTCCCAAATTCCCCCTCTTACTCCTAGAATCCTCACTTTGGGCAGAAATATTCCAAAGGAAGCCTTTGGCTCAAATCAAAAAGAGTTACCCGATTTTGAGGTAATGTCTTCTCTAATGTTGTTTTGTTTTATTTTTCTTCTCCAACCCCCTAAAATCTTCTTATTCATTTCTTTTATAACAACACCAGTATACTCAATATACTAGGATGTTGTTATAAGAAGTATTTGAGCTACACTTACACACACCTACATCTAATGGTTAAAGAACATACGGTTTCTGTGGATGGCGAATTTCTGCCCCACGAAACGATGATTGTTCAACACTCATATAAAACCTTCAACGGTGGCCATTAAGATGTCACTATTTTTATATATGATATATAATATGTTTATTTTTTTACTTATTCTTCTGTATTTCTCATTTATTGCATACTTTATGATTTCCATTATGGGTAAAACGCGATAATTTCATTTTAGGAAGTGCGGACTACCGCCCCCTCAAAGTGATTTGAATCGTTAATGCCATATGTGGGATGTATAAAGGATGGAGTAAATGGTATTATACAATATATTATACTGGAAATATATTATACCCTTATATAATTATGATTTCATTCCATTAAATATGAAATAGAAATGAAAGTAGCGTTCATGCGTACGTACGGCTTACCATCTCCATGAACGGTGCATTTCATTTCTTACCTCTAAATGTTACGTAATATTATAAATGAATGTATATACTGGATATATGAGATATATATGACATCTAAATCATGAATATAATTCTGGAGATAATGGATATTCTACCACATAAACAACTTGTAATTATAAGAAGTTTATTGTTGACTCAAGTACCAAAGATCGACAAAACGACCGTTATTAACTTAAATAATTACATAATGTTCATATCATTGTAATAAGTGATATAAAAAGGATAATGAAATTGAAAATGGTTCTTAATAAGGTATATATTAACTCTAGTTTATTATTCAGGAGGTTAATGAACGGTTGAGTCAAGTCGGACACAAGGTAAGGGAATTTCTTAACCCAACTTCCATTCTTTGGGTTAATCTCCTACTTTCAAATTATGTCATGATATTATTATGTCTTATTTTGTATTTTTACTTTCTTTATGTGTACCTATAGTGAATACACATAATATATCTATTTTATTTTAAAAATGATCTTTGTAAGGGACTTCGTCTCAATCTCCTTTCATTGAGGCATATTTTATTTTATACACAACTTTCTTTTATATGGTGTATAAAACCCTTTGACTTTTACGTTTATTCAAAAGGAATCTTTTTTATACGAATAGTTTTGCTAAACGACAAAAGGGAATGTTTTTCTTTCCGTACTTATGTGGCGACAACGACTTCTCCGCCACCGTGACCATTATTTGAGTTTCGGCTTCCTCTACAAGCCATCATTTTTTTTAATGAAAAATAAATACAAAGTTTTAACATTCTTTTATTTTGGTATTGAAAATGGTTTTGAAAGCGTTTTTATTATAACAATGTGTTGTATTGATATATTGTGATTGAAATGTGGAAATGTTATGTTTCCTTTATGCATGTTTTATGTGATACGATTATGTTATGGTTTATGATATGTTTAAACCTATTCATATGAGGAATGTATTGGACTTAATAAGTGACGGGTGGAGCCCGCTATAGCTCCTCGATGCATCGGTAGGTCTCATGAGACAACTAGACATGGAATTGGTCGAGGCCCTTTCCCAATTTGATTTATGGTTTTGGCCGAGGCCTTAATCATTTTAGACGTCTTGGCCGAGGCCTTGAAAAAATGTTTTAGAATGTCCGGCATTATACATTCCCTCATTATGAAAGTGGTTATTGATTTTCCATGTGATTATTCGACCAGTAGAATATCCATGTGAAGAAGTGAATGTAATTATCTCATTTTACTTTTGCCATATTATGTTGAAGTTCAAGTTTAAAAGGCTTTTGTTTTAGTTATACATTGCCTTAAATTTTTATGTTTATTTATGAAAGCTTCCGCAATATTGTTATCCTTACTGAGCATATGAGCTCACCCCTTTCAATGTTTTAATATTTTCCAGGATGTGAAGAAGTATTTTATGAATGACCTGCAGAGATAGTCAGAAGAGGATATGAGTGTGGACTATGGAGACTTTTTTGTTTTAGTTTTTCATTTTATGATGTAATGTAACATGTATGAATGTATCTAGTGTTTCCAAGGCTACTAAACTAATCGGTCTTTCGAGACTTGATCTTTTGTGATCATGCCAAAGTTACGAAGTAAGGCACCGACTCTGGGTAGCTGGGGTCGGGGCGTTACAATGGTCCTAATTTCAAGACAGTAAAAGGCCCAATATATGTCCTCACTTCATGACAATAAACTGCATGATCTTCTTCAAAACTACGTCTGGGTTGATTCTCATTTTCATGAAATACATCCTGGAACCCAAAAATAACTCTTGGGATCAAAAGAAATGTTTTAATCACATAAATTCAGTTAAACTATGTCCTTACTAAATGAAAATAAACTGTATGGAATTTAAAGAACTATGTATAGCTAGATTCATGCTCTGGAAAGATACATAGTAACTCCTGGATCCTATATCCTCATCCATCCACCATTCAAAAAAATTCCCCCTCCCTATGTATGGACCATGTCTATGTAAGGAAACCAATTACTAGAACTATGTGTGGCTTAATTCTCACTCATATGAGATATGTAGCGATTCACAGACTCTCAATATTGGGATCAGTCACAACAAGATGCCAATAAGGCCTTTTTCTCCCGTGTATGAGTCAGATCTATGCGAGGACATTCAATACGAGTTATCATCTTATATATGAACCTGTATTCAAAGAAACCCCCATTATCCTCCACTTATGAATTCAATCAGGCACAGGATCATTATTTAAGAACTACGTGTGTCCTGGTTACCACCCATATTAGATAAGTAGTGACGTACAAATCTCCATTACTGGACCCAGTCGCATAACAACATATAAAAGCCTCCAATTTCTCGCAAATGTGTAAAAAATTTAGTACAAGATCTTTTATTTTGGTTCCTCTCCTTATAGATCAGAACACGTGGAATAGAAATTCCCCCATTATACATATGAGTCAGATCTATGTAAGGGACTCCAAACTCATGTGCAATATCTTTCCAAATACTTCATGTATGCATTGGAAATTACCCCTTTGGCATTTCATAATCCTAATTTCATATCATCGTAATATTTCTTCGGTTTCTAGTGACAGAAGGTTCAATACCTAAGATCTCTTATGCCTGACTATGCAGTACATGATCCTTGATGTCCATTCATCAGCTGTTCGCATAACGATCTTGTCAGCCATTGGAATCCATTGTTTAGCCATGCAACACATCCCCTAACTGGACTTATATAATAAATCTCCATAACCATTTATTTAGATAGTGGTAACTTCATTCTTTGTAGAATCCTCTTCTACCCCTCTAAGCTTTTATGACGGGAAGAAGGAACCCATAGTATAAAATGGTCATCCTTTGCATATTTTTTCCATATGCATTCTCTCAACCTAAAATACTCCAAAACAATGGTTTACACTTTTTCCCTCATATTTTTTAAAAGAAATATGGAATAACATTGGGTCACTTGACCACATACCATTCATTGTTTCCCTAATATTTTGGTCATAGTTGTATGACCTGAAACAACAAGCACCATATTTACTCACTTGGGTTGGACCATAGTTGAGAGTGTATTCCCCAAATTATTTGGAAATTATGACATAAAATGCCACTTCAATAATCAATAACTTTTCTACATAAACTAAACTCCATGATTGGGAATATCTGAATCTTCATAAAATTTTATCATATTTTTTAAATACAATGTTATAATTGTTGAGAACTCCTTTACCTAACTATGCAGTACATGCCCCCAATTTTTCTCTCATTAGTTCATCACATAATGATCCAGTAATCCAAAGGATTTCAATATTTTGATATAAAACATATTCCATAGTTTCCCTACATAATACAGCCCTCATAAGGGGTTTTTCAAATAATGGTAACTTCAGAATTGGAAGAGACCTCATCTAATTCCATTTATCCCATTTTCCCATATCACTCTTCAGATTCTAGAATCCCCAAATCATAGATTCAAAATTTCTCCTCCCATTAATGAATATAGTAGCCTATTTATAGATATATTACCTATAATTGAAGAACCATAAAACCTATAGTCAAAGATAATGACATTAAATCAATCTCATAATATCCTTGCTGCATGACTTGAAACTATAAATCATAATTTCCTTGTTTCATGACTTTAAAAGGAACATCCCCCCTAATATACTTGTTGCATGACATTAAAATACACAACATAATATCAAAAATCCCCATTATGCAAACATTTACCCTCATTCACACACAAAAATACTTTAGAAATGGTATATTGTTCAAGGACTATGTTGACATAGATGGACCCTTTTATTCTTAGACATCTTTCCTTGTCAAATCTAGCCATTGTGGTCTTCATAAATCCAAATCATAATCCCATTTTTCTATCAGTAATAGAATGTCAAAATCCCAAGGAACTACTTTGCTTTACAATGTGTTACATTCCCCTGGTTTTCCTTGTATCAGTTGCTCACGTAATGAGCATGCCAACCAAAGGATTCCACTATTGGTCTATAAAACATATGCCCCTTCTAGGCCTATATAATATATCCCCCAAATTGTTTTTTATAGTAATGGTAACTTCATTCTTGGAAGAGACCTCACATATTAATATACTTCAAATTTAAGATTTGGTGACCCTAAAAATCACGATTCAAGATTACCCTTAGAAATATCGGAAAAAATATATCGGGAAATTCATAGCCATCAAGATTTATTTAGATTCTAATTTCAAAATTTATGGCCAAATCAATTTGACCTAAAACACTAACATTAATATTCAAACATGCAAGAAATTAAATTTTCCACAAAAAGAGACATAGTAGTCACTAGTTTGCAAACCTGAAAATGTAAATCTGGAAAAAAGTCGAGCTTTAGCTCGCTATACCTACACTTTGTAAATGATTAGGAAGTATTAATCGATAAACATTTAAAAGGAAAAAATGTTAAGATGAAAACCCAAAATGAGAAGCCTAGGAAAAATCCAAGTATCACCTGTTAAGTCCCCTCCATATTGGTATTAGGTAAAAGTTAGTGTGACAACATAAATTAAACAATGTTAATAGGGTTATCTATATGACTTTAGTAATAGTCGAACAACGCTCACTATTCCCATTGACTTATGTAAAAAATTAGAGTGCATCCTATCCCTATCACTATAGTTATGATTTTCCAATGTGAAAAACTAATTATATCAAAATCAGTTACAATATTATAATTACAATAAAAAGTAAGGATGAAGACATAGATGATCAAAAACAATATTATTTTCATTTATGAGAAAAAAATCCCCAGAATAACATCCAAAAACTGAAGTTTCTCTGTCACAATTTACAAGGGGACTCAGACATAATTTTTCAATTGTTGAAGAACCTATTGATCCCCATTAACCATCGATTGATGTTCAGCTACCAGACCATCCTCAATCTCATCTACAGGAAAAATTACTTCTATTGGGACCAAGTTAGAAGGATAAGGAAGTAAGAAAATTTTTCTGTTATAGACTGTTGTCTTTTTTTGTTAAAGAAGCTAAATCAATTCACTTTGTAAAAGTCTTGAAAAAATAGACGATGCTTTGATGATTTTTATTTCACAAATATCATAAGTTTTGAGAACTTGTGATGCAAGACTTTTGAAGGAAAGGGAGAGAGAAAGAAGTAGGCACGCAAGTATGCAGTAGGAGCGCAAGTATGCAGTAGGCGTGTAAGTATGCAGTAGGCGCGCAAGTTTGTAGAGGCACGCAAGTCATATTTCAAATAGCAATATTTCAAAACTATGGGAATGGAAAAAAGGTGTGAAAGTGCCAAGAAGGTTTGAAAGTACCAAAAATATGTGCAAGTACCAAGAAGGCGCGCAAGTACCAAGGAGGCGCGCAAGTGCCAGGGAGTCGTGCAAGTGCCAAGAAGGAACGCCACTACCAAGGAGGAGCACAAGTGAATGTGATGAACAGGTTTCCAAAATGACTATAAAAATGTGACTACTCTCCTCATTTCTTAAGGCTCGAGACTTAGAGAAATATTTTGAGTTCTGAGCATGCAAGTTGAAGAATTGTGGGGCACAAGTGGTTGAGGTGCGCAAGTTGAGCCTCATTTTTAGGTGGCGTGCAAGTGTTGTGTTGTCCACAAAGAAGCGCGCAAGTATAAGGGAGGCACGTAAGTATTACATATCCACAAAGAGGCACGCAAGTATAAAGGAGGTGCACAAGTGGAAGGAGGCACGCAAGTACAAGGTGGCACGCAAGTGGAAGGAGGCGGGAAAGTGCAAGGAGGCACGCAAGTGGAAGGAGGCACGCAAGCTGTTTTCTACAGGAGGTTTCTACCACCTTCTGGGTAGGAAAGTGAAGAATTGTTTTGAAAGATTTGATCCCGGAAAGGTCATCAAGAAGCACAGAATTATTTCATTACCCTATTTGTGCTAAGAGGGAGCACACACACTATTGGATTGTTTTCAAAGTGATACACAAGTGTAAGGGTATATCCTACTCATTGTATTCCACATAAAATGATTGTTTTCTAGTGGATTGCGTGGTACTGGATTATTTACGTACCATACCAAGGATGTAGCTACTCTTATTGAGTAGTGAACCTTGTAAATCTTGTGTTCATGTGGTTGTGTGTGTTCAGCAGAGAAGAAATTCATTAACAGGAGGCGAAGGTTGTTTCATAAAGAAGGAAACATAAAAAAAAATATCACTGATTCACCCCCTCCCCCTCTTAGTGATACTTGGATCCTGACTGGGAACTTCAATTGGTATCAGAGGCAGGTTTACTTCGTTTATTCTTTGCTGAAGTGGTTGAGGAGAAGTTGTGATGGAAAATCTAAACTGCGTGAACAGTAAGGGGATTCCAATTTTTTACGGAAAGAACTATTACATCTGGAAGGATAGAATGATGCCTTATCTTATGTCTCTTGGATATGAAGTTCTTGAAACTACAACATATTGATTTCCTGCTATTGATGACAAGGTTACTCTTACTCCTATTGATAAGAAGAATCTTCAGAATGATGGAAGGGCTAAAAATGTGTTACTCTCATCTCTATCTAAGAGTTAATTCTTAAGAGTGAAAGGTGTTTCTACAACCAAAGGAATCTGGGACAAACTTTAGAACTTCTATGAAGGAAATACAAAAGTGAAGAAGGATAAACTAAAAATCTGGATACTGAAGTATGGAGACTTAAAAATGGGATAAGCTGAATATGTTGGGGACTTCTTTACTAGGATAAATGACATTGTCAGCACTATCAGATGTCTTTGTGAAAAGCTGGAGGATTCTACAGTCGTTGAAAAGATCTTAAGAATTATTCCCGAAAAATTTGATTCCAAAGTTTCTTCATTAGAATTCAGAGTCCCTGAAGAATTATCTCTGGATGATTTTTATAGTACTCTTATCACTTATGAAATTAGAAGGGAGAAGACTCTGAAGAACAAAACCAAAGTTGATAGAGAAATATCTTTTAAAGCTGCCAAGAGAAAAATGTCTAAGAAGTCTCTTGATGAAGATGATGTTGTTGGCTCTGACTCCGAAAATGAGGTATGTGAAAACATTGATGAAATTTTATCTTTTTTTATAAAAATGTGAGAAGAGGTATATGAAAATATAAAGGGAAAGTTTCCTTGAAATGTTTTTAATGTGGATATGTTGTCCACTTTGCAGATAATTATCCTAAAAGGAAGAAATTTGAAGACAATGATGAAGAAGACAGAAGACCAAGAAAGTCTTGGAAGAAACAAGGTGGAAAATATAGTTCTTCGGGAATAGGTAAGGATAAAAAATTCCTCATATAAAAAAGAAGAATATTGTTTTTGAAAAGTGAATAAGAAGATGATAGTGAGACTGGATCTGAAAATTCAGTTGCTGAGAAAGCTAGAGAGAAGACCTTTGTTGCAACTATGAATAATGATGATTATGAGAGCAGTAGTAATGAAGAAGAATAAACTCAACTTGAACTGTATCTAAAAGAAGAGATGAAGGAATGTTTGAGAAAGATCAGAAGGCTTGAGAAGGAAAACAAGTAGTTGATAAAAGAAAATTCCACATTAAACAATGAGGAAATTTCTCACGATGAGAAAATCAATATGGAAAAGGGTATTGATGATCTGAAGAATTATATTTAGAATTCAAAGAATTGCAATGATCATCTTGAAGTAAAGATGAAAGTAAAATAATAAGAGCTGGAACATGCCCGAAAAAAACATTATCAACCTAAAGAAATGAATGTCAGCTTCAAACAATCTATCTCAGAAGTTGGTGAATGTTCCAGTAAGAATGAACCAAATGAGGATCTACAAAAGTTATCTGCAAAGGTTGAAAGGAATGATGGAACTATTTCTAATAAAAACAAGGCTGGAAAGATCATGTATGTGACCAAAGTCATCAACACTGAAAAATCAGAAGTGCATAAAAATCTTGAGTCAAAGAAGTCTTCTAATACCACTGGTACTGATAAATCTGGGCCAAAGAAGAGAATTACAAATGTAAACATAAAGGTTCATGATCAGCATAGTTCTATTAATAAGGTCATTGACAAGCGTGTTCACAACCCTGATCAGCATAGGTGTTTCAGAGGAAAATATTCTTTCTATGGTTACTGCTGGTATTGTGGTGGATTAAGACACACAGAAAATATGTCTTGGTTCAACCAACTACATTACAACTATTCCACAAGTTTTGAAAGACAAGGATTGAGGAGGAGTCAACCCTTTCAAAATAGAAAGTCTCCAAATAAATTTCAGCAGGTATCTGAGAAGATTGGTGTGAAAGTTGAGAATAGGTTCCAACCACTGGAAACTATTTGTGAAAGATGTGATCGACCTGGACATCCTGCCAAGGGCTGCCTTAGTGTGTTACCAGAGCAACAAAAAATTCTTAATAATTCTCAAAAGCCAGAGTTTTGAAAATAAAAAATGGATAGGTAAAATATGTTCGAAAAGAAAGAGTGCATGGTTGTCTAGACAGAACACATTGACTTGGCTAGGAAGTTGGAGGAAGCACAACAGGAAGTGAAGGAAAAGGAAGAAAAAAAAGCTCTTGTTGTCAAAACTACTTTGAAAGCTACAAAAGGAGAACGTCTATGGATTCTTGATATTGGATGTTCCTTTCATATGAAAGGAGACTTAAAGCTGCTGAATAATGTGAAAGACTTCAAAGAAGGAACAGTGACATTTGGAAATGATGAATCTCTAAGGATCAAAGGTGTTGGATCAGCTATCATTGGAAAAGAAAAGATGGAATCTAGGAAAACACTATATGTTGATGGGATGAAACATAACCTTCTTAGGGTGTCACAACTCTATGATGAGGGAAACAATGTTATATTAAGTAAATATTGATTTGTTTTGAAAAGTGAAAATGATGGAAATATAGTTACAAGGGGCCAAGGTATTAAAGGGAACTTGTTCCAAGTTGGTGAAGTGCAGAACTATGGTTACATGGGTGTAGTGGATGAAAATCAGTTATGGCATAAAAGGTTGGGACATATGTGTCAGAGAAATATTTTCAAGTTATCAAAGTGAGATAGTGTCCAAGATATTCCTGATTTATAAAGAAAAAGAAATTGGTGTTTCACCATTTGTGAGAAAGGGAAGATTACAAACTCTATTCATAAGAGAGTTGAAATTCGCTCAAAAATTCCATTGGACCTCATACACCTTGATATCTGTGGACCAATGAGGAAGCAATCTAAAAATGGAAATAAGTCCTTCATTACTTTCATTGACGACTTTACTATCATTACTTGTGTTATTTACATGAGATATAAGTCAGATACTCTGAAAATGTTTAAGAGTTTCAGGAGGAAAGCAGAGATGGAATGTGAGTATTCGGTGAAGAAGTTGAGAACTGATAATGGTGGAGAGTATAAGAATGAAGAGTTTGAAAGATACCTTTACAAACATGGAATTTGACATGACTTCGGTTCACCATACACACCTCAACAAAATGGGGTTGATGAAATAAAGAATCGAAGTCTGGTGGAAATGGGGAGAACTATTTACTTGAACATAGTCTTTCTCATTATTATTGGAGGCAAGCCATGAGCACTGCAGTGCATATACAGAACTGATGTTTCTACAGTCCAAACTCAGATATGACTCTATATGAAATGTTTTATGAAAAATATCCAAGTATGAAACACTTGAGAGTCATCGGGAGTCCATCCATTATAAAGAAAAAAGGTGGAAACCTGTGAAGGTTTGAGCAAAGAGGAGATGACAGAATTTTTTTGGCTATGCTCCAGAAGGAAGAGGTTATAGATGCCTCAATAAAGAAACAGGAAGAATTGTTGATTCTTCTGATGTAAAAGTTGTTGAAACTTCTGAGAATGAAAAACAGCCATATGTTGATGTGGAAGTTGAGCAGGATAAAGAAGTTTTTGTTAACAATTCTGATAATGCTGCAGATTGTGTTAATCCTACTCAAGAAGAGGAATACGACTCAGAGATCTCAAGTGATGAGGAAGAAGTTCAAACAACTCATCCTAGATTGAGCAAGCAAGTGGAGGCTTAGAACATTATTGGAGATAAAGATCAAAGGGTTCAAACAAGAATAACAACAAAGGCTATATCACATACTTCTCTTTATTCGAATGTTGAACCGAATGTTGTAAATGAAGCATTTGAGCATCCAGAATGGGTTCATACTATGAACTAAGAACTTGATCAGATAGATAAGAACAATACATGGGAACTTGTACCTATGTAGGACAACAAGAACATTATTGGTACAAAGTGGGTTTTCTGGAACAAATTGAATGAAGAAGGTGATGTAATAAGAAACAAAGCAAGATTGGTTTGTAAAGGGTATTCACAAATTGAAGGCATTTATTTTCATGAAACCTTTGCTCCGGTAGCAGGATTAGAAACAATCAGAATGTTTCTTTCCATTTCTGCACAACGAGGTTACAAAATCTTTCAAATGGATGTAAAATCTGTATTCTTGAATAGTGACCTTGATGAGGAAGTTTACATTGATCAACCTTGTGGATTTGTTATTGGAAATAATGAAAGCTATGAGTGCAAATTGAAGAAGGCTTTGTATGGGATAAAACAGGCTCTATGTGCATGGTATTATAAATTGGATACTTGCTTGAAGAAGATGAAATTTAAGAAAGGTAGAGTTGATAGTAATCTTTACATCAAGGAGGGCTAGGAGTTTTCACTGATTGTTATTGTTTATATTGATGAAATCATCATTACTGGGAATGATGAATGGTCATATGACAGATTTTCAGAGGATATGAAGAATTTATTTGAGATGTCCAAGCTGGGTGAAATGAAATACTTTCTTGGGTTACAAATCTCACAGAAAAGGAATCATATATTTCTGTCTCAGGAAAAATATTCTAATGAAATTCTAAAGAAGTTTGTCATGGAAAATTCGAAACCAGTGTCCACACCAATCTCAGTGGGAACCAAGTTTTCTAAAGATGGAGAAGGCAAGGAAGTTGATCAGAATGAGTTTCAAAAACTAATCGGGAGTCTGTTGTATTTGACTGCCTCAAGAACTGACATCGTCTATGCTATCACTTTATGTGCATGATTTCAAAGTTCTCCTAAAGAATCACATCTGATTTCTAGAAAAATAATCCTCTGATATATCAAAGGAACATCAAATTTTGGAATTAGGTATGATGGCTCATGAAATATTGAACTATTCAGGTATTCTGATGCTGATTGGGCAGGAAATGTTGATGATTGAAAATCCACATCTGGTGGAGTCTTCCATCTGGGAAAAATTTGTGTTAGTTGTCATGCCAAGAAACAGAATTTAGTATCTATTAGCACAGCTGAAGCGGAGTATGTTGCTGCTACTCAAGCCACAAATCAACTGATGTGGATGAATACTCAGTTAGAAGATCTACTTATTGAAGTGAAGCTACCATTTCTCTTAGGTTGTGATAATCAGAGTGTAATAAATGTTACAAGAAACCTGGTACAACATTCTCATTCAAAACACATTGATATAAAGTACCGCTTCATCAAAGAGAAGGTAGAGAAGAATGAATTAAAGTTAGAATATGTTCCTAAATTTGAACAAGTTGCTGATATATTCACCAAGCCTTTACCGAAAGAACCATTTTCAAAATTGAGGTTGAACATGGGTGTCCAACCTCCTCATCAAGGTTAAGGTATGTGTTTCTATCCCCTCTCTCATCTTGAATTTGGATAGTGTTGTCAAGGGAGAGAATTGTTTCATAAATCTATCCTTATAGATGCATGCATAAAGGGGGAATTGTGGGTAAGCTGCGAATCCAGCATGTATGTGTGTGAACTATTCTAACTGTTTGTCGGAGTGGTTGTAGGAAACAATGATGTTTTTCAGGAAAGTTGAGGAAGTGAAGAATGCTAAAGTAAAACCTTGAAATATGTTCTTAAGAAGGTTGAGGAGGTACGCTCATGAGATGTCATAGTCACTACTTTTGGACAGCATGGTTTTGGCTATCAATAATTCTTGTTTCCATCAATGAGTTAGCTCACGTAGTCTTAGAATTGTTGATAAGTAATCCATTTCTTAAGGTTACAAAGTTCAGTGATTTATGAATCATGGTTTCCAACAAAATCCAAAGGGGGAGATTGTTGGGACCAATTTAGAAGGATAAGGAAGTATGAAAATTTTGCGGTTTTAGAGTGTTGTCTTTTGTTATCAAAGAAGCTAAATCAATTCACTTTGTATAAGCCTTGTAAAAACAGACGATGCTTTGATGATTTGTATTTCACAAATATCCTATGTTTGTAGAACTTGTGATGCAAGACTTATGAAGGTAAGGGAGAGAGATATAAGTAGGCGCTCAAGTATGCAGTAGGTGCGCAAGTATGCAGTAGGTTCACAAGTTTGTAGAGGCGCGCAAGTCTTATTTCAAATAGCATTATTTCACAAATATGGCAAAGGAAAGAAGGTACGCAAGTGCCAAGAAGGAGAGCAAGTACCAAAAAGGCATGCAAGTACCAAGAAGGTGCACAAGTACCTAGGAGGCGCGCAAGTCCCAGGGAGACACGGAAGTGCCAAAAACGCGTGCAAGTACCAAGGAGGCGCACAAGTGAATGTGACACGCAGGTTGCCAAAATTCCTATAAAAAGGTGACTACCCGCATCATTTCTTAAGGCTCGATACTTAAAGAAATACTTTTATCTCTGAGCGCGCAAGTTGAAGAAGTGTGGCGCACAAGTGGTTGAGGCGCACAAGTGTTGTGCTATGCACAATGAGGCGCACAAGTATAAGGGTGGCGCGCAAGTATTTCCTATCCACAGAGAGGCGTGCAAGTATATAGGATGTGTGCAGGTGGAAGGAGGTGTGAAAATACAAGGAGGCGCGCAAGTGGAAGGAGGCACACAAGTGCAAGGAGGCGTGCAAGTGCAAGGAGGCGCGCAAGCTGTTTTGTCCCGGAGGTTTCTACCCGCTTCTGGGTAGGAAAGTGAAGAATTGTTTTGAAAGATTTGATCAGGGAAAGGTCATCAAGAAGCACAGAATTATTTCATTACCGTATTTGTACTAAGAGGGAGCGTACACACGATTGGATTATTTTTAAAGTGCTACACGAGTGTAAGGGTATATCCTACTCATTGTATTCCACATCAAAGGATTTTTTTCTAGTGGATTGTGTGGTACTGGATTATTTCCGTACTATACCAAGGATGTAGCTACTCTTATTAAGTAGTGAACTTTGTAAATCTTGTGTTCCTATGGTTGTGTGTGTTCAGAAGAGAAGAAACTCTTTAATAGTAGGCGAAGGATGTTTCATAAAGAAGGAAACTTAAAAAAGAAAAATATATCACTGATTCACACCCTCGCCCTCTCAGTGATACTTGGATCCAAACTGGGAACTTCAGCTTCTTTATCATCTACACTGAATTTTCCCCTTCATTTCAGGATTATCCAAATGATTATTGAAGTTGTTTCGGTTCCCCTATAGCAATGTCCAACTCTTGTTGAACACGTGACACTTGGACATTCTTCTTTTTAATCTAACAATTGAATATTTCCCAATTTTTCCTATTACTGGCCTCATCTTGAGATATTAGCACTCGAGATTCGTCAAAGATATCTAGATGTTTGGCTTTTAGAAGATATTGCTAATGTTTTTGTTCTTTATCTCGCCTTAGAATGGTACCCTTCACTGCAATGTAGATTAAATGGTAACAAAAACCCCATGATCCAAAAATGATGAATAATACTAAAATCTGGGGGAATCACAAAGGAAATTCCTTGAAGAGTGTCTCAGACATAAACATTCATGTATCTCGCCTAGATTTGCGACGTTTACTATGGAGACGATGCTAAAAAATTGGTTCCAATTAAGAATCTCTATAATAAGGAGGGATGTACTCACTGATTAATGCCCTTAATGAAGGGCCATGTTCTGATCCCTCCCTGATTATGGTTTCCTTTCTTCCTAATGCTTGTTGAGTTGATACAGAAGCGTCACCGACAGTCCTATCCATAAAAGTGGATAACACTAAATGAAGAATTATCATTATCAATATCCTAAAAATATTGTATATAATGGGGAAAATCATAATAGTATGTGACCCTTACCCAACAACACATCAGCATCTTGATAAGATTATTCCCTAGAATACATAGCCTCATTAGTTCTGGTTGGGATTTCTTGTTGAGGCGCACTTCCCTTGGTCTACCCAAGACCCGCCAGATGGAATTTAGGAAAAATTCCAACCTCAAGGTACAAATAATCAAGATCCTCTCTGATAGTGGGGTTGAGAATGATTTCAATTCCAACTCTATTCCCCATTACTGAATTAGTTTCTATAGATGGAGCTGCATATTCCAACCAATTATAATTAGATAATTTGTCATGAAAAGGATAACTGGATGGAAAACAAATACTCACATCCATTTGGGTATATATATAATGCCCCAAATTCTTCTAATATAGTATTAATATTAGTATGTTCCAGTATTTCATCAAAATACATGCCATAATTCATCAAGGATTATATTAACATCCCATTCCCCGTGTTAGTCTCGCCTGTGGGAATACGTAGAGAAGTTGGTTTATGACCCTACTTTAACAACTATAGACCCCAAATATCCTCCTCAATGACAGCCACAGGGTCAAAATCAGTCATTGTATGATTTTATAGTACATATGACTAACCTGGAATATTATAGAGGTGTAATTTAGTTGTTGAAGTATATCTTTTCATAAAGCACTTTTGACTTGCCAGATTCCTACTATCTCCCTGTAGTAATAATAGGAGCGGTGAGGGGAAAAGATAATGGTTTCTCTTTCCTAGATTAGTCTTCAGCCAAAGAGGCCACTTCATTGGTAGTGATCTACACTTGGTTAGAAGTTCCCTCATCAGTTCTTATAGGATCATTTATAACATCCTTGAGAGAAGAAACAGAGGAATTTCCTAAAATTTCAAGAGGTTTAAACACTTTCCCCTAAATGAATCCAGTATTAATGATATCAGGAAGACTTACCGCTGCTAATAAAGTGTTTTCTATAGTTTTATTTATTTTATTTATTTTATTTTTTACTTATTCAATGGAGTAATAGAATCATCGTCTCCAAAAATAGGTATTGTATATGGAAAGCCTCCAACCATTTCATCCTCCATGGCATGTCATCTTGGAGATAATTCTACTGATTCAAGGGGTGAACTAGAAACCCCGAGCATAGCACCACCAAGGCTATACCATGGAGATAGAATTCCAACTGATTTTTATTTAGTTAGATACAAATCACTATGGTCTTTCCCCTAAGAAATTACTGTTTGACTAAAATATAAGGGTAAAGAAGAAATGAACATGAGAACAAAAGAAATTACATCATCAAGATCAACAAAATTTTGTCATTCTTGAAAATATGATGGATCAATACATTCAGTGTTAACACAATCTATAATTTCCTTTAAATTTTTTGTGATGGGGATTGAATAATTGATTTCATATATGGCCATCTTTAACTCCTGAATATAGATTCTTACTTCATTAAAATTTTCTTAAAATCAAATATTGAATAAGCCTCAGAGGTATCCTATCACTAGAATATGAAATCTATCATAATGAATCTCCCACATTGTTTTAGACTCAAAAAATTAGTTATGACACATTTGAACTAAATTGGGTAGTATGTAGTCTAGTACACTCTAGCCTACTGTGAAGATGATGTTGCGGTCATAGATCTATCGGGCTTCCCAATTCATACCGTCATAGATAGTGCATGAGAAAATGCAACCCAATCCTCTTCTTTGTGATAATGAATAGACTGTCTTGGTGAATCTTAAATTGGTGATGATTGGGTGTCCCTTTTAATTAGGGAAGGTGGAATATATCTTGCATGATGTCGCTTCATTGAGCTAGGATCCTTGTCATCCTTTCCCTCAGAATTTGATAACTCAACCTATAATGGATATAAAGAACCTTCCAAATAATAAGGTTCTTTCATGCCCATCCTCTTTACTCCAAACCAAGGAAAAACAAAATCTTCACCCATTCATGGTATAATGAAATCCAAGCATTATCATAGCAGATAGTTAATCTTCTTTCTACATCATCTACCAGTAGATTGATCACTACCCTCGTATTTTCCATGGTCTTCAGAAACCATAGTTATCAAACCTCCATTAGATTCTGATCTAGTCTAACTTTCACCATAAGGGATACGGTAATTTATTTCATGAATTTGAGTTGGCATGAAAATCGATAAGGATAATAGGCCTTACATATGATTTAACTGTCAATCCTAGTTTCAAATACACCATCCCTTCAAGATAGCATATATGACCGCAGTGCTATGTTATCCAACCCATTATCAAAAAACCATCCCTTGGGAAAATTATTTTAAGGAAAATAGTCAAACTCATTGAATAAACTCAACATTTTCTGAATGTCACAAGGTGTCAATGATAGAGGCGGAATACCAAAGAAAGTTTGAATGAATGGTGGGAATGAACTCTCAAGGACTTGGAACCCACTTTGCACAACATAAGTCTTAAATAAGTCACAATTCATCCCCACAAAACATGTAATGGTCTTTCAATTCTCAATGGTTCCTTCCCTCCATGAATATTCAACAAGTTATTATAAATATTTTTTTGAATAGGGGTTGAAATCCCACCATATTATTGCCTTCAACATTGGCCGCTACAACAAATGTTTGAATCCTTATTCCTCTTTGGGAGACACTGATTAGAAATAGATAAATACTGATCCACATATCCAAATAACCCACGAGACGTGTCTTGGAAAGAATTTTGGTGTTGATATCATATCCCCACATTACAAACTCTGTTTTTTCTAGTGCCAACTAGAAAATAGTTGGTACCCTTCTCTTTACCAAATTCAGAGAGCTCATTGGATTCTTTTACTTAGGTTCTTTCCCTTTTTTCCTTCAAGAAAATGGCCATCCACATCTTCAGATGAATATCCCCTTTGCACAAGGATTTTACTTCCTGATTTTTTGAGCCATCTTCATGATATCATGTGCCAAAGCTAGAATCCAGTCAAAATCATTCCATGTTATCATTGGGGGGATTAATTCATCATACATATATCCATGGATTGGAGCCCCATATATCTTATGAACAACCCAAAAACTAATACACACTTCTCCAAGTTTCAAATGGAAATAATTCATATATAGACTCCATCATCTCAATAGCTCTAGAACAAAATCTTCTTTTCTATACACAAAGGGTTTCCCTACCCACACAACCTCATAATGCCTTATAGATCGCTTTTGAACTCTTCATAAATTTTATGTACCCAGTACGCCCACATCCTTGTGGGCATAACACCTCCTATTGAATGAATGTTATAACTTTTCTTCCAGCCCTTTGATTGATTTCTTTGCGAATTTTGGAAAGTGGAAGAATAATAATGCGACTTTAGTTTGATCATTTGTCATTTCAGATCAAAAGAACATGGACTATGATGCGTAAAATAGGTTGTGGATACCACACCAACATTAATATATGTTCCAAAACCAGAAATATTCTCCGATGAAAAGTTCTCATTGTCTTGAAAAAAAAGAGTTCGAGAGATAATTCTTCAGTTTTGGCATGAGAACATCCCACATCTGAATATAACGATAAAGTGGCAGATAAACTCTCTTCGCAAAATAATGGTAATTCATATTCAGATACCTTTCCTAATCCGGAAGAGAGGTTTCACAGTCATTGTAGTAATAATTCCATGTGATCTTCATCATGTCCTCAGTTCTCTTATTAGCCAGTTTATCAATAGTTGCATTCCTCTTGGGAGCCATTATACCTGAAAAAAATAACTATTTCATTTCAGAGTAGGTTCATTTTGAAAACAAAAAATCTAATAATAAAATTTGAAAATGGCATTAAGGAGAACAAGTGAAACTACGGTGCACAATTGTAACTGCAGCACGTAAGTGTGTCTCTCAACTTGCGGTATGCATATCAAATACATATAGAATATATGCGAATGGAAAATGAAAGCTGCTATGCAAAGGGATTTCATAATGAGAGATCCAATTTTAGAATAATGATTGTTTTTCTACTAAAATGATGCCTATATTTATAGACAAGGATGCTGACCTACGCGATACCCACTTGCGTGAACACCCAGAAACCTGCATGACCCATCTTCCATTTTCATCCCATTTATCTATTAGCATTAGAACCACTTTTTCATTATGATCCACTCCTGAGGGAGCGGAGATTTTGTTTACACCACATTTCATCACTTTATGAAATGTTACAAAGGTAAATTTCTTAGAATAAATAGGTGATGATAGGTGAAGTGAGCCAATATTTGCAAAGAATCAAAGAGTCATTCACCCATGGTAGCCCAAATCACTATCGGTATGCAAGAGGCACTCACTTGCACACCACCACACATAAGTGTCACAAAACATGTGTGACCATCCACCTCCACAAAGTGTCACCAATTTTCCTATAAATAGACCCTCGATGTCTTCATTTGTACAGACAAATTTCCTCAAAGGCCAATTGCTACTCTGGTCACCCTAGTTCTCCGCTCAAGCCCTCCAACACATCCACGGTATTGTTATAACACATAATTAAAAGGGAATTAAAGGGGTATAGTGATACATAAAAACATTTAATGTTAAAAATAATGAACAATTGGGTGATTAGTTCACCAAAAACCCTGATTTTTTAACACTTGTGTGACCACCCTTCCTCAAACTGGAAGTTTCATGCCTCACTTATGGGAATAACTGTAAAGACCATTGAAGGCTTGAAAAAAGTCTCTCCCAAGTGTAGTCATATATATTTTTCATCACCTAATGTGCAAAAATTTTTCCCATGACTACTTATGTACCACCAACATGTGTTCCATCCTCTTCCACACTATTTCTTGTTTCACCTAACCTCTTCATCCTACATGATCATTTCATGAAGATGTGTTCAAATACATTCATGCTTGTAATTTTCTATCATTGGACCACCTTTCTAAAATGGAATGTTGAAACATCCACCTAGACCTCATGATTTACAAATCCATAGGGAATGGCGCATTAGTGTGTCTTCCATATGGATTTGTATTTCTACAGTTGTAGGTTTGCTGCACTTTTCCTACTAGAATATTAAGATACATGGGGTGCCTGTAGGTTTGTATATCGATAGGCACATGGACCCTTAGCCTTGGGACAATGTTTTGGAGTTCCCGATCTTGGATTCCGGGGAACTCGTTACTAGGAGTAACCCCCAACCTATCATATTAAAGGGATATACTCCCATGTGAGACATAACCTTGAGGGCCTCCATAGGCATGGGTCCTCAAAAACAAACTATGTGGTATTTGATTCCCCTCCAAACTAGACACATGGGAAGCCTCCCAGAGGTTCATACCCAACACACCAAACTAACCTTTTTCTTTTGGGACAAATCCCTAGTGGGGTATAATTCAATTTGGAAACTCATATCCCTTCCATGTCATTTGGGTTTTTTCAACATAATTCCAAAACTAAACTTTTACTAGGAACCTTACACCTAGAATTCCATACCACATGAACTAAATTTTTATGTTTGGGTCCTTATCACAGAACCTTAAAAGGTATGACGTGCCCCATTAATAGGTACTGAACTACATGGGTTCTAATTCCTTTCGTGAGGATACGTAGGTATACCATCTATGGGTTTGATCCCAACATCATAACAACTTCTATCTCTCTATATGATGCTAAATTATAGGGTTACATTCATCTACCTAGATGACAATAAACTCCAAAGTGTCGCACTGCAGGCCTTAAAAACTAATCGTTGTAATAATGACCATAGAATCTCAAGGTAGTATATGAGTAGATACCATTGATGGAGAACCTCAGATACATACAGATATCTCCATCAATGAAGAACATCGAATACATACATATGTTTCTGAATTCCTATTATGCTAATAATTGATTTATAATGTTGGGATTACACACCTGATACTTGGTAATTAATAAATGATTCTTGAACATATATTAAATCTATAAGAGAGTACCATTGTAGAAAATAATTCTCTCTAAAAGGGTGTGATGGGACCGACCTCCCATATTTTAGATCAATGTAAGTTATTAATTATTGTAGTTCCAAAAACCTAATGAACGCCTTCCTTTGGAAATTAAGACCCTTTGGATATTGAACTGTTTGTTGTTTCTAGTTCCATAAACAAATCCATTGGAAACTATTCAGAAATAGTGATTCCTAACCATAAAACACATTCCAAGGAAAATAGATATCTATACCTGTTATTGTGATAGATTTTGTGTAGTGGGTAGAGGAAGTGATGCCATCTTTTAGTTCATAGAGTATTGTACTTTATCGACTATAAAATGATGCACCATTTGACTCAATTATTTTAAATGAACAGGTTGTCATATTAATGTCATGGACACCAAATCGTGGTTCATGGAGTGTTTTGGGCCCTCATGGATTGGAACCTAGTGAACCATTTGTTAAAACCTTTTTGATGAATAAATGATGGATGATTGAAATGGATAGATACCAAATGGAATGAATTGCAATAGATAACTTGAAATAGATACTATACCTAGAACCAAATCTTTAGTGGGCAAGAGTAAGTGACTCTAGTTGTTTTTGGTGATTTTTCTTTCTACATTAATTAATTTAGGACCAAGTTATGGGTTGTGTATTTGTTTTAGGAGGCTTTAGACATGTACTATGATTTTGATCTATGGTTCTTGAAATTTTTCTTTTTCGAGGAATGTGGTTGGAATTGTAGAGGCATTCCACCCTGAAGACCTCTAGTCATATGCTAGAAGGGAGGCGGTGACAACACTCCATAGGCGATAGTGCATGGGCTACTGGAAGATCCATCTTTAGTGAAATATGTGGAACTGTATACTACTATAAACAGCAGGGATGAGGCACAGTTATAAAAGGGTTTATTTTTCTTCGTGCATACATTACAAGGAGCACCACGACCTTAATTTTCTATGGAT
Organism: Viscum album; assembly: GCA_963277665.1. Classification (NCBI taxonomy): domain Eukaryota; kingdom Viridiplantae; phylum Streptophyta; class Magnoliopsida; order Santalales; family Viscaceae; genus Viscum; species Viscum album. The sequence goes on from OY728162.1 coordinate 818,137,344, forward strand.
AAGATGACACGCATGTTCCAACAGCAGCATCATCCCACACTTTCACAGGATGAAGGTCTATAAGTTGTTGAGTTATGGCATGAGACTAAACTAGAATAATTTGAGTATCCAAAGACACCTCCTAAAGGGAGGTTAAATCTCACAACATACATGCTTTATGTGGTAGAAAAGAACTAGTGGGATGTTTTGATCTAGGCTGGCAGACTGTGAGATATGGCTTGGGCTGATTTCAAAACTCGATTCTATGAATACATCTATCCTGAGACTCTATGGGCAGAGTGAGATAGTGAATTCATTTTTCTAGAGCAGGACATGATGATGGTTATGTAGTACTCAACACACATTACACAGATGAAAATTGTTTCACTTACATACCATATTGTTGAGTTATGAAGGGGAGACTCTTCAAGGAAGGTTTATGTAATGCTATCAGATCTCAGGTAAATGTGTTCATGTTTTCCACTATCACTCAAATTGTTAATCAGTCATTGATTACAAAGTGATACCTGAGGAAAGTTGGGATCATAGAGCAGGGTAGTTCAATATCTCAACCTATTGGTTAAGCGTCTTTAGGAAATAAGCATTGTTTTGATGCTTCCTGTAAGATGAACACCTGGCAGGCTGTGAGTACTTGTAGTTTAGTGTTCTATCATTAGTGTAGAATGTGGGGCATTATGAAGAATCGGTGAAACCATGACCTAGTTGAGTGTTCAGATTGTGGTATGATTGGCCACATGCATCATTTCTACAGGACCTTCCCTCCAGCTGTTAGTGGTAAGGGGTCATCTCTGACACAAGGTTCAGTAGTAGGTTCCTTAGCTCTATGATAGGGAGCGAGTTAGAGTAGTGCCAGTCGATCAGTCCAAGGCAGTTTTTTTTATGGTTGTGGTAGCCACAAATCAGTTACACTAATAAATTAGAGTGGGACTGCTCTAAGTATTGAAGTCGTATCATAGGGAGGTGGTTCAGGAAAAATATAATTTTTGTGCCCTATCCCTGTGGATAAGGGTGTCGGAACGTCTACCAGGAGTGGTATGATCTTAGAATCATGTCATATAATATATATTTGTTTTTTGATATAGGTTTATCACATGTTTTTATATCATTATAGTGTTGAAATTCCTTGCGCTAATTGTACTACCTTATGAGGGCATTGTGACGCTATACAAACAGTTCGGAATCAAAAAAAGGATGCTCATTAGTGTATGGAGTTTCCCATTGAGGTTGGTGGTTGTCACTAAATCTTGGATATTTGTTTCCTCAAGATGATAGGGTTTGATGTTATACTCAGGATGGATTGGTTAGTACCTTATTGAGATTATGTTGACTGATATTTCCAAAGGGTGACTTTCACATCACCATTGGGTGTAGTCTATACTCATAGAGGGTGAATGGGATATCTAGGTGATCTGACCTAGACCAGAGCAGCATGGGTTGGGAAGTATGACATCCCATATTGCTAGTTTATATCTGGATGATACGGGATTGTGTCATATGAAATTTCCTCTATTGGGTGATTGTTTTAGGGATGTGTTTTTGGAAGACTTTTGAGGTTTACCTCCTGAGAGATAGAGGTTGAGTTATCCATCGAGCTAGTTCCAAGAGCTTCACTGATATACATTCCTTCTTACATGATGGATATGATAGATTTTCATAAGTTTCAGAGGCATCTATAGGAGCTAAGGAAAAGGGTTTTATCTAAACAAGTTATTCTCTATGGGTTTTACCAGTCCTTTTTTTGAAAAAGCAAGGAAAAACTGTTAGGCTATGCATGGATTTTTAGAAGATTAAAGAGTTTAAAATTATGAACTTCTATCCTTTTCCAAGGATATATGATCTATTTGACCAGTTCTCAAGAGATCTGGTTTTCTCAAAAACCGATTTGTGGTCAGGATATCAGGATGTACATTTTCAACCTATAGACATACCTTATAGAACCTTTAATAGAATGGATTGTATGTACAAGAATCTAGCTACGTTTTCTGGTCTAAAAAATAAACCAGTGGTTTTCATGGTGCGGATGAACTGAGTGTTCCAACCTTATCTATTTTCATTTGTAGTTGTTTTCATGGATGATTGTTTCTGATGCTTTCACTGGGGCATGTATCCGTCCAAGGGGACATGCTAATTATTTCCCCACATTCTCACTTTCCAAAGGTGGGTGGCATACATTGCCTATTCAGGGACATTTTATCCTTGATCTAAATAGGATGATGGTATGTTGGTCTCTCTTTATTTGGATTCCTCCTCAGAATTCGTTGCCTAGTCTGGGTCTCCTATAAAGAATAAGACGTTTTTCGTGAAACTCTTCCCTAGTTCCATATCTTTTTGGAAGCCAGTTAATTACATTTCTTCTGTTAGGACATTCCAAGGGGTCAGGTCTAGGTAGCAACCTTTGATTGGGGGAGTAGTCACATTGGACATCTTTTGCGTGTCTGGACACTCAAACACTAATTCTCATAGGATTCCCCATATGATTGGGCTTCTCGAGGGTGCTGATGCCTGAGGAATCCCACATCGAGTGTGGGTAATTATATTCTATAGGTATGTACCTAAGGTTTTCCTTATCTTCCCATGTTTAGCACAGGGTATGCTGTGAGTTTAACATCTAATGGAGATGGTTACGCCAAAGGATTGTCCTATGAGGTTTTCCTTTGGAATCTCATTTTTAACATAAGGTAAGCTGCGAGTTTAACATCTAACGGAGATGGAATGAGAGAGATCATAACATCCCATAGAGACAGATCATATTGGTACATCCCTAGGGGAGTACCTAGAAGGTTTACTAAATGGGTGGATCAGAACACCCAATGAGGACGGGTCTGAGGTGGTGTGTCCCATTGAGGGTATATATCACACCGTGAAGAATGGCCTGGACACCACTGAGGGTGGATCATGGAAATTTCACCCCAAAAATGTGGACACCAAGGTTTACCATTGGTTGGGGTTGAACATTAGGGTGGTTTCCTACAAACCATTTGTAGGTGACAAGGATCAAAACCCACGTAGTTGGAAGGGATTTTGAATTGGGGTGTACACAAAGGACAATAACCCGGAGACATACTGAGGATTACACATGGATAGAGGCCAATCGTAAGAGGTACACTCTTGGTTGGATGGTTATGAATTTTGTGGGGCTTATGCATTGTTAGATGCCCAAGGGAATGGCATGATATCATTGGCATGTGGTGGCCTGGGTAAGAATCATGATGGAATTTGGGTGGCTGAACAAGTGTATGAGGGGAATGATATGGAACCAACGTGAAGATAGCGGTGATGTTGGGATTGAACCTCATAGATGATTTTCGTGTATCCCTACGGTGGGGAATCAAATCCCACATAGTTAGTTGTGGCTAATGGACACATGAGGAGGTTGCCCATGAGAATGGATGCATGGATGGGAACCATAGGAAGTATAACCCATGGGTTGGGGCATGATATTCTTGAAACAAAAAGGCTCAATGGAGAGACCAGGATGGGACATGAGTGTTGGAACTGGACCTTAGGGAGGATTATTTCGTATGCCCATGTTAGGGAATCAAAGTCCACATAGTTCGGTTGGGTGATGGGACACCTGAGGAGGCGGCCCATGAGAATGGACACGTTGATGGGATCCATAGGAATTAGAACCCCATGTTAGGGCATAACCTTCCTGAAACAAAAAGGCTCAAGGGATGGGATGTGAGTGCTAGGATTGAACCTCAAGGAGGCTTCCTACGTATCCCCATGATAGGGAATAAAAGCCAATATATTTTGGTGGGGTTATGGGACACCTGAGGAGGCATCCCATGATAATTGATGCATGAATCAGACTTGGAGGAAGTAGAACCCCTGGGTTGGGGATGACCTTCCCGAAATAGAAAGGCTTAAGGGAGAGACTAGGATAGGACATGAGTGATAGGCTTGAAACTCAAGGAGTCTTTCTACATATCCCCATGGCAGGTAATCAATGTCCACATTGTTTAGGATTGGGTATGGAATTGGTTTTTACACAAAGGACAATGAACCGATGACATGTTGGGGATTACACTTGGTTAGCGGTCTGGGAGTTGGTTTAACACCACTAAGGGATGGAAGAAGGATTTGGATCTGAGAAAAGGGGACACTGAAGTTTACAAGTGTTTGGGGTTGAACCTTAGGGAGGCTTCCTAAATAACCAACCTAGGAGATAGAGATCAAAACCCACATTCTTCGAAAGCATACATGTTAGTGGCATGCGGGGTGAAAAGGGGCATACAGTTTAATGTCATGCGGGCCTAGGGTGAACCTATGTGAAGTGGTTGGGACCGATGGATGATGGACTTGAACCTCAAGGAGACTTCCTACATATCTAACTTGAAAATGGAAATGATCAATGACCATATAGATCTATGGTGAGGGATGGGGAATACATGCTAAGGAGGGCCATATAGGATGTTATGGTCAATGCTTACTCTAACCCTGTGTGAGTCATGCTCCGTGTGAGAAACAAGTAGTGGTAAAGAACTGCTGATAATTTCGAAAAAAGTGCATCCATGAGAAATGGAATGGGGATCACACATGTCTAGAATCCTAGGGAGATAGAGATTGGGACATACTTCCGGATGGAGGTCCAGTGGTTATAATGGACAAAGGGAGAGGTACCAGAAATCGAGTCTCTTTTTCCCATATCTCCTCTATTCGTTTTTCATGGAATAAGAGAGTAGGATCGAGGGGGATACCTCTTGCAGGAAAGGATATGGCCTTACACCAGGAAAAATCCCATCCCCCACATATACATTTTTTCCCATAAAAGGGGGATCTCATTTCAAGTGATGGAGATCTCACTCCAGTGGAGACCAGTTGGTTTTAAAAAATGTCTATGATGGGGCACCCCATGTATATTTCATGGGGAGAGGATAAATTTTAATGTCATGTCCCCGAGAAGAGTATTCTTGGTAATTTAACATCCTGCATCTCAAATGATGAGGATTTTCTCTCAAACCCTAGGACTTACATATCCGGTGTGCTTTCACCCTTGGTGAAGGGAAGGCACCAACAATTCCATATGGAGATGGGGTTGTGGAGTGATCCATTGAGGGTCTCACATTAGCATGTTTATCTGAAGAATTAATAGTCATTAGCATGCCTTTGTGGAGAAGCACGAGACAAAGAAATTTGACATAAAGCACCACCCAAGGGACTGTGAAATCACTTCGTACAAACCTAGATGGTCATACAAGATTAGAGTTTGTTAAGTAAAGGTGTTCATAGAAAGGGACCTTGCGAAGCTCTGATGCTCCACAAGGTGGATAGACTATGAAAAGGGGTATGCTTCGTGAAGTGGAGTGGTCTAGCCTAGGAATAGAGTATACATGAGTATAAAGAGTTATTCATGAAGTGAAAGTTCTTTTGTGAAGTAGGAATTAATGGATCTTGGGTTTCTTGAAAAGCATGGCTTTGCGAAACAATGTACATTGAAAAGCATAGGGATCTTGCCTTAGCATGGAGTTCACAGGTTCATGGAAGGAACTTCACAAAAAATGAGTGCTTTGAGAAGATCTCAGATCTCAAAGGGATCTCCTTTGTGATGGACTGATTTTTTCTCAAAGGTCATCCCTAATTTAAGAGGGGTTTCATTTACACCAAGTGAATGGTATTTCTCAATGTTCAAACACCTTGAAGAGCTCATTTTCTCAATGCATTGCAGAGTAGAGGGTGCTTCGCGATTTGAGAGCGGAGAAGGTGAAAGTTATGGGAATCTATCCTTGGGGTCTTAGGGAAGCCTGTTATTTATAGGAAAGAGGTGGCGTGAAGCTTATAGGTTGGGTCATGAAGGAATTTATCCTTGAAGTAATAGGAGGATCGCTCATGTTCCTCAAAATCGTGGAGCTCTCTGTCAGCTGCTCTGCAATGGCTTATAGCTATCTATCAAGTGTTTCGTAGTTGCAGATTCCTCCATAATCTTCTTTGTAGTGGCATAGAGGTCTCTCTCAAGTCTGTTGTAGTGGTGGAGTTATCCTTCAACTACTCTACGATAGCCACAGAGGAGGATTTTTCGGCTGCTTCACTCTGATCACGGAGTCTGAGAGGCTTTGCAAGGCTTCTTTACGAGGATGGTCTACAACGCAGGTTTCTACGGAATTTTTGAGGGGTTTATTTTCCCAAGGGAAAAATTTTGGCATCAAAAAATTCCCCCCTCAGAATAGAAGCTGAGAACAAATGATGGTTAGATTCTGAGGGTACTTCCCCAAAATCACGGAAGATCGCAAAGGAAAAAATGCGATGTTGGGGTGAAAATCATGGGTTGAGCACAATGTGGATCACATGATGCGTAGAAAATCTCAGCGATAATCACCTATAAATTGAGGAAGATGATTGCTAGTTTGTCCTTTTTTTCTCTGAATTTCCATATGTTCTTTATTGATTCTCAAAGCACCACTCAAATCCATGATCTTTGTTTTTGAATCCAGACTTCGCAGACAGCTGCTATGAAAAATTACTTAGGGAGCCATTACACCATGATCCTAGGCTTCATTGAACTTCACTTTGGATCTTTTTCTCAATGACCGCACACTTCACAACCTGAGCTCTGCGAGAGCGCTCCATGATTTTTCTTTGTGACCGAGCTCTACGAATAAGCTTCCCGGACTACAAAAGAAAAAATATTGATATTCTTGATAAGAACAAATGGCCAACCAAAACGTTTCCCATGCATCCATTCAGGAAGCTTCCTAAAGTGTGGAAATAGTAGATAACATAGGGATTGATGAATACTTGTGCATCCACTCGGAACATGAATCCCTAATGGTTCTTCTGACGGAGGGTCAGAAGAATTATCCTCTATGCAAGAGGCTATTATTGTATGGATTTGGTCTGAGGGACAAGGTCTTCATCCTACAAGATGTTAGGGATGAACCATCATACTGGATTAGGAGCACCCCGTGCTTGTATCAGTGGATTAGGGCTACTGATGTCCATACATTGCATGATCATACATCCACTACTGCCACCTGCTTATATAACCACACCCACAATGTTTAGGGGAAGGATTTGTAGGTTGATGTGTCCCCTCTGAAGTATTAAACAACCCTGAAATTAGCTCTGTGAAATTATTCAATGGGATTAAACGATATATGGAACCTACATTAGGGAGGAAAGTTTATAGATGACGGGGCTTGAGCGTACTGTGTATGTGAAAATTTTGAGTAGTTTGGGGCGGATCTGAGGCAAGTGGGCCTATATAATGAGGCATGTGCTTCTCAATTAAATATCGACCAGCCTAATAGTGTGATGCTGGAATAGTTGAGTAGGTGGTGACCCAAGACCAATACCTTCTATCTGCATCATGGGGAAGTCAGCATTATTCTTTGGGACATTGAAAAAATCTATGGGATTCCCACTCTAGGGCCTATGTATGATGAGTTTCTCCAAGCAGAGAATTTCTGGGAACACACAGAGTAGATTTCGTGGTTGAAAAAGTCACTTATGGACCTAGTTTTGTGTAAGGAAAAGTTATTTGTAACAGAGGTTAATTTCATGTTTTGATTCAAGCATTTTATAAATCATCCTCTATATAGGATGTTCTCGGTGAGGCCTCCCACTTTCCCAAAGGGGGATCAGCACAACAAAGAGCACTCACACTAGTGACTCTTAGAGGACATCCAGTGGAAGAAATGAGAGGTTTAGAATCAAACCTAAGCATTAACCGGAGATTAGGTTGAATGTGTTCATCTTGGCACTCATATGTGGATGGATGCTACTAGTGAGAGATATGAACATGGGCATACTACTGAGTATGTTCATCGTGACATCCAAGCAAGTGATTGGGCACCAATTAAACCTCAAGATCCTAGTACTAGTGATTCTATATAATATTTTGTGGCATATAAGTGATGGGAAGTAGCCACTGTGGGTTTGTGGGCCATTCCATTTATTTTATGGCTGTGTGGCGGCACATGTGAGGGTTTATGAGCACCCGAACCCAATTTCTCCTACATGGTCACAACCCGCCATCCTGAATGTAGTGGGAAGCTTTCCAACCAAGTTGAGCCCATAGAGCATGTTTAACATCATCTAGAATGTAGATGAGTTTGTTTCCCACCCATTCTCACTACCCATGGGGGAGTTCACTAATGATGGATGAGATATTGAATAGAATTGATCAAACCTTCTGGCTTTCAAGGGTAGAGTTTTGGTGGCGCGGGTGAACCGTGAGCCAATCTACGAGCCATACACCCACACCAATTTTCAAAGAAATTTTAGTGCATGAAGATTCTATCCATGAAGTTTTATCTATGGTTGTTTCATGAGGATCACCCTTGATTAATGAGGAAGATGTGGCTCATGTTCACCAGGGAGGATGGGCCAAAGCAAAATGAGCTACCTCCGACAGATGGTGCATTCGGGCTGGTGAAGAAATATTCCTAGAGCTTGGATTTGGCCTAACCATGGGAGATATTGAAGAATAAAACCATCCTGGTCAATGACAGAGTGTCTCATCAAACTAGAGGTTGGGTTTAGAGAACGACTGCAGCACGTTCTAGTGGAAGCGTATTGATAGAGGCGAGGTGGACACTATATGGACCTGCCCCAAGTGGTGAGAAAGTTGAAGTGGTAGGCCTAGAGGTCTGAACTGAACATGGTAAGCAAGGGGGTATGGTTCCTAGAGGGTTTCACTAGATTCCTAATCATTCTCTCGGTAAATGGATGTGCGATATAGACATACCTATGGATGCTGTATTTCCAATGTCTTGGGACAACTGGGAGGTCAACCAAAACATTTTCATCCCTATCTAGATATGGGATCATATCTACTGAAGACCTAGAGGATCGAGATGAGAACAATTCTAATGAAGAGGGCAGTAATTCCATCTGATTCCGGTCATGAAAGATGATCAAGTGCATAATTGGGGAGACCCCACAAGGAACCTAAATAGAGTAGATGGGGGGATTCATTCCCAGCTGCGTGAACAATGCGCTAGAGGAGTGGGTTCCAAGAATCCTCATATGCTCATTCAAGACTATATGGAAGAGAAAATTTGGGAACATGACTGTGGCCTTAGTGTGGGATAGAAGTGGAGGAAGTATATTAACATCAAGAGACTCTAGGAGGCAAAGCATGAGATCCAATGGTTGAGGGAGTGTGCGAACGAGCGATCCTCTTTCTTCGATGCACAATCAAGACTCATATCATGAATCAAGGCCCAACTGGTACAAGTTTAGGAACAGATGATGCAAGCTTCTTAAGATATAGATATTACCCAAGCCGATGAGGATCAGACCTGGATCGAGTTCGATGAACTATTCCCCATCACCATCAAGGAGGATCATGATCTTAATAGGGGAAATCATATCCTAGATGACACAATACAGAGAGTAGCAGAGCTGGGATGCTCCATTGAAGAGGTTAACCCCTATATGGGGGGGGGGGGTCAATCCCTGGGCATTGTAGCTTATGTGAACTCATAAATGTACTTTAACACATTTCTTTTTTATATTGGTTGTCTACATGAGTTCCATTATCTTTTTTTTTCTACATTTCCATCACATCCGTGAAATATCCAGTGGTCAATCCCTAAGCTCGCATGGTTTGTGCCTAATATGAGAAACAAGGGATGGTTGTATGGTTCTTCAATTTTAAAAAGTGATTGAAAACAAATCTCTTGGCATCTGGGGTTTGATCGACCATGCTGGGTTGCCGGTATGAAAGAGGGAGGCGTGACTGGAGAATGAATTTCTCAAAACAGTGAAATTTCTGCATTTCCAATGTGCTCTAGTGGACAAGAAGGGTAATTCCAAGGGCATTCGAATCGACCCAAACATAGGGGAGTGGAATGTGGGAATCACAATACCAAAAATTTGGAACACTATAGGGATGGCATGAAAATGATGAATAATTTTTTATCGTGTTCGAAACATAGTATCCCAATTGCATTAGCCTGAAATAGGGATAATAAATGAGGGTTGAATGCTAACCATGTTTGAAGCACGAGTCTTGAATCAAAATGTCATCCATAGTCTTTTGGAATGTTGGCCCATGATAGTAAGCGGTCCATCAATCAAGAATTCGTACTGTTAGTGTTTCCTTTAGAAAAGAGGACGAGGATCTAAATAAATGGAACAAAAAGTATGGAGGGTGGAGAGATGGGTTGTTTGAATGGATTCCAATAGTCATGAAATTTTTCCACCATGATGAAAAGACATTAGGTGAGCACATCGATATGATCACGGATCAGACTCATATCCTGAAAGGATCTCACTTGCAAGGACCTAGAGTTTCCCGCAGTTTTATGTCATGATAATGATGAAAATATACATCTAGTTTAACTTTGTACGGTGAGGACAGAGGTAGTGAACAGTCCCAAAAGGGGGGATGAGGCCAGGATGACCATATTAGGTGGTTTAAAATCATGTGTCTAGGTCTGGGAACAAGACATCCAGATGTCACTATGTATCCTGCAAGGGAGGGAATCATGCCATACGTAGTTCAAAAAGACCCATGCAGTTTAAAATCATGTGATAAAGGCGAAAGGGGGTAGGGATCTATGAATGGGTACATGATGTGGTAATTTTAATACTAACATTAATGAGAACATAAGGAATTATACACCACATAATATGCGTCTAATAGAGATCTCAGTCCAAGATACCAAAAATGATAACTTTGATGCTAGATCTGTAGCGAAATGTCTATGTGTTTATAGGTATCCCATGAGGATTGGAATCAAGATGGGCATTGTTTTCGAAGCATAGTTTGGTGAGAGACCAACACTATCAATGTAAAACCTCTCTAGTGGAGAATCTATATCATCCCATAATTATCAGGGGGAATCCTAAACTTATCTAGGGTTGAATCGTAGTTTAAATTCATGCATTAATGAAGTGGTTACCCATAAATGAAATGTGAACTGTTGTATGTGTCATGATGTGAATGAGTACCAATCAGTCCATACAACATAGTGTGTTCATAGTGGGATTCCTTAGACCATAGACCAGTGGTGTCCTAACAAGGGACTGGACCCGAGTGAATGTTCGTGGGCATTCTTACGTATCCCTTAAGAATGGGAATCAAGCCATACATAGTTTTGGAGGACCCTTGTATTTTAACGTAATATGGTAGGACAGAGAGAGAAAGTGTAGATCCGAAGGGGGGGTACGTGGTGCAGTAATTATATACCCTATGTGAATAAATAACAAAGCAATCCATACCATACCACATAATCACGGGGGAAATCATAGGTCAAGAGACTGAAGATGGCGTAATTTGGGATGGGCTCGAGTCAAAGTCTTTGGGAATTCCTCTATACCCCCATTAAAATGGGAATAAATCCATGCGTAGTTCTCATATTATAGTTAAATGTCATGCGGGATGTAAGGTATGGTTGGTTCGGCTGCAACATTACACGTCCTAACAAAACCACTAACCCATGTGAGTCATGCTCGATGTGGGAACCAAGGAGTAGTGATTTTATTTTCCTAGTACAGGGAGACACACATTATAGGTAATGGAACACTTGGTGACTGACATCCCAATAATACTGAACTGCCTACTTAATACACATGGATTCATAGGAGGGTAAAACCGAGTGTGTTAGAATTCCACTTAAACATAAGGATGTTCCAAAATGTGAACAATGGTGCTTGGTATCTGGATCTCAGTGATGGGGGTGTGACGATGGATGATAACTATTGACCATGTTCAAAACACAACATCGGTTTTCATTAGCCTAGCGTGGAGATAGAAAAATGATGGTTGACCACTAACCATGTTCGAAACATGGGACCAGTTGTGAAATGTCATCTGAGGTCATCGGGGGTGTTGGACCAAGATGGTAGGTGAGCCAATGTGGCATGAGACTAAGTCATAAATGGATTACCTTTAGACATGGAAGAGAATGGAGATCCAAATAAAGGGATCATGAAGTGTGGACACTAAGTGAGGGAATGTCGGTGTTGAATCCAACACTTTGGGCTCTATTTCGTGGAACGTTTGAGTATGAGAATGAGATGTGTTAGATAATGGGATTAAAATCCCTTTCCAATGAAAAGGTTCATGGGGATAAAAACACTTAGTTTAAGGTTATATATAGGACCATTGAGAGGGGACTTGGTTTAATGGAATGTGTGTAGGGTGGAAAAGTAGTAAAACCATACGTGGATGGGGACCAAAGAGGCCTTCCATCTCATCACACATTCTTGGTGAAAACCCATGAACAATTGAAATTCATGATGCTTGGACTAGAATAAGTAGTTTAATGTCATCCACATGAATGAATGAAGGATTTGCAGTGCCTAGGGCTGGACCAGAAGTTGAAATTTTTGGGTGTTCCTATGTATCCCATGAGGATATGAATCAATCCATATATAGTTCTCACAAGAAGATCCTAGTTTATGGTCGTAGAACATAGACCAGGCTGAGAAGAGACAAGAGAAACACATGGAGTGGTTGTTGAAAAATCTGATGTGAATGAGGATAGTAGAAGTCCATGATATACCATGTGCTCCCTGGGGAAACCTTAGGCCAATAGATCAAAGGTGGAATCTGGGCTATGCCCAAGATGAATGGTTTAGGAATTCCTACATATCCTATGAGGATGGGAATCAATCCATAGGTAGTTCTGGGAATATTTGTGCAGTTTATCGTCGTGGAACAAGGACGTAGGAGAACATAAAGAAGATCCATGAAGGGAAATAGATGGCATGAAAATAATAAACTCGATTTGTATGAGGAAAAAAGAAGTATTCACGACAACACATGCTTCCAATAGAGCTTAGGCCAAGGGGTCGAAAAGAGGGAAGGATTTTAGGTTCCTGGGGATAGGCCTAAAGATGAAATGTATGATCATTCCTCTGTATCCCATGAAGATATGAATCATGCCACATGTAGTTTTGTAAGATTTAATAGTAGGTTACCAATTCTAGGGGCAATACTATCGTGCAGGTTTGACCCCTTCACCAAAATAAGTGGCATTTGATGGATCTTGTTTTTTCTTTAGGGTGGATGCTTTTTCTTTATGAAGCAACAAAACAAGGACAGATAATCCAGGCATCACGGAAAGAATCAAGACATATTTAGGTATTGGAAATGTAATGGTTGATGACTAATACCAAACATGAAGTCCCCTCAAGTGAGGACACCACAATGAAGTTCCATTTTTCCTCAGGTGGCCAGGATGATAGTGTCACAGTTTAGGGTCGTATGATAGGACCAACCCATCCATTTTATCAATGTGTATAAAATACGCATTAGATTAAACTCATGTGGGACTAGGTAGTATGGTTTAACATATTATGTCTTGTATGACCACTTAAGAATGAGGTTTGAAAGATAATTCCCATGGGGTGATAAAGAATACCTAATGCGAATGAGGACATGAGTCCACACTACAACGTGCACAACCCTAGTGGTGGGAAACCTTGGGCCAAGGGGCTAGAAAAGATCAGAGGATATCATGCTGGCCCGATGACAAAATTTCTAGGCATTCTTACATATCCCATGAGGATGTGAATCAATCCGTATGTAAATCTATATTATGTCATGCAGTTTAATTTTATTCAGTAATGGATTGGATTAGAGAGGCTAGATCCTAAAGGTGGAGTATGTGGTATGACTATTATAGACATGACATGAATGAGGAAATAATCCCATGTACGCCACACTATGAAATCATATTAGAGTCAGTGCCAAAATGATGAATATAGGAGAAAATTATTAGATCCTGAATTGGACCTGAAGACTAAATGCATGGGCATTCCTACATATTACATAAAGATGGTAATAAATATTTAAATAGTTCTCAAGATGTCGTATAGTTTAATGTCATGCGAAAAGGATGGAGGTCTTAGTTTATGGTCATAGATCTTGGACAGAAAGAAGTGAGATTCTTCCGAGTAAGAAAAAACATTGACCAAGTCCCTAAGCCCATGTAAACCACACTCGATGTGGTAAAAATGGAGGAGAAGATCTTCACAACACATGGAATACAGACAAAGAGGAAATAGCGTGGAGCCTAGAATGACACCAAACTGTTGATTTTTCTTCTTAACATACAGAAATGCACTGAGGGATAGCACTAAGTGTGTCAAAATTCCAATTGAACATGATGAAGTGGAAATAGATATGAATCACACAACTAGTATTTAAGGATTAATGGAGGCGGTGTAATGATGGAGGATAATTGTTGATTGTGTTCGAAACTCAACATCCATATCGTGTGACCTAAAATGGGAACAAACAAATGAGAACAGACTGTTGAATATATTCTAAATGTGGTACATATGTCAAATTTTCATTCGGAACCCTTCGGTATGTTGGCCCAATATGGTAGGTGACTCAATGTGTCATGAGACCAGGCTATTAGAGAGGGTCCTTTTGGATGTGAATAATGATGAAACCCCAAATAAATTGAACTGTTAAGCATGAAATGGATGAAAACATGTCCACCTATAACCCAATAATCCAGGTCTCATACCACAGTACATCCATTCATGTTGATGAGTTACCTCGAAGGGTTATGATATTAGACGACTCTAGAAGATGAGTGGAGGAAAGGAGGATAGAGATCTCTCAAGAGAGAGTTATACAGGATACATGTATGGAAGGAAGATAAGGTTTCTATGAAATAGGGATGGACCTAAAGGAGAAATTTTTGGTCGTTCCTACATATCCCATGAGGATGGGAATCAATCCATACATTGTCCTTATGTTTCATACAGTTTAACACATGTGGTAAGGATGATAGGAATATAGGGGTATCTCTAAGAGGAATGTGTATGGTGTGGAGACTAACTCGACGTGAATGAGGACATAATCCCACATATGACATGACATTCATATTACCATGAGAGAACTCAGGCGAATTGGCCAAGAGAAAAAATAGATGAACCCAATAAAGTCCCAAAAATGAATTGTTCAGGCATTCCTATGTATCCCATGAGGATGGGAATCAAGTCATACATATTTCTCGAGATGTCCTTTAGTTTAATGTCAGGAGAAAAGGATGTATTAGATCTTAGTTTATGTTCATAGATCTTGGGCCATGAGGGACAGGAGGGAAGGAAAGGTTCATCACCAGACACGTCATTTGGGAGACCAGGGAATGACATAACAGTTGAGGATAACTAGTAACAACATTCACAACACAGTATCCCTCTTGTGTTAGCTGAAATAGGAACATAAATTTGAGCATTGATCGCTAACCATATTCGAAATGCGGGACTTGTGTCAAATTTTCATTCAAAATCCTTTGTGATGTTGGCCCAAAATGGTAAGTGAGCCAATGTTGTATCAAACTAGGTTGTTAGAGAGGGTTCTTTAAGATGTGAATGATAATGGAAACCCAAATAGAGGGATGTATGAAGCATGGTGGTATTCGTGTAGTTTAACATCATGCAGCATGGATGATGGATGATGGAGGGGTGTTTCAATGAGATGTTTGTGGTGTGGAAAAAATATCCTGACATGAACAAGGTCCTAGAGTCCACACCACACCACAAAATCCTAAGTGAGGACTGGGTCCAGGAGGCCAGAAAGGTCGAGGGACATGAGGCTGGGCCACAAATGAAACGTCCCAATTTTCCTACATATCTTATGAATATGGGAATATGCAGTTCGTAAATGTAATGTAGTTTAACATCATATGAAAATGACAAAACAGGTCTTAGTTTAAGGTCATATAGCTCACACCATTTTGTAGTTTACCATCATGCTAGACAAGGGTGGTGGTTTAACAGCCATCGGGATGAGTGTGGACATTTTAATTTCTTGTGTAATGGTAATAAAGTTTAACATCTTGTGAGATGAGTGTTGGGTAGTTTTACATCATTCATTCGGGGTGGATCATACAGTTTAACATCGTGCGGTAAGGACAGAACAGTTTAAAAGTCATGTGATACTGCTAAGAGAAATAATTCTTGAGTAATTTAACATTGGTGTGAGGAGAAATATTCTTACCATCCATGTTTACTAGGAAGTATGAATCATTCGGGTAAACCGTGTGAATGATATAAATTCCCTCCTATTTAGGCTCTAGATTCAGTGGCTTCCTACTGGGTATCATTGTCATTCTCAAGGCTAACACCATGTTGCCTTGTAAGAAGGAGCAGAGGTGAACCTTCAAATTGAAAGCTATGGATATCTTGTTCTGATGCCTTTCCATATTGTGCAGGGCATAAAGCCTTTTCTCATCAATCCCTTCCAATTCAGCCAGACGTATTTCAGCTACCTTGTCTGGTGCATGCTAATTGTAGATGCCTATACGTAATGGAGGTAACTGAATCTCAATGGGAAGTACTTCCTCCATTCTGTACACCAGGTAATATGGGGTCACTTGACTAGAGTTACGAGTCGTCGTATGATAATCCCAGAGAGTGTTGTTGAATTTTTCCAAAAAACTCTACTTGTTCTAACTAACTATCTTCTGCAAGATGTTAGAGAGGGTTTGGTTGAATGCCTTGATCAACCCATTTTATTGTTCCTGATAGCAAGAGGTATGATTACAATGGATATTTTACTTGGAATACAACTTCTTTAGCTCAACTAATTTGATGTTAGTGTCATTATCAATGAGGACAGTGTGATGGACTCCAAATCAGTAGATGATAGTGGAGCTCACAAACTTATCGATAGAATGGGCCTTAAATTACCTTAGCAGAACTTCCTATACCCACATGGAAAATAAATCCATAGTGGTTAGGATAGACATACACTGGCAGGTTGTCACAGGTGGATATGGACCCATGACATCGAGTCCCTAGACTGAAAAGGGACAAGAGTAATTGGTACTGTAGAGATGTTCTGACGGCTAATACACGAAATTATCATGGATTTGGCACTCGTGGTACCTCTTGGCCAACCCGATAAAGTCATGAATCATGGTGGGCCAAAAATACCACAATCTCCTGATCTAATGAGAGATTTTAGGCCCTGTATGATGTGCCCCATAAGAACTGGACAGAACCTATTTCATGAAAAGAGAAATATCACCTCCCTGAATGCAATGATGGATAATATCATCAAACCCACATCTTTAGAGGATTTTCTCAAGACTGGGACCACTCTGAAAGGTGAACTTCCTTGTGCACCGACACAATTTTTCATATTTGGCTCAAACTTTGGGGAGAATACCATATAAGAGAAACTCGATAAATGGCATCCTCTAGTCTGAGGTCCCTTCCAATATCGCAGAAAGGGGCCTTGAGGTCTCTATGTGGAGGCACTAACTGTATGGTGTCTTACATGTGGTTTATCATCATCTTCAGAAGTGATGAGGGAGATGTGTGTCATGGATAATCAAGTCATCCTGGTCCCTCTTAGTAAGAGATGCGTCCAGATTGGCCAAGGCGTCAGCTCAACCATTCTGCAATCGAGGGACATGAGTAACTGCTAGATGAGAAGGGAATCGGGCCATCATCTTGTGGGAATGCTCTAATAGTAGTATGAGATTCGGCTTCCTAATGATGTAGTCACAATTGATTTGATTTATGACTAGTTTGGAGTCCCCTTTCACACGCAAGCAAGGAACATCAATCTCGAGGGCCATCTCGAGACTAGGGATGAGAGCCTGACACTCTACCTCATTGTTGGTATAGCCTTCTAACAATAGGAATGCATATGATATGATTTCTTATGTTAGAATGATGAAGAAAATACCTAGGCCCACTCTATTGAGTCTAGGATCATTGAGTCTTCTACCATTAGGGCTTCAAGATGTGTCATCAAAGTGCACTTTCCAATATAGAGTGGCTTGATCTACTAAGAGGATTGCCTCATATGGAAAATCATGATCCGGATACTATTCTGTAGGATCTGTATGGGCAGTAACGAAGTCTACCAATTCATGTCCCTTGATAATCTTTAGGGGGACAAACTTGATGTTAAACCATTAGCGGATCACTACCCAACGATCTAGATGGCCTGTGAACATGGGTTAGTTCATAATATACCTAATTGGATCCACTTGGGACACTAGATGTATCTCATGGTGTTTCAAGTAATGTCACAATTTTTTCATTACGAATACCAACACAAGGAATATATTCTCAATAGATGATTATTTTGTCTCTTAATCATGGAGCATGTGGCTGAGATAGTATAAATTGTTTTCTTCTCCTTCATTATTTTTTTGGGTGAGAAGGGCATAGAGAGATTATTTCAGAGTGGTCACATAAAAGACCATTGGATTTCCAGGAATGGGTGGCATTAGAACCGGACACCATAGAAATTAATACATGATTTTCACAACAAAAAATTGATACTCCTCATCCCACTGATAATAAGAATCATTATTCATGAGCTGGGAAAATGGATTACACTTGCTAGCCAGATTTTCGATGAATCAGTGTATATAGGATAAGTTTCCTTGAAATCCTCAGAGATTCGAAGTTTTGCTTGGAGAAGACTTCTTAATGATGGATTTGAACTTGTCTGTGTTGATCTCAATGCGTCAGTATCTAATAGTGAATATGAGAAAATTTCTAGAGGTGAACCCGAAGGTAGACTTCAAGGGGTTCATCTTCAGATGGTGGGAATAGAGGAAGCTAAGCACTTCCTCAAGATCTTCGAGATGGTTCTGATGCCAAAAACATTTGACCACCATATCATCCATGTATAATTCCACCAAAATCCTTAGGATTGGCTTGAATATGTGGTTCATGGAATGTGTATATGTGTAACCAGAATTCCTTAGACCGGAATGTATCACCTAGTAGCAGAAAGTACCTTGTGGTTCTCTGATGGTGGTAGACTCTTCATCCTAGGGTTCCATTCGAATCTGATTATTTTAAAAATACATATCCATGAAGAAGAGAGCATGGAACTGTGACACCAATCAATAGTTTCGTCACAGGAAGGGGAAAGTCATCCTTCAGGCAGTGATGATTGAGATCCTGGAAGTCGATGTAGACTCTGATCTATCAATTCTTCCTCCTGATAGGAACAATGTTAGATAACCATCTGGGTTACTTGACCTCCTTGAAGAAGTTGGATCTGATGAGATTATCAACCTCAGCCTCACCCATGTCAGAGTGAGAAGGGTACATATTTCAGGGAGGTTGTTTGAACCCATTGATTTACTAGAAGACTAAGATAGTGGATGGTGACCTGAGTATATAGACATAGAATCTTATAGTAACTCTAAGTGAATAAATCATGATTCTACTTTAGTGAATCCATGTATTGATTTTTCTCTTTGATGGGCTTAATGACACTGATCGACGTTGGTTTTGGATCTATATCGTCACTGAGGTTCACCTGTACCAATTAATCGACCATGGTGGAGAAACCCTCTTCAAATAAAGGTGGATAATCCTCCAAATCCTCTTCTTCATCCATGGGGGAGGGACCATTAGCAAAAGGAAATTTTTTTGAGTTGATAGACCTTCACGAGAAACTAGTGCTAGACTTGGCAGCTGTGGACAACTCATCAGGGGACTCCTGGTTTGCTAAAACCATGGTGACGACAGTTGTCAACCTGGTCCCATATTTCCTTCAACCCATGGTGCCACATTTTACGATTCTAAATAAATAGTGGGACATTGTCTTGAGCCAGTTTATCCTATCCCAGTGAAACAAGCAAGTATTATGTATTTCTGTTGTCGTGGGGTGGACATCCTGATACCTTATGGGATCATAGCGTTCTCTGATCACCTGATCAAAATTTTTATACGAGTACAAGGTGATCTTCCGGAATTCCTTAGACTTGGTAAAGCTCTTCCCCTTTATTCTTGTGACAAAAAAATTCCCCAAATCCAGGGTCGAGGCCTCCAATTGGTGAATCGAGAAAATGGAGGTGTCATCTCGGTCTATCCATGGGTCGATCATAGTCGTAGAATGTTCATCCTCATTAGCCTAAATCAGCGGGTCATTGCTCTTATAATAGTAGTTATCTATTTAATGGATTTCATAATAGGATAAGGGAGACTCATCACCTTGGAGTATGCCTAACTGGACATTTAATGAGTACGTAAAGGCATTGGTGATATGAAGAAGGGATCACCACATGCAGGTGGAGCCATGGCCTACCAATCAACACATTATATGAAGTGTCTTATGTTAAAACCATGAACTCAGTGATGGAAACTATGCCACCAAATTTTGTCTTCGGGTGGATCTTTCCAACTGGTGTCTATTCTTTACTATCATAGCCTTGAATTTTTAGGTCAGATAGACTCAGATATGCCTCGAACAACCCCATCTATCGGTTTTTCTGGGTTTGGATATGTTTGATCCTAGAGCCTACGTCGATAAGACAATGGTGAACCTCCACACCATTTAAATTTATAGTGATGTATAGTGGTAAGAGGTTCCCTTGTATAGGGGAGCCTTAAACCTCTTTAGAGAAAGAGCTAACGGTCTGACATTCTGCATGCTTGATTGCCTCAGCATGGAAGGTCTATGTGGTTGCTACCTCCGTCTCAAACTAGAGGGGGCTTTTTAAAGCCTCTACAAGGGATTCATTAATATAAAATGACAGTAGAAGAGCCTTGGGGATATATATCTTCGTAGGAATGATGGTAAGATTCCTGATAATATCCTACTTCTGTGTTAGGCATGAAGTTCTGCTAACATGATTTTGCACTGTGGTAGGAGGTATGACGAGCCATTCTAGTTAAACAGACAGCTGACTGGTGCTGGGAATGCCTTTCTAATTACTAGTTGAAATGCAGTGAGTGACTACCATATGAGGGCTATATGATTGAGGTTGATACACAACATAATGTGTCTAATCATCGCACGATCATGGGGGCTTCGCTGGATCAAGTAGCACAAACAACGGTGGAGATATATATGATGAAATGAGATGAGAAGGTTGCACGTGTTGAGCGATATTCTAGGACTACTTTCTAGTATTAGTGGCATGCACAACATGGTTAGAAGTACTAATCAATGCATTCTAGTGACTCACATAACCAAGAATTTGTCGGTGCTTGTGTTGACTAGGAACGATGGGAGGATCCCTATTGCACTTTTCATTGTCGGGAACTGTGTAGGGGTTTACCAGCTCCATAGTGTTAACGAAATCATACCATTGATCACTTCTCAAAGAATTATCCATTTTTGGGGGGGATTCTGGTGGAAATCATCATCTCTGGGGGCATGAAATCCCTATGAGTATAGGATGATGATGGCATTTGTGGGGACTTTGATTTCCATTTCATCGCCAATGCATTCCATTCTGGGGAATGGAAGACTGAGATTTTAATATATAATTAGTGGATGTGGGTAACACAGTGACTTCTCAGGGCTTGGGTTGGTTCAAACTTTCACAAATAATACCATGTTGATGGAAAACTACCTTACGGGTCATCTGATCATCATATTTTTGGGCCCTGTGATTAGGATCCTACTTCCACTCACCTTCACTGTCACTATCATTGTCGAGATTTATGAACATTAATGCCACATGTGCTGAATCTAGTCCTAACTTGACTATCTTGTTATCCACATGGTATTGATCCAGTATTTAAATTCATAACACTTCTTGAGGGTGTGGCCAATGATCCAGTGATACGGGCAGTAATTAGGGTGATCCTTGAGATCCTCCTCTTCGGGCCTCCTGAATTTTGGAAACAATAGGATTTCATGGTCCAAGGTGCCTCATAAATATCCAGTGACCTGATCCTCATTAAATGAGTAGATCTGGTTCCTTTTTTCTGAGAAGGGGGCTCTAGGAGCTTGGCCCAGACGAGGGGATGGAGGATCCTGATGGAGAGGTGGAACCTAATTATCTCTCCTAGGTGGAAATGTTGTGTTATGTGTGGGTGCCTACCAATTCTGAGGTGGCCACTACTGGGTCGGAGTCTACGAATGAGGTGGTGGTCTTCGGTGAGGTTGTGGAGGTGGCTCCACCGATAGTAACCCCAACTAAATGGGGGACTCTATTTGTGCTACCGTAGTGGGATTTACCTTAGAGGATCTTCTCGTGGGAACAATAGGGTAAATCGACGTGAAATATTGGATTACTTCAAGGCTTACTCTAGATGCTGGGATTTGTCAATGAAATCCAGAATTCACCCTGGGTAGATCTGGGTGATTAGAGAAGGGGCCAATTCAGTCTTGACATTCCCAACACACATTGTTAGCAGTTATTCTTGAGTCAGCAACATATCAAGGGATTCCATCTGTTGACAAAGTCTGAGATGCACTTATGGGACCTCTTCTTGCACTTGAAGAGTTCAAAAATACTCAACTTCAATGTGGTGTAACTGAATTGGTAAAGAAGCTACCTATAAAGATCCTCCCAACTGGCTACTGACCAAATGGATAGTTGGGTATACTAGCCAAACGCGGGCCCTTCCGGTGTTTGTACGAAACAACGGAGCTTGGCGACCTCCTATTGCTCTGGAGTTACCAGCATGGGTCCACACCTTGAAATAAAGTGGTCCAGATTATTCACTGGATTTGTCATCCCATTAAAGGCTAGGATTTCTGAAACCCAGGGGTACTGGAAAATCATCCACACATTCTGGATACGGCTTCCCATCAGTAAAGACTTCCACCCATCGAGTTTCTAGAGCCTTGAGGCGAGCAATTAGAGTGGTCATTGGATAATCATGGTAGGGATTGCAATCTTGATGAGGATATATTACCTCAAGTGCATTGGAAGGTTATTCAACCGAATAAGAGAGCCCAGTAGCTCATGGAGAAGCTAATGGGATGACCTGCGGGACTGTCAAGGGAACAACCTATGGAGTGGCTAGGGGAACCTGAGCTGGGTCATGGGGAGGGTTATATGGAATCTTGGGTGGGTTTGGTTATTCCTATAGCAGCCTATTCCGATAAAATCTGACATCTTCCCTATCAATATGGGCAGGATGGTCAAGGTCTCCTAGAGGCAACTCGCCGGGGGGAGGTTGAACCTACCCCTGCTACCTAGGTTGAGGATTCCTGTATTCTGGACATCATTATACAATACATTCATCAAGAACTCCATCGACCAAATTTCAACTTTTTGTGAGATGATAATGCATCGTAGCCTTTTCAGGGTCGTATTTCACCTTTTTCACTAAGCGAGATAGATCAGTGGGTTTGAGGGACCCAACCTACTCTTTACCCTAATTGGGGTTTGACTGAGGGATAATGACTCAGAAGGTGGATAAAGTCCCATTAAATTTATTTTATTGTGAGTAACCCTACTCAATGTATTCAATAGGTGTGGAACCATCCCATGAGGTAAGTTCTCTTCATAGAGATTTAGCTCGGTCTCTTCCTGTGATAGGTTGTCCATGATAACTGCAATTGTACCTAAAGGAATGTCCTCAATATCGCCTAGAATGTCGGTCTAGAGTGGATATAACTAAAGTGAAAGGCAGCATACTTCCCTCAGCCACATATCTGAATGTGGGGGGAATACTCTTTAATAAATATTTGGATCACTATAAATCATTGGATGCATCATTTCTAGAGGGTTTGGTGGCGATTGGGAGACTCGGTGCATTGAGCCACGGGGAGCGCTGCCAAGTCGACCATGTGTCCTTGTTTTCTGATGTCATCAAAGTGTTCCTGGATCTTAGTGTAATCCACTCACTAATGATGGAGAAAAAACTGTGGTTCCTATAGTGTTTGGCAAAAGCACATGACCTCCTCCTAGGTAAGAGATTCCAGAGTACTGAAGTTCATGGTTGCAACTAGCCAGAACATCTCCAAGAACTGGTCCGCTAAAGAGATTTCCCACAAGCTCCTTGGCTCAGACACATGATCTGGCCATTAGTTTTCGCACTCATCTACTAGGGGTATTTGATGGACTGGTAATGGCACTGTATAATATTGTTGTGATGGTAGGATGCCTGGTGGAGAGTATGGCATGCGAGCTGAAAAATCACCAAATATTGTGATATTTTCCAAAGAATTCCATGATTGAGCCACCACTTCCTAGTAAGACGGGCTAGTTACCACAACTTTCTACCCAGGGGCTATGGTTACTGATGAAAGGTCATGGTGTCTCTTATCCCCTATTGGTCCTTAGAAAAACTCTTTGCGATATCTGGTCGATGTAGAGAATGATCATGTTGACGATAGGATAGATTTCTTGGCCAAGACCTAGAAAGAGGAAAAATATTACTTCTAATAGAGGTATCTTTGGAGGAAGGCATGGATCCAGTGGATCTCACTTTCTATAAGGATTATACGTATACGCATTGTTACATCCCAACCCCCAACACAAAGGATCGGGGTGAGGGTTCCATCAGCAAATCGCACTCTACCTTAGAATCTGAGAAGAAGATGGGTTTATTCGTGGTTTGAGACATCTCAGTATTCTTCCATTGGCAGCAGAGACCCACCCTCTTACCATAAGATGGTTTATCAAGAGAGGGTAGGTTTTCTACATGAGGAGTTCCTTCATCCAAAATGGTTCTGGGGCGGAGAGGACTTCCTCCTGGGTGATTAGGGTGTGAGGATAACCTAGGAAAATGTCAAATTGATGCAGGGAAGGCCTATGTGGGAGTTGTTAGAGTAGGTAGGACCTCTACCAGATATGGTGGGAGGATGGTATGTGATTCCATTTCAGTTTCCCTTGGGGTGATGATACGATAGGGGTCCTTTGTACCGGTCAAAATGAACATGGGAAAGACCTCTATGTTGGATGCTAATGAAGTGGAAAAGACCTCATATTCTCTGATTTATAGGATGGGGAGTACCTTAAAAAAATTTGGTAATAATTTGAGGAAGACCTCCATGATTTTGGCTGAATGGTCTAGGATGATCATTGCATCAGCGACCGAAAAACTGAGGAATAGCTCCATACATGGGATCACGAGTGAAAAATAAACCTATGTACTAGACATCAGTGTGATGGGGAGGGCCTTCACCTGGACTGATAGTTGCATGGGGAGGGCCTCTATGATGATCCTAGGAGTGTGGAGGGCCTTCACTCTCATTGATAGTGTAACATAGAGGATGTCTATGATGGATTTCATCGCCATGGGTCAGCCATAGATGGGTACTACCTGTGCCAACAACCAAGAGAGTCCTCCCAACCTTCCATGTGGGGCAGTTGGGGCCTTGATACGGGTTGGGAATATAAGTGACCCTGTTCAGTATAAATAGGGCAGTGATAGTATGTATCAGAAATGTAATGGTCCACTATATCCATTTATTATGATGCCTCCTGTCAGGCATCCTAGTCATCTTTCACCTAAAGCAAGCGTCAGGTTAACTGGACATGGGTCGGTGGTGCAGTTATGTAACTCACATACTCCTCATCTTGTGGGACTGGGCGGTGGCACTGATGGAACCTCGTGGGAGCCCTCCATAGAGACCCCCAGGATGGGACCACTGTTGGGCTGGCCAGAACATCCCTTAACTCATTTTCATAAGGGAGTGAGTCATCAAGGAATTTAGGGTAGAGACTCCCAAAACAGTTGTAGGTTGGAGTGGGGATCAGTGGATCCCTGGGAAACCCTTGTGGGAGGTTACAAAGGAGAGTTTTAGATGCCTCTAGGTCCTGACCGGCCATGTCTCGAATAGGGATAATTCATTCTTCCTCATACCGTTGAACGAGGATGTTGATCACCCTCCTCTAAACGAGTTCAGATGGTGAGGTAGGGTATGGGCACCCAGCAACCATGGATGCAGTGGTCATCATAGAAGATACAGAGAAATGTGGGATTTCCACATTGGTGTTGCTCTAGCCCCTGCGTCGGTGGGTGGGTGGTGATCGGTTTCCTAACATAGCAACATGGGTCCTGCAAAGAAGGAATGTTTAACCATTAGTGTTTAAAGGAGGAAATATGAGTTTAGTTCCCCAGCACTATTCCATGTCCCATGATTCGTAAGAAGGATCCATGCTAACAATGTCGTAGACTAGTATGTCCAACATTTAACCAGCCCCATCTCTGGTGAGTTTCACACTAGGACCACAATTTTCTTGGAGGGACCTTGCACCAAATCGCTAGATTTGATGACACGCTTAACAATTGATGTCTTGAATTCTACTAATCTCCACTTTGAGTAAAATATTCAATTCAAGTTTACCATTTCTATTTATGATGCTTTTGTCGGGGTATAAATCCATCCTTGGGGGTGCGCTGGATGTTTCCCCGCATTTCCACTTTCCAAAGGCAGGTGGCATCTTTCACCTTTTGAGGGAAATTTTCTCCTTCATCAAAATGGTATGATGCTATGTCATTCTCTCCTTCTGTGGATTCCTCCTCATAATTCGTCTCCTAGTTTGGGTCTCCCTTAAATATTAAGACGTTGTTCATGAAACAGTTTTTCAATGCCACATATTCATGGATACCAGTTAATAACACTACTTATTTTAAGACATTACAAGGGGTCAGTCCATGGAATAAACCTTCAATCGGGGGAGTACTCACATTGTAAATTACTGGCATGTTTGGAGACTAAAACACTAATGCTTCGGGGTTCCTTCCCCTTATGATAGGTCTTCACTAGGGCACAGAATCCTGATGCATCCCACATCGAGTGTGGGAAATAATATTCCATAGGCATGTCCCTAAGGTTTTCCTCAGATTCCCATGTTTAACACACGGTATGTCGCAATTTTAACTTCTAGAGGAGATGGTTACACCAAGGGCATGTCTTTTGAGGTTTTCCTCGGGCATCTTATGTTTAACACGACGAAAGATGCATGTTTAACATCTAACAAAGATGGAATGAGAGCGATCAAAACATCCTATAGAGACGGATCAGATTGGTACATCCCTAGGAGGGATAACCTAGAAGTTTTACCAAATGGGAGGATCCAAATGCTCAATGAGGATGGATCTGAGGTGGTGTGTCCCAGGGAGGGATGATATCACACCGTGAAGGTTGATGTGGACACCATTGAGGGCGTATCAGTGAAGAGGGAACTCTTGGTTGGATGGTTATGGATTTTTTGGGGCTTATATATGGTTAGTTGCACAAGGGAATTCCATGATCTCGCTATGATGTGGTAGTCTGGGTAATAATCAGGATGGATGATGAATGGCTGAATGAATGGATGGGGGGAATGTGATGGAAATGATGTGAAGATGATGGTGATGTTGGTCTTGAACCTCAGAGATGATTCCAACGTATCCCCGCAGTGGGGAATCGATGTCCACATTGTTCGGTGGGGAGATGTGGCACCTTATTAGGGGGTCCATGATAATTGATGCGTGGATGTGACCCAAAATAAGTAGAGCCCCCTGGTTGGGGCATGGCCTTCCCGAAACACAAATGCTCAAGGGATAGACAATGATGGGAAATGAGTATAGGGATTGAACATCAAGGAGGCTACCTACGTATCCCCGCAGTATGGAATCAAAGTCCACATAGTTTGGTGGGGTTACGGGACAAAAGAGGAGGCATCCCGTGAGAATAGATGCGTGGATGTGTCCCAGGGGAAGTATAACCCCTGGATTGGGGCATGACCTTCCCGAAACACAATGGTTCATGAGAGAGACTCGGATGGGACATGACCGTT
The DNA here is from genome assembly GCA_963277665.1 of Viscum album. Taxonomy (NCBI): domain Eukaryota; kingdom Viridiplantae; phylum Streptophyta; class Magnoliopsida; order Santalales; family Viscaceae; genus Viscum; species Viscum album. The sequence goes on from OY728162.1 coordinate 818,164,715, forward strand.
GCGCCTGAACCTTAGGGAGGATTCCTATGTATCCTCATGGCTGAGAATCAAAGTCCACATAGTTCGGTGTTGTTATGGGACACTTGAGGAGATGGCCCATAATAATGGATGCATGGATGGGACCCGAAGGAAGTAGAACCCCCCATGATGGGACATGACTTCCAAATCCAAAAAGTCTCAAGGGAGAGACCATGATGGGACATGAGTACTAGGATTGATCCTCTGGGAGCCCTTCTATGTATCCCCGTGGTAGGGAATCATAATACACGTTGTTCAGGATGGGGCATGGAATTGGGGTGTACACAAAGGATAGGAAACCAATGATGTGATGGGGCTTACATGTGGTTAGCGGCCCGAGAGTTGGTCATACACCACTGAGGGATGGACCATGGATGTGGTTCCATGTAATGGGGAACTGAAGTTTACTTGTGTTTGGGGTTGAACCTATGGGAGTCTTCTTACATAGCATACTAAGGAGACAGGGATAAAAACCGACGCTTTTTGAATGCATACAGTTTAGCATCATACGGGATTAAAAGGGGAATACTATTTAACGTCATGTGGGAAAAGGGAGAACTGACATGAAGTGTTGGGACCAATGGGTGAAGGGATTGAACCTCAGCAGGACATCCTATATACCTCACTTAAAAAGGAAAAGGATCAATGTCCACGCAGTTTGGTGGTTAGTGATGGGGCTTACATGCTAAGGCACCCATGTGAGGATGTTGTGGTCTATTCTTACTCTAAGCCCAAGTGAGCTGTGCTCAAATTTAGAAATAAGGGGTTAAAAAATTATAATGATCGTGTCATTAAATGTCCATTCATGAGGAATGGAAATGAGATTACACATGGGTTGTGGCCCAGGGAGATGGATATTGGGACTTACTCCATGATCGAGGCCCAACGGTGATAAATCCTAAAGTGATAGGGATGGGATATTGATTCCCTTATGCCCATCTCTTCTTTGTTATTTTTGCATAGAAGAAGATAGGAGGATGAAGGGTGGTACCACAAGCATGAAGGGATATGGGCTTAAACCAGGATAGTTTCCCTCCCCCGCAGACTGATTTCGTTATATGAAAGGAGTATCTCATTCCATGTGAGGAATATATAACTCAGGTGAAGAACAGTGGGTCTGGAAAATGATTAAGGCGAGGCACCCTCTATATATTTCATGGGGCAAGAATATAGTTTAACTTCATGTGTTGGGATTATGATTCTTATAATTTTAACATCCTATAACTCGGATGATGAGGATTCCCTCCCCACCCCTAGGACTTACATAACTGGTGTGCTTCAACCCTTGGTGAAGGGAAAGCACTGGAAATTATGTCTAGAGACTTGGTTGTGGAGTGATCCATTGAGGGGATCAAGTTAGTGTGCCTATGATAAGAAGAATGATACAAAACAATGTGACATGAAACACTTCCCTAGGGACTTTGAAATCACTTCTTACAAAACTGGGGGGTGTACAGGAGAAGGTTTTGTGAAGAAAATGGGTTCACAGGAGGACACCTTACAAAGATATAGTTCTCCACAATGTGGAGAGACTCCATGATGGGGTATGCGTCAGAAATTTTAGTGGTATATCCTAGGAATGGAGTATAAATTTTAATAAAAACTACTTCGTGAAGTGAAAGTGTTTTCATGAAGTAGGACTTCATGGAGAATGTGTGCCTAACAATGTGCGGAATTGCAAATCAATGTACTTCATGAAGCACAAGGATCATGCCTTAGCATCGGGTTTACATGTGCATGGAAGTTACTACGTGATGCAAGAGTTCTTTGAAAATACTCTACTTCTCATAAGGATCACCTTCCATTATGATGGCACGTGGGATTTGTGAAGGGAATCCTTTCTTAAAGTGGGGTTGCATATAGGCCAGGGGAAAGGTATTTTGCAATGCGAAAATACCATGAAGAGATCATTTTCTTAATGATTCAAAGGGGAGAGGGTGCTTCGTGATTTAATAGATGATAAGGTGAAAGGTTTGGGTATTCGTCCTTGGGGTTTTAGGGATTCCTAGTATTTATATTTAATAGGTGGAGTGAAGCTCAGACATTAGGTTGCGATGGAATTGGACCTCAAAATCAGAGGTGGATCCCTCAAGTTCCTTAGACTCATGGATCTCTCTACTAGCTGCTCTATGTAAATTTAGAGCTTTCACCCATGTGTGTCATAGTCATGGAGTGCTCCGTCAACTTCTTTGCGGTAGTTCATATATCTCTCTCTCTTGTACTTCATAGTCATAGAGTCCTCTATCAACTACTCTATGTCGGCCATAAAGGAGACTTTTCCCACTAATTTGTACCGATCACCAATCTGAAGAGGTTTCGTGAGGCTTATTTGCGAGGCTACTCTGTGAGGTAGGCTTCCTTGTAATTTTTGTGGGGTTTTTTACCTGAGCGACACATTTTGGTGCCAATAATTATATCATTGTGTAGTAATATAATCAACATGACCATGACAAACACTGTGGGATTATATTTGATACACTAATAGAGAATCAGTTATATGATATGCTCAAAAAATACGACTACAGGATGGATCACATTCACTTACTGGGTCACATTATCTTAGAAAATGGTGTATCAGTATACCCATAGAAGGAGAGAGTAGTGGTTTCCTAGGAGAATCCCAAAAATGAATTCAACATATTTTGATTAATAGGAAAAAATGGATATTAGAGAAATTTTATATAGAACTTCACATGCTTAGAAGAACCATTGATAGGCTTGACTATGAATCGTGTGATGTTTGTGTGGTTAGATTCCTACGAGACATCAATTTAGGAGCTAAAATGGGGATTAACTTTAGCACCAATCCTGATACTGACAAAATAGGGAATGATCTACACTATATATTGTGATGCATCGGGTATTGGTGTGGGAGAAGTGCTGATATAGGGGGATAGAGTCATGGTGTATGGGTCACTACAGCTGATTCCACACAAGAGGAAAGACCTGACACATGTTCATGAGTTAGATGTGATTGTTCACGCATTGTATTGGTGGAGGAATTACTTAATAGGATATCATTATTTGTTTACACGGACCAAAAAATGTCCCAAGTACATATTTACATAGCATGATCTAAATTTGATGCAGTGAAGGTAGGTGGAGTACCTAAAGTCTTTTGAATTAAATCTTTCTTACACACCTAGTAAAGGAAATGTAGTGGCTGATGTAATGAGCATGAGGACTTGGATAATGGAAGTTCTATAAGCCAGTAGGGAGTGGAAGCTCATGTATTTTTTATGATATGCACTTGGAGGTGCATTACATACATGTATATACTTATCTATTAACCTTTGATGTAACTTCTACCCTACTTGATAGAGTGAAGATATGATATCTATCATATTGAGAGGGTATAGTCATACGAGAGAATATGGATTATTAAGATCCACCTCCTGGTTGGATCATAGAAAGGGAAGAGATTCTACGTATCCATGGTAACATTTGGGTTCTAGTGGACATATATAAGGGGATGATGTGGGAATTTCAACCCTCAATTTTTGATGTTCTCCCCGGAGTCACAAATATGTACTGTGACTTACACCATCAGTACTGGTGGTTAGGTATGAAGTGAGAGGTCGTTGGTTTCATCATGAGGTTTTCAACTGGTCAGCAGGTGATGGTGGATCATCAAAAACCCGCCAGATTTTTATAGTAGTTACCTATTCCTGAGTGGAAATGGGTTGATGTAACGATTTACTTTGTGACCGGTTTTTTGATGTCGCAATGAGGAAGATATTATATGTGGTTTGTGGTTGAGAGTCTCATGATGGTTTCTTTTTCTTGTAGATCAAGGAGACCTTTAGTGTATAAGAGATATGAGGGTTTTGTATCTATGAGATATTATGACTCCATGGGGTCTCGGGCACAATATTTTATAATAGGATATCTTGTTTATATCTCATTTCTAGAAAAAAATTTAGTAGGTACTTGGTACACAGGTGTTGTTTATAACATCAAAGAACCCTCAGACTGATGGACAGTCAGATTTTATGATAAAGGTGATTCATTACATTTTCCAAGAATGCATACTATATTTTGGGGGATCATGGGAGAAACATATACCTATAGATGAGTTTTTCTACAAGAATATTTATCATGAAGTTATTCATGTGTCCCATTACAAGGATTTGTATGGTGTGATTTTTCAATCACTCTTATACTGATTAGATCTAGGAGAGGAATCATTAATTGGACCATGTATCATGTTAGAGACCTCTGAGTAGGTCTAGTTGAATAAAAAATGGATGGATACTGCACATTCTTGAAATAAGTCCTATGTTGATCATTGTTGACAACCTCTAGATTTTGAGTTCAGGGATCGAGTATTTTTACAGGTTTATTGAGGTTGGGACACACAATGGTTAGGATATAGGGTAATATTTCACTATGATATGTTAGGTAATTTGAGATTCTAATGACTTTCGGGTTAGTAGCCTATCAGTTGTAGTTACCTCAGAGCTACTTATCCATACATGATGTCTTCCATGTATCTCAACTGTGCCACTATCATTTAGACACCTCTAACAATTTTCCACCCTAGGAGGCTGAGACAAAAGTTAATTCATCTTTGAGGAGAATCTAATTCATATAGTTGATAGGATCATGAAGGTTATATAAGGCCACTCAGTTCCTCTAGTATGGGTTATGTGGCAACATGACCATTTAAATTATGATACTTGGGTGCAGAAGGCTGATGTAAGTGATTAGTGGCCATAGTCATTCTCATATGAATCTTGACTACACTTCAGAGTGAAATTTGGAGACAAATTTTTGTAAGGGGAGAATATTGTAAGAACCTGGGGTTTCATAAGAGGATCATTTCCCTTGTATTTTATTTTTAATGTTTTAATATGGACTAATGTGAATGACCTTTGAGGTCATGAATTTGTCGAGGGTGACCGAGGATTGTTCGTAGCCCAGAGCCCATGTGTTGGGGTCGTTTAATCTTGTTTATGGTTACTAAAAACTATGTGTGGATAGCCACATTGATTGATGTAACCATGTTAGGCTAGATACATTGAATGTAATTGATGCACTGTTAGGTCAAACCATATAGAATAGTTTGTATGGTCGTGCGTCTCGGTCTGAAATTTTGAAAAACTTTTACAGAGGCTTTTCACACGGTTTCCACACAGTTAGTCAAACCATGCAAGGAAACCATGTTTATTTCCCAACATATACAACAAACCAAGAATTTTGGCACATATTTTTTGAAACTTTTCACCTAAACCATGCGACCCCATTTATTTTTGAAATTTAATAATTTTAATTAAATTAAAGATAATTTTTAAAACCTAATTTTTTTCCTTTTTACAAATAGAAATAAGATTTATTAGAACTCCTCTATGATTAATAGGGTACAATTTGAGGAAACACTCCCATAAACACTTGGAATTTATGGTAAAACGTATTGCTGGATCTGTAACGGTATGATCGTGAATCCTTTTTAACCATTCTCTATTTTTTTGGCTATTAGCAATGTTTTTTGGATTTAGGATCACATGAAATATTTTCATGTTCTTCTACTGTTCTTAATATTTCTCCCAATTTGAGTCAAATAATTAGTTGATACTGGATGAGCACTACACTACCATACTAAGATAGGTTTTAAGTACAATTTTTCCTTATTTTGGTTATTTATAAGGATACCTTCCATTAGGCCACCCACCGGACTTTCTAGAGCGACCCAAAATTTGAACTGGTTAATTAAATTAGATGTAATTATATCTATTAGGGATTCCCATAGGTTCCATTTTTATGTTTTGGTGTCCCTTTCCCAAATCATGGCCACCCGTGTCATGTGCAATATGGAAATGCCTTATTGTGCCTTGGATGAACCACCGAATAGGTTAATTATCATGCTTTCTTATTTATATGAATCCCAATTATAGTTAAAGGTATTTTTATTTCTTAATAGGATATTTTATGCCTCCTCAATTACTTCTATCTTGATATTCCAATCATGAATGGGTCAAATGGATAAAATGGTTTGGGGTTAAATGTGTGGGTATACATGTTTGGTTGTTTTAAATTGGTTGAATGGTTGATTTAGCACTTTTGATATATGAGTGGGTATACTCATTTCTTGGTTTACATTCAAGAAAAATGGTTAAATGATTGGGAGAACTCATTTGGTAATTTTGAATTTCTTGTATGGTTTAATTGGAAAATGTATAGTTTGAGTGGGTATACTCATGATATGTGTAACAGATAATCTGAGTGGGTATACTCACATATCTTGAAATAATAAATGGGATGTAATGAAAATTTTACAAGTAAATTCTCGAGACACATTCCTTGGATCGGGAACATGGTAGGGGATTCCTCGGATAGACATTCTCCTTAGGTCCTAATTTTGTGGGGATTCCTTAGGCCTTGATAACCCTTTGATCCAGCTTTCTTATACTCACATTTGACAGGTTAAGTATGACATGATCATAGGACTCCAACTAGAGTTTAACTGAGTTTTGATCGAGATGATACTAGGACATGGTGAGGATTCCATAGTCTTCAACACCTTGGATCTAGCTCTTTAGGTTGTGACTATTGATATAATATATGGCCATGGAAATGTGATAGTCTAAATTATACGGCATGGTCATGGATGTTCTGAAACTTTTGGATGAAAGGTATGTTCGTGATCTATTTTTATGCATTGAATGTAGATTCTTTAATAGAGGATCTTGACCATATTTTTTGGGAACATGGAGAGGTTTTTTCAGTATTACACATTTAGAAGATGATATTCCATGGGAATATCACTTTTATCATAACCTTACTATTTAACTACATAGCTTGTTATATTTCACAACATGGATTGTTTAGATAGTTGGGTGATTTCCAATTGGGATGTTGTCTCACACCCTATTTGGACAACCCTTGGGGAACTAAAAAAATTTTATGGGTGCAGTTATTGATAAGGGAAAGCATCGTAATACAGGTTTTTGATTGTTATATAAGGGAAGGAGAGAAGGAGACCAAGCTAAGGCTTGCAATGCAACAAGGACAATTTTTTTTCTTTCTGTCTTCTGTATTCTTGTATAGTATTGTACTTCCATGTACCTATTTTTTATTCTTTCTTAGATACATTTATTTTTTATTATTTCTTAGATACATGTGTCATCATTATAATTGTATAGGAGACACTTATTTCTTTGTTATATATTCTTATCTGGATCATTTATTAGTTTTCTTCTTGTTTTATTTTATTCCTCTATTGGTATGTTGTTGATAGTCCAATGTGTAATCTATGGTGATGGGGGAATAGTATCGCCACTCACAGACCTAGGCACCCACTACTATTCAATGGACTCTAATTTGGGGAGATGATCTAGAGGCATTTTTAGCCATCAGTCTTGGGGAAATGTTGAGTTTCATATGGGTTTAGTACGTTACACTTTGTACTCACACTCCCTTTCCTAGTTCAAAAATAAAATTTATCGAAAAATAGTGATCAACTTAATTCATAAATCATCATTGTTTTACACTTTTAGACCTAGTGAATTCCTCAAATAAGTATAGAAAAATTGTATATACATCCTAAAACATCTTTCTCCCCCTCCCTCACACATGGTTAAAACATACATTCAATTGAAGTATTTATTTATGTTAATAAAAATTGTTTAAAATAAAGTTGTTAGACCAATGTGAATGAAAGTTAAAACATTAATGTGTTTTAATTAAAAATAGTAGGAAAGAGTTTGGAATCCTGCATAGGTTATTTCTAGAAATTCTCTTGTTACTTATTAAATTTTTTCTATTAACATTGATTGGATTTTTTGAATCTTCTCCTTAAAAATCAATTATTGGGGTCTTGTAGGATGTTCTGTATACCCATAGTGATTCCTCCAATTTCTTACTCTAGTATCTATAGTTAGACCACACCATTTTCTAAAAAATTCATTTAACTTTCCTATTGGACTCCTCATGTAGTCCACTTTTTGGTGGGTGGTAGAAAATAGATGTTTCTTCATGAGGGAATCTCTATTCATGTTGCATATATTGGTTACTTGGTCACTTATTATATATTGAGGTATTCAAAACCCACAAAACATGATTACTCATAGAAACTCAATTATAGTTTTTGAAACATTAGTTCTGGTATATTTTTCATTAATCAAAATGAAACATAGAATACTTCCAAAAAGATATAGTAAATTCCAAATGAAGTAAGATATGGGCCCATATATTATATTCCACGAAAAATGAATTTCTCATAGAAAATCAACTGTATTAGGGGAATCTTATGTATTTTTGAAATTCCACTAGTAAGGTATCATTTGAAATTATTTTTATAAACATCATTGGATTTTAAAAAAATAGGGAAAAAATATATATTCCAAAAAATTAAGAGTTCATTAAGGTCTAAAGTATCTTCCACATGAAAGTGTATAGAAAAGAGAAAAACCATACATCGTTTTGTCTTTAGGGATGCACCTTCTAATGACTTGGTCATTGAAAATTTTCCCATAAATAAGGATGTTCGCAGATATAATATTTTGATTTAGATTTCAATTTTCCAATTTGAATCTTAGAAAAGAAGGATGTTAACTTTGTTGTGACCAGAAAATTCACTATGTCAGCATAGCAAGGAACTTGGTTATGGTTTTAAAGATTTTAACTCTTGAATAAATTTTCCAGATTATTCTTGTTGATTAGTTTGAACATGGTACTGTGAGGTATCCAACTCATGTATTCTACCACTACAATTTCACCAATATTCTTATCTTTAATATCTTAGTCAAAATCAAGTAGTAATAAAATAAATCTCACAAAATGCCTTTTTATAAACATTATTGATCAAATTTCTCAATCATACATTATCTGAATAATTAGTTACTTTACTCCCTAAAAGATAAGAATGATATTTTAATAAAGTTACCAAATTTGACAAAAACATTTTTATTATTATGTAGTTAATCTGGAATGTCTCTAGGGTAATTTAAATATATGCTCTCACTTTTGTAATTCTATCAAATTTTTGGGAAAGAAAATCCCCTACATCTCGCTTAAAATAATCACACATAATTTAAAAGGTGTAAATATAATTTTTTGGATAGATAATAGGGATAATATTCATGCATTGTATCAATATATCAAAATGTTTATTGTATGAATCATAAAAACATCAGCTTAGTTCATGAGTAGTTTAGTTAGGGGAAATTTAATTTTCATAATGTCCCTAATAAACATTATATAAAATCTAAATTTACCAACAAATGATATAATTTGTCTCATATTAATTGGTTAAGATACTATGGAAATAAGAACAAATATGTATTTATCTACATAAATTAAATATTTATAAATTAATATGCCTAAAAAATTTCCATTAAATATCATAAAATTGAAATTTTCAAAATTCAAAACCATGTTATTATCAATACATATTTCTAAAACCATTTCCACACCCTCAAGATGAATTTGAAAATAAGATCCATATATATTAAAGTCATCAATGAATTCCTATAGGTATTTCTAAATCATGTTTTAGAAACTAATTTCCATGCAGTGATGAATGGTACCCTAGTAATTGAAAAGAATCAAAGGAATACTTAGTTAGGAAAATTTACTAAGGGGGAATGTAATGGTGGAATTTTATTGGCCCTCTATAGCTATTTTAATATTAAACTAACTATAAAATACATCAAGGAAACAATAATAACCCCTAAAAAAAGTCTCCCTAACATCTAGTCCACAAGGGGTATGGGGAAGTGGTATTTTATAGTCACATGGTTAAATCTCCTACAATCTATCCTTAATCTTCTAATTGTCAATATTATTGTGCTCACTAGTTAATTATTATGATTTTACAAAATTGTGTATCTGTTTTTCATTTGGTAAATTTGAGCGAGAGTCACCCATTGGGAGTTTTAGATGGTGTTAAATATTCCATCTCCTAAAAGAATATACACAACATTTTTTAATACTTATATAAGGGTTGGGTTGAGAATTATTTAGGTAAGTTTCCTTGTCTTAGATTCTTCTCCTAGAAAAAAATTATTCATGAAGGTCATATTTCCATATAATTAAATTAAATTATTTGTAATAGTTGGTTTTCTAGGCTAGGATAAAAATTATTTAAGTTCATCAATGGAAGTTTATAATTTTTATTTAAAAATAAATATATTAACTGTTATGGAAGAAGTGTAATTTCCACTTCAGGGGGGTTTCTAAAGATGATTTCATTTGGGAGTTATCCATTTTAGCAACTATAACATGAAATGTATAATTACTAGTAGCATATTTGAGTAACTCATCAAAATAAACTTCATTAATTTCTTCAATTTTTTCATCACTTAAAACTCTTTCCAGATCAATTTTATTTAAAAAATATAGATTTATCATGAATTTTGGTTTTCTATAAATCATTTTTTAGTATTATTATATAATGAAACATCTCAATATTATTACTATAAGATCCAGGTAATTCAAAAAAAATGTATAAACATATTCATGTTAATTTGTTTGTTTCACCAAGTCAAGGATGTTGAAATCCATTTTTCCCTCCAAAATTCATGAAAATGCTGCCTTCATTGACATTTATTATGGTTTTAGAAGTCTTTTGGAATGGTCTAACTAGAATAATGGGTGATTGATCTCTTCATTTTATTTATTCTAGGATGAGAATATGGAAGTTCATAGGGAAATAGTAACCTTATTCACATACCAAGACAACCTCAAGAACACCTACTGGGTAGGTAATGGCTTGATTGGTGAGTTTTATAACCACTTGGGTTGTTTTAGATTATAATATAAAAAACATAGAATAAATGTGTAAATTAATTATATTTATTGATGATCTTAAGTCACACAGTGCATTGGAAAAATTGAGTCCTTTTATAGTGCAGGGGATAGAAAAGATAACTAGATCATCACATTTTTGGGGGATTTTAGGAGTAAAAAGGGAAGAAATTTTATTTCCTAGTAGTATCCCTTCATTTCCTAGCAATCTACTTTTTCTTATATAGATATCATTAATGAATTTTATATACCTCAGGATATGGTGGATGGCCTCTAGTAAAGGTATAATAATGAATACTTTTTGTAATATTTCTAAAAAATATTATTAACGTGTGTCCTATTTGGTTTTCTTGGGTGTTTTTATCCATAAAAAGATGGGTAGTAGGGTTTATTTGGACATTAAGTCTAATATTTCCATTTTTACTTCTTTGATAGTCCCTTTAAATATTCACCCTCATGTTCTTTTTCTTGGGTAGATTCACTAGGTGCATGTTGTTGTTCAAATCCAACTACAATCTCTAGGGGTGTTTTATCATTGTTTTCCATGACCTTACAAAAAATTAATTTGATATCACTAAAATTTTCTTTAGGGTTTGGAATCTACTTCACATGAAGCATACTTGAGACTTTATTTACTATATTATTGAGAGTGGTCATGAGCTAGTAGAAATGTCCTTTTAATTCCTTTAACTCTGATTTTTGAGTAGAAATAGTGGTACATTGACTATTTTGATATTTAATTACATGTATCATTATGTCCTTAATTTAATTATCATGAGATTTTTCTTTTATAGTAACTTGTGGATGGTTATAAAAAATTTTCTCTATAATGGATGGGTTTATAAATGCTATTTAGAATCCTGTTGGAATGCTTACTCGAATGGTGTCCTTTATGTCTATTGGATCCCAACTCAAAATTGATTGGTTGAAAATTATGTAGATCCTTGGTTTCAATATGGTTTATTCTAGAACTACCTATAGAACATGGCATCAAAGCTTTCAATCCATTGAACATAAGGGTACCCATTATTTAAATTCTCTTGAGAATAAAAGAGATGAAAAAAAGAAGGAGGTGTGGTGGGTATTGAATCATGCACTATGTTCATATAAATGTTTCCCAAAAGAGATGTTATTTCATAAATTCTATTTTCTAGTAATGGTGACATGGATCTTTTTACCTCATGTATGCATTTAGTATCAGTTCTCATACCAAACTGTGGGAATTTCGAGATATCCACTCAATTATCTTTCTCAATTTAACTGAGGACTTATCAATCTATACTCCACAAAAATAAGCATATAGTTGGACTTGATAATTTTACATACATCCTTGTTAAAATAATAGTAAGAATTTATTTTCCTTATAGAGATATTGTAGGAATTATGTAGTATGTTTCTTGAACCATTCCCAAAACACAAAGTTATGTTCTCCATTTTCTTATTTTATTACATAGAACACATTTATCAGTTGATAAATCCATGAATTTAGGAAAATTTTATAGAGGAAGGACCATTATATATTGTACCATGAGGTTTATTTCTAAGATATAGATTTTAGATCCACTCCTTGGCTACCCTTGCAAGATAGAAGGGGTTTTTCCTTCTATTTGATTTGATCCTTAGGGGTCGTATATTTCTTGATCAATTGTATAATTATTTAAATTCTATAAAACACTTATTATGTTATACACATTAGAATCCATGGGGTATATGTAGAATAATTATCAAAGGCCGGTACCAAGTCATCCTCTAATTTTTGAATATGGCCACTATAATCCGGCCACAAGTTCCAATGTTGTCTGGGGATAACTATGGAAGGATGTGCAACCAAATGAAGGCATTTTTTTGGGTCAAAAAAATATGGGAGATCATCACTGATTGGTATATAGTACCCACTATGGAGGAGGAATCCACCTTCACAAATGAAGAAAATATGGCGCTCAAAAATCAATGGAAGAAATACCATACGGCATTTTTCATCCTTTATTAAGGGTTGGATGAATCAAATTTTGAAAAGTTTGATGAAGAAACAACAAGAAATCAAGATCAGGATTACTTTGGAACTATCTTCAAAGGTGTTGATCAAGAGAAGCAGGTTCATCTTAAAACACTCAGAATGGAGTTTGAAGTGGAAAACATGAAGGAATGGGAGAGTTTGTCTAACAACTTATCAAATTTAATTGTAATTGTTAAAAATTTAAAAATAAATGGTAAAATACTAGAATAAATTCATGAAATTGAAGAAGAAATGTAATCTCTCACTATAATGTTTGACTATGTGATTATGGAAATCAAAGAATCAAAGGAATTGGAAAAACTATCCATTTATGAATTTATGGGATTGTTGCATGTGCACAAGCAACAAATTCAAAAGAACATGTGTTCAACTCTTGAGCATGCCTTAGAGTCTAAGTTTAATATATAAGAACCAAAGAATGGTCAAACACAATGAGGCCATCATAGATGTAGAAATAGTCCAAGAGTCATAGGGCATGTATATCATCCAAGAAATCAACAAAAGAAAAAAAAATACCGGCATCTATGGAAGAGGAAATTGTGGTGGCTCATTAACACATTGTTGTAGAAACAAAATGAATGTTCAATATCAAAATTATAATAAATTCTACCATTATGAATCCGAGTGTTGTAGAAAAATATATCAATATGAATGATCCCACTATGATGAATCATCTCATTATGATGAATATGTCACCACACTCCTCCTCACACAAGAAAAGGCATGTGAATGGCCAGATGTGTGGTATCTCGACATGGGTCTAAGAAACCATATGAGTGGTAACAAAGAACTATTCGAGGAAATGATAGAATAATTTAGAGGTGATGGGAGTTTTATAATATCTTCAATGTTACATGTGATTGGAAACTGTAATATAAAAATCTATCAGAATAATGGTGAGTCAAATTACATATCTAATGTGTATTGATAACCAAACATGAAAAACAATATCACTAGTGTGGGCCAACTCCATGAGAAGGGGTATTTCATACACATAGATAAAACTTCTCTATCTATAATATATTCTTATAGGAGACTTTTCTCTCATGCCCAAATGATGAATAATCACATACTTCTTCTACATGTTAACATAAAGGCTGAGAAGTGTCTCGTTAGACTCATGAATAATGAATCATGGGGATGGCATCTTTGTTTTGGGCATCTCTATTTCAGAAGACACAAAATTTAATCCTCATCAATAATCGCTCATTGATTGTAAGAAATTGAAGTTCCAAATCAGGTGTTTGAGGCCTGTACACTCATTAAAAAGAAATGAAATTCCCTCCCAACTAGAGTTTCCATAAAGGAAAAGGAACCACTTCAATTGGTTTGCATTTATATTTTTGGACAACTTGAAACACCCTCACTTGGAGGTGTAAAAAAATTATTACCATATTTGATGATTTTATTATAAGGATTTAGGTTTATTTCATCAAATAAAACTCTTATGCTTTTACTATATTTAAAATCGTCTAACCCCACTTTGAAGCGTAATGTGGTCACAAAATCAAAGACCTCAGATATGATAAAGGTGCAGAAAACACATCAAATTCATTTCAAGATTACTCTGGGAAAAAGCCTCAAGATGCAATAAACTTCATCCTACACATCACAAAAAAATTATATTACACAACGAAATAACGACACCTTCTTAGACATGATGAGAACCTTACTGAAGGAGAAAGTACTACTCAAGAGCTTTTGGGAAAGGCAGTTTCATGTATTTCTTACTTGGTCAATCAGTTTCCAGTAAATAGCATCATAAATTTGACACCACAAGATGCGTGGAGTGGATAAAAACTAATAATGGTGCACCTAATAATCTTTGGGTGTGTAACTTACCCTCATATTCCAAAATCAATAAGGAGGGAAAGGTAGTTTCATGTATTGCCTACTTGGTCAATCAGTTTCCAGTAAATAACATCATAAATTTGACACCACAAGATGCATGGAGTTGATAAAACTGTGAATGGTTCACCTAATAATCTTTGGGTGTGTCTCATACCCTTATTCTCCAGAAGCAAGAAGAAGTAAGCTTGATGATCGTGGAGAAAAGTGCATGCTCATCATCCATATTAAAGAATATAAAACCTAAAAGATCTATAAACAACTAAACAATAATGTATTTGTGAGTAGATATGTGACAATTACTAAGTAAGAATCTTGTAAATGTGATGAGGAAGAATAAAAAAAGATATTCCATTCGAAATAGAAGATCCCAAAAAAAGGCTTGATCATCAAGAGAAAAAACTCGCAACATCATCCTTGGGTGAATCATCAATAGAAAAAGGTCGAAGAGGACATTCCATCACTTCTGAAATCCCTCTATTAAGTCAAAAAACAACCATCTCATCCTCGCACATGGTTTCCATAAAAATGTAGTCCTTAAGAAACATCTATGTGAAAACTAAATAGGTAAATTTTTTCTACCTGTATACAGATCATGAGCCTCAAACGTTTCAGGAAGATAGAAAAGAATAATTCTGTATAATCGCGATGAAATAATAAATTAATATCATATAGAAAAATGATACATGGGAACTAAATACACATCCAAAAATCTTTAAAACCATCAACGTCAAATGGATGAACAAGATAAAGAGAAACTATGATGGAATGATCGATCACTACATGAAAAGGATCATATAAAAGGGGTATAAAATGAAGTAAGATGTGGAATATGAATAATTATTTTCTCATATTACTAACCATGACATTTTATAGATGATTACCTTCATTTCTGTTCATCATAGTTGGATGATCTACCAACTGGATGTGAAATCTGCATTCTTGAATGGAATTCAAAAAGAAGAGTTCTAGGTTGACCGGTCTGATGGTTTTGTTTTTTATGGAGAGGACCTCAAGGTGTATCGACTGAAGATATCCCTCTATGGGTTGAAGTAAGCTCTACATACTTGGAATGCATGCATCGACAACTTTCTTCAAGAGAACGGATTCTACCAATGTTCATATGAGCATGCAGTTTACATCAAGTAGAATGATGGTGGATATATACTTATAGAATTATTGTATGTTGATGTAATTTTGTTTATAGGGAACAATGATCCTATATTAATTGAATTCAAGAAGGATTCATTTTAGGAGTTCGATATGACTGAAGAAGGTCCCATGACTTTTTTCCTGAACATAGAAGTAAAGAATCAACATGGAAGCATCTATATATATTAGAAAACGTTTCCATGGAATTTCATGAAAATTTCAATATGGCCAATTGGAATGTTGTAAAAATACCTATACAAATAGGCTTAAAACTGAAAAAATAGGGAGAAGGAAAACAAATTTACTCAACTTTGTTCTAGAGTCTAATTGGAATTTTGAGGTACCTCAAAATCACATGGATAGATATTTTCTATATTGTTGGGCTTCTAAAAAAGTACATAGAGGCACAAAAAGAGTAACATTGGATATACTATTAAATAATCCTCAGTTATGTCAAAGGAACAATGGATTTTGGTCTTTTCTATCTATACAATAAAGAAGAAAATATATATGGATACTCAGATAGTGATTGGGGAGGTGACCAACATGAAAGGAAAAAAACAACACTGGATATGTATTCTTACTTGGAACAACTGATTTCACATGGAATTCAAGGAATCATAGTGTAGTATCCCAATCTACATTTGAAGTAGAGTATGTAACAACATTGTAAACTATTTTTAAAGGAATCTGGTTGAAAATTGTTCAAAGGGAGTTGAAGCATCCGCGGGATGGATCCAACATAATATATGTGCACAATAAGATGGAAACTGAACTTGCCAAAAATATAATGCATACTAGAATAAGAAAACACATTTATACCTGATACCCTTTTCTGAGAGATAATGTGAAGTAGAAAATAATGAAATTTCAATATTTCCATAGTATGGATGATTTGGGTGATATTTTCACAAATGAAATACTGACATATGCATTCAATCAATTAAGAATGATACTCAAAATGTATTCTATTTTTTTAAGGGGGTGTTGGAAATGAAAACCAAATAATTTCCCCATGGAGATCATTTACCCCATAAAATCCTTTTCCTAGCCCCTATTAGTCTTCACCATACCAAGGTATTTATTATTTAAATATTATTTTTTGTTCCTTCAATTAATGTTATGTGGGTTTTATGTTTTTACTTTCTTTTCATTTCATTTGGTAAGAGTCTATAAAAGGGTTTCAAATATATTCCATATCATTAGTGTGAAATATAATGTCTGAAAGCATTATCATGTTAATATTCATTTTTATTTCTCACATGTGTGGATTGTATAGCCAATATAGGCTTCATTGGGCATTGGGACTTCATAGATCAGCTCAAATTGGAAGAAATCAAGATCATGGTGGCACCACATTGGAGTTTTAATTGGGTCCCATGAAAAAAGATCATTAGGTGTTCAACATTAGTTAGTATATTCAGGTGGCATGGGATTCATCTTTATTTCTAGTTATCAGCAGTGGGGATCAGATAATTTTAGTAGATTATAGGTTGTAATCAATGACTTCTTTTGTTTCATCCCTCTCACAAGATTTGGTTTTATATCTCTAATAGAACATGTGGGTAGTGTGTTTGATTGGAATGATCATATGTGACATGTGGAATGGTTGCATTTGTTCTCTTTTATATTGTGTGAGCAAAAAACTCCATGCATTTGTCGACATTTAACCATTTTTCCATAGTCGGTGCACATTCAAATAATAGTCCCTTCTTTTTGTTGTAGGGTATACCCATTCCTTTTCGATGTTTATAGTTGTGGTGGGTCTATTTTTGTCTGATGGTTTATGAATTCCTTTTGAAAATATTTCTCTTATATCCCCTCTTTATAGGAACAATAAATCCATCAGTTTAGGAAAAATCGTCTAACTTTAGATTGAAAATCACTTCATGTGTCCTATCGAGGATGTTTACGGTTGTTTATTCCTTGAGAATATTTTTAGTTCAAGTCAATTGAATACTTCTCGTATCTTAATTTTATGGTTTTTAATATCCATCCCATTGTCATTTTTCTTATTGCTGGATAGACCGAAAGAAGATAAGTCATGGTAGATCCATTCCTTTTCTAAAATTTGACTAACCTTAATAGGAAACCTTTTTTCCCTTTATACATGATAAATTTCAAAAAAGGAAATAAATATTAAAATCACATTTCACCCTTTAAAAAATCATTATAAATTCATTTGATAAATAAATTAAATCATCAAATTATCTTCATAAAAGTTTTACACCATAATCCAATTTTCCATTTCATGATCAAAATCACATTATTTCAATTTCAATTTCACTATAAATTTATGAATTTTATTTAATTCAAAAAATGTATTAAATAATTAAATATAAAAAATAATACATTAATGAATCTCAGTTCCATATTGAATAAAATAATAAATTAAAATTAAAATTTCAAAATTAATGTATGGATTATCAGTTAATTATTAAAATTATGTATTTCATTAAAAATCAATATAAAGTCCAATTTCAGATAAAGTGAAAATTCATAAATAGTCAAAATGATCTCTATTTTACCTGATAATTAGATAAAGTATGGGGTATTATCAATTAATATAAGTCAATATGTTTTTGAAAATATAGGATTTCTTCAGTATCAGGATAAGAGAACATAGTTGAAGGACATGAGGATAAATCTAAGGTATTGGTCTATGTTTAGGTTAAAATCCTGAAATTTTAATGATATTTTGAGTATATAGTTTACAAAAAAATCATTCCCTTGTTTAGATACTCAAGATTTTATGTGGTTATGGAATAGACATGCCTAGGCGTAAACACCCGGAAAAACGCCAATTGAGTATCAACTAGATCTCCAATTATTGTATAATGAGTGTGTCCAATATTACTCACTTAGTTAGAAACTCCTGAGGGATATGTTGTAGTAATTATCACACCCATTATGAACCATTATGAAGGATTAGAATATATTTTGGGTAAGAACCTAATAAGAAAATGACATTGGAAAACTAAGATTAAAATGTAGTGATTTATAATTTAAGGTGTAAATTAATATTGATATGTTCTTTTATGGATTAGGTAAATGTTTAATTTTAAGATCATAAAATTAAATTTTTATTAACATTAGAATACTCTAAAAAAGTTCATGATAATTTTAGGATAGTTATTTAAGTAATTATCTTAATAATAATGAGAGATACAAATATAAAGAAACCCGGATTGAATCAAGGGTTATTTAGGTTGAACTAATAACAAATTTGATGTTTTCAATGAGTATGAAATATTAAGGATGAGGTTTTTATGATATTTTTTATGATAATTATATGACGATGTCAATTTTTATGGCTAATGTTAACCCCATTTTGGTTTTAGTAATGGATTAAGCAGAAAGGAATTATGTTAACAATGGATTTTTTATGGATAATATAGAGAGTGTAAAAATGAAAAACCTAATAGCATATGAGATAGAGTGAGAAATTTTTAATGTATGAAAATCCAATTATTAAAAATTATGATTAACAATATGATATCAGTTTATTTTCCAAGCACACTAATGAAGATAAAGATAACTACTTATAGAGTTTCAGGTGATAAATATGATGATGGAAAAAATATTAAATTTCCTTATTTTAAAAAATATTGGAAGAGGTTCTAGGGTGAATGTATCAAAGAAACAAGAATATGAATTTTATTTTTAGGATGAATGTTTAAATACACTAATTTTTTAGGAAAACTAGAGTGTTTATTAGAGACACATAAAGGGAAAAAGGGTTTTTATGGAGGTACCATTAACAGTTCAATATCATAAATGTGATAAAATTGGGAATTAAAAAAATGTATTAATATGAGTTCTAATAAGGATGATAGACATTAGACACTTCCAAATCCAAGTTAATAAGGGAAATCCATTTTATTCGAAACTTGTGAATTGATCATTAAAAATAACGAGGAGTGACGAACACTGATCATCCAGTGAAGAACCACAAGTGTTATATTTTATTATTTTTCACCTAACTCTATTATACCTAAGATTATTTAAAATAACATCAAATCACCATTCTAATGAATATACATTGAATTATTAATAAAATATTTAGTTTTGTGAGTATTTTTTCTTAAGTATTCAATTATTCATCAATATATGTGATCCCTATAAAATTCTATTATCCTCTCTTGTGTTGAATGGGATGTTGTATTGGGTATGGATTGGATCCCTCTATATAGATACCACGATAATATCAATTATTCTAAAAAAATAATTAAAATAGTAAATTTACCCATGATTATGTATTGGTAAAATTTTGATTATAAACATCCTATTAAAAATCAATCCCAATATATATAGGCCTTAAAATTGAATAATATTGAGTATTTAAGTCGAATCATTAGACAAAAACTCATGATCAGTGATATATTTATTATAAGGGGAAATATGAGTTCACTAGTCATTCCTACTATAGTTAGGATAAAAACTAATTGGATAAAAAATATTGAGTCACGGGTATCCTAAACTAGATTATTATTTAGTAGTAAATAAATTTACGAGGATCCAATTTATTTAATTGGGGAGAATTTAATTACCCAATATTTTATTATATCTCTTTAAATTAAATCAATATAGTATGTTTAATAAATTTCCTCATATGAAATAATAATGTAAAAAAATCATTATAATTTTAAGAAATCATTAATTTTTACCTTTATAATATAGTCATTAAATTATCATGTATAAAATTAAGTTATCATATTATGGTTTCTATGAAGAATATATAATGAAATAGAATTAGGTTGCAAAATCCACCCTTATGAAGATCATTTTTATTATATAAGAATGCAGATAGATTAACTAGGGTTTTCCATAAACCAATCCTATGGAAAATTCCAATAATTATATTATGAGTGAAATCATATTCATGTGAAAAGAAATCTCATAGAAATATCCACAGGATCCATGCTAGTGGAATGACCACATGTGATTTCCACCTGATCTTACCGCATTCTTAGATATTATAAAGATATCTTGATGTAAAATTTAACTTTAAATTATGATGATATAAACATGTAACTATTAATTTTGTATGTTGTGTATCAAATTATTATCCAGAAAAATAAATTTTAGTTACTAATACATTGATAAAATTAATGATATCATTTGGTTATTAAAATATATTTTTCTAAAATTATTATCTTATGAACTATATTTAATTAAAATAAATATATTAAATTTGTTTTTTATATACATAATATAACACTAATATAATTATTACTTAATAGGAAATTAATGTTGTAATAGTTTATATTTTGAAAATTTATTTTTCTATGAAAGAAAATTTTAACTATATTTTTATGTTTTGATATAAAATAAAAATTGTAAAATTTTAGAATAATAATTTAAAAATATTTTTATTGTTTTGGGAAAAATCATATAAATAATATCTTAGGATTTATTCTTTGGATTTTTATAAATTATTTTATTTTTAGTTGAATGGTAAAAAATTCTTTTTTTACTAATAGTGTAATGTTTATAATTTACTCATGAATTAAGTAATACATAAAAAACTAGTTTTTTTAAAATAAATACATATTTAAGGAGTAAAATAATTTTCTTAAAAATAATCTTTCTTATTTTTAAAACATGTTATTAATTTTTTGGAAACATTTGAAATATTTTCCTCAAAAACTATTTTTATTCTCTTCGAAAAACATTTGTTTTCGTCACTTATAGAAATTAAATTTGATAAACTTGATTTCGTATTTTAGGTAAAATTTATCCATATTATTTACTAAATTTTATATAACTATTATAAATAAAATTAGGATTATTAATATTAAATTTAATGTCCATGATAAGGCGGAAAGCCTTATTTTCAATTATTTCTTTTATTAGTGTCAATTTATTGTTATAAATTAATTAAATAAAACAATTTTATATAATGATTCTAATTTTTTAAACATATTTAAGAATTTATTATCACTAATTTATTATTTTATTAATTTTTTACAATATAAAATATTCATAATGGTTAAAACATCAATTTTATTCAAAACATTTTTTTATATATTATATGATTTAATTTTAAAGATAATTTTCAATTATATTGAAATTGAATTAGATTATATTGTTCATAATTTTTTTTTCAAAACCTTAAAATTTAGTAACAAGGGTTACCTTATATATATAATAAAATATAAATTAATTTGGAAAAACTAGTTGCCACGGTAAAAACAAAAATGGTAAAATGAAAAAATATAATGGTAAAAGAATTGAACATGTTTAAAACATGTAATAAAGTGAATGGTAGAGGATATATCAAACATATATCACACCCAAATTAATTATTGACCACTTAAGAACCATTTACTATGTAATAGTTTCTTTCCATCATTTAAAAAGTAATAAGTAATTACAGAAATTCCATTTTTCTCACTTATAAAATAAGATCATTTCCAAAATATTTATCAACCATTTCCAAATATATATATCTAAAAAAATATTTCCTACTATGTACTGAAATATTTCCCCACTTCTTATAATCCTTTTTCTTTCCAAAATACCATAATAAGTATTTCCCTAAGTTATTACCTAAGGTGGAATATCCAAAGGGAGATGTAATGTTCTCAATCGAGCTCTCTGATTTCGTTTATTTTTATATCACCCAAAACATACTATATAATTGGAAATATGATAACATATGTATTAATAATGTGATTAAATTTTACTATACTAATTTAATATCCATTTTATACCATCCTCTCAACTATCCAAAAAACAAAAATGTCTGTTGTGTATTGTGTGTACTACTACCACTATAAGCGATGTGATTCATTTTTCATAACTGCATTTCAAGGATGGTTTAAAAGGGGTATTTTAAGAATAAATTTGGTACATAAAAAATTATTTTTATGATATAAATTTAGGAGAATTCCATCATTCTTTATACTAAATATAAACAAATACCTCACTTATGTGTACGTTCGAACTGCAGCCTCCATGAAAGTGATGTATTTTATTTTTTTATCTAGTATTTTCTTATTTATATAACACTATTATAGGATTATTAAACACTATATAATATAAATAATATCATTATGATATTTTATTAAGGATATTTTTCCAAAATAATTACTTTATTAACTATACTCACACATAGATTATAGTAATTCTTTTTTTGGGTTGGATTAATAGCATGAGTAAACAATGTTCTGATTTTCTTTCATGGATGAATATTGAAACAAAAATATTTTTGTTTATTTTGTGTTTATGTAAATATTATAATAATATTTATCATTTTATTAATACAACTCTACATTTATTACACAAAATACTAGAACAACCTCTCTGCTAACTTTTCCACCACAAATCATAAACAATATACTTATAAAATGAAAAATGAAAATAATAATAATTGTAAAACATTAGTTAAATTAACTATAATAATCTCATAAATATAATCATTTAATATGACAAAATAATTAACATTACCATTACGAGGCTAATAATAAACAAATAGTTGAAGATAATAACATCTGATCATGTATATAAAATAAAACAAAATAAAGTATTTGTAATAATTGATTATTAGTGTATTTTATAAAATTATATCAGTTTGAATAAGGTTCTTAAATTGGTTATTATTATAGTTATTCATGTATGACATGAGGTTATAGAACTCTCAGCTAAGCAATATTAAATGTAATGGTTATTTATCTCTTCTTTTAATTCCATGATACATTTTTGATATTTTACAACGTCATTTATTTTAGTTGGTGTATTAAAATCCATATTTACTTAATGTAAATTGAATATATTTTAATTAATGATATTTGAATGTCCATTTTATGTTTACCCTCATATATTCTTTTCATTCTTATATTACCATTATTGAATGAGTTATTTGTTTATATTTTCAATTCACTGAGTCATGTTTTACATTTCATACTATTGTTTATTTTATATGGGGTATTAAATGACTTATTTCCCACAAGTATAATGAATATATTTCAAATCATGTTATTTTAATTTATATTTCATGGTAACCCTCTTCTTATCTTCTAATTCATATGTTACCATTATTTTATGGGTTTCTTTTTTAATATCAATTTCATATAGGGGTTATTTTTAAATGATAATCCATCTAGAGAATATAATACTCTATATTTATAAAACACCCATAATTTTATTCTACTATGATTACTTTTTGGTGTTTCATATTTATCCTCACTTTTTAATTTCACTCTTAGCTCATTATTTACCCAGTATAAGGAAACTTACCCTCCCGCTTCTTTTCATTCTGTATTCTTCCTCTTCCATGACCATATTGTTTGGATTCTTTAATAAATATCCTTATCTAGGAATAATTAATTGATTATGGAAATTTTATGATAATTTTACCTTCATTAAAAGTATTAATGAATTTTTTATTTTATTTTTCATGTAGGTAACTTTCATAATAGTATGAAAATAATCTCTTTTTTATGTTTTGCAGTTGAACACATCCTTCCCCCATAATTTATTTTTTCTACTAAGTTTCCAATTGAATTTTTTTTATAAAAGAAATTATTATTATAATAGTTTTATAAAATATTTATATTCATATTAAGGTTTTAAAAAAATCAAGAATTGTATTTCCAAATAAATTTTCCTAATTCTCAAAAAAAGGTTTCTCATCGAATTCAATATCATTTGACACAATTAATTATTGATCAAGAATATTCATTAAATGAAACAATCCACCTTGTTTATCTTTATGTATTATGAATTTTTCTTATCTATATTACGAATGACCCATCACCTATTTTTTGGTTTTCTATCCATCCATTGTATATAAATATTATTTTCCTTCCGATGTATTTCCTTTGTATGCAATGAACATTTATTACCTTTTATTGACAGGTTTTTACCTAGATCACATACATAGATTGATTCAAGAAATTATTGACTTAACTATAAAAAACATTATATATATAGGAATTAAATTTCATATACCTCATAATATTAATTAAATAGTTTCTACCTAGAAAGTTAATAAATATTTTCAGAAACCTATTTATTTGTAATCCGATTATCATTTTATGATTATTGAAGGAATTATTAATGATTTATTTATGTGATTCCATTTGAAAAGGATATGAAACACATTTTATTCCCACAGGTTCTTTATGATACAATGAATTATTTACTTCAAGTAAAACAAGTGTGTATGGATTAATTATGCATGGGCTCTTATATCTCCCTCAAACGCATCAGTTAAAGACTTTCACCTCTTGGATTATTTATACTGGGGATGAACATAATTGCTCAAAAGTGTGGGGGAATGTTTTTGACTCATAAAGGTGATGATTCCTTGTGATAATGGTTGTTAGACATTTCAAAAGTATTAAGATGTTATTCTATCATGGATAATATTTATTGACTAATTGTTTGAAACCATTTATATTCTTGTCTTATTCAATGTGAATAATTATTCCATGATTCATGAATTTTGATCTATTATTTGTTTGGAATGATTTTCGTTTATTATATATTTATAATTGTATTATTTACATATTCTCATATTATACTCATTTGATATCTTTAATTGTTATCACTTATGTCTACCCTTATTGGAAATTGGAGCTCACCACTTTCCTTAAGATTCAATTTTCCTTGGTCATGAGGATGAGTATTACTTATGAAAAATATATAATGGGGGATAGTGTTGTTCAATTATAGATAAATGTTCAGAATTTTTATAAAACAAGTAGTTTATATAGCTTCACCTCAAAGATACTAATCCTTTTATTCTTTGGATTGTGTGTTTTCTTTTGAGATGTAATTTTTAACTTTGGGAAATGATTAAATAAAAAAAATGTTTAGATAGGGTTTCAATATATAAAATATTTGAGATAACATCAAATAAATTATAAGTGTATTAAATTAATAATATATCTTCATGTGGAAATATGTAAAATAGTACTACCCATATCCATGTATATCATTCCCTAAGAATGACACTATCATGATTCCCATACAATAAAACTATCTCTAAAATAATCCCAATAACACATCCCAAGTATAATTCATCTCACATCAGAGTTCTTAATCCTATACATCACTCAAACTAGAGTTACTAATCGAAAACATTTTCCATTTATTTACAAAATGGGATTTAATTTCTTCTATGCTAGTGAAGAATTTCTATGGTCTACCTACTAAGTTATAACATCTTATCCCCATATTTAAATAATATTATCCCAACTAAAAAACCATACTTCGATACAACATTATAATGCCCTAACATGGATGGCTTGTATGTTAGTAAGTTAGGGGATCCATATTTTATATGGTGTTCCTACCCTTATTCCTGAATATTCAAAATATTAATGTGGTATTAAGAGAATTATGGGGATATTATGCCCTAAAATATAAATTACAAGGGTTATTCCTAAATATAGAAAACAATTACCATGATCTACCTGTATAATTAATATACCAAAAACCTATAGATAAATAAACATTGATCTGAAATGAAATCCCTTAATCTATATTATAATATAAAACAATATACATTATGAAAAAATATATAATTAAGTAACAAAGGAAGATGAGCTACCAAACATGTATCTTATGAATAAATAATTAATGGGGTCCGCACTAGATGATACATATATAGAATGATATGAAAAATTAAATAAATGAAATAGTATCTAACCCAACTCAGATGAAAATAAACTACCAAATCCCCATCCTATAATACCATTCCCTTCTTAATCAATGAATCTATATTCGATTTGATACCTATTCTTGAAAGAAAATATGAAGGTATAATCATGTATATTGAAGAACATATTGTGTATATTGG
The DNA here is from genome assembly GCA_963277665.1 of Viscum album. Classification (NCBI taxonomy): domain Eukaryota; kingdom Viridiplantae; phylum Streptophyta; class Magnoliopsida; order Santalales; family Viscaceae; genus Viscum; species Viscum album. The sequence continues at coordinate 818,191,306 of OY728162.1, forward strand.
TCAGGGGAAGTCTAACATCCATATAGGATTCCCCTAATCACTTTAAAACATTTAGTTCTAGTGATCTGTTGTATGTGCATAAAAATATTTGAATTATACAAATGAGTGATTTCTGAAACTCACCCTCTCATAATCATAATCTATCCATGCATATACAATCCCATAATTTCTCGAAAACATGGAAAAATTACACATGTACCCTAATGACTCATAATTATACAACCTAACTAAGGATAGATCCCTTCTTCACATAATTGATGGGTTTACCATCCTCATGACTCAATGAGGTATGATGCCCATGTATCTCATACAAGACAATGTGACCCCAATATGTCCCACCCAAAATCCATGAAAGTACACTCATTAGAGACCCACTAGACTTCTCTCAAACTAAATATTTATTAGTATTCCGTAATATTGGTTAGGAAGGTATGAAATATTAGACACCCATAGAATCTCTAATTACTATAGAGTTACATTAAGAGAAAAGGGATAACAAGAAATAAAATTTAGATAAGGCAATATAGGATTCCTTTGAATTAAAAAATGTCTATGGATTTGATACCCTAATTCTGGGAATGATTGATCACCATGCTTAGTTAAAGAGGAACAAACAATTCATAATATTTTAATTAACCTACTTCTGAGAAAGGGAGGAACCATTAAAGGATGAATGGAGAAATTTAGAGTCTTTTCTCACCTCTCAAATGTCAATAATGTTCATTAAAACTAAAATAAATCCTATAAGCCTCACCTGATATTCTATAACTAGATATATCTCCTACCCATTAAGAGTGATCTCAATTATATTGGTAATAACTTTGGGAATACTGAAAAATGACAACACATGCATAAGCATAAAGGTGAGAAGATTTTTGATGAGGGTAATCGTACCTATAAAGGACTATTGATCTATATTATAGTTAGAATCCCTCTCTATAATCCAATCAATGAGACCATAAAAATTATGTATCCTCACTCTAGTCATTGAAAAGAGGGAACCGGTGTAATTTATTATGAAGGTTTATTTTGGAGGTACCATTCATTTTTAAATGAGTATGGAACACCAAGGAGATAATATTTAGGATATGTAGACATGACCCTTAGACCAAATAATAACCTGAAAACTCCACCTCTCAGATGCGTTAGGATGTCAAGAAAATTATATATTTAGCAATAGATACCCATGAGAAATAGTATAATGTATTCAATAAAAATTGGTGACAGATAATTTTTGGACAATCCAATACTTCAATGTCCAGACCACACTTTTAGTGAATAAATCATTCAATATTTTACTAAGGAGGTGTTATGTAAGGATGAAGATTTCTGCATATAGGTGGCCCCTTTCTAGATCCCATCAGATGATTTAAGGAATGCGTATTTCTTCCACATGAGTAAGATAGATCATGATATTAATGAAAATATCTAAAAGATAAAGTCACATGACAACCCAAAAAACTCTTATTTTCCATAATCCATAAAGATTAAGCTCGATTTTAGCCTTCAAAATGATTTTCCCATGTTTATTCTCACCATGATATTTGTTACAATAATTTTATAATCAATGTACTAAAACATATCTTTGGTGAATCCTATAACTCCTTGATTTCTCATATCATGAATAAAGTCATGTTTTTATTTAGAGATCGTGGCTGGGAAATACAGTGAGATTCCATAGTTCAAAACATCTCCTAGGATTTTATATGATAAGTTTCAGATAGTGATAAGGAGATATTTGATAAAGGAGTTTGGAATTGGAACCATTTTGTATGGGGATTAGTGTGGTGGAATATGTGAATCTAGGAAGGGTACCACCATTAAGTAGACCATGATTATAGTGACAAACTGAAATTTAATTACATACTAAGGAAAAAAATAAATAGACATTGGTAAGTCAATATGGATTATATAACCGTCTGAACTACGGTCTTCGATATCTCCCCTAACATACTACTCTATGGGGAAAGATTCATGAGTATTTTTCTGGTTTTCTTCAATGAATCATGTAATGTTGGAAAGATTGGAAGAGTATAATTCCCTCCGGAATTTACTCTCCTCATTTTCTAGAATATGACCAATATGTATACATAAAAAACAAGATACCTATAAAAGGCCTATATACTTTATGTTGCTGATGATGGAACCATCCTCTATTTATAAGTTAATATTCCCAAAAATATATATATTATTTAATGTATTCATGGAAATAGGTTTTGTTATCATCAACATAATTGAGAAAGAGGGAAATTGAATTTTCCCAAGCCTTTAGTAACTCATTATCTAGTCTAGTTTCTATGTTTTTTAGTTTACAAACTAGGGGAATATACCTTTTTCATCCCATTGGTCTGGATATATTGAATCCAAATAATCAATGTCCTTTTCTATAGAATCCATGCTATCAAGATTGTTAGTTTTCATATCTGACCATTTTAGGATGTATTCCTTCAACTACCTGATTTTTTTGGAGAGTCACTAATGATTTCCTATGAACGTATCTATGCAATGATAATTTCATGTAGTGTATGAACTATCTATCCTAAAACTATTCATTAGAAAATTAGTATATTTGATAATAAAAATTCAAACTTCCATATTTTAATAATAGGGGACATGGCCTGATAGGTTATGAGTCCCACGGTCAATTAAAGAAGAAGAAGGAGATCCCTCAAAGATTGGATAGAAACATATCAATCATACCCCATATCCATCAAATACTATTTTTTTAATAAATTGTATTGATAACCTAAATTACCAATTTCAATAATTTTTTAGATTGAAAGAAAAGTGATATAGTCTATCATAACCTTTCTTGAGAATATTTTTTTACTTTTCTGCCGATGGATCAGCTATGGAATTAAAATTTCCAACCATGGAATAATTTTAGTACCCATAATAAATGTAATATAACTCTATAAATTGATATTATCTATCATATATTTCACACATATAATAGATGATTGTTAGATGGAACAAGTATGTTAGAAGGTATACTTCCATCATAATGAGAATAGGGGAAGAGTGAATCATATTCAATACTAGATAATTATTCTATAAAATTCATTCATCATTTCCTATCATATTTTCCAGCATTACATTGTTTATACATACTATTTATAAAAAATTATCAATGACTTTACTTTGTTTTTGGTTCATGGATAGACATAAGGGAGACATGGTTTTTATTGATCTCATTGGTTAGGAAAGAATGTTTTTTAGGATCAAAAGACTATAGTATTCTAAATAATAAAGAAATTCATTGATATAAAGTGGGATATTCCATTCAAGGTTTGATAGATTTTTCATTTGAATTAAATATGGTTAAAAAAATGCTTGGATCCATGGTATGGATAAGGAATAGATATTTAGATACTTTTGGTGGGAGAGAAATTTAAAAGAACAACATTTTCATTGGACAGAGGCTCAACATTTTTTGGGGAGAATAAGGTACCAAGATCCAGTGATTTGGGAGTAAATGCTTGGTAGATAGGATGAGGATGTATTGGGGGGAATGAAATGGATATGTAAATGGAACCCTACCCCTTTATTATGAAATATTGGGGCCTTTAGGGGACCGAATGTGATGAAGAGAAATAGACATAGTAACAACCAAGAGTGGGTAATCCTCAGCAGAGCAGAACTAATCCAGGATTTCATCACCTCTTAAATCCACCACAAAAGGGTGGACTAGAGACCCCAACATATAGAAATTATAATTATCTTAAAGTATTCTATGGAAAGATCCATCTATTGAACAATCTCATTCAATTAATTCCTAGGAGGAAGAGGATGTGTAAGGGTAGTAGAAATGGGGAGAGTGTGGATGAGGTCTATATCAAGACAACATGAGGGATGATACGTGAGTGCTTGGAAGAGGAAGGATACATCTAGTGAGGATCTCAAGAATCCATAACCACCCATGCTCTGACAGATCTTATCTAAAATGTTGATTCTAAATTACCCTATGAATTGTAGTCCTTGAAAAATTCTTCGATGGATCCACAAAAGATAAATTTATAGAGAGATACATGAGAACAAAAACTAAAAAGACCTTTTTTGAAATAGGTATAGATAACTCCATCCAAACATAGTTTCAAAATACCTATTTTATTCCCAATGAAATCTTGAATTTCTAGATTAAATAATGGAATTGGAAAACCAGGGATATGAATCTAAACTACTATTAAATGAGATTCACTACCTTTTTAAAAATCTATTGACCAATAAAATAGGAGGAATATACACCTTATTTAGATCCATGCCCCACTGGACCAAGCTAGAAAAAAAAATTATCCAATGAAAAAAGAGATATATATATAAGGACTGTCAGTTCAAAATGGTAAGAGCAGTCGATGTGTCATGTCCCTAGGAGTCTATGAACTACTTGAAAATCACCATAGGAGACCTATATTCTAAAAAAAGGTTTTAAGGTACCGTTTATGATTATTCAATATATAATCTAAATCATATAGATACATTTGAACAAATTTGATCCCATCAAAGCAATCCATATCAAAAAGAGCATGCTAGATTAGGTAGATATGTGAGAATGTGAAAGGGGAGGGAATGATTGGAGGGGATAATAGGGTGTACTTAAAATATCGAGGGAGATAATAATAAAATAATTATATTCCAACACTTGGACCTAGATAGGGTCCATACCAGTTTTAAAAAAATGAGGAATATATGTTGAGCTCTTAGGGATAGATGATGAGTTGGGAATCCCCAGCTGAGTTTTTGGCTGAGGGGCCACCAACATTGATAGATGTGGGAAGGCCCATAGACCTCATGTTGGGGAAAATATTATTAGTGAAGAGGTACCAATCATTAATAGTATTTTAAAATGATAATGAATTTCATAACATGTTCTCAAATATGGGGTAAATATCACATATTAGCGAAAAAGGAATAACATGATAATAATCATGGTTAAAATAAATTATATTTACCATTTATATATAATAGCCTAACTTGAAACTCTCACCACTCCTCTTCTCATATCACAATTCCTCACTAAACATATCTCACTGAATACCCATAGAAAACCCCTAGCTCAATCCTATATATTTTATGTCATCATAGGCACTGTCTCGCACACCATGATTGTACATCTCCTTACATTCACACTATTCAATCATATCATATATAAAATTAGTCCCCTATCAAATTTTTTGATATGTTCATGGTTGTACCTTAAGTGTATTAATAGAAGGAGGTATGTCACATATATCTAATACATCTAGAAATCACCAACAATGTGTTAGATATCATCTTGCATAGATCTGTATTAGTTGTCTCTCTATGTCTTGATTACCAATAGAAGGATCCCATATAGAGAAATTCATATCCCAATTATCTGAATTACATAATATATAAAACCCTAAATAAGATTTAAATTGAATCCCAAAGTTTAAATTCAAACACTATGGTTATCCAATATGTTATCTATCATTGGTAATATATCTCAAATAAGGGTTTCATCATGTGTGTCACATTTTTTGGATTTGAGGAACCCTAATAAAGGGTTAAATTCGGGTATAGGATAATGAAAACGTTTTTCCTTCTTACATTTTTATCTTCCATTAGTATATTTTCCCATCATAGAAGGAATTTTATTCAACCTATTTTCATGAATAATCTTTTCACCCAACCTCCCCAAATCTCATGAGTTATTATAGTATAAGTATAGAATATAAGGACTCAGGTATTTTTCCATATTCACCAAAATATGATAATATTAGTGTCACAGACCAATAATATTTTTATGTGATGAGATAAAATAATACTCATTATTACACTGCATGTTGTAAGGAATATTTCACTGATGATCCTATACACAAACCATTTCTCCCCTATACTCACTGATTTGGGAAAACACTTATCAGTTTAGTGACTCCTCCTATAAGGTGCACTACAATTTATTATCTATCATACAGTGCTCCAAGAAGTTCTCAAAATGTTTATAGAGAGGTGGGGATCTCCATGATATCATGAAAAACATATCATTGTTTATCTTTAATTATAGAATGATTCACTACTGAACACCAAGTATGATATAGTAATAATTATCCTTGCCTAGTGTGACCAACACCTTAAGGAAAGTGATGATTCTTTCCCAAAATATATAAAATAAATAGAAACAGTTCTTCCAGTTGAGGATAATTCCATACTATAATTATATGATTTCTTTATTCATTTAATTAAATATGAAAGAATAATTATCCTTGTCATTTCAGCCTTCATCACATAAATTTCATTGCATATGATTGATGTTATTCTCTCAAGGATGGACTTCTTCTCATTCCTATTCTTCTTTTCTTATTCTCCTTCTTATATGAAACCATATGTAGTGATATACCTCTTTTCATTCCTTCCTTTGGTATACATATTTATAATGAATAATAATTTCATTTATATATCACCTCCTTTTCTCTATTCTTATTTTGAAATCACCATAATATCCCCATGATATATCCTTCCATAATTTCAATATCAAATTCTCATTCAATTTATCTCTTGAGATATATCTCATTCAAGAATTTATAATTCCCAAACCATCCAATTATATATTTGTTCACAAATTATATTCCCAATTTTTAGTATAAAAACATTGAGATTTTCCCCTTTTTTAATTCTTAAAAATCAAAATGAATTTGATTATAACTCATGAATATTATTCTTTCACAAAATGAACAACTTACTTATATTTTATACCGGGTTATAAATTTTATATTATGATTTATAATTCACACCATAATGAATGTCAAATTATAGCATAAAATTTTTATTTATAGTGAAATTGTAGTTCACAATTATGTTTTTAATTTAGAATCACCATTCTAGTTCACTTTACTTGAAATATATAGATATATAAAGGTATTCCTTAAAATTTCCCCACTTTTACTTCTAAAAAATTTCTTCAATTATTTTTTTAATATCCTCATATGTTATGTGTCATTATTTTGCAAACAACTCCAATAACCATTATCAAAAAATGATATACATTCACAAACTTCAAACAAGTCATTATAATTAAAATATTATTTCACCTATATTATCAGTAATTATAATAAAAATTAAATAAAAATTCCATATAAGGAATTTTCATTCATGACACACATCTATAATGATCAATGGAATGAATTCCATGACTTGAAAAAATATTTTAAACAAATTTATTCATTTAACCGTCCTTAAAATATGTTGTTAACAAATACAGTACATAATCACATAGTTGAAATATTATCCTAGTTTTTATTTTTTTGAAAATATTCTCTTGAAATCCTTCATGTTCTTATACCTAAAAAACCTTCAAAACTAATTTTGAATATTAAATGCATATCCACTTTCTCCTTTATCCCCCTTTTTCAATAAAATGAAAAGGGTATTCCAACTTCTATATTCATATTTAAATTTTATTTCCTTATAATTATGAATTCCATGGATGTTTCCAATAGTTTTTCATTTTCCCCTTTATTAATATTCTCCTTGTAATTGTTGTTTAATGGTCCTTAAAAATAAATTATTGGGGAAATACGATTTTAGCAGCCTTTATTTTATGAAATTTTGCACCCTTAATATTTCTATAGAGATAATTATAGTATTTATCAAACATGTAGTTTATATTACAAATTCCCTTTTCTCTATTAAGCCTAATAATTTTTCCTCTAAAACCATATTTTTGTTCTATCCCCTGTAATATCAACCTTTGTATTGATACAATTATTTGTTGACCTATAAGTCAATTTTACCTCTTATTTTATTTCTAGTCTAACTATGAACTAACATATCTTATTCCCTTAAATCCTCGAATAATATAAAGCTTAGAATAATTTTTTTTAAATAAAATGGATTATGGTATTTGTTTTTATTTTAGCCCCCAAATATATTAATTCATGAGTTATTTTTCAAAAAGATTTAATCAGCATTCCCCGATATAGATTAATTTTAATTATAGATAACAATGAGTGAATATTACCTCTTTGAAATAAATAATTTAAGACTATTGTGTTAGATATTGGTGTATTAGACAATAAATTATTTTAACCATCAAAAGATTTCTATATCACTCAATTATTTTCAGAAAAACATAAGCATCTTTAGATATTATTTTTCATCAACCCATCCTATGATGTTAACCTCCCTTGAACCAATCCAATAGAATATAAATGGTAAATAACTAGGATTGTGATTCCAAACACTTGTTGAATCAATTGATATTACTTTTTAATAATAAGATACCAAGGCCAATTGAACTCTATGTTCTTTTATTTTTCACATGTCACTTCTCTTATATATGACTCTCACTAACCTTTGAGTATTCATCACCAAATCCCCTTATATTTGAGCATCAAATATTTAAATAAAATCTACTATGGGGATTATATTATTTTAGAATAATTATTTTTTAGAAGATTTTGGAATATGATAAAATTAAATAGTTGATAACGATTTTTATTATATGAAAATATAGACATGAAATTCATTCATATAATTGATTCCTTTTATAAATATATCATTGTATTATTAGTGGTCTGATTCCACTAAATTAAATTTTTAGATATCAATATTTATAATATAGTTTTAAAATAAAATCACATGTTATTTTAGGCATGTCTTTGAAACCATATAATATTTCATATGAGGCTTCTCATCATGTAATTCAAGATTAAGAAAAAGAATTTGTTTCAATGTGAAACATATAGATCTATTTTTGAAAAAAAATAAAATTGGTTTCAGGACACCATATATTGAGTAATATTAGGTCTTTATCTCCTTTTTTCTTGTTATATACCAAATAATACATGACATAATTATCAATTCACTTCTTTAATTTTTTTCAACTTTTACTTGATCTAACTTTATCTCAAATATATGTCCTTTATTATAAAATACACATTGTGGATCGTATATAACCTATAATTCTTCACCACATAAAATAATTGTTATAGAAATTTAATAACCAAGGAATATGGGTAACTCTATCATCTCTCATGGATTGGAATGTGGATAGTTAGTATAAAACATCCCTTTTCTTCTCACATTATTCAATGTTATGGTAGTGGTGTATCTTTACATGACACCACTAGTAGGAACCTAATTTTTCTTGTATTGTTTTAAATAAATCATTATAATTATACTAGTCTTCGTATTCATTGTGAGACTAATACCAATAGTACTTATTTTATCTATTGAAACAAAATTTTTGCATCCATCATTTCTACACTTCTTTATCCAAGTGAATACATCTCCACCAGTCTTATTTCCAGGTATTATAGTGTTATATATGATACCATAGAATAATTATATATGCACTACTTCTTTAAACGAATTAAAATACACTATGAGCACTACTATATAGGGAGAGTCCTTTATTACATTCATGTTACACTTTCTCAAAATTTTAATAACATCTTTCCTTTTCTTCACATAGAAATTTTCCACTTTTCCATCAAATATTGTAAAGATCGAATCTCTAGAAACCCATAGCTCATAGTTATATTATTACAGTAGTAATAAATGTGAGAAATCATATCCAAAATGAATGTATATTTTAGTAGTATTTGTAAAATTGATACCTACTTGAATCTCACATTACATTTAAAAACACAAAATACAAAACATAATGAACTAAAGTATTATCTATCCTTAAAACTCATTAAATGATTTATTCATAGTTACCTATGTAATGGAAATAGAATAAGGGTGATCTAAAATGATCACTAAGTGTTATTTAAATTAAAATCAATCATGAGTAAATAAGACATAATAAATATAGTAAGGAAATAAACTGAGAGCAAATTCCCTTTAATCAAAAACCTGATCATGAATAATAATATTTTCGGAATAAATTTTGATCAAATAATTACATATGAATAATAAAACATGCATGAAACTTATACATGTATATAATAAATTTTAAAATAATTAAATGAACATTAATAACTAAACTCATAATGACGGAATACTATTAATTCTTAACACCTGGATATCATATATAAATGGGTAAGACCTCAACTAAATACCCAAACTAGTTGATCTCATGAGACCTAATGATGCCTTGAGGGGTTATAACAAGGTATAACCATTAATTACTGAGTAAAATTCATTTATCATAAGAAATGGGGTAAAAATAATTCAATACATAATCAATACAAGCATTCGTATTGGAAAACTTGTATATGAAATATTAATATTCCTCGGTAAAACTGATCATAGACCATCCAGATAAAGAATAAGGATGGTATCATTAAAAAATACCCCCATTATATTATAAGTAAAATAAATGGTTTTTTAATGACGAATATAAATACCATTAAATTAATTAAAATTATTAATGAGGAAAATAATATTTTTTCCTTTTGGAATGAGTTTTAAAAAATTAAATTTTACATAATTTTAGGAAAAAAATTTATTTCAAAATAAAATTTTACACTTTTAATGGGATATTCAAGTCATTGATTTTTCATGATATAGGGAAATTCTATTCATGTCGAGTATGTTATAATAATAATTCCTTTAATTTTTTTGGTAAAAAGTTAAAAATTACCTTGTCTATAATGAGAAAAAAAGATTTATTAAATAATTTTTTGAAAATGTAAAACATGGGTAAGATACCTATATTAAATAATAATATAATTTAAAAATATTCTTTCGAATATTTTGAGTAAAATATAATCATGGAATAAAATGATTCCCAAATGAGTAGAAAATAATGTTGCTTTTTCTTCAAAAATATTCATTCAATATCTAGAATACTTAAACAAGGAATATGAAAAGAAAAATTATAATTTTTAGATATTTCATGGGAAGAATAAAATATAATGGGTTTAATATAATTTTATAAAATAATTTTTCCTGTTTAGACTTAGACAATAACAATATTGAATAATGATGAGATTGTGAAATAAAAACTTACCACTTTTGTAACTTTTGAATAATAACCTCTAATAAAGAAACAAAATAAAATGAGACTATAAATACCATTAATATAATTTAAATAATGATATATAATATCAAAGGGGATGTAGATAAACCAAATAAATTTAAATAGGTGTATAATAAAAAATATTTCTCAATGGAATTGAAATTGAGATGAAATTAATTACAATGATCACAAAGTTAAAGCAAGAATTAATCAATGAAATGATCATGTGTTAGAAATTTAAATACATATAAAATTAATATAAATACATCATAAATTAACAATAGTTCATTAAAAAAATAATCTTATCATATAAAAAATAAAGAGGTAATATAACCTAATGAAAAAAAATTGACTTATGAAACCCCTTAACACATGGTAACCTTCTAGTCAAATACCCATGGATTAAATGATTTCGATTGAAACTTAAAATAACCTTAATTTTTTATCATTCATGATATAAAATTTAAAAGTGATTTAAATTCACCACTAAAGGTAAATTAGGTACATAACATCAAATCATGCCTCAATTAAGAGAAATTGAGATGGAATATTTTACATCAAGTATGACTCACCACACCTGTTCTTTATGTTCATAAATAATAAAATTATTTTAATTATTTACATGATTAAGAATATTTTTATCATTTATTATTACTTTTATTTTATTTATTTCCAAGTTTTATTTAATTACATAATCAATTAGGGTCACATAGGATGATTTGATAATATTCAGTTCGTATACCTAAAATGAATTTGGTAGTTTGACTATGGTGAAAGAGATAGTTCTAAATTAAAATATAGAATAATAATCGTGAAATAATTATAATTTATATACATCAATTATACTTTTAAAAACATGTATGATATATGTTTATGAAAAATGGACAATGTTACAATCATATAGATAGTAAGTCAGATGTACGCATTATTAACATTTCTATTTTCAATGATCATGATAGAAATAAAATTTGTATTATTTAATTTTTATGGAATTATAATTATAACTAAAAAATCATATAATTTATTTAAATATACTTATATATAGCACTCATTTAATGTCGTTATGAAAAACTTATCACTTCACTTTATGGAGGTGATAATCCACGTGTATGCACGAAAAAAAATTATCATTTTCAAATAAATAAAAATGTAAGAAATTATATGATATATTATATTTATATAATTATAAATAAGTCATTATTATCATATATATATTAAATCAATCTATAAATTAATTCATGTGCGATGCTGATGGAAATCGAATTAAATTAGTTTATGAGGTCGTAGTCCCTGATACAAATGAATGACGGGTTCATTTTACATTCGATGGAAGAGGAGGTGGATATAGGGTATTCCAATATCATAAAAACAAATCAATATATTATAAATACCATTTTTATTATATCATCATGTTTTAAAAATTCTTGAATTAGATGGAAGAAGAAATAAGACAAAAATGATCGGTTAAGAATGATGTTTCTTCTATGGACAACCGCTATATGATTATACCTAAATCCTTCCTAGATTGGATTTATAATTAAAACAAGGCCTAAAGGATTTATATAATATTTGAATAATTAATTTGGGTAGTAATTTTACAAACTAAATTTTTCTTGAAGTGTGAAGGAAAGAGTAGAGCAGGTTCTCTTTTATAAGTGAGGGGAGGGTCACTTTTGGAATTTCATATAATATTAAATCAATATAAATTATTGCAATTAGAAAAATGGATCTAAAAATATATATTTAGAATATAGGATTTGTATGCGATTAAATAATATCAGAAAAATAAATTTATAAGTCTAAATTATATTTTTACCCTTATCTATTTGTTTTAACTCAACTTAATTCCTTTTTACAATTACCATGATAAATATGTTATTACTCTTTTGGGGTCAAGATATTTACTATAAAATTAAAATTGGATAATAAATGGAACATGTTTTATATATAAAACCACATACCAATCACATTACTGAATATAATATTTTTAGTAATTTTAAATCACTTAATAAAATATTATTTCTTAGAAAATATCATTAATATATTTTTGGGAACTAGTCATTTAATTTGACTTTGGAAAAAACATGACAGAAATTTCATTGTGTTATAATAATTTAAAACATCACTAACATGTTGAACTTATCTTAAACATTAATGTAGCCCAATAATTCTTTCGAATTATATTACATTAGGAAATTTTAAAATCATTTATTTTTCTGATTAATTAAAAAAATGTTGTGTCGGCATTGCGCAAGAATTTAAGGTAATTATTTAATTACATGAAATTAGAAACAGCTTATTATGATATAAATAAAATCATATATATTTAAAATTTTTATTTATAATAGATCATAATTTTTTCCCCATCATAAATTTTATAGATATCAAAATCTAAAATTTTACATTTATACCTTTATATTTTACTGAATTGTTATAATGGAAAAAAACAAAATAAATATGGAACCAAGTGGCTATATATTAGAATATTTGATCAAAATTATAAACCCCAATAATAAAATAGGATAATGGAAAATGTTAGGGTCAATTTTTTGTCTATATCATATTATTTTTAACCTTAATTATAATATTTACCGTTAATGTGGTGACAATTATATACTAAAGTTTCTATTAATAATGACTAAAACTTATTTTGAACTTATTAAATAATATTAATTATAATAATTATAAATATTTAACCCATTTTATCAAATTAAATTTATATAAAAAGTATAATTTAATTTAAAATAAAACCCTCAAACTCGATGAAAAATGGTTTTTTGAAAAAAAATACATTTTAAGTATAAAATATTTTTATGCTATATACGTGTATAAAATTTATTAAAAAGTAAATAATTATATTTTTTAAAAAACTAATTAAAATTTAAAACGAATAAAAAATATAATTTATCTTTTAAAATACATGAAAATAAAACAGAATTTTGAATAAAAAATAGTATTATTCCCTATTCATATAAAAATCAAACTTTTCAAAAAAACCTCAAAATTTCAACGTAAGATAATTTTGATATGATGATTCCAATAACGATATCCTGTATTTAAAAAAGATAATAAATATTTATAGAAATTAATTATAATTTATTGTCATGAAAATCAATAAAATCTATTTTTGAAGAAAAACTATTTTTGAGGAATAAAATGACCTTAGTAAAAATAAAGTGATTATTTACTATGAAATTTTAAGTAAATTTATTTGCAGTGGGGAATTTATATATATTTCATAAATTTTTTAAGCCTATTCATACCCTTAAATTCGATGCCTATGTTATAATAGTTATATATAAATAATAAAATTTCATGGTTTGTATAAGCCTGGTCTTGCATGTTTTATACGCTATCAAGAATAGTTTTATTCTTAAAAAATAATTGGGTGTAACAAATAAGGCTATTGTGAATGCTTCATCATAGATTATAGGTGAACTTTTCTTTATACTCCTTGTGTTTCCTCTAAGTCAGTGAACATATTTTCTAGTATTAAAATGTTATTCTATTATAAACCATTTCATTATATATTACTTGAATTGAGGTATTCATTATAACTTTTAATATTTACATTATACTACAATGAATCTCCCAATGTCTAGGTATAGAAAATATTAAACTTCTCCCATAAAAATCATAACTCATGTGGTATCATATTATTGGGATGTTATAGTAGTAGGTGTTCTTATTTTATTGATCATGTCTACTTCCAAGAACATACACATCATGTGTCCTAATCTTCAGCAAAAGTAGAAATTTTAAGCTACCTTATTTTTCATGAATCATTTTAAATAGTTTTACAAGAATATTCAGTTTCTTTATATATTCTAAATTTTGTATTTCTTTCCATACAATTTTTTAGGAATCCATAGATTATATTATTAACTTTCTTCCTTTGAGGAACTAATATCTATTTAACAATGATCCTCTTAGCTCTCTTCTTCAACTGGTCTATAGAATTTTTATAATTTGAGGCAGGTTTCATTCCATAATGTCTCCATTACTCTTATCTTCTCATGATAGGGTATATATTTTCCTTTAACACCTATTTTATTTCTATTTGAAATCTCTATTAAAAGTTTTTTTGAGTATATTATTTTTTAAAATTCAATTAAACTCATCAAATATATTAAAAAAATGAAGGACACTTCAACTCTCTTGAGACTATTGTTCACCTTACATAGGTCTTCCATAAATTCAGGATCCATATCATTTATAATATTCTATTTATCAACCTTTTCATGTAATTATTAAATCAATTATTATTTTCTATATGATATTTGTTTATATCTAAAACATGAGTGATAGACATGTCTTCATCAAAGTTACACCTTCCTTTCAATCACATCGAAGAATATAAATTTTATGATTTACAATACCCCATCAAACCAATGTTTTTATCTGATATAGAAGTAGATATATAATTTGTTACTTGAATTTTAGTGTTATAATTTTCATGAGATGAATTTTTGTTCCTCGTCTTATTCCTTCCTTTAGAAATGAGGTATTATTTATAAACATTCATCACTAGTTCCTCATCTTAACTATTTTTTTAATAACCATTCAACACTAATTTTTTCCAATAAATCATCTAACTTCATCCAAATATCCTTATTAATATTTCAATGAGATATCTTCTTGAATACATCTTCTCTCATGGTATATTTTAATACATTCTTAGTATAAGCATCAATCCAAAAAAAAATTATATGATACACTATTACATTCATAATTCAAAATAAAATTCTATCAAATAAAACATATTATGGAATCCCAAAATATTATTTGAAATAATTCATAAATTCTATATTCTATGATAAAAATTTATTTCCATAAAAAATTGGAACCTTATACATTGATAATAGGTGACCTATAATTCCAAGAACAACAGCAGAGGTTGAACTCCCAGACATGACCTTTAGGATCATATGCCACCTTTTGGGACCTAAGAAACCCTAAGTGGGGTGATTTAAAATATAGTCCAATTAAACTATTTTAGTTATTATTAAATTACATCCATTTAGGATCTAGTTCTTGTGTTATCATGAAATGGGATTATCTTATTTCATCATTACTCCTCTAACACCTCACCAAATGTCAAAAGAGATTTCAGTAAATGTAAATTATACAAGGGCCCGAATAATTTACTTGGTTTTCCATAAATTTTTATCTAAAGAACACACACTATAAATTTTTTGATGTTTCAATAGATAATGGAACTCATTTTCATAATAAATATTTTAATGAGAGTCACAATAACTATCCCAAGGACACTTCCACTCCTTCCCATTCGTTCATTGCTTCAGTGAATGAATTATGGTTTCAATCACTCTTCTCTCAAGACATAAAACCCTTACCCTACACGAACTACTTTGATAATATATTCCAAACATTATAGGAATGATGATCTCTATATGATAGGTGTGGTAAACATAGACTTGTGAATATTAAATTCTAGTTAGATGTGTTGTTGAACACGAAGTATGCTTCACTAATTCTCAAATCTAGATGAGGCCAGAACTTAATGGAGTGGGTTTAGTCTTTTTATTCCTTAAATCATAACCGGTTGAGGATAATTACACATTATAATTATTTTTTTCCTTTTTCCACAACTTAAATGAGCTTCAGTAACTTTATTGATTCATAAATCCGTTTTATATGAATTGTACTAGATACAATCAATGAAATTTTCTTATAGATAATTATCATAATCTTCTTATGTCATAATAGATATATAAATAAACTAATTTTATTTCCTTCTTTTGATTTATATATATGAAAAGAACAATAATTTCATATATCTCCCCTCTCCTTTTCTCTATTTTTCATATATAATAACCAACATGTCCACATGAGCTATATTTCCATAATTTGAATATAGAGCCCCCTATCATTGTCTCAAGGTGTATGTCATTCATGTATTTATATTCCTTGTTCCATCGTATTAAATATTTTTTCATAAAATAGATTATTATATTTTTTAAAATGGAAGCACTAAGACTTTCACCATTCAAAATTCCTCCAAATCCTAATGAAATTATTCATAATCTATAGCCTTTAACACTTCCACTACATTTGTAACTCCCTTCTATATTTTTTCTAGGTTTATCAATAATATTTTAAAATTGAAAATTCACACCATAATCTATGAGGCATTATAGTATGGAACTATCCTTGTATTGAAATAGTAGTTGATACTCCATATTCATATTTGGCTCCTCTATAGATATATTTTTAATGTTTATTCTCTCCTTTATAGAATATAACAAATTAATATTTATTTATTAACATAATATTGGAACCTTGAATCGAGATATATCATTAATCATGTTTTTTAATCCATTGAATCACAAAATAAGAATCATATTATATAAGGTATTAATCCTTATAAATATTCTCTTGGGAAAATATTATTCACAAAGGCAAATATCATATAAATTTGAATCCAGTATTATAAAACCAAAATAATTATGATATAAACTTGATAAATATAATTAAATATCTTTGTATTTTCTAAATATTAATCTTATGGTGTAATATATAAAACCTATATAAATTTCAAACATTCACAAGGAACTTCTTATTCATTTTCCAAATTTCAGGTAGAAAACTAATTTTCATAATACTTCAAAGTCTTAAAAAATACATATAAAAAACTTATAAAAAATATACTTAGCCAATACTCAAAATGTGTCTTATGGTATCTTCTTAATGTCCTATACAAACATGGAAGTATTATAAAAATTCCAACATGTAGAAACTTTCAAACTCCATCCACCAAATTCTTATGAAAGAACAAAAGTCTTACAAAATTATAAACTTAAAAAAGTTTTTTATTATATAAATAAATAAAATTATTTCATAATTAACATAAAACACTTCCATCATACATAATGAAACCAGAATGGATGTAAAATAGTCCCTATCATATTTTGATTCATGATTCACCATTTTAATTCCATTAAGTTGATATATAAGAGATATCAATGTGTTACTTTTCATTTACCCATTAGTATTTATGCACCATTTCTTCAAATCTTCCATTAGAAACCACATATGATAAGCATTATACCATTAGAAATAACTCCAAATACCATTAAAAACAACCATGAAAACATATAAAATCCATACAAGTCAATTTAAATCAAATAATTTGTTGATCTATATTTTCAAAAATGATTATAAACTATAAATAAAAATACATATAATTCATTTTCATTCATCACACACACCCACATAGATCGCTGGATTGAATTTTTCTACTTGAACCTATATTTCTAAAAACATTATTCATTTAAACATCCTCAATGTCTATTGTAAAAATAACAAACACTTAACCTCTTGGTTGCAACAGTCACTGTATCGAAGGCTACATACCGGACCACTCTATCCCAAGTTCCCTAAGCCAATAACTCTCTAGAGAGAACCCACACTACACTAATATAAAATAAATTGGGGAATATCATATCTATTATCTTATCACTATATATATACCATGTATTGTTACCCCACTGAGGTAACTAGACATAAACCATCCTAATCAATCAATCAAGTAACACTGTGATAACCCATACACAATCAATTATGTTCCATCAAGATTCACCTTATAAGGTACTAATGAGTCCAATATCACATCATGAATATCATCACATTAATAAAACCAATATCAAACAATGTTAAAACATCCCTTCAAATCCCATGACTTAGTATAATTCATTGGGATAAACTAAAAGTACATGACTAAATCCCATCCCATTTATTATTACAAAGACCCTATAGAGTTATTATAGAAATAAACCTAGTCTATATTTTGATCCACCTAACCAACCTATCACTTAATGAAAGGCATCATATATTATTATTATGTCATCATGAAGTATTTATAAAATATATATGATGATTAGGAGACCATAAACAATGAGTATCATAAAATTTTAGTAGATTTTTAAAATGGAAATGATCTCTCACATGGTCAAACAAAATAAAATATATTATTGAAACGATCCCCATGTATTTATATTAAAACACCCAAAAATTGATTTTATGAAACATCTAGAAAATGGAATCCCATTCCAACATACTCACACTTTCCCCTTATCTAAAATATATGAAAAATCCATTGGAAACACATAATTATTTTGAAATAGAATTTCAATACAATATTTAAAAAAATTGAAATTTCAACCAACCCCTCCTCCATTATAATTCCCATTAAAAATTATACAAAACCCATTAATTACATTGAAAAGGTTATAAAAAATTCCATTGAATACTATCTTTAACCAAATCCAATTTTAATTACATTTTAAAAATTAAAACCATATACCCTGTGAATGATAACTCACACAAGAAAATGTGTCCATAAAACAAGATAATAACTTTTTTGACAAAGTTAGAATCAAATAATAATTTATAAAGATATAAGACACTTATTTTATATTAATATGATATGAAATTATCCTATTTTTAGGGTGATATCAAAAACTTTCATGAATCAATTACAATAATAACACTAATAATAAAAAATAAACAAATTTTCACCATAACATAAAATGAAACCATAATATAGAGTATACCTACATCTACCATGTGATCTATAATAGAATTATGATCTCAGGAAATTCTTTGAAAACTCAAATGAGAACCTATATCATTATAAACACTAAAAACTCATTCCATGAATCCTTTAAATTGAAAAATCAATAATTCTATTACAGTATCTAAACTCAGTAATTGGTTTCATAGTTTGGATCAACAAAACAATAAAGGTTGGTATAACCCCAACACACATTTGATCCTAAACCATGAAAAATAACTATTTTATAAACTTTAACCAATTTCTAATCTAATTCAATTTAATCCTAATCCTTAAAAAAGTACACCGGTAAATATACCTAAAGATAAAATATATTATTCTGAAATAATACATTATACCCAAGTTTAGTTTATACATAATAAAAAAATAACATTCATATAGATTTAATACTAACATACTCTTGTGTAATTACTCCAAAATTATTTACTAACAATATAAACATTTAGAGAAAAGGAAGGTGGCAAACATGGGAGAAAAAAAGAGGAAACTTATACCTATAAATGATATGAAAAATAACAACTTAAAACCCCAGATTGAGAGAGAAAAAGTAATATAAAGATAAGTGTAGGTTTGGATGCCCATTATTTCGGTCATCTGGGATGAGATATTGTATGATCCCACATCTGGATTGGTCAGAAAATTCAGAATGATTTTAAATTTTCTTTACTAGATGGGTCAAATTTTAGATCAAGAATTGGTATTGAATTATGAAATTTGTAATTCATTAAAGTGTTTTTTGAGGTGAGGAATGATTTTTGGGAGGTATCTCGGGTTTTTGAATGTGATTTGGAGGCTTCCAATTATGTTTTTGGAATTTTCATCTTTTTTTTGAGGTTAATATTTTCGTATGAATGGTTTAGGAGAAAAAAACGATAAATCTTGACGCTCAAAAAGGTTTTCAGTTAATTTTTGAAATGTGCATGGTTGAGATTCATGGTTATATCATGGTTTAGGGTAAACTGTGTATAGAAAACGGAAAAACTATGTTAGGATGATGACGGTTTGAGGCATAGTGTGTGGGTTCAACATAGTATTAGAAAAACCTTGTGCTTAGTTGTGGTAGTTTTCCATGTAAATTTATACAGTTGGATCATGGTTTGACAAACCGTGTTTCCAAATCATTATGGGGAGTTTTCTTGGAAGTTTTTAATGGAATGATTAATTAATAGTTTGGAAAACTATGCAGGAAAACTATTTGGTGTACCAGATTTCATTAAAGTGGCGAAATGGCCAAATTACACTATATATTTTTATCCAAACCACCATATTCTTTCCCTATTTTCTGTGCATGAACCAAGGGGTTTCCAACCCCATTCCTCCTCATCCAACCCCTCTATTTGGTGTGTTTCATTGAAATTTTCTAAGAATGTTTTGTGATTTTTCTTCCTCTAGTGACATCTTTTCCTCTTATTCTTTCTTATCTTTGATTTTTGAGTTCTCTGGTTTAGTTTTTGTTAGCAATTCCACCGAAGAATTTTGGAATCATCCATCTCTCTTGGGGATTATAGTTCTATTTCATATAGGATAACCTGATATGACATCTGCATATCATTGCATAAAATTTTGTTATGGTATCTATTCTTGGTGAATTTTATTCTATTTTTCTATATATATATATAATTTATTATTGTAATGGTATTTACTCTTATAGATTTACCCTATAATGGTGTCAATATATCTGTGTGGACCTCCCATGGAAGTTTTATGTAATTCTAATAAGGTGTGAATTCCTTGTGAACTTTCTACCATTATTCAAAGCTAGGTTTTATTCAATTGATTAACTATATTAGTTATAATTATTTAATTGTTGTTTCTTGGAATAATATTAGAGATTATATGGTTGTGGAGAGCTCAATTGGATGTCAAGGGGTTTATATGGTATTTTTGCGATCTTTGACAAGTCCGCCATACATTAGGAATGTTATAGAAATATTCTTCAATGAGGTAGGTGGTCTATGAGCTATACTCATAGTCTTGATAGTTTATTTACATTTTTATATGGTATTTTATGTAAATACCCTTTGTGATGTGCTTTATTTCTTAGTAAGTGAATGTGGGTGGGATTTAAATTGATACCTTAAGCCTCCCATAGATCCTGATTGATCCATTGATGTTTATAATACTGAACTTATGGCTTCCCTTAGGGTGTTACATTTCATATAAATAGTAAATTTTTTGTTTTGAAATGGTATAATGAGTGGGTTTATATCTTAACTTAACTAAGATTGTTGCTTAACATGATTAAATTTTCATGGGATACTTGGTAAGAATTGGGATTAAAATTTTTATAATGTTTTAGAAGGAAGAATTAGGATGATTTTATGTGATTATTTTTTTTAAATTCATGTGATATTCTTGGAATTTTTTTAGCCATGTGAATGGGTTTTGGACTTGGTTTTGGGTGTCAAAGGGGGAAATATCCATTTTTAATGGTTTTTGTTTTAAAATGTGGGTTTTTTCTCTACGTGTTTTATAAAAATGGGTTATAAATAGATTTAAAATATATATTTGAAATAGGAGGGTGGTTTCCCCCTTGGTGAAATTCCTTGATGAACCTTTTAATGATTTTTATAGAATGAAAGGCTTTGAATTTTATTTACTGTTAAAGGTGTATAGGGACCTTGGTAGATGTTTAATGGTTTATGTGCCATACTGAATTTTTAGGAACCATTTATGGTAAGGTTTAGGGATAGAAGACTAATTCTCTACATCCACGGCTTAAGATAAAATTTTTAATCTAGGAACCATGTGTTGCATAAATTGGGGATGAAACAATGATAATCTAGATCTATGGTTTAGGTGCCAGACTAAATCTCTATGAATCATATATGGAATTGTTTGGGGATGGAAGATTAACACTTTGAACCTATGGTTTATGAAGTGCATGTAGGATCTATCCATGCTAGTATACTATATAGAAATGAATTATAAACTTATTATCTACATATGTGGTTTGAGGTCTTGGATTGATAATCCTCATTTATGGGTCAGCCTAGGCTACTACCCTTGGACAACTAATGTTTTTTTGGGTACCTGGATTGATGCACCAAGGAACAATGGGTTAAAGCGAATTGATTAAAGGATTCCCATGTTATATAAAGAGTTAATCCCTTAAATAATTTGGTTCAATCTGCTAGATTTGTTTCATTATTTCTTGGTTGGAATGAGTGTCTCCTTAGAAACTGTAGGATAGTGTTTTATTAGAAAAAATAATGTTTCATTAGGATGCCTCAATATTTTTAATTTTCTATTTGGTCTACAGTTTATCTTCATACACTACTTACCTGAATGATTTTTTTAGACACTATTGGTGGGAGTTTACTGAGCTTTACAAGCACCCTTCTTGGGATACCACTACACATGGGTACATAGGTAGCTCTCATATATTTGTTACAGGCATAGGTTTTGGCTAAATCCCATTTTGAGTGTTTTAGGATCAAGAAGTATGGATTATATGGTATTACAATATTAGAGATCAGGTATATGAAATTTCTCAGAGTTTACATTAGAGTCTAAAGTATTTATTTTTAGTTATTCACCTTGTATATGTGTGACTAGACCAGTGGGAGGTCGATGTTGTAAGTGTGGAATTAATTTTTAGGCCATTAATATATTTCATTTTATTTTATAATTCTTCTATTGTGTTTGATTATTCATTCCGAACACTCTATTTTGTATGATGTTTTGTTATTTACATTTAGTTATGCACCATGACATGAGGGTATAGTCTCCTCACTCTACTACCTAAGATAATTTCTACTAGTTAGAGGCATCTAGAATATAAGGAGGCATGACAAAGGTCATGTGGTGAACCTGAACAGGGAACTTCTTTAGTGTAATCTATATCTGGACATTTTAAAGTTGTATCAGAGCTGTATAATTTTTTATTTAACTACTATTTTTAATTTTTTAGACTAGATATATTGGAATATTTTGAATATTGTATTGGATACTACATTGGTGTGCCATGAACACCTATTTCAGTAATAATTCTTTGTTATCATGGTTGTGATTTATGTTCTTGGTTTGGGATGTTATGGTTTAATATGATCTTCACTTTGGGTGATGCATATTGTTTTATATTTGATGGTTTATGTTGGATTTATAGCTCTTTTATCATTTTCAATAGGCCTATGATTTGGTTTTTCCCTTGTAATATAGAATAAATAGGTTTCTCATGCATTATGTTAGGTATGTAGGATCCACATGTTATAGGATTATAGTTTGTTTTTAATGTACTTCCTTTTGAGGAAAGTTTCTATGGATATGTGGTGAGACTAAAGATGATGAGGACACTAGTGTGGTCCTTGAGCACAGTTAGTACAGTGACCTTGGTGGATCATAAATGGCAGTTATATTGTTTTCAGAACCTTGTGGGTGGTCTTTGTTCAAAGTTGGTTATGTGTCCTAGTCCTCTAAGGGGAGGTCTGATGTAAATATACTCAAAGAGGATGGGTTTCCTAGTTACGGGAGGTTGGTTTGGATTGTGATTTTGTATCTGTATATGAGACCCAAAATGGGTTTTTTAACATGTCGATGTTGAATGACAATTGTATTGATGTTTTTTTGATGCCCCATGATTTGTTGACTTCTGTCAGTTAGCATAATCCTAGTTGGTTGGACCTAGAATTTTTTCATGAGACTTAACTAGTGGGGCTAGGTGAGAAAATCCTAGGTGACCTTTTTTCACATGACCCCAATTTAGGGATTTAGTGCTACATGAATTTCAAGGGTGACCTGTTAGAGGAGTTGGCTGATTTGTATGTGTATTTTTGTTCACAAATAATGGGTGGATGTTTTGGGATTTGGTTAGTGTTGATTCAATGGTGCATCTTATAATGGTTTTAAGGCATGTTGGACGATTTTTTTGAGAGGATACACTTGTTTTCTCGAGATTTATCTTTGTGGGTAGTTTCAATAGGGGAAGGGTTGTTTTCATCCCCAAATCAGGTAATGATTGTGAATTTAGGATGTGAAAGGAGGTTATAAGAAAGATTTGTAGTGCAGGAGGATATCTTGGGTATGTGGTTTCAGGTGTGTAGTTTTTTTAGGTGATGAACATAAAGGTTAGTTATACCAAGTATATTCATAGTAAGAGACACACAGATCCATCTGGTTTCTTTGAGATGGAAATCATTTGTATTGTTGATTCTTTAGTAGTGAATGTGGTTTCTGAGGGAATGATTAGTTGTTTTCCTGAATTGGTATGCTATAGATTCATCCTCTAGAATATGGTGGGAGCATAAATATTCTTAGTGTACTTTTAAATGGTGATCAGGTTTCATGGGGTCAAGTAAGTTGTTTTTAATGGTGAGTTTCCTTATGTTTTAGAAAGCACCAAGGGTGATCTATGCTAGATGAGATGAGCATGAACGAGTGGAATGTTCAGTGGATAGGTCTTGTGAGCCTTTGTTTCTTTATAAATGACCAACTAGAGTCATAAACACATTTTTTAGTTGGGTTATCCTAAAATGTTAAATTTTTATGTTTTAATGTGATGTTTGATAAATGGGCATATGGTGTTGCACTATGTCATTTGACTTTTGGATAACACTTTATGGGAGAGTATTCCCGAGTTTCATGAGTTGAGTATGAGTCCATGTGTAGGTTGATAAATTATGTGAATATGATGATATTATTTTGGGAAGGGAGGCCCTGGGCCTTTGGATGAGTTTTAAATGTCAATTTTGATACATTTTATAACAGAAATGGTATATTTGTGGTGGTATTCATAAATGAAATATTAGTGTAATATCAATCTAGAGATTATCATGTCCAAGATCTTAGCGCAATCCTATTTACACAAAGTGGGAAGTTACTATATGACTAGATAAAAAAAATATTTCTTGTTTTGATGGAGGGCCTCCTTGGAGTTGGTTCTCATGGAATGGTGAAAGTGAATTCATATGGGGGGTGCACTGTTGGACATTGTAAGTCCTATTTGTAGACGTGAATGTTGTGGGTACCATTATTAGATGTTGTAAATTGGTGATATTCGTTGTTTTGTTTTTTCTCACTAGTTAGAGTGTAATATCCATGCACAATTCTGGAGTTAGGAATATTTGGAATGTGGACCATTATGGTTGGATTTTCTTAAGAAAGTTGGTCATAATGATGATTTTTTGGTGGGGAGTGATGTGTTGTAAATAGGGGTGTGGCCCTCATTTTTGAAGGATATGTTTTTTAGTATCTAACCATGGATCAGTCATGGTGACATTGTGATGAAATTGAGGAATCATTGAGGTGTGTGGTTAAATTCCCTATAAAACACTAACAGGAAATCAGTTGTAGTGGATGACCAAGCCAAGCATCATCTATGGGATTAAGGTATATCTGAACATTAATATAAGGTTTTGGTGTTGGGATGTGTAATTGGTGTGTTAGATCATGAAAATTATTTTGGGTCAGTGGAGTATCTGACTATGGAGTCTAGCTAGGAGTCGATTATGTACTACTTTGGGTTTGTTCAGGCGATTGTGTTACTTCTATGAGCATTAAATAATTGTGATTAGGTTAGGATAAAATGATCTAAAAGTTTTATATGATCAATTTTATTATTATTTGGACAAGGATATACTAAATTAGTTCAAATGTGAAGCATGTTCAATTTGGATTCTAGTATGACCTCCAACTGAAAAACTAGTTCATTTTTTGTTCATTCTTTGGTGGCTCGTATGAATCTTACCCAGTTGGATTTTTATGAATTTTATGGGTTCTAATGATGATTGGTATTCTATGGAATTTTAGGGTGTAGTATTTTGGGAAATAAATCATGTTCATGGTGGGAGGGAGAGCTCATGTTTCATTCATAATTTTATGATAATGAATGTTTTATGCATCGAACGTTTTTGGTTATAAGATGAATAATATGGTGTGGATCACCATATCTCCATAAACAATCATGTTATGTTCTATTCAATGTTTACATTATATGTTATGGTGTAATAATCATTATGTTGTTTTATTTTTTGAAATGAGCATTAGCTTGGGGTTTTGGCTAAGTGAGGGCCTTGGGTTGGAGGTTGTGCCTCAAAGGTGCTTTGAGCTATCGAAAGATGAATGAGGTTATTGGTTAATGTATGGTGATTTATGTAGGTAGGGTTGTGTATATGTGATACCATAAATTATTATAAAGGATGATATTAATTATGGTGGGTAGGTTGTAGGATCTTCTGTCCCAATGGGTCAAAAAGTTGAAAAGGATTTTGAACTTTCATTAATGGATGGGTCAAATTTTGGATCAATACTAGGAATTGAATTGTACATTTTCTAATACCAAAAAGTGTTTTTAGGTGATAGATGATATTTGGGATTTATCATAGGTGTCTGTATGGGCTTTGGAGGGATTAGGTTATGTTTTAAGAGGCTTCAAAAAAATTACCCAGTGCATAGTTTAGGAGAACCCATGAGACACCTTGATGCTCAGGAGGGCTTTAGTTCATTTTGAACTATGTAAGTCTGAGTTTCATGGTTAGATCAAGTTTTGAATTAAACAATTTGGGATTAAAGGAGATAATGTGTGAGGTTGAGGAGGTTATATGGAATGGAACACATGATAGACACGGTTTAAGGAAAACCATGTGCCTAGTTGCAGAAGTTGTCGAATATGGCGAACATGGTTGGAAAATATTTTGACCAATCATGCAACCAAAATAAGAGTGGGTTTTGTCTTGGATAGTTATAACCATACAGTTATAAAATAGTTTGTAAAAATATGTAGATGATAATATTTAATTAAAGTGGTTGAAATTACTAAAAACCCCACTTGGTATTTTTAGCCACTCCACCCTCTTCCACCCCCATTTGGTGCACATGAACCAGAGGGTTCCCAACCACTTACTCCTTCACCATACTCTCAATTAGAGGTGTGTTCATGGTGATTTTTTTTTCATTTTGGGTGATTTCTCTTACTCTTGTGTCTTCCTTTGTGCTTCTTCTTGATTCTCAGAGAGTATAGAGTTGTTAGGTCTTTGTTTTGTTAGTCATTCAACTGAAGCATGGTGGAATAATCCATCTCTCATGGGGCTTTTGGTTTTCTTTCATAAAGGATAACCCAAGACGAATTCCACACATCTTTTCATAACATTTCATTAAGGAATCCCTTATTTTTTAATTTTCTTAAGTTTTACGAGTTAAATTAATTTAGTTAATTATTTTAATGTTATGGAATATTAGGTATTTTCTCAAGACTGGTTTTAGGTGTCCATTATGGAACTCCTATGGCAGTTTCATGAATTTTAAATAAGTGTTGAACACATAGTGATTTTTTGATATTATTCCAAGTTTCATGGTGGTTAATTAATTAATTATATTTTTATAATTAATTAACTGTTGTTTCTTAGAATGAGTTTAGAGTATGGGTGGTTTTATTGGATTGGTTTAATTTTGATGGGTTTTTATGAGATTTGGAAGGGACTTGGAAAGGTCATCATGCTTTGGGAATTATATGGGAAGATTCATGAATGAGCAAGGTGGTCTAATAGACTTATCTGTATTCTTTACAATTGATTTACATCTGAATGTGTTATTTTTTGAAAAAACCTTTTTTGGTGTTCCTTCTTCCTTGGTAATTGGATGGATGAGGGGTTGGAATTTATACCTTAGGCCTACCAAGAATCCCAATGGATCAATTTGTGTTTGTAATACTTAACTTTTCACCTCTCAGGGGGTGAGTCATTTCTTATAAATATTTATGTTGGTAATTAAAAGGGTATAGTGAGTGTGTTATGTGTTTAACCCATTTATTTTTATTGGTTGAATTGATTAAATGGTAAATGGATACATGGTATTACTTGGGACTAAATGTTTCAAAAATGATTTAGAATGATGAGTTGGGATGATTTTATGTGTTGAATTTTCTGAAATTCTTATTAGGATCTAGGAATTGTTATAACCAAGTATATTGGGATATGAATTAGTTTTATGTTTCATAGGGGGAAAGATACATTTGTTAATGTTTATTGTTTTAAAATGGGTTTTCCTCACTAAGTGGTTTATAAAAATGTGTTGTAAATGGAATCTAAATGTTTATTTGCAATGGTTGTGTGGTTTCCCCTAGTGAAATGACTCGATTAATATTTTAATGATTTCAATGGAAATACATGATTTTATTTTATTTTGGACTTTAAGGTTCATATGTAAGATGGTAACTGATGAATGGTTTAGTTTCCAAACTGATTATATAGGCATTTTAGTAAACTTTATGGTTTGGGGATGGAAGACAAATGTTTTGCATCCATGGTTATGGTGCCTGACTAACACTCCAGGAAACATTTGTGGTATTATTTGGTTATAGAGGACTGATGATAGGGGTTTTTGGTTTAGGTTCCAAACTGATTCTATAGGAATTTAGAATTTCATCGATTCGAAAAGGAAGACTGATTCTTTATATTAGTTATTTAGAGTCAAGCCTGATGGTATATAAACAATGTATTGTATGGTTTGGGGATGGTGGACTGACACTTTGAATCCATTGTTTAAGTATCCGACTAAGGATCTAGGAACTCCAGTATACCATATGGAAATTTATTGTGGAATCATACTATGCATCTTTGGTTTTAGGTGTTGGACTAATGGTCCTTATCCTTGGGTTAGGCCAAACATATGATCTAGGCGCACTGATGTTTTTTGGGAACCTATATTGATTCTATATGAAAATATTGGTTAAAATGAATTGATTAAAGGATTACCGTTTTATAGAAAGTGTTAAACCCAAGTTGGATATTGTTCAGACTACTGTATTGGTTCAATGCATGTTTGGTTGGACCGAGTATCTCTTCGCAAACTATAGTCCAGTGGGTTACTGGATAAACTATTATTTCTTATAGATGGATCTTTCTTTTGAATTATTTATTTACTCTATAGTTTATTTATATAAATTTTTTCCTTGATTGGTATTCACATTAAACACCATTGGAGGTGGTATACTCTATTTTACTCACATACTTATTGGGATTCCACTAAACATGCTTACCCAATAATATCTCATATGTTTTTTTATAGGCATAGGATTGGCATGAAGACCTTGTTGAGTGTTTCATGATCTATCATGATTGTTCAGATTTTATTAAAGTACTAATGACCAGGTATATGACATGACTTATAGTTTCAATTATAGGTTGATGTGTTTACTTTCAGTTTTTTACTCTGTATATCTACGATCAACCCAGTGGGTGATCGACTCTTTATGTGTTACATTCATTTTTTTGTTATGCCATTTCATTTTATTAAATCATGCTTTTGTAATGGTTTTTTAATATTTTGGTATACTCTAATGTGTATGATGTTTCGTTATATTATTCTATTGGTACACTCACATAGGGGTATAGTCTCCTCACAATACTACCTAAAACCACAATTTCTAGCTGGTAGCCTCTATTGTATGAGGAGGTATGCCTATAGTAATGTGGAAAACCATCCAAGAGCACTAATTCAGTGAAATTTTTGCCATGAGGTTAAAGAGATCATCAAATGGGGAGTTAGATTGAAACCCTAGAAAATTACCAAATGGATGCCTTAAAATTTTAAGTAGGCCAACTTGGTACCTGATCACACTCTAGAAGGTACTTGGTATATCCTTGGTGAGAGATCGATAGTCCATCAGTCACCTAGTATCAAAACTAGTGGAATAACTACACTGATTACGTCATTGGGTACCCAAAGGTTCTAAAATGAGTACCTCATGGAACACAATAACCACCTCTCTCCTTTAAATCATCAAGCACCAAAAAAGATGACATTAATAGTTTTTACATATCATTGCACCTATAAACTACATTTTTAATCATATAAACATATATATAACTTCCTCTTTCTAATTTTAAATTGAATATCCAAAGTCATCAGCTTCCTGAATCGATTGACTATATTTATATTCTGAAATCATCATCAAAAAAATTCATAGGAGATTAAACATAGTTTTATTTTTCATAGAATATGTTAAAATTGTTTTTATATGATTTATATCAAATCAAATTACCTTTTGTAGATTTAACCTAGATATACTTATCCTTTGTATGGGTAGATTAGTCCCATATGACATTTGAAAACCAGAAGGAGAAGTTAATGATTACTTTTTTCTTCATCTGGAAATATAAGGAGTCATATTTTATGTCATGTATGTTACATATAAACTATTTATTGGATATTTACTGATATATTAGGTAAAGATTATCTATAATGGGTCCTGAATGTTATGTCCCATTGAATTTAATTATTCCACTCTTGTACTTGAGCTTATGATGGTAGTGTTTTCTCTGATGCTATGAAAACATTATCACATCATTGATCACATTTTTTCCTAAAAAATCATAAGATATTGTGACATATATTATCTCAGTGGTATTTTAATTTTCATTAGTAGATATGATTGATGTTATTTTGTTATTATGACATTATGATACCATGCACTCTGGGTAAAGGAAATGCACTAGTTGATTCCCTAATTTTGAAGATTCATTATGATGTTTCTCTAGGGGTAATGATGATTGGATGATGATAAAGTAACTTGAAACATTATATCTATATATAATAGAAGTTAATAATTGATTTTTATTATATAATATGATAGATAATTTTCCGTATTTCTGTAGGTGTAGGAGGTATAGTTAGTAAATATTTCCTTAGAGGTTTTGATATACCTTTTCATCATTAGTTACTCTCCTAAGGTATGGTATGTGGATCATTGGTATTGGTTTTTTGTTTAGGAAAGATTTTTTTTATGTTGAAAAAAGGAAATAAGAATCTAATATAGTTTTATACCACACTTCTAGTAATACATACTATTATTTAAATGGTATGTGATGCTTTTATAATTTAGTTAGGGTGGTTTGGTATTAAAATTTTCGGGGACAAATTCATGTCTCAAGGCCTTGTCGGTCAAAGGATGAATTTAAGGTAAGGAGTTTCACTAGGTATTGTACAACTTTAGGGTGTTCCTTGGTAGAAATAGGATAATATTATAATGGATTTCATGACCGATCTTCCTATAGAATTGGGTGGATGTGATTCAATTGTGGTGGTTGTAGATTTTTAATGAAGTTAGTTTACTTATTGGTCATTAAAGAGTTATGAACAATAACTTCTTTCGAAAATATTTACATGGATTATTTTGTGAGGATTAATGGGATCCCATGGTTGATCATTCTAATCAATACCCTTTTTTACCTAGAGTGTTTGGAAGTGTCTACAACATTCCTCTATCTCTATGTTATGCCTTAGAGTTTCCTTCTATCCTCAGATATATGGTTTGAGGGAGTATATTATACCAATGATAAAAAGAAAATTTTATGTTCATGTGACCTTCATTTTGGAGGTTCAAGAGAAAATTATTTTCCTTTTTCTATGTATTCCTATAATAATAAAAATAATTAATATATTGTTATAGTTCTATTCAATAATTTTTATAGGGAAAATTTGTAATATCCATTTTTGTATTGAGGTTAAAGATTTAGTGAATCTCTGACTATAATTGGTACAATTTATATTAAAGAAAGCACAAGTGATTCATGAGTAGTTGAGGGCTTCTCTCGGATGTCGAATGTGGATCAAATAGGTGCACTAAGGGATTTGAGGTCTGTGATCATATAGTCCAAAATATTTATCCTCTTCATGTAAAAAATGATTAAATAGAGGCAGTATGATTTATCTTATATTTTTCATACCTTTTGAGATGTTTTATAAATTCGTTGAGGTAATGTATGACTTTTCTATTAATCTATGGATAGATCAGATTCATAAATACTAATATGAATCACACATTTATAGATATTTTTTTAATTAATATCACTTCACTACATGAGGAGAGTTGGATATTTATTAGGATACAATATTTTTGGAAAGGTATGAAGTGATTTAGGATTTTTAGGAGAAACTGTTGCGAGGATGCACCATTCATTTTGGATCATATCTATGGAGACTTGGTGGCATAGGTAAATGTATAAATGAGTATGATTCATAGATATAGGATTCTAATGTGGTATAAGTTTTATTTTTCATTAATTTTTATATTGTATATATTTTATTTCTTATGTATATATATAGAGTTTATATTTCCTTTTTACATTGTGTTTAACCTTTCAAGATGGAATGATCTTTTCGTGAGTGGTATCTCCTTGATTGTTTAGTTTTTTTGGGTGTTTTTTTGTGATGTTTTAGTTTTCATTATCATTGATGATAATCATTTAGGATGTATATAATATAGATTCTTGTATTTTACATGGTCTCTACAATGTGATATTGAGATATTGATGGTGGTGCACAAGATCCTCAACCCGATTGGTGAGGACTCGACAAGTGCATCCAAGAGACCCAAGATCAAATCCAGGTGGAGACATATTTCCGGTAATATAATTGTACTATAGCAGTACTGGTGTAGTACTGGTGTAGGTACTGTAGCGGGTACTGTAGTACGCACTATTCAGTTCTGTAGCAGCTGGAACTATTCATCCATCTAGGCCTCTAAGCCACCAGTTTGGTCCTTGGGTCCTACAAGGATTTCGGGCCACCAAAGGCCATCGTTCTAGTTGTACATCAAGGACTTTGGGCCCCCTTAAGCCCTTAGGGCCACCCCAAGTCCTTCGGGCCACATGATGCAGATGTACTAGTCAGACTACAAGGGAAAAGGATTCAGATGAGGATCAGGGTATGCATATTCACTAGAGTAGAGCTAACTGGAATTGGAAGAACGAAAGGTTATGGCATTGCCATCGGAACCAGGAATGTGAAACTTTTCATAGGAAAACTATCCGACTAGTCCTGCAAAGGTGGAGTACAGATATTATGACATATGGTGGGGAGGATCAGTTCCAATTTTTCATGTCTGGTTGATTCCCTCTAAGATCGTCGGGTCATGTAATTTTCTCTAAGCCTTCTAGACTTGTTAGGGTTCGACCTCACCCCTTGAAAGGTGTATTATCAAAAATAAGAAAAAAATGAAGGCCTATAGGCCATTCTGACTGAGATATTGATGGTGGTTAAATAGAGTTTATAAGTCGTTTGAGAGTGAAGATATGATTTTTCCCATGAAGAAAATCACAACTTGGTTGGCCTTTATTATGTAATTTTCAATTTATTTATCTCATTGTAATTGAAATGTCCTTGCCTGGGTTTCACTAAACCAATTCTTTGAGTTTATTCATCATGAGGCCTCAACCACACCTCCTTATAAGCTAGAGGTTGGCGGCTAGTAGTGAGGCCATAGGGTGTCAAAGTGGGGAAACAATTCCATCGTATCATAGTTAGAAAAATAGAAGAATTCATATGTATCATACATAGTTGTAAATAAATGGAGTATAGAAGAAATGAATAAACTAAAATAGAGACATGATGTAATAATAAAAGAAAATTCTATAAAAGTATATACATCTATGTCGTACATATAATATTGGTCACCTAATGGGATGACCTTATAGATGCATAAGTATAATAGAAACTAAAATAAAAGTATTGGTATCTATTAATTCCTTTGATCCATACCCCATACTCGATCTACAAACACATTCAAACTACACCATCCTGATCAGAAGATCCCACACAAGTAGCTATACTCAGTCTTGAAACATTGGGCCTCATCCCTATCCACATGAAATAAAGTTAAACCTGAAAAACAGACATAAGGTCTACACATTAATTGAGGTTCACATGTAGGGGTTAGAAATAATCACAGTAGGACACCCCATTGACTAACCTATAAATATGATGAAATGAGTACATGTAAACAAAATATAATCATCCTAGTCAAGACTCAATCGAAAAAAATAACTAAAGGCAATAACATGAAACCACAGTCAAACCCTATGTCTCTGGTCCCAATCAAATAGAAAAAGTGCTATCATGGATATCCATATTTATATGTGTATACATGCATAGTACCTTACTGATACATATATACATAGATATTAATATTCATTAGTACAGTGAAATAAATAACATAAAAACCAATATAGAGTCAATCCTTTGGTTTGTAATATGGATCTCCTAAACATCCTGTGAGAAGGGAATTAATATGATTGTTTTTTTATTCAAGTTTCGTATCATAAAGTGGATCTCTAGGTCTCAAATTCTTATAAAATATTACTACTTTTCATCACCATAAATGTTTCTGAGAAATCCATGTCCCCATAGGGGGGATACTCATCCTAACCATGGGTTTAACCATACTAACCTCTAATCACTGCAAAGAAGGATTCATGGTAAGTACATCTAAAAATCCTGTAAATGTCCAAGATATAGATTCTATTCTATTGATACCATGTAAATTGATTCCAATGTCAGAGCCCTTGGTCCCGGTCCATAGGCGGTTATGACATTTGAAACCCAGGAGAACACTATGGGTCTAACCCTTATAAAATATTTAAGGAAAACTCACTGATGAGATGTCATTCCCACTTATCAAGATCTATATTTGGTATTCGTAACCGACTTTAATCATATGTGATAGACACCATGCTAAACCAACCTAATAATGAAAAGGGATCACAAGCTTGATTCCAAAGAGAACATTTAGATAACCTCATCATATGAAAAATCAAGGAGACAGTAGTCATCCTCCATTAGCCATAGGTCAAGGATAACATAATCATACTCTATATACCAAAGTTTGGGGAGATAACAATCATCCACTGATAATCCCAGGTTGACAAAAGCATAATCATTCTCATTTAATCCCTGGTACATGGAGAGAATAATCTTCTTCATCATTTAACCACTCGAGGTGAGAAGAAAAATCCTCATAAAATAGGGGAGGGTAATCATCCATGAATATAATTACTATGGACCCACTTCCTGTATATCATAGTTATTGAATCAACATGGGGATCCTAGTAAGAACCTCTATAAATCCTAATAATCTAACAGTCAAATATACAGCTCAGCAGCCAAATCCTAGGTAGTACCTCTGGGTATACCAAATAAATATAAGAAGTAAAATGGATCAAAATCAAGATCCCATGAAATCGCTTTTAGGAATCCCAAAGGAAAATAAAGATGTATCCCATAAATCTCATCAGCCTCTAACCAAGAATCACCTTTGATAATCATCATTTCATCAATAAAAACATGTGAATAGATAAACTAAATAGTGAGGGTGGAAAAATTCATAAACCCAACACTACATCCATATCCCCATAAGATTCCAAGATCATCATGGGGTCATATGGTGACATCGACTACCATCTCTACCCAAACCCAAGGTACTAACCCATGGTTGGGAAAACATCGGGGAACCCATTGGGTCGCTCATGTCAAAAACAAAGCAGTATCCTACTTGGTATTGTTAGTGGAAAAGGTAAATGGTGAATCTTAAATGGGATCCTCAAGGTCAATTCATAATCTAAGTCATCCTACATGGGATCATTAGCTATAAGGTAAATGAGGAATCCTAAATGGGACCCTCTTACGGTAAGTAATAGTGGAACCCAACAAGGGATCCACATAACTATAGATAAGAAGTGGCGTCCTTCTTGGGAACCTCAGAACATGATACAAAGGAAGAGGAATCCTATATCGGATCCTCATAATGACATAAAAGTGAAGGATATACTACTTTGTATTCCCTAGATCAGCGTGTAAGTGAAGGAATCCACAGGGGATCCATAGCACAGTATAGAAGATTGAGGCATCCTACATGGGATCCTCAGAACTACAAGTCTCATATCCAATTGTTCCAGAAGGACACATCTCTTATGGTATGAAACTTCAATGAAAAATAATCAAAATAATATGTCATAAGAGATGGTTTATATCCCTCATTAGGTCAAATATTCTCACTCTTAGGAGACAACTATTTTCAACTATCAGAGGAAAACCATCTTCATTCAATAAAAAGACTGTAATTCAACATAGGTGTCCTCAAAAACCCCCCACGTGTCTTACCAACATGATCTATGTGAAACAATACTCATAAAGGACTACTCAAGGGTCAAATTATGACTCCCAGTAAAAAGGTAAAGAAATTCCCTAAAAGGGTATCAAGGGAGGAGTATACATTTTGTGAGTGTGTGTTCCATGGTACATGGTGTGTACCCCTTTACTCCACCTGGGTGTGTACCTCTTCCATTACATGGTATATAAAATCCCAAGTACATAGTGTGTTGATCAAATACAAGGAATGTAACCTACGTAGGGTACCTTACCATTTAATTCACATGTCTTGTCCATGTATCTACTTTGGCTATGTACTAGTACATGGAATTCAATCCACGTGGGGTTTGGTCATCTAGTCTACACGGTAAATGCCACTTACACGTGAAGTATATCCAGATACTCATCAACATGGTTGATTACCTATACATGGAATGTATATACCATACATGTAATGTAGTTCAAATATCTCATCTTCCCTGAATAGGAAGAACACACAACATGCATTCCCTTATCCACACACCATGTAGATGGGTTTTTCTAATTATAAGATCATCAAATCACCATGAAACCCCCATTTTACTCCAAAAGTACTATGTATACCCTCAAGGGGTCATAGTAATGAATTAAATTGTATTAAAAATAGAAATTGATAAATATGTAGGGATGTATGGTGAAACATTAAAACAACTTACCTTTGGGAATAATCCATCGAAACATCACTTGTTTCTACGGTCCACAGTTTCCACATGACATTCTGATTCATCCTGATGTTTGTGGGAGAACCTTTTTCACTCCCTCTCTATTTTTCTCTCTTATAATACCTCTCTCTCAGTTAAACGGTGGATTAAATCTCCTAGGGGAATACATGAGAAGATAGAGGCTAAAATAACAAAAGAAAAGCTAAAGAAAGAAAAGACAAAAAATACCAGAAGGGGTGTCGGCCTTGCCCAGGAGTCCAAACTGAGTTTATACCCCACCTTGGAAAAACAACCCATTCTATACTCAAAGGAGGAGACAGAATCTCAATACCATGATCCATTAAAAATACATCATCAAATTAACCTACATGAATAAATTAATATTTAATTTTTTAAATATTAAATACTAAATATAACAAAAAAATTTAAACAGATTTGAAATCCACAATCCTCTATTCCTAGTGTAAACACACTATTTCAGAACGAATATAGTGGATATAAAAATTATCAGACATCATATTCTTAGAGAAAATGACCATTTTAACCATTATAAGTATTTGAATGAAAAATTTTAAATTTATTTTAAAATTAATATCCTTGAAAAACATAGCACCAAACAATCTCTTCACCACGAAACTTCGAATCCCCAATAATCATTGTGGTAATACTAGGAACCATGATCTCACCCCAATCATCTACACTGATAGGATATATGGAATATATAATGAATACTCTCATAGTATCAATAAATATATCCTACATGGAAGACATTTAACTACAACTGATCTGGTATTCCCTACCATAGGTATACACTTATCATCATCTGACAACCAAACTCTGATCCTAATAGTTCAAGTAAAATTAAAAATTTAAACTAAAAATGAGGTTCACCCCCCTCAAATAGACAATGGTGCACTCTCCACCATACAGTATAAATTATACTACTCCTTGAGCACAACCTCAACAGGTTTCCTTTCTCAAATATTGAAGAATATTTAAAAGAAACGAATCTTGTTATAGAGTCAATTCTCTCTCAGCATAATCAGGATGATGTAAAGATAAAAAATTGTCATCTCTACCAAAAGTACACTAAGGTTTCATTGAAAGGCTTATACACCTCTCTCTGAGCCACACTCACACCAAATTGGATAACTTACCTTTAACCCACATCTGACTCCACCTCCCCTGACAATGCATGTCCAGGTCTAGCCATGGGTCAACCATCATATGACACCATATTTATTATCAAGGTCACATTTTCCATAATGGTAAATTTATCATTTAACCAAAACATTAGGGAAACCATGCCTATGGAAAGTCTATAAAACATTTTTCCTCGGCCCGTACACAAGCACGCACTGATTTACTATTCAAATGGCACAACTTGTAGCCTTCATATACCTTTATCACATGAATCGTACCATAGTAATTCATCCATTAGAAGGAAAAGTTGAATATTTTACACAACATGTAAATTCCACAAAACCAGAATCTCCCTGATAACTTCTCATCAAAATTGGTCACCTTACTTGTGACATGATTAATACCATGACTTCCCTTCAGCTGGAGTTTTTTTAGTCATGGTTTCTTGACCATGAACTGGCTACATTAGAAATAGAAGAAACAATGGTCAACTGAGCTAGGAAAATGAAAATTCATACCCATAAAAGCTATTATTGATACTAGATCACCCTAGGTTCATCACATAATATTGAAGGATTCAAAATTTCTTTGACACAAACTCAAGAACTAACCATGAATCATCTCAATAAAATTTATAACTAAGATCCCTGATTAAAAATTCACCCAAAAACCTAGGCCAACCTCTCATGTAGGTTTCCCTTGACCGAAATAGAACATTGACCTACATGGGTATAAGTCAAAATTATTGGCATTTTGGTCTCCCCCCAAAGCCTACAGATCCAATCTCACAACTATGTCACAATGTATATCCACATATCCCAAAAAATCAAATCTCTCTAATTAATGTAAAAATAAAATGATTATATGGCGGTCAAAACTGAAAACACAACCTAGAAGGGGCCTTATCTTCATTGATCATCCTTTGAAGGAACTTCTCCACGGAGGTAATGATACCAATGTAAAAGAGGAACTGAACTGAAACTCACCAGTTTCCAGTATACCATACTACAACGTTAACGTCCATTTAATGAGAAAATTCCAAGTACTTATCATCATCATACTTATCAATCCATCTAGATAACCAAAATGATGTTGGTTAAGTAAAATATCATTCCGATCTAGGTATTAAAACACTATTCAGGTTGTTAATGATTCTTTAAATAACCATAACTAAGAAAAAAACACTAAAATGGGTATAACACATGGACATCATGATCCTTATTGACCTAATAGGGTTACTGCACCTCTTATGCATGAGGACTGTGTTTTTACCCTCCTATTAAAACAACTCAATGTAGATCCACACTTCCCTCTATCAGAAGTAAATATATTAAATTCATCTCAATTGGGTAGAGTTCCACCAAACACCTATAGGGGAAAAACACCATAGAGGTTTTTGTTGAAACTTTAAATAATCAGCCTCTATCATTAGTAATAATCACACACCAGGAGGATTATATTATCGGAATCCAACTTTCCAGATATGATGAATGAGAAACCTCATTCCTTTGCTGGTAAAAATTTAAAATCCATCATTAGCCTCTTGAAATTTTCCATGATCCACATATATATAGTAAATAATAACATAAAAAAAATATTTTCATATCTTAGGGATAAAATCATACACAACTATAAAACCATATATCTGATCATCAATCACATACCCTTGGAAACTAGGAATTCTTACTGGAACAAGTGTTATGAAAACACAAGTTTGGTATCCATCACAGGTTATAAAAAATTTAGAACACTTATGTATACCATCTCACAAATTGTAAATCCTAAAAATAGAACCCCTATGGTACCACTTTGGAAAATATTGACCTAGATTCCACTAAACCAGTTCTCTGATCAGGGTTCATCACAATGCCTTAGGCGTGCCTCCCCATATACCAGAACCATCCAACTAGCATCCATGTCATTGGGTGTGATAGTGGGAAAACTATTCCTTCATATCATAGTAAGAAAAATGTGGAAATAGGTATGTATCATACATAAAAGTAACTAAATAGAGTGTAGAATTAGAAAATAAACTAAAATAGAAACATGCTATGATAATAAAGTAAATCTCAATATAATCCTGAATAGCTATGTGATACGCACAATATGGTCAACCTCTTGGAAGACCATACACATACATAAGTACCAAATATTCTGTAATAAATGTATAGAGATTTACTACTAACTCTAAGCCAGACCACATATCTGGTCTCCATACACTATAAACTACATCGGCCCAATCAGAAGAAACTACAGGAGTAGAACCAATCAATCATACCACTTTAGGGCTTATCCCTATCCCATATGAAATTGTTCTCATCTTTAAAAAGATACCTAATTTCTATATGTATATCAAGCTGCATGTTCCAGGGTGAGAAATAATATTAGTAGGACACCAAAATTAATAACTTAAAAATCATCTATCATAAGTGCATGAAAATTCCATATACTCAGTAGAGATGATACTCAATTGAAAAAAATAATTCAATCCAATAATGTGATACCCCAGTTGAACCCCAAGTCTATGATTCTAGTCAACTTTGATAAGTTATATCAATGATATCCATATTTATTTTCGTATACATGTATATTATCATAACAATAAATATATACATAAATATTTATATTCACGAGGAATGTGAATGAAATAACATAAAAATAATTTTTTAGTCGATCATTGGGTCTGTAATCCGGATTTCTTGGACCTACTATAGAATGGGAATTGATCTTAAAATCATACCTCTCAACTCATGTATCATTAATTCAATATCTTGTTCTTTAATCCCAATCGACATATACCTTCATCGACAATATCTATAAATATATATGAGAAAGATACATCCCCCTAGGGGGATACTCATAAAATCCCCGGGATCACTCATACTCCCCTCCAAAAACTGTAGAGAAGGATTCTATTGAAGTACATCAAGACATCCTATAAATGGACAAGATCTAGATTCCATGATTCTCAGTCCATGTAATTCCAACCAAATTTCTAAGCCCTAGGTCTTGGTCTATATGTGGTGATGACATTTGGATCTCGGATGAAGCTTAAGGGTGTAACCCTTAGGTGATATGTAAAGAGATCTCACCAGTGAGATTCTATGCACAACCCTCAAGATGAAGATGTGGACATCATGTATAATGTCAATCTTAGGTGTTAGACACCATGCTCAACCACCCTGATAATGAAAAGGTATTACAAGCCTAATTACATATTGAATATTTTGAAATATTCATCATATGAAAAATCATGGAGAGTTTAGTCATCTTCTATATGCCATAGGTCATGGAGAGTGTAATAATCCCCTATAAACCACTAGTTGAGTATAGCGTAATGATCCAAAGAGACCCTATGATGTAGATAGAGTAATCATCATAATTTTACCCACGAGATGAGGAGAGAATAATCATACTCATCATGTAACTACTCAAAGAGAGATTAATAATCATCTTCCCTTGGGAGAGTGGAATCATTCGAGAGTATCATTACTAGGGATGCCAGGTCCGTATATCATAGTCATATGGTCAACATTCGGATCCCATGAATCAACTTTGGAAATCCAAATAATGTAATAATTAATTATATGGATCAATAGCCATATCATAGGTAGAACCTCTAGTCATACCAAATAAATATAATAAATATCATGTATTATAATCCATATCTTGAGAAATCAAATCTGGGCATTCTAATGGAAAATAATTATACATCGTATTAGGTTCATCAACCTCTAACTAGGAAACACCTCTGGTAATCATCGCTACATCATAAAAAACATGGTAAAGAATAATCCAAAGAGGTTGGGTGAAAAATTCAAAAACCAAACACTACTACCACATCCCTATGGGCTTACAAGTTCTACATGAGTTATTAGGTGATACCCACAATAATCTCTACCCCAAGATGATGTACAAACTCAAGGTCAGACAAACATTGAGGTACCCTCTTGGTCCCTCAATTAAAAGACTAATAGTAATATTACTTGGGATATCCATAAGAAAAGATAAAGGATGAATCCTAAACAGCATCATCAAGGTCCATGTATAAAATAAGGCATCCAACTCGGAATCCATAGATTTAATGTAAAGGAGGAATCCAAAATGGGGCCCTCAAATGGAAAACATCATGAGCATCCATGAAGGGATCCTTAGAAGGGTAAAAAGGAAGGGGATTCCTACATGGGACCCTCGCAACATTGTATAAAGGTAGAGGCATCCTACATGGGATCCTCATAACGATATACAGGTAAATGGGATCATACATGGGTTTGCGTTGGTTAGCATGTAAGCAATGTCAAGCCATAAGGGATCCTCGGAATAATATAAAAGATAGAAGAATATGACATGTGATCATTATAACAACAAGTCTCATGGACTCTTGGTCCATAGGAAAATGTCTCATAAGGGATACTCCCTTGAAATAAAATATACAGAAGCATAGTCCACATGAGATGGATCATGTCCCATCCCATGTAAAAGTGTCTCACTCTGTAGAGACAACTAGATTAAATAATTGGTGAAAAAACCTTCCCATTCAAGAAAAGGCTTGAAATACCACATTGGAGTCCTCCAAAAACCTCATGAATCTTAATATTATGAAATTTTTGAAATGATACTCAAAAAGGTCTACTAAAAGGTCCAATTTAAAAAATTTGGTGAAAAGAGAAGAAAATCCCTCAAAGGGTTGCAAGGGAGGAGTACACGGCTTGTATACCCTGGTACACAGTGTGTACCCTCAAGACTCTACCTAGGTGAGTACCTTATCCTTTACATGGTTTGTAAAATACAAAGTACACAATGTGTTGATCACATACAAAAAATTTACCCAAAAAAGGGTACCAACCCTTGTACATCACATGTCCTTGTCTTGTATCTATCATGGTCGTGTACCTATACAGAATGTGCGACCCACATAGGGTCTAGCCATGTACTCAACATGATACGTTCCCATTACATGGTTATCCGTACTGGGTACATGGCTATGAGGATGAGCCTCTATAAAAAGCGTGTATAACCCATAAATGGTGTGTACCTTTAAAATTTCATCTTTCCTAAAATGGAAGAACACAAAACATGTGTTCCCTGAACCACATGTTAAATAGATGGGTTTTCCCAAACAAAAAAACCTCAAATCAACCTGAAATCCCCATCTTGACCCCAAAAACTATATATTGACACTAAAGGGTTTCTAGGAAATAAAAAAGGGGATTAAAATTATAAAAAAAAAATTGGGTATTTATGAGGAAATGTAAAAATGGTCTCCCTTTGGGTGGAATCCACTGAAGGTTCTCTTATTTCTGTGCTCCACGATTGTTGCTTGATGATTCGTCGCATCCTGATATTTGTGATGGGACCTCCTTATCTCCTTCTCTATTTCACTATATCTCCCTATCTATTGTTCATGGGGTGTATGAATTCCCATAGGTGTGTATGTTAGAAGCCATATGATGAAATAATAAAAGAAAATGAAGAGAAGAAAAAAAAGAAAGAAGAAATTAAGGGTGCCTGGACCTACCCTGAAGGCCGAATTGAGTTTATGACCCACCTATATAAAAATCGACAGTCGATACTCAATGAATAATGTTTTATCTCAATCCAACACTCTTTTAAAAATATATCACCAAATGAACATGTGTGAATAAATTAAAATTTAATTTATTAGATATAAAATATTAAATATTCCACTAAAATTAGAAAGACTCAAAAATACACTAACCACACATCCTAGGGTAAAAACCCTATTTAATGACCAAAATAGTGGTCATAAAAACTAGATGTGGTCATTTTATAGGGTACAAGGTCCATTTTACCCTTTGTACACATCTTTAATAAAAAAAATTAAATTTATGCTAAAAATTTCAGTCCGGAAAAACATCGGACCTTATGATTGGTATGTTATTTTTATATGGAAGGGATTATTTGGTTGTATTTTTATAATCTACGGGATGTTTAAGTGATGGAGTTAAATTATAAAAACGAGTTTCTCATTTTGTAAATTGGGTTTTGGGTTGATTTTTTTATAAAATTCTATCTACCATGAGGAAAGTGTAAATGAATATATTTTCTTCTCATGGTTTGAAAATATGTGGTATAATAAACACGCTATAAATGTAATTCTATAGTTAAATGTGAAGATTAATGGTAAACATCATACTATATATGATTATATCATGGTCACAGTTAGCGGATTGTTTTAGGGATTGAAATTTTATGTGAAATTTAAGGGTGTGGTTTATTTTATAGGATATATTAGTTTGATCCCCATTAACAATTATCCAACATTTCATGATTAATCTTTCACCACATAATTGATGGAATACTCTATATTTTCTATATATTCACCCATCCCACTTATTTATTTTTATTTTCTTCATCCTTTAAAACCCTAAAAACCTAGGGACTTGCTTTTGGTGATCCTAGACATCTTTGGGGATCATTTTATCCCTTAATATTATACAATAAGCTTATTGTATTTGATTTTTCTTCATCCTCCTTTCCCATCATTCATTCATGTTTCTCATAATTATAATCAACATATGGTATAAGTTGGTCCTCATTTTCTGTTGATTTTTTTTCAAAGGATTGTTATAGGATTTTTGTGTTATAGGTTGTTGAAGGGTCATTGAGTTTTTATTTGTATTTGTTCTCAATTTTTTATTCTTTCTTTTTTGTTTTTTTCATAATTATTTTAGGTAGGTGATTCAAATTTTCTAATTTTATTTCCATATTGATG
This sequence comes from Viscum album, assembly GCA_963277665.1. Classification (NCBI taxonomy): domain Eukaryota; kingdom Viridiplantae; phylum Streptophyta; class Magnoliopsida; order Santalales; family Viscaceae; genus Viscum; species Viscum album. The sequence continues at coordinate 818,236,269 of OY728162.1, forward strand.
TGAAATTATGATTCTTTATATTTATTTATCTAAAGAGATGATATTTTCATAATAATGATAATAATGGAATCAATTTTCCGAACAGTGAGGAAAATATGTTTTACCTTTAGTTATTCATTATTGATATTTCTTTCATCATTATTATTATTCAAAAAATGCAACAATAATTTTATATAAATGTAAATTATGGATGAAACATTATTTAAAATGGTTAAATGGAGTAATACAATTAATATATAATTTTTTTTCTAATTTTCTCTTATTGATCATGAATCGGTAAACAAATAATGTGACAAGAAATAATATGATTTGATTCATTATTTTTTTATGTAATTGTGTTGTTATCTTAATACAATAGTGGAATTGATATTTCCTTGTAGTTCATTGTTATGGAGGAGGTTTCATGTCGGTTTCATATGTGGTATAAGAATTGTGGTTGAGATTCTTATAGTGATGAGGTTGGTGACATTAATATAGTATGTGCATCATTGTTTTATTGGGATATGGAATCATGCGAGAATAAATTTTAAATTTTAAATAAAGAGAAATGGGAATGGTGTTATAATGGATAATTATGTTATAAGTGTGGTAATTCAAGTGGTGAAATTAATGTGTCTTAATTGAAATATAAATTATGTTAGAAGGGAAGTAAAGTTATTAGAATGAATATGGGTAAATAAAAGAGGTGTTCAATAATTTATAGAAGTTGAATAATTTAGGGAATATGAACTGATATAAATAGGTTTTGTTGTGTGGCAGTGTTGTTCTCTTGTTTTTTTGGTGTTTGTTATTGTGTTGGTCGATATGGAAGTGGTTGATACTAGTATTAATGTCACATTCTAGTGAAGTAATATGTTTATATAGGTGTTTATTAGGAAAGGGAACTAGTTTATGCTCATGTGATTACTAGATATCAATTGTATTATTTTTCATTTCTGAAACCCCACAACCCAAGTCGAGTAACCTTATCATCACCCATGTAAGGTCATGGTTTCCAATTGTACACCCCACAAATATCTAGGTTGTGGGTTATACATATATATAACTACTCCATGTATCTATCTCTCTCTCTGTAAAACACAAGTGGTTTTTTTGTAGCAATGTGGTCCTGTAGAATTTATGCAGCAATGTGGAAGTGATGTAAAGAAGAGGCTATTATGCCCAAGATATTTTCTGTTACACTTATCCTAAACATAAAAAAATTGTTGATTAATGTTATTAGTCATGAATTATTTTTTTGGATCCATGAGTTAGTATTAGATGTCAGGGTTGATAAAGCATCTAAGTCTATTTATTGAGTGAGATGGTGAAGGAGATTTGTTTTTGAAGGAGATGTGGTTCTACTTCTTGAATACCTCTTTTAGAAAACATCAATAAAGTAATATCAAATGTGATTATTTTAATGTTGACCTTCAAGGAGTATAAATATATGTGTTGGTTGTTGGAATCCAAAATGAATGATAGTTCATGACCATTGGGTGATGGTTGCAGGTTGTTGGGGTGTCACGGTGTTACATGGGGGTATAATTACATGAGACTTATTTCCCTATCCCACACATGAGAATATAGGGGTTTTGGGAATAGTATATAAGCCACATCCACCCCCTCCCCATCACAAGGCCTTTTAAGAGGGTGTGGTCAGTGAACCACAATGGTAGGGAATGATCCATGCGGAAGAATAAAACTACATGGGAGTGACCCAATGTGTATAGCATTATGATGGAGGGTCATAAAACACCAATGTAGATACTAAAAATGGAATCAAATGGAAACGTTAAAATAATGTTTTCTATATTACAGGTTTCAATGGAGTTTTTGTATCACAAAGGTATTATTGTCATCAATGGAACCAATTTTTAGTTATGGATGAATAAGATGCAACACTACTTTCGATGATTAGGTATGGATGTATTCATATCTATGATGTATGGTATTGCTTCTAGTGTGGATAGTGGATTATTATCAGAATAAGAATTAATAGAATTGGATGAGGATTCCAAAGGACTCAATGCCTTATGAGGATCATTGTATAATTTAATCTACATGATGGCGATTTCATGTAAGTCAAGGCGTTCTATGTATAAAAAGATATTAAATATAAAGGAAGGTGATTAAAAATTCAAAGAAGAAACATTATAGCTTGTTTATAACAAATATGAGGACCTAATAATTCCCCCCAAAGAGTTAGTAGATGATTTATTTAACTAGGTGAATGTTTTTTTGGATGACATGCGTAGTCTTAGAGAAATTCTTGAAGACGTAAAGATCATTAATAACGCCTTGAGAAAACATCCATCTCAATTCAATCTGAAAGTTTCTATATTGGAAGACAGTGATCCAAATGATATGACATTATATTGTTTTAAAATTACCCTTGTAACATAAGAGACGATAAACGATGATAATGATTCTGTGGAAATCGCAATTTCAAAGAGGTTGAATTCAGGGTTATAAAGAAGATCACTTTGGAATATATCTGAGAAGAAGAAGAATAGACATATGAGTTAATGTCATTCCATTCCTAAAATATATCAAGATAAGAAGGAAATTTCAAAGGGAAACATACACTTTCATTATTTTGATGTGGAATGGGTGGAAATTTTGCAATAAGGTTCCCCGAGAAGTCTCGCGATGTGATGAATTGGAAATTCCCCTGAAAAAGTCTTCAACCTATGTCCAAGGCATGAAAAATTTTAACAGAACATTATTCAAAAAAATAATCTTCGATCATAAAAAATTATAGTTTAGAATAATGTTCAGTAAAAGAGATGGATAACTACAAGGATCACTGAGAAAATGTTGTGGTGATAGTCTTATGTAACTTTCAAACAATACAGGAAATCTTAACTAATGAAGAACGATTGAAAGTAATTGTTTATATTCAAGATGAATTGGAAGAATCTTTTGCTGAGATAGATGTTAGGAGAGCCAAAATTAAAAAATAGAATAGATTTTTTCATGATGCCAAACTCTATTTGAAGTAGTATTAAGAAGAGAAGTTTGATATAAAGGAAGAAATTTAAAAACATAACTATCCAATGTCAAAAAACATCGAAAAGGACATGGAGGAAAATAAAAATGATGATTAATATAAAATAGTGATCAATGTTTTGAATAAAAATATTACTAAATCAAATGAATTGAAGAACTTCCTGTGGAATTTTTCATTCTGTAAAGAAAATTAGAATATTAAGAGATATTCTTGAATCCTAGTATGACATCAGGAAAAAAGATCACTCAGGTGATAGAAAAATTGAATGAGGAGCATAATGGTATAGAAAAATATAAGAAACATTCATATAAAATGATAAGTATCATATGGGGCTTGATAAAAAAAATCTATCATGATTGATGTTAGAAATAAAGTTCCCACTCTAAGGATGGAAATTGATTTGGGTAAAAATTACAATTAGAAGGTTCAGAGAAGAAAATGAACAACTGGTCCCACAATAATGACTCATCGGAATTCACCTCATATCAAGTGTTTTTTTTGTGGAAATATAGGGTATTCCCAAAATATATGTTCCATATCCAAAGGGTATGAAAGAGAACCATAGTAGAAAAGGTGGAAACATGGAATTAAATATTCCAAGAATAATTTTGATGGTCATTATTTCTAGGGTGGAAGATTCATACAAATGGGTAGATAATGATCATAACAAAGGTATAGGAATGTGATGAAGTACACCCTAAGTGTTCATAAAATCGTCTCAATGAATCATTTAATGAGCCAAAAACACATAATTTATTTTCATAACTACATGATGAAGTTGGTCCATCGTACACTGAGGAAGAACAAGAATATCAGTCCATAATTGGTTTGCATTCAATGACATGGATCAAAAAGGAAATAGATGAGTATTCAATGTTTTTAATGATTTACCTTAAATCATTAAATCATACTAGTGTATGGATACTTTACTATGGTTTCACATCCCATATTATTGGAAATAAAGATCTTTTTAGTAGAATCAAATATGAAAAGGAACATGTTGTCAAATTTAAAGATGATGAAGGACTGAATATTATTGGATCATGAAAATCATAATTTTGGAGCAATAATATGAGACCTACTAATGACTTGGTTGTCCAAGGTCTTAGTTACAACTTGATTTTGTTCAATTGTGGGACACGTTTCATACGATAATTTTTACCAAGAAGTTGTGTATCATTAGTGGAAAGGAACATTCAGTTGTTTTACTGAGAAAGCGAATGAGGTGGAATCTCTAACATGTGAGTGGAGATGATTATATGTACTATATATCAAATAAGAATAAAATATTTTGTGTCATAAATGACTTACCCATATATGCCAACCATAGCTAGAAGATCGGGTTAAATGCGATGCAACTCGAGATCTCCCCAATATATCACATGACCATACTCATGCGTTTGATACTTCTTAAAAAATAATATTATCTGAAATACATATAAGTAAAAAAAATCATCCAAATTTCTTTAATTGGTGCATTAATATGTGTATGGTGTTATCCCACCAAGATTAATTGACGGGATGAGGTATTGTATTCTTTTCATATATCGTTTTCATAAATATGACATTGATATTTTTCATTATCCACAAGTCCAATGTGTTCAGTTTCATAACAAAATATTTGAGGGAATATTAAAAGATGATTATAAAGAATATTATGATGTTTCAAACTTATAAGGGTATATAATTCACAAACCTCCAATGGGATGATTATCTCGAGAAACACAGGATAAAGAGAAATGTTTCGGAATTGATAACTCCTCAATAAAATGGAATGGTTGAGAGGAGAAATTATAATATAAAAAAATATCTAAAATAATTATTATTGAAAATGTCCCACTAGATAAATTATATAATGAAGTATTCTTCACGTTGGTCTATATATCCAATAGGTCATTTTTGGGTCTTAAAGAAGAAAATAATATATAAAAGATGTGATATAGAAGGAATACATCATTGAAATTTTATCAAATCATTCGAAGTAAGTGTTTTATTATCAATAAGAAGAAACATAGAATTTTTTAGACTCACTGAGATGTGGGGATATTAATCAGCTACTTTGGAAAAATTGAACCATATACACGCTTCAATAAAAGGTTGGGAAAAGCAGTTGACAACAATGATGTCATTGTAGAATAAAATGAATAAAATCTATAATAACATAGTGAACAGTTACCCAATGAAAGTGGTGAGTAGGTATTTGACTCAGGGGGAGTAAAAGTGGAAAATTATAATCGTGAAATAGATACTAATGAGAAGTAGGATGAACTCGAGTCTAAATTTCTACGGAAGCTAAAGAGTAAAGTGGAAATTCACATGTGAAACATCCTCAGTGATTGGGAAACACTAGTTCAAAAATGTAAAATATATTTTTTACAGTATTCATACTTCATAAGTTAGGTAAAACCAAAAAAAATTAAGAATATGTTTGAGATGAGAACTGGTTTCGGGCTATGAATGAAGAGATTGATGAAATTGAGAAGAATCGGACGTGGGAGTTTTTTTCAGACCAATAGAAAATAAGTTCATTGAGGCCAAATTGGTATTATATAACAAAATAAATAAAAATGAATTAATAATATGAAACAAATAGTGATTATTGTGCAATTTACAACCCCATATCAAGGGAATCATTATTAATGAGACATGTTCAGTTGTTTCCACGCTAAAGACTATTTTCATATTTATATCCACAGTAGTGTACTGAAAGTTCAAAGTATTACAGATAGATGCTAGGTCATTTTTTAATATGGGTTTGGAAGAAGAAGTGTATATTATATAGCCATACGGTTTTCTCATTCATGAATTTTATAACAATGTTTTTAGATAAGGAAGGAACTATATGGATTGAAGTAATGATAAATGGAATGGTAATCAAGAATTCTTCTGTTATCAATGAATCTTATTTTTCAGTGTGTTGGAGTTTATTAAAATTTCCATGTCATTAATGATAGTAATCAAATTTTTATGGTGCTATTAAAGGTCATTCATATAATATTTAATGGATTAGGTTAATCACAATGTAAAAAGTACATAGAATTCATAAAAAGTGAGTTTTAAATGTTAATGATTGGTGAACTAAAATCATCCATTGGTTTACACGTTATGTAAGAAAGAAATGGAAAATTAATTTCTCAATCCAAATATTCCAAATAGGTTTTGAGAATATTTTTAATGGAAAATTTAAAGGAAATTAAAACTCTGATGGCTACCCCAATGAAACTATCATGAGATGATAAAGGAAAAACCAATAATGTTATAGAATATAGGATGATCATTAGTAGTCTATTTTACTTAATAGTGACAGGACTCAATAATGTTTTTTCGAAATGATAAGTGAAATAATATCAAATAAATATCAAGTAAATACATATACATTGAGTGATAATAATACTTTCCTATATTAAGGAAATGTTGGATTTTAGTTTTTTTATAATGGAAAATATCAACAAGAGTTATTATGTTACATAGATGAAAATTAGGATTCTTTAAAAGTTGATATAAAATCGACATAATGTTTTTATTCTATCATGGAAGGATGTGTATTTATTGTGTAAGAAATAAACAAGATTTCATTTTTATTAATCACCAAAAAAGATAAAGGTATTTCATTTACTCAACCTTGCACAGAATTATTATAGATGAAGAAGAAAATTAAATATATTAAAGTTTAAGTTAATTATATGACCAAAATACTTTTTGTTAATTCATGTTCTATAAATATTGAAAAATTAAAATCAAGAACTAATTGATGAACCGAGTTGAAATCAAGTACATTTTATCCAAGAGGAGGTAGAGAATGGGATTTTGAATTTGGATTATATGCCTACAAAACTATATATTTTAGATATTCTGATAAATGCGTTACCCAAAGATGAATTTGGATATCATCAACTAGATATTAGAGTTTATTAAACATCCTAAACTTTAAAAAATTATGGATGTGGGATCCAATCTCTCCAATGTATGGTTTCATTTTCCCCATGTTCTAATAAATTTTCTTTACTTTATTGAAGCCATAAAAGAGTGGCCATTGGGTTCATTAACAAAGGGTTAGAAAAGTTATTGATAAATATATTGGTGGAAAGTGATGGGGGTAGAGAAATTAGGGTATTTTTAAATCTAATTATATTGAAGATATTCGATCAAAGTTTATAAATAATTGAAAAAATGGCGTTCGTGATAAAATCCATTTCTTGTTTTGTGAATGATGTGATTCATTGATGAACATTGCATGCTACACTTTTTTATCACACACATCATGGTTAATGTGTCATTATATTGTGTGTTTATTAAATATGTTATTACATCTTGGAATCTTAAGAAGAAAAGTTTTGTATAGTATAGAAGAATTAAATGTGTTGCCAATATATGTGAAATATAAGCTTTAAAGTTGTATAAAAAGGTGTAGAGTTCTCAAAAAATGCAAAGGGGGATATTGTTGGTAAAAATTACCTTGGGTAACTTTTTAGTATTTTTGGGTTGGTTTTAATTGTTAAAAAAGTAGGTTTAAAATATTATTTTGGGATTTCACACATCATTTTTGACTAGTTATGTTGAAAAATCATCAAGACGAATGTATAGATGCTCTAGAAGTGGTAAATTAAATTTTTTGTATAAGGTGGCATGAATTCCTAGTTTTTTCCAAATTGTTTGGGTCCAAAATTTAGGTTAAGGGAAAGGTTTCTTGAAATATTGTTTTTCAGGATTTTATTATAGAAATATAGAAAATTCAAGGAATTAAAAAGGATTAGTGTCAAAAAAATTGAGATTTGTGAAAGAATCTTTCTTGAGTGATGTCTTAGGCGTGAAAGAAATAATGATAACTTGATTATAAAAAGTTTCAAAAAATGAGAATTTTCCAAATGTTCCATGAAGAAATTGAGTTTTGAGAATAATAATGAAGAGTTTTAAAAAATGGAAGTGGAAAGCCTATAATATTTGTGATGGGAAGGAAATGCATATAAATCAGTGGATACCCCCCCCCACTCATTTGATCAGAGAGGAAGCCTTTATGAAAATCTAAGGGCTATAAATTCATGATGAATTTTTGTAAAATATTACATAAATGAATGATTTGTAAGAACATCGGTTTCTCAATGACAATAAGTTTCTCGAAAGAATAGACTGTTTTGAGAAATGTAATGCATTTCATGAAAGGAAAACATTTGTGATGTTATGAATCTTTTTTAATAATTAGGTTCTTTATAAAAATATTAAATAGGGTTTCATTAAAAATGATCTTATGATAAAAATAAGAATTTTACCAAAAATCTATGGTAAAGTGTTATTCATCTGGTGGATGAAAGTGGAACATAATGATGAAAAAAGTTGGTTGTAAATAATGATGACTAATATAATCAATAGAATAATATTATAATGGAGTAGTGATAACACTTTAGTTGAGTGAACAAAAAGCTTTCAAAATTTCATTGCTTTTAAAATAGGAGAGACAGTGAGTCTTCTTTGAGCTTTGTAAACAATAGTTTACTTTAGTGGATTTGGTATATAGTAAAATTTCCATTTTATGGTATTAGGATGTATCCTAGTGCCAATGAACCAAGTAAAAAAAATTATCATGAATGATTTCATTTGTTCTCATAAATTGTTATGGGAAAGAGATAGAATAGTTTTTTGTTTTATGAAAAAAATATATGAAGGGTCAATTGTTTTAATTTTTCATACCCTGATTCACCCCCCCCCCCCCATTAGGGTATTTATCCTTGTTGGGATAACAATTGTTATCAGATTTGGTAGGTAACCTTTAATTCATGTATTCTATATTATTATGCCTCCAAATGGAACCATTTATTGGTTGGAAAAGATGATCAATTCTTTCATCTAGGACTATATAAATGCGGTGAACTACCATTACGAAGCTTGGAAGTGTCTATCTAAACCCCTTGGTGAGGGAGGGATTAATGTGAGGAATGTCTCTAACTCCATGGATGATGTTCAAGTGATAATTTCATGGGATATTATTGAAGTAAAATCCTTTTGTTCCATGTTTATGAGGAAAATATATTTAGATTATTAGAGAGTGTGGGATGAGTGTTCAAACTGGATAACATGGCTGGAAAAAAATATGAGAAATAATCTTAGAAGGATGGGTGTTAAAACTCAATGGGGTTTTGTCCATATTGATATTATTTTTTGGAAAGAAAAATAGGATGGAGAACTTTTTTACATCTTAATTTGTCTAGTTCTAGAGATTTCTCTGAGTTAGGTTAGTATGTTTTCGATGTTTATCATAGCTATGCTTGATGAGGACAAGAAAGATATGCATGAGGGGATTTTTTTTATGATCCCGATAGATGCACCTTTACAAAGTCATCAATAGGTTTATACAAGTCCCAGTACATCCTCATATCTTTGTGTAAATCCCACCATAGTGACTTATGGAACATCATTCTATGGTTAAAATCCATTCCTGCTAAGATAAACTTCCTATTTTTGTGTTTATTCAATAATTCTATCCCTATAGATGAAAATTTTCAAATGAAGTGTAATGTGATGGTGTAAAAGTTCTATTGTTTTTAACATCCCAATTTGGAATCCACCTGGAACCATTTTTCAAGGGGGGTGGTATCGCTACCTCTAGCAGTAGATCAGACAAAGGATGTGTATTCAGGTGTGGGTGGACAACATTCAAGATTTTATCCTTTATAGGTTTTAGGTGTTCAAGGGGCGGGTGGATGTTGTTAAATGACAGGGAATGGAATTTTCCACTATCTACTCGATGATCTGGGAATCATGAAATAGTAGTCGGGATGGAAAATATTGCCTCGTTTACACATCTAATGGTTCCGGCCTTCCATTTTTTGTTTGATCTCGGTCACCTCATGCATGGGTATGAAGTAGGTAGTAGTCACGATTTTTTTCATCTGTAATCTCATGTCATATAACAGTGCGATACAACTTGGTAGGTGGATCAAATAAATTCAATCATTTTATGGTTTCAGGATGATCGTGGATGTCTCTTGAAATCAATGTATGGTGAGAGGTGGAGGCCTGGTTCTTTATGATAGGGGTCAGTGGTCATCAGGTTCAATGCTTTCTATGGACTATGCATCCTGTTGGGGAGGAGATCAGATCTCTCCTCAATGAATTATCCTTCTGAAATCTTTACAATATTTACATTACATCTGTTTAATGTGATTCAAAAATTATCATGGGATTTCTTCAAGTTTGCATGAACATCCAATGGTATCTTATTTATTTAGTTAGAAAGTGAAAGTCTATTATGAATAATGATCTAGATATCTCCCACACCCTTATGGAATGAAACTTTGTGGATGAAAACTTGGCTAGATTAGCATGTCAACAAAATATCTTTATTATTTATCTCAATACAAGTTCCCTCATTTTTGAATGTTATTTTATTAAAAGGTGTGACACTTTAGGGATTCACTATTATAGACCTCCTTAAGTATTTATATTCCTCTATTTATCCTTTTTGGAATAAATAAAAAGTGACTTTTAAGTGTTAGTGTGATCCCTATGGGTCATAGTTACTCACTATATGGGTGTCATGGTGTGACATATTGGTGTAATGCAATTAAAAAAATTTATTTGTACCATATTAGAGACTATAGGGGTTTTGGGAAAGGTATATAAGCCTCAACCATCCCACTCCCCATCACAAAGAATTTTTAGAGGGGTATGGGTAGTGATACACCATGGTAGATAGTCATCCCCAATGATAAATAAAACCATGAGGGAGTGACCTAATGTAGACAATATTGCGATCAAGGATCCTATATCCCCAATATATATCCTAAATTGGTAAATGATGAATCATTTTACACAAAATATTGGATGAGGTTTTGACTTGTTTAAAATGGGTTGGAATTTATTTGTAGATGACGAGAAGTATTATGAAGGAAGTAAATTACATTTGAGTGAAATCAAATAATGGTAATTTTTGTGAACAAAAAACATCATCACAAGACTTTATTGAAGAGCATAAGGTACTGATATTGAACATAAAGATTCAACTTAATAAACTTTTAGTTTGAAAGAGTTTTTTATATTGAAAATAAAGAATCATCATAAGTATTTTTTTTGAGCATTTGTCTTTAAGCCACAACAGAATCCATTGAATGTGTATAGAACTTATACATAAGACATTAAGACATAGAAAGTTTGAGATGACTGTAGAAATTAATAAATACTTAGATAATTTTTCCACTAATAAATAGGATTGTCCACATGAAACACACACAATATTTCTTGAATGTAGTGATTTTGAATGAGTTTAAAGTAATGGATTTTGTCGATTATTTTGAATAATGAAATACATGTGTCATATGCATATTCAAAAGGAATATTTGAGTAAGAATTTGAATAAAATATAAAGTTCAATATTACTTATAATGGTCACAATGTTTCTAAATATGAATGGAAAATAGGTGCGAGAAATATTTCTATTTATAAATATAATGGTAAGAGAAAAATATGATTGGAGAGGGAAGACTGAGAGAACATTAAAACACTATGTCAGGGTGATTTGAGAACCTGATACACATATGTATCATTGATGAAGAAGGAGATAAATTTGAGATCCAATTAAGAAGAATTATATATATTGTGAACCAAAGTATTCATGAAGTTGATTACAATCTATACCAGTCCTGATCTCGAAGGAGTCTTGAGACTATCACAACTATGTATTTCCTTGAGAGAGTATACAATAAAACTGGATCTTGTAGGATCAGGGAGGGATATCATACTTAAAATTGGTGAATAAGAAACCATTGTGGAGAAATATATCTTTATAAAAATGGATAAGTACTATTAAAGATGATAAAGGGTGATGGTGGAATAACAAATCATGGTTTGAGGTATAATCAATCAGATTTTGTAGTGGATGTGTAGAGAGAGCAATAGACTCTATGTTGTACGATGATGATTAATGATAATCCTTTTGTGGGTTGGATAAAAATCATTGAAAGAGTATGACTATTAGCCAAAAACATATAAATACTATTTTATATTATCTTAATTTTTTACTACACATAAAAGTGAATTTGTGAGAAATAATTAAGTTGGTTTATAATGTTATCAAGCTTAAGAGATCGGGTTAAAAATATAATCACTCCTAAAACAATAGAGGTCACTAATTCACCTCCTCACCTTCTCAATTATCCAATGTATTTTGTACTATCAATTGGTATCATAGGGTATGTTCCCTCTAAATATCCAAGGGATAATTTTGAGAGATAGAAAATCATCACTCTATCGGTAGATGAAGTTTTCCCACATTCTATTGGAACAAATTTTTATTGCGAAAATTTTGAGTACAGAAATTCTCATTACGAAAATTTTGAGAAAGAAAATTATTATTAAGAAAAAAATTAGTATGAAAATTCTCAATACAAAAATTTTCATTAAGAAAAATTTTGAAAAACTAACTACGAAAATTTTCATTAAAAACATTTTGAAATACTAACTACGAAAATTTTCATTATGAAAAATTTTGAAAATATAACTACGAAAATTTTCATTAGACTAACAAACAAATGTACTCCCCATATGAAAAGGAGTTTATTACTGTAAAGAGATATGTTTTAATAGGAAGTCAACAAGGAAGATTACCTTATGGTTATCATTCCTAACTTCTGTTTAATGTATTCAAATCTATCAGAGAGGAATGATTTTGAGAAAATATCATCAAGTTGATCTTGCGTTCTGATAAATTGAAGAATGGTATCTCATTTTTGTGTGATCCCTAAGAAAGTGATGCTTAATATATATGTGTTTTGCACAAGAGTGATGTGTAGGGTTTTTATTAAGGTCAATGCCACTAGTATTATCACACAAAATTTGTGTTTTGGTAAAATTAATACCATAGTTTGTGAGTGTGTGTTTCATCCACAACACTTGAGCACAACAACTTCCAGCTGCTACATATTCAGCTTCAGTAGTGGAGAGTGCTACCAAGTGTTTCTTCTTACTTCACCAAGAAACTAAATAATCTCCTAAGAAATGGAAAGTTTTGGATGTACTCTTTCTATCCATTCTACAACCACCAAAGTCAGAATCTGAAAAACTTTTTAAAACAAAACCATTTCCATAGGTATAAAAGAGTCCTAAATTCATGCTTCCCTTTAAGTAGAGAAAATTATTTTCACTGCCTTTAAATGAGATTCCTTAGGATTGGATTGATATCTGGCACATAAGCATACTGAAAACATTAAGTCTCAATGACTAGTTGTCAAGTGTAGTAAAATTCCTATCATACCTCTAAAAGATATTTGATCCACTGGTTTCCCAGATTCATCAAGACCAAGTGAATTTCAGGTACCAATGGGAGTAATTATACTCTTAGTGTTGTAATATCCGTACTTTTTAAGAAAATATATAATATAATTATGTTGGGAAATATAAGTTCCTTCTGGTTTTTGAGAAATTTGAAAACCAAGGAAAAATGTTAATTCACCCATGATACTCATTTCAAACTCAGATTCCATTAGATTCGCAAAGGAATTAGTTAACGATTGCTGAGTTGAACCAAATATAATGTCATTAACATAAATTTAAATAATCAAAACATTTTTCTTATCTTTCATTATAAAAAGGATTGGATCTCCATTTCCCTCAACATAATTATTTTGAAGCAAAAATCCTATGAGTCTGTCATACCAAGCTCTAGGGGCTTGTTTAAGGCCATATAAAGCTTTGGTATGTTTAAAAACATGATCATGATGTTTTGTATCTTCAAATCCAGGAGGTTTTTCAAAAAAAAACTTCCTCTTGAACATAACCATTAAGATAAACACATTTCACATCCATTTGAAAAAGTTTGAAATTGAAGAATGTTGCAAAGGCAGGTAAGATACGAATAGATTCAAGTCTAGCTACTGGAGCATTGGTTTCTTCATAGTCTATTCCTTATTATTGATTATAGCCTTTAGAAACTAATATAGCTTTATTTCTTACTATGATTCCATTTTCATCACACTTATTTCTGAAGAACCATTTTACACCAATTATAGTTGTTTCCTTAGGTCTTTCAACCAAGGTCAAGACTTTATTCCTTTGGAACTCATTTAGCTCATCTTGCATGGATTTGATCCATTCATCATCACCTAAAGAATCATTAGTGCTTTTTGGTTCTAATTGGGAAAGATAAGATAGATGTTCTACTTCATTCCATAAGGAACTTCTAGTCCTTATAGGTTGATTTACATCACCAATGATACTATCACTGGGATGATTCTTCAAAAACAACTGATTTGGATTTTGTAAGACCGGCTCATCAACTTATGGTAGGAAGTCTTCTGGGGTGAATGTCTTAGAAACATTTTCTTGAACATTTTCTTTATTAGAAGGATCTTCTCTCAAGGGTTGAAAATCAGTTTTTGAAAACACATATGAGGATGTAGGTTTTGGTTGTTTAAAAACAAAAGGATTCGTTTCATCAAATTTAACATGTACAGTTTCATCAATAGTAAAATTATTTTTATTGAATACTCAATAAGCCTTAGAAGTTGTGGAGTAGCCTAAGAACATTCCTTCATCATATTTTGGTGTGAATTTATACAGATTATCTTTAGTATTCAAAATGAATACTCTGCAACCAAAAACCTTGAAGTAGGAAAGTCTAGGTTTTCTACCAATCCATAACTCATAAGGTGTTTTTTTAAAAAAGGTCTAATTAAAACACAATTTATAGTATAACAAGTAGTACTTATAGCTTCATCCCAAAAAAAATTTGTTATAGAATATTCACTCAATATGGTTCTTGTTATCTCTTGAAGAATTCTATTTCTTCGTTCAACGACACCATTCTGTTAAGGAGTTCTAGGTGTGGAGAAATTGTGAGTAATTCCTTTTCTACTAAAAAAGTTTCAAAATCAGAATTTTGAAATTCTTCACCATGATCACCACAAATAGTTATCAATGGAAGGTTTTTCTCATTTTTAGCTTGGGCTCTAAAACATTTGAAATACGAAAAAGCTTCAAATTTCTTTTCTAGAAAATAGACCCATGAAAATCTAGTGTAATCCTCAAATAAGAAAAAAACATAATATTTTCCTCTAATACGTTCAGTTTATTTTGGACCAAAAAGATCTGTTTGTACCAACTGTAATGCATCAGTTGTTGAGACTTCACCGATTGATTTAAAACTTGATTTATGTTACTTTCTATATTGACAAGGATCACAAACTTTTGAAGAATCAAATCTAAGCTCTGGTAGATCATTAACAAGTCTTTCAAAGAATGTTTACACAGATTTCTATGGTTACAGTGTCCTAACCTTCTATTCCATAACCAATAATGATCTTCCATTGCACTAAGGCAAGGTAAATCTTAGCTCCTAAGGTCTTTTAAGTTTAGTGTGGATATATTATCTTGCATATGGGCAGAAAGAATAAACTCTTCCTTATAATTGTGTACAAATCACTTATCATTCCTAAAATTAACAATGTAACATTCATCACATAATTGGATTATGCTAATGAGGTTGTGCTTATGAACCTTAACAAATAAAACATTTGAAATCAATGTTTTCCAAGAAAAATGATATTACTTATACCAATAATATCTCCCTGAGAATTATCTCCAAAAGTTACTTTTCATCCTTTATTCTTGATAATATTTTCAAATAAGTTTTTGTTACCAGTAATATTTCAAGAACATCCACTATCCATGTACTAAGTATTACTATTCGTACTTTCTTCATTTTCCAGAAAAAGAAAGAGTTATGTTTTTAGAATCCAAATGTGCTTGGATCTGAAAATTTTAGTATGAAAAATCTTAGGCACCCACATTTTCATTGAAAAATAAGATTTATGAAAAACTAAAGATTAAAATTTATTTAAAGAAAGTGTTTTCTTCCAATTCCCACCACTTTGACATTTAGTAGAAAAAGGGGCTCTTGAAGGAACAAAATCATTGTTTTTAAAAATAGGTTTTTCATGAGAATAACCTAAAACCTAATTATTACCATGAGGTCAGATTTGAGAAAACATCTTATCAAAATTTTCCTTGCTAGAAGTAAAATTTTCAAGAAGTTTCTTCAAAGAAAAAATCTCAAAATTTAGTCATAAAACTAAATTCTTATCCTCTGAAATGATATAAATAGAGTTAAGTTTATCCTCCAAAACATTTTTTCCAAAACTAGATTTTTAATATCCTTAGAAAGTTTATCTTTCTTAGAATTAACTTCCTCAAGTTTCTTAGAAAATATTTCTAAAACATCATTTTTCTTACCAAGATCTTGGTTAAGATCTAAAATTTATCTTATCAAAATAGATTCTCTAGAATTTTCTTTTTCATGTTTCTTGGAAACATTACAATTTCTTTTTTATAGTAACTTATAAAATCGAGAAACCTCCTTATAGGAAGGAAAATAATTATTATTATCTGATAAATAAGATTATCCATCTGAAGAAAAAACTCTATCTGAAAAAATTCCACTCAAAGACATATTGGTTAAGGATTCAGCAGTTCGTACCTTATCCATAAAACAAAGATTCTGAAATGGAGCTTCATCTATCAGACCAATATTCTTTTTCTCAGAAAATTCATATTCTGAAGAATCATCAGATGAATCTCTACCACTAGCACTCCAAGTGTCATTGGCATTTAAGGCTTTCTTATGCTTCGATCTGTAGAACTTCATTGTGTTTCTTTCAGAGTTCCTTTTTTTCTTGTCTCTTTTCTTAAGAAAAGGACAGTCAGGTCTGATATGACCAGTTCTTCTAAATTCATAGCATGTCACTTCTCCATCTTTATTATCATTCTCATCTTTCTTCTTGTATCTATATTGAAATTTCTTCTGTCCAACAATCTGGTTCATCCTTCGAGCAATATTTACTAACTCGTTTTCAGAATGCTCACTTTCACTAGATTCGGATTAAATAACAACCTTCTTAAATTTAGATCTTGTAACTCTCTCAAGAGTCTTGGATTTTATATGATTTAATGTTTTGTAAAAGAAACACTCTCATTTCCTTTCTTCTTCTTAATATTATCAACATATCTCTTCATTCTGGTTTCATGTTGAAGAAGACTTCCAAATAATTCATCAAGAGAAATCTGAGTAACCGTCTTATTCTCATCTATAGTTGATCTTTTGGATTCCCACTCATTTGGAATGATGTCTATGATCATGTCCAGAAGATCTTCATCATCTAAACCTTTCTCACCCATGGAATGTATGTTATTGACAATATTCATAAATCTCTATTGCACATTACATATAGGTTCTCCATAAGAAAAGAAAAAACCATGATATTCAGCTATGAGAAAGGCTATTCTTGTTTCAATGACTTTTGAAGTTCCAAAGTGAGTAACCTCAAGCTTCTTCCAAATACAATTTTCTGCTTCATAATATGAAATTTGGCTATATATATTTCTAGTCATGGAAAAAATCAAAGTATTGTGTACCTTATAATTCAGTGGAAATTCATGCTTTTCATGATTTGTGAAAGTACTAACTTCCTTGTCAGGGATTTTGTATCCTCCAGTAAGCATGACAATGTTATCTACTCCAGTGTTGATAAACAAAGTATTCATTCAATCTCTCCAATAATCGTAATCATTTCCATCAAAAATCGATGGTCTTTTAGGATTTAGATTGTCAATTGAACCAATATTCATTCCTGTCATCTTAAGATAAATTCCTTTCAAGACAAACTTGTTAACAGAAAAAAGAAGTTTGTAATCATGGAAAATATCCCCAGGCAAGGAAAATATTCTGAACAAGGAAAAACATGACCAAAGAAAACTTATATGTGAATATAAGTATTTTAGAGACCTCCTCTGATACCAATTGTAGGATCAAAATAAGAATGTAGATTCTCAATATAAAAGAGGGGGGTTAATTGTATACTTTAAAAATTCCTTTGGAACCTTTAAAGATAGTTAACTTTAATGACTTTAAACAAGGAAAATTCACAAGGCTTCTTAGTTATTAAAACTTTATAGGTTCTGGAAATATGGTTCCTGAAATGAAACTTAAAAAAATTTCACAAGTAAAATATTCTAACTTAAAGTGTATAGAATCTCACTATTTAGAGTATAAAAAAACTAGGAATTATAAGATAGTTATACATTCTTTAACAATAAAAAATACATCGGAAAATAACCTTGAAACAATACAAGTAACAAGTATGAAATATTTTAACCCAAAGAGAAGGTTATCCAACAACCTTGGATAAAGGTACCTTGATTTATACATTTGAGAAAGTCTGTCTTACCCACACCAAGGTAAGCCCTCAATCTAAAAATCGGTATCAGTCTTGCTATCCCCGCAAGCCCTAGAACTTCAAGTTAGTCGGCACCCATGTCTTCCTCTGCATGGAAGTTCTCAAACTTTAAGGTAGTTGGAACCTCTGTCTTCCTATCCCCGGAAGCCCTCGAATGTACTCAGTAACATTCGAAGTCGCACCAAGCAATATGAATAAGATGTTCAGTACGTACTAAGCATGAGAGTCTCTCTCTAGAAATCACTTCGACAACATGCAATCTCTACAGTTGTATAACAATATTAAGCTCTTTCAAATGAGATTTTATTTATAGTCACGTCTCCAATGGTCGGCTCCCTCCTCCAATGGTCATATTTTTTCTTGAAATTCGGAGGGACCTGTACACATGTCACTCAAACAATGGTTAGTTTAGAAACTGAATGTACAACATTGTTCCATAACTATATCAAGAATAGAAAAAAATTATGGTTTCTTAACTGAAATAAAATATTCAGAGTCTAAGAAAAATAAAAAATCAGAGTCTGAATGAAAGTAATATTAAGAGTCTAAGTGAAATGAGATTTCAGAGTCTAAGTTACAGGATATTCAGATTCTGTTTATCAGGGAATTTGTAGTCTAAACTCATGAGAATTCGTAACCTGAATTTGAAGTCAGAACTCATAAAAATTCGTAACAAGAATTCAGAGTCTGAATTCATAAGAATTCATAATATGAATTCTGAGTCTGAATTCAGAAGAAGTCGGAGTCAGAACTTAGAAGAGTTAGGAGTCTGAATTCAGATAACTCGAAGTCAGAACTCAAAAGAGTTCAGAGTCTGAATTCAGAGAACTCAGATTCATAACTCAGAAGAGTTCGGAGTCTGAATTTAGAGAACTCATAGTCAGAACTCAGAAGAGTTTGGAGTTTGAATTCATAGAACTCGGAGTCAGATCTCAGAAGAGTTTATAACCCTGATTTAGAGAATTTGAATCCTGAAACTGAATACTTCATATCAAATTAATTATAGGATTCTGAGGTTTTGGAAACAAACTGAATTTTACGTTTAGAAAAAAAAAATTATGACATTAACAATGAAAACATGGTAAGGATAAATTTTCATGGGAAGAAAAAATTCCCTTATGAAAGAAAAAAATAGATAAGAATAAAAATTTCTTTAAGGAAGGACATTCTCTTTAAGGAAGTAAAATTTTCCTTATCAAGATAAAATACAGTTTTCCTTAAGATAGAGTGTCTTTGATTTTCAAATCATAACGGAATAGAAAATTCATAAGTAAAACATATTGGCTCTACACCTATATGTCCAAAAAAACATGGAGGGTTGCGCTCTTATTTAAATATTTTAAGCCTACATGATGTGTAACATAAAGTGCATGCCATGAAATATGTTCATCTAGGTTTTTCCGTGTTTTCTCTATCTGTAGGTGATCCGTTGAGCCACCCACTGACTTTCAATGCGTTAGTAGTCAGTTGGTAAGGGTACACATCTTGTAGAACCACCCCACATGGTTTTTAGTATCAACTTCATCCACCAACCATATCTAGAAGGGATGGAATGGAATGTGAATGGATCATACACGGTGTGTAATCTCTAGCTTGCAACATGGGCGTGTACTCGGTCTGGCTGATCTGTGTCAGGGGAAAGGTACATAACATATGTGTATAAAGTACATGTTGTGTATTATTGAATTTCTCTTTTAGTCGTTCCTAATTTGTTAATTTTTCTATAAAATAACATAAAAGTACCATGAACACTAAAATAAATCATTTTATCTACAAAACATTGTGTATCTTGTGAAAACAAGTTTTTACACTTATAGAATGTATAAAAATGTATGCACAAATTAGGCACATCAATATCTATTAGAAAATATGGTTGTCATTTGGTCAGTTGTTGCACCTCTATTTTTAAAACATGACTTGGAAGGAATAAATAATGATTTTCAATACATATAAGACTCATCATTAGTATTACTTTTACTACCATTAAGAAATTGATGTATATAAGGAAATGTAAGTTAGGGATATCCTTTACTCCATATATATAATAAATGATTTCTTATATAATATGTTCATTGATAAGACATCTTAGAGATTCCTCAATCTTTACCAAGTTCACTCATTTACTTCACTGAGAATTTTTAGAGTTAATTAAAGGAATATCATGAAGTAAATATATTCATTTTTAGATTTAAAATATTTTACAATATTATGTTGAATCAAACTCTAAAAGATTTGTGATGTACCTTTATAAATTTTTATCTGTCTAAAACAAGACAAGTAGTTTGTTTGTATATCTAATATATTATATCAATTGAGACTAGAAAACATTTATAGGTATATTAAAGTCAACTAATTTCAGTTTTATTTGGAAAAGAATTATCTTTCCACAATCTAGTAAAATTATTACATCTTATATTCATTACTCATTGTGATGGATATATGTTATTAAAGAGTTACTAAAACATTATCTTACTATTGAATGAACCATAATGAAAATTATTCAAAATGTGAAATAATGTATCATTGTATCTATATGTACACTGAGATAAATGATTTGATTTCACTCAAACTCAAATCAATCCATTTTTAAATGAGAAGTAGTGATCTCTCATTGGATTCTATAAGAATCCCACTCTCTCATCTCCTTTAGAGTTTACTCTATAACTTTTCTACTCTTTAACTTTTCTTATATCTAAATACATGTATCTTACAAGTGTATTTTATTTTAATACACAAGGGGTGAATAGAAACATGGTGAATATACCTGAAATTTGTGTAATTGTTTTCTTCCTCAATTCATCGCAGTTTCTTTTCCAGTGTCCATTCTTTTATCATAAGACACAAATAGCCTCCTTTTCATTCTTTAATCTTTTAATATTTTGTCTTTTTAAAGGACGAAATAAATGATCTTCTGGATTTATGTAAAAAATGTGATATTCAGCCTTTTATTTCAAAATTTTCACCATAAGGGGTGGAGAAATAGTTTTCAACCATTCTTTACCTTCTTGGTAAAATATAGATAAAATGTTTCCTGAGTTACTTATCCATTTCATCTGACCGGTCATGGAAAAATATAGACAACCTTGGTTGTAAGGATAAAAATTTAAGATTAAAATATAATTTATTATCTATGTTGAATCCTTATTTCACTAACTAATCAATATAACACAACATTTTTAAATCTTGGTTAGTATATAGAATACCTTCTTTCAATTTACACTAATATTGTGCATTAACAACCTTATTTATTTCAAGTGTTTACTAATCTTTCTCAAGAAAAATAAGATGATATATTTTAGTGTAATAATCCATATACCTATGTTGTATCATCAAATATCTAGTCATAGTTGATAATATAATACAAAGAATATTATAAAAATCCTCTATATATCTATAGTATGCATCCTTGTCACCCTTACTCACTTGTTAGGTGGTAGAATAAAAATAGGGTATTCCAACGGTAAGAACCTAGATTTTCTATGAGGTAAATATATTTCTATTTTCTATTTAAGTATTTCATTTTATATTCATAAAATTTATTAATAGTTTAATGATGGTTTCAAGAGTGTCTAGGGATTGTTCAGAGAACATTGCTCTAGTTTTGGAGAAACTAAATGAGGAACACAATTGGTGCATGGTTAGTACTAACCATGTGGCTCAACCATTAGGTCCAATTAGTAATGGGGATTATATTTTTAATCATAAATATATCTCTAAAAATATGTGTCCTATGGAGGAGGTTTTAGGGGTTTTCCAACGTTGTGAGTGAGGATACACGCCCTTGTAAAACCTATGAAATAAATTGCAGAGGAGAGCACACATCTTACACATAGTTTTGGAAATTGTGCAGCTAGCCATGTAAAGAAGATACCCCCTTGAATAGTATATATATGTAGGATATACACTATTTTTAAAACCACGCACCTAGCCATGTGTTGGGGATTCTACTTTTAGATAGTGGTGGCGTAGTTTTGGTGGAGGTTTGTCCAATCGTGTTCTCCTTTAAAATTTGGATAAAAAAACTTTGTTTCTTCTTTAAAAAATCAAACCCTATTTTCTCTATTCTTGTTTTTTCATAGAAGTAGCCTCCCATGGATATCTCCTATACCTCTTCCATATACTTTGATTCCCCATCCAAATGGTCTTTAATTTAGCAACTATTTATCACATTGGAATGCCATCAAAATAGTCTCATTTCCACTTCTTTCTTTCTCTTGTTTATATGACCATATAGAATGTTATTTTTATGTAGGATAATACACCCTATTTTTAGATCATCTCCCTTTTTCATTTATTTCTCCCATTATAGATCTATTTAGAGGCTAATACTAGATTATGAGTCTACTTCCATCATAAGGTGGGTGATCTAGTAGTTTTCCCTTAATTCGAGAAGTTTTATATCATGTGTCATCATATTTCATGTTGTACATTCTGAGAATTATCTTAAAAATACACATTATCCTTATTTAAATTGTTATCCATGTTATAAATTACCTTAAACACTTTTTTTATTATTGGAGGATATCCCTTTTTAATATTGAAACCTATTAAGGTAGGTGGATTGATTTCCCTTTGACCTTATAAATGACTATGTGACCAAACCACCTTCTAAGTGGTTTTCGATTGACTCCTAAATGTAATGAATACAATGAATTAAAATAAAAGTGAGTGTTATCACCATTTCATAAAAATTCCATATGAAAAATGGTAATGAACTTGAATAAATAGTATATTAATGAATTATAACCCATCTATTTTCTTATATTAAATCTTGGGTGTTTGTTTTATTTTTCTGATACCAGGGTATAGAGTCCCTTATTGTTCATGATACTTGCACATGACATCCCTAATTTTTATGATACTCAGAAATAGTGTCCCATACACTTCTGATTCTCAGAAATATTTTCCCTTATACATGTGATACTTTGGAAACGATACCCTTATGAATCAAGATACTCAGGCATGGAATCCCTTACTACACAATGAAACTCTTATTTCTAGGCATGGATTCCTGAGTTACGGATTGTGTCCTTACATGCACTGTGTGTTTGGGTGTATATATATATATATATACATTACTATTTATAGTGTTTATATATATATACCTGGTGACCACTATTTAGATATATCTCTGTACGGGATGAAGTAAGTAGTACCAACCTTATGTCCTTCAAGAACCAAAGCTGACTCATTTACAGTTTAAATTTATACTTTAAATTTTTAAATATGAACACTTCAATTTTATTTGATCTAGATGTATTATACTATATGTCGTTGTTGGTACCAACTGAGTGTATCTCATACCTTGTTCAAGTCACAGATAATACTCGAATAGACTTTATGGATGCAGGTGGGGACAATGGGAAGCCTCTAGATTTAGATACTTGATCTTCTGTACTAGGATGGAGTATGGGAGAAAAGAACTGATCATATTCTTTTTATGTTAGTGGAGATAAATTTTGGTCTTATTTCAAAAAAAATTCATTTTTTATATTCTTTTTTATATACTTCCACGTATTCTTTTTTTTATAGAATACAGACATGAAATCCTGTTTGTTTATGACATTGGTTATGGTTTATAAATTTTATGTATACGATTCAAATATTTGTCAATTATTCCACTATTTATCCTTTATTATTATTATTTACCAAATTATATCATCTATGATACTATTGTGCTACACTAATGCAATATGGTATAGTCTCTCCATAGTACCTTTATAGACCCATACTGGTAGTCATCACCCTCTTGCATATAAGGAGGCATGCTTGAGGCAATGTGACCAACAAATTCCACTAATTTTATTGATTGATACAGTTCAAGACATCAAAAATTATTATTATAGGTCTATTTTCTTTGAATTACTATTTTGGGATGGTAGAAAGGAGGCTAGTATATGTCCATATTTTCTAATGAACCTTTTCCTAGGACTAGCTAACACACAAATTTAGAAAATCCAAATTACCTAGGAAGGGATATATTGTTCTAGATTAATTTTATTATTATTATGTTGATTTCACCATTGGGTGGAATAAATGATATGTGATGTTTATAATTATTGTGATTGTGGATTCTATTTTTACCCTTGGACTGGTTTGGAAAGGAAGTGTTCAATCAGACATCATAATAGGAACTTCAGGATTATATGTCATGCATATACCATGCCATATTTATATTACTGTGTGCATTGTATGTATCTTGTTTATTACCTTGATTAATATATCCAAGAAATTAAGTGACATTTCCTATAGGGATAAAATAATTGGATTAATTAAAGTGTTTGCATCAACCAAAATGATGCTTTCCTATATAGATTGATAGTAGAACCTTATTTAACCAATCATTCCATGTTTGATCCATGGAATAGTGGTCACATGGGCTCAATTATATTTTATTTTAATAATTTAATTCCAACTAAAATTTAAGTATCATGTGCTTATATAAATTTTTAATGGTTATTCATCTAATAAAATCATTATATATGTCAATTTACATCATAATACTAAATGTAAGGGTCGGGTTATAGTTACATGACAAGCCAATTGAAACTTATAAATCTTATGCCTTTATAACATGGGAATGGTGAATCATCTAACTGGATTTAAATAAATTTATGAATATAAATGAGTATAAAAATAAAAGAATTTAAATTCTTAAGTACAATGGTTATAATTAAATGGGTATGTTAATTGATACGTAAAGGGTGTTTTCCTCTATACCTTGCAATTAAAATTCTATATATCAGGACCTAAGTTATGTGATGTGAGACCTCCAGCCTCACTTAACCTTTGTATTGGGAATTATGTAGTGTCAATTGTGGTTCTTTATGATCATTGGTGTCACATAAAACTGACTTATGAGTAGGAAGATAAGTGTTTACTTGTATATAAAAAAGGCTTGTACTTATCCTATTCTAATCATTGTGATATATATTGTTATCAAATATGTTTCAATCCATGTACGTGGAATTTGTAGAGTTATTCTACCATGAAATCCACAAGTCATACAGAAGAAGGGTGGAAAAGACTATGCTCCAAAGGTAGTGGACCCTCAACGACTAGTTGTACCTACTACATTTCCACTTTTGGTACCTAATGTTATTCTGAATCCATGCACTGATGAACAATTTTTGAGAGTTTTTCCTAAGTCTCATATAGAAAATAAAAGGATCTTGATAACCTACAACTATTATGGAAGATTTGATGAGGGAATTTTAGCAGTTTCAACCTCCCACATTTTTAGGGAATGGAATTCCACAGGCTACTGAGTCACGGATAAAGGCTATGTTGACTATCTTCTCACACCTCACGACACCTCCTGAGAGGAGAGTGAATCTCACTACATATATTCATAGGGATTCATCCATGATTTTATGAGATGTTATCACCCACGATGATCATCAATATTTTATGGCCTATGTGGACTTTAAGATAGCCTTTTATGACTACTTCTTTTCCAATATACTGAGAGAGGATTGATATTAAGTGTTTATGCATCTAAAATAGGGTATTATGTCTATTATAGACTATTCTACTTGTTTCATGTTAATCCATCACTTCACATCGACTCTTGTTGGTGATGAGTATACAAAAGTGAGATGTTTTGAAGATGGGATTGTATGCACCATCTGATATTAGGTAAATGTCTTTGGGTTGAGAAAAATTTATTAGATATTTTACCAGGACCTCGTCACTAAGTGAAACCTAAGGATAGTTGATAGTATGGTAAAGGGGGTTTAGTACTATGATAGGGAGGATGTTATTTGAGTTGTAGGAAGAATGATCTTAATTATTCACATATGGGAAGTGAATGTTTGATGACACCTACGGATAGTTATGTGGTGTGTCACCATTGTGGAATGACATGGAATAAAAAGACCTGCTCTTCCAAAGACCCCATTGAGTGCCAAGGTTGTAGTGGGTTGGTAAATACTCAGTATTTTTGTATGATTTTACATATGTTCTTAGTGATAGAGGATTTGTATCAGCTTCACCTTCAGGATAAGAATTTGAAGAACCTTTCTAGGTAGATAGATGGATTATTATCGATCATTCAGATAGAGGAATTTTTCATGAATGAGGTTTCCAAGATTTAGATATACAGTGTTAGTAGAGAAAACCTACCCAGGGTAGTTAGGTTGTATCTTAGGTCATTAGATCTGAACATTATCTATGTAGTGAAGTCTACTCCTAAGGAGTAGAGTCTCAAAACATCTACAGTTCGAGGTATGATCCTAGTAGCCTCTACTTTAGTTCCTTCATTATTTGATATGGGAACTTCACACTCATTAATATCATTGAAAATCATTTAAATTCTCAGACTTTACATTTACGACTTTTGTAGGGTGATGGCTATTGATACTCTATTAGGAGTACTATTAGAGAGTGTATTCCATTGAAATGAGTTACCCCTTGAGATAGTCATTCATCATTTCTTATGGTCCATCTTCTTCCAGAAGATCAACAGTTTTGATGTCATTCTCGGGGTGGACTAGTTGGTTACCTATCATTATTATGCTAATTAATATCACTGGATATTTTCCTTCATAATACAAGAGGGTGGTAAATTTATTCACAAGGGTGAATGGGACATCTAGGCAAGTCGATCTAGACCAATGTATCATGGTTTAGGTAGTGGGATAGCCCATATTTCCACCTTTTTTCTAGAGGAACAAGGAATGTGATGTATAGAATTCCCTCCAGTAGTGGATCTCATTAAGGACATCTTGTCTGATGACTTTTTCATACTACCTCCTAAGAAAGAGGTAGAGTTTTTTATCAAGATATTTCCAGGATCAGAACCAGTATCCATTCCTCCATTCATGATGGATAATACTAAGTTACAATATCATAAGAGGAGGCTAGAGGACTTGGAATCTTATGGTTTTATACAACCCAGTACTCCAACTTGGAGTTTTCCCACATTTATCTCCAATAATAAGGATATGACCATTAGGATTTTCATGGATTAAAATTTATTGAATTAGTTAATAATGAATTAATAGTATCAGTTGCCTCATAGTGATGACCTATCTGACCAATACAGATGAGAAAGGGTTCTCCCCAAGATCAATTTGAAGTTGGGCTACCATCAGGTATGAGTTAGAACATATGACATACTATCTATAGTATTCTAGAGTAGATATTTCCTATGAGAATATCATGACATATCATTCAATCTCAAAAATGTTCCATAGGTATTCATGGCTCTGATGAATCAATTTTTACAATATAATCTTGATTCATTTTTTTGGTCTTTGTGGAAAATATCTTGGTTCATTAGCATACTCAACATGGCCATGATAAACCTCTTGAGAACGTATTTAATCCACTAAGAGAGAAATAGTTATATGTTAAGCTAGCTAAATGGTAATTTTGGATCAAAAAGGTACACTTCCTAGGTCACATCATATCTGAGTCAGGAGTATCAGTTGACCCAGAGAAGGTGAGAGTTTAAGTTTCCTTAGAGTAGCCTAACAATGTTTTAACAAAAAAAGCTTCTTGGGGATGACTGGTTACTAAGGGAATTTTATATAGGATTTATCATGCCTTCTAGTACCCATTAATAATTTTACTAATAAGTATGTGAAGTTTTTATGTTCCAAATCTTGTTAGAAATCTTTTCAAGAGCTGAAAGAGAGATTTATTTTAGTTGTAGTCTTAATTCTACCAGAGCTTAGTATAGGTTATACAGTGTTTTGTGATGCATCAGTCATTATGATGGGTATAGTTCAAATACATGATGAGTGATTCATGGTGTATGGACCTCGACAAATGAGGCCTTATGAGGATAATTACCTGATGAACAATATCATGTTGGTAGTAGTTATTCATGCATTGTGTTGTTGGAGGAATTATCTGTTGGGAGAGTAGATTATGTTTTTTAAAGATTACAAATCCTAAAATATATATTCATGCAGTAGGAATTGAACATAATGTATATAATGTGGGTAGAATACCTTAATTCCTTTTAATTTGATCTTGCATATACACCTGGGAAGGGTAATGAAGTTGCTAATTCTATAAGCCAT
Organism: Viscum album; assembly: GCA_963277665.1. Taxonomy (NCBI): domain Eukaryota; kingdom Viridiplantae; phylum Streptophyta; class Magnoliopsida; order Santalales; family Viscaceae; genus Viscum; species Viscum album. The sequence continues at coordinate 818,264,510 of OY728162.1, forward strand.
CATACTCAAAAAGAAGATGTCCAGGAAGCAAGTGATGAATGAAGGTTGATGGATCTTCTTTATAAGGTACATCTGGAGGTTTGGGAGACTCTTTAATATCCTATTATTATGGCCTTATCAATAATAACATCACTTTTGGATATATTAATGAGGAGTTAATTTTTATATTCTAAATTCTTGGTCCTGAGGGAAAGTGTTTCATATGAGGACCTACTATCATGTTGGTCTATATATGTAGATAAGATCATTTTTATTCATGGGTATTTTTTGTTCACTATAGACATGAAAGAGGATTTGATATAAGAATATCATGCTTTTCAATGGGTAGTACATCTAGGGATCTCTAAGATATACTGTGATTTACATCACCAGTATTGGTGGCCTGGGATGAAATTTCATATCGTGGGTTTCCCCATTTGGTGTTCTACCTATCAATTGGTGAAGGTGAACCATTAGGGACTAAAGGATTTGTATAGATACTACATATTCCATAGTGGAAGTTTTTAATATATTAGGTTTTTGTGGGTACAATTACATTCACACAGACATACACCAAACACATAGGCTAGAGAGCTAGGCCATAGCCCCCCCCCCCCCCCACACACACACACAAGGGGATAGTTCGCCCATCATGCCTTATTTATTTATTACATTGTTCATAGGACCAATGGGAATGAACCCATAACATGTCCTGAAATCCCAGTGCAACGTCATGCCTATGTCATCCTACCTATTTCACCCTGTCGGCGTCACCACCTACCTACGTCATGTCTATGTCACTACCTGCCTATGTCATCATCTACATCACTGCCTGCACAGCACTGTAATAGTGTCTGCGCCCACTCGAATTAGAACCTAGGTCTAATACAGAACTACAGGGAAACATTACCACTCAGGTAAGCCCACAACTGTTATCCCAGAGTGGAAATTAGATAATGTTTATATGGATTTTGTAACTAGTTTATCAAGGCCTCCTCAAGATAGTGTTATGGATTGGGTAGTCATGGATAGGATAATAAAGCTCACCCACTTCCTTCCTATCACGGAGACATTCTCATTGAATGAAATTGGGAGAATATATGTCCAAGAAATTATATACCTACACAATGTCCCTCATACTATCATTTCTGATAGGTATTCTCATTTTATGTAGAGGTATTGGAATGGGTTGTAGAAAAAACTAGGTACATAGGTTCTTTTGAGTACAACCACTCACCCACATATTGATAGCCAGTTAGAATGGATGATACAGGTGCTATAGGACATGACTTGAGCTTGTGTCCTTGATTTTAAAGGTTCATGGAAAACACACATACCCCTCATTGAGTTTACATACAATAACATCTTCCAGATTAGAGTACAGTTGAATCCTTTTGATCATCTTTACGGTAGTCTATTTCATTCACTGATGTGCCAGTTAGAGGTAGGAGAGGCAGTTCTACTGGGAACTCATCTAATTTAGGATACTTTGAAGTAGGTAAAAAATATTAAGAAGTGGTTGATTTTATTTAGTCTAGGTAGAATTCGTACACTAAAAGGTATCACTTTCCTCTGGAGTTCGAGGTATGGAATTAGTTTTTCTTGCATGTTTCACCTAACTAGGTAATAGATGAATTTGAAGATGGGATAATATTTCACCACATAATGTTGGGAATTTTTATATCTTAGATAGGGTTGGGTTGGTAGCATATCAGATAGATATTCCTCAGGGATACCAAGCCATGAATGATTTATTCCATGTATCTAAACCCTTCCAGTATCATCTAGAACAATCTCATTATTTTGATCATAGGAATGTTGAATTGGAGGCTGAAGCATCCTTTCAGGAGTATCATGTTCGGATTTTTTATCGTATCATGAAGGATATCTAAGAATGGTATATCCCCTTAGTACATGTGCTATGGAATAATATTAATGTATAGGATGAGAACTGGGAGTGAGATGTAGATGTTCCTAATCCGTGGATGGAGTTGTTCCTAGATAATATTTTACCACCCTTTGAGGGGAAACTTAGGGATGACTTTCTTTAAGGATGGGAGACTTTAAGATCCCCAATTTTCTAATAGGTATGGATATTTTAATATCAGGTTTAAAAGTTTTTTTATCTATTTGACTGTTCTTGAAATTTTAAGGATGGTTTTGGGAGAATCTAGGGACTCTTTTCAGCTCGTAACTTTGGTTTTGGGGAAAATGACTAAGGTGTGTGATTGGTGCATGGTTAATTATAACCATCTGGCTCAACCATACAACCCAATTAGTAAGGGGGTGAATTTTTTTTAACTCTATGGAAAGCTCTGAAAATTGTGCATCAAACGGAGGAGGTCATACGGGTTGTCCAACCATGTGAGTGAGGATACAAAACTGTGAAAAACCACATCAATAAATTAAATAGGATAACGCATAACTTTCATGTGGTTTTCAAAACTATGTTCCTAGACATGCGAGGAAGAGACCCACATTGGATAGTATGTGTGCAACTGCACACATTTTTGAAAAACATGTACCTGACCATGGAAGGGGTTTCCACCTTGAGAGATTGGTGGCGCAAAATTGTCACATCATTTTTCCAACCAAACGTCCAAACCGTGTTCCCCTTTAAAAATTGTGGAAAATGATTTTTTATCCCTTTCTTAATTAAATACTCAAGCCCCCTTTTATATTTTCTTGTTTTTTCATAGTGGTGGCCTCTTATAGAGATCTCCTCTCTCTCTTCCATTGACATTGATCCCCAACTCTATTTGTACTATAATTAAATGATTGTATATCTTGTTGGAATTCCATTGATAAGCTCTTAATTCCTCTTCTTTCCTCCCATCATTTATCTTATTGTATGGAATGATATTTTTATATAGGCTAACATTACCTATTTTCAAGTCATCGGCCTTTTTCTCCAATTTATCCCATTTTATACCGATTTAGATTCCAATACTAGATGTGGAGTCTAATACTATCATAAGGGAGGCATTTTAGTTATTTTTCCTTAAGTCAAGATGCTTTATATCACATGTCATTATGCCGCACACCCAAATTTCTGAGCGTTACCTTGAAAATACATATTGTTGTTATTTAAATTGATATACATGTTATAAATTCCCCCCACACCGTTTTTATTATTTATGGATGACCCCTTTGACTAGTTCCACAGATTGAGGTGTGGTAATGGATATCCCCTTGACCATATAAATTCTTATGTGACTAGACCACCTTTTATGTGATTTTTTATTGACTCCTAAATCTAATGAATACCATAAATTAAATGGAGAGTGAGTGGTATGACCACATCACACGAATTTCATATTAAAATGGTTACATAATTGAATAAATATAATTTTAATGAATTTTAAACCATTGATTTGATTATATTAAATATTAACCAGTTGTTTTCTATTTATGATAAATGGGAATGGGATCCCTTAGAGTTTATGTTACTCAAGCATGACATCCATACTATTTATGATACTTCGGGATAGAATCCCATACAGTTTTGATACTTAGGCATAGAATCCCCTATACCTATGGTACGTGGGAACACATAATCTTATGAATCAATATAATTGGAAATGATGTCCCATACTACCATATGATACTCTTGCGACTAGGAATGGATTCCTAAGTTATGCCTTGGGTTCTTCCTAATACTATGTATCTATATATTTGGGTATATAAGTTACTATGTATATAGTTCATATTTATACATGAATACATATATATATATACATACATAGTGACCTCTTTTCAGAGATATCCTGACACTAACTAAAGCAGGTTGTGTTAGAGTAGTGTCTCTCAGGAATTTGAGCTGAATCATTTACAATTTACATTTCTACTTTACATTTTTATATATGTACATTTCCATTTTATATGGACTAGATAGATTATACTAGACATAATTGATGGTTTCCTTAAAAGTATATCCCACACCCTATTTTGGCCACTCATGGTACCCAAACATGCTTTATAGATGCAGGTAGAGATAAATAGAAGTTTACATCTTTGGATTCATGATCTTCTATACTAGGATGAAGTATAGTATCAAAGGACTCAGATTATGATTCTGATTCTAGTGGAGATATCTTTTGTACATTCATTCATTTTATATAGAATTTTGTGTATGTCTACTCTTTTACTTCAATTTATTCCCTTCTTGTACAGCATACAGACATGACATTATTTTTTATTATGATACTGGAAATAGTTTATAGATTTTATTCATATGATTGTATAATTTATCTATTCTTATGTTTTCCTCTTTTATTATTATTATTCTTCCTCTTATGTCATCTATTATACTGTGGTCTACTCTAACATAAGAGGAAATAGTCTCTCCATCTGACCTTCAAAAAACCTTACTGTTATTTGGAAGCCTCTGGCACATAGGGAAGTGTTCTTAAGGCCATGTGACTGACTGGTTCAGCTATTGTTATCGAGTAATGCTAGTCATGATTTCATACTAACACATTATATAATATTCTTTATAATAATACATCTCATAAATAATTGTACCATATCCATAAATTTTTATTTATAAGGACATACCCTGAGTTAAGGAATTTTCACAGTGGTGTTGTGGTTATTTTTACGATTTTCTACAGTAACTAAATGATATTATTAGTACTTTAATTGACTATAATTTATGTGAGAAATAATGATTTTAATTTTATTAATTCACCCACTATTTTATCAAATCTAAATATCCATCACTATTGAACTTAGAATATCCCATAAAAATACATTCTAGTGACAAGGATCCATATTTCCCTTCTTTATGATCTAGAATTTGGCCATGAAAATCATAAGAAGGTACTTAGGTTGGTGGTCTTTCCAACAGCGAGTTTGCAGCTCCTTGATTCGTTGAGTGGACTCCCAAATCCAGAAATCCTAACTTGTATTTTCTTAACACATTCCTTCAAATTCATATTGAACAAACTCTTTTCCATTAAATTCAATATAATTTCAGTTAAGTTATTCCACTATCTTAGTTAATATTTTCATGAAAATTAAAAGTACACCCAACTTTGGTTGAACTAACAATTTAATAATGGTTTCATCATAATTAATACAATGGTAGGATTAATAAATTAATAATAACTTGTGGGATTTTGTTTTATTATGTGTAAAGATTTATTGTTTTATCCTTTACATGTATTGTTAATATTTAGTAGATTTTACTCAAGTGATTAACAATGTTTTTTATAAAACATTTACACATAATCTATTCATTTATATTCCATCCTTTCACATTAGTTCATTTATTCATATGATCGTAATCCCGAATCCATAAAATACATAGTGTATAAGAAAAAAATTAAAAAAAATGAACCATTAATGAGCTTATATAATGTTCAATTTGTTTAGGGAATAATAAATCAACATATGAACCTAGGTGAAAAACTCTTTGTGCCAGTCTTGGCACAAGTTTCAACATTTCACCAGTCCTCCTGTGTAAGGCATGGGTTGGCATCATCTCATTTCAGTCTTGAACCGCCACCATGTGCCTTGGGAAACTCCATTTATTACATGTATTTATAACTCACATGTAAGTTAGGGGAACAAAAGGATTGGGTAAGGGGATTACATAATTAACCTTGGACATGTACGTCTTACATAATAATGGAGGGAGGGATGACTCGGAAGCCACCAAATTGAACATAATAATTAATAACTGAAAACTCATTCAATAAATTTAAATTAAATAACTCCAACACATACATAGGTTCTGTTTAAGCACACGAACATCCATACACATGCAATGAATATGAAAAAGTATACTGGATAACATTCATTTATATTCGTTAATTATTATTAAGATAAATGTTCTAGCATTAATTGATTAATTAATTCCATTTTATCTTAATGACCATATGAATTCCCATTGGAAATACAAATTATAAATTAATTTTTGGTATATAAATGGAAAAAATAATTATTATAGATAATTATAATAAATTAATTAAGAATTTAATATTTGTTTAAAAATATTATTAAATTGTTAAACATAATAGGTGTAAATAGATATAATAAGGCGTCAATGTTGTAATTATAAATTTAATGTAATTTAATTTTTCCTTTTATTGGGAGACTACATGGCATGTGGTAACCAAATATAAGTCATGTTCCTTTTTTGTCATGTAGCTGGGATAAACGCCTTGGGCTTCGGCCGGTACCTCAGCTGGACTACAAGATATGTTCAGGCTAGTTACATGCCATGTATCGCGCTTTTTGTGTGTCCATGAATCTAGTCATATAACTTGGTTTGTTCTTAGAACTTTGGAAATAATGACTTATATTTCATTTATACTAACTACATGTAATGTATGTCACACTTTCTCCATGCAGTCAGCCTCATGTGGTTTTTACTATGTATTTTACCACAAAAATATGTGTATTTCATTCATATATTTTTGGGTGTTTTAATACATTAATTTGCATAGTATATTTGATATTATTTCCAATATTTAGACTGTTTAACTTGCTTTGTGATTTATGGAATGATACAACAAAAAATTAGAAAAGGAATAAAAAAAGGCGAATATGAGGAGAAAAAAGACACTTCCTTCCATAATGAAACACTGGAAATTTGAAGCTTTTGGGACAAGGTAGAATATATTCACATTATGAGAAATTTACATATCATGAAGTAATTTCAATTTGTGAAGTGAAGGTAGAGAATGATGTAAAGAAAAATCAATTCGCCCAATAATTACACAACCTAAGAACTTTACATGAGGTGAAAATAATTTAAATGAATGAACCAAGTATGCAATGTGAAGAGAAAAAATCACAAATTGGAGGAGATCCTAAAATTTTCATGACTTGAAAACAACATTCACATCATTAAACATCCTGGATAGACCTAGTTCTGATATTTTGATGGGATTTTAAATGAAGGTATAAAATATTAAAGATGTGGGTGGACATTTAATGTGGAGGGGGACTTCTATCTCTTAATAGACTACCATGATAATGAAATAAATTTATTCTAAGTCCCCTAGAGTTATAAAAATAGAGGCATGGTCTTCTACTATTAGGAAATATTGAAGATGAATGTCTAGGGAAAGAAGTTTTTTTTGTTAAAGGGTCCACCACCACTTTCACTCCGGTTTTCATTATGCTTTATTTTTTTTCTTCATTCAACCTTACTCCCTCATCACATAGTTGAGGGGTGAACCCCCACCTTTTTTAGGGTTATATAGTCAAAGGTGAAGGTTTCATTAGATTTATTTATTATTTTTATTCATGTATTTGGTTTGTTTTAATTTATTTATTCAGTTCCAATTGCTTTATTTTTGTTTAATCATGACCATTAGTTAATTAATCTTGAAGGAAATTTTTAACTGTGAAACTAGGTACCATGAATTGAGGCATGCCCATTATCTCATTTAGGGTAACCAGGTTTTAAAATCATATCGATAAAATTTCTATTTGGAAAACCCCTAAATTACCAGACCAAGGTAAAAGGGGAGTTTCAGGTTGAAGAGAGGATACCATGACCATTAGATCCATGTAGTACCAACTCTAATGTCAAACATGGATTAGGAAAATTATTTTCTAAAATCCAATTGCACATAAAACATGAAACTGTAATACCCTATAATTTATTTAAAAACTAATTTCAAACCAAAAAAATATTTTCCTTTAATTTCTTCATTTGTTTTCCCAAAATGTTTTCCAAACCCCCAACTTATCCTTTCTTTTATTCACTTATTTCTTCAAAATAAATCAAATAACACAAATATTTTGTGAACCTTATCAACCTAATTTCATTATCTTTTTGAGGTTCATCTTGAACTTCTCACTATATTATTTTTAATTAATTAAGTCACATTTATCTTATAATTTTTTATTAGACCTAAGGGAAATAACGATGGGCTTTTGGACAATCAAAACTACTCAGTTACACCATGGTAGGGTCCACCACTTTTTCTCCATTTTTCATTACTTTTTATTTTTGTCTTACTTCTTTGTTACTCCCTCATCACTGGTATGAGGCAGTAAAACCAACCTAGTGCTAGAGTTATGTAGCCAGTGGGGAAAGGTGTCATTGGATATATTTCTTATTCTTATTCATATATTTTGTTTTCCACAATTTATTGATCTAATTCCAATCCCTTTATTTTTAGTTAATCATAACCATTGGTTAATTAATCTAGAAGTAACCTTTCAATTGTGAAACTAGGTACCCTAAATTGATTCACAACCATTGTCACATTCAGGGTAACCAGGTTTAAATACGGTATCAAGAAACACTCTATTCAGCAAACCCCAAAATTATTATACCAAGGAAAATAGAGTATTTCCATATTCTAGAAGAGATACCATGAATATTGGATCCATATCATCTCAAATCCAATGGAAAATATTGATTAATAAATTTATTTTCTAAAATCTAATTGTACCAGAACCTTGAAACTAGAAAACACTATAATTCCTTTCCAATCTAATTTCAAACCAAATAATCTGTTGTGCTTTTTTTCTTCTTTCTTTTTCCCAAAACTATTTACAAAACCCAAATGCTCCTTCCTTTTCTTCACCACTTTCATCAAACTAAATTAAATAGCACAATTATTTTAAGAAACTAATCAAACTAATTTCACCATCTCTATAGGGTTGATCTTGATATTTCAACTATATTCATTTTAATTAATTAAGTATCATTGATATGAAGTTTATAAATTTGTTTTTTTTTATACTTGAGGTAAATAGCGACACCCTTTTAGGCCCATCAAAACTATTTTCATTACTGGTGACTGTTGCTAATAAGTTTTTAAGATAATTTTAAATTTTATTGATTTATTTAATTACTTAATTATTCCTTGGGTATTTTGTGCCATAATTTTCTAATTAAAAATAATTAATCCAAAATTAAAACACTCAATAAAAATATAAATAGATGATCAGATCAAATACAGACATAGAAATAACTCTAAATAGAAAATTCATTATAACCATAGGGGGCATATAAATATCTAGCTAATGGAGGAGTTCTAAAAATAGATTTAGAGATAAATATTCTCACATACTATGGGTTTCCATCAAACACAAGATTGAAACTAAGCATCCTAGTGCCTCGTGACATAGAAAATCACTTTGAAATCAAGAATGTAATAATTCATATGATGTCAAATAGCATGTAATTCATGAGACTTCTGCATGAAGATCCAAATGCAAATTTGGGAAGCTTCCTTAAGCTCTGTGACACATTCCAATTCCAAAATGTTTTAAGTGACATGGTAATGCTTCGTCCCTTTTAATTTTCATTAAAATAGTGATCTTGAGAGTGGATTCAAATCTTTCCATCACATTCCATCACTTTATAGGAAGGGAAAGAATGAAAATTTCTTACCTAATTCTTCCCACCTTCCAAATCAATGGACATATGGGTAAATATTCTAAAAATTTTTCAATTTAAGGATGAATCACACTACTCTTCATAAAAACATTACAAAGATATGACTCGTAAATTCCCCCATCATGTTATATATATATATGGATGATAATATAAACTTTTATAAGGGTTTTTCATATGGAAATTGGTTAAGTTTTTATACTGCATCTGGAGGATCACTGATGAAGAAGTCTCCTGAAGAGAGCTACAAATTCTTGGATGAAATGGAGAGCAATAGTTTCGAATGGGAAGGATAAGGGATGCAAAAAAAAATGGCATTCACGTGTCAACAATACTAATTTTATGATAGAATAGATGGAATTTTTGATCAAGAAGATAGACATGATGATGGGAGAACAAAAAACACCCAAGGTACATATACGAAAGATGTAGACTATCCTAATATCAATTGTGGTAATCAATTTCAAGGTTAGCAACCACTAAAACAACAAGGGAAAGGGTAAAAAAAGAGCACAGGGATAACAACTACAAGCACTCCAAGCATCCACACTAACTATCCAATTCCAAACATTTCAAGAGACACCAGCTACATTCATGACTGTGTTTGTGGATTTAATCAAAGATATAAAGGAAGACACAGCATGTCAGGAGGATACACTATGGAATCTAGAGGTACAAGTTGGATAGATCATTGAGCATCTTAGAGAAAGACCCAGAGAATTACTTATGGGATTCCCTGAAGTGTGACCACATGACAATTTAAAAGATTAATTTCTTATAAGTGGTAAGAAAATAGAAGGAAGTTCTACAGAATTTACAAGACATAATGAAGAAAAACCAATGGGATAAATTGAAAAAGAAATTTGAGAAAGTGAATAATAGAAAGGAACACGAAGCTAAAACAAAAGCTGAAGAAGAACCACCAAATTACAAAACAAGACCCTTATTTATAGCTTGACTATCATAAGATAAGAACGACATACAAAATCCTAAATTTTTTTGAACACATAAATAAATTTCAATTAAATATCCATTTTTTTCAGTTGCTCTCCCCAACATGTTGAAATATTAAAAATTCATGAAATAGATAGTGACTAATTTGAAGAAGCTGGAAGATATTTTCGCCATCTCACCCACACTTGAGTGTTTGGTAATTGTATCTAAAGGCCTACCTAAGAATCATTGAGATATATGTATAATTTCCATAACAATATTTTTTAGATTTAATAAATTCTGAGAATATTTATATGATTTAGGCATGAGTGTCAATATCATTGCATGCAACATTTACAAAATCCTAAAACTATTTTCCCTAAAGTCCACAAGAGTTTAATTCCAACCAGAAGATGTCAATAATGAAGTACCCCCATGGAATCATCGAATAAATTCTAATCAAAATCGGAAAAGTTTACTTTCCAGTCAACTTATTGCCATTGGATAGGGAAGAGGATCATAATATGCTCATTCTAAGAAGACCATTTTTATCCATTGGATGTACAATGATTGATGTACAATGTTTAGGACTCTATCATTTATTTGGATATGAAAAATTATGTTTCATTATCCACCTCGTGATGAAGAACTATGATATGAGAGAAGACAAAACGTTTGGAAAAGATAAAATTCTTAAAGTTAAAGAGATTATTGAGAATGAAGTATCCACCATTGTACAAGAGTATACCAAAACTAAAAGTACTAAGAAGAAGAATGAAAATATTTAAAGTCAGATAACAGACACTATAGGAGAGACTAAATCCACCCATTTTGATAAAGGAAAGTAGGTATGGATGGTACATAAACTTCCATTTTGTTCTTTAGCACTAAGGAAGATGTTGTGGATCATTCTGAGGAAGATCAATAAAATAATACCATCAAGAATAGTTAATTTTTTAGAGAGAATGTAAAAGGACCGACCTATGTGGATAGGACACAACTGAGGCAATTTATGGACCTTGATGGGGTAAAAAAAATTAAATCATTTGTCACCTGATTTGAAGATAAATGAGGCAAGATCAGTCCAATGAGGGTATACAGAAGAACTTCTTAGAGGAATACAAAGTTTTTTTAAATTTTTATTCATTTTTTTATGCGTTCATGATCTCACTCCAAATATTTCAAAATTCGTTGTTAATGGAATTTTATTTCCCCCATTTATTGTTATTTTTTTAGGACCAACAAGACACTGGCGGTGAGTAACAGATGTTGAAAGACTGTTAAATTTCATGAGATATAATCACATCAGGAATGGGTACAGAAAGAACCTATGAAATGAACATAAAATAATAATTTAAAAGGGGGTATGCATTTCAATTCTGAATTTTTCTACTGCATTCCCCATATTTAACAACTTTGGAGCTTTAATTGAAAATTGTGTGCCCTCATTTGATTATTACTTTAATCAACTGGACTAGGATGCATAAAATACATGAGATACATTTCATTTAATTATTTGAAATTTCCTTGTCAACAAATTTGATTGAGAAAATGGGGAAAATAATTAGTAGAGATGATCATATGGATTATAATTTTACAAATCAGTATATATGGGTCGTGTTAATTAATGTAAATGAAATTTTTTTGAGATTTGTCCATTATTTTAATTTTTTATATTCACATTAATTGATTTTATTATTCATATTCATTTCTATGAGTGATTTTCAAAACCCTTTATCTCATTACCAAGACATCCTATGAGCCTAATATTTCCCATTATTTCTTTCATACATTTCTTGAGAAACTCAAGCATGTTCTCTTCTAGAACTTAATTGGCATCTTATCAAAACAATGACTAAATAAAATCACTTTTAATATGACTAAGGAATATTTTGATAACCCTTTATCCTTGGACCCACCTAATATTAGTCCCTTTAAATCCCATATAATCCATGAATATCCTTGTTAGGAAATCAGTTAAGTTACATGCCTATTGTATCCATTCCTACCCTACTCATAAGTTTTTTCAAGATATTTAAAGAATAAGTGTAGGGGGTAGAAATTTTCATAATGGATGGGGGTGTGCTTCATAGAGGATATTTTTTGGGGATTTTATTTTGACCTTGATAGACTATGTATTTTTCATTGTATTTTATCAATTTCCTATCTTGTTAAAAAAATAAAAAAATAAAAAAACAGGGGTTGTGTCTTGGGCAGATCAAAAATCACCACTCCCAAACTTATGATCTTTTGATCGTATGTGGTTAGGTGATGGATGTGATTTTTTTCTTAATCATAGATTTAGAAAATAAATATAAAGAAAAAATAGGAAAAAAGTAATATTGGTTGATTCATTCATTATGCTTACATGAATCGTCATCACACTTTAAGATTTTTCAGGGGAATGGATAGATGAAATATATATATGGATATTTATGTTGAGTTTATCTTTTGATATAATATATTACACTTTACATTCAAACCTCCATTTTGAGCCTTATTTTCTCACATCATTTACCTATATACCCTATGCCTTAGTGTCATGTGAACCTAGACGGTGAAGCCCTAATAAATAATTTTGATTTCCTTCTTTATAATATGGAGATGTTATATGTCTTGAAAGCCTATGGTAATTAACATTTTCATGAGGTATGTGCTGGATTCTATATAAAACTATACCCTAATGATGAAAGGAAAATTTGAAATTGATATAAATTACAAATATAATTTTTATTAATAATAAATAGAAAAATGAAGTTGGATGAGTGAAATGGTTTTTCTATTTTAAAAGAACAAAAGTAAAATATACAATTGAATTTTTTTTCTTTGAGAAATGAGGAGTTGATGATTTTTCATATGTGATTCTTGAATATTGAAATTCTCATTTAATTAATTTCTTTATTAACATTGAATTCAAAACATGGTAAAGTGGAAAACATTTGATGTATGTTGATATTATATCCTTGATGAGAAGTCATAATTCAATTATGGGGGGATTCAATACATTTATTTCATTAATATATGTAAGGGTGTTTTAATAAATTAATTTTTCTTATATAATTGATACTTTTACTAATATTTGGACTATTTAACTTTTTTTATTTATGATTGGATAAAACCAATAATCAAAAAAAGAACAACAGACGACATGATTTGTATGTCACCTACATGACATGTAATCCAAAAAATCATGTGTTGGGTTGGTCTAGTCAACACTTGGGGTTCAATAAATGCACGGATTTTTATTTACTACTTAGTTCATCCTACATCCCACAATACGTTCAGGTGCAGTAAAATTGGGTACACAAGGTGTAGTCTATAAATATATCATGTAATCCCATTCTATATGACCATAATTTTTAGCACATCCCAATGGAATCTCCAATAAATATTCATCTGTTCATAGTCCTTTAATAAAATTAAATTATGAATGAAAATAGTTAAAATGGATTAAAGAATGAATATTTTTTAAAATGAAGATCTAACAACTATTGCGCATATAGATCAACAATCAAATAAATAATTATACATTTGAAATATTACCCATATGATAACACATGTAGGTTTCAAGAATAATAGAAACATCATTGGTGGGTGATAAATCAATAAAGATTTTCCAAATTAAAATTTATCAGAAACATAGAGGATCTCTTCATGATAAATTTATAAATGATTTATTTATAATTGGAATAAAAAAAACCTAATCTTATGATCTTTCTCTGATGAAGATGTAAATTGTTCTAAAATACCTTTTTCTAGATAACCTTTATTGAACTATAAGGATCCAAATGTAGAATACCTATATCTATGATCCACATGTGCTCCTTAAATATCTAAATGATATAGATTTATTTCAAGATTCTTATGTGATGAATAAATTTACATGTAATGTTCATCTTGATCACTCCAAATTCTTTTTGATTGAGTTCTTCTTATTCTTGAGAATATGAGCGTAAGAGAACTTCAAGAGGGAAATCTATTGTGCACAATGATTCTCAATTATTGATTCACCCTACACAACAGACATAACTATATATTTATAGATCATGTGTTTAGATTAAAATATTATTTAATTTGTACAAGCCCTTAAATAATATTATATTCCTTAACAAACCCCATTCCATTTAACATTATTATTATTATTCTTCCATGTTTTCTGTTAACTCGTGCAATGATAAATAAATCTTTTACCGACTTGTAGATTAATATTTATCACTGCAAATGATCTTGGTCCACTTGAACTCATCATCATTTATTGAATACCTAAATAAATATTTAATTAAATAATTTGTTCACTTAAATAAAAAAAAATTTCACAGTCCAACGAATAAATATTTATTAAATATACAACAATTAAAATAAATATTTTACCCACAAAAAAATGAATAAATAGTTATTAAATGTTCACATAATAAAATAAATTATTTATTAATGAATAAATAATTATTTATTAACTTACAAATATTAGTGATCAATAAAAATTGAATAAAATTATTCCTCAATCTTGAGAATAAAATTTATTTCAATAATTAAATTCAAATATAATTTAATCGAGATCAATGGAAATACTTAGTGTGTGACAGTCTAGGATTGTTTCTCATTTCTATTAGATGGGGTTTTCAAAAGTTTAAGATCGTCTTCTAGCAATAGGTTAAGGCACCCAATAGAATGAACTTGATGTCGAAACGTTTAAAACTGCATACTAATGGTCATTATATAATACAATCCCTTTGTCACAATATCCCATCAAGTAGGTTGCACATATGTATCATCAACCTATGTGTTTGATACTTATTTCTTTGATTATCTAAAATAAACTCATCATTACACCATGGACATTTAATTTAAAGTGGTAGTTATCTTTCAATCAAAGGGATATGATATCATCCTCTATAAAGATAGAAAAGAGAAATCCTTCTTTAACTAATTAATTAACATGTCATTCATGACACACCCAATGTATCCAACTTTTCCATCAACAATTATCATTGTAGTTTATGAAATACATATAATTATGTGATTTATAACATGCATTAATAATAATTTCAGTGTCAATGGACCATTACAAACACATATGGATAGGAATATCTGATGAAACCAATACATATGGAATTCTTATTGGTGTGTCTGTTCTCATAATATCCTGTATCAAAAATTACCATGTGAAAACTTCATGAGAAGAAAATTTATTCACTTATGAGTACTCTCACCTAATAGTTTATAAACCATGTTCCATGTCATAGTACAATATCTAACTCTAAAACTATATTTAATAGTTGTCATTATAAAATCTAAAGGTTATCATCAAAGAGGTGAACTACTATGACCTTTTCAATATGACAAATACTTTATTGTATTATCATACCAATGTTATGAATAAAAACAATAAATATGTGATAATATATTTATATTAATATTCACTTCTTTGAATATATATGTAATCCAAATTAAAAATTAGTTGGTTCTAGGGAACCAACTCCATCATATATATACTCATGTTTAAACTATATTTGGGCAGAAATGGACTCATAAGTGACCTCTCGAAAAACCTTATCACCTAAGGAAAACAACATGATACTCTAAGATTTTATAAGAACATCAAAAGTCGTATCTACTTTAGTAAAAGTGGATTTTCGATTGATCTACATAGTTTCATCTTTCCTATTCAGACTACACTGGGCATTAAGAAGCTTATTGTGATTAAGATTTCTATTCATTTTAATCATCCAAAAAATAAAATCATTCTCTCAATGGAATTTATTTATTTCAAACATTGTAGAACTCATTATTCTAAATCAAATGGTTTTGATGCAAATTTTTAGGGTTTACATTACCATGATAGTCCCTATGTAATGGACAACATCCACTGATTTAGGTGATAGATTATGAATTTGTTTAGATAATTATTCTTATTAATAATACAGGAGTGTAAGTGATGAGAAATATTAATATGAATGCATTATAAAAAATAATTTAAGAAATGGAACACAATCATATAGTGTGATTCAGTCTGCATTGGACCTATGTGTATGAAGGGAACACCACCTCCAAACTAATTATTTTGAAAGTAAAAGTTGTATATACAAAGACTCAAAATATGTAAGGATAGAAGAAGTTATCCAAGTAAGAAAATTCTAAACCAGATGGAAGTCCTCAAACTTCTCATATGGATTTATCAAGTTGTCTTACTGGACAGACACACGCTATTCACACAAGCAGTAAAAGGACACATCGAATCCCAAAAATAGAAACAATAATGAAACCAAATGAAAAACTTAAAATGGGGAATTGGGACACCAAGAAACTTTAATGTCTTGAATAATTCTATGTAACCTCTAAAACCTTCATGTGCAAGCTATTTATCACTAAAGGATCAAATGTCACCACTTATCTCTATAAAAATACTACACCAAAAACTGATCCATCCTGCTTTAGTGGATAATAGGGTCTTAGATCAAGGCCCCTCCTTTAGATGCTCTTGATCTCTCTCTCACTTTTTGAAGCGAAAAAATATCAGTTTTATCTCTCATGATGAATATGAGAATAAATTATTGTCAAAAAAAAGAACCAATCACGGCCTAATGATAGCATGAAAACCAATATGCGTGGAAGGTAGTGCATGTGATGAAAAATGAGTAGAAAACCATGATAAAACTGGTTATTAATGTAATGGATTCTATAACTTCTCACAATCCATGTGACGGTTCCAGGTAGGCCACAAAAATAAAGCAAGGAACGAGTATAAGGCTCCATCCTTAAACATTACATAATCTTGATTTTTAGTCAAGATATTAATTTTTTTACATTGATGGTATTTTAAGGTTTATAGTTTTAGATAATTAGGCCATAAATCATAGATAACAAACAAAAAGTTGACACTTCATATTAGTATCCATTATTCCCATAATAGAAAACTTTTAAAATAAACGGTGATTTCTGAAAAACATTTGTGATGTTTTGTTTTAATAATGTTTTTTTTAACTAATATTTTTTGTAAAAGAATGTTTTTTCTTCAATATTTGACCTAGTCCATCCTAATAAATTGTTTTAATAAATATGAATGCAAATTAATGTTTGAATCCAAACAAAAATGGGTAAAAAAAAAATTTCTTTGAGAAAGTTTTTTTCAAGACACAAGTTTCCAGAAAGAGGTTTTTGGACTGATCAGTATCATACTCATAAGGTTTAAGTAAGATGTAGTCTGTAAGTTTTTTAATGTTTTTGATTAGACACACCATCATACTCAGGTTCATTAGTATAAAGTTCAAGATCTATCAGATAATATATTTTTTAGAAATAACTCCTTGATAATAAAATTTATAATATTACTGAGGATGTCGAATGAAGATAGGGATGTGATGATTTAGAAAGTTCATAAACATTCTAACCTTAAGAATGGTGGTGCTTTTCTAGTCTATAGTTCTAAAATTTCATAAGTTGTATGTAACACTTGTGATAAAATACTTATGATGAAATGGTGTAAAATAGGTTCTAAAAGTCATATTGAGATTTAGTTACAAATAATATAGGTTTTTAAAGTAAGGGAAATAAGAATAATTTTCTATGTGAGTCATACGATTCTCTAGAAATCTTGAATTTCTCATAAATCATGAAAACTCTCCTGATAAAATATTTTGAAGAAATTGAGAAATCATAAAGATTGTAGTAGTTCCAGAAATAAAAACAAAGTCTCCATCAGATCTAGAAGTATCGGAAATGGAAGTTTTTCAAAAGTCAAAATGATTTAGATCTAATACGGTTTGAGGAATATCAAATTTTCTAAGTGAAGTAACCATTTAATCCATTACATCGTAATGGGAATTCCATCAGACTGACTTAAAGAAGGAAATTTAATCAAACTGACTCTGAGATGGAAAATTAATCAGACTCACTCAAAAAAATAAATTCATATAGTAATAAGTATAAGAAAAAAGTCATATCATAATAAACTAATGAATATAGTCAGATTGAAATGGGAGGAGGAAGAAATTCATATCATAAATATTTTAGAAAGTTTCATCATAATGAAGTTATAGTGGGTTGAATCTAAGGAAGTTACATCAAATAAAAATTGAGGAATTACATTGTATTGAAGTTGAGGAAGTTACATTAGACTGGAGAAAAGTTAGTATTTTTGAGGAGATTGATTTTAGAGAAATATTGAGAAGGTTTGAAGTAGTCAATATTGAAGATTAAATGTGAGTGCTTTATGAACATTTGAAATTTGAGTAATCGGGGAAAAAATTCAGTTTTCTTTCTTTTCCATTCTGAGATACCTATAAATATAAGCACAATACATTCATACTTTGTATCTTTTTTGACGTGTGGAAAAGGTGGAGCATTGAAAATTTTATGTCAGAAGTTGAGGAAGAGTTATTTCCGAATAGAGAACTCATTAGAGGATCATATAACTAAAATTTTCTTACTGAACTAAGGAATATCGGACTAAGCATTTGAGAAGGGTTTGAAAAGTGAATTTTGTGGAAGGGATAATCTTATTAATTTGATTAGGCTGAGTCAATTAGATTATTTCATCGGACTGAAAGCCATCAAACTCAAGTTCATCATACCTAGAAAATTTTATGGACCAGATTCATCAAAGTCTTTATATTTTCTTTTGCTCAATTTTTTTGTAAGAAAAAATTGAAAACTGATAGGAGTTAGTAAAATCATTCCTATAGAGAGATAGAAGGTGTCTGATGGTAGTTGGAACAATTTATATTCCCCTCTTTATAATATAGAATTTCTATAGACCCATAGGAGTGGCTATGGGAAGGATATAAGTCCTCACACTGAGACCAAACCTTGTAAATCTTATGTTCTTTACTTTCATTCCAAATTTTTCATGCATGATTATTTACAAAAATATGATAAGGAAATGAACTTATCAGGTTACATGGATTAAGTTTCTAAAAATCTTGAGACTTATACAAAGTTAAAAACTAATTCAACCCCCCACCCCCCACCCCATCAGTTGTTATTTAGTTATTTGGAACTTAAATTGGTATCATAGGGAAGGTTCCCCTATTGAATCCTTATCATGGACAATATCAATTATTTCAATATTATAGTAATTATTACATTTTATGAAAAAAGTAATTATGGATGAAAAAATTGAATGATTCCTTATCTCCTATCTCTTGGCCTGGAAGTTTTTGATGTGTCTATAATTGGATTTCCACCAATTGATAAATATTACATAATGACTTTTTCTGATAAGATAAATATCAAAGTTTATGGAAAATATAGAAATGATATCCTTATATCCTTACCCAAAAAAAATATATGAAGGTAATGGGTCTCTAAACTTTAATGAGTATATTGGACAAGTTGGAATGTATTTTTGAGGGGAATACTAAAGATAAGGATGAAAATATAAAAATCTATCAAAGTAAGTTTGAAGGAATTAGAATGATAGATGAATAAGTTATTGATGAATACATCATGAGAAAAAATGAAATTATTTACAACATTAGTTGATTCGATGATTTCCTGGAAGATTTTAAAATTGTGAAGAAACTTCTGAAAAACTTCCTGGACAGGTTTGATTCTAAAATTTAGGCTTTAGATGATGAATATTATCTATCTCTTAATGATTGGAATAATTTTCTTATTTCTTATGAAATGATAAAAACCACAATATTAACAAATATTATGAAATATGAAATGTATTTTGAATCCATGAGGAAAATGAAAATATAATATGTTGAAGATTATGTTCCTTGTGACCCTAATGATAGAAAGGATGATGAGTTAAATGAAACAATAATATCTCTAATATCAAAGAAATTTAAAATATGAAGAGGAAATTATAGATTTTAACATCTTATCAAATGTTTTTAGTGTTGTGTAATCAGAAACTCTACTATGAATTTCCCTATAAAATAATTTAGAGAATATCTAGATGATTATGATGAAACACCTCGATGGAAAGAGTGGAACAAAATTTATAAATAATAATATTCATCTAATAAACATAATAAAAATTTTATTGGAAATAAAAAAATATGTTGAGAAAGATAGTTGAATAGAACATAACTGACAAAAAATATTTAGAAGATGAGAGTACACAAATCTTCAGAACCATTAATGAAAAAGTGGGAAAAAATATTCCTCAGTTAATGAAGAATGTGGTTAAGAATCATATAAATATTATCATCTTAGAATAGAACTTGTTTCATGTGTTGAGAAAAACAGAACAATCAAGAAATAAATTAGAGTAATTAACAGTGATTGTGAGGAATTTTTTGAAGGAAGAAAAGATGTGATCAAGTATAAGGAATAATACATTCTAAATATCTTATGTTACAAACATATAATTGTTGAACATGAAAATATAGTTGAAGATCTCAGTAAGAAGTTGGTAGCTAAGGAAGTATAAGTTAAAAAGTTTCAATAAAAACTTCTTGAGTCTGAAATTATCTTGAGGATATTTAATTAAAACTTAAACAAAAATGTTGAAGTAAAAGCTAAGACTTCTAAAGTTTCTGAGAATGCTCTGATCAAGAATCAGGTTAATTCCTCACCATCCAAAAATAATGTTTCATATTTTTTTCTAACATTTTAGTTGATAAGAAATTTTATGGAAATTTTTAATTGAGAAGGGATGTGAGAAACCTATCACATATATAAAATTTGAAAACTTAATCAATAGGAAAGATGGTCTATTTACTATGAATGATTGAGTATAAATAATTTATCAACCTCAAAAAAATTTCTACATAGAAAGATATTACTTCAATATAAAATCACGATTTATTTTTGTTGCAGGTGTTGTGGAATCTATGGGAATAGAGATTATAATTTTTTTCATAACCTGTCACATCCTAGAATATATCTTTAAAAAAGAGAAAGAAATGCTGCAAGAAGGATGAATAACTTACCAAATCCATGGGAATTTAGAAAGAGAATCTCCATATGTTAGAAACATTACAAAAATAAATAAATTTAAATGTATGGAAGATGTTTTTTGAATATGTGATAAGAATGGTCATTATGATAAAAGATATATGACACTCCATATTGAACAAGTTTCATATAGAAGAAAACAAAAGGAAGCTAGAAAGAATAAATTTGAGTAAAGTTCTATTTTTGTTGAGACATCTTTGAAAGAAAGTAAAAGGAAAAAACAATGGATACTTGATAGTGGTTTTTATTTTCATATGACAGGTGATATAAAAAACATGAAACATGTTGAAATTCATGATGAAGAATCAATTACCTTTGAAAATTATATTTTCTTAAAAATTAATGGAATTAGAACGGTTGACTAGAACTATAAAATTTTAAATCTAAATAATTTTTATTATTTGATGGGTTAAAATATAACTGACTTAGTGTAGGTAAACATTGTGATGACAGAAAAGAATTTATTTTTAGAAACGATTCTTTTTTCATTAGAAGTGTGAAATGTGGAAATTTATCACAAAAGGATAATGAACTGGTTTCAATCTATTTTAACTTGTAGAGTTTAATAAATTATGTTACATGAGCGATGAAGATGAAAAAAAAATATGGCAACAAAGAATTGGGAACCTTGGGCAAAAAACATGAACAAAATTTCTAAATATGATGTTATATATTATTTTCCAGAATTGAAAAGAAGAGATGAAGATGGTTTTGGTACTTGATAAAAAGAGTACGTGACTAAAAAAATTCACAAGAGAGTTTGGATTCATTATACTGTTCCTATTGAACTTATTCATTATGATATATGTTGTCTGATGAGACATCAATCAACAAAAGTAGATTTATACTTTATCACATTTATTCATAATTTCACTCAAATGAAAAACATCATGTTTATGAAACATAAATTAGAGGATGTGGAAATTTTCATTTATTTAGAAAATATGTTGAGAAATAAATGAGGGTTTATATAAATAAGTTGAGAAATGATAATGGTAAAAAATTCACAAGCAATACTTTTGATAATTATCTGAGAAATCATGGTATCAAACATAAGTATAGTGATCCCTATACTCTATAAAAAGTGAAGTAGTAGAAAAAAATAATAGAAGTTTGGTGGAAATGGGAATAATTATCTTAACATAATACAAAAAATAAAAGTTATATTGGAGATAAGTTGGTATTACTACTATACATGTTCAAAGTAGATTCATATTGGTGTTGGAAAACAAAAAAACTTCTTATAAAATGTGGTATGATAGTAAACCTTCATTGAAGTACTTAAATGTTTTTGTAAGTATATTTTTACTTAAAAATTTAAAACTGGAAATGTTTGATGAGAAAGCTATGGAAATAATTTATATTAGTTATTCACCCAATGGAACAAGTTAAAAATATTGGAACAATTGCTTATAAAGGTTGGTGGACTCAAATGATGTGAAAGTAATTGAAAATAAAAATTCCTTAAAAAAGGTTTTTGAAAATACTTAGGAGGATAGACTGGAACTTTCAAACAATAGTGAAAGTGAGCCAAAACATCCTTACTAATACTTAGGAGAATTTTGTGATGAGGAAAGTAAAACTGGAAGAGAAACTTTGAAATTTCCTACCATACAAAAACATGTTGAGTCTGAAAACATTATTGAAAATCGGAAGGCTATAGTTCAGACCAAAAGAAATTTGAGATTAGAAAATCATATTTCACTTATCTCAAAAGTTGAATCAGAATCAGTATCAGAAGATATTCAACACAATTAATGGGTGGATACTATGAAAGAAGAGTTGGATAATATTAAGAAAAAGGAAACATGGGAACTTGTTCCATGGATAGATAACAAAAATGTTTTCAGAACAAAGTGGGTTTTCATAAAAAAATTGAATGATCATGAAGAAGTTTGAACCAACCAAGCATGAATTTTTTGCAAAGGCAAATCACCAGTGGAAGGTGTGTATTTTGAAGAAATTTTTTCCCTAGTTGAAATATTAGAAAATATTATAATGTTTATATCAGTGTCCACACATCAAAATTACAAAGTTTATCAGATGGATGTAGAGTTAGCTTTCTTAAATGGTGAAATTGGGGAATAATTTTACATTGAACAACCATATGGTTTTCAAAATAATAAAGATGAAAACAAGGTTTGTTAATTTAATAAATCCTTGTATGGGTTGAAACAATACCCACTTACCTGGTATTAAAAACATGATAGAATTTTTAGAATTTTGAATTTCTCTAAAGGAAAGGTTGATAGTAACTTCTATGTGAAATAATTTAACTCCAGCATGATGTTTTTTATTGTGTATTTCGATGGTGTAATTTTTTCTAGGGAGTAAGAAAAAGTTTTTAAAGAATTTTATGGGGAAATAAATATGAATTTTGAAATGAAAAGGTTGTGATAAATAACTTTCTTCCATGGCTTATAAGTTCAAAAAAAATACATTTTCTTATCTTGTGAATAGTATGTCAGAGATTTGTTAAATAATATTAGTATGAATGAATCCAAAGAAGTTTCTACTCATATATCTATGAGCATAAAATTGAGTAAAGATGAGTCTGTAAAAAGTGTGAATCAGAAATACTCTCAGAAGTTGATAGTAAGTTTATATTACCTTACATCCTTAAGTCCTGATATTGCTTATGTTTTGACTTTTTGTGCTAGGTATCAAATTAATCTAAAATAATACATATTTTTGTAGAAAATAGAATTCTGAGAAACATCAAAAGAAAAACTTTTCATGGGTTGGTATACAATAGAAATTTTGAGATGAAGTTTCATGGTTATACTCATGAAAATTAGGATGTAGATTATAATGATAGAAAATCAAACTCAGGAGGAATATTTATCATGGGTGAATGTTATGTAAGTTGACATAGTAAAAAACAAAGCTCAGTAACTTTGACCACAGAAGAATTAGAATACGTTGTGACTACTCCATATTATACTCATATGTTGTGGATGAAAGTTCAACTAGAATATTTTAATGTAAAATTTTCCAGACCATTGAAGATACTTTTTGATAATTAGATTAAAATTGTTATTTCTAAAAAATGTTCAACATTAAAGATCAAAACACATTATTATAATGTTTTAATTTATAAAAAAAAAGTTTATTCTGGAGGTGTTTTGTTGGAATATATCTCACTGAAGTATCAAATTACAGATATCTTCACAAAGAAAATTCCAAAAAAAAAATTTGAGTTTAAGATACAACTTCACGTTTTGACTCCTCCAATGACTTCCCAATACTCATAAAGAAGACCCCCACCATGATTTGTATTATGTTGAAAAATGAGGAGGGAAACTAAAGACTTTATAATAATTTTTTACTTATCTGTATTTTATGAATCCAAAGTTTTGGTTATCATAAAATGGGGGAGAGAAAAATAAAATTCATTACAAAGAGATAAAAGTGATTGGGAGTTTATCTTAACATGGATAAAAATTTTACTTACCATTGATTTATATAATAACTTCAAAAACATTATTTTTATCCCGACTAGGTTAAATACCCTTAGATTGGGTGAATCATAGTACGAAAAAATAAAACAACTACCCTTTAAGATCTGGTTTTGTTGTTAAAAAACACTCTTCTAACTATTTCCCATAGAAATATATGAACAGAAATGAAATAATGAACAAGACACAAAAAATTTACATGGATCTCCCTCACTAGGCTACATCCAAGGAGCATACAATGAAAATGTGTAGATGTATCAGATACACTATGTCTCACTTCTAAAATACAAGGTTTCATCTAGATCACTTCTACGCCTAGTATCACTACCTTTACAATGTTTAGGGTCAACTCACTTCTTCCCAAGGGTCACTCCCTAACTCTATTTAGATGACTCACTACTGGTGGAATGGATCACCTTATTCCTATTCATTTTCTCACTTCTCTAGAAGGGATCCACTGAAAATTTTTGCACATTTAGTTCCCTTCATTATCAGTAATGAATTAATCCTTAATTATAGGTATATTTTTTTTGAATTCCTTATTTTCCGGGTACTGTTATTTTGTAGAAATAGAATTCATGAACTATTTTATTCCCTCTATAAACTATCATGCATCCTTCACAAACTTCCTTGAATCCTCTATGAACTGTGTTGCACAGCATGGCACAAGTGATTCAAGGATCTCCTTTTCTTTCAAGTACAACCCCTACTTCATGGATGGATGATGCCTCATGGACCCCCTCTTCTACATAGTCCCATTTCCCCCACGGCCTATAGATACCCACAAAACACTTTCATGAATTTCTCCCATGAACTACTTCTTCCTTCACAAAATTATTAATCACAAACTACTTTGAACTTCCAAAATTCATCTCAAATCGATGATGTTTTCTAATGAAATTGTCTATAAGTAATGATCTGATCATGGGTCTTTATAGAGAAAAATATATCAAAAAAATCCACTAATCTGAATTACCCTAGACATTCATGCAGTAAAACGTTCACTGCAAACAATGCCATGGGTTCCACATAGAACCTTTATTTCTTTACGATAGTCAATGTATTAT
Source organism: Viscum album (assembly GCA_963277665.1). Taxonomy (NCBI): domain Eukaryota; kingdom Viridiplantae; phylum Streptophyta; class Magnoliopsida; order Santalales; family Viscaceae; genus Viscum; species Viscum album. Next base: position 818,290,222 of record OY728162.1, read on the forward strand.
GCAAACAATAATCACCACTTTACCACAAACGACGTGCTTCCCACGAACTGTGAGCCTCCCGCAAACTATTATCACTTCATGGTCTATGTAGTGCACTGCTATGTGGAAATCTATCTTTGTCAATTTTCATTCACAATTCAACATACCACCTTTATAGTCTATGAGTTAAGATTCACAATCTATGAACTATGGTCCTAGATCTCCTTTGTATAAAACCTTCATTTTCCATACAACAAACTCCTGATTTTGAGGCCCAAATATTTGGTAAACACTTGGAAATTGTGCCACCTTAAATACATGTGCTTCAGAAACACCAACCATACTGATTCGCAGTCATCTGGCTTGGTCAACAAACACAGTCACCCAAAAAACACCAAAACTAAACCGTAAAGGATTTTTTCCTTACAATATCCCCCTTTGGGTATATTGACAAATCTTCACATATTGATACCTCATTAAAGATTATTCCATTTTATACCAGCATTCGCTTCTTGTGATTTATAAATAAATCAAATATTTACTCAACAAACACTCAAATACCACATGAGACATGTTCATTATGAGAAATTAGATTATAATGAAAATTTCTTCAATGAATCGATTATTTTCATTCCAAAACCACTTGTCTTCTTTCATCGCGAACGTAATATATCACAATATATAACCTTTGATAGATCACCTTTATAATCGTAAGATTTTATAATCCCCCTACTTCATTGATCCCCTATCATCTTCAACCCTTATCTTGATAAAGACATTTTATCCCCTTTTACAACTATAATTTATCCCCCTTTTACAATGAACCTAATAGTCATTCTTTTGAGGTCTGTAAGAGGTTAAAGAACAAAAATCATCACATTAGGGAAAAAACACCATACCATTGGGTGAGGGGTCCTGTATCCATAATTTTTCAAGTGTTGGGAGTCGACTGAACTCCCAAATCCATTTTATACCTTTAAAATACTTCTTTGGGTAAGACCTTTGTCGGAATGTTCACAACTTATATTTATGTCAGTACATACTCTAACTTCACATGCCTTTGATCCACCATCTCCTTGATAAAATGATACTTGATTTAAATGTGATTTTTTCTTGAGATATGGAGTGTATTATTTATAAGAATTATAGAACTTTAATTATCATAACAGACTCTGATTAGAGACTTCACTTCCACTCCCATATCATCATGCTTCTACTTCATCCATAGTAACTATGTGCACATTTTAGTAACCATATTATAATCAGCTTCTATAGTGCTCAATGAAATGAAAACTTATTTCTTTGTTATCCATGAAATACACAATACTCTAAGATAGAGTGCACCACCTAATGTTGATTTTATTTCATCAACTGATTCGGCCCAATCTGCATTTGTATATCCCAATAACTCTAGCTAAGATTTTTCATTATACAATAAAGCAAAATCCACCGTGCCCTTGACATATCAAATAATTGTTTTCATTGTAAGAAAATGGTTTTCCTTTGGATTAATTTGATTATATTATTCTAGGAATTTTTTAAGAACAATATCAGGCCTTATTGTTGTCATATTCAATAGACTAATAATGATTTTCTGATAATCTATGACATTAACTACATTCCCTTCATCATATAATGATAGTTTCATCTGGGTAGCCATCGGATTATTTATATCATTGTAATTTTCCATTCCAAATATCCTCCAAACCTACTTTTCATATTTATATTGAGAAATTAATGTACCATTATTTCTTTATGTCACCTGTAAACCAAGTAAAAATATCAGTTTTCCAATCATAGACATTTCAAATTCACTTTTCATGAATTTTGTGAACTATTTGCACTATGCTTCATCGGATCCACCAAATATTATGTCATCTACATATAACATCACCATCATCCTTTGATTAATATCAATTTTTACATAGATATTGTAATCAACTCCATCATGATGAAAACATAGCTTCTTCAAAAACTAATCCATTCTTGAATACCATGCTCTTCGTGCTTGCTTCAACCCAAATAGAACCTTATTTAGCCGAAAAACTCTTTTCTCATCTTCATGAATGAAAAAACCATATGGATTCTAAATATGAACTTATTCTTTAATAATCCCATTCAGAAATTCTAACTTGACACTAATCTAGATAACTTTTAACCTTTTTCACCCTGTTATAGCCAAGAATAATATAATTATCTCTGGCCTTATAACATGTTAAAATGTTTCATCAACATCACTACCCTCTATGTGGGATTATCCTTTTCACACTAATCATTATTTTTTTAATAATTGCGCCATCTTCATTCATCTTATTGTGAAAGACCCATTTGTTACCAATGAAAATCTTATTTATTGGCCTCAAAACAATATCATATGTCTGATTCATTTCAATTGGATCTGGATCATCATCTATATTCTAGACCCATCTTCCATATCCAATTAATTCATTAAAACATTTAGGATTTTCCTACGATAAAAATGATTCTTTCTATAGAGTCTTCATCCTCCCTGGAAGCACTGGCTCAGCCTCATCCCCAATTATGTTATGTTTATCAATTTCTGTTATTCTCTTAGATCTTTGTGCATGTACGGTTTGTGATCATCCTTTTCATTATCTGAACATTATTATGAATTAGTGTATGATGGACCAGCTTCATCTTCCAAGGCTAAAAATTGTTTTTCATTTTCATCTCATTTGATGATACATTGATCTTCTACTTATGGACACATTCAGTCTGCTTCGGAATATTTCTCTACAACATTGATGTGAAATATCTTACCATGTGACCAAATCCTCTACACATGAAATAGTGAACATAAAATGATGATCTATAATATTGAGCTCTGAATGGATGCCTATTTTGTTCTTGTTCCCTTAGATTCCTCTTGGTTATAGAAGATACATTTTCTAAGTGTCCCGTTCTTTCACAATAATAACATCTAATGTGGGGTGCACTCATATGTGGAAATGATTCACTACTAGTTCTACCTTAGGTTATCTAAATATTCAGATCTTTATTCTTACCCATAAAAATATTTAACCTTGGAGTGGGATCTTGTGATCTAACTTCAACTATTACTTTGTTTTGTTGGCGATCAACCCCAATAGTAGTTGTATCATTCTGATCAATCATTTTCCTTTCCTCACACTCCTTTTTCTACTTAACTAAAACTCTAAATTCAACTTTTAATTTTTATATTTCCTTTTTATCATATTTTTCTAGAATCAATACTTTCTACTAATATTTAACATTTTTTATATATTGACAAATTCCTCCTCAAACTCTTCAATACGTTTGATTTGATCTTTTCTAGTTTTATTCAAACAATCGATCTCTCTTTTCTTTCCTTAAATTTTGACTTTTTAACCAAAAACAATTTTTTAGTTCTATGGAATTGGAGATTTAATACTTTCTATCATAGATAATAGGTCATACTTTTCTTCTTCCTGTTTTTATATATAGACTTTGGAATCATTAACCAGTCTATTAGCTTTCTTTGTTTTGGCTCTCCAAATGTCAATAACTTCAAGAACAGCTTCTAATTTGACCTGAAGATAAAATATCCCTTCAACTTATCCTTCATCATTTTCACTATCTTCCCTTGTCTTGTAATTTTTAACAACATCCAACATTGCATCTGCTTTATGATCCTGGAAATCCTCTAATTCTTCTACCTCATATTCTTCTGAACTGTCATCTTCTTTTGAAAACATATAGTTATTTTTGAAGAAATTTACCTTGGTACTCTTCCTACCTTCCATATTGGATGAATACTTATTCCCAAGAATTTCATCATTGTCTTCATCATCATCTTGAAACTTTTTAGGACACCTTACTAAAAGATTTATAATCTTTCCACATTGAAATCATGCAAGTGGATGTTTTCCATTAAACATTCGACTTCCTCTTTGAAAAGTTTAGGAATGAAATGACATGAAATCATCCATATAGTATTTATATGGACTGTCTTCACTAGTGAACATCTTAATGGACTTAAATTTTGTTTCTTTTAAATTTCACATTTCCATTATATCATTATCATTATTTCTCATCTCATATGCAGTAAGAGTACTATAAAAGCTATCTAATGTCAGGTCCTTTGGATCTTTATCTTCTAATATATAAACATTCAAATTAAACCATTGTAGAAGTCTTCTCAATATGAACTTAACAATATTTACATCTACAATAATTCCTATGAGATTATGCATGCCTTCCACAACAACATTCACCCTGTCAAATAATGTGTCAACAGACTCATTGGGGTGAATTCTGAGATCCTCATACTTGTTCCTTAGTACCTGAAGCTTTTATTCTATAACTTTTTGAGTCACCCTCATATATATTTATCAACTTTTCCCACATATCATATGATGTTTTACATGATATCACCTTCATATAGATTTTATTAGATAGGTCTCCCCCTAAAGTAGTGATTCCTTTGGCATTAACATCTAGTTCCCTATAATCAGCTTCTAATAAAACTCCACAACCCATGCTAGCTGAAATTCCATACATTGCATCAATAAATACATTCATACCCAACAATTGAAATAAATGTTGTGTTTCATTCTCCTATAGAAAACAAATTTTTCCATTAAATATCATAATCCATCGGTGATTAACAGCTTCCATTTCTTCAATTAAGAGAGAACCATTGACTTTTAACCATTAGCTTTGACACCAATTATTATCCCAACTAGGTTAAATACCATGATAAGGGTGTTAAACAGGGTATGATTGACTAAAACAACTTCCCTTTTAGATATTGTTTTATTGTTAAAAAACACTCTTCTCTCTATTTCCCATAGTAATATATGAATAGAAATAAAATCTTGCAAGAGAGACTACAATTTTACATGGTTTACCCACTCTAGGCTATATCTAAGGAGCGTACAATGGAAATGTTCCGATTTCCCAAATTCACTAAGGATTACTACCAAAATACAAGGTTTTTCCTAGATCAATTATATGACCAAGACCACTACCTTTACAATATTTAGGGCCTGGTCACTACTTTCCCAAGGGTCACTCCCTAGGTCTCTTTCGATGGCCCACTACCGATGAAAAGGATATCTTTATTCCTCTTCCTTTTCTCACTTCTCTAGTAAGTATCTACTCATAATTTATTGAAATGTATTTCACTTAATTATAAACAATTAATTTATCCTCAACTATAGGAGGATGCTCTATTGAAGTCCCTATTTTCGGTGTACTATTAGTTTGTAGAAATTGATTTCATGGACTATTTTAGTCCCTCCATAAACTATCATGTAGCCTCTTCAAACTTCCTTGAATCCTCCGAGAAATATGTTTCCCCTTGAAGTAAAATATCTTTATGGATCTCCGTTTCTCGCACAGACCGCCCCTACTTCATGTAGGAATGATGCCTTAGTGACCACCTATGTTATGTGATCCCTTTTCCTTTGCAGACTACAAAAAAACGTGAAACCCTTTCATAAAAAAATATCATGATCTACTTATTCCTTCACGAAATTCTTCCTCATGGACTACTTTGGACTTCCGAAATTCATCCCAAATCTATGATGTTTTCTAATGAAATTTTCTCTAAGTAATGATTTGATAATGGTTCTTTATATAAGAAAATAGATCCACAAAACCTACTAATATGAATTACCTAGAACTTTGATGTGGTACATCATTCACCTAGAATGGTGTTATGTGGTCCACATAGCACCTTTCTTCCATTGTGGTGGTCAATGTCTTCAGAAAATGATCACCACCTCTTAACTATAAATGATGTGCTTCTTTTGAATAGTGATCCTCCCATCAACTATTTTCACTATGCGGTCTGTGTAGTGTGTTTCATGGTCTTCATAGCACTGCTATGTAGAAATAACCATTTGCTTATTTTCCTTAGATATTCCACATAGCTCCTTTTTGGTCTATGAGTTGGGCTTCATAGTCTTCTTCGGCAACACCAACCATACTAATTTGTGGTCATCTATACTTTTCAACAAACATAATCACCACAAAAACACTAAAACAACACCTTGATGAATTTTTTCCAAAAATTACATTATCAAATAATGCAGTGTTAGGACACATTCTTTTGAGAAAGGATATGTTTTGATAAAGGTTAAAAACCTTTGGTATTTTAAAAAATTTGAGTTCTGAAAAAAAAATGAGAGTTAAAAATATTTTTATTGAGTTTTGTCAAAATATATAAAGTTATAGATTGAAGAACATTTGTGATTATTTGTTTTACCAAATTTTTTTATTTGAAGAAAACTATCCTTTTTTGTAAAAGAATGTTTTTGTTCTTTGGGGTCGGACCCAGTCCATCATAATGAGTTTTTGTAGGAAAGATAAAACTTGTTGAATGTTTAAATCCCATAACAAAGGGGGGGGGAGTTTTTTATTTGAGAAATTGTTTTCCAAATATAGGTTTCTATACTTAGGTTTTCAGACTGATTAGTACCGAAGGTAGAAGGTGTAAGGAATATGGAAGTTAGAAGTTCTGCAAAGTTGTTGATCGGATGCACCATGGGACTTAGGTTCATCCTCAAAAAGTTAAAGATTTATCAAACATGATGTTTGTTAGAAATAAGTTCCTGAGAATGAAATTCATAATGATGAAAAAGAGGTTCAATAACGATGGTGATGTCATGAGTCAGGAAGTTATTAAACTTTTTGACCTTTAGATTGGTGGTTCTTTGCTAGTTTTTAATTCTAAAATATCATAAGTTTTTTGAAACACATGCAATGAAAGACTTATGAATAAAAGAGGGAGATTAGGTGCTGAGAATCATATTGAGTTTTGGTTGGAAGGAATGTATTTTCTAAATGTAAGGGAAGTCATAATACATTTTTATGTGAGTCCTATGATGATTTTCCAATATTAGAGTTCTCATAAATCAGGAAAACTCTCATAATAAAATCTTTTTAAGAAATGGTGGAATCTTAAAGAATATTGTCGTTCCCAAAATCAAGACAAAGTCTCCATCAGATACTTAAGTACCTAACACATAAGTATTTCAGAAGTCGAAATGTGTTATAAATGATACAGTTTGAGGAATCTCAAAGTTTCTAAGTAGAGTCCCCATTAAATCCTTTACATTATAATGGGATTTCCATCAGACTGACTCGGAGAAGGAATGTTAAACTGACTGACTCTAAGAAGGAAAATTAAATGGACTTACTTAGAGGAAGAATGTAATATCATAATGAGAAATAGAATAAAGTTAGATCGTAATGTGATGAGGAAGATAGTCATGTCGTAATGGGTAGAGGAATAAAGAAAAATCGTATTTGTATGAGGACTTTTCACCGTAATGAGGTTATAGTAAACTAAAGCAGAGGAAGTTACATCAGAATGAAGATGAGCATGTTACATCATATTGAAGCCGAGGATGTTACATTGGAATGAATAAAATTTATTATTTTTGATAAGGCTAATTTGGGATAATTCTTGAGAAAGATTGAAGTAGTAAAAGTTAATGTTTGAATGTGAGTGTTTTATAGAGATTTGAAATTTGAGTAAGAGGAAATGTTTTCCAGTTTCACACAATTTCCATTATAAAATGCCTATAAATAGATGCACGGTACATTCATACTTTGAATCTTTTTTTATGTTCAGAAAAGGTAGAGCACTATAAAGTTTAATTAAAAATTGTGCTAGATTTATTTTGATACACAGATCACATTATAATATCAGAGAGATAAAATGTTTCTTACTGGACTGAGGAATATCATGCTGAGAATTTTAGTAGATTTTGAAAAGTGCATATTGGTGAAGGGAGAATCATAATAAGTCAATAAGACTGAGTCAATTAGATTATGTTCATCTGGATAAAGGCCATTGGACTCAAGGGCATTAGATATAGGATCTTTTTTGGAGAAAATTGAACAAAGTCTTCATACTTTTATTGTGGGTCAATTTTTTTTTAAGAAAACTTTATAAACTAATGAGAGTCAGTATAATCCTGCATATCAGGTGATAATATGTGTCTAAAATTATTTTTAACAAGTTGTATTCATTTATTTATAATAGTGAATTTTGATAGACCCAGAGGAGTGGATATGGTAAGGATGTCGATTCTCACACGGAGGTCGAACTTTGTAAATCTTGTGTTAGTTACTTACTTTCCTACATTTCAATGCATGATTATTTACTAAATGATGATAAGGAAATGAACTTTAATAGTTTGTGGGGGTTTAGTTTCTAAATGTTTTAAAACTTATAAAAATTGAACAACTGATTAAACCCCCACCAACCCCCTTCCCCTTCTCAACTGTTATTTAATCCTTTATAACATCAATCTCTTTTATGAAAAATCTTCACAAGGTTAAAATTGACGGCTTCCAATAACATACTAATCCTTAAATCCTATGAAAAACATTTAAAATATGGTATTAGAGAAAAAGCATAGTAAGTGATATAAAAATAAGGAAACCACTAGTCGATTTATAAACATTAAATCTCATGAAAAAACCTTTCTTGAAAATATAACATTTTACCCAAATGGAAATATAATTCCATTAAAAAAGATCATCTATTTTATCTTTTGAAAACAAGTTTTTTCCGCCAAGAATCATTATAAAACATAAAAAATTCTGGTGGGTAACTTGGGACATCATCACATATAACCCTTATATATTGGAATAACTATACAATAAACTTTGAATATAATTATCTAGATAATATAATCATTTCCTAAAACATTGGAGTGCTATCTGGGAGAACCCATCATTTAAGCTATAATGTACTTACCCAACATAATCTGGGCACACCCATAATTTATAATTTCCAAGAACCACAACTTCAATAAAACATTTCATCATTTGGAAAACTCTTTTAAACTCATATGAAAATAACATACAAATATTAAAAAACCATTTTATTTCAAAATCACATTTTCAACACAAAACACACCTTTCCTTTGAAAACCCATTTTCAATACCAAAATAACCAAAAATATAAAGAGTTTTTTTCATTAAAGTAAACATGAAATCCTATAAACTAATAAAACAATAAAATAATGGCCATGGTAGTGGAAAATTCATTGTCACTAAGTACGTTAAAAATAAAACATTCCTTTTTTTCTTTTTTCAAAACATTCCATATAAAAAATATAAAAATATTCCATTTCAAAAAACCATTTAATTAAATTAAAAATAGATATAATATTTCCTTTATAATAATTTTATATAAAAAAATATTAAATAATATCATGGAGGAAAATATTTTGAATTTTAATCATTAAATGTTAAAAAAGAAATTTTTAAATCAAAGTATCACATACCACTTTGAAACATTTGAATCACAAGACCCATGAAGGAATAAAATTTTAAAAAACATTAAATAACATGATGATAAATAAATTTATTATATGATATGTCAAATTGGTTGTATATACACCACATAATAGTGCATAACATCAATAATTACCTCAATGAATGGAAATTGAGACGAAGTCCCTTACCTTGAGTTTGACTTATCATGTGTGTCCTTATCTTCCTAAATAATAAACTTAAGATAATTATTGACATATTTCATAACCTTTTTCAAGTTTATTATTACTCTTAATTCACTTATTCACAAGTGATATGCAATTACTTAACCATTTATGTTTAAGTCGAATGTTTTGACCATATTCGGCTTATGTGTCCAAACTGGCCTTGGTAGGTCGACTAAGGTCAAAGGGTCCACTATTTAAAAATTATAAATAATAATAATCATGACATAAATATCATATTTATAGATAAATTATACTTTTCAAATTAATAATTAATGATTGTTATGAAAAAAATGAACCAATGTTACAATCTTGGAGATGGTAGGTCGTATGTACTCATGAGTAATGTTCTCATTTGTAAATGTTCACTGTGGAAGGAAGGTATTTAGAATATATATTAATATAATTATCATAATATCATAAATATCAAATTATTTAATCATATATACTTATATTTATTTATTTATTTTTATTTAAAATGAATTACATCACTTTGAAGAGGCGGCAGTCCACAGGTCCACGAACGACATTATAACTTTCTCTATGTGTGAAAAGGTAATAAAGAACACTAAATATTATATATATAGAAAGATATTTATGTCCTGAATATAATATATACGTTATAAATGTCACATATTTTTATTAAATTTGTCCTTAATTCATCCTATGTAAATTTTGATGGTATCACATTGCTTTGAGGGGGCGGTAGTCCACACATCCACAAATGATGTTATCATATTCCCACAAAATGGAAAGTATGAAGTTATGTGTTGTATAAAAATTAAAAAAAGTATGAATACATAATAAATATCATATATATCAAATAAAAATAGTACATACATCATAATTATAAACCAAGAGAGGTGGTAACGGAAAAATTATCAATATTGTTTCACGAGGCGGTAGCCCACCGTACACATGAACGGTGATTTCATTACCCATTTAATGGATGTGTGTTTAGGTGTAGGTAAAACCCTTAACATAAAAATATATCAGTATATTGAATATAATTATTTCATTATATAATCATCATATAAATATAAATTCATGGAGTGGATATGGAAACGAAATAAAAATGCATGTTAATAAACATTACCTCTTTTTCAGGTAACTCCTTTTCGTTTGCATAAAATAAATTTTTGGGTTGGATTTATTCCCATGGTGAGGATTTTAGGATGAGTGTATAGATATTGGAATCTTATTTGGGTAGTTCTTAGACAATACAAATGGATTCAGAGGTGTGAATAAGTGAGGGTGGCTGAGTTCCCTTTTATAAGTGGGGGAAAGGACACACATGGAATTTTTTAAAAGAATTATGTGCTCTCTATGTTTTTACCAACCAATAGGCTTCCATAACACACAAAATTAGATCCAATAGGGTATCTGGTTGAATAATGTCCATACAATGGGTTTTTTACAAGTGTAGGTTCATTTTTACACCTTATATTTTAAGTTTTTTCATTAAGTAAACTCATTTGTACCTTAATCACTATAATTAATTTTAATCTCTTTCGCTAATTTTTTTGTTCAAATACTAAGTTTCTCATATTAGAAAATATAAATTATGATGAATCAAAATACGGAACCTATTTTTTCAAATTCTAGTCATAGAAGTTACATAAATTAATTTAGATTTAATCTCACAGACGGGGCGGCGAAACGAGTTTTTAAAGTAAAAAGTTCAAATGTTTTAAATGCTTTTATAACCAAATTCAATATAAAATTGATTATAATGACCTAAATTAGATTTATTAATGTATAATTGAACTTATTATACATTAAAACCAATTTAAAATATAATTTAACTATATAAATAAATTAAATAAAAAGGAAATTTTTAATTAAAATTCGGTATCTTCAATATTTATAAAAAAAATGAAACTTCTCAAAAAAATACCAAAAAATCACACAAATTATATTTTAATATTACACTTGTAAAAATGATTTTTTTTCAAATAAAATTTATAAAAGTGTCAAAATTTATTTGTAAAGTAAGTGTTCAATTAGAAGGCGGCAAAATTGCCTACTAAATAATAATATTAACAGTACATTATTTTTTGATATAACTCAGTCTTGTGTGCAATTTAAGATTTCAAAGAAGATCATTGTTTCATTTTATATAAACTACTAAACATAAAATCAATTTTCATTTAAAATTACTATATAATTCATAAATATTAGAAAATATGAAAAATAATTATTCTATCATTATCTGGGATAGTACAATGAGCTACAAGATGAGAGACAAAAGAAACACAATTGTGAAAGCACAAAGGGGCCTAGGAATAATTGTTCAATAAAATTGGTCGATGACTTGGAATAACATAGTAGAATGAATTAATTATGAAAAAAGAAAAAAAATATTAAATTTGGAAAAGGATAACAACTCAAATATTGCATTAAAGTCCAAATCCTCTATATAAATCCATGAAACAATCAAATAAGTAATGAAAAAAACATTAAATTTAAATTTAGTTTCAAACTAAACAATGCAGAAACACGTACAAATTTACACATTCAAAGGGGATTATTTCTAGGGTTGATGAAGACATAGTCCACCAATGGGATGTTTAGATTAAAATGGGTGCATGAAACGATATGGGTTGTTGGTCCTAGAGACTGAAATATAGTTTGTACTAGTATAGATAGGGCATGGTAATTGGTTTCTTGAAGAACAAGGGGAACATTGTGTCCAAGTGATCCATGGGAACATTTTATTGGGTTTTGTTACTCTCTACATTAGATTTTCAAGGGAGGTGTGGTATTTGGTGTCCCAGAAGAACATTTATCAGTCTACATAGGGTCTTGGACCTTGGTTGGAGATGCGACAAGGGATTATAGGTTGGTAGGTCTGGACTTCTAAGGATGGGGTGTTAAAAGGGTGAAATGTTCTTCATATAAAAAATAGAAAAAAAAATATATGAATATAGTCAAATCATAGATATATTTCATCAAATAGGGATTATTATTCTTTAAGGGTGAAATATGATTAAGAATGCATCTTTTTCAGAAAGATTATGAAGAATGCACCTTCTCAATAAACATCTTCTTCATAATACATTTTCAAAAAGTGCTAAATAAGAAATTGTATTCTTTAATAAAAATTAAATAAGGATTATTCCCACGCAACACCATATACAAAAAAACATAAAAATAAGGTGTCTTTTTGTTTGGTGCCTATTATTTTTTTAAGTTATTTTTATTTTTCTTTCATTATATATATATATATAAAATTAAAACAATATTTTTGTGTTTTTTATTCAATATTACTTAAAAAACATTATTGAAAAATTATTAATCCTCTTAAACCATCATCCAACCCTCCCTTTAATTAGGGAGTCCTCATTGCCATCTGCTTCATATTTTTGATGTGGGATTCACATTTCCTCTTTCTAACACATTTAAATTTAAATATAATATTAAAAATAATAAATAATGTAACTAAAAAATATTAATATTTATCAATAAAAAATATATAATTATGTATAAATAATTATACATGGAGCTCTCATTTCCTTGGGAGCTCTAGGGTGATTTTATTCTCAAGGACAATGAATAAAGATAATAGGGTTTAGGCAAAACCAGATCCTTCAGCACAACCAAAATCACCAGCGGCACCCTCGACTACTTATTCTAGTGAGTTTTTTTTAATATTATTTCTAAAACAACATCATAGGTTAAAAATATTTTAAAAAAATGTCTTAAAGGTGGAATCCTTGATGTTCCTTCCATCCCCCGTACCGCCATTGGCCCGTATTGATGACATGAAAAAGGCGGTGGGGGGGATGCCGTCTTTCGCCACTGGGTTAGGTGAATGTCGGCACTTCTGACACCGCCTTTGGCCTCACACAAAGGAGAAAGGTGGCATCGGTGATGCGGCCTTTCCCTCAGCTCGCTATAAAAGGGAATCCACCCCCCCCCCTCCCCCCTCTTCTCACTTCATTTTCCCTCATCTCTCTTAAATCCACTTATTTTATCTCTAAAAAAATTCATTTTCCCTGTAGTGGATTCAGTGGTCCAAAAGAATGAGGTTTTTTGTGAAACATCATTTGGAGGTATTTTTTTATTTAATTTAATGTTTTTTATTTATTTAATTGAATTCTTTTTAGTTATAAATATTTAATTTTTTATATTTTTTTTATTTATATATATTTTTTAATTAATCTTTTTAATTATATATATATAGTTTGGAATAATAATTTTTATTAGTAATGATTAAGTATAGATTATGTATAAATTAAGTATAGAATGACTTAATATTAAGTATTGTGAAATTTTGGTAGCATAGAGATTATGTGGTTATATAAGTAATCAAATCCATGTCTGGACACAAACAGGTGGATGTGGCTCTAGAACAGATGTACCTAGGGGTAGAACCTGAAAACATCACTTTTTGTAGACTCGAACAGGAACTGGTGCACAACAATGGGCATTGCTGCACTCTTGGTTTGACAGTCCTGGGGTATATACTTAAGATGATTTATATTTTCTTTATAAACTACAAAAATACCTAATAAAAGAAAAATAAAATATGTATATTTATCATGGATAAAATGATATTTATGATGTTATAGAATGAAATAGACACGGAAAAAGGAATTAAAGAATGAAAGTTGTTATTAGTAATTGAATTCTTTTTAGTGAGTTTGAAAGATGTTATTTATTATGTAGTTTAATTAGTTATATATAGTTTAAAAATAATAATTATTATTAGTAATGATTAATGAAAGATTAATTAATGATAACATATGATTAAAAATTAATACATATTATTAGTTAATTATAATTGACTAATGCATATCATATGATTAATGATTAAAGAATAAATAATTAAAGAATAACTTAATAATGATTTAATAGTGATTAAATAATGATTGATTAGTTAAAATCTATACTAAGAAACATTAATATCATTATTATAGATATAAAATTGTGTTCTAAAATTTTAGTATCATAAATATTATATAATTTAGAAATAAAAGTTTTTATTAGTAATGATTAATTATAGATTAATTACTGAATAACTTAGGATTAAAAGATGAATACATGTAATGATTAGATAATAATACTTATCATTTATAAAATTAAAATTACTATTATATAAAATGAAATGGAAAATAATAAACACATTAAATTTCATATGAATTTTTTACAATATACAAGAAATACCTTGACATTTTTCAATTAAACATGGTTTGGATGAGATGAGCGTGACTTTGAAAGTGAGGTAAAATCCAGTTTATTTTTATTTTGTATCTTAATAACATTATTTAAATATATTTACTTAATAATTAGTTAAGTACATACTTTTAAAATATGTTATTAAGTTATCAAATAAAAATTATTTGGGTTTTACCTCACTTATGAAGTTAGGCTCATATTATCCAAACCATGTTTTGTTGAAAATTTTGGTATTTCTTGTATGTTGTAAAAAATTAATGTTTTATTTTATGTGTTTGTTCTTCTCTATTATTGATTGATTTAAGAATTATTAACTAATGATTAACTTATTAATGATGAACTGGTGATTAAATAATGATTAACTTAGTAAAAACATTACTAGGAAACATTAGTATCATAGATTATGATATAAGAAAATGTTTTGAAATTTTAGTATCATAAATATTATATAGTTTAGAAATAATATTTATTATTAGAAATGATTAATTATAGATTAATTAATAAATAACATAGGAATAAAAAATATCCATATAATGATTAGCTAATAATACTTATGATCATATAAAGTGAAATGAACAAGAACAAACACATTAAATAACAATGAATGCTTTATGACATACAATAAATTTTTTGACATTTTTCAATAGAATCTGGTTTGGATGAGATGAGTCTCACTTCATACATGAGGTAAAATTCAGCTTATTTTTAATTGACAGCTTAATAACATCTTCAAAGGATATGTACTTAACTTTTGAACTTTCAAAAGTTTTTGGCCTTCTAATGACATATAAGATGGCATATAATATATGTCATTAGAAGGTCAAAATCTTTTTAATGTTTAAAGGTAAATTACATATCTTTCAAAGATGTTATTAAGCTATTAATAAAAAATAAGTTGGATTTTACCTCATCCAAAGTGAGACTCATCTCATCCAAACCACATTTTATTGAAAAATTTCAACGAAATTATTGTATGTTATAAAGAATTAATGTTTTATTTAATGTGTTTATTCTTCTTCATTTCACTTTATATGATCAGAATTGTCATTTCTCAATGATAAATAAACTAATTTGATGTTTCCTCTTATTCTCTACCACGGTTTCCATAACATTCTGTGACTTATATTCTTATAAACTTTAATATAATGAAACATTACTAACATATATTAGGGTATAAAAAGGCATACAAAAATTATGTTATAAAAAATATTATATGGTCAACCATTAATGTTAATATTTGTTACAGTATCATAATTTTGATGAAAGAAACATTTTTGACATAGAGAGTCATGTTTTCTTTTTTGCACTACTATGGAGAGATTATTCAAACTGAGAAAGGAGCATATTATAGTAAAAAATCAATAACAGTGGTTTGTAAAGATGATTGTGTAACCCTAAGTGACCATCAAGAGAGAATCTGTTGTTCCTTAAATCTGTGACCCGGTCAAGATATCAAGTCTATGATCTATAGACATTTTCAATTCCCAGAAACAATGTGGCATCTAGCTTTCCCATTGGTTTATAATGTTTAGTGGGTCTAAGCAATTAATTTATTTTCTCAATAGTCATATAGTAACATGATGGAGTTATATGTTGATGTTTCTACTATACAACAACAAAATCCATTTGTACGATGAAGTAGACTTACAAGAGTGGTTGAAGATAGTCTTCCCCATGAAATTCAGTATATTCCAAATGATTCAGAAGAGGAAAACCTAGATGATCTCCCAGATATACATGTCAATCTGACTTCCAGTGAGGAGTTTCATAATGATGGAACAGATGGTGAGAATAGTGTCGATATGAAGGGACATGTGGAAGTTAGGGAGGAGGTTTTGAGGAATTCATTAGTTGTACAGTATCCTCGACCTACAAAAAAATCATCCACCACTCTTTACATCTTGGTCAGAAGTAATAACATGTGTGCCTGAATTTGAAAATAATGTTCTCAAACCAAAAACTGAGTTCCCTAGAGTTTTACTAGATAGGTCTAGTGAGCTTGAAAAAACTTTAAATATTGAATAGAATTTTCAAAGTAAAGATGATTTAACAATAATGATAAAGAGATTTCACATTGAGAGGCATTGTAGCTGTATAGTTCATGAATCATGCCATAGTAAATATGTAATATAGTGTAATAAGTATGGTGGTGATTTTAGATTTCACTTTTGGGCGATTCCGGACATTGCATTTGGAGGTTGGAGAATCTCGAAGATTGCGGCAGCTCATACTTGCATTCAACCAAGATTGACACAAGATCATACCTCATTAGATGTAGAATTTGTTTCATCCATTTTTTTAGATGATTAGGACATTCCAAGATGTTCCAATGGCCCTTGTGCAAGATAGGATACAATAGAAATTTGGTTATAAGATTTCCTATAATAAGGCATCGACGGCGAAAAAAAAGGAAATTGTGAAAGTCTATGTTGATTGGGATGACTCATATCGGGTGTTAATGAAATTTCATGCCATAATAAGGAATCATAACATAGTTTTCTTCCATCTTGATACAAATGAACATGTGTCTCATGATAACTGATATGATCCATCTCGTGTTCAATTTCATAGGTTGTTCTAGGCATTCCTCCCTTGTATCTCCACATTTCATTTCAGAAAACAGTTCAATCAGATTGATGGAACATTTCAATATGGAAAATACAAGGGTGTATTTTTTATTAGGAAAACCCAAGATTGAAATCGTTCACCTCTTCTGATTTCCTTTGACATTGTAGAGAAAAAAACTATGAATCATAGAGTTGGTTTTTTTCATGTATCACCAACCATTTCACCAACATTCGGGGAGTTTCTTTGATATCTGATCGTCATTGGGAAATTAATGAGGAAATCAATGCAGATCATTATATATGAAGATACCCAAATGCACATCATCGATTATGCATTAGATATATTTCTAGCAATGTGTATAAAAAATTCAACAACGAACCGATGAAGAAGGCAATCACGAGGCATGGTACGCATTGTATTTGTTATTTTTTACTATTTCAATGTAAAGATAAAATCAAATTATGTGAAATATCATCTATTATGTGTAGAATTTCATATGGATCAATGGTGGTGTGAAATTGTTTTGAGTAAATCCTCCATTCTAATCAAGAATTTTATGATTATATGATGCGGATTCCAAAAGAAAAATGGGCATTGGCATATGACAGGGGGAAGAGGTATGGACACATGACCACAAACATTGTGGAGTGAATAAATGGTGTCTACAAAGGGATTTTAAAGCTTCCTATAAATACCCTAGTTTAGGAGACATTATATCATTTCATGAAGTACTTTGTTGATAGACAAAAACTAGCATCAGAAAGAATACAACAGGGGAAAAGGTACGACAGACACATTCAGCGAGAGATTGAAAATAATATTGAAGAAGCTTCTGGTTATCATGAATTCCTTTTTTGATAAGAAGACTCTCAATTTTTAGTTCAAGTGTGTTCATACTCCATCATAAATCTCAGCTGTGAAAAAAATGGTGGTATTAATGGAAACAAGGCAAGGTCAATGTGGAAACTTTCAGGCCATATGGTTTCCATGCACACACGCCATCGCAGCATGTGCCTCTATGAACATATCAGCGGAAGAATATGTTGATCCAGTGTACTGGATGGACACCATTTTTAAATTTTATACTGCACCATGGACGCCTATTGGGGAGTTTTGTTATTTCTCAATGCCCTAAGACCATCTGATTGTGATACCTGACATCAATCGATTGTGTCCTCATTTGAGAACAAAGGCCAGTAGGATGTGGAATGAGATAGACTGGCCTCAAGAACAAGGGAAGAGTTTTAGATGCACCATAATTCATCCAGAAGGTCATAACTCAAAATAATTCCCTAACATTATTGGGTTGAGTTCACACTCTCAACCACAATGATGTATTGTCTTCATTATGAGATTCTCTTATTTTAAATTATATTTTTTTGTCTCTTCTTTTTACCACAGTTTTTTAAACCCCAAAACCCAAAAGTACAACACTAAACCCAAAAACATATTCCCCATACCGTAATATCAAAATTCTAAACCATAAACCATAAAACCTAAACCCAAACCCTGAATTCATAAACCTAAACCCTAAAAACTTAAAACAAAATCCAAAAACCTAGATCCAAAACTCAATATCTGAAACCCTAATCTCTAAATCCTAAAACCTAAAAGATGAATTGTAAATCCAAAAACATCTTCCCTTTACCTCGGTTTTTGAAATAATTATGTATCTTATATTTTAATAAACTTTTATATGATGAAATAATAGTATCATATATTACTATAAAAGAATATGTTATAAAATTTCATTATAATAAAGTTTATATGATCAACCATCTTTGTTAATATTAGTTAAATTATTATAATCATGATTAGAAAACATATTCGATGTATAGAGTCAGGTTTTAACTATGTTTACTACTACAAGGAGGTTATACAAATTGATAAGGGAGCTTGTTATAGTACACAACCAACAATAGAGGTTGGTATAGCTAATTCTATAACAATAACTGAACTTCAAGAAATAATTTCTATGAAATAAACCATGATGTAGGAGGAAGAGTGAAAAAAACAGTGGTGATGGAATGATCTTATGTCATCATCGTCATCAATTTCATTGTTCCTCCTGATTCATTGTTCATTTCCCACAAATTATTTCTTGAAGTTTAGTTACTGTTACAAAATTACCTTTACATCTGACAAAATAATCGTGAAACATACTATCATATGGACAGTCATACATATATTAAAAAGTACACAATTTTCTAATAAACATATACATAACAAAGAAAAATTGTTTATATATATAAATATACAATACCATATCTTTGAAAACACCCTTTTCTAGGTAAAACATACATTAACAAAACTTTAGAAATATGCTTTGAAAATGTTAGGTCCACTAGGTCGAATACCCTGAGAGGGGGCTGAGTCAGGGTATAACAGATTAAAACTTTCTTTCATTTGGGTATTGTTTCATTGTTAGCAAATACTCAATTCTATCTTACTCGCATAGCAATATATGAACAGATATGAAATCATGCGTGGGACACAATGATTTTTACTTTTTTCACCCTCACTAGGCTATGTCCAAGGAGAATACAATGGCAATGTGCCGATGTACCAAATCAACTAAGGGTCACTGCCAATAATGAGTACAATGTTTAGGCTAGAACTTTTATACCCAAGCTCACTGCCTTTACAATGTTTAGGGTCTGCTCACTACATTCCCAAGGGTCACTCCTAATGCCTCTTCCTCTGGCTCACTTCTGGTGGAAAGGGTTTTCATCTCCCTCTTCCTTTTCTCATTGCTCTTGGGAAGGAATCCACTCACAGTTTATGGACATGTTGGTCAAACATAGTTTATGGACATATAGGTCCCTTAATTTGCATGAACTCTTACATCCTCAACTATAGGTAGATGATCTATTGAAGCCCTATTTTCACACGTAGATGAAGTCCACCTTCCTGAGTACTGCTAGGTACAGGAAAATACTTTCGCAAACTGATTTGAAGCTCTCACAATCTACCTTGTTCAAATCATGAACCACCTAATCCTCCCACGTACCGTGTAATGGGTTTGGTATGTAGAACACCTCTTCCACAAACTGTTTCTTCTGATGTGAAGCACCCTTTGTCCACAAACTGCCTTCACCTTCGCAATCGTGTTTCGCTACAGCATACTGATTCTGTGAACCTCCTCTATGAAACCCCTCATGTTAGCAAATTGTTCTATGTTCACGGACTTTCTTCACTTCCTCTTATCAGAGCTCCCCCTCTGCATAATGCATTTTTAATTCTCTCTTCCATGTATAGGAGATTCCCCCTCCACATACCGATTCATATTCAGGATACAACTCTTCGCTTAAATCCTTCAGCATAATTTCCTCTGTGTGAACCACTTTAGCCTTCACGGGATTTTCCCTCGTGAACTTCCTTTGGAAGTTTCCGAAAATCCCAAAAAAAAGTATGTCCTCTAATGATATTCAGTCTCTACAGTAAATGGTGGGATTTTAAATTCTTATATAGGCAAATATATCTACAAAATCCACTAATCCAAGATTTACCAAATATTCAATCTAGCCTCTACCGCATATCGATCCTTCTGTCGTCGCGAACCACAAGCCACCCATGAACCATTTTTCATATGCTCTCTGCATACTACCTTTTCTCCTATGCGGTCAATCTCCTCCATCGACGTCAAATCATCCACGTACCGCATTTCCTTCCACCATCAACCATTTTTGGTTTCACGAACCGCTCTAGCGTACCATTCATGCTGCTCCGCGTACCATTCCAGGAACATGGTACGTGGCCCATGAATTATGGTATGAAGTTCTCACACTTTTCTAGTTTTCTTAAACGTTCATCATACCTTTCACTCATATGAAAAACACCTTCCTTTTCTAATATCAAATTCCCGATTTTGAGGCCAAAAAATTTGGCAAAATCTGGGAAATAGCACCACCTTAAAAACTTGTCTTTGGTAAACACCAACCATACTAATTTGCGATCTTCTTGCTTTTTAAACAAACACAATCAAACCCAAAACATACCAAGAAGAAAACTTGAGGGAATTTTCCCAACAATCTCCCACTTTGGTTTTGTTGACAACTCTTCTCATAATAATGCTACACAATTTGATACCGCATTAAAACTCCTTCCATCTTTAACCACCATTCACTTCACATGATTAAGATAGTGATCAAGGATTTACTCAACACATACTCTAATCCCACATGAGTCAAGATCAGCATGAGAAACAAAAATATAATGAAAATTTCATCAATGAGTCACTTCATTACAAATCACCAATTACTGATATCATTCTAATACACTGATACCAAGAACTACTTTTATCACAAACCTCAACTAGCGTGATATGTATTCATTTATTTATCACTTATAGCATCGTATGATTTAATTATCCCCCTATATTATAGATCCTCTATCCAGCTTCAGCTTAGCTTCAACTCCCCTTATCTCACTACTCCACTTAACAGATTCTCCCCATGTATTTTATCCCCTGGAATAGTCATATTTTCTCTCCATTTGTCAATAAACCCGAAGGGCACTTCATGGTTTTCTACAACAGGGTAAAGAACACATATTAGCACATTAGGGAAATACACATCATATCTCAGGGATAGGGGGACCCACATCGACAGTTTTTCAAGTGCGGGAATTCGAATGAACTATCAAGTCCATTCTATGACTTTCAAATGCTTCTTTGGGTAAATCCTTTGTTAGAATGTCCACAACCTGTTGTTTTGTAGGCACATACTCTAACATCACAAGAACTTGCTCCACCTTATCCTTGATAAAATGATATTTTATTTCAATTTTATTTTTCTTTGTGTGATGGACTAGATTTTTTATAAGATTTATATCACTTGAATTATCATAATGGATTCTGATCGGAGATTTCACTTCAATTCTCATATCTTCATGTTGCTGCTTCATCCAAAAAAGCTACATGCAATCTTGAGTAGTTGCAATGTATTCCGCTTCTGCGGTGCTCAAGGAAATGCAATCTTGTTTCTTTTTTAACCAAGAAATACACAACCCTCTAAGATAAATGGAACCTCCTAATGTTTATTTCCTATCATCTGTGGAACCGGCCAAATATGCATCAGTATATCCCAATAACTCTTGATGATATTTTTCATTATACATTAGGCCAAAATCCATTTTTCCCTTAATATACCGAAGAATTATTTTTACTACAATCATGTGGATTTCCTTCGGATTTCTTTGATACCTTGCTGCTTGGTATGTGGAAAATACAATATCAGGAATTTTCTCTATCAGATACAACAAAATTCAAATTATTTTCCTATATTTCGTGGTATTAACTGCCTTTCCTTCATCATCTCGTGATAGTTTCAACAGGGTATCACCTGGAGTCTTCATCTCTTTGGAATTATCCATTCCAAACCTTCTCAAAACCTCCTTGGCATATTTAGATTGAGAAATAAAAGTGTCATTTTTCCTTGCATCCCCTGTAAGCCTAGGAAAAATGTCATCTCACCAATCATTGATATTTCAAACTCACTTTTCATGAATTCAGAAAACTATCTACATTGTTCTTCATCTACTCTACCTAATATTTTTTCATCGATATAAAACAGAACTATCATCATTTGACTATTTCCATTTTTGAAATAAATATTGTAATCAACTCCTCCACGTTGTAAACTGAGCTTCTTTAGAAACTGGTCAAGCCGTGAATACCAGGCTCTTGGTGCTTGCTTCAAGCCATATAAAGTCTTCTTCAACAGTCAAACTCTGTTCTCATCTTCATAAACAATAAAACCATTTGTTTTCTCAATGTATACTTCTTCTTTCAGAACTCCATTCATAAATGATAACTTGACATCTATCTGGAAAACCTTAAACTTTCATTTCACTACTATGGCCAAAAATAATCTAATTGTCTCCATCCTTGAAATAGGTGCAAATGTCACATCAACATCAATACCCTCTATCTGGGAGTACCCTTTACACACAAGTTGTGATTTTTTTTAATGACAACACCATATTCATTCATTTTGTTATGAAAGACCCATTTTGTCCTTAGGAAATTCTTGTCTTCTTGTCTCGAAACAATTTCCCACATTTGATTCTTCTCAATTTGGTCAAGCTCTTCATTCATTTTCTGAACCCAATTCTCATCTCCAGCTGCTTCACCAAAGTATTTAGGCTCCACTTTAGATATGTATGATTCTTTTTGTAGGGACGTTATCCTTCTTGTCTAAACTGGTGTTGTCTGATCACCAATTATGTTCTGCATATCAGTTTAATATATTCTTGTTGGTCTCTATGAAAACACTAATTTTTCCTCATCATCAGAGACTTATTCTGAGTCAACCTCTAAAGCTAGAGAATCTCCTGATCTGATCATCTCTTCATCTCTATCCTCCTGAGTCTGATCATGTATTTGCTGAAGATTCTATTCATTTTCTATTATAGTCACATCATGACTTTCAACTATCATTCCCAGTCACTTATTGAATCATTATATTCTTTTCTTTTCTTTTAGTAGCCAATAAATATCCCTTCATCCCCACAAGATTCAAATTTCATATGTTTTTCTTTATTGAAAATGAAACATTTACTTCCAACTATTCCAAAGTGCCTCAATAATGTCTTATTCCCATACCATAACTCATATGGAGTCTTCTTTTCATTTGGAAAAAGTAAATCTCTATTAGAAGTCTACACTACTGTCATCACTGCTACTTTCCAAAATTTATTCAGAAGGTCTTTCTTAATGAGAATTGTTCTAGACATGATATTGAAAATCTGATTTCTTCTCTCAATATCTCCATTCTATTGTGGAGTTATTAATATTGAAAATTGATTCATTATCCTATGTTTTTCAAGATAATCCTCCACTTGGATATTTATGAACTCTATTCCATTATCTATTCATGTTTTCTAGATTTTCTGACCAAACATCTTTTCACATTCCCGTAGATATCTTGAAATGCAACTGAACACTTCAGATTTATGGGTGACTATTTAAAAAAATGCCATTCTTCTATAGTCATCAATGAAGAGAACATAATATCTTCTCCCATCAATATCAATTGGAAAAATTTCCACACATACATCGATATGCAACAACTCAAGAAATATCATTGACTTTTTCTCATTTTGTTTATATGTCTTTCGAATGTTCTTCCCTAGTTGAAAAGCATCACACGTATGAGTACGATCATGTGATAATCTAGGGAGATTTCAAGCTGCATCATATTTGACCAAATCTTCCATGGAACCTTGGCTTATGTGGCCAAGATTCTTATCCCATAACTTGTTTTCTTCATCCTTGGATAGAAAGCACATATCTTCTTCTCCACTCATGAGGTAGAGATTCCTTTTCATACACTTTCCTTACAACACAACAGCACCACCCTTTTCTTTGATGATACATAATTTCTTGGAAAAACTAATGGCATGTCCTGAGTCACACAATTAACTAACACTAAGCAAGTTGTGACTAAGCCCCTCAACAACCAAGATATCTTCTCATCTCATGTATTTTCCACCAAACATGGATTCTCTTGAACCAATCATTTTTAATACCTCATCATTAACAAATATTAGAATTCCTTCTTTATCATACCTGTTTTTTGTCACTGGATCCTTATTTCCTACCATATGGGAAGTGTATTCACTCTCAATGATCCATATCCATGTTTGATATGATGCCTTGAATGCAATTTCTACAAGTACTGCCTACTCTGCCCTTTTCTTTTTGAACCAAATATCTGATATGGAATGCTAATCTTGATCATTCTCAGTATTTGATGATTCATATTCAACCTGCAGAGCTGTAAATTGATTTTGAATTTTCAGCTCTCTTGAAGATACATTTTTCTACTTCTTATGAACAAATTCAGTCTTCCTTGGAACATTCATCTACATTGTTGATGTGCAATATCATTCCATATTCCCGAGTCCTTTACACCTGAAATAATGACCATCAAATGATGACCTTGAATTTTGAGATCTATATAACCACCTCTATTGGTTTTGTTCCCTTTGGTACCTCCTTGCTTTGGAACATGCATTTTGAGAAAATCCCATCTTACCATAACAATAGAATCTTGTGTGGGGTACATTCTTATGGGGAAATACACCACTAGTTGTGCCTTGGATTCTTTTAATCTTCGTATTATACTTCATGCCCATGTCAATCTTCAATATCAGAGTGGGTTCTTGTGGTATGACTTGATCCATAACTGCCTTATGTTTTAGATCAAGCCTCATACTAGCCTTAACATTAAGAATTGATTGTTGCTTCTGTTCTAATGGACCACTATGCTCAAATCTTATCCTATCAGTTGCATGTATGATCTTTTTTCCTGATGTCGAATTGAGAGTTAACAGTTTCTCTTGATCATCAATTGTTCATAACATACTAATTAATTACTCTTCTTGTTGTTTGATACACTTGATTTGATCTATTCTACATTGAGTTAAACTATCATTTTCTATTTTCTGTTCTTCAATTTGGAGTTTTTACTGAACCTCCTTCTCTGTGTTTTCTGGCATTGAATACCTCAGCATTTCAATTTCTGAATTTAGGTCAGAATTATATTCTACCTGCTGTTGCATAAAAAGTTTGGATTCATGAAAAAAATTGTCAAATTTCATTATTTTGGTTCTCAAAATATCTACCTCTTCTAGTAAAACTTCTATTTCAGCCAAAAGATCAACTATTCCTTCAATTTATCCTTCTTCATTGTCACTTTCCTCTATTTTTAATTAATTTCTAAAAACTATCACCAAAGAATCTATTTTATAATCCTTACAGTCCTCCAACTCTTCTACCTTAGATTTTTCTGAAATTTCATCCTCTTTAGAAATCATATTATTTTTTTAAGAACATATTTCTGATAATTCCCTTTCTTATCTCATTTTATAAATAATTCTTTGGGGTGATTTCCCCATTTTCATCATTTTCATCATCAAACTTCTTAGGAAACTTTGCGGCAAAATTCCCTATATTTCCACATTGAAAGCATGAAAATGGAAGTTTACCTTTGAACTTCCCTTTCCCCCTTTGTATATTAGAGGATATAAATGACATGACATCATCCATATTTTCCTCCTTAGAACTATATTTAATATAGAGATTCTCCATGGCCTTGAATGCCTCTTCCTTAGACTTCCCTTTTTCCATTGTATCATTATCATCGTTTGTCATTTCATATTCTACAAGAGTACTATGTAGGTTATCTAGTGTCATCTCTTTTAGGTCTTTGTCTTCCAACACTGAAACTTTTAGATTAAACCACGGTGGAAGTTTCCTCAAGATACATTTCACAATCATTATATCTTCAATGAGTTCTCCAAGACCCTGCATGTTTTCCACAATAATATTTATCCTGTCGAAGAAAGCATCAATAGTCTCATTGGGATTCATTATAAGATCCACATACTTGTTCCATAGAACTTGCATCTTTGCTTCTCGAACTTTTGTGTCACCCTCATAAATGTTCAACAATTATTCCACATTACGTGTGATGTTTTACAAGACATTACCTTCATATAAATTGAATTTGATAGGGATCCCCATAAAGCATTAATCCCTTTAGCATCAGCATCAAATTATCTTCTTTCAACTTCTCATAAATCACCACTATTAATGTTAGCTGATATTCCATGCATAACTATTGTGAAGACATCCATCCCTAATAATCGGAAGTAGTGCTTCCTTAGATTATTCCATAGTTGAAAATTACTTCCGTCAAAGATTGGAATTCATTTATGATTCACCAACTCAATTTCTTATTCTTGAGAGAGAAACACTAACTTTCAACCTTTAACTCTGATTTGAATTGTTAGGTTCACTAGGTCAAATACCCTGAGAGGAGAGCGAATCATGGTATAATAGATTAAAACTTTCTTTCGTTCAAATATTGTTTCGTTGTTAGAAAAGACACAATTATCACTTCCTCCCGTAGAAATATATGAACAAATATGAAATCATGCACGAGAAACAAATATTTTGACTTGTTTCACCCTCGCCAGGCTACGTTCAAGTAGCATACAATAGCAATATGCCAATGTACCAAATCCACTAATGCTCACTTCCAATAATGAGTAGAATGTTTGGGCCAGATCTTTTATGTCCATACTCACTTCCTTTATAGTTTTTAGAGTCTGCTCACTGAATTTCCAAGGGGCACTCCATAGGCCACTTTCTTTGGCTCACTACTAGTGGAAAGGGCCATCGTCTTCCTCTTTCTTTTCTCATTTCTCCTGAAAAGAAATCCTCTCACAATTTATGGACTTGTAGGTCAAACACAGTTTATGAACATGTAGGTCCCTTAATTTTCATGAACTCATGCATCCTCAACTATAGGTAGATGCTCTGTTGAATTTGCGTTTTCACCCGTATATGAATTACACCTTCCCAGGTACTGCTAGGTACTGAAAAATACTTTAGTAAACTGATTTGAAGCTCTCGCAAGCTACCTTGTGCCAATCGTAAACCACCTGATCCTCCCACGTACTATGTACTGGGTTTGGTGCGCAGAACACCTCCTCCATGTAATGTTATCACTGATGCGAACCACCCTTCATCCAAAGACTGCCTTCGCCTTCGCGATCATGTATCACTACCACATACCGATTCCACGAACCTCCTCTACAGAACCCCTCATGTCAGCGAACTGTTCTTTATTCTTGGATTATCTTCACTTCACCATACCAGAGATCCCCCTCCACATACCACTTGGGGAATTCTCTATTCTACATACTAGAGATTCCTACTCTGCGTATCGAGTCCTATTTGGGATACCGCTCTCTGCTTAAATTCTTCAGTGGAATTGCTTCCGCACGAACCACTTTAGCCTTCATAGGATTATCCCTCGCAAACTTCTTCAGACTTTTCCAAAAATCCCAAACAAAAAATATTTTCTCTAATGATATTTGATCTCTATAGTAAATGGTGTGATTAAAAATTATTATATAGGCAAAGATATAAAAAAATCCACTAATCCAAGATTTCCCAAATCTTCAATCCAACCTTCACCACATATCGATCATTCTGCCGCTGTGAACCCCAAGCCACCAGCGAACCATTTTTCATACACTCTCTACGTACCGCCTTTTCTCCTATGTGGTCAATCTCCTCTGCCCACATCAACTCATCTAATTACCACACTACCTTTCACCGCGAGCCATTTTCTATTTCACGAACCGCTCCGGCATACCGTTCTTGCCACTCTAAGTACTATTCCCAAAACATGTTACGCAGCCCATGAATTATGGTACATGGTTCTCAGCCTTTTCCAGTTTTCTTCAACATTCTTCATATTGTTCACTCCTATCAAGAAATCCTTTCTTTCCCAATATCAAGCTCTCGATTTTGAGGCCCAAAAATTTGGCAAACACTGGGAAACAGCACCACCTTAAAAACTTGTCTTCAAAAAACACCAACCATTCTCATTTTCGATCGTCTGGATTTGTCAACAAACACAATAAAACCCAAAACATACTGAGAGGACACTTTGAAGGATTTTTTCCCAATATAAAAACATGAATACATGCCCCTTTATTTTGGTAAAAATAACTTCCTAAAACATTGTGGATAAACATGGCATGCCTTGCATTCTAAAAGTAATAACATTCTGATGACCATAACTTTATATTTACATTTTACACTTACGACACATTTTATTTTTTTATATGCAGATGGATGATACCATAAAAATCACTCAGTAGCATACCCATATTTCTGAGGTCGTGCTAGATGGGGGTGTGGATCGATCAATCAGGGTGCGTCGAGTGCACCATTTTCATCACAGTGACACTTTATATGCCATTAGACTATACATGCATCATGATAGACTCTATGGTATTTCTATATCATATTTCACATTTGCAGAACATCACCTACTTACTGCCCTCATAGAGAGGTGGAGACCAGAGACACACACATTCCACCTGCCTAAGGGATAGATGGACATCACCCTCTAGGATTTGGTTTTTCTTCTTGGTCTTCCTATAAAATAAATAGCCATTATTGGACCCACTTGTGAATCATGGCTAGACGTTACTCAGTGCTTGTTAGGTGTTGACATTTTTTCCGACCGTAGGGCTACAAATGGAGCGTCAATATCTATGCCTTGGTTGGAGGTGCGGATTCCATATTTACCCGATGATGCTGACGAGCAGACTGTCATGCGTTATGTCTATTCATATATATTCCAGCTCACTGAAGGGACCATGTGTACTGATCACTCAGGGATTCATGTGCACATGATGTATATACCCCTACTAGAGGACTTTGATCAGGCCAGGACATACATCTGGGGATCAGCCTACTTGGCATACACGTACAGAGCATTATGCAGGCTATCCCAAAGGGATCGCATGGTTCTCTAGGGATGCGTCATCCTTATTCAGACGTGTTCATGGGAGTGTATCCTCACATTCTTCCCTGAGCTTGTGGGTCCTCAAATCGAGATGGAGGTGTTGCATGATGCTCTATGTGTACGCTGGTATGAACACTCATTTCTATGGGTTTCTGATTCTACTAGGATTTATTGACTTCAATTTATCATTATTTGTCACTATCGATGTTGTATTTTACAGGTGGTGTCAGTGACACAATTTCAACGTGGTTCTAAGACACCATTCGGGCATATATCAGATCCAGTTTTATTGTCTCTTACCTGAACAGGTATGTATATACAATCTATCACTGTCTAAAAAATTGAATAATAGCATCAATTTTTTTAGTTAGGAGCTCTTTTAACAAAGGTCACATGTCATTTCAAATTTCAAGTCTTCCATACTGGAGTATTATGGACCATTTTACAACATACTATACTATTGGGATTGAGGATGTTATGGTTTTATTTCCCTTCATTCACATCCATATTATTGAGTGGCATCATCCGGACAGATTCATGCCTCAGTTTTGTTGTGCTCGGTCGATTCCATTGTTGCTGAGACAGATAGAGCAGCTTCATGGGATGAAGCTTACAGGGAGGTAGGATGAGGACTGGGGCCGAGTACATGCCAGCTTTTTTTACTACTAGTATAGATGTGCAGGATTTTGTATTCAAGGTGTACTTATTAATTTATTCTTTCTTTCAGATCAGGTTGAGTATGATACATGTTATAGACTGAAGTCTATATTGTATCTTACCCAACACGACAAAGAGATGCAGAGGATAGTAAGTTAATAAATTTTCAGTATTTTTTCTATTGAACTATTTTCTAATTCATTTTGAATCTCTTTATAGGGTAGTCTCTTAGAGTATCTTGTTCTCATGAGTGATTAAGAGGGAAATTGGGTCTTTAGCCGGGAAGCCGTCAATGCGGAAGCGCTGGAGATGAGGGTATCATTTCTTGTGCTTTTCGAGAGCATCTTCGAGTGTCTATCCTAGAGAGAGGAGGTTCCTACACCATAGGAACATCCTACAGCAGCTAGTGGTGATGAGGATTCATGACCACGACGACATAGAAAGCGTATTATTGTATGAGAGGCCTCACATGTTCAACAGGAAGAGGTCGGCCCTCTGGTAGTCCAACCTCAGCTAGTTCAGGATGTTACTCAAGTGGAATGGGATTCATCTTTCTTGAGAGGATATTTGTAAGTATCTCTATATTGGGGTCCATATCCATCGTAGCCTTGGGGTCCAGATCCATCAAAACCATGGGGTTTAGATCCATCATAGCCATGGCGTCCAAATCCATCGCATCCATGGGGTATATCTCCATCATAGGCTTGGTTCCCCACTGTGATGATGGAAGGTCCTTCTACCACCCTACTGGGAGAAGGATCAGGAGGACATGACGAGATGTAGTTGACAGCTCCTCCCACTGAAACATGGATAAAGGATGCGACAGTCAATGTTACAGTGCCTGATGATCATCCCTCTATAGGACATCAGAATCCACAGTGAACTCGACGCAGGCGTCCTATTCACAAACCACCATGTAGGATGGAATCTCCTTTCCATAGACATAGAAATTGATTTTACATGTTCATTTATATATTCTATGTCTATATAAATGAAAATACTATTATTACTATCATCCCTTCTGATATTTTTATCCAGTATTTTAGTTTTCAAGTAGATAACTTTAAAATCTAATAAAATAGGCAGTATAAAAACAATGTAAATAAAATTTAAAATATAGCCTAAAAATCTAAAAATTTATTGAAAATAAAGAGTTTCATAAATAAAATAAATAAATTAAAATGAAAGGAATGTAAGAAAAGTAACTCAGAAGTGAGAGCAAAAATATGGAATGTTGAGGAGGATCTTAAGCCACATAATTGACTTTGAAAGCCTATAAAATATAAAATATAAGACCCATATAAATAAAAATTAAAAATTTTACTACTTGTTATATAAGGAACCGGCCTTATTACATTACATAATCTTGAATTTAGTCAATAATTCACTTCCTTTCACATTGAGTATCTTTTCAAGTTTAGAGCTATAGATAATTGTGACATAAAACATTCATAATATTACACATTGATACATAGTGGATACCATAAAAATAGTTTCCATTTTTTTCAAAATATAAAACATCAAAGATGAAAACATGATTACTTTGAAAATTCTTCAAAAATTTAACTGGGGTTCTGTATTTTTCTTATGGCCTTATAACCTCAGAAAATCATTTAAAAACTTTGGATGAGCACAAAAACTCTGTAAGGGATACAAAAAGAATGGAAGAACACATTAGTTCATGAATACATGTAACATATGAAATCACATTTAAAAGACATACTTGTCACCCATATATACATACTTTGTAAAACATGATATTTACAAAAGATTACCACAAAACATAATAACATAAATATAACCATAAAGGTTTCTTGGGGCATTACTTACATAATCTGGTAACCCTTACAGCTACCTTATAATTTATAACCCTCATGGCTACCTTACAATTTGTGTAACCATTGCAGTTACACTTGGATTAACCATACGACCAACCTCCAACTTACACATACCCAATGCATTGGAGGTAAATATAGGTCTCACTATTCATCATAAACAATTCCCAAGATCTAGAACATAATCATAAAACATGAATAATATCATAAAAACATTGCTTTTGAATTTTGTAAAACAATGTTTTAAAAGAATATTTTAAAAGAAAAGTCTCTTATAAATATAATATAATTGAAGTGAGATTAATAAAGTGGATGGAATATGTATATAATCTGTAAATACACATAATTAACCATATTATAATCATAATTCATCACATAAAAAATTTAAATAGCACATAAATAATAAAGAATACGGTTAACCCAAAGGATGGAAATTGAGTTAAAAATTACCTTACCTTAGGCTTGTATAACTTCAAACTTGTTTAAACTTCATGTATAATGGTTAAAATATTGTTATTAGTATTTTATAGAAACATTTTCATGTTTATAATATCTTATATTATCATTTCATAACCTCATTTTCCCCTTAATAGTTAGTATTTTGTTCCTTGCACTGTTTTGGGTGAGTTCCTTACATGATTTCCATGATTGGTTCATGATGGATGTTCTTGTCGATCGCAAGTGAAAATATAGAATTGGAATGGAAAGTTATTTACATATTTAAAGTACCATAATTTATACCATTTATCATTTTGATTTTTCATATGAGGATGATTCATAAGTTAAAACATTAATGATGTTCGTTTAGATCATTTTAGTGGTTCTTTGACAATAACGACCTCATTTTGTTTTATAAATTATAACCATGTGTTCAAAATTATTACAGAACCATGGATGAGACATAATAAATATATTATAACCCGTTTCAATCATAAAAATTATTTCATGACCTGACTTGAATGAATTAATGGAAATTGAAATCACATCGTCCACGATGTCAGTAATTCGACACATCACAGACAATGTTTTTATTCCTTGAATAAGTTGGAGAGGAGAAAAATAATGAAGAGGAATTTTACATAAACATGATAAAATCGATAATATACAAGATTCTAGTGCTTTCATGCTTCTTGATTATGATTATGTGAGGAAATAAAAGAAAAGAAATTAATCATAAAATAAAAAAGAAAAACGGATAAATTTCTCACGAAAATTCAGCAGCCTAACGGAGTCTCTTAAAATTTCATAAAAAATAGTTTGATGAGAGGAATGGGATATCTCATAATTAATACATAATATGGATATTAAGGGGGATTATTTAATGAAATATCCCAAAACAATCCAAATGTAATGGAAGAGAACAACATAAAATGAATGAAAAGAATGAAAATAAAAGATGATGTTTGCCTCTTGATCTCTTCTCCTTGAGATCCTTCTTAAGGGCTTTGGTTTTGGTGTTTTTGTGAGACCAGAAGCTCTAGGACGTGGGGAAGATCCTTGGGAGGATTATTGGGTAGAACATAGGTATGGATCAAGGCTTGAGAGGTGTGGGAAGAAGAGGGAAGTGAGGGTGTTATTTATAGTGGAGGAGAGGGGGTATTTTCATTATTTTAATCATTATTGTAATATTTCGACCCAAGATTATGAATAGTCATAGTTTATGTGACCTAAAATAGTAATAATGACATGTGAGTTCGAACCAAGTGTCCTTACATCACTTGTGATGTCATCAATAGTGTATTTTATTGATAATTTGATTATATGGTATTTTATCGTATTTCACTATTCATCGAAAATTCAAGAATTTCAAAAAAATCCCAAAAATTCACCCAAACCATTTTTTGATGTGTAGAATTCAAAAATGAAGTCCATTTTTTGAAAATAATTTTCCAAATATTATTAATTTAATTTTTAAATAAAATAATATTTAATTAAAAATTAACAATTCTAATTCTATAACTACTTCTATATCACAATGAAAAATTAACCAAGATGTTATTATCTAAAATCATTAAGAATATAAAATAATAATAAAATTAACTATTCATTAGGTTCATTTTAATATTCATATTACTATTCATAAGGGTATGTTATTATTCACCAAAAAACAAGTTGGTTCCAATAGACTCCAAATAACATTCTGAACACAATTGTAGATGACCATTTTTTGAAGTTCAAAATTTATAAGCAGTACAAGTATATTTAAAGGATACTTATAAATATCTAATTTAAACAAAATCTCAAGTATTTCAATTTATTTTTAGAAAATCTTGGGGTTTTAAATTATCCCCACCTTCTGTAAATTGCATCCTAAAAATTTTATTTACTTATTAAACAAGTGATTGTACCTTTCCATCATAGCATTTTCAGACTCCCATGTTCCTTCTTCAACTATGTGGTTTCTCCATTACACCTTTACCTAGTGGATTACCTTATTCCTAAATACATGTTCCCTTCGATCAATAATCTGAACTGGTTTCTCTTCATAATAAAGGTTCCCTTCCAGCTAAACTGCTTCTGGGCTCAAGACATGTGATGAATATGGCACATACTTTCTCAACATCAAAACATGAAAAACATTGTCTACCTGAGAGAAAATCGGAGGAAAATCTACTCGGTATGAAATTGTTCCAACTTTCTCCAAGATTTGAAAAGGACCGATGAATCGTGGACTTATCTTTACTTTCTTACCAAAACGCATCACACTCTTCCAAGGAAAGATTTTAAGGAAAATATGGTCACCTACCGCAAAAGATTAGTCTTTCCTTCTGTTATCAGTATAACATTTCTACCTGCTCTGAGCTGCCCTCATGTTTTTCTGGATCATCTTCACTTTCTCAGCCACTTCTTCTACTAATTCTATCCCCCATCAACTTTCTTTCACCGGATTCATCCCAAAATGCTGGAGTCTGACACCACTTCCCATACAAAGCCTCAAAAGATGTCCTCTATATACTTGAATGAAAACTGTTATTATAAGAAAACTCAACTAAAGAGGGATTTTGATCCCAACTTCCCTAATAGTCCATTGAATAAGATTAAAGCATGTCCTCTGAAGTCTGAATTGTTCATTCTAACTTCCCCTCTGATTGAGGATGAAAAGTTGTACTAAAATTTAATTCTGTGTCCAATGACTTCTGAAGTCCCTTCCAAAAGTTATAAGTGAACCTGGGATCATGATCAGATACAATGGAAAGAGGAACTCCATGTAACTTTACAATATCTTTTAGGTACATTCAAGAAAGTTCATCCAAATACATTGTATCATGAATAGAAAGTAAATGTGCAGATTTTGTCAGCCGATCAACAATAACCCAAATCTCATTGTTACCTCAAGAAGTCTTTGGTAGTCCCACCACAAAGTCTATGGATACATTCTCCCATTTCCACTCTGGTACTAGAAAAGGATGAAGAATCCCTTTCAGTAACTGTTCCTCTTCTTTAACCTGTTGACATGTCAAACATTTCATGGTAAAATTAGCAATATCTCTTTTCCTTTCATCCCACCAATAATACTCCTGAAGGTATCTACACATCTTAGTACTTCCAGGATGAACTGAAAATGGAGAACTATGAGCATCACACAACAATTATTTCTTCAACTAGGAATCACAAGGCACACACAACTTGTTACCAAATCTTAAAACACAATCATTATCAAGGTTAAATTATGGAAACTTACCTAATTTAACCAATTATACCTTTTTTTGTAGCTCACGGTCTTCCTTCTGCGCTTGCTTAATTCTGTCTGATAACGATGACGGAACTGAAACCTGAGACAAAATAGAGGTATTTCCTGCACCAACAACTTCTAAGCCAAAATTCATCAAATCATTAATCAAGGGATCATGTTCCAAAAGTAACATGGTCAATGATGCATGATGTTTCTGACTCAAGGCATCTGCCGCTTTGTTTTCTTTTCCAGGATGGTAATTGATAATGTAATCATAATACTTTATTAGTTCTAGATATCTTATATGCCTCATATTTAATTCCTTCTGATTTAATATATACTTTATACATTTATGGTCAGTATATATTTGGAATTTGGTTCCGTATAAATGAAGCCTCCAATTTTACAAAGCAAAAACCATAGCTGCCAATTCCAAATCATGTGTGGGGTAATTCAGCTCATGAGGTTTAAGTTGTCTTGAAGCATAAGCAATTACCTGATCATTATGCATCAAAACACAACCAAGTCCCTTCAACGAAGCATCACTGTAGATGATGAAATCACCATTTTGGGAAGGCAAGGAAAAAACTGGAGCATTCACCAATATCTTCTACAGTTCCTGAAAACAAACATCACATGCTTCTGTCCAAACAAATTTAACTCATTTCCATGTTAACTTAGTTATCGGGCTAGATAACCATTCAATGTTCTTAACAAACCATTGGTAATAACGTGATAAACCATGAAAACTACGAATCTATGTAACATTTTGGGTCTTGGCCATTCATAAACTACTTTTTTTGAAGAATCAACTGTTATTCTATCCTTATTTACAATGTACCCAAGAAAAGAAATCTGTTGTAACCAAAAGTCACACTTTCTGAATTTTCCATACAATTTATTTTCTTTTAAGGTTTTTAAAACAACACTTAGATGTTTTTCATAATACTCTTTACTTTTAGAAAATACCAGAATGTAATCAATAAATACAACCACAAAATTATCCAAGAACTCATGAAATACTCTATTCATAAGATTCATGAATACAGTAGGTGCATTGGTTAACACAAATGGAATAAGAACAAATTCATAATGCCCATATCTAGTATGAAAGGTTTTTTTTTGATATGTCATCCTCCTTTACCTTCAGATGATGGTATCCAGATCTAAAGTCGATCTTGAAAAAGTATTGAGCTCCCTGGAGCTGATCAAACAAGTAATCAATGTGAGGAAAAGAATACTTGTTTTTAATTGTGATGTTATTCAAAGCTCTATAATCAATGAAAAGTCACATGGAACCATCATTCTTTTTAACAAACAAAACAAGATCTCCCCATGGTGAAGTGCTAGGAAAAATGAAGCCATTATCAAGAAAATTTTGCATCTGATTTTTCAATTAAAGAAGTTCTATTTGAGCCATATGATTAGGGGGTTTTAAAATCAGTTTATCATCAGGAACTAAGTCAATTGTGAATTCGACTTCTTGATCAGGTATGACACTGGGTAACTCATCAGGAAAAACATCAAGGTATTCATTTACCACTGGCACATCATTAATCTGAATAGTTCCCTTGTTTTCAATAATACTAGCAAGATAACTTTCATTTCCATATTTCAATAGTTTCTCAGATTCCTGATATGTTACCAATTTTATGGGTTCTTTCTTGTATACAATCTGAAACTCTTTCTGGAAGACAACTT
Source organism: Viscum album (assembly GCA_963277665.1). Lineage (NCBI taxonomy): Eukaryota > Viridiplantae > Streptophyta > Magnoliopsida > Santalales > Viscaceae > Viscum > Viscum album. The sequence goes on from OY728162.1 coordinate 818,327,633, forward strand.
ATTTATCTCTAGAGTCAATATTTTCATGATAAACAGAAATCCAATCCATTACCAGAATAACATCAAACTCAACTAAGGGTAAAACAATAAGGTTTGAAGGTAAGGTCTTTCCACAGAACACAATAGAAAGATTATTATAATTCCTCTTGGCTATAATAGTTCCCCCTGGTGTTTTAACAACATGTTCTGGTTTCATTTGTTGAGGTGATATTTCCAATTTACCTAAAAATTTCTCAGAGATGAAGGAATTTGTAGACCTCGTATCAAACAAAACTTTATCAAAATCTGAGTGAAGAAAAAAAGTACCTAATAAAACATCATTGGATGGACCGACATCTACTTATGTAGAATAAAGGATCTCACTACACCTTTATGCTTATAGTTTGGCTTCTTTGCATCATTTAGATCTCTCTTTGGGCAGGCATTTGCATAGTAACCCATCTCACCACATTTAAAACACTTTACAGTTTTCCTATCAGGATTAGTATTTGGATCATTTTCATTGCAATTTCAGGCCATATGTCCAAAATTACCACATTTAAAACACTTCACAATTTTGCTAAGATATTCCCTAGGGTGTTTCTTGCAACACTTTTCACAAAATAGAAACTTGATTTTTTTACCATCAGATTTATTTGTTTGATTCTTACCCATCACTTTCTACCTGGACCTCTTCTTTTCCTTGCTTCTAAAATGTATGTGATCATCAGTAAACTCCATCTGTACCCTCACATCACATCGGACAAGTTTTTCATAACTTTTGAATTCACAGGAGGCCAACGCCCTTCGATACCTTGGCTTCAGTCCTGAGTAAAAGTGGTTGATTTTGCTATCAAGATCCAGAATAATATTTGGATCATACCTTGCCAGTAGGGTGAGTTCACTTCATACACAGCCATTAAATATTCATCATTTTTTTTCAATTCAAGGAATTTATTCTCCATCCTAAGTCACACCACCTTAGGAAAATATTTTTCAAGGAAAAGTATTTTAAATTCATCCCACTCTAAGGTATAAAAATCCTCTCTACCCCTGATATTCTTTACCATTGACCACCACTGATCAGCTTCACTTTCAAAATGATAAATGGAAAGACTTACCTTGTGATTGTCTGAACATCCCATAACATCGAATATCTTTTCAAGGGCTTTGATCCATCCTTCATCTGATACTGGGTCAAAAGATCCATTGAAAGATGAAGGGTTTTGTCTCATAAAATGTTCCACTATTGTTATATTCCATTGTGGTACCTCTATTTTTTCTCTTTCATGGAATCCACCAGCATTTATTTCCTACATTAGCTGATCCATTACTGTCAGAAACTGCTCGGTTCCAATCCCTACCATTTCGGGCTGCAGATTCGGAAGGATGTCGTTCTTTCAGTGCCTCTCCTCTTCAGCTTCCCTATTTCTTCTATAGAAAACCATTATGAACAAACATATCTTTGAAAAATCAACATGGTAATATATAAATTCTATAACATTTCAAATTAATCATATAGTAAAAATCATTTACGGTATTCTTTTAACACCATCCTAACCCCTAATGTTATCTAAACCATCCTCTGATACCAACTATAAGGACTCAGCCTTATTACATTACATAATCTTTAATTTTGTCAAGAACTCACTTCCTTTCACATTGAGGATCTTTTAAAGTTTAGAGATTTAGAGAATTGGGAAATAAAACATTCATAAGATTACACATTGTTACAGAGTGGATACTATAAAAATAGTTTCCATTTTTTCAAAATATAAAACATAAAAGCTGAAAACATGATTTCTTTGACAATTATTCAAGAATTTAACTTGTTTCCTTCTTTGTCTTACACATCCTTATAACCTATGAAAATAATTTAAAAAATTGGGATTAGAAAAAAATCTTTTTAAGGGGTATAAAAAGAAGGTAAGAACACATTAGTCCATGAGTACTTGTAACATATGAAATCGCTTTCAAAAGACATATTGGTCACCCATATATACTTACTTTGTAAAACATGTTATTTACACAAGATTACCACAAAAAATAAAAAAATAATAATAACATAAAGTTATATTGGGGAATTACTTACATAATCTTGTAACCCTCACAGCTACCTTATAATTTGTAACCCTCACGACTACCTTACAAATTGTGTAACCATCGCAGTTACACATTGAGTAACCATATGACCGACCTCTAACATAAACATAATCAATGCATTGGATGGAAATATAGGTCACATCCTTCATCATAAACAATTCCCAAGATCTAGAACATAATAATACAACATGAATAATATCATAAAAACAATTCTTTTGAATTTTGTAAAACTGTATTTTAAAAGATGATTTTAAAAGAAAAGTCCCTTATAAATATCATATAATTGAAGTGAGACTTAATATAGTGGATGGAATATTTATATACTCTCTAAATACACATAATTAAACATATTATAATCATAATTAATCACACAAACAATTTAAATAGCACCTAAATAATGAAGAATAAGGTTAACCCAAAGGGTGGAAATCAGGTTAAGAATTCCCTTACCTCGGGCTTGTCTTACTTCAAACTTGTTTAAACTTCCTGTATAATATTTAAAAGAGTGTTATTAGTATTTCAAAGAAACATTTTCATGTTTATAAAATCTTATATGATTGTTTAATAACCTCATTTTACCCCTTAATTGTTAGTAATTTGTTCCTTGCACTGTTTTGGGTGAGTTCCTTACATGATTTCCATGATTGGTTCATGATGGATGTTCTTGTCGATTGGAAGTGAAAATCCAAAATTGGAATGTAAAGGTATTTATATATTTTCAGTACCATAATTTATACAATTTATCAGTTTGATGTTTTATATTAGGATTATTCATAAGTTAAAACATTAATGATGTTCGTTTAGATCATTTTAGTGGTTCTTTAATAATAACGACCTCGTTTTGTTTTATAAATTAAAACCTTGTGTAAAAATGAATTCCAGAACCATGGATGAGACATAATACATATATTATAACATGTTTCAACCATAAAAATGGTTTTATGACCAGAATTGAAATAATTAATTGAAATTCAAATCACATCATCCATGATGTCGGTAATTCGACACATCACGGACAATGTTTTTATTCCTTGAATAAGTGGGAGAGGAGAAGAATAATGATGAGGAATTTTCCATAAAAATGAGAACATACATAATATACAATATTCTGTAGCTTTCATGCCTCATGGTTAAGAGGATATGAGGAAATAATAAGAAAATAAAGGAATCTTAAAATAAAAGAAAACTTGATAAATATTTGACAAAAATTTGGCAGCCTAACGACGTCTCTTAAAATTTCATAAAAAATAGACTGATGAGAGGAATGGGATATATCATCATTAATACATAATATGGAAAGTAAGGGGGGATATTTAATGAAATATCCCAACATAGGATAAAGGGAATGGAATAAAAAAACATAAAATAAAAGAAAAGAAAGAAAATAAAAGATGATGTTTACCTCTTGATCTCTTCTCCTTGAGATCCTTCTGAAGGGATTTTTTTTTTGGTCTTTTGGTGAGACCAGTAGCTCTAGGACATGGTGAAGAGCCTTGGGAAGATTATTGGGTAGAACTTAGGTATTCCCAAAGGCTTGAGAGGTGTGGGTTGAAGAGTGGAGTGAGGGTGGTATTTATAGTAGAGGAGAGGGGGTATTTTTCATTTTTTAATCATTATTATAATATTGTTGCCCAATATTATGAATAGTCTTAGTTCATGTGCCCTAAAATAGCAATAATGGCATGTGAGTTTGTAACAAGTGGCATTACATAACTTTTGATGTCATAAATAGTGTATTTTACTTATAATTTGATTATATGGTATTTTATCGTATTTCACTATTCATCGAAAATTCAAGAATTTCAGAAAAATACAAAAAATCACCATAATCATTTTTCAACATTTATAATTCAAAAAAAATTCCATTTTTTGAAAATAATTTTCTAAATATTATTAATTTAATTTTTAAATAAAATCATACTTAATTCAAAAATTAACAATTCTAATTCTATAACTACTTCTATATCACAATGAAAAATTAACCAAGATGTTGTTATCTTAAATCATTAAGAAAATAAAATAATAATAAAATTTACTATTCATTAGGGTCATATTACTATTCATAAGGGTATGTTACTATTCACCAAAAAAAGTTGGTTCCAATAGACTGCAAATAACATACTGAACACAATTGTAGATGAACATTTTTCAAAATTAAAAACGTGTAAGCAGTAAAATTATGTTTAAAGGATACATATAAATATCTACTTTAAACAAAATTTCAAACATTTCAATTTATTTTTAGAAATCCTTGGGGTGTTACATGTTATATGTTTAATCAATGTTTAAAATATCATTCATATTGGTCATATATTTGGTATTTTATAGGCTAGCAAAGTCACATACTTAAAACATTTTTAAGTTTCAAGTATGTGGATTAGAAAGCTTATAAATTATTTTTCATCAAAAAATTTTAATAAATTATTTTTATTTTCGACAACTTGTTATATTTTTAGTCAATATTTAAAATTTCATTCATATTGGTGTTATAGTTTATATTTTATAGGCTATCAAAGTCACATACTTGAAACATTTTTAATTTTCAAGTAGGTGGATTGGAATGCTTATAAATTATTTTTCAACAAACAATTTTAAGAAATATTATTTATTTTCTAATAATTATTATATTTTTAATCCATGTTGAAAAGTTTATTTATATTGGTCTTATAGTTTAAATTTTATTGGTTATAAAAGTTACATAATTGAATAAGAGATAAATTGTGCTAAAACATTTTGTTATATATATATATACATAAAAAATAATAATAATACCTTAAAATTTAAATATATAAAAAATAATAAATAAAATAGAAAAAAAATATTGTTTTAGGGAAAAGGAGAAATCGGTGATGCCACCTTTAAGGCATATTTTTAAAAATATTTTTAACCTATGTTGTTTTTAAAAAAAATAACAACATGTATTAAAAAAATTCTCTTCCAGTAGGTGTGGGAAGTCAGTCGGCTAGTGTTTTGGTCACATTGTTATTCCTTTATATGGCTCAAAGGAGGTGGCTCACTACCCAGTGTCATGGTGTTTGCGATCTGCAGTCATTTATACTGAGGAAGCTATTTAGTTTGTAGATCTATGGTTCTATGTTTTCCCTACTAGTTGGCCTTATCCAATATATTTTTTGGGATTGGTGGTTGGTGATTGTGGGACATTGTAGAGGAAATAATCTGGTTTCAAGTTTCATAGTTTTTGGTATCGTTCTAGTGTTCTTCCCAGACTGGTGGTGTCTATTTTGGTCTATCAGGTGTGTCCATGTTCCTCTATTCTTCATCAGTGTACCTTCGGTGCCCCTTTATTTGTTGTTGAGGGGATCATCATTGTTGACTGTTGGATGTGGGTGGTGATGGAAGATGATGATCCTTAACAATGGCAGTGGGGGGTTTCGACAGAGGCAAGCCAGCTGGATCGTTGGATGTGAAGGATCTTCACTGTAGTGGATGGTGGACCATTGGAGTCAGGGAAGGAAGACCTACTAGGGTTTTAGCTCATATGTTTTGGGTATTCTGAATTGGACTTACTGCTAATGGTCTTTTGGTCCATCAACTTTGATTGGTTTTTTTTATTCTCACCCTTCAGAACATGTACTATTTTTCACCATTCCTTTGGTTATGTAGTGTTTTGTATTTCTTTCCTTGTAATTGGTTCCTTGTTAACCGATTAAAAATGGGGTCTGTTTTTCTTTTCTTAATAAAGGAGCACTCTATCTTATTTCAATGTATAGTGATTCTAATTGTTGTTAATAATTTGTAATTAATAATATAATTTGTGATCAAATTAATAATTATTACTATTTATTACTAGTGTAATATAATAATAATAATCAATAATTTAATTAATCAAATATGGAACAACCCATAGGTTTGGTGATTCAAGCCCATGACCCCAAAAAAATTTATTACAAAAATACTCATGAATGCGCAAGAGTGCATGGGTTACAAGATAAATAAAGAAATTAAATTACATTAATTTATAATATAATGAACAGTTAATCATATAATTAATAACTAAAAGATATATAATTATTAATTAAAAATTATTAATAATATATATATAACTATAACTATTATAAATACTAAATAATATAAATAATATTTACTGATAATGTAATTAATATTTATTAATAATATATATAACAATATATGATAATAATAATAACATAATTAGAAACTATTAATAGCTTAGTTAATTATAATTTATTAATATAATTACTAATTATTAAAATTTAATAATGTAATTAACAATAATTAAAATAATAATAATAATAATAATAATAATTCTTAATAACATGATTAATTAATAACATATTTAAGATATGACTGTATTGTTATTAATAATTATTATTAATTTAATAAGTAATTTCTAATTTATTTATCTTATTTAATGGGGTGAAATATTACTAACTAATAATTTAATTAAAAATAATATAATTAAAAATTGTGTAAATGATAAAATATAATAATGTAACTCATATTAAAGTAATTAGTCATTAATATTGTAATTAATTATTAATTGAAAATATAATTGATAATGATATAACTAATAAATATTAATAATGTAATTTATATTTATTAATTTGAAAAAATATAATATACAGGCAATAAGCCCCTTTATTAAGGAAATAAAAATAGTGAAAGGAGATGAAGAGTTCATACAAAAAACCGCCCTTAGTCTATAACAACTGTAAAAAAGACAACAATATATAGAAAGAAACAAATTAAGGATCCTACTCTATAGGTTTTCTATATATATCAATGAACTCGTCAATGCTTCTCATATATTGCCTTTGAGATCAAAGACTCATATAGTGATAAGCCCCTGAACCCCCCCACCCCCCTCCAACAACACATACATTGTCCACATCTCCAAGTTTGGTCCCATTGCCAAGGATTCTCATTGTCATTAAACTCAACATCTTTAGACAAGTAAACATGATGACCTCCATTAGGTTCTTGAGTTTTATTGACATCAACATTTCCAATGATAATATTTTAATTCTCCTCATCCCCAAAATTTTTCTCCCAGTGAGCAGTTAAAAAAATTAAGGGTTGGAACCTGACACATAAACAGATTACTCACTAGAGAACTCGGGTTCACCTCACCATCTCCAACACATTATAAAATTGTTGATATATCGTGCTGAAGGGAGGCCCCAACTTAATTCATCTCCTTTACTGATTCTACATAAACATGAAAACAGGCCATTAAATTACCAACATTAGTTTTTGTTTGAATACTCCAAAGACAGATGATCCAAATACACTTTTCTCGCAACAATCAGAGGAGGTTCCAACATTTACTTGGTTATAGGAGTCTCTTTTGAATCAAATACAAATTCCTTAGTCTACCGTAAACTAGTTATTTCATTAGAGTCCTCATTTAATAAATTAGTGTCAAATTCATGGGCCATAACTTCCCTATTATAAAATTTAGCTTGTTGACACCCAAAACATGCCTAAAGTTCCTTGACAACAATACATGGAATAAGAGCCACACTAGCCAAGGAACCCTCCCCTTTCAGCACCCCACAAACTCTATCATGCTGAAGGGAATCTCCAGCTTCAAAAATCCCCATTCCAGATACAACAAAGTCCCCAAAACCAGCATCTAAGTTACCATTATCAAATATGGACTTGCACTTGGATAAAGTATTCTCATGTGTATCTATTTCACTGATTCTCAATAAATTATTTTCCTTTCATTAAATTTATAAGACCGACTTCATTTTAGATTTCATATTCTTTGATTAAATCATATTTTTCTCCTGCAATACATGATTATAAACAACCCTTTACGCCTCTAATTCACAATCAGTTTGGCCAACAATAGAAGTATCATCATCAGGCTCTTCGCCAACTCCCTTAATGAGGGAATCCCTAAAGGAATCACTAACATGAAATTCATCATTATACTATCCAATATCATCCCATAATTAAGAATGCCTCTTGGGAAGGAGATCAAGACCTAACCGAGATTGGTCCCTATTAATCAAATGTCATGAACACCCATAATCCATACCAGCCTGATGACCACACTGTCATGACAAGTCAAATTTATTATGTTTTTAAGGTTGATTTATTTTCTAGGGAAGACCCTAGATCGTCTCTCAATGATCTTTGTTGGGTTTAGAGTGTGCGTTTTTAATAATAAATAATAAATGAAAGGTGGATTTAAAAAATTTTAAAGAAAATGACTTGATTTAAAGAGTTTAATAGTTGATAAAAAAAGTGGTGTTTTAGAATTATGAGATAAAAGGGTTCATTTTGAGTTCACTTCACACTTTCAAGTTCATAATTCTTGGAGATTAATTTATGTTTGGAGTAATTCTTTGGTTGAAATTAATTGGAATCTCGATTAATTCCTAAGCCTTTATTTCATTGCTTAAAGAACCAAACCTTGACATAACAATCGTGTTGTCAAGGTCTAGAACTTACACATGGAATAAAAGCTTCCAAATTAGATTTAAATCTCAAGAAATTGGGTAAGAAAAGGATTCTTATGTTACCCAATCGGAACAACACAAGTCACGCACTCAAAACCTCACACTGATCGGTTAAAAATTAAGAGCATCTCATCTGCACGCATCAAAACAAGCATTAAAATATGAAAGTATGTAAGATACATGTAAAGAAATGTTTTAACACCCAAATTACTCCAAAATAGTAGATAATGTATGCATTGTAACTCCCTTGACATGTGTGTATCTCCCCCACAACAAACGCCCACAGTTTAGCTCGACATCGGGTGGAGGAGGAAGCTCGGGTAGAACTCCTTCCTGATTCATGTTCCCAGTATGAGGATAGGGGCCTCTGGAACTTCTAGGATGAGGAGAGGTATCCTCTGTAACTCCAAATTGGCCGCACTTTACTCCTTGTACTAACTTTAAAATGGGGTTCCCAAGGTGCCTTTTTATAGCCAAAATGGGAAGTAGTTTTGGGCACCAAAATTTTGATAAACAACTTGTTGAACGATTTTTGGCTATTATAAAGGTGAATATCTCTTTTGAAAAAAATGTAAAGTTGTAGCCCCACGTATTTAATATTACCACCAAAAATTTTCCACTATTTGTAAAAATAATGCTCGAGATATCGATAAAATATAGAACGCCAATTTTGACTTTGTGCATATTCGGTGGCCTGGACAGAGCAGTTCGTATGGGCCCCTTAGAAGCCAAATCCAGATTGGGTTCCTTGACATGTAGTTGATTATCCAATAAAAACAAATATTTTAATTACATTTTAATCGTATTAAATGTTCATTTTTTATCTTATGGGCCTGAGTTAGTGCATTTTCATTATGAACATCCATTCTTATCATTTGTGCACTTCATGCCTAATATACACCAATTTAGGCCCAATGAGTCATCTGATTCTAAGGAATGTAATTATCAATATTTTAATTTGATATTTTTGTAACTATATCTAAAATTAAATTTGAACATTTTTCATTCAGGGATCAATGGATGATTCATAAACGATGATGGAGATATTTGGAGATGAATGGAAGCAATTCTAGAGAAGGCAGATTGGACACCAGCCCACTTATGAGACTGTGGGGCCCAACATACAGGCCCAATGAATCCTAAATTTTGTGGGATGATAGACTAAAGTTTTAGTACCAAATCAATCTTCATGAGATAACGCTAATTCTGCCTCTATTTTGGTCATTAAGGCGGACCCAGTTAGAGATACAATTCTGGGCCAGATTCTGCTACCCAGAAAAATAGCCCACTAATTTGATCATATCTCGGAATCTACAACTTCAAATGGTCCCAGATTTTACATGAGGTTAGGATCCATCTGGGGATCCATTTTATTACACTATGGCCCACTCTGATTCAGCCATCTAGAAGGCCATCAAAGTGCGTCTGTTTGGTGGATGAAAGATGGCTTCCACCTTGGCTCAAATGTGGAAAAGTCTAAGTTCCACAATTTTTCCATCACCCTAGGCCTACCATAATCAAGTGGGATGCTTTGTAATGTTGGAGACTAGACCCAAGGCTTCCACAATGCCTATTTAAGGCAGTGTTGGTGGAGGAGTTGATAATCTTTGGTGCTTGTTTTCATTGTAGTGTTATGCTGCCGCTTTGTGTTTGTAATAGCATTTCTTTCTCATGTATGTTGTTTAATTCACCTTAGTTTCTTAATAAAAGTTCTTTATTTAATATTATTCTTTTATTCTAATTATCACTTTGATATCGTTGGTTCAGTGTGTGAATTTATTCACACCATACTTTGTGATATTTATCACACAACGGAGGAGTGATCTTTTTTTGTTGTTGTTTTTACTTCTTCAATTCCACCCTTGTAAGTATACTTCCCGCTTCCGTTGAAGACATGTCTGTCACGACCCGTCCTCGGGGCCCGTTCCGTGACTACCCCAAGCCCGCCTTCCATAGGCCAGGGGCTGGCGACTAGCACCAAGGCGTAAATCCCAACAAAAAGGGAAGGCATTGCCTTTGAAAAGTAAACAAGCACCACAGAGTAAGCAAGCGGAAAAGTAAACACTAAGTAAAACTGTACAAGCTGTGCTGAAAGTAAAAAGGGGCCGGAAATACAAGCCCAACTGTAAAGTACAACTGAAAGGAAAAACAGCAACTGAAAAGGGAAAACTGCAGCGTCGAGCCGTCCACTGGAAGTCCCACCTGAAGGGTGGGTACAGATAGCCTCCACTGCTCCTCGGGTCCACCTAACCGCTCTGAGTACGTCCCGCCCAGTGGTCCACCTCCAGGTACTGTCCTGCTCTGCACGCCTCCTCCACGATCAGCGTTGTCCGTCGTCTGCAACCAACACCACGAAGTGCGGGCATATCCCATGTAGGGGTGAGTATAAGCTACTCAGTAGGGACCCCGAGACCCCCGAAGGTCTCCCGAAATCCACAAAGGATATATCACGAAGAAGAGGTACAATCACGAAGTAACATCTAACACGGCTTAGGTATATGCCCATACATATACCTAAGTCTGCAATTCCCCGATCGGCTCCAACGTCCGAGCCCAAGCACAACCCAGTCCACACAGGAAAGCAAAACGCATACCCACGCAGGATAGAACAACACAATCCACAAAGGAGAGTAAACAGTAAATCCACACAGGATAGCTCAACACAATCCACAAAGGAGAGTAACACAAGATTCAGCTCACACAGGTATACTTCTTCGGATGACGATAAAGATGATCATTGAACCATCTAAGTCGTCGGACCCATGAAGGATCGATAGGTACTAACCTTGCAGTGACCCACACAGGATCGGGCCCACGCAGGACCTGTAGGAGTTGGCTCACACAGAACCGCTGAGAGATGACCCACACAGGATCGGACCCACACAGGATCGAGCCCACATAGGACCGGGCCCACGCAGGACCTGTAGGCGCTGGCTCACACAGAACCGCTGAGCGCTAACCCACGCAGGATCGGACCCACACAGGATCGGGCCCACACAGGACCGGAAGCACTGATCCACGTAGGATCGCTGAGTGCAGTAGTCGTCGCAGTCCACTGAGGATCTCTGCACAGTCGTCGCCGCAGTCCACTGAGGATCTCTGCACGGTCGTCGTCGGAGTCCTCGGAGGACCTCTGCACAGTCGTCGCCGCAGTCCACTGAGGATCTCTGCACGGTCGTCGCTGTCGAAGTAGCAGTCGCAGCCAGCCTAGGGTTCCCGCACACAACAAGCTCGTTCGGGAGGGTCCGCTCCACGAGCCGAGAGGCTGATACATCAACTGACACGAAGTCTGAAGTTGATGTATCCAAAAGTTCCGTATCGTCAACAGGAACTCAACGTCGCAGACGGCGCGTCAATCGGACGCCCGGTCTGAGAGATATTGGCATTTTCGTCCCAGGGGCCCAGTTGGTTTTTTAAGGAAAAACCAACCCGACCACACTCCACCTGCGTCCAAACCTCGGGTGGAGTATGCCAAAAGATCCGTCTCACTTAGAGGAATTCAACAAAGCTGATGGCACGTCAATCGGACGTCCGTAGCTCAAGATATGAGCGTTTCCACTCCGAGGGCCCGGTTGGTCTCGTGTACGAACCAACCCGGCCGAACTCAAAGTATTCTGAAACCTTGAGTGCGATATACCGAAACGACCGTCTCGATCCAAGGATCGCGTTTCCGCTGACGGCGAGTCGTTTAGAGGCACGAAGCTCAAGTTACGGGCGTTTGAACGAAAACGTCCGAAGAAGGGGGGTACGGGCCCGGCCCGACCCCCCCTGGGTCGGCCCGAACCGGGTCGACCCGGGTCCGGCCCGGTTGGCCCGGCCCGGCCCGGCCATGTCCGGTCCGGCTTGGCCGAGCGGCGCGGGTGGAAGCCGCGGGCGCTGACCCGCGGCCTGAGGAAGAACTGTGGCCCGCGTGCGGGCCGCGATGGTGAACCGCGGACGCGGCTCTGCCGCGTCCCGCCTGAACGGACCGGACCCGCGCGGCCGCGGATCTGTCGGATGCCGCCGCGGCGGGCTCGTCCGGTGGCGCGCCGGGGCGCCGCCGCCTCCGGCCGCCGGCAACTTCCGCGGGCCGCCGGCGTCGCTCCGGTGGCCCGTTTTCCTTCTCGTCTGCGTCGTTGCTCCTCCCGGGATCCGTTCTTTACTGTGGGATCGTCAAACGTCCGCTGCGGCACGTTCCTTCGTCGTCCGTCAAAACCGCACAAAATGAAGAACGGCGGAGGGTTGTCGGGCCGTGTTCGTTTGGCCCGAACCCTCCGCGTTAGAGATAAACAACCGGGAGAATTTTATTCCACACAGGAAACAACAATTTTAATAAGATTTAAAATTGTTCACAAAAACGGTTCTTTAATTTCTTTAAAGAAACATTGACGGGGTTTAATTAAAAAGGGGGTAAATCCCGTAATATAAAATCCCTACCTTGATGATCGTCGCGCGCGGGCGTTCTTCGCGGATAAGATCGTCGCGGAAGAGAGGGATCGTCGCGTCGTCGCGGATTCCGGCGTTGAGTCGGCAAGCTCAACGAACCAAGAACAACAGATTTAAATTATAATTAATTAAATCTGTGTTTAAACCCAAAGAAAAGAACCTTGAGGGGAAATCCGAAATCACTCACCTCAAATGGTCGGTGATCGGAGATCAGAGATCGGAGATCGGAAGAACGTCTCGGACGAAGGCGTCGTCGATTTCCGGGTTCGGCGTTCTTCGCGTTCTTCGCGTTCTTCGCGTTCTTCGCATTCTTCGCGAGGGAGAAGAAGTTACGAGGGTTCTCTCAAATCTTCTCAAGCGCAAATAACCAGAGGTTGAGCATTGGCCTTATTTTATTATTACGCCAACGAATTTGAAAAACTGGTTAAGAAACGATCCATCAATTCGTTGAATTAATTCAACGAAAGAAACGACCCATTTAATTCACGAAATAAACAGCCCATTTAATTCACGAAATAAACCGCCCAATTAAATGGTCTGTTAAGAATTTAGAAAACACGTCAGTTGACTTTCATTAAGACGGGTTTTCACGGGTGTGTTTCTTAGCGGAAAGAAACGGCGGGGCTCATGCGGGCCCCACCTCACAAATATCCTACCAAGGGGGTAGGATATTTCTGGATAGCATCCTATCCAGTTCAACTCAGTTCAAGCCGCCTTTAAGGGGCTTCAAGTGGCTTCCAAGTGGCTTAAGTGAAATAAAATAAATTTGTCGCAAAATTATTTTATTTCTTAACTTTAAGCCTGAAAATTAAAAACCACACCCGAGAAAACGCAACTCCGGAGGAGGCGTTTCTAAGCGAATACCGGCGCTGCGATTTCATCGGTGCCCTCAGAATTCGATTCCGGGCACCGGTTCAAAAGTTAGAAAAACCCGCTCGTCCGTTCACTGAACGTACCCGAGCCAAACTTCGGAAAATGATTCCGGGCACACCGGGCCTCGGAATCAGGCGCCGTCAGAAACTGCGTTCTTGTAAAATTCCAAAGAAAATTAAGAAAAAAATTTCCTTGAAATTTACGGGTCTTTACATTACTCCCACCTCAGGACTTTACGTCCCCGTAAAGATACATCAAAAACTAGGGAAACAAATGTGGGTACTGAGCACGCATCTGAGCCTCCCGCTCCCAAGTGCTCTCCTGGAGGTTCTCGTGCTGCCATCTGATGCACACAAGAGGAATCGATCGCCCACGTAGGACCCGCTCCTGTCGATCCTCTATCTCCACTAGGACCTCCGCAAAAGTCGCTCCATCATCCACGTCTAGCTCCCCATAGTCAATGATGTGCGTCGGGTCGTGCACGTATCTCCTCAGCTGGGATACGTGGAAGATGTCGTGCACCCGGTGCAACTGAGGTGGCAGAGCCCGGCGATAAGCCACCTCGCCAACCCTGCTGAGGACCTGGAAGGGTCCGATGAAGCTTGGAGACAACTTGCCGCCTCGGCCAAATCTCCTCAAACCACGTCGAGGTGAGACCCGCAAGAAGACGTGGTCGCCATCCTCGAACTCTAGTGGCCTCCGCCTCCTGTCAGCATATGACTTCTGCCGGCTCTGTGCTGTCCTCATCCGCTCCTGGATGACCTGGACCTTCTCTGTCGTGGCCCGGACCATCTCTGGTCCCACAAGTGCTGACTCTCCAGGGTCTGTCCAGCACAAAGGAGATCGGCAAGTCCTGCCGTACAACGCCTCGTAGGGTTCCATCCCGATGGTGGAGTGGTAGCTGTTGTTGTACGCAAACTCTACCAAGGGTAGGTGGTCCTCCCAGCTGCGACCAAAGTCAAGGACACATGCGTGGAGCACGTCCTCGAGAGTGTGAATGGTCCTCTCCGTCTGACCATCCATCTGAGGGTGAAAGGCGGTGCTCAGACGTAGTCGCGTCCCGAACGCCTCCTGCAACCCCTTCCAAAGCCGGGAAGTAAAACGAGCGTCCCGATCGGAGACGATAGTCGATGGCACACCGTGAAGTCATACAATCTCTTGAACGTAGAGACGCCCCAAGCTCTCCACTGATCCCTGCTCTCGGATGGGTAAGAAGTGTGCCGACTTGGTGAGTCGGTCAACAATCACCCAAATGGAGTCGTGACCTCTGGAAGTGCGTGGAAGTCCAGTCACGAAGTCCATAGATATCCCGTACCACTTCCAATCCGGGACCTCCAAGGGCTGTACCAAACCTGCTGGTACCTGATGCTCTGCCTTCACCTGCTGGCAGGTGAGGCACCGTAAAACGAACTCTGCCACAGCCTTCTTCATGCCCGGCCACCAGTGCTGTCGTCTGAGATCCTGGTACATCTTCTCCACTCCAGGATGTACCGCCAAAGGAGAAGTGTGAAACTCTCTCAGCACCTCCTCTCGTAAGGCGACTGGTACCAAGGTACGTCCTCTGAAAAGGACATCGTGCTCTGCTCCAAGGGAGAAACCATCAGGTGCCTGTCCCGAGGATATCTGTGCACGCCGTGTCTCACAGTCAACGTCCCCACGCTGTGCCTCTCTGACCCGCTGAAGAAGTGGAGGAGAGACTGTGAGAGACTGAAGGAAGGTTGCTCCGTCTCTATCCACGAAGGATATCTACAAAGCAGCTAGCTGCTCTGTCGCCTCCTCAAGTAGCTGGATGCCCATCCTCCTGCTGAGGGCATCAGCCACTACGTTCCCCTTCCCAGGAGTATAGACTATCTCAAAGTCATAGTCCTGGAGGAACTCGAGCCATCGCCGCTATCTCAGGTTCAGGTCCTTCTGAGAGAAGATGTACCTGAGACTCTGGTGGTCAGAAAAGACTGTGAAGCGCTCGCCCATCAGATAGTGTCGCCATGTCTTCAGGGCAAAGACCACGGCTGCCAACTCCAAGTCATGGGTAGCGTAGTTCTGCTCATGAGGCCTCAACTGACGTGATCCGTAGGCAATCACGGCCCACTCCTACATCAGGACACACCCGAGTTCGGTCCCTGATGCATCGCAGTAGACTACGTATCCAACTCCCTCCTCATGCAACCTCAAGATAGGTGCGCTGGTCAACCCCTGCCTCAGATCCTGGAAGCTCTGCTGACATCTGTCTGACCACACGAAGGGTTTCCCCTTCTTCGTCAATGCTGAGAGTGGGGCCGCAACTCTGGAGAAGTCTGGCACAAATCTTCGATAGTATTCGGCTAGGCCCAAGAAACTCCGCACCTATGTCACGCTCTTGGGTGGCTCCCAAGCTAGCACTGCCTCGATCTTCGCAGGATCCACTGCAACTCCCGCCTCAGAAATGACGTTCCCCAAGAAGTGGACCTCACGTAACCAGAACTGACACTTCGAGAGCTTTCCATAAAGCTGGTGCTCTTGGAGTGTGTCTAGTACAACACGCAGGTGGTAGGCGTGTTCCTCCTCCGTCGTCGAGTACACCAAAATGTCGTCGATGAAGACCACGACAAATCGATCGAGGTATGGATGGAAGATCCTGTTCATGAGGCTCATGAACACTGCTGGAGCGTTGGTCACGCCGAAAGGCATAACCAAGAACTCATAGTGGACATACCGACACCTGAAGGTCGTCTTCTGCACATCCTCGTCTCGAACTCTAAGCTGATGATAGCCTGACCTGAGGTCTATCTTCGAGAACCACCGTGATCCCTTGAGCTGGTCGAAGAGGTCATCAATCCTGGGTAGCGGATACTTGTTCCTCACTGTCACCTGATTCAGGCGACGATAATCGACACACAGTCGCAAGCTCCCGTCCGCCTTCTTGGCAAACAAAATCGGGGAAGCCCAGGGCGAAACACTGGGTCGGATGAACCCCTTGCCCTGCAAGTCCTCCAACTGTACCCGCAGCTCTCAAAGCTCAGCGGGGGCCATCCGATATGCTGGAGTGGATATCGGGGCTGTCCCGGGGTACAGGTCAATATAAAAGTCTACCTCTCTGCGATGAGGTAGTCCTGGAACGTCGTCGGGAAAGACGTCCGCGTGCTGATCCACCACTGCAGGAAAACTGGGACTCCGCACGTCAACTGCTCCCAGGATGAGGCTAGCCAACTGATGAGTGATGGGCTGACCTCTCTTCTGCGTGAGTCCATCCTGTGCTGCTAAGGCTCCCTTCTCGCCGGTGAAGGTGAACCTGCTCCCGTCGGTGCGGACACATCGCACCTTGCGCCTAATGCAGTCAATCTGAGCATGGACCGTAGATAACCAATCCATGCCCAAGATGACGTCGTAAGGCCTCGACGCTGCTACTAGAAGATCCCAGCCGAAGATCTCGCCTCCTAGAGTAAGCTCACACTGCCGGCACCAGTGCGTAATCGTCGAGTCTTCTCCCGTAGGAGTCTCTAGCCGTAAGGATCGAGCCAACGGCTCCGTCGGAATCTCCGAGCTCCGAACAAGGGCAGTGGCTATGAAAGAGTGACTCACTCCTGTGTCTATCAGAACTGCAGCAAGGGTGGAATAGACATAGATCGTACCTCGAATCATCTCTGGCGCGCCGTGGTCGTAGGCCTCTGCTGCCTGGAGCTGAGCCTGTCTCTGCCCGCCAGCTCCCTGTGGTCGGGGCGGGCCTCCTGGTGGTGGTGGTGGTGGCAAAGCCTCAAAGCGTCGCCCACCACCTGCTGCTCGGCCAGCTCCTCTGCCTCGTCCGCCTCCTCCCTGCGGACCGCCACGGTCAACCCTCTGCCTCTGCTTGGGTGGTCCCTCCACCGTCTGCTGCCCCTCGGTACGACGGGTCGGGCAGTCACGAGCCATGTGGCCCTGCCCGCCGCACTCGTAGCACTGTCTGCCTCTCGGAAGGCTGGATCCAGGCCGGGTGCCCTGCACTGCTGAGCCAGTGTCCCGAGGTCACCTGCCGGAAGGTCTGGTCCGCCTGGAACCCTGAGTCATCCGTCGGCTACCAGCTGCCGAAGACTCCGCTACCTGCCGCCCTGCGGTAGGTCTCTCTGTGGACTCAGCCAGGAAGCTCTCGATCAGGAGGGCTCGCTCCAGTACTCCTGCCTGGGTCGGGATGCTGAGGGAGATTAGCGATACCCTGATCTCGTGTCTCAATCCCTGCTCGAAGGTTCGGGCCCGGAAGAAGGGGTCCCGCACCATGTCTGTCGAGTACCGAGAAAGGTCGGTGAACCTCGCCACGTACTGAGCGACCGTCAAGCTGCCCTGCCGCAGCTGAAGAAGCTCCTGGATGCGCACCGCTCGGAGGGTGGCTGGGACGAACTCTGAGCGGAAGAGGCTCTCGAAGTCCGTCCAGATGAGGGTGGCCTCATCGTGTACCTGGAGCATCAGGCTCCACCAGCGTCCGGCTGCTGCGTGCAGTAGGCTCGCCGCGAGGATCACCATGAGGTCTGCTGGCGTCCTCACTAGCCTGAAAACTCGGACGACCGCCTCCAGCCAGTCCTCGGCTGCCTGGGGGTCCGACTCCCCACGGAACCTGGGTGGTCGCTGGCGCTGGAACTCGTGGAGATCTCCAAGGCGTCGTGCGTCGTCAGCTGCCAGTGCTGGAAGCATCGGGGGCTCGGCGGGTAAAGGTACCGCCGGTGCCTCTGCTGTCAACGGGCCCTGTACCGAGGCCTCGTCGCTCGGTGGGCTGTCGTCGCGCCCTACTCTGGGAACCCTAGCTGGCTGCTGTCGTCGTGCCATCCTGAAAAGGAAAAAAGTATGCCACGGTCAGAACAGTATACCTGGTGAGCTGACACAAGTAATCACAAAGAAAACTTGAAACACACATGCAATCAATGTTTTCGTGCATTAAGTCGGAAATCAGAAGTCAGGGTCCTGGTGTATGGATACGTCGACCGCCGCACCAACACTAGACTCCCTGGACTGATAACCACACTCAATAAGCTAAACACTATTGCTTCACATAGAAGAAAGATCAGAGTCTGCGGTAGAACCGACCACCTCTGATACCAATTTGTCACGACCCGTCCTCGGGGCCCGTGTCGTGACTACCCCAAGCCCGCTTTCCATAGGCCAGGGGCTGGCCACTAGCACCAAGGCGTAAATCCCAACAAAAAGGGAAGGCATTGCCTTTGAAAAGTAAACAAGCACCACAGAGTAAGCAAGCGGAAAAGTAAACACTAAGTAAAACTGTACAAGCTGTGCTGAAAGTAAAAAGGGGCCGGAAATACAAGCCGAACTGTAAAGTACAACTGAAAGGAAAAACAACAACTGAAAAGGGAAAACTGCAGTGTCGAGCCGTCCACTGGAAGTCCCACCTGAAGGGTGGGTACAGATAGCCTCCACTGCTCCTCGGGTCCACCTAACCGCTCCGAGTACGTCCCGCCCAGTGGTCCACCTCCAGGTACTGTCCTGCTCCGCACGCCTCTTCCACGATCAGCGCTGTCCGTCATCTGCAACCAACACCACGAAGTGCGGGCAGAGCCCGTGCAGGGGTGAGTATAAGCTACTTAGTAGGGACCCCGAGACCCCCGAAGGTCTCCCGAAATCCACAAAGGATATATCACGAAGAAGAGGTACAATCACGAAGTAACATCTAACACGGCTTAGGTATATTCCCATACATATACCTAAGTCTGCAATTCCCCGATCGGCTCCAACATCCGAGCCCAAGCACAACCCAGTCCACACAAGAAAGCAAAACGCATACCCACGCAGGATAGAACAACACAATCCACAAAGGAGAGTAAACAGTAAATCCACACAGGATAGCTCAACACAATCCACAAAGGAGAGTAACACAAGATTCAGCTCACACAGGTATACTTCTTAGGATGACGATAAAGATGATCATTGAACCATCTAAGTCGTCGGCCCCACGAAGGATCGATAGGTACTAACCTTGCAGTGACCCACACAGGATCGGGCCCACGCAGGACCTATAGGAGTTGGCTCACACAGAACCGTTGAGAGATGACCCACACAGGATCGGACCCACACAGGATCGGGCCCACACAGGACCGGGCCCACGCAGGACCTGTAGGCGCTGGCTCACACAGAACCGATGAGCGCTGACCCACGCAGGATCGGACCCACACAGGATCGGGCTCACACAGGACCGGAAGCACTGATCCACGTAGGATCGCTGAGTGCAGTAGTCGTCGCAGTCCGCTGAGGATCTCTGCACAGTCGTCGCCGCAGTCCACTGAGGATCTCTGCACAGTCGTCATCGGAGTCCTCGGAGGACCTCTGCACAGTCGTCGCTGCAGTCCACTGAGGATCTCTGCACGGTCGTCGCTGTCGAAGTAGCAGTCGTAGCCAGCCTAGGGTTCCCGCACACAGCAAGCTCGTTCGGGAGGGTCCGCTCCACGAGCCGAGAGGCTGATACATCAACTGACACGAAACCTGAAGTTGATGTATCCAAAAGTTCCGTATCGTCAATAGGAACTCAACGTCGCAGACGGCGCGTCAATCGGACGCCCGGTCTGAGAGATATTGGCATTTTCGTCCCAGGGGCCCGGTTGGTTTTTTAAGGAAAAACCAACCTGACCGCACTCCACTTGCGTCCAAACCTCGGGCGAAGAATGCCAAAAGATCCGTCTCACTTAGAGGAATTCAACAAAGCTGACGGCACGTCAATCGGACGTCTGTAGCTCAAGATATGAGCGTTTCCGCTCCGAGGGCCAGGTTGGTCTCGTGTACGAACCAACCCGGCCGAACTCAAAGTATTCCGAAACCTTGAGTGCGATATACCGAAACGACCGTCTCGATCCAAGGATCGCGTTGTCGCTGACGGCGAGTCGTTTGGAGGCACAAAGCCCAAGTTACGGGCGTTTGAACGAAAACGTCTGAAGAAGGGGGGTACGGGCCCGGGCCGACCCGGCCCGACCCCCCCTGGGTCGGCCCGAACCGGGTCGGCCCGACCCGGGTCCGGCTCGGCCGAGCGGCGCGGGTGGAAGCCGCGGGCGCCGACCCGCGGCCTGAGGAAGAACCGCGGCCCGCGTGCGGGCCGCGCTGTTGAACCGCGGACGCGGCTCTGCCGCGTCCCGCCTGAACGGACCGGACCCGCGCGGCCGCGGATCTGTCGGCTGCCGCCGCCGCGGCTTCAGCTGCGGCGGGCTCGTCCGGCGGCGCGCCGGGGCGCCGCCGCCGGCGTCGCTCCGGTGGCCCGTTTTCCTTCCCGTCTGCGCCGTTGCTCCTCCCGGGATCCGTTCTTTACTGCGGGATCGTCAAACGTCCGCTGCGGTACGTTCCGTCGTCGTCCGCCAAAACCGCACAAAATGAAGAACGGCAGAGGGTTGTCGGGCCGTGTTCATTTGGCCCGAACCCTCCGCGTTAGAGATAAACAACCGGGAGAATTTTATTCCACACAGGAAACAACAATTTTAATAAGATTTAAAATTGTTCACAAAAACGGTTCTTTAATTTCTTTAAAGAAACATTGATGGGATTTAATTAAAAAGGGGGTAAATCCCATAATATAAAATCCCTACCTTGATGATCTTCGCGTGCGGGCGTTCTTCGTGGATAAGATCGTCGCGGAAGAGAGGGATCGTCGCGTCGTCGCGGATTCCGGCGTTGAGTTGGCGAGCTCAACGAACCAAGAACAACAGATTTAAATTATAATTAATTAAATCTGTGTTTAAACCCAAAGAAAAGAACCTTGAGCGGAAATCCGAAATCACTCACCTCAAATGGTCGGTGATCGGAGATCAGAGATCGGAGATCGGAAGAACGTCTCGGACGAAGGCGTCGTCGATTTCCGGGTTCGGCGTTCTTCGCGTTCTTCGCGTTCTTCGCGAGGGAGAAGAATTTACGAGGGTTCTCTCAAATCTTCTCAAGAGCAAATAACCAGAGGTTGAGCGTTGGCCTTATTTTATTATTACGCCAACGAATTTGAAAAACTGGTTAAGAAACGATCCATCAATTCGTTGAATTAATTCAACGAAAGAAACGACCCATTTAATTCACGAAAGAAACAGCCCATTTAATTCACGAAATAAACCGCCCAATTAAATGGTCTGTTAAGAATTTAGAAAACGCCTCAGTTGACTTTCATTAAGACGGGTTTTCACGGGTGCGTTTCTTAGCGGAAAGAAACGGCGGGGCTCGTGCGGGCCCCACCTCACAAATATCCTACCAAGGGGGTAGGATATTTCTGGATAGCATCCTATCCAGTTCAACTCAGTTCAAGCCGCCTTTAAGTGGCTTCAAGTGGCTTCCAAGTGGCTTAAGTGAAATAAAATAAAGTTGTCGCAAAATTATTTTATTTCTTAACTTTAAGCCCGAAAATTAAAAACCACACCTGAGCAAACGCAACTCCGGAGGAGGCGTTTCTAAGCGAATACCGGCGCTGCGATTTCATCGGTGCCCTCAGAATTCGATTCCGGGCATCGGTTCAAAAGTTAGAAAAACCTGCTCGTCCGTTCACTGAACGTACCCGACCCAAAATTCGGAAAATGATTCCGGGCACACCGGGCCTCGGAATCAGGCGCCGTCAGAAACTGTGTTCTTGTAAAATTCCAAAGAAAATTAAGAAAAAAATTTCCTTGAAATTTACGGGTCTTTACAATGTCATCAATGGAGGGATAACTCTTTTATGGGTTGATCCAAGGGAGTAGCAAGTGGATGGATTAGATGTTATTTATCACTCCATTAATGGTTAATCACTCTTTTAAATGAGATTTTTATTTGATGATTTTTAAACTCCATCGTCCCTGTTGAATTTAAAGCCACACACTTCATGTGCTAATACGAACCTCTACCTTGGAGTGATCAAAACATGGATCCTTAAAGTGTATAGGTGATTAGTATTAGGGTGTGTAGGCATTAAACCATTAAGTGATGATTTTGTTTGATCTTATTAAATTAATCCATCTCAATTATAAGAAATTGAAATCATTAAAAAAGTAATTCATCCAATCCACCCCGAGCGATAACCTAGGATCAAATCATTCTTTAAATTGAATTCACTTAAATATGTTAGTTATCCTTTAAAACCATATAAAATCATCCCAAGTTGGCCACTTCATAGCCAAAAAAAGTCTATAGAATGTACGTGTCTATAGGTTTCTTCTTAGGTCTCTGATGATTTGATAACCAATGAAAAACTACTAGGACCGTTCTACCTTCATATCTTGGGTAAATTTGAGAGAGAATAAAATTTTGGTGTTGTTGTTGGGGACCCAAGTAAGTCATCTAAACACCCATTCTATTCTCCCCCATTTCTTCTTTTCTCATCCAAATTCTCTTATATTTTCCCTTTCTCTTTTTTTTCTTCTTTTGGCGCATGTCCACCTACACCCGTGATCAATCAAACCGTCTAGTTATGGTGGATAGTCCTGGGGTTGGGGAGTCAATTACACCAAGTTAACTCATTCCATTAGATCCTAATCTTCCTAATACTCTATAGTCCAAAATTGAGCCTATTTCAATGTAATTTCTTCAATGAAACCAACTCATAAACCTGGGTAGAAATCAAAAATGAAACCCAAATGAGGCAGCCCCAAACTTGGGGAATGCGGTCGATCAAACAATGAATGACTACCTCACACCTTCTTGGACCAATGCCCCCTCATGCATTAGACACAATTCCCTAGGAGATTCCAACTACATATTTAAACCTCATGTCCTAAACCATCTTCCCACATTCCATGGAATGGAGTCCGAGATGCCCTACCTTCACATTAAGGAGTTCAATGACATTGTAGAAACCATGTGTCCCCCTCATCAACTAGAATCATCTAAGATGAGGATATTTCCTTTTTCTTTAAAGGATCGAGCTAAAAATTGGCTAAACAATTTGAGACCATCATCCATAAACTCTTGGGACCAACTACAAAGAGAATTTAACAAAAAATACTTTCCCCACCACAAAACAATTTCACTTAAAAAGAGTATCCAAAACTTTTTTGAAAAAGAGGGAGAGTCATTCTATGAAACATGGGAGAGGTTCAAAGACACTCTAAACATGGTTCCACACCATGGTTTTTCTATTCCTGAACAAGTGAGAATTTTCTATGAAGGGTTGGGTCTGGGGAACAAACAATTCATTGACATGATGTGTAATGGAACCTTTAAAAACAAAGCCCCAAATGATGCCTACGAGTATCTAGAAAGCCTTTCTGAACATAACCAAACATGGGGAACTTCACCTTATTCTGAAAACCCACAAAGAACAAATGAAATTTATACACTTAGAGAAGTGTAAATCCTTAGGGCTAAACTCGCAGCACTCTCTCAGAAGGTTAAAGAGATAGACCTTAGGAAAGTCCATGAAATCCAAACTGTTTACCATGTTTGCACAATTTGTGACAAACATGACCATAAGACAGAAAACTGCCCAACCATTCCATCCATTAAAAATATTATTTTAGGAGGACCCCCAGTGGAAGTAAATGATTTTAAATTTCAAAATCCTCAATACCAAAACACCTTCAACCCAAGGTATAACGACCATCCAGACTTCCGCTGGAAGGATAACCAACAACCTAGCCAACCACAGGGACAAAATCCTTACCCCCATCAGAACTACCAAACCCATAACCAGTTCCAAACCCAACCTATCCAATACCAACAGCCACCTGTCCATTTTCAACAAACCATCCCACCTCCAAAATATCCCCCCGGGATAAACCAATCTTCTCAAGCACCAACCCAAACTCTTCCACAAAGCCTACTATAACAACTGTGAAAACAAATGGAGAGGATGAACTCAGAAGTATCTTCCCTGAAACAATAACTTCAAACCATCAAAACTGGAAAGGCACCCATGCCTACTTAGGCGGTTCCATCCTAAACTTCAAGGGGAGAGTCAAGTTGCACTCAAACAACTCATGAACAACTAAAGTCTGTGACTGTTTTAAGAAGTGGGAAATCAATTGAGAAACCTGAACAAATAATTCAGAACCCACCTAAAGATTCAAACTTGGATGAAAATTCAAATGAACCACAAGATCAAACGGTGGAAACTGATAACATTGTCAAGGAAACAACTCTTCAACAAACAACCCCAAAACCTACACCATTTCCTCAATGCAAGAGGGGGAAACCCAAGCCTAAACTGAGTGAAACATTGAGGGAAATCTTTTCACAAGTCAAGTTGAACATACCCCTTCTCGATGCAATCCAAACCATACATGCCTACTCAAAGTACCTTAAAGACTTGTTCACTTTTAAAAGAAAATTTTCACATAAAAACCAAGTCCTTTTGGCTGCTAATGTGAGTACCACCATTCAAGGGACCATTCCTCCTAAGTTGAAAGACCCAGGTTTCCCTTACATCAATGTTGAACTAGGAGAAAGCAAAGTTGTCAAGGCCTTGTGTGATCTAGGTGCTAGTGTCAATCTCATCCCCTATGCCATGTACTGCCAGTTAGGCCTAGAAGAACTCCAACCCACATCTGACACACTTCAACTTGCTGATCGTAGCATTAGGGTTCAAAAGGGGATTTTAAAGGACGTTCTGGTAAAGGTTGAAAACTTCATCTAACCTGTTGACTTAATTATCCTTGAAAACCATCCAAACTTAGGAAATAAGGAACAAACCCCAATCATCCTTGGTCGTCCTTTCCTTGCAACAATCAACTCTGTTATCCGAGTTCGAAATGGGAACATGACCATCACCTTTGGGAACATGATTCTTGACTTGAACATCTATAATGCAAGCTCACAAATAGGGGATGATGAGGACATTCATGAAGTAAACATGATAGGAAGAATTGATAATGAATCCATGGAACATCAAGGAATATTTGATGAAGGTTTAAGTCAGGATGAGATTGATTTCCTTTGTTCATATGAAAAAAGTTTATCTCCTTGGCTTGAATCATTTTAAAATTGCTCGTATGATGAAGTCTTAGGTCCAACAATAAGTAAAACCTTTCAGGAAACCACTTTCAGGGAGACCACCCCAAATTCCTTCCCTAAATCTGATCAAGCCAATCTTATAGCTGAAACTTCTACATGTGGGGAATCAATCCTATCTGAAACTCTAAAAAAAAGATATTAAACTTGATCCAATGTCCCAATCTTCTACTGAAATTCCGAACCAACCTGATCTTGAATTGAAGTAACTTCCCACTACATTCAAGTATGCTTTTCTAGGGGACAATCAAACAAATCCTATTGTCATTTCTTCTTCTCTTGAAGCCAATCATGAGAGGATGCTTCTAGATGTCCTTAGAAAAACATAAGAAAGCCATTGGTTGGACCCTATCTGATATTCCCGGGATTAGCCCACTTGTTGGGACTCATAGGATTGTTCTGGAATCTGATTCAAAGCCGTGTTGTCAACCTCAATGGCGACTCAATCCTAATCTCATGGATGTATTAAGGAAGGAACTTCTGAAATTGTCAAAAGCTGGTATCATATATCCCATAGTTGAGAGTGAGTGGGTGAGCCAAATCCAAGTGGTTCCAAAAAAGTCTGGAATCACAGTGATAACCAATGAGGATGGATAGATTCTTCCAACAAGGGTGAGTAGTGGATGGAGGGTCTGCATTGACTATAAGAAGCTAAACTCATTCACCAAGAAGGACCATTTCCCCTTACCATTCATTGACCAAGTCCTTGAGAGAGTGGCAGGTCATGCCTTCTACTATTTCTTAGATGGGTACTCGGGGTACAATCAAATTAAGGTCTCCCTAGAGGATCAAGGGAAGACTACATTCACATGTCCATTCAGAACCTTTGCTTTCAAACTCATGCCCTTCGGGTTATGCAATGCCCCTGGAACCTTCCAGCGGTGCATGATGGGAATCTTCTCAGACATGGTAGGGGATTTTCTAGAGGTCTTCATGGATGACTTCTCTGTGTTTGGGGATACATTTGAGGGATGTTTGATGAATGTATAGAGAGTCTTGTCAAGATGTGAAGAAAAGAATCTAGTCCTAAACTGGGAAAAATTGCATTTTATGGTTAAAGAGGGACTAGTTATAGGCCATCTGGTCTCAGGTAGGGGGATTGAAGTTGATAAAGCCAAGGTTGACACCATTAATCACCTTCCATCACCCAAAACTGTCAAGGAAGTGAGGTCTTTCTTAGGAAATGCTGGTTTCTATAGAAGATTCATCAAGGACTTTAGTTTAATCTCCTATCTCCTTTGTGCTCTCCTAGTAAAGGATGCTCCATTTGTTTGGACATAATGATGTGAGGGTTCATTCTCAACCCTCAAATCCTCTCTCACCTATCCTTCCATTATGAAATCTCCAAATTAGAACCTTCCTTTAAAACTTATGTGTGATTCCAGTGACATTTCTGTAGGAGCTGTGTTAGGAGAACATTGTGATAAAACTCCTTATATCATTTCTTATGCAAGCAAATACTTAAATGATTCCCAAATCAACTACACCACCACTAAAAAGGAGTTACTTTCTATTGTGTTTTCCTTAGAGATGTGTAGGTCCTACCTCTTAGGATCCCCAATCATTGTGTTCACTGACCATTCTGCACTAAAATACCTCTTCCAAAAACAATATGCTAAGGCTAGACTGATTAGGTGGGTCCTTATCTTACAAGAATTAGACCTCACAATCAAGGATAAAAAGGGAATTCAAAATGTTGTAGTTGATCACCTCTCTAGGATGGAATTCAAATACAACTCAAATCACCTTTCTGTGTCTGATTCATTTCCTGATGAACACCTATACTCTGTGAGTTACTGCCCTTGGTATGCCGACATAGCCAATTTCTTAGTTACAGGAGTCATTCCAAAATTATTAGGGACTCAAGCTTGAAGGAAATTCCTTTTTGATGTTAGACACTATGTTTTTGATGATCCATACCTCTATAAGTTCTGCCCTGACCAAGTCATTAAGAGTTGTGTTCCTGAATCTGAACAAGAGTCCATCCTTAAATTCTGTCATAGTGAGGCATGTGGAGGTCACTTTTCCTCTAAGAAAAAATCTTATAAGATTCTTCAGTATGGTCTCTTCTGGCACACCCTCTCAAGGGACTCCTACACATTTTGTCATAGCTGTCCTAGGTGTCAACAAGTAGGGTCCATCACAAACAGGAATCAAATGCCACTCACTCCCATCTTAGTGGTTGAAATCTTTGACTGTTGGGGAATTGATTTCATGGGTCCCTTCCCAAACTCTCGGGGATACCTCTACATACTCTTAGCTGTTGATTATGTCTCAAAATGGGTTGGGGCCATTCCCACTAAGTCCAATGATCATCAAGTTGTGATTCGATTTCTGAAAGAGAACATATTTTCAAGATTTGGAATTCCTAGGGCTATAATCAGTGATCGAGGAACCCATTTCTGCAACTGCCCATTCTCTTCACTCATGTCTAAGTATGGTATTTCTCATAAAGTGTCCACTACATACCATACTCAAACCAATGGTCAAGCTGAGTTAGAGAATAGGGAGATTAATCAAATTATTGAAAAAACTGTCAACCTCTCTAGGAAATATTGGTCTGAGAAACTCTTAGATGCTCTTTGGGCCTATAGAACCGCATATAAACCCATTTTACAAATTTCCTCATATAGGTTGGTTTATGGTAAAGCATTACATTTTCCAGTGGAGATTGAACATAAGGCCTTTTGGGCAATTAAGAAAATGTATTATGATCTCTCATTGGCTGGAACAAAAAGGAAATTAGATCTCAATGAACTGGAGGAACTAAGGATGGAGGCTTATGAAAATTCAAGGATCAATAAAGCTAGAGTTCAAGCCTACCAATCTTGGAATATCAAGGTCAAACATTTTGAACCAGGAAAACCTATGCTCTTGTATAGTTCAAAACTTCATTTACACCCAAGAAAGTTAAGGTCTAGATGGTCAGGTCCTTTCATAGTGCATCATGTATACCCCCATGGGGCAGTAGAGATTCAAGATCCCACTAGTGGTCACATTTTCAAGGTCAATGGTCAAAGGTTAAAAACATTCAATGAATAATTCAATAAATAAGAAATAGATGTTGAGTTAATTGAGCCAATCTATGAACCATGATAAAATTGATAAATTTAGGATCTATGTCGGGCTAACGACGTTATACAAAGCGTTGCACGGGAGGCAACCCGTAGTTTTTATGTTTCCAATCTTTCTGAATCATCTTTATTTTTCAAATAAGATTAATTAATCATTTTTATATTCAAAAATAACAAAAATAGGCGTTTGACCTATTCTTCTATTATGAGTATGGATGGGTACAAAAGGGGAGCACCATATTCATCCGTGTCACGTGGTGTGATCCTTGAGTAATACATTACCCAGAAATTTAAAAAGAAGACAATGTATCAGCAGTTTATTTTGTTTTATTTTTATTATTTTATAGGTTAAGATAATAATAATAATAATAATAATAATAATATAATAATAATAATAATTAAAAAGGGGGACACGCCATAGGCCGTGGGGAAAACCCCGTCACAATCGGCGAAGCCGCGGGGACTCGAACCCGGGACCGAAGGGAGACAGGGGCGCGCTCTTACCACTGACCTACAGCTTAATGTGCTTACTTATTCTATAATTTTTATATATATACTTATATTTTACTTATATATATATATATATATATATATATATATATATATATTGTTTTGTTTTGTTTTTTTGTTTTCCTTTTTCCACTAGGGAACTTTTCAAGCGACATGGATATCAAAAGACTAAATTCGAGCGACAAAAACTTCAAACTTCAACCACCAAGTGACTTCATTCCATGATCCTCATATTTCAATTTCCTTATTTAACTCCCCTTTTATTCCTCTACCCCATTCTAAATTTTATTTTTACGAAACTAGGGACAGTTTCATTCTAAATTGGGGGGTGTGGAAACAAAATGTTTGTTAAAAAAAACAATGAAAAAAAAGTAAAGTAAATTACTTTATCATTCATATAATAACATATTTGCTCACATTAAAACTACATAGCAAATAATTTTTATTTCCTTGACTCTTAATTTAATTCATGATTAAGTTTAAAGGCATTGATTTTGGAAGTTTGGTTGTCCAATGAAAATTTTCATCATTTTTATTTTCATCCATTAAATCAAACTACCAAAATGCGCATCCTCTAGACTGTGGGGTACTAATTTGAATTTTTGGGGTCCCATAATAAATAGAATAGGCTGGTTTTATTTTTATTAATAATATTATTACTCAAAAAAAATATAAAAAAAATGCATGTAGAGCAATGGATTGATAAAATGTGAGGCTTTCAGCACTTGGGGATCGTGACTCCAGAGTTGTCTAGCCCTGAGTTTTTCAATATATATCTTTTTATGGTAATATGACTTTGTTTTTGATTAATTTAACTCGAGATTATGCCCAATTATGTGGGCTTCACTTTGTTCCCTAAGGCCTTTGAGTCTGGGAGTCATCGGAAAAGTCTTGCTACATGGGTTAATTTGATTAACTGCAATCTCAATTACTATAGCAATATTGCAAAAAAAATCCAAAAAAAGTGGAATGAAGAATACTCATATTAGGATTAAATGTGATTCCACCTAGCGCTTCAATGATTCCCCCCTTGAATGAAAATGAACCCTCATATCTATTGTGATTCACAACACATCATTACACCTAAATGAGTTGGATGAAGTATGATGATGGATTTGATCATAGGAATGGGCTTGAGATTGGGATCTGCTTTTAAATTCATCTTGTTTTAAATTATATTGATAGGTTATAAAAATATATTTGTGTTTAGTTTACATTGTGAGAACTGTTTGTTATAATGTGTTTGAAGAAAGGAATTCAAATAAAATCATTGAATTATTTGCTCGGGACTAGCAAATCTCAAGTTGGGGGGTGTGATTATCCAATAAAAACATATATTTTAATTAAATTTTAAAGGTATTAAATGTTCATTTTTGATCTTATGGGCCTGATTTAGTGCATTTTCATTATGAACATCCATTCTTATCATTTGTGCACTTCATGCCTAATATACACCAATTTGGGCCCAATGAGCCATCTGATTCTAAGGAATGTAATTATCATTATTTTAATTTGATATTTTGGGAACTATATCTACTCTTAAATATGAACATTTTTCATTCAGAGATCAATGGATGATTCATAAACGATGATGGAGATATTTGGAGATGAATGGAAGCAATTCTAGAGAAGGTAGATTGGACACCAACCCACTTATGAGACTATGGGACCCAACATACAGGCCCACTGAATCCAAACTTTTGTGGGATGATAGAATAAATATTTATTAAAAAATACCTCTTAAAGAGATAATGCTAATTCGGACTCTATCGTGGTTATTAAGGCGGCCCAATTTAGAGATACAATTCTGGGCCAGATTCTGCGGCCCAAACAAAGAGCCCACTAATTTAATCATATCTCGGAATATATGACTTTAAATGGGCCCACCTTTTACAAGATCTTAGGAGACATCTGGGGCTCCATTTTATTCTTCTATGTACCACTCTGATTCGGCCATCTAGAAGGTCATCAAAGCGCGTCTGTTCGGTGGATGAAAGATGGCTGCCACCTCGGGTCAAATGTGGAAAAGTCTAAGTTCCACAAGATTTCCATCACCCTAGACCTACCATAATCAAGTGGGATGCTTTGTAATATTGGAGGCTCGACCCAAGGCTTCCAAAATGTCTATTTAAAGAAGTGGTGGTGGAGGAGTTGATAATCTTTGGTTCTTGGTTTCATTGTAGTGTTATGCTGCCGCTTTGTGTTTGTAATCGCATTTCTTTCTCATGTAAGTTGTTTAATTCACCTTAGTTTCTTAATAAAAGTTCTTCATTTACTCTTATTCTGTTATTATACTTATCACGTTGATACCGTTGGTTCAAGGTGTGACTTTATTCACACCATACTTTGTGATATTTATCACACAACGGAGGAGTGATCTTTTTTTGTTGTTGTTTTTACTTCTTCAATTCCACCCTTGTAAGTCTACTTCCCACTTCCGTTGAAGACATGTCATCAATGGAGGGATAACTCTTTTATGGGTTGATCCAAGGGAGTAGCAAGGGGCTGGATTGGATGTTATTTATCACTCCATTAATGGCTAATCACTTATTTTAAATGATATTTTTATTTGATGATTTTTAAACTCCATCGTCCTTGTTGAATTTAAAGCCACACACTTCATGTGCTAATACGAACCTCTACCGTGGAGTGCTTAAAACTTTGATCCTTCAAGTGTATAAGTGATTAGTGTTAGGGTGTGTAGGAATTAAACTAGTAAGTGATTATTTCGTTTGATCCTCTTAAATGAATCCATCTCAATTATAATAAATTGAAATCATTAAAAAAGTAATTCATCCAATCCACCCCGAGCGATAAGCTAGGATCATCTCATTATTTTAAATTGAATTCACTTAAATCTGTTAGTTATCTTTTAAAACCATATAAAATCAACCCAAGTTGGCCACTTCATAGCCAAAACAGTCCATAGAATGTACATGTCTATAGGTTTCTTCTTAGGTCTCTGAGGATTCGATAACCCAAGATAAACTACAAGGACCGTTCTACCTTCATCTATTGGGTAAATTAGAGCGAGAATCAGTAGTGTATCCTATTAAATTTTGGATAGGACAAAAAAATTTCCGCCCATTTGGATGCATAGATTTATCTTTCTGTTCAAAATAGTGGAAAGATGTCCATGGGATTCCAAGCAGTTTGGCCCATTTTTTTCTTCTGGATAATCTTCAGGCCTCCAAATCACCTCCACCTTCAATAGAATTATCAAAACAAGTAACATTTCCCTTTTTAACAGTGATAAAAACAAAATAATATAATCAAACATGAAGTGAACTGTGTTATTATATTTGGAATTTAGAATAAAAAATTAGTTTAATACAATGGTGTAAGGGTGGAAATGACACAGTGAATCGTGGTATGATAACCTAACCTCGATAGAATTTCCTACATAGAGGGAAATTATAAACCAAAGTAGAACCTTGTCCCTTAATCACATTGGACTGCCCCTATACCACTGATGAATTTCCCTATTTCTAAGTCTTACCATGCCAATGATTAGTATGTTTCATATCCCTCAAATGGGAAGCATCATCATCTAAAGTCTTAAATCCATATAGATTCCCTTCATGCCTTCTAAGCCTGTAAACAATATCCTGTATAGGAACCGTTTGAATGGCCTGTACAACTATGTATTTTCCCTTAGATATTCTACAACAATCCTTTTCCAAGAGACTGTTAAAACCATAGGTCTCCTAAGAAATATTCAAGCAGCATGACACCTTCAAAATCCCTACAATATTATAATCAATAAAAAAATTTGGGAAAATTATCATACTATACACTAAGATAAAAATCATCTATGGGAGTAGAGTGGATAATCATGTCAATGATGGTGTTTATAAGATTCACCTCAACAAATATTGTTGGAAAATGTACAAACTAAACCTATTACATCTCTCTATAAAAGAATATAGGGACACCAATTATTGTAGCAAAGTCATGAAGAGTCTTTGAATGTTATAATATCTTGTTGAGGCTATAGATCCTAATCCATACCAAGAGAGATACATCACCAATTTGAGAACACCCAAATTAGAGTAACCCTATATAAAATCTCTTCTGGTCACTATGGTTTTTTTCCTTTAGGGAGGATGAGTCTCATAATAAGGGAATTATTTCCATATCCAATCTCTCTAAAAATTCCTCACAATTAGCCTCCACATGAGCAAACAAACCTTTTTTGAGAATCCTTCCAATGGAGGAATTATTGAAAGATACCAGGGAACACCCACTACTGTTAAGATTTGATTCACGATTCTCTCCTGATCCATCATCTTGAGACACATGTTACATAAAATAATGATTAATAAGATAATTGATAATTATTAAAATTTTATTAAATGATTAAAAATAATGTAATTAATAGTGTAACTAGGTATGAATTTTATGTTTTAAAATAATAACATTTCATATCACTTATGTTATTCTATGTATATTATTTTGACTAATTTCGTTATTTTTCCAAAAAAATGTACAATATTGATGTTAGTTAACATTTCAATGGTATTTACATTTTATATTTTATAATATTTTAAAGTATCCTACTTGAAACATAATAATGTTTTAAGTAGGCGACTTTGTAAGGATATAAAATATAAAATATAAATACAATTAAATTCAAAAATAATTCAATTAATAATAAAATTGTAATTAATATTCAATAATAATATAATTAATAGTAATTTAATTTAATTAATGAAATATAATAATGCATTGAACAAGGGGGATTACTCAAGTGGTAAAGACTCTTTATAATCCTACATGAAACCAAGGTTTGAATCTGGGTGGGGAAAAATATTTTTCAGTTATTATAGCATTGTTGTAGAACTATAGTAGTGCAAGTAATATAAAAGGTACAATATCGAGGGAACTATAGTAATAGTATTATTCACCTGATTTAGGTTTTTGAGATAGGTATATGGGACTTTGAGTCTCTAGGATTTTAGGTTATCCATGGGCCTTCGGCACATCTAGGTTGATGGGCCACTGGACCCCTGGGTCATCATGTGAGTTTCGATATAGTATCAAAGCATCCTTAATTTGGGAGGAACACTAGATTTATAGTAGTTTCTTATGGATAAAATTGAGTGGGAATAGAAGGAAAAGGTAGTAATTCCATTGGAAATAGGTAAAATTCATCCTTCTGTGGCATGAGAACAATTCAGGATTTGACATTGATGTTTCATAAGAACATACACCTAATGGGGATCCATGTGTGATTGTTGAAATATAGGATTTCAATCACTAGGACTTTGGGTATTTTGAAAAATGTATGGCCTTTAGGATTATAAGCCTCCAGGCCATGTAAGGCTTCTGTCTCAATATAGTTAAAATGAGAATTATCTTATAAATTCAAATTCAAATTCCTTTAAGGTAAAGAGTGAAATATATTAATATAATTGAGTTTCATTAATAAAAATTAATCTATATTAGGTAGATGGTATTTCATACCGCAAACAACACACAAACAGACAGTCTAGTTGGTCCATCCTCATCCCTCCTCATAATGAATGAAAACACCAAATTGACCTATTTGGTAACATGGAGTGGTCTAAAGGCCGAGTTCTAAATAGCCTAAAGGCTAAGATTATTATGGCCCAAAATTCATTTGGAGGAAATGAGCCACGGGCTCAAAAGAGTATCATATATCACACCAATTCACTAGTCCTCCCATGCCTTAGATCCCAAAGGCCTTAATTTTTTTATTTTTTAGATAATCCCTTTTAAATTGGGTTGAGGGGGAACCATACACGACCCGTAGGCATAGTAGACATATTTCCTAATATTGGACCCTAAATTCCCCTAATATATGACACCACTAGAGTAGTCTCTCTACAGTATATTTTGATACAATTAACCTTTCTCATAGCATTGCATGATTACAGAGCTAGAATTACCTCGTACAGAGATGAACAGTGCATGGTATTGATAGAACATGTCATACCCACTAATTCTTCCAATTTGGATGCCCTATAAAGTTAGGTTCTATTACTCTGAAGCACAATATGTATCTGAACTATAGTTATATTGAGTCCCATTTTCCCCTTCATTGATAGCAATTATCCTTCTCACAAACTCTCTGTTTCACAGTAGTCATTGTCTCCAGTCGATTCGGCCTCCACTTCCACACTACTGCTCCTTCGATCCACAAACACTTTCTACTGCATGGAAGACACAATCATTCGAGACACGTTGCAAACCATGCTGACTCAGTTCACCATTGAGGTCACCAACTGAGCCGAACTCCATCATCTCACACAAGACTACACCCACACATATGTTATTTCAATACCTAAGGGTCCGCTACTTGCACTAATGAAAGAGCTAAAGAATAACCCTCTATCATGACTGAAATTCCAATCAGTTTAAATATTGGGGTTACTATAGTATTTGATCATGGGGTTTAATGAATGATCATGATGTGCCTTTACCATTAGGCTAGACCCCAAAAACCTATAGTCATC
This sequence comes from Viscum album, assembly GCA_963277665.1. Taxonomy (NCBI): domain Eukaryota; kingdom Viridiplantae; phylum Streptophyta; class Magnoliopsida; order Santalales; family Viscaceae; genus Viscum; species Viscum album. The sequence goes on from OY728162.1 coordinate 818,363,420, forward strand.
CATTTCACTTCCCCCTATTAGTAATAATTACACAGTATCACTCATCTGAAAGGTGTGCAGTTCCTTAGCAAGATGGAAGAGAACTCCTCCATCCCACATCAAAAATTCATGTGGGATGAGGCTCATTTGATAGGTGTTAATTCATCAATATCTCTCTTGATCCACTCACCAAGTGATGTTTGTGTGATGCCCCACTGTACCACCAACAAACTCATGTCCCACTGTCCAACTGGTTCCACTATGACGATCATCATGTGGAAGGTCACCCCTCCACCCCACATTGGAAATTTCTGTGGATAGAAGGTTTATTGAAAGGCCCCCACACACTCATCGCTCATTCGATCCATCCACCCAGTTACGCCTACATGTTTCCATGCACCACCACCTAACTATTGTATTGTATCATCTACATGATTTTCCCATGTTGCATACTACATATAATTGTGAATTCCTAGAGCGTGGGCCACTATATTTTTGTAAATTTCGTGATAAATCCCCTCTCAAATTTGGTTTCTAGGATTTTAACCACAGTCAGACACCAAATTACATGGTGAATTTACCAATCAGGTAATCCCTCCTCTACACATTAATAATAATTAACAGTAATATAATTAATAGTGTAATTAAAAAATATTATTATTAATTAAAAATTAAATAAATATTATTATTTTTTATATTTTAAGTACCACTTTATAATAATATAAATGGTAGGTTCAAGGGTGGGTGTAAAAGGAAAGAAAGCTGCAAACACAGAGGATCAAAACAAGGACCTCCTCAACTCAGCACCACGGGTACAAAAACCACTTTATATTAATGTAATTAATATTGTAATTAATGGAAAATAATATTTCACACTCATTTCTTACCATTAACAAATAATTAATTTATAAATTCTATGTTTTTTAAACAAAATTGATTTATGTTAATTAAATTTTTTCTTGTTTTTTATTTTATGAAATTATTTTTATTTTCAATTATTTTTTGTGTGCACAGATATGGTTTAGAATTTTATATATATTGTGTCTATACTTTATAATTTATAAGCTTTCAAAGTTTTCAATATGAAATATTTTTATAGTATAAATGTTATATTTTCAAATAATGTTTTTCCACATCATTTAAATTTATTGTTTCTATTATTCTTATGAGATTATTATTTTTTCAATTATTTTTTATGTGCACAGTAAATGTTTCAACATTTTTGTAGATTTTATTTATATTTTATATTTTATAATTTTTCAATGTCTCCTACTGGAAACATTTATATGATTAAATAGGTGAATTAAAAATTAAAAAAAATCATAAATTATAAATACATTAAAAAATAAATTTAAAATAGTGAATTTATATATAAAACATAATCGAACATAAAAAAATAATTAAAAATAATAAACAAAAAATTAAATGGAATAAAAATATTATTTCAAAACATAACATTTTACTCTAAAAAAGTTCATGAAGACGAATTTGAAATCCTATAAAACATAAAATATGAATACAACACATATAAATATTGAAATATTAATTATTCACATAAAACATAATATAAAGTAAAAATGATTTCATAAAATTAATAAACACAAAAAAAATGACACAATATAATGTTGTTTCAATACATAACATTTATACTCTATTTTTTTAAATAGTTGATTCTGAAATAATATAATATATAAAGTATCGATATATTATAAATAAAATATAAAAAAACAATTAGACATATAAAAATGATTGATTTTTTTTAAAATGATATACAATAAATAATCTAAATAACATAAAATAATTTTGTTTGAAAACCATAATTTATATAATTAAAAAAATTCTTTGAATGGCATTATTTATGCTTGAATGATAATTATTAATTAATTAAATTATTAATTATGTTATTATAAATTAGTAATAAATACTTAAAAATTAGATTATTTATTTTTTAATTATTATTTTTTTTAATTACACTATGAATTATAAAAATATTGGTTATTATTAATGAAACTTAATTTACTCCAATTCATTTTTTTTAATTGTATATCATGATAAACACTCTTATTTTGGTTGAGAAGGAGCCCTTATATGGGCCAAAGACCCTGTAGTCTGAAGGCCCAATGCAATTTGATGGCCTGATGTTCAAATGGCATGAAATCCCAATGCATAACCTAAAAGACCAAATATGACTACAATATTTCCACCCACCTTCCTGTCACCTAATCACACCTACCTTTAACCTAAATATTTCATTTATAGCCTAAATATGGGCCTATAATCATCCTGAATCTAGTTGATTTATAAGTGGATACCCTTGAACCATCTTTTACTCCATTTTTCTGAATCTTCTCATGTTCCAACCTAGAGGCCCAACAAGCATTAAAGTCCTTGTGAACCTAATTCATGGCCCCAAAGCCCATATGTGACGAATATTAACACTGATAAGGTGACTCACTATAATAACTACCATAGTAAAAACACTTCTATAATGCTATTGTATGATACAGTACTGTGAAAATTAATCACAACATGGGTTTAATGCTGGATTACAATGAGACTTTACCACTCAGGTAAGACCCCAATGTTATTATTAATTGCATTAGTTTTAATTATATTATTATTTCATTGTGTTGTAATGTCACGAGAGTTTGGTTCTAGGAGATTTCATAGGGATTGGGGTTTTAATACATGACGACTTCTCATTCATACTATTATTTCAATCTTGATGATGTCTTCTCTAGGGCTTAAAAGGTGGAAGATATTGGGAGAGTCTCAACTTCTGTTCTGGTTGGATATGTTCTAATTTCTTCCATCATGTGGGTACTTGGTTCTTAGATTTATTGATCAACTTTGTAGAAAGAAACCCAAGTTCCCTTGGCTGCAAAGGATAAGAACAAGAGATTTTTCATGGATTCTATGAATAGTTTTTTAATATGATATTCAAGAATCAGGAAAAAATGTATCGCTAGATTTTTTTGGAAGAAAATATTAATATAACCACAGAGAGACTTATGGAATTCAATAATTTGATTTTGGATTGTCCAAAAATTTAGGGCAGGGACACTCCTTGTAAGATTGAGGAGTTATGAAATCAGCTCCTCCAAATCTGGGGATTTGGAAGAGGAATGATTATCTTGATAGGTAGATATAACTTTCATATTTCTTCCTTTAGATGAACTCAATTATACTACTTTAGATTTATATTTTACTTCACTTAAAACTAGTATTTTGAGTAACCAATATTGGAGTCCTTTATGTAAATGTGTTTTAACAAAGTATTAAATTACATAGGCATAGTTATGAATACATGGTCTCGCCTGGTTTTTTTCATCCTCAATTGCTATAGGATATTGTTTCTATAGGGGTTCCAATTAAATTTTGTCAAGAAACTAATATTTCTTGATTTGGGAATTTTCTAGAGTATTAGTTGATATTGATCTCTGCTCAAATATTATTTATTTTTTCACCTTTCTTTTTACTAATAGAAGGCTATAATTATTAACAGATTTTGAAAATAATCCTCTATTGTATAAAAAAAATATAACAAAATTAGGCACTTGGAATCACAATGTTGAAGGAATATTCTCTATTCCAATATTAAGAAAATTGAACAATCAGTTGTGAGATGTAACTTCAAAATTTATATAGTTGATTTCACGATTCATGAATGATGTTAGTGGAAATACTTTACTGGTCAGAGTGATCCTTTATGAGAAATAGATTTTAAGAATCCTAAGGTGAGAACCACTATGTACCAGGGGTCTAGGAAGTGTTTTCTATATCCTTATTCATTCATTGAGATTTTATATTTTCCATTGGACATCAAATATTATGGAGAAGTGGGTTATAAATATATCATAATCTATGGTATGGTATGGCATTGAGTTCGGATCAGTAAGTACATATTCAAATGTGTGATGACTCTGATCCTTATGATATATAATTGGAGGAAACTATGAGTAAGGATAGTGATGGATTTACTAATGATAGTGGGGACGAGGTTCTGTCTTTGGGAGGTGAAAAAATGTTTAATTAAGCATATTTTATTTAAGATAATTTCATGTATTCTAGTGATAATAGGGTAAATAAATGCCTTTACACAATGGGATATTTTCCGTCTAAATAAACGGAAGAGGGAATTTCTCCTTGGGTTTTCTACTTATCAATATCAGACTATTAATCCTACTCCCTTGGGATATGATAATTTGGGCTCATGAAAGGTATTGGAAATGACTGGTTCTGACCTATATGTTTGAAAATCTACTTTAATCAACAATAAGTACATGATTACAAAGGAAAGGGTTTCTTATACCAATAATGGGAAGAAGGATGTTGTCCCTACTATATCTAATCAAGCTAGTAATGAATCCTAGGACGTGAAGTGGGCTATGAAAGGGGATTAAGTGGATCTATCCAATTTGGATACCTCCTAGAGTGACTCTAAATTGGTTCATCTGGCTTCTTTTGAAGAAAAGTGAAGTTTAGGGAAAAGGGATGCTTTTCCTAATTTCTTCACTATGATTGACTCTATCAATAACCCTTGATTAGTTGTATCTACTATGAGATTATTTTAGGGCTTCTAAATCATTCTCTAAGGATAAATCTTACAATATAATTATTAGTAAGGCTAGTGAATCTACATTGGAAGTGATTTTTTATTAATGTTCAGTATTCACACCTGAACATCCCTAGGGCCAAGGGATAGCCTATTAAGGCCACTCTATAGAAATTATATAAGGTTTTTATGAATTTTTATGATATTAAGTCCAAATATAACATAGTTGAGACACAAAATTTTAATGGGAATTTTCTAACTTCATCCTCTAATTAGTATGGATCAAATCAATCCATAATGTAGGCATTAAAGGAATCAAATATTACTAGTACTCCATCTGGTCAGGTAGGAACTAAGGAAACATCACTTCGTATATTAAACTAATTGGGAAAATTGATAGTGTAGTATAATAATATATATCTCTAGAGAAAGAAAATTATGTTAGGGATACTATTATGATGTTAGGGAATCGAAATCCTTAAGAAGAATCTGGGGCAGTCCCCAGTGATAAGGAAGAGTCTTTGGAAAATGATGAACAAACTACTTTGTTTCTCCCTATTAAGGAATAGAAAAGAGGTTGAAATTTGGGAAGTCAATGTGTTTCTCAAAATATATAAAGTTTAACACATCACGATTTTATGAAATAGTTATTTATAAATAAATATAATTTCTTCGATAGCTTTCATTACACGAAATACAAAGTGTAAACGAATCACGATTTACTATTAAAATATTATTATTTAAGGCGATGGTTATAACCTACCCATTGAATTTGTAGGTTTAAAAAGTAATAAACACATTATAAAATGTATGTAAAGGTCATACTCAATAAAAATTTATTGATTAATTATTAGGAAATAAGAACACAATTTTTAGTAAAATAATTTTACCCTTCAAAAATGATTTTTATTTCTTTTAATAAGAAAATATTAAATTTAATTTATTTCGATTATCAAAAATTTAATTTATAAAATTAACTTCATTTTTTAAATTATAATATAAAAATTATCTTATAATAAATTTTTGATATTTTCCTAAAAAGTTTGATTTTTAATGAATAGTGAAAATAAATATTTGTATTGAAAGATATATTTTATTTAAATTATTTACAAAGTAAAATTATATTTTGTATTAGTTTTAAAATTTAATTAATTCTTTTTTATTAAAAATATTCCAATTATATTTATTGAAATTAATTTCATACATGAATTTGGAATAAAAACATTTTTATACTTGAAAAATAATTTTTCTAAAAAACTAGATTTTATTGTGTTTTGTGTGTTCAATTTAAAATTAAATTCTAAAAATATGTAAAATGAATCTTTAAAAATATATTCCATATTTGGAATAAGTGGGTATAAATTTGGAAAATATATACCTTTTGTTTTTTGTTATTATGAATAGTAACCTTAGTAATTTTTGTTATCATGGTAAAGGGTAAATCAGGTAATGAAGGATACAAATAAAATAATAAACACTAAAAAATGACCCTCAAAATTGAATTTATTTTAATTTATGAGTCCATTTAATCCATAATATACCAATATTCTGTTATACGACCTTTTTTCCATTTATATGAGATTATGACCTTTATAATATTTTATGTACAGAAAAGTAAAAAATGTCACACTTATTTTTAATAACTATAATATTTTTAACATGGGGATAACCAAATGTTAGGTTCAATTATAAATACTATTGTGAAATATAAATGACTTATCTTCATCATGGTAATTTATTTTTAAATTTTAGTGAAAAATAATTACCTTAAATGCTTACATAATGATGACGCATTAATTAATCAATTGGAAAAATAAAATAAATTACATTAAAATTATTAAAATTTATATAATTTGAAAGAATTTTTGTAACCCTTGAATTTCATAGATAAAAATGAAATATTAGATATATTTTTATGCATTTTATTATAATTCCATTTTTGTATTTATGTTATTAAATTCAAAGTAAATTAATAGTTCTAAAATTGATATTAATTGTATTTTATGATAAATAATATTTTATTAAGTAATTTAAAATTCATAAAAATATTAGATTCAATGAAATTAATTTTATAGGGTTAATTAAGTCAAATTTTTTCCATTTATGGGCTTCTTTTCATTTTATAGTAATATTATTAACTCGTAAATGGAAGAAAACATTAATATTATAGAAATTGTCAAAAGGGTTAATGGGGGTGAAAACAAAACGATAAGGGTGAAAAAAATGAAAAACTTGTAAAATATTTATTTCATGAGAATATTTAGACTTATAATCATAATATATTTAAATTTTTTCAATTTGGATCTATTTGGGCATAGAAAATAATTTATATTAATTTAATACTTTAAAAAATTCCAAGAATTCCCCTCACCTCAATTATAAAAGGACACCTCTCCTTTGTCTTCCCCACGACACTTTGAGACATGTAGATTAAACCTAATCTGAAAATCTATATTATAAAAACCCCTAAAAATTATAGAGGTTATCGTATCCCCAAAAGACCGACCTTAGATTCCTTAAGATGAGATCTAAACGATTTGTTTCAAAATAGAGGTAATCTCCTTAATCGATCACTTTATTTCTAATTATTATTTTACCTCCTATAAATATATTTTATTCTTAATAAAATAATAAATTAACTATAATAAATATAATTAAATTTTATTATTATTATTAAACACACCTTTATTCATCCCCTTTAAATCAAATGAGAAGTGAAAGTATCGCTTGTGTGTATGTACAGATTACAGTCTACACGGAGCAATACAATTCATTTATCATAACCATATTTTATGGATAGGTAATTTTATGGGTTTAATGTTTATATATATATATATATATGAAATTTATAAAATAATTATATTTATGTAATTATAATATAATATTTTCCTTCTTACCTTCCAATTCGTGGGAAAACTATAATGTCACTTATGTGTATGTGTGGACTACCACCTCCACGAAGCGATGTACTTTTTTTTATTTATATTTTACATGGATGGTAATAAGGATGATTTTTATGAATATTTATGATTTATATGTTATAATAATTATTCTTTAATGTTTAATTAATAATTACATTTCTTTTGATTCATCTGTTGAAAAATGAAAAACAATGTTCATGAGTACATACGACATATCATCACCATGAACGATGTAATTCATTTTCTATCTATACTTTTATAGATGACTATAAAAATGTATATATTTAATATATATTATATTTATATCATAATTAAAATTCTATATATTATGGAACCATGATCAAAGTACATGTATGAAAACTACCGAATCAAAACATACATGAAAAGCAAAGTAGATATCACCCAGAATAGTGATTTTAATAAAGAATTGTTAATAAAAAGGTGATAAAATGTTATGAATAAATCATATAGGGTATGATATATATGATTATGGTAATTTTATGTAATTATAATAAGTATGTATTTATTTTTAATTAGGTTCAAACATTTATGAAAGAAGTTGGATCAAAGGTAAGGGATTTTCATCTCACTTTTATATTTGTGAGATACGTGTCATATTCACCACTTGTTAATTTTTTGTGGTGTATATACTTCCCTGGATGAATTTTATGATACATATAATGAAATTTATAGGTATTTAAATATCCAACTAATTTTATTTATTTCATGGGGATTAATATTTAAATGTTACCAAAGCTGTAAGGGTTTTAAATTACAATCTCAATAATCCATTGGAATTCTTTATGATTAAGTTTCCAATGAAAAAATATTATGATATATCTCTCAATAAACTCATTAATTGTATTATTATATGGTCATTTATTGGTAATAATTTTTTTTCCTTTCATTTTACTCACCTTAAGTACTCATTATACTGAAAATATGTTCTTATGGGAAATTTACTATATTTTTCTCTTTGGTTGAAAGACCTTTTTCTTACATATCCATGATTTCTAAAAATATTTTCCAAAATGATTTAATATCATCCCATTATTGTTTAAAGTAATTTTTACCCATGATTTTTTTTCAAATTTTTTTAAAATGAATTCTCTTGTCATTTTCTGAATTAGGTACTTTTTGAATTTTATCAAAAATTATGAAAGAAACATTTTCTTTTTAACTTATAAAGCATGAATGAAATTTAATGTCATCATGAACACTCAATGATTTTAAGCTTACTTTATAATTTTATAAGGTTATCTTAAAATGAAATGGTTTCTTTAATACATGTCAATTATTTAGATTTTAAAAAGTGATTTTCAAAGTGGAAAGGCTATTTTTCTAAGAGATGTTCCAATGATCTTTTAATGAAATTGTTCATACCTAATGACATATTTGATGTTACGTAATCTTTTTTGAGGATATTATTATATGATATCATTATTAATATTTATCTTAATGGTTAATGTTTATTCTTAATAAACTCATTTATTTTCCATGGGTTATTCTATGATGAAATAATTATGAAACTTGTTTCCTTCCCATGAGTTATGATGTGATAATATGATGAATTTCATATAATACTTTGGAACACTTATGAATTGTTTTTATTATGTGATGTGTGGTTCCAATATAAACCAAGAATGGTGGTTTAATTATAACCAAGTAAAGTGTTACATTATAACTAAGTATAGTGGTTATGTTATAACCAAAGACAGTGGTTACACTATAACCAAGGATGGTGGTTTCATTATAACCAAGATGGTTGGGAAATATATCTCCCTCCAATGAATTTGGAAATAATTGATATCTTATGAGATAAAAAATACTATAATGGGGAGTGAACCTAGGTTGGTATGGTAATTTTTTCACTATGATATTCATGGGAGTGAACTATGACTACTCGATGGCTTGTGGAGTGAAAACAATTCATTATGATAGTCTTTCCAGTAACCCTTGACTACCAAGGAAATAATTTTATATATTTTTGTGTATGCCAAAAATATATGCCTTATGTCAATGTTATACTCTCAGGGATTATACTCTTGAGTTATTTATGATTCATTTCTTATAAACTACCAAAATTTTATGTCATGATTAACTATTTTGAACTATGATACACATGGTATGGTTTTCCAATGTTATGCTCATACCCTTATACTCATGTTATGATTATTTAATCTTTGATATCTCCCTTGTTTAACCTTATTTTTCTTATGATCTTAACATTTCTAATGTTTTATTTTCCTAAGTTACAAATATAGATTTTAAGTATGATATGTATAATAAGGGTTTTAGTGATGAAGAACATAATGGGAGACACTTATGAACTAGTTGTTTATGTTTCCAAGTGTTCAAATATAATATAACTATATGTTTATGGTGTGGATATTAATGTTATGCAATTAATATTCATCTAATATGATATAATATCTTTGTATGAAAAGTATGATCCACTATAGTTGGTATCAGAGAAAGTTTTAGTTATCCTTTGGAAACTAAGATGATATAACTTTAGTAATAACCCTGACGATAAGTCTAAGTATAAGAAAAAATCCTAAAGTTTCGGTGAGTAATAAATTGTATGATTTCCCTATAAATACATCTTTTTCAATATACTTTAACACTCCCAAGGGATATTCTTGGATTAATTCACATTTTCATTATGAAGTATTTGAATAGATGATAATTATGGATGGCCTAGGATAAACCTAAGATGTTGTATATTGAAAAAAGGTGACATGATTTGGATATCCTATTAATTAATTTTCATGATTATGTAGTTTTCCACTATGAATATTGTTTCTCACAATATGATTTATGGTTTTAGTCAATGGAGGGAACCAAAGTGAATCAGGTTAACCTTAAATGTGATGAACAATGTACTGATGAGAAACCAAATGGGATGATGAATAGAGTGAAGGATATTGGGATTATCAGTTATCATAATATACGATTAAAAAATTAACCCTTAACCAACTCTTGGACTCATGAAATATAAGGATCGACTTAACTGAGAGATTGGGTGGTGGAGACCACGGTGGAAAGAAGATTTTGTTATCTATATGTCAAGAATGTCGAAGAAAAAATAAAGGGAATGTCTCAATGAAACTAGAATATGTTTTATTTATGGAAAAGGAGGGAACAAAGTATGTAATTTCCAAGGAAAATTTAATGTTCAATTAACACAATGGATGATAATAATGGTTCCCCTAAGTAATGTTTAATGTTTGAATGTTTTAAATGCGGAAAGTATGGGCATTATGAAAATAGATAACCTAGGGGAAATCTCAAGAAGAGGATCAAAAGGATTTATGAGTAAAGGTTTTTATTTTCATCATGAAGAGACTACAAATGAAATATGAAATTAATCATGTGTTAAGGAATAAGATGAGAAAGCATAGTTAATGGATTAAGAATGAAGTGGAATGATTGGGGTGTTTATGTATTGGAACTAAACAATTATGTTCTGACTATATTAATAATGAAATATATAATTATTTTTCTATGTAATTTTTTCATTAAGTATTTGAAAGAATATGTTGAATTATACTAATAATATAGAAAAGTTATTTAATGAAAAAATCATGATTAAGGGAAAGATAACCCTTAATATTTTATGGATATAACATTGTTTAGTTTGTATAGAGAGATTATTGATATAGATAAAGTAAATTGGATAGTATTTATTACCTTGAAAATGATTAATGATTTTATAAAAAAGTGGATTATGTTATCATTTATGATGTTTACATATATTTTGGATTTATGGAATATATTTAATATTCTGTGATTTTATTTAAGGAATGAGGAAAGAATTAATTTCTGAAAGCATGTATATTATCATTGAGGTTATTACCATGTTTCTGGAGAATTCATGACCAAGGTATTCACATATTTGGTATGTGAAAATTAATATATATTTTATGATATTTTGTGGATTAATGTTAAGTTTATTTTATAAATTTAGTGTCCTTATTTATAATTTTTTAAATTTTGGGTCTTAAGGTTAACCATTTAGGGAATGATATAACTTCAAATTTGGTGTTAGAGATTAATATTACGGTGTATTAATGTTGGGAATTACCATAACTTGTGATACCAATTTTTGAATTTTATTAATGTCTAAATATTGGATGAATTACTTTATATCATTATGTGGAATCATGTGATCCATTAAAATTTGATTTTAGTGCTTCAGTCATGAAAAATTTATCCTGAATACTCATCATTTTGATAAATATATGAAACTATAATGGAATTTGATTAAAGGATGGAATTATTCTTATCAAGTAATTATATTTACTTGTGTTTTTAGTCAAGATGGTAATGTAATTCATCAACTTTAGGAAGATGAACTTGAAATAAAAAATTTATTCTAATACGATCATTTCGGATGAATCAATGGTATTTTTCACACCTATTTGATTTATGGTTTTGTGTTTTTTCACTTTCTCTTGTTCATTCAATTTATTGTGATCAATGATCTATGAATATTACTTTTTCTCCATGTCTATATTTTCACTTCCTTCTAATTTACTCCTATTTGTAAACCTAGTTACGTGTTATCCCAAATGAACTTTTTATTTTCATTTCCCTCTTTTAAAGAAAATGTTTTATTATTCCTTTTTACGATGTCGGTTTCAATATAGTAATTCTCAAATATTAAACCTCTGATTATAGAGAAAAATTTAAAATAATGAGGGTAAAATTTATTACAGGGGAGGTAGAATGTAACACCTCAAGAATTTATGAAATAGTTCTTTATAAATAAATATGATTTCTTTGATAGTTTATATTACACGCAACACTATGTTTAAACGAATCGTGATTTTCTATTAAAATATTATTATTTAATTTTATGGTCATAACCTAGTCATTAAATTGGTGGGTATGAATAGAAATAACCACATTATGAAATATATATAAATTTAATACTCAATAAATATGTATTGATTAATTATTAGGAAATAAGTACTCAATTTTACGTAAATTCGTTTTAACCTTCAAAAATGATTTATATTATTATAATTAATTTCTATAAATTATAGAAAATTAATTTTATAAAATAAAATTAATTTTTAAAATCGTCATTTCAAAATTATATTATGGTAAAATTTTGAGATTTTCCTAAAAAGATAGATTTTTCAATGAATAGTGAAAATAGTGTTTTTTATTGAAAACCGTATTTTATTTAAATTATTTACAAAGTCGAATTATATTTTTTATTAGTTTTAGAATTTAACTAGTTACTTATTATTAAATATAATCCAATTATGGATTTTGGAAAAAATTGTATATATGAATTTTGTATATAAACATTTTATACTTAAAAATTCATTTTTTAGAAAGACAACATTTCATCGCATTTTCTAAGTTTAAATATAAATTAAAATATTGAAATTCTATGAAATGAATTTTAAAAAATGGATTACATATTTTTAATCATTGGGAAAATATTTGGTTAACACGATAATTATTCTTGGTCATTATGAATAATAACCTTAGTAATTGTTTATCACGATAAATGGTAAATCAGATAATTAAGGATAAAAATAAAATGATAATCACCAAAAAGTGACCCTAAGACTTGTATTAAATTTTTTTTATGATTATATATCATCCATAATCATAAAATATTCAGTTATATGTCCTTTTGTTTCCATTTGGATGAGATTATGACCATTATAATATTTTATGTAAACAAAAGTAAAAAATGTCACACTCTTATTTTCAATAAATATAATATTTTTAACACGGGGATTACCAAAGGATATATTTGGTTATAAAAAATATTTTTAGATATAAATGATTTATGTTCATCATTATAATTTATTTTTATTTTTTATTTAATAAATAATTACCATAAATTCTTAGACAACGCTGACATAGTAATTAATCAAATAAGGGAAAATTAAAATAAAGGATATTAAAAATATTTTAATTATTATAATTTAAAATAATTAATGTGAACCATGTATTTTATAGATAAAAATTACAGATTATATATATTTTTATCCATTTTATTCTAACTAATTTATTTTATTAAAGTTATTAAAGTCAAAGTAAATGAGTAGTTCTAAAGTTGACATTAATGATATTTAATAATAAATAATATATTATTAAATGATTTAAAATTCATAAAAAATAATATATTATGACAAATTAATTTTATATGGTTAATTAAATCATCCATGGCCCATTTTTGTATTTTATAGTAAAATTATATACCCTTAAAGTGTAGAAAACATTAATATTATAGTAACCGTCAAAAGAAATAATAGGGGTTATAACTAAAAGATAAAGGGTAAAATATACCCAAAACTTGCCCAAAATTTATTTTAAGAGAATATTCAGACTTATCCTAATCTTATATTTATATTATATCAATTTTTATCCATTTAGGAACGAAAAAAAAAATTATATGAATTTAATACTTTATGAAATTCTAAGAATGCCCCTCCCCTCAATTATAAAGGGACACCTCTACTTTCACTTATTCACACCACTTTGAGCCTTCGATATCAACCAAAATATAAAAAATTATCTTATAAACTCCCATAGACAAATTATATATGTTTTTTTATCCCTAAAATACCAACCTTATATACCTTAAGAGGGAGAAGTCGTTTCAAAAGAGAGGTAATCACCTTAATCCAGTAATCTCCTAAATCGATCACTTTCTTTTTAATTATTCGTTTACCTACTATAAACATATTTTATTATACATAAAAATTAACTTGATTATCCTAGATAAATTTAAATATTATTATGATTGTAAAGCATTTTTATTCACCCTCTTTCCATCAAATGGGAAGTGAAACTATCGCTTGTGTGTACGTACAGCTTATCATCTCCACATAGCAATACAATTCATTTCTCAACACCATATTTTATGTATGTGTATTTATATGTGTTTATAATTTATATAAATGATATTTATGACATAATTATACTTACATAATTATAATATCATGCCAACCTTATTACTTTCCAATTTTTTGGAAAACGATAACGTCACTCATGTGTACGTGTGGACAACCACATCCACAAAGCAGTGTCATTCGTTTTTCATGTATATTTTACATGGATAGTAATAAGTATGGTTTTTATGAGTATATATTATTTATATTATATTAAAAATTATTACATAAAGGTGAATAAATATTTAACTGTCTTTTGTTTCATCATTTTAAAAATGAAAATAATTTTCATGCAAACATACAACTTACCCTCTCCATAAACGGTGTAATTCATTTTCTATATATAATTTAATGGATAAATATAAACATGTGTATAATTAATATATATTATATTTATATAATTATTAATATTTTGGATACTATTTAACCATGATTAATTTACAAGGATCAAAACTACTGAACCAAAACATACAGAAAAATGAAGAAGACATCACCCGGAACAGTGATTTTAATAAAGAATTGTTAACAAGTTAGTGATAAAAGGTTATAAATAAATCATATATGGTATGATATATATGATTAAGTTTATGTAATATATATATAATAAATCTATATTTATTTTATATGAGGTTAAAATGTGTATGACAGAAGTTGGACCAAAGTTAAGGGATTCTCATTTCACTTTTATATCTCTTAGATACATGCCATATTAACCAATTGTATCTTTTTTGTGGAATATATAATTCCCATGAATTAATTTTGAGATTATTAACTTGAAATTTTTTGTGATTTAAATTTATATATAAGTTTATATATTTCAAGGGGCTTAATATTTAAATTTTTTCAAAGCAGTAATCTTTTTATTTTACAATCTCAATTATCCATTAGGGATGTTTATGATTATGTTTTTGATAATAAAATATTATGATCTTTATCTCAAGAAACTCATGAATTGAATTATCCTCTTTTTATTTATTGAGAACAAATTCGTTTCTTTAATTTTCCTCACCGTAAGAACTCAAGAAACCAAAAATATGTTTTTAAGGGAAATTGACTTTATTTCACTATTCGGTCAGAAAAAAATTTCTTCTATATCAATGTTTTCCAAAAGAATATTCAAAAATGTTTTAATATCCTCCAATTATTTTTTAAATTCAATTTTACCCATCATTTAATTTTTACAAAATTATTTAAAATTAATATTCTTATCATTTTCCGAATGATGTAATTTTTTATTTTTTACCAAAATTTTGAAAGGAATGTTTTGTTATTAACATATATAGAATGATAAGAATTTTCCTCCATCATGAACACTAAATTATTTTAATATTAAATTATAATTTTTAAGGTATTTTTCAAATGAAATAAATCCTTTAATATATGAAACATTTTTATATTTTCAGAAGTGATTTTCAAAGTGGAAAGGTTAATTTACTAAGAAATGTTCCAATGATTTTTTGAAGGAATTTTTCATAAATGATGTCATATTTGAGGTTACTTATGATTTTATGATGATATGATTCAATGATACCATTCTTAGTTTTTATTTTAATGGTTAAGGTTTATATTTAAGATACCCATTCATTTTCTATGGGTTATACTATGATGAAATGATTATAAAACCTATTTCTTTTACGTGGGTTATGATGTGATGATAATATGAATTTTCTATTATATTATGGAACAAATATTTATGGTATTCATTATGTGATGGGTGGATTAATTATAAAATAATGATGTTGGTTAAGTTATAACAAAGTATTGTGGTTATGCTATAACCAAAGATGATGGTTACATTATAACCAAGGATGGTGGTTACATTATAACCAAGGATGGTGGTTATGTTATAACTAAGATGGTTGGGACATATATCTCCATATAATGAATTGGGAAATGATTTATATCTCATGAGATAGAAAGGATTGGAATGGTAAGTGAACCCAATTCAATAAGTGAGTTTTCTACTATGATGGTATTGGGAGTTAACCAAGACAAATATCATGAGTTGGAGAGTGAACCCAATTTACTATGATAGTCTTAGAAGTATGTCTTGACTACTAAGGAATTTATTTTATATATTTACATTTTTTCCAAAAATCTATGTCTTATTCTAATTTTATACTGTCATGGCTCATATTCTTTTATTTCTTAATTATTCATTCCTTATAAACTGCCAATATTTTATACCATGATTCAAGATTTTGAACTATGATATGTAGGGAATGGTCTAAAAATGTTAATCTAATACCCATATACTCTTCCTATGATTATGTGATATCTTATATCCCCATTTCTTACTCTTACCCCTTGCTTAATCTTACTTGGAATCTGAGATTATGATTTCTTATGATTCCTTTCCTAAGGTTATAAATAAAGGAAATGAGTATGATATGTCTAAGAATAGTACTAGTTATGAAAAAATTAATAAGAGACTCTTATGAACCAGTTGTTTAAGTTTCCAAGTTTCCAAAGATACTAGATGACACAATCCTATCAAAGGGTGTAGTAAAAGATAATTTATTTATTTTCCTTGCACAATACAATGGCAGACCAAGTTCATATCACTTGATGAGATTCATAGTTATTTCACTTACTAATTGTAATTCACCTACAACTACTTATTTTTATTTTATTTATTACTTATTATTTTATGAAAACTATGATGTATGATTTTTTGGTTTTTGGAAAAATAAACAAAAAAGCTGAAACTATCCTAACATGAAATGAAATATGAGTTAAGAAAATAAATAACTTGGATAAGGGTTTGGGTTTGGGTTCCTTCATTATTCACATTTTCTATTTTAAATTCAGTTTGATAACCTGATTTTGAAATCTCACTCTTACATTACTATACTCTTAATTATTGGTTGGGAAATTTTGAATGCTCACACAATATTAATTCCACCTCCCCATATAATTAATTTTGATGACACCCATCAATCGAGAGTGTAGCATATTTTTGGACTTGACACCATCGTATATAATTTCATACATTGAACAGATCAACTCCATCATGTGAAGGTATTGTGTTCAATGGAATGGAGGGAAAATATTTAAATAAAATAATAGAATTTATTTTAGGTTCCATTTCAGGGTGGGAAATTTCCACAGCCATACATTTACCCTTCTTTCAATACAAATAGAAATAAAAAAATAAAGAATTTAACTTAAAAGTTTAGGAATGCATAATCCCCCATGATTCCAAGCCTCAGGTTAGTATTCCATTATCAGAATTAACAGGACATGGTGAAAGAAAAAATAAATACAATCAAAAGAATGATGATAAAGAAAGAAACATAAAAAGAGTATAATGAGACAAAATGAGAATGAGAGAGAGAATAAGAAAGAAATAAAAATAGTGAAAGAGGAATAGTTGAAATCATAAGATAAAAAAATGAGAAATTAGAAAGAAAAGAACAGAAACCAAATTAAAAATATAAAACAAATAAATTAAATTTAAGTAAATATACTAAAACAAAATAAATATAAAAATAAATTAGAAACTGATCAGTACCACAACAACACTTTCACATGAGTTCTCCTCCATTTATTATCAAAGACTCTCTCTCATCCTTTCTAGGCATCTCCCTTTAAATTTAAATCTCATATTTGTAGAGATTTATTGATTTTTTATTCAAAATATCCCAATGACCTGGTGAATATTAGAAATAATTGAAGATATCGGGATTTTAAAACCCTACACATGGACTGATCAATTATGGAGAGTCACGTGCGTCCTGATTATGGTTTGGATGGAGTATGTGTGGTCTATGGAGAAAATGTTTCCATAGATTATCCAACTCCTAAATCTCATTTGACCTTTATAGTGACCAAATGAAAATATTCATCATCAAGAAAGTCCTTACATAACTTCAAATGGGATTTATGGTGGTCAGATCAACCTCCTGACGTTATCCATGGTGGTTCAGGGCCTTAACAGTGAATAAAAATTTGAACCTGAGCATTCTTGTTGAGACAATGGTGTTCTATGGTGAGTTAAACCGTTTTTTGAAGTTGTTCAGTGGTGTAAAGAAGTAGAGAGTGGTGGAAGGAAATGTACAAGGCACGAGGGAGTGAAATAGAGGTGTGACGACATAGTTTGGGTAAGTATGAACTCTGCCAAAAATCACTCGTTATCCCAAATCGAATAATTATGTGGGTGAGAACCAGTATTTATAAAAACCCATAAAAAATGGGGTATTATATGGAAGTAGGTGATTAGTGACCACACACACCTACACACACATGAGTTGCAACACACATATTCCACCTAGTCCTTGGCCCAAACACTACATAGGATCCTCCCCATGTTGATTTCACTACTTCCCGTCACTGGGCTAACACTCCTGGTGGGATTTATTAGCTAGTTGACCCTTATGGGATGGCTATATGTCTTGTGGGACCTATAGTAGGGGGCTAGCCTAGTTGGGCATTTTTTACCTTTAAAATATTAAACCACTTAACATAATTATAGTTGTATTGCAGGCCCTGTGGTTTAGAGATAGCATAGTTAGATATGTGTTATTACCTTAAAAATATTAAACCACTTAACACAATTATACCATAAAATATTCAAAAATAAATAAATATTCAAAATCAACTTTTTATTCATTTTAATACATTTTAATTACTCTATTATAAATTTTAACACTTTAATAAGACACTAAATTATATGTAAATATTCATTAATATCCATTAAAAAATTAATTTTTTTCATGAAAATATGTGTGCATAAAATACCCCAATAGTTAAACTATGCTTCTCCTCATGCATTAAATCACAATATTCAATTTAAGAGGGTACCAATGTCACCAATATTTAAAATTCAAAGAAATAAAATTAAAAAATAATCAATGGAGTACAAAATTATTATGTTCCACATAAAACATCATATCAACTTCTAATTTTTCAAAAGATAAATTTATCCAAGTGTCTTAAATTATCCATTTTGAAAATTGGTGGAAATTACCTTTCATTCATTCAATATTCCTAATTAATTACAATTAAACCTGTCAAGTCATGATATACCTCACTTTTAATTTTTTCCCTCATCACTCATGATTCAAATTATAGTGTAGTTATACTATTATCATGAGAACGTGTTCCTTTTCCATAGGCTTGCAAAATAACTAGTTCTTATACTTTGTAAAGAAAAAATTCACATAAAATCATGATGTGTTTTCAATCAAGGTTATACTTACTTTGAGTCTTAAAGTTAGTAGTATTTGATGTTCAAAAATTAAGGCACAAATGATGAGGTTTATCATTGAATTAAAGTTCATGATATCAAAAATAATCATTGAAAATCACTGCTTAGAATTGTGACAACTCCCACTTCCCAATATGAAAGTATGGTTATGAACAAATAAATAATAATGAATAATTTTCCCCCTATTTATTTTTTTACTTAATCTTCATTTTTTAGTCAACTTGTTTTTTGAAATTCAAGATTGAAATTAGCCTAACACCCACAACCTAACACAATATTATCACAATCATCAGTCTATAAATGATTGTTTTTTGGTTTTTCCTAATCACAACCCTTTTGTTCTTTTTTTCTTTTTTTAAGAGGGGAAAATAATAAAATGTATAATCTATGAATCATAAACCTTTATCAATTCCCAAAGTATCACACATAAACTATTTCCTTACAATAAAAAACATCCCTTCTACCATGACATCCCTCTCCCCCACACTTCAAATTTAGAATATCATCAAAAATACTAAGAGGATGATGTAAATTGATAAAATGGATTAAAACATGGCTCATTACTAATAATTTCATTCATGGTATTTATGTTAAAATAAGGATTAATGTAAAAGGTGGTCTCTAGGATAACAACTTATCAATAAAAATTTCCCAATCATATTAAATGTGGTTTTTTATAGTCATATCTTTGATAAGTTCCAATGTAATTTCTAGCATGTAACCCACCCCAAGATCACTCAAGAAATATACTCAAGATAAATAGAAATACTTTATTTCAGATATCCTATCAAGAATGGACATATGATTGGGTATAATCACTCATTGAATTTCTAATAATAAACAAAAAATCTATATGAATTTCAGAAATTCAATATATGAAAAATGGTAGGGAAATTTCATCTACATGATTCCACCAATTCCCTCAAATTATTACATTTATGCTTCACCCTAATCATTCAATTATAAAACTTACTAAGTCATTATCATTATTATTTAAATAGATAAAATATCATCATAGGGTTCCTAAATAACTCATGTATCCAAGATAATTCAAGTGAAGTAATAATTCTAATGTTGATATTTAATTTCTAATTTTCATATTAGGTCAAAATTCTTAGAAAAATTATAGGGAGTTTAAAATGTTATCATAAAAGTGAACTCGTTTTTTTCTCCTGAATCTGTAATCCTCTCTTCTCCTAGGATGTTTTGGGGATTCTTTATGACATTATGGACCTAAAAAGGTAAATTAATCAACTAATCACAAGGACCATGTCAATTAAGCTAAAAATGATAGGGGATTGTGTTGTATCCAAAACTAATCATAAGAATGGAATTTAATTTCCTAAAAATAAAGTAAAGAGATAATTCTTAGTTTAATCACCAAAGTGATACCTGTATTTTTACCACCTCTAGAAGGGAAGTACCAATTTTTATTCATAATACGATGGTGGGTGGAGCTTCTTGGATTTAAACCATCACATGTGAATTTTCCTATATTTCACTTATTTTTTGTTGGAGATGAGGATTCCATGGATATAGTACACCAAATTCTCCCCCTTAACAATATGGAAGAGCATACATGGAAGGGATTGGATGAGGTGTGTGTCATCTTAATTCTTAGCTACTGCTTGTGCAGCCATTTATTGACTGTATAGTGCTTTCTCAATTTGGGATACATGAATTGAATATTTAAAGGGATTGTAAGGATATAAATTCACATGAATAGAATTTAAAAATAAATAATGAAAATCAAAATTATACCTTTCAGAATAATAATATTAAGTCTTGGTTTTATCAGGATCAACCACTTGGACTTCTTCATGGGCTTCCTCAAATTCATGTTCATCAAAATTAAGGATCTTTATGTGATCCTCAATTCAATTATTTTTTTTGTATTCATATTCATTTAAGGAAAACAATGGTTATACAATTTAGAACATTCATAATAGTGGGATTTTTCTTAAGTAGGACCTCAATATCCTGGATCTTTTTAGTGAAATTGGGAAGGACTAGTGGTACCTTATACTTGAATATTGAATAAATATCTCAGAATTAATATAAGAACTCATCTATTTCTCTCACCATTGGTTCACAAATTTGTTTTTTCATGTCCTCCCTTAGGTCTTATATGAATTATTTGAATTCATTCTCCCCACTATTTTATTTCCAAAATAATCTGACATGTTTGAAGAAAAAATAGAAACATTAAACTCAATAGGCATGGGTGAGTTAGAAAAATTATATTTTTAAAATAGAGAAAAATATTTACAATTTTTAAAGAAATAGTAATTGAAAAAATGATTGGATCCCTGGAAACAATGCTAAGTTTTTATGCACACCTATCATGGGGTGTGGGAAAAGATAATTTATTTTTCCCTAGTATAAAACAATGGATAATCAAGGTCATATCACTTAATGAGCTTCACAGTTTATTCACTTACTAATTCTAATTCACCTAAAACTACTTCTTTTTGTTGATTTTTATTACTTATTATTTTATCAAAAATGTGAAAAATAATTTTTTGTTTTTAGAAAAATGAATTGAAATGATAAAACTATCCTAACATGCAATGAAAGATGAGTTAAAAAAGAAAAAATTGGAATAGGGTTTTGGATTTAGGATCCTTAATTATTCGTATTTTTTAGTTTAAATTCAATTTGATAACCCAATTATGGAATATCAATCATGTAATACTATCCTATTATTTATTGATTTTAAAATCTTTAATTCCTAGAGAATCTTACTTCCACCTCCTCTTATAATCAAGGTTGATGACACACCTCAATTGAGAGTGTTTTATCTTCTAGAACCCAACTCCAACATATGTTATTTCATCCATTGATTGACTGAAATCTATCATGTGAAGATATTGTGTTTAGTATAAGTGAGGGAAAATATATAAATAAAATAATAGAAGTGATTTTGGGTTCCATTTCATGGTGTACTATCAACGCACCCATTAAATTCACCTGATTTTACCACAAACAAAAATAAAAACATTAAATACTTTAAGTATATAATTAAAGAATACTTGATCCTCACTCGAGGCCAACTGTTAGGTTATTCTTCCATTATTAAAATAAAGAGGCCACGGTGGAAGAAAAAATAATTAAGATAAAAATAATAATGAGAAAGAAATAAATATTAAAAGAGAATAATGAGATAGAATGAGAATGAGATGGAGAGAGAGAAGAAGAAGAAAGAAACACAGCGGAAGAGGCATGGTGGAAAACAAAAGTTAATACATAATGAGAAATTACAATGAAAAGTAAATAAACTACATTTAAGCTATAGAATTAATGAATTGAATTTAAGAAAATAAAATAAAACTAAGGAAATGTAAAAATAAAGTAGAAACTGAGCAATAGCACAACATCATTTATACATGAACTCTCTGCCATTTAAAGGAAAAGAATATCCTGTGACCATTCTCATTATCTCCCTTTAAATTTAAATTTCAAATCCATAGATATTTATTCATCTTTTTTTTATTTTCATAAAAATATCCCTAAGACCCGATGAATTATGTAAATAAATAAAGATATTGGGATTTAAAAACCATATGTGCAGACTCATAAATTGTAGAGATCCACCATCATCATGTGTATGGTTTTCATGGACTCTACATGGGTTGCAGGGAACATGTTGCATCAATGGTGTAGCCAACTCCCTAATCCCATCTCACCTTATCATTAGCCAGATGGATCTTCTCATCATCATGAATAGCCTTATGTAACTTTAAATGGGCTTCATGGTGGTTGGATCAATCTCCTAAGGTCATGCATGGTGTTTCTAGGCCATGGTAGTGCACAAAAGTTTGAACCTGAGCATTCCGGTAGCGACAATGGCATTATTTGGTGAGTTTGATGGTGGTTCGGTGATGTTTAGTGGTGGAAAATAGAAGATAGTGGCAAAGGGAAATGTACAAGGTTTGGGGGAGTGGAACTGAGGTGTGCAAGCATCATTTGAGTAAGTATGAAAATTTCTCACCCCGCTCACTGTCCCACATTGAAAAATCATGCAGGTGAGTGATAGTATCTATAACAAACTACAACAACAAAGGGATACTCTATGGAAGTGGGGGATTGATGCCCGCACACACCTACACACACAAATGGTCTATGGAATTGGTATCCCCCTAAGGTCATATCCCAACCACCATGCAATCTCCTCCCCATGTACTCTATGCTCCTCACTACTAAAAAATAGGCCTTTAACATCTCTAAAAATGGCCTTTATTAGTGCTAGGGAAGTGATGACTACTAGAGAGGGATTAAAATCTCCGTTCATTTATCAGCTCCTTTTTGAGCACTAACAAAGGACCATTCTATCATCACTTATAGATTCACTGATAAATAAATCATTTATCATTTCTTTTAGAAGTGCTGATAAATGGGCATACTACAATGTGTTGTAATAGCATACTTCAGTGGGTTATAATAGAATAATGCAACCCCAAAAACTCCACGAAATCAAAAAAATAAAGTATAAATATATAATTTAAAATAACTAAAATTAACAACACAAATACAAGAAATCACTATATTATATACATTTAAAACATTTTTTTATACAATTATATAAGTAGAAATTGTTATATACATTCAAAAATAGATGCATTCCTTTTTATTTTGATCCTAAACCCTGATCAAGAAAAAAAATCACCTGTATAAGAAAAAAATTCTTATGTAAGTAATAATATAAAGAAATAAATTAACATAAAGTGTTAATTTTAAACTAAACATTGAGTCATACAAGGAACTTTGTGCATTATATTGATTTGTAGTTAATTATTTCATGTCACACCATTTCTTATTTATCTTCAAGAATTATATTTGTGAAAATAAACTAAATAACTATAATATAAAAATGATAAGTAAATTAATTAACTAATAAATGATAGAATGATGTGAAAACAATCTAGGCTTGTTTTCTCAATTTTGTCGATGTGATGCACGTTTTAAACTAAAATGAAACTTATATATTGAAAATATGAACTTTTAGTCATACAGGTCACACCATGTGTTGGATTGAGGTGTGATTTATTCTTACAAGTCTAAAATGACTTATGGACTGTATTCCTAAAGTAAAAAAGATAATCCTAATTTTATTTCTTCGTTTTGAGTGTGTCGCTTTTCTTTTTTACTAAAATGTCATTTTACACTAGAAACATGCACTTTGACTCATACCAGTCATATCATTTTTTTGTTTGATGTTATACAAATTCCTACACATAAAAAAATACATATGAATCATTTTTCCTAAATTATAAAGAAAAACTGAGTGTGTTTTCTTGATTTTCAGGGAGTGATACTTTTTAAACTAAAATATCTATTTTAAACTGACAACATACACATTGAGTCATACCGGACATATCATGTATCATATTGAGATGTGTCTGATTCATACATGTCAAAAATGACTAATGGATCATTTTTATAAAGTATAAAAAAACTAAAAATGTATTTTCTCAGTTTTAAGTAGTTCAGTTTTCCTTTTTACTAAAATTAATGTCAGTTTTAAATAAAAAGACACAATTTGAGTCATATTGGTCGCACCATGCATCAAATTGAGGTGGAGATAATTCCTAAATGTCCAAAATGTTTTATGGATCATTTCCATAAAGTATCAAAACAATATCAATGTAATGTAAAAGACATCTCTGGTCAATTAATTTTTGAAAAACTGATGTTTTAAGAGTTCTAGGAGGTCAAGGTGACTTATTTCAACACTTTTCAAAATTTGACAGTTTTTCCAGTCTTCCAAAGGTGAGTTAGGACCAAAAAGTTGGAATAGTGAGTCGGGACGGTGAGTTGGAACTGATAGTCATATCAGTGAGTTAGGATTGCTGATTCATGACGGTGGCTCACGACGATGGCTATCAATGGTATCTCACAATGGTAGATCATGACAGTGACTCGCAACGGTGACTCACACCGATAGCTCACCGAATGGTGACTCTCACCAGTAGCTCACCAAATAGTGACTTGCACCGGTAGTTCTCTGAATGGTTACTTGAACCGATAGCTCATCAAACGGTGATTCATACTAGTATCTCAGACCGCAGACTCGCATCGGTGACTCACAACTGTGACTCACCAAACAATGAGTCATTCCAACAGTTTTTTTTTACTTTATAGTTTTTCTAGTTTTGACTTTTAGATGTCTTTATTTGACATAAAATGAGTTTAATACCATATTTAAGTGTTTTTAGTGTTTTTGTAAGGTCTATGAATCATATATTTAAATTCTTAAGTGTCTGTATCTTTTAATTACTCAAATCTTGTTATCTTGACTAGATCCGAATTTAATGGAAAATCCCAAGCGTATCTTAACTACCCATCTGTTTATTTTATTCAAAGGATGATATATCTTCCACCCTTGTTCATCCTTCTTTTTTACCCTGGTATGATATGACCTGAGCCTTTCTTCCCTAAGAAGTCATGCATTGTTCTATAGATTTTGGATCTCATTTTCCCTATAGTATTTTTCCTACTGCATGCACACCCCTTGCTTTGGCTCAATAAGGATGTGTTGATCGCTTCTTCTTCCATATAGGTTTTCCTCCATCTCTCTCAATTCTGCATCATGCAGGGTAGTTGTATGAATGTCTCATTTTGATTATATTTGAATCCAAATTCAATAAATAAAATAGAATTGGTTTCAAATAAATGAACTGGGGATGGGGAATGTGACTTATGATCATACTAATTTGTTGATATTTTGATCAAAATTGTGAATTGTATAGGCTAACAACCCACTAAAAATCATGTTTGTTGGTTGTATTTTCTTGTGTACTAAATATATTATGGGTTACATGTTTTTTTATCTTTTTTAACTGCAATTATAAAAAAATATGTTAACCATGTACACTCAGCTACTAAATGGATGCCCTAGGATCAAATTACATTTGTGACAACCCCAGAAGTTAACAAGTGGAATTAAAGATTGGATGACTTGTGAAATCTGAATATATTTTTTTTTTGTGTGGTGAAATAGTTATAAGAATGGTTGTGTGTTGTGTGTGGGTTTCTTGGTTTTTTATGGTGGGATGGTTCAGAAGGTGGGATGGAATCTCAGGTTGAGAGATTGATTGATTGTGGAATGGATGACCAGTGTTTTACAATTGGTTTAAGATCAAGTTGTGCGGTGATGTGTTGGTGGGTGTGGCTATGAGTTGGGGGTTTGATCTATATAGGGGATTTATTTTGTGGGATTACTTTGAAGAATGATGATGTTAGTGGTTGGAATGGGTGTTAAACAGAGAGGAATGTGAAGTTGGTTAATTTACTAGGGTTCCTCTTCCTATGTGTGACTTTGTTGTGTGGATTATTGTGTGTGTTTACCTAGTATTTGACCAGTTAGTGATGTAATTAATAAATGAATTGTTTTATAAATAATGAGAATTGGTTAAATTAATTGGTTGGGGGAATGATTTGAGTTTGTGGATGGTTGTGTGGTTGTGAATTTAGATGTAGAAGAAAAGGAAGTATAGTGAGCTGTTTGTTTGTTTTAAAACTCATAGGTTGGTCAGGAGTGTTTGGTATTATATCTATATATACATGTATTTACTTTGTAATTTTTATATCTACCCCACCCTAGTTGATCACTATGTTCCGAACACCCCCATCTTCAGAGGGGAGGGTGTATTTCCCAGACATCCTGATGGGAGGATGGATGGCTGGACACCCTCTCTTCCCTACTCCTTACAGGTGATGGTAGCCCAAGATTCATTGTGACAGTTGTGGTTTGTGGGGCTCAGGTGTGTGTGGTCAATTTTTTATTTCCAAGTTGTTTTCAAGATGTGATGTGTTATGTAGACCAAGTGTCTCTAAGTGAGATGTGATGTGGATCATGGGATCGGTGATGGGATGAGGTGTGGTTGTGAGGCCTAGGTTTTTGCGGGTGAGTTGTGATTGGTGTGTTAGAAAGAGGTGGGAGTTCCAGGACGTTTTTCTTTAATGTGTGAGGGTGTATAATTAGTGGGAAAGCGTTGTGGGGTATCCAATTATCGATGTTCATACTATATTAATTTAATCAACTTGAGTTATTTGGTGAGTGTGCCTTGGTGAGTTTGGGGTGGTTAGTATACCTGCTTAGGTTCTGTTTGGTTCTGTTGTTTTCTTGTAGAGGCACTAGTATGCTTATTTCACATGTGCATGAGAGACCTTAGTTTTCCTACTGAGTATTCTTTTATACTCACCCTAAGTATATAAAACTACTTTCTGGTTTCTACAAGGATTACGAGGACCGTGTTGGAACTTACTAGCTCAAACTTTGGGACAATTGTCATGTCACTTATTAGCATTATTTTTGTATTTACTCTGGAGTTTTCATTGTATTTGTAACAGTTTTGTTTTAAACATGCATGTGGGAGGGATTTGGATTTCTTTTGTATGTATGTATATATATATTTCTTGGAGTTGTTTTGGGATGAACCATCTTATCTCCTGATCATATTTCTTGAAAAATTGAAATGCCTCCCATTTTGTGAGATTTGTATACCCTTGGTGATAGTAGCCACCCAGGGGCCAAATGGAGGCAGGAATTGCGGGGTTAAATCTATCTCTTCCTTCATTTCTAGCTCAAGATGGGCATCTTTGGATGGAGGGTTCATGACAGAATGATATCAGAGGTGATGGTTGAGAGATAGGATGAATTTTGGAGTTAGGAACAGTGAGTATTATATGGTTTGGTAGGGAAACAGTGTCATGTGATCTTGGTGCATGACATAGGCCATGTAATACCATCTAGGAGATGGGATTTTAGCCCCCCCCCCCCCCAATGATCTGATGCAAGGACTCTGAGATTAATGAATGACCAAGATACACCGTTTATAGGGTAGCGACCTAGGAAAGGTACATGCATCATAATAACTTGTGTTATTTTCTAAGATAGGATCTTTATGGAAGTTTAAAATGGATAGAATGACAATAATGAATTAAAATTAATCTTAAATAAAAATTGCATACTACTTGAGCTAAGGAATTCCTTGTTTATCTTTCATCTATAGCACCTGGTCAATGTCTGTGTTTGGCTCAGGTGGTTGAGGCTTATTAGGCTGATCCAGTTTATCGGTGGAGGGTTGATCTAGTTGAGGAATTCAACCTATGGAATAGAATTCTATGTTCCTTCCAGAGGTAGTCCATGGGAAAGTATGACGGCGGTGTTTCGAACATGGAGTTGGAGAGCTGGCTCGAGGAGCTTGAGATCACCTCTAGTTTGATTTGGGATCTGATAGAGTATTGGGTTTCTTTAGTGGTTAATCAAATGTTGGGAGATACACTTCAATGGAGGATGATTTATCTGGGGGAGAGAAAAGAGGTAGATGTGTTGTGGGTTGACATTATGAAGAAGTTTCAGGTGGAGTTCCTTTCATTGACTACGAAGGATGAGAAGATGCAGGAGCTACCCTCCCTTCAATATGGGAGTATTTCAGTGTAGGAACTTGGTATTAAGTTCCAGGATCTTCTTCTATTCACCATGGGTTTATTTCTAGATGATGATTCTCATGCGAGATGGATCCAGGAGGCCCTCCACCCTTCTATCCAGTTTTTTGTTACTCTTTTTACGTTGACAACGTATCTAGAGGTTCAGAAAAAGGTTGAGGTAATTGATAGGATGGACTCACAAGGAGGTCTACCATGAGGAGGGATCCAGCAAAGTTCTTTGAGGGGTAGGGTTGTTAGTGGTAGGTTCTAGGCACAAGGAAATTTGAGGTTTTAATTTGTAGTGAGTCTACATCAGAATTTTCTCTTCTAGGCTTCTGGTACCAATGGTCCTTGTGCCTTTTATGTGGGCTTTGGGATGGAGTTTTTCATCTATGGGGACCAAAGATATATTCAGAGTCAGTTCCATGTGGCTTCTCAAGATCATTTTGGTGAAGGAGGATAGGTTTAGTGCCAACCTAAGTATTAGATTCTAGTTAGGTAGTTTTTGTAGCAGGGATAGTCATTTTTTTCTCCACCGAGGGGAGACAAAGCAGGTAGAGGCCGACCTCAGGGTGTTCCTCAGGTACATCAACCTAGGAATGGTCATTTATGTAGTTTTCATCATAGGGGAAGAGGATATATTCTAGGTCAGTTAAACACAGTAGAGGCAGCACTTTTGGAAAGGCTAGAGATCATTAGAGGAATGATCATCTTGTTTACTACCCTTGCTTATGATTTTCTTGATTCAGGAGCTTCTCACTCCTTTTTTGAACCCAATTTACCCCGTACTCTAGT
Organism: Viscum album; assembly: GCA_963277665.1. Taxonomy (NCBI): domain Eukaryota; kingdom Viridiplantae; phylum Streptophyta; class Magnoliopsida; order Santalales; family Viscaceae; genus Viscum; species Viscum album. The sequence goes on from OY728162.1 coordinate 818,393,234, forward strand.
ACTAGAGATAGAGAGGATTCTTATACCCCTGGTTTTGATTAATCTAGTCAGAGGTCATACCAACTTGTTTGATGTGTTCTAGGGATGTAGACTAATGATGGGACTGCATCAATCCCATGGGGACTTCTTCTTGTTACAGATGAAACCATATGGTTTCATTCTCAATGTCTTCTAGTTTTATTCCATACTCCTGGTTGTTGAATACTTTTGGAGAATATTTGTGTTTTTAGATGTGGATGGTCAGTTGTTGACACCATATAATTTGTTTCATGCACTTTTCCATATAATTCATGGTTGGATTTACATTTTCTATGAGACTTCCCTACGATGAGGGATAAGTGGAAAGACCCCCCCCCCCCCCCCCAAGAGTAGGCCATGGATTTCCAAGATTGATGATAAAAAGATTTTGATGCATAAAATTTGATTACTGAGTTTATTAAAAGAAGACTTGGTGTATTCAATATCTTAGGAAGTGTAGATCTCTTCGAGATATTTAATTTGACTGGTCTCGAATCCCAAAAAGACTTACAAATAAAACGTTATGTCACTCAGAAGATGGATAAATTTTATAAAGGGGTTTTCCTGACATGTGTGGAGGACCTACACTAAGGACCTGTGCTGAGGACCTACATAGAGGACTTTTTTCAAGGAATAGTGCACATTACCAGTACAAGGGACCTATGTGGAGTAAATATTCCACCTAGGGCTCCCTATTTTCTTATAAATAAGACCATTGGGCTCCCCATTTGAAAAACCGAAAAGTTAGAAGAACTCCTGAAGCTCTCATTGTGAAACTCCTTCACCCATGTCCCCCAAATTTTTTCAGGTAGCACTCTAAATTATGATAAAAGATAATTAAAAAGGGATAAGCAAGATAAAAGTCCCTTAAAGGTCAAAAATACAAGATACTGGTTTGAGGATCCTCCATCCATCAGAAGAAGTCACCTATGTAAGGTCCTTTCCTTATGAAAATACCTACACGAGATTCTTCTAAGGACATCAAGGGACACCCAGGGTGATTAAGTAAAAACCTCACCCAAGTGTTGTTGTCCCAATAGTCCATTCACTACGACATATCAATATTTCATAGACTTATCATTCCCATGTTAAGTGTTTTTGAGTTCCTCCTATGACCTTCATGGAATACCTAGGTGGCATACCTTTGCAGAATACATTTAATGACCACCTATACTAAGGACCTACCTGAGCTATCCTTTAGGCCCTATTTTAATCTAATCATGGTAGGGATTCTACTTCTTTGTATTCCTTGTCTGAAAGGTGACAATTTTAAACCTCCACTAAGACCTCCTGATTTATTAGGCCTTTGGGAAAGGCACATCAGTTTGTCTCCCATTTGTATTTGGATATTTATGGTCAGAGGTTTCCCAAACTTTTCCTACCATAGGGTAAGGATCTTCAGGGTATCTATAGATTTGGATATATATGATCACATAGACCCTTAACCTAGAGATTGTGTTGTAGAGTTACATGTTTTGGAGTATTAGGGTTCAAACCATGTCTTCCCCTTATCATCTCTAAGATTCGGAACCTCTGGTCCCTAGTAGGGAGGGTACGGTTCACACCTACTTTTCCTTTCCACAAATGAAAAGTATCCTTCCCCACTATGGGACCCATTTTAGGGAATCCATCATGTTGTAATCCCCTAACCTTTCATGCAGGATTTTTTAGTCTCACTCCTCTCTACACCCTTCACCTCCATCCCTTTCTTACCTTGGACCCTCATCCAATGTAAGGAAAATATGGGGAAGTTTCATAGCCATGACCTCTTCCTTCATAGGCATGGCCTCTTCCATCAGTGGAGGAGAAAGTGTGTGGTTTGTTGAATCTTTCACATCCTCGTGTTTCTCACATTCAGCATGACTCATGTGGGCTTAGAGGTTTGTAATGATAACAACATCCACACAATCCTTCTGAAGGAATGAACTATGAGAACTCTGATTCCCACTATAGATGGGATATATAGGAAGCCTTAACCTAGGGGTTGAGCTCATTAGACATCCTCTATAAGATTATAAGCCTAATTAACTTAATTAGGGCATCCTCTGTAGGAATAAACCCAAAATTAAATCCCCCTACATCTCCATGAGTTAAGACATCTCTCGTGTACCCTGTTACAATGGAATCCTCTTTAGTATTAAGCCCCAACATATTTCTCTCAAATTTTTGTAGTACCCTGTGAGACTTACTGAACTATGTGGGATTTGATTCCCATCCATGTAGGATATGTAGGAAGCCTCCCTGAAGTTCAAACCCAACATTCCGAATCAAACCTTTTCTCTTCAGGTCATATCCCTGGCATGGTCTAATTCAACTTGGGAGCTCATATTCCTTCCAAGTCCCTTAGGTTGTTTCAACATAATTTACACACCATGATTTGACTAGGTACCATCCACCTAGAGGTCCTTACCACAAGACATTAAACTATATGATTGGGTCATTATCACATGATTTTAAAAAGGTATGATGTGTCCTATTAAGCATCACCGAACTATGTGGGTTCTAATTCCTTTCATGAGGATATGTAGGTAGCTCATTTTATGGGCTTGATCCCAACATCAAAAACTAATTCCCTCTCCCTAGATGAAAATAAACTACATAGTGAATTTCATCTACCAGGATCATGATAAATTCAAAAGTTCCACACTAAGTGGCTTAAAAATGAGAATTTTAATATAAATGAACAAAAAATATCTAAGTAGTATATGATAGGATACCATTGATGGAGAACACAGAATACAAACAGATATCTCCATCGATGAAGAACCTGTAATACATACGGATTATTCTAAATTCCACGAATACTAATAATTGATTGAAATTTTTAAGATAAACCTACATTATTCTTGGTAAATTAAAAAGATTTATGAACATATCTTAAATCTATAAGAGAGTGACAAAGTAGGCAATAATTCCCATAAAAAGGGTGTGATGAGCCCAACCTCCCATCCTCTCAACCAATGTGAGTTCTTAAGTATCGTAGGTCAACAAACCTAATGAACGTCTAAAATTGGAAAGAAGGTACCTTTGGATATAGAACTATTGGATGTATCAAGTTCCATAAACAAATCCATTGGAAACCATTTAGAAATAGTGATTCCTAACCATAACACATGTTCCAAAGGAAACAAAAAAAATGGTGAACCCAGCATGAATCCTTAACCAAGGTGGTGGGTTACCCTGATGAAAAACCCTCTACAAAAAAGGGTAGTTTTTTATTCTTTATTGGGACATTTTTTTACCCATACACAAACAAAAAAAATGGTGAACCCAATGTGAATCCTTAACCAATATGATTGTGCTATCCATATTCCAAGCCCCTATCAATTGATAAAGGAGGTTCATACAAGGAAACCAATCATGAATGTGTTCATCCAAAAGATACAACTTTAACAATGTTCATTGCTTGTGTTTTTCATATATACAGGAACTATTTTACAAGAACTCCTAAAAATCCAAATGGATTCCTTCATTTTTACACCCATGAATTCCCCAGATGCTGCTCATGTTAGATCCTCATCCACATGAAGGAAGCCTTCACTGACTCAGCATCTTCAATGTTTGGTTTCTAATGTAATGGTTTTATAGTACCATTAACACGGTACCATTCCAACCTCGAAGGATTCCCAATAGGCCATCCAAATCAATAATAATCCCCGACCATCCAGTTAGCGACAACCTGTGGTCCATAAAAAGATAGTTCCAACCACCAACTTCAATAGTTTTAGGAGATTTTCCCTAGAACACAATCACTAATCCCCTCCCATATTCCTTGGAGGTCGACCAATAGGCCACATATGGACTCGTCTTGAAGTCAAAGGGGTACTTCCCAAGGGATACTTACAACAATTTCCACCGCCATCACTATGTGGTAGTAATCCCTCAACATGATGAGGGTGTTGCTTTCAGCTATCTGGCCTAGGTCCCTTAGACCCAAGCATGCAAGATGGCCTATCAAGGATAATAACCAGCTAACAGGGAGTAGGTTTCTATCTTTTTCCCCCATAGAGAAGCCCATTAACCCAGTTTGGTGGAAAATAGTGAGCATGTATATACACCTGTCTTCCTTCATTCTATCAGCCAGTAGAATCATCTGGAGGTTCCCAACTAATCCTGCCATTAAAATCTGGTGGATCACCATGAATAAATAACATAAAATTTCTTACAATCATAATGCCTACCATCAATCCCGTCTGGAAACATTCAAAGAAAACCGCCAACCCAATTTGGCAGCAACCCATAAGAAGGGTCATAAACCTATCTTCACTAATCAAGTCTATCAATAGCCTAGTTTGGTAACACCCAAAGAAGTCATTTGGAAATATCTGATGATAAGAAGATGACAGGCTCAACTATCTACCCCAACACACAAGTACTATCAGTATCCACTGACAGGAAAGGGGGATAGGAGCAGGTACATACCCCTACTCTAGATATATAATGGACATATATTCCCATTTCGGCCACTAAAATCACCAAGAACATCCTAGAAATGGTGAAAGGGTAGACGTATATTCCTACCCATGTCCTGGATACTTTCCAATATATCATCATGGTGGAAACAGTAGTACCTAAGGGAAAGAAGCATAACTCTGTCCCCACAACTGGGGTGGCTCATCAACATGTCACCTCAAAAGCAGATATATATCTTTGTTCTCGTCTAGGAGGGTCATAGTGCATACTTCCCCATATCATATAAACAAATGGATTAAGCACATACACCTATTCTAATTATAGATAATCATCCTATTCTTATGGACACTCCAAGTTAGGCAGATGAACCTACACATCATAACCAATTTTTCTATAAAGTATCCTCAACTGCTTATAAGAAGGAATCCAAAAATAATTTTTATCAAACATAGTTGGAAAATCAAGATCCATTTTGTGTTTTGGATCTACTCAATGCTAGAGTTATTGAGGCCCTAAGACATTTATCTATTTCAACTCAAGATCATACCCTGCCATTACCAAATTATGGGAGTAGTAGTATTAACTCTAAAAGTCATCTTCCAAAACTTCCTCATGAAGGGTTTCTTTATGAAAATTAGGTCAATATCGAGAAACTATCTCTGGATGAGATCCACGAAAACCCTTTTTTTGTCCATAGTAACAAGGATCAATAGAATTTATCCCTTGTTGTAATCCACCATGGTGGTTCTTTTCGTGATGGAATTCACTTTGAAAGTTTTCTTCATATTATTCCATCACATTATCAAGAGAATTCTCTAACTGAAAATGTAGTGACGATAAATCCACCTTATCTTGAGGAAGTTGAAAATAAAAGGCCAGTCATGTCTTATTCCTTTTCACTAGTGGGTGAAATTCTTTCTCAACCAGAAGACATCCCAAGATGATGGTCATTCTCTGAACCACCCTTGGGTAGTTTATCTTCCAATCAAATATAGGAACTCTCTACCGACCATGCTAATTCTGATAAAGCGGCGGGAAAACACCAACTTTGGTCTAATAAAGTAGAGAAACCAATGGAAAAGATGAATAGGATATGTTGAACATATAGAAAAAACTAGATAAAGGTGAAATACCAATCATGTTCTCGTGTTTTTACACATCTCAATACAACATTCCAGAGATGTTGGTAGAAGATTGTATTCATGATATCTTCCTCAACATATAGAAGACTCTTCATCATCTAAAAGCAAAGTTATTACTATATGAATAATATCAAAGTAATTTCATGGTATTAGAAGGTTTTTAGTGAGAAATTGACTAATTATCTCTCTTGGATTATCGACATCCAAAATTTAGAAGCACTAAGGATCCCTTCAACATGCATGCCTTGATGCATTAATGAGGTTGTGAAGACTCATCACAGATACCCCATCTGGTGTTCATATCAGAGTATGGGGTGCACATGGAGCATTGAATTTCAATATTATCCAAATCCATAAAATCCCACCAAAATTGTTCTTATGCAATTTTATATCCCCAGAATGGATATAACAAATGGATTCTTTTCATGATCGAAGAGATGCTCAGAAAGAATAGGCCTCGATCGGTTTCCACCAAATTTTGGCCCAAAGAGAGAAATCTATTGAGATAATTTTTCATCAAGTGTATGAAAACGTCAAGCATGCCTCTCACATAGAGGATTTAATCCATTAGATTTCAAAAATTTCTAAAATAGCACAATGGTCTTCTGAATCAGGTGATTTAAGTGAGTGCCGGATAATTCACCCAGCCAACATTTGGACCAGAATTCACAAAATCAAAAGAGTAGCTACACTGATATCAGCCATAGCAGTTCAAGTGACACCTCATCCCATAGGGTAGGATGATTTTTTTAACCCAACCCTAAGAGTCAACAAATAGAGCCTGAAGGATTGAGGAAGAAGAAGATGAATAGTCCCAGCCCATAGGGCTGGGGAGTTTCATATTCATAATCCCCACCTCAACGGAAGTTAGTTCTCTACCTATTGGGGAAGAAGTCACAAAATGAATGAACAAGTGAATTATTAGAGGATTCCCTTTATATTAATATCCTCCAAATAGTTCCATAAGAACCATAAAATAGGAAGAAAAGGTCTTGTGGAGGGCACAAAAGAAGGTGATCTCACAAAGATACTAATATAATTCTAGCAATGCATTATGCATTAGTGAATGTCATTAATGCCATCATGGAAGATCTTCTAGAAAATGATTCCATTTTAGGGGGGTTAGAGGATGAGTATCTTGTATATAATGTGGTCCATAATGAAGAAAATGAAGGAGGTTTGTGTACCTAAAATCATAGGCTTACCCAAAATTTAGTTATCCCCTCAAATAATCAACTTCCACCTCTTCAAAAGGAACGTAATAAGAGAAAAGGTAAAGGTCAGACCATGTATCAACTTTCAACCAGATAAGCTCAATCCATTTCACTCGAGGGAAGATATTCTCAAAAAGAGGATGATATGAAGGAATTGAGTTGACTCAATGCAGAGTTACTCTAAAGTAGCATTCCTGCCAGATATGCTCCACAATAAGATCCTAGGCTTTCACTTCCAGTAGTAAAAACGTATAAAAGATTGTTTTTTGGAACTAATTATGAAAATAATGAATTAAATCTATTGGGTACATATCCATATAGGCTCAATCACATCCTTATAGGCCTTTCCCCATGGGTTATCTAAGGAAAATACCAACAGTGCCACCACCAGTCGTCTTTCCAATTGTTACACAAGTTCAGGATCAACTTTTGTACCTGTATAGGTCCCAGATCATCCAGATACTCCTTGAATTCTTGTTCTACCAGTCGGTAAATTTCGAGAACCATGTTCTCGGGGGGGGGGGTTTGCATCCCTTGTATGTCCCCAAGTGGGAGTGGGATGAAATCTAAATGGATTTCTTCATAGGGTTAACAAGAGCTCAGGGAGGCTGCCATGTTATCTGGGTAGTAGTAGATCAACTGAGGAAATCAACTCACTTATTAGTGATCAAGGAGTTGGGAATAGTGTATGTCTTATCAAGGAGGTATGTGTATAAGGTTGTGTGGCTACATGGAGTTTTGAGATCCAATATTAGGATACACATTTTACCTCACAAGTCTAGAGAGGATTTAAATATGATTTTTCCACCCGGTTATACCTCAGCACTACACTCCACCCTCAGACAGATGGGAAGACATAGCAGCAGGTGTGCGTCCAAGACTTTGGAGGATCTTGGGTACAACACCTACCCTTGGTATAGTTCTCTTATAATAGTAGCTATCACTCTTCAATTAACATGGATTTTAGGCATTGTTTGAGAGACTGTGTTGTTCATGTCTATGATGGAAATAGGTTGGGGAGATATCTGATCTTGGCCCTAAGGTAGTACAGAGCATGATAGAGAAGGGTCAACTTGTTTTTGAGAGGATGAAAGTGGCGTAGGACGGACATAAGTCTTATGATATCCATAGGAGGAGGCCCTTGGAGTTTGAGGTTGGGGAGAACATGTTTTTTAAGGTTTACCCTTGACATTGGAAGAGGAGGTTTGTCAGAGGGAGTAAGCTTTATCCCAAGTTCATCGGACCCTTCGAGGTGTTGTAGAGAGTTGGAGAGGTGGCATACCATTTACCACTACCACCACAATTGGAGAGGATCCATGATGTCTTTCACATCTATCAACTTCATTGGTAACTTCATGATTACTCACATGTCATTGATTGGGGAGAATTGGATATCAAAGACGACGTTACATACGTGGAGAAGCTAATAGAGATCTAAGATCATTGAGAGAAGGAGATTCATGGATGGATTGTTCCTTTCATCCGCGTGATTTTTAGGCATGCTGTCTTGGAGGAGAGCACTTGGGAGTGAGAAACACATATGTGTGCCCAGTACCCAGAGTTGTTTTGAGTTTTTCTTTATTCTGTTTTGTTTCTAAATGTAATATTTAAAACTTTTTTTCATAAAAGGAGTTGTTTTACATTGGGTTAACATGTGTGTGGTGCAATGTGTGATAAATTCCTGACATTTTAAAAGAGGAATACGAGACTCCTAATCAAGACACATTAATTGTGATTTGATAAAACCTGTTCGGGTGAGTTAGTTCCACCCAGAGAGGATAGTATCTTGACATGCAGGACAGGATTCCCTGATTCATGTGTTTGAGATGATGTGATTGTCGTGCTTGTGTGGTGTTTTTTTTTGATCATTTAGGTTGGTGTGTTCAGCTGGTTATAGAGTTTGAAGAGTGACACGAGTCTTGAGAAGTATCTCATAGGGTGGTTGTCTGGACCCCTATTTCCCTTCTGGGTTTGGTTTCAAATTCTAAAGGGTGATAATTATTTGATAGGAATATGATGTAATGTCTGGGACCACTCTGGTCCATTACTTTGTGAAAATTCAGTTCTTGAACTGTTTGGGGAGGTCAAGGTGACTTATTTCAAAACCTTGCAAATTTTTTTAATGTTTACAATTTTTCAACGGTGAGTCGGGACCGATAAGTCAAAATGGAGAGTCGATATGGTGAGTTTAAATGGTGAGTTGGACTACTGAGTCAAAACCGGTGAGTAATGACAATGACTCGTGACAGGGGATCGCAATGGTATCTCGCAATGGTAGCTCGCGATTGTGACTCACACTAGTAGCTGGCTTAATGGTGACTCGCACTGGAAGCTCTCCGAATAGTGACTTGCACCGGTAACTCGCTAAATGGTGACTCGTACTGGTAACTTGCACTAGTAGCTCATAATGGTGACTCACCTAATAGTGATTCATTCCAATAGTTTTTTTTCTTTTCCAGTTTTTCTAGTTTTTACCTTTTGACATCTTTATTTGATGTAAAATGAGTTTAATAACATATTTAAGTGGTTTTGGATCCATTTTAAGGGATATGAATCATATATTTAAATTATTAAGATTATTAGGGCTTTTAATTAGTCAATATTCTTTATCTTGATCATATATACATTTAATTGAAAATCCCCAGTGTATATTAACCACCCCTCTATTTAGTTTTTCTACTCAAGGATTTTCATATTGCATACACGCCCTCTGCTTTGGCATAATAAGGAATTTCTGATTGATTCTTCTTCCATGTAGGTTTTCCTTCATCTTTATCAATTTTTCATCATGTTGGGTGGGTGTATGAATATATCTGTGTTGTCAAAATTACATTATCTATAGAATGATATAAATGATTTAGATATCATATATATATTATATATCCAGAATATATATGTATTTATAATAGTACATAACATTTGGAGATAAGAAATGAAATGCACCGTTCATGGAGACGGTAAATCGTATGTATGCATGAACGCTACTTTCATTTCTATTTTGTATTTTAATGGAATTAAAACATAATGATACATAGGTATATTATAATTACAGTATAATATCATATATAATAACATTAAATCTATATTTTATAAATCTCACACAAGTCATTAACGAGTCATATCACTTTGAGGGGACGGTAGTTCGCACTTACTCAAATGAAATTATCGCGTTTTACCCATAATGGAAACCCTAAAGGTATGATATAAATGGAAAATACAGAAGAAAAAAAGAAAACATAAACATAATATATATCATATATAAATACATTTCCATCTTAATGACCACCATGATAGGTGGTATGAGATAATTGAATAATCATCATTTCATGAGGCGTTAGTTTGGAAACCACAGAAACAGTATGTTCTTCACCCATTAGATGGAGGTGTGTGTAAGTGTAGTTCTAATCCTTCTCATAAAAACTTACTAGTATATTGATTATACTAGTTTTGTTATAAAATAAGGTAATAAAAGAGTTTAGGGGGTTGGAGAAGTAAAATAAAACAAAATAAAGTAAAATAATTTAAGAGAGATTGTTGCCTTTTGTGTAACTTCCATTGGTTTGAACCAAAATGACTTCTTAAAGTGACTTCTACCTAAGTTAAGACTTCTAGGTGTAAGAGAGAGATCTGGAGAGATTATTTGGGAAGGGGTTGGATGAGCCAAGGGTCTTGAGAGGTGTGTGGAATGGGTTAGAAGTGGTGTTCATTTATTAGGGGGAGGAGGGGCTCATTAGGAAAGTGTGAAAATATTATTTTATTATATAGTGATATTCGATTTCTAAAGATCCAAAACTAATTAAAGTCAAAGATAAGATGAATCATGGTCAAAATAGAATCATCCAATAATAATTGGGCAGGTTTTGGATATTGTTTTAATATTAATAATCTTAGTTATTTAAATAATTTATTAATGAGGTAAATACTACATCATTATTGTTTCATAAATAATTTAATTTATTTGATGTCGAAAAATTATAAAAAAAAATTTATTTCGGGAAATCTTTTTAACTTTATAATGAATATTTATAGTCAAAAATATGACTTATATAACCCCATGTAAAAATTGGTTTACTAAAAGATATTTGTTTATATCATTTTTTCCTTTACTTTAAGTTAATTAAAATAAAGTGTCATTATCATTCATAAGTGGCTCCATGGGGTCCCAAAATAGACCCACGGATGCCCATGGTCGGACATGACTCATCCAATAAGTTTAGAACAAGTGTTAAGGTAATTTGTTATTATTAGAATATTCTTTTTACCTTGAATTACCCTATTTACATTTAACCGTGGTAAAAAAAAGTCAAAAGTTACTATTCACCAAAAATTACTTTCATCTTATTGAATCACATTTTACTTACTAATAACAACGATTTATGTTGGATTTACAAAACTCAATTCACAGAAGTGGTAAAATTTCATTTAAATGAAAAAATTCGGATTTTTAACTATTACATAGTGGTTTCATTATTCATCAAAAATTGAAGTTTTTCATAAAAATACCAAAAATTCAGCCTAAGATATATTTGATATTATGAACTCAAAAATTATGTCTATTTTACCAAATTCAAGAAATAGAATATGTATTAATTAATTTAAAATTAATTCTCATTATCAAAACAAATAGCGTGTTTTTAAGAAATAATAACTATCAAAATATTGACACTTGTTTATGTATAATTTCAAAGTGAAATTAATTCTAATTATCAAAATTGGATTGAAGGGTAAAAATATATTCTAATTATACTTCAAAACTAATTTATAATATAATCTAACCTTATAAATAAATTATATTAAAAGGTAGTTTGAATTAAAATACAATATTTCTCACTATTCATAAAAAATGAATATTATTAGAAAAATACCAAAATTTCATCCAAAGTAAATTTTGATGTCCCAATTATATAGATGGATTTTATTTTTTCAAATTGAATATTTAAAAGGTTCATATATTGGATTTAAAAAGGGTTTACCATTAAAATGTGGTAAAATTGATTTTTTTAAAAAAATACATTTTTTATCTGAAAGATTGAATTTGTTCTTATAAAATATCTAAGAAACAGATAATACATAAGTTAAAATTATATGGAGTATATAAAATTAAAAATCCAGTTAATATTATTCATAACCGCTTTTGAACATCTAGTTTGGTAAGTCATGGTGCACTCGAACTTGGTGTTTCATGTAGCGCAAGCTATTTAATTTAAAGAAAATAACTTACTATGAAATCTAGGGGTGTTACATACAAGAGTAACAACATATGTAAAATCCACGATCTTGAACCTGTAACCATGAGGTCTACTCAGGTAACAGACAACAACCCAAATAATGTGTGAGATAAATTCAGTATGTCACTTCCAATGGTGTCTAAAGCAATCCATAATATGAATATAAGCTATATTAGTGTGAATATATATCAATATGGAAATAAATAAATAAATGTAAACAAGTTGGACTCAGGTTCCTCAAAGGACACTCGGCCAGCAATGCATGCTTTGGCCTAAGCCAGAATATACCTGAATAAATGTAACCATGTATATAGGTAAATTTATATATATAATCATATATGTGTGTGTGTGTGTGTGTGTGTATGTATATATATGAACTATATATGTAATAACATATATAGACATATGTATGTGTAGTACTAGTCAGGTCCCAAGGCGTAACTCAAACATCTGCGTATAGTCATAATTTTATATAAGGGACGTCATGCCCGAGTATCAAAATTTATAAGGGACTCCATGCCTAAGTATAACAATTTATTAGGGATTCCATGCCCAAGTATCACAATTTATAAGGGATGTCATGATTAAGTTTCAAAATTTATAAGGCACGGCATTCCCGAGTATGAAAATTTATAAGGGACTCCATGCCAGAGTATCACAATTTATAAGGGCCTATGTGCCTTAGAATCATAATTAATATAGTAAATAAGCATGTTCATTTAAATAATTAAGAATATATATTCATTACAAGATATGAATCATCACGATCATTCACTTAAATTTTTGATATATGTAATAAAGAAGGCCATGGGAAGGTCCATGCCATTTACCCTTTCAAAAATTTATATTTAATTTTCCCTTTTCATTTAAGAATAAATATCACCTCATATATTGTTTTATTATAAAATAGGGATTGTTTTTTATAACTTTGGGTTGTATAGCCATGAAAGGCCTCTATAGTTTATCATATAAGTGAGCGCATGGGTTGCACAAGATTTTTCAAACCTTTCACCTAGCCTATGATGAGTATATGGGAGGGGAGAGAGAGTTACAAAGGTATGTTGGTGCATGGTTTGCTAAACCATGAAATGTGTGTCTCCTAGATAGAGGAAGTTGTATGTTCGGTGTATAGTTTGGAAAACCACACGGCCAAACCATTCGGAACATTAAAGTGTAAAAAATGAATATTTTTTCCTCCTTTTTAAAACCAAAACACCCATCTTCTCCCTATTTCTCCCATTCCCAATAGGATTCTAAAGTCCCTATCCTCCATGGAAAGTATTCTATGGTTAGCCTCCATTTGACATCAGAATCAAGATCTATTGGTCTCACTAGATCTCCATTGTTATTATATGAATCATATTCCTTCTTTCCATTGTTTGTTTTTTCATATTGAATGATATTTCAATGCGAGCTCATATGCCCTATTTTTTGGGATTTTTTCTATTATTCTATTTTCATTTAATCCAACTCAAATCAAAGGCTTATAGTGGATGATTGAAGCATCCTATGCAAGTGGTAGGTAGTCTATGGAATTTTCATTTAGGTCTTGTTGTTTTATAAAATACATTATTCTATTGCATGTCAAACTCTCCGTGCATTGCCGTATAAATGTGGAATTAATCATTTATAACCCAACAACTTGAATTAAATATCCATTGTGTATTTAACCTCACTATTGGAGGTTATTCAACTCAACTAGAACTGCCCCTTTGGGTGATTTACTCATATTCCTATGACCTATGTTTCATCTAGGAAATTAATCACCCTTTTTGGTGTGTTTTTTTAAATATTTTATTATAGTGATCTATATACACTTTCATTACCTTTGAGAAGTATAAAATTAACTCCCGTATAAGAAGTGTTTAAAATGAATGAGTTGGTATAACCATTATTTTCTATTTTATAATAAAACCACCTATAAGCTACATTGTATTATTAAATGAAAAGGGGAAAATAAATGGAAATTTTTTAAAGGGTAAATAGCATGGACCTTACCATGCACTTTTTTATTACATATATATAAAATTTAATTAAAACCCCATGATAATTCATATCTTTGAATTGATATATATTTTGGACTATTCTTAATTATTTAAATGCACATCCTAATTTACTATATTAATTTTTATACTTGGTCATGGTGTCCCTTCTAAATTGTGATATGTATGCAAGGAGTCTATTATAAATTATGATAATTGGGAATTTCATCCCTTATAAATTGTGATAATCTATCGTGACATCCCTTATAAATTTTTATGGTTGGGAATGAAATCCATTATAAATTATGATCCTCAGGCATAGAATCCCTTATAAATTTTGATACTCTGACATGACATCCCTTTTTTAAAATATGGGCCTATTATGATTATACATGGATGTTTGTGTGATTACTTGGGTCCTGACTAGTGCTAACTATATATATATATATATATATATTTATATGTAATTATGTATATAGTGAATATATATACACATACATGCATATATACATATACATACATACTTATATATATACATGTACCTATATACATGGTTACACATATTTAGGGACATTATGGCTTCGGCCGAAGTAGGTATTCTCGGTCAGGTGTCCTTTAAGGAACCTGAGTCCAACTTGTTTAAATTTATTTATTTACTTCCATATTGATATACCTATACACTAATATATTTTATATTCATAGGTTTGGTATATTTAGACACCATTTGTGGTGGCCTGCTGAGTTTATCTCACACCATGTTCGGGTCATCAGGTGGTACCCAAACAGGCCTCAAGGTTTCATGTTCAGGATCATAGATTTTTATTATGTTGTTACTCTTGTACATGAAATATTAGGAGCACAAGACTGGTTTGGAGCTCAGTATTCTCATGGAGATAGATTTTGTGGATTTATTTCATTTTGTTGTGTATTTTTTATGTAATCCCTATTGTATGTATTATTCTTGTACATTATATCATCACATGGACATGCATGGTTGTATACATAGAATTGAACATTTTATTAACTATTATTATGTTTCACTGTTTTATTATTTTTTTATTTTTTCACTATGTTTGATACTTATCCATAGGGTATAGTCTTCCCATTGTACCTCTATTAGACCCTCGCTGCTAGTTGGCAGTCTCTGTTATACAGGGGGCAAGCTTGAGGCCATGTGACTGACCGGATTGGGGCACCATTTTAGTGGCTCATAGGTTGGGAAATTACAATGTGGCATTAGATATTTTTTCCTCTATCTTACTATTTTGGGTTGGAGGATAAAAGACTAGGAATGTGTCAACTCTTAGTAAATAGTCATTTTTTTGAGTGATCAAACCACATATGGTGGAAAGACCAAGTGGATAGGGATGGGACAGTTGTTCTTATTGTTAGCTATTACAATTGATCATTATTTCACCTTGAGTAATTTATGTATATTCGACTACTTACTAATTTATGGGATTTATGGGTATGGTAAATAATGATTATTGCATGCATAATTATAGGAACATAGAGATTCACATTCCATGAATATGTCATGCCCGGTATATTTTATTTCTTGACTTCTTGATACATGTCATATGTTTCATGAGTAACACTGAAACATGTTTATCTTTATACCGTATTTAAGTGATTATTTAGCATGATTACCTATATACCAATCTTTTGTGGTTTCCTATTTATATGTATTTATTATTTATAAACTTCATTGCTTTCCTTGCTATAAGTATGATATATGTTTGGTTATTAAAGTGTCTACATCAACCTAAATGGTGTTTTCCTGTATAGTTTATTGGTTTAACCATAACAAAACCAATCATGACATGATTTAGACATGAAAAATTAGTTTCATGGGATGAAACATAAATGGTTAGGATTAAATGGGGGCCAAAACAATTTACAAAGAGTACGAGTCTTTATAAATTGTAAAGTGTGACCTATATAATTGAACCATCTTATATGTACTTGTTATATCTTGAGACTAAAGGTAAAGACATGGTTGTAGATACATGAATTACAATTGTAACTCATAAAGTAAAGTACCTTTATGACTTAGGAATTGTAATTCATTTAAATTATCCATGATGTTTATATATGTGTGATGAATGGTAATTCTTATGGAAAAATAGTTTCTACAAAATGATGCCTTATTTTCAATTATAAAGGTCGGTGCCTCTATGACTTGGGAATGATGACCCATATGACTAAATTCCTAAATGCACAAATAGACCCAAGTATGTTAGTTTTCTCATGTTGTTATGAGATAAAACCACTAAAGGAGTTTCAAATATTAATGTTTAAATTATTAGAGGTTTCACTTAAATGGATCCAGGTTGGAATGAAGGGACCATCATAGGTCAGCTTTATATTGATATAACTTAGTTTTTAACATAGTGGGGGTATACTCATGATACACAGAGATGGTTATTCAAATTCCATCATCCACATATATGGGTTATGTATAAATATATGGTGGCATCCTACTGAACTGACCCCCTTTAATGTATAATTACATGTTATCTTCTTTTGAGCATAATTATATGAGGTAATAGCTAATTAAAATGTCAATTACAACCTAAAGTCCATTTTCATCTACAGATTAAAATTGAAATATTCTTTAACTAATCTAGATATGAGAATATTTATGGATAAATAAAATGAAAAAAAAAAGGAATTTATAAGATAAATTGACTAATATGTGATAGTATTATAGTTAAATAACTAATTCTTAAAAAGAATTTTGATATAAATTTCCTATGTTTTCATGTGGTATTAGCTGAATAAAGTATCAGGTATCATTTTATTTCATAACTGGTACTTGATGTTCTTAAACCAAGCCTTTAAAATGTTTGAAAATTAAATTTGATTTACTGTAATGGATTAAATAAAACCTAAATATTTTTTCCCTAGTCTCTACCCTCATGTAATGTTAGTTTAAATGTTTCTTTGAGTATAAATTTGAATGTTTCCCACAGGTATTAGTTGACCTTTTATTTTATGGTATGCTTAGATGTTGGGATAGTAATCCTAGTAACCTTCTTCAACATGACTCTAGTTTTATGATTCAATGCTTTATACTTCGATAAGGTGCTATCTCGATGAATGTACAACCCTTATATATTTAAGCATTGTTAAATTCATATGAAGAGTTTCAAATGAAAGTTGTTGGTTGGGTGTTGTTTTTCCCAAGTAGTAATCTTAGTTTCTAAAATGAAAATTGGGTTAGAAGGGTGTTTGTGTAGTAAATAGACCTTCATTAAGGACCTGATCATCAAAAAATTATAAGTTTCAATAGATTAGACATTCTTAGGGAATAGTCATCCATCTATTTTCTCATATAATCATTAACCTCTTCCTAATATGAATGGTATTGTTGGGCCTACAAATTAAAACAAGATAAATTCACATAATTCAATGTTTCTATATCTAAGTAGTATGTGTTGATACATGTAGTACCCATTGGGTAGTTAAAAGGGTATAGTTAACCATATGATTTTGGTGGTATTTGTTAAGCCTTGAGCTATTACATGACATTCACGAGTCACTTCAAAAGTGGAATCACCTAGACATATAGAGATGTTTGAATTATTCTGATGATAGGGGATAATGTTATAAAGGATTGGGTTTTGTTACACATACGGTCTAGTTTATTTTTTTTACGCCCAATGATATGGTGTGCATGGACGTGACTCAAGAGGATTTTCACACATATGTATGAAAGTAAATCTTATCTATCATGCTTTCAAGTGGTTGGTTTTCCTCTTCTTTCAAATTAGCGCATGGTAAAATCATGTTGGACTCATCCAATAATCCCAGTCAATGGTTGATAGAGCGTGTACCATGGTTTGAGTTTGATTTATCAGTAAATTATGAGTAAGAAACTACTAAGGTGGAGATCATTGTGTATACTATGAAAAAGAATGTCCTTCCAAGTTTAAGGAGGACAATCATAGATGACCATTTGAACATGGTCAGAACATCTTTCAGAGATCTCATGTGGCTGGTAAATTCAAGCTCTGTATTCTTCGTGAAAATTTACACTATAAAACATAACAGTAGTTTGAATGGAATCTGGATTCTAGATTTAGGATCGAGGTGAATGAATGACCCATAGAATGTACTACCTCTGAGGCATTCCAGTTCTTACGAGGCATCATGATGATAAAATGGTTAGCTATGGGTGAAACCTATGAGGAAACTA
The DNA here is from genome assembly GCA_963277665.1 of Viscum album. NCBI lineage: Eukaryota > Viridiplantae > Streptophyta > Magnoliopsida > Santalales > Viscaceae > Viscum > Viscum album. The sequence goes on from OY728162.1 coordinate 818,411,432, forward strand.
TGAGTCTGGGTTTGATTGAGGTGGGGGTTTTTGAAACAATCTCAAAATTCCTTGAGTTGTGATGGAGTCATAATCAGTTAATGATGGCATGTTAGCTGGTGTAGATGATCTCCTTATGAAGAAGTTGACTAGTGGTGGTTCAATTGTCCTTCTTGTTGGTAGAGGGATATGTTTGGTTAGAAACCATGTTGGTAAATTCATATTGGATATGATTGGAGTGACTTGTGTCTTATTGGTAATCATTGATGTCCTCTTAGTAAACTCTTGGCTTATTGATAATCATGCCCCTTATCTTGACATCAGTTATGGTTCACTGAGAGATCATTGGTTATAAACCAAGCTAAAGAAATAAATTTAAATTTCGTGTTGTCTTCATAAATAGATTCATTGAGAATTTCACTCTAGAAAACATGGATAATATTAAATGTGTGGAATATCCAAAGTGATACTTGGATTCCCATATAATAAGTCCTTAGATGGACTCATGGGCACCAGTCAATTCCTTAACTCAAACTCTAAGTGATATAAGACTATTGGGATCAGTTTATATTCTTGATATGCAGACATCTTGTCTATGCACCAATGTGTCACTTGTAAACTCCTGAGAAGGGACTACCTTGGATGATTTCCACGGATTCCAATGATTGGTTTTGAGTTTACTGCGAACTTACAGTCAGTCTTGGTTAAGATGTTTTGAGTGTGACAATCCAATAGTGTTTGATTGGTTATATGCCTGTATTTTTCATGCGGTGTGGAAACAGAAATGATCTACTCAATAATATACATCACTAGAATCTAGTTATGAGCTTCAGTGAGCATGCTTGGAATAAACGTGGAACGTCTTGGAATAAATGCATCACAATATGGTTTTGGATGCTTCAGATGCTATAGCCAATAGTTTTCAGAGATAGTCATCAGAAAGTGGATTGACTTGCATTATCTTGATTTGATGAATGTGTTCAGGTGAGGAAACTTTCTAGGAACATCATTATAGGATACGAGCGTAGTGTAAGAGTTAGTCTAGGATTTTTAAGGAAAATATGGTTTGTCTAATTAAACATAGTCAATGGGGATTCAACCATTTCATTAAAATCAAGGACTATGATCAAATTCATCATGTGCGACTAGATTTTTTGAGTTTAGAATCATTCCAGAAGCATCATTAGTAATCTAGGACTGTTTTTTGATAGACAATTCCCATAGTGGGGGTACTATGGCTCATAATTTTGCATATAAAAGTTGGATCCTACGATAGGGACCACCATAGGCTGGATAATGAAAGAGATGGTGACTTGATCATATCTCAGGTTAGATGGTCTTGGGTAAGCATTGCCTTAATGTTCAATTTTGAATGCGAGCATTGGATCGAGTTTTAATGACTTATATACCATATTCCTAGAAGAGATGCTTATAGGAACATTTGGCATTTAAAAAACAGTGTGACCATTTAGTGGAAATTCCCAACCTAAGTAGTTCAGGTTATATTTTTTTGTTCCTTAAGGATTCTCAGAGGTGAGAAGTTTTAAGGTGGAGAGACTTTAAGGTCCTTTGTTTTTAGACTGAGTTAAAATTTATTAAGGATTTTTAATTTCAATTAAGTGGACATTTTAATTATTAAACATAGCTTAGAAACATAAATAAAATAGTTATATTGCTAAACATTGATGTTCGTGGATGGGATTTAAGGCCCATGAGGTGTCTGGGGATATTTCACATGTTTTTAGGGAATTGGGCTTTGAAAGACCAGTTTTTGTAAAGGGTAAAGGGGGAACACTATTTGCGCATGGTTAGTGAAAACTATGCACCCAAACCATGTGGGTCTTGGAGGGTCCCACATGTTTTATCAAATCATACACCTTGGGCCGCACAACCATGTAATACCTCTATAGTTTATTGTAGAGGTGATAGCACTGGATGCGCACAATTTTTTAAACCGTGCGGCACCCTCTAGGACTTGCATGGTTTGGGTTCATGGTTTTCACTAACCATGTGAAAAACATGCACCCCCTTTACACTTTCCAAAAATCAGTATTTTAAACCCCAATTCACTTGAAACTTATCCAAGAACCTGGGAAAATTCTTGGTCCTCAAACCCCATCCAAAAACATCACTTTTAAGAATTAAAAATCTTGGATTTACATTATGAATCCCAATTTAAGAATTGACCCATCCACAGAATAGAAATTCAAAATCCTTACTAATTTTTAACCTGGTCTAAAAGAAGGGGACTTTACAGTTGCACCATCACATCACATGACATGTGTGCCTATTGGGCATATAACAGAGGATCCTCCATTTAAATATTTTAATAATAAGTCATTAATGGTGAAAACTATTTAATTTAAATAACTTATTTTATTATAAATAAAAAAATAGATGGTATGATAAGATAGAACCAAGGAATCCAACCAACTCTCTAATATATAGACAATTATAACATTCCAACCATCTCACCAGCCTAAATAGTTGTGCTTGTTTTTCCTATACATATATGTAACACTTATCTATTACTATAAAGATTATTAATCTAATTCAACCCCCCAATAATTCATATGGGAGCATAAAATAATGAGTTGTTCTTGTCTTTCAAATTGGTTTTTCATAAATAGGAATCATGTTATTTATGATATGGACTTAATGTTTGGTTTATTTTAATAATTAAAATTATAAAACCTTATTTCATTATAGTGGTATTGGTAAAATATTATAGTCAGGTTCAATTCACCACATTTAATGATATTAATTAAAAAATTCATTTCATGTAACAATTTTTACATTAATCTCTATAGTACATCAATCATTTTGATTGTTCGATGACATCCCAACACAACTAGGGTAATATTTACTTGTGTGAATTTCCTAGATTTATAAACCAAACCTCCATAAATGTGCTCATTTTTTCCTGATCTATATCATTTCTAATAGAAGTCTAATTTGGTCCCCCTCAAGGTCGTATCATATCCATGTTCAATGGAAGCATAGGTTCATCAACAGACAGAATAAAATTCTGATATTCCCCTAAAGGAATCCATAGAGAATTATAGTATTCATTAATACTCACTAGTTGATAAACTGGATCAACTAACTGATCCCAATATAAGCTTATATAAGAAAATTTTGTAATAACATGTGCACAAGGAAACAAAAATTCTTGAAAGTTACCACAATCACCATAACACTTCTCCTGTAAAATAACAAGCACACAAACACTACTACTAGTAATAGGATCATAGAACTCTGTAACCTCAAATATATTCTATTCATGGTCAAATTAATGGACATGAAATGTTACATCCTCTTGATATCATGACACATGTTGATATCATGACACATGCTGGGGAGGAGGAGTTCCAAGTTGTCTTGTCTGGGTGATTCCCTCTAAGACTTATGGGTCATATAATTGTCTCTGAGCCTTTGGGCCTTGTAAGGGTTCCACCTCATCCCTTGAAAGGTGGATTATCAAAATAATAAAAAAAATGAAGGCCTTCGGGCCATTCTGACTTGAACAACCCTTTCAATATCACACTAGAAATGGTGACCATATCGCATACATCTATTCAGACCCTCTTCATCCTACTTTCCTTGTTCCAAAAACAATTATAGTGTGATAGAAGTTCTATTGCACTAAACCTATAATTTAAATTTAAAACATTATATTGACATTAAATTATAATTTTTATTCCTATAATTAAACTATTATAAAATATTTTTAAATTAACTATGATGGGTATCTTTTGAACTCCCATGAAAACTCCATTAACATGTTCTATAATGTTGGTTGACATATTTCCATATCTCCTCCCATCATAATAGTATAGAGACCATTTATTCTTTATAATTTGTATAATTTAATCATAAAAATAATGATTAGCACTTAAAATACCTTTTAAATGCACCATCATCCTATATTGTTGAGGATTGTATTCTAATAAAAAAGAACAAACCAGAACCAACATTACCATAACAACTTCAATTATTATTCCAATAAAAAATTCAATACTACAAATATGGGTTTATCCAGTGCTAGATAAAATCACTAATAAAGGGGTCTTATCAGTACTTTTTTATAGTGTTGATAAAGGTGGGTATCTACCAGTGATGGCTAAAAGGTTTGATAAAGGTCCCCTTTATCTGTGAAAATAAAAAATAATTGGTAAAGCGGGCACATTATCAGTGATAGAAAAAATTGCTAATAAAATAGTCCCTTTATCAATGATACTAAAAAAGAACTAATAGTCGGGGGCCATTATCAGAGCTATAAAAAAATTATGTTAAAGGAGGGTCATTTATCTTCACTATTAAAAAATAATTGCTAAAGGGGGCCCTTTATCATTGCTAGTAAAAAAGCGCTGATAAGGGGGGCCTTTATCAGCACTTTTTTTCTAGTACTGATATAGTGAATATTTCGTAAAATAAAATATATTTCATTAAAAATAATATATTCATATATAAATATATTTATATTGATATAAATATAATATATTTTTTAAAATATGATTTAGATAAGGCTAAATACGCATGTACACTTACTATATAAGATATTTAATGAAAATGGATTAAAAAATAATTAAAAAAATAATTAATAATTTGATAATTATTATTGAGTAATAGTAATTTAATAAAAAACCGATGAAATAAAAATTAAATGAATTAATGAGCGTTCAAAGATAAGTTGAAAACATGACTTGAAATTTAAACAGCTATAACTTTTGATCCGGGTGTCCATTCGGGATCTACCACATATAAAATTAAAGATTGTGAAGAGATATACACCTTAATAATTTAGGAAAACCCAAATCACTTTTTTTCTTGGCCAAAAAATTCCTATAAGACACCCAAACCCAAGTTTTTAGTTGGGATATCCTATTTTTTAATATTCGACAAAATTTTAGCTTCATTTATGTGACTATTCTTGTTTTTTTAGTGGGGTAAAAAATTATTCCCCAGGAGTACATTCATATAGATATTATGGTTTTAAAATTTTATCATTTTTCATAATGTAGTTTGATTTATAATTAAATATTTTCATATCTTCTTATATTTACTTATAATAAATCAATTTTATAATTACAAATTTAAGCATAAATAAATAAATATATGAATAAAAAATGTATGTTGATATATATATATATGAAATAAAAAATATAGGTGAATATTTATAATTAAATATAAATCTCTTAAAATGTGGAATAAAACAACTTAGGGTAGTGGTAAAGTGCAACCCTTATCGGCAAGATGTCTAGGGATCGAATTCGGGTGACCAGGGATTTCTGGGACATGAACTAGAATTAAGGAAGTGGTGGGGTATACTACTATTAAAGGAGGTTTAAATTCCTAATAAAAGGTGGTATATCACTAAGGAATGGTGTGGGGTCATTGAGAAAGGTGGGAAAAAATAATCTATTAAATACTCATATATCAGCACCAAAAAAGGAGCTAATAAAGGAGGCCGTTATCAGTACTTTTTCCTAACACTTATAAAGGTTTACTTTATCAAAAGAAATTCCAAGCACTAATAACTTTTGGCCTTTAACAGCAATTAGGTTTTCAGTTCTTTGAAAGCACTGACAAAGCCTATTTTTAGCATTATTAAAGGCCAATTATGTAGTAGATATTCATAACAAGTTTTATGATTTATTTATTCATTGAATCATCATAGTACTTATTTATCTCATTGTTTACTATGTGTTGAATACAATATCAATGATGGTAATGGGGTGGTATCCATGAAAGACCCTATGATTTTAGTTACTCCTTGATTTCTCAATGTCGATCTAAGATCATAAAAATTACTTCTTCATCCATTATAAAATCCCAAAATCAATCTATGAAGCAACTCCAAGATGAGAAATTCTCCTTCTCAACAATATAAAATTCCAATGGTACATAGACTCTATTAAAATATTTTGTGGTGTAAATCAATAATTGTTTGGTATAATTTCTATACATAAATTTTCCATCAATTTGTATAAACTTATTGATATGTCTAAAAGGATCCACATAAGGTAAAAATGTCCAAAATAATCTACCAAACACTACCATTTACTAATCAACTTGGTTGTTTTTGTAAACATATTCAATAGTAGGTAACTGATAGATAATTTTATTTTTGTTATCTAAAATATATATAAGTTCTGTTAAAACTCAATAAGATTCATCCCAATCACCATAAACTTTCATAATAGCCTTTTCTCATACAACACATGCCTTATAGTAAGAGAATTGATACATAAAAAGAGCACTTATTGAATTGGTGCTCTCTTGTTGGTGGATGAGAGTGCCAAATGGTTTGTTTCTTTCAGCTTGCACTATTGAGCACTAAACCATTTGGTTATCTAAAATACAAAATTGGGAAAAAATAGAAAATTAATTAACTAAAAGACAAAAAAACTTATACAAAAAAATTTGGCATGCATTCGCTTGAAGGCTCGTGGATTGAGACATGTCTTCTCTGTTGTTCTACCACTTTAGTGGTTATCCTACCATTTAATTTTCCAATTTTGTGGGTGTTTTGATTTTTATTATTATTTTATTTGTTTAAAAGATTGTCTAAGTTCCCACAAAACTATAAAAAGTAGTTTTTAAAAAAATTAAAAGAAATTCAATGTGAGAGATAAAGATATTGTATAGATATATACATATGTTTAAAAAATAAACACATGTATATATATATAACATAAGTGAAAACATTATATAGATAATTTTTACACATAAAAATCATTAACATATATATAAATATATCAACATTTTTATATATATGTAGTGTAAAACTAATAGAAATTTATATTATAAAGAGAATATATATATATAATATACATAAATAAAATAAACACCAAAAAATAAATATATAAATATTTATAATTACAAATATATATATATATATTTGAATATTTCTGTTTTTTTGTATATATAATACATATATATATATATATATGATTGAACATAATGAAGAAAACTGACGAATAATCATTAATAATGAAGAAAAATGAAATATAATATAATATTTGTATTAAATAACACATAATTTTCATTAGAAAACAAATTTGAATCACATAATTGGAATCAAATTCCTAAATATTTTTTTGGTATTCTACCTATAAATAAATGATGATTTTCCCTTTTGAATGTGGGGAGAATATTTTAAATAACTGGGCACCTATTATAGGGATAATTCCAGGAAGATTTTCTGTTGGACAGAATAAAAGAACAAGGGTGCATAGGTGATCTAAATTTTTAATACACATGAGTTTGAGAAGAAAAAATTGATTGAATTGATGATTTTTATATTTATTTACTATACATGGATTTTGGGGCCATGTTCCTACTCCAATATTTTTCTTGTTGTAAATGAGATCATAATTTGTGTTTTGAGATAACAATTGTTATTCAACAAGGATTAGCTACTTGATAAAAAGAGAATATGAACATTATAAAAACCCCTTTTCATGTGTTTTCATTATTTCTCTGTACCATTCCATCCCATAATTTCATTCTAGATTCAACTCACTAACCAATGAATGGAAAATGGTTTTCAGAGTTAATGGTTTGGTAATAATTAATTCACCCCCCTCTCAAGGGTGATCTACTCTTACCTATGATTGGCCACAAATCATTTACCAATACATCATATGGATTATCCCAAATAAATTAATATAGTATCATAGAATTTAGGGTTTCCAATATAACTATAACTCAAATATCACATCAAATATGAGCACCAAATCAGATTATTTATATCCATAACTTTCCTTCATTATATAGGATAATGCATCCCCCCCCCCACTTTAATAGAAACTACTTGGTTGGGTGATTGAGCTCTTGAAACTTTTTCACTTTATAAGGTATTCTTTTTAATATTTTAAAGGGGTTTAAATTATCACTATCTTATCTCAATTATTCCCTTTATGTATTCATGCATCAAATGATTTAGTTTTAACATCTTATACCATAAATAAAATTAATATATTCAATAAACATGTAAAGTTGTGAGAGGGTGAGATTTAGGTGTTCATGTGTATTATAATAAGTTGGGAGTTCATGGGTGTTTTAAGAGTATTATATATATATATATATAAAGATGGAATTATATGCAAGGAATGTAGAGAGATTTTAAAAGAAAGGGGATATGTTTTTTAAAAATCAATTATGTTCTAGGAAGTGTGGTGGAATAAAATATATAAATTGTTCCAAAGTGGTTATATATATAATATATCTATTTTTTATATTAAAAATAATGAAATTAAATGTTTAAAAATATATGATGATTGAAGAATGGTTCATCCAATGTAGTGAAGGAAAATCTAAGCTAGTTTGATAAAAATAAAAAAAACTATAAATAAATATGGGGGATAAAAATTCAGTAATTTTCTAGTGTAAATATGTATATGTGGTCTCAATTACATTTTCTACTAACACGAGATCTATTTCCCTGTCTACATAGAAATATACCATATTTATAGATTATTTTTTTCAATACTCATCAAAATAATGAACAATAAGAAATGTTATATTGAAATCAACATGTATAATATAAGTAAATTGTTTATTTTTGAAGTTGTTGAGATTATATTTTATGTTAGGTCTAATTTAAATTTATAACTCTAGTTTGATTATGCTTTTGGTTTTTTGTGTTCATCATGGAGTTGAATCATTGTTTCATCTAAGATGCATTAAAAAAATTAGTTAGGAAACATATTATCATCTATGGTGTTTGTTGTGAGATTATATATGAAATAATTATCATCCATGTATATGTTAGAATCCATTTTATATCTAAGACAAGTCGCTTCTTGAATGGAAATACTTTTTGAATGACATTCTGAACCATATGAAAAATGGTATAGGGGAACTAGGGATCTAAAACTGGGAACAAAAATAATCAATATAATGATAAGTGCTAAGGTAAACGATTATTAAGGACACTAAAACCAGTGTTAAAGTAAGATTATGTGATCTAAAAGCTTTCAATGGTGAGGTAAAAGGGAAGATGAATTCTAATAAGAGTATTATTCATCAGATAAATTGGTTGAGGTGGTGGATCTCTAGCGGTGAACATGATCTTGTGGAGGGAAAACTGTGAATATTTAATAGCGGTGCAACTATTTTTACCAGAAGATAGATATGATGTTAGTTAATAAATTGATGGGGTGGGTTAATTTTTATTGTTCATGGATTAGTCATACTTAATATTTTTTTATCTTGTTCTTTATAGTGTTCCATTGGAGTTACTTTTTTCCTCTTCAGTTGATGTTGTTGTTTCCTATGTTATAGTATTAAGTTCCTACCCACATAAATCCTCATGTTTCATTGTTATATGATTTACTTACACTTATTACTTGTTTTGTGTGGGTTGTGTATTTTGAGTGTCTATGTGTTCATAAGGTCCAATGCTAGGGTTCTTGGGATTCTCGATTCTAGATATGCCTATCTATGGAATTGATAAATTGGATCATCTGGTGTCCTTGTCCATAGTTGAGGTCTAGAAGGAAATTAGGTGTTTTTGATGTTGTGGTTCAAAATTACTACTTAAAACTTAATAAGTGGTATCAAATATTAGAATTCACAGGGTGTTATTAAGATGATTTGGGATCGGATCATGGGCTACAATATTAATTATGTTAATACAACTACCTAATTTATGTCAATTATTGCGAACATATATAATAATACTTCCATAATAAATTAATTTTTTATGTTGTGGAAAAGTTATAACATGAGGAATTAAAAAGGAAGATTAGTGGCTAATCATATATATGATTTCTACATGATCCAAATTCAGTTATATTCTATAATAATGAAGTTCCATAAAGGTTTCTAAGCCTTAATTCTTCTATCATCACATACAGAATCATGAGATGCGATGGTGATTACTATGAGTAATTATAGTAGTAATGATAACATAGTATTAAATTATATCTATGATCTAACCCTAAATATGGAAGTCTAAAAGGAAGAGGTTTCAAGTTCTATCTAAATTTAATTTAGTATGAATGTCAGTAGATTCTCCATGTGAAAAATTAAAATGAATATAGGGAAAAGTAGAAGAGAAAGAATTCATAGAAACTTGGTTGGTCTTAGAGACATGGCACTATGTAAAGAAAGGAAATTTAAGTAAGGATTTGTGTGGTATGTTTTTTAACTCTATAAAGTATACTTATATTTCATCTGTAAACTCCACAACTGAAGGGGAGGAATACACTTCAATCCTAAGTGTCATGAGTTTAATGGAGTTATAGATCCTTAAATTTTGAGCCTCGTCTCATTAAACTTACAAAATAGGATTCATGAAAAACTATGTGTCCAGAATCTTTGAAAAGGTTTAACTTTTGGATAGAGTGGTTCTTGGGGTTGTTAGAAAAGGTGATGAAATCATTCAAACTAAGAATGAACATCTTCAAAATTTTCAATTCATCTAAAATATCCCTATTTTATGGAAAAATATAATTTTCATTGGTATTTTTAATGATTTAGGGTTTTATATAATCTTTGTTGATGGTGTGTAGAAAATCAACCAAGGTTCTATTATCATGGCCTTAGGTGTAAAATATGGAACTTTGTATTGGACCCAGATTTCAAAAGGTGCACTGTATATTAGAGTAAAAAATATCAGAATTTCAAATTTATGGCATGACCACATTGGTCACATTAGTTAGAATGGTTTATATACCTTGCACACTAAAGGGATACTAAATATTGATCACATGGAGTGATAAACATATGAGGGTTTCTTCCAAGGATAGTACCAGAAGCTGTTGTTCAATAATGATAGAAAACATTGAAGTATTAGAATATTGATCCGATTCATATGGATATAAAAGTTCTAACACCACATTGATCTCATAAGGGAACATAGTACTATGTTACCTTGATCAATGATTCTAAAATGATATTTTTTTTGTTTTTTCTTAGCCAAAAGTCTAAGGTTTTTAGATATTTTATTAAATGGAGATCCATGGTGAAAGATTAGACCAAAATGAATGTGAAATGAATTTGGTCATATAATGGAGGAAATTATGGAGGAAGAGTTCCAAACATTCTATTGGGTGATTAGAATCAATATAGAAAAGACTTTACATAAATCAATTAAGTTAAATGTTGTAGTAGAATCAATGAATCTAAAACTTATTGAGAGATCTAGGAGCATGGAGTCATGTTTTAGATTCATAAAAGAGTTTTGGTCCAAATAGATTAACTATATGACATATCGTTTGAATCAGAGTCCCTATAAACCAATTGGGAATCAATATCTAAAATAACTTTAGTTCGAAAGAAAGTTGGAATTTACCTACTTCAAAAAAAATTGCTTTATCATGTATACCCATGTATATTCTAAAGATATAGATAAGTTAGAAGAAATACACATACATGTTTCTATGTTTTCTATGATAATCAATCATTTGGTTTCAGACTCTGTAAAATAGACTAAAATGTCCTATTAAATGAGGATATCTTTTGGGAAGATCATATTTGAGTAAAAGACGATATTGGGATCAATAAACCAATAGATAAAGTTGAGGTTGAGCTATGAAACCAAGTTCTATAATTGAAGGTTCTAATCAATTTATGGAAGTACCAAAGTTCGATGTACCAGAATGATCAAGGATATTAGAAAATGAGGTAAATTTTTTGGAAGAACTGGATCTGAAAAGATATGAACCTCAATGATTGGGGTGGTCTGCTTGGGTTAGAAGACTAGTGTACATATTTTATTTTCGAATACATTTACTAATTCTCATATATGGTACAAACTCAAAATCCTTAGTGATGGGATATGTATAAGTGAATAATTTGAGTATGCGTTAGAAATGAAGGAAATATTTGATTCCCTATATCTCTCTAATATAAGGGAGATAATAAAATTTCCATAAGGTAATAGGGAAATTTAGAACATGTGGGTTTATCTTATAAAGGAGGAAGTGGATGGTAGAGTCCAGTACAATGTGCGATTAGCTATAAAGGGATTTGAATAATTAGAAGGGATATAATTTATAAAAACTTTCTCACCTACTGCTAATACTATAATAATTCAAATGGTGCCCATACTGGTTGACATGAAATGTTTGATTCTTTAACAACATGATTTTAAGAATGAATTCCATCATAAAATTTAGAGAAAGAAATATAAATAGATAAACCAAAAGTTTTGTAATAAAACAAAATGAGAGACTGGTGTGCAAGATATAGAAAAGTCTATAAGGGATTAATCAGAAACCAAGGTAGTGGAATCAAAATTTTAATAACTTCATAACAAAAAAATCACATCTATACAAATGTTGACCATTTTATATCATAAGGTGTATTATAATGGGATCTTCACCATATTTCTTCCCTATCTTGATGACATACTCTTAGTTGGTCCTATGATAGAAATATTGGAATAGTTAAAGTGTGAATTGTGCCGAATTTTATAGATAAAGGATCTTAATTTCACAAAGAAGATGTTAGGGAAGTAGATCAGAAGAGACATGAGTAAGGATACATTGGTCTTGTAACTATAAAAGTACATCTAGAATGTATTGGTAATATTTTCAATGAGTGGTTTTATTCCTGTAAGAACTCCCTTGGTTGAGTAATTAAATATTTTAAAAGAGAAGCAACCTAAAATGGATGAAAAAGCTAATTACTAAGATAATGATCCATTTTCATTAGTTGTGGGAAGTTTTATGTGTTCCATGCATTGTAAAAGGATTATTATCACTCATGTAGTAAGTGTGTTAGTATATTTATGGAAACTCTAGGAAAATAACATTGGGAGGTTGTTAAGTGTATCTTATGAAATCTCAAAGTCACAATAGAACTTTCAATCAATTTCAAAATAGATGATTCTCTATAATTATTTTTGAATGTTGATTTTGGTGGAGATAAAGACTCAATAAATAGCATTACTAGATTTATGTTTACTATCATAGTAACTACTTTGAGCTCGATTTCTAGGTTAAAAATAATATTTTCACAATCAATCAAAAAAATTAGTACATTTTAATTATGAAAATAGGGAATTAGTTGGAGTGGTTGAAGGGTCTTCTAGAGGAGATTAGAAGAAGTAAATAAATTAATTTTCTATACTATGACATCCAAAATGCGATTCACTTGGCCAAGAACTCATTGTTTCACACCTAGATGGATCACATTCAATTGAATTACCACTTCCACCATAAGTTCATGGAAGATTAAGTGATTAAACTATTCATGGATGGAGAGAAGTAGAATCTAGCTAATATACTAATTAATGTTATAGTGAAAGAAAGTACATAGAATTTTTGTTCTTCCTTGGGTATTGAATAATGTGAATTTTCCAAGATCTCATAACCTCTAATAGAATAAAAGAGATGAAATAAATAATGGATGTTGTGGAACTAATTATTGAACCAAATGGAAGACAAAACTGTGTAACTAGGGATCTGAAACTTATAACAGTAGTGAATGACTCTATATGATGAGAAGTGATAAGGTGAAGGATGATTCTGGATGTTATCATAAGTTTGGAAGTAATTTGGGATGTTATTAAATATTTTATTGACATAGGAAAATTGATGGGATGAATTTGAAGAATATAACTATTCAATGGATGAATTGGTTGATGAAAATTCTGTTACAATGATCATCCATAAATAGATATGGTGGGGATAATTTCTAGGTACTATAATTATTCTCACTTAATCCAATATTATATGATTATTTGGAGTGTTTTTTTGAAATATATTATTTTCTATTATATTAATGTTGTTGGTTCTTGTGTAAAATGATAATATTTTAAACTAGGTTAATCCATGTGTTCTTTCATTGTGTTATTTACTTATGTTTCTTTGTTTTTTTTTAGTTTATGTATTGTGAGTTCTTACATGTTCAAAATGTGTGTGGATAGGGTTCTTGGGATTCTTAGTTTTGGATACACCTATCCATGGAATCACGTTTTTGGACCTTTTTATTCCCTTGTTCTATAGTTTAAGTATGGATGTAACTTCTTAGTTTTGAAGGTTATGGTTATAAATTGCTACTTCTGACATAAAAATGTGAATTTATTTAATGATATAATAATTTTTATGAGTTTAATACCATGATAATTAAATTTAATTTATTAAAAATAATTTTACATGAATTTTTATGTGATGAAAATAGTGTTATAAATATTTTTATGGAAATAAGTGTGCAATAGTATGTGAAAAATATTGGTTTCATGGAATAAAAGTAAAGATAATGAATTATTTTTATAATCCATGCATGCACACATGAGATCGTTAACATGCATGGGCTTAATGGGTTACACACACACACATGTGATCAATATCAACCATGGATATCACAAGCCACACACACACATATATGATCAATATTAAGGAAATGACATATATAAGGGCCATATATGGTAAGGAAATTACTACCACAAATATATTAATTATAACATCAAGATTTACCAAGTTTCGATGCCCAAATCACATATTCAAACCAACTAGATCAAACTAACAAGCCAAGGGAGCCTAAAAAGACAAATTCATCTCAAAAGGTATTATAGAACAAGATTCAAGAAGGATATTATGACATGTTCTTAAAATCACTTAACTTTCCCAATGAAAAATTCCATCATTATTATTTAAAGATTTGGTTCATTGAATGGTCACTGTCTCTCTAGATATAATGTTGATCTATAAAAGGATTAATAATTACTCATTATATTATGAAATGATCCATATATCTAGCCATCATATCTTAGATCTATGGATAATTTTATAAAGAGGATGATATTTGATCTAAAACAAACAAAACTCACTATTTTGGATTCAACGGATCAATCCAAGCTTGATGTGCTAAAGAGTGGGGAAGGATAGAACAAAATCTATAAAAAGATAACACTTGGTTCCATTCTAGTCAATTGAGGTTTGAAACTAGTGAGGAGAATATTAAAAAAGTGTATTAGAGGAAGTTTACAGAAACACCCTTAATGACTGAACCATTTGGGAACCATTGGCTAGATGGCGGTTGATTTCCAACTAGCTGGTAGCTCTAGCCAGAAGCCTTGGCTACTAACTTAGACCCTGATTGGATAGTGGTTTCCTTCTATCTATCTGTTATATCCATGCAGAATATTGGGATACTATATTTTCCATCAGCTGTCTAGTGTAATTGTACTGGCTAGCCAGTGGAACCCATTCACTTTTTGGGATATGACCACCTCCACCGACTATCTCTTGGCTCTGTACTGGAAAGTTGATGGTAGTTGGAGCCTCCAATTCCTTCTCTTCCAACTCTCAACCCCTATAAAAATTTATCATGCATCAAAAACATCACCAAGGTATGCATAAACATAAATCAATTTACCATGTAAAAATCGAGGGTGTCATAGTGTGAAACAATTGGGTGGTCAGGATGAGTTTAGAGTAGGGATTTTTTATTGATGATTTCTTAAGAATGATGCTTTCAAGTTTCCCTATTTTCTATATTTCATTTTTTTAGTTTCCCATTTCTTGATGTACTCGGACTCTCTCTAGGGAATGTACAGTTCTAATGTGGTAGCTTAGGTAGAGTCATAGATTTACCAGATAATTTAAAAATGATAGATGAATAAATTAATAACCCATTATATGGGTTTTGTTGTTGGTGGTGATATTAAATGATTATATCATATTTATGGAAAACATGGTATGGTTAAATAGGATTTTCTAAAGAGAAAGAGTGTGAAATGTAATATTTATAATGTGGTTTAATAAATCCCTTTAGATATTATGAAATTTTTAAACTAGATTTAATGATGAGTAAATACATGATAATAGAAGCAAGATAACTAAAAGTTCCCTTAGAACTTGTCTCAAGAATATTAAAATATTAATATTATGCAACATCCTGACATGGGTGTCACACATCGGTGCCCCAAGCCAGTCGGTCACATGACATTAATTGTGTCTCCCTATACACCAGAGGCTATCGACTAGCAGTGAGGGTCTAATAATGATAATGGGGATCATATACCCTCTTTATCAAGGAATCACAACATCATAAAATAAATAAACAACAATAAAATGATACTACCAATATCCATAAAAACTATTATCACATGATGATCAAAATAGGAAATATAATATGAAACCAAAACAGTAGATTTTTCATGCCAAGTACGTGTCAAGTTTAAATTTCATAACAAAAATAAAGACAGGCTAACACTCCCAAGTGGGTCCTGACACCATTTCTGGTTCCCTCATCCATGTTCCATCCCAACTCATCCATCTAAAATGGGGATCTTTCCCTTATAATATCCTAAAAACATGATGTCTATTCGAGTACCGATCAGGTATCCCGAGTAGGGTGTGAGTAGAACTTCATAGGACACCACCAATGGACTCTAAAACAAAATCCATTCAATAACAGTGTATTCATTTGTATAAAGAATAATGTAAAATTAATAATTAAACAGTTATAACATTTCAATTATTCTTTAATTAACCACATAAACCCTCGATTTCCTGAGGACACCAGAACCCTCAAAACCTATTTCAGTCGATTCCAGATTCTGAACCATAACATATATTCAATTTACATTTCATTGTAACACATGATATTTAAATAACCATTTCATTTCAATTTTATATCACGAATAATTTGAACCATAGTTCAATGAAAAAATTTTGGTTGTAGAATGCCTTGACTAGAACTAAATGGTTATTTAAAGCAACATTATATGTCCCACAACTCTTTTACCACTATGGGATTTTGAAGAAGAAATTTGTGTCCCACACGTGTATATTAGTCAATCAAATATGATATTTTTAAGCATCAGTCCATGTCCCTCAAATATATATCAGGCAATCACACAAGTGGGATTTTAAAGTAAAAGTCTCTATCCCGCACTCATATATCAATTAAACAAATTTATCACATTTATAACATTTATCACAGTTAATCATCATTAACCCACTCATAAACATTTCACATCATGTATTCCATTATGATATATCACAATAATTCATGGTTCAATACTTTAATCACATGAAATAATATGAGAAATTAACCATTAAACCATGTTGAAATATTCAATTTATATAACCCACTAACCCATTAAGGTCATGTCAAGCATCTCATAATCCCCATTGTCAATAAATTCATATCACATTAATGGACCAATTTCAAAATCCCTATTTCCCATAAATTCCAAATTCACAAAATTACAATAATAAATTAACCAATTAATTGATCTAATTCCACTGATTGTATAATCACAATTACTCAAATAAAATTTCTCAAGTTCAACTCATCTCATATTCACATGTCATCTCAATTAATCAATTCCATGGTTCCATAAATTAATTAATCAATTAATTTATTCAGTTCAAGATTAAATTATCAAATATTCTTATTGAAATTATATAAAACATACACACAATTGGAATTCAAGGCTATGGGAATTTAATTTAGACCACCTACCTCAAGATTGATGACAAACACTCACCAATGGAAATCCCCAATTGAAGTGGGATGATCAAGAACACGATGTAGAAAAATATCTAGATCTGAAACCTAGATCCAATATAAAATGGATTATATCTATAAAAACCTATATCTAGATCCACTAAAAATAGATGAAAGAATCCCTTAAAAGGATGACAGAAATATAGGAGAGAGAGAGAGATAGTGGAAACTAATCAGGATGAGAATCTCATATAGGGAGAGGTTTAGATCATCAGTCTAGGCTATTATTTTCCAAGAATGGGGGTTGTAATTCCTTGAAATCCATTCAAGAACCTCAAAAAAATAATATAATTTGGTTTAGGTTACATCTAGGGGTTTAGGGATATAATATGGGGGTTCAAAAAAATTGAAATAAGTTTTGGGGGTTTAAAATTCTATGTGCATGGTTTCCTGTTCGAGCTACATAGTTTCTCCTAACTATGCACCAAACCATTCACCTCCTCTAAGGGGTTTTCACGGTTACTACTAATATGGAACATGGTTTGATAAACTATGTTCCAACCATGAAATTTTTCTTTGTATTGGCTTTCATGTTTTTTTGTGTAGGGTTCACAGTTTGGGAAAACCATACGTCAACTGTGTACTAGCCAAAACCCTTCCAAAATTCTCCAATTTCACCCAAAAACTCTCCAAGGTAAAACCAAACATATATAAACTTAAAAAATGAATAAGAGTACCTATAAAATATATTGAAACATCTCTAAAAAATGTTGGAATATTACAATCTCCCCACATTATAACATCTCATCCTCGAGTTATACTCCCAAGCATCTCTAATATTCTGATGTAAAAAGATCAGGCCATTGAGCCTGCATATCTGCTTCTCTCTCCCATGTTTCCACCTAAACATGACCATGTTTCCAAAATACATGAACTATCGATATGGTCTTTACCAACAATACTTTCTCACTAAGATCCAACATACATACTAGATTCTCCACAAAGGATGTATCGGTCTCAAGCTCAAAATCATCCACATCAATCAAATGGGAAGGTTCAGGGTGATACCACCAAATTTGTGACACATGACAAACCTCGTGCATAGTATTATACCTCTTTGTAAGAGACAATTGGTATTCCACCAGTCCAATTCTCTCTGAATCCTCAAATGTTCCAACAAACCTCGGTACCAACTTTCCCTCCCTCTGAATCCTATGGTGACCCAACCTAGGTGAAACCCAAAGGAATGCACGATCACCCTCTATAAACTCTAGGGTTCTTTGATGTCTATCAGCATACGACTCCTATGTTCTATGATCTATAGCCATACACTTTTGAATTAACTAAACATGATCTGATTTCTCCTACATGAGACTTAGTCCCAACAACTCGGACTCACCCGCTTCCATCCAACATAGAGGTGATCTACATGGCCTGCCATAAAGATCCGTGTATGGTTCCACCTGAATAGTCACCTAATAACTGTTTTTATAGGTGAAATCATCTAGTTATAAGTGCTTCTCCCAAGACCCACTAAAGTCTAGGATATATGTTCAAATTATATCCTCAATAACTTGTATAGTACATTTTAAATTCCCATCTATTTGTGGGTGGAATGTCATACTTACTAAAACCTATGTACCAAGAACCTTCTACAATCCCTTCCATAAGTAAGAAATAAAATGCCAGTCATAGTCTTAAACAATACTCTCTAGCACCCCATATAGATTGACTATCTCTTGAATGCACAAATATCCCAAAATGTTCCACTGATAAAGTCTCTTGTATAGTCAAGTAATGCACTACTTTTGTTAGTCAGTCCACAAACACCCAAATAACATCATTTTTATGAGGCATCCTCAGGAGACCCATCAAAAAGTCCCTGGTCACGTCATCCCACTTCCATTTTGGAATGGGAAATGGTTGTAGAAAACCTCTAGGTCATTAATGCTCAGCCTTCACTTTTTTAAAGGTGTAGCAACGTGTCCCAAACCCTGTTATCTCTTTTTTCATAACTGGATACCAAAATTATCATTTTAAGTCATTGTACATTTTGGTCACACCTGGATGCATCGCCCACTTCAAGGCCTAAAATTCATGAATTGGATCATCCAACATACTCGTAGAAACAACTACATAGCCTCAGATATAGATGATCTCATCCTCACCTATTTTCCAATCTAAAGATGAATCCCCACATTCAAGGATTTCCCTCAAGGAAAAACACTATTGATCCTCATATTGTGTGTCTCCAATCACTACTATAGATCAGACCTTTAACATCACTAGTAAAAGAACTTTATCAGCGCTACAGAAGAGTTGATAATGTAAGAAATGTTAAAGGGTTATATTTAATAGTGCTTGTAAAAAGTGTTGATAAAGTCCACCTTTATCAGTTTTTTTTTAACACTATTAAAGGGTACTTTATTTGCACTGATAAAGCATATAAATTTGTTTCCCATGCCCCCCCCCCCTGAGCACTCCCCACCCCCACCTCCTTTATCAGCTCTTCCCCCTCCCCTTTATCAGAACTTTAGATAATCCCACCTTCCCACATGCACCCCTACCTCTAATGAACTTCAAACCTGAGACATATAGCTTATACACTAGCTCCTTTTCCACTCTTATATACTATTTTATTTTACATTTTATGGTATATCTATATATTTATATATATTTCATTACATTTTTTATCCATATATTTATATATATGTTTATATGTATTTTTATATCTATGTTTATATATATATGTTTATATATATATGTTTATATACATATATTAGAATATATTGATAAATACATATCTTTTTTTCAATAAACACAGACAAATTAATATGTATATATATAAACATTATATATATATATATGTATGTAAATAATCAAAAAACTTATTTTAAATAAAATGGATATTAGTTTTTATTTTGATAAGTTTTATATATTGTGAAATGTATATTATATATAAATATGTTTAATTATTTATTTATAAAATTAAATTTTTATGTGTGAATATATAAAAAATATTTATATATTTGATTATATTTGATTATAAATAATAGTACATTGTGAAAAATAATAAATTTTTAGAGCCATAATATCAATATAAATGTAATCCCTATGAATAAATTCAGTCCCCACTAAAAAAGGGAAAAAAATACCCCCTTAAATGAGGCTTAAAATCCATCAAATGCTAAAACATTAGGGTACCCCGACTAAAAACTCAGATTTTTCGGGATTCTATGCCTTTTTGGACTCTAAAAATGTGACAGATAGTTCCCATATGTCACGAGGTCGTAGTTCTCATCACAAGCTTCGATTTGATATGTGGTAGATCCCAAACAGACACCCAGATCAAAAGTTATGGTTGTTTGAAGTTCGAGTTACGTTTTCAATTTAATTTAGATCATTTATTGATTTTTGATTTTTTTTATCTTAAAATTATTTTTAAGTGACTATTACTCAATAAAAATTATCAAATTATTAATTAAAAATATTTTTTAAATTATTTTATAATCTATTTTCACTAAATATCTTATATATTATGTGTAAATGACTATTTAGAATTATCTAAAACATATTTAAAACATATATAGTATATTTATATCAATATGAATATATTTATATATTAATATATTAATATATTAATATATTATTTTTAATAAAACATAATTTTTTCCTGAAATATATGCTTCATCAGCGCTAGTAAAAAACCACTGATAAAGACCCATTTTTATCGGCGCTTTTTTACTAGCACTGATAAAGGTGGATCCATTATCAGTACTTTTTTAAAAGTGATGATAAATATAACACTTTAACAGTGCTTTTTTATCACTGTTAAATACTTCATTTAACAGATCTTTTTCTAGCACTGCAAAATGGGGTTTTTAACAGTGCTTTTAGTTAGCATTGTTAAAACCCTAGAACTGGATAAACCCAGTTTTGTAGTAAAGAATGTGGATAAAAAAGTGTAGAATCTATTGAAACTAATATGAGAGTCATATTATCTTGGATCTACTAAACCAAAACATGAATATCATCCAGTAAGGTCATAATTTTCCACTCACTACTAGACTCTTGAGATGCCTAAGTCTGATTTTTCCTGCTTAAAGCACCAGAAACATTGTTTCCCTTCCTAAGAATATATTCTAGATCAAAGTTGAATGACTACATACACTCAACCCATCTACACTATTTTATATTCAAATCGATCATTGAAAAGATATACTTTAATCTCTTGTGATTGGTATATATAGTAAACTTTTCAACCAGTAGATAATGCCGCCAACACATGAAATCATAAACCACTACATCTAACTGAATATTGTATGTATAGTAGTTCCATTCATGTGGCCTCAACTACCAAGACCCATATTACACAACTTGATCTCCCTAAATCAACACTATTCCAAGACCGATCCTAAAATAATTACAAAATGTCATATACTCTTCACCTGGATTGGGTAGGATCAAGATCATTGTCATAGCCAAACACTTATTTAGATTATAGAAAGCATCCTCACATGTTCCAGAGCATTCAAGCTTTATCCCCTTCTTGGTCAATCCCAAAAGAGGTGATTATAATCAGGAAAAGTCTTGGATGAACCTCTGATAAAATCCTTATAATCCCAGAAAAATATGGATATCAAATACATTATTGGGTTTCTACCAAGAAACAACTTCCCAAACCTTCTCTAGGTCCACTGACACACCTTCCTCTGAGATTATGTGACCCAAGAAGTGTAACTGATCAATCAAAAACTAACACTTATATAGTTTGGAATATAATATTCTCTCTCTGTGTACTCAGGATGATGTCAAGATGTTGGGAATGATAAGCATGAGTTTTGGAGTACACCAAGATGTCATCCAGAAACTGATCCAGGTATGGGTGGAAGATTCTGTTTATCAAATCCATAAACACGACCATATAATTCATTAGCCTAAACAAAATCACAAAGAACTTATATAGTCTATACCTACTTTTGAAAGCAGTCCTCAGTATATTAGAAGGTCAAAATCTTAACTGATGATACCCTAATCTCAAGTTGATATTGGAGAAAACACAATCTCCTCTTAACTAGTCAAATAGATCTTCAATATACAGAAGAGTATATCGGTTCTTCACAGTCATCCGGTTCAACTTCGGGTAACCAACACATAAGCGCAAATTCCCATCATCCTTCTTTTCAAACAAAACAGGTGAACCAAAAGGTGACATACTCAGATGGATAAACCCCATATCCATCAACTCCTCCAGCTGATTCATGAGCTCTTGAATCTCTTTCGGTGACATTCTATATGGTGGAATATAAAATGGATCATCCCCCATCATGAGCTCAATCATAAATTCCACATATCTATCAGGTGACTGTCTGGATAAGTCCTTAGGAAACAAATCCTGGAACCTATCCACTATGGGTGGAAATACATCATGTTTTACACCCCCATTATCTAGCAACAAACTAGAAACCTGGGTGGTGATCTCCCCCAGTTTTCGATGAAATATACCTACCCAACCTACCTATATATCCCATTGTCCCTGATGAATATATTTTTTACCCTCAAGAGTGTAACAGCCCAAGATTTTATAAAAAATATTCTTTTTAATTTTATTAATGTCTTGTGTTGTACGCTACACCAAAAGGAGCTTGCACAACACGCATCCTTGACTTGCCTTGCATTACACGCAATCGCAACCTTCCTCGATAGCGTGTGTAATACGCAATACCGAGTTTCACTAAACAACGATATACTATTAAAATATTATTAAAACTAGCCGCTATGAATAGTAATAACCACTTTTAAAATTCTGTAAATCTTATTTTTTCAAAATGAACTTCATTTTTCGATTCGGAGTATCGAATTTAGCCTAAGGTGAAATTTTGGTACTTTTCGGATAACTTTCATATTCTGATGAATAGTGAAAATTACTAAATTATAATTAAAAAACAACTTTTTTAATAGAAATAATTAATAGTGATAAATTATTAATTTGAGTGGTTTTAAAGTATATTTAGAATATATTTTTACAATTTAATACAATGTTGGTCATTGGATGTAATTTCACATTTAAACCAGACATAATCAAGTGTCAATCTTTTGATAGATATTGTTTCTTAAAAACACGCTATTTGTTTTAACAGCGGGATTTAATTATAAAATTAATTAATGCAAATTCTATGATATGAATTTGGTAAAATAGACTTCATTTTTGAATTCGGAATATGAAATATATCTTAGGATGAAATTTTGGCATTGTTCTGAAAAACATCAATTTTTGATGAATAGTGAAACTACTAAGTGGTAGTTAAAAAAATTAATTTCTTCATAAATCTTAATTTTACCGCTTCTTTGAATGGAATTTCAAAAATCCGAGAGACACGGTTGATGTCAGTAAGTAAAATGTGGTTCAATGAGATGAAAATAATTTTTGGTGAATAGTAACTTTTTACTTTTTTTACCACGGTTAATAGTAAATAGGGTAACTAAGGGTAAATATGATATTACTATTACCCTAACACATATCCTAATTCTATTGGATAAGTGTAATTCGACCAAAAACAACCTTATGAATATAATATGACCATTTAGGTCCACTTGGATTAGATTATGACATTTAATATATAGTTAAAATAGTTAAAATCAAAGTTTAATAACTAAAACATTTTAATATGGGGTTATACATAAGATAAATTCGACTATAAATATTCATTAGAAAGCTAAAAAGATTTACTACATAATTATATTTTATTTATAATTTTTAGACTTTAAATAAATTAATTTATTTATGACACAACGATGATGCAGTAATTACCCTTTTAAGGAAATATTAACATAATTGATGTTATAAATGCTCAAATGAATGTAATTTGAGACTTTTTATAACTTAAACTAATTTTCTAGGTTACTATGATATATTAGTGTTGATTTAATCAACTTGGTTTGAACATATAATTCTGTTATGACTTTCACAAAAATCATATATCAAATAGTGTCAAAATTGACACAAAATAGTTTTTAAATCAAATATTATATTATTAATTTTTATTTTATTCCTAAAAATCTAGGGTTCGGCCAAATGACTTAGATAAGGATATATGTATTAATAATAAACAATTTGGGGTTCGTTTGGCATGTTATAGTAAGTGTATTAACCATATAGTGAAAGGAAACAAAAAGACACGGTAAAAGTTAAATTATTTAACTTAGAGTTAAATCTAATTGATAAGGTTAAAATAATACCCTAAACTTGTCTAAATTCTATTGGATGAGAGGATTTCGACCCATACCCACCTTAGCCTTGAAATAAATCAATTTGGAGCTAATTAAAACCGAACTTGACTTTATAATAAAATAATATTTTGAGATATTCCTAAGGTGCCCCTCTCCTCCCTTATAAAAGGACACCTCCTCCCCCTTCCTCCTCACACCAATTTGAGCACTCAAGCTCGGCCAACCTCTGCCAAAATCCCTTCTCCACTTCCCTATAATAATCCTAGAGGTCCTGGTCTTCTTCAAAGACCAATCATAGTTCCCTAAGTGGAGGATTCAAAGAAGCGTTCCAAAGAAGAGGTAATATCCATTACCGATCTTTTCAATTTCTTTCTTCTTCAACTTCTTCTTATTTAGTTGTTTCATAACAAAGTAATAACATCAGTATCACTCATATACTGATATGTTATTTTAAGTATGAAACAACCCTATTTCACCATCTATCCATCCTACGGAAAAAGAAATCACCACGCGTGCGTACGTACGGAATACCGTCTCCACGCCGTGGTGTAATCTATTTTCCACCACCACCTTACATGGATGGGTATAATGGTGTAAAGAATAAATATACATAGTTATTAAAACATCATATTGATTCTGATATATTGTATAAACCACTCCAATTCAATTCAATATTTATGGAAATGATATCATCGCTCGTGCGTACGTACGGACTACCGTCTCCACGACGCGATGAGATTCATTCTCCATGTTAACCATTTAAGAATGATTATAAAGTATATATAAAAATAATAATGAAATATATGACATTATAAAGCTACTGGATTTATTTATATATATATGTATATGTATGTCATCTACTTACTTCCATTCAAGACAATAAGGAAAGGAAAACAACGTTCATGCGTACGTACGGACTACCGTCTCCATGAACGGTGTTTTTCATTTCATTTATCTATCTATTATATATATATATATACTGAATATATATGATATATAAATCATATTTTATATTCTGGAAGTAAGTAAATCATGATATAAGTAATAATAATGTCAATAACAACAAGTCAAAACACCTACGATAAAAGAAACGATTTTACCCAAAACGCTTCTTTAACATGGAATTTACAAAAGAACGGGTAATATAATGTCATAAGTGAACCATATATGATATCATAACAATGAATATGATTCTTTAATAAGTCAATGACATTATTTAAACCATTATACAGGAGCTTCGGACACGTACAAAGCAAATCGGACCTAAGGTAAGGGAAATATCACAATCTCATTTTTATCCGAGATTGTTTATACTTTGAAAGTTACCGGGGTGTATTTTATCATCCAAATCCATGTTTCCTAAATATGTAATGTTATTTCCATCCATCTACAATGGTTTAAATCCAAATTTACCCTTCGGTGAGTTTTTAGTAAAAGATATGAAAGGAATCTTTTGTCGTTTTTCGTACGAGGTACTTTTTGACTTTTCCGACAAAAGTACGAAGAATGTTTTTTTAACTTATACGGCATGAATGGATTTTTAAAACAAAATTTCCAAGAATCTTCCTTTACAAGTTTTCAAGTTTATTTTTAATCAACTTATTTTATTTTAAAGTCATATGACATGTTATGAAAGGAAAAATGTTTTTAAAGAAGAAAGGATATTTTCCTCAAGAATGGAGTTCAAGTGTTTTATCAAAATTATTTTCCATCTAAGATAATAAAGGGTTTTGTTTTAATCCCTATTATTACATTGGTTTGATTATGTTGTGATGGAAATATTTTTATGAATTCCTTTATCTTATATGAATTGTTTTATGATGTCATGTTGTTTAAGAATCCCATTTTTATTACATGGGTTACGTTATGATGTATGGTTTATGATTATGTGGCACACATAAGAAAGGATTCATTATAAGATGGGTGGGACCTATATCTCCCTCCAATTCATTGGTTAAATATTTTATATCTCATGAGATAGATAGGTCTGGAACGGTAGGTTATACCGGTTCAGTGAAACAGGACTGAAACGAGGGTTACTCGATTCAGAAGGGACTTTGTCCACTAAGATAGTCTTGGCAATTAGTCTTGACTAACAAGAAATGATTCTCTATGATTATGTGTGTATGCCACAAAGTTTCATTTTTTAAGTTATGCTTATTGTGATTTCATTTCACTACTATGATTTATCCCATGATTATGAAATTATGCTCTCTTTTGCAGGTTATGATTTCCAAAATGTTATGTTCTTATGAATATGATGTGATTGATATTTATTTTGTTTACCCTTACTGAGCATTTGAGCTCACCCTTTTATGTTTTCTTTTCCCCAGGATATAAAGAAAGGTTTTAGGTAAAAAAAAAGGGAAGATCTTTATGGGAGATTTTGAAGATCTTTCACCAGGATTAGAAGATTACGTTCTGAGTTTCCAAATACACTAAACTATTACGATCCTTTAGTGTGTGTTATTGTTATGTACTAAGTATTCCGCAAATGTAATGTAATGTCCATGTACGTCAAGATATCGGTCTCTACAAAGAGACATAGAATTCACTCTCCTCTAGTAAAATAAATGTGGCCTCAGTATGATACTAACCATCCCATACCCAAAATTATGTCAAAGCCTAATATATCTAGAATATAAAGATCCCAAAGAAAGCAATACTCCCTAACCCTGAGAGAACACCCTTTTCACAAGTAGATGTCTCTTTACCATTCTCAAAAAGGTGTATCTATTATCATTAGCCCACTCACAAACTCTTGTGTCATACTTAAGATATTCACAAGTTGTGAGGATATAAAAGAATGAGAGGCACCAATATAAAATAAGGCAATAGATAACACATAAACTATAAGAAGAGTACCTCTAATTGTTGATGGTCCGGCCTCTTTATCCACAATTGTAGGCTGAAATGCATGAAAATTTCCTACCCCTCTTCTTTATGATGTGTTTTGAGTCCCCAGAGTTGCACTGCTCTACTTATACAGGTGCTCTTTCCCAAAAACACCATGCCAACCTCCACTACTACCATGACTAGTAAAACTCTAGCTGCCAAACTGATATAGTGTAGAAGATCCCCTTACCAAAATCTGATTCTTCCTAGATATTAAATAATTACCCATATATCATGGGTTCCTTCAGAACCTATATAAATGTCTCATACTGCTACAGGATCAGCACTCTACAGGGGGGTCGGGGGAACTAGCTATGAAAGTTACCCAACCTATTGCATTGGTGATAGGTCATTCAGGTAAGGTCTTGTTTAACTGATCCTTCCCCCTGGACACTCTATTTTCCACTTCCCTGATAAAGTTTCTTATTATGATGCTTCTTTCTCTTAGAATTCATACCTCCTAACCATCCAGCAAAAACCACATGTACTCTACCAAATTACTTTTTCAGGTTCCCCTCAGAAATCAGAGTGTGATTCACCACTTCTGAAAACATCTTCAGTCTAAATATACCCACCTGGGATATAATTTCACATTTAAACCCATTCTGAAACCACTTTTCATTAGTGTACTCATCTCATGTCAATTATATATAAAAACTCTTAAAATCTATAAAGTGACCCGCATAGTCCATAACGAACATACTTCCCTAATTCAACCTTATAAACCCAACAGATCTCTCCTACCTAAGTGTCTTAGGGTAAAAGTGCTCCAAAAACTTCTCCTAAATTTACTTCCATTTCATATTGTCTAGTTTTTTATTCTGATTCTAGATTTCCCACCAACACTTCGCCAGACCATGTAACATATAAGCTTCCATCTTGACTATTTTCTTAGCAAGAGTCTCTAAGTAGTTAATTATAGTATGGAGAGACTCAATCTAGAATTTTTCTTCCTTAGGTCCACCCTCTCTGGTGAAAGTTATCGGGTGTTAAAATTGGAACTCCCATTTCAGATCAAACATGATTTTCACAACCTTCCCTGTTTCTCTTTATATCAACTACATAAATTGAGAAAAATTCTTATATAACTTCTCTTCATCTCCCTTACTCGACATTATCAGTGCCTCTGGTTGCACTGTTGGTGGATCATTTTAAGCCAAATCCTCCTATCATCCTATTAGAAAACATCTTCATGGATGTGTATCTCTTTAATGAAAAACACACATCTTAGAAAACATAACACAACTTTAACAAAAATACGTAAGTGGTATTCCCAATAATTCATAACAGACCATTCCCCTTTTTCCTTCCACATGGTCAAAATTGAGGAACTATCATTACCCTTAACCTTCCTACATCTAGGCCATGGTTAAAAAAGGGTAAAATTATTTTGATATTTTAGGTTTCTCATTAGAAACCATTTTTTCATATCTTATATCATTTTAAATTTTCAATTTCATATCATGCACCATTTTCAGTTTAATTACACAAGGAAAAACATTTCAATTTCCACAACTTACCCAAAACCCATTTTCATGTGCATTCCTAAAAATGATGCATGTCATAATAATTATTGAGTTCCAAGAATGATTCACGCATGATAAACTCTTGATACATTATAGTACATGAGTAAAATCTCATAAAAACTCAGAAACAATAATCACATTACACATCAATTTCATCACTCGAGGTGAAATAGCATCCAACTGTAACAACAAACAATAATAACAACAGTCCTGCAAAGGCTACTTGGTTTTTACCCTCATACATGGGTTAGCTAATCCCATGAGTAATCTCTAAACCATTTTCTGACTCTTCATATTCTCCTATCTACATTTCTCAAGTAATAAGAAACAATAAAAAAGAAAATAAACCCCTTTTATTCCATTTTAAAAAGTCTCGAATTCGGTTCCACACACCAGTGCCCTGATCTGATCGATCACATGACTTTAGTCGTGCCTCCCCATACACCAGAGGCTATTGAATAGTGGGTATGGTATAATATATATCATTGGGAGACTATACCCTCTCTATCAAAGGATCATGACTATGGAAAATAAATAAACAACAACCAAATGACATAACCAATAACCAGACAAACTAGTATCACATGATAACCAAAACTGGAAATACAATATCCAACTAAAATAGTAGATATGTCATCCCAAGTACATGTCAAGTGTAAAATGCATAACCAAAATAAATATATACTAACTCTCCCAAGTAACCCCAACACCATGTTTGTTTCCCTCATCGATGCTCTGTCTCAACTTTGCCATCTAACATGGGTCTCTTTCCCTTATACTGACCTATAAACATGAATTCTATTTGGTTACCAATTAGGTAACCCAAGTAGGGTGTGATTACAACTCAGTAGGTCACCACCAATAGTTTCTAAAACAAAATCCTATTAATAACAGTGTATGTGGTTGTATAAAGAATAAAGTACAATTCATAAGTAAACAGTTAACACATTTCAATTATTCTTTAATTAACCACATAATCCCTTGGGTTCCTTAGGACACATGAACCCCCAATACCTACTTCGGCCAATGCTGGAGTCTAAACCATAACACATATTCAATTAACATTTCATTATAACACATGGTATTTCATTATTGATTTCATTTCAAATCAATATCATGTCCAATTGGAACCATAGTTCAATGCCAACATTTTGGGCCTAGAATGCCATGTCTATAACCTTGTGGGTATTTGAAGCAACAGTCCATGTCCCAAAACTCGTTTATTATTATGGCCTTTTGAATCAGTAGTCTGTGTCCCACACACATATATAATTCAATCATATATGGTCTTTTAAAGCATCATCCCTTGTCCCACACATGTTTATCAGTCAATCACACAAGTGGACTTTTGAAGCAGCAGTCTATATCCCACACTTATAAATTAATTAAAAACATATATCACATATATCACATTTGTCATAGTTAATCATCATTAACCCATTCATCAACATTTCACATCATGTATACCATTACTATTTACCACAACAATTCATGGATCAATACATTAATCACATGAAATAATATGAGCACTTCACCATTAAACCATGTTTTAATATTCAATTCATATAACCCACTAACCCATTAAGGTCAAGTCAACCATATCATAATCCCCATTTCCAGTTAATTCACATCACATTAATTGACCAATTTCACAATCCCAATTTCCCATAAATTCTACATTCACAACATTCCATTAATTAATTAACCTATTAATTAATATAATTCCAACAATTTCATAATCAAAATTACCCAAATCAAATTTCCCAAGTTCAACTCGTCTCATATTCACAAGGAAACTCAATTAATCTATTCCATGGTTTCATAAATTAATTAATTTATTTATTTATTCAATTAAAGACTAAATTTTCAAACATTACAATTAAAATTCCACAACATATACATGGAATTGTAATTTAACATTAGGGAAATTGAATTTAGACCATATACATCAATATTGATGATGAATTCTTGCCAAGGGAAATCCCTAATTAAATCGGAATGATCAAGAACACGACGGAGAACAAGATCTAGATATGAAACCTTGATCTAAGATCAAATTGATTATATATATCAAAACCTAGATATATTTCCTTTTCCAATAGAGGAAAACATCTCTTAAAAGTATGAGAGAAAGATGGGAGAGATAGGGGAAACTAATTGGGATGAGAATCTCTTACCAAGAGAGGTTCATATCATCAATACGTGATTATATTTTCCAATAAAAGAGGTTGGAATTCCTTGAAATCCATATAAGTCAGTTTAGGGTTGAGATAGGGGGTTTATGAATTTTAGATGGGGGTTCAAAAAAATTTAATATAATTTTTGGGCGTTTAAAATTCTACACGCACAGTTTCCTGCTCGAGGAACATGGTTTCCCCTAACTATGTTTCTCCTCCAAGGGGGTCTCATGGTTACTACTAAGAGGGAACACAGTTTTATAAATTGTGCTCCAACTGTGCAATCCATCTATGTCCTAGGATGCACAATTTGTTGGGACAAGGTGCACAGATTCGGAAAATCTTGCACCAACCATGCACTATCCAAAACCCTTCTATCATTCTCCAATTTCACCCAAAAACTCCCCAAGTTAAAACCCAAACAATATATACTCAAAATATGGGAAAATAGTACCATTAAAATATCTCGATACATCTCTAAAAATGCTTAGGATCCTAAATATTGGAATAATATTAATTAATAGTTAATTAATTAACTAATGGGAACTTGATGCATGTGTTCTTTTTTGATATCTAGTCCTTAGCAGTGACGGTCAAGGGTTTTATGTGATGATAGAGACAGATGAATATAAATTTATCTATCTTACCTTAGTGTGGTTTTTTGGGATTATTCTTATATTTTTATATTTGATATGTTACCCCACCTACATTGGTAGGTAAACCAACATCAAAATGTGTTGGGGGTGTTTTCTCCAACATCTATGATGATGAGGAAATGGATGTCTAACTCTTTCCTCTCATCCTATCTACCTTTTTAAATAGATAATTAGGTGTATGCTAAGCTATAATGGCTTATAGTGTAGGGTTTTTTTTCTAACTGGGATATGACAACTCTCAGTTTACAATAAATTTATGTGCAACAAGTAATGGATTGAGGTATAGTAAATACTTATATTTAGTCATGGTGGATCTGACTCTCCACAAGTGTACATGTATGGGCTATAATGGATTGAGGTATAATGAATTTAAATAGGTTATAGTGGCTTCTATACATACACTTGGTTATAGATGATATGGTTATGATGATGATATAGATATGTAGATTGATTTCAACATGATATGTTGGGCCTTGTAAGGGACTGAGGTAGGTAGGATAAATGCCTAACTCACATCATGGATTACTTACTTATGGAAGGGATGAGAACAAGATGTGTGGAATTAGGTGTAACAGTGATAAAATAGTGGAGAAGTGGAAGTGGGGTACTTTAATTTATATATTATGATTTTGATATAGAATGGTTTACTTATATGCATTATTTGGTGAGTATTCCATAGTGAGTATGGGGAAACTAATATTACCGATTTAGGAAATGAGTTAGTTTAATTTTCTTATTCACTAGGATTTAGTATGATTATTTCACGTTTTTCATGATAGATTTTAGGGAGGATCCTTTTGAGTATACATATTATTCTCACCTGACATATATAACTATTTTTACGGTCAGTAGGAATGGGTTAGTGATCGGGTAGGACATTACTATCTTAGAGGAGTTATTGAGCAGCTATTATGAGTTACTATATTTTATTATCATTTCCTAGTCTTAAAATTTGTACTTACAGTTTTTTTATTTTATGTGTAAAATTATATATATTGGGATTTATTTTGGTTTTTGCATGGTGTTGTTTGGTAGTTTATCCATATTATCTGTTACTACATAAACTATATAGAGGGTAATTCCTCCCATATAGATGATTTATATACCCTCAATTTTAGTCTCTAAACCATGGCCAATTATAGATGGTATACAGACATCATTATCTCTATTATTTCATTTTCAACCTAGGTGGGGTATCATTATAGGGAGGGGGTCATGAAAAGGGTTTTCTAAAATTAGGGTTTTTGGTTTCTAGTGATGGTGAACTTTCTCTTATGACCTAATCATGTGGTATTTATCAAAGGGGAAATAATCACACCAGTTGAGGTAGGCATATCCATTTCATTCCTTTAATTTAGTAGATCCTTGATTATTGTCTTTTGAAAAATATTTTCCCTAGATAAAGAAATATAATACAGAGGACTAATAATGGTTTCATCAAGAATCCCCATTAAAAGGGAAGCTTTATAATTTAAATTTATCTTCATCCTAAGCTTAAAATGAATCCCTGTTTCAGTTTGATAAAATTTAAATGATGATTTTTATCATAGAGAATGATTTATATATGGTTTTTTAAAACCAAAAATGATTTATAAAGTGGGTGTTTAATTATTTAGTGAGTTTTCTTTATTTTTAAAGGGTGTATTTGATATATGGAAATTATTAATTAAATTATTAATTAAATAAGGTTATATTTTAATGTTATTAATGTGTTATTTGGATTCTACATTGATTTTCAAATTGGATTTCAGAATGTTTTAAAGGTGTATGGTTATCAAATTAGAATCAAAGGCATGTTTTGAACTTTGTATAAAATTAATTTCAAAGTTTATAAGTTTTACCCATGTAATTCCCCATTGTTTACATATTTTTCATATTTGGTAATATTGGGAGATGATTAGATTATTGATTTATTCTTATACATTTGGGAAGGGGCACTTTTTTAATGATTGTTGGAGGTGGGATAGAAAGTTTTTTTGATACTTTTATTTTCATTTCACTGTGGTTTAGTTATTGTTGGGTGATAAATGTGATCCACCTCTTTTATCTATTTCCTCAAGTAAATGGGGGTAACTTATTGGGAAATCAAGATATGTGTGTTGTGCTAGTTGATATTATTCACTTTCTAGTAAACCATAGCTTAGGTTTTCCTAGACTATTGGGGTGTATAACCAAAGAGGCTAGTTGAGAGATTCTTGGAAAGTGAGAGTAGGAACATGAGACCTATAGTCATTTGGTTCCACCTAATCAGATATAATTATTCTATCATTAGTCCTTAAGTGATTCCCCATGATGAATATTATATTTTACACTTATGTTATTATTTATTTGATATATAAACTACTAGATTTTAATGTATTATTTATACCTTTGATTTTATGGTTCATTTATCAAAAGTAATTACTGATATAAATTTTTTATTTATATTATTTATCATGATCTCTCTCTTAATTTTACATAGTGTTACTTTCATATTTTTGTTTGTTTTTTATTATATTTTTGAGAATGGGTAAAGGGTTTTAAAAAAATATTTTTTTTGTTTCTAAATTATATTTTTAGGATGAAAATACTTTAAAACATATACTTGGCCTATTGGAATGGAAAAATAATGGATTTAAAAAATTAAATTAAGAAGGTTTTTTGGTTTTCAAAATAAACTATTTTGAGAAAGGAACTTTTATGTGGTGTTTGTTTTCATGCTATGTAAAAGTAAAGATAACTATTTCTTACTCCTTACTTTCAAACTAGAATTCTTGGTTTCTATTATAAAAGTAATAATATGGATTTTTGGTGGTATCCGACTAGGCATTAGCTCACACCCTACATACTCACATTGGTGGTTATATAGCCTCTATGTTTTATACTAGTAAAAAGGTTACAAATTTTTTTTGGGTTGCACTACTCTCTTGGGGATAGTGGGTATTTATGGATTCATGATGGTGACTTGGATTCATATAGTGATACTTTGGTTAGAATGTTGTAATCATTGTGTTATTTTTGGGGCTTGTTGTATATCTACCTCTGTAACCATATTGTGTTTTTTTTATCCCATTATACCTTTTGAATCATGTTTAAAATGAGTTTTCATTTTTTTTGTTAATGTCTTTGTTATAGTTTTATGTTATCTCCCATGTTAATATGTGTTTAGTTGGATGATATTTGAAAATTAGTTATTTGGTTTATCATGAGTGTTCAATATCTAAATATTCCATGTTAGATTCTTTGTAGGACTTTTTTTATGGTTAATTGATATAGAGGGTGAAAATAATTCTCAAATGGTTATTTTTTTTATTCCCTCGGCTCTTGTCACTAAATCATGGTGATTTGGAACATGCTTCAGGCCTTATGGAAGAGCGTTCTAGATGAAGTGTCGAGTTAACCCAATATTATTCATTACAAGTCTTTTAAAAATAATTAATATAATAATAAATTATGTTACGGGTTATTTAAAACATGGGTTTTTTAATCTATAAAAACATTTCTGAATTAAAAATTTATTCATATTCTGATTTTGGTGGTTATAAAGTAGATAGATAGATCATAAGTGGAATGTGTCGCTTTCTTGGAAAAATTTTGTTTTATTGGATTTTTGAGAAATAGTTTACAGTTTATTTATTTAATTTTAAAGAAGAATATATATATGTCATAATTTTTATTCTCAAACCTTATGGAATATCAATCTTTAATAGAATGTCATGTTTATTTTGAAAATTTTCCTATTTATGTGATAATTTATCTATTATTTCACTTTCAAAGAACCATTTACATCACTAAATAAAAAATCATATTGAAGTTAGATATCATTTTATTAGTGACCATGTTCAAAAATATGAAATCTATTTGGAATATGTTCTAAATGATGATCAATTAGAAGGTATATTTACTAAACCACAAGAGTCAACTAAGTTTGAGAAAAGTAAATATTAAATTATAATGATGGAAGTTTAAAATAAAAATTTTAAATACATATGTTAATGTTTTTTTATTGCCAACATGTGACCATACTGAGTTGAGGATCTTTCTTAAAGGGTAAAATAATTCCACCTATAGAATATTATTTAATGTATACTCTATTAGTCTAGAATTTATTATTTTTGTATCATGATTCTATCTCTAGTCAGAAAGTAAGTTTAATATTCTTATATTTTTTGGTTTAATAACATACACATGAATCTATCTTAGTTTTTGGTATGTATGAAAATATAATTCATTTTTTGGTTTACAGGTGTGTTTAATCATTGTTGGATAATTTTATTATTCCTTAAATATCTTCACATACTTTCATGGATCCAGGTTTTTATAAAGTATTTTCCAAGATTATTTATCACTATTGTGTCCAAGAGGTTTTTAAATTCATCATGCAATAGATTTTAAATTTTCACACACTCTGGTAAAGATCTGAATTGGATAAAATATTAAATTATGGGGTAGTTTCACATATTTTTCTATCTCCCTATTTATTTTTTATTATTTTTAGTTTAATTGGTATATAGTTTTATAATTCATAATTATAGGGGAGATATTTTTAAATTTGAAATATGTTTTTATACATGCTGAAGTAATTGATCATCATATATTTCCAAAAAAGGAATAAATGTTTTGGGTTACAAAAAATTGTTACAAAATGGGGGAGATATGTTTTAATATTTCATTCCAATTTTTATAATTTTGATAATTTCGAAAGGGGGATAAATTTTTGAAATAATATTTGGTTTTGTAATTATCAAAAAGTGGGATAATGTTGAGTGAATCCTTTTCACATTATGAATTTATGTTTTGATAATTACAAAATTCTCATTTTATTCACTCTAATATTAGTTATGAAGCTTAGACTTCTTAAGAAAAGAATATTGATTTTGTTTATAGATTATTTAGTTTTTATTCACTATTTTTATGTATCTTATATACTAATCATGGATAAAAAAATCCATCTATTTATGTGTTAGGTTATAACATATATGACAAAAAATTTCTAAGTGACAAATGAATCATACACAAAAGGAATATGACTCATCAAAATAATATGACTCATACATGGAAGGAATGGGAATATGACTCATATGAAAAGTCATATGACTCTTACAAATTTTTAAATAACTCATAAGTATGTTTACTTGAAAATTTCTAAGTGTTGAATGAATCATACATAGGTAAAAATGAATCTTACAATAAGAAAAATTGACTCGTATATTGACCAAAAATTTCTCTAATCATAATATGACTCTTATAAAACTTAGGAAATGACATAAATAAAAAAAAAATAGAATGAACCATAAACACCTTAGGAAATAACTCATATGTTTCATATGGAATGACTCATATGAAAAATTAATGTTTACATATTTATACTTATAGGATGATCCTTACCTGGATTTCATCCTTACGGGATGATTCTTATGAAAATATTCCATATGTTTTTTAAAATCATCCTTAATTATGAAATGATTCTTAAATAAATATTGATTCTTACAAAATTATTCATGCTTAATGGATGACCCTTATTAAAATTTCAAACTTATGTAATGATGCTTATGTGATACATACTTATGGTTGAAATGATCCTTACATAAACCCATATTTATAAGAAGATGACGCTGGAAAAAATATATTATTACAGATAAAATGAGGTTTACACAAACTTACCCTTACATGGAAATTTTTCCTATGTGAAAATATTCATGTTTAAAGATATGATTACGTAAAAACCCTTACCTAGTTCAATATTATTTTAAATAACTCATCTGAAACATCACTCTTACGTATAATGAATCTTAAATTATTTTTTATGTTTCAACAATTTGATTTTAGAAAACTCAAAATATTTTCTATTTTTATTATCTTTCTATATTTTCATATAATTCATGTTTATAAAAATTGTTTTATTTTTTTTAATTATTCCATAATTGTTTAATATTTATTTAAATTCTAGGAAAAATATTTGAGAATATTTTATATATAATTAAATTAAAATTCAAGGGAAAATGAGTTTCATTTTTATATTGCATTCTTGGAATTTATGAGATTCAAATCTAAAGTGTTTTAAATATGAATAATTTTTCTCACATGTTTTTAGTGACTATTCCAAGGAATTTATTATGTTAATTGTATATATTGTTGATGTTGGCTCTAAATATAAATTATTTTTTTATCATTTAAATAGAAAAGTGTGGCTCCATGGGAAAAGATAAACTACAACGACTATGCATGTAAGTATAATTTTTGAAATTTTTTGTGCATGAAGGAACTCTATATATATATATTTTGATACACAAATTCAAGGGTGGATATCAAATATCAACACTATTGTAAGTCATTTTTTCTTCCGAAGTTATCCTTATTGCCTTAACATTCATAAATTCTTTTTCTACTTGGTTTCTGTTGTACCAAATTCTTTCTATATTTTTTGTTTTTTGTGTTTTTTTGTTTATGATTTTTCATTCAAAATAACGACATTAGTGCCAAGTTATACCTACCATTCAAAAGGTGCATCTAGTTATGCCTTAGTCCAGTAAAATATAGGGGTTTTTAGTTGATCCTTGGTATAAAAAAAGGAAAGGATGGTTCTTCCTTTACATCAGAAGGAAGGTTTTGGGTTGTTCATATAGGTGTGAAAAAATTAAAGTTTAGTGTTTTTCATCTTTTGGTAAAAAAGGAAGTTGAATTGGTTTTTGAATCCATCTATAAAAAAGGTAGTTGTGTTGGGTTATAACACCATGTATGAAAATTTTAGTTGTAATAGAGTGTGAATCCCCTTCAAAAGTTAGCCCACTTTTTATAGTAGGATTCATACTATCATGTTGAGAGTGTAAATAGTAGACATGTTATCACTTTGATCATAACTACTATAAAAATAATTTTTCGTATTTTATTTTCCACTAAAAATTAAATTAAATTTGATAAGTATCCCCCCTATTGACCAATTAATTATCTTACCATCTGGAATAAACATTTTTTTGATCATGTAATGATTGGGGCTCAACCAACATGGTATTTTTCCTCTCATATAAAGAGTATGAAATCTAGTCCCTCAATTGAGATACATTGGGAATTGTTCCACCTCACCTAGATAGTATATATGATGTGCTTATCTATTTTGATGAGGCAAATGTGATGTGTTCATATATAAATATAAATGACATGTGATGTATTCATTATCTAGATAGTCTACACTTGAAGATTAAATAATGTATGAATTGGCTATATGGGATTAGTATACTCTATTACCTATGGCCACTTTATTTCTTAGAAAAAGGGAATGTTAAAGGAACCCAAGGCATAGAGGAAGTGGAGGAGACATATTTTTAAATCTTGGGTTCAGATTCATGTTAAAAAACATTGAATCCACAAAACCCATTGCCTTTATTTCTTAAAGGATCATGAGAAATTCAATTTAAACACATTGAACAAAAGTGAATAAAACTATAAATGGTACCAAGTTCGTTTGAAGTATCTGATTTGATTAACTCGTCATTAGAATATCGTGGATCAAATTCACCAAACTATGCATCCTATAAATCTTCTACATGTTCAACACGTCTCTTGGATCATCATTCTTCACTCCTCAATTGATATCATGGGAAATCAAAGAGCTTTACGATGTCCCTTTGATCGCTTAAAGAACATGGACTAAATCAAGAAATATAGATCCATCCATCCTTTTTATTCCTTTAGTTTCTCACTTTACATCTTTATAGATAAGGTTATAGAACTCAAAATTTCATCCAAATGATGGAGTTCATTATTCTTGAGTGTAAAATTCACTTATATACTTACGCTATACTTTCAAAAATTTCACTTTGGTCCCTAGAAAGTTATAACCAATATTTTAGACCCTTGTGCACACTTGTGATTTAATTAAACATGTCATAAATGTCATGAAAATTTTATTACTCCATTATAACACTTTAAAATGTTAGGTGATAAAGTATGAACCATTAACTAATCTCTCTCCACCCTTAATAATTTAAAAAACCTTGAACATACTATATCTATTCGAAAAATTGTATCTTCTCTTATTCACTATTATTATCAAACAATTTATGAATACCTTTAGTAATAAATTCAATCATCATTATTCAAAATATGATTAATATAGTTGAATTATTTTTTACTTGTGATCATTCACACTCAGACGTTCACTAGTCCCTGCACGTGGGTCCCACTTTTTCATAAACTCATATTCTTCAAATATGTGGAACTTGTGGATACACTTAGTATATGAACCTCTAGGTTATTATCTCAATAGAAATGAGTCCAAATGATAGAATAAGAGTGGATTCTAGAAACCAGTCATAGATCCTAAGGATATAAGTAACTCCATAGCTATGACTACCTCCTACGAACAAGATCTATGTAATAAAATTTCTTTTTGTAGTAATATATCCTAAAGAAGGATACATA
Organism: Viscum album; assembly: GCA_963277665.1. NCBI lineage: Eukaryota > Viridiplantae > Streptophyta > Magnoliopsida > Santalales > Viscaceae > Viscum > Viscum album. The sequence continues at coordinate 818,451,713 of OY728162.1, forward strand.
CTTGTGTCATAGTCCTTATAATGATTTATATATTCTGTGAACTTACTGGATGGACTAACCTTCTTGTACTATAGTCTTATATTTAATGAAGGTATTACCATCCCTATCAACGTGGGCCTATCCTGGTTAACCTAGGCCCATGAGATATCTCTTCCTAAACTCATAAGATAAAAATTATATCTTGGTCATTCAACCAATGTCATACCACCAATGAATCACCCAACACAACCTACCTCGCCATGACTTTAATGTTTTGTATTGTTATTTACATCCAAGTAAGAGATAAAATAGTACACATTGATAATGATCTCATGTCGAGAAACCAATAAACATGTTCATAGATAGGAACAACCAATGAAACCAAAAACATGTGGTGTTACTATTGGTATTCCAGTACTTATGATCTCATCTACTTGAGATCACCAAGTGTCAACTTAAAGAGAATAATTTTCAATGCCTATGAGACCCCAAAACCTAATATTAAGATATCATTTGCATCCTTTCAAATGATGTATCTATCCAATAGTACATGTATTTAAGATTATCATCATAGTATCTTGAGGTTATCATTATAGTTGGGAACTTCTATAACATTTTTATATGATATGTAATCTAAGGAAATTGCCTTATAAATAATGGATATAGAAGTATCAACACAATTATGGTAAGAATTTCCATGACCCGACCCTAACTAGGGCTTGAGCCACAACTACCCCCAAGCCCACCTCCATAGGCCAGGGGATGGCGACCAGCGCCAAAGTCATAACTAACATGGGTAGGCCTTTTCCTAAGTACCTCTATGAACACACACAACTATCTCAATGCATAATTGTAGATGAATAATAATAAAATATGAAAAATACTATGGTAACAACCATGCATGTAAAACCTCTAGACAGTATAAGAGTACAGTAGTGTAGATTAAAAAGTAAAGGGGAAAATACATGCCCAACTAGAAAGATATTTCAACCTGACAAAAATAGAAATTAAAACACTTAGAGATCCAAACTCTTGATCTCCAATCTCTGGCCACCATACATGGTTCAAAGTACCAAGTATCCCTAAGCTTCTATGTAGTCACCTACAACCTATAGGTCATCTTCATATGACACAAAACGTGTGTGAAAATCCTATATAGGGGTGAGTATATTCATACATATTAAGACACCCTGAAAACTAAAGGGTGGGAAGTAAGAGATAAAATAGGAATAGAAAGACAGTAGGTAGTGAAAAAGATGCATCTTAACCTAAAAAAAGAGAAAGATTAATCTCATCCAAACATAAGGGGCTCAACATGGTGTGTATATGGACTGTACATCGAGTATTTTACACCCATATTAGGAGAGTAAAGTCATCCAACCATAATAATCTAAACACAGAAAGCACATGACATACCCCAAGTTTATTTGTATCTCTAGTACCCCCGGTTTGAGGTATGTAGCCTTTTTAATGCCTTTTTATGTGTTTAAATTGCTTGCAATGAGTTGGGAAGAGGTTGGGAGAGTTTGGAATGATTTTGAATAAGTTTGGATTATTTTATAAGGGCACACGGTTTGAGCACGGTTAGGGAAAATCATGTGGGTTCTCTAAAAAACCATGCAGAGGGAGACAGTGGGCTTCGCGCAGCCTGTTCATGGTTTTTCAAACCGTGTGAGGCAACCATGAGGACCCTTGATCTCGATACAGTGGCATGCTCATGGTTAGCGCATGGTTTTCCAAACCGTGTGGATAAACCATACGACCGCTTAAAGATGGGGTTTTTAAGTTCAGGCTCCCTCGGGGGTGCCTCATTTCACTCCAAATTTTCTTCCACTCGAGCCTCACTTTGGATTTTCAGTTCTCAAGGGTTATAGGGGCTCTTTTACTCGTTTTGGAAGAGATTTGAAGAGGTTTCAAGGTGGTTTGAAGGTGGTTTCTCCCAGGTAAGCCTCTCCTCTGGGTCCCTCTTTGGTTTTCTCTAGGTCTTCTCTTCCCTCTCTCTAGGTTTTCTAGATCTAAATCTGTTTCATGTAGATCTAGTGTTGGGGTTTCCTTGGGTGTTAATTTTAAGGATTTTTGATGTTAGGGAAGGGGATCTAGATTAGTTTCGGTGGTTCTTTCGCCGGATTTGGTGTGTGGTTTCTTGTGGGTCGATTTCGCCAGAACCCTAAAGGTAGGTGGATTCCCTCTCAACTCCACTTTTCTAGAACTTGAAGATTGGTTAAAATTAATTTTTTTTGCTCAAAATTATTTTTTTTATGTGAAATTTATTGGGAATCCCTTTGGTGGTGTTTTGGGGATTTTTGGGAAGAAAGGGGTTTTTGGGTAAAATGCTCTTACTGTGATTTTAAAATGGAGATATTAAAATGGGTTGTTTTGTTGAATTAATTAAGATGGCTTGTGAAATAGTTTTTCAATAAAGGGTGTTGTTTTATTGAAATGGGAATTGGCATGTAGAAATGGTGGAAGGGTGTTTTCAATAAATTTTTGATTTATTGAAGTGGTTTGACAAGTAATTGAAATGGTTAATTACATATTTTGGTGACCTTGGTGGGCTATATGCTTGGTTATGGCTTTTTTGAATGTTGTGTGTAAGTGGACAGGAAGTGCCACTATAATAAAGGGATGGGTATTGGACGTAAGGGCCACCATCAATGGTAAGTGGACAGGAAGTGCCACTAAATTTGGGAAGGAAGAAACAGGTTGGACAGAAGTGGCGCCGTGATTGTTATACCAGTATTGGGTTGTGGAACCTTGTGTGGTACATTTCATTACTAGATGGAAATTTTTGAACAAATTTTAAATGATGAAATGTCTTATGGAATGTTTTTTTGGCATTCCCTTGGTTTTCTAGGCTTGATAAGTGTATGTTCGGCCTATAGTAATGGTTTCACTTGTGATTATTTTATATAAACTACTTTATATTAGTGTGATAATGGTTTTATTCTTGTGGCGTGTGTAGGGAAGTCATTTAGGGAAGCCCTACTGAGTAGTTGTACTCACCCCATGCTTTTCCACTTTGGTGTCTTTGCAGATGTCTTGTACCGTGACGTGGGAAAAGGTAAGGCATCACCCTCCTTTAGTAGTTCATTGTGATGTCTTGGTGGATCTTGGATCTTGGAGCTTGGTGTGGAGATGTGGTGGTTTCATGGCTTGTGGTGTTTTGTTGTTTAGTTTCCTCTTTGTACTATGATGTTTTGTGGACATGTCTAGTTGAATGGTTTGGGAGTTTGTGATGGAATTGTTAGTATCACATGGTTGGGTTTGAAAGCGCATGCATCTTTAGTTGCTAGTTGGTTGAGTTAGGTTGTCTTCTTATGGGAAAATATTTACCCATTATTCCTTGAAGCCCTCGGCATTTATTTCCAGCCTTTGGTTCCTTTGGAACACTGCTTAAGGCCATGTAACCCTCATCGCCTCCTCAAGCCAATGAGGTTGGGGCGGGGTGTTACAAGTGGTATCAGCTTGTTCGGTCCTTTGGAATTGATTCCCAGATTTGGAGTTGACATTCGTTGTGGTATATTCCTCGAGTTGGGATGGTATCAAGGCATAAGAATGTTGGAACTTGGAATGTATAGAATAAAAGGATGTAGCTAACCCTTTTATGCTGAACTTCAAGTTACCAGGGAGCTGGGTACATAAGTGTTTTGGAGATACTTATAGGCATTGGAAATCTCATTGTCATGGGTGTAGCCAATGAGATGTGCATGACACATATGGTAGAAATGACTTCCCTCTAGGATGCATATTTCATTAGGCATAATGATTTATGGCATGAATTGAGAAATGGTTTTTCAGATGTGTGAAATTGTAATGTGAATAAATTTGGTATTTTGAAAATGGTTTGGTTTTCAAAAATGGTGAAACATGGAAAATGTGGAAAGGTGGAAAACCTCATTGTGATAGTGTTCTGTAATGGGAATTGAAATGGGAATTCTTGATGTATATGGAAATGAGACTCAAGGTTGTTTGTTTTCTGTTTATATAAATGGCACCGGGTATGCGTTGTTGAGACCAGCTGGAAGTGGCCAATGAGAATGTGGTTTCACCTGAGCCCCAGGTGAACTAGAAGTTAGCCCAGATCATAGCACAAGCTTTCCAAGCTGTGGGAAGTGTGAATAGAGAGGAATATCCAAATCATGTTGATTATGAGGATCAGTTTCAAAAGAAGGATCCATCAGTATTTAGGGGTGATTCGGACCCAGAAAGGGCATAGGCGTGGCTGTCTAGAATGAACTGAATTTTCAAATTCTTGGGGATGGCAGTATAGCTGAAAGTAAATCTAGCAACGTATAAGCTAGAGTATCTTTCTCTTTAATGGTGGGAGTTGGTATTCTAGGCGGGAACGGACCAGGGTATGATGTGGGAAGGCTTTTAATAATTGTTTAATAAACAATTCTACCCACATAAATTCAGAATTCAGTGCACAACTAATTCTTTTAGTCTGAAGCAAGAGAATATGTTTGTGACAGAGTATGCAGCTAAGTTTATGAGGTTAGTGTGGTTTGCACCTGAGGTGGCGTGTAGAACATTGTTGAATTCAACGATTTTAGAAGCGGGGTTAAGGCAAGAGATCCGTTCAAAAATAGCAGTGTTGTGTATCGGTGATTACACAGAGATTGTGAATCAAGCATCTGTGACTGGGCGGGGTCTGTTAGGAGCTTCGGGCGGAGGAATCATGGTGGTACCCATGGGGAATAGTGGGAACTCTAACGTTGGGTTCAAAAGGAGGAGGGTAATTTATTCCCATGGCGGGATTATGGCACATAATACAGCAGTAGGATCAGTAAATCTTCCTTAGAATCCCCAGAGAAAACCAGGATGTTTTCAGTGTGGCTCTACAGCACACATCAAGTGGGACTGTACGGAACAACCTCTAGCATGTAACAATTGCAAGCAGATGGGGCATCTTCATCTATATTTTAGGAATGCTCCGAGGTCAGGTGCGCATGACACTCCTCAGGGATCGTAGATTTCGTATGCTTTGATGGGATGGGGACAGCAGCATACCCCTCGTCAGCATTTTGAAACATCAAACTCCTCTCGGTCAAATAGAGTGTCGAGCCTCATTGTGTAGAGCATGTTGTATCATTGTGGGTGAGGTTTAGCTAATGTGGAATTTCTCATTGCTTGAGATGGATGGGTATGATGTAATCCTGGGAATAGATTGGTCGGTGGTGTTTAAATCCCATATCGACTGTAATGTGAAAACAATGGATTTTACGACACACGATGGTGTTAGACATCTCTTTAGAGGAGAAAGGCATGAAAGTTAGGGAGAAATGGGTTTGTTGGAACAAGCAGTGGTCACAATATCGTATTAGTTGGCGGTGTGTCATTGGAATTGGTATAGGGTGTTGAGCAGAGTGTTCTTCTGGCAGTGGTGGATCAGTTCATGGATGTTTTTCCCAAATAATTCTCTGGGTTACCTCCTATAAGAGAAGTGGAGTTTAAGATTGATCTCCTTCTGGGGACTAGTCCTATCTCACTTCCGTCTAACCAAATGGAACCTACTGAATATCGGGAATCACAATTCTAGTTGGATGAGTTACAAAACAATGGGTTTATCCATCCTATCACATCTTTATGGGTAGCGTCGGTGTTGTTTGTGAAAAAGGCGGATGGAACTTTGAGACTCAATGTTGATTATCATAGACTTAACAAAGTTACGATAAATAACATATATCCACTTCCACAAATTGATGATTTGTTCGACCAGTTTAGGGGAGCCCATTGGTTCTCCAAGATCGACCTGAGGTTGGGATATCATCAATTGCAGGTGAGGAAGGATGATATTCCTAAAACAGCTTTCAGAAGTAGATATGGCCATTATGAATATGTGGTTATTCCCTTTGGTATAACGAATGTTCCATCGGTGTTCATGGCATTGATGAATCGGATATTTCAGAGATATCTGGATTCATTTGGGTTGGTGTTTGTAGATGATATTTTGGTGTATTCAAAGACAAGGGTGGACCGTGAGCAGCACTTGGTGAAATTTCTGGGGATCTTGAGCGATCATCGGTTGTATGCCAAATTTTTAAAGTGTGACTTTTGGATAAAGGAAGTCCGTTTTCTTGGCCATGTGATTTCTGAATGGGGTGTTTCAGTGGGTCCAGAAAAGATAGAGATTGTTATCTCGTGGAAACCACCAATGAATGTGTCTGAGGTATGGATTTTCTTTGGTCTGGCTGGGTATTATCGGTGTTTTTTTCATGATTTTTCACATTTGGATTCTCCGATGAAAGTTTTAACAAGAAATAATGATCCATTCCAGTGGAATGAATAGTGGAAATAGTGTTTTGAAGAGCTAAAGGGTCGCCTTACATCATCACCAATCTTGGTTTTTCCAGAACTAGGAAAAGGGTACGTGGTGTATTACGATGCATCGGGATCAGGTTTGGGGTGCGTTCTCATTAAAAGGAATCATGTGGTTGTGTATGGCTCACAGCAGTTGAGGGTTCATTAGAAGAACTACCCAACTCATGATTGTTAATTGTCAGTAGTGGTCCATGCTTTGAAATTGTGGCGTCATTATCTCTTCGGTGAGAAATTCACGGTATATACAGATCATATGATCATGAAGCACATTTTCTCACAAAGGGATTTGAACTTGAGGCAAAGGAGAAGGATGGAATATCTCCATATGATTTATTTTGACTTGATGTACACACCGGGTAAGGTAAATTTGGTGGCGGATGCATTAAGTATAAAATCATATGCTCATGTGGTGAAACAAGCATCAGACCAGTGGAAGTTGATGTCAGTTATAGCTGAAATGCGGTTTGAATGTGAGGAACAGGGCAATAGAGCGGTCTTATTTCTAGTTTTTTTGATTCATGAGTTGGATGGTCTGGTTAAAGAGGCACAAATATCTAATTCTGAGTGTGTGACCATGAATTCGAAACTCAATGGTGGGGTGACCATTGAGGGTTGGAAACTGAATGGGAGTTAAGTTTTGTGCTTTAGAGATTATTGTACCTATGGCTTGCCAATGACAACTCCTTCATGCTTACCACCATTCAATATGGGTTGTACATCTAGGTGCACATAAGATGTATAAGGCGTTGAAGACACAGTTTTGGTGGAGTGGCATGAAAAGAAAGGTGGCTGAGTTCGTCTCACGGTGCTTAACTTGTCAGCAGGTTAAACTAGAGAATTAGTGACCAACAAAAATGTTGCAGTATTTACCTATCCTTGTATGTAAATGGGAACAGATAGCGGTGGATTTTTTATAGGTCTACCAAGAATGGTTTGGAAACATGATTCCATATGGGTTATAGTGGATCAGCTTACCAAGTTGTCCCATTTCATCCTTATTTGTGAAACTCATATGATGAAGGATCTATCAAAAATCTATGTCCGAGAAGTGGTAAAGAGGCATGGTGTACCAGTTTAAATAGTCTCATATAGAGATCCGAGGTTCACATCTTATTTCTGGAAATCTTTAGAGTGAGATCTTGGAACCCAGTTGACTATGACCACGGTGTACCATCCTCAGACGGATGGGAAATCCGAGTGGATGATACAAACATTGGAAGACATGTTGCGGTCATGTGTAATGGATTTTGTTGGCTCATGGGAGGATCATATACCCTTGGTGGAGTTCTCACACAATAACAGCTATCAGGCCTCGATATACATGGCATCGTTTGAATCATTGTATGGGTGTCCTTGTCGTTCTCCACTATGCTAGGTGGAAACAGGTGAAACTTCACTAGTTGGCCAAGCCTTGTCCAAGAAACAACGGAGAAGATATAGTTGATCAGAAAGAGGACGGAGACGACTCAGAGTCATCATAAATCTTATGCATATCATGTACAAGACCATTGTCATTCACTGTGGGTGATCATGTCTTCTTGAGGATATCTCCAAGGCTTGGACATCGTCGTTTTGGGAAGTAGGGCAAGTTATCTCCTAGATACATTGGACATTTTGAGATACTGGAATGGGTCAGAGAGGTGGTATATCAGTTGGTATTTCCACCACGGTTCAGTTCGGTGCATAATATGTTCCATTTATCACAGTTGAAAAAGTATCGTCCATATCGTGACCGTGTGCTTCATTGGGATCATGTTGAGCTAGAGCTGGATGCTTCGTTGGTGCACGTGCCAATGCGGGTTGTGCATATGCAAGAGAAAGTCTTGAGGGGTAAAAGCATCGGTCTAGTTTGGGTTTTTTGGAAGCATGTCCATATCTAAGAGGAGACTTGGTAATAGGAGAAAGATATGGTCGAGCAATGGCCTGAGCTCTTTCGGCAAAGGGTGGGTTCACTACTTTCTAAGGACAGAATGTCCAATGGTGGGGAGAATGTAGTACCCCCGGTTTGAGGTATTTAGCCTTTTTATGCGTATTTGTGTGTTTAAAGTTCTTGGGATGAGTTGGTAAGTTGTTGGGAGAGTTTGGAATGATTTTGAATAAGTTTGGAGGCTTTTCTAGGGGCGCACGGTTTGAGCACAGTTAGGGAAAACTGTGTGGGTTCTCCAGGAAACCGTGAAGGGGAGATAGTGGGCTTCGCATGGCCTGCGCCCAATTTTCCAAACCATGCGAGGCAACCATGTGGACCCTTGCTCTCGATACAGTGGCATGCACATGGTTAGCGCATGGTTTTCCAAACCATGTGGGCTAACCGTGCGGCCACTTAATGATGGGGTTTTGAAGTTCGGGATCACTTGGGGGTGCTTCATTTCACTCCAAATATTCTTCCACTCAAGCCTCATTGGGGATTTTTGGTTCTCAAGGGTTATAGGGGATCTTCTACTCATTTTGTAAGTGATTTGAAGGGGTTTCAAGGTGGTTTGACGGTGGTTTCTCCCGAGTAAGTCTCTCCTCTAGGTCTCTCTTTTGTTTTCTCTAGGTCTTCTCTTCCCTCTCTCTAGGTTTTCTAGATCTACATCCGTTTCATATAGATCTAGTGTTGGGGTTGCCTTGGGTGTTAATTTTAAGGCTTTTGGATGTTAAGGAAGGGGATCTAGAGCGGTTTTGGTGGTGCGTTTTCCGGATTTGTGGTGCGGTTTCTTGTGGGTCGATTTCTCCAGAACCCTATAGGTAGGTGGATTATCTCTTGACTCCACTTTTCTAGAACTTGAAGCTAGGTTATAATTAATTTGTGTTGATTAAAATTAATTGTGTTTTTGATGTGTAAAATTGATTGGGAATCCCTTTGGTGGTGTTTTGGGGATTTTTGGGAAGAAAGGGGTTTTGGGTAAAATTCTCTTGTTGTGATTTTAAAATAGATATTTTAAAATGGGTTGTTTTGTTGAATTAATTAAGATAGCTTGTGAAATAGTTTTTCAATAAAGGGGGTTGTTTTATTGAAATGGGAATTGGCATGTAAAAAGGGTGGAAGGGTGTTTTTAATAAATTTTTGATTTATTGAAGTGGTTCATCATGTAATTGAAATGGTTAATTTCATATTTTGGTGACCATGGTGGGTTATATGCTTGGTTATGGCTTGTTTGAATGTTGTGTGTAAGTGGACGTGAAGTGCCACTATAATAAGGGGATGGGTAGGGGATGGAAGGGCCACCATCAATGGTAAGTGAACAAGAAGTGCCGCTATAATAAGGGGATGGGTAGTGGATGGAAGGGCCACCATCAATGTTAAGTGGACAGGAATTACCACCAAATTTGGGAAGGAAGAAATGGGTTGGACGGAAGTGCCTCCATGATTGTTATACCACTATTGGGTTGTGGAATCTTGTGTGGTACATTGCTTTGCTAGATGAAAATTTTTGTGCTAATTTGAAATGATTAAATGTATTGTGGAATGTTTTTTTGGCCTTCCCTTGGTTTTCTTGGCTTGGTAAGGGTATATTTGGCTTATAGTAATGGTTGCACTTGTGATTACTTTATATAAACTACTTTATATTAAGGTGTTAACGGTTTTATCCTAATGGAATGTGTAGGGAATTCATTTGGTGAAAACCTACTGAGTAGTTGTTCTCACCCCCTAATTTGGAACTTTGGTGTCTTTGTAGATGTTGTGTACTGTGACGTAGGGAAAGGTAAGGAATCACCCTCCTTTAGTGGTGCATTGTGATATCTTGGTGGAGCTTGGTGCTTGGAGTTTGGTGTGGAGCTGTGGTGGTGTCATGGCTTGTGGTGTTGTGTTGTTTAGTTTCCACTTTTACTCCGATGTTTTGTGGACATGTCTAGTTGAATGGTTTTGGGTTTTGTGATAGAATTGTTAGTATCACATGGTTGGGTTTGAAAGTGCATGCATCTTTAGTTGCTGGTTTTTTGAATTGGGTTATCTTCTTAGTGAAAATCATTTCCCACTATTCCTTGAATCCCTCGGCATTTATTGCCAGCCTTTGTCTCCTTGGGAATGTCACTTAAGGCCAAGTAACCCTCACCTCATCCTCAATACAATGAGGTAGGGGAGGGGTGTTACAGTAACCCATGGTAGGAGAGTAACCAAATCCAACGGTATAAATACATATGTATGTACATATATATGCTCAGTTAAAAGAATCCCAAATGGGAGAGAAATGGGATCTCCATATCACATCTCAACCCAATAAAAAGAGTCACCAATAGTTCCAAAAGTCCAACAAAAATGCTCAACATCTCATGAAACTTCCCAAAACTAACTGTGTGAAGGCCCACACCTTGCCACGGTGCTGCACAATAGAGGGGGGTACAATCTCCAAGTATAGGATCGGTTCACTAGTGCATTAGGGGGTTCTACTTTGTAAGTATCCATAGAGGACCCCCCCCCCCAAGATGATGGGGTGTTCCTATCTAATGTCATAATGACTCTCACCCTATCAAATAGGGGGGGTTACTCGGTAGGTTGAGGACCCGCACCCTGGTGTGACAAGGGTGTTCCACTCTGGTCATCAAGGACCCATGCCTTATCTGATAGGGGGTTCCACCCGGTAGGTAGATGACCTATTACCAAGATGATGGGGGGTTCCACTCGAGTCATCAAGGACTCTCTCCCTATCCAATAGGGGGTTCCACCTGGTAGGTAGAGGACATGTGTCCAAACTGATGGGGGTTCCACTCTATAGGTCTCTGGTGATCATCTATCTAATCATTGTCATTGTAGATATTCTTCTAAATAAGTGATGTCCCTAAAACATTTCACATAATATTCCAAAATCTACAAAAGTGTGAAAAAACAATCAAGATAGGATACTCACATGCCAAAATATGTGTTAAAATGAAGTAGATACAAAAGATTAAAGTTTACCCAAAGGATCCAAGGGGGTATATGACATATGAGGGGACCCACATAGCATATGGTCCTACTCCATCACCTGTTCATGTCCTAGGAGGTACACGGATCTCCAATCATGTAGAAATACATAGCATGTGGTGGATATACACAGTGTTCCCATGCCACTCATGGTCCCAAATGTGTGCTTTCCCATTCCCATGTATTCATCCTATATCTATTTACTTTTGAACACAATGTACCTCTTTACATGGGGTGCCGACCATGTCTATGGATGTACCTGGGTACTCGGGCACATGGCATGTTCCTAGCCATGTTCTCACCACATAGTTCGTCCACATGGGGAAGGGGTAAATGGAATGTAGAGATCCTATACAAAATTCCATCCTTATAAAATCTCAAAACCTAACCACCACATCAAAGGGGATACACACCTTGTGTTCATCATGGTATGCAGAGTATAGTCTTATTTTTTTCATATTTCCTCATATATGCATCACATGCTTAAAATAATTCCATTCCATAAATGTTACCTCATTTATACCCTAGATTAGTGGATTTAGTCCATATTTTTCAGTTCTGGCCATCCAGTGGCTGAAAATCAGGTTCCGTCATGACGGTGGTTTGTTGCTCAATCATGCACGCCTTGTTTTCAACCAAAATTGATGATTTCATCTCTATTTGTCAAAATAATAAGCCATGATTCCTAAAAAACCTATATATATCTCTGATTCATTAATTCTCCCATCATACATTGTTTCTTCATGATTCTAGTGGTCTGATCGGGCTCGGTACCGCCTGAAAACTTTGAATTGAGATTGTGGGGTCCTACCGATGAATAACTCGAAGAAATTGGGGAGAAAGGCACCAAAAAAACTTTTAATCAATCATTTCAATGTTTTATTATCCAGTGATCAAGAACGTGGATATTCAAGGTTATAAAACAACTGAATAAACAATTTAAACTATTACTCGGGCACATGAAAAGGTAACAATTGGCACAGATCAAGAGAGGGTATTGATCTGCTCAATCAATTTAATAAAAAGGGTGTAATCCATATTTTTATGATTCCTACTTGTATATTGGATTTATTTTTGTGAAATAACTCACTCACCAATGATTTAAGGAAGTTTTTTCATTCTCTGTGCTCGGATCCACATTGGTCCATCATTTCATCATCATCTGAGGTGATTCACCAATAGAAGGAAGGGATAAAGATCTGGAATCCTCCCAAGGTTTATACGGATAACCCTATAGGATTCTCCATAGTAGAATATTTATAGAAATTTATTTAGGTTAAAATAATCAATTAATTTAATTTATTAAACAACTAAACATACTTTCAATGAGTGTGATATCCAAATGCCCTACGGTGACCAATTTTGGGTCACACCTAGGGTAAACAACATGTTTTAGACTCAAATGTGGTCTTTTATTTTTTATCTAAGATTAAATTTCAGATCTATACAATTTTCATTAAAAAATATGTATGAAAAATATAAAATATATTAATATTTTTATAAAATTAGTTCTGGGAACACTAGGCCTCGAAATCACACATAGTCTCAACGCCAGTATCTGGAAATATATAAATAATTATTTCAAAGTATTACAAGGAAAAAATAGGGTCTCTATATCATTCTCTCCTTCAATGTTTTTTTACTTAAAGAGAAAAATAAACAAACAACTTAGGATATTGAGCCCGCATCTGTCTCTCCCTCTCCTAAGATCTCTCCTGCATGTTCACATACTGCCAAAACACATGAAACAAGAGAATGGTTTGTCCACATAGGGTCCCCTTCTATCGGTCCTCGATCACCCACAAGTGCTCTGAAAAGGTGGATCCATCCTTGATATCAAGCTTTACACATTCGATGACATGCATATGGTTATACACATATCGCCTCAGATGTGACATGTGGAGGATGTAGTGCACCCTCTTGAGCTATGGGGGTAGGGAGAGGTGGTAAGTAACCTCTTCAACCCTATACATAATCTCAAACATCCCAATTAACCGCAAGGATAGATTTCCTCCTCGACTGAACCTATTCAACCCTCATCCTGGGGAGACTCTTTGGAAAATTTGGTCTCCCTAATCTAACTCCAAGATCTTATGATGACGGTCTACAAAATAATTATGCCTTCTCTTAACCGTCCTCATCCACTCATGGATGACCAAGACCTTCTTTGTCGTTTCCTACACCAACTATGGACCCACAAGATATGTCTCTTCAATCTTTTTCCAATATAAGGTTGACCTACAAGGTCTCCCATACATGGCCCTAAAAGGTTCCATGTTTATTGTAAAATGGTGTTTGTTGTTGTATTCAAACTCTACTAATGGAAATTGATCCTCCTAGCTTCGAACAAAGTCTATCATGAAATCCCTTATCATATCCTTCAACGCCTAGATAGTGTGCTTGGTTTTCCCATTAGTCTGGGGGTGAAAGGTTGTACTCATCCTCAGCTGGGTCCTGAATACCCCCTAAAGGCCTCTCCATAATCATGATGTAAACCATGAATCTCGATCAAAGGAAATAGTCAAGGGAACCACATGAAGTCTAATGATCTCCCATACATAAAACTGCCCCAAACTCTCCATTGAACTCTGCTCATTGGTCGTAAGTAAGTGTTTCAACTTTGTGAGTCTGTCAACCATCACCCAAATGTAATCATGGACCTTCATTGTCCATGCAATCCATGTCACAAAATCTACAGATATTTCATCCCATTTCCACTTCAGGATCTCTAGGGGCTACAAAAAACCTACTATAACATGGTGCTCATCCTTAACTTTCTGATAGGTGAGCCACAAATATATGAACTCAGCTATACTCTATCTCATTTTAGACTATCAAAACTATCACAAAAGGTCTCTATACATCTTTTCCACACTGGGATGTACAACTAGGGGAGAAGCGTGGAACTCTCGAATCACCTCATCATGTATCATGACTAGAACCATCATCCATACTTGGAAAAAGATTACAGGATTCCCCCCTTCAGAATATCCATCTGGTGAATCCCCCATGGATATATGGTCATGTAAGACCTCAAAATTGATGTATCCCTATGGGGAATCTCTCACACACTTGATAAGTAGAGGATTAAACACCATCGACTATAGAAAAGTTATACCCTCTTTCTCTACTAGGGTCATCTTCAAGGAATCCAACTAATCTAAAGCCTCTTATACTAAGTGAGCCTAGGGATTTATGTTAAGGGAATCTGCTACTAAGATTCCCTTTCCTAGGGTATAGACTATCTTGAAGTCGTATCCATACAGGAACTCCAACTATATTTGTTGTCTCTAGTTCAAGTCACTTTACATGAAGACATACTTCGAACTCCCCCAGAAGATAATGTATCTACATCCTTATGGTGAATACTATTGTTACCATCTCTGGTTCATGATTTTCAATGTTATACTCATGTATTATAAACCTTCTCAACCTGAATGTGATAACTACCTATCGCTACATCAAAACACATCTGAGCCCATATCCTAAGTCATTACAATACACTACGTACTCCACACCCTCATTTGGTAGTCTCAACATAAGATCACTCATCTGCCATAGCATCATCTACTAGAAGGCACTATGTCACTACTCAGTCCAGGTAAACATCTACCCTTTCCATTTCAAGGTGGCCAAATGGGATCAATCCTGGATAATTTTACCATAAAACTCCTATAGTACCCCTCCAAACCATGACATGCTCTTTGTTGGCTCCCAAGAAAGCACTGCATCGACCTTAGCTGGGTCCATGGATAAACCATTCTCGTAAATGACATGCCTAAGAAAGTGAACCTCATGAATCTAGAATTGACACTTTGAGAGATTTCCATAAATTTGGTTCTATAGAAGAAAATATATAACCATCCTCAAGTGCTCTACATGATCCTCCTGTGATGCAGAGTAGATGGGTATGTCATAGATGAAGACGACCACAAACCGTTCCAAGTATGGCTGGAAGATCTAGTTCATCAAAGACATAAACATGGAAGGGGAATCATTCACACTAAAGGGAATCACTAGGAACTCATAGTGTCTGTAGTGACATTATAATGATAGATTTGGAATATCAACCTTGTGAATACTCAACTAGTGGTAGTTGGACCAAATATCGATCTTTGAGAACCATTTTTCACCTCACAACTGGTCAAAGAGGTCATCAATCCATGTCAAGGGGTACTTTTTCTTTATTGTTTCCTAGTTTAGGCAATGATAATACATGTAAATCTAAAATCTCTGATATTCCTTTTTCACGAACAACATAGATTTTCTTGGGGGGGACACACACTAGGCCTAATGAAACCCTTCTCTCAAAGGTCCTATAACTTCAACCGTAGCTATTAGATCTCTCTAGGGGGAATTTGATATATCATAGAATATATCAGAGAAGTCTCAGGATGAAATTTGATACAAAAATCCATCTCACGCCTAGAAGGTAGTCCTGAAACATCCTCGATGAATACGTCCATGAAATCCTCCACAAATAAAGGAATATAGATTCTTAAAGTGATTGTTCCACCAAGGGATATACTCTCTAACTGATGGGTGATGGGATGCATCCATATACTTGAAGAATCCACTCATCATCCCTCACACCCATAAAGGTGAATCTCATCCCATAAAATTTGAAGACATCTGACTCATATATGGTGAAAGTAAATCTATCCTTGGACCATAGACAATAAACCCATACCCAAGATGATTTGATGGGGTTCTATCAAGATGAAAAAATTGTCCCACATAAACCTCTATCCACCAAGAGATAACTTTCACTTATAGTAGATAAAAAATACATAATAAGTGTTCCACATAGGAACCTCGAGATGAAGTTAATGTGCATGCGCATCAATTGGGAGCTACATATTTTTCCCTGGGAGAATAGATATGGAGGGATGAATGGAACCTATGTCTACAAAAACTTAATAAAGAGTAGAATAAACAAAAAAATTACCTCTAATCATATCATGTGTCATAGGTTCATAAGCCTCCAAATCCTGCAGTTTTCTGTGGTCCTAGCTACCAGATCCCTAATCCTGGCATCGTTTTCCTATAAGTGGTGGTGGAAGGATATCATAGCATCATCCACCCCCCCCCCATATCTCTTCCTACTCCTCCAACCCTACCTACCAGGGGACCACCCTTCCCTCACCTTGGAGATATCTGATCATGACATTGCCTCTGCCATGGAGATCTGTCAACTATTTGCCCATGCTCCTTAGTATGGATGGTTGGGAATCCTAATGCCATGTGACCTTAACTGTCACAAGAATAGTACCACCCCTCTCTAGGATTCCCTATCCATTTTCACTCCCCCTAACCTTGTTCTTAAGCTTGATCACAGGGTGGTATCCTACGTCGAGATCCCATCATTCGGTTCCTACTATCCGCTGTAGAGGACTTAGCCCTGTGACACCCACTACAAGATCCAGTTTCCTAGCATACCTATGAAAGGGATCTCTCTATCACCAGTTCCCACTCCAACACCTTTACATAGGTGTGGATTCACAATGGTATTAATCTAGCTCAGATCTCTCTGCGGAGTCCCTACTCAAACTTTTTTTCTAAGAAGTTTTCTATAGAAGATCGTGTCAAGGGAGTATCGGGTAAGGTCTGTAAACATCATTATGTACTAGTCTACTATGATCACTCCCTATTGAAGCTCTATAATCTCTCTAATATGAATCAGACACAAGGAGTGGTAGTACTCCTCACAAAAAAAACTGTTGGAATTCGGGCCATGAAAGTGTTGTCTCATCATGCATCTGGGTAAGGAGACTCCACCATCACCTTGTTTATCTATAGAAAAGGATAGCTTCTAGTGCAACCACCCTATCTATCAAGTCCAAATGAGATTGAAGTCAAAGAACACCGACTCTATACAACCCTCCTATGCCTTAGGATCTGGCTCGTCATGGAACCTCAATGGCCTCCTGTGTTGGAACTCGCAGAGTGCATGAGCCTTAACACATCCTAAGCCTTCTCAGATCGTATAATATACTATTTGATAGGTGGTGTTGCTGCTAGTTTCCCACCTAGAGGAAGAATATTGCAGGATGGACCATGAACTGAGGTCTCATCACTCATCATATTTCCATCTCGATCTATAAATGGTATCCTAGATGGTTATCACTGTCGATTCATATTGAAATTTAATCAAGACATATCATGGTTAAATGAGAATATATATATATATATATGGGAGTCTGAACCAATAAGGACGATCAAAGACTCAATCCTATATGATGCATGTACCATTGATCCCATTAATTAATGTCTCAGTATGCCTAGTTTACAAGTAGGTGGTCAAGGACCTGGTGAATGGATACGTCGGCCGCTCATACCATCACTGGATTTCCTTGACTAAGAGCCATACTCGAGACATATTGGAACTACTTCCCTAATCCCAGCCAAATTATCCTAATGGGACTACTACAAACACCATAACAAGTATCAAACCACCTCTGATACCAATCTTCCAGGACCCAACCCTAACCGGTGCTCTATCCGCAACTACCCTAAGCCCGCCTCCATGGTCCGTGAGCTGGTGACCAACACCGAAGGCATAAATAACATGAGGATACATTTTCCTAATTAAATTTACACACAAAAACATCTATCTTGATTCGTAAGTACATAGAAATAATAATAAAAGATGAAAAATACTAGGGGGACAACCATACATGTAAAGACTCTAGAAAGTAAAAGAGTACAATAGTGTAGATTGAAAAGTAAAGGGGGAAAATACATGACCAACTAGAAAGATGTCCCAAATTGGAAAAAACTCTAAATTAAAACACTGAGAGAGCCCAACTCTTGATATCTAAACTATGACCACTATACGTGGTCCAAAGTACCATGTATCCCTAAGCTCATTTATTTTCACCACTGAACTTTCCTTCGTTTTCATAAGACACAACATGTGTGGTCAAAGACCATGTACGGGTGGGTATGTACGTACCTTGTATGAATCATAGAAATCTTCAAGGGGTAGTAAGAGATACAATGGGAATAAAAAGACAGTAGGTAGTAAACAGGATGAAGCACAAACCAAAGTAAGATAAATAGTAACCTTGTTCAAACACAAGGGGCTCAAAACAGTTTGTAGATGGACTACATGTTAAGCCTTTTCCACGCATAGTAGGAGAGTAGACTCATCTAAATATGATAAGAAAAAAACGGAAAGCATATGGAATACCCGCCACATTTTTTCAACCCATGGTAGGAGAGTAATAAAATCCAAATGTTTTCCACCTTGGCTATACGGCACAATGGTGTAGCATCGGCCTTCAAATAGTTACTTATAGGTAGATGTTTGTGATACTGGGCATCGTTGTTGGAATTTTGGAACTGTTGGTGACTCTTTTTCTTGAGATGATCTATGAGATAGATATTCCCAAGCTGATGGGGGAGGTGGGGGATTCCACTCTAGTGTCATGAGGACCTACTCCCTATCTGATATGGGGTTTTACTTAGTAGGTATAGGACCCACACCCTTGTGCGATAGGGGGGTTCCACTCTGGTCATCAAGGACCCGCGCTGAATTTGATAGGGGGTTCCACTTGGTAGGTGGAGGACCCACACCCAAGCTGATAGGGGTTAAACTCTAGTCATTAGCGACCAATTATCTATCTGATAGGGGGTTCCACTCAGTAGGTAGAGGACCCACCCCCAAGCTGGTGGGGTTTCCACTCTATAGGTCTCTGGTGATCCTCTACCTGAACACTACTATCACCAAGCATCATCTAAATAAGCATCATGACCAGAAAATTTTACATCATATCCCAAAATCCACAACAGATGGCATCATTGTGTTCTATGTGGAAAAACACTCAATATAGGATACTCACGGGCCAAAATCTGAGTTCAAATAAAAGAGATATGGATGATTAAAATTTAATCAAAGGATCCAGGGGGGTACACAGTGTGTGAGGGGATCCACATGGAATGCAGTCCCACTCCATCACCTGGTCATGTCCCCAAAGGTACATGGCTCGCAAACTGTATAGGAATACATCGGATTTAGGGGATATACATGGTGTTCCCATTCCACTCGAGGTCCCACCCAGGTGCTTGTCCATGGTCGTGTATTAATAATGTTTCCATGTACTTTAGTACACAATGTTCCTCTTAAAACGAGGCACTACCTATGTCTCTAGACATGCCTGTGTACTTGGTCACATGGTGTGTGCCTAGATATGTGCTATGCCACATGGTTCATCCACACAAGTAAAGGGGTACACGTCATGTATGGAGTCTACATGGTGTTTCATCCTTATAAAATCTCAAAACCCTATCAACCGTAGCCAAGGGGCTACACGCCATTTTTTCATCATGGTACACACTGTGTAGTTCAATTTTTCAGAGTTTCTCAGATTCACATCCCACACTTCAAATCCATCCATTCCACTATAGATCAAACCTCATTTATGATAGATATTAGTGGATTTAGTTTGAATCTGTCGTTTTCGGCCATTTGATGGCTGTAAATCGGGTTCTGTCACAACAGTTGTTCATCGCTTGATCTCATACACCTTGGTTTTAATCAGAATTGATGATTTGATCTCCATTTTTCAAATAAATCATCCATGTCTCGTAAACAATCCAAATCTATCTTTAATTCTATGATCCATCACTTCTATGTTGTTTCATCACCATTTTGGTGGTCTGATCATGCTCGGTACTGCTCAGGAACGTCAAACCGGGATTATGGGGTCCTACCGGTGAAGAATGTGAAGTAATTGAGGAGAAAGGAACCACAATAAATGTTTAATCGATCGTTTCCAATTTTTATTGGTCAACTATTAAGAATGGGGATATTTTAGGTTATATAACTATTGAATAAAAAATTTAAACTGTTACTTGGGCACATGTAAGGGCCACAATTGGTGCTGATCAATAGAGGGGACTGATCTGCTCAATCAATTTAAAAAATGGAATAATCCCTTGTTTGAAGATTCCTACAAGGATATTGGATCGGTTTTTGTTGAAAAATGTTCTCTTCAATGGTCTAGGGAATTCGTTGCATTCGTTGAGCTCGGATCTACTCAAATCCAGTGTTTCGTCATTGTCTAATGTGATTCTCCAACAGAAAGAGGGTTAGAAGCTCTTGAATCGTCCTAGGATTTATGAGGCTTACCCTAGAGGATTATCCATATAATTATATTTATAGAAAATTAGTTAGGTTAAAATAATAAATCAATATATTTAATTTAATTAATTAACCAACTAAAAATACTGTCAAAGAGAGAGATATTTAAACACTCTATGCTAACCTATTTTAGGTCTCGACTAGGGTAAATAACACATTCCAGACTCAATCATAGTCTAGGATTTCTAGTCTTATATTAAATTTAATAGATATACCATTTTCTTTAGGAAACTCTTCACACACAATATAAAATATGTTAATATTTTTATAAAATTAATCCCGAGCGTACCAATCCTCAGAATCACACATTGTCATAGCACCTGGATCTAGATATATATATATATATATATATATATATATATATTTCAAAGTCTTATAAAAAAATCTAGTTCTATAAAAGAATAAACATATGTATATATCAAACTATAAATATGTAATGGTAATCATAATATATAAAGGAGTTGGGTCTAGGGAACCCACTCAAAACACTCCCCTTGTACTAGAGAAAACTACTTAAAATTATAATCCCTCTAGATATCATATGAGAATCATGATTCTATTAAGATGTTACTTTATCTTGGGGGTCTTCCAAATTATCCTCTATGACTACTCTGTTGACCATGAATTTGTCTATATGAGTAAAATTCCTCAAGAGATGAATCATATGAAGTATATTTTGTATCCTATGGTGTGACCTGGGCTCTTTGGCAAGTGCCAATACCATAGTATTATCACAATATACTGTAATAGGGTCTATAATGAAAGGTAAAACACCAAGTTCAGAAATAAATCTATGTATCCAAACTACTTGCTTAGCTGCATCAAAAGTCGTTATATAATTATATTCTTCTATATAATTGGATACCATTAACTTCTTCAAGATTATACACCTCATTGCACCACCATTTAGGGAAAATACATATCATGACTATGATTTTAGATCATCTTGATCTATTTGGAATCTATCATTAGTTTATCCACTCATGGATATCTCCTCATTTCATTTATACACCAGAAACATATCCTTTAAATGTCTCAAGTACATTAGTATAGTTTATATATTTACCTAATGTATCTCTCATGGATTGGCTTAATATCTTCCCATTGTGCTTAAATAAATGGTAACATCAAACCTAGTATATAATATGACATGCATGATAGATCCTACTACTAAAGAAAAATGTATTCTATTCATTCATTCAATATCCTCCTATGTTTTTGGATACATATTCTTGGAAAGATTAATGTCATTTGACATAGGAAACAATACTATCTCTGATTGTTCCATATTGTACCTTTTGAGTTCCTTTTAAATATATAAACTTTAACCTATCCAAATAAGCATCACAGATCTATCTCGACTGATATTGATCCCTAGAATATATGTTTATTTACCGAATTATTTCATGTATAATCATTAATTTAACCAATTATTCACTAACTCTAAGAATTACACTTCGTTTCTCTTTAACAAAATGTCATAATCATATAATATTAGTAAAAAGATACAATTATCACGAACCATTCAATAGACATATGGATTTATTTCATTCTTAATGAAACCAAATTCTATTATGGACTCATAAAAATGAACATTATATTATTGTGATTCCTACTTCAATCCATAAATGGATATCCATATCTTTCATACATTATTGGAACTCTTCGACATAATAAAACCTTCTAGTTGTGTCATACAGATGTCTTCAACCAAATTCTCATTTAGAAAAGTTTTTTTTCTATCTTTTTTCCAAATTTCATAATCATTGAAGGCTGCTATTGAAAATAATATTTTGATGATTTCATCATTATGACTGGACAGAAGGTTTCATCATCATTGATGCCTTCACACTACTTAAAACTCTTCACTACTATTCATGCCTTATAGGTGGTCACTTGACCATCCATGTCCAACTTTTTCTTGAAATCCAATTTGCACCTAATAGTTTTTATATTAGTTGGTGGATCTACCAAAATCCAAAGTTAATTTGGGTATATAAACTCCATCTCAGAATGTATAGCTTATTTCCATTTAACAATATTCTTTCCATCTACTTATTCCTTGTATTTAATAGGTTTATCATTCTTTAGAAGTAATGTGTCACTTGAATTGGTTATATGAATGTAGTATCTTTCAATTTTTCCAACCTCTCTAGTAGACCTACATAGTGCTTGTTTCTTACGAACTTTATCCTCTCCCACTATATCTTGTGGAGTCTATTCCCATACCAACTCTTGTGCATATAGTGCATTAACTTCATCGAAGTGAATATTTCTCCAACTATTAACATTAGAAATGTGTACCCTTTCTATAAATATAGCATGTCTTGTTACAATAACTTTTCTATTTAAAGGGTTATATAGGTAATATCATTTATTCTCCTTATGATTACCTATAAAGATTCACTTCATGCTTTGAGATGTTAATTTTTCATTAGGTTTAGTCTTGAAAAACACCTTACATCCCCATACATGTATATGTGAAAAAGAATCTTTCTTTCCATACCACATATCATATGGAATCCCAACTATCGCTTTAGTTGGTACATAGTTTATTGTATATGCCACAGTCTGTAGTGCATATTCCAAAAGTAAATGGTTGAGTTTCATGACTCATTATCGATCTTACTGTCTCAAGAAAGGAATTATTCCTCATTTAACTAACACAATTCCCTTGATGTGTATAATTAGGAGTGATCTGGGAGACTATCCCACACTCTTTTTAGTAACTAATCAATGCTTGGTTTAGGTATTCCCTGTTATGGTCAAAGTTGAGCTTCTTAATATTTTTTCTAATATGTTTTTCTACTTCATTCTGATATTACTTAGATATTATAAAGGAATCTATATTATAAATCATTAAGTATATATGTCTATATCTACTATAGACATCATTAAAGTTAATGAAACAAGATAACCCACCCCTTTCCATTACTAAAAATGGTCCACATATATCAGGTTGATCTAACTCCAATAATTCTTTGGCACTTTATCCTTTATTACTAAATGTCAATTTTTTCATTTTACCTTGTAAACAAGTGTGACATACATCCATGTTTTTTAACACAATAGATTCTAAATACTTTGGTTGATGTAGTTTACTTAAAAACTTTTTTGTTTACATGACCTAGCCTAAAGTTCTATAGTTGGGTAGGATATGATTCATTCTTTCTGGATTTTTCATTAATTTATAAAACTATATTTGGTAGTGAAAGTATATACAACATATTGTTAATATGTGTCATACAAAAACATATGTTATCCCTATAAATAAGAAAACATTTATTTCCAAACTTTAAATAAAATCCCATAGTCTCTAAACTCGAAACTAAAATTATTTTTATGGTAATAAATGTTTCATAATAACAATTATTTAGTATAAAAAACAAAACCACTAGGAAATGTAAGATGATAATAACACACTGCTAATACTTTTAATCTCACACCATTTGTTTCCCGATGATCCACTTCACATTTTTCAATTATCTTGAATATAATTGGATCCTATATTTGAATAAAAATTTGGGATGTAGATGTGGTATCCAATACCCAACTTGTATATATAAATATATTTCATTCAATTAAAATATACCTAAGTATAATTATTACCCTGTTTTCTCATCCTAACTGTGAAATTATTCTCCCAATTTCCTTTCTTGCCACATGAAAATTAGACTACATCTAACTACTTTCTCCTATATATCTCTTTGACTTCTTGGAAGGTTCTTTTATCAGTTTATTTGAATTATATTTCTTTCATTACATTTTATCTATTCCTTTCCTCATCTTTCTCGCTATAAGGATGGAAGAATTGGAATTATTCATATCCTTAAATTCTTGAATAACTAAATCCAAATAATTTAGTAGTGACTTATTCACGTTATTCATATTATAATTAACAAAGAAATTTGAGAAGTTAGTTGGAAAAGTGGTAATAATGAGATCAGTTTCAAGTTATTAGTTAAATTTATACCCAAGGGACTCCAGTCTCTCAATGTACCCAATCATCTTGAGTGAATGAGGTCATTATTATTTCCCTTATTCTATAATTCATCTATAAATATCACTTTATATTTCATATTTTTTCTTCCAAGCTCTATCCTAGTATAACTATTGGAGATAAGATAACATTTGGAAAGAATCTTTGTCCTCGTGTATTTTTTTCAGCTCACTAGACATTGACAAAAACATGAAGCGGTGAACATCTAGAGAACCATTAATATGCTTCTGGTATTTATATTTATCTTTCTTTCTTAATACCTAAGGATGAACCACATTTAGTGGGGATTATAGAACATAAATCTTCCTTTTTTGGCATATCACTATGCAGATGAGCCTGTATCACTTTTGGGAGTTATGGATAGTCATGATATTTTATTTATCTAATATAGATCGTAGTGAAATTGAATTGGTTGTGGTTTCCATTTGATCTAAAATAAAAAAAACATAACATATT
Organism: Viscum album; assembly: GCA_963277665.1. NCBI lineage: Eukaryota > Viridiplantae > Streptophyta > Magnoliopsida > Santalales > Viscaceae > Viscum > Viscum album. The sequence goes on from OY728162.1 coordinate 818,476,499, forward strand.
GTTACTTTAAATGGTTTACCAATAAACATTTTCAAATTATTAGTATTAAATCTCTCCCACTATTTTATCAAATCCTAGTATCCCTCAACTACTTAATTCAGAATACTCTGTCACTTTAGTATTCTAGTGGAAAGTATCCTTAAACCACTCTCCATATCATGAGTTACGTAATTACCACTACTCTTAGATTCTAAGGTAGTATTTTTTCTAGACAACCAAATTTACTCATGGATCCTTGATCTGTTGAGTGGATTCCTATCTACTATAAAGGATTACCTTGCATTGAAAAATGTTTTTCCTCTAAAGTTGAAACAAGATAGTAATGGATACTTATTTTCTCCAAAAAATAGTTAATTCAACACACCACACTCATAATATCTCTCTGTTATTAGGATACACTCTCAACTAGGGCTAAATATCACCTCAAATAATCAATTGTGTCTAAATTCAAGTGATGGAAGACATTTAATGACTTAATATCAACTTTAAAGGATTTGTTAATTGATTTTAGTGAATGAAATACTTTTATATTTAACAAGATTTTTCTATATGATATCACTAAAAACTTAAAAATTATTTAAATATAAAACATTCACCGCACATATTCATTTTATCTATACATGCTTGTTTATTATTATACCATGTGATCTTGCATAATAAATATACATTCACAAAATAATAAACCATGTATATGATAAAATAAATAAATAATGATGTGATCATGAGATGTTATCTATTTTCTAGTCAATAAAGATTATAATTGATTAAACAAGACCCTAGGATAATTCTATAAGTCAATACTTAACTATAATTGTATTGCTCTCAACTCCCATGCACTTTACTCATTTGGTTAACACTGGAACTTGACTCAAACCACTTCACTATGAACTCCTTCAATCTTTAAAATATATAATCACACATAGGTGAGGTTAACTAGGGGTTTTTAATTGTATTTTATTATAAAAATATGTACATGAAGGTCGTTATACATTTAAACATGGAGGTGTGATACACAGCTCATCAAAATAATAATTATTAATATATTTTAGAAACTTAAATGCAATAATTAAATTAAAAAAAATAAACCAAACACACGTGGTTTGATATTGGATCATGATCATTCAACATGAAATTATATTACATAATAAACATAAAATTTCTAAAATTCAATTATATGGTATTTTAAATGCTTTAACTTTCATTAAAATGTTTTTAATTAATAATAAATATGTATCGTGACACCTGAAATGGTTATATTAAATCCTATACAATTAAATTTATTTTATGAAAATTTTATATATTTTTTAAGGTCCATTTATACCTAGATAATACCATAAAATATTAATTTAGGTCTAGTGATAGTATTGATGGGTTAGACATGTCAAATTCGGACTGAATTGATCCGTCCTGAGATGGGGTGAGGTCAAGTGTCCCAATTTTGGGTGAAAAATATGTATATATACACAACATAAATATATATTATAATATTTATTATATTATAATATATATAGTATCCACCCCAATAAATGGGGTGGATTTTTGTGAAACCCTCCCACAAATGGGAGGGCCAAATGATTTTATCCATGTCCCTTTTGAGAGGGACATGGTTACTAAAACTTTTTTTAATAATTTAGTTGTGTTTTTCTTATTCATTTAAGGGATAAATAAAAGAAACCTCAACAAACACTTATCAATTCCCCATAAATGCCAACTCACCCATATATATATGAATATATTTTTTCACTCACACATATATGTGGAAAAAAATTCATTAAAATTTCTGGTTAGAACCCATCAATATTTGATCGGCCGTAACATGGAAATACGAACTTGGATTGATGAACAATCAGTTTTGTTGGGATTGTAACAAAACCCTAATTATGAATATTATAAAATTTGATAATAATTTTTAGATTTTTTACTTAAATAATTGTATTTTTTCTCTAATACCAACTGAAGGAACCCAGGGAATAGTAAAAGTGGGTAAAATACATAATTTAATGTTTTGGGTTCAAGTTCTTGTTACAAAACACTGAATCCAAAAAACCCATTTTCTAAATCTCTCAAAGGATCACATGCAATTAAATTTAATCATGAATAATAAAATTGAATGAAACTATAAATGATACCTTGTTCATTTGGAATTACTGATTTCGTTTTCTCATCATTGGTGTGTTTTGGATCAAAGGCACCAAACTAGGCATCATCTAGATCTTAAAAACATGAAACAAAGATCCTAGATCATGATTCCTCAATTTCTGGGTGATATAATGGGAAATTGAGGAGCTTTACAGTGTCCCTTTGATCGTGTGGAGAACAGAGACTCGTTTGAGAATGCGAGATTAATCCATTTGTTTTATAACTCTAAAACAATATAAAAATGGGGAGATAACTCAAAAATTATCCCAAATGGTGGAGTGAACTATTATTGAGTCTAAAATTCACTTAGATACATAGGTTTTACGTTAAAAAAATTCACTTTGGTACCTTAAAGGTTATAACTATCACTTTAGACCCTTGTGTACACTTATGACTTAATTAAACTTGTCATAAATCACATGAACATTTTATCACTCACTTATAAATATTTAACATGTTATGTGATAAAATATGAACATTTTACTCTGCTCTCTCCTCCCTTAATAATTTAACGAACCTTGAACATACTATATTCACTTTAAAAATTATATCTTCTCATATTCACTTTTATGGAAAAATAATTGTGAATACTGTGAAAAATAAATTCAATAATCATTATTCTAAATATGATTTATATAATTTAATTATGATTACTTGTGATCATTCAGACTCTAACATTCACCAGCCCCCGTATGTGGGGCTCACTTCATCCTAAACTCATATTCATTTGAATAGGTGGAACTTATGGATGCACATTGTTTGTGACCTTCAAGGTCCATATATCAATATAAGTGAGTCCAAATCACATACTAAGAGTGGATTATATAAACCCATCATAGGCCCAAAGTATATAAGTAATTTTATAACTACAATTGCCTATTAAGAACATGATTTGTGTAATATAATCTCTTTGTCTCGTGATATTTCATAAAGCTAAAAACACACTTTTTTCATGATCCTTTTAATGATTTATATATTTTGTGACCTTACTGATGCGACTAGTGTATAAAGATACATGTGTTTGATGGAGACCATTAAATATCACTTGGTAGCCTAATTAACACCAATGTTTTTTTATAGGACACTATTTTTTATACTTATGAAGTTATATATTCATATATTTTTTTCAATGCTAAAAATTCCCATTAGTTCAAATATTGTTTTTGACTGATAAGGCTTGAGTTTTACTCAAATAGCTACTCTATAATTATTTTATAGTTAAATAAAAAAGAGTTTTGGATGGATATTCAGAAGTAATTTCATATGATGTGAAGCATGGTGAAGTTAATTATATCTTTAAAAATGTGTTTTTGAATATATACAAAATGATTTTTTTCTATGGTTTCAAACATTATTGTATATGATACAATATAAGGTGAAATAATAAAAAAGTATTTTAGGATTTAGTGTAAATGGGAGATTGAAGGAGTTGGTATACCCTAAATCCTTTTTTATGTGATATAATCATCCATATCATATTTAATTATATGGTATATTTTAATGGAATGAAATGAATTATTTAATTCCACTTCCTTCTAAATTGTATTATGTAATTGAATGATATTAGAGGGTGGTTTCATGGAAAATTCATAATGTATGAATTCCATATTGTGTGGAATAATTAATGGAATTACCTATGATATTCATTATGGTATAACATTAAAATTTAATTTTCTAGTAAAATATTCCATGATAAATATCATGAAAAGATTCATCACATGTAATGTAACATATAATAGCTCATTATTCATGCCAGAGTTTCATGATTTGGATCGTGTCATTTATTAATGTGTTATAAAACATGAGTAAATGTAGAATAAATCAAGGATATTCCTCAAGGGATCTATATAAGGAGGAAATATCCCATTTAATGTGTATATTTGAATGTTATTGATAGACCTAAAGGTTTTTTAGAGTCTAATAACAATTATTAGAAGATGTGGAAGTGATTTAAATGCCTTTTCTGAGGATCTCCCTAGAATAGAAATAAGAAAATTGCATATAATGATGAAATTAAGAACACAATAAAACATATCATACATCAATGAGAATCTTATAAATTTAATATTCATATGGTATACTTGATAAATATTGCCACAAAATCATCCAAAATGCATCATCTCTCCATGGATATCTATGAGCTGCGCTGAATCATCTGACATTCGGATGGGATTTTTATTCCATTCACGATGTTCTAGAATATCATATTCAATGAAAAAATATGATGAGATCTATATGTTTTGATGAGTTTCATCCAAGATAACATGGAAGTAAACCCCCATTTTTATCACATAAAAATAGATTAAATAGGAAATTAAGGACACTCCTTAACTGTTGTCTTAATTATTCATGCATTAAAATGCATGAATAAATTCCATGGTCAATTCATGAAGGTATGAATTCATCATATTCATTTACTCCCTAACATTATATCTCATATAACACCTTAATAAATGATAGCCATGCGGTGTGATAAAATTGAATAATAAATACTTCCATAATAGGTAGTGAAAAATGATATATCTCTTTCTTCTTACAAATAATAATTTGAATTAAAACTCTAATATATATATAAGGCTTTGGGGAATATATCACTTTCAATATCCCACTTTCACTAAAGCCCAAAATACTTTGTGACATTTCACCTTATATTGTATCATATACAATAGCTTATGAAATCATATCCAAAACTCCTTTTGGATATCTTCCAAAACACTTTTTTAAAGCTATTATCAGCTTCACATTATATCATATTGTATAAAATACCTTGGGAATACCCATCAAAAACACTTTTGGATTAATTATAAAACACTATTATAGTAGATCTCTAAGTCAAACCAATCTTCATTAAGTTAAAAAAAGTTTGACCCCATGGACCTTTATAGTATTAAAATCAAATAAAAATATTTGGATCCATATATGTAAGCAAAGAGTGGCCTTTAGAAAAGCGGCAATGCTACTCAATCTATAAAGTGATCTGGGTGATCTCAATCAAACACATGTATCCCAATACTTGTGTTCACTAGTCTACATCATATTAAAATGTGAATTCTTATATTTTCCACTTCTCTAATACATCGAGTTACCATGGGACATAGAACTTGTCAATTCTATATATTTAACTCATATATTCTTGATTATCAGAGTATATAATGATTTGATTGATGAATAAACCATGTGTCATTAATCCTTATGGATAAGAACATCACAAGTACCTTGTCCATATATATATACAATATCTAGGTTCATTCACACACTTCCATATTCTATCTCAATTGATGGATATGATGTCATACTCATCATGAGAGGATAAATTCATTCTTGGTTAAGATCTAACTGATGACATGATCAGAAAAATAATCAACCAACCCCATATTATTTAGGTCAATATATAGACTTGTGTAAGTAAGGTATCCAAGTATGAAGGTTAACATGCTAGAAAACTTTCGAACCTCAGTAAATGGAGACTAAAATATGAATTATGTGACACTATTTTACCAAAGACATTTGTATGATGCTCCATGCAGTATACTGAATAAGTTATTTTTTATACACAAAGAATCAAATTTTTTGTTTTGGGCCTCATAATAATATTCTATATCTTTATACAAGATTCCTAATCACAATATCCTTATCATTTCATCATAAACTATACTCCATTATGAATATCAGTTGAGGATAAACTCAAAGTCATTCTTTGAGAGTTAAATTATCATTGTACTTCATAAAAATGTATATCTATATATACATTTGTGTAGCCAATGTGAAATAATGATAAAATAGAGGATTCGTTTAATATGATACATTTTAATAATATTTAACAAACCCAACATAAGAAATGGTTTTTCATATCATATATGATAAAATTATAGAACATCCTTATGTTTTCTATACTTTATAGGTTTTTTTAACTAATTACATCATATATAATTCATGTCACATCTCTATATGGACATATGACAAATTCCTACCACTAATTTAATTAGTGAGAAACATCTATGAAGTAATCCAGTTTAAATAATGGTTAGTATTAGGAATCATATTCCAAATTATTCAAGTCTTTAAACATATCCAAACTTTATAATTTCACAATATAAAATGTTATGATGTCAACATTTTTTCTCTACTTAGAACTCTCTCTAAGTTTATCATCATCATCCTTGGAACCCTATTCTATCAAAAAAATTACTTGAAATAATGTTACTAATTACATTATTGTTTACTAATACATCTTAACACTCTTAAGCTATTAAGTAAAATTTATTTTAAACTTATATTGATATAATCTTTTATTTGTTAAGTTTGAAATTCGGTAAGTCCAAATATACTCTCACTAGACTCTTAGAAACTATAATACTTTCAGAATATTTTTCTAAGAATCAAAATAAACTACTTTTTGTTTATGATATAACACTTATTTCATTTTAATAGAAAAATTTAATAAATATATTATTGTTTCTATGTCGTATATAGTGATCTATGTGTTTTGAAATATTATCTTTTGAAAAATGGATTTATTAAAATATATACCACCAGCAGATAGTAGTAATTAATTTTCTCATATTATATTTTTTTAATGAATATTTGGATAAAAAATTTATTCTATATAAAAAATTGTTATCCATTTATTATTCTCAAACATGTTATAGAAATTAATGAATCATAAACCATGTGTATACAATTAATCATATCATACTTTTTTTATAAAAACTATTTTTTATTGAACATATTCTCTTATCATATAAGAGTACTGAGATTAATATAAACATATTTTACATATATTAGTTTGATCGTGATAAAATCCTTCACATTCATATTTAATTATTACACATTCTTCATGAAGACTCTAGGTTTCAATGACCTTGATTGACTTCTTGAAGAAGAATTTATGAAATTTTAAACCAACTTTTCTTCTTCCAGTTTGAACTTTTACCTACTTGTATTTTCTACATGGTATTTGATAACCTATAAATAATATTATTAGTTCATATATATTCCAAAGACATTAGGAATATCAGGTAAGATTTATTTTAATTAAATCATATTTTTAAAACATTTCCATAGATGACAATATGATAAATTCCCTCCTTAAAAATAGGTTGGGGTCAAGACCCTTTTTACTAAGGAAAGGAAACTCCCTTTTTAACTGGGTTGATATAGAATCCATTACATGGCCTATAGAACCAATTCATAAAGTCTTACAAGATACATGTACCGAATGTAGATACATGGTCCCAAGGATCCATGGCCCAAAGGCCACATGATCAGTGGTCCAAAGGAATCAAGGACCAAGTCCTGAATAGGCCATCCAACATGCTACCTGGTCATGGGTCATCTTATACCTTCACGTCCTATGCTACCACAAAGGCCACCAACCCTTTATTGTCATCATCTCTTCCTAGTAACCTACTTATTTATCATCCCACCAGGGCTCTGCACTTTACTTGACACCATGTCATCGACCCACCATCTTCTTCCATCACAAGTTCCCATTGATGTTGATGACCACTATTGTTTAGAAAAACCGCAACCCGCATGACATGGTCCCTTCAATGTATGAAGCCGGAACTTAGTGATACTAACAGTCACAAATCTCACCCACAAATTAATTGAGAAGCAGGAAATCGGGGTTTCAAATCCCGAACTAGGATGCAGATCAGCAGCACTCATTCCACTCGAATGGGTGTTAGTCTTCTATCTCCCCTTAAATCATAATATAGAATTAAACAAATCATAAAGCATGTGAATTAAATACAACCATATAATTTCATTAAAACAACTATTTTTTACATTCTCTTATCAATATCCAACTGAGATAAATAAATATCTTATGATAAGTTTATAAAATCTTGAAGCATCTAAGTTATCAATGTTGAAACTGCTTTTCTCCATTACATGAAAAAAAAATCAATCTTTAGTTATTTTAATCTTATGACTTTCTGTATATTTACAACAATTGTAAGACATATAGTTGATATGGTATATTTATCTAAATAATATAATTGTTTTCTATAACTAATAATGTTTCAAGGAAACCTATAGTCGCATTATTTTATTAACATATTCAATCATATTGAATATCATTTGACGTACCCTGTAACATCCCAAGTAAGTAATGAATAATAGATATTTTTATATATGTCTATTAATGATTAAGATAGTATTATAGAGGCTTAAAATGAAAATAAATACAATCTTATGCATGGAATACACTAATATTCTTAAAAGATTGTTTTACTGCCTTTTGATGGCAAACCATTTTTGAATCTATATTTTGACAATTTTATAAACTATGTTTGTCAAAATAAACTTATTCTTTATTATTGGGACATCAAAATTTACCTTGTGTGAATTTTTGGTATTTTTCTGACTTTTTTAATTTTTTAATGAATAGTGAAAAATACTGCATTTTACATCAAAACTACTTTTTAATATAATTTATTTATATGATTAGATTATGTTTTGAATTGGTTTTGAAGTTAAATTAGAATATATTTTTATCATTTTATCCAATGGTGGTCATTGGAATCAATTTCACTTTGAAATTAGACTTAAACTGGTGTCAATCTTTTGATACTTATTGTTTTGTAAAAACACGCTATTTGCTCTGGCAGCGGGAATTAATTATTAAATTAATTAATGTGACTTATATGATTTTAATTTTTTAAAATAGACTTCATTTTTGAATTCGGAATTTTAAATATATCTTAGGGTGAATTTTTGGTATTTTTCTGAAAAACTTCAATTTTTGATGAATAGTGAAACCACTAAGTGGTAATCAAGCAAACTGATTTTTCAGTTAAATGAAAGTTTACCACTAATGTGTATTGAATTTTGAAAATCCGACATAAATGGTTGTCATTAAGAAGTAAAATGTGGTTCAATGGGATTAAATTTTTTTTGGTGAATAGTAACTTATTAAGTTTTTAATCGCGATTAGTGGTAATTAGGGTAGTTTAAGGTATAAATAATGCTTTAATAATATGAAATGACCTAGACACATGTCCCAACCTTATTGGTTATGTTATGGCCGACCAAGAAAAGTCATGGGTCAACTTGGGGACCCCATGGAGACATTTTGGTTGGGAAATGACCTAAATAACTTTTTATTTAATGTAAAAGTAAAAATGACACAAACATAATATGTTTTACGAAAACAATTTTTACATGGGGTTATAAAGATCAGATTTTTGATTATAAATAGTCATTGGAAATCTAAAAAGATTTCCTACATCATAGTATTTTTTTATGATTTTTAGACGTTAAATAAATTAAATTATTTATGGCATAATAATGATGCAGCGATGACATCATTATTTGACGATTTAAATAAAATGGAAAGATAATGTAAAATCTATGAACTACACATGGAAAAAACCAATTGGATGAGTGGATTTCGAACCCTTATCACCTTATCCACGAATTATATCAATGTGGGACCTTTTAAAACCGAAACACATTTTCAAATAAAGTAATATTTCTTTACTTTCCAAAAGTGCCCCTCCTCTCCTCTTATAAAAGGCCCCCACCTCTACCTCATTTCACACACTTCTAAAGCCTTTTTCTCGGCCAACCCCTGCCCATTTACTCTCTCCACCTCCCTATCCTCATCCTAGAGGATTCCCTTTGGACAGAATCCTTTCAAAGGAAGCCTTTAGGCACAACTCAAAAGGAGTTACACTTTTAAAGGTAATTCATTCTCTCATGTTCATTTGTTTTATTTTGCTTCTCCAACCCCCTAAACTCTTTTTATTTACTTCCTTTGTAACAACACCAGTATCTTCAATATACTAGGATGTTTTTATAAGATTTATTTTAGCTAAACACTCACACAAATACATCAAATGGTTAAAGAACATACGGTTTCCGTGGATGGCGAAATTCTGCCTCCCGAAACGATGATTGTTCAACACTCATTTAACACCTTCAAAGGTGGCCATTATGATGTCACTATTTTTATATATGATATATAATATGTTTATGTTTTCCTTAAGCTTCTGTTTTTTTGATTTTTGGCATACCTTTCTGGTTTCCATTAGGGGTAAACACGATATCTTCATTTTAGGAAGTGCGGACTACCGCCCCCTAAAAGTGATTTGATTCAATAAATACCATATGTGGGACATATAAAGGATAGAACTATGATATTATATATGATATTATACTGGAATTATAATATACCTTTATATCATTATGATAACATTCTATAAAATACGAAATAGAAATGAAAGTAGCGTTCATGCGTACGTACGGCTTACCGTCTCCATGAACGGTGCATTTCATTTCTTACCTCTAAATGATTATGTAATATTATAAATGCATGTATGTAATGGATATATATGAAATATATGATATCTACATCATGAATACCATTCTGGATATAATTAACCTTTGACCAAATTAACAACATGTAAGTGTAAGAAGTCTATTTTTGACTTAAGAACCAAATACCGACAAAATGAACATTATTAACTTAACTGATTACATGATGTTCATAACATGGTATAAAAGGAATAATGAACTTGAAAAAGATTCATAATAAAGTAGAGATTAACTTAAGTTTATTATTCAGGAGATTAAAGAACGGTCGGGTCAAGTCGGATACGAGGTATGGGACTTCGTCTCAATCTCCTTTCGTTGAGGCATATTTTATTTTATACACAACTTTCTTTTATACGATGTATAAACCACTTTGACTTTTACGTTTATTCAAAAGGAATCTTTTTTATATGAAGCATTTACTAAACGACAAAAGGGAATGTTTTTTCCGTACGTATGCGGCGACAACTACTTCTCCGCCGTCATGACCGTTATTTGAGTTTCAGCTTCCTCTACAAGCCATACCTTCTTTTTAAAAGAAAAATAAATACCATGTTTTAATTTTCTTATATTTTGGTATTGAAAATGGTTTTCATAATGTTTTTATATCAATGTGTTGTATTGATATCTCGTGATTGAAATGTGGAAATTTTATGTCTCCTTTATGCATGTTTTATGTGATATGATTATGTTATGGTTCTTGGGCATTATTATGAAGACGAGTGGTTCCGTGATAAACTAAGGGCGGGTGAGCCCGTTATAGCTCTCCAATGCATTGGGTAATGTGAAGGAGTGAAACGTTAAGGTTTCTCCAAAGAGATTTTAGGGAATATACTGTGATGGGTATTCCAAACGTAACCAAGAGGGTTACTCCCTACGTAAGAATGTTATGAATGCCTCAAGTTACCTTTATGTCTTATGATTTCTATGATTTATTCATGATTTTATGAGGTATGTTAAAGTGCCTATGTTTTATGCGTAAAGTATGATTTCATTCTTATGTATATATGAACTCATGTTTCCTTTCCATGTTTTTTTTATAACCCATACTGAGCTTTTTATGCTCATCCCAAGTTTTTTTGAAATGTTTTTCACAAGTCAAGGGAAAGGTACATGATATGATGATAGTGTCAAGGAAGTGTCAAGAAATAATCCATGTTTTATTTTAAATGTGTTTCCATTGATGGGAATGAATAATACTATCTTTATGTAACCACTTTGTTTATATGTGGAATGTAATGAAAGTTTTATGATCTAATTATCTAAAACGCTAAACCCGAAAAGATCCTCAATGTGTAATCTTGTAATAACTCAAGATTAAGTAAGGTTTATGGCTGGGGCCTTATAGTTGGTATCAGAGGTCGGTTTAGATAACTTTAGGAGTTAGAATTCTATTAAATGATTATCCAAAAAATAATTTTTTTTTAAATGGTATAGCATTTAATGATTACCATGTTGATTCATCTAAGACATGTTTGTTCAGAATGGTTTTCCGCAGAGGAAACAGGGAAGCAGTGCTAGGAAGGCATACAGAAGGAAATAACCTTCCGAATCAGCATCCAGAAATGGTCGGAATTGGAACTGAATAGTTTGTGGCAGTAATGGTGCAGTTGACTCAAGCGATAAATAGTGGTGGTATCCATGCACGAGATCAGCCAGATCAACCGCAGAGGAACATATCAGTGGTGGAACATTTCATGAGGCAACATCCCCCATCATTCAGAGGATCATCTGACCCTGTGCTAGCTGAAGGGTGGATTAAAGCACTGTAGAAGATTTTCGATGTCATGGGGTGTTTAGATAATCAAAAGGTTAGTCTTGCTATTTACCGTTTGGAGGGTGAGGCAGATCAGTGGTGGTCGATGGTTAAAAATATCAGGGACACTGATGAGATTGATGCTCTTGACTGGGATGAATTCAAAGGTATGTTTTTTGAGAATTATTTTCCTAAGGCTGTTCGACTTAGGATGGAAAAACAATTCTTGGAATTGAGGCAAGAGGAAGACTCAGTGGATACCTATGAATAAAGGTTCACTCGATTGGAAAGGTATGCTCCAAATTTTATCCGGGACCTTGATAGTAAAATAAATCGTTTTTACTTAGGATTAAAGCCAAAATATCGAAGGGCATTAGCTTCTCGTGAGTTTAAAAGTTATGAAAAGCTTGTTCGATGTGCTGAGAAGGTGGAAATGGAGTTTGCCGATGACCAAGTTTTCTATAACAACCAGCAGAAGAATAGACCGAGGTGGCAGGAGAAAGGTAATAATTCTTCAAAAAATTCTGATGGTAAGAGAACTAAGTTTCCAGTTTGTGATAAATGTGGCAAAAGGCATGCTGGAGATTGTCTTCTGAATTCTGGAAAGTGCTACCGATGTGGTAAGATGGGACATAAGGCTCGTGATTGCACTGAAAAGGATCAAGGTGAAGGTAAGAACAAAATTGATTTACAGTTAGTGAAATGTTATAAGTGCAATGAGATGGGTCACTATGCAAACGAGTTTCTGACAAAGAGCTTGAGTGATGGGAAGCAGTTAGACTACAAGCAGAAAGGGGTGGTGAAATCCTTTGCAACTACTTCAGCAGATGTAGGGCCATCAAATGAAGTTGTATCAGGTACTTTGTTTGTTTTTTCAGATTATGCCAGTGTGTTGTTTGATTCGGGGTCTACACATTCTTTCATATCTGAAACCTTTTCTAGTAAAATGGGAATACCATCTCAAGAAATGACTCCTGAACTTTTGGTAAAAACACCTGGGGGAAGTGTCGAGGCAAAAATAATTTATAAGAATCTTCCTATCCTTATCTGTGGAAAGAACCTACTTGCAAACCTTATTGTTCTACCTCTAGTTGAGTTTGATGTTATCCTGGGTATGGATTGGCTCTCTATTTACCATGCTAAGATTGACTGTAGAGCTAAAGAAGTTTCTTTTCAGAAAGACTTTCAGTTTGTTTACAGGAATGAACCCTTACTTTTGATAACATATCAAGAGGCTGAGAAACTTGTAAAAGATGGAAATGAATGTTACCTTGCACACGTCGTTGAAAATAAAGGAACTGTTCAGATTAATGATGTGCCAGTGGTAAATGAGTATCCTGATGTTTTTCCTGATGAGTTACCTGGAATAATACCAAATCTGGAAGTTGAGTTTACTGTTGACTTAGTTCCTGATGCTAAGCCAATTTCAAAACCCCCTTATCGAATGGCACAAATTGAACTTTTAGGGTTGAAGGAGAAATTGCAAGATTTATTAGAGAAAGGTTTCATTAGACCTAGCACATCACCATGGGGTGCTCTTGTTTTATTTGTTAAAAAGAAAGATGGTTCTATGAGACTTTGCATTGATTATAGAGCCTTGAATAATATCACTGTTAAGAACAAATATCCTTTGCCTCATATCGATGATTTGTTTGATCAGCTCCAGGGAGCTCAGTTTTTTTCAAAGATTGACCTGAGATCGGGGTACCATCAGCTGAAGGTAAATGAGGCAGATATTCCGAAGACCACGTTCTGTATGAGATATGGCCATTATGAATTTGTAGTAATGCCTTTTGGGCTAACCAATGCACCTGCTGTATTCATGGACTTAATGAATATAATTTTCCATGAGTTCTTGGATAAGTTTGTGGTGGTTTTCATTGATGATATTTTGGTGTTTTCTAAAAGTAAAGAGGAGCATGAAAAACATTTAAGGGTTATCTTGAAAACCTTAAAAGAAAATAAACTGTATGGGAAATTCAGCAAGTGTGAGTTTTGGTTGCAAAAAATTTCTTTCCTTGGTCACATTGTTTCTAAAGATGGAATAACTATTGATCCTTCAAAAACAAAAGTTGTGGAAGAATGGCCAAGACCCACAAATGTAACCGAGATTCGTAGATTCCTTGGTTTGGCGGGCTATTACCGAAGGTTTGTTAGAAATTTTTCACGGTTATCTAGTCCAATGACTAAGCTAACTCGGAAGGGTGTTAAGTTTATCTAGACAAAAGAATGTGATGATTGTTTTCAGGAATTGAAAAGAAGATTGGTGAATGCTCCAGTTTTGGCACTACCTTCCAGGAATGGTGAGTTTGTTATATACAGTGATGCTTCATTGAAAGGACTTGGTTGCGTCCTAATGCAGAATGATCAGGTAATTTCTTATGCTTCACGACAGTTGAAAACTCATGAGGTAAATTGCCCTACACATGATTTGGAATTAGCTGCTGTTGTTTTTGCTTTAAAAATTTGGAGGCATCATTTGTATGGAGTAAAGTGTGAAATATATACCGATCACAAAAGTTTAAAGTATATATTCACTCAGAAATAGTTAAACATGAGACAAAGGAGATGGCTGGAATTAATCAAGGATTATGATTGTACAATTCATTACCATCCGGGAAAAGCAAATAAAGTGGCTAATGCTTTGAGTCGAAAAAGTAATGCTTCATTAACAATGTTGCGTTTGGAATGTGATCCTTTGGTTAAGGATTTGATGAACTTTGGCATAGAAGTTGTTGGTGCAGGAATTCCTTCTGTTTTGTTTCAGGTATCAGTGAGATCATGTCTATCAAATAGAATCAAGCAAGCACAGAAGCAAGATAGTGAGTTGCAGAAAAAGGTAGAGCTGGTTCAGAAAGGTAAGTTGCCTGAATTCAACATTGATAATGATTGTGTTTTGAGATTTGGGAAGAGATTGTGTGTGCCTTGTGATTCACAGTTGAAGAGAGAGTTGTTATGTGAAGCTCATAGTTCTCCGTTTTCAGTTCATCCGGGCAGTACTAAGATGTATATAGATCTGCGGGAGTATTACTGGTGGGATGGAATGAAAAGAGATATTGCTGATTTTACTGTGAAGTGTTTGACTTGTCAGCAGGTTAAAGCAGAGCGGCAGTTACCGAAAGGGATGCTTCAGCCTTTACCAGTGCCAGAGTGGAAATGGGAGAATATATCCATGGACTTTGTTGTTGGATTACCGAAGACATCTCGAGGTAATAATGAAATCTGGGTTATTGTTGATTGCTCGACCAAATCTGCTCATTTCCTTGCTATACGAGATACTTTCTCTCTTGATCAACTTTCCCGTTTGTATCTTAAAGAGATATTCAGGTTACATGGAGTTCCTCTCTCCATTGTATCGGATCGTGATCCCAGGTTTACTTCTAACTTTTGGAAAGGCCTTCAGAAGTCGTTGGGTACTGAATTAAATTTTAGTACAGCTTTTCATCCTCAATAAGATGGGCAGTCAGAACGAACAATTCAGACATTGGAGGATATGCTACGAGCTTGTTCTATGGATTATCAGGGAAGTTGGGACCAACATCTTTCTTTGGTTGAATTTTCATATAATAACAGTTTCCATTCCAGTATACAGATGGCGCCATTTCAGGCATTATATGGGAAGCGGTGTCGAACTCCAGCATTTTGGGATGAAGTGGGTGAAAGGAAGTTGATGGGACCAGAATTGGTAGAAGAGATGGCAGAAAAAGTTCAGCTGATTCAGAAACACATGAGAACAGCTCAGAGTAGGCAGAAGAGTTATGCGGATAACCGGAGGAAGGATCTATCTTTCGAGGTAGGTGATCATGTTTTTTTCAAGGTTTCTCCTTGGAAAATCGTGATGAGATTTGGTAAGAAAGGAAAGTTGAGTCCAAGGTTCATTAGACCATACGAAATTCTGGAGAGAGTTGGATCAGTTGCATACCGAGTGGCTTTACCTCCGAGTTTATCTCAGGTACACAATGTTTTTCACGTTTCGATGTTGAGAAAGTATATGCCAGATCCATCTCATGTTTTGAGTCCAGAGGTAGTTCAGCTGGAAGAGAACCTATCTTATGAGGAACAACCGGTCCAGATTCTTGACCACAGGGAGAAAGTTTTACGGAATAAGGTGATTCACCAGGTAAAGGTTTTTTGGAAAAACCACATGATTGAAGAGGCAACATGGGAATCTGAAAATGCAATGAGGGATAAGTACCCCCATTTATTCGATAAGTAAATAAATTGCGGGGACGCAATTTTCTAAAGGGGGGAAGGATGTAACATCCCAAGTAAGTAATGAATAATAGATATTTTTATCTATGTCCATTAATGATTAAGATAGTATTATAGAGGCTTAAAATGAAAATAAATACAATCTTATGCATGGAATACACTAATATTCTTAAAAGATTGTTTTACTGCCTTTTGATGGCAAACCATTTTTGAATCTATATTTTGACAATTTTATAAACTATGTTTGTCAAAATAAACTTATTCTTTATGATTGGGACATCAAAATTTACCTTGTGTGAATTTTTGGTATTTTTCTGACAATGTTCATTTTTTAATGAATAGTGAAAAATACTGCATTTTACATCAAAACTACTTTTTAATCTAATTTATTTATATGATTAGATTATGTTTTGAATTGGTTTTGAAGTGAAATTAGAATATATTTTTACCATTTTATCCAATGGTGGTCATTGGAATCAATTTCACTTTGAAATTAGACTTAAACTAGTGTCAATCTTTTGATACTTATTGTTTTGTAAAAACACGCTATTTGCTCTGGCAGCGGGAATTAATTATTAAATTAATTAATGTGACATATATGATTTGAATTTTGTAAAATAGACTTCATTTTTGAATTCAGAATATCAAATATAGCTTAGGGTGAATTTTTTGTAATTTTCTGAAAAACTTCAATTTTTGATGAATAGTGAAACCACTAAGTGGTAATCAAGCAAACTGATTTTTCAGTTAAATGAAAGTTTACCACTAATGTGTATTGAATTTTGAAAATACAACATACATGGTTGTCATTAAGAATTAAAATATGGTTCAATGGGATTAAAAAAATTTTTTGGTGAATAGTAACTTATTAAGTTTTTAATCGCGATTAGTGGTAATTAGGGTAGTTTAAGGTATAAATAATGCTTTAATAATATGAAATGACCTAGACACATGTCCCAACCTTATTGGTTGTGTCATGGCCGACCAAGAAAATCCATGGGTCAACTTGGGGACCCCATGGAGACATTTTGGTTGGGAAATGACATAAATAACTTTTTATTTAATGTAAAAGTAAAAATGACACAAACATAATATGTTTTACGAAAACAATTTTTACATGGGGTTATAAAGATCATATTTTTGATTATAAATAGTCATTGGAAAGATAAAAATATTTCCTACATCATAGTATTTTTTTTATGATTTTTAGGCATTAAATAAATTAAATTATTTATGACATAATAATGATGCAGCGATGACATCATTATTTGACAATTTAAATAAAATGGAAATATAATGTAAAATCTATGAACTACACATGGCAAAAACCAATTGGATGAGTGGATTTCGAACCCTTATCACCTTATCAACGAATTATATCAATGTGGGACCTTTTAAAACCGAAACACATTTTCAAATAAAGTAATATTTCTTTACTTTCCAAAAGTGCCCCTCCTCTCCTCTTATAAAAGGCCCCCACCTCTACCTCATTTCACACACTTCTCAAGCCTTTGGCTCGGCCAAACCCTGCCCATTTACTCTCTCCACCTCCCTCTCCTCATCCTAGAGGATTCCATTTGGGCAGAATCCTTTCAAAGGAAGCCTTTAGGCTCAACTCAAAAGGAGTTACACTTTTAAAGGTAATTCATTCTCTCATGTTCATTTGTTTTATTTTGCTTCTCCAACCCCCTAAACTCTTTTTATTTACTTCCTTTGTAACAACACCAGTATCTTAAATATACTAGGATGTTGTTATAAGATTTTTTTTAGCTACACTCTCACACAACTACATCAAATGGTTAAAGAACATACGGTTTCCGTGGATGGCGAAATTCTGCCTCCCGAAACGATGATTGTTCAACACTCATTTAACACCTTCAAAGGTGGCCATTATGATGTCACTATTTTTATATATGATATATAATATGTTTATGTTTTCCTTAAGCTTCTGTTTTTTTTCATTTTTGGCATACCTTTATGGTTTCCATTATGGGTAAACACGATATCTTCATTTTAGGAAGTGCGGACTACCGCCCCCTCAAAGTGATTTGATTCGTTAAATACCATATGTGGGACATATAAAGGATGGAACTATGATATTATATATGATATTATACTGGAATTATAATATACCTTTATATCATTATGATTCCATTCTATAAAATACGAAATAGAAATGAAAGTAGCGTTCATGCGTACGTACGGCTTACCGTCTCCATGAACGGTGCATTTCATTTCTTACCTCTAAATGATTATGTAATATTATAAATGCATGTATTTACTGGATATATATGACATATATGATATCTAAATCATGAATACCATTCTGGATATAATGAACCTTTGACCAAATTAACAACATGTAAGTGTAAGAAGTCTATTTTTGACTTAAGAACCAAATACCGACAAAATGAACATTATTAACTTAACTGATTACATGATGTTCATAACATGGTATAAAAGGAATAATGAACTTGAAAAAGATTCATAAGAAGTTAGAGATTAACTTAAGTTTATTATTCAGGAGATTAAAGAACGGTCGGGTCAAGTCGGATACGAGGTATGGGACTTCGTCTCAATCTCCTTTCGTTGAGGCATATTTTATTTTATACACAACTTTCTTTTATACGATGTATAAACCACTTTGACTTTTACATTTATTCAAAAGGAATCTTTTTTATACGAAGCATTTACTAAACGAAAAAAGGGAATGTTTTTTCCGTACGTATGCGGCGACAACGACTTCTCTTCCGTCATGACCGTTATTTGAGTTTCAGCTTCCTCTACAAGCCATAACTTCTTTTTAAAAGAAAAATAAATACCATGTTTTAATTTTCTTATATTTTGGTATTGAAAATGGTTTTCATAATGTTTTTATATCAATGTGTTGTATTGATATCTCGTGATCGAAATGTGGAAATTTTATGTTTCCTTTATGCATGTTTTATGTGATATGATTATGTTATGGTTCTTGGGCATTATTATGAAGACGGGTGGTTCCGTGATAAACTAAGGGCGGGTGAGACCGTTATAGCTCTCCAATGCATTGGGTAACGCGAATGAGTGAAACGTTAAGGTTTCTCCAAAGAGATTTTAGGGAATATACTGTGATGGGTATTCCAAACGTAACCAAGAGGGTTACTCCCTACGTAAGAATGTTATGAATGCCTCAAGTTACCTTTATGTATTATGATTTCTATGATTTATTCATGATTTTATGAGGTATGTTAAAGTGCCTATGTTTTATGGGTAAAGTATGATTTCATTCTTATGTATATATGAACTCATGTTTCCTTTCCATGTTTTTTTTTATAACCCATACTGAGCTTTTTATGCTCATCCCAAGTTTTTTTGAAATGTTTTTCACAGGTCAAGGGAAAGGTATATGATATGATGATAGTGTCAAGGATGTGTCAAGAAATAATCCATGTTTTATTTTAAATGTGTTTCCATTGATGGGAATGAAGAATACTATCTTTATGTAACCACTTTGTTTATATGTGGAATGTAATGCAAGTTTTATGATCTAATTCTCTAAAACACTAAACCCGAAAAGATCCTCAATGTGTAATCTTGTAATAACTCAAGATTAAGTAAGGTTTAAGGCTGGGGCCTTATATACCCAATCAAATTGAGTATATGAGACTAAAATTCCTTAAATCATTGATGTACCCAATCATATTAAGTACATGATTTGAGGATAATATTCCTTTGGAAATTTTTCATCTAATGCCTTTGAAACCTAGAATGAATCACTCTATGATTCTATAATCATCTTGGTTCACTTATTAAATAATTTCATCACTTTGTTACATGGGAAGGAACGGATCTGAAACATCAAACATTCCTTAAATTTTTTTCTTAAATTACCATCCTTTCGAGTTTATTACAGTAAGCTTATCCTTTTAAAGATTAATAAAAAAATTTATCTTGAACATGATGATTGTGATATTATATACAAAATAAGATTTTATTAGATCAGTATCATGTTTTATAACCATTCAATATCGATATTTATTAAATGTACTCCCACTAAAATGATGACCCCTTTTAATATCCATCATATCCATTAGTGGGATAAGATCCATATTTCACTAAGCTCTATATCACAATAGCATTTCTCCCATCACTTAGCTACATAAGTAATGAATCATCCCAATCAAAAAGTTTTTAATCATGGATAGTTGAGTGGTTAAATCTTTGTCTAATCCATTATATAGATTAATTTAACTAGATTCCTTTGGTAACCTAGTCATATTTGGGTCTCCTTACTAGTGTAACCCAATGCAAACACCAAAAACAGGATAAAAAAGTGTCAATAAAGGGGATCCTAGATTTATCATTACCTACTCATCAGGATAATACAGAGTCACTTATTACATTCTTTCCTTACACAAGATCATCCAGGGGAACTCAACATTAGCATGACCAACCTAATCGGATGATCAAGGTCTTGACAGGTGCCGCTTTGGAAGAAATCTCATAGCTAGTATTTTAAGTGGATTTAATCTCAGCATCTTATCTCATGATATTATTTTATGTATTAATTCTTCTAAAAACTTAGTTTGGAATAGTATTCCCTCCACCAAATCAATATGTTCAAACCATATTGATGTGTAACCCTTTACACATCCCACAAGTCTGTGTTACTTGCCCAAAAATAGAATTCAAGTATATTAATACATATCTAAATGAATTATATGCCTAAGTTGTATGAACACTTTATTTAAAGGCATAGAGTTATATGAGATTGAAAATATCCACAAGTGTATGCCCAGAGCGACAGACAACCAACCTTATTCACCTTCCTATATAAGGAATGGGCCTCTTGGTAAGTAGGTATCCTGACCACAAGTTTCTATGCTCAGGGATATTTACTCAAGGGAGAATCCAATTCATCGTAACTCTAACACCTAATATGAAAAACATTATTCAACAGCTAAATTCAAGCTAATAACTTCAATTACAAACTGAGTTCAAGGTAGACGAAAAGGCTAAATTCATTTTGGATCTATTTCAAGCATGAAAATGAAAGGTTCTATCAAGAAACAATTTATCAAATAAATATTATCATACAAAAATTCATAATATAATCAATTCATAATTATGAATAAAACAAGGAATAACCTTTAAATAAATGAAGAATTTAAATATTTAAACATGAGATAAAAATTTAGGAACAATTTATAAATAAAATCTAACTATAAACGCTTTTATAATTTCTGCTTTAACACTATGGACATTCCATAATTTTGAATATAAATATTTTATATTCATTCCAATATGAACTCTTTCATATTTATCATTATATGGAATTTATATTTTAAATTTATAACATTATATGAGTTATAAACTATTTATTAAGTATACATTTTACATAATCTAAATATCATATACTTAATCATTATTGAATCCTTGATCATTTTAATCATAAAAACACTTTTTTTATATACCTTAAATAATATCCATATAAATATCTTTTAATTAGAATAATTAAAATAAATTAATTATGAACAATTCATAATTTAAATATAAACATTTTATATTTTGGCCTTATTTTATAATTTATAACAATTTATAAATTCTCACTTATGATTTATAAATAAGAAATTTTATTTCTATACCATAATTCATTCCATATAATTAGGTTTAAAGGAATTTTATGTAATACAATTAATTATTTTGAATAATAAAAGTTTTATAATCTTTTATTTAATTAATTATAACCCATTTATAATTAATTAAGTAATTTTTAAATTTTTATAAATTAAATATTCCCAAAATAAATTTTAATAAGATTTATAAAAACTTTATAAACCATTAAATCCATTTAATAAATAAAAAAAATTAAAAGCTTTGTTGTTTACCCTTATGTGGAATCCATAATCTACGTAATGGTATACTCCCTTTACCCTTATGTGGACAATCTACGTAATGGTATAAAGGCCCTGACGATTATACAGTGCATGCTATATAAATTTAAACCTGATCTTATGTATGTAACCTTCTCTATAAAGGTAATTCATAGTTTACCTTCATGTGAACTCTTCAAATAAGGGTAAGTGTAAGTTCAGATGACCCTTACACAGTGCACTCTACGTATGGGTAAGTTTAGATGACCCAAATGTAAATTCTTCTGTATAAGGATAATCCATGATGAACCTTACTTAGAATGATTCTATACAATTGTAACCATGATTAACCTTATAAATAATGATTATTCATAAGGGTAATCAAGGATGACCTCTACATGGAATGCTTCTCCGTAAGGGTAAACTGTTTTTTCATATTTTTCAAAAAACTAAAAAAATGTTGCTCTATTTTTGAGATTCTTCTTCATTTCAATGCATGATTTCATAAAAATAAATCATTGGGAACCTCTTATACCATTTAAGGTTTTTTTAGAATATAATAAAAATTATTATAAGCTTTATAAGAAATTTAAAACCCTTGATTGAGGATTTCCCATGCATAGAAATATGAAAACATTGCATAATGATGAAATGAAGAACATAGTAAATCATATTGTATGCTGATGAGAATCCAATACCTTCAGTACTCATCTGGTATGCTTGATAATGATCACCATAATAGAATCCAAAAGACATCCTCTCTCCATGGGTATCCATGGGTTACGCTGAATCATCCAACATTTGGATGGGATTATTCTTCCATTCCTGATGTGCTAACATATCATATGTAAAGCAGGAATAAGAGGAGAGATATGGGTCTCAGGGGGTTTCGAACAAGGCGAAATGAAAGCACACCCCTTCCACCATCACATGATAATAGAATAAATATGAAATTAAGGACCCTCCTTAACTGTTGTCTCTTTTATTCATGCATTAAAACGCATGAATAAATGTCATTTTCGGTCCATGAATGTATAAATTAATTGTATGGATTTAATCCCTAGCATTATATCTCATATAACACATTACACTACAAAAAAAGGGTAGTATCGGTGGTTTTTCATGGACTAGTGGTAGTTTAAACCACCACCTAATAGTGTAGTTGTGGTTATTAAAATTGTTGTGTATTTCATGGTCACTAGTCATTTAGTGTATGTTTATGTAATTTTATAGTGATTTGTTATGTGTTGTTTTTAGATAATTTAGCGGTGGTTTCTTGTTTATTTAGTGGTGGTTCTTTTATAAAAAAATATCCAGGGGAAATATAAATAAAATAAAATAAACCATCGCGGAACATATTAGTAGCGGTTAAGCGTAACAGTCGCTAAAAATATTATATGTATTGTATTTAGTGTTGGTTACTTAAAATCGCCGCTAAATCAGTTTTCTTTTTTAAAAAATATTTAATAAATAACTATAAATATAAAAAAACTGACATGTAATAAAATAAAACATAAATATATGATAAACCCATCATACATATATCATACATCCATGGTCATATACAAACACCCATTCATCATAACCTCAATCTCAGTCAACCCATACCTTTATCAACCAATACCTCAATCATCAATATATAAATATGAAATATGTACAATAACAACCCATTCCCAATATACATCCATGTCATGACCTCCACTGCATCTGTGTGCCTCCACATCATCTCATCAACTGAAACCGACCACATCATCTCACCAAGTGTAACAAAAATTAAAACTAAACATAATAAATAAGAATTACAGTAGAATAATTGATGAAATTTTAACATACCATAGAATCTAAGAACCATCATGATTACCTTCTGAAGAATTCCATGGATCAGATCAGTCAACCTCCTCACTACTGCCTACATCTTCCACCTACAATGAAAACTAGAACATTTAATAAAATAAATGTGAAATAGAAAAGGCACCAAATATATTTGTAATTCTACACATAAAATTTGTTATTTTGTCAATAAAGAAAAAGAAATTTTAACAAAAAAAATAATGAAAAACACTTTTAAAACATAAGCATACCTATTTAAGATAATATTCAACACTTGAAACTAAAAAGGGATAAGTAAATATTCTCATTTATTTTTAGAGCGGCGTGCGTTGTTCTTGAAATTTAATTAACAAACAAATATTCTATATTTGATATCACAACATATACTATATTTCAAAAACAACCCAATGGTGGTTGTCCAATGATTTTACATCAATCATAGGTCATTTGATATGTTTTTGACCATTCCATGCACATTTCAGTGTTTTAAAACACTAAAAACGCGTTTATAGACATAACAGGACAACCATATTTTAGAAAAATATTTTAATGGTTCCTAAATTTAAAAATTAAATGTACAGTAGTTTTCCCGTGATTTCAGGGCAATCAGACGTCATTTTCCTAGTTTTGATCCCCATATAATTGTTTTTAAAGGCTTTTGTACATTTAAAAAGTGTATGCCGAGTAATTCTGACAACACCGCATATCATATTGACATGTTTTCTACATGTACATGCAAAAAAACAACTCATTTGTGGTTTTCCAAATATTTCATATCAATCTGAGGTTGTTTGATTTGATTTTTTACTATTCCACACACGTTTTAGTGTTTTAAAACACTAAAAACGCCTTTACGACCACAACAGGAAAACAACAATTCAGAATGAAGTGTTGTTAATTCCTAGATTTCACAATTAAATTTAAAGTCATTGTCCCATGATTTCAGAGAAATATGACATCATTTTCCTAGTTTTGACCCCCCCCAACACTTGTTTTTAAAGGCTTTTGTACCTTTCAAAAGTGTATATCGAGTAATTATGATCATACCGCACATCGGATTAATGTGTTTTCTGTGCATACACATCAAAAAATACTCATTCATGTTATCCCCGTGATTTCATAAGTATGAGGTCTTTTTCTATAGTTTTGACCATTCCACAGATGTTTTATTGTTTTAAAACACTAAAAATGCGTTTACAACCATAATGGGAAAACCATAATTAGGAATGACATGTCGTCAGTTCCTACATTTCACAATTAAGTCTACACTCACTATCCCATGATTTCAAAGAAATATGATGTCATTTTCCTGGTTTTGACCCCCCAACACTTATTTTAAAGGCTTTTGTACCTTTCATAAGTGTATACTGAATAATTTTGACTACACCGTACATCAGATTGATGTGTTGTCTATGCGTACACATAAAAAACAACTTAGAGGTTTTTCTCCCATGATTTAAAATCAATCTGATGTTTTTTCTATTTTTTTTACCATTCCACCCACATTTTAGTGTTTTAAAACACTAAAAACGTGTTTATGGCCATAACGGGAAAACTATAATTAAAAATGACATTCCATCAGTTCCTATCATGACCCCATCACCACAAAGTGTACCCATATTGGGATAGAAATTGGAGGAGAGAGATAGTGACCCCCAAGTCCTGCCACCAATAGGCCTTGGGTTGATAAATAGAACTGAGGGTATAGTAAACACACAGATGGGAGGCATTACCCTCTAAGAGAACACATGCGAAAGAGAGAGATAAGATATGAACCAACCAACTCCTACTTAGACCACAAAGTAAAATAAACTCAAGTGCACATATCTAATTTCATGCAAGAACTACTAAAACTGAAAGGTAAAAGTGAAAGTACTATAAGAAAGTAAAATGACAACAACCACGAACCCCGAACAGATCCTACAAAACCCCAATCTAGTAATGGCTAGCCTGATCTCCAACCTAATCTAAGTGACCTAAAAAATTATATAATGTAGGGTAAGTATAATAGTATACTCGGTAGGATCCTCCCTATAGCCTCTAATGAAAAGGTAAAGAAAGAATGCTAAAGCATAGTGAATAACAAGGGAAACTAACTCGTCACCTAAAAAATTATAATAAGTTCTCAACCTCACCATTGATACTATCACCAAGTGTTTCATACAAGAGAATATTATATAATAAATAATATCAAGGGTACCCTGATACAATGTCCCCACTGGTTTGCCAATTTTCCTTAATGTCGCACCTCCTGAGCATCTCTCTCCAAAACATTTAGCCCAAAGATACCTAGGTGAAGCACCAAAACATTCACCTCGTGAATTACACCACCACATCCACATAACCAAAAGTAACCAGGTAGTTTTTGGGATCCAAAAATATCAAATAATGTGTATCATATGTTGGGTATTATACCTCAAGCCATCATAGCACATATACTAAGTAATGATCCTCAAGCCATAATAGCCTATAAATGTTATTACAATAGTATTCCTTAGGAAAATATATCCAGAATATATGTGTGTGAAATAACCTCAAGCCATTACAACCCTCTACACACATATATTAGGAAAACTAACCATCATTCATACCAGCACAAGTAACTACCAGGATAAGAAATCAAATCCAAAGGGGGTAGTCATCCATCCATCCTCTCACCAGGATGTTGGGGAAAATATCCACCACCTAGGTCTCAGAATCCCTAGGGTGTAATTTTCCCTAAATGACAGGGTGGAGTAGCATATAGAAACAAAAATAGTACAGGATATAATATAGTTCACACCCACACTATGGGAAACACCTAGTCTCAGACTCAAATGCAGCTAACATCTCTTAGACTCCCGGCTACCACATCTAAGACTAGATATCCTATAATCACAAAACTATTTAAATAGCTACATTAAATTAAATTACCCCTTTTTATAAGTTTTAATTTACGTTAATTAATTCTTTAACCATTAATTAATCATTATCATTTCCCCGTTACATTTCATTATCGTCTCAACAAGATTCATGCCCACTAGGAATAAGAAAACTGAGTCCACGGCTTCTCAGAATCATAACCTCATCATTGCATCCTAGAAAGCTCCAACCCCATGGGTTAAACAATTATTCATTTATTAACAACATTAGAACTTTCCATATTTCTATATATCCGGGTGTTCTAGGAAAACATTCTAAGCCACCAAATAGAAGGAACTCAACATAGTGAGTGGATGAACTACCTGTCGAGTCTTTTCTACCTATAGAATAAGCATAGAATCATCCATCCTCAAGAATATAAACACAAAAATCACACGGCATACCTCATGATCTTTCACCTATTTTAGAAGGAGGGGAAGAAAGATCATCTGCCTCAAGAAGTGGGGAAAGTAAAGTAGATAAACAAACAACATATTCAACAGGAATCCACTTTCATAACAATGGGTATAGCCCACATCGACCTGTTCCATCATCTTTGGTGTCCTCCCCAACACCCACATTCATAAACTAGGGTATATCTCCACTCCAAGCATCAACCAATACCACAATAATCAGGACTCCCTACCCCACATACCACAACAGCCCTCCAGGCTCAGCCATCCCTAGCTCACATCACATCTGGGCCTCCATGTCCCACATACCACAAGTCTCATATCCAAATCACATCACAAGCGGTAGGAACAAACATAGTAATGGGGCCTCGGCCCCAAATCAAGGCATTCATCCTTCAAAAACAATGATCTCTCACAACTCCAAAGCATAAGGTACTTGGCCTTTATAAGAAATCGGGAAACTCAAGCCCTATAAGGCATTATCTTTTATCACATAACTGGTTCTTATTCCATCATGAATTAACCGACTCATTATTCAGGTTCCAACTACGGGCACCCTAAGAAACAAGCTTCTTAAGCTATCATAAATTAATTAAGAAATTAATTTAACATGTATTTAATTATTTTATCAACAATAATCAACATGATTCAGGTTCATTAAACAATTCCATTAAACATGGATACTGCATCAAATGACAACAATAACTAGATTCATTAACATGCCTCTTTATTCTTAATCCAATTAGTTATAAATTAATTCCGAATTTACATTCTTTACCAAATTTCATCAATAATTACATGTAAAAAAAATAGATATCACACTATCTAGAAAATCAAGTGGCAATAACATCACTAAGAAATCGATACCAATTCTTTAATCTTGTTCAAATAATTATTATGTAAATTTAATTGTGATCCATAGGATAAATCAGGCCATATCTATGGTTTCATTTAAATATATAGAGAAGTAGAAAATCTCCTACCTCAAAGGGTCTTCAACATTCTTTGCATAAGAATGGGACAACACAACAGATTACAATCACCTCTCCCGCAACAACTGCATCCACCAAAGGATGTCGCGACACCACCGCACCAACCATAAACTAAGAAATCTTCATTAGAAACATGGAGATTACATGACATCACATGGAAATTAGAAATGGGAGGAAAAGGATTGAGGAACACTGAAGAATGGAGGTAGGACATACCTTATTTCCAAGATGGATCAACACTTCCTGGTTTCACCAAAATAGATGGTGCGCATGCAGTAGGAAAAAACTATAAGGGGAACATTATCCAAGGAAACCCCACAACGCACGACTCCTATGGGAGGAAGAACTCTGGGCATCCCATACCAAGGAAAAACAAGAAGGAAGGAATGAAGTGAAGGCCCTCATCTTAGAAGGATTAGATCTGAGACTCATGGGATATGAAACAGTTTTGAATTTCCATTAAAGATGGATCTCAACAACCCATGTGGTTTGACCAAGTAAACTCACCTGAACCCTTATGAAAATTTAGATTAGAGTTATAGGATTTTATTAGGACTTAAATCCCTTAAAACATGGATTTTAAGGTGTTTTATGTCAAATAAAATTTCAAAGGGGTGAAAATACAGTAAACAAGAAAACTGGGGGAAACTAAAATTTTGAAAAACTATTAGAGATAACTCACCATTGGGTGAGTCACCATTGCGAGATACCATTGGATGATTCAATGTTTGGTGACTCACCATTGGATAAGCTACCATTGGACAAATCACCATTGGATGAGCTACCATTTAATGAGTCATTGTCGGGTGACTCCATGTTGGATGAGTCACCATTGGATAAGCCATCGTTAGATGACTCATCGTTGGTGAGCTACTGGTACGAGTCACCATTGGAAAGCTACCAGTGTGACTCACCACTAGGACTAACCGCTGCGACTCACCATCAGTGACTTACCGTTCCTAAATTTCTATTGGTAAAATATGATTTTTAGAAAACTCCTAAAACGAGTCAACTCTACCACCCAGAACACCTCATCCCCTAGATTTTCAAAAAGTAATAGACTGGGGAGGTCTGGGTCATTACATTAGATACCTCTAAAAACATTCTCATCCTTAAGAATCTAAAACCAACCCAAATAAGAAATAGAAAAAGGGTTTGTCCGAACATCCACCCCACAAGATAACTCTCAAATATTCACCACCATAGGATCTCATCAACTCACAAGAGGAACAAGAACAAAACCACACATCAACCACAACCAACTCCTAAACACTCTCATGGGGGAGATACCTCTAAAAAGAGAGCAATCCACAACAAGAAACAATATAAATACATCTCATAACCAGAAAGGATCTACAACCACTAAAGGAACAATGTTACAAGAGAAGATCTAAACATCAAATGGCTCAGAGTACTGAGCACGTATTTGTGACTCATGTTCCCGGGTACTCTCCTCCACAACCTCATGCCCCCACAAGACATAAAGAAAGGGGATAACATGCATGCGCAACACCTTCCCCCTATGGTACTAGATCTCTACAGGATGCTCCTTGAATGTTGCATCATTGTCAACATCAATATCGCTTCAATTGATGACATGAGAGTCATCATGAATATAATGACGGAGCTGTGACACAAGGAAAACATTGTGTATTTGGTTCATCTATATGGGAAGTGCTTTCCGATATGTCATGGCTCTAACATGAGATAACACTTCAAAAGGCCCAAAAACTATGGAGAAAGCTTACTCCCATGACCAAACCTTTGAAGGTTCTGGGCGCAGTGGAAGCGCATGGGTGGATGTGCCCACTTTCCTTTTTGTCATTAGTAATGATTAATCTAGGATCAATACGATGTTAAATTCCAGTCTCCACGGATCGAATCATAGAAATAGACAAAGAAGAAATGAAAGTCCTGAAACCACAAATTAGGATCGTTATAGGTTGATTATAATTAATTTAATCAATTGAAAAGAAGTACCTTTTGGTGTTCTTTCTTCGTTGATATTTCTGATCACATTCTGATGTGATACGTCATTGCGTCGTAGAAGCCAAGGGTAGACTTCCTCTAGTGGTGATCCACACGTGCACCGCGTATCTTTGGATGTCACCAAAGGATTCTCTGGGTGCTAGCATGGAGAAACCTTTGCTTGCGTTGTCCGCCTAAGATCACCTTGATCCGATGGAAGAGGATCTCTTTCAGTTTTGAGAGAGTTCCTGGAGGAAGGAGTTCTTTCTGTATTGAGATAATTCTCTAGAATTGTTGTTCACAACAATTAAAGAAAATTGTTGGGGTTATGAGGATATTTATAATCGGGTGTGTGGGGTTATAGAGTTATGATAATAAATAAACGTGTTACACGTTTTTTTTATTTCATTAAATCTTAATGAAAACCCCCATGTCGAATCATTAATTCCTTGACATGCTCCCACACTGATTATAATAAATATCATTTAATAAAACAATATTATAACCTCAAAATCCATAATGGAAAAACTACACGGCGTGTAATAATAAATACACGACGTGTACTTGTTTTCCAAAAGGAAAACTACACGGCGTGTGATCATTAATACAGGGCGCATACTTGTTTTTCATTTCCTTTACAAAATAAAAACCACACGGTGTGTAATCTTTAATACACAGCGTGCACTTGTTTTCAAAATAAAAACTACACGGCATGTAATAATTAATACATGGCATGTAATTGTTTTCATTTTATTCTTCCTCCATCATTAAAACGATTTAGGCTTCCTTGAATAATTATTAAACAACGTATGGGAATAATCTTTATTCTACTTGAGATACTTGGATACACTTAGTGTGTGACCCTCTAGGCCTCTTTCTCGTTGGCATTAGGCGGGCTTGCCTAAATTCCAAGATTACTATCTAGAAATGGGTCAAGGCACCCAAGAGAAAGAAGTTGATGTCGCATTGATGTTTCACCTCATACGAAGGCTTACTGTGTAATTTAATACCTTTGTCTCAATATCTCATCAAGAAAGTTTCATGGAAGTTTCATAAACCTATATGCTTGATCCATCGTTCATTGACTACCTGAAATAAACTCGTCGTTACACCATGGCCATGAAATTTCGTGCGATGGTTCTATTTCAATCAAAGGTCTGAGATATCAACTTCCATAAATGGAAGGGACAAATCCTTCCTTGACTTATCCATTAACAACATGTCACTCGTGACACACCCAACGTACCCTACTTCCCGACAACTATCTGTGTGACAGTTTTCATCAATAAATATAAGTGTGCGAGTCATGACATTAGTTAATGATAATATTCCAGTCTAAGGACCATTACACATGCTCGTAGATAGTAATGTCCAATGAAACCAATACATGTGGAATTACTATTGTCGGGTATATTCTCATAATCTCCCATCTTGGAGATTTCCAAGTGTGAACTCCATGAGAGAGAGTATCGTCTTTTTACGAGTACTCACACATGACGGTCTGTATACTATGTTTCCTATCATAGTATGTCATCCAACCGTAAAACTTTATTTAAGAATATTGTTATATAATTTCGAGTTTCTCATCATAGCGGGGATCTACTATGACCTTATTAATGAAACAATTATTCTAGGACAGTATTATATTATTGTCATGCAGAACAATGAACAATATATAATAAGTGTACATTCATGTAATCAAAGTACAAACAGTTGGTTCTCAGGACACCAACCCTAACAACCTTCACTTCCCATGATGAGAAGTCACCTTTGGAAAGCTACAAGTGTGACTCACCATTAAGAATCACCATCAGTGACCTACCTTTCCTGACTCGCCATTGGGAAAACATGATTTTTGGTAAACTCTTGAAATGAGTCACTGCTACCTCCTAGAACACTTCATGCACCATATTTTCACAAAGTAATGAACCGAGGAGGTCTGGGCCATTACATAATGAAAACCTGGTGGATGAGGTGTTCTAGTTTACCTTTTTTTAGAAGTTGGAGCTTTGGTCAAAAGAACAAAGCAATTTTATTTGCAAAAATAAAGGAAAGGTTACATGAGTCGAAAAGACTGTATCAAATTACAATCTTTAACATGCAAAGGAATCAGGTTTTCTTGTAGCTCCTCCAGCCAGGTTATGACCTGATCAATTCCTTTGTTGGCAAGAGAATCTGCAACCATATTTGCTTCTCGATAAGTATGAGTTGCAATGTATTTGACGTCATGGATAGATTGAAGACAATTCATCCAGCGCGTAGTAAGAGGCCAAGCAAGATGAAATTCCCCCTTATAAATGGCTTGCACAACAGTAGTAGAATCACTTTCAATCCACAAGTTGTTCCACCCATGGAGAAAAGATAAAGCAATGGCATGAATCACACTCAACATCTCAGCTTCTAGAGAGGTTGCAGTACCACAACCTCCAAAAAAGCACCCAACGATGTGACCAAGATGATTTCTGAAGACAGCGCCACACCCCGTGGGTCCTAGATTTCTTTTAGAGGATCCATCCACATTGATTTTAATCCAACCTAGAAGAGAAGGTATTCTTAAAACCTCAAAAGTGCATTTTGGTTGTGTGAAAATGGCATCAACTCGAAGACGTCTAAGTATCATAAAGTCTGCCACAGAGTTGTTGCAGGTTTCATTCTGAATCGACGCAGCTTCCCGAATAGCGATGAGAATTCTCATTTTACCTGCATTAATGTTGTGTGAGCAGTTATTGTGAAGAATTGTATTTATATCATATCAAATCACATGAAATAGATCTGCAACCCCAGTAAAGAACAAGTTTCTGATTTGTTGTGAGTTATACATAGCAACACAACGATTAAGCTGGTCATCAATAGAGTTATGAACCGGCCATCTGCAATCAAAAATGTCAAAAATATAGTTCCAAAGAGTAGTGGCAGTAGTGCAAGATAGAAATAAGTGATTAGTATCTTCTATATTCTGATTGCAAAAATGACATTTTGAACAAAGTTGAATTCCAAAAATTTGAATACAAGAGTCAGTGGGAACCCTATTGTTGGCAAGACGCCAAATAAGAGTGAGTCTGGAGGGTTTATCCAAGGTTTGTCAAAATATTTAATCATTTCAAGTCATTTTATGGGCTATGTAAAGAGTTATTATAGAACTTTTTGGAGTTTAGAATCCCATTATGAGCAGGTTCCCAAATCAATAAATCACACGAGGTAGAAAAATGGTAAGAATCAATAATTTGAATAATATTGTTAGGAAGGTTATCAATGTGATAGTTAAGCACATTACTAACAGTGGAGTTGATGTCATGAGGGATATGGTCAGTGGGAGTCAAATAAATAAGAGGAGTTCTAGTCCAGTTGTCCAACCAAAATCTCATGGAAGAGTTTCTAGAAACCATCCATCTAGTGTTGTGCATAATATTTTAGTACATGTATCTAACAGAGGGCCAAATGGAAGAAGTCATGAAACTCCTGTTACCTCTTTTAAATCTATCAATGAACCTGTTTTTGATGAAAGCAATTGAGGGGGTGTCATTTTGAATCCGGTTCCATGTTAATCTGGCTTGAAGAGCTTCATTAAAGCAATTAATGTTTTTAATGACAAGACCATCCATGTCTAAAGGTTTACAGCATTTATCTCAAGGTATAGTCACAAGTTTCCTGTCCAAGGTGCTTCTTGTCTAGAAAATTTTTTTAATGTGAACATTTATTTTTTTTATGAGACTAGTTGGCCATTTATAGACCATCATAGAGTAGACTAGTTTGGAGACAATAACAGACTTGACAAGGAAAACTCTCCCCACCATGGAGAGATATTTTTCTTTCCAAGAGGAAAACTGATTAATAATTTCATCAAAAATGTTTGAAAAGTAGAAAGATTTGGGCCTACCCCAGAAAATGGGAACCCCAAGGTATTTGAAGGGAATGGTACCTTCTTTGATGTTAAGATCATTAATAATACAATTTTTTCTAGCAGTTGGAAAGTTTTTCCCAAAGTAAATGAAGGATTTATGTCATCCAATGACTTGACCCGGGGCCTCCTCATAGTGAGTGAGAGTAGATTTAAGAGTTCTGATGTTTCATATATCACCCTTTAAAAACAGAATAATGTCATCTGCATAAAGGAGGTGAGTGGGGGAATTCACATTTCTGTAAGCATGAATCGGTTTGAGTTTGTTTTGGTCAACCAGGTGGGTGAGCATACGACTTAAATAGTCTTCTGCAATGGAAAAAAGAATTGCAGATAGGGGATCTCCTTGTATGACTCCTTTAAAGAAATTGAAGAACCCTCTAGGAGATCCATTGATCAAGATGAAAATGTGAGCAGAATGGAAGAGGGTTTTAATTATAGAGATGAAGTTATCATTGAAACCAAAACCATGAAGAACTTTGAAGATGAAGTTCAAGTCCATTGTGTCAAAAGATTTCAGAATGTCCAGCTGAATGGCAATGTTTCCACCTCTATTTTTATTATTTAACATGTTAGTGCATTCATAAGCAAGAAAAATACAGTCTTGGATGGATCGCCCCTTGATGAAGCCAAATTGGTTACAGGAGATAATTTTATCGGTAATAGTGTTGAGTCTATTAGCAATCAGCTTGGTGATAATTTTATAGAGGGTGTTTCTAGTTTACCTCTTTACCACAACATCACACATCTTGAGCATCTATCTCCAAAAATACTAGCCTAATGACACTTGGGCGAAGCACCACAACATACACCTCGTGCAACACACCACCGCATCCATATAACCAAAAGTACCCAGGTAGTTTCTGAGATCCACCACAGATCACATAACGTGTATCATATGTCGAGTATTATACCTCAAGCCATCACAGCCCATACACAAAGTAAGGATCCTCAATCCATCACATCATATACACGTTATACCTATAGTTGTCCTTACGATACTATATCCAGAATATATGTGTGTGAAATAACCTCAATCCATTACATCCCTCTAAACACATATATAGGGAAAACTAACTAGCGTGCATACCAACACAAGTAACTACCAAAAGAATAGAGCAGAGCCAAAGGGGGTAGTCATCCATCCATCCTCTCATCGGGATGTTGGGGAAAACACCCCCCCCCCAGGGCTCAGAATCCCCAGGGTGTTAGTTTCCCTAACCAGTAGGGTAGAGTAGCATATAGAAACACAACAAATATAGGATATAATATAGCTCACAACCACACTATGGGAAACACCCAATCTCATAATCAACTAAAGATAACGTCTCTCGGACCCCTAGCTGCCACTCTTAAGACTAGATATCCATTAAGTGCACAACCATTTAAACAGATACATTTAATTAATTTATCCCTTTTTATTAGTTTAAATTTAAGTTAATTAATTCTTGAACCATTATAATTTCCTCATTACATTTCATTATCATCTCAATAAGATCCATGCCCTCCAGGCATAAGCAAACCGAGTCCACGTATTCTCAGAATCACAACCTCGACATTACAATTTGGAAAGCTCCATCCCCATGGGTTAAACAATTATTTATTTATTGAAAACATTAACCCTTTCCATATTTCTATATTTCCATGTATTCTAGAAAAACATTCTAAGCTACCAAACAGAAGGGGATCAATACGGTGAGTAGATGAACAACCCGTCAATTTTTTTCCACCTATAGTAGGAGTGTGGACCCATCAATCCTCAACAAGATAAACAAAGAAAGCACGTGGAATACCCTATATGCCTTCACCTATTTTTTAAGGATATAAATCAATACCATCTACCTCAAGTAGTGGAGAAAGTAAATCAGATAAACAAAAAATAGATTCAACAAGCATACACTTTCATAACAACTGGTAAGCCCCACTTTAACTCGTTCCATCATCTTTGGTGTCCTCCCTGACACCGACATGCATAAATTGATGCATCTCACCACTCTAGGAATCAACTATTGCCACAAAAACCAGGCCACCCTTACCCACATACCACAACAGTCCTCTAGGCTCAACTATCCAAGGCTCATGTCACATCCAAGCCTCCCTGCCCCCACATACCACAATTCTTGTATCCATAACAGATCACAAGCAGCATGAAAAAATATAGAAACTAAACCTTTGACCCAAATCAAGGTATTCAGCCTTCACACATAATGATCTCTCACAGATCCAAAGCATAAGGCACTTGGACTTTACAAGAAACTGGGAAACTCAGACCCTACAAGGCATTATCTTTTATCACACAACTGGTTCTTATTCCATCTTGAATTAACTAATTCATTATTCAGGTTCCAACTATGGGAATCCTAAGAAACAAGCTTCTCAATCTATCATAAAAAATTAAACAATTAATTTAACATTCCTTTAATAATTTTATCCACAAGCATCAACATGTTTCAGGTTCATTAACAAATTCCATTAAACATGCATACTACATCAATTTGATTATTATCAAATTACAACAAAAATCATATTAATTAACATACATATTTAATATTAAGATAATTAATTATAAATTAATTATGGATTTATATTCTTTACCAATTTTCATCAATAATGACATAATAAATAAGAAAATCATAGATATCACACTATCTAGAAAATCAAGAGGCAATAACATCTCTAAGAAATTGATACCAATTATTTAATCATGTTCAAATAATTATTATGTCAATTTCATTGTGATCTATGGGCTAAATCATGATATGTCTGTGATTTTATGTAAATATATTGAGAAGTAGTGAATCCTCAACCTAAAAGGGTCTTCAACGTTCTTTTCACGAGAACGGGCCATCACAATAGATCATGATCACCTCTCCCACAATGGATGCATCCACTTGGGGATGCCGCGACACCACTGTACCAACCATTAAATGAGAAAGATACATTAGAAACATGAAGATTACATGCCATAACATGTCAAGGAGAAATGGGAGTAAACAGATCGAGGAACCCAGAAGAACAGAGGTATAACGTACCTTATATCCAAGATGGATCGACACTTCCCAGTTGCACCAAAATAGTGCAGCAGGAGAAAACTCCAAGGGGAACATGATCTGAGGCTACAACACAATACACAACTCCTATGGCAGGAAGAACTCTGGTCATCCCATATGAAGGAAAAATAAGAAGGAATGAATAAAGGGAAGGCCCCCAGATTAGAAGGATTATATCTAAGACTCACGGGATATGAAACAGCTTTGAATTTCCATTAAAGCCAGATCTTAACAACCCACATGGTTTGACCAAGTAAAGGAAGTTGAACCCTTAGTAAAATTTAGATAGGAGTTATGGTATTTTAATAGACATTAAATCCTTTAAAATCATTTTACATCAAAGAAAATGTTAAAGGGGAAAAACTGAAGCAAATTGGAAAACTGGGGAAAATTGAAATCTTGAAAAATTGTTGCAAATAAATCACCATTGGGTGATTCACCATTGTGAGTCATCATTGGATGAGCTACCGGTCGATGAGTCACTATTGGGTGACTCACCGTTGGATGAGCTACCTATAGATGACTCACTGTTGGATGAGATACCAGTGGATGAGTCACCATATAGTGACTCACTATTGGATGAGTCGTTGTTGGATGAGACACCATCTGACGCCTCACCGTTGGTTGAGTCACTACTAGAAAGCTACCGGTGTGAGTCATCGTTGGCGAGCTACTGGTGTGAGGCACCGTTGGAGAGCTCCTGATGCAACTCACCATGAAGATTCACCGTTGCGACTCACTATCAGGACTCACTATCAGCAACATACCATTCCTATCTCACCGTTGGAAAAATGGGATTTTTGGAAAACTCTTGAAATGAGTCATTGTTGCCTCCCAAAACACCTCATCCACCATATTTTCACAAAGTAATGGGCCAGGGAGGTCCAAGCCATTATAGTTTCTATATTTCAAAATTAAATCTATATACTTTTTCTTATGATTTTAGGGAAATATGACATCATTTTCCTTGTTTGATCCCCCCCCGACACTTTTTTAAAAAGGCTTTTATATCTTTTAGAAGTGTATACTGAGTGATTACGACCACACCACACATTTCATTGACCCGTTTTCTATGTATACACATCAAAAACAATTCTTAGGTGGTTTTTTAATGATTTCGCATCAATATGAAGTCATTTTATAAGGTTTTGACCATTCCATGCATGTTTTAGTGTTTCAAAACACTAAAAATGAATTTATGTTCATAATGATCAGACCATAATTCAGAATGAAATTCCTTTAGTTCCTACATTTCACAATTAAATATTTTGTAATTATTCCATTATTTCATGGAAATATAATAGTTTTTCCTTAGTGTTGACCCCCTGATACTTTTTAATGGATTTTGTACCTTTCGGGAGTGTATACCGAGTAATTATAAACACATCACATGTAGGATTGACATGTTGTCTATGTGTAGACATAAAAAACTCATCAATGGTTTTCCCATGATTTCACATCAATTTGAGGTCATTTTATAAGTTTTTTACCATTCCATGCACATTTTAGTGCTTTAAAACACTAAAAACACATTTATGGTCAGAATAGGAAAATCGTAATTCGGAATAAAATATTGTCGGTTCCTACATTTCAAAATTAAATATATGGTCATTTTTCCATGATTTCAGGGAAATCTAATGTCATTTTCCTAGTTTTGACCCCCCCCCCAACACTTGTTTTTAATGGTTTTTATACCTTTTATAAGTGTATATCGTGTGATTCTGACAACACCGCATTTCGTATTGACACGTTCTATGCATGTACACATAAAAAACAAATCAACGGTGGTTTTCCCATGATATCACATCAATCTGAAGTTTTTTCTATGGTTTTTACCTTTCCATGCATGTTTTAGTGTTTTAAAACACTAAAAATGCATTTATGGACATAACAGGAAAATTGTAATTTGGAATGACATCTCGTTAGGTCCAACATTTCACAATTAAATATATCATCATTTTTTCATGATTTTATAGCATTCCAACATCATTTTTTTAGTTTTGAACCTCTGACACTTATTTGTGTAAGATTTTATACCTTTTAGAAGTGTATACTGAGTAATTCCAATCACACCACACTTTGGATTGACGTTTTGTCTATAAATACATGTTATAAAAAACACAGTGGTGGTTTTACCAATATTTCACATCAATCTGAGGTCGTTTTCAATGATTTTTATCATTCCACACACGTTTTAGAGTTTTAAAACACTAAAAAAATGTTTACGACCATAATGGAAAAACCATAATTTTGAATGAAATTATTTTGGTTCCTACATTTAACAATTAAATATATGGTCATTTTCCCATGATTTCAAGGAAATGTGACATAGTTTTTCTAGTTTTGACCCCCTGGCAGTTGTTTTTAAAGGCTTTTGTACCTTTTATAAGTATATACTGGGTAATTCCAACCACACAACACGTCATATTAATGTGTTGTCTATGAGTACATGTAAAAAATAACTCAATAGTTATTTTACCAAGATTTCACATCAATATGAGGTCTTTTTCTATGATTTTGATCATTCCATCCATGTTTTAGTGTTTTAAAACACTAAAAATGAGTTTACGGCCATAAAAAGAAAACTATAATTTGGAATGATGTGTTGTCAATTCCTACATTTCAAAATTAAATCTATAATTCTTTTCCTATGATTTTATGGAAATATGACATCTTTTTTCTTGTTTTGACCCCCCAACACTTGTTTTTAAAGGCTTTTATACCTTTTAGAAGTGTATACTGAGAAATTCCAACCACACCGCACATTGGATTGACATGTTGTTTGTGTGTATACATTAAAAAACTCGTATTTGGTTTTCCCATGATTTCACATCAATACATGGTCTTTTTCTATTATTTTGACCATTCCACACAAATTTTATTGTTTTAAAACACTAAAAATGCGTTTATGGACATAATGGTAAATCCCTAATTTGGAATGACATGTGGTCAGTTCCTACATTTTAAAATTAAATATACGGTAATTTTACCATGATTTCAGGGAAATCCAATATCATTTCCCTAGGTTTGATCCCCCAACACTTGTTTTTAAAGGCTTTTGCACATTTCAAAAATGTTTACCGGGTTAAAACTAAGAAAAAAAGATCGAATTGTTTTTAAACTTATGTATAATGATCTATAATTCATTTTTGATGTGTAGGAATCAACTAAACATCAATCTAGAAAATATTTGGTCGGTATGAATCGAAATACATGTTTTCTATATAAAAGTTTCATTTTAGTTTTATTTATGGATGTTGTGTGTGTTCTTTGAAAATGTCCGAATGGTCTATGTAATTTAGAATTAACCTTGGTGGGATGATCTATAAGGCTAGAAATTTCCTTGCGGATCATGTTGATCATCCGTTTAAATAAAAAAAACTAAATCATTTTCCATTTGTGATCTCCACTGATCCTATGTTTTTCTAATAAGAGTCTTGTTCTTGCACTTTTTCTTTCAATCTTTCAATCTCTTTTTGTGATTCTTTATCAAAGACACTACTTGAACCCCCATCAGGTATAACAATAATATATTATGTTTCCCTACCAAAGATATATGATGGAGTATGCCTAAATCCCAATCCCAAACACATCGGGGGTGTTATTTCCATAACTATTCCAACTACATCATTTTGGGAAACCAGTGATGATTGTGAAGGGTTATAATTCCATACTTCTTGAATTTTAACCTATTAATATAAAAATATTAACAGATATTTTTTAAAATATATAAAATTCATAATGTTATCTAATTAATAAATTTTTCATTAGTATTTATTATTATTTAAAAACTATAAAAATATAATAATTAAAATTATATTATAACAAAAAACAAGCCTTAAACCCAATCAATTAGGGCTGACTAGATGTATCAAATGACACCAAATCG
The DNA here is from genome assembly GCA_963277665.1 of Viscum album. Lineage (NCBI taxonomy): Eukaryota > Viridiplantae > Streptophyta > Magnoliopsida > Santalales > Viscaceae > Viscum > Viscum album. The sequence goes on from OY728162.1 coordinate 818,517,718, forward strand.
GCATTGTTTGATCCATGTAGCTAGACCCATTTAATTGGGATTAAGTCTTTTTATTTGTTATAATATATTTTTCATTGCTACATTTTTATGGTAATTAAATAATATAAAATGGTAATAAAAATTTCTTACTCCAACATCTTTGGTAGGGTCATTTACAAAACTGTCATCTGGTTTCCTAGGCACTTTAAACCACATCTCTGTTCAACCAACAGAGTGTCCTAATTCATTTTCCTTTATAAAAAAATATAAACAAGTTAGAAAAAATCTTGAGTTCTAATAAAATGATATAAATAATAATGAATAAAATATAAAACAAAGTTATTCTTTTTCTAGAAAAACTCTGAGACCTAGTGATGTGAGGAATGACTTGCTTCTCACAATTCACGAAATTTTGTTTAGATAATTCCTACAAAAATAGAGACATTAATAAAAAAATATAATTTTTTTATGTTTTTAAGATACTGTAAAATATGCAATTACCTCATGAGATGCATCTCTATTGATATCAATAAAGAGCTTCCATTTCTCACAAGAAATTCCTTCCAGCACTTTATCATACAATTTTCATGAGATTAGAAAAGTTTCATTAAACTCATTCCATAATATCCATTTAAAATCTCTCCATTTATTGCCCAAATTTTTCAAAGTCCATGGGTGTGAAATGGAGTCAGGGACATAAAGATGAAAAAATATCTAGAAATAAAAAATATAAAACTTTATCAGTATATTACAAAATTTTAATCATTTATTTTAAATTAGTTATCAAGAAATATTAAATTAATATTACCTTTACTTGAGTATTAAAGACCTCGATTTTTTAATATATAGAAATATGTCTCTAATCTTAATAATTAATGGGAAAGATCACCGTCTCGCAAGAAAGATGCCCAAGAATCTACCCATAGATTCTGATAGCATCACCAATAGGCACCCTAAACTCATCAAATGGAATGATAACCTTGAAGTCCATCAGGTCCCATACATCTATCATGTTCATATTTGTATCCCTTCTATGGTTATCTTTATATTTTTGATAAATTCATTAAAAATTTAATAAATTATAATGTTTTTTTGAAAAATGGCTTACATACCAGTAATGGTAACTCACTAATATCCCCTAGATAGAGGTGTGATGAACTACTCCATTGCTGGAGGTGAATCATGTGGTGGGATACCAATTACGTGAGGAAATGACTAGCTATCTAAAAGTCTAGGTTAAAACAGAATCACTAGGATACACAGAAGATGACAGTAGTAGTGGCGTGCTCCGAGATGTTGATCAACTAGGATCCTAAAAAAAATTTGTCCTTAGAAATCCTACATTTCAAATAGTTAAGGTATATTAAATATATAAAAAATGAAAAACTAAAATATTTTTACAAAAAATAAAGAAAAATTCGAACAATGTATATATGTATGAAACACTTATCAATTAGGAATTGTAATATATTTTCATTGGTAAGTTATACATTCAATTATCTTCATCTTCATTATCTTCATTGTTATCAAAATCCATTGCGAGTAGTCCTTTATTTTCACCCTCTCTTCTAATTTAAACTATTTTGATATTTTCAAGAAAAAACTATTCAATGTTTTGTGGTTGATGAGGTTCACTGTCACAAAGAACCAATTAATCTTCATCACCCATATCATATAAGTATATCTGATTTAAGTGTACAAAAACACTCCAACCTTCATTTATTTCATCATCCACATAATAAACCATCTTCTCTTGTGAAACCAAGATAAATGGATCACGATCTACACGCTCACTAGTATCCATCAAGAGAGATAAGTTGAAAAAATTAAAATGTAACAAATCTTTCATTATACCCCTATCAATGTTGACCCACTTGCATTTGAATATGATAACTGAAAACTGTCCATAATATTTTAATACAATTTTATCATTTATCTTTCTATATTATCCTAGCTTTGTAAGTGTAAATACACCACTATTTTGATTTTTCAAGTCTTCTTCATGATAAATTGTACAAAACTTGAAGCCATGAATATTATAGGCATAAAATCTCTTAGCCTTCCTTAGAGGACCTCAATACAAAAACTTCAAATCATTCAATATTTAAGCTTGATTTTCAACGTTCATTATCTAGACAAAAAGATATAAGATATTAATTTTTTCATAGAAAAAAGTAATACACATAAATAATATGAAAATGAGTATATACTTATGTGATGGGAAAATTATTTGACATGATCCTTATTAATAGATTTTGTTAATTCTAGATCATTTCAAGCTCTACCCCATAGTCACCTATTTTTTTATATTTGCATTTCTTCAATAAATGGATTTTTAATAACACTATGGAGTAGCACATATCTATGTTCTTGTAGAAACTCCAATTCAATCAGTGAAAAATTTGACCTCATTCCAATTGGTTGTCCAATAGTTAGAAATCCCGATGAATGATTTTTAGAATGATAATTAGTGGAGATGTCTTCATCACATCCAGAATGATTGAATCTAGTCTCAATCCCATTAAAATACCTAGATCAAAATTTCAAGAACTCTTCAGCTATGTAACCTTCCGCAATAGAGCCTTCTGGTTGAGATTTATTCCTCACATATGATTTCAAATGACCTAAGTACCTAATAAAAAAAATAATAAACATATTAAAAAAATATGCAATGATTTGAAAAAATATAATTCACCAATAAAAATAAAAAATATCAATGTTCCTCTCAATTAGATACATCCATCGATAGTGTACCATACCACTATTTTAGTTTCTTCAACCAAATGAACAGTAAAATGAATAATGACTGTAAATAATGAAGGGATAAATAAAATCTCCAAATGACATATCATCAAAACAATTATTTATTTAGGTTTATCAAGATTGTTTGGATTTATAGTTTTTCCAAAAATCTCTCTGAAAAGGGTACAAAACTCAAATAGAACCATGGTAACTTTTTCAGGTAAAGTATTACACAAATCCAATAATAACAACTACTCCATAAAAATATATGAGTCGTGACTTTTCAATCCATGTAACTTTTGATGTTTTTAGTCAACACACCTTGACATGTTACTTGAATATCCATCTATCACTTTTACATTCTTTAAATTTTGAAGGAATGTGTCTTTCTCATGATTTTTCATTATAAAAATAGACTAAGGATACTTTCCAATCTCATTTTACCACAAAACATGATTTATATTCATTTAATCCAAATTCATATGATCATTAAGGTGATCCTTCTATTTACCCTCCTCATTAAGCACTTTAAAAAATTACATTGTCACAAAAGTTCTTCTCAATATGAATTACTTCAAGATTATGACGTATCAAATTAAACTCCCAATAAAGAAGTTTAAAAAATATACACTTTTTCTTCCATTGTTGTGTTCCAAATTCTTCGGATACTGATCCTTATACCCTTTTACCCCTTCTTTAAACTGATAAAATTTTCCAAATTCTTCAGTGACATTCATTAATTATCCCATGATTTCTGAACCAGATAACACCTTCATTGAATTTCTCATTTTAATATCTCCATTGAATCATTTCTTTTTAAACCTATATTTTTAATAAGAATAAATAAATAGACTATGAAACATAAAACACATTTTTCTTCTATGAGGTAATCATTGATGTTCAAAATCAAAACTAAAAATTGGACAAGCCAAACTAGTATGAGTATTCCAACCAAATAAATTTACTAGTCCGGGAAAGTCACTAATTGTCCAAATTAAAGTGGAATGCATTTTTAATAGTTGTGTTATTTAATAATCATATGTCCCCACACCATCATCCCATAATTCATGTAATTATTTGATTAGAGGTTCAAGGTATACGTTAATGTCATTTCCAGGCATTTTCTTTCCAAGAATAATCATCGAAATAATGAAATACTTCTTATTAATACACGTACATGGTGGTATATTATATGTTATCAAAACAACTAACCAAATTCTATAATTATTACTTAAATTTTTAAAAGGGTTTAAACCATTAGAATCTAATTCCAAACATACATTCCTAGAATCTGAAGAATATTCTGGATATAGTGAATCAAACATCTTCCATGATGTTGAATCTTTTGGATGTCTCATCAATCCATCATTACTATCCTAATCATGCCACTTCATTTTATATGTAGTCTTATATGACCTGAAGAATCTTTTCAAGTGTGGTTTCAGAGGAAAGTAATGAAATACCTTTTCAGAGTTTTATTCTTTTGTTTCTTCCTATGGTTTCATTGATTTATACTCTCATTTTTGTTAATTGAATTCCATCTGCTTATATGAAATATTGTGCATTATTATTTATCATAATCATCTCCCCATTAAAGCACGTCATCATTAGGTCATGCATGTATCATTATATAATCAAGTACATGTTTTTTTATGACTTTATTCATCTCATAGAATGATGTAGGGATTTTAGCTTCACTAAAGGCATCATGAAACAAATCTAAAATCATGGACATTTCTTTTTCAGTAATTCCACAAAGACACTTGATATGATAAAACGTAAGTTGAAAAAGGAAACTTTGAATACTTGACACACCCTTCATATAGTTATTACTGTCTGTCTTAAACTATTTCATAAAAATAATTTTTTGGTCACTGAAGTTCTGAGCAAGATTTACCTTCTTAGGATCAACTGATGGTTCTCTTGATCTATTAAAATCTTGTACATTGCATTCTGAAAAACCAAATGATTCATTTAACAAATTTTGAATTTAATTCTCCACTTCCAAGTCAATTTATATTTCATTTACAATATTTTCATTATTTTAACTTTCAATAATATTTGATTCACCATGCCTAATTCAACATATATATCAACTTGGAAACTGTTTCAATATCAAATACTCATATACTTAATTTTTATTCAACCATTACTTTAATTTACAATTAGGACCCATACATTTTATTATAACATCCATTGATCGGTTTGAAATTGCATAACCTAAAAATTCTTACAAACCCTTAGCATATCAAGGTGTGTTTCGAGGTAAAGTAATCCAACTTTTATCCATATGTATTGGATTGTATTCTCTCTATACATTCAAAAATAATGATATAAATGTTAATAAAATAGGTACAATCAAAATTAAATATCACCCAACATCCCCATTGACTCTTTCATAACAACTATAAAAGAAAATGAGATGAATCAAATAGTGAACTTTTTATTAAAAAAATCTAATATATAAACATAAATCAAATAAATTATTATTTCTCACAAACATAGATGAATAATGAAATAAATTAGATGACCAAAACATTTTATCACAAAGGAATCCCATGAACATTCTAAAAGATATCAAATATGTCTTCCTAAATTAAGAGTTGGAAGATTAAGTGTCTTTCTTGGTAAAGATAAAATTAATTTTTTTTGGTTAAAGAAGGATCTTTACGGATTACGATAAGACTCAAGAGCATGGTATTAATAGTTAGATACATTCTTGAAATAATTAATATTTAATGATGGAATTATAGAAATTATCCACTACATTAAATATGATTAATTTGTATCAATTTTTGATATTTTATATGTAGATGACATTTTTTTATGGGAGAAAAAGATAATATTGTATTCTACCCTAGTGTTGTAACTATGGAGGGTTCATTCCTTTGAAATATTATCTACAATGATCAATGCCTGAACCATTTCCCATTATCTAACTAAGACCAAGAGAACCCCTTTAAAAATATGAATGAAAAGTATGCATTATTTTGATATAATGATATGTCATGAATACCCAAAATATTCAACTATATATATAGATATTCTATTTAAATGGTTTAGTGTGACTTCATGTTCTTCCTTGAATTATATAAATCAACTCTGTTCACATAACATAGAATCATATGTTCCTTTAATTTTAGATAAACATAAAAACTTGATGTTAACAAATATTTGAATAATGTTTATTGTGATTTTCAAATCAAATAATAAAAAATTAGCCATTTGAATCAACAAAAAACAAACTACACACTATAATTGTTTCTCTTAAAAATCATGTTAGTTAAAATAAAATCAATGAAACAATGTTGGTTGTTCTAGTTACCATAACCTATAATTGATTATCATTCATGTAAAACTTAACCCTATCATTATTCTATAGATTTTATTAAACTAAATGATTCCTTACATATTCATAAAACATGAAGCATTCTGATAAATTTCAAAAGTGTATAATATCTCATTTTCAAGGTCTTTAACCTTATAGACCTATCTAGGGTTGGTTATGAAACCATGTGTGACCCCAAACCCTACCACCAACTGGTCATGAGTTGAAAAATAGTCTCAACTATGTATATGTAATAAATTGGAGGCATTAACATATATAGAACAAAGTGGAATTCATTAATATCAAATAAAAACCATGAAATTTTGAACAATCTAGATTTCATAACTAACTTATATCATAAACGAATTTATTTTTTAATTTAATACAACATAACCAAAATTAATGATTATTATAAATCCAAACAAATAACTGAAAAATCCAAATAACACATTATAAACCAAAAATACATATATACATTACCATTGAATGAATAAGAAACAAATTATATAAACTTTTTATCAACCATGATTGTCCATTTAATGCAACTAAAAAATATATTTAGGGTTAGGATGATGCAACCTTTAATGGGGATCTTCATTTTCGGTGATGAGGGGATCTGAGCTGGGGAGAGGGATCTTAGAGGGGGGTTCACATCACCATCGAGCAGGAGAACTGAACTGGGGAGAGGGAGGTTGGAGGGGGGATAGTATGCATCACTAGTTAGTAGGGGAACCATGAACCAGTGAGAGGGAGGTCGGTGGGGGGGTATTAAGGATCGGGGTCAGAAGTGGGTCATGGGGGTTGAGGTCTCTGTTGAGAAGGGAGGAAGTGAGTCATAGGGGTTAGGGGAAGGGGTCGGGGACGTGTAAATGGAGTGAGGTAAGGGGAGAAAATATGGTTTTTTAAAACATTTAGTGATAGTTTAATTGAAACCACAACTGACTGTTAAAAAAATTATAGCGGTGATTTGATCAAATCATCACTATAACCATCGCTAATAATATAATGCTAGCAATGATTTTTATGTCATGTTAATAAATGATAACCATGTTTTATGATCAAATTTCATAATAAATACTTCTATCATAGGTAGTGTAAAAAAATATATCTCTTCCTATATACAAATTATAATTTGCATGCAATCCATAAATATATATATATATAACATATATATAAGTATTTAAGTAATATATCACTTTCAAGACCACCCAATCCATGGCTGAAACACACTATTCTCTAAGATTTATTTATTTTACCTTATTTATATAATATGGTGATATCATGTTGTGGAGGATGGATACTTCCGCTCAAACAATGAGCAATTCATATTCAACCCATGGATACCTTTGGAGGTGGGAGTTATACCAATCCTAAGCCCGCACTCTGGGATCTGGTGCTAAAAACATAATATCTAAATTATTTGATTTGATACTAATAAATGTGACCCAATGTCAACTATCAAAAAATTACAAACTCAAAAGTAAAAATATTGGATCATTTACAAATTCAGGAATCTTTCATCTTTAGAGTTTTAGAGAATTAAGGAAAACTCTTGCATAACCACTTGGATACATAAAAAACTGGATCATAAAAATATACATCATCTCTCACTAACTTCATCACATCTAGTAAAATTATTATGCATAAGATACTTAAAACCTTTCTTCATAACCTGGGTAAAAGGAAACATAAGAAGGGTGAGCTCAAACACTCAATAAGAATAAACATAAGCATTAACAATTTAATGTCATTAATGAGCATTAGATGAGAATAAGGTTATGATGAAATAATCAAAATGCATGATCATAACATAAATGAAATCATACCCATAAAAACATATTTCATTATACATGTGACATGGAATTGAGCTCTAATAAATTAGAGGGTCATAGGAATCAATAATCATGAGTCATATAATGTCAATCTTGATCAAAGGAGGCATTAAAACCCCGTATTAAGAAAATAGAAATCCTTTTAGTCAAATTAGGTCATCATATTCATAACCTGTGTTAAAAATAATTGTATACTAATTAAATCCATAGGATAAACCACACCATTTAACTCCATCATTTCCTTTTAAGATAAAGAGCATTACCCAATGCATTTGAGAGATATATTGGTGCTCACCCATCGTATAAGATATATCAGGATCATTGGTTTCCCATATATAGTGATCAAGTACCATATCACGAATAAAAAAATATTCTTTCACTTTTAATCATAAATTTTTTGATGAAATCTTTTAAACCAGTAAGAAAAAAACCATAATTACTTTACAAATTGGTTAACCTGTTGAAGGGGAACAAGTTCCATAAAATCTATTTAGAAAATCATCATAATACATCCATATAAATAAGATGTATGGTATCATAATATCATATACCTATTGAATTAGCTATATCTATAGAGGATTTTTACATAGAAGAAAATACAATTAAAATAATATTTAAAACATTTCTTTGAAAATAGTGGAAATACCCTTTTCTTATGGTAATGTTTTATAAAAAATCCAAAATATTGGGATAAATAATTTATTTTAAAATAAAAATGGAAAATTATAAGGTTTGTTTCAAAATAAATAATGGTCATGATAGTTGGAGAATCTTTTTATGCCGTATATGTTAAAAATACATATTCTTTTCAAACATTTTGTAAGAAGATTCCAAAGAGATCCAGACGAAAATGTCATGAAATTTCCTTTTTAAAAAAAATTAAAAGAAGGTAAAAGATCATGCAAAATTAATTTATAAATTAATTTATTTTTAGAAAATAACATTATTTAAAACTTTTTATAAAACATGGATATGAAAGAGAAATATTCCTGGTTTGAAAGAAGATACAAGATTGGTATTGCTTAAAAACAACATTATTAATGTTTATTTAATAAATACAAGAAGAAAGGAAATTAAACATGTAAACTAAATTCATTACCATAGGATAAGAAAATATATGTGTTTCAATAAAATAATATAATATGATTTCCCATAAAGGAACCTTGAACATAAACAATCTCAAAGAGAAAGGTGATTGTAACATAAAGCTTTTATCACTTTAGTAACATTGAACTCAAAAGAAATTGAAAGAAATAATATTATATGGATATATAAATCCAATTAATTACATGAATTAATATTTAAAAATTCATTCATGAGTTATTAATTACACCATACAAGGAAATCATGGTGCATGACATGAAACATGTCACAAGAAAGTGAGATTGAGACAAAGAAAACCCTCACAAAGATCATAACTTTTGAAGTGAAAATTAATCAATGAAGTGATTATGTGAAAATATTTAAATCCACATAAAACATGTTTAAATATATGAAAAAAAAATTTATATATCAATTCACACATAATAATGAAATAAAAAAATTCAATAAAGAGTATTTATAACCCAATGAAAGGAAAATGAGTTAAAAAAAACTTTTTCACTTGGTAACTTCAAGTCAAATCGACGTAGATGAAATAAATTGAATTACATATTAAAATACCCTGAAGTATAAATTATTCATGATATCACATGTAAAAAGTTTATTATATATAGCATATAAAATAAATTAGGTGCATAACATTAAGATATGTCTAAGTGAAGGCATATTTGAGACGAAATCCCTTACCATGAGTCTGAATCATCACGTATGCTATTTATATTACTAAATAATAAAATTATTTTAATTATTTACTTTATTAATAACATTTTTCATGTTTATTATTCCTTTTTATTTTATATATTACCATTTTATATTTAATTACTGATTTATTTAAGTTCATGTCACACATTTTGATGATATTCGTCTCATATTTCCAAAATGACTTCGGTAGGTTGACTATGGTCAATGAGATCATTATTAAATCATATAAAGAATAATAATAATGAAATAATTATCATTTATTTCATAAAATCTAATTTTAAAACCAAACATTAAATATATTTATGAAAAAATGAGTTACGTTACAATCCTGAAGACGATAGGTCATACGTACGCATGAGTAACATTTCCATTTTTCAACGATCATTATGAAAAGAAGGTAAGTATAATTTTATATTTAAATAATTATAATTATATCATAAATACAATATTATTTATTTAAAAATGATTATATATACGATTCATATGTTTTAGTGATGAAAAACGAATCACATCGCTTCATGGAGTTGGTAATCCACACGTACACGCGAATGACGTTATCATTTTTCAATGGATGGAATGGTAAAAAAAGGATGGTATTTTATCCTTTAATAATTATAATTTTTTCATAAATATAATATTTATATATTAAATTCACAATTATAAACATTTGTGAGAGGCGGTGATGGAAAACAAATCACATCAGTTCGTGAGGCGGTAGTCCTCCATACACACAAACAATGGTTTCATTTCTCATTTGATGGAAGAATGATATGGATATATGTTATTCCATTAACCTAAAAAATATCATTATATGGAATATACTAGTTTTATTATTTCATCATGTTTGAAGAATATTTGACTGTGTTATAAGAAGAAATAAAACTAAAATATTCAGTTAAAAACTATACCTCTTCTTCGGACAACCTCCTTTTATTTTCACCTTAAGACCTCTAAGGTTGGTATTATTACCAAACTAAAACCTCTATAATGTGGGGATTTATGTTAGTAAGTTATTTTTTTAGGTATTTTCCAAACAAAATGATTCTCTAAGTGTGAATAAAAGAAGAGATTATGTGCCCTTTTATAAGTGAGGGAATGGGCACTCTTGGAATTACTTAAAATATTAAATAGAAATAAATTAATTTGCATGTTTAAATTGATCAAAATTGATATAATTAAAATATAATATTATTATGGGTCTAAATAATCTCATATAATGAAATTTTTACAAATTTCTATTATGTTTTTACCCTTATCATTTTATTTTAACCCTCTATTAACCATTTTAACAATTACGGTGATAACAAATATTTTTAATATTTAGGGGTCAAGAATATTAATATAAAAGGGAAAGTGACTCATAAATGCAACATGGTTAATATTTTAAACAATATCTCATTCAAGTTACGAAATATAGTATTTTTATGAATTAAAACACATTATTAAATTATTGTTTATTATAAAATATCATTAATGTCACTTTTGGAACTATTAATTTAATTTGACTTTGAAAAAAACATTTAAAAATGAATTAAAATATATTAATTTCAAAAAACCATAATATTTTATATTTATCTAAAAAAATTTGAACACAATAATTCATTCAAATTATATTACTTTTAATAGTTTTAAAATCAATTATTTTATTTTTCTATTAATTGAGTAAATATTGTGTCAGCATTGTGTGAGAATTTAAGGTAATTATTTCATTTAAAATAATCATTTATAATCTATAATAAGTTTTTTTTATCCATATCATAAAATTTTAAAGATATAAAAATCAAGTGAGTGACATTTTTGACTTTATATTTACTTAAAATAATATATAAGACATTTTCAAAGAGAAATGGTACAAATTTTCTATAAATTGTAATATTAGATAATTATGGTAGAAACCTAATCATAACATACATTAAATGAAATATTTAGGGTTATTTTTAGTTCGTATATTATTATTTTTAACCTTAATTACCTGATTTACTCTTACAGAGATGACAAATATTTAATACGACTATTATTCATTATGAAAAAAAATAAAGGGAAGAATTTACTAAATTTGGACCTCATGATTCTAAAAATTAAATCCATTTTTCAAAATTCAATTTCTATAAGTTGTAGAAATTAATTTAATATTAAAACGCAAAATGGAATAAAAATAGTTTTTAGAAAAAAATGGTTTTTAAGACAAAAATGAACTTAAAAAAAATCAAGTGTAAAGATGATTCAAATACAATTAATTGGATTATATATAACTAAATAATAATTATGTTACTTTAAATACATAGGATAAATCACACCAGTTAACTCCATCCTTCTTACCTTTGAATACAATAAACATTACTCAATTCATTAGAGTGCTATAATGGGGCTCACCCGTTGTATAAGCTATATAAGGCTACTCATTTCTCATATATAGTTCTCAAGTACCATATCATAAATAAAACATTTTATGCTTTCACATTTTAATCATAAAACCCTTGAAAAACTCTTTCAAAACTGTAATAAAACAACCATCATTCTTGTATTGCTTGGTTAACCCATTGAAGGGAAATCAGTTTCATGAAAATATATTTAAAATAATTATCATAGGCCATCCAAATAAAAAATATAGATGGTATCATAATATAATAATTCTAGTGAAGAATAATAATCATTAGTGTTTATTTATGTGGATTAAAATACCTTTAAAAGAACATTTAAAACATTCCCTTGAAAATAAGGGAAAATTCCCTTTTCTCTTGGTAATATTTTATAAAAATTTCCGAAATTTTAGGGAAAGGATTTTATTTTAAAATAAAAATGGAAAATTATAAGTGTTTCTTACAAAAAATAACAATCATGACAATGGAAAAATATGTTCATGTCATATATGTTAAAAATAAAAATTCTTCTCAAACATTTTGTAAGAAGAGTCAAAAGGGATCCATATGGAAAACGTTGAGAAATTTCCTTTTTTTAAATTTTTAATAGAATCTAAAATATCATGTAAAATAACTTTCAAAAATAATTTATGTTTATAAAATAATAGCATTGAAAATATTTTAGAAAACATGGATATGAAAGAGAAAGATTATTGATTTTAAATAAGATACACGATCATTATCACTTACAAAAAACATTCTTGATGTTTCTTTAATCAATAATGGAGGAAATATAAATTAAAATTTAAAAAAAATTATATCCATTGTATAATAAAAGCGATTTGGTTCAAGAAAATAAGAGCATATTATTTCCCCTAAAGGGACCTTGAATATAAATAATCTCGAAAATAAATGATATTATAACATAAAGCCTTTACCACTTTGGTAACATTCGAATCAAAATTCATTGAAATAAAGAATATGATATGGATATTTAAATCCAATGAATTATATGAATTAATATGGAAAAATTCATTCATGATGTATTAAGTACACCATACAAGGAAATCATAGCGCACAACATGAAACATGTCTCAATAAAGTAAGATTGAGATAAAGAAAACCCTTACAAAGTTCATAACTTTTGAAGTGATAATTAATCAATAAAGTTATTATGTGAAAATATTTAAGTCAAATAAAATAAGTGGAAATACATAATAAAAAAATGATATACCAATTCACACATAATCATATAATAACAAAGTCAATAAAGAAGAGTTATAACCCAATAAAGGGAAAATGAGTTAAAACCCGTTTACCACTTGGTAACATCAAGTAAAATACCATTTGATGAAATAATTAAATTTAAAGTTAAAATTATATAAATTATTAATGGTTCATGATATAAAATTTAAAAGGGATATTATATACATAATATAAAATAAATTTGGAGTATAACATTAAAATGTGTGTCAATGAAGAGGAATTTGAGACGAAATCCCTTAAATTGAGTCTGGATCGTCAAGTACATTCTTTATATTTTGGAATAATAAAATTATGTAAATTATTTACTTTATTAAGAACCCTTTTCAATTTTAGTATTCCTTTTATTTTATATATTACCTTGTTATATTCAATTACTAAATCATTTAAGTACATGTCAGATATTTTGACGATATTCAGATCATATGTTCAAAATGAATTTGGTAGGTTGAATATGGTAAATGAGTTAATTATTCCATCATATACATAATGATAATCATAACATAATTAAAATTTTTATCCATCAGTTATACTTTTAAAATCAACCATGAATGATGGTTATGAAAAATGAACTATGTTATAATCATGGATACAGTAGGTCGTACAAACGCATCAGTAACATTTCCATTTTTAAAAGATCATTTGGGAAATAATGTAAGTATTATTTTATCTTTAAAGAATTATAATTATATCATAAATGACATATTATTTCTTTAAATAAACTTATATATACCATCCATGTGATGCGGTGATTAAAAATGAATCACATCGCTTCAAGGAGTTGGTAATCCACATGTATGCATGAATGACATTATCAATTTTAAATGGATAGAATGGTAAGAAAAAGTTTGATATTTTAACTTTTAATAATGATAATTATGTCATTAATATCATATTTATTAAAACCATCATTAAAACCATCTATTATAGGTGGTGATGAAAAAAATACATCAGTTCGCGAGTCGTTAGTCTGTCATACACATGAACGATGGTTTCATTTCCCATTTGATGGAGGAAAGAGATGGATATAGGTTATCACATTAACATAAAAAAATATCATTATATGGAATATAATGGTATTATTATTTAATTATTTTTTAAGATTATTTGAAGGAGGTATAATAATAAATAAAACTAAAACATTTGATTAAAAGCTACACCTCTTCTTTAGACAACCTCCTTCGCTTTACACATTAAGCCCTTTAAGGTTGGTATTCTGCCCAAAATTATACCTCTGGGATGTGAGGAGGTATGTTAATAAGTTATTTGGTAGGTATTGGCTGAACCAAATGGTTCTTGAAGTGTGAAGAAAAGAGTAGATGATGTTCCCTTTTATAAGTGAGGGGTTACACTTGGATTTACCTAAAATATTAAATTAATATAAATTAATCTTCAAGTTAAAATGGATCCAAATTGATATAATTTTAAGATAATATGACTATGGTTTGAAATCATTTCATCCAATAAAATTTGGACAATTTTAGATTATGTTTGTATTCTTATCATTTTGTTTTAACTCCCCATTAACCCTTTTGAAAATTACAATGATGTCAATGTTTTTAGTCTTTAGGGGTTAAGAATGTAACTATAAAAGTAAAAATGACCCATAAATGAACCATGGTTGATATTTTCAACCATATCTAAATCACTTTTCCGAAGATAGGTTTTTTATGAATTTTAAATCATTTAATAAAATATTTTTATTATAAAATATCTTTAATGTCATTTTTGTAACTATTCATTTAATTTGACTTTGAAAATAGTATTACAGCAAAGTAATTTGAATCTATTACTTTAACACATCCCTAATATTATATATTTATTTAAAAGATTCATGGAAAACAATAATTCATTCAAATTATATTACTTTAAATATTTTTAAAATCATTTATTGTATTTTTCTATTAATTGAATAAATACTATGTTAGTGTTACGTAAGTATTTAATGCAACTATTTCATCATTAAAAATTATAAATACATTATCATTATTAAAAAAATTATATTTTAAATAATCATTTATAACCAAACATAAGAATTTTTTATCTCTGTCACAAAATTCTATAGATATCAAAAGCAAGAGAGTGACATTTTTGACTTTATATTTACTTAAAATAATATATGTCATTTTCAAATAGAAATGAAAAAAAATCCCATAAATTCAAATTTTGTATGAGGATGTTCAAACCACGCTAATACAATAGATTAAAGGAATATTTTAGGGTTATTTGTAGTCCTTGTCATATTATTTTTAACCTTAATTACCTGCTTTACTCTTATCGAGGTGATAAATATTTCTTACAGTTACTAGTCATGATGACAAAAAAAAGGGACATTTATCAAATTCGGACCTCCTGGTTTCAAATATTGTATCTATTTTTCAATATTCAATTTATATAAGTGGCATAAATTAATTTAAGATTAAAACGCAAAACTCAATGAAAAACAGTTTTTAGAAAAACTGTTTTTAAGCCAAAAATGAAGTTATACCAAAATCAGGTATAAAGATGATTCAAATATAATTAATTAGATGATATATAACTAAATAACTCTGATGTTAATTTGAAATAAAATTCAATGCATAATGTTATTTTTAAATTACTTAATTTAATGAAAATAAATGACAGTTTAACCAATATTGTTATTTCATTGAAAAATCAATTTTTTCAAGAAAATCCCAAAATTTCACCCAAAGATAATTTTGATATGATGATTTTAAAAATTAATTTCATTTTATCAAATACATTTTCTAAAAGTTTCATAAGTTAATCATAATATTTTCTCATGAGAAGCAATAAAATTCATTTCTAAAGACAGAGTATTTTTGAAAAATAAAATGACTTTACTAAAAAATAAATTCGTATTCCTTAAAAATTAATCAATGAATTTATATTGGGTAGTATTGTTATATATATTTCACAATGTGGTTAATTTTATTCATATACGTAGATTTAATGACTAGGTTGTATTTATAATTTTTAAATAATAATATTTCATAGTTCGTTTAAGTTCGTTGTTGTGTGTTGTATACACTATCACTACAAAATATTTCTCTTTTTTCAATGGGGGTATATATGTTGGTAAAAGTGCATTTTATGTTGGTAAAACATTTTAACAACATATATTTCCCTATCACTAAACTTTAGTTAAAAACTTTTTCTCTAAATGTTTTTGCGATAGATAAAATCGTTTTATTACAATTATAATAATACCAACAGATAATATATATGTTGGTTAAAGTGTTTTGTAATAGGTTCTAATGAAACATTTTTTTGGTGGTAATAATATTACCAATATATAATATATGTTTATAAATTAAATTTTAATAAAAATTAAAAAAAATTATTGCTAATAAAATTTCATATTATATTTATTGATTAATTTATCATATATAATACATCTTCTTTAATTATTAAACTGGAGAAGATTTTAACACATGTTCAATCCTAGAAAAAAATAATTATATTAATATTTAAATTTAATACATAGGGATTAATCACACCCCACACATAGAATTCCAAGAACACGCCCCAACCCATTCATGCCTACTCAGCAGCAGCCTATCCATGCCAGCGAACCAGCTCCCGCACCAGCAACCAACGAGTACCACTAGCGACCCATCCATTTCATTCTAGTGTATCATCATCTCATCTATTTCAGCAAGTAATCCATGTCGGTGAGTCATCTCCATCACCAGCCAATCCATAGCTCTAGCACCAACCCATCCATGCCAGTGAGCACCAGCAACCCATACACGCCAACAAGCAGCCCATCCATGCCAGTGATCCATGTAAAGAGGAATAGAACAATACCCCTTAAAGGGGAACCCTCCAACTATGTGCCATGTTTGAATAAAACAGTTGAGTATGAATATAACATTGGAGAATATAAAAAAAATAAAACATTGGATAATAGAACAAAAATGAATAAAAAATTTACTTTTAAATATATATGTGTTAAGTAATGACAAAATTTACCTCAATAAAAATCTTTGTAAGACAGTGAAATGTGGGAGTTGAATGCCTAAACATCCAATGCTTCACTTGTTATACTACTAACATGAGAAGTAGCATTTTCCAATTTGAAGAGTTCTCCAAGAACTCGTGAAAAACATAGGATGTGAATACATGTGTTCTCCAAGCACTTGTTGGACTACTATCATAGGACAAGAAGTAACATTTTTCAATTTGAATAGTTCTCCAACCATGTCTTGTGTTTTATTTTATTTTTCCACAGTTTATTTTAAATGAATCAAAACACGAGATTTTAACTTATACATATGGGGTTTTTTATAGTTCATTTTAACAACCACTACCCAAAAAAACCAAAAGTATCAAAAATATAACCACAATGAAAAACAGACTCTAAATTCAAACATGTAGGAAAAATCCAAAATCAATCTAGGTAGGTCCTACAAATAATTTTTCAAGACAATAATTTAATTAAAGTTTAAATCCAATGAAAGAAAGAAGGAAATGGGAATAAAAGAATCTCCCCTGGAAAATTATTTCAAAATGATCTTTGAAATATTTTCTCTACTACATGATCTTATTTGAGATCAACATTGTCGAAAATATCTGATAGGGAGATCTGAGTTTGCATCAAACCTGAAAATCAAAAAGAAATCAAACAAAACAAACTTCACATAGAGTTTCAGCTCCTTCAATCAGGTCCGATTGAAATCAGATTTCAATTATCCTACTTGAATCGAGATTGATATATCAAAAACTACATATTAACCACAAATTTGGATGGGAAACATCCTTGCATCTCATTCTGTCTTTCATGATGGACCTTGAGTCATCTTCCCCAAATCAGCCTCGGCACAAATCATCTCCATAAGGAATCATCCCAACTTCATCTTCAAACAGCCCCAACAGTAGCAGTCCTTCTTCTTCTTTAGGACATAATCTTTGGTGGTATGTGAGCTTTGGTTTAGCACGGTTCAATTTTGGTAAGTTAGGGATGTGTGACTACGGATCTCAAAAGGCACACAATGCGAGATCATATGGAAACTTTAGTTCTTGTCTGGCATCATCTTCTTCAACATGTTCAAGTGATCTTTCTTCAACAAGCTTCTGAAACCCTTTTTGATCTCACCAATTTTCCACTCAAGGTAGGTCCTACCAAATTGTATTAAATAAAAAATAGTATTCAAATTATTGAAAAAAACAAGATTTATAATAACGGAATAGAGGGAGGTCGAGTCAAGCCTCAATAATAAGGTATTCAAATGCCACCTCCATCCCAAATATCTTCCTATAAATCCAAGAAAATCTCTCTAGCTTGTACCCTCTCATTCAGGGGCTTGGGATCCAAAAAAATAACCAATTTAATCAATGGAACATCTTCATATTTCATAACATGCAAATTCAAGAAAAATTAATAGACTAAGTAATATCTCCCTTTCTTTACCTTCATTAACTTAGACCCGTTAATCCAACTATAAGAGATTGGTAAAGACTCATTGGATTATTCTTTTCAATAAATGGATTGACCATTAAGATGAACCACCTTTTTCCTTTTGAAAAAGGTAGAGGTGAACTTTTTTTATTCAACAAATGTAGTACCTGCACAATAGGGAAATAAACATTCAAAGATATCCTTTTATTTATAAAAATTGTAGACTTGGCATTATGTTTGAATTAATAACTTGTAGAAAGTACCAATTATATCAGATTCTTCTAGTTAGTGTGCTTAATAGTATTAATAACCTATCTTCCAACTATTATCTCCGAGAACAGGAAACCAAATTTGTACCATCTGATTTGGTAGGAAAATACCTTGCCCATGCATACTCAGGAGCAAAAATATCCATAGTTCCCCATCACCATTGTAGAAACATGGGTCTTATCCCAAGTTGTACCAATCTTGGAAAGACTAAAGTCAAAGATATTTGGTTTGAATTCTTGGTCTATAAATATGCTCCATGCATTGAAATCATGGTACATTACTTATGAGTAAATCATTTCTAGTAAAATTGGAAGATGAGTACTATGAAACATGGGTGGGTGATGAATTATACAATAGGCTTGAACACATATCTTGTATAGGACATGATGTACAACCATGTTCAAAATTGTATAGAATTATATAGGTCATGTGTTCAAGCCATGAATAATTGAACACATGGCCTGTACAGAATTGAACACATATTCATGAGTAATGTGAAGTGATATACTGGTCTGTAAGGACCCTATGACAGGCCATAATGTAGAGTTCTATATAGTCCATGGCTTAGTGACGAGCCATGATATTTTTGTACAGGCCACGACTTAGTGACAATACATGACAGTTCTGTACATGATGTACATGCCTTGTACAGAATTTTCTTAGTGACAAGCCATGATAGTCCTGAACATGGTGTACATGGCTCAGTGGCAAGCCATGATAGTTTTGTACATGATGTACATGGCTGGTACAGAATTGGCTTGTACAGAATTGGCTTGTACAGAATTGGCTTAGTGACAAGCCATGATAGGCCATGGATTAGTGATAAGCCATGATAGGCAACTACCCATCCCATGCTTAGTGACAAGCCATGATAGTTTTGTACAGGTCATGGCTTAGTGACAAGCCATGTATATAGGACATGATGAATAGTTCTGTACATGCCATGGTTTAGTGACAAGACATGTGTTCAATCCATGAGTAATGTGACATGATGTACATGGCTTATACAATTTGGGGGTTCATTTATATGTAAAACATTCAATCTCTACCAATTTAAGGTGTAAAATTTTTATGCGGATTGTATATTTTACTACAGTCCATAGAATAAAAACATTTTAGTTCATTTAAAATGACACTTGTACCTGGAATGAGACTTTCAAGGGAGTTTGTTCAATCTGTATTTCAAAAAAAAAGTTCCCATTTATCATCATGGGTCCCCTGTCAACTTTCAAGTGTAAAGGGTTATGTTCTTTTCAATGTAACTAGTGTATTAGCAATAACTGGATTAAATTCACTCCTTGGTAACTACTTTTTAGAATGGGATCATCACTTTTATGATGAATGAGGTAGTTCTTTAATCTATGAAATATGAAATGTGCACTAGAGGCATTCACTAAACATTCAAAGCCAGAAATTGGGAAATAGTGATAGAAATTTCAATTTTTTTCCTCCAATGAGTTCTTTACAACCTAATTCATTTACTTTTTACCCAAAATTAAAATTTTCTCTTGTATCATCAATATTTTGAGTGTGAAATGATGTACAGGTCTGTAAGGACCGTATGATATGCCATGATGTATAGTTCTGTACAGTCCATGGCATAGTAACAAGCCTTGATAGTTATGTACAAGCCATGGCTTAGTGACAAGCCATGATTGTTCTGTACATGATGTACATGGCTGGTACAGAATTGTCTTAGGGACAGGCCATGATAGTTTTGAACATGGTGTACATGGCTTAGTGACAAGCCATGATAGTTCTATACATGACGTACATGGCTTGTATAGAATTGGCTTGTACAGAATTGGATTAGGGACAAGCCATGATAATCCTTGGATTAGTGACAAGCCATGATAGGCAACTACCCAGCCCATGCTTAGTGACAAGCCATGATAGTTTTGTACATGCCATGGCTTAGTGATAAGACGTGTATAGTTCTATACAGGCCATGGTTTAGTGACAAGCCATGTGTTCAAGCCATGAGTAATGTGACATGATATACATGGCTTGTACAGAATTGGGGGTTCATTCATATGTAAAACATTCAATCTCCACTAATTTAGGGTGTAAAATTTTTATGTGGATTGTATATTTTACTACAGTCCATAGAATAAAAAAAATTTAGTTCATTTAAAATGACACTTGTACCTAGAATGAGTCTTGAAAGAGAGTTTGTTCGATCTGTATTTCAAAAAAAGTGTCCATTTATCATCATAGGTCCCCTACCGACTTTCAAGTGTAAAGGGTTGTGTTCTTTTCAATGTAACCAGTGTATTAGAAATAACTGGATTAAATTCACTCCTTAGTAACTGATTTTTAGAAGGCGTTCATCACTTTTATGATGAATGAGTTTGCTTTAATCTACGAAAGATGAAATGTACAATAGAGGCATTCACTAAAAATTTAGAGCCATAAATTGGGAAACAGTGATAGAAATTTCAAAAAAAAGCCTCCAACAAGTTCTTCACAACCTAATTCATTTTCTTTTTACCCAAAATTAAAATTTTCCCTTGTATCATCAATATTTTTAGTGGGACATGATGTACAGGTCTGTAAGGACCCTATGACAGGCCATGATGTATAGTTCTGTACAGGCCATGGCTTAGTGATAAGCCCTAATAGTTTTGTACAGGCCATGGCTTAATAACAAGCCATGATAGTTCTATACATTATGTACATGGCTTGTACAGAATTATCTTAGTGACAGGCCACAATAGTTCTGAACATTGTGTACATAGCTCAGGGACAAGCCATGATAGTTCTGTACATGTTGTACATGGCTTGTACAGAATTGGCTTAGTGACATGCCATGATAGGAAACTACCCAACCCATGCTTAGTGAAAAGTCATGATAGTTCTGTACAGGTCATGGCTTAGTGACAAGCCATGTATAGTTCTGTAAAGGCCACGGTGAATAGTTCTGTACAGGCCATGGTTTAGTGAAAATCCATGAGTAATGTGACATGATGTACATGGATTTTAAAGAATTGGGGGTTTATTCATATGTAAAATATTCAATCTCCTCCAATTTAAGGTGTAAAATTTTTATGTGGATTGTATATTTTACGAAATTCCATAGAATAAAAACATTTTAGTTCATTTAAAATAACACTTGTACCTGGAATGAGACTTTCTAGGGAGTTTGGTCAATCTGTATTTCAAAAAAGTGCTCATTTATCATCATGGGTCCTATTCCCTTGTTCAAAATCAAAGGCGAAGTGTAGCAAGTAACTTTCAAGTGTAATGGGTTATGTTATTTTCAATGTAACCAGTGTATTAGCGATAACTGGATTAAATTCAGTCCTTTGTAACTAGTTTTTATAAGGGGTTCATCTCTTTTATGATGACTGAGGCAGTGATTTAATCTATGAAAGATAAAAAGTACAATAGAGGCATTCACAAAACATTTAGAGCTAGAAATTGGGAAACAGTGATAGAAATTTCAATTTTTTTCCTCCAATGAGTTCTTCACAACCTAATTTATTTACTTTTTACCCAAAATTAAAACCCGCCCTTGTATCATCAATATTTTGACTGTAATGGAAGAAAATGATCGTAGAAATAAGGATTTCCTACCAAATGTGATGACATGCACAAATGACAGAGAAGGGATGACATCAACGAACTGAAGGGGTGGCTGGTGAAGGGAAACGTACTTGGTAACGAGTGGTGCGACATCAAACAGGCGGTGACATAATGAGGGGTCATGAACCGAAGGGCGATGAACGGTGACTTGAAGAAGCAGAGGACACCAGTCGAACCCGGCGAACTAGTACGCGGGTTCTTCGATAGAAAAAATTGGGGGCGTGAGGTCGAGGGAGTAGGGTTTTGTAATGTATATTCGATGTCTGTTTAATTAAATCCATCTTCTTAACAATTATTAAAAATATTTTATTATGAAAAATAAAAAATTGCAAGGGTGATTATAACAAATTTATGTGTTGGGAAAAAATGTTGGTATAAGCTTGATAAAGTAACAGATCCAATCGTAAGTAAAAGATTTGTTATTATTAAACAGTTAATATCAACAGATTCATTTGTTGGTAAAAACAATTGTTGCTAATTATAATTAACATCAACAAAAAATTATATCTGTTGGAATTACTTGTTTGTACCAACATAAGTTTTATCTGTCACTAATTTTTTGTGGGTATAAGCCATTTTTTTGAAGTGTATCGAGCATAGTGTTTTTTAAATAATAGGCATATTACAAGAGTCATTTGATCGACACTTGTGTGATCTTTCTCAAAGCCAAATGAAGATGAAGATAAAGCAGTGACAGCTTTAGTGTAAGGTACAAATGTTTACAAATTTCTTTATTTATAGTTTTGCATGGTTTCACTTATTCTTGCATGGTGATCTTGGTTTGAGTTTCTTAATCATTGCTTTTTCCTCTAAGAATTGTTATTAAATCCCTATGACCCCCCCCCCCATGGAGAGCTCATTGAACAACATAAATGTTAGTTAGATGTAACAACCAAAGAGAATTATGCAGTTCAAATAACCAAGATACATATACCTGCTTATTCTACACACAACAAGTTGTAATTGGCAATGTGTATTATAGAAGGTGTAGGCGTGAGATGTGTTAAATATCCTAGGTCAATGCATCTATATACATGGACAAGGAAAAGTGCTCCCCATTATCTGCATTCGCGCGCGTAGGGAGACACAGGGATGCTGTTGGGGGAGAATCCTGATTACAGGCCGAAAATTGCTTGCCAAAAATGTTGTGAGAAACCCGTCGAAATATGGAGGCGATATAAGCAGAATAAATGAATCAGCACGCATGATTTTTAACTTGGAAAAACTCTCCCATGCAGAGGGTTAAAAAACCATGGGGAAATTCCCAAAATATCCACTATGAATCAGAGAATACAAGAATCCAAGCAATGCCCGAACTTGAATTACAAATGAGAGAGCGTAGAAAACCTGTGTGAAAACCACACCCCGATACGCCTATGTCTTCTCTCTGATAAACATCATGTTGATGTCATGTATCAGAAGATCAATCTGTGACAAAATGTCACCCTTCTGTCGACGAAACATCACTACCTTGGAGATCTTCACCCGAACATGCGTCGGCCTCGCACCAGCTTGCGACACCTGAATGATCTCGTCATCCACTACTACAAAAATGGGCAAGGGAAGCGCTACGCTTTTATCAGTGCTAAAAAAACGCTGATAAAGGCGGCCTTTATCAGCGCTAAAAAAGGCGCTGTTAAAGGGGACCCCTTTATCAGCGCTTCTTTTAGTAGCGCTGATAAATGGGGGATTTATCAGCGCTTTTCCTTAGCGCTGATAAATTTTAAGTTAAAAAAAAATAATTTTTCATAAAAAATAATATATTGTTATATAAGTATATTTATATTGATATAAATACAATATATATTTTTTAAATATGTTTTAGATACGTATAAATAGAATATTACGTTTAATATATAAGAAATTTAGTGAAAATGGATTTAAAATATTTTAAAAAAATATTATAAATTAATAATTTGCTAATTATTATCGATTAAAAATAATTTAATAAAAATTTGAAGACACAAAAAATCAAAACAATTAATAAAAGATCTAAAATAAGTTGCAAATGTAACTCAAACTTGAAACGGCCATAACTTTTGATCCGGGTGTCCGTTTGAGCTCTACAGCATATCAAATCGAAGCCTGCGACGAGCTCTACGTGCTGGTGACCTAGATGAAACCTCTGTCACATTTTTCAAGGCAAAAAAAGGTCCAGAAGGCCTCCAAAACTGGGTTTTTTGTTGGGATACCCCGATTTATTAACATTCAAACAAGTATAACTTCTGATTCGGATGTCCGTTAGGCTTGTACCACATATCATATCGAAGACTGTTTCATTTTCTTCGATTTGACTGGTTGTGAAGTTGAAACGGGCTTCTAGATTATAAGTTATGGTCGTTTTAACATTCTATGGCTTTTTCAAATACACATATATATGTATTTATTCGTAAATATATATGTGTCTGTGTGTTTGTGTGTCTATGTGTGTGTGTATGTTGTATATATGTATGTATGTATTGATTTATTTATTTATAAACACGCATAAAAAACATATTTTTTCATAAATGTGTTCAAAACTAATCTTATAAGTTATTCTCATTTTAACATTCTATGGTTTTTCAAATACACATATATATGTATTTATTTGTAAATTTATATGTGTCTGTGTGTGTGTGTTTGTGTGTGTGTCTGTGTGTTGTTTATATATATATATATATGTATTTATTTATAAACACACATAAAAAACATATTTTTTCATAAATGTACTTAAAACTAATCTTATAAGTATATATTAATATACAAATAAATATACGTATAGAAAATTATAACTAAAAATACATATATAAATTTATTAATATACGAATGAATATATATATACTAATATACGAATGAATATATATATACTAATATATGAATAAATATATTTATATTAATATGAATCTATATCAATATACGAATAAATATAACTATATATATATAGATATATCATTATATAGAGAACAAAACGAAATGACTTAGTGGTAAAGGTGTAGTCGTGAAAGGGGGAAGGTCGCGGGTTCGAGTTTGGGTGGAAGCAAAGGGGGGGCGTATGAGGATGCGCGGGAAGGGCAACGCGCGAGATACCTCCTAGCGCTGATAAAGGCGGTGTCAAGCGCTGATAAAAGCTCTCCCAGAATTATTTAATTCTTTTTTATTTTATTTTTTTTAACCTTTATCAGCGCTTTTTAAAAGCGCTGATATAGGTCCCTTTTATCAGCGCTAAAAAAACGCTGATAAAAGGGACCTCCTATATTAGCGCTGAGCTTTACAACGCTTTTTTAGCGCTATTAAAACCCATTTTGAGTGCTGATATAAGTCGTTTTTGTAGTAGTGATCATGATGTACCGTCGATCTTCAATCGGGACGCGCTGCTTGATTACCGCAATCAAGAAGACTCTCGATGCATGGCTCAATCATTAATCACGTCGCTGCTGCTTCACACATGTTGAACACCAGGACGCCGCACATGCTACCACCGACGCGGCAGCCCCCTTCTTGCTCTCGGTGGACTACATCTTGAGTAGCTCTCCCTTTTTGCCACCAGCAGCTCCCCCTTTTTATAGGCTTCACTGTTTCCTTTTTCAAATACAGATAATATATGAAATATAATATTTTAAATCTTCAAATCACCAAGTATCTGTCATGTTAAGATTCAAACACATATATCATCTAAATAGATAAGATATATCTCCTCATAAAATACAAATGCAACCTTATCTGTGTGATATGATAAAATATATCTCAAATTTGAAAAACGTATCTTATCTCAAATTTGGAAACACCACGATGTGGGTTGAACCTCAACAGATGATGAGAGTCATGATGGGCGTCATCAGCACCTCAACCGTATCGCCGCCGGAAGATCTGGTGGCCTCCAGGTGCCGGACGCCATCACCCAAGACAACAACGGCGGAGGCACTGGTGCAGCGTTTGGTGAACGTCAACGCCGCGGTGGTATCAGCACGGCTCGGAGATGACGTCCAGCTGGCGTACACCCACCACGGGGAATCCGCTTTCCATCCGAGGCATGCACTCTCGATTTGTTTGTTTATTATAATAATCGATTCGAAGCAATCGGATATGTGGGCTGAAATTAACGAGGGCTCTCGAATAAGCCACTGACCCATTGAAGATTTTGTTAAAATTGGGCGAGGCGAGCGGGCGTCTTGTGGACCCCGGCCGGCGTGATCCACTTATACAGTGAGAGCCGTGAATATAGGGCGGAAATAATTAGCAGACCCCCGAGCTGATCCACATCTTTAGCCGGAACAGATGACAGGGACCTACTCTACTGAAAAATTCAAATCCCCGGGTTCAGTTTTGATTTAATTTATCATGGCTCTAGAGATGTGTCGGGTTTTGATGATTTTTTGCGGTGTGGCAGCGGGTGAACCGTAGGATTACTTGTGTGTGTGCGCGTGTAAGCGTTTGTGGTCGTTGTACAGTTGTGTATATCGCCCCTCATCGTTTTGGCCTGGTTTCCTGCCTCTCCTGATTTATGTGCGTGTGCTTTTTTATTTTCTTTCAAATTTTATAATGATCTCCTTCCTCACCGTTTGTTATATATAGACACACACCCAACACAACACAACACCCCCTTGTAGGTGAAAAAAAAAATCTGTTTAGAATTTATAAAATTCGAAATATGATTTGATGACCACCTTTACCATTTTACATTGGTGACAAAAAACAAACTCTGGTTTATTTTGAATTCAACAACTAAATGATTATTTTTAACACTACTACATATATGTTTTAAAACCACATAAAAAGGCTTTTAACACCATTAAAAAAACGATATCTTCATGGTTGTTAAAAGAGTCCCCTTTATCAACGTTACAAAAACGATGATAAAAATGAGTCTTTATTACCACTATAAAAAGCACCGATAATTGTCATCATTTATCAGCGCTAGTTTAGCACTGATAAATACCCCCTTTATCAACGTTAGAAATAGTGCTAATAAAAACTTCAACTGGTGCAGTGTGTTGTCGATATAACAACACACCAACAAAAACCTCTAACATGTGGATGCAAAATATATAATTTAATTGAAATAAATTTGTCATCATGAATACAAAAAAACTCTACTATATACATTTAAAACAATATTTTCTATAATTACCTTTACAATTATCCACAAACATTTATAAACGTTAATCTTTCGCCTTTTGGCACCCACGATCCCCTCTCAAAAAAATCCGCCTATGGTATCAATTGCCGAACAAATCATCTCAACCCGAACAAAAGAATCCACCTATATTGAAAAAAAAATCTCATGTTAGTAATACTATAAAGAAACAAATTAAACATTGATATGAAAGAATACATTAATAAAATGTTAATTTTTAATAAAAAGACACACTTTGAGTTATACTGGTCACATCATGCATTGTATTAAGATGCATTTGATTCCTACGAGTCACAAATGAGTTTTCAATCCTTGTCATAGAGTATCAAAACAATCTGAATGTATTTTCTCGATTTTGAGTATGTCACTTGTTCTTTTTCCAAAATTTATGTCAATTTTAAATAATGACACATTGTAAGTTATACCAATCACACCGTGTGTCAGATTGAAGTGAGGTTGATTCATACACATCACAAAGAACTCATGGATCATTTTCCTCAAAGTATCAAAACAATCTTAATTTGTTTGCTCAGTTTTCAGTATGACATTTGTGTTTTTTACTAAAATGTCATTTCAAACTGGAAACACACACTTTTGAGTCATACCGATCGCATTATGTGTCAGTTTGACGTGAGACTGCTTCCTACACGTTACAAATGATGTCATGACCCATCCCCCAAGGCCCATGTTGTGACTACCCCATGCCCGGCTCCCATAGGTCAAGGGCTGACAACTAGTGCCGAGTAGGCATATCTCACAAGTGGGAGACATTTGCCCCAGTACCTGTACACACGCACTCGTCTCCAAGCAAAGGATGAAACTGAAAACGCCAAGTAAACATGGATGCAAACCACTAAGAAAACCCACTCAGAGTAAGGTACAAAATTGAAAGAAAAATGGGCCAGGATATATGCCAAACTGAAAATGAAAGTACAAGCTCTTGAACCTCATCCATAGAAAACCCTACCTAAAGGGCAGGTACAGTAAGCCGTCTAAATGTCGCTGAAGCGTATCACCTTCATCGGGTCGGCCTGAAGCACTCCTTATCTCCGACCCACCAAGAACTCCGTTAAATCTATTGATCGTCTGCACAAGACAAGACACGTGCGGGCGAAACCCGTGCAGGGGTGAGTAAAACAATACTCAATAGGGACCCCAAACCACAAAGGAATTACACAAAGTAAACCACAAGGAGTCACACAAAGTATACCACAAATAAGATCACTAAGAAATACACCATGTAGACTACCAAAGAGGTACACAAAGTGTAGCATCTAAGAAGTATAATCAAGAGAGTCAATAGCACTACTACAAAACGAGGCAAGGGAAACGCCTCATTTTATCAGTGCTAAACAGAAAGCGCTGATAAAGGGAGGACCTTTTTCTGCGCTAAAAACGCGCTGTTAAAGGGTACGTATTTATCAGCGTTTTTATTATCACTGATAAATGATACATTTATCAGCACTATTTTTAGCGTTGATAAAAGTTTTTAATAATAATTTATATACAATTATGTTGTTTATATTCAAAAATAATGTTTATTTGTATACATTTGTAACGTCCTGAATCCGGAAGCCGCCAAAAGGTGCTCCATACCTAGTTAGCCACATGGCCTCAAGCACATTTCCCCAAACGCCAGAGGCTGCCGACTAGCAGTGAGAGCCTATGGTGTGATAGTGGGGAAACTATGTCCTCATTGACAGAGTGTAACACAAGAGGATAAATAATAAAAATAGCATAAGCAGTAAACAACATGAAACTGAAGTAAACAAAGGAAGACTGAAAGGTAAAGACAACCAGAAGGCATATAATACCAGAATGATGCAGCATGTCAAATGTTATAAGAAAGCAGTGAAAATAAGATACACTGTTATCAAGTGCAATACAATACTAAGGTATAACAATACAAAAAGAAACACAACAACATCACAAGCCTTGGCTTGGTCCCATGCTCTCCTACTCCTAAGCATCAATCAAGTACCTGTATAAGGAGCCTTTCCCCTATTGACACCTGCAACAATATAGTCTATTTGGGACCAAAACATGACCCAAATAGGGTGTGAGAAATAAATCCCAGTAGGCAACCACTAAAGGTCTGTGCCAATCTGTCAGTGAGTATATGCAGCAGTAGTGTGTAATAATGAAAGCATTAAACTAGGATGTACTCAAACGTAAAAATCTTACAATTCTTATTCCATTTATACCGTTCATGTTCATTTAGAAATTCAATTACATCGAATCATAAGTTCTTGGGATCCGGCCACGACCAGTCAATCCCCTATTCAAGAAAACACAATAGATACCTTAGTAGACAATCTATCAAGTAAAAAAGGCAAGTGAATCCAAGATTGTGCTTTATCATGGAAGACGTGTCATAATCCATTACAATAGTCAAAAGGCCCAACAACAATTATCCAAGGGAAACACACTCGTGGGGTGGCCCTTAATCAAAACAAGCAGTCTCAACATGATTCAATTCATATAATTAATCACCTAAACATCCTTAGGCATTAACACGGGTAAAAGTATCAACAAAGAGACACCTCAAACATGGGAAAACGACACTACGACACATATAAACTACTTGACATTAAGAAATTAGCACAAGACCACCTACCTCGTCGTAGTATGACTCTCCTCATCCAGCCTTGACTTCCAATTCAAGCTAAAACAATATAGATCAACAAAACAAGGATATTCACTCAACCTTAAATAACTTAGTCGAGAAAAAAATCACCAATAACGGCTCAAGAGTAATCGATAGCTTAATGATTGGGTTCAAAGGAGACTGGCAGTGATTGATTTGGAGTTCAGATGATCAACCGAGAAGGGGTTGAAGTTCCAGCACTCCTCTTGAGTTCCCCCAATGAGCCCACTATCCAATCTACTGAATGGAAAGGCTACTATCAATTTTAAGCGAAAAACACAAAATACACGGCGTGTAAGTCCATATACACGACGTGTATATCATTTAACTGTTCCTTTGGCGGTTGAATTTTTCCGACTTACATTCCAGGACCTACCTATATGGTTACATGATGTGTACTATGAAGTACACAACATGAAGTTGGTTTTTACACTTTCCCTTGCCGACATGGCCACACGCCATACATTCCCTTCATACATGGACATACTACACGAAATGTTCTTGGGAGTACATGATGTGTAACCCCTGATTCTAGTACTTTTCCCAAATTTCCCTTGTTTTCTCGAAAACAACTCAAAGGAAAAAGAAAAGAAGAAACCATACCTCAAAGGAAGAACCAGTTTCTTACAAACTTCCTCCCTTAAAGCAATTCATCCCAAAAATGTCCTTCCAAGGGAAGTGAAAGAATATCTGAGAATAACTCTAGTCACTGAGCACGTACGTTGGACTCCCTCTCCCAAGTCTCATCATGTACTCAGCGATGCTGCCATAGCACCTGTACGAGAGGAACTGACCAGCCTCAGAGAACCTTTGTGCTCCGATCAAATATAAGAATAAGATGCTCCTTGAAGGATGCATCAACCTGTAGCTCAACCTCCTCGGGCTGAAAAATGTGATATGTGTCTGAGTGATAGCGGTGTAGCTGAGACACATGGAAGAAGTCATGCATGAAGCGATACCTCTGAGGTAACAATAACTGATAGGAAACCGGCCCGACTCACTCCAGAATCTCAAATGGTCTGACATATCTCAGTGAAAGCTTACCCTGTCTCCTGATCCTCTTGTGTCCCAACCTCGGTGTGACACATAGGAAAACCTGACCCCCGACCTCAAACTCCTAAGGTCATCTGTGGTGATCAACATAAGATTTTTGATGAGACTGCGCAGTAGCCATCCGTCTCTGAATCAAGTGGATCTTCTTAGAAGTCTCCTGCACATGACATGGTCCTAGTAAGGCTGCCTCACTTGCCTCTAACCAGCATAGGGGAGAACGAAATAACCTACCATATAAAGCCTCGTAAGGTTCCATCTGTATCATCACCTAAAAACTATTATTGTAGGCGAACTCGACCAGGGGAATATGCTTCTCCCACGATCCCCATAAGTCTAGGACACATGCATGCAACATTTCCTCCAGCACCTGTATCGTACGCCCTGACTTGCCATCAGTCTGAGGGTGGTATGATGTGCTCAGAAGCACCTATATACCCAGAACCCTCTGAAAACTCTACGATAAACAAGACGTAAAGCAGGCATCTGTATCTAAAACAATAGAACAAGGGTCCCCATGAAGTCATACCACCTCTCGGATATACAGATTTCTGAGCTCATCAACATTGAAGGTATCCTTGATCGGAAAGAAGTGATCGACCTTCGTAAGCCTGTCAACTACGAACCACATAGCATTGTCGCCTATAGGAGACCTCAGTAACCTCGTCACGAAATCCATCGTGATATCATCCCATTTCCACTCTGGAATAGGTAACTGCAGTAAAAGCCCAGCCGACTGCTGATGTTCCGCCTTCACCTGATGGTAGGTGGGACACCTCGTAACAAAACCAGCTACTTCTCGCTTCATACCTAGACACCAATACTGACGGCGCATGTTACGGTACATATTGGTGACTCTGGGATGCACTGCCCAAGATGAAGCATGAAACTCCTGCATCAGCTCCTCACGTATATCCCTTGGAACCCACACACGTCCATAGATACACATAACACATCCTCGCTTATCGTTTATCCAGGAGGAGGGTCCTCACCTGCCACACTCTCCCGTAGAACTAGGCCTTCGGAATCTGATATTTTCCTCATCCACACTCTGTCCAGTAGGGTAGAGGTAACATCCAAAGATGAAAGATAAGTCTGTACCTAACTGTCGTGCACCTCTAAATGAATCTTAGAGAACAAATCTATAAACTGCAACTCACCACTGGCCTCCTGCACTACCTGTATCTGATCCTCTTGCTTAGTACGTCAGCCACTGTAGGCAAGCTCAAAATCAAATGGTTGGAGGTATTCCACCCACCTTCATTGTCTCAGATTAAAATCACACTAATAAATATGTATTTTAGACTTTTGTGGTCCGTGTACACCATAAAATGATCTCCCAATAAATAATGTCTCCAACAGAGCAAAACATGAACAACTGCAACTAACTCGAGATCATGTGTTGGGTAATTCCTCTAATGTGGCCTCAACTTCTGAGACCCATACGCAATAACTCGATCCCCCTAAATAAGTAATGATCTTATCCCAATACCTAATGAATCACAGTACACAATATAACTCTTCCCAGCTCTGGAAATATCAGTATTGGTGCTGAATTCAAATGTCCCTTCAACTCCTGAAAAGCTACGTCACAAGAATCTGATCACTCAAACATCACACCTTTCTTAGTCAAGACCATCATCGACACTGCTAAGCGTGAGAAGTCCTATATAAAATGCCTGTAGTAACCATTTAGACCTAAGAAACTACATACATCAAAAAAATTCTTGGGTAACTCTCATGTCACTAATTCTCTCACCTTCTCTGGGTCCACTGCTACTCCAGTCTCTAAGATGACGTGACCTAAGAAGTGAATTTGATCCATCAAGAAGTGGAATTTTATGAGTTTAAAATATAATTGATGCTCTATCAGTGTATTCAAAATGATCTCAAGATGCTTGGCATGGTTGTGTCGATTGTGATAATACACCAAGATATCGTCTAAGAAAACTGCCACAAAAGAATCTAGGTAATAATGGAACACTTGGTTCATCAGTGCCATGAAAACTATTGGCGGGTTCGTGAGACCAAACGACATAACCAAGTAAACATATAGAGCATGCCTACTACAAAACGCAGTACAAGGTATGTCTGCAACCCAAAAATGTACATGGTGATATCATAACCTCAAGAAAATATTCAACAACACCTGAGCTCTTTAAAGTTGACCAAACAGGTCATCTATCCATGGAAAGGGATATCAGTTTTTAACCGTCAACTGGTTCAGTTTCTGATAGTCCATGCAAAGCCTAAGGGTACTGTTCGCCTTTTTCGTAAAAAGAATTAGTGAACCCCAGGGAGAAGTACCATGTCAGATAAAACCCTTAGCTTCCAGATCATCCAATTGAGCTCTTGAAACTCATTCATATCCATCCTATAAGGAGGAATGGATACCGGTGCAGCTCCTGGAACTAGCTTGATAGTGAACTCCACCTCTCTGACTAAAGGTAAGCCTGAGAAGTTTTCTAGGAAAACATCCCTGAAACGATCAACCACTGGAGGGAAATCTTCCAAACATGTTCCCTGGTCATCTAGATATAAACTTGTAATCTAGCCTGTCATCCAACCCAACCCACGATGCTCGGGTCCATCTCTGCTCGCCTAGACATCCCATTCACCCTTATGTAGAAACTCTCCACCCTCTAGTGATGTGAAACTCACCCTACAATGATATCAATCAACAAAGGCTCGAAAAGGAACCAACCAGTACATTCTGAGAATGACATCAAATCCTATCATATATAAGACATATAGGTTCCATGGAAAGCGACACCCACCAATCTCAAGGGGGAACTCCTTGCACTGATGCACACCTACCGTTCTACTCCCTAACAGAGTGTCTAGAATCATAACATCAGAATAAGTATAAACACAAAGCCTAAGGCTTTCCACAATGGAAACATATATAAAAATATGTGTAACACCATTATCAAAAAGTGAAAAAGATATCACCGTGGTGACTAGGCTAGTACCTATGACAGTAGAAGGTCCGAGATCCTGCTCATGTTGGGTCTGTTGCACTACATAAGTCTGACCTGCACCGTAGTCCTGATACACTTCTTGGATACCCTGAGTTGACCCGCCCTACTATCACTGAGATCCTGGGGTTTTCCTACCATGGCCATGACCACCACCTTAGCCTAAAAGCCCCAACATATTCCAGTTTCCAGACTGGTGAGAAGCTACTGACCCTGCTCCTACACGTGGATTCTGTACTAAACCTCTATCACTAGCCACTGGTGGAAATTCCCTGCAGTAGCGTTGTATATGGCCCATCTTACCGTAAGCTCGGCACTCAACTGGGTCCCTTGGGAACTGAGG
Organism: Viscum album; assembly: GCA_963277665.1. Classification (NCBI taxonomy): domain Eukaryota; kingdom Viridiplantae; phylum Streptophyta; class Magnoliopsida; order Santalales; family Viscaceae; genus Viscum; species Viscum album. Next base: position 818,552,412 of record OY728162.1, read on the forward strand.
TATCTTGTGCCCAACATTTTCGCACTGGTAGCACGTCAGCTGTCCACCGAAGGAAATGTTCTAGCTGCTACTGTCACCACAAAAGAACTCCACATGAAACTTCCTCTTTCTAGTTGAGACATTACTAGAAACTAGTGCCGAACCTCCCTAGCTCGCACCACTATCTTCCCACAGATTGCACTCGGTGATCAACGCCTGATTCAAAATAGTAGAGACAAAAGAAAAACTGAATACATTCAACTATGATTGGATATCGAACCTGAGACCATCCTCGAATTTCTAAGATTTCGATACGTCATCACCCATCAGAATTGGTGCAAAACGCTGAAGCTCAGTAAACCAAGCAGAATAGTACCTAACTGGCAGTGTGCCCTGATCTAGGTGAATGAACTCTCGGGCTCGGTCATCCCTCAGCGTCTCGGGAAAATAATAATCATAGAAGGTTTCCTGAAATTCTTCCCATGTCATATCTCAATGACACCCTACTTGGGTGATAACGTCCCACCATCTCTTGGAAGAATCACGCAATAGATATGTCGTGAGCTTGACCCTCCTCTCAAGAGGCGTCTCCAGATGCTTGAATATAGTCATCACTGATTTAATCCATGATTCTGTAGCATGTGGTATGCCATCCCATGAAAAAGTAGACGGCTGCGACTGCATGAATATACACATCAACTCTTCCATAGATGTGGAAGCCTGTGGTGCTCCCTGAAAGGTCTGCGTGAAACTCACAAAACCTTTACTGAACTATGCATCTTCACCTACATTCGTTATAACAGCTAGTGCTGCAGCTGGCACAACTGGAGGTTCCATTGGTATCCTATGGCCTGCCATCTCTGGAGTATGATCATCACCACTCTCCTATCATACATCTCGTGGTTTTCGCAGTGACATGACTCTACATGGTCAAGAACATACCTTAGTTCAAGCTCATCATCAAGTTTTTCCATTCAGGAGTGCCAAAACAAAACAGGAAAAGACCCTCAAAGTTTAGCAAAAGGGACTACCTGGCGTGTAAAAAGAATGCACGATGTGTACTCTGACACTATCACATGGTCGTGTTCTATCACCGACCTGGGTGTGTATCAACCCTAGGTACACAGCGTGTTCCACATGGACACGACATGTACACTGGTCTATCCTCCTGGACATGTACTCCCACATAGCCAGGTCCACATGGGTTCTGCCTAGGTAGGCTACACGACATGTACTGGAAGTACACAACGTGTTCTGATCAAGACTCAATAGCCCATGTTTCCTCTCACACTTCTAGTTACATGGTCATATACTATATAGTGTGTTCACAAGGTACAAAGTGTGTTCATCTTAGAACATAGAACATGATCTCCCCTAAATAGGAAGAACACATGATGTGTTAGGCTAATATACATGTTGTGTATACTGGTTTTTTCAGAAAAAAAGTCAAGATTTCCCAAAAAACCCTTGTTCTTCCAAAAAAGTGGGATTCCAAATTCCGATCCGTGAGGGCCCATAATCCCCACAAATCAAAGTTTGGCACCCAAGAATAGCATATCTCAAAACAAGTTCATTTAACATCTGCATTCCATCGGTGTGTCATTTACCAATTCATAAGGGCCCATACTCCTTATGAATTGAAAGATAACGTAACACCATTATCTACTGCACCCAACTAACACAATGGTAGGCACATCTATCACATCAACTATCACAACAACATGCAATATCTAATGCATCCTAGATAGCATGACATAATGAATGGCATGTGATTCTAACAAGTATCTATATGACGCATGATATGGCACACCCTCATTTCATTAGGTTGAAACTGAAATAGAACCCACAATTTCATCAATAGTAATAGTAATAATCAAGTGCATCACCCAACGATGAAATAAAATCAACTGTAATAGCTCAAAATTAAAAAGAACAATTTAATTTGAGGAAATTTTGATTTTCCCTGTACATGGGGTAGATACTCCCGTGCACAACTAATTACCAAATTCCACATCCTTTACATCGTCTCCAAATAGTAAAGAAAACCCTGAAAGGAACCTCCTATGATATCACTTTGTAACGTCTCAGATCCGGAAGCCACTAAAAGGTTCCCCATACCCGATTGACCACATGGACTCAACCACATTTCCCCAAACACCATAGGCTGCCGACTAGCACCAAGGGTCTAGGGTGTGATAGTGGGGAAACTGTGCCCTCATTGACAGAGTGTAACACAACGGAATAAATAATCAAAATAGCCGAAGAAGTAAACATCATGAAACTGAAGTAAACAAAGGAAAAATGAAAGGTAAAGACATCTAGAAGGCATATAATATCAAAATGACACAACATGTCACATTTTCTAAGAAAGCAGTGAAAACAAGATACACTGCTATCAAGTATAATACAATACTACGGTAAAACAATACAAAAAGAAACACAGCAGCATCACAAGCTTTGTCTTGGTCCCATGCTCTCCTTCTCCTAAGCATCAATCAGGTACCTGTATAAGGAGCCTTTCTCCTATCGACACATGCAGAAATATAGTCTATTTGGGCCCAAAACATGACCCAAACATGACCCAAACAAGGTGTGAGAAATAAATCCCAGTAGGTAACCACCAAAGGTCTGTGCCAATCTTTCAGTGAGTATATGAAAAAGTAGTGTGTAATAATGAAAGCATTAAACTAAGATGTACTAAAAAGTAAACAATCCAACAAGTCTTATTCTATTTATACCATTCATGTTCATTAAGTAATTCAATTACATCGAATAATAAGTTCTTGGGATCCTGCCACAACCAGTCAATCCCTTATTCAAGCAAACACAACAGATACCTTAGTAGGAAATCTATCAACTAAAAAGACAATAAAATCCAAGATTGTGATTTTTCTTGGTAGATGTGTCATAAGTCATTACAATAGTCAAACCTCAGTTCAAAACCTTGTTGTTAGGCAGTCCACATACATAACAAATCCTTTCCCACATGCAATTGTCTATAGGCATAACAAAACGTAGCCCACAGGCACAAAAAACCTTTCCCACAGGCATGAAAAATCTCTTTCGGTAGGAAGAATAATTCAACAGGGCCAAGCTCGACATATAAGTAATTAAACACAAGGCAACACATGAAATATTTACACTATTACATGGTTAACTTGGAAAAAAATCACAGTGGTAAGCATTTAATTAACCAATTCATTTCAAACAACCCATAACAGGGAAAACAGAGGCATACACATGGTTATCCTATGCCAAAAGGCCCAACAATAGTTATCCAAGGGAATCGCACCTGCGGGGTGGCCCTTAATCAAAACAAGAAGTCTCAACATGCTTAAATTCATATAATTAATAACCTAAACATCCTCAGGCATTAACACGTGTCAAAGTATCAACAAAGCGAACCCCAAACATGTAGGACCCCGGGACACCCTGAGAGGGGAGGGGTGAATCAGGGTGACCACTTTTTCTTTTAAAGTGATGGATATTGTTCCCACGTTGGTAGGAACTTGTTGAACCTGTATGATGATTATGATTAGAAAGCAAACATTCACATGCACAGAGAAGACACTGCCCTTTTTACTTGGTTCACCACTAAGGGCTACGTCCAAGGAGCATACGCCGACAGGTTGTCGGTCGTACCTAAATCCACTATGCTTCACTAGCTGTAGATTACAAAGGTTTGGGTACAGTCACTCTGTCCCAGGCTCACTACCTTTACAAAGGTTCATGGATATCTCACTAATTCCCTCGGGTCACTCCCGTTGACTCCCCCTGGCTCACTGCCGTTGGTGAAGTCCCACTCAGTTTATAGACGTGAAGGTCTCTTCATCATTTGCATAAGAATGCATCCTTTGTTGTATGTAGATGCTCTATTGAAGTCCGATTCTCACCAGAAGAAGAATATCACTTTTCCTCGAATGTATCGGGTAGTCTCTCGGCTTTTGTGCAGCTCCAAACAGGCCAGTGGGTTTCAGTAAAACCAAGCGCGCTTCTCCAAGACAGTCGCGCAAGTCCCACTACGGCGCGCAAGTCCAAACTGGCGCGCAAGTGTCATCAACGCACCTGTGTGACGCTTCCTTCCCCGACTTCAAACTTGCGCGGTCCACTTCCTTTCTCTTCCAAACCGCCTTGGGCGCGCAACCAACAACCGGCGCGCAAGCTCTACTTGCGCGACAAAACTACCACCTGCGCGACTCGACCACCTGCGCGACGAGAGCTTGAACAATCTCGAAGTCTTGAGCTCCGTGAGAAATGAGAAGGGGTGGTCCAGTATTTATAGGCAAACTGGACCCCCTGCGTGGCGGCGCGCAAGTCCCTCGACGGCGCGCAAGTCTTGTCTCCAGTAACCTCTGTCACGCAACTCACTTGTGCGACCCAACCAATACTTGCGCGACCTTCTTTCCTTAGCCACATTTTGATGTTCTAATCCTCAAAAAAATGGCACACAAGTCTTTTATCCTCAAAGAGCACGGTGCGCAAGTACCTTTGCCAAAAACACTTTACTTTATTGGCCGATTTTCAGGCCCAAAAAATTGGCAAACACTGGGAAACGGCGCCACCTTCACAACTTTTTTCTGCTTGAACGGTATGATCTCTTTGTTGGTACACATCCTGAACTTCCACTGAGGATTGACAACAAACACAAACCATACGCCAAGTCATGCTTTGAAGACCCAGGTTCCAACAAAACATGGGTGTGCGTCTCTAAGACACATATAAACAACATGACATTAAGCAATTAGCATGAGACCACCTTTCTCATTGTAGTATAACTCTCCTCGTCCAGCCTTGACTTCCAATTCAAGCTAGAACGATATAGAACTATGAAAAAAGGATATTCACTCAAACTTAAATAACTTAGTTGAGAAAAAAAATCACCAAGAACTGCTCAAGAGTAATCGAGAGCTTACCGATTGGGTTCAAACGAGACTGATGGTGATTGATTTGGAGTTTGGATGATCAACTGGGAAGGGGTTGAAGTTCCGATGCTCCTCTATAGTTCCCTTGGCGAGCCCATTGTCCAATCTGCTGAATGGAGAGGCTACTGCCCATTTTAAGCGAAAAACAAAAAATACACGACGTGTATGTCCATATACATGACATGTATATCATTTAACTATTCATTTGTTGGTTGAATTTCACCGACTTACTTTCTAGGACCTGCTGACATGACTACATGATGTGTACTTGGAAGTACACGACGTGTAGTTGGTTTTTCCACTTTCCCTTACTGACATGCCCACACGCCATGTATTCCCTTCATACAAGGAAATACTACATGGCGTGTTCTTGGGAGTACACAACGCGTAACCCCCGATTCCAGTACTTTTCCCAAATTTTCCTTGTTTTCTCGAAAACAACTCAAAGGAAAAAAGAAAAGAAGAAACCATACCTCAAAAGAAGAACCGGTTTCTTACAACATTAAATAAAAATCACATGTTTATAATTAATATACATTTTTTAATAATTCAAAATATATATATAATGTATAAAAAAAAGTATTTCTGAGATTATAATTAAATATATATGTGTTTTCAATGAATTTGGTCAATAAATATATTGATCATGTGTGTATATATATTATCTATCATCATGAATGTTCATTTATATATCACACTCTTCTTATTATTCATGTTGTCCATTGATGGTTCGTTTTTTATTATGTATATTTTACTAGGTGTATATGATTAATTCATGCATGTTACCCATATATATACTATATTATGTTCTCAATGCTTAAAAAATTACATTAAATATATTTAAAGAAAAAAATATTTATTATATTTATAATTATTAAATTTTAGTTATATATAAATACTTTTTAAATATATTTATTTGTAATTATAATTATAACTATATATATTTAAATAATTATTAAATTATAATAAATATATAAATATATTATAATTTTATAAATATATATATATTTGTAATTATATAAAAATATTTATAAAAATATTTATTTATAGTTATAATTATAACTATAAATAAATAAATATATATATATATATATGTAAATAATTATAAAATTATATTAAATATATAATTAAATAAATATATACAAATATTTATAAATAAATAAAAATATTTATAATTATAATTCTTTTATAAACATAGGTACATTTAGATAATTAAAAAATTATAATAAATATATTAATTATATATATTTATATACAAATATCTATAAATAAATACAGATAGTTATAAATATAATTCTAAATAAATGAAGATATATTTAAATAATTAAAAAATTATAATAAATATATTAATTATATATATTTATGAAATTATAAATATATTTTTTTAAAATTTTATAATTATATATATATATATATTTATAATTAAAACTATAAATAATTTATTTATTATAATTTTTAATTAAAAATAAATAAATAAATATTTATTAGTCATAAATATAAATAAATAAATATTTATTTAAATAATTATTAATTCATAAAAATATATTTATTATTTTCATATATAATGTTATATATAATTAAATAAATATATTTATAAATATATTTACAAATATATAGAAATACTGAGAAATAAATACAAATATTTATATTTATAATTATAAATAAATAAATATATATTTAAATAATTATAAAATTATAAAATTATAATAAATATATATATTAATAAAATTAGAAATATTAGAAATATTATTTTGTTATAATTTTATAATTATTTAAATAAATAAATACATATTCATTTATAATTATAATCATAAATATATATATATTCATATAAATATTTATAAAATTTGAAGAAATATAGTTATATACATCTATAATCTTATTTATCACATATAATTAATATATTTAAATAAATGTGTCTTTATCAGTGCTATATTTTTAGCACTGATAAAGAAATTTTTATGAGTGCCTTTTTAGTGCTGATAAAGGCCTATCTTTATCAGCGCTACAAAAGCACCAATAAAGGCATGTTTTATCAGCGCTTTCTTTTTTATCCCTGATAAAACACACCTTTAGAAGTGCTTTTTTGCTAGCACTGATAAAAGGTTCACCATGTTTTACAATGAAACCCTAACTTTCTCCTCCTTCCTCGCACCCCTCAGGCTCTCGCAGAAGCCGATCGCCATCACCGCCACCTCCTCCTCCTCCTCCTCCTCCTCTCCCGCCGACTCCTCCACTGCAAACCCACCTTCCCCACACGCCTCTCCTATGCTGTGTGCCTCTCCTTCACCACGTGACTCTCCTCGATCAGAGGACTCCTCTGCCGCATGCCTCTCCTCCACTGCCAACTCCTCCGCCTTCGCAATTCCCTCCGCTGTGAACCTAGCTTTCCCACACGCCTCTCCTCCACCGTGCACCTCTCCTCTGTTGCGAATGCACCTCCATAGTGCGTTGAACAACACCTCCATGATGAGTTTTCTCCTCTGTCTCATCTATTTCGCATGTTATTACAATTTGATATTAATGGTGATGTTGTGAATTGTACGGGCTAAACACACCGCTGAAAATCGTGACTGTTGGTGGTCCTTGTTTGCGCACTAAATGAATTGCATGTTGGTAGTCCTTGTTTGCGCACTAAATGAATGGCATGTTGGTTTTCCTTTCTCTTTGTTTATATTTTTACTGTTGTATGATTTCACCTTGGGTGATACACTTGAGTTTGAATAGGGTTTTGGATATTGGATTATTGGTAAGAGGCCCATTCCCATGCATCATTCTAGACATACTGGATTAACATGACATATGCTGTTTTATGTGTGATTTCACTAAAAATGAAGGTTTTGTTGTATCACTATTAGAAATTTGGTCCATAGCCACAGATTTATAGCCATAGTTAATAAAATATGTTGCTATATCCATCATAAAATCCATGGGCAGAAGAAAAATTGTGGTCGTAACCTCATCCCCTCACGCTTACTCTTCCCCACCCTCACGATTCCTCCATCCCTCGTGATTCTTCCCCCTCCCACCCCTGTGATTCCCCCTCCCCATCCCCCCCCTCCTCCTCCCATCTGTTGCAGCTCTGACACACCCAACCCACCTCCCCTTTATCGCAGCTCCGACACACCCAACCCAGTGCACCATCCCACCTCCCCTCCGTCACATCTCTAGCACACCTAACCCACCTCCCCTCCGTCGGGGATCCGGAACACCCAGCCAACCTCCCCACCATCATGGATCTGACGCACCCAACCCATCTCTAACACGGAATCCCCACCTCCCTAAAAAATGCCTCTGACGCCCCCACACCTCACCACAACCGCTACCCTCCTCCTCCAACCAAGCTCTCCTTCGCTCAACCCACACCTCCTTTTGTGGTCCTCCTCATATGCAGCCACCCCACCTCCCCAAGATACTTCTCAGATGTAGCTACCCCACATCCCTCTGATTTCTGTCATATAATAGGGTTTATTTGATTTCAGATCCCTAACCTCTCCAATTTTCACCGGGTAAGATTTTTTTGTTTCCATTTGTTTTCTTCTAAATTGTCAGTTTTTTCATGGATAGGGTTTATCTATTTAAACTTATTTTATCTTGGGAAACAATTAGAAGTGGCCTATTGAGTTCATACTCAAACCCTATATAATACCTTCACGAAGAATATATACATTTTTTCTCATGACATGGGAAAAATAATGAGCTCATTATCTAGATATTAGTAGTTGTAGGTGCAGTGGATTCATGGTTTGGATTTTAATGGTAGGATCAAGACCACGTGGATCCTATATGACAAGTTAGGGGGTTTCATTTCACTTGTTTTTGGATCTATTATCCGTGATCCACCTACAGGTGATACCGTTACGTCTTTTATGACTAGTATATCATTTTAGTTATACCTTTTTTTTGAGATTGTGGTATGTTGTGTTTTTCTTATTGTTATATGATATTTATTTTTATTCATTACCATATCAACTATTTTTATTTAGTTATTATTATTTAACTTATGAGGGTATAATGTCTCCGCTTTCTTACCTTAGGACCCCGCTTCTATCTAGAAACCTCTAGCATTAGGGTAGGTGTGCCTAAGGTTTAATGGGTGTCTGTCTTGGGTTTCATTTGGGAAATCTGGTCAAAGGATGATTTTTTATACATATATATTTTAAATAAAACACTAACAAGGAAGTAACCTGCACGAGTATCTATGTTTTTCATTTCATAATTATAAAATTCATTTTTGGACTTATTTGGCTTTATTAGACTAGTGTTACACCTCAAACTCACATTTTTGTGTTATTTTACCTATTTAAATATTTTATTTTGGAATTAATATTTCAGGGGTTTTGAATGTTTTGGAACATTTTAGGGGCACAACAAAAATTGGTCTTACTATATAAGTCCATGTCATTTCAAATGGGCTAAGCTGTTGTGGTGGTCTTAGTAAGGGAGGAACACACCACAACCCAAATTCTATACAATATGTAAGTGGGTTGTGTAAGGGTATACAATTGTGAAACCACTGCATAGAGGTAGACCATGCCACAAAATGGTATCTGTGGTGTGGATGAAGAATGCGTAGGGATTTTAGCCTTGCACAGTACTAGAACATCCCATAACTAAGGGATTTTCATATAGAGCAGAGTTTTTAGGGGTATTATCCTTACATAGTATCATGTCATTCCATATCTAAGGGATACGTGGAATGAAGGGGGCGGGGGGAGGGGCTTACTATGGGTTACCATTACGTAGACCCTAAGTGGCCACAACACATGGTCTAACCTATACTGTGGGTTTTGGTTTGGAGATATCCTTACACCATATGGGAAGGGGATACACTGTGGAGTCATGGAGTTCAGAGTGGTGGTGGGGAGGCTTAGATATTTTTTCCTAGAGGATACAATGCTAAAACCTAAGTACCATGTTGCATGGGTCGTTGATATGGGGTTACCACACCATATCTAGTAGAGTAATGACATGATCAATGATTGATAGATTTTTAAACCATTTTCACATTATTTACCCTATTCAAATTTAAGGATTTTATTCTTTCCTTGTTTGTTTCCTTTGACCCCAGGGTTGTGCTCCTTACCTTTTATCATACTCCTTAGTGATTTCACTATTTTATTCAAATTTGAGCCTGATTATTCTTGGTAAAATCATAAAGGAATCCGAATTTTATTATTTTTCTCCTATTCCATGATCTTACAAAAATAGGATATTCATGACCAAGGGTTCATGATCAAGAAATTTTTAATTGGAGGTTTTTGTTTTTTTGGAACTGTATTGGTTGCTAGGGGGTCTTTATTTCCTTATGAAGTTGGATAAACAGTTTTCTTTTGTAATAAAAAAGATTGAGGTATCTTTCCCCATGTATTGACCTTTAATTTAAAACCCATTAATTTATTGTGTTTCTAAATTTTGGTTGTGGGTGTGTAATGACAATATTAAACTTGGTTATGAATTTTTAATGAGAAAACTATGATTTTACTTTATTTCCATTGAGTGTAAATATTTTTACCTTTTTAATGATTAGTTAAAATAATTTTTGTTTGACCATGCACACAAGATGTTTGATGAAATTTCTAAATGTCCTTTATTAATGAGATTTGATATCATAAGCTGTTTTTTGGACATTAAAGTGGGTTTTAAATGTTTTCATGGACTTCTAAGGTGTGTTTGGTTCTTCAAAAAAGGGATCTTAAGAAAATGTTTTTAAAAAATGTTATCATACATAGTTGGCACTTTCAGAGAGAAGTTATGAGGCATAGTTGGTACTTTTCAAGAAGGGGTTTCTTAATGATTAATCCCTTAGAATATGCATCTAGCATGTTTTTTTTTAAATGTATGAGAGTGTCCCTAGTATAAGACACATTTATTATGTTGATGATTTTATGAGTGAGGGGCTATTCCTTAAAGGGGTTTTTGGGGGTGAATATTTCTTATGATTCTTATTAATGTATTTGGGAATTTATATATTTTTATATTGTTATTTTTTATCACTCATTGTCTCACCACCATTTTATACGTCATATTAACCAATAGTAGAGAGTGGAATTTCAAAGACCACATGCTGTACTATTATATGATCATTCTCTAAAATGATGGCCCTTAGTATGTCCTTTATACTACTTTGTGAGTTTTCCCATCAATCATGGAATATATGTAATTTAAAAGGGTTATATAGGTTAGATTTCATCAAACATGATGATATAATGGATAATGTTTAGTATGTTATATAATTACCCCTAAGCACCAAGGTATTCCCATGACTCGAAGTACATAACTTTATTTTATAGAATATGTCTCCTTTATTTTTGTGATAATGTGTTCCTATTTACATTTACATTTTTACTATGACATGATCTATACATCTTTTTCAACCACTTATTTGTTAACTAATGTTTCTACTGAAACTAATTTTCCAAGGATATTAGTATCCTCAAGTACTTGTAATCTATATTCTCCCTACTCATCTACTTTCTTATCCATATTTTTTATTATCTGATGGATATTGAACGTCACCTCCACGCCACTAACTCTAACGAATAACTCCACTCTTTAAACTTATATGAATTAAATTCCATTTATGGGTATGGTCCTCACAATATTTTAATAACCTTCTTTTTTTAAAGGTCTATCAAAAGAAAGTCCACTAGGAATTTGAACTTGTCCACCTTAAAAATAAAATCCTCAAGAAAACCTAGTGGATGCCAGAATGTAGTATTTAAATGTTAAATCATAACTCGAGTTGGATTAAGATCTATCAATCCCTATATTTTAAATATATAGGTAGAAATTACATTCATGCTAACTCATAATCCACTTAAAGCCTAGCCAAACTCATTAGACCCAATATTAATCAGAATAGAAAAGTTAATGAGATCCCATTACTTCTTCAATAGGATTATTCATACAAAAATAGAAAAATACCCCATCAATTTTATGTTACCCAATTCTATTGGATTTATGTTTTCATAAACCATTTCATTCATAAATTTTGTATAGCTATACATGTTCACTATAGCCTCAACAAATTCTTTGTTAATTTATTATTTCGTAATAAACTCTAAAAATTTCTCTCAATTTTCATTATACTCTCATGTCATTTCACTCCCTTGAAAGGGTATCAGTGGTTGATATTTTAGTGGTTCTTCCTCACCAACTAACCACCAATGTTTTATTTTTTTTTATTCTTCATTGGTCTTCTTACCATTCTTTATCAAATGTTTCCTCATCCTACTTTATGCTCCTTTTAACTTATATCTTGTAATATATTTCCCAATTCTCATCACTATCATGGGTTTTTTGGCACTCTTAAAGGTTAAAGTTTTAGGGAAGGTGTTCCAAACCCCCATAGGGGAGAAGGGGAAATTCCTAGCAGGTGTTATCTATTATCTCTTATAGTGGGAGCTAGGCGGAATACTATTTGTCAGGGGATTGGACGGGTGTGACTGATCTTCCAATTCATTGGGAATGTTGGGGTATTCTATCACCATGAGATAATTATATAAAAATACACCATTGTGGGTAGGCATGTGGATGCATTGGACTTGAGAAGTGGAGTGCTAGGAGCTCTCTCGATCTAGTAGTTGGGTTCATGCTAAAAGATTTTCTTAGGTGTATTTATAAAGGAAATAACCAATAGTACTTCATGTGAGAGACATATAAATTGTTATGGGACTGTACAACCAATTTATTTGGTGTGATCCAATGATCATTAGGATAATGCATTGCTTGTAGTAAACTAGAACACGAGTGTTTCATGGTTGTGGGTGTGGTCACTGACTATGGAACATATCCGTTGGGACTCTAATGTTGTGGTGAAGGATAATTGATATAACTGGACAATGGAAGCATGAATAAGGGATATACAATGGTGGGGATAACAATATCAAATGAATATAGTAATTATTATTATTAAAATAACCTTTGGAATAATGTGATGGAATCATAAAACACTGATTTATTTGGGATGAATCGAGGTGTTTTCTATGTATCTTTTATAAAGTGCATCTCTTGGGATCTATGTCTTTGTGAAAATGCCTAAGTGTATATTTTAAAATGATTCAGGTGTTTTGAAATGTTTCTTAGAGGGTTGTCGCACATTTTAAATGATTAAGATTATTGGGTCATGAATTTTCCTTGAATGTTTACAAAAATAAATTGTGGTTTTTGTGAATGATTGTTTGGAACTGATTGATTTATTTTAAAAAGGTGTGTTGTTTTAAAGAGGAATTTGGGTAAATGGTTGTCTTTTAATGAGATTTCAAGTGTGATTTTTTAAATAGTTTTCAAAGGACATTTGAATTTTATTTTTTCCATAATCTTTTAAGTTTATATTTTTATAGAATTAGGAAAACCATTACATTATATAAATATTTTGTGTATTTATTTTGTTAAATACTAATATCACTGAATCAAATAGGATGGATATGAATGAATAATGGATGGATTCCAATCGTTTGACAAAAGAGTATGGATATGGAGTGATAGAGTTCATCAAGTTTACAAAAGATCATGCATATGAACCTTCTCAAATCCTTTTTCCATGTTTATGCTGTTGTTATTCAAGACAAGTTAGTTCAGAGGATTTTAAAGAACGCTTGGTCTGTCACAGAATAAATCGTAGTTATAAATGTTGTAATAAAAATGGGGAAAAAGAGAATGTAGCTAGTGGTAGGGATAGTAGTGCATTTTATGGATCATATGATATGATTATAAGTGTGGACAATGAAGAAGACCATATCAAGGATGTGATTACAGATGTGAATGATGATGGAGATTGTATTGAGAAAATTACAAGGATAGTTGAAGATGAGATTTGTGATTGCCCTAAATTATTTGGGCAGTTAAAGAGTTGTGCAAAGATTCATTTTTATGGTGGTTGTACTAAATATACAACATTGTCAGCCGTACTGAAGATGTATAATTTGAAAGTAGGAAATAGATGGAGTGACGCTAGTTTTACAGAATTATTTTCTAGCTTGAATGAGATGATCCTAGAAGATAATGAGCTCTTTATCCGAACATATGATGTCAAATGAATGCTACACTCGATGGGTATGATATCTGAAAGAATAAATGCATGTCCAAATGACTGTATAATATTTCTCAAGGATGACAAATCACTTAGATAATTACCAAAGGGTGGTGCTTATCAATACAAGAAAGATGAATTTGGTCCTATGAATTTTCTATGGTACTTTCCAATAATTCCACGGTTTAACGCTTATATAGAAGTGAGGAGACTGTAGGGAAATTGACATGGCACATAGATAGAAGAAATAAAGATGGAAACTATGTCATTCAGAAAACACTCCTCAGTGGAAGAGAATTGATCATAAGTATCCCAATTTTGAAAATGAGATGAGAAATATTCATCTTGCATTATCCATAGATGGAGTGAATACTTTTGGTTTTCAAAGTAGCACTCACATTACATGACCAATTATGTGGGTAAATTATAACTTGACACTATGTTTATGCATGAAATGAAAACACATCATGATATCCATGCTTATATCAGGATTGAAAGAACCAGGTAATGATATTGATGTTTATTTGGCTCCAATGATTTAGGATTTAAAATTATTGTGGGATTCAGGTGTTACGTTGTACGATGCTTACAGAAATAAAGATTTCATGTTGAGAGACATGTTGTACGGGACGATAAATGACTTTCCTACTTATGGAAATTTGTAAGGATATAATATTAAAGGAACTCATGGGTGTCCCATCTATGAACAAGGTACACAGTCAATTAGGTTGAAACATTCATCAAAACCCATGTTTTTAGGACATCATAGATTTCTACCCTGATGAAATAAGTATCGATCTTGGTCGACATCATTTGATGGAAGTTCAGAATAATATACAACACCATCTCTACTAATTAGTAATCAACTATTTGATAAAGTAAAATATGTGTACACTGATTTTGGTAAACCATTTTTGAAAAACCTTATGAAAACTAGTTGGAAGAAGAGATCAGTTTTTTTGGAATTACCATACTAGAATTTTATATATATTAGAAACTTTATTGATGTTAATCATGTTGAAAAAATGTATGTGATATTGTCATTGACATGTTTCCAAATTCACCCAAAAAAACAAAGGATGGAATAAATTCTAGGTTGGACATGGTTGACATGAGAATATGAGAAGAGTTGACACCAGTGAAGGGTGAAAATTAACTTTTCTCCTCTAGATTCTTACACTCTTTCTAGATAGGATAGATATCAGTTTTCAACTTCTTGAATTACTTTAAGGTTCTAGAGGGGTATTCATTGAATATCAATAACATCATGTCAATGACCGATTTATAGTTAAAGGGTCTTAAATCACATGACAGCCATGTTTTGATGCAAGATCTAATTCCTATAGCTTTACATTTCATTTTTCCTAAGAATGTCTATTATACATTAACAAATATCTATTTATTCTTCAAATATATATGCAATAATGTTATAGACCTAGCGAAATTACCGAGTATGGAAAGAGAAATTTCCATCATATTATGTGAATTGGAAATGTTCTTCCCAATGAGATTATTTGATATGATGGTTCATTTTATGGTTCAATTGGTGAGAGATATTTTACTATGTGGTCCTGTAAAATATATATGGATGTACCCCATTGAATAGTATATGAAGATTTTGAAAGGGTATGTAAAAAATCAAAGTCAAACTGAGGGTTGTATTGTGGAGTGATATATTGTTAAGGAAGATATTGAATTCTGTATCGAATACCTATCTGGTGCAAAAAACATTAGTCTAAAAAAATATCATCACACTGGGTGACTTGTGGGTGAATGTATTTCTGGAAGATAGGTTTTCATAATCAATATTACAGATTGGGAGTAGGCCCACCTTTAAATTTTACATAATATTTTGAAGGTTGAACCATATGTCGAAACCCACAAAGAAATTATTAGGCATTTGAATCCATCAAGGGATGAAAAATTGATATCAAATATACATAATAGATAGTTTATAAGATTGTTTTAGGGCCATATATTTAAGGAGTTAGATAAAAATCCAGACTCAATTTCAGAATGACTTCGATGGCTAGCCAGAGAACCAAGTGTGTATGTATTATCTTATAATAATTATGTAATTAATGGTTATACATTATATACTAATGAACATGATGAAGATAGTACCATGAATAATAGTGGAGTTACACTTGTGGTTGAAGCGATGCATGTTTCTGGTGATAAGGAAAAAAATCAAATTTATGTGAATATGTCATACTTTGGTATCATAAAACAAATACGGGAGTTCGATTATATGAAATTAAAAGTGCCAATTTTTTAATTCAAGTGGGTTGATAATAGGAGTGCTATTAAAATAGATGAGTTGGGATGTGTGAAATTTGATTTCAGTAAGGAAGGGTACAAAGAAAAATTGTTTATAATGGTATCACAAGCAATACAAGTATTTTATATTCCAAACCTTGCAAACCAAAACTGGTCAATTGTCCTATTATCAATCAAAACCACTAAAGGGTCAGATGAAAATTCAACGGAGGATGACCCTTTCATTGGGTCGTTTCAATCATTTCACAATGATCCCAATGTAGATGGTGTTTTTTATGTCATAGGAGACCAAAATTAAGGGATTTTAATAGTCGATAGAGGGGTAAAATCCCTTCATCCTTAAAAAAGAGAGTTCAATAATCAGGTTATATTTTTTTGTAATATACATTGTGTTACCTTATGTTATTATATTTTTAGTGCCGCATTGATGTAATATAAATTAAATGTTAAACCACTTCTGTAGATAATGACTTATGAACATGATGATACTCCCAATCCTGAGGAACAACAAGTCTATCAACCTGCTGCTGCTCTCAGTGCAGAGGAATAACATGTCTCTCAACCTGCTGCTGCTCGCAGTGTATAGGAATAACAAGTCTCTCAACCTACAGTTTCTCGCAGTGCAGAGGACCAACAGGTTTCTCAACCTACTGCTGCTGATCCCAATGTAGAGGTACAACCACCATCTACACATGATGATGATAACACTCTGAAAGAGAGATATCATAACAAATTTTATAGTGGGAGGGGGGGGGGGGTCAAAGAGAAGAAGAAACTCAAGAACAACCAGTGCGTGAAGATCCCGCCCCACTCCCCACCATCTTTGTGGTGATCCATTCCCCTCAAAAACCTATCTTAGATGAAGTAATAAATGTTCTAATAATTTTTTCTATGAATTGTGAATCATATAGACCCTGATACCATTCCTATACTTATATTCTATAGGGTCTAAATGACTGTGATTTATATCTATCAACACCCACCCATCACCTTATAGAGAGGGCTATAGTGTTTAATATCCATAACTCCATGCAACACAACAGACCACATCGAAAAGGTCATGTCAAAGTGTTGATTAATGTAGCCCATGAGCCGAGCACAAAGTTACCTGTTCCAATTGATGATGAAGATATTCATAAGGTCGAACAATCTCTTGGAACATTCATCGAATGTCTATCATAGCTTGTAAAAAAACATGTTAACAAGGAGGTATTCACTTCTAATTTATTTTTCAAGAAAAAACATTAACATTTAATGAAAAAAAGTTAAAATTGATTAATTTTATTAAAAACAGACATAGGGAAGGGGGGAAAGAAAGAACAGATCAAAACCATCTCAAGGATCAACCAAACGATCAAAACGATCTACCAAAAGAACCTTAAAATCTCCCGTTCTATATACGTATTCATTATAATTACAGGATCCTGGGAATACAAATTTGAAAGACTGTGGTACTCACACAATTTTTTTTATGAATATACGTACAACAGGGAAGATCTAGATTTCATTAGTGTTGAAAATGTAAGTGACATCCTGAAATATGATTGTCTAGGTGACTCATTTGTAAATGTATACATGAGGTATGTTTTCATGATTTTATTTTCCACAAGATGATATACTATGATAATTATGACTAAATACATTTCATATTTTTTATAGGCGTATATATGAAAAACAATTGGAGGTATTTCCCCATGAACAAAAATCTGGACTCGCTAGTCCTCACATCACCTCTACAGAACAAAAAAAATAGAATCCAATAAAGAGGGTGAAATAGTGCCAGGACTGCTCAAATTGTTTAACAGAAAAATTATGGATGACCGACTCTTCTTAATACCAATGATGTAGGGGTGAAACTCTACAATTTAATCATATCAAATATATTTTAATTTCTTTCATTACTTATTCTTTTTTGTGTTTTTAGGTAGAATTGGATGCTCATTGTGGTCAATTTGGATACTAAAAAGATTTATTTCCTCGATTTAATGCATGGATATCAAAAAAACCGACCACACATGATAGATTTTTTCAATTTTTCATACACTACTTCCAACATTTTAGTTCTAAAAATTATTCATATAATTTATATTATCTTTTAATGAGGATTATATTATTATAGGGTGGTGCGTGAATATTATCTACATCATGAAATGAGGCCAGGGGAAAAGGATAAGAAACATCACAAGTACTATGACTGAATAAATATAAGGGTATATATAATAATATTTCACTATCCAAACACATATAAAAAAAATTACTTATTTTTCTCAATGTTTCTGCAGTGTTTGAAATAAAAAAATAGAAAAAAATGTGGTTATTATATTTTTAAATTTATGAAATAGATCTCATTCCATGAACAATTCAGTATCTCTGAAGAGGTATTTTCAAAAACAATTACTATTTCATTTAAAATATTTATTAATTCTTTGTGTATTTATAATTTTTCAGTACTACCATGATTATCGAAAATACTCATATTTACAAGATGGTATATATTTGTTTAGAAACAAATGGTCAGAATACCCAATGAAAGAATGTACAAAAATAACATGATGATTTGACTGGTATGACTTGAAGTGTGCATTTTTATTTAAAATTAACAGAAATTTTAGTAAAAAAAAAGTAACATATTGAAAAATGAGAAAATGAATTAGGATTGGTTTGATACTTTAGTAAAATGATCCATAAGTCTTATGTGATGTTTAGAAATAAACGACACCTATATCCGACACACGTTGTGAACGTTATGACTTTAATATTGTATTTTTATATTAAATTAACAATAAATTTAGAAAAAAGAACAAGTGACACACTAAAAAAACAATAAAATTCATTCATATTGTTTTGATAATTTTGGAAAACAATCCATCAGTCATTTGTGATGTTTAGGAATCAACCACACTTCAATCTATTGAACGATGTGACTGATACGACTAAAAGCGTTCGTTTTCAATTTAAAATTGACATTTTAGTTCAAAACATGTCACTTACTGAAAACCAATAAAACTCACTCCGATTGTCTTAATAATTTAGGAAAACGATTCATAAGTTCTTTGTGATGTGTATGAAGCAGTCTCATATCAAAATGACACATGATGCGACCAGTATGACTCAAAATGTGAGTTTCTAGTTTGGAATGATATTTTAGTAAAAAAACACAACTAACATACTAAAATTGAGTAAATGCATTCAGATTGTTTTGATACTTCATTAAAATGGTCTATACTTCATTTGTGACATGTAGGAATCAACCGTACCTCAATCTGACACACAATGCGACCAGTATGACTCAAAGTGACTCTATTTATTTAAAATTGATATTAATTTTAGTAAAAAAACACAACTAGCATACTAAAAACCGAGCAAATGCATTCTTATTTTTTTTTTATAATTTAGGAAAACAATCCACGAGTCATTTGTGACATGTAAAAATCAACCCCACCTCAAAACAATGCACGATGTGACCAATATAAATCCAAATGTGTCTTTTTATTTAAAATTGACACTAATTTAAGTTAAAAGAACATGTGACATACTGATAACCAAGAAAACTTATTCATATTTTTTTGATACATTAGGAAAACTAACCTTGAGTCATTTTTTACATGTAGAAATCAACCACACCTTATTTGATTCACGATGTGAACAGTATGACTAAAAGTGTCTGTTATCAGTTTATAATTTACATTTTAGCTCAAAACCTGTCACTCCCTGAAAAACCAAGAAAAAGATTTCTGATTGTCTTTATAATTTTGGAAAATGATTCATAATTACTTTATGATGTGTATTAAGTATTCTCACATCAAACTAACGCATGATTCAACTAGTATGAATCAAAAATCATGTTTTCGGTTTGAAATGATATTTTAGTAAAAAAACACATTTGACATACAGAAAACCGAGAAAACACATTTAGATTATTTTCATACTTTAGAACAATGATCCATGAGTCATTTGTGGCGTCTAGGAATAAAAAACATCTCAATATGATTAATTATGTGACTGGTATAAATCCAAATGTGTTTCTATTTAAAATTGACATTAATTTAAGTAAAAAGAACAAGTGACATACTGAAAACTGAGCAAATGCATTCACATTGTTTTGATACTTTAATAAAATAATCCATGAGTCATTTATGATGTGTAGGAATCAACTTCACCTCAATATGATTCATGGTGTGAATAATATAACTACAAGTTTTTGTTATTAGTTTAAAATTGACATTTTTGCTCAAAATGTTTCACTCACTAGAAACCAAGAAAACACCCTCCAATTGTCTTTATTATTTAGGAGAGTGATTTATAAGTACTTTGTGATGTGTATAAAGAATAATAACCTCAAACCGATGCATGATGCGACTGATATGACTCAAAATGAACATTTATGATTTGGAATGATATTTTAGTAAAAAAACACAACCGGCATACTGAAAACTGAGAAAATTAATTCGGATTATTTTGATACTTTAGAAAAACGATCCATGAGTCATTTGTGATGTGTAGGAATTAACCACACCTCAATCTGACAAACAATGTGACCTGTATAAATCAAAATGTGTTATTTAAATTTGATATTAATTTTAATAAAAGAACAAGGGACATACTCAAAACCAATAAAACTCATTCAGATTGTTTTTATATTTTATAACAATGATCTATAACTCACTTGTGACATGTAGGAATCAACCCCACCCCAATACGATGCACAATGTAACCTATATAACTCCAAATGTGTCTTTTTTGTTTATTAAAAATTGACATTTTATTAATGTATTATTTTATATTAATGTTTAATTTATTTCTTTATATTATTACAAACATAAATTTTTTTCTTATATAGGTGGAACCTTTTGCTTAAGTTGGGATGATTTGTTTGATAACTAATACCATGGGCAGACATTTTTGAAAGGGGATCAAGGATGTCAAAGGATGAAACATTAATGTTTTTAACTATTTGTTGGATAATTGTAAATATAATTATATAAAACTTTGTTTGAAATGTATGCAACATTTTTTCCAAACCCTTGTGTGTGCTGCTTTGTTTTTATGTGTGCTGTTGTGTGAACTGCTTTGTTCTTGTGTGCATTGTGCATGTGTTGTTTTGTGCAGGTGGTGTGCGTGCACTATATAGGTGTTTGTGGGTGTGATGTTATATAAATAGAATATCATAGGCATCTAGGCCTTTATCAATTCTACTTCAAGTGCTGATAAATGACCCCCTTTATCATCACTTTTTTAGTGCTGATATAGGGGACCCCCCTTTATCTTTGCTACAATTAATAGTTCTTTTCTAGTGCTATTAAAAGCAATTTATTGCACTTTTAAAAGAACTATCTATAGTAGAGTAGAGCCAGCTCACACAAAGTATAGTTCTATGGTGTGTAAAAAATATTGTCATAAGAATCCATAGTACCCTCAAGTAGTAACACACAGAGCATTGGTAACACACGGAGTGTCGATAACACACAGAGTGTGGGTGACACACGGAGTGTTGGTAACACACAGAGTGTCGTTAAATACTAGAGGACCCACTCCCCTGTGGGATAAGGGAGTATTGACTCAGTCTTGGTAAGACACAAAGTCTAGATAAGACACATAGTCTAGGTAATCACATAACTTTTAGGGCGCAACCATTCATAGGATTTCGTCCCTAGCATGCTCATTCTGGGAGCACCTACTCCTTGAGAAAATAAGCCGTATGCCAACTTCCATGGAAACTTACTTAGATTATCTCAAAAGGACCACCTCGTCACGAGGGTCCCAACACTATAAACGGCTCGTCAAATAGATACAAGGTATGAGAGTTATGAGATTTTAAGTAAAAAGGGCTGGTTGGGTCTAGGTCCGACCCGACCTGTCCCGCCGGGTCGACCCGACCCGTTGGGTCTAGCTCGCCTTGGCTAGTCTTGGACTGTTGACGATCCTGTATGCTGAAGCAGGCTGGTTGGTTCACCCAGGATGCGGTAGGTGTCGCGTCCACACCTAGTCAAAGCAGCTGAACGCCGCATTCAACATGGTCGACCGCCGTGTTCAACGTAGTTGACCACCCCATGAACTGCCTTGTGGGGTCCTCCCAGGGCCCCACTGGACCGCGGTACTTCGTTGCATGATGTGGCCCCCTACCGCATCTGATCGAGACCCGCCGCTGGCCGTTGAGCCGGCAGCCTTGTCTACCGCCCGTGACCTCCATGTCATGGGATCCTCCATCACCAATCGTAGAGTTGATGGCCTCCTGCTACCAGGTGGCCACACTGTCGCATGCTGCCGCCACCATATCCTCTTCTGCGGGTCCCCGGTCTCACTCTAGTGCTCTGTTTTTCGAAACAGGTCCATTTACGCGATCTCCGGATTGCGTTCTTCACTACCTTGACATTTTTTTCTTCTCTCTATACCTCTGGGGATCTGACCATGTTCATAACCTCTTAGAAAATCATGTCATGACTATGGGGGTTTGTTGGTGAAGAACTCTAAGAACGAGGATAAGAGAATCACAAATAACACCCAAATGATTAACGTCGGCCTTGTAAGTTTCAACCTTCATTAATCTCGTTATAAAAAGAGTGTGAAACAATAATCACACAGATTAATCTCCCTTCAATACCATAGTAAATATTACCCACCCCTCTTGCCCGATCAAACCACAGATCAACCTGTTCATGGGTTGGACCGTGTTCGTTGTTGGAAACAATAATCGGGAAAGAAATCACGAAGAAAATGAACCCTCTATCTCAAGGATTGGATCGATTAATGATGAAGATTGAGTCCTTCCTTTGTCATTCGTCAATCCGATGATGCTTGTTCTGAATCCAATCGTCGATCCACCACCATTATTTATTCGTCGATGAGAGGATTTTCCAACACATTTTCTTCTTTGTTTTTCAAGAGTCTCTAGGGATTATGAATATGATCTTGTATTCCTTACAAGCTATTAAATGAAGAAACACATTTTAGTATCACTATTTTGCTGAATTCTATCATTTCCACACTATTTCATTTATGAAAGGAAATAGTTTCTTAGTCATGGAATCGCAGTTCCATTGTGTAATTATTTAACGTTAAAATAAAAATAGAATAAAAGTTTTATGTTTATTTTTATTCTTCTTTAAAATGTTTTAAAAATATTTTCCACAATCGACCCATGCCGGTCGAAGTTAGTTCATTCCTAAATAAAACCCGCTACTATGAACACAATGGTGCCCTCAGATTTTAAATCCAAGAATTCATTTAAAAGTTACTAAAACCTCACACGAGTACTATTTTTAATAAACTTTAAAAAAATAGTTCGAACATTTATTTTAAGCACCCCGGGCCTCAAAATCACACGTTGTCTCAATGTTTGTCTTTGAAATAATCCCATATAATTTTCAAAAAAAAATTATATGGAAAATATGAGACATTACAATCTCCCCACCTTAGGGATTTACATCCATGAAATCCAAAATAAGGGCTAAAAAACAAATAGGGATACTGAGCATGAATCTGAGCCTCCTGATCCCAAGTGCTATCCTGGAGATTCCCATGCTACCATATAACACACACCGAAATAATTGACCATCCATTAAGGATCCTCTCATGTTGATCCTCGAGCTCCACTGGGTACTACTCAAAATTCACCCCATCATCAATGTCCATGTCGCCCTAGTCAATTACGTGTGATGGTTCATGTACATATTTCCTCAACTGAGATACGTGAAAGAAATCATGCTCCCACTCTAACTATAGAGGTAGATCCAATAGGTACACCACCTCACCTACTCTACGTAGTATTATAAAAGGTCTGATGAACCTTGAAGATAACTTTCCACCGAACCAAATCTATGTATCCCACATCAAGGAGAGACCCAAAGAAACACATGGTCTCCCTCCTCGAACTCCAAGGGTCTCTATTTCCTACCAGCATAGGAATTATGATAGCACTGTGCAGTCTTGATCTACTTCTTGATGACTTACACCTTCTTTGTAGTGTCCTGTACTAACTCCGGACCGATGAGTGCTGACTCTTCGGGGTCATTCCAAAAAAGTGGTAACCTACAGGGTCTCTCATACAAGGCTTAGAATGGTGCCATATCGATGGTGGAGTGGTATCTTTTTTTATGCAAACTACACAAATGGTAGGTGATCCTCCCAACTTTGGCCAAAATCTAGGATGCAAGAACATGGAATGTCCTCTAAGACCTAGATGGTCTGCTCTGTTTGGTCGTCTGTCTGCGGGAGGAAAGTTGTGATCAAGCGCAACTGAGTCCCAAATTCCTCCTATAATCCCTTCCACAACCGGGATATAAAGGGTGCATCTCGATCTGAGACTATCACCCATGGGACTCTATGGAGTCTAACTATCTCCTATACATAGAGGCATCCCAAGCTCTCTACTAAACCCTATTCCTAAATCGCTAGGAAGTGGGTTAACTTGGTGAGTCGTTCAATGATCACCCAGATGGTATCATGCCCTCTGGACATAGATGGTAGTCCCATCAAAATGTCCATTGATATTCCATCCCACTTCCACTTCAGCACCTCAAGGGGTTGAGTCAAACCCATGAGAACCTGATTACCAACCTCTACTTGCTGGAAAGTGAGGCATCTGGAAACAAACTCTACCACAACCTTCTTTATTACCAGCCACCAAAACTAACATCCGAGGTCCTGGTACATATTTTACACACCTGGATATACCTCCAAAGAGGATGTATGGAACTCCCTCAACACCTCCTCCCGTAACATTGCTAGTACAATTGTGCATCATCCTATAAAAAGGATGGCGTGATCCCAACATTTTGAATATCCATCATGGGAATGCCCTATGGACATCTGAGAACATGTAGTCTCACAACTTACATATCTAAGACGTGCCTCCCATACATGCTATAAGAGTGGCGGGGTAACCACCATGGACTAGAGATAAGATGATCCATATCCATCCACGAAGGATATCTGAAGCAAGTTCAACTATTTCAAGGCATCATTCAGTAGTTGTGAACTCGATCTCTGGCTGAGAGCATCTACCACCATGTTCCCCTTCCCAGGAGTAAAGACTATCTCAAAGTCATATTCTTGGATGAACTATTTCCAATGGAACTATCTCAAGTTGAGATCCTTTTGAGAAAATATATACATGATACTTTTTCGGTCTGAGTATATGAAAAACCGCTCACCCATAAGGTAGTGTCACCATATCTTCAATGAGAAGAATACCACCGCCAACTCCAGATTATGGGTTGTGTAGTTTTAATCATGTTGTCTCAGCTACCGTGAACCGTAGGCAATCACTGCTTTCCCCTACATCAGGAAAAATCCAAGTCTAGTTCCTGATGCGTCGTAGAACACCACGTACTCAACACCCTCCTCTACAAATCTCAGGATGGGAGTGCTCGTCAAACTCAGCCTTAGCTGCTGAAATCTCTCATGGAACTTCTCCATCCACACAAAAGTTTTCCCCTATCATATCAAGGCTATCAAGGCTATCATGGATTATTTTACTCTAGAAAAGTTGAGTACAAACCTTTGATATTACCCATCCAACCCAAGGAAACTCCGCACCTTGGTAATGTTCTTAGGTGTCTCCCAAGCAAGCACCACCTCCACCTTCACAGTATCTACTGAAAATCCATCCTCTGAAATGAAATTTCCTAAAATTAGACCTCTCGTATCCATAACTGAAACTTTAGGAGCATCTCATAAAGTTGGTGCTCTCAGAGTAAGTCCATGACCATCCTTAAGTGTATAACGTGCTCCTCCTCAGACACCGAGTACACCAGGATGTCATCAATAAAGGCCACTACAAACCAGTCTAGGTAGGACTGGAAGATCCTATTCACAAGTCACATGAAAACTGTTGGGGAGTTCTTTATGCTAAACGACATCACTAAGTACTCATAGATACCATACCAACATTGGAATTTTATCTTCGGGATGTCCTCATCCCATACATGAAGCTGGTGATATCCTGATCTGAGTTCTATCTTCAAGAACCATCTTGCTCCCTTTAGTTGGTTGAAGAGGTCATCAATCCTTAGCAGTGGATAATTATTCTTCACGGTCACCTGATTCAGGTTTCTGAAGTCCACACATAACCTCAAGCACCGGTATGCCTTCTTGGAAAACAATACTGGGGCTGCCCATGATGAAACACTGGGTCTCACGAAGCCCTTCCTTTTAAAGTCTTCCATCTATACCCTCAATTCAAGAAGCTCCACAGAAGCCATCCAATATGTTGGTGTAGATATCAGTGTCTTCCATAGGTATATTTAAAGGAAGAATTCTACCTCCTTATGAGGAGGTAGTCCTCGAACATCTTCCGAAAAGATGCACTCATACTCATCCACCACTACAGGAAACTGAGGACTCATCACATCCACTACACTGAGGGTCATGCTATCCAAATGATGTGTGATCAGCCATACCCTCCTATGTGTGAGTCCATCCTGTGCTGCTTGTGTCTCCCTTTTGCCAAAAATGAAAAACTTGCTTCCATATTCGCGGACACACCGCACTGTACACCTAAAACAGTCAATATGAGCATGAAATGTGGATAACCAGTCCATAGCCAGAATGATTTTGTAAGGCCTCAACACTTCCACCAAGAGATCTCAACCGAAACTCTCACCCACAAGAGTAAGGGCACACTGTCGGCACTGATGTGTGATCATCCAATCTCTTCCTATAGGATTCACTAAGTGTAGGAATCGAGTTAACAGTTCCATTAAAATATCTGTGTCTCGAACAAGGGTCTTGGCGATAAAAGAGAGACTAACACCCGTGTGTATCAAAACTGCATCTAGGGTGGAAAATACATAGAATGTACCTCTAATAATCTTGGGATTCTTGGGATCGTAATCCATCATCGCATGGATTTGGCCTCACCCATGTCCACTATCTCCCTAAACTCAGGGTGGACCACCTAGGGGTAGTGGTGGTAGTGCCTCGAACCTCCATCCACCTCCTACCGCTTGTCTCTCTCCTCTTCCATTTCCTCTTCCTAGTGGACAATCCCGTTCCTTCCTCTATCACTGCCTAGGCGGTCCCTTGACCATCTTTTGGTTATTCATACAACTGGTCAGGCAATATCTATCCATATGTCCCTAACCGCCACATGAGTGGCACAGTCTATCCTTCAGATGACTCACTTTTTCTTGTGAATGCCACACTGATGACCCCATGTACTGGGGTATCCCCCTGGACTTCTTGACCTACTTGGGTACCTACGTCATATGTTAGGTACCCGCTGCTGAAGACTCCGCTACCTATCGCCCGGTGGTAGCTCCCATTACTAGTGCCTGCTCTGCAAGATAGATCTCTATAAGTAGAGCTCTCTCTAGCACCCCATCATGCATAGGGATGCTAATGGATTTCATCAATTACCTAATCTCTTGGAATATTCCTTGCTTGAAGGTATGGACCCTGAAGAATGGGTCCTATACCATGTTTGTAGAGTAGCGAGAAAGATATGAGAATCTCGTTGAGTACTCTACTACTGACTAGCTGCCCTACTGCAAGTGTAGTAGATCCTGTATATGCACACATCATAACATCGCTAGAAATAAATCCTCCCTGAAGAGGCACTCGAAGTCTGTCCAGGATAGTTTCATCTCCTCATGCGTCTGAGTCATTGGGATCCAACATCTCCTCGCCAATCCCTAAAGAAGGCTCACAGCTAGGACTGCCATCTGGTTGGGAGGCATCCACACTAAGAAGAAGACTTACGTCACCACCTCCAACTAGTTATTAGATACCCGAGGATCCATCTCACCTTAGAACCTGGGAGGCCACTGTCTCTAGAACTCATGCAACCCACTGAGACTGCATGCATCCTCTACTGGTAACGCTGGTAGGAACTTCTTCTCTCCGGGTGGTGGCATCTCTAGTACACCACATGGAGGTGATATCTTTGGCAACAATACGTGCATTGATTCCTTATCACTCAGCAGACCATCTTCATGGTCACACCCCGAAACCCTGGCTGCCTGCATGTGTGGAAGCATCTTGAAACAGAACATGATATACCACAGTAAATAGAGTATACCTAGTGTACTGAATCTGACTCAAGAAGTACATGAAAACACACTAAATTCCTATATGATGCATGAACCACTAATTTACCATGCAACTAGAATTTTCATGTACCAATTAATAAATAAGAATTCAAGGTCCTAGTGTATGGATATGTTAGCTGCCGCACCAACATTGGGTTCCCTAGCCTGAAATCCAAACTCGAAACACTTAACATTGTTACCCCAAAACAAGAGTAAAACTGACCATCCTTTGATACCCTCTATCACAACCCATCCCATGGGGACCATGTCGTGACTACCCTAAGCCCGCCTCCCATAGGCCAGAGGCTGGCAACTAGTGCCCAGTAGGAATATCCCACAAATGGGAGGTATTATCCCTAGTACCTATATGCACACACCCATATCCAAGGAAAAGGTAAAAATGAAAACACTTAGTAAACAGGGATGAAAACCACTAAGAAAACCCACTTAGAGTATGGTATATAACTGAAAGAAAAAGGGTCCATAATACAAGGCCAAATGAAAAGGAAAGTACAAGCTCCTGGATCTCTTCTATAGAAAAACCTACCTGAAGGGTAGGTACAATAAGCTATTTGAATGTCACTGAAGTGTACCACGTCTGTCGGGTCACCCTGAAGCACCCCTGTCTTCGGCCCACCAAGGACTCCATCAATGCTACCGCTCACGTGCACATGACACGACATGTGCGAGCGAAGCCCATGTAGGGGTGTGTAAAAAAATACTCAGTATGGACCCCAAACCAAAAAGGAGTTACAAAAAGTAAACCAAAAGGAATCACACGAAGTACACCACAAAGGAGATTACTAAGAAATACACAAAGTAGACTACCAAAAAGGTACACGAAGTGTATCCTCTAAGAAGTATAATCAAGAGAGTCACTAGAGTCATCTCACACTAAGTATAGGTCTATGGTATGTAAAAAGGATTGTTGTAAGAATTCATAGTACCATCAAGTAGTAACACGCATAGAGTTGGTAACAAACGGAGTGTAAGTAACACACGAAGTGTAGGTAACACACAGATGTAGATAACACATAGAGTGTTTCTAATACACATATTTTAGGTAACCCACAGAGTGTCATCAAATACTAGAGGACCCACACCCTGGAGGGACAAGGGAGTATCGACTCAGTCTTGGTAATACACAAAGTCTAGATAAGACACATAGTATAGGTAATCACATAGCTTATTGGTCGCAGCCAGTTGCAGGATTTCTTCCTTAGCATGATCGTTCTGGGAGAACATACACCTAGAGCCAATAGGTTGTACTCCAACTTCCATAGAAACTGACATATATTATTTCAAAAGTACTGTCTCTTCACGAGGGTCCCAACACCGAAAATGGATCATCAAATAGACACACAGTTTGAGAGTTATGAGATTTTATATAAAAAGGGTTGGTTGCGTCTGGGTTCGGTCCGACCCGACTAGACCAACTTGACCTGTCCCGAGTCCTGCCCAACCCGACCCACTAGGTTCGGACCACCCTAGATGGGCCGATCCCGCTACCGGCCCGACCCAGCCCAGTTCGCTGAAGCCAGCCAATTTGTTTTCCTAGGATGAAGTGGATGCCACGTCCACACCTGGTCAATGCGGTCGATCGCCACATGGACCGCCCCACGGTGGTTGCTGTAGGGTCCTACCATGGTCCCGCTAGACCGTGGCACTTCGATGCGTAATGAGAGCCCCTTCCATGATTGGCCAAGACTCTCCACTGACTGTAGAGCCGACGACCTCCTACTACCAGGCGACTGCACCACCACACGACGACAATGACAGATCCTCTTCTACGGGTTGCCGGTCTCACTCTAGTGCTCCATTTTTCAAAACAGGTCCATTTACATGGTCCCCAAATCACGTTCTTCACTACCTTGGAATTAATTTCTTCTATCCATCCCTCCGAGGGTCCAAATGCATTCGAAACCTCTTAGAAAATTGTGCCGCGACCACGGGGGTCTATCGACGAAGAACTTCTAGAATGGGGATATGCGAATCACAATGAATGCCCGAAGGATGAATTTCATCCTTGTTAGTTTTTTCCTATTAGAAAAAGAGGGTGAAAAAATAATCACAAAAATTAATCTTTCTTCAATCCCATAGTAAAGATTACCCATCCCACATGCACAATCAAAACGCAGATCAACTTGTTTGTGGGTTGGTCCACATTCTTCATGGGAATCAAGAACGGGGAAATAAATCACGAAGAAAATAAACCCCCTACCCTAAGGATTAGATCGATCGCTGACAAAGCGTGAGTCCTGCATTTTTCATTCTTCAATCTGCCAATGCATGTTCTGAATCCTATCATCGATCCACCAATATTCGTTGTTTGTCGATGATAGGATTTTCCAATGAATTTTTTCCCATAGCCTCCAGGGACCGTGAATCTGATCTCATATCCTTGCCAAGATATTAAATAAAGAAATGCATTCCAGCATCGTTGTTTCGCCAAGTTGCAACATTGCCATGCTGTCTAATTTATGAAAGGAAACAACTACTTAGTCATGGTGTCACAGTTCCACTGCATTTCTATTTAATGTTAAAATAAAAATAAAACAAGCTTTTTAAGTTTATTTTTATTCTTCTTTAAAACATTTAAAAATGATTTTCTACAGTCGGACCATGCCAGTCGACGTTAGGTCTTGCCTAATAAAAACCTAATACTCTAAACACAACAATTACCTCAATTTTAAATCTGATCACTCATTTAAAAGTTACTAAAACTGCACATGATCACTATTTATAATAAACTTAAAAAAATAGATCAAACATTTCTGGGCACCCCAGGCCTCGGAATCACGTGCCATCTCAATGCCTCGTCTCAAAATAATCCCATATAATTTTCAAAAAAATTATATGGAAAATCTAGGACATTAAAAATGACTTATGAATCAATTTCCTAAATTATCAAGGCAATAAGAATGTGTTTTCTTGGTTTTCAATGAGTGACTCATGTTTTGAATGAAAATGTCAATTTTAAACTGATAGTTGAAACTTTGAGTCATACTGGTCACACTGTGCATCAGATTGAGGTGAAGTTAATTCCTACATGTTACAAATGACTCATGGATTGTTTTACTAAAGTATCAAAACTATCTGAATGTGTTTGATCAATTTTCAATATGTCACTTGTTCTTTTTACTAAATTTAATATATATTTTAAATAAAAAGACACATTTGAAGTTATATCGGTTACACTGTGTGTAATATTAAGATGCGGTTGATTCCTACACGTCACAAATAACTTATGGATTGTTATCCTAAATTATTAAAATAATACAAATACATTTTCTTTGTTTTCAATATGTCACTTTTTTTACTGAAATTAATGTCAATTTTTAATAAAAAGAGAAAATTTGAGTTATACTGGTCACATAATGCATCATATTGAGGTGCGTTTAATTCATACACGTCACACATGACTGATGGATCATTTTCCAAAAGTATCAAAACAATATGAATTCATTTTCTTAGTTTTCAGTATTTCACTTGTTATTTTTACTAAAATTATTGTCAATTATAAATAAAAATACAAACATAAAGTTATAACGGACACACTGTGCATTGGATTGAGGCGGTGTTGGTTCCTATATGTTATAAATGACCTATGAATCATTTTTTAATGTATAAAAATAATATGAATGTGTTTTCTTGGGTTTCAGTATGTCACTTTTTCTTTTTACTAAAATTAATGTCAATTTTAAATAAATAGACACACTTCGAATTATACCGGTGACACGATGAGTCGGATTGAGGTGAGAATGATTCATACACATAAAAAATGACTTATGGATCATTTTTCTAAAGTATAAAAATATCCAAACGTGTTTTATCAATTTTGAGTTTGTCACTTGTGTTTTTTATTAAAATTAATTTCAATTTTAAATAAAAAATATGCACTTGAAGTCGTACTGATCACATAGTGAGTTAGATTGAGGTGAGACTGATTCCTACATGTCCTAAAGTCTCAAAAAAAATTCCAACTACCAATGTTACATTCATTTTCATTGGATTTATTTGTCAAAAAAAAAACACTGCATATTTAGTTGATGTTCTTAGCCAAAAAAGTATGAAATGTTGGCAGTTTGACAAAGAAAGGTAATGGAAAGCATGATGACATTGGCAAAAAGAAACATGTTATCTCTCTTTTGGATGTTTTAGATAGTTTAAAGTAAAACATGACTTCCTAAAGGATATATGAAAAAAACTAAATAATTATTATATAAAAATGATAAGGAAATCATCTTACAAATAGTAGATAAAATGATGGCAAAATTAATTAAATAAGTAAAAGGAACTTAGCCTTTCATGATGGTTGTATACATTCTTGACCCATTTCCTTATTGTTATTATCTCAATTTCAATCTCAAAATAGCATGATTAGATTCAAACAAACCAAAACAAATCAAACAAAAGAATCTACCAACAGTGTTGGCATTTATCACTTTTCTTCAAGTTCCCTCTATTGCCTTTGAAGGAAAGTGATAAATGTCGACACTATAGGGGTGAAAAGGTTTTTAGGGATAAGAAGTCTCTAGAAGACATTGTATGCATGAGTAGTCAAACATTTAATTTATATTATATTAATATAGTAAAGAATAGATAATATTATGAGAAAAAACACAAAATATTAAAAAAAATTACCTTATCATTGAGCTCTGAGTTGTAGCCTCAAAGTCCAATCTCTCATGAGCATGAGCAGCTTTGAAAAAACCACCCCAACTCGAAAAAATAAATTCAATTGTTTAAGAAAACAATTATTATGTGAGTAATAATAAATATAAATAAATTAAACATAAATATGAAATAATTCATTACTTCTATAGAAGTCACATCTTCATGTTATTTGTGTACATTCTACTATCAGGTATGATGCCTATTTGTTTCTAAGAAAATCTATATCATCTTGTGAATATGATTTTTTTCATCTGTCTTAGTAATACTAGAAAAATATAAATAGACAAAGAATTAACAAATATTTTAAATGAAATAGTAATTATCTTTGAAAATACCTCTTCGGGGATGCTAGTTTGTTGATGAAATATCACTACGGGAAAAATGAGCAATTGCGACGGGTTATTTGCGACGGGAATAAATCCCGTCGCAAATAGTCATGTTAAAAACTTATTTGCGACGGGGGTATTTCCCCGTCGCAAATAAGGAGGCTTTTGCGACGGGATTGCTTTCCCCGTCGCAAATAGTTTTCCCGCGATGCGCGCCAAATCGCGGGAAACTTATTTGCGACGGGGGAATATTCCCGTCGCAAATAACCGGCGGCGGTAAAAGGTAGTTGCGACGGGAATATTCCCCCGTCGCAAATACTATGTCGGCAGGGGTTATTTGCGACGGGACCCGTCGCAAATAACTATTTACCGGTTGACCGTAATAAATGTTGGCTAAGGTATTTGCGACGGGTACCGTCGCAAATAATACTATTTGCGACGGGATTCCCGTCGCAAATGGGCCCGTCGCAAATAATATAACCTATAAATACCCCCATCCGTTTTTTTCATTTCATTCTCATTCCTTATCTTCTCCTTCTCTCAAAATTATATTTCTAGAGTTGAGTTTTTCTCCAATTTAATTTTTTTCTCCGGAGCTGATATTAAAGTTTTGAAGAACGATCAGAACAGATCAATTTTCAAGGTATTTATGTTCATTTTAATTTTTTATTTATTTTTAATTTTTTATTAGTTTCAATTATTATTAATTAGTTGTAATTTAATTATGTTTACATTGTTTTATTACTTAATAAATTTAAATTATTAGTATTGTTTATAGTTAATGGTAATTAGGAATAATTAGTAATAATTTTTAATAATTAAGAATAAATATTAATAATTAGTAATAAATACCAATAATTAGGAATAAGAACATTATTACATTATTAGTTTATTTTATTATTAATATTAAAATAATATAATTTTTTATATATATACAATTCTTTTTTGATCTGTGTGTTTGCTGTCTTCACATGTATTATTTGTATGTGGAGATAGAAAACGCACAGATCAAAGAAGAATTGTATATAAATTAGAAAATTATATTATTTTAATATTAATAATAAAATATATTAATAATGTTATTATTTGTAATTATTGGTAATTATTTCTAATTATTGATAATTATTCATTTAATTACTAATAATTAGGAACAATTATCAATAATTATCAATAATTAAGAATAATTAGTAATAATTAGTAATAATTACCAATAATTAGTATTAATTACCTATAATTAGTATTAATTACCAATAATTAGTATTAATTACCAATAATTAGTAATAATTAGGAATAATTAACAATAATTAGTAATAATTAACAATAATTAACAATAATTAGTAATAATTACCTATAATTAGTATTAATTACCAATAATTAGTATTAATTACCAATAATTAGTAATAATTAGGAATAATTAACAATAATTAGTAATAATTAGTAATAATTAGGAATAATTAGTATTAATTAGGAATAATTAGTAATAATTACCAATAATTAGTATTAATTACCAATAATTAGTATTAATTACCAATAATTAGTATTAATTACCAATAATTAGTATTAATTATCAATAATTAGTATTAATTACCAATAATTAGTATTAATTACCAATAATTAGTATTAATTACCAATAATTAGTATTAATTATTAATAATTACCAATAATTATCACTATTTAGTAATAATTAACAATAATTGCCAATAATTACCAATAATTAGTAATAATTACCAATAATTATCAATAATTACTAATAATTATCAATAATTAATAATAATTAGCAATAATTAGTAATAATTAGTAATAATTACTAATAATTAGCAATAATTAGTAATAATTAGAAATAATTAGTAATAATTAGAAATAATTAGTAATAATTAGAAATAATTAGTAATAATTAGTAATAATTAACAATAATTAGTAATAATTAACAATAATTAGTAATAATTAGGAATAATTAGGAATAATTAGAATTAATTAGGAATAATTAGGAATAATTAGGAATAATTAGTATTAATTAGGAATAATTAGTAATAATTACCAATAATTAGTAATAATGATTATTAATTACCAATAATTAGTATTAATTACCAATAATTAGTATTAATTACCAATAATTAGTATTAATTACCAATAATTAGTATTAATTACCAATAATTAGTATTAATTACCAATAATTAGTATTAATTACCAATGTTTAGTAATAATTACCAATGTTTAGTAATAATTAACAATAATTGCCAATAATTAACAATAATTAGTAATAATTACCAATAATTATCAATAATTACTAATAATTATCAATAATTACTAATAATTATCAATAATTAATGATAATTAGCAATAATTAATAATAATTAGCAATAATTAATAATAATTAGCAATAATTACTAATAATTAGCAATAATTACTAATAATTAGCAATAATTAGTAATAATTAGAAATAATTAGTAATAATTAGAAATAATTAGTAATAATTAGAAATAATTAGTAATAATTAGCAATAATTAGTAATAATTAACAATAATTAGTAATAATTAGTAATAATTAGTAATAATTAGTAATAATTAGGAATAATTAGTATTAATTAGGAATAATTAGTAATAATTACCAATAATTAGTAATAATGATTATTAATTACCAATAATTAGTATTAATTACCAATAATTAGTATTAATTACCAATAATTAGTATTAATTACCAATAATTAGTATTAATTACCAATAATTAGTATTAATTATCAATAATTAGTATTAATTACCAATAATTAGTAATAATTACCAATATTTAGTAATAATTAACAATAATTGCCAATAATTAACAATAATTAGTAATAATTACCAATAATTAGTAATAATTAGTAATAATTAGGAATAATTAGTATTAATTAGGAATAATTCGTAATAATTACCAATAATTAGTATTAATTACCAATAATTAGTATTAATTACCAATAATTAGTATTAATTACCAATAATTAGTATTAATCACCAATAATTAGTATTAATTACCGATAATTAGTATTAATTACCAATAATTAGTATTAATTACCAATAATTAGTATTAATTATTAATAATTACCAATAATTATCACTATTTAGTAATAATTAACAATAATTGCCAATAATTACCAATAATTAGTAATAATTACCAATAATTATCAATAATTACTAATAATTATCAATAATTAATAATAATTAGCAATAATTAGTAATAATTACTAATAATTAGCAATAATTAGTAATAATTAGAAATAATTAGTAATAATTAGAAATAATTAGTAATAATTAGAAATAATTAGTAATAATTAGTAATAATTAACAATAATTAGTAATAATTAACAATAATTAGTAATAATTAGGAATAATTAGGAATAATTAGAATAATTAGAATTAATTAGGAATAATTAGGATTAATTAGGAATAATTAGTATTAATTAGGAATAATTAGTAATAATTACCAATAATTAGTAATAATGATTATTAATTACCAATAATTAGTATTAATTACCAATAATTAGTATTAATTACCAATAATTAGTATTAATTACCAATAATTAGTATTAATTACCAATAATTAGTAAATTAGTATTAATTACTAATGTTTAGTAATAATTACCAATGTTTAGTAATAATTAACAATAATTGCCAATAATTAACAATAATTAGTAATAATTACCAATAATTATCAATAATTACTAATAATTATCAATAATTACTAATAATTATCAATAATTAATAATAATTAGCAATAATTAATAATAATTAGCAATAATTAATAATAATTAGCAATAATTACTAATAATTAGCAATAATTACTAATAATTAGCAATAATTAGTAATAATTAGAAATAATTAGTAATAATTAGAAATAATTAGTAATAATTAGAAATAATTAGTAATAATTAGCAATAATTAGTAATAATTAACAATAATTAGTAATAATTAACAATAATTAGTAATAATTAGGAATAATTAGGAATAATTAGTATTAATTAGGAATAATTAGTAATAATTACCAATAATTAGTAATAATGATTATTAATTACCAATAATTAGTATTAATTACCAATAATTAGTATTAATTACCAATAATTAGTATTAATTACCAATAATTAGTATTAATTATCAATAATTAGTATTAATTACCAATAATTAGTATTAATTACCAATATTTAGTAATAATTACCAATATTTAGTAACAATTAACAATAATTGCCAATAATTAACAATAATTAGTAATAATTACCAATAATTATCAATAATTTAGTAATAATTAACAATAATTTCCAATAATTAACAATAATTAGTAATAATTAACAATAATTATCAATAATTACTAATAATTATCAATAATTATTAATAATTATCAATAATTAATAATAATTAGCAATAATTAGTAATAATTAGCAATAATTACTAATAATTAGCAATAATTAGTAATAATTAGAAATAATTAGTAATAATTAGAAATAATTAGTAATAATTAGTAATAATTAACAATAATTAGTAATAATTAACAATAATTAGTAATAATTAGGAATAATTAGGAATAATTAGTATTAATTAGGAATAATTAGTAATAATTACCAATAATTAGTAATAATGATTATTAATTACCAATAATTAGTATTAATTACCAATAATTAGTATTAATTACCAATAATTAGTATTAATTACCAATAATCACCAATAATTACCAATAATCACCAATAATTACCAATAATCACCAATAATTACCAATAATCACCAATAATTACCAATAATCACCAATAATTACCAATAATGACCAATATTTTCCAATATTTTCCAATAATTACCAATAATTACCAATATTTTCTAATAATTACCAATATTTACCAATAATTACCAATATTTACCAATAATTAGGAATAACTACCAAAAATTAAGAATAACTACCAATAATTTGGAATAATTACCAATAATTTGGAATAATTACCAATAATTTGGAATAATTACCAATAATTTGGAATAATTACCAATAATTTGAAATACTTACCAATAATTTGGAACAATTACCTTATTACATTATTTGTATATTTTATTATTAATATTAAAATAATATAATTTTCTATATTATATACAATTCTCTTTTCATTTGTGTGTTTTCTGTCTCCACATGTAATATTCGCATTCTTTTTCAAAATTATCAACCTACTCGCCAATGGAGAGGTGAAAGTGAATGCGAATATTACATGTGGAGACAGAATGTGAAACACACAGATGAAAGGAGAATTGTATATAATATAGAAAATTATATTATTTTAATATTAATAATAAAATATACTAATAATGTAATGATGTTATTATTATATAATTAATATTTATGAAAAAAATTATATTAGTATTATTAAAAAAATAAAAAATCAATATAATATTAAAATTATCAATATTTGTAACAGGTTTTGCTTTATTCTCAATATATTCAATCCTTGCTTGTGTTTTTTCTAACAAATTATTCAAAAACAGTAATGCTTTTATATTTTATAGAAAAATATGGAACAACGAGGTCGTCAACAGTCATTATTAGATGACCGCATATGGATAAATCAACGTAGAAATCCAAATGGTTCTGGTTTAAATCCAGTATATATAGAGGGTGTGGAGAGTTTTTTATCATTTGCGGCATCAAATCCAGAATTTGTTTCAGAAGGAAAGATAAAATGCCCTTGTAGAAAATGTGCATTGAGAACGTTTGACACGTTTGACAAAGTGGGGGAACATCTCTTGCGTTTTGGTTTTCAAGCAGATTATGTTTTTTGGTATCAACACGGTGAACGCAGTTCCAGAGCAGGTGATACCAACTTGATTCCGGATCCATCCCAGTTTCAAG
Source organism: Viscum album (assembly GCA_963277665.1). Classification (NCBI taxonomy): domain Eukaryota; kingdom Viridiplantae; phylum Streptophyta; class Magnoliopsida; order Santalales; family Viscaceae; genus Viscum; species Viscum album. The sequence goes on from OY728162.1 coordinate 818,591,509, forward strand.
ATTTAGTACATGATGTTGCAGGTTCATCTGTTCAACATACAGAAACTCCGGCTGATATAGCTTCAAATCCTGAGTTGGGACCGTCTGAATTTTATGAGTTGTTGAAGTCTGCTGAGGATGCATTATATCCTGGCTGCAAGGTGAGCAAATTAGAAGCAGTTGCAAAATTTATGGCTATCAAATCAGTTAACGGAATGTCAAACACCTATTTTGACCAGATATTTTCTTTGTTGAAAACACTGTTACCCGAAGGAAATGTTTTACGTGCAAATTACTATGAAAGTAAGAGGTTGGTTAGAAATTTAGGACTTACTTGTCAGAAGATTCATGCATGTTCAAATGACTGCATTTTATATTTAGGGGAAAATGAGTCGTTGGATAGTTGTCCCACATGTGGGCAACTGAGATATAAAGAAGGACAACACGGGAAGTCTGGTTTGATTCCTGTAAAACAGTTGAGATATTTTCCGCTTACATCCAGACTTCAGCGTTTATTCATGTCTAAGAATACAACGACAATGATGTCATGGCATAAAGAGAATAGTTCAACCGATAAAAGCTTGAATCATCCAGCCGATGGTGATTCATGGAAACATTTTGATAGAGTGCATCCATCATTTGCTTTAGAAGCTAGAAATGTTCGACTGGGCCTTTCCACTGATGGTTTCTGCCCGTTTGGATCTTATGGTAGTCAATATTCATGTTGGCCTGTTTTTTTAACTCTGTATAATTTACCTCCATGGATGTTGATGAAGGAGCCATATATCTTTTTGACTTTACTAATTCCAGGACATCCGAAGAAAAATATTGATGTTTATTTGAAACCATTGATTGATGAATTAAATTTATTGTGGAGTACTGGTGTCAGTACATATGATGTTGCAACGAAACAGAATTTCATACTGAGAGCAGCATTGATGTGGACAATAAGTGACTTCCCGGCTTATGGGATGTTATCTGGCTGGAGTACACATGGTCAGAAATCATGTCCTTACTGTATGGGAGAGAACAAAGCATTTATGCTCATTCATGGAAAGAAACCGTGTTATTTTGACTGTCATCGCAGATTTCTTCCAGCTGATCATCCTTTTCGCAGAAACAGATCTCATTTCAGAAAAGGAACAGCTGAAAGGGATGGACCTCCAAAAATGCTATCAGGTTCAGAGTTAAAATCGGTTGTATTTTCATTACCTCCCATCACTTTTGGTCCCACAATAAACCAACAGAAAATTTCTGGTTTTGGGAAAGAACACAATTGGATTAAACGTAGCATATTTTGGGATTTTCCATATTCGTCTGATTTGTTGGTCCGACACATGTTAGATGTCATGCATATTGAGAAGAACTGTTTTGATAATTTGTTTCATACAGTTTTGGATACGCCAGGAAAGAGCAAAGACAATGTAAATGCACGTTTAGATCTTGCCCAAATTTGCAGGCGTCCAGAATTGGAACTATTTGAGAATGTCAGAACAGAAAGGTTACTGAAACCAAAAGCAGCTTATACACTGTCTAAAGAAAACCGTTTATTATTTTGTCAGTGGATTGCAGATTTGAGACTTCCAGATGGCTGTGCTTCCAATTTGGGTAGATGTGTAAAGAATGGTCATATTACTGGATTAAAAAGTCATGATTGTCATGTTATAATGGAGAGACTTCTACCCATTGGATTAAGAGGTCTGTTGAATTCTGTGATTTGGGATTCCATAACAGACATGTCTCATTTTTTTCGGGAAATTTGTGCGGCTACGGCAGATTATGATGCTCTAGGCAAACTTGAAAAAGATGTTGTTGTAATTATATGTAAACTTGAAAAAATATTTCCGCCGTCTTTCTTCGACTCAATGGAACATTTGATGTTACATTTGCCATATGAAGCCAAATGTGGAGGTCCGGTACAGTTTCGATGGATGTACCCATTTTAAAGATGCACGCAAAAATTGAAAAGAAAAGTACGCAACAAAGCATCTGTTGAAGGATCTATTACAGAAGCTTATTTGCAAGAGGAAATATCTTTTTTCTGCTCCCATTATTTTGAATCTGAGTATCCTTCAAAACACAACCGAATGGGATGGAATGAGAGGAATATTTATGAAATCGACAATCAATTATCTGTTTTCAACCAGTCAGAGCTTGGTTTTGGTGGAGTTTCTGAACGCTGGCTTTCAGATGATGAACATCATAGAGCTCATACGTATGTTCTGCTCAACTGTGAAGAGATGACATCAGTTGTACTGTAAGTTTTTATATCACTTATTCTATCATTTATGTTACAGTAAATAACTTTGGTTTTTATAGGTTGTATGATAATCATATCAAGAAAAAAATTCCACAAATTACAGCAGCTGCTCTCGAAGAACGTCGACTGAAAAATTTCTCTCAGTGGTTTCAAAAACTGGTAACATAAATTCTTTATCTTTTAGCAACTCATTCAATGTATAGTTTACTATATTGATAATTATTTCACAAATCTTCAGGTGTCTCGACATGCTGATAAAATTGACAAACGGCTGTGTGTATTGAGTAACCCACCTTCCAAACTTGTTAAAACTTATAATGCATATGTGGTGAATGGATTTCGATTCCACACACATGCATATGGGGAATCGAAAAAAACAATGAACAGTGGAGTTAGCTTGAGAGGATCTCATCATCGAGAAAATGAAGTTGACTTTTATGGCATACTTGATGAAATCATTGAACTCTGTTATCTTGGACAACATTACATAACCATGTTCAAATATCGGTGGTTGGATACAGAGAGAGGCGTGCGTGTTCATCCGACTCATGGAATCATCGATATTAAATGTAAAAGTGTTCTCGCAGTAAATGAACCATTCTTATTGGCTCAACAGGCATATCAAGTTTATTATGCAAAGTACTGTGCAACATCAAGAGACTTGACTGATTGGTGGAGTGTAATAAAAATCAAAATTCGAGACAATCAGTTTAGTCAAAGTGAATGTGCTTTCACTGATGTGCAAAGAATTGAAGTTTTTCAAGAGAGTACTCAAAATCAATCTTTTTTACAAAGAGACATGAGTATCGATGATGACACCCCACATTTAAGAGTCGGTGATGACGATGATGTTAATGATGTCACACATGAATTTGAAATGGTAAGAGATGAAGCAACTGCAACTCGAATGGATATCGATGATGTTGAGGAGGAATATGAAGATGAAATTGACATATATGAAGATGATGATGAAGATGAACACTTATAGAATTCCATGGTATTTATATACAATCATAATATGTATATATGTATATATAATAGTAATTATCAATTATTTGCTAACATTAACATTTTCTGTTTCAGATGGACGAGGCCACATTTCGTGAGTTGGCGGAGGCTGACCTGCCTTTCGATGCGGATGAGTTGCTGGCAGATGACCCTCAGCCTGCAGGCGCTCCAGGGAGTACGCGGAGGGGGCGCGGTCTTGAACGATTGATGATTCCTGACCCCGTCCCCGAGCGACGTCCACGTCTTGGGTTTGATCCGCGCACCCGGAGGTGTGATAACCTGTGTGATAACCTGTGGGTTTGACTAAGATTTCATTAATCTATTCACATAATAAATGTTTATTATTTTTTCAGTTTTCCGCATATAGCAGTCGGACAGGGCAGCGCTATTTTGCGCAACTATTTCTCTCAGCCGTGGACCACATGGGAGCAGATTCCCATTGATGTGCAGCAGGCCATGTTCGGCCATTGGTTGGTACGTACGTAAATAAATAATTTTTATTTTGAAAATTATTTCATTTCTAACTTGATATTTTGATTTATTTGTAGGGTTTATGGTATCCGATCGAGGATACCATGCGTGACGCCATCCACGAGGCATGGGAGGTGGCCATGCGTGATCGTCTTCGTCAGTTTTTGCACAATTTAAGAAAAGCTGCGATGAAGAAAGCAGGAGTGTCAGATTTTGAGGAGTCATGTAGAGCACACCGACCAGAGTATATTTCATCCCATGTATGGGATGGATTATGTGCGCACTGGTTGAGTGGTGCCTTTCAGAGGAGATCATCGGTGGGGAGGCAGAATCGGGGGAGACAGGAGGTGACTCATCGAGCTGGGAGTCGTTCTTTAAGTACTCATAGACAGCATCTGGTACGTACATTATTTATAAATATTTTATATAACTATAAATATTAACAGTTTATTTTTTATTCTTATAGGCTGTCGAGCACCCCGATATTACAGAGTACGACGTATATCGGAGGATGTATAGTGATCCTGCTACTGGGGAGCTCAGAGGTGATCGTCAGCATCACATCGTGGTTAGTATTATTTGTTTTCAAGTTTAAAAATTAACTGCATATAATATATTCACAATTTTAATTTTAAATTGCAACTATAGGAGTCATATGAGGCCGCAGCGGCACAGGCCCGGCCTGAGAGTCAGGCCGAGTCATCAGATCAGACCACTGCCCGTCAGTTTGATGAGGCGACATGGATGCAGGCCACCCAGTATGCCTTCGAGAAGGGCCGGGTAGTTGGTATCGGCTCTCGACTGACTCCCGGAGATTATTATGGCAGTGCTGCGATGTCGGCGTCCAGCTCGAGAGGAGCTCGTGCATCTTCTTCTACACAGTATGAGGATCAGTTGCAATCTCAGACTGCACAGATAGAGAGTCTCCGACAGGAGCAGGAGCAGATGCGTCAGCAGCATGAGGAGGAGCGTCGACGCCAGCAGCAGCTGTACGAGGAGCAGACGAGTCGGTGGCAGCAGCAGCATCAGGAGCAGATGGAGTACATGCGCTGACTCACTCATGCTTTAGGGATTGAGTTTCCTCCACCACCATCTGCAGATCCCCCACCTCCCCCCTCCCCCCCTCCTTCAGATTAGAGTTTGTATTTCTGTTATAAAATTTGTGAAATCAAAATATTTTTTTTTCTATTCGTAGTTTCTGTCTCATTATAAAATATTAATAATATTATATTTTTAAATAACAATATTAATATGAATAATAATATTATTTATATTTTATAATATTAAATTTTATATATATATTAAAATTATATATATATATTAAAATTTTATATATATATTAAAATTTTATAATATTATAATTTAATTATTTTTTTTGTAATACTTGAATTATTTTAATATTTGAATGTAAAATAATTCTATTATTTTTATATTAATTAAAATAACTTATTAATATTTTTTTTATTTATGAATTATAATTGTAATATTATTATATTAATTAAATTATTTATTAATATTCTATTATTTTTATTTTTGAATTATAATTCTACTATTATTATAGTAATTAAAATAATTTATTATTTTCATTTGTAAATTATAATTCTATTATTATATTAATTAAAATAATTTATTTTTTTATTTTTTTTATAGTATTTGCGACGGGATACTATGCCCGTCGCAAATACTAGTATTATTAATAGTTTTTTATTTTTTTTTTAAAAAAGTATTTGCGACGGGTCCCGACTCCGGTCGCAAATACTAGTATTATTAATTTTTTTTATTTTTTTAAAAAAGAGTTTTTGCGACGGAACCGTCGCTAAAGCTATTTGCGACGGGTCCCGTCGCAAAAGGTATTTGCGACGGGTCCCGTCGCAAAAACTGTTTTAAAAGTTTTTTACAAAAATACGGAATACTATTTGCGACGGGGAGAATGCCCGTCGCAAAAACAGTCTTTAGCGACGGGCCCGTCGCAAATAAGTGTAGTTGCGACGGCGTTTTCAGCAACGGGCTATTTGCGATGGGACCCCGTCGCAAATGGCTATTTGTGACGGGATCCCGTCGCAAATAGCCCGTCGCAAATACCTGTTTTTCTAGTAGTGTATGATCTCTCTAAAATATAATAACCAAAATATTTTCCATTTGTTTGTTTCAGACACTGCATAAACATTGATAAAAATAAGTAATTTATTTTGATATATGTTTAGATAGTGAAATATTATTATATATACCCTGATACTTATCCACTTGTAGAACTTGTTAGGATCCTTGTGCGCATGTCCTGTCCTCATGACATGAATTTCATGATATTTATACATCACCCTATCATAACAGAATTCTATTTAAAACATAATATAAAATATATAACTTGAATTTTAGTTCTAAAACATTGGATGTAGTATATTACAAAGTGAAAAACGTCGTCATGTGTGGTCGGTTTGTTGGGTGTCCATACAATAAATCCATAAAATAAATATTTAGAGTATCCAAATTGACTGCAATGAGCATCCAATGTTTCCTAAAAACACAAAAAGAAAAAAGTAATTAAATAAATAAAAATATATTTTATATGATTAAATTTTATAATTTTACCCTTAAATCATTGGTATTACGAAGAGTCTATTATTCAAAAGTTTTCTTTCAAATGATTTAGCCATGTCTGCCACTATTTCATCCATTTTTTCTTTTATTTTTGTTTATTCTGTATAATTGATATGAGGATTAATGATTACAAATTTATTTTCATGGGGTAATCCCTTCAATTGGTATTGATATATATTCCTATAAAAAATATGAAATTTATTTAGTCATAATTAAGATAGTATATCTTCTTTTAGAAAACAATCATGAAAACATACCTGATGTATACATTTAAAACATAGCCTCCTAGACACTCAAAGTCGAGTATTTCATTTACATTCTCAATAGAAATATAGTCTTTTACTTCCTCTATATACATTTTTTTTCAAATTCAACTACGTGATTACTACCACTTTGTAACTTTGTATCTGTATGAACCTTTAATGTTAGTAAATAAGGATACTGAATAGGTGGGGTAAATGTGATTTAGGAAGATATTTTCGATCGGTTTGTTGATTATTTAGAAGTTTTTGAGTCGACCTTTCATTTCACACCATTACTTTTTTCTGTCTATAATGACATTCATCATTTCAGACACTTTTTCATTAATTATTAAAGGTTTAGTGTGAAAAATAAATTAGAAATGAATACCTCTTTGTCGAAATGTTTTTTTACAAGATATGATGGCCATACGATGAATTTTCCAACAAATTGGTCAACCATATGTATATATTCATCATTAAGTGGAACATGTAGCTCGGTGGTCGGCTCATGAGCTATGCTAATCACTACTCTCACATGACCGTTTGGAAGTGGTATATTGTGCAGAGTGTCTTCTATGATATTAAACACCATAGCCCTCAATATAAGGAAATGGGTGGGTTTTGATATACATATAAATCACATTCATTTTCACCCTTTATAATATCAATATAGGAAAGGTATCCATGTATGTATGATTCACGTTTCACATAAAAAATTATTATAATATTGATATCCTTAACTAAGAAACCTCTTTAATGGGAATGGATCACCTCAAAGCTAGTGGGGGTGGGGGGATATTCATGCAATGGTTGTTCTTGAGTTTTTTCTTCTCTTTGATTCCCCCCATAATAGTTACTAGCAACTAATTCTGCCAATGAAATTTTTCTTCAAGGATGGATAATCTTTATTTCATCTCTTCCATTTCTATATCATTATCCTCGTGTTTTTTATCAAAATATTTTTTGGGTGTCACCCCAAAATCCGTACCTCTGACGTGACCATACTATTTTGGCTTCCCCAAATCCACCGATAGTATGTGTTCATCCAGTTTTGGTGTTGATGATACCTATGAACAATTCAGATAGAAAATATAGGAAAATAAGTAATCATTATTATGAAATAGCGATTTAAAGAAAAACAAAGTTTTATTATACCATACTTACACATGTTTCCCACACTTTGTGTGTGTTTTAATCTATCAATATCCCATATTTATTTACATGTTCCTCCTTCCATAGCACATGGCGTAGGATAGAAGTGGCTATGAATTTGGATTCATAAATTTGCATATAAATAGAGGAACACAATTATGTTGTTGTTTCATGTCTCATTAAAGTATTATGGTATATTAAAAACACACCCCATATTACTTTACGGTAGGGGTGTGTTAGTTTTTTTGCCTGTTCCTTATTTTTATCACTCAATTGTTGTTTCATAAATAAAAAATTCTCAATCAAAGTGACGAATACACATACTTTCAAACAACGTATCACAATTCACAATGTATCTAAAAATATATATCCGCACGACGGCCGGTAAAAACAACCCACGCTTTTTGGATTATTAGGTGTGAATATATAAGCGGTGGGTGTGAGTTTATTTTCCCTTCAGTAACTTTAAGATGAAATCTCATTAGAATTGTGAGATAACCTATGTGAATCCTTCTATAAATCCTTAATACATACTTATTGTAGGATTCATCTACTATAAATTCACTTTTTCCAGCTATAATGAAGAGTAATTCAATATTTCATTATTTTATTTTTTAGTAAAATTAAGAAATAATATCATAATGTTACTCAATTCTTTTCCCAAATCAGTTTCTTAAGCCTAATAACAACATGGTGACACAAATCTACATCAATAATAATGTGTTTTTGAGTGATGATCCCAATGTAACTACTAAACACGGCCTTTTTGGGGTTAACATGATGGCCACACACATTACATCTGACCTTGAATTTGATTTCTTTTCTTTTCACTTCAATAATTATTGCTAACACTGTCGCACTATGATTCTCCTATTTTTTCTACATCACCAGTTCTTCATCACCTACTATTTCCTCAAATTCAACATTGTCAATATGTTGTTCCTCTGGATTGGTAGCACCAACATGTGCAGAATTTCATTGTACCTCTACATTGGGAGTGAAAGCAGGTTGAGAAACCTATTGTTCCTCTATATTGGGAGCAGCGACATGTGAAAAATGTTGTTCCTCTCCACTGGGAGCAGAAGCAAGTAGAGAAACCTATTGTTTCTTAGTATTGGGAGTACCAATACGTGCATGAGTCATTATATATAAAAGTGTTTTAACATTTCATTTAGAATGCATAAATGAAGAAGTGAACATAAAACTCTAGGTGTATCTTGTGAGTATCATGAGGTTTAATTTATAGGTACCAATGGATTCAAACTTATTTTTTTTAAAAACCCTCTCTATATTTTTTTGTGAGCAGTTCAGGGAAAATATTTGGGGAAGAATATTTTGTTAAACACCTCCCATATAATACTATAAAATTCTTTATTTTTCATCATATTCATAATTATCACCCACCATCTATCTACTTCACCTTCCAAATTCTAAATGGCTATCCATTTCTTCAAAAGCTAGTTGATTGGAGGAACCCAAATAGTTAGAGGTAATTTCCACCTGAATGAATCCATGGTGATTTGTTTTATCCCTAGAATTTTTGGTTTCCTATTGGGATAGTCACCTCATTGTCCATCACACCCATTATTATATTGGTTACTCATGGATCCAACCCTTACTAAAACCAAAATAATGAATCATTTGTAATAAAAAACAATATCTCCCAAATATGTCTATAGATAAGTATTCCTTCTTAAAATAATCTTGTATATGATTCCATATGTAAAGGGGAAACAAAAGGAGGAGGGATATCAAATTCTTATCAAGGGAGGACATATAAATGACTAATAAAGTGGTTAAATCAAAATCAAATGAGAAATTTTTAATGGAGATAATGATATCATTTTGAATGGAGATGTTTACGTCATTTTAACATAACAATATAAATCCAAATTCATGGGAACACCTATCCAAAAAAATTATAATTTGTTATCAAAGATTAAACTTAAAAAATGTTAGGCCCTTGGTTGTTTTCATAGTTAGAAACATGAAGACCATATATATGAGAAATTTTTAACACTCCAATAATAAAAAATATAGAACATATAGGGGTTTCCATGGCCTTGAAAATATAATATAGGATTTTTAGGCCTCTTAGTAGAGTTAAACTACAACAATATTTACTATACTAATATCATAATGCATTAGTTCCACAAATGATTTCACCCATTTTTTAGTTGAATCATGTTCATCAAACAATCCTTTGTCCAAATTTATTTTTCATTTGGAGCTATTTTAGCTATCCCCCCATTACATTCTCTACTAATCCTTCTACATGTACTTGAATGTTAATTTTTAGTTGTAATAGATTTAATGCTCATGTTATCTTTTAAGTGAGTAAATTTCTTTAAATTTTTATTAAAAATATCACTTATGTCAATTTCCATACGTAGAATAAATATTCCATTATGATTATAAACTAAACAAGGTAAACCATCATATCCTCTGCATTGTTATTTTTCCTTAAATGTGTAGTGTTGTCAAATATTCTGTATAGAATTACAAAACTCCTAAAACATTAAAAGAGACCCTAGACTGAACACATCAAGATTATTATAATTAATACTATCCTTTGTTGCATACATCTCTTACGAATTCTTTTCATTTTGTGCTTTCATATATTTTTAAATAATATAAAACCTTACAACCTTAGACTAGAACCAAGTTCCATATTACAATATGATTCTCTTACCCACTTTAGCCAACTTAACCCCACTCATTTTCACTAAATGGCTGAAACAACCATAAAATAATAGAAAGTATGTAGGAACCCATATTCAAATGAGATCCATTAATTATTTCTCTTATTTTAGACATTACACCATGGGAAATAATTTCGAATAAATTTAGAACATCTATTATAGTTGTTTATTTATCCCTCTTTCAATGATTCATGACTAATCTGCATGCCCCTTTATTCCTCTTGTTTAATACAAATGTCAATGCCTTAAATGACACCAATTCCTCAAACACACATATACCATGATGATATTGGGATTCTATGATAGTACTTGATGGTTTATAGAAAAATATTTATAGAAGGTATCAATTGGTTTCTTTAGGTTTTAATTAATAATTATTTTTACAAACCTCTATTTGAAATCAATTTTCAATTCAATATCATTTTAAAACATCCTTTTAGGTTCCAAATGGTTCCTCAAGAAATATTTCCGATATCTATTTTTTACAATTACTTTGAAGACCATTTTGAAAATCAATATCATTTTGAAATAACTTTTAAATTAGGAAAAACCAAAATTTTAATTAAAATTCCAACCACATAGAAAATGTAAGAATCAGACATCATAAAACACACATAGAAAATCATAAACATAGACTTATAGGCATAAAAAAGGAATTTATCAATAAACTCATCAAAAAACCCTAAAACATTAAAATCACAATCAAGAATGATCTTGATCGTTCAAATCAATTTACATAAAAAATTATCAAATTTTAAAATATCAATTCCATAATTCCTTATGAAATCTAGCTCAATCATTTTATCAGTTTTTTATAAAGTTGGTTCTTTGGGGTTGAAATTCATAAGTACCCCTATCTAAAATTGAATAATAAATTCTTAATCCATAATTTTTGATATACAATTACACTAAAATCTATTAGACATGACACTTTTTAAGTTAAACCAAATAGTGTAAACCATGGGTAAAACCCATGGTCCAAGAAATTTATTGATAAAAAAGAAAGTACAAGTTCATGAGAATAGAAGATAAAAAATTTAAATGACACATAATTATCACCAAATAAAGAAGCCAACAAGTATCAACATATTTTGTGTCTATCGCCTCTTCCTCAGGAACCACCCATACTACTTAGATGCCTTCCTATTTTCTATTATTCAGAAGTTTTCCAACCTTTGACTGGATCATTAGTATTTGATGATTCCACATCCGCCACATGGGATCCCATATCTTGATTTCCAGTGAAATAATTTTGTGATATAAAAATAGAATTATCCTATAGATTACCAAAATATTTAATAAACACATCTCGTCTTTGATATCTATTTAAAATATCTGCCAAGTTAACTCTGTAGTCATTCACATCAGAGGCCAGTGGGGTAGCGGTCTCTATAATTGTAATCCTAGTCTCACTGTACACCTGTACCTTTTCACGCATGTTAAGCTTCTCATATTTCATGTACAATACCAGCTGAAAACCATTATTATCAAAAATATTTGATTTTACCTTTCTATGAATCTTATCCTCATTATCCCTACATGTCACATTTGATACATCATTTCTAGGGGGTGATGTAGAATCAACCTCATCCACTCCAGTCTCCCCCTTGGCATTGAAATCTTGGTCATCCCTGACTGTTGTGGGGTTCTCAGCAAGCTCAGGGGATCCATAATGACATGAAACCTCCTTTTTCGCCAAAAAGGTGATAATCCTTGACCATCCATAGATGAATTCATACTCCACTTATTTTATAGAGGGGGATCCACCCCTGCAAACCCTTCCCTTCCCTTACCACTAGTATAATTGAAGTAATCTTCCTCATGCAATTCAGCTAATTCCAGACCATGTTAATTGTTTGAGGACTACCCTTCCTTGTAATAGATGTTTTCATCATTCCCCCTAGTGTCATCATCCATGAAATAGGTTCTCTTAGCAGCCTTGATGTAGCGTTGTCGTGCGCGCTCTCAAAAATATTTATACTAAGTGCAACACAGTAGCTGACCTAGGTCGATCTCTTGAGGAGCCTTTTGCAGTCAATCACTCATTATTTCTAATTCACTGTATATATATAAACTAAAATGACCAGAAATGATATTTTAGAATTAAAAATATAACACTATAAGTAAATATGCAGATGCAATGCAACAAAATGAATGGTGACAAAATGATGTTAAGACAGAAAGGAGACATTCCCGAGAGCATCACCCAGAGTGAACCTTCATTGTCTCATTATTAGTTTCTAATTTACTTAATGAACATGCTCCATCGTATGCACGAACATCCTCCTCTACATATGGTTTTGAACATATGGTACTTTCAACGATCTCCGAGAGACCACACATTCACCTCCTCGATCGAGGGAAAATATTGCAGAAGTGAAAGCTAAACCTCGGGTGGCAATTGGAGACACAAATGCACCTTACCCACTAAGATCCACCTCGGTATAACTCTAAGAAAATAAGAAACATTAAGACATGAATGTTCAATGACTTGGGTCCATCACTGGATTACTCCCCCGGGAAATTCCTCAAGTTAGTTACTCATGATCATGAGCATAAGAGTTCACAGTGATGGAGAAAACGGGGAGAGAAAACAAAAGAGAGATAGAAAAGTGGAGAAAGGAGAACACTTGAATTAAAATATGGAATGAAATTACAGAATGAAAAGGAAATAAAATAAAAAACTAAACTACAGAAAATGGCCAAAAAAACTATTCCTAAGTTTCTAACCCTTTGGAATGAAGAAAACACACTCTTTTATAGGGAGAATGTGTGGAAATTTGGATCCAAAATTATTCTCCTAATCTATGCGCGTGGATGGCCCATTTAATGACATAATTTGGAACTTGGTCCTTATTTACTATTGTTCCAATGGATCGGCTCTGTCTACCAACTAAATTTGAGCCTTATTGGTCCAATTATGAAATAGATATGGCCAAATTACTTAGGATATTTAATTCTGTCCAGGTGACTCTTCGTATTCCACAACACCAAGTTCCAACGCATTAATGGCCTTGATAATGAAAGAATCATGCACAACCATATTAATGAAAGTTCTTCATCCGTATTTCTTTCATCTCCATGTAAAATTTCAGCTCCAATGGTTCTTCCATTTATGAGATATGGTCCCCACAATAAAATTATGCAGTTCTGTACACAGTTTTCGAGGCCTGAATTGTGAGCTGAATTTGACTTCCAAATGATGGATTGAGATTTGCGTCCAGAAGGATAAAATGAATATCATCGAACATAGAAACCTATAAAAGAATAATTTTTCAACTTAGATCAGTTTAGAAAAAGTTATGGCTAAAACATTAAAATAAATTAAAACTATTTAAATCCAAAATAAGCCATTTTTCCAATTAAGCTCAAAAATACTCCTAAAACATAAAATGTGACAATTTTCCTTTAAATAAAACATTGGTGGGATTAAAAACATTGAAATTAAGAATAAAATAATTTAAAATATTTTTTCTATCAATTCACCCACACTTAAACATTGCACTCCTGTGCAATCATCTTATACAAAGGTCAAAACAAACTTCTCAAAGCATAAATGATAACACAACTCAATTATCATATCAGAGAAAATATAATGCCTCCTACATGGATTATAATTTCATAACTCATCAAAAATCATAATAATCCATTCAATCTCATGTTAATCCTCACATGCATGTCGCACCTACCTCCCAGAAAAAATATTTATCTCTTCACTCAAGAATATTTTAATGTGGAGTTTTTCTCATTCCCAAGAACATGTGTGATTTCCATAGGCTTGATATCCTCCTAGTATATCCACTTCACAGAGTCAAAAATGTTTCAATAATTAGGTATTTTTCATGGGTTGTTTTGAGGCTTAGGGTTGGCAGGTTTAAAATGTAAAAACATCTGAGGCAGAATGAGGAGGGTTAAGATCTAAAGTGAAGTAAATGCATGAAAACAATTTTGCTCAAGAATGCTGTGCTCCTCAATCAGCTCAAAAAATGAATCACCACCAAAAACCTCTTCATTTGGGAATTTCACAATTATAATTTCAGCATCAATGATTTTCATCCATCTTTTCCCCATTTGTAGCATTGTTTCAGCTTGAATTCATATCTGGATTTCTCTTTAGAATCATGTTTTTGAGGAAACGAGAGGCAACTTTTGATCTTAAAATATTTGTGAACAGCCGGCCCATATATGTAATGATATTTTGGTCCACCCATCCATATTACCCTGATGAAATTTTTTCCACCCAAGCAGTAAAAAATATGGCAACACTTTCAATTCAACTCAAACAGATTCTTCAAGAAAGAAAAACAAAGCCCATCTTCTCCCTCCCCCACACTTGAGTTCAACAATTATCATGCATTTAACTTCTAGAGACGGTTAGAAAGGGATAAATGACCTGTAATATGGCTGCTTAATAGGGTATTTCATGGATACTAGGGGATTAAAGAAGGTAAGATGTAAAGGTAGGCCAAAATAAGAGTTTAATGCAAAAGGGGATTTCAAAGTGACGCCTCAATCATACTTGACACATTCCATGAACACTAACAGCTTTGAAAAAGAGAAAAATAGTAAGTTCTGGATCACACAACATGTATCAAGACTCTCAAGAAAAAGTGAAATGTAATAATATGTCAAATAGGTTTAGAAACCTCTCGGGTTGGGCAAGATTTTCAATTTGGACAGCACTAATGCACATGAGTTTCATAATCAATCAAAATTCTTCAAATGAAAAGATCGGAAATCAGAAAAAAAATCCATTCAGAAATAATTTAAATCCTTAAATATTCAAATCAATAAATGTTCCAAAAATACCATGATGGTTTTAATTTTACAAATTATTCGATTCAGCTCAACATTCCTAAAAACACACCAAAAATAAAAAAAAAGAAAATAAGAAAATTAAAAAAAACAACATGAAAAATAAAATTAAAGCACAAACAAAAGAAATGACAACACATAAGAAAAATAAATAAAAATAAATAGAAAATCTATAGAAAAGGGATAATTCTTGGTTTGACCCCCAAGAAGATGATAGGTTTTTATAGCCCCTAGTCAAGTAGTTGTAGTGGATTATCCCCAATCAGATGGTGGATGTGGTGTTTTTGAGATAAACCACCACTTGTGACTTTTTCCAGTGTCCATCAGTAGAAACTGAGATTGGAGAACCAAAAAGAAAATAAGAAAGTTCCCAACCTCCAAGAAAGAAGAAAAATAGAATTTGAGATCCAGAGAGGGAGGGAATAGAATATAGGGGTGATCCCTGTGAACTTCCATGGTGTCCTCCTCCATATGGTATGAAAATTGTTGTAGAGGAGGTAGTCGCACCACCAAAAGCTTCTCCAGATCTTCTTACTCGATCAACACCACTTGGGTGGTATTATCATTAACATCTAAGGCCTGCTCCATTTTTACTGTATCAGAAATTTCAGGAAAGGAGAAGTCATAAAACATTTCAACTTGAATAAGATTAAAACATGTCGAATCAATTAAGAAATATTCCCTTTCAATTATGTCAGCTAGGAAATTGATCTCTTCAGGAAAGACCATTGTAAACTCCATATCATCAGGTGAATTTTCTTCATCATATTCGAAAGCAATAGAGTGGTACAAAGGTTCTGATTGTTCAATATCAAGCATGGGAAGATCAAGTTTCAGGTTATCTTCAACAAAGTGATTCCATGATTCTTCCAAAAATTGTTGATCTCCCATAAGTGAATCAGCTGGCATGTGTACATCAGGGACTTCCTTGAGCAATGGATGAGTTCGGGATGATATGATTAATTCTTTTAGAAGCTCCTTCTCACCCTTCTCAGGTTCTTTGACATAAAAAATGACCGGTGAAATCTCTTCCACCACACGTTCGACTTTAGGTTCCGGTTCTGGTTTCTCTTGACAAGCATGTACGTATTCAGCAATCAACTATATTTGACTCTCCAATTTTTCCACTAAATTACTAATCCTTTTATATTTATCATCAAAATCATATAAAACTTCTTCTAGAACATGAGATTCATCATTCCATGCATAAAAATTTGAATTGAAAGGCATCACGAAAAAAAATCCTTTTTAGGGTTTTTAAAATTTATGATTTTTTTGTTTTTTTAAATTAAATAAATATAAATAATTTAAAATAAGTGAATAAAAATAGTGAGTGAATACCACTTGGATAACCAACAGTGGTTCCAATTTGATGAAGTGTTGTTGTGCGCGCTCTCAAAAACATTTATACTAAGTGCAGCACAGTAGCTGACCTAGGTCGATCTCTTGAGGATCCTTTTGCAGTCAATCAATCATTATTTATAATTCAATGTATATATATAAACTAAAATTACCAGAAATGATATTTGAGAATTAAAAATATAAAAATAAAAGTAAATATGCAGATTCAATGCAACAGAATGAATTCAGACAAAATGATGTTAAGACAGAAAGGAGACATTCCCGAGAGCATCACCCATAGTGAACCTTCATTGTCTCATTATTAGTTTCTAATTTATTTAATGAACATTCTCCATCGTATGCATGAAAATCCTCCTACGAATATGATTGTGAAGATATGGTACTTTCAACAATCACCGAGAGACCACACATTCACCTCCTCGATCGAGGGAAAATATTGTAGAAGTGAAAGATAAACCTCAGGTGGCAAGTGGAGACACAAAGGCGCGTTACCCACTAAGACCCACATCGGTATAAATCTAATAATATAAGAAACATTAATACATGAATGTTAAAGGAATTGGGTTCATCACTGGATTACTCCCCCGGGAAATTCCTCAAGTTAGCTACTCATGATCATGAGCACAAGAGTTCACAGTGATGGAGAAAATGCGGAGAGAAAACAAAAGAGAGATAGAAAAGTGGAGAAAGGAGAACACTTGAATTAAAATATGGAATGAAATTACAGAATGAAAATAAAATAAAATAAAAAACTAAACTACAGAAAATGGCCAACAAAGGCTATTACTAAGTTTCCAACCCTTTGGAATAAAGAAAGCACACTCTTTTATAGGGAGAATGTGTGAAAATTTGGATCCAAAATTCTTCTCCGAATGTATGCGTGTGGATGGACCATTTAATGACAGAATTGGGAACTTGGTACTTCTTAAAAGTTGTTCCGCTAGATCTCCTATGTGGACTCAAAAAATGTGAGCCTTATTGGTCAAATTATGAAATATATATGGCCAAATTACTCCGGATATTTAATTCTGTCCAGGTGACTCTTCGTATTCTACAACACCGAGTTCCAACACATTAATGGCCTTGAAAATGAAAGAATCATGTGCTTCCATGTTAATGAAAGTTCTTCATCCGGATTTCTTTCAGCTCCATGTAAAATTTCAGCTACAATGGGTCTTCCATTTATGAGATAGGGTCCCACAATAAAATTATGCAGTTTTGTACACAATTTTTGAGGCCTGAATTGTGAGATGAATTTGAGCTTCCAAATGATGGATTGAGCTTTGCGTCCAGAAGGATAAAATGAAGCCCGTTGAACATAGAAACCTATAAAATAAGAATTTTGAAACTTAGATCAGTTTAGAAAACGTTATGGCCAAAACATTAAAATAAATTAAAACTGTTTAAATCCAGAATACGCCATATTTCCAATTAAGCTAAAAAATACCCCTAAAACATAAAATGTGACAATTTCCTTTTAAATAACACATTGGTGGGATTAAAAACATTGAAATTAAGAATAAAATAATTGAAAATATTTTTTATATCAAGCATCTACATGATAAAAAACGCAAAATAGTGGGTTCCACTTCCTATAATTTGTGGCCACCTGCAGCCCCCTCCTCATGCACTTGATTTCATAGGTCCTCACTAAGTTGACCCTCACCCCCATCGGGGCCCATGGCCTCCATTTTTACTCTCATCACATGATTCTCATCATGGTTCTTAGCCCTCCTTCATTTATCAATAGTGTGTACCTTCATCCCAAAAGAATCACACACCAGCCTCTTCCGACATCTAGGAAAAGAGTACCCCATATTTTTGAAACCTTGGAATAACTCGGACACATTTTCATATTCAATAACCAAATAAAATCTATAATCATTAGCATATAACACTACAATTGTATTCAGAGGACGCATGAGGTGAATATCAAAAAGTAGCATAGAAAAGCGACTATACCTTTCACTTTCCATTTCCTTATCCATTTTTACCAGAGCACCAATGGAAAGAGCGATCTCCTATAAATTTTGTGGATGCTAAAGGAACCAACTCAACCCATGGATCTGAATCCATGCATGGGTGAGAAAATTCTTCACCTTTAAAGTGTTAAAGTCATGATCCCAATCTTGAATTCTAAGAAAACCAGTATTTAGAATAATGAGACCAAATCCCCATCCTTTGGATTTCATAGCAGCATTCAAAAAGACCACATGAAATAATCCATTTCCAAGAGAGGAAATTTTCCAGCCATCAAAGTCCCAAATAACAATTAATAGATTCCTAATCTTAGATAAACCCCATAGATTCTCCTTCACCACTACAGATAAATGTGCAATAATAGAAAACTTACATTCTTTTACCCTGTCAGCAATAATCCCATGAATGAATTCAACAAATACAGTATCACCATTCTTTTTAATTTTCTAACCAATAGGGTTATCCAGCCCAAGTGCTTCAAACGATCAAATATTCGGGGAAACATACAGACATGATGCCCCTGGATTAGTTTCATAAACTGTGTAATGACCCTAACTTTTGAATAATATTTGTTTCATAATTTTGTGTATTATATTATTTTATACTCAACCAAACTATATCCTTTAATTAATAAAGTGAGTATAATTAAAATAATACCACTGGGTATTGACTATTATATGACCGTAGGAAACTAAATTCTTAACATTATGACTATTGTTTATAAATACAAGTGATCATGGTTAATTAATATAGAAAGAAGAGTCGATGGCCTCATACAGTAGACTCGGGCCATACGATGCCCATATGTCAGAGCTTGGGAAGGTGGTTGCATCACTAGGCTTTGCTCAGGACCAAGCCCAAGCCGAACTCCAACATGTGAAGCTTGAACAAAATCTCCTATGGGAGAAGTTCAAGATGATAAAAATCACCACTCGGACAATGTTGTCTGAGCCACCCCAAGATTCTATCACCATATCACATCTTACACTTAGGTCCTATGTAGGTTTTATAAGGGACTATTTAATGAGACCTTGGTTATGTTGTATAATCCTTTTGTATAAATAAAATTGTTATTTCTTATTATGTTAAAATTGTGGATTTTAAATGTCTGGGTAAATATAGGATGAAGTTCTATATTATTGATGAATTTTGGAAAAAGGTTATTTTAAAATAATTTTTATATACTTTAAATAATTAATAATGTAATTTTTATTTCAAAAAATGGTCTTCTACAGTTGTGAACAGTAAGAAATTTAGAGACCAATAAGATCAACTTAATTTTTAGTGAATAGTAATGTATGAATAGTAATATTACCCTTATGAATAGTAATGTGACCAATGGAATATTAACCTCACTTAATAAATTATAAATATGATTTAGTCATCTTGAATGGTGAAGTGATATAATATCATAAGTAAATAACTGTTTCAGAAATTATTAGTTATATATTAGTATTTTTCAGGTAAATAGTGTTTTTACTTAAAAATTAAATATCTCATAATTAAAAAATTATTTTCATAAAATTTATTTCATTTTTGAATTCAGATCATCGATTTTAGGTTAGGGGGAATTTATGATATTTTTATAAAATGTTTTTTTCGGTGAATAATAAAAATACAGTTTTGAGTTTTAGTGTGATTAATGACATCGTTATTGATGTAATAATGATGTAATCATTCTAGTCGACTTTTTAATAGTAATATATGTTATGAGGTGTCCCAATTGTCCAATACCATGGTAAAATACCATGGGCAAGACCGTGGTTTTGCAAATACCACCGATGAGGTGTCCCTTGGAAATTAATTAAATATTCCATCACTTTTGCTTTAAATACCAAGCCATTCCCTCATTAATTTCATTCTAGAATACTCCTAAAAATATATCTGGTCTTTTTACCTCCCATGTAGTCCTCCCGAGGCACCCTCAAGCCCCCAAGGTCCGAACCTTCTAGACTTCTAAGTCACTCTTCAAGGTAATGGAACCTTTCACCCTCCTCTTTTAAGTCATGCCTTCTTTTATGTTATGTCTTCTTATTTCCATTTCATTATGTGGGGGTATATTATTATATATCATTATTTCTATATATTTTATGTCCAAATTATGAGAGACCCTTTCCACTCTCATCTATTTATTTTCTGGATTTTTAAGTAACGCCGTTAGGCTGCCAAATTTTCCGTAAAAGAAATCGCATTTTATCTTTTCTTTCAAGTTTTATTTTCATGTGGTATGTCATTCAAATATCCACACCATGATATTATTTCTATTTTATTATGTCCCTATACTATAAAATTATTCATTTATGTATGGAAGACCATTTCCCCTTCTTTTTTTTATTGTTTTCTAAAACCATGTTATATAGATGATATACTATAGAAATTTCGTCTCAAAATTTCTCTCTCTTTCTCTCAAGAAATTATCTTATCTTATTTATGTGAATAACAATAAATTTTTCATTTTTATGGGTGTTCATAAAGAAATAAAAATGATATTATTGATTCTATAATTGAAATACATATAACCCACATTCCCTTCCATGGTTTATAAATGACATAATGATCAAGTTCTTAAACACTTTTTGAAGTGTCATGATGTTGATATGAAACGCATTTCATTTATTCACTTTGAGTTATTTATGAAATGTATGATTATTATCTATGTGTATCACATAAAAATAAATACATATTAAGGGTGTTCCTTGATAATTCTCCAATTCATTAGGTAAAGAACTTAATCTCTAGAGATAACAACTTTCACGATACCTTGGTGAATAACTTTGGTAAATTTTATGACACCTTGGGGATGAACCTTGTTGATATGTTCATGAATGTCTAAATTAAATGTTTCAGCCACATATTCAAGTTATGGTTCAAGTTCTTTTAATTATTATATGCCTCTACTTCCATTGATCACATGTTTTTCATCAAGTTCTTATTGATATCACAAGTAAACTGATTCCCTTGCTTTCCTTACTGGTCCTTCTACTCACCATTTTCTTTGATGTATGTCTCTAGGTTATGAGATGCAGTAGTTGTATATAGGATGAAATTTCCAAGAGGCTTTTCAATTCTATTTGAAAGTGTGTTTTAAGTATTCATGTATATTGTTCCTGATTTCCAAGCCAATAGACTTTAAAGGCCCTCTGTTTGTAAAATGTAATGAAATGTTATGTAATAAAAAGGCGGGATTCCATAGTTGGTATCAAATTATAATTTAGTTATTTATGGAAATTAGGATATGAAAACTTTTGGAAGAACCCTATAGAAAATTTTAAATATAGGAAAACTTTCTGGCATTTTAATGAAATATTAAGTAAGTGGTTTCCAAACAAATAAATCCCTATCTGGATAAGAACAAGTAGATGTGCCTCTGGCATAGATGTACCTAGGATTGAAAACTCTTAAAAGGAGTTTCAGGCTTGACTCGGGGTATCCTGGTACATGACAACATGCCATGCTGCACTCTTAGTTTGACACTCCTGGGAGATATGTTTGGCCAATCACAAGACTTTTATGAATAATTATGAAGGATTTATAAAGAAATGTAATTGTTTAAGCATGAAGTTTTAAGACATAAAATCCTTTATAGTTATAATATTTGTAAATGAAATAAGATTCTAACTAAGGTTTTATTATTTTAGAAAATGGTGAGCAATAGGAGGAACTATACAAATAATGACTGCAATGGATGATGCGTCAACGACCCTCCAATGGAAGATGGAATGGAAAATTTCATGAGAATGATGAACCAACTGACTCAAGTTATGAGAAATAACTTGAATCAAGCTGAGAGACTGATGTCACCACAAAGGGAAAAAAATTCTGTTGAGTCCTTTATGCGTCAACGACCACCAACCTTCAGTGGATCTACTGAACCATTGATTGATGAACAGTGTATTAACAACATCGAGAAGATCTTTTCTATGCTATGCTATTCAGAATAAGAGAAGGTCACCCTGGTTGTTTATCACTTAGAGGGAGAAGCTGATCAGTGGTGGGATATGATAAAAAACATGAGGCCAAGAGTGGAGTTTGAATCTATAGAGTGGGAAGAGTTCAGAGGGATCTTATTTAGTAAGTATTTACCTCGTTCCATGAGAACAAGAATGGAGAAGGAGTTTCTTGAGTTGAAGTAGAAGAAGAATGAATATGTGGGAAGCTACGAGATGAACTTCACAAGGATTTCACGTTACACCTCTATCTATGTCATGGATCCAAATGGTAAGGTTGATAGATTCTTCGGTGGACTGAGACCTCATATGCGGAAGAATCTAGACAACTGAGACTATGATAGCTATGAGGAGATCATGTAGAGTGCAATTAAAGTCGATCTGGAGTTTAGTGAGATAAAATGGTATCATAAATCCAATGACAAGAAAAGATCGATTGAGCCAATATTAGGGAAGAATTTTGATCAGGGAAGAGGAATAAATAAAGTGAAACATCCCATGTGTAATAAATGTGGGAAGAAGCATTCGGGGAACTGCCTGCTCAGGAGCGGGAAGTGCTACAAGTGTGGAAAAGATGGCCACATCACACGAAACTGTCGTAGTGAGGTGAAGCCTCAACTCCTAAACACTAACAACAAAGGGAAGATGGTGCATGGCCTACCTGATGTGCAATACTATTTGTGTGGACAAATTGGGACTTTTCCAATCACTGTCCAAATCTGAGGGCAGTGGAGGGGAGTCACCATCAACCTCAACATCATCCAAGGGAACAAGGTCATAATTTTGAAATCACTATGGCTGAAGTTTTTGTGCCACATGATGTGGTGGTAGGTACTCTTATTATTATCTCAAAGTTAGCAAGTACTTTGTTTGATTCTGGTTCTAAGCATTCCTTTATTTCCTCTAACTTTTGAAAGAATTTAGAATCAACCCTTGAATTGATAAAAGTAGAATTATCAGTCAAGACTCATAGTGGGATTATCCAGGCATCGTCAGTGTTTAGAAACTCTAGTATTTAATTTAGTGAGCACAATCTTATCTCAAATCTAGTAGTCATTCCCATGCTAGAATTTGACATTATACTAGGGATGGATTGTCTCTCAAAGTATAATGCCAAGATCAAATGCAGAAGCAAGGAAATATCATTATTCTTGAATGGAAAACCTACAATTATCTTCTAAGGATAGATATCTCAACCTGATCTTTGTCTAGAAGAAACTCATATATCAATATTTATGGAGTTGACCGGTGAAGAAGAAGAAGGAAATGAGAGTTTAGGATAGAAAATGTCTCCATCGTCCAAGAATACATTGATGTATTTTCGGAGGAGTTACCCAGACCTCCCTCAGAAAAAGAGGTAGAGTTCTCCATTAAACTAATACCTGGATATCATCCGATATCAAAGACCCCATATAGGATAGAAAATGTGGAGCTGTAGGAATTAAAGAAGAAACTCCAAGATCTTTTGGAGAAGGGGATTATCCGTCCAAGTGTGTCTCCTTAGGGAGCACCTGTTCTCTTTGTGAAGAAGAAGGAGGGATCAATGCGACTATGCATTGATTATAGATAACTGAACGAGATCACAGTGAAGAAAAAATACCCTCTCCAATGAATTAATGACTCATTTGACCAACTTCTTGGGGCTCAATTCTTCTCTAATATTGATCTTTGATCTGGTTATAATCAATTGAGGGTGAAGAAAGAAGATATTCCAAAAACTACCTTCCGATCAAGATATGGGCATTATGATTTTATTTTTATGCCCTTTGGACTTACTAATGTGCCTTCTATTTTTATGGATTTGATGAATAAAGTCATTAAGGACTACCTTGATAACTTTTTGGTAGTTTTTATTGATGATATTCTGATATATTCCAAATTTTTTGAGGAGAATAAGGATCATCTAAGGATTATTTTGAAAACTCTGCGGAAGGAGAGGCTTTTTGGAATGTTTAGAAAATGTGAATTTTGGTTACAACAAGTTTCTTTCTTGGGGAACATTGTTACCAATGAAGGAATCACAGTTGACCCTGAAAATAAAAAATTTGTAGAGGAGTGGCCTCAGCCTACAAAAATAATGGAGATTCATGGTTTCTTTGGATTAGAAGGATATTATAAGAGGTTTGTGAAAAACTTTTCACGACTTTATAATCAATTAATCAATTTAACTCGAAAAGGGGTCAAGTTCATTTAGAAAAAAGAGTGTTATTAAAGTTTCCAATATCTGAAGAAGTGATTGGTTACTACACCCATGTTAACTCTTCCCTCATGTGGAGAAGGATTCATTATTTTTAGCGATGCATCTCTAAAAGATATTGGGTGAGTCCTCATGCAAAATGAAAAATTCATTGCTTATGCATCTAAACTATTGAAGAATCATGAGAAGAACTATCCTACACACGATCTGGAGATAGCTACAGTCATTTTTTCTCTGAAGATATGGAGACACTATCTTTATGGGGATAAATGTGATATATACAGAGACCCTCAACGTTTGAAGTATATTTTCACACAAAATGAATTGAACATGATACAAAGGAGATGGTTGGAACTTATTAAAGACTATAATTGTCCAATTCATTATCATCCCAGAAGAGAAAACGAATTGCTGATGCATTAAGCAGGAAAGACCTATTTATTCTTTCCATGGTGAGGATTCAAAGAGATCCTTTGATCAATGACCTAGTAAAGCTGGACATGAGAATTATAAGGTAAGGGAAATCATCAACCCTAACCCAATTGATTTATCAAATGTCATTACTAGAGAAGATCAAGAAAGATCATAAAGAATATATTTTGTTATAGAAGAAGTTTAAGGCTATGAAGGATGAGATGTTTCCTGAGTTCAATATTGATCGATAAGGTGTACTAAAATTTCGTACAAGACTATGTGTTCCATCTATTCCACAAATAAAGAATGAGATGATGGTTGAAGCTCATATCTCTATTTTATCTATACATACAGGAACCAAAAAAATGTATAGAGTCCTTCGTGATCATTTTTGATGGGATAATATGAAAAGAGAGATTGCTGACTACACATTAAGGTTCCTGGTATGTTAGCAAGTGAAGGAAAAGTGACAACTTCCTAAAGGGGTATTACAACCACTACCCATACCCGCATGGAAGTGGGACAATATCACTATGGATCTTGTCACTGGTCTCCCGAGAACTTATAAAGGAAACAATGTGATATGGGTTATTGTGGACCGTCTCACCAAGACTTCCCATTTTATCTCCATTTGGGAAGATTTCTCTCTTGATCAACTTTCAAGATTTACGTAAATGAAGTGGTAAGGATACATGGAATTCCACTTTCTATCATATCTGATCATGATACAAGGATCACATCGAAATTATGGAGAAGCCTTCAACATGATCAGAGCACTAAATTGAATTTTAGTACGACCCATCACCCCCAAACTAATGGACAATATGAAAAGACTATTCAAACACTTGAGGATATGATGAGAACATGCTCGATGGAATTTAAAGGTGGATGGGATCAACATCTTCCCTTAGTTGAGTTCCCTTACAACAACAGCTTCCACTCAAACATTAAAATGACACCCTATGAATATATATATGGTAAGTGATGTAGAACTCTTACTTTTTGGAATGAACCTGATGAGAGAAATCTTATTGGGCCTGATCTTGTGCAAGAGATGACAAAAAAGGTCCATTCCATCTAGTAACACATTAAGGCTGTTTAGAGTCGGCAAAAGAGCTATGCCGATGACCGTTTAAGGGACTTGGAGTTTGATTCTAGTGACAAAGTCTTTCTTCAAATTTCACCTTGGAATAGAGTCATGAGGTTTGGGAAGAAAGGGAATCTCAGCCCTAGGTGTATTGGCCCCTTATGAAATCCTTGATCGCATAGGAGCAGTGGCCTATAAACTTGCACTTCCTCCAAATCTATAACAAGTTCATGATATATTTCACGCATCCCTCTTGAGGAAGTACATACCTGACCCTTCATATGTACTAAATCTAGAGGTGGTACAACTAGAACATGACCTCTCTTATGAGGAGTAGTTGGTGGAGATATTGGATCACAGAGACAAGGTTCTACGCAACAAGACTACCAACCTTGTTAAGGTGTTGTAGAGGAACCACAAATACGAAGAAGCCACGTGGGAACCAGATGACTCTATGATGTAGAATTACCCACACCTTTTTTCTTCTGAGGGTACGAGTTAAAATTTCAGGGAAAAAATTTCTTAAGGGGGGATGAATGTAACGACCCGAACTTTTGAATAATATTTGTTTCATAATTTTGTGTATTATTTTATTTTATACTCAACAAAACTATATCCTTTAATTAATGAAGTGAGTATAATTAAAATAATACTACTGGGTTTTGACTGTTATATGACCTTTGGTCAATATGATCATTGAAAACTAAATTATTAACATTATGATTATTGTTTATAAATACAAGTGATCATGGTTAATTAATACAGAAAGAATAGTCAATGGCCTCATTCAGTATACTCGGGCCATACGAAGCACATCTGTCAGAGATTGGGAAGGAGGTTTCATCACTAGGCTTTTCTCTGGACCAAGCCCAAGCCAAACTCTAACATGTGAAGCTTGAACAAAATCGCCTATGGGAGAAGTTTAAGCTGATAGAAATCATCACTCGGGTAATGTTATCTGAGCCGCCCTAAGATTCTATCACCATATAACATCTTACACTGAGGTCCAATATAGGTGTTATAAGGGGCTATGTAACGAGACCTTAGTTACGTTGTGTAATCCTTTTTTATAAATAAAATTGTTATTTCTTATTATGTTAAAATTTCAAATTTCAAATGTCTGGATAAATGTAGTATTAAGTTCTATATTATTGATGAATTTTGGAAAAAGGGTATTTTAATTTTTTTGTATACTTTAAATAATTAATAATGTAAAATTATTTTCAAAAAATGGTCTTCTATAGTTGTGACCAGTAATAAATTTAGAGTCTAATAAGATCAAATTATTTTTTAGTGAATAATAAAGTATGAATAATAATATTACCCTTATGAATAGTAATATGACCAATGTAATACTAATATCACTTAATAAAGTATAAATATGATCTAGGCATCTTGAATGGTGAAGTGATATAATAGCATAAGTAAATAACTATTTCAGAAATTATTAGTTAAGTATCAGTATTTTTCAGGTAAATAGTGTTTTTACTTAAAAATTAAATACCTCATAATTAAAAAAATATTTTCATAAAATGGAGTTAATTTTTGAATTTAGAGCATTTATTTTAGGTTAGGGTGAATATATGATATTTTTATAAAATGTTTTGTTTTTTGGTGAATAGTAAAAACACAATTTTGAGTTTCGGTGTAATTAATGACATCATTAATGATGTAATCATTCTAGTCAACTTGTGAATAGTAATATATGTTAAGAGGTGTCCCATGAGGCCTATACCATGGGAAAATACCATGGGAAATCCCATGGTTTTGTAAATACCACCGATGAGGTGTCCCTTGGAAATTAATTAAATATTCCCTCACTTTTGCTATAAATACCAAGCCATTCCTTCATTTATTTCATTCCAAAATCCTTCTAAATGAAGCTCTGGTCTTTTTACCTTCCAAGTATTTCCCCCAAGGTGCCATCAAGCCCCCCAAGGTCCCAACCTTCTAGTTTTCGAAGTCACTCTTCAAGGTAAGGGAACCTTTCACCCTCCTCTTTTATGTCATGACTTCCTTTATGTTATGTATTCTAGTTTCCATTTCATTATGTGGGGGTATGTTATTTTATATCATTATTGCTTTCCATTTTATTTCCAAATTATTAGAGACCCTTTCCGCTCTCATTGACTGATTTTCAAGATTTTTAAGTGACACTGTTAGGCAGCCAAATTTTTCTTAAAAGAAATTGCATTTTCTCTTTTCTTTCAAGCTTCCCTTTCATGTGGTATGTTATTAAAATATCCACAACATAATCTAATTTCTATTTTATTCTGTCCCTATACTGTAAAATTATTCATTTATGGATGGGATACCCTTTTCCCCTCTTATTTTTTATTTTCTAAAACCATGTTATATAGTCGTTATGCTGCAGAAGTTTCATCTCAAAATTTATCTCTCTTTCTCTCAATAAATTATCTTATCTTATTTATTTGAATACCCAGACATATATCATTTCTATGGGTGTTTATAAATTCATAAAAATTATATTCTTGATTATGTAATTGACATACATATAACCATCATTACCTTCCATGGGTTATAAATGACATAATGATCATGTTTTTAAACACTTTTTAAAACGTCATGATGTTGATATGAAACCCATTTCTTTTATTAACTTTGGGTTATTTATGAAATTTATGATTACGATATATGTGAATAACATGAAAATAAATACATATTAAGGGTGCACCCATATAGCGTTCCAATGCATTGGGTAAAGAATTTAATCTATAGAGATGACAAGTTTCACGATACCTTGCCGAATAACTTTGGTAATTTTTATGACACCTTGGGGATGAAACTTGGTGATATGTTCATGAATATCTAAATTAAATATTGTAGCCACATATTAAAGTTATGGTACACGTTATTTTTATTATGATATACCTCTAATTACATTTCTCATATGTTTTCATCAAGTTCTTATTGATATCACAAGTAAACTGATTCCCTTGCTTTCCTTACTGAGCCTTCTACTCACCCTTTTCTTCGATGTATGTCTCGAGGTTATGAGATGCAGTAGTTGTACATAGGATGAACTTTTCAAGAGGATTTTAAAGGTGATTTAAAAGATTGTTTTAGGTTTTCATGTATTTTGTTCCTGATTTCCAAGTTACAAGACTTTAAAGGTCCTATGTTTGTAAAATGTAACGAAAAGTTATGTAATAAAAAGGCGGGATGACATAAGATGCTACAGTAGGAACAACATCCCCTAAAGTAGACTTTGAAGACCCTAGAAATGACAGAAAAGTGGTACCTCCCACCACTTACACAAAGTTCTGAGGTGGATCTTGCAAGTCAGCATTAATGACGTCAATCACAACCCCAGAATGATATCCCAAAGACGCTGTGATGGGCCCTAGTGGAGAAGCAACATAGGCACCATGAGCTGCACCAGAAGATTCCGAAGAGTGATGAACTCACTGAAGGCCCTGAAAAACCAAGTGAGAATCACCAACATTGAGATCGACATCTAATCTCTTCAACAGGATCACAGAGGAATCCACACGATGGACTGGATCTGGAAACATCACGAGGAGAAACCCTACTTTAGGGCATGCTGATAAAAGAAAATGGAGTGGAAACACCTACTTTAATCCCTTGAAATTTCATATTGAGGTGTTAATACAACACTAATACAATTTTAATCAATGTTGAAATCCTAAGAAACTTTATATTTGAATACTCAAAACACCCATTAAATACATTTAGAGTAGAAATATATAAGCCCGATATCCCATTGGTGGTCTAAAATAGAGGAAGGTTTACACCAACCTAAAATGAAAGAGTAAGCCTATAGATTAACCCGCATGTCCATTTACATGTATTCAAAAACTCAAAATAAGAACATTTAAAAAATAATCATCTATATTCATTAAAAATAAGATTATCCCTCATATTAGACCACCTTTATAGCTCTATGAGAGATCCTGTCATCGATAATTAATAAAGAGGGAAGATTTTACCATACCTATATCATCAAAAACAACATCTACATGAACACTATTTATATACATATATAAAGTGAGTTCACTTAGTGGGATTTCTATAAATTTTTTTATATTAAATATAAAGGAAATACTTTCAAAAGAAAGTAAACAATTTTACTCCATAACAAATTTTTATGTTTTAATAAGAATAAACCAAGAAGTAATTCAAACTCTATTCTTTTATATATTTCATATAACAGTTTAAATATCAAAGGAAATTACCTTAAGTCAATAATTTAAAATTTAATGTGAAGTATAGAACTCGTATGGGCATATCTTTCTAGTGATGATAATAAAAATCCATTCTAACTGTTTTTCACAAGGTGGATCAAAATATTTTCACACCATTAATATATAGTATGCCACACTTAAGTCATATATATTTGAATCAAATGAGGACAATCTTAAGAAAAAATCTCATACCTTATAATGGTGAGGGTTCAGTTGGGAGCAATAATGACAGGGAGGGAGCAACGACGATAGTGACGGAAGGGAGTGACGATGAAGACAACATCAAGGGTATGGTTGGGAGTGACGATGTTAGGGAGGGAGCAATGATGACAGTGACAAAAGCGATTGGTGGGGATGACAATGGAGATGACGACAATGACGATGATGGCGAAGGTGAAGGTAGAGGAGCGATGGTAGGGAGCGATAACAGGGAGTAATGGAAGAGAGAGCGGTGGTGGCAGCACTACTATTCCACAAAAGCTTGAAGGTGTGAGGAGGGAGAATCTGTTAGGGTTCATTTTATAAGAATGTGCAACACTTTTATCAGTGCTTTCAAAACATCACTAACAAAGGGAATCGTTATGAGTGCAAAAAAAAGCACTGATAAAGATCTAAATAAATAAATATATTAATTATTTAAATATATTTATTATAATTATTTAAATATATTTATATAATTATATATATTTATTTCATTATATATATTTATAAAATTATAAAATTATAAATATATTTATTATTTAAATATATTTATTATTATTTTATAAATATTTTCATATAATTATAAATATATTTAGATGATTATAGATATATATTTATTAATATTAAAATATATTTATAAAACTATATTAAATATATTTGTTGTAATTTTATAATTATTTATATATTTATTTATTTCCAATTATAATTATAAATAAAAATATTTAAAAATATTTCCATATAATTATAAATATATTTATATAATAATATTTTATGGCCCACACTTGGGTATATTTATATAATTACATATACCTATATCAATATATATATAAATATATATAATTATAAATAAAATAACTATATTTATTATTTAAATATATTTATTATAATTTTACAATTACTTAAATAAATAAATAAATATTTATTATTATAATTATAACTAAATATATTTAAAAGTATTTATATATAATTATATAAATATAAATATAATAAATATATTTATTATAATTTTATAATTATTTAAATATGTATGTATTTATTTATATTTAAAATTATATCTAAATATATTTAAAAAATATTTATATTTAATAATAAATATATTTATATAAATAAATAAATTTATTAATATATAATTAAAAATATAATAAATATATTTGTTATAATTTTATAATTATTTAAATAAATATATATATTTTTATAATTATAACTATAAATTAATAAATAAATATTTATATTTATAAAATTATAATAAATATATTTATAATTTATAATTATATATAATAAATATATTCATTATAATTTTATAATTATTTAAATATAAATGTATATATTTATAATTATAATTATAAATATTTGTATATATTTATAATTATAATTATAAATATTTGTATATATTTATAAATATATTTATATAATTATATATATTTATAAAATTATAAATATAGTTAATATATTTTTTATAATTTTACAATTATTTAAATATATAATTTATTTATAATTATAATTATAAATAAATATATTTATAAGTATTTGTATATAATTATATATATATATATAATTTAATATATAAATATATATATTTATAAAATTATAATAAATGTATTTTTTGAAATTTTATAGTCATTTAAATATATATAGTTATAATTATTATTAAAAATAAATATATTTAAAAAATCTTATATATAATTAAAAATTTATAATTACAAATATAATAAATATATTTATTGTAATTTTATAAGTATTTATGAGAACATAATAAATTCATGGGTATAACATGAATGAATCATGCCTAGTAAAGTATAAATAATAAAAAACGAGTCATCACATAAATGGAAAAACATGAATAATAAGGGTGGTAATGTATAAATAAACATTCATGAGTCATGAATACATAACATATGCATGCGTCACCATAATATAAGTAATCTTTACATTTGGAACATAGCAACCCATAATGTCCACAAATAAAATTGTGATCATATAGCATCAATTATACTCATGCATCAATATATGAATATAAATAACACCAATCATGTCCCTGAAGAGCACCATAATTTCATGATATATATATATATATATATTTGACCAAATTTATTGGAGACATATTTATTTAAATATATATTTATTTAGTTATAATTATAATTATAAATAAATTTATCTAAAAAGTATTTATATATAATTATAAATATAATAAAGATAATAATTATTTTTAAAAAATTATTATAATTTTATAATTATTTAAATAAATAAATAAATATATATATATTTATAATCTTATAAATATTTTTAAAAAAACATTATATGTATATTTGAATTATTTAAAAATATATATTAATATATGATATTTATGTTAATTATAAACATTTGTTTTTTAATTAATTCATATAAATAAACATTATTTTTGAATATAAATATAATAATTATATATATTAATAATATTTTTTATTAAAAACTTTTATCATTTCTTAGAATAGCGCTGATAAATCTATCTTTTATCAGTGCTAAAAAAAGTGTTGATATAGGATACGCCTTTATCAACACTTGTTTTAACATTGATAAATGTTACCTTTATCAGCGATTTCAGCTAGCACTAATAAAGGTGAGACTTTCTTCTTAGCACTGATAAAACCCGACACTTCCCTTGCGTCGATTTGTGGTAGAGTTTGAGATTTGGGTCATGGATCTTTTGTGATCTGACTTTTTTGAACTTGATGAGCCATATATGAAGTCATCCATAACTTTCAATAAAGATATCCAAAAAGGTTAAGACAATGTTAATCTATAAGAGGCTACTTATTTGACTTTGATTTTCAATAACACTCTTACAAGTCACTTTGTATAGAGAACATGAAGAAACATAGACATTCAAGAGGAGAGAAAAAAAATCTAAATATGTTTTAAATTACATTCCAAATTCACCTCTTCAATGTATAGGTTTCAGGGCACTTCATGCTGGATAAACTAACTCATGTTTCCACTATAAGACTCAAGATAAAGTAGGAATCTTACAAGATACGTACTAATAAAACAAAAAATAAAATAAAAGTGAAATCAAACGATGAAGAAAAAAAATTGTTAAACTTTCATTGCACAACACATACCTAAAATATAAAAAAGATAATGTTCATATGTCTGATTTGATCCCATTCTTCATGAAATATATGACATGTGTCTAGATATGTGCCTAGAAACCTTCCAAGTCATATAAAGCATCAATCATAGCATCCTCAGTCCAGTTCACCTCCACCATGACCAAACCAAGTATCTCATACCACAGACACACCTCCCCATACACCAAAGACTGCCGATCAACAACGAGGGTCTACGTATATCATGGGTAAGATACACCCTCTTTGGTATAGATAAATAAACCATAGTGGAAGCAATAATAGTCAATTATCATCCTAATAAAATAGATAAAAGCAGACATCATAGCTAAATGCCACCAATATGTAAATAATGTAACAACCCTGATCCCAAAAACTCAGAATCAATGATTATTTTATTACATTGGCATAAGATATAAAAAATCTCATCCATAAGGACCAATCAATTTAGAAGTCTTGAAGAACCAGATATATACATGATACCCATTTTACATTGAAAATAAAACAAAAAACAAAACAAAAGAAAATATTCAGCATCCTTGAAAATCATTTAAAGATTTATTCTTCATATCCTAGGGAAAGGAAACAAAATTAGGGTGATCTCAAATGCTCTTTAGGGGTTACGTACAATGGATGCTATCATGAGTAAATAAAGCATAATCCACGTGACAATGTAAATAACTGAAAACATAGGCCATTTAATCAAAAAATTGACAATGAAATGCATCCATAGATAAATCAATACAATAATCTCAGTAATAATAATAAATGAATTATCAATAAAGGAAA
Organism: Viscum album; assembly: GCA_963277665.1. Lineage (NCBI taxonomy): Eukaryota > Viridiplantae > Streptophyta > Magnoliopsida > Santalales > Viscaceae > Viscum > Viscum album. The sequence goes on from OY728162.1 coordinate 818,626,043, forward strand.
TTCATAATATTGGACTTCATGATATTAGACATCAGGATATCTTTAACATCAATACCTTGAACCAAGACAATTTAAAACTATGGAAAAAACCAATTTAATTTGGCCAACTTATTTGTATCATGAGACATGTCGATGCATCCATATGATATATAATTATGGTCCCCACCCATCAATGCATGTCCAATTCATTCCTTATATATTTAATAATCAATTTAATTCATAAATAATATGCCTTATCAACAAATTTATGTATTGAGTAAAGAATACTGATTAAAAATAATTCCCTAATAAATCAAATAATCCAAGAGTAAAATACTATATATAGAAATTGTATACGGTTTAGGAAAAAATCATATCCATGAAACACATAATACAAATATTTAAGAGAAATTTAATTTTCAATGAAAAATAAAATTAAAAAAGTGAATATTTCAAGAGAAATTAAATGACCACAAAATAAATGAAAGTTGAATTTCAAATTCATTAGAAATATATGATTTTTAGTAAAACAAAATATTTTGGAAAATGTAAGTGAAATATTAAAATAAAATTTCATTTAATGGGTTTCTTTGAAAAACTATAGAAAATTTGTAAGAGATTCTAAATAGAATAAAATAGTTATGGTGGTGAGGAAGTCTATTAACATTGTATACATTAAAAAAACATTCCTTTTGACTATTGTAAAAAGAGTTGAAAATGAACTTTTTAAAAACATTATAAATATTACTTTAAATCCTATTAAAGGATTAATTATGTCCTTAATACATTATTTTAGTAAATAAAAGGACTTTTGATAAACAATTTTGAAAAATATGGAAATGGAATAAAAATATACTCAATCAAAAAAAGAAATAAGATTAGATTTTCCTTCAAAAATTTATCTTGAAATAGTAACATGAATTAAATCATTAATAATCATGAATAAATAGATATTCAAGTTAAATATTTCAAAGGGATAATATATACACCACATAAAATTAAATAGCTGCATAATTCCAAATACATCTCAATGGAGTGGGAATTGAGATAAAATCTCTTACCTCAAACATCTATTTAGACAGACATGATTTAACATCCTATATAATCACTTTAGACATTTTATTAATTTATAAAAAAATATTCATATTTATAATATCATTTATGATCCTCTTATAACATCTCATCACTCTTTCATTAATAATATTTTATTATTACCCTTATTTCAGGGGTTAACTACTAAGTTTTCCCATATATGTTTTATCACAAAAATTATGATTCTTTTGCATAATATATAAGTAGAAAATAAATATAATGACATTAATGTTATAAATATAATATTTATTCATTATATACATTTTTAGAACCATTCTTGGACATGGAAAATGAATCACATCTCTTCGTGGAGATGGTAGGTTATTCGTACGCACGAGCACCATTATTATTTATTTAATGGGTGAAAGGGTAAACAATTGTGTGATATATTAATTTCAAAGGATAATTTTCAAGTAATATATATCTTATATATTCATTATTTCCATTATTATGACTATCCATGTGATTCTATGATGGAAAACAAATTACATTTTTTCGCGAGGCGGTCGTTCGCTGTACACATGAGTGATGATTTTGTTTCCTATTTGATAAAGAAGGAGATGGATAAATATTATTCCATAAATATAATAATATCTCTTTATATGGTATATACTAATGTTACTATATTTAATTTTTAAGTAATAATTGAATGTGTTAAAATAATAACTAAAATGAAAGATCTTGGCAAATATGATTACCTTTGTTTAGAAGAACCTCCTTTGGATCTCTTATTAAGGACCTTAGGGTTGGTATTTTGGGAATAAACCCAACTCTAGAATGTGGATAAGGATATTGGGGAGAGATTTTGGTAGGGTTTTTTGAGTTAAAATGGTCTTGATGTGTTGAGAGGAGAAGAGGGGGTGGGTGTCCTTTTATAAGTGGGGAAGATGACACACTTGGAATTTTTAAAAAGAATAAAATATATTAATGTATTAATCTAGAAAAATAGATTCAAAATGGGAAATTTATAAATCTTAGATGATACAGTCTTGAAATATGTCTTTAAAATAAAAATTAGATAATTTTTTAGGTTATTTTAACACTTATCTCATTAGTTTAACCCCCGATAAACCAATTTTAACATTAGTTGTACCAACAAATTTTTACTATTTTCACTATTAATTATGGAAAAAAATTAAGTTAAACTTATTAAATAATATTAATTATTATGATTCTAAAATATGTAATCCATTTTATAAAATTCAACTCATATAATTTGTAGAATTTAATTTAAAATTAAACCTAAAAAACACGATGAAACACAGTTTTTTAGAAAAATGTATTTGTAAGTATACAATTTATTTATTCCAAATTCAAGTATAAAATTAATTAAAAATACCATAATTATATTATAAATAATATAATTGAATAAAATTTACTTTTAAACCATTTTAAATTAAAATGAGATAGTAAATTCTTCAAATGAAAATTCAGTTTTCAATAAAAATCATTATTTTCACTGTTCATTAAAAAAATGAAACTTTTTAGAAAAATACCAAATATTAACACTAAGATAACTTTTACATGATTAATTTAAAAAATAATTTCATTTTGTAAAATGAAAACTCTATAACTTAGAAATACATATTTTAAATAAAATCATATAATTCAAGAAAATCCAATTTGGTTAAATATAAATCATTTTCCTTTTGATTGAAAATTTTCCTAATATTTTTATAATGAATTTAAATATGTAAAATATTATTAATGAATATTTGTAATAAGTGAAAATATTATTCTAACATTACATAGGATGCTACATTCTTCCCTACGACAAAAATTTCTTCCTTGAAATTTCATGGATATTACATTCTAAACAAATGAGGGTGGTTCTTCTTCATAACATCCTCAAGTTCCCACATTGATTACTATATTTTATGATTTCTATAAAGTAACTTTAACAGTCAATTCATCCAATTCTTCAACACTTTCTCTCTAGTGTGCAAAATATTTATAGGCTCTTCATAGTAAGATATATCAAGTTCCAGTTCTATTTATTCAATAGTGAGCATATGTGATGGGTCTGACATATACTTCCTTAATAGAGAAATATGAAACACATTATGTACTTTATAGAGGATTGGTGGAACTAAAATTATTAATCCACAACTCTAATTCTTTCTATGATTTGAAAAGGCCAGATTTTCTTGGTGCTCAGTTACCCTTTCTTACTAAACCTTATAACACCCTTCGATGGAGATAATTTCATGAAAAAACGTTCTACCACTTGAAATTACAAATATTTCTTTTGGTTATTAACATAACTATTTTTCCTACTTTGATTTTATCTAATATGAGTCTAAATAGTCTTTAATTTTTTTTGTTATCTCCTTAACATGTTCTGATCCTACAAGCTTCCTTTCACCAACTTCATCCCAACAAGTTGGAGTTTGACATATCTTGCCATATAATGATTCATATGATGCCATTTGAATATTTAAATTGAATCTATTATTATAGAAAAAATATGCCGAAGTTAAATATTTATCCCACATACCTAAAAATTCAATTGAGCATGACTCAACATGTCTTCAGATGTTTGAATAGTCCTTTTATACCACTAGTACAAAAGTATGTTTTTTACGTCGGTTTTTATGTTTATGTAGGATCAAAATAATAATGTAGATTCCCAATATACAAGAGGGGGGGGGGTGAATTGTATACTTAAAGAAAAATTCATTTGGAACCTTAAAAGTTAAGTTTAACAAGGTTAAACAAACATTTACAAGACCTCTTAAAGAAACCTTTTCTATTTTCTGAAAAGATAGATTCTACCTTAAAGAGTATAGAATCTATAATTTAATCAGAGTAACAGAATTAAAAAGTATAACAAATCTATACTTTATAACTTTAACAAAGTTACAAATACAACGGAATTAAAACAACTTGAAATATGAATTAAGTAACAATAGGATTCTTTTAACCCAAAGAGAAGGGTATCCAACAAACTTGGATAAAGGTCTCTTGATTTATACTTTCAAGAAATTCTGTCTTACCCAAACCCAGGTAATCCCCCAATTCAAAGATCGGTATCTATCTTGCTATCCTCACAATCCCTCAATTTAGAAGGAAATCAGAACCTCTGTCTTCCAAACCCGAAATCCCATGATCATCACGATCAGATTCTACACAAAGAAAGTCTGAACAAGTTGTTCATGCTTGAACAAGTTGTCCATGACATCTGCATGAAGCACTGAGAGTTGTAAGAGTCTCTCTCTAGAAATCACTTCACAAGCTTGTTCAATATCAAGTTCAATCGAAGTCGATGTTTTTTTCTCATTCAAATGAGATTGTATTTATAGGAAAAACTTCCCAATGGTTGGATCCTCTCCAATGGTCATATTTTCCTTAAATTTCAGAGGGACCTGGACACGTGGAAAAGATAAAACAGTTAGTTTGTAAAAGATTTAAAACATCGTTTCAAGTAACAGAAACGATGTTAAGTTAAAGATAAAAGATAAGTATAAGAAGTATTTGAATCTGATAATATTTGAATGGTACATTTTGAAACTCTAACATTATCAAGAAAATAGATTCTTAAGAAAAATATTATCAAGAAAACGGATTCATAAGGGAAAGTTAATCGGATTGAGAAACTAGTATTGCATTTGTTCTGGAATAAGAATCATAGAATCAGAGTCACTTATACACCGTATTCAGTATCATGAAGAGGATATCATATATATACACTGGAATCAGTATTGTAAAGGTTGATATCATATATACACTGCAATCGGTATTGTAAAGTCCAATATCATATATACACCAGAATCAGTATTGTAAAGGTCGGTATCATATATACACCAGTATCGGTGTTGTAAAGGTCAGTATCATATATACACCGGAATTGGTATTGTAAAGGTCGGTATCATATATACACTGAAATACGAATCATAAAAACTACATCATATATACACCGTAATCAGAATCATAAGACTGAATCACATATCGTAATGATATATCGGTAAGTATAACAGAATGGAAAAAATGTAATGATAGATCTATAAGTATAACAGAATGGAAAATAATAATGACAGATCTCTAAGTATAATAGAATGGGAAATCGTAATGACAGATCTTTAAGTATAATATAATGGAAAATCATAATGACAGATCTATAATTATAACAGAATGGAAGAAAATCAGAATGAAAAATATCGGAATGACTATTTTAGAACTTAAAAACAGAACTTAAGAAAATAATCAGAACATTAGAAAAAGTGTTTGTAATTTTCAAAACATAAAACATAAGGAATGGATAAGTCATAATATGTCCTTATTGACTAAAAAATCTCCCTCTTTTTAGAAAGCACAAACAACTTTGCTAAGGAATAATATATTGACTTAGATAAACAAGTATAAAAAAAACTTATCTCCCCTTTTGAAAGAAAAAAAATAATGAATACGACTAACTCCTCCTTAGGTTTAGTTTCCCAAGGATGGTATTCTTAGACCCTTAGCATCTGATTTTCTTTATTAAGGAAACATCTCCCCCTTAGATAAAAAAACTCCCCCTTACTTGGACATTATCTTTTCTTTCCAAACTCCTCCTTAATAGATTCTCCTCCTTTGAGATCTTCATTAAATTCTTCCTTTAAATAAATTCTCCCCCTTTGTGATTTTCAAAAAGTGGGAAAAGGAATGGAGAAATATAAGATGTACCTATAAGGTTAAGAAGCATACATTCGAAAATAAATGAAAGATATGCAAGAAACTTCTTAAGAAAATTTTAGAAATCAGGTTTATATTACAAAACAACATCAGAATGAAAAAAATCATCCATCCTTCTTCTTCTCAAACAACATCATCTTTATAAATGATTTATGATTCTTTACTTCCTTATGATCATCTTTGAACTTCTTCAGCAATATCTCCTAATCTTGGTTCTTCTTTTCTAAATCCAAAATCCTTTCTTCTTGAGAATCCACCTTTCTCTCTAATTCGGCTCTGAATTCCTTCTCACTGCTAACAGAATGGGAAATGGAATTGAGTTGACTATATTTCTTAGAAATTGATGCCTTGACCTTTTTGAACTCAGTTTCACAAGTATTGAAATCTTCGTTTGTTGAATCCTTGAATTCACCAAATAGCCTTAGCTCTTCATTGATGGTTTTTGTGCAGTTAAAGACTTTCTTACAAGTCACCTTCTAAGAATTGTAATCTATCAAAAGATTACTAAATTCTGCTTCTTGCTTGACAACCATGTCTATAAGAATATTGGTCAATTCCATATTTTGATTCAGGGTTTTTTGCATCATTTGACTTCGAACATCTATTTTTGAAAGAACTATAATGGTGCTGAACAACATCCTTAGAGATAGCTTGACAAAATCATGTTCAACAGATGAAGAGGACTCGGATCCTGAAACATATTTTCCTTTATCAACTCCTCTTAGTGTTGAAGAAGCTGGTTTCTCTAATCTCTTGGAAGACTTATGATGTGTTTCTTTTTCAGATGAGGAAACCATGACACTCTTTCCTTTGAGACTATTTCGAATTGGAGATTGTTCATTTGAAACATGAATAACATTTATATCTCCCTATTCATCTTCTTTCTCTAGAAACTCTATTTCTTCACCACCTTGATTATCATCTTCTTCTTCCTCTTCTTCTTCCACTTCAGTTTCTACTTGTTCTTATTCTTCAACTTCAATTTCTTCCTCAATTTCTACTTCTTCCTCAATTTCTTCTTCAACTAGTTCTTTAATATGTTCTTCTGAAACCAATTTAGATACTGAACTCAAAGGAGTTCCAACGTAGTCTTCCACTTCCCTTAAAACATAATCATCATCAACTTGGACTATCTGATCTTATATATTTCTTGAACAGTTTCTGCCAAAGATAGAAATTTATTAGCTTTCTGAATTTTCGGAGTCATAACCAGATTATTATGAACAAATTGAGGTTCCAGTACTTCTTGAGATTTATTTTATATAGATTTCAGAAGGGACTGACAAAATTAAGCTTCTGAGGATTTATTCTTCAAAAACTTCTCTTTCTTTTCTTTCTCTAGGTTTTCTGCTTGATAGATTTTTAAGGCCTTAGCCTCCACCAGATTCAAACCAAAAGAATGATCTCATTCCTTTCTGGTGGTTCCCATTTCTCTTCACCTTACAACTGTTTCATCTGAATAATCTTTCGGTTTCTTTGCTGGAGGAGGTACTGATACCGAGATTTTAGAAACTGGTGCTGGCAAGCTTGGTTCACCAAGTTTCCTTTTCTTAGGAATCCTGAAATGCATCGAGACAGAACGACATGGGACATTCAGCTCTTGAATACATAGAAAAATTATCCTGGAGGTATTTGCTGGGTAAATGAGGATCTGAGATCTTATAGTTTCGCCTTTAATTGCTTAGAAGGTGAGAAAGATATACTTTACCAAGCTGATCTTTCTTAGGATGACAAGAAAATCTAAGAGAAAGATATCACAAATCTTCAAAGAATCCATATCTACCATTCTTGGAATAAAAAATCCTTGTATCCAAAGAGATACCATCTTGAGATTTTTTGAAAAATTTGTGATCTTTTGATTCTTAACAAATTTAATACCAAGTAAATCTAGAGCCTCAGCTTTCTCAAAATAGACTTCCATGTCAGGAAGTTTTTGGGAGCAAAGAATAGCATCCCCTTTATACGGTATGTTGAGAACATTTGTTGCCTTCTTGTAAAGAACCATATATGACTTATCATAAAATTTGAACTTTAACATAGCCTTCCCATCCTTTTGAAAGAAACAAAAACAGATTCATACAATTGAATAAGACGGTCAGGATAAACCAGATCCTGATATTTTTCCTTTTCCACATAGACATTTTCCCATCCATTAAATCTTATCACCTTAGAAATGAGGGAGTCATATTTTTCAAAGAAGTTAGGGCAAACCAACCTTTCTCTAATGATTGACCAGTCCTTGATTGCATTTCTGACCGACATCTGATCTGCTAAGGATTCCGGAGTCATTCGGGAGTAAGAGAAGCAAAGTAATCGGAACGAGAACTTTGATGGCAATAAATCTTCACTACTGAAATCATTAAGAATGATTCAAGACTTGAAAAAGAGGTACCCTTTATATAGGCAAAGTTATGACTTTCCAACTTCCATAAGATGATCAAATGGTTGGGAATAATATGATCTTATCTGACAGTTGAGGATGATTATAGAAAATGTGAATTCTGATATTTTTAAGTAAGGTAAACCATAATTTAAGAAATTTTGAAATACCAACAACTAAAACATAAGATAAAGAAAATAAAGAGTAAGAAAGTGCACCTTTTTAAATACTCTAAGGAGTTTGTAAATATTATATTATTTTTCTTGGATGTTTTATATTCCGGGTTTTTCAGTTCTGAAAGTTTTAAATTTGAAATTTTCACATTCAAAATTTTCAAATCCGAAATTTTCAAATCCGAAATTTTCAAATACGAAACATTCATATCCAAAATTTTAAAAAAATATAATGAAAAAAATCTTAAGGGGAAAAAAATGTTAAAGAAAGAATAAAATGGTAATACAGACAATCATATGTACTCCCCCTGAAATAAGGAGTAGTTTAATGTCAGGAGATGATTTAAACAAGAAGTAGATATGAATGATTATCTAACAGAAATAATTCCTAGCTTCTGTTTAATGTATTCAAATCTATCGAAAGGTAAAGGTTTTGTAAAAATATCCGCAAGTTGCTCTTGTGTTCCATTGAATTGAAGAATAATATCTCTTTTAAGTGTGTAATACCTAATAAGGTGATGTATAATATCTATGTGCTTTGTGTAACACCCCAAGCTTCCACGGTACGCTTCTCTTTGAATAATACAGTAGCGTGTGTTGTATGCAACTTTGAGTTCTAACACACACCACAACCAATCAAACTAGCCGTTATGAATAGTAATACACACTTTTTGAAATTTTATAAATTTTATCTTTCAAAATTGAATTAATTTTTGAATTTGAAATATTGAAATTAACTTAGGGTGAATTTTTGGGGTTTTTCTGATAAATTTCATATTTAGAGAATAGTAAAAAATACTGTATTTTAACTGAATCAACTTTTTTAATAAAAATAATTTATAGTGTTCAAATATACATTTTAATGGTTTTGAAGTATAAATAGATTATATTTTTACCATTTAATCCAATTCTGGTTATTGTAAGTAATTTTACATTGAAATTGGACATAAACAAGTGTCAATCTTTTGATAGTTTTTATTTCTTAAAAATTTGCCTTTTGGTTTTGACAATGAGAATTAATTTTAAATTAATAAATGAAACTTCTATGTTTTTAATTTGGTAAAATAGACATCATTTTTGGATTCTAAAAATCAAAATTATCCTAGGGTGAATTTTTGGTATTTTTCTGAAAACATTCAATTTTTGATGAATAGTCAAAAACACTAAGTTATTGTTTAAAACGGGCTTTTCTTTAAATAATAATTTATTTTATTTAAATTTATTTTAGGTAAAAATAGATACATAATACCTATATAAATTAAATTTAATTCAATGGAGTCATTTTATAATAATTTTAGATATATAATAATTTTATTGAAGTTTTTCACCGTCTTTTACCAACCTCTTAGGAGAATTTGTAAATTCACATAAAACATAATTTTACCGCTTCTGTGAGTTGAATTTCAAAAATATGAGAGACACGGTTAATATCAAGGAGTAAAATGTGATTCAATAAGATAAAAATAATTTTTGGTGAATAGTAACTTTTTACTTTTATTTACCACGGTTAAAAGTAAATAGGGTAATTAAGGGTAAAAATGATATTAATAATACCCTAAAAATGTCCTAATTCTATTGGACAATTGTAAATAGACCAAAAACAACCTTAGGAATAAAATATTATCATTTAGGTCCACTTGGATTAGATTAGGACATTTATTATTATTTAATTTAAAGAAGAGTTAAAAGAGTTAAAATCAATGTTTAATAACTAAAACATTTTTAATATAGGGTTATTAATAATATAAATTCGATTATAAATATTAATTATAAAGATAAAAAGATTTAATACATCATGGTATTTTATTTATATTTTTTAGACATTAAATAAATATATTTATTTATGACACAATGATGATGCAGTAATTACCTTATTCATAAAAGAATCAAATAAATTGTATTATAAATATTAAAATAAATATAATTTCAATGTTTTTATGAAATCCACGAATTTTCTAGGTGAATATGACATGATAGGGATGATCCAATGTATCTTGTTCTAATTTATCAAGTTGGGATGACTTTCAAAAAAAACAAAATACCAAATAGTGTCAAAATTGACATAAATTAATATTTAAAACAAATATTATATTATTAATTGATATTATATTCCTAAAAATCTAAGGTTCGTCCAAAATAATTCTATAATGATAGTTGTATCATTAATGGAACACTTGGGGGTATCTTGGAAGTATATAGTAAGTTTATTAACTATATAATATAAAAATACAAAGTGACATGGTAAATGTCAAACTAATTAACTAAGAGTTAAAACTAAAAGATAAGGTTAATATAATGATCCAAACCTGTATAAAATCTATTGGTTGAAATTATTTAGATCCATCCCAACCTTATAATTTGAATAATCTACTTTGGAGCCATTAAAAACCTAATATGAATTTATTATAAATTAATACTTTATGTTTTTCTTAAAGAGCCCCTCCCCCACCTTATAAAAGGACACCACTTCTATTCAATTATTCATACCTTCAAAGCCTTTTGTATCGGCCAAATTATACCCAAATACCCTCCCAAATACCCTTAATTAAACCTAGAGGACTTATGTTGTTCAGAAATCCAACTTAAGGATCCCTTTTGATCGAATCAAAAGGAAGAACCCGAAGAAGAGGTAATAATTTCACCACCCTCTTTTAAGTTCTTTTCTTCTTCCACTTCTTCGTTCTTTGTTATTTACATTATAAAATAATAACTCCAGTATCTTCTATATACTGTGATTTTATTTTAAATATGGCACAATTCATTATTCTATCCATATTATAAATGATAATGTCACCATGCATGCGTACGTACGGCTTACCATCTCCACGCCGTGGTGTAATTTGTTATTCAATACTATGTTATTTGGATGGATATAATGACGAGTAATATGTATTTAAATAATGAAAATAACATGATAATGTCTCTGTAAAATTAATATAGCATCCAATTCCACACCTTTAAGTAAATGATATTGTCGCTCGTGCGTACGTACGGATTACCGTCTCCACGACGCGATGAGATTCATTTCCACGTTCACCATTCATCGACAATTATAAAAATATATATATTACTAATAAGTATGTAATATATGACATAATAATGTTACTAGATATATATATATATATATATGTACTTACATATATCTTATTCACTTAGTTCCGTTCAACACGATATGATAACAGAAACAAGGTTTATGCGTACGTACGGACTACCGTCTCCATAAACGGTGTTTTTCATTTCATATATATGTCTATTATACATATTTATATTCTATATATATATATGATATATAAATCAGGTTTTATATTCTGGAAGTATTTAAATCTTGGTCTAAGTGATACAATCAAGAGTAACAAGTTAAAACACGTACGATAAAGAAAATGATTATTACCCGAAATGTTAATTTAACATGGAAATTATTGTTAAATGGGTAGTATAAAGTCATAAATGAATCATGTATGATTTGATAAATATTAATATGGTTCTGGTATAATTTAATAACATACTTAGATCTTCATACAAGAGGTTAAACGTACCCTCGACCAAAGGAAAGTGCAAGGTACGAGTTAATTCCTCAATCTCATTATTATCCAAGATTGTTTATGTATACGTATTTACTGGGACATTTTTATCATCCATGTCCATTTTTTATAAAAATGATTTCAAAATGAATATTTTAAGGATTTTTTAAAGGAACTCTTTATCAAGATCATAATTTTAAATGTTTATCTTTCTAAATCTTTTTAATTAATGTCCATGCTTTCAAAATGATTTTAAGGATTTATTTATATGGACATGAATGTTTTGAAATGATAATTCTTTTCAAAAGTTTCAAAGTGTTATGGGACACTTTGATTCAAAAATATCTTTTAAATTACTTCCTTTATAAATGTTTTACTTTTAAATGATTTTACAAAAAGGATATTTCCCTCAAAAAGTTTTACTCATCATTTTCAACTATGTATACATCCTTTATTGGATATTATTTTTGATTGAGGTTGATTTATTATAATAAAATCTTACAGGTTGTATTGAATGAGTTATGATATGTTTGACTATGGATGTTCTATTCTTATACCATTCATGGTTTATGGTTAATGTAATGACATTTCTTATGATTGTTTTAATACGAATGTTTATGTTATGTTTCAAATTTTTCATATGAGGAATGAAATGGACTTAGTAAGTGAAGAGTGGAGCTTGCTATAGCTCCTCAATGCATTGGTACGTCTCACGAGACAAACTAGTGTCTTGGCACAAGGCCTTGACAAAAAATTTATTTGTAGTCTTGGCACGAGGCCTTGACTATGTGGTAATGATTTCTGATATTAGACATTCCCTCATTGTGAAATTAGTTATTACATGTGAGTATTCGACTAGTAGAATATGTATGTTCATGTTTATATGGTAATGTTTCATTTATTTTTACCATATTATGTTCAAGTTTATTTTTAAATGGATTTTTTATTACAAATATTGCCTTAAAAGTTTATAGCTTCCGCTAAATTATTTACCCTTACAGAGCATCTGAGCTCACCCCTTTCTTATGTTTTATTTTCCCAGGATTCCAAGAAGTGTATTATGATTGATATGCAGGGTTAAGCTAAAGGGAAAAATATAATTCTCAAAGAAATATCTATGCTATTTTTTATGTTTCAAATTGTAATGTAAAGTTAATATATGTAATCTATTTTCCAAGACTACTAAACTAATCGGTCCTTTGGGACTTGATTCCTTGTAATCGTGACAATGTATTAAAATAATGCACCAGCTCTGGGTAACTAGGGTTAGAGCATTACACTTTGCACGAGAGTGATGTGCATGGTTTTTACTTAGAGAAATGGCACTTGTGTTATCACACATTATTTGAGTTTTATTAAAACTCATTCCATAGTATGTGAGTTTGTGTTGCATCCACAACACTTGAGAAAAACAACTTCTAGCTGCTACAAATTGAGATTTAGCAGTGGAAAGTTCTACAAAATATTGTTTCTTGCAAGACCAAGAAACTAAGGAATATCCTAAGAAAGGACAAGTTCAGAATTTACTCTTTCTATCCATTTTACAACCACTAAAGTCAGCATTCAAAAAACTTTTATGTTCAAAAAAATTTCTAAAAGAATAAAATAGTCCCAAATCTAAAGTTCCCTTTAAATACTGAAAAATCCTTTTTACGGCCTTTAAATGAGATTGTTTAGGATTTTCTTGAAACCTTGCACATAAGCATACTGAGAACATTAAGTTAGGTTGACTAGCTGTTAAGTAATGTATGATTCTTATCAACCCTCTATATGATTTTTGATCTATAGGTTTCCCTGATTCATCAATATCAAGAGTATTAGAGGTTCCAATAGGAGTAATTATACTCCTAGTGTTTTCATACCCAATATTCTTTAGAAGATATTTGATATAATTATGTTGAGATATGTATGTTCCCTATAGTTTTTGAGAAATTTGAAAACAAAGGAAAAATGTTAACTCACCCATCATACTCATCTCAAACTCAGATTTCATAAGATTCACAAAGGAATCAGTTAAGGATTACTGAGTTGATCTGAATATGATGTCATCAACATAAATCTGAACAATAAAAACATATTTATTATTTTTCTTAATAAAAAGGGTTGGATCAGAAGTTTCCTTAACATAGTTATTTTTAAGCAAAAATCTTGAAAGTATATCATACCAAGCTTAAGGGGCTTGTTTAAGTCCATATAAAGATTTGGTAAGTTTATAAATGTAATTAGGATATTTTGTATCTTCAAATCCAGGGGGCTGATCTACATAGACTTCCTCCTATACATAACTGTTAATAAAATCACACTTAACATCCATTTGATAGAGTTTAAAATTAAAGAATGCTGCAAAGGATAGAAGAATATGAATAGATTCAAGTCTTACTACAAAAGCATAGGTTTCTTCATAGACTATTCCTTCTTGTTAGTTATAGCCTTTGGAAACTAATCTTTCTTTATTTCTAACAATAACCCCATTTTCATCACATTTGTTTCTAAAAACCCATTTTACTCCAATAACAGATGTTTCCTTAGGTTTTTTAACCAAGGTCCAGACTTGACTCCTTACTAATTCATTGATTTCATCTTACATATCCTTAATCAAATCTTCATCACCCAAGGATTCTTCTAGATTCTTTGGTTCAAATTGGGATAGAAATTAAACGTGTTCAACTTCATTCCTTAAAGAAATTATATTTCTTACTAGTTTATTAACATTTCCAATGATATTATCACTGGGATGATTCCAAATTAACAATTGGCTTGGATTTTTAAAAATATTTCTTATCAATATAGGTTAGAAAATCTTCAGGTGTAAATGTTTCAGAAACACTTTCATGAACATTACTATTGTCTGAAAGATCTTCTATCAAAGGTTGGTAATCAATTTTGTAAAACATATCCAGAAAAGATTCAGGTTGTTTGAAAACAAAAGGATTATTTTCATCAAAATTAACATGTACTGTTTCTTCCACAGTGCAAGTGCTTTTATTAAAAACTCTATATTCCTTAGTGTTAGTAGAGTAACCTAAGAAAATTACTTCATCGTATTTGGGTGAAAATTTATGTAAGTTATCATTGGTATTCAATATAAATACTTTGAAACCAAAAACTTTGAAGTAAGAAACTTTTGGTTTTCGGCTAGTCCACAACTCATTAGGTGTTTTATTAATAAATGGTCTTATTAAAACTCGATTTATAGTATAACAAACAATACTTATAGCTTCATCCCAAAAATGTTTTTTTATAGAATATTCACTCAACATGGTTCTTATCATTTCTTGAAGAATGTTATTTCTTCTTTCGACAACACCATTTTGTTGAGGAGTTCTTGGAGATCAGAAGTTGTGATTAATACCTTTTTTACTACAAAAAGTTTCAAAATCAGAATTTTCAAATTCACTACCATGATCACTATGAATAGTTATCAAGAATAGGTTTTTCTCATTTTTAACTTGAGCTCTAAAATTTTTAAAATAAGTAAAAGCTTTAGATTTCTTAGCGAGAAAATAGACCCAGGTAAATCTAGTGTAGTCATCAACTAGGAAAAACACATAGTATTTTCCTCCAATACTTCCTGTTTGTGTTGGATCAAATAAATCCATGTGCACTAACTGTAAGGCATTAGAAGTTTTAACTTCAGTTATAGACATAAATCTAGATTTATGTTGCTTTCCACATTGACAAGAATCAAAGACTTTTGAAGAATCAAACTTATGTTCCGGTAGGTCCTGAACAAGTTTTTTCTTAGAAAGTTTACTAAGATTCCTTAAATTATTGTGTCCTAGTATCCTATTCCAAAGACATGATTGATCTTCAAATTCACTAAGGCATGGTAGATCTTGACTTCTAGGGTATTCTAGGTTTAAGGTGTACACATTCTCATGCCGAAGGGTAGAGATAATAAACTCATCCTTGGAATTGTGAACTGAACATCTATCATTTCTAAAATTTACAAGGTAGCTTTCATCAAATAATTGGATTATGCTAATGAGATTGTGCCTGAGGAATTTTACAAAAATAACATTTGAAATAATAGATTTACCAAGAAGAATAATGTTACCTATACCGAAAATTTCTCCTTGAGAATTATCACCAAAAGTTACCTTTCCACCTTTAGGTTTTATAATATTCTTGAAATATTCTTTGTTACCAGTCATGTTTCAGGAACATCCACTATTCATGTACTATAGGTTGTTGGTACTCCCTTCATTATCCTGAAAAATAAAGAGTTAGGTTTACAAAATCCAAACTTTCTTGGATCCAGGATTGTTAGATAATAAAAGTTTGGGCAACCAAATTTGTTTAGAAAAACAATCTTTATAAAATACAAGATATTGCACTTTATTAAAAGAATAGTTTTTCTTCCAATGCCCACCACTTTGGAATTTAGTACAAAAAGGGGCTCTATAAGGAACAAAATAATTATTTTTAAAAATAGATTTTTCATGAGAATAACCTGAACCCTGATTATTACCATGAGGTCGGATATGAGAATACATATTGTCAAAAGTTTCTTTACCAGAAGTAAAATTTGCACGAAGTTTCTTCAAATAAAATATTTCAAATTTTAGTTTTAGGACTAAATTCTTATCCTCAAGAATAATAAATTTAGAGTTAAGTTTATTCTTTAAAACATATTTTTAATATCCTTAGAATGTTTATCCTTCTCAGAATTAACTTTCTCAAGTTTCTTATAAAGATTTTTTAAAACAACATTTTTCTCATCAATATGTTTAGAAAGGTCTAAAATTTCTTTTGTTAAAATAGATTCTCTAGAGTTTTCTTTATCAAGTTTATTAGAAACTTTACAATTTTTATTTTCTAGCAACTTAGAAAATCTAGAAACTTACTCATAGGAAGGAAAATAATTATAATTATCTAATGAAGAAGATTCTTCATCTGAAGAAAAACCATTATCTGGAAAATTTTCACTTAAAGACATATTGGTTAAGGATTCAACAGTTCATACCTTAGCCATAAGAAAATGATTTTGAAATGGAGCTCTGGCTAATAGACCAATATTATTTTTCCAAGAAGATTCATATTATGAAGAATCATCAGAATAATCTCCACCACTGGCACTCCAAGTTTCATTGGCTTTCAAGACTTTCTTATGCTTTGATCTGTAGAACTTCTTCTTGTTCCTTTCAGAATTCCTGTATTTCTTGTCTCTCTTCTTAAGTAAGGGACAATCAAGTCTAATATGACCGGTTCTTCTACATTCATAGCAAGTCACTTCTCCATCTTTTTAATCTTTACCATATTTCTTCTTGTATCTGTATTGAAAGTTCTTCTGTCCAATAATCTTAATCATCCTTCAAGAAAGATTTGCCAACTCATTTTATGAAGCTTCACTTTCACTAGATTCAGATTGAATACTGACCTTATTAGATTTAGACCTTTTAATTCTCTCAGGAGTTTTTGATTTTATATTATTTGAAGTAGTTGTAAAAGAAACACCTCCATTTCCATTCTTCTTCTTGATATTATCAGCATCTCTCTTGATTCTGGTTTCATGTGAAGAAGAGTTCCAAATAGTTCATCAAGAGAAATATGAGTAACTTTTCTATTCTCATCTATAGCAGTCCTCTTGGATTCCCATTCGTTAAGCATGATGTCAATAATCTTGTCTACAAGAGATTCATCATCTAAACCTTTCTCACCAATGGATTGTAAGATGTCAAAAATAGTTATAAATCTTTGTTGTACCTTACATATAGGTTCTCCATAAGGAAAGTAGAAACCATGATACTCATCACTGAGCATAACTCTTCTAGTTTCAATGACTTTTGAAGTTCCAAAGTGAGTTACTTAAATATTTTTCCAAATACTATTTGAAACTTCACAAGATGAAATCTGGATATATATATTTCTATTCATGGAACAAAGAAAAGTATTTTATACCTTAAAGTTCAGCTAGTTTTCATCCTTTTCTGGATCGATAAAAGTTATATGTTCTTTATCAGGAATCTTATAATCTCAAGTTATCATGATGTAGTTTTCTACACCTGTGTTTATCACAAAAGACTTCATTCTGTCTCTCTAGTACTCATAGTCATTTCCATCGAAGATTAGTGGTCTAGTAGGATTGAGATTATCTAAAGATCCAACATGAATGCCTGCCATACTAAAAGAATATTTCTTTCCACAAAAAATGTTATAAGTAAAAGTATATTAACAAATATGAAGAACTTAAGAAAAATAAAACTAGAGCAATAAAACTTATATGTGGATATAAGTAATTCAGAGACCTCCTCTGATACCAATTGTAGGATCAAAACAATGATGTAGATGCTCAATATACAAGAGGGGGGGGGGGTGAATTGTATACTTTAAAAAAATTCTTTTGGAACCTTAAAAGTTAATTTTAACAAGGTTAAACAAAAATTCACAAGACCTCTTAAAGAAACATTTTCTATTTTCTTACAAGATAGAATCTACCTTAAAGCGTATAGAATCTGTAATATAATCAGAGCAACAGAATTAAAAAGAATAATAAATCTATACTTTCTAACTTTAACAAAGATACAAATACAGAGGAATTAAAACAACTTGAAATATGAATCAAGTAACAATAGGATTATTTTAACCCAAAGTGATCGTTATCTAACAAACTTGGATAAAGGCCTCTTGATTTATACTTTCAAGAAAGTCTGTCTTACCCAAACCTAGGTAATCCCTCAATCTGATGATTGGTATCTGTCTTGCTATCCCCGCAAGCCCTCGATTTAGAAGGAAATTGGAACCTCTGTCTTCCAAACCTAGAATCCCACGATCAGCACGATCATAGTCTGCAAAAAGCAAGTCTGAACGAGTTGTTCACGCCTGAACAAGTTTTTCATGACATCCTCATGATGCACTGAGAGTTGTAAGAGACTCTCTCTCTAGAAATCACATCACAAGCTTGTTTACTATCAATTTAAATCAAAGTCTATGTTCTTTGCTCGTTCAAATGAGCTTGTATTTATAGGAAAAACTTCCCAATGATCGGCTCCTCTCCAACGGTCATATTTTCCTTAAATTTTGGAGAGAACTGGACACATGGAAAACATACAACGGTTAGTTTGTAACAGATTGTATGACATAATTTCAAGTAACAGAAACAATGTTAAGTTAAAGATAAAAGATAAGTATAAGAAGTCTTAGAATCAGATAATATTGGAATGGTACATTTGACAACTCTAACGTTATCAGGAAAATGGATTCTTAAGAAAAATATTATCAAGAAAAAGAATTCATAAGGAAAAGTAAATCAGATTGAGAAACCGGTATTGCATTTGTTCTGGAATCAGAATCATAGAATCAGAGTCACTTATACACTAGATTCGGTATCATGAAGACGGTATCATATATACACAAGAATAGGTATTGTAAAGGTCAGTATCATATATACACCAGAATCAGTATTGTAAAGGTTGGTATCATATATACATCAGAATCGGTATTATAAAGGTTGGTATCATATATACACCAGAATCGTTATTGTAATGGTTGGTATCATATATACACCAAAATCAGTATTGTAAAGGTTGGTATCATATATACAATGGAATTAGAATCATAAAAACTGCATCATATATACACCGGAATCAGAATCATAAGTCTGAATCTCATATCGTAATGACATATTTGTAAGTATAATAGAATGGAAAAATGTAATGACAAATCTATAAGTATAATAGAATGGGAAATCATAATGACAGATCTGTAAGTATAACAGAATGGAAAATCATAATGACAGATCTATATGTATAACGGAATGGAAAATCTTAATGACAAATCTGTAAGTATAATAGAATGGAAAAAACTTGGAATGAAAAATATTGGAAGGACTATTTCATAACATAAAAATAGAACTTATGAAAATAATCAAAACTTAAGAAAAAGTGTTTGTGATTTTCAAAACATAAGACATAAGGAATGTATAAGTCATAAGATGTCCTTATTGACTCAAAACATTAAACATTGGTTTTTAAGGGGATGATATTGTAAAATATGTAAAAAAAATATTCTTTTTAACATCATTTATTTTAATGTTTGTTAAAAATATTATTTTGAGTACTTTTTACATTGGTTATTGTATAACTGGTGTGAAAATGACTTTTTATATCAGTTCTTATATAAACGATGTAAAAAACTATATATATATATATATATTCAATGACGATGATTCCATCCATTGAAAATTCTTGATCGATATAAGATAAAAAATTATAGAATCTAAATTAAATCTATAAAAAAACATAAATCTTTGACTTTATTTGCAAGCTTATTGTAGTCTTTGTTGTTACAATTTTCTTCAGGAAAAAGAACTCAAGAGGCATTTGAAGCTACAACTTGGAATAAATTTTAGACTTCAAAAAAATATTTTTACTTTTAACATGATCTAAAGAAGTATTCTTTATTTTAAAATAAGGAAGTAGTTATATCAATTGAGAAAAAAAATCATAAATGAATTAAATCAAGGAAAAATAATTATATATACCATGATGAGATCATTGAAATAAGAACTCATAGAACAATGATGAATATCGAGAGATTTTAATTATTAAAAAATTTTGAAGATAAAAATAATTGATATTAAATGAATTCATGTGGAACATGAATATATATAAATGAAACTCAAAAATAAAACTACAACATCTTTAATTTGGGTAGAAATTCAAAATTTCAAAGGTATGTTGTAAAAAAATTGAATACCACATTGGTGTGATGAAAATTTTTATCTTTTACGTCGATTATATTTTAAAAAATGTAAAAAATTATTTTTTCACATCAGTTATTTGAAAAGCGACATGAAAAAATTAGTTTTTCATGTCAGTTATTTCAAAAACGACATGGATTTTTTTCAAGTAATTTTTATAAAAAACGAAGTGAAAAACTAGTTTTTAATGTTGGTTAGAATATAAACGATATAAAAAAACCTTATGTAATGTTTTTCAAATTGGTTATTTATATAAATAATGTCATTTTTTTGAACATCATTTATTTGAAAACCAACATTAAAACTCTGATATAAAATCTATTTTTTGTAATGGTGGAATGCCCATTGGTTTGAGGGTGATAAGCGGTGCTCAAATGAAGCTTAGTATCCAAAGTATTTTGAATAATTTTCTATAATTTTTGTTTAAATCATGGATCATGATCAGACACAATTGAGAGTATGTTCCACAAAGACTTATACATTTATTAATATAGGGTTGGGAAAGGCCCTCAAGAGTTAAAACTTTTCTTATATAAAGTAAATGTCTATATTTGTTAAGATGATGATAAATTATTGATATTATATCATTGTTTCTAGGAGTATTTGTAATCCAATGATAAATCCCATAGTAATGTCATCATATTTTAACAAAGGAATAGGTATAAGTTTCATGAATCCTCCAAGATTCCATCTATCAGCCTTCACCTATTGAAAAACCTAGCATCTTGATATATAATTAACAATTTCCCACTTCATATTATATCACAAAAAATGTTCCCTCAAATCCCTATACATCTTGGTTCTACTAGGGTGTATTGAGAAATTAGATCTATGATCATCATATAATGAGTCACTTTTTCACTCAAGTATAGATGAAACATTTAACCTCTTTCTAAAATTTATAACTCCATATTCATATATGAGGTTTTCCAATTTCTAATCATTTAAACCTTAATTTTATTTTTGAAAATTCTCATAATCAGGTTGATATATTTTTATATTTTCTAATAAAGATGGTTTGGAAATCATTTGTAAAAGGAGTAATGTTTCCCCTTCCTTAACAATTCCCATATCCATATTCACAAAATCCATGAACATATGATCTTTATAAATCCTAATTTTATTCAGTAATCCATGATATTTCACTATCAATGCACATGCTACCTTATTTTCCTTCCCTGAGTGGTTGTGTATTAAGAAATAATAATCCTTGAGTATCTTGTTCCATCACCATTTCCATTGCCTCATACTGATATATTTTTATGAAAAGATGTATTTTAGGCTCCTATGATCTATGTATATATCACATATTTTTCCATAGAGATAATTCCTCTATATCTTAAAAGTAAAGATTATGGATACCAACTCAAGATCATGGGTTTGATAGTAATATTCATGAATCTTTAATTTATTAATGCATAGGCAATAACTCTCATTCTATATAAGGACACGACCAAGTCCTTTCTTTGATGAAACACTATATATCATGAATCCACATTTTCCTGATCATAGAGTTGAAATCGGAGCATTGATCAATATCATCTTCAATTCTTCAAAACATTATTCACATTAATTTTTCCATAAGAAATTTACTCCTTTACATGTAAGCTTGGATAATGGGTTATCCAATAAGGAAAAATTTTAAACAAATCGCAAATAATAGCCTGCCAAACCATTGAAACCACATACCTTGATTATGTTTGTTTGTGTAAACCATTATTTTTATACCTTTGTCTTCATAGGACTAATTAATATTCCATCCATGGTAAAAATATGGCCAATAAAAGAAACTTTCTGAAGCCAGAATTCTCACTTACTAAATTTATCATATAACTATTTTCTTTTAAGTGTCTCAAGAATAATAAAAAAGTTATTATAGTGGTCCCCATATCTTTTTTAATAGACCAAGATATCATCAATAAATACCACAAAAAAATTATAAATATATTCCTTGAATACTCTGTTCATTAGATCCATAAAAGTAGAGGGTTAATTAGTTAATTAAAATGTAATTATTGTAAACTTGTAATGTTCATACCTTATAAAAAATTTCATTGGAATATATTTATTTTTTAATTTCAATTGATGATAACTAGAAATAAGTTCAATATTTGAAAAATATTATGCTTTGTGAAGTTGATCAAATAACTCCTCAATGTGAGGTAGAACATACTTTTTCCATTGTCATAATATCATTGATTTCCCTATAATAAATACAAAGCCTCATATATCTTTCTTCTTAATGAAAAGAACAGGGGCTCCCCAAGTTGAAACACTAGGGTACATAAATATTTTATCACACAACTCCTTCAGTTGTTTTTTAAACTCTATTAATTCCACAATGGTCATTCTATTGGGAGTCTTTGATATAGGTCACTCATCAGGAATTAAATAAATAGAAAAATCTACTTCATGTTCTGGTGGATGTTTAGGTAATTATTTAGGAAATAAATTAATATATTTATGTACAGTAGGTACATCCTCAGTTTTAATATTTCCCTTTTTATCCATAGATTGTGTTTTCTTTTATTCCCCAAGAATCCCATTTATAAGAGCAACTGGATTTTGATCTATACACAATTTAGGTGATTAAGTCTCCCCATTAAAAATAAGTAATTCTATATCTTCATCACGAATTGTAACTTTCTTCTCTTTGAAATAATTTTTTGCAGCATATTTTGAAAGCTAGTCCGTACTAAGGATTATATAAAAATAAATCACAGTTATAATAAAAAATTCAGCAAATGGAGCATGTTTATATGTCAGAATGGGAACTGGATGACACATCCTTATTTCAATGAGATTTCCACTAGGAGTTTTGGCTAACTCCCTTCTTATTGTGCTAGGGAAATATCTAATTTTATTAGAAAACACAGAAGATATAAAAGAGTGAAAGGATATAGAATTAAATAAAACATTAAATAATTTGTGTCTATGATTAAATTACATACCACTATATTGTTAGGAACTTCAACATCAGTAGTAATGATTGCATAATCTTATACTTTTTCCCTTAGCCTCTTCTACGGTAAGTTCCCTTGACGCTTGGGTTATTGGTTTGAGTAATTATCTATTTATTTATAGTTTAAGTACTAGATTATCATATTTTTTTTCTTCCCCTTGAATTACTTATCATGATAACCCTTATCTCCAAACATGCATCAAATTCCCATGTCATTTAAGCATTTCCTAGGATGTTTCTTTCCACAATTTTCACAATATGAAAATTGGTTCATTTTATTCTTATTATTTGATGAATTCCCTTTTTCTTGGTGTTTAGATGACCTCATATTTTCTTTATTTCTCTTTAAAATATAGGATATAGAAAATTTCTTTTCTTTTATGATTGAATATAATAATATTTCATCATATGGTGAAAATGTTTGAGAAACTAGGGACCTTCGGAGACTTCTCTTAAGCCTTTCAAAGAAATGATCAATCTTTATTTTCGAGTTATATATGTAATCCATAGCATACCTAGATAATATTGTAAAGGAAAACTCATACTTAAAAAAACATTATTCCTTATTTCCCTTTTAAGTTTAGGACTTTTACATTCATTTCAGTTTATTTCTCACGAGGGATATATTATTATAAGAACAATTTTTAAAAGTTATCCATTCCATTTTTTAGATTTATTCTTCCTCCCTAGTATTCTGGATCAATAACCACTATTTATTTTCATATCATTTGAGAAAATATACTACAAGTATAAACTTTTCCCTTTTATTTCTTTCCAAATCCATAAATATATTTTCTAGGTACTTAATCCACTTCTTAGCTTCTATAGGATTAGTAGTCCCACTAAATGATGATGGGTTTTGTCAAATAAAATGATCCATTATAGGTGTATCATTCCATAAAACATCATATTTCTCTATATGTTCAAGGTTATTAGTAGTAACCTAGGCCATCTTCCCAAATATGGCTATAATCTACTCATTTCCAATGCTAGTTAGATTGGCTTGCTCAATAGGTAGATGTCTACATTGGCCATGAGTATTGATATGATTTTTTCTGCAAGGAAACATTTTGAAATAATATAATATACTAAATTAAATCATAATATTATGAATTTTAAATCATAATATATGAATTTAAATATGTTATGACACTAAAAATCAATTGAAAATTTATGCATTATTAATATCAGAGTCATAAACTTAGTTTCTTTGGTAATATATCTAAATCATAAGAATATTTTTCATATATTTATTAATGGTTTGTAAAGAATATGTGAATTAACCAAATCATATCCCCTAGGAGTGTCAAAATAGGTGCACATTAAGGGAACAATCACCATGCACCAAAATTAAGGCAAGGTTATACTTAACCAACTCCTTTTGAAGTTATTACCCCTAGATGCATCTGTTCCAAAACCATGTCTACTTGTAGTATCCAAATAGAGACACATTGCTAGGAAAAACACATAATATCCACTTTAAAAAAACTTCATGATGTTATAATATAATTATAAATCCCTTAAATTTCATTATAGGGTTATATTCCCTAATATATGTTTTAATAAATCTAGTTCTCAAGGTTTCTACAAAACTTCATCTTATAACAACTACAACAACTCTAACTCCAGAAGCACAAAATAAGTGGTTACATTATTACATTGGAATAATATACAAAGGATATCATACCAATGGACTGATAATTTTATTAGTCTTGAATATCTAGATACATATATTATACTCATTTTACATTGGGAATAAAACATAAAACATAACAAAAGAAAATGTTCGACATCCTTGAAACTCATTCAAATATTTATTCTTCATCTCCTAGGGAAAGTGAAAAAATAAGGGTGATTTAAAATTATAATTAAGGGTTATGTAAAACTTAATCTATCATGATTAAATAAGTTATAATAAATATGTCAAGGTAAATAATAGAATGCACATGAAATTTAATCAATAATTTGAGAATAAAATGCATCAATGGATAAATCAATGTAGTAATATCATGGATAATAATAACTGAATTCTCAATGAATGAAATTAATAATATTGGACACAATGATATAATACATCGTGACATCTTTATTGTCATGACTTTGTGACAAGAAATTTTAAAACTATGGGTAAAGACCCATTTAATTTGACTAATGGATTTGTTTCATGAGACATTTATAAGCATAAAGTGGCTATATAATTCCAGGCTTCACCTGTCACTACATATATAATGAATATATCATATATTGAATGATCAATTTAATTAATGAATAACATTACTTATCAATAAATGTTTGTATTGAGTAAATAATACAGATTATTAATAATTTCCTAGCCAATAAAATAACTTATAGAGTAAATAACCAAATGTATAAATGATATATGGTTTAAGAAATAATAATATCCATGATAGAAATAATATGGATATTTAAAAAAATGTAATTTTAAATGAAAAATTATCTCAAGAAAGTGAATATTTGAAGGGAAAGTAAATGACCACAAAATAAATGAAAGATGACTTTAAAATTCCTCAGAATTATAGGTTTTTTTGGTAAAACCAAGTATTTTTGGAAAATGAAAGAAAATTATTAAAATAAAATTTCATTTATATGTTTTCTTTTAAAAATTATAGAAAAACTTTTGGTGAAGCTAAATATTATAAAGCAGTTATGGTTGTGGGGAATTCTGTTAATGTCATATACATTAAAAAGAATTCCTTTTGACTTTTATAAAAATATTCAAAAATGAACTTTTTAGAAAACATTAGAAATATTACTTTAAAACTTTGTAAAAAGTAAATTAAAACATAAAATTTATGTAATATGTAATTTTACCAAATAAAAGGACTTTTGAAAAATAATTTTGAAAAATATAGATATGGAAGAAACATATACCTGATCAAAAAGAGAAATAAGATCAACTTTCTTTTAAACATTTATATTTAAAGAGTAACTTGAATTGAATAATTAATCATCATGAATAAATACATATTAATGTTAAATACCACCACATAAAAGTAAATATATGCATGATACCAAATATGTCTCAATGGAGTGGAAATTGAGATGAAATATCTTACCTCAGGCATCCCTTTTATTGAACATGTTTTAACCTATAATATAATGATTTTAAAATTTTTATTAAATTATAAAAGAACCATATTCATATTTATAATATCATATATGATCCTATTATAACATATCATCACCCTTTCATTAATAATATTTTATTATTACCCTTGTTTCGAGTGTTAACTGCTTTGTTTTCTCATCCATATTTTTCATAGATACTATGGTTCTTGTGCATATGATATAGTTACATCATCAACCGAATGATATTAATATTATAAAAATCATATTTATTCAATATATATAGTTTTAGAATCATTATTGAAATTTGGACATGGAAAATGAATCACATCGCTTCGCGGTGATTGTAGGTCGTATGTATGCATGAGTGACGTTATAATTTACTTAATGGGTGAAACATTAAGGAATTGAATAAAATATTAATTTTAAAGAATAATTATCATGTTATATTTATCATATATATTCATTATTTCCATCATTTTGACTATCCATGTGAGTCGGTGATGGAAAACAAATTATATCGGTTCACAAGGTGGTAGTCCACCGTACACACAGGCGATAATTTTGTTTCCGATTTGATGGAGAAGGAAATGAATAAATATTATTCCATCAAAATATTAAAATATCATAATATGGGAGATATTGGTGTTATTATATTGAAAATTTTAAGACATAATTTAATGTGTCAAAAGAATAAATAAAAATGACGAGTTTGGTGAAAATGATTACCTTCGTTTAGAAGAACTTTCTTTGGATATCTTATTAAGGACCATAGGGTTGGTTTTTAAGGAATACTAGAAGATTTAGAATGTGTGTAAGGAATTTTGGGATATATTTTGATAATGTTATTTTGAGAAAAATGTCTCTTGAAGTGTGGGTAGGAGAGGATAGGGGCTATCCTTTTATAAGAGGGGAAGAGGACAAACTTGGAATTTTTAAAAAGAATAAATTATATTAATGTATTACTCAAGAAAAAGGGACCCAAAATGGACCATTTATGAATCTTAGATGACATATTCTCAAAATATTGTCATAAAATGAAAATTATACAAGTTTTTAGGTTATTTTAACCACCATCTCATTAGTTTAACCCCACCAATAAACCTAATTTAACCTTAGTTGTGGTAATGAATTTTTACTATTCATTATAACCAAAATTTCAATTGAATTTATTACTAATATTAATTATTTTGACTCCAAATATTTAATTAATTTTATAAAATTCAATTAACATAATTGGTATAATTTAATTTAAAATTAAACGTGAAAAATGTGATGAAAAATAGTTTTTTAGAAAAATGTATTTTTAAGTATATAATTGTTTTTATATAAAATTCAATTATAAAATTAATTAAGAAGAAATTAGTTGGATTAATAATAATATAATTTATTTTTTTATTTTAAACAATTTTAAATCAAAGTGGTACTTTTTAAATTCTTTAAATGAAAAATGGGTTTCAATAAAAAACAACATTTTCACTATTCATTGAAAAGTAAAAATTTTCCAAAAAATCCCAAAAATTAACCTTAAGATAATTTTGATAGGATGAATTAAAAAATTAATTTAATTTTATAATATTAAAACTCTATAACCTTGAAATAAATATTTTTAATAAAATCTTATAATGCATGAAAATCCAATTTGGTTAGAAATAAAGCCTTTTCCTTTTTACTAAAAATTTCCAAATATTATTATAATGGACATAACTCTGTAAAATATATTTAATGAATATCAGTAAGACATGAAAATTATTTATTATAAAATTAAATATTATTCTACAAATAATAAATACAATTCTATAACAAAAGAGTGGCAGTAATGCCACACAATCATTAAAAAGGTAAGGTTACCCATAGGCCAACCATGAACTAGTAATCCAACATAAAGAATGAAAATATTAATACAAAAAAACTAGGTCTTGAGTCCCTTCTCAATCCCACCTCATGAATCTAGTTAAACTCTAAACCTCAATCATACAATGTATATCCCTTTCCCATACTTATTCCTATAATCAATGTGTCCGATATTGTACTAGGGCGCCTGTTTAGGGTGCGAGTATAACTTAGTTGGCTACCACTTACAATGTTCCAAAATATATCCAGTATTTGTAGGTTCATGTACAATGTTATATGATCGTAAGTAAAATACAAATGATACAACAAAAATTATAACATGTTAGAACAACAAGTAGTATATAGCCTCCCAAGCATGACTATACTTGCTTTAGCCAATGTTAGGGTGCCTCTGAACATATCATAATAAATTTTAAGGCTGACAGGGTAGTTCATTCTCATACCTATAATGTCTCAACTCAAATCATCTTGACCCTATTATAATAATACAACGATAAGGGGAAATTCATAAAGGATATGATATGACCTCAAGTCTAAGCTTGAGAATACAATGATGCCAACATATCCTTAAGTAAAGGCTTAAGAGTATGATATCACAAACTTATTATGACATGCCATGAGATGCATGTCTTGAGAATATTCGGGCTCAATGTATTTTAATTATTATAGTATCCATGAAATGCTACCATTATCTTCGATCATTTATATCAAAATGATAGTTATTTTAATTTAACAATCCCCCACAGAAGTTATCATTAAAGGAAGTATCACATGAGGTGTAACTTGAGGGATGAGTCACATTCCTGCATGCGATAGAGGAACTAAATGAGGCATTAACTCATGAATTATAACACATGAGTTAATTCATGCAACACAAAGAATAATATTTGAGGATAAATTAATAGTATTTTCAATCTATGAAAGTGGTGGAAGTGGATGTAAGTTCCCATTTTCATGTGATGTAAAATATGTCTATGCGAGTGTGGATACTATCACAATGCCTAGTCAAAACTCCCCACTTCCCTATGCTATATTATCCTACAACATTTATTCCTGAAACATGTGTAAAAATTGGCTACGACTATAGACCTATAACTACAATCGATCTAGATCATGGTTATATGCCACTTATAGCCATGATAAAAAAAATTACCGCGGCTATAGACTTGCATACACACTCTTGTAAAGAATTTATTTTTGAAGGAAGGGTGAAGGAAAGGCCTAGTACAATGGTCCACATATATTGTGTTCATAGGTTCCAGTATCGATTGACATTTTAATTTTTTCAAAGGTATAATAATTATAATTACACAAAATTATATATATGTATATATATGTATATATTTATATATATAGTCTATTGGAGGTTAATGGTAAATTATTAGCTGAATTATAGAATAGGTCATGGGATAAAATCCCACCACTCTATGTTTTTTGATGGATATGACCATAATCATGAACTGTGGACATAGATGCCTATTTCCATGATTAGAATATGAAGGTTATGATCCTATGGTCATAGTTAAAAATTGTGGCTATAGGGTCCCCCGAAAGAGGCTATAACAGTATAAAAAATTTCATTTAGCCACATTATGATTTTGTGTTTATTCATATTTATAAACGTGGATAAACTATTTACCAATGTTTTACAAAAAATGCATGGAAACGGCATGTACCTAATTTAGTATTATTTTTAAATACAGCTAATTTAACCTCATTTAAAAATGTGGCAAATTTATCCATGTTTAAAACATCACCAAATTAGATACATTTAAAAGCATAGATAAATTATCCATGATTTTAAATGTAGGTAATTTAATGACACACAATTTGCTAGTGTTTTTGTTAAACATTGGTAAATGGAATATCAATAACCCACATTTTCTCTAAATTTGGGTTGTTTAATTTTCATATATTTTAATATGTTTTAATTTTATGAATTTGTAAATTTTTTCCATCCATATATGGTGGATGTGGATGAAAGTTCCCACAACCATGCGATGGAAAATATGTCGATGTGAGTGTAGATACTATCACAATTTTTGGTTGAAACACCCCACTACACTTTTCTCCCTTATCCTGCCTCATTTATGCCTGAAACTAGTGGGAAAATTTCCTATGACCATGGGCATATAGATACGTTCATTCTAGAATATGGCTATAGAACAATTATAGCCATGGTAAAAAAATATTGTGGCTATAGACTTTCTACGCACTCCCACAATGAAATTGTTTTTGTAAGAAGGGCGCATGAAAGGCCTACTATACCAATCCAAATAGATTGTGGTCATAGGTTTTATTAGACAAAAACATTTTAATTTTTAAAATTTATAATAATTATAATTATATAAATTATATATACATATTTATTTGTATATATATTATAGTGTAGGTCAGTGGTAAAGTGTTAAATTAATTATAGAATATGTATTATGATCAAATACCGCCTCTCTATTTATTTTTTCCAAAGGCTACGACCACAGTCATGAACCTTGGACATAGATTCCTATTTCCACAATCAGACTACGGTGGATAAGATCCTAGGTTCATAGTTACAAATTGTGGCTATAGGGTCTCCCGACAGTGGCTATAACAATATAAAAAAGTGCATTTAGAAGCATTTTGATTTTCTGTTTAGTCTCTTTTATAAACATGGATAAACTATTTACCAAAATTTTACAAAAACATAGGGAAGTAGTGTGTTCCTAATTTAGCCATGTTTTTAAACGTAGTTAATTTATCCTTGTTTCAAAACATGGATAATTTATGCATGTTTAAAAACATGGATATTTTATCCATGTTTAAAAACATTTCCAAATTTGATACATTTAAAAACATGGATAAATTAGCCATGTTTTTTAATGTAGGTAATTTAACGATACACAATTAAAAACACTTGTAAATGGATTATCAATAATCCATGTTTTCTCTAAACATGGGTAATTTATTTTTCATATGTTTTAATATGTTTTAATTTTATGATTTAATAAAATATTTTTTCCATATAAGAAAAAATATATATACTGGTGGATCACTATAACATCCCATTACTCTTTTGATAGGTACGCTTTAAAACTTGTCACAAATTTCTTTTTTTATTGTTTGGGTAGGGTCGAGAAGGAATTATGAGGATACATATGATGGTGAATTCAAATATTTTTTGGATTCTTAGAATAAAAACCTATTTGTTATGCAATCTGATAGGGATTTACATGATGTGTGAATTATAAGGATAAAAAATATGATTTTATCAAAAGGCGATGTTTTTTTCAAAAAATTTTGGAATTTTTCAATTACATGACATTTAATTGGGTAACACATTTTATTAAGTCCCAATGGTTTTTTTTAATAGACATTATGTCTGATTATTCTATTGACCCTCTTCAGTTTTATTTTTTCATGACCTAAGATCCATTCCTAGGTGATTTTAGAGCCCTCAAAACCTTCATAGTCATTTCGATCAGCAATTGATCATTATAGCGGTTGCAGTGTGACTTTCCAGATAAGAATTTTACCTGTCTCATCATCTATTTATCTTTCTCTCCTTGGATTTTTATTGATCATATTGGGATGGATGGATCTAAACCCCATTTTGTTGAATCTTGTTTCTATGTTGAGTTCCTCGATCTTATGCACCTTCTTTCTAGTTTGTGGTTTACATTGCAGACTTTATGTTTTTGTGAAAGGTATGTGGTTCCGTTATGATGGAAAAATTTGATTAACCCTAAATTGATTTATTTAATTTCAATTGTTTGAATTAAATACAATTTATTTATTTAAAAAAAATTGATTTCAATTGGTTTGTTGGAAAAAACCTAATTCCATTGAATTGGGGTATTGAAAATGGGTTTTTGTTATGAAATTGGAAAACCCCCCAATTCCATTGAATTGGGGTGTGTTTATGGGATTTTTTGAAATTTAAATTTTTTAATTTAAATTTTGGATTTTATGGAATTTGTTTCAATTAAAATTTTAAATTTTATTATGAAAATTGGTTTTGATGGAAAATTGTGAAAAAACCTAATTCCATTAAATTAGGGGTTTATTGTGAAATTGATGGAATTTTATGAAAATTAAATTGTTAAATTTAATTTGTGGAATTGGATTGTGAAATTAAATTGGGATATGATTTCAAATCCCTATTTTTAAAAAATGGATTAAAATGGTTTTGATAGAAACCTTAGGGTTTTTTTTCAATGAAAAGGCATGTTTTCGATTAAAAACCCATTATGGGTTTTAAATGATACATTTTCATATTTGAAATCGTGAATGGGATTAATTTTATTTTAAGGTTGCTTAAAATAAATTTCCCATCATTGTTTTGTATTAGATCACATGCAAGCCTTAGGTAGTTAGAGTGCTTTTTGGATGACACTTTATGATTTCAAAAATTCCAAAACATAAATTCATCACATCACATCCCTTAGGCGATAGTGATGAGTCCCTTTGGACCGAGTTCAAAGGGACATAAGTACATATTTCCATGCCACCTTCAGTGTGGAGTCCCTATAGCCCGGAACTATCATACCTTCTTAGGAATATGACCATGTTTCTCACTTGTTTGTATTTCAAATGAATATATTACATTATGGTAAACTGTTTTTAATCCCTATTGATTTATATAAACCATTTTATATAGAAGTGTTTATTTAATCTATTTTTTAAGTATTTTCATCATTTTAAATGTATTCCATCTTTTGAAATGTAAATCATGATTTTTAAAATATGCTTTGAAATTCCAAACCTGTTTATTTTATATTGAAAGATCTATTTGATTAATTTAATATTGGAATATGTTATGGAATCCTTGGTGAGAACCTGCTAAGATTTTTATCTCACACCCTACCTATGCCTTTAGGTGTTTGTAGATTATCTCCTTCCAGGTTCGAGCATGGGAAAGGCATGACTTGGAGCTGGTTCTAGCTATCGATCCGTGGACCTAGAAAGTTGTGTCCATTGGGACTTAGGATTTTCTTTCTGTTTTATGGTACTTGGTTGTAGTACTTTGGGTTTTTATACCTATTTGGATTCCGGTTCATTACTCCCAGTGGAGTTTCTTTTGAAAACATACTGATTTTTTATCTTGATTCTTGATTCTTTATTACAATTATTTTCCCACTTTCATTGTGTATAATGCCGAGTGTATGTCTCCAACCCATGGGGATCAAGAACTCTCTTTGGTCTATGTTAGGACCAGATCATTTATCAGGTTACCAGGGTACACATGATAGTTCTTGAAAAAGTGGTATCAGAGCTATGTTGATCTTTTGTCTGGAAGTCAGTATGAATTTGTGTAATCTTGTCGGGACATAAGAGGTAGTTGTGATTGAGTTCCTTACCATCTCTCACCACAATGAACCTTAAGTTTCCAAGGGGGTTAGGTAAATATGTCTTGAGTATTAGTTCAAGTATTTTCCTTGATTTTTATTTGGATAGGATGAAATTCAAATATTGTGTGTATCTGTTGTGATTAATTTTCTATTGTTGTTTTGTTTGAGTGTAAATATGACGTCTTCCTTGTTGTTTATTGATGTTGTATAGCATCATGAATCTGTGAATATGAAAAAATCAGATCTAGGAGTAAGCTTCTACTGAACCTCCGTGAGAAAATACAATCATGGACCTGAATCTAGTTAAGGTGATTGTGCGTACTGTCCAAGATCTGTGACAAGCATCACCACTGTTTCCCATTCATGCTCCAGCTATGAAAACTAAAAGGTATTATCTTTGGAATTTTTTCTCAAGAGTTCATTCACCAAATCCACTAGTGTTCATGGTATCAAATGATCCTCAAGAGGCTGAGGAATGGCTGCGCAAGATTGAGTGTTTGTTTGGGTTCATGGAGACACATGACGAAATCAAGGTGAAGTGTGCCACCTTCATGATGGAAGGACATAGAAGGATATGTTGGGACACAATGGTGATGATGAAAAAATATGAGGGCTTAGAGTAGAAATACTTCAAATATCTTTTCACTGACCATTTATATTAAGAGTCGATGGTGTTAGCCAATGATATGGAGTTTTTCAAACTTGACCAGGATGATAGGACCGTGGTAGAGTATGGAAAACATTTTGAGAAGATAGTTATGTTTTCACCTGAGATAGTATCAAATGATATGATTAAGTCTCAATGATTCAAGTTGGGTCTTCTACAGGATATTCATTCTCAGGTATACTTGCCAAAGCTGCCTTCTAATGCTGATGTGATGGATAGAGCACTAACGGTTGAAATGAACCTAAATGGAAATTCAAGGTTATCAGGAGTTTCTTTATCTCCCAAATGGAAGTGTGTATTAATCTAAGGTAAAGAGGAAGCATGATGATTCAATTGGTGTTTTTTGATAATAGGGTCATTCTAGACCACCTACAGTTCCAGACATAGGCCCTTTGATTTTCTACTAGTGTGGAAATCCAGGACATTCAAAGAGGGTTTTCACTGAGGCACCCAATAATTGTAGCTCTTATGGACATTTGGGTCACTTAAAAAGATTATTTCATGTTTATTCAAATCTGTATAGTGTAAAAAGAACATAAAAATCTTCTAGAACTGTGGTGTAATCAGATGATTCATGTAAAAATGGGTTCCAGCCACAGGAATCCATAATGAAGGTTCTTCATGCAGTGGAAGAGTCTCTAGAGGAAGAAAATATGGTTCCAATGGCTGTGAAAGGTACCATTACTCATGATTTTTCATTAGTGACTTCTCTATTTGATACTGGTTCATCTCATTTATTTATTTCATCCTGTATTGTTGATATACTAAATCTTCCTATGGAGTTTTTATCTTGTGCAATGGATATTACTACACCCCTTGGTACGAAGAGAGAGCGGGATATCCGTAGTCCCTCCCATGTTTTCTATATATTAGATGTTGAGAATTTTTGGAGTTTTATGGTTATTGACATGAAATTGTTTGACGTTATATTAAGGACGTATTGGATCATTTCCAATAAAGTCTGGATTGATTGTTATATTTGATGGGTCTCTTTTACTACACCTGATGGTGTGTTCCATGTATTTTAAGGAGAATGGTACCTAAGGTCGAGAAGGGCTATAAATTATTACCTAGAAATGGGGAAAGTGATATCTGTGTTCATCTTTGATATGGAGTAGTAATATTTGAGTGGTGATATCACTCAAGTTTTCGTCAAGTTTCCAGACATGTTTCCTTCTAACATCTTTGGTTTTCCCCCAGCATGGGTGGTTCAGTTTTATATTGACTTAATTCCTAGTACTAAACCAATATCTATTCCCTATTACTATATCAAACCATCTAAAATGAAATAGTTGAAGTTATAGTTGGACAATGTTCTTAATAAAGGATTCATATTCCCAAGCGTATCACCTTGGGCGGCACCGGTTCTCTTTGCTAAGAAGGCTGATGGTTTACTTCGCCTAAGCATTGATTACCAAAAGCTCAATAATGTTATAGTAAATAACAAATATCCATTACAACATATTGATGATCTATTTGATTAGTTGAAATGGGAAAAGTGCTTCTCAAAGATTGATTTTCGTTCTGGTTACCATCAGTTGAGGATAAAAGAATATGACATTTAAAAAACCTCTTTTTGGAGTAGGTATAACCATTATGAGTACCTTGTCAAGCCCTTTGGTCTAAATAATTCTCTAAAACTTTTCATGGATTTAATGAATAGTATTTTCCAAAATTATATTGATACCTTCATGGTAGTATTTGTGGATGAAATACTCATTTACTATAAGTCCAAGGAGGATCATGTGCATCATCTAAGAATAGTTCTGAACTTTCTGAGAAATCACTTACTTTCTACCAAGATTTCAAAATGTGATTTCTGGATTCGGAAAGTGATGTTATTAGGACACATGGTGTCATGATAAGGAATATTAGTTAATCCTAAGAAGGTGAAGGTTGTTATGACTTGGGATAAACCATGAAATTTCTTCAAAATTCAGATATTCTTGGGCTTAGTTGGATATTATCACTGGTTAATAGAGGACTTATCGAAGTTGGATTCTCCAATGACTACACTAACTTAAAAGGGTGTAATGTTTTCTTGGGATTGGAAATGTCAGAATTATTTAGTTGATCTAAGACATCTATTGATTACTGCACCAGTCTTGACTCTTCCTGAGACCAGGCAGGGCTATATGGTCTTATGTGATGCATCGAGATCAGGTTTGGGATGCAATCTCATGTAGGGTGATCATGTTGTTTCTTATGGATCTCATCATCTTAGGCCACATAAGAGGAATTATCTAACCCATGACCTTGCATTTGTAGCTGTGATACACACGCTTAAGAGTTTGTGGCACTATCATTTTTATATAGAAGTTTATCACATATTCAGATCACAAGAGATTGAGTTATATCTTCTCTAAAAAATATTGTAATCTCCTCTAGAGGTGTTGGTTGTAATACTTAAAGTCATTCGATTTCAACATCACCTATACCCTGGGGAAATAGAATTTCATTTCAAATTATTTGAGTAGGAAACTTCTGACCCATATAGTAAAAGAATCATCGGAAGAGTGGAACTTGATAGTTCTTTTTTCACAGTTGCATATTGAAGTTCAAGAATCATGGGCTGAGGTTTCCTTCATCAGTGTTCAGTTGAAATCTTCTATTATTAAATTGGATCTCTAGGAACATCATCTTGATGATAAGTAATATTTCATTATAGATTATATTTATGGAGGGAATATTGTTCCAGAGTGGTATTTATCTAAAGAAGGAATTATATTCTATCATAATTGCTTTGTTGTACCGTTAGCAGTAAGGAAAGATGTGATGGGGTATTTTCATAGTTCCTAGTGGGATGTGAACCAAGGAACCACAATGATGTTCTATAAAATGTGGTATAATTTTTGGTGGCTAGGTATGAGATAGGGAATTGTAGTGTTTATCTCTCATTTCAATATATGCCAACAGGTCAAGGCTGAGCACCAGGAACCTTCAGGTTTGCTTCAGCCACTTCCAATGCCAACATGGAAGTGGGATGAGATCTCCATGGAATTTTTGGTTGGGTTTCCATAGACCTAGATGAATAATAATTTTATATGATTTGTGATTGATAGACTGATCAAGTTGACCCACTTTTTACCTATTTATGACGTGATCAAAGTTGAGGAGTTGGGAAGTATCTACGTGAAAGAGATTGTTCTCCTACATAGAGTTCCACATGCTATAGTCTTTGATAGAGATTCTTGGTTCACTTATCATTTTTGGAAAGGCCTTTAGGAGGCACTAGGATCTCAGGTCCATTTGAGCATGACATACCATCCGCAGTCGGATGACCGGATAGAAAGAGATATACAAATTCTTGAGGACATGCTTTACACTTGTGTTCTCAACTTTGGTGGAGCTTGGGATGATCAATTGTATCTGGTTGAGTTTTCTTATAATGATAGTTTCTGATCCGCAATAAGAATGACTCCTTTTGAGGCCTTTTATATCCAGCCTTATAAATCTCCATTGTGTTGGTCAGAGATTGGTGAAACTTCCTTGGTTGGAATGAGCTTGGTCAAAGAGATAATAGAGAATATATAGTTGATTCATCATAGAATTGTGATGGAATATATCCAATATAAGTCTTATGTTGATTATCACCATAGAACTTTGGAATTATCAGTTGGTGACTGGGTTTTGTTAAAGGTTTCACCTCAGTTGGGTCATCGACAGCTTAGGAGGCAAGGGAAACTTGCTCCTCATTTTGTAGAACCTTTGGAGTTTGTTGAGAAGGTGGGAAAAGTTTCTTACCATTTATCAATTCCACCACAGTTGATGTCGATACATAACATATTCCATATATCTCAGCTACATAATTACTTATCTGATTTATCTCATGTGCTGAGCTGAAGTAATATTGATGTTGAACCTGATTTATCCATGAAAAAATGAACAATCAATATAGACATTTCTAAAACCAAGGTACTTAGTGGGAGGGAGATATATTTGGTTCATGTGCTATGAAAATACGATTTTTATTCTCACAATACATGGGAGTGAGAGGCACTAATGAGAGATCAGTGAACTTACCTTTTTGATTTGGAAGCTTTTTGATAGGATTTCTGGGGATATAATGTTTTTATGGCTGGGAGGTTGTAACATCCCATTACTCTTTTGATAGGTATGATTTAAAAAATGTCATGGTTTTCCTTTTTCGTTGTCTGGGTCGGTCCGAGAAGGAATTGAGAGGATACCTGTGATGGTGAAGTTAATGATTTGTAGGATCCTCAACATAAAATCCTGGTTGTTCTGAAATCTTCTAGGGATTTACACACTGTGTAATATGGTTACATGACATGTGAATTATAAGGATAATAAATATTATTTTATCAAAAGGTGATGGGTTTTTGGTGAACTTTGGGATTTTTCAATTACATGACATGTAATTGGGTTACACGTTGTGTAAAC
This sequence comes from Viscum album, assembly GCA_963277665.1. Classification (NCBI taxonomy): domain Eukaryota; kingdom Viridiplantae; phylum Streptophyta; class Magnoliopsida; order Santalales; family Viscaceae; genus Viscum; species Viscum album. The sequence goes on from OY728162.1 coordinate 818,664,861, forward strand.
TCTCAATAGTTATTTTTTAGAAGGAATCCGTGATGATTATTATTATTTTGAACCCCTCCTATTTTCTTTTCTCTCAACCTAAAATCCATTCCAAGGAAATTTGGATCCCTCAAACCATTCTGAGTCATTTTGATCTGGGATTGATCATTGTTGCGATTGCAGTGTTACGTTATGGGTAAGAATTCTCCCTGTGTCTTTGTCTATTTCTCTTTTTATCCTTGAATTTTGATAGATCATATTGTGATTAAGGTATCTAAAACTAGTTTTGTAAAATATTGATTCTAGTTTGAGTTTTTATGTCATTTGTTCCTTCTTTCTAGTTGGTAGTTTCCGTTGCAAACTTTGTGTTTCCAAGAAAGGTAGGTGGTTCCATTATGATGGCCAAATTTGATTAACCATAAATTATTTATTTAATTTATTTTTCTTAAATTAAATGGAATTTATTGATTTTAATAAAATGGATTTCAATTGGATTGTTGGAAAAAAACCCAATTCCATTGAATTGAGGTTTTAATAATGCGTTTTTTGCATGAAATTAGAAAAACCCTAATTCCATTGAATTGGGGTGTGTTTATGGGATTTTTTGAAATTTAAATTGTTTAATTTAAATTGAATATTTTATATAATTTTTTAATTAAATTGTTGAATTCAATTGTGAAATGTTTTTTTGATGGAAAATTGTGAAAAACCCTAATTCCACTAAATTGGGGATTTATTATGAAATTGATGGAATTTTTTGAAAATTAAATTGTTAAATTTAATTTTTGTAAGTGGATTGTGAAATTAAATTGTGAATTAATTTAAAATCCCTATTTTTGAAAAATGGATTAAAATGGTTTTGATAGAAACCTTAGGGTTTTATCTTGGTGAAAATACATGTTTATGATTTAAAACCCATTATGTTTTAAATGGAAAATTTTCATATCTGAAATGGATTATGGGATTAATTGTATTTTAATATTTCTTGAAATAAATTTCCCATCATTTTTTGTTATTAGAGCACATGAAAATAATAGGTATTTAGTGAATTATTTGGATGACACATTATGATTTACAATGTTCCAAAACATAAATGTGTCACGTCACATCCCTTAGGCGATGGTGATGAGTCCTATTTGGCCTAAGTTCAAAGGAAAAATGTTCATATTTACATGTCACCTTGAGTGTGAAATCCTTATAGCCTGGAACTATCATACCTTCTTAGGCATATGATCATATTGATGGATTGTTTATATTTCAAATGAATATATGCCATTATTGTAAACTATTTTACATGCCTTCTGATTTATATAAATTTTTTTTATAGAAGTGTTTATTTAAGACATTGTTTAAATTATTTCTATATTTTTAAATTTATTCTATCTTTTGAAATGTAAAGAATGATTTGTTTAAATATGATTTGAATTTCCAAACCTGTTTGTTTTAAATTTAAAGCTCTGGTTGGTTAATTTAATTGTGGCATCTGTTATGGAATCCTTGGTGAGTCCCTACTAGGGTTTTTAGCTCACACCATACCTGTGCATTTGGGTGTTTTTATATTATCTCCTTCTAGGTTCAAGTAGGGGAAAGGAACCACTTGAAGGTGGTTCTAGCTATTGATCCGTAGACATGGAGTGTTGCATCCATTGATACATGGTATATTATTTCTATTTTCTGGTACTTGGTTATAATACTTTGTGTTTTTATACCTATTTTATTTCTGATAAATTAATCCCAATGGAGTTTCTTTTGTATGCATACTGATTCTTTATCTTACTTCTGCATTCTTTATGGAAAATTCCTTCCCACTTTCTTCATATATGATGCCAGGTGCTAGTCACCAACCCATGGGGATCTGGAACACCCTTTGGGCTCTGTTAGGATTGGCTTAGTTAGCGGGATACTAGGGTACCCGAGATGGCTGGGATAATCATTATTCTTCATCATGGCTGATTGGACCACCACCCACCACTACTTCCTGACTTGTAACCCCATCACCACACACCCACGACCGCACAAGATCCCTTCCCGTGCTCATGCATGTCTGAAACAACTACCCATTTTATTTATCATGGGAGAAAACAATGGCTGCTTGGGATTCAAATGAGGGAAAACAATCCTACAAACCCATAGCCTGAACCACTTGGTCAGGCAATTCTTTCTTTTTAAAAATTTCACTATTTTATATTAATAAACAAACTTGTAAATATTGATTTATAAATTTATATATTAATTTATATATACATATGAATGCATATATATGAAATACTTAATATATTTAGATAGATATATATAAACTAATATATATATATATATATATTTAATTAATATACAAATATAAAATAACATGTTTATATTTGTATACATGTGTGTAAATATACACACAAAATTAGTAATTTGTAATATTATTACATGTATATTCACACACACACACACACACTCACACACACATAAATATATAAATGTGAAATATTTAACATCATTAAATATATTTATAAATTTATATACTAATATAAGTTTAATATATTAATATATATATGTTTGATTATACTTTTTAATTTGTATATTAATTAATATGTTAACACACACACACACAAACACACATATATCCATTTATAAGTATATTTATATTCATTTACATGAATATATTAATATATTAATATATATATATATATGTGTGTGTGTGTCTATAAATTAATATAAATACACTTGTATATATATATTTAAATAATAATGATCATTTATTTAGTTATAATTAATTAATTATTATTATGTTTTAACTTCGGTGTATGTCATGACCTAACCTGGACAATCCATCCAACTAGGCTCTGAACTAGACCGTGACAAGACTCAAAGGGCATTTCCCAATCCCCACGATCTAATGACGAGAACCTATGCATCCAATAATGACCAGAGGGAAATCTTTTTCCAACCTGAAAAAAGATACATGAAATACATATAGAGAAAGATAACTAGAAAGGAAATATATTATAGTCAAAATGAACAACAATGGTAGTGATACAACCAAGGTAACAAGCCAAAACCAATGTACATGTCCAAAAGAAAACAAAAAAAGACAACCCAAACTACCAAAATCTACTCCGTGTGATACACGAACAACATCCCACTATTTCACCACCAGTTACCTATACCCAACTAACATAAAGCTATCTGCCCCACTATAATGCCTTTCTATTTTCGACATCATAAAAAACAAGTTATTCACACCTCAAGGGAGTGTACTGGGTGTGATATAAACATGATTAGTAAGATCCCACCAATGTGTACCATAAAAATTCTATGTCAAATAACCAGGAATGCTTGACATATGAAAAACATGGAATGATAAAATAGTCTTCACGTTTATTTTAAAAACATGGTAAAATTTTCCCCCTTTTTATATTTATAAAACCAAAAACTAGATAATATAGTTTCAAAGAAAATTTCAAATAAATCATTTTACACTTATCAAAGCATGCATCATATATCATATCAATGCCAAAAAATACAAAACCAAATCAAAATTGAGATCACCCCTTGGATAACATATAATTGGACTATCTAGGTTACCCATACATTAGTAATCAAATCAAGACTAGTCCACACTATACATGTACCTAGAAGAAAAGGGCATATGGAATAGAGGAATACCCTAGGAGTGAACTCCATATAGTGTCTGTGAATTAAGTCCCTAGAATAATAGGGCCCTGGGAATAGTGGAACACCCCATGAGTGAACCCCCCAAAAAACAAGGAAAAGAACCAATAATAAAAAACATTATAGGTTACCCAATACCCCCATTTGATACATATGTAAAATCAGTTTTCATTTTAAAGGGATTGTCACATTTTATAAAAAATTTCTATAAAACCTTTTTTATAAAAATCAATCTTTGAAAACCAATTTTACAAACCATTTCAGAGTTCATTGAAAACCATATTTCATTTACCAAAACCATGGGGAAAAATAATATTTTATTAGAATCCATTTACACACACATATCAAGAAATATCATGCTAAACATTATTTAGAAAACCATTTAAAAAAGAAATACCATTTATAGTTCACCAAACAAAGGCTAGTGACAGAATCACATACCTCACACTCGGGTCGCACACCAAACACAGTAGGATATACACACTGGAAGGAAATGGAACACTAAAGAAATTTAGAGGAACCCTGAAAAATTTATTCACATATCTTATAATTTAGTTTCCATAAGCATAAGGTTGATATATAGGTTAGATCACCACACACCTCAAAGGTTACACACACCGCACCATAATCAACAAGAGAACTAGTCTCCTGGAGATAAACAAACAATAAATATATAAGAAATAGAGAAGGAAACAAAAAATTAATTATAGAACCAATCAAAGGAGCATCAATCAATTTCCAAATCCAAGACGAAAGGAAGAAAATGACGAGATTCAACCAAATTTACAAATTTTATGAAAAACGGTTATTTGAGATTAAAACCCTAAATTAAGAAGTTCAAAAGATCCAAGAATGTATAAGGGAATAATTTCCAAGAGACCTGTTCAAATTATGTTCACCAAAAGAGGGATTAATGGGTTGATTATGGGTATTAGTGGAACAAAAATTGATTTACAGTTTTATTTAATCAACTTGGTTTGAACCTAACGGATAGATGATGGCCACCGTTTAGGTGCAATGTTTATTTCCCAACATACTAGAAATCTGGTGGAGGACCATCGATTGGATGGTGAATATAGGTAGTGTTGGTCAGAGTAGACACTCAAGAGGGGGGGGGGGGGGTGAATTGAGTTCCAATTAAAATTTCTGTTTAAAATCCTTTACTAAAATCCCCCAATTTAAAATACAAATTGAATTGTAGTGAATTTGAACTAAAGCAAACTTTCAGTTAGGTTCTCAAGGGATTGATTAATTCCCAGTTAAACTAATTAGAAGATCATATTAGCTTTTGATACTAACCTAATGATTTAAAAATAATGCAAACACTTTCTAATTCAATTATCAGAGTAACTTTGAAAAACAGTTTCAATTTTAAATCACTTAGCAGCGGAATAGAAAGGTTTTAGATAAAAATAAATAAAGCACAGCATATATAACCAAGAGGTTCAGTCTCAAGCTGAGACTTAGTCCTCTCAACAATTTATATAAATTTTATCCACACCCTAGATCGGGGTTCACAACAGTTTACAACTATCTGGGTCAAAGACCTCTACCACTGTTCTATGTGGGAAACAAAAACAACAGCAAATACAGTTGTCCAGGTCACACACGACCTCTACCACTATCCACAGTGGGAAATATAAGATGTAAGGAGTTTGAATGAGGATTTACAGATCCTCTAGTTAAGGTTCATGAGACAGTGTATGTGTAAATTAAAACTGATGACACACACTGCTCGTAATGTAAATAATAAATCACTAAGCAAGATATAGAGTTTAGAATGGCTCTATTGATTATAGTGTAGCTCTGGACTCCTTCTAATTGATCAGAAATGGTTCTGAGTCCTCTTCTGGTTTTTTTCTGGAAAACAGAGTGTCGTTTTCTTGACATCCAGGTTCAGAGACAATGAAAAAGTAGTCGATGAAGTTCTTCAAAATCCTCGTGAAAGTACACAGCTCTTCTTGAGTAAGCATGAGTGTGTATGAGCTTCTGTGTCTTCTTGGTCATGCATGTATATCTGTATGAGCTCTTCTTATGTATGTCACTTGTAAATCACTTCTGTATGTATGTTGTATATTGTATATTGTGAAGCAATAGGAACTTGTTATATTTATAGCACGAGCTCTGGAAAAAGAAATGATTTCTTTTTTTAGGTACGAGGTATGGTTCACTGACATCAAGCATCCTTCATTAAATAAATGATAGAGCATTAAAATATACCTAATATGACCGTTGCTTAGATTAAAAAAAGATAAAGAAATCAAGGCAGCATCAGATTCTCTGGAACGGTAGCTTTGGATATCGGTATCCTTGTGTATCGGTAACCTCTTGTGTAACGGTAGCCTTTCTATTTGGTAGACTTCATGTCTATCCGTAGACTTGATCGGTAGCGGTAGACTTAATGTACCGATGAACTTTTGTGTAACGGTATCCTTCATGTATTGGTAGGCTTGCATAATGGTGACTTGTCTGTATCGGTAGGCTTGCATAACAGTGACTTGTCTGTATCGGTGACCTTCACATATCGGTAGACTTGTCTGTATCAGTAACCTTCACGTATCGGTAGACTTTCATAATGGTGACTTGTCTATATCGGTAGTCTTGCATAATGGTGACTTGTCTGTATTAGTGGACTTGATGTATCAGTGACCTTCATGTAACGGTAGACTTGTTGTACCGGTGACCACTTGTCTGTTTAAGAATTCTATTGGCAGAATAGGTTAAGTTAGAATATATATCCATCCAGTAACTGAATTCTATGAAGATAATGTAAATATTATAATATATGAATATGTGCATGATGTACAAAAATACTGAAATAATTAATTAATCATTAATCAATACAGGGATTATCAAACTATAATTGAGCATAATTGAGATTATCAAAATATAATTGAGCATCATTCGGATTATAAAAAATATAAGTTCAACTAATTCTCCAGAGGGTTCAACAATCTCCCCCTTTTTGATAATCAAAACATATGCCAAAGTATTAATAAAATTAAAATGGTGGCAAAGGAAAACATTTCCTAAAAAAAACTTTAAAACAAAGTTCCCATTTTTCTCCTCCTTTAAATTGCACTCACAGTCCTCATTTGTTTTATTTTCTCCCCCTTTATGATTAAAAAAAGAAGGGTAGAATCAGAGAAATGTAGAGGAAAAAAGAGAACAGATGGCAAAGAAACATAAACATAGTAAGAGTAAATTTCCATTAAGTCACAAAAGGTACAATCTGATAAAGTCAGTATTACAAAAAATACAAGTGAATCCTATAAAAAACATCCAGAATCACTCAATATTCCTCCTGAACATGAGTATTTCCCTTAGGATCAGAAGAGGGTGTAGGTTCAGATTGAGTAGATGGCTTGGGAATAGCTGAAAGAACAAGTGGAGGGTCAGCCACTGAAACTGCACCAGATCTGAAATCTGTGCTCCTCTGTGGGATCATAGGTGTCAAGCTTCAAATAGCCTGAACTAGAGTCAACTGAGGTGTACTCCCAAAGGAAGAGGCAGGAAGAGCATGAGGTATAATCACAGGTCTGGCATCCACATTCAAGAATGGTAGCAACAAGTTTCTGAAATCCATAATAATACTACCTCCTCTCTCCATTGATGACACAAAATAATCTCGATTTTAAATGAATTTATCCAAGGCAGGAGTAAGCTCCATGAGCTTAATAACCTGTTCTCTGAATGCTTGAGTTACAGGAGGCAACTTCATATTCTCCATCAAGAGCTTGAAATGATTGGTCATTTGATGCTTGGTATAGACCTTCTCAAAGTAAGCATCCACCTTATTCTTAATGGACTCTTGAGAAGTAGTAGCTGCTCGTAGGTGATCACGAAAAAAACTGCTAACTTCCCTAGTGGTATCAAGGATCTGAGTATCCGAGGTGCCACTAGTACTGGCCTTAGCCAACCCTTCCTGGATCACAGTTCTGATCTGGTCAATGTTCATAGTGGAGCTGGATGAGGGAAGGGGTTTTACCAAGAAAGCTACTGTCTCTTTGAAAGACTGTGTCAAACTACTAACCACCTTCTGAACAAGTGCATCTTGACTGTTCAAATGTTCTATGACTAATGTCTTAAAAGCCTCAAATACTTCCAAAAATTTCTTGACTACTTATTTGATATATCTGATATCAGTATTCACTTGGGTTTGAGAGCTGTTCATGACAGTAAATGAAGCAATCGATTGTCTTAGAGCAACCACAGCTCATGTCCAACTCTCAATTTGAGTATGGAATACTTTAACTTCATCCATCATTTCCTTCACTGGACTAGACACATCGCATCCCAGAGATAGCTCCAGGGATTACTCCACACTCCTCATTTCATCAACCAGGCTTGTCTTCAAATCTACCACTGATTCTCACAATGCTTCTTTCATTTCAGAATTTAAAGACTTAAGGTCCTCTTTGGTTGCCAAATTTTCAGCCACAAAATGTAGGATAACTGAATCCCTTTGAGGCTGGTCTTCCTCATCAGAATCTCCATAATTAAGTCCAAGAACCATATATACTAGATCTGATGACAAACCTTCGATGTCATACAGTACAGAAACTGAACCAAGATTCCCCCCCTCACTTAGAGCATTCTCCTAAGGATTCTCCTCTAATTGTTCTGCTCGAGGTAATTCTACAACCTCCTCTGAAACTTCAGCAGATGCAATAACCATTTTCTTTGAGGGCTCAACAACTCTCTCATCAATGGAAGTAGATGCTACTTCTGCTTCTTGATCATGCACTATCTTGACTGTACTATCTATCAGAGGGCTCAAACTGAGATCTTCTTCTTCATTCTCCTCATCATCTGCTTCATCAGCAGCCTCCTTTTCTCCATGAAAAAAATGATCGGATTTGGTTTCCTCATCCTCTTAAGAGGTGTCCCTGAAAACATTCTGATATGCTTCTACTTCTTCTTCTTTAGCGGACTCAATATCACTGTCCTTCAGAACAGTTTCTATCCTTGGTAGTTCTTTTGGAGGGCTAGCTGCTCCATAGGAAATATTTTGGTGCATAGGACTAGGAGGTAAATCTGGGTCTCCTCCTTCCTCAACTGACATCTCTTCCTCATCAGTTTCAGCCTCATCATCACTGTAGATCAGTTCTAGCTCATCTGGTCCAAGACTAGGATACCTCACATCCTTTGGTCTAGAAGGATGGTCCACAGGAGTGTACTTGTCATAGATTTTACCTTCATCATTAACCCATGATTTCTTCCAAGGATTCCAGCTAACTTTCATAAACTTACAAACATTCATGGTGATGCAAAAATTGTTCTTAACCACAACAGTTTCTTCTTGAGGTCTATCTACCTCCTTTGCCTTCAACATAATAGAAATAAACTTAGAAAATAATAGTTCATTGGACTTAGACTTTGGTATAGTCATATCCTCAATCTGAATCATTAAAAATCTGCACAAATTCACCTTTACTCCATGCTTCAATAGATACAACAAATAAATATCCTGAAATCTGAGGGTAGAAAAATCTACTCTCCTTGGACAAATCACATGCTGAATGAACTTAAAAAGTATTTTATCCTCCCCTACCATCTCTGTAGCAATGATCTTTCTAGGAGTTCCATTTCCTGTAAATTCTAACAAGGCATCCTCATATTTGAAAAAGTCACTAAGAGTAGGTATGGATTTTGAATAAAATCCATAATCACCTCTATGAGGAACTCTAAGGTTCTCAGCCCATTCAACAAGTGAAAACGATAACTTTTGACCATTCACAAAGGAAATAATCCTATTATCCTCTTCTGATGTTTCAAAACAGACAAACTCATAGAACTCTTTTACCAGTACTGGATAATACGGTCCATTATTGTTGATGAAGCATTCAAGCCATCCTTTCTCTTGTAAAATCTTCAGAATCAAGGACTTACTTTCCAACAACCATTCCGCACATAACTCCTTTTCCACTAAAATTTCTCGCTTCGATAACTGCGGATTCACAGGATTCCTTTGAACAACACCTCTACTGCTTCCACTAGCACCAACATTGGTTACTTTCTACTTCTTAGCTTGCGGCACATCACTCCCTTCATCCACTGAGGGTTGCTTCACATGGGCCATTTCAGATTTTAAGGCTTAGGGTTTTGCAAGCTTGAGAGGGTTTAGGTAGGAGGGATTCAAACAGACGGGTTCACGGTGATTGAGTGATGTCAAGAGTCAGGTTTAATATCATTTAGGATTCACATATAAAATAAATCTCATATTAAAAAAAAGGTTTGAAGTCTCGACCTTAATACGAAAATTTAAAACAGCGTGAGAGATGTACCAGTGAGGTGTCCTTAAATGGTGAGGTCTATCCTAACGGTGAGGTCTATCCTAATGGTGAGGTTTATCCTAACGGTGAGGTTTATCCTAATGGTGAGGTTTATCCTAATGGTGAGGTTTATCCTAACGGTGAGGTTTATCCTAACGGTGAGGTCTATCCTAACAGTGAGGTCTATCCTAATGGTAAGGTTTATCCTAAAAGCGAGGTTTATCCTAACAGTGAGGTTTATCCTAACGGTGAGGTTTATCCTAACAGTGAGGTTTATCCTAACGGTTTAAGAGTAAGTTATCATTCCTAATTCATGTCTAATGAAACTTAATCTTTCTGAACTTATAGGCTTAGTGAATATATCAGCTAATTGGAGTTCAGTGCCTATAAATTCAAGAGTTATATCACCTCTTTGATAATGATCTCATAGAAAGTGGTGTCTAACATCAATGTGTTTGGTTCTAGAGTGATACACATGGTTCTTTGATATGTTTATCGCACTAGTGTTATCATAGTTAATTGAAACATGTTTAAAATCTAATCCATAGTCCAATAAAGTGTGTTTCATCCACAGAATCTGTGCACAGCAACTACCAGCAGCTATATACTCTGCTTCAACAGTAGATAATGCAACTGAGTTCTGTTTCTTATTACACCATGATACTAGGGACTTTCCAAGTAAATGATTTATTCTAGATGTGATCTTTCTATCTAACTTTAATCTAGAAAATTCAGCATCTGAATAACTTATTAAATCAAATGATTGTCCTTTTGGGTAAAACAGTCCCAAATTAGCAGTATATTTAAGATATTTGAAAATCCTTTTAACAACAAGTAAGTGTGACTCTTTAGGGTTAGCTTGAAATCTAGCACACATACATACAATAAACATAATATCAGGTTGACTAGCAGTAAGATAAAGTAAACTCCCAATCATACCTCTATAATTAGTTTGATCCACTGGTTTCCCAGTTTCATCAATATCCAATTTACAGGTGGTACTCATAGGTGTATCACTTCCCTTAATACTATCTAAACCAAAATTTTTTAATAAATCCTTAGTATATTTACTCTGATTCAAAATATTACCATCATTAGTTTGAAAGATTTGAAATCCAAGAAAGTACTTAAGCTCTCCCATTAAGCTCATTTCAAACTCATTTTACATAACCTTTGAAAAATCAGTACATAGAGAATTTTCAGAAGATCCAAAAATAATATCATCAACATATATCTGTACTATTAAAAAATCTTTTGAAATTCTTTTTATAAAAAGAGTGGGTCCAACAATTCCTGTTGTAAATCCTTTTGAAATAAGAAAATTTTTAAGTCTTTCATACCAAGATCTTGGAGCTTGTTATAAAGCATATAAAGCTTTAGAAAGTTTAAAAACATGTTTTTTAAAGTGAGGATTTGAGAAACCAGGTGGTTGTTCTACAAAAACATCATCAACAATAAAACCATTTTGAAAAGCACTTTTCACATCCATTTGATATAACTTGAAATTCATATGTGATGCAAAGGCAAGTAAGATCCTAATTGCCTCTAATCTAGCTATAGGTGAAAAGGTTTCCTCATAGTCAATTCATTCTTCTTGATTGTAACCTTGTACAACTAGTCTAGCTTTTTTTCTAATGATATTTCCAGATTCATCAACTTTGTTTCTAAACAACCACTTTGTGCCTATGGTTAAAGTTTCCTTAGATCTTTCTACTAATTCCCAGACTTTATTTATTTCAAATTGATTTAGTTATTCTTGCATATCCATTACCCAAAATTCATCATTGATAGCATCATTGATATTTTTAGGTTCTAACTGTGAAAGAAAGGATTGATGTTCAAACAGATTTATTAGAGAAGCTCTAGTATGTGTTCCTCTATCTAGATTACCTACAACAACATCTAAAGTATGGTTCTTTAGAATCCTAGTTGGTCTAGAAAAGGTAGGGCTAGAGATTTCAGGTTCATCAACAGGTGGGGAATCAAAAGAAGCAGGTTCTAGAAAATTTCCAGAACTGGATGTTTTAACTATAGGTCCACTGTCTTTATCATCAAGGTTCAAAATAGAGAGATCATCTTCAAGATTTTCAAGAGAGGTCTTAGTTTCATGTGGGTCAGTTTCATCAAATTTGATGTGAACATATTCCTCCACACATTTGGTTCTCTTATTGAAAACTCTATAGGGTTTACTAGAAATAGAGTAACCATGAAAAATTCCTTCATCACTCTTGGATGCAAACTTGTCAAGATTATCTTTGGTATTAAGAATAAATAATTTTCAACCAAAAACTCTGGAGTAGTTAACCTTAGGTTTCCTATGGTTCCACAACTCATAAGGGGTCCTCTTAAGAACAGGTCTGATCAAGACTCTATTGATAATATAACAAGCTGTATTGACAACTTCAGAACAAAAATAAACAGGTAGGTCATAGTCATTGAGCATGGTTCTGGAAATTTCCTGAATGGTTCTATTCCTCGTTTCTACTACACCATTTTGCTGAGGTGTCCTAGGGGCAGAGAAATTGTGACTATAGCCATTATGTGATCAGTAGGATTCAAACTCATGATTTTCAAACTCACGACCATGATCACTTCTCAAGGTTTTAATCTTAAGTCCACTAAGGTTCTCTACAAACTTGGAATATTTAACAAAGTAAGAACAAGCTTCACTTTTGTGAGCTAGAAAATATACCCAAGTATACCTAGAATAGTCATCTACTAGAACATAGACATAGTGCTTCCCATTTAAACTAGAAACTCTTGAAGGTCCAAACAAATCCATGTGAACCAACTCGAGAGGTTGAGAAGGTGACACTTCTTTCTTTGATTTGAAAGAAACATTATGTTGCTTTCCCTTTTGACAGGGATTACAATCTTTATCTGCTGGGAATTCAAGTTTTGGTAGGTCTCTAGCTAAGTTATTCCTAGTAAGTTTTATAAGTGAATGTACATTGCAGTGTCCTAATATTCTATGCCAGAGCCAAGACTCTTTGTGAAAAGCATTTAAACAAGTAATATTTTTCATATCTAAAGAATTTAAATCAACAACAGAGACATTTTCATTTCGTAAGGCAGAAAATACTAAAGCATTTTTAGAATTAAAAACATTGCATGAATCATTTTCAAATTTAACATTAAAACCATCAACACATAACTGAGAAATCCTTAGTAAATTATACTTAAGTCCATCAACCAATAGAACTTTAGAAATTAATACTGAGTCAGTGTTACTAATTTGGCCTAAGACGATGATTTTACCTTTAGATTTATCACCAAAGGTGACAAAACCTCCATCAAATCTGACTAAGCTTTTAAAGCATGAGAAGTCTCCTGACATATGTCTTGAACATCCACTATCCAAGTACCAAGTATTTCTTTAGGATCTCTTTAAGCAGGTTCCATACAAAACAGATTTAGATAGGAAATGATTTTGGTACCCAGATTTTCTTGGGTCCAGACAGGTTAGCCAATAAAACTTTAGGTACCCAAATTTGTCTTATGGATATCATAAAATTTGTAGAATCAACAGATTTTGAAAGATATACCTTGTTGGATCTGTAACTATGAATATAACTAGTTGAATCATATGAACTTCCGGAACTAGAACTATATACATTTTTTCCATATTTATGAATAAATCTAGTTTTGGTAATTTTTCTTTGTCCAGGTTGGTATCCTATACAAGTAGTATATCTAGGTGAAATCTACTTAACTAGAATTTGAGTAAGAGTATCTTTTCCATTTGTGAAATTTTATAAATATTTCCTAAGTTTCTCATTTGACAATTTCAGTTCAATGTTTCTTTAAGAAACTGAGAATTCTTTTCCATTTCTATGTCAAGATCAGATTTATGTTTAACAGTTAAAGAATACTGTTTCTTTAAACCTTTGTATTTGTCTTTCATCTCATTAAAGGTTTCATCTAACATATCACAGTATTCAAACAGTTCAGAATTTGATATATTTTCAGAATCAGAATCATCTCCAGAATAATATGTATTTAAAGAAGGAGTTTTAGATGTTACCTCAAAAGTGTTTTTCATAAAACACATGTTTGCCTTATTTCTATTTTCAGTCTCAGAAGCTTCAGATTCATTGGAGCTATCCTCAGAAGCACTCCAAGTATCCTTCATGGCTTTCTTATACTTATTGTCCTTATACTCATACTTCTTCTTGTATTTCATCTTTGGACAGTCTGCTTTTATATGTCCTTTTCTTTTGCATTCATAGCAGACAACTTCATCAGATTTGTCAGATTTCTTCCAGTCCTTTTTCCAGTGACCCTTGTTGTCATACTTACCTTTGTAATTTGATTTTCTGGAAAAATTCTTCTTCCTATAAAACTTCTTAAATCTTATGGATATGTGAGCCATTTATGTATCACTATTAGATGCACTTTCACTTTCTTCACAGCTTGAGCTATCACTCTTGTTCTGAATTTTCTCTTTATCTTTACTCTTTGAAGTAGATGTCTTGAAGGCAATTGACTTCATTTTTGGTTCATCTTCTTCTTTTTTGTTTACCTTACGTTATTCTTTCATACATCATCAACTTACCAATAAGTTACTTGATTGGAAGTTTACCAATATCACAAGATTCTCTGATTGAAACAGAAGTGCCCCTCCATCTTTCAGGTAGGCATCTCAAAATTCTCATGATCTGCTCCTTTGATGAAACGTCCTTTCCCAGTGAGATCATTGTATTGACAATTTCGTTAAACTTGAGATACATATCAGAAATGGGTTCATCAGGATTCATCTTAAAATTATCATATTTAATAGTATAGGTGTTCAATCTCATTTCCTTAACATTAGTTGTTCCTTCATGAGAAATACCTAGAGTATCTCAAATTTCATATGCAGTCTTACAAGTAGATATTCTATTAAATTCCTCATCTCCTAAAGCATAATACAGAGCATTCATATCCTTGCAATTATTATTGTAAGCTGTCTTAGTAGCTTCATTCCAAGTAGATCTAACAGTAGTGGGAATTTTAAATTCTGATTCTATGGCAGTCCAAATATCAAAACCCATGCTTTCTAAATGAATTTTCATCTTAATCATCCACTGAGCATAGTTGTTTCCATTGAAAAATGGTGGTCTATTAGTAGCAACACCTTCAAGTCTATTATCCATGATAACTAGGTTGAAACAAAAAATTTAAAGAGATAAAAATTTAGAAATAACAGAAATTTTAAGAACTTTAAAATACAACTAAAATCAAAGTTGAAAAACAGATTACTTCAGAAAATATTTTATCCCTCTGATACCAAATGCTGGCCGGAGTGGACACTCAAGAGGGGGGTGAATTGAGTTCCAATTAAAATTTCTGTTTAAAATCCTTTACTAAAATCCCCCAATTTAAAATACTAATTGAATTGTAGTGAATTTGAACTAAAGAAAACTTTCAGTTAGGTTCTCAAGGGATTGATTAATTCTCAGTAAATCTAATCAGAAGATCAGATTAGATTTTGAAACTAACCTAATGATTTACAAATAATGCAAACACTTTCTAATTCAATTATTAGAGTAAGTTTGAAAAATAGTTTAAATTTTAAAGCACTTAGCAGCGGAATAAAATGGTTTTAGATAAAACTAAATAAAGCACAACAGATATAACCAAGAGGTTCAGTCTCAAGCTAAGACTTAGTCCTCTCAACAATTTATATAAATTTGATCCACACCCTGTATTGGGGTTCACAACAGTTTACAGCTATCCAGGTCAAAGGCCTCTTCCACAGTTCTATGTGGGAAACAAAAACAACAGCAAATACAGCTGTCCAGGTCACACACGACCTCTACCACTATCCACAGTGGGAAATATAAGATGTAAAGAGTTTGAATGAGGATTTACAGATCCTCCAGTTAAGTTTTCGGAGACAGTGTATGTGTAAATTAAAACTGATTACACACACTACTCGTAATGTAAATAATAAATCACTGAGCAAGATATAGAGTTTAGAATGGCTCTAGTGATTGCAGTGTAGCTCTGGACTCCTTAGGATTATTAGAAATGGTTCTGAGTCCTCTTCTAGTTTTTTTTTCTGGAAAACAGAGTGTTGTTTTCTTGACATCCAGGTTCAGAGACAGTGAAAAAGTAGTCGATGAAGTTCTTCAAAATCCTCGTGAAAGTACACAACTCTTCTTGAGTAAGCGTGAGTGTGTATGAGCTTCTGTGTCTTCTTGGTCATGCATGTATATATGTATGAGCTATTATTGTGTATGTCACTTGTAGATCACTTCTGTATGTATGTTTTATATTGTATATTGTGTAGCAACATGGACTTCTTATATTTATAGAACGAGATCCAGCAAAAGAAATGATTTATTTTTGCAGGTACGAGGTACGGTTCCTTGACATCCAGCAACCTTCATTAAATAAATGAAAGAGCATTAAAATATACCTAATATGACCGTTGGTTAGATTAAACAAAGATAAAGAAATTAAGGCAGCATCAGATTCTCTGGAACGGTAGCTTTGGATATCGGTAGCCTTGTGTATCGGTAACCTCTTGTGTAACGGTAGCCTTTCTATTCGGTAGACTTCATGTTTTTCGGTAGACTTGATCGGTAGCGGTAGACTTAATGTACCGGTGAAATTTCGTGTAACGATAGCCTTCATGTACTGGTAGGCTTGCATAACGGTGACTTGTGTATATCGGTAGGCTTGCATAACAATGACTTCTCTGTATCGGTGACCTTCACGTATCGATAGACTTATCTTTATCGGTAACCTTCACGTATCGGTAGACTTGCATAACAGTGACTTTTCTGTATCGGTAGGATTGCATAATAGTGACTTGTCTATATCGGTGGACTTGATGTATTAGTGACCTTCATGTAACGGTAGACTTGTTGTACCGGTAACCACTTGTCTGTTTAAGCATTCTATTGGCAGAATGGGTTAAGTTAGAATATATATCCATCCAATAACCAAATTCTATGAAGATAATGTAAATATTATAATATATGAATATGTGCATGGTGTACAGAAATACTAAAATAAGTAATTAATCATTAATCAATATAGGGATTATCAAACTATAATTGAGCATAATTGGTATTATCAAAATATAATTGAGCATAATTGGGATTATCAAAAATATAAGTTCAACTAATTCTCCAGAGGGTTCAAAAGGTAGAATAACTCTAGCCTGGGGATCCCCATCAGTTAGTTTATGGAGTTCTTATAGGAACTCCAATCTACCATCATGCCATCGGCTAGCCGGTGGCTATCTGTAACAACCTATTAAGGTCAAGGAACCTTGAAACGCCACCAAGTCATCTCTAACACCCTCTCAAACCCGAAATATAACCTCTTATACATAAAAGAGGGATGTACTTGGACTAGGATTCCATAATTCTCTCCAATATAGGAATTTATATCCCTAAAAATTCATTCAAAAGAGGGATTATTCAAAAAGAGATGAGGAAAATACTCTGTAATGTCTTGGTTTTTGCTTGTAAATATTTGAAATATATATAGTAATATTTTTAGAGTCTGACACTAAGATGGCGTGATATTTTGAGGCCTGGTGATCCTGAAATTGATATTTGAAAAATATTAAATATATTAATATCAAACGCATGTAGTTTTTCTAAAATTGTTGAATAATTATCAAATGGAGTTAGAGATTGGAAATCTATGGCCACCGTTGAGTTCATAATATGAGGTTTACACTAGGGATGACATAATCTTTATCATTGTTGGGAGATTGTGAAAATATTGTTGTGGGAACAAATGATAAATAAATAAATTTATTTATTTTATTATAATGATGCAACAACCACATTCTTCCTTTACAAATATCCAGTTGTAGGAAATTCTCAAGGTTAGCCACATAAACCTGGAGATCAAGGGAGGATCTATTGGAGAAACATTGGCAGAAGACAACATATCAAGATCAGATCAAGGATAATTGCAACAATAGAATTCATGGATCTCACCAACTATGACAACACATGATCGTTATTCATAAAAAATAAATTCAAACACAGGTAGGATGTTAGAATTATGTGGATTCATCACATTATTTTATCTTCTGTTGAATGAGGATCATTTCCATTAACAAGGATTGATTTGCGCATTGATGATTGATTTATTTACTGCTGATTTGATTAATTGTTTGATATTCATTCATATTTCTAATAGAAATAGATCGGGGCCAGCCTGAATAAGGCCAGTATTCATTCCACTTTGGTATCTTATGGATTTATCCCCCTCATTTCTTTGTATGTTCATTACAAAAAATTTATTTGGCACACAGTTTGATGAATACCCAGTATTCAATCATTGCATGACCATTATTTAGAACAAATGATTGATATTGTGGGTAATATATATGATCAAGGCTACAATCAAGGATCATCAATTTTAGAGGAGGAACAAATTTAGATCATAACAGTTTGGAGGTTCCATATTCATCGTCTTGGTATGCAGTGATGGAAAGTTGACGATGTTGTTTTCTTGATCAATGGATGTTGCTCGTATTTGGTGAATAATGATGGAGAGGGTCTATTGACTGACAGATCGACATTTCATAATGAGATCAATGGCTTCAGTGGAACATCTAGATGATGCATGAAGAAAGCCATGGGGTTTTGGAAAACTTGCGTTAAATGGTGTGTAATTTGAGATAAAACACCGCATGGGGACCTAGTTATGAAACATGGGTTTCAGTAGAGGAGATAGGGATCAAACATAATGTGGTCCCTAAAAAACAACATTTTATCTGATACTGGTGTCCTGGAATGTACTTTGAGAGTAAATGTACATGAAAAAAGTTAGGTATAAGGGCACAACCAAGTTTACATGCACATGAGTAGAGAAACACGAGCACATACATGAGTTGGTCCAGATTTAGTGGTACACATCATGTACCCTAAGTACACATCATTTAGTTCCCTAGATATGGCTTGGATCCCTTCATTTATTCAGTTTGGACCTGTATCAATTGAGTTTTCCCTTAGTCCATCCCCTCATGGGTAATTTTTGGAATTATTTCCTCAACTCTAGATAGTGATATCCTCTTGAGGATGAGTATTAGATAAAGTTTATGGTGTCCCTTCATGATACTGGAGTGTGGTCCTCTATAATTGCTTCCTATACCCTAGGCGGGGATCATGGAATCATCCTATAATCCATACGAAGGGCGTCGATCCTCCATCTAATAGGCTGTTTCAGAAGGGCTCACAGTATTGTTATACATACAATCCCAACATAGTGGGTTGATCAAGATTAGGTTTTCTGTTTCCCCCAATGGTCCTATGTGTGATCTTCTAACTATGTATTGAGATCTTAAGATATACCACGAGTTTACATGGGTGGGGTCCAATGATCATGACCTCTTGGATGAGTTTCACCATTTTTTACATGGCTCGTGGAGTGGATTCTCCCAGAATGAGAATTACCTAGAATCTTCGAGCAGTATCCTATGGAAGGTAGTATTTGAGACCTATTTTGAGAAAAGGAGTCCGTTATGAATATATTTGTGTTTTATTTCTTTATTATAATTAGTAACTGACTATTATTGATTATTTATGGTTAGTAATTCCGGTGTGTCCTACAAGGTATTGTTATACTTACCTCTGCATGGGCTCAGTTCGCATGTTTCGTGTTTTATAAAGATGATGAAACTTTTTATAGTGTATTAGGAAGATAGGGAGTAGGAAGGGAATAGTTAGGATAGATATATCATGGTGTTTTTTGGGTAGTTTCATTTGAATGTGGTCCCCTACTTTTGAATAGGTTGGACCCTCTGTAGTTTTTTTGCTAGGATTGTATTAAGCCCCTTTATTGATATCAATACCTTATTGTCATACTATGATTATGGGATTATAGATTTATGCATGAATCAGTATCAATTTTTTATATTTCAGCACTGTCTGGGCTTAGAGATATGTGTGTACAGGTACATTAGGAAAATTTCTTTCATGGGTGTGATATGCTTACTTGGCACTGGTCGCTAGTCCCTAGAATATTAGAGGAAGGCTTGAGGTAGTCGTGGATTGGACCCCATTAGGGAGGGTCATGAAAAAGTTGTATCAAAGTAGTCATTTATACCTTTGGACCAGAGTTTTTGAGGATGGTTTTGGATTTATGTCAATAGTGTTAAAGTGTTTCAAATTTGGATTTCAGGATAGGGACCCCAGTGTTAGCGTGGAGACCAAAATATCCATTCACAAGGACTCTGACAACCTACTTATTAACATAGTACATAGAGACAATTGTTTTTGGGAAAACATTGTTACATGTATCATATAGTAATGAGTTATGTTTTCCATGTCCTTCTTGAGTAAGATCCCTAGATATAGTATTTGATTGTGGTACATATTGTTTATTTTAGGATGTCTCTGTGAAGATAGTAAGACATGATTTTACTATGTGATCATGATGATGATTCTACAATTGAATAGGATTCAATACATGGGCATGTATATGAGTTAGTACCTCAGGGTGGTTTACCAGTTATACCACCACCCGTTGAGAAGCAGTTAGTGATGACAATAACACATGAGGATGGACACCAACTAAGTGCACTATATGAGTTCCATAGGTAGCGACCTCCCCGGTTTCAGGGCTATCCTATCCCCCATGTAGATGAGGACTAGCTAGGGGAAGTCAGTCAAGTTTTAAACCTTGTGAGGACACATATAGATCATATGTAAGTCCTCATGAAAGTATTCTTCAAGACTCCGTTGAGTGATGGTGGAGTCTGGTGACTTAGTTACATGATGAGATAACTCTCTCATGGTTAGAATTGAAGATTTTTTAGGGAGGATTTCTATCTGGATACATTATGATCTTTATGCATCTAGGATCTCCTATATCTACAATAGTGCAATATGACCATGTTAGAGTATTCAACGAGGTTTACTAATCTCTCACTGTACTCCTTAGATATGGTGTGAGTTCTGGTATTCAGGGAAAGAACCTTTAATAAGGGTATACACCATGTTATCAGGGCTTAAATGATATCTCTTTTCATTCACACCTATGTTAGAGTGCTTGATCGAGCCTTATCAGTGAAGATCTTCTTGGAAGAGCAGATACTGCTAGTGGGCACCCAAGAGATGATACCTCGAATATAGGTAGCTGAATATATTCATAGAGATCCGAGTGTGATAGATACTTTTGGGATCTGATCCTAGGATATAGGATCAGTGATTTAGAGATCTCATGATGTATTAAGTTATTTGGGGGGGGGTGAGGTTTCTCTTGAGATGACCATGGACATATTACATAGGATTGTCTAACATGTAGTATAGCTGATCAATAGATGGTTGAGGGGAAACATAGACAGAGATAGTGGCTAGAGAAAATATGTCCATAGGGTGGTGGATGTGGTATAAGGGTAGGTAGATAATCATGAGGTGGAAGGATGTTTGACCTATCAACACCACCACCCTCAGGTGGTCCATGCCAGGCTCAAGTAGCTGGTGGATAGGGATGAGGAAAGTTGCAGAATATGGAGGCCTATAACCCCAAGGCTCCTGAAATGATTAAAAGCATAATATATGTTTAATCTACTTTATATATAGTATTAATGGAATTGAGTACAATCCAATCCTTTCTTTCTACCTCTCTATTTTTTACATAGAGATTCCGGTTGAGCCCTTAGCTCAACCCTTGCATTTGGAGACTTCAATAAGAGCCAACTCCATGATCACAAACTTCTACCAATAGCGGGACATGATGTTCAATGGAGAAAGATTATTATGGGACATATTTCTAGAAATAATAATTCCTTATGATATCAGCTTAGGTATGGTTTTTTTATCCACAGTTTTTGCTCTGATTGACTATTTCAGGCGGAGGTTTTGGTGCATCCATGGTGATGGGATGATATTTTATTTAATGGTTGAGAAGGAGACCCAGACAGAGTAGGATGTTCTCATGAATAGAAATACATAGTCAATTAATCATCAATTGTATAGTATTACCCTTGGAATAATGTATTCTTTGATCTTTCAATTCTTTGTAGTCGTGGAAGAGTATGAGTAAGTCTTTCTTAAGAACACATCAGGCTCAACTCCCCACCGAGAGATAGACTTATGAATTGAATTTCACCATTGGATGACCTCGATATATATGCTAGAATATTTTATGGCTCTTGTATATCTTAATGAGTTTAGGGTAAAGTTGGGGAATTTGTAGAGGACGAGCTTCGTGAGACCCAATGTTTCCCCCCCAAGTAGCCATAGTGTCATTCACCAAGAAGGTGGACAATAGTTTGAGGTTATGTATTTATTATTAGTGCTTGAACTAGGTGATCATGGAGAATATGTATCCAATACCAAGGATCAACATCCTATTTGAATAGTTTAGAGGGGAAATATGGTTCTCAAAGATAGACATCAGATCAGGATATCACCAGCTATGAGTACAAGATGAGGATATACCAAAGATGACATTTAGATGTTTCTACAATGACTATAAGTACTTGGTGATGCATTTTGGTGTGATGAAAACCCTAGCAGTGTTCATGGAAATCATGAATCAGATATTTAATCCTTTTATAGACTAGTTTGGGGGTGGTCTTAATTGATGACAATGTACTCTGTGTCTAAGGAGGAGTACGCAAGATACTTGAGGATAGTCATGGATATACTCTAAGAGAACTAGCTTTATGGAAATCTCTTGAAGTTTCAGTTTTGGATATAGGATTTCCACTTCTTGAGAAAAATCATCACATTTGATGGTGTATCATTGGACTCGATGAAGGTCGAGGTAGTGTTAGCTTGAGAGCCACCCAGTATCATGATGGAGGTTTGAAGCTTCCTTGGGTTAGAAGGTTACTACTAGATATTCATACTCGATTTCTCTAGGATATCATCTCCCTTGACTGATTTGAATTGGAAGGGGTATCCTTTTGTTTTGATAGAAAGGTTATAGCAGTATTTTCATGAGTTGTGGAAGATATTGATGAGTTCACCCATCTTGAGATTACCAGAGGAGAGTGTTGAGTACATAGTGTTCTATAATTCATCTGTGATGAAACATGGTTGTGTTCTGATGAAGATGCAGAATGTGATTGCGTATGAGTATCAGTAGTTGAAGAAACATGAGTAGAACTATGTAACTCATGGTCTTAAGCTTTAAGCGATAGTCTTTTCCCTAGAGATGTGGCGAAACTACATTATGGGTGATTGGTTTATCATTTATTCTAACTATAATAGTCTCAAGTATATTTTTTTGCATAAGGATATTAACTTGAGATAGAGAAAATGGATTAAGTTACTCAAATAATATGAATTCAAGATTATATATACTCCTGGGAAGAGGAAAATTGTGGACAATTCTATTAGTAGGAAATATTGTTCATAGTGGATGAGTGAGGCATCAGAGCATTTAAACTCATTGAAACTATCCTTTGTGGAAAAGGATAAAGCATATTTCTTCCTATTAATAGTTATTTACCATCCTATTTTACAATGAGTTAAGGAGGAACAACTTGGAAATATTGACTACAAGACTCTATATACTTAAATATTCATTGGACATGATGATAATAGATTTTATAAAGGTGGGGAGCATGTCAATATTTTTGTGGGATGGATGATGGTGCCAATTTAATTGATATATGATGCACTGAGGGAGTTTCATAATTCACCCTTAGTGGTACATATAGGTGTGGAAAATATTTACCAAGATATTTTGTGATATTTCCATTGTCTAGGGATGAAGAGAAGAATTAAAGAGTTAGTCTCTCGGTGCCTTACTTTTCAGTAAGTGAAGTATGAAAAATAGGTTCCATTGGGTTTAGCCCAACCCCTATAGGTGATGGAGTGGAAGTGGGATGAGATATCAATGAAATTTGTGATGTGGCTACCACGTACTTCCATAGGTCTTGATTTCATCTAGGTGATTATATAATGAATCAGTAAGTCATCCCACT
Organism: Viscum album; assembly: GCA_963277665.1. NCBI lineage: Eukaryota > Viridiplantae > Streptophyta > Magnoliopsida > Santalales > Viscaceae > Viscum > Viscum album. The sequence continues at coordinate 818,688,669 of OY728162.1, forward strand.
TCTTCACTATTTAGGAGCAGAGTTCAGTAGAGATCTTGAGATTCTTGTATGTACAGAAGATAGTCGGGGTTCACAATGTTCCCTCGATAATAATTTCAAACCATGATTATTTATTCACATCATGATTATGTAGATATTTTTAGGAGGAATATGAGACTCAGTTGTGTTTGAGAACGGTGTTCAACCCCCAGACTGATGGCCAGACTGAGCATACCATTCCGGTATTCGAGGACATGGTGCAGGCTTGCATGCAAGATTTCAGTTGTAGTTGGAAGGACCACCAAACCTTGATGGGGTTTTTTTATAATAAAAAATACCATTCTAGAAAATATATGAAACAATTAAAGACTTTCTACAAGTGACCCTATAGTTCACCACTATGTTGGAATGATCTAGGAAATTTGACACTCATGGGCCCATAGTTGGTGGATGCTATGATAGAGATAGTACAGATCATCCAAGAGCGGATGTAGACTGCAAAGAGACATCAAAAGTCATATGAGGACTGACGATGAAGGCCTTTGGAGTTCAAGTAAAGATACCATGTGTTCCTGAAGGTCTCAATTCGAAGTGGATTATGAATATTTGGATGGGGTAACAATTTTTATTCAAGATTCATCAACCATTTCCAAATTATGTGTAGAGTTGGTGAGATGGCATCTCTACCACCACATTTTGACCGGTTACATGACATCTTCCACATGTCACAGCTAAAGTGGTAGGTGTATGAACCATCACATGTCATCGAATAGGGTGAGATAGATATCAAGGATAGAGATACCTTTGATAAGTACCTAGTGGAGATCGAGGATTGGCATGAGTGGATCCCTTATGAGTGAGTAATTCCTTTAGTGCATGTCTTATGGAAGTATGAGAATATACAGGAGAACACCTGGGAGATAAATACCCAGATGCAAGCTCAATACCCTCATCTTTTTTATTTGTGTTTTCTTTTCAGGGAAGTAAACCCTTAAGGTAGGGATAATTAAATTTATAGGTTTTTTTCCATATAAAGCTTTGAAATAGGTCTACTAATATTTTCTGATCTAGGTTCTAAGACAATGTGAGATTCTGAGGCCCGGTGTGCCCATAATTAATATTTAAAAAATATTAAATTCATTAACATCCAAGACACATAGTTTTCCTAAAAAAGTGTAATAATTCTAAAACATAGTCTCATATCAAAAATATAAGGCTTTAGTTGAGTTCAAAACGTGGTATTTACCTTAGGAACAATATAATCTTTTTTGAAGTCAGGCGATTATGAAAAAGTTATTGTGGGAAAAAATGATAAATAAATAAATAAATTTATTTATTTTTTTATAATGATGAAGTGAACGAATTACTCCTCTATAAATACCTAGTTATGGGAAAATATTAGGGTTATACACATAACCTTGGATATCTAGAGAGGAGTCACCAAAGAGACATTGATGGATGATAATGGATTGAGATCAGATAATGGATCATTGTACCAACGAAAGTTATAGGTTTTTGGAAAAATTACATTACACAACATGTAATCTAGGATCAAACGCCATGTGGGGCCCTGGATCTAGTGATAGTGTTTCCAAAGAGGATATAAGGATCACATGCCATGTGGTCCCTACCACATACCATGTGACCCCATGCTGGCGGGCTGATGTGCACTCTGAGATTACATATACATAGACATGACCAAGTACATGGGTATGACTAAGTATACATTGGAATAGATAGAAAAACATGAGTATGGACATGAGTAGATCCATATTTTTTGGAATACACCACATACCCTATTGGAACCCTTCATTTTCTTTAGTTTGGACCAGTATAAGTTGACTTCATTCCCTTGGTCCATACCCTCAAGGGTACAGTGTATAAATACATCCTTATCTCTAGATTATCATCCCCTCTTGAGGATGTGTCTCAGTTAGATTTTTTGGTGTCCCTCCATGATATGTGGGTGTGATCCTCAGTCATTACTTATTATACCCTAAGTGAGGTTCATGGAATCAACATGACCTCCATGCAAAGGGAACCGATCCCCCGTGTAGTAGGCCATTTTAGTAGGGTTCACGGTATCATTAGGAATATGATCCACAATATAGCAGGTTGATCCAAATTGGGTTTGCGGTGTCCCCCAATGGTCTTGGGTGTGATCCCCTACTGAGATTTGAGATTTGAGTGTGTCGTTGGAGGACCTTTGAGAGAAGGGTTTTTTCAGAACCAATGTGTCCTTCAAGGCAGCTCTAGTGTTGCTCATAAAATAGGTATATGGGATCTTGAGGGTTTGTGAAGATTATAGACACTTGAACCAGGTAAAAATAAAGAATAAGTACCCATTTCCAAGTATGGAAGACCCCTTTGACTAGTTAAAAGCTATTATTTGGTTCTTGAAGACTGATCTCAGGTCCGACTATGACCACATAAGGGTTCACGAAGCTGATATTTTGAAGACAACATTCCAATTTCATTACAAATTCTATGAGTTCCTAGTGAAACCTTTCGGTGTGATTAATTCCACTTCTAGGTTTATGGACCTTATAAACCATATATTACATCCATATATGGACCAATTTGTGGTTTTTTATTAATAGAATACTCATTTAATCTATGTTAGAGGAGGAGCATACAAATCACTTTAATATGGTCTTATAATTACTCTTGGAGAACCATATTTATATTAATATCTCAAATTTATAGTTATGGATACTTGAGGTTATCTTTTTAGGGAATGACATATCGAATCATGGATTAGATGTAGATCCATAAAATATTGAAGTAGTTTTTTATTGTGATCCACCCAATATCTTGTCAGAATTGTAAAGTTTTTTTTGGATTAGAAGGGTACTATAGGAGGTTTTTAGTTAAAATTTTTAGGATAGAATCCCATTTGACCTATGTAATGTGGAAATGTCAGTCGTTAATCAGGACTGAATAGTGTTAGAGATCCTTTGAGCAGTTGAGGCTGAGGTTGAACAACACTCTTGTGCTGTGACTACTGAAGAGGGCGTGTTGTACATAGTGTTTTGTGATGCCTCTAGAGATGGTCTTGGGTGTGTGTTGATGTAGAGGAAGGAAGTGATTGCCTATGGGTTGAGGAAATTGATACCCCATGAGAATAACTATTGGAACATGACATGGAGTTTTCTACATTGGTATTTACCTTAGAAATATAGGGGAACTATCTTCTATGTGAGCATTTTTTTGTTTACTCATACCACCATAGTCTCAGGTATATCTTCACTCAAAGAGATATTAACCTAATAAAATGGTTAGTAATGAAGTAAATATAGGACTATTACTTTCTGAAATTCTATAATTATGGGAAGGTCAATGTGGTAGCAAATTCCCTTAGCAGGAAGTCACACTCATACTTGGTGGAGGAGGCATCTGAGCAGTTAGTGTATTTGTGCTGAACCTGGTGGAGGAGAGAGGTGTAACATATCTTTATTCGATTGTGGTGAATCCTACACTTATTTAACATTTGATAGATTCTCAGTTGGGATACATCAATTGTTAGGTGATTAATGATCATATATCCTCAGGATATTCACCAGATGGTGTCACTGATGGAGGGGAACATGTCATCATTTTTCAAGGATGAACTGTGGTTCTGGTCATGATGCATGAGGATGTATTGATGGAGTTTCACACTTCCCCTTTGGTTATACATAATGGTGTTCTGAAGATGTTCATATAACTTTAGAGACTTGGTCTGGAATGAGGTAGAGTGCTTCTAAGTTCATTTCTCAATGCCTCGTGTGTTAGTAGGTAAAGGCTAAACACCGGGTTCTAGTAGGCTTGACTCACCCTCTTGAGATTTAAGAATGGAAATGGGATGAAATATATATGGACTTTTTGATGGGGATTATATGCAAATTGAGAGGCCATGATGTTATTTGGGTGATTATTGACTGAATCACTACGTCGGAACACTTCATTTCTATTATGGAAAATAGTTTGGTAGAGAGTCCATAGTGGTTGTACACATAAGAGATCGTTCAGATTTATGGGGTGACCTCGATGATTGTCTCCAAACGTGATGACTGGTTCACATGAAAGTTTTGGAGAGGACTATAGGAGGAATTTGGGAGCTATTTGAAGATGATATGGTGTTTCACGCCCAGATAGATGTGAAGACTGAGCGCACTATCTAGGTGTTAGAGGATATGCTTATAGCTTGTGTGTTGGACTTCAACTAGAACTGGGAGGATCACTTTCCATTAGTATAGTTTTACTATAACAATAAATATTAATATACTATCAACATTTCCAATTTAGAGGAATTTTATAGGAGATAATATAGGACACCCTTGTGCTAGAATGATATTGGTGAGACTTCTCTTGTTGGGTCAGAGATGGTGCAGGAAATGACAAAGAAAGTCTAGGAGATCCATAACCAGATGAGGACAACTTATAGATGATAGAAATATTACGTGAATTAATGTAATTTACTCTTCAAGTTAAATTAGATAGATGTGGTTTTCCTAATAGTCTCTGTGGAGGTTTGGTCGGGGAGACAAACTATCCTAGAGGCCCATCGGGAAATTCTAGATTATGCAGATGGTCGAAAAGGTAGCTTACCATTTTCCCTTACCCATACAGTTTCCCTGAGTTTATGACATCTTCCATGTGTCATAGTTGAGAAGGTATGTGCACCACCCATCATAGGTTATTGATTGGGGAGAGATAGACATCGAGGATAGATCCACCGTTTTGGAGTTCTCGATGATGATTGAGGATCGAAAAAAGAGGATCCTATGTATATGGAAAATTCATTTGGTTCTAGTATTCTGATAACAAGATATTGTTCAGAAGAGCTCATAGGAGCATCAGATCCATATTTGGTCTTAGTATCCCCACCTTTTTGTATAGATTATTCCTTTTAGGGTGAAAATCCTTGAATGAGGGAAGAATGTAATGAATCCAATTTTTCCTTTTAATAATTTGGAATATTTTAAGAGGCTTGGTTTTCATATATTAAAATATTAAATATATTTTATCATTACCACACATCATTTTTATTATAAATGAATTTCCTAAGGACTTCATATGGAAAATATAAAACCATGGTTGATTATAAAATGTGGGTTTTACTCAAGGTGCAACCTAAGGTTGGTCGGTGTAAGATGTTTCGAGGGAGGTACCTGTTGGTGGGTTCATTTACTTAAAATAAAGAAATAAATATTTTTATTTTATTTTAAATATCCTAACCTAATTACCTCTATATATATATATGTCATCATGAAATTTATCTAGGGATAGCTGCATAACCCTTGGAATATTTGAGAGGAGGATTAGATTTTCTTCATTGAAAGATCATACCAGAGAATGATGTATGATTAGATCAAGGTGGATCGAGAGTTAATGAACATAATAGGTCTTCTTCATCATTGGAGAACAAAATTTTCACCAATGATCCATCTTAAATCGAGTTAGGGATCATAATTTTTCATTCTCTACCTTTTTATTAAATGATTGATCATGGATTTATATATAACATTCTTTATATGTTATTTCATACCCTTAGCATGAGCCCGTCCACAAATATTATATTTTTATATCAATTTATAATTGTTATAAATTTCTATCACCCATGGTTTTCTTGATTATTTGATTTTTGTACAAGAATTCTTGGCCAATGATGGTCATAATTTTTTTATGTTCATTAATCTCCACTATTCTTTACCATTGGCCAATGGGAAAGTGGTTCTAGATTTTTGGGGTCGGTTTGAGCACGATCAAACCCCCAGATTTGTATAGGATTAGAAAATGGTGATCGAGATGGTGATTTGTGGATGGATTGGGATGATTTATGGGTGATTCTTCATCATTGGCCAATGGAATAGTGGTTTGAGATTTTTGGAGTCGGTTTGAGCACGATCAAACCCCCATATTTTTAGAGGTTTAGAAAATGGTGATCGGGATGGTGATTTGTGGATGGATTGGTATGACTTGTGGGTGATTCTTCATGGATCTATGATCTGGAGTGGCTATGATAGCAGTGTGTCATGATGGACATAGTCATGTGGAGTTTGGGTGGCCAAAATCCAAACACCGGTGATGGATCGGGTGCAGACGACCCCTGACTCGAGACTCCCGATGTGAGTCGTGGTGGGAAATTCAGCAGTGCAGGAAAGAGATTCCTTGTATTTTTTTTGAAAAATATTGACTACCCGTTGTGTGGTTTAGATGAACAAACGTCATTTATTCCCCTGGATATAGTGATTATGGTTTTGGGTGAAGAAAAATGCCACACGCTATATGGGACACTGACTTGCCATGTGACCCGATACTGGCATCTCAACATGTACTCATAGAGTGTATGAACATGGAAAATACCAGGCACATATGAATGGCTAGAGTACATAGGAACGAATAGGTGCACATGCCTAGGCCCCTAAGTGGACTAAGACGCCATGTACTGGGGTGGAAATGTCGTGTGTGGTGTCATGGATTCTCAAGCTGTGTCCAGGGAAGGACATGCCCAGGTGATGAGGTGAGGTCATACATCATGTGACCCTTTTTAAATGCCATCTATCCCTTTTTTTGTGATACTTCTACTTGCATATCTTCTTACTAAAAACTCATATTTTTCCCATGAGTAGCATATCTTGAGTATATTTCCACATTGTATGTGGTGGTAGTATCCATTTAGTTGTACGAGATATTATATTAGGTGTTCCAAGAATGCTGCTTCTTTAGGTGATTCTTTTTGATGAAAGAGATCAGGGAATAATAATTGGAGAGATGCTGGGGTTGGAACTCCCATATCACACCAGGTCTTGGGTCCACATACTCTTTATACAAGTAGATTTAGAAATCCCATAATGTAACACCCCAATCTTCCACGGTACACTTCTCTTTGAATAATACAGCAGCGTGTGTTGTATACAACTTCGAGTTCTAACACACCACAACCAATCAAACTAGCCGTTATGAATAGTAATACCCAATTTTTGATATTTTATAAATTTTATCTTTCAAAATGGAATTCATTTTTAGATTCGAAATATCGAAATTAACTTAGGATGAATTTTTTGGGTTTTTTCTGATAAATTTCATATTTAGTGAACAGTAAAAAATACTGTATTTTAACTGAAACAACTTTTTTAATCAAAATAATTTACAGTGTTAAAATATAAATTTTAATGGTTTATAAGTATAAATAGATTATATATTTACCATTTAATCCAATGATGGTCATTGTAAGTAATTTTACATTGAAATTGGACATAAACAAGTGTCAATTTCTGATAGTTATTATTTCTTAAAAATACGCCTTTTGGTTTTGACAACAGGAATTAATTTTAAATTAATAAATGAAACTTATATGTTTTTAATTTGGTAAAATAGACATCATTTTTGGATTCTGAATAACAAAATTATCCTAGGGTGAATTTTTGTTATTTTTCTGAAAACATTCAATTTTTGATGAATAGTGAAAACACTGAGTTATTGTTTAAAACCGGCTTTTTATTTAAATAATTATTTATTTTATTTAAATTTATTTTAGGTCAAAATAGATACATAATACCTATATAAATTCAATGGATTCAGTTTATAATAATTTTAGATATATAAAAATTTTATTGAACTTTTTCACCGTCTTTTACCCACCTCCTAGGAGAATTTGTAAATTCACATAATACTTAATTTTACTGCTTCTATGAGTTGAATTTAAAAAATCTGAGAGAAAGGATTAATATCAAGGAGTAAAATGTGATTCAATAAGATAAAAATAATTTTTTGGTGAATAGTAACCTTTTACTTTTATTTACCACGGTTAAAAGTAAATAGGGTAATTAAGGGTAAAAATGATATTAATATTACCCTAAAAAATGTCCTAATTCTATTGGACAAGTGTATATTAACAAAAAAAAACCTTAGGAATAAAATATTATCATTTAGGTCCACTTGGATTAGATTAGGACTTTTATTATTATTTAATTCAAAGAAGAGTTAAAAGAGTTAAAATCAATGTTTAATAAATAAAACATTTTTAATATAGGGTTATTCATAAGATAAATTCGATTAAAAATATTCATTATAAAGATAAAAATATTTAATACATCATGGTATTTTATTTATAAGTTTTAGAAATTAAATAAATATATTTATTTATGACACAATGATGATGTAGTAATTACCTTATTCATGAAAGAATCAAATAAATTGTATTATAAATATTAAAATAAATATAATTTCAACGTTTTTATGAAATACAAGAATTTTATATGTGAATATGAAATGATAGGGATTATTAAATGTATCTTGTTCGAAGTTATCAAGTTGGTATGACTTTCACAAAAACAAAATACAAAATAGTGTCAAAATTGACATAAATTAATATTTAAAATAAATATTATATTATTAATTGATATTCTATTCCTAAAAATCTAAGGTTTTTAAAAAAGACTTATATAATTATAGGTGTATCGTTAATGGACCACTTGGGGTCTCTGGGAAATATATAGTAAGTTTATTAACTATATAATATAAAAATAAAAAGTGACATGGTAAATGTCAAACTAATTAACTAAGAGTTAAAACAAAAAGATAAGGTTAATATAATGACCCAAACCTGTATAAAATCTATTTGTTGAAATTATTTCAACCCATACCCACCTTAAACTTTGAATAATCCACTTTGTAGCCAATAAAAACCTAATATAAATTTATTATAAATCAGTACTTTATGTTTTTCTTAAAGAGCCCCTCCCCCCCTTATAAAAGGACACCACTCATATCCAATTCTTCATATCTTCAAAGCCTTTTGGCTTGGCCATACTCTGCCCGAATATCCTCCCAACTTACCTCAATTCAACCAAGAGGACTTATTTTGTTCAGAAATCCAACTTAAGGAGCCCTTTTGATCGAATCAAAAGGAATAACCCAAAGAAGAGGTAATAATTTCACCACCCTCTTTGAAGTTCTTTTCTTCTTCCACTTCTTCTTTCTTTGTTATTTCCATTATAAAATAATAACTCCAGTATCTTCTATATACTGTGATTTTATTTGAAATATGGCACAACTTTATTAATTATTCTATCCATCTTATAAATGATAATGTCACCATGCGTGCGTACGTACGACTTACCATCTCCACGTCGTGGTGTAATTTTTTATTCAATACTATGTTATTTGGATGGATATAACGATAAGTAATATGTTTATAAACAATGAAAATAACATGCTAATGTCTCTGTAAAATTAATATACCATCCAATTCCACAGTTTTAAGGAAATGATATTGTGGCTCGTGCATACGTATGGATTACCGTCTCCACGACGCGATGAGATTCATTTCCACGTTCACCATTCATCGACAATTATAAATATATATATATTACTAATAAGTATCTAATATATGAAACAATAATGTTATGGGATATATATATATATGTACTTACATATATCTTATTCACTTAGTTCCATTCAACACGATATGAAAATGGAAACAGCGTTTATGCGTACGTACGGACTACCGTCTCCATAAACGGTGTTTTTCATTTCATATATATGTCTATTATATATATTTATATTCTATATATATATATATGATATACAAATCAGGTTTTATATTCTGTAATTATTTAAATTTTGTTCTAAGTGATACAATCAAGAGTAACAAGTTAAAACACATACGATAAAGAAATCAATTATTACCCTAAATGTTAATTTAACATGGGAATTATTATTAAATGGGAAGTATAAAGTCATAAATGAATCATGTATGATATGATAAATATTAATATGGTTCTGGTATAATTCAATAACATACTACGATCTTCATACAGGAGGTTAAACGTACCCTCAACCAAAGAAAAGTGCAAAGTAAGGGTTAGTTCCTCAATCTCATTATTATCCGAGATTGTTTATGTGTAAGTATTTACTGAGAAATTTTCATCATTCATGTCCATTTTTCATAAAAATGATCTCTAAATGAATATTTTAAGGATTTTTGAAAGGCAATATTTATCAAGATCATAATTTTAAATGTTTATCTTTCTAAATATTTTTAATTAATGTCCATGTTTTCAAAATAATTTTAAGGATTTATTTATATGGACATGAATGTTTTGAAATGATAATTATTTTCAAAAGTTTCAAAGTGGTATGGGACACTTTGATTAAAAAATATCTTTTAAATTACCTCCTTTATAAATTTTTGACTTTTAAATGATTTTACAAAAAGGATATTTCTCTCAAAAAGTTTTACTCATCATTTTCAACTATGTCAGCATCCTTTACTAGATATTATTTTTGATTGAGGTTGATTTATTATAATACAATCTTCTATGTTGTATTGAATGAGTTATGATATGTTTGACTGTGGATGTTCTATTTTTATACCATTCATGGTTTAGGGATAATTTAATGACATTTTTTATGCTAGTTTTAATATGAATGTTTATGTTATGTTTCAACATTTTCATATTAGGAATGCAGTGGACTTAGTAAGTGATGGGTGGAGCCTGCTATAGCTCCTCGATGCATCGGTAGGTCTCATGAGACAAACTAGTGTCTTGGAACAAGGCCATGAAAAAAAATTTATTTGTAGTCTTGGCACGAGGCCTTGACTATGTGGTAATGATGTCCGGTATTAGGCATTCCCTCATTGTGAAATTAGTTATTATATGTGATTATTCGAGTAGTAGAATATCCATGTTCATGTTTATATGGTAATGTTTCATTTATTTTTACCATATTATGTTCATGTTTATGTTTAAAAGGTTTTTTTATTACACATCTTGCCTTAAAATTTTATAGCTTCTGCTAAATTATTTACCCCTACTGAGCATCTGAGCTAACCCCTTTCTTATGTTTTATTTTCCCAGGATTCCAAGAAGTGTATTATGATTGATATGCACGGTTAAGATAAAGGAAAAATGGAATTCTCAAAGAACTATCTATTCTGTGTTTTATGTTTCAAATTTTAATTTAAAGTTAATGTATGTAATCTATTTTCAAAGACTGCTAAACTGATCGGTCCTTCGGGACTTGATTCCTTGTAATCATGCCAATGTATTAAAATAATACACTGGCTCTGGGTAACTGGGATCGGGGCATTACACATACACTAGGTTTGAGTCCTATATCTATGGAGTGGTACTTCCGATTCTTTGATCTATGATAACGATAATTTCCTCCATGGGAGGTGTGTCTCCCTAGGCTATAGATTGTTGTGGTGAGGGAAAAGTCCCTCTACATAGATTCTGGTGAGGTTACATGAGATGATTGATTAGAGTTGTGGCTATCATGGCTGTAAAGAAAAATAACAATGTGTGGGTACCCCCAAATGGATTCTTGTATGGTTGCACATGATTCTAGGAATCATAGATAGATATTTGGAGCTTCAGGTAGAATCATCATTCTTAGCTGGGCTGTGTAGATGGATATTCCTTTTCACTCTCATTTGGGTTTCTTTGAATATATATATATATATGATTTGTTTGAGATGACCGATTAACCATTATAATCTCACTCTTTCTCCCTATTTGGTTTTTTGGGAATCCTATTTTGAATGTATATACTCAAACCTTCATGAGATTTGCACGCATATGTCATGCCTTATACAGATGAAAAAACAAATCGGTGGTGACTTTGGTGGAGTATAGTGATACCTGGGTGCATAGACCACATATGGTGGTCAAGATTTGGAGATCAAGAGTTTATCTCCCTAATTTTCTTTTATTCTAGTTTTTTTTTTCAGGTTGGGACTTCATTTATGGCTGGACATTTATTTTTCAACTTTTTCACTTTGTTATACTATTGCACTCTAACGTATTCCTTAGAGTTTATTTAGGCATGGTTGTACTCGAGATGTTACTATATTTTTATTATTCCTCAAAAATTTTCATGGATATTTTTTTGTGCATGCATACAGGTACTTTAGGATAAGTCCTGGAATTTTATATTATTCCTTATAGTTGCTGGTTGCCAGCGCCTGGCCTATTGGAGGTGGGCCTGTGGCTGTGATGACTTGGAATTATACCATCTAGACGGCCCCCAGTGGGTTAGGTCATTACATGAATCTTTCCAATGTTCTACCCAATTCCCTTGAAAACCATCCTTCTTATGTCCCCATTCTACTAGTTTCATCCAAATACCATTCAAGGAGCTTTAAGGGGTATCTTAAGAGGAGGCATCCAAAGGAAGAGGTAAAAATATCGACTAACCTAATTTTATTTTTTTCTTCTCTTACCACCCACTTATGTTCTATATCCACAAAAATATAGAAACATCAATATCAAAAATATACTAATATGTTATTACCATGGTGGAATATTCATCTTTTACCCTCTCTTATTTTTTTTTCATAAATGAAAGTGTTGTTTAAAATATGGTTGGTTCACCACCTCCATGAATAAACACACTTCATTTTTCTCCACTATCTTCAAGGATAGTCATAAAAATATTATTATAGTAAAATAATATTATAATAACTATATTATAACTTGTTACATGTTTTGTAATGGATACAAAGACACAATTTAAAATAAAATGAAACTATTTCATGTTGGTCAACAAAACCATCTAAATGAACTTACTATAAAATGTAAACGTTTTTAATAAATGAATCATTCATATGATATAATAAAAATGATAATTTGGTTCCATTGATATTTATTTAATAATATTAATATTATTTCATTTCACTATTGGAATTGTATTCCTTTTTGAAATGAACATCAATAATATTACACAAGTAATTTGAACTTGGAACCATGAAACGAACACCCCCAGAATGGTGAAATTAAGATTTATTTCTCACTGAAGTGGTTATAAATGAACACAATAAAATTATAGTAAATAAAATATAGATATAAAGGTTTTTAATTAAGTAATTAATGAATATATTTTTTTATATAGGAAGTTAAGTGCATGTGAAGAGATATTTTAGAACATAGGGTGAGATCTCTCTCCAGACCACATTTTTTCATTGGGTTATGAACCTTATCTCTCTAAATCACTTTATATCTCTATTTAATGTTATGAATTCTTTTAAAATTATATATATATATGACTTATATATATATATTCCTATCTTATTCTACCTTACTTTATGGGGTGGTATATTCTTTAAAGATCCCTATAACAAGGAAATATTATGCAACCCATTTCTTTCTAGTGGTAATTCCTATATTATGCCTTATAATTAATTTCCTTTTATAGAACACATAGGCATGTACATGACATTATGGGTAAAACCAAATAGAAATCTAATGAATTGGGTAATATTTTAGTCTTATGAGATGTTACATATGGGATTATGGAGTAAACATAATCCTTGATGGGACTCAGTCCACCATGTGATGTTGTCTTAGAAGTTAGCCTTGAATTATGCTTATGAAATGTTTTACATTGCTTCCACATTCTGATATTTCCTCAATATTATGATTAATTTTTCATTATGTGGTGCATCAATATGTTTATTCATGAAACTTATTATTTATGTTATCATGTTATGACTTTTGATTCACGCACTAAGCTTCATTACTATATTTATTCTTTACTGAGGTTTATATCCTACCCCTTTATTTTATGTTTTCTCCAAGATATCCTATGTAGTTTTAAGAGATTAAATGTATTTAGTATCACATTATGATGATTAAAAAATAATTATTATTTTATTTTATGTTTTTTATGTACCTAGTATTCCAAATATACTATGTCTTTCGATCCTTTGGATATATTTAATGGACATTTATATCAAAAAATCATGTAATAGATTAGGTAAAAGGATTGGGTTTCTATAGCCAAAGTGATATTCTTATAATGAATGTAAAATATAGAATCTTACAACTATTTTCGATAAAAACATTCAGTGGTTTTCTATTATCAACATATAATTATGGAGTCTTTCAACTTTATGTTATACCTACTACAACATTTATCTTCGATGAACTTGTAAAAATTCTTCTAGAATATCCTTCATAAACCACTTTTTGAACTTCTGAACACTTCATAAGATCGGGTTTCTCAATATAATTTTTAGAATAGTATTCTAGAGATCATTTTACATATTATATATGACACATCTTCTAGAGGTTCTGTACTTCATGACTTTTAAATTTTAAGGGAATAAACTCTCATTGTAAGGTGAAAGTCACCTTACATTACTTAGGAATGAAACATATAGAATTTAACAATTATTTAGTGTGTTTCATCCTTCAAATCGTCCTAGTTTATTCTTTCTAAACTAATTAATATCTAATAGTTTTACTTTCAGGATTAATTTCTTCAAAATATCTTCTTCTAAATCTCCCTATCTATTGGATTCACTTTCAATATTTCAAATCACCATATCTAGGTATCTTACTTCTTCAATTTCAATATGAGGTTGACAGTAATTATTAATCTTTACAAACTAGTCATTAATACATTTAATATTGATTCTATAATCATCTTACGTATTGATATACTTATGTATAAAAAATTTCCATTTATTTCTCCCCGTTCTATCAGTAGTACTAGCTCTAATTATCTTTATTACTTCCAGTCATCTTCCAGAATTAGTTATTTAATATATAGTGTTCCAAATTTTATTTTTTCCTCCTTATATAATATAATCTTCTAGTGGATATGATTACAAAACATGCATAATAAACTTCTTCCTTTAACCTACTCATTTAATATTCTTGAAATTATTGAAAATAGATACAATATATCACAATCATCAACATCTGATGGGAACTTCAATCCCCCATTTGGATTTATTCATTATAACCATTCAAAACATTAAAGTCAATGATATTTCCCACCACTTATTGAAAATAAATTCAAAGTCTCTTTTATCTCCTTTTGATAACTTTAAGTGATGAACCTTTCATCAGTCTTTTATATTCCCCACTTATCTTCCATTAAAGTGAATATAAAACTTGAATTTATTGAGAGAAGGATAACATCACCTTTTTAGATAAATAATCCCAAAATAAAAGAACTCTAAGTATAAATGAGCCATTATTATTGTATAAAACAAGATTGATTAAACTAAACCTTAAATCTATAAATAAAAAATAACATTGATACCAATTTTTTTGACATATTCTTTTTGGGGAAATTTTATCATATTTTATTCCAACATACGTTCCTTCATCCATCTTACTAAATAGAAAAAAAAACATTTAGGAATAAAAAGTAGGTTTCTCCCCCTTTGTAATACAATTCTTACTTTATCATCAACATATAAATTTTATACATTTATATTTAAGATTTAGTTTTTATATGAATATGAGAGAGTATAAAAATTGTACCTCAAAGGTGAAATCTACTTAGATTCGCCTTATTTTCATTATATTGAGCTTAATTTTCATCATATGAATATTTTTCCTCAGGTTAATTCAATCTTCAGTCCACTATATTTTTTACCATCCAGTGTTGGAGAAGCTTGGTTGTTTGGAATATGAATTTTACTTCAGCTTATAATGATTCATAAATAGAAACAACCATCTTCATTTCAGGGATACCCTTGAATTACATCACCTTTAATTATCTTTTCAATACAAGCACTCTAAAACCTATGAGGGAGTAAGGTGTGATTTTCTTTTCTCATCATATAGAGAAATTGGGATAAAAAAGTTCTCTCAACCTAAAAAATCACTTCACTTGAGCTCATTTTTTATTCATTCCTTTACCCTTGTTTTTATAATCATAAATCATCTTGGAATTCATTATTTTTCATACCTTATAATATTATGCCCGCATTCTATGGTAGTGTGTATAAACCTTCCAAAACACCAAAAATAGCTAATAACCCTTTAATTATTTTGTTGTGTTGGTTCTGTATGGTGGTGAATTCTTCTAAAACATTTTAGATTTGGATATTTAATTTATTTTTATGAACATCTTGAGGGGAACTCCTATAAATACCTCGACCCTAGGAGCCCAAATCTGGTGTTTAATTTATTGAAATAGAACTATATAAAAGTGATCACATACCAAGAGACCAAATATTTTAGTAGTATTTATAGACTATATACATTATTTCATCTCATATTACATTTAAAAACATAAAATAAATCATAATATTTTCTTTATGAACTTTATTACCCCATATATAATATTCTTGAATATAAATCATAGTAATTTTTTTGACATCCTATGGAAAGGAAATATAAGAAAGGGGTGATATATGATGCTTATTAAGGGAATGTATACAATAGAATCTATCATATAATAAATAAGACATGAATAATATGGTATGAATAAATAAATATAAAATAATTCCATATAAAT
This sequence comes from Viscum album, assembly GCA_963277665.1. Taxonomy (NCBI): domain Eukaryota; kingdom Viridiplantae; phylum Streptophyta; class Magnoliopsida; order Santalales; family Viscaceae; genus Viscum; species Viscum album. The sequence continues at coordinate 818,704,896 of OY728162.1, forward strand.
AATCACATTAGCTTAAAACTTATCCCTATATGAAAAAACTATTCAAATAATAATATATACATAATGAACTTATTTTATAATGATGGAGTGCATAATGTATAACATATTAAACTTACCATCAATTCCTTGAGAAAAGATATCTTACAAAAATGGGAAAGGTGTTGGAAAAATTCCCAAACTATTTGTCTAATAACACCTATGAATGCATCATGGGGATATGAAATTATAGTCCCCAACCATTACTTAATAAGTTCAATGTATTCAATATATGAATAAACAATACAACTTAATCAACTTGACTTAATAATCAATAACAATCCATATTGGAAGAACTAGAATAATAAATATACATACTTTCCCTAATAAAACTCATAATAATCCATCTAGATAAATATGGTGGATGGTATCATTAGAGTATAACCTTATAAAATAATAATATTTACTAAATTATTTTAATATAGATGAAAATAATTTAAAAAATCCCTGTGACATTTCTTTAGGAAAATACACGTTTCATTTTGATATTACTAATTTAAAATCTAAAAATTTCCAAAATATTAGGAAAAAAATTTTATTTAAAAGGAATTATGAAAACTTGTAAAGGAATTTCAATTTAAAGAGTATTCATGATGGTGATAAAAGTTATTCATGTGGTGTAGATTAAAAAAAATATTTCATTCACACCTTTAGTAAAAAGTACCTTGTTTGGAAAATGGTAAGAAGATTCATTTTAATTTTTTTATAGATAGTAAAAAAAGGGTAAAGATTTATTTAATAGGTAATTTTAGAATATTTAAACATTTTTGAAAACATTTTAAAGAAAATATAGAAATGGAAGAAAAATATTCTTGGCCGAATTGAAAGAAAAAAAGTTGTTCTTACTTTAAAACATTATCTTGGTCTTTTTATGTTCCAAATAAGGTAAAAATAGAGATAATACATGAAAAAAATAGAAATAACCAAAACATGATAAAAATTATTGGTTTAAATTTAAAAATATCATATAGTTCCCCCAATGTAAACTTAAACATAAGCAATCATGAATAATGATGAGATTGTGAAATAAACTCTTACCACTTTGGTAATATTAAAATCAAAACCCATTGGATGAAATAATTTGAGTTGTAAATTTGAATATTAATAAGTATCAATGATATAACTTATAAAAGTGTTAGTATATACAACCTATAAACATAAATTGGTTCATAACATCAAACATGTCTGAACAAAACAATATTGTGATGAAGAACCCTTACCTGAGTCCAGACTTGAATCATAAGTGATTTAAATATTCTTTATAATAAATTTAGATCTATTATAATTCTATAACAGAACCATATACATACTTCTAATATCATATATGATCTACTTATAACATTTTAACACCATTTTATTAGAAATTATTTATTAAAATCATCGTTCCCGTGTGTTAATTATTTCATTTTTCATGTTAGTTTTAATTTAGAAGTTTCATTTATTAATTATTTAGAATGATTCCATAATATAAAGAATTTTAATCATAATATAAATATCATATATATTAATTTTATAATTATTTATTTTCATCCATGAAAAGTGGTTATGGAAAATGAATCACATCACTTTATGGAGGTGATAATCCACACAAACGCACAAGTGACATTATCATTTTTTAACAAGTAGAAGGGAAATATGGTAAATGATATATTATACTCACATAATGATAATTATGTTATAATTATCATATATATTCATTAGTTGCATCATAATTACAATCCATGTGATGCAGTGATGAAAAAAATTACATCGGTTTGCAAGTTGGTAGTCCATCGTACACACGAGTGATGGTTTTGTTTCAAATTTGACAGAGAAGAAGATGGATAAATATTATTCAATCTAAAAAATAACATCTAATTATATGGTAGATACGGATTTTATTATGTTGGAATGTTTTTGATATAATTTAAGGTGGTAAAATAGGAAGAATAAATGAAAGTGTTCGGTGAAGATAATTACCTCTTATTTAAAAGACATCCTTTAGATCTCCCATTAAAGAATATAGGGTTGGAATTTTGGAAATAAAAACACCTATATAACTTGGATAAGGATATTTATAAAAGTTTATTTCATGTTTTTTGAGATATGTGTCTCAAGATGCAATAAATAATAGAGGATAAGTGGTGTCTTATTATAGTGGTGGAAATGACACACATGGAATTACTAAAAATATTTAAATATAATAAATTAATTTTCATATAAAAGTGGCACCATGTGGACATAATTTTTAATATAAGATATAATATAGTTTAAATAAATTAAAAAAAAATTTGGATAGTTTTAAGTGGTATTTTAAAGATTATCATTTGGTTTAACCCCTTTGTTAACCATTTTTACCTTAATTGTGGTAACACCATTTTCAATTTAAAGGGATTTAATTTTACTTATTAGGTAACAATTTGCTAATAAATGGAACATGGATGAAATTTTATACCATTTATCTTCCTAATTTTTCACTTAAATTATAATTATGATCTTTAAAAAATTTAATAAAACATTATTTAACATAAAACAATATTAAATTCATTTTAAGAATTATTCAAAAAATTTAACCATAAAAATATCAATACAATAATGAAATTAAAATATAATCCATTTAACAATAAATAATACACTATTATGAACTATAATTTTTTTAACTATAATTAATCAAAAATGCATTACTTTTAATGTTTTTAAAATTATTTACTTTGATTTTTCCACTCCTTGCACAAGCACCATGTTAGCGTTGTATAAGAATTTAAGGTAATTATATAATAATTAAAAATTATAAATAAATTACCAAAATGAAAATAATTTCCTTATTATAAAAATATAATTTAATATTCAATCACATATTATTTTTATCTTATGTGAACATATAAGATAAATTTAAAAGTTAGAGAGTGACATTTGGTATTTCTCTTTGTTTAAAATATTATATAGGTCATTATAAAATAAAAAAGGATCCAAGTGGCCATAAATTATAAACTTATATGAGTATGAATTAATTAAACTCATAAAATAGTTTAAATTAAAGTGTTTGGTAGATTTTAAAGCGTTTTCACATTTGCTTTTACCTTAAGTAGCCCAATTTACCCTTTATTTTGGTTTTAACTATATACCATAATTACTATTCATAATGAAAAAAATTGGACTCATTAATAAACATGGAAATTTTGATTAAAAATACAGAATCCATTTTTCAAGATTAAATCTCTAGAAATTTTAGAAATTAATTTAATATAAAAACACTAAACACAAGGAAAACAGTTTTATAAAAAATGCCTTTTAAGTCTAAATGTATTTTTATACCAACATCAAGTACAATATTGATCCAAATGGTATAAATTGAATCATGTTTTTAAAAAATTAACTAATTAAAATTTTAATATAATATAAATAAAAAATTTATCTTTGAAAATAGTTGAAAATAAAATATAATTTTATTTAAATATCGATATTTTTAATATTAAAAAAAATAAACTTTTTTTAAAAATTACCAAAATATTACCCTAATATTTTTTGATATGATGATTTAAAAAATGATATCCTTTTTTATAAAATTAAATTTCTAAAATTTGAAGAAATTAATTATAATATATGCTCACAAAATTCCATAAAAACAATTTTTGAAGAAAACATATTTTTTAATGCCTAAAATGTCATTACTGAAAATTGGGTACTTATTTCCTAATAATTAATCAATAAATTTGTATTGAGTGGGGCCATTATACATTTATTTCATAATATGGTTAATATTATTCATACCCTCCAATTAAACAACTATGTTTTTGTGGCCACATTTAAAAAATAATATTTTTATAGTATATCTGAATTCATATAATTAATGTTTGGTGTTGCATGTTTAGAAAGCTATTGAGCATAATATTATTCCTAAATAAGTTTTCATATTTATACGTTCTACACCTTAAGTAAATTGAGTCCTCACAATTTTATCCTGGTCATTAAAAGTTAAATATTTGAAAATACCTTTATTGAAAACCCACATCATTCAATGGGATAATAAAAATTCATTTATACAGGGGAAGTGGGAAACATAAGGGTTACCTAAAATAACACATAATCAGGTTACCGTATAAGGAGAAAATATAGACATGGATGAGAAAAATAAAATCCAAAGGGTAATAGTGAGTGATAAATAACATGGTCCTGAGAAAAATAATGACCCAGAACCATAAATCAGTGAGGGGCTAAAAGTCCACCAATTAATAAAAAATGAAGGTAAAAGAATAAATTTTTATTTAAAGATCCATTTACTAGTGTTGAGATATTATTTTAATATCAAGGTATATAACAAGATAAATTATACATACTATATTTCATTCCATTTCATAAGAAAAAATTCATCATTTTATTGTGCTTAAATCAATTTATACTCCATCTCTTACTCCATGAAATGAATATTTAAGATGATTTTTTCATGGCCGAAGCACTAAAATGGAATTTTAATGAATCATAAGACCCATACAAGAATTAAAATTCATTAAATATATCTATAAATATTAACCAATACCGAAATGGCTAGAAAAAGTTATCCATTATGGATAAATATATCATATTAATCTTTAAATACTCAAAAATAACACCCAAGGTTTAACTTAATTTATTCCATAAATAGATAACCTTATAAACCCTCCAAAAATGTATGTAAAAATTTAAAACCAAAAAATCCAAAAGATTTGATCAAATATTTTTTTCAAGATAGACTTTATCATGTATCCCCATACAACATGAAGTAGCTCATAATGTCACATACCAAACTTGTGAATAAATTGATCATATATTTTCCCAAAACATGATAAAAAACTGAATAAACATAATACCTCAATGAAAAAATATATTATTATAATAGTTAAATATATCATTATTCCTAAAATAAAATCACACACTATCAAATATATTCCATAAATCCAAAAAATACTATAAATTTCATCAACGATAACATAAAACACTTTGTCATCAAATAACTAATTTATTACAAGGTTATCAATTCTATCTAATTTACTTTATCAAAATAAGTCATCTCTTTATCCTATATAAACATTATTATCTCAACATCAAACACATATTATGGTTTATCTATCCCTCAATCATATATTTTCCAAAAATTAAATATCACTTTACCACTAAGTCACTTTTCTACTTTATCAGCACCATTCAATATATTCTTGCAAGTCTTTAAGAAAAATACTATAAAACAATCCTTAGATGTTTCATAGTTCTTATAACCAGAATATCATTGATAAAACACTTATAAAACATAATTTTTGAATCCTAATAAATAAAAACTCCATTCAATCCATTTTAATGATTAGAATAATATAGGACCTTCTTTGGTCTATGTGTTAGCTTTTATATTAGTGAATTGAGTAGGATACTTCACATGTTACCTAGACATAAGACCTCAAATTCCTTGGAAATTCATTTCTCTATTCTCTTAATTTACACATAGAAAATATATTCCCCTTCCTTTGAGACATTATATTTGTTGCTTCTTCCCACATTCTTGACATGTAGGAAGATGAATCTTCTTCCCTACATGGGCTTCATGAAAATCAATTTTTCCTATATTTGGTTCGTTTGGAAACTCATCCATGTTCAGGTTGTTAATAATATATCAAGATAGATATTTAGGAATAATCCTATGTTTTCACATTAAATATCCCATAGAATTAGGTTTCTCAGGAGGATAATCATTAAATTATCTATCACATTCAGTATTAATATAGTTCCTTCTGGTTATATCCATTGATTAAAACCAAATGGCATAGTATGAAAAATATTAATCATAGTGGGAAATCATTTAATCATGAAAATGTTTTATAGGATGTCTAAATATTGACACCTTATTTTCAATTTATGACACATTATGTTTAACCTAGGGAATCTATAGTCATAATCTATTCAAATCCTTCATAATGGTTCACAAAGTACCTATGAAATATACCAATCATATCCCTCATGAGTGTCAAACTAGGTATAAATTAAGGTATTGTTCACCTTGCACTAGAATAATAGATGAGATATACTTGACCAAATTTTTTAGGGTTATTACCCCTAAATTAATCTATACCAAAACCAAGTCTACTTGTTGTATCCATACATGGATGTATTTATAGAAGAACCACATAATAACTACCTTACAAAAAAGTTATGATATTATCCTATAATTATACATATCTTCAAAGTCACTCATAGGGTTTTGTTCCCTACTACATACCTTCCCAAATCTTGATCATATGGGTTCAACTAAACTTTCTCTAATTCAAACTATAAAAACCCCAACTCTAGAATCCCAGAGCCATGGGTTACTTTATTATAATTTCACTAGATACAATTGATCAGATTCTAAGGGACAAATTTTTTTAGTAGTCTTGGTATACTAGATAAATGATTGAATACCATATTATATTTGAAAACATAAAATGAATAATAATATTTTCTTTGAGAAAATTTTTATTAACTCTATTATATCATTTCATATAAATAATTGTACAATTCTTAACATCCATTGGAAACAAAACATAAGAAAGTGGTAAGATCAGATTCTCAATAAGGGAATACATACAACATAATATTTTTTAATAATAAATAATTCATGAATAATATGATAGGAATAAATAAAGATAAAATAATTCCCTATAAATACTCACATGATATTGAAACTTATCCATGGATGACATAACTATTCGAATAATCATACAAACATCAATAACTTATTTCATAATGATGGGATGCAGAATGTTGAACTTCTTAAACTTACTATCAAGGACTTAAGCAAAGAAATATTACATAAATGGGTAATTAATTGACTAAATACCCAACCAATTTTGTCTCATGAGTCCCATAAATTCATTGAGTGGATATTTAATTCCAAGACCCACCCATCACATAATAAGTCTAATGCATTTATCATATGAATAAATAATAAAACTTAATCAACATGTCTTAATAATTAATATATATTAATATTTGAAGAAGTATAATATAGGATGTCACCACTTTACTTAGTAAAAATAATCATAATCCATCCAATTAAATATGGTGTATGGTATCATTAGAGAATATCTTCAATAAATAATAATATTTATCAAAGTATACTGACATAGAGGAAATATAACTGAAATATTTCTTGATGAAAATTCCATTTTCATTTTTAAATAACTAAATTGAAATCTAAAATATCCAAAATATTAGGTAAAAAAGTTTATTTGGAAAAAACCTTGATTTTTTTTAAAAGAATACTTAAATAAAATAGTAGTCAGGATTACATGAAAAGTTTTTCATGTGGTTTACGTTAGCATAAAGATTCCATTCACACCTTTGGTAAAATATACCTCATTTGGAAAAGGGAAAGAATATTCCTTTTAAAAATTATCATAGAATGTAAAAAATGGGTTAAACGTTATTTGATAAATGATTGGAGAAGAGTTAAAACATTCTGGAAAACATTTTAAAGAGAATATGAAAATGAAAGAAAAATATTCCCAACTGAATTAAAAGAAAAAAGCTAGTTTTCATTTAAAACATTCTTTTTGACTTTTTGAGCTTCAATGAAGGTAAAAAATGTAACTAAAACTTGAAAAAACTATATATAACTATATTATAATAAAATTTATAGGTATTAAGATAAAAATATCATATAATTCACCCAATGGAAACTTAAACATAAATAACCCTGAATAATGAAGTGGTTGTGAAATAAACCCTTACAACTCTAGTAACTTTTAAATCAAAAGAACATGGATGAAATAATTTGGGTTTTAACTATAAATACCATGCTATAATATGTATCCATGATAAAACATGTCAAAATATTAGTTCATATACCTCATAAATATAAATAGGTTCATAACATCAAACATGTCTCAATGAAACAATATTGAGGAGAATAAACTTTACCTTGGGCCTGAATTTATTTTTAAGTGATTTAAACCTTCTATAAAATAAATTTAAATCTATTATTAATATATTCCAGAACCATATACATACTGATAATATCATATATGATCTAATTGTAATATTTTAACACCCATTTATTAATAATTATTTATTGAAATCATCATTTTTTAGTGTTAGCTATTTTATTTTTCATGTATGTTTCAATTTGGTAGTTTCAGAACATGAATATTTATCATGTTTCCGTCATCTAAAAAATTTTAATCATGAAATAAATATCATATATATTTATTAGAAAAATATTTAGAATCATCAAGGAAATGTGGACATAAAAAATGAATCACATCGCATTGGGGAGGTGGTAGTCCATACATATGCATGAACAACATTATCACCTTTTAAAAAGTGGAAGGGTAAGAAGGTAAATGATATAGTATATTTACAGAATCATAATAATGTTATATGTATCATATATATTCATTAGTTCTAGAATTATGACTAGCCATGTGTGGCGGTGATGGAAGAAAATTACATCGGTTCGCGAGTCGGTAGTCCATCATACACACGAGTGATAATTTTTTTACCATTTTATTTTTAGTATATGGTAGATTAAAGTATTATTATATTGGAATATTGAGGTCATACTTAAAGTCAATAAAATAATAAGAATAAATGAAAGTGTTTGGTGAAGATGATTTCCACTTATTTGAAAGTGCTCATTTAGATTTCTCCTTAAAGACCCTAGGGTTAGTATTTTTGGAATAACATAACCTATAGAACTTGGATAAGGATGTTAAGTAGAGGTTTTGGAAGGGTTTTTTTTTAAGATAAGTGGATCAAGGTGGTTTAAGGGATATATGATAGGTTATTTCCTTTTATATTGAAGAAAATTACATATGTGGAATTGATAAAAATATTTAAATATAATAAATTCATTTTAATGTGAAAGTGACACCATGTGGAAAGAATTTAGAATCTAAGATAGGATATGGTTGAAATAACTTTATCTAATAAAATTTTGAATTTTTTAAGTTTTATTTTAAACCTTATCATTTGATTTAACCCCTTTGTTAAGCTATTTTAACCTTAATCATAGTAAAAAAATTTTCAATATGAAAGGGTAATAATTTTATTTATAAGGTAACAATTTTAACATACATATACAAGGGATAGAGTTTTAGATAATTTTAATCCTACTTGTCAACTTTAAATGTTTTTATTAATTTTAAATAATTTAATAAAATATTATTTAACATAAAATGATATTAATGTCATTTTAAGAACCATTCACATAATTTGACCATAAAGACATTAATACAACAATGGAATTATAATGTAATATTTTTCAACTTAAATAATAAATTATTATAAACTATAAAATTATTGTGGTATAATAATTATTCCCAAATAAATTACTTTTTTTCACATTATTTACTTTGATTCTTCCACTACTTTCACAAGCACTATGTCAACATTGTATAAGAGTTTAACATAATTATATAATCACTAAATTTTTTAAATAAATTACCATAATAAAAATAATTTCATTATTCTCAAAATAATATTTAATATTTATTAAAAAGTTATTTTATTCCCTATGTGAACATATAAGAGACATTTAAAATCAAGAGAGTGACATTTTGTATTTTTCTTTACTTAAAATATTACATAGGTTATTATCAAACCAAAAATGACACAAGTGGACATAAATTAGAAACTTAGATAAGTATGGATGAAATAAACTCAACCCATATGGTAAAGGAAATTGTTAGGTATATTTTAAAACCTTTTCACATTAGTTTTAACCTTAATTAACCTGATTTACCCTTCACTATGGTTATAACTATTTACCATAGTTACTATTCATAATATCTAAAAATTAAATTGAACTAATTATTAAATTTGGACATGATGATTCCAAATATGGAATCCATTTTCAATATTAAATCTCTAGAAATTTATGAATTAATTTAATATGAAAACACAAAATGCAATGAAAAAAGTTTTATGAAAAATGCCTTTTATGTTTAAAACTATTTTTATGCCAAGATCAAGTATAATATTGATTCAAAATTTATAAATTAAATTATTTCTAACAACAAGATACTAATGAAATTTTAAAACTATTCCAAATAAAAATTGGGCTTTGAAAATAATAGAAAAGAAAATATACTTTTCTTTAAGAAACAATATTTTCACAATTTATCCAAAAATAAACTTTTTCAGAAAATTTCACAAAAATTAAACAAAAATAATTTTGATGTGATGATTTTAAAAAATAGATACTTTTTATAAAATTAAATTTCAAAATTTTTCAAAAATTAATTATAATATCCATGCACAACTTTCTATAAAAGTCATTTTCGAATAAAATGTATTTTTGAAATTTAAGATGACATTACTGAAAATTGAGTACATATTTCTTAAGAATTAATCAACAAATTTATACTGAGTAGGAAAATTATTCATATATTTCATAATGTGGTTACTCATATTCATATCCTCAAATTCAATGGATGTTTTATAATGGTCACATTTAATAAATAATATTTTTATAGTATATCATAATTTACTTAAAGATCAATGTTTCATCTTAAGAAAGTTATCGAGTATAATATTATTTATAATTTCTTTTCAAGGTGTTAAAAATCATTCAATTTTCTTTAATTTATTCCACCTTTATAGAATAGGTGGGATTATTCAACTCTTTCTTCACCATTCTTCATAAAAAACTAAAACCTACAATATTTAAAGTATGGATATTAGTATATAAAAATCCATAAAAATGAGGTATTAAATTTTTCTTCAATGTAGTAGAAGTGGGAAATTCTGAGGTTTTAACATTATTCTGGACACTAGATTGAGGCTTTCCAGATGTAAGAATTTTTTTTTAATTTCAGCAATGGTTATTTTCTAAGATTTTTGTAAATATTCTACTTTTGTAGAATCCATTTTATTAAAAATTTGTTTCCTAATCAAGACACTTTATATTTAAAGTGTTCTTCTGATCTTAAAGTAACATCACTTTATCTTCACATTTTGCTTCCATATTGTTAATTATTTCTCGTTTCACATTACTTTTATTTTTTAAAGAGTTTTCAGGCTCTTTTATTCTTATATACTTGATCTCTATATGAGAGTTCTTGAAATTTATAATTTCTTCCAATGAATGTAATAATTTTGAAAAAACAATAATAAATATATATTTCTCACAAAAAATAATTTTTAAATACTTCATCCACAAGGATTATTTTTTTTAAGAACGTAATAATTTTTTGTCCATCCCTTTAGTGAGTTCAGTAAGAGTTTTAAACTATCAAAACTTATTTCCCAATGCATTCTCTATCTCATCAACTTCCGATTCAAGTTATCATTCTTCCTCATATAGTCTTTTTATATATGAAAGTATGTATGAAACAACTTCAGAAGGAAATTTTTCATATAGTATTTGATTTACAAGTAAAAAAATTCAATAGTCTCAATAAGCTTGTACTCACCATATCTAGAGAAAGATGTTTCTTCAGGAGAATTAATTCTCACATATTTTTCAATAATGTTGCCACACACTTTAATTTTTAGTTGTTGTGGATCCATCATCATCTACTTATAAGATTAATTCTTCATCTAGTTCATTATGTTTTTGGATCAAACCTCTATGTTACTAAATCTAGGGATAATTTTAATTTCCTTCAGCTCAATAATGACTATCCATATCTTCTAGAATAAATATTACATAAACTTTTAAAAATACCCACTTCATATAAAATAACTAAACATAATTTTAAAAAAACCTATAGATCCAAACAGAGTTAATATCACTCTAATACCAATTAAGATTCACAGAGGATCATGAATTCACCCTGAGTGGGGGGGGGGTTAAAAATTTTTACTGATTAAGTTTAATATAAATTCTTACTTCATTTAAGTTTCACAAACCTTCATTATCAATTATGATTTATGGATATTTATAAATTTACCCTTATCACTTTTCCCTTATGATATGAAAATAATATAATATAAATAACACATAAGGAATTTTTTAAGGTTTAACCTCAATGTGAGAACCTACACCTTGTAATGTTGAATCCCATCAATTCATGAATTTTCTACTAATATATCTATATCAGATTAGAAGTGGGGTGGGAAGGAATCACCCTTAACCCAAATTTTACTATCATGCCACCAATTGGTATATCTCCTAAAAATATAATTATGCCTCCTAGTAGTATTATTGGTATTTTTTACACAATAATCACTATTCTTCATAAAATATTTATGAACTTACTCATGAACATTACTTCGACTTCCTCTTGTTCTTTCAGTATACTCAATATACACATAAGTATTTTCATCTTTTGATAGTTTAAAATTTTAAAGATCTCAGTACGTTGAACTTAGATATCTAGAACTTAAAAAAATTTAAACTTGATGTTAGTCTATATCTCATTATTTCTTTCTTTGGGATCTATAGAACTCACCCAATAATTTAGAACTTCATGTTCCAGTCTTCTCTATTTTTACTATTCTGTTATTTTGATGGAAGTGGTTGGTTAGTCATTCCTCTCTTTTTATCAGAGTCTCCCTCAATTATTCTCAATTTACTATTTTTAAATAAGTGTTATTCCTCATTCTCAACTAAATTTCTATTCCACCATTATATAGGAAATATTCCTTTGATAGACACATGGAATGTCCGGTCTTCTATTTTAAATTTCCTCCATCTCAACTCTTAAATTATCCATCTTTAATATCTTTAAAAGATATCAAGATATGATTTAATCATAGATCCAAAAAAGTTGATGTTAAATATATTTAAATATTATTTAAATATTTTATCGAATCATGGAATTTCCTTCGTTGAATATTTTCACTTTGAACGTCCAATTCAACATCATCATAATAGTTCAAATTAACAATAATGTAAATTTCTTCTCGAATCTTCTGAAAAATTTTCTTCCATAGAAGTAAATTGGATCTTTCTAGTTCTACCTTTTCCTAAAATTTATTTGGAATATTCCAGATAATTAACTTCCATAGATGTTACTTGGATCCTCAGAGTTCTACCTTTTATTCAAATCAAACTAGTATATTCTAATCAACTCAACTTACAATTGTCTCAGCCTCTGGGTTTTTTATGTTCTTAACTTCTACTTATTTAGAATTAACTCATATTTTGATCATGTCTTCCTCTAATATATTATTATATAAGATTTTGTAAATATAGGATTCCTCATTTACTTACTTCATGTTAGTCACTTGTACTTTCATTATATATGATACTTTAGATTTATATCAATTGAATTTTATCAGTATAAAAAACTATCTTAACATATGTTGCTTTGAACATCAGTCCAAATTAGAGTCTATTTTTTTTCTTTCGATGATACTTATCTTCAGAATCTTTTTATCCACCTCCTCATTCATTTGGTGCTTTATTATTTATTCTACCGATGATTCATCTTTCAGTAACTTCAAAAACCCTATGATGATTTACATGCATCATAAAATTTTGGTGAGCATGCATTAGTGATTCAAATCAGTTTGGATCACTCTTGGTCTTTCGAAAAAGTGATTTTATTATAATAAATAAACAGTATACCATCATATGGATCTATTCTTATGAAACCTTCAATGGTTTAGGATTATTAGCATTCACCCTTTGATACTTTCAACATTAATTTTTCCTTACTACTACAATTATATTTAGTTAACTCATAAAACTCCATCCATATTCTCATTTATAAATATCCTACTAGACTTGTATATACTTCATTAGATTGTATTTATCATCATAATTTACAATATTGTCTTCCATATTTCATTCAATATAATATGTTAATCACATATTTTTGAGGTGCTTCAATTCATGCCTTTATAATTTTTTATGGTACCAACTCTCTTTGTAAGGTGAAAGTCACCTTACATTCCCCAAGAATGAATCAAAAGGACTTTATTGATTATTTTGTGTGCTTCATTATTTCGATCATCGTAGTTTCTTCTTTCTTCACTGGTTATCTTCCGATGGTTTTACCATTGGGCATTATTTATTTAGGAAACCTTATTCCAAATCTCCCCATCAGTCAGCTTCACCATTCAATATTACAGATCACAATATCTAGTAACTTAATTCTCCAATTTCAATATAAGGATGATATTGATTATTTATCCTTAATAATGTGTCATGAATACACTAAGTATTTATTCTATAATCATCTGAATAAATGGATATTTCCAAATATAAACATCTTCATTTATTTCTCCTCCATCTTCTAGTAGTACTAGATCTATTTATCTTCATTACTTCCTGTAATCATCCTAAATTAGATATTATATATATGGTGTTCCTAATTATATTGGTTAATCTATATATAATATGACCTTTTGGTGGATTTTCTTATAAAACATCCATAAGAAAATTCTTCTTTCAACTTACACAATGACTTTTCCATAAAATATTAATAAAAAATAAAATATATCACCATAAAAATATGATGAGAACTTCATAAATTTTCTGATAATTTGAACGAGTTAAAAAAATGTTTACACTATTATTTTCAAAGTGACAAGAATGGATGAACTAAGCATATGATGTCTAGGTTTTGGTGTTTTGTAAACAATTCTAGTGAAAAAAAATTATACCAGAAGAAGAAAAATTAGTTGGAATGTATAATAATGGTTCATCGAGAAGCCATATAATGTCATCGAATCCTCAAGGTGTTATCAGGAAGGAAAAAAGTTTTCATAAGATATAAATTTCTAGGATACATGAAGGGTTTTGTGAAACTCTATGTAATTTCCACATTAGGTATCAATGTTATTGACATTTATTCTTTGGTTTTGAAGGATATGTGATACCAATCATATGTTTTACATGCATTGTAATAATACACGAGATCAAGATCAAGGTAAGAATTTATAGAGATTATAGTTTTAATTCAAATGATTAAGTAAAGAGTTATTACATCAAATATTTGAATATAAAGGAACTTATCAAGATCAGATGAATATTAAAATGATGGGTATATTAATCTCATTTATCTTATAAGATAAAATAAATTTTCTGTTAATAAAGTTTTGTGATGAAAAAAATCAGATAATTAATTATATAGACATATATTATGAATCATTGGTTTCTATAAAATGTTTTGAATATGTGAAAATGATAAAAATGTTTTATCCTAGATAAAGAGTTTATCCATATATTTATTAAACAATGTGGTATAGTTGTTCACACCACTTAACAGTGGCTCAATGGGGGGGGATTGAGAGCTAAAATTTCACACCCACTTTTTTATAACTTCCATTCAAATATTAATAAATAGTATGTATCAGAATAAAATAAAATAATAGAAAGGAACACATATATTTTATAGTGTTTTGGGAACACATATCCCCTAGTCCACTTTACCAACACTCTCTCAATGAGCTTGAATATTTTTACTATATCTAGTCCTTTTTCAAGGGTTTTATTAGCTTGAGTGAAAAAACCACAATTTCTTACAAATAATAAAGAATTATATTTTATAAGACTCATGTTATAGGACTTACAATAGCATTTACCCACACTCATTATAAAGAGTGTGCACTTACACCTGAGGATAAATGATATTGAAAATAATCTTCAATTAAGGTGTACAGTTTCAAGGAATAACTAAAAGTAGTGAATTCATCTTGGAGAATAAATAATTTATTTATAGTTGATTGTGGAATATCTTATGTGTGCAGAAATGATACTTATTGAAATCAAAAGCGCATCAAAATTTTAGCAGGCTTCTTCTTTTGAAGTAGAATAGATATAGTTACAGTGTAAGGAAAAAGATGATTTATATTACAAATAATGAGGGCATAATATTCTTTCATGAATATATCATTTCTTTATTTTTAAATTATATATCCTCATATGTAGCTTCTATGGAGGTCAATAAATTAAATCAATATGGATAATAAAAATATTTTAGATATATTTTTACTTAATTTTTTTGATAAAAATCATGAAATCATAAATAATATGGTCATTTTACCATTATTATGACTTTTATCATTTAGAGAGGTTGTCCATACCTCATTTACTCAGCTCTTATTACAATGCTTTGAAAGAATATTACTTTTCCTTAAACTAATCCAACAATAATAAATAAATTGAGTAGTAGTAGCTTGATTGAAAAATATACTTTGTGTAGTCAAAATCTAGATAAACTATATAATGTAGGTGAAATATCATCATAGATCCAAAACTACATATGCAACTGGTTCACATAGATAAATTATCATATGTGAAAAGTCCATGGATCCATATCTTCCATGAAAATGATTTTATATATCTGAAAGAACCACATAGCCAAAAAAAATCACATATCAGACTACTCTTGATTGAAGTCTTTGTGTATCCCATTATTTATAATATAATATACTATTTAGTTGATTCTATGTAGCTAAAGTATTGACATAAGGAAATTTTGATCTCACTATGTAGCTGATTTCACATAGGCAGATTCACTGTGTAAGAAAATTTACATAGGCAAAATCCATCATGTATGTGGTTCACATATATAGATTCTCATGTAATAAATTTTCATTATCCAAAAAATTTCCATGTAAGTTAAATTTTACAAACATGAAAAAACATCATTTTAAGGTGGATTTAAAATTAGTAAATAAATATATAATTATAAACCTGTTAAGACAGACTTAAATAGAGATATATTAGAAACATAAGAAGGATTTTTATGAGCATCATAACATATGAATCATGATATATTTTGGAAGAATATTAGTGGTTTAATAATATCTATCCTTTTGATGATAAAAACCCACAATTTAAATCATAAAATTTTTAAGATTTGATAAGAGAAACAAATATTCAATAGAATTTAAATAGACTTAAGCATTATTAAAAAATTAAAATTTTTGTATTTGTTATGACTACTTCCCCTTTTTTTTAGATAAAAAATGATGATAATAGAATGTATAAAACATAATAAATATAGAAAAAAATTATAACTAACTATAAGAACATGGTACTAAATGGAATAAGAATTGGATAGTAACTTAGATAAGAAAAAAAATGATAACATAACAAATAGAAATAAAAAAAAATTATCCACAAATAAAAGAGGGAAACATGAATTTCATTAATTATAAATAAGAGGGATAAAGAATATACAATAGGATCAAAGTCCGATTTTTATTGAGGTGGAGGTTACTTGAAGATAATAGAGGAGTAAGAGGTGGATGGAGGTTCTATAGGTGGAGGAATGACAAAACTGCTTACTTAAACATTAAAACAACTTTCCCCTCCAAAACTAATTCCATCATGAACATAGAGACTCTTAGGAGTGGAAATAATTTTCTATTAGTGATTTAAATGTAATCTAATGTCATACATTCTAGAGGAAGTCAATGACACATGTTTTGAAGTAGTAGAATCTGAATATGGTTTAGAAACCTTAACTAAAATATCATTCTTTTATTGATAAAAAGGTGGTAGCATCGAAAAATTGATATAAATTTTGTCTAGTATAGGTCCTAGGACTATCAAAATCACTTTGGGAGGATGAAACCATAAATTCTATTTTAAATCCATTGGATCATTCACATATTGTAGAAGACATGAACATCACGACCAATGAAAATTTTCCAATCTGATATTGACATAAGAAATCCTGGAACCTAGAGAGAGGATATTTATATATTAGATTTATAAATAATTTATATTAGATCAGAAGAAAGGTTACCCCATCTTAAGAACTTTATTTTATTATTATATTTTTGATCATCCAAGATACCCTTTTTGGATTACTATTGTTGCGCTTATAGGATCCAAGTGTAGAATCCATCCAGCAGTGATCCACATGTGATCCTTTAATATTCGAACAATCACAAATGGAATGTCAGGTTCTAGCATGATGGATTAATCATCTTACATTGTTCGTCTTGATTGCTACAGGATCCTTCAGGCTTGAAGGATTATCTATTGATATTCTTATGCTTGAGAGGATGAGATAAAGAGGAATTAGGGAGATAAATCCATAGTGAAAAATGATTCAAAATTCTCAATTAATCTTACATAATAGACATCACTATCCATTTATAGAGTATGATTTTTGGGTTAAAATATTATTTAATTTCATAATAGCCCTTAAATAATATTATAATCTTTATCAAACCTCATTTCATATAATAATAATAATAATAATAATATTTTATAGTGTGTGCTAACTCTCACAATGATAAATATTATTTTAACTGCTTTCAAATAAATATTTATCACTAGATACGATCTTGGTCCACTTAAAATCCTCAATATTTATTGAATACCCGAATAAATATTTTATTCATTAATAAATATTTTATTCACAAACCAATGAATAAATATTTATTAAATATTCAACAAATACAATAAATATTTTATTCAAAGTCTAATAAATATATATATTTTTAATATTTATAATCAATAAAATATGAATAAAATTATTCTTTAGTATTGAGAATAATATTTATTTCATTAATTAAATTCAATTAGAATTTAATCAAGATCAATAGAAACACTTAGTGTGTGACCCTCTAGGATTCTTTCTCATTGAAATTGGGTGATATTTTCTAAATTAAAACTTTACTGTCTAGTAATAGGTCAAGGAACCCAAGATAAATAACTTAATATCCCAACATATATAACCACATTTGAATGATATCTATGTAATACAACCCCTTTTTGTCAATATCTTACCAATAAGGTTTCACATCTTTGTCATCAACGTATATTCTTGATACGTCATTCTTTGAAAATCTAAAATAAACAATTCATTGCACCATGACCATTAAATTTAAGGTAAAGGTTCTATTACAATCAGAGGTCTGATATATCAACTTCCATAAATATGCAAGGGACAAATCCTTCCACGACTTATCCATTAATAACTTGTCATTCATGTTGCACCCATCATGCCCTATTTCAAGAAAACATATGCAACCTTGGGTTTTGGTTAGTAAATATATGTTCTTGATTTATGAAATCAATTAATAATAATCTTAATGTCTAAGGACCATTACACATGCTCACAGACAGGAATATCTGATGACACATAAACATATATAATTCCTACTTTTGGGTCAATTCTCATAATATCCCATCTTGGAGATTACCAAGTGTGAACTTCATAAGAATAAGCCTGATCTAATTTGGAATACTCCCACCTGAAAGTATATATACTATGTTCTCTATCATAGTGTGTTATTTGACCATAGAAATTTATTTAAAAATATCATCATAGAAATTCAAGGTTCTCATCATAGCGGGGAACTGCTATGAAATTATAAATGTGACTGATACCCTAGGAGATTAGTACAAGAAATTCATAAAGATTAGTGAAAAATATATAATATGATGTTATATTTATATTCAAATATTCATGTAATCAAATTATAAGTAGTTGGTTCTAGAACACCAAAACCAACATCGAGAACTTATATACTGATCAGGTGATGCAAGACCAATAGATATTCTTCCCCTTAAATGAAACATGACATTTTCACACAAATCAATCCTCTTGATAATATCCTCCTTATAGAATTATATGGCGGTCTTATATCCTTACCATGTTTTTTGAGTGAGAACTATATGAGATCAGTTAAAAATAACTTTAAATGAATATAATAGAGATTTTTTAAAACCTTTGATAAAAAATTGAAGTAGTATAAGAAGAAATGGATGTTGGCATACCAGACTATCCAATAAACTTTCTTATAAAATCCACAAAAAAAGAATGAATATTCAATAATATATTACCAAAAGATCTAATTTTTTGATCAATATTAGTAAATGACTCAACCAAAACTTTACCAATCTAAACAAAACTGTCTAAGATAAATTTTAGATTATAAATTGATGTAGGTATTGAAATAAAAACAATAGAATAATGCACTAATTTCTTTCCATTGTAGACTATAATTTCCTTTAACTAGTTATAAACGGGTGAATTGGGGTCTACTTGAGAACGTGTAAAGGAAGATAATTTCTAAGAAGATAATTGATGGAATTTCCACTAAGTCAAAATAATTTGGAAATTATTATTTATAGGGATTTTACAATTACCCCACTACAATGCCACAATGCATTTTTTTATTATTTTTATAAATCACTTTTTGGGTAATTGGGGACCTACATAGCCATTCACACTGCCATATAATAAATGATAAAAAAACATCCAACATCAAAATTCAACAACATCATCACCACCTTGAGGACACATCCCACCAAGAGTCATGAACCCTGAGAAGAAATTACCCATGACAAAAACCATTCACCACATCACCATAAACTGGATACAAGGGTCAAAAATAAAAATTCATCCCCAAATCAAAATTCAAAACCAAATGCATTTCCATGGGAAACAAATCTCAAAAATCATGCTACCTCCGAAAAACACACTGAGACCATCATCATCAAACATAATAGCTATTATCACGCCATCACCATCCCTGCCAAATGTCCATCTATTGCCACCTGATTCACTACATCTCTGATGAGTCCAAACCACCATAGCACATCCCACCACCACTACACCCATACCGTATATGTAAAACCTTCATGGAATTGAGTTTTCATAAAACATAGATCCTTGAATACATCCATCTTCACCAGACCACATCAAGAAGCAACGAGAAGAACCATCATCAAATGATAAATACAAAAGAACTAAGAAACTATAGAAAGCCACCGCATGTCGCGCTACCTAGGAACTATTACCACTCCTCAACCACATACCAAAACTCCCATGGTATCTGATGCACCAGTCCGACCTGTAAGGGATCAAGGGACTAGGAATCCATAGTAGGGAGGATCGATAGATAAGTGGAAACAATAAACATAAACCACCATGGAATGAAAGATATAAACTTTGGGATAGAAACCCTAAGGGAAAACATAGATTGAAACCCCTAACCGGAAGAAACAGGAAGAAGGAAGTGAGAATTAGGATTGAAACCCTAATAATAAATTGGGATTTAAACCCTAATGATAAACCCCAAATAGATAGAGAGAAACCAAGTGAAGAAGCCTTCGAAATGAAGAAAACCAAGTTTCCCTTACTTCCACCACTACAATCCCAAACCCATCTAAAAAAACAACACACCCAATGGAGAAAACCGCATTTTCCTTGAGGAGTGTCTTCCCTTTATTCAGTAAAAGGTGATTAAAACCTATGAAATATCTAAGATTATCCAAATGGTTAAGGATAATATCATATATATCATAAGTTTCAATCACCATGGATTTAATAGAGGTAAGAAACTCCTTAAGGTATCTAATAAGGCTAACCATTTAGAAATTAGTGCCAAGGATTCCCTTGTGAACAACATTTCTTTCTTCTTGAAACTATGAGAGAAGTTCATGTATTTAATCCTATAGAAACACTAGAGAGATCAATATATGCTGAATAAATACTATATCCTCATTAAAAAAAATTATATCTAAGGAGATTTTGTCACATTGTGACTGAAGATCAGGATATAGTACTTGACCATAAGAGGATTTTTTTTGTGGAAAATTCTTTGGAATAACAAACTGATTAGTCACCATACTTTTCAAATAGTGAAAGTCATATTTTAGATTATATTTTACTACTTAATTACCCTTATATTTTTTCATAAACAAATATAATTTTATTAGAGATAGAGTCTTGATCATCTCATATTGAGATGCTACCAATACACTTATCTCATTAAATTTAGATTTGGAAGCACAACTACCCTTTATCTCAAGTATCTAGTTTTTCCATAATCAAACTCTTATTTTTCAAGAAAAAAATTATCTAGCCGAACATGTTTAAATTTATTTATAATTTCATTTTAAATAGACAATAATTCAATCATCTTGTGAAATCAGTTTTAGAAATTAAATTTTATTGAGTTATTTTCACCTCTTCTTGAGTGGATTTTAGTTCATCATTGATCTTACCAACTTTACATTGTTATTTTAGAACTCATTGAAACTTTTTATAGAAAAGGTTGGAAAATATTATTTAAAACCTAATATTTCTTTACCCTTATCCATTAAAGGTGGATCCATAATATTTTGATATGGAAGAGCTTCATCCACCACTTTTTTAGTCCAAAAAAAGATAAGAATATGAGACATCTGAACACTAGAATATTCAAGGACTTCCAAATTGTCATAATATTTCAGAATAAGGACATTACTAGTAATAGTTATATCAGGAGAAGAGGATCCAACATGTATATTAACTTCTATATGAGTAGGGACATCCTTCTCTCTAGTAATCTTAGCCCGAATGGCCCGAAGGCCTTTATTTTTATTGATTTTTGATAATCCCCCTTTCAAGGGATGAGGGGGAACCCTTACAAGGCCTGTAGGCTCAGAGATTACATGGTCCGTAGGCTTAGGAGATTACATGACCCGAAGGTCTTAGGGAATTCAACCAGACTATATAAAAGGAACTGCCCCTCCCTAGCATCTGTATCATGATAGTAGCTCTCCACCTTCACAAGACCATCTGGATAGGCTTCCTGTTCAAGCATAGGCTGGTCCCTATGGCATAGCCATACCCTCTCATTCTGACAAATCCATTTGGCTCTACTCTCGTGAGTGCACCTACTTTAAATCCTCTTCCGGGGCTGCTCTTTTTTTTGTAGAGTTTGTCTGGGGAACTGCATGTGGCCCAAAGGCCTTGAGGTGGCTTGAAGGCTTTAAAGGTGGCCTGAAATCCCTACTGAACCAAAGGCCTAGGTGTCCCAAAATCCTTAAGAACACCAAGCCCAAACCAGTGGCCCAAGGTGAATAGTTCTAGCTGCTACAATACCGAACAGTACCTGCTACAGTAACTGCTACAATGCCTGCTACAATGCTAGCACAGTGTATAGTTCTACATAGTACCTATACAATGTAAAGTCCTTCTACAGTACCCACACAATGTACAGTTCTGTTATAGTACTGCTACAGTGCCTGCTACAGTACTGCTACAGTACTGCTATAGTACTCGGAAATATGACTCTACCTGGTTTTGAACGTAGGTATCATGGATGCACTTAAGGATACCTCACCAACTGGGCTGAGGCTCATGTGCTCTCTAGTAATCTTAGGAGAATCAATATTTGTAATAATATATTCTCTTTTAATATCCACAGTTCCAAATTTTGGAACTTCAAGAACAATAGATGTACAATAGATTATTTCCATCACACCACATCAATAAAAAATCTAATTGGTTACTATCTATTTTATATAGAAATTTCCACATCTTATTCGCTATAAGGATCCCCTCATTGGATGATGCATCCCTAGGAATACTAGAATAAGATAACTCCTACACAATAGGTTTAAATGGTACTATAACTGGACCAACTTCTCCTTCCTTTAAAATAGTCACCAACTAACTTGAGAAAGATTCCCAAGAGTACCAAAATGTTTTTAAAAGAGTGGTTGTTAGTTTTTTAATTTTTTGACATTTTATATATCCTCCCCCATTTAACTCCACTTCTTTATTTTAAAAAAAACTAAAAAGAATCCTACCAAAAGGATAATAAATCATACTATCTGTTCGTTGGAATAAATGATGCAATTGGCCCATCCAGTATCTTGAAAGGTAACTTAATTCACATTAAACATCATATAAATAAGATACATATCTTGGAAGGGTATATTCTCAAAATCACCATCCCTTTTAGAAATGATATTTTGAATTAACTTACACAATACCTTATTTTTTAGCCTCCAAATCCTCAACTTACTTATTTTAAATGATTGATGTCCTAGAAATGGATTTGATAATCTCATAAGGGTCAACCTAATCTATACCCACCAATGTCTAGCTAAAATTATAGCTTCCTTCATGAGGATAGTTAAATATTTATCACATTTCTTCTAAGGATATTGAAAGCTCATTTCCATTTATTCCAAAAACAATATTACACCCACTCTTCACTAACTGGAAATGTGAATTCACATAAAATTTTATCACTCCTTTCTCAAACAAAAAACCACTTTTCCTTTAATAAAAAACATACTCCATACCTTGAAAAAATAAATAATTTCTTCAAAAAATCTATATACTATTCAACAAGTCAAGATCGATGGACTTACTAGGAAGTACTGGGCATTGTGATATAGAATATTTGGCCTTATTTAAGGGTATTGAGGAACCTTCCCCTATTATCGTAACTTTACCCATAAACAAACTAGATATAGTATTCTATGGATCTAGAATTTTGATATATCTGGTGTAGGATTGAAGAGATTCCTTCAAGGGAGATCGTTTATAATGGAATCGAGTGAGGGGATAATGTGTATGGATTTTAAGGTGTAAGTATTTTAGTGTGTAAGGTGTTTTAAATCTTTGAGACATGGATTAAAAAATAGAATAAAATAAATGAAATAAACGAGCATAAATTGTGAGAGTATAGTATCCCAAAATAAATATTTAAAAGAACATAAAAATGTTTTTTCATAAATTATTGTTAAATGGAACTGATTAAAAATAAATTTATAAAATACACAAGAAAATTTGGAGTTTCTAAAACTAAATCATAAATAAATTTTGAATCAAACATAATAAGATTATAAATAAATTAATTTAAATTAAATTAAAACTATTTCCATTTTAATTAAATTAAATCTATTAGAAGATAGAGTCTTGGTAAATATATCATCTGAATAATTTTTAGTATAAGAAAATTCAAGAGAGATATCACCTTTTTGAGTGTGATATATCAAGAAATAAGGTGTTAGATCTTTGTGATTTATTCTAGAATGGTTTATGGGACTTTTAAAGTACTTATAACACCAATTTTATCAAATTTGATTGGTACTTGATTAAAATTAAATCCAAATTCCGTCAAGGTGAGTTTCATCCACAACACTTGTGCGCAATAACTACATGAATCAATGTATTATTCTTCTACAGTAAGTATTGAAACTAAGTGTTTCTTCTTACTTTTCTATGAACCCATGGGTTTTCTAGGAAAGAAGAATTTCATGAGGTTATTTTTTTATATAATCTATAATCCCTAAAACAAGCATATGAATATTAGATTAAATTAAAGTCATAATTATTTGAAAATGGTAAAGAAAGAGAAATTGAGACTTTTAAATAACTTAAAATTCAATTGGATTATTTAAAATCTTCTTATTTGGGGTTTTATTTGATCTAGCACATAAGATATTGTAAAAATAATTTCTAGTCTACTAGTAGTCTAGTATAATAATCTCCCAATAATTCTTATATAAAAATTATTATCAAATGGTTTCCCAACTTCATCCAAATCATGCTTAATATTGTAACACATAAGAAATTATTATACCTTAAAATTTTTATTCCAAATCTCTAAAGTAAGTCATGTATTCATTTTCTATTATTTAAAATATTCCCAAAGTCCTTTTGATAAATTTTAAATTCTAGAAAGAAATTATCTCAACTATAATACTCATTTCAGATTCTATTTTTCACAATTTTTAAGAATTCATTACACAATTTTTTATTGGTATATCTAAAAATCACATCATAAACATATATTTTAACTAGTAAAATATCCTTTGATGAAGTTTTATTAAAAATTGTAGGATCTTAAAAACCTACCAAAAATAAATTTTATAATATAAAATAACTTAAACTTTTTTAAAAATATCTAGGGGTTTTTTTAAGACCATATAAGGCTTTAGTAAGTTTAAATATAGAATTTGAAAAAATTTAACAATTAAAACTGGGAGGTTGTTCAACATAAAATTCCTGTATAAGAAAACTATTTACCAAGTTTGATTTAACATCCATTTAAAATAATTGAAAATTCAATACAACATTCACAGGGTAGGAGAATCCTAATATCTTCTAATCAAGTAGCTAGGACAAAGTTTTACATATAATCTATCCCTTCTTCTTGAATATAACCTTTGAAAAACATTCTACCCTTATTTCTAATGATAAAACCATGACCATACAACTTATTTCTAAATAACCACTTAGTTTCTATAATAGTATAATGATAGGGTCAATGAACTAATTCCCAAACCTTTTTCATTTTGAACTATTTTAATTCATCTTGCATATATAATACCCAAATTTCTTCTACAAAGTATTCTTCTATGGTTTTAGGTTTAATTTGATAGAGAAAGAAAAAAAAACTCAACACGATTTACTATACTTCTTTATATAAGCTTCGTATAATAGTCTCTAAAGAGTGTTATTTTAAGGTTCTATGTTGTCTTGGAAAAAAAAATTTTAGGTTCACTAATTTCTAACCTTTTAAGAATATTTTTTTCAAAATCACATACCAAATCATCATCTGTTTTGGAGTCAAAAATAGATTCAAGTATAATGGTTTCTAAATAATCACTTGACACATTTACTTGATTCTTTTTGGGATTAAATGGATCAATTTCATCAAATTTCACATATGTTTATCCTTTAAAAACCCTTTAATTTTTATTGAAAACTCTATAAGCATTAAAAGTTGTAGAATAACCAAGAAATATATCTTCATTATCCTTTAAATCAAAATTTCCAAGATTATTATTAGTGTTAGGAATATAAACTTTTCATCTAAAAAATTTTAAGTCTCAAACTCTTGGTTTTTTATTATGCCATAGCTCATAGGGTGTCTTCTTTAAAATAGGCCCGATTCGATTGCTATTTATAAAATAACATGTTGTGTTAATATCTTCAACTCAAAAATTATTTAGTATTATATATTCTCATAACATAGTCCTATAAAGGTTTTAAAGGTTCATATTACTTCTTTTAACTACACTATTCTATTGAGGTGTCTTAGGGATAAAAAAGTTTGTTTGATACTTTTTTTTGAATAAGATGTATTAAACGTTTGATTTTAAAATTCTTCCCCATGGTCACTTCTTAATGAAATAATTTTGGCATCTTTATATTTTTGAACCAACATTCAAAAAATAAAAAAAATGTGCTTCATCTTTATGTCTAAATAATAAAACCCATGTAAATATAGAAAAATCATCAACTAAAACATAACCAAAATATTTACCTCTTAGTATTGTCGGTCTAGATGATCCAAAAAATCCATGTGGATAAGTTTCAACGATCTTGAATTTTTAACCTCTTTAATTGACTTAAAATAAGACTTTTTTTCTTACCCATTTGAAATGCATCACAACGATTATTTTTATCCAATATAATTTGTGATGAATATGAAATTATATTTCTTTTAGATAAATTTCTCAAGGAATAAATATTAAAATGTGAAAGCCTTATATGAAAAATCCATGATTCATTTACTTTAGCATTCAAAAAATCTACATTTTTTCTACTCAAATAGTTATGTTCTAATGTTTAGAAATTTTAATTTCTTGGTTACTTAAATTTATGGGAAGAATATTTGCATATTTAAAATTTATTTTTAGAAAAATCTATAGATTTACCTTCATTGTAATGAACTAGTCCGGGTCAACTAGAAAGGTTACCCAAACCGGGCCGTCAAAATGTGGTAAGTTGAAATAAGATAATAGAATAAAGAATGACATATAAAAAAATAAGACAATGAAATATTTTATAACATGGAAGAAGATATCAAACATCCAAAATACATATAATTCTAAGAAAACCCAGATAAAATAGAAAGGTATGATAAGAGAAGTCTAAAAAGTCTCCATGTGACCAACCATCACCTCCAATTTATCCTAATAAGAAGGAAATAACAACAAGATAATATGACATGCTACATAATTGCCTTACCCTAACCTAGGTCATAAAAAAGAATATCTACAACTGAACAAAGTCAAAATTAGGGTGTGAGTACTAATCCCAGTAGTATTCCACCAAATAATCTATACAAAGTCTCAATTTCAAAAAATATTGTTATAAGAAACTATTTTCATAAATTAAAAACCACTTATAAATCAGCCTTTGGTTTTCATAAAATCCTTTCATATTATCAATAAAGGAATATGTAATGCCCTGACCCCATTTACCCAGAGTCAGTGCATTATTACATAACATTGGCATTATCACAAAAGATCATGTCTTGAAAGAGAGATTTGTTTAGTAGCCTTGGAAACACTAGATACTTTCACAAGTTTTACATTATATTATTAAATGAAAAAATACAAAAAAATTGTCTCCATATACCACAATCATATCCCATTATACTATACTTTCAGGTTAGTCATAAAATACTTCTTCATATCCTGGGAAAAATAAAACATAGATAGGGGTGAGCTCAGATGCTCAGTAAGGATAAAAATATAGCGGGAACTTTCATAAATAAGCATAAATATTTAAGGCAATGTATAAGACTAAAACAAAATCCTTTTAAACTTGAACATCAGAATAATATGGAAAATATAAAATCAAATAATTCCATTTACTTATTCACATGGATATTCTACTAGTCGAATAATCACATGAAATATCAAATAGCCACTTTCATAAGCGTGGAATGCATAATGCCAGACTTTCATAACCACATAGTCAAGGCCTTGTGCCAAGAATACAAATAAGATTTTGTCAAGGCCTTGTGCCAAGAAACTAGTTTGTCTCATGAGACCTACCGATGCATCGAGGAGCTCTAGCAGGCTCCACCCATCCCTTACTAATTCCAATTCATTCCTCATATGAAAATGTTTAAACATAACATAAACATGCGTATTAAAACTAGCATAAGAAATTTCAATACTTTATCCATAAACCATGAATGGTGTAAAAATAACACATCCATAGTCAAACATATCCCAAAACCTTCAATACAATATAGAAGTTTTGTATCATAATAAATCAACTTCAAATAAGCTTAAAATCCATTAAAGGATGCTGACATAGATAAAATCAAAACTATTTGAGGGAAACACCTCTTTCTATTTTTAAATCATTTAAAAGTCACATAATTTTAGAAGAAAACATTTATTTTTAAAATATTCTTATAATATTGTAAGGGAAGCTTCGATGATGTTATAACGGCGAAGAATAGCTGCACCCACTGTATAAGTTAAAAAAAGCATTCTTACCTTAATTTTGTCGAAAAGGTCATAAAGTACATTGTTTGGAAAATGACAAAAAGATTCCTTTAAAAACATATAAGGTCAAATAAGGGTAGAAATTACTTTAATCCATTGTCTAGTAAAATGTAAAAATGTTTAGAAATACATTTTTAAGAAACATGGATGTGGCTGATGAAGAGGTCCCAGTAGATAATTACATATAAACAACCTCAGATAACGAAGATATTGTGAAATAAACCATTACCTTGTACTTTTCCTTGGTCGAGGGTATGTTAAACTCCTGTATAAAAGTTAAATAATTGTTATTAAATTATAAAATAATCATATACATAAATATTATATCATATATTATCTTCTAATATTTCTTTATTAATAATATTTTAGTATTACCATCGTTTCGGGTGTTAATTTACTCATTTTAGTTTATCTGTTTTGTTACATAAGCTATGTTTTTTCTGGATAGGTTGTATCTTATTCATATAAAGAATTATATCAAGTCATTAAACATTATTTTTAATCATCAAATGAAAATTAGTCTTGAATGGTCACGATGGGGAAACAAATCTTATCGCGTTTGTGGAGACGATATTCCATATGTACGCACAAGCGACAATATCATTCTTTTGATATTAAAATCATATATAATTGGATGGTATATCAGATATACAGAATAATTATAATTTTATATTTATTATTTACATCATTTATACTCATTATTATACCCATTCAAATGATGAAATGTTTGAATAACAAACTATACCACGATGTGGAGACGGTAAGCCGTACGTACACACGTGTGGTGAATTTTTCATTTATAGGATGTATAAAATAACCAATATTGTTGTACCATTTTTATAAAAAATTCACAGTATATAGAAGATACTGGAGTTATTAATTTAGAATGGGAACAACAAAGAAAGAGGAAGTGGAAGAAGAAAAGAACTTGAAAGAGGTGATGAAATATTTACCTCTTCTTCGGGTTATTCCTTTTAATTTGATCAAAAGGGATCATTAGGTTAGATTTATCACTAATGGAAGGCCTCTAGGATGAAGTGAGGGAAGTTGAGAGGATATTTGGGCAGGGTTTGGCCGATCCAAAAGGGTTTGAAGGTGTGATTTTGAGAGAAGGGGAAGTGCCCTTTTATAAGAGGGGTGAGGGGTACCTTAGGAAAAACTTAAAATATTATTTTATAATAAATTCATATTCGATTTATAATGGCTCAAAAGTGACTTATTTAGAGGCTAGGGTGGGTATGGGTCAAAATACTTTCAACAAATAGATTTTATATAGGTTTAGGTCACCATATTATCCTTATCATTTATATTTAACTCTTAGTTAAATAGTTTGACATTTACCATGTCTCTTTGTATTTTTATATTACATGGTTAATAAACTTACTATAACAAGCCAATAGAACCCCAAGTAGTTAATTATTAATATATATAACCTTATCTAAGTCATTTGGATGAACCTTATATTTTTAAGAATATAATATCATTTAATAATATAATATTTGTTTTAAAAACTCTTTTATGTGAATTTTGACACTATTTGGTAATTGATACTTGTAAAACTTATTAAAACATGATTACTTAAAAAAAAGTTAATTAAATCACTAATAACATGTAATATTAACCTATAAATGTTTTATAATTCATCAAAATTCTTAATTTACATTTATTTGGGTATTTATAATATCAATTATTTTAATATTTCATTAATAAGATAATTACTGCATCATCATTGTGTCATAAATAAATTAAATTATTTAATGTTTAAAAATTATAAACAAAATACCATTATGTAGGAAATGTTTTTATATTTTTAATTAATATTTATAGTCTAATTTATCTTATGTGTAACCCTATATTAAAAATGGTTTAGTTATTAAACTTTGAATTTAACACTTTTAACTCTTATTTGAATTAAATAATAATAATTGTCCTAATATAATCCAAGTGGACGTAAATGATAATATTTTATTCCTAAGGTTTTTTTGGTCGAGATACAGTTATCCAATATAATTAGGACATGTGTTATGGTGAAAATAATATCATTTTTACCTTTAATTACCCTATTTACTTTTAACCGTGGTAAATAAAAGTAAAAAGTTACTATTCACCAAAAATTATTTTCATCTCATTGAACCACATTTTACTAACTAATATCAACTGTGTCTCTTATATTTTTAAAAATTCAATTCCCAGAAGTGGTAAAATTATGTTTTATGTGAATTTTCAAAAGCTCATAGGAGGTGGGTAAAAGATGGTAAAAAGTTCAATAAAATATTTATATATCTAAAATTAATATAAATTGACTCCAATGAATTACATTGAACGTATATAGGAATTATGTATCTATTTTGACCTAAAAAAAATTTAAATAAAATAAATATTTATTTAAATAAAAAATCGGTTTTAACCAATAACTAAGTGTTTTTCACTATTCATCAAAAATTGAAAGTTTTCAGAAAAGTACCAAAAATTCACCCTAAGCTAATTTCGATATTCCAAATCCAAAAATGAAGTCCATTTTGAAAAATAAAATTTATAAAATTTCAAAAAGTGGGTATTACTATTCATAACAGCTACTTTGATTGGCCGCAGTGTGTTAGAATCTCAAAGTTGCGTACAATGAAAGCTATTGCATTATTCAAAGGGAAACGTACTGTGGAAGCTTGGGGTGTTATAGAATATGATAAGTATAAGTGATAAATAATGAAATAAGATACAATACAATCTAGGGCTACACTATAAGGTAAGCAAGTAATCACATATCCATGAAAAAAGCCATCATGTAAAACCATGAGATATGACTTCATACAGAAGCATGTGAGCATATAACCATGAAATAATCTCTCATGAGATAAACCAATAATAAATGGAAAATCACAAAATTTAGGATCCATCCTATGGGAATATATACTATTCATAAAACAAATTCCCCAATCTAGGCCTACGATGGATCCAACCAGTATAACCTCTAGTGGCATTACACACATTAAAGTGAAAGAAAACTATAAGTGGAATTACACACACAATGAGTGACATGTCTATTCACGATGCTCCCAAGGATAACCAATGATCTTAGTTTTTCAAAAATCTATTAAAAATATATGATCACAATTTATTCAAATAAAAACTAATATGCTTCGGTGCTTGAACAACCCTTTTTAAACCAAAACCACTATTCAATAATTTTATCAAACACATGGTGTGTGAAAACTGTTTTCAATGAAAAACCTATTTAAAAACGTGAATCTTTTACAAAAAAATTCATTAAAATTACAAATAAATCCATTTCATTTAATAACCTAATGGATTTTATAAGAACGATAAGAAATTCATAGAATTAACCCTTTGCATCGATAGAAATATCTTAAGAATGGAGGTATATCTAATCGCCTTTGAAAATGGAGAGTGGGAAAGAGTATATTGGGTCCTAAAGATAATTGAAGTGATCCATAAATAATAAAGGAAATTCTATTAGAATCTAAATAAGGAATCCTCTTGAGTGATGTAAGAAGGTAATTGAATGTTATAATTTCCACACCATAAAGGCTTTCAGTCCTCAGAAAGTTCTCAATATTCTAGAATCATGAAAAGAGAAGGACAATTTTTCCTCACCAATGATTCCCACTACCGTATCTCATGTCTATCCCATATACACTGCTATAGTACCCAGAACAAAGGAATCATTTTACCATGCATTACCTTATCTTGGTGATTGACAATCTGAATTGTTTTCTCAACAAAGGTGGTATAGGACTAAAGATCTACATAATCCCATTAAATCACGTGGGAAGGATCTTGTTGGTACCTTCTCAATTGGGAAACATGAAATATTTCAGGAATCAAAGTCAAATGAGTTGGTAGGTCCAATTTATATTCCAACTTTCCAAGTCGTTCCATGATCTCAAAGGGTACAACAAAACTTAGTGCCAGCTTACCCTACTTACCCAAATGATGATGCCCCAAGCGAGGTGAAACTATGAGAAAAACCTGATCACCAACCTCAAACTCTAGAAAATAATGAACAAATTATGCATAGGATTTCTAAAGACTTCGTGCGATGTCCAACATCTTCTAGATCAATTTCACTTTTTCATCATATCCTGAACAAAATGTGGTCCAACCAGGACCTCTCTCCAAACTCTGCCCCAAAAAAAGAGATATATATATTTATGAACATACAATTATTAAAAGAGATCCATATTTATCAATGTATGATAACTATTTTTATAGGAAAAATTGACCAGTGGTAAATTTTTTTCCCAATATCTTCCAGAATCATGCATGCAAGCCCGAAGCATATCCTTATGAACCTGGATAGCTCTCTATGTCTTTCCATCCATCTACAGATAATAATCAATTATCAATTTCAATTGGGAACCCATCGCCTCCTAAAAACATTTCTAGAACCTCGATGTGAACCTCCAGTACCTCTTGAAGATAATTTCATAGGGAACCCCATGAAGTATCATAATATCTCAGATATACAAGTCCCTGAGTTGTACTACTTTAATCATCTCTTTACTTGGTAGGAAATTATCTGATTTCATATGCCAATAAATGTTCACCCAAATTGAATCGGTACCACTAGTATTCCATGGAAATATTATACCAATTCCATATCAGAATGTGTAAATGTTGCAAAAAATGTACAGGTCTCCGCTACTTCGCTTTAATTTTATGACAAGTAAAACACCGTGATATGAAGTCAGCAATCAACAACCTCATCCTCAGCCACCAATACCGATCAATCAATTCATGATACATATTGGTAGTCCCCTGTTTTACAAAACCACAAGATTGGTTTCCACTATCCATCAACTCTTCCATCATAGAAATCATAATAACCAACATTCTACGGAAACATAAAGTACCACCGAGAGACCGAGACCACTCACCTGAGGTCTCCCCAACATTAAATATTTTACTAATGTAATGGAACTAGGTTTATATCACCCAATAAAGAAGAAATATATCATCAAAATATGAGTCATATTTAATCGAATCCATGAACAACTTGTCAACAACATCTTCCACTCCCAAGATCATCTCAGCGAACAAACTCATTAAAGGCCACTTATCCACTGATTACTTCATGGCCAAGGGTGGTAATTTTATTCTCAAATAATTGGAAACAAAATTTCATTTTATGGGAGTATATGAAATATCAAAATAAAATGTCTACAGATACTCAACCTAGTGTCTCTATCACAAGTTCTGATCTATCTCATTATAAATATACTTCAGACTCTTATAATCATAATACATTGTAAACCGCTCCCCAAAGACATAGTGACACCACATTTTGATTTCATGCATAACCACTACCAACTAAAGATCATTGGAAAGGTAGTTCTTCTCATGAGGGTGTAACTGGTGAGAGTCATATGCCACTACCCATTTCCACTGCATCAAGACACACCACCAACCCATTCTAGAAGAATCAAAAAAAATATCACACCCTAAACCGAGTTCTATAAGAATTTAAATTGGAGACAAATTAATTATTTCCATAATTTCCCCAAAATATATCTAAATTTTTTATTTCCACTCAAAATTTACACCCTTACTGGTGAAATATATCATCAGAGATGCGATCATGGAGAAATACAAAACAAACCGCTTGTAATAACCAGCTAACCACAAAAATCTTTGGATCTCAAACATATTTCTGGATTGATTATAGGAAATTATTTCCAGTATATTTTTAGGTTCCACTGATTCTCCCCTCTCAGATACAAAATTCCCTAGAAATTTCACTTCTTCAATCCAAAACATGCATTTTGAAAGATTACCATATAGATGATGTTCCCTCAGTGTTTTAAGAATGATATTAAAATGGTCCATGTGATCTTCCTCTAGCATAGAGTGCACCAAAATATCATCCATACACATGACTACAAAATATTCAAAGAACCGATGAAATATTCAATTCATTAATTCCATAAACACCACAAGAGAATTAGTGAGATCAAATGGATTAACCAGAAACTTGAAATTCCTATACCATCTCCCAAACACTGTCTTAGGTATATACTCTTCTCAAAATCTCAACTGGTGGTACCCTGACCAAAGGTAATTCTTTGAAAACCAAGGACCCCCTATAATGTATTCGAAGGGATAATCAGTACTGGCTAAGGGATATTTTTTCTTAATAGTCACTTGATTTAACTTTAGATAATCCAAACAAAGTATAAGACTCCCATATTATTTCTTAGAAAATAGGGAAGGAGTATCCCATGGTGACATGATAGGATAAATAAATACCTTATCCTTAATTTACACAAGATAGAATTTAAGTTCCACCAATATAGCATGTTCCAAATAATAAAATGGAATAGAAATGGGAATCGTACTAGGAAGCATGTCAGTGGTAAAATTGACATCTCTCTATGGTGGTAAAAAAAATAGCTGGAAAAACCTCAAGGTACGGACACACCACTATAGGAAGAAGAATACCCAAACAAGGGTCAATAAAAACAAGAATCATCTCTGAAAATTGGAATGAGATTACCCCATCATAAATAAGAACAAGCCCCTCCATTCCCGATCTAGATTCCCACTCACCCTGAAAAACATGAGTGAACCCATCATAATATAAAAATGAATCTGATTATGATAATAGTCTATATGGGCCTTAATACTGATTATCCAATCTATTACATATATTAGGTCAATGACTTTATTATTGATAACTAAGAAGTCCTACACCATCTTGAAATCATCTATCGACACTCCACAGGTGAGACACTTGAAACCTTGTTCAGAAAACTTTCTAAAAGGCATGAAAATATTTAGCAAGAAAATTATAATCTCAAAATTAAATACCAACACATCAACAAAATTTGAAAATAAAATATAATGAGTAGAAGCTATATCAAACAAAGTTATCACCATATATGATGAAATGAACACCATACCTCTAATAGTAGTTGTCCCTACTTTAGATTCTTATAGCGCATACTCTTCCACATAAAGATATCCGGCCTCATATCCTCCCTAAGATTTATAAGACACATGAACATCCTTCTTGTACTGAGGATAAGACCCACCACTATTAGAATTAATAATATGATCCTGTGAAACCCTGGTCTGAGTGGATCGATACTTTTTTCCTTGGGAAATCCATTCAAAAAAACACCATTGATGGTCCGATAGTCAGAAATGATGAAAAGTCTGAAGAGACTCTATATAGTTAGTATTAGTATTACCATGCCTTCCACATTGGAAGAAAAAAAATATTACTGTCCTGAGTAATCCCCTAAAACTAGTCCTAAAGAAAACTAACCACCCTTGCGCTTCCTTTCCTAGCCAAAAGATACGCCCAGGTTAACACCAACACCAACTGAATCTCCACCCAAATCTATTTTTCTAGATATTCTAGCCTATACATAATACTCTCTATAGATTATATCTACATAGTTTGGAAGTCACATGAGAATCATCATCAAACAAATATCAACCCTCAATCCCAACTCAAACCTCTAAGCCTTTAGGTACTCATTGATGACAGGATCTAGTTCCAAATTCACCAACTCAGAAAAATAGGAAGGATACT
Organism: Viscum album; assembly: GCA_963277665.1. NCBI lineage: Eukaryota > Viridiplantae > Streptophyta > Magnoliopsida > Santalales > Viscaceae > Viscum > Viscum album. The sequence continues at coordinate 818,741,375 of OY728162.1, forward strand.
CCATAATAGTACACTCCCCTTTCTATATGGTTAGAAACTCATGGGTCTTTACTACCAATAATTTATCATGATAAAAATAATAGTTAAATATTTTCTTAAAATAATCCCACGTAATATCCTCATGAAACTTAGCTTGAACAATAGAGTCCCTCCATTTCCTTCCCAGTACCTCGAGTATATAAGTTAAAAAACCCTCTTTAGAGTCCTTAGGAGTCTTCAGAATGATGAAGATCCTCTCAATATGTTCAAGCCAATCATCATATTACTTAGGTTCTTTGTCACTATGGATGATTGGAGGATGATGCTTACTGAATTTTGATCCTTGATCCACCGCTCATCTTGGATTCCAGACACTTTCTTAAGCCATAGTTATAATTGTATAGATAATAACTTCAACTAAAGAAGGCTCCACCATTGTATATTCTTTTGGAACATATCCCATGGTTTCCTCACTCAAATTAAGAATATCTCTTATAATATAAATATACTTACAAACACAAGATAATAACTAATAAACTTTAGATTAAGTTCCAAAATCATACGACTAATTTCAAGAATTAATGTCATTGCCTTAAAAAATAAATAATTTTAAGAAATATGAATTCTACGACTTAAATAAAATTCCTCAAATAGGGAAAAACCCATTTAAATATAATCCCTATCTAGTTCATTCAAATGACCTAAAAAACAAAGTATCATAATTGGATTTTTTTTTGGATCCCATGGATATTCGAGTTTAGACAGAGAAGTGAGTTGGCTAGGCACCCTCCCGTACTTAGTACATCAACCCCAATGGTTATAAATCTTATCTACCTAAACAATAACACCAAACCCATGTATTTGTATCATAATTCATGCTGGGTATTCCTTATGAAACCATTCTGTAATGAACCATCCTGGGTCAACTAGAAACGTCCCCCAAACTGGACCATCCCAATTAGGTGAGGTGAAACAAGATAACATAATCAAGTCTCACATATAAAAAAAGATGATAAAGTACCAGAGTACAATGTGGAAGAGGTGAACAAACATACTAGAGAAATACAATTCCAAGAAAAAGTTGCTAAACTAGAAAAGTAAGAAAAGAAAAGTCCAAAAAGTCTTCATGTGACCAACCGTCACCTCCAAGCCATCCCGCTATGAAGGAAACAACAAAAAGAGAATCCAACATAATATATAATTCCCTTACCTTAACCTAGGTCCTATAAAATAACATCTAAAACCACCCAATGGAAAAATTAGTATGTGAGTAATAATCCTAGTAGGATTACACCACAAAATCTATACAAAATCTAATATCAAGAATGATACCATTATATCTTTAAAAAATATAGTTTTAATAAAGAATTTTCATAAATTCAACAAAAATTGTAAATCATCCTTTGGATTTCATAAATTCCTTAAATATTATAAAATAAATGAATATAATAAGTATAAGTGATAAATAATGAAAGCATATATAATATAATCATTGGGTACACCATAAGGTAAGAAAATAAGAACATATCCTTGAAACAATACATCATGTGAAACCATGAGATACAAACTCATGTGAAAGCATGTGAGCAGATAACCACGAAAAAATACATCATATGATAAAAAAAATCATAAATAACAAAGCACACCATTTTGGATCTAGACGATGGAAATAAAAACTAGATATAAAAAAAAATACCCAATCTAGACATACAATGGATCCAACCGGTATAACCTTTAGGGGAATTACACACACTAAAGTGAAAGAAAACCTCAAGTGGAATTACACACACTATGAGTGGCATGACTATTCCTGACACACCCAAGGCTTCCCAATGTGATTAATTTTTCAAAAATCCATTTAAAATCCATACACACAATTTATAAAACATTTTCAAAGAAAATACAATCTTCTTTGGGGCTTGAAAACCCCTTTTAAATCATAACCACTATCCAATAATTTTTTCAAACACTTGGTGTTACAAAATATTTTAAAGAAAATCCACTTTAAAAATATGAAACTTTTCCAAAAAATCCATTAAAATTACAAATCAATCAAGATCATTGAATAACCTAATGGAATATACAATAATGACAAGAAATTCATAAAATTACCCCTTTTTATAGAGACACCTACCTCAAGAATAGAGGTAGATCTAATAACCTTATAATGTAGAGAGAAGTGAAGAGTAGATTGGTTCCTCACTATCCTTGAAGTGATCCATCAATAATGAAGGAAACCTTCCTAGAATCCAAAGGAGGAAGTCTCTTGAGTGCTATAAGAAGGTAACCGAATGTTATATTCATAAAAATTTATAAATAATTATCAAGTTGTGCTTAAATACTTAAATATAAATATTTTTTTTGATGAGAATTGAATTTTGATTTCCAATTGATCCAAATACAATATTTTTCCTTTAGAATTATAACTAAAAGTGATGTATCCTCCACCAGTTTTGGATAATGAGTGAAAAATTGAGAAATATAAACTCATATGTCATGATAATTCTATATCTATGTACCACTTCTCATCGATATTCTTATAAAATTTCCATATAAAAAAATATCAAACAGGAAGGTGTTTTGGTACCCATATTCACTTGGGTCCTGCAATGTTAGTGGCTAAAAATTTAGGAATACAAATATACTTTTTTATTTTCCAGAAATTCTAGCACTGAATTCATATATATTCTTTGAAATAAATGCATGCTTAATACCAAAAATTTGAGGATTTGTTAGACTAAAGTAATTGGAATAGTGTCAAAGTATTCCATGATGAAAATATGTAACTTTATATAGGTTTTTTCTTATAACTAGGTATGTAATAATTTCTATATAGCTTAGAATGATCACCACTACTTCTTATAACAAATATTTCTCTATTTTCTATATTGTTTCAAAGATTTTTGTTATGAAAATTTTCAAACATAGTTAAAATAATTGAAATTTTTTTAAGATATTTTATCTCATTTTATAATATTTTTATTTTGTTGACATGTTTAGCATAAGAGAAAATAAACTTATCCCGTTTTGTTTTTAGGATTGAAATCTTCTTACATAGTGAATTTTTTCACTTATAGAAACATAATAATATTTTCCAATAGATTTATTCTTATTTTTTAATATCTCATATTTATCTACTAATATGGTAAAAAATTCATTTAATTATTTAAAATAGAAATTTTTAGTTTCAAATTTGGATTCATGCTCAGAAGAATTAAAAAAATTACCTATGGTTCTTGTTCTATAGTGCACATGTTAGCTTTCTGGTTTGAGAGTTCATATTTAGATTCAGATATTGATTCATTATTAGGATCTTTTTTGAATCAAGCCAATTATCCTTCCTATATATTTTTTTCTTTTTCTTTTTAATTTTTTTTTAATTTTTACGATTTCTTTTTCTCCTGTAGTTGAGGGAAGTTTGGCTTGATGTGTCCAAGTTTTTTTCACTCTTAATATCTGGATTCATTAGAACTTCCATCACACCTCTTGTATTTATTGAAGGTATTATTAAAACCTATTATTGTATTACAAAATATACTAAATTTTTTTCTAGTTAAGAAAGTTAACCATCAGATAAAATAATGATAGAGTATTATTCACTGGATAATATTGATATTAATAATTATTTTGAAATCTTTTCATCCTTCAATGTATATAATTTCAATGTATCACTTTACTTCTTTAATAACTTACATTTAATAGCATTGGATTCCATCTCAAATTCATATATCATAATTTTTCCAATAATATATATTATTTTGATAACATTAATAAAAATATATTACATAATAGAAGCTAAATTGACACTCTATTTTAATGGACCAACATTGAGTATGTTTATAGGTTTATTGGGTCCAGGAATAGGATATCCCAAGAAAGATATATTATTTAGAAGTTCAATCATCATTCTTTTCTGCCAAGTGATTATCTCACCATAAATCATGAATGTATCAAACTTAAATTTGATAGTGTAGTATCTGATTTTCCTTAAATTATTTGTACCTTTATAAGATACATATTGTTTTCACATTTTAGGTGCTATGTTGCATTGTGAAACTCCATTGAACTCATCTGGACCTAATACACATATAATGAGATTAATAGTTATGGAGTTTAGGTCATATTATTATTTTTTAGGAGCATCCCATTTATCTTTTTCTACTTTAGGAATTTCATAAGGCTTGATGAATTACAGATAAACTTTTAGAAAAATATTTTTCATATAAATAATCATTAAATCCTTCCAAAGCTGATAATTCTCTCTATTGAAATAAGTAGCACTAAAAATAAAAATTTGTTCTCTATTTTCTGTGATTACATATATTATATTTGTAGTAGATATATATCATTATACTTTAACTTGATGAAGGTTTTTAACTCCAAGTATTTCTTTTAATACCAAATTTTGTCCCATATTAGCTGAAAATTGGAATTAGAGGGGGGGGGGGGGGGTGAATTGAGCTCTAAAATCTCACTCCCTATTTTTAAAACATCCTTTAAAATATTAATAACTAGTATGAATAAAAATAAAATTAAATATGAGAAAGGAACACAAAGATTTTATAGTGGTTCAGGGCACACATATATCCTTGTTAACTCTAACAACACTTTATGAGTGAGCTTGGTGATTTTTACTATGTCCAGTCCTTTTCCAAGGGAATTCTTGGCTTGAGTACGATCAATCATCACTTGGTAAAAAAAATAAATATGGAAATTTTATAGGGATCCTTTTATATGAATTACATCAGCCTTTACCCACACTCAATATAATGAGTGTGAACTTACATAGAAGGAGAAAAGATGTTGGAAATAATATTCAGTTAAGGAACATAGTTTCAAGAAAAAAATAACAACAGAGAATTATTATTGGAGAATAAATAATGTCTTTAGAGTAGCTTGAGGAAGAACTTATTAGTGAAAAAATAATATTTCATGAAATCATAAGTGTAGTATAATTATAAAAGACTTATTCTTTTCAAGTAGAACAAAACCAGTTGCAGTGCAAGGAAGAATATGTTGTATATTAAAAAATGAGAGCTTTATTTTCTAAAATGAATATATATATATATATTATTTTTTTAACTTATATAACCTCATACTTAGCTTCTATATAGGTATATAAATAAAATTAATATAGAAAAGATAGAATTTCCATATCGATATTTCCTTTATTTTTTGACAAAAAACATAGAAGCATAACTAAGATAGTAGTTTTAAATTTTTTAGAACTTTCCACTTTTAGAGAATTCATTCATACCATATTTAATTATCTCTTATCCAAATTCTTCTAAAACAATACCAACTTTTCCTTAAATTACTCTAATATTAATAAACAATTTATCTTACAACATCCCATATGGAAAACATATTTTGCAAAACTAGAATCCATGTAGATGATATCACTTATGTGAAATATATCCATAAATCAAAAATTGAATATATGACTGGTTCACATATCCAAATTAGTATATTTGAAAATTACATGGATCCAAATATTCCACGTAATTGATTTTACATAGCTAAAACAACCACATATCCAAAAACATCACATATAATATTCCACATAATCGAAGTCTCTGCTTAGTCAATTTTGCATGAGAAAATATACTATGTTGGTGATTCTATATAGATGAAGTCTCTATGTAAGGATATTCTGCATAACTGATCTCACTGCATATCCTATTTCATATAGGCAGATTCACTACATAATCAAATTAATGTAGGAAGTCTCCATAACATATGTGAATTCATGTACGCAGATTCTCATATAAGTAATTTTAACATAGCCAAAAAAGTCCATGTAAAGGAATTTTTTCAGACATAGAAAAACTAAATTTTAGGTTATAATTAACTTCCTAAAATGAAAATATAATTAAAAACCTATCAAGACATAGTTTGATAGAGATATAAAAAAACATAATCAGGAGTTTTTGTGAGGATCAAAACATATGACCCATGAGATATGTTGGAACAAAATTAGCAGTCCAAAGAGTTTTGGTATGGTTCCATGGTAGATTTAGATATCTATCTGGAGGTCTTTAGGTGAATATTAAGAAATTCAATTAGATAATATTCATAGAAAAGAAATAATGGAGTGTATGAGGGTCAAAACATGAACACTTTTTTGTTTCTTAATTTGGTTTCATAATTCTCTTCAATATAATGTCCCTTTACTCTAAAAAATACACTATTTTATTAAATTTTAATTTTTTTAGTTTTTTTATTTTATTTTTCATCAAAACCATCAAATCCCCAATTTCAATTAATATTTCTTAAATCGAAAACAAAAGTGATAGTTTGGAAACTTAGCTTGAAACCTCCTTAAGAGAAAAACTTGTGGTTGGTTTATATAATTTACTTGGGGATGAAAATTTAAATAGGGAACCACTACAAGCCCATACATTAAAATAGAATAATTTATAGGGATTTTTCCATAGTTATTTAATTTTTTTATTGTATGAACAAGAATTCATATCGTGATTTATTTTCTTTAGAACCTGAAATTGATAAGACTTATAACTCAAGAGAAAGAGCTATTATAATTTCCATTGTTTCTAGTTGTGAATCAACCAAAAAACCAAGAAGAAACCTTTTTAAACTTGAAATCACAATGGATGATAATATAACACTCAATGAATGGGAATTATCTTATGAAGATAGCGAATAATGTGGAATACCATAATAAAATTTCTAGATTTGAAATCAAAATTGGATAGATTAAACAACTTAAACAATTCCAAACCATCTTATGATACTAAACATTTTCAAAAGGATTTCACACCTCATTCACTTAACATAGAACCTATTAAATAAGGAAAAATAAATCTTGAACCTACTGAAAATTCATAAACTATTTTGAATGAAAAATAAATTTCAAATGAAGAATATTTTCTTTAGAACCAAGAAAGATTGGTTAATAATGATAGGACTATATGTTTCTAAAAATAGTGCTCAAAATGGTCAAGATTTACCCAAACTAACACTACCTTAACCTAGGAGTATACCACCACTGAAAGAGAGTGTTGAGTGTGATTTAGATAGAGAAATTTTAAAAAAATTATAAATGTTCTGGTTAACATCCCTTTTCTTGATTCTATAAACAAATATTCCAATATATGCTATTTTTTTAATGAAATGTATTCTCATAAAAGAAAATTAAAGGGAGGAAATAAAGTGAACTTATTAAGGAATGTCACCTCCATAATTCAAAATGCCTTACCTGTTAAATGTAAATACACAATAACTTTTTACCATTCCCTAGGCCATATGGGAGTTTGAATTCAAGGATGCCATGTTAGACTTAGGATCTTTAAAAAATATCATGCCAGATTCTATTTATTTATCTTTACCTAGTAGAGAGCTGAAACCTGCTACAATTACCATTCAATTCTCCAGTCAGAGTACCATTAAACCTTCTAGATTTATACAATAAAAATACTATATTTTAGAAATATTTTTGAAAAACATCACTAATTTTAAATTTAACAATGTTTATCTAATGACATCGCTAAATTAGCAACATTTGTTCCCTAAAAATATCATTAATTTAGCCACATTTATAGGTATAACCAAATTTAAATTTATATATATATATACATATAAACACACACACATATAAAAATATATTTATATATTAAAACACATATACATTTTAAATTTATCCATGTTTTTAAGAAAACATGACTATTTTAGTGACATTTTTACCAGTGTTTTAAAACACGACTAATTATATATATATATATAATTATAATTTTATTAATTTACATATATATAAAAATTAAAACTTATAATTATAATTATATATAGGTATATATAAATATTTATATTGATATACAAATATATTATTATATATTTAAATATCATAATATTCATAAGGAATAAATACATATATACAAATATACATACACACATATATTTATATATATACATAGAAATATATATAAACACACACACACACACATAGATATATGTCTATGTGTCTATATATATCTATATGTGGTCTGTAAACACACACACACACATATAAATAGACACTAATATATATATATATATAAACTTACACATACACAGATACATACATACATACATATACATACATACATACACACACACACACACACACACACACACATATATACATATTAATTATTTATTAACATGGCTTGCAGCCTATCCCACATCTAAAAACCATTGTTGGTAAGGTATCACTCAATCCCAATGGGTGTTTCAGTTTCGTAATACCCTATACTAGTAATAAATAATATATATACACACACATATATAAAATGATATGTATATATATAAAAATAATATATATTATTTTTTTAATACTGAGATATATTAATATATATAAAAATAAAATTTTATAATTATATATATATAAAGTTATATTTATATACAAAGACAATAACATATATTTAAATATTATAATATTTATATATAAACACACACACACACACATACATACATAGACACACACACACACACACTAATATATATATATATATATGCATATATATTTTAAATTTAGTCACATTTTTTTAGAAAATGTGGCTAATTATATATATATATATATAATTATATTGCTGCACATATATATAAAAATAAAAGTTTATTATTATAATTATATATATATATACATACACATATATATTTATACACACACACACAAACATATATATATATATATATATAAAATATAAACATATATATAAACACACACACACACACACATATATATATATATTAATATATGCATATTAATATATCAAATATATATATATATATATATATAATTACATTAATGTATATATATATAAATAAAAAATTATAATTATAATTATATATATACAAACACATATATATTTACACACACACACACACATAAACAAACACTCACACATAAACACACACAGACACACATAATATAAACGCACACACACACACACACACATATATATAATATAAACACACACACACATATAAACTTATATATATATATCATATTAGTTTTTTAATTACTAATATATATATATATATATACATATATTGCATAATATATTTTAATAAACAAATTTGGTTTAGATGGGTTGGTCTGGTCCTTCATTGAGAGTCCACAGGTACTGGGATAAAATCCCTTTGCAAAAAATATATGGTGTTTGCATGTGATGGAGGTAGAGAGTAGGGGAGGGTGGATCTGCACGTGTGAGGTGGGGGATAGAGGTAGGGAGTAGTAGGGGAAGGGGGAGTGCAAGGATGGGCATGGGGGAATAAAAAAGAAAAAGATTATTTTGACAAAAAATTTGTAGGGGAATTAAAAAAGAGAAGATTAGTTTAAAAAAATTATGGATTTCAAAAAAAAAAATACCGACTTTTTAAAAAACTTTGTTAAATGAATTGAAAATGTTTAAAGATGTTTATAATTTATATTTTTTTGTAGTGATAGATGTTGTTTTTCCTTATGTAAAAGATATGAATTTTCATACTAATTTCTATGTTTTGGATATAGAAGACGATATGTTCAGTACACTTGCACCTATTTTTCTTTGAATACCATTTCTAAAAATTTCTAAAACAATCATAAATATTCACAAAGGAACATTGTCACATTAATTTATAGGAGAACTAGTTCAATATAATATTTTTTAGTCCATGAAACACCCAATGGATGATCATTCATTTTATCAAGTAAACATAATTGATTAGTTTTCTACCTAATTGTATTATGATTTTACAAGTAATGAATAAAATATTGTTATTCCTCAAAATAGACATTTTTTCATATAAAAACTAATGTACGTGGGAGTGATAATGATGTATAAAAATAATGATTGAATATTGAAACTACTGTGTGTAAATTTTCTTGAATTTCATACTCTTCTTATTTTTGTCATGAAACTACTAAAAAATTAAAACCTACTAAATCTGATTGTTGTTTTCTTGAATAAAATGATATTTTTTCTAGTGAAACAAGTATTTAGTTCTTAAATTGAAAAAATAATGCTGAAAATTCATATTTTTTATATTCTTTTAGATTTATAATTTTTCTGAAAATAAAACTTGTAAACAAACTCATGAGAAACTTACTATTTCTAGCTTGAATATAAAATATAATTGTTTTTTGGAATAAATCATGAGATAATATTGATGTTTTTAAGTCACATAAAAATTCTATAACCAATGAAAAAAACCCCTTTGATCCATCACTAAAAACACTTATTGATAATCTCAAATATATATTCCTAAATGACAATGAGTTATCCCATATCATCATTATAAAAAGGATATCAAAATACAAATAAAACCAACTCTTGGGATTCCTTAGAACACATAAAAAATAAATAGGATGGAATTTATCTAATTTAACATGAATTTGACCTTTTTGTTTTCCTTACACAATTCTTTTAGAGGTGAATTCCAAAAACTTTTAGGAAATTTTTGTTGAAACCAAGTTTGTTAAAAGTGTTTTCAAGGTTTTTAGAGGTTGTTAAGAAGAATTTTTGGTTAGATTTTTTGAGAAGGAATGATGTATTATTGTATTTTCATAAATTCAGCTTACTTTGTTAAGGTTTTAAACAATAGTGATCAGATAGAGATAACATCAGATATAGAGGATTGGATGAAGGTTTTCTAACCAAGTTCATTGGACAATATTTTTGTTCTAAAAATACTTATATAAATGGTTAAAAAGTTCCATTAGATATAATTCTCCATGAATCAAATATGGTGATTATTTTTTGATATTAAGTTATTAAATTCACGAGTTTTGAAGAACCCATGTTACTTGCTTAAGAAAATAGAGTATACTTTAGATTACACTGAAAAGAGGAAAAATTATATTAAGTTAAAAAGGGGGAGAAAAATGTTTGTGAAAAAAAGTTTATTTATTGATTTTTTGGAAGCTATAGAGGTTTAAAGAGTTTTAGATCTGAATTTTATAAAATATTTTCATCAGAGGAATGTATATAAATTTATAAAGGTTTATTCTAACTAATGGTATCAGTTTAAATCCAATTGGACGAAGTCCAATTGGATAAATTTTATTGGAAAAAACTTTTTTAATTTTTTTTATTAAATTGACATGTACAAATTTGGGAGGAAAATTTTTCTGAAGTTCAAAAGGGAATGTAATGAAGAATGTCATTGGATAAATTACAACTTAGATGAAGTCCATCAAATATACCATTGATTTTTATGTGAAGTCATCCGATAGATGTTTTAGTACAAAGGTAATCTGAAAAAGTTTTTTGTTGAAGTGCATCAGATAGATATTTTTATATGAAATCATTGGAAAAAATTCTACAAAAAATTCATCAATGGGAGAATAGAATATAAAGACAATAGTTTAAATATTTTTATTAAACAAAGGTTCATTAGATAAATGAAATTTTATGAAGTTCTACCAGACAAAAAATGTTATATAGTTCTATCAGATGAACATGCAGTATAATGCTTTGCTAAGAATAATGTTTTTACGAGTTTTAATTTCATTGCAAAGTTTTCATAAATATATCAAATGTGATAATTTTGATTTTGCCTTTAAATTTTCCAAATATCAAGGAGGAAAATTATGATATTCACTGATCTTGAATGAATATTGTAGAAGGTTGTGGATGGTTGAATTTATTGGATGCTTCCCGAATAATATAGAAGCCTTGAGAAGAATCCAATGGATTTTTTGAGTGGGGGTTTTGAATTTTTAGTTTTCAATCAGGGGGAAATTAAATTTTAATTCCTACTAGGGATCCTTTAAAAGAATCTATATAAAGGGTGAATGTACAATATTAATGGGAGAACCATTCACACATGAAAAAGGTAAAGTGTTGTTTAATTTTTTTGTATATATATGTAGGGAAAAAAATCTAGAAGTCGAAGTATGAGTATGGAAACTATCTAACCTAGGAGTCTCTTAGTTGAATAAGAAGTTTAGAATTGTTAAGAGGAGTTTTGATCAAAGGAAATGATCAGAAGTAACCAGAAAAAGTTTTATATCAGGTGGTTTTGATAGACTGTATTTAGAGGTGATCAAATAGTTTTAGATTAAGATAGTTGTAACGGTTTTTAGAAGATACAAGATGGAGTTTATCATAGAGACCATCAAATAGAGAAATCAGATAAATAATGAATATATAAAAGTTTCTTATAGAATTCCAAGGAAGAATTTCTTACCTTCTACTGGATAAAAAAGTAAATAAGAAGTTTTTTCAATAATTTTAAGTGAAAAGAATTAAAAGTATCATAGTAAAAACATTCAGAGACTATTGGAGAAGGTCTCTAAAATTTGTTATAGAAATATTTGTTATATATTTCCCATGTGAAGAATACATGCACGACTCGTTAATTACAGTGCAATGAAAGTGTAAGTATACTCCCTTCTTACTATAACCACATTAAATCATTGATTTATAGTGGATTATGTGGTATTAGATTATTTTCAAACCATGCCAAGGACTAGATACTCTTACTGAGTAGTAAACCTTATAAATCTTATGTTCTTGTGGTTGCACCTATTTTCTCATTTTTGGCAAAGTTATAACTCTTTAATAGGAGGTAAATATTTCTTCTTAAGAAAAAAAAATTTAAATATAAAATATCACTAATTCACCCCCTCCTAGTGATCACAAATATCATGTTTGGGCCGTTCAATTAGTATCATAATGAATTTTTCATTTGATGAATCTTTTACGATTTTGGAAGAAAAGAGAAGTTGTTATGGATATTCATAATTCAATGAAAATTAAGGTGATTATTGTTTTTAGTAGAAAGAAATATCATATTTGGAAATATAGAATGTTTTTATATCTTATGACCCTTGGTTATGATGTTCTTGAATCTAGGATAGATGGTTTCCCACGCCAAGATGAAGATATTCCCCTTACAACCGTCGATATAAAAAATTCACATAATAATTGTTGAGCCAAAAATAATATACTTTCCTCACTCTTTGAAAGTGATTTTCATATATTTAAATGAGTTAGAGCTAACAAAGGTATTTGTGGAAAGTTGAAAAATATATATGAAGGGAAATCAAAACTAGAGAAAGAGAAGTTAAAAATATAGAGGTTGAAGTATAAAGATCTCAATATGGGTGATTATGAATCTGTTGGTGACTTCTTTACAAGAGGTAATGATATTTTAAGAACAATAAGATGTCTTGTTGAGAATTTGTAAAATTAAACATCATTAAAAATATATTAAGAATTATTCTAGATAATTTTGATGCCAAAGTTTCATCATTAGAAGATAAAGATCCTGAAACTCTATCTTTGCATGATTTAAATAGTAATATCATCATGTATGAAATTAGAAGATAGAAAGTTATGTAAAGTGAATAAAAGGATTATCAAGAAATTTCCTTCAATTATTTAAAGTAAGGAAAATATAATAAAGTCTTCGAAGATGAAGAAGTTATGGAATCTAACTCCAAAGACTAGGTTAGAGTTTTTTTATGAATTTATATCCTTGTTTTCTTTGTGAAAAGAGGCATAATAAAGTAAAAAAGGGAAGTTACCTCTAAAATAGTTTGGATACAAGGTTATTGGGATTTTGTTTTTCAAATTTTCTTTGAATAAAGAAGATAAAGAAAGTAATGGATTGATAGAAAGCGAAGAAGATAATTTAAGAATAATTTAGGAAAATTCCAATCCTATTCCAAGGGAAGGGATAAAAAGATTTCTAAATATAAAATGAGAATATTTTTGTCTATAGATGACGAAGATGCTAACAGTGAAGAAGAATATTAAAAATTTAGTGAGAATATTACTAAAATAATTTTTATTACAAAGTATAATGATATAAAGTTCATTGGTGATGAAAGTAGTAACTCTGAAGGATAGGAGATTCAGATAGAGTTTATTCTGAAGAGAGAGTTAACATAATGAATTTCAAATATTTTAAGACTTGGAAGGGAAAAAAAGAAGTTAAAGAAAGATAATATTACAAAAAATAATCAAGAATATTTTCCTAAAGAGAAATCTATGTTTCTGAACAAGATTGAATATTTGAAAAAGTTTCTTGAGGAAAGGAAGATCTTCAATGATAACCTTAAATAAAATTTAAATTTTGAAGAAAAGGATTTTGATCTTGTTAAAAAGACTCGCTAAAGATAATAAGGGAATTTCAAGTTTCCCACAATATATTATGGAGGTTGGTAAAATTTCTAAAAAGTTTCAACCTTACAAGGATCAAATAAAACTATCCTTAATGGTTGATAATAAATACAAAGTTTTTTAAAATAAAATAATGTTTATAAAACCATGTATGTATCCAAAACAAAAAATAAGACCAATATGATGTTTCCAAAATTTAAAAGTTTTAATGAAAAATAGATACTACTAGTTATTTTGCTGATACTAAGGAGTGGTTTAATCTAAAGAATAAAATCTCAGAAGATAAAAAATACTTTGGGTAGCAACAAAGTTCTAAATTATAAAATAATAATGTTGATGGAAAGTAGGTACACAACTCCACATAGTATGCAATTTTTAGTCTAAAATATTCTTTCTCTAGTTACTGCTAGTATTACAATGATTTTTTCCTCATATTGAATAAATTTTGGTTCAATAATCAACATTATAGTTAATCCAAGAGGATCTAGAGGAAATGTTTGAGGGGGAATTCAACCCACTCAAAGTAGGAAGCTTGAGAATGTTAGTGTAAGGATTTAAAATAGATTCCAATCATTGGATACTATTTGTGAAATATGTGAATATCCTAGAATTTTTTTAAAATGATATCTTGTCTCGTTTTTGGGACACAAAAGTTTTTATAAAAATCTAAAAAATAGAGATGTGATGAAAGATAAAGTCAAAGAAAAAGCCTTAGTTGTTGAAAATCTTCTTAATGCTAAAAATGGATAGTGACCCTGGATTTTGTATAGTTGGTATTCATTATATATGAAAAGTTATTTTAGACTATTAAATAATGTGAAATATTTTGAAGAAATTATGGTGAATTTTTTAAACTATGATTCAATTTGAATCAAAGGTGTTAGATTTGCTATTATTGGGGAAGAAAAGATAAAATCCAAAAGAGCCTTGTTTTTTGATGTGTTGAAACATAATTTGTTTAGCGTTTCAAAATAATTTAATGAAGGTAATAAAGTTATTTTTATAAAATATGGTTTTTTAACAATAATAGAATATGTGAAAGTTTTTATGAGAGGCCAATGAACTAAGGGAAACTTGTTTCAATTTGGTGATGTACAAAGTTCATCCTATTTGAGCATGAAGGATGAAAATCCGTTGCAGCATAAAATGTTGGGATATATGTATTTGAGTAATATGATAAATATTAAAAATATATTTGGTATTCATGATATTTCTAATATGAAAAGATGAATATATTGATGTTTCTCTATTTTCAAAAAACAAAATACTATAAAATGAGTCATAATAAAGTTAAAATTCATTTGAATCTCCACTTGGATCTGATTCATTCTAATATATATGGGACAATGAGTAAAATATCACCGTAGGGAGATAAGTACTTTATTTATTTCATTTAAGTCCTTACTCAAATTACATGTATTATGTTTTTGAAACATAAATCAGAGGCTCTAAAAATGTTTTATAGTTTCAAGAGAGGTGTAGAAAAAGAATATGGATATTTTATAAAGAAGTTATAAATTGATAATGGTGGAGAATAAAAAAATGATGAGTTTTATATTATCGTGAAAAAAATGATTTTTTTTTGAGTTTAGTGCACTATACATACCACAAAAAAATGGTGCTACAGAAATAATAAACAAAATTTTCATAGAGATGGAACGAACAATGTTCATTGAACATGATACTTCTCATTATTTTTGAGGTAGGCTATCATTGTAGCATTTTATGTTCAGAATCTATGTTTCTCTAGTATATAATCTAATATATCTACATATGATATATATTATAAATAAACCCCAAGTTTTAAACATATAAGGATATTTGGGACTCATTTCATTAGAAAAGTCAAAGTGAGAAATCTTGGGAAGTTTTTTCAGTGACGTGTTGATAGAATTGTTCTTAGATAGCCTCAAAATGGAAGATGACAATGATGTTATAATGAATAAATAGGATATATGGTTGATTTATTAGATGTGGAATTTATTAAAAAATTAGTTTAAAATGTTTTATACACAAATGTATATATTGAAGAAAGGGAAGACGATTTGGTTTCCGTTGAACAACATGAAAAAGTTATTAATGATATTAACAATGTTGAATGTTCTTGAGTTGAGGATTCTATCTCATCTTTCTCAACTAATTTTGAAGAACTTTGTTCATCTCATCCTAGTCTAAGTTAGCAAGTGTGAGTTTAAAACATTATTGTTGATCAATGGAAACAAGTTCAAAATAGAAAAACTTCAAGGTTAGTTTCACATACTTATATATTTTCATAAGTTAAGCCGAAAGATGTTTATGAAGGTTTGGAGAATCATGTGGGGATCAATTCTATGAATGAAGAGTTGGATCATATTGAGAAAAATAATAATTTCAGACTTATATCCAAACCAAATAATAATAAAGTTATTTGTAAAAAGTGGGTATTCTGAAATAAGTTTAACATGAGAGTGAAGTGATAAGAATCAAAGTACAATAGATACATAAAGGTTAGTAAAAAATTTAAGGTATTTATTTTGATGAAACTTTTTATCTAGTGGAAATATTATAAAATATTAGGATTTTTCTTTCTATCACTACTCAATATAGATATAAAATTTTTCAGATTGATTTCAAGTCAAATTTTCATAATGGATAACTAGATAAAGAATTTAATTTTTAGAAACCATGTGTATTTTTTATTGTGAATGAAGAAAGTTTTGTTTGTAGTTTGAAGAAGGATTTTTAGGGTTAAATTAAGATATGAGAGTTTGGTATTCCAAATTGGATACATTCTTAAGGAAATTAAACTTTAGAAAGGAATAATTGATAATAACCTCTATATGAAATAAATTAACGATGTTTCCTTAATTGTGATTGTTTATGTTGATGACATTATTTTTTTCAAGAATGATGAATAATCCTATAAATGTTTTTCTGAGGAGGTAATGAAATTATTTGAAAATTATATACTGAGAGAAATAAAATACTTCCTTGGCTTAAAAATCTCTCAAAAGAATAAATATATTTTCATATCTAAAGAAATGTTTTCTAAGGAACTTATAAGTAAGTTTGTAATGAAATATTATAATTTAGTTTGCACACTAATTTTAGTATGAACCATGTTTTCAAAATATTTAGAAGATAAGGAAGTAGGTCCTAATGAGTGTATGAATTTGGTTGGAAGTTCATTATATGTGATGGATTCAAGGCTAGATATTGTATATGTTGTTAATTTATGTGAAAGATTTCAAAGGGATACAAAATAATCTCATCTCATGGAAGAAAAACGGATTATGAGATATATCAAAGGCATAAATGATTTTGGTATAAAATTTTAAAGCTTAAGAAATATTTATTTATTTGGTTGTACTGATCTAGATTAGGTAGGATGTGTTGATGATAGAAGATCCATATCTGGTGGAGATTTATATTTTGGGGAAAGTTATATGAGTTAGTATATAAAGAAGGAAATTTTTGTCACTCTCAATACAAATGAAGCTAAATATGTGGCTTCCACTCAATATGAACCAAAAACTATGTGTATGGAGACCTAGTTAGAAGATTTATTGGTAAAATGAAGTTACCTCTTCTGTTGGGTTGTGATAATAAAAGTTCTATAAATCTCAACAAAAACAAATATAAATATTACTTTTAAAATAATATTTATACCAAATATCACTTTAATAAGGATAATGTGGAGAAAAATGAGAAAGATTTTGAGTTTGTCCCTACAAAGGATAAAATTGATGATATATTCACTAAACATTTACTGAAGGAAACATTTTATAAGCTAAGGTAAAAAATGGGGGTAAAATATCCATCTCTTCAAGGATAAGGTATGTTATTCCATCCTCTCTATCATATTTTATTTGTATAGTGTTATCAAGGGGGATATAGAAAAATTATATAACATAAATCCATCCATAAGTATATGCTTATCCTTGTAAGGAAGGAATATTTTTAGTGAGAGTTTTTAGAGGGGTTAATCTATGATTTTATCATGTGTAAACTATTTTAAAATTTTGTTTAAGTGCATGTTGAAAACATTTTTCTTGAAGGAAAATGTTTTTTAGTGATGAATTGGAGTTATGAATTTTCTTTGAAGAAGGTTAAGGATGAGGTTCCTAAAATCACTACTTATGTACAACATAGTATTTTTTTCAATGGTTCTTGTTTCCTAAATTAAGTTCACTCGTATAGGCTTATATGTTTGGGATAATTAATCCATTTCTTCTGTTATAAAGTTCTAGTGATTTATATTCTTGTTTGAAAACAAAATCCAAAAGGGAGAGTATTGGGACCAAGTTGGATGATGGTTTTTTTGAGGTTTCTTAAATTTGTTAAGTAGATGCTTTGGTTGTATTTTTATGAGAAGGAATGTTGGATTTTATTTTTTTTCTTTACATAAATCACCTTACTTTGTTAATTTTTTTTAGAAATGGTGATTTGTAGGAGATAATATCAGATGGAGAGGATCAGACAAAGGTTTCCTAACCAAGTTGATCTAAACAAATTTGTGCTGAAAGAATATCTATGAATGGTTTCAAGGTTCTATTTGAATAAATGTTTTAGGATTAAAATATAGTGATTGCTTAATGATATTAAGTTATTACTTTTATGAGTTCTGAAAAAACCATGTTACTTGCTTAAGAAAAAGGAGGTGTCTTTAGATTGTGCTGAAAAGAGGAGAAATGAGTTTATGATTAAGAGGGGGAGGAATTTTTTTTGTGAAAATAGAGTTAATTAAATTTGGTTTTTGGAATATGTGGAGGTTTAAAGAGTTATTAGTCGAAATTTTATAAAATATATTGATTATAGGAAAGTTTATAAAGTTAAAATGGTTTTTTTAAGGAATGGAATCAGATGAAATATAATTGGATGAAGTCATATTGGATGAATTATATGTGAAAAACCATTTGTACAAATGTAAATTAAATAGAAATGTACAAAGTTGAGAAGAAAAGTTGTCAATGATAGAAATGGAAGGAGAAGAGGAATGTAATCCAATAAATTCTAACTCAGATAAAGTTCATAAGATGAACCTTTTATTTCTTTATGAAGTCATCTGATGGATGTTTCATTAGAAATGTCATCTGAAAAAAAATTGGTTGAAGCGCACCAGATTGATGTTTTGAAATGAAATCATCAGAAAAAAGTTCTGTAGAAATTCCATTGTTTAGAAAAAGGAATATTAAGTTAACATTTTAAATGTTATATAATAAGGAGGTGAATCAGATGAAATAAATGGTATGAAGTTCTACTAGATAAAAAAATGGTATAAAATTCTACAAAAAGAACATATGTTATAAAGTTTTGATCAGAATAAAGTCTTTATAATTTCAAAGTTCATTGTGATATTTTTGTAAAGATATGAAAATTTATGATGCTGAGATGCTCTTTTAATGTTCTAAATATCATGGAGGAAAATTATGATAATTTCAAAGTATGGAGGAATCTTGTTGAATGCTGTGAATTTTCGAGTTTATAAAATGATTTAAGAATACTCTAGAAGCCTTTAGAAGCATACAATAGAATATTTTTAGTGGTATTTTTAAATTTTTAACTTTATTTTTGTGGGAAATTAAATTATAGTTTTCTCTTATGATCATTTAAATGAATCTATATAAAGGGTGAAATTACAGTGTATATGGGAGTATTGCTCATTTTTTTAAAAGATGATGTGCTATAGAATTTGTTTCATATTGAGATACCATATGAAATTCTAAAACCCAATGTTTGAGTATGGAAAGTTTCCATCCAAGAAACATATTGGTTGAATAAGAAGTCTTGAATCTATTAGTGTAGTTTTGATTAGAGGAAATAATGAGAAGTCACTAGAAAAAGTTTTATATTAGGTGTTTTTAAGAGGATATACATAGAGGTGATCAGAATAACTGAGTGTAGGAAAGTTATTTCTGTTTTTAGATGGAACTAGATGAAGTTTACCAGAAGGACCATTAGATAGATAAATCAGATGAACAATGAATAGATAGAAGTTTCCTATAGAAGTCTAATGAGGAAAATATTACCTACTACTAGTTAAGAAAGTGAATAATTTTTTTGCAAGAATTTTGTGTGTGAATAAGTAAAATAAACACAGTGAAAACATTCAGATCATGCTAGTGAAGGTCTATAAAATTTATTACAAAAATAATTGTTACATCTTTTATATGAAGAGAGCACATGAACTAGGGCTTGATTATAGTGCAATGAAAGTGCAAGTATATTCCATGCTTTCAGTAACCGCATAAAAGTTTTAGTTTCTACTAGATTGTGTAGTGTTATATTATTTCCAAACCTTTGTAAGGGATAGATACTGTTAATGATTAGTGAACCTTATAAATTCTTATGTGTTTATGGTTGTGCTTATTATCTTATTTTTAGCAAAGTTATAACTCTTTAATAAGAGGAGAAGTTTTTTTCTAAATAAATATAATTTTAAAAATAAAAGATCACTGATTCACCCCCTACTAAGAGACCATAAATATCCTATTTGATACTTTCAATTTAAAAGGATATTAAACCTAACACTGTTATAGGTTGTTTTAAAGTAAGTAACCACCTTGTTAGATATTAGAATCAATTTCCCATTTCAGAAATCCAATTGGTGAATCCTATCTTTGTTGTTACCATAAAGAGTGGATTCACAATTTCCAAGAATGAATTTGGTGAGATTTTCCCTATAAAGAATCATATCCCTTGGATAATGTTCATTGATTACAGAAATATCAATTAAATGAAATGTAATGATCATTTTTCTATTCTATTTGATGATTTAATTCTTAAACAGTTAGAAATATAGACCTAATTTTGTTTTCTTGATGGATCATATGATTATTTTTTAATTCATATAGCACCTGAAGATCAATAGAAAACATCTTTCGTATGTACATTTTGAACTTTTACCTATAGAAGAATGCCTTTTGGTTTTTGTAATTCCCAAGGAACCTTTAAAATATTTATGATTATAATTTTTTATAAATTTATATAAATATGTATGTATGTTTTTGTGGATGTTTTTATAGTATATTTATAATCTTTTGAAATATGTTTCAAATGTTTGGTTATTACAGTTGAAAATTTCAATAATAAAATCCTTGTTCTTAATTATGAAAAATTCAATTTCAGGGTAAATAATGGTATTTTTCTTGTTCATGTGGTGTCTAAAGATGGAATTCAACTAGACCAATCCAAGGTTGAGGTCATTTATTCTCTTACATACTCAAAATAGTGAGATATGTAAGATAATTTATTGTACATGCTGGTTTTAATAAGAGATTCATTTATGAATTTAGAAAAATAGATTTTCCTTTATCCATGTTACTTAAAAAATAAGTCCATTTTGTCTTTTATGAGAGTTATAAAAGAGACTGTGGAGAGATTAAATAAAATATGGTATCCTCACACATTTTATAACCACTAAAACTATAGAGTTACTCCTAAGGTTTCTACACCCTATCCTCCTAAAAAAAATTCAATGGTTGATTTTTAAAATAGAGAGATCAATGAAATTTTATAGAAAACTGTCCAAACAAATAAAAAAATAAGAGTTTCTTATTAGATGATTCTCGATGGGATTATAAGTCTAATTTGAAAACCCCAACTAGAGTGTCACCTTTCAAACTTGTGGATGGAAAATCTTTTCACATGACTATGGAGTTAGAGTAAAAATATTTTTTTGTTATTAAAAACTATAACAAGAATATGTTTTTTTTCTAGAAAATAAATATGATTCTACTTACCAGAGTTATAGGTGATAAGAAACAATATATATGAATGCTTTTGGATTTATAAGGTGAAAACCAAGGCTTTTCATGATTAAGTTATTGTCAACAAGGAGTTGAAAGAGGGATATTTTTTTTTCATAAATCTATACTCATGATATTTATAGGTATATTTCATTCTAAATGGTATATAACTTTCATTTTTACTCATGTTTTTCCATTTGGTGTTATATAGATTAAAGCACAAAGGGAAGGAAATACTATTCACAGTCAATGGGCACAAATTTAAGATATTTATAGAGAGTTTTAAAATTTATCAGGGAGAGGAGTTCCACTAGAAATAAGATGAGTGTAACACCCCATGTTTTTATAGACTTCTTTTTTTAATTAATTAATTTTCATTGATTTTTTCAATGAACCAAGTCAAACACTACTTTCACATGACACTGAATTGATGTATATTACACACAACATCAAGATTTATAAAACAAAAATATATTACTAAATAATGAAGTTAGCGGTTATGAATAATACTAACTAAATTATTAAAACCTATGTTTTACTAAAATATAAAATTAATTCATTAATTATAAAGAACTAATTGAATATAAGGGAAATATTTTTATAGAAAACTATTTTTACGCTCACAAAACTATTTTATCCTATTAAATTAAATTAATTACAATTAGTGAATGATATTAAAGTAATATATATATATATATATATTATATTAAATCAAATATTATGGATATTTATACAATATATTCGATAGGAATCATATAAGAACAAACCAAATTTTACACTTAAAAACCAATATTTTTATTACGTCACTTTTACCACTTTTTGATGACGAACCAATTTTAAATCTAAATTTTGAAACATTTATAAATTTTATATTTCAGAATAAATTAAATTTCATAAATATAAAGATAAAAGTTAGGTTATGGTTAATTTTTGGAATTTTTCTATGAAGTTTTATTTTTTAATGAATAGTTAAAAATACTGAATTTTAATTCCAAAATATGTTTTCATATACTTTATATATATAATTAAAATATATTTTTAGTTGATTTTAAAGTCCAATTATATTAATTTTTTATCAATAAATCCAATTTATATCATTAGAATCAATTTAATTTTGAAATAGATAATAAAAACATAGCAAACTTTTGGACGTTTTTACTTTAAAAACCCGCATTGTCGCCCCATTTGCGATATTATATTTAAATTAATTTCTACCACTTATATTATTGTAATTTTAAAAAATTGATCCCATATTTGGAATCATTTTAATTTATAATATATAACAATGTGAACATATTTTTTGACCTAAAATATTATTGAAAGTAAATAAAATTAATTACATTGATTAAGGTTAAATTAAGCTTAGTAAGTGACTAACCATAACCTTAGGGCCTAAAACGACATATATAGTAGTCAAAAATCCATTGGATGTCCATATTTAGACCCTATAATCTCTTTAATATAATTTGGCCATTATTGGATCCAATTTCAATAAAAAAACGTGGGTGGAGTTTCCCTTTTCCAAAATATTAGGAGAGTGTCTCTCCTCCTCCATTATAAAAGGTCTCCTCTCCTCCCACTTCCACACAACTCTCAAGACACTTTGGCTCGGCCTAAATCAACCCAAATATCTCCAAAAAATCCATAACTTCCTCCTTGAGGTCTCCCTTGGGAATAAATACTTCCAAGGAATCCCTTTGGTGCAAACCAAAAGGAGTTACCTGATTAAGAGGCAACACCCTCCGTCAAACTCCTTTATTTTATATTCTTTATCCACTACAAGAAATATTCTTATTCCATTATTTTTAAAAAATTATCATCAATATAATATGATGTTTTTAGGATAAGGTTTCAAACTACACTTATAAACACTTCCATATAATGGGTAATGAACATATTGTGTAAGTGTACGGTGAACTACTACCTCACTAAATGATGATTATTTAATTTTCCCTTATCACCTCTTATGGTGGAAATTATGATATAAAATCTATTTATATATGTTATATATTATATTTATTATTTATTTAAATTTTTTTAGTTCTTTTACAACACATATATTTATACTTTCCATTTTTTACTAATAAGGTAATATCATTTGAGGAAGTGTGGACTATGGCCCCCTTTAAGCAGTATGATTTGTTCATACACTACATGGAATGTGTTTAGGATGGGTTTAGTGAATATATATGATATATATTATATAATAAATCTACTATAATAATTATATATATATATATATATATTCCTTTTACTATCTTTATTTCTACACGACAATCGAACAGAAATAACATTCATGCATACATACGACTTACCTTTTCCAGGAACGGTGCATTCCATTTAATACCTCTATTTATATGGATCATTATAATAAAAAAAATAATAAATATATATTATATTTAAATCATGTTTTACATTCTAGAAATCATGATATACCTATAAAGACCAAATATATAACAAATTAAGGTACATGCGAAAAACGAAGCAGATATCACCAAAGTGAAACCATAACATATAATTGTTAACAAGTAGGTAATATAAATACATAATAAAACCATATATGGTATTATAATTAAGAATATGGTTATGTGATATATTTATAATAAATTTATATTTATTATACAGGTGGTTTGAATGAGTACAACTATAGTCAAGATACAAGGTAAGGGAATTTCATCTCACTCTTTATCTACATGAGATACATGCCATATTCACCAATAATTTCTTTTCTGTGGTGTATATAATTACCCTGAATGTATTATATGCCTCTTATAATTAAATATATGGGTATTTATATGTCTAATATATGATCTTTCTTTAATAGGGTTTATTTTCTAAAAGGGTTTTTAAGAGTCTTTTACAAGTTTTCAAGGGAAACTTTTTTGAAATGGTTTACAGGATTCTTTATAAGTTTCAAGGAAAATGTTTTCAAGATTCCATTATAATTTTTTTGTACCTTTAAAAATAAAATATTCTTCAAAATTTTTTATGTTTTAAAAATATTTTTTCAAATAAGAATGATATTTTTATCAAGAAATGTTTTTAAAATATCCTTTAAAATTATTTCCCATCTAAGTTACCATCCAATAATGTCACTCATGTATTTCGTATAAATGATCTAAAGGTTACATTCATATTATTTATCTGAATGGTTTATGTTTGATACCATTGTATTTATGTAACCCATTTCTATTTCACATGCTATATGTTTATGGAATATGTTTTCCTTTCACAGGTTATGCTTTTGATGAAATGATTATGAAACTTGCACATTTTTTTATAGACTATGTTATAATTACCTGTTTATGATACCAATTTCATTTATTGGTTTATTATATGATTCTTTATGATTTTGTGGAACATTTATTCATGATTTAATTATTATGTGGGTTGTAACTATATCTCCCTATAATTAATTAGGTAAAGATTTATATCTCATAAGATAGACTAAGATGGTATTGGGAGTGAACCTTAAATACTATGATGGCCATGGTAGTGAACCATGACTACCAAGATGGTATGATAAGCGAACTCATGCTACTAATATGGACATGGGAGTGAACCATGACTACCAATATGGTATGGGTAGTGAACCCATACTACTAAATGGTCTTTCCAACAATTCCTTGGCTACAATGGAAATCATATTATATACTTATATGTTTTATAAAATTCCATGTTTTTCTCATATGTTATGATTTCATGGATTATGTTTATTATTTCCATATAATTCATGTCTTATAAACTAACATTATTTATTCCATGATTCATGTTTATGATCTTTGATTTGTAGGGTATGATCTTAAAATGTTATTGGATCATGTTCTCATACCCCCCTATGCTCATGTTTATGCTTACATGTAACCTTTATATACCCTTAATGAGCATTTGAGATCACCCATTTTTATGTTTCCTTAGCCCTAGGTTATGAAGATATGTATTATGTTTGATGTTTCTAAGAAGGTATCTAGTCATGAAGAACCTATTTTGAAATAATGTATCTCTCTTATGTACCGGTGTTTATATTTCCATGTTTCCAAAGGAACTAGACTAGTATGGTATTTGGTAATCTATTTGTATTATGTTTTAAGTATTATTAAAAAGTGATGTAATATTAATTCATGTCAAGACTGGGTTGTTAAAGTTGGTATCAGAGTAAAGGTCTAGTTAACCTTTGGAAACTAAGATAAGAAAACCTTAGTGAGAACTCTAAGTACTTGTATAAGGATAAGTCTAAGGATCAAGAAACGTTTACAAGAATGTCCTTTAATTTTATTAAAGGATAAAGTGAATGGTTTCACAGAATTATATCCTTGTTTGGATACTATAATTGGATATGAAATTGGCATAGATTTACCTGGTGGTGACAACTCTGACAAGATGTCATGAGCCTGACTCTGGGAAATCTAGTACATGACAACGATCCTTGCTACACTCCTAGTTTGACACTCCATTGGTATATGATTTGGGAATTCACAAACCGTTCACAAACCATCATAAATGATTTAAATATAAGTTTGTTATGAATAACTTATGATAAACCTAAGGTATCATATATTAAGTAAGGAGTCATAATTTAGACATCCTGTAGGTGAATTTTCATTATTATGTGGTTCCTCATTATGATAATTATTTCTTACTCTATGTTTTTGGTTTTAGTTAATGGAAGGAACCCTAAGGAACCACATTAATGGTGATTTCAATGGTAAATGCAATGATTTTACTCCTGAGAAAGAAAAATCTATGGGATAAAGAATACAAAATTTTTCTTCTATGCTCACACAACTTTCTCAAGCTATGAATCATTATAGACTTCCAAATGAGAAAAGGAGGGAATTTTTTTGAGTCTTTCATGAAGAAACATCCAAATTTTTTCAGAGGGTACTCTAATACACTTGTATCTAAACAATGATTAGTACCACTTAAAATATATTCTCTATTCTCCAATGTTCATAGAATGATAATATTATTCAGGATGTTTATCATTTCGAAGGTGATGCGCACCAGCGGTGGAATCTAATCAAGAATATTTGGCAGTTGATGAGATTTAATCCATGGAATGGTATGTTGCCAAGAACTTATTTTTTAATAAGTACATTCCTTAGATTATATGTGTGGACATGGAGAGAGAGTTCCTTGAATTTAAGTAAAGGGATGTTGAATATGTCGGTACCTACAAGGCTAATTTGAAGAGACTTGTGAGGTACGCTTTAGAAATTATCATCTAACCCAAAATTAATGTTGATATGTTGTTTAGTGGATTAAAGCCAAGTCATAGAATGGAGTTGGACATAAGATACTTTAGTATCTATGAAGATACTATGTGTTGTGAAATCAAGGTTGAAATGGAGGTTAGAGTCACGTATCAATCCAATGGTTTATGAAAAGAAAAGGAAGATAGAGTTTAAAGGAAAATCTAAATAGCATAAAGAGAAAAAGATTATATTTACATTATGCTCTACGTTTGGGAAGAATAAAGGATGAAATTTACTTAAGGGGTCTAATAAATGTTTTATGTGAGAAAGGGAAGGCCATCAGGCATTTGATTGTTGAAGTGATGGGAATAATTTAGCTAATGGTGTGAATGGAGAAAAAGTGGCATAGAATAAACCTACCATGATGGAATGCTACAAGGGTAAGAAGAATGGGTATTATACTAACTGGTGCCCAAACCCAAGGTATGGTGATGATGATCGACATCAGCAATATCTTATGCCAAGGGACAAGGAGAAATCTGATGTAATCATTATTCCAGACAAAGGGTGTGATAACGATGTGGTAAAAGGTACACTTAACATACAATCTATAACTACTAATGTCTTATTTGATTATGGGTTTACCCACAATTTCATATATAATGAATTTTCTAAGGGTGTTAAGATTCCACCAAAATGATTAGATATAGAATTATCAGTACAAACCCCAAATGGTATGATGATTTCATACCAATTCTATGATTCCTCTATGATTGACGTCTGTGGGAATGTGATTCCTTAAAATCTAGTCATTCTTAATTTGGTTTAATTTGATACCATCTTAGGCATGGATTGGATTTCTATGCATAAATATCACATCAATTTTCATGTAAGGGAAGTTAAATTTTATTTTTCAGACCCTCCTATGATCTTCCATTAATGTGACGAAAAGTATAAACTTCCTATAGATATTACATCCTATTTATGGGTCTTCATTCCCATTCATAAGGGATGTTTGTCTAAAATGTTTAGGGAGAAAATTGAAACCAATTATATGCCCACTGTTTGGGAATTTTTGGATGTATTTATAGAATATTTTTCTAGCATTCCACTAAAACATGAAGTTGAGTTCTCAATAGAATCCAGACCTGGTTCCACACCATTTTCAATGAATCCTTATAGAATATACCTGATTTAGTTTCATTAATCTAAGAATAAACTCCAAGAAAACCTTAAAAATGGATTCATTTGGCCATGTTTGTAACCTTGGGGTGCACCTATTGGTTTTGTGAAAAAGAGAGATAAATCAATGTGACTCTACATTGATTATCAAGAGTTGAATAAAATCACTATTAAGAAAAATTATACTCTTCCCCATATTGATGAGTTGTTTGATCAACTACACAGAGCTTAATAATTTTCCAATATTTACCTTCATTCTGGATATCATTAATTGAGGTCCAAGAAGGAGGATATAACCAAGACGAAATTCTATACAAGGTATGGACACTAGGAATATATAGTGATGTCTTTTGGTCTTACTAATTCCCCTACTATCTTCATGGATTTAATGAATAGAGTCTTTATAGATTACCTAGATCAGTTTTTGGTAGTATTTATAGATTATATTCTTATATATTTAAAGAGAAATAAAGAGAATGGAGACCACATGAGAATTTTACTAAATACCCTAATGAAGGAGAAACTATATTAAAAATTTACAAAGTATGATTTTTGGCTACATAAGGTTTCATTTTTGGGTCACATAATCTCAATATATGGTATAGTAGTAGATCCATCAAAAATAGAGGCTATTAAATATTGTCCAAGACCAACCATCGGGACCAGGATCTATCGATTTATTGTTTTAGAAGAATATTTTCGATGGTTTGTGGAGAATTTATCATGACTATTTAATCCTGTGACCAAGTTAACCTGGAAGGGTATCAAGTTCCTCTATAAAAATTAATTTGAGGAAAATTTCAAGGAACTGAAGAAAAGTTTTGTCAGCACACCTGTGGTTATATTACACTGTTGTGGATAAGGGTTTGTAATATATAGCGATGCATCAAAGAAGGGATTGAGATGTGTTCTTAGGTAGAATAAAACTATTATATCCTATTCCTTATAACAGTTGAATATTCATGATAAAAATTACCCAACTCATGATTTAGAGTTAGCCGTAGTAATTTTTTCATTAAATATATGGAGGCATTATATTTATATAGAAAAGTGTGCTATATATACCGATCATAAAAGTCTGAAATATATATTCACATAGAAGGAGTTTAACATGTGTTAGACAAGATTTTTAGAGTTGATAAAGTATTAAGACAACTAAATACATTACCTCCCTGGGAAATCGAACAAGGTGGATGATGCTTTGATTCGAAAGGATCATACTAGCATATCCATACTGAGGATCACAAAAGATCCAATATTTCTGGATTTGTAGAGGATGGATCTAAAATAACTAAATGAAGGGGAAAAATATTATCTTTCTCAAATGAATGTTCAACCCAATATCCAGGTGAAGATTAAGAAGGCACAAAAAGATGATTTAGAGCTATAAAAGAAAGTAAAAAATGTTCCTAATATTACCGTGATCGTGATGGAATGAAAAGGTTCAAGAACCGTGAATGTTTTCCTTCCACAACATATTTGAAGAAGGAGATATTATAGTAAGCTCATAGTTTTTCATTCTCTATTCACCATGAAAGTATCAAGATGTATAGGGATTTAAAATAATATTTCTGGTTGGATAGCATGAAGAGAGATATCGTAGAATTTGTATCTCTGTGATTGGTATGCCAGAAAGTTAAGACTAAAAGAAAAAGTCTAAAGGGATGTTGCATTCATTGTCCATAATGGAAATGGGAGAACATCACTATATATATTTTGTCGTTGGAATACCCAAAACCTATAAAGTGTTTAATGTTATATAGATTGCAGTCGACCACATTAAGAAGTTATCACACTTTATTATTATTAGAGAAGACTTATCTCGAGATCATATTTCCAGGATATACATTAAGGAAGTGTTATGGTTTCATGGAGTACCACATTCCATTGTATCAGATTGGGATCTGAGGTTCACCTCAATTTTCTGACAGATTCTTCATCAAGGACTTGATAAAAAATTGAGTTTTAGAACTACTAATCATCATTATATTGATGGTCAATCTAAAATAACAAATGAAACCCTAGAAGATATGTTGAGATCTTGTTCGTTGGATTTTTAAAAGTAGTTGGGATCAATAACTTCCTCTATTGGAGTTTTATTACAACAATATCTTTTACAAAATAATTCACATGATACCTTATGATCCCCTTTATGTGAAGAAATGTAGATCTCCAACATGTTGGGATGAAGTTGGATAAAGAGAGCTATTGGGGTATGCGATCACTGAAGAAATGGAAGAGAATTGTTGAGCCATTCAAAAAAATATCAAGGAAGCTCAAAGTCAGAAAAAAAGTTATGCTGATAGCCATCGACATGTTCTAGAATTTAATGTTGGTGAAAACTTATTTTTATGAATCTCTCCCTGGAAGAATGTTATAATTTTTGGGAAGAAAGGGAAACTAATCCCTAGGTATATTGGTCCCTTTGAGATTCTAAATCATATGGGGATGCTAGACTATTACTTGATACTTCTTCCAAATATCTCTCAAGGCCATGATGTGTTCCATGTATATCTCCTAAGATAGTATATACCCAAATATTCACATGTACTAAACTCATAGGTCATATTGCTATAGTAGGATTTTTATTATGAGGAGAAACTGGTTAAAATTTTGGATTGTATGGAGAAATTTCTATGAAAGAAGACCACTCACCTGGTCAATGTTTTGTAGATAAATCCCAAGTTAGAGGAATGTATATGGGAACATGAGGATGTTATGAAAGAAAAGTATCCTCATTTTTTGTAAAAGAATGAAAAATTAAAATGGAGAGATTAATTTTAATGGGAGTATAATGTAACACCCAATGTTTTAATGGACCTTTTTTTTGAATGAATTAATTTTCATTTATGTTTTTAATGCACTAATTCAAACACTCCTTTCACATGGCACTGACTTGACGTACATTACATGAAACACTGAGATTTACCAAACAACAATATAGTATTACATTATTAAGTTAGTAGTTATGAATAGTAATGACTTATTAAAACATATGTTTTACACAAATATAAAATCAATTCATTAGTTATAATGAACCAATTGAATATAATGAGAATATTTTTTATAGAAAACTATTTTTATACTCACAAAGATGTTTTATCCTAAAAAATTAAATTATTTAAAATTATTGAGTGATATTATAATAATAATAAGATATATTTCATATTAAACCAAATATTTTTGATATCCATCCAATAGATTTGATAGACATAAGATAAGAACAAACTGGATTTTACACATAAAACCCTGCATTTTCATTAAAAAAATTTTACCGCCTTTTGAGGGTGAACCTATTTAAAATCTATATTTTGGAAATTTTATAAATTTTATTTCAAAATAAACATTGATTTTTGAATCGAAACATATAAATTATTTTAGGGTTAATTTTTATTATTTTTTTGAGAGATTTTATTTTTTAATGAATAGTTAAAAATACTGAGTTTTAATTCAAAACTTATTTTTCATATAATTTATTTATATAGTTAAATTATTTTTTAAGTTTGTTTTAAACTTTAATTTGATTATTTTTTTATAAATCAATCAAATTTATTTCATTGGAATCAATTTTATTTTGAAATTGACTATAATAATATAACAAACTTTTGAATGTTTTTTACTTTAAGAAAGAACATTGGCGTCCTGTCCACATGATTATATTTATATTAATTTCTACCACTTATGCGATTTTAACTTGAAAAAATGGTTTTAATAATAATAATTTATAATTTATAATTTATAATAATGTAAACTTAGTTTTTGACCAAAAATATTAGTGAAATTAATTAAAATTAATTATAATGATTAAGGTTAAATTAAACTTAACAAGGGACTAAACCATAACCATAATGCCAAAAATGACCTATAAAATTTTTAAAAAGATATTTTATGGCCATATATAGACCATATACTCCATTTTCTATATTTGTTACTATTATTGGATCCACTTTAAATAAAAAAACGTGGGTAGGGTTTCCCTTTACCAAAATATTACAAGAGTGCCACTCCTCCTCAATTATAAAGGCCTCCTCTCCTCCCACTCCCACACACCTCTTAAAATACTTAATCTAGAACAAAATCTGATAAAATAGCTCACCAAAATCCATCAATTACTTCTTGAATCCTCCCTTTTTCATAAATACTTTCAAATAATCCCTTTGGTGCAAACCAAAAGGAGTTACTCGATTAAGAGGTAACACCCTCCCTCAAACTCCTTTGTTTTATTTTATTTCTCCATCACCTCAAATCATATTATTATATTCTTTTATAACAAAAATAGTATCCTTAATATTATAGGATGTCTTTATTCTAGGGTTTCGACCTACAATTATACACACTTCTATCTAATGGGTAACAAATATACTGTTTATGTGCACGGAGAACTACCACCTCACTAAATGATGATTATTAAATTTTCCTTTACCACATCTCATGATATAAATTATGATGGAAAATATATTTATATATGTTATATATTATATTTATGATGTATTTAATATTCTTTAATTCTTTTATAACACATATATTTATACTTTCCATTTTGTGTTAATACGATAATTTCGTTTCAGGAAGTGTGGATTACCACCCCTCAAAGTGATGTGATTCATTCATACACCAAATTAAATGTATTAAGGATAGTTTTACCTAATATATATGATATATATGATATATTAAATATTCTTTATAATTATATATATACATATATATACATATATGTATTTTAATTTCTTTCTTTCAACACGACAATCAAAAGAAAATAGCGTTCATGCATACGTACGACTTATCGTTTCCTTAAATGGTGTATTCTATTTCATAATTCTATATTTTTTGGATTATTATAATAAAAATATACTGAATATAAATTATATTTAAATCATGGTTTAAATTCTGGAAATCATGATATAAGTATAAGCACCAAATATATAACAAATTAAGACACATGCAAAAAACAAAGTGGATATTACCCGTAGTGAAACCTTAACATAGAATTTTTAACCAGTGGGTAATATAAAGTAATAATAATAATACCATATATGGTATTATAATTAATAATATGAATTTTATAGGTTTATAATAAATTTATATCTATTATAATGGATGTTTGAACAAGTATGACAAGAGTTAAGATACAAGGTAAGAGAATTTCATCTCACTCTTTATCTCTGTGAGATACATGCCTTATTCACCACTCACTTATTTTGTGTGGTGAATATACTAAACATGAATGTATTCAATACCTATTATCATTAAATCTATGTATATTTATATATCTATTATTTTAACTTTCTTTAATAGGGTTTTTGTTCTAAATGGATTTTTAAGAGTCCTTTATAAACTTTCAATGGAAACTATTTTTAAATGGTTTACATGATTATTTATAAGTTTAAAGGAAAAAAGTTATCAAAAAATTTTCAATATTCCATTATAATTTTTCAATTCTATTTAAAAATAAAATATTTTTCAAAAGGTTTTATTTTTAAAAATGATTTTTTTTAAAGAAGAAGGATATTTTCTTCAAGATTTTTTTTAAATATCTTTCAAAATCATTTCCCATCAAAGATAACATTCATTGATATTACTCATGACTTTATTTGAAATGATCTAAAGGTTACATTAATATTATTCCTATTAAAGTTTTATTCTTTATGTCATGGTCTTTATGAAAACTCTTTATCTTTCACGCATTATATTTATATGAAATCTTTTTTTCTTTTATGGGTTATTCTTTTTGGTGAAATGATTATGAAACTTTTACCTTTTTCCACTGGTTATGATATGATTACATGTTTATGATACCCATTTCGTTTCATGTGTAATGGTATGAATCCTTATAATATTTTGGAACATGTATGTATGATTTCATTAAGTGATGGGTGTGACATTGATCTCCCTCCAATGCATTGGGTAATGATTTATATCTCATGAGATAGACTAAGATGGTTTTGGGAGTGAACCTTGACAAATAATATAGCCATGGGAGTGAACTATTCCTACAAAGATTTTATGAGTGAACTCATGCTACTAATATGGATAGGGATCAAACCATGAAAACTAAGTAGGTATAGGGGGTGAACCCATACTACTAAGATGATCTTGGCAGCAATGTCTTGGCTACTATGGAAATTATATTATATGGTTTTGTATTTTCCACAATTAAATGTTTTTTCCCAATGTTATGATTACATGGATTATGTTATTTATTTACTTATAAATTATGTCTTATGAACATTCATGATTTATTCTATGATTCATGTTTATGATATTTGATAGTAAGGGTATGATATTCAAATGTTTTGATCATGTTCTCATACCCCTCTGCTCATGTTTATGCTTGCATGTCTCCCTTATTTACCCTTAATAAGAATCTAATCTCACCCCTTTTTATGTTTCATTTACCCTAGGTTATGAAGATATTTATTAGGTTCTATGTTTCTAAGAATGGTTATAGTCACGAAGAACCTAGTTGGAGATAACTTAGCTCTCTTAAGTACCAGTGTTTATGTTTCCATGTTTTTAAAAGCACTAGACTAGTACGGTATTTGGCTGTTGGTTTGTATTTTATTTTAAGTATTCTGCCAAAGTGATGTAATGTTAATGAATGTCAAGACTAGGTCATTATATCGAGTACAACTAACCACCAAGTTGTGTCTTTCCTATATACTTATTTTAGTTATGTGTGTAATCTTTTACTCTCATTTCTCATATAAATCGTTTCATAATGAGGATATTTCACAATATAATTCTAGGGGAGGCATATCCTTTGTTAGAAATGTTTTTTACATGTCTTATTTTTAATTATTTTTTCAATATTCCAATTTAAATTTTCTTTAAAATGTCACTATTTTTATTTAATTTTTTATGAATTTCACTTTTAGTGTGTTTTTAATAACTTTTGAGCTCAAATAAATACCTTTGTAAATTTAGAAACCCATTTCAATGAGTGAAATGATTCATCCCATAGAACTATATTTAAATGAATGTTGAAATGGAATTTGTTTCATATTTAGAATTTATGGGAATTCATGAAACTAAAATTGAATTTTTAATCCAATTCCATAAATCACTATCAAATTTTCAATAACTTACCTCTATGGAACTAATTCCATTTTACATATTCTTCACATTCAACTAACTTATTTAGTGAACCAAACAATTCTTGATTAAAACAGAGTTTGATTATTTTTTTCAAAAATTTTGTGTTTTAAGGAACTTATGTTGAGATGATTGAGAGAATTATTTAGCTCTAAAACACCTCTTTTCAGAATACCCTTTTTATTTATACCTTCCATTTACATTATACATTTTTCATCCCTTAAAATTATATGAAAAAACTATTATGATGTCATATTTCAAGCATGAAATCCCTATCCAAACTAATCTGAAAGTGAAATTTCATGATCTAGTTCAAATTTAGTGTAGGGGATATTGTATTGTGGTTTGCTACATCATTTGAGTCTGATTTTGGAGGAATATGCATAATTGGAAGGCTATTTCAAAGTGTTTTTTATAAATCTATTCAGGAATTTTTTTAGAAAAAATGATTATTTTTGTTTTTGTGGTGAAGCTACTAAATGAATAAAATAGAAATCAATGTTTAGGGAAATTAGAAGAAATAATTATCATAAAAAACTAAGTTTGTAAGTTCACATCACTTTTGAAACTCAAATAAACCCCCACTCCTTCAAAACTAAAACTTTGGAAATATTTTGAAAATAAAATAAAATAAAAGTGTAAATATTTTTAATTTTGTTGAGTGGATTAAACGTAACATATGAAATGATAGAAGGAGGGGTAAGTCTAATTTCTAATTTTGAAATGTATGGAATTTTGGACAAGTATAATTTTATATGACTTCTATAATTTCATAAGATATCATTGAATTTCATGACTTTTTTAGAAACCCTTAATAATTTTCCATTTTATAATACTTTCCTATAGATTTCATATGACTTGTCATACTATAAGACTTTTAAAGAATTAAGAGAATATAAAATCATGTATGACTTATGAAATCCTTCCTCATATGAATTGAGTTACTGTATGACTTTGAAATCCATGTCTATATAAATTTTCCATTTAGTAATACTTTAGAAGTATTTTCGAAGGAATCCATATTAAAATTATTAATATCTTATAACTTTTAAATACTTTTTGATATTTCATGGAGAATAACTCCAAAACTAAAATCTATCACAATGATACCTCAGGAGATCCACATGATTTCATAGACAAGGGAGTTGAAGAGGTTAAGATGATGGATGATTCAATTGATATTAAAAAAATGTTGAGCATTGATATTAATTGATACCTAATAAAAAATGTACACGAAGAACAATAAATCACCAATTCTCCCACTTGGAGGATGATCATGGAAAAGTTATACATGCACATGGTGGTTCCTAGGTTTTGATATAGATGTTGTTTTCATTTAAAATATTTTTACCTCCATTAAATGGAAGATATAAGTTCCATGAATCAAATTGAATAAGGGAGGATCATGACTGGGCCATGTTGGCTAATAGGGTGATTTCGTACAGATTAATAAGGTTCTAGGAAGCTATGAAGAATGTTAAAAGATGGATAATGGGAGATAAATTATTCTTGAATAGATAATATAATTATTGTATATAGACAATGGAAACCTAAATAAATTTTCCTTCTATGTTTTTTTATTTGATTGAAATCTTTTTTAATTTCCCTAAAAAATCTATTTTTAATGAAAGTTGTCATTTTTTTCTCAAGTACAGTTTATTTTAGACTATTATATTTTTCTGATCAATCTATTAAAAAAAGTGGTTGTTAATTATATTTAAATTTATTAGTTTAGGACTTTTAGTTAAGAATATTTTATTCAATTAGGGTTAATTTCTCAGAGGTATTTGAGAATTTTGATCAGTTTTATTGGTGGATTAACACCCATGTTAATGTGTTGGTATAGTTTCTAGGAAATTTTAAGTGTCTATTCAGAGTCCTTTTGAGTGAACATTGATAAATTCAATTATATAATCTTTAAATATAAGGAAGAAGGGAGGGTATGAGTATAAAAATTTTCCACTTTTGATGTTTCTTAATTTGGTTCCACACTTGTTTTCAATCTAACTTTCATTTTCTCTCAAAATAATATATTTTATTAAAATTTAATGTATTTTTTATTGGCTTTATTTCTTTTATTTTTCATCAAAAGCATCAATTCCCACTTTTATTTATGTTTTTAGAAACATAAATCAAAAGTGATAGTTTTGAAACATAGCTTGAAACATCGTTAAGGGACAACCTTGGGGCCACTTAATTTAATTTCCTTGGGGATAAAAATTTCAAAAGGTACCCAATAAAATCATCTTCATTTAGTACTTATATGACATGTATTGGTTTGTTCATGACCCAAGTATAAGCCCTCAAGGTCATATATAAAAATAAATTACGTGACTAATTGTCACCACATATAATCCCAAAAATAAACCTTATAAAGTTTAGTCATCATGTGAATGTAAAATTTAAAAACTATGATATGAATCATATTAAATCTAATAAAATTTACTAAATTACCTATTTTAGGGTTGGACTATGTTACTTTTTTGGAGTGGTGAAAAGTGTCTCTAACTCTCAATATGATACTCTTCATGAAACCACATCAACACAATGCCCCAAGTTGTGGAAACAACTCAAGCAACCTAACATCAGATTCATACATCAACATGGGCACATTTTGAATAATATAGTCATGTAATGAGCTGTACTAAACTTCCCAAAATTCTATTTTTCTTCATTTTCCATGATATTACTCTATATTTCATAGTAAGAACAAATCTACTATAAAAACACAAAAAATAATATAATCATGCAAGAATATCCTATTTCATAATAAAAACCCAGTTAAAATATATATAAAATCCAATAATTACATATATATATATATATAATATAGATATCACCTCCCCACACCCTCAAACTTTTACTCATCCCTAGGAAAATTCTCAAAATCACACACACAAAGGGACTATAGGTCAACAAGGGATCATTCAATTCATCATGATTATAAAAAAAGAGTTATAACTAAATATTTTAAAATAAAAAATCATACACAATAAATAATTACAAACCATTCTTCATCTATAAGTCACAAATCAATATATATTTCCTTTTTCAATCACATCCTTCCACCTATTATCAATGTTCACACCAAATATGATTTTCCTCACCAGACATTCATTTCACTCATCAATTAAGGTAAAATGATTATATTTATGGTCAATCTCAAGCTATATGAACTCTATCAATAGGATTTAAAGTATTCTTCATTGATACATAGAAATAAAACCACAAAAAAATCATGAGGAATTTTCATTAATGGTTCAAATGTATTTGAGACTAAACATTGTTGTGTTATTAT
Source organism: Viscum album (assembly GCA_963277665.1). Lineage (NCBI taxonomy): Eukaryota > Viridiplantae > Streptophyta > Magnoliopsida > Santalales > Viscaceae > Viscum > Viscum album. The sequence goes on from OY728162.1 coordinate 818,779,956, forward strand.
ATGAAAATTAAAATCCAAGGTTGAAAAGGAAGGATAGATTACTAAATCAAAATTAATGATATTTAAGTAAATCTCAATTAAATGAATTCCACCTTCAAAACCCATTAAAAATACAACACCACCACTTCCTTATCCTCTTTTCAAATAATACCCACACTAAAACATATGAAATAGTGATAAAATATTCCTTTTCTATCAATTTTTTCCCCTATTGTCATTTATATGGAATATGTGTGAGAAAAAGTCTCACAACCTTGGATGTAAAACCTATATCACCTCAATAACCACCATCAATATCCTACTAAAATTATTTTTAATAGTTAGTGTAAGAATGGGAAGGTGTTTCTAACTATAAGTCAATCCAAGGTATGATATTTTCTCACATTTTCCTTTTACTTCCTTTATTTTTTTCTTTTTATTCCTTTTCAATTTTAAAAATTTATATGATTTCATATGTATGATAAAAATCAGCTATAAACCTTTCATGAATAACCAATAGATTTATTCCACTCCCATTCATTGCATTCTGACCCAATGGTACCATGAAACATCCAAATCCATATTTAAAAATAAAAAAGTATAATCATGAAATCATACACAATAATGTGGATTGGAAGGAAACATGGACTTGTAATAAAACTTTTTTTAAGGAATTCCATGTTTTCAAGGGGTTAAAAAAATAAAATACATGGTAGGTCACTTGATCAAGTGGGATCAATAAATATCTCAATTAAAAAAATCAATAATTTTATTTTTTTAAATAATCATGCTTCATTAAACTATCAATAATGTTCAATTAGTGGTGTGTACCATGAGTTCACTCAATAAATAAGGTATGAGAAAAGAATATTTCAAAACAATCCTAGAACCCTCTTAGGAATGTGAAACATATAATGGGTTAATCAGTTCATGGCATGAATATAAAAAATAAATTTACCAAATGAAAACTTCTAAGAATAAAAATAAAAAATAAGAATCATATCAATTATCATTTTAGAAAACCTCTAAATTTGAATAATAATGTGACTTTAAAAATTTCCACTTATATCTCTAAAATTTAGGGGTATGATGAATCAAGTATACAAAAAAGTTAAGATAATTATCCTTTGATATTATGTATCCTAGATTAGGGAATTCATTAAAAATAGTTCAAATACTTGGTGAATTCAATACAATTAATTTCAGGCACAAATTCTGATTCCTTTCAGAAATAGTTCTGGGAAAAAAATAATTGGGGAGTAAAAATGTAAGAAATTTATAATAGTAATCTCATATAGATTAATGTTTTTATTTGTTTTTCTTCCACTCTTCATGCTACTTATTCTTATTTTTAACCTAAAAACTCCAAACAGCCATGTAAATAAAGGTTTAAAACAATTTCATCTCGAAAGGAAAAGGGAACCAATCATGGGGAAGGTTCTTAATCTAAAATCACTTCCTAAAACTATATCCTATATTTTTATTAAAAACTAGAGTCACATACCATAAGTTCTTTCATTAAGGTATTTAAGCTATACCATTATCTAAATATTATGTAAATATACAATGGAATAGAGTTACCTGGTCTAGTTTTGAAACTGATATGAAATTATGTTCATTAGGTGAAACTATTCTCCTTATCTCCCACTATATATTTTGAAAACATCCATGTGATGGAAACTATATTTTATCATATTTTAATGAAATATTAATTAAACAAAAAATCTAACCATAATCTTTATCCTTTCCCCCACCACGTCTTTCTTATTTTCCTTTTTTCAACACATAGAAGAAATCAATAAATCTAAAAATCTACTTGTTTTCAAGTGTTGGTAATTATCTTATATTGAAAATCTCTACAAAATCCTAATATTCCTCCCTCAAAACTTCTTTTTCTTCCTTCTTATCATCTAATTATTTAATTAATCCTTTAACTGCATCTAGTTTTTCTTCTTTATCAAGTTATATATGTTCATTTTTCATAAAAATTTCACCACACTCCTTGAATTTCAGCACTTTTACTTCTTATTTCTTTTCATTTTAAAGTTTTATGATATATCTTGGATTTCCTGTATCCATTTATATTTTTTGGTTTTATATGGTCTTATTCTTTGAAAAATTCTACTAGTTTACTGAATTCCATTTCCCCTTCCACTTCTTCTTTTTGAACCTCTCCAAATCCAGTGTTTTCATCGACACAATATTTCTCTCCAATATTAACCACCATTTCATCAATGAGATCCATCATGTATTTTATTTATTATTCTTATTAGTACATGGATAAGGGTTTTTTATTTTATCTCTTTTTGGGTCAAAGGATTTTCATTCTATTCAAAAGATTCATAAATATTACTTCAATCAATTTCCTATTATAAATACAAGTGCACTTAAGAAACCTTAACCTATTAAAATTCCTCTTTATCATTCTTATCTTAATCCCCTATATTATGATGTAAAAATAAATTATTCATACAAGAATATAAAAACTTACCCATATCAACCATATTGTTTTCTATATCCTCATCTTCCTTTATCTAGGCCAAATGTTCTTTGGTTATCCTATCCATATTCTCAATAAAGTTCAAGTGTACTTATATTAAATTAACTTGTGTATTATTCTCCCACAATTCTTGAATACTCGGTTCCCATTGGTAATACTACTCAACCGAGGATTCTCTTTAGTATCCTTGGTAATTGAAATATATTCTATAGGGATATAGGAAACTAGTTTCACTCAATTTTTTGGGGTTATAATTTGTTATATCCATACAAATATGAATTATCGTAGGCTGTTCCTCACTATTACCACCATGAAAAATTCGGTGACACCCTCATAATACACTCATGTTGGTATCTAGTATACTCTTATGATGGCATGGTATACTATTTATATGATATCTAGTATACTCTTATGATGGAATGGTATAATACTATTATGATGTGTATTCCATCCTTCATAACACCACCGGTAGTCAGATATATTAAAGTAAAAAAAACCTAAACTATAATCCATAAAATCAAATGAGAAGAGAAAAGTATTTACCTAATTAATTGGTCTTGTGTTATTTGATATTTTTTCTATTCCCTAAAAATAAAAACAAAAGGTTGGTGTGACATTCCTATTATTTTACTTCCAATGACATACAAAAGTTTAGAAATTTGTATTTATGGAACTGAAACTAATTTATAGAATATAGAATAATGGATTTATGAGGTGAATCTTATGAATAATAGGGAATCCTATCAATAAACCTCGACTAAATGTTTATTCATCATGAAATTTTAAGGATCATGAAACAAAATTTAACTAAATTGAATTAATAAATCTAAATACTCAAGGAAAATAGATGAAATAAAGATAAAAGCGATGAAGAGGGGAAATCAATATCCAAGGGTGGTTTCTCAAAATAGATTCATACCAATCTACTTGAAAAATAGATTAATTTTATTAGATGAACAACCATAATTGTACTCAATGTCAATTTTTTAAATTCCCATTGAAACTACTTTTACAGTATGACCTTTATAATCCAAAAAACCAAAATTACTAAAGTGAATTAGGTTGATGGAAAAAGTAGGAGGATAATCTAATATGTTGTTCACAGATCAATCACCTCAATTACAAAGATATTTGTTCATTTTTGGACACACTTTTTAAATGGTTAAATAGTAAATAAAATAAATTTAAAGTCAAATTTTAATACAAAATAGAAAGATTATTCTATGATAAGGAAAAATCATAATATATTGGTACACATCATCTTCAACTAGAAACACTCTCTCTTAAATATCTAGCCAATCATAATCCAGTTTTAATCGATGATGAATAAACCATGAAATATAAAAGATATAATAAACAATATTAAATTAAATAATAATTCAATATAAATCCTAAAACTCTTGGAATTACATAATTGAGAAAAATATATAAAAGTAGAGAAGAAGTAAGATCTATATCTACACAACTCTCCCTCAAGTTGAAAACATAGATGTGGATCCTCCCATGAAAGAGAAATCTAGTATCTAGTGGTGAAATTATCCATTTAATGTTCTCAAATATACCATGAAATCTCAATTTCCAGCACACTTAAAATTTCCTTCAACATTCCATAGAATTGTATCTTTAACATCTTTAATTTAAAATCTAATGACGTGATTGAGGGTGTTGCAATGTGAATCAATAAGGACTCCTCTAAAAATCCATTTTATTAAACCTATGATGGAGTAACATATCCTTTTATGACATGTTGTATTATTTAATCTTTTCATTTTAATTATCCCTACAAATTTTGATGTGAGATCCCCAAAAGATAGGTCAAGATATACTTCCATTTGGTTTTTGACCAGGCACATCATGGTGTAGAAAATTGGTTCATAGTGCGAGACTCCTACGAACTTCTTCCATGCATTATTCCCAATTCCTACCATTGAGTATAGGGTTTTGGTTACTATGAAATTCCTTTTAACCATTTATCAATTGATATACTCAAATCATTGGCCATGGGATGACCTGATATCTCAATGTATTACATTAAATAAAATCCATGACTAAGTGTTTCCTTAGAGAAGCCTAGAAATATACCTTAGTAAGTTCAGTTGTGAAAACTTTATGAACTCTGAGATGAATCTTACAAAATAAATCATAATTTTCTAAATTATCTCCTTTAATGTGGAAGCATGACAGTTCGTGTCATGGTGTGAAGTGTCCAATTCCCCACATGGTTATTTTCACAAAAACATCTCCATGAAATGCCCCTGACCACACCCACAACTATAGGGTCTTGAAATATCAGATGTTCATCAACCTGTTCATATCATGAATAATACATATGTGTTGAGAACTATCTAAAACTCCCCAAAATTCTATTTTCATTAATTTTCCTCTATATTACTCTATATTTAATTTCAATTATAGATCTACCATAAAAACACATAAAATAAAATAATCAGATATAAATATCTTATTTAATAATTAAAACCCAATGAAAACATATATAAAATCTAATAATTTTATATATATATATATTAGAGATATAAACCATCTAACTTAAAATGGATTTAATCCCTTAAGCATGCTCGGTCACCACCACCTAAGATCACCCAAGCTTGATCATGCTCTATCAACAACCATCTAACCACATGAGGACCTAAATACATTAAAAATATACTAATTAATTACAAAACACTTATAATTAACTTACACAATTAAGATACACTAAATTCAATGAGGTAAAATTGAATAATAACCCATCAGGTGGCATAAAAATGCCAAAACCATGAGAAACAGGATGCATATCAGTTCTGTAACACCCTGAATACTACCATATTCAAAATCCCTGGTACCCTATATTGATTCATCAATTATTTACATTATAATTCAATAGAAAAATGATGTAAATTAGGGTAGTTTCTTACCTTAAGGAAATTTTTATACAACCATAGGCAATCACTGCTCTAAATCCTCCTCAAGTTATATTATACTAAAGAATCATCATAACAAATTGATTCCAACATGATATAGTATCAATGATAAAAACCCTAAATCAAGTCACTGAAATTAGAAGAGAGTAAGGGAATATAATAGGAGAGGTTAGGGGGGATGAAACCTAACTCAATCACTGAAGAAAAGCTTCCAAATCCACATGAAACTAATGGGGAGAAGGAAGTAATAAGAGAGGAAGTGGGAGGTGTATCCTCCCCAGTTTGGATGGATGGATTAAAAGAAACCCATAAGGGGTTTAAAATACAATCCCTGAAAATAATAGTAAATAGATTTTATAAAATTTCCTAGAATATTCCTTCTGATGTGACCATAATAGTGGTGTTGAAATTCCCCTTCCAGGGTCTCCCATATGGAATCACCACACTGGCTATGACGCAACACCCCACACCTAGGAATAAATCGAAAACTTGATCATATGACTTCACACCTCCCCCCTTTATTGAATAATTCTACCATACAAACCCAGATCCAAAATGGAACAACCCTACATTACGGCGGGACACACTCCCCCTTGACCAACCCCTTATGGATAAACCTAAGGGTTTTGGAGAAACCTGTCGACCATAAAAATATTTTAATCTAATAAAGACTAGAAGGTTACTCTTATATATCCTTCACCACACCATAATACATTATGTTGTGGTTTCTTCAGATTTTAATAAAAATAATCTTACACAATACTCACCACAATGTAACAACCTAAATATGTTTAATAACCAACCACATGTGTATGATATTAATTTTACATAGAAAACACTCCGTGGAATAACACCCTAGGTTGTACCATGGTCTTAGACCTAAAATAGATTATCATATAGAGCTCGGTACTAACTCTTGAAACATTTTATAAGCCTCATCCACCCAATATACAACCTCAAAAACATCCTCTCAGTCACTCATAACACATTTAAAAATTCCAATACTCAATACGAATACCAAAATTCAAAACAACTTCTATTCCAACATAATTTGAAATAGGACTTTTACATACTCTACCCATATACTTTGGTGTAGGGCATTGAATTTCTATTGCTTAAGATCTTTAATGATTGTTTTTTCTTCCACTATGAATTCTCTCAGATGCATCTTATATGATACATCTTTTATTGATAGGAATAAGCACATTACCTCCTATAAAAAATAAAATAGTTTCTCATAGATTTGAATTCAATAAAATGGATGCCCCGAACTATCTGAATTCTTTCATAGTTCCTACTAATCAAATTGAACTCTAAACAATATTCATCATTAAATTGTGATTCTTTAAAAACTTTTTGGATGGGTACTATAGTCTAGTGACCCAAGTATGAGTTCCATAAAATAATTTTTTTCTACTAATTTTATAGATTTAATATGTTTTACCCATTATAACAAACATGAATATAAATTGTTTAGAAATATTTTCACTATATATGGTACACAATTCTATGTGTAATTTAATTTTTTTTATATATTAAAAAACCTAGTATTTGGAATATGAAATCTATATGTAACTAATGATATATTTTGTTTCAAAGGTATAATTTTTCATAAAAAGTTTAGGAATATTTGTTCCTATAATTTTATAAAATCTATTTAGGACTAAAAATTATTCCTTATTTGTTCCTTAACAATGTTATATTTCTCAAGTAAACCCAAAACTTGAATTTTAAACTGAAATTATTCAGAAATGATCATACTTGTCATATCTAGTTTTATATTTTTATGATCTTACATAAAATCCTTTAAATTCTCAAGAATGTATCAAATATGATTTATACCTCTCTAGATTATCTAGTCATCTTATTTTTTCAGAAACAGGTTATAGAAAACTATATATTAGTTTCAAAAAATATTTGAAATAATTTTTAAATATATCAAGATTTATTGTACTATATATATCTATTTATTTATCTCATTATCCATGATTTCATGATTAAATCCATTTTGAACATTCTACCAATTAATTTCTTCATAAACTTTTTAGTGGATAAGTTCTTTTTTGACTTGGTCATCCTAAATTTTAGAAATGGGTTTCCCCTTTCCTTTGGGTATCATTTGGTAGAAAGGAAGAGTTTATGATGGATATGGAATAAAAAATGTCAAAGGAAAAGGGATGAAAAATGACCGATTACATAGGTGGTGACACATGTAGGGGTGTAGACCCAGGTAATGCTAATGCGGGTGGTAATGAAAGCATAGGATGAAGGGGACTTAAGACCCTAAAACGATGGGTATTTTGGATATTAAAATTGTAATGGTTTAGCTTTTGAGTGGGTTAAACAATGGAGGTGGGATTTTTTATTGCAGGCCTATTAGTGTGTGTATTTTTCATTTTTTGTAACCTACAAGAACTTAAAAAATTATTATTATTATTGTTAAAAATAATAATAAGAATTTTTTATTTATGTGTTTATTTTTAATAATAATAATTATTAGGCCTGGGAGGGTTATAAGAAAACAGAAACAACACTAAGGATTCAACTAGGATAGGCCACACACCACCTCCTAGGGTTGACCCACTATGTAGTTGGCTCATTCCAATTTTTGAATAGACCAAATTCCCTATAAATTCTCTACACAAAGGCCCCTTCATTTAATAGTACCACTATAATACCCATTTAACTATAGTACCTACACTATTATAATATCCACCTATAATACAATACATATACCGCTACACCCCCACACTGATACAGTATTGGTATAGTACCATGATTTTTTGCCCCCCTAAACCTTGAACCCTATTTTTTTTATTCCAACACTCGACCCTTATAATAATAATAATAATAATTTATTTTTTAATATAAATCCTAGCCACCCAAGCAGAGCATTCTCTTCCCAGAATAAACTTCCCCTCATCAAAGCATGTACTAGATTTCAGGTCTCGAATGCACTCAGTGAAGTAATATGTAAAACTGTACTCCCCACTCTGCTCTAGACTATCAAAAAATTAAATCACATGAGTGTAAAATTACAATGACATCGAAAAACGAGTAGGAATAAAACCGTAAACTCAAAGGAACCATGTGAAATACCTAAATAAATTGGTCACCCCATGGGTGGCATGATGATGATGATAATAATAATAATAATAATAATGTTTTCATTATTATCTTCCTCAATACTATGAATAATAATAATAATAATAATTAAATTAAATTATTATATTTAATAAAAACATATTTTTTTCATTATTAATTATAATTATAATTATAATTACAAATATATTTTAGGATATTAATGATATAAATAAATTATTATTCAAAAATGAATTTATTCATAGATTTAACATAGTAATAAATTATAATATTATTATATTAAATTATTATAAATAAATTATTATTACTATATTTTTTTATTATAGGAAGAAATTAGATTTTTTTTATTTTTTTAGGGAATTTTTTTTCTTAAAAATATGGATTCCATATTCACCCCCTTTTCTATACCTTTTTGGGTAGAACCAAAATTACATCATGTGATGACATTTTCCCTTCTCTAGAATCATATTTCCTTCCTACCAAATAGAAGAAAATGGATTTCTTTTTCCCTTTCCCAGTTTTTGGTTCCCTCATAACAGTTAAGGCCTTATAACCACTATATGTTTCTATTTGCTAAATATCCTAAGCCCTTTTGTTTATTAACATCTACACATTGAGTATTATAAAATCCTTCTTGATCTTATAAAAAAAATTAAATATGTATTTTATCTTTAAACACATTGTTTATGTATTTTTTTGATGAATTATCTAGGTTTTTAGGCATCATGTTAGAATAACATTTAATTTTTTATTTTCCACCCTTATTGGATGGAGAATCTTTCTTATGAAGTAAAATATTTTATATATTTTATTCATTACTTTAATAATTTGGTTTTCTGCCATATAATGATTATAAAAAAAATATGACATCACCTTGTTCTGAAATTTTATGCTAGAATAATAAATGGGATGGGGTAAATGGGTTCAGACCATAAAAAATGACCCATTTATTAATCATGTTTGGATGGACCGGCCTAAGCCTTACCCATTTATTAATTAGGACTTGATAAAAAATCTTGACTAAAGTACCGTTTATGATTTTCCATCTCATTTTTTAATCTGGACATGAAATAATATTAAATTTACTAAATTTATACATAATAATCACCAATTTTAAATAATAAATATGCACTATTATAATTTTTTATAAATACCATTTCAATATAGCATAATCAGGTTGTATGTGTCATGTATCTTGTAACATACTAAATCCTGAGCCCAAACCTATTATTAATCGAGCTTTAAAAATATATATTTTATGTATTTAGATAAAAAACTTGGTCCAATAAATAATATTTATCAGATTAGGGTAATTTGGTAATGTAGGTTCCCTAACCCATGCACAAGTCTATTTTATTCTATTACAACTACAAGAATCAAAATTTCTTATTAGTGTATCTAGAATGATATTATCATTTTCTTTAATGTTTTTTATATTGAATTTATAATATTGTATTTTATTAATCAATTGCATAAATCATGTTTGGGTAAAACTATTTAATTTTATTTATATAAGATCTATTGGTCCTTATTTTAAATGTTTTTTTCCAATAAAATATTATTTTCCCTAATTCATTTATATATTGAATTAAATTTTCAACCATGGATAGAAAAATTTTCCCTTCCCAATTTAAAAATTCACTTCAATATCTAATAATAATTTCAAAATTAGTTTTATTTATCTTAAAAATATATCCCCATACGGATTCTAATAGATCTATTTTTTATAATTAGTTGACCTTCACTCCCATTTTTATACTCCAATTCTGGGAGGTTCTGAGCTATCTTCATCAAAATGTTCATTACTTCAAAATCTTATTCTACCCAATTCCATGATATCTTACTAGAATCCTTAGTTTGGATTGGATTTGATATATTTTATGTATTTCCTAACATAATATAATATTCCTAGAACACTAATATAAACTTATTATTTACAAGTTCACTGAAGAACATTTATAACCTCTCTATAGTATGCTATTTAAGTTCCTCTCTACCTACCTAGATTTAAAATACCATAAATTATATCTCAGGTTGCACGCAAATGATATTTCATCATAAAAGAATCATCCCTTATTTTATGAACACCTTAAATACTTATCATAAGTTCTTGAGATGATCTCTTATATTCTTACAAAATTCTACAACATCATTAATGTATACTTTTGAAAACAATGAGAATATACCAATTTACTTATTCATCCGCCTCTATAATATTTTTGATGTCCTTTTTGAATCCAAATGAAATAATTAGGTAGTTGTGATGGTATATGAGTAGCTAACAAACCCTTAAATCCTACAAAAACCCTAGGATAAAATTTGAGAAAATGAGTATTCCTAAGTACTGTAGTGGTACTATGAAACAAAAACATTAACCAAATTTGGAACTTAGGGCTACTACTTTGGGCCTATAGTCTACAGGACCTTCGATTTATCCAAGGCCTTTAGGCTAAAGAGACTCCATAACAAGAAGAGGGACATGGACCTCATAGTGGAGTAATACCTGACCAGTGGGGAGAAGAAGGTAAAAAAGGGGAACCAAATAATCAGTTGGATGTGGAGGTTCATTCTTGGAGTGTCTAGAATGAACTAGTTCATGACCCTAAAAAGGGAAGTAGCTATGGATGAAAAAAATGTGAAGTTGAGAATCAATATGGAGCAACAGATATGGGAGACAAAAAAAGGGTATGTTTTAGTGTGGGGATCTTGGGGATTGATTGTACAGTCTATGTACTCAGCCTTTGTACTGTTGAGCTTATGGGATATATATGGTCTTTGTTCCATAGGGATTCCAACCCATGTAATGATTCTCTCTCATCCCATTTAAAAATTGGATTATCTAGAAATAAATAAATAAAATATAAAGGACTTAGGTCCATTTTATGCATGTAAATAGAATAATTATCTATTAAAATATCCCTAATAACATTGTGAATGTTGTCAATGGTGTATATTTTTCTTTGATCACAATCTTCCAATATACTAAAATATGATCAAACATAGAATATACTGATATATTTTCATTCCCAATCTTACTTATAAAATCCTCATGATTGGGAAGATTTTAGCCATAATTCTTTGTGGGTACTATTGAGATCTCAGTAATCACTAACCATTCTAGCCTTACCGTGTTTATTCATTAGATAGTTTTTTTCACCATGAAATCTTCACTTCTGTATGAATTTTCACAACTCATAATTAACCCAATATTTATTAATTATTGAATATGTCTCTTAAAATAATTAATTAATCCAAATGGATAGAAAATTACCTTACTCTTGATCACCATATTGGTATATTATGTGTAATTATAGCCTATAGGGTTGTATTCCACCACCATTACTGAGGGTTTTTGAACCAATTTTCTAATAAGTAATATATTATCTTAGCCAATTCCTATTCCTCATTGACCATTATAAATTTTTATCCCACCCACTCTTTCCACTACTTAATCCTTTTTTGAGGTTATCTTTATTCATCCAGATATTTTTTCACATGGATAGTTGATAATTTCTTTTATAAAACTATTCTAGTTTTCCAAAAATAAATTGTAATTAATTAATTGTTGAGGATAATTATTTTTTGAAAATATTTTTATTTTATAGTGTATTCTAAGGAATCAGTTTCTAATCAAGAAATCATCTAGAAACAAAGAAATAAATAAAAATAACTAATCTATAAAAATCACCCCATTTAGTTCAATTTTAACATTTTTTTCTAGGTCTTTAATAGAAAATAAGAATTATTACCTATTATAAGATATAATTCTATGGATTTATAAGTTACTCTTGGAAACTAAATTTAGGTTCATGAAAAGTTATATCTTATATCCCCTAAGTAAATATATTTAATTTCAATAATTACAAGATTCATAAACATTTCCCATTTTTCTGTAATTATAAATAATATTAGAGATCCCATATATCCTATATGAGATTATTATTCATCATATATGGATATTCAAATCACCCTTTTTCTAACCACTATTTTGGAAAATCATGTTCCATGTGCCTTTTCTAAAGTACCTTTTTCTTTTCCCACTAAGATCCTTGGATTCTATGAAAGGTTCATAGTTATTTCTAATTGATATATTCTATCTTTAAATAGGAAAAATCTATATTAGAGTATTATGAATTTATATAATCTTCTTCTTTGATATCTAAGATTAAAATACAATTTCCTATATCTATAAAATGTTTACTCTACCCTGTTTCATCCTATGGATATGGTGAAACCCAGTATCTTGGTAATTCTAGCCTCATAGTTTTTACCACTAATAGATTAATTACTATAATTGATGTTTCATAATCCAATAAAATATATATAATTTTTCACACACATTTAATAGTTCTTCACAGAAAGGTGATTATTTACTCTGACACATATTCTGACAGCTGTACATCCTAATATCCTTTACCAGTTTCTCACATTGAACCTTACTTTAAAATTTATACTAATAATTCATTCCATATACACCATATATAAATTTTATATTACCCTTACCAATTCATCTCCTATATGAAAATTTGTATGTTTTACTATTAATAATTCAAAAGATAAATTGGATAAATCTTCATTAACTATTTTTATTAGGTCTGATACTTTTCTTTTTCGAACAAGAGGATCTTCTCTAATTTTCATTATTCTAAAATGTACATTGTTGATATTCTTATGGATAACCAGGCCAAACCTTTCTAGTTTTAGTAATGTACTTGTAAATAATACTGTATCTATTTTATCAACTTATTTTTTCCCTTCATTCTTAAATATTTTGGTCATTTCATAATATAATACCCATGAATTGTTTCAAAACTTGAAACAGTTAATTATATAAATATTCCATTCTCGAAAACCACTTCACTCAAAAGGGATATATGTTTATGAATATTGAACTAGATCAACTTCCATATTCACTAGTCTTACAAGCTCTATTGATTCTTTTGGTTCACTAATTACGGCTCAAGTCAATTCAATTCAAAGGTAGATTAAAATTATATTAGGGTTCCTCTTTTCCTCAACTAAGTTTGATTCTTCATCCGCTGAGTACTCTAAATATAAAAAATGAAATCTAACATAATTTAAGACTATATTTTCTCTCTAGATAGTCTCAAATAATATCTATGAGGTATCCACCACTAGTATATCGTTGAGATTATCTCTTATTTTATCTAAATTTGGATAAGAATCAGCTCTTTGAACATTTTTTTCAATAAAACTAATAATAATCACAGTTGGATTAATATTTTCCATTTGGATATATTGGATAAATATTGTAATTTTCTGGAATTTTTACTCTCAGTACTTCCATATTCTATTTGGTCAAAGATATATCTGTGATGATTTTAGATTTCTACATAAAAATATACTTGATGATCTTATTTTACCAAATTATTTTCCAAACTTCTTATGTGACTTGTTTTATTCACACAATTTATCCAAAAACTATGTTCTAATTGACTATTTAAGATGTTTATCATGTTATTTACTAGTTGGAGCACATATATATTGTAATTACCCATGTCCTTGATGAATTTTTTAAAATGGATTTTTTCTTGGGTGTTTAAAGTGATGAAAACATAGATTATTTTAAAAACTTTATTCTAATTAAGGGGATATATTCGATTTTAGAATATATATTGATATTTAGGTGTTTGAGGAAGAATATTGGTGTATTTTTGGGTGTGGTTTAAGGATTAATAGAATATTTGAGTTCTCATATTGGGCTTTGGGTTTGTTTGGTGGAATAAATTTCATAAGGGGTGGAAACAATAGGCCACCAGAGTCCCAATGGATACCACCGAAGGTTCAATGAACCTCTAGTATCTTACTAATATTTCATCAGAGTTTTTCTTGAGTCTAAGAACTATTTTTTAAAATTAGGAAAATCTATATGTTATCCCCACACATATTAAAACCCCTAAAATGTTCCTTTGACATTAATTTCTCCCATGAAAAATGAATTCCATGGAGGGATTCTCATGGATTCCTCCTCCACCCCCTCTTGGTCATGGATCAAGGGGGATTGAAGAGAGTTCCTTCCACTGATTCCAAGTAGGATCTATCCATTTCCTCTCAGATTATATTTTTCTCTTTTTTTCTACTCTATTTCCCTAACTCACTTTAGGTATTTAGTGGTTTTATTTCTCTTATGCATGGTGAAGTCGTATCTTTATTTAGGGATTCTTCTCCTCTTGGTTTAAAGAATATTCTATGGTATTTTCCTCAAAATTTTGATAGAGGGAGATCTAGGTATAATTTATTCTAAATTTTTCATGGGTGTATGGATAAATTGGAAGATTTTATGTGGGCTTTAACTAAGTATTTTAATTTTGGTTATGTTTGATGGATTTTAGTAATTATATTTATTATTTTACTTTAGGTTTTGATATCTTACTGTTATGTAATATGTGATTTGTATTTACCTTTTTATAGAAATTTGGATTGACGATTTTAGGTCTATCATAGAGATTTATGATGTGCGTTAAATCTATTAATTAGTATTGTAATGTGATATCAACCCTCCAAGAGATTCTTGGGTAATGCTTGGGACATTACCACCTCATGTTTTAAAAGTCATTAATAAAGAGTAACTCATATTTTTCATATATATGAATGGATGGTTTACAATAGAATTTTTCAATAACAAGTGATGTATTATCAGTGGATTTTTTTTGATGAAGATATGTATGGGAAGTGGTTCATTCTGGATTATTTAAAATAACTTTCTAAATTAAATGATTAAAATTTGACCCCTTTTAAGTTTTGTTCACTTATAATGGAGTTTAGTTTGAATGGGCATAATTATGCATGCTTATTGATTGTTGGGAATAATTGTATCTTATATCCCAAACCCTTAAGGATTATGAGTGAGTATAGAACCTATTATTGGGTTAATCCATTTGAAAGTTATTTTATTTTATATAAATAACATTCCCTTGGGTTTCACTTAAGTGCTAAATATCAGTATTAATTTTTCCCACATAACATGAATGAATTATAAGAGAAATAACCACACTTAATCTTTGGTTACATGATTACTTCAGTAATGAAATAATGGTTGGTATAGTTGGGTGTGAAAAAGTGCACTACTAGAATATGAGTTATTTGCGATGAGATCCTGTTGAAAATGAGATTTTGTGAAGGGGTCCCATTGGAAATAGCTTGTTGCAAAAAAAGAGGTCACAAACAGTTCTCCGTTTATATATATAACAAAACTATTGCGATGGGCCCGTCACAAAAAGTATTTGCGATGAGTCCGCTTTCCCATCACAAATACTTATTTAAAAAATATATAAACTATTTGCGATAAGAACCCATCGCAAAAGGTCCCATCACAAATACATTATAAAAAAAATATATTCAATAAAATTATGATAAATTAAAATTAGAATATAATAATAATATTAACACTATTAATATAAATAATATAATATTATATAATAATACTAATATTAATAATATAAAAAAATTATATTATTATAATATTAATAATAAAGTCATATTAATAATATAATAATTTGTAATTATTGCTAATTACAAATAATTATTGCTAATTATTACTAATTATTGCTAATTATTACTAATAATTAGTATTTATTACTAATTATTACTAATAATTATTATTTATTACTAATAATTAGTATTTATTACTAATTATTAGTATTTATAACTAATTATTAGTATTTATTAGTAATTATTAGTAATTATTACTATTGTTTTACTAATTATTACTATTTTTTTACTAATTATTGATATTTTTACTAATTATTACTAATTATTACTAATTATTACTAATTAATAATATTTATTACTAATTAATACTAATTATTACTAATTATTAATAATTATTACTAATTATTAGTATTTATTACAATCTATTAGTATTTATTACTAATTATTAGTATTTATTACTAATTATTATTAATTATTACTATTTTTTACTAATTATTAATTTTTTTACTAATTATTGCTATTTTTTACTAATTATTACTATTTATTCTTAATTATTAGTATTTATTTCTAATTAATACTATTTATTACTAATTGTTACTATTTATTGCTAATTATTACTATTTATTTCTAATTATTTTTATTTATTTCTAATTATTACTAATTATTACTGATTATTAGTAATTATTGCTAATTATTACCAATTATTTCTAATTATTACTAATTATTACTATTTATTACTAATTATTTCTAATTATTACTAATTATTTGTAATTATTAATATTTATTTGTATTTATTACTAATTATCAGTAATTATTACTATTTATTTCTATATGCTACTAATTATTACTATTTGTTACTAATTATTAGTATTTTTTAGTAATTATTAGTATTTGTTACTAATTATTAGTATTTTTTACTAATTATTAGTATTTGTTACTATTTTATACTAATTTCTTCTATTTTTTACTGATTATATATAATTATTACAATTTGATAGAAATTATTACTATTTATTAGTAATTATTACTAGTTATTACTAATTATTACTAATTATTAGTATTTATTACCAATTATTAGTATTTATTAGTATTTTTACTAATTATTACTATTTATTCCTAATTATTACTAATTATAGCTAATTATTACTATTTATAGCTAATTATTACTAATTATAGCTAATTATTACTAATTATAGCTAATTATTACTAATTAGCTTTAATTACTATTAATTACTTCTAATTACCGATATTAATTACTAATTATCGCTAATTATTTATATTAATTACTATTTATCGTTAAAAATTCCTAATTACCACTAATTATTAATAATTATCCGTAATAATTTCAATTTATTACTACAAATAAATACTGATAACAAAACAATCTAAATATAATTTAATTACAACTAATTAAGAATAATTATAATTAATATATAAAAATTAAATAAATATTAAATTAGATAAAACATAAATACCTTAAAACTTAATCTCTTATAGGTGTATACGACTTCAAAATCTGTTGGTAAAAAAAATTTAACTCAGAGGAATTTTAACTCGAAAATTAGAGTTAAGAGAGAGAGAGAGAAAGTAGAAATAGAGTGGAAGAATGAAAAAAAAACAGATGAGGGTATATTTAGGTTAGATTATTTGTGACGAGACTATTTGCGATGGGACTCCCATCGCAAATACCTTTGACCGCATTAATTACTGTCAAATGTTAAAAGTGTATTTGTGACGGGTCCTGTCGCAAATAGTGATCCGCGGACACACTATTTGCAATGGGGAAATATCCCGTCGCAAATAGTGTTTACCGCCGCCAGGTATTTGTGATGGGGAGGCACCCTCATTGCAAATACCCTCCCCGCGGTTTGGCGTACAAACCACGCCAAAAATTTTCCGATGAGACCCCTTATCCCATCACAACTAACTAATTATTTGCGGCGGGTTGATGTCCCCATTGCAAAAGGCCATTTTTCCCATAGTGGTGATTCAAATTTTAACATATTATGTTTTCAAACATAACTTGAAGCCTTATGTACACATCTTGGAGTTGTTTTTAAAGATATAATTTTTCCCTTGTTTGTGTTTTATAAGAAATCAATGTTTTAAAGGTTCTTATTTAAAAGTCTTATTTCACAAGATTTATTCTTTCTTTAAAAACCAACTCCATGGTTACTTTTTCCTTCCTTATTGAAAGTATTTGATATAAAACCTTTTACCCTTGAAACTTATTTTTATTTAAGGATGATGCCTAACTTGTTTTTAATCATGAAGTAAATGGAACTAGTTCTCATTTTTTGAAAGTATATTTAAAATCAATGGCCTATCATGGAAATGGTTTGACAAGGAAGGAGGTAAGTCTTGTTCATTCTTCAATATGATTTATTAATGACTTGACATAATAACTCTTTCCTGCTATCTTTAAAATATTTATTTTTATAAGTGTGGGCTCAATAATTTTTGAAAAAAATGGTAACTGTGGAATGAATTATAACCCACTTCTTAGGTATTACCAACATGGGTTACAAAGTGTTTTGGGTGAGTTACATTTTCAAATAGTGATTAGACAAACCCTATGTTGGATAATGACAAGTGATGCATATTCTAGTAAATTGTAGTCGACAAGGATTTTTTATACCAAACATTAAATGTATAAAGTGATGAACATCATGAAATATTATCCTTAGTTTACTGTATATGCCTCTTACGCCACACGCGAGTAGTTATTGGGCATGCTATATATATGGAGCCTCCTTTGGATTGTTTAGTTTATGTTATTTTTTTCTCATCCCTGACAGATTTCTATATTTTTCTTCTTTCTATTATGTTTACAGACATACATACAGACATACATACATACATACATACATACAGACATACATACAGACATACCTACATACATACATACATACAGACATACATACATACAGACATACAGACATACATACAGACATCCATACATACAGACACACACACACACACACAAACACACACAAACAAACAAACAAACATACATACATACATACATACATACATACATACATACATACATACATACATACATAGATACATACATACATACATACATACATACATACATACATACATACATACATACATACATACATACATACATACATACATACATACATACATACATACATACATACATACATACATACATACATACATACATACATACGTACATACGCACATACGTACATACGTACATATGTACATACGTACATATGTACATACGTTACATACGTACATACATACGTACATACATACGTACATACATACCTACATACATACGTACATACATACCTACATACATACATACATACATACATACATACATACATACATACATACATACATACATACATACATACATACATACATACATACATACATACATACATACAAACATACATACATACATACATACATACATACATACATACATACATACATACATACATACATACATACATACATACATACATACATACATACATACAAACATACATACATACAAACATACATACATACATACATACATACATACATACATACATACATACATACATACATACATACATACATACATACAGACACACACACACACACACATACATACATACCTACATACTTACATAGATACATACATTGATACATACATAGATACATACATACATACATACATACATACATACAAACATACATACATACATACATACATACATACATACATACATACATACATACATACATACATACATACATACATACATACATACATACATACATACATACATACATACATACAAACATACATACATACATACATACATACATACATACATACATACATACATACATACATACAGACATACATACATACATACAGACATCCATACATACAGACACACACACACACACACACAAACACACACAAACAAACAAACAAACATACATACATACATACATACATACATACATACATACATACATACATACATACATACATACATACATACATACATACATACATACATACATACATACATACATACATACATACATACATACATACATACATACATACATACATACATACATACATACATACATACATACATACATACATACATACATACATACATACATACATACATACATACATACATACATACATACATACATACATACATACATACATACATACATACAGACAGACATAAATACAGACACATATACATACAGACACACATACATACAGACACACATACATACACACATACATACATACACACATACAAACATACATACATACCTACATACTTATGTACGTACGTACGTACATATGTACGTATGTACGTACCTACATACCTACATACATACTTACATACATACATACCTATATACGTACATACATATATACATACATACATACATACCTACATACATACAGACACACAAAAAACAAATAAAAAACAAACAAAAAAACAAACAAATGAACAAACACTCACACACACATACATTCATATATACATACATACATACATACATACACACACACACATACATACATACATACATACACACATACATACAAACATACATACTTACATACATACATACATATATACATACACACACACACACACACACACCCATTCATCACTGTGTGTGTTGACACACTGTTGGTGGTGCCCTACTACGTATTTATGTTGACACCATGCATGGACGTCTTAGTGTACACACATGATCTCATTAGATATATTTTAGGTATTTCGAGGCCCAACGATAAGTATTAGATGGTTGTTTTTGGTAGCACTATTCATAAGAGCAGGTTCAAATTCTCCTATAACATCTCATTACCCACTTTATGGTATTTGCATTCTCTTTATTTGTTTTCTTATTAATTTGAGTGCATCTCAAGAATTTATAGGATGGATATATTTTATTAGGGAAAATAACCTAAAGTTTAGGGATGTATGTTTGTTTGAATTAATAGAATCTGGGTATAAATGTGTAATGGATTAATGAGGTTCTTCCCATATTTAGAGAATTCCCAAGATGGTTTGGATTTTCTATTGGAAACTGCTATTTTCACTGTTTGATGGGAGATTACACTCTTTGTAAAGGTATTACATGCCATGTGTTGTTCATTTGGACGAAGCCATGATATTGGTACACAATGTTAATAATTACATGCTGTGAAAGTATTTGACATCATATAAATGCTAAATATTAGTTTTTAATAAAAAGGATATGGGTTTTTTGATATATATGGACTTCATGGATTACAAGATGTGTAAAGTGATTACATTCCATGTAATCATCATGAGTTGGACTTACATGGAACTATATGACTGATTTCTCTTTTCATTTAGCCACAACCCATTTCCCATCGATCTAGGAGCTCTCCTAGACAACTTTTATGAACTCTTCTCCATCCGAGTCACTTTGTTCAACGATTGATCTCTATTACAGTTGGGATGCATCTCTATGGGTGGGTTATCCTTTCTTCTTGTTCATTTTCATTGATAATGGTAGTGCTGTTGGGTTGCATTATTGGATTTTTTGATCTAAGATGATGTTTATCTATATTATTTTCTAGATCCATCATGTGATCTTGTTTTAGGGTCCGATCCTTTGTGGGTTGCGGTGCAGTGGGTGTGCATTATTGAGGTATGTTGTGATCTTTATTATTTTTCATTCATTTTATTAAATTGAACCAATTCTGAGATGTTTGGATTTATTCTAGGGCCTCCATTTTAATTTTTGTGTTCTTTCTTGTGGAAGATTCCATTATGGGTGTGTGAAACCTCAGATTGAGGTAAGAGGTTCCATATATACATGTGTTGGATTAAATGCAATGATTTGGGTTTTATTAATTTTTTGATAAATGAACTAGAATGATTAATTTATGTGTGTGGAAATGGGTTTTCGATAAAATATGGTTTCCCCCTAGTTTTGGTAAATTAAAAGTGTTTTCAAATCATTGTGAAATAGATTTTTGAAATGGTTTTCAAAACATGGTTTGGAAAATAGATAACATTGGAAGAACTAGGTATTTACATGGATGGTTTAGTAATAGGCCTCATCCACCATTAGGGGGTTTATTAATAGGGTGATTCTCTTCTCCCTAGGCATGTTTTTCTAGGGACATGTTTGACTTATGGGAGGGGTGGGGTTCACTTTCTGGGATGTTACTATACTATCTATGCTCTATTCATATGTATAGAGTCTTTATGCATGCATGATTGTGTATGTTAGGTATGATTGTTATAGATATCTTGACCTAGTGTAATCCTTAGCGTGATGTTTGTTTTTTTAGCTTTTACTATTTTGGTTGTACTAGTACGGATTTGATATGATAAATGATACCTAATTTGGATTGTTAAAAAAACTTTGTTTTATATGAAATAATTTTAACTAATTTATATGATTTATTTGGAAATTTGGAAGAAGGATAAATTAAATTTTTTCCCATGATTTTGATATAAAAACTGCTAAACTATATATTATGCATTGTTTTCTATAAAGATGAGCGTGATTGGATTATTTTTATAGAAACTTATTATGGAACACCTAGGAGGGACCCTATTGATCCTGCTAGATCACACCCTGCAGACCCCTTTGGTGGTACATAGACCTCATTATGTATTTTGATGTAGGGAAAGGAAAGCTACTACAATGAGGCAGTGCAGGTTTTTGTCAGCAGGGTTTGCGTAGTTGGTGGTGAGATGCTGGGAGTTTTTCTTCACTATCACATGGAGAATATTGATGTATCCATATTAGTTTTGATGTCCTTTTAAATTGGACTTACTTCTCGGATATTATTTTGCTACTGTTTTAGTTGTATTTCTTCTATTGTTCTCTATCTATTATGACATATATATTCCTATTTTCTTCCAATATTTCTTTCTGTACATGTATAGATGTAATGTTTTCCACCTGGGAGAAATCATTCCCTCTATTTGTTATTATTTCATGATTTCTAGACTCCAGCTCATGGGGATCAAGAATTCCCTTCAGGTATGTGGAAATTTGGGTCAAGTGCCAGTATCGAGAGGGTATCTGGGTAGGATTCATCACAATTTGGTATTGAAGGAGGTATTTACTCAAGAGTAATTCTCTTAGGAATTTTAGTATATTGGAGAAAGGACTGTAGTGACTTGAGAGGGAGGTTGTAGTGAAGGTTTGGCCAACTCTTTCAATGACGTGACTCAAGATACAACGGGATGTTGAGATGTGTGTTTCATGTTTTGAGTAATTGAACTTACTTTAAGATTTTTCTTAAGGATTTATAGTTTAAATAGAGATTATTCTATTGTCTGATCATTTATTTTGTTTCAGTGTGCATAAGTATGACTTCGAGACATCTTCTACGGGTACCACGAGAGGGTAAAACTAATTCTCCTTAGGGGAAACCTCTAATGGATAATAGTTTTATAGATGATATCATGAGGGCAGTATGTGTTGATGAACAAAATGTACCAAAAGTCCAGAACACAATGGTTGAGGTATGTCCTGAATATATTGGAGATAAGGATTGATCAGGAGAGTTCTTGCATGAGAGGACACCATCCATTAAGGGCATTAGTGAACCTCACAAGGTGTAACAATGTATTGAAAAGATTGGTTAGATATTTGAATTCCTAGATACACTTGAGTGTATCAAGGGTGAGTGTTTGAATTTCATACATGAGGTTCCTAGAAAGTGATGGTGGTATTCCATGGTACAAGTGGATAGGTATGTGGGATTATACTAGAAGGGTATCAAGACTCTATAATTTTAGTAGTTTTTCTAGAGTTTCTAATGATGGAGAAGTCTCCAAAGTTCCTCTCTTTAAAGTAGGGATAATGTTCAGTGTCAGAGAACACCAATTGGTTTTCAAAGTTGGTTTTTTTTCCCATAGGTTGTAAAGAATGACCAGCTGAAATTTTAAAAGTACCTGGAAGGTTTACAAT
Source organism: Viscum album (assembly GCA_963277665.1). Classification (NCBI taxonomy): domain Eukaryota; kingdom Viridiplantae; phylum Streptophyta; class Magnoliopsida; order Santalales; family Viscaceae; genus Viscum; species Viscum album. The sequence continues at coordinate 818,803,896 of OY728162.1, forward strand.
CAGATATTAGATCGTAGGTATTTATGCTAATGTTTTTGACCTATAAAGAGACAGTGGACATGGATATTATGGAAGAAATGAATATGGAAGGAAAGGTTAGATATTCATCCCCTTATCTTCCACCTAGTGGTAGCTTCAGTGGAATGCCATAGAAGAAGAAGAAGGGGAAAAATAATTTCAAGAGTGGTGGATGTGGTTCCCGGAAGCATGCCTCTTCGACACCTCCAGTTACAACTAGTGGTGTGGCTATGCCTTTCTATCAGTGCGACAAGGTTGGAAACACATGATGTTCTTTTTAGTTCACAGGAAAATATGTGATATAGTTGTGGATGTTATAGAAATCTATAGAATTTATATCACACTATGTCTACACATTAAATTGGCTAGGGATCGTCGGCTCTAGAGGTTACTGTGGTGTATTAATATGCTTCAAAGACACAGGGCTCCATCCATAGGCCTTAGGAGTGAAGCACCTTCACGCAGTAGACGAGTTTTTGACTGAGGTAGATATGAGACTAGCGATAGTGAGAGGTACCATATATTGGTTCCAAGCATAGTGAAAGTGTGTGGTGGTGGGTGATATTTTAAAATTTATTTTAGTAGTTGTTTCCTAAAACTATTAGTGAGGATCTTGCATGTCAAATTTATAATTAATTTATCTAATATATGAAGAAATAAATACATGGGCATATGAAATTTATACATTTATGAATGTTGATCATCTGTAAATTCCCTTTCGGATTTACTTCATTGTGTATTGAAGGATGAAGGATAGAATCCCTTAAGAAGGGATCCACACGCTCTCTAATGATCTCTGAACAACACAACTCGATCTCCGGGTGCTAGCACAGTGAATCAAATGTCTTACATTGTTTGTTCTTTAATTCTTATTCATTAGTCTTGAAGAAATATATATTTCATTTCTTGTTCTTAGGAGAGAGAGAGATAAAGAGTATTCGTGAGAGAATTAATTATGCACAACAATTATCTATTATCAATATTTTATGAAATATACAATAGAAATAACCATCTATTTATAAAATTTGTGTTTAGGGTAAAATATTATTTAATTTCATGTCAGCCATTAAATATAACATAAAAAATTCAATAAACCCCATGACAAATAATAATAATAATAATATTTTATGGATCAACAAATTTCACAAATTGATAAATAATATTTTCCACCTTGTAAATAATTATTTTATCACCAGACACAATCTTGGTATGTTTAAACTTATCACTATTTATTGAATACTCGGATAAATATTGTATTCATAAATAAATATTTCATTCACATACAAGTGAATAAATAGTTATTAAATATGAAATAAAAATAAACAAATATTTTTTTTCACATATGAATTATTAAATATTAATTTAATTTATGCGATCAATATAACATGAATAAAATTATTCCTCAGCCTTTAGTATAATATTTATTCCATTAATTAAATAAAAATATAATTTAATCAAGATAAATAGAAACATTTAGTGTGTGATCCTGTAGGATTATTTCTAATTGGTATTTGGTGGGCTTGCCTAATGTCCAATGTTACTATCTAGCAATAGGTCATGGAACCCAAAAGATAGAACATAATGTCAAAATGATGATAACCACATATGAATGCTAACTATGTAATATAATCCCTTTTTTATAATATATCATCAAGAAGGTTGTACGTGAGTGTCATCAACCTATTTTCTCGATACATCATTCATTATCTATCTAAAATACACATCATTAAACCATGGACATTGACTTTAGGCGATGGTTGTATTCCAATAAAAGGGATGAGATATCAACTCCCATAAAGATAGAAGGGAAAAATCCTTCCTTTATATATCCATTAATTACATGTCAATCTTGACATATCCAACATACCCTACTCCCCACTAACACATGGCATGATTTTTTTAGTAATTCTATGTGCGTGATTCGTGACATGCATCAATGATAATCTTAAAGTATAAGGACCATTACACATGCTCCTAGATTGTAATATACGATGATACCAAAATAGGCTGAATTCATACTGGAAGGTCTGTTCTTATAATCACCCATCGTAGTGATTACCAAGTGTGAACCTTTTGAAAAAAATCCTAATCATATTATGTGTACTCACACCTAACTATCTAAATACTATGTGTAACGACCCTAAATTTTGAATATAATATGTTTTCTAATTTTGTGTGTTAATTTATTTTATACTCAATAAAACTATATTCCTTTATTAATGAAGTGAGTATAATTAAAATTAGACTGTTGGGTTTTGACTATTATTTGACCGTTGGTTAATATGACCATTGGAAACTATATTCTTAACGTTATGATTATTGTTCATAAATACAAATGATCATGCTTAATTAATACAAAAAGAAGAGTCAATGGCCTCATCCAGTAGACTCGGGCTGTACAAATCCCATATGTCGGAGCTTGGGAAGGAGGTAACATTACTGGTCTTTGCTTTGGACTAATCCCAAGATGAGCTTTAACATATTAAACTTGAACGTAATCACCTTTTGGAGAAGTTCAAGCTGATAGAAGTCACCACTCGAGCAATATTGTCTAAGACACCCCAAGATTCCATCACCATTACACACCATACTCTTATGTCCTATTCAAGTGTTATAATGGGCTATGTAACGAGGCCCCAGTTACTTTGTGTAATCCTTGTGTATAAATAAAATTTTTATTTCTTATTATGGTAAATTTTTTGAATTTAAAATGTCAAAATAAATATAGGATGAATTTATAGAAGTTCCATATTGTTGATGAATATTGAAAAATGGTATTTTAAAATATTTTTTTATAGTAAATAATTAGTAATTTGAAATTATTTTCAAAAAATGGTCTTCTACAGTTTTGATCAGTAATAAATTTAGATTCTAATAAGATCAACTTAATTTTGGGTGAATAGTAAATTATGAATAATAATAATACCCTTATGAATAGTAATGTGACTAATGGAATAGTAACATCACTTAATAAAGTGTAAATATAATTTAGGCATCTTGATTGGTAATGTGATATAATAGCATAAGTAAATAACAGTTTCAGTAATTATTAGTTAAGTATTAATATTTTTTCGGGTAAATAGTTTTTTTACATAAAAATTAAATATCTTATAATAAGAAAATAATTTTCATAAAATGGATTTTATTTTTGAATTCATAGCATCAATATTATGACAGGGTAAATTTATGAGATTTTTATAATTTTTTTTATTTTTCAGTGAATAGTAAAAATACAGTTTTATGTTTCAGTGTGATTAATGACATCATTAATGATGTAATAATGATGTAATAATTCTGATCTACTTGTGTACAGTAAAATATGTTATAAGGTGTCCCAAGTGGCCAATACCATGGGATAATACCATGGTTTTTCAAATACCACTAATGAGGTGTCCCATGGAAATTAATAAATATTTCTTCACTTTTACTATAAATACCGACCCATTCCATCATTAATTTTATTAAAAATTCCTCCTCAATTAAGATATGGAATTTTCAACTCCCAAGGAGTCCTCCCAAGATTCCCTCAAGCCCACCAAGGTCCCAACATTTGATTTATTTATGTTACTCTTAAAGGTAAGGGAACCTTTCACCCTCCTTTTTAGTCAACACTTGTTTTATGCTATGTTCTTGAATTTCCATTTTCATTTGTTAGGGTATGATATTATGTATCCCTATTATAGTCCTTTTTTATGTCCATATTATGAGATTCAATTTTTTATCTCATCAACTTATATTCTGAATTTCTATGTGACAACATTAGGCTACCAGATTTTTGTAAAAGAAATCACATCTTTTTTTTTTCATGTTTCCTTTTCAGGTGGTATGTCATTAAAATATCCATAACATGATCTTATTTACATTGTATTATATCACTATACTACATTATTAGTTAATTATGAGTGGGTGACCCTAGTCCCCTCTCTTTTTATTGTTTTCTAAAACCATGTTGCATAGCCGTTATGTTGGAGAACTTTCCTCTCACAATCTATCTTTTTATCAAGATATTATCATATTTTATTTATGTGAATACCCAAACCTATTTCATTTCCAGGGTTATTCAAAAATATATAAAAATTATAAATTTTATTCAAGAATTAAATACATAAAACCCTCATCCCCTTTCCATGGGTTATAAATGACCTAATGATCTTGTTCTTAAGTACTTATTAAAACGGCACGATTTTGATATCAAACCCATTTCATTTATTCTATTTGGTTATTTATGAAATGTTTGATTATGATAAATATGGATCACATGAAAATAAAAATATATTATGTGTTTTCCTGATACCACTCTAATTCATTGGTTAAATAATTAATCTCTAGATATGACAAGTTTTACGATGCCTTGGTGAATAACCTTGGTGATTTTCATGACACATTGGGGATGAAACTTGGTGATATGATTATGAATTTATAAATTAAATGTTTTAACAACATTTTAAAGTTATGTATCATGTAATTATTATTATTATATGCCTCTTTATACCCATTTTCTTATTGATATCTCTAAAGTTCACATGTAAACTCTTTCACTTGTTTTCCTTACTGGGATTTCTGCTCACCCATTCCTTTGATATATGTCTCCAGGTTATGTAATGTAGTAATTATACATAGGATGAAATTTTCAAAAATATTTTCAAGGGGATTACAATTATTTTTTATGTTTTCATGTATTATGTACCTTTTTTATAAAGAACTATACTTTAAAGATCTTCTATTTTTAAAATAAAATGAAAAGTTATGTAATAAAAAGGTGGGATTCCATAGTTAGTATGAAAGGATAGTTTAGTTATTTGCATAAATTAGGCTATGAAAGATTTAGGAATAAACCTATATATATGTTTAAATATAATAAAACTTCCTAATATTTTCGTTAAATTTTAAGTAATTGGTTTCAGAACAAATAAATATATGTCTGGATACAAACAAGTCAATGTGGCTCTGGAACAGATGTACATAGGAGTGAAAAATCTGACAAGGTGTTTCGGTCTTGACCCAGGGTATCCTAGTACATGAAAAATGGCCTTGCTTCACTCATGATTTGAAACTCTTGGGGGTTATGTTTGGTTAATCACAAGCTTTTTATAAATCATTAGGAAGGATTTATAGATAAATGTAATTGTTGTTAAAGAATAATCTTTTTAAGAATAATGTTTTAAGACATAAAAGTCCTTTATAGTTAACAGATTTGTAAAATAAGTAAGATTCTTAATAAGGTTTTATTCTTTTAGAAAATAGAGGGTAATTGGAGGAACCTTTCAAATGGTTACAACAATGGACCATGTGCTGACTACCCTCCGATGGAAGCCAGAATGGAAACATTCATGAGAATGATGAACCAACTAACTCAAGTTATGGGAAATATCATTAATCAAGCTGATAGACCAATTTCACTGCTAAGAGAACAAAATTATGTTGAGTCATTTATACCTCAACGACCACCAACATTTAGTGGATCTACCGACCCATTGATTTCTGAATACTGGATCAGCTCTATCGAGAAGATATTTTCTGTGCTCCACTATTTAGAATAAGAGAAGGTCACCCTTGCAGTTTATAGCTTAGAGGGAGAAGATGATAAATGGAGGGAACTGATTAAAAACACGAGGCCAAGAGTAGAGGTTGAAGCTATGGAGTGGGAAGAGTTCAGAGGGATATTATTCAATAAGTATTTCTCTCAGTATATAAGAACACAAATGGATAAGGAGTTTCTCAAGCTGAAGTAGAAGGAGAATGAATCAATTGGAAGCCATGAGATGAACTTCATATGATTTTTCTATTACACCTCAATCATTGTCATGGATTCAAATAGGAAGGTTGATAGATTCTTTGGTGGACTAAGACCTCATTTTTGGAAGAATCTAGACAACGAAGACTATGATAGCTATGAGGATATCTTGAAGAGTGATATGAAAGTTGAAATGGAGATCAGTGAGATGCAATGGTCTCATAAATCCATTGACAAGAAGATATTTATAATGCCAAAATTAGGGAGGAGATTTTATTAGGGAAGAGGAGGAAATAATGTGCAAGGTACTATGTGTAATAAGTGCAGAAAGAAGAATTTGGGGGACTGCCTTCTCGGGGGAAGGAAGTGATATAAGTGTGGAAGAGATGGCCATATCGCATGGAATTATCTTAGTGAGGTGAAGCCTCAACTTCCCAACACTAAAAACAAAGGGAAGATGGTGAAGGCCCTACCTGAAGTACAATTCTATAATGGTGGACAACTTGGTAACTTTTCCAATCACTGTACAAAATCCGAGGGTAGTGGAGGGGAATCACAATCAACCTCAACAAAGGACATGGGAACAAGGTCATTCTTTTTCTATCACTACAGATGAAATTGAATCATCAAATGATGTGGTGACAGGTACTCTTATTGTTCTCTCAAATCTATCAAGTACTTTGTTTGAATCTAGTTCTACAAATTCCTTTATTTCCTCCAAGTATGAAAAGAATTTTGAATAAACCCTTAAATTTCTATAAGTAGAGTTATTGGTCAATAATCTTGGTGGTATTATCCAAGTATCTTCAGTGTTTAGAAACTCTATTATTTACATTAGTGAGAAAAATCTTATCTCAAATATAGTAGTTATTCCCATGCTGGAATTTAAAATTATACTAGGGATGGACTGACTCTCAAATTATAATGCTACGGTGAAATGGAGAATCACAGAAATATCATTAGTCTTTAATGGAAAAGCTATGGTTATCTTCCAAGGAGAGATATATCAACCTCATATTTGTCTAGAAGAACCTCTTATATACTTCTTTACAGAGTTTATTGGTGAATAAAAATAAACAAATGAGAGTATAAGGATAGAAAATGTCCCCACCATCCAGGAATACATTGATGTATTTCTTGAGGAGTTACCCATACCTCCCCCAAAAATAGAGGTAGTGTTCTCCATTGAACTCATACCTGGATCTCATTCGACATCAAAGACACCATATAGGATAGAAAATGTGGGGCTGGAGAAATTAAAGAAACAACTCCAAGATATTTTAGAGAAGTGGTTTATCTAACCTAGTGTGTCTCCATGGAGAGCACCTATTATCTTTGTGAAGAAGAAGGATTGATCAATGTGGTTATTAATTGATTATAGAGAACTAAATAGGACCACATTGAAGAACAAATTCACTCTTCCATGAATCGATGACTTATTTGACCAAATTTGTGGGGATCAATTCCTTTCTAAGATTGATCTTCGATCTTGTTGTCATCAATTGAGGGTAAAGAAAGAAGATATTTCAAAACCCGCCTTTTGATCAAGATATGGTCATTATGAGTTTACTGTTATTCACTTTGGCTTGACTAATGATCCTGGTATTTTTATGGATTTTATGAATAGAGTCTTTAAGGACTACCTTGATAACTTTGTTGTAGTTTTTACTGATGATATTCTAATATATTCCAAAATTCACAATGATCATGAGGATCTTCTAAGGGTTATTTTTCAAACTGTACGAAAGGAGATGGTTTTTGGAATGGTCATAAAATGTGAATTTTGGTTACAACAGGTTTTTTTATTGGGGCACTTGTAACCAATGCAGGAATAACATTTGAACCTCCAAAGACAATGTTTGTAGAGGAGTGGCCTCATCCTACAATAATAACTAATATTCATAGTTTCTTTGGATTAGTGTGATATTATAGGTGGTTTGTGAATTTTTTTTCAAATATTTCTGATCCATTAACTAAAATAACTCGAAAAGGGGTCAAGATCATCTGGACAAAGCAGTGTGAGGAAATTTTCCAAGACCTGAAGAAGAGATTGGTTAATGTACCCATGTTAACTCTGCTATATAGTAGATAAGGATTCATTATTTTTAGTGATGCATCTATAAAAGGTTTTGGGTGAGTCCTCATGAAAAATTATGAAGTTGTTTCTTATACATCTCAAAAGTTGAAGACTCATGATCATAACTATACTATGCATGATCTTGATCTAGCTACGGTTATTTTTGACTTGAAGATATGGAGGCAATATATTTATGGGGAGAAATGTGATATATACACAGACAGTCAATGTTTAATGTATATTTTCACACAAAATTAATTGAACATGATATAGAGGATATGGTTGGATCTTCTTAAATACAATGATTATTCAATTCATTTTCATCCTAGAAGAGAAAACAAATTCGCTAATGCATTATGTAGAAAAGACTCAGTTGTTCTCTCCATGATGAGGATTCAAAGAGATCCCTTGATCCAAGACCTAGTGAAAATAGACATGGAAATTATAAGGGAAGGGACATCATCAAATATATCCCAAATGATTTCTCAATCGACATTACTAGATAAGATAAAGAAGGATAAAAAAGAATATCATTTGTTACAGAAGAAGTCTGAGGTTGTGAAGGATGGGAAGTTTCATGAGTTCAATATCGATCAAGAAGGTGTACTGAAATTTTGTACAAGACTATGTGTTCCATATATTCTGGAAATAAAGAAGGAGATGATGGATGAAGCTCATAGCTCTACTTTATCTGTACATCTAGTAAGCATGAAAATTTATTGGGACCTTTGTGATCATTTTTGGTGGGATAATATGAAAAGAAAGATTGCTGAATACACTACAAGGTTCCTGGTATGTCCACAAGTGAAGGCAAAGCGGCAAATTCTTAAAGGGGTATTACAACCACTACCCATACTAGCATGGAAGTCGGATAATATCACTATAGAATTTTTCACTAGTCTCATAAGAACATCTAAAGGAAACAATGCGATATGGGTTATTGTGGATCATCTCACCAGGAATGGCCATTTTATCTCTATTCAGGATGATTTATCTCTTGATCAACTTATCGGGATTTACATGAAGGAAGTGTTAAGGATTCATGGAGTTCCAATTTATATCATATCTGATTGTGATAAAAGGTTCACATCAAAATTATGGAGAAGTCTTGAATATGCTATCAGTACCGAATTGAATTTTAGTATGGCCTATCACACCGAAACTGATGGCCAATATGAAAGGACTATTCAAACACTCGAGGACATGCTGGGAACATGCTCAATGGAATTTAAGGGTGGATGGGATAAAAATATCCCATTAGTTGATTTCTGTTACAATAGTAGTTTCCATTCAAGAATTCAAATGGAACACTATGAAGATCATTGTGGGAAGTGATGTAGAACTCTTACTTGTTAGGATGAAGCTGCTGAGAGAAATATTCTTGGGTCTGATCTTGTGCAAGAGATGATTGAAAAGGCTCAAACCATCCTGCAACACATTAAGGTTTATCAGAGTTGGAAAAAGAGATTTTCTGACAACCATCGAAGGGACTTGGAGTTTTGTGTTGGTGACAAAGTATTTCTTCTAATTTCACCTTGCAAGAGAGTCATGAGGTTTGGAAAGAAAGGGATGCTCATCCCAAGGTACATTGTCCCCTATGATATCCTTGATCGTGTAGGAGTAGTGGCCTATCAGCTTCCACTTCCTCCAAATATAGAACAAGTTCATGATGTCTTCTACGTATCCCTCTTGAGGAAGTACATAAATGGACCTTAACATGTACTAAATCCATACATCGTAAAACTGGAACCTGAAATCTCTTATGAGGAGTAGTCGGTGGAGATATTGGATCGTAGAGATGAGGTTCTATGAAAAAATACTACCTTCCTTGTTAAGGTGTTGTGGAGGAACCAAAAGTGTGATGAAGCCACGTGGGAACCCGAGGAGTCTATGAGGTATAAGTACCCACACATTTTCTCTTCATAGAGTACAATTTTAAATTCAGGGTATGAAATTTATTAATGGGGGAAGAATGGAACGACCCAAACTTTTGAATAATATTTGTTTCCTGATTTTTTGTGTTATTTTGTTTTGTAGTCAACAAAACAATATCATTTTATTAATGAAGTGAGTATAGTTAAAGTGAGACTATTGGGTTTTGACTGTTATATGACCAGTTGAAACTACACTCTTAACGTTATTAGTACTATTTATTAATAAAAATTATCATGGTTAATTAATATAAAAAGACGAGTCAATGGCTTCATCCAGTAGACTCAGGCCATGTGTAGCCCATCTATCAGAGCTTGGGAAGGAGGTAGCATCACCAAGATTTTCTCTAGATCAAGCCAAAGAATAGCTTCATCATATTAATCTTGAACATAATTTCCTTCGAGAGAAGTTCAAGTTGATAGAAATCACCACTCGAGAAATGTTGTCTGAGCCGCCCCAAGATTCTCTAACCATTTCATACCTTACTCTTAGGTCCTATGTAGGTTTTATAAGGGGCTATGTAATGAGGCCTTAGTTTCTTTTTGTAATACTTGTATATAAATAAAATTTTTATTTATTATTATGGTAAAATTTGTGAATATAAAATGTCAAAATAAATATAGGATGAATTTATAGAAGTTCTATATTATTGGGTAATATTGGAAAAAAGGTATTTTAAAATATTTTTTTATACTAAATAATTAATAATATGAAATGATTTTCAAAAAAAGGTCTTCTATAGTTGTGATTAGTAATAAATTTAGATTATAATAAGATTAACTTATTTTTTGGTGAATTGTAAATTATGAATTGTAATATTACCAGTATGAATAGTAATGTGACCAATGGAATAGTAACCCCACTTAAGAAAGTTTAAATATAATTTAGGAATCTTGATTGGTAATGTGATATAATAGCATAAGTAAATAACTATTTCAGTAATTATTAGTTAAGTGTTAGTTTTTTTTGAGTAAATAGTGTTTTTATATAAAAATTAAATATAAAATAATTAAAAAATTATTTTCATAAAATGGAGTTCATTTTTGAATTCAGATCATTAATATTAGGTTAGGGTGAATTTATGATATTTTTATAAAATGTTTTGTTTTTCGATGAATAGTTAAAATACAGTTTTGAGTTTCGGTGTGATTAATGACATCATTAATGATGTAATAGTGGTGTAATAATTATGGTAGAATTTTGTACAATAAAATATGTTATTAGGTTTCCCAAGTGGAAATTAGAATGAGAAAATACCATGGGAGAGCCCATGGTTTTTCAAATACCACTAATGAGCTGTCCCTTGGAAATTAATAAAATATTTCCTCACTTCTGCTCTAAATACCAATCCATTCCTTCATTCCATTCATTTAAAATTCCTCCTCAATTAATCTTTGGACTTTTCACCTCCCAATGAGTCCTCCAAAGGTTCCCTAAAACCCCCCAAGGTCCCAACCTTTGAGTTATTGATGTTACTCTTCAAGGTAAGGGAACCTTTCACCCTCATTTTTAGTAAACACTTCTTTTATGTTATATCATTGAATTTACATTTTCATATGTTGGGGTATGATATTATGTATCCCTATTAATGTTTTTTTATTTAAATAAGATGATATTCCATTTTTTCTCTCATCAACTGATTTTCTGATTTTTTATGTGATGCCGTTAGGCTGCCAAATTTTCGTAAAACAAATCATATCTTTTTTTTTCTCAAGTTTTTATTAAGTGGTATTTCATTAGAATATCCACACCATGATCTTATTTACATTTTAATATTTACCTATAATTTATTATGAGTTATTTAGGAATGAGTGACCCTTCTCACCTCTATTTTTAATGTTTTCTAATACCATGTTGGATTGCCGTTATGCTGCAGAATTTTTGTCTCAAAATCTCACTGTTTTTCTCAAGATATTATCTTATTGTATTTATGTAAATAACCAAAAATATTTCATTTCAAAGGGTATTTTAAAATACATAAAAATTATATATTTTATTCTGTAATTTGAATACATAAAACCGTCATCCCTTTTCCATGGGTTATAAATGACATAATGATCTTATTTTTAAGCACTTCTTAAAACGTCACGATTTTGATATGAAAGCCATTATTTTATTCTCTTTGGGTTATTTATGTAATGTTTGATTATGATAAATGTGGATAAAATGAAAATAAAGTCATATTAAGGGTTCACCCTGATATCCCTCCAATGCATTGGGTAAATAATTAATCACTAGAGATGACAAGTTTTACTATACAATGGTGAATAACCTTGGTATATTTTATGAAACCTTGGGGATGGATCTTGGTGATATGATTATGAATGTATAAATTAAATGTTGTAGCCACATTTTCAAGTTATTTTTCATGTTATTATTATTATTATATTCCTCTTTATCCCCATTTTCTTATTGATATCTCTCAATTTCACATGTAAACTGTTTCACTTGTTTTCCTTATTGGGCCTTCTGCTCACCATTTCCTTTGATGTATGTCTCCAGGTTATGAGAGAGAGTAATTGAACTTATGATGGAATTTTAAAGAAGTTTTTCAATGGTATTAAAATAATTTTAATGTTTTCAGGTATTATATACCTTTTTTCGAAGACATTAATCATTAAAGATCCTCTATTTGTAAAATGAAATGAAAAGTTATGTATTAAAAAGGCGGGATGCCACACTATGTGTCCCATTATATTATGTTATTCTCCAATAGAACTATATTAATAATATTGTCATAGAACATCAAGGTTATCATTATAGTGGGTAACTAATATGAACTTATCAATACAACAAACACTCTAAGAAATTATTACATTAAATCCATGTTGAACAATGAACATTATGTAATATGATGTTTAATTAATATTCAATAAATCAAATATAAATGTAATTAAAGCACAATTGGTTCTTCAAAGGACACTATCTCTAAAAGACTCTCACTTGGACTAGAGCCAAATACTTACGAATTACATTCCAGTAGACCTCACATGATAATCATGTTTCTACTAAGTCAAGGATTTAGTCAAGGGTTCCTACATGTTGTATTCAATTGAAATACTGCTCACTTCAACCTCACCTCTATGAGAAAATCATTCAAGAGGTGATACATTTAATGTATGTGCTTTATCCATTTATGTGACCTTGAATATTTTGTGAGATCCACCGATATATTATTATCATAATAGAGTGTGGTAAGATATTTAATTCTAGGTACCATGCTAATGTTTTGGATGAATGTTTGCATCATATTGCTACCTTATCTTCCTTATAAGATGCAATATACTTGGACTCTACTGTAGAATATGACCCCATATCCTTCTTTGAGCTCTTCCAACTCAGAAAATCCTTATTCAAAGTGAACATGTATCCTGTTAGTGACTACATATCATCTTTTTCTATTTTCAAACTAGTATATGAATATTCTCTAATGACTAGTTCATCATCTCACTACTACAAAACATGCCTCTAAAAGAGCACCCCAACTCGAACAAAAGAATCAACCTATATAATAAAATAATTATTATGTGATTAATACTAAAAATAAATGAATTAAATATAAATATGAAAAAACAAATTAATTCTATGGAAAATGATTTTATTGTGAAAACATCAAGATTAACTTTGTGATTGAGAAGAGGCATCATCATTTCTCTTCCTGCAAAGGACGTGGAGGTAACTTGAATGAAAGTGATAAATGCACCATTGCGTGGGTGAAAATATTTTAAGGAAGAAGCATAAAAGTTGGATAGATCACCCCAATTCAATCAAAATAATACACCTGTATAATAAAACAATTATTATGTGATTAATACTAAAAATAAATGAATTAAACATAAATATGAATCGATAAATTAATTTTATGGAAAATGATTTTACTGTGAAATCATAAAGATTCCATAACACAAAAAAATTAAGTTTCCCAGTTACCCAGGATTCCCTTTTATTTTTTCTCAATCAAGTTTCACATTCACATGTCACTAACACAAGACATTTATACACACAAGTCGTGCCAAACAAAGTACACATAGAGTGAAACTACTTGCATACCCAAACCCCATTTGAAAATATACGCACACCAAATCATTTCACAAACAGGCCTCACACCTATTATATATGTTTATAATTAATTGAAAATGTTTTCTAAAATAAACCTCGGAGGCAACTTAAGGATTTACATAAAAAACACACCCAAGTTCACATGAATATGATACTTTTAAAATCAAAAACACCACATAACCACATCGAACATAATTTTCAAAACTTATATAATTTAATAACTCTATTAACTATATTAAAAAACACTTACAATTAACAAAACTAGAGTTTACACCATTTCACAACCAATTACATAGAAAGTAAATTTTTTTAAAAATTTATACACAACCTGAAATTATTTTCAAAACATGTCTTATATACTTTAAAACAATTTACAATTCAGATTAAAAATAGTACAAAATGTTCAACATAGAAAATTAGGTATATTTATTTCAATAAATTACTTCCAAACTTGTTTGCATTTATGTGCCTTTGAAAACATGATTTTCAATTTTCAAAAAACCCAAAAAACCCTTCCACGGAACACTACACTAAAACACACACACACAACATATCCATTTTCCATTACAAAACCCAAACCCAACACAAATCATGCCAAACCCTTCAAAAACACATTTTTCATCACTCACACCATTTAATAAACCATTTCAACATCCCAAATTTTATTTCTAAAACAAATTATTCATTTTTTAAACACTTCACTTCTCATACTCAAAAGTACAGAATAAGGATAACATGCCCAAAATGATCCATTTCCCATCAAAAATAATTTTTCAACACACGCGCACCATAAGATCCCAAAAAACACATTTCACACTACTCAAACAATTAATTGAACACTGACACTGATTTGTCACAACAATTACTATATAAAAACATAACAATTTATCTTTAGAAAATTTATTTTCAACACAAATTCATGTCAGAGCATTTAAAAAACATGTTCACACCACCAAAATAAACTACCGAGCATAGAAATATTAACCAATCGAGGAAATTAAATTATCTAAAATTGTTAGGGCATGTAACTACCTACCTAGGGTGGAGAAATTTCTAGAAAGTGATGTGAAACACCATCCACATCACAACTAGAATCAAAAACCAAATGTCGGATGAGATGTTCATGGAATTGGAGCATCGAAACCAATCGAGTGGTGTGATTCGAGCATCGATTCACTGAGGAGGAGCACCGACAGTGGGTGGATTATATAGAAATCTCATGATATCGCGACAAGTTCACAAATGGATAGGTTTTTTAAAATAGACAGGGACCCTTTTATTAGCGCTTACAAATAAGTGCCGATAAATATCTCTTTCTCTCAATGATTTTTACTTAAGTGCTGATAAAATTACTCTTTATCGGAGTTTTCTTAGCGCTGATAACGGTAGGTATTTATTAGCGCTAAAAACACACTGATAAATCAATCTTTATCAGTGCTAAAACATTAGTGTTGGTAAATGTTAATTTTATCAGTGTGTTGGTTAGCACTGATAAATCCTTATCTTTATCATCACGAATAAAGTGATGATAAAGATGATTTTATCAGCACTTATTTCTTAAGCGTTGATAAAAGATTTATTATTATAATTATAAATAAAAAATTTTAAATTCTTATATATAAATTATAAATATATATAAATATAAATATAGTAAATATATTCTTTTTTAAATATATTTATTATAATTTTATAATTATTTTATTATAATTATTGAAATATTTTTAAAAAATATTAAGATAATTATATATATAATTATATAATTATACATATATAAATTTAGTAAATATATATAAATATAAATATAACAATTATATACATTATTTAAGTTATTTTATTATAAATTTAATAATTATTTATATATATATATATATATATATTTATAAATATATAAATACTTTTAAAAAATATTTATTTATTTATAATTATAAATATATAATTTTATAAATATTGTAAATGTACATTTATAAATATATTTATTTATAAATATTTTTTAAAAAATATTTTTTTAACATTATTAATGAATATATCGTTTTAAGTGCATGAATCTATGTTAAAATTGACTAGAATTGAATAAACTAAGAATACGTACACATTAACAATATTGAAAAAATGGATAAGTTTGGTGTCTAGGTATTGTATATAAAAATTCAATAATTACGTATATGCAAAATCAATATAACACACATTTGATCTATGCTAAATTGAAAAATCAAAAAACATTCAATTATTTGTCGAGTACTATGAAATTATAGTCAATATTTTTAGTTCATATTAATTTTTAATTATAAACCATTATTCAAAAAACATATGACTATTTAATGTAACGAACATAAATATTTTTTAATATATAAATCATATTTATATAAATTAATATATATATATTTAATATATACATTTTAATAACATTAATTATCATAATTATCTAATTAATAAAATGTTTAATAATTAATAATGAATAATCAATCTATTAATTTATATCAGTAATTATTTAATTAATAAGAGTTTTAATATTTATTTTAATAAACACATATTTTATTTTTAATTTGTTTAATTATTTAATTATATATATATAAATATTAAGTAGCAGTAAAAATAAAGTGCTAATAAAGGATACCCTTTATCAGTGCTAAAATTAAAGCGCTAATGAAGGATAATATGTATCACTGCTAAAATTAAAGAAGTGATAAAGGATATCATTTATTAGTGCTATAAATAAAGCATAGATAAAGGTTTCCTTTATCAACGCTAAAAAAGACACGCTAATAAAAGGCAAAATTTATCAGCACTTTATTTAGTGATGATAAATATTCCATTTATCAACATTTTTTTATAACACTGATAAATACCAATACTCTTAAAGTCATATTTTGTAGTAGTGTCTCCCCATAGACTAGGAAAATATCCTTAGTATCCCTAAGATACTTACAGAATGTATTGACTACCATCCAATGTCAGTCACTTGGATTAGTCTGATACCTTCCTACTGTAATCAATGCATAGGTAACATCTAGCCTAGCACATATCATTAAATACGTGAATGAAAAAATCAATTATGTGTATAGAATCTTTACTATTCCGTTTCTTTCCCCATGTGTTTGGGGACACATTTTCTTAGAAATATGAATGGCATGTGATGCTGGAAACAACCCCCTATTGGATTATTCTATTCAGAATCTCTTTAGTATCTTTTCAATGTATGTACTTTGACTTAGGTTGAGAAACATATTGGATCTATCACCATGAATCTTGATCTTATGAATATATGTTGTCTCACCCAAATTCCATCACAAAGAATCATTTATCTAGACATTCCTTAACCAACTATAAGACTGGTATTTCATTTCCTATGAGTAATATGTCATCAAAATATACTATTAAGAAAGAGACTACACTTCCACTAAACCATTTATCGACACACAACTCTCATTCATTCATTATGAAACCAAATTCTATGGTGGTCTCGTTAAAATGAATGTTCCATGGCCTGGATTCTTACCTTAATCCATAAGTGGATCTTTGTAACTTTCATACCTTGTTGGAATCCTTTAGAGTCACAAACCCTTCGGGTTATATCATATAGAAATCTTCTTGAAGGTTCCCACTGAGGATGGTTGGTTTGAAATCCATTCTCTAAATCTTATAATCATGGATGGGCATAATGGAAAGCATAATTCTGATGGACTTCATCATTGCAACTGGTGAAAATGTTCTTTCATAGTCAATGCCTTGATGCTGTTTAAACCTTTTTATAACAAGTGGAACCTTATATGTATATAATTATCCTTCCATATAAGGAATCTTATTGAAAAACCATTTGTAACCAATGGTATTTACATCTACTAGAGGGTATACCAAAATATAGACTTGGTTTTGGTGTATAGAATCCATTTTAGATTTGAGGGTTTCTTTCCACTTGGAAACATCTATGACACTTACTACTTCCTTATAGGTTAAGAGATCATTATTATCAACTAATAATGATTCACTATCCTTGGTGACTAGAAAAACATAATTTTATAGTTCTTTAACCACTCTTATACTCATATATAGTACTTGTGTCTCTTTGTGCCTTGAGCCTCAACTTCATCGAAGTCTATCTCACTCCCACTATCTATTTTAAGGAGGTACTCTCTCCTATGGAATTTGGTGTGTATTTTTACTATAAATTTTTTCATGATAGGTCGTATTGGTAATATAACTTTATTTACTTAGGGTATCCTTTAAAGGTACACCATCTACCTCAAGGTGAAAGTTTGTTACCCGAAGAGGACTTAATAATGCCTCCAATTCCCCACATGTTTAAATTTGATGACATGGTATTCTTTCCACTCCCAAATTCATATGTAATAACATTTATATATTTAGTTGGTACTTGGTTTGGTATATGTTTGGATGTTTGTAATGAGTATCCCCAAAAGCACAATGGAATACTCACATGACTCATCATTGATGTCACTATGTCCAATAAGGTGTGGTTCCTAATTTATCTTACACCATCCCACTCATGTGTTTAAGGAGGAGTGAGTTAGGATATTATCCCAAAGTACCATAAGTAATCAATTATGTCTTTATTAAGATATTCTCTACCATAATCTGAGTAGAGTTTCTTAATTTTCTTACTAATCTGGTTCTCAACTTCATTCATATATTCCTTGAATTTATTGAAATATTCTGAATTATAACTCATTAAGTATACATATCCATATATACTAAAATCATAAATAAAAGTTATGAAGTTTGAGAACCCTCCCCTTTCTTCAACTAGAATTGGATCACACACATCGATATAAACTAATTCAAGAATCTTTTTATTCCATTCACCTTTCCCTCTAAATGGGGATTTGGTCATTTTCCATTATAAATATTCATGACATACACCAATTGGTTTTAGTTAAAAATAATCTAAATATCCAAATTGATGTAATTTATTTAAGTTATTTTCATTTACATAACCTATTCGGTGATTCTAAATTTGGGTGTGGTATGATTCATGTGATGTGACTTCATTATCGATTTCCATTACTTGGTTTGTGTAATACAACATATAAAGATCATTATTTAAATGTTCCTTAGCATAAAAAATTATATATTTATAAAATAAGAATAATTTATTCCCAAATTTTAATATAAATCCATCAATATCAATTTTGGATATAGAAATTATGTTATTGGTAATAGATGGAACATAATAAAAACCTTTCTAAACCAAGATCATTTTGGTCATCAACGTGAGGTGGTAGTTCTCGATAGCTACAAAATCAAGTTTAACTCTATTGGATGATCATAGATCTACCTCCCCTTGTTCAATATTTCAGAATCAACATGGTTCATTTATTAGAATAAAAATGTAGTCACCATAAGCTGAATCTAATACCCAATTTTTAGAAACAAATAAATTGCACTTGATAACAAACACACCTGAAGCTTCCCCTTTTTTCTTTGGATGGATATAGTTTTTATTCTAATGGAACTAATTTCCACTTGAAAAATAGATAGAATCACTTTCCCTTGATTTCCCATTAATCATCATCTTCTTGGAAGGTTATAAATAATCTTTGGGCTTAAAGCTCTTCACATTCCATTTAGATTTGTTCACCATATGGACAACAGGCTTTTCATTTTTTATATCCTTATCTATTTGGTGAAGAATAATTTAAAGATCTGGCAGATACTTATCAATGTTGTTCATATTAAAATTAATAATAATTATTTATAAGCTCTGAGGGAGTGATTCTAGAATGATATTAGTGCATAGTTCTTCTGGGAGTTTAAACCCTATAACCTCTAATCGCTCAATGTCACCAATGAGCATGACTACATGAGGCCAAGATGGGGCACCATATCCAAGATTTCTCTAGGGAACCTCAGATATCTCAAACATTTCCTATATATATCTCTCTTGGTAAAGACCATAGAGATGATTAATCATTATATACACATCTGTGTCTTCATGCGACTTCATGAGTTCACTAGACATAAAATATTGTATCAAACATTGAACGTCAATCGTGTTGTTCATATTTTTCTCACAGACTAATAAATCTTCATCAATCACCTCCTTAGCAAGTGGATTAGGGAATAAGGATTCTAGAATTTAAGATTTCCATTCATGGTGTAGCACAACCCAATGGCATCTATACCATTTATGGATGTTACTGCTAGTTAGGAGGTTTCCTTTATCGTATATTGATCGTAGGGTTAATGTGGATGATGAGATTTCCATTTTATTATACAATTAAAATATCATATTATTAGTCTTTTATTGATTACTTTTTGGGTGATTTATAATAAAATAAATTATTTTATTAAATCTCCCACTATTTTATAAAGTTTCAATAGCCCTCACCATTGAACTTAGAATGTATAGTTTCTTTTATATTCTATAGTCAAGGATCCATATTACCCTTAATATAAACCCATCAAGGGTTGGTCAAGCTACTTGAAGGTATTTAGGTTGATATGTATTTTCCTACTACTGGATTGTATCTCCTTGATCCATTTAGTGGACTCCCCTATCCTGAAATCCTGACTTGGATTTCCTCAACACATGCCTCCAAATTACACCAAGTCTAAGAACGGCTTTTCATATTGATGTAAAATGGTTAGGCCAACCCAAAACCTATAGAAGAACTCCCCTTATAAAAGTAATTGTCCCAGAAAGGGTTGTTCAAAAAATTAATTCTATTAAGTTTCATTCCCAATCAAGTAATGGAAGGCCAAGTCTAACTTAATATTTAATTGTAGGATTTTAATTTATTATGCATAAATTTTATCTTGTTTCATCTTTTACATATATTTTTTATATAAATTGGATATTTCTTAATTCATTAACCATTTTGGATAAAACATTTACACATAATTCAATTATTTAATTCCTGTATTTTAACATTAATTCGCTTATTTATGCCATTTTGTCCTTGCATCAATATAATAAATAATTTCGTAGACAAAAATAAATAAATAACTAAATGAATCATTCTTGATATATATCTAATGGTTGATTTAATGAGTTGAAATTAAATAAAACTTTGACATAGGATAAACAACTCTTATTCCATGTTTTGGCATGAGTTATAACAATCCACCTTTCCACCTATGTATCACCTGAGTTGGCATCATAATGGTCTCATCTGGAACCACCTCTACTTGCATTGGGATACTCAATTAATTACATGTATTTTTGACTCACATGCAGGTGACAGTAACTAAAGGATTAGTTAAAAGGGTATTACATAAATATTTTTAGACACACATATAATAAGGGAGGGAGGGATGAATCCTAGGCTATCATATTTAATTTAATAATAAATAATTCCAAACCCATGTAATTAAATTAAAACATCCAATGCATGCACAGGTCTTGGTCAAGCTTATGATTGATCATACATGCAATGAATACACAAAATTAATGGGATAACATTTATTTCATCATTTTTTATTTATTATTAAGATTAATTAACTTTCATTAATTAATTTCCTTTTATAGTAATGATAAAATGAACTTAATTGAAGATACCCATCATTTATGGAATTCATGGAAAATAAATGGTAGAACCAATAATTAAATATTTATTACAATAAATTAATTGAGCATTTAAAATTACAAAAAACATTATTAAATTTTCAAACACACAATGGGGTTCCAATCAACAAAATATGGGTTTAATGCTGCAATTTTCAATTCAATGCAACTTTTAATTATTTACATTAATGGGAGACTACATGGTTTGTATATATAGCTACATGCCATGTATTTTAGATGCTGTGTATCTAGTGTACATGCCTGGGTCTATGGTGTGTACCTCGGTCGGACCTCACGAATCGTACAGACCAGATACATGCCATTTATTCCACTTCCCATGTTTTTGGGATGGACACCTGGTTCTTCGATGCGTTTCATGGTGGACTACATGGTGTGTGAAATCCAGATACATGCCATATATCTCTTTGAGTCGTGAGTCCTTTTTTTCTTGCAGAGTCAGTCGATGTGTTCTTCAGATATAAGAATTGATGAACTATATATTGTGTACACCGTATACATGTCATGTAAATAAAAAATTCTCTTATTTTTTAGTCTCATGAAATTTTCACAATGTATAATAGAACCAAAGATTTCACGATTTACACCTCTATCCCATGTAGACTATATATCGTGTACACTGATATATGCTGGGTAATCTAGAAAACCATGATCCACCATGTCCAGTAAACACATGGAATAAAACCTATGTAATTATTGTGTGGTGTGTCGTATATTCCTTATTGCATCCTGATGTAATGCACTAGGGTTCACGATGTATACCTCTGAGTAGACACTATGTAACCCTGTCTTTCAAGAAAATAATATAGTAGTTTCTGATTGAATCTCTGATCATTCTTTAACAATTTTTAGACCTTTAAGAAAATTAAATACTAAATGAATATGATTAATATGTTGAATCGTGTTAATTCAAATCAGATTATAGAAAGAATAATATGAAATGAAATTATAACCATAATTTTGTATAGATAAACAATCAAATAAATAATTATAAATTTAAACGTGACCGATATCATACCACTTGTTGGTTCTGGATGTAGCAGAAGCGTACAGTGGGGGTTGATATGTTTAAATTTATTTTAATAATCATTACCTGAAATCCATAGAAAAGATATTGCACATCAAATTTATAATTAATTTATTTAATATATATAGAAATTAATACCTAGTCTTAGGAACTCAATTCATTAATGAATGATGATCTTCTAAAAAACCCCTTTTAGATTGAGTTCATTTCACTATGAGGATCTAAGGAAAGAATCCCTATAGCGGTGATCCACATGTGCTCTAATGATCTTTGAGAAATACCACTCGATCTTCGGGTTCTAACACGATGAATTGAATGTCTTCTATTGTTCATTCTTGATCTCTCATTATTAGTTCTTGAAGAAATATATCTTTCACTTCTTGTTCTTGAGAGGGAGAGATAAGGAGGATTTGAGAGAGAATTCATTATGCTCAACAATTCTCTATTCTCAATTTTGGATGCAATACACAATATACATAAATGCCTATTTATATAGTTTGGGTATACATTAAAATATTATTCAATTTCATGATGGAAATTACATAACATTTAAAACCATTAATAAACTCAATGCCACATAATAATAATAATATATTATTATTTTGTGGTGTTCCAACTTAAAAGAATTGATAAATAATATTTATCAACTTGTAAATAATTATTTTTTCACTGGATGTGATCTTGGTTCATTTGAACTCATTAGTATTTATTGAATACCTAAATAAATATTCTTATCATAAATAAATATTTTATCCACATACCAGAGACTAAAAATTTATTAAATATAATATAATATAATTTTTTTATTCACATGGTAGTGAATATATATTTATTTAATTTATGTGATCAATATAACTTGAATAAAATTATTCCTTGGTCTTGAGAAAACTATTTATTCTATTAATTAAATTAAAAAATAATTTAATTGAGATCAATGTAAAAAATTAGTATGTGACCCTCTAGGATTCTTTCTCATCCAAATTAGGTGGGCTTACCTAAAGTGAAAAATTATTGTCTAGAAATTGGTAAGGGAATTGAAGAGAAAGAACATATTATCTCAATAAATACAACCACATACATATGATCACTACATAATATAATTCCTTTTTCACAATATTTCATCAAGAAGGTTTCATGACAGTGTCATCAACCTATTTTCTTGATACTTATTTCTTTGACTATCTGAAATAAACATGTCATTACATCATGACCATGAAATTTAGGAGATAGTTTTATTCCAATCAAAGGGCCGAGATATCAACTCTAATAGAGATAGAAGGGAATATTTCTTCCTTGAATTATCCATTAATGACATGTCAATCATGACACATCCAATGTACCCTACTTACCACCAACATATGTCATGGTGGTTTTTTTCAGTAAATCTAAGTGAGAGAGTTATAACATGAATCAATGATAATCATAACTTTTAAGGACCATTATACACCCCTATAGATAGGAATATCTAATGACACCAAAACATGGAGAATTCCTACTTGAGGGCCTATTCTCATAATCTCCCATCATGGAGATTATCAACTGTGAACTCCATGAGAATAATACTCCTCCTCTTATGAGTAATCTCACCTGACGGTATGAATACTTTGTGTCCCAACATAGTACGTTATCCAACCGTAGAACTATATCAAGAATATTGTCATAGCACTTAAAGGTTCTCATCATAGCGGGGAACTACTACGACCTTATCAATGGAACAAATACTACGTGACATTATTACATTAAATACATGAATAACAATGAACATTATGTAATAATATATTTAATTAATATTCAATATGTCGAATATACATGTAATCAAAGTAAAATCATTTGGTCCCATCACACCAATTCTAACAACATATATATTGAATAATCTATAGCAATTTCTTTATTTGATACTGGTGCCTACCACTTGTTTATATCTGGAAATTTTGTATATATGATAAATCTTTCAATGGATCCCATTTCCTTTGTTATGGAGCTAACGAAACCTCTTGGGAAGAGGAACTAGTAGGGGTTTCAGTGTCCTTGTGTACTATTCATAGCTGATGCAGAGTAATTTGGGGATTTCCTCATTCTCAGTATAGATTTGTTTGATGTAATCATCGAGATTTATTGGCTTATTACTCATCATGCTGAGGTTGATTGTTATCATAGGTGTGTCTCAATTATTTTGGCCTATGGGATCTCACTTGTGTTTTAGGGAGAGTTGGATCCAAGGTCTGGTCATGCAAGACCTTCCTACCAATATCTCAAGAGTTTGTTATATATTATAGCAGTTGAGCCCGATAATGTTTCTTTTATTGTTGACCATCACACTATTGGTCAAGATGTTTTTTTGATGTTTTCCAAGATGATTTCTCTAGGCTTCCTCCAGATAGGTAGATAGAGTTTATGATTAACCTAGTTCCAGGTACGCAAATAATTTCAATAACTTCAAATCCTATGGAACCACCAGAGATTAAGGAGCTCAAGATTTAGTTGGATGATCTGATGGTGAAGGGTTTTTTTCACCCCATCATTTCACCTTATGTATCCCTAGTGATCTTTTCCAATAAGGTAGTTGATTCACTCTGATTGTGAATCGAATATAGTATTTTTAACTGGGTAATGGTTAATAAAAATTATCCTTTTCATCCTTTGGATGATTTTTTGATCAGTTTAGTGGGGAAATTTCGTTTCTGAATATTGATCTGTAGTCGTGTTATCATCAGATTAGAGTTCAAGAGTCTGATATACTAAAGATAGATTTCAGGAGCACATATGGTCATTTTGAAAATCTTTTGATGTAGTTTAATATGACTAAGACACCTTTATTTTTTTATGGATTTTATGAATTGGATATTCAATCAGAATATTGACACTTTTGTGTTAGTGTTCATGGATGAGTTTATTGTTTATTTGATATTCGATCATTAGAATGAGAACTATTTGGGTTTGGTTCTATAAGTCCAGAGGTGTCACTATTTGTGTGGAAAGCTTTAAAAATAAAAAATCTAGATCCAAGAAGTGAAGTTCTTAGGGAACTTGATTTATGATCATGGAATATTAGTTTATCCTAATATGGTGAAGTTTTTTTTTCTTGGGAAGAAACACATAATTTCTTTGAGATTCCATGATTAATTGGTCTTACTAGATATCATCAAAGTTTTGTCAAGTATTTCTCAAATTTGGAACCACATTTTAATTATATTTCCAATAAAGGGGTTGAATTTATATGGTATGAAAAATTTTATCCTTCTTTCTATGAGCTAAAAGGAATTCTGACATAAGCTCCTATTCTAATCTTACCTAAGACTGGTAAGAGTCATGTGGTTTTCTATGATGATTCTGGTGATAGTTTAGGTTTTGTGCTCATGAAGTATGATCATGTTCTAGATTACACATCTCTTTATCTTCATCCACATGAGAATAAGAACCCAACTCATGATTTATATCTTCCCATAGATATGAATGTACTTAAATTTTAGTGGCACAATCTTTTTAAGGAGAGGTTCGTAGTCTTTTCTGACCATAAGATTTTGAGATATATCTTTTATAAAAAAGAATTGAATCTCAGAAAAAGGTGGTGGGTGGAATAACTTAAAACATTTTAATTAAATATATCTTGTACCCTAGGGAAGATGAATGTCATTTTAGACACTCTTAGTAAAAAAGTGCCACCACATTCTGTTTAAGAATTGAAAGAAAATTGTAACCTTATGGGGATTTTTTCTCAGTTTCATCTGGATGATCAAGAGGATGTTTCAGGTATGGTTCTGACTACTATTCACTTATCATAATCTCTCCATGAGTCTATTAAGTAGGTTCAGTAGCAGGATGATGTGTTCAATGTAATTTGAGAAACCCTATATGTTGGGGTGACTGTATCTGGTTGGTATCTTTCTTCAGATAACATTCTCAGTTTTGGGGATCACTTTTTATCCCATCATCTATGAGGGGATCAATTTTATTTAATTATAAAAGTTCTTCATGGGTCATTCATTTGGGAACTATAAATATGTATTATGACATGATACAATGATTATAATGGCCGGGTATGAAGCATGACATTGCTGATTATGTGTCCCGCTATTACACCTAAAAACAGATAAAGGTAGAGCATCTAAAACCTTATGGTTCACTTCATCCTATTCTAGTGATAGTTTATAAATGGGATTAGGTTTACATGTATTTTTTTTGTTGGATTATCGAAGACTCCCTAAGAAAGAAATGTGATCTGGGTAGTGATTTATAAGTTGAAAAAGATAGCTAATTTCATTCTGATTAGGGACAACACTAAAGTTAAATGTCTAAGTAAGTGGTATGTGTAGGATATTGTGAGGTTAAATGTGGTTTCTTCTAAAAATGTTTCAAATAGGGTTTCTAGGTTTACATTAAGGTGCTAGAGGAGTATCCAAAAGTTGATGGGGGATTCAGCTCAGGTTGAGTAAAACTTTTCTTCCACAGACAGATGGTAAGACAAAGAGTGATTTTCAGATCCTGGAGAATATGCTCCATTCCTTTTTCCTAGATTTTTTTAGATCTTGGAATATCCATCTGAGACTAATTGAGTTTAGTTATAACAAAATCTATCAATCATTGATCAGAATGTCTCCTTTCGAGGCTCTGTATGGTCTCCCATGTAGGTTACATCATAGTTCGGAAGAGGCAATTGAATATTATTTGGTCAGAACAAGTTTGGTTTAGGAGACTTCTACAAGAATTAATGATATACATCGATATCTGGTTACATATCAAAGTTGATAAAAACCTTAAGTTGATCATTGATGTCATCGTTTGGAGTTATCCATAGGAAACCACGTTTTATTGAATGTTTCTCATCAGTTATGTCACCGTTTTCTTGGAAAATGAGGCATATTGGCTATGATATATAATGGATTGTTTGAAATCACTGAGAAACTTGGGAAAGTTTCTTATTATTTGGAATTTCCAGTTCAAAGGATAGGAATCCATGATATATTCTATATATCACAGCTCAATAAATATCAACACAATCCCTCTAATGTTCTGAGTTGGAAAGATATTGGGTTGGATCTAGATGTTTCTGTTGTGGAGAATCCAATAGAGATCGTGGACTCTCAAGTAAAAGTCTTCTGTGGGAATTCGATTTCAATGGTAAATGTGTTATAGAGGAATAGATTAGATTCTCATGAGACTTCAGAGCATGATTCGTTGATACAGGAGTAATGGGATCACCTCTTTACCAGGATTCATTCTTTCATTTGACTTCCTGGTGATAGAAAGTCTTAGGATGGTGAGTTTTTAATATCCTATTACGTACATTTTCGTATTTTCCATATCATTATTCATTTTAATCTTAATTTTGGGTTTGTCTTAGGACTCATGCGGATGGAGAGATTTTGTTGGGGAAAATGACCTAAATTTTAGGG
This sequence comes from Viscum album, assembly GCA_963277665.1. NCBI lineage: Eukaryota > Viridiplantae > Streptophyta > Magnoliopsida > Santalales > Viscaceae > Viscum > Viscum album. Next base: position 818,831,676 of record OY728162.1, read on the forward strand.
ATGTATGTTTGTTTCAATTAATGGAGTCTATGTATAAACATGTAATGGATTAATGGGTTTATTCCTGAGTTTCGAGAACACTGGAGGTGATTTGGAGTTTTTTACCAGAAGTAGCTATTTTCACTGTCAGCTAAGTGATTATACACCACTTAAAGGGATTTCATGTAGTGTATTGTTCAATGGGAAGAATCCATGATCTTGGTATATGTCCTGAATGGTTACACAACATTTAAGTATTTCAAAACATGTAAATTATAAATTTCAATTTTCAATGAAAAGGTGATGAGTGTTTTGTGTATATGGACCCCATGGATTATAGTAAGTGTAATCATCACGATTTGGGATTATAGGTAACTATATAACTTCTTTACATTTTCATTCAACCAAAAACTCTTTGCACTCAACCTAGGAGCTCTCCTAAGAATTTTTTTGGGACCTCCACTCTATTCGAGTCACTTCGTTCAATAATTGATATCTGTTGTGGTTGGGTTGCATCACTTCGAGTGAGTGATCAATTTTACTTATTTTTTTCCTTTGATCAAGGTAGTGTGATTGCGTGGTGTTATTGGATTTGTTGATCTGAGATGGTTTTTCTCCTGACTACTTTATAGATCCTTCAAGTGATCTTATTCCGAGGGGAAGATCCTTTGTGTGTTCTAGTGAATTGGGTGTGCATTCTTGAGGTATGTTATTATATTTCCTCTTCACCAAAAATTTTGTTAAATTGAATCAGTTATATGATGTGTGGACTTACTCTAGGTCCTCATTTATCTTTGGTGTGTTATTTCATGTGGTGGACTCTTTTGGGAGCCTGTGTGACCTGAGTTTGAGGTAGGTGGTTCTGTCTCTAGGATACACTGGATGAAATGCATTTCTTTGGGACTTATAAATTGTTTTATAATTTATTTGGCATGATTTATTTGTGTGCGTTGAAATGGGTATTTGATAAATTATGGTTTCCCCATTTTCCTTGTAAATGAAAATGGGTTTTTAATGAATTGTGAAATGGATTGGTGAAATGGTTTAGAAAATAGAGAACATGGGAAGCCATGGGTACATAGGAGAAAGGTGTAGCAATAGGCCTATTCCACTATCAGGGGGTTTATTAATAGGTTGTTCCTATGATACCTAGGCATGTTGTTCTAGGGACATGTCAGACCAATTGGGGGGTTCACTTTCTGGGTTGTTCCTATTCTCTCTAGACTCTATGAATATGTCTATAGGATTGATGCATGCATTGTTTTTTGTGATAGGTATGAGTTTCCTATCTATCCTAACCCTATGTGATCTTTGGTGTGATGATACCTATGATTTTTATGATGTACTATTTTGGTTATACTACCATGGATTTTATATGACATATGATACCTTATTTGTTTTGATATGACACCTTTGTTGTATATCAAATGTTTTGAACTGATTTACCTTGTTTATTAGGAAATGTGAAAAAGGGGAAATTAAAATTTTCCCATTCTTTTGATATAAGAACTTATAAACTTTTTAACATGACTTCTTTTCATTAAAGTTTAGCAGGGTTAGATTATTTGTACATAGAAATGTTATGGAACACATGGGTGAGACCCTATTAAGCATGTTATCACACAACCTGTGCACCCCTTCAGTGGTGTGTAGAAACTGTTATGTCTTTTTAAGTAGGGAAAAGAAAGGCATTGCAGTGAGGTAGAAGGGTTTTCTGTCAGTTGGGTTTGGGTAGCTAGTGGTGAGATGGTGAGAGTTTTCCCCCACTATCACATGAAGACTATTGGTGTAACAGTATTAGTTTTGTCATCCTTTACTGTTAGTATTGTCTCTAGGAGATTGTTTTTATACCATTTCATTTGTATCACTTCCATTGTTCTCTATCTGTTATGACATATGTGTTTATGTTTTTTTATTTAGTTTCTTTCTATACATGTATATATGTCACATTTTCTACTTCATATTGGGTTAAATCATTCCCTTTGTTTGTTGTTTCTTGGGTTCTTAAATCCATCCTGTGCGGTTTGGGAATTCCCTTCGAGTGTATGGTAATTTGGGTTCGGTACCTATAGATATGGTATCTGGGTGAGGTTTTTCACATCTACATTGGACTTGTGGATAATAGTTGGCTGGTCAAAGAATGAGTTTGGATTGTCACCAACTCATATTTAGTTTTCATACATCTATGTCCTGTTTGGATTGGGAATTTCTGTTATGGGTTGATGTTTTTTATATGATATATATGGGTCACTAATGTATGTATGTATATACAGTGTTTGGCATGTTGATAATTTTGTTTGAATTTATATAGATTATTTGATATTATAATTTGTTTTTGAGACATCCAAATTATGGATGAGTCATGCTCATTTTTTAGTAAAACTCAACCTTGACTTATTTCTATATGTAAAATGGGTATATCATTCCATTTTTTTAAAGGTAATGCTCTAGTCAAAGACCACAAAACAATTTATTGATAAGAAAAAGATTACAAAAGACAGAAGGATGGGATTTTTTTACAATATCTATCAACCAAATAAAATAAGTCAGCTGGAAGAGTGTCCAGCCATGTCATGCTATGATGAACTCCTTTGTTAGAAAGCGCATCTGCAACAACATTCACTTCACAGTAGGCATGAGTAGCTATGTAATCAATCCCATGGATCAAGTCCAGACAATTCATCCAAAGTGTGGTGAGCGGCCGGGCGAGATAAATGATGCCATTACAGATGGCATGAACCATAGTGGTAGAGTCACTTTCAATCCAGAGATTTCTCCAACCTCTTTGAAGTACAAAATAAACTGCATGGATGACCCCCAGCATTTCAGCCTCCATAGATGAAGAATGTCCACATCCAACATAGAAGCAACCCTGAAACTGGCCAGTGGTGTCTCTGAAGATGGAACCACAACTGGCAAGTCCTGGATTGCCTTTAGAAGAACCATCAAAGTTCACTTTGATCCATCCTGGCATCATTGGTTTTCAGAATACTTCAAAGGAATGTTTGGGCTTTGGGAATATGCCAGGCACACAGAGATGATGAAGGATCTCAAAGTTACCAACTGAGTTGTTGCAACAGTATTTTTGAATTGAAGCAGCTTCATGAATCACAATAAGAATATGAGACTTTCCTACATTGAGACTAAATGAGTGATTATTATGAATAAGATCATTTCTAACATACCAGATCTCATGCTGGAGTTCCGCGACTTCCGCAAGAAAAATATTTTTAACCTATAGAGAGGCTTCATATCTAATGAATTTTTTTAAAAACAAACAAATAGAGTCAGATCGGGTCCATCTGCAATTAAATAATTCAAGAACATAATTCCATAAAACAGAGGCCGTCGCACAATATAAAAAAATACGATCAAAATCTTCCCTGTGTTGATTACACAAGTGACATTTAGAGCAGAGTTATATGATAAAAGTTTACAGACACGCTTCAGTAGGGAATCTATTATGAGAAATGTGCCAGATGAGGGTGATCCTAGAATGTTTGATCCAAGGCTTGTTAAATTGACTCACCCATTGAAAATTAGATTCATTTTTAGAAAAGTTATGCTTATAGAAGTTTTTAGAGTCTAGGATGCCATTTGGTGCAGTTTCGCAAACAAGGAAGTCACCATTAGAAGAAAAAGTGTTATTATCAATGATCTACGCAATATTATCAGGGAGGACATGTCAATGAAAATGTAAGACATCCTTTATAGAATGAATAGTATTTTCAGGAATAATATTAGGTGGTAACAAATATATCAAGGGGTTACCACACCATTTGTCACACCAAAAATTGATAGAAGAGTCAAAACTAACCATCCATCAAGAATTTTCCGTGATCAGGTGGTAAGAATCCCTAATAGAAGGCCAGATCGAAGAGTTGATGTAATTAAAATTCCCATTTAAGAGTTTGGATCGGAATCTATGGTTCAAGAATTCAGAAGATTTAGATGCACAATTAATTATATGCCAAGTAAGATGGGCTTGAAGAGCATTATTGAACAACTTTAAATTTTTTATACCAAATCCACCTTTATCAAGGGGTTTACAACAGGATTTCCAAGGGATAGTGACAAGTTTATTTTCAAGAATACTTCCCGTCTAAATGAAGTTTTTAATATAAGTATCAATTTTCCTAAAGATGTCGACATGCCATTTATAAATCATAAGAGAGTATACCATTTTAGATACAATAGTCGATTTGACTAGACAGGTTCTTCCAGCTATGGAGAGAGATTTCCCTTTCCATGTAGAGAGTTGGTTTATGATCTGATCAATGATATTAGAAAAGTAGATTACTTTAGGACGACCCCAAAATATTGGGACACCCAAATAAGTGAAAGGTAAGAGGCCTTATTTAATTACAAGATAGGTAGTAATGCTAGATTTCCTTCTGACAGGAAAGCTCTTTCCAAATAAAATATACGATTTATTCCAGGAAATCTCTTGTCCCGAGACTTCCTCATAGTGATTAAGAGCTTTCTTGAGGACCTGAAGGTTTTTTTGATCCCCTTTGAGAAACAGGATGATATCATCTGTATATAAAAGGTGGATAGGGGTATTTAGGTTTCTTGAAACTTTTATAGGCTTTAGCTTACCATGAGAGACTAGATTATTAAGAAGTCTGCTTATGTAATCCTCAGCTATAACAAAGAGGATGGTAGAAAGAGGGTCGCCCTGCCTGACTCCTTTAGAGAATTTGAAAAAACCTTTAGGGGTTCCATTAATCAGAATAGAAATAAACACTGAGCAGAATAATGTATTAAGTCTTCCAATGAAATAATCATGAAATCCAAAGTTTTTAAGACTTTGAAAATAAAGTTGCAGTCTATGGTGTCAAAAGCCTTTCTGATATCAAGTTTGATGGCCACACACCCCCTCTAGTGTTTTTATTTAGACTATTGCTACGTTCGGAGGCAAGACAAATACAGTCCTGAATGGACCTTCCTTTAATAAAACCAAACTGATTCCATGAGACTATTTTATTGCAAATAGGCGCCAGTCTATTTGCAATAATTTTGGTAATGATATTATAAAGAGTGTTAATAAGAGAAATAGGCCTGAATTGATGGATCTCTGAGGCATTTTCAACCTTAGGTATTAAAGTTAGAAATTTAGAATTGATTCCATGTGGAAGAGATCCATGAATGAAAAAGGTCATAACAAGGTTACAAACATCATTGTGGATAATGTCCCAATGCTTTTGGTAGAAGGAGTTATTGAACCCATCCAGACCAGGTGCACTGTCTGGATTGAGGCCAAAAACTATATCTTTAATTTCATGATCAAGTGGAGTGCTTAAAAGAGAGTCATTGTCTCTTTCATCCACCATTAAGGGAATAATATCAGATCTAAGATCAATATTTATCTCAGGACCATTAAAAATGTTGTGAAAGTACGAGATAACATGATCCATTATGGCCTATTTAGAATCAATGATCAAATTATTATGAATAAGCATAGAAAGGGGATGATTGGCATTTATTATTTTTTGAAGGGAATTATAAAATTTTGTATTACGATCACCATCTGTAATCCATTTAGCCCTAGACATTTTCTTACGAATATTATCCTTAAATGTGAGTAAGGAATTAAGTTTAAGGGAGATATTTGCTTCCAATTGGGGATCCATATTAAAATCCAAATTAGTGCTTTGTGTTTGGATGCAGCTAAGTTCATTCTCTAGAGAGGAAATATCTAGATCTATTTGAGATATTTTAGTTTTACACCATCCTTTAAGGGCCTATTTCAAGGTTTTCAATTTGTACATACAGGAAAAGGAATCCTTATGGTGTTTTATAGAGTTCCAAGTGTTATGAATAAGAGTGAAACAATCAGGATTCGAAGACCAAGCATTATTAAATTTAAAAGGAAGAAAAAGCTTACGATGATTCATAAGGAAGCTAACTAGGATAGGATGATGATCAGAGTTATGTCTAGGAAGAGTTATACTGGATATATTATCCCAAATATCAAGGGCCTTCATGTTAACAAAATCCCTGTCGAGCTTACTGGAAATAGTTTTGTTATAGTGTTTTATGTACCATGTATATTTGGCACCAGAAAGAGTGACTTCAGAAAGGCTACAGTCTTCAATAGTAAACCTGAATTCCCTTGAGGATATAGAGAGATGTGAGGGACCAATGTTTTCACAAGGGTTAAGAATGGCATTAAAGTATCCCATAACAACCCAAGGATCTTGGATGAAGTTGGCCATATAAAAAAGATCATGCCATAAAACCCTTCTATCTTGATATCTATTATTGGCATAAAACATAGTGAAAAAGGTATGCCGACCAATCCCCAAGAAATAAAAGGTAATTTACTGCTCAGTATTAGTAAAGATGTTGATATTTTGTATGGTATTGTGATAAAAGTTCCACATAGAGTCAGTTCGAGGACCATTTTTACAAGAGCCAAGAAAATTGTAATTAAAAGCAAAAAATCTCATGAAGTTCATTTTGAAGTTGACTTTAGGTTCTAAAATGGCAAAGATATGAAGCTTATGAGTGTTTAAGAACCTACTAAGTGTTGTGGAGGTATCGTTGTTGGCCAAGCCTTGGCAATTCCAATAGAGAAAATACATCACTATTTGCGTTTTGGGTTAGAACCCTTCTTTTTTTAGATTTTACAGATCCTTTCTTCCTTTGGGGTCGCGTAACCATAGGGGAGGAAGAAATATTTGGTTTGGTCTCATGAGTTTCAGAACTTGGAGAAGCATCAATTTTCAAAGTAGAATTTGTATTAGGTTTAGAAACTGGAGTACCTAAAATGGCAGAACTGTCCAGAGAAGGAGCTTTCACAGCTGCTTGAGCATGAATCTGTTCTATTGGAGGATTTGTGCAGTCCGAAGGTAGGACAATACAGTCCTTGGGGATAGTACAATCCTGGGAAGTTTGTGAATTGCTATGTGCAGTAAAAGGAGAGGCAGTGTTAACATTAGCAGCATGTGTGGTAATTTCAGTAGCAGGAATAAAATCGTTATTAGCAGATGTGGGAATAGTATTTGCAGAAGGAGACTGTAACAAAACAGAATTCTACTTGTCAACATGAGGTATGAACACTACCCTATTAACCGAATAGATAGCAGCAGTTTGGGGAGACTCAGAGCGAGAATCAGTGACAGAAATAGGAGTGTGTGCAATGGTATGTGCGGTAATAACAACAACAGTGTCAACATTATTAGTGCTTTTATGCAGCGCTGATAAAAGGTACTATTTATCAATGCTTTGTTTTGAGCTCTGATAAAGGGTAGCCTTTATCATTATTTTTTTAGCGTTGATAAAGATCGAAAATAAAATGAAATAATTATATAAATAAAAAGTTAAAAAAATATTAACAATTTTATTAATTAAATAATTATTGATAAAAATAGTATATATTAAATATATAGATATATAAAATGAAAAAATGAAATAATTAAAAAAAATAAAAATTTCAAATTATTGAATTAAGAAAAATATTAAAAAAAAATTAATTAGTAAAATATTGGTAAAAATGAATAAATTTAATGTACATATATATAGATTATAAATATTAATAACTAGTATATATTAAATTTAGATATATAAAATGAATAAATTTTAATAATTAAAAAACAGAATTTAAAATGGAAAAATTATAACAGTTAAACAAAAAATTAAAAATGAATAAATTATAAAATTATTAAAAAATTTACTTATGTAAGAATTATTAATAAAATTTAATAAGTTTAATATATATATTATTAATTATAAATAGTAATAAATAATATATATTAAATATAAATATATAGAAAATGAATAAAATGTAATAATTAAAAACATACTAATGTCTTATTCATTTTTAATGTTGTTTGATTTTTTAATTTAACGTATATCAAACATCGATTATATTTATTTCAAAAAAATATATGTAATTAATGAATATTTATATGCAACACATACACAAAAATATTTACACAATTAATGAAATCTTATATAAAAACACAAACACCAAATATTTATTTAATTTATTCATATTTTAGAATATTTTGGAAATTTATTATAACAAGATACATTTAATATATTATGTTTTTTATTAATGAATTTTATTTATTTATTTTTAGTATTATTAGAGTTAGGAATTCTTTATTCATTCTTAATATTTTTTTGAATTTAATCATTTTATATTATTTATTTATATATACTTATTTATTATTTTTAGTATTTTAAATATGTATCCATATTTATATCAAAATATATCCATATCTTTTTATATAATTTATATTTATTTAATAAAACAAAACCATTTTTTTTAATATTTTTAAGCTATACTCATTTTTAATTATTCAATCTCACTCATTTTTAAAATGCATGAATTTAAGAGTATATATTCATTAATAATGTTAATAATATATTTGTAAATAAATATTTCTAAATAAATATATTTATAAATATATATTTACTATATTTATAAATTTATAAATTTATAATTATTATAAATAAATGAATGTATTTTTTTTAAAATTATTTATATAACTACAAATAAATAATTATATATATTTAAATAATTATAAAATTATAATAAATTTATTCAAATAATTAATATACTGTATTTATATTTATATGTATAGTTATTTATTATATTTATTTATATTTATTTATTTTTCTATATATATATATAATTATATATATATATAATTATATAAATATTTATAATTATATAAATAAACAAATATTTTTTTTAAATGTACTCTTATATTTATAAATAAATAAGTATATATTTAAATAATTTTAAAATAATAATAAATATATTTAAATAATGAATATATTTACTATATTAATATTTATATATATTTAATAAATAAATAAATAAATAAAAGTAAATATATAATTATATAAATATATATTATGATATAAATATATTTATAATTATAAAATTGTAATTAATATATTTAAATAAAGATTATATTTACTATATTTATATTAATGCATATTTATTAAAATATATATAATTATATAAATATATATAATAATATAAACATATTTATAATTATAAATGAATAATTATAAATATATTTATAAATGTATATTTACTATATTTATAAAATTAAATATATATAATTATAAATAAAAAATTAATTTTTTAAAATTTTTTATGTAATTATAAATAAAAAATTATATATTTAAATAATTATAAAATTATAATAAATAAATAAATATATATATAATCATATAAATATATTTACACTTTTTTTATTTATAATTATTTTTATAAATCCTTTATCAGGGCTAATGTTTTAGCGCGAATAAAGGATCCTCTTATCAGCGTTAAAAAGTGCTCATAAATTCATCTTTATAAGCACTAACACTTAAGTGCTGATAAATAATTATTTTATGAGTGCTGATAAAGCTTGATCCCTATCAGTGCGTAAAAAGCACGGATAATGCTGCCTTTTATCAGTGCATATCAATCTAGCGCTGATAAAATGTATCATTATCACCATTTTTTTTGCAATCATTGATAAAAGTGTCCTTGAACTATTTAAAAGAACCCTAACTATGACTAATTTAGTCGTGATTCTCAATATCTTGTAGAAGCCCCCTGCTGTTGGCGATCCTCCTATATGTTCTGTTAGACGATCAAGTCTAGAATCAAAGTTATGTTATTTTATCCTTTTCCTCTCTTGTATATTGCTTGTTTGGGTTCCACAGTTTGTGTTTCTGCATGGTTCTCAACCATGATGAACCCTACTTCTATTCTCCCATAACTGTAGTCAGGATTGGTCACTCTCATTCTTACTCATTATTTCCATTCTTATCACCACCTTCACTCATGGCTCTTTCCATAGTTCTAGGGACTCATTCTTTCCATCATTACAAACATTGTGACTTCCCATGGAGCGAGGTATTTTTTATAAAGTAAAGGATATTTGGTTCAGAAGTATTGATAAGGGCATCATCTAGTCAATTACTGTAATTGACTCTTCATTTTTCCAAATATGTTCTTATCATAAACTAAAATCAATTGTCCAATTACCTACTTATTATGTAATTCAATAGTATTTTTTATAATCATTTTAGTTTCCCTAAAATTATTATAGAAGAAAATGTAGATTCATACATGATAGCTTTAGTTGGAAGGAACATGGTCTCAATGCATATTTTCCATGGCCTTAGGTCTCTCCGTGACGTCTGTTAATGATACAAGATTCCTAATTCTTTCAAACCACACTATTTTAGGCCACCATGATTTGTATTTCACATGTTCATTACTTGTTTCAAAATAATGATTCACTGATAGGTACATTTTTTAAATACATATGTCAATATTATATGCATTTAAATTTAATGTAATGTTTTTAATGAAAATTTGGTTCAAAAAATATTGATTGTCACCTTCAATTATTTATTTTATGGTATTTTCTAAAATATTTTTGTTTTATTATTATAGTGAAAAAAATGAACACTTTTCATTATAGAATTATATTTTTTAAGTGTAATTTATTAGAAGCCTTAATTAAATTTTTTATTTAGGTTATTTTTGAATATGAGTGGGTTTAGAGTATACATGGGATAAACATATTTCTAAAAAATAAAATGTTCTAGGTATTGTTTTGTTTTTGAAACAAATTCGTCTTTAGTTTTTTGTTCTAATTAGATGTGACATTAATTTCTCATTAAATATATAAATTACTTCATGATTTCTTTTAAGGAAAAGTTTATCTATATTAATTCCATAGTATTTAGATCATTTAGGATATGTAAGAGTTTATAATGTATATATTTAAGAGTATTTTTAAAAGATAGATAATTTTTTGTTTTTTAACCATTTAAATATCTTATTCACGATTTAAATAATTAAATACTAATTAAATAACTCCATTGATTGGGGTTTTGAATTGGTTTTGGACGTAATCAAGGATAGTGAATGGTTTTAATTAAAATATATTTGAGAAATATTGATCAATTATTATCTATTATACATGAAATAATAGAAATATTTAAGTAGTTGTCATGTTTTATTATTCAATTGAGAAATTTGATGTTTCTGATACCAGATTAGTTATAGTTTTTATATATATATATTTAATATTTTATTTTTTAGATAAAATGTTTTATAATATATATATATATATATATTATACGATAAATATATTATTTAAATTATTTTACTGCAATCATACAAAAATATGGTTTTAATAATCTTCATATTGTAAAATAAACCAATACACAATTATAAACATTTTTTTGAATGAGGTAACTATATGAATTATTATAAAATTTGACATATTTTTTTCTAAACATTATAATTTTAGGAAATAGATAAATTCTATGACTTTTATTTAGCATGTATTTATATTTATCATTGTATAAATTTTTATTGATGGTTTAACTAATGTTTTTTGTTTACTTTTTTGATAATTTGTTCTCTATAGTAATTTTTTTTGAAAAAAATTATTATATTAAAAATAATATATAAATATTATTAAAAAAATTTATATAAATATTTCTTTATAATATTTTCTTTGAATAATCACTTGATATTTTTTGAAATTATTTTTAATATACCACTCAATGTATGATTAAAATATTTTTATACAAGAAATCCATGTGTGGATATGATAATTTTTTAATTTTATATTAGAATATGATGTGTATTATGTGTTGGCTAGGTATGGTATTTTAGAATTTAAGTTACTATAGACATGTTAGTGATTCATCGAGGGCTATGGTGAGGGTGAAGTGACATTTGTTATTTTGTTTTTTCTTCTTTATGGTTTTTCAGATTCTAGTTTTAACTAATGTATTATGGCACCCATTGTGTGGTTCATTCCTAATAGAACCAATTATGTTAACACTTCCCCATATTTCAAATGAACTTCTTCAGAAAAATGGATATGTTATAACCATTTCATGATTTGGATGCAATAAGAACATGTGATGGTTATTGTAGAGACCCCAAACTTGACGTACATGGACATTACATTACTTTTTCGGAATACTTAATACATAACAAAAACAGACACGCAAGGACTGTAATAGTTTAGTGTCTTTGTAAACTTGGAATATAATCTTCTAATCATGGTGAAATATCTTCAACATATCCAATAAAGATCTTCCCCTTTTTGTTTTCTTACCTAAAACCTTTATTTAAATCCTAGGGAAAAGAAAACATATAAAGGATGAGTTCAAATGATTAGTAAGGGTATGCATGGAGAAAATAAAACAAACCATACACATTTGAACTTAAAAACATGAACATGTTGTTTGAACATCAAAATATTGAGAAATGACATAAAACATGTCAGTATGTAAGGCATAGATCATAATGGGACATCAGTCATGATAAAATAGCATGGGAATGAAACATGTAATTGTGTAAAACATTAAGCACATGGTATGATTTCCATAGTAACCAAGGAATTTCTTCCAAGACCATATTAGTGTACAAAGTCCCTTACTGAATCGAGTTCACTCCTCGTTCCAGTCCTGTATCACTGAACCAGATTAACTTGCCGTTTCAGCCATGTTTATCTCAGGAGATATAAATCTTTACCCAATTCATTGGAGGGAGATATAGGTCCCACCCATCTCATAATGAAATCATTCTTACTTGTTCCACAAAATAAACATAAATCATTCATCATAACCCAAAGAATAAAAATGGGTTTCATAAACCTCATCCCATCATAACATAATCCATATAAAACAAATGAATATCGTTTCATCATAAGAAAAGTGAAACCATGTAAATCATAGAGATATTATACTTGAAACATACACATAAGAAATAATGTCATCTTAGATGGAAAATGGTTTTGATAAAACACTTGAAAAGAATTCTTGAGGAAAATATCCCTTCTTCTTAAAAATCATTTTCTTTTCACAAAATGCCATGTAATTTTAAAAGAAAAGGATTTTGTTGAAAATAGTCACAAAATCTTATAGATTATGCTTCATGAAAATAAGGAGTTATAAAACCGTAAAAATCCGTTCATGTAGTATAAGTTAAAAAAACATTCTCCTCGTACTTTTGTGTAACGTCCCGGCCCGGCTCACCATTGACCTGGTGGCCGGACCGGTGGGTCACATGGCCTCAAGCGCGTCTCCCTGTACGCCAGAGGCTTCCGACTAGCAGCGAGGGTCTTGGGAGGTGATATTGTGGAGACTATACCCTCTTACCAGAGTTGTACAGTGGTATCTCAGAGTAAATAACATTCAAAATCGGAAGCCATAATAGATAAACAATGAACAACAGTAGCGAAAGACAAATAGTGATCATTTTTATAAAAAGTGGCCAAAGCCAGTTGTCAAAATACTGGGATGATGATACAGATATGGAAAGTAGTAAATAATACAACATGATTTAAATACAATAAAAATGAAATAGGAAAAGACAGCAGAGCCCAACGGGAATTCTCATGAGCATCCCAAGCTCCCGCTTGGTCCTCTGCTCCTAACTCATCAGGTACAAATAGCACGCCATGCAACCTAGGTCCCGAAAGCAAGAAGGTCTACTTGGTTACCCTAGTGCAATTGCGGCCCGAGTAGTGTGTGAGATAATAATCTCAGTAGGCTGACACCACCGGTGTCAAACCCAAACCAAACAGTGTGTATTTAATTGAACAACAACCGGTAAAGCAGTAAACAAGTAAGGTAGTAGACAAGGAAACTAGCAACATTGACCCAAGCATTTTTCTTTGTCTTGGAATTTCTTTAAGTAACCATTCCATTCGTTTATCATTTTTATTCATGTGTTCAAAGCATTACCTGAACTCAATCCTGGAATACTCAAATAGGAAACTAGGCACTGTTTAGGGAGAAAATCCACCAACACCCTACAAGCCCATTTCGGTGAACCTCTAGGAACCTGGCATCGCTCTACAAGACCGTTCCAGTGAACCTCCTAGGTAACCGACCACACTCTAGGTGCGGTATAGTCTGTCAACTGAGACCATCCCCAGAATCCTATAAATAAGATCCGGGTATCGCCCATGACATATCATGCCATGTTGAGTCCGTCCATGGCATCTCATACTGGATCCATGATTTACTCGGAATTACAATGTAAGTCTCGTTCGATTCTGTCCATGGCATCTCACATGGGATCCATGATTCACTCGACATTTTGGTAATAAGTCTCGTATGAGTCCATCCATGGCATCTCATGTGGGATCCATGATTCACCCATGTCTGTGTTCACATTTTAACAGTTCAAAAACATTCAACTCACGTGGGATAGCAATTCAAGAATTATCATTCAAGGGTCAAGGGGCAAATATCCATCCCATACCCAAAACCATTTCAAATACCATTCATACTCATTATCATGATTATATTAGAATGCATAAGGCAGTACCTCTTACGCATTTAGTCATTTCACATTCACAATCAAGCATATAGCCCATAACCATAGAAAAGGTTATAATCACATTCATACAATTATACTTAAGGCAACTCCTCTTAAGTATCCATATCAAGACACTAACATTTTCATCACATTTACACAAGGTACATGAGGCAACCCACTCATGTACGGTGTTGGATAACCCCCAACCCATTATTCATTTAACATAAGCTGTGCTTATTCCATTATCCTAAGGCATGTTCTTACCACCATAACACATTTCATTCCAATTTAGCCATTTCATCAAGGAGCATAGCTGACATGTTTAACCATTTGGTACAAATCAGAGGAAACATGGCATCATCAATTATCACCAAAGCATAAAAATAATTTAGCAGGAAATCATAATAATCTAATTCCTAATTTTATCTTGAAGACAACGCACCTCTGATCGAGGGGTTTTATTATTAAATTGTTAGTTTAGTGACCAATCAACCCCTTTTTATCTTATTCCGACAATTCACATGATTTGCACAGAAGCATTTAATCGACCAAACTTGCATAATTAAAATACAAAAACAATGCAGTATTAGACTCTTTAAATGATTCAATTTAAATTAAAGGGCAAGGAGAGGGACCCTACCTCAAGGTGGATGCATCCGTCCACTCCGGATCTTGGCGCTTTCTAACTAAAGCTACTGCTTAAGGTCTGGAAACCCAAAGCACGACCAAAACCACCAACGCACTAGAAAACAAACCAGCGGATCAAAATGACCTCAATCTACCACACCTTTGGCGGCTGCCACTGAATCTCACCCAAAGGAGTCCCAATTGACCCTTTGCATCAACCTAGAATAATAGAAACAAGGAGTAACGCAAAAACAAAAACCCACCCTAACCCTAGTGTTTGACTGAACAAAAATAGGGCAAGTGGAAACCCTAAAATCGGCCAAGTAGGGAGGAGGAAGGAGGGAGAAGAATTAACCTGGAGATTCGTAGGAATAATCGCCAAGAACGAAGGAGGAAATCGAAGGAAGAGGGAGCCGAGGGGAGCTCCATGTTTCGCGACTCCAAGGGAGGGGGATCGTGCGGGTTCCGACCGAGAGGAGTGAGGGAGAGTCTATTAGATTAAGTTTTTATTTTTATTTTATTTTAACTTTAATTAAAATCACAACATGAGGGTCGCGCACGGTTTGACCCTCACGGTTTTCCAAACCGTGCGCAAACCGTGCGGCACCCCGCACGGGCTGGCCACACGGTTTGGGTAAACCGTGCACAGGCTGTGCGGACTCCTCTGCCTCCTTGACTTAAGCCGCACGGTTTGGGCCGCACGGTTTGGGAAACCATGCACCAACCATGCGCCTTCTGTTATTGCTTAAAAATCCAGCCGTCTTCAGGTACGATGCACCCGAAACACTTCAAGACTCTCGGGAAACTTAACGGGAATTTGTCAATGTCCAAAAACATTAAATAGAAGGACCAAAACCTTAAAAAACTCATTCTGAAGCCTGATCTTAAATTCGACCGGTTCAGTAATTTGAAAAGTTTAAAATCCACCACTTTTTAACTCAGTTCAAAACATGGGTCCTTACAATCTTCCCACCATAAAAATTCTCATCCCTGAGAAGCCCCCAAAAACAATGCACACTTCATTCTACCTACAAGGGTCATGAAGCTTCGTTCAACGATCGCGTTATGTGTCCAAACATCCAACACTCCAACAAACATCCACTTAAGCACACGACACTTAAGCCATCAACACCCGAGCCAACGCTCGTTTCCCAATCGTAACACCCAGATGACTCTTACCCGAGCCCGTCATACCAGAGACACCATCTCATTGTTGTCTCGCCAAGCAACCAGTTAAAGGTACTTCCCACCTTAGGTTTTAAAGTTAAACAGTCAAAACTCAAACCACAACTCCACCACCTGTGGAACTGTCTTTAAAAAGAACGCTCTAAGCATTCCAACAACGCACCTAGCTTGATTTTGAAATGATCAAATGGTTGATTTCCCCATCGACCTCTAAACCCAAGACAAAAAAGTCAATCCAATCCGGCTGACTATTCAAGAAGACACACGACATAGACGGCCGATGTTTTATAATCTTAACTGCGACGCCATTTTCCGAGGCATCGCGCATTTACCACGAGGACATTAATTGAATCTCATACCCAACTTCTGGTGACGTCCCTAGGATCAAACCATGAAGGTAACCACACATCCTACATGCAACGCCAAAAGAGAACCACCAAGCAGGCTCAACATCCTTTAAAAATTAACACGACATAAGACCGACACTCTATTAGTGCTTCTATGATGAAAGCAAGATGGGGGAAATGCTCGTCACATAACATAGTACACTAAGAGGATTGAAAATAGATTCCAGTTAATTGTACCCAAAAACTGGAAATGAGATCGGCCGAATCAGCCCTGATCGACTCTAAAGAAGAAATTTGGCTTCACCTGCTGACACATCAAGATTCCAACTGACCACGATGCCTCTTCCCACACGAGGAATTCTTCGATCAACCTTACCACCAAAAACCCAAAAGCATTCTAGAAAAACCCGACAATTTTCCATGATGGTCCCTCTTGGCGTGCTCCTTCTACCCAGAAGGACACGTCTTACTCAACTTGCACGACGCTCCCCACCTTAGACGGGTAGGCATCATCGAAAGGGGAAAGTTAAGCTGCTCATAAGTAGACTTGTTCATAAGTAACTGAACAAACATGCGTTTCTCCTCCGATCCATGATAACCACGTCCAACGTACAAGAAACCCCAAGCAACAAGACTGACGTGTCACCCACCCGAGTCTCTCGAAAATTATCCTGAGCATTGGGACATCTTAATTCTCAAACGCTCAGGTGAATCTACCCTGGAGATGACCCAAGACCATGCACAGTAGCACAAGAGATTTATCCAACTATCGTATTTCCCCATACGACCATTCTCTTGGATGATGACATGTCAAGTCATCCATTATCGTGCAAAAATAAAGGGTGAAATGATCAACAAACAACCGACCATGCCCTAGGCATGTCTAAGCAGCTGATACAGAGCATTAACCGATGCTCAAGTCCATAAGGACATAAAAAGAAACATGACCACCCATCTGCACAAGGGTTTCATTTGAAACCAAAAGTACTACGAGGGACAATGGTGCCCGAACGGTACCCAACCTCAGAAAACTCACCGTACAAACAGGGCAAAAAAGTTCTAAGGGTGATACCTACCACGGGCTAGCCCCTCACGAAAAACAAGCATCGACCCAAGAACTTGGTCACACCAAAAAAAAGTCATCCTGCTCAAAATCCTAACATTTATGCCATTAAAAAAAGAAAAAAGCCTATGGGGAAACGCCTGATCTAGCATTCCCAGGCCACATAAGAGAAACTCATCCTGCCCTCACAAGGGGTTCAAACAGAGGACACCACTACAGGTTTCTTTTTACAAGCCCTTTATATCTAACCACATTTATTTTTTAAACACTTTAAAATATTTCTTTAAAAACATCAAGTGACCCTTTTGAAAAACAAAAGTCACTAGGCACTTGGTCATTAACAAACAGCTCAAAGCATAACATGCAAGTTCCAACAAACATCCTTTTAACCGCTAAACCTTTATCCGACATCCCTTCTTATTCCAGCAATTTATCACAATAAACTCCTTTTGAACAAAACAGGCGACCTACAAGGGTCCCAGCAAGCCAAAACATTCCATATCAGAAACAAAAAACTTTTACATGTATGAGCATTTCACAGAACATCTTTCCATTACATCCAATATGGGTTTCTATTTCCCAACTTGTGAAGCACCCATACACTCCATGGGTTAAAAATTGGCTCCCATTAAACAAAAAAATCACATATCAGAAGTTATCATGCTTAAATCAAGCATCCAGTCATAAGGGTGGCCACCTACCAATCTATAAAGCGCCCATACACTTTACAATTTGGCATTTGGATCCCTTCATTCAAAACCAATTTCAATTCATTTTTAAATTTAAACTTTAACAGCCCTTTTATGGTGATTCAATTACACAGGATACCCTTTTCTAGCCATAAGGCACCCATACACCTTATGACTGAAAATTGGATCCTATCATAATTGCAATCACTTAATCTAGCAAAAGAAACCAAATTCATTTTATTCAAAACAACATGCTATCGTAATCTGTAACACATAACATGCTATATCACAAAATTATGGCACATAATAGAGCAGGCATGCTAAAGAAACCCGCGGCATAAAATATTCATCAAAACACCTATCACAACCACAGACATAAACTATTGAATCCTAGATGGCATGGCATAATGCATGGTATGGAATTTATTTACAAGGTGCCTATATGATGGATGAGATGGCATACCCTCGTCTCATCGGGTTAAAACTAAAATAGAACCCATAATTGCATCAACAGTATCAGGATAAATCATGTGTGTCACTCAATGGTGAAATCAAATCAACTGTAATAATCAAAATCATTAAAAAAACAATTTCATTCGCGGCAATTTGGCTTTTCCCTGTACATGGGTTAGCTACTCCTGAGCAGAGATTATTACCAAATTCCAATCCCTTCCTATCCCTGTCTAATGTCACCAAAAAATAAAACAAATCAAAAGATAAAACACCTCTAATACCACTTTGTAATGTCTCGACCCGACTCACCATTGAACCAGTGGATGGACTGGTGGGTCACATGGCCTCAAGTGCGTCTCCCCATACGCTAGAGGCTGCCAACTAGCAGCGAGGGTCTCAAGAGGTGATAGTGGGGAGACTACACCCTCTTATCAGAGTTTCACAACGGTATCTCAGAGTAAATAACATTCAAAAGTGGAAGCCGTAATAGATAAACCATGAACAATAGCAGCGAAAGACAAATAGTGATCATTTTTATAAAAAGTGGCCAAATCCAGTTGTCACAATACATGGATGATGATACAGATATGGAAAGCAGTAAATAATACAACATGCTTTAAATATAATAAAAATGAAATAAGAAAAGATAGAAGAGCCCAACGGGTGTTCTCCTAAGCATCTCAAGCTCCCGCTTGGTCCTCTGCTCTTAACTCATCAGGTACAAATAACACATCATACAACCTAGGTCCTGCAAGAAAGAAGGTTTACTCGGGTACCCCAGTGCAATGGCGGACCAAGTAGGGTGTGCTATAATAATCTCAGTAGGCCGGCACCACTAGTGTCTAACCCAAACTAGACAGTGTGTATTTAATTGAACAACAACAGGTAAAGCAGTAAACAAGTAAGGTAGCAGACAAGGAAACTAGCAAGATAGACCCAAGCATTGTTCTTTGGCTTGGAATCACTTTAAGTAACCATTCCATTTATTTTTTTGTTTTTATTCATCTGTTCAAACCATTCCCTGAACCCGTTCCTGGAATACACAAATCAGAAACCAGGCATCGTTTAGGGAGAAAATCCACCAACACCCTACAAGCCAATTCTGGTGAACCTCTAGGAACCTGACATCGGTCTACAAGCCCGTTCCGGCGAACCTCCTAGGTACCCGGCCTCGCTCTTGGTGCGGTATAGTCTGTTAACTGAGCCCATCCCCGGAATCCTATAAATAAGATCTAGGTATCGCCCATGACATATCATGCCCTGTTGAGTCCATCCATGGCTTCTCATACTGGATCCATGATTCACTCAGCATTACAGTACAAGTCTCGTTCGAGTCCATCCATGGCATCTCACATGGGATCCATGATTCACTCGGCATTTTGGTAACAAGTCTCGTATGAGTCCGTCCATGGCATCTCACCTGGGATCCATGATTCACCCATGAATGTGTTCACATTTTAAGTAGTTCAAAATCATTCAACTCACGTGGTCTAGAAATTCAAGAATTAGCATTCAAGGGTCAAGGGGAAAAACTCCATCCCATACCCGAAACCATTTCAAATATCATTCATATTCATTATCACGATTATATTATAATGCATAAGGTAGTACCTCTTATGCATTTAGTCATTCCACATTCACAATCAAGCATATAGCCCATAACCACGTAAAAAGTTATAATCACATTCATACAATTATACTTAAAGAAACTCCTCTTAAGTATCCATATCAGGACACTAACATTTTCATCACATTTACACAAGGTAAATGAGGAAAACCACTCATGTACGGTGTTGTCTAACCCCAACCCATTTTTCATTTAACATAAGACGTGCTTATTCCATTATCCCAAGGCATGGTCTTACCACCCTAAAACATTTCATTCCAATTTAACCATTTCATCAAGGAGCACAACTAACATGTTTTAACCATTTGGTACAAATCAAAGGAAACATTATAGCATCCCGCCTTTTTATCACGTAAACTTTCATTACATTTTACAAAACTGAGGATCTTTAAGGTTTAGTGTCTTGGAAACCAGGAACTTTAAACATGAAAACATAAAAGATTCTTCTTAAACACTTGAAAGGATTCTCCTCATCTTCATCCTAGGTTCATTACTACATCTCATAACCTGGGGACATACATCAAAAGAAAGGGTGAGCAGAAGGCCCAGTAAGGGAAACAAGAGAAACATTTTACATGTGTACTTGAGATACTTCAATAAGGTTATGAAAAGAACTTTAAGGCACGAGAAAGAAATCATGAGATATATCATAATAAAATTATCATTTTTTCATAACTTGAAGATGTGGCTGCAACATTTAATATTGACAATAATTTCGTTTCACCAAGGTCCATCCCCAAGGTGTCATTAAAAATTACCAAGGTTATTCACCAAGGTATCACTCTAAAAAGTCATCTCTAGAGATTAAGTCTTTACCCAATGCATTGGAGCGCTATCTAGGTGCACCCTTGACATGTATTTATTATCATGTGAGCCACATATAACATCATCAATCATTTCATAAACAACCCATATAGCATAAAAGAAATGGGGTTCATTTCATAATAATAACGTTTTAAAAACTGCTTTAATGACATGATCTTTATGTCACTTTAAACCCACGGAAAGGGAGAGCGGGTCTCATGTGTGTAAATCCCAAAATTTAAAATAGAAAAAATTGGTATATATGTGAATACAATTATAGAATAGATATCTTTGAGTATTCACTTAATAAAATAAAAGAAATTTAGAAAAAGAGAGACACATTTTGAGACGGAAATTCTGCAGCATAACAGCTATGTTTCGGGGTTTTAGAAAACATTGAAATGAGAGGGGACATGGGTCAAACATTCATAAATGACCCATAAAACAGTATAAGGACAGAATATAAAGGGATTTAAGAACATGTTAATGAAATTTGAAAATATAAAAAATGAAATGAAGAACATGAAAGGAAGACAAAAATAAGATTTCTCGTATGAAAATTCGGCACCCTAACAGCGTTCCATAAAATTCAACCAAAAATGAATTGATGAGATCAAATATGGTCTCTCATCATATGAAAATAAAATATCAGTATGATAGATATAGAGATCATACAACAACAAAATAAAAAGGAACTTGCAAGACCTGACAAGGAATTAGAACATTGAAAAGGGAGAAAGGTGCAAGGACCACTTAAAAATTCAGCAGCCTAACGACGCCACTTAAACATCAAAATACTGAGTTGAAGAGATCAAATGGGGTATCTCATAATATGGTCATAATAGATCAGTATGATAGATATAGAGATCATACCCCAACATAACAAAAAGGAACTTGAAATAATTGACATGAAAGAAGAACTTCAAAATGAGAAGGGTGAAGAACCACTTAAAAATTCGGCAGCCTAACGGCGCCACTTAAAACTTCAAAATACTGAATTGAAGAGATAAAATGGGGTATCTCATCATATGATAATAAAATATCAGTATGATAAATTTAGAGATAATAACCCAACATAATAAAAAGGAACTTGAAATACTTTACATGAAAATAGATCTTGAAAAATGAGAAGGGAGAAAGAATCCGTTACAAAACATTCAGCAGCCTAACGACGCCACTTAAAACATCATAAAACGAAATAATGAGTGTAAGTGGGGATCTCTTATTATGTTAACATGAAAAGGGAAATAATAGGAGTATAATAGAACACCCTTTAATATAAGAACATGGAGCATAAAATAAATTTCATAAAAGAGATTTCTTGAAAAGAAAGAGAAAGATCAGATCCCTTACCTTAAAATGTAACTCTTAAAACTCAAAGGTTGGGACTTTGAGGGCTTGGGGGCACCTTGGGAGGCCTACATGGGAGGTAATGAGACCAGAACTTCGTTGGGGGAGAGTGGGGAGTCGAATGGATGAGAGGATGGCTTGGTATTTATAGGGAAAGTGAGGGGACAAGACATTAATGGCCAAGGGACACCTCATTAGTGGTTTTGGCAAAACCATGGGCTTGCCCATGGTATTTTCCCATGGTATTGTCCACTTGGGACACCTAATACCTTATATTACTATTCATAAGTTGACCATATTGATTACATACTTAATAAATCATTTAATGATGTCATTAAACACCCATAACTTAAAAATTGTATTTTAACTATTCATCGAAAATTCACCTTTCTCAGAAAAATCCCAAAATTTCACCTTAACCAAATATCAATGCTCTGATTTCAAAAATGAAATCCATTTTATAAAAATAATTTTCTAAATATTTTTAATTTATTTTTTTAAATAAATACACTATTCACCGAAAATTCATTTTTTTCGGAAAAAACCCCAAAAATTACCATAACATAATATCGGTGCTCTGAGTTCAAAAATGAAATCTATTTTATAAAAATAATTTTTTTAAATTTTTTTAATTTAATTTTTAATTAAAAAACACTATTCACTCGAAAAAACTAATACTTGAATAATAATTTATGAAATCGTTATTTAACCATTTTATTGAATCACATTACTTAATCAAGGTGCCTAGATTATATTAATACTTTCTTTAAGTGAGATTACTAATCCATTTGGACACATTACTAATCCTAATCATAAAATCACTATTCATAATTTACTATTCATCAAAAATTACGTTGATCTTATTAGACTCTAAATTTCGCACTGAGCAGAATTGTAGAAGACCATTTTTTGAATATCATTACACATTTTTAATTATTTAAGGTTTACATAAACATTTTTAAAATATCCTTTTTCTAAAATTCATCAAAAATATGTATACTATATTTATCTGGTCATTTGAAAATTCATAAACTTCATCATAAGAAGAAATCCCAATTTTTATTTAAAACAAAGGATTACACAAGGCAGTTACGGTCTCCTTACATAGCCCCTTATCACACCAGCATAGGACCTAAGTGTAAGGTGTGCTAAGGTGAGAGAATCTGAGGGAGGCTCGGCTATCATCGCACGAGTAGTAATTTCTATCAGTTTGAACTTCTCACAAATGAGATTCCGTTATAGTTTCACACGATGAAGTTTAGCTTGGGTTTGGTCCAGAGCAAAGCCCAGTGGTGCTACCTCTTTCCCAAGTTCTGTTAGATGGGCTTCGATCAGTCCAAGACTACTGGGTGAGGCCATCAAATCTTCTTTCTATAATAATTAACCAAGATTACTTGTATTTAGAGACAATAATCAAAACGTTTAGTTTCCAGGGGTCATATTGACCAATGGTCATATAACAGTCAACACCCAATGGTCTCATTTTAATTATACTCATGTTATCAAATGAAACATTTTTGTTGAGTATAAAAAACAAAATAAAATAACACATAAAATTAGGAAACAAGATTTATTCAAAATTTTGGGTCGTTACAAACATGGCATCATCAATTATCACCAAAGATTAACAAGAATTTAGCAGTAAATCATAAGAATCTACTTCCTACTTTTATCTTGAAGATAGAGCACCTCTTATCGAGGGGTTTTATTATTAAATTGTTAGTTTAGTGACCAATCAACCCCTTTTTAATTTATTCCAGAAATTCACACGATTTTCACAGAAGCATTTAATCGACCAAAATTCCATAATTAAAATACTTAAACAATGTAGTATTAGTCTCTTTAAATGATTAAATTTAAATTTAAGGGAAATGAGAGGGACCCTATCTCAATGTGGATCCATCCGTCCACTCCGTCTCTTGGCGCTTTCTAACTAAAGATGCACCTTAAACTCTGGTAACCCGAAGCATGACCAAACCCACCAACGCACTTGAAAACAAACCAGCGGATCTAAATGACCTAAATCCACCATGCCTTTGGTGGAAGACACCTAATCCCTCCCAAAGGAGTCCGAACAGACCCTTCGCAACGACCTAGAATAAGAGAAACAAGGAAGAACATGAAAAAAACCCACCTTAACCATTAGGTTCGACCGAACGAAAATAGGGAAAGGGGAAACCCTAAAATCAGCCAAGTAGGGAGGAGGAAGGAAAGAGGATACCTACCACGGAGATTTGTAGGAAGAATCGCCAAGAACAGAGGAGGAAATAGAAGGAGGAGGGAGCCGAGGGGATCTCCGGGCGTCGCAACTCCACGGGAGGGGGCTCGTGCGGGTTCTGGCCAAGAGGAATGAGGGAGAGTTTATTAGATTATGTTTTTATTTTAATTTTATTTTAAATTTAATTAAAAACATAACAGTAGGGCCGCACATGGTTTGACCTGCATGGTTTTCCAAACCGTGCGCAAACCGTGCGGCACCCCATTGGACACACCAGGGCACCCCGCACGGGCTGGCCGCACGGTTTGGGTAAACCGTGAATAGGCTGTGCGGACTCCTCTGCCTCCTTGACTTAAGCCGCACAGTTTGGGAAACCGTGCGCCAACCGTGCACCTTCTGTTGTTGCTTAAAAAGCCAGACGTCTTCGGGTACAACAAACCCAAAACACCTCGAGACTCTCGGGAAACTTAACGGGCATTCTACTATGTCCAAAAAAATTAAAAAGAGGGACCAAAACCTTCAAAAACTCATTCCAAAGACTGATATTAAATTCGACCGGTTCAGTAATTTGAAAAGATCAAAATCCCCCACTTTTTAACCCGGTTCAAAACACAGGTCCTTACATTTTGTGAGAAAAGTCAAAAAGTTCCTCGTGTGGTAAACAAAAGTAAGATTACTTTCCTAACATGTTTTAATTCTCAAAAATGGGTAAAAGGACTTTAAACATACATGAAAATATTTTTAGAAAACATGGGCATGGATGATAACAATAACCCCAATAAATACTTAGGAATAAACAATCTCGGATAAAAACGAGATTGGAAAAGTTATCCCGTACCTTAAGTCCGATATGCTTCGTACGTATCCGAACCTCTTGTATAATGATTTAAATAATTCCATTGACTTATTACATAATCATATTAATTGTTATGATATCATATATTGTTCACTTATGACTTTATATTACCCGTGCTTTTGTAAATTCCATGTTAAAGCAGCGTTTTGGGTAAAATCGTTTTATTTATCGTACGTGTTTGTACTTGTTGTTATTGAGATTATTATTACATATATCATGATTTACTTACATAAATAATGTAAATCCTGATTTATATATCATATATATATATTCAATATATAAATATATATAATAGATAGATAAATTAAATGAAATACACCGTTCATGGAGACGGTAGGCCGTACGTACGCATGAACACTGTTTTCCTTTCCTTATTGACTTGAATGAAAGTAAGTAGATGAAATATATATGAATAAATCCAGTAGCTTTATCATTTCATATATTTCATTATTATTCATTATATATACTTTATAATCATTCTTGAATGGTTAACATGGAGAATGAATCTCATCACGTCGTGGAGACTGTAATCCGTACGTACGCACGAGCGATGATATCATTCCCATACTTATTAAATTGAATTGGAGGGGATGATATAATATCTCAAAATCAGTATGATATTATAATAAATATATA
The DNA here is from genome assembly GCA_963277665.1 of Viscum album. Lineage (NCBI taxonomy): Eukaryota > Viridiplantae > Streptophyta > Magnoliopsida > Santalales > Viscaceae > Viscum > Viscum album. The sequence goes on from OY728162.1 coordinate 818,857,824, forward strand.
TAGTTATTCTTTACACCATTATACTCATCCAAGTAAGGTGGTGGTGGAAAAATAGATTACACCACAGTGTGGAGACGACATTCCGTATGTACGCACGCGCGGTGATTTAGTTTTCCGTAGGATTGATAAAAGGTGAAATGGGGTTGTTTCATATTTATAATAACATATCAGTATATTATTGATACTGATGTTTTTACTTTATAATGAAACAACTAAAGAAGAAGAATTTGAATAAGAAAGAAAACATGAATCAATCGGTAGAAGAGATTACCTCTTCTTTGACACACATCTTTTAAGATTCCTCTTAAGGCACTAGAGTTGGTCCTTTGATGAGACCAGAAACTCTATAATGTTTCTAGGGAAGTTGAGAAGGGAAATGGGCAGGGGTTTTCCGAGCTTGAAATCTCAAAATTTTGTAAAGATAAGAGGGAGGAGGTTCCCTTTTATAAGGGAGGAGAGGGGCACCTTAGGAAAAACTTAAATTTTTATTTTATAATAAAGTCCTATTTGGTTTATAATAGCTCAAAATTGATTTATTTAGAATATAAATTAGGTATGGGTCTAAATAATTTCAACAAATAGGTTTTAGACATGTTTAGGTTACTATTTTAACCTTATCATTTAGATTTAACTCTAAGTTAAATAATTTAACTTTTACCGCGTCTTCTTGTTTTCTTACACTATATGGTTAATAAACTTACTATAACAAGACAAACGTACCCCAAGTGGTTCATTATTAATATATATAACCTTATATAAGTCATTTGACCAAACCTTAGATTTTTAGGAATAGAATAACAATTAATAATATAATATTTGTTTTAAAAACTATTTTATGTCAATTTTTAAACTATTTGGTAATTGATTTTTGTGAAAATTATAAAATAATTATTAGTTCTAAAAAAGTTAATTAAATCAATAATAACATGTCATATTAACCTTGAAAATTATTTTAATTCATAAAAAGTCTCAAATTACATTTATTTGGGTATTTATAATATGAATTATTTTAATATTGCATTATTTAGGTAATTACTGCATCACCATTGTGTCATAAATAAATTAAGTTATATAATTTATAAAAATTATAAATAAACTTCTATTAGATGTGAAACCGTTTTATATTTCTAATGAATATTTATAGTCGAATTTATCTTTTGTATAACCCTATATTAAAAATGTTTTATTTATTAAACTTTGATTTTAACTATTTTAACTCTTTTTTAAATACAATAATAATAAATGTCCTAATCTAATCCAAGTGGACCTAAAGTTTAATATTTTATTCAAGGTTGTTTTTGGTTGAATTAAACTTATCCAATTGAATTAGGACATGTGTTAGGATAATAATAATATCATTTTTACCCTTAATTACCCTATTTACTTTTAACCGTGGTAAATAATAGTAAAAAGTTTTTATTCACCAAAAATTATTTTTATCTTATTAAACCACATTTTACTCCTTGATATTAACCGTGTCTCTCGGATTTTCGAAATTCCACTCATAGAAGCGGTAAAATTAAGTTTTACGTAAATTTTCAAATTCTTCTAGGAGGTGGGCAAAAGACGGTGAAAAGTTAAATGAAATATTTATATACCTAAAATTATTATAAAATGACTCCAATTAATTAAATTGAACTTATATAGGTGTTATGTATCAATTTTGACCTAAAATAAATTTAAATAAAATAAATAATTATTTAAATAAAAAGTCGGTTTTTAAATAGTAACCTAGTGTTTTCACTATTCATCAAAAATTGAATGTTTTCTGAAAAATACAAAAAATTCACCCTTGGCTAATTTCGATATTCTGAATCCAAAAATGAAGTCCATTTTGAAATATAAAATTTATAAAATTTCAAAATGTGGGTATTACTATTCATAATGGCTAGTTTATATAATATTTTAATAACATATCATTGTTTAGTGAAACTCAGTATTGCATACAACACACATTATCGTGGAAGGTCACGATTACGTGTAATGAAAGCCAAGTAAGGGTTTCGTGTAGTGAAAGATTCATTTTTTGTTGCGTATAATAGAATCCAACCATATTTCATTTATACATTGAATATATATACACACACACACACACACACTCAAGGTTGCGTAAAATAACTTCTATCAAACGAACTTGAAGTTGTGTGTAACACGATCCAAGATTAGTGTTTGCTATACTGCAAGATAATACAGTGTTGCATATAGCTCAAGATAATATTGGTGTAGCATAAAAAGAAGATATGAAAGAAATTAAAAATAATATATCTTATAAAATCTCGGGGTGTTACATTCTACCCCCTTTAAAATGAGTTTCGCCCTAAAAATTCGTCGGGGTTATAAATGGTTTAGTACTTGAAAGTTTCTTTAAAAAAATCCCACATCGTAAAAAGGAATACTAAAACATAATTTTAAAAAGTGTAGTATGAAACATATCGGTTACCCAAATTAACTCATCATTGGGTTTCCACATAAGAGAACATAGGTGAAAATATGGATATGGAAGAGAAATCTAACCGTCATGTTCTGATGGAGAGTGGTAGAGAACATGGCTATGAAAAAGAAAACAATCACAAAGACATAAATTTGTGATGATCTAAGGTACCATCTGATTCATCGGATATAAGGTCACAAGGAAACATTTTTTGTTTTCAAGATCATTTACCTAAAGTTGAAGAATTTGAATTAGAAGAAATACTTACTTTATTTCGGTATAATCTCACCATTGTTCATGCCTTGAACAATTTCCACTTCATCTCTTAATGAAATGAAGTTGAATTTGTCATTTGTGAATTATTAACAGATCATGTGATAAAATGATGGGTCATTCCATATGTCTCAAACAAAATGTTAGAAAAAGTTATAAAAGATACATAAGTCCATCTATGGGAAGGTTAATCGTATATGATTCCAAAAATGGACTTATATTTCATCTATCATACCGATTAATAAAATAAAACTAGTTTATACTAACCAGGGACTTCCTGTAGGCCAGTGGTAGGTGATAAAGGCTTGTTTCACTTCGGTTGTGGGTTCGATTCCCGCATCCTTGTCCGACGTGACGGGTAGCCGCCCATCCAGCAAGTTGTCCCTTTTTCTAAAACTACACTATTATAACATTCCCGAAATAATATCAAAAAAAATTTATATCCTTAAACAATACTATCTGATGTCCAACATAATCCATTCCAATATTTAGGCTTATCCAAAATACATATGTCCAATCTCATAGTATAAAGAAAACGATTACTTGAAAGGTCCCATAACAAGAATGTCAATTCCATCATTTATCCCCCATATATCATAAGATATATCTATTTGGTCACATTCAAAATATGTTAATACTTTAATCATGTATTTCCATATAACCTTAGTGAAATCATGAGTGCTGTCAAAAGTTAACACTTTCCACATACCAAAATCCCAAAATTTCTATATACTCAAACCATAATATCACTTTGTCCTTATATCAGTCATGATGTCATTAATATTATTTTCTCCTTATCCCTTCATAATGCGCATATCATCTTCTTTCTAAAATATTTGATTTACTTTTCATGGTTACCGGTACCATATAATTATTGAAAACCATAATAAACCAAGACATAGATATTCTAGTATTCCACAGTACTATAAATTTGATTCCACAATATTATTTTGGAATCCTATTACATAAACACATAATAATTCCACTACATCATTTTCATAATCAACATCATCAATAATGATCACACATGACTTCCCTTTATCCTTTTCCTTGAGAGGTTTCTCACGTCGATCATCATTAACCCTTGGATTAGGGCATTGATTAGCATAATGCCCCATTTACTTGCACTTGAAGCATTGAAGTGTTGGTGGAGTGTTCTCTGTAGTCTTTTCTCTATTCACATCATTAGAAACCTTTTTCCCATTACTTCGGCACTCAACTACTTGATGAAATTCTTTTACACACTTGAAACATTTCCTAGTACCTTTTAGACAATCTCCACCATGCTTCTTTTAACACATTGATCATAAAAAACATTCACCCTCTTTTCACCATTGTTCTGGGGTTTTTCCTTGAACTACATCTTTCATTTCTTGTCAAAACAATGAGATGGATATGTTACACCAACTTCCAGTTCTACCTTGATAGCACAACACACAATTTCTTCATAGCTAATGAAGTCTCTTATAGATAATGCCCTTCAAAGACTTGGTTTTAATCCAATGAAGAATCGATCAACTTTACATTCAGGTTGGATGATAAAGCTAGATTCATACCTTTCAAGTCTTGTAAAATTCGCTTCATATATACCAAAAGATTCATCATCCTTCTATTTAAGATCAAGGAACTCATTTTCCATATTTGTTCGAATAATACGAGGAAAGTACTTACTGAAAAAAAAGGTTATTTAACTCGTCCCATTCCATGGATTCAATTTCATCTTGGGGCCTTATATTCTTAATTAGATTCCACCACTAGTCTGCTTCACCTTCTAAACGGTAAACAGCTAAAATGACTTTTTCATGTTCTGAACAGTGATGTATGGAAAATATCTTTTGAATGGTACTGATCCATTGTTCAGCAACAAGTGGATCAGAAGACCCATTGAAAGATGGTGGACATTGCCTATTGAATGAGTCAATATTATATTGTTCCCTTCTCTGATCATTTGGAAATCCATAATGATTCATATCTTGTGTAAGTATAGCAATAAGATTTTGCACTCCATCTCCCATCACATTTGGTTGCTCGAGAGGACAATCATTGCATTGTCCATTACATTGATCAACACGGTTCCTTCAGGTTCTAGCCATCATCTGAAACCCAAAAAGAACAATGTGAGAGGCAAAAATCATGCTAGGAAAACAAAATAATAAAGTGGGAGTACCTTCAATATCTAACATCTTAGGTTTAATTATAATATCGTTATGATAGTTCTAGGACTATAACCTATATTATACTTAACCATAGGGACATCCTTAGACATACCTTAGAAATAACTCTAGGGATCTCACTAAAGTTCTCGCATCCTGGTTTCCAAAGGTTGACTAAACCTTTCCTCTAATACCAACTGTAGAGACCCCAGTCCTGACGTACATGGAAATCACATTACTTTTGTGGAATAATTAATAAATTACAAAAACAGACACGCAAGGACTGTAATAGTTTAGCGTCTTTGGAAACTCAGAATATAATCTTCTAATCGTGGTGAAATATCTTCAACATCTCCCATTAAGATGTTCCACTTTTTGTTTTCTTACCTAAAACCTTTCTTTAAATCCTGGAGAAAATAAAACATATAAAGGGTGATCTCAAATGATCAGTAAGGGTATGCAAGGAGAAAATAAAACAAACCATACACATTTGAACTTAAAAACATGACCATAATGTTTAAACATCAAAATCTTGAGGAATGACATAAAACATGTAAGTACGTAAGGAATATATCATAATGGGACATAGATCATGATAAAATAGCTTGGGAATAAAACATGTAATTGTGGAAAAACATTATGCACACGGTATGATTTCCATAGTAGCCAAGACATTTCTTCCAAGACTATCTTAGTGGACAAAGTCCCTTACTGAATCGAGTTCACTCCTCGTTCCAGTCCTGTATCACTGAAGCAGATTAACTTAACTTTCCATCCATGTCTATATCATGAGATATAAATCTTTACCTAATGCATTGGAGGGAGATATAGGTCCCACCCATCTCATAATTAAATCATTCTTACTTTTTCCACAACATAAACATAAATCATTCATCATAACAAATAATAAAAATGAGTTTTATAAACATCATCCCATCATAACATAATCCATATAAAACAAATGGATATCGTTTAGTCATAAGAAAATTGAAACCATGTAAATCATAGAGATATTATACTTGAAACATACACATATGAAATAATGTAATCTTAGATAGAAAATGGTTTTGATAAAACACTTGAAAAGAATTATTGAGGAAAATATCCCTGCTTCTTAAAAATCATTTTCTTTTCACAGAATTCCATGAAATATTAAAAGAAAGGGATTTTTTTTTGAAAATATTCATGAAATCTTGTAGAGTAAGCTTCATGAAAATAAGGCATTATAAAACCGTAAAAATCCGTTCATGTCGTATAAGTTAAAAAAACATTCTCCTCGTACTTTTGTTGGAAAAGTCAAAAAGTTCTTTGCGTGGTAAACAAAAGTAATATTCCATTCATAACATGTGGTAAATTTTTAAAATGGGTAAAAATGACTTTAAAAATACATTAAAATATTTTTAGAAAACATGGGCATGGATGATAACAATAACCCCAGTAAATACTTAGGAATAATCAATCTCGGATAAAAACGAGATTGGAAAAGTTATCCCATACCTTTGGTCCGATATGCTTCATACGTATCCAAAACTCTGGTATAATGATTTACATAATGACATTGAGTTATTAAATAATCATATTCATTGTTATGATATCATTTATGGTTCACTTATGACTTTATATTACCCGTTCTTTTGGAAATTTCAGGTTAAAACAGTATTTTGGGTAAAATCGTTTCATTTACCATACGTGTTTGGACTTGTTGTTCTTGATATTATTGTTACTTATATCATGATTTACTTAATTACATAATGTAAATAATTATTTATTTATCATATATAAATTCAGTATATATATATATAATAGATAGATAAATTAAATGAAATACACTGTTCATGGAGACGGTAGGCCGTACGTACTCATGAACGTTATTTTCCTTTCCTTATTGACTTGAATGGAAGTAAGTAGATGAAATATATATATTAATAAATACAGTAGATGTATAATGTCATATATTTCATTATTATTCATTATATATACTTTATAATAATTCTTGAATGGTTAACATGGAGAATGAATCTCATCACGTCGTGGAGACTGTAATCCGTACGTACGCACGAGCAATGATATCATTCAAATACTTGTTGAATTGAATTGGAGTGGATGATATAATATCTCAGAATAATTATGATGTTATAATAATTATATATATTTCTTCTTTACACCATTATATCCATCCAAGTAAGGTGGTGGTGGAAAAATATATTACACCACGGTGTGTAGACGGTATTCCGTACGTACGCACGCACGGTGATTACATTTTCTGTAGGATGGAAAAAGGTGAAATGGGTTTGTTTCATATTTATAATAACATATCAGTATATTATTTATACTGATGTTTTTACTTTATAATGAAAAAACTAAAGAAGAAGAAGTTGAAGAAGAAAGAATACTTGAATGAATCGGTAGAAGAGATTACCTCTTCTTCGACGTACCTCTTTTAAGCTTCCTCTTAAGGCACTAGAGTTTGTCTTTTGAGGAGACCAAAACCTCTATAATGTTTCTAGGGAAGTTGAGAAGGGAAATGGGAAGGGTTTTTCCGAGCTTGAAAGCTCAATATTGTGTAAAGAGAAGAGGGAGGAGGTGCCCTTTTATAAGGGAGGAGAGGGGAACCTTAGGAAAAACTTAATATATTATTTTATAATAAAGTCATATTCGGTTTATAATAGCTCTAAATTGATTTATTTAGAAGATAAAGTAGGGATGGGTCTAAATACTCTCAACCAATAGATTTTAGACAATTTTAGGTTACTATTTTAACCTTATCATTTAGATTTTACTCTAAGTTAAATAATTTAACTTTTACCGTTTTTTCTTGTTTTCTTACACTATATGGTTAATAAACTTACTATAACAAGCCAAGAGAAACCCAAGTAGTTAATTATTAATATATATAACCGTATATAAGTCATTTTTCTGAACCTTATATTTTTATGAATGGAATAATAATTAATAATATAATATTTGTTTTAAAAACTATTTTATGTCAATTTTGAAACTATTTGGTAAATGATTTTTGTGAAAATCATAACAGCATGATTAGTTCGAAAAAATTAATTAAATCACTAATAACATGTAATATTAACCTATAAAATTACTTTAATTCATGAAAAGTCTCAAATTACATTTATTTGGGTATTTATAATATCAATTATTTTAATATTTCATTATTTAGGTAATTACCGCATCACTATAGTATCATTAATAAATTACATTATTTAATGTCTAAAAATTATAAATAAAATACCATTAGGTATGAAATTATTTTATCATTCTAATGAATATTTATATTCGAATTTATCTTATGTATAAACCTATATTAAATATGTTTTAGTTATTAAACTTTGATTTTAACTATTTTAACTCTTTTTTAAATAAAATAATAATAAATGTCCTAATCTAATCCAAGTGGACCTAAAGGGTAATATTTTATTTCTAAGGTAGTTTTCAGTTGAATTAAACTTATCCAATAGAATTATGACATGTATTAGGATAATAATAATTTACCCTTAATTACCCAATTTACTTTTAACTGTGGTAAATAAAAGTAAAAAGTTACTATTCACAAAAAATTATTTTTATCTTATTGAACCACATTTTACTCCTTGATATTAACTGCGTCTCTTGGATTTTTAAAATTCCACTCACAGAAGTGGTACAATTAAATTTTATTTAAATTTTGAAATTTTCCTAGGAGGTGGGTAAAAGACGGTGAAAGGTTTAATAAAATTTTTATATATCTAAAATTATTTTAAAATGACTGCAATGAATTAAATTGAACTTATATAGGTATTATGTATCATTTTTGACCTAAAATAAATTTAAATAAAATAAATACTTATTTAAATAAGAAGTCGGCTTTTAAATAGTAACCTAGTGTTTTCACTATTCATCAAAAATTGAATGTTTTCAGAAAAATACCAAAAATTCACCCTAGGATAATTTCGATATTACGAATCCAAAAATGAAGTCCATTTTGAAGGATAAAATTTATAAAATTTTAAAAAGTGGGTATTACTATTCATAATAGCTAGTTTATATAATATTTTAATAACATATAATTGTTTAGTGAAACTCGGTATTGCGTACAACACACACTATTGTAGAAGGTCATAATTGCGTGTAATGAAATCCAAGTTAGGTTTGCGTGTGGTACAAGATTCATTTTTTGTTGTGTATAATAGAATCCAACCATATTTCATTTATACATTGAATATATATATATATATATATACGATCAATGTTGCGTAAACTAAATTCTATCAAATGAACATGAAATTGTGTGTAACACAATCCAAGATTGGTGTTGTGTATATTTCAAGCTAATACAGTGTTGCGTATAGCGCAAGATAATATTGGTGTAGCGTACAACAGAAGATATGAAATAAATTAAAAATAATATATCTTATAAAATCTCGGGGTGTTACATTTATCCCTGAGGGATAGTCTTGGATGCTAGGGGAATGAGATTGAATATCATGGTACTTATGATGTGGTTATTTCAAGAAGGAGATAAATATTTTTTTCTCCTCTTATGATTCAAATTCTAACCTCTTATTAGTGAAATGATTTGAATGTCTCAAAAAAACACTAGTATAAACTTAGGGTATGATTAGTTTAATTCACTGGTATGAAATGAAGTCAATACATTTAATTATCATTATTTCCAAGTTAGTACACAATGACTAGACTTACATGTGTATTTTGAGTGTTACTACTTTGAACATATACTCAAATATATGCATTGTTTTATATTTTAGGGGCCCTGTTAGCATTTACTTGTTTATTTTTATACTCACACCTCATACATGAATCTCAGTGGATATAGAGATCTTATATTTGATATACAAGTGAGTAAAAAGGACTAGTAACATATATTAGGGTTAGTGCAACTGAATGGGGATGAGTTGATGTTCTCATGGTAGTGTCAGGGAACTTTTATAATTTTGAGATGAGATTTGAAATTTGAAATTAATATATGGTAATTTAAAAAGTTTTAAGGAGACAATTGTCATCCTCACCAGTTCAATCTCGCAAAAATTTATTAATTCATTTTTTTCTTGAGACTCATCCCCCATATTGTAATGTCTCGGATTTTCCGTTTATTATTTTTAAATATTATATGGAATTATTTTGAGACCAGGCACGAAGACGACACATCATTCCGGGGTCCAGTGAGCCCGGAATGATGGTTTGAACATTTTATTTAAGTGAGTCGGCACTTGTGCGCGGTTGTGGCAGTTTCCAAAATGGATGCTCGGATTAAAAATTTGAGAGCACCGTTGCGTCCCAGACGAAGACTTTACCTGAGAATGAGGCTAACCTCAACCGGAGCGGGTCGAGGAAAAAAGTTAATTTTCGGACGTTTTAAGTAAAATAAAATAAAATAAAATAACCAGTTTATTTTATTTCTTTTAAGGAAACATCTGCTGCAGCGTGGCAGCGGTGCAACTGTTTCATAAATTAATGATGCGTCATAATAACTTAAAAATGTCAAGTCAACGTCATTAATGCTTCCACGTAATTAAATGTCAACTTTTTCCCCTTTTTAATGGGTTAACCAATTGTTGATCGTTGGAAACGCTTGATAAGAACCTCTGCCGAATCCACGAGGCATTGGAGCAATTCTCGACGACGAACGACAATGGATCGAAACCAAGGATCATTGTGCCGACATTGAAGGATCACGACGACAATGGCAACATGACTTCTTCGTCAATGATATATCCTTTCAAAAGGTAGGAGTTTTTGTTTTGATTTTTCTTTTCCCCGTATTTGAATTTAAATGATGAACGCGGATCAACCACGAACAATTTGATCCGCAGATCCGTACATTCTTGTGGGAGGGTTTTCTTTGGGATGATTTTGGGGAATTAATCCATGATATATATTCATGTTGATCTCTGCTCCATTTAAACCTATTAACCTGAGCTGATCAATGTCGTGATGAACGACGGCGGAGGTTCGTTCCTCAATTTGTTTATTTAGATCTCTTCCTCCTTTCCCAGCGTGTTCTTCGCGTTCTTCGCAAGGTGACAAACAATGGATCATTGCGCATCCGTTCTGCGATGCAACGATCCCAAACCAAAGGTTCGACATCGCAACGTTCTCGTGGAGGTGCGACGACGATGGCAGTCGACAAATCAGACCAGATCAGAAAGGGAGTTCTTCAAGCATTCTTCACGCAGGAAGATCAATCATGTCTTCCGAGCGGACCGGAGGCCCAAAAACGACGGAATCAGCTTTGTTGTGTCGGGGTGACCATGACCTGAAGGTTTCATGGCGATCGGACAGTCAGATCAATGATCAGAGCACCATGGGAGGCACGATGGCAGAGGTCCGCGTTTCTGTAAATTTCCAGAATACACGGCGTGTACTTCCGAAGAACACGCCGTGTAGTTCTGATGGTGGAGGCTAGGGTTTTGGGGTCAGAGAATGATCACACGGCGTGTGACCTCAGTCACACGGCGTGTTGGACCTTCCCCGAAGCTCGGCATGTACTTCGGGTGGTACACGGACACGGGATGCTCTACACGGCTTCAGGCAGCACGACGTGTACAGCTCGGCAGAGGCGGCTATGCGGAGCTCGGCATGTATCCCAGGGATACATGGACAAGGGATGGAGTACACGACCGTGTACTCCCTCACCCGGCCAGGCGAGGTCACCGGCGGAGGTCAACCTGTGTGCTTATTGCACGGGTTGGAGTACACGGGTTGGTGACCGTGTACGGGCACATGGCCAGAGTACACAGATCCAGCGCCAGTGACCTAGACACGGCGTGTACTCCATACTATATGCTGTGTATAATGTTTTCTACATGAACAGACTCACAACATGGGCCGTTGTACGCGGGCAGTACCCGCGGTCAGAGAACACGACATGTATCATTTCTACACACCGTGTACTTTTTGGAGAATGGCTTGGTCCTTTTGTTCACCGTGCATTGAACATCTTTTGTTTGGGTTAGTGCCCCTTCTTCTTTTCCCCTGAAGGCCAGGCATCATTCCCCCATGCCGAATTATGATCCCTTCAGTAGGACTTTTCTGTGATAGAGTCAGGAATCCATCTGAGAGGCCCGGATCAAGATCCTCTATCCATTCCAGACCCTAGGTAGAGTTAGGCATCGACGTGACCAACTTTACCAGGCGTTGATCCTCTACCTAGCAGGTGAATTTCGGATGAGTCGCGGTATCCTCCATGGCCCTGGAAGTGATCCTCATCTATGTATCGAGATCTTTCTCACTCAGAAGTGTGTCTCCCATAATGAGTGCTTCTACCTATCGTAACCCTTCCACTCAGGAGTGTGTCTCCCGTAATGAGTGTAGCTATATCTCGTGACGGTTCCCGACGAACATCACTTATCAGACAGACGTCATCAGAACTATAAGACTCGTGGAGTGTGTTCTCCCGGAACGAGCGCATCACGAAATCTTCAGACGGAATCCCTTGCGGGGGTATGCAGTTGCGTGACTTGTCTCTAGACCGAAGGTCTAGGTTTTGAGTATATCTGGTTTGTTTTATATGTTCTGTAAACATATATTGTGCACAGCTGAATGTACCTTTACTTTGTGTACTACTTTGTGGTTTTCAGGGTCCTTTACTGAGTATTGTTATACTCACCCCTGCACGGGCTTTACCTGCACGTCTGGTGTCTTGTGCAGATGAGCAGCCTTTTGACAGAGTCCAGGGCGGACTTGGACAGGACCGAGCTTTCTATGTTTCCTATAGGCCGAGGCGTCCCTACGGCTACGAGAAGCAGTCCCAGTACCTTTGTGCTTATAGGTTGGACTTTGCAGTTTTTCAGACTCTTTCTTTTGGTGGGCCTGTATTCTAGCCCAGTTTACTTTTATAGTACTCTACCTTTCGTCGTACTCTGTTGGTTGGGTTACTTGTATGAATGCATTTTTTTGTTCCTTAGTGTTTTACATTTCAGCATTTGTGGGATTGGTGATGTGTGTGTGTGTACATGTACTTAGGAAATGCCTCCCATGTTAGTGATATGCCCACTCGGTGCTAGTCACCAGCCCCTGGTCTATTGGAGGCGGGCTTGGGGAGTCATGGCGCGGGCCCCACCGGGACGGGTCGTGACAGAGTGGTATCAGAGGAGGTCGGTTCTACCATAGGACCAAGAGTCTATGAGTTTGGTTGGGGAAACAAGTGTTGAGTGTTTCAGGTTTTACTTTTAGGCCAGATACCCCAGTGTTGGTACAACGACCGATGTATCCATACACCAGGACTTTGATAGCCTGATTTTCTACCCGGTTCGCGAAAAAACTAGTTGCGGGGAAATAAAAGGTACATGCATCATATATGAATGGGTTGTGTCTTCCATATCCATGGTGTCAGCTATCTAGATATACTCATTGACTGTGACACATCTAGTTTCTTTACAGGATGCCTATGCGACGCGTACCTGCTAGTATTCACCAGCACAATCACGAGGATGACCCCCTCAGTGATGAGGCTTTGATACAGGGACCAGTTCCCCAGGCATTGCCACCAGGTGGTGCACCAGCTATACCACCAACGGTGGAGCAGCCAGTGGTACCTGTAGTACCGACTGGCGAGGAGCACAGGCTTAGCGTGCTCCATGAGTTTCAAAGACAGAGGCCCCTTAGGTTCCGAGGCGAGCCCGACCCTCAGGCGGCTGAGGACTGGCTTGAGGTGGTGACCAGATTTTTCCGTCTATCGAGGACACCAGCTGACCAGATGGTGATCCTAGGAGCGAGCCTTCTTCAGGGATCGGCCGGACGATGGTGGAGTTTTACCATGCAGACTCATAACGAGGAGACTCTTTTGTGGACGGATTTTGAGCAAATCTTTAGGGAGGAGTTCTCTCTGGTTACGCTGAGGGATGTGTGCATCCAAGAGCTTCTTCAGCTCCAGCAGGGTAGTATGATAGTGGTGGACTATTCATCGAGCTTCACCAACCTCTCCAGGTAATCGATGGATATGGTTCGGGATCAGTACTTCAGGGCTCGAACCTTTGAGCGAGGTCTATGACGAGACATCCGAGCTAGTGTCATACCTCTATGCATATCGACCAATGCTAGAGTGCTCGAGCGGGCCTTGGTGATCGAGAGCTTCTTGGTGGAGCAGAGGCTGTCGCCGGGAGTCAGCAGCAGGCAGAAAGGTGTAGAGACACCGGAATCAGGGAGCCGATGTTAGACGCACAGATCTGGATGTGGGAGACGTCATAGGAGGACCCAGGATAGGGGATCGACAGTCCAAGGATCTCAGGATGGATCCAGTTAGCCTAGTGAGAAGTGATGTTATGCATGCGACGGTCGGGGGCATCTCGCTAGAGATTGCCAAACATGTCGGGCTGCTGACAGGGAAGTGGTGGATGGGCCACCGAGACAGAGGCAAAGAACGGAGCAGGTAGATCCGCCAGGCGGCGGATGTGGAAGAGGAGCAGGGAGAGCTGCAGGTGGTGGTAGATGCTTCGACTTACATTCACCACCACCCCCAGGAGGTCCGCACCGGGCTCAGGGAGTTGGGGGACATGGACGGGGACAACTGCATGCGGTCGAGGCATACAACCCAGGGGCTCCAGGGATGATTCGAGGTATGATCTGTGTCTATTATACCTTAGCTTCTGTACTAATAGACACAGGTTCTAGTCATTCCCTAATAGCCACATGTCTTGTACAAAATCTCAAGATTCCGGTAGAAGCGTTGACTCGATCCTTACGCTTGGAGACACCTACAGAAGGAGACTCGATGATCACACACCTCTACAGACAGTGTGATCTTACCCTTGGAGGTGTGAGTTTCGGTTGGAACCTCTTGGTGGTTGCGTCGAGGCCTTACGACGCCATTCTCGGTATGGAGTGGTTATCTTCGGTCCATTCCCAGATTGACTGTTTTAGTTGAAGAGTGCAGTGTGTCTGCCATGATGGAACAAGGTTTTCCTTTTTTGGGGAAAAGGAAACCCAGGCAGCCCAAGTGGGCTCATGCATTGGAGGGTGCAGCCGATCACTCATGAGTTGGCTAGAATTACCCTCGGAGTAGTAGATGTTATGAGCTCTCAGTTCCCAGCAGTGGTGGCGGAGTATGAGGACGTCTTTCCAGAAGATGTTCCAGGGTTACCTCTCCACCAGGAAATTGACTTCTGTGTCAAGTTACACCCCGGGACGACACCAATTTCTTCATCGATTTATCAGATGGACCCCGTAGAGCTTTGCGAACTGAGGGTGCAGTTGGAGGATTTGCAGAGAAAGGGTTTCGTGAGACCAAGCGTTTCACCCTGGGCGGCCCCAGTCTTGTTTGACAAGAAGGCATACGGGAGTCTGAGGTTGTGCGTGGATTACCGGTTCCTGAACTAGGTAACGGTGAAGAACAAGTATCCACTGCCAAGAATTAATGACCTCTTCGATCAGCTAAGAGGGGCTCAGTGGTTCTCGAAGATTGATCTTCGATCAGGCTATCACCAGCTTCGAGTGCGGGATGAGGATATACCGAAGACGAATTTCAGATGTCTCTACGGTCACTATGAGTACTTGGTGATTCCATTTGGCATGATGAACACCCCCACAGTGTTCATGGGGTTGATGAAACGGATCTTCTAGCCATACTTGGACCAGTTTGTAGTGGTCTTCATCGACGACATCCTTGTGTACTAGGCGTCAGAGGAGGAGCACGAGAGACACCTGCAGATGGTTCTGGACGTACTCCGAGAGCACCAGCTTTATGGAAATCTCTTGAAGTGTCAGTTCTGGATTCAGGAGGTCCACTTTCTGGGACATGTCATCTCAGCAGATGGAGTAGCTGTGGACCGAGCCAAGGTGGAGAATGTGTTAGCATGGGAGCCACCTCAGAGCGTGACAGAGGTGCGAAGCATCCTTGGGTTGGCAGGATATTACCGAAGATTCATCCCTGATTTCTCCCGAATTTCAGCACCAATGACGGCCTTTACCAGGAAGGGGAAACCCTTCATGTGGACCAAAAAGTTCCAGTAGGATTTTGAGTAGCTAAGACAGAGTTTGACGAGTGCCCCAGTCTTGAGGTTGCTAGAGGAGGGTGTCAAGTACATTGTTTTCTGTGACGCATTAGGGACCGGGATCGGCTGTGTCCTAATGCAGCGGCACACAGTGATTTCTTATAGTTCGTTCCAGCTTAGGCCGCATGAGCAGAACTATGCGACCCATGATCTCGTGTTAGCAGTGGTAGTCTTCGCACTGAAGATGTGGCGGCACTACCTTATGGGCGAGCGGTTCATTGTCTACTCTGACCACAAGAGCCTCAAGTACATCTTCTCATAGAAGGATCTGAATCTGAGGCAGAGGCATTGGCTAGAGTTCTTCCAGAACTATGATTTCGAGATCATCTATACTCCTGGGAAGGGGAACAAAGTGGCGTACGCTCTTAGCAGAAGGTCGAGCTAACAACTGTTGAGTGAGGAGACACAACAATTAGCCATGTTACAGTTATCCTTCGTGGATGGTGAGGTCACAACCTACATACAGTCGATGGTTTTCACCCCCCACTCTTACAGTGAGTTAGGGAGGCACAACTTGGGGATGTCGACTGTGTGGCTTTACATGCTCAGTTAACCACAAGACATGCTCTTGATGGTATTTCGCATGGTGGGGAGCACATCCGTTTTTTCAGAGGATGCACTGTTGTACCAGTGGCATTCCAGGAGGAGGTCCTGAGGGAGTTTCATACATCCCCTTTGGCGGTACATCCTGGAGTGGAAATGATGTACCAGGATCTCCGAAGGCAGTTCTGGTGGTCAGGCATGAAGAAGGCAGTAGCAGAGTTCGTTTCTCGATGCCTCACATGCCAGCAGGTGAAGGCTGAGCACTAGGTTCTAGTAGGATTAGCTCACCCCTTGGAAGTTCCAGAGTGGAAGTGGGATGGAATAGCGATGGACTTCGTGACAAGCTTACCATGGATGTCCAAGGGGCACGATTCCATCTGGGTGGTCGTTGACCGACTCACCAAGTCGTCCCACTTCTTAGCTATCAGGGAGTAGAGTTCCGTAGAGATCTTGGGATACCTCTACGTACAGGAGATATCTCGTCTTCATGGAGTCCCCTCGACTATAGTCTCAGACCGAGATGCCCGCTTCACATCCCAGTTTTGGAAGGGATTGCAGGAGGATTTTGGGACTCATCTACGCTTGAGCACAGTGTTTCATCCCCAGACAGATGGTTAGACAGAGATGACCATTCAGGTTCTGGAGGATATGTTACCGGCCTGTATCTTGGACTTTGGTCACAGCTGGGATGACCACCTACCACTGGTGGAGTTTGCGTACAACAACAGCTACCACTCCACCATTGGCATGGCACCGTTCAAGGCTTTGTATGGGAGACCCTGGCGGTCACCACTTTGCTGGAACGACCCCGAAGAGTCAACACTCATGGGTCCATAATTAGTGCGAGCTACCACAGAGAAGGTGCAGATCATCTGGGAGCGGATGCAGACTGCACAGAGCTGGTAGAAGTCCTATGCTGACAGACGACAGAGGCCTCTGGAGTTCGAGGAGGGAGACCACGTTTTTCTTCGGGTCTCACCTAGACGTGGGTTGTGGAGATTTGGACGAGGTGGGAAGCTATCTCCGAGGTTCATCAGACCTTTCCAGATCCTTGGTAGAGTTGGTGAGGTAGCGTACCACCTGGCTCTACCGCCACAGTTGCATCGAGTACATGATGTCTTCTACGTGTCGTAGCTGAGGTGGTACGTGCATGACTCATCGGATGTCATCGACTGGGGAACGCTGGACATTGAGGATAGAGTGACCTTTGCTGAGTACCCGGTGGAGATCGAGGATCGGTAGGAGAGGATCCTTCGTGGGTGATTGATTCCCTTAGTGCGCATCCGGTGGCAACACATGAATCTTCAGGAGAGCATGTGGGAGCGGGAGGCCCAGATCTGTGCCCAGTACCTTCATCTTTTTGAGTAGCCTTTGTTTTGGATTTTTGGGGACGTAAAGCCCCAAGGTGGGGAGAATGTAAGGTCTCATATTTTCAGTTTATTATTTTTAAATATTATATGGAATTATTTTAAGACAGGGCGCGAAGACGTCACATCATTCCGAGGTCCAGTGAGCCCGGAATGGTGGTTTGAACTTTTCAGTTAAGCGAGTTGGCACTTGTGCGCGGTTGTGGAAGTTTCCAAAACGGATGCTCGAATTAAAAACCTGAGAGAACCATTGCGTCCGGGGTGACGACCTTACCTGAGAATGAGGATAACCTCAAACGGCTTGGGTCGAGGGAAAAAGGTTAATTTTCAGACGTTTTATGTAAAATAAAATAAAATAAATTAACCAGTTTATTTTATTTCTTTTAAAGAAACATCTGCTGCAGCGTGGTGGCGGTGCAGCTGTTTCCTAAATTAATGATGCGTCATAATAACTTCAAAATGGAATGTCAACATCATTAATGCTGACGCGTAATTAAATGTCAACTTCTGTCCCTTTTTAATGGGTTAACCAATTATTGATCGTTGGCAATGCTTGAGAAGAACCTCTGCCGAATCCGTGAGGCGTTGGAGCAATTATTGACGACAAATGACAATGGATCGAAACCAAGGATTGTTACGCCAGCATTGAAGGATCACGACGATAATGGCAGAATGAATTCTTTGTCAATGATCGATCCTTTAAAAGGTTAGGGGTTTTTGTTTTTATTTTTCTTTTCCCCATATTTGAATTTAAACGACGAACACGGATCAACCACGAACAAGTTGATCCGCAGATCCGTACATTCTTGAAGGTGGGTTTTCTTTGGGTTGATTTTGGGGAATTAATCCATGATTTATATTCATGTTTATCTCTTCTCTGTTTAAACCTATTAACGAGGGCAGATCAATGCCGTGATGAACGACGGCGGAGGTTCGTTCCTCAATTTCTTTATTTGGATCTCTTCCTCCTTTCCCCGCGCATTCTTTGTGTTCTTCATGGGGCAATGAACAACGGATCGTTGCTCATATGTTCTTCAACGCAACAATCCCAAACCGAAGGTTCGACATGGCAACGTTCTCGTGGAGGTGCGGGGACGATGGTGGTCGAAAAATCGGACCAGATCAGAAAGGGCGTTCTTAGAGCGTTCTTCGTGCGGGAAGATCAATCATGTTTTCGGAGCCGATCGGAGGCCCAAAAATGACGGAATCAGCTTTGTGGAGTCGGGGCGACCAAGACCTGAAGGTTTCGTGGCGATCGGATGGTCGGATCCATGACTGGAGCACCACGGGTAGCGCGACAGCGGAGGTCCGCGTTTCTGGAAATTTCCAGAATACACGGCGTGTACTTCCGAAGAACACACCGTGTAGTTCTGATGGTGTCAGCTAGGGTTTCCGGGTCAGAGAAGGATCACACGGCGTGTGACCCCGGTCACACGGCGTGTTGGACCTTACCTGAAGCTTGACGTGTACTTCGGGTGGTACACGGACATGAGATGCTCTACATGGCTTCAGGCAGCACGACATGTATAGCTCGGCAGAGGCGGCTACGCGGAGCTCGGTGTGTATCCTGGGGATACACGGACATGGGATGGAGTACATGACTGTGTACTCCCTCACCCGGCCAGGCGAGGTCACCAGCGCAGGTCGCCCCGTGTGCTTATTGCTTGAGTTGGAGTACACGGGTTGGTGACCGTGTATGGGCACATGGCCTGAGTACACGGAGCCAGTGCCAGTTACCCAAACATAGTGTGTACTCCATACTACACACAGTGTATAAAGTTTTCTACATGACCAGCCTCACGACATGGGCCATTGTACGCGGGAAGTACCTGGGGTCAGAGAACACGACGTGTATCATTTCTACACACCGTGTACTTTTTGGAGAACAACTTGGTCCTTTTGTTCACCATGCCTTGAACATCTTTTGTTTGGGTTAGTTCCCCTTCTTCTTTTCCCCTGAAGATCAGACATCATTCCCTCATGATGAATCATGATCCCTTCAGCAAGAATTTTCTGTGATAGAGTCAGGCATCCATCCAAGAGGCCCGGATCGAGATCCTCTATCCATTATAGACCCTAGGTAGAGTCAGGCATCGGCGTGACCAACTTTACCGGGCATTGATCCTCTACCTAGCAGGTGAATTTTGGATGAGTCGTGGTATCCGCCATGGCCCAGGCAATGATCCTCATCTGTGTATCGAGATCATTGCCACTCAGGAGTGTGTCTCCTGTAATGAGTGCTTCTACCTATCGTAACCCTTCCACCCAGGAGTGTGTCTCCCGTAATGATTGTAGCTATATCTCGTGATGGATCCCAAAAAACATCACTTCTCAGATAGACGTCATCAGAACTATAAGACTCATGGAGTGTGTTCTCCCAGAACGAGCGCATCACAGAATCTTTGGACGGAATCCCTTGCGGGGGTATGCAGTTGTGTGACTTCTCTCTAGACCGCGGGTCTGGGTTTTGAGTATATCTAGTTTTTTTTATATGTTCTGTAAACATATATTTTGCACAGCTGACTGTACCTTGACTTTGTGTACTGCTTTGTGGTTTTCGGGGTCCCCTACTGAGTATTGTTATAACCACCCCTGCACGGGCTTTGCCCGCACGTCTAGTGTCTTGTGAAGACGAGTATCCTTTTGATATAGTTTAGGGAGGACCAGGACAGGACCGAGCTTTTTGAGTTTCCTACAGGCCGAGGCGTTCCTACGGCTACGAGCAGCAGTCCCAATACCTTTGTTCTTACAGGTTGGACTTTGCAGTTTTTCAGACTCTTGCTTTTGGTGGGCTTGTATTCTGGCCCAGTTTACTTTTACAGTACTCTACCTTTCGTCATACTCTGTTGGTTGGGTTACATGTATGCATGCATTTTTTTTGTTCCATAGTGTTTTACATTTCAGCGTTTGTGGGCTTGGAGATGTGTGTGTGTACAGGTACTTAGGCAATGCCTCCCATGTTAGTGATATGCCTACTCTGTGCTAGTCACCAGCCCTTGGCCTATTGGAGGCGGGCTTGGGGAGTCATGGCGCGGGCCCCACCGGGACGGGTCGTGACACATATCTTCTATGTTACTTGAACTAATCTGAGTAGTATTCATCCAAAATGATCACTGGTACCCAGTATGGGATGAATACTACTCAGAGTATTTCATGAAACATAGGTGCATTTATTTAAGAGATGAAGGATGAGTCTCAAGAAACAAAAATAAATAATATCTGTCTTTGAAATGAGTCTGATGAGGATGAAATTTTTCTATAACTTTCACATATGGATGAATTCAAAGGATAACACATACTATAGTGGAGTAATTATTTTATTAAATTCAATTAACCATTTCCTTTAAAATGGATTATTGATAATCATTTAATAAAATAGTGTGAAGATGGAATTAAAGAGTTCACCATGTTTAAAATAGAGTATACATAAGACCCTCCTCAAATCCTTTTTCTTTGTTTACTTTTTCATTATTCAGGAAAAATTAAAAGTTTGAATACTCATGAAGACAATTTCTTCCTCACATGATTATGTTATCAATCCCTAGGAAGAAAAAACTATTGATGATGAAACTGTAGAATTTATAGGGGATTAAAAACATGTTTTTGAAAAAAAAACAGCAATGATGAAGCATCACAATGTTGAATAAAATTAACAAGGAAAGAATTCAGGGTTTAAAATTTGATGTAGGTTGGAATCAATGCGGCCAACATATTGAACCCAACAAGTCAATGTCAATAAGTTATGTTGGGGTCACAACAAGAATGGATGTGCCGATTGATATTGATTCATAGAGACACATCCAACCTGTAATGAAGGAAACTCTTTGGAAAGATATAATAGTAATGTTATGATATATGTTTTCGCTTTTACAGAAAAATTATATAATGAAACATTGATTTAATTTTCATTATTAATTGTAGAGTTCATTTATTTTAGAATATTTGCATAATAAATTTGTCTTAATGGCCACTAGTAAATCCCATACAGGATTTAAGACTCTTCCTATCAAGTTATATCTTAGGGATGCTAAGGGTAATGTTAATCTCCACCCACTAGTTAGTAATACAGACATTATAATGTAGGAAACATGAACTAATTTCATCAATCATTATAATGGGAAATAATTTTAGGTTCATTATAGTCAATAATATATTATTTTACATTGTTTATTTTATCCAATTTGATTCTAGATTATTAATTTATGAAACAACAAAAGAGTGATAAAAATAAAGAATGTGAATCAAAACCAACGATCCCCTATTGCAAAGAAAATATGGGGTACACTTCACTAGAGAAGAAATTGGTATGTATTTTAAATCAAAAATAAAAGTTTTATGTGATATGAAACAATATATTTTCCTTTTTTTATATATATTGATTAATAAAAATATAAATCCACTTCAATCCCATGTCTTGTGATATGTAAGGAGACTCACATAAAAAAAGGGTAAAATAGTTGATGAAAACACAAAAGAAGTTTGAGAAAAAAGTGTAAGTATGACAAAATAGTAATTACTTATGATTTATAACAATATTACATAAAAATATATATTTATGTGCATATTTTTTTTATACAGTTTAGACACAGGAATCAGCAGTGACAATACAAGAAGAAAAACTAATTTCAGTAGCTTTGAAGCAGAAAAAACAATATGGCCGCATTAGAGGATTAAGTTTTGGAGTGTCTCCTAGAATATATTTTGAGAATATAATACCACATGAATATAAATATAAGATGGAGATAGGATTGTAGATATAAATATATTCTTTGTATGATATTATTGTCCGATCTGGTTTGGTGGACCAATATATGTGAAAGAATCAAAGAAAACTGGTGGTGGAACAAATATCCACACATGAACCAAATGAACCCACTAACTTTGAGGTGAGTCGTTCCTATAAAACACATATGTTACCTAAGGTAATAAATTTTTTTATTACAATTTCTCCTAAATGTGAATCAAATAACTTCCGAAAACTTTAGATTATTAAAATTCCAGAGGATACAGTTGTATATAATTTGTATCTGTCGACACCCATGCACCGCCTTGTTGCAAGGGGTACGATGTATAATATCCCAGGAGACAAGATAAACTAGAAATACCTCTCAAAAGACCACATGAGTGCGGAGATTGAGGTAGCATATGAGAGGACTGTTGAGTTGCCTGTTCCACTTGATGATCTATATATTACAATGGTCAATGATTCTATTGTATCTTTTATATCATGCCCATATAATAATATAAAGATTCTTGAGGTATTCTTTAACAAAAATTTTCAAATGAAAACATAGTAATTATCTATGAAAAATGGTATAAAGTGACATATGATGTTATAGATGGATTAAGCTATGAGGAAACAGATGGTGAGATCAAGAAAATCTAGTGAATCAAACAAGAAATCAAAATGAACTTCTGGGAGTATCTTCTCACCACCATTTATAGAGAAACATTTCTTATCAATTGAACTTCATCCAGAGACCACATTTAAAGATGGAAATATTTATTACATTCAATATAAAAAACAAATATATGGAACTTTCCTAACATACATAATTTATCTCATGACTATGAATAAGATTATCAAAGATGAATGACTGGGAGTATTAGTTTTGAAAGCATACAAAGGTACATTTTTATATTAGATATATCCAAATAGTGAGCTAATATAGGTATTAACGTTAATAAATATTAATATTTTATATAGGAATTTATATTATTACTATATAAATGGAAAACCATGTAAGTCACTCTTTGGATTCATTAATACCCACATCATTTCTATGGAAAAATGTACTTTAGATACAGAAAAATTGAGAAGAAAATAGATGAGATACTTAAAGTGTTTGAGAAAAAAATACTATAATATAGAGGTAAAACTCTAAAATCTAATCACATAAAATATATTTTAAATTTTCCATTAATTTTTGGTTTTTTTGGCATCATTGGATGCTGATTGTAGTCAATCTATATACACAAAATATTTATTTATTTTGGATCTAATGAATGTATATCCAATAAAATAACCACACATGATGTGTATTGTGAATTTGTAATACATTGCAATAAAAATTTTATAGATAAAATTAAAATCATATTTTTCAGTCTGTGTTTTAATAAGAATTTTTTATGAAAGGACATTCGCTAAATACAGGATAAATAATGGAATGAAGTTAGTGTCTCAATAGATAAAGCTTATGGATTACTAAAAATGGAAACAAATTTAGGTATATATATGAATATTTTACAATCAAAACATATTTGAAAGAAATTTATTTATTTTGGTCAATGTTTTTGTTGTTTCTGAAGTAAGATAATGGAAATAACTGTGGGTATTATGTTTGAAAATTTATGAGATATATCATAAAGAATGGAATGACCAACATCCCCCAACAAGTAATTTTTATAGGTAATTAAAATTTCAATAAAAACATTTCTTAATCATTTTTTATCAATATTTTCTCAGTACTATCTTGATTGCTAACAAACTTCACACTCAAAAGAAGAAGTAAATTTGTTTAGTGATGAGTGGGGTTTATACATGTTTTCATAATGTTTTTAAACAATAAATTTAGATGATTATAGGATATGTTTTTTATCTTGTGTGAGATATGACCTTATATATATATTTGGGGTTGGAAGAATTAGTTTCAAAATGATTATATATTAATTTTGATTTGTTTTTCAAGGATAATAATAATGGGTGAAATAAATTTGTTTATAAGTATTGAAAAGAAAACAATAAAATTGTTGGGAAATGGCAGAGGTGGTGGAAGAGGTGGAGTCCGAGGCGGAGGAGTAGACAAAGCCCTCTCTTGCAAACAAAAAAATTGTTGGGAAATGAAGTAGAATGGAGATCATACCAAGGTTTTGTTTGAGAAAAATTGTTTTAAAGTTCACAAAACCCTTTTCTCTTAAGATAAGATCCATTGTACAAATTTTTAGGTGGCTGATTGAAAAAATATTTTTCACCACTTGTTTAATTCATTTTATTTAAGAATTTAAGTGGAATATTTTTTTTATAAATAAAACAAACACCACTTATTTTTTGAAATGAATTATCATAGGCTGACATTTTAATTGGAACATTCCAAAAACTATAAAATGTTATTTAAGTGTGAAATAAATTTCTCACCAAGAATAAAATGAACAACAACAAAAATAGATGTAGTTTCTTGCCCATTACATCTCTACACTATAAATAAATAATCTTAGTAGTGGTACCAATAGTCACTTGAGATCTATACACCAAAAACACAATCATCAAACAAGTATATAATCCAAATCAAATGTTTGAATAAATATGTGTGTAATCGACCACGAAATCCAATAGGTGTAAGATGGAACTATTGGAGGAAAACAAACATTGAGATATCATGGTCATTGAGGAAGTATGGTGTCAAAATAAACATGAAAAAAATGAAATGAAACTACCTTATAAAAATAAATAACTCAATTCAAATAAAATCTTAGAGAACTAAAAATCAAAATGAATACCCTTTTAAAAATAATCTTGTATCTTGATCCAAAACCTCTATAAAAAATGATGAAATACAAAATTTCATTGATTGAATCATGAATTTTTAGAAAATAACAATACAGTGGTTTCACATTGGTGGGTGATGGAATTAATTGGGTTATGTGATTCTTCAATTATATGCATCATTTAATATCAAAAATGCTTTTAAAATATACACAAGTAACATTAATTATGAATTTGAACATTCATTATATAAAATGATCAATGTTCACAAGCTCATTAATAAAAAACTCATCATCATTCTTCAAAAAATACATTAGAATAGGGATATTCCATTTTTTATGAACAAATAATTATGATGTTATTTTAGAAATTATCATCACCCATAGTGTTGAAATGTATATACTAATCTATAGAACAATTTAATAAGACTTAATAGATACACTAGATTTCAGTTTTATTTGGATTCTATAAAGGGATATAATGATGATTAATACTATAAAAAACTGGTAAAAAAATTATAATGGAGTTTATTGTTCTCTAAATATACATAATGGGTCACACTGAAGTTTTTCCCATCAATAAAGGTAAATAGTTTATCATGGAGTTTTTACTCTCTATAACAGTGAAAGGGTAAGATAGATTTTATTATGTTAGATAAAAACTCATATGTAAATATTTATTTTTGTTCAATCAATGTATGATGACAGGTTTATAATAGTGGTTAAGATTTTCTAGTAATAAATTGCTTTATAAATATGGAAGATTATCTCATGTACTTTGATCATGAACTCAACAAGGATAATTCACTCACAGTGATATAATTTTCTTTTTATTTTCCAATGCATTAAACATTCTGGGTTATCAAAATAAAATATTGTAAGATGAACCAGAGTGCTGAATTCACTATAGGATAAAAAGACAAAGTGGAATCAACCATACCTCAATGAAATAAATGGTGTAACCGGTATCACTCAAATTGTGTTGTTTTGGTTTAAAATCGGCATTTTATTAATGTATTGTTTCATATTTATGTTGAAATTATTTCTTTATAGTATTAATAAGTTCATAATTGATTTATTATATAGGTGGATTATTTTTCTTGAGTTGGGGTGGTCTATTTGAAGTTGCTAGTGTTCATGAGAGATTGGATTTCAAGTCTGCAACTGAGATAACCATAATAAAGAAATGGGTCAACAATGTATAAAACCAACATGAAAAGGTGAATTCCTACTACTTATTTAGTTATTTTTTTCTCCATATTATCTACTATATTTTAGTTAATTTACTTATCATTTTTATAAAATATATTTTTTTCTCAGATCTTTTTGGAAGTCATATTTTTTTCCTTCAAGCATCTGTAACAAGAAAAGAAGGAACATGGTGCCTTTAGATGAGGCATTTCAGGTAGAATGTTGCTTCTTATTCCAACTAAATATAATATTTCTTTCTTTTATAGATTTTAGAAGATATTTGAAAGAAAAACACACATCACATACTCGATAACACCACCTCAATCTGACGTACGGTGTGATCGGTATGACTCGAATGGTATCTTTTTAGTTTACAATTTAAATTTTAGTTTAGAACACACATAATATAATCAAAAAATAATAAAACACATTAATATTGTTTTTATAATTTAGGAAAAAAGTACATTAGTCATTTTTTATGTATAGGAATCAACCACACCTCAATTTGATACATTATGTGCTTGGTATGACTCCAAATGTTCGTTATTAGTTTAAAATTGACATTTATGTCTACAAAAAAACACTCACTAATAACCAAATAAACATACTCATATTGTCTTGATAATTTATAAAAATGATTTTTAAGTTATTTTTGATGTGTAGGAATCATTCTAATATCAAAATGTCACACGATGTAACTGATATAACTCAAAGTGCATGTTTAGAGTTTAGAATGACATTTTAGTAAAAAACACAAGTGACATATGAAAAATTGAGAAAACGAATTTTGAATATTTTTATAATTTATTAAAAAAATCCATAAGTAATTTGGGATGTTTAGGAATTATCCTCACCACAATCCGACTCACGATGTGATTAGTATGACCCCAAGTGAGTCTTTTTATTCAAAATTGACAATAATTTTTCAAAAAAAGAAAACTAGAATACTCAACAAAGATTAGAAGAATTAATATTATTATTATAATTTAGGAAAATAATCCATAATTGATTTGTGATGTGTAGGAATTATACTCACCTCTATCCAATACACAATGTTCCCTGTATGATTCAAAGTGTCCGCTATCATATTCAAATTGAGATTTTAAAAAAAAAAGTGTCACTAACTGAAAACTGAGAAAATGAAATCAGATTATTTTTATAGTTTTTCAAACAATTCATAATTAATTTGTGATATGTAGGAATAAGTCTCACATCAAAGCCACACATGATGTGATCAGTATGACTCAAAGTGTGGTTTTTGAGTTTAAAATGACATTTTAGTAAAAAACACAAGTGGTATACTCAAATATAATAAAACACATTAATATTGTTTAGATTATTTAGAAAAACAATATATAAGTAATTTGGGATATGTAGGAATCAATATCATCTGATCAATTACATACTTGGTGTTACCGGTATGAATTGAAGTGTATCTTTTTATTTAGAATCGACATTCTGTTTAGTAAAAAAGTCAACTCGCATACTCAAAACCAAGAAAACACATTTGAATTATTTTGATAATTTATAAAAATGATGCATAAGTCATTTTTGATGTGTAGTAATCATACTTAGCTCAATATGATATAATATGAGTCCGATATGACTCAAAGTATCCATTATAAATTAAAAATTGACATTTTAGTTCAAAACGTTCCACTCACTAAAAATCAAGAAAACATACTCGGAAAAATTAATAATTTATTTTTAATATGTAAGAATCAGTCTCACATCAAACCACCACATGATATGACTGGTATAACTCAAAGTTCTTGTTTCCAGTTTAAAATGATATTTTAGTAAAAAAACAAGTGTTATACTCAAATCCGAGGAAACATATTTGGATTGTTTTGATACTTTAAGATAACGATCTATAAGTCATTTGAAACATATAGGAATCAAAAGAAACCTCAATATGATGTACTATTTGACTAGTATGAATCCATGTGAGTCTTTTCAATATATAAGTGTCATCTTATTTTAAAACGTGCATCACATCGCTAAAACTGGGAAAACGATCCTAGATTGTTTTCTCATCTTTCTATATACTATTAATTAATTAATTTATTTATCATTTTTATATTATACTTATTTAGTTCATTTTCATAGATATAATTATTAAAGATGAACAATAAATGGTGTGACATGCATGAATCAACCACAACTCAATCTGATACATTTTGTTCCTGGTATAACTCAAAGTTTAGTTTAAAATTACCATTTTCTGTTTAATTTATTTCTTTATATTATTATGAACATTATAATTTTTTCTTATATATATGAATCCTTTTTCTTGAGCATAGGTTGTTTTCTATGTTGTACATGTGCGTTCTTTTTCTCTATAATAGTATTTTTTGTTGTATTTTTGTTATAAATTTTATTTCATTTAAATTTTGTATTTTTATATTATTTTTCTAATTTATGTTTCTCTTTATGGTGTTGCAGTCTACTGTAACAACACACTATAGTATTCCCCTTTATCATACCTTAAAGAATCACTAGAAAAGGGTCCCTTTATCAACACTAAATAAAATTACTGATAAATGGTGTCGTTTATCAGAACTTTTTTCGCGCTAATAGAGGACCTATTTATCAGGGATTTTCAACCACTGATAAAAGCCTAAAATGTTTTACTACACTTTGGTGGTATGTGCTTTTTAGCACTAATAAAGGCATATTATAGCACTATTAAAGGTATCTTTTCTAATAGTGAAATATACTGAGTCCCACAATGTGAATCATCATCCTATATAAATCATGGAATTCTCTTAGGGTCTATAGGACCAAAACTTCGGAGCCATTCATGTATCTAGGTTAGGGTTTTTATTAGTGCTATCAAAGAATCATTTTGGTTTACTAGGATTTTAATCTTTTATTTGACATGATCTAGGACTGTTGATACTTGAGAAGTAACCCATAAATGGGTATGATCAAATTCTTTATGGTGGAATATCAAGTGACCAAGTGTTTTCTGGATACCAAGTATTAACCATATGTTTGATTGAGGATTTTTCTTGGAATGTATCAATAATTATATGGTGAAACTTGAGAGGTGTTATAGTTCTCAGTCAAGATACAAATTTCTTATGGATTTATGAATGATGAATAGACATTGATAGGTTGGTATAGGTAAAATGACGTGGCATACCATGTGCTTTCCTTTGGTATTTTATATTATGATTTAAATCAATTAAATATTTTTAGTAACAAAAACATTAGAAATACATAAATAGTGTTTTTCTATTTTCTATTGGTTGTGATTAGGTTAGTAAAAACTAGAAATTGATTCTTTTTATTATGATCATTCCATTTATTTATATTAATAGTTATATTGTTAATAATCATGTTCAAATTATGTTTTAAAATGTTTTCAAAGGACACATGTTTTATGTTCCTAATATATTACTATTTATTATCTCTCTCATGTGTAATGATTTATTTCTAATAATGTTTTAAATCTATATTTATAATTTTTTCCACTAATAATGAAGTTCTATTATAGTATTTTGATGTCATAAATGGCCCTTGTTTTGAATGTTTTTTTCTAAAAGCTTATCTACATGCATGATTCTATTTTTTTATCAGTATGTTATTGAGCATGTCATTTATTTTCTAACTTAAATTTCACTGTTGAGCATTCCATTTATTCCCATTGTGTTTAATGGTCAAAAACTAAATATTTTTTTTCTTCTATTTAATATATCCTATTTATCATGTTATATATATTTTATATTCCATTTTTATATGCTTTAGGTTTCAATATATTTACGAAATGATGTTTAATTAGTTTATATACATGGTTTGTTATATGGAACCTATTAATTTAATCGAGCAGAGAGAACATTGTATAATAAAGAGTTAAGTCAAAATATTGACAAGAAGATGATTTAAAGAAAAATTATTTTTAAAAAATTTAATCCTATTTATTTTTTTAAATGGGTTGAACCTTATTCAAAATATGGTTATAAATATATATTTTAAAGCAAAGAGATTATGAAACTGGTTTTATATACCTATTGGTTTCATGAAAAAAACTATGTTTTAGAAGTGGAATTTTAGTTTTAAATTTTTATGGAACTAGGGGGTAAAAATCATGTAGTCACATTATATTTTAAATGGAATGTGATTTTGAAATGTAGTGACTAACTCGAAATGATTTTTTTTTGAAAATTAATAAGGAAAGTTATTTTGAAATTAGGTGGTTAACTAGGAGTGGTTACATTTTTAAAAGAAAAATAATAAAAATTTTACTAAATATTTAATTTATAAGTGATCTAATTTTATGAAATTTGGTGTTTTTTGTAAATGTTCTAACATGAGGATTTTCAAATGATGTATGGTTTTCTGTAAAACTACATGAAAAGTGAATGCTTTATCAAACTGGACAACGTGGTGGCATAAATATCATAAAAAACCCTAGGAGAATCCAATGGAGGTGATCACCTTAGATTATAGTTGAAATGGTTGGTTTATAGTACCCATGGCATCATAGGATCATTGGTGTGGATATTGGAATTAATATCTATTTGTAATTTTTATCATTTTTGAGAGTCACTCATATAAAGAAAAATAATATTTTTGATATGTATTAAGGTTTTATCTATCAACATGCCTCAAGGATGTTAAGATCTAGTTTAATTTCATCACATGGGTTAGATTTAGAAGTTTTCATATAATTTTTAGTAGAGGCATTGATAAATTCATTATATATATGAATACGATTATAAGATTTAGTATTGTGGTGAGTTGTTCGTTAAAAAGCTTTGTGGAATTCTTAGGGATGATAAGGCTTATGGTGGAAAGTTTTCAAGGAATCATTTCCTTGATGAATATATGTAAGGGATTGTTTTTCTTATTATTTTAAAGATATAAAAGAAAGATTCATTTTATATTTTTGATTTTGATTGAGGATTCATTTTTAATTTGGGGATTTAGAATGGGATTTGAGAATTTGTGGATTGAGTTTAGATTGTTTTGGGCATGGTTTGAGGTTTTATCGGAGGTTTGGGTGCTTAGGTTAAATTTTAGGTATTCTTGGTTAAGGAAATTCCATAAGGGGGTGGCTAAAATAGTCCATCAGAGTTCCTATGTACACCATTATAAGTTTTGTGGAGCCTCTGGTAGCTTACCAAGATTCCACTAGTGTTTATTTGGATCCCACTAGAGTTTTTGTGGATTCCAGGTAGTTTTTTAAAGTGGTTAAAAATATAATCTTTCTACACTCTTTTTAAAACTCCAAAATGGGGGCTTCAAACATCAATTATCTCAACCAATATGAATTCTATTGAGGTATCATCATGGATTTATTATTCTCCTCAATCTTGGCCATGTATCAAGGGTTCTTTAAGGGAGTTTCTTATACTGATTTAAGGTAATATCACTCCCTTTCTTCACATATTCCCCTATTTATCATTATACAAAAATTTATCTAACCCTGATTAGGTATTTGATGTTTTGATTTCACTAAGGAATGATAAAATCACCACTTGTCCATGGGATTATTATCCTTTTAGTTCAAGGTATCCTTTATAGGCTCTTTTCTCTCCGTTCATCATTATTTGGATTTAAGGAAATTGAGGTGTGATTTATTTCATAAGATTGATGATTTTAGGGTAAAACTTAAAGATTTTATATGGGATCTAATTAGGGGTTTTGGTGGAGGTATATTTGAAGACATTTTAGGAATTATATTCCCAAGTTTCCTTTGGGTTTTTGCAACCTTTTATTAAGTAGCAATGTGATTTGGGTCTCTTTGTATATGGAATTTCAGTTTAGTGGTTTCATGTGATACCCATATAATTTCAAAAGTGTGTTAAATCTCCCGATTCATGTTTTTAATTGGTATTGACCCTTCGATTTATTATCGATCTATACCTATAACATGTCTACACTATATTTTCCAAGTCATTAATAAATCCTAACTCAAATTTTTCATAAATATGAATGGATGATTTTGAATGGTTTTTTTCTATACTAAGTTAAGTATTATCAAAATTTTTATTATGAACCTATGTATCAACATTGATTCATTCTCGATACTTTAAAATACCATGATATATTAAAAGATGAAAATTTGATACCTTGAAAGTTATTGTAATTTAAAGAGAATTTTAGGTTGAATGGGTACAATTAGGCATCCTTAATACCTGTTGGGAATGATTTCCTCTTGTATCCTAAATACATGAGGATTTTGAGTGAGTATTGAAATTGTTTTAGGGTTAAACCATTTGTTTTTTTTCTCATATTTTAGATAAATCATATTCCCTCGGGTTTCAATTATGTGTTATACAACGGTATCACATCTTATAAATCAACATAAATGAATTACAAGTCAATGAATCACACCTAACATCCAATTAAGTGATTTATTTAGTTATTAGATAATTATTGGTATACTTTTTTGTGGAAAAAAGTGATTGAAAACTGAACTAATTTAGTTTTCAAACTCAACTTGATGATTTATGTACTCTACTTAATGTTGTTTTTAAATATGGAATTTTTTTTGAATATTGGGTTTTTGAGAACTCAATATGTTAATGGTTATTCCTTAAAATTAATTTTAATGATATTTCTTCTTTCTTTTATAACTAAATCCTTGTGGAATTTTACCTTAAGTTTTAAACTAATTTATAAAACAATGTTTCCTTTTGTAACCTATTTTATGGAAGGATTTTTCCTATCTTGTTTTTAACCTAGAATTAAATAGCGATTATCTTTTTTTGAATCTATATTCAATATAGGTGAATGTTCTTGGATATGGTTTGAATAGGGAGGGAAAATATTTTTTCCTTATTTAATATGATTTATTAAAGACATGAAATGAGAATTATCACCCACTCACTTTATAATATTTAATTATATAATAATTTTCTACATGATTTTTCACCAAAATGGTTAACATGGAAAATATTATAACCCAATTTATAAGTATTGACAATATGGGTTGATTTTTATTACTGTGTTACATTTTCAAATGGTGACCAGACAAACCTTATGTTTGTTAATGAAAAGTGTTTCCTATTCTAGTAATGTGTAGATAATAAGGGGTTATTGGAACAAAAATTAAATGTGTAAAGTCCTAAACATCAAGTAATATCATCCTTGGTTAATTGTATATTCCACTTATTCCATGTAAGGGTTTTTATTTGGAATGATATGCATATGAATCCTCATTTGGATCATTTAGTTAATATTAAATTATTTTTATTCCTTAAACAATTCCATGTTTGGAATATAGCCATAATGTTTATATTTTTAACATATCTGGTTATGTGTCATGTTTAAATTTAAACTTGCATGATTGCTACCTGATTATGGGCGTATTTATTGTTTGTTTTTGAACATTTCTATATTTCTTTAAAGATCATGTTTATTATTTTGATATAAATAATGTTTAAAGATGATATATGACAATTATATTGATTGATATGATAACCTTATGCTATACTACTATCACTTTATATTTATTCAATAATCATGTATAAAGGTTTCATTTCACTATGTTATATATGGATAACCTTGATTTTTTATACATTTTATATGTGGTATATGGACATTTCCTCATAGGTTCCATTTTGAGACCTATTGACTACATATAAGAATATATTTATATGTATATAATATTCCACCCTATGAGGAGAGATTATTACTATAGGGGAAGGAATATTTATATGTACATGATTATGGATACACACACATACATACATATAGATTTTACTTCCTAAGAGAAGATGGGGCCTCATAAGTGAGCATGGTTTTTATAGGTCTTACCTAAAAGGTATGACTGATCTATAAGGAAAAAATGATACATGTATAATTCCTACCTGTGAGAAGATGAGTGGCATCCTCAACAAGATAATCACACACACACACACACACATGCATTTCCTTTTTTGAAGGATGAATCCTGACATACATCCTCAATGGAAAGGTTCTTTATTGTGGACATGTATACTATATAGATTCCAATAACTTTTCAAATAAGGTTAGGTTAATGTGGCTGAAAATTATTTTTTAATGTTAGGAATTTATATAATTTTATTTTTTCATATAAAATCATTTACACTTTACTTTTCTAGTTCTTAATATTTAATTGAATTTTTATTTGTTAGCGCTTTTCCATATTTTGTGAAAAATTATTAAACTAGTTTTTTATATCTATGTAAATTTATAAACATGTTCATGTGTAGACTTATTCATCATTGTATGTGTTGAGACACCATTTGTGGTTCCATACTAAGTATTTATGAATATACCTTTCATTGTTACTAAAGTGACCTTAGGTGTAATTTGTATTTGTTTTCAATCATATTTGTTGTCTTTGTCAATATAATTTTGAAAAGGAGATGTCTTGGGTGATGGGTATAATAAAATCCACACAAAATATATTGTTGGAATTGATACTTAATTTGAAGAAATTATATGAATAAATTCAAAGGTAATCCTAAAAATCTAAAAACGGGACAGTTGATACTCAAGTTAAAGATGAGTATTGAAGATGAATAAGTGGTATCTATAATAATTTGGAAATAAATTTAAAAGAAGTTGACTAGTGGGGAGATCTTAATATTGTTAAAGAATTTGAAGAATCTATTAATGTAGTTTATAATGTATTAGTTGCTGTGTTATGTAACTTAACACTCATGGGTGATGTTTTATAAAGGAAAAAGTAAAGCTGAAGCTGGGAAGGGAAATGATCTTTTGATCATACTCTATATCTCATGTATTTCATATGCTGGAAGGTTTTGGAATATGAAATAGAAATTTTGTAATTATTTTAAAAATTATCATAATTATTTGGAGGTGTAATGAATTCATTTGATACATATGAGGAGGATTGAAGATGATTTGAAGAGGCTTGGAGTTCCTTTAATTGAAATTTAGAATTATTATTCTCAAGATTATGATTAAATAAATGGAAAATTTATTTATCCTACATGTAGGATATTTGATCTACACAAAAGATAATCTATCCAGAGTGTATATCATTTGACACACCTAAGAAATTTTAGAAAAATAGGTAAGGTAATTATCCCACACATAAGTGAATTGGGTTATGTGAGTATCCCATATGGAATTTGGGTGTGTTGAAATTTTCCAAAGGCAAAAGTAATACTAAAAATGACATTTTGGTAGTTAATAATATGTTTTTAGGCACACATAAGATATTTGGGATTACTTAATTTCAAAAAAGGGTAAGTCAGAAAGACTTTTTGATATACTTATAAGATCATTGATATATGTGAAAGAAATTTAATATACCCAAAGAATATTTACAACCATGTATGATATTTCAAAGCCCATATGATATTTATAGAAACATATGATATTTTACTTTTGAGATTCTATTGGGTGAAATTGAGTTTCCAAAATTATAATTCTGAAAAAGAAATGATTTTGGATGATTCTTGGGCAAATATTTAAGGAAAAAATCGTCACAAAATAAATTTGATATAAGAAATTAGTGATTAAGGAACCGATCTTCGACCAAAATGATAATAAAATTAAATCATGGAATAATGTTTTTATATTTAGGTGAGTTGAAATGAATTTATTTGGGTTTTAAGAATAATAATGAAATATTCACATGGAAGTTAAACTTATTCATCAAAGATTAATTAATTTATGGATTGATATATTTGTGAAGAAGGAATAAGGAAGGTTGTTGAGATAATTATGCTATATATATAATCAACCCAAGTTCTATACATAATTTCATGTGAAGGTAGAGGCTATAAGTGAGAGTTCCACACCGAAATATGATTTTTTATATGAATTCTATAAAACTAGTGAAATTTAATTGAGAGACCCTATGGTTTATTTTTTAGAGGATAAAGTTATGGATACTATATAATAATAATTTAAATTAATTTTTCTATGTCATAGCAATTAATGTGGGTATTCTTTGAATATGCATTGAGATGAAAATACCATTATTGAGAAATCATGAAAACTCAAAGTAGAATTTTTTTTGGATGATTTTAGTGTGATCCATGATAATAGTTAAAATATTTCATTTATGGAATAACGTAATGATATGTGATAATTAATTCATCCACACATGAACATTGAAAAAAATCAAGAAACAAACAAAAGAGATAATAAGAAGTCACTATTTCCACTGCTGCTTCTTGTTATGTGATTGTGTGTGAACCGAGAGTGTTTTTAGAGTAAAAATAACAAGATACTCTTTAGGAAAGACAAAATAATATCATCAACTAAGCTGTAGAAAGGAATAATAATGGAAAACCAAGTATGTAATGATGTTTAATATCAGCTGGGTTTTGAAGAAGAAGAAACCGAGTAGGATGAATTGTATTACTGATAGGTTAACATCAAGGTTGAAGTAAGAAGAAATGAGTGCCTAAATCCAACATTGAGTGGTGCGTGATAAATCAATTTTCTGAATCGTACTATTATGATTCTAATAGAAAAATATTTTTGGAATATAAGCTATATATTTTAAAAAATTGGAATTCATACAAATCTAAAGGCTGAGTTGCATGAGTACTGTTTGTAGACTTTAGGGTTATCAAAGTTATTTGAGTTATATGGAAGTAGATAATTTTGTGTTGATGAAAAGATATCCCTAGATAATATACATCTACTTAAAAGAAGAGGAAGGATTATGATACTACGATTTGGTGCGATGCTATTTTCAATACCATGAGATACAGTATAAAGATCCCCTCACATGTGTAATATTATGGAGGCCTTTTCCGCATGAATTTTACTATGAACACATTAATATATGTAAACTGGTGAGAGTGGTTTAGGATAAAAATATCCCACACTCCACTTATAATTGAAAATTATATTTTAGTGGATAATTCATTTATTAAATAGAGTTAAATACAACAAGGTGTATGTCTCCCATACTGGGGTTGAACAATATAAAAATACCGCATCCTTTACTTTCTAGATTTATTTTCATGAATGTGGTGGATGTGAGTTGTGTGAATGAAGGAATATCCAATTGAGTCTTAATAGACTATAAAGATTCAAAATACCAAAGATGGTTTAATATTTAAATAAGAAATTGGTATTGGTAAAAGAAATTATCAAACATGAAACAACCCCCTAAGGTGTGTTTTTACTGGTCCACTAGGCATTAAAATTAGTATCATATTAAAGGTTACATTTGATAGAATTTAGTTCTATATTTTTAACATATATCATAATTAATTACATCTATGATTAGTTCTAAAAAAATTCCTTAGTTGATTTACTTGATAGATATGAAGTGCTTATTTAATGTTAAAGAGCCTTAGATGGATGACGCTACTTACATAATTGTTTGATTAGATTTTAAGCTATCAGAAAAGAATTTGAGAAATAGGAAAAATAAAGAGGCTAAGAAGCTGATAAATATTTCAAATAATGAATATGAAACACCACCATCTAAAGGTAGTTAGAGTGGTATGTGTATTGATAAATCTGTTGATTTGTATTACTATAATGATTCAAATTCAAGTTGTGGTGGTGTTTTAATTGAATCTTATAAAGACATATACCTTGAGGTTGAGGAATATTTAAAAAATTTTCCCATTGAAGTTTTATAATAAATATTTCAACATATCAAGGTATTGA
Organism: Viscum album; assembly: GCA_963277665.1. NCBI lineage: Eukaryota > Viridiplantae > Streptophyta > Magnoliopsida > Santalales > Viscaceae > Viscum > Viscum album. The sequence goes on from OY728162.1 coordinate 818,895,856, forward strand.
TTCATGAAAATTCACAATTGTAATTGGAAGCTTATGCCATAGAATAAGCATTGGAAAAAAAGTTATGTACATAAAACACCCTCAAAATGATTGTGAAAACCAAGTAAGAATTTTACACACATTATAATGAAATAATTTATTTAACAAATGAAAATTTTCAAAGAGATCTTTGTGATAAAGAAGCATTTGAGTAAGTTATTAAGGATATATTCTATGAATTGGAGAAACTATTTATGGTATCTATGGATGTCAAAAGTGTACAACTAGAAGATAAATAAAAAATATAAAGTATACAAAAAATTAATTATAATATAGAAGTAAGATTCATGATGAACATCTTATAAAGATATAGATTATATGGGAAGATAGATTTAGGTTAGATAAAGACAAAAAGAATACATTCAATCTAAAAATTATTAATCTATATGTATGATCATGGATTCTTTAATCTAAAAAATCTTGAACATCCCAATATTTTTAAAAGAAAATTAATTCTATCCAATTATATGAGATGTGTTTTCCCACAAAAGAGACGTATGATGGTGGAAAAGAGGTCTTGACATCATCTAGATAACCCTCTTCATCATTATCACTGAAAAAAGGCATCATACAATCTTGAAATTGATGTATATTCTAAATCTATTTTTTAATTTCTAGGATAAAGTTTAAATTATATAAAAATTTGAAAGAAAAATAATATTGGTACATCCAAAAATATTTCATGGAAATATGTGATCATGTACAAGAAACATTACCCCTGAAATGGAGGCAGAAGGGATATTTAATAGTTTAAAGACAACAAGAATGAAAACCAACAAAAATTTCATTCCCTGAGAAGAGAACACGATTAATTGGTTGATTTTGGTATTGTTAGAGGTTTGGAAACATGACCATTGATTTTTGGGACAACATTTTATTACGCACTCCCTCCAAAGGTACCCCTCCTGGGTTATTAATGATGGATGAGAGGTAATAAACCCCAAGTCCAACCTCCAATGGGCCCTGGATTGGAGACTACCACTGAGGGTATACAAATCTCACATATTGAAGGCATTAAACTCAATTAATTAATAAGGATTAGAAGATTGGATATATCAACCACCAATAAAATTCATAATATAAAATAAAAGGAATGAAAAACCATTCCACAATGCATATATAATATATAAAAACACAAAATAGAGTATCTATATAAATAAAAAAACAAAATACTAAGGAAACGAATCAACAAAAACTCCAATTTTCAAGATAGTAATTGTTGGATCAGTCCCCAAATTGTTCATAGAAACCTAATTTTTTTTGTATACGAAGGGTGAAAATCACAAGTATACTTATTAGGATCACACCCAAGGTCTATAACATCCTCATATTTTTAGGGATAATAAAACCATCTTTTTAAATAACTTATTTGTATTTTTATATGTGAAAAATGTAAATTTTAAATAAAAATCACTTAATGAATGTTATAAAGTATTTACATAATGGAAAAACTATTTTTTCACTTTGGTATACTATATGGAAAATTTTTGGAGCTAGTTGTTGAGTTAGTGTGATATTCCAAGACACGTAGAGACTATGTGAAAATTAAATAAAAAAATTAAATATATTATATTACGGATGCATGATTTAAAAAAAATGAAATATCCCCTTGTGTATTATATGAGAAATCCAAGGCCACGGTTAGGTCTTGGATGACAGGTTTACCTTAGGCTCAATATAAATTTTGTTCCCATCGAGCATTTGGTAACATTTTACACAATGGTAACATATTTAATATTTTTATTATATATTGTTTTTAAAATAATTGAATATATCCCAAATGACACATCATATGAGAAATATGAGACCACTGTTATGTCTGAAATGAGGGTTTTTACTAAGGTGTGTTATAACATTTTCGTGCGTTGAAAATTTGGTAACATTGCATGTGATAACAACTTATTTATATTTATTCTTTTTATTATTAAAATTTTGATTAATTAAATTCCATTTTTATAGTACCCCATATTCATCAATGGGGCATGACAACTATTTTTGATGTCGCATCATTCTGGAACCTTTAAAATAAAATATTTTTGAATTATTTAAAATATGCAATGCCGTTAATGGTTGAATTTAGACACAGTCATTATTTTTATGTTGAATCATAGATTAAATGGAAGTTTTTTATTTTTGGTTTTAAAATCCCTATAGGTGGATTGGGTTCTTATACTTGAACCCTTTCTGATTCATTGTGGGTGGATTTCATTGAGTATAGACAATCTTGGAACTACTTTTCATGCGATTGGTGAAACTCCAGTGATTTGGTTCAAATTTTCTCACTTTGTTGTATACATGAAGAGCTTCCTCTCCCTAAGTAGGTGGTGGGGATTCGTTAACGAGGTTTGTTTTTCTTATTATTTCAACTATTTTAATCATTTGTTTCATTATTTTTAAATTTTTGAAAAATGGTGATTGATAATAAATAACAAAATGATTGAACACAAATAATTGATGGAAATTCCATTAAAAATAATCAAAAGATAATTGTGTAAAATTATGAAAGATAATTATAAATAATTATAAAAAATTATAATTTCACTAGATTATCAAAAGATAATTTTATGAATAAATATTATCAAAGGATAAATACCCAGATTTATCAAGGGATAATTTATAGAATTTCTTAATGATAAATACTTTGAATTATAAAAGAATAATTATTAGAATTATCAAAAAATAATATTGAGTTTATCAAATGATAAATTATAATTAATTATCAAAATATAATTATAAAGGGTAATTTATAATAAATTATCAAATGAAATTATAAAGGACAATTTATGATAAATTATCAAAAGATAATTTTAATGGGTAATTTATAATAATTTATCAGAAGAAAATTATAAATGATAATTCATAATAAATTATCATGAGATAATTATAAAAGTAGAATTTATAATAAATTATCAAGAGATAAATATAAATGGATAATTTATAATAAATGATCATGATATAATTATAAAAAAAAGGCAATTTATAAAAAATTATCAAAATATAATTATAAAGAATAATTTATGATAAATTAGAAAGAGATAATTATAAAGGAATAATTTATAATAAATTATCAAGAGATAATTAAAAAATTATAATTTATAATATTTTATCAAGAAATAATTATAAATGGATAATTTATGATAAATTATCAAGAAATAACTATAAAAGGATAACTTGTAATAAATTATCAATAGATAACTATAAAAGAATAATTTATGGTAAATTATCATAGGATGATTATAAAAGGATAATTTATGAGAAATTGTCAAGAAATAATTATAAAAGGATAATTTATGATAAACTATCAAGAGATAATTATAAATGTTAATTTATAAGAAATTATCAAAAGGTAATTACAAAAGAATAATTTATGAGAAATTATATAAAGATAATTTTAAAAGGGTAATTTATAAGAAATTATCAAAAGATAATTATTCTCATAGAAAATATTATGTATAAATGCGTTGGTCCAGAAAAATAATTCAGATATTATATAGGAGAGAGAATGTACCATCACATGTGACATTTTATTTCTTTCTGAAATAAAATATATATTTTTGGTTAAAGGAAACCTTGGAGAACCTCATGTTTTGGAATGTCACTAATTATGATAATAAGACCCATGAGGAGCTGTTATTGACTGTTGAGGTTTCCAATCCATCTTTTAAACCACACAGAGTGGTTTATTCATTCTATTAATGTTTGCAACAATGTGGTATGAGGTTACTTACCATTATGGGCAATGTATATATGATTCTTATCATGATATTATGTTTATTCTTAATTAACCCTTGATTGATATGAGTTGAATGTGGGTGAGTTAGTAGAAATGGGCTTGCCTGATTATTAGCTTATGATAATTTGTGGCTCTTGAATTTTATCTTAGTGTGCCTTATCATTACTTGCTATGAAATGTATTATTAATGTGTTTAATATCCCAAGGATTTTTTCTTTAGGGACTACAGGTGGAGCCTATAGGTTTGGAGTTATATGGTTCTAATATCCTTAAAGGTGGGAACGACTGCTCCTATAGAGGAGAAAGCATCAATAGCTAGTTACCCAACCTAACATAGTCCTATAATCCTTAAATACAGGCATGGATACCCCTATAGAGGGGAAATAATTGGGTCGAATAGGAAGATACACCTCTTGGATTCCTATAGGCTTGGGTCGTGGGTGATTAAACGGATAAGCAGATCATGGATCAACATGATATAACGTGGGGTGTTCCATTGACAACCAATAACCGGGTGGAGTGAGATGGTTACCATGGAGGAACATGCAAAATTCTTACACAAACCAACAACTAGTTTGGGTGAGTTTTGATACCATGATGGAGGTACATGTGTTCTAGAAATTCTAACAAAAAATGTGCCAAAGTAGGTGGGGCCCTGGTTTGTGGCAGCTTGGTTAGCACACGATGACTCAACACATATATGTTTATTGATCATTTACTCATGTCACGATATAAATTATTATATGTATTGTTTACTTAGAATAAGTACACATTGGTAGTGTCCTACAGAGTCTTATACTCACACCCAACTCTAGAATTTCAGTACGCTAGTAGATTTCATGACTAGAGATCCGAAAAATAGAAAGGGCCATATGGTGTACGGTTGAGTGGTGGAGTAAAGAGATAGAGAAGAGTAGGAAAGACACTGAAGTACCATGCATAAGTGTTTTTATTTACTTTTATTTTTTACATGCTTCTTACCTCTAGACATGTTTTCCAATTTGAGAGATATTTTTTATATATCTATGACACATACTCAGTTTTTGAATTTTGTTTAGATTATTTATGAATTGTTTTATTATTTCTCATTATCATCCAGTTAGATGACACAATATAGAGGTTTTAGTCTCCCCAATATTGGATTTAGACCCTCGCTTCTAGTTGGTAGTCTCTTGCATACGAGGAGTCACACATGAGGTCATCTGGAATTCTTACTCAGACCCAATGGTTTGGGTCAGAATGATACAAAATGGCATCAGAGGGCATCACAATTCACTAACTAGTTCTTCTATTTTCCTTGGGATGGGGAAAGATAGACATGATATAGGCCATTTGGGACTCAAGTAGGGGAAATATGACAATTCCTGGGCATTAGTGTATATCGGAACTCCAAGTTTTCATAAAGTGGGGGAAACTATGTTTTTTTATTAAATTCACCTTAGGTGATATACATGATGTTTTTATGTGATTTATGGGATTTTGGGTGCCTTCATGACTCATGGCTAGGCATGTAGGTTCACATTTCATATATATATATATATACTTATTTTTGTGCTGAATTGTAGTTCATTAATTAAATTCCATGAATTATGTTTTCTTTTTTGGGATAGTTTCTTTATTATTTGATATGCCATGATGTTGTGATATATATTTGTTTGACTTTATTAATTGAACTAATAATGTTTTCGTGTTAGTATATATAAGAAATCTATGGATAATATGTAGGTATGGATAACATAGTTTGTACTAAGAGGGGTATACCATGGGTTGTAGATTGAATCATTAGAGAACATTGTGTAATACCATTGACTAGATATGTTTTTAATGTTCCACCTAATACGAAGATGTAAGAGAGGGATTTTGGTGTTTGAACACAGTGGCTTTAGTTGTTCATAAAAGACCTATATGGATACTTTTATGGGATGATATGTCTATAATGTGTGATATTAATAACATCCTCAAAATTTTAAGGATAATAAGAAAATATTTTTAAATAATTTATTAGTATTTTTATGTGAAAAATGTAAATTTTCAATAATAATCACTTAATAAATGCTTTAAAAGATCTATTTATGATTGAAAACTTTGTTAGAAATTTGTAATATTCTATTTAATATTTTTAATGTTAGAAACCGAGTTAGTGTGAGATTCTAAGGCCTGTAGAGCCAAATTTGTGATAAAATAAACATATTAAATATATTATATTTCATCGACATGATTTTTCCAAAAAATGAAATATCTCCTAGAAAGTTTGTTGTATGAGAAATTCGAGACCACCATTTGGTCTGGGATGAGGGGTTTACCCTATATGTGATATAACATTTAGGTGTATTGGGAAATTGGTAACATTTTATGTGATGGTAACTTATTTATTATTTTAATTAAATATTTTTCCAAAAATAATTGAATATCTCCCAAATAATGCATTGTATGAGAAATAAGAGTCAACCGTTTGGTCTAGGATGATCAGTTTTCCTTAGTTGTGATATAAATTTTTCATGCATCAATAGTTTGGTAACATCACACACTACTACAAAACTGGTTTTATCCAGTTCTAGAGATTTAACAGCACTAGCTAAAAATGCAGTTAAATAAACCCTTTATCATCTCTATAAAAAAGCGCTATTAAAGGGGGTATTTAACAGCACAAAGAAACACACTGTTAAAGGGGGTATTTTATCAGTGTTTCATTACAATCACTGAAAAATGACCACCCCTAATTAGTTCTTTTAAATAATAACTAATAAATTGGGTCTTTATGAGTGCTTTAAAAAAGAACTGATGGGGGGGGGGGTTATTAGTGGTTTTTTAGAAGCGCTGATAAAACACCCCCTTTATCAGCACTTTTTTATGAGCAGTGATAAAATTATACTAAAAGAATTATATTTCATTAAAAATAATATATTTAATATTATTATATTTATATTGATATAAATATAATATGTTTTTTACTATATGTTTTAGATAGGTTAAATAGGAATTTACAATTAATATATAAGATATTAGTAGAAATAACTTATAAAATAATTAAAAAAATATTATTAATTAATAATTTTCTCATTCATACCAAGTAATATTCATTTAATATAAATTTGAAGATAAAAAAATTCCAAAAAATTAATAAAATATGTAAAATAAGTTGAAAACATAACTTGAACTTCAAACGACCTAACTTTTGTTTTGAGTGTCCGTTTGGACTCTACCACCTATCAAATTGAATCATGTGATGATAAATTCTCCCTAAGTGACATAAGTATAACTTTATCACATTTTTTAAGGCCAAAAAATCCCAAAAGGGATCCAAAATTGGGATTTTAGTCAGCATACCCAGATTTTTCAAAATTTGATGGATTTTCAGGCTCGTTTATAGGGGTCTTTTTTCCTTTTTTTGGTGCGGAATAAATTTATTCCCAAGTCTTACATTCATTTTGATATGATGGTATTGAAATTTTATCATTGTTCACAATTTACTATTATTTATAATCAAATGTATAAAAATATATACATATTTTTTTATATATTCAAACATAAAAATTTAATTTTATAAAATAATAATTAAACATATTTACATATAAAATATATTTATTAATATATAAACATATATAAATATAAGGATAAAAATGTAATGAAATATATAAAAATATTGAGATATAACATAGAATGTTAAACAAAATAGTTTATGGGAGTGGAAAAGGCTCTGGTTTATATACTGGAGGTCTAGGGTTCGAAACTCGCTGGAGGAAGGGGTGTCCCCTTGAGGGTGGGATTATATAAAGTGCTAAAATGAGGGGGGAGGGGGTGGGAAAAAATATACCCTTTATTAGTGGGTCCTATATCAGTTCTTTTTTATCACTGATAAAAGAGACCTTTAACAGCACTAAAAAAAGCGATGTTAAGGGATGCGTTTAACAATGCTTTTTTTAGCACTGTTAAAGGGGTGATTTAACAATGCTTTTTTAGTGTTGATAAATGTTTCTGGATTTTAATTGTGCTATGATATTTAGTGCTTTCTTAGCATTGATAAAGGCCTATTCTGGCTATGTTAAAGGCTGTTTTGTAGTAGTAGCACACGGTGATAAATTTTTAATATTTATTTATATTATTATTATTAATTTAATTAATTTAATTAATTTTTTATAATACCCCATTTTATTTAACATGGAATAAAGACCAATATTCTCACCATATCAATGTAGAAGCTTCAAAATACAAAAGTTTTGAAAATTTAAAATATACAACACCATTAATGGATGAATTTAGACACTGTCATTAATTTTAGGTTAAATCATGGATTAAACTGGAATTTTTAGTTTTCGAATTTAAAATCCTCGTAACCAGCTTGGGTTCTTATACCCAAACCCTCTAAGATATTTTTGGGTGGATTCCACCAATTTTGGACAATATCAAAACTACTTTGAACGATATTGGTGAAACTACGACATTGTAGTTCCATTTTCCGCACATAGTTCTAGACGCAGAAAGCATCCTCTCCATGTATAGGTGAGAAATATTATTTATCCAAGTTTTTTTTATTTTATTTTATCTATTTTATCCCTCTTTTCATATTTTTTAAATTTTATAAAAGATATGGTTGATTATAAATAAAAAAATGATAGAACTAAAATAATCAATGGAAATTCTATGAAAAATTTTCAAATGATAGTTGTGTGCAATTATCAAAGATAATTATAAATAATTATAAAAAATAATAATTACAATAGATTATAAAAGGATAATTTATAGAATAAATATCATCAAATAATAATCACAAGAATTTATCAAGGGATAATGTATAAAATTTCTAGATGATAATTAAGTTGATTTATAAAAGAATAATTATTAGAATTATTAAACAAAAATTCAGAGTTTATCAAAGGATAAATTAAAAAAATATCAAAAGATAAGATAAATTATTAAATTATAATTATAAAGGATAATTCATAAAAAACATAAAAAGATAACTATAAAGGATAATTTATAATAAATTATCAAGAGATAATTATAAAAGGATAATTTATAATAAACAATCAAGACGAACATATAAAACGATATTTTAGAATAAATTATCAAGAGATAATTATAAAAAAGATAATTTATAATAAATTATGAAAGGATATTATAAAGGATAAATTATGATAAATTATCAGGAGATAATTATAAAGGAATAATTTATCATAAATTATCATGATATAATTATAAAATAATAATTTATAATAAATTATCAAAAGATAATTATAAAGGATATTTTATGAGAAATTATTAAGAAATAATTATAAATGGATAATTTGTGATAAATTATCAAGAAATATTTTTAGAAGGATAATTTGTGATAAATTATAAATATATATTTATAAATAGATAATTTATGATAAATTATCAAAAGAAAATTCTAAATGGATAATATATGAGAAATTATGAAAAGCATATTCTAAAAGGATAATTTATGAGAAATTATCAATAAATAATTATAAAATCATAATTTGTGATAAATTATCAAGAGATAATTATAAAAGGATAATTTATGATAAATTATGAACAAGTAATTATAAAAGGATAATTTATAAGAAAGTATCAAAAGAGATATATAAAAGGATAATTACATGAAATTATCAAAAGATAATTATTCTTATGGAGAATATTGTGAGTGCATGCACTGGCCTAGAATGATAATTCAAAAATTATTCATGAGATATAAAGTATCATCACATGTGATATTTTATTTCTTTATAAAATAAAATAGTTGTTTTTTGTTTCATGTATCCATTGGAGAACCTCAAGTTTTGATGTGTCAGAAACTACAACAATAAGGCCCACAAAGAGGTGTTATTGACTTTTGAGGTTTCCACTCCAGCTTTCAAACCACATAGAGTGCTTTATTGTTTCCATTGATATCCAAGACATTGAGGTAGGAGGTTCCTTAACATTATGGTCCATGTATATAAAATTTTTATCATTATGTGTTTTTAATTCTTTATTAACCGATACTTTAGATGAGTTGTATGTGGGCACGTGAGTGGTCATGGGTTTGCTTGATTTTGACCTTATGATTATGTGTGTCTTTTGACTTTGATCTTGGGGTACCTTATAATTCCTTGATATGAAATGTATTTTTTTTTGTGTTTTATATCTTGTGGAATTTTTTTAGGGCCTGAGATAATCAATTGGATCTTAGAGGATGGGAGTTATGTGGTTCTAATGTATTTAATGGTTGGTGTGGATACCCATATAGAAGGAAAATAATCAGTATCCATTTACCCAACCTGATGTTGTTCTAATATCCATAAAGGTAGGTGTGACTACTCCTGTAGAGGGGAAAACATAGTGGCTGGATTAAATATACCATTAATGGATTCTTTTAGACTTGATCCATGGATGATTAAAAGGATAAGAAGATCTGGTATCAACCTGATGGAACATGTGGCATTCCGGTTACAACCACTAGTTCGGTTGGGTGAGATGTTTGACCTGGAAGAACCTGAAATGATCCTACAACAACAACCAACTTTACAGGGTGATCTATGAGTCCTTGATGGAGGTACATCTATTTTGTACATTCCTATTGTAAATGTGCTAAAGGTGGTGAGGTTGAGGTTCGTGGAGGCTTAGTCAGTGCATGATGACTTGATATATGAATGCTTCTTGAGAAGTTACTTATGTCATAATATAAAATATTATATATATTGTGCATTTATTTTAATGAAACATTGGTTGTCTTATATTCAGTCTCGTAATCTCAAATTACTCAGTCATTTCAGTGTGCTTGTAGATTTCAAGCCTAGTGATCCGGTGAAGGGAAAGGGACCTATAGTGGATGTTTGAGTGGTGGAGAATGGAGATGGATTAGACCAAGAAAAAAATATAGTACCATAGAAATGTTTTTTATTTACTATCTTGTATTTAACTGCTACTTATACAATCGACACGTTTACCACTTTGGGAGATATTTTTTATATCTATGTCACATAATCTGTTTCCATATTTTACTCTGATTATTAATTCATTATTTTATTATTTCTCATTATTATCCATCTCAGTTAAATGATATGGATGGTATGGTCTCTACACTTTTCAATTTAGGTCCTCATTTCAAGTTGGCAGCCTCTTTCTTACAGGGAGGCACACATGAGGTTACATGTTATTCTAGCTCGGACCTGATGGTTTGGGATGGGACGTTACAAGGTCTCTCATACATATGTGAAAAGATAATACTAATGAACAAGTGATAAGAAAGAAGAACCAACATGCACCTAAAAAGGTCAACTAACCAATACCATCCTCACTATGGACCGCTTACCAAATAACTCATCAAGGAATGGTAACACAATAAGAATCATATTGATAAAGTTCACCCCACACCTCTTTACCACTTATTTTCTACTCTCATGACCCAAAATCATATGTCCTGGTTCTCCCACACCTCCCATGACAAGCATTCCCAAAGAAACCTATGAAAACATATCATATACCTCCAGAAGACACATAATAAACCAAATCATACCATTCACCACATGAAAAATAAGATCACATTGACATCCTCCCAGAACCACTTCTATGAAACGTAGGGTATTTTGAACATGAAGGAATTCAATCTCACGCCATCCACTTACCATGCACAAACCCCAAAAATAACAAACTAATCCTCTCATAAATAATAAACTCTACTAAAATATATCCACAATCCATCCTAATTTTTCATAAGAATCTTTCCTAAAAAAGAGAACGAGGAAGAGGGGGTGTCCATCAATCCATCCTCACTATCATAGATGTTTGGAAAACACACAAAACCCAAAACCATTGGAAATTAGTGTAAACACACAATGTGGGTAGAGTGTGTATAGAAATAACATAAAAAATGATATATAGATATCAAAAAATCACATCTTAAGGATTCTTAAACAGGGTAACAATGTATCTCACAACATAACCCCATGGTCTCACAACCTCCACCACTATCATTGCCACCTAAAAATGAATTACACTACACAATAAATCCATAATAAAATCTATACACGTATTCATTTATAAAACAAAACATATCTATATTTTCTAATTACAAACCATATTCTTTTATCAAACTGATTCATTTGATATTTAAGTATGTCCCATTAATTACAAATTCTTAGTAGTACATTATTTACCACACGTCAATTTCTGTTTCAACATTTCATGTTCATTCTATATCTACTAGGTAACTACACAACACAACACATAGCATCTGATACATCTCATGAAAATGAACCCCACTTAATAACCACCCCACATCACAACGACCATAAATCACAACCTCCATGCATCTCATTTAGTTTTTAAAAGGGATTCCATCACGATACCTTCATTATTTTTAAGGGTATTCTCACAAAAATATGAGATTCCATGGGAAACCAATTTATTAGTTTGATATACATTTTTGGACATTTTTTAAATGTTTCATGGGTCTAATAAAATAATCTAAACTAGGTTAACAAAATTACAAAAACCATAATAATGTAAAAACTATAACATAAGTCCAAAATAAAAAAAGTAGAAAGCATGCACAACCATATAGGAAAAATCACAAGAACAAGTAAAAATCATGTGATTCCCCCCTTTAATTTCAATTAAGATGGTCAATTTTCATTATTAATATGATAAGTACCATATATACTAACCACTTATTTCTATCTTGTGCTACTGCCACCGCCCTTTGGAACTATATTTTTGACACTTTTGATTGCAGATGGCTGGCTCAGAACTCAATTGATGAGCAGCTTAAGAGATGTGTGGCCAAGGATAACTCTCAACAAATCAGAAACTTGCTCCTTGCTGGGATCTCAGAGCTGATACATGTGATATGGTATGATAAAAACTCGATTCTTCACAATAATTGCTCACACAACATTAATGCAGGTAAAACGCGTATTCTTATTGCTATTCGGGAAGCTGCGCTGATTCAGAATGGTTCCTGCAACAATTTGGTGGATGATTTTATGATCCTTCGGCGGCTTCGAGTTGAGGCCAAATTCTCGAAACCGCTCCGCACTCTAGAGGTTTTTTGGAGACCTCCCTTTCCAGGTTGGATTAAAATTAATGTGGATGGAGCTTCTAAAGGAAATCCAGGTCCTGCGGGTTGTGGTGCTGTCTTCAGAAATCATCATGTTATGGGATGCTTTTTTGGAGGCTGCGGTACTGCAACCTCTCTGGAAGCAGAGATGCTAAGTGTTATTCACGCCACTGCTTTTGCTCTTCAACGTGGGTGGAACAACTTATGGATTGAAAGTGATTCTACCACTGTTGTTCAAGCCATTTGGAAGGGAGAGATTCATCTTGCTTGGTCAATTACTACGCGCTGGATGAATTGTCTTCAATCTCTTCATGACGTCAGTTTCATTGCAACTCATACTTACCGCGAAGCTAACATGGTTGCAGATTCTCTCGCGAATAAAGGGATTGCTCAGAATCTAACTTGGCTGGAGGAGCTCCCAAATAACTTGATGCCTTTGCATCGTAAAGATTGTAATTTGATCCCGTCTTTTAGACTCTTGTAATCTTTGTTTTCTTTTTGCTAATAAATATGCTTTGGTCCTTTGACCAAAAAAAAAACCATATATACAAAAGGAATAAAAAATAATTCTATTTCCACATGTACATATAACGAGAGAGAGAACAGTGATCCCCTATCTTGATTGAATCTTCAAAGAGAACCACTACACATGGAAGAAAGAAAAAAAGACCATTCCATACTAAGATCATAAGAAAAAATCACAAAAAACTATCCAAAACAAACCACCACAAAAATACACTCAAAACAGAGCCTCTAGCTACTATGAAACTACTATAAAAGTAGAAACTAAGAAGAGTGGGAAGAGAGAGGAGGGGAGATCGTACCTTGATAACCTGAATTTTCCCAATGATCTAAGAGGTTAAAATCCTTGATAAACATGATAAAAATGGAACCAAGGGATATGGAGTTATACATGTCTAAGAGGAGATGATAAGGAGTAAAAAAATGGAGTTTTATCCTCTTATTATAAGTGAAGATCACTGGATTCCACCACAATGTGATGAACAACCAAAACACTTGTGGTGGCTCTGATCAAAGTGTGATACAAATCTACTACAGTAATTTCCCCCCTTTTCGCATGTTTTAAAAACTAAATTTTACCAAAACCATGATCTAAACTACATCATATACCAAGATAAGGTAATTCCTCTATTGTATTTCCCTTCCAAACACCATGTCTTGGAACTAAATTCTTTTTATTTTTTCCTCACCACGCACATGGCCATTGTGTGGTGACCTTTGTTTACTTATTTTTTGATAGGAGTTCCCCCAATACACCATGAATGATGTCATGAACATGGATGAGTATTTATATGATGATTTATTTATATATTGTGACCTCACAACCAAAACATCTTTCACCATACCCACCGCTAGAGCTTGGTGGCTCCCAAAAGGACTAAGGTCCCCTTCTAGACATTATAACACCCCCCAAACCCCTCCTTGGTTCCAATAAACCTTGGGAAACCATAAAAAGGGATGGGAATGTCTGAACCATTGTATTGGATAAATATCAAGAAATTATAATCCTCTAGAACTAAAAAACTAAAAAATTAGAAAAGTTGAGGTGTCCGAACAACCATCCCACAAGATACCTCATTGATATCTCATCACAAATGACACACTACAACCACCTTAAACTAAACTCAAGCTACCTATATTATAAAAAAATATCTACAAAAACATTTCAAAATCTGCATAGCCTAAGCTAATGAATACCAAAACCATCACATAACACTTCATTAATCACATAAATTAAATAAACCCACCCTCTATATGAAGAAACTATCTAATTCATTCAACATAGAATTGCATACACATTTTTAAAAAAAGTTTCAAACTAAACACATCTTTATAAGGAAGGAAATATCCCATTTTTATTTTTTGGAATCCATAACACACACCATATTCAAAGGAAAAAACTAAATTCTCATATATCTATAAGATTCAGGCATCACATCATCAAATGAAAACAAAAAAAATGAAAAACTCAAAAAAAATTTGGGTACTGGGCACACAAATTCATCTCATGATCCTAAGTAATCTACTCCAAGACACCATTCCTCCATAACACATGATCTAAAGTAATGGTGTGTACTTGACCGATCTTCCCTCATTAATCCTAGATATCTAGTGGTTTCTTCATGAACACCACATCATCCTCAATTTCATACTCTCTCCAGTAAATGATAGGAGAGTAATTTGGAAAATATAGATGGAGCTAGAACATTTGAGAGACAAAATTTAACATATCCATTCATGGTGGAAGTGCCAACTGATACACCACATTTCTAATTCCCTGCAACATCTCAAAAGGCCTTATACCTTGGGGAGATATCTTACTCCCCTACCAAACCTATTTTTCCCAAACACAGGTAAATCTTTATCAATAAGTGGTCTATTAACTCAAAATCCAAGGGCATCCTCCTATAATTGACATAAAATTTATTTCAATCCTACACGACCTTCATTCTCTCAAAATCTACATGAACCTTCTCTATCATGTATTGTACCACATCAAGATCAAGAATATATAACTCACTAACCTCAATCTAGCATAGTGGGGATCCACCTGACGCCCATAAAATACCTCAAATAGAGCCATGCTAATGAGTGATAGCTATTATTATAAGAAAACTCAATGAAATGAAAGTTATTTTCCTAGGATTCACTAAAATACAAGTTTTACACTCAAAAAATAACCTCTAGTATCTAAATGATCTACTATGTCATTCCATATGTCCGAGTGAGGAAAATAATGTTGAGGTATAACCAATTTCGAATATCATGATGAATTCCCCTACAGACTTGTGATGCAAAAAAATCATCTATATATGAAACAAATAGACCAAAAAACTCTATGCATCTCTATGACCTCATCAACATACTTCCTTAACAAAACATCCATGGAATTTGGTGCCTTGATTGTTAGGAAGTGAGACAACATCATTATCTTATCCATGATTACCCAGATAAAAAAATATCCTTGTTGATCCTAGGGAAATCCTTTGAAAAAAATCCATTAATATATCTTCCCACTTCCACTCAAGAACATCCAAGGGATGCAACAAACCTCCAGGAACATGATGTTCTTCCACAACCTTTTGGAAAACTAGGCACCAAACTATTAAATCTTCCACTACCCACTTCATCCCCATTGACGAAAAATTATCCTCAAACCACATGACATATTAGATACTCTCGGGTGCACCCCTAAAGGTGAGATGTGAAACTCACAAATGACTCCCTCACACATCACCATCCTAATGATAAACCTTCCATAAGACAATATATTGGTATGACCATACCTTGACTATCCCTTGAGGGTATCACCATGGCTAACACAATTGTGCATTACCACTACCTCTGAGTATCTCCACTACGAATCCCACACTTGATGCATTAGTGAAGTTTTCACTTTTATATGAAACATGAAATTACCTTCATTAACCACCAATACATCTATGTTCATGAAAAAAATACTCCATTCCCATCCAATCATACCCAAACTCTTACAAAACATCGCTTCCCTAATTTCTACCCAGTGTTTCAACCATGGAATTACCGTTCCCCAATGTATAAGAAATCTCAAATTCATATTCCTAGAGAAACTCCATCCACTAAATTTTTTATAATTCATGTCACACTAAGATACAATATTTATGAAAATCATATGATCAATATAGAAAAAATAGTTTTCTAATGAGGTAATTTCCCCACAGCTTCAGAAAAAACAAAACCGCTGCTAGCTATGAATCATGGGTGGCATAATTACACTCAAGGGAACATAACTACACTGACCCATAAATGATCACCACTTTATTTTGCATCCAAATGCATCCCATTACTAGATGATATGTATCATAGAACATCTCAAATAGCACCCCTTATTCTAGTGACCCAAAAATCGGACACTAATCAATCTACCCTTTAGGTAGTCAATTACTACCTGACACTGATTAGTCTATAAAAAATGATTATCTTGCCTATTCAAATCTTCCAATGGGGACATAAATTATGCTAAATCTGACACATATCACCATTGAAAGCTTATGAAACTAAGGAAACTATAGAACACTAACATATTCTTTGGTTTTTACTAAGAAACAATAAATTTTATCTTTCATGGGTCCAGGGACACACCCATCTGGGACACTACATAACCAAGGAAATGCACCTTATTTATCCAATACATGCACTTTGGAAACATTATAAAGAGTTGGTGGAGTCGAAGGACTCATAAGATAGCTCTGAGATGATTGATTTGATCCTCCTTGGGCTTCAATTATATTAATATGTCATTGATGAACATTCCTACAAAATAGTATAAGTACTCATTGAACATGGAGTTAATGAGACCCATGAACACATATGGTTTTTTCACAACACCAAATAACATGACCATGAACACGAATTTCTCATACCTGCACTGTAAGAAATACTTCAAGATATTTTACTCCTTCACCCTCAAATAATGATATATAGACCATAGATCAATTTTAGAAAACTAAATAAATCCTCTTAACCGGTTGAAAATATTTTAAATCCTCAAAAAAGGGAAATGATTTTTTATAATAACCTAATTCATCCTTAAATACTCTAAAAAAACTTAGAATACCATTTATCTAATCGGAGAATGACACTAGATCACCCCATGATGAAGCACTAGGATATAAGAAACCCTTATTCACTAGGTCATCTATCTATATCCTCAACTGTTTCAATTTAGTTGGTAACATCTGATAAGGAAACATTGAAATCAGATAAGTGAAAAGCTATAATCCTATCCCAAAAAAGGTGTCACATTGAGTGATTAATGTTAAATCCACCTTAGGGAAGACATCCAAAAATTTCCTTATAACTATTGGAGTCTCCACCATCCTAGTTCTCACTGACTTTACTAACAATTCTTCCATCATGGAAAAAAGGGGATCCATTTACCTACTGCCTATCTGATAACCCAGTTCACTGATGAAAACTACATGCCGGACATCTATGTCTGAGAATGAAACCTTCCTCTAGAATAAATTAATAAATACACACATATAATATAACCAATAAATATATAATATGTCCTTATATGACTCTATCTATAACAAAAATTAATCACCAACTAAATAATGTTTCCACATCATCGTTCTTTTCCATCAACACACATCAAAACAATAGGTATGGCCTTTGATTGGCATAGTAAAAACAAATGTCATGGGAAGAAACTCTACATATAGTCCCAACGAACTAAATTGTTGGGTATAATAAAGGTATGAAAGGATCTTGAATCCAAAAAAGGATTAAACAAGGGTATACGATATATTAATCATACCACTGAAAAACTCTAGCCATTATAGTTCTAATACCTCAATATAATTGAATTTTATATTACTAGAAGGTATAAAATACTACTGATCGAATCCTTGATGGCTATGCTCTAGTCAAGGTCCCCGGAGATGGGTAATATGATGAGGCCCACCTCTGACTACCCCATATTTTCTTGGTGGATCATAGGTCTGATTCCCTTAATTTTTATATGGTCTCACTACTTGATACTTCCAATGATGATGATGAACCCAATTTCCACCACCATGATAAGCTCCCAGAATAACCAGGTACTAATTCTGGTGATGACCGAGACTCTAAAATACATATAACAGTAGTCTAAATTTACTAGGAAAAGAATGAGAGATAATGGCTCCAAAAAAACTGAAAAGAAAACAACTGGGGTTGAATCCCCACTGGTCAAAACCTTGAAAGTCCTAGAATATGGGACCTATTAATAATCACACCACTTCTTGAGGAACCATGTTGGTTACCCACTTACATTATCCCTCCTGAGGAGTGAATAAGATCGATGACTTTTGCCTTCTTCTTCAGCACAAAATACATTAGTAATGTAAATGGAGTAATCATATACTTGATAGATTGGTGAAGTGCCTCCTCAAGATGATACACACATGAATCCTCATCAAAAAAAATTAGGGGAATATTAAAAATATCATTAAACTTGATCCCAAGTTATAAAATATAAACTCTCCCCTGCTAAAGAGAAATAATCTCCTACCTATTCACTGAATTCATGGTCAATAATATGAACTCTTCTTGAAACTCTATCTAAAAATCTATCCAAGAAAGTCTTGTCTCTTGTTGATCACCAAGATACAACAACCACCACTGATTCACAACACCAATCATATGAATAACCTCCAATGACACCAAAATCTCAACCTAAGAATGAATCACATAAAAAGGGATCTGGAGTTCCTATAATTAGTTATCTTTCTCTAGATCAGAGACAATACACTCATACATCACCAAGCCCATCCCCTAATAGGAATGAAATTATCACTGCTATGACTCATCCTCTAATTTCAATTTGATATTCTGATGATTAAATGTTTAATTCTATTAGACCTATACTACCTAATCTACACACAGAAAAAGACCTAGATCCACTCCAAAAAATATGGAGAAAAACTAATCTCGGTTCCTTGTAATTTTATTATGGTTTGTGAAATTAATCCATTTTAAGTCGTCAAAGTACTCTTAATTCAAAGAGGGAGAGAATGAGGATCCCATACCTTGATTTAAGCTTCGAAGAGAGACACTAATCAAGATGGAACGAACACGGGATCAAGCCCCACAATGATGAATGTAGAAACTCACTAGAACCTATCCATTATAATATACCATTAAACTATACTCAAAATAAACCCAAAATAGAGCCCCATTATACTGTTGTCCTCTTAAAAAAGGAAGAGACTAAGAAGAAATTTAAGAGAGAAGAGGGTAGATTGAACCACATTCAAAAGAATTGGCCCAAATATCAAAGTGGTTAAAATCTTTAAGGAAGATGATCAAAAGGTCACCAAGGGGTCTAGAGTTGTCCAAGGTATGAAGTAGAAGATAATTAATAAAAACATAAATGGTTTAACCCCCTATTTATATGTGAAGCATGATAGACTTCACATTGATTTGGTGAGCAACAAAAACACCTGTGGTATTTTTAGTTAATGGGAGATCCAAATTTTATATGGATATTTACACATTTTCCAAAAATTTTATAAACAATATTTTACTTCTATAATAGAATAGACCATGAGGTGGTCCGATCCATGATGGTTAATTCATCATCTTCAATATCCAACCACCATGGCATAGTTTCAAATACATATCCATTTTCCCTCACAACTCCCAAGGCCATGATGTAGTGAGCTATGTTTCCCTATTTTGGGTAAGAGGTCCCCCAAGACACCATTCCTAGTTCCACACCATTATCTCAGTGTTTTTTTGCTTGTCATTTTACATAGGGTGAGCTCTTGAACAACACACCCTTCATTGCTCCCCCAATTGGTGATGGTGACTCCAAAAAATGGAAAATTCCATCTCCTAGACTCCAGAACTCCCCCAAAATCCTATTTAGCACCACAAAGACTAAAAAACCACAAAGAAAAGGATATGATGTTCTTAACCATTACATAAAATTCCATTACATGGAAAACTTATAAGGCCTAAAGGATGAGGTATCAAAGATAAAATTATAAGGAAACAAAATCAAAGGAAATAGATCTCATAGAATGAAATAAATCTACCTTGAAGAAATTTATTTTAATCACTTGGAAACTTATATCAGTTGTGAAATATTGGTGGATACTAAAATGATGAATACTAGTATAACCCTATCAGGTATTATTCATATTCTATAGATAATAAATAACCATAATAGATTGAGATGCAGGTAAAGAAGGAAACAATTATACCATGAGTGAGAAAATATTAAAGAAGATATCCAAATTACATACTCCAAATAATTTAGGGGAGGATGTTAAGAAGGGTGTGAAATTTATAGCGACAAGTTTGTTATATTGTTTAAACAGAGGAAACTTCATGCATAATTTCAAGATGTTAATAAAAAGTAGTATTAAATCGAGTAAGATGGACTCACAAAGAAAAAGAGTCAATCTAGGAAGGAAACAATCAGATTGGAATCATTGTTAAAGCTCCTTATAATGATTCTAAGAAACATTCCAAGAAGTGTAAGTTAAAATTTGATGAATATATATATGTAAGGTGAAATAATTTAGGACACATGGATTCAAAGAATATGACATAGATTCCAAATAAATAAAAATTCATGAAGAACCAAAGTAAAGCTCCACTATCTCCTTACTACAAACAGATGTTTTAAAGAAGGAGAATCAACACAAGAATAAGGTTAATAATTTGTATAAATAGTGTCTTATTATATAGAAAAATGATCTATAAGAGGCTATGAAACTAGAGAAATATAGAATAAATGAAATGTTTCTATTTTATTAAGTGGAGAATCCCATTCCCAATAATAAAGAAGTTGAAATTAAGAAGTGGTCTATACTCTTAAGTATTGTTCATATTTGGAAAGCCAAAGATGAAGCAATAATGTAGAGATATAGACATTTCATACATTCAAATAAAGGATATTTTTGGGTGAAAAATCTATCTCATCATTATTTCTCAAATTAAAGATAAGATAAAAGATCTAACCTATTCCCAAAACCATCTTTGTTGTTCTATAATGATGAGAATTAAAGGCGATGATGGTTAGAGAGAATCCTTTAAGGGGGATCTTTTAAGTGAGGTGAATCAATCAGAGACTTATATTTTTATGAATAATATAGAAAACTGGAAACCTCTTCCTAATTGAAAGATGAGGTAATATTAACATCCCCTTATCTCTATTTTAATTCATATGTATTTTTTTATCAGGGGATGATTATCTAACCAAGTGAGAAAATAATTCTTAAAATTGAATGATTTTGATGTGTTTGTTTAAGTGAGTAATGATTTATTATTATATGCTGAAAATATATTGAACAACCCAAAGAGTTGAATTTTTTAGTATCACATTGTTGTTAGTTAATGGACAACCTAGTTATCTAAATTAATTAATATTTTATTCTATATCGGGTCAGCCCATTTAGAAATAGAGTTGGTTGGTTGATAGTATATTTTTAAGAGAAAATATGGTAGCAACATTATCTCATAGAAAAAAGGGAGAACTTGTATTTTTTATGGAAATCAAATGGGAAGAAGATGAATTTTAGAAAATTAGTAGAGTTAGTTTTAGATGTGACATCCTTCCCTTTGAAGTTCCAAGAACAATAATACGGAATGATGTTGAGTTAATGACTCACTTTCTTTCTTTGTTTTGAAAACCATAATTTAATTTATATGAATATAATTTAACTTGATAGATGTATTTATATCTTTTTTGTGCTGCATAAATTTCCAATAAATAAAATTTTGGGGAATGTAATATGGTTTTTGAAAATCCATCGATATAATCATTTGGTCTAGATTACATTTATTATATTAAAAAGAACTATAGAGATTTTAGTAACATCCGTGTAAGTTTTTTAGAGACACTCAATTCATGAAAAGATAACGAAGATTCTAATGATTTTATTACAAATGAATCTGAATATTGAAAAAAGATAATTATTGGAATTTCTTACAACGTTATCTATAAATAGACCAAATGTTTTAACATTGGAAGAGGAACATGAATCGTGTATTCTAAAATTCTATACTCATTCTGAAACTAAACAATTTCATATTTCAAAGAGAGATTTTGATTTGTGTAATTTTTTTCTTTTAGATTATTTTTTCTAAGATCTATACTTGTCAAGGTTTTATTTTAAAGGCCTTGGTATTTCAATTTTATTTTTTTGTGTTAGCAACCCTACATGATTGAGGGATTCAGAGGATAAGAATAAATGGTTTTTGGTGCTAAAACACTATACCTACCATAAATTTAGGATGATGAATTATAGATATAGGATGATAGAGTACATACTGATAGGTTTAATTCGACTGATTCAGAGGATTGGAATACAATAATACCCTCTATTTGTTCTATATATCCACCTTGTACTTTTGTTTAAAACTATAGTTTTATTATATCATTTGAAGGAGTATTTTTTGTTAATTATTAATATAAGTTTTGTTTTAAAATATTTTACTTTTCCTTTTATGAAATTACACTATGTTAATACCTTTAACAGTTGTTGATAGAACGAAAATAACTTAAATTCTATTATGTTAATAGTTTTATTGATATTTTTTAAAATATAGATTGTTTTATTTTTACTTTACAATTTTTTTACTTTGATATGTTGCAGATATATTATAAATTCTTATTTCTGATGTTTTTAATAGTCAATGAGGAATAAAACTAAAATATGTTTTTAATCTATAATTCACCCACATATTATAGTCTTTTTTCCATCAATACCTTAGAAAACATTTGTTATTTTAGGCTAAACCTTCTATGTTCTAAGAATCAATTTATTTTTTGATAGATACTAGTATCTTGTATCATCTTGAGAGTAATTTCAAAGCAGTTTGCTACGTTTTTTATATGTTTGTCTAAATTTATGTTACTAGGTTAGAATGTTATTTTATTTTTCTTAAAATAACTATGTTAGTAAAATAATATATTTTTGTGATGGTTGGAATTTTGGTTGGAAATATATATAATTTGAATCTAAGAATACCATCTATTTTTGATATAGTAGATTATAAATATTTTTTTTACCATTTGAATACTTTTATCATTAACAATAGAGTTGATAATTTTCTCATGATTTTTGGAAATTAAAAAGTTCCAAAGAAAGAAGTTGCTCAATTTTATTTGGAAGGAAAGCTAGAATATCAGGTAAGTCATAATGTTTACAATGCTTTGTTATGTTCCATGAGTAAGAACATTAAATGTCAGCTATCATCTTATTAAATAGATAACGATATTTGGAAGAAGCTATAAATTAATGATTTTGGAACCTCTATGGTTTTAGAAATTCAGTGAGAAATGTTAAGAGAGAACTATCATGATTTTTATTTTATTCCTGGTGAAATGGTAGCACAATTAAATCAATGTTTTATAACAATTGTGAATAGTTTACAAAATTTTGGAGAGAAATAATTTTCAATAGATCATCTTATTGAAAAATTTATTGATATTTTATCGAAGGAATAAGAATTGAATAGAAAAACTATTGATGATTCTAAACATTGACTTTGATTTGACTTGGTGAATTAGTTAATACTATAATGTAATATAAAAATAAAATGAAAAGATAATTTGATAAAGATAAGGGTAAGAATAGAGTTTCATTTTTACCTATTTCAAGTAATCTTGATTATATTACTTTTAATTCTTGTACAAATATTTCTATATCTCAGGATTCTAAGAAGATAAGTAAGCAGGCTAATCAAATTAGTTCATATGATAGTGAGAATGTGCATGTAAGACTTTTTAGAAGAATGAATAATATTGTTGGGAATGAGATATTAAATTATACACATTATAAATATAGAAAAGATAGTTATGTTAGGAAGGAATCTTTATATGTTTTATGCTATGAGTGTAAGAAGCCATGTCATATTAGACTAGATTTTCCTAAATTTAAGTATAAAGATAGAAATTCAAAGATATATTATAAAATTAAAGGGAACATTGTTTGAAATATTTGGACACCTAGAGTGTGAGTGAAGGTAATACATCTTATAATAGTTCATTAAAATAAAGTGTTAGTTAATGTTGCATAATTATTGAATTTTATAAATATATTATTTCTGATGAAAAATGATACATGGACAAGTTAACTTATAAATGCTTGAAAAATTTAACTTTACATTATAAATTTACTAATACCTATGGGGGTAATTATTTGACTTCACCAGATTATGAAATAGATAATCCATTGAATGGTGAATGGTAAATTCACCAGATAAAAAAGATGATATGCCTACTTTTAGAGAAATGGATAGATATACAAGCCTTAGGGAAAAGGATGATAAAATGTTGAAATGTAACTGTGATCATGTATAGTAAAAACATGTTAATTATTATAAAACAATATCAAAAGTATCAAATGAATTATTTAGAAGTTACCTTATCCATTTTTAATTTTTCATACGAAATAATATATTTTTAAAATCCAATAATTGTGAAAAATTCACTACCACTTTCTTGAAATGGAATATTATAAGATGGATCACCTTCACTCACACTTTAGGTGTCCAAATATTTCAAACTATTTTACCTTTGTTTTTATAATATATCTTTTACTTTCTATATTTCTTCTTCAATTTTGGAAAATATCATCTAATATGATATGAATTCTTACACTCATATCATATAACATATGAATATTCCTTCATATCATATCTATCTTTTCTATATTTATAATGTGTATAATTGAATATATTATTCCCAACAATATTATTCATTCTTCTAGAAAGTTGTATAGACACATTCACAATTCTCATGATCAGAATTTTATTTTCAAAAATAAATCAAAAGTTCTTAGTTTGGATTTTTTTATTGAACTTTAATTCTGTTAAATGAAATTTTAATAAAATATATAAACAAATAATACACTCTTGAATTTCTAATGTAATAGGATTTATGTTCAATAATATATATTTTCAATCAAATTATTTTATACAAAAAATGTACCATGTTCACTAAATATCAAAGGAAATGTATTTGGAATAATTTTTTTCGTTAAAATGAGTTTAATATTTCGGTTTTTATAAAGAATATATTTATAAATAACTTCAAACAATTCAACATTAAAGATTCAGGAATATGTGGTTTCCTAATTTCTTATTTTCTATTGTAACTGGACCCAATAAAGTTATGGTACGAAAAACAAAGTTTTTCAATTATTAAGAAAATATGTTGAATACAACAAGTATAATTAAATAGTATATAGATAGTGCTTGTTAAAAAATCATGATGGGAGACAAGCTTTAATTCAAGAATTTGAGATAGTTGAAAGGAGTAAGGGTTTCTTTTAAGGACAATATGCACAATGAAATCATTAAAATCATCCATGTTTTTTTTCTTTGAAAAAAATTTAATTTCAAATGTTTTACTTGTTTTAGGGATTAAGAAAAACCTTATTAGAATTATCCAACCATACAATGAGGGTTATTTTGTGAACTTCAATAATGATACATGTGATTTTCAATGTTCAGAAGGTACATCCATTCTATCTGTTGATATGAATGGAAATGTTTATATAGTTAATATAGGATACTTAAGACATCAAAAAATTATTTATTTAATTGAAAATGAATATTTAAATTTTTTAGGGAATAAAATATTAGATCACTATAACTTTTATATTTTAACTAAAATTTATAGAAAAATACATGTTAGAGAACCACCAAAACAAAATTTTATCTTAACTAGAGTTGGTGATCATTTTAAATTTCCTAATAAAAATAATTCTAGATTTTAATCTAAAAGTGAATTCTCAAATTATTTTTCTTTAAAATTAATACATAAGGATTTATTTCATCCTACAAAAAACATGATGTAATGGGGGTAAAAAATATATGCATATTCTGGTTGAAGATTAAACTTAATTTAATTGGGTGTATTTTCTAACATGAAAATTTGATGATATTACCCATTATAAGTTTTTTAGGATTTTTTAAAAAATGAGAAAAACGCACCTTTGATGACTTTCTGGAATGATAATTGGGCCTAAGTTTGTAAACTCAAATTTTGAAATTGTTTGTAATAAGAAAAGCATTAATCATAATTTTTCAACACCTAGAACATGATAAAAAATAGTATAGTTGAAATAAGAAATATAATTCTTCAAGAAATTAATCAATGTTTTCTAAGTTATTATTATATTTATAAACTTTTTTAGGATGACTCTATGAGTACTTATTTGGATACTATAAATTGAGATTTACCCAGACCATGTATTAATAGAAATCCTTATAAGTTGTGAACAAGATAAAATCAAAAACTATTGTAATTTAGAGTATTTTGATATTAACTATTTATTTTTAATACTAGATGTCAACTTTATCAATTTAATCCTAAGACTGATGAATGAATTTTTATTGGTTATTATATTAATATTAAGCCTTATAGTGTTTTAAATTTGAGAAAAAATGTTTTTAAAGAAACTATTAATGTTAAATTTAATGAAACTAATCTTTTTATTTTTTATAAGGCCTCTATAAATTCATTCTCTAGATGAAGTTTTTGAAAAAATCCAGTTTATTTACCAAAATATAATTTTCAAACACCAGTAGAAAATCATATAGAAGTAAGGTTACTGATTTTTTTGTATCTGAATTTTAGTTCAATGGAAGATGTACCAAAAATAATTGGGGATCAACTTAAATCATTACCGAAGATAAAATAATTATTAAGGAGTCATATCACTGGTATAATTATTAGGGATGTAATATAACCATTTAGAACTAGATGTTCCTTAAGAAAATAATGTGAGAATCATAAATTTCTATATAAATTTCATCCCAAAACATCCTATGATGTCATGGGTGATAAAAATTGGAGAAGAGTCATGGAATAAGATCTTAATAAAATTAAATGGAATTAAGTTTGGATGTTTTTTGAGTGATACATTTTTTTTGTTAATTGAAGTAAATTTTATTTTTATATTTTTTAAGGAAAATGGAACTATTGTTATATATAAAGAAACAATTTTTTCTAATGTTTATTTTCAAGAAAAAATAATTTAAAATGGTTAAATATTTTCACTCATAGATATATTTTAATCTATCAAAATATTATTAGCCTTAGAAGCATAGATGAATTTAAATTTATTTTAAATTTATATTGAATGTGATTTTCTTAATGGATATGTTCAGGAGGAAGTTTAGGTTAAAAAACACTTGTGTTTTAAGATACTAAATTTACAAAAAATGATTTTAAAATTACCAAAGAACTCTATGGAATTAAACAAGATCCTAAATATTGGTGTGGTTGAATTACTATATACTTAATCTAAAATAGTTTTTTTAAAGGAAGTGTTGATCTATCCTTCTTTATAAAGTGAATTTTTAAAGATACCATTGTTATTAAAATTTATATTGATTACATTTTTTTGGTTCAAATCAAAAATATATTTTCTATATTTTTTCAAATAATATGAGAATGATTTTTAAAACAACATGATGGTTGAGATCAATGTTTTCCCTGGTTTTCAAATTTCATAAAAACTAAAAAGAAATATTTTAACTCAACATAAATATATTGTAGAATTGATAAAAAAATTTGGTTTTACAATGGTTTTAGTATAAGTACTTTTATATAAACTCCTATAAAACTTGATCTTGATGAATATAAAAACATATTGATCAAAACCATTATTGAGAAACAATCAGAAGTTTATAATATATTATAGCATGTTGAGTTGAAATTATATTTTCTGCATGTTTTTGTGTGACAATTTATGAAAATATGAAGGAATCACATTTAAAACTAGTAAAAAACATTTTCTAATAACTTAAATTATATTACAAACATGTTTTATTATTCCTTAAGAAAAGATTTTATTCTTAAAAGTTACTCAAATATTGAATTTAAAGGCTATAAATTAGATAGGAAAATTACATCAGGAACATGCCACTTATTAGAAGAAGATTTAGTTTCTTGGTCCTATATGAAGTAATATTCTATACTACTTTCCACTATCAGTGTTGAATATTTGGTACTAGGAAGTTTCTGTGCTAAAGTTTCATGGATGCAACAAACACTCATGGATTTTGGTTTGATTTTTACTCAATTTAATATTATTTGTGATAATACTAGTGCAATTTATATATTTAGAAACCCAAAATATCTCCTATGAGAAAAGAACATAGTTGTTATATATCATTTCATTAGGGATCAAACATAAAAAGGGGATATTTATTGAAATAATCAAAATACAAATATTGATTTCTAATATTTTAACAGAACCCATAAATTCAAATATATTTGAATATATTAAATAAATGTTTTTAATGATCAACATAAAGTAATATTCAATGAACTTCATGTTTATCCAGTCTCCTAACATTGAAAAACACATTTTTGAAAGGGGGAGAAATTTTTTTCCCGAATTTTTATTTTACCAATTTATTTTTGTAATATCTTCTATTTTTCATTTATATTTTATAATTTTTTATTTATTTATCATAATTATGTTGAATTTGTTTTTTTATTTTTACATAGCTTGAAAAATGATTATTTCTATTTATTGATTCTCAAATTATGGGACAGATATATTTTATTAAATAATTATTCTTCATATTATTCACAAATGTTTATCATAAATTATTATATAAAATCACAAATAAAGAGAAAATTAAGAAAAAATTAATTTTTTTAAATTTTCCCAATATTTTGTTTAATTAATGAGACAAGAAATTAAATTTTTTGGAGAAATATTGGGAAGGGAGTTTTTTTTGAAAAGTTTTCAGAGATATTTTTTTAAAAAACAAGGGATAGTTTAATATATGAACATATATTATTTGTATCTAATGATATTATTTATTATGGTTGTATTTAAAATGAAATAAATTCATCCCATTAGATCTTAAAAGATTTTTTCTTTTTAAACCAGTTTAAAATTTTTGTTCCATACTTCATGTTTTGTAAAATGAGGGATATTGGTGAGTCAATGATTCACTTGTTTCCATTGTTTTTAAAACCATAATGCAATTCAGGAGAATATTATTTATCTTGATAGTTATTTTATTTTTTTTGTGTTCATAATTTATTTTTGGTAAATGATATTTCAGAGAACATAAGAAGGTTTGTGAAAATATAATTATATGAAATTTTGTCTGAGGATAAATTTATCAAATTAATTAGAATTATAGTGATGTTGATAAATAAAAAAGAGATGTAGTGAGACAATGTTTTCATCAAGAAATAAAGAAACTATTGCTGACATAGTTGTAACTGACTCTGAAGATTTAAGAAAAATGATCTTTAAAGTTTGATACATAGTCTTCTACGAATAAAACTGCAAATTTTAGAATAATTAGACGTACATTATTTAAGAATTATGAAATCCTATATTTATTTTTAATTTTTACAATTTATTATTTCCTAGAGTGCTTTTGATCAGTGTAATTGTTTTATTTAATATTTTTTTTACTAAGATATGTTCATGGAAAAGTTTTGTTGTAAATATTGGTATTTCCATTGTATTTTTTCTATTAACAATTTTGCATGATCATGAGTTTTAGGTATAGGAATATATTAAATCTACTAACATGTTCTTGTTGAGGGATTATGGGGATATG
Source organism: Viscum album (assembly GCA_963277665.1). Lineage (NCBI taxonomy): Eukaryota > Viridiplantae > Streptophyta > Magnoliopsida > Santalales > Viscaceae > Viscum > Viscum album. The sequence goes on from OY728162.1 coordinate 818,925,774, forward strand.
AATACATAAATATCTTGGATATGGTCTAAATATACACCTTAAAAATTTCTCAAATTAGTGTTTTTATTATTTCTTTTGAAGGAGCATTTGGTTTTTTTACCATTACTCTGAGTTTTTTTTTCAAACATTTTCATTATTAATTTTTTGAATTTAAACTATGTTAAAACCTTTATCAGTATTTGATAACATATTTATGGTTTAAATTATCATGTGTTAACACTCTTAGTCATTGTTGTTAAAATAATAATTGTTTCATTTCGAATGTGTGAATTTCTTTTACAATAATATAGTATGGGTATATCATAAATTCCCATTTTTGATTATTTTAGTTCTTTGGAGATTAAAATTATATATTTATTTTAATTTAAAATTCACCATCCTGTTGTTGTCTTTTTTTATATCCTTACCTTGGGAAACAAATAAGACGATCTTCGAGTCTTTCCTAAAATGTCTTTAAGGGGGAGAAAATTTATCCCTCCTTTGGATTTATTATCTATCAGTGGGATAAGAATAAAATTGAATAATTATTTTTCTTGGAATTGAAAATAAACAAAAAGGGGTAGATTAAAGTTGAATTTATTGTCCTTTTCAATGTAATTTTGAAAATGATATATCTTGGATGATGGTTGTAATAGTATCCACCCAAAGGAGATTATTGGAAATGATATTTAACTTGAAAAACATAGATTAAAATATTCAAAGGGTTGCCTAAAAATCAATTTTTTTAGATATGGTCCACAAGTCAAAGAAAAGCACTGAAGATGAAGAAGTGTTGTCTACAACTATTTATAAGGAGATTTAGATGAAACAAACTGGTGGGAAGATCCCAATATTGTTTTATAATTAAAATAATCTATCCATGTATTTTATAACATATAAGTTATTGTGTTAATTATTTTAACACTCCTAGATGCTATCTTATGATGGCCTAAGTAGAGATGAATATGGGAAGGAAGAGGAGTTTTTAATAATACTCTATCATGCGTATTTCATATGATATAAGGATTTAGAACACGAAAAATTAGATTTGGAATTATTTTAATAATTATCATAATTATTTAGGGAAGTTTTGAAGTGATTTGAGAGGTTTGATAAGGCTTAGAGATGATTTGAAGAGGCTTAGAGTTCAGCAGAATAAAATCTATAATTACTATTATTGAGAAAAATATTTTATAAATGGGAAATGCATTTATGCTATGTGTAAGACATTTGATCTACACAAATGGATTCTTTCTAGAGCATATGTCATTTGACATGCATATGAAATTTTGGAAAGATAGCCAATGTAATTATCCCATGCATAAATGAGTTGAGCTATATGAGTAAATAGTATGATATTTGAGTATACTAATATTTTGAAAAGGGAAAAGTCAAAAAATATTTTACATTTTGGTAGGATGTAAGACATTTTTTGGCACATGTACAATATTTGATATTGCCTCATTTAGGAGAAGGGTTAGCCCATAATACATTTTGAGATATATATAAACAACTATATTTACGAATAAGTAGTTTTATCTACATGAATAATATATTCATTAATGTATGATATTTTAGATCCCATATGATATTTTATATAGAAAATGATATTTGACTTACATGAATTATGAAATTCTGATGGGTGAAAATTTAGTTTCCAAAAGTTATTATTCTGAAGATGAAAATATTTAGGATGATGTATGGGCCAAAATTTAAGGAAAGAATAATAACATAATAAATTTTATAAAAGAAATGAGTTATTGAGGAACTGATCTTCAATCCAAAAGAGAATAATTTTAAGGAATGTAAGAATTTATTCATATTTAAGTGAGCCGAAATGAATTTAGTGGGTTTTTAAGAAGAGTGAAAATGGAGTCAAATTGAATCTAAACCTATTCATTAAAGCTCAAGTAAATTATAATTTGATTTGTTTAAGAATTATGAATATCTAAGAGTGTTTATTTGTTTCTTTTTTATGATTACTCAACCCTAGTTTTGAACTAAATTTCATGTAAATCTCTCACGTTACAAGAGAGAGTTCCCCACCACAAGATGATTTCCTGCATAACTTTCATACAAATGAGAAAATTGAATTCTATAATTTATGGAAGTTTTCTGAGGATGATGAAGTTATGGATGGTGTATAATAATAAGATAAATTAATTTTTATAAATGATAAATATTTATTAGGCATTTTCTTGTAATATCTATTTAGTAGAAAACACCATGCAAAATAAATCATGGGAATACAAAGTCAGTAATTTTATATAGAATATTGTTTTCCTCAATGATAAAAGTTAAAAAATTCAATTTTTTTAATATTTAATCTGAATATATAAATAATAAAAACACACATGAATATTGAGAAAATTTAGAGAAAAATAAAGGTGATAGTAAGGATTTATTGCAGATAGTGCTCTTGATGTGATTGTGTGGGAACCTTGAGAATGTACCAAAGCAGAAGAAGTAGAGACTCTTTAGAAAATAATGAATAAGTGTATCTAATTTAATATATTGTGATGATGAAGAATAGATAATTCAATATGATGATAGGATAGGTATTGAATAAGAATAAATTGAGTAGGCCAGTTACAGTTGAGGATTAAATAAGAAGAAATTAGTTCCTAAAGATGAGTCTAAATGAGTTTGATAATTATTTTTTCTTGAGCATATAGTTCTAAGTCTATGAGAATATTATTTGAGGAATAAAATCAATAGATAAAAAAGAATAAGAATCTATACAAATTTAGTGGTTGGTTTCATGATAAGTGTTTAGAATCATTGAGGTAGTTGAGGTAATCTGAGTTTTGTGGAGTAAGATCATATTGTGAGGGTGAAGAGACATGCCTAGATTACCTATTATCTACTTTAAAGATGATGAAGTATTTTAAGGCAAATAGTTGGTACAATTCCTATTTTAAAACTATGGGATGAAATATAAAGATCCCTTCACATGTGTAATATTGAGGATGCATTATTCATATGTTTTATATTACATAAAAACTCACTAGTGTAACATTGTGAGATTGGGTTAAGATAAAAACACCCCAAAATATAAATACCCCTATGGATATACAAACACTCTTTTTAAAATGAATCAATATATTCATACATAGATATTTCATATTTTTAGATGAATATTAGATATATTTTAAAAATACATGTCTGAAGAACAAAAAAATTTATTTTCATTAGAGACTTGGATACATAAACATATAGTTCATAAAATATCTACATCACATCCCACTTTTTTCTTTATATATAACACCCATCTCATCCATATCATATCAAAAACCTTTCTTCATAACCTCAGGAAAGGAGTAACAAGAAATAGTGATCCCAGATTCTAATTAAAGGTAAAAAAGGAAGAAATCAATGATCACCTAAAAATAACATGAGTATAAGGGTATGAAAACAGGTTCTTACATTTAAAAACATTACCCTTTATATCATAGTTCACAATTATGAGTCATGGAATAAATCTTAGGAGTTTGGAAGACATGAATCTTCATATAATTAAAGAACATGATCCATGATAACATGACATTGGCACATGAAATAGATTTTTGGTAGACACATTGACATGGAAAATCATTTCCTTAGTAGTCAAGGATTACTACTAAGTCTATCATAGTATATTGGGTTCACTCCCCAAACTCTCGTATTAGTCAAAGTTCACTACCAATAATAACATAGTTGAAAAAGTCCCTTATTGTATTGGGATCACTCTATATTATAGTACATTTTATCTCATGTTATATAAACCTTTACCTAATAAATTGGAAGGAGATATAGGTACCAACCTTCTTTGTTATAATCTAACCACCATTTTTGGTTATAATTTAACCACCATCCTTGATTATAATTTAACCACCATCATTGGTTATTACTTAACCACCATCTATGGTTTATAATGGAATCACCCATTACTAAATTAAAACCATAAATATGTCTTCCACAATATTATAAAACATTCATCATATCATTACATCATAACTCATGAAAAAAAAATGATGAATAAACATTTAATCAATTCATCATATATTAACCCATGAAAATATATGTTTTTGAAAAACATCTCAACAACATAATTATAAAATATTCGTAAAAATAATAATGATGGTATCATTGGACCATACCCCAAGTAAATCATAAGTAACATCAAAGGATGTTAACATAGAAGAAAATTTTTCTTTAAAAGATCATTTGAAACATTTCTTGAGGAAAATAATTTTTCAACTTTAAAAATAACATTTGAAATACAAATATTATAAAATATAATGGAAAAAATTTTCTTTTAAAATAAACTTGAAATTTTTTAATGGAATCTCCAAAACATTGACTGATCATAATGGAATGATATTTTATCCATACCGTATATGGTAAAATAAAACATTCCTTCCACAATTTTGGTAAAAAAGTAAAAAATTATCTCTTTTAGAAAGTGACTAGAAAGTCATTTTAAAACATTTTTTAAATAGTAAAACATGGGTAAAAATTTATTTAAACAATCATATAAGGATATTGAAACATTTTTGAAAATATTTTTAGTAAATATGTATATATAAGAAAAATAATTTTCGACCAAAGAGAGAGATAAAGTGGGTTTTCTTATTTTTTTTCTATTTCGTGAGTAATTTGAATAAATAAAATGAAGATAAAAAATTTATTCTCCAGAAATAACCAGAGGGGAAAAAAATTCATGTAATTATTTAGAGGTATATTATAATATTTCATTATACAAAACATAATAAAAAACAATCCCGATAAACAATGAGATTGTAATATAAAACCCTAACCACTTTGGTTACAGCTGAACCATAAGACCATGAAATAATCATATCAAATAAAACATTATATATAATTTAAAGAATATTATTCATGATATAACATGTTTATGTGGGAAGTATAGGTTCCACACAAAAGAAAAGTGTGACGAATATGGAATATGTCTCCCAGAAATAAAAGCCAGAATGAAAATACCTTACCTCAGGCCCAAATTCCTTTTTTATGTGATTGATCCTAATGTATAATAAATATTGATTTATTATAAATCAATTAAAAAACATAATCATATATATATTACCATATATTATTTACTTATAAACTTTTATCACCCATCCATTAATAATTCATTATTAAAATCACTATTCTAGATGATAACTGTTTCATCTCTCACGTATGTTTTTGTATGATAGCTTTGTACCTTATAAATTGACCAAGTTTATATTATCTAATTAATTTTAAAATTAATTTAAATATAAAATATAAAATATATATATATATATATATATTAATCAATTTTATAGATAGAAAAATTAATTACATCGTTCATGGAGATGGTAGGACGTGCATATGCATGAACAATGTTTCCATTTTTTGACGGATGGAATGAAAAAAAGGTAAATAATAATTATCCTATAAAGAATTATTATTATATAACATAAATCATATATATTCATTAAATCCATCTTTATTATCATCCATGTAAAACTAAAATAAGAAATGTCACATCAGTTTGTAGATGTGGTAGTCTTCCTGAACGCATGTGCGAGCTCATTGTTTTCCCACGGATTAGAAGGTATGAGGGTAGATATGACATTATAATCTCAAAATACTAAATATTTCATAAATAATTTAAATAAAAATTAAACCCATCATGATACTCATTACTAAAATATGGTAATGAAAAATGAATTGTATCACTACGTGGAGACGATAATCTGTACGTACACATTAGAGATATTTTCACTTACTATTTGATAAAAAATAGGGTGGATACTGGTGGTTTATTAATGATAATAAATAATAAATATATTGATAATACTTAATTAATAATTTTATGGTAGATATTATTGATTAATAAGGGCTATAAGAATAATTAAAAAGAGAGTGATTAGTTAAGGTGATTACCTTTTATTTGAAACAACACCTTTAGATCTCCTATTAAGAGCCTTAGGGTTGATATTTTAGGGATAAAATCTCCTCTATAAGTTTTGTAGTTAATTGGAGAAGATAATTTGGTAGGTTTTAGTCGATATAGAGGACTCAAAGTGGTTTAAAGAAGAGAAAGGATAGATTCCATCATTATTGGAAATGTGGGCTATACCCATGTGGCCATACCAACAATTTGAAACAATAATTTTTATAGCCTACCATATCCAAATTGTTTGGTCAAACCATTGGGATAGTCTATTTATAAGAATCCTATCCCAATTTCTTAAAAAAATATTGGGATATCTTATATCAATGCTAATGGTTTTTTAAAACTGTTGGGATAGCTCTTCCATAAATATCATAGTGCAAACGCCTCTCCCCTCCTCCCATCCAGTTCTAATCCTAAGCCCCCTGAGCCCTAGAAGCGGTCGAGTTATACTATCTTCCCAACCATACATGTAATAATATCTTATGTTTTATTGATTTCATTTGATATTTCTTTAATATTATATAAGTGGGTTCCAAATCATTCAGATATTACATCAACCATCAATTTTATTTTTTATTTTCAGTAAAGATAGAATCTTATTTTTATGGGAATTTAATTTCTTTTGATCCAGTGGTTTGATTTATTCTCTCTCTATTTAGTTCATACCTATTTTTTAAGTTCAAGATATTTTATTTAGTATTTCCCTTGTGCAGTTTCACCAGATTTAATTTTTGGTTTCATAAAAAAAAGACCTCGCTATGAGTACAGTGGTGGTAACACAACATTTTTCCAAAATTTATTAAGAAAGAGTCTTAATACTACTTCCATACTGAGGTTTTAGATTAATAGAGTAAAATATATATTGTGTTATTGAGATTATACAATTAGAGTTTAAGAACCTATGTGTGAGGGATAAGTGACATATTTTTTTGTTTGAATGTTTGGTCCTATTTGACCTCCCATTTTATGATTTGATCAATGGATTTTATTTTTTTCATCATTTTAATTTTTGGTTTTCTTTAATAGTGAATTTTAGTCATTATTGTTTTGAAATGTGTATTTTTATTCTTCATACCACAATGATAACACATTTTGTTATTCTTGTTATGATAGTGAATTCCAATAATATATTGAGATTTGATTTGATGAGTAGTGAAATGATGGATGTGATATGTTACATTCTGAAGATTTTTTTGGTATTTTATTTTTTCAAAAATTAGGTAATTTCATAGGTTAATTATAAATTATATAAAAATATTATCTATACATAGGGGGAGTCTCTTAACCACAAGATGAGATCTCATAATATTTAGAATAATGTTGGTTAGTGATTTAGGTGATGTATATATTACTTACACTATTCGATTTATGATACATTTTTTGATATGTATAGATCATATATTTTGATGATAGGTTGTTCTAGACATAAAAAAACACATATTTTTATTATACGAGGTAAATTTTTTGAATAAAAACAATAGATAATACAAAAAAGTATAGAAGGGGAACCAATATCAGGGGGGGATAAAATAATGGAGCCCAAAGGAAAAACCCTGAGCAATACTAACGCACTCTGGTGGAAAGTATCCCAAGATAGAGAAGTAAACAAAATCATCATTATAAATGAAATGAGAAGCTAGGATGTCTTCCACCTTGTTTCCCTCTTACCATATATAGTGTAATATTTTATTATTGTTGATGAGAATCCCACATCACATGATATGGTATAAAATATTCCATGGAGAAGAATTGAGGTCTTTGTGAGTGTCATAGATAATTTTGGAGTCAATTTCAATCTTCATGAGGGGAATTTTCTTGGACAAACATAACTGGATCCCATTAAGAAGTGCCCAGGTCTCATCCTAAAGGGAGTCTACAATGCTAAAATTAGCACTATACTTTAAGAACATTTTAACCCTTGAGTTTAGGATAACCCATCCCCCTCATTATCCCCATAACATAAGGCCCATCAATATAATGTTTCATCCTTTCAGAGGGGGGAATCCCATAGATCCATCTACCCATGGAAATCATGTTGTTACCTGTATGAAGAAGATATTTTTAATTTAGCACGTACCTCATCGAAGGAAACTCTTCCCATTTTTTAGTAGAACTCCCAGATCAGCGATTAACCACTTGGTTCTAGAAACTGGGCCCAGCCTTGTGCATGCATTTACTTTAATAACAATCTAAAAAATGATTGTTCTCACCTTATTCTCCAAGATATTATAACCCATACCTTAGAACCACATCTATAGGAAGGAATCACCTGTTTGGATAAGGAATGTCATGCAAGTGAAACCCCCACTTATTCGTAGATGGTGCTCACCCAATCACTATAAAAAAATTAATGAGTGGTTGAATCAATGTAGGGAGATGGAAACATGAGCATTTGGATATGACATTGATCCCTTTCTGGTGAATCTCTTCATCAGTAGAAATGGCATTGTGATATAATCTATAGATGATAAAATTATACATCAGAGAGATATAATTTCACTATAGTAGATGACCCCACACATCTGGAGATTAGGGATCCTGAATAATCAATCTTTAGGCCTTGAAGGAGAAGGATCCTAAAGAAGAGGCCTCGAAAGCACACCTATCTGGTTCGACCAATAGATTTATGAGATCAAACACATCGATATGTTCTTTATTTATGACCTCTTGGATAAAGGTAGGATTATCACTTGCCTATTTGAATGAGATATCCGTAACCAAGAATCTGGGGAACCCGAGAATACCACCCGACCAATTATCATGCCAAAAGTTGATGTCACCGTAACTGATGATCCATCTTGCAAAACTGAGGAGGTAAGGTATATGGATCTGAATAGTTCTCTAAAGGTTGGAGTAATTTATATTCATTTTCTCCAGGTTTCTCTTCAACTTCTCCCTAATTACCTTTTCCTATAGAGTTTACCCATCTACAACCTCCTAGGACATCCACACATGAAGGTAGTTCATCATTTCGGAGACACCACGTAGACCGATTCCACCTTCATCCAGAGGGAGGGCCATTCTATAATAGGAGTCCTAGTGGTACCTACCATCCGTGTGGGAGTCTAAAATTAAGGAGTTAATTAGATTATCAAAATTCCTTAATATTGTCTTAATAACCTTTAGGAATGAGAGAATGTGCATGTGGATCAAGGTAAGCACACTATAAACAAGAATGATCCTTCCTCGAAGGAGAGGAATTTATTTTTCTAATTATTAATGTGAGTAGTAATCTTAGCCACCACCTTATCCATATGTTTGTTTCGAAGACTCCATGATGTTATTGGAGATCCTAAGTAGTCCTTGGGAAGGCTCCTAATGCCTTTTCCTAAGCTCGATTAAATGCTGCACACACATCTCTCTGAGTAGAGCCTTGAGATTTAGAGACAAACTTTATTACTATTGATGAGTTGACCACAACATTTTTATTATTCATCAAGGTTGTTATTAATTACCCAAATAGAATTAGATCCCCCGTTAATAAAAAGGACCATATCATCTGCAAACACGAGGTGGGACAAATTCTAGAAATAGGATCTACAATAGTAAAGTTTAATTAAACCTTCATGAATTATGGCTATGATGAATATACTCCAAGAATCTTGTTTCAGGATGAAAAAACATAGAGACAATGGGTCTCCTTGTATAAGACCAAAGGCTGATTTATAGAATCCCTTACTCCTACCCACGAAGCATAGAGAAAATGATGATTAATGGAAATTCATTAGACCAAACCGATCCAAAATAATGTGAGTTGACATTTCCCAAATCAACCTAACTCCAATGATCCAAAATGGGTAAAAATTAGTTCCTAAAAAAATAGAACAAAATTTACAAGAAATATACTAATATAAAGAAAAAAATGGAATTGAACCAAACTAAAAAAATGAAATATATCATAAAGACCTATTTTAAGACTATATAAACTAAATTTAAATGAATTAAATAGACCCTAAGTAAACAGAATTGTACCAAAACAACCTAACTTGGCTTGAAAATAAATGAACCAAACCAATTAAACCATTATATACTGAAACCTAACTGAACTAAAAAAACACTATCTATATCAAAACCGAACTGACTTGACCAAACCAACTGAATTTAATTGAAATGACTTGATCTAACCAAAGTAAAATTGAGTAAACCTAAACTAAACTAAATTTCATCAAACTGATCTAAAATAAAAAGAATTTAACTAAATTGAAACTAACTAAAATAAATTCTATTATAATGATAAAAAATGAACTAACATGAAAAATCGTAAATAAAACCCGACTAGGCATGCACCATCCCAAACCAAATAAAAAAACCATAATCAACCAAACTAAATCGACCAGAACTAAACTAATCATAGACAAACAGAACCGAGCAAAACCAATCTGAATCAAATAAAAAATATAGAACCAAATAGAAACAATTTATTGAATTATCCCAACCCAACCCAAAATAATCCAAAAAAACCCAAATTATACTAACCAAAATAAAACCAAACAAAATAAACATACTAGAACATAAAAAAATTGAATTGAAGAAATAAAAAGTGAAGAAAAATAATTTAATTTATCTAAACCAAACCTAACTGACCTAAGTCATATATTATTAATTTAAAATAAACCTACGAAGGCATGAAAACTAGAAATGAAAGTATTTAAACTAAAGAAATTCAAAATGACCTAACTTGAATAGAACCAAGATGTACCAAATTGAACCAAACCATATCAAACAAAACCTAACCAAAAAAATAGAATTTATTTGAACTGAAGTATATAGAAATTATTTGAACCAAACTAACCCACTTTTAATCAAACTATCCAAAATTGAAACAAATGAAATTTAACTAAACCATATGCACCTGAACTAAAGATACACAATAAAAAATGAGAGACTACACTGTATAGAAGATGTTTATCGAGAAGTAGTAATATTTTATATATGAATTCATTAAATAATAATACTATTAGTTATAAATTGAATAGAATAAGAGGAAAAAAATAAAAACAACAATTATAAAAATAATTTTTTTAGTATTATGTATAGTTACTACTCATTGATATAATTGAATTCAATATTATTGGTTTATATTTATAGTATTTATTTATATGTATAGTATTTTTTTGTCTTCTATATTACAATTCTCATATAGACTAGTATACTAGTTATGGTTTCATAGAAAGTGAAAAATTATCATTTCCTTATTTTCTATTAAACTCAAATTTTTTTAATTTCTTTTACAACATGGTATATATCATTTTTTTACATAATGGATAGAATTTGGATATATAAAACCGATCGTATCTCAAGAAATTATCAAAACAAGGTGAAGAGATTTTTAGATTTTTCATATAACAATGCTTTAGATAGTTTTCACATACACTTACAATGTTATAATTGTGTTTGAAGACTTTGGTTGAGTCATGAAGAAGTTAGCTACCATTGGTTGGAGTGAGTATCTCAAGAGGGGGATGAATTGACTACCCCAAAAAAATTTCTCTTAAAAAGATGTATAAATAAACACCCCAATTAGTTTTAACACGAACCATTTAGTAAAAATAGTAGATTGATATAAGTCTTGACCTTTTAAAATATTTCTCTAAGATTAGTCAAGATTCAATTTAAACAATATGTAAAATTACTTTAACTTTTGAAAAACATTTACTAAATCAAATACTTATATGAACACAAATTAAAACTAACTATCCAATTAGTGGTTTTTATTTCAATTTAAAACATATTTAGTTTTAAATCATATAAAAAACAAAAAAATGAAGAACACATGTGAAATGAATATAAGAGATTAAATTTCAAGCTGAGACTTAGTCCTCTCTAATTGTAAATCACATACTTCTAAGAATTTTATGAAAATAAACTTTGATCTACAACATGGATTGGGTCTATACATAGGTACATCTTCTATTGTAATCATGGGATTACAACAGAAAATAAGTTAAACATGGACCTCTTCCACAAAAATCATGCAAAAGAGGTGTAAAATTAGTTGAGAAGACATCTAAGTTTCTTCCCATTTAAATAAGGAGACAATGTGGGATAAATAAAATAGAGTAATCCATACTATTCGAAATGAAAATATAAATAAAAAAATATTGAATGTAAAAGATGTATAAATATTGTGTTTCTCTGAATGATATGCTCTGCAGCTGAAAACTCCTTGTGTGTAGTTTGAAATGAAGCTTATGTTGGGTTTCTGAAATCTACTATAGATCCGAGTTTTGTGAAATCCTTTTATAATGACTGTAATAAGTAGTCTAGATATTCATTTTTCTTCACTTAATCAAAAAGTTATAACTGTAATAGATTCCTCATGTATGGAACACTTAATGGAAACTCATCTCTATCCAGGAGTATATATATAGTGTGTAAGTGAAACCCGCACCACATGAGGGATTCTGATTAATATGTTAACAACAATAACAACATGGATAATTATATGGGTATTCTTCTCCTTGTAGTGCAATTTTGACATGAAATTTAATTAATCTTTATCAAGAAATTATGTAACAATCATTAATATAAGTTTGAGAATTAATTTGAATAAAATATCTGTTAGAATTATTTAATTATAAATAAATAAGATAGAAGTGGTGAGTCTTTAGAATAGTGTCAAAATATCTAGTGGTGTCTGAGTCTGGCGGTGAGTCTGGCTTGTAGTGATTCAGGCTTACAATGACTCTTCTAGTGCTGACTCTTTTGGTGGTGAGTCATGCACTGGTGGTGACCCATCATGGAAGTAGTACATTCGAACACTTAATTAATTTTTTTTATTATGGCGGTGTGTCATTCCATACTTTTCCAAAAATCCACTATGACAGTGACACATAGATAATGGTAGGTCATCTAGACACTTAGTAAATTTCTTGGTTTAGTGGTATGTCATAGCTGACAGTAAGACATTGGAAGTGGTGAGATATAGCTAGCGGTGAGACTTATTAGTGGCTAGAAATTATTGGCGATGTCTCAAAATTTGTGGTGAGTCTTTTCTAGGCATAACCAAATTTCTTTCCAATATGTCTTATAACATAAAATTCTATTACAAAACAAAAAGATAATTAATATAACAATAAAAAATATTTTGTGATCATTAAAACAAAGAGTCCAATAATATCACCCATTTTGATTATCACAAATCATGACATTTTAGGGACATGATATCAAATAAAAATAAATAAAGGAATCAAAGGTAATTCATTTCATATTATATACCGTGGTATAAAAGGAAAATAAGATACATAGAGTATCAAATATATTAATAATATGGTATCATAGATAAATAAAAGGAACATGTATAAAAATAAATCAAATAGAATAGTATCAAATGATAGAGTAGTATCAAAGGAAAAAATCACAACAAACATGGAATTGTATCAAAGGTGAAAACATAATTACTAGTAATAGAAAAAATTATGGTATCAAAGAGATTTATCAAATAAATTTAAATAGTAAGGTACCAGAAGGATGTTATGCTATCAAGGAAATTATATATCATTATTTTTCCAATGGAATACTAATATATAAATTAATTCCAAAAACTAATTATTGCCCTTCAGGGATTATCAAAAAGTTCATAATAAAAGACAAAATTCATAAAATATAGAGTATGAATAAGATAATGTTTCAATTGAAATCAACTAAAGGTACATAAAAAGTTGTAAAATAATGTCAAACCACCAAAAAAATCCCTATAAAAAACCAAACTCAAGATCAATGATTCTTATTAGGCTATTTAGAATGATACAAAGGTTCTTTTTCGTTGTCCTTGTATACGACATAAGATGTAAAACCTAAGGTTGCAGATTCAGTAGGAAATAACATAGGGACATTTGTTAGAAAACTAGGTTCTCTGAGGAGGATAGGTCTAAGGTGATACAAATATTCTTTGGGAGAAAATGAAAAGGGATATAATCATGCTGGAAAGGTTGAATTAGTGTCTCTAGAAACTCCTTCTATGAATAACTCTAGAGAAGTAGCAGGAGGAGTGAAATGGGATGTAACAAGAATGACCTCATGATCTAAAACATATGTACCATGAACATGAATAAATGGCTTCATAAGGTTCACAAATTCTATTATAATATTTCCACCTCACTCTATTAAACTGAAGAATAATTTCTTTTCTTCTATAAAAAGCTTCCAAATAGTTATCATAATCTTAAATTGATCGACTTTTTCCATAAAGGCTTGGGTTACTAGAGGCATCCTCATATTATCAAATTGAAAATTGAAATTAATATCCATAACATGCTTAGAATAAATCCCAAGGAGATAATAATTAACTGATTTTGTTATAATCTCTTTTCCAGATGTCATTTATTTTTCATATTCTCTAACCAACATGATAAAATGATCTCTGTTCTTACTGACTCTGCTTAAGGAATCTTGGGGCTGATCAGGCACATCACATGAGGAATCAATATCTTGAAGTTATTATTTCACAACTATTGTGTGCATCTCAACCTAAAAAAGATGAGGTGTAGCACTAGAACTGTAACGACTTGGACACAACCATCCACCCGAACAGTGGCGAACAGGTCTGGTGTCACTACCTTAGGCGCACCTACCTGAACGCCAAAGGCTTCCGACTAGAAGCGAGGGTCTGAATAGGTATGGTGGGGAGGATATACCCTCTCAGAAGATCATAATAAGGGTACATGTCTAAGAATAATACTAAAATACTCAGTGGAAATAAATGACTCCGCAGACTCGAACCAGACCCACAGAGCGGAAGCATAACCAATATCAATAAACAGCAGAAGTAGTAAATATGACAACAATAGTGGAAATAAACTCAACTACATGCTGATAACATGTGACTACTACTGCACAGTAAAACATGCATCCAGAACAGGTCATACACAACTGAATATAAAAAGGGCTCCAATGGCTAACCAACAATAGCTACAACAAGTAAGCATGATGATACAGAAGAGTAAAAAAAATAATGTAAACCCATCTAGGAATGACCTCAAGTTCCATGACATCTCCATACAAAAACTAACGCAGCCCAACACCTGAAGCTGGCCTCTTTCCTGCACGTAAATCCATAAAGTCTACACGCCTCCCGAAGGGCCCATGCAGGGTGTGATAAAAATCTCAGTAGGATACCACCCAATGGTGCGTACCAAATATATGTGTTTAACAAGTCATGCATTTCTAAGGAAATCAGTAAACAGTACTATGCAAAAGTAAACACAAACTCCACTGGTGCTCAACAGCCACCATGGATTATCACCTGCTTCGGCCAACGCCGGAATCTCTATCATGTAACCTGGCACCACGTGCCACCTGACACCTCGTGTATCAAGTACCGATCTCCCAAAGGCACGCCCAAAAATAGTAACCCAGCACCATGTGCCACCTGACACCTTGGGTCTCAAGTACCTATGTCCCAAAGGCACACCCCAAATAGTAATCTGACACCATGTGCCTCCTAACACCTCGTGTCTCAAGTACCGACGTCCCGAAGGCACACCCAAAATAGTAACCCGGCACCATGTGCCTCCTAACACCTCATGTCTCAAGTACCGACGTCCCGAAGGCACACCCATTCCCTGAAGGCTCCTCACCTCCCACGTGGCTTTCTATGGCATTCAACCCCAACCAAAACCTAACTGAAACTACAGGGGCCTCTACCCACATGAGTGGTCAAAACCACCTCATCACAGAGTATCTCTCTGTGCACACTACTCAAAGTCCCAGGTGAGCGGTAATCACCAAAATAGTCCTAAGCCACCAAAACATCTGACACCTCGTGTCCCTGTGACCTTGTCGCTCAAGTCCGATGGCCTCGCCATCCAAGTAACCCGGGCCATGCCCAACCTGACAATCACAATGCCTCAATCCGACATCCATGACGCCCAAACCCATGGTCATAACCCCCAAAAGTAACCCGAGAGAAGCCCCAACCTGTGATCAGCATCACTCAAGCGTAACCGGGCCAAGCCCAACACAACCCAAAGGGGTCCAGTAGATGCAATCCAACAATTGCATATATAACATGTTTAAAGAGAAAAACATAAACCCGCAAAACAAACTAAATAGTTGAATTGCACTATACCAGGTGTTGTCCAATAACAGCACTGAGGTCTTAAATGTCTCTAACAATTATAACAAGCTTAAATAAATTAAACTAAATAGTTTAGCACATTAATAATTCAATTAAAACCATTTTGGCGTTCCCTGGCCAAAATGCCCCGATGAGCCACGACCCCTCACCCGGCCCGCTCATGCAAACAAGTAACTAGGAGTACCCAAAATTAT
Organism: Viscum album; assembly: GCA_963277665.1. Taxonomy (NCBI): domain Eukaryota; kingdom Viridiplantae; phylum Streptophyta; class Magnoliopsida; order Santalales; family Viscaceae; genus Viscum; species Viscum album. The sequence continues at coordinate 818,941,951 of OY728162.1, forward strand.
CCCAGTGGTACCATAAGCAATACAATATGAAAAAGCAGGTAAAAAAGTTCCTTCTCAAAATACCCGAAAAAGCACCGAGGATCGCGTTACCCAAACAACCACAGAAACAAAAAAAAAAGAACTATGCACCACCTACCTGAGACTCGTACGATGCTACTCCTCTGGTAACAGTTGCCAATTCAATCTAAAACGTGGTAGATCTAAAAAGGATTCAATACAGTTCAGACGCCTATAACTCATCCTAGAACGAAAATCAGACAAAACGGAAAAGAGTAATTGAGGCCTTACTGAGGGGGTTTTAACGCAATAATCAGAGCTCGAAACATGTCTCGAATGGACGATCGGGAGGAGAAAAGGGGTTTGGCCAGCCTGGATCGCGTATCCGGGTGGAAGAATTGAGTTCTGCCTCAAAAATGAGGCTACTTCCCTTTTTAGCACAAAAAAAGTACACGGCATGTACTTTAGGACTACACGCCGTGTATAAGTCATTTAACTGTTCATAAGACAGCTGAATTCCGCTGACCTATTTTCCGAACCTGCCGACATGAGTACACGACGTGTACCTAGGGGTAAATGGCATGTACTTGGTTCCTCTTCCCTTCCTCACCGACTTACCCACACACCATGTATATACCTCATACATAACTAGACTACACGACATGTTCAAAGGGAACACATCGTGCCCCTGGTTCTACCAGGCAACAGGCCTACACGCCATGTATGGCCTCACACGGTCGGGGGTATACATGGCGTGTTCAAAACTACACGCCATGTAGTAAGAAACTACTACACGGTCATCACAAGGCATGTACTTGGTGAGCACACGTTCGGTCACTCGCCTTCACATACACAGCGTGTACTTAAAGTACCCGGCCTGTAGGCTTGAAATTTCCAGAAACTTCCCATTTTATCTAGTTTCCTCAAAAACATATCAAAAATTCAAATAGGGTCGGGATTTTTAACCGTTCCAAAAGCCCGGGTTGTTACAAACCCCCGACCTTAACATAGATTGTCCCCGAGCTACCGAACGAAACCCGGAGATGGCATCGAACATGCCCATCCCAGTTAAACAACCCGAACTACCCCAGTCCCAAGGTTCTGGCTAAATTCTTGAAGGTGATCCCCACCACAGGAATTTCCTACTCGGTCTCAACCAACAAAGCTCAAAGAAACCACGGTTTAATAACCTGTTTTCCGGACACATAGTCTTTCCGTGATGCATCATCACCCCTGCACCCCATTGGCACTCCTGTGTCATTCCCGACACCCAATGTATCCCACACCACATCGGTGTTTGCCTCCATGAGGTCCTGGTGCATAACACCTCAAGTAACCTGCATCCTTGATGCCCCAATGCCCGTGACACCTCAATTAACCCGCATCCTTGATGCCCCGATGACCATGGAACCTCAAGTAACCCGCATCCTCGATGCCCTGATACTACGCATCACACACACACACACACACACATATATATATATATCACGCACCTGATATGGTGCGAATCCCACTGAATAGAATCTAGTCAGTCCACATGGATCCTGTGCACCACGTTCACTCAAAACAGACATGCCTCTACAGGTCATGCAAAAAAGGAAACATGGAGATCACAGTCACCCCACGATGTACCTCTAACCTTCATCGGCTCACCATCCTGCTCAGCCTCTGGCAGCTCCACGGCATGCACCTGGCCTAAAACACAGCTGCCTGACGCCTGACCTCCCTGTGATACTGCTCCCGTCACCGGCCACTGACCCCTCAGCTGGGTCCCACCGTCTCTGTCACGACCTCCATGCACAACTGAACCTCGACTACCCTCTCCGGGTACCAAACCTGAACCAACCCCAGACACTGTAGTCTGTCCTGGTCCCTACCTGCCGGCTATCTAAGAAGGCTCTCTGCAAAACCTCTCCAGATGCCCATCCTGTCCACATGCCCGACACTCTTTTGGAGGCCGATCACACTGCGCCCGAACATGTCCCGGATGTCCACACTGATAGAAAATCACCGAAGAACTACCACGAGGCGGTCTAGATGAATCCCTGGCCTGACTACCCTGCTGGAACTCGTCCCGTCCTCATTTCCTACTATCCGAGCCATCACCTGAAGCTGTCATCCTGCCTAAGCGAGATTTCTCTCTCTTGTTGCCCTCACCTATGAGCGCCTGATTCACTAACTCGGAGAAAGAACCCAACCTGAAGATGTTCACCTGGACTCGAATGGCGTGTCATAAGCCATCCTCAAAGCGCCTAACCCTAGCTACGTCATCACTCACTATACCAGGTGAAAAACGAGACAACTCTGTGAAGGTAGCTGTGTATTCCATGACAGACATATCTCTCTGTTGAAGACTCAAGAACTCCCGAGCTCTCTCTACCCTCGGTGTCTCTGGATAGAAGTGCTCGAAGAACCTATTCTCGACGTCCTTATATGCCAGTCCCTCGTGCCTACGAGCCTGAACCTGTACGTCCCACCAACGCTTTGCCGGTCCTCTCAGCATATACGTCGCCAGCTTGACCCTCCACCCTGGAGGCGTCTCGAGCTGCTCGAAAATAATTTGCATACTCTCTATCCAGTTCTCTACTGCCTATGGACCACCCTCACCCTGAAAAAGCGGTAGGTTCTGCGACTGGAACTCTCACATCAGATACTCCATTGAAGGCCTAGTACCCTTCATGCCTCTATCAATACCCTATAAGACACATACCAGACTCGCTCAGAGCTGCTCTTCGAGCCACCGCCCGAACGATGCCAAACCCGGCTACTATCCTGCCCATACTAGATCCTGAACCTGATCCTGCCCCTGAGCCTGTACCTGTGTCTCGTGCTCTGCCTGTACCAAATTCTGACCTTGATTCTGCGGCACTGTCTCATCTCCTTCCTGACGCTCCATCGTGCTGTGAAGGAGTAACCCGCTGAATACCATAAATGGTCAAACAACCCATATATATATAATTATATATTCTACGCAGATAAGGAAAGTAGTAAAAGGCAGTGCATAACAACTACCCTTACTCCCCCTCACTCAACCCATGCACCACGGCATCCCGGCCTCATGGCCTCCTTAGCCGCCCTCAACAGAGCCAAGTATCAAATGTACCTCGGGCCATGCCCATCCCGACAACTCACATTGCCTCAAACCGATGACCGAGTCGCCCAATCCTGACAGTTACACTGCCTCAGTCATAGTAACTGTCTCCTCTCACAAGAGTCAGACCCAAATATCCCGCAACATGAATTTTTTTTACAAAATATAAAGCATGTAATACACGTTGCACAACTAGTAATTCTATTAGTAATTTCACCAATTTACATTTCAAAGCATATTAAGCATGGAAAATGATTTTTTTTCACATAGCATTATCACTTCAAAAAGCATACATGCAATTATGAAATTGAAATACCCTAAAAAAGTGTCTATCAAAAGCCAAAAAACAAGACTTTCCATACCAGGCCAAGGTAAAATTCTCCCTCACCACACCGGGTCAAGGGTCACATATCACAATCAAGAATATCACACATCATGTGAGCCACAAAGGTGGAAATAATATAAACCATAATCTGAGAAAAAGCAAACAACAATTCCCACCCATGGAAACTTGGTCCATCCCTCGTACCTGGGGCTGCAGGCACCCAAGCACAAGCTGGGAACCCAGTTCCGATAACAACAACTTCTCTCCAGTCTACCATATCCCAAATAGAAAAAACAGAAAAATAAAAGAGAAGTCTCAATCTCATTAGTAGCCAGAAAAACGCTGCTACTAAATCCTTGTCAAGAACTCCTCTGATACCACTTTGTAACGACCCGAACCCAGCCAGCCACCCGAACAGTGCCGAACGGGTCGGGTGTCACTACCTTAGGCGCACCTCCCCGAATGCCAAAGGCTGTAGACTACCAGCGAGGGTATGAATAGGTATAGTGGGAAGGCTATACCCTCTCGAAGGATCATAATAAGGGTACAGGTCCGAGTATAATACTAAAATACGCAGTGGAAATAAATGACTCAGCAGACTCGAACAAGAACCCCAGAGCGGAAGCATAACCAATATCAATAAACAGTGGAAGCAGTAAATATAACAACAGCAGTGGAAATAAAAACAACAGCATACTAATAACATGTGACTACTACTGAACAGTAAAACATGCATCCAGAACAGGTCATGCACAACTGAATATAAAATGGGCACCAATGGCTAACCAATAATAGCTACAACAAGTAAGCATGCTGATACAGAAGAGTAAAAAAAATAAAGTAAAACCTCCTAGGCATGAACTCAAGGTCCATGCCATCTCCACGCAACAACTAATGCAGCCTAGCTTCTGTAGCCGGCCTCTTTCCTGCACGTAAATCCATAAAGTCTGCACGCGTTCCGAAGGGCCCGTGCAGGGTGTGAGCCAAATCTCAGTAGGATACCACCAAATTGTGCATACCAAATATATGTGTTTAAGCAGTCATGAATTTCTAAGTAAAGCAGTAATCAGTACTATGCACAAGTAAACACAAACTTCACTAGTGCTCAACAGCCACCATGGAGTATCATCTGCTTCGGCCAACGCCAGAATCTCTGTTGTGTAACCCCGCACCACGTGCCACCTGACACCTCGTGTCTCAAGTACCGACGTCTCGAAGGCATGTGAAAAATAGTAACCTGACACCATGTGCCACCTGACACATCCTGTATAAAGTATCGACGTCCCGATGGCATGCCCAAAATAGTAACTGGCACCATGTGCCTCCTGACACCTCGTGTCTCAAGTACCGGCATCCCGAAAGCACGCCCAAAATAGTAACCCGGCACCATGTGCCTCTTGAAACCTCGTGTCTCAAGTACCAACATCCCGAAGGCACTCCCATTCCCTGAAGTCTCCTCACCTCCCTCGTGGCTTTCTATGGCAAGCACCCCCAACCAAAACCTAACCGCAACTACGGGGGCCTCTACCCACACGAGTGGTCAAAACCACCTCATCATAGAGTATCTATGTGTGCACACTACTCAAATTCTCGGGTGAGCAGTAATCACCAAAATAGTCTTAAGCCACCAAAACATCTGACACCTCGTGTCCCTGCGACCATGTCGCTCAAGTCTGATGGCCTCTCCATCCAAGTAACCCGTGCAATGACCAACCTAACAGTCGCACTGCCTCAATCCGACATCCCTGATGCCCAAACCCATGGTCAAAACCACCCAAAGTAACCCTGGAAATGCCCCAACCTGTGATTAGAATCACTCAAGCGTAACTGGGCCATGCCTTGCACAACCCAAAGGGGTCCAGCAGATGCAATCCAGCAATTTCATATATAACATGTTTAAACAGAAAAACATAAACCAGCAAAACATACTAAACAGTTTAATTGCACTATACCAGGTGGTGTCCTATACCAGCACTGAGGTCTTAAATGCCTCTAACAATTATAAGAGGCTTATATAAATTAAACTAAATAGTTTATCACATTAATATTTCAATTAAAACCATTTTGGCATTCCCCGGACAAAATGCCCCGATGAGCCACGACCCCTCACCCGGCCCACTCACGCAAACTGGTAATTGGGCATACCCAAAAGCATCCCAGAGGTCCCATAAGCAATACAATATGAAAAATTAGATAAAACGGGTCCCGCTAAAAATACCCGAAAACACACTGAAGGTCGCGTTACCCAAACAACTACGAAAACACAAAAAGAAATATGCACCACCTACCTGAGACTCGTACGACGCTACTCCTCTGGTAACAACCGCCAATTTGGTCTAAAACATGGTAGATCTACAAAATATTAAATACAGTTCAGATGACTGCAACTCACCCAAGAACGAAAATTAGACAAAACGGCCGAAGAGGAATAGAGGCCTTACCGAGGGGGTTCCAACGCACTAATCAGATATCAAAACGGGTCTCGTACTGTTGATCGGGATGAGAAAAGGGGTTTGACCGGCTTGGTTCACGTATCTGGGTGGAGCGATTGAGTTCTGCCTCAAAAACGAGGCTATTGCCCATTTTAGCACAAAAAAAAGTACACAGTGTGTACTTTAGGACTACACGCAGTGTATATGTCATTTAACTGTTCATAAGAGAGCTGAATTCTGCCGACCTACTTTCCGAACCTGCTGACATGAGTACATGGAGTGTACCTAGGGGTACACGACATGTACTTGGTTCCTCTTCCCTTACTCTCCAACTTAGCCACATGCCATGTATATCCCTCATGCATGGCTAAACTACACAGCATGTACAAAGGGAACACGGCGTGTCCCTGGTTCTACCCAGCCAACAAGCCTACACACCATGTATGGCCTCACCCGGTTGGGGGTATACATGGAATGTTCAAAACTTCACGCTGTGTAGTAAGAAACTACTACACGGTCATCACACGACATGTACTCGGCGAGAACACTACCGGTCCCTCTCCTTCACAGACATGGCGTGTACTTTAAGTACACGGCGTGTAGGCTGGAAATTTCTATAAACTTATCATTTTATCTAGTTTCCGCGGAAACAAGTCAAAAATTAAAACAGGGTCGGGATTTTGACCTGTTCCAAAAAGTCGGGTTCTTACAAACTCCCCACCATAACGTAGCTCGTCCTCGAGCTACCGAATGAAACCAAGAGATGGCACCGAACATGCCTATCCCGGTTAAACAACCTACACTACCCCGGTCCCAAGGTTCTAGAATTTTTTTTGAAGGTGATCCCCACCTTAGGAATTGCCTACTCGGTCTCAACCCACAAAGCTCAAAGCAGCCACAGTTTACTAACCTGTTTTTCGGATGCACAGTCCTTCCATGACACATAGTCACCCCTGCACCCCATTGGTGCTCCTGTGTCGTTCTTGACACCCAACGTATGCCACACTGCATCGGTGTCCGCTTCCACAAGGTCCTGGTGCCTAACACCTCAAGTAACCCGCATACTTGATGCCCCAATTCCCACGACACCTCAAGTAACTTGCATCCTCGATGCCCCGATTCCCACAGAACCTCAAGTAACCCGCATTCTCGATTCCCTAATACTACGCTTCTCATATATATATATATATATCACGCACCCAATATGGTACCAATCCCACTGACAAGCATCTAGTCTCTCTACATAGATCCTGTGCACCACGTGCACTCAAAAAATACATGCCTCTACAGGTCATGCCAAAAAGGAAACATAGAGATCACGGTCACACTGCGGTGTACCTCTAACCGTCATCGGCTCACCAGCCTGCTCAGCCTCTGGAAGCACCACAACATGTACCTAGCCTAAGACATGGCTGCCTAACTCCTGACCTCCATGCGATGCTGCTCCCATCACCGGCCACTGACCCCTCAACTGGGCCCCACCATCTCTGTCACGACCTCCGCACACAATTGAACCTCGACGACCATCTACGGGTACCGAAACTGAACCAACCCCAGACACTCCAGTCTATCCTGGTCCCTACCTGCCGTCTATCTGAGAAGGCTGTATGCAAAACCTCTCCAGATTCCCGTCCTGTCCACATTCCAAGCACTATTTTGGATGCCTATTGCACTACGCCCGAACATGTCCCACCTGTCCACACTGAAAGAAAATCACTGAAGAACTCCCACGAGGCGGTCTAGCTGAATCCCTGGCATGACTGCCCGGCTGGAACTCATCCCGTCCTTGTTTCCTACTGTCTGATCCATCACCTGAAGCTTTCATCCTGCCCAAGAAAGATTTCTCTCTCTCATTGACCTCATCTATGAGCACCTGATTCACCACCTCGTAGAAATAACCCAACCTGAAGATGTTCACCTGGACCTGAATGGATTGTCGTAAGCCATCCTCGAAGCGCCTCACCCTAGCTGCGTCATCGCTCACCATACCAGGTGAAAAACAAGACAACTCTATGAAGGGAGCTGCATAGTCCATGATGGAAATATCTACCTACTGAATTCTCAATAACTCTTGAGCTCTCTATGCCCTCAGCGTTCCCAGATAGAAGTTCTCAAAGAACCTGTTCCTGAGGTCCTTCCATGCCAGGCCCTCATGCCTACGAGCCTGAACCTGTACGTCCCACCAATGCTTCGCCAATCCTCTTAGAATATACGTCACCAGCTTGACCCTCTGCCCTGGAGGTGTCTCGAGCTGCTCGAAAATCATCTGTATACTCTCTATCCAATTCTCTGCCTCCTGTGGACCACCCTCACCCTGAAAACGCAGCGGGCGCTGCGACTGGGACTCCCACGTCAGATACGCCATAGAAGGCTCTATACCATGCGCGCCTCTGTCAATCCCCTGCAAGATGTGTACCTGGTTCGCTCGGAGCTAATCGTCAGGCCATGACCTGAACGATGCAAAACCCAGCAGCTGTCCTGCCCGTACTGGATCTTGAACCTGATCCGGACCCTAAGCCTATACCTACATCTCGTGCTCTTCCTGTACCGAATTCTGACCCTGATCTTGTGGCATTGTCTCATCTCCTACCTAACGCTCCATCATGCCATGAAGGAGTAACCCGCTGAGTACCATAAATGGTCAGACAACCCATATATATATATATAACAATATATTTTACGCAGATAAGGAATGTAGTAAAAGGCAATGCATAGCAACTACCCTTATTCCCCCTCACCGCAACCCATGCCCCACGGTATCCCGGCCTCATGGCCTCCTTACCCGCCCTCAACAGAGCCTAGTATCAAATGTACCTCAGGCCATGCCCGTCCCGAAAACTCACATTGCCTCAAACCGATGACCGAGTCACCCAATCCTGATAGTTACACTGCCTCAGTCATAGTACCAGTCTGCTCTCACAAGAGTCAGACCCACAAATCCGGCAACATGATTTTTTTTACAAAATATAAAGCATGGAATACACATTGCACAACTAGAAATTATATCAGTAATTTCACCAATTTACATTTCAATGAATATTAATCATGGAAATTGATTTTTTTTTTCACATGGAATTATCACTTCACAAAGCATACGTGCAATTATGAAATTGAAATACCCTAAAAATGTGTCTATCAAAAGCCAACAACAAGCCTTGCCATACCGAACCAAAGTCAAATTCTCCCTTACCACACCGGGTCAAGGGTCACATATCAAAATCAAGAACATCACACATCAAGTGATCCACCGAGGTGGAAATCATATACACCATAATCTGAGCAAAAGCATACAGCAATTCCCACCCATGGAAACTTGGTCCATCTCTCATACCTTGGGCTGCAGGCACCCAAGCACAAGCTAGGAACCCAGTTCCAGTAACAACAACTTATCTCCAGTCTACCATATCCCAAATAGTATGACCAGTAGAAATAAAAGAGAAGTCTCAATCTCATTAGTAGCAAAAAAAAACAGTACTAATAAATCCTTGTCAAGAAATCCTCTGATACCACTTTGTAACGACCCGGACCCGACCAGCCACCTGAACAGTGCCGAACTGGTCGGGTGTCACTACCTTAGGCGCACCTCCCCGAACGACAAAGGATTTCGACTAGTAGTGAGGGTCTGAATAGGTATAGTGGGGAGGCTATACCCTCTCGTAGGATCATAATAAGGGTATAGGTCTGAGTATAATACTAAAATACGCAGCAGAAATAACTGACTCAACAGACTCGAACCAGAACCATAGAGCGGAAGCATAACCAATATCAATAAATAGTAGAAGCAGTAAATATAACAACAACAGCAGAAATAAACACAACAGCTTGCTTATGACATGTGACTACTACTCAATAATAAAACATGCATCCAGAACAGGTCATACACAACTGAATATAAAAAGGGCACCAATGGATAACCAACAATAGCTACAAAAAGTAAGCATGACGATACAGAAGAGTAAAAAAAATAATGTAAACCCAACTAGGCATGACCTCAAGGTCCATGACATCTCCATGAAACAACTAACACAACCTAACTCCTGAAGCTGGCCTCTTTCTGGCACGTAAATCCATAAAGACTGTACACATCCCGAAGGGCCTGTGCAGGGTGTGAGACAAATCTCAGTAGGATACCACCCAATGGTGCGTACCAAATATATGTGTTTAAGAAGTCATGAATTTCTAATGGAAGCAGTAAAAGTACTATGCACAAGTAAACACAAACTCCACTGGTGCTCAATAGCCACCATGGAGTATCACCTGCTACGACCAGTGCCAAAATCTCTGTCGTGTAACCCGGCACCACGTGCCACCTGACACCTTGTGTCTCAAGTACCGACGTACCAAAGGCATGCCCAAAATAGTAACCCGACACTATGTGCCAACTGACACCTCGTGTATCAAGTACCGATGTCCCAAAGGCACGCCCAAAATAGTAACCTGGCACCATGTTCCTCCTGACACCTCGTGTCTCAAGTACCGACGTCCCGAAAGAACACCATAAATAGTAACCTGGCACTATGTGCCTCCTGACACCTCGTGTATCAAGTACCGACGTCCTGAAGGCACGCCCATTCCCTGAAGGCTCCTCACCTCCCACATGGCTTTCTATGTCAAGCACCCCCAACAAAAACCTAACCGCAACTACGGGGGCCTCTATCGAGACGAGTGGTCAAAACCACCTCATCACAGATTATCTCTGTGTGCACACTACTCAAAGTCTTGGGTGAGCGGTAATCACCAAAATAGTCCTAAGCCACCAAAACATCTAACACCTCATGTCCCTGCGACCATGTCGCTCAAGTCCGATGGCCTCGCCATCCAAGTAACTCGGGCCACGCCCAACCTGACAGTCGCACTACCTCAATTTGACGTCCATGATGCCCAAACACGTGGCAAGACCACCCAAAGTAACCCGGTCAAAGCCCCAACCTGTGATCAGTATCATTCAAGCGTAACCGGGCCAAACCCAGCACAACCCAAAGGGGTATAGCAGATACAATCCAGCAATTGCATTAATAACATGTTTAAATAGAAAAAACATAAACTAGCAAAACAAACTAAACCGTTGAATTGCACTATACCAGCTGCTGTCCCATACCAGCACTGAGGTCTTAAATGACTCTAACAATTATAACAGGCTTAAATAAATTAAACTAAATAGTTTAGCACATTAACAATTCAATTAAAACCATTTTGGCATTCCCCGGCAAAAATGCCCCGATGAACCACGACCCCTCACCAGGCCCGCTCACGCAAAATGGTAACCAGGAATACCCAAAAGCATTTGAGAGGTCCCATAAGAAATACAATATGAAAAAAAGATAAAACGGGTCCCGATCAAAATACCCGAAAATGCACCGAATGTCACGTTACCCAAACAACCACGAAAACATAAAAAGAAGTATGCACCACCTACTTGAGACTCGTACGATGCTACTCCTCTGGTAACAGCCGTGAATTCGGTCTAAAACGTGGTAGATCTACAAAATATTCAATACAGTTTAGACTCCTATAACTCATCCTAGATTGAAAATCAAAAAAAAAACAGCCAAAGAGGAATCGAGACCTTACGGAGGGGGTTCCAACGCACTAATCAGAGTTCGAAACGGGTCTCAGACGGACGATCAGGAGTATAAAAGGGGTTCGGCCGGCCTGGTTCGCGTATCTGGGCGGAGGAATTGAGTTCTGCCTTAAAAACAAGGATGCTGCTCATTTTAGCACAAAAAAGTACACATCATGTACTTTAGGACTACATGCCATGTATAGGTCATTTAAATGTTCATAAGATGGCTGAATTCTGCTGACCTACTTTCCGAACCTGCCGACATGAGTACATGACGTGTACCTAGGGGTTCACGGTGTGTACTTGGTTCCTCTTCCCTTCCTTGCCGACTTACCCACATGCCACATATATCCCTCATACACGGCTAGACTACACGACGTGTTCAAAGGGAACACGGCATGTCCCTGGTTCTACCCGGCCAACAGGCCTACACGCCATGTATGGCCACACACAGCTGGGGGTATACATGGTGTGTTCAAAAATACATGCCGTGCAGTAAGAAACTACTACACGGTCATCACAAAGCATGTACTCGGTGAGCACATGTCTGGTCACTCACCTTTACATACATGGTTTGTACTTAAAGTACACGGCGTGTAGGCTGGAAATTTCCAGAAACTTCCCATTTTATCCAGTTTCCTCAGAAACACGTCAAAAATTTAAACATGGTCGGGATTTTGACCCATTCCAAAAACCCGGGTTCTTACAAGAACTAGAAGGTTTTATAGAATATTTTCCATTCTATCTAATAAGGTGTCCATAGAGGCAGCAAAGTCAAACCACATATACTCTAAAAAAACATCAGAGACTCCATATCACTAGATAGTCTCATATTATCAATCAATACTTCTTGTATATGGTGCATAATTTTTGGTTTAATATGTTGTATCACCAACTCAAACCAGAACCTAGAATCTTGTTCAGTCAACCTAGTGACAATAGGTTCTTTATTTCTCAACATATCATCAATATCTGAGATAAGTTTTCCACTAAATGAATCCATGTCACCTTTGGTGACCATATCCACTGGAATTGTAGGGATAATAGAAGCAGGTGTAGGAGAAATAGGATTAGGTCCAATCCTCAACAACTAAACAACTATATTAACTTGATCATACAATTATCCATCGGTATCCCTTATGTATCTAATGTAAGGTCCACTATTCTTTGGTAGACCCCCAAATTTACCATAAAAAATGTCCCATTCTTCATACAGTAGGTCCATCATTTTATCAAAATCCTTATCAAGAATTTCAACAATTGTGGGATTCACAACTGTATATTCAATCATAGTTGGTGCAATATAATATTCAATAACTATAGGTACAACAACCGAGGTATCAATAGAACTTATTCACCAAAATCTTTCTCAACATCATTAGGGTCAACTCCAATTCTCTTAGTAAAAAACCGCTCAATAGAAGCTTCAACTTTCATTTTCTATTTCTATGACTGTTAAACAATAGTATGATCATCAACCATTAAAAAAACATATTCATCAGTAGGCTCACAAATACTTCCTCCATGAGTAGAAAAAACTAGAAGACTTTCAATACTTGGGGAATTATACCCCTCAACTGATGAATCTCTCTCTTCACTAACAACAAGATATACTTCTTAAAAAAACTTTTCCTCTCTTTAGAATAATAAATAGAACCTCTAGGAGAAGGGACAAGAAAATGAGGTAATTCCAGATCCTTATCTGTAATTATACTATGGGAACCATCTGGGATAGAATCTATATCATCATCATTTCTATCACCATTTCCATTTCCTTCTTCATTACCATTTTATTTTCCATCATCATCATAATCAAAATCACCACTATTCCTATATTCCTTAGAGTTTCTTATGAATTAACCTTCACTAGATACTTCAGTATCTTTCTCATCACTTTTCACTAGAATTTCTATATTAGGGATAGTCCTAGGTAGACTAGGTGCACCATAAGTGATTGGAGGGGACTATTATGAAAAATCAGGGTAACTACGTGTATCAAATGTAAAATCATACTCTTCATATCTGTCAATAGAAACCACTTCTATCTCATTAGAATACTCAACTATCTCATCTTTCTCTAGACCAGGATCAATAAGGTCTCTCGATCTAGTAGGGGGTCCACAGTAGTAAACTCATTATAAATATTTTCACCATTATATACCCATTACCTCTTCCATGGTTTCCAACTAATCTTTGTCATTCTGCATATTATTCTCATGATGTAGTATCCACTATAATCCACTACAGTTTATTTATTTTTACATACTAAAATTTAGATTCCAATATCACTAAAATAATATTAGGGTATATCAATTAATTCTATATTGATGTAGGCTTACTCATATCAACCATATAAAGAATAAAATATCTAAAAATATTTATCTAAACATCATTATTCATCAGATATAAAAAAATATATCATGATATCTCATTATATTGAAATCCCCTTTTATTGGACATAATAAATTCTGGATAAAAATAAAAAGAAATATTCACTCTCCATCAAGATCTGAAGCAATCAGTCTCTAAAGTCTTCTATCTCTAGTCAACTTAGCAAGGAAATATTTATAAATGAACACATCACTAGATTTTGGAATCATTCCTTGGTAATATTTTGTAATACCCTCATGTGGAACCTTTAAACATTATTCACACTTCCTCAACATAAAAACAGCCTTTCATCTATTTATTATAGTCCTCAACCTATCTTGGATGTTTTCTTCAAAAGCATACTCAACATACTGCTAGAACTCATATACTAACCTAGTATTGAATGGTATCTGGATGGAAGAGAACCAATCCAACCATCTTTGGTTCTAAATAACTAAAAGCACCAAATAATTAATTGAAATAATCCATTATTATTGAACTTATTTCTCAAGAACAACAAATCTATTTGAAAGCACATGCTTTATAGGTTGAACTACAATAGGATAGCTCAGTTCCCCTCTCTGCTTCTTTATTGTATGCGACTTGTCTGGAGAAGACTATGAAGGTCACTTAAATTTGTCGATGGAGATCAGTTCAGTTGGTTTGGGAAAATAAGAAGGTAGATACAAAGGAGGAAAATTGTCAAAACGTGTTTTTTTCTATAGAAGTGAGTGTTGAAATTAGATAGGATTGAAATTATATAATTTAGGGATTTCAAATTTTGAAAATTTGAAATTGGGATTGAATTCAGATCAGGTGAAAAATTAAAAATAAACTCTAAAAATAAAACTGAAAGAAAAAAAAATAATAATGATAAAAAATGAGAAAGTCATGAGAACTCTAGAAGTGATAAGTTTTTAAGGTAATAAATCCACAATGTTCAGAAGTCAAAATAGTGAGACAATCTCAATAGTGAGAAGTTCATAATGGTGATAAGTTCTCAATGGTGAGAAGTTCACAACAATGAGAAGTTACAATAGTGAGAAGTTCACAATGGTGATAAATTCACAATGGCATGTTTCATAAAATTAAGATCAACCAAAATTAATCATACCTAACTCAAGTTTGATGAAATTCATTCTCTCAGAATTCAATGGCTTAGTAAAGATCTCTGCAAGCTGATGTTCTGTACCAATATATTCATGAGTGATATCACCTTCTTAAAAATGTTCTCTCAAAAAGTGAAATCTTACATCAATATGCTTTTTTCATGAATGAGATACATGATTCTTAGTGATATTTATAGATATTTTGTTATCAAAATTTATATGGACATGCCATAATTGATATCCATAGTCTAGTAATGTGTGTTCCATCCACAAAATTTTCACACAATATCTACCTGTAGATATTTATTTAGCTTCCACAGTAGATAGTGAAAAAAAATTCTATTTCTTAAAACCCCATAATACTGGTGACTTACCTATAATGTGACATGTTCATGAATATATTTTTTTATATTACTTACGTCTATGAAAATCAGCATCAGAGTAACCAACTAAGTTAATAGATTATCCTCTTGGGTAAAAAATACTAAATTGGTAGTATATTTGAGGTATTTAAAAATTCGTTTTATAGCAACCAAGTGTGAATCTTTTGGATTTACTTGAAAGAGAGAACACATTAAAACAATAAACATAATTTCCAGTCAACTAGTATTAAGGTATATAATACTTCCAATCATACCTCTGTAACTATTTTGATCCACTAGTTTCCTAGTTTCATCAAGATTCGACTTACAGGTAGTACTCCTAATAATATCACTACTCTTAGATATATTCATATCAAAATGTTTTAAAAGAACGTTATGATATTTAATTTTATTTTAAATAATTTATTCTTTGTTTAGAGAGATTTAGAAACCAAGAAATAATTTGAGTTCACCCATTAAACTCATTTCAAATTCATTTTCATCACTCTTGAAAAATCAGTACACAAATAAAATTTGGAAGATCCAAAAATAATGTTATCAACATATATTTTTACAGCTAAAAAATATTTTTAAATTCATTTTATAAAAATGGTCGATCAAGTATACCTTTTGAAAAAACTTTTTAAATAAGAGAAGTGTTGAGCCTATCATACCAAGCTATATGGTATTTTTTCAAACCATATAATGATTTTGTTAATTTAAAAACACTATTTATAAAATCGATATTTTGAAAACCATGTGTTCTTAAAAAAAATATCCTCAACTATATACCCATTTATGAATTCACTCATGAAATCCATTTTATAGAGTTTTAAATCTAGATGAGCTACAATTTCAAGTTTTATTCTAGTGGATTAAAGTCTTACTACTGGCACATATGTATCTTTATAGTATATATCTTCTTCTTGACTATACCCTTGTGAAACTAGTCTAGCCTTATTTATTACTATCATACTTGATTCATATACCTTGTTTCTAAGAACCCATTTAGTGCATATTGTAAAGGTTTTTATAGGTGTATCAAAAATTTACCTGTCTGTGTTTATTTCAAAATTATTTAATTCTTCTTGAAATTGCATTACCCAAAATTTAACATCGATTACATAATTGATGTTATTTGGTTCAATTTGAGATAATAATGATTGATGTTCAACATGATATCTTAGAGAATATCTAGTATATGTACCTCAATATAGGTCTTTAATTGTAGTATCTAAAGGGTGGTACTTAAGGGTTCTAACATATCTAGAAAAAGAGGGGTTGGTCACTCCAGGATTCTTTATAGGCACAGGTTCATGTTTTGGGTGTTCATCAAAACTAGATGATTTTTCTACTTACTTTGCAGTGGAATCTATAGGTTTAGAATTTAAATTCAAGGCAGGAAAATCATCCTCAAAGTTTTATAAAGAAGTATTAGGCTCATGTGGATCTATCTCATCAAATTTTATGTGAACGTATTCTTCAAAAGTTTTGGTCCTCTGATTAAAAAATATATAGGATTTAAATGAAATTGAATAACCCATAAAAATTACTTCATCTATTTTGTAAGAAAATTTTCCCATATTGTTCTTAGTGTTAAAAATAAATACTTTTAAACCAAAAAAATCTAATGAAATTAACCTTAGGGTTTCTCTTCTTCCAAATATCATAAGGGTCTTCTTAACGATAGGTCTGATTAAAACTCTACTGATTATATAGAAGGTTGTATTTACATCCTCTACCCAAAAATAGACAGGTAATTCATATACATTTATCATGGTCTAGGATATCTCTTGATGTGTCCTATTCATTCTCACTAAAACTCCATTCTTCTGAGGGTCCTAGGAGAAAAGGATTTGTGATTATATCCATTTTTTGAGAAAAAAGGATTCAAATTATTGATTTTCAAACTCACAACCATGGTCACTTATTACATTTTTAATCCTAAGTCCACTTAAGTTCTCCACAAATTTAACATACTTGGTGAAATGGGAACAAGATTCACTTTTTTGATCTAAAATTAATAACCATGTATACCTTGAAAATCCATCTTCTAGTAAAAAGACATATTTATTACCATTTATACTAGAAAATAAATATGGTAAAACTAAATCCATACAAACCAACTTAGGAGGTTGAGAAGTTGAAACATATTTCTTTGATTTATAATAAATTTTGCGATTATTCTATTTTTGTAAAGGGTTATAGACTTTGTCATTTGGGAACTCTAATTTTCATAGATCCTCGACTAAACATTTCCTAGTAATCTTCCTAAGTGAATTGATATTACAATGACCTATTATCCTATTCCAAAGCCAAGATTATTTATAAAAGGCACTCAAGTAGGGAACATTTTGAGAAATTAAATAATTAAGATCAACAATATAAACATTTTAATTCCTTAATGTAGTAACAATTAAAGCATATTTAGAGTTAAAAACAATACATGAATTATGATAAAATTTAACCTGAAAACCATAATCACATAAATTATTAATGCTAAGAAATTTATAGTTCAATACATCAACAAATAGTACTTTGGAAATTAATATAGAATTTTTGTTACCGATCTGGAAAAGGCTGATGACATTCGCTTTCGCACTATCACAAAAAGTGACATGACCACCATCAAACTTTATTAGGATTTTGAAACTTGAGTAGTATCCTGTAATATGCCTTGAACATCAAATATCTCAGTACCATAAATTCATGAAGGAGTTATTCAATCATCTTTCCTATAAAACAATGTTTATATAAGGAATGATTTTGGAACTCAGATTTTCTTGGGTCCAGATGTATTAGTAATCAAGGATTTAGGAACCCAAATTTTTTTAACAAGAATTTAATAGAAATAATGTATGAATTTTTAAATATACACATTTTTAGGTCCTTTATAAAAATAACTAGTAGAAGAATATCTATATTTAGAATTAGGTACAAATGTTCTCTTACCTATTATTCTTTTTCTAGGTTGGTATAATATACACATAATTTATTTAGGAGAAACATATATACCTAGAATCTTTGTAAGTGCTTCTCTACCATTGTTATTATTATCTAAATCCTTATCTAGTCATTCATTTTTCATTCTAATTCTAGTGATCTCTTTAGATTGCTGAGCATTCTTTTCTTTCTCAATAGTAATGTCATACTTAATATTGGTAGATAAAGAATGTTGTTTATTAAGGGAATTATATTTATATTTAAGATCATTGAAATTTCCCTCAATAATAGTAGAATATTCAAAAAATTCCTCTTTAGTGATATCATCACCAGTTTTTTTATTTTAAAAATTGTCAATAATTAGCACAGATGATACACTAGATACAAAAGGTAACTCAGATAAATTCTTCATGAAGCACATGTTGGCTCTGTCAGGTTTCTCTTCATGAGGTGAATAGGTTTCACTGGAGTTGTCTTCTAAGGAACTCCATGTTTCTGTCATGGGTTTCTTAATTTTTTTCCTTGTCCTCAAATTTCTGTCTGTACTTAGATTTTAGAAAATCTTATTTTCCCTATCCTTTGTGCTTTCTCTCATAGTAGTTTATCTCATTTGAATTATCATCCTTATTCCAATATTTATTCCATGTTTATTTACTACCATACTTTCATTTATAACTAGGATTTCTTTAAAAAATCTTCTCTCTATAGAACTTTTTAAATATTATAGCTAGATGGGCCATTTCTTCATCACTATTTGGTAGTAATTCACTATCACTAGAACTCTCAACATGAACTCGTTATTTTCCATTCTTCATGGAAGTATTAGAACTGAAATATACTAATTTTATTTTTGGCTCATCATCCCCCTATTTGTTGACATTCAGTTATTGTTCATACATCATTAACATTCCAATTAATCCCTTAACTGTGAATTTGAAAATATTACAAGACTCTATTTTTGAAACTGATGTCTGTATCCATATTCTAGGAAGACATCTGAGCAGTCTCATGATCTAATCCTTGTCAGACATAGTATTTACTAGGGAGGACATGGATTTCAAAATTTTATTGAACCTGATATATATATATATATTAGATATTACATCATCAGGATTTATCTTAAAAAATCATACTTAATATTATATTTGTTTAATATCATCTCTTTGAAATCTTTGGTTCCTTCATGTGAAATAGTTAAAGTGTCCCAAATCTCATAAATTTTTTTATAAGAATAAATTCTGTTAAATTCCTCATCTCCTAATGAAAAATTAAGGGAATTTATTTCTTTCAAATTATAATTATAAACAATTTTAGTAGCCTCATCCCATATAGCTATAGTAGAAAAAGGACATTTATATTTTTATTCTATAGAAATCCAAATCTCAAAACCAATAATTTCTATATGAATTTTCATTTTTTTCTTCCATTGATCATAATTATTAAAATTGAAAAAAGGTGGCTTTTCCATAATAAAATCTTCTTTTGTATTATAAATTTAAAGAATTAAATACATAACTAATAAAAACCTAACATCTTTAAATAAAAACAAAAATCATTGTTGAAAAAGTTTTAAAAATTTCAATACCAATGCTTTTGCCTTTGACACCAAATGTTTGTTAGAGTGAGTATCTCAAGAGGGGAGTTAATTGAGTACCCAATAAAATTTTTTGTTAAAAAAGGTTTAAATAAACACCATATCTAGAATAAATATAGACCATTAAGTTAAAATAGTAGTACAATAAATGAATTTACCTATTAAAATATACATCTAAGATTGATTAGGTCTCAATTAAAATAAAATATTATATTACTTTAACTTTTGAAAACAATTTACCAAATAAAATACTTATATAAATACTAAAAATAATTAACTAGAAAAGTAGTGGTTTTGTTTTTAGTTTAAAATAGATTTAGTTTTAAAGAATATAATTAAAAAACACATAGTGAAAATGGATACAAGTGGTTCCTTCTCAATCATATAATTAGACCTCTCTTTTTGGGAATCACCTGATTCCAAGAAATTTATATAAATAAACTTTTATCCACACCATAGAATAGGTCAACGATCGTATAATAACTATCATGGCCACAAATGGACCTCTTTCACAATAATCATGGGAGTAAAACATATAAGAGGTAACACATGTACCTCTTCCATAGTAATCATGGGAAACATGTGTAAAAGGATTTGAGAAGATATATAAGTCAGTTTTAGTTTAATGAAAAATAATTTGTGCGCTAAATAAAATAGATTAATCCACACTACTCATAATGTAAATATAAATAAACAAACATATCATTAAAATTTTGTTAAAATATTGTGTTTCCCTGAATGATATTATCTATAGATCATGACTCCTTGAGTACAGTTTTAAATGAAGCTTGAGTTGAGTTTCTAAAATATTCTCTAGAATAGAGTGTCATAAACTCATTCTGTTCTAACTATAGGAAGTACTAAAAATTCTCAATTTTATTCACTTTGTTTAAAGGAGATCACTATTATAGATTATTTATATAAGGTACACTTCATAGAAACTAAACTCTCCCCAACTGTATTTTCACAATGTGTATGTGCAACAAGAATCCAAATGAGGGAGTCTTCTTGATCTTTTAATAGAAGCCCTAGTAGGGAGAATTATCCGGATCTTCTACTCCTCATACTGAATGATTGGAATGAACATTAATGTATCTTTATTGAGAAATTATGGAAAAATCATTAAAATACTTTTGATCATGAAATTTTATGTAATTATCATTAGACTAATTTAATATAAAATAAATAAAAAATTCGCAGTGAGTCTTTAGAATGGTGTCACAATATCTGGTGGTGTATGGGTCATGTGGTGAGTCCGGCTGCTAGTGATTTAGGTAGGTGGTGAATCATCTGGTGGTTTGTCATGCATGGGAGGAGACTCATCATGGTTGTATGACATTCTAGAACATACCAAAATTTTTTGGTTTGGTGGTGAGTGATTCCATACTTTAACAAAAATCCACTCCGGCGATGACACATAGATGATAGTAGGTCATCTCAAAACATTGGTAATTTCATGGTTTAATAATATTTCATAGTTGATGGTGAGATATTAGGGGCAATGGGACATAGCTAGTGGTGACACTTCTTGGTGGTGAGACATTGCTGGCGGTATCTCGTACTAGGCTGTGAGTGTTTTCCAGACATAACAAATTTCTTGCCAATCTATCATATAACAAAAAATGCTACCATAAAACATAAATCTCATTAACATCATAATAAACATCCTTTTATGATCATTAAAATAATTATTCCAATTTCAACCATATAACCAAATATGGTTTTCAAATAAACTACTATATGTGGTATCACAATGGGGTGAAAATGAAATCTCAAAATGTTTATGATCAAAATGAGAGGAATGGATTGGGTAATTTATTAGATGACATGTTTCCATTTACTTTTTCATTATGAGAAGGAAAGGATAATGAACCAAGAATAATTTGATACGAGAATTCATGGATCATGTAATGAAAATGATGATGTTGACAGGGTGAAGACATTAAATGATGTAGCCACGACTGCATTATATCGACAATGTGGTAAAATGAAAAGGCTAGAATTTTTAATCTGACTATTTCATGGGGAAACCATGAATGGAATTTTTAATACTTCCATCAATTATATTATCACTATTTTGAAGGACTTACTTCTAGATAATGTAAATATTCCCTAAAACCGTTATATAGTATGGAATTTAGTTTAGGATCTTGGATTTTCAAAATAAAATCACACTTTTTCAAAATATTTTATCTTATTTTGGGAGGAAACTACTAAATGAAATGAATTTATAAAATGTGGCACATCTAGATGGAAGCCAACAGATGATGGAATAGCATCTTATGTTCCATAAAATGTAATTTGGAATTTTCTATTGATCCCCAAACCCTAGAATCTTTTCATGTATTATGAAATATCACTAAAAATATGATGGCATGATACCAAGAGAAAGAAGAATAATGATGACTTGGTTCACCCTACAGATGGATTTACATGGCAAACATTTGATGCTCGATATACTGATTTCACAGCTGATGCGTGTAATTTGAGGTTGCATCTTTCATGTGATGGTTTTAATCCTTTTGGTTATATTATTACTACGCACAACACATGACTAGTTTTCATACACATTTATAACCTTCCAACATGGATGTGTATGAAAAAACTATTCACATTCTTGAGTGTACTCATATCTAGACCTTGTGATCCTGAAAATGATATAGATGTATACTTGAAACCTAAAATAATAGTGTCGAAAAATCTTTGGAATGTGGTTGTGCATACATACAATGCTTGTTCAGAATACATATTTTAGATGCATTCTTTTCTTATGTGGAAGATCAATGATTTTATTTCTTATGCATTGATGTCAAGATGGCTCACAAAGGGAAAACTATCATGTCCTATTTTTATGATGAATACATGATCCAGAAGACATAGATATCAATCAAGTTTCATTTTTATGGGACATTGACGATTCATCCAATTGGACCATCCATATAGGAATAATCATTGAAGATTTGAAAATACCATGGAGATTGAATATCTTCATAAACATATATCTAGAACGGATGTGCTTAATGAATTGAAGGATTTCAATTTTTTATTTAGGATGGGTGAGATAAAATCTAGAAAGAGGAAGAATGTTTCCACTGAAACAGGTTACAATTAGAAGAAGAGAAGTATCTTCTTTGAGCTACCTTATTTGTCAACCAATTTGTTACGTCATTACATAGACTAATGCACACTAAAAAGAATATATGTGAAATGTTCTTTAAAATTTTCTAAATGGCAAGGGAAATATAAAAGATTATTTAAAATATTTACATGACTTGGTGGATTGAGGCATCAAACCAGAATTGCATTCTTTATGTATCAGTGAAAATAAATTGAATGTTCCATGTGCTTCTTATGTTATGAAACCTGTATAAGAATCTCAATTTCTAGACATACTGGAGAGTATTGAAGTTCCTAATGGTTTTTAAGAATCATACCAAAACAGATCAACATAAGAGAGTTAAAGTTTAAATCTTTAAAGACTCATGATTATAGCATCTTTTTCTATGAGTCGATTCTAATAAAAAACCATAATATTCAGTCAAATAATGTAAGGGTGTTAGTTATTTACTTGTTCTATTTTTTGGGATATCTTTGTGCTATGAATTTTTACAAGTCTTTCTTGCATTTTTTTTGTAGAGGAACCCATAATTTTATATGAGTTAGAGAAAATATTTCCTTAATCATTTTCTTAAATGCATGATGCATCTAACTATACATGTTCTCGCTGAAATATCTCTCAAAGGATTTGATGTATTTTGTTGTATTTGTCTAACTTAAAGAAATATGTATACATTGATATGTTATGTTTGGAATTGGAATCAGTCCAAAAGTTCTATCATGAAAGGCAACTTGGAAAAAGAATATATGGATTTATGTTGAATGTATATGTCTGATACAACTATGAGATAGAATAGACCAATGAGAAGTGAAGAAGAACTATATGAAAAAAATTTTACCTAGTTTTCCATCACATCCCCAAATAGGAGGAATTCCCTGATCATATACATTAACCACATTAGGCCTTAGAGAACAGGAGATGGCACATCACACTATTTTTTTAACTGTGATTTTTTTGATGACTACATCATGTAAGTAAATTGAACATGTATATCTTATCTCATCTCATGTAATTTAACATATCTCTTAAACTATTTCTATTTTTTTTGTAGGGAAGATAAAAAATGATAATTTGAAAGCATCATTCTTTATCTTTGAGAAAGAGAGAGTCTTTTAATAACAAAAAGTTTTATGCTTGGTTGAAATTGATGGAATAAATATTAATGTAATAAATTAATAAAATTAATATATAATTAAGTTTAATATTTCTTTATATTTTAGGTATTGAGTTTTCGTACTAACTCTATCGTCGAGGAAATACATGCCTTTGATTTTTGTCCTAATTATGTGGTCCGTGAATGAAAATCAATTGTGATCAATGGGTACAATTTTATGATTAATAAATGAGAAATGAACATGAGAACACAACTTGATGGTGTTATGGTAACTTCCATAATAGACTTTTCTTCCAATGCATAAGATAATAGGCCTCAATTTAAAAATCTATCTTATTATGAAGTCATTGGGAAAATACAAATGTTGGATTGTTACTCTCATAGTCGAGTCACTATAATGAAATCCAGTAGGTTTGATTTGATGATGAGGCAAGACACATATATAAATGATTGTGGATTTCTTGTTATTTACATGGCTCTAAATCTTTCTAATGACGAACCTTATGTATTGACATCAATGGAGAAACATGTTTTTTATGTGTAAGATCATCTTAGGAATGAATTTGGTGTCATTATTGAAGTAATCAAGAAACATATTTTTGTTGATGATGATTATGGAATTGATAGCATCCCTACTCCCATCGGCCCTGATCTATTTATTAATTATGAGCAGTTGGTTATTTAAAATTTTAGAGTTCACTATGAATCTAATGTTTTAGTGGGAAATATATAGAATCATCCATCTTATTTCTGAGTTATTTTGGTTTAGCTCGACTTGGGGTTTTAAGGTTAGAACTATTCAAATTGATTTACTATTTTTACAAATATTTTATATCCAATTTGACTTACATGTGAATTTTGAATATTTACTAATTATATTTTTCTTTGAGGTACATTTTAAAATATTTAATGGAAAAGTATTCAAGCCCACAAAACCAAAAAATCTGAAACAATTAAATTGAAAAAAATAAGATGAATTGAAATGGAGATATTAAAATAATTGATATGAAAATCCAAACCAATTAAAATAATGACTAAAACCAAAAAATAGAAAAATAACCTAGTCCAAAATATGAACCAAATGACCTAATAGTAATTAAAATGAATAAATGAACTAATAAATTGAAAAAAAAATGAACCAAATGACATAATACAAATGGACAAATGGTCAAGCCAATTGTCCAGAATGGACAAAATGACCTAACCAAAATTGAATATCAAATTGAAAATAGAAGGGAACTGTATCATACCCATGTTAAACACGATAATTTTAACGTATATATTTTTATTTGACAAGTATCATGTTTTTATATTCCTCTCAGTAAATATACAATGATTTTGTTATATCATTACAAATATTTTATTATGTTTGACAATCAGTATTATTTAATTAAGTCATATATCCTATTCTTTCTTGTTTGGGTTACAAATTAGTTATGTATTTATAATTAATTCCAATTTTTTTTTCAAATTATGGAAATGAGAAACATTGGTGAGATATGATTAAAAAGGATGAAAATAAATAATCCCCAAATATGAGAGATGGGTTTCCATACTTTAGAGACTATTTTGAGTATTTTATTTCATATATATATATATATGTCAATAACATTTAATGTCATGAGATTAATTTTTTTATCTTTAAATTAGGACCCACCACCTAGATTATAATTATTCTCCAACTTGACTTGTGGTTTATGTTCTCAGACTAGCGATACAGGTGGCTACTAGAGTTAGGTGCTCCTCTCAGCATACCTGATGACACTCTATCCCTCCACCAGACATACCATCTACCACACTTTCTGATCCCACTATGTCATTAGAGACACCAGAGATATTTATGATTCCTATGTTTTCACCACCATTTTAATATTATCCTCCTCTCTTATATTTTCCTTATCTGATGAAAATTCATACTCCTCATCCAAATTATATATTTTCACAGAAATCTATTCCATATTCCTTTTCTTATACATCCTCCTCTTAATGATTTGTCATTCCTACTTCTGTGACTTATGCTCTGACACATTCTGAGCTTTCAGAGCATACATTGGGATTTAAAACATCAGTACAGGTTGACGTTCCTTTAGATCCTAGGGATCTAGTGGAGCCCACTGATCAGACAACCTCGGGTATATTTATAGAAACCTAGTAAATATTTTTTAACCACAATTTAATTTTACTACAATATTTATTTATGTAATAATTTTTTATCTAATAGATGGATATTCTTATAGGTGTCATGGGTGTACACTCATTCATATGGTGTGGAACCATCGTACATAGTGATTGGTGGAGTACAATAAGGATAACCAAATGATTGAGAAATAGGTCAAGAATGTAGAACTTCATAGAAATGCTTTCCAAATACTTTGACATCATTCCCATCAATCCACTATCCTAGAGAAACCTCCCAAATGATGTAAATAATAATTCTTGGGGTGTAGATATGGGTAAAAAAATTCATTGAAATTAATGTTACATTTTTATTTTATTTATATGAATTAATATTTTGGTGGCACCTTAGTTTTAATTTTCCTAATGGTGATGGTGTGAGGATAGAATGACTAATGGAATTAGGTGAGCTATGGAGATCATATATAATGAGTTTTATAGTTCATGGCATGCGATAGTTGGTATGAATTTAGGGGTCACACCTGTCATGAATGACTATCTAGTAGAATATTATTAGTAAATGATTGCTCATTGGACGAGTATCGAGTTCAAGGTATTAATGTAATTTGAGGGTTTTAAATGAAAATTAACCTAATTTACATTTATAATTTTTTTTGTATTATTTAATATTATTTTTAGGAATCTTTAGGAAGAAATAAAAAAACAATGATGGTACGAAATACCTCTACACTTTGGGGAGGAAAACGATGCTGGACAATGAGAGGATGTAGGTATAAAACTCATTTATTTTTTTGGGGCTTCAATTTCATTTCTTTCATACATATTTCATTAAATTTCTAATTGGGTTACATAAATGATAATTTATTATTTAGTTTATTATTGAAATTTTTTTGTGTGTACTGAAATTTTAGGATTAGTATTTTCATGTTTGTAGGTATTTACTGAACCTATACTACCACTTATCATTTTATTAAATTTCCATTATTTTAATATGTAATATGACCATTACGATAGAGTAAATAATCATATTTACTTTTTGATATCATGTTGATTTATTTAGAGGTATCCTACCCATGTGACAAATAATTGGAATGGATTATTTCCTATGATGAACATACAAGGAAGGAAATCATTTAAATAACATGATAGGTGAAAAGAAGAATATATTGTAGGTGAAATTGGATCGGGTTAATAAATTTAATAGATTCATATTATAATTTCATTTTATACTTACATTACTTACATTTTTGGTAATGACAACATTTGATCCTTGAAAATAATTTCCATATAATTTTTTAATAATACACATTCAATTTCTATAATGAAATAATACAGTAAATATTTTTTTGTTTTTCCTTTTATCATTTCTATGTGAGAGAATCTCAAATGTCATATCTCTTTCAGCCTCTATTTATCTCACATATACTTCCCATATAAATATATTTTAACTAAAATCATTCACATTGAATCATAATTCAATTTTTTATACTTATGACATATAAGATCAGCACCAACATAAAGATGGCAATCCTATATTTCTCAAATAACATAACAACATACATTGTACCTAAAATTCTTACCCCTTGCATGAAATTCATTTATGATGCATCATTTCCTGATACATTTTGATAAATAATACAAAGATATCATCATAGTCACATGAGGTATATCTTGAAGTGATGCACTGGTTTCAAAGTTTTACAACCTGTCTTGAAGTCTTATAACCTTACTATAAGTCTTTTAAAACTTCTCAAATTTATATAACAATAATGTCTTAAGTTAGATACAATTTCTAATATTGGGACTTGAAAAGTTTTATGTGTATGGTATAAAGTGAAATTCATTTCTTTGAAGTCATTTGAAATTCCAAGTCTTATGATATTTCATGACAACATTATTTTTCAACATGAAACCCAAATATTATTGAATTCGTCGAATGAAACATAGACTACTTAAAATCAACTCTAGCCTTCATCCATATGATTATAAAAACAAAATTTAGCAGCCTTCAAGTTTAATTAAATAGGGATGGTTTCTCTCCCTTTGTTCTTCAACTATCACTATGCTCTTTTAATTCAATGGGGGAAGGGTGATACCAAATTATCCATATCTATGTTCCATAAATAAAATAAATATATGTTGACATGAGATAATAAAATATGGAGACAAAATAGACCATTTCTAAAAATAATGATATTCATTAACAAAACATGATGCTATAACAACTATGTCCTAATAATTTATGTATTTTAAAACCATATTTTCTAGAATATTTAAGAACATGTACTGTATATGAATAAATAGATAAAAACATCAAGTGCAATAAAATTTATTCCCCCATTTTTTGAAAATTGCTACCTCTTGATAACTATACTATATATATATATATATGACAATATTGATGGAAAATTTAATTTCATAAATCATCATTAGCTTCTCTATAGGATATTTAAAATTTTATATTTAACAGTTTCTTCAATCTTACTATAATGTAATGGAATTATCCCTTTATAAAAATAATGGATTATTAGTTGACCACTTATTGGCAGGTTAGATAATATTTTACATAATTTTTTAATGAATTACCTGTATTAATGAATGGTCTCCTATTAGTATTTCCTTATTTTATTATTTTTTGGTTTTAAATTTTCCAGTTGTAGAGGTTGAGAATTATTGTTAAAGAAAAATCCATTTCATTACTAATCAACCTATAATTAGGGTGATGACATAAAAGATCTAATATTTTTTTGCATCTTCCAAAGGGAATTTGAATCCCTTGTGTTTAAAAACTTCATCTTCTATTGCTAGAGATTTTAGGGTTGAGGACATAATAAATAATTACTTTAAATTATTTTGTGGTAATTGTCTAGAATATCCATGAAACATGAACATTCTATCATTTTCTACAAATATAATTGTGTTTAATTACTAGTATATTTTATATGGATCACGAAAGGCTATCTATTAAGTAGTGTTTATAGATAAGAGTATTTATTTTAAATAGTTTGAAATAAAAATAAAAATATGGGGATTAAAAAAAATTAAAAGTAAAATAAAAAATTATAAAAATATTGAATTTAAAATTTAAAATTTAAAAGACGTTTTATAAAGGTAAGTGGGAAGTAGATCATTAAAATAAATATATATATCTTATTGAGGTCATTATTCAAAACTATTTATTTGGTTTGATATAATTTTTTAAGGAGTAACATGATCTTAACTCTCCTTTAGATTTTTAGAATGATACAATTAGAAACAGATCCTGAAAAATCATTCATTTAGTCATTATTTGGATTGTAGTAATAGAATGAGGGGTTAAAAAGAAAACTAGGACTTCATGTAATGGAGAAACAAAATTTCACTTGTATAATTAAATAAAAAAAATAAAGTAATACAATCAAAATCTCAAAATAATCATTTAGGGAATGAAATGTGTATTATTAAATCATACCCAAACATAATTTTTAAATCATAAAAATGTTAATATGAAAACATTTTAACCTAAAAATACATCAAACCAATATTAATGGATGTACAAATCTGATGGATCCTTTCTCTCCTGGTTCGCTCTCCCCAGCACAGTTCCTCTCCTTCTTGGGTTCTCTTCCCCGGCGATGTACAATATCCTACTCACTCCATTCCTCATCAGATTCCTCCTCTTCATGTTCATTCGTGCTCTCTTTCTTGATAATTGTGAGTCTCTGAGTTGTGGCCTCTCTTCCCGACCTCTCCTCCCTCGAAGTCCCCTCTTCGGAGTTTTGTCTTCTTTGATTCTTCTTGCAGGGACCTCGAGGTAAGATCTAGTGTGTGAAGATTTAGGATCTGGCCTTAGATCTATCGTATGGTTCATTCCTCTCCATGAAAATCCCTTCTAGATATAGGGATCCTCCCCCTATTTCTTCGGTTTAATTTTTTGGTCATTGTTTCTCTTCTTTCATTCCTTTCTTCCCCCATATATCTTGCTCCTCAGTATGTGGTCTTGACTCCCTGTTGAAGCCCCATCACTTTTTCCTCTACTCTTCCCTTTTGGTTACCACCTTTCCGACCCCACTCTGGTATGGTGAACTGGTTTTCTTGGGGAGGTTTGGGATGCATAGGTTTAATCGTGCAGGTGTCCCAGTAGCTGGACTATGTTCATGGTGGATTCAAAAGTTAGGGTTTGTGGTTTTAGGAGAGGTCGATATTCTTAGTAGAGAATCTTATTCTACAAACTCTGCCCTGGATTATTTCTCCCTCATCGCTCTCCCTATCGGTCTGCAGTAGTGGATTCAAGAGGCTTTGAGATGTGTTTCTTTTTTGGTCGATAGATTTATAGGAGGCGCACCCTTCTTCATCCTCGATCATTGTTGTAGTTGTACATTTGTAAAATTTCATATTTTTCTTTGCTGGAGGTTTTGTTTTTTTGAGTTCTATTCGTTTTTATAGTGACTTTGTAGGTTCCAGGCATAGAGGAAGTGCGTTGGTGGGTTTTCCCAACATTAATTTTAGCGTTAACAACGATAAATCCGAGATCTGTCATGATAATAAAATTCCTGACCTTCAGAATAGAACGAATAACAAAAAAGAAAGCGGGAGTTTGGGAACCATAGAGATTGGATCATCATATGTTGGTTATAATTAATTTAATTAACTTACAACAATTACCTTAATGGAATTTTTTCTTCGTTGATGTTTCTGTTCATGATCTGATGTGAGTCGTCACTACGTCATATAATCCAAGTGTAGGATTCCTCTAGCGGTGATCCACATGTGCTCCATGTATCTCTGGATGACACTAAAGGGATCTCCAGGTGCTAGCGAGGAAGAACCTTTGCTTGCGATATCCTCCTTCGATCGCCTTGATCCGGTGGTGGTGGATCTCTCTCAGTCTTGAGAGAATACTTGGAGGAAGGAGTTCTTTCAACCTTGGGATAATTATCTAGAATTGTTGTGCAAAACGATTAGGGAAAAGTGTTTGGGTTGTGAGGATATTTATAATAGAGTTTGAGTTTATAGAGTTACAATAATAAATAAACATGTTACACATTTTTTTTATTTTATTAAATCTTATTGAAAACCCCCATGTCAAATCATTAATTCCTTGACATGCACCCATTGTGATTATAAAAAATATCATTTAATAAAAAATATTATTTCCCCAAAATTCCGACTAAGAAAACTACACGACGTGTAATCATTAAGACACGACGTGTACTTGTTTTTCATTTCATTTCCAAAATGAATACTGCACAGTGTGTACATTCAATGTACATGTAGTGTATATATTTTTTTCATTTTATTCTTTCTCAAACATTAAAACGATTTAGGCTTCCTAGAATAACTATTAAACCACATATGAGAATAATCATTATTCAACTTGAGATACTTGGATACACTTAGCGTGTGACCCTCTAGGCCTCTTTCTCATTGGCATTAGGCGAGCTTGCCTAAAGTCCAAGATTACTATCTAGAAACATTTCAAGACACCCAAGAGAAATAAGTTGACACTATATTGACGTATCACCTAATACGAATGCTTACCATGTAATATAGTCCCTTTGTCTCGATATCTCGAATAAAGAGGGTTGCATACTCGTGCCATCAACCCATGTTCTCGATTATTCTTTCTTTGACATACCAAAATTGAACTTACCCATCCCTCACCATGGATATGGATTTATTTAGGCTATATCAATTCCATTAAAGGTCTTGATATATCTACTTCAATTATGGAGCAGAAGGGACAAATCCTTTCTCACATTATCTATTATTGCGGTATTACTCGTGACGTACCCAACCTATCCTACCTCGCATCAAACAGTATGTCATCATAGTTTTCGTCAATACATCTAACTACACGAGTTCTAATGACCATTAACAATAATATTAAAGTCTAAGGACCAATAGACACATCCGCCAATTGGAACATCCAGTGACACTATGAAATGTGAATTTCTTACTGGCGGGTCTCGTTATCATAATATCCTCTTGGATATTACCAAGGGCGCACACCATGAGAAGGTGCCTCAATGTTTTATGAGTCCTCACCCCTAATGGCCTGTATTATTTGTGTCCCTCAGATAACATCATCTGGCCATATAACATATATTCAAGAATAGTGTTATGGAACATCCGGGTTCTCATCATAGCTGGGATCTGCTATGACCCTTTAATGCAACAACTATCCTTAGGATATTATGACATTAATTGTCATAAAGAAGAAAAATCAAGATGTGATAAGGTATTTATTAATGAATAAAGTACAAAGTAGTTGGTTCTAGACCACAAACTCCAACAGAACCCCACTTGGACTAGAGCCAACTGATAACAACCTTTAACCCGATAGATCTCACATGATATCCATGCTTCTACTGAGATAGGCCTTTATTCATGGGGTCTACCACGTTCTCTTCCGTGGACACTCTGCTCACTGCATCTTCACCCCTTTTATAGAAATCCATCAAGAGGTGATACTTCCAGAGTATGTGCTTTGTCCGTTGATGTGACTTTGGTTCTTTTGCAAGAGCCACCACTGTAGTATTATCACAATACAACGTGATTGGATCATTACTGCTAGGCACCACATCAAGCTCCTGGAAAGAGTTCCGAATCCAGATGGCTTCCATAGATTCATAAGAAGCTGCTATATATTTGGACTCCATTGTAGAGTTAGTGAAAATTGGATTCTTTGAACTCTTCCAGCTCACAACTCCTCCATTGAGACAAAAAACATATCTAGATTGCGACTTTACATCTTTCTGATCTATCTGAAAACTAGCATCAGCATACCCTCTGATTACAAGATCCTCTTATCCTCCATACACAAGGAACATATCCTTAGTTCTTATCAGATACTTAAGGATAGTCTTAGAAGTCATCCAATGTTGTTCTCCTGGATCTTCTTGATACCTTCCTACCATTCTCAGTGAATAGGCAACATCAATCCTAGTACATAACATGGCATACATGATGGATACTATAACCAAATCATATGATATATTACTCATTCTATCTTTCTCTTGTTGTGTTTGAGGAATCATTTTCTTATAAAGATGTAGCCCATGTGACACTGGAACCAATCCCCTCCTGGATTGGTCCATACTAAATCTCTTTAGTATCTGGCCAATGTATGTACCTTGACATAGTCCAAGAAGCATCTTTGATCTATCATGAATGATCTTGATCCCTAGAATGTAGGCTGCTTCACCCAAGTCCTTCATGGAGAAACACTTGTTCAACCAGTCCTTAACTGACTGTAATACTGGTACATCATTTCCAATAAGAAATATGTCATCAACATATACTACTAGGATAATGATTTCATTCCCATTAAAATGCTTATAAACACATAGATCACATTCATTATTAATGAAACCAAATTCCTTTATGGCTTCATCAAATCGAATTTTCCATGACCTGGATGCTTTCTTTAATCCATAAATAGATTTTTGAAACTTGAAAACCTGTTTGGAGTCTCCTGGTGTCACAAAACTTTCTGGTTGTGTCATATAGACATATTTCGGAAGGTTCCTGTTAAGAAATGTTGTTTTGACATCAATTTTCCAAATCTCATAGTCATGGTAAGCTGTTATGGCATGTCTTATTCTTATGGATTTAAACATGGGAACTAGCAAGAAGGTTTCATCATAGTCAATTCCTTGACACTATCTGAATCTTTTAGCCACTATCCTTTCTTTATATGTGCTAACTTGACTTTCCATGTCCAGTTTTCTCTTCAATACACATTTTCATCCAACAGGCTTTACATCAACTGGCTCATCGACTAGAACCCAGACTTGGTTCTGATACATGGAATCTATCTCAGAATTCATATATTCTAGACATATTGCAGGTTCTGAGCTTTCTACTTCTTCCATGTAGGAGAGAGGATCATCATTTTCCAAAAATAGTGATTCACCATCTTCGGTGACTCAGAAACCAAATCTATCTGGTTCCCTTACCTCTCTTGAGATCATACACAGTACTTGTGTTTTTGGAACCACTTCCAAGGGGACCTATGTAACTTTTTCTTGTACCGACACCCGTGTATCTTGAGCATCAACTTCGTCGAAGTCAATATTTATCTCACTATCCCATTTTTGGATGTTCTCCCTCTCAAGAATGATGGTTTGTCTGGTGATATTCAATTTTTTTTTCTGAAGGGTTATATAGGTAATATCCTTTCATTTCCATGGGATATCCTATAAAGATACACCTCGTTCCCTAGAGTGGTAGTTTGTTGCCTGAGAAGGCCTTAACATATTCCTCGCATCCCCATACATGTGTGTGCAAAAAAATTGGTTTCATTCCATTCCATAACTGGGAGGGAATTCTATTTTCCACCTCAGTTGGTATTCAGTTTAATGTGTATGCTGCAGTTTGTAATGCATATCCCCAAAAGGACAATGGAAGATCTGCATGACTCATCATCGACCTCACTATGTCCAACAAGGTGTGTTTCCTCATTTCACTAGCACCATTACACTGTGTTGTATAAGGAGGAGTGAGATGAGATAGAATCATAGAATCCCATAGAAGATCGATGATCTCTAGTTCAGATATTCTCTGCCTCGATCCGATCAAAGATTCTTTATCTTCGTACCAAGCTGATTCTATACTTCATTCTTGAATTCCTTAAATTTCACTAAGGCTTCTGACTTATACCTCATTAAGTAGACATATCCATATCTACTCAAATCATTAGTAAAAGTAATTAAGTAAGTATATAGTCTTGTAGCTTCTACTGGAAATCGTCCACACACATCATTGTCCACCAATCCTAGAAGCTCTGTGGCCCTTTCACCTTGTCCACCAAAGGGTGGCTTGGTCATTTTTCTTTGTAAACAAGCATGAAATCTATCAAGTGGTTTTAGATCCGTAGATTCTAAATAACCATCTTGGTAGTGCTTTGTCAAGCTCTTCTCATTTACCTGACCGAGACAGTGATGACACATCTGGGTGATGTATGAGTCATGTGAGTTTTGTAATGTCCCAGTTCCGGAATCCACCGAGAGGCGCCCTGTACCCGGTTGGTCAAATGGACTCAAGCGCATTTACCCAAACGCCAGAGGCTTCCGACTAGCAGTGAGGGCCTTGGGTGTGATAGTGGGGAAACAATGACCTCATATGCAGAGTACACAGTGGAAATAAATAAACATGCAATAGTGGAAGCAGTAAATAACCAACAATAATAAACAACGGAAGTCTAAATCAACATACTGGAGCGCATATGCATATATATGGAATGATGCAAGATACATATCTAGGAAAGCATCCAAACAAGTTAGAATGATGAAAAAAACACCACAGTACCAAAAAAAGTACCAAAGAAAAGTAAACAGCTCCTCAGCATCGCAAGCCAAAGCTTGGTCCCTTGCTCTCCTGCTCCAAGCAATCAAGTTCCAGAAGTTGAAGGGCACTTTCCCTTGTCTATACCTGCAACAACATAGTCTTCTTGGGACCAAAAGCATGGCCCAAATAGGGTGTGAGATAAAATACCAGTAGGCAACCACCCGAAGATCTGTTCCTAACAGTCATTGAGTATATGGCAGGTAAAAGTACAATAAGTAGTAAATAGAAATAGCAAGCAGTAGGCAGTAAACAGTAAGTAGTGAAGCAGGATGATACACAACAGTAATCAATCCACAACAACAGTGGCAGTAAAGAAAAACATCTAACACAAACAGGAATACCACTGGGAAGTACCCTCAGCCATCCCCTATGGTCCTAACCAAGAAATAATACAACCCTCTGGGTAGTGAACTCAGCCTAACCCCTCTAGCTTGGTCATACGAATTAATGAGACTCTCTGGGGAAGCTCACTCGCGTCAATTCCCCTTATAGTCTAGGGTAGTCAGGGAATCTCTGAGGAAGATCACGTGGTCTAACCCTCTTAGCCCCAAGGTCTAGAGACTCTTTGAGGAAATATCCTCAGGTATACCACAGACTCTTTAATGAAGCCCACTTGATCAATTCCTCCTCTAGCCTGGGAAGGTTCTTAAAGAAATCAAACAAGGTAAGACTCTCTGAGGAAGTTCACTCGGTCTACCCTCCTGTAGTCTATAATATCCATGACTCTTTGGGAGCTCACTCGATCCATCCCCTATAGTCTGTAATGTCTAAAACTCTCTAAGGAAGCCCTCTCGGTCTACCCTCTTGTAGTCTATAATATCTGAGACTCTCTGGGAAGCTCACTCGGTCTATCCCTTATAGTCTATAGCACCAGGATCTCTCAGTTTCGTGCCATTCATTGCATAATAACGATATAAGACCAAATTACACCTAGAGAGATACTTGGCTATCAAAAGTACACCTATAGAGCTACTTGGCTAAACAATCTACAGGGCAACAAACATGTTATGAATTTCACTCCAACCTATAATCACAAGGCATGGAAACAGGTGTAACAGCCAAAGGCAAATGAGACCCAAAGGTCGTAAATAGAGAAAACTATGGGCAAAAATCCAAGCACAACAAATTATCCTCTAAAATGACTAAATTACCTCTACACAATCATACAATCAAGGTAGGAAAACAACAAGGGCAAAAAAGTAAACACGCAATAACCCATTCATGGGTATTGGTGGAATTTGCACATAAAACTCAAAGACGTTGAACGGTAAGGCACAAAACACCTACCTCAATCATAGAAGATCGATATACGTGAACCACGATGACTGATTATCCTTAGAACATTGAAGATCTGAGAAAAATACTAAAACATTCAAACCATGATTACTTGAGAAAGAGGAAGAATTGGAAAACAAGGCTCAAGCAGAAGGAAGAAATCACCGCTACGATTCCAATGCAATCATCGATGCTCGAATTAGAGAACTAACAGAGAGGGGGTGGCTTGTCGAAGATTCATGGATCCTCAGTGCTCTGGGATGAACGGAACCTAAAAGAAGTCCTTTCTGTGCGTCAGGCGTGACACCGATTCGATTAATGAAAAAAGAAAGTACATGGCATGTACTTTTTAGAGTACACAGCGTGTACTAGGTATTTCCATACTCCACCAAAATCAGCCTCCACGTCACCCCTACACACCATGTCTGTGTCCCGGATATGGCCATCACACAGCTTCGAGCGGGGAAAGTGTACACGGCGTGTACTCAGAAAGTACACGGTGTGTACTTCAAAAATTTATAGAAACATTATTTTTCTCAAAAACTCCAGATAAAGGAAAACATACCTGAAACAAAGATTCAGGATCTTAAAAACATCCCCTCTTAAATAAATTCATCCCCGAATTTCCCTAGAGAGGCATAGAAGAAGAAACCTCGAACAGTTCCGGCCACTGCAATCGTACATCAGCCTCCCTCTCCCATGTCACATCCTGTACTCGCCCATGCTTCCATAGCACCCATACTAGAGGAACAAACCACCCACAGAGAACCTTCGCACTGGGATCGATAATCTGGATAAGATGCTCCTTAAACAACGCATCCACTTCAAGCCCAACCTACTCAGGTTGAAAGCCATGATACGAGTCTGAAAAATAACTTCAGAGCTGAGAGATGTGGAAGACGTCGTGCATATCTTGGTACCTTAGAGGTAGCTGCAACAGATAGGCAACCGGCCCAACTATCTCCAACAACTCAAATGGCCCGACGTACCGCAGTGAAATCTTACCCTGTCTCTGAATCCTCTTGTGTTCCAAACTCGGTGCGACACGCATGAAAACCTGATCTCTGGCCTCAAACTCCAAAGGTCGTCTCTGCTGGTCAGCATAAGACTCCGGTCGAGACTGTGCTATAGCCATCCTCTTCCGAATCAACTCTATCTGCTCTGAGGTATCCTGACCAAGACGAGGTCCAAGCAGAGCTGCCTATCCTTCCTCCAGCCTGCATAAGGGTGATCGACATGGCCTACAGTACAAAGCCTCATATGGTTCCATCTGAATGGTCACCTGAAAGCTGTTGTTGTAGGTGAACTCAACAAGAAGAATATGATTCTCCCAAGAACCGATGAAGTCTAGAATGCAAGCTTGGAGCATATAATCAAGCACCTGGATCGTGCGCTCGGACTGGCCATCAGTCTGGGGATGGTATGCCGTACTCAAAAGTACCTATGTACCCAAAGCCTTCAGAAGTCTTTGCCAGAACCCAGAAGTAAAGCGCACATCCCTATCCGAAACAATGGAGTGTGTAACTCCATGTAAAAGTATAATCTATCGGATGTACAGTCGTCCTAGATCATCAACACTGAAGGTCTCCTTGATTGGAAATAAGTAAGAAACCTTCGTAAGCCTATCGATGACAACCCAAACAAAATCACTTCCCCTGAGGAAACCTCAGAAATCCGGTCACGAAGTCCATCGAGACATAATTCCACTTCCACTCATAAATGGGTAACTGTTGTAAAAGCCCTGTTGGTCACTGATGCTCTTCTTTCACCTGCTGATAAGTAGAACATCTCATGACAAAACTAGCAAAATATTTCTTTATAACTGGCCACCAATACTGACAGTGTAGGTCATGATACATCTTGGTGACGCTAGGATGAACTTCCCAAACTGAGGAATAAAAATCCCGCATCAGCTCCTCGCGTATGTCTGCTGGCACCCATACACATCCCTGGAAACACAAGATCTCACCCTCACCCACTGTCCATCCAGGAATAGGGTCCTCTCCTGACACACTCTTAAACAAGACTAATCCTTTTGAGTCTGATAGCTTCCTCATTCGTACCTGATCAAGAAGAGTATAGGTAACAGCTACAGAAAATAGAAAAGTCTATCCATGTCTATCGTGCACCTCCAGATTCATCTTAGAGAACAGAGCCATCAACTTCCACTCACTGCTGGCCTCCTGAACTGCCTGAATCTGGGTTCTCCTACTCAACGCATCTGCCACTGCGTTGCCCTTTCCCGACGTATAGGTGAGATCGAAGTCTAAAGAATAAAGATACTCGACCCACTTGTGCTATCTCGGATTCAGATCACGCTGAGTGAAGATATACTTGAGACTCTTGTGGTCGGTGGAAACCACAAAGTGGTCACCCATAAGGTAGTGTCTCCAATAGCTTCCAACTCCAGATCGTGCGTAGGATAATTCCTATCGTGTGGCCTCAACTTCTGAGAACAGTACACGACGACTCCACCTCCCTGCATAAGCACAGCTCCAAGATGATACCTAAAGCATCACAATAAATAGTGCAGCTCTTGCCTGGCTCTGGAAAGACTAGTATTAGTGCTGACATCAACCTCCCCTTCAGCTCCTGAAAGGATGACTCACAAGAATCTGACCATAAGAACTTCTCCCCCTTCCTGGTCAGACCTGTCAAAGGTGATTCTAGGTGTGAAAAGTCTTGAAGGAAACACCTATAGTATCTATCCAACCCTAGAAAACTCCATACCTCAAATACATTTTTTCAGCTGCTCCCAGGAAACTACAGCTCTCACCTTCTCTGGGTCCACATATTCTCCTGCTTCTGAGATGACGTGACCCAAGAAGTGAATCTGGTCCATCCAAAAGTGGAACTTTGAGAGTTTAGCATACATTTGATGCCCTCTTAGTGTACTCAAAATGATCTCAAGATATGTGGCATGGTTATTTCGAGTGTGAGAGTACACCATGATATCATCCACGAAGACCACGATGAAGGAGTCCAAGTACGGATAGAACACTCGGTTCATCAATGGCATGAAAACTGGAGGCGTGTTCGTGAGACCGAACAGCATGACTGTATACTCATATAGACCATACCTGCTTCAGAAGGCTGTAAGAGGTATATCTGATGGTCTAACGTGAAACTGATGATAACTGGACCTCAAGTCGATCTTTGAGAACACTCGGGATCCTCAGAGCTGATCAAAGAGGTCATCTATCCTCAGCAAGGGATATCGGTTCTTGACCGTCAACTGGTTCAGCTTCCGATAATCCACACAGAGCCTGAGGGTACTGTCTGCCTTTTTCACAAATAGGACAGGCGAACTCCCAGGAGAAGTACTGGGTTGGATGAAACCCTTTTCCTGTAACTCCTCCAACAGCTTCTTGAGCTCCTTCCACTCAGGTGTAGCTATCTTGTAAGGAGGAATGGAAAACGGTGCTGCTCCTGTCATGAGCTCAATTGAGAATTCTACCTCACGCTCCGGAGGAAAACCTGAAAATTCCTCTAGAAAAACATCCCTAAAATGATCCACCACTGAGAGAAAGTCTAATTGTGAAGTACCCAGGTCATCTAGATAAAGACTGGAAATATGGGCTGTAACTTCCCCTTTCCCATGATGCTCGGGTCCATCTCTACCCACTTGTACATCCTACTCGCCTCTATGAAGAAAAGATCCACCCTCTGGTGATACGAAGCTCACCCTGTGGCAAGAGAAATCAACAACTTCCTGGAAGAGAACCAACCAGTCCATATCAAGAATGACGTCATAGCCTGTCATCTCTATGACATAGAGGTCCCATAAAAAATGACACCCCGCAACCTCAAAAGGGAACTCTTTGCACTGACGTACACTAGATGTCTTTGTTCCCAACGATGTCTTAAGAGTCAACAAGTTGGAAGATGAAAGGATACAGAGCCCAAGGCTCTCCACAACCACAACAGAGATAAAGCTATGCGAAGAACCAATATCGAAAATAACTAAAGATAAAACGGAGGCTTCTAAGATCATAACTAAAACTGTAGAGGGTCCGGGATCTTGCTTCAGATAGGTCTGCTCCACAGTGAACGACTGGACTGCTCCACGGCCCTGCACCCCTGGCTGACCGCTCTGAGCTGATCCACTCTGCTGTCGCCGATGACCTGGTGACTGACCACCACGGATGTGACCTCCACCTCGGACCGAACGGCTAGAAGAACGCCAGTTCCCAGACTCATGGGAAACTAGAGAAGTATCTCCAGAACGTGGGGTCATAGAGGAACCCCTACCACCAGATGAAGGTGAGAAGATATGACAGAAGCATTGAAGATGGCCCATCTTGCCATAAGATCAGCACTCCATCAGATCTCTCTGGCATTGAGGCGTAGTATGCCCAATCATACCGCCCTGGTAACATACAACCTGGCTACCATAATACACATCCCACAAACCTCTATTTTCTTGATAATACTCTCTGCGATGCTTCTTACTATCCGTAGGAGGAACACCGGTTCTGGATGTCGAACCACGCTGGCTCACAACTCCAGAATCCCTCAGATTGCGCCATGTGATCATCACCTGGTTGAAGATGGAGGATATAGAAGTAAACTAGAAGATATTCACATGGGAATTGATCTCCTACCTGAGACCATCCCTGAACATCCTATCAAGGAACAACTCATCACCTGCTGGGATCGGTGTGAAACACTGCAGCTCAGTGAAGAGAGAAGAGTACTCCATAACAGAAAGAGTTCCCTACTGCAGACTCATAAACTCGCAGGCTTGATCATCCCTTAGGGTCTTTGGATAGAAGTAGTCATAGAAGGTGCATCAAAACTCATCCCATGACATACTCTGCTGGCATCCTGACTGCGAGATCACCTCCCACCACCTCTTGGCAGTGTCCTTGAGCATATAGGTGGCCAGCTTTACCCTCTTCTCTGGGGGTATCTCCATATGCTCGAAGATAGCCAGGGTGGACTTGAACCATGACTCTGAAGCCTGGGGTCCTCCATCCCCTAATAA
Organism: Viscum album; assembly: GCA_963277665.1. Taxonomy (NCBI): domain Eukaryota; kingdom Viridiplantae; phylum Streptophyta; class Magnoliopsida; order Santalales; family Viscaceae; genus Viscum; species Viscum album. The sequence goes on from OY728162.1 coordinate 818,983,697, forward strand.
AGTAGGAGGATGCGACTACTAAAAAACCCTCATCAACTCAGTCAGAGACGAGGAAGGAGGCGACGCTCCATGAAAAGTCTGTAACATCCTTAGGAAGTCCTCCTTGAATTGCATATCAGCGCCTGCGACGGGTATAACTACTGAAGCCAAGGCTGGCACAGTAGGAGGATCAACAGGAGGTTCCTGATCGGCCATATCCGGTGTCTGGTCACCGTCCGACAACTGCCATATGACCGAAGGACATCTAAGAGGCATAACTCTGAAAGATCAAAAGCACACCTTAGATCTGGATAACAAAGACTGAAAACACAAGAGTATAAAATGGGAACAGGGGGAAGAAACTATCAGGTTTTACAAAACACGACTACACAGCGTGTATAAAAACTACACGACGTGTAATTTTAGCCATTAACATGGGAATGTACTCCTGCCACTACTGGTCGTGTAACACCCCAAACTACATGGCGTGTTGTTCCCACACACGGCATGTACTTGATCTCTAAACCCCTGCCCGAGTCTCTATACACTCCTAACCCACATAGTCCAAACTAACCCCAGACTACATGGCGTGTTCCCTAGGGACACGACACGTACTAAACATGGTCTCGGTGTCCCATGTTGTTAGTTACACGACTGTCTACATGGATACCCTTACACGGCGTGTTCCAAACAAACACGTCATGTATAGGAGAAGGTAACACCGACCCGTGTTGTTCGTTACAAGGACGGGTACCTAGGAAAAAAATACACGGAATGTTATTTATCAACACGACGTGTTCTACTCGAGCTTCCATGGCCCGTTTAGTTAGTGAAACGGTTGGGTACACTGCTCTAGACTACATGGCGTGCACCTACCGTACACGGCGTGTTCCTGAAGTTATTTTCATGACACCGTGTTTCTGCTTACACGGTTAGTGACATGGCCTGAAAACTACACAGAGTGTATCTAGAAAGTACATGCCATGTATTCTGGGTTTTTCTGTGAAGTAGCTCAGAAAATACACAGAAGCCCAGAAACACTGAAAACAAGGAAAAGAGGTGCCAAATTTCGATCCGCGAGGGCCCATACTCCCCACGGATCAAAGTCTAGCATCTTTTACAGTCATTTAAAAGAGAAAACAGGATCATGATCCACAAACTTCAGATTCCATAGGTCCCATAACACCTCAAGAATCAGAATTTTGCGTTCATTTAAGAAAAGTGCTACACAATCAATTAATCCATCACAAAAGCAAGGATTCTATAAAACATCTAGCACAACAGCATGCATAATCTACACAACGTCTATCACAACAACATGAAATCACTAATGAACCCTAAATGACATGGAAAGAATGCATGGCATGTGATTTCTAACAAGTTCCTATATGATTAATGAGATGGAATAACCTCATCTCATAGGGTTGTGACAGAAATAGAATCGTAATATCAAAACAATAACAACATGAAGCATGTGAATCACTCTAGGTGAAATCATATCAACCGTAAAATCTCAAAACCATAAAACTGAAATAAATGAGGTAGTATGGATTTTCCATGTACACGAGTTAGCTACTCCCGGGAAAATCTTATTACCAAGTACCGAATCCGTCTTATCCCTTTCTAAAGTCTCTAAACAGTAAAGCAAGAGAAAAGAAGCTCCTTTGATACCATTTTGTAATGTCCCAGTTTCAGAAGCCACCCAGAGGCGCCCCGTACCCAGTTGGTCACATAGCCTCAAGAACATTTCCCCAAATGCCAGAGACTGCCGACTAGCAGGAAGGGCCTTGGGTGTGATAGTGGGGAAACTATGACCTCATAGGTAGAGTGCATAACAGAAATAAATAAACATGCAATAGCAGAAGCAGTAAATAACCAACAATAATAAAAAGTGGAAGAATAAATCAAAAAACTAGAGAACATATGTATATATATGGAATGATGCAAGATACATATCAAGGAAAGTAGCTAAACAAGTCACAAAGCTGAAAAAAACAACACAGTACCCAAACAAGTACAAAAGAAAAGAATAAGATTCTCAGCATCGCAAGCCAAAGCTTGGTCCCTTGCTCTCCTGCTCCAAGCAATCAAGTTCTAGAAGTTGAAGGGCGCTCTCCCTTGTCTATACCTGTAACAACATAGTCTTCGTGGGCCAAAAAGAATGGCCCAAACAGGGTGTGAGATAAAATCCCAGTAGGCAACCACCTGAAGATCTGTGCCTAATAGTAAGTGAGTATATGGTAGGTAAAAGTTCAATAAGCAGTAAACAACAACATCAAGCAGTAGGTAGTAAGCAGTAAATAGTGAAGAAAGATGATACACAACAGTAATCAATCCACAACAACAACAACAGTAAAGAAAAACAGCTAACACAAATAGGAAACCCACTGGGAAGTACCTGAAACCATCCCCTCTGGTCCAAACCAAGAAATACCACAACCCTCTGGGCAGTTCACTTAGCCTAACCCCTCTGTCTTGGTCATACGAATTTATGAGACTCTCTGGGGAAACTCACTTGGTCAATTCCCCTTATAGTCCAGGGTAGTTAGGGACTCTCTAAGGAAGATCACACAGTCTAACCCTCTTAGCCCCAAGGTCTAGAGACTCTCTAAAGAAGCTATATCAGTCAATTCCTCCTATAGCCTCAGGTATACCGCAGAATCTCTAAGGAAGCTGACTCGATCAATTCCTCCTCAAGTCTGGGAAGGTTCTTAAAGAAATCAAACAAGGTAAGACTCTCTAAGGAAGCTCACTCGGTCTACCCTCCTATAGTCTATAATATCCAAGACTCTCTAGGAGATCACTCGGTCCATCCCCTACAGTCTGTAATGTACAAGAATCTCTGAGGAAGCTCTCTTAGTCTACCCTCTTGTAGTCTACAATATATAATACTCTATGGGAAGCTCACTTGGTCTATACCTTATAGTCTATAGAACCAGGTTCTCCTAGTCCCGTGCCAGTCAGTGTGTAATAATGATACAAGACCGAAGTACACCTATAGAGCTACTTGGCTAACCAATGTACACCTATAGAGATACTTGGCTAAACACTCTATAGGGAAAAACATGTTATGAATTTCACTCCAACCTATAATTACAAGGCATGGAAACAGGTGTAACAGCCAAAGGCAAATGAGACCCAAAGGTCTTAAATAGAGAAAAGCATGGGAAAACATCCAAGCACAAAAAATTATCCTATAACATGACTAAATTACCTATACACAAGCATACAAGAAAGGCAAGAAAACAACAAGGGAAAAAGGTAAACACGCAATAACCCGTTCACGGGTATTGGTGGAATTGGGACATAAAACTCACAGAATTTGAACGGTAAGAAAAAAACCACATACCTTGATTCTAGGAGATCGATATACATGAACCACGATGACTGATTCTCCTTAGAACATCAAAGATCTGAGAAAACGCCCAAAACATTCAAACCGCGAAAACATGAGAAAGAGGAAGAATTGGAAAACAAGGCCCAAGAAGAAGGAAGAACTCACCGCTGCAATTCCAACGCAATCAATGGTGCTAGAATTGGAGAACAGATGGAGAGGCGGTTGCTCGTCGAAGATTCACAGATCCTCAGTGCTCTCAGACGAACAAAACCTAGAAGAAGACCTTTTTGTGCGTCAGGCACGACCCCGGTCCAATTAATGAAAAAAAGAAAGTACACGACATATACTTTTTAGAGTACAAAGCGTGTACTAGGTCTTTCCATACTTCTCCAAAATCGGCCTCCACGTCACCACTACACACCATGTGTGTGGCCCGAACATGGCCCGCACACAGCTTCAAGTGGGGAAAGAGTACACGACATGTACTTAAAAAATTTCTAGAAACTTTATTTTTCTAAAAAACTTCCGAAAAAGGAAAACATACCTGAAACGAAGATCTGGGTTCTTACAATTTTGTTCCGCTATCGATTGAAAACACTTGGTTTTTGTAATTTAGTACATACAAACTATTGTTTAAATATTCCATACCCTAACATAAGTTGTTCTTATAAAAGAGACAACCCTTATTTCCAAACATGAAAATAAATCTACCCATATCAAAACAAGATACAGAAATTATGTTCTTGGAAACACTAGTCACATAATAAAAGTTATGTAAAACCAAAATCATCCCAGTTGGAAATGAGAGGTGGTAATCGCCAAAAGCCAACACAGCCAACCTTGCACCATTGGCAGCTCGAAGATCCACCTCTACTCTAGAAATATTTCTAAATCTACTTGGTTTCTACATTTGAATGTGGATGTGATCCCCACAAGATATATCTAATACCCAATGTTTCGAAATTAAAATATTACACTCGATAACGAACACACTTTTAGTGTTCCCATGCTTCTAGGTGCAGTTCCTCTTCTAGTGGCCTTGCTTTCCACATGCAAAACATACTACCTCCCATTCCTTGCCCTGCCTCTGGATATTCCCCTTCTTGGAAGGACAACACTCGAGGGCTTCAGACAGTTTATAAGTCTTTGGCCCCTTTTCCTTGTCCTTCCTTTTCTTATTCACTATAAGGACTATGGGTTTTCCATACACCAAGTCCTTATCTACCTAGATAATTATGTTCATAAGTTCTAATAGACACTTCTTATTGTTTCTCATGTTATAATTGACAATGAAGCTAGAGAAGGTCTTGGGAAGTGATGATAGGATGAGATTTGTAGGCAAATCTTCCATGAATTTAATCCCTAAGATGTCTAGGCATTCAACATAGCCAATAATCGTGACTACATGAGGCCCAACTAGCGTAGAATTCCCATGATTAGTTTTAAACAAATCATTAGAGATCTCATATCTCTCTTATCTCGCCTTCTCTTGGTAGATATCCTTAATGTGAGACATCATGCTATACGCATCCATGTTTTTATGTTTCTTCAAGAGCTCATTAGACATGTACGATAGCATGAAACATTGGACATATGTGACATCATTTATATGTTTTGCATAGAGAGGTATTTCCTCATCACCGACCACTTTTCTAGGAGCAATGTGAACAAGATCTTTCAAAACATACAATTTCCTTTAGTGGTGAAGGATGACGTGTAAATGCCTCTACCACTCTTGGAAATTGGTGCCGGTGATAAGGTTTTCCTTCTCAAGTATGGTTCTAAATGATATGTTTGAAGTGATTTTTCTTTCCATTTCTACAAATTATGATGAGAAAAGGTTTAATTATTTATTGTAAAACTGAGACAAATAAATAAATTAATACTTATTTGTCTCCCATTATTTTATCAAAATCCAATAGCCCTCACAATTGAATTCAAAATATTCTGTTTTCTAAATATTCTAGTGGCAAGGATTCATATTTACCTTTGCATTACCCCAAATAGGGTTGGTCAAGAAACATGAAGGGTTTTAGGTAGGCATTCTAAATGCCAAATGCATTAACTCGCAGTTCCTTGATCTGCTGAGTAGACTCCCTAATCCTAAAATCCTTTTATTTTGGATTTCCTCAACCTTTTCCTCTTGGTCACACCAAGTCCTATTGTGGTAGTAAACCTTTGATGCTAACCAAGTCAAGTCAACCAAAAACCATGAATTAGAATTCCTCGATAATTAAAAGCACCCTGACTAGGGTTGGTAAAGCACTTTGAACTATGTTTCGATTCTAACCAAAATTATGGAGGGCTATACCGACTTAATATTTCTTTGAGGGATTTTATCCTTATACATGAATTTACAATTTATTATCTTTTATTATGTACTTTTTAATATTAAGTGGGATATACTTAAGTGATTAACCATTTTAAAGATAATATTTATGCATAAGCCGGTCTTATTTTAGTTACAACTTGCATGCTTGTTTAATTCATTAATTGTGTGATCGTGACAACACACCCACAATAAATATAAACCATGAAACTGACAGAAATAAAATAAATGGTATGATCATGAGATTTTTCTATTGGTTAGTTTATCTAGTAGTAGATAAACTAACCCAAGACCTAGGAGAGAAATACCTTGAACCTTTTGAGTTCGTGTTTACAGCTTTCCAACTATCAACATTTGTATCTCCTTGGATTGGTTTCTCCTTGGCTCCTAACTTGAGCCACCTCCACTATTTTTGGAGATCCATCCATTATAGATGCATTTATCTCACACGTAGGTGAGGGTTAAAAGGGGTTTTTACATACAAGAATCCTTGGGTGCGCAGGCCCTACCTATTAAGGAGGAGAAGGCTCGCAGACTAACAAATTTAATGTAAATAAATAAATTAAAAGAAACCATTCACATACAAAGGACATGGTCTAGCTCATGATCATCTATTCATGCAATGATATTTATGCATAAATAAAACTATCATTCACTTCTTTAATCTTTCTTGTTTAGGATAAATCACGCTCGAATCAATTAATTATCTTTAATTAATCAATCCTTTTATCTTAAACCCTTTTTCTGAATTGACTTGAGATTCTCATCCATCATAATTTTAGACAAATAAATTCATCTAAAATTATCTTTTGTACGTAACTTGTACCTTGGAGGAAACCCGGTGAATTCTGATTCATCACACAGATGTTAAATCAAACAAATATATATAAAACACCTATCACGTGTTGTGACTCAGCTTTATGCCTTCACTATGGTAGACGTCTCAAGGGTTTGTATAATATAATAATAAATTTTAATAAATCTGTGTAATTTGGTTGAGTACACGACATGTAGTTCTGACTACACGGCGTGTACTTTTGTTCACCGTCCATTCGAAGTACATGCCCATGGACATGGAATGTAGATGTATTTTGGAAATTTTAAGAGTACACGACATGTTCAAATGGACACACGCCGTGTAGTATCCGCATTGCATAGTTTCCAGCTAGGCAATCTGTGTACAGGGTACATGGTCTAACCCTCACCTGAAGATACTACACATCTTGTTTAATGGACCACACAGTGTGTAATCTGGAAACCGTGTGCCACCTATTCCTGGTCGACACATGGTGTCATAAATACTTAGAAAGAATCCAATTAGATGGTCTGACATGACAGACCAATCCAATGCATTGAACCTAGACTACACAAAGTGTACTTCTGAATACACACTGTGTATTCTGGTAGTATATGGCCAAGAACGTTTGGCACCTCTAGATGGGATCCTTTATATTATTTTAATCAAAATTAAAAGAAAAAATCGTTTCATGGAGCTGAACGGGAATCTATAGGGGTGGAATACATCTCGAGATTCAGATTTTAAAGAACGATTAACTTGAATTGAAATAACTAAATTACTAAATGCGTATATAACCAATGAAAACATAAATAATTATGATCAACAATATGACCCCTCTGATATCACATGTAGGTTCTTGGCACAGTGGAAGAACATTGGATGATTCTCCCAACTATAATTTTAGCATTAACGACAATGAATCTAAGATACGTCATGATAATAAAACGAAGGATCATCAGAATAGAATGAAGAACAAAAAAGAAAGAGGGAGACTTGGGACCATAGAGATAGGATCATCATATGTTGGTTATAATTAATTTAATTAATTGACAAGAATCACCTTTATAGAATTCCTTCTTCGTTGATGTTTCTGGTAATGATCCGATGTAATCCGTTGTTCTGTCATAGAATCCAAGTGTAAGATTCATATAGAGGCGATCCACACATGCTCCACGTATCTATGGACATCGCCGAAGGGATCTCTGTGTGATAACATGGAAGAACCTTTGCTTGCGATGTCCACCTTCGATTGCCTTGATCTCATGGTGGTGGATCACACTCAGAATTGAGAATGTTCTAGGAGGAAGGAGTTCTTTCAGCCATGAGAGAATTATCTCGAATTATTGTGCACAACGATTATGGGAAAAGTGTTGGGGTTGTGAGGATATTTATAATCGGGTTTGAGGATATTTATGAAATTTGATGTTTAATTATTTGTTCTAATTGAATATAAGTGATATTTGTTATGTATGTTATCACTGGTTGAATGAATGAATTTGTTTTTTGTGTTATAATTATTTGTATATTGGTTTTTAATGTTTGTTTATAGGTTATTAATGAAGGTGGTGTAATTTTGTGGCTTATCATGTCTATTAGAGCATTTTTTGTTTGTTTACAGGTTCTGTTAAATTTCTACCAGTTATTTTTCATTTTTTTAGGTTCTATGGGAAGGGTGGCGTGTTACTATCCTGTGGATTGAGGGCGGTTGGGGTCTATACCAATTTTTTCAAAACTATTGGTATATCCTTAAACCAATGGTTCATAGGGAACCATTTGTATAAGTATATCCTAATGGTTCTGAACTATTGATATAGGTCTATACCAATGATTCATTGTGAACTATTGGTTATCTTTAATTTTGATAACCCTATTCCAATATTTTACTAAAGACTATTGTTATAAACCTTTCCCAACTGGTATATGACCAACTATTTTGAGTACCGTTGGTATAGCCTATAATTCTAGAAGTGACTTTTATAAGTGAGGGGAGTGGTACTCATGGAATTTCCTAAAATATTAAAAAATAATTCAATCAATCTCAATCTAAATGGGTCTAAATAGCCTATAAATTTATAGGGGGTGATGGTTTTGACCATATCTTATCCCCCTTTTACTCTTTTATTATTTTTATGATTTTAATGAAAATTAATAAAATATTACTCTCATAAAATATCATTATTTTCAATTTCGACACTATTTACTTAATTAGAATTAAAATACATAAGGAAAACTTTTGAATTAGAATATAATCCATTAAAATACCTAATATATTATATCTATCTAAAAAAATAAAGGCACTCACTCAAATTTTATTACTTTTAATATTTTTAAAATCATTTATTATATTTTCTATTAATTGAAGAAATGCTGCATCATCATGTATAAGAATTTATAGTAATTAAATAATTAAAAAAATTAAAAATAAATCCACATCATGGAAATAATTTCTTTAACATCAAAATAGACGTTTAGATTAATTTAGAACTTGATGTTTCCCTATTTGGACACATAATCGATATTTAAAACTAAGATAGTGACATTTTAAAACTTTTTTTAACTTGAATATTATATAAATCATTTTCAAGGACATGTTTCCATTAAAAAATTAAATATTTAAGCTAAGGTGATAAGGGTATAATTCTATTAATTCGATTATAATTAGGATGAAAAATTATGGCCCTATCTCTTAGTTTTAATAAGGATTATCCTCATTCACCCTTTACCAATGTGATAAATTTCACTAAAGTTACTATTCATATTGACAAAAAAGTGGCCAATTTACCAAATTTGAACCTCATAATTAAAATAAGAATTAATTTTATCAAATTAATCTTCTATAAGTGGAAGGAATTAATTTTAAAATATGTGTGATAAACGTGACAAAAAAACCTTTTTAGAAAAATACCTTTTTATGTATAAAAATTGATTTATTCTTATCTCATGCCTAGAATATAATATTAGATGAATATAAAAAAATTAAATTGAATATTTAATATAAAAATTTCATTAATATGATTCCCTAAAATTTATTTATTTTATTAATTAATATAAAATGCATCTGGGTTCATAAAAACCGTTCTACAAAAAAATAAATACTTTTTTTCAAATGATTTATTATTCCTATATTTCATTTTTCATATTTAAAGAATAAGACTATTTATAATTTAGTTAGTACTATTTTTACTAACCATTACAATGGATATGAGATAAGTATCACATTCTAATTTTTTTATATAACACGGTTTGTTTGAACTCAGTGTTTCATGTAACGTAAGCTATCGAAAAAATCAAATTATTTATAGATAAATATATTCTAAAATCTCAAGGTTCTACATTCTAACCCCCATAAAATTTATTTTTCCATAAAAATTCAACATAATGATATAATTTTTTTTAGATACTTCTACCTCATAAAATCCTTATGTTCCCAAAAACATTCCTCAGTTTTATGATTTCACTATAAAACATTGACTAGATGAGTTGCCTTCTTTCATAATACGTTTTCTCTATGATCCAAAATCCCCAATGTTTATTCCTCAATATGTAGATATTTATTTATATATATGACATATATGTGAAGTAAAAGTGAAGGATTATGTATGTAATTCATCCAAACAGATACCTAGAACACATCGTGATCTTCAGAGAGATTTGGTGGAAGTACCAAAATATAGGATACTATCCTGATACAATCAAGTATTTCAAATGGAAAAAAATATATAAGGATCAATTTTACTTTGTTTCTAAAATTTCAGAACCTTATTAAAATAATATATTCATAGGAATAACTTTTCACTAACTTTGAACTTCATATCTCACCAACTATTATCAACATAACTTTTCTACTGACTCTAAGATGCCTTCATGTTCTGTTTTATGAATCTAATTTTATCTATAATTTCCACAGATATATCACGTGTCAATATTTTTCGTTCTCTAAATTTATCCCAATATATTGGAGTTCTACACTAACTTCCATATAGGTCTTCTTAAAGATCCATCTGAATGCTTGAGTGAAAATTATTATTGTAAGAAAATTCCACCAAAGGAAGGTATTGATCCCAACCACCTTTAGATTCCATATAGAAATATGTAAAAATGTATTCTATTGGTTGAATTTTCCTATATAATAGACCATCTATGTGAGGGTGTTAAGATTTACTGAAATTTAACCCTATATCCAGAGCTTTCTAAAGGCTTCTCAAGAACTTTGAGGTAAACCTCAGATCTCGATCAGATACAATAGAGATTGGTAATTTATAAAATGTTACAAATTTATTAATGTATAACGAAGTTTTATTTTTCAAGGGAAAAATTCTCTCTTTTTTTAATTAAGTCTGATGAATTTCTATTGTGATATCTATAACCCAAAGAGCATTGTTCCCTTCAGATGTTTTGGGGGTGTCTGAAGAAGAAATTAATGGTGAAGTTATCCCATTTACATTCTGGTATGTGTAATATTTGTTACATCCCATTATAATTCTATTTAATACCCCTAGTTTTTATAAATTATTATTTATAAATAAATTTATTTTTTTTGATATCTTTTGTTACATGCCACACCGAGTTTTGTTTGTTTTACACACACGATTTATTTTTAATGACCCATGATATATTTTATTAAAATATTAATATTTATTATCATATATCCATTGTAATAGTGGGTATGAATATTATAAAATAACTTATTAAAATATGTTTTACAAATATTTAAAATGAAGAATTTTTTTCACAATTAAATAGAAATAAAAAAAACTAACTGAAAATAAAGGAAATATTTTTCTGAAATACTGCGTCCACAAATGTTTTTTATATCAATAAGATTAATAAATAAACTTTTGTAAATGAATTTAGTGAAATTTATATATTATATATTCAATAAAATATTTTAACATTCATTTTATGAGTTTTCTAAGTATAAGATAAGAACAAATTTAATTTTATGCTTATAATTTGTATTTTTTTTCTAAAAAATAGTTTTGTCTCATTTTGCGCACATAATTTGTTATTTAAATTTTAGAAAATGAATTTTACAAAAAATAAATTCATTTTTGGAATATACAGGTAAAGATTATATTAGGCTTAATTTTGTATAATATTCAGAAGTTCTTTTTTCTCAAAGAATAGTGGAAATTACCAATTTTTATTAAGAATTGTCAATTCTTTTAAAGAATTTAAAAACATAAAATTTATTTTAATATTGTTTTAAAATTAAAATTAGTTTAATAATATACTTATTTATCCAATTTTGTTTATTGGAATCTATTTCATGTTGAATTGGGATGTTAGAAAGTTCTATACTTAAGGGAATTTTCTCTTTGGAAAACAACTTTTTCGCACTCTACTGAGTTTAATTTAAATTAAATTAGACCAATTATATGAATTGAATTCATAAAAATATATTCCATATTAGGAATCATAATATTTAATGTTATAAAATATGTAAGAAATAATTTTTTATCATAATGAATAATGAAAATTATAAAAATTAATTATCTCGGTTAAGGTGAAAATACCTTTTTCGAGCGTTAAACTTTAAATATATAGGGTAAAATTAACTATAAAATTTTAGAAAACCTATTAAATATCCATATTTATATATTAAATATTATATTCTTGATAATGGAACATTTTTCATTCTTTTTAAAAAAATTACAGTACACATTTTTCTTTTAAAAAACTCCATGTGTGTCATCTCCCCCACTTATAAAAGGCCACCCCTCTCCACTCCTATTCACAAATAAAAAATCATCTGGTTCATAAAATACCAAAAAAACATTCTTTAATTCCCTCATAACATACTATAGTATTTTTTTTTATCAAAAATCAATCCTAGGAAGGATTTTGGGGTAAAGATAATGTATTTTCTCTATGAATAGGTAATGATCTTAACCGAACATTTTATTTTATTTAATCATCAACCCACTTAAATTTTAATTGAAATATGATTATGTAATAAAATGAATGTGTTAAATATAATGAGATTTTTTATGTTAATTTAATGACCTAAAACCATATCCTTTTCCATAAATTGGGAATCAAAACCATCAATTGTGTGTACAGTAGACTACCGCCTCGTGAACCGATGTAGTTCATTTTCTATCACCGCATCTCACAGCTTGTTATAATTATCGATTTAATATATATATATATATATATGAGATTTATCGAATAAATATACTTATTTAATAATAATTTCACATATACCTTTTATATTTCCCATTCTATGGGGAATATGATAAGGACGTTCGTGTGTACGGTGAACTATCGCCTCACAAAGTGAAGTGATTCATTTTTCATAGATGGTTTACATGGGTGGGAATAAGGATAAAATTAATAAATATATGTGATATTTATTACCTAAAAATACTTTTGAAAATATAACATCACATCTAACTTCTTACCTCAAAAACCATTGTAAAAAAAAACGTCATTTGTGGGCACGATGGACTACCGCCTTATGAACTGATGTGATGTGTTTTTCAATTTGTTTCTACTTAGATAGAAATATAATAGATTAAATGAATATATATGATATATATATAATATTTATATTATATTAGACATCATAATTATTTTTAAAGGGTGATATATTATTTACATTTCTTATATTCTGTTCATTAATAAAATGGAAATAGGGCTCATGCGTATGTACAACATACTGTATCAATAAAAGATGTAGTTAATTTAAAATATGAATCTTTTATAGATTAATATAAATTCATATATAAGAAATATATATGATATTTATATCATGGTTATCATTCTGGAAGTGATGGGACCATGATTAGGGTAAAAGGACCGAAAATACCAAACCAAATCTTACGTGAAAAACAAAGAAGTTATTACCTAAAATGTAATTTTAACAGGGAATTACTAAAAAATGGGTAATAAGAGGTCATAATAAAACTTATATGGTATGGTATATATATTTATGGTTCTATAATATATTTATAATAAACCTATATTTATTATCATTGAGGTTCTAATGTGTATAAAGGATATAGAGACCAAAGGTAAGGGGGCTTTGTCTCAATTTGTCTTCTTTGGGATATAAGTTATGTTATGCACATAATTTATTTTATATGTCTTATATAATAACCATTTGATATATTATATCATGAATATTATTCACTTTATTATATTTAAAGTTTCATTTGACGTTATTCATAATGGGGGTTATGATTAAAAAGTTACCAAATTGGCAAGGGATTTTCATCTCACTTTTTATATTTAGGACATACATGCAATATTCACCACTTGTTTATTTTTTGTGGTGAATATATTTACCATAAATATATTTTATGATTATTATCATGAAAATAATTTTTATTTACATATCCATTTTAGGGTCACTATTTCATGTGTTTTATGATTTAAAAGTTACCAATGTGATAAGGGTTTGATTTTACATTATCATTATTTATCGATATTGTTTTTGAATATGATTTTGATGAAGATATATTATAATAAATTTTACATGAAAATAAATAATTTTATTATCCTCTTGTTAGTTCATGAGAATACATTTTTACATTCATTTTACTCTCTTTATATACTCAAAATTTAAAATGAATGTTTTTAAAGAGAATCAATTTTATTAAACTCTTCGTCTAAAAATAATTTCCCTTCCATATTCATGTTTTTTAAAACTATTTTTAAGAATGATTTAATGTGATTATTTAATGTAATTTTTACCCTTGTTTGATTTTGATTAATTTTTTTAAAAGGAATATTTTTTTTTCATTTTCCAAACAAATGTCTATTTCTTTTATTGAAAATGTGAAAGAATTATTTTTTAATATACGACATGAGTAAAATTTACAACAGTCATGGCCGATAAATTATTTCAATATTCCATTATATGTTCTCAAGTTTATTATAAATGAAATTTTTTTCATAATATTTGGGAAATATCTATATTTAAAATAAATTATTCAAAGAGAAAAACTATTTTCCTCCTAAATGTTTTAAATGATCTTTTAATATTTATTTATATGTTTACAATTTTATTAAATAAAATTATTTTTAAAATGATAAATAAAGCACTTATAAAATTGGTATTTCTATTTTTCTCAAGAAATGTTTTAAAGGATCTTTAAATATTCTCTTATAAGTTTCCAATGTTATTATCAAGGGAAATGATTTTCAAAAAGTTTTATTTTTTAAAAAGTAATTTTCCAAGTGGAAAGGATATTTTCTTCAAGAAACATTCTAAGTGATCTTTCAAAATAATTTCTCATATAAGATGATGCCCTTTAATTTTACCAATTATTTTCTGGGGATATGATCCAAGGGTACCATTCTTATTATTTATCATAATGGTTTCTATTTATGATGATTAGATGTTTATGAAATTTGATTCTTTCCCACAGGTTATACAATGTTGAAATGCTTTTGAAACCAATTTCTCTTTCAAGGGGTTATTAAATGATGAAATTTTTATGAAACTTGTTTATTTTCCAATGGTCATGCTGTGGTGAAATATTTATCAAACCCATTTCTTTTAATGGGTTCTGATATGATGAATGTTTTATAATCATGTGGCATGAGTATATATTATTTTCATTATGTGACGGGTGGGACCTATATATCACTCTAATTCATTGGGTAAGGATTAATATTCAAGAATATTTTAGGGTACATGTGTGGTTATCCCAATCCCACAAAATAGGGTACATGGGTGGTTATCCAAACTCCAAAAAATAAGTCACATAGGTGGTTAACCTAAGGCTAGCATTTTATGAATATCTTGGTCAGATGCCTTGACATATGGTTTTTTTATTATTTTTTTGGAACAAATATATTTATTATGGAAATGTTATGTTCTCATGGCTTGTGTTATTTAATTACTTTATGATTTATGTTTTATAAACTGCCAAGATTTATTCCATGAATCATGTTTACGATTTATGATTCTTAGGGTATGGTTTTTCAAATGTTATCCTCATATTCTCATGCCCATATGCTCATTTTATGTTGATATCTCCCTTGTTAATCGATAATGAGAATCTAAGATCACCATTTATTATGTTTACTTTCCACTGGTTATAAAGAAATGTTTTAAGTAGGTATGTCTAAGAGGAAAAATGTATAATAAGATCATTGTGGGATATGTTAATTATATTTCATCAAATAAGAATATTATGTTTTAGTCTCCAAATACAAAAAAAATATTATGGTACTTGGGAGTATATTTATTTAATGTATTGAATATTCATATAAAAAGATATAATATCTATGTATGTGAAGAACATGTAGTTAGATTTGGTATCAAAGAAATTGTTTAGTTAACCTTTAGAAACCAGGTTGAGAAATCACTAGTGAGAAACCTTAGGATAATCCTAGGAATAAAATAACATACAAAGTTATGCATAATAATGGAGTTTTATTTTTCTATAAATACCTCCCTGTCTTGATACTAAAAATGGGAATGGTTCTAGTATATATGTACCTAGGGATAATAAATCTGAAAAAAGCTCACCGGTCTTGACTCGAGCATTACCTTGTAAATGAAAAAAGGACATACTATGCATTTGGTTTTACAATACCATGGGATATGCTGAAGTTAATTTACATTTCTTTTTAAACCATTACGAAGAATTTGAATAAATGATAATCTCGGATGACCAAGGTTAAACCAAAGGAGTCATAGATTTAAAATGTGTCTTGATTTGGATATCCAATAATTTTTTTGATTATTTTTTTTCACTATGATTAGTGTTTCTCACACTATTTTTTTAGTTTTAGTCAATTTATAGAACCAAAATGAACTAGGTTAACATTTCATTTGATGGAAAATGTTTTGATGAGAATAAAAATGGTTTTCTAAATTGATTAATGGATATTGTAACTGTTACTAGTTAGTTGTCATGATATATGATCAAAAAAATTGCACATTAACTAAATCTAGGACTCACCAAATTAGAGAATGATCGAATTTTATGAGATATCAAGTTGTGAAAACATTGCAGGAAAGAAGATTTAGTTTCTTTTCTACTAAGAATGTGGGAATAATCAATCAAGATAAAGTCTCAATTAAACGATAATATGTTTATCATGTGGATAATATGGACAAGAAGTATGTAATTTCGGTGGAAAATAAAAAATTTGGTTTGCACAATGTATGAGGATAATGGTTTCCCAAATGTATCATTACTATTTGAATGTTGTAAATATATAAAGTAAGGGAATTATGAAAATAGATTTCTTATTGGGAAATATCAAGAAGATAACCATAGAGGTTGTAAGAGTGATGTTTTTTATACTGAAGATGAAGAGATTACAAATGAAATTTGAAGGAAAGGGAGTATCAAGGAAATAGATGATGAACCATAGTAAATGGTTTAATAATGGAGAGAAATTATTTAATTGTATATTTATTTTAATTCACAAATTATGATATATATATGGAATATTCAATATAAATTTTGAATTAAGGAATCATAAGAATATGTTTAATGGTACTTATGAACTAGATATGTGAATTAATGGTAAGGTGATATTTTATGGAAAACACATGAATGAGGGAAATATAACTGTTAATATTTTCTTGATTTAGAGACAATGATTTTGGGAAAAGGTGTTGATTGATATGTATAAATTTAATTAGATATTATTCACGAATTTGAAACCAATTAGTGATTTGATAATATGGTTGATAATATCTTTGATGGTGGTTACAAAATTTTTGATTCTTAGTATATATTAAATAATATTTTTTTATTTAATTTTTAAGGAGTGAGTTATTTTTATTAAGGAATGTTTGTTTTCATTATGGTTTTATGGTAATGCAGGTTATTATGATGTTTCCGGAGATTATATGATCAAGTAATTCACATATTTGATATGTAATATTTTGATATAATTCATGTTTTTTGGTGGATTAATGTCAAGTTGAATTTTTGAAATTTGTACCCATATTTCTAAGTTCGTTGATTTAAATATTAGTCAGACACATTTCAAAGGATCCTTAATTTTAACAATTTATGGAATGTATTAAGTTGAATTTTGAATGATATTGGATAAAAAGTGTTAATAATTTTGTTTTCAGTAAGTATATAACTATAGTATGAATGAACTATAATTATTTTACGGATCTTATAATTTGTTAAAATTTAATTTCAATGCTTCAAGTATGGAAACGTCAACTTGAATACTCATCATTGAGAGAAAAAATGATATTGTGGTTAAATTTGATTAAAGGATAAAATTATACTTTTTAGGTATGTATATTTAATTATGTTGTTAGACTAGCTGGTAACGAAATCTATAAACATTAGTAATAAGATCTTGATATTAAATGTTATCATTTTAAATTTTTTTATGATGAATCGAAGGTCTTTTTACTCATCACAAATTTATGGTTTTCTGGTCTTTGAATTTCTCTTGACAATGTTCTCTATCACTCTCTATTAGTCATTAAAATATATTTTTTCCTCCATGTACATATTTTAACGTCCCACTATTTTTATTCCTATTTAGAAAACAATTTATGTGTTACTTTAGGTAACCTCTATGTTTCCAAATTTTTCCTTTTAAGGAAATTTATATTATTTCGTTATAGGATGTGTGTTTTCAGAAATAAATTTTATGATGATAAACCATTGACGAGGGAGATGAATTGCACGGAAGAAATTCATTTTAAATGGTGTAGAATGTAACAAAAATAGTTTTTATGGATAATTTTACTTAAATAATTTTTTTGATATCTTTTATTACACGAAACACAGAGTTAACTTGTGTTATATGAAACATCGAGCTTTAATGATCCCTGATATATCATATTAAAATATTAATATATATTATCGCATATAAATTAGAATGGAAGGAATGAATAGTATTAAATAAATTATAAAAATATGATTTCAACATAAGTAAAAATAATTATTTGATTCTCAGTTAATTATAAATTAAAATAAATACCAATTGAAAATAAAGGAAATCTTTTTCTGAAATACTATGTGCAGAAATGCGTTATATCTCAATAAATTAAATAAATAACATTTAGTGAATGATTTTAATAATATATATAGGTAGATATATTATATTTAATCAAATATTTTAACTATCATATTATGTTTTTTCTTGGATTATGATAAAAAAAATTCCAATTTTATGCATAAAAATTTATTTTTTTTATAAAAAACAGTTTTGTCACATATAACACAATAATTTTAAAACTAATTTTCTTCCCAATTTTATAAAATTAATTTTATAAAATTAACTTCTTTTTTTGGAATCTAAATGTAAAAAATATCTCTGGGGGAATTTTGGATAATGTTCTGAAAACTTAAAATTTTCAATGAATAGTTTTAAATACTGGTCTTTATTAAGAATTTTCATTTCTTTTAAAGAATTTAAAAACCTAAAATTTTATTTAATAGGGTATTAAAATTAAAATGAGTTCAATTATATATATATATATATTCATCTAATTTATTTCATTGTAATCAATTATGTATTGAATTGGGAAGTTAAAACATTCTATGTCTTTGAGAATTTTTTCGTTAGAAAATTATTTTGTCGTCACATATACCTGAATTTATTTAAATTAAATTCTTTTTCTTTTGTGATTTGAATTTGGAAAAATGGATTCCATATTTTTAATTATAATATTTAATATTATTTAATAGTTTCAACTTAGTTTTTAAATATAATGAATAGTGAAAATAGAAAAAATTAATTACCATTGTTAAGGTGAAAATGAGTTTACCTAGGTGGGGGAGTAGGGGGGGGGGGTTAAACATCAAATATAAGGGGTAAATGACTTATAATATTGTAAAACACCCATTGGATGGAAATATTTCAAATTTTATCTTCTATTATCGATAATGGTCCAATTTGGAGCCATAGAGTATGCGAAAAATGTGGGTAGACCTTTTTCTTTTAAAAAATTAAAAGTGTGTCCTCTCCCCCAGTTATAAATGGCCACCCCATTTCCTACCCTCTTCAGACACCCAAAACACATTGGTTTGGACAATACTAGAAAATATACATTCTTTAATTCCCTAAAAACATCCTATATTTATTTTTTTGATTATAAATCCAAATTATGTTTTATTTTGGTGTAGATCTAAAAGAGTTTTCTAAAGAAGAGGTAATTTTCTAAAATGATCATTTTATTTTATTTATTTTTTCCACACACTTAATTTATAATTAAAACATTATCACATATTTTAAATATATTTATGTATTGTTATGTTATGTTAATGACCTATATCCATCCCCTCTTACCTCAAATGGGAAATGAATCTCTTGATCATCTTTATGGAAGACAACCAACTTGCAATCCAATGTAGTTCGTTTTGCATCACTACTTATCAAAGATTGGAATAATTATGAATTTAAATAATATTTATAATATTCATAAAATAACTACACTTATAAAAATATGAAAGAACATATACCTTTCTTAGATTCTATTCTGTGTGGAAAACGACAATGTTGTTTGTGTGTACAGCAAACTACCGTCTTGTAAGGATATGTGATTTGTTTTTCCCAAAATTTTTACATAGAAGGTAATAAGGACAAATTAGAAAATACATGTGATATTTATTACAAAAAAATAATTCTTTAAATATAATTTTACATATATATTCTTACCTTATAACCCATTGTAAAACAATAACATTGCTCATGTGTATGGTGGACTACCGCCTCACGAACCGATGTGATGTGTTTTTCATTTCCCTTTCACTTGGATTGTAATAAGGATATATTAAATCAATATATATTATGTATATATATATACGATATATATGACATATATATTATATATATATATGATATATATATATATTAAATTATAATGATTCTTAAAGGGTGATATATTATTCACCTTTCATACGTTTCATCTGTCAAGAAAATGGAAACAGTGCTCATGCATACATATAACCTATCATCTCCATAAATGATTTAGTTCATTTTCTATCTATAAGATTAATAGATTTATCTAAATAAATATACAATGAATATATATGAAATTTAAATCATGGTTAAAATATTGAAATTATGGTACCATGATCAATGTAAAAGGAATTAATATAAAAAACCAAAACATATGTGATTTTATTTACCCGAACCACAATTTTAACAAAGAATTATAAATTAACAGGTAATAAAAGTTCATAGGTAAAACATATATGGAATTATATATATGTATGGTTTTTAGTAGATTTATAATAATCCTACAATATTTATATAGGAGGTTTGAACATGTACAAAGGATGTTGAGATTTAAAGAGAGATATTTTTTTTCTGATTTTCTTCTTCTTTATAACATATGTTTTGTTACGAACCTAATTTCCTTTATGAAACATATATACTGAACCTTTGAAAATTTATATCATTAATATTCTTCACTTTACGCTTTAAAAGTTTCATTTGATGTTTTTCTTTAATGGGACTTAGAATTGAAATGTTACCAAAGTGGTAAGGAATTTTCATCTCACTTTATATATATATGAGGTAGAAACCATATTCATCACTTTTTCTTTTAATGTGGTGTATATAATTTTAAATCATTTATTTTATGATTCCTATCAAGAAAATTATTGGTATTTAAATATCTATTTTAGGATATGTCTTTCACGGGGGTTATGATTTAATAGTTACCAAAGTGGCAAGAGTTTGATTTTACAATATCTTTATTTATTAGGATTATTTATGATTATGATTTAGATAATAAAATCATAAGATATATTTCTTAATAACTTCATGATTTTTATTCTCCTTTGTTTATTTCTTGAGAATATATTTTCCCACTCATTTCCCCCTCTTTATGTACTAAATATTCCAAAATAATCTTTTTAAAGAAAATATATTTTATTTCCCTCTTTAGTAATTTTTTTTCTATATCCTTGATTTTTAACAATTATTTCAAGAATGTATTAATATGTTTTTTAATTGTCATTTTTACCTTTTTTTAATTTATTAAAAATGTTTTAAAAAAATCTTCATGTTGTTTTCTAAACAAAACTCATTTTCATGTTACTAAAAATATTAAAGGAATTTGTTTTTAACATACATCATGAACAAAATTTCCCACTTTCATGACTGCTCACTAGTTTCAAGATTCCCTTACATGTATTCAAGGTTATTTATAATGAATTTTTTTACTTATTATTTTGGAAATTTTTGGATTTTAAATAAATTATTTCAAAGTGAAAAGGTATTTTCCTCATGAAATTTTTTAAATGGTCATTAAATATTTCCTTAGAAGTTTCCATTATTATTTTCTAAGAAAATGTTTTTGAAAATATTTTATAATGTGTTTCTCAATGGGAAAAGGCTATTTACTAAAGAAATGTTTTAAATGATCTTTAAATATTCATTTCTAACATTCCAAGTTTATTTTAAAATAAAATTATTTTAAAATTATTTTATTTTTTAAATTGTGTTTTTCAAATTATAAAGGAAATTTCCCTCAAGAAACATTGTAAGTGATCTTTCAAAATCATTTCCCATCTAAGATGACATCTATTGATGTTACCTTTTCATTATTGGAGATATGATCCAAGGGTACCATTAATATTCATTTTCTATATGGTTTATGTTTATGATGATAATATGTTTATGAAACTTTTTTCATTCCAATGGGTTATACCATGATGAAATTACTATGAAAATCACTTCTTTTTCGGGAAGTTATAAAAGGATGAAATATTTATCAAACTAGTTTATTTTCTATATATCATTCTATGATGAAATGTTTATGAAAACTATTTAATTTCAAGGTTTCTTATATGATGATTTTTTTTAATCTTGTGGTACATGTAGGTATGTTTTTTTTAAATACATTGTGTTTTTTAATCTGTCATTTCGCCCAGGTAAATTTGTACTTTATATTTTGTGAGAGGATTTTTTCGGGATTTGGAACATAAATATAAATGTTTGAACACTCCAAGGTGTTGTTTTTATATGGGCTTTAAGTATTAGTGAGTGACTAGAGGGTTTTTATGGGTTTCATAATCCTTGGGCTCTAAAATCCAATTTTTGGAAAAAACAGAGAGAGGCACATGGTTGCAACATAGTCTGTCTAACCGTGCAGCCCAGACAACAGAACTTGTTTTTTAAAGCGGAATTATTTGTTTAAATACATGGCCCCTTATTGGTATGTGTGAATTGGAGTGTAGGATCTTAGAGTCACTAACATGAATATAAGATGGTCTGAAAAGCAATGTGGACAGACCATGCGAGGTGTCTGTCTTCTTAGACGGTGAGAACGACATGGTTAACGCGTAGTTTTCCGAACAATAAAGTTACCACCTATATTTTTCAAGATGCAAAAATTACATTTTTCCTACAGTTCATTAAGATGAATTATCTCTATTTTCTTCTCTGACGTGTAGCACCTCCATTCTAGCACAGAGCTCTCCCATTTTATATCTTCTATGCTTTGGCCACCCTCCTTCTCCTGAGCTCCGAATTGAACATCATCAGGTGCATTGGATGAATAGCGATAAGACCTTCAATACTATTACTTATATTATTCATTTATCTCACAATACCAAATTATAAATCAATGAGAGCTTATTTTCCTTATTTTCAGGGTGTTTATCGAAATCTCTATTTTCTTCTGATATAGGTCAAGTTAGAGGCATATATTCTTTGAGAGCTCACCTATAAGTATAAGGTAGGTGGTGACTAGATTTCTATTTATTTAATGTGTGCTATGGGGTGTTTATTTAAATACATACATTTGGTCGTATATGTGGAAACATTTAATAAATTAATTCTTAACATTAAGATGATTAACTAAGGTCATGAGATACCAATGGGAATTATCTTTCCACTCTAAATATGTTAATCCATTTAAGGGGTTTTATTTGTTGAAATTTTATTATTTTTATTTAAATTAATTAATTTTTTTTATTCCAATGTTTTTTTTGGATAATGTAAAGCATGGGCCAAGGTATTTTGGTTGTTTTTATCATCGGGACTGATATAAATAGGTTTTTAGGCTTAGGGAGTGTCCTGAGATATATGGAATATTTTCCCGATAGGGTTTGAGGTGATGTGATCATCATGTTGAGTGCATAACCCACAAGAAATAATATTGCGTTAACTATCCGAAATTGGATGATGTGGTTGCATGTGGCAACGGGGTTTCCAGGTGGTGTGAGTTAAGAAATGGTTTTGATTTCTTCCCACTATTGTTGGCTAATATTTTGATTGGAAATGTTTGAACACATATATGACTAATTTGATGTGTTTTTGACCACTAACTATGGGTGAAGGCCTACATCAATATTGTGGAATAAGGTATGATGTTTACCATTAGTTATGAAGGATGATTTCACCATATAAAGCCACAATTTATGGTGATGGGCCATGAGGAGATGGTGTTTGAGACCATCTAATGGGGGAAAAGTCTCTTCATTTATACATGAGGGCAATGCACTGGGATTATTAGAGGATGGATATTTTCATGCATTGGGACGTTGCATTATTGAGCCGACAGTGATATATTATTCATTAGAGGACAAATAACATCATTCTCGGGGACATTATGCTATTGACCAAATAATTATTTTTTTACAAAGTATTAAGGACCTAAGATATATTTTTTGGGCATGCTAGTGGGATTCCGATAGCTTATCAATAAGTGATGCAGGTGTTATCAGTTGGCATGATGTGTCCGTGACATGGATATGGGTGAATCCTAAGGGTTCAACGAGTATATTATTTTTAGGGGATTCCCGGGAACTAATCCAAGGGTATTTTCCACTACAAATATATATATTAAAGTCATGCAACTAGATATTTACCAAAATTATATAAAGAACGTGAAACTCTCACTTGTTTCTATTGAGAATAAGTGAATTTAGTTGTTTGTTTTATTTTTGAGTTGATACTATTTATTTAAATATGAATACACTGTATAATTATGGATGTAAAATAGGAACATGCTGGTGGTGGCCTACTGAGTTCAAACTCACACCCTACATGGGACCCTTAGGATGTGTGCAGAATTTATTATTTTCAGATCAGGTAAGGGAGATAGACCTTAGTGATTAGGGATGTACGTATTTTGTATGGAATGGATATAAGTGGACTAGGTGGTTCCTCTACATAGAGATGGAACTTATTTTTGGATTTTAAATTTTTATATATATGATCATCAACGAGAAACCTTGTATGTATTTTTTTAAGGCCTATTATGACATGTGTATTTATTTTCAAATGGTATGATTATTTTGAACATATTATTGCTATTGTTGTCTATATATGGACATTCTATATTTATTATATTATTTCCACTATTTTATACATATATACTGACCATTATTATTATCATCACTAGTGGGTACACTCTCTACACTATGAATTGATAAGACTATCGCTTCTAGTAAGAAGACTTTGGTGTATGGGGAGTTATTCATATGTCCTAGTGGTCCACCATCCCAGAGCACCAATAAAGTGGAAAACTGGGATGTGTCACTAAAAATGGTATCATTGGAGTTTATTTTCCTTTTTGGTCATACTATTTTGTATATGGTAGATCAAAGACTAAAATATAGCCCAAAGTAGATAAAAATCATGTATTTGGGTGGCTGCATCCCCATGCACAATGGATAGATAATGTTTCCATGGGTGAGAAATTGATGTTATTATTTTCTATTTTACAGTTGATTTATTTCAACCTTGATTGGTTCACTTGGGTGGGATGTTATTGGATTATGATA
The DNA here is from genome assembly GCA_963277665.1 of Viscum album. Taxonomy (NCBI): domain Eukaryota; kingdom Viridiplantae; phylum Streptophyta; class Magnoliopsida; order Santalales; family Viscaceae; genus Viscum; species Viscum album. The sequence goes on from OY728162.1 coordinate 819,008,830, forward strand.
TTTTGAACCTTTTCCTGGTATGGAAAGGTAGGAGAATTTATGCATCATGGTAGGAACTTAGGTTCATATAATGCATGTATATTCTTATTATTTTCACTGGTAACCTATAAAATGCTAATAGGGGTTGGGAAATTTAATTTTTCAATAAAAAATATAAACAATTTTTTACTACTTATCCTTTTTGGTGGAATTCTACTCATCCAGCCCAGGTATGTGGTTCCCGATGAGATCAATATGTGATGTTATGTGTATATGGTAAGTGTGGACCTGAATCTGTTAAGGGCGTTCATCAGTAATGAAAGTAAGTGAGTCATTTAAAATGTCAAAAAAAGACAAACAATTCATTTCTGTATATACTTTTGGTGAGATTCTGCTTAGGCACCCCATATTGATGATATATTGATACACCTGACATGTGATGGCTGACTCTGTTATGGGATGGAAAGGGGCCATGAGGTTGGATAATAATTGATACCTAAAACTGAAATGGGTAGTTAAGGGTCCAGGAGGCCAGATGTCATCTAACATGGGTCTGTTAGTGTAGTGCAAGGGTGGTGAGACACACTGTCTATTACAGATCTCCAAATCTGTGATATATATATATGGCTATTTTGACCATGGTGTTTAGTCTTCAGTATGATTCCCCCTAGATGGATTCTGCTGGAGTGTCAGGAGGGGGGAGATGTATTGATTCATGATCATGCATGGGATGAGACCCTGGATGTTTAGGATGGGCCCCTCAAGGTTTGGGATGATTATAATCCTTATTCACTCATTGCAATGTAGGTGGGGTAGCCACAATAGATGAAAAAATTTGGGATATGTCAAGATGAGTAGTTCGGGGTGAGCATGGTGTAGGTCATACAGTGTATTACTAGGGGACCTCAGTGAGCTTAGTCATCCATTGCATAATTTAATCATGATTTCTAGTATCAAAACCCACTATTATTTTAGGGTGATGGTGGACTGCATGTAGAAGATAACTTCATTGACTCTTTGTAGAATATTTTTGACTATCTCGAGACACCCTAGGGCAGAGGGTGAAGCTAGATACTTATATGCCTAGGGGTCAGGAAAATAACTATTGGGGAGACAGGTGCAGTATGACAGATATGAGGGATTGTTTTTGAAGGATTTTGAGGCTTGGTTCTTTAAGAACTTTTATGGTGGGAAATGACATCTCTAGGGCGAGCCATTTTAGGGATGGCCTAAAGCATGCCATCTGGGTTTAGGTGAACATATTCAGGATGACATCATTCTTTTAGGTGATGAATCAAGCACTGATTAGTATGTGGGCATCTGGTATGAGGTGCAAATAAATTGAGACTATTATGGTAATGTTTATATATATATATATATATGACATGTGATTACTTTTGAGAATCATTTGTGATGTAGGATATTTGAGCATCTCATGGGAGGAAGATTTTGATGGGTCTCATGTATGACATGGGTATTGATGAGCATCTGATGAGATGTAGTACATGATGGGTGTTATTTATGAAATTTGTATGAATTTATCACTTTATGATGTGATGTAATGATGGTATTTCATTGGAGGACTTTTATGTCTAGGGATTATAGGTGGAACCATCAAAATATTTTTTTGGGTCAGGATTCGACTGAGTAGGTAATTCCAAAGGTGGGGAGTTCCACAAGGGGAATTGACTATAACTAATAATAAGGGTAGACCAGGTTAATGAAATGATATGGGTATGTTTAGTACCATCTTCAGATAAATCCCCATTAATTTGGGGTTAACTATTGTATGGTATGGAGACTGTAACATTTAAGATTTTTGAATGGGTTGTTTCGCCCTGGTAAATTATACTTTTATGTTTGGTGAGCAGGACAACTTTGTTTTTTATTCATAACAAAAATATAAGAGGCTAAAAACTCAAAGGAATTATTTATATATAGGTTTTAAGGATTGATAAGTTCCACAAGAGTTTGAATGGGTTTTGGATGTTTTGGTAATTGAAATCCCAATTTTTGGGAAAAATAGGCTGAGGCGTACGGTGGGTGCACTATCTGTGTAATCATACATCCTAAACCATGTATCTTGTTGTTCAAAGGGTCATCTTTGTTTATCCATGTGGCCTCTTCTAGTAAAGTGTGTGCTGAAGTGACGGTTTTCAGAGTTAGCAATATGATTGGTGCATGGTTTTTCAAACCATGTGTCCAACCCGTGTGAGGGGTCTGTCATCTTGAAAAATGAGCACCACACGGTTGGAACATGGTTTTCCAAACCATGCAGTAACTATATTGATTTTTAAATAGTAAAAAATTAATAGTTTTTTCGGTTCTTCAATAGGTATTCTCCCTATTTTATCCTCCAATGTGCCGTACCTCCCTCCAGGTGTGAAGCTCTCCCACTTTTCCTCTTATAGGATTTGACCTCACTCCTTTGTCTGAGCATCGTATTGAATGTTGTTAGGTGCATTGGAAGAGTATCAGTAATGAATTCAATTCTCTTGAATATATTCTAAATTTATCTCTCCATATGAAATGATAAATCCATATGATCCCAATTTCACTATTTTTATTGAGTTTGTCTAAAAATCTATTTTCTTACGAGACAAATCAATTTAGAGGCTGATAATCAACAAGTGAGAACATAAACATCTATGGTAGGTGGTTCTATGATTTATTCATATCTAATGAATTTATGGGGTGAATATTTAAATATGAAAGTTAGGTTGTCTAGGGGGAAACCATTAACAAATTAATTCTTTCCTTTAAATTGATTAATTAATGTCATGAGATGGAAATGGGCATGATATAGCCTATCTAAATTTGATAATCTAGGTATAGGGATTATGATTCATTTTATAGGTTTTTAGCTTGTTTAAATTAATTAAATTGTATTATGATTTCAATGGTTATGTGGGAATGTGATGGGTAAGGCCTAAGGTATTAAGGTAATGTTGATCACCAGGATTGAGATAATTAGGTTCATTAGGATGAGGGAATGACCTAAGATATATGGGATGGTTTTGACCATCAGGATTGAGGCAATGTGATAGTCAGTTTTAGGGAATGTCATGTGGGATATTAATTGGCATTGAAAATTAGGTCGTGGGTGATGTGGTTTCATGAGGAAACGAGGTTTCCATATGGTGTTTCATAGGAAATGTTGGTGATTTCCACTCACCGTTTTGTCAAATATTTCCTCTCAAGTCATGTGTACACAAATAGGACTCAATTGTAGTGGTGGTTACCAATCATTCTGGGTGGAGACCTCTGTAGATATTACAGCTCAAAGAATTATGTTGAGCATTAGTTATTGAGAACATGATCACCGAATAATTCTATAATTGATGGTATTGGACCATCGGGATATGAATATTTGAGACCATCAGCTAGGGGATGAGGTTCACCATTTATACATGATGATTATGGGATGAGGTTATTAGAGGAAATATATCACCAAGCCTCGAGATGTCAGGCTGCTAAGTTGGAAATGATTTATTATTCATTGGAGGAAAGATATCATCATGGCTTGGGATGTCGGGCTGTTGCGCCAATGAGGAATTTTATATGGAAGTCCGAGGTTCTTGGGATATATTCATTGGTCATGGAGATGGGATACCAGTACCTTCTAGATATATTATAGATGTAGTATCAGTTGGAATGTGGTGCATGTGATGTGGTAATCATTGAAGCATAATGGTCCACCCTGAATTTTCTTTTGGTGACTCTTCAACACTAATACACAAGTCATCACCACTGTAAATATATATTTAAAGAATTTTAATGTATGAAAATATATATTCGGGGGAATGTATTTGGAGATGTACTGATGTTGGATGAAGTAGGTGAAACACTCACATCTAGAAATCGAGAACAAGGGGAGAGAGTTGTTTATTTTATGTGTGAGTTGATTCTATTTATTTACGTATTTATAAAATTTATAATTATGGATTTAAGATCGGAACACATTGGTTTTGGGATAATAATATCACACTCACACCCTACCAGGTCCCCTCAGGATGCATGAAGACATCATGGTTTTGAGATCTTATAAGGGAGGAGGCTTGGGAGATGGACCATTGTGATCAGGGATGTACTGCTTTTTCATGGGATGGATGGAAGTGGACCAGGTGGTTTCTATGAATTGATATCGAACTTATTTCTGGTTTTTATATATTTATATATATTTTCAACAATGGGAAACCTTTCATATTAGTTTTTTATGAAATTATAGGAAATGTGTATTTATCTAAAATGGTATAATGCCTTTAGGCTTGTAATTAATAATGCTGTCTGTATATGATTCTACTATGTTTATTCTGTTGTTTCTGTTTCATTATAAATATATATGTACTGTTATTATTATCATAGTCTCTATATGTTACAGTATCCCCAGTATCACCTAATGACACCCTTGCTACTAGTTGGTAGCTTTGTCATTTGGGGAGGAATTCCTAAGGCCCAGTGGACCACATGATTGGATCACTTATAAAATGGAAAATTGGGTCGGGGATCTACAATTTTCATTATGTTACGATTGGTACTTATATACCCCTCTAATGAATTAGTTAATGAATATTGTTTTATGATCTCAGAGGGTACACGAGTGGTTTACCGAAGCCTAAGAAGAGGGTACTTGGGGGGTTAGCCAATGCCCAAAAAATAGGGTACATAGGCGGTTATCCCAAGCCTGGAGTAGGTATATAGGTGGTTATCCCTAGACTAAAATGTTTTGAATGTCTTGGTATGTAAACATGACTTCAGTTTTTATTTTTTATGTGTTTTCCACAAATAAATGTATTAAACCAATTTTATGTTCTCAGGGCTCAGGTTCTTTGATTCCTTTATGAATCATGTCTTATGAACTACGAGGATTTATACCATGACTCTAGTTAATTATTTATGATATTAAGGGTTTGGTTTTTAAAATTTTATTCTCTTGTTCTCATACCATTGCAGTCTTGTTTTGTTTATATCTCATTTATTTACACTTAATAAAAGATATAATATATCCATTTCTTATGTTTTCTTTCCCTAGGTTATGAAAAAAGGTATTAAGTAGGGTTTTTCTAAGAGGTGTACCATATGAAGAGATATTTTTGGTAGATGTTGATGATATTTTATGAAATAAAAATATTATGTTTCTAGAGTCCAAAGAGTCTAAATTATTAGGGTTCTCAGGTTTGTATTTTTGTAATGTAATGAATATTCTTCTAATAATAAGTAATATCTATGTATGATAATCCCAGGTCATTAGATTCTATCTCTCAATATTAATTTGATGACATACTAAGCACTAAGGCTCATATATAGGAATATCACTCTTTATGTTGTCCCAATATAAATACTTCTTCATGTCTCTATACATCTTCATATTTCTTGGAAAAATATAGAATGATTAACTATGAGATTCATCAAATAGCTCCTTCCTCATATCTGCTATTGATGAGACACATACATGGTTCATAAAACTTATCATTCAATCACAATCAAGGTTAAACCTAGGAACACTTATCACCTTATTATGTAGTTCCACATCCTCCTTCATCACCACTTTAATCTTCACTTGGATAGTTTATTAGACACTCATTTGATAAAGATAAGATCTTTCCCCCTTACTTTAAGTGTTATAGATCCATTATTTGAAAATCTATAAATTTTGGATCTTTCACCATCCCCATAATTGATAATATAAATTAATCCTTTCATCTTAAATCATCAACCACCTTATTATCTTTCCCAATATCATAATGTGTTGAGCAGTCATAATATTTAATAATCTCCAACAATATTCTCGAGTGAATATTTAAATCATTCTATGTGAATGTGTAATTAAAACTTTTATTGTTAGTATATATAACACACCTTCATCCATAATGTTAATTCCTCAATATCTCGAATGAAAAATTTACCACTTCCATATCTAATTCACGAGTTTGGAAATGTTTCTCATGAACCATCAATTGGTGTGAGGAATAAGTTATGACTGTAACACCCTGAACCCAATTACCCAGAGTCAGTGCATTATTACAAAACATTGGCATGATCACAAGGAAATCATGTCCCAAAAGACCGATCCATTTATTATTATTGGAAAAAAGATTCATACATAAGTTCAACTTTACAACATGAAAAGAAATACAACACTAATTTATTCCATTAGAAACATCCAATCATATTAGATTATGCATGCAATTCACTCATAACTAACATCTTCATATCCTTGGAAAATGAAACATAAGAAAGTGGTGAGCTCAAACGCTCAGTAAGGGTAAAAAATAAAGCGGAAAATAACATAAATATTAAGCATGGTGAATAATTAAAAACACATGCCTTTAAAAATAATAAACATGAACAATTTTATGGAAGGAATATGAGATGGGTAAATAATGCCACAATAAAACATAATCATGGGTATTATACTATTAAAATGACCACATGAACCATCAATATTATTTTCATAATGATGGAATGTATAATGCTGCACATTCTGAAACATTTTGTCAAGGCCTAGGCTAAGAAGTCTAAAAATGATTTAGGCCTCAGCCAAAAACATATATCAAATTAGAAAATTCCTCGCCCAATTCCACATCTAGTTGTCTCTTGAGACCTACCGATGCACCTAGGAGCTACAGCGGGCTCCACTCGTCACTTACTATGTCCAATACATTACTCATATGAAAGGGTTCAAATATAACCTAAACATTCTTATTAAAACTAGAATACAAATTGTCAATAAATTACCCATAAAATATTAATGGTATGAAAATAATACATCCACTGTAAAACATATCAAAAAACCTTTAATACAATATGGAAGATTTGTATCATAATAGATCAACTTCAAACTAGTTTAAAATCCATCAAAAGGTTCTGACATAGATGAATGAAAAATTATTTAATAGGAATATATCATTCTATTTTGAAATCATTTAAAAGTAATGTAATTATAAAATAAAACATTTATTTTTTTAACATTCTTATAAGCTTGTAAGGTAAGCTTTGACTATGTTATAATGGCGGAGAATAACTTCACCAGCTGTATAAGTTAAAAAAATATTCCTATCTTAATTTTGTCGAAAAGGTCATAAAGTACCTTGTTTGGAAAATGACAGAAAGATTCCTTTCAAAAAATATAAGGTCAAATATGGGAATAAATTAATTTAACCCATAGACTAGTAAATATTAAAAGAGTTTTAAAATACATATTTAAGAAAACGTGGAAGTGGATGATAAAGAGGTCCTATTAGATAATTACGTATAAACAACCTCGGATAATGAAGAGATTGTGAAATTAAACCTTACCTTGTACTTTTCCTTGGTTGAGGGTAGGTTAACCTCTTTTATAATGGTGAAATAATTGTTATTAAATTATACAAGAACCATATACATTAATATGATATCATATATGAACTTCTAATATTACATTGTTAATAATATTTTAGTATTATCGTCGTTCCGAGTGTTAACTGATTCGTTTTCCTTTATATGATTTGTTATGTAAGTAATGTTTGTTATGGATAGGATGTATATTATTCATATTAAAAATGATATTAAGCCTTTAAACATTTTTTTAATCATCAAATGAAATTAGTCTTGAATGGATACGATGGGGAATGAATCTCATCACGTTCGTGGAGACGGTAATCCGTACGTACGCACGAGAAACAATATCATTGTTTTGATACTAAAATCGTATATAATTGGATTGTATAATATATATACAGAATCATTTTCATTTTATATTTATTATTTACATCAGTTATTCTCATTATTATACCCATCCAAATGATGAAGTGTTTGAATAACAGATTACACCACAACGTGGAGACGTTAATCTGTACGTACACACATATGGCGACTTTGTCATTTATAGGATGGATAGAATAATTAATATGATTGTAAAATTTTTATAATAACATAAAAGTATATATAAGATACAGGATTTATTATTTTATAATGGAGACAACAAAGAAAGAGGAAGTGGAAGAAGAAAAGAACTTGAAAGAGGTGATGAAATATTTACCACTTCTTCGGGTTCTTCATTTTGATTTGATAAAAAGGGATCCTTAGGTTGGCTTTATGACTAAATTAAGGCCTCTAGGATGAATGGAGGATAGTTGAGAGGATATTTGGGTAGGGTTTGGCCGAGCCAAATAAATTTGAAAGTGTGAATTTGAGATAAGGGGAAGTGCCATTTTATTAGAGGGGTGAGGGGCACCTTAGGAAAAGATTGAAATTTTATTTTATAATAAAATCATTTTCGGTTTCTAATGGATTAAAAATGATTTATTTCGTGGATAAGGTGGGGGTGGGTTGAAAAACAGTCAAACAATAGGTTTTATATAGATTTGGGTCACTGTATTAACCTTATCTTTTTGATTTAACTCTTAGTTAATTAGTTTGACATTTACCATGTCTCTTTGTATTTTTATATTATATGGTTTATAAACTTACTATAAACTTCAAAGAGAACATAAAGTGGTTCATTAATGACATATATAATATTATTTAAGCCCTTTGTCCAAACATTATATTTTTAGGAATAAAATTTCAATTAATAATATAATATGTTTTTTAAAAAACTCTTTATGCAAATTTTGACACTTTTTGGTATTTTGTTTTTTTTAATTCATAACAGCATTATTAATTCAAAAATTTTTCATTTAATCAACTCTAACATGTTATATTAACCTAGAAAATTAGTGTAATTTATTAAAAAATCAAATTACAATTATTTGGGTATGTATAATATCATTTATTTTAATATTTCTTTAATAAGGTAATTACTGCGTCATCATTGTGTCATTAATAAATTAAATTTTTTAATGTCTAAAAATTATAAATAAAATACCATTATTTTTGAAATCTATTTATATTTCTAATGAATATTTATAATTGAATTTATCCTATGTGTAACCCTATATTAGAAATAGTTTAGTTATTAAACATTGAATTTAACACTTTTAACTCTTCTTTGAATTAAATAATAATAAATGTCCTAATCTAATCCAAGTGGACCTAAAGGATCATTTTTTTATTCCTAATTTTGTCTTTGGTCGAATTAAACTTATCCAAGAGAATTAGGACTTGTTTTAGGGTGATAATAATATCATTTGTATCTTTAATTATCCTATTTACTTTTAACCGTGGTAAATAAAAGTTAAAAGTTACTATTCATCAAAAATTATTTTTATCCTATTGAACCACATTTTAGTTACTGATATCAACCTTGTCTCTTGGAGTTTTGAAATTCAACTCACAAAATTGGTAAAACTATGTTTTATGCAAATTTTCAAAAAGCTTCTTGGAGGTGGGTAAAAGACGGTAAAAAGTTCAATAAAATTTTTATATATCTAAAATTATTATAAAATGACTCAAATGAATTAAATTGAACTTATATAAGAATTCTGTATCTATTTTTAAATAAAATAAATTTAATTAAAATAACAAGTTATTTAAAAAAAATCGGGTTAAACCAATAACGCAATGTTTTTCAGTATTCATCAAAAATTGAAAGTTTCCAAAAAAAATACCAAAAAATAACCCTAAGCTAATTTCGATATTCTGAATCCAAAAATGAAGTCCGTTTTGAAAGATAAAATTTATATAATTTTAAAAAGTGGGTATTACTATTAACACAAGCTAGTTTGATTGGTTGTGGTGTGTTTGAACTCAAAGTAGCGTACAACACAAGCTATTGTATCATTCAAAGAGAAATGTACTGTGGAGGATTGGGGTGTTACATTCTATCCTCCTTAAAATAATTTTGTTCTAAAAATTTCTATAATATTACTACATAAAAATTTTCGGGTGGTTCTTCATCATATGTTCCTCGGGTTCCCCTGTTGCCTCTTCCATCTTATGGTTTCTCCATAGAAATTTTACCAGATGAGTTGTCCGGTTTCTCAACACTTGTTCTCTGGTATCAAGAATCTTGACAAGATATTCAAAATAAGACAGATCGGGTTCCAATTCTAATTCCTCATAGGCGAGTACATGTGTTGGGTCAGGCATGTATTTTCTCAACTCTGATATGTGGAACGCATCGTGAACTTTGGAGAGACTTGGCAGCATTTCCAAACGGTAAGCTACAACCCCAATTCGTTCTAGAATTTCAAAAGGTCCGATGTACCTGATACTCAATTTACCCTTCATACCGAAATTTATAACACCCTTCCAAATAGATACCTTCAAGAAAACATGATCTCTAACCTGAAATTCTGAATCCTTCCACCGGTTATCGGCATTTCTCTTCTGCCAACTTTGTCCTGCTTTGATGTGGGTTTGGATAACTTTAACCTTTTCCATCGTTTCCTCAATAAGTTCTAGGCCTATGAGTTTTCTTTCACTAACATCATCCCAACAGGTTGGTGTGCGACATCTCTTTCCGTATAACGCTTCATATGGTGCCATATGAATACTAGAATGAAAGCTATAATTATAAGAAAATTCTACAAGTGGTAAATATTGGTCCCACATACCTTGAAAGTCAAGTGAGAAAGATCTCAACATATCTTATAAGGTTTAATAGTCTATTCTAATTGTCCATCAGTTTGAGGGTGGTAGGCAGTGCTCAAACGAAGTTCAGTATCCAGCTCCTTCTGAAGACTTTTCCAGAATCTTGATATAAAATTGGGATCATGATTAGAAAAAATCGATAGGGGTAATCAATGAATCCTCATAACTTCATTAATATACAGCCTTGCTAAACGTTCAAGTGGTAAATATTCTATTATAGCAAGAAAATGTGCTGACTTGGTAAGACGATCAACAATGTCCCATATTGAATCATTTCTTCTAGGAGTCATTGGTAGTCCCATGAAAATTTCCATCTTAATATTATCCCATTTCCACTCAGGTATGGGAAGAGGTTTCATGACTCCTCGGGGTTGTTTCCTTCCAGCTTTAACTTGTCAGAAAATCCGTACATCTTGAAACAAAATCCGAAATATCCCTCTTCATGTTCTCCAACCAAAAATGTTCCTTCAAATATCTATAAATCTTGGTGATCCCAGGGTTTATAGAGAAATTTAAGCTATGAGCATCATCCAACAATTCTCTTTTCAGACCAGGTATATCGGGAACACAAAGTCTCTTGCCAAATTTCAAAATTCCATCTTCATATAAGAAGTTGATCAATTTCCCATTGTTCACAGATTTAATATTATTTTGAAATTCTTCATCATTAGCTTGAGAAATTTTTATCCTTTCTAGTAAATATTGTTTCGAAACCATTTTAAAAAGCATTGATGTTTCACCTTCCATGGTTATTCTCGTATCCATATTCACTAGATCCATGAAAATAGGATCTCTTTAAACTCTCATCTTGTTCAAAACTCCATGATCCTTTCTGCTCAAAGAATCTTCCACCTTATTTGCATTCCCTAGGTGAAAGTGTATCATGAAATCATAATCCTTGACTAGTTCAAGCCATCTCCTTTGCCTAATGTTGAGTTCTTTCTATGAGAAAATATACTTCAAACTCTTGTGATCAATATATATCTCACATTTTTGACCATAGAGATAATGTATCCATATCTTCAAAACAAGGATTATAGCTGCTAACTCAAGATCATGAGTATGATAGTTTTGATCATGGATTTTCAATTGTCATGATGTATAGGCAATAACACTATTGTTCTGCATAAGGACACAACCAATTCCTTTATTTGAGGCATCACTATAAATAACAGACCCATAATTCCCCAATGGTAGAGTCAAGATAGGAGCATTGACTAATCTTCTCTTTAGTTCCTCGAAACATTCATCACACTCTTTTGTCCAAAAAATTTTATCCCCTTTATATGCGAGCTTCGTTAATGGGTTATCCAATCGGGCAAAATTCTGGACGAAACGTCGATAATAACCTACTAAACCAATAAAACTGCCTACCTTAGTTATACTCATCAGTGCTGGCCATTCTTGGATTTATCTTATCTTAGAAGGATCAATTGAGATTCCATACTTTGAGACAATATGTCCAAGAAAAGAAATCTCATGAATCCAGAATTCAGACTTGCTAAACATCCCGTATAATTCAATTTTTCTAAGGGTTTTCAGAATGCTGTGCATGTGGTTTTCATGATTGTCATAGCTTTTGGAGTATACTAGGATATCATCAATAAATACCACAACAAATTAATTAAGATATTCTTTGAAAAATCTGTTTATTAGATCCATAAAAACAGAGGGTGCATTAGTCACCCCAAAAGGAATTATTGTAATCTTGTAATGCCCATACCTGGTTCGAAATGATATTTTTGGAATATCTTCCCTCTTCACACACAACTAATGATATCTAGATCGAAGGTCAATCTTTGAAAAATATTGTTCTCCATGAAGTTGGTCGAATAAATCATCAATGCGAGGTAGGGGATACTTGTTCTTTATCGTTATAGCATTGATCTCCCTATAGTCAATGCAAAACCTCATAGATCCATCTTTCTTCTTAACAAAAAGGATAGGGGATCCCCATGGAGAAACACTACGGAGAATAAATCACTTATTAATCAATTACTCTAGTTGTTTCTTTAGTTCCACTAATTCCAAAGTGTCCATTCTATAATGGGTCTTCGATATGGGCCTTGAACCATGAATTAAATCAATGGAAAACTCAATTTATCATTCTGAAGGATGTCCAGTTAAATCTTCTGGAAACACATCTACATATTTTTGCACAATAGGTATGTCCTATATTTGAATATTCCTTTCCTCACCCATAGTTATTTCATTCTCTTTCTCCCCAATAATTTAATTTAGTTGAGCTACTGGGTGTGGATCTAGATAAGAATCAGATGGTGATGTTTGTACTCTAAAAATAAGGTACTCCTTATAATCATAAAAAATTGTAACCTCCTTCTTCTTACAATAAATTTTTACATCATGGTCTGAAAGTGTAACGAACCACCAATTCTCACTGACTTGAGAGTGCAACGAGTCTTTACTAGACCTTAAGTGACATCCCCAAGATGCCAAAGGCTGATAATAAATGCCGTAGGGTCTTAGGTATAAGTGGGGGATGATTTACCCTTTGATAAATAAACACATCCATTACCATTCACTATATAATGCATGCACAAATTAAAGACCAACCAAAAACTTCATTTATATTAAACCACATCATAGTAAAAAACAACGTAAGACAAAACCAATCATCAAGGTACATAGCAGAAGAACAACACGTGACTCTCAAAAGGCACCACAACTTCGTGGTCCACAAGCTCCAAGCTCCACAACATCTCCCAAACATCACCACGAGCCATTAGAAATGAGATGCTTTACCTTTACCTGTGTCTCAGAATACAACATCTGAAAAAGAAAAAAAGTTCCAAAGCAGGGGTGAGTATAAAACTCATTAGGTTTTCTCCAATGACTTCCCTACTTAGGAAACTATGATAGAAGAGTTACCACATTTATATAAAAACAGTTTTTATAAAAAAATTTCACCAAAGAAGTTTATAACTAAATATAAGCATGTTTTCAAAAACCATCCATTCTCAAAAGCATAAAAGTGAAATTTAAACTAGCCTTTCCAACAAGCTATTTTTCTAGAAAAATAACCAAAAAAATTTCCAAACCATTTCACAAACATCCCGTTTTGGCATTCCCAACCATTTCACAAACCCGTGAAATCAACCATTCATGCATCATTATGACAGTTCCATACTTCTGAGCGGTTTCTCGTTGATCTACCATGTCGTCAAAAGGTAATTACTTCCCATTATCTATTACACCTTTGGCATTGATCACAAGGTCATATTTCAACCAATCCTTGTTCATATAGTTACCATGTGCCATTAAACGTTTGGTACCAAGCACAAGTTCCTATTTCAACCAAGCCACATACATGCAATATGAACACACACCACACATTCCTAACAACCATGCCAAACCATCCTTTCAAAAAAACACCGTTTATTGAAAACCATTTTCCATACAAACCAAGTGTGTTCAAACAATTCAAACCATATCAATAAAGCTACCTTTTTATTGAAAACAAAATCCATCAAAAACATATCAATAAAGCAAAATTTTTATTAAAAATCCATTTATCATTAAAACATTTAAAATTTCAGAAATTTCATAATTTAAAATCAACATTTTAAATTCAAGTAGCCAAGTCACTTTTCACACAATTCACCAAGATTCCACAATTTCATCAAAACCATAATTCATCACTAATGAAGATTTATTCCATGATTTTCACAATCAATTCCATTCAAATAAACAATTTGAAACTAAGACAACCAATTCGAACAAGAGGAGTCAAGATTGAAGCCACCTACCTCAACAAAAAGGAAAAACCAAGCAACAAATGAAGAATGCTTAAGAACACCGGGTCAAATCTCCAAAACCCACCTTAGATCTCTTCTCCTCAAGAATCCAGCTTCGATTCGCCAAGAGAAGCCTTCGGATCACCTTCTGAATGATGAGAGAACCCTCTTTGACCTTAGGAGAACCAAAATCCTGAGTTAGGGCCACTTAAGAGCTTTAATGAGGCAATTAGAGTCAAAATGAGTTAGATACACAATTTAAGGATCTAATTTTAAGTGACCACACGGTTAGTCCGCATGGTTTGAAAAACCGTGCGCTAACCGTGCGTTAGCTACTACCTTGGCCACCCTTCTCACATGGCCTCATCGCACAGTTTCCCTTAATCGTGTGTTGACCGTTTGGAATCCACGGCCTCCTCAGTCAGCCACGCACGGTTTGGCCCCACAGTTTAGACAAACCGTGTTCCACCCGTGCACCTTCTCCTTTGCTTCAAACTTCAGTCCAGGATCTCCCGAATCTCCCATACGTCACCCTTAACTTTTAAAACCAAGAAAAGAATCAAGTAAGGGTTAAATACCAGAAACCGAGGGTACTACATTATCCCCACCATTGGCCTTTCCGTCCTTGAAAAGTGGAAAACCAATGCTTCTCTGAAAGAGTTCTGGATAATTCTCTCTCATTTCTTTCTCGCATTCCCAAGTCTCTTCCTAAATCTGACCATGTTGCCACAAACCCTCACTAGACCAATGCTTTTCCCACAAAATACATTATCCTACCTATCCACAATCCGCACCATGATATGTACCAATGAAGCATCCAGATCTAGGTCATTGTCATCCCATCTGATCACATGGCCAGGATCGGGTTGATACTTCTTTAACTGAGATACATGGAACACATTATGCACTAAAGTGATCCGTGGTGGTAATGCCAGCCAATACACAACCTCTCCAACCCATTCAAGTATCTCAAAAGGGCCTATATATCGAAGAGATAATTTTCCCTACTTCCCAAAACGACGATGTCCAAGCCTTGGGGAGATTCTCAAAAAGACATGATCACCCACTACAAACGACAAGAGTCTTCAACGGTGATCCACATAAGATTTTTGATGACTTTGAGCCATCTCCATCCTCTTTTTAATCAACTGAATATTCTCCATTGTTTCTTGGACCAGGCACGACCCGACTTGTGAAGTTTCACCAGTTTCCACCCAGTATAGTGGAGAAGGACAAGGACACCCATACAATGCTTCAAACAAAGCCATGCATATCCAGGCTTGATATTTGTTATTGTATGAGAACTCCACTAAGGGTATATGATCCTCCTATAATCCACAAAATTACATTACAGAAGCCCACAACATGTCTTCCAATGTTTGTATCATCCGCTCAGATTTCCCATCTGTCTGAGGATGATACGCCGTACTCATCATCAACTGAGTCCCCAGGGATTGCTGTAATGCTTTCCAGAAACAAGAAGTGAACCTTGAATCTCTGTCTGAGACTATAGACACTGGTACACCATGCCTCTTTACCACTTCTCATATATATATTTTTTGAAAGATCTTCCACCATATGAGTTTCACAAATCGGGATGAAATGGGATGACTTGGTTAGACAATCCACTATCACCCAAATGGCATCGTGTTTATGGACCATTCTTGGAAGACCTGTAACAAAATCCATTTCTATCTGCTCCCATTTCCACACTAGGATAGGAAAATATTGTAACATACTCGTTAGTCTCTGATTCTCTTCTTTAAGCTACTGACAAGTTAAGCATCGCGAGACGAACTTGCCAACCTTCATTTTCATGTCACTCAACAAAAACTATAACTTTAGCACCTTATACATCTTCGGTGTACCCGGATGTATAACCCATATTGAATGGTGGTAAGAATTAAGGATTTGTTCCTGAAAAACTATAGGTACGACCATCCGATCTATGAAACACAAAACTGAACTCCCACCCAGCTTCCATCCCTCAATGGTCTCCCCACCATTGAGTTTTGAACTCATTGCAACATAATCTACATCAGATGCTTGTTCCTACTTTACTATCTCCACCAAACCAGGAACAAGTGTTACTGAAAAGAAAAAAGAAACATCACCTCGGTCTTCACATTCCACATGCATGTCGGCTAAGACCGACATCAATTGCCATTCGTCTGAAGCTTCCTTTTCCAACTGAGCATACGAATTTCTGCTTAATGCATCAGCCACCGATTTCCATTACTCAGTGTATACATTAAGTCAAAGTCGAACATTTGAAGATAATCCATCAATCTCCTCTACCTCAGATTCAAATATCGCAGTGAGAAAATGTGCTTCAAGCTTTTGTGATATGTAAACACAGTAAATTTCTCACCAAAGAGATAATGTCTCCATGTTTTCAAAGCATGGATGAATGCAGCCAACTCAAAATCAGGTGTTGGGTAATGTTTCTCATGCAACCTTAATTGACTTGAGCCATAAGAAACCACATGGTCTCCTTCCATGAGAACACAAACCAACCATGTTTATGAAGCATCACAATACACCACGTATCCTTGACCTGATTCTTGGAATATTAAGATAGGTGCTGATGTATGGTGAACTTTCAACTCTTGAAAATATATCTGACATTCCTCAGTCCATTGAAATGCACTTTTCTTCTTTTTCAATGCTGTCATAGGTGAATCTAGTCATTATAAGTCACGGAAAAAGCGTCAGTAATAACCAGATAGACCAAGAAATCTTTATATTTCAAAGACATTCTTTGGTGGTTGCCAAGAAAGAACAACTTCTATCTTTTATGGATCCACTAAAACACCATTCTTAGAAACAAGATGGCCTAGAAAACGTACTTCTTATATCCGAAAATCACACTTTGATAATTTGTCATACAACTGATGGTCTCACAGTATTTCCAACACTATCATCAATTGTTGCTCATGCTTATCCCTTGTTCTTGAATACACCAATATATCATCCACAAACACCATAAAAGAAGAATCTAGATATTGATGAAATATCCGATTCATCAAAGCCATGAAGACCTCTGGTGCATTCGTTAGACCGAAATTCATGACTACATATTCGTAGTGGCCTTATCTGCTTCTGAAAGCTGTATTTGGAATATCCTCCTTCTGAACTCACAATTGGTGATATCTTAATCACAATTCAATCTTAGAGAACCACTGAGATCCCCTTAATTGATCAAACAGATCATCAATGCGTAGAAGTGGATATCTATTCTTTATTGTAACTTGGTTAAGTTTATGATAATCAACACACAACCGAAGAGTTCCATCTGATTTCTTTACAAACAAAATTGGTGCTGCCCATGGAGACACGCTTGGCCAAATGAAACCCTTGCTTTCCAGCTCCTCTAACTGCACTTTCAATTCTTTTAACTCCATTGGTTCCATTCTATAATATGGAAGTGAGATAGGACTGGTCCTCGGAAAGAGATCAATCATAAAATCCACTTCTCTTATACGTGGTAATCCTGAGAAGTTTTCAGGAATAACATCATGAAATTGATCCACCATAGTTGGAAAACTATTATCCTCACTCTCTTCCAATTACTCCAAAGTCAACACTTCCAATTGGTAAGAGATCGTTCCCACCATTGGTTCCAACAAGCTCTTTGCGCCTTTCTTTACTATCCTTTCTCCTCTAAAGAGATGCTCAAAGCTGAGCTCGGTCGTGAAACTAACTGTTCTCCCATAACAGTTGATGCGATCCTTAAACTTTGTCAACCAATCCATACCCATGATTACATCATAGACATCCATATCCAACATAGAGAAGTTCCATTTCAGCTCAGCTCTATCAATTGTTATATCACATGCTCTACACATAGAGTCTTGACATTCTCTTTCACCAAGAGGAGTTTGTAGTTTCAAGAGATAAGGCATAATTTCCAGTTTTAAGTTCAGAAAATCAAAAATACGAGAAGAAAGAAATGAATTTATTGCACCGGTATCGAACAACACTTGGATGAGGTTAGAATTCAATATAATCATACCTCTCACCATAGATGGTCAATCCTGATCATTGACCATCATCTATTCGGCTCCATACAATTGCTTTGTTTCTGCACTTTGATCCTTATTTCCTTGTTGAGATTGCCCTACTTGAAGAGTCGTGGTATTCATGGAATCACCATAACTAGCTCTGTTCTACTGGCGAGACTGATCTTGCCGTCCTCACCCTATCGAAGCATACGATGCTTGAGACACCTGAGAAGTGTCCCGAACACCCAATCGTGGAGCACTGCGACAATATCACTAAAGATGCCCCATCTTGTTACAATTGTGGCATGCTATCGGTGGTGCTGTACATTCTCATTTCATGTTATCAGTCGAACCACATTGAAAGAAACCTGCTTTACTCGGGGGTCATGGAGGAAGGTTGACTGATTCGGCCGTCTGGTTCTGATTCTCACTCCCACCATGGAAGTAGGTGTCCCTCTTCCTCTTGTTCCCAGCATTGGAGTTCCCACCCATTCCCGTGGGTATCATCATGCCTCCCCCTATCGATCCCGAGATAACACATTCAACAACCATTTCTCTTTTCACCATCTCTTTATAATCCGTAATACAGAGCACCACAATCTTCTATCGAATCTCCTGACATAGCCCCGATTCGAAGATGCGTTCCTTCAAAGAAGCACTTGCCAAAACCTCTGGTGAAAAAAGGACTAAATTCATGAACATAGACGCATAATATGTGACAAAGAGGCTCTCCTATTTGATGCTAAATAAGTCCGTCATTTTTTGGATCTTGAACGTGTGAGGGTAGATTTATTTGTTAAATAATTCTTCAAAATCCTCCCATGTAAGGACTTCATCTAATTTAGCATGCACCGCTAAATCCCACCACGGATGTGAAAGATCCTCAAGCATATATGTCACAAGATTTACTTTCAACTCCACTAGTGTGCCGATGAAATCGAATATACGATTCATCCTGCTTAGCCACACCTCTGCCTTCTCGGGTTCAGCATCACCCCAAAAGTTCGGTGGATTCAGCTTCATGAACTAGATGGTATGATCCACATGTCGTGGCTCATTCCTCCGGTTCCCCATATCCACAGCTGAAAGGCTTGGACAATACTCTGAACCAGATCTTGGTTAACACGTGGTTCAGGTGCAACAATATTCTTCGCAGCTTCTTCGGGTTGGTTTCGACGACGCCTACCAGGTGCCATTTTCCTAACCAACAACAAACTCCATCAATGTCACTCTCTAGCAATAGTTGGATTAGAATTTCAAATTCTATCACATGAACTATCACAACATTGTTCTCAAACAACATTTTCCCATGTTCAACCATTTTTGAAAACATTCAACATGCCTTTTTGAAAATCAATCCATTTTCAAAATACACCAAATACCCAGATTTCAAAGACTATTGATTGAAAAAAATTTCCGCATTTTTCAAAAATTGTCACCTTTCACAAAAGTTTACTCATTCCTCACAATGAGATATGAAATCGTAGTGGGAATTCATTCCTATACAATTCATTTCATGCACATCTCATTGGCTAAACCCATGACAATGAGATTTCCAATATTCTAGAAGTGTATCCAAAACACTTATGTACCCAACACCCTGGTAACTTGATGTTCAACATAAACGGGTTAGCTACATCCTTTTATGCTATACATTTCATGTTCCAAAAATCCTACTCCTGTCTAAGATTTCGACCCAATGAATATAAAAGAATTAATTTCAACTCCAAGACCAAGAACATCAATGAGTACTTTTTAGGCAAGGACTTAACAAGATGATACCATTTGTAATGACCCGCTAATTCTCATTGGATTGAGAGTGCAACGAGAAATTACTAGGCCTTAAGCGACATCCCCAAGACGCCAAAGGCTGGAAATAAATGCCGAAGGGTCTCAAGTATAAGTGGGGGGACGATTTACCCTTTAAGAAATAAACTCTTCCACTAACCATTCACTATATGATGCATGTACAAATGAAAGACCAACCAACAACTTCATTTATATTAAACCACATCAGAGTACACAACATCGGAAGACCAAAACAAACATCAAGGTACACAATAGAAGAAAAAAACATGACTCTCAAAAGACACCACAACTCTGTGGTCCACAATCTCCAAGCTCCACAGCATCTCCCAAACATCACCATGAGCCATTAGAAATGAGATTCTTTACCTTTACCTGGGTCTCAGAATACAACATCTGCAAAACCACCAAAGTTCCCAAGCAGGGGTGAGTATAAAACTCAGTAGGTTTTCCCCCAATGACTTCCCTACTCATGACACTAGGATAGAAGAGTTAGCCACATTTATATAGAAACAAGTTATAAAAAACATTTTCACCAAAGCAGTTTATAACTAAATATAAGCCAGTTTTTTAAAACCATCCATTCTCAAAAGAATAAAAGTGAAATTTAAACCAGCTTTTCCAACGAGTTATTTTTTCAGAAAAATAACCAAACAAATTTCCAAACCATTTCAAAAACATCCCGTTTTGGTATTCCCAAACATTTCAGAAACACGTGAAATCAACCATGCATGAATTGTTATGATAGTTCCATACACATGAGCGGTTTCTCGTCGATCTACCAAGTCGTAAAAAGGTAATTAATTCCCATGTACCATTACACCTTTGGCACCAATCCCAAGGTCATATTTCAACCTAACCTCATACATATAGTTACCACGTTCCATTAAACATTTGGCACTGAGCACAAGGTCCTATTTCAACCAAGCCACGTACATGCAATATGAACACACACCAGCCATTCCCAACAACCATGCCAAACCGTCCTTTCAATTAAACACCTTTTATTGAAAAAAAATTCCATACAAACCATGTGTGTTCAAACAATTCAAACCATATCAATAAAGCTGCCTTTTTATTGAAAACCAAATCCATCAAAACCATTTCAATAAAACACCCTTTTTATTGAAAACCCATTTCTCATCAAACCATTTACAATTTCAGAAATTTTATAATTTAAAATCAACATTTTAAATTCAAATAACCAAGTCACTTTGCACACAATTCACCAAGATTCCACAATTTCATCAAAACCATAAATCATCACTAAAGAAGCTTTATTCCATGCTTTTCACAGTCAATTCCATTAAAATAACCAATTTGAAACTAACCCAACCAATTCTAACAAGAGGAGTCGAGAGTAAATCCACCTACCTCAACAAAAATGCCAAACCAAGAAACGGATGAAGAATCCTCAAGAACACCAGGTCAAATATCCAAAAACCCACCTTAAATCTCTTATCCTCTAGAATATGTCTTTGATTCGCAATGAGAAGCCTTCAGATGGCCTCCGAAATGATGGGAGAACCCTATTTGACCTTAGGAGAACCAAAATCCCGAGTTAGGGCCACTTAGGAGATTTAATGAGGTAATTTGAGGCAAAACGTGTTAGATCCACAATTTAAGGATCTAATTTTAAGTGAACATATGGTTAGTCCGTAGGGTGTGACAAACAGTGCGCTAGCCGTGCATTAGCTACAGCCTCGACCACCCTTCTCCCATGGACTCATCGCATGGTTTCCCTTTACCATTCACGGACCGTGCAGTAGCCACTGCCTCCTCAGTTAGCCACGCGCGGTTTGTACACACCGTTTAGACAAATTGTGTGCCGCCTGTGCACCTTCCCCTTTACTTCAAACTTCAGTCCAGGATCTCCCGACTCTCCCAACGTTTCCCTTATCTTTTAATACCAAGAAAAGAATCCTGTAAGAGTTATATACCAAAAACCGAGGGTACTACAAAAATCCAATCTATAACAAGGATTATATCAAATTCAGTCATGGGTATGATGAAGAGTTCAACAGATAAATTATATTTATTTCCTTAATTGTGAACTGATTCACATAAAATTGTTGCAATGATACTTCCCTTAAGAGTTTTGAATCACAACTCCCTTGTTAAATCAAATTGTAAATATCTAATTTTCTTAGAAAAATGTGAAGATATGAAATAGTGCAATGATCCAAAATCATAAAAATCATTTTCTAAACCTGAGGAAACCATTAAATTACCTACCACCACGTCTTTTGGAGTTTCAACGTTAGGAGTAGTGATCACATAAGCTTGGCCTTGATCCCTTGAACTTCTCTACGGCATGTTTCACTGACTCTTAGGAAATTAATTTGTATAATGTCCCATCTCCCTGCAATTGTAGCATTGAACATTGGTAGCATCTTTCTTTCCCTTACAATCACTAGAAATATGGTATTTCTGTCCACATTTGTAGCATTCTACTTTTACTTTCAGACAGGCACCAGAGTGCTTCCTTCCACAATTATCACAGGGTTAAAATTCAATGCTTCCCTTATTCCCTATTTCATTCTTTACTTTTCCAGAGTGTTCAGCAGATCTATTATTCTCTTTCTTTTCTTTAAAGTCAAAAGACTTTAAGAATTCCTTTTCTATCTTTATTGCGCATGAGAAAATATCTTCGTAATATTAGAAGGATTTTGATACTAATGCTCAATGGAGAAATGGTTTTAACCCATCAATGAAATAGTCAATCTTACTTATTTGGGTTATGTATATAATCCACAACATGCCTTGATAACCTTGTAAACTTATCTTCATACTTTTCAACATTCTTATCCTCTTTTTTCCCCAGACTCATAAATTTCTTTTCCATATCCGCTCGATGGTCACAAGGAAAGTATTTTTCCAAGAGAAGTTATTTAAACTCCGTTCATTCCATGTTTGATACTTCTTCATCTTCCTTTGTATTTTTAATCAATGACCACCATTGATCTGCATCTCCCGTGAGGCGATAAATAGACATGAAAACTTTTTCCCTTTCACTACTCCCCAAAGCATGCAATATTTTCTCTAAGGAAATTATCCATTGTTCAACTACAAATGGATTTGTAGACCCATTGAATGTTGGTGGTTTTTTCCTCATGAAGCAACCTAACCTTGATCCTCCACGCTATGGATCAAGGTGCTTCATATGGGTAAGGTTATTATTCATAACCCAAGTGAGTTTTCCCTGTATGGTGATAAGCTGATCAGCACCGGTTGCATCATCAACTCCACTATAATTATCTTGGGTAGGAGGTCAATCCCTACACGGATTGTGTGCATTGATAGAGTTTCCATTCCTTCCACTAGGAACCATTTCTAAACAATGGCATAAACTAGATTAGTTTAAGAAACACAATAAATAATCCCAAACTTGTAAAAAACATAACATAAATTGAACAGTTTATAGATATAATCCATAATCATAAAAATGATTTCTTTGAGGAAGTATATACTTATAAAACCTTCATAATGGTTTGTAATGAAAATTAGAATTATCCTAAAAATATCCCCCAGGAGTTTCATAACCAAGAGTGCATCGAGGCCCATTTTCGTGCAACAGTTCCCGTTCGAGTCTAGCTCAAAGTGGTGTTTTCGGGTTTTACACCTAGGTACGTCTGTTCTAGAGCCACCTCTACCTGCTCGTATCCAGACAGGGATGCATTTCTTGGAAAACTCACAAAATATCTATAGTACCAAAATTCTAGGAAGTTCTATTGTTCTAATCCTCAATGTCTATATTAGGGTAATGTTCTCTAATCAAAGTTTATCTAAATCTAGTTTCCAAGATTTGTATTAAAATTCCTCTAATACCAACTGTAATGCCCCAACCCCAATTACCCAGGGTGGGTGCATTATTACATAACATTTGAATTATCACAAGGAAATCATGTCCCAAAAGACCGATCAGTTTAGTATTATTGGAAACAAGATTCATATATAAGTTCATCTTTACAAAATGAAAAGAAATACAACAATATTTATTACATTAGAAAAATTCAATCCTCCTAGATTATTCCTGAAATTCACTAATAACTAACTTCTTCATTTCCTGGGAAAATGAAAAATAAAAAAGGGGTGAGCTCAAATTCTCAATAAGAGTAAACAATACAACAAAAGATAACACAAATATTAATCACGGTGAATAATTGAAAACACATGCCTTTATAAGTAATAAACATTAACACTTTTATTGAAGGAATATGAGGTGAGTAAATAATTCAATAATAAAACATAATCATGGGTATTCTACTTTTTGAATGACCACATGAACCATCAATATTATTTTCATAATGAGGGAATGTATAATGCCGGACATTTTGAATCATTTTGTAAAGTCCTTAGCCAAGCCGTCTAAAAATGATTTAGGCCTCGGCTTAAACCATATATAAAATTGGGAAATGCCTCATCCAGTTCCTCATCTAGTTGTATCATGAGACCTACTGATGCACAGAGGAGCTATAGCGGGCTCCACCCGTCACTTACTAAGTCCAATACATTCTTCATATGAAAGGGTTGAAATATAACATAAACATTCCTATTAAAACTAGAATATGAAATGTCAATACATTAACCATAAACTATTAATGGTATAAATATAACACATCCATAGTCAAACATATCACAAAACCTTCAATACAATATAGAATATTAGTATCACAATAGATCAACTTCAAAATATTTTAAAATCCATCAAAGGATGTTGACATAGATGAAAGGAAAATTATTTAATATGAATATATATTTCTATTTTAAAATCATTTAAAAGTCATGTAATTTTAAAAGAAAACATTTATTTTAAAAACATTCTTATAATCTTGTAAGGGAATCTTCGATGATGTTATAACGATAGAGAATAATTGCACCATCCATATAAGTTTAAAAAACATTCTTACCTAAATTTTGTCGAAAATGTTGTAAAGTACCTTGTTTGGAAAACGACAAAAAGATTCATTCAAATCATATAAGGTCAAATAAGGGTATAAATGACATTAACCCATAGTCTATTAAATAGTAAAAATGTTTTAAAATACATTTTTAAGAAAACATAGATGTGGATGATAAAGAGGTCCTAGTAGATAATTACGTATAAACAATCTTGGATAATGAAGAGATTGTGAAATTAATCCTTAACATGTAATTTTCCTTAGTTGAGGGTAGGTCAAACTCCTGTATAATGGTGAAATAATTTTTTTTAAATTATACACGAACTATATACAATAATATTATATCATATATGATCTTCTAATATGTAACACCCCAAGATTTCATCGTGTGTTATTTTTTCAAAATAATACATTAACTTGCACTACACGCAACACCGAGTTCACGCACACCATGACTTACCAAACAAGCCGTTCAAAAGAGGTTATGAATAGTATTAACTAAATTTTAAACTTTATACAATCCTTATAATTTTATAATCCATATTATGAGTTTCATAGACATAATGTAAGAACAAATTCATTTTCAGTATTGCACTTTTACCAACTTTTAATAGTGAACCATTTTTAAATACAGTATTTTAAACTTTTTGGCTAAATGGGGACATCAGAAAATTTAAAATGAAACATCCCAAGCTTCCACGGTATGCTTTCCTTTGAATAATACAGTAGCGTGTGTTGTACGCAACTTCGAGTTCTAACACACACCACAACCAATCAAACTAGCCGTTATGAATAGTAATACATACTTTTTGAAATTATATATATTTTATATTTCAAAATGTACTTCATTTTTGGATTTGGAATATCTAATTTAGCCTAAGGTGAGATTTTGGTACTTTTCGGATAACTTTAATGTTTTGATGAATAGTGAAAATTACTAAATTTTAATTAAAAACAACTTTTTTAATCAAAATAATTAATAGTGATAAATTATGAATTTGTGTGGTTTTAAAGTATATTTAGAATATATTTTTACCATTTAATATAATGTTTGTGATTGGACATAATTTTACAATTAAACCGGACATAAACAAGTGTCAATCGTTTGATATTTATTATCTCTTAAAAACACGCTTTTTGTTTTAACAACGGGAATTAATTTTAAATTAATTTATGCCACTTCTGTGTGTTGAATTTGGAAAAGTGGATTCCATATTTGGAATCAAGATGTTCAAATTGTGTAAATAGGTAACTTTTATTTTAAGACATATTGAATAATTACTGCGGTAAATATTTTATTTATCATGGTTAAGGGTAAATCCGGTAAATAAGGGTTAAAAAATAATATTATAATAATAATAAATTACCCTAAAACGTGTCCTAGAATTATTGGTTGATACATGTTCGGCCATAGGCATATTTGGGTCGATTTTGGGACCCCATGGAGCCACTTGTAGGTGATAGGGACACTTTATTTTAATTAAGTTAAAATAAGTACAAAAATGACTTAAGTATATATCGTTTAGAAAAACAATTTTTACATAGGGTTATATATGTTGGATTTTCGACTATAAATATTCATTAGAAATATAAAAATATTTCCTTCATGATGATATGTTATTTTAAATTTTTAGAGATTAAATAATTTAATTTATTTATGACATAATGATGATGCAGAAATTACCATAATAGTGAAAAAGTAAAATAATTGATATTATAAATACCCAAATAAATATAATTTGAGACTTTTAATGAATTACACTAATTTTATAGGATAATATGTTATATTAGGATTGATTTAATTGATGTTGTTCAAAGTAATAATTCTGTTATAAGTTTCAAAAAAATTAACTATTGAATAGTGTCAAAATTGACATAAAAGAGTTTTTAAAACAAATATTATATTATGAATTGATATTAAATTCCTAAAAATATAAGGTTCGGCAAAGAGACTTATATCATGATAGGTGTATCATTAATGGACCACTTGGGGATCTCTTGGATGTATATGATAAGTTTATTAACCATATAATATTAAAATACAAAGAGACATTGTAAAAGTGAAACTAATTAACTTAGAGTTAATACTTAAAGATAAGTTTAATATAAGTACCAAAACCTGTCTAAATTCTATTGGATGAGTAGTTTTCGACCTATCCCTACCTTAACCTTTGAATAATCAATTTTGGAGCCATTATAAACCGAATATGAATTTATTATAAATTAATATTTCTAGCTTTTCCAAAGGTGCCCCTCACCCCTCTTATAAAAGGGCACTACTCATTATCATTTCTTCACACCTTAAAAGCCTTTTGGTTCGGCAAAACTCTGCCCATATACTCTTCCAACTTCCCTCACTACAACCTAGAGGCCTTATTTTGATCATAAAGCCAATCTATGGAGCCCTTTTGATCAAATCAAAAGGAAGAACCCGAAGAAGAGGTAATGATTGCACCACCCTTTTCCAAGTTCCTTTCTTCTTCCACTTCTTCTTCCTTTGTTATTACCATTCTAAAATAATAACTCCAGTATCATATATATACTGTGATGTTATTATAAATATGGTACAACCATATTCATTATTCTATCCACCTTTTGAATAACATGTCACCATACGTGCGTACGTACGGCTTACCATCTCCATGTCGTGGTGTAATTATTATTCAATATATTATTATTTGGATGGGTATAATAATGATATGTAACTCATGTAAATAATAAATATAACATGTTAATGATTCTGTATATATGATATAACAACCATTTATATGTTATTTCAAAAGAATGATATTGTCGCTCGTGCGTACGTACGGACTACCGTATCCACGAACGCGATGAGATTCATTCTCCATCATATCCATTCAAGTATAATTATCATTTGATGATTTAAAAATGATTTTTAAGGACTTGATATAATTCTTGATATGAATAATATACATCCTATCGATTACAAACATGCCTTACGTAACAAAACATATAAAAGAAAACACGTAAGTTAACACCCAAAACAACGATAATACTAAGGTATTATTATCAAATCAATATTAAAAGATCATATATGATATCATATTAATGTATTTGATTCTTGTATAATTCAATAACAATTATTTCACCAATATACAGGAGGTTAACCTACCCCAACCAAGGAAAAGTACAAGTTAAGGGATTTTCTTATCTCACTTTCAATTCCATGAGATTTCCATTATTCGCCACTAAATTATTGAAAGTGGTGTATTGTGTACTGCCATTTGATATATATTATCATGATTCTCTTTATATTCATGCTATTCTGTAAATCATTTGGTGGTTATTAACTTCTGGCCATACGACTCAGTTGATTAACGTGGTAAGGGGTTTTCATCTCACTCCTTATTCCCGTGAGATTCATGCCATATTGCCACCATTACCTTTTGTGTGTTGTATATACTGCCCATAATTATATTCTTTGTGTAATACACTCTAATTTATATGTATTTACATATTCATTGTATGATACCTCTTTTATGGGTTGTATGTTTCATAAGTTACCAAATTGGTAAGGGTTATTTCACAATCTTTTCATTATCCGAGGTTGTTTATACGTAATAATCTACTGGGATCTCTTTATCATCCACATCCATGTTTCTTAAAAATGTATTTCAAAACATTTTTACTATTTACTCGAATATGAGTTAAAGTCATTTATACCCTTTTTGACTTTTATAAGTGGTTTATAAAGTAATCTTTCCATCTTTTTCAAAATAAGGTCCTTTTTAACCTTTTCAACAGAATTAAGGTAAGAATGTTTTTTTAACTTATACGGCGGGTGCGGCTATTTACCGCCATTATAAAATTGTCAAAGCATCCCTTACAAGCTTATAAGACTATTTTCAAGTTGAATGTATTATTTTATAATTATGTTACTTTTAAAATGATTTAAGAAAAAGAGATATTTCTCTAAAATAGTTTTGATTTCATCTATGTCAACATCCTTTGATGGCTTTTAAGATTATTTGATGTTGATTTATTATGATACAAAAAATCCATATTTTATTGAAGGTTTTGTGATATTTTTTACTGTGGATAAGCTATTCTTATGTCACTCATGGTTTTTTTATGTATTGACATTTCATAAGTTATTTTTAATCCGAATTTTTATGTTATATTTCAACCTTTCATTCAGATGAATGTGTTAGACAAGTATGTTCCGGGTTGGGGACCGGTAAAAGTAAGCCCTCCGGTTTGGTCTCCGGTTATTAGAGGAACTCCGGGTTGGTGTCCAGTTGTTAGAGGCACTCCGAGTTGGTGTCCGGTTATTAGAGGCACTCTGGGTTGGGTTCTGGTTACAGTTAGCCCCTAGGTCTTGGGATGAGGCCTTGACAAAGAAATTAAAGTTCAGCATTATGCATTCCATCATTATGAAAGTGGTTACTGATATTACATGTGATTATTCGATTAGTAGAATATCCATGTGAATTAGTAAATGGAATTATTTGTTTTTACTTTTGGCATACTATGTTGAAGTTCATGTTTAAAAAGATTTTGTTTTAGTTATACATTGCCTTAAATGTTTATTCTTATTTATGAATGTTTCCGCTATATTTTTATCCTTACTGGGCATTTGAGCTCACCCCTTTTCTATGTTTTATTTTTTCCAGGAAGTGAAGAAGTAAATTATGAATGACCTGCAGGGATATTATGTGGGGATATGAGTGTGGAATATGGAGACAATATGTTGTTGTAGTAGTTTTTCACATTATGATGTAATGTAAGACTTATGAATATATCTAGTGTTTCCAAGGATACTAAAACAATCGGTCTTTTGAGATTTGATCTTTCTTGTTATCATGCCAATGTTATGTAATAATGCACCGACTCTGGGTAACTGGGGTCGGGGCGTTACAGTTGGTATCAGAGGAAGTTTAGTACAAACCTTGGAAGCTAGATTTAGATAAACTCTGATTAGAGCACATAGATTTAAGATGAATTTTGAGGATTAGTATAGAAGAAGTTCCTAGAATTTTGGTATTGTAGAGATTTTGTGAGTTTTCCGAGCAATACATCCCTGTTTGGATACGAGCAGGTAGAGGCGGCTCTGGCACAGATGTACCTAGGGGTAAAACCCGAAAACACCGCTTTGAGCTAGACTCGAACGGGAACTGGTGCATGACAACGGGCCTTGCTGCACTCTTGGTTACGAAACTCCCGCGGGATATGCTTAGGATAACTCTCATTTTCTTTAAAAATCATTATGAAGGGTTTATGAGTATATACTTCCTCAAAGGAGACATTTTTATGATTATGGATTATATCCATAAACTATTTAATTTATGTTATGTGTTTTACAAGTTTGGGATTAGGTATTGTTATTCATAAACTAATCAAATGTATTCCATTGTTTAGAAATGGCGCCCAGTAGAAGGAATGAGAACTCTAGCAATGCACATGATACAAAGAGAAATAAGGATCATATATTTTATGGTCTTAAGCAATAATTTAAAAGAGAAATAGTCTCGCATGTATTATCATCATATGAAGAAATAATGTCATGTGTTGATAAGATAAGTAAAGAGTTTACTGAGTCCTATGGCTTTGAAGGGAAGCAAGAGAAGAAAAGGATGGAAGAGAGAAAGATGGATAAAGGGAAGAGGGAAAAGAAGAATTTTCCCATATGTGATAACTGTGGAAAAAACACCCTGGAACTTGCCTGAAAGGAATGGGAGTTTTTTATAAGTGTGGAGGAAAAGGGTACAAAGTACGTGACTGCAAGGGTAAAAAAATGGTTTCAAATGTACAATGCTTCATTTGAAAAGAGTTTGGACACTACGCGAACCTATGTCCCAGTCATCAGACTATGCCGCAAATGATGCTATTGGATAATAATCAAGTTATGATTCTACCACAGATGAAGAGGAATGATTAGAGTTCTTATGTTGATTATGTCAATTGAGTGTTGTATCAACAATGTACTTGTTATAATATTTATGGAGTATATAAGGATTGTACTGCAGTACTATTTCATTAAGGACTGGAGATTGTGTGGAACAAAGAAAAGTGACTCAATAGCAGGATAATTTTTTGGAAAATATATGGTTGAGAGAATGATAAATCATAATATAGTTCTGATATCGAGGTAGTGATTTTGGAATAATACATGATTATTTTGGATAAATTATATTGGATATTCTTGACTACTTGGAACTGATTAATGATTTTTATATTCCATCATTGTTGGGGTTTAAAACATTTTTGGATTGATGAAGTATATCCAGCATTCTATATGGAATAAGGGAGCATGAATGTAATCAATAAGGAATTTGGTAATTCAGGATGTTTCATTGTATTAAAAGAATACATGATGAAGGTATTCATATGCTATTACGGGGTAAAAATGATCTACATTAAGTTTACCTTCCTTATAAATATTGGAATGTGAGTTTGGACAGAAGTATTTCGGATAAATTCTAGTTTGAGATTAATTTTTGATTGCCATAAAAGGACAACCCAGAGGTCGGGCGGCAACCCGTCGTGACCGGCAAGGCCGCGAGACTTGAACCCGCAACCGAAGGGCGACAATGGTGTATCACCTACCACTGGCCCACGAGATGTCCTGGATTAAATAATGTAGTTTTTTTAAAAGATCTGGTATATTAATTATAAATTCGTTTATTTTGGAACCCTGTACGAATAGTATAAATAGAATTTTTTTTCCAAGTGAAAGATGAGTTTGTGGTAGAAATTTATTAATGGATAAAAATATAATTATAAAGTAAGTATATATCCTTATGATCTTAGCCAATCTCATAAAAAAATTCCTCAACGTTAAGAAAAGGAACTTAAAACAAAAATTTTGTCCTAGATGGTACCTTAAATCATCACTAATTTATAGCTTTGGGATTGTTGGCCTTTTCATAGCCATGTTCTCTACCAATCTTCATCAGATAATTGATGGTTATATTTCTCTCCCATATCCATATTTTCCTACATGGAACCCTAGTATGTGTTATTTTCGGTAATCTTCATACTTTCCACTATTTATTTTAAATAGAGGCCTCATTAATTCATTTTTCGATGTGGGATTTCAACTAAGATATTTTGAAACATCAAAAATGTGTTATCCTAATACCTTATGTTTTGTTGAATCGATGGTATTTTAAATCATCGTAGATTGATGAATTTAAGGACCTAAATTTTAAAATTGTTTGTGATTGATGACCTCAATCACTACCTATAAATATTTACGTTTTTCCTCTAATTATATGTCTCTAATTACCACCAATGTTCTCCTAATTGAGATCATAATTTGGTTGTGACCCTTTCATTTCTCTTTTCCTCATATTAAGAGTAAATTTTAGTAACCCAATTTCCGATGTGGGTTTTCCCACAAAGATATTTTTTATTTTCAACCTTTTATTTTCGAAGAACAATTTCAAATTGTGAGGACGCAATTTATTGAAGGAGAGGAGAATGTAACACCCCAAGATTTCATAGTTTGTTATTTCTTTAAAATAATACAATAACTTTCACTACACGCAACAACGAGTTCAAGCACACAATGACTTACCAAACAAGCCGTTAAAAATAGGTTATGAATAGTATTAACTAAATTTTAAACTTTATACAGTCCTTATAATTTTAGAATCCATATTATGAGTTTCATAGACATAATGTAAGAACAAATTCATTTTCAGTATTGCACTTTTACCAACTTTTAATAGTGAACCCTTTTTAAATACAATATTTTAAACTTTTTGACTAAATGAGGACATCAGAAAATTTAAAATGAAACATCCCAAGCTTCCACGGTACGCTTTCCTTTGAATAATACAGTAGCGTGTGTTGTACGCAACTTCGAGTTCTAACACACACCACAACCAATCAAACTAGCCGTTATGAATAGTAATACCTACTTTTTGAAATTATATATATTTTATATTTCAAAATGGACTTCATTTTTGGATTCGGAATATCGAATTTAGCCTAAGGTGAAATTTTGGTACTTTTCGGATAACTTTAATGTTTTGATGAATAGTGAAAATTACTAATTTTTAATTAAAACCAACTTTTTTAATCAAAATAATTAATAGTGATAAATTATGAATTTGAGTGGTTTTAAAGTATATTTAGAATATATTTTTACCATTTAATATAATGTTGTTTATTGGACATAATTTTACAATTAAACCGGATATAAACAAGTGTCAATCTTTTGATAGTTATTATCTCTTAAAAACACGCTTTTTGTTTTAACAACGGGAATTAATTTTAAATTAATTTCTGCCACTTCTGTGTGTTGAATTTGGAAAAATGGATTCCATATTTGGAATCAGGATGTTCAAATTGTGTAAATAGTTAACTTTTGTTTTTAGACATTTTGAATAATTACTGCGGTAAATATTTTATTTATCATGGTTAAGGGTAAATCCGGTAAATAAGGGTTAAAAAAATAATATTATAATAATAATAAATTACCCTAAAACGTGTCCTAGCATTATTGGTTGATACATGTTCGGCCATAGGCATCATTGGGTCGATTTGGGGAACCCATGGAGCCACTTGTAGGTGATAGGGACACTTTATTTTAATTAAGTTAAAATAAGTACAAAAATGACTTAAGTATATATCATTTAGAAAAACAATTTTTACATAGGGTTATATATGTTGTATTTTCGACTATAAATATTCATTAGAAATATAAAACGATTTCCTACATGATGATATTTTAATTTCAATTTTTAGAGATTAAATAATTTAATTTATTTATGACATAATGATGATGCATAAATTACCATAATAGTGAAAAAGTAAAATAATTGATATTATAAATACCCAAATAAATATAATTTGAGACTTTTAATGAATTAAACTAATTTTCTAGGATAATATGTTATATTAGGATTGATTTAATTGATGTTGTTCGAAGTAATAATTCTGTTATGAGTTTCAAAAAAATTAACTATTGAATAGTGTGAAAATTGACATAAAAGAGTTTTTAAAACAAATATTATATTATGAATTGATATTAAATTCCTAAAAATCTAAGGTTCGGCCAAGATACTTATATCATGATAGGTGTATCATTAATGGACCACTTAGGGATCTCTTGGATGTATATGGTAAGTTTATTAACCATATAATATAAAAATACAAAGAGACATTGTAAAAGTGAAACTAATTAACTTAGAGTTAATACTTAATGATAAGGTTAATATAAGTACCCAAACCTGTTTAAATTATATTGGTTGAGTTGTTTTCGACCTATACCCACCTTAACCTTTGAATAATCAACTTTGGAGCCATTAGAAACCGAATATGAATTTATTATAAATTAATATTTCTAGCTTTTCCAAAGGTGCCCCTCACCCCTCTTATAAA
Source organism: Viscum album (assembly GCA_963277665.1). NCBI lineage: Eukaryota > Viridiplantae > Streptophyta > Magnoliopsida > Santalales > Viscaceae > Viscum > Viscum album. The sequence continues at coordinate 819,043,144 of OY728162.1, forward strand.
AGGGAACTCCTCCTTCTCATTTATTCACACCTTAAAAGCCTTTTGGATCGGCCAAAATCAGCCCAAATACTCTCCCAACTTCCCTCACTAAAACCTAGAGGCCTTATTTTGATCCTAAAGCCAATATATAGTGCCCTTTTGATCAAATCAAAAGGAAGAACCCGAAGAAGAGGTAATGATTTCACCACCCTTTTCCAAGTTCCTTTCTTCTTCCACTTCTTCTTCCTTTGTTATTACCATTCTAAAATAATAACTCCAGTATCATATATATACTGTGATGTTATTATAAATATGGTACAACCATATTCAGTATTCTATCCACCCTTTGAATAACATGTCACCATACGTGCGTACATACGGCTTACCGTCTCCACGTCGTGGTGTAATTGTTATTCAATATATTATTATTTGGATGTGTATAATAATGATATGTAACTCATGTAAATAATAAATATAACATGTTAATGATTCTTTATATATGATATAACAACCATTTATATTTTATTTCAAAATTATGATATTGTCGCTCGTGCGTACGTACGGACTACCGTCTCCACGAACGCGATGAGATTCATTCTCCATCATATCCATTCAAGTATAATTATCATTTTATGATTTAAAAATGATTTTTAAGGACTTTATATCATTCTGGATATGAATAATATACAAACTATCCATTACAAACATGGCTTACGTAACAAAACATGTAAAAGAAAACAAGTAAGTTAACACCCGAAACAACGATAATACTAAGATATTATTATCAAATCAATATTAAAAGATAATATATGATATCATATTAATGTATATGATTCTTGTATAATTTAATAACAATTATTTCACCATTATACAAGAGGTTAACCTACCCCAACCAAGGAAAAGTACAAGGTAAGGTATTTTCTTATCTCACTTTCAATTCCGTGAGATTTCCATTATTCACCACTAAATTATTGAAAGTGGTGTATTGTGTACTGACATTTGATATATATTATCATGATTCTATTTATATTCATGTTATTCTGTAAATAATTTGGTGGTTATTAACTTTTGGCCATACGACTCAGTTGATTAACGTGGTAAGGGGTTTTCATCTCACTTCTTATTCCCGTGAGATTCATGCCATATTGCCACCATTACATTTTGTGTGGTGTATGTACTGCCCATAATTATATTCTTTGTGTAATACACTCTAATTTATGTGTATTTACATATTCATTTTATGATACCTCTTTCATGGGTTGTATGTTTCATAAGTTACCAAATTGGTAAGGGTTATTTCACAATCTCTTCATTATCCGGGGTTGTTTATACGTAATAATCTACTGGGATCTCTTTATCATCCACATCCATGTTTCATAAAAATGTATTTCAAAACATTTTTACTATTTTCTAGAATATGAGTTAAAGTCATTTATACCCTTTTTGACTTTTATAAGAGGTTTATAAAGGAATCTTTGCATCTTTTTCAAAACAAGGTCCTTTTTAACCTTTTCAACAGAATTAAGGTAAGAATGTTTTTTTATCTTATACGGTGGGTGCAGCTATTTACTGCTGTTATAAAATTGTCAAAGCTTCACTTACAAGCTTATAAGAATATTTTCAAGTTGAATGTATTATTTTATAATTATGTTACTTTTAAAATGATTTAAAAAAAGAGATATTTCTCTAAAATAGTTTTGATTTCATCTATGTCAACATCCTTTGATGGCTTTTAAGCTTATTTGATGTTGATTTATTATGATACAAAACATCCATATTTTATTGAAGGTTTTGTGATATTTTTTACTGTGGATAAGATATTCTTATGTCACTCATGGTTTTTTTAAGTATTGACATTTCATAAGTTATTTTTAATCCGAATGTTTATGTTATATTTCAACCTTTCATTCAGATGAATGTGTTAGACAAGTATGTTCCGGGTTGGGGACCGGTAAATATAAGCCCTCCGGTTTGGTCTCCGGTTATTAGAGGAACTCCAGGTTGGTGTATGGTTATTAGAGACACTCCGAGTTGGTGTCCGGTTATTAGAGGCACTCCGGGTTGGGTTCCGGTTACAGTTAGCCCCTAGGTCTTGGGACGAGGCCTTGACAAAGAAATTAAAGTTCAGCATTATGCATTCCATCATTATGAAAGTGGTTACTGATATTACATGTGATTATTCGATTAGTAGAATATCCATGTGAATAAGTAAATGGCATTATTTCATTTTACATTTTCCATACTATGTTGAAGTTCATGTTTAAAAAGATTTTTTTTTAGTTATACTTTGCATTAAATGTTTATTCTTATTTATGAAAGTTTCCACTATATTGTTATCCTTACTGGGAATTTGAGCTCACCACTTTTCTATGTTTTATTTTTTCCAGGAAGTGAAGAAGTAAATTATGAATGACCTGCAGGGATATTATGTGGGGATATGAGTGTGGAATATGGAGACAATATGTTGTTGTAGTAGTTTTTCATTTTATGATGTATTGTAAGACTTATGAATATATCTAGTGTTTCCAAGGCTACTAAACCAATCGTTATTTCGAGATTTGATCTTTCTTGTGATCATTCCAATGTTATGTAATAATGCACCGACTCTGGGTAACTGGGGTTGGGGCGTTACATAATATTTCATTGTTAATAATATTTTAGTATTATCGTTGTTTCGGGTGTAAACTAAGTCATTTTCTTTTATATGATTTGTTATGTAAGTAATGTTTGTTATGGATAGTATGTATATTATGAATATTATGAATGATATTAAGTATTTTAAAATTATTTTTAATCATCAAATGAAAATTATTCTTGAATGGATACGACGGGGAATGAATCTCATCACGTTCGTGGAGACGGCAATCCGTACATATGGATGAGCGATAATATCATTCCTTTGATATTAATATTATATATAATTAGATGGTATATAATATATAAAGAATAATTATAATGTTATATTTATTATTTACATCAGTTATACTCATTATTATACCCATCCAAATGATTAATCGTTTGAATAACAAACTACACCATGTCGTAGAGACGGTAATCCATACGTAAGCACGTATGGTGACATTGTCATTTATAGGATGGATATAATAATGAATATGGTTGTAACATTTTTATAATAACATCACATTTTATATAAGATACTGGATTTATTATTTTATAATGTAAACAACAAAGAAAGAGTAAGTGGAAGAAGAAAATAACATGAAAGAGGTGATGAAATATTTACCTCTTCTTCGGGTTCTTCCTTTTGATTTGATCAAAAGAAATCCTTAGGTAGGATTTCTAACTAAAATAAGGCCTCTAAGATAAAGGCAGGATATTTGAGAGGATATTTGGGTCAGGTTTGGCCGAGCCAAATGGATTGGAAGGTGTGAATTTGAGAGAAGGGGAATTGACCATTTATAAGAGGGGTGAGGGGCATCTTAGGAAAAGATTAAAATATTATTTTATAATAAAATAATTTTCGGTTTCTAATGGCTAAAAAATTATTTATTTCTAGGATAATGTAAGGATGGGGTGATAACCACTCAACCAATAGGTTTTAGGCAGGTTTGGGACACTATATTAACCTTATCTTTCATATTTAACTATTAGTTAATTAGCTTGACATTTACCATCTCTCTTTGTATTTTTATATTATATGGTTAATAAAATTACTATAAACTTCCAAGAGAACTTTAAGTTGTTCATTAATGACATATATAATATTATTTAAGACCTTTGGATGAACCTTAGATTTTTTGGATAAAATATCAATTAGTATTATAATATTTGTTTTAAAAACTCTTTTATGTCAATTTTGACACTATTTGGTATTTTGATTTTTTAATTAATAAAATCATTATTACTTCAAAAAAAATTTATTTAATTAACCCTAACTTGTCATATTACCCTAGAAAATAATTTTAATTCATAAAATGCCTCAAATTACATTTATTTGGGTATTTATATTATCAATTATTTTAATATTTCATTAATAAGGTAATTACTGCATCATCATTGTCTCATAAATAAATTAAATTATTTAATGTATAAAAATTATAAATAAAATAAAATTATTTAGTAAAACCTTTTATCTTTATAATTAATATTTATAGTTGAATTTATCCTATGTGTAACCCTATATTAAAATGTTATTTAGTTATTAAACATTGAATGTAACACTTTTAACTCTTCTTTGAATTAAATAATAATAAATATCCTAATATAATCCAAGTGGACCTAAAGTATAAATTTTTTATTCCTAAGGTTTTTTTTGGTATAATTACACTTATCGAATAGAATTAGGACATTTTTTAGGGTAATAATAATATCATTTTTACCTTTAATTATCCTATTTACTTTTAACCGTGGTAAATAAAAGTTAAAAGTTACTATTCACAAAAAATTATTTTTATCTTATTGAACCACAATTTAATTACTGATATCAACCGAGTCTCTTGGATTTTTGAAATTAAACTCATAGAAGTGGTAAAACTATGTTTTATACAAATTTGCAAAATCTCCTAGGAGGTGGGTAGAAGACGGTAAAAAGTTCAATAAAATATTTATATATCTAAAATTATTATCAAATGACTCCAATGAATTAAATTAAAATTTTATAGGTATTATGTATCTATTTAGAACTAAAATAAATTTAAGTAAAATAACTAATTATTTAAATAAAAATTCGGTTTTAACCAATAATGTAGTGTTTTTCACTATTCATCAAAAATTTGAAGTTTTCAGAAAAATACCAAAAATTCATCCTAAGCTAATTTCGATATTCTCAATCCAAAAATTATGTTAATTTTGAAAGGTAAAACTTATAAAATTTTAAAAAGTGGGTATTACTATTCATAACGACTATTTTGATTGGTTGGGATGTGTTTGAACTCGAAGTTGCGTACAACACAAGATATTGTATCATTCAAAGAGAAACATACCATGGAAGCTTGGGGTGTTACAATGACCATATAATTTTTCATTAGGATACGACCCCATCCCTTCCGAGATGCATCAGTATATATTACAAACCCTTATACTCTATAAGGAAATGTTAGGATAGGTGCACCTTATCTTCATCTCCTTGAAATTCCCCCACATTCATCTATCTGAAGTAACTTAGATCCTTTCTAAATCAACATGATGAGTGTATTAGAAAGCCATGAGAAATTATCCTAAAAGCATTGATAATATCCATAAATACTGAGAAAACTATGGATCTTATTAAAAATGATTGGTATATTCCATTTTTCAATAACATAAATCTTTTATGGGTCTACAAATACACCCTTACATGAGATTATATGAGCCAAAATGAAATTTTTTTCAGCCAAAATTCACAATTAGTAAAATTTTCAAACAAAATTTTCTTTCTTTGGGTATTCAGAAAATCCTTAAATGATCTTTATACTATTCCTTAATCTTTTAACAAATAATAATATCATCTATAAAGACTACCACAAACTGATCATGATAATCTCTAAAGATTATATTCATTAAATCCATGAAGATTACAGGGGAATTTGTAATACCAAATGACATCACTATAAACCCATATTGTCAATACCACATTCAGAAGGTTGTATTGGGTATGTTATAATTATTAATTCTCAATTAATGATATCCAGAAGGAAGGTCATACTTGTAAAAGTATTTACATCCTTGTAATTGATTAAAAAAATCATTGATATGGGGAAGGTGATATTTGTTCTTGATAGTGATCTTTTCATGTTCTTAATAGTCAATGAAAAGATGAATTGAACCATATTTATTCATGATCAAGAGAATAGGTTTTCCCCATGGTGACACAACATGACATATACATCCCTTATCATTATTCTCATGGAGTTACTTCTTTAATTTTTGTAACTCAATATAGGAAATTCTATATGGAGTCTTCAATATAGGTGTAACACTAGACATGGGTTTTATTTAGAACTCAACTTCATGATTTGGAGGATGACTAGGGAACCCTTTTAGAAATATGTAAAAAATATCTTGAACAATAGAAATGTCATAATTTTTTAGTTTCTCCCCAACCATATGAGATAAATAGCCTTCATATGTAGGACTTAAGAACCATAAACTAATAGTAATTTCCTTTGGAAGTTTTTATTAATCCTCACACTAATAAATGAGAATGGTTTCATTTTCAAATTCAAAATGTGTCACCCCTTTCTCAAAAATTGATATAGGATCCATATAAATAATTCTAACCAATCCCGAATATAACATCAAATTATTGTAAAGGGAGAATAATAATATTTTCTGGATGATATTTCCCTAAAACATCAATCAGAGAGGAACTATAGAAATTAGATTCGACCATCATATGATTATATGTTTTTACTCGTAACTCAATATCTAATCATTCAGATGGTATTTCAATACCTTTATAAAATTAAATAGATTTAATGGAGTGGGTATATCCAAAATCAAATAAGAAATTAGTTATTCTAGATAGGATGATAAGTGTTACTTTCACCACATCATTCTTTTAATTGACTTCGAATGTTGTAATCACATGATATTTCCCATTGTTTTTTAGATTAGAGGGGTATTGATATTGATCATAAAAAATTATGATTCATTAATTGGTTGAAAAAATTCCCAAACTCCTAGCATTTGAATCATTGAACTATGGGTGGTGCATTATTTTATATCTTACTTTACTATATTGTGTCAATTATTATATTCTCCACATTTTGAACTTCAATAGATCAATTACTATTATTCCCATATCTAAATCAATTCCTAGTTCCACTGAAGAAATTTCAATGATATTTTTTCCCACATTTCTAGCATGTAGGTGACTAGAATTTCTTTCCACTATGTGATTTATTAGAGTTCTTATGACACACAATAATAATTTTATTATCAAATACATATGAATGGTGGGAATATATAATTTTAATTTCTACCTTTAGTGTCAATAAACTTATATCTTCATTGATTTTAAAGTCTCTAATATATATCATCTTTTAGAGACTTCGTTTTAAATAACAAAAGAATTAATAAATTCTGATTTCATGTTAAAGGATTAAAACTAGAAGAGTACCTTTATTGACTTGTAAAATTAACTTCATAGGTACCAATAGATTCATTATCCTTATGATTGAGATCATGAAATTCATTTTCTATCGTTGAACATAGAATAAAAGTGAAACAATTTCTGAAACATATCATCTTAAACTCATCTCATTTCATGGATTAAATTTCTTACTCTTGATTCATATTATTAATAATGTTCCAACATTGGTATGATTCACCTTCCATATGATAAAATGATAAGATGTATTTTTCATGTTCTGAGAACTAGAGAACAAAAACTATTTTTTCAATGGGGACGATCCATTACTCAGCTAGTAGTGTATTATAACATCCACTAAAAGAAGGTAGATGCTTCCTCATGAAAGACTCAATAGTTTATTGTTCCCTTATTTGATCGTTTAGAATCCCATGAGGAATCATGTCTAGGGAAAGTTGGATGAGCATAAAAAAATGTTATGCATCCCAGATCCCATAGCATTTGGATGGTCTGGTGAGAAATAATTACATTTTCCATCACATTCATCATTAACACGGTTCCTTTGGGTTTAATACATTGGATAAAACTAAAATAATAGAGTATGAAACACTAATCATAATGCAAAATCATAGAATCATAAAAAAATAATTCATATTATGTCTAAATAATGACACTTTCTTTTCAATGTATAAAACCTTAGGTTTAACATATGTCAACTGCGAACCATACCAAAACTGTAGGATGTTATCTTATACGTAGACTTATCCTTGGGGTTGTCAATAATTTTTTCTATTCCCAATCTCTAAAGTTTGAAAAAACCTTGTCTCTTATGCCAACTATAACAACTACTGTTTTTATACATAGATATTACAACTTTTTAGATGAATATTAAATATATTTGATAAATACATACCCAAGGATTGAAATAGGTTAGTTTAATTAGAGACTTAGATACATAAACAACTGGTTCATTAAATATCTACTTATTCTCCCACTTAGTTCTACATAACTAGGACCCTCCTTAACCAAATCATATCTAAAACCTTTCTTTATAACATGGGGAATGGAAACATAAGGGTGAGATCAGATTCTCCATAAGGGTAAACAAGGGAGATATCAATGATCACATAAACATAACATGAGCATAAGGGTATGAAAACAAGATCTTAACAATTTAAAACCAATCCCAACATATCATTGTTTACAATCATGAGTCATGGAATAAATCTTAGCAGATCATTAGACATGAATGATCAAGGAATTAAACCACATGATCCATGAGAGTATAACATTGGCATGGGACATTGATTTGTAGCATATAAATAAACATATAATGTAATTTTATTTTTAGTTAAGGCCTACTTCCAATACAATTATAGTGGATTAGTTTCACTATCCAAACTATCATATTTGTGATGGTTTACTCCTAAGACTATCATAGTGTAAAAATAATTTATTGAACTATATTTAACCCCCATTCTAGTCCATTTTACATAATGATATATCTATAATTACCCAACATATTGGAGGGAGATATAGGTCCCACTAATCTTGGTTATAACATGACCACCATCCTTGGTTATGAAATAACCACTATCATTGGTTATAATGTAACCCCCATCCTTGGTTATAATGTAACTAGCATCCTTTCTTTTTAGTGGAAGCACTAATCACAAAATAAAAACCATATATATTTGATACTAATGATTATAAAATAGTCATCATATCATTACTTCATAACTCATGAAAATAAAATGTGTTTCATAAAGATTTCATCAAATCATTAGAGAATAACCCGTGAAAATAAAAGGGTTTCAAAAAAAAATCATTAGAGGACCAGTTTGGGATATTCCTTACACTAAGAGGGGGGTGGGGGGAATTAGTGTTGGGGGATTTTTAAAGAAATTCAAAATTTTTATCCCTATACCTACTGACCTATTAGGATATTGATTATCTTATTCTCTTTTCCCAATTACATGAAATAATAGAAAGCATTAAAAATATGCACATGATATTTTTACAAGGTTCACTACTCAATAAGAGATGCTACATCCTTTCCAAGCATGGGAATGAAAAGTTCATGGATTCCACACTATAATGTGATAGCTATTACAGTGGTTTGTCTAGGGAAATTGTAACACCCGATACTTTTATGTTATATAAATCATCAAAGGAATCTTTTTCTACACAACACTTTCTTGGATTGCTTTACACGAAATCACATAGCTTGCGTCGTACGCAATACCGAGTTTCACTAAACAACGATATAATGTTAAAATATTATTAAAACTAGCCGTTATGAATAGTAATAACCACTTTTTGAAATTTTATAAATTTTATTTTTCAAAATGGACTTCATTTTTGGATTCGGAATATCGAAATTAGCCTAGTGTGAAATTTTGGTATTTTTCTGAAAACTTTCAATTTTTGATGAATAGTGAAACCACTAAGTGGTAGTTAAAAAACTGAATTTTTCATAAAACATAATTTTACCGCTTCTGTGAGTGGAATTTCAAAAATCCGAGAGACAAGGTTGATGTCAGTAAGTAAAATGTTGTTCAATGAGATGAAAATAATTTTTTTTGAATAGTAACTTTTTACTTTTTTTACCACGGTTAAAAGTAAATAGGGTAATTAAGGGTAAAGATGATATTATTATTACCCTAACACATGTCCTAATTCTATTGGATAAGTGTAATTCGACCAAAAACAAACTTAGGAATAAAATATGACCATTTAGGCCCACTTGGATTAGATTAGGACATTTATTATTAATTTATTTAAAGAAGGGTTAAAATAGTTAAAATCAATGTTTAATAAGTAAATAATTTTTAATATGGAGTTATACATAAGATAAATTCGACTATAAATATTCATTAGAAAGATAAAAATATTTCCTACATAATGGTATTTTATTTTTAATTTTTAGACATTATATAATTTAATTTATGTATGACACAATGATGATGCAGTAATTATCTTATTAATGAAATATTGACATAATTGATGTTATAAACACCAAAATAAATGTAATTTGAGACTATTTATGAATACCACTAATTTAATAGGTTAATATGACATGTTAGTATTGATTTAATTAAATTTTTTCGTACTAATAAATCTGTTATGAGTTTCACAAAAATCAATTACTAAATAGTGTCAAAATTGACATAAAATAGTTTTTAAAACAAATATTATATTGGTAATTGTTATTTTATTCCTAAAAATATATGGTTCGGAAAAATGACTTAGATAAGGTTATATATATTAATAATAAACAACCTGGGGTTCGTTTGACTGCTTATAGTAAGTTTATTAACCTTATAGTATAAGAACACAAGAACACATGGTAAAAGTAAAATTATTTAACTTAATGTTAAATCTAAATGATAAGGTTAAAATAGGAACCTAAACTTGTCTAAATTCTATTGTATGAGATGATTTATACCCATACCCACCTTATCTTATAAATATATCAATTTGTATCTATTTAAAATCGAACTTGACTTTATAATAAAATAATAGTTTTAGTTATTCCAAAGGTGCCCCTATCCTCCATTATAAAAGGACACCTCCTCCCCCTCTTCATCACACCACTTTGAGCCTTAAATCTCGGCCAACCCCTGACACTTTCTCCTCTACACTTCCCTAGAGACATCCTAGAGGTCCTGGTCTTCTTCAAAGACCAATTTTAGTGCCCTAAAAGAAGGTCTCAAAGAAGCACTTCAAAGAAGAGGTAATGTCCGTTACTGATTCTTTCATCTTTATTTCTTCTTCCACTTCTTCTTCTTTAGTTGTTTAATTATAAAGTAATAACATCAGTATCAATAATATACTGATATTTTATTATAAGTATGAAACAACCCTATTTCACCATCTATCCATCCTACGGAAAAATAAATCACCGCGCGTGCGTACGTACGGAATACCATCTCCACGCCGCGGTGTAATCTATTTTCCACCACCACCTTACTTGGATGGGTATAATTGTGTAAATAATGACTATATATTACTATTATAAAGTGATATTGATTCTGAAATAGTATACCTATACTCCAATACAATTCCACGATCATAGTAACGATATCATCACTTGTGCGTACGTACGGAATACCATCTCCACGATGTGATGCGACTCGTTCTACATGATCTTCATTTCATAATGATTATATAACTGAATTGAATGAATTAATATGATATATATTACACTAATACCATTCTGGAAATGAGGTATCTATAACCTAATGATAAGAATAAGAATTTTTTCAACAAAACACGCATAAGAACAAAAAGTTATAAACAGCCGAATAACAAGTAGCAATGAAATATTACTACTAAGAAGCTAAGAATATGACCATATATGATATCATAAAAATAAGTATGATTCTGGAGTATGTCAATAACATTATTTAAATCATTATACAAGAGGTTCGGACACTTACAAAGCAAGTTGGACCTAATGTAAGGGAAATATCACAATCTCATTTTTATCCGAGATTGTTTATACTTTGGAATTTAATGGGGTGAATTTTATCATCCACATCCATGTTTCCTCAATATGTAATATTATTTCCATCCAAGTACAATTGTTTAAATCCAATTTTACCCTTCACTGAGTTTTTAGTAAAAGATATGAAAGGAATCTTTTGTCGTTTTTCGTACGAGGTACTTTTTGACTTTTCCGACAAAAGTACGAGAATAATGTTTTTTTAACTTATACGGCATGAATGGATTTTTTAAAAATTATTTCCAATAAGCTTCATTTACAAGTTTTCAAGTTTATTTTTAATCAACTTCTTTTAGTTTAAAATTGTATGACATGTTAAGAAAGGAAAATGTTTTTGAAGTAGAAATGATATTTTACTCAAGAATGGAGTTCAAGTGTTTTATCAAAATTATTTTCCATCTAAGATAATATAATGTTCTATTTCTATCCCTATTATTACATTTACTTGATTATGTTATGATGGAAATATTTTTATGAATTCCTTTATCTTATATGAACAGTTCTATGATGTCATGTTGTTTAAGAATCCCATTTTTACTACATGGGTTATGCAATGATATATGATTTATGATTTTGTGGCACACATAAGAATGGTATCATTATGATATGGGTGTGACCTATATCTCCATCCAATGCATTGGGTAAAGATTTTATATCTCATGAGATAGACATGGATGGAACGGTAGGTTATACCGGTTCAGTGAAACAGGACTGAAACGAGGGTGACTCGGTTCAGAAAGGGACTTTGTCCACTAAGATAGTCTTGGCAATGAGTTATGACTAACAAGAAATGATTCTCTATGATTATGTGTAAATGCCACAAAGTTTCATGTTTTAAGTTATGATTATTGTGATTACATTTCACTACCACGATTTATCCCATGTTATGAAATTATGATCTCTTTTACAGGATAAGATTTCCAAAAGTTATGTGCTTGTGTATACGATGTGATTGATATTTCTTTTTATTACCCTTACTGAGCATTTGAGCTCACCCTTTTGTATATTTTCTTTCCCCAGGTCAGGAAGAAGGTTATTAAGTAGGATATGCCAAAAAGGGACTCTAGATATGATGAAATAAGTGGGAGGCAAAGTTGATGCTTTATGAACTAGTTGTTTATGTTTCCCAGTTTCTAAAGACACTATACCTATACGGTCCTTTCGTGGTTTTATTATATGTTGTAATAAGTATGATTCAATTTTGAAGTATTAACAATGTATGTAAAGTATGGGTCGTTATAGTTGGTATCAGAGGAAAGGTATAGTCAACCTTTGGAAACTAGGATGTGAAATCCTTAGTAAGAACCCTAAGGATAAGTCTAAGCATAGAACAAAATCTTATTGTTTTAGAAATGGCCATGAATAACCTAGGATAAGACCTTAAGTGTGAAATTTTATTCTTGATTATGTGGTTTTCCTGTTATAATTAGTGTTGCTCACACTATTCTTCTTGGTTTTAGTCAATGGCTGGAACCCGAAGGAATCGTGTTAATGTGGAATGTGACAGGCAATGCAATGATTGTCCCCCTGAGCAACCAAATGTTATGGGAGATGGAATGAAAAATCTTGTAGCCATGCTCACACAACTTTCTCAAGCTATGAATCATGCAGGACTTCCAAACGAGGAAAGGAAGGAGAAACATTCTGTTGAATCCTTCATGAGATAGCGTCCACCTTCTTTCAGCCGGTCTACTGATCCATTAGTTGCTGAACAATGGATTAGTACTACTGAAAAGATATTTTCAGTTCTTCAATGTCCTGAGCATGATAAAGTCATCTTAGCAGTGTATCGTTTGGAAGGTGATGCTGATCAATGGTGGAATCTTATTAAGAATACAAGGCAAATGGACGAAATTGATTCCATGGAATGGGACGAGTTCAAGAACTTATTTTTCAATAAGTACTTCCCTCATATTATCCGAAAAAAGATGGAGAAAGAGTTTCTTGAACTGAAGCAAAAGGATGATGAATCTGTTGCTACCTATGAAGAAAATTTTACAAGACTTGCAAGGTACGCTTCTGGTATTATTATCCAACCTGAGAGTATGATCGATCGATTCTTTAGTGGCTTAAAACCAATTCTTCGAAGGGCGTTATCCATAAGGGACTTCAATAGCTACGAGGAAATCGTTCGATGTGCTCTCAAAGTTGAGATGGAGATTGGAGTAACCCATCAGTCATATGGGTTTGATAAGAAGAGGAAAATGGAATTCAAAGGAAAATCTAAAGAGCACACTGAAAAGAAGATGAGCTTTCCCTTATGCTCAAAGTGTGGAAAGAAACATGGAGGGAGTTGTCTTAAAGGGACAAGTAAATGTTTCAAATGTGGAAAGGAAGGTCATCGGGCATTTGAATGCCGCAATGATGGGAAGAAGATGTCTAATGATGCAAACAAAGGAAGGGATACACAGAATGAACCTACTACACTTAAATGTTTCAAGTGCAAGGATATGGGGCATTATTCTAATAAATGCCCTAATCCAAGGGTTGATGATGATGGTCGACGTCAACAAACTCTTAAGGCAAAAGACAAAGGAAAGTCACATGCAATTTCTATCAGCGATGTGGAGTACGATAACGAGGTGGTGAAAGGTACACTTAACATCCACTCTAAAGTATCAAATGTTTTATTTGATTCTGGATCCACCCACTCTTTTATTTCTGAAGTATTTTCTAAGGGTATCACCGTATTACCTCAACAATTAGATGTTGAGTTAGCTGTGACAACACCTAATGGAACAACAATCGCATCAAAAGTTTATAATTCTTCTCCGATCGAAGTTTGTGGGAAAGTGCTTCCTGCAAATCTTGTGATCCTTCCTATAGTGGAATTTGATGTGATTCTTGGAATGGATTGTCTTTCTTTATATGGAGCTCATATCAATTTCCAAATAAGGGAAGTCACATTTCATATTCCAGATCAATCTATGATCGTCTATCAATGCAAGGATAAACATAACCTTCCAGTGGAAATTTCATCCATTTTATGGGTATTGATTCCACTAAATGAAGGTTATTTATCTCAAATGGTTGGTGAGAAACTCACTATTAAGAATATGCCCATCGTACGGGAGTTTTATGATGTCTTTCCGGAGGAATTACCAGGTCTTCCACCAAATCGTGATGTTGAGTTTTCAATAGAACTCGTACCGGGTGCTTTGCCTATTTCAAATACACCTTATAGAATGGCCCCAATTGAGTTGCAGGAATTGAAGAAGAAACTCCAAGAGAATCTTGATAAGGGATTCATACGCCCTAGTGCGTCACCTTGGGGAGCACCTATTCTATTTGTTAAGAAGAAATATGGATCAATGAGACTCTGCATTGATTATCGAGAACTTAACAAGATCACTATCAAGAACAAATATCCTCTCCCACGCATTGATGACTTATTTGACCAACTACTTGGAGCTCAATACTTTTCCAAGATTGATCTCCGTTCAGGGTATCATCAATTAAGGGTCAAAAGGGAGGATATACCAAAGACGGCTTTCCGTACAAGGTATGGACACTATGAATTTATAGTGATGCCATTTGGTCTTACTAATGCCCCTGCTATCTTCATGGATTTAATGAATAGAGTCTTTAGAGACTATCTTGATCAATTTGTGGTAGTCTTTATAGACGATATTCTTGTCTATTCAAAGAGCAAGGAAGAACATGAAGATCACTTGAGAATTATATTTAAGACCCTGAGAAAGGAGAAGCTTTATGCCAAATTTACCAAGTGTGAATTTTGGCTTCAAAAAGTTGCATTTTTGGGTCACATAATCTCAAAAGAGGGGATATCTGTGGATCCAGCAAAAACAGAGGTTATCGAAAGATGGTCGAGACCAACAACAGTTACTGAGATCCGAAGTTTTCTTGGTTTGGCTGGATATTATCGACGTTTTTTGAATGATTTTTCACGATTATCTAATCCACTCACCAAGTTGACTCGGAAAGGTGTTAAGTTTGTTTGGACGAGGGAATGTGAAGAGAATTTCATGGAGTTGAAAAGAAGGTTATCCAGTGCACCTGTGCTCACACTGCCTTGTAGTGGAGAAAGGTTTGTGATCTACAATGATGCATCCAAGAAGGGATTGGGGTGTGTTCTTATGCAAAATGATATGGTGATAGCATATGCCTCACGACAGTTTAAAATCCATGAGCAAAATTACCCAACACATGATTTGGAGTTAGCTGCGGTAATCTTTGCATTAAAGATTTGGAGGCATTACCTTTATGGTGAAAGGTGTGATATTTATACTAATCATAAAAGTTTAAAGTATATTTTCACACAAAAGGAGCTGAATATGCTTCAAAGAAGATGGTTGCATCTGATTAAGGATTATGACTGCTCAATCCATTACCACCATGGGAAAGCAAACAAGGTGGCAGATGCATTAAGTCGACAAGACCATGCCCGTTTATCCATGATGAGGATCACAAAAGATCCAATATTTATGGATTTACAAAGTATGGATCTTGGAATTATAATGAAAGGGGAAAAATCTTATCTTTCTCAAATGAATGTTCAACCATCTATACATGTGAAGATTAAAGAGGCACAAAAAGAAGATGTCGAGTTACAAAAGAAGATGAGAAATGTTCCTGATTTCAACCTTGATTGTGATGGGATAATAATGTTTATGAATCGGGTTTGTGTTCCTCCCATCCCTGAATTAAAGAAGGAGCTACTGGATGAGGCTCATAGTTCTTCATTCTCTATTCATCCTGGAAGCACGAAGATGTATAGGGACCTGAAAGAGTACTTCTGGTGGGATGGCATGAAAAGAGATGTTGCTGAATATGTCTCTCGATGCTTGGTTTGTCGACAAGTTAAAGATGAGTGACAGAAGTCTAATGGGATGTTACAACCATTACCCATACCCGAATGGAAGTGGGAAAACATCACTATGGACTTTGTCACAGGACTTCCTAAAACATCCAAAGGCAATAATGCTATCTGGGTCATAGTTGATCGTCTTACAAAGTCTGCACACTTCATTGCTATTAGAGTGGATTTCACTCTGGATCAGCTTGCCAGGATATATGTAAATGAAGTGGTAAGATTGCATGGAGTACCACTTTCTATTATATATGATTGGGATCCGAGATTTACCTCGATGTTCTGGAGAAGTCTTCAGCATACTCTGGATACATAGTTGAGTTTCAGCACTACTTATCATCCTCAGACAGACGGTCAGTCTGAGAGAAAAATTCAAACCCTAGAAGATATTTTGAGAGCTTTCTCTATGGATTTCAAAGGTGGTTGGGATCAACACCTAACTTTGGTGGAATTTTCTTATAATAATATCTTTCACTCCAGTATTCAGATGGCTCCTTATGAAGCTCTCTATGGAAAGAAATGCAGGACTCCAACTTGCTGGGATGAAGTTGGGGAAAGAAAGCTATTATGACCTGATCGTGTTGATGAAATGGAAGAAAAGGTCAGATCTATTCAACAACACATAAGAGCAGCTCAGAGTCGACAGAAAAGTTATGCCGACAACTGAAGAAAAGACCTTGAGTTTGAAGTGGGTGATAAAGTGTTCTTACGAATATCTCCCTGGAAGAGGGTTATGAGATTTGGAAAGAAGGGGAAGTTGAGCCCTAGATATATCGGTCCTTTCGAAATACTGGATCGTGTTGGGAAGGTAGCTTACCGATTGGCGCTTCCACCGAATCTCTCTCAAGTTCACGATGTGTTCCATGTATCTCTCCTGAGAAATTACATACCTGATCCTTCACATGTACTCAGCTCAGAAGTTGTACCGCTGGAGCAAGATCTTTCTTATGAAGAACAACCGATAGAGATTTTGGATCGTAGCGAAAAAGTCCTACGAAACAAAACCACTCGATTGGTGAAAGTTTTATGGAGGAACCACCAATTAGAAGAAGCTACATGGGATCTTGAAGATATGATGAGGGAGAGGTATCCTCATCTGTTTGTTATAAAGTGACGAATTTCGAGGGCGAAATTCATTTTAAGGGGGGTAGAATGTAACACCCGAGACTTTTATGTTATATAAATCATCAAAGGAATCTTTTCCTACACAACACTTTCTTGGCTTGCTTTACACAAAATCGCATAGCTTGCGTTTTACGCAATACCGAGTTTCACTAAACAATGATATGCTATTAAAATATTATTAAAACTAGCCGTTATGAATAGTAATAACCACTTTTTGAAATTTTATAAATTTTATTTTTCAAAATGGACTTCATTTTTGGATTCGGAATATCGAAATTATCCTAGGGTGAAATTTTGGTATTTTTCTAAAAACTTTCATTTTTTGATGAATAGTGAAACCACTAAGTGGTAGTTAAAAAAACTGAATTTTTCATAAAACATAATTTTACCGCTTCTGTGAGTGGAATTTCAAAATTCTGAGAGACACGGTTGATTTCAGTAAGTAAAATGTGGTTCAATGAGATGAAAATAATTTTTAGGTGAATAGTAACTTTTTACTTTTTTTACCATGGTTAAAAGTAAATAGGGTAATTAAGGGTAAAGATGATATTATTATTACCCTAACACATGTCCTAATTATATTGTATAAGTTTAATTCGACCTAAAACAAACTTAGGAATAAAATATGACCATTTAGGCCCACTTGGATTAGATTAGGACATTTATTATTAATTTATTTAAAGAAGGGTTAAAATAGTTAAAATCAAAGTTTAATAAGTAAATAATTTTTAATATGGGGTTATACATAAGATAAACTCGACAATAAATATTAATTAGAAAGATAAAAAGATTTCCTACATAATGGTATTTTATTTGTAATTTTTAGACATTAAATAGTTTAATTTATTTATGACACAATGATGATGTAGTAATTATCTTATTAATGAAATATTGACATAATTGATGTTATAAACACCAAAATAAATGTAATTTGAGACTTTTTATGAATACCACTAATTTTATATGTTAATATGACATGTTAGTATTTATTTAATTAACTTGTTTCGTACTAATAATTCTGTTAGGATTTTTACAAAAATTAATCACTAAATATTGTCAAAATTGACATAAAATAGTTTTTAAAACAAATATTATATTGGTAATTGTAATTTTATTCTTAAAAATCTATGGTTTGGCCAAATTACTTAGATAAGGTTATATATATTAATAATAAACAACTTGAGGTTCGTTTGTCTGCTTATAGTAAGTTTATTAACCTTATAGTATAAGAACACAAGAAGACATGGTAAAAGTAAAATTATTTAACTTAATGTTAAATCTAAATGATAAGGTTAAAATAGGAACCTAAACTTGTCTAAATTCTATTGGATGATAGGATTTATTCCCATCCCCACCTTATCTTCGAAATATATCAATTTGGAGCAATTTAAAACTGAACTTTACTTTATAATAAAATAATAGTTTTAGTTATTCCAAAGGTGCCCCTCTCCTCCCTTATAAAAGGACACCTCCTCCCCCTCTTCCTCACACCACTTTGAGCCTTCAAGATCGGCCAGCCCCTACCACTTTCTCCTTTCCACTTCCCTAGAGACATCCTAGAGGTCCTGGTCTTCTTCAAAGACCAAATTTAGTTCCCTAAAAGAAGGTCTCAAAGAAGCACTTCAAAGAAGAGGTAATGTCCGTTACCAATTCTTTCATCTTTATTTCTTCTTCGACTTCTTCTTATTTAGTTGTTTCATTATGAAGTAATAACATCAGTATCACTCATATACTAATATGTTATTATAAGTATGAAACAAACCTATTTCACCATATATCCATCCTACGGAAAAAGAAATCACCGCGCGTGCGTACGTATGAAATACCGTCTCCACACCGTGGTGTAATCTATTTTCCACCACCAACTTACTTGGATGGGTATAATGGTGTAAATAATGACTATATATGACTATTATAAAGTGATATTGATTCTGAAATAGTATACATATACTCCAATACAATTCCACGATCATAGGAACGATATCATCTCTCGTGCGTACGTACGGAATACCGTCTCCACGATGTGATGCGACTCGTTCTACATGATCTTCATTTCATAATGATTATATAAATGAATTGAATGAATGAATATGATATATATTACACTAATACCATTCTGGAAATGAGGTATCTATAACCTAAAGATAAGAATAAGAATTTATTCAACAAAACACGCATAAGAACAAAAAGTTATAAACAGCCGAATAACAAGTAGCAATGAAATATTACTACTATGAAGCTAAGAATATGACCATATATGATATCATAAAAATATGTATGATTCAGTAATAATTCAATAACATTATTTAAATCATTATACAGGAGGTTCGGACACTTACAAAGCAAGTCGGACCTAAGGTAAGGGAAATATCACAATCTCATTTTTTTTCTAAGATTGTTTATACTTTGGAATTTACTGGGGTGAATTTTATCATCCACATCCATGTTTCCTCAATATGTAATATTATTTCCATCCACGTACAATTTTTTAAATCCAATTTTACCCTTCGGTGAGTTTTTAGTAAAAGATATGAAAGGAATCTTTTGTCGTTTTTCGTACGAGGTACTTTTTGACTTTTCCGACAAAAGTTCGAGAAGATTGTTTTTTCAACTTATACGGCATGGATGGATTTTTAAAACATTATTTCCAAGAAGCTTCATTTACAAGTTTTCAAGTTTATTTTTAATCAACTTCTTTTAGTTTAAAATTGTATGACATGTTAAGAAAGGAAAATGTTTTTGAAGTAGAAATGATATTTTCCTCAAGAATGGAGTTCAGGTGTTTTATCAAAATTATTTTCCATATAAGATAATATAGTAATCTGTTTCTATCCCTATTATTACATTTACTTGATTATGTTATGATGGAAATATTTTTATGAATTCCTTTATCTTATATGAATTGTTTTATGATGTCATGTTGTTTAAGAATCCCATTTTTACTACATGGGTTATGCAATGATGTATGATTTATGATTTTGTGGAACACATAATAATGGTAACATTATGATATGGGTGGGACCTATATCTCCCTCCAATGCATTGGGTAAAGATTTTATATCCCATGAGATAGACATGGCTAGAACGGTAGGTTATACCGGTTCAGTTAAACAGGACTGAAACGAGGGTGACTCGGTTCAGAAAGGGACTTTGTCCACTAAGATAGTCTTGGCAATGAGTCTTGACTAACAAGAAATGATTCTCTATGATTATGTGTGAATGCCACAAAGTTTCATGTTTTATGTTATGATTATTGTGATTACATTTCACTACCATGATTTATCCAATGTTATGAAATTATGATCTCTTTTGCAGGATAATATTTCCAAAAGTTATGTGCTTGTGTATACGATGTGATTGATATTTCTATTGTTTACCCTTAATGAGTATTTGAGCTCACCCTTTTGTATGTTTTCTTTCCCCAGGTTAGGAAGAGGGTTATTAAGTAGGATATTCCAAAAAGGGACTCTAGATATGATGAAATAAGTGGGAGGAAAAGTTGATGCTTTATGAACCAGTTGTTTATGTTTACCAGTTTCTAAAGACACTATACCTATACGGTACTTTCGTGGTTTTGTTATATGTTGTAATAAGTATGCTTCAATTTTAAAGTACTGACAATGTATGTAAAGTATGGGTTGTTATAGAAATAGTCATATGGGCAGTGTGAGTCCCTACACTTTGAAGGTGGGAGGGAAACAATCCTCTTCCTGAACCAGTGATGACATAGTCTAACTTGAAGCTTCCTTGAAGGTTCTTTATACTACCACTGATGAAAGTCTTATTCCTTCTTGATAAGGTAGGTTTTACTCTGGATCCTATTTAGTGCTCCTCACTTGGTAATTTTCAAATCATTAGGAAAGAAACTCTCCCTTATTATTCTCTATTCTTCCATAGTGAAAAACCATCTGCACTACTTCTTCTTTCTTCTTCTTTGGTGTAACAACCAACTACACTAGAACCTATTATTCTTTAGTGAAATAAATTAATTCACTAAAAATACTTCCTTTTATTAGGTATAATCACAAACACCTTTGTGATTTTTCAATAAATGATGATCAACTTACTTGGCATCATATGAATCAATTCTCCATTATTCTTTTTCATATATGCATGAGATCATGCATGTGGCTTTTAGTTGAACTATTCTCTTACACTTCTTCTCTCTTGTATTTAAACCCTAATGGGTAAACATTTTCACACACACAAATGAATAATTTCCTTATCCTTCCCTTCTTTCCATGAAAACAAATCTGAGTGGTGAAAACCCCTTGGAACACACACACACTCCCTTGAGTTCCTTTAAAGAATGCACAAGAGTACATTCATATATTTACTTTACATCTCTATGAAATTCCTATATTCACAAAAAATGACATCTATACATAGTATATTATATTTGTGAAAATAGAAGGGTGTTATTACCTTTTCTCCATGAAACCGAGAGGCTCACAAGTCTTTGTCTTAGTGTAGGAGGTGCAGAAGTGCATCCTCACAGAGCACATGTATTCCATGCAAAGGATGTGCGGTGCTTTGAGATGTGAAGTGGGAGTTTAATACCCAAGCACTACCTTGCAGATCTATGATGATCTTCACAAACCAAAATGTTTTTCTGTATCTTAGTTCATCTAAAAGGCATGGGAGACGTGGTGCACTGTCCCTTTTATTTGCAGATCATGGTTCTTCGTGAAGAACACTTTTGAGTGTAATGAACTTGTTGAAAGACTATTGTAACCTCTCTTAATAGAGCCAGAAATATTGCATATATTTTCTTACCTTTTGTGAAGCAAAACCTCTAGGAGGTGATTTGATTTTCTAAATGAGAGATATTAGGAATATAGGAGAAACATCTTCTTCTCAAATTAGTGCAACATATATTATAGGTGAGGAATATGTCTTTTCCGCATTAAGATCTCACATTATAAGTTATTCAAATATTTTTTGAATAACTAAGATATTCAGGTCTTTAAAAATTTCAAACCCATTTATGCGATACACCACATATCTCTATGTGTTTCCTCTTCACACGAGATATTCAATTAAAGTGAGAAAATCTCATTCATGAGATAAATATCACTTACAAATCTCCTTAAAAAATAGGCTCAGATTATACTTTAATCTCAGACGAAAGATAAGGCCTCACAACTCTATTTGCTTCAGCCTTCTTTAAGATATCCACATGCATGCAAGATATAGATTTCATGAATGGTATTGGTTCAATCACAAGACAGTCCTCAATGGATATGGATCTACCATGGAGATCTGTCTTGTTCTCTGGTGAGAGACAATGATGGTGTTTTGTAGCGGCTGGAGGAAGAAAACGACCGCACATGCCTATACAGATACCGTACGAGATCGATAGTCCTGGTTTAGACATTCAAGTTGTTGGATAGATGTAATGTGGTATTTATATCGCATACGATAATTAGATGGATGGGCAAGATTCCCTCCACATTTTTTAAAAATGATTAACAGTACCCACATGTTCTTGTTCTGCATAGAAACTGAGACACGGATGATGTGTGGTTGAAGAAAATAATTGTTATGTGAGATATATTCAACTTATTTTTTCATGATTTGAAAGATATAAAATATATTTAATTTACATAAAATAGTAAATATATTATAAATTCATGGGATATTATATTCCCTTACATGCTTGGTGTTGCCTGTCATACACACTATTCAATACAATGTAATTAATTTACATATCTAGGGTGTTAAATTCTCCCCACATTATTTAATTACATCCTCACAACTTAAACATTATCTTGGTAATAGATTTTTTGATTTTTCTTATGATTAAATCCCACATTGTGAGAAGGTTTTGTAAAAAATCCTTTAGAAAAGAGGGATTTTAATGTACAAAGGTCCCATGAAATAACATATAATTAGGTCTCTAAGTATAATAACATTAGTGGAAGGTAGAGATACATACTTAGAAGAAAATAATAAATATTTATAGGGAGCGATTGAGTTCATCAATCAAAAACAAGTTAATGATCAATATATCGTTGAGGGCCTCAAACCCACAAATCTTCCATGATTTAGAAGACCATCAGTTCAAAAAAAATTTAGGTATTAGGACAACATTATTATTTTTTATTTTAATAGTGTTGAGTAATTATTTTATTGCCTAAGAATATAAGGAAATAAATGTACATAACATGTTTATGTAAAAAAAATTTTCATCATTTTGTTGTGATTTGATAAATTTCTAATTCATCTATTACATTATGAAATGGGTATCCAAAAATAAATTTGATCCCTAAAGAACTAAATTACACATTTAAAAGCTTAAAATACTAATAAAAGTGTGTCAAGTATAACTATTTCTCTCTAACTATTTTCCAAATCCAATATGGTTAATACATTAATATATTAACCTAAAAAGCAACACTACTAGTTCATCATTAATATTTTTTCATAAATTTTTTTAAATAAAAAAAATGAAATGTTGACCAGGTGAGTGCACAGGTTAGTGGTTGGCATGGGTCCCTTACCCTACTCTGGTCATGGGTTCCAGACCTGTGGCCTTACTGGAGTTGATTGTTTGTCACAAGGAATACTATTTTTCCTTTTCTAAACCCATATTAATATAATTTGTAATATAAATATGATGTAAATACATTAAATTTAATCATTAAATAGACTATAGTTTTCAACACAACCCTAATACATAAATACTTCAACTATTTATTTCCATATTCATCCTTCCTTAGTATAAGGTTTATTCATAATATCATTTATTGAATTTCTAAATCATGACACATTATCTTTAATCTAAAAAAACATTGGTTTAATAAATATTATTCGTTGTCCTTATCTTTTTGAATCCTTCATAATGGTTTTTAATAAAAATGTGAATTATCCTAAGCATATCCCAAAGGATTGTAAAACATGGTGCGTAGTACGGCCCATTTTTGTGTACCAGGTTATGCAGACTCAGGACCAAAACACCTTTTCAGATTTTCTACTCCTATGTACATCTATTCCTGAACCATGTCTACTTATAGTATCCAAACAAGGATGGGTTTCTTTGAATATCCACATAATCTATACCACACAAAAACTGTAAGATGTTCTTCTATACCTATCCTCAAAGTTTAACTCAATGTTATGTTTTCTAATCTATCTTTCTCATAAATCTAGTTCCCAAGTTTTCTACTAAACATCCTTTGACACCAACTATAGCGATCATATCCCATAAATCACAAAGAATATGTATACTATCAATTACATTGGAATTATTACAATGAATCAAATCACGAAGGGCCTAAGAGTTTAGTCATCTTGGTAAACCATATACATTTAAGGGTCATATATTACCAATTAATACACTACTTAAAACATAAATTTTTTTCTTAACAACTTCAAGGATAACATTATTCCATCTAGTATATCCCTACATATCATTCATAGTACTATTCTCAGCTTCCTAGAGATAGGAAACAAAATAAGGGATAACTAAAATTCTCATAAAGGTTAAATTATAGAAGAATAAATAATGTATCAATAAGATTAATAATAATGTAATGCTAAATAATAGAACACACATACCATTGAATTAGAAAACTAATAATGAAGTGCATAAAAATATGTAAACTTAATAACTGGATACACATTCCATTCATATAACTAGATAAAGGGAAAAAATGGAAAGGTATGAAACTGAAACATGTTCCATTTAACCAATGAAGTGAAGATGAAATGTATCCATATATATGTTAATGAAAAGTCTCATAGATGGATAACAACTGAAACAAAATGGTGGAAATTATAAATTTTTGGATATCATGTCTAAGGAATAGGAAAACCTATATCGTCAAGACATTTCACAAGAAGGTTTAAAACTATGGTTAGAAACCCCTTTAATTTTCACAATATATTTGTCTCAGGAGAACCTATCGATGAATCAAGGGGAAATATAATTTATGTCTCCCACTCTTCATTACTATTTAAAATCACTCCTCATATAGAATAATCAAAATAAATAATATTCCCTATCAAATATTTCTATTGAAAAAAGAATACAAATTTATCAAAATTTCCCCAGCCTATAAAATAACTATCAAAGTAACCTCCATATATAAAAATGATATACAGTTTATACAAAGAATGTATCAATGATAAATTAAATGAATAAATAATTTAAATTAAATGTCTAATGGTCATAAAAATTTAAGTATTTCAAGGTGATTAAAAAGGAGTCAAGGAAGTTAATGTGGATACTATCATTGGCCAAATCAGTTGTAAACCATCCATAAGAATAATAAAGATGGTATCAATACAAAATATCCCAAGTGGGGTAAAAAAAATTTTGTTGTCATTGATGAATATAAATACTATAAAAATATCATTCAAATTTTTTTTGAGGAAAATTCCCTTTTGTTTTGAAATACATTTTGAAAAACCTTTTCTTTGAAAATCACTTTTGAAAACCTTTTATTTTAAAAGTAACCTTTTAAACATGAAACATAAGATTTTATGAAATGACGATGGGTAAATACGTACATGGCATACGAGGTAAAAATGACATTCCATTTTCACTGTAAAAAGGATAGAAAAGTGACTTGTTCAAAAAGATTCAAGAAGATTCCTTTGAAAACATGGGTAATAGAAAAAAGGGTAAACATGAATTTATTAAATCCTTTTATAAAGGATAAAAATATTTTTTAAAACATTTAAATAAAACTTGTTTTTGATTGGAAAAAATATTCTCTGACTAAAGATATAAATGAGTCGGGGATTTATTAAAAATATTTTCTAAAAACTTTTGAGTACCAAAGAGTAGAAAAAATGCTACTAATACTTGAAAATGGTCATGAATAACCACATGAGAATAAAATAAAAGGGTTTATTATACAATGATCAAATAATTTTCTCTTATAGAAAATCAAGTGTAAAAAATCTGAAAAAATGAAATTGTAAAGTAGTCCCTTGAGAAGGTTATAATGATGAAGTGAGAATCGATGAATAAGTATATTATGTGTATCGACTATACATCCCATAATGAAGTAGAAATAAATCAATATACAGTCAAAGCATTATAAACATAATCATATAATAGTGATGATAATGAGTTTGTAGTAACCCAATTAAAAGAAATTGGGTTATGGAATTAATTTCCACTTGGAAACCTTTAACTCAAATCCCATTAGATGAAATAATTTAAATTAAAATTCAAAATATCACGAGGAATGAATAAATAATGATATTATATGAAAAAGTGGTAGTATGTAAACCATATATAATAATTTATTTTTATCATAATAAGGTTATTGTTTTAAGATAAATTTAATAATCACAAAAGGAATTGATATTGAAAATATAATCATTAAAAATGTACTTTAAGATAATAATATTTAAACATTTCAAAGGGCCCCATACCACTTTAAAAAACATAATTCATAATATAAATACGGAAATAACATTAAATTAAACTTATAATATCATTATAATAAAGATATTCATGATATAACACTTAAAGGATAGTATATACACCATATAAAAGAAACTAGGTGCATAACATCAAATAATTTTTAATGGAATGTAAATTGAGAAGAAATTACTTACCTTGCATTTAATTTTTGGTTGAACACAATTTAAATTCATTTATAATTGTTTTAAACATGTAACTAACTAATACAAGAACAATACTCATATTTATAATATCATATATTATCTTCTTATAATATCTTATTACCTGTTTGTCAATAGTCTTTGTTGTTTTTCACTATTTATGGGGTTAATTGCCTAGTTTTTCTAGTATGTTTTGACTTGTTACTTGTTGTTTCTACAATGGTTTCATCACCTATATAATACATAACATGATTTAAATATCATATATATTAAATATATATGTATTGAGAATAGTATATAATATTTTGAGATAATAAATGAAGTCGTACATATGCATGTATGCTACATTCATTTATTTATCATATTAATACAATGAAATAACATGATATATATGTATATTATAATTATATTATCATATATATATCTTATATATTACATAAGTTTATTAAATCCACCCTTTTTATGTTCCATGTATAGTGTGGACGAATCACATCGCTTTGAGGAGGAGCTAGTCCGCACATCCACAAACGACGTTTTTGTATTTACACAGAATGAACATTTTATGGGAATATGTTATAAAAAATTAAAATTTTAATAAATACATTATAAATATTATAGATAACATATATAAATAACTTTTCCATCATAATTCCAAAAAATTAAAGGTGGTAAAAGAAAAAAAACAACTTCACTTCGTGAGGTGGTAATTCACCGTACACATAAATGATAAGTTTATTACTTGTTAGATGGAAGTTTGTAAAATTTTAGGTCAAACCATAAACATAAAAAATATCATTATATTGATTATAATGATTTTTTATATAATAATGTGATAATTAGAGTTGAGGTGGTGAATAAAGGGAATAAAACTAAAGATCTTGAGGAAAGATATTACTACTTCTTTGGGTAAGTCATCATTGTTTTCACCAAAGGGATTCCATGGATGGATTTATGCATTGGGGGGGGGGGGATTATAGGATTAGGATATGTATTTTTAGTAGATATTTTATCTGATATTGGTTAATACATTGTGTATTGAGAGTAGTGAGTTAGTGGTAGGAGAGGGGGCCTTTTATAGTGGAGGAGGAGTGACACTCTTATAACTTTTGGAAAAGGGAATTTCAAACATGTTTTCCCATTGAAATTGGATCCAATAATGGTAACAATTACATAAAAGTGTGTATTGTCTGGAACTATGACCATAAAATCTCTTTTTACAGGTTTCTAGGTCATTTTGGTCCTTAAGTTTAAGGTTTGGTGCCCTGTTAATCTTAATTTCACTATAAAAGTTGTAATAAATTTTAATTTATTTCATTAATATTTTTGGTAAAAAATAAATTGGTATTATTAGAAATTTTAAATTATTAATATTATTAAAAATATGGAATCAATTTTTCTAAATTCCAATCATAAAAGTGTTAGAAATTAATTTAAATTTAATCCTGTAGATGGGACGACAATGTATGTTTTCAAAGTAAAAACGTCCAAATGTTTGCTAAATTTTTATATTCAATTTCAAAGTTAAATTTATTAAAATTACCTAAATTGGACTAATTGATAAAAAATCATCTAATTAAACTTTTGAAACAATTTAAAATATAATTTAATCTTATAAGAAAATTAGATGAAAAAACATTTTTGAATTAAAATTCAATATTTGTCATTATTCATTAAAAAAATTAAGCTTCATAGAAAAATAAAAAAATACAACCTAACATAATTTTTATGTTTTTATTTAAAAAATTAAGTTTATTCAAACATATAATATTTATAAATGGCCTTAAAAATGGATTTATAATATGTTATCCATTAAAAGGCTGTAAAAGTGCCTGAATAATAATATAGCATATTATGGGTATAATTGGGTTTGTTCTTATCTTATTTCAATTGAATATATTAGATGAATATTATAAATATTTTATTGAATATATAATATAAATTTTAAATTAATATCAATCACTAATTGGAAATAATTAAATTTGTTAGGATAAAAAACTTTGTGATCATAAAAACAGTTTTCTATAAAAACCCTTCCAATATATTATATTGGTTCTTATAAAAATTTTTAATTAATTTGAAACTAATTAATTCATTTCATATTTGTGTAAACCATATATTTTCATAATTTTTTGAAACCTATTCATAAATTCAAAATCAATTTCTAGGCTATATCTTATTATATTGAAGAATAATATTTTTAATAATATATTATTGTTTTGTAAATATCGGTGTTGCATGTAATGCATAACATTGAAGAAACTTGTTTTCTCATTCAACGTATAGTAACTCAGCGTCACATGCATTAAAATCTATAAAATATATTGAATTTATTTAAATTATTAAATATATTAAAAATTCCCAGGATATTATATTCCCTTACATGGTTTGTGTTGCATCTCATACACGATATCGAATACAATGTTCTTAGTTAACATTTTCAGGGCATTATATTATGATCTTTGAAATTATATACAAGTATCCATGTAACGTTTAATAAATGATTTGAAACATTTTTGTAGTGTGGGTGTGTTAACATATGATGCATGTTCAAATGACATATTTCAAATTCATGATGTGCTTATGTGAAAAATAAATGATTTTAATAATTATGAAATGATGTCAGATGGAGAATAAAGGGAAAACTATCATGTCCAATTTTTAGGAAGAATACATGATCCATAATACTAATATCTTGTGGTAGTTTTAGTTTTATGGGATATTTATGATTATTTCTTCTAGATCGTCTATATAGAAATAATCATCGAAGGTATGAAAATATCTTGGAGTCTGATAGTACACCTCAATGTATATCTAAAATTTATGTTCTTAATGAATTTTAGAATGTTAGTTTTTAACATGGGAAGGGTCAGATGAAATCTTGTAATTGGAAGAATTTATCATCTAAAAACAGTTATAATTGGAATAAGAAAATTATCTTCTTGTATTTCCTTATTATTTAACCAATTTATTACATCATTTATTAGATTTAATTCACATTGAACAAAATATATGTAAAATTTTGATTTATATTCTCATAAATATCAAGGAAAGACAAAATACGATTGATGATATTAGTGGGACTTGAGGGATTATGGAATTAGACCAAAATCTCATCATGTGTGTATCAATGAAGATAAATGGAATGTTATGTGTGATTCTAATGTGATGGAACATGTAGAAAAAAATAATTTTTTGAAGTACTAGAGACTATTAATATTTGTGATGGGTATTTAAGAAACATATCAAAAAGGGTCAATAGAAGAGAGTGAAAGATAAAATATTTGAAGAAACATGACTATCACATCCTTTTCATGAGTTTATTCCAATTTTATTCATTCATTTTCTATCTAATAATAGAATGGTTTCTATTTTTTGGTTGTGAAATTTTTATAAAGATCATTGTGCTAAGTAGTTTTTAATACTTTCTTCAGAAAAATATTGGAAGATGCACCATTATTTTGGTATGATTTAGAGAAAATATTTCCTCAATTATTTTTCACATGCACATTGAATGTAATTATTCATCTTATAATCAAGATAATTCTTGGAGGACCTATTTATTTTCATTGGATGTATCGAACTCAAATAAATATGTACAAATTGAAGTCTTATGTCAGAAACAGAAATCATCATGAAGGTTCTATAAAGAAAGTTTACTTGGATCAGGAATGTATGGATTTTAGTTCAATGTATTTTTATTTTGTGACTACAAGATGGAATAGACCAGTGGAAAATAAGGAAGAATAATATATTCAAATTGAACCTAGTTTTCCATCACTTACCTAGACAATGGTAATTATTGGGTAAATACATTGACCACATTAATCCTTGAAGAGCGAGAGATGGAACATCATATAGTTTTTTAAAAATGTGATTTGTTTGATGATTAAATAAAGTATGTAAGTTGAAAATGTATATATTATCTCATATCATGTAATTGTACATATCTATTAAAATATTTATATTTTTTTGTTAGGTAA
The DNA here is from genome assembly GCA_963277665.1 of Viscum album. Classification (NCBI taxonomy): domain Eukaryota; kingdom Viridiplantae; phylum Streptophyta; class Magnoliopsida; order Santalales; family Viscaceae; genus Viscum; species Viscum album. Next base: position 819,074,178 of record OY728162.1, read on the forward strand.
CATAAAAAAATTATAAATATAAATAATTTTTCCTTATCTTTGAGAAGATGAGAGACATATAATAGAAAACATTTTTATACATGGTTGAAAATGAAGGTAGAAGTATTACTATAATAAATTAATAAAATAAATATTTAATTAATTTTAATATTCATTTATATTTAAGGTATTGAGTTTTCCTATGGACTCTATCTTTAGGGAAATGAGATAATTGAATTTTTGTACTAATTCTATGATTCATGAATGAAAATATATTCTAATCAATAAGTACATATTTATTATCACTGAATGAGAAATTAACATGAAAATAAATCATGGTCAATTTTCACCTATCTACTATTAAAAGGTTTTATTCTCTTATAATTTGTATAGAAGAACTCGAGTCGAATCTTCGACGGTTGTATAAATCATAGAGTCGATTGTTTCTAATTTTAATTTCTAATGGGTTTTTTTGAAGATTATAACTAAATTTATTTATGGATGATTTTTTATTTAAAAATTTGATAAATATTGGGGTTAGTTCATTAGGGGTGATTTAAACTTATGATATCCTTGTTCTTCTATTTATATTGCATTAAATTAACACCGACTTCAAATGTTTATTTTGATAAGAATTCATAGGTGTTGAGGATTTAATCCAAGACATAACTTAACTAGGGTTCTAAAATTATTAAATAATGGTTGATGGTAGTGTAATTATGGTTCAAATAATAAATGGAATCCCTATTTTAAACAAAACAGGTCATTAATTTATGACATTTTATGTTTAACATACACAATGTTAACCTAAAGAACATTCATCGAGAAATATATCTTAATCACTTAACATCCCAAAATTATGAATCACCCCAATGGATGATTTACTTATAAATTGAGATATTTAGTAATATATTTTAATATGTTTAGGGTATTGAGTTAAAATAAAATGAAAATAATGGGATAAGAAAAGAGTAGTACTTAGAACACACACACGGACGATGAAGAGAATTAAAACGATATACTTTTGATTGAATAAGAAATAAAAAGGGATTTATTTTCAACTTGATTGAAAACAATTTAAGAGAATTAATATTAAAAAACATAGGTTGGATGGTAATAACATATAATGAGAAAGAAACATGAATTAAAACATAATTACAACACAAACACTTACGATATTACAATCAAAGAAGAATGAAAAGGTAAATAAAAAAGAATGGATGAATGGTTTCTCAAGTATAAACGTGAGTATATAAGATCCTCCCAATTTTGGGAAGATCCTTGGTAATGTCTAACCTATCCTTCATTGGTATGAAATTCCAACCCTTCCAAGGAGAATAGGGGGATCTATTTATAACCCAAGGTGGTGGGGTGTTTGCATTCAAATATTCACCTCATGTTAGATTGAAAATTTTATAATTCAAATATCCAAATTTGGATAAGTATTATTCTTACAAGATATATATATATATATTTTGAAATTACACCCTAAAAATTCTATGTTTATTGGACTTTTTAGCCAATGTTATGATAATTTTACAAAATAGTGTGCATCTATCAATTTTTCTCAACACTTTTTTGAAGGCCAAAATGTCAATGGGTTTTGGAAAAGGAAGATTCCCTCAAATAAGTTCCATTTCTTCTAAGTCCTCGGCCTCTTATATCATTGATTTCACACTAAAAAATATTACCTCAATTTGATCTCTATATCGGTAGAAAAGTCAAGGATTATGTTCTACTTTAAAATCCCAGACAAAATGGTGGGATGGGATTTCGTGGATCAATTGGATCCATTAGTATTTAATTGGGTTTTTAAAATTTTATCCATGATTAATTTGGACAATATTGAACATATTATGGAGTTCCATAAAATTTTATCATTATGGCTGGTCTAGTTTTCTTAAAAGATTTATTGGGTAATCTTGTTTGGTTTAGATGACCCCTTAAATTACCTAATTAGAAAACGATTTGTTCTAATGATATATTATAATTTTCATATGGAACACTAAAATATAATAATCATAAAATTTGGATTAATATGTTGAAATATATTATCAAAACATTAAACTATAGTTTAATTAAATGTTCTAAAACAATTATATTCTTATTTGTTTTTGATCAAAACATAAAAATTGATTGGAAATTAATCGTTTTTAAGTAATAATTATATAATGGGAGTAATGAAGATTCATGAATTAATATGTAATATCAACCCCCCATAATTTTTATTGTTTATATATTCATGTACATCAAATAGAAACACAATTAAATCATTTTTACTCACCAAAATATATTAAAATTTTGTTTTCACCAATCAGGGGGTCTATATTAGTTTCCTCATCCATAAATAATTCGATAAAATTTTATTTTTATAGAAATAATATTCATAAAACAATACATTTTTCGTGCTCAAAATTGAAAATGTAAAATTTTGGCACACATAACATACTCCTCTCAAGATGATAAAAATTTATTTCTGGAGGTTCACTCATTCACCAAAAATAAGTGAAAATCATATAGTTTTAAAGAGATCATAGATTACATTCCCTATCATAATGTGCATGAGAATGAAGATGTATATTATAGAGGTTTTTTAGTGGCTATGTGATGGAAGGAATATAGTTTGAAAAAGAGTGGAAAAGAGGGGTAAAACACCAACATGGGTAAAACTATGCACATTTTTTTTGAAATGAAACATGGAAGGAAATGTAAACACATATTTAAAAGGGAATCATTGTTTGCAGAAAGACAAATAAGAGAAGGAAAATTTGAAGGAGATTAAAAGATGAAATATTTACAAAACACAAAAATTATCCCAATGACATAATTGTTCTTTTTTTATTTTCAATTAAATGAAATTTTAACTTGAAATAGATCTCACACTCATCTCCCAAACCATGTTTTATCTCCTCACGACACTAATTTTAATAGTTATAACAAGATAAAAGGTGGAGGAAGCATGATTTTTTACCAGCCCAAGACACAAACCATTATTTTTTTTAAAATTTTTTATTAAATTTTTTTTAAAACATTCAGTAAAATCTATACAAGATTTCATAAACATATACACACTCCCAAAACTCACAGAATAAAAAGTTTTCTCCAACAATAAAATGGATGATTTCCTCCAATCATATGTTAACGTGCTAAAAATCAATAAAAGGATACCCAAAATGAAATCCATTCCCCCCAAACATAAATTTCAATAAATTATGAAATGAATATACATGTTTATGTTCAGTGGGATATGGTATTTTTATTGTAATGTGGCTATAAAAAAATGATTTCATAGGCATGAAGGGGATTTCAAAAGGATGATCAATATAAGGGTGACTAGAGGCTATTTTGATATTCTAATTCTAATGTGGTTAGAAAAATGAATCTATCATATTATTATACCCTAAAGTAGGATATTCCTCTTGAAGGTCTAAAAAGTTAAGACTTTCAATTAGATGTGAAAAATATAAAAAATTATTAAATGTTTATAGGTAACCTTGGAATAAAAAATAATTTTATTCCTCTCAGTTGGGGAAGAAATATTTTCCAAATCAAAAATTGAGAATTCAAAATTTATTGTTCTTGACACGAAGTTATTTATCTAAATTTATGATAAAAATATAATTTCTTTTGAGGTGAAAAAATATCTTATGACTCCTCCAAATGGTTGGAAAAAATTTCAAAAGTGGATGGTGAGAAATTATGAATATTTTTTATATTTTTTTCTTTTTTTTCTTTTTTTTAGTTTTTTATAAAGATACAACCACATAAAATAAATAGATTAAATGAAAATTTTGATGAGGAAAGTGGTTAAAAAATATGAGAATGAATCAGTAAGAAGGGGGGGAGAGAGAGAGAGAGAAGTTAAAGGGAAAGTGGTTCCCATAGTTTGTATTTGGTGGGTCACAATCTCCATTATGTGGTTAGTCTAATATAGTGATTAGGGTTTAGGTGGATCCCAAGATGTGTGTCCTCTCCTGGTGATTCATTAACAGATGTCCATTAATCATTAATGTCATTTTAGAAGAGAGGTATTTTACTTTCACTACACCAAAAGGGTAAACATTAGTAATAATAAATGGACCTTCCCAATGAAAATTAAGCTTACCTATGTGAAGCTAAAATAGAGAATTAAAGATCATTGCCTTTTCACCATCATGAAATACCTTTCACATGATGTGTTTTTCATGATGTGCCTTACCCTTTTCATTGGAGATATTTTAATTCTCATAAGAATCTATTAGAAGATCCTCTTGTTCATTGAACTTGAACAATCTCTCTTCACCAGATTTGTTTACATTAAAAATTACATGTTTTGAAAGGCCAAAATGACTTATATTGGATTTCAACTAGTAAATGACATGCTTTACTGAAAACCAACCTATATGGAGACATCCCAATGGGTGTTTTATAGGTTGTTTGATAACCTAAATCTATTCACAATGTATTTGAGACATATATTTTCTAGTTTTCTTTACAACTCTCTCAATCACTATTTTCAATTATCTATTAGAAATTTCATCCATTCCATTTGTTTGGGTGTGATATGTAGTTGATGTTATATGTACAACCCCATTATTTTTTATATGATATTTCGTGGTGTGATTACATAAATGAGTCTATAATTCTCTTATAAAAGCATGTGGTGTTCCAAAAAAGTGGACTATATGTGTTATTAGGAACTTACTAATAGTATGTGAATCATTATATCTAATGGGTTTAGCCTCGACCCACCTAAAAACATAATTGACTGCAAGAAGAATATATGAGAATCCACTATATGGGGAAAATAGTCCCATGAAATTTATTCCCCAAACAAATAAGATCTCACAAAAAATTAAATTCTCTTTGGAAATTTAGTTTCATTTATAAATTTGTAAAACATTTTTTCAAGTGGGACGTTATTTACAGAACGAATTTGAGTCCATGATGAGTGAAGTCTACAATAATCCTATGTCAAGGACTTTACATGATTTCCTTTGTGGATGAAAGTGGCCACCACAATTAATTGAGTGAAATAATTATAAGATGAAGGAATGTTCATCTTCATCAACACATCTCTTAATTACCATGTTAGCCCCTGATTTTTCAAATTTTATTATCTTCCCAAAAATAGAAATTTTAATCACTTCTCAACTTCACTTTTTGTTATTTTGAAAAAAGTTGAAGAAAAACACTAGCAACTATGTAGTTTAAAATTTGGGAATACCATGGTAACATTGGAGTGATATATGATTGGTGTTTAGTTGGAAATTTAGGATCAATTATTTTAGAATGAGAATAATTATAAATTCTACTCATATGATCATCCACCGGGTTTTCATTCCAAGGTGTATCTTTAATCACAAGGTTAGACTCACGAAGCCTTAAAAACCATCTTATTATCCCTAGTTTGGAATTAATTTTCTTAAGTATGTAATTTAAAATAAAAAATGATTCATAAAGATGATGATTTTGGCTCCTAAGAGATAGTGAAAGAATTTATCCATGGAGAAAACCATAGCTAAATGTTTTTTAGGCACAATATAGTGAGATTGAGTTTCATCCAATGCTTATGAGGAATAATAGATTAAATGAGGAATATTTTCTCTTCTTTGTCCATGAACGGCCCCAACGGCCCTATCTAAAGAATCAAACATAAATTCTATGGGTAAGGACCAATATAGGGGTTGGATTAATGGGGAATATGTATGAACAATTATGATTTTAATTAAGGATCTATTACATGCCTCATCCAAATGGAATTTTACATCATTTTGGACTATCCTAGTGATTGGGAGGGAAATCCTACTAAAGTTATGGATGAATCACTGATTGAAGATTTCATAAAAAAGGAATGAATGAATGTGTCAAAATGATGTCGGTTCAAGAAATGATTGGATCACCACAATTTCTGCAAGACCAACTTGAATACCCTCTTATGAAATTATGTTCCCTAGAACAGTCCCATTAGTAACCATGAAGTGTCATTTTTTAAAATTAAGCACAAGGTTACATTTAAAACATTTTTGAAGGACTAGGGAGAATGAATTAAATAAGGATTCAAATGTCTCTCTATAAATGTTAAATTCATTTTTGAATACCTCAATGTAATGCTCAATGATGTCAGAAAATATACTCACCATACACCTCTAGAATGTTACAGGAGCATTGAAAAGGTCAAAAGTCATTCTCCTATATGAATATTTTTCACAGGGGAAAGTGAATGTAGTATTTTCTTGGTAATGAGGTGCAATTGGGATTTAGATATAGCTGGTGAATCCATCAAGAATGTAGTAGTGTTAGTTTCCAGCTAATAGTTCTAGAATTTTATCAAGGAAAGGAAGACTTTAGTGATCTGTTCATATTTAAGCATTCAATTTCCAATAATCAATGCACACATGAAATTTATTTTTCACTCGATTTGTGACCGCCTATCCATTTTCACATGTGACAATAGTTTTCCCACCCTTATTTAGTACCACTTGAATAAGACTAACCCATTATCTATTATAAATTAGGTAGATTATAACAGATTGAAGAATCGTGGTAATCTCTTCCCTAACTACGTCATGTATGAGTGGATTGTGTCTTCCATGTTGCTTTATATCTGATTTGGATGATTACTCATGATGGATTTGATGCACAGAACAAGTAGGTTTGATTCCTAGTATGTCATCTAGGTTCCAACCTTAGTCCGTTTTGTTTTCCTCTAACACCTAAACAAGTTTGGACTCCTCAGTTTTAATAAGTTTACTAGAGACAATTACTGAATAAGAGTGATCATGGAAAATGAATGCATATTTCAGGTGTGCACAAAGAGGTTTTAGATGAGTCTCGTATTTCATATCTGGGACAGAAAATATAGGAATGTAGGAAGTTCTTTTAGTTTGTTTTGATTAATTTTACTCAATAATGTCCATGGTGGAACAACAGAGATCTGAGTTGAGATGGGATTCAATAGAATTTTCATGATCCTTTTAGATTGACAGAGTCTAGGAATGAGTGGCAAAAATCAATATACCCATTTATGAATTGGTTAATCACGGTGAAAATATTACAAGATACTATATCATTAGAACATTATGAATAAGTAGAAATGGGGGTGAATCCACTCTCAAAAGTGTCATCAGAAGCATAGATTGAGAAGGCAGAGTGATCCTCATAAGGGTATCTCATGGCTTGAAAAATGTTGAAGTTGACTAGTTGGTCACCAAATTCCATGTTTAAGATTCCCAAATTGACATCAATCATAGTTATAGCTATAACTAGGTATATAATTCTTAGAATTTGTGTAGATCAAGAAGAGGTTATCTCACGTTCCATGTCAAGGACATAGAAATCAGCTGGGAAGATAATATCATTAACTCGGATAATGACACCCTCAATTATACCCTTAGGACTGGATGTGCTTTAATTGGATAATTGGATGACAACACTCATTTGGTGCAAGAACCTATTTCAAGTTAAGAGAAGATGGATTTGGGCATGAAATTTATATAGGCACTTAGGTTTATGAGTGAATCATCGTAGATGAATCTCCTTATTTAGAACAGAACAATAAATGTTCTTAGATCATTGATATTCAGGGGTATGGAATACTGGGTTGAAATATTCTCAATGGTCCTAAGTTTTCTCTTATGGATGAACAACTCCTTAAGAAAATTTGTATACAGAAGTATTTTTTATGGAATCTAGGAGGGGAATATTAAATTTAACACATCTAAACATGTAGAGCATTTCAGGATCAATTTCAAAGGACTTACTTAGATTAGCGATAGATTGAGGAAAATGAATTTTGTTTCTTAAAGGAATGGAATAAGGTGAGGGATTTTATTCAGGTTATTTTTCTAGAATTTTTAATTTTAATTTTCAAGATAAACATTAAAAGGTTCATTTTAGGATCCATCATGAGGTATGAAAATTTGTTTTCCTGATCAAAGTTAAATTTAACTATCATTACCCCAAAAGTTGGGAAATGATTGAGACTGGAGTTGGGAAGAATTGTTTTTATTTTGTTAGATCATGTGGGATGTAAGTTGACCAATTTGGGTTTCATTTTTTTGAGGCTCTAATGGGTGAAGGGGGAAAGTTCTTATACAATTCTTTCCTATTATTTATTTAAAGAAGATGAATGTATGGTATTGGGATTACCTTGATTTTGGTTCTTGGTAAAGTGATTATATTAGGTTGGGAATTCGGAAGGTTCATTAGGATAGTGGAATCTTGGAGGAAAAAGAGGAGGATTGATCATTTGAGGTTGAGGAACAAAAGGATAAAGTTGTTGGAAGTTACCAACACCTTGACCATATTAGAATTGGTTTAGATTTTGAGGTAGGAACTAAGGGGGATGGAATTGGGATAACCAAACCTGAAGACTAGTTTAAAATTAGAAGATAAGGGCTCAGAGTGGAGTTAATTGAAGTTACCAATGAACTGACATGATTTTTGAGGGATGTTGGTCCTATGAGCATATGCTGTAATTATCTCCATTGGTCTAGATGAATCAGGTATATCCTCTTGAAGTTGTAGACATGTATTAGTTATATGAGTTGGTGAGATATATATTCCACAATTCTTAACAGGTATATGTAATAGATGATTTGATTTGTTCATTAGAAACACCATGAGGGATGTTGGTCCTATGAGCATATGCTGTAATGATCGATGATTGATTTGTTCATTAGAAACACCTTGAGGATTCATGGTAGATCACACCACTTGGAACTATTTGATATGAGGATGTGGATCCTCACTGGCTAGACCATGGAAATGAGGTATAAGATGAATCAATCCTGATTTGAGTTCAAAATCAGCCTCAATATTTGGATATTTAATAACAAGGGTTTGGTAATTAATATCAAGGTAAATAAGTTATTTTAAGGATTCTTCCCTATGAATAAAAATATCTATAATAACCAGATGAAAAATGAATTCGTCTGGATTAATTTGATTATCTCTAATATTCCTCTTAAGTTGGAAAAGTGTTCTATTTATTTCTAGGTCAAACAAATATGATGGATTTTTAGAAGGCTATGGGTAATTTAGAGAAAGTTGTAAAGGATGAGGAAGGTAATTTTTTGGTTGTTTTTCTATTTATGATTTTTATGATAAAGTGGTTTTTTGTTTGTTTTTTTTATATTTTTATGGTTTATTTTATTTTAATGATTATTTTTTGTTTTTTAAGAAAATAATAAACTAATAACTACTAGTTGCACCATCCCCAGAAATGGTTCCATTTGAATCATGGCTGATTGTTTATTATTGACCATTCAAAGGTACAATTCTCTACTAAGGTGTATAGAGGCACTCAATTCGAATTCTCATTGATGGTACATATCATAGAGTCAATTGTTTCCAATTTATCGTTTTGATAGGGGGGGGGGTTATTTTGAGAGATTAATTAAATTGATAGATGGATGTTGTTTTATTTATCAATTTCATAAATATTTGGGTGAGTTTATTATTGGGGATTTAAGATTATGATATCCTTGAGCTTTGATTTATATTTCATGAAATTAACACCACCTTCACAAGTTTATTTTGATAAAAATTCCAAGGTGTTTAGGTTTTAATCCAAGACTTTAAATAATAAGGTCTAGAATCTCAATCAATAATTGTTTATGGTAGTGTATTTTTGGTATTAATAATCTATTGAATCCAAAAATTAAACAAAAATTTTCATAAATTCACAACATTTAAAGTTTAACAAACACAATGTCAACCTAAAGAATATTCATTGATCAAAATCTATCAATAACCTAACATAAAAAAATTATTACTCACCCAAATATATGATTTATTAATACACTGAGACAGTTAGTAATCTGGTTTAATATTTTTATAGCTAATATTTAAAAGAAAATGAATATAATGGGATGAGAAAAGAGTAGTGCATCAAATAAACACATGAAAAATGAGGATAATTAAAAAAAGAATTTTGATTGAATGAGAAAGAAAATGAAAGTAGTGATTTTGAACTTGATTTATAAAATTTTAAGGAAATTATTATAAAAAATAGTGGGTGGATGATAATACGATATAATGATAAAGAAACATGAATTAAAACAGAGTTACAACAAAACACTTATGAGATTACAAGCGAAGAAAAATGAAAAAGTAAATCAAAAGAATAATAGAGGAATGGTATCTCCAGTAAAAACCTAAGTATGGAATACCCACCCAATCATTTATAAATTCCATGGTCATTCCAACGTATCCTCCTTTTCACTAAAATTTGAACCCCTTGCAAGGAGAAGAGGAGGTTGTTTTTATTTCCCAAAGGTGGTGGGTTGTTTGCATTCCAAATCTGTCCCTCAAGTGAAGTTCCTAGTAAGGACAAAAGTATCACTGAGAGGTGGAGGGGTGGAATCACTGATATATTTTTCATTTTCATGTTTACTTCTTTTTGAAACAACCTTTTCCTCCTATTAAAGAGTTTTTACCTTCTAAACACACACAACCACATGAACACAAGATTTACAAGGTTCACTACTCAACAAGAGTAGCTATGTCCTTGGTATAGTACAGAAACAATCCAATACCACACAATACACTAGAAAACAATCCTTTCATATTGAATAAAATGAGTAGGATATACCCTTACACTCTTGGAGCACTTGGAAAACAATCTGAAATCATGTGTGCACCCTCTTAGAACCAATAAGGGAAAAAATGTTTTAGTGATTCTTCAAAATTAAATAAGTGTATTCTCTGATGTACAACTCTTCACTTTCCTACCCTGAAGTTGGTAAGAACTCCCATGTGAACAACTGATTACATGTGAATACCAAAAAAATTTATGTAGCCTTTGGGATATCTTGCACGCAATTCAAATGTATTGCATGAAAAAAATCCACTTTTGCCAGAAAAAACCTATTTCGTGCAACTTCGTATTTTGCACAACTTTTCACTTTTTCACGCAACTTCAATTTTCCAAAAAAACCTATTTATTCTAGTGAAACGTAATTAGCATATAATTTTACAAACTTTATAGATCAGGATTTCCCTAAGCATCAATCCCTTAACAAATGAGAGGGGGTCACCTCGTACTTATAGGCATTTTTGACCTTTCCTAAAAAACACTAATCTCCGCGTAAAACCCTCTTCATGAGCATAAAAATTCTTTCATGCAACATCATATTTTGTGCATTGTCTTGATTTTTTTTCACACATAATGGATTTTCAATTTTTCTTCGTTCTAACATCAAAACACCACTTTCACACAAAAGTTGAAACTACGTTCCATATTGCACGAAAAACCAATCTTTTGCGCAGCCTCGTTCTTTCGCGCACTCTACCCAATTTTTTGTGCACTCTATGACTTTGTCATTTTTCATTGTTCTGACCTCAAATCATGCCTTGCATGCAAAATTATAATCCATCATCAAAATTTAATGCAATATCCATTACCAAAAACACATTTCTCTATCTCTAGATTTTCAGGCCTAAAAATTTGGCAAACACTGAAAGACAACACCACCTTAAAAATTTCTTTTGTGCCACCACCAGATCGTCCATTCCATTTTAATGATTATCTTAAGAGTATTCCATAACCATTCATTAGCTTTCATCATGAACTCCAAAATCGTGATATGTATCCTTTGATCAAACAACTTTAGCATCGTCAGAGTTTCCATGGAAAGAACTATAACTTCTTTATCTTCCACCAGCAGATTTCCTTCCAATCGAAAATGTATATGTCTGGACCAATTTTTAATCCCCCTTTCCTTTATAAGGATTTCAACAAAAGTTCTCCTAACTTATGATATTTTTTAAATACAAATTAGCAATGCATCATCTGATTTACCATGTCCTTTACAAAGTGAATTGATTTATCTTCTTTGACAATAGAATACGACACTCTATAATAGAAAACTCTTCTTACTTCCATCCCCATCTACCATGGTCCCAAAAATCTCCCCTTTGTGTTTTTTTTCAACCAAGATTCATAAATAACTAAACTTTGAAACCACAAGAAATGGATTACTTATCAAAAATTCTAGGCATACGTGAGCTAACTCATTGTTGGAATCAAGAATTATATACCACAGAAACCATGATGTTGAAATGCAGTGACTTTGAAATTTCATTATCATATCTCCTCAGTCTTCCTTAGAACATATTTCAAGATTCTACTTCAACATTCTTTACTTCTTAAACTTTCATGGAATAAAAAAAAATTGTTTCCTACAACCGCTCCGACAAACAATTAGAATTGTTCAAACACATACATGTTGTATTCATAGCTTACCCACAACTCCCCCTTTATGCATGATTCCACAAGGATTGATTTATGAAACAATTATCCCCTTGAAAACACTATCCAAAGGTAATATGAGAGTGGGGTCAGACACACGTACCTCAACCTTGATGAGAAGGAGGTTAGTCACCCATGTTCAACCTTAATTTAGCAAATAGTTCCTTTGGACAAGGTTTTGGGAATATGTTAGCAACTTGTTACAATGTAAGAAATTAATCCATCATAAATTCATGCTTCTCCACCTGATCTTTGATGAAGTGGTAATTTATGTCAATGTGTTTTTAATGAGAATGTTGTACCATATTTCTTGTATGATTTATTGCACCATGATTATCACATCCCAAGAGCAATGATAACTTCAATTCAATAAGTAGATCTTTACACTGAGTCTTCATCCACATGTGTTGGGTAACATCTTGAGTGGAGTAAACATAATGAACTTCCGCCATTCTAAGAGTTATTGAATTCTGTTTCCTTATGGTCTAACTAACACAACTTTTTTCTAGAAAGAAATCTCATGTATATGTGGATATTCTATCATCAACATTTCCAGCCCAATCAACATCTGGATATCCAAAAAAAATCAATGTTTTATATTCCATCATACCTGATTCCAAAATTTGTAGTGCCTTTGATATATCTGATAATTCTTTTTCCAGTAGTTAAATGTGATTCTTTAGTAGCACTCTTAAACCTTTCACATAAGGTAATAGCATATAAAATGTTGGTTCTTGAGGTAGTCAAATATAATAAAAATCCAATCATATTTCAAAACACATTCTAGTAAACCTCATAACCTTCTCCATCTTTATACTACTTGGTTCCCACTGAAATTGGTATAGAAACTGGTTTTGAAATTTCCATGCCAAACTTCTTCAGAAGTTCCTTAGCATACATCTCTTGAGAAAGAATAATGTGGTTATTTTTCTGTAAGATTTAAATCACAAGAAAGTATTTCATTTCACCAATAATGGACATCTCAAAAAACATCTTCATCTCCATAGAAAATATTTTACATGATTTTGCATCATTACAGACAATGAAAATGTCATTAACATAAATAATTATGATCAGAGAAAACTCCTGACATTCCATGATGTAAATATTTCTTTCAACTCTACCTTTATTGTAATTCATCTTCCACAAGAAATTATCAAATTTAGAATACCATGCTCTCAGAGCCTGTTTCAGCCCCTAAAAAGCCTTCTTCAACTTGCACACATAAATTTCATCCTTTCAAATAAAAAATCCACAAGGTTGATCAATGTAAACATCCACGTCAAGATCACTATTCAAGAATGCAGATTTTACATCCATTTGAAAGATTTTGTAACCTCGTTGTGTAGCAATAGAAAAAAAGATTATGATTGCTTCTAAACATTCCATCATAGAAAATGTTTACTCAAAATCAATGCCTTCAATTTGTGAATACCCTTTGCAACCCAATCATTCTTTTTTTCTTATCACTTCACCTTCTTCATTCATTTTTTTTCCAGAGAACCCACTTTGTACCAATAATGTTATTGTTGTATAGCTTAGTTACAAGTTACAAATTATAATTATTATCTATCTTCTCAAGCTATTCATTCATAGATTAAACCCATTCTTAATACTCAATTGCTTAATTTAAATCATTCGGTTCAACATTCGAATAGAAATAAGTGTGTGTAATGGCATTCATTGTTCTTCTTGTCTGAACCCTCTCATGTTGATCTCTAATAATGTTCTGAGCCTCCACTTGTTTCCTTAGACTAGGATGATCTATTTGAACTTCATACTCATCAATCAAGAGTTCTTAGTCTAATTCCTCTTCTTGAGTAGAATTAATAAAGTCTACAGAATTATCAGAATCATTAATGAAAACTTCTCTATCCGTCTCAACATCCATGTCAGCATATGAATCCTTTTCTTTCTCAACATTTTCAACAACTGTTACATCTGAAGAATCAACAATTCTTCCTATTTCATTGTTGAAACATCTATATCCACTTCCTTCTAGAGCATAGCATAGAAAAATTCCATCATATCCTCTTTGCTTAAACTTTCCAAGGTTTCCACATTTCTTCTTTATAACGCATAGACTCCCAAAAACTATCAGGTGTTTCAGACTTGGATTATATCCATAGAACATTTAGTATTGAGTCATATATGAGTTTGGCCTATAGAAACTTCAGTTCTGAATATACAAATCAGTTCTCATGGATTGCCTCCAATAATAATGAGAAATACCATGTTCAAGTAACATAGTTCTCCCCATTTCCATCAGACATCTATTCATTCTTTCAACAACCCCATTTTTTTAGGCGTGTATGGTGAACTGAACTCAAGTCGAATTACATGCTTCTAAAAATAAATTTTAAACTCTTCATTCTTATACTCACCACCATTATCAGTTCTTAACTTCTTCACTGAATAATCACATTCCTTTTATGCTTTCCTCCTGAAACTTTTAACATTGTCAGATCATCAGACTTATTTCTCATGTACATAACAGAAGTAATGCGAGTAAATTCATAAATGAATGTAATGAAGTATTTATCTATATTTTTAGATTTATTGATCATTGGTCCAAATATATCAGAATGTATGAGTTATAATGATTTTTTTGAGTGTATTTCAAATATCTTATGCATAGAGTTTGTAATATTCCATTTGTCAAAAATAGTGAAACACCAATATGTTCTTATTGATAAATCAGGCATATCTTGCACACTGTCATTCTTTTATAACTTGAAAATATTTCTCTAAAACATATTTCCAATCCTTTTATTCCATACCTTATTTTTTATCCACCACATCCATGTAAGAAGAGTTTTGAACTTCACCAACTTGGAACAAATTCACTTGTGTACATTGTCCCTGGTAACTACATTTCCATCATTTTCACTTTTCACAAAAAACCCATATTTTTTAAGATAACTTTTTTTACCTCATCACAGAGTTATTAAAATCTTAGCAGGTTGTTCTTTATCCCATCAACATATAGTGTTTTTCTAGATCGCATCTTTTCTTTTCCAATGATGGGTGATCCAACACCTTTGATCCTTATAGATTCATCATTTGCAAATGTCACAGTTCCTTATTTGAAATATTTCATATTATTCAAAATATTTAAGTCTCCTATCATATGAGATGAAAAACCAATATCAAGAATCCATGACTATTCACCTTTAAAACATTTCAATGACGTTTCAACAATAAGAGCTTTTTGTTCATCATTTTCTCCCACTTTTTTTTTCTTACTTCAATCTCCTAGCCAAGTCAATGTGTTCTAGATAGAGAACCAATAACTCATTATTTTCATACATAGAATATCCGCCTTTCTTAGACTTTAAAATCTTTGGATTCTAAGGTTTTTTAAAAAAAATTCTTTTTATGGTAACAGAATCGGGAAACCCTAATCATGATGTCCATGTCGATCAAATATTTCACATATTGTTTCCATTGGTTGGAACCTATTACCAACATTCACACAAACCTTGTTAAATGTCTTCTAGACATTATTTTGAGGTTTTTTCTTTTGAAAATATTGACCCCCATCAATCATTTTCCTTCAAATCCTATGGCATAATAGTAATGTTGTTGGTTGAACCAACACATATTTTCCATGTGTCCAAATCCACCACAATACCAGCAGTATCAATAGAATGAATATTTCCCTCTGAAACTTCCATACTGACTGGTGTTTTGAACATGCTTCTCAACAATATTCTTACCAAAACAATGATAACCATTGACCTTTATATTTTTAATTGTATCTTTCTTCTTCAGCTTAGATTTTTGTCCAGACTTTCCAAAACCAAAAATAGTAGAAATCTTTTTAGACTCAAGATTTTTAGATGCTTCTGATTTTTCAATATTGCTGTCTTTGACCACATACACAAACTTTCTAGAATTTTTCTTATCAGAACTAGTTCCAAATTTCATTTCATTATTTGAAGGTAATGTTTTTGATCCTTCTTAGGTTCATTATTCACAGAACATTTACCAACTTCTTTAACATAGTTTTTAAACCTTGGGTTCCTTTCTTCATCTTTGCAAAGTTTATGTTAGACAAGTTCCAAATCATATTACTTTGCCTTTAGCTTTACTTTAAGATGATCATTATAATTATTTTCACTCTCAATATAATTTTTCAGATCATAAATCTCCTCTTAAAATATTGACATTTCAGTAGGAAAACATTCTTGGTCATTTAATGAAGTGTTTTCATTTGTCAATTAACTATTTTCCTTCCCAAGCATTCTGATCATTCTCAGATATTACTTAAGATCATCTTTCAGATACTACTCAAGTTGAGTTTCTTCTTCTTTATAAATACTACTCTCATAATCTCCAATATTCACTGTTGAAAAAGGTAGTCTCTCTATCTTTCTCAGCAACTGAATTTTCATATTCGGTCTCACTATCATGATATTATTCATTCTTTGAGAAGAAGGTTTTTCTATTTGATTTGAATAACTTTTTATCATTACCACTATCATAATATATATATTTTTCACCCGGTTTCTTTCATGACCTTCTTAGTCTTCTGTCTTCTTCATCACTGTCTTCATCTTTATCTTTTTAGGGCAATTGGCCGCAAAGTTCCCAACATCTCCACATTCAAAACAATTCAAAGGGAGTTTCCCTTTGTATTTCCCTATTCCTCTTTTCATATTTTTAGAAATAAAGGATACCATTTCATCAAAATTTTTACATACCTCATTTTTAGAGTCAGATTTACCTACTTCATTTTCAATAAGAATATTATTCGACTTCTCGTTCTTTACATACTTAAAAGACATTACTCTATCAACCTTTTCTTTTCTCTTAATAGTATTCTCCATTCAAATTTCATAAATTATTAGAGTGCTATGAATATCATCCAGAGATAATGATTCAGGATCTCTGACTTCCAACAGGTAAGCTTTCGCATCAATCTTTTTGGGAAGAATTCGTAGGATCTTTTCAACAACTATAAAATCCAGTAACATTTCACCAAGACATATAATTGTACAAACAATGTCATTTATCCTTGTAAATAAGTCCCCAACTTATTCATGATCACCTATATTTATGTCTTCATAAATCATCCTCTAGTCTTGAAGTTTCACCTTATTCACTTTTGTATTTCCTTCATAGATGTTTTTCATTTTGTCCCAGATTCCTTTGGCTGTAGCGACACCTTTCAGCATTAGAAATTCACTCTCAAAAAGAGAGGAGAGTAATTAATTTTCCAATCTTCCATCACTCTCAAGATTATTTTTATCAGTAGGAGTAAGATGAATCTTGTAATCAATAGGAGGAAATCCATCTGTTTTAGTTTCCATAACCCTATATCCAAGAGACATGAGATAAGGCATCATTCTATACTTCCAGATGTGATAGTTAATTCCATCAAATATCAGAATCCCCTGACTGTTCACAAAATTTAGATTCCCCATAAAAAATTCCCTTCAAACACATCAGCAAAGAATAATCAAGGGAACCTATCGCTCTAATACCAATTGAAGTTTTCAGTTAGGATCCAAGTATTACTGAGGGGGGGGGGGTGAATCAGTGATATCTTTTTCTTTTTATGTTTCCTTATATTTGAATCAACCTTCACATCCTGTAAAATATTTTATTCCCTTCCAAACACACACAACCACAAGAACACAATATTTACAAGGTTCAATACCCAAAAAGAGTATCTATGTCCTTGGTGTGGTATAGAAACAATCCAATACCACCCAATTCACTAGAAAACAATCCTTTGATATGGAATTAAATGAGTACGATATATCCTTACACTCATGTAGTAGTTGGAAAACAATACGTAAGATCATGTTCACCCTCTTAGCAAAAATAGGGAAAAAGAATGTTTTAGTGCTTCTTTACATTTCAACAAGTGTATCCTATGATGTATAACTCTTCACTTTCCTACCCAAAAGTCGGTAAGAACTCCCATGCGCACAACTGAATAAATGAGAAGAATAAAACATTTTCATGCATCCTTTAGGATATCATGTGCGCAAATCAAATGACTTGTATGAAAATATACATTTTTGGTGTAGAAAACCTATTTCGCACAACTTTCTTTTTCATGAAATTTTAACTTTTTCACGCAACTTCCCTTTTCAGCACAAACCTGTTTATTTTCACGAAAATTAATTATAATATAAACTTACGTGCTTCAGAGCTCAAGATTTCTCTAATTGTTGACCCCTTGACAAATGAGAGGGGGTAACCTCGTATTTATAGCCATTTTTGACCCTGCTTGAAAAACACTAATCCGTGCGTAAAACCCTCTTCTTGCACGTAAAAGATCTTTCATGAAACATCATATATGATGCAAAATCATGAATTTTTCAAAAACATCATGCCTTTTCCATTTTTCTTCATTCTAATCTCAAAACACCACTTGCACGCAAAATTCTAAACTGCGTTCCGTATTGTGTCCAAAACCAATCTTTCACGCGATCTAGTTTTTTCACGCACTCAACCCCATTTTTCATGCACTCTATGCCTTCGTCATTTTTCGATGTTATGACCTCGAATATTTCCTTGCACGAAAAATTCTAATCCATCTTAAAACTTTCATGCAACATCCTTTACCAAAAACTCATTTCTCCATCTCCCTATTTTCAGGCCAAAAAAGTTTGCAAACACTGGAAAACAATGCACCTTAAAACGTTTTTTTGTGGCACCTCCAGATCATCAATTCATTTTTCATAGTTCTCTTCACTACATTCCATAACAATTCTTCAGCTTTCATCATGAACACCCCAATTGAGATATGTATCCTTTGATCAAACAATTTTGGAATCGTCAGAGTATCCATGGAAATAACCATAACTTCCCTATCTTCTACTACCAGCTTTTCTTCCAATAGAAACTGTATATGACTGAAAACACTTTTACTCACCCTTTCCTTCATAAGTCTTGAATCACAATTTCTTCTAACTTATGATATTTGTGAAATAAAAATAAAAAAAGCATCGTCTGATTTACCATGTCCTTTACAAAGTGAATTTATTTATCTTCTTTGACAATAAAAGACAACACTCTATAATAGAAAACTATTCTTACTTCCTTCTCCATCCAACGTGGTCCCAAAATCAAGTTGGCATGAAAATTTAATAATTTAGACACCCTAATATGGAGAAATATTATTCTTCAAAGTTATATATATATATATATATTGAAAGTAAAACCTCCAAATTTGGAGTTTATTCGACATTTTTTTCCAATGTTATGGCTATTTTACTAAAAAAGTACATATATCTATGTTTATAAATAATTTTTTGAAGGTAAAAATTTGAATGGTATTTTGAATAGAAAGATTAACTAAAATATAAACCATTTATTCTACAAATTAAGCTATCTATATCTTGGATTCCACAATGAAAATTAGCAGTTCAATTTGATTTCAATATTAGATGAAAAGTCAAGTATTGTGTTCTGCTTTTAAATCCTTGACAAAATGGTGTGCTGAAATTTGATGGATAAACTAGGCCCCTTATTGGGTCATTTGAGTCTTGAATTTTCATCCATGATTAACTTCGATAATAAATAAAATATTCTCATGGTTCATAAATTTTTTAATTCTAGATTAATCACATAATTTATATCATTATGGCTGGTCCTTTTTTCTCAACAAATTTGTTGGGCCTTCTTATTTGGTTTATATGACACATAAAATGGATGAATTGGAGAAATATACCATCTAATTATATTTTTGAATTTTCATTTGGAATACTAAAAAAAATAATCACATAATTTTGATTAATATGTTCAAAGATATAATCAAAACATAAAACTATAGTTCAATTAAATGAACTCGAACAATACTCTTCTTATGTGGTTTTGATCAAAACATTAACATTGATTGGAAATTAATAATTTTAAGTGAAAATTATATAATGGGAGTAATATGAAATCATAAATGAATATGTAATATCAGAGAATATAACATGATGGTTTTATGGTAAATTTCATAATAGACTGTTATGCCAGTGCATCAGATAGTATAAATTGATTTGAAAAAATATCTTATTATAGAGTCAATGATGAAATACTAATATGGTATTATTAATCTCATGTTCAAGTCAATATAATGAAATAAAATTCGTTTTATTCGTAAAAGAGGCATGAAATCTTTATTAATGGTTGTGGACTTCATGTTATTAAAAAGACTCACTCTCTTGCTACTGATGATCCATATATATTGGAATCAATATAGATACATGTTTTTATGCGAAAGACCATATTTGACTTAAATTTTGTGTCATTATTTATCTGATTCCAATAAATATTTTTGATTATGGGGATAAAGGAATGAACACCATCTCTGCTCCCATCAGCACAAATAAATTTATTACTTATGATGTCTCCAATATTACAATTATTAGAGTTGATTGTGAACCAAAAGTTATAGTGGGAAATATATAATTATCCATACATGTTATCTTTTATTCTATGATATCTCGAATTGTGTTGTTAAGGCTAGTGCTATTCAAAATCATTTACTATTGATTACAAATATTTTATATCGAACATGACCTTCATGTGAATTTTTAATATATAATGGATAGAGTTTTCTTTAAGATACATTTTCTAATATTGAATTAAACATTATTATAACCAGCCAAACCAAAAAATACTGAAACAATTAATTTGAAATAAAATAAAGATGAATTTAATTGGAAATATTAAAATATTTAATATAAAAATAAAAAACAATGAAAATAATGACCTAAGAAAAAAAAAGAAAAAATGACCAAAGCCAAAATATGAACCAAGTGACCTATGATAAAAAAATGAAAAAATGACCTAATAAATTGACCAAAATGAACAAAATGTACTAAGAAAAATAAAAATAGACAAATTTCCTAATCAATTAATCAAAATGAACCAAATGACCAAACCAAAATTATTTTTGATCGAATTGAAAATAGAAGAAAACTATATCATACCCATGCTAAACAGGGTAATATGAATGTATTGATTTCTCTAGGGCAATTATTTTATGTTTTGATATTCTTCCATATAAATATAAAATTCTTTTCTAATATCACTACATATCATTTATTTGGTTTGACAATTTGTATTCCTTAATTAAGTCATCCCTCATCTTTTTTCTTATTTTGATTAAAATTTTGTTATATATTTCTAATTAACGATATATTTATTTTCAAATGATGGAAATGAAGAGATATGAAGAAAAAGGATGACAGATAATAATCACCGAAAGAGAGGGATGGGCGACCATCATTTGGTGAATTTTGTGGGTATTTTATTATATATATATATCAATAAAAAATAATTTCATGTGATTAATTTGGTTTTTAAATTTTAATCAGGATCCACCACCTAAGAAATAGTTATTCTCCAACCATACTATTAGTACCAGTGCTCATTCATATAATACTGCGGGTGGTACTAGAGCTATGTTCTCCACTCAACACACCAGATCACACCCCGTTCCTTCCCCTAACATACCATCTCGAACACCTTCTGATCCTTTAGTGTTATTAATGACACCCAAGATATTTTTAACCCCTATGTTTTTTTCATCATTTTCATCTGAGCCTCCTCACACATCATTCCATTATCTGATGGTGGATCCTACCCCCCGTACATTTTATGAATTCTCACACCCATATATTTCATATTCTTTTACTTATACTTTATTCTCTCTGAACTTCTACATTCATGGTCCTCGTACTTATACCATGTCACATTCTGAGTATCCAAAAATACTTTGGGTCCCACTCTATTTGTATAGGTTGATGTTCCTTTAGAGAATATGGATCTAGTGGCATCCACTGATCATACTTTCATAGGTATATTTATTGAACAATTGTATTTCTTTTACCGCAACTAAATTTTATTATAAAATGTAATGATATGATTTTTTTTTTCTTTAACAGGTTCATCTACCTCTAGGTGGTGTGGGAATATACACATGAGTGTGGTTTGGAACCGCTAGACACAAATGATGGTGGAGTAATATGTGGAAAATCAAAGGGTTGAATCAACCGGATGAGAATGTATGAGTTTTATAGAGAAACTTTCCAAATACTGTAAAATCATTCTGAGCAATACACTCTTCTAAAGACACCTTCCAAATGAATTTAAGGATAATTCATGGGCCCAAATATGGGTAAGAAAATTAATTGGATCAAAGTTATACTATTTTTGTTTTTATATGATTTAATATTTTGGTTCTATCTTTGTCTTAATTTTCCCAATGGTGAGGATGTGAGGACATCACGACTCATAGTATTATGAGAGTTGTATAGGGTATTTAAGAATTAGTTGTATAGTGGATGGCTTTCTAGTGTTGGTATGTATTTTGAAGCCACACCTATCAGGGATTAGTTTATAGTAGCATATTATAGAGAAATGATTACTTATTAGACGATTACCAAGTTCAAGGTATTAATCAAATTTTTGGGGTTTTAATGAAAATTACCCTGATTTTCATTAGTAATTAGTTTATTACTATTGAAAATAATTTATAAGAAGTGTTGGTAAGAATTAAAAATACTATTATGTTATGAAATACCTCCACATTTTGGTGTAGACTGTGATGTCATACCATGATAGGAAGTAGGTGTGAGAGTCATTTATAATTTTTATATTTATATAAAATATGGAAATAAAATTTATTCAATTGTTCATGCATTAAATTTTTACAAGATTAAATCCTAGTTATTCAAAAAATTGAAATAATATCTAACATAGGGTGCTAATTCAAAAAGAGAATTAAATATTTGAATAAACAGTTGCACCCCATCCCCTCCAAACACACACACACACACACACACACACACCTTTGAGTGTCGTAATCTACTTAGAATATGTTTTGGGCATGTGTTACCAATATATGGTACCATTTCATAAAGTTTATTACTTGTATTAAAATTTATAAAATATATTTATGAATATTATAGAATTTATGGATTTTGATTTTAGGCATCCTATTTTTTAAGGTGGTGACTTTTAAGAGTTTAAATTTGATATTCTTGATTATCTAAAAACTAGTATAGATTTTTTTATGGAGTTTATTAACCATGATTTTAATATGAAAGTTCATAAATAGGGATTTATTATTAAAATACATTGAATACTTTGGTTGGTGTTTTAAATGAATCGATATTTATGAATTATCTTTATTTTTCTATAACTTTAAATACATGGGAGAATTTAACATAGATCTATAGAGAGGCCATGTTAAATTAAAATTACATGAATCCTTTAGTAATTATTTAATAAAATTATGTTATTACTTTAATAAGTGGTAAAATAAAATCTATCAATGAAAAATTCCTTTTATCTACAGGAAAAAGAAGGAAAAGAATACGAATAAGGTGTTCAATGAAAAGGGTAATCCAAAAGAGGTGAATAAATTTTATATTCTTGACCAAATTAAAATTATCACTCATTTGGTTGTTCATTAAAAGTAATGATTTAATATTATCCCTAGAGATTAAAAGAGTCATTAAGATTTTCGAATAAGAATATGTAATAATAAAATCAAATTTTCAATATGGATAATGTTCTCAAAATAATCATGCAGAGCTTCAATCATTAGGAGAAAATGTTCAGCCTCAAAAAATTAAAATTTTAAAAGTTTTCTTATATTATAATTATCTCAATAGAATAAAGGTCTGGATCAATAGTATTTTACATTAAAATAATCCATTGAAAGGGTAAATTTCATGATGAAGGAGAAAATTAATTGATTATGAGAAATTTCTCATACAATAAAACAAGAAATGGATTCGAAAAATACACATAAAGTTAAAGTGACCTCCCTCAATAAATATCATTAATATTAAATGAAATATTGAAAATTATAGAATCTAGAAATATATAAAAGTAGATAATATGAAAATTTAGTAAAGTATAGAATCTGGTAAACATAATGTAGGGAAGGATGAATCTAGAATTTTTTATTTAAATAAATATGGATCACATAGCTTAATTTGTAAAATATAATCGTAGAATCCATGTCTAGAAAGGAAAACAAGTAGTTGTAAGAAGATAATTAACATACTCATAATAAGAGTTCATTAATTCAAAGTGGAACCATTATTTTTTGAAAATAGTATCTAATATGATCAAATAAATGTGATATTATGCCTTGAAAAGGGAGTATGATAACTCCAATTTGATGGAATAACAGTAGCATAAAAAGATGAATTTATTAATTTATTATGTTTTCTTTAATTTTGGAATCATTTTTTCTAGGATACATTATGTTTCTAAAGGTAACCATATTTGTATAAAAATTTATCATTTCTTTTTATTTGTTCCACAACATGATATTAGGATTTGAAATTGTATTTTAAACTATAAATAATGGGATAGTGAAGTCTTTTCAATGAAATGTTATCCCTTTACGTCCAACATATTGGGTACGATTTAGGTTGATGAAATCTATGTAATTAAATTTTTAAATAAATTTCTCCTTTACATGAATTTTTATTTCTACATTTATTTTAATGTTGGGATGACCAGGGAAACATTCTGAGTGCCTTTGAGTAGTTCGACCCCTTAACCTCAACAGTTAGGGGTAGTGTAAATAAATCTCTATATCTCTCTCACTATACCTATACATCACATCATAGTTAGATGAAATATTTATCTAGTGGTATGAGAATGTGATTATTCTATTTTAATTTAATATTGTATATTTTATTAACGTCTTTCTTCTTTTAGTTATTTCCTTCTTCTTTGAACTTTCTATATATATTGGTTTAATTAATAGTATGTCTTTTTTCCTTGAAAATTGGTTGATTTTCATTCTTTACTATTAAAATATGTGGTTCCTATTGAGAAAGGGGAAGTATTATAAAAATGAATGAATGGGAGTAAATTTAATGGAAATGGAAAGTGGAAGACACGGATAGTTTCCTTATAATGCCATGTTTGATTAAATATTGAATATGGATTTCTAACATTATATGACTTCCCAAGTGAAATGAGAGATAATCTAGAAATGGATATGAAGAATGGAATCTATAATGACAGATATGAAGATGGAAATGTTAACATGTTTATATCAACCTTTATTATCCCACTACGTATTAGTTATTCTAGATTACACACTATTATCTTAGATTGATTCCATGATGCTACTTAATATTTTCATGTATTGATGCCCCTTTTTTATAAATATTCATTTAAATTACACATGAAAATATGAAATAAGACAGGGATGATAACTATATATAAATCTGGATTGATTTGGAAAATATTGAAGATTGTTTATAAATATGATTCATTGGGTCTTTTACTAAATATGTCCTATTGTGTTAAATTGATATTTTTATCTTGAATTTAGTGATCATGTGATACCATATTATTTTTAGTCAATACATTTGATTTTAGTTATGAAATTAAGTATTAATAACGTAATTTTATTTATGGTTTTCTACATTCAATGTCATTGTAGAGGGAGGTTTTGAATATTGAAGGATGTGTTCCTTGAGAAAAATTATTTTTCTTGAACAGAACAAAGAAAGATGGTAGTGTGGTAAATGAAGAGACACAATAGAATATTATAAATTTGAAATTGTTTATTTCAAATTTTAATATCTCATTCATAACTATATAGTGCATATATATTTGTTACAGTGTGATTTGGAGGCCCTTGATGAAAAAGAAGCTGAGAACATTGGTCCAAATGATCAATTACATCAGGTTTTAGGAGATGTGCACCATTACAGTGTACACTATCGAATGGGGACGAGTATTGTCCAAACTAGATATTATACCACTTCATGTTCAAATTTTGGTAGCACTGAGTTGGAAAAATCTAATGGATGAGTGGGATAGGATCTATCGTAGGTAGAAAAGACTGAAAAAATAGTTATACAGGAGCGTGAACGGAGTTAATGGGATAATAATGAATTTTTAAAATTTATGGCACTATTATGTCCATCACATCGACCAAATACCTCCATGGATAGTGATTCAAATATGTTAACGATGTGTACATTATATAGTGACCTGGGTACTAGTCCTAGTGGTGGCCGAGATGATGACATTCCTAGTGATGACGATGATGTTGGAGATGGCAAGGACGATGGTGATTTTAATGGAGAGGCTGACAGAGAGGATGAGGGTGAGGTTGTGGGGAGGATAAGGGTAAGGATGAGGGTGAGGATGATGGAGAGGATAAATATTATGATAGTGAAAGTGATGACGGAAAAATTAATCCTTTACATTTTGACTGATATTTATGATATTTAATGTTTCATGAATAGTAATGAGTAATATATGTTATGTTTTGAATGTATGTTATCACTGGTTGAATGCATTAATTTGATTCTTATGTTATAATTATTTTGTATTCGGTTTTGATGTTTATTTTCAGGTAATTGACCATGGTGGGGTGATCGTGTGGCCTATGGTGGCTATTTGACCAGGTTCAACTTACTCTTGCAGGTTCGGTGGGAAGGGTATGTGTGTGGTAGGTCTAGAAACTCATGGGTTTTTGTACCAAAAATTTGGAACTATCGGTATAGATCTATAATAATGGTTATAACTATTTTTATAGCTCTATAAAAACGTTTCCAACCCATTTTTATAGCTATATTACAATTTTTCCAACTTAACCATTGGGTATACCAAAATTTTATTAACCCTATACCAATGGTTCACTAAAAACCATTAGTATAGGCCATTCCCAAAAACCATATACCTAATGGGTTGGTGTAAAATTGGTATAGGCTATACCAATGGATCTAAATCAAATAATAATGGTTATGAACCATTTTTTATAAGCATTAATTACAATAGTGTTTAATGTCTCTAATGGAGGAATAAACAACATCAGTTAACGAGGTGGTAGTCCACTGTACACATGAACAATGATTGTGTATCCCATTTGATTGAATTGTGTGAAGGTGTAAGTCATACCATTAAAATAAAAACACATTAGTATATTGAGAATCCTAATATTATAATATAATCATGGAATAATAATATTTTAATGGGTGGATAAAGAAATAAAAAATGGCTCATCAAAGAACATTACCTCTTTCTAATGAAATTCCCTTTTCTTTTCACAATAGGACATTATTGTTTTATGTTCTTCCCAAATTGAGGATTCTAGGCTGAGAGGAGGGAATAAAATATCTTAATTGTTCTGGTTATCTATCATAAAAATGGATTTAAAGGTGTGTCTATGTAAGGGGGGGGGGGTGATTTCCTTTTTATAGTTGAGTAAGAGTGACATTCTGGTAAATACAAAATGGTAAACACTACTGAGAGGACTCACATACATAATGTGCCTCTAATATTAGAAAATTTTCTAAAAGATAGATAAAATTATCTAAATATTTCAAGATAATGGGTTTTGGATAAGTTTATAGGTCATTTTTCACCTTAAGATTATAGTTTAACCACTAAGTAAACTCGTTTTTCCTTAATCGCTGTAATTAATTTTAATTACATTCACCATTTGTTTCAAAAACTAGGTTGAACATACTAGAAATTATAAATTATTATAATTCCAAATATGGAATACTTTTTTTCAAATACCAATCACATAAGTGGAATATTTTAATTTAAAATTAATCCCATAGTGGGGTGAAACAATGGGTCTTAAAGAAAAACATTCAAAAGATTGAAATATTTTTATATAAAATTTTACTAATAAATTGATTCCAATAACCTAAATTGGTTTAATTTATTTATAATTTAACTAATTATACTTCAAAAATAATTTAAAATATAATGTAACTATATATATAAATTTTATGAAACGTTATTTTTTAATTAAAATTCTGTATTTCACTATTCATCAAAAAATGAAACTTGTCAGAAAAAAATTAAAAATTCACCCTAGGATAATTTTTCAATTAAAATTTAATAACTGAAGTTTATTTTTTCAAATAAAATTTATAAAATTTTCAAAACATAGATTTATAATAGGTGCACTATTAAATGGGGGGAGGTTACCTTCCAGAAAAATACATCTCTTTATAGGTAAAATTGGATATATTCTTATCTATTTATTGAAAAAACATTATATTAATGTAGAATAGTAAATTGAGTATAATATATATATATGTAAATTTAATTTAAAGCATTCCTAAAATTGTTTTAATTACATTATGAAAATATTTTTTGATAAAATGATTTCCTACATTTTCAAAATGTTTTTATTTTGATTTCTAGTTAATTGGACAAAAAATAATTAAAATTATATATATATTTAAACCATATTTTTATAATTTAGATAATTTCATTCATAAAATCCATTAAAATTTATAGTTTATAACTATAACAATATTTTTAAAATAATTTTAATAGTATATAGTTATTTGGTAAAACTCATTCTTCCATTTAACACAAGGTGATGAGGGAACTTGGTATTGTGTGTAACACAAGGAAAACATGGTGTTGTGTGTATCGAAATAGAAACTCACTATTGAGTATAATGCAATATAATACACTTATTTTTTAAAAATAAATATTAAAATATTGTAGCATGCAATGCAATCCATCAATGAATTATAATTTATTTGAAAAAATAATTTATAAAAGTCATGGTTTTACATTCCCCCAATGAAATGGATTTCACCATAGAAATTATTCATGGATATCAAGGGTTTAATACTTGAAATTTCATCTCATAGGGAACCAAATCATAAAAATTAATAATAAAACATATTCCTAATAATAGGGAAAGGTAAATGAGAATGTCACTACAAAACTAGCCCTTTGAATAGGTGATTTTATTTGAAAACATAGAAATATAAGAGAAATATAACTATCATATTCAGATAGAGAGTGACAGAGAACATTGATAATAATAAATTTGGTGATCTATAGAGGTTTAACGGCCACAAAAAAACCATAAACTAGAGAGTCATAAAAACAAATTCATTGATATAATGAAAAATGTTGATAACATGAAAACCTTTTATTCACGATCCTTTTCTTAATGTTGAAGGATTTTTAAAAATAATATATTCTTACTTGATTTCATTCCATTTAAAATTCACAATATCACCCTTTGTTTGTACCTTGATCAATTTCCCCTTTATCTCTCACTCTAGGAAATGAAAAAGAATTTGTCATTCCTAAAGCACTAATAGATCATGAGATACCTAAATTGAACGATATGTCATTCCATATATCTATAGTTATCATCACATAAAAATGGTTAGCGCAGGTTATCTAATATGCATAAATCCTCATAGGGAGAGATAATACTTTAATCTCAAAAACATCATCTCAGGTTTTTTTTAAGACAGTCAAAAAATGGTCAACCTTGTAACCCTTCAGAAAGACGAAAATCCAAAACATTAGAAATATGTTCACTAAATTTTAAAAAAACTTTAACATTGATCCCCTATATATCATAAAGCATCTCTCAGTTATCATATTCCAAACAAGTGAATAACTTCAGTATGTATTCTCTTAAACATGGTAGTAAACTAAATTACTATAATACCTTATTGAAAACATGCATAATTTCTTATTCCAAACATTATTTGATATATTCCTTAAATAAAAATAATGTTATAAACTTCATCCATGAAAACACAGACCACTTTTAAAATAAATAAATTATTATTTCCATGGTAATTCGTACTATCCAATTTACTTTATCCATATCAATCATCTATTTATCCAAGGTAAACACAATGTTCTAAATCTCAAGAAGACTTTATGGGTTACCTTACAATAATCAAAATATAACCTTTCCATTAAATCACTTTTCTAGGTCATCAACACCACTCGATATATTTTTTAAAATCCTTAATGGAAAAAATACTTCATGATTAATATAACATAATTCTTGAATTCCAATACATATACGCTTCAATAATAAAACTTTATTCTTAAACCATTAATTAGGATTCATCATCATATTCATTAATAACCCTTTACTAAAATATTATATAAAAATCATATATACATAATTTAATCATACTTATAAACAATACTATTTGAACAACACTTATCTTTCACATGTCATTCATGGTCTCTTTTTTCTCCAGTAGTATAACACATACTTGTACCACCTACTTGATTATCTTCTTGAGATTTTTAATTAGGAAATTTATTTTTAGAATTCCCATACACTACACATCTAAAACATTCAATCTTAAACTAGTTCCTTATAATTAATGCTATTTAATAAAACTAGAATGTAGCTTATGAGAAAAATTTGGATATCGAATAACTATATAATCATGAAAATCACTTCTTGGATGTTTAAATAATGAAAAAAAATTCATTAAGCTATGACACATTATTTTTATCCTGGTTTGTTCATAGTATTCTTCCATTTAAATCTTTTAGTAAGGTTCATAATGATTTTGTGAATTATTGATGAATATCCCCCTAGAGTGTCAAAAAAATGTGCATCAAGTCCCATTTTCGTGCACCGGTTACTAATAGTGTCTAGCTCAATACCGTGTTTTCAGTGTTGTCAACCCTATGTTTAGATGTGTCAGATACACATCCACTTACAGTATTAAAAAATGGATGTATTTCTAGGAAACCACTTTCCTTATCCTTTATAAAAATTTCATGAAATTTTCTTATGCTTGAACTCATATTTAGAGACATCCAAAAAACATCATTAGAAATATCCATAGGGATCTAAAAAATGTTTTATCATCCTAATTTTCAATGGTTGACTAAAACTTTCCCTTGATAAGAAATATAGTGACCTAGGATTAACATACATGGATATAATTTCATTTTATATGAATATTCAAAACATTACAAAAGTACACGTCTGAGGATTGTAATAGTTTAGTGTCCTTAGAAACATATAACACAATATTATAACTTGGTGAAAGATCTTCAACATATCCCATAATGATATTCCCCTTTAGTAATCCTATATAAAACATTTCTTCATAGACTTGGAAGAGGAAATATATAAAAGGGTGATATAATATTCTTAGTAAGGGTAAACGAGAGACACGTACACATAACATGAACATAAGGTTATGAGAACATGTGTCTGAAATTTGAAATCCATACACTGCATATCAAATATCATAATCTGAAATCATGGAATAATTA
Source organism: Viscum album (assembly GCA_963277665.1). Lineage (NCBI taxonomy): Eukaryota > Viridiplantae > Streptophyta > Magnoliopsida > Santalales > Viscaceae > Viscum > Viscum album. The sequence goes on from OY728162.1 coordinate 819,105,427, forward strand.
ATGGCAGTTCAAAAACTTGAATTATAAGATAATAAAATAACATTATTCATGAGATAAAAACATTGTCATATTACATAGAATTTTTTTCATATAAATAAGAATAGAAAATAATTTTATTATTAGTCAAGGATCACTACCAATACCACTATATTGGAAAAAGTCATTTACTAAACAGGGTTCACTCCCTGTTCCAACCCGATATTACTTAACCGAGTTCACTTTATATTACAACATTATTTTACTAAACCGAGTTCACTCCTTATTACAACCATGTATTAATTATATTATTTCACTCATCATTCTAGCCTTGTAGTATTGAATTCAGTTCACTCGTAATTCTAAAATTATATTATTGAACCGAGTTCACTCATCATTATATCCCTATATTACTAGTCCAAGTTCAATACTATTTACAATCCTATATATCTCAAGATATATATAATTTCTTACCCAATGCATTGGATAGATATATAGTTCCCACCTATAAATTTTTTAAATAATACATACATGTTGCATAGGATAATAAAACACTCATCACCTCATGACCAATAAAATATATGGGTTTTATAAACAATATATCAAAAACCATGAAATTAAATGTGGGTCATAAAATTTTCATCATATCTAAAACATTAGAAAATCGACAGAATTCATAATCATAGCATAATCAATGAAAACAAGTGGGTTTTTTAAGAACACAACCCATGGAAGAGAAACATGTTTCAGAAACATTATACCAACAAAATGTAAACCATTCAGAGAAATAATTTGAATGGTACCCTTGATAGTTTCCACAATAATGCATGAATAACAGATATAAATGCCATTTTAGATGGAAAAATAATTTTGAAATATCATTAAAAACTTTTCATCAGGTAAATATCCTTTTTGATTTGAAAAATCCTTTTTAAATAATAAAACTTTTTGAAAAAAACTTTTCCTTCTAAAAATAACTATGAATAATTATGAATAAAGAAGTGATTACAGTTTTAACACAATTTTTTAAAACAATGTTATTTAAAATCATTTAACATTAAAATGATCTTAAAATATCATTTAATTTTTTTTGTAAATCTTCTTTAGAAAATAAGGTTTTTAATGAGAACTGATTTCTGATCAAAGAAAGAAATAAGGTCAGATTTTCCTAAATTTTTTTTCTTAATTATATTAACTTCCAAATAGTGAAAAAATGGTACCATTACATGAAGATATAATTAATTAATAGGGGAAAATAAAAATAATTAGGTTCATTGATAGATGTATCATGATATTTCATCAATGGAACTATAATCACAAACAATCTTTATAAATGATGAGAATGTAGTAATAAACGCTTACCTATTTGGTAACTTTTAATCATAGTCCCCATGAGTGAATGACATTACATTAAACATAAAAAATCATGAGGATGAAAAAAATGACATTACATGAAAAAGGTTCTCTATATACTCCACATGAAATAATATAGGTGCATATCATAAGATACGTATTAAAGAAGGAAAATTAAACACAAATCCTCTACCAATTTAGAAACATTTGAATCGTAAACCTCATGAAAGAGAGATAATAAAATGGATATGTAAATTAAAATAATATTGATTATAATAATCATAAAATATTTTCATGGGAATTTTAGACACCATATAGATGAAATTGGTGGGGAACTTGTCTTTTGTCTCATGAAAAATTAACGTGAGATAGAAATCCCTTAATACTTGAGTGACTTTTATATCATGATATCCATGAAACAATGAAATAAATTGAAACTTTTAATATAATTAAATAAATTAAATTCATGATATTACATTTCATATATTAGTATATGCACCAAACAATAAGAATAAGTTTTGAATATATCATATATCTCACAAAAATAAAATTGACATGAGAAAACCATTACCTTAAGTCTTGACTTTTTTGTAAACATTCAAACCCCTGATATAATAAGTATAAGTTTTTTATAAATATACTGAAAGAAAATATTATAATATATCATACATTATATTATTTTATTATGACTTTACATTACATGTTTATTGATAATTCCAGGTTAATAATGTTTTTTTGGTAATATCCTCTTTCATTTTCTTAAATGTTTTATTTGTAATTTTTATTTGATTATTTTGTTCTCATTCAAAAAATTTATACCATAATATAAATTTAATATATATTTAGTATATATTTATTTATAATAATATATAATATGTAGAAATTGTAAAATAAATACACCATTCATGGAGACGGTAGGCCGTACGTATTCATGGACGTTGTTTATATTTTTTTATCATAATTTGAAAGAAAGAAAAGTAAAATATATATATATATATATATATTATCTTTCTGGTAGAATTATTATATCATATATATCATATATTTTTATTAAACCTATATTTAAGACATTCCATGTAAATCGTGAACTAATCACATCTCTTTGAGGAGGTGGTAGTCTACATGTTCTCAAATGAGGTCATCATATTCTCCAAAAATAGAAATCATGAGGATATATGTTATAAAATAATTCTAGAATAATAAATAAATTACAAATTTAATATATTCAATATAAAAATAGGAATTACATAATTATTCCCAACCATTGAAGGTGGTAATAGAAGAACAAATGACATTGGTTCGTGAGTCGGTAGTCCACCGTACACATGAACAATGATTGCATTTTCCTTATGATGGAACTGTGTGAATTTTTATATCCTAAAAATAACCTAAAAAATATAAATATATTAAGGAAATGTAGTTTATTATATAATCATGGAATAATAATGATTTAATATGTGTATAAAAAATTAAAACAAAAGATCTCATTGAATAACGTTGACTCTTCTTCAGGTAACTTCTTTTTGGTTCTCACTGACTTACTTCATTTTCATTATTTATAAAAAAAGTGAGTATTATAGGTTGATATTTTGAAATATTGTAGCCTATATGGAAAGTTTGTAAATGATAAAAATGGATTCAAAGGTGTATATAAGTGAGGGGGGGTTGAGTGCCCTTTTATAGTGGAGAAGTGACATTCTGGTAAATACAAAAAGGTAAACACTATTGAGAGGTATGAATTAGATAATGTTACTAAGATAATGATAGATTTTAGATAACATAGTTTATATGTTATAAATAAGGCCAGAAAATTGGTGTTTTAAAAGTTTCTAGGTAATTTTGAAACTTAATATTAAAGTTTTACAACTAAGTAAACTCATTTTTACCTTAATCAATGCAATTAATTTTAATTACTTTCAATAATATTTTTTGTTAAAAACTATGTTGAACGTAATATAAATTATAAATTATTATTATTAAAAACATTTAAAATATTTTTCCTAAATCCAATCACATAACTAGAGGAATTTAATTTAAACTTAATCCATCAAATGGGAAGAAACAATTAGTTTTTCATGTAAAAAGTTCAAAAGGTGGAAATGTTTTTATATCCAATTTCAATGTGAAATTGATTCCAATGACCTAAATTGTATTAATTATTGTATAATTTGACTTATTATAATTTAAAACTAATTAAAATAATATTTTACTATCGAATTGAATTATATAAAAATTATTTTTTCAATAAAAAGTCAGTATTTTTCACTATTCATGAAAAAATGAAACCTCTCAGAAAAAAACCATCAATTCACCCTAATATAATATTTAAATTAATGTTTAAAAAATGAAGTTTATTTTATCAAATAAAATTTATCGAAGTGTAAAAAAATATATTTAATGTAGGTGCACCATTAAAAGGCGGTAAAATTACCTTTTAGAAAAATAAAAATCTTTATGCGTAAAATTGGATCTATTCTTATATCTTTTATAGAAAACACATAAGAAGAAAATTTGATATTTGATTTAATATATATATATATATATAATTAAAGTTAGTCATCATATTGTTTTAACAAATATATAAAAATATTTTTTTAGTAAATGATTTTCTATATTTTCAAAAGCTTTTATTTTCATTTCGAGTTAATTGGTCACTAAAGAATTCATATTATAAACATATTTAAACTATATTTTTATAATTCAATTAATAATATTCAAAAATTTAATTACAATAGATTTTTGGTTTGTATAAAAATATTTTAATAATAATATTAACAGTATATTGTATTTTGGTACAACTCATTCTTGCGTGTAACAAAAGATATCAATAAAATGTTGTATTGTCTATAGCAAAAGAAAAAAACCATGTTGTGTAAATCAAAACAAAAAATAAGTTTTTCGTGTATAGAAAAATAATATTTTTATTATGTAGAATGAAATATCAACATGGAGTAGTGTGATATTCAATCCATTAATGAATTTTAAATTTTCCATAAAATAATAATTCATAAAAACTGACAGTGTTACAGTTTTGATAAAATTATGAATTATGGTTTGGTTAAATGTCTGTTTGAGTTCATTTTCTAGGTTTCTTCTCATATTATTTGATTCTTAAATGGTGGGTAGATACACTATGCAGATCTTTTCTATTCTATCATGATCTATTGAGGTGTGACTTATGGAGTTGAAAAGTCACAACAATGTTAGTGTTCTCGTTCTATTTTTTATTGGTGGTGTTTTTTCCATCAGTTTTGTGATTTTGTTTTAGATGTTCTTCTTTTTAGTTTAGAGAAATTTTTTTGTTCCCATGATGAGATCAGTTGCATTATAATTATATAATGTTTTCATGGGGTTGAGAATCATCACACCCCAATAATAGTTTTATTTATTTTATTTATTAGTGTATATTCATTCTATTGGTATTCAGGTAGAGTTTTGGGTAAGAATTTTGAGTTTTGGTTTTTTTGGTTTGTCTTTTGCTTGATACATATTCAATGTACATGATTGGTAGGAAAGCCATGTGTCCTCTTAACCAAAGGATAATTTCTTATTCAAATCCTTCTTTTATGAGTTTTCTTTCATAATAAATTCATAGTTTGTCCCAAAATGTGTGAATATAAGGGGTAACCATTCATCTTGTTAGTGGTGTTTGAGGCGAAGAACATGGCTTGCAGATGGTTATAGGAAACCAAAATACAAGATTATGTGGGTGTATATACTATTACAGACACGTTTTTCATGATTGGAATATGGTTTCAAAAGCATGAGGTAAAACCATGATAGGGTAGTTGTCTTTCCAATAGGGTGCACATGGCTGGCACACACTTTAAAAAACCTCATGGCTAAACCATGAAACTCACCTAGTTTCTCTAAAATATGGAATCAAATTTTTGACCATGTAAAATTAAAACACAATTTCGACCTATATCCCTCACCATTCGGTTTTGGAACATGATGGGGCTCTCAAACCCTCTCCCTTGGGCTCCTCTTTAATCCTTGAAGCTTTCCATTGATCCATGGCGAGTTGTCATTGGATTTTTTATACTTTTCCTTCTCTTCTCCTTCCACTATCATGGTTTTATCTTATTTTTTGTCTTGGTTATCTCTTGGACAAACCATAGAAGAATGGGTTGATGGTTTTTGAGTTTTATTTTGATATAGAGGGTGCAATTTGGTTATTGGGTTCTCTTATTCTCATTGTTGGAATTTTGTAACATCCTTATACTGTTGAGGTATGTATTTCCATCCATTTCCCCTTGAAAACATTCCATGTGACTATTTAGACGTTCTAATGAAATTTTGAAAGGTTTATTCATGCTTGTGGTTACTTAGAATTAATTTTTATGGTTTTATGTTTTAGTTTTTTGATGAAAAGGGTGTTTCAAAGGATCTCTATAGTTACTCTTATATGTGTTTAAAGTATATATATGGTAACTGTTGGTTAAAATTCCTCGTGGTGTTAAAAATGGATTTGGGTGATTTAAAATTAGGTTCATTCTTGTTAGAGTTTTTTAAAATTGGGTTACATGTGAAATTGTAGGTTGAGTGGGTTTTTTCCACATCATGGATTTGGTATTTAAGTGAAAAATTCTGGTTATCCGATATGATTGTCCTTATGTTTCAAAAACTGAACCTTGTAATTTATTAGGGTTTCCCATATATATGTTGGTAGATATTTGAATTTCCATATATGCATATAGTTCACATATATAAGTTTTCATTAATGTAAATGGAATTTCCATCAAAATAATTCATTAGTTACACTGGCTCATCCAAACCCTCTCTCTCATTTCACTTTCTATTCCCATATTCCTATAAAAATGTTTTCAAAACTCCGAAAATTTTCTAAATGTTTTCTTGTTTTCTAAATCTATAAAATTTTATATGAATGTTTTTTTGAGGCCCATACTCAAAGTTACATTTGGAACATTGAAAATTATGTTCAGACAATTTACTTGATTTTGGAAATGGATTTTGGAATGTAAGGGGGTTTCCTTGGAAATGGTTTCAGATTTAAAACATTAAGGCCTATTTGGTACCTTTAAATGTTTCATAGAAATTTATTCTAAATTATTAAGATGAAAATGCATGATTAGTAATTTCAATGTTTGTTATATGATTTTACACCCCTATGGTGATCCTTGAGATAGAGAGGATCCTCGCATTGATGGTGTTTGTGTTGGGGTTGGATAGGGAATGCAATTTGGCAGAAGTTGGATATGGTAGAAATTTTATGAATTTTATGACCATATAACCTTTAACTTTTATATCATCACAGGATTATATATTTCATCTATAAGGTTGACAGACAGTTACTTTTTAGAACTGTTTAGATGCACTAGATCCCCCATTTTAGGCGAATGGCCATGGTGGGTTGTTCCACTGGTGAGGCCAGTGTAGAGAATCCAGGTTGGTGATAGACTATAGATTGCATCATTATGTTGGAATTATGGTTTCTAATTGAATACATCTTGGGTCACCTCTCAATAGTTTAGAATATGTCCATAAATACAAATCTTGTATGTTACAATATTCTTTTTTGGAACTTTGGTTTCTTATTCAGTTTAGACACACCTTATACATTTCCACTATCTTTTATTTTCTCATTTCTATTATGATATACCATGATTTTTTGTTTATTTTTTATTCCCCATACTTATTAATTTACGTGGGTTGTGGTGCTTTTCCTATGTTTGGTTTTCAAAACTAGTTTTTGAATAGAAAGTGTTTTACAGAATGTTCAGAAATGGTTTTAAAAAGGGTTTTGGAAAAGGGGTGTGCTTTTATTTGGAAAATTATGAAAACTATTTTATACATAATATTTTATAAATATTTATTATCAAATATTTTGGAAAATGAAATGTATTGATTATATGGTGAATACATACTAAGATTTTTTATGTTTACACCCTACTTATTCCACTCAGCATGATTTTATTCCAACTACTATTAAGGTTTATGGGTTGTTCATATTTTGGGTTGGTCCTTATGGATGGATGGTGATCAAGAGGTCACGTGGATATTTTGGTCTGGTTCCAATTTGGTTTTGGTTTTTTTATTTATATCATATTTTGGTTATTCTAAATTTATTAATTTATATTAGAAATTTATTTATCCTCATAGTTATTCTTCATGCTCTATTTTTTTGATTATTGGTTGAAATCATCCCCAATGATTTATCTTATGATACCCTGATTCTTATCATTATCATGTGGGTATTTGGGATTCCATTTAATAATTTTCACACACTGGATTAGTTGTTATATTTTGGGTTTACCCAGGATAGTTTTTGACATGAGTGAACCCCCTTTAGATATAAAGACAATTTCCAATAATGAGAATAAATCCTAGGTACCCAAGGATACCATGTAACGAATTTTACAAAACATTTCAAAATTCCTTGTAGAGTTTCATAAAAAAATTTCAATACAACCACTTTTCCATCAAAATCATAATTTGAAAAAAATCACCATCTATTTCATAGTTATTTGAGAACATCATTAATTTACCTAAAGAATGGGAAAATCATCTTTTATCAAAAGAATCATACACAAGAATGTCAAGAAGATCAAGGATCATGTCAATAATAATTTAAAAAACAAGTTATAAAATAAGAGTATTTGTTATTTAGTAAACATAGGCTAGATGTGGAACCAGTTACCTTAAACTTGAGTTGGAAAGAAAACAAAATCAAAATCCACACACTTGAATGAAATACAATACACACAAGTAGCAAGTGGGTTACGTAAATATCGATTAATATATCTTCAAATTTAGTTTCCATAAACATAAGGTTGTAGGAGAATATAAGATATCACTTACCTTGTATAAATTCAAATCCACACCCAAACAAATAATACACGTCCTCTAGGAAGCAACACCTAGGAAGATTGTCAAGAAAATATTGAGAGTAAAAATCACTAGAAGAAGAATGGACACAAAAAGATACACCAAAAGTTCATCCCAAAATCTCTAGAATCAAAATTCAAGAATGGGAATGAAAATGTAAGGATTACTTTTTGTCAAATTAATGTTGATGAATTATTAAAACCCAATTCAAAATATCCACTGAGTTTTCCATAATTGGGATAATGACTTACTAAAAAAATGGAATATAAATCAACCATTTAAATTTTCATTACTAGAAGACACCACAATGAGGTGGGTTTCCCCACACTCATGGTGGCCTTAGGAGAACCATTCTAGCAGTCTGACACACCCACCTCAACACACCCTGATTTCAAGACCGTGGTCATTTTGTTATATTCATGACCTCCATGACCCATGTGTTGAGGATTGTCGGTCATGGGGCAATGGGGAATCCCTAGTGAACTACTCCCAAGACCATACTCTAATATGGACATGGTGGCTCTTCCCATGGTGCACAAGTGCCTCATGGGTACACCACATCCTCCACCGTGGCTATAGTGATTTCAATGTTGCACCAAAAGTCCAACAAACTCTTTTTTAAGTAAACAATTCATTCCCAAATCTTTTGAAACATGTAATAAAAAATATTAAATCTAAAAAAATAATATACATCAATTAGAAATGTTATAAATCCCCCACTATAACACTTTATATCCCCATATGTACTGTTGAAGAGGGAATATTCATGAATAGATGAGGTCATTTATCCCACACCATTGACTCAATTTTTCCAATCTCATGAGAATATGATTAGTGCTGCTATAACACATTGACCAATGGACTAGACTTACCATGTAGAACATTGATATAAGTGTTAATTACTCCACCGGAAGCTCTACAACTGAATTTTGTTTCTATAATTTGAATCCACACCAATTCAAAACAGGGGAGGCATTAAGATGATAAATCTTGATAAGTAAAACCGGTATCCATATTAGAGAAAATTATAGATGAAACCCCATGGAACCTCAAAATTTCATACACATACAGCTTACCCAGATCTTTAGCCTTGGTGGTGTTCCTAATCAGAATAAACTGAGATTTTTTTTAACAAATCAATAACCACACAAATAGAATTATTTCCCCATGGATTTTATTATAATAATACTATGAATTAAATACATACCTCATCAAATTTCAACACTATAAGTGAAGAGGGTAAATAAAAATAGAAGGCTTCTCGTGATTTGCCTTAATATTCTAGTAAGTGTAATAATGAGACACATAATCCACGATGGAATGATTCATACCCAGCAACCAGAAAAACCATCTCATGTCATAATACATAGTTTTAGTTCCATAATAAATGACCCATGAAGAACATTGGTAGTCATGCATCACATAAATTTTAAAAGATAAAGGAAGGGTGAAATGATTCCCAAAGAATAGAATTATATAAGAGGGGAGAGACCAACTTGGGATGGTTTCCCAACCATATATGAATTCCTTAACCCCTTTAAACTTTTCATCGTGATAATATTATCATTGAATTTAGTTAAGAAGAGATGATGATAACTAAACAGTGGTCAGAACCATACCCATATCATCATCTTTTATATCAAATGTAACTGAACAAAAATCCTTATAAGGTTGCACTCCCCTAAGGTTTCTAGGATGGTTTGAGAAGGAAATTTTATATTTAGAGTATCAACAACAATGTTTCCCTAACTAGGGGTATAGCTAATATAAAAGTTAAAATTTTTTAGGTACTCCACCTAGAGGATCTTACTAAGGTTTATGTCCTTTTGATAAAATATATAACTTAATATCTAATGATCAAAATAGAATGTGAACCTATCCCTGAAAAGATAGTGTTACAAACACTTGAGATCATGCATTAATTTGGAATGTTACAAGATATATTCATGATAATTCTTCTCATGTAGATGATGTTGAAGATTACTGTATGTCAACACATGATCATCTTATATAAGCATGATTCCTATTCATGAACCAACAGAATCGCAAAAAACCACATAACACTTAATATGTTTTGGTAATATGAGAACATGGTTCAATGTAATATGCCATTCCAACTCATCAAAAGACACTTGAAATATAGTATCCTATGATAATTTCATGCCTTTAGTGGCAATATTGGTCAATGGTTATTCCATATTTGATAAATAATTTTCAATACATTGATAATACCCTGACAGTACTACGTATATGCATCTCAAAGACATTCCATGGTTCTTCCCATGAAAAGAGAGCCTTTACCTCTTTTGGATCAACTAAGAGTCTATGTTTTGAAATCACATGACCCTATAACTTCTTCTCTTTGATACAGAAACTAAATTTAGATAACTTCACATAAAGGAAGTGAATCATCAAGAATCTTAAAACTAAATTTTGATGGTACTAATGATCTTACTTAGTTATAGAATAGACCCAAATTTCATATATTAATACCACAACATAGGTATTGAGATACTAGTGGAATATCCAGTTCATCATAGACATAAAAAGTACTTGATCAATAGTTAGGAGAAATATAATTATGATTTATTCATGGTGTCAATAAATTCTCATAAAAGCGGTCTATGAGGTATTCAACTACATAAATCATAAATGAAAATAACCTAACTGAAGTTCAATTTTTGAAAACACTATTCCCACTCTAACTGATCAAAAATGACATACACAAGGGGAAATGATACATATTTTTTACTATTTATTAGTTCAACATTTTATAATCTATACAGAGATGAAAACAACCATCCTCTTTCTTGGAAAAGATCACAGGGGTTGACCACTGAAAAACACTATGATGAACAAAGTCCTTCTCAAACTAGTTATCCAATTGGATCATAATCTCTTTTAGCTAAATAGGTTCCTTATGATAAGAAATTTTAGAAAATGGATATGTACCTAGAAACAAATCTATGGAGAACTCTACCTTTATTTATAGATGAAGACTAGAGTAGTCATATGGGAAAACCAAGAGAATGTCCCAGACAACAAAGGGAATATTGAAATGGGATTTTACATCATTAGTCTCAACTGCATCAATAGGAAAAATATTCTTAAGGTCTAGGAAAGAAGGCCATGAATGATAAGAGCTCATATCCCACTCTACCTGAAACACCTGAGATCTCCCATTAGAACAAAAAAAAGAAACCTAGTAATGATAATAATAGATCTTAGCTTGGTGAAAACAAACCAATATATATAGATGATAACATTGAAATGAGATATATCAAGAACCAAAAATTCCTAGACTAACTCAATACCAACAATGGAAAGAGAACCTGAAGGATAGTGAACCCCTACTCATTCCTCTTTCTAAGAGGCATTTCCATATCAATATCATAGAACATGACCTACATCATATGTTTCAAAAATAGAAAAAATGGGTAGATATAAAAGAGTGGAGGTCACCCATAACTAATAAAGCTGTTACTACAGAAGATGCCACAAAATGGTACCACTCACTATAACTGGACCCATATATACTTCCACCATATCCTCAACCATGTGAAACTAATTCACTCCAAAGGACTACAAAAGGATCCTTATAAAATTTGATTATTCTAGTTTCATTATAATTCCCTTTGGAGCTAATGATCCGTTACCATATTAGAGTGTAGACAGAGCCTAAATGAATATGTGCTAAGGACATCAGTGACCACACGTACTGTATTTCCTCAGATGTGAGGTCCAAGACCATTTATTCTACCCTACCTTTCCACATTGGTAGCAGGTCAAGGGTACACTGATATCTACAATGTATGGATTAAAAATATTCTTATATTTGGAACAACCTCTTACACATTTGCGATTATCCTTCAACTTCTTATTCTTCTTCTAATTTGTGCCACTAGAATTGAAATTGGGAAAAAGTTGAAACCCGAAAAGCATGAATTTGTCTCAAATCAATCTATTCCATTATATCCCTACTGAACATTTCAGTATATGTTGTGAGTTTTAGTATGTACACCAATAATCTAATATCAGGTTACAAGACATGAAAGTATTTGTGAGCCCTCTACTTATCATTATCACCACCTTAGGAGAAAAACAAACCAACTCAGAAGAAAAATTGGTGTATTGTATCACAGAATGATCCCCCTTATGAAAGGAAAGGAAATCCATAGAATGAAACATTATTAATGATTCCAAACAAAACGTTTTAATTAAAAGGGTCATGAAGTTTTTCAACTCCAACACCACATACCGATTCACCATAACAATATAATCACACCAAGTCATTCTATGACCCTTGAACATAAATATACAAAACTTCACACTAATAGATTTAGGTGTCTATAAGAAGTCAAAGACCAGAAAAATATATTCCATCCATCCCTCCACCTCCCAAGGTGCATTACTACCCTTAATTTACGGGGTCCTATGGTGTAAATACTTTTTTACTTGATCCATGTCTCTTATAACTTCTAGTTTCACCTATTTATCTTGGATATAAAGAGGTTGTACATTTTTATCCATGAAAAAAACTATCTACATGAGAGCCACGATGTGATTCAAATTTATAGGAGGTTTCTACTGAGGAGTATTTCTAGCTGCCCCATTCTAGGGTATCATAGGAATACTCTCAAGATGCATGATTATATATACCAAAAACAAAAAAAGACTATCAGATAATGAAACAATATCTATTTAAATAAAAGATATATAACTGAAAACTGAGATCAAGATCAAAACACCGTACATGAGAAACACAACCCAATATCTTATGGTGTCTTAAGGATTTTTACTTTGAGATCTATTGAGATACTCACTCGTAACAGACCCATTTTGTTTTCTAAAAACATATCTCTTATCTACCAACATCCGATGATAAGAAAAATTTAGGATAAACCACACTTAAGACCAATTTTTCACGACCATACCAAGAAAACCCATCTAACTAGGTTCTGAATAAGGCCACAGGAAGACTCAAAGGGAATTTATAATCCCAATGGGATGACGATTAAATCACACACATCCAAAAAATAATAGAGGGATTTTTTTAGAACCTGAAAAACAGACTTGGTATATAAGAAGAGAAATTTTACTAGAAAATAAATATTCTATGAACAAAAACAAACAAATTTAGTGATATAACCAAGGAAACATGACAAAAACCAATGTATATGTCTAAGAATAAAACCAAAGGAATCTGAGAATTCTGAAAAATGCTTTGTGTGATAAATGGAAAACATCATACCATCTCACCACCATCTACCCATTCCTAGTTAACATGAATCCTCTTCCCCACACTATATATATATTCATGTTAATACATCAGTCAAAATAAGGGAAATAAACCCCCTAAGGGATTGTAATGAGTTCGGCAGTAATTGGCTCAATAGGATCCCACCCAAGTGTTCCATAGAATGTATCTATAAAATAATAACTATATGGTCAATATATTAAAAAAATGACATGACAAAATAGTTTTCAAATTTATATCAAAATAATGGTAATAATATCCCATTTCTACAATTTTAAAATTGATTCCTTATAATAGAAGTAGCAAAAAAATACAAATAATGGATTTATCAAATCATGCATCATATATCTATATCAAAACAAAATAAAATAAAATAAAACCACGATATATATTACCCTTAGGATAACATTATTTCAGTGTAGATAGGTCTCTCATACTACAATTAACATGTTAGTGTACTAAATAATTCCCTTGGGAAAATGGCCTGGGGAACCGAGACACACCACATGGAAAAACCACATATGATGTCAAATGGCCAATTCCCTTAAACACAAGGCCAAGGGAACAATGGAACACTCCTTGAGTGAACACATTATGGAAATAAAGAGAAGGCCTAAAACTAAAACCACATCTTAGGTACCCATGGTTACCATGTGATTCTTACTTAAAAATAATTCAAAGGTACTTACCACATTGCATATTTTTTTTTCCAAACAACCCATTTTCCATCAAAATCATTTGTCAAAAATTAGTTTCATGTATGTTTTTAGAGGTTTGAGAACATATTTATTTTACAAAAAATAATGTGAAAACCCATGTTGTATATGGAAACACTTATGAATTCATATCAAAATTATTGAGGATCATGCCAATCATATTTTAGAAATCATGTTAGAAAACCAGGGAATATATGGTTCACCAGAAATTTCCAAGAGGTGGGACCACATAACTGAAATTTTAGTTTACATAATAACAAAAATGGAATACACACAATATAAGCAAAGAGAATACACATAAGGAGGAAGAGGAGGCCTTATACATCAATACCCTCATCTTAGAATTGAGTTTCCAAGAGAAAATGGATGGTCGAGAGTATAAGAGATTACATACCTCATCGAACACCATATCCATACCCAACCAAACAATATTATGACTCTAGGAACCAAATCGCAAAATATAAAAAATAATGGAATGAGGGAACCACTTCTTAAAAAAGAAAAATTTGTCTAAAAATATATAACCAAATATTATTTAAAAATCGATTGATTAAAAACCCTATATCATCAATGAAAAAGTAAGTCTTAATAGAGGTAAAAATAAATTTAAAGGAAAATTTTAACCCCCTAATAAAGATCCCTTGAGATTTTCTCAATAAGAATAACCATCCCAAAAAATAGGCGGATAAATTTCATATTGTATTTTTCATAACAAGATGACACCGAGACATAATGGTGGTTCACCATGCCCATGGTGGCAATGGTGTAACCTTAACAATTTCATGACACACCCACAATAGTATTCCCTAGCCCCAATACCCTAGGCGTTTTGGTTTAGCTACGACATCCACCATGCTCGTGGTGAGTATTGTTGGTTATTCCACACAGAGATATGAATATTGTGCCACACCCTAGATCGTACCCTACTCTATGTAACGCCGCAACCCCAGTTACCCAATGTTAGTGCATTATTACATAACATTGGCATGATCACAAAAGATCATGCCTCGAAAGGCCGATTAGTTTAGTACCCTTGGAATAACTAGATTTATTTTTAAAGTTTACATTACATAATAATGTGAAAACTACAACGAAATCATGTCTCCACACTCATATCCCATTATACTATCCCTGCAGGTCATTTATAAAATACTTCTTCACATATTGGAAAAAATAAAATAGAGAAAGGGGTGAGCTGAAATGCCCAGTAAGGATAACAATATAATAGAAACTTTAATAAATAAGCATAACCATTTAAGGCAATGTATAAATAAAAAAAAGAATTTTAAACTTGAACTTTAGCATAATATGGAAAAAATAAAATGAAATAATTCCATTTACTTATTCACATGAATATTCTACTAGTCGAATAATCACTTTAAATATCAATTACCACTTTCCTAATGATGGAATGCATAATGCCAGACTATCATAACCACATAATCATGACCTCGTGCTAAGACTACATATAATATTTTCTCAAGGACTCATTTCAAGACACTAGTTTGTCTCATGATACCTACCGATGCATCAGGGAGCTATAGCGTGCTCCACCCATCACTTATTAAGTCCAATTCATTCCTCATATGAATAGGTTTAAACATAACATAAATATTCGTATTAAAACTAGTATACAAAATGAAAATACATTCTCCATAAATCATGAATGGTATAAAAATAATACATCCACAGTCAAACATATCACAAAAACTTCAATACAATATGGAAGTTTTGTATCATAATAAATCAACTTCAAATAATCTTAAAATCCATCAATGGATGTTGACATAGATGAAATCAAAACTATTTGAGAGAAATATTTCTTTTTTTTAATCATTTAAAAGTCTCATAATTATAAAATAAAACATTTACTTTGAAAATATCCTTATAATCTTGTAAGGGAAGCTTTGATGAGTTTATAACGGTAGAAAATAGCCGCACCCACCGTATAAGTTAAAAAATACATTCTTACCTTAATTTTGTCGAAAAGGTTAAAAAGGACCTTATTTGGAAAACGATGGAAGTATTACTTTATAAACATATTATAAAAAGTAAAAAAGGGTATAAATTTCTTTAACCCATAGTTTATAAAATAGAAAGAATGATTTGAAATACATTTTTAAGAAACATGTATGTGGATGATAAAAAGGTCCCAATAGATAATTGCGTATAAACAACCTCAGATAATGAACAGATTGTGAAATAAACCCTTACCTTGTACTTTTCCATGGTTGAGGGTAGGTTAAACTCCTATATAATGGTGAAATAATTGTTATTAAATTATACTAGAATCATATACATTAGAATGATATCAAATATTATCTTTTAACATTGATTTGTTAATAATATCTTAGTATTATAATCATTTTAGGTGTTAACTTACTCATTTTCTTTTATATATTTTGTTACATTAGCCGTCTTTGTTATGGATATGGTTTCTCTTATTCATATCTAGAATTATATCTTGTCCTTGAACATTATTTTTAATCATCAAATGACAATTATAATTGCATGGATACGATGGGGAATGAATCTCATCGTGTTCGTGGAGACGGTAGTCCGTACGTACGAACGAGCGACAATATCATTATTTTGATATCAAAATAATAAATAATTGGATATTATATCATATATAAATAATCATTATCATGTTATATTTATTATTTACATCAATTAAATATCATTTTCATACCCATCCAAATAATAATGTTTTTGAATAACAATTACACCATGACGTGGAGACGGTAAGCCGTACGTACGCACGTATGGTGAAATGTCATTCAAAGGATGGATAGAATACTGAATATGGTTGTAACATATTTATAATAACATCACATTATATATAAGATACTGGATTTATTATTTTAGAAAGGAAATAACAAAGAAAGAAGAAGTTGAAGAAGAAAGGAACTTGAAAAAGGGTGGTGAAAACATTACCTCTTTTTCGGGTTCTTCATTTTGATTTGATCAAACGGGCTCCATAGGTTGGCTTTATGATAAAACTATGGCCCCTAGGTTTCATTGAAGGATGTTTATAGAGTATTTGGGTAGGGTTTGTCCGAAAAAAGGCTTTTATGGTGTGAATAATTGGTTAGAAGTGGTGTCCTTTTATTAGGGGGAGGAGGTGCTCTTTAGAAAAAACTTAAAGTATTAATTTATAATAAATTAATATTCGGTTTAAAATGGATCCAAAGTCTAAGGTGAATATGGGTCTAAATAATTTAAACCAATAGATTTTAGATAAGTTTGGGTCATTATATTAACCTTATATTTTAGTTTTAACTCTTAGTTAATTAGTTTGACATTTACCATGTCACTTTGTATTTTTATATTATATAGTTAATAAACTTACTATATACATCCAAGAGACCCCAAATTGGTCCATTAATGATAAAAATATCATAATATAAGTCCTTTTGATGAACCATAGATATTTAGGAATAGATTATCAATTAAAAATATAATATTTGTTTTAAAAACTAATTTATTTCAATTTTGACACTATTCAATAATTGATTTTTTGTAATGTCTTAAAAACATTATTAATTATAATAAAATTCATTAAATAAATAAAAAAATGTAATATTAACCAATAAAATTCGTGTATGGCATCAAAACGTTCAAATTATATTTATTTTATCTTTTATAATACAAATTATTTGATTCATTCATTAATAAGGAAAATACTGCATCATAATTGTGTCATAAGTAAATTTAATTATTAAATTTATAAAAATTATAAATAAAATACCATTATATAGGATATATTTTTATATTTCTAAGGAATATTTATAGTTGAATATATAACACGTAAAACCCTATGTAAAAATTATTTTTCTAAATGATATATGATTATGTAATTTTTGTATTTACTTTAACTTAATTAATATAATGTGTCCATATCTCCTACAAGTGGCTCCATGGGGTCCCAAAATCGACCCAAAGATGACCATGGTTGGAAATTTATCAACAAATAAGGTTAGGAAAAGTTTTAGGGTAATTTATTATTATTATAATATTATTTTTTACCTTATTTATCGGATTTACCCTTTAACCATGGTAAATAAAATATTTACAAAAGTAATTATTCAAAATGACTAAAAATAAAAGTTACATATTTACACAATTTGGACATCCTGATTCCAAATATGGAATCCATTTTTCAAAATTCCAAACACAGAAGTGGCAGAAATTAATTTAAAATTAATTCCCGTTGTTAAAACAAAAAGCATGTTTTAAGGGATAATAACTATCAAAAGATTGACACTTGTTTATGTCCGGTTTAATTGTGAAATTATGTGCAATGACCAAAATTGTATTAAATGGTAAAAATATATTCTATATATACTTTAAAAACACTCAAATTGATAATTTATCATTAATAATTATTTCGATTAAAAATAACGTTTTTAATTAAATTTTCGTAATTTTCACTATTCATCAAAATATAAAAGTTATCCGAAAAATACCAAAATTTTACCCTAGGATAATTTTGATATTTCGAATCCAAAAATGAAGTCCATTTTGAGAGATAAAATTTATAAAATTTAAAAAATTGGGTATTACTATTCATAATGGCTAGTTTGATTGGTTGTGGTGTGTTAGAACTCGAAGTTGCATACAACACACGCTACCGTATTATTCAAAGTGAAGAGTATCGTGGAAGATTGGGGTGTTATATTCTACCCTACTTCATATAATTTCATCCTCAGAATTTCAAGAATACTACCGCATGAAAAGACTCGAGTGGTTCTTCATCATAAGTTTCTCGGGTTCCCACGTTGCCTCTTCCATCTTATGGTTTCTCCATAGAACTTTTACCAGACGAGTCATCCGGTTTTTCAGCACTTGTTCTCTCGTATCAAGAATCTTGAAATTCTCTTCGCAATAAGATAGATCAGGTTCTAGTTCTAATTCCTCATAGGTGAGTACATGCGTTGGGTTAGGCATGTATTTTCACAACAGTGATGCGTGGAACACATCATGAACTTTGGAGAGATTTGGCGGCATTGCCAAATGATAAGATACAACCCCAATTCGTTCTAGAATTTCGAATGGTCTGATGTACTTGGGACTCAATTTAACATTCTTACTGAAATGTATAAATCCCTTCCATGGAGATACCTTCAAGAAAACATGATATCCTACCTGAAATTCCAAATCGTTCCTTCGGTTATCATTATAACTCTTCTACCTACTTTGAGCTGCTTCAATGTGGTTCTGGATTACCTTCACCTTTTATATAGTTCCCTTCACAAGTTCTGGCCCTACACGTTTTCTCTCCCCCACGTCATCCCAACAGGTTGGTGTGCGACATCTCTTTCCATATAACGCTTCATATGGTGCCATTTGAATACTCGAATGGAAGCTATTGTAATAGAAAAATTCTACTAGAGGTAAATATTGATCCCACATACCTTGAAAGTCACGTGAGTAGGATCTCAACATGTCTTATAAGGTTTGAATAGTCCATTCTGATTGTCCATCTATTTGACGGTGGTAGGCAGTGCTCAAATGAAGTTCAGTATCCAAGGCCTTCTGATGAATTTTCCAAAATCTTAAAGTAAAACGTGGATCACGATCAGAAAAAATCGATATGAGTACTCCATGAAGTCGCACAAATTCATTAATATATAGTCTTTCTAGAAATTCAAGTGGTAAATCTTCCCTTATAGCAAGAAAATGGGCTGACTTGGTAAGACGATCAACAATGACCCATATTCCATCGTTATTTCTAGGAGTCTTTGGTAGTCCCATGACAATGTCCATCATGATATTATCCAATTTACACTCAGGTATGGGAAGAGGTTGCATGACTCTTCTAGGCTGTTGCCTTCCAGCTTTCACTTGTTGACAAACCATACATATTGACACAAAATCAGCAATCTCCCTCTTTATTTTGTCCAACCCAAAATATTGCTTCAAATCTCTATACATTTTGGTGCTCCCAGAGTGTATAATGAAATTGGAACTATGAGCAACGTCCAAAAATTCCCTTTTTAGATCAGGTATATCGGGAACACAAAGTCTCTTCCAAAATTTCAAAATTCCATCTTCATGCACAAAGTCTCTCAATATCCCATCATTCACAACATTAATCTTCTTTTGAAACTCTTCATCGCTGGTCTGAGAACTCTTTATCCTTTCTAGTAAAGATGGATTGGCAACCATTTGAAAAATTATTGATGTTTCACCTTCCATGGTGATTACCATATCCATCTTTACTAGATCCATGTATATAGGATCCTTTTCAACTCTCATCTTGTTCAAAACTCCATGATCCTTTCTACTCAAAGCATCTTTCACCTTATTTGCCTTCCCCGAGTGGTAGTGTATTGTGAAATCATAATCCTTGAGTAGTTAATGCCATCTATTTTTCATAATGTTGAGTTCTTTTTGTGATAAAATGTACTTCAAACTCTTGTGATCAATATAAATCTCATATTTTTCACCATAGAGATAATGTATTCATATCTTTAAAGAAACTTTTACAGCAGATAACTCAAGATCATGAGTAGGATAGTTTTTCTCAGGAAGTTTCAGCTGTCGTGATGCATAAGCAATGACTCTATCATTCTGCATAAGGACACAACCAAGTCCATTCTTCGATGCATCAATATAAATGACAAACCAATCATTCCCCGATGGCAGTGACAATATAGGACCATTGAATAATCTTTTCTTCAGTTCATCAAAACATTCATCACACACTTTTATCCAAACAAATTTATCCACTTTACGTGTGAGCTTTGTTAATCGGTTAGCCAATTGGGAAAATTTCAGGACGAAACGTCGATAATAACCTGCTAAACCAATAAAACTACATACCTCGATTTTACTTGTTGGTGCTATCCATTCTTGGATTTCTCTTGTCTTAGGATGATCAATAAAGATTCCATACTTAGAGATAATATGGAAAAGAAAATAAATCTCTTGAATCCAGAATTCACACTTGCTAAACTTCCCATATAATTCATTTCTTCTCAGAGTTTTCAGGATAATGTGCAGGTGATTTTCATGATCTTCATATATTTTGAAGTATACCAAGATATCATCAATTAATACCACTAAAAAATCATCGAGATATTCCATGAAAACTATGTTCATTAGATCCATGAAGATAGGGGGTGCATTAGTCAATCCATAAGGCATTACTGTAAAATCGTAATGCTCGAACCTGGTTTGAAATGTTGTCTTTTTAATGTCTTCCTTCTTCACACACAACTGATGGTATCTAAAACAAAGGTCAATCTTGAAAAAGTATTGAGGTCCATGAAGTTGGTCAAATAAATCATCAATGTGAGGTAGGGGATACTTGTTCTTCAATGTTATTGCATTTATTTCCCTGTAGTTGATACATAAACTCATAGATCCATATTTCTTCTTAAAAAAAGGATAGGTCCTCCCCATGGAGAAACAATAAGGAGAATAAATCCATTATTACTCAATTCCTCTAGTTGTTTCTTTAGTTCAACTATTTCCATAATGGCCATTCTATAAGGGGTCTTTAGTATAGGCCTTGAACCAAGAATTAAATCAATGGAAATCTCAATTTATCATTCTGGAGTATTTCTAGGTAAATCTTCTGAAAACACATCTACATATTATTTCACAATAGGTACATCCTCTATTTGAACATTCATTTCCTTACCCACAGTTATTTCATTCTCTTCTTCCCCAATAATTGAATTTAGTTGAGCTACTAGGGGTGGATCTAGATAAGAATTATGCGGTGACGATTCTGCTCTATAGATGAGGTTTTTTTATCATCGTCATCCTAAATTGTAACTTCCTTATTCATAAAATAAATCTTCACATCATGGTCCGAAATCCAATCTATACTGAGGATTATATCAAATTCAATCATGGGTATAACGATGAGATCAACAGATAAAGAACATTTATGTGCTCTAATGGGGACTGATTCACAAAACATTGTTGTAATGATACATCCCTTAGAGTGTTAACTGACAACTCCCATGTTTAATCAAATGGGAAATATCTAATTTTCTTATAAAACTGGGAAGATATGAAACAATGCGATGATCCAGAATCAAATAATACATTTTCTAAACTTGAGAAAACCATTAAATTACCTACCACCACGTCTTTCAGAGCTTCTACCTTAGTAGTAGTGATAACATATGCTTGGCCTTGATCCGTTGGCCTTTTCTGAGGTAAGTTCCCCTGACACTTAGGACATTCATTTTCATAATTTCCCATATCCTTGTAGTTTTAGCATTGAACATCGGTAGCTTCTTTATTCCCCTTGCAATCACGAGCTTGGTGGCCTTTTTTACCACACTTTTAACAAACTCCCATTCCTTTCAAGAAAGTACCAGGGTGTTTCTTCCCACATTTTTTATAGGATGGATATTCAACTTTTCCCTTCTTCCCCTTATTTCCATTTCTTGAGTGATCGGCAAATCTCTTCTTCTCTTTCTTTGCTTTAAAGTTATAATACTTAGAGAATTCTTTTTCTATCTAGATAGCACATGAGAGAATATCTTCATACGACGTGAAGTATAGTGAGACTAATTCTTGTCGAAGAAATGGTTTTAACCCATCAAATAAATGATCAATCTTACTCTTTGTGTTACATATATAATCTGTTGCATGCCTCACTAACCTTGTAATGTTATACTCATACTTTGTGACATTCTCGTCCTCATTTTCTCTCAGACTCATAAATTACCTTTCCATATCTGCTCGATGGTCCCGAGGAAAGTATTTTTCTAGGAAAAGATATTTGAACTCCATCCATTCCACATTTGATACATAATCATCTTCCTTCGTGTTTTGAATTAATTACCACCATGGATCAACATCTCCAGTGAGGCGGTAAAATGCCATGATAACTTTTTCCCTTTCACTACTCCCCAAGGCATGAAATATTTTCACTAAGGAATTTATCCATTACTCAGCTACTAAGGGATTTTTACTTCCTTTGAATGTTGGTGGTTGTTACTTCATGAAGATATCTAACATTGATCCTCCATGATGTGGATTGGGGTTCCCCATAAGGGTAAGGTTATTATTCATAACCTGAGTGATTTGTCCCAATATGGTGATTAGTTGATCAACACCAGTTGCATCACCAACACCACTATAATTATCATGAGCCAGAGGGAAATCCCTAAATGGAGTGTGTGAATTGATACAGTTTCCATTTCATCCACTAGGCGTTGTTTCTAAACACTGGCATAAACTAGATTAGTTTATGAATCGAAATACATAATTCCAAACATGTAAAACACTTAGAATAAATTGAATAGTTTATGGATATAATCCCTAATCATAAAAATTTTTTCATTGAGGATTTATTTACTCATAAACCCTTCATAATGGTTTGTAATGAAAATGAGAATTATCCTAAGCATATCCCCTGGGAGTTTCATAACCAAGAGTGCAGCAAGGCCCGTTGTCGTGCACTAGTTCCTGTTCGAGTCTAGCTCAAAGCGGTTTTTTTGGGTTTTAACTCTAGGTACATTTGTGCCAGAGCCGCCTCTACCTGCTCGTATCCATATAGGGATGTATTGCTCGGAAAACTTATAAAATCTATAAAATACCAAAATTCTAGGAAGATATTATATACTAATCCTCAATGTCCATCTTAGGTTTATGTGCTCTAATCAGAGTTTATCTATATCTAGCTCCCAATGTTTGTACTAAAATTCCTCCGATACCAGCTGTAACACCCCAACCCCAGTTACCCAGAGTCGGTGCATTATTACATAACATTGGACTGATCACAAAAGACCAAATCTCGAAAGACCGATTAGTTTAGTAGCCTTGGAATAACTAGAAACATTCGTAAAGTTTACATTACATAATAAAGTGAAAAATTCAATGAAATATTATCTCCACAGTTATATCCCCTTATACTATCCCGACAGGTCAATCATAAAATACTTTTTCACATCCTGGGAAAAATAAAACATAGAAAGGGGTGAGCTCAAATGCCCAGTAAGGATAACAATATAGAGGAAACATTCATAAATAAGCATAACCATTTAAGGCAATGTATAAATAAAACAAAATCCTTTTAAACTTGAACTTCAGCATAATATGGAAAAAATAATATGAAATAATTCCATTTACTTATTCACATGGATATTCTACTAGTCGAATAATCACATGCAATATCAATAACCACTTTCATAATGACGGAATGCATAATTCCAGACTATTATAACCATGTAGCCAAGGCCTCATGCCAAGGATACAAAAAAAGATTTTGTCAAGGCATCATGCCAAGACACTAGTTTATTTCATGGGACCTAACGATGCATCAAGGAGCTATAGTGGGATCCACCCATCCTTTATTAAGTCCAATGCATTTCTCATATGAATTGGTTTAAACATAACATAAACATTCATATTAAAACTAGCATTAAAATTTGTCAATACTTTCTCCATAAATCATGAATGGTATAGAAATAACACATCCACACTCAAACATATCACAAAACCTTCAATACAATATGGAAGTTTTGTATCATAATAAATCAACTTCAAATAAGCTTAAAATCCATCCAAGGATGTTGACATAGATGAAATCAAAACTATTTGGGAGAAATATCTCGTTTTTTGAAATCATTTAAAAGTCTCATAATTATAAAATAAAACATTCACTTTGAAAATATCCTCATAAGCTTGAAAGGGAAGCTTCTACGAGTTTTTAATGTTAGAAAATATCCTCACCCGCCGTATAAGTTAAAAATGACATTCTTACCTTAATTTTGTTGAAAAGGTTAAAAAGGACCTTGTTTGGAAAACGACGAAAATATTTATTTATAAACATCTCATAAAAAGTAAACAAGGGTATAAATTACTTTAACCCATAGTCAATAAAATAGTAAAAATTATTTGAAATACATTTTTAAGAAACATTTATGTGGATGATAATGAGGTCCCAGTAGATAATTACGTATAAACAACCTCGAATAATGAAGAGATTGTGAAATATGCCCTTACCATGTACTTTTCCTTGGTTGAGGGTAGGTTAACCTCCTATATAATGGTTAAATAATTTTTATTAAATTATAAAATAATCATATACATTAATATGATATCATATATGATCTTTTAACATTGATTTGTTAATAATATCTTAGTATTATCATCGTTTCGGGTGTTAAATTACTCGTTTTCATTTATATTTTTTTTTACATAAGTGATGTTTGTTATGGATAGGTTGTATCTTTTTTCATATCCAGAATGATATCAAGTCCTTGAAAATTATTTTTAATCATCAAATGACAATTATAATTGCATGGATACGATGGGGAGTGAATCTCATCGCGTTCTTGGAGACGGTAGTCCGTACACACGCACGAGCGACAATATCATTATTTTGATATTAAAATAATATATAATTGGATGGTATATCATATATACAGAATCATTATCATGTTATATTTATTATTTACATCAATTACATATCATTATTGTACCCATCCAAATAATAATGTTTTTGAATAACAATTACACCATGACGTGGAGACGGTAAGTCGTACGTACGCACATATAGTGACATGTCATTCAAAGGATGGATATAATACTGAATATGGTTGTACCATTATTATAATAACATCACAGTATATAAAAGATACTGGAGTTATTATTTTAGAAAGGAAATAACAAAGAAAGAAGAAGTTGAAGAAGAAAGGAACTTGAAAAAGGGTGGTGAAAACATTACCTCTTTTTCCGGTTCTTCTTTTTGATTTGATCAAAGGGCTCCATAGGTTGGATTTCTGATCACACTAAGGAATATAGGTTGAATTGAGGGAAGTTGATAGTGTATTTGGGTAGGGTTTGGATAAAAAAAATGCTTTTAAGGTGTGATTAATTGGTTAGAAGTGGTGTCCTTTTATAAGGGGGATGATGGGCTCTTTAGGAAAAACTTAAAGTATTAATTTATAATAAATTCATATTCAGTTTCTAATGGCTGAAAAGTAG
Organism: Viscum album; assembly: GCA_963277665.1. Taxonomy (NCBI): domain Eukaryota; kingdom Viridiplantae; phylum Streptophyta; class Magnoliopsida; order Santalales; family Viscaceae; genus Viscum; species Viscum album. Next base: position 819,131,539 of record OY728162.1, read on the forward strand.
ATTATTAATAGTATAAGGTGTTTATGGGTCTAAATCCTTTCAACCAATATATTTTAGATAGGTATGGGTCATTATATTAACCTTATCTTTTAGTTTTAACTCTTAGTTAATTAGTTTGACATTTACCATGTCACTTTGTATTTTTATATTATATAGTTAATAAACATACTATATACATCCTAGAGACCCCAAAGTGGTCCATTAATGATACGCCTATCATGATATAAGTCCTTTTTCCAGACCATATATTTTTAGGAATATAATATCAACTAATAATATATTATTTGTTTTAAAAACTCATTTATGTCAATTTTGACACTATTCAATAGTTGATTTTTGTTAAAGTCTTAAGAAATTTATTATTTCGAATAAAATTCATTTTAGAAATACTAACATGTAATATTAACCAAAAATAATTCTTGGATGGCTTCAAAACTTTAAAATATATTTATTTTAACTTTTATAACACCCATTATTTGATTCTTTCATTATTAAGGAAAATACTACATCATTATTGTGTCATAAATAAATTTAATTATTAAATATCTAAAAATTATAAATAAAATACCATTATGTAAGAAATATTTTTAAATTTATAATGAATATTTATAGTTGAAAATATAACATGTATAACCCTATGTAAAATTTTTTTTCTAAAAGATATATGCTTTTGTCATTTTTGTATTTACTTTAACTTAATTAATATAAAGTGTCCTTATCACCTACAAGTGGCTCCACGGGGTCCCTAAATCGACCCAAAGATGCCCATGGTTGGTAATTTATCAACCAATAAGGTTAGGACATGTTCTAGGGTAATTTAGTATTATTATAATATTATTGTTTACCCTTATTTATTAGATTTACCCTTTAACCATGGTAAATAAAATATTTACCAAAGTAATTATTCAAAATGGCTAAAAATAAAAGTTACATATTTACACAATTTGAACATCCTGATTCCAAATATGGAATCCATTTTTCCAAATTCAAAACACAGAAGTGGCAGAAATTAATTTTAAATTAATTCCCGTTGTTAAAACAAAAAGCGTGTTTTTAAAAGATAATAACTATCAAAAGAATGACACTTGTTTATGTCCGGTTTAATTGTGAAATTATGTTCAATGACAAAAATTTTATTGAATGGTAAAAATATATTCTAAATATAATTTGAAACCACTAAAATTAATAATTTATCATTACTAATTATTTCGATTAAAAATGTTGTTTTTACCATTATTTACCAGATTTACCCTTTAACCATGGTAAATTAAATATTGACTGAAGTAATTATTCAAAATGTCTAAAAATAAAAGTTACCTTTTTACAAAATTTAGACATCCTGATTACAAATATGCAATCTATTTTTCCAAATTCAAAACACAGAAGTGGCGGAAATTAATTTAAAATTAATTCTTGTGTTAAAACGAAAAACGTGTTTTTTAGAGATAATAACTATCAAAAGATTGACACTTGTTTATGTCTGTTTTAAATGTGAAATTATTTCCAATGACCAAAATTTTATTAAATGGTAAAAAAATATTCTAAATATACTTTTAAACCACTGAAATTCATAATTTATCACTATTAATTATTTCGATTAAAAAGGTTGTTTTTAATTAAAATTTAGTAATTTTCACCATTCATTAAAATAAAAAAGTTATCCGAAAAGGACCAAAATTTAACCCTAGGATAATTTCGATATTTTGAATCCAAAAATGAAGTCCATTTTGAGAGATAAAATTTATAAAATTTCAAAACGTGGGTATTACAATTCATAACGGCTAGTTTGATTGGTTGCGGTGTGTTAGAACTCGATGCTGGGTACAACACACGCTACTATATTATTCAAAGAGAAGAGTACCGTGGAAGATTGGGGTGTTAAACTCTAGGAATAGTGTCTCTAACATTGTGAACAGGTGCCTCATAGGTACAACACAAGCTCCACCATGACTGTGACATTTCTCATATTATACTAAAAGACCAAAAACAATATTTTTAAACAACCAAGCCATTCCCAATGCTTCTAAAACCTTTAATAAAACATCCCAAATATAAAAAAACATATATAAATTAAGGATGTTACATTAACAATATTTACCTTTTTGTTAATAAAAAAATAGTTAATAATGCGTTGTGAGTACTACTGCCTCCACGATGTATATTATAATTCTTTACTTAACTACCTTACATGAACTATCGAAATGTTTAATTAAATAAATAACTATTATACTTATAACATATTTTATATTATAAAATTATAAAAGTATTATACATTTATCCAATTATATAGGAAATGAATTAATCAACCATGCGTATTCCTGGACTACCGCCTCTATAGAACGATTAATCTCCATGTTTATTTTCTTCACCCATATAGATGGATGGTCTTGAGAATAGGTTTAATAGATAAATATGATTTTTATGATATTATTAAGGTTATTTTATGAAAAATTTTAAAACCTTAAAAATTCATTGTTAATTCAATCGTTTAAAACTAGAATACCAAGAGGAAAATACTTTATTCAAATTATGTAATATTTTCATATTAGTTAATTAATCTTTTAGTTAATTAATAATTAAGATATATCACTCTAATAAACACTAAATTAAATCACCATTCTAAAGGTGTAATTATATTTTAACTAAATCATATCATGATCATCCATTAATTATGATATGTTCATGTTTGGGTCGGTTTGAACACGTACTTTAAAAATGTGATGAAATTATGTCATTGAGAACTATGAAAACATAATTCTGATATAATATTATATAAATATTTAATTATTGTTTTGTTTTTATATATAGAAATTATAAATCAATATTTAACTCAATAATTAAGAAAACACCTTTCATTGGTTAATAAAATCACAGATGTCATATTACTATCAACTTCATCTTCAAGGAAAAATAGTGAAACACACATCAAGTGAAAGTGAAAATTTATAAATAACTATAATTTATATATTATTATAATATTATGTATCTTGTAATTATGAACTTTATAATAAAAAAAATACCAGCACTACTCCTTTGAAACTAGTACAAACGAGGAAAACTATAAATTCATGATGTAGGAAAATAGGAAAAATCCAACTCAAATACATGTAGATAATGATTATAAATAAACATTATAAATAATGTTTAGTTTGAATATGGTTCTAAAACAACATATTAATATAGTTATGTTTTTTCAAAGCATAATATATTGCATTCGGATAAGCAGGGATAAATGTAAATGGTTCTTTGTCTCAATTTTGAATCCCTTAATATATGCTTATGTTATACACCATTTTCTATTTTAAACAGTATAAATAATTCCCCATTTTCATTTTTATCATCATTATATTATATTTAGTTATATTAAATGTTATATTTAATGTTCTACCTCACATGGGATTTTGATTAAAATATTACAAAGGTTGTTAGGGGTTATCATTAATCAAATATTTTCCATGGGGCATAATCACTCACTTTAACTATTATCTTCAAAGATTGATATATTATAACCTATTATAATGTTATGTTATATTTACACCTTATTATATAGGAAAATAATGTTTCATACTAATGTATTAATCTATAAGGAATCTATTTTTTCCTAAAAAATGTAATTATATTAAATATAATTCCCATCTATTTTAATGGATTTTTTTTACATGTTCATATTTTTCCCACCTGAAAATATTCTCCTTTATAATTTAATCCTAATTGTTTTTTATCTCATGTGACCTTCCTCTCCCCCTTTTCCATTTTTTAAACTGATTTTTTGGTGACTCTTTTTACGATGTGGCCTTTCAACAAGGTTATTTTAAAATGATAAAAAGGTTTTTACATCCTTACAAAATCAATGGTTTTATCTTCCACTACACATTAATTTTTGATAACCTTTATGTATTTTCAAGGATATATTATTGGATAATAATTTTAAAAATAATTTTTTTTGAAGAGTCTTCAATTTAAATTCTATAAAAATAACCTTTCAAAGTAACTGTAACTTCTTATTTTACACTAAAGATATTTTTTTATAAACACTCTATAATGATTTCAATACCACTTTCCAATTTATATTTAATGGATTTTTTTCATTGGAAATTATTTTTGATGAGTCACCTTCAATTATTTCTTATGAAATACTACATTGGGGTGATTGCATTTTGGGTATCAACCCTTTATGTGCTTGAGTCCAATTTTGTTGATACCATCTGGAAGTATTATGAAACCCATTTATCTTTTCCATGGGTTCTTTATGATGTGATGAATTAAATCCATTTTCTTTTACACGGGTTTTCAATATATGTTGAATTTTTGGTGTCTTATGGAAAAAATATTTATGTATCATGAAGGGTGGGGCCCTACATCACCCTCCAATCCATTTGTTAAGGTTTTATACCTTATAAGGTAATGATTTTGAGAATTAACACAATGCAGATTAGCTATATTCACAAGATTAATTGTGAAAATGATGAATATTAGCTATATTCATAAGAATGATAACAAAATATGTTAGGTCCACAAGGATAAATACCCTGAGAGGGGGGGGGGGGTGAATCAGGGTATAAATAATTTAAAATTACTGCCCGTTCTAATCTTGTTTCACTGTTAAGAGAAACACTCTTCTCTATCTTTCCTGTTGCACAATGTAAATAGAAAGTAATGTATGCACATGACACAACAGTTTTACTTGGATCACCGCAAATGGCCACGTCCTAGAAGCATACGCCGACAAGTTTTCAGTCGTACCAAATTCCACTAATCTTCACTAGCTGTGGATTACAAGGTTCAGGCTAGATCACTCCTAAGCCTAGGCTCACTGACTTTACAAGTTTAGGGTCAGCTCACTGCTTTCCCAAGGGTCACTCCCTGTTTCTCTCTCTTTGGATCACTACTAGTGGAGAGGATCACCTTTTTCCTCTTCCTTTTCTCACTGCTTCTTAAAGGATCCACACACAGTTTATAGACCTATAGGTCTCTTTATTTGCATGAAGGAATGCATCTTCCTTTGTAAGTAAATTCTCTGTTGAAGCCCAATTTTCACCCGTAGATGAATCTCTCATTGCACCGAAGGTATCGGGCAAACTTACAGCTTCCACGCCGCCCGAAAATCACTGCTGGAAATAAACTTTACTTGGCGTGCAAGTCAATCTCGGTGCGCAAGTATCGGTGCACAAGTCACAACGGGCGTGCAAGTCCTCCTCAGACACTTGCGTGACTCAAGCTTCCTCAACTCTAAACCTGCGTGACTCACTTCCTTTTATGGCCAATCCAATATTGGCGCGCAAATCCACACTAAAGAGCAACTTCAAACACTAGAACGCAACTATCAACCTGGCACACAAGTCCCACTTGCGCGACCACACACACCACTTGCGCGACCACCACACCTGCGTGACGGGAGCTCTGATTTCTCAAAGTGTTGAACTCCGGTTGAGAATGAAGAGGGGTGGTCCAATATTTATTGGCAAATTGACCAACCTGCACGATGGCGCGCAAGTCACCTGCGCGACCCAGTCTCGGCGCACAAGTCTTCTTTCCTTTTAGACACTTGTGCGACCAACTCCCAAACTTGCGCGAACCTGTTTCCTTAGCCATATATTGATCTTCTGAACTTAAAAAACATATGGCGTGCAAGTTTCCTATATATCAAGTCCTCGGCGTGCAATTCCCTTTTCCAAAAACACTTTTCTTCATTTGTCGATTTTCAGGCCCAATAATTTGGCAAACACTGGAAAACGGTGCCACCTTGTATCTATTATTTTTGTACGGCCTCCAGACCATCCATTCCTTTTGTCGACGTTTTTGAATAAAACATGTATCGTTGACCTCAGCTCTTGAACTCGAAATTCCATCATGAAATCCTCTTTGTCAACAAATTTTTAGGTAATTGTTTTCCTTTTTCAACAATCACCACTCTGATGTCCAATTTGTCAACAAACACAATCACCTAAAAAATGACTCAATGATGCCTTGAGGGATTTTTTCCCAACAAAATCGAAGTGGTTATCTATGTTAAAAAAAATGAGAATGAACTTGATGTTGTTAGATATGTTTATAATTCTATAAATACATATTCTTATGCCTATGGACTTATTCTATGTTATATTATTATGTTATTCTCCATCAAATAGGTTTATTATATAATTTTTACACACTCTTTTTCCATGGTATATGATTTTTGTTTGATATTTCATGACATAACTTCATGAATTTGGATAATTGTTATTTTTATTTTTCAATAAGTTATTTCTCGCATGACTATGTTTATCTTATGCTTATAATGGTACCCTTTATGTCATGTTGATAGGAATTCCCTTACAGAGTGTTTGAGATCACCTCTTTCATATTTGTTTCCTCGGTTTTGAAAATGTTTATATCATATTATATATCTTGAAACGGTTTAGAGGAGTGAGATTATGGACCAATATTTTCAAGTGTTTTAAAATAATATGTTTTTCTAAATAATCTCCAAGATAATAAACCTCTAGGTACAAGGGTTGGGTAACTCTTAGTGAGATATATTATCTAAAACATGAAATTAATATATCACTTAAGTTATGTATAGATAGGGTCTCTTTATCCAAAAATGATTCATAAATCCCATATAGGGGCCTCTATTTAGGTGTAAGACTCAAAAAATTCATTCAACTAACTCACCAATTATGTCAGGTTGGTCAGATTATACATAAGCACTGCTAAATCACCTATTATCATCTCTTTTATGAATCTGACAATCCATGTATATGAATCCTATTAGGTGCAATACACAACCCTTTATACTTTAACCTAATATAATTATCATGTTATGAACCTCAGGGATACTCAATGCATGAGACACACTCAATTTCCCTATCATCTTCTTTCATTCTATACAAATGATGTTCTATTATCTCTTATTTCTCACACCAAACATGAGTCACATGAGATTAGAGGTTTTAATTGATCATTTTGTTATCATGATTTGGATGTACAATATTTAGAAACATATAACACTATTTTGTATTATCTATATGTCTCTAATTTTCATAGTGCATATCATTACCATTTGGTGTTAAACTATATGAATTGGCCATGTCACATGACCATAAACAGTACACATAAATAAATGCGAGTTTTGATACATGTTAATAAGGAAACATATGATTCCTATTCAATCCTCAATCCCATAATTCTATAACATACCATTTTATTATGGGACACACATAAGATTATATTTATATGCCTAAAGTTGTGATCCTCCTTCTGGATTCACCCATACACCTTTAGTCAAAATACTCCTTTAGGTTTACTTTTCTACATTAATTCAAGAATATACTTTTAGATTTCAATATTTCATATGAGTTTGGATACTTATATTAGTTTCATCCTACATGGGCCTCCAATTAGGTATAATCCCCAACCATAAATTCTACTATTTTTATTCTAAAAGTACAATAAACTAGAATGGTATGCCCACACATATGTGTACACTAGTAATTTTAGGTACACCTAAGCTAGAAAAACACTATGCATGATGTCAAACTTTTCATAATAGGTCTGAGATTCCTGACCTTAAAAAGATATTCACATCTTCCTGACTACATGAACTTAAAATTCACCACATTATTCCTTTCCACAAGAACATATGATGTATAGAATTCACCATTAAACACCGCTGAACTATGTGGTTTTTATTTCATTCATTAGGATACATAGGAGGACAAAATAATGCGCACAATACCCACACCATAAGAACCTAATAACTCTTGATATGGATATAGAATCTAGAGACCCTAATTATACCTTAAAACTATAGAATTTTTAAATAATAAGAGAAATATGGGGAACATTTAATACACATAGACATTTATATAAAAATATTTTTTTATTAGATCATTTTTAGAAGGGTAATGAGCCCCATAATGAGATTTGGGAAGGATTAAATAATACATATTAAATCTATTTGAGAGTCTAACAATGTCAGATAAACCCATGAATGGGAAAGATGAACCAAAAATCCCACCCTCTAAAAAAACACACTCTAATGTGTCACTTGAATTCATAGTGACCACTTTACCTTGGAAAGTAGGTCTATATTGATTATTCACCATAAACCATCACCGATGTAGAATGTGTCCATGTTTCTATTTGAATAAAAAATGGTGAACTCGACATCAATCCTTTATCAAACATCCATTCTTACTTGTGATGCTACATTTATTGGGTTTTTTATTTGTGTTTCATTTTTAGAACCATTATGGATCTCTATTATCCAAATGGAATCAACAATAGAAACAATGAATAACAAGATCATTGGAAATGTTGGTAGTCCAGCATGACACCTATAGCTACTATGCATAACTAAATGACACACTAAACATACACCTCTACTATCATAGAAACCATGGCGTCATGGACCTGATATACACTATCACTGACTCAGTGCCTCTAGGACCATCAGAGAATTATTTATTTCATAAATAACATCTATTTATATCTATCTCTACATTGGAGATATTCTTTGATAGTCTCCAATAGATGAATCCCCAGAATTCCTCTTATCAATGAAGGGACATAAATAAAGTGGAACTTATCTCCACATCTAATAGCTTTTGGATCGTATCTAGGGAACATGACAACACCAACCTCCTTTATCTTAGAGAGGTATAGGATGGAACCTGCTGTATTAAGGAAACCACCCATGAGCTACATAGGGTCCCTATTTATCAGGGTAAAGGTCATAGATGTTTGACCCCCCAAATCTAGATGTAGAAGATAAGAAATTTGTTACATCCCTATTCATCCAAAATCCAAATGATAAAATGAGATACCATCAAGGGTATACAACCATTGAAGCTCTAAAAAAATCCTTATATCTTAAAATAACCTTGAGTCCAATTGGTGTATCCCAATAGTACCATGGGACCCGTCTCTTATCACTACTAGCCTTAAGATTTAGAATTCATCTGAGCTATCCTAAGTGATAATAAAATACAATAGAGAAACCTAGTCCAAAGGGTTTGGGGAATTATTAAAAATTTCACCTTGAATTCAACATATAAATTATCAAATTTTTAGGAATGCACAATGATTATGGATATACCTCCTCTAAATAAATATGCATTTCCTATAAAATGTAACATATTAGTAAATGTAAATTTTTTTAACACAAATAATGTAGTAATGTATGATGTTGTTGATGAATAAATAAGTGTGACTACATCCACTACCCATGCACCACCCAAAAATGATGAATCCATCTCAGTAGAAGAGAAGACTACTATATTTGAATCCAAAATAATAGTACTTGAGAAAATAAATTTTAAGCTACTCAAGGGAAAACCAACTAAGTCTAGTCTATAGGATGTATCCACTATTCCTCCTTAAGATAATATACGTCAGTGAGAGTATATTGATCAACCTAAAAATTATAAGAAATTCCACCCCATTAGATTTAGATCATATCAATCAAACCACTTGATTGTAGATCCGATTGGTTATCAAAAGTTTCCACCACTAGACAGAAATCAGCTTCTTGTTCCGGAAGCTCACTCAAGGTCAACTCGGAAAATGGAATCCCAATAATTATTGGACTCCTTCATTTCTCAGATGAAATTTCTGAATTTTAAAAATCCTCTGGTACTACCATATGGAAAACCATAGCCTAAATGTGAATATTCGACTCATTCAAATCCCAAATTCAAAAACTTCAGTATCTCAACATTCAATGGAATGGGGGATCCTGAGTAGCATCTCACCCTTTTTTATTCCATTGCCTCCTAATTATGGGGAACCCAAAACAATAATAGTCTTACAAACATATATGATTTTCAAAAAACATAGGAGGTCCTATTGTTTCTTGGTATAAAAACCTTACAGGTGGGTCTATTAGAAACTAGAAAGATCTCTATCAGTAGTGTCTCTTTGTATTCAGATCAATATCAGGGAAAGAGACTATTCATGGCCTCTCCATTTACAAAAACAATAAGAGAGTGATAGAGTCATCAATTTTATTATAAGTGAAGGGGTTTAATATACTCTATGTAAATGGAGCTTCCCCTGGAAGAATTACTAGATACCTATGTGGATAACCATCATGAAGAGTTCTTTACTCCACTCATCTGATAATGTATCCTTATAAAATTCATGAACTTGTAGCTTTAGAAAAATTTCCAGAGTATTATATTAAAAGAAACCTAGAAAGAGATCATAAAGAATCATCATCAAAGACTAAAAACTAAGGGAAATCCGAATGGTCCACAATCACCCTGAAGATAAAAGGTTGAGGTGATATGACATGAATCTAGAAAAAATAAATTTTTTTCCTTCTGCAATGATCATGTTCCTTATTAAATTATATTTTCCTCATATAATAACCTAATCACATTTCTAGAAATCAAGAATTCAGAAATATTATGATAGAATTATCACCAAAACCAATCACATTACCATTATATTCTAGGTCACATGATCCTTTATTGATTCATCTATTAGGATTTTTTGAAAAATATGGTTCATAATGGTAAAGTGCTATCAGATAATCCTAAGGATCTCATGGAATATATGTTGTCCATTCTCACCATTAAAGGAGAATAATAGGATAATTACCCATATAGGGATATATATGCGTTTGATGAATGGATAATCCACGAATAAATAGATTAGAAACATGCCATAATTAGGGAACAAACGATTCAACCATTTCTTACACAAATTCCCTCAAATTCTTCTACTACAACTACTTCAACTTCTCAGCCTATGAATATCGAACACATTTTATATGGGAAATATAAAGAGAAATAAGGGTCTTCATGGACTCCAAAACATGTTTATACTCATAATGAATTTATCGCCCCATCATTTTGAGAAAAATTATTATTCTTCCAAATTATAGACTACTGGTTAACCCTTATATTTTTCTTGAAGAAGAGTTAATATAATACTATTTGACACATTTGGTTGATTTTAGGAAAGTTTATTTTTAATTATATAAATATTTGAAATTTAGAATTTGAAAAGAAGGATGATTTTTTAATTTAAAATGATTGATTTAAGATAAAAATCAGGTTGGTCTTGTATGGACTTAGGAAAATGTTATCAATTTTTCAAATTCAAAACTATTCTTCCTCTACAAAATTGGTAAGAGGGGGAGTCTTCTTTAGATTCCTCTTCTTACCTTGGAATATGGTCCTGTTGAGGGTCTATATAATATAGGTCTTGAATTATTATACCCCTTCCTACGTGCATGGAGATTTAGAAGAGCCTCTTGATAAATTTAGGAAATCCCCAATTAGGTACTTTTATTCCCTTATTAACAATAGTCATGTTTACAATTCTTCACACATTCTAGAAATCATTGATAACTCATCACACAACACTAATTTATTACGTAATAAATAGTTAATAATTTTTTGGAGGGAGATATGGATCATTGAGAAATTAAATTGAAATTAAAATAATCTAAACCTAAATCAGTTTCACTTAACGTAAAAAAATAAGAAAAAAAATTGAAACCATAAGGAAGAGGAAAGAAGATATTTTATTCATCTCATAAAAAAACTCCAAAAAATATCAATCAATCTAGTATCCACCTTTCAAGATCACTCAAAGAAACTACTCCTCATTGGATGGGGAAGTCAAGATGATTCAATATAATGGAGACATTGTATGAATAGAAAAAAATTAATGGATGAAAATAAAGGTACAAAGTAGTACAACAGCAGGGATTCCTCAGCTCTCATTGATCTACATTCAATCTCCCTATCCCCTCTTATTTTAAAGCCTCTATCAGGATTAGGTACGTTTAATTTCCCATAAATGCAGTAATAAAATCATTCCAGTTAAATTTTGAGATGCTTGGAGAGTTTTGGGTCAAAAAGTGTCCATCTGTGGGAATTAACATCAAAATATACTCTTATATGTGTCCCACCAAATATTTTACATCATGAATTTTTTTCATGATGTAAATTTTATGGGGATATGTATTTCATGAATTTATCCATGTGTAAAATCCTCATCCGGAATTCCATCAAGGTTCACATTATGGATTTTATTCCTGACATGAATTAGTTATTCTAGTTAGAACCACCACATCTTAGTTCAGATATTCATTATTTACCTTTAGGATTAGGCCTTGAATGTTCTTATATCATTGTTGCAACTTCAATATTGGTTAAAAAATACGGTACCTCACCGTGTGGTAAAGTAGCATCATGTGATGTGTTAGTGGATAACTATTTTTTATATTTTTACCAATATAAATATCCAACCACAAAATATAAAAAAGAAAATATCAGCATAAATAGTCAATTAAATTACTTAAATATTATGTTTTATATTAAAATATACATGAAAGATATTATTTTCAATTCCCCCACAATTAGAACATTATTTTCCTCAAGAATGTAATATCAACAACATTTCTAAAAAATTTCATTCTACCAATATTTAAATTTCAATAAACACAAAATGAAATGATTGATAATGGAAAATAAACATTGAAATTTCACAAAAAATAACTCCTTAAAATCCTTATTCTTCGAAGAAAGAAATTATTTTTCATTTTAATTTTATGATTTAAAAATAACAATGTATCCCCTTATTTTCAATTTTATTTATTAACTCATCATTACTATTCACAGCACTAGTAATTTACATCACATTTAATTTATTTACTTATCTCTAAAAGTCAAAAATGTAACTAGAATTGTTCTTATACCTCGAGTACACATCACTTACCACATGATTTTAAGGAATCTGACCTCTCCACCATATAAAGAAAGATAATAAATTTGATAATGATGGGGTTTCATTTAGGTTCAAATGTCTCTAAGGCTTAAGATTGAATAGAAAAATGAATAAAAATAAATCTCATTTAAGAGGTTTGAATCTTTAGGATACTAAATGATATAAAATGAAAAAAACATTGTAATACTCCATTAATGATGAAAATTCTTTATCCAAGCTCCCCCAATGACCAAAGTAGGCACATGATACAAGTAATCATAATGAATGGATCACCCTCTATTTCAATTGTTTTCCTTTTTTGAATGATGTGCTTAAGACATACCTCACAACCACCACCTAAACACATATGGTCCAAAGATCATATGTATGAAAATTGTGATTTTTGATCCTCTAAAGACACAACCATTTTTTTTTAAATTTTATTCTTCTATATTTTTTTCACAAAATAGATAAATAATAATGTATAATGAGAACATGTACTCTACCAAAATCAAAATAAAATACCTAGTAAATTCTCATCAATAATTTATGTCCTCATCCACTATGTAAAACAAATCCCCCATAATTATTCTTTTAAATATCATGCAACATACAGAGTGTAGGGTATGAATGTATATAATTTGCTCAAAACATGGATCTTTTCCAGTCAAGGTCATTCTTGGATTATGTGGGAAAAATTTGATTCAATGTCAATGTGGGTCCAAGGGTAAAGGGAAAAATAAAATGATTCCTAACTCATATTAAAAATGTATTCTGATCAGTTATATCTTTGATATGATGTCAGGAAGGCTCTAGAAGATAACATTCCTTAGTGTCTCAAAAAATATACAGTATAATGATATGGGAAATATATGTATTCTAATTTTTATTAGGGATTATAATATATTATTCTGGAGAATTATGCATGGTAATACAAAAAAAATATAGTCAATATCAATCTCTTAAATTCAAAACATATCAAATATTTGACTATTTTCATTTTCAAGAACCAAATCAATCTAAAAAATAGTTCATTGTGAAATTATTCCCCACATTATTGAAACTAATCATTCATTTAACCATTTCATTCATCTAAAAATTTCAATAGTGAAAATTAAATCATGGCATAATGACTATCCTAATAAACATTAATATCTCCTAGATTGATACTAGAGTTTTGGAGTCCAAAGTGGGGACTTCAATTTTTCTTTAAATGAACATAAAAAACATTAAATTTTTATATTAGAAAATAATATGGAATTTACAATCACACTACCCTTGTAATAATGATTCAATTTGGCGGCATAGGTTTTATTCACATAGGTATATTCTGCATCAGTTCAGGATATGTATACCCTTCACAATGCATGATTCATTTTTTTGAAATTAATTCTATAGAGTATCTATAGAATTCCTAACACATTTGTATAGACCTGATAAATAATAATAATAAAAAATGGTTGTGCAATCATGTTCGATAATGCTCAAATAGGACTCAAGGGAAGACTGGACTAAGTAAGAAAATAAGGGATTCCTCCTAGAATAGAGTTTGTATAATGTCATTATCTCGACTCAAAAACTAAAATAATTTTTTTAATAAGTCCTAGACTACAAGATTCATTCCCTAAACATTTAAATGATCCAGTTTCCACAATTTAATTTAATTAATTATTAATATAATTTATTTTAAATGGAATTACTGTATTTAATCAAATGAAAATAATGAAAAAACTAGTGAGTCTTCACTGATATCCTAGGTGGAGGAATGTAATATCCTCAACTAGTTCTTAAGGTGTCATACAATGACACTTATTTAGCCTCTTCAAATTTATAGTGAATGTGTTTCATCCACTTTCATTTTTAATCTACGCAACACCAAATGGGTATACATGAGTAACATTAAAAGTTCCTTCCCATCTAGAGAAAATTTTACCTGGCATCAGTTTGAGTCTTCAGTTATATAACAACCCTTGATCTTCATGGTAAAAGGTTCTTGGTTGAATTATTTTGTCATGCGATATCTTCATTCTTTATTTTTAAATATTTCAATTTTCAAACTATTCTCTCATTATTTCCACTAGCACCTATAGTTGTAATTTCCTATATTTCCTAGATCTGTCAAGATCAAGTATCTTATTCTATAAAACATAGTAGTTATTTTTCCAATTCCATGGGGGGGGGGGGGTGGTAACTCTTCCCATAATAAAATTGGTGGGGGAAAATTTTTATAGGTGTCTTTTAGGTGGGCCTCTAATTACATAGGGATTATTAAAACTTTTGTCACCAGTCCATCCTTTTTGTCTTAACAATATTTCCCAAAATTCCTTTGATTTATCTGTTGGAAAATTCAACTTGGCCATTGGGTTTTGGATGGTACGGGGTTGGAGTTTTATGATGAAAATAATAATTTTTGAATAATTACTCTATTTTCCTATTATAGAAGTGGGTCCCTTGATCACTAATGATGGATCATGGTGATCCAAACCTATATAATATGTTATTCCTAATAAAAGCAATGAAATCATTTACATCATCTGTCATGGTGACTTTTTCATCCACCAATTTTGAAACATAATCTCCAGCTAGTAGAATATAATAATTACTAAATGACAATGAGAATCATATAATGAAGCCCATTCCCCAAACTTAAAAAAAAAGAGGGCAATTGGTTTTTGTGAAATCTCTTTTCATTCTGAGACATTCACAAAAAAATTTCATTTTTGTGGCATCTCTTATTTTTTAGACATTCCTATTAAAATGGGGTTTTTAATATTTTCCAAAAAATTTATGTGAATCTTTAAATAAAATTGGTTAATAAATTCCATATTCTATGAATTTCCAAGCTATCCTTTGAAATAAAAAATGGTCTTTGTCAGCTAATGTATGATAAAATTAAAAAACTGTTTCAATTCCAGTTTTAGGTAAACATCTTATAATTACTTGATCAGTGTATATAATTTAGAGGAATATTCTTACCAAATATAAAATATTGAGTGAGATTTAATTTTTTTCTACTGATGAGTGTTTAAACAGACTGGTACATGAGAAGCCACTAAATAATTTACCATGTCGGAACACCATGGTACTTTACCTTCCTTGATGTAGTTTTTTTCACCAAGAAATTAACCATTGGGTGGGTTATGATTTAGAATTTATGCTTCATCTGTGTTGGTTAGTTGACTCATATGATCATACACTTGATTTTTGATTCATTTTTTTCTTAATCTAAAAGTGGAACTCTTGTAAAAGAAGTATCCATATTAAAAATCATGGAATGGAATTGGAATTAATTATTAGATACATGAGAGTTGTATGATCATAGAAAATACCACTATATTCCATGTATAGAGGATATGAACTTATCGATTGAAAATACGACGTCAAATAAATCCTTCATAGTTTTTATGTAGTTGATTAATGTTCCATCCAATTTTCTTGATGCATATGATATGGAATGGGTTTTATTTTCAATTAATTGTGATGGAGAGGCTCCAACATAATGATTTTATGAATCAAATAGTATCTCAAAAGGGTGATCCCAATTGGGTGGACTCATTATAGCTGGTGTAATCAACCATCTTTTAACTCATAAAACACTCTCTTGTACTCATCATCAACATTAAACTCAACATATTTTAATATTAATATTGACAGAGGGAGATAATTTTTATTGAAATAATTAATAAATCATAAGTTGAAAAATACATGGCCAAAAAATGATCTCACATTCTTAAGACAAGTTGGGTATAGAGATGATTTTATCACTTCAACCATAGACCTATATACCTCAATTCAATTTTCGGAAATAATGTTCCCCAAATAAATTTGTTTTTAGACCAAAAAATGTACTTTCTCAAAGTTGAAAATATTATTTTTTTCAATGCATATTTTCGTAACCATTTCCAAATTCCTGAAGAAAAAATAGAAATAATTACCTAAAATAGTAAAATCATCAAGAAATACCTATAGGAAACCCTCAAATTGAGACGAAAAAAATCCTTACCATACACTGTTAAAGGTACATGGGAATTTCAAAGCCCAAAGGCATTCTATTATATGTTAAGGTTCCAAAATTACATATGAGTGTAATCTTGTCCTAGTATTTTAGAGAAATTAGTATTTAAAAGTGTCTGGAAAAGACTATCTAAATAGTAATAATGAGTTTTTCCAGCCAATATCTTTAGAATCTAATCACAGACTAATATATGAATGTCTTATTTTTTAGGAAAATTATTTAAATTTATATAGTCTATAAACCTTTAAAACTATTTTTTCCTCACATGGGGATCAGTTCATTATTCTCATTCATGACAATGGTCAGACAAGTTTTCTTTGTGACCACATGGGTGGGGATAACCCACTGCAAATTAGATATTGGGTAAATGATGTGAGCTACCAAAAAGTTTCTATCTATTTATTAAAAACCTCTATGATGGTGGGAACAACACTTATATGGGGTTTCCTAACTAGGTAGGAATCACCTATTAAAAAGATTATACGAGACCATACCTTGGTGTAAATCCCCACAATATCTTTTAGAATCTATCCTATGGCTTGGAAATATCTTTTGAGATGGTTAGTCAATGTTTTTTCTTGGGTCCTAGAATGAATAACAGAAATGATCACTGGTAATTTATTTAATAATATATGGTTTAAAAATATTAATTAACTTGGAATCAGGTATAAATCATGATTTTGGTGCTGTTTGGAGGATGAGATTGAGTTGAGGTTCCAAACATCAAATGATTGAAACTCTTAAATTACTGTATATTATTTTAGTTAATCATTGAAAAAAATGAACTCTTTTTATAATTGTATTTTTTTTGGTTTTTTGGGTATTGGAACATTTAAATGGGTCATACACCCATAATTCTATAAATTCTTGAAGCAAACCTAAATATTTAATTATATATGTAAATTCTTTGTGGTAGATTTCATATAATATATGTTTTCTTGAAATATGATTCATTGAATCATGTATATTGAAGTAAACTATACTATCTTAGATATCCATTGAAATTGTAACTTCGTGGACATTAAAAATGGTTTTTAATATCATTAATAATGGGTTGCTCAAAATTATTGGGTGAGTGTCCAGGTTCTCTATCTTCTTCCATAGAAAGAATTTGTAATTCAACAAAAAAATACTTATTCTTACCCCTTTGAGTTAATCTTCAGTAAATCCATGTAGGAATAAAATGGATATATTTTCAAATTTTACCACCACTCATATAGGCATTAATTATCTGATATGAAAGGATGAAAATATCATGTGAGTCATAAAATTTATTGAAGCACCAAAATCACATAATATATCAATTAAATTTAACTATCCAATAGTGCATGGAATATATAATGAACCTTGATCATTAAATTTTAGTGTTATAAGAGATGTTATCAGTGAAGAGAAGCTTTTACTTATAATTATTAGCTCATTTTCATAAAGTCATATTCTCTCCCTATATAACTAATAGAGAAAGTTTTCATATTTAAGGATTTTCCTCATCACTTCTAATACTGATATATTCATTTCAACCAGCTAAAAAGTCTCTTGAATGTATTTTTGAAGACAATATTTTTCCCAATTTATAGAATTTACCAAAATAGAATGGAATTGTGATTGAATATCATTTTCTCCCTTTGTTTACAATATAATTATTTTTACGGACTTACTATTCTAAACTCAATCCTTATATTTTATTTCTTTTTAAAATCTTATCTTTTATAGATGGGTGGATATTCATACTTTGTCACAGAATGATTATAATTTCATTGTTCAAGATTCTGAAGCTTGTTTCTACTTCATATTGTGATCATGCTTACCCTATCCTTGGGATTTAGAACTATTTTCACTAATATATTTTATTGATTATTTTTCTGAAATTCCATAAGAGTTTTCAATTGGATGGATAAATATATTACATTTTCTTTAAATCTATCTACCTAGAATTATAGTTTCTCATTTGATGGTGCACTAGATGATGGTTCCTCATAGGTATTCTGCTGAAAAGATATTGGCTGAAATGGATATTTATAGGGCTGTTGAAATGGTTGAAGGTTCTGGTATGACATCTATTGGGAGGGTAGTTGATTGGGGTATTGATGTAGGTTCGTAATAATTATATTATAATGGCTATACTTAACAGAGGGGGTATTTTAATTAAAAATATTTGTATAAAATAATTAAAATAAACAGTACACAATCCTATTAATGTAATATTATCAGCATTAGACTCATTTCGATTATCAAAGGCACAGAATCAGAACCAAACAGTGGTCTAATTATATCAGAGTAAAATATCTGTATAATGATAGAT
This sequence comes from Viscum album, assembly GCA_963277665.1. Classification (NCBI taxonomy): domain Eukaryota; kingdom Viridiplantae; phylum Streptophyta; class Magnoliopsida; order Santalales; family Viscaceae; genus Viscum; species Viscum album. The sequence goes on from OY728162.1 coordinate 819,150,558, forward strand.
CTGATTTATCAATGTACGTTTATCATAATTAGAGTAATAATGATAATAAATATATTAGGATATGTATCATAAACAACTTTCTATTACATGTTAAGAAATTGATACTTGTGAAAAAATTAATACAATGGCTATGTAAAAGTAAGAATGAATTAAAATATATATTAAAAAGAAAACCCTTTTAACCTTATGAAAAAGGTATTTAATAACCTTGAATAATGGTATCCACTATTTTCTTCCTACATAAATGTCCATATTTCCTTACCAGGAAATCCTTGGATATAATTATCAGAATTTCTCTATCATCAAATCCTCAAAAGCCCTTGATACGACGATCATAGTCTATCCTCCAAGCCCTGGAAGCACTCGAGTTGATCGATCAGATTCAACGTCATCCTATCACCATAATCCCTTAATTTTAACAATTATCAGATGTGGATTAAAATTGAAAACGTTGTGTACAAAACAACACTTATGAGGATTAATTAGAACAAAAAATCTATAAATAATTACACTAATTAAGAATGAGTATTTGACACAGAGAAATATTTAGAGAACATGAGTTGTGATAGTGATCATCTTAAAACTATTTAAATGACTTGGTAGTTATAGGAAATCTACCAACCTTCATATTTCAAAGATCTCTGCAGTGACCTCAGATAACTAGTGCATGAAACCTCATCTATAACTGAATTCCCACCATTGTATTGATTAACACCATTAATGTTTTAAAGATGTTCCTTGTGATAGAAACAAGTATTCTATATTATGATTGTAAACATAGGTATGTATTATGGAAATCCTTATCTATTTTCAATACAATAATCATTATGAGGGTAGGTTCAATTAATTGGTACCAATATCTGTTTGATGATCATGACTTTTTTCATTATGATATAAAAGACAATATTCTAACATCTGGTCTAAATAAAGGTAATGATGATAATAATACATATTCCCAATACAATTATCGTAATGAAAAATGTGATTTTTATATTTGTAATACAATAAAACTTATTCTATGTATGGTGGAAGATAATTTTTACTAAAAAACATTCTAAAACACTTGGTACATAAAAAGTTTCTAAACAAGTTTTAATAAAGTGTTTGTGTTTTCAAAAACTAAAATAATGGAAAAGTAATAAGTAGAAGGTCTAGCTTAATAATATCCCTCATTTTGGAAATCACAAACCAAAAGACATAAATGAAAAATTACATGAACAATATACAACACGTTGTTATTTTAATAACATCATATTATGATTTATTTGTTAAACCTTAACCCCCTGAGTTTATAACCCTTCTGAATACAATGCTGAATACAATGGTTATTAGAATATTTCTTCCATAAATAAAATATTCTCCTCCTTGGTAAGATATAACCCCATAAATATAATATCTTCAGCTAAGGATTTTATTCCCCCTTAATATATTGTTCCCCCTTTGAATAATTCTCCCATTAAAATATTGTTTACCCTTTTGTAAAGTAGACACTTTGTGATTTTCAAATATGGAATAAGATGGTTTTTATGTTTCCTAAAACGAAAGAAAATATACACACACAATTAAATTGAACTAACTAATTATCCACAATTTTTATGAGAGAAAATATAACCAATATAAATTAGAAAACATTATTAAAATCAGATTAGATGATGAGATAATTCATTAATAAACATTAAAATGATTTTAAAAATATTTTTAGAGAAATACATCAGGAGTTCAAAAGAAAAAAAAATCAATATTACTTAATAAAAGTCTTAAAAAAATCCTTGATCTTATTGAACTCGTGGTGATATTTGTCATGCATCACATTCATTTCCTCTTGATACCAATCATTATCTTTCAAGATTCGATCTTCCTCAGAAAATTTACTATTATGTTTCGTTAATAAGATTGCTTAATCCTCATATGACATAAGCCCGATCATCTCCTGCCCTATTTCTCAAATATTTTGCTTCAAGGTATTTAGTTCTTCATTAATTTCATCAATGTAATATATATAATGTTTCATAATCTTAAATTTTCCATCCATGTCCTATTACAACTGATTAAATGAAATTGTTGATTTTACCATCAATTTCTTAATCTTATCAAATGGGTCATTATGCATTTTAATATTGATGTCAATTTGATTAGATCATCTAACCATTTGATTACATGATCTCTTGTGAGTCTAGGAACATTCTTGAAAAGTTTTTAACTCTACTTAAATCTATAAAATTGACTCTATCAACACATTTATAGACTATAATTTCCCATTCAGGATATTTTGGATAACCGGGAATTGAAGTTCAATGTTTTTAAAATATGGAATAGTTCCTTTTAAACATCTCAAAAATTAATAAATATAATAAATACACTTCCGAGCTATAATTCATGAAGAACTAGATTAGGAAAAGTGTTAAGGTAATTTTATATGAATTTAATAGTATTTTCACCTTGAATTACCCTATTTACCTTTAACCGCGGCAAATAAAAGTCAATAGTTACAATTCACAAAAAAATATTTTCATCTTATTAAACCAAATTTTGTATACTAATAACAACCATGTATGTATGATTTTTTAAATTCATTTAACAGAAGTGGTAAAAGTATATTTAAATGAAAAATTCATCTTTTTAACTATAACTCAGCGTTTTCAGTATTCATCAAAAATTGAAGTTTTTTAGAAAAATAACAAAAAATCAGCCTAAGATATTTTTGGTATTCTGAATTAAAAAAAACTATATATTTTAAAAAATTCAATACATAGATGTTTCATTAATTAATTTAAAATTAATTGTCGTTGTCAAAACAAAAAGCATGTTTTTAAGAAATAATAAATATCAAAATATTGATAGTTGATTATGTCCAATTTCAATGGGAAATTGATTCACATGAACATAATTGGATTAAATTATAAAAATATAATCTAATTACACTTTAAAACCATTAAAAAATATAATCTATCCATATATATAAATTAGATTAAAAGTCAGTTTTGAATTAAAATACAATATTTTTTAATATTTATTTAAAAATTAATTTAATCAGAATAACACCAAAAATTTACCAAAAGTAAATTTTGATGTCCCAATTATAAAGAATAATTTTATTTGGTCAAATAGAACATATAAAAGTGACCAAAACTAGATTTAATGAGGTTTCCCCATCAAAAGGTGGTAAATCGACCTTTTAGTGAATGTTAGAGTATTTGTGCTTAAAATTGCATTAATTCACATTTAAGCCTCTAAATTTTATTGGATAAACATAAAAACATGAAACAAACATTTATAATAATATTGCAGTTAGTTCTATTGATTCTCACCATTACAACGGCTAGGCGTTAACTACCATTTAAAATAATAATTTTATATTATTAGCGTGCAATGTAAGATTTCAAAGAAACCAATTGTTGTGTATCGGGTAAGCCATCAAACATAGAATCCCCTTTAAAGTAAAATTAAAATTTAACTCACAAAAATTAATAAATATGAAAAAAATTTATTATTCCTTATTTACCTGGGATGTTAGAGATTGGTCATGCCATACAACTTTAAACAATAAACACAATACTACATGGGTTTTGACCAAGATACATAGTAGTCATCATCGAGAATCAATTCCAACTTTATCCAATAGATCTTTCCCCCTTGTGAAAAGTATATTATTTTATCTCCATATTCCTAAATTCAAGATTCTCCTTCTAGAAACAACCAAACACATTGATTAAATATACTCTTCTTGGTTTCTCAATCCTCCTTAAGTTTAGATTATTTTTTTGGATTTCATCTTGCACATTGAGTTGGGATAGAAAAATTGGTTTTATCTTACACGGGCCTCCCACTAGGTGTATTCCCCAACCATTCATTCTCATATTTTGTTACTATAAAATAGAAAGAACTTTAAAGGGTTTCTTATACCCATACCGACCATTATTGGGTACATTTCACCTAGTAGTCCATGAAGAATTAAATTTAACTACTCAGTATATGTCTTATACACATGAACTTAAAAGGATCTTCAATTGGTCCTGGATGTATAAACTTAAAAGAAACTGCCTTAGTCCTTGTCACATGAACTTAAGAGGCACAACACGCCCCAGTAAGTTTCTCAATAAGAACATAATGATTTTTTATTTGATTGAGGAACTCTTTAGATTCTCTAATTTGAGAAGGATGAACATTAAAATGTATACCTTCCTCATTTTGAGTATCCAAACTCTGGAATTTTATTGAGAGATCTGTGTCTGGAAAACTCATTCAGATAAATGTATTAGAAAAATAATAATTTTAGAAAAACTAAATGTTTTAAAAAGGATATTTTCACCCCATATGAAAAGACTAAGTTAATATAAGGAGATAGGTAAAAAATATATAGGTATGAATGATTACTTTACGTTGATCATTCACAGTTTCAATTTAACATATTGAATTTATCGAATATAAGGGGTCTGGTAAAAATGTTTGAATGTTTTTCTTACATTCTGATGAATTGTAACATGATATCTACTTTTAGTGGGTGATCTTGAAATAAATGGTTTCTTATAGATATGTTATTAGAATGTGATTAATTTATTTTGGGTTTTTAATTAAATCATTGTCACATTTATTGTAACAAAGTATTTGAGTTTTAGTTAAACTCACAACATACATAGTGAGTGTGTGTTGCATCCACAACACTTGAGAAAAACAACTTCTAGCTACCACATATTTTTTTATAGTAGTGGAAAGTACTACTGAGTGTTGTTTCTTATAAGACTACAAAAATAATGAATCTAAAATGAAATGACATGTTATATATGCAATTTTCCTATCAATTATACAACCATTATATTCAACATCCAATTATTATTTTTAAATAAAAACATTTCCATAAGAATAAAAGAGGACTAAATCCATAGTTACCTTAAGATTATGAAATAATTTTTTATTTACAATTTTATATGGGATTTATTTTTATTTGATTTATATCTTTCAAATAATAATAGAAAGAACATTACATATGGATAACTAGTAGTTAAGTAAAGTAAAATTCCTGTCATACCACTAAAAATATTTTGATAAACTAGTTGCGTATCCTCATCAAGATATAAATTATTTGAGGTTCCAATATGAGTATTAATACGTTTAGAAATTTTTATCCAATATTTTTAATAATATATTTCATATACTTATGTTGAGATATAAAAGTTCATTATAGTTTTTGTGAAATTTAAAAATTAAGAAAATATGTTAACACACCCATCATACTCATTTCAAACTCAGACTTCATAATATCTAGAAAGGAATCTATTAAATATTTTTGAGTTGAACCAAATAAAATTTCACCAACATAAATTTATACAATCATATTATTTTTATAAACTTTTTTTATAAAAATAGTATGATCCACAGGTCTCTTAACATATTTTTCTTTGTAAAAACATTATAGTTAACCTATCATACCAAGTTATAGGTGCTTGTTTAAATCTATATAATGTTTTGGTATGTTTATAAATGTATTATGGATGTTTTTCATTTTAAAATATAGGGGGTTGATCTGGATAAACTTCCTCCTAAACATATCAATTATGAAAATCATTGTTCAAATTCATTTAGAATAGTTTGAAATTAAAGAATTATACAGATTCTAGAAGTATTCAAATATATTGAAGTCTATCTATCAGAGCATAAGTTTATTCATAATCAATTACCTCTTGTATATTAAAACATTTTTCAAAAAGTATATACTTATTTCTAACAATTATGTCATTCTTATCAAATTTATTCTTAAAAACCAAATTTACTCCAATTATAGAAGTTTATGTTGGTATCTCATCTAAAGTTCATACTTTGTTCCTTTTGAACTCATTGAGTTCATCTTGAATTTCCTTAATATAATCCTCATCAACTAAATACCAAGAGGTATTATTAGGTTCAAATTGGGACTAGAAAGCTAGATGTCCAATTTCATTTATAGAAGAACTTTTTGTCCCAAGTAATTATTCAACATCAACAATGATTCTTTGACTATGATGAATCCTAATAAACAATAGAATTATTGGGTTTTAAAAAGTTTTTTATTCAACCAATGATAGGAGATATTCATGAGGAAAATTTTTAGAAACTAATTCTTGAGTTATTTCCTTATGAGAATAACCTTCTTACAATGTTTAACAATAAATTTTATAAACAACATATTAGGTTGTAGTTTAAAAATGGTTGATATCAAAAGTATCAATTTCATCAAACAAAACATGTTCTATTTCCCCAATAGTATAATTATTTTCTTTAAAAAATCTATAAGACTTAGATGTAGTTGAATAACCTAAAAACATTCCTTCTTCAAATATGGGTGAAAATTTATATATATTATCATTAGTATTCAGAATGAATACTTTGAAACCAAAAACATCGAAGTAAGATAATTTTGGTTTTCTTCATATTCACAAATAATAAGGAATTTTATTAAGAAAATGTTTCAATAAAACAAAATTTATACTATATCAGATAGTACTAACCACTTCATCCAATAAATGTTTAGAAAATGAGTATTCACTACGAATAATTTTATTGTCTATGGAAAAATTCTATTTCTTCTTTCAACTACACCATTTTTCTTTGGGTTCTAGGTGCATAAAAGTTATGTTATATACCTTTATTACTACAATCATTTTGAAAAAAATAAATTTCAAATTCACCATCATGAACACGAAGAATATTTATCAAGGTGAGGTTTTTCTCATTTCTAACTATAGCCAAAAAATTTATAAAATAACTAAAGACTTCAATTTTTTTTGAGAAAATAAACCCAACTATATCTAGTGTAATCATCAACTAAGACATATAAATAGTATTTTCCACCAATAATCTTAGTTTGTATAGGACCATATAAGTCTATGTGCACTAACTGTAATGCATCAAAAGTTAAGAATTTACTGACACATTTAAAAATTTAATTATGTTGCTCATCGTACTAACAAGGTTCACATACTTTTTAAGTATCAAGACAGAGTTCTGGTATATCCTTAAAACTTCCTTTCTTTGTAAACTTAGATAATTTTATAATGTTACATTTTAATAACCTTTCATTCCCTAACCACGATTTATCTTCCATTGCACTATGTCATGTTACATAATGGCTCCAAAGGTAATCTATTTTTATAGTGTAAGCATTCTCAAGATAATTGTAATAAAGAATAAATTTATCCTTGGAACAATGTACTAAAAATTTATCATTCTTAACACTCACAAGGTAACCTCTATCACACAATTGAATTATTCTTATAATGATTTTATTACGAACTAAAATAAAAAAACATTTGAGATGAGAGTTTTTCCAAGAAGAACAATGTTAGATATTTTGATAATCTCTCCTTGAGAATTATCTTTAAAATTTACATTTCTTCCTTTTATCTTTATTATATTCTTAAATAAGGCATTGTTTCTAGTCATATTCCTAGAACACCCACTATCCATGTACAATATATTCATATTGTCGGTACTACCTTTGTTTTCCTAAAAACTAAAGGATTGGACTTTTTGAACCCAAACATTCTTGTCTCTGTTGATTTCAAAAAACAAAACATTAATAATCTGAATTTATTTTAAAAATAATTATTTGTGAAAACAATAAATTAAACTCTATTTTAAAAAAATTCTTACACTAGTTCCTAAAATATTGGAACTTTGTTCAAAAGGATCACTTTTTACAGTAATGTAGTTGTTACTGAAAACATGTTTTTTATATATAAAACCCATTCTTGTCTTATCATTATATGGATGATTTTTAACCATTTTATCAGAATTTAATATACCAATAGTAATCTTTGATAAAAGTTTCTTCAAATAATAAATTTAAGTTTGAAGTTTTACAAATAGATTCTTATACTCATTAGTATTATCTTTTGACCTATGTTTATCATAATTAGTTTTTAAACTATTTATCTTCGAAAAAACTTTTTCAAAATCATTTGAAATACAACTATTTTCAAAAAAGTTAATATCAATATCATTAGAAATATCTGATATTTAAATTTTCAAAATAGGTATCATTGAATTAGACTTAGCATGTTTAGCATTATCATTATCATGTTTATTACAAATCTAAAAATTTTAATTTTAATGTAATTTAGAAAATATGGAAACATCATTATAATTTGGTAATATTTTATCTTATTCTGGTGAAGATTATTCATCAAATGATGTTGCTTTTTCTCATCAGTATAAATTCCATTTAAATACATGTTGTTGAGAGATTTGGTTGTGTGAACCTTGGTCATGAGACAATGATTTTCAACAGGTACATTTGAAAAATGACATACGTTCCTATGTCTGAAACATTCATTATATGAAGAACATTTATAATAACCACAACCACAAGCACACCATGAATGAGAGGATTTTAGAAATTTATTTCTTTTTTATATGTATTTGTTCATAGTATTTCTTCCCAAATTTATTTATTTCTTTTCTTTCCTATTCATCTTTGGAAAATCAGGTTGGGTATTTCCTACTCTCTTTCACTCATAATATGCAGCTTTAGAATCCTTCGTGTCACCCTTATCTTTATGACGCCTTTTGAATTGGTATTGAAAATATTTATTTCCGACAATCTTTTTCATCCTTCTATAAATCTTATTCAATTCATTCTTATAATGTTATGATGTTCTATATTCATATTCAACAGTCAATTTCTTCTTCCTTGAAGATTTTACAAATTTCACAGCTAACTGATATTTAATGGGAATATTAGAAGTAGTAGAAAATGAAACACCAACATTTTTCATTTACACTTCCTCAACATCCCTTTTGTGTATACCTTCATACTACATAAAGGTTCTAATAAGATCATCCAATGTAATATTATTAATATTTATTTTCTCAGAAACAACTGTTATTTTTTATTCCCACTCAATGGGAATGATATCAAAAATATTTTCTATAATAATTTCACAGTAAAGATCTTTTTAACTAATAGATTGTAAAAGATTTACGATTTTCATGAACCTCTAGTTAATCCATATAACTGATTCTCTAGGAAAGAAATCAATTACCGGATAGTCTATTCTAAGAATAGATATGCTGGTCTTAACATCTTTAGAATTTCCAAAGTGTGTGACTTCATGATTTTTAAATTTATTAAATGTATCTTAATATTGAGATATATATCTATAAATACTTCTTTTCATGGATCAAAAAAGGATATTCCTTTATTTTTAATTCAACCGACACTCTTGTTTTTCTTGATGTGTAAAAGAAGTGACTTCCTTATCTGGTATCTTTTAGTCTATAGTAATAGTAACAAAATTACCACATCTAGTGTTAATAATAAGAGTTTTTATCCAATATCCCTAGTACTCATAATCAGCGCCATCAAATATGGGTGTCATGTTTAGATTTTGGTTATCTATAGAACCAAAATTAATACCAACCATCCTAAAAATAGTAGAAACTCTTTTCTATAGTTATACATTTTTGTAACAAATTTTATAAAAAACAAATTTATATCAAAACTTTAAAAATCTTTCTATAAGTAAAGAATGTAATAACTCAACAAGTATAAGCATGAAAAACATGCTCATTTACCAATTTGAAGATCATATGAATTAGATTATGAGTGTTATACATACAATAGGTTTAGGTGAAATATATTTTAAAAACATAGTTAAAAATAACTAAACTAAACAATACATAAAAATATTAGAGTAGTATTATCGGATGTAAACTCAGTCTGATTATCATAGTCATAGAATTAGAACCAAGCAATGGTATGATTATATCAGAGTAAAATATCAGTTTAATGATGAATCTGATTTATCATAGTATGTTTATTGTAAAAAGAGTATTAATTATAAAACAAACAATATAGAAAGTAGAGTATAATATCCAACATTATATTACTTGCAGAAAAATAGATACTTGTGAAAACAAGCAATATAATATCTATATAGATGTAAGAATGACATACATACTATATTAAAAAGTTAAATATTTTACCCTTAAGAAGATGGCAATCAATAACCTCAACATAACGTATCCACTATTTTATACATACAATAATTTCTGTCTTTCCTTACTAAGAAACCACTCGTTACAATTATCCAAATATATCAATATTTCTATCCCCGTAGTCCCTTGATAATATGATCAGTGTATTTATTCTTAGACATAGAATCCCTCAATCAGATGGATTAGATTCACTATCTTATGATCAATAATATCCATTGATCATAAAAATTACTAGACACATATTATAACTGAAAATTTTCTTAAGGAAAAATCCCTTATGAGGATTCCTTTGAATACAAAATCTCTAAAGAATTACACTGACTATGAACGATTGTTTCATGTAGATATATTTTTAGAGACATGGAGTTGAAAAACAGATCAAATTAAAATTCTTCAAATGACTCTGTATTTATAGGAAATCTCTAAATGGTAATACTTCCATGTTCTTTTCAACGGCCTTGGACACATGGAACTTGACAACTCATCTATGACTGAGTGCTCGAAAGTATATATATTAACACCATTATAGTTTTAAAGTTTTTTCTTATGATAGAAAAAAATATTATTTATTCCAATTATAAACATAGGTTAGTCCCATGAAACTTCCTTTTTTATTATTACTATTATAATATTTATGAGGATTAGTCTGATTAATCATTACTAGTATAAATTCGATGGTCATGAATTCTATCAGTATGATAAACAAGAAAAATTCTAACCAATGGTCGTATTAGAGGTAAATCTAATAATCATACTCATTCATAATACAATGACCATAATGAAAAATTTAATGTCTATATTCATAATAAATTACAACTTATTCTATGAATGGTAAAAGATAATGATTTCTATAAAAACTACTAAATCACATGGGCTATAAAAAGTTAGTAAACATGTTTTAAGAAACTGATTGTGATTTTAAAAAATAAAGGAATGGATAAGTGATATTTAGAAATTATGACCCAATAGTTTGTTGGTAGAGAAATATATTTCTTAGTTTTATTTTTTTGTATCCTAGTTGTGCCTAGGGTTGATGTGATTGATTTTTAAAAAATTAACATGGATAAAATGCCATCGAATAACTTTTTGTCACCCTTCACTTATAGAAACTATTCAATAAAATGAGAAGGTTAATCATAAAAACCACATACCTAAGATGAAGGATGTTTCCACCTTTCTTACATCACAAACATTTTTTATACTGACCTGTTGAAGTCATAAACCATAGTTTCAATTAAGGCTAATTAATCAGATGTTCTACCTCATAGATTATCTTGCTGCTAATTCCTTTAGTTCTAAATTGATGTGAGTTTTATGAAATCTTCTCAATCATTATCCTAGAATATGTAGTAAATGATTCAATAATGTCTCCTCCAGATGATGCATCTAGATTATTTTAGTTTTTTTCAAGAAGAACTTGTTAAAATAAGACTAGGAAGTGGTGTTACTTCATTACATAATCTAGAAAACATGAATAAAGAATCTTGAAGTGTTCCTAGTACTTGTAGAGAGCCTCTCTAGTTGATTGGTGTGAGATATAAATATACTTTTTAATTTTTGTTCCCCTGTTTTTGGTGTATAATCCCTAAATGGAGAATCTCTTGAGATCATACCAATCAATAAACACCCCCAATTTCATAGTGTACAATAATTCTATAGCTTCTCCTTCAAGTGAGATGGGGAATCCCTACACTGTAATTGGTCTTTAGGTTCTAATATTGGCCTAAATATTAGGAATACATATTAAATATCTTGAATATGATTATTTGGTTATTATCCTAAAAGATCATGAAATTTTCCAATCAAAAGAATCATATTTACATATAATTCAAAATAATTTTGTGCAGCAGGCATAGTAAGTTAGTTTTAAGGACTATAAAATTTATATACACAGATGTCACACAGGGTTTTGTTGGTATTGAAATCCATTTTCATAGGTTTTAAGTGAACACTCCGAGTGTTACTTGAATATGAGAAGATTATTTCTTCAAATTTTATTTGAAAATTAATTTTCTTCATTTGGATTATAATTTGTTCAAATTAATGTTAAAATTCAATTAATAGTTAATTGAAACTATAGGACATCCAGGTTATGATTTTTTTTGGTCTGTTAAGTGTTATTGCCTCCCTAAAAATAATTCCATGTTAAAACACACCAGTTATGGGGCCCAAGAATTTTTTTATTTCCTAACTATAGACATGTATTTAACCATAGGCTGTCTTTTAAAGAAGACTGCACACAAATTTTTTTGTCCCATTTATTGATTTTAGATAAATTTGTTTTTAATTTCATTAATTTGAGAAACTGAGGATTTGAAAAGAAATTTGATTATTTGATTAAAACTTATTGATTTAAGATAGTGATATGGTCATCCTTGGATGTTCCTGGGGAAATGCTTTCATGGTATACAATTTCAATATATTCTTCATCATCCAAATTGGAAATAGGGGGAGTCTTATTTCTATTTATCTATCTCCCTTAGAAGATGGTGATTGTATAGCTAAACCAAATTTAGGTCATAAATTGGTCTTCCATTATTCCTGTAGGTGTGGAGTTGTGGTGGATCCACATAATAAACTAGGTCAATCAAAAATTGGGAATTTTTATTCCTTAATTAAAAATAGTTTTAGTCATAGATCCTCACATGTACTAGAAATCACAATTCACAAACCAACCAACACTAATATCTTCAACAGTAAATAATTGAGAATTAGGTGGAGGGAGATATGTATTGTCTTACAAATCAATTTAAATTTAAAAAATATAATCATAATGTATTTAAATTTGATAATAAAAACTAAATTAACTATTAAAACCGAAAATAATTTGTAAGAAATGATTTTATTCATTTGGTGTAAAAAATTGAAACATAATCAGTTGAGCCTCCCCATTTCTCGATCAATAAATGAAACCACCCCTCTATGGAATAGGAATTTGAGTTGATTTAATAGAATTGATATATCATCAGAATAGAGTGAGAATAAATGGAGGAAAATAAAGTATCAAATTATTAAAACAATAGTTTTTTCTTATCTCTCATTGACCTCCCTTCAATATCCTTAGGTCCTCATATTTATAGTCTTCCATATAGCGTGAGTTGGTTTAATTTCTATTTAATACATCCATAAAATTATTCCGGGTTATTATCGTGAATCTTGGAGAGTTTTGGGGTCAAAAAGTGTCTATATTTTGGTATTAACATCGAAATATTCCAGTACCTATGTCTCATTAAATCTTTCACATCATCGATAATTTTCAAAATGTGAATGTTATAGGGCTAATACATTCATAACTTATTCCATGTGCCAAATCCTCATCTTGGATTCATTTAAAGTTCATGTCATGAATGATATTCATGATTTGAATTAGGGTTTTCAAACTAGAATCACTCCATATTAATCTGGTTCTTTATTTTTTATCTCTAGGATTGGGCCTTGACTTTTCTTATATTGAAGTTTCAAAATCAATATTTCTTCAAAAATCTGGTGTCACACTGTGCTGCTTCATGGTGAATCACGAAGGGTTTGAAGCTCACTATATTGGTCTCTGTTTCTTTTCATTTTTTATCAATATCAATATCCAACCAAATAATATAAAAACAATCGAATATTGGAATAATTAATCAATTAAATTTCATAAAAATTGTTTTTTATATGAAGATATGTAGGAAAAATATGACTCTGCTAGAGGGGTCCTCATGGAATCAAAAACATGTCCATACTCATATGGAAATTATTCCCAAATAATTTAGATAATGAGAATTATTCCATCAAAAGATTCAATGATAATGTTCCCACCCTTCGAGACAAGGGAACATACCCACCGAACAAGATACTCCATAGATGATTAATAATAGTCCTTTTATATATCTGGAAACATGGTATTAACTAGGTTAGAATAATTTTCTCTTAGTTATAATGAGTTCACTCTTGATAGAGATTTTCACAAACTTCTGAAATAATCTGAGCCTCATTAGGCTTTCTTATTAATTACTCCCTTCATTGGTGAATAAAGGATAAATAATACCCTAACTATCTTAAAATAATTCCTTATATACCATGTTGATTCCTTATTGTGAAATGTTGATATCGAATATACATGATGATAAAAATAAATATAGTCACTAAGATCGACACTAGGACCCCCCATCATCATCAACCGATCTATCTATTAGGAAAAGTAATGGTTTCAAAAATTCTTCAACGGTTATCCCTCTAAGGATGACAAGAACATATCTGCTAAAGAAAAAATTTCCTAGTTGTAGTTAGAAGGAAAATAGTTGAAGAACATGATAACATCATTGATTTTTGGTTATTTTTTCTATGGTGAAATTCTAGCTTCTAAATGTAGTGTTTCTCCATGTAGTGAAGTCCCTTATCACATAGGGATAGAGTAATTTTTATATTTTGAAGTACAGAAACCCATAGGGATAGAGTAATTTTCACATTTCACCCCTCGTTAAGATAAATATGGACATTTATCAACCTTAGTGACCAACATGTAGTTATAAAGACATTGGGAGTTAACAATTCCAGTGGATGCACTGTTCGTCTCCCATTCTTATGTATCTTTAACATCTACTACCAAATAATTCTAGATTAAGGCACTACCTCTCAAATATAAAAGTCAACCATGTTATAATGACTAAAAAGGGAATGCATGGAATATATGGGAAATAATGTTGTCATATATTTTTCAATGATATAAAAAGGAAGGTATTTTCCTTCCCACCAATAAAAGTTTCATGAAATTTTCAATTTTCCTTACAAAATGATTTAATTTATCTCCTATGGATTTGGAGACCAAATTTGGTATATTTGATAAACTATGACAATTACTACTGCTACCATTTATTGTTAATAAATACAGTCTAGAAATGTTTTTTCATTAATGGGTGGAATTAGAAGAATATATAAGAAGGGATTATGGATTCAAAAACTCTAAAATCTCTACCTCATCCATGTGAACAACCAAAGGAGAACACAAAAAGCGTGTAGATGAATCTGGGTCACCTGTCTCTTATTTATAGAAAAAATAATATCTATTCCTTTAAGCTTGATCATGTGACCACATACTTCCCATTTTCATTAGATAATAAATATCCTTGAGCTCTTGAAGTTAAAGACACCCAATAAGGTATAAATGAATGATCATCCCAATTATTGTCTATACCACTATCATTTTGGACATATAATTGAAGGATACATCTTTTTCCTCATATATTTACTCTAGAAGTAGACATATGAATACTTAAAATAAATAGAGGATCTTGAGTCTCATGAAAATGGAATTTGAGTTATTATCACTCCTCTAGAAAATTACCATGGCATACGAGTTATGTTACGTGAAAGTCATTGTCCTATTCCCCTAAACTAAAAGACACAAATGTCCTTGGAACATGACTCAAGACTGCACAACATATCATTCTTCAACAAGAAGATAAACTTTATAGTCCAAGTCCATTTTTTACATCTCTAAACATATTATAATTATTCCTTGTTATATGATGCTAATGAAAAATACATTTGTCACTTTATGGGGCATACCTTAATTTTTTTAAATAATCTAGATATATGTTGGATGTTTTTTGCATATTTGATTACCAGATCATATTGAGTTTTCTTCAACAATATTGAACTAGGAAAATGTCATTTCACCTCATCTTGGAACTGAGACATCATCCACTTCATGTTTCCAAATTTCTCATAATAAGAAAAATATATATTTTAGTGTTAATTAACTAAACATCAACCTATTCTAAATATAAAATTAAATTCCCCATCCATATATAAGAGTATGTTCTGTATAGGGACTATGTTATAATAACTATTCATGGATGGATCTCTATTATTATAGGATATATAGAGACATTTGTACAATTATACCTAACCATATGATCAATCCCAAATATTCCCCACTATTTCTTGGTGATAGAAACATCTTACTATTCATGATGGGTTCCCTCTCCATTCCTTCCACTAAGACAGGGTGATCACAGTTTACATATATTTTAATGAACTATGTATGGATTGATTATTATTCTCATAATGTGTGTAGTGATACCTAGAATATTTATTCCAGACCGAATTTTGAAATTTAGCTTCATCTCAATAATCTGATCCAAGATGGCACCATAGAACCATCTGTATTTTTGATCCTCAATAAAAATTAGAAAATTACCCTTCCCCATATTTGATCTATATCTATAAAAAAAACTATATTCATAATCTTTGTGTGTAATTATTCATATACTTAGATGATATTTAGTGATTCTTAGAGTTAAAAAACGAGGCCATGCCACAAAAAATAGAAATTACCCTCACCATATCTTGGTGCCAGACCCTTCTCTCATTAATGTTGTTTATTTCCCTCAATTATAATTACAATGAGTTTCTTATGATTTTAATGAAAGAATGATCCATTCAAAACCAACCAATTTCCATTTCACATAAAATTAAACTACATGAAATTTTCATCCTAGTTATATGGTGATAAACTACATAGCGTGTATATTATATCTAGAAATACTGTAAACTACTTAGATTGACATGCACTTGATGTCTTAATTTCCTTACGTGAGATCCATATATATGTAAGAGAATTTCCATTATATGGGACTCACTTGTAATACCATCATAGAATGTGAAAATACCATTATTGATCAAATTACATGGTCATGATAGGTTCATCATTTCCTAGATTAGTGATATAACACAATTATTTCACCCATACCATGTATGAGTTAAATCGAAATAAGGAGTCTTTAGTATTTATTTCATTATTTATAATCCTTTCACAAGAAAAATTTCCTCACTATCTGGAATAAATTCCTCATGTTTAGACCATACATTTCACTATGGTTTGTCCTAATATATACTTTTCCCTAAAAAATATTTATTAAAATGTCCAATTAATCATTGTTCAATTCTAGGGATTGGTTTCACCCTCATCCACATTGGGTCCGTTGATACCCCTACATTGAAATTTGGCCATATATTTCCCTTGTTTATGATCCATATCAATGGAAATACCTTCACAAAAAGTCCCTCATTGTATGGACATAAACTACAACACATATTTTTCCTCATTACATGATGTTAAAAAACACAAAAAATTACTTATTGCATGATATTAAAAATCATCAGACAAATCCTTACCACATGAAATTTAATAGCACATATTTGGATACAATTGTATGAATTTAATCTTCGTGACACCTCATTTAATCCTACATGGAAAATTTTAATAGAGCGGGAAAACTTATTGCGCATAAAAATGAACATATACTAGCTAAAACACCATATAATAACTCTCAATGCACTGTTTCTTCTACCTACTCACTTGTAATGGAATATAAAAAGTTTTCTTTTCTTTATAATGTATGAGAAAGAACTATTCCTGGATTCTATTTGAATAAATATATGTGTATTGATTCCTATTACAATAAAATACATAGTGAAATTTGGTTCTATCATCCCAGTCCCAACTACTACTTCCACTTTCATGACTGTTCATAGTCGTATGATGTTAAACCTTAAGAAATATGGTCCATCCTTTATGAAAAAAAATTTCACATTGAGGTTAATAAAATATAACCTTAATAAATGAGAAATATTCCCCAATTATATATTGATTCCTTCATTCATTTCATATAATGTTTAATTTACCCACCTCTTCATTTAGTGTCTACTCCACATGCCCGCATATGTTATTTAGAAAATGATGAGGTATCTAAGAATCATTCCAAAACGTTTTGGATATCCACTCTTTCAACCATACCACTTCATATCTTTTATGCTTGAATAATCACCAATCCAAATTCTAGAGTAAACATAATCATCTTGGAAACTCATAACCTTTAGTTGATTAATCCTTTTAGTACCTCATATCATAGATAATTTTTTAATGAGGATTTGATTTAACAAAAAGACCCCTTTATGAATTGATGGTGAAAAACATAGTTACCTAGAGCCTGTGAAGCATACCATAAGAGATTTTTTTCCCTAGCGGAAAATTCACCCTTAATATGCATGTGTTATTCCTTGATGATGCGACACTAGTTTATTCTATTACTAATGGTCAACATAATCATATGGGTCATGTTTTTATCATCCCTAATTAAGACAACTGAAGATGTGATTTACTTCATCTATGATCCCATGTTTAATGGGATTAAGAATATTTTTAGTTTCATGCCCTCATACTCTACAGATTATATTAAGGATGCTCCAAGTTACATAATCATAGACCACATAATGCTTTGGTTCACTCTATATGGCCCTGGACTACCTAGAGTGGAAAATTCTATAAGACCGACCTTCCTTACATATGAGTCAATTATATGTAATAACCCTCAAAATATGGTACTTTATCTATAATATTATTCGATCATAAAAATTTCTCTTACATTCAAACACCTCCAACCAATGCACGGTTTCTCAAAAGATACTTTTCATAATCTTTACATCGGTTCACAACGTCCTGGTCACACATTGTTAATCTATAATAATTTTTCCTACGTATGTGATGACTTATATACATAGAATTAGGTACTCATCACACGATACTAATTTATAAAACATTTTATCCTATCACATGATGTTAAACTATACAACATATGATCCATTCTTCAAGACTTTAAAGTACATAGAGTAACTCATATTTTTAAGAAATATCTTTATATGGCATGTATTCCAGACCCATGTACGATCACTCAGTGCATAATTTTATCTACCTATTAATATATAAAATAGTATTTAAATTCTCTTTTTTCCTTTCATATAACCTAGATATTTGTAGTGGATATATTTAAGAACTATCTGTGTCCTGATTAGCATACAATGGAAAATATAATGATTCCTAGATCTTCTATTTCAGTCTCATATATGTGCTTGCATCCCATTATTTGGCCCAAGAATTATTATCTTAAAACTAAGTGTACCTCTCTGTGAGGTAGTCTATACCCACAATAGGCCCTTAATTTATATTAGGTTTTCCCTTGACTTTTCCAAAATATACTATCTCATATTTTGTTATAAGCTATGAAAATAAAAAAATTGACTACATTTAGTCAAATATGTTCTAACATAATACTCATACCTCAATGGAACCAATTGAAAGGCCATAATATTCCAAAATATACACAAAGTCTTTTTAGGATTAAATATTATAAAGGGAGTGTTGGTAAATAGTTAATTCTCTAATAACAATGGAATTTCAATTCATGGTTTAGGAAATTGTTATATTAGAAAATGAAAAAAGGAACAATTTTTTTTGGGACAACCATGTCACCCTAAAAAAATTATGACTATACTTTCTAGACTCCTTAGTATAGTAAATGTTATTGTAGATCTCTATTATTCACATAAAATGGGATTATGATTTGACTTGGGTACATTATTGATCATGAAAAAATACTACTTAATATTGACTAGATCACCACATTAAGTGATTGTGTACTCAATAATCTCTTGTAATATCCCTTTTCCCTGAGAATATGTTTAATACAGTGTGTTCTATCTTTTTGGGTGATCGAACCCTTCTTTAATATCCTATTCTCCATGAACATACTTCACATATTTGATGTATGAATCTTCACCAGTCCAATTCCATAAGTTGATATACTTTTCTTTGAATCCCTTAACCTTTATTAAGTGGATCATCTCAATTTTACCTTTCAAAGAAACTTTAAAATAGGGTTCTTGATTGATCTGAATAGACCATACTAGAAATTGATAGTGAACCGAAAGAATACCTTTGAAGAACTAGGTACACTCTAGGGTATGTATTTTTCTAAGAGGACTAGTCACCGGTAATCTCCATACACTATCTTTTGATTGTGTATAGAATTAGTTTATTATACTACTTGTGGTTAACCAACTACAACCAGTCTTCATTTCTAATTAACTTATACATTAATTGTTTACAATCTACATTTTCCCTAATGAAAAAATCTAGGTAGATTTAGATACCCTTTACATTACACATTCATGCATCATTCTCACTTTCAAAGGAAAATTATGACATCCTTTTCTTGTGACCATTTATATATGGGTGTGTTTCTCTTATAATGACCCAACAGCCTAAGTCAATTATTCAGCTTTGAAATTCCAAATCCTTGATTTCAAATTTTTCTCATGGTAAATCCCTACTGGAAACGTGGTCCCCATTGGATGACCATAGACTGCATGACATAATTGTCTAATCACAATGACCATAAACTATTCATGATCACCTGTGGGATATAATATATCGTTACTGAGACATTCATTAACATGAGGTTTCACCTTTCCATTTCTTTGTACACCATCTCAATCATGTGGTTAGAACAATACAATCTTAAATTATAGAAATTCTTAGTCAATGTTGTAATTCATTAAACTCCATCCCTATATTTGTCTGAGCTCTAATACCATAAACTAGGTGTACCATTCCTCAATGTTTTGCACATTCATGATGTTTGGATCCTCATTGATGTTGGTTTTTCTCTACCCAAGTTACCTTGTATATTTCCTCACATTTTTTGTCAATGTTTTTTGACTGCAAGATTAAAACCCCCTTTTTCTATGTACTATGACCTTAAACTACATGCACTGGTCAAAGTTTTCCAACCTTAAACATAATCTACATTGGTATAACTTAGAACACCTTAAAATTTTAATGTAAAGAGACTTAGTGATTGTAAGGTTGAAAACCCATAAAGGGAGGCTTGAGAAAAAGTCAAGTCTCCTATCTCTAATCCATTTTTATTCATAAATTAGGAAAATATTTAAGTGGGAAAAAGTAAAATATAGAAAACATGTCTGGTTAAAAACCCACTAATGAAGACCAAATAAAAAGACAAGTTCCTAACCTCTATCACTTCTCATTTCATGGATTATAAAAAAATTAGGGCATAAATAAAAAATATATAAAGTTCTTTGGTACTTCCATTAAACCCCATAAAAATTAAGCTATAATCACTTCATCCATTTATATATGAAAATTTAGATCACCCCCTTCCCTCTAATATAGTGGTCCAATTGACCAGTTCGATGGAACATTTTCCTTATAACATGACTTAAACGCACATGGAACATGGTTCATCCTGCATGACCAAAAAAGAGATTAGATCTATTTGTATTATACAACCTCATATTCAGACACAAGATATTGATCTATTTGATAGATAAGAAATTTAGTTCGTTATTCATTGTCCTATGCTAGTATAAAAACAAACCCCCTTTTTGGTGTGATATCCACATTTAGGCAAGATTATCTCTTGTGAAACTCCACTAAAATGAGTCTATTGTATTTTGTATAAGAGATGGATCTTTTTAGAGAGAAAGAAGAACTATAATCGGATTTATTCCTATTATTGTAGGATATATAGTCACATCAAAATATCCTATCTTGGATGTAGACACTTGTTCAACAATCATTCCACTATCCTATTTCATCCTAGAATTTGAATATTTACTAATTCAGGATATCAATCCAATGAGTTGAGATACTCATACTAGAAACTCAAAACCAATGAGATAATTATTCTTCTTAGTGACCTAGCCACCTTGAGTTGATATTATCCTCTTGGTTGGAAAAGGTCTAGAGTTGAAATCCTTCTTTTACTATATATCCACTAAATTATGATTCATCTCTAGAATCCCATTAGATGTACAAGTGAAAAATAAAAGTGCCTTATTTTACATTAGAATTATATTATTTTCATTATAAAAAAACTAATTCTATGGGGTACTTTTAGAACTGAGAAAATCATTCCACACACATTTCTGATGAATCCCTGACACAATCCTCAAATAGAAAACAAGAGTTTAGTTGGAGTAGAAAATAATCTCTATGACCAAATACTATTTGAATTAGAATTACATGTGGTAGATGACTTATCATGCAATAAGGGACAAGGATCCCTTAAAAACATTTCCTAATCTGGTTACATGGGGGTTAGAACCACCCCTGGGAGTAAGACAAATATTTAACGTATTCATAAAAAAACTATATGTACATCTTAAAACCAATTTATAAGGGTATTATAAACTCTTTGGTATTAGAAAACACCTTTAATATTTTATCCTGATATCTAATGGTGCAATTGTTTTTAAAAGCCTTAATTTGACTTTTCATATAGCCAAAACTAGCTTACAAATTAAAACATATAACCATTTTATGTTAGTTTTCACTTCATGAGGAAGGAAATTTGGTTAAGGAAAAATTCATGTATTTTTAATTAGTGTACCATGTGATTAATTTTCATACCACATGCTTCTTTTTTAAAATATATAATTATTTCGTGGACCACATATTTCATTCACGGACCTTGTGTTTCTATCATGGACCACATGATTCTTTCACAGACTACATAATTATCTTCTAAACCATGCACTACCCTTATATGGATAATAAGTGTAAATATCATGGGGAAATGTAGGACCCTCCTCATTCATAAGTCATTAAAAGATATCTCATGTGTCTGTGATTGATGATCTTTATTTGTAGACCATTGATGGAGTTCTCAAGTGGACCACACACTCTCCTTTCAAGGCCATCCATTTTGGGAAATTGGTTTCCCACCACTGATTTTAAATGAACCATACCAACATCATAGTAATGGTGATGAAGGATTCAATCTGGGGGGGAGCTGATTATAGATGAAATCCTCATTAATTACAATGTGAAGAAAGAAATAATCCCACAAAATCCTGCTGTGAGAGCCCTTTTTGAGGTCTATATTGCAAGGGATCTTCATGAAGGTGGGTCCATAAAAGGCCTTCTATGAGACACTGTTGGTGAGGTACCTAAATGAGGTCAGCATGTGAAGGCCTTCATACAGAGTCCATAACTCATAGGCTATCCAAGAGACCCATCACACAAATCCATATCACATATATTCCGATCATTGACTACCTATGTGGGTACCTGAAAGCTACACAAATTCTCATTTCCACCGAGGTCACTTACCATAGAACCCAATGGTCTATAATTTGAGGGATCCTCCCCCATACCTGTAGTAAAGATCTGTAAAGGGCTACTATTTTATGCATTTTTCATATTCTACTATGTTTTTTTCATTGACCCGAATGAAAAATATTATGTCTCGCTGCTGAATTTTCTAGACAGTTCAGATTAAAATTGGGTTGCATTACATATAACTTAAAATATAATCCTAAATAATTTCTTGAGAAAATATAATACTCATGAGTACCTAAATCACCATGAGTTTATATAATATTCATGGTTACTTGGAATGACTTGAGTTGAGATACTCCTCTTGGTTCCCATATTCACCATCATTTGAGATACTCCTCATGTATTTCTCAATGATGGTATTATTCTTATACCTCCATTAATGAGCCATGAATTCCATTTATAGGCATCCTCATAGGATTAATCCCAAAAAATACCTTTATTTGACTCACCTATTAGGTCATGTATCTTAAGGATACTTATAAATATTCCCCAATTATCCCCTGGTTATCTAATATTTTATGAAACATATATCTCATATGTTGCCCCATTAGGTGTAATCAATAACCATTCATGCATTAACCCATGCCCCTTATCATTACAGACACCTTAGGGAAGCTCATTGGGTAAGCCCCACTCAATTACCTTATTGTTCACTTTCATGAAATATATATGATGTTCTTCTACTTATTTTTTCTCACACTGAGCATGACACATGTGGGCCAATAGGTTTTAGTTTATCATTTTCTAACATGATTAGGCCACATAATAGTTAGAAAAAGGAAACACCAAATTGTATTATCTATATGCCTCTAATCATCATCATGCACATCCTTACCTCACAATCTTAACCTTCATGGATTGTATATGGTCCCGGCCCTAAACATTTGATTTTAATTAATTAAGTTAATAATTTATATTGAGGATATTTTTAGGTTTAGATCTTTATAGAATTAGTTCATAACATATACAATAAAACTTCAACATTACATGTAGACTCATCTACTCAATTTCCATTTTTTCACAAAATAATAACTCCTGAAAAACAGATTCATGTCTAGTTCCATGTTTTAGACAGCATAAATTTTTAGTGATCCCATCCATGACCCTATTCCACTTTATGTCCTGTGAAATACATTTCAAAAACATGGGATAAGATTAAAAATCTCAGTAAGAGATACACAATGAAGGAAAACTATTAGTTTTTTCAAAACAACAAGTAAACCATGAATACTTTATCATATGTAATACCTTTCACCTTTATGAAGTTGTAAATACTTTCCACTAAATAAAAGATCATTGAATATCCTTTTTAACAAAAATATTACCATAAAACCCATATAAAGAACACATAACATATAAAGGTAACTTGGGACATGAACATACATAATGGAATAACCATACGGTCGACATCCAAACATATCACTAATTGAAATAGCCATACATCAGACTTCCATACCTAATGCATAAGAGGTTCTAACGTAACCACCCATACTGGTTTATCATGGCACTACCAATCATTTGGTTTATCATGTAACCACCTATCAAATGTCCAAGTATCATTAGAAAATCATAACACATAAAACCGATATAAAGGAATGATAACATTTCCACATTTCAATCACAATACATCATTTAAATATATTGACCTAAAAAATAATTCATCAAAACCATTTTCAATTCCAAAATACTTAAAATAGTATATTTTATTTATTTTCTTTTAAAAAAACATTACAACTTTTTAAGAAATCCAAAGATCAAATAATACTCGCAGCGGTGGAAAATGTCATTGTCACCACTTACATTAAAAAATTCTTTTGTTTTTTCGATTATTTAAATGATTCATAGGGAAAATATTCCCTTTGAATGAAATTAAAATTAAAAGGGGTTTATACACCGTATAAAATAAAGTCATGTGTAAAACAAAATATTCCACAATGAATGAAGATTGAGACGAAGTCCCTTACCTCGTGTCTGACTTGACCCGTTCGTTCTTTAATATCCGGAATAATAAACTAAAGTTAATTTCTACTTAATTAATAAACCTTTAAAAGTTTATTATTACATTTATATGACTTATTACCATGTTATAAACATTATGTTATCATTTAAGTCAATAACAATCATTTTATCAATATTTGGTACTTGTGTAAAACATGGAATTCTTATAACTACATGTTGTTCATGTGGTCAAAAGTTCATCATATCTATAATTATATTCATGATTTAGATATCATATATATCATATATATTCGGTATATATATGGACTTATAACAGTACATAACATTTAGAGATAAGAAATGAAATGCACTGTTCATGGAGACAGTAAGTTGTACGTACGCATGAACGCTACTTTCATTTCGATTTCAATTTTAATGGAATGAAAACATAATGATACATAGGTATATTATAATTCTAGTATATTATCATATATAATATCATTAAATCTATCCTTTATACATACCATGTATGGTATGAACAAATCATATCACTTTGAGGGGGTAGAAGAACGCACTTCCTCAAAAGAAATTATCGCGTTTACCCATAATGGAAGACATAAATGTTGTTATAAATGAAAAATATAGAAGAATAAAGAAAAAATATACATTATATATATCATATATAACTACAGTTCCATCTTAATGGCCACCATGAGAGGTGGTAGGAGATAATTAAACAATCATCGGTTCGTGAGGTGTTAGTTTACCATCCAAAAAATAGTATATTCTTTACCCATTAGATGGAGGTGTGTGTTAGTGTAGTTAAAATACATCTCATAAAACAACCTAGAATATTTAGGATAATGGAGTTTTAAAAATTAAATAAATAAAAAGAGTTCAGGGGTTGGAGAAGTAAAATAAAATAATTTAAGAGAAATCGTTACCTTTAATTCGGGTAACTCCTTTTGATATGAACCAAAAGTTTTTCTTGAAGTTACATATGCATAAGTTAAGACTTATAAGAGGAGAATAAGAATATTGAGAGATTATTTAGGTAGGTTTTGGTTGATCGTGTGGCATGAGAGGTGTGAGTAATTCGTTAGAAGTTAGAGATTTTTATAAAGGAGAGGAGGGGCTCTTTTGAAAAGTGTGACAATATTATTTTATTATATAATTATTTTCTGTTTCTAAAGGTCCAAAACTAATTAAAGTTGAATATAAGATGACTAATTTTCAAAATAAAATCATCCAATAATAATTGTATTGGTTTTGGATATTGTTTTAATCTTTATAATCACATTTATTTAAATCATTTTTTAATGAGGTAAACATTGCATCCCAATTGTGTCATATATAATTCAATTTATTTCATGTATAAAAATTATAAAAAAATTGCGATGATGTAGGAAATATTTGTAGATTTAGAATGATTATTTATTGGAAAATACATTAATTATATAACCCCACATTAATGTTGTTTTAGTAAAACAATACACGTTTATGATAATTTTATTTTTACTTTAAATAAAAAGTTATTAATATCATTATCTTACCCAACTGGCTTTCAAAGGCCAAACGTCTCACCCAAGGATTTTCTTGGATGTAAATTACTCATCCAATAAGTTTAGGACAAGTGTTAAGGTAATTTTATATTAATTTTATATTTTTTTACCTTGAATTACCCTATTTACCTTTATCCGCGGTAAAAAAATGTCAAAAGTTACAATTCACAAAAAAATATATTTTAATATTATTAAACCAAATTTTACGTATTAATAACAAAAATGTATCTAGTATTTTCTAAATTCATTTTTCAGAAGTGGTAAAAGTATATTTAAATGAAAAAGTCAGCTTTTTAACTACTACTCAGCGTTTTCACTATTCATCAAAAATTGAAGTTTTTTAGAAAAATACCAAAAATTTAGACTATGATATATTTTATATTCCGAATTAAAAAAAGTTTTATATTTTAAAAAATTGAATACATAGATGTTATATTAATTAATTTAAAATTAATTTCCATTGTCAAAACAAAAAGCGTGTTTTTAAGAAATAATAAATATCAAAAGATTGACAGTTGATTATGTCCAGTTTCAATGTGAAATTGAATCCAATGACTAGAATTGGATTAAATTTTAAAAATATAATCTAATTACACATTGAAACCAATAAAAAATATAATCTATCCATATAGATAAATTATATTAAATGAAATTTTTTAATTAAAATACAATAATTTTTACTAATCATTTAAAAATTAAGTTTATCAGAAAAACACCAAAAATTCACCAAAAGTAAATTTTGATGTCCCGATTCTAAAGAATAATTTTATTTTGTCAAATAAAACATATAAAAGTGAAAAAAAACTAGATTTAATGAGGGTTCTCCCTCAAAAGGCGGTAAATCGACCTCGTAGTGAATGTTAGAGTATTTGTGCTTAAAATTGGAATCATTCACATTTAAAGTCTCTAAATTTTATTGGATAAATGTGAAAAAATTTAACAAACATGTATAATAATATTGTAGTTAGTTCTATTTATTCCCACCAATACAATGGCTAGGCGTTAACTACCATTTAAAATAATAATTTTATATTATTAGCGTGCAACGTAAGATTTCAAAGAAAACCATTGTTGCGTATCATGTATGCCAGCGAACTTAACATCTCCTTTAAAGTTAAATTAATATTTAATTCACATTAATTTATAAATATGAAAAAAAATGTCTTATTCTTTATTTACTTAGGATGTTAGAGATTGGTCATGCCATACAACTTTAAACAATAAACACAATACTACATGGGTTTTGACCCGGATACATAGTAGGAGTCATCTAGAATCAATTAAAACTTTCTCCAATAGACCTTACCCCTTGTGAAAAGTATATTATTTTATCACCATATTCCTAAATTCAATATTCTCCTTCTAGAAACACCCAAACACCTCGATTAAAGATACCCTTCTTGGTTTTTCAATCCTCCTTAAGATTAGATTTTTTTTTGGATTTCATCATGCACATTGAGTTGGGATAGAACAATTGGTTTTATCTTACATGGGCCTCCCACTAGGTGTATTCCCCAACCATTTGTTCTCAGATTTTATTACTATAAAATAAAAAGAACTTGAAAGGGTTTCTTATACCCATACCAGCCATTATTGGGTTTATTTCACCTAGTAGTCCATGAGGAATGAAATTTATCTTCTCAGTATAAGTCTTAGATACATGAACTTAAAAGGATCTTCAATTGGTCCTGGATGCATGAACATAAAAGAAACTACCATAGTCCTTGTCACATCACCTTAAGAGGTACAACATTCCCAATAAAAAAACAATGATCTATGTGATTTCTAATTCATATTATATAGATACAAAGGAACCCCTTTTCAAGGACTTGATTACCACATCATAAACACATAACGTATCACTGGATGGTGATATACTCTCGAGCACCCAACTATGGTTTTAAAAAATAAAATCACTAACTAACACATAAAATAAGGGAAATATTTAATACAAATAGACTTTGACATAAAATTATTGTTCTGATTAAATAATAGGAATAGGGGTAACTAGTATCACATTATTATTTGGGAAGGATTCACAAATATATCTTAAATCTATAACATAGTTCCAGAGTATGAAATAATATACTAATAAAGGTACAATGAGACTGAAATCCAACCCCCTTAACCAATGAGTATTCTATGGTGTCACATGAAAACCCAGAGTTTTCTTATCTTTGGAAAGTAAGTCTTCAATGATGATTCACAGTGAACCATCACAAATACAGAAGTGTGTCATACTTTATATAAGAATCACGATACATAAAAAATGAATTTCAATTTATTTTACACATATATCATACTAAAAATACATTCAAATTCAATTGAAAATTTTTAAATAATGTTTATGGAATTTTAAATTTTGGATATAAATGTTGATGATAGATCATGGTGTAGGAAATTTGAGTAACAATGAATTTGTTAAGAAATTTTCAATGATCTCACCAGGCTCATGGAAAACGTTATGACTCAGGTAGATTTCATATGTTTATTTTTGAACTCATTTTACCCTAATTGAACTTTTCAAATTATAAATACTCATATTGAAGGACAACTATAACAAAATCGATACTAATTACATTTTTATCCCATGTTTAATCCTAATTTAATCATATATGGCTATTATTGACTAAACATGATTATATATTATTAGATTTACTAGATTCAACTAAAGTTAATTTTTTTTATCTAAGTGGAAGAATTTCATGATTTGAGAAAAATGGATTGATTTGATATAGAATTTTATAATTTGATAATGACAGACCAATTTTGACAACATTCAAATAATTTTAAATAAGTGTATTATAGGAAACAATTTTAAATTTTTATGGAATATTATATGTCATTTAAAAATTCAATAATTATTGTTATGAAATTATATAATATATAATAATAAAGGAGTGACCAAAGTGTCTGAATACACCTAGTATTGTGATCTATTGTTGGTTTTCATTGTGTATCAATATAATACAATTAAATTAAACTTATTGATAAATGGTAGGTTTATTTTTCATGAAGTGGATCCAATGTTCCCCTGTTAGCCCTATGATGATGTCAATCATGATGATGTGTAGATAAATGCATATATTGACAGTTTTTATAGATATGTTGTTCCACTAAAGACATAGATACTTATATAAATTTTATTTATTATATGTTTTTCATGTTAAATCCATATTTAAGTTATGGTTCATCTTTTATGTCGATATATTGATGTCATTTTATATTTTTATATTAAAAAATAATATTTATAGAATATGTAATAAAGATCCTATTAGTTCATTAATATCTATAAATATTTCCTCATTGTGTAAGATATCGAGTTAGGGTGGTGTGCAATTCATCTTCTATAAGAAGCTATATGATATCGAAGTTGGTATCATTTGAAGTCAATATAACCACAAATACTATAGTTGGAGCAAGTGCGGTTATTCTTATCATTTAACTAATTGGGGTGAGGAATAATATTTTACCTTATTGATACACCCTTTTATATACAATGATTTATTTTTTGAGGACATATATTTGGTGGTTTTGTGACGCTAAAGGAGTTATATGGCCCTCATATTGACGAATTAACATGGTTGTTAATATAAATGGGTTGATTTGACTAGGAAAGGAAAGGTATAGGGTAGTTCCATATATATATGGAAACATGAGTAGGATTTGAAATAATTTTTTTTCATAATGATTTCACTGTTGTATATAATCACTTGGAATTATTTTATTCAATACCCACACCACATGATTGAGTTTTTAATGTCCATGAATAAAGATTGATTTTTTATGGAGTTTTAGCATTAATTTATTTGAAACTCATACAAGGTGGTGTGTGATGATTCATAGGTTGACACAAAGTGTTTGGATATTCCACTAATTGATACCATTCTTGATGGTTTATGATCCTCCATGATGAGTTTTGGGGATCCTCTATGTGACACTTATCCTTGGTTGTGTATGAAATCTGTACTATAATTTATTCACCTGCCAATGACTAGGAGTGTTGTTTTATTGAGACCTATTTTTAGTGTTTTTGATTTATATAAATGTAAAATGTTATTTAAAAACAATTTTTTAGTGAAGTATGCGTCTATTTTTGGTAAAAATAACCATTAAAACATTACTATGTTTTTTTCTATAATATGATGCATAACATGCACTTGATATTTGATTAGGTATGGCCCTCTGATTCAGATGATAGTACTAGATAACCAAATTAAACTCCAAAAGGTTATCAGGAGTATACTATAAATATATTTATCTTTCTATGTATTGGGTTGGAATCTTGTTTTTTGTTGGTCTTCACTGTCTTGATAACATTGGATGCTATTTTTAGATTGATCTAGTAAAGAATATTTTTTATATGAAACTTATTGAATGTGATTGTGCTTGTGTTATTAGAGGCATGGTATGAGGAACCACTATATTTTAATTATATTTTATGATATGATAGAAGGGTTTATTTCTGTTTAGTTTGCATAAAGGAGTCAGTATAGGTGGAACACGTTTCAAAAGATACTTAGAATATCATTATTTATCCCTTCCATTTCCATTGGGATTTCATTAATTTTATTACTACTATTAAGAATATATAATGATTTTTCTACTTTTAAATTGCGTATTGATATTTAAAATTATTAAGATTCTTTAAGGATTATATTCATTCTATATATTAATTTTTTTTCTTGTAGTTATTTTTGGATGATATAATTTTTACATTAGAAGATAATCCCTGTAAATAGTGTGATTATACCCCTAGTTCTAGTTTCTTGGACCTTATCCTAATAGAGAAAGGCTTGGGTTTATGCACCCAATCTTTATGTAGACCTAGGAGGTGTTGGGTCATGTTAAATTGGGGAAAAAATTTAAAATTTATATTCTGAGTAGACACATGTGATGATTATTTCATACATCTAAGTGTCATCACAATTGGGCTATAGGTAGTAAAATTCAGTGAATATTTTACTTGAAATTAATATTGTGGTGAAAATTGTAGTTTTAATTTATAGTTGCTAATAAAAATCCATATATTTAATTTTAGAAATGTTTTTGGTTGATTAATGCAGTGAATGAATAATGAAAATAAATAATAGTTAAATCACGTCATGATCAAAGCCATGTTTTTTTGTTGATTTACTATTAGGTATGGTGTTTAGAGTACATTTCATTTTGGTAGGGTTTTTAATGGTTTTATGAGAGTATAATATAGTATATTTAACAATTCTTATTTCATTATTAAAATTACATGGTGATACAATTATATTTATAATCATATTGTGTGTCATAGAATATTTTAAAAGAAAAATATTTATTCACGATTTTTTTAATGATAAAAATGACATTCCTAAGGTAACTATAAGTGTTTTTATAAAAATTTATTTGGTATAGAGAAATCAAGTCACTGAATTTGAAAACATGCCTTTTTAGGTGAACCATGAATATTTTGAATATACCTAAATAATTTTTAATATTTATAAACCACATATATTAGGGTTTTTTATATCCATTTCAACCATAATTTATGAATATATTCATTGATTAAAGTATACATGTCAGGTAAAAAAAATACCGCAATTTATCATTCGTCTCATTTGGAAGATATTTACTGGTATTAAATTTAATTGAAATGTAGATAAACTTATGAAAATTTGGATGAAACAGAGTTATTTTATTAACTCATATTATGTTTATAAGATCAAGTGAATATTATTTTTGGTCATAAAGGTTGGGAAGAAAATATACATGTTGAGTGAGACACTAGATACTTTTGATAAATAGTTAATTTTAGAGAATTTTAAATTCTATCTCAATATGGAACTCTGTTAAATATTTGGAAACATGGAAATATAAAATGCATGTTTCATGTTAATATGAATCTAAATATATAAAACAATATTGTTTTGGTGTTTTTTACATTAATAATATTATTATATGGTATTGTATTAATTTTTATGTAGGAAAAATCGTTAATCAATGAAAAAAAAGTGAAAGTGGTTATACCCTTTGGTCTCAGTAGTGAATCAATAAAAATGATTTGAAGTCACCTTGTGTAACATTAAAGATAATAATATATATGTATCTTTTCATGGGTGATATCTTTAGACTATATCATCCAATTTAATGGGTAAAATAAGAAAAATATTATCATTCTTATGATTTTATTTATTTATCTGGTTTCAATTCATTCATTGTGATTGTTGACATATTCTACCCTCATTCAAACATAGGAGTGAGATTTTATAAGAGTGAATTTATACCTAATTAATCTTTTTCATAGTGTGTTAGCATAAAACTCAGGACCTTGGATTCAATTAGTTCTTTCATAACTTAAATGGTTCATTCTTGGTGAAAATATAAATTTAAGAAATCTATATCTAAAAATATATTAACAAGGACAACATATTGAATGAAAAGAGAGTTATTATATTTGATATGGCGAATTATAAAATATTTAATAATCATATGGTATTTAATTTATAATCATGTTTCCTAAATGTTTCCCTAGTGGTTGTGAGTGGAATA
Organism: Viscum album; assembly: GCA_963277665.1. NCBI lineage: Eukaryota > Viridiplantae > Streptophyta > Magnoliopsida > Santalales > Viscaceae > Viscum > Viscum album. The sequence continues at coordinate 819,183,516 of OY728162.1, forward strand.
CAAGTAACAAATTTGATGGAGATAAATTTGACTGAACCTGATAATAAATTGTTAAATATTAATACTATGGGAAAACTATAGTATATGGTGAAATTTCTAATAATTGTTACATGGAGATTATTAATTGGACAACATAATAGTCATATGGGGATATCTTTTCAAGATCTAAGATCAAGATATAGAAGTTAAGTTGGTTGAAAATCAAGTTATATAAAATAATTTTTACACTTTAAAGATTTAAATAAATGAATGTTTTGATAACATTTTCACACTAATAATTTCTATTGTTATTTTTATGATAGGTCTTGGTGAACATATCTACAATCTCAAAATTATGATGAAAATCATAACAAATATTCCACATTTATTTAATATAATGGTTGCAATGATTAAAGGGAATGATTTAAGACATGTCACAGTTAATAACATATAAATCATTTTAATGGGTTATGAGATAAGAGTAAAATTGGAAGAAATATTTTGGAATTCATATAAATAGATTGTAACACCCCTGTCTGAGAACCCAACTACTGGCATGAATTAGGGGATCCACATGACATGAAACATTCATGTACATATACGATTGGTTTACAACTAGCGATGAGAGTTTATAATTAATGATGGGGACATTATAAATTTTATATCATCACATAATATATAAAATTAATATTATAATCACCATATAATGTTAGAGTAAATGTACAAAATCATAGCTAGTTGGTAACATAAATTATCAAGTGACGTGAACCTGCTATAACAAAATGTGCTCCATTTCAGATAAACATATATACATTATGGATCACCCCATAGTCCTATCAGGTACAAAAATTAACTAAAAGAAAAAACCTATGTTGATACTGTAGGACCCCGGGACACCCTGAGAGGGGAGGGGTGAATCAGGGTGTCAAATTTTTCTTTTAAATTAAAGGATCTTGTTCCCACGATGGTAGGAACTAGTTGAACCTGTATGATGGATATGATCAGCAATCAAACACTCGCATGCAAAAGAGGAGACACAACAAATTTTACTTGGTTCGCCACTAAGGGCTACGTCCAAGGAGCATACGACGACAAGTTTCCGGTCATATCTAATTCCACTAATCTTCACTAGATGTGGATTAAAATGGTTCGGGAACAGTCACTCTGTCCCAGGCTCACTGCCTTTACAATTGTTCAGGGATAGCTCGATGCATCCCTTGGGTCATTCCCACTGACTCCCCCTAGCTCACTGCCCTTGGTGAAGTCACACTCAGTTTATAGATGTGAAGGTCTCTTCAATAGATTTTCATTGAAGTCTTTGTCTCCTCTTAACACGAGACTCTGCTTGCATCAAAGACCGAAATTGATGCACTAGAACGCAAAGAACCACTGAACCGGATAATCAAAACGTTTAGACAAACATCACTGACAATTGTCTGCAACACTAACCCTTTTCACACAAAACCTTCTTATCACGTGCAAACTTTACTTTTCACGTGGAAAAATATTTTGTGCAAAAACACCCTTTTTTGCGGAACTAAACCTTTTATGCACGAACCCAATTTTTACGCACAACTCTTCATTTTTCGCGCATCCTGAAATTATCCGTGCAACTCAGAATATTTCTTGTAAGCCCCTTCACGCGATCCTTTTTCGCACATCAGACCTCAGATCTTCTCTAAGTCTTCAATCGTACAGAATGAAGGGTGTCACCTCATATTTATAGGCGTCTGAGACCCCCACGCACAAAATCCCCTTCGGTAAGAAAACCTCTCATCTGGTGCTTAATATTTTGCGCAAGTATCGTTTTCCGCGCACCTCTCCAGAAATTTCATGCAACCCATGCCTTTGTCATTTTTTGACGTTTTGATTCCGAAACACTATTTGCGTGAAAAACTTCACTCTGCTCTGTCATGCACCACACTGTTTTTCATACCCAAGTCAAGTATTTCGCGCACATCCCTTATTTTCCGCGCACCACATCCTCTTTGTGAGCACCTCCTTTAGCAGACAGTCCATGTCTTCATTTTCCTATTTTGAGGCCCAAAAATTTGGAAAACACTGGGAAACAGCGCCACCTATAATACTGTTGTCTGCTTGAACTGTATGATCACTTTGCTGGCACACATCCGGAACTTTCACTGAGGATTGAAAACAAACACAAACCAAACTCCAATTCATGCATAGAACAACCATGGTTCCAACAGATACATCACTAAAAAAACCTGGGTCCATCATTGATTTTGTATCCCAAAATCGATATATCCACTCAAGCTATATCTCTAATACAACCTATGACATGGAAGTGAAACATTTGAAAATCATGTGTACCTAGGTTCCCATGTTGGGTGTGATAAACAATCTCAGTAGGGTACCACCAATAGGGTTTTTTTATAGATAGTAGCATATTTAGTGTATGAATGCACCCAAAAAATAAGCATGTAGATATTATAGCACCCATGTAATTTTTACAGGTCATCATGTGCTAACATGTCCACCATGACACCTGCCATAACCTGCTTCATCAAATCATGGTTACATAACCACCAAAGTCATATATTTTTAGTTAAAATAAATTGATGTGACATTTTAGAGTACTTGGATTTTATTTTTTGAAAAAACATCTTGAAAAGGTTATAGAACTGTGAAAACCTTTCAATTTTTCTAAAGGAGTGGCTTTGAAATAACATTAATCTGTTTAGTAAGTTTCACAAAAACATAGTGAAAAGGAAATATTCCCACACATTTATAGAGTTTCTCAAAATATTTGATATAGAGGCACTATATTTTGATGCAATGGAAGGATTATGTTTTATTGTAGAAATACTTTTGTGGATGTGGAGTTACATGAATGTCCAATGCAAGTGGATTTTTATCTTTTTAGTGATAATAAAGGTGATGTGTTTTGGGGGACTTAAGAGTCACATGATAGATTGGTCTCTCATATACTATTCCATCATTTTTAAGAGGGTAATATGAATGGAAGGGCTAGGTGATTTGTTTTCATGTAATACCTATGTCAATGTATTTATTATGGGAATAAAGTTTTTATAACCATATGTTGTGTGCAGAAATGAGGTTCTGTGTCATGGAAACATGTTTGTGCAAACATGATATATGTTAATATAATTCACAAACAAGAAGGGAGCTACACAAACCTCAAGGGAACTAGTTGAAATTTATATAGAATAGTGTACTTCATCAATTTTATGGAAGAAGAGATTCATTAAACTCTAATTTTGGTGTAGTAAATGTTGATTAAGAACTCAAAATTATGTTTTTGAAGGGAAAATGAGTACACTTTATTTAAAGGAGCGTTAAGTTCAAAAATTATGAGAGAATAGTTATTTCTTGAAGTGAGTGGTTTTAAACTAGTAGGGAAAGTGATTTAACTCTGAAAATTATAAAAATGTTACGTGATTGGTGATTTTGGTACATCAAAACATCACTATTGTATTCTCACTATACTATTCTAGAGTAGGTTAACTATGTAAAAACTAATATGTGTCTCTCTATGACTTATTTTTCAGCTTCATATTTTTTTGTAATGGATAATGGTGTTCCTACTAATATCGGAACAAGATCATTAGAAAGGGTTGTTTATAAAAATCAACACACCTCAAGTCCTCCCCCTCTCAATTATTTACCTTACTTTAGGACAACAATTGGAATCAAATATAAGTGTTCAATTTAGTGGAACTGTCAATTAAGTAGAATAAATAGTTACTATATTTCATAAATGGATTCAATATTCCATGGAAAGAACTTTTATATATGAATATATCAGTTGAAGAACTATTTCATATAATTTGTAATGGATGTTTACACTTTTTTATTCATTAGATCATAGTGAGTATGGATAGTGGATCCCTATCGAAAATGGATCACTAAAGGTTGGATATTGATGATAAGGGGAATTAATGTGTTTGAGGTATATTTGGATGACACAATATATATGAAGGTGATGCAGTGTAAAATGCACACTCTATTTGAGGAAAACTGTATAATATCCATGAATATGTCTTAAAGTTAATAGAGGCTAAATTATAGGTTCTATGGAACATATATAAGGAATTGAGGATACACATGAATGAATCTGTTGATGCATGATTTGTTTGGATAAACATGATTCTAGTAGATATGTGTGGTCATAGAGAGACCCTTCATTATATGAAGATAATAGAGTGATTTTTTAGAATATTTCCACCTAGGTCTAATATGAAAGTTTCGGTTCTCAAGGATAAATATCTAAAGGAGCATACTTTGGATGGTAATCATTGTACTATTTTTTATATGATATGAAAAATAATAATATTGAGGATATAGGAAATGGTTATTCTATGGAGGTGTAATTCAAGAAATTATGGATGCTCACCATAGATGATAAGTGAGAAGAAGAAGAGGTTTATGAATTCATTTCATTCATCTCCTAAAATCTGTAAAGGGGAAAATTAAAGTTATTAGGGAAAGTTTTACTCACATGCCTTGGATGTTGTCAGGTTGGGCACCTTATATCAATGTTTCCTAAGAAGTTTTAGGATTATGATGGGGATGATGATGTTACCCTGATGAAATATTCATCTAATGTGAAAGGTAGGAGGGGTACTGTGAAAAACATCTTGAAGTATAAGAACCTCATTTAAAAAGAGGACAATAGTTGATAAGAGATAAAATTTAATGAAAATAAAGACTGGAAGCACCTCAAAGTAGATATTCTCATTTCTATTATAGATAAATCACATAAAAAGTTGATTTAAAATATTAAGAAGTAGAAAAGATATTGGAAATCAATGAAAAGAAAAATGATATACTTGATGAAATGAATATTTGGATAGACAAGGTAATGAAATCCAATGGAGTTCATTTTGATGCCAAACTCTCTATGTAGTTATTGAAAGAAGGAATGTTCGAGCTGTAGTCAAATATTGAAAACCTATAATATGAAAAACTAAAAATTTCATAGAATGTTTTTCATTATTAAATAAAAACCAAATATTGGTACTGGGTTATTAATGGGTTGATTAACACATTGAATGATTGATTCAAGAATATCAGATATATTGGGAGGAAAATATTCACCATGTGGAAAAAAGTAAAAGACTAGGAGAGACTATTGATGTCTGTTATAAACATATAAAATGAGATTAAATGGATTTTAGAGAATATGAAGGAGAACCATGAAGGCACAAAAAATATAATGATGTTTGTTTACAAAAAAAAGACACATCAGAGTGAAAAATCTTCTATAAGGATTCATCCCAAACAGAAGGCAGTGTTGGTTGATTCCATGCTACAAGCAGCCACTTTAGGGTGAAAGGTTGATTTGGGTGTGACTTAGAATCGGAACATTCGAATAATTAAACCAAAATTCTTCAAATGTTGTAATATGGACACATAAGAGTAAAATACAACTTAAGTGTTATTTTTGTGGAAATATGGGATACACTTAGATTGCCTATTTCATATCAAGAAGGTATAATAGGGGATAGGATTTATAAATACATCTAGTAAAAGTTTAACTTATTATGTATTATATTAATGAATAATACTTTTTGTGTAGAGGATACGAATATATGGATATGAATTTCTCACCAAATATATTGAGTAATTTTCCAATAATGTCCTTAAGTGTTCAAACGTGGTAGATTAATGACTCATTAAGTAGGATGAAAAAAAATCAATTTTGAAATACAAAATATGATGTTAGTCCATTATATTTCATGGATGATTATGCATAACAATCAACACCAGGTGTGAAGTAAAAGTCATGGATATAAATGAAAAGTGTTGAGAGGGAATTTTTTGAAGATATTTCCAGGAATGTGATGGGTCAAGGATATGGTGGGTATACTATACAGTGAATGAACATCATATATGACATGAAATAATATTCTTTTCAAAGGTGTTATGTAAGATAATTGAGGTGTCATAAAATTTGGAAATGATCAATTCTTAAAGATATTTTTCATAGGAAAATCTAAATTTGGATGTAAAGATATAAGATGAGACAATTTCTTGGTTGTTGAACAGCTTAGTACCAACATGATAAGTGTATGTTAATTTTTTTACATGGGATATATAATGAATTTCCCCATGAATAGTTATATCTAAAATGGGAATGATCACACACTTATTATGAAAGATAAGAACACATAGGGGAATATATGCATTATCAATTGAGAAATAATTATGAAGTTTGTGTGATATTATGATATTTAATGAAATATGTAAATTTAAATAAATTTAATTTATTTGATATCATTCCTTACATGAAACACTTTTGTTAAATGAACCGTGATATAAATATTATTATTTAAATGTGAAAGCTATGAAATAGCTATTAAAATTGATTGTATGAAAAAGAATAACCAAATTATAAAATATATATATAATTTATTTATATAATAAATATTTATTGTTTATTATAAAATAAATTCTTACTCAATTATTAGTAATGTAATTTTTTTCTTTGAAAATATGTTTTATTAAAAAAGGGGGTTGTTAGATTTTTTTGAGAGAATACTATAATTAATTTTTGAAACTATAAATAGTTTTATTTGATAAAATGATATAATTTTGGAAATTAATATATCAAATTATCTTATGGTTAAATTTTTGGATTTTTTTGGGAACAATTGATTTTTCAGGGATGGTGAAACAATTGTTTTTATAAAAAACTCGTTTATTTTAATTAAAATGTCCCACAATGATTTTTATTTAATACCAAATTACCATAAGTATAATTTAGTTATAAATAATATAATTAATTACATATAAAACAGTTTTATATATGATTTTGGTATAAGTTCATTTTTTTCCTAGAAACGCTTTTGTCGGAAAACTAATTTTCATTATGTTTTACACATTTATATAAAAATTAATTTCTAAAACATAGAGAAATATAATATTTTAAAATTGATTCAAGTTTATTTATCATAATACTTAGTATAATTTAATATGGTCACCTAATTTTTTGGTAATTTTGAATAGTAACCACGGTAAAGATTTGTCACCACTATAAAAGAGGTAAACGTGAGTAAAAACTATGGGGTAAAGCATTAAAATATCTCAAAAAATTAACTTTATCTTATTTTATGAGTTTATTTCAACCAATTGGTTTTTCAACGAGTTAAATATGTTATTTTTAAAAATTATTCTGAAATTTGGAACCGAAGATTGACTTTTTGAAGATACGTTATATTTTATTTAAATTAAAAACTATTTTTGATTCATTGAATTTAATGTCATTAATCAAAGATGAAATTTGGTTTTTTCATTGTAAAAATCTCTAAATAAAATAATTTATTTGTTATTTAACCAAATAAAATTCATGGAAACCAAATTATTACATGATTTCAAGGTTATATGATTTTTACTCGTAATATAACGACCCATACTTTAAATACATTGTTAATAATTCAAAATTGAAGCACACTTATTACAACATATAACAAAACCACGAAAGGACCATATAGGTATAGTGTCTTTAGAAACTGGGAATCATAAACAACAGGTTCATAAAACGTCTACACTGTCTCCTATTTATTTCATCATAGCTATAGACCCTTTTGGAATATCTTACTTTATAACCTTGTTCCTGGCCTGGGGAAAGAAAACATACAAAAGGGTGAGCTCAAATGCTCAGTAAGGGTAAATAAAAGAAATATCAATCACATCATATACATAAGCACATAACTTTTGGAAATCTTAACCTGCAAAAGAGATCATAATTTCATAACATGGGATAAATCATGGTAGTGAAATGTAATCACAATAATCATAACATAAAGCATGAAACTTTGTGTCATACACACATAATCATAGAGAATAATTTCTTATTAGTCAAGACTCATTTCCAAGACTATCTTAGTGTACAAAGTCCATTTCTGAACCGAGTTCACTCCTCATTTCAGTCTTGTTTCACTGAACCGGTATAACCAACCGTTCCAGCCATGTCTATCTCATGAGATATAAAATCTTTACCCAATGCATTGGAGGGATATATAGGTCCCACCCATCTCATAATGATACCATTCTTATGTGTTCCACAAAATCATAAATCATACAGCATTGCATAACCCATGTAATAAAAATTGGACTCTTAAACATCGGGACATCATAAAACAATTTATATAAGATAAAGGAATTCATAAAAATAATTCCATCACAACATAATCAAGTCAATGTAATAATAGGGATAGAAATAGAACCCTATATTATCTTAGATGGAAAATAATTTTGTTAAAACACCTGAACTCCATTCTTGAGGTAAATATCCTTTCTGCTTCAAAAACATTTTTCTTTCTTAACATGTCATACAATTTTAAACTAAAAGAAGTTGATTAAAAATAAACTTGAAAAATTGTAAAGGAAGCTTCTTGGAAATAATGTTTAAAAAATCCATGCATGCCGTATAAGTTAAAAAAAACATTCTTCTCATACTTTTGTCAGAAAAGTCAAAAAGTACCTCGTACGAAAAATGCCAAAAGATTCCTTTCATATCATTTACTAAAAACTCATAAAAGGGTAAAATTGGATTTAAACAATTGTAGGTGGATGGAAATAATATTACATATTGAGGAAACATGGATGTGGATGATAAAATACACCCCAGTAAATACCAAAGTATAAACAATCTCGGATAAAAATGAGATTGAGATATTTCCCTTACCTTAGGTCCATTTTGCTTCGTAAGTGTCTGAACCTCCTGTATACTGATTTAAATAATGTTATTTACTTATTCCAGAATCATACTTATTTTTATGATATCATATATGGTCATATTCTTATCTTCTTAGTAGTAATATTTCATTGCTACTTGTTATTCGGGTGTTTATAACTTTTTGTTCCTATGCGTGTTTTGTCAAATAAATTCTTATTCTTCTCTTTAGGTTATAGATAACTCATTTAAAGAATGGTATTAGTGTAATATATATCATATTCATTCCTTCAATTCATTTATATAATCATTATGAAATGAAGATCATGTAGAACGAGTCGCATCACATCGTGGAGACGGTATTCCGTGCGTACGCACGAGTGATGATATCGTTCCTATGATCGTGGAATTGTATTAGAGTGTATGTATACTATTTCAGAATACATATCACATTATAATAGTCATATATAGTCATTATTTACACCATTATACCCATTCATGTAAGGTGGTGGTGGAAAATAGATTACACCACGGCGTAGAGACGGTATTCCGTACGTACTCACGCGTGGTGATTTCTTTTTCCGTAGGATGGATAGATGGTGAAATAGGGTTGTTTCATAAATATAATAACATATCAGTATATGATTTATACTAATGTTATTACTTCATAATGAAACAACTAAATATGAAGAAGTGGAAGAAGAAATAAAGATGAAAGAATCGGTGATGAACATTACCTCTTCTTTGAAGTGCTTCTTTGAGACCTTCTTTTAGGGCACTAAAATTGGTCTTTGAAGAAGACAAGGAACTCTTGGATGTCTCTAGGGAAGTGGAGAGGAGGAATTGGCAGGGGTTGGCTGAGCATGAAGGCTCAATGTGGTGTGAGGAAGAGGGGGAGGAGGTTCCCTTTTATAAGGGAGGAGAGGGGCTCCTTTGGGAAAACTAAAAATATTATTTTATTATAAAGTCAATTTCGTTTTTAAATAGTTCCAAATTGATATATTTTGAAGATAAGGTGGGGATGGGTCGAAATTATCTAATCCAATAGAATTTAGACATGTTTAGGTATCAATTTTAACCTTATCATTTGGATTTAACTTTAAGTTAGATAATTTAACTTTTACCCTGTCTTCTTGTTTTCTTACACTATAAGGTTAATCAACTTACTATATCAAGACAAATGAACCCCAAGTTGTTTATTATTAATATATATAGCCTTATAGAAGTCATTTTGCCGAACCATAGATTTTTAGTAATAAAATAACAATTAGTAATATAATATTTGTTTTAAAAACTATTTTATGTCAATTTTGACACTATTTAGTAATTGATTTTTGTGAAATTCATAACAGAATGATTAGTTCTAACCAAGTTACTTAAATAAATAATAACATGTCATATTAACCTATAAAATTATTGTAATTCATAAAAAGTCTCAAATTACATTTATTTTGGTGTTTATAACATCAATTATGTCAATATTTCATTAATAAGATAATTACTGCATCATCATTGTGTCATAAATAAATTAAATTATTTAATGTCTAAAAATTACAAATAAAATATCATTATGTAAGAAATATTTTTATCTTTCTAATTAATAATTATAGTCTAATTTATCTTATGTATAACCTTATATTAAAAATTATTTACTTATTAAACTTTGATTTTAACTATTTTAACCCTTCTTTAAATAAATTAATAATAAATGTCCTAATCTAATCCAAGTGGGCCTAAATGGTCATATTTTATTGATAAGTTTGTTTTTGGTCAAATTACACTTATCCAATATAATTAGGACATTTGTTAGGGTAATAATAATATCATTTTTACCCTTAATTACCCAATTTACTTTAAACCGTGGTAAAAAAATTAAAAAGGTACTATTCACCAAGAAATTATTTTCATCTCATTGAACCACATTTTACTTAATAACATCAACTGTGTGTCTCGGATTTTCTAAATTCCACTCACAGAAGCGGTAAAATTAAGTTTTATGAAAAATTCAGTTTTTTAACTACCACTTAGTGGTTTCACTATTCATCAAAAATTGAAAGTTTTCAGAAAAATACCAAAATTTCACCCTAGGCTAATTTTGATATTCCGAATCCAAAAATGAAGTCCATTTTGAAAAATAAAATTTTATAAAATTTCAAAAAGTGGTTATTACTATTCATAACGGCTGGTTTTAAAAATATTTTAATAGCATATCATTGTTTAGTGAAACTCGGTATTGCGTACGACGCAAGCTATCGAGGAAGGTCGCGATTTCATGTAAAGAAAGACAGGCAAGTGTTGTGTGTAGAAAAATATTCCGTTGATGATTTATATAACATAAAAGTCTCGGGTCTTACATTCTACCCCCCTTAAAATGAATTTCTCCCTCGAAATTCGTCACTTTGTAACAAACAGATGAGGATACCTCTCCCTCATCATATCCTCAAGCTCCCATGTAGCTTCTTCTAATTGGTGGTTCCTCCATAAAACTTTCACCATTCGAGTGGTCTTGCTTCGTAGGAATTTTTCGCTACGATCCAGAATCTCAATCGGCTGTTCTTCATAAGAATGATTTTGCTCCAGCGGTACAACTTCTGAGCTGAGTACATGTTAAGGATCAGGTATTTACTTTTGTAGGAGAGATACATGGAACACATCGTGTACTTGAGAGAGATTCAGTGGAAGCGCCAATCGGTAAGCTACCTTCCCGACATGATCCAGTATTTCGAAAGGACCGATATATCTAGGGCTCAACTTCCCCTTATTCCCAAATCTCATGACTCTCTTCCAGGGAGATTCGTAAGAACACATTATCACCCACTTCAAACTCTAGGTCTTTTCTTCGGTTGTCGGCATAACTTTTCTGTCGACTCTGAGCTGCTCTTATGTGTTGTTGAATAGATCTGACCTTTTCTATCATTTCATCAACGAGATCAGGTCCTAATAGCTTTCTTTCCCCAACATTATCCCAGCATGTTGGAGTCCTACATTTCTTTCCATAGAGAGCTTCATAAGGAGCCATCTGAATACTGGAGTGAAAGCTATTATTATAAGAAAATTCCACCAAAGGTAGGTGTTGATCCCAACCACCTTTGAAATCTATAGATCAAGCTCTCAACATATCTTCTAGGGTTTGAATTGTTCTCTCAGACTGACCGTCTGTCTGAGGATGATAAGCAGTGCTGAAACTCAACTCTGTATCCAGAGTATGCTGAAGACTACGCCAGAACTTCGAGGTAAATCCCGGATCCCGATCAGATATAATAGAAAGTGGTACTCCATGCAATCTTACAACTTATTTTACATATATCCTGGCAAGCTGACCCAGAGAGCAATCCTCTCTAATAGCAATGAAGTGTGCAGACTTGGTAAGACGATCAACTATGACCCAGATAGCATTATTTCCTTTGGATGTTTTAGGAAGTCATGTGACAAAGTCCATAGTGATGTTTTCCCATTTCCATTCGAGTACGGGTAATGGTTGTAAAATCCCATTAGACTTCTATCTCTCAGATTTAACTTGCTGACAAACCAAGCACCGAGAGACATATTCAGCAACATATCTTTTCATGCCATCCCACCAGAAGTACTCTTTCAGGTCCCTATACATCTTCTTGCTTCCAGGATGAATAGAGAATGAAGAACTATGATCCTCATCCTGTAGCTCCTTCTTTAATTCCAGGATGGGAGGAACACAAACCCGATTCCTGAACATTATTATCCCATCACAATCAAGGTTGAATTAAGGAACATTTCTTACCATATTTTGTAACTCGACATCTTCTTTCTGTGCCTCTTTAATCTTCACATGTATAGATGGTTGAACATTCATTTGAGAAAGATACAATTTTTTCCCTTCCATTATAATTCCAAGATCCATCCTTTGTAAATCCATAAATATTGGATCTTTTGTGATCCTCATCATGGGTAAACTGGCATGGTCTTGTCGACTTAATGCGTCTTCCACCTTGTTTGCTTTCCCAGGGTGGTAATGGATTGAGCAGTGATAATCCTTAATCAGCTCCAACCATCTTCTTTGATGCATATTCAGCTCCTTTTGTGTGAAAATATACTTTAAACTTTTATGATCAGTATAAATGTCACACCTTTCTCCATAAAGATAATGCCTCTAAATCTTTAATGCAAAGATTACCGCAGATAACTCCAAATCATGTGTTGGGTAATTTTGCTCATGGATTTTCAACTGTCGTGAGGCATAAGCTATCACCATATCATTTTGCATAAGAACACACCCCAATCCCTTCTTGGATGCATCACTATATATCACAAACCATTCTCCACTACAAGGCAATGTGAGCACAGGTGCACTGGATAACCTTCTTTTCAACTCCTTGAAATTATCTTCACATTCTTCCGTCCAAACAAACTTAACTCTTTTCCAAGTCAACTTGGTGAGTGGATTAGATAATCGTGAAAAATCATTCACAGAACGTCGATAATATCCATCCAAACCAAGAAAACTTCGGATCTCAATTACTGTTTTTGGTCTTGACCATCTTTCGATAACCTCTATTTTTGCTGGATCCACAGATATCCCCTCTTTTGAGATTATGTGACCCAAAAATGAAACTTTTTGAAGCCAAAATTCACACTTGGTAAATTTGGCATAAAGCTTCTCCTTTCTCAGGGTCTTCAATATAATTCTCAAGTGATCTTCATGTTCTTCCTTGCTGTTTGAATAGACAAGAATATCGTCTATAAAGACTACCAAAAATTGATCAAGAGAGTCTCTAAAGACTCTATTCATCAGATCCATGAAGATAGAAGGGGAATTAGTAAGACCAAATGGCATCACTATAAATTCATAGTGTCCATACCTTGTACATAAAGTCGTCTTTGGTATATCCTCCCTTTTGACCCTTAATTGATGATACCCTGACTGAAGATAAATCTTGGAAAAGTATTGAGCTCCGTGTAGTTTGTCAAATAGGTCATCAATGTGTGGGAGAGGATATTTGTTCTTGATAGTGATCTTGTTAAGTTCTTGATAATCAATGCAAAGTATCATTAATCCATCTTTCTTCTTAACAAATAGAATAGGTTCTCCCCAAGGTGACGCACTAGGGCGTATGAATCCCTTATCAAGATTCTCTTGGAGTTTCTTCTTCAATTCCTGCAACTCAATTGGGGATATTCTATAAGGTGTCTTTGAAATAGGCAAAGCACCCGGTATGAGTTCTATTGAAAACTCAACTTCACGATTTGGTGGAAGACCCGGTAATTCCTCCGGAAAGACATCATCAAACTCCGATACAATGGGAATATTTTTAATCGTGAGTTTCTCACCAACCATTTGAGATAAATAACCTCATTTAGTGGAATCAAGACCCATAAGGTAGAAGGAATTTCCACTGGAAGGTTATGTTCATCCTTGCATTGATAGACGATCATAGATTGATCCAGAATGTGAAATGTGACTTCCCTTCTTTGGAAATTGATATGAGCTCCATATAAAGAAAGCCAATCCATGCCAAGAATCACATCAAATTCCACTATAGGAAGGATCACAAGATTTGCAGGAAGCACTTTCCCACAAACTTCGATCGGAGAATAATTATAAACTTTTGATGCGACTGTTGTGCCATTAGGTGTTGTCACAGCTAACTCAACATCTAATTGTTGAGGTAATACGGTGATACCCTTAGAAAATTCTTCAGAAATAAAAGAGTGGGTGGATCCATAATCAAATAAAACATTTGGTACTTTAGAGTGGATGGTAAGTGTACCTTTCACCACATCGTTATCGTACTCTACATCGCTGATATAAATTGCATGTGACTTTCCATTGTCTTTAGCCTTAAGAGTTTTTTGACGTTTACCATCATCATCAACCCTTGGATTAGGGCATTTATTGGCATAATGTACCATCTCCTTTCACTTGAAACATTGATGTGTAGTAGGTTCATTCTGTGTATCCCTTCCTTTGTTTGCATCATTAGACATCTTCTACCCATCATCACGACATTCAAATGTCCGATGACCTTCCTTTCCACATTTGAAACATTTACTTGTCCCTTTAAGACAACTCCCTCCATGTTTCTTTCCAAACTTTGAGCATAAGGGAAAGCTTATCTTCTTTTTAGTGTGCTCTTTAGATTTTCCTTTGAATTCCATTTTCCTCTTCTTATCAAACCCATATGACTGATGGGTTACTCCAATCTCCATCTCAACTTTGAGAGCACATCAAACGATTTCCTCGTAGCTATTGAAGTCCCTTATGGCTAAGGCCCTTCGAAGACTTGGTTTTAAGACACTAAATAATCGATCGATCTTACTCTCAGGTTGGATAATAATACCAGAAGCATACCTTGCAAGTCTTGTAAAATTTTCTTCATAGTTACCAATAGATTCATCATCCTTTTGCTTCAGTTCAAGAAACTCTTTCTCCATCTTTGTTCGGAGAATATGAGGGAAGTACTTATTGAAAAATAAGTTATTGAACTCGTCCCATTCCATGGACTCAATTTCATCCCTTTGCCTCGTATTCTTAATAATATTCCACCATTGATCAACATCACCTTCCGAACGATACACTGCTAAGATGAATTTATCATGATCAGAACACTGAAGAACTGAAAATATCTTTTCAGTAGTACTAATCCATTGTTCAGCAACTAATGGATTAGTAGACCCGCCGAAAGAAGGTGGACGCTGTCTCATGAAAGATTCAACAGAATGTTGCTCCTTCCTTTGCTTGTTTGGAAGTCCTGCATGATTCATAGCTTGAGAAAGTTGTGTGAGAATGGCTACAAGATTTTGCATTCCAGCTCCCATAACGTTTGGTTGCTCAGGGGGACAATCATTGCATTGCCCGTCGCATTCCACATTAACACGATTCCTTCGGGTTCCTGCCATTGACTAAAACCAAGAAGAAAAGTGTGAGCAACACTAATTATAACAGGAAAACCACATAATCAAGAATAAGATTTCACACTTAAGGTCTTATCCTAGGTTATTAATGTCCATTTCTAAAATACTATGATTGTGTTCTATGCTTAGACTTATCCTTAGGGTTCTTACTAAGGCTTTCGCATCCTAGTTTCCAAAGGTTGACTATACCTTTCCTCTGATACCAACTATAACGACCCATACTTTACATACATTGTTAATACATCAAAATAGAAGCACACTTATTACAACATATAACAAAACCACGAAAGGACCGTATAGGTATAGTGTCTTTAGAAACTGGGAAACATAAACAACTGGTTCATAAAACGTCTACACTGTCTCCCATTTATTTCATCATATCTATAGTCCCTTTTGGCATATCTTACTTAATAACCTTCTTCCTGACCTGTGGAAAGAAAACATACAAAAGGGTGATCTCAAATGATCAGTAAGGGTAAACAAAATAAATATCAATCACATCATATACATAAGCACATAACTTTTGGAAATCTTAACCTGCAAAAGAGATCATAATTTCATAACATGGGATAAATCATGGAAGTGAAATGTAATCACCATAATCATAACAAAAAACATGAAACTTTGTGGAATACACACATAATCATAGAGAATCATTTCTTATTAGTCAAGACTCATTTCCAAGACTATCTTAGTGGACAAAGTCCATTTCTGAATCGAGTTCACTCCTCATTTCAGTCCTGTTTTACTGAACCGGTATAACCTACCGTTCTAGCCATGGCAATCTCATGAGATATAAAATCTTTACCCAATTCATTGGAGGGATATATAGGTCCCACCCATCTCATAATGATACCATTCTTATGTGTGCCACAAAATCATAAATCATACATCATTGCATAACCCATGTAATGAAAATTAAAATCTTAAACATTGGGACATCATAAAACAATTCATATAAGTTAAAGGAATTCATAAAAATAATTCCATCACAACATAATCAAGTCAATGTAATAATATGGATAGAAATATAACCCTATATTATCATAGATGGAAAATAATTTTGATAAAACACTTGAACTCCATTCTTCAAGAAAATATCCGTTCTGCCTCAAAAACATTTTTCTTTCTTAACATGTCATACAATTTTAATCTAAAAGAAGTTGATTAAAAATAAACTTGAAAACTTGTAAAGGAATCTTCTTGGAAATAATGTTTTAAAAATCCATGCATTCCGTATAATTTAAAAAAACATTCTTCTCGTAATTTTTTCGGAAAAGTCAAAAAGTACCTCGTACGAAAAATGACAAAAGATTCCATTCATATCTTTTACTAAAAACTCACCAATGGGTAAAATTGGATTTAAACAATTGTAGGTGGATGGAAATAATATTACATATTGAGGAAACATGGATGTGGATGAAAAAATACACCCTAGTAAATACCAAAGTATAAACAATCTCGGATAAAAATGAGATTGTGATATTTCCCTTACCTTAGGTCTGTTTTGCTTCGTAAGTGTCCGAACCTCCTACATAATGATTTAAATAATGTTATTGACTTATTCCAGAATCATACTTATTTTTATGATATCATATATGGTCATATTCTTAGCTTCTTAGTAGTAATATTTCATTGCTACTTGTTATTCGGGTGTTTATAACTTTTTGTTCTTATTCGTGTTTTGTCGAATAAATTCTTATTCTTCTCTTTAGGTTATAGATACCTCATCTCCAGAATGGTATTAGTGTAATATATATCATATTCATTCATTCTATTCATTTATATAATCATTATGAAATGAATATCATGTAGAACGAGTCGTATCCCATCGTGGAGACGGTATTCCGTACGTACGCACGAGTGATGATATCGTTCCTATGATCGTGGAATTGTATTGGAGTGTATTTATACTATTTCAGAATCATTATAACTTTATAATAGTCATATATAGTCATTATTTACACCATTATACCCATCCAAGTAAGGTGGTGGTGGAAAATATATTACACCACGGTGTGGAGACGGTATTCCGTACGTACGCACGCGAGGTGATTTATTTTTCCGTAGGATGGATAGATGGTGAAATAGGGTTGTTTAATAATTATAATAACATATCAGTATATGATTGATACTGATGTTATTAATTCATAATTAAACAACTAAAGAAGAAGAAGTGGAAGAAGAAATAAAGATGAATGAATCGGTGACAAACATTACCAATTCTTTGAAGTGCTTCTTTGAGACCTTCTTTTAGGGCACTAAAATTGGTCTTTGAAGAATAAAAGGACCTCTAGGATGTATCTAGGGAAGTGTAGAGGAGTAATTGGAAGGGTTTTGCCGAGCTTGAAGGCTCAATGTGGTGTGAGGAAGAGGGGGAGTAGGTGCCCTTTTATAAGGGAGGGGAGGGGCTCCTTTGGGAAAACTAAAAATATTATTTTATTATAAAGTCAAGTTCGGTTTTAAATAGCTCCAAATTGATATATTTAAAAGATAAGGTGGGGATGGGTCAAAATCCTCTCATCCAATATAATTTAGACAAGTTTAGGTATCAATTTTAACCTTATCATTTAGATTTAACTTTAAGTTAGATAATTTAACTTTTACCGTGTCTTTTTGTTTTCTTACACTATAAGGTTAATAAACTTACTATATCAAGCCAAACGAACCCCAAGTTGTTTATTATTAATATATATAGCCTTATATAAGTCATTTGGACTATCCTTATATTTTTATGAATAAAATAACAATTAGTAATATAATATTTGTTTTAAAAACTATTTTATGTCAATTTTGACACTATTTAGTAATTGATTTTTGTGAAAATCATAACAGAATGATTAGTTCGAACCAAGTTACTTAAATCAATACTAACATGTCATATTAACCTATAAAATTAGTGTAATTCATAAAAAGTCTCAAATTACATTTATTTTGGTGTTTATAACATCAATTATGTCAATATTTCATTAATAAGATAATTACTGCATCATCATTGTGTCATAAATATATTAAATTATTTAATGTCTAAAAATTAAAAATAAAATAGAATTATTTAGGATATATTTTTAGTTTTCTAATTAATATTTATAGTCGAATTTATCTTATGTATAACATTATATTAAAAATTATTTACTTATTAAACTTTGATTTTAACTATTTTAACCCTTCTTTAAATTAATTAATAATAAATGTCCTAATCTAATCTAAGTGGGCCTAAATGGTCATATTTTATTCATAAGTTTGATTTTGGTCGAATTACACTTATCCAATAGAATTAAGACAGCTGTTAGGGTAATAATAATATCATTTTTACCCTTAATTACCCTATTTACTTTTAACCGTGGTAAAAAAAAGTAAAAAGTTACTATTCACCAAAAAATTATTTTCATCTCATTGAACCACATTTTACTTACTGACATCAACCTTGTCTCTCGGATTTTCGAAATTCCACTCACAGAAGCGGTAAAATTAAGTTTTATGAAAAATTCAGTTTTTTAACTACCACTTAGTGGTTTCACTATTCATCAAAAATTGAATGTTTTCAAAAAAATACCAAAATTTCACCCTAGGCTAATTTTGATATTCCGAATCCAAAAATGAAGTCCATTTTGAAAAATAAAATTTATAAAATTTCAAAAAGTGGTTATTACTATTCATAACGGCTGGTTTTAATAATATTTTAATAGCATATCATTGTTTAGTGAAACTCGGTATTGCGTACGATGCAAGCTATCGAGGAAGGTCGCGATTTCGTGTAAAGAAAGACAAGAAAGTGTTGTGTGTAGAAAAAGATCCCTTTGATGATTTATATAAAATAAAAGTCTCAGGTGTTACACTTAAATCATGTATTTTCCTAAAATCTAAATTTATTCATTTTTGTTCATATACTAAAAATAATTTTTGAATACTAATGAATTTGAAAATAATAAAATGGATTAAAATTTTAGAATCATAATTTTCAATTTTTTATTGTTGCCTTTATTTTTGGTCATATACTTATATTATAACAGTAAAAAATTAAATTATAACGGTTAATGTTAAAATGGGTTTAAAGGTGTTTAAATATGAGATAACACATAAAATGAAACAAGAACCTATATAAATGTGATTTTAAGAGTTTAGTTATACCATATAACACATTTTCATAAAATTTGGGTTGTCCTAGTGCCACTTGAATTGATTATGATACGTTTATTACTTAATCATTTGTGTTATCCTAACTATGTCCTTTCCCTCACTTATAAAAGGGGACCTCATATCCTCCCTTATTTGAAAGGTTAATGTTTTCCATTGTATCAAAGACCATACAAAATACATTATGGTCTTCGTTATCCATTTACTATATTTTTTTTCCCAAAATACCATCCTTTCAAGGATTAAGGTTTAAGCTAAAAGTGGTTTCTCAACGAAGAGGTATAACTCTTATTCAAGTACATTAATTTTTTTATTCTTCTACCTCAAATAAGTATAGAGTATCCACTATAAAAACATAATTCACCATCTTAAATATAATTATTTATTATTATTTTTATGAAACAACCATTATCCACCTCCTTTCCATCCCATGATAAAATTAAGTATCGATCGCTTGTACCTGTAGACTACCACCTACATGTAACGATGGGTTTTTTCATCACCATTTAAAATTGATGGTTATCATGATGGATTTAATTAATAAATATGATATTTATCACATTATTATAAATATTTTAAGGTCAATTATTATTAATTTTATTTCAATCCATCCATTGAAAAGTGGATATATCACCCGTGCATACGTACAAACTACCGTCTTCATGAAGTGATATAGTTCATTTTTATAAACACATTTATAATAATAGTTATAAAATTTTATATAATGATTAAATATTATACTCATAATATTAATAATTTTAAGAAGATGATGTATCAATGATCAAAGTACACAGACATGGACTTTTGAAATGAACAATTCATGAAAAACGAAGCAGTTATCAGCTGAAACAATGATTTTAATAAATACCTATTAATAAACTGGTGGTAAGACGTTATATGTAAATTGTATATTTTAATATATTAGTATAGTTCTAGAATATATTTTTAATAAATAAATATTTATTATACAGTAGGTTTGAACACATGTGAATTAATATGAGACTTGATGTAATGAATTTATGTTTCAATCTCATTTTTAGCATGATTGATTATTCTTGAATTTCAATTGAGGGAAATTATGTGATCCTTATATGATGAATCTAATTAATTATTATACTTATATATTAATTTGTAGTTTATTATTTATAATTACCATTTCCCTCTCTTTGGTAGTTAAATTGGTTGATAAAATTTTTATAATGAGAATCCAACCTTTTTTCCTCTTTAGTCAATGAACTTTTTCATCCATGCAATTTCTCTTAAAAATCATTTTATGAAAGTAATTAAAAATAATTGAAATGTTTTAAAATTTTTATTTTCACTAATTTTTACTTTATTTAAAAATGATTAAATTTATTTTTCTAAATTTTATTCCAGAAAATTATTTTATTATTATTTTTCGACAAAATTTTGAAAGGAATGTTTTTTTTCCATATACGACGTGAATTTTTTTCCCACCATCATGATAATTCTCTAATTTCAATATTACTTTACAATATTACATAGTCATTTTAAATTAAAATGTTTTCATTAATATTTGTGAGTTTTTTTATTTTAAATAATTGATTTCAAATTGAAATGTTCATTTTCCTCAAGAAAATATTCCAGTGAACTTTTAATGTATTTTTTCATCTATGGTAACATCATTTGATGACACTTATGATTTAATTTGGATATGATCTAATAATAATATAATCCTTATTTCCCTAGATGGTTTATTATTATATTTATGAGATGCGATGAACTGTCCCAAATATACATCCTACCCCAATCCAAACCAAACCATTGGCATAGCCCAAAGGGTTTTCCAAATCCCTATAGGCTGGAAACCCGTGTCTGGGAATCAAAGAACACATATGGGAATTATTTATACAGATATTAATAATCAAAATATTTAAATAAAATCAATATAACATATGCACAAGAATTATACACATCATCAAAAAGGATTATACAAAAGAGTAATATACAACTTCAAGTTTTTTATTTTCATTTAATATAAAATCAAAATGAACAAAAAGTGGAAGGGGATCTAGAATATGAATCCAGGTCTCCATGTGGAATGAGCTAGATCACCCACCGTTACCCCACCCTAAAAACCTACAATAAAGTATTCCACTAATAAGAGTACCCGCCACCACCAAACAAGACATTACCTTTACCAAAATTAGACAATACAAGGGATACATATACCCATTGGGAATATGTAGGGTATGATCTCATATTCACTATAAGATCCCATTATGTTTTATATACATATCCATTAAAATGTATAAATAAGTACTAGTTTTTAAAGAGATCAAATAATTTAATTTGAAAATATGGTTTAACTTCGAATGAGAGATAAACGATGCAAGAATAACTAAATGAAGGTAGAAATAAATTTTAAGAACCAAGGGAAACCATTAAATTAGTTGGTTTTTGTGGTTATTAGTACATAAAATCTTAGTTATCATGAATATAAGAATCACTTACCATGCATGAACTACTAGAGTGGACGAACCCAATGTTTGAGTGGTCCCCACAACCATATCATAGGTTTAGTTAGTACTATCAAATAATCGTGCTAGTGAGACTAGACTGAGAACCTACCAGATAACCTAGATACTTGTACTATACTGGAATCCTAGTTACCTTGGGTTCCCAACTTATTTTTCCATTTCATACCATACCAATCCCATTTAATAAAAATCCAAAACATAATAAGATAACAAAAAATTTCCATCAAATTTTTTTAAAAAATGGGAAGAACCATTTCCAAGCCTTAACCACACCAAAAAACATAAAATAACTAATTTTCACACAAAAAAATTATAAATGAATTAAAGAATAATTAAATAAAAAAAAATATAGCAACATGGAACCACCTACCTTTCTAGTCTAAATCCCCACATGCTACATGAAAAATGAAATCCAAAACAACAGGATATCATGTGGATCAAAGGACACACCATAGAAATCAAATTCCAAGGCAAGAAGAATAGACTAATCCCATTATAGTTCCCAAAATCCATTGGTCAGAAGAAAAGTAATGAAATAAAGAAGAAGTAACCAATAGATATGAAGAGGAGGAACATACATGGACCATTCTTGAAGAACTAAAATCAAATCCACCCAAAATTGAGTCTAAGTTGAGAGATGATGATATAGTAGTTTGGCATAGAGTATTGTCGGTCTAATGTGTCAATAAATGATGGTAAATGTTTTCAAAATTAAGAGGTGAAAATCAAATGACCAATTTCATTTTAAAAAACTAGTTTGGCCAAAAAGTTTGGTTGTATGATCTGTCAAACCGCATGACAACCATAGATGCACCTCTATGATAACCAGGGGAGGTTGTATAGTCTAAGACACATGATTTTAAAAATTATGCTTGCACCAAGATGCAACTATCTAGACCTGAATGATTTTATGGGATTGATACATTGTCTAACACCTAACCAAGAAGGCTTCTCAATGCCTCTATCAAAGCACACATGGTTTTGAGGGGTTGGTTCTTGGTTTCCCTTAACTGTGTATTAACCGTGTGCCACCCTTTATCCATCCAAAACAATTTATTTTATTTTACAACACCATTAAAACTATATTATAATGGATGAAACTATAATTTATGAAAAAATATACATGAAGTCAACCTCATGGGTGTAACATGAGATGTTTAGAAAACCCATTTACTTTCAACAGGTTATGCTATGATGACATGGTGAATGTTTTATGATCTTATGTTATACATATGAATTCATTTATTATTGTTTGATAGGAGAGACCAAAATTATATTTCCATACAATTCACTGTGTAAATATTAATGTTTTATGAGCTTAATGGGTACACTAGAGATTATCTCTAGCCCGGAAGAGGGTATACGGTAGGTTATACGAAGCTCGAAATAAGGTACACGAGAGGTTATCCAAATCCTGAACCAGGTTCAAGGGTGACTATACCAAGCCAAACATGTAATGGAAATCTTGGTGGGTAGAAATAAAATAAGTATCTATGATTTTTATAATCTCAAACTTTATGGTAGTATTTTATTACACGTTCACATACTTGGGTTATGCTCACATGGATCATGTTCTTTTATTTATTTATGATTATCATCTTATTAACTCCCAAACATTTTTCCATGACTCTATATTATGATCTATGAATTGATGCGTGTTACTCAAAATGGTTAATATCAACTTATCAAATTCTTATTTTTGTGTTATACGTAAATTTTCATTGACATCATCGTTGTTTACCCATACTATGAATCTGAGCTCACCCATTATTATGTTTCCATTTCACCAAGATATAAAGAAAGTTATTAATTATGATATGTATAATAAGGGTGATATATTTGAAGAACTATGTGATTGATGATATAGATATTTTATATAATATTTTTTATGTATTCATATTTGAAAATAAAATAATCTTTTACATTCCAGTCATGAATTGTAATGGAATGTATTTAAAATTTATCTTATAATACGTAATATTTATGTATGAATGGTAAGGGTTGAGAAACTTGGTATCAGAATAAGGTTTAGTTATTTTTTGAAATAGTATTGGGGGAAATCTAGTGAGAATATTTTGGATAATTATATGGATAAGAGAACATCTTATGCAATGATACTAAAATTGTGTGGTTTTCCTAGAAATACATCCTTTTCTAAAAACTATAAGTGGATGTGGTTTTAACAAATATGAAACTAGGGGTAATAACCCTCAAAATAGTTGTTCAAGTATATCATCACTATCATTATGGTGCATGGTTAATGTTACCTTACTGCCATGTTGGTATTACACTCTCAGGGGATATGATTTTGTAAATTCCCATTTACTTTATGAAGAATTATAAAATATTTGAATAGATAATTTACATTGATGTACTAGGTTAAATTCAAGGTTTAATTGATGTTTAACAACCAGTATAAAAACTTTTCTTTTTGTAAGGGAATGAAGATAGAATGATGGAGTTGAGGTGGTGATAGACATGCTTAAATATTGAAGTATATCATTTAATATTATTCATATGAATTATGTAATATTTTAAAAATTCTCATGGGATGTTCATTATTATGATCAATTATTAGATGATGAGTTATATATACAAATTACTAATGATGAAACAATCACATCTTTAGTCTATCGCTCCTCTCCAATAAAACACTTTGGGAACATACTTCCTAGAAATATTATGAATCCCCCCCAGTTAAAATTTATGTGATTTTGGGTATGGATTGGTTCTATCTATATAGATCCAATATGAATATCTATGGAAGGTAGGGCACATTTGATATTTTGAACGAACCTACGATCATCTTTTAGTGAGAGGATGAATATGAACTTCCAATGGATTTTTTTCCTTTGTATGTGTCTTAATACTGATTTATGAGGAATATTTATCTCAAATGGTTGGGGATAAACTAACAAATTGTGATATACCTATTTTTTGAGATTATATTTATGTATATCATGAATAATTACATAGTATTACCCCAAATAGTGATGTTTATTTTTCAATATAACTCTTACCTGGTGTTATATGTATTTGAAAGTCTCAATATATAATGGCCCCGATTAAGATATAATAATTTAAGAGGAAACTCAAGGATAATATTGAAAAGGGATTCATATGCCTGACTACATTAGCGTCAGGTAAAACTATTCTTTTTGATAAGAAGAAAGATGATTCAATGCATATTTTAATTAATTATCAATAAATTAAAATGATCAATATCAAGAATAAGTTCTATTTACCCAAAATCAATGATTTGATTTACTAGTTATGAGGAGCTCAATAATTTTCCAATACTGATATTTTTTGACTATCATCAGTTGAGGTTAAAAGAAGAAGTATATACCCAACATATCCTTCATTATGAGGCATGAACATTATGAGTTTATTATGGCATCCAGCCTTGTTATAGCATAACTTTTCATTACATTTTACAAAACCGAGGATCTTTAAGGTTTAGTGTCTTGGAAACCAGGAACTTAAAACATGAAAACATAAAAAAAACATTCTTAAACACATGAAAGGATTCTCCTTATGTTCATCCTTGGTTCATTACTGCATCTCATAACCTGGGGACATACATCAAAAGAAAGGGTGAGCAGAAGGCCCAGTAAGGGAAACAAGGGAAACATTTAATATGTGAACTTGAGATACATCAACAATGTCATGAAAAAGAACATTAAGGAATGAGAAAGAAATAATGAGGCATATAATAATAAAAATAACGTATTTCATAACTTGAATATGTGGCTACAACATTTAATATTGACAATCATTTCCGTTTCACCAAGTACCATCCCCAATGTGTCATTATAAATTACCAAGGTTATTCACCAAGGTGTCATTAAAAATGGTCATCTCTAGAGATTAATTCATTACCCAATGCATCGGAGTGCTATCAGGGCGTACTCTTAATTTGTATTTATTATCATTTGAGCCACATATATCATCATCAATAATTTCATAAACAACCCATAGAGCATAAAAGAAATGGGTTTCATTTCATAATCATAACATTTTAAAAACTACTTTAAAGACGTGATCTTTATGTGACTTTAAACCCATGGAAAGGGAATGTGGGCCTAATGTATGTAAATCCCAGAATTTAAAATAGAAAATTTTGGTATATATGTGAATACCCATTTATAATAAATATCTTTGAGTATTCACTTAATAAAATAAATGAATTTGAGAATAAGAGAGAGACATTTTGAGACGAAAAGTCTGCAGCATAACGGCTTTGTTATGAGGTTTTAGAAAACAATGAAAAGAGAGGTGACATGGGAAACCCAATAATAAATGATACATAAAATAGTAGGGGGACATAATATAAAGTATTTAAGAACATGGTAATAAAATTTGAAAGATATAGCATATGAAATGAAGAACATGAAAGGAAGACAAAAATAAGATTTCTCTTATGAAAATTCGGCAGCCTAATGACGTCACTTAAACTTAAAAAAATGAATTGGCGAGGTAAAATAGGGTATATCATCATATGAACATAAAGTATCAGTATGATAGATATAGAGATCATACCCCAACATCTGTCTTTGGTCTAAATCCAGACAGTGCCCCAAGTCCCGATGGTTTCAACAATGGTTTCTATCAAAAACATTGGGATGTTCTTCAAAATGATGTCTGCAAATTAGTGAAATATTTCTTTAAAAAAGGTATTCTTCCCCACGATCTCAACTCACAATTCCACACTTTAATTCCCAAAGTTGAAAATGCTGATGAAATTCACCTCTTCCGTCCCATTGCTCTCTTAAATTATCTCTTTAAAATTACCACAAAGATCCTTGCCAATAGACTCTCTAACATTAGCAACAAAATTGTCTCCTGGAACCAGTTTGGCTTTATCAAAGGCAGATCTATAAAAGATTGTATTTGCCTTGCCTCAGAATCCACTAATTTATTGAACAGAAATACCAGAGGTGGGAACATTGCTCTTAAAATGGACATCACTAAGGCCTTCGATACGATTGAATGGGCCTTCATCTTTAAGGTCCTCGACAGTTTTGGCTTTAATGATTACTTTATCAGTAAAATTAAAATCATCTTCAGCTCAGCCAATATCTCCATTAATATTAATGGCTCTCCTAGGGGATACTTCAAATGCTCCAAAGGAGTTAGACAAGGAGACCCTCTCTCTGCTATCAATTTTTCTATCGCTGAAGACTATCTTAGTAGACTCCTCTCCCTCAATGTTGAGGGAGGAAAAATCAAACCAATCATTGCTTCTAGAAATCTTCATACTCCCTCTCATCTTCTCTATGTCGATGATATCATTCTCTTTCTTTAGGGAGACAAAATAAATGTTAACAATCTTAAATCCATCATTTCTCACTATGAGGAAGTTTTTGGCCAACACATTAACTGGAAAAAATATTTCATTTACTGTGGTAAACACTTACCCTCAAATAGGAAAATGCTTATCACCAATGTCTTAGTAGTTAAGGAAGGCTGCCTTACTTTTACTTATCTTGGTGTCCCCCTTTTCTGGGGCCGAAATAAAGCCTGTTTTTTTCTTAGCATCGTGGATCAAACTCAAAAGCAACTCTCTTCCTGGAAAGGTAAATCCCTCTCAATGGCTGGAAGAATTTGACTTGTTAAATCCACTATTGTTTCTAAACTATTTTACTCGATGATGGTTTACAAATGGCCTTTGGGGCTGATAAAAAAATTAAATACAGCTATATGAAATTTTATCTGGAGTGGATGCACTCTGGAAAAGAAGCTGGTAACGGTCTCCTGGGCCACTTGCTATAAACCTATTGAAAATGGAAGAATAGGTATTAAGAATCTTAAAATATTTAATGATGCCCTTCAGGCCAAACTCACATGGTCCCTCATTCATAATAACTCTCATTCCATGAGATTCCTCAAAATCCGATTTCTTGATAAGCTTAAGTCTGGTTCTTCCAATTACATGACTTCTTCTATCTGGCATTCGATTAAAGCCTCTTTTCACTCTATCATGGAAAATTCTAGATGGCTTGTTAGTAAAAATTCTTCGATAAATTGCTGGTTTGATAACTGGACTGGCTCCCCCCTCATTTCTGATATTCCTAATACCTTTTCCCCTAATCCTTCAAACTGCTCCATTAAAGAGATGCTCAACTCCCCTGAACTTCAACTTCCGAATCCTATCAAGGGAATTGTGGACAATTACTATTTCACCCCCAATGAGGATCTCCTAGTTTGGGAACCTGCTCATAATGGCCTTTTAGACTCAATTTTTTTTATCACTTTCACTTCCCTAGCGGGGATGAAAATTTTAATTGGCTGTCCAACTTCAATAAAGCCAGGATTAAGCATTTTCGTCTCACTCTTATGTGGCGGATTGCGCATAAAAAAATTCCAACTGATGTCTGCTTGCAATCTTATGGTTTTAATCTTTTCTCTAAATGTAGATTATGCAATCAGCATCGTGAGGACCTAAATCATATCTTCTTATACTGTGATACTGTTATGGCCCTTTGGCATTACATCTTTGACCTTTTTGGATGCAGATGGCGTTTAGATTATTTTATTTTATCTCAGCTGAAAAGTGCGGTGGAATTCCCAAGATCTTCCCAAATCAAGAATCTCTTTCTTTCTGCTATTGCAGAACTTCTGCACATAATATTGTATGGTAGAAATGACTCTTTTTTCAACAATAACACTTTTTATATCAATACAGGTAAAATGAGGATTCTGCTGGCTATAAAGGAAGCGACTACGATCGAAACAGCATACTGTGACAATTCTGTCATAGATTTTGAAACCATTCACCGAATTGGTGTCAAAGGTATTTTCCCGAAGCCACGCTACACTATTGAAGTTTTCTGTTAGGCACCCCCTCCAGTATGGATTAAGGTAAACGTGGACAGAGCCTCAAAAGGAAATCCTGGACTTGCTGGATGCGGTGGAATTTTCAGAGACCATCAAGATCAGATCCTTTGATGTTTCTTTGGAAGCTGTGGAAATGCTTCTGCGCTGGAGGCAGAAATGCTTGCTACCATTCATGCCATATCCTATGTAAAGCTCTTCAACTGTAAGAATATCTGGATTGAAAGAGACTCCACAACTATTGTGCAAGCCATCTGGAAGGGTGATGTACATCTTGCATGGTCTCTCACTCCCAGATGGATGGACTACCTAGCTGCGCTCACCGACCTCAATTTCATTTCCACCCATACCTATCGGGAGGCGAATATTATCGCTGATGGACTTGTCAACTTGGGAGTTTCTCATGAGATCACCTGGAGGAATGAACTCTCGCCTGAGTTGCTTCCTTCTTTTATTAAGGATTCTAGAAAATTGGCCTCTTTCTGTTTGTTGTAACTTGTTTTTGACTATTTCTCTTTGAATAAATCCCTAAGTTCTGGTCTTTTGACCAGAACCCACCTTTTAAAAAAAAATCATACCCCAACATAATAAAAAGTAACATGAAAGACTTGACATGAAATTAGAACATTGAAAAATGAGAAAGGTGAATGAATCCCTTAAAAATTTGGCAACCTAATGGAATCACTTAAACTTCAAAAAAATGAATTGATGAGATCAAATAGGGTCTCTCATTATATGAACATAAAATATCAGTATGATAGATATAGAGATCATACCCCAACATAAAAAAAAGGAACTTGAAAGACTTGACATGAAAGTAGAACTTTGAAAAATGAGAAAGGTGAAAGAATCCATTACAAATATTTCGGCAGCCTAATGGCGCCACTTAAACATTCATAAAACAAAATGATTAAAGTAAGAGGGGATATCTCATAATATGAACATGAAAAGGGAAGTAAGAGGAATTTAAAATAACATCCTCCAACATAAGAACATGGAGCATAAAGGAAATGACATAAAAGAGAGTATTTGAAAAGAAAGAGAGAGTTTGGATCCCTTACCTTAAACGTAACTCTTAAAACTCAACGATTGGGACCTTGAGGGCTTGGGGGAACCTTGGGAGGATTCCTTGGGAGATAATGAGACCAAAGCTTCGTTGGCGGAGAGTTGGGAGTCGAATGGATGAGAGGATGGCTTTGTATTTATAGGGAAAGCGAGGGGACAAGGCATTAATGGCCAAAGGACACCTCACAAGTGGTTTTCTCAAAACCATGGGCTCTACCATGGTATTTCCCATGGAGTTAGGCCACATGGGTCCCCCCACACAATACTTCATCACCTTTGGTCGGCCAACCCTTAAAATATCTCATTAAATCATCATGACACAGTTATGATGTCATTAAACATACCGAAACCCTAAAACTGTATTTTTACTATTCACTGAAAATTCAACTTTCTCAGAAAAATCCCAAAATTTCACCTTAACCAAATATCAATGCTCTGATTTCAAAAATGAACTCCATTTTATAAAAATAATTTTTTAAATATTTTTAATTTAATTTTTAAATAAATACACTATTCACCAAAAATTCATTTTTTTCAGAAAAATACCCAAAAATGACTTTAACATAATATCGATGCGCTGAGGTGAAAAATAAATTCCATTTTATAAAAATAATTTTCTAAATATTTTTAATTTAATTTTTAATTAAAAAACACTATTAACCTGAAAAAAACTAATACTTGACTAATAATTTATGAAACCATTATTTAACCATTTTATTTAATCACATTACTTAATCAAGGTGACAATATTATATTAATAAATTATTTAAGTGAGATTACTGATCTGTTTGGTCACATTACTAATCCTAAGCATAAAATCACTATTCATAATTTACTATTCACCAAAAATTAAGTTTATCTTATTAGACTCTAAATTTCGCACTGAACATAATTATAGAAGACCTTTTTTTTGAAAATCATTACACATTTTTAATTATTTAAGATTTACATAAACATTTTTAAAATATTTTTTCTCTAAAATTCATAAAAAATATGCATACTATATTTATCCGGACATTTGTAAATTCATAAACTTCATTATAAGAAGAAGTCAAAATTTTTATTTAAAAAAAAGGATTACACAAGGCAGTTACGGTCTCCTTACATAGCCTTTTATAAACCCAGCATAAGACCTAAGTGTAAGGTGTGCTAAGGTGAGAGAATCTGAGGGAGGCTCGGCCAACATCGCACGAGTAGTAATCTCTATTAGTTTGAACTTCTCGCGAAGGCGATTTGGTTCTAGCTTCACACGTTGATGTTCAGCTTGGGTTTGGTCCAGAGAAAAGCCTAGTGGTGCTACCTCCTTCCCAAGTTCCATTAGATGGCTTCGATTGTCCCGAGACTACTGGATGAGGCTATCAAATCTTTTTTCTATATTAATTAACCAAGATAAATTGTATTTAGAGACAATAATCGAAACGTTTAGCTCCAGTGGTCATATTGACCAATGGTAATATAACAGTCAAAACCCAACAGTCTCATTTTAATTATACTCATGTTATCAAATGAAACAGTTTTGTTGAGTATAAAAATAAAATAACATACAAAATTAGGACACAAGATTTATTCAAAATTTAGGGTCATTAAAATCTTCCCCCCTTAAGAAATTGCGTCCTCACAATTTTTAAAATTGGGTTTTGAAATTTCATTGAAAGTCCCACATCGGAAAAGGAGTCAGTAAAACTATTACTTTAAAAGTATGAAAGGGAAGTACAAAGGTCACCCGAGTTAACCCGTACTAGGATTCCATGTAGGAAAACATGGACATGGAGGAGAAAAAAGGGTCACGTTCTGAGGGGAAGTGATAGAAAACATGATTAGGGGAATGTTAACAATAAGAAAATCACAAACATATGATGGGTTAAACGGTATTTGATTTCCCATTAGGAAACATTAACAGACAACGTTTTTGTTTTACATTCCTTTTCATAGTTTTGAGGAATTCATTTACTACATAGAATAAAACACATGGAAATATACATACCTCCAAGTAGAGTTTCATCCTTTTATAAGTTTCTACCAAAACTAATATTTCCTCCAAACGACGAGCATTCAAAACTATCAAAGCACAAGAATCATTATCAAATATTAACTATCTATTTCTTCAATTATCCCAAAAAGAGAAAGGTTAAGATAAAATAACTCTTCAAAAAGAAAGAATCCCATAGGAAGGGAAACTTCTTTAAATCTTCAAAATTCCATGATACTACCCAAAGTTCATCATAGACCATTCCATAAATAACTGTCCTTAAAATTACTCAAAATAAACACAACTAAGATTGAAATCTAAATACAGGAAGGATTTGATAACATATTCTTCCAAAATAAACTTCATCGTTCATCTCCAAACAACCTCAACCACTCCTAACATCTTATAACAAAAGTATCAAACCTAAACATATTTTCCCCAAGATAGGTTAATCATTTCCATAAGTAACCTATAATACCATATGTTCACCTTAAATTCGTCGATTCTTCAAAATATAAGTCATCCTTTATTCCTCAAAGAAAATACCGTCGTAATATATTTACCTCTATCAAATAGGGTTCCCAAAATAGTGAATGTCTTTGAAAATAATAATCACATTTTAATCCCCTAATCACCCTCTTTTTTTAAGGAGAACAGCTTCACTACATCATCATGTGGTACATAACAATTGATGTTTTCCTTAATGATATAAAATCATCTTAGGTAGTGACTCGATGATCATTGAAAACATAAAAGATATGCTCATAGAGCACGAACTAAAATACAACATGACATAGACAATTATTGCGAAGAAGATACATGTACTTTAGTCATCATGATCCATCTCAGCATAGAACTTGAATTGTTCCCTTGTCCTCAAAGATTGTTGATGCTCATCATGCTTCTCACCAATTCCAAGAGGGCATTCCCTTGGATAATGTCTAACTTCTCCACATTTACGACATCAAAATGTATATGGTACATTAGATCAAACCTTATCTCCATTCATCACATTATCCATTTTTTAAAGTAATTGGATACTTTATGCCCTATCTTCCCACACTTAAATCATCTCCCGGCTCCTTTGTAACATTCTCCTTGGTGACTCTTCCCACACATTTTTTAAAAAAGAAATTGGGCCTTATTTCCCTTATCAAATTTATCAGATGAACATCTTTGAGACTTTTTCTTATTCTTCTTTGATGAATTTGGGAATTCAACTAGGTACCAATTATTAATTGTGATTTTTGATAACTAGTTTGGAATAATAACAATATGTTCAACTTGATCTGTCTTCATCTCTGTCACATTAATTGGGAAATCGTCACATTTCCTATCACATTGGTTGTTGGGACATGTTCTTCCGTTTCCCATCATTAACTAAGAAAAGAAACTATAATTATGGGGCTTAAATACTTAGCCAATAATCATTAAAAGAAAACATTAAACATAGAAGGATAAACATGTCGAAGGAATGTATACCCTCACTTGTGATCCCCTAGTTTCGAATCTTGGTTATCCGTGATCATATATTCTTATGTGAATAATTATTTTATTTTATCTTTGTTCCTTTAATAATGGTTCATACTAAGCATATTAATTTACCAAAGCATATCCCATGGGAGTGTCGTAACCAAGAGTGCAGCAAGCCTCGTTGTCGTGTACCAGTTCCCGTTCGAGTATAGATCAAAGTGGTGTTTTTGGGTTTTACCCCTATGTACATCTGTGCCAGAGCCACCTCTACCTGCTCGTATCTAGACAGGGATATATTTTCATGGAAACCCCTTACTCAATACTCACCAAAATACCAGGAAAATTTCCTATATTTAAATATTTCTATAGGTTTCTTCCTAAAGATTTCATATCCTAATTTACACAAATAACTAAACCATCCTTTGATACCAAATATGGCATCCCTCCATTTAATAACATAACTTTTCATTACATTTTACAAAACCGAGGATCTTTATGGTTTAGTGTCTTGGAAACCAGGAACATGAAAACATAAAACATAATTCTTAAACACTTGAAAGGATTAACCTTATGTTCATCCTAGATTCATTACTAAATCTCATAAGCTAGGGACATACATCAAAATAAAGGGTGAGAAGAAGGCCCAGTAAGGGAAACAAGGGAAACATTTAACATGTGAACTTGAGATACATCAACAATGTCATGAAAAATAACTTTAAGGAATGAGAAAGAAATCATGAGGCATATCATAATAAAAATAACATATTTCATAAATTGAAGATTTGGCTAAAACATTTAATATTGACAATAATTTCCGTTTCACCAAGGTCCATCCCCAAGGTGTCATTAAAAATTATGAAGGTTATTCACCAAGGTGTCGTTAAAAATGGTCATCTCTAGAGATTAAGTCTTTACCCAATGCATTGGAGCTCTATCAGGGCACACTCTTAATTTTTATTTATTATAATGTGATCCACATATATCATCATCAATAATTTCAAAAACAACCCATATATCCTAAAAGAAATGGGTTTCATTTCATAATCATAACGTTTTAAAAACTGCTTTAAAGACATGATCTTTATGTCACTTTAAACCCATGAAAAGGGAAAGCGGGTCTAATGTATGTAAATACCAGAATTTAAAATAGAAAATTTTGGTATATATGTGAATACCCATTTAGAAGAAAGTTATTTGAGTATTCACTTAATAAAATAAATTAATTTGAGAATAATAGAGAGACATTTTGAGACGGATATTCTGCAACATAATGGTTATGTTACGAGGTTTTAGAAAACATTGAAAAGAGAGGGGACATGGGTAAACAACTCATAAATGATCCATAAAATAGTAGGGGGACATAATATAAAGGATTTAAGAACATGGTAATGAAATTTGAATGATATACCATATTAAATGAAGAACATGAAAGGAAGACAAAAATATGATTTCTCTTATGAAAATTCAGCAGCCTAATGGCATCACTTAAACTTAAAAAAAATGAATTGATGAGATCAAATAGGGTCTATCATCATATGAACATAAAATATCAGTATGATAGATATAGAGATGATACCCCAACATAATACAAAGGAACTTGAAAGAGTTTACATGAAAGTGGAACTTTGAAAAATGAGAAAGGTGAATGAATCCGTTACAAAAATTTCAGCAGCCTAAAGGCGCCACTTAAACTTCAAAAAAATGAATTGAAGAGATAAAATAGGGTCTCTAATCATATGAACATAAAATATCAGTAGGATATATATATAGAGATCATACCCCTACATAATAAAAAGGAACTTGAAAGACTTGAAATAAAAGTAGATCTTTGAAAAATGAGAATGGTGAAAGAATCTGTTGCAAAAATTTTGGCAGCCTAACGACGCCACTTAAACATTCATAAAACGAAATGATGAGAGTAAGAGGGGATCTCTCATAATATGAACATGAAAAGGTAATTAAGAGTAATATAAAAGAACATCCTCCAACATAAGAACATGGAGCATAACATAAATTACTTAAAAGATAATATTTGAAAAGAAAGCGAGAGTTTGGATCCCTTACCTTAAACGCAACTCTTAAAACTCAATGATTGGGAACTTGAGGGCTTGGGGGAACCTTGGGAGGGCTCCTTGGGAGGTAATGAGACCGGAGCTTCATTGGGGGAGAGTTGGGAGTAGAATGGATGAGAGGATGGTTTGGTATTTATAGGGAAAGTGAGGGGACAAGGCATTAATGGCCAAGGGACACCTCACAAGTGGTTTTCTCAAAACCATGGGCTCTCCCATGGTATTTCCCATGGAGTTAGGCCAAATGGGCCCCCCACACAATAATTCATCACCTTTGGTCGGCCAAACCTTAAAATATCTCATGACATAATCATGACATAGTTATGATGTAATTAAACATACCGAAACCCTAAAACTGTATTTTTACTATTCACTGAAAATTCAACTTTCTCAGAAAAATCCCAAAATTTCACCTTAAAAAAATATCAATGCTCATATTTCAAAATTGAAATCCATTTTATAAAAAAATTTCTAAATATTTATAATTTAATTTTTAAATAAATACACTATTCACCAAAAATTCATTTTTTTCAGAAAAATCCCCAAAAATTACCTAAACATAATATCAATCCTCTGAGTTCAAAAATAAATCCCATTTTATAATAATAATTTTCTAAGTATTTTTAATTTAATTTTTAATTAAAAAACACTATTCACCTGAAAAAAACTAATACTTGACTAATAATTTATGAAACTATTATTTAACCATTTTATTGAATCACATTACTTAATCTATGTGCCTAGAATATATTAATAATTTATTTAAATGAGATTACTAATCCATTTGGTCACATTACTAATCCTAAGAATAAAATCATGATTCATAATTTACTATTCATCAAAAATTAAGTTGATCTTATTAGACTCTAAATTTCGTACTGAACATAATTGTACAAGACGTTTTTTTTGAAAATCCTTACACATTTATAATTATTTAAGGTTTACATAAACATTTTTAAAATATCCTTTCTCTAAAATTCATCAAATATATGAATACTATATTTATCCGGACATTTGAAAATTCATAAACTTCATCATAAGAAGAAATCAAATTTTTTATTTAAAACAAAGGATTACACAAGGCAGTTACAGTCTCCTTACATAGCCCCTTATAACCCCAGCATAGGACCTATGTGTAAGGTGTGCTATGGTGAGAGAATCTGAGGGCGGATCAACCAACATCGCACAAGTATTAATCTCTATTAGTTTGAACTTCTCGTGAAGGAGCCTTCGTTCTAGCTTCACATGATGAAGTTTGGCTTGGGTTTGGTCCAGAGCAAAGCCAAGTGGTGCTACCTCCTTCCCATGTTCTGTTAGATGGGCTTTGATTGGCCCGAGACTACTGGATGAGGCCATCGAATCTTATTTCTATATTAATTAACCAAGATCACTAGTATTTAGAGACAATAATCAAAACATTTACTTCCAGCGGTCATATAGACCAATGGAAATATAACAGTCAAAACCCAATGGTCTCATTTTAATTATACTCATGTTATCAAATGAAACAGTTTTGTTGAGTATAATAATAAAATAACACACAAAATTAGGAAACAAGATTTATTGAAAATTTCGGGTCTTTACATTTATAGTGATGCCAATTGGTCTTACTAATGTCCCTACTATATTCATGGATTTAATGAATAGAGTATTTAGAGATTAACATGATTAGTTTTTGGTTGTCATTATAGATTATATTTTTATATATTAAAAGACAAGTGAAGACCATGAAGGCCAATTGAGAATCATATTGAATAATATATGGATAGATATTTTTATGCTAAAATTTGAATGTGTGAATTTTAACTTTATAAAGTTTCATTCATCGGCCATATAATCTCAAATGAGGTTATATTAGTGGATCCTTCAAAGATGAGAGTTAATGAGTAATGGACTAAACTAGCCATGGTAACCAAGATATGTAATTTTATTAGGTTTGATGGATACTAATTATTTGTTGTGAAATATTTCTCATGAATATTTAATCCACTAACGAAGTTGATTAGAAGTGGGTTATGTTCTTCTGTAGAGATGATTGTGAAGAGAATTTAAAGGATTTGAAGAGAAGGTTTTCCTGTAACCTATTATCACACTGGCCTACTATGGAAAAGTGGTTGTGATATCTAGTGACGTATCAAAGAAGGGACTAGGATGTTTTCTTTTTAACAATGATATGGTGATAGAATATGCCACTCTCTAATTGAAAATTCGTGAAAAAATTTACCTCACTCAAATTTCGGAGTTAGAAGCAATAATTTTTTTACCTAAAAATATAGATGTATTGTCTCTATGGTTAAATATTTGATATATATGTAGATCATAAAAGCATAACATATATATTCACACCAGAAGAGGTAAATATTCACCATAGAATATGGTTGGATATGATCAAAGAATACGACTTCTCAACACATTAACAACATGGGAAAGGGAATAAGGTGGATGATTATCTATGTAAAAAAGACCATTCAAGTTTATCCAAGATAAAGAGTGAAATAGATCCCATATTTAGGGATATTCAAAATATAGTTCTTGAAATTATGAGGAATGGGGACAAATCAAATCTTTCTTAGACGAATTTTCAATTATCTATCCATTTGTGGATAAAAAAGGCACAAAAGGAAGAAGTGGATCTTTAGAATAAGGTGATAAATTATCTTCATTAATACCTAATCTGAAGAAGGAGTTGTTGGATGAATTTCATAGTTCATTATTATATATTTATCCAGGAAGTAAATATATATATATATATATATGAAATTATACAACTAGTGGTATATGATAAAGATGGATATTGAAGTGTTTGTATCTTGATTCTTGGTATGTCAGAAATTTAATTATTAGGGATATAATTATAAGATGATGTTACAACCATTACCCAAAATATAATAGATATGAGAAAACATCACCATTGAATTTGACATCAGACTCCCCAAAACATCTAAAGAGCATAATTATATTTAAATTGTAGTAGTGAACTTATAAATTACTAAAACCACATTAATATGAGAGAATAATTTTATTTTGATCAAATTTCATGGAAATATATTATGGAAGTGGAATGGTTTATTTAGTTCCAAATTCTATTATATCTAATCATGGCTTGGGGCTTACATCAATGTTCTTACAAAATCTTAATCAAGAATTCGATACAAAATTGTGTTTCAGTACTTCTTATCATCCTCAGATAGATGGTTAGTCTAATATTAAAATTAAAAACCCAGATTACATGTTGATATACATATCCATGGATTTCAAATTTGGTTAGGATCAATACATTTCAATTGTTGAATTATCTTATAATAATAACAATCACTTGAGAATTCTGATAGCTCATTAAAAATTCCTCTCTATAAGTAAATGATGAATTGTAATGTTCAATGAAGATATTAGAGAACTAAAGATATTTGGACCTTATCTAGATATGGAAATGTAAGAGAAATCCATATCCATTCAACAACACATTAAGGCAACATAGATTTGACAGAAAAGTTATGTAGAAAATCATTGTTGAAATGTACAATTTAAAGTTAGTGAAGTGATATTATTGTGAATTTCTATTTCGAAAAATGTTACTAGATTTTGAAATAAGGGAATTTTCATCACTATATAAATTTCCCCTTCTATATTCTTGATCTATCAGTCATGGTATGTTATCTATTTTTGAATACAATGATCTTATCTCCAGTTCATGATGTGTTTCAAGTAACTATCTGAAAGATGTGCATACCTGATCCTTCATATGTACTAAACTCATAGTTTTTACCACTTTATAATGTTATTTATTGTAGATAAAAACTAGTATAAATTATGGATTGTTGAGATAAGGTGTTATTGAACAAGACTACAAACCTGGTTAAGGTTCTTTGGAGGAATCAGAAATTTGAGGAAGCTACATGGGAACCTAATGATGTGATGAGGTAGAAGTATCCTCATATGTTTATATTAGAGTAATGGAATTTTTAGTGATAAATTATTATAAGGGGGTATAATGTAATGCCCTTATATTTTATGATATATTTCTCTTCAAAAAAAATTCAATTTCTTTGATAACATTCTTTACATGAATCACCAAGTTTAAAAGAATCATTATTTTCATATTATTTTTTAAACATGACTTTTATATCCTAGATACTAAAATTATTGGTGTGAATAGTAATAAATTTTTTTAAAAATATGTTAAATGGTTTATATATAATTAAAATATATTGTTTAATTCATTTGTTCTAAATTTTTAGTAATGTCATTTTATGCTTTAGAAATATATTTTCGGAATTTTTTTCTTTTTATGAGTGAATATTAAAGTGCTTTTTTTCCAAAATTAGAAATTATATTTGATAAAAAAAATATAATTTTTGAAATTATGATATCAAAATTTTATTATGGTAAATTTTTTTGACTTTTCTGAAAAGATAGACTTTTTAGTGAATTGAGGAAAATACAAATATTTGAAAAAATATCATTTATTTTCACTAAAAAAGTCATATAATGATTTTAATTTGATCGAAAAATAATATAATCATCATTTTTTATTAAAAATATAATTAATTACATATGAATAATAATTATACCTGATTTTGGTATAAGTTCGTTTTTGGGATTAAAAATGTTTTTTTTTCTAAAAATTTATTTTCATAACTTTTTAAAAATTTATATCAAAATTAATTTCCTCCACATACATAAAATAAATCTTTTAAATTATATTCAATATTTTTAATCAAAATAAATAATATAATTTAATATGGTCACCTAAATTTGGTCATTATGTAGAGATTTGTGATTACTGTGAAAGAAGTCAAACTGGGTTCAAAATATGGGGTAATCCTTTAAAATATATCTAATTTATTTTCTTATCTTATGAGTCTTATTGAACTAATGATATGTTTTATGAGTTAAATAATGTATTATAAGACTTTATTTAGAAATTGGGAACCCAATATTATCTTCTCTGAAGATAATTTATATTTTATTCAAATTAAAAACATTTTCTTGTCATTGTATTTAATATAATGGTTGGATGATTTCATTTATTTAAAAATTTATATAAAAATATTAAAACATTACTTTTTATATTTAATCAAAAAAATTGTGTAAACAAACATATTACAACATATCAAGGTGAAATTATTTTCACTTTTAAATGGGTTATTTTCAAAAACTAGTTTCCATATAATTTGTGTTCTTATAATAAATGTAATTTCCACAAAATATAGAAATTGAATCTAATAAAATATAATATAAATATTTAATTATAATTTAAAAATAGGTTTATAATGATTTTTTTTATTTTTGTTCAAATGATTATGTTATAATGGTAACAAGTTAAGTAGTCTCGGTTAATGATAAATTGGTTTAAAGTGGGTTATCTTGGATATGAGGATAAAATGTATCCAAAACATGCCTAAATGTAATTTTTTTAGTTTAATATGAACCTATAACAAATTATATTATTATTTTGGGTTCCTTTGTTCAAATTTACATGATAATGATATATATATATATACTATTTAATCGTTTAAGTAATTCCAACAATACCATTTCTCTAAATTATAAAATGGAACATCATATCCTCCATTATTCACAAAGTTCAAGAATTCCAGATAAAAAAATACCTACCATAATATATTATGAAATTAATTCCCCATTTCCAAGATCTTATGAAAATTATAAAATACCCTCCTTTCAATGTTTAAGGTGTAATCCAAAATAGGTTTATCAATAAAGAGGTATTACTCTTAATCTAGTAGTTTAGAAATTATTCCTTATTTTACCACTTATAAATATATGGTATCCATTCTAAAATAATTAATTTAATATATTAAATATAATTATTTGCTTTTATTATTCTGGAACAACCATTACCTACCTCCTTTCCCTTAAATGGGAAAATAAAAAACTGCTTGTGTGTACATGTGTACTACCACATCCATGAAGTGATGCATTACATTTTTCAAAAACCAATTAAGATAGATGGGTATAATGATTTGTTTAATTAATATATATAATATATATGAAGTTTTTATATTTCATTAAATATGAGTTATTATTTATTTTTCTTTTATTCAATCCATTGTAAACTGGAAACACGACTCGTGCGTACGTACAGAGTACCGTCTCCATGAATTCATGTAATTAATTTTAAATCAAATATTTATATGAATTTTTATAAAATTGTATATAATTATTAACTATTTCAATAATGATATTATTAATATTCTGGATATTAAGTAACTCTGATAAAATTACAAAGATGGGGACTTTTGAACTGAAACATGCATGAAAAACGAAGAAGTTATCACCAGAAACAACAATTTTAATAAATAAATAATAAAAATGTAATAAGATTTTATAATAATAGTATATATGGGAATATATATATGAATATGGATCTTTAATATATATATATAATAAATCTATATTTTTTATACATGAGTTTCAGACACATTTGAAGCAAGATAAGACTTGAGGTAAGAGATTTATGCTTCAACCACATTTTAATTAGGACTGAATATGCTTGAATTTCCATTGAGGGAAATTATATGTTCATTATTGAATAAACCCAATTTATTTTTATTATAATATAATTTTTTATAGATTTATTATATATAAGTACCATTTTCCTCTATTTGGTACTAGAATTTATGAAATGTTTTTAAAGAAAAGTAGCCCTTATTTCCTCATTGATCGATGAATATTTTATTCCATGCCCATGATCTTAAGAATTATTTTAGGAAGGTTACTAAATATATATCAAATTATTTAAAATTTTCATTTTCAAAAACATTGAAATTTATTACAATGTTTTAAGAAATCATCTCTCTAAAAGTTATCTAAACAAGTCAGTTTTGGATTTTTAGAAAATTTTGAAAAGAATTTATTCATTTAAAATATATAGCGTGAAAAAATTTACTTACATAATGAATATAATTTTATTAAAATAATCCTTTAAATGTTTCCATTGTTACTTTCAAATAAAATTTTTTTCTTCATTTTTTCTTCGATTTTTTTAGTTTTTAAAAAATT
The DNA here is from genome assembly GCA_963277665.1 of Viscum album. NCBI lineage: Eukaryota > Viridiplantae > Streptophyta > Magnoliopsida > Santalales > Viscaceae > Viscum > Viscum album. Next base: position 819,226,116 of record OY728162.1, read on the forward strand.
TATTTGAAAATGAAAGGTGTATTTTCCTAATTAAATAGTTTAATAATATTTTAAAGTAATTTTTCATCTATGATGAAATAATTTGATGTTATATATTCTTTTTTGGGGATATGATCCAATGATACTATAAATATTTTTTGTTTGGATGGATTTTTTATTATGATAATGATATATTAACAAAAACCGTTTATTTCATACGGTGTATGCTAGGATGGTATGGTGAATTTCATAAATATGAATATATTTATGAGTATGTGATGGGTGGGCCCAAAATTCTGTATCCATATAATTCATTGGTTAATAATTAATGTTTAATGTGTTCAGATGGAAAATATGAGATTATCCCAACCCTAAATGGGGAGCATGGATAGTTAGCTTGAGCCTAACCTTTGATGAATATCTTGTCGGGTAGAATTGACATAATATTTCTATGATCATGATAATTACACACTTTCTGACATTACATTATGACATGATATTATTCTAATTTTATGCTATCGTGGGTCAAGTTATTTTATTCCTTTATGATTCATGACTTATGAACTGCAAAGATTTATGTGATGAATCATAATTATGATCTATGATTTACTACGAATAGTTATAAAAGACTAAGATCATGTCATAATACACTTATTCTCATGTTATACATAAATGATCATTAATATCTACCCTTTCTTACCTTACTTTGAATCTTATATCACCCTTTATTATGTTTCAATTTTTCAAAGATATGAAGAAAGGTTTTAAGTAATATATAACTACGAATGGGGATAATGTGAAGAAATAAGTATGATTGGATGTATATCATTTATGTACTATAATTTTATGTATCCAAGTTTCCAAATAAATTAAACCATTACATTTAGGCTTGGATAACAATGTTTTATAGTGAATATTAATATGATAAGATGTAATATTAATATATGAAAAGTATCAATTTTTATACTTCTTATTCAAGAAATGAGAAAGTAGGTTTTCACATAAAATGATTACAGACTTAATCCAAAAGTCCTTATATGATTTTGTGAAAATGATAGAGCTCGAGATATTCCAGTAATTTCAGGTGATCATACCCATATGTGTTTAATTTTTCAAAAGGGAAGATTATTTGGAAGACACACAATCCTAAAGACTGAAGGCCAACAATGTTTCTTGAACTGGGGCATGCTGATGAGTTTTACACAATATCACAAAGATATATTCATGAAAAAAGGAATTTGTGTTATTTATTGATGATTGAAATAGTATGGTGTGGTGTATGGTTATCACAAGAAAATACAAGGTGTTTGATTGCGTTAATAAGTATTAATGGAAGGCTGAGAAGATTCATATATGAAAATTCTAAAGTTCGAAACTGATAATGGTACTATGATCTTAGAAGAGGATCATCTTAACAAGAATTATATAAGGAACATTGTTTTATTAGTTTGGACTCCTGAATGAAATTTCATGGTTTAGAGGAGAAATAATATTATAAAAAACATTTCCAGAATGATTTGTATAGAGAGACCTACCAGATAAGATCTTAATGGAATAAGTCATGAAATCGATCTATATCTCAATTGAAGATTTTTTATGTTGAGTAGAATGGAATATTCCATATGATCTATGGTATGAAAAAAAATCCAACATTGAAATACTTTTGAATAATTTACAGTATGTTATTTATTATCATTAACAAGAAATATAAGATGTTTGAGACATATGGAGAATTATGGATTTTCCTAGGCTGATCATGAAAGTACAAGGAATAAAAGTGCTTCAATAAAAGGATTTAAAAATTTATTAAAATTAATGATTTCACTATAGTGTTTAATGAATATAATCATTAGAGAAAAAACTATAATATTTTAGAAGAAAGAGAAAATTATTTGAGAAGCTCAAGGGATGTAGAAGGGGATAATGCTGAGTATGAAGAAAACACTTATAATAAAAATAATTTTGTTAAACTAGAAATCATATAAAATCCATAATATAGATTTGAAATTAATGAGAAGAATATCATCAGTGACTACAAAACACCATTTCAAAAAAGGGTAATTAAGGCTTTATTTGTTTACTATCATCAAATATAGAGCCATGGTTTTGAAGAATCTACTAAATATGAGAGTTGTGTCCAAGATATACCTAATGAGATTGATCAAATTAAAAAGAATCAGATGCATAAAATTTTTCAAAGGTTATAAGATAAAATATTTATTAGAAAAAAGATGGTGTTATATAAAAAAATCGATTGTTATTTAATGATGACTAAAAAGAAAAACACAACTACTATGAAAGAGATATTTCCAAATATAATTCATTGATGTTGGTTAGACATTTGGCCCAATTTCACACTTGAAAAATATTAATCCATTATTTTATATTTTAGTGAAAATAATATTCATGGTTAAAAAAATGGATGTAAAATTTAAATTTAAAAATAATGTCATTGAGGAGAAGTTGTACATCAAGAAAACATATGGTTTATTTATGGATTATGATGAGAAAAAGGTTCTCCAGTTAAAGAAATATTTGTACGGGATGAATCAAACATCAATGTATTGATATTCAAGGCCTGTTAAATACCTAATAATATTTGGATTATGATGAAGAAGAGTTGATAAAAATATAAATCCCAAGAAGAAGAATGATCAAAGGATCTTAGTTCCCATATATATCGATGGAATGATTTTTTTAGGATTAAATGAATCACAATGAAATATATTTTTAGGATTTATGAGATGTGATTTATAAATATCTATTATTAGAGATGTAAATTTTTTCCTTGGTTTATAGGTTTCTCAAGGAAACCATGTTACATTAATTTTTCAATAAAAAGTATGGTGAATAAATATTTATGAAATTTGATATAGAAGATTATAATACAATGACAACTCTAATGCCTACATAGATGAAATCATGCTGATAAAATGGTGTCAAGGAGGTCAATATCATGGTGTATAATAAGATTATTTGGATCCCCATATACATAACCACAAAATGACTTGACATAGTGTTTTCAACAAGTCAAGAAGCAAGGTATTAAATATTTATAAAGGAAATCTATATGATATGAGTTAAAATAATATTTTAGTATGTCAATAATATGTCATAATTTTGATTGTTCTATCATCGAACAACACAGAATGAATTATAAGGCTATACAGATACAAACATGGATTGTTCAGAAGAATATATAAAGCTAACATCAATTGGTTCATTCAAACATGGAGGATTATGTATTTCTTATCTTAGTAAGAAACAAGAATTCATTTCAACAAGCTCTGTAGAATTGAAATATATTATGAACACTTAAAATTTTATACAACTATTATTAATAAAAGATAAAATTGAAGACATGGGTGTTGAAGTGAATTATATGATCAAAATCAATTTCAATAATTCGTGTGGAAACAAACCTCGAAAAAATACCACCAATCACTAGAAGTTAAATTACATTGAAATAATGTATCTCTTCATAAAAGAGAAATTTTAGTGTGGGTTGGTGCAATTTTAGTTTGGGATTACCAAATTTCAAGCAACATTTATCATTAAAATTGACTTACCCAAGGAATAATTAAATAGGAATCAACTGAATCTTGGAGTCTAGTCAACCCCCCACTTAGGCAGTGCGGTATTGGAGCCCCTTATCCCCATGGCATGGTAAGAATTTACAAATTTTAGGATGATTGTTCTTTTTCACTTGTATACCACAATGGTGGAAGAGGATAGATTTTTCAAACACTATGAGGGGATACACATTTCTAATATAGTAGAAGGAATCTTATATATATTAAATAATTGGAGATAAGATATATATGGATTTACAAAGTTGTGGTTATCATTGTCCATAATTTTCAATCATCAACAGGATACCAATATGTGAATAGTATGATGATGAAGATGTTTTGGTATAGAATACATATCATGAAGAGAAATCATAATACATGTTGGTTGAGTGTGAGGGTTAGGTGGAGCCCAAAATATGAACAGATTATTCATTAATGATATTTACATGTTAATCAAGTTTCTCATGAAAAGGTTGACTGATTGGGTATTAGAGTACATGTTGAGTGAGTCTTTGATCACTTTCTAGAGAAACAAATGTTGTATGGTGGTTGAAACAAAAAGTGTACAAGATTTTTCAACAGAATAGTTGAGGGTATTGATGTGTTATTAACAAACCCAAAGAAAGAGTTTATTGGTAAAATTAACTAGGGTGGTGTTTTTGAGTTTTTAGGTTATTTTTATTGAAAAATAATGTTAAAAAACTTATATGATTGTGATGTACTTGCAGGAATCATGAAGGATTGGTTATGGATATACCTAAAGGTGTTTGATGAGTTTCATAAAAATTAACAGAAAATGTAGGATTCTCATGTAATTGTAGAGTTACATTAAATTATCAAAACAAAGGTGCTTCATTTTGATGTAGTATATTTTAGTGTAGTCGATGAATACTATCATAGAAGTAGAGATTAAATAATTCCCTACACAAGTGGAGTTTTATGTGCATAGTGAGAATAGAGGTGATGTGTTTTCAGATCGTGAAGAATTATAAAATATATTAACTACACCTATAAATTGGTTACTAATCCATTATTAAGATGATTGTAAGACTAAGGGAAGGGATAAGCTCTCTATTTTTATATAATATATATAGAAATATTTTTCTTGGGAAAAGATAGTTTATGAAAACATCAATTACATATAGAAAGAAGGTTTTGTTTCACAAACAAATGTTTTTGTGAATATTAGTTATGTTAATATTATTCATGCTTAAAAAGAGAGTTATGTGAACCTCAAGTTAATTTCCAATTATTTAAATTGAAAATTTGACTTCATAATTTGGAGGAAATAAGATCTTAATGAAATAAAAATTATTCTATAATAAATATTAATTGAGAATATCAAATAAATCTTTTGATGGTATAACAAGTAAATTTCAACGGAGGGAGTAGTATGTTCAAAAATTGTGGGAGATAATTGAGTTAATTAAGTGAATGGTTGTAAACAAGGGGTAATTATTCTTCTTCGAAAATTGTAAAAAATTAGATCACTTAGTGATTATGGTACATTATATCATCACAATTGGGTACTGTTTAAACTATCCCAGCATGGGTGAACCATGTAAAAATTCACTTATGTCTCTGTTTTAATTTCTTTATCACTTAAAATATATTTGAAGGGAGACAGGTGAATATAATAATAGTGGAATAATATCATTGGTGAATTTAAATTAATGAAATTTTCATACCCTGATTCATGCCTTCTTAGGGTATTTACCTTGATTTGGGCCAAAACATATCAGAGTCAGCCCATTGTGGGAAGGGAAAAAAAGATTCATAACTTGGAAAAAGAACTCATCATGGGAAATAGGAAAATTATCCAAAATATAGGAATTATGAAATCTCTAATGGGGAAAGTAAAAAAAACTGAGCAAAACCCAAGCTTATAGAATGGATGGTTAACCGCTTATGTTATGATGATATTCCCAGCACTCAAGAATAAAAAACACATGAGTAGTGTTATATACAGAAACTAATTCCCATGTAATATGATATAACTCTTCCAAAAATACATTATCATTATCAACATGGTATATTAGAAACACATCATGGGGAATGAAAGACTCATCTATACTCTTGTTTCATAGAAACATAGAACTGTCTCACTCTACCTGTGGCCATATAAGAATTCAAAAAGGATGATGTAATGGTCCAAACCTCCTACCCCATTAGTTTTTGGGAATTATGGTGATGAAGGTCTCTTGGGGAAGTTAACAGGAAGTTGGAGGGAAGAATGAGTTTAAACTTGAAAATTCATCTAAGAAGTTTTCAAAGTCTTGGAGGCTTGAGTTACGTCATAGGGGGTATAGCTATGGTGTGTAGAGGTCATCTACTAAGTAGTGGATTGGAGGTGGATTTTCAATTCATCTACAAATTTTTGAATAGTTTTTGAAAGGAGAGATGTTTTGAAATTGATTCTTGGAGGGTCGATTTTTATCGTTCTATTGATTTCAATGTAATTATGCCATAGGGGAGGGATACAATGTTTCTTTTTTTCATAGAGGATGGGTTTTGAAGTATGGTAATCTGATTCCTCCATATTACATATTTTTGTTTCTATGGAATATACCTCACTATGTTTCTTATACCTGGATTTGTGCATCCCTAATGCAGCCTGGTCCTTCTCCTTGCACAATTGTTTCTTCCCTTTTTACCTTTTCTGTACCGTGCTGAGGGGTGTTTCATCACAATTTTTTGTTTTCCAAACTACCTATAAGAACCAAAACCCCCTAAAACATTAACAGGATTTCGAATTTTTTCCACGTTCTTGGGTGTACCAAGTGCATATGTAGGAGTTCTTTCAGCCGTTTTCATTTTTTCAACCTTGTACTCGGGATATTGATCCTTGGATGTTCTATGTGAGCTTCATGGTTTACTCTTCTCTATTTTCTTCCCATTATTCATATGGGGAAGGATTCCATAATGGGAACCATTTTTTATGGTGATTATTTGGTAAAGGAGTGATGTGGTCCATTTTGTTCTAGGTCTATCTAGGTGTTTCCCATTATTTTGGTTCTCAGTGGTCGTATTCCCCTTATTTCAAACTTGGGAAGTTGTTTAGATAGATTTGTTTAAGGTACAAGATTCTTCATCCTTCTTATAGTTATACATGTAGGAGGGATCAGGTCTTTTTTCATCCTTTGGGAAGATGTTATGAACTAGTATAATGATGAAAATTAATTATTTTAATTGAAAATAAAGGGGAAGGGAAAGGAAATGTATGTTTTACAACATTTATGTAATTTATATTATAATTTATTGACCACTTATTGAAGATCATAGTAGTTGGGAGCCTTGACTGTGTTATTATTGATTTAGTTGTGGAACCCTTGTTGTATGATTTTTTAATACAACCTTCAATGAAATTTGTTAAGAACATGTACCCAAATAATAAATTGGTTTCCCAGGGAAATTTTAGTTTATGTGATAATGCCTTTGAAAATTAAAGATGTGAATGTAATGAAAAGTACCTTTTTAAAATATGAATTTATATATATGAAATATGTGAAAAATGGTTATAATGTGTGGTCATTGTGCATAGGGTTTATTTTATTAGATGTCGTTGTGATATGTGGATGTTGTGATGAGGGAGTGGTTGCGATGTGAAATGGTGGGAATGTGGGGCTTGTTGGCTTGCGAAGGATGGGTTTTTATGGTTTGGATCTAGATTATTATGCTAGTTTCCAAATAGTGATGGAATGAAATGTAAATATTGAAACTTAAATGGAATTGTATAGAATGGAACCTGAATAATTTAATTAAAATATTAATTGTGTTTAAAATGGATGATGATTAATTCAAAATAAATGTCTCGGATAAATGAAATTTGTTGGTAATGGGAAAATATGGTAATCAACTTAACTTTAAAAGAAAGGATCAATGTGGATTCTGGTTTGTGTAATTATTATGTGGTGTTATGCAATAAGAGGTGGTAGTGAAAGTAGTGGAATAAGCGATGCCTTGTGGTGATATTTTGAGTTGGTATGGTTATATTATTATGATCCCATAGGTTAATCACGTGTGTGTGAGTATATATATATATATATATTGTATATAAATTAGAATATCTATATGCATCCCACCTACATGAAGCACCATATTCAAACACCCAAATGATTTGGGGACTATTTTCCCCAACAACCTGATTGTGAGGACGGATGGTTTTTTACCTTTTCATCCCCACTCTCTTCTCTAGGAAATTTGGATAAGCACAGATTGTGATGAATAAAATTCAAAAGTGAACTTTTGGTGATGATTTTTGTGATGATAAGGTTGTTGCTAGTGGGTGTCATGGATTGACACACTTGGGCCTGCCTGGCCAGCTGAAGGTCGAGCTGTAACTACCCCAAACCCTCTTACATATTCTAGGGGCTAGTGAAAACCTCTAAAAGGCATTACAAAAATGGGTGGCCTTTTCCTAAAGTACTTGTATGAATTCACCAAACCATCTCCATGAAAAAGAGATGATGAATAAAAATAAAATACAATAAAATGATGAGTAAGAATCATGCATGCAATAACCTCTATGGAATAAAAAATAGCATGATATCCTAATATGAAATGTAAAGAAAAGAATACACACCCAACCAAAAACATTGTCTCAACCTGGAAACAACTAGAAAATAAAAGTTGAGAGATACTATCTCCAAATCACCAAGACTGACCACCACAAGAATTATATGCACCTGAGTATCCCTATGCTCTTATGAAATCACTACCGACCTATCCATTTTCTATATAATAGAGAAGATGTTTGGGAAAACACTATTTAGGGGTGAGTATATACATACCCAATATGAAACCCTAAAAATTGAATAGGGTTCAATAGGATACATGATAGAAGTTTTTATATCAATCTAATGAAGTCATTGCAATCCTAATATGAGAGAAAAACCAAAACAATAATACCAAATATGCTAAAAAAGAAACCAAAATTAGATAGAAATGGGATCTCTTTCTCCATAGCCCATCAAAGAACAATGAGTATACCTAAATCTCTAAAAAGGGATAATCTATAATGCCTAACATCTTGGGTTTCTATCAAAATAAGTTACCACATGAAGTCACACCTCTCACTATGTTGTAGAGTCATGGGGACACAATATCTAAATGGCAGAGGACCCAAGACCTAGAACAACATGAGGGTTTTACTCAGTAGGTAGAGAAACTATTTCCTATCATAACGGGAGGTTTCCACTCAATTTGTAGAGGGCCCATGACTTGGTTATAATATGAGGGTTCCGCTTATTAGGTAGGGGAACCATGACCCATCACAGTAGGAGGGTTACACTAAGTAGGTAGAGGACCCATGTCATGTCATAGTAGGATAATTCCCCTCAGTATGTAGAGGACCCACGCCCTGGTGCTACAAGAGGGTGCTACTCGATATTTAGAGGACTCATTCCATTTCAAAATAGGAGGTTTTTACATTGTAAGTATATTACCCATGAACCTTCATAGCATGATGGTGCCACTCAATAGGTAGGGGACCCATGCCTTGTCATAGCAGTATGGTTCCAATTTTTAAGTAGAGGACCAACTCCCTTCTACAAAAGGATAATTCCATTCATAAGGTACATGAATCATTACCTATAGCATTATCAGAGTTTTCACTTAGTAGATAGTGGAAAAATTATGTGTCAAAAAATAGGGTGCCAATCAATAGGTAGATGACCCATTCCATGTAATAATAGAATGGTTCCACAAAGTAGTTATAGGACCCATGCCATGTCACCGTATGAGGGTGTGAGTAAATATGTATAGGATCCATTACCTATCATAGTAGTAGGGTTAAATTATGTAGATATATAGATGACCCATTCCCAAATCTGTCAGGGCTACCACTCAGTAGATAGAAGACCCATTCCCTAGTCTGTTTGGGGTACCACTCTGACCTCTCTTTGATAATCTTACTAGATCGTTGCCATCATTTAGCATGACCTTAAAGTGTGTCAAACTCATAATAGATTACATCATATCTCAAAATACACTAAAAAGTCCATTGCCACATTCTTTGTGGAAAAAACAATCAGGATATATTTCTTTCTTGCCAAAATTGGAGTCAAAACAAAGAAGATATGAAGGGTAGAAGATTATAAAAATGCACATAGTGTGTAAGGGGTCCCCACAGTGAGTGATCCCACTCCACTTCTGGACATGTACATGTTTTTTCATTGGTACGGAGTCATGCCTATGTACCCGTAGGGATGCCCATATACACCCAGAGTACACAACATGTCTGAAAACACATCTCACAAATGTAGTAGTTTTATCAGCAGTCTGATGGAAAAAATAAAACCATTGATATGTCATCAAAAATGAACATGAATTGGAAAAAGAATCACACCATGGAAATCCTCACACAAAATTATCGGGGTATGCTCTTTACATTCCCAAATCGGACACGCGGTGATAATGAAACTTTTCACAATATAATAAATGAATGATGCTTTATGGTCTGGATTCATAAACCTAAATTATATAACAAATATAGGTCTTGAATTTTTTTCCTCAATATCAAGGTCACAATTCCATAGATGGTTTATAATTCCACAACCGTATGGAGAAGGTAATACTGGTATTAGTTTTCATAACAACAACAAGAAGAACAACAAGAAAAATAACAACAGTAATAATATTAGGTGGTTCATGGACCCAAGTCATTAGTCAAAATATAATATCAATCACTAGTCTTAAATCATCCATCTTAGCACCACAACCACAATGTTGTAGATGGATCACAAATATAGTTTCACACTATGAAGTTACAGATTAATCAAAATTTGATAAAAAATAAGTAATAATAATATTTTAATATCATTATTTTTATCCTCTTATTCCTTATTTTAATGGAATAAGACATGAAAAAGGCCTCCCTCCTTTACATGCATGCCTAGATGGTCACCTCTCTAAGGTGGAACCTCCACTTCATTACCATCTAATTCATACAGTTTATGTTATTATAAGAATTATTAATAATTAATTTAGGTATTCATTCCCAACCTCTTCAGACGTTCCACCCATCACTTCATGGATACCCAACCCTATACAGACACACAAGGGGATTCTCCCACCCACCACCACAATAATAACAATATTTACATTATTATTATTATTGTTGATATTATTATCATTAAAATATGTATATATTCAACTTTTGAGGCATGTTAATTCCACTCACTTGCATCCCCCATCAAGCATGATGCAGATATCATTATTTTATTTATTTCATTTCTATTTAATGTTATTGTTATTAAAAATAATAATAAGACACCCGCACATCCCATCTCATGGGAACCCTTCTGTCCACACCAAAACCAGACTCCATCATAGCCAATGAACATATTCTAGAAACTAATTGGTTGGAAACAACAATGGATACACCTCTGGATTGAAGCACTCAATCTAACTATAAAACCATGAATACTCGATCCAAATTCAAGTTCCTATCGTAATCCACACACCTCCACATCTCCAAAATCAAAATCTAAAAATGTGATCATGATCTGTTGTGCCAAATAATGAACACCCAATGATCAGTATTCCAGTATATCATTGAAATTTCGGTCAATCAATTAATAATGAATAATTCCAAGAATAGATGGATAAAGGAACACAACATAAATGTGATAACTATAATTGGATAATGTTATTCGTACCAATGATAGATGGTTGTAGATTAATTGTTGATAATATGGAATAAAAAATATAATCTATTTAAACCAATTAAATTATTAAATGGGATTATATGAAGTTACGATAATTGCATCTCAAAAAAACAAGATATGTATCGTCGTTCAATGTTTTAATCTGAATGGTGAAAAACACAATTAATGAGTTGAACCTCGACTGTGGATTGATATTTTTAAAATAAATCATCTTCTAGAAAATAAGGTTATAATCCAGCTACATTTATAATTGATCTCATGATTAACCTTGATCTAATTGTCTATTGTTCTACGGTCCTGATCCTCCAACAATGAATTATATAATCCCCCAATTAGATTTAACACGGATTATGAAACTAATTCTTGAAAGATCTTTATAATATGCTATTTATATGGGGTCTAATTAGGTTATTTAATACAAAAAATAAAAAATTTGTTTTTTTATTTTAATTAAATGAACTTTCCAATGGTTGTCTCTACCGGATGCCCCACACCGACCAACCTAAGTTCGCGCCTAGTGTAAACCCCACACAATGGGTTTTAAATTAGTCTTATATTTCTGACCCATGAATCATTTTTGGTATATTACATTATTTATGAAAAAATAATTGCACATGATATAAAATATATTTAAAATTTTTATGAAATTTATTCTAGGTTAACTAGGCCTCAGAATCACGCATCATCTGAGCTTTGGGATCTGAAAATATTCCTAGGAATAATACAAATTCTTACATGGAAATCCCAAAGTCTCTACATTATTCCCTTATTCAAAATTTTTTGTCCCAAAAAATAATGAAAATAAGAAATAAGGTGGGGATACTGATATTTAAACAACGTCTCCCACTCCCATGAGCCCCCTGATGGTTTCCTGTGCTACAGAAAAACACGTACCCAAGGAAAACAACTTTCCAAAAAAGTTATTTATCTTTCAGTTCTCAATTACACTGGATTATTGAAAAAATAAACCTCACTCTCATCGACCAACTTACCAATGAAAGTATCTCATAATTATTTGTGCATATGCCTCCTCAGCTGTGGCATGCATAGAACATTGGGAACTCGATTTGACTATAGTCATAGGGTTAAGCGGGACACCACCTCGCTAACCCAATACAATAACTTGAAAAGGGCCTAAAATTATTATAGATATCCCACATATGAAAACCCTATTTTTATTACAAACTTAAACATTATTTATTACATAAAACATCACTTGATAAAAAAAAGAAGATCAAGAGGGTTTGTGTCTTTGTGGCTTAGTATCATTACATAAAAACATAAAACATGAAATACAACATCTTTATTGAAAACATCCTTTACATGACCACTACATTCCCTCGTACTTAACATTTCATGGGATAACCTGAGGACATGCATAAGAAAAGGGTGAGCTATAAAGCCAAGTAAGGGAGTACACATGGAATAATATGAGGAGTACAATAAATTTTAGACAGTAGGAATATCAATAGATCATAAAAGAAACATGAACATAAAGGAATGATAAAGCATGATAATCATAACATGGAAATGTGGCAAAAACACTTAACATGGAATTAGCATGAGCCAAGGCTCATTGCACATGAAGCATGAGTAAATCCTCATTGAACATAAAGCACGAGTAAACCCTTGTTGCACTGGAATTAGCACGAGTCAACAATCATTGCAATGACATATCATGATACTATTCTTTACCGAATGCATTGGAGCGCTATAAGGGCAGACCCTTCTTAAATATTTCATTTCATGCATAAGTGTGCCACATGGATCATAAAACATGGATTCATAAAACATAATCATTTATTCCACGATAAAGGAATGTGGAATTCATACATGAAACATTATAATCAATAAGTAAATGTGCATAAAGTTGAATACCCTTGATGGAGAAATGGGCATGGTATTCACTACACAATGGCATTGGCATAGAAAATCCGTGCGATTTTGGCAGCGTAACGACGTGACATAAAAATTCATAAAAATGGTTGATGAGAGAAAAAGGGGTTCCCCATCATATATACATGTAATGGAAAGTAAAGAGCTCATATAGATACATGTACAAACAATTTTAATAGAATTTAGATTCATGATACAATAGTATTGCTTGAATGTAAAAGAGGAGAGACAAGTTCCTTTCGGAATTTCTACATAGTAACGGGTGTATATGGGAGGCATTTAATGAGAGAGAAAGGGTCTCCCATCATTCAAACATAAAGAGGTAAGTATGAGGGAAGTGCGAAACCATACCATAATATTCATAATTGACATTAAAAGGGCAAAACGACTTAAATAAAATTCGATAAAAATGAGAAAGGAAGAAAAACCCTTACTAGGAAGTGTGCTTCCAAAGGCTAGAGAGAGGCTTGTGAGAGGCTTCTTGGGAGCTTGGGGCACCATGGGGGGATTCTAGAGAGAGTAGGAAAGATTTTGGACGAACTCCAACATCTTTGAGTGAGGAAGAAGTGGGAACTTGGGTGGGTTTATATAGGAAAGGTGAGGGAATTCTTTATTATTTAGGTTTGGGTCCCCTTACATTAAATTAATCCAAAACACAAACCATACCATGGTTTTTGCCCATGGTTTTTGGAAAAGGGAAGAGGAAAACAATATTTTATAAGGCCAATGTCCAAACTTCTTAAAATATTAGTGTTGCTTATGTGGAGGTGAGTCACACTCTAATGGAAATTAATTTTAGAAGGCATGGTGTTGAATAAGTCTTGAGGGGTCCATTAATGCTTTGAAAAGTAAGTCAAAAAAACCAAAAATCACATTATTTTAATGGTAAAAAATATATTGGCCGAACATAAATATTATAGTATTTTATTACATTAGTATTTTGTCATTATGATGTCATAAAACACATTATATATTTAAACGGTATTTAACTTTTACCCAAAAATTTGACTGTCTCAGAAAATTATGAAAAATTAACCATTGGATAATTTTAATATCCGGATTCAAGAAATAACATTTATTTTATCTAAATAATTTTCTAAATATGCTTATTTTCACTTTTAAAATAAAAATCGACATTTATAGAAAATTCACTGGTTTTGACAGAAATGGCTTTCAAACCTTAATAAATTTTTTAATGGAATTCATAAAATTATAAGATCATTTATATTTAATAAAAAATAATTTAATTATAATATTATTATTTTATTAAAATATTATTTAATTGAAAAATCCCTTAATTTACTAAAATATATTTCTTAATTAAATAATAACTAAAAACACCATTTGTACTTGAAAAACTATTTACAATGTATAAAAAATGACTAGAAATTATATTCATTATTATATACAAAAATAATGTACATGAACATAGTACTACTTATTTGTTACATAACCCCTTAAAACAACCACATAAGACCTAAGGGTAAGGTGTGCGATGGTGACATACTCTTGGGGTGGCTCGGATACCATCGCTCGAGTGGTAATTTCATTCAACTAACACTTTTCCCGTAGACGGTCACATTTGAGCTTGACATGATGAAGCTCAGCTTGAGCTTGGTCAAGGGTGAAGCCCAAAGATGACACCTCTTTTCTGAGCTCCGACAAATTGGCTTCGTATGGGGAAATTCTACTGGTTGAGCCAATCGCTTCCTTTGTCTGAGTAAATTGTATTTTTTAAGGTCCTATATTTATACTAATCATGTGATCACTGTTCAACGACTATATTAGCAACGATAAAAATTCTTGACATAAAACTATAGAAGTTGACATTTTATATAAACATAAAGATACATTTAATTTGATCAAGAAAGATTTCCATTAATGAAACATTGGGTTGTTACAATATTCACCCCTTAAGAAATTTCACCCTCGAAATTTTCCTTTTCCCACACTAAAACAAATGTGGTTAACTCAGCTTCATCATATCCTCCGATTCCCAAGTCGCTTCTTCAAACTTGTGGTTTCTTCACAACACCTTGACGAGGGGAATTTTTTTATTTCGTAGAACGCTTTCTCCATGATCTAAGATCTTCACTGGTTGCTTCTCATAAAAAAGAACATCTTCCATTTGTACCACCTCAGAAGAGAGTACATGTGAAGGGTCCGATATATACTTCTATAAGAGGGATACATGAAAGACATCATGTACGTTGGCCATAGCAGGTGGAAGTGCTAGTCGATAGGCCACAACCCCGACACAATCAAGAATCTCAAAGGGGCCGATGTACCTTGGACTTAACATCCCTTTCCTTCCAAACCTCATTACCTTCTTCCACAAAGATATGCGTAGAAACATCATGTCTCCAACTTTAAACTCAAGGTCTTGTCGACGATTATCTACATAACTCTTCTGTCGACTCTGGGATACCTTGATATGATGCAGAATGGTTTTCACCTTCTCCACCATTTCTTCGACCATTTCTGGTCCAAGCAGCTTACGTTCACTAACCTCATCCCAACATGCCGGTGTTCTGCACCTTTTCCCATACAGGGCTTCATATGGTGCCATTTGGATGATCGAGTGGAAACTGTTATTATAAGAGAACTCAACCAGAGGAAGATGTTTATCCCATCCTCCTTTAAAGTCCATTTAGAACACTCTCAACATATCCTCAAGTGATTGGATAGTCTGCTCGGATTGGCCATCAGTTTGAGGATGATAGGCCGTACTGAAGTTCAGTTCAGTATTCAGAGCATGTTGAAGACTCTTCCAAAACATAGAGGTGAATCGTGGATCTCGTTCAGACATAATAGATTGTGGTACTCCATTCAATCTTACCACTTCCCTGATATATATCTATGCCAGTTGATCCAAAGAGAAATCCTCCCGAATAACAATGAAGTGTGCAGTCTTTGTAAGACGATCCACAACAACCCAGATTGCATTGTTGCCTTTGGATGTCCTTGGATGTCTGGTGACAAAGTCCATGGTGATGTTCTCCCATTTCTACTCTGGTATGGGAAATGGTTGCATCATCCCCTTAGACTTCTGTCTCTCTGCCTTCACTTGCTGACACACTAGGCACTTTGATGTATATTCAGCAATCTCCTTCTTCATATTATTCCACCAAAAGTTTTCTCGGAGATCTTGATACATATTTGTTCTCCCTAGCTGAATAGAGAAATTTGAACTATGTGCATCATCCAAAAGTTCCTTCTTCAGCTTCGAACATGATGGAACACATAGTCTTTTCTCAAACCGCACAATTCCTTCTTCATTAACATTAAACTATGAGGATTTCCCTTTTCTAATAGCTTCCACTTTTTCCTGAATTCCCACATCATCCTTTTGAGCATCCTTTAACCTTTCCAAAAGAGATGGTTGAGCAATCATTTTTGAAAGGATTGATGATGTTCCCATGTTTATGATTCCCACGTCCATCTTCATCAAGTCTAAGAAGATTGGATCCTTATCAATTCTCATCATTGATATAATTATTGGGTCCTTTCTACTTAGGGCATCTGCCACCTTGTTCTCTTTCCCAGGGTGGTAATGTATTGAGAATTCATAATTCTTGATGAGCTCTATCCAGCTTATCTGGTGCATATTAAGCTCCTTTTGTGTTAATATATATTTAAGACTCTTGTGGTCAGTATATATCTTACATTTCTCTCCATAGAGATAATGATGCCAGATTTTCAAAGCAAAGATCACCGCCGCCAACTCCAGATCATGCGTTGGATAGTTTCGCTCATGGATTTTCAACTGCCTTGAGGCATATGATATAAATTTATCATTCTGCATCAGCACACAGCCTAATCCCTTCTTAAAAGCATCACTGAATACCACAAAAAGTTCCCCACTTGTGGGTAAAGTGAGCACGAGCGAAATTATAAACCTCTTTTTCAACTCCTTAAAACTTTCTTTGCATTCATCACTCCAAGAAGCTATGGATATCCGTTACCGATGCTGGCCTCGACCATCCCTCAATTGAATCTGTTTTGGAGGGGTCCACAGATATCCCATTACTTTTGATGATATGGACCAAGAATGAGACCTCCTTCAACTAGAACTCACACTTTCTATACTTTTCATAGAGCTTCTCCTTGCGCAAATTCTCTCGTACAGTTTTTAAATGCTCCTCATGATCCTCCTTGGTTTTGGAGTATATTAGAATATCATCTATAAAGACTACCACAAATTTGTCAAGGTAATCTCTAAAGACTCTATTCATCAAGTCCATGAATATTTCTGGAGCATTGGTGAGTCCGAAAGGAATTACTATGAATTCATAGTGCCCTTATCTTGTATGAAAAGCAGTCTTGGGGACATCTTCCTTCTTCACCCTTACGTGATAATATCACTACCGCAATTCCACCTTGGATAAGTATTGTGCTCCACGCAACTGATCAAACAAGTCATCGATTCTTGGGAGAGGATACTTGTTCTTTATTGTGATTTTGTTAAGTTCACGATAATCGATGCAAAGCCGCATTGACCCATCCTTCTTTTTGACTAAGAGGACTGGTGCACCCCATGGTGAAGCACATGGGCATATAAACCCTTTATCCAGATTCTCCTGTAGTTGTTTCTTCAGCTATTAAAGCTCTACAATAGCCATTCTATATGGAGTCTTGGATATTGGTAGCACCCCAGGTATAAGTTAAATGTAGAACTCAACATCTCTTCTTGGAGGAAGACCAGGCAGTTCCTCGGGAAACACTTCAGCGAATTCCCTCACAATAGGAATTTATTCAAGGATAGTTTCTTCCTTTAACTAAATCATCTGAGCAAGATAAATATGCTCATAAGGCAGTAATATCTATGCTTGAGATGATGGATCTAAAGGGGATTCATCTTCCTCCTGACACTTGTAAAGAATCGGGGGTCTATTCTCCAAACGGAGTTTATTTTCCCTCTCCCAAAAATTTATGTTGGCTCTATATAAGGAAAGCCAATCCATGCCAAGATTTGCATCAAATTCCACAAGAGGGAGTATGATGAGGTTCACTGGGAAATTTAATCCACAGACTATAACAGGGGAGGACTTATATTAATGGGATGCAATGATTGCCCCATTTTTCGTACTCACCGACATCTTTACTTCCATGATTTGTGGTGGTGATGAGATTATTCTACTAAACTTTTGAGATATAAAAGAATGCGTAGAACTTGAATCGAAAGTACATTCTCTATTCTTTAATGAATAACTAGCGTACCTGTCACCACTTCATTGTCAGGGTTCACTTCGGCAGAAGTGATGGAAAAATATCTTCCTTGCTGCCTTGGAGGTTGTTTGTTTTCTCCGAAAACCCTTGGATTAGGGCACCGATTTGCAAAATTACCCGGTTCTTTGAATTTGTAGCATTGAAAAATGCGTTGAGGTTCGAACGGAGCGTTCTTATCCTCTGTCGCAGCCATAGGTCTTTCTTTTCGACAGTTAACAGCTAGGTTCCCTTATCTTCTACACCTGAAGCATTTTCTCGTCCCCTTAAGGTAATTTCCAGGGTGCTTATTTTCGCACTTTTGTCAAGTGGGGTGCTGGATTTTCTTAGAACTGCTGGATTTATCCATCGGACCACCAGAATTGAAGTCCACCTTATGCTTCTTATCCCCATGATACCCCTATGATTCCCCGATCTCCATTTCGACCTTGAGGGCTCATCGAACAATTTCCTCATAGCTGTCAAAGTCACAAATCACTAATGATTTCCGCAAGTTAGGCTTCAGCCCACCAAAGAAGCGGTCAACCATGAATTCGGGGGTAACGACAAAGCCAGAAGCGTATCGTGCAAGCCTTGTGAAGTTTTCCTTGTACGCTCCAACAGATTCTTCGACTTTTTTCTTGAGTGAAAGGAAGTCCCTTTCCATCTTATGCCGGAGGGTGCATCAAAAATATTTATCGAAAAACATCATCCGGAAATTTTTCTATTCCAATGCCTCGATCTCCTCCTCAGGCTTGGTATTTTTTATCAACGCCCACCATTGATTAGCTTCACCCTCCATATGATAAGACGCCAGGAGAACCTTATCTTGTTCAGAACATTGGAGGATGAAGAATATCTTTTCAATGGGGTTGATCCATTGTTCAGCGATCGTGGGATCAGATGATCCACTGAAAGTAGGAGGCCTTTGTCTCATGAAGCTCTCGATAGTTACTTGTTCTTTCTTAGGGGGGGGGGGGGTTGAACATTCCCCTTGACCCGTGTTTCTATTCAAAACTTGAGTTAGCTGAGAGAGAAGCATGAGAAAGTTTGTGATTTCTACTCCCATTGGATTGGGCATCTCATTAGTACATTCATCACACTGATCTTCACAACAGTTGTTAGCCCGAGTCCTCCTATTACCAGCCATTGGTTGGAATAAATGGAAAGTTAGGGGCAACACATAAAGAGTAATCCAAAGAAAAAAGTTTATGACTTATAAATAAACATTTATTTCCTTACTCAAGATTCTATAGGCTTCAATTTAGGCTTTTCATGATCTACATTCTAACATATATTCGTAGGGGCATTTTTTTATTCCCTTAATAAGGGTTCATACTAAGATTTTGAATTTATAAAAAAATATCCCCCAGGAGTGTCGTAACCAAGAGTGCAGCAAGGCCTGTTGTCATGCACCAGTTCTCGTTCGAGCCTAGCTCAAAGCGGTGTTTTTAGGTTTTACCCCTAGGATACATCTGTCCAGAGCCGCCTCTACCTGCTCGTATCCAGACAGGGATGTATTTGTTTGATAAACCACTTACTCAGTACTTAACAAAACATAGTGATGTTTTTATTATACTTAGTCTTGTATCTAAGGCTTTACTAGGGTTTCCTAATCCCAAAAATAACTAAACCTATCCTCTGATACCAACTTTGACAACCCTTATTTTATTACAAACTTAAACATGATTTATTACATAAAACTTCACTTGATACAAAAAAGAAGATGGAGAGGTTTAGTGTCTTTGGGGATTATGATCAGTACATAAAAACATAAAACATTAAATACAACATCTTTATTGAATACATCCTTTACATGACCACTACATTCCCTCGTACTTAGCATTGCATGGGATAACCTGAGGACATGCATAAGAAAATGGTGAGCTATAAAGCCCAGTAAGGGAGTACACATGGAATAATATGAGAAGTAAAATACATGTTAGACAATAGGAATATCAATAGATAATAAAAGAAACATGAACATAAAGTCCTGATAAATCATGATAATCATAACATGGAAATGTGGCAACAACACTTAACATGGAATTAACATAAGCCAAGGCTCATTGCACATGGAGCATGTGTAAATCCTCATTGCACATAAAGCATGAGTAAAACCTCGTTGCACTTGAATCAGCATGAGTCAACACTCATTTCACATGACACATCATGATACTATACTTTACCAAATGCATTGGAGCTCTATAAGGGCGCACCCTTCTTAAACATTTCATTTCATGCATAAGTGTGCCACATGGATCATAAAACATGGATTCCTAAAACATAATAATTTATTCCATGATAAAGGAAGGCAGAATTCATACATGAAACATTATAATCAATATGTAAATGTTCATAAAGGTGAATACCCTTGATGTATAAATGGGCATGGTATTCACTACACAATGGCATTGGCTTAGAAAATCGGTGCGATTTCGGCAGCGTAACAGCGTGACATAAGAATTCATAAAAATGGTTGATGAGAGAGAAAGGGGTTCCTCATCATATTTACATGTAATGGATAGTAACTAGGTCATATAGATACATGCCCCAAAAATTGAAATGGAATTTAGATTCATGATACAAAAGTATTGCTTGAATGTAAAACAGGAGAGAGAAGTTTCTTTCAGAATTTCGGCATAGTAACGGGTGTACATGGGAGGCATTTAATGAGAGAGAAAGGGTCTCCCATAATTCAAACATAAAGAGGGATGTATGAGGGAGATGAGAAACCATACCCCAACATTCATAATTTACATTAAAAGGGCAAAACAACTTAAAGAAAATTGGACAAAAATGAGAAAGGAAGAAAAACCCTTACTAGGAAGTGTGCCTCCAAAGGCTAGAGAGATGCTTGTGAGAGGATTCTTGGGAGAATGGGGCACCTTGGGAGGATTCTAGAGAGAGTAGTTCAGAGGATGGACGAACTACAGGGGATTTGAGTGAGGAGGATGTGGGATCTTGGGTGGGTTTATATAGGAAAGGTTAGGGAATTCTTTATTATTTAGGTTTAGGTCCCCTTACATTAAATAAATCCAAACCACAAACCATACCATGCTTTGTGCCCATGTTTTTTGGAAAAGGGAAGAGGAAAACAATATTTTATAATTCCAAAGCCCTAAATTCTTAAAATATTAGGGTTTCTTATGTGGAGGTGAGTCACACTCCCATGGAAATTAATTTAAAAAGGCAAGGTGTTGAATAAGTCTTGAGGGGTCCATTAATGTTTTGAAAAGTAAGTCAAAAAAACCCAAAATCACTATATTTTAATGGTAAAACATATATTGGCCGAAAAAAAGATTATAGTATTTTATTACATCACTATTGGGTTATTATGATGTCACAAAACACATTATTTATTTAAACGGTATTTAATTTTTAACCAAAAATTTGACTGTCTCAGAAAATTATGAAAAATTCAACGTTGGATAATTTCGACGTCCTGATTCCAGAAATAATATTTATTTTATCTAAATAATGTTATAAATATGTTAATTTTCACTTTTAAAATAAAAACCAACATTTATCGAAAATTCACCGATTTTGACAGGAATGGCTTTTAAACCTTAATAAAAATTTTAATTGCATTCATAAAATTATAAGATCATTTATATTTAATAAAAAATAATTTGATAATAATAATATTATTTTATTAAAATATTATTTAATTAAAAAATCCCTTAATTTAATAAAATATATTTCTTAATTAAATAAGAACTAAAAACACCATTTGATCTTTATAAACTATTTACAATGTATAAAAAATGACTAGAAATTATAATCATTATTATATACAAAAATAATGTGAATGAACATAGTACTACTTATTTGTTACATAACCCCTTAAAACAGCCGCATAAGACCTAAGGGTAAGGTGTGCGATGGTGATAGACTCTTGGGGTGGCTCGGATAACATCGTTCGAGTGATAATTTCAATCAACTTCAACTTTTCCCATATACAGTCACGTTCGAGCTTGACATGATGAAGCTCAGCTTGGGTTTGGTCAAGGGCGAATCCCAAAGACGCCACCTCTTTTCTGAGCTCCGACAAATTGGATTCGTATGGGGCAATTCGACTGGATGAGCCAATTTCTTCCTTTGTCTGAGTAAATTGGATTTGTTAAGGTACTATATTTATACTAATCATGTGTTCACTGTTCAATGAATATATTAGCAAAAATCAAAATTCTTGACATAAAACCAAAGAATATGACATTTTATATAAACATAAAGTGACATTTAATTAGATCAAGAGGGATTTCGATTAATGAAACTTTGGGTCGTTACACCATAATCTTGGCCAATGGATCTTGGTATAAACGCCCATCTTTTATGTGTACTACAAAGGGAAAACAACCTACTCACTATAATTTCTTGCAGAATGATCGACGCCACTGATTATCCTTGAATAATGACTTCATGCTCCATGCCTTAGGGGAATCCATCAATAATGTATCTAGTGGATATATAATCACATACGATATCCTGTTAGATATCCACAAATCAATTTCCCCTGACTCATTGAAGAAGAGAAGGGGTAACAACCATTCTATGGAGGTACGTTTCACTATCCCCACGCCAAAAGGGTCAATTGAAAACAACAATGACTCTAGGAGGCCATCCTTGATACATCCACCTCCCGAACCATCAGCTGTTGATAACATATCCTGAGGTAAACATCTGAGATACACTTCACCTCCATCCACTGGATTAAGAGGTCATCAATTATCAACGGTGGATACTCCTCCCTGATATCCACCTGGCTCGAGTGATGCCAATACACACCTGACCTGAAGCTCCAATCTTCCTTTTAGATGATAATAAATGGGATGCACATGAAGAAAACTCGTACATACAATTCCATCTCTCTATAGACTCTTACAACTGTAACTCTAACTCTCATAGCTACATGGGGCCATCTTATATTCTATTACATATAATGGATTTTCCCTAGTGGATGTCCATGAAGAATGAAAACACAAGATAGTGAGGTAAACCTAGATTTTCCTCAATAAGGATTTCCTTATACTCTTAAACGATTTTAGAAAACTAAAACCTCAAAATATCTACTACTCCAAGGGTATTACTGTTCATATGAAAAGAAAGTGTCTACAACCACCTATAAATGATCTCATCATACCCTGCTCAGGGATCACTCCTTATCAAATTAGAAAAATCCATCACAAAAACTGGAATAACCGATACACTATATTGTATAAATCATTATAACATGGGTGGTAAACGAACACTACATATTGAGGGACACATCGTGAGTTCCCATTATCACTACAAAAATAATTTTCATGAGGCTCTTTCTCTGTCTCTCTCTATCTTTATAGATTCATGTCAGACTATCAACAGAAATATGAGATCATGAATCCACTCTGAAGGATCCTTCAACACAAGGGCTAAGAAAAAAAGCCCATGTTTATGTCACTAGGTCATGAATAGGGGTTATGTTAAGGTAAATATGGCTTATGAAATTGTTATATAATTGTAGCAGGATTGTTGGAGACACGTGTATTACCCCTAACCACACTCAAATCCCACGTGGCATAACATACTACTACTAAAATCAATCTATTCCATTTCAATCATGATCACTAAAACTAGGGATCACTTTGAAACCATATCACATCAAAATAACCTAAAACATACTTGTCTAAGTAACTTATCCACCGTACCATGACAATATCCACTTTGGGCAGCACAAAATCACCCCCATAGTTTTTGATAACATTGTAAGAACATGCCTTGGTGGGGGGAAGTTCTTCATGTCCAAATACACATAAAACACCACCAGCATAGGGTTCTACTGATATCTTGCATCACCCTAGAAAATCAACTCAACATGAAAGACCATAAGGATGGGTTCTATCTATGTATAATATTCTCACCTCATTAATTCACTAGTAACTAAATAGAAAAGAAGGTGGATCCTCGATCACTATGAAACATGGCATATCTCTATCTTTGAATCCCGTAATTTTTACTCAACACAGGTGCATCATCTGCTGGTACCTCTAGATCCAAAATCTTCTCCATAGAGATGACTGGTCACCAATACAACCATATTATTGGTCTAGATCTGCATAACCCAAAAAACATAGAATAATACCTCATGTAAAACCTCGACTTTCCAAGGGTCTTCAACATCATTGAACCTTAATGGTTCTATTTCTAAAATTTCCATAACATGCTAATACTATGAGTACCATTGTCCTATACTATTGTAGATATCAACTGGTCAACATTCAGATGGTTGTTTTACTAATCCAATTAAGGATCCATTAATTTATCAATAGCTGGTAGAATTGATTTATGCCCACATGGAGAAAAGAACTTCATGGGTGGGTCCCTGAATAGAGACCTCATCACTCACCTGATTATCATCACGAAACTATCTCGAAATCATAGTTAAATATCATCATGGATTCAAAATGATAGTTATCAAGACATACCATGATCAAAGATAATATTTAGAGAGCTAACATTAAATGGAAATTGAATTCAAGAGACTCAATATTATATAATGCATGTACAAATGATCCTAGAAACGGATGTCTCAGTATTCCGAGTTGATAATTATGTAATCAGAGTCCTATGTATGGATATGTTATCCACAGACCAAAACTATGATACCAAGAATAAAAATCTCACCAAAAACACTTTTACATCATTTCCTTAAATTCCCAACGAAGCTTCATATGGGAAAAAAACTACAAACACCATACTGAGGTCAAATCACCTCTAATACCAATCTATCACAACTCGACCTACATGGGCCTTCCTAGACAGAGGAGGGCCGAGCCATAACTAAACAAGACTACCTCCATAGGACATGGTCTGGTGAAAATGTTTGAAAGGTATAATTAAAATGGTGGTCCTTTTCCTATAGTACCGAGATGCACACACCTAACCATGTTAATTTAGAAGTATATAGGAATTTAAATAAAAGGTAGTAAAATTTTGATTATAAATCACAATTTCAATCAATAATAGGAAATATAAAAGTTAACGATTTCATAATCCAAAAAGTAAAGGAAAAAAATACAAGACTAACCAAAAATATTCCCCAATAAGAAAACTACTAGAAAGGATAAATTGAGAGTTTGCAACTCTGAATCTATAAATTGACAACTGTAAATAGTCTATGAACCCAAGAAGCCCTATTATCCTCTAAAATAATATTATAGTTTTCTATCATCTTCATCAGACATGAAATGTGTGGGATAATTCCATTCATTGGTGAGAATATACATACACAGTCTAATTCCCTAAAAAATGAAGAGGGGGTAACATGGGACATGATTAAAGTAGTCATATCAACCAAATAAATGAATTTAAATAAAAATATAAGTAAAGAAGCCTAAATATAAAGCTATATATGATTATTAAGAAACCAAAATGAGATATTAAGGGAATATCCATATATATAGCCCAGTTAAGAAATTTGAGTATGTCACCAGCTCAAAAAACTAACCATCTCTGAAGCTTAACATCTCATGTGTCTATGAAAATAAGTAACCATGTGGAGCCACACCTTTACAATATTATTCATGTTCATGAGGTAAAAATCTCCAAAAAATAGAGTAATCATGCCCTAGAACAACAGGAGGGTACCACCCAGCCGTTAGAGGACCCATGCCCATTCATAGTAGGTGGGTGCCACTCAACAGTTAGAGGAATCATGCCCTGTCAGAGTAGGATGGTGCCACTTAGTAGGTAGAGGACCCATTCCTTATTATAGAAAGATGGTTCCACTCTATAGATAGATAAATGACACACTTCCTAGTCCATCATGAGGTACCATTTAGTAGATATATGACCCAAGGCGTAGTCTCCTAGGGGTCTTGACTCTCTCTAAGGATCATGCCGGATCACATCCATCATCGAGAATCACCAAAAAGAGAATCACAACAAAAACAAATTTCATCATATCTTAAAATCCACTTTGAAGGTCACCATAACGTTTTATACAGAAAAATACTCATGATAGGCTTCTCTCAAGTCAATATCTAATTCAAAACAATGTAGATACGACCGATATAAGATTCTCAAGATGTACATGAAGTGTAAGGGGTCCACACAGTGTGTGGTACCTCTCCACTATGTTTATGCAAACCTAGATATTCTTGAGTACTAGGATGTACCCATGTACACCTGGGTGTGGTCATGCACTCCCAAAGTATGCATAATGTCTAGCCAATAGCTTGACACAAACACATGAGGCTCATCATCAGTCTAGTGGGAAAACATTTCAAACCACTAATATGTCACCAAAAAGGGGCATTAATGTGAAAACAGATAATACCATTGGGATCCTCATTAAAAATGCTCATAATGGCCTCATTACATGCCCAAATTGGAACCCTCCCCAATGAAAGACACACATTCCACCATATAACACATGAAAAGTGCTTTGTGGGCCCGATCCATGAACCAAAAATTAATTATATGATATTGGTCTTAAACTATATTCCACAATATCAATGTCATGATTCTATAGACGGTTCTTCATTCAGAAACCATATGTGAAAGATTAGTTGGATGTTAGATATAATAATAATAATAATAATAATAATAATGTTATTATATGGTGATTCATAGGAACAATACACAATTTGGAATTAAATATCCATCACTGGTCTTGAATCATCTGTCTCAGTACCATGATCACGATGTTGTAGAGATATCTCCAATATAACATCACATGATGAAGTTACAACCAAATCAACATTTGATAATAAAATAAATAACAATAAAAACTATATTTTATAGTTTTATTACAATTTTATCATTTTTACCATATTTTGAAGGAAGAGGTTATGCACAGAGCCTCCCTCCCTTCTAATTAATTCCTAGGTGGCCTCTTCTCCAAGGTGGTGCCTCGTCTTCATTCCCATTTAATTATTTTACTTTATTTTAAAATAATTGTTATGAATAATTTTTATATGCATACAGGCCCACCTCGTCATGAATTCCACACAAAAACTCATAGCTACCCAACACTCTACAGCCTCCCAAGGTGATTTTACCTTGCACCGTAATAATAATATTTTTTATATTATTATTAATAGAAAACAAATATGTATATTCAACATATCAGTTAAGGGAATTCAACTCAAACCCATCCCACATCAAGCATGATGCGGATCCCATTATTTTTTTCTCTATTTATATTTAATTTTTAATGTTATTATCCTAAAAAATAATAATACTACACCCACACATCCTGGGTTGTAGGAACCGTGCCGTCCAAAGCAATACATGACAACATCATCACTGCTGGCTAAATTCTATCCAGTCGTTGCTCGGAAACATCAATCGGTGAACCTCCTCAGAGATCCAATCAATCTATCTTGGAAACTAATGATACCTAATAAAATGTCAAGATTCCATCCTAATCTCCACACCTATGTTGCATCTCCAAAATCTAAATCTGAACTCATGATCATGATCTATTTTTATAAATAATGAACAAACAAAGATCAATATGCTTTGATATCATTGAATTACTGGTCAACGAATTACTAATGACAAATGACAAGAACAGAGGGAGAAAAAACATAACTCAATAGTTATAATCAATGTTTGATGATGAAACTCCGACCAATGATTGATAGGTGATGAATCATTGGTGATAGCATATCATAACAAAATAAATAATTGATTTTAAAAAATAAAATCTTTGAATTATATCATGTGAAGGGAAGATAATCATAGATCAATAAAATAATATATGAATCCATTCTCAAAATTTTAATCAAAAAGGAAAAAAAACCCAATTTACATGTCCTACCTTGATTATGGATCGATCGTTGGTGAAAAACATACCCTCTAGCGATGAATGTGATTATTAAGCTGCATTTATTATCCATGATCTGATTATCCGTTATCAGATCATCCATCTTTATCCAATCCCGGTCGGCCAACAATGAAATCCATCCTCCTACTATTAGATCTATAATTATTTAAATGGTTAAACCTTAGAAAACATCATAAAATTGAGTTTATATAAGGTTAAATTAAGCCATTTAGTAAAACAATCAAACTATTTATATATCTATTTTAATTAAATTCACCCATAAATGGTTTCCTTTATAAGAAATATCATGCTGACCAACCTCAGGTCATGCCCAGGGAAAACCCCATGCTTGAAATTCAACCAAGATCATATATTTTTTTTACTAGAGACTCCATTCATATGATATTCCATTTTTTATAAAAAACTGCACATGGGTGATATAAAATATATTTCATTTTTTTTATAAAATTAATTATGGGATCATATGGACTTAGAATAACACATGACCTTAGTGAAGGACTCTGAAGAAATTCTAAGGAATGTTCCAAAGTCTTACATGGATAAACTAGAGTCTCTTTAGTAGAGGTCATCCATGGTAGGAGGATGGAACATGGCTGATATCCTTCACGTTCCTGATACAATATTATTCTTGATATATGGCTATAGTTGAGATGTGATGTGTTGGACCCAATGAATTTGGGTGTGATTTTATGGATAGTTACACACTAGGTTCATGGTATGATGTATTTTCCTATGTTTATTAGGGAAGGATTACTATATTTAATAAATTTCAGTGCCATGACATACGATGTTGGGGTGTGAGAGCGATAAATCTATGGGAAAGCATTGCAAGGTACCCTTTTTATCAATATTATTCTTACTATATTACAATACCTGGATGAATTATTTGTTGAGTATTACATGGTGAGGATGAGATTTGTTATTTGAACTTCTTAAGTGCTATTGGTTTTATTGTTTGTTAACAGGTGCATTAGTATACTCTTTTCACATGTGCATATGAGATTTTGCGTATAAACCTACTATGTATACATGTAATACTCCCATCACATATATTCAAACCATTTTGATGGTTTTCAAGAGGACACCATGGACCATGGATAGTACTATCTAATAATATGGGGTTATTGCCATGTCACTACCTTATGATTTTTCATTGGGTATTTATTTTGTGACTCTAGTTATTTTTTTTACTTTACACATGAATTGTTGGTTGATTTTTATTTCCTTCACTTTCATATTATATCATGGGGTTTCTTGATTTTTTATATCCAATCGCACGATCCTAAATCATATTTGACTGTAATTCCTTCAATATGTCAGATTCTTACACCCTCGGTTCTAGTTTCCAACCCAAGGAATACTGGAGGTGGGACTCCGGGGGTCTTTATCCCTATTAAATCATTTTGTTAATTGGTAGGGAATCCTAGGAGGGTGGGGTCCCTAAAAAGGTGGTATTAGAGGTTTTTTTGGGAGATATAATGGATTTTAGAGTTATGTACAGTGATAATTTCATGTTTTTTAGGGAAACATAGTCAGTTGATCTTGGTTTGTTACATAAGAAAAAAAGAATAGCTTGGACTCAAGATTTTGGGTACAAATGATCTGATTCATGGAATTTGAGCCAACACAATGACCAAGTGGGTTCGCACTTTTCACAAGGTAGATACCTTTGAGAGGCTCATACATCTTGACTATTTAATTTCTTATCTAAATTGGATGGTTCTGGGAAGTTAAATTAATTAAATGATTTTTAATAAAATTACATACTATCATTATTAGGAATCACATATTTATTTTTTAGCTATGGATCCGGGCCATTATTTGCATGTGGTCAGATCTAGTGAGGTTCAAATGGCTAACCTGGTATCCTGCGAGAGGGTCATCCCAGTTGGGGAGGAGGATTAGTGGTGGATTACATCTCATGAATTTCCGTATAAATTCTTGGAAATGTATGAGGAAATCATATTTTATCTGAAGAAATAGTACTATTTGGTGGATCTTGAGATCGTCTTCAATCTAACCATGGACCAATAAGAGTACTAAGTACTTTTGGTTGCCAGCCAAATTAGGGGTGAAACATGTCAATGATGGATGTTTTATCTTGATGAGAGGAAGGTGTTTGAAGTTCATTTGAAAAAATATAAGAGAGAGTTCTAATTAGAGTTTCTATCATTGAACATGAAGGGAGTGAAGGGGAATAAGTTACATTCTCTTCAAAAGGGGGAATGTTTGCTTGAGATAATGGCATATTGTTTAAGGATATTTTTCATTTCACCCTGAACTTTTTCTTGATGAGGAATCCCATGCACAACATCTTCAGGAGGCACTCCACCCATCTATCCTGTATGCAACTACTGTTTTTATGTTTTGTATGTACCTATTAGTGAAGAATAAGGTATATGTGATCGATCACATTAACTCATGAGGAATATTATTAGGAGAGGTGATCCAACATGGTTCATCTAGGATCAGAGTTTTCAGTGAAACATCATAGGCATCAGGGTCTTCATTGTTTCGGCCAACTAGGAGGCAAAACCATCTGCATCCCTTTAAACCATATAGGTCCATTGGTTTCAATTATATTCCAAGTGATTTTTTTCCATTGTTCTTTGTCTATTGGGGTTGTAGTCATCATCAGAATTAGTGCCCTATAGTTCTTGGAGCACATCATGGTGGAGGTGTTCTGTTTCAGAATTAGCCTCAATATAATCCACCAACAAAGATGTTTTAGTAGCATGGGAAGTGGGATTATGCTATCTCATTAATAAATAGTGATGGTAGTGGGAGGCATCAGGATGATACCCATATTCAGGGTCTCAAACATGAGAATTTCCATGGAGGTAAATTTCAACAGTTAGGTAGGGGATCCAAACATCGAATGTTGCATGCTGTGGAGGTTCTAGTTCCATAGGTACTAGAGATAATTCAATGTATTATTACCCTATCATCCACCCTTATTTGTTCATTATTTTATTCAAGAGATTCAGTCTCGTTTTTTTCTCTGACTCTAGTCTGTTCTATGGTAATATATGTAGAGATGATTTTTGTCCCCTATTGTTGACTCCTCAATTCAGAGGTTAGACCAACTTATTTGACATATTCAAGGGGTGTAGACTGAGAATGGGGAAACATCAATCTTATGGAGAGATATTATTTTTCAGATATAGTCATGCCTTATCAACTTCGATATCAGTTGTATTTTATATATTATATTATCAAATGATTATAGAGAGAGGTTATGTTCTCATATGTATATGGTTAGTGTAAAGTTTTGGTTGGAAAGTAGGGTTTTCAATTGGGTAGTAGATGCATGGATCCTCTTATTTCCTTGATGTTTTACTCATCTATAGAATTTGTAGATACTGAGATGGTGTTTGATCCTAGGGTCATCATGGAATTTTTGGATGTTTTTATATAGATTATTATGATGGAACCTCCTTAATGGATCATTATTGGGTGGAACCCTTATATTTATAGGATTTGAGGATTCTGATAGAAGATCTGATTCTAAAGGGTTTAATTTGGCACAATGTGTCATCATTGGGTGATCAATATTATTCTATAATAAATAAGATAATAGTATGAGGATATTTATATATTATCATAGGTTCAATTAGGTGAAGATAATGAATATATACACCATTTTGAGGATTGATTGTCATTTTAACAAGTTAAGGGGAGTTATTTTTTTCTCTAAGATCGATATGTGGTCTGGGCATCATTAATTGAGGGTGAATGATGATGATTTTCTAGAGAATAACTTCTGATGCAGGTATGTGCACTTATAGTTTGGGTTCATGACATTTTATGTCATGAATTCACCATCTGTATTTATCAGGCTCTTGAACATGGTGTCCTCCAAGTTCCTTAACCAGTTATTATTCATCTTCATTGATGAAATATTGATCTACTAGAAGCCATAGGAGGTGCATAATGATCATATAAAAGATTTTTTTGAAGGTCCTTCGATCCCATAAAATCATTGGAAAGTTTTTAGAGTGTAATTTTTGGACTCATGAAGTTAATTTCCATGACCATGTGTCGTCCTAACAGGGATTTGTCATAGAACCATTGAATATAAAGGCTATTATCTCTTCAATGGACCCCAAGAATATGGAATATGTTCATTTTTTCCTTAGTCTCTTCGGTTACTACTAGATGTTCGTGTCAAATTTATCATGAATTGTGTCCTTGTTGAAAGCATTGATAGAAAAGGCTACGATTTTATCTGGATTGAATAGTGTCTATTAGAATTTGACAACCTGAAGTGAAAATTTATTAGTGCTCTGGTTCTTCATTTTTTAGAGGAAGGGGTGATGTTTGAGGTGTTCTATGATGATTCCAATATGAGATTAAGATACATCTTGACATATAATAAGGTAGTGATCTCTTATGGGTCTTTGTAGTTATTTCCCCTCGAGTTTAACTATTCTATCCATGATCTACAGTATGTAATAGTTGTGTTGCTGCTAAAGCTGTGGAGACATTAATTAATTAGAGAATGCTTCATGTTCTTCACCTATAACAAGAGATTGAGGTAT
The DNA here is from genome assembly GCA_963277665.1 of Viscum album. NCBI lineage: Eukaryota > Viridiplantae > Streptophyta > Magnoliopsida > Santalales > Viscaceae > Viscum > Viscum album. The sequence continues at coordinate 819,258,808 of OY728162.1, forward strand.
ATATTTTCTCACATTGACCTAAATATATGAAAAGAGAGATGGGTTTAGTTTCTCTAGGACTATGAATTTGAGGTCTTCTACCACAAAGGAATGGGGAATGTATTGGTAAACACATTGAGAAGGAAGTTGTAAAATAATTTTTTTCAAGATTCAAGAGATTCTTAGACAGTGATGGAGGAGTTGGAATCAATGGAAATAGATTAAATGGTGGGTAATGGTGGAGGTTGTTTGTTTTAGATAATGTTGATGTATTATTTCATATGGTACAAAGAGGAGCCTTAGTAAGGTGGTATTAGAGGAAGATTTAATGCATGACCATTTTTACCATTATGACGCTCCATAGAGATGGTCAGAGGATGGTCAGGTCAAGATATTGTTTCATGGGAGGCTATTTTTTCCAATTGTGATGCATAAGGTAGTTCATTATGTGTTCCATAGATCACCCTTGGTGGTAAAACACGGTGTATCTAAGATTTACTGAGGTTTGAGGAGACAATTTTGGCACCCATGATAAAACTGGTGGTGGTATAGTCTGTGGTCCGATGTGTAGTTTTCCAGTAGGTAAAGGTAGAAAATCATTTTGATGGAATTTTATTTTAGCTCTTTTATATTCATAAGTGGAAGTGGGAAGAAATCTTGATGAACTTATTCATAGGGTTACCCTAATCATAGGGAGGTTATGATATTATTTGGGTAATCATGGATCATTTGATGAAGTTAGATCACTTCTGAGAGATATAGAAGTTCAGTGTCATTAATGTATTGGTAAAGAGGTATGTGGATGAGTTTGTGTGACTACATAGATTTCCAAGGTCCATTGAATCATATTAAAAATATTTTTCCTTCTATAACTCTATTGAAACATTCATACTGATTTTACCACTGAGTTTTTCCCCAACCCTTATTTCCTCCCTTAGGTAGATGAACAGATGGAGTGGACCATCCAAAAATTGGAGAAAATATCTCAAGTATAAATTTTTGACTTTGGATGATCCTGGTCAAATGACCCACAATTGGTTGAGTTCTCCTATAAAAAAACTATTACTCATCCCTCGACATTACCCTGTTGGTATATTTTTTTTACAAAAAATCATGTCATTATCAATTGTGCTAGGCCAAGGTTGGGGGGGGGGTCATCAGTTCATAGTCCCAATGTGGTGAAAATCACTAACTAGAAGGATCAGGTGGTCTGTGAGAGGATGAGTGAAGTGTGGTAAGAGCATAATTATTATGAAAACTATAGGAGGATAACCTTGGAGTTTGATTGGGAGACAACGTATTCCTGAAGCTTTATCGTCATTGTGGGTAGCATAGGTTTAGTAGGGGAGTAGGCTTTCTCCATGGTTCATGGGACCATTCAAGGTATTGGATCATGTTTGATAGGATTGACAATGTCTTCCATGTGTGACATGGGACCATTCAAGGTATTGGATCATAGATGGATAGGATTGACAATGTCTTCCTTGTTTCTCATCTCCATCAATATCTTCAAGATGAATCCCAAGTCACTTATTAGGTTGTGTTGGATGTTGAGGATGATGCGATTTTTTTAGAGAGACAAGTAGATATCTAATATCATCAGGATAAGGTGTTGTATTGATGGAAAATTCTCTTGGTTCATGTTCTATAATGCCAGTTTGGAGTAGAGTACGTAACAGTGTGATACCTAGATGTGTGCCCAATACCCCAATCCATATTTAGTTCTTCCCTACTTTTTTTAGTATGATGTAATGTTTGTTTTCTATTGGATTAGGATATGTAACCCTTCATTGATGTTATATGTGTTAAATATTCAACTATATTGAGAGGTGGGAATCCTAACCTATTCAAGAAATATTAGACTATGAAATGTTTTAAAATCATGTGGTAAAGTCAGTGCCACCCAAAGTGGATAACATATTTTTTTGGGAATTGGATTTCCTTTATTTGAGTTCTCAGAGATGTATAATGTGTTATGTTTTGTAACCACATTCTTGGGATGTGTGGAGGATGGATTGGTGATGTGGATAGTTTCATGGGGGAGGTGTATTATGGTTGTTGTGAGATAGTGGTTGTGTTTAAATTGTAACAAGATCCTCGAGTGGTATCTTATGGGATGGTTGTTGGTCCCCTCCCATTTTCCTTTATTAGGATTGGTTTTAATTCTTAAGGATTAGAATATTTGGAGTGGTATATAATGTAATATTATGGAATTAACAACCCCTTACCTTTTGGGAATTCTTGTTATTATGGTTTCATGGGTATGTATCAATGATGTTAGATGGAAAATGGAGGAGTTATACCTAAACAATTTATCTGAGAAGGAAGATGTGACATAGAGAAGAAGAATGTAGAATAGAGTATTGTAGGTGGTTTTAATAATGATTTTTCTATTTTCATAATTTCTACATTATGGAGAGAGTTTGTCTCATGGATTCCTGAAGGGGTGAATTTTTTTCTCTGTTGTTTTTGGGGTAGCTAAATGGTATGGGTTACTCTATAACCCTTTTCCTATCAGATGGGTTCTACGACATGGTGGTTTCGGTTGTGTTGTAGTCCCTTCCCTAGTTCTTTAGATCTATGATAAATAAAATTTCATGTTTCTCATACATATATTTGACCAGCCAAGGAGCAACATGGTCCTTCTCCTTGCGTTGTGACATTGTCCCCTTTTAGTAGTTCTATATCATCATGAGGGGTGTTTCCCTATAGTGTTATGTTATCAATACTACTTAGAGATACCAAAACACCCTATAAAACATTAATTATTTTATATTTTATATTGGTTCTTAGGGACCCAAGTTCATCCATTGTAGGTCTTTCAACCACTTTTCATTTTCATTCAATCTTTTACTTGGGTGATCGATCCTTAGAGGTTCTATATGAGTTTCCTTTTTTCTCTATAATTATTTTCTTTTTGTTCTTAATATAAGGAAGTTTTTATCAAGGCAACCATTGGGTTTGGTGATGATTTAGTAAGGTAATGACGTTGTCTATATTTTTAAGGATGATCAAGGTGTTTTACTTCATGGTGGTTCTTGGTTGTTTCTTCCTCTTATTCCAACCTTGGGCATTAGTTTAGAAAAAAATGTTTGTAGTAAGGGATCCTTCATTTTTCTTTTAGTTATAGATATGGTAGTGGTCATGTTATTTATTATCCTTTGGAAGATTTTATGAACCAATTATTTAAGATAATTAGTTGGTTTATTTTAAATTAATCTGTAAAGAAAATGAAACAAATGTTTTTCCTATTTTGACGTGATTTCCATTATACATGTTTTATTCCCTACCAAAAATCATGACCAGTGGAAGCCTTGAATATCCTATTTCTGATGTAGTTTTTAAAAACATATTATGTTATTGTTTTACATCACTATGAATAAAATTGACTATGAAGATATAAATGTCTATTAAGTCGGTTTCCCATGTAAATTTTGGTATGTGTGAAAATTTCCTTGAAATGTAAAGAAGTTATTGTGATGAAAAGACCATTTTTTAAATCTGAAATATGATACGTGAAATATTTTAAACGTGCTTGTGGTGTGTGGGGTGGATGTGATGATATGTGATGAGATGTTCCGGTGATGTGTAGTGGTTGTGATGAGAAATGTTTGGAATGTGGGGATTGATGTAATGAGAAGGATGAGTTTTTTTGCTCGTGTTTGTGGAGTGTTGTGAAAGTTTCTTAGTATTAATGGAATAAATTGAAAATGTTGAAACTAAAATTTAATGTTTTGGGAAGGATAATGAATGCTTCAATTAATATGTGATGCGTGGTTAAAATGGATGATACTTAATAGACATCAAATGGGTTGGATATATGAAACAATTTGTAAATGGGAAAATCAAAAAATTAGATTTAAATAAAATTAAAGTAGGAATTTGGATTTGGGTTTGTGGAATTATTGTGTAGTTTTAGGCATTTAGAGTTTTGATTATATGTGGGAGAGGTAATGAGGCTTGGGGGAAATAATGTGAGTTGTGATTTTACTATTGTTATGAACCCATAGGTTGGACTTGTGTGTGTGAGGATATTATATATATATATATTATATTTCTATTGTGATTTCAATATTCACCCACCTTCATCGAGAACCATATTCCAACACCCAAATGTTTTGGGGTGTGTTTTTTTCAACATCTAGTTAGTGTGTGCATATGGATGGATACCCACTCTTCTCCACTCTCTCTTTATGGTGAGTTTGATATGCATGGTATGTGATGATGAGAAGTCAAGATTGCAATTAGGGTGATGATTTATGAGAAGATGGGGTGGTCATGGTGGGGGTCATGCATGGTAGGGGAATGGAACATGGTTGATGTACTTAATGTTCATGATACCCTACTATTCTGGATATATAACTATAGTTGAGATATGATGTGACGGCCCATGAATCTTCAAGAGGGATTTGATGTCTAGTTTCATGTTGGTTTCTTGGTATGATTCATTTCCCTTGGTGTATTCTGGAAGGATTACTATATAGAAGAGATGTGTGTTCCAGGACGTCTGAATTTGGAATGTGAGAGAAGAAAATCAATGGGAAGAAAGTGCATGGTTCCCATTTAATCAATATAATTCTAAAAACTTTACTATATAGGGATGCGTTATTTGGTGAGGGTACCATGGGGAGGATGAGATTGGTTACTTTACCTATATAGGTGTTGTTGGTTATAATATTTGCGCATGGGTGTATAAGAACACTCATTTAACATTTTAATGAGAGTATTTTTGTAATATCCTACTGTTAATACATGTTATTCTAACCCCACATATATAAACACAATTTTAATGGTGTTTAGGATTACATCATGGACTGTTCTAGATTTTACTAGCACAAAATATTGGGTTGTTTATGTGTTTCTACCTTAGGATTTTTATTTGGGTGTTTATTTGGAGTCTCATTTTATATGATTACATTATAATCACATTATGTGATGGTTTTGGTTTCCACAATATTATTATTAATTAATGGATTTTCATGATGTTTGGTATGTATGTCTTGATCCAACAACATCATTGAGGGTAATGCATTTCATCTGTGAGATTCTTATATCATCAGTGGTAGTCACGAACCCAAGGCTGACTGGAGGTGAGACTAAAGGGTTATTATCCCTATTTACTCATTTTCATCCCAATAAGGGTACACTTGGAGGGTGGGGGTCTTGAAATTTGAACACTTGGGTTGTTCACTACCATACCCAAATACCCAGGTATTATGCTATGGAAAAATCATCATTTTTTATGAAAAATATAAGGATACATATACATGAATGGAGGATACAAATCATCCCATATTAGGTCAATTAATGGCCCACACATGGTTCTCTTATTCAGGGTGTCACATATACACAATCTCAATCTCCACCTACCTTAACCCACTCATATATACAAAGTCATATCACATGTCACTAGTTGTTAAACATTGACCCCATATTATTCCAAACCCTTAGGACATCACTCATCAATAATTCCCAACTCATTAGTCATGATGATACACCTTTATTTACTAGCCCAACTCATCCTTCATGATTGGACACACCAAAACACTATGCCTCTCATTGATAATAAACCCCCACATGGGGTCTCAATAGAAAAAATTCATCACTACCAATGCTACTAATTCCCAACACCCAAAGGTCACTAACACACCAATTTTGTACATTATAGTATTATATGTTTCACATAGTAAAAACTATATAATGCATGATATTTTTATCTATAAGGTGGAATATATCATTTTTCTATTTTTCTGAAATATTAGGATTTTATAGATAAATTGACACTTTATTAGTGTTTTCAATATGAAATTAAAGATACACAACTTGTTATATATAAAGGAAATTATATTCAACTACCACATAGAGTAGAAACCCATATTTCATTGTTAGGTTATGTTGGTGGAAAAATGTAACACTAAACACTTTTGTATGGATGTGCGGAATACCTTGTATATCCAGCCATCGACAGTTGGCCAACATTGATTGGCTGGATGGAGGCAACAACTAACTTTTATGGAATATCATTTGGGAAACAATGAAAATGTTACTACACTTCATATACATTTATACCCAGCATGTATTTTCTAAAATCTGTAAAAGGATAATCCACCCATATGATTCATAATTTGGGACCATAGGGAAAGGTTCTCCCCCTTTCCCATTTTTCTGAAACCAATTTAGCCTCTTATTTATATATTTATATTTTCTTTAATTGTAATCTATTTTAGTTTTTAATTCCACTTTATTGTAATCAAATTTTATATTTGAAATTTTAATTTCATTATACTTTAAATTTGATGCTCTCACATTTCTAATTCTTATATAATTTGATATTTTTTCTTTCTATTCTATTTTCATTCCATCCCTTCATTTGGACATAGATATGATTGGGTAAACCCACCTCTTACGGCGGTGTTGATATTAGGGATGGAATAATTATAGAGATCACATTACATATATGATTGTTTTATCAATGTTATGTGTTATTTGTATCATATTTTATGAATTTTTGGTAAATGAAATGGAATTTAGGGGATCCATGTATTATTAGAGAACCTATATTTATAATTTTCCATGTGATATTAGATATTTTATTTTCTAAAATAGGTCTTGGATAAAAGCTTGTGTCTAGGCTTATATTATATTCAAAGACCTACTAAAAATAAAAACCAACCTGTAATGTTATGAAGAAGTTGATTTGACATGAACCCCATTATGCTCAATGAAATAAAAGCGACATACCATTTTATTTAACATTATCCCGATTTCATATAACCACTTTAAAATCCATTTTATTATACTCTCATCACATTAAAAACTAAAAAAATGGCAAAAAACCCCATTTTTATTTTACATATTTACTTAAATTATAAAAAAAACTTTTAATACTTCCACTCTGCATTTATTGGGAGATGAATTTAGGATTATAAATTACTATAGTAATTTTAGTATTAAAATAATCAATCGATTGATTGTATGGCGATAGTGAAAATAAATTTAAACATTATTTTCATGTAAAAAATAGGTGGAATTAAAGTATTTCTTTTTATAAGATCATTGTAAATACTTTAATTCTTTTAATAATATTTTATTTTAGTAGTGGTCCTCCAGGATTGAGTGGGATGAAAACCTGATCCAAAACTAAGAAGCACCCCTTAAACCCTAATTTTCATTATCTCCATCTCTATTTATCTTATTTCCCTTAGACCTCCTCAATTTTTTTAATATAAATGTCAATACGTAACTTAACACGACCCTTTTGATTTGTTTGTTTTTGATCTTTTCGGTTTTCCTTAGTTTTCACAGGATTTTTTTGAAATGATGGTTTTTAGACTGGATTTTTTTTGTGGCACACTATTAGAAGAAACCATGTTCTATCCCTTTTACAAAAGTACGACCAAGACTATGGGACAATCCAAAACACATGGTTATCACATTATCGTGAATCCTCACCCAAGAAACCATGGATATTCTACCTCCTTTGGGATACGGGATTCCGCACAGTTTTTGCATGGTCAGGAAGATTGTGCAGAAAAACCATGACACTCCCAAGTCACTTAAAAATTGGTAATTTACCACTTTACCTCTTTGTTTTTTTAAGAAAATCTCCTTTATTATCCCCAAAATTGAACCTCATTATCCATGGAACTCTCCCCATGCCTCTCCCGTGGATTCCTCTCCTCTTTCACGGTGGAATATAGAGTTCTATTCAAGATTTTAGGTGGACCGTCAAAGGTAAGACCTAATCTTTCCTTTTTCATCCATTTGATTCTTGTTCCTCTTAATATTAGGATTTATATGACCTACGGTTTATGTTTCCATGTTTTAAAATTTGGGGTTACAATATTTTAGGGTTCTTCTTGATTCAATTTGATCCCTTTAACTCATTTGAGGTGATTTTGGGTTTCCACCATCCTGAGAATCATGATTTTAGGTAAGTTATACCTATTTCCAATATTTTAACATGATTTTCATAATGGTATTGGTGTTTTCACTAGGGTTTTTAGTTTTTAATGAAATATATATGGTATATAAGTTTAATGATTCTTTAAAATCGGTTCTATCTTATGTTCTAGACCCCTCCTTGGGTTTTTAATATAAATTTCATTAGTTTCAACATTGTTTTAAATATATTTTTTATATGGAAAGGAATTTTAGTTGATCAAATAATTTTCAATGGTTTTAATCATTGAATGTAGAATTGTTTAGATAATGGGGTGCGGTTTTGGAATTGGAAAGGTTTTGATAAATCATGTTTGTTTTATGTAAATGTGTTCTATTTATATGTAATGTCCCGATTGTAATTTTTGAGATATTTTATGAAATTGGAAAAACCATCTTAAGTAAATCCACAAGAAATGGAAATATAAAAAATTTATATTAGTTGGTTTCTTTGTGTTATTTGTTTGGTGGAAATACATTTGCCTTGGTTTTTTGAAATTGGAAAGGGGGTATGCTTAAGGTGCAAGTTCAGAGGTGGGAAGGGGGATGGGATTGTGTGAAATTTATGATAAGTATATATATTCTAAAAAGAAAAAAATCACCTCCATTTTAATTTCATTTTAATACTTGGGTATTTTTGTGGGAGACAAGGTAGATTGGTTACACTAGTTGAGATTATGAACTGGCTAGTGGCCCTGAGTATATACTCCGACTGCCCATGGGAAGTGACCCTTGGTCAAGCCAGTGAGGGTGTCCCCAAGTGTGAGGGAAGTGTTTGTGGATAAAAGGTACTATTAGAGATTTATATTGTGAGATATATTTGATATTTTCCTAGTCTGTATCGACCAACTCCTAAGATCCCATGATTCCTATTTTTTATGAACACCATTTTCATTTATTTCCTATATTATTTATGAAGTGGTATTATTATTTTGTTCTATGCATTAAGACACCTATTTTAGTACTTCTTACTTTTTGTGAGTACTTACCTGAATGGGTTTTCTTTTGTTTTGGGAACTATTTTGGAAGGGTAATGGGATATGGTTTATATTAAATTAAATTTGAGATCAATTATTTTAAAAAAGGAATGGAAACATTACTTTTGTTTATATTATTCTCAAACTTGAAAGAATGAATTTCAATTTAGACGTGAGGAATAGGGTGTTGTTTATTCTTGGAATCCTTACTAAGCTTCCTGGTGCTCGCACCTTCTCTCTAAAGCATTTTTCAGATATGTTTTTTCTCAGTTCTGGCCCTCTCATGGTGCAAGAATGGTTCTTTAGTTGGTGGTGCCTAATGAGGTCACATGGAGGCACATTCTGTTTTATTTTATTTTCCCCTTCTTGTTTTTCATCACTTATGTTTATTTATTTATCTATTTTCATGCGATAAATTTTTCCCAATAATTCAATTATTATTCCCAATACTAGTTTCCGTACTGGGAGGATTGAGAATGCCTCTCAGGCCTTCTCACGAGCTATCTTGGGTCACCGAGTCAGGGGTGATCTAGGATGGTTCATGAAAAATGGTATTGTAGAAGGTTTATCTATAGTCATATGGGGATGTCCAATAATTTTGGATGTCATATTGTTGGGATTCAAGTGGCCAATCATGGGTAGGTGCTTGATCACCATCTATTCAGAAGGAAACATAAATTTCTAGGGTAGTCTCGGATGGTCATGCCTCAAAACCATGTGTAACCCATTCTACTACATTTTACACCCTTTGATGTTCTAACCCAGTTCACAAAAAAACTACTAGAACATGTTACTAGGTAGTTTTTAGTGGATATAATTGGGAATTTTTTAATTTTTTATCTTTTGAGTCGTGGGTTTCTTTCATTTATTCTTATAGATTTCTTGGTATGATTTTTGGGTTTTATCATATATATTTTGAAATGATGTTTGGGTAGAAAAAAAGGTACGTGGGTTATTGTTATTTTATTTCAAAAATGAAATACTTCTATTCATTAAAGATGAAAAGGGATATTTTTAAAATAGAATGTTTTTTGGGAATCATTTTGAGATTTTTGGATGGTTTTATAAAAAGTGAATTGGTAATTGTTTTGGAAATTTGATTGTCTTGGAAAATGATTTGGTCATTTTTGGATTTTTTTTGAAAAATGTGAAATGAATTCTTCTTGTAAATTTTGTAATGTGTTTCTTTAATGATAAAAGGAATTGAACAATTGGTTGGGAATTTCAAATATGGGGTGGTTGTTTGGTTTTTGAAATTGAATTGTTTTTTTAACCATGGTGTCCCAATGAATTATCTCTCTTTCTCTCTCTCTCTCTCTCTCTCACACACACACACATATATATATATAGATGGATGAATGTATGTGGGAGATATACGATTATTGGTATGTGTGGATGGGTGATTGATCCAGAATGAGGACACACACACACAGACACACATATATATATGGTATGATTCATGGAATACCAATGATGAGTGTTTTGTTTTAAAGGATTATTATGGTTTCTAAATATAAATTTCAAAAAGGGGGATTTCAATGTTTTGAAGGGTGAGTGATTAATTATTTGTTGTTTTATTTTTGTGTTTAGAGTGTCCTTTAATGGGGTTTTTGTTTTGACCTATTAAAAATATGGTTCTGAAATAGTAGTTGATTATAGGTTGTTAGTTTTAAATTTAGATGTGGAGTTTGGTTGTGTTATTATTGATCAAGTCTTGAGATTCTTGTTTACATGGTATTCCCCCACAGAGTTTTGTGGTATTTTGAAAAGCCTCTGGGTTTTGTCTTTTCCATGTGACATAGTAAGGTGAACAAGTGTTGCTGCAATCATCTTGTTTGTATTTAGTATGGTGACATGTGGTCCTCAATATCAGTAATTCATCTGGGTGTTTTAAGAGTTGAGCCCTCCTCATTTATTTAGACAACTAGAGACTGGGAAAACTGAAGAATGGGTGAAAATAATTGAGGATACTTTCATTCATCTTGAGCTCCTTGACTCTATTAATCTCAAGTACACAAAATTTATGCTGGAAGGTCCAATTTAGAAGTGGTGGATATCTTATAGCATTCGAAACCACATAAGGAAAGTTCTTGGGAAAATATCAAGGCCTTGTTCATCCGGAAATATTTCTCTAAAGCTGTGAGAGTGACAACCGAGATAGAGTTGTACCATCTTGGGTGTGGAAATTAATCATTATAGGATTATGATAGTATTTTTGTGGAGCTAATGTCGTATATTCTATAATTGGATATATATGGATCCTTAAAGGCTTGATTCTTTGAAAAGGGGATTTAAACATAGCTATTTTACACTATGTCTTCTTTTCCTGACACTTATGAAGAAGCAATGAGGTAGGTGGTTCAGATTGAAGCAGGTATAACCAGCAGGATAATGATGGTGGATGTATCACATATACCTCAGAGAAGTGGTGATAACTCTAATAGAGGGAATGAGAAGAGAGCTATGCCTAGACTTCTCGGAGGTGGTATCAAGTGTCTGCTTTGTTTATTCCCACCAAAGTCACTCGGGAGCGAGAAATGGGTGTTCCATTAGTGTAGGAAGATGGGGCCCAACATGCCATAAAGTCCACAAGCACAAAAGAACTTCCATTCATGTGGATCACAAGGTCATCTATAAGAGGGATCACAGTGAGCTTAGTCACTCATTTCTTTAGGTGGGACAACTTTTTGAACTATCCCTCCCGACCCCGACAAAGTTTGTAGTTCATGAAGCATATCCTTGTGGAAATCATAAATGAACCAATGTAAATTTATTTTTCAATTTCCAAGCTAGGGGTTGGGGTTTTCCATGGCTACGAGTGTGTAATACCCCAAGCATCCAAGGTACATTTCTCTTTGAATAATGCAGTAGCTTGCACTGTACGCAACGTTGAGTTCTAGCACACCACGACCAATAATGCTAGTCGTTATGAATAGTAATACCAAATTTTTTAAATTTTAAAAATTTTATTTTTCAAAATGGACATAATTTTTAGATTCGGAATATCAAAATTATCTTATGGCGAATTTTTCATATTTTTCTGAAAACATTCAATTTTTGATGAATAGTGAAAACATTGCATTATTGTTTAAAACTGAATTATTATTTAAATAATTATTTATTTTATTTAAATTTCCAAATATATTTAAATTGAGAATTTTGATGCATTCCACTATTTTTATAGGTTAATATGACATTTTAGGGTTGATTAAATAAATTTTGTTCGAAGTGATAATGTTTTGATGACTTTCACTAAAACAAAATACCAAATAGTGTCAAAATTGATATAAATGCTGTTTTAAAACCAATACTATATTATTAAATGATATAATATTTTTAAAAATACATGGCTTAGTAAACAGACATATATAAGGTTATAATGTCAATAATGAACAACTTGGGGTTCTCTTAGATTTTTATAGTATGTTTATTATCCATTTATTATTATACTTCAATAATACATGGTAAAAGTTAAACAATTTAATAACGAGTTAAATATAAAAGAGAAGGTCAATACGGTGACCTAAACCTGTCTAAAACTTATTGGTTGAGATATTTTCGACCCATCCCCACCTTATCCTCGAAATAAATCCTTTTTGATCCATTATAAACCGAATTTGATTATATAATAAATTAATATTTCAATATTTTCCTAAAGTGACCCTTACCTCTCTTATAAAAGGGTACATCCCCTTCTCTCAAAATCACACTTACAGAGGCATTTGGATCAGAAAAACCCTACTCAAATATATTCCCAGCTACTCTCAATTCAACCTAGAGGACTTAATTTGATCATAAATCCAACCTAAAGAGCCCGTTTGATCAAATCAAAAGGATGAACCTAAAGTAGAGGTAATAATTACATCACCTATTTCAATGTTATTTTCTTCTTCCAATTCCTATTTCTTTGTTGTTTCCATACTAAAATAATAAATACAATACCTTATAAATACTATTATGTAATTATAAATATGGTGAATCCATATTCATTATTCTATAGATCCTATGAATGACAAAGTCAGTATACGTACCTACTTACGGCTTACCATCTCCACGTCGTGGTGTAGTTTGTTATTCAGCACTTCATTATTTGGATGGGTATAATAATGGGTATAATTGATGTTAATAATAAATAAAACATGTTATTTATTCTGTATATATTATATACCATCCATTTACATGTGATTTTACCATCAATAGAATGTTATTGTTGCTCGTATGTACGTATAGATTACGGTCTTCACGAACGCGATGAGATTCATTCTCCATCATAACCATTCGTGAATAATTTTCATTTTATGATTAAAAATATTGTTTAAGAACTTAATATAATTCTGTATATGAATCAAATTCATCCTATCCAAAACAAACATGACTTATGTAACAAAACATATAAAGGAAAATGAATTAGTTAACACCCAAAACAATGATACTACTGAAATTTTATTAACAAAGAAATATTAGAAGATAATAAATGATATCATATTTATTTATGTGGTTCTTTTATAATTTAATAACATTTATTTAACTATTATATAGGATATTAAATTACCCTCGACCAAGGAAAAGTGCAAGTTAAGGGTCAATTCTACTGTCTCTTTATTATCCAAGGTTGTTTTTACGTGAGTATCTAATGGGTCCTTTTTATCATCCACATCCATGTTTCTTAAAAATGTATTTCAAAACATTTTTACTATTTCATTTATACCCTTGTTTGAATTTTTATAAAATGTATTGAATGGAATCTATATATTGTTTTCCAAATAAGGTACATTATGACCTTTTCGAAAAATAAGGTATGTATGTTTTTTAAATTATTTGGTGGGTGAAGTTATTTTCCGCCGTTATAACTTCTTTCAAGCATTACTTAAAATATTATTAGTATATTTTCAAAATAAATGTTTTCTTTTATATTTATGAGACTTTTAAATTATTTCAAAATAGAAAGAGATATTTTGCGCAAATAGTTTTGATTTCATCAATGTCAAAATCCATTGATGGATTTTACACTTGTTTGAAGTTGATTTATTATGATACAATATTTCGTATTGTATTGAATGTTTTCTGATATGTTTGATTATGGATGTGTTATTTTTATAAAATTCATGGTTCGTGGTTAAAGTATTAACATTTTGTATGGTAGTTTTATTATGAATGTTTATGTCATGTTTCAACCTTTTCTTATGAGGAATGCATTGGACTTAGTAAGTGACGGGTGGATCCCTCTATAGATATTCGATACATTAGTAGGTATAAGGATACAAACTAGTGTCTTGGATCAAGGACTTGAAAAAATATTATTGGTAGTCTTGGAATGAGGCCTTTACTATGTGGTTATGATGTTTGGAATTATGAATTCCATCATTATGAAACTAGCTATTGATATTACATGTGATTACGTGACCAGTAGAATATCCATGTGAATAATTAAATGGAATTATTTTATTAATCTTTTCTATATTATTCTAATGTTTAATTTTAAAAGGCATGTGTTTTTGACTTATATGTTGCCTTTAATGTTTAATCTTATTTCTGAAACGTTCCGCTGTATTGTTATCCTTACTCAGCATCTGAGCTCACCCCTTTATTATGTTTTATTTTTCCTAGGATGTGAAGAATTATATTATGATTGGATTGCAGTGATAGGTTTTAGGATTTGAGTGTGTTCAAAGGAGACACAATGTTTTTTTTAATTTATGATGTAATGTAAAACCTATGTATGTATCTAGAAATTCCAAGGATACTAAACTAATCGATCCTTCGAGACTTGATCACTTGTGATCATGCCAATGTTATGTAATAATTCACCGAATCTGTGTTACTAGGGTCAGGGCGTTAAATTTGGTATAAGTGGAAGTTTAGTAAAAACCTTGTATGCTAGATTTAGAAAAACGTTGATTATAGAACATTACCCTAAGATAGACATTGAGGATTAGTATAGAATAACTTCCTAAAATTTCGGTAATGTAGATATTTTATGTATTTTTCAAGAAATACACCCCTGTCTGGATACAAGTATGTAGAGGTGGATCTAGAATAGATTTACCTAAGAGTGAAACTAAGACAAGGAGTTTAGGGAATGACCCAGGGTATCATGATACACGACAATGGGCCTTGCTGCACTCTTGGTTATGACACTCCAAGGGGGATATGATTATTATATTTCACATTTTATTTACAAACCATTATGAAGGATTTATGAGTAATTAATTCCTGAAATAAAACATTTTTTATGATTATGGATTATATGCATAAGCTGTTTAATTTTTGTTAGGTATTTTTCTAGTTTGGAATTATGTATTGTTATTAATAAACTAATATAGTGTATGCCATTGTTTAGAAATGGTGCATAGTGGAAGGAATAGAAACTATATCAATGCATGTAAACCATGTTGGGATTTCTCTCCTACTCAAGATAATTATAGTGGAGCTAGTGATGCAATCGGTGATAAACAACTTATAACCATACGGTGACAAGTCACTCAGGTTATGAATAATAACCTTACCCGTATGGAGATCCATAATCCAGAACATGGAGGATCAATGTTAGACAACTTAATGAAGCAAAAACCTCCAATATTAAATGGGACTACAAATCCATTTGTATATGAGAAATGGTTAAATTCCTAAGGGAAAATATTTCATGCTTTGGGAGTAGAGAACGGGAAAATGTTGTCATGGCAGTTTATCACCTCCCGGAAGATGCATATCAATGGTGGTCATTAATTCAAAACACAATGGAGGACGAAGAATTATAAAATATGGAATGGAAGTACTTTAAAGATATTTTATTAGAAAAATACTTTCCTCATGACCATAGAGCCACTACTGGAAAACTGCCCTATACCCACGGTTCAAAACCGTGGGTATAGCCCCCAAAACCGTGGGTATAGGATATACCCACGGTTTTGGGAACCGTGGGCTGCAATGGCGTCGGGATAGGGGGGTCACCCTATACCCACGGTTTGGAGAAACCGTGGGCATAAGTTTGACACAGCGTGGCAAGTGTGTGGCCACGCTGTCAAAGGATTTACCCCACGGTTTGAGAACCGTGGGGACTTAATCATCCAAAAAATCCACGGCGGTGGGTTTCGAACCCAGATCCCGCACCCCACCGTGCGTATTTGCCTATCTGTGAGACCAACCGAGCCAATAATTCATTATGATATATATATATATCGTGGTATATATATATTAATAAAGGGTGTTTAATTTTTAAAAAAATCCAGCGGGTTTCGAACCCACGACTCTACTGACAAATCACGAAATAATCGCGTTTCGTACCAACTGAGCCGTTATTGGCAACTGTTATATAATTATATATTTGCCTATTTATATTAATATTATTAACGCGGTGCATATTAAAATTATACGCCCGTGGAGGTTTGAACCGGCGATCTGGGACATACGAACCTAAGTACTTAACCAACCAAGCTGTCAATATAATTTGTTAACTAAAATATATCAGCTTATAAATAATAATTCAAATTGTGGGAATAAGTTTTCCCACCAAATTGTTTCTATTTTCCCGCGTCTATTTTTTTTTGCCGCCATAGGCTATCCCCACGGTTTTAAAAAACCGTGGGTATAGCCCTTCTAATTTTTTTATCCCCACGGTTTTTGAAAAACCGTGGGGATAGGCCTTGAAAAAAATACCTATACCCACGGTTTTACCAAACCGTGGGTATAGGCCTTCGAAAAAAACACTATCCCCACGGTTTTCCAGAACCGTGGGTATAGGTTCCGACACTATACATATACCCACGGTTTTTCCCAAAACCGTGGGTATAGCTCTATTTTCCAGTAGTGAGCGGATATGGAAAGACAATTTCTGAGTCTGATGAAAAAGGAGGATGAAAATGTCGCCAAGAATGAGGCTAACTTTACAAGGATAGCTTGTCATGAAACAAATTATATAGATAACCCAAGGAGTAATATTGATCGATTACTTGATGGATTAAAACGGTTTCTCCATCGGTCATTAGTTTCAAAACCCTTCTCATTATACGAATATATTCTCTCATGTGCTATCAAGACAGAAATCGAATTAATTAAGTTTTATGAATTAAAAAAAAAGCAATATAAGAAGAGATTAGATGAACACTTTTGGAAATGGAAATATGGGGAAGAATGAAAAAGTTGAATTTTCTTCCTACATTAAATTTTGGAAGAAACACCCCATTACTTTCCTGAAGAGAATGTGAGTCTGTTACAAGTGTGGTGGAAAAGGGCACCAAGCTCGTTATTACAAAGGAATGAAAGAGACTGTCAATGTTGAATGATAAAATTGTAGAGAGGTGGGGTATTATGAAAATGAATGTCTTATGAGTTAGGGAAACATACCTTAGAAAATGCCAAGGGAGCAAGGCTGAGTTTATCCGATCACTACTATAGACTTCGAAGCTCTAAATGACATCATGGAAGATAATTTAATGGTTTCCTTAAATTTACCAAAAGATTTATTTGATTATGGATCATCGAACTATTTCATATCTTCATAGTTTTCTAATAAAATTCGGTATTTCCAATTTTATTTAACCTGGGAGTTGTCAGTCAAAACATTTTAGTGAGTATCATTGCAAACAATTATTGTGAATCATTTCCCATTAAGACATATAAACATACTTTATCTGCTTATCTCATCATCATAACAATGATTGAATTTGATATAATCCTCATTGTTGATTGGATTTTGGACCATGATGTGAAAATATATTGTAAGAAGAAGTAGGATACCATTTTTGATGACGATAAGGAGTACCTTCTCTTAGAGAAAAAACGTCACCATCTGATTCTTATCTAGATCCACCCATAGTATCTGTACTAAATTTAATTAATGGGGAGGAAGAGAGTGAAATAACTATGGGTGAGTAAATGAATGTTCAAATAGAGGAAGTACCTATTGTGGAAAAATATTTTGATGTGTTTCTAGAGGACTTACCTAGACATCCTTCAGAATGATAAATTTAGTTTTCCATTGATTTAATTCCTTGTTCAAGGCACATATTGATGACCCCTTATAGAATGGACACTGTGGAATTAGTGGAACTAAAGAAACAACTAGAGTAGTTGAGTAATAAAGAATTTATTTTCCCTAGTGTTTCTTTATGGGGAACCCATGTTCTTTTTGTTAAGGAGAAAGATGGATCTATGAGGTTGTGCATTGAATACAGGGAGATCAAGGATATAACAATAAAGAAAAAGTGTCCCCTAGCTCGCATTGATGATTTATTCAATCAACTTCATGGATCTCAATATTTTTCAAATATTTAACATCGATCTGAATATCATAAGTTGTGTGTGAAGATGAAAGACATTCTGAAGACAGTATTTTGTAACAGGTATAGAAATTATGAGTTTATAGTAATGCCTTTTGGACTGACTAATGCACCCTCTATCTTCATTGACCTAATGAATAGTGTTTTCATGGAATACGTTGGTGACTTGTAGTGGGTTTTATTGATGATATATTGGTTTACTATAAAATATTTGAAGATCAAGAAAATAACTTCTGCACTATTATAAAGGCTCATTGAAGAAATGAATTATTGGGGAATTTTAGCAAGTCTGAATTCTGGATTTAGGAGATTTATTTCCTTTCCCATATTATCTGTAATGTTGGAATCTCTATTGATATTTTTAAGACAAGAGAAATAAAATAATGGCTAGCACCGATGAGTATAACTGAGGTACACAGTTTTACTGGTTTAGCAGGTTATTCTTGGTGTTTCGTCTAGAATATTGCCCGATTGGCTAACCCATTAACCAAGATTACATGTAATGGGGTTAAATTTGTTTGGAAAAAAGAGTGTGAAGAAATTTTTGAATAATTTGTGATAAGATTAGTAAATGCACCTATCTTGCATCTACCATCATGAAATGATAGGATTCTTATGTATAGTGACACTTCAAAGAAAGGGCTTGGTTGTGTTCTTATGCAGAATGATAGAGTAATTTCCTATGCAGTCAGAAACCTAAAAATTCATGATCAAAAAAATCACACGCATGATCTAAAGTTAGCAGCTGTAATATTGTCTTTAAAGATAAAGAGACACTGTCTCTTTGGTGAAAAATGTGAGATTTATACTGATCACAATATTTTGAAGTATATTTTCTCACAAAAAGAACTAAACATGAGGAAAAGGTGATGGATTGAACTACTCAAGGATTATGATTTCACTATACACTACCACCTGAGGAAGTCAAATAAGGTGGAAGATGCTTTGATCAGAAAGGATAATGAAGTTTTGAACATGAAGAGACTTTAATGGGATTCAATTTTCATTGATCTACTAATGATGGATATGGGAATAATCATGGATGGTGAAACTTTGATACTTTTTCAAATGGTTTCTAATCCATCGTTACTAGAAAGGATAAACATTTCTCAGACTAATGATGAGGAGCTTCAAAAGAAAATTAAATCTGTGAATGATAAGAGATTTATCGACTTCATATATGAGGATGGAATTCTTAAATTTGGGAAGAGAATTTGTGTTCCTAATATACCTGATATAAATGGGAATTATTGGATGATGCTCATATCTCCAATTTCTCTACACACCCTGGTATCATTAATATGTATTTAGATTTGAAGGAACTTTTTTGGAGGGACAACATGAAGTGGGAGGTGCTGATTATGTGTTAAGATGTATGGGTTTGCAATAGGTGAATGCTGGAAGACAACATCTTAGAGGAGTCATGCAACCACTTCCCATACTTGAGTGGAAATGGGATGATATTACGATGCAATTTTTTAATGGGGCTACAACAGAATCCTAGAAGGAATGATGCAATATGGGTAATTGTTGATTATCTTACCAAGTCAGTACATTTTCTTTCTATAGGAGAATATTTACCACATGAACGTTTATAAAGACTATATATAAATGAAGTATTCCAGAATTCACGGAGTACCCTTATCAATTGTTTCTGATTGTGATCACCATTTTACATCTAGATTCTGGAAAAGTCTTCAGAAGGATCTGGATACTGATATTCATTTGAGAATTTCCTACCACCCTCAAACTAATGGATAATCAGAACAGTCTATTAAAAATTTATAATACATGTTGAGATCATGTTCACTTGGATTTCAAGGTATATGTGATCAATATTTACCTCTGGTAGAAATTTTCTATAATAATAGCTTCCATTAAAGTATTCAGATGGAACCATATAAAGAATTATATAGAAAGATATGTCACACACCAACTTTTTGGGATGGTGTTGGTGAAGGAAAACTTTTATACCCATATGTTTTTGAGGAAACAATGGAAAAGGTGAACAATATTCAAACCCACATCAAAGTAGCTCAAAGTAGGAAAAAGTGCTAACTCGATAACCAAAGGAAGGATTTGGAATTTCAAGTATGAGTTATTCTTTTCTTGAAGGTATCTATATAGAAGGATGTTATACAATTCGATAAGAAGGGTAAATTAAGTCCCATGTACATCAAACCTTTCGAAATTCTAGAAAAAATTGGAGTTGTAGATTACTGTTTGGAAATGCCTCCATGTCTCTCCAATTTTCATGATGTGTTCAACGTATCACATATTGAAAAAATACATGCCTAACTGAACACTTGTACTCACCTATGATGAAATAGAATTGGAACTCGATCTATCTTATTGTGATGCGATTTTCATGATTCTTGATACTAGAGAACAAGTTTCGAGAAACCATACGACTCATCAGATAAAGGTTTAATAGAGAAACCATAAGATGGAAGAGGCAACATGGGAACTATAGGAACTTATGATGAAGAACCACCCAAATATTTTTATGCAGTAGTATTCTTGAAATTTTTGGGATGAAATTATTTGAAGGAGGTAAGAGTGTATCACACCAAGATTCAAAGTTACGTTTCTCATTGAATAATGCAATAGCTTGTGTTGTATGAAACTTCAAGTTCTATCACACCATGACCAATCAAACAAGCCATTATGAATAGTAATACCCACTTTTTTAAATTTAATAAATTTTATTTTTCAAAATGGACTTCATTTTTGGATTTGTAATATCAAAATTACCATAGGGTGATTTTTTTGTATTTTTTCTGAAAACATTAAATTTTTGATGAATAGTGAAGAACACTGTATTATTGTTTAAAACCAACCTTTTATTTAAATAAAAATAGATACATAACACATATATTAGTTAAATCTAATTCATTAGAGTCCTTTTATAATAAGATTAGATGTATACCATTTTATTTTTGTTTTTAACATCTTTAACCCAGCTTTTAGACATATTTGAAAATTTGCATAAAATGTAATTTTACTGGCTCTATGAATTGAATTTAAAAAATCTAGGAGGAATGGTTGAAGTTAGTATGTAAAATGTGTTTCAATAAGAATAAAATAATTTTTTTTGAATAGTATATTTTGAATTTTATTTACCATAGTTAAAAGAAAATAGTAAAATTAAAAGTAAAAATGATATTATAATTATTGTAACACATGTTCTAATTCTATTGGATAATTTTTTCGACCAAAATAAAACTTATGAATAAAATATGATCCTCTTTGATCAACTTGTATTAGATTAAAACATTTGTTATTTTTTTAATTAAAGAAGAGTTAAAAGTGTTAAATTCAAACTTTATTTACTAAATTTTTTTAATATGGGGTTATATATAAGATAAATTAGACAATAAATATTCATTATAAATCTAAAAATCATTCCTACATAATGTTATTTTATTTATAATTTTTAGACATTAAATAATTAAATTTATCTTGGATACAATGTTGATGGAGTAATTTACTTATTAATGAATGTCTAAAATAATTGATATTATAAATATCCAAATAAATTTAAATTGAGACTTTTGATGAATTAAGTAATTTTCTAGGTTAATATGACATGTTAGGGTTTATTAAAAAAAATTATATGTTATTATGTTTTTATGAATTTCACTAAAACAAAATATCTAATAGTGTCAAAATTGACATAAACGAGTATTTAAAACCAATACAATACTATTAAATGATTTAATATTCCTAAAAAAACGAGGACCTGCCAATGGAAATAGATAAGGTTAGATATGTCAATAATGAACCAGTTGGGGTTATATTGTATTTTTATTGTATGTTTATTAACCATTTATTATAATAATACAAGAATACATGGTAAAAGTAAAACTATTTAACTAAGAGTTAAATCTATACGATAAGGTTAATATGGCAACCTAAACCTATCTATAACCTATTGTTTGACAGGTTTTCGACCCATAACCACCTGATCCTCAAAAAAAATCCTTTTTGAGAAATTATAAATATAATATGATTGTATAATAAATTAATTTTTCAAATTTGTCCTGAAGTGACCATCACCTCTCTTATAAAAGGTTACTTTCCCTTCTCTCCAAATCACACCTCGAAAGAAATTTGGCTCAGCCAAAACCTACTCAAATATCTTCCCAACTACCCTCAATTCATCTTAGAGGCCTTAATTTGATCATAAATTCATCCTAAGAAGTCCTTTTGATCAAATAAAAATGAATCACCCGAATAAGAGGTTATAATATCATCACCACTTTCAAAGTTCATTTCTTCTTCTACTTCCTCTTTCTTTGTTTTTTCATTAAAAAAATTATAACGCCATTAAATTATAAATACTTTGATTTTATTATAAATATTTTACAACCATGTTAATTATAATATCCATTCTACGAATGAAAAAGTCACCATACATGTGTACATACGGCTAACCGTCTCCACGTCGTAGTGTAGTTTGTTATTCAACACTTCATTATTTTCATGGGTATAATAATGAATATAATTGTTGTTAATAATAAATATAACATTTTAATTTTTCTTTATATATGATATACCATCCATTTACATAATATTTCACCATCAATATAAGGATATTGTCGCTCGTGCATATGTACATATTACCATCTCTACGAAAGCGATGAGATTCATTCCCCATCGTAACCATTCAAGGATAATTTTCATTTTATGATTTAAAATAATTTTTAAGAACATAATATAATTCTAGATATGAATCAAATACATCCTATCTATAACAAACATGACTTGCGTGACAAAACATATAATGGAAAATGAATCGGTTAACACCCGAAACAATGATACTATTGAAATATTCTTAACAAAGAAATATTAAATGATTATATATGATATCATATTTAATTATGTGGTTATTTTATAATTTAATTAAAATAATTTAACTATTATACACGAGGTTAATGTACCCTCGACCAAGGAAAAGTACAAGGTAAGGGTTAATTTTAAAATCTCTTTATTATCCATGATGGTTTATATGTGAGTATTTACTGGTACATCTTTATCATCCACAAATGTTTTCTCAAAAATGTCTCTCAAAACATTTTTACTATTTCCTAGAATATGGGTTAACGTCATTTATACACATGTATATTTTTTATAATTTTTTTGAAAGGAATAATTCCATTTTTTTCAAACAAGGTACTTTATGTCCTTTTTGAAAAATTAAGGTAAGAATGATTTTTTAACTTATACGAGGGGTGCAACTATTTTATACCGTTATAACACCTTCGAAGATTCCATTAAAAGATTTTATGAAAATTTTCAAAATAAATGTTCTATTTTATATAATTTCACTTTTAAATGATTTTGAAATAGAAAGTGATATTTCTCTAAAATAGTTTTGATTTCATCTATTTCAACATCCATTGATTGATTTCACGCTTGTTTGATGTTGATTTATTATGATACAATATTCCATATTGTATTGAAGGTTTTTTCATATATTTGACTATGGATGTTTTATTTTTATACCATTCAAAGTCTATGGTTAAAGTATTATCATTTTGTATTAATGTTTTAATATGAATGTTTATGTTATGTTTCAACCTTTTCATATGATAAATTTGTTGGACTTAGTTAGTGACTTTTGGATCCCGCTGTAACTCCTCGATGAATCAGTATGTTAAATGAGACAAACTAGTATATTAGAACATGGACTTGACAAAATCTTATTTATAGCCTTGGCATGAGGCCTTGACGATGTGGTTATGATGTCTGGAATTATGCATTCCATCATTATGAAATTAGATATTGATATTACATGTGATTATTCACCTATTAGAATATCCATGTGAATAAGTAACTAGCATTATTTGATTTATCTTTTCCATATTATTCTAGAGTTTAATTTTAAAATGCGTGTGTTTTTATCTTATTCATTGCCTTTTATGTTTATGCTTATTTATGAATGTTTCTCGTATATTGTTATCCATACTGAGCATCTAATATCACCCCTTTCTAATGCTTTATTTTTCACAGGATGTGAAGAAGTATATTATGATTGACCTACAGGGATAGGGTATGGGATATGAGTGTTTTCAATGCAGACACAATGTTTTTTTTATTTCATAATATAATGTAAAACATATGTACATATCTAGTACATACAAGGATACTAAACTGATCAGTGTATTGAAACATGATCATTTGTGATCATGCCAATGTTATGTAATAATGCATCGACTCTAGCTAACTAGGGTCATGGCATTATATATTGTGTGTGGAATTGTGGTTCCCTCAATCATTTTTGTATACTTTTGGATCTTCGGTATCATCTATTCTTCATATGGATGTCGATATGGATGTTTGAGGTTGTTATTACTGATCTATGTGGATTTTTGTGTTTTTAGTTTTATAGTTGAAGTGAATCTTCATTCTATAGTCTTCCAGTGGTTGAGGTTTTGTTGGGTGGAGTTAATCTTTTCCAGAGGTTTTGTTTAGTATGTTCATTTGTGGGACTTTCTGGAGGTAAAACGTGTCTATGGTGGGGATAATTGTCAATAACAAACCCAACATGGACCTTTTTGATCTATTTTGGTTTCATGGTGTTTTACCAAGTGTTTTTTATAAAATGGTGGTTTTCAGGCTGGTTTTTGGGTGGTACATAGTTGATACACTGTTAGAAGAAACATTGTGTCATCCCTCTTCAGACCCTGAAACTATGTTAGTGGACTCTCTAGACCACATGGTTAGCTCACAACCATCTGTAATGACCTAATAAACTATGAATCTTACTTCTCCTTTGGGATAGAGGACATCATGTGGTGTGCACATAGTTTCGTAGACCGTGCATCCAAACCGTGCGGCCTGCTAGGTCATTTAAAAGTGTAAATTTATGAAATTTCTCTCTTCAGTTTATAACCGAAATCTCCCATATTCTCCTCCCATTTTATCCAAAGCTACAATGGAAGTCTCCTAATTACACTCCCTTGGATTCCTCTCCACCCCCATGGTGGAATTTTGTGTTTTCTTCAAGATTTTAGGTGCATATTCAATGGTAAGCCCTTATCCTTCATTCATCATCCATTTTCTTCTTATTTATCTTCCTAATAGGGTATCTATGACATATGGTTCTTATTTACTGGTTTTAAAATTGGGGCCTTTCATCTTTTTGGGTCCTTTTTATTTCATTTTTCTCCCTTGAGTTCATTTGATGTGATTCTGGTTTTCCCTCATCATACAAAATAGGATTCGATGCAGGTTTTTCCTATGTCCAAGATATTAATTGGATTTCCATAGTTTTATTTGTTTTTTTACATTGGGGTTTTAGTGGTTAATGAAATATATATGCTATGTAAGTGTTTTAATTATTTAAAATGGGTTATCTGTATCTTTTAACATCACTCCTTTAGTTTTTATTATGAATTTCATTGGTTTCAAATAGTTTTTAAATATTGTTTTTGGTTAGAAAGGAAATTCAGTTGATAAAATGAAATTCAATGGGTTTAATCATTAAATGTTCAATTATCATTATGATAGGGTGTGGTTTTGGAATTGGAACACTTTTGGGAAATCATATGTTTTTATGATGTAAAATTTTTCTCCTTAAGTGTAAAGGATCGATTGACATTTTTGAGATATTTTATGAAATTGGAAAACACCACTTTAGGCGTACACCTTTAAATGGATATATATTTTATGCATATTAAATTGGTGTTTTGTGTTATGTGCTTTTTGGAAAGGCTTATGCCTTGGTTTGATTGAAATTTCAAAGGTGATGTGATTAAGGTGGGAGTTTGGAGGTGAGAAGGTGAATGGGTTTTGTGTGAAATGTATGATGTGTACATTTATTCTATCTTGAAAAAACTATCCTCCATTTGATTGAAATGGGAAGACTTAGATAGATAGGTGGGAGAATAGGTACACTATATGCACTAATTGAGATTATGCATTGTAATGTTTCCCAGAGTAGATAGTGTAACTACCCATGGGATGTGCCCTAGTTGAAGCCAGTCAGGGTTTCAAAAAATGTGAGGTAATTGATTTTTGATTACCTAGACCTATAGAGATTTTTTGTGTGATATGTTTTTGAGCATGTCCTAGGACCCCTATAAATGAACCTGAGATCCCATCATGTTGGTTTTTCATGCACACCATTTTTTTTCATAGTTTTTTATGAAGTGAGTTATTATTTTTTTCTTTGAATTGAGACACATATTTTTATACTTGTTACTTTTTGTGAGTGATTCAATAAATTGTATTACTTATGTTTTAGAAAATATTTTTTAAGGGTGATGTAAATTGGATTACCTTTAAAGAAACGAGTTCTTGATACTTGATTTATAAAAAGGAATGGAAAACCATATTTTTATTTATCTTAATTTCAAATATGAAAGAATGGATATCTTTATAATGGTAAAGAATAGGGAATTGGTTATTCTTATCATCCTTACTGATCATCTCGGTGCTTACACATACTTTCCTTATAATTTTCAGTTTATGTTTTTCTTAGTTCTCAAACACACCTGGAGTGAGCATGTTTCTTCAGTTGGAGGTGACCCACAAGGTCACATGGAGGTGTGTTCTATTTTATTTTATTTTCCACAGCTAATTGTCCATCAGTTGTGTTGGTCTATTTATATTTTCTCATGGTTAAATCATTCCATGTTAGTCAATTTTGATAACCAAAACTCATTTCCATCTCAGGAGGATCAAGAATATCTTTGAGCCCTATCGCGGTCCAACTTGGGTGATTGGATTTGGGTTTACCTAGGCTAGTTCGAGACAAAACATGTTCCTCCAATGGCCTGAAGGCCTTCATTTTTTATTGATTTTTGATAATTCACCTTTCAAGGGGTGAGGTGGAACCCTTTCAATGCCTTTATGCATAAGTATTACATGGACCATAGGCCTTAGAGTAATTCAATGCCCATAGGCTTCAAACATTACATACAACACAGACTAAATACTTGGAAGTGCTTCTCCCTAACATCTTCATCATGAAATTAGCTCTCCAACTTCGCATGGCTGTTCGGCTAGGCTTTCCCATTTATGCACAGGCTTTCCCGATGGCAGGTTCCATATCCTCTCATTCTTTCAATTTGTTCAGCTTCTGCTATGGTGAAAGCTCCTTGCTCGTCCTCCTTTGGAGTTTGTTCCTTGTAGGTTGTCTGGTTTTCAACTGCACTTAATGTGTCCCGAAGGTCTTGAGGTGACCCGAAGGCCTTGAGGTGGTCCTAAGGCCTTACTGGCCCAAAGGCCTGGGTGGCCGGAAGGCCTTCATGGACCCGGGGACCAAATCGGTGGCCCAAAGCCCCAAACGGGGGGAATATTCCAGGCTACTACAGTGCCAAAAAATTCCTGCTACAGTAACCAATATAGTTCCTGCTACAATTCTGCACAAGGCTGTTAGAGTTCCTGCTACATTTCCTACTACAGTTCCTGCTACAGTCCCCTGCTACAGTACCAGAAATTAGCCTCTTCATGGATTCGATACAAAACATGTTATGCAATGAAAATGAAACAAAATGTTTTTATAAACAAAAAAATGTAAAAAATGTTTAATAATTTAATATTTTCTAAATTATAGCTTCAATTGGCCATTTATGACTTTAGACTACTTGTAAATGTTAAATACTCATATAGGGATAATTTCAATGTGCAGAAAGATGTTCTCAATGGCATCTTTTTCTCTTATTTCCCTCTTTTAACTAAAAAAACATGTTATGAAGGTGTAATTGAATTATAAATCACTTCTTCTACTTCACCCCCTATAAATCAATTCCATGGATTGGATTAAATTGTTTGGGAGAGTTAAAAACCACTGATATGAGAACTTGTTTACATTCTTGGTATTAGCCCAAAGAAATGCATAATATTTACATTGATGATCAAGGATATTATATAGAGGAGGAGAACACTACTCAAGGTAATTATTATGTATATATAAGTATATTGATAATTTAATAAATATTTTAATATACAACATTTACTAAGAATTAAATATTCTGTATAATACAATATATATAGAAGTATGTATATCATTTGCATTTCATGTACTAATACGGTAATAAAATCACCTATATTTATATATATATATTTTCCATAAAATAAAACTAAAGACACTGTGAATTTTATTATATATATATATGTATATATATCTTAAATAAATAAACCAAATATTAGAATAGTTCATGTACTGATGGAAGGGTATCTCGGTGAGAAGCCATCAGTCCCTAGTTCGACTCTCGCCCCAATTGGTTATCGGTGCATGATCCATTCCTTTTCATTTTTTTTATTTCATGTCATTTATTTATTTGAAAATAATTTACAATATTTATAAAAATATAATTATAAAAAAGTAACATATAATGTGAAGGAATGGGGTTCCATTCGGTCAAGCATTCCTTGGAATCAAACCGGTCATAGGTTTGAATGCCACCCAAATAATGAGTGTCGCATTCATTCACCGTCTTTCCATTCGTCTTTACATGGAGTTTAGAGTTTTTGTTAGTTATTATTATTTTTCATGAAAAATGTTCCCTATTTTAATAAATATTCATTATTATATTAAAATTAGATTTGAACATAGGGTGGAGGTAGGGTGATGGGAAGAGTCATAACCCAGTGTTCAAGAGACCCATGTTCAGGTCCTTCAAATCTCCCCAAAATCTTTTTTACATTAAAAATAAGTCATTTATTGGGTTTAATCATATACATTGTGTTTCATGATTGATCGAATCTTCATATATATTAAAATATCTTAAAATTTAATACGGCACCCATGATTGGGTTGGATTGGTTGGCAGGGTCACAATCTAGGGTCTAAATGTCTCAGGTATGAGTCATTTCATTTAACTCAATTCAATATTTTTTTCTAAAAAACTACATTTCATGTATACTCTATGATTTCATGTAGTGTGAATTTATTTTTTAAATTCCAACACACAAAAAATAATAAAATTCCACTATAAAAAACATCACCCTAGAGACTGTGGGTGACCCGTGGGATTGACTGGTCGCCGGTTCAAACCACATCCCAAACACGTGGGTGAATCTTTTTATACATTAATTTTATTTTTTAGAGGTCATGTATTTATTTTGAAACCCTATTACAAATATTTAATAATAAATAATTTTTTTGAAAAATAAACATAAAAAATAAAAAAAAATATAACAAAAAAATTTTAAAATCAAAATAGAAATAATTAAAAATAAATAATATATTTTTTGTATTTATACAGTACACACCGTGTAGTCATATTCATTTCTTATACTTAACCATTATTCTCTCCATTCTCTAGTCACTACTACACATATGGCCTTGTATAGCAATCAAAATGAATTTTAACAGGGCTAAAAAAGAATTGTTAAACACAATGATGATAGGTGGAGGGGTACCCTTTATCAGTTCTACAAAACACTTATAAAGGGGCCTTTTATCCATGATAAAAAATTGATGGTATTGGAACCCCTTTATCATCACTTTAAACTGTGCTGATAATGTCTTGGAGGGATGCAGTGTGCTTTTGATATAACAACACACCTAGTAAACACCTGCAAAAACCTTCAATTTCAAACAATGCCATATACATTTAATGTGACACCAGAAATAAAAAAATTTCCACTCATGGTAAATAAAAGAACATTTTTATATAAATTTCAAACAAAGTTTTATATAATTACATATCCAATTATCCAACAAACATTTTAAAAAATAAGTTTTCATATATTGATGCTCGTGATCCCCCTAAAAAATTTCCACCCATGGTATCAGTTTCTGAAAAAATCATTTCAACTGGAGAAGACTATTCCACATATATAGTAAAATTCATTTTATGTTAATAATACTGTAATGAAATAAATTAAACATTAATATGAAAGAATACCGTAATAAAATGTCAATATTTAATAAAAAAAGACATATTTGGAGTCATACCAATCACACAATGCGTCATATTATGGTGGGTTGATTTCTATATGTCACAAATGACTCATTGATAGTTTTCCTAAAATATCAAAACAATCTGAATGAATTTGATCTGTTTTAAATATATAACTTGTTTTTTTACATAAATTGATGTTAATTTTAAATAAAAAGAGACACTTTGAGTTATAACATCCACAAATTGCGTAGTATTGAGCTGAATCTAATTCTTACACATAAAAAATGACTTATATATTGTTTTAATAATGTATCAAAACACTCCGAACATGTTTGCTCAGATTTCCGTATGCTAATTGTGTTTTTTTACAAAAATGTCATTTCAAATTGGAAAGAAGAATTATGAATCATAAGAGTCTCATCATGCATTGGTTTTATGTGAGACTAATTCATACTTTTCAAAATTTAATTATGAATTTCTATCCAAAATTATGAAGCCAATATGGGAATGTTTTCTTTTTTAGTGAGTTACACATTATTGAACTAAAAGGATAATTTTAAACTGATAATGAACACTTTTAGTAAGACTGGTCACATCGTGCAATGGATTAAGGTTTGGTTGATTAATACAAGTAAAAAATATATCATGGATCATTTTATATATGTATTAAAGAAATATGAATTCATTTTCTCGGTTTTCAATATATCACTCATTGTTTTTATTTAAATTAATGGGAAATTTAAATAATAGTATACACTTTGAGTTATACCGGTAACACCATGCATCCCTCTGATGTAGGTTTGATTATTATAAATTAAAAATGAATCATGAATCATTTTACAAAAATATCAAAACAATCAAATTTTTTTTTCTCATTCTTCAGTATGTCACTTTTTTTTACAAAAATTAATGTCAATTTTAAATAAAAGGCGACACTTTGTGTTTTACCAGCCACACTATCTGTCATTTTTAGAAGAAACTAATTTATTTACATAAAAAATGAAATATAGATCATTTCCCTAACATATAAAAACAATCTGAATGTGTTTTCTCAGTTTTCAGTATGCTAGCTGTGTTTTTTTCTAAAATGTCATTCCAAACAGGAAACACACATTATGAGTCATACCGGTCTCATCATTATTCATCATGATGTGAGACTGCATTATACACATCAAAAAAGTCTTATTAATTGCTTCACTAAATTATCAATACAATCAAAGCTAGTTCTCTTGGTTTTCAGTGATTGACACATTTTGAACTAAAATGTCAATTTTAAACTAATAATAGACACTTTTAGTCATGCCTATCACATTGTTTGTTGAATTAAGTTTTGGTTGATTAATACATGCCCAAAATGACTCATGGATCACTGTAATTAGGTATCAAAACAATTTGAATATGTTTTCTCAGTTTTTAGTATGTCAATTTTTGTTTTAACTTAAATTAATGTCAATTTTAAATAAAAATAGACACTTTCAATTATACCGGCCACACCATGTGTCTTATTGAGGTGAATATGTTACTTACACGTCAAAAATGACTTATATATTTTTTTTCCTATATTATCAAAACAATCCAAATTTTATTTCTCAGTTTTCAATATGCTAGTTTTTTTTACAACGATGCCATTAAAAACTCAAAACACTCTTTATGAGTCATACAGGTCACATTGTGTATCGGTTTGATTTTAGGCTATTTCATCCATGGAATGATCTTATCCATGATCGGTACTTATTTCATCAGTGTAGAAATCTGCGATGTCTTAGAAAAAAGGTTTTCAATGAAAGTTTCACCCTAATTGACTATGTACATTTTTCATATATGATACACCATTGAGTTAATTTAATGTAATATCCTGAAAAATTTCTATAACAAAGAAATTCATTTATCATCCCATGCAACATGCATCGCTTCAACCACATGTGTAGCTCCACTATTTTGTAGGGTACTATATTCATTATGTTCACTTTTATATAACATATAACCATTAATTATGTTACCATTGTTAGATAATACATACACACTAGGTCATCAGACTATCCATCAAAGTTGTTTTGAAATTGAATCTAAATTTTCATTTTAATCCTTAGAAATATAGTCCCGAAACAATCCAATAAACTCTTGATTATGTGTATTTGATATCCATATTTTAGACCTTGATGAGTTTAAATGATTAATAATTTCATTGTGGGTTTCAACATACAGGGAAACGAAAAAACCTTTATGTAAAAAATAAAGGTGGGCCTGATCCCGATCCATAATATTGATAATGACAACAACTCTTGCAGAAATTCCTTCACCCAAAAGCCGCCCAGTGTGATGAAATTTTGGTAGACCAATGATTTCCTCAACGGACAAGTATTCAGTAAATAATTTATTGGCTTCCCCAACAATATATCTTTCCTTAATAAAACCCTTAGGTTGAATTCTATTTTTGACATAACCTTTCAAAATATTCATATACTATTCAATGGGGTACATCCATCTATAGTGTACATGACCACATAGTCAAATATCTCTCACCAAGTGAACCATCAAATGAACCATTAAATCAATGAATGTGGGTGCGAAGAACATTTCCAATACACATAATATGATAGAAATTACTCTTTCAATAGTTTGAAATTTTACTGGGTATATAACAATTTTCTATATACATTTGAAGAATAAATAGACCTTGGTTAATGATTATTGGACATTCATAGGCACAATTAAATGTAAATCAATAAAAATTATATCTTTCATAAAAAAATGGTAGTTGTGTGATTTCAATCCTTTTATCTTTAAGTTGGTCATTGAAATGATGTTCTTGATATTCCATGAATACCCCTATAGAACCTTTTCATTGTTCATGATGTTACAAAAAAAATATCAGTTCATCCTAGAAAGAGTGTAAGCATCTTCAGGAAGAAAATTGAATCAGTCAACCTTCACTGGTTCCCGCTTTTCTCGTATTCCCATGTCAACCAATTCCAACATAGCCTTAATTCCATCCTTTATTTTTATAGCTGAATTTAGAAACATTCTAATGACACAATCACAATTGTTTTTTTCAAAATACATAACATCGATAAAATTCATCATGTTTAAACAATTCCATTATTGTAATTCAAAAAAAACCTGATCTCTTTTCCCAAATGGGGTTTTTTGTGTTTTTTGAGAATGGTTTACCAAATAGAAGTGTCCACATCTTTTACTTTATCAAATAGTTGATCACCTATTAGTGGAGATGTTGTTGTACGTTTTTTAAACATCCATTGAATGCTGTCATCCATGATCGGTTCTTATTCCGTCGGGGTATAAATCTGTGATGTCTTAGAAAAAAGGTTTTCAATGAATGTTTCAACCTAATTTACTGTGTACATTTTTCATATAAGGGACACCCTTGAGTTCCTTTAATGTAATATCCTGAAAAATATATATAATAAAGAAAGTCATTTATCATCCCATACAACATGGCTCATTACGTGAAATATGCATTCCTATAATCAGCATACAATGTAACACCCGAATCCTATAATAATTTCAAATTCTTGATCAATGGTACCAAATAAACATCAATATCATTACCTGGTTGTCTTGGTCTAGATATAATAATAATGAACATGATGTATTTTCATTTCAGGCATAACCATGGTGGAAAGTTATAATTTAATATCAAAACCAGCCATGTACTGGTAGTGATTCTTTGAAAACTTAAAGGATTACTTCCTTTATAAATAATGCAAGATGAAGGTTTCTCATCTTATTTCCAAAATCAGGATACTCATGATCAAATATCTTTCATTGATTAGAGTCTGATGGGTGGAATAGTTTCCCATATTTAATTCTTATATCTACATGCCAAGTCAATTTCCCAGCAGTCATATCACTTCCATATAGGTGCATAAACCTTGGAATTATTGGAATGTACCATACAACTTTCTTAGGATCATATTTATCTTTTTTGTACCAAGAAGCACCAAACTTTGGGAATTTTTTGGTCATTGTTAAATAATAAACAGTCATTTGAGCTGGCATGTATTCTTTCAAAGATCATACCCAACGAGCATAGCATTTTTTTGGCGTCGTATGTTTTGAATAAGAGATCATTAGCTACTCTTATAATTTCATTAAAAAGATAAATTAATTCCATAAAATTGGTGTCACTCCATCTGTTAATTACTTTCAAATTATACAGCTTCAGTTTGGCTAACAATGTTCTATATTTAGTGTAACTAGTATAAAATAGAATCTTTAAAATATTTTTTAACTTCTTAAAAAAATTTGGGAAGTCAAAAAGTTCATCATCAAATGTCCTTTTCATTTCCTCAATATGATCATCATTATAATTCACATATGTAATAACATCCTTCATACTGTCTTCTTCATTTCCCACAATTGTAATCACATTATATGATCCCTAGAACACAGTGTTATCCCAGCCACTAGTTATATTATATTTTCCCCCATGTTTCTTCCAAAATATAAAAATTTGATCTATTCCATGGAAGCTCATATATTCTTATAACTCCTCTAGACTACTGTTTCTTGAATAACAACAGCATAACCATAGAAAGGGGATTTGAGAATGGTCATATCGATGATCTTTTGCAAACTTGATAAACTCTTTCACTATGTCATCATACTATTTTGTCTGACCATTGGCATATATACATTATTTATTCATATCTAACCTATTTGATTTGGTAATATTAATATGTAACAAAATAAATACACAAAAGGTTCCTTTCAGATAAGGGGATCTCAACATCTGAATAATAGTTATTATTTCATTATTTTTTAGACTCATCCCCTTAGAATCTAACACCGAACATTAAATAAGATGCTATTGTAGAGGAATCCCCTAATTTAAACAATGTAAGTTATGTTGTATGAAATTTAGTTTTAAGATTTGAAATGGGGTTAAAATTTATTTCTCATTTTTTGGGTGTGATGTCATGCATGATATCATATGGGTGGGAAAGAGTTAGTGGCATGCCCATTTCATTCTGAAATTCTCAATCTAATTTATTTTTATATATAATGTAATGGTTTTTCTAATTCTATAAAAATATAAACAAAAAATATTATTGAAAAACTACATTTCATAATTCCTTTAAAAAGTACAAATAAAACCACACGAGAAATACCATTAAAAAACAACCCAGTTACTCAAATTCCTATTTAAAATAACACACCCTTTTTTATAATAACCAAATTATTTTAAATCAATCTTTCAAAAATACATTAACACTTCGAAAAAAATAAAAATTATTAAAAATGAAATCCAAACTATTCATTTTTAATTTTTTCCAAAAAATCAAAAAATATTTGCTAATTTTTCATAATTAAATCAACCATATATCATGCATTTCAAATTAAATAAATAAATAATTATAAGTAAATATTCACACCTGATTTAAAAAATTAATGAATTTTTTCAAATCCCCTTTTTATTTCAAAACCAAAAATTTCATGTAAAAATGGATATATAAGAAAACCATAATTTAAAACATTTTAAAACCATTTAAAATCATTTTAATTACCTCTAAAATTTGTTTTTACAATCAACTCACTCAATAAAATTTTATTTTCCATTTAAAAAAATTCTTTTACAAACACGAAACAAGTTTTTAATTACTAAAATATGATATTATAGTAAAAATTACATGAATTTGTATATAATTCACTATTAAAGTATAAAAAATTGGGGAAAATAATTTAAAAGTTAAATATAAATTTAGCCTGAAGAAATATAATCAATTAAATTATTTATATGATGAAACTAAAAGGATATGAGGAATATCCAAATGGGGATGTTTTATGAATATTTGATTAATTACATTATGGATTGAAGTAGGTTCCTCGGTAAAAGAATTAGAAGATTTTGGTTTCATGGAAAAATAAGGATTCACTTAACGATATGTAGTCGACTAATTATAAATTAAGGCATGGAATGGATGGTGTTATATCATACTTCTTCTATAATTCTATGAACTATTAGTTTCTGTATTGGGATTTATAAGAATTATGGTTTAAAAAGATGATTTTTCTAGATGGTTCAAGATGAAAGATCCAAGAATTTCTATGAAAATTTTTGGAATGTGAATTGCGAGAGATTGGAAGGCTAGAACTTTTGTGATATCTTAGAAGGAATACATCCAAAAAATAATCAATAGATTTTGAGATACCTAGAAGAGCACAATTTTATTAGTGTTATCCTATGGAGGGTTGTGGGATGTATTAGCTGTAAGTGGTAGTTAATTTCTTGAATATGGAAATTAAATATGAGGAAGAAATTAATGTAGGAATGGAGTTTATTTTGTTAAGGTGATTAATTAAAGAGATTAACATATTTTAGGAGGAGTGGGTACTCTATTATGATATCCAGAGTGTGATTTTCCAAAAAAAACCCGGGTGTTTCATTCAAGGATAAAACACATTGGCCTCATAAAAAATTTCATCAAATAAGTATTAGATGACACATTGTTAGAGTAGTGAAAACATATGAGAAATAAAATACTTCTGATACATTCATATTGTTTCATATCCATGAAAACCTAAAGAGATGTTATTCCTCTATGGGACTAGTATGAATACATTAGATATAGATCATCACATACTACGTAATGGAGGACCGATGGTCATAATTTTCAATTCTAAATTGGTTTCCTTGAATTTATTTAAAATATTCATAAATATGAGATTATTATGAAATGATTCATGTTTTAATTTTTTTCAGTTCATCCACGAGTTTATGTCACTAGATCGAAGGGAAGTGTTGATGAAATGGATAGAAGCAGTATAAAAACAAAAATAGTAAGTAGATTGAACAAAAGGGTGTGTTTTTATGGTTATTTTCTGAAAGTGGTAGATAGAAAATTCTACAGAAGGGGAACCCAATACATATAATGGACTCTTAGGCTTCATATGCACTAATGTATTGTCACACTAGATCCTCATACTTTGAAATCATGTAATCAAAGGGTGGTAGAAATACATAATGCTGTAATAAAAAGAGAATGTGTTAAGAATGAAATGTTGTTATTTATAGTAATCCAAATCAGAAGGGACATGAGTATATAGAAACTATTTAATGGTGTCTTGGGTCAATTCACTTGATACATCTGAATTAAATGATACCTCAGGTCTAGAACATAATTCTACAACCACTGTGAATGAACATTTTTTGAACTTAATAGAACTATGTCCATCTAATGAAGTCTCATGGACAATACACGATACAAACCCCAACATATATAATGAGAAATTCGATCCCTATCCTTGATTCCACAACGACATACTAAAAATACTACATTACAATCCTATACAATCTCATCATTTAATTAACCTTCTTCCAACCATCCGACACAATCTCAATAATCAACATAGGGTGATTTCTCCTCATGATGTTTCCCAGATGTTAAGCTCA
The DNA here is from genome assembly GCA_963277665.1 of Viscum album. NCBI lineage: Eukaryota > Viridiplantae > Streptophyta > Magnoliopsida > Santalales > Viscaceae > Viscum > Viscum album. The sequence goes on from OY728162.1 coordinate 819,296,258, forward strand.
GATCAAAATGTTGAACCCAAATTATTGTATTTTTATATAACCAAATAATATCTGTATGCACAAATAATTTATAAAGTATGGAACATACCGTCCGATGGTAGGGATGTTGGGTGTAGAGGTGGTGGGGGTGGGGGAAGTGGCAGCATCGACCACGAGGGAGGGGTAACAGGGATGGCAGAGGCAGAGGAGGGAGCATGAGAGGCAGGGGTAGAGTAGAAGGGGGAAATAGAGGTAGTGATTGTGATGACATATGATGATGTGGTGGAAGAGGTGGGGGTAGAGGTGGTGGTGGGGATAAAAGAGGAGGGTGTAGCAGAGGTAGATGCAGAGTTGGAGGCGAGGAGGTAGAGGTGGAGGAAACAGAGGCAGCAGAGGCTGCGGCCGAGGTAGAGGTAGAGGAGGCGGAGGTGGTGGTGGAGGCAGTGGAGTTAGAGGCAGCAATGATGGTGGAAAAGGTAGAGCTTGACATATGCCAAAGTTTGAGGGTAGAGCGGTAAGTGGATCTGTTAGGCTTCCATTTATAAAAATGTGAAAATATTTTATCAACACTTTTTGGAATTCACTAATAAAGGTCATTTTTATTAGTAGTAAATTACAAAGCACAGATAAAATTATCTTTTATCCACCCTGTTTTTGTACTGATAAAGGTACCCCTTTATCAGCACAAAAAAAGTGCGAATAAAAAATTTGTTTATCATCTCTAAAAATATAGCACTGATATATCAAATTTGTATGGGTGCTTTTTTAGAACTTATAAATGAGTATCATTATTAGTGCTAAAAAGAACTCATAATTACCTAATTCTAATAAATCATTTATAATATATATGTATATATATATATATATTCATTTCTGAACTATTTAAATAAATATTTATATATATATTTATGACTAAATATATATAGATATTTATTTATATTTAAAATTATAAATATAATGAATATTTTTATTATAATATTATAATTATTTTCATATATATATATATATGGGGTTTACTTGAGTGGTAAAGGCTCCCCGTAATCCCACATCAGACCTAGGTCCAAATCCATGTTGGAGTGAATTTTTTCTAGGATGAGATGACACCGGCATGATGCAGGCATGTGGTAATGTTGGCTGGCAGTGACATTGGCATCACATAGAAAGATGATAACATATGCATGATGTAGGCATGATGATGCATTGGGGATTTTTGGCTAGTTTTTGGGCCTTTGGGATATGTAATGGGATTCATGCCCTTTGGGCCTTTGGGTGGGATATCCCTTATGGGGGGGGGGGGGCATGACCTGTCTTTCTGACATGTGTGTGTGGCATGTGAGTTTTTAATGATTTTCACCCCCTAACACAAAATATATATTATTTATATTTATAATTATAAAATATTATACATATGTATAAATAAATTTCTATAATTATATTGATTCACAAAATTATAATTATTATAAATATATTTACTATAATTTTATAATTATTTAAATAGAAATATATATTTATTTAAATAATTATGAAATTATATAAAAATTATATAATTAATATATTTATTTTACTGTCATATGTATTTAAATATATATATTTATGACTATAAATAAATATTTATTTATTTATAATTGTAATTATAAATTTAATATATATATTTATTATAATTTTATAATTTTTTACATATATATTATTCATAATTATAATTAAAAATATTTTTATATATGTATAATATTTTTTAATATTTTTATAATAATATTTCTATAATTATATATATTTATAAAATTATAATTATTATAGATATATTTATTATAATTTTTTAATTATTTAAATATAGATAAATTTATAATTATATTTATAAATAAATATAATTTTAAATATTTGTATATAATTATAAATATATTTATATGTATACATATGTATATTAATATATTAATATATATTTATAAAATTCTAAAAAATTTATTTATTTTAATTTTCTTAAAAGTGTTTAAATTTAACTATAAATATAATAAATATATTTATCATTTAAAAAATTACAGTAAATATATAGTTTTAATGAATATATATATATTCATTAATGACATATAATTAATTGAATATATTTATTTATTTATAATTATAATTACAAATAAATATATTTAAAAGGTATTAATATATAATTATAGATATAATAAATATTTTTATCATTTAAAAAATTAGTGTAGTTTTATAATTATTTAAATAAACATATATATATTAATGTATATATAAGTTCAGTTATAAATAAATTTTAAAATGTTATTGTATATAACTAAATATTTATAATTATAAATATAATAAATTTATTAATTATGTAAACATATTTATCATGATTTTAATTACTTACCAGAACATAATAATTTCATTGGAACATGAATGAATCATATATATATATTATAGATCATAAAAAATGAGTCATCATATATATATGAACATCATGAATAGTAATAAGGGTGTAATGTATAAATGAAAATTCATGATGAATACATAACAATTGAACTTCAATTATATTCATTCATCAACTGAACAAATTCATTGGAAACATATATTTATTTGAGTATGTATATATTGATAATTATAATTATAAATCTACATATTTAAAATGTATTTATACATATTATAAATATATATATTTAAATAGTATTTATATATAATTATAAATCTATATATTTTAAAAGATTCTACATATAATTATGAAAAAATATATTTTAAATGTATTTATATGTAATTATAAAAATATGATTATAAATATATAAATATATGAATATAATAAATATATTTACTATTTTATGAAATTTAACTTAGATATATTTGATTTATTAATAAAAATTATTATTTATAAACATGCAATTTTCTATTTAATGTATAAAAATGAACAATATTTTTGAATATAAATATCATAATTTTATATAAATTAATAATATTTTTTATTAAAAACATTTACCAATGCTAATAATAGTGCTGATAAATCTACCCTTTTGAGCACTAAAAAAGAGCTCATAAAGGGTGCACCATTATCATCGATTTTTATGCTCTAATAAATGGTTGATTTATCAGTGCTGATAAAGACCCCCTTTTATGAGTGCTTTTTTCTTAGTGCTGATAAAACCCAACGCATCCCTTGCCCGAACCTCTGATAGTGTGTGTTCCAATCCCTTTCCCATACCATGTCGTGGAAGGCTTGTACAACTAGAGTTCAAATCCATTGATTCCATTTGATTTCTTCACTTCTAATCAATTACATTAGGTCCCTTAATCCAGGTAATACCTCCTTCAAGCAATTTTTTTATCAATGTTACCACTTTTTATAGTTTTTGGATTTTTTGGTTCATTTTAGCCAAAATACAGTTTTACACTGGGAGACATTGAAGAACGCAGATTGTGTCTTCTTATATAAGGGCAGACGTACCACCTTCCTTACATGGACCATACACACACAACACACAACTGTAGTCCCACATACCCATACATGCTATATCATCTAGTTAAAATACCATTTATACTGCGCTAACAAAAACAAGATGATTCATGTTCAAGAGTACATAGAAGAGATCCACACCACACATGCACATCGTAAACACTTTAACTATATACCATATAGTTTTCAAAAATGATTTTCATCATTTTTTTCATTTTGCCTTTTATTTTCATTTTTATTGGATTATAATAGAGCAAGACCATAATTCTATTGGCGATAAGTCCCTCTTAGAATTTCTATTAGATTGGAATTAGACACCAAACAAAGTGTATGTTGGGGATAAGGAGGACTAGCCATCGACAGATTTGTTGATTTTCCAACCATCTACACTTGTGATGATTCCTTCAATGAAAGGATCATTAGACCTATCTTCACCATCGATAACATTTACATCACCACATCCAACATCTCCAATATTTTTTTTCAGTATTTGATATATCGTCATCGACATTTGGAATGTGACTAAGACAGTATCATACAGTGCCAGCTTGATAGCCTCACCCTTTCCTCATATTTAATTCTAGGTGATCGAATAGTGATTGTATAAAATGAATTTCACAACCCCAAATTTATATGACTTGTTGATATAGGGATATAACCATTAAATGGAATAGAATTCTAGAAAATATAGATGAGTTCTTACCGCACACTCAACTACATGGAATTATTTATGTTAGAACTCCTACATTAAATATTTATTTTTAGAGTTCATAACCACTTTCGATTATGATGGGAAATCATATAAAAAAGATTCATGAGAAAAAATTCATATGATCTAGTTATTCTTTAATGGTTGATAGTTTTTATTTATCATTACAGAGTTTGGCAAAGGGTGAGACTTATATCCCCATCCCACCACCTCACCACAAGTTGTCACACACTCCCATCCCAATCAATCAAATTATATCTCACTGTGGTGGGGGATTGATAGACCTGATGTCTAGTATACTCCTACCACATAGAAGGGAATTATTATCTACTTCCATACCTTCGAAATTATCCACCACAACTTTAAAATTATCCTCTTTCCCTGAAATTGTTGAAAAATAGTCATGAAAACTAGGGATATAAAGATTCTCACACGAGTCAACTGAAATGACTACCTAGACCTTCCTTTATTTTCTACATCATAATTTCATACTATGTTTACTGACCATCATGTTAACAAGATTGGAATATTTTTTTAGTACCCATTTTGGAACACCACTTATGAGTATTAAACACTTCTACACCAAAAGATCTCCAAGTATCCCCTTAATAGATGAATTTCCTCATGCACATGTACATGTGGATGGTCCATACATATGGAAATACTTATATACTCAGGATATATTCACCAGAGACTATGGTGTATGATATCCTTGAGTCACCATGGGGTGCTATTGATCAATCACATCCACCTATTAATCTAGTTACATAACCTTCTCACCTTTATTTTTGAGGTTTCATACACTTCAACCCATCCCTTTTCCACCACTGATCCATCCATAACCCCAAAACCACAAAACCGAAGATAAACATGACCAATACAACAATAAAATATCATATGGTTACATTGGATCACCATCTAGGTCACATGCAGGGACACAAGGAATCTCCTAGAGTCATCTTTCATTCCAGTTCAGGCATCTTTAGACCCGAAAGGGAATTCTTATCTAGTATTTTGGCCTTACATTTCCACCCTATATAGTTCAGTTATAGTCATTCGTATAGTATAATACTTACATAACTATATATTTATATTTCATTTTTAATATGAAGATTTGGTAACTAACGTGGACTGAAATAATTGTACCAAAACAACCACCCAATAGTTTCCTCTCGTGGAACCGACAATAGATTCTTCTACTCTTATTCTGAGAGAACATTCCCCACCACCACCTGTAGACCAGTGACTTATTTTAGATTTTTTTATTGCATCATATACAACTTTTATGTATTTATTTCATTCTTGGAATACCGTAATATTTGTTTTTTATTTCTTCAAAAGTTACTAATTGGGATTCTGCCTCACACCTGTCGGTTTTTATTGTCTATAATACAATACAGTTTTTTATTTAAATTTTCCATTTTTTCCTAAATTTCATTCGATTATTACTTCCCTAGTGCTGTTTTTCATGAATATTCTTTCTTCTCCTTTGTGTTTCTAATGTGGATAAGAAACATATTATGTGGGAGGGAGGGTATTTCGATACCCAATAGATGAAAAGTATGACTGATATAAGAGACATAATTAATTAGTATTTTTTACATTTTTAAATTATTCATTTAATTATTATTATAGATAATATACACATAGGTCTAAATTTCGAAATATACATTCTTTTTGTTGTTTTACAGTAATTTTAAAATGAATTCTTATATAATTTTAATTCTTGTTTTATAATTTTTTAGATATTTGTATTTAGTAGACTGATTATTTTTACACATAATATGACTTGATTGAATTATTTTATTTAATATACTAATAAGTTCTCTAAAAAATGTTTATATATTCTCAACAGTACCATCCATGTAACGACCCAATGTTTTACAATTGAAATTCCCTTCTCATAAGTATTTCCTAAAATCATATGAAAACACAACATAATGAACTACTAAGTTCTAAGTGACCTTTAAACATATTTTTGAAACTTTTGTGTTTGGAATTTAGAAAATACAGCATACACGGTTGTAATTAGTAAGTTATTTGGAGTCTGATAAGAAAAAAGTAATTTTTGGTGAATAGTAAGCTAACATAATGAATAGTAAAATACACTTATAAATAGTGATATACCATAATAAATAGTAACCCCACCAATGATAGTATAAAATTAATAATCAAGTTGAAAGTACGACATACCCTTAATTTAGAATAAGTTAATGAATGTTTTAAAACTGGGATTTGATAATAAATTATTATTTTAATTAAATATTAAAATAATCATATTTATAAAATTATTTTTAAAAAATGGACTTCATTTTTGAATTCTACACATCCAAAAATGGTTAGCCTGAGATTTTGGGATTTTTCTGAAATACTTGATTTTTTTGATGAATAGTAGAATCCTATAATTCACAATAAATGCTAAATAATGGATTAATTGAGTCATTGATGATTTTCTGATAATGTAATCCCACATGGTTCGGGATCACAGGGTAAAATCACTATTTTTGGTCATGGAATAATTACTATTCCTTGTCTTGTGATGAAATAATAAATTACTGATTCTAATATTATGAAATCTCTCCTCTCCTCCACTATAACCCCCCCCCTCACTCCCTCTTCTCTACACTTCTCTCAAGCCTTGTGCCTTGCCATTATTCTACCCAAATCTCTCCCCAAGGTCCTTACCCACGTCGAAAATCTCTCAGCCTCCTCAAAATACCAAAACCTCTCCCTTTAAGAGGTTCTCAAAGGAGGAAGTCTCAAGAAGTAAATTCCTCTTTCCAATTCCTTCTTCTCTTTTATGTTCTCCATCATTTTGTTTCTTTCCTCACCTCCCTTCGCCATGATAGTATGATAAACCCATTGACATACATGTACTTTAATGTTTTCATGATAATGGTATATTTCATCATCTTCTCTCCTGTCCCCACCATTTTATTTGAATGAAATGAAAGCACCGTTTGAGATGTGTTAATTTAGCACATTCGAGGACAACATTAAATCAATTTCTGTTATTATCTTTAATTATGGTCATTAAAATATTTTTGTTATGGTTGAACCAGATTATTATGTATGTAATATATCTTATTTTGGTTCTGTAATCCTTTTGTAAAAATGGAATTAAATTATAAAGCAAAACATGTTCTTTGTAATCAATTCCATCGTTTAACAAAAATGGTTATCACTAAGGTTATATATATAATAATTCGACTTCACTCTAAGTAACCTAATTAAAATTAAAACAATTTAATCTCTTGGATGTTCAATAAATAATATAGCTTCATTTCTGGACAACCACATCCATCTTACATATAATCCAAACATGAATATAATTTAACCAATCTTTTAAAACCAAGTAAACAAACAAGCCCGAACAATGAAACTGGACCTTATAACTAATGAAATAGGATTTTAATGAACTACAAAGGGTTATAATAAGTAAATTACATATATAAGAGGTTCTGGACTTATTAATTAATAAGCCTAATTTTTTTATTCAGGTCAGTAATAACAGGTGGAGAACACGAATGGATTTAAGGTAAGGGATCCTCCCCTTTGCACTCTTAATCATGATTGTTCTCTAGGCTATGCCTTTTTGTGTAATAACAAGTGTTGGTTAAAGTTTATACAACATTCCATATACTTCCCTAATGTTTTATAAGTTATTTTAAACCCCTTATCTCTCTCATCAAACCCTCTTAGTTACACCTGATACCATGCCGATAAACCATAATGGATTCTACCTGAACATCCATTATTCCTTCGGGTTGCTCTATCTTTCTTTTTACCAAAATATAGCTGTCTTTTATTTTTATTTATAACTTCAAAATTCGGGTTATATGCTCTAAAATCATGTTCTAAGATCCATCTCTCATTCTCTTTTGGGGATATTCATGCTTTTAAGTGAATCTCTATTCGATAGTTCCCAATAAGCACACTCGTTTTAAAGGAACTTCCCAAACTTTTACCCAATTGCAAGTGCAGTCTATCTTTTGTTTTAAGACACCATTGTATTTTAAATTAAGAATTTTTATTATGAAAACCTTCTTGGTTCAATTCTGGTTTTATATAAAAGAATTTCTTCTTTACTATTTTAAAACTCTATTGTATTTTCCTTAAAACCGCACAAAAAATGTTTTATTGCTAATGTTTCAAAAATACATTTCTAATATGTTGTCAAATATGTTTGACACCACTTACCATGTTATGTTCCTATTTTACCCTATGAAAGTGAATGTATTTTCTAATTCTTTCCTTATATGTACACTTTCATGATACTCCCATTGGTTATGATTTATATCCTGATTGTGGTACCCAATTCTATCCATGGGTACCCTCATGTTTATGTATAGTTGATTATGTATGTTTGTATATGTGGTAAGAATATTTATGTGGAAAGAATATTCATGAATATGTTGAGATGGGTGTCCCTAGATATTGCTCCAATGCATTGGGTAAGGATAAGTCTCATGAGATATGATATGAAACGGGATTGACGGTTAGCCTTGACCCGTACTGAAATGGGAAACGGGATTGGCTGTTAGCCTTGAACCGTAGTAAAGAATTGTTTTATGATTCTTCCACATTTATATGATTCCATGTTTATATGATACCATGCTTATATTAAATTATTTTGTATGTTTCATGCTTTGGATTTTATTATGTCATGCCTCCTAACTCATGTTCTTAAGATGTATCCTTATGTTCATTCCCTTACTAGGCTTTTCAGCTCATCCCTTTGTTCATGTGTTCCGCAGGGTACCCTATGTAGATGTAAGATCTCAAAGGAAGTTAGAAGCTCTTTATGAAGATTAAATAACGATTTTTTCTTAGCCCCATGTTTTATTTTATATGTACCTAGTCCTCTACGACACTAGACTTAGCGATCCTTGGTTTGTACTCTAATGATTAATTATGCCAAACATCATGGAATGTTTTATGTAAAAGGATCAAGGCGCTATAGTTGGTATCAGAGGATAGCCTAGTTATTTTTGGATATTAAGAATAGAGAGATTTAGTGAGAACCTTAAGGATGAGAGTATTATTAGAAAACATCCCCAAATCCGGTTGAGTATTGAGTAAATGGTTTATCAAGCAAATACATCCCAGTCTGGATATGAGCAGCTAGAGGCGGCTCTGGCACATATGTATCCTAGGGGTAAAACCCGAAAACACCGCTTTGAGATAGACTCGAATGGGAACTGGTGCATGACAACATTCCTTGCTACACTCCTGCTTACGACCCTCCAGGGGGATATGCTTTGGTTGATTCACGAGCTTAGGACAAACCATTATTAAGGGAAAACGACCATATGAATATAAGTTAAGAAATAGACCGAGGATAGCCTAGATATAAACCTAAGGAATCACATGTTAGGACATAGTTCTTATTTATAGGTTTATACTTTTATGTCCAAAGTTTCCTTTTTATGATTAGTAGCTAAGTATTCAAGAACTCTAATAATACATTTTTTTCTTAGTTAATGGCAGGAAATAGAAGAACACGTTCCAACAACCAATGTGATAGGCAATGTAATTATTTCCCTAATGGTATTCCTGATGTGACGGAAGTGGGTGCTCAAAAACTTCATGGAAGTACATACTCAGCTAGCTCGAGTTATGAATAATAACTTGAATAAGGTGGAATGTCCTCCTCCTCCAAGGAAAGAGAATGTTGTCGTGGAATCCATCATGCGGAAAAGGTCTGCCATGTTTAGAAGATTTTATAATCCCCTCCTCATGGAACAATGAATTATCTCTTTTGAAAAAATATTCTCCATCCTCCAGTTCTCGGAATAAGAAAAGGAGGTACTGGAAATCTATCGTTTTGATGGGGAAGCTGATAACCAGTGGACACTGATCAAGAATACAATGTCCCAAGACGAAATTTATTCCGTAGATCGGGAGGAATTCAAGAGGATGTTTTCAACAAATATTTTCCTTAAACCCTCCATCTCAAGATGGAAAGAGAGTTCCTTGGACTTAAGGAGAAGGAAGATGAGTCTATCAGGGCGTATAAAGAAAACTTTACAAGGATTTCAAGGTATACCTCTGGATTTGTCCTGAACACTGAAAGCAAAGTGGATCACTTCTTTAGCAGACTAAAGCCGAGTCTGTGAAAAGAATTGATGATTCAAGACTTCGATAGTTATGAGGAAATTGTTCATTTTTCCATCAAGGTAGAAATGGAGATTGGAGACTCTCAGTGGTCTCATGGGCCCAGTGACAAGAAGAGGAAAATGGAAAACAACATGGGTGTTCCATCAAAGAAATCCAATGATGGAAAGAATCCCAACTTTCCCCTATGCAAAAATTGTGGGAAAAAGCATCCTGTTAACTGTCTAAAGGGAACCAAGAATTTCTTCAAATGATGAATGTTTGGTTATCTGTCCATGAATTTCCAAAGGGGTATGAAAAATCCCGCTAATGTTGAAGAAGAAAGGATGGTTTAGATTAAAACTTAGCTTGGAGTGCAGAATTATAACTGTAGGGAGCTTGGGCATTATGCGAACAATTTCCCTATACCGAGGGTGGTTGGAGGCAATCAAAAAAAACTTCCAAGGCAACAAGGAAGGGTTTATTCTATCACTATTACTGATGTGGAGCCAGAAAATAATGTGGTGATAGGTATTCTTGTTATTCATTGAAGAATAGAGAACATACTATTTGATTCTGGTTCTACGCATTCATTCATATCATGCAAGTTTATTAGAACTATTCAAACACCACCTCAAAATTTGGAGGAAAAGTTATCTGTGAGAACATCAAATGGTGAAATATTGCATCCATGGTTTATAACTCCTCCCCAATTAATGTTTGTGGACTGAACCTACCAGAAAATCTTGTCATACATCCATTAGTGGAGTTCGATGCTATCTTCGACATGGATTGGATGTCTTAGTACAAGGCCAAAATCAATTGTTGGGAACAAGAGATCACTTTCCACATCTCGAAGAATCCTCTGATTCATTACAAGTGTAAGGAAGAAGATGCATCTTCTTTAGAATATTCGTCTCATGTTTAGATACTGCTTCCTTGTGAGAAATCATATCTAGCTCAAATGATTGGGACAAAGGATAGAATCATGCTTGAAGACATGCCCATCATGAGGGATAACACTGATGTATTCCATGTAGAATGTTCTTTCCTTCCTCCTGACTGAGTGGTTGAGTTCTCTATTGAAATTATCCCTGGATCTCTGCCAATCCCAAAGACACCATACAGAATGGCCACTGTAGAGCTGGAAGAGTTACATAAACAGTTACAGGAGAATATGGAGAAGGGTTTTATACGCCTGAGTGATTCACCGTGGGGTGCTCCAGTCCTCTTCATCAAGAAGAAGGATGGATCAATGAACCTATCCATTGATTATCGTGAGCTCAATAAAATCACAATAAAGAAAAAGTATCCCTTTCCATGGATAGATGACTTATTCGATCAGCTACATGGGGCAAGTTATTTCTCTAAGGTGGACCATCGGTCGGGTTATCACCAACTAAAGGTGAGGAAGGAAGATATTCCCAAGACTACCTTTCAAACGAGGTATGGAAACTATGAGTTCATACTGACGCCATTTGGACTCACTAATGCTCCAAAAATTTTCATGGATTTAATGAATAGAGTATTTAGAGATTACCTGGAAAAATTTGTGGTGGTCTTTGTTGATGATATTCTAATATACTCCAAGAGCAAGGAGGAACATGAGGAGCATTTGGAAACTGTGTGAATGACTATGTGAAGAGAGCAGCTGTATGCAAAGTACAGTAAATGTGAGTTCTGGATGGAGGAATTATCAGTCATGGGGCATGTTATCACCAGCAAGGGGATATCTCTGGACCCTTCCAAGACAAAGGAAATTCCAGAGTGGCCCACTCCAACTTTTGTAATGGAGATCCGCAGCTTTTTGGGTCAATCTGGGTATTATCAGTGATTCGTGAAGAACATTTCATGATTGTCAAACCCAATGACCATGCTGACCTGGAAGGGAGTAAAGTCTTTCTGGACACAGGAATGTGAAGTCTGTTTTAAGGAGTTGAAAATGAGGCTTATCACTGCACCAGTACTCACACTCCCTTCAAGTGGAGAACTCTTTATGGTGTATAGTGATGTTTCTAAGAATAACTTAGGTTGTGTACTGATGCAAAATAATAAAGTGAAAGCCTATGCTTCAAGGAAGCTGAAATTACATGAGAAAAACTATCCAATGCAAGATCTGGAGTTAGCGGCTGTGATCTTTGCCTTGAATATTTGGTGGCATTATCTCTATGGGTAGAAATGTGAGATATATACTGGCCACAAGAGTCTCAAGTATATATTAACATAGAAAGAGCATAATATCTGCTAGTGAAGATGGATAGATCTCATCAAGGATTACGACTTCTCAATCCACTACCATCCTGTTAAGGCAAACAAGGTGGCAGATGCTCTAAGTAGAAAGGATCCTAGATCATTATCAATGATTATAATTGAAAAGGATCCGATCTTCTTAGATTTTTAAAGGATGGACATGGGAATCATTAAGGTAGGAACATCATCAATACTTTCTCAAATGATTTCCCAACCGTCCCTCTTGGAGAAGATAAAGGATGCTCAAAGGAAAGATGTGGAAATTCAAAAAAGGGTGGAAGATGTTAAAAATGGGAAATCCTCTGATTTCAAAATTGATGAAGAATGATTTATATGATTTGGGAAAAACATTATGTGTATCATTCGATCTAGAGATGAATAAGGATCTATTGAAAGATGCACATAGCTTGACCTTCTCTATCCACCCAGGGAGTACAATGATGTATTGAGATCTCTGAGAAAACTTTTGGTGGGAAAATATGAATAGGGAGATTGCTGAATATACCTCAAAGTGCCTTGTATGTCAGCAAGTGAAGGTTGAGAGAAAAAGGTCTAAGGGGATGATACAACCACTACCCATACCAGCAAGAAAGTGGGAGAAAATTACCATGGAAATTGTCACTAGACATCCAAGGACATCTTGAGCAAACAATGCAATATGGGTCATTGTGGATTGTATTACGAAGACAACTCACTTTATCGCGATTCGAGTTGACTTATCATTGGATCAACTTTCACAGATTTACATAAAAGAAGTTGTAAGGCTACATGGAGTACCACTATCTATTATATCCGACCATGATCATAGATTCACCTTAATGTTTTGGAAAAGTCTCCAGAATGCTCTGAGCACTGAACTGAACTTCAGTATGTCCTATCATCCTGAAACTGATGGCCAGTCTGAGTGAACTATTCAGACACTGGAAGACATGTTGAGAGCATGTTCTATGGAATTCAAAGGAGGATGGGATCAATATCTTCCACTTGTTTAATTCTCCTACAACAATAGTTTCCACTCGAGCATCCAAATGGCACCATATGAATCTTTTTATGGGAAAAGGTGAAGAACACCAGCATGTTGGGATGAAGTCGGTGAGCGTAAGATTCTAGGACCTAAAATGGTCAAAGAAATGGTGGAGAAGGTGAAAACCATTCAACATCATATCCAGGAAACCTAAATTCGACAAAATTGTTATGCCGATAACCATCGAACTGACCTTGATTTCAAATTTCGAGACATGGTATTTCTACGCATATCTCCGTGGAAGAAGGTGATGAGGTTTGGTAAGAAAGGGAAGTTATGTCCCAGGTACATTGGCCCCTTCGAGATCCTTGATCAAGTCAGAGTTGTGGCCTATCGACTGGAACTTCCACCTACCATGTCAAAATTACATGATGTCTTTCATGTATCACTCTTAAAAAAGTACATACCAGACCCTTCATATGTAATCTCTTTAGAGGTGGTACAGTTGGAGGATGATATTTCCTATGAGGAGCAGCCGGTGAAGATCTTGGACCATAGAGAAAAAGTTCTACACAACAAGACTACTCATCTGGTCAAGGTATTATGGAGATACCATAAGTATGAAGAGGCAACATGGGAACTAGAGGAATCAATGAAGGAAAAGCTCCCACATCTATTTTTGGCCTAGAATGTAAAATGAAATTTCGAGGGAGAAATTTCTTAAGGGGGGAAGAATGTAACGACCCAGTGTTTTTCAATGGAAATTGCCTTTTAATAAGTATGTCATAAAATCACATGAAAACACAAAATAATGAACTACTAAGTGCTAAGTGACCTTTAAACGTATATTTTACACTTCTGTGTTTGTGATTTAGAAAATACGCCATACACGGTTTTAATTAGTATGTTATTTGGAGTCCGATAAGAAAAACATAATTTTTGGTGAATAATAACCTACCCTAGTGGATAGTAAAATACACATATGAATAGTGATATACCCTAATGAATAGTAACCTCACCTATGATAGTATTAAAATAATATTCAAGTTTAATGTAAAACATACCCATATTTTAGAATAAGTTAATGAATGTTTTAAAACTGGGTTTTGATAATAAATTATTTTTTTAATTAAATATTTAAATAATCATATTTAGAAAATTATTTTTAAAAAATGGACTTCATTTTTGGATTCTACACGTCGAAAAATGGTTAGGGTGATATTTTGGGATTTTTTTGAAATACATCATTTTTTGATGAATAGTAGAATCTGATAATTCACAATAAATGCTATATAATGGATTAATTGAGTCATTGATGATGTTATGAATATGTAAGACCACTTGGTTCGGGATCACATGATAAAATCACTATTTTTTTGTAATACTTACTATTCCTTGACTTGTGATGAAATAACAAATTAATGATTATAATATTATGAAATCTCTCCTCTCCTCCACTATAAAAAACCCCCCTTCACTCCCTCTTCTCTCCACTCTTCTCAAGCCTTTTGCCTTGCCATTATTCTTCCCAAATATCTCCCGAAGGTCCCCCCGTCCAAAAGCTCTCATCCTCCTCAAAATACCAAAACCTGTCCCCTTAAGAGGTTCTCAAAGAAGGAAGTCACAAGAGGTAAATTCCTCTTTCCAATTCCTTCTTCTCTTTTATGTTCTCCTTCATTTTGTTTCGTTCCTCACCTCGATTCACCATGATAGTCTGATAAATCCAGTTACATACATGCACTGGAATGTTTTCATGCTAATGGTATGTTTCATCATCTTCTCACCTTTCCACACCCTTTTATTTGAACGAAATGAAAGAACCGTTTGAGATTGCTAATTTAGAACATTCAAGGACAACAGTTTAACAATTTCTGTTAATATCTTTAATTCTGGTCATGAAACCATTTGTGTTATGATTGAACCAGATTATTATGTATTTAATATATCTTATTTTGGTTATATAATATTTTTGTACAAATGGAATTAAATTATAAATCAAAAATGTTCTCTGTAATCAAATCCATCGTTTAACAAAATGGTTATCACTAAAGTTATATATATAATAATTCGACTTCACTCTAAGTAAACTAAATAAAATAAAAACCATGTAATATCCTAGATATTCACAAAATAATATAACTTCAGTTTTGGACAACCACATCCATCTTACATATAATCCAAACTTGAATATACGTGAACCAATCTTTTAAAACCAAGTAAAAAAATAAGCCCGAACAATGAAACCGAACCATATAACTAATCAAAAAGGATTTTAATGTAATAAAAAGGGTTATAACAAGTAAATTACATATATATATGGTTCTGGACTAATTAATTAATAATCCTAATTTGTTTATTCAGGTCATTAATAACAAGTGGAGAACACCAACAGATTTAAGGTAAGGGATCCTCCCCTTTGCACTCAAAATCAAGATTGTTCCCTATGCTATCCCTTTTTGTGTAATACCAAGTGATGGGGTATGATTATACACCCTTACCTATACTACACTAATGTTTTATAAGTGATGGGAAACCCCTTATCTCTCTCATCAAACCCTCTTAGTTAGACCTAATACCATGCCGATAAACCATAATGGATTCTACCCGAACATCAATTATTCCTTCAGGTTGCTCTATCTTTCTTTTTACCAAAATATAGTTGTATTTTATTTTTATGTATAACTTCAACATTATTTTTATATGCTCTAAAAACATGTTATCAGATCCATATTTCATTCCCTTTTAGGGATATACATGCTTTTATGGGAATCTCTCCTCGATACCTCCTACTAAGCACACTCATTTTAATGGAACTTCCCAAACTTTTACCCAATTGCAAGTGCACTCTATCATCTATATTGAGACACCATTTTCTTTGTAAATTCTTCATTTTTATTATGAAAACCTTCTTGGTTCAATTTTGTTTTTATATAAAATAATTTCTTATTTACTATTTTAAAAATCTATAGTATTTTCCTTAAAACCACACAAAAAATGTTTTAACGCAAATGTTTCAAAAATACATTTCTCATATGTTGTCACTTATGTTTGACACCACTAACCATGTTATAGGCCTATTTTACCCTATGAACATCCATTTATTTTCTAATTCATTCCTTACATGGAAACTTTCATGATACGCCCATTGGTTATGATTTATGTCATGATTCTGGTAAACAATTCTTTCCATGGGTACCCTTATGTTTATGTATGGTTGATTATGTTTGATTGTATATGTGGTAAGAATATTTTTGTGGAAAGAATATTCATGAATATTTTGAGATGTGTGTGCCTAGATATCACTCCAATGTGTTGGGTAAGGATAAGTCTCATGAGATATGATGTGAAACGGGATTGGAGGTTGGCCTTGACCCGTACTGAAATGGGAAACGAGATTGGTGGTTAGCCTCGACCCGTACTAATGAAATGTTTTATGATTCTGCCAAATTTATATGATTCCATGTTTATATGATCCCATTCTTATATTAAATGATTTTATTAGTTCCATGTTTTGGATATTATTATTTCATTCCTCCTAACTCATGTACTTAAGACGTATCCTTACGTTCATTCCCTTACTGGGATTTTCAGCTCCTCCCTTTGTTCATGTGTTCCCCAAGGTACCCTATGTAGATGTAAGAGCTCAAAGAAAGTTATAAGGTCTTTATGGAGATTAAATAAAGATGTTTCTTTAGCCCCATGTTTTATTTTATATGTACAGAGTCTTCCAAGACACTAGACATAACGATTCTTGGCTTGTACTCTGATGATTAATTATGCCTAAAATCATGAAATGTTCAATGTAAAAGGCTCGGGTCACTATAATCCACTCTTAAGTGAACTAAAGTTGTGTTTTTCATAGAGAAATTGGGTTTTTAATCTTTTAATTATTTTTAGAATAATGAAATATTCTAGTATGATTGAGGTATTTTTTTATCTTGAGCCCATTTGACCCGCTTTTGATATCTACCCTAACATACCACTCACCAGTCCCCTAGTACTCATGAATGATCTTAAATGGATTGTTTTATTTTATATTTTTTAAGATTTGTTTAAAAAATTATAGTTTAGTTTTTTAAAGAATAGGCAAGAATGGTGGAAGTATCATTGATTCCTTCTAGTTTAGTCGAATGCAGGACGTAATCCTTCCACCTTCAACCTCCCCCACCAAATTTTACCCTAGATTGATGACATGGAAATGGTGGTGGGTGGGGTGCCGAAATTTGCCTAACATAATGGCTAAATGTGGAACCAACACCACCGCCATTTCCTTAAATCCATATTAAAGGTCACCCCCTTCTGCTCACATCCAATTCCACTACTCTCTATTCATTCTAAATATTCTTTCTCTAAAAAATCATTTTCGTCTGCGGTGGATCCGGTGGTTGAAAAGAAGTCCATATTTTTCATGAGGCATCATTTCGAGTAATACTTTATTTAATTTAAGGTTATTTATTTATGTAATTTAATTATTTTTAGTTAATTATATTTTAGTTTAATTAGTTCTAAATATTTTTATTTATTTAGATGTTTATTTATTTATATATAGTTTGAAATAATAGTTATTATTAGCCATTATTAAGTATAGATTAACTAATGAATAACTTAGGATTAGACATTATAAAATTTTGGTAGCATAAAGATTATGTGGTTGTCTAATAAATAAATTATCTATCTGGATACAAACAAGTGTATGCTCCATAACATATATACCTAGGAGTAAAAACTTCAACATGGTGTCCCAGGACTAAATTAGTGTAACCTGGTACATGAAAACTATCTTTACTATATCCTGGGTTGACACTCCTGGGGGATATGCTTTAGATGATTTATATTTCCTTTATAAATGGCAAAAAATACCCAAGAAAAGAATACATAAAATTTGTATATTTATCAAAGATAAAATAAAAATTATGATCATATAATGTGAAATGGATAAGGGAAAATAAATTAAATAATGAAAAACAAAGTAATGATTAACTACTAATTAAATAATGATTCAATAATTAAAAAATTGTAGTAAGAAATATTAGTATCATAGTTTATAAATAATAGTTATTATTAATAATGATTAGTTTTAGATTAATTAATGAATAACATAGTATTATTAAATTTAATAAAAGTAATGATTAGTGAATAATAATTAACTAATGAATATCATATGATTAATGGTTGAATAAGCAATGATTATAGACTAATTAAATAATGATTAACTAAACAATAATTAAGTAATGATCAACTAGTGATAAAAGAATGAATAACTAGTTAAATAATATAAAATGAAACATTAGTATCATAGTTTAGTATATAATAATATGTTCTAAAATTTTAGTATCATAAATATTACATAGTTTATAAATTCTTATTATTATTATTAATGATTAAGTATAGATTAATTATTGAATAACATAAGATTAAAAGATGAGTACATATAATGATTATCTAATAATTATTATCATTGAAAAAATTAAAATTATGATCATATAAAGTGAAATGGATAATAAAAAACACATTAAATAACACATGAATTTTTTTACGTCATATAAGATATACCTTTCTATTTTTTAATTCAATATGTTTTGGATGAGATGAGAATAATTTCAAAAGTGAGGTCAAATCATACTTATTTTTATTTGGAATCCTACTAACATATTCAAAAGATATTTATTTAATAAGTTAAGTACATACCCTTAGTAGATATTATTATGCTACCAAATAAAAATGTATTGTATTTTACCTCACTTCCAAAGTCAGGATCATCTCATCCAAAATTGTTCAATTGAAAAACGTTGTTATTTATTGTATGTTATAAAAATTCATGTGTTATTTAATGTGTTTATTCTTCTCCATTTGACATTATATGATCAAAATTTTAATTTTATCAACAATAAGTAATGTTATTTGATGTTTTCTTTTATTTTTATCGTGGTTTATAAAATATTCTGTGACTTCTATTCTCAAAAAATTATTATCATATTTTACGGAATAATTTTTTTATAATTTCATTATAATAAATATTATATGGTCATCCATCATTTTCAAAATTAGTTACACTATCAGAATCTATATCAAAAAACAATTTTGACATAGAGAGTCATGTTTGACTATGAGCACTATTATGAAGAGGTTATTCAAACTAAGCAATTAGGTTATTAAAGTACATAACCAACAATAGTTGTTAGTGCAGCTGATGGTGTATCCTTTTGTGACCATCAAGATGGAATCCGTTGTTCCTTAAATTTGGGACCGGATCAAGAGATCTTGTCTTTGAGCTATAGAAATTTCAAATTCCTGGTCACACTGTGGCATTTATCTTATCCATTGGTCGTTAATGTGCAGTGGGTCAATGAAATTAACTTATTTTCTCAACATTCAGATGGTACCATGGTGATGTTATATGTTTATGTTTCTTCTATACAATAAAAACATCCAGTTGTAAGAAGATGTAGACTTACTAGAGTGGTTGATGATGGTATTTACCATAAAATTAAGCCTATTACAAATGATTCATATGTGTAAAACCTAGATGAACTACATATATACATGTAAATACGACTTCCAATGATGATTTCTGTATTGATGGAACAAATGGTGAAAACAGTGCTGATGAGGAGTGAGCAACAGAAGTTGGAGAGGATGCTTCCAGAAATTCATTAGTTGTAGAATAGACTCAACCCACAAGAAATCATTCACTACTCTTTTCATCCTGGTCAAAAGCGATGACAAATGTTCTTGAATTTTATTACAATGTTCTCACACATGTAACTGAGTTTTGCAGATTTGTACCAGAAAGGTTTATTTATCTGGAAAAAAACATATATCCAGGAAAGAATTTTCCATGTATAGATGCATTAAAAAGAACATTAAATAGATTTCACATTGAGAGTCACTATATATATATATAGTTCTGGAATAAATCCATAATAAATATCTCACACGATGTGAGATGTATGAGGATTATTGTTTATTTTTCTTGAGGGAAATTCTGAACGTTACATTTAGATGTTGGAGAATCATGATGATTGAGGCAGATCATACTTGGGTTCAGCCAAGCTTGAAACAAGATCATCACACATTGGATTCTTAATTTTTTCTATCCATTTTCATTGATATGATTAGTAGTTGAGAAGATCTTCCTATAACACTTGTTCAATAGAGGATAAAAACATTTAGTTATAATATTTCCTATAATAAGGCATGAATGGTGTAAAAGGGCAACTGTGAAGGTCTATGGAGATTGGGATGACTGGTATTGTGTGTTTCCAAAATTTTTAGCCATGCTGAGGCATAATAACCAAGCTGTATTCCATATTGATACAAATGAACATGTGTCTGACGAAAACTGACTTGATCCAGCTTGTGTTAAATTTCATCAGTTGTTCTAAGCATTCCTCCACTATATAACTACATTTTTTTAAGCAAGCAGTTCATTCATATTGATGGAATGTTTCTTTACGGAAAAAACAACGGTGTATTTTTGATTTAGGAAACCCAATATGGAAACTGGTCACCTCTTTCAATTGCCTTCTCCATTATGGGGAATGAAAAATATGAATGATGGAACTAGTTTTTAGAATGTATCAGAAACCATTTCACCTATATTCAGGGTGTATGTTTGATATCAGATCGGCATTACACAAATTAGTGTGGCAATCAATGAAGACCTTAATACATAGAGACCCCTAATTGCACATTACCAGTACTACATTTGACACATTTCTAGAAACATGAGAAACAAATTCCACAAATAACTTATGAATAAGGGGATAAGGTATGGAAGGAACTTTCAATGGGATATTGAAAAGAACCTTGAATATGCTTTTGGTTATCATTTCATCCTTTTCCACCGAGAATAATATCTATTTTATGTTCATGAGAACTTAGAAACCATCATAAATAGCATTGGAAAAAAATGGTGGTATTACTAAAAGAGGGGAAATGAAAATGTGCAAACTTCTAGGACTTATGGTTTCTATGTGCACACACCATCATAGCATGTTCATATGTGAACATAACATGGAAATCATACGTTGATCTAGTGTACTAGATTGAAACCATTTCTAATAGTTATGTTGCACCATGGATTCCTATTATGGAGTATCAATATTTCCCAATGCCTAAAGGCTTTCCGATAGTGATACCTGACAACAACATGATGATTAAATGAGGGAGGCTGAAGTCTATCAGGATGCGGAATCAGATGGAATGGCCTCAAGAACAAGGGAATAGTTTGAGATGAACCATATTTCATCTTTAAGGTCATAAGTATAAATAATTCCCTAACATTGATGGATCATGTTCATACTCTTAGACATAATGATTTATTATAACTTATGGGATCTTATAATATAGTTAATTATTTGGTGTTATTATAATATTCTTAATTTTGTAGAATTGTCTTACTTTGCAAAATAGTTTTACTATCAAATAACAATAAGACTTTTATATTGAAATTAAATTTATTAGGACAGGTGAATTTTAGGTGATATTAACAAATAATCAATCTATCCATTGCTATACCGTATAGAATACATGTGAGAAAATAATAATGAAACATAAAATCATTTGGAAAATGAAACATACATTACATGGCACACCATTTTTTAATAAACTTTTACATAATGAAGAAAAAATGTTTATATATATAAATATATAAAACCATATCATACACAACACCATTTCTAGGTAAAAACAAATCTTCAAAACACATTTGTAATATTATTTAAAAAATATGAATACATGCTCTTTTATTTTGGTAAGATATAACTTTATAAAAAAAGTTAACAAATATGTCATGTCGTACATTCTACAGGTCATAACATTATGCTGACCATAATGTTATATTTACATTTTAAATTTACAAATCAATTCATTTGTTTATGTACAGATGGATGATACCATAATACTCACTGGGAAGTATAGGTATGTTTTCTATTTCGTGTTAGATGATGGAGTGGTTCGACCGATCAGGGTGCGTTGAGCACACCATTTCCATCACACAGAGCCTACACATGCCATTAGACCATAATTTCACACTGTTCGATTCTATGGCATTGTCGTATTGGATTTCACATTTTTTGACTGTCACCTACTTGATGACCTCATGGAGAGGTGGAGACAATATAAACAAAAATTCCAACATCCTGTGTAACGCCCCGACCCCAGCTACCCAGAGTCGGTGCATTATTACATAACATTGGCATGATCACAAGAAGATCAAATCTCGAAAGACCGATTGGTTTAGTAGCCTGGGAAACACTAGATATATTCATAAGTTTTACATTACATCATAAAATGAAAAACTACTACAACAACATAATTCCTCCATAATTCACACTCATATCCCCACATAATATCCCTGCAGGTCATTCATAATTTACTTCTTCACTTCCTGGAAAAATAAAACATAGAAAAGGGGTGAGCTCAAACGCCCAGTAAGGATAACAATATAGAGGAAACTTTCATAAATAAGAATAAACATTTAAGGCAATGTATAACTAAGACAAAAGCCTTTCAAACATGAACTTTCAACATGGTATGGCATAAATAAAATGAAATAATGCCATTTACTTATTCACATTGATATTCTACTAATCGAATAATCACATGTAAAAATCAATAACCACTTTCATAATGTTGGAATGCATAATGCCAGACTATCATAACCACATAGCCAAGGCCTCGTGCCAAGACTACAAATAAGATTTTGTCAAGGCCTTGTGCCAAGACACTAGTTTGTCTCATGAGACCTACTGATGCATCGAGGAGCTATAGCGGGCTCCACCCGTCACATATTAAGTCCAATGCATTCCCATATGAAAAGGTTTAAACATAACATAAACATTCGTATTAAAACTAGCATACGAAATGTCAATAATTTCACCATAAACTATGAATGGTATAAAAATAGCACATCCATAGTCAAACATATCACAAAACCTTCAATACAATATAGAAGTTTTGTATCATAATAAATCAACTTCAAATAATCTTAAAATCCATCAAAGGATGTTGACATAGATGAAATCAAAATTCTTTTTAAAGAAATATCTCCTTTTATTTTGAAATAATTTAAGATCCATATAAAATAAAACATTTTCTTTGAAAATATTCTTATAATCTTGTAAGGGAAGCTTTGAAGATTTTATAACGGCGGAAAATAGCCGCACCCGCCGTATAAGTTAAAAAACATTCTTACCTTAATTCTGTCGAAAAGGTTAAAAAGGACCTTGTTTTGAAAACGATCGAAAGATTCCTTTATAAACCACTTATAAAAGTCAAAAGGGTATAAATGACTTTAACTCATATTCTAGTAAATAGTAAAAATGTTTTGAAATTCATTTTTAAGAAACATGGATGTGGATGATAAAGAGATCCCAGTAGATTATTACGTATAAACAACCTTGGATAATGAAGAGTTTGTAAAGTAAACCCTTACCTTGTACTTTTCCTTGGTTGGGGTAGGTTAATCTCCTGTATAATGGTGAAATAATTATTATTAAATTATACAAGAATCATATACATTAATATGATATCATATATGATCTTTTAACATTGCTTTATTAATAATATCTTAGTATTATCGCCGTTTCGGGTGTTAACTTACTCATTTTCTTTTATATGTTTTGTTACATAAGTCATGTTTGTTGTATCTTATTCATATCCAGAATGATATCAAGTCCTTAAACATCATTTTTATATCATTAAATGATAATTATACTTGAATGGATACGATGGAGAATGAATCTCATCGCGTTCGTGGAGACGGTAGTCCGTACGTACGCACGAACGCTACTTCCATTTAATTTTTATTTTAAAAGAATCAAATCCAAATGATACATAGGTATATTACTATTCCAGTATAATATAATATTTTATATATGTTACTTAAGTTCATTAACACCATCCTTTATACGTTCCATGTGTGGTATGAACGAGTCATATCATTTTAAGGGGGCGGTAGTCCGCACTTCCTCAAATGAAATTATCGTATGTATATACAACATGAAACGAATAATGGTATGAAATAAAATGGAATTACAGAAGCTTATATATAAAATATATATCATTAATATCATATTTAATTACAGTGCCATCATAATGGCCACCATGAGAGGTGGTAAGATGTATTTGAACAATCATCGTTTCGTGAGGCGTTAGTTTTCCATCCACAGAAACATTATGTTCATCATCCATTAGATGGAGTTGTGTGTATGTGTAGTATGAATCCTTCTTATAACAACATCCTAGTATATTGAGGATACTGGTGTTGTTACAAAAGGAAGGAAATAAAAAGAGTTTGGGAGTGGAAGAAGCAAAATAATTGAAAATAATTTAAGAGAAATCGTTACCTTTAATTTAGGTAACTCACTTTGGTTGGAACCAAAGGACTTGTTGAAATGCTTTCTGCCTAAGGGGAAGCTTCAAGGAGGAGGAGAGGGATGTGGGTAGCTTAGTTGGGCAGAGTTTGGACGAGCCAAGTGGCTTGAGAGGTGTGAAGAATGAGTAGAAGTGGTCTCCTTTCATAAGGGAGAGGAGGGGCTCTTTAGGAAAGAGTGAAAGTATTACTTTATAATATAATTATATTCGGTTTATAATGGTCCAAAAATCATTGAGGTCGAAGATAAGATGAATCATATTCTAAATAACATCAACCAATAAGAATTGGACAGGTTTTAGATAATATTTTAATCATTATAATCTTATTTATTTAAATGATTTATTAATGAGGTAAACATTGCATCATTATTGTGTCATTAATAATTTAACTTATTTGATGTCTAAAAATTATAAATAAAATATCATCATGTAGAAAATCGTTTTAGCTTTCTAATGAATATTTATAATCGAAAATCAAACATGTATAACCCTATGTAACAATTGTTCTTCTAAAAGATGTAAGCTTATGCCATTTTTATTTTTATTTTAACTTTATTAATATAATGTGTCCCTACCACATAAAAGTGGCTCCAAGGGGTCCCCAAATTGACTCAAGGATGCTCATGGTCGGGTATGTGTCCACCAATAAGGTTAGGACACGTTTTAGGGTAACTTTGTATTATTATAATATAATTTTTTTAACCCTTATTTACCGGATTTACCCTTTAACCATGGTAAATATAATATTTACCGCAGTAATTATTCAAAATGTGTAAAAATAAAAGTTACCTATTTACATAATTTGGACATCCTGATTCCAAATATGGAATCCATTTTCCTAAATTCAAAACACAGAAGTGGCAGAAATTAATTTAAAATTAATTCCCGCTGTCAAAACAAAAAGCGTGTTTTTAAGAGGTAATAACTATCAAAAGATTGACACTTGTTTATGTTCGGTTTAATTGTAAAATTATGTCCAATGACCAACATTATATGAAATGGTAAAAATATATTCTAAATATACTTTAAAACCACTCAAAATCACAATTTATCACTATTAATTATTTTGATTAAAAAAGTTGTTTTTAATTAAAATTTAGAAATTTTCACTATTCATCAAAATATGAAAGTTATCCGAAATGTACCAAAATTTCACCCTAGGCTAATTTTGATATTCCGAATCTAAAAATGAAGTCCATTTTGAAATATTGAATATATATGATTTCAAAAAGTAGGTATTACTATTCACAACGTCTAGTTTAATTAGTTGTGGTGTGTGTTAGAACTCGAGGTTGCGTACAACACACGCTATCGCATTATTCGAAGGGAAACGTACCATAGAAGCTTGGGGTGTTATATTCTCCCCTCCTTCAAATAATTGCGTCCTCGCAATTTCTAGGGTATTACTGCATAAAAAGACTCGGGTGGTTCTTCATCATAAGTTCCTCGGGTTCCCACGTTGCCTCTTCCATCTTATGGTTTCTCCACAAAACTTTTACCAGACGCGTCGTCCGGTTTCTCAGTACTTGTTCTCTTGTATCAAGAATCCTGACGGGCTCTTCGCAATAAGACAGATCGGGTTCCAGTTATAATTCCTCATAGGTGAGTACATGCGTTGGGTCAGGCATGTATTTTCTCAACAGAGATACGTGGAACACATCGTGAACTTTGGAGAGACTTGGCGGCATTGCCAATCGGTAAGCTACAGCCCCAATTAGTTCTAGAATTTCGAAAGGTCCGATGTACCTGGGACTCAATTTACCTTTCTTACCAAAACGTATGACTCCCTTCCATGGAGATACCTTTAGGAAAACATGATCACCGACCTGAAATTCCAAATCCTTCCTTCGATTATCGGCATAGCTCTTCTGCCTACTTTGAGCTGCTTTGATGTGATTTTGGATTACCTTCACCTTTTCCACCATTTCCTCCACCAGTTCTGGGCCTACAAGTTTTCTTTCACCAACGTCATCCCAACAGGTTGGTGTACGACATCTCTTTCCGTATAACGCTTCATATGGTGCCATCTAAATACTTGAATGGAAGCTATTGTTATAGGAAAATTCTACCAGAGGTAAATATTGATCCCACATACCCTGAAAGTCAAGTGAGCAAGATCTCAACATGTCTTCTAAGGTTTGAATAGTCCGTTCTGATTGTCCATCTGTCTGAGGGTGGTAAGCAGTGCTCAAATGAAGTTCAGTATCTAGGGATTTCTGAAGACTTTTCCAAAATCTTGAAGTAAAACGGGGATCACGATCAGAAACAATCGATAGGGGTACACCATGAAGTCTCACAACTTCATTAATGTATAGTCTTGCTAGACGTTCCAGGGGTAGATCTTCTCTTATAGCAAGAAAATGTGCTGACTTGGTAAGACGATCAACAATAACCCATATTGCATCATTCCTTCTAGGAGTCTTCAGTAGCCCCATGACAAAGTCCATCGTAACATTGTCCCATTTCCACTCCGGTATGGGAAGAGGTTGCATGACTCCTCCAGGCTGTTGCCTTCCAGCTTTCACTTGTTGACAAACCATACATCTTGACACAAAATCAGCAATCTCCCTCTTCATGTTGTCCCACCAAAAATGTTCCTTCAAATCTCTATACATTTTGGTGCTCCCAGGGTGTATAGAGAAATTGGAACTATGAGCATCATCTAGCAATTCCCTTTTCATATCAGGTAAATCGGGAACACAAAGTCTCTTCCCGAATTTCAAAATTCCATCTTCATACACAAAGTCTCTCAATCTCCCATCATTCACAGCTTTAATCTTCTTCTGAAATTCTTCATCATCGGTCTGAGAACTCTTAATCCTTTCTAGTAAAGATGGTTTGGCAACCATTTGAAAAAGAATTGATGTTTCACCTTCCCTGGTTATTCCCATGTCCATCTTCACTAGATCCATGAAAATTGGATCCCTTTCAATTATCATCATGTTCAGAACTCCATGGTCTTTTCTGCTCAAAGCATCTGCTACTTTGTTTGCTTTCCCCGGGTGGTAGTGTATCATACAATCATAATCCTTGAGTAATTCAAGCCATCTCCTTTGCCTCCTGTTGAGTTCTTTTTGTGAGAAAATATACTTCAAACTCTTGTGATCAGTATAAATCTCACATTATTCACCATAGAGGTAGTGCCTCCATATCTTCAAAGCAAAGATTACAGCTGCTAACTCAAGATCATGAGTAGGATAGTTTTGTTCATGAATTTCCAACTGTCGTGATGCATAGGCAATAACTCTATCATTCTGCATAAGGACACAACCAAGTCCTTTCTTCGATGCATCACTATAAATAACGAACCCATCATTCCCCGATGGTAGAGTCAATATAGGAGCATTGACTAATATTTTCATCAATTCTTCGAAACATTCTTCACACTCTTTTGTCCAAACAAATTTAACCCCTTTACGTGTGAGCTTCGTTAATGGGTTAGCCAATCGGGCAAAATTCTGGACGAAACATCGATAATAACCTGCCAAGCCAATAAAACTACATACCTCAGTTATACTCGTAGGTGCTGGCCATTCTTGGATTGCCTTGGTCTTAGAAGGATCAACAGAGATTCCATCTTTAGAGACAATATGGCCAAGAAAAGAAATCTCCAGAAGCCAGAATTCACACTTGCTAAACTTCCCATATAATTCATGCCTCCTCAGAGTCATCAAGATAATGAGCAAGTGATTTTCATGATCTTAGTAGGTTTTGGAGTATACCAAGATATCATCAATAAATACCACCACAAATTCATCAAGATACTCCTTGAAAACTCTATTCATTAGATCCATGAATACAGAGGGTGCATTAGTCAATCCAAACGGCATTACAGTAAACTCGTAATGCCCGTACCTGGTTCGAAATGCTGTTTTCGGAATGTCTTCCTTCTTCACACACAACTGATGGTATCCAGATCGAAGGTCAATCTTTGAGAAGTATTGAGCTCCAGGCAGTTGGTCAAATAAATAATCAATACGAGGTAGGGGATACTTGTTCTTTATCGTTATAGCATTGATCTCCCTGTAGTCGATACATAACCTCATAGATCCATCTTTCTTTTTAACAAAAAAGAACAGGGGCTCCCCATGGAGAAACACTAGGGCGAATAAATCCCTTATTACTCAATTCCTCTAGTTGTTTCTTTAGTTCGACTAACTCTACAATGGCCATTCTATAAGGGGTCTTCGATATAGGCCTTGATCCAGGAATCAAATCAATGGAAAACTCAACTTCTCGTTCTGGAGGATGTCCAGGTAAATCTTCCGGAAATACATCTACAAATTCTTTCACAACAGGTACATCCTCTATTTGAACATTCCTTTCCTCACCGATAGTTACTAAATTCTCTTCCTCCCCAATAATTGAATTTAGTTGAGCTACTGGGGGTGGATCTAAATAAGAATTAGGTGGTGACGATTCTGCTCTAAAAATATGGTGCTCCTTATCATTATCATCAAGAATCGTAACCTCTTTCTTCTTACAATAAATCTTCGCATCATAGTCCGAAAGCCAGTCCATACCGAGGATTATATCAAACTCAATCATAGGTATGACGATGAGATCAGCAGATAAAGAAAATTTATGTGCTCTAATGGGGACTGATTCACAAAACTTTGTTGCAACGATACTTCCCTTAGGAGTTTTAACTGACAACTCCCTTATTAAATCAAATTGGAAATATCTAATTTTCTTAGCAAACTGGGAAGATATGAAACAATGCGATGATCCAGAATCAAATAATGCATTTTCTAAACTTGAGGAAACCATTAAATTACCCGCCACCACGTCTTTTGGAGCTTCTACCTCTGCAGTAGTGATAGCATAAGCCTGGCCTTGATCCCTTGGCCTTTTCTAAGGTAAGTTCTCCTGACGCTTAGGACATGCATTTACATAATGCCGCATCTCCCTGCAATTGTAGCACTGAACATTGGTAGCTTCCTTCTTCCCCTTGCAATCATGAGCTTGGTGGCCTTTTTCACCACACTTGTAACAGACTCCCATTCCCTTCAAGCAAGTACCAGGATGTTTCTTCCCACATTTACCACAAGATGGATATTCAACCTTTCCCTTCTTCCCCTTATTTCCATTCCCAGATTGATCAGCAGGTCTCTTCTTCTCTTGATTTGCTTTAAAGTCATAGGACTTAGAGAATTCCTTTTCGGTCTTGATAGCACATGAGACAATGTCTTCGTACGATGAAAAGGATTGTGAGACTAATGCTCGACGGAGAAATGGTTTTAACCCATCAAATAAACGATCAATCTTACTTCTTGGGTTGCGAATATAATCTCCAGCATACCTCGCTAACCTTGTAAAGTTAGCCTCATACTTTGTGACATTCTCATCCTCCTTCTGTCTCAGACTCAGAAATTGCCTTTCCATATCTGCTCGATGGTCGCGAGGGAAGTATTTTTCTAAAAACAGATCTTTGAACTCCCTCTATTCCATATTTGATACATCATCATCTTCCTTCATGTTCTGAATCAATGACCACCATTGATCAGCATCTCCAGTGAGGCGGTAAACTGCCATGATAACTTTTTCCCTTTCACTGCTCCCCAAAGCCTGAAATATTTTCTCTAGGGAAAATATCCATTGCTCAGCTACTAAGGGATTTGTATTCCCATTGAACGTTGGTGGTTATTGCCTCATGAATCGATCTAACATTGATCCTCCACGCTGCGGATCAGGGTGCTCCATACGGGTAAGGTTATTATTCATAACCTGAGTAAGTTGTCCCAGTATGGTGATTAGCTGATCGGCAACAGTTGCATCACCAGCCCCACTATAATTATCTTGAGCAGGAGGGCAATCCCTACATGGAGTGCGTGCATTGATACGGTTTCCATTTCTTCCACTAGGCGCCATTTCTAAA
The DNA here is from genome assembly GCA_963277665.1 of Viscum album. Taxonomy (NCBI): domain Eukaryota; kingdom Viridiplantae; phylum Streptophyta; class Magnoliopsida; order Santalales; family Viscaceae; genus Viscum; species Viscum album. The sequence continues at coordinate 819,326,946 of OY728162.1, forward strand.
CAATGGCATAAACTAGATCAGTTTATGAATCAAAATATATAATCCCATACTTATAAAACACTTAACATAAATTGAACTATTTATGGATATAATCCATAATCATAAAAATGTTTTCTTTGAGGAAGTATATACTCATAAACCCTTCATAATGATTTGTAAAGATAGTGAGAGTTATCCTAAGCATATCCCCCGGGAGTGTCGTAACCAAGAGTGCAGCAAGGCCCGCTGTCGTGCACCAGTTCCCGTTCGAGTCTAGCTCAAAGCGGTGTTTTCGGGTTTTACCCCTAGGTACATCTGTGCCAGAGCCGCCTCTACCTGCTCGTATCCAGACAGGGATGTATTGCTCGGAAAACTCATAAAATCTCTACAATACCAAAATTCTAGGAAGTTCTTCTATACTAATCCTCAAAGTTCATCTTAGGTATACGTGCTCTAATCAGAGTTTATCTAAATCTAGCTTCCAAAGTTTGTACTAAACTTCCTCTGATGCCAACTGTAACGCCCCGACACCAGCTACCCAGAGTCGGTGCATTATTACATAACATTGGCATGATCACAAGAAGATCAAATCTCGAAAGACCGATTGGTTTAGTAGCCTTGGAAACACTAGATATATTCATAAGTTTTACATTACATCATAAAATGAAAAACTACTACAACAACATAATGCCTCCATAATTCACACTCATATCCCCACATAATATCCCTGCAGGTCATTCATAATTTACTTCTTCACTTCCTGGAAAAATAAAACATAGAAAAGGGGTGAGCTCAAACGCCCAGTAAGGATAACAATATAGCGGAAACTTTCATAAATAAGAATAAACATTTAAGGCAATGTATAACTAAGACAAAAGCCTTTCAAACATGAACTTTCAACATGGTATGGCATAAATAAAATGAAATAATTCCATTTACTTATTCACATTGATATTCTACTAATCGAATAATCACATGTAAAAATCAATAACCACTTTCATAATGTTGGAATGCATAATGCCAGACTATCATAACCACATAGCCAAGGCCTCGTGCCAAGACTACAAATAAGATTTTGTCAAGGCCTTGTTCCAAGACACTAGTTTGTCTCATGAGACCTACCGATGCATCGAGGAGCTATAGCGGGCTCCACCCGTCACATATTAAGTCCAATGCATTCCCATATGAAAAGGTTTAAACATAACATAAACATTCGTATTAAAACTAGCATACGAAATGTCAATAATTTCACCATAAACTATGAATGGTATAAAAATAGCACATCCATAGTCAAACATATCACAAAACCTTCAATACAATATAGAAGTTTTGTATCATAATAAATCAACTTCAAATAATCTTAAAATCCATCAAAGGATGTTGACATAGATGAAATCAAAATTCTTTTTAAAGAAATATCTCCTTTTATTTTGAAATAATTTAAGATCCATATAAAATAAAACATTTTCTTTGAAAATATTCTTATAATCTTGTAAGGGAAGCTTTGAAGATTTTATAACGGCGGAAAATAGCCGCACCCGCCGTATAAGTTAAAAAAACATTCTTACCTTAATTCTGTCGAAAAGGTTAAAAAGGACCTTGTTTTGAAAACGACCGAAAGATTCCTTTATAAACCACTTATAAAAGTCAAAAGGGTATAAATGACTTTAACTCATATTCTAGTAAATAGTAAAAATGTTTTGAAATTCATTTTTAAGAAACATGGATGTGGATGATAAAGAGATCCCAGTAGATTATTACGTATAAACAACCTTGGATAATGAAGAGGTTGTAAAGTAAACCCTTACCTTGTACTTTTCCTTGGTTGGGGTAGGTTAATCTCCTGTATAATGGTGAAATAATTATTATTAAATTATACAAGAATCATATACATTAATATGATATCATATATGATCTTTTAACATTGCTTTATTAATAATATCTTAGTATTATCGCCGTTTCGGGTGTTAACTTACTCATTTTCTTTTATATGTTTTGTTACATAAGTCATGTTTGTTGTATCTTATTCATATCCAGAATGATATCAAGTCCTTAAACATCATTTTTATATCATTAAATGATAATTATACTTGAATGGATACGATGGAGAATGAATCTCATCGCGTTCGTGGAGACGGTAGTCCGTACGTACGCACGAACGCTACTTCCATTTAATTTTTATTTTAAAAGAATCAAATCCAAATGATACATAGGTATATTACTATTCCTGTATAATATAATATTTTATATATGTTACTTAAGTTCATTAACACCATCCTTTATACGTTCCATGTGTGGTATGAACGAGTCATATCATTTTAAGGGGGCGGTAGTCCGCACTTCCTCAAATGAAATTATCGTATGTATATACAACATGAAACGAATAATGGTATGAAATAAAATGGAATTACAGAAGCTTATATATAAAATATATATCATTAATATCATATTTAATTACAGTTCCATCATAATGGCCACCATGAGAGGTGGTAAGATGTATTTGAACAATCATCGTTTCGTGAGGCGTTAGTTTGCCATCCACAGAAACATTATGTTCATCATCCATTAGATGGAGTTGTGTGTATGTGTAGTTTGAATCCTTCTTATAACAACATCCTAGTATATTGAGGATACTGGTGTTGTTACAAAAGAAAGTAAATAAAAAGAGTTTGGGAGTGGAAGAAGCAAAATAAATGAAAATAATTTAAGAGAAATCGTTACCTTTAATTTAGGTAACTCACTTTGGTTGGAACCAAAGGACTTGTTGAAATGCTTTCTGCCTAAGGGGAAGCTTCAAGGAGGAGGAGAGGGATGTGGGGAGCTTAGTTGGGCAGAGTTTGGACGAGCCAAGTGGCTTGAGAGGTGTGAAGAATGAGTAGAAGTGGTCTCCTTTCATAAGGGAGAGGAGGGGCTCTTTAGGAAAGAGTGAAAGTATTACTTTATAATATAATTATATTCGGTTTATAATGGTCCAAAAATCATTGAGGTCGAAGATAAGATGAATCATATTCTAAATAACATCAACCAATAAGAATTGGACAGGTTTTAGATAATATTTTAATCATTATAATCTTATTTATTTAAATGATTTATTAATGAGGTAAACATTGCATCATTATTGTGTCATTAATAATTTAACTTATTTGATGTCTAAAAATTATAAATAAAATATCATCATGTAGGAAATCGTTTTAGCTTTCTAATGAATATTTATAATCGAAAATCAAACATGTATAACCCTATTTAAAAATTGTTCTTCTAAAAGATGTAAGCTTATGCCATTTTTATTTTTATTTTAACTTTATTAATATAATGTGTCCCTACCACATACAAGTGGCTCCAAGGGGTCCCCAAATTGACTCAAGGATGCTCATGGTCGGGTATGTGTCCACCAATAAGGTTAGGACACGTTTTAGGGTAACTTTGTATTATTATAATATTATTTTTTTAACCCTTATTTACCGGATTTACCCTTTAACCATGGTAAATATAATATTTACCGCAGTAATTATTCAAAATGTGTAAAAATAAAAGTTACCTATTTACATAATTTGGACATCCTGATTCCAAATATGGAATCCATTTTCCTAAATTCAAAACACAGAAGTGGCAGAAATTAATTTAAAATTAATTCCCGCTGTCAAAACAAAAAGCGTGTTTTTAAGAGGTAATAACTATCAAAAGATTGACACTTGTTTATGTTCGGTTTAATTGTAAAATTATGTCCAATGACCAACATTATATGAAATGGTAAAAATATATTCTAAATATACTTTAAAACCACTCAAAATCACAATTTATCACTATTAATTATTTTGATTAAAAAAGTTGTTTTTAATTAAAATTTAGAAATTTTCACTATTCATCAAAATATGAAAGTTATCCGAAATGTACCAAAATTTCACCCTAGGCTAATTTTGATATTCCGAATCTAAAAATGAAGTCCATTTTGAAATATTGAATATATATGATTTCAAAAAGTAGGTATTACTATTCACAACGTCTAGTTTAATTAGTTGTGGTGTGTGTTAGAACTCGAGGTTGCGTACAACACACGCTATCGCATTATTCGAAGGGAAACGTACCATAGAAGCTTGGGGTGTTATATTCTCCCCTCCTTCAAATAATTGCGTCCTCGCAATTTCTAGGGTATTACTGCATAAAAAGACTCGGGTGGTTCTTCATCATAAGTTCCTCGGGTTCCCACGTTGCCTCTTCCATCTTATGGTTTCTCCACAAAACTTTTACCAGACGCGTCGTCCGGTTTCTCAGTACTTGTTCTCTTGTATCAAGAATCCTGACCGGCTCTTCGCAATAAGACAGATCGGGTTCCAGTTATAATTCCTCATAGGTGAGTACATGCGTTGGGTCAGGCATGTATTTTCTCAACAGAGATACGTGGAACACATCGTGAACTTTGGAGAGACTTGGCGGCATTGCCAATCGGTAAGCTACAGCCCCAATTCGTTCTAGAATTTCGAAAGGTCCGATGTACCTGGGACTCAATTTACCTTTCTTACCAAAACATATGACTCCCTTCCATGGAGATACCTTTAGGAAAACATGATCACCGACCTGAAATTCCAAATCCTTCCTTCGATTATCGGCATAGCTCTTCTGCCTACTTTGAGCTGCTTTGATGTGATTTTGGATTACCTTCACCTTTTCCACCATTTCCTCCACCAGTTCTGGGCCTACAAGTTTTCTTTCACCAACGTCATCCCAACAGGTTGGTGTACGACATCTCTTTCCGTATAACGCTTCATATGGTGCCATCTAAATACTTGAATGGAAGCTATTGTTATAGGAAAATTCTACCAGAGGTAAATATTGATCCCACATACCCTGAAAGTCAAGTGAGCAAGATCTCAACATGTCTTCTAAGGTTTGAATAGTCCGTTCTGATTGTCCATCTGTCTGAGGGTGGTAAGCAGTGCTCAAATGAAGTTCAGTATCTAGGGATTTCTGAAGACTTTTCCAAAATCTTGAAGTAAAACGGGGATCACGATCAGAAACAATCGATAGGGGTACACCATGAAGTCTCACAACTTCATTAATGTATAGTCTTGCTAGACGTTCCAGGGGTAGATCTTCTCTTATAGCAAGAAAATGTGCTGACTTGGTAAGACGATCAACAATAACCCATATTGCATCATTCCTTCTAGGAGTCTTCAGTAGCCCCATGACAAAGTCCATCGTAACATTGTCCCATTTCCACTCCGGTATGGGAAGAGGTTGCATGACTGCTCCAGGCTGTTGCCTTCCAGCTTTCACTTGTTGACAAACCATACATCTTGACACAAAATCAGCAATCTCCCTCTTCATGTTGTCCCACCAAAAATGTTCCTTCAAATCTCTATACATTTTGGTGCTCCCAGGGTGTATAGAGAAATTGGAACTATGAGCATCATCTAGCAATTCCCTTTTCATATCAGGTAAATCGGGAACACAAAGTCTCTTCCCGAATTTCAAAATTCCATCTTCATACACAAAGTCTCTCAATCTCCCATCATTCACAGCTTTAATCTTCTTCTGAAATTCTTCATCATCGGTCTGAGAACTCTTAATCCTTTCTAGTAAAGATGGTTTGGCAACCATTTGAAAAAGAATTGATGTTTCACCTTCCCTGGTTATTCCCATGTCCATCTTCACTAGATCCATGAAAATTGGATCCCTTTCAATTATCATCATGTTCAGAACTCCATGGTCTTTTCTGCTCAAAGCATCTGCTACTTTGTTTGCTTTCCCCGGGTGGTAGTGTATCGTACAATCATAATCCTTGAGTAATTCAAGCCATCTCCTTTGCCTCCTGTTGAGTTCTTTTTGTGAGAAAATATACTTCAAACTCTTGTGATCAGTATAAATCTCACATTGTTCACCATAGAGGTAGTGCCTCCATATCTTCAAAGCAAAGATTACAGCTACTAACTCAAGATCATGAGTAGGATAGTTTTGTTCATGAATTTCCAACTGTCGTGATGCATAGGCAATAACTCTATCATTCTGCATAAGGACACAACCAAGTCCTTTCTTCGATGCATCACTATAAATAACGAACCCATCATTCCCCGATGGTAGAGTCAATATAGGAGCATTGACTAATATTTTCATCAATTCTTCGAAACATTCTTCACACTCTTTTGTCCAAACAAATTTAACCCCTTTACGTGTGAGCTTCGTTAATGGGTTAGCCAATCGGGCAAAATTCTGGACGAAACGTCGATAATAACCTGCCAAGCCAATAAAACTACGTACCTCAGTTATACTCGTAGGTGCTGGCCATTCTTGGATTGCCTTGGTCTTAGAAGGATCAACAGAGATTCCATCTTTAGAGACAATATGGCCAAGAAAAGAAATCTCCTGAAGCCAGAATTCACACTTGCTAAACTTCCCATATAATTCATGCCTCCTCAGAGTCATCAAGATAATGAGCAAGTGATTTTCATGATCTTAGTAGGTTTTGGAGTATACCAAGATATCATCAATAAATACCACCACCAATTCATCAAGATACTCCTTGAAAACTCTATTCATTAGATCCATGAATACAGAGGGTGCATTAGTCAATCCAAACGGCATTACAGTAAACTCGTAATGCCCGTACCTGGTTCGAAATGCTGTTTTCGGAATGTCTTCCTTCTTCACACACAACTGATGGTATCCAGATCGAAGGTCAATCTTTGAGAAGTATTGAGCTCCAGGCAGTTGGTCAAATAAATAATCAATACGAGGTAGGGGATACTTGTTCTTTATCGTTATAGCATTGATCTCCCTGTAGTCGATACATAACCTCATAGATCCATCTTTCTTTTTAACAAAAAAGAACAGGGGCTCCCCATGGAGAAACACTAGGGCGAATAAATCCCTTATTACTCAATTCCTCTAGTTGTTTCTTTAGTTCGACTAACTCTACAGTGGCCATTCTATAAGGGGTCTTCGATATAGGCCTTGATCCAGGAATCAAATCAATGGAAAACTCAACTTCTCGTTCTGGAGGATGTCCAGGTAAATCTTCCGGAAATACATCTACAAATTCTTTCACAACAGGTACATCCTCTATTTGAACATTCCTTTCCTCATCGATAGTTACTAAATTCTCTTCCTCCCCAATAATTGAATTTAGTTGAGCTACTGGGGGTGGATCTAAATAAGAATTAGGTGGTGACGATTCTGCTCTAAAAATATGGTGCTCCTTATCATTATCATCAAGAATCGTAACCTCTTTCTTCTTACAATAAATCTTCGCATCATAGTCCGAAAGCCAGTCCATACCGAGGATTATATCAAACTCAATCATAGGTATGACGATGAGATCAGCAGATAAAGAAAATTTATGTGCTCTAATGGGGACTGATTCACAAAACTTTGTTGCAACGATACTTCCCTTAGGAGTTTTAACTGACAACTCCCTTATTAAATCAAATTGGAAATATCTAATTTTCTTAGCAAACTGGGAAGATATGAAACAATGCGATGATCCAGAATCAAATAATGCATTTTCTAAACTTGACGAAACCATTAAATTACCTGCCACCACGTCTTTTGGAGCTTCTACCTCTGCAGTAGTGATAGCCTAAGCCTGGCCTTGATCCCTTGGCCTTTTCTAAGGTAAGTTCTCCTGACGCTTAGGACATGCATTTGCATAATGCCGCATCTCCCTGCAATTGTAGCACTGAACATTGGTAGCTTCCTTCTTCCCCTTGCAATCATGAGCTTGGTGGCCTTTTTCACCACACTTGTAACAGACTCCCATTCCCTTCAAGCAAGTACCAGGATGTTTCTTCCCACATTTACCACAAGATGGATATTCAACCTTTCCCTTCTTCCCCTTATTTCCATTCCCAGATTGATCAGCAGGTCTCTTCTTCTCTTGATTTGCTTTAAAGTCATAGGACTTAGAGAATTCCTTTTCGGTCTTGATAGCACATGAGACAATGTCTTCGTACGATGAAAAGGATTGTGAGACTAATGCTCGACGGAGAAATGGTTTTAACCCATCAAATAAACGATCAATCTTACTTCTTGGGTTGCGAATATAATCTCCAGCATACCTCGCTAACCTTGTAAAGTTAGCCTCATACTTTGTGACATTCTCATCCTCCTTCTGTCTCAGACTCAGAAATTGCCTTTCCATATCTGCTCGATGGTCGCGAGGGAAGTATTTTTCTAAAAACAGATCTTTGAACTCCCTCTATTCCATATTTGATACATCATCATCTTCCTTCATGTTCTGAATCAATGACCACCATTGATCAGCATCTCCAGTGAGGCGGTAAACTGCCATGATAACTTTTTCCCTTTCACTGCTCCCCAAAGCCTGAAATATTTTCTCTAGGGAAAATATCCATTGCTCAGCTACTAAGGGATTTGTATTCCCATTGAACGTTGGTGGTTATTGCCTCATGAATCGATCTAACATTGATCCTCCACGCTACGGATCAGGGTGCTCCATACAGGTAAGGTTATTATTCATAACCTGAGTAAGTTGTCCCAGTATGGTGATTAGCTGATCGGCAACAGTTGCATCACCAGCCCCACTATAATTATCTTTAGCAGGAGGGCAATCCCTACATGGAGTGCGTGCATTGATACGGTTTCCATTTCTTCCACTAGGCGCCATTTCTAAACAATGGGATAAACTAGATCAGTTTATGAATCAAAATACATAATCCCATACTTATAAAACACTTAACATAAATTGAACTATTTATGGATATAATCCATAATCATAAAAATGTTTTCTTTGAGGAAGTATATACTCATAAACCCTTAATAATGATTTGTAAAGATAGTGAGAGTTATCCTAAGCATATCCCCCGGGAGTGTCGTAACCAAGAGTGCAGCAAGGCCCGTTGTCGTGCACCAGTTCCCGTTCGAGTCTAGCTCAAAGCGGTGTTTTCGGGTTTTACCCCTAGGTACATCTGTGCCAGAGCCGCCTCTACCTGCTCGTATCCAGACAGGGATGTATTGCTCGGAAAACTCACAAAATCTCTACAATACCAAAATTCTAGGAAGTTCTTCTATACTAATCCTCAAAGTTCATCTTAGATATACGTGCTCTAATCAGAGTTTATCTAAATCTAGCTTCCAAAGTTTGTACTAAACTTCCTCTGATGCCAACTGTAACGCCCCGACACCAGCTACCCAGAGTCGGTGCATTATTACATAACATTGGCATGATCACAAGAAGATCAAATCTCGAAAGACCGATTGGTTTAGTAGCCTTGGAAACACTAGATATATTCATAAGTTTTACATTACATCATAAAATGAAAAACTACTACAACAACATAATGCCTCCATAATTCACACTCATATCCCCACATAATATCCCTGCAGGTCATTCATAATTTACTTCTTCACTTCCTGGAAAAATAAAACATAGAAAAGGGGTGAGCTCAAACGCCCAGTAAGGATAACAATATAGCGGAAACTTTCATAAATAAGAATAAACATTTAAGGCAATGTATAACTAAGACAAAAGCCTTTCAAACATGAACTTTCAACATGGTATGGCATAAATAAAATGAAATAATGCCATTTACTTATTCACATTGATATTCTACTAATCGAATAATCACATGTAAAAATCAATAACCACTTTCATAATGTTGGAATGCATAATGCCAGACTATCATAACCACATAGCCAAGGCCTCGTGCCAAGACTACAAATAAGATTTTGTCAAGGCCTTGTGTCAAGACACTAGTTTGTCTCATGAGACCTACCGATGCATCGAGGAGCTATAGCGGGCTCCACCCGTCACATATTAAGTCCAATGCATTCCCATATGAAAAGGTTTAAACATAACATAAACATTCGTATTAAAACTAGCATACGAAATGTCAATAATTTCACCATAAACTATGAATGGTATAAAAATAGCACATCCATAGTCAAACATATCACAAAACCTTCAATACAATATAGAAGTTTTGTATCATAATAAATCAACTTCAAATAATCTTAAAATCCATCAAAGGATGTTGACATAGATGAAATCAAAATTCTTTTTAAAGAAATATCTCCTTTTATTTTGAAATAATTTAAGATCCATATAAAATAAAAAATTTTCTTTGAAAATATTCTGATAAGCTTGTAAGGGAAGCTTTGAAGATTTTATAACGGTGGAAAATAGCCGCACCCGCCGTATAAGTTAAAAAACATTCTTACCTTAATTCTGTCGAAAAGGTTAAAAAGGAACTTGTTTTGAAAATGACCGAAAGATTCCTTTAAAACCACTTATAAAAGTCAAAAGGGTATAAATGACTTTAACTCATATTCTAGTAAATAGTAAAAATGTTTTGAAATGCATTTTTAAGAAACATGGATGTGGATGATAAAGAGATCCCAGTAGATTATTACGTATAAACAACCTTGGATAATGAAGAGGTTGTAAAGTAAACCCTTACCTTGTACTTTTCCTTGGTTGGGGTAGGTTAACCTCCTGTATAATGGTGAAATAATTATTATTAAATTATACAAGAATCATATACATTAATATGATATCATATATGATCTTTTAACATTGCTTTATTAATAATATCTTAGTATTATCTCCGTTTCGGGTGTTAACATACTCATTTTCTTTTATATGTTTTGTTACATAAGTCATGTTTGTTGTATCTTATTCATATCCATAATGATATAAAGTCCTTAAACATCATTTTTAAATCATTAAATGATAATTATACTTGAAAGGATACGATGGAGAATGAATCTCATCGCGTTCGTGGAGACGGTAGTCCGTACGTACGCATGAACGCTACTTCCATTTAATTTTTATTTTAAAAGAATCGAATCCAAATGATACATAGGTATATTACTATTCCAGTATAATATAATATTTTATATATGTTACTTAAGTTCATTAACACCATCCTTTATACGTTCCATGTGTGGTATGAACGAGTCATATCATTTTAAGGGGGCGGTAGTCCGCACTTCCTCAAATGAAATTATCGTATGTATATACAACATGAAACGAATAATGGTATGAAATAAAATGGAATTACAGAAGCTTATATATAAAATATATATCATTAATATCATATTTAAATACAGTTCCATCATAATGGCCACCATGAGAGGTGGTAGGATGTATTTGAACAATCATCGTTTCGTGAGGCGTTAGTTTGCCATCCACAAAAACATTATGTTCATCATCCATTAGATGGAGTTGTGTGTATGTGTAGTTTGAATCCTTCTTATAACAACATCCTAGTGTATTTAGGATCCTGGTGTTGTTACAAAAGAAAGGAAATAAATATATTTTGGGAGTTGAAGAAGCAAAATAAATGAAAATAATTTAAGAGAAATCGTTACCTTTAATTTAGGTAACTCACTTTGGTTGGAACCAAAGGACTTGTTGAAATGCTTTCTTCCTAAGGGGAAGCTTCAAGGACGAGGAGAGGGATGTGGAGAGCTTAGTTGGGCAGAGTTTGGACGAGCCAAGTGGCTTGAGAGGTGTGAAGAATGAGTAGAAGTGGTCTCCTTTTATAAGGGAGAGGAGGGACTCTTTAGGAAAGAGTGAAAATATTACTTTATAATATAATTATATTCGGTTTATAATGGTCCCAAAATCATTGAGGTCGAATATAAGATGAATCATATTCTAAATAACATCAACCAATAAGAATTGGACAGGTTTTAGATAATATTTTAATCATTATAATCTTATTTATTTAAATGATTTATTAATGAGGTAAACATTGCATCATTATTGTGTCATTAATAATTTAACTTATTTGATGTCTAAAAATTATAAATAAAATATCATCATGTAGGAAATCGTTTTAGCTTTCTAATGAATATTTATAATCGAAAATCCAACATGTATAACCCTATGTAAAAATTGTTCTTCTAAAAGATGTAAGCTTATGCCATTTTTATTTTTATTTTAACTTTATTAATATAATGTGTCCCTACCACATACAAGTGGCTCCAAGGGGTCCCCAAATTGACCCAAGGATGATCATGGTCGGGTATGTGTCCACCAATAAGGTTAGGACACGTTTTAGGGTAACTTTGTATTATTATAATATTATTTTTTTAACCCTTATTTACCGGATTTACCCTTTAACCATGGTAAATATAATATTTACCGCAGTAATTATTCAAAATGTGTAAAAATAAAAGTTACCTATTTACATAATTTGGACATCCTGATTCCAAATATGGAATCCATTTTCCTAAATTCAAATCACATAAGTGGCATAAATTAATTTAAAATTAATTCCCGCTGTCAAAACAAAAAGCGTGTTTTTAAGAGGTAATAACTATCAAAAGATTGACACTTGTTTATGTTCGGTTTAATTGTAAAATTATGTCCAATGACCAACATTATATTAAATGGTAAAAATATATTCTAAATATACTTTAAAACCACTCAAAATCACAATTTATCACTATTAATTATTTTGATTAAAAAAGTTGTTTTTAATTAAAATTTAGAAATTTTCACTATTCATCAAAATATGAAAGTTATCCGAAATGTACCAAAATTTCACCCTAGGCTAATTTTGATATTCCGAATCTAAAAATGAAGTCCATTTTGAAATATTGAATATATATGATTTCAAAAAGTAGGTATTACTATTCACAACGGCTAGTTTAATTAGTTGTGGTGTGTGTTAGAACTCGAGGTTGCGTACAACACACGCTATGGCATTATTCGAAGGGAAACGTACCATAGAAGCTTGGGGTGTTATATCCTGATGGAGATATGACCATTACTCTTGTGGATGTGGCAGTTCTTCTTGGTCTTCCTATCCAAGGGGAAGCCGGTCTTGGACCCACTTGTGCATCTTGTCATGGCCTTGCTCAGAAAATGATACACATTGACATTTTGGCCGAACGAAGGGGTACAAATGGTAGGTCGATATCTATGACTTGGATAGAGGATAATATTACAAATTTAACTGATGACACTAAAGACAATAATATCATGAATTATTAACATGCATATATATATATATTAGCTGATTAGAGGGACTTTGTGTGCTGATCACTTGGGGGTGAATGTACATGTGATGTATCTAGAACTACAGGAGGACTTTGATCAGGATGGGATGTACAACTGGGGATCAACCTACTTAGAAAACACATATTGAACATTATTCATCGAATCCCCTAGATACTGCACAGATCTCAGGGGTTGCGTTATCCTTCATCATATGTGGGTATGGGTGCGCATCCCCATATTCAGCCCCCAGCTTGATGGTCTACCACTCCCTATGGAAATGATGCATGACACTCCATGTGGATGCTGGTATGATCACTCATCATTATGAATTATTGATGCTAGAAACAGTTATTGATAATAATTTCGGATTATGGATCACTTTTGATGTTGTATTTTATAGCTAGAGTCAGATAAACAATTTCATTACGGTTTTGACATACCATTTGGTTGAATTCCACCTCAAATTGGATTGTCTCTTTCTTGACCAGGTTTGTATATACAATATGTCACTGTATAATAAATTTAAAAATAGTATCATTTTTATTTTTTAGTGAGGATATTTTTTGAAAAGGTTCACATGTCATTTCATATTATAGGGATGTAATACTAGTCAATATGGGACCAGTTTCCAGCATATTGTACTACTAGAATTCATGATGCTATAGTTGTAGTGCCACTCATTAACTTCCTTATTATTGAGTGGAATCATCCTGATAGATCCATGTCTCAGTTTTTCTATGCTTAGCTGATTCCATTTCTTCCAAGACTGATAGAGGATATTTATTGCATGAAGTTGACAGGGAGGCATTATCTGGACAGGTGCCGAGTACATGCTGACTATCTAGACCTCTGGGGTAGACATGCATAGCTTCATATCCGGGCTGTACCAAAAATGCGATTATATATCTCATAATAGGTTAAGTTTGATCCACTGTAAAGACTGAAGACTACACTATATCTTACCTTACAAAGATAAGAGATTCATAAGATGATAAGTGAATAAATTTCCATTAGTTTGTTTATTGAAAAATTTTCTATTTCATTTTGAATCTCTTTAAAGCATACTCACTCAGAGAAACTTATTCACATGAGTGAAAAAGAATAGGAAAGGGTCCTTATCAAGACAATGGTCCATGCTGCAGTGCTGGAGATGAGGTCATCATATCATGGGATTCAGGAGAGCATCTTCCTGAGTCCACCCCATAGAGTGGAGGTTCCTACCCCTAGAAGAACTTCCTCCAGTAGTTTCAGGTGTTGTGGAGCCACAACAATGACAACGTAGACCAGACCATCCTTCACATGATCCCTCAAATGTTCTTTAGGTAGAGGTCATCCCTCTTTCATTCCAACCTCAGATGATTGTGGATGTGCATCAAGAGGCATGAGATTCGCCTTTCTTGACAGGATACCCAAAGTTCTCTCCATCTTGGGGTCTAAATCCATCGCATAAATGGTTCCTTGCTGTAATGAGGGAAGTTCCTTCTACTTCCCTAATTGGAGAAGGATCAATAGAATAGTAGTACATGTAGTTGATATATCCTACCACCAACACAAAGGTGGAGCAAGTGATAGTTGTTTTTCCAGTGCCCGAGTATCAGCACTCTACAGGTCATCGGACTCCACCCTAGCACGAAGCTCGGTGATCCTGATACCGGTGTACCCTTCACAGACCATTGTGTGGGATAAAATATCCTCCCCAACGACATTTATTTTACTTCATCACGTATATGTATTATTTCTATTGTAAAAAGCTATTGTTAATACTATCCGCCATTTTTACATTTCTAGAAAGTGTATCCATTTTCATTAATATTTTAGTAATAGTATAAATATTATAAGCATTCAAAATCCATGAAATCATACATAAATTACTAAGAACATAATTTTCTTATAAATTTTTACATTATGAGGAGAAAATTTTTAAAAATATAAATATATAAAACCATATCAAAAAAATCACCATTTTCTAGGTAAATACATATCTTAAAAACAAATTAGTAATAAGCTTTGAAAATCATAAAGACATGCTCCATCTCTTTTTGTTGCCTGTAATACTCTGAGCATTAATCATCCCATGTATGAATACTTCTTAGAGTATTTCAACAAAACATAGGTTCATGTCCTCAAGAGATGGAGTGTGTGTGTCAAACAAAAAAAAGGAAATTATAATTGTGTTGGAGGGGAGCTGATAAGGATGAAAATTTTACTTCATTACGTTATCTAAAAGGAGAAATGCCTCCCATTTGTGAGAATTACACCATTTAAACTAGTTATTAACTCAATGCCTCCATTTCAACCAAATCCTTCCAGATAAAATCTCCACACAACCAATTAAATGATAGAGTGAAGGGTTGTAAAGAAATGGAGATGGTGGAGATAGAAGAATTAGAATATAGAACTATAGTGCTGCGCAGCCCTAGGGTCTTAGGTTGCTACAGTGTAATTTTAGTTAATGAGTGTACATTAATGAAATTAATTTATTTGAGTTGATGTTTAGGTAGAGTTAATTATGAAATAATTTCATTTTTTCCTCAAATTTATCCTTACATATTCGGATAAAACATTAATAAAAAAATTGGTTGATGATTTTTTTATAATGATTTTTTCAATAAAACATGGGTTTTAATGGGTTTTATTTTATTTAAAAAATGATAGGGTTTTATATGATTCTAAAATGTTTTTGATTTAGTAATGTACTTCATTAAAACTTAGGGAAACGTTCCATAAGTCATTTGAGATGCGTAGGAATCATCCACACCTCAATTTGACACATGGTGTGACTGCTATGACTTAATGTGTCTATTAGCAGTTTAAAACTGACAGTCAAAAAATGTAACTCACTAAAAACAATGAAAACATAATGGTATTTTATTGATAATTTTATACATCTATTCATACTTCCTTTGCGATATGTCTGAATTAGTCTCACATCAAGCCGATATATGATGCGATCAGAATAGGTTATAGTGTGTGTTTCTAGTTTAAATTGAAATTTTAGTGAAGAATAGTGATGTACGCAAAATGAAAAAATGAATTTGGATTGTTATGATACTTAAAAATACATTTCCTAAGTCATTTTATATGTGTAGGAATTATGCGTACCTCAATACAATGCATGGTGTATTTGGTATGAATCCAAGTGTATCTTTTTGTTTAAAAATGACACCACCTTTAATAAA
This sequence comes from Viscum album, assembly GCA_963277665.1. Classification (NCBI taxonomy): domain Eukaryota; kingdom Viridiplantae; phylum Streptophyta; class Magnoliopsida; order Santalales; family Viscaceae; genus Viscum; species Viscum album. Next base: position 819,343,068 of record OY728162.1, read on the forward strand.
AAAGACGAATAACCTACTAAAAAAATGAGAAAACACATTCATATTGTTTTTCTACTTTACTAAAATGATCCATAATTCATTTGAGACGTGTAGGAATCATCCATACCTTAATCTGATTCCTGGAGTGACCCAAATGACTCTAAGTGCTTCTTTTTATTTAAAAATGACATCAATTTTCAAAAAAAGGGAAAATGAACTACTCAAAACTGAGAAAACACATTACGATTGTTTTGATACATTAGGAAAATGATCCATATTTATATCAACTTGATGATCAACTAGAACCCATGCCTAGTTCTTAAAAATGTCTCAAATTTGAGCGTCATAAAAGAAATTCCTTAATAGCATGAAATTTTAACTTTCAAATGTTAGTGAAATAATTCTAAAAAAACAGAAAACAAACAATATATATATTTATATATGTATATATAATAATATAAAAATATAAATATTTAAAAATATAATAACATATATAATTGTTTTTTTCTACTTTAGTATAATGTTGGCAGGCCCTATTCCACATTTCGACATAATAGAAAGGCTTTATTGGGCATGCCTCCTTTCAAGCATATATTTTTTTGAAAAATTATCCTGTAAAAAATTTTAAAAAATAAAAATCTGAACAATGGGGGAAGGAACTGCCCATTTCCCATTATTTAAAGCCCAATTTTTCCTATTCTTCATATTTATTAATTTTCATCAATTTTAATCTATTTTATTTTCAATTCCACATTAATATAATCAATTTTTTGTCTTTAAATTTCTATTTAATCACACATACAATTTTAATATTTGACTCTTTAGTTTCTTCAAACTATATTTCATTTCATTATGTTATTTTGTCACTCCATACCTTTATTTGGTTATAAATTTGACCAAGTAAATCCACCTTTCATGATAGGGTTGCGATTAGGGATGGTGTAATAAAGAAGATTGTATTTTTTTTATTTTTTATCAATGTTGTGTATTTTTTATTTTCATAGGTCATGTATTATTGATCTACTTGATTGAATTTAGGAAATCCATGGATCATTAGAGAACCTAGATTTATAACATCCCATGGGTTATTAGACATTTCATTTTCTATAATATGTATTTCATAAAATCTTGGGTATATATTGTATAATAGTTAAATACCTGGTGGAAATACAAAGCAACCTTTATGGTTATGAGAATGTTTATTTAATAATAAAAACCATTATTCTCAATGAAATCAAAGAAACATTCCTTATTTTTAACCTCACTCTTATTTCTTAAAACCATTTTAAAATAGATGTTATTTTCCCATCATCACTTAGAAAATACAATCACCCGCACCTATATTTTTTTATTTAAATACTTACTCAACTTATAAAACATAAACTTTTAATGCATGAAATAATAATTTATTGGGAGAAGAATTAGGGTTATTTCATTATGCCTATATTTTTATTTTATAATAATTAATCAATTGAATGTGTGGAGACAAATAGTTTCATTTATCTATGCAATGCCAATGAATTATTCATGCCTTAAGAATAAGGAGACTATATATTATTCATATATCAATGTACATAAAGGTTTCAAATTTGATGGAACTTACCTAGGTAGAATCCAGTTAAACTGTACAACATAACCCACTAAAAACTGTGCCCTATAATAATTGACTAAATCAAATAGGTAAGGTGTCACCCCTAAAAATATATAATTCCTTCACTCCATTAATTCAATGGAAGTTTTAAGATATAGAAGACACATTAGGACCCCCAATACAATTATTTTATCCTTGAACTACCAGAGCATCTATATGAATCCCCAAATAATCATAAGTCCTTAAACATAATCATTAATACAAGGTCCATATCAATTAAATTTTATCCAAATACACCTTATCCCATTTGGGTTTAATTCAAAAATAAAGAGGCAATTACCCATGGAATCATAGTTGTTGGGACACTATATAATCACTATCCCATGTATGTTATAGAAAATAAACTCATAGAAGGCTTTCCCATACCCTATCTAACATCTAAGTACCCACGTGACAACTTTTCTAGAATACATATACACCGAACCTAAACATGTTCCTGCATGTTGCATATAAACATGAAAAATATGGTTAAATTTAAGAGGAAACTCCTAATTAGATATTATAAGATCTACCTCATCTAATATTATAGCTTATTAGAAAACTTTTACATTAAATTGATAAATTAGAAAAATATGACCTAAAATGAGGGTTATGCAAAAATAATAGAAAATGAGAAAAACAAAAAGAAGGAACAGTGGTATTAACTTATCATTGCTTAAAATAATATTCCTCTTCATAAAATAGATTAATCCTCTAAGATATAAACATATGAGAGACCAAAGGTTGAATTGGGAGAGGGGAAAAGTGAGTAGGATAGGGGCCTCCAACTAAGGGTTTTGGGTCGACCGACCGACATATATAAGTGAGGGGATTTATTTAAATGTTTTTTAAAAATATTTTTATTTTTAAACAGGGGGTGAATTGTGGTGTGACCTAGGGGCCATGGAATAGTACCCATTGCGGAATAAATTATAGCATTCCCATAAGGATCATTCCACATTGCTTACCACCTAAAAGGATCATAAAATATCCCTTAACATGCTTTGTGATATAAAAAGATTCATAACAGTGAAACCATCATTCTGGGTGAAATATGATAATCCTCCCCCAAGTTTCCTTTATGGTAAGAAAATTTGGGTGTATCTTGATACATACTAGTAGAGAAACCATAATGGAATGAACATATCTTCCTTAGTATCCTCCCCCATGTTCATGGAATGAACATATCATCCTTAGTATCCAAATCCTTCATTGCTATCTCTATATAGTAATCCATGAAATGTGAGGCCACTCACACTAACAATGAGTATGTTATGCCATTATCAAAATAATGAGACTTTATGAAATAATTTCCTTTTAAAACAAACATGTCATAAATTTACCAATATACTTTTCCATGGACATCCCTCCTCATTCTGACATCCATATTTTCAAAAAAACCCCTTATGATAAAAAAAATAAAAACTCATCAATAAAAATGTAATGGAAATCAATACATGGAATCTTCTCATTCCCCCATTTATGATCAATAATATTTTAATAATCATTCTCATTACCCATGAATTAAGAAACTTCCATATGTACCCACAACTTTTTTAGGGAAAAATCCTTAAAAAAACATTATCTACCATGTTTTTTGATCCCTATAACCCCATGTATTTGAAAAAATATAGGTACTAATACTCTTGTAACTCATCGAGATATTTTACAATCATCAAATATCCTCAAGATATGACTTAATAAAAATATAAAAACACATCTAATATGATTTATATGAAAGAAACATCCACAAAATCCAAATCTCCATGGAACACTCCTTTAGACATTATTGGTGCTCAACTGATTGATATCGAACTTCCATAATACTATGATAAAAAAACCTCTAAAAACCTTAAAACCCATTTAAAACATACAAACAACAATAAAGTAGGCTTCAAACTCCAAGAATGAATTATTAGAACATAAGAATGTATTCTACCTTCACTTAAATACACAGAGGCATTTCACAACTTGCACCACTATACCACTACGGCTCATATATAATAGAAATTAAATACCATAATATGAACCTATAATGAAAATAAAACCCACTATCCCACCAAAAAATAATGAATAACCATTTATTACACTATTTAAACTCATAACCAACTACTTACCAATCATACCTGATCACATCACCCGAAAAATACTCAACTTCCCTCTATGGAGAGTCATACCTTGAATCACAATTATAACCTTACAAACCAACTAAATATACTTGGTGTTTCTATATTATTTATCCCTTTTATATAAATCCCACTGGAGGGTACACATCAAACCTAAAATCCTCAAGAAAACTCCAAACCATACCTCAAATATACCTTTCACACCCAGAACAAAAGGCATCTACCATCCCAAACTATCTGATAAAGGGTTTATTAATACCATGACCATGAATATAACATCATGTATAGATAAATAATATGTGAAAAATGAATAATAAAATTTATATTAGTCAATACAACAATAAAATATTATTTAGGAAGACACCAAATAAGTTAAAATTGTGGTTTTAAAAAAATGAATCCCATTTTATAAAGTTGGTTCTAAACCATTTATTTAACAATACATAAATTTTTTTAGCACTTTTAATAACCATTTATCATATAAAATAAATAATGAACCTGTGTGGATAAACCTATGTGACCATTATGATGCATGAATTCACGCACTACTTCTATCCATGTCTTAGAGTTAATAAATAAATAAATAACTCTACCATCAAAATAAAACTTGTATAACTTCATTAAACATAATATGACAAGGAGATACCAATAACAACACAAACATAGTATCTTTGGATTCCATTGTACAGGTGTTCCAGACACACAAGACTAGTCTAAATCTAAAAATAAGACACTTATTACCTAAAAGTACGACATTCTCAAATAGTTAGCCAACCCAAATAATGATTTGATACAATTTTTTGATTCCCCAACCTAGGAACCTGAACATCGGTCCATATTGAGGGTGACACAAGACCTTTTGTGTGCCTATCCATAAAAAAGTGGTGTTAAACTACCAATGAGATCCAAAAATTAATTATAGGGAGACTATAATATTGGTATCATAACATACAATTCCAAATTAATACTGAAGAATCAAATAATATGAATATGGAAATATAGAATCATACATAATTTCTAACAAGAAATATCATCTAATAACAACATCCTATAACAATATGGGACCCATTTCAGACATGCATACATAAATCATGGATATCCATTTGGGTTGATCTAGTTCTAAATTAACCCAAAAGGAAAAAAATTAGGTAAGGACATCACCAAACGAACCTAAGTACCTCGATGGTCCCATATCCCAAATTCCATTCACCTTACCTAACTAGAACTCCTTTAAAACATTTGTCTGGAATGTTAAACCGAAAAACTTCATGCTCACTTGGGTGCCCATGCAGGGTGCTTGAATTAACATTGGTGGGGATCCACCAATGAGGTTCATTACATACAGTAAAATATATAGATCATAGATGCACAAGAAAAATAAAAAATTAACAATAACACACACTTAGACATGTTTGTTTATCATGTTCCAACCAAAATACCATGACACCTGACCAACATGCTTTAGATAAATCCAATACCGGAACCATTATAGTCACATATCATATTAAAACTGTCATGAGAATGAAATAAATGAGCTATAATGTGGAACACTAAATCCCATTATTTTGAAGGTATAATGTGATATTTACCTGGGTTAAAGTAATCCTACTTAGGGAAAGGAAAAAATGATTTACTTTGGAGTATACAAACTTACTGATGATCCCTTTACATGAGAAAGATTTTACTAACACTCAAGAATGAGGGAAACCTGGGTGGTGAAATATCTACACCTTAATTATCACACCTCTTGATAAGAACCATATTAAAATAACTCATAATCATCAACATTAAGTAAAGGAAAAATATAATGGGAAAGGTGAGACTCAACTACTCCAGCATATCAGTTTTTTTGTGGATTAATTTACTTTTACTATGATCATCCCATAACATGGAAAATTTGAGCATCTGGGTGGTGTAATACCACACCCCAATCCCTACGTTTTAGGCTCCAACCATATCATCATTATCACAAACAAGGTCATTATACATATATAATCATGATAGACATAAATCATTCCAAATCATAACAAGTAATGACCCACATCTATTAGTCCAATAGATGGTATCACATACGCATTACTAAACCACCATATGCCTTGAGTAACCCCATTGTATATGGTCATATTGCAGATCACCAATACCTAAAAACAAACTTATATAGCCCAATACCTTAGGAAATATCTCTCAAATCATTCTAATTTCTCAATCCATATTTGACCATAGTTATTTACAATCTTGAATCATCAGTAATTCTTGGACACACCAACTCAATAAGCCGATCCAAGGAAATGACCCCTCCCATAGGGTATCAAGAGACATGTATCATCACTAATACTATCTCTGGTATACCATTAGTACCCAACATCCCAAAGTTACTAAATACATGACATTTAATTTCCTTTCCCTAAGAAAAATTACTAGATATAGCTCGCACATAAACCCACATAAGGTCTTCACATTCACTGGAACCCATTAAGGAATTTGGTAATAGTACTGAACATAAAAATCAGTAATTCATACTAAACAATGTATCAAAATATCTCACAAAGACAAGGCATCGTCTTTATGAATAAATAATTCCTTCTCACTACTCATCCAATGGAAGAATTAAGTCCAATACGACACATCATATCCCTTACCATTTAATTATTATATCACTTACTTAATAAAAAATCTATCAAAATATTTAACTACTATGAAGACTATAAAATAACACATTTAGAATCATTCCATATCATTCAAAATTTATCCTAATTTCCCCTAACCCATTTTGAAATAATTCCTAAATCAATAAGTTATTCCCCTTAGAAGCATAATTTTCTGGACACTCTAAAATCACAAACCCATTCATGGGATACCAAATATACCCTCAATAAGATTTATCTTGCTTATCCCACATCTTGAGAATCACCAAAACCATTTTTTAGAACTTTAATGCCCAAAATCCATACATGTGAATGCACATTAAAATGAAATATTAATGGAACCACATACCTCCATCATATAGAAGATACATTATTGGATATCATGTCTTGATCTAGTTCTGTTCACTTAAAATCAAGAAATCAATCAAATCATCCCCAAAAAATAGGGTTATACCAAAAAACCAATAAAAGAATAGGAACAACATGAATGAAACCCAGTCTTACCTTAGCCTTACCAAGATAAACCTCACGATTCAAACATCGCATTGGTCTACTAAGAGATGGTGCTTCTGGAGCCCAAAGAGTGAAGATGGATAGGGAATTAAGTGGGAGAGGGGTTGAGTCTATGGGTGAAGAGGTTGATAAATGGGTTGAGGGAATTGTTTAATTTTTTTAATTATTATTTTTTGAATAAGATAAAAATATGGTGTATCCAAGGTGTGACACCCCAACTCCATTGGTGAATACAATTTGGCCTAAACATATTGCTCACACAAAAATGACCACCTCTTGGAAAAAATCCAGAAATTTCTCATCGTGCATTGAGGCATGACTAGATATGTCATGATGCAACAATACTCTTGGGTTTTTTTGATAATACTCTCCTAAGAATCTATAATGCTGAAACCCATTTTTAATGGAATGACACATACCTATCGAGCATCCATCATGTTGCAATACCTTGGGCTATGATGTGGTATGTCACCTATTTAGAACTCTCTATTATTCATCAATAAGATATCATCCAATAACCACATGACACCCCTAATAACTATTGAAACACATGAACATGCATTAAAATAATAGCATTGTTGTTCCAAACCTCTTAAAATAACAACCAGAATCCAAATTATTTAAAATATACCATCTCCATGACTTAAGATTCAAATTATATTTGAATATAACCAGACCATAATTACTGTGGTAATTAGGGAGATTAATTTTAATGTAATAGATATGATATAAATAAATAAATAAGTTAAAAAAGATATTAATTATAAATTAAAATAACTAATTATAAAAAATAGAAGTGTGGAAGTGCAAGATTTCAATTAAAACTACTATTATATTATTTTAAATTTGGAAAAATTCATCAAATCACTATAAGGTGTACACGGGGACAAAAAGAAGAATATTCAGATATTATTTTCTCAAGAATATGGAAAAATAGATTTATGATTTAAATTTACACTAAACATTAAATCATTGCGTTGTGATATTTACCTTGTCATTGATTATATGTGGGTGAACCATATCATAGTGAGTATCACAACATCATGGTTTGGCTCATAAAATTGAATTAATTATATGATAATTAATTTTCATATAATAATCTCCCAACAAATATAATAAATATGGGATGATTGTCAGGAAATGATGATTTTGAGGAGTTTTAATATTGGCAAGTGAAAGATTTAAGGATTTAAAAATTACATTACTTATTGGAAGAATATTATAAAAATATTTGAGGATTTCGCCATTATTATCAAATTTTTGTGAAATGTTTGGAAACATGAGTAGTGTCCCCAACGCCGATTATAATAGAAAATTATGATGAGATGATTGATACACTTTATTATTTTAATAGAAACACTAAGGTCAAAGATATATTTAGATATTATTTCTCTTTATCCTTTAATATGAATGTTATATAATTCCATTGATAAAAGAGAGTCCTTTACAAGAAATGAGAGATTCACATAACTTGTGGACACTCATGGGGGAAGGTGTATGTTTGGTACTTCTCAATTTTATTTTTCCATCTCGTTTGGAATGTATTGGACAACACAATATGAATGAATAAATGTTATGTGTTCTTATTTTATTTATTTAGTCTAAATTAATTGAAGGATCTTAAAACAAAAATTTGTTTTTATTTTCTATTTTTATGTGTTTTGAACAAGTGTTTTCCCCTTAAAAACCCTTCCATGGTATTTAATCCACTTCTATATCATTTATTTTGATGTTTTAAATAGAGGATATTTTTTTTCAATTTATAATGTGAATTGCGAACATGGTCACGTTTCATGATGTTTTTCATACCCATGATTTGATTTATGGGAAATATGATCATGGTTTTATACAATTTATAAACCACATCTTGATTTTTGAAAAATGGGATTGAAAAGTTTAATCCAAATAAATAATCTAAAACAAATATTATAAGAGTTCTTTTTAAAAAAATTATCAAATTTGCTATATAAATATGATTCCATAATATAAAAATGACGTATCCATTGTAAACCATGTAACGGTTCTAAAAGTGATATTTTTGAAGGATATACCCAAAAAACATTCCTTAATAAAACACACATGTTTAACCTTAGAAATATTTTCCCCAAGTGGTAAAAGTTATTTTTGATTACAAGAATAATAGACATGGTATTTATGATTTACATTAAACTATTTTATTCTAAAATTCACAAAACCATCTCCAATCATACCAAAAACGTTTTGGGGGATATGATCCTGTTTTAAAGTGGATTTATATGTTTAATTAGGTTATAAACTATTTATAAATCATATAATAAGGCTAAATATAAATTTTTAATATTTTTTTAATTTTTTTTATAAATTTTAATATTAAATATTCATATTAATAGATTTTTTTAGAAGTTTTTATAAACCATGAAAAATTTATTTTAGTTGATCTGATCAAAAGATTAATGTTAAATAATAAAAATTTAGTTTATTTATTTTTTTAAATAAAATATTATCAATTTATATGACTACATATGACATTATAAATACCATATATTTTGAAATATGAAGGAGTTTATATAAGCACATGAGCCTCAGCCCGGTTGATGAGGACTCCTTAAGTGCATCCAAGAGACCCATGATCAAATCCATGCGGGGGATAATTTTTGGGTACTGTAGAAGTACTGTAGCTGGAACTGTACATAACTGCAGCAGGTACTATAGCGGGAACTATAGCAGGCACTGTTTGGCACTATAACAGCCCGGAATATTCCTCCATTTGGGCCTTTGGGCCACCGATTTAGACCCCAAGTCCTTTAAGGTCTTCGGGACACCCAAGCCTTTGGGTCAGTAAGGCCTTCAGGCCACCTCAAGGCCTTCGGGCCACCTTCAAGTAAAGATGAAAACCAGCCAACCTATAAGGAACAAGCTTCAGAAGGAGGAGGATCAAGGAGATTTCACCATAGCAGATGCTAAACGGATTGCAAGGATGAGAGGGTATGGCACCTGCCATCGGGACAAGCCTGTGCATGCATGGGAAAGCCTAGCCGAAGAGCCATGTGAAGGCAGAGAGATGATTTCACGATGAAGATGCTAGGGAGGAGCAGTTCCAAGTAGTTATGTCTGGGTTGTATGTAATGTTTGAAGCTTACGAGCAATGAATTCCTCTAAGGACTACGGGCCATGTAATTATCATGCCTACGGGTCTTGTAAGGGTTCCACCTCACCCCTTGAATGGTTTATTATCAAAAAGAAATAAAAAATGATGGCCTTCAGGCCATTAGAGGAAGGAGTTTATAGAAAAGTCCCTGAAACTTTATAGTTCATATTAAAATAATTATTATTTTTGCATTTTTAATTTTTTTACAATTTTCATAATGAATTTATAATTAAAAAATTAATTTTTTTATTTATGAAATTTTCATAAATGTTTTTCCCATGTCAAAATTTATAATGTTTTTAATACTTTAGTTTTTCTTTGATTTATCATTAATGATTTTTTTACTATAAATGTATTTATTATTATTTTAAAATGTGTTAAAATGATTATTATAAATATTGTACCATTCATATAATATGTTACCTTGTAATGAACTAACCTGGGTCAACCTGCTATGTCACCTAGATTAGCTCTATACAAGGACCAATGTGTTAGAGTTTGTTCCATAGAACCAACTGGCTATCTGATTTTGATTACTAGAATATTAATAAATATATTATCACATGATTATTTTTCATTTTTTGAAACATTAATGTGATAATTTCCATAATGTATTTGTCACTTTGAAAGGATAGTGAAATTCCCCATAAAAATGAGAACATAGAAATGCAATGAAAATATTTCTAAACACATATCCTTTAATCCACATAACATATTTATGATTGGACATAGATGATGTTTTATTATCATATGTTAGTAGATCACTAGATACTGATAATTCATCTAATGAATTTTGCACATGGTAATCAATAAGAATAATGATTATAAGGATAGAAGCCCCAATTGGAATTCCACATGTTATATGTGTTATTGGATATTTCTATCTACAAATGTGTGTATTTTTCATTTGACTTGAGATTATTATTAATGTGTATCATGAATCAAGTATGATAATGTTTGAAAAATTACTATACAAATATATACTCACAAAAAGGTAGAATAAATTGGCTGTGTCATAAGTGATATGATTTTGAATATGTCAAGAAAGGATTTTTATCTTTAAAGTTAATGGAATGAGGTATATATAGATCTTTTCTTGAATTGAAATTCTATCATTACATCCATTTACATTGTAGTTATTTGACGAGTTCATTTTGAAAATTTAATGAAAAATAAATTACGCATATAGGTTGACGACACAAGTATGAATCCTTCTGGAAGAGATAACATGATAATAATATTATATTATTTAAAAATGTTCATAAGAAGGTTGTTTTCATCTCAAAGTTCAATACTTTATCCATGGGTCCCTATAAATAATGATAGATGTTAATCTGGGACTTTAGGTAACATTACATAATGCCCTTGAGAAAGAGGCCTTGAGGGTTACAAACTATGTGTATCCATAATATAATTAAATTTTATTGAATTTATGTTATGAATAAATATTATTATTGGCTTGTGGGACACTAATTATTCATGTTAAGTTGATAGCATAAATTAATTCACCAAATATCTGTGATTAGAATATGCTAGTTTAATTTTTTGTCTTATATATTATTCACATGGTAATAAATAAATATCTATTTATTCACTAGTTTTATGAATTGACTAATAAAAATATTTATTTAGTTATATGAATATTTAAATAAATATTTATTCTCATGTTTAGTTAATATAATATTTAAATATTTTTTTATTATTATTTATTTAATTAAATATTTTATTCAAGCTTTGATAAATACCGAGGTTGATTGACATGATGAGTTTAAGGGATCACTAGAAATGATATATTTTATTTCATATAATTTAAATAAATAAATATTTATTTATTTAAAAAATTATATTTAAATTTTCTCATGTCAATAAATATAATAATAATAATAATAATATTAGACAAGAGGAATATATTGGAGATAATATTTAACAAATAAACACAACAAAATTATAAAATATGTAATCCTAACTATATATTCTATTTTATATCCTTTATAGAGATAAGTGTTGTTGGGAACAATATTGATATTCTAATATTATCTCAAGAACTAAAGAGAAATCCTCCTCCCTCACTCTCATGAACAGAGAGAAATATATAAATTCTTTGTTTTGATTGATAAAGTTAAATGAAAATCACTAGGTAGCTCCATGATAGCACCTAGAATACTAAGAGCACTGCTCATAGATTCATAAAGATCTCATGGAAACAACCAGAGGAATCCCAGATCTAGTTATCTATATCAACAACAAAACAATAAGAGAGGAAATTTAATTGATCAACAAGAAAGAATTATCATGTCAGAGGTAATTCTAATTATAAATGAATTATAAAATAAATATACAATATCATTCCTAGAAGAATTTGAGGCTGCGTTTATCTTGGTCTTCATGATATAACTGATGAATTTCAATTTTTTTCATGTTCCTCAGGATTATTCATTGGATTTGATAAAAAAACCAAAATTTTGAGTCTCTTCATCACATCTTCTATAGCATAAAACCTCCTTTGTTGTATGAATTATTCACATTATAATTCATAATTATTTATTAGTTTCTTGACATGTTATATATATCTTATTATATTTATTCATCCTTAGTATTTCATTCATAATCCTAATGTTGATGTTGTAAGAGTTTTTATTTTCAAAACAAATATCCCACATTGTGTATGAGTTCGAATTATTGTTAATTCATATTATTGGTTGTGAGTAGTGTTCAATGAAGTTGTGATATTTAATTAGATTCAATATGTGAAAGAATTAATAAAGAAATGAGTTGATGGATGTTATAACAAAGTATCCAATATATCCAATATTGATAATAAAGTGAATTATTATGGGATTAATGGATGCATTAGAAAGTTTACAAGTCTTGTTATCTTAAATACATTGTTTTGAAGACTTTGAGTTTATATATATGATGATTCTTGAATTAGTCGTAAGTTAAAATACACGTGTTTGTAAGGATGAAACTTTATTTAGAACAATGTTTGGAGATGAGGAATTGAAATAAGACAATGAAATCTATATTTCAATTTTATATGAAGAATATTTGATGAGGAATATGATAGTAATAATAATATATAAGAATGGATTAATCATCAATTACATAATGAAAATTTGTGTTAGTAATTTCTATGGTGGGAATTTATCAGAAAAATCGGTCCACACCTTACAATCCATTGGGAGATAGATCAATTAACAACATTGTGGAAGGAAGCCTTAACAAAATATGAGAGCTATCTCTATGATCCAGCAAGGCGACATGAGGTGATTGAATGTGGGTAGGCATGTGTGAAAACAAAGGTGCCTGAGTTGGTGAGTGTATAGTTCCCACATAGTTTTCACGGTGACATGGAAATGGGAGAGACTGTTACCTTCCCTAAGAGTGGTAAGAATTGTGTTATCGGTGCCAAACACAGTTTTTGACTTGGGGTGAATGTGGAACAATATCATTAATATAACAGTGATCATCTATACAGAGGATTAATATGGGATGAGAAAAGTGGACGAGGTACTGTTACTCTATTAAAAACATATGCATATTAGTGTATCCATATGATCAGGTGCATGAGACAAGTCCAATCAAGTTGTGATGTCATTTTCATCCACTTACCTCACAGAGGGTTCCTGTACATTAGAGTGTTTCATGATTAATTACACCACAAAACAAGATGATATTAGATGGAATATTTACTAAGATGAAGACGATGAGTATTATTTCATGAAATTTACATCTTTCATACAAGAGTCTGTTAAAAAGGAATAGATATTAGGTCATGATGAATCAACATATAATAATGAAATATTCAAGGCAGTGTGCATGCATGGAACCAATGACGAAGAATGCGTTTATCTTTCAACACTCAAGAGATACTCACTATGAAAAGGGATTTTGTGTTCTTATAATAAAATTCACCATATTTTTTATTGTAGAATATATGATAAATTCAAAAAAGTTAGGTGTTTTAATCTAGTATTGACAAAACATAAATCCTAGAAGTTTAATTCCATATAAAAATGGATATAGAGTTGTGTGAGGAAGTGGTGCACAACCTATAAATCTCGAAGCACCATGCTGATGAAAAGTATTATTGATAATTTTTCCGTTTGAGAGATTTCATTTCTTTATAAAATATAGCATTTCTAATTTTATTTTATGAAAATAAGTAAGGATATTTGTGAGCTACTCAGCTATAAGAAGAGGTGAGTTCTGTGCACTTATATTTTCATGAAGGAGTCCTGTGAAACACAGTTATTCCATGAATATGTTCTATGACCTCTTGAGAGGTGTCTCATGAAATCAAGTGTTTCACGAATAAATTGATATACCATGCCCTTGAGGTTATATCATCCTTGAAAAGTGAACAGAGGGCGCACTATGGGAAAACTTGTATTTGCGACATGTTTTTTGCGACAGGAATTAACCCTGTCACAAAAAGTCCATCATAGAGGTTATTTGCAACGGGCGGTTCGTCTCGTCGCAAATAAGAAGTTATTTGTGACGAGGTTTGGGATCTCATCACAAAAAATAATGCCTAGTTTGGCGCTGGTTGTGCGCCGAATTGCGGGAATGGTTATTTGCAAGGAGATTTCAGATCTCGTCGCAAAAAGTATTGCATGGTTTCGCGTGGGTTGTGCGCCAAAGCGCGGAACATATTATTTTCGACTGGAAATCCCCCGTCGCAAAAACCGGCGGTGGTAAAGGGGTTTTTGTGACGAGATGTTTTCCCGTCACAAAAGATGTGCCGGCTGGTCACTTTTTGCGTTGAGCCCTATCGCAAAAAGTACCTTTTGCGATGGTATTACCGTCACAAATAGTCTCATCGTGAACTAATCTAACCTATATATACCGCACATCGTTTTTCATTCTTCTCCTCTCATTTATCACTTGCTCTTTTTTTTTCTAAACTCTATTTTTAGAGTGAGAAGTTGTAGAATTTAGTTTGTTTTGCGGAGAAGTTGTGAAGTTGCTTATATCAATAGTAGATCATGTTTAAAGGTATTTATGTTTTATTTAGATTAATATTTATTTTATTTGTTTTTTGTTAATTTTAATTACTATTGATTAGTTGTAATTAAATTTTACTTAAATTGTTTTGTTATCTGAATTTATTTGTAATAATAAATTGAAATTATTAATATTAATTCTTAATAATTAGTTACAATTCTAAATAAATAGGAAAAATTAGTATTAATTATAAATAAATAGAAATAATTAGGAATAATTAGGAATAATTAGTAAAAAAAGTAATAATTAGTAATAATTGGTAATAAATATGAATAATTAGTAATAATTAGTAATAATTAGTAATAATTAGTAATAAATAAGAATAATTAGTAATAAATATGAATAATTAGTAATAAATAGAAATAAATAGGAATAATTAGAAATAGAAAGGAATAATTAGTAATAAATAGGAATAATTAGTTATAAATATGAATAATTAGTAATAAATAGGAATAACTAAAAGTAAAGAAGAATAATTAGCAACAAATAGGAATAAATAGGAATAAATAGTAATAAATAGTAATAAATAGTAATAATTAGTAATAATTAGGAATAAATAGTAATAATTAGGCATAAATAGTAATAAATAGTAATAAATAGGAATAAATAGTAATATTTAGGAATATTTAGGAATAAATAGTAGTAAATTGGAATAAATAGTAATAAATATGAATAATTTGTAATAATTAGAAATAATTAGTAATAACTAGAAATAATTAGTAATAAATACTAATAAATAGTAATAAATACTAATAAATAGGAATAAATAGTAATAATTAGTTATAAAAAGAAATAATTAGTAATAAATAGGAATAATTAGTAATAAATATGAATAATTAGTAATAATTAGGAATAATTAGTAATAAATAGGAATAATTAGTAATAAATAAGAATAATTAGAAATAATTAGAAATAATTAGAAATAATTAGCAATAATTAGCAATAAATAGAAATAATTAAGAATAAATAGGAATTATTAAGAATAAATTGCAATAACTAGGAATAAAAAGCAATAAATAGTAATAAATAGGAATAAATATGAATAAATAGAAATAAATAGAAATAAATAGGAATAAATTGTAATATATAGGAATAAATTCTAATAAATAGGAATAAATTGTAATAAATAGGAATAAATTGTAATAAATAGAAATAATTAGTAATAATTAGGAATAATTCTTAATAATTAAGAATAAATAGGAACAATTAGAAATAAATGGGAATAATTAGAAACAAATAGGAATAATTATTAATAAATTGGAATAATTAGTTATAAATAGGAATAATTAGTAACAAATAGGAATAATAAGTAATAAATATGAATAATTAGTAATAAATTGGATGATTTATCAATAATTAGGAATAATTAGAATAATTAGGAATAATTAGGAATAATTAGTAGCAATAATTAGGAATAAATAAATATAATTAAAAATAAATAACAATAATTAAGAATAAATACCATTAAATAAGAATAATTATGAATAAATCGGAATAATTAGGAATAAATATGAATAAATAGTAACAAATAGTAGGAATAAATTTTAATAAATATGAATAAATTATAATAAATAGAAATAATTAGTAATAATTAGAAATAAATAAGAAAAATTAGGAATAAATAGGAACAATTAGAATAAATAGCAATAATTGGAAATAAATAGTAAGAAATAGTAATAAGTAGTAATAAATTGTAACAATTAGCAATAAATATGAATAATTAGAAAAAAAATATGAATAATTTGAAATAAATAGTAATAATTACTAATAATTAGTAATAAATAGGAATAATTAGTAATAACTAGGAATAATTAGGATTAAATATGAATAATTAGTAATATTTTGAAATAATTAGTAATAATTATAAATAAATAGGAATAACTAGTAACAAATAGGAATAATTAGTAATAAAAAGAATAATTAGTAATAAATAAAAATAAGTAGTAATAAATAGTAATAATTAGTAATAAATAAGAATAATTAGTAATAAATAGGAATAATTAGTAAAAAATAAGAATAATTAGTAATAAATAGGAATAATTAGTAATAAATAAGAATAATTAGTAATAAATATGAATAATTAAAAATAATTAGAAACAATTAGAAACAATTAAAAATAAATAAGAAAAATTAGAAATAAATAGGAACAATTAGAAAGAAAATCAATTGTAATAATTTATAATAACTTGTAATAACTCGGCACAATTTCCAGTGGATTGATGACACTCCTTTTGCTCGATGACTCATCTCCTTTCAACATTCACCGACTCAAAACATTATGAATTGTATGCTTTTACGTATTCTTATCCAATCTCAAATGCACGAGTTTGAATATGCTTTCTTAAGACCAAATTTTTCATAATGTGTTCTGGCGGTGACAGTAACAAGAAGATGATTCATCGATGAAAAGGGGGATCTTTTGTCTGGAAGCTCATTTAATTGCATCTTTCTCACACTAAAATCACAATGAAGAATCTTCTCCGAGGTAATCTTATTCATTCTTGTGTATATGAGTACGAATAAGCATACCTCCAAGAAGATTCTTCATTGGGATTTTAGTGTGAGAAATATGAAAGTAAATGAGCCATTAGGCAAAAGAATAGTCGTCAATCCACTGGAAATTATGTCACCCAAATTTAAATGTAATTATCAAGGAGTTGTAATTATTTATCTTATTATTTTTGACAGTGTTTTTATAATTTCAAATTATTCAAAAACAATGATGATTTTCTATTTTGTAGAAAAATATGGAATAAGGAAATTAACATCTTCCATTATTAGATGGTTGCTCTTGGATAAATCAGCATAGAAATCCAAATGGCTCTGGTTTAAATCCTGTATATATTGGGTGTGTTGAATCTTTCTTATCATTTGTATCACCAAAACTAGAATATGTTTCATAATGCACAATAAAGTGTCCCTGTAAAAAATGTGCTCTGAGAATGTTCGACACATTTGAAAAAGGTTGGGGGACATCTCTTGCGATTTGGTTTTCAACTAGATTATGTTTTTTGGTATCAACACGGTGATTGTAGTTCCAAATAAGATACTCATATCTTGATTCTTGATCCATCATGGTTTAAAAATTAAGTACATGATGTTGCAGGTCTATCTGTTCAACACACTGAAACTCAAGATGATATTAATTTAACTCCTGAGTAGGCACCCTCTGAATTTTATAACTTGTTGAGGTTTGTTGAGGATGCATTATATCCTGGTTGCAAGATAATAAAATTAGAAGTAGTTTCAAAATTAATGTCTATTAAATTAGATAATGCAATGTCAAACAACTATTTTGATCAAATATTTTCTTTGGTTAAAACAATGTTACCTGAAAGAAAGGTGTTTGTAGCAAATTACTATAAGAGAAAGAGGCTGGTTCGTAATCTGGTCCATAATCATCAAAAGATTCATGCATGTACAAATGATTGCATCTTATATTCTGGTGAAAATGAGTCATTGGATAGCTGTCCCACATGTGGACAATAGAGGTATAATGAAGAGCAACCAGGGAATTCTAGATCGATTCTAGTAAAACATTTGAGATATTTACCCCTTATACCATGGATGCAATGTTTATTTATGTCTTAGAACACAGTTTCAATGATGTCATGGCACAAAACCATGATTTCAACTGATAAAATCTTGCATCATCCATATGATGGTGATTCATGGAATCATTATGACCATATGTATCTGTCTTTAAATTTAGAAGCCCAAACCTTGCGATTGGGTCTTTCTACTGATTGTGTCTGTCCATTTGTTTGTTATGGTAGTCAGTATTTATGTTGACCTATCTTTATAACTCCGTACAATTTACCATAATGGATGTTGATGAAGGAGACCTATACATTTTTTACTCTATTAATCCCAAGACATCCAAAAAATAATACTGTTGTTTATTTGAAATCATTAATTGATGAGTTAAATGCATTGCGGAGTGATGGTGTTAGTACGTATGATGTTTCTGCGAAACAATATTTTATACTAAAAGCTGCATTGATGTGGATGATTAGTGAATTTCCAGCATATATCATGTTATCTGGTTGGAGTACACTTGGTCTGAAATCAAGTCCTTACAATATGAAAGGCAACACTACCTTTATGCTCGTCAATGGAAAAAACATTACTATTTTGACTGTCACTGTAGATTTATTCAAACAAATAATCTTTTCGGAGGAACAGATATCATTTCAGAAAAGGTACAATTGAAAGGGATGATGCTCCAAAGATAATATCAGGAATAGAGTTAAAATTAGTTTTTTATTGATTACATTCCATCACATTTGGGCCAACAGTAAATTAAAAAAAATTCAGGGCATTGGTAATGAACATAATTGGATAAAATAGAGAATTTTTTGGGATCTTCCATATTGGTCTAATTTGTGGGTCCACCACATGTTGGATGTTATTCATATTGTGAAGAACTATTTTTATTAGTTATTTCATATAGTTTTGGACACACCAGGTAAGACCGAAGATACTATAATGGCACGATAAGAACTTTCCCAAATTTGCAGGATACAAGAACTTGAACTATTTAAAAATGTCAGATCATAGAGGTTAATAAAGACAAAAGAAGATTATACACTATCCAAAGAGAGTCTCTTATTATTTTGTTAGTGGATTGTAGATTCGAGACTTCCATATGTATATGCTTCCAATTTGGGCAGATGTGTTAAAATGGTTATATTTCCTGATTAAAAAGTCATGATTTTCATGTTATAATCGAAAGACTTATGTCAATTGGATTCAGAGGATTTTTTTATTATATTATTTGGGATTCAATAATAGAAATGTCATATTTTTTCGAGACATTTATGCAGCGACAAAAGACATCGATGCACTAAGAAAACTGGAAGAATATGTTGTCGTAATTATATGTAAACTAGAAAAAATCTTCCCTCCGACTTTATTTGACTCAATAGAACATACAATATTACATTTTCCACATAAAGATAAATGTGGAGGTCCAGTACAGTTTTAATGGATGTACCCATTCGAGAGATGCAGGAAGAAATTGAAGAAAAAAGTACGTAACAAAGAATCAGTTGAAGGCTCAATTGCTAAAGTTTATTTTCAAGAGGAAATTGCTTTTTTATGCTCTCATTATTTTGAATCTAAAATATCCCTCCAAACACAATCACATGGGAAGAAATGAGGGGAATGCTAATGATGAAATGGAAAATCAATTAACAGTTTTTAATTAGCCAAATCTTGGTTTTAGTGGAGTTCATGAATGATGACTTTTAAATGATGAACATCATAGAGCTCATACATATGTTCTGCTCAACTGTGAAGAAATGACATCATTTTTCTTGTGAGTGCTTCTATCACTTATTCTATAATTTATGTTATTATATGTAAACTTATTTTATTTTTAGGTTATATGATAATCATATCAAGAAACAACTACCACAAATTATAGT
The DNA here is from genome assembly GCA_963277665.1 of Viscum album. Lineage (NCBI taxonomy): Eukaryota > Viridiplantae > Streptophyta > Magnoliopsida > Santalales > Viscaceae > Viscum > Viscum album. The sequence continues at coordinate 819,363,524 of OY728162.1, forward strand.
AGCTGCTCTTGAAGATCACAATTTTTTTCTCAATGGTTTCAAAAAATAGTAATATAAATTATTAATTTTTTAATATCAATTACATTTATTATTTATTATATTGATAACTGTTTTACAAGATTTAAAGTATCTCATTATACTGATAAAATTGATAAGCGATTGTGTATATTGATTAACCCACCATCTAATATAGTTAAATGTTATAATGCATATGTGTTGAATGGTTTTAAATTTCATACATGTGCATATGGGGAAAAACAATGAAAAGTGGAGTTTTCTTGAGAGGATCACATCACAGAGAAACTGAAGATGACTTTTATGGCATTCTGGATGAAATTATTAAGCTATTTTATCTAGGACATAATTACATAACAATGTTTAAAGGTCGATGGTTGGATACTGAGAGAGGCTTGCGTGTTCATCCATCTCAAAGAATCGTCGATATTAAATATAAACATCTTCTTGGAGTAAATGAACCATTTTTACTAGCTCAACAGGCACAAAAAATTTATTACCCAAAGTACTATGCTACATTAAGAGACTTGAGATATTGGTGAAGCATAATAAATATGAAATCTCGAGAAAATCAGTTTACTCAAACTGAATATTGTTTTGCTGAAGTAGAAGGAATTAAAAAATTTCAAGAGATTGCTCAAAATCCATCTTATTCCGAAAGAGTCGTGAATATCGATGATGACACCCCACAATTAAGGATCGATGATGATGAAGATGTTAATTATGTTACAATTGAATTTGAAATGACAAGAGATGATGAAACTGAAACTCATATGGATATTGATGATGCTAAAGAGGAAGATGAAGACATTGACATTAACAGCTATGGAGAAGAGGATGAATATGAACATTGGCACAGGTAAATGTTGTTTATAATCATTACTAATATATATCTATATATAATAGTTGTTTTCAACTATCTACTAACAAAAATAATTTTTTTCAGATGGGCGATGATCTATTTCGGGAGTTGTAGGAGGTTGAGCTACCATTAGATGTGGGGGATTTTGGAGCATCTGACCCTCAGCCTATTGGCAGTTTACAGCGTACACAGAGGGGGCGCGGTCTTGCGCAACTGATGATTTCTAACCCTATCCCTGAGCGACGTCCATATCTTGGATTCGATCCACACACACGGATGTATGGTAACCTGCATATTTTAATTAGCTTTCATTAATTTATTTACATATATACTAATTGTTTGATTATTTATTTTTTTCAGATTTTTTCACATCCAGCTATTGGACAGGGGAGCACTATCATGGTGAATATTTCTCTAAAAAATGGATCACATGGGAATATATTCCCATTGATGTGCAGCACGACATGTTCCATCATTGGATGATACGTAAATAAATAATGTTTATTCTAAAATTTATTTTATTAATAACGTGATATTATAAATTATTTTTTGGGTTTATGGTATCCTATAGATGATAGTATGCGCGACACTATCCACACGGCATGGCAAGTTTCTATGCATGACCATGTCCTTCAGTTTTTTCACAATTTGAGAAGTACAACCATTAAGAAAGAAGGAGTGACAGAATTTGATGAGTCGTGTAGATCCCACCTACTTGTGTACATTTCATCTCACATTTGAGATGGATTATGTTTACACTAGTTAGGTGGAGGATTTTAGAGGATATCATTAGTGGGATGGGAGAACTAGGGGAGATAGGAGGTGACACATAGAGCTGGTAGCTATACATTTAGTTCCCATAGAGATCATCTAGTAAGTATATTTTTAAAATATTTTATATTTCTATAGGCAGTCATGCATTCCGATATTATGGTGTTCGACATTTATCGGAGGATATACAGTGATCCAGCCACTGGAGAGATTATAGCTGATCACCAGCGTCATATTGTGGTTAGTATTATTTTTTCATTTTGATAATTAACTGAATATAATATTTTCACAATTTTAATTTCAAATTGGAATTGAAGAAGTCATATGAGGCTGCGAAATCTCAGACATAGGCTGAGGGTCAGGATGAGATGACTGAGCAGACCAATACCCACCATTTCGATGAGGTGGCATGGATGTGGGTGACTCAGTATGGCTTTGAGAAGGGCCGAGTAATTTGTATCATCTCTCATTTGAATCCTGGTACGTATTATGGTTCTGCTGCGATGTCAGCGTCCATCTCGAGAGGAGCTCGTGGAGAGGCATAATCTTCTGGCTCAAAGTATTAGGAGAAGTTGTGAACTTAATCTAAGCTTATATAGACTTTGCAGAAACAACATGAAGAGATGTGTCGGCAGCAACAACAACCTCACGAGGAGGAGATGTGTTGATGGGAGCAGCATCAGAAGCAAGAGAATCACGAGCAGATGGAGTACATTTGTCGTCTGACTAGTAGTTTAGGGATGAAGTTTCCTCTACCATCTCCTACAATTCTTCCACCTCCTACAGAAGACGACCCCCAGTGATTTTTTTGTTAAAAACATTTGAATTAATGATTTGTAATAATATGAACTATTTATAGTTTCTTTCATTTATATTGGTGCTATGATTTTTTGTTTATTATTTTTGTAAATATTTAGAATTTTAATATTTTAATATTATTTTATTATTTTATTATTTTAATAATATTAATATTAATTTTTTATTAATAATAATTTTATTAAATATTTTTTTAGTATTATATTTTTTAATGTTTGTTTATTTTACTAGTAATAATATTTTATATTTTTTATTATTTTAATAATAATAATATATTTTTTTCTTTGATCATAATTTTATTAATTTTTTTATTATGTTTACTATTTGAGACTGAGCCTTTTTCGATGGTCTCCTATATCAAATAAGTTAAATATAACTTTTAACATTAGTATTTGTGATGGGGCGATGGGCCGGTCACAATTAGTAGTTGCAACGGGCCCTTCGCAAATGTTTATATATAAATAATGTATATAATCAGATATTTATTTGCAATGAGGAACTTTCTCGTCGCAAATACAATTTGCGATGGGCCCATCACAAAAGGTTTATTGATATATAATGTGTAGAATCAGATGTTTTTTTGCAATAGGAAACTTTCCCATCACAACAGCTATTTTTTTGCGACAGGCCCGTCACAAAAAAAAATATTTACGGCGCAGTTTTCTATAACAGGCTATTTGTGATGGGATCCTGTGAAAAATAGCCCATCAAAAATACCTCTAATTCCAGTAGTGGTGGATCAATATTGAACTCAGGAGTTGGAAAATATTTCTTCCTCAATTGGATGATAAAATACATGTGGTAAAGAGGTATTTGTTAGTTCCTTTTAAAATTTTCCTAGAGGTGATCCAAACACTATTGAACGTGATAACATGTTAGTTTAATATTCAACTGATGCATTAAATTATATGATTCATATTTATCATAAATAATGTTTCTCTATTATCTATGTTAATTTTTAAATAATGATGGAAGAAATTACTCAGCTGAAGGAGAAGTGAAAACTTATGGATATGGTTTTTCAATAAAAGATTATATAATGTTTTAATAACATGAAACATGTAATATCTGTTAAAAGAAACAAATAGGTAGCATTAAATTAGACTCTAAAAAATGGTCAATTAATTTTAAGAAAAAGATAGATTCAATAAGAATATATAATAAAAGATCAATGTACTTGAAGAAATGTAAAAAAATATAATCAACGTCAAGAATTTAAAATTGGAATTAAAAAACAATAAGATAAGAAAAAATAACTATTTGTAAAAAAGCTAAACTATTTTAAGAGGAAGTTGAAATAATGAATAAAGTTTATGAAGAGAAGGATATTATGATTAAAGATCATTAAAACACCCTCAATATGAGATGTCTAGAATTGGAAGATTAATAGGTAAATTTTGAGAAGACACATATTGATCCATCATAAAAGAAGAACCATGTTGATGTTCCTACTTAATATTCATTGGGGGATTATATGGATAAAATATCTATAACATGTTATAAGATTATCATGACTTAATTCAATGAACCATCCCGATTATTTGTGAAGAAAGAGGTACTATCCATTCCACCACATAAAAATGTTTTAATTTTTTTTCATGAATAAAGATAGTTGTAATTTTTTTAAAAAAATTATGGATGAGTAAATGTGATGAGAATCATACCCTCATGACTATAGTAGATAGAAAAAACTAACATGAAATCTATTTACCCACTAATATCCCAAAATTTTTAAATAAGTCCCGAAAACATCATACAAAAGAAATTACCAGATCAATGTTTTGTGAGTCAATTTTGGTTCTATAATAGGTTTTATCATTATTAATTAGATTATTGGTACAATCATATAAATTAAAATGCACAAATAAATCCTATCTCAAAGGGATAAAATCTAGATATGATGAAGCAACATCCACATGTTAAGAAAAATATGAAAACATCCAACATATTTTGATTATTGTAAAACTGTATATGATGTATGAAATGAATGTGTTCATAATGAAATTAAATGCTAATATCATAATATATCCAAATTTGATAAGAATATTAAGAAGGCTAAATAATATAGTTATGAAATAATAAGTATTCTTGTGGAGATAGAATAAAAATATTGTAAATAAAAGATAATTAAATAATCCATCTTATTTTAAATCCATGAAGGTGAATAAAATTAGATCATGCAAAACAACTAATAAAAAGGATGACACTTCCAAGAATCCATGTTGAAAATCTATACCTACTACCAATGTTCCTAATGACATGTTAGTAATCAGAATATAAGATTTTGATGGAATGAGGAAAATGTAATATGAATTACAAAATTTTGGTGAAAAAGTAAAATGAAATATTCCAAATGACATATACAATGTAAACAATGGGTGTGTAATAAAAGAAAACTCTTATGTTAAAGACGTTCTATGTGAGAGTTATAAAAAAGATGGTCATAACAAAAAAAATATTTAACCATTCTGCCATAACAAAAATTAATCATTAATTGGGTAAAGAATTCATAATCCACCATGGTTTTTAATATGAGAAATTATCCACAAAGAGTAGGAGAGTGTGTGTAGGTATCCATGTTTCCGGATAATATATCATAACAGAATAATAGATGTACAAGCATGAAGACTAGAGAAAATAAAGAAACTTAGTTGAGATAACTATCTGAAAATTACTGTTCAAAATAAGAATAAAAGACATATCTTATTTATTAAATTAAATATTTATTTGTTTTATTTATTATTATAGTGAAAGGAATTGATGTTTAATAATATTCATAGGCGGAGAACATGATAAGTAGAAAATTCTATCGATTGCTGACAACAAAGTTTAAGAATCCATCATCCTAGAAAGATTTCTAAATTGGTATTCAAATAAAAATATTAAGGGAATCTTATTTTCTGATGTTGAAGAAGATACGATCATATCATAAACAAAACGGATAATTAATATACCATCTTGGTTTTATCTTATATTTGGTATCTTGAAGAACAAGTTTTAAAGAATATCATCCTTTGTAATGTTATGAAATATTTCAAATATGTAATTCTAGAAATTGAGCATCCATTTGGGGTTTTCTCCAAATTGGAACATCTTAAAATCCATTCTTACAGAGATTAACCATTATTAAAATGTTTATGAGGTTTTCATTGAGGGGAGATAGAGGAATAAAAATTAAGTTGTTTCTAGATTCATTATTTCAATTGGCATAAACTTTGATTATTTTAGAAATTTCTTGGAGATCATGTCATTGGAAAAGTTATGTTTTTATTAATCTATCATCCTTAGTTGTAAAATATAATAAACATAATAAAAATAGAGAGTAATTTAATTAATCAACTAAATTAGAAAAGGGGTAGTATGGAAGTGGTATAAGGATGATTATCTTAATTGTTGAACATGAATTCTTTTGATTTGTTTATTGAAGTGAGTACTATAGTTTCAGGTTTACTGACATTAAAATGGTTTCATAAATATTTCGGTATCTTATTATTGAAATAGAAATGGAAAAACCTTTAATATAAGATAAATATTTATCATTCCATGAGTTATCAAAATCAGTTATTACTGGACAACATTGCGTGTAATTGTGGAATTGTTTTGCAATGTACTTTTATTAATGATTTGAAAATGTTGATTTTGAAATAGTATAGTCTCTTCATTTATGAAAAAATGTTTTTATTAAAAGGTATGTTTTATTGAAATGGGTTTATCATTAAAATGGTTTTGTCATGACTGTGTTGGCATGGTTGTTTGGCATAGTTGGTGGTGTGTGTTCATATAACTTTACGAGGCCTGGTTGAAATATGTCATTATGATCATTTCCAAAAGAGTAATGGAACATTTGATACAATTACGTTATTATAAATTGGTATATAGATGATAAATTTCTCATGATTATGGAAATATCATAATGAAGCTTGCATGTATAGATGTGTAGATATGTGGATTGTAAAGGGGTGTGCCAAAAGTGGAATTTATGAAATGGTTTGAGAACATTTCTTGGTTATTTTCCATGGAAAAATCTTTGGTTTTGAGAAAATAATTTTGTTATGGAACTCTTTATATTAATATATAAAATATTTTAGAAATTGTTTTATATAAACTATTTTATATAACGTGTTAAATTTTCTATCCCAGTGGCATGAGTAGGGAAATCATTTGCGGGAAACCTTTTGAGTTTTTGTACTCACCTATTCTTTTCCACATTAGTGCTTCTATAGATATCACTTTCTAGGATTTTGGAAAGTAAAAGTATCACACTACTCGAGAGGTCATTAGTGATATTTGGAATGTTTTGTGGAGTTTATGCATGGAGCTTGTTGGAGCCTATGGTTTTACAATTTTGTGTGAGATTTTTTGGTTATGTATTCCCCTGTGTACTTGGTTTATTTGTAGTATTCTACTATGTTACCCTTGCGTATATTTATTTTGATATAAATAGTATACTAGTTGTCTTTTATTTATATCATGGAATGTATAGTGGTCTATTATTTTATGTCTTGGTTAGTTAGTTATTTTGTTTTCAAAGGGAAAATGATCCCCCACATCTTCATGAAGCCCTAGGAATTTATTTCCAACTGTTGACGTCTTGGGGATGTACACTAAGGCCCAACAGATCCCTTCATCCATATTAATCTAATAAGAAGAATACGTACATTACAATCATGATATAACATGATCCTCCTATTAAATAACAAGACATATCCCCCTAATCCATATCATTGAAAGCTAACAAATGCTAGTTGCAATGGATAAAAAACCCAAATAATAAGTACAACCCTCATTCTAGATCTATTTTATGGAGATATCCCAATAATTTTTTATATTGTAAAATTGAGATGATTAATTATTAGGTCACATCGAGTAATAATACCTCATATATCATTAATGCATCACCACTCCAACCATAGAATAAAACGACTTTGACCACCTGATCCAATTACATTACATGTGTTTTCCATCCCACAATTAGATTCTCATTAGAAACCTTTAAAATTGAACTCCACATATCAAAAAATATTTTCCCCAAGTAAACAATTTAAAAGTGACTCACCAGATCACCAGATCACCCCAAATTATTTTGAAATACTAATATAATTATTTTCCAATCAATGGATAAAACCACTGGATAATTTAATAGGTCCTAATAGATAAATGAAAACAGTGATGTTGTAACACACCCTACCAACCCTTGGTATGTTACACTCTGTACATTTCATGAAGATCATATCCATTTTATCCTATATTATGTATCTCAAATGAGACTGTACACAATTAAATGACATCTATCATCAGGTCATCCCACATATAGTTCAATTATAAGACATGAATATATTTTAATGTTATTAATTACATGTTATATCTTGTAAAAAAATCATGATAAAAAATATAAACTAAAATATCATAATTTAATAAAAACATGTATTCTAATTAAATAACCAACTTACCCATTATTCATAAGCCTTACACTAAATAATATAAATTGTGACAACAATTTTAGTATGACCATCTCTATCTAATAATAAAACATTAATTTATGTTTGATATTATAGATACTTGGAATACACATTCTGGATCTATTTCCTAGAAATACCCCCATGGCTCCCTTTTACAAACAATCACTAGGGAACTCATAAATAATTCAATCCACTGAGGAATGTATATAAATATTACCATAATATATATTTATTTATTAAAAATTGTTAAAATAATTTGAGTTCCATTCTTGATATTTTATAATTAAATTTCACCATTCTCCTTTTGAAATCATCACCAAATAGTCAAAAACATTTCCCATCCATGACAAAGAGGCCTAAATAGATCTTTTAGACCCCATTAATTATGATTATAATTTCACAAACATATATGATACATGTTTGGGTCCCCTGTTCTCATTCTCAACCCCACTTATAGATGAATAAATTCATAACCTAAAATCCATGGAAGGTTTATTTTAACAAAAACCATGGTTGTCAACTTTTCCATGCATATCAAATATTTTTGGATGACTTATCCTATTCAAGACATATCCGATGAACTAATATAAAAATAAACAAAATATTATGTTAGATAATGAAATTAATAACTATGACTAAACACATGATTAAAATAAATGACTTACATTCATCTTACTACCATGAATGTTTTTAACACTTGGTACACTCTTAGTGGAAGAGAGAGTGAGATGGAGGAAGGGAGGAGATAAAATGTGAGAGTAAAAATTCCCTACAGGTCTCATAACACACCTCTGTAAATGTAAAACTAAATAAATAACTAACTAAATGAACACCACCACCACCAATAAAAATTATAACAACTTTTATTATAATAAATTTATTAAACATCCCAAGATTCCCACTTTTAACTAACCATAAATGTCCAACATGTTATAATCATCCTGAATAATCAATTTTTTATTTAAAACCAATCACAGGTAGTTAATATGTGAAACATGAAGTTTTGGTAAACATTTTTTAAATAAATGATCATTTTCATGGTTATTTAACCTTGTACTAGCCATGAAATCCTCACTTCCTAAAACAAAAAGTATTATAAAACCACACATACACCATAAATTTATACAAACAAACAATAAATATTCCTAATTTATTCTATCCATTTTTATTGTTCATAGCTCACTCATGGAAATCATTAGCGACTCATATGAAACATAAATATACAAAAAATAAAAATTATACTTTGTATTTTTTGATCCAAAAATTATTTACTATATCACCGTACATATTTGAATCCATAGACAATATTACCTATTAAATCCAAAATAAAACTCACCAATGTAATCAGCTAATGATTTCATTATACCGAAATTAACACCTCCAATATTATGTTGTCAACCTGAAATATTTTACAGGGATCATATCAAAGTTGACCATCCAATCCTCACGAAAATAATTTCACCTCCATATTCTAGAATGTTTAATAATGAAAAATTCATTATGAAATATAATGAAAATTACATCCTAAAAAATATTGTATTATGAAATACTATACTTTAATACTGGTGTATAGACCAATGATTGTCTATATCTAGTGGATAATAAAGATAATATATATTATCTCACTATAGAAGAAGGGAATAGATTATGAAGTCAATAGTTAAGATATATATTTTATTAGATTATGGAGAACAAAACAATGTTCAAGGAATGAAATAATATCCCCATTCATAATAAATATTTGTAAAATTCATTTTATTCTTTGAATGACTGAAATATAGTTCATAATAGTTAGAAATTAATGAACAATTGAACTAAAAATCTTGTTGATTTTTTCCATATTGGTCCTATAACTTAGAAATGGAATCAATTTGATATATATTTTAACAAATTAATTAATGAAGATAATCATATTTCTTATATCGGGGTCATGAACATAGAAGAAGAAGAAATGGGTTTCATTAAGAGGTAATATGAACTTGCTAAAAGTAAATTTGAAAGGATAAAATAAACATCAAAATTACCTAATTTAATGTAGTTTACTTAAATTTGCTTAGAAAATTATATGGAAAAATATCATATTAATTATTTAATATCATTATTAATAACATCATAACAAAATATAATTGATATGAAATTAATTTAAAGTAAAAAAATAAAAAAGATACACTTCATATTGAAACTATGTTATCAATCTACTATTATGAGAAAGTAATTAAAGTGGTTCTTTATGTATAAAATAAAACCTCTCCTAGTCTAGATGAGAATGTTACTCTATCTGAAATGTGGTATAGAAGGAAACCAATAAAAAAATATTTTTTATTTTTTGAAAGATAATATTTAATCTACAAAAAAGGATCTCATTGAAAATATAATGATACAATGAATGTGGGTATTTTCTTGTATATACTACCATGATAAAGGATAATCATAACATTAATAAAAGGCATAAAAAATTAATGGGATAAATGATGTAAAAGGGATTTAGAAAAATATAGCTTAAATTTAGTTTTTATCAACTAGAAGAAATTTGTGAAGATAAAGAGGGAATATTATTTTTCAAAACCATTATTGAAATAATAATGAAAATGATTCGATGGTTGATTGAGAATATTAAATTGGGGTCATTTATGAAAACCAAACCCATATCAATCTATAAAATATAAAATAATAACAAAACGAGATGAATCAAGTATTCTATAATGAAGTTGTAAATATATAAACAATGAAAAACATTGAGTACAAAATTGTTTTATCTATGGTGAAGCCTAGAATATTTATAAAGGAAACGACACATGAATAATGGATTAATAATATTTATAAGTACTAATATCAAATAAAAAAAATACTAACTATGATCCTGTGAAGATTCAAAATAATACAATGTTATTGGGATGAAATGATTCTTCAGGGAAGAAAACCTAAAAATAGAAAAGTGGTAAGAAAAAATATGAATTAAATGAAAAGGATGTTACTAAATTTAAATCATTGATGGTTTAAATCCAATGGTGTTTCAATATATACTAAATTTATGTTAAGAAAATATTGTTAGATAATGTAATGCAGGAATAAATTATAATAAAAAAATAAATTATTTTTAAATTTATGATGATAAAATAAGGTTTCTTACTTATGTAAGGAACTAAAATGAACAAAAAATTCATATTATACTCTAATATATTCATCATGGAAGATGATCGAGTTTAAATGATGAAGAGTTGAAAAAAATTTATTTATAAGGGAAAATAATAGTAATTAATTCCTGATACTTGTCTTTGTGGGAGATATAACCTTTGTTGAATGTAAGTATGATATATCTGGTATTTTTATTAAGAGATAAAAATTTAAGATATATATGATCATATATTTTTCATAATTTTAACTACAAAAAGATAAATAAATAAAGTTGTATGATGTTTTTAAAAACTCAATTATGCTAAAAAATTATTAAAAAAATTTGAAATTCAATATTTCAAATATTTTTCAACTCCCATCACTATTAGAGTATAATTAGAAACAAAATAATATAAATTAGTTGATACAACACTTTATAAGAAAAAATTATAATCTTTTTTTATTTAATAAAGAAATTAAAAAAATATAACGCATGTAACATGTTTTGTTATACTTTTCTGTTGTGGTTTAGAGGATGAAAAATGACATGTAGTTAAGAGAATAGACAAACATATTTAGTAAAATCATGATAATGGTTTGAAATATATAATATTATGGATGAAAAATTTCATGGAATTTTGTGAATTTGATTTAGATAGATATTTTTTGGTAATAAAACACATAAGTGGTGAAGTATTCAATAATGGAAAATAAGTGTTGGTTTATTAAGAAAGAATTACTACAATAATTCTATTAGTAAAAGTGAGGAAAATGTTTTTTTTATAGATATTTAGGAATTTTACCCAATAGTTTTATTAAAACAATAGTTGGATTATCATGGAAAATATGTGAAGTTGTGAATATAAATTTTATGTGTTAATAAGAGAATATATGATTGTGAAAATAATAAAGTATAAAATTCGTTAACAAAATACATTGATATATACTATAATTTTTTTAAATAGAATGTGAATAAATATTGTTTTAATGTGAAAGGTATTTTGAAAAATGGTCAAGTCTAATATAATTTAAAAAATTCAATAAAAAATATAATTTTAGAAACATCATTTAAATCATGAAGTTAAACTATGACATATTACTTGTAGATATTTGGAATATTACATATTCCCATATGTTTTTATTTTATTAAATGACTCGTCGTGTTTCAAAATTTATCTAGAAAGTGTACCATTTGGATTTATTATTAACGTGTGATAAAATTTTTTACTTAACTCTGGGGGGTTATATAATTTCTCCCTTTTCACCTTGGTTTCTGTTTTGGATGTTCAAATTATATTTCTTCCCTTGATAGGTTATTATGCACTCACTATCCTCATATTATTCTACCCTTTAGTATTTAGTGTTTTCTTTTATCATCTATAAAATTTCATTTTTTATTCCCTAATTATGTTTGATTTGTCCTTATAGGGCTTGGATTTGGACTCGTTTCTCTCCCTATCTGATTGATTGAGGATCTCATTGTTTGTTTCTTTCAATATTATTTCCTAAAATTTATGTCTTAATTTTTTTAGAATCAAACCCTTTTATTGTATTATATTTCCTATAATGGTTCTTCTTCATTCAACCATGGTACCCTATTTTATTATTTCTCCATTTAATGATGATTTTGTTGTTAATGGTTACCAATGCATATTTATGGTCTTCATTCATCACCCATCATTTCTATCATCCTTTATTAACTTTTCTATATCATTAACATTTCTTTCTTGGAAAATAAATTTGGATCTGACATTTTTTGTACCCCTAGGTTGTCTCTACCACCTATTTAGTGTCATATATAAACTCGTAGATACAAATGAATCATTAATTCTATAATATCTTGAGTTGTATTTTCTTCAAGTACATCAAGAACAAATTATTATCTACTTATACATGGTAGTGTTGGGATTTTGGCCACTAGTGCTGAGAATATCTAGTATGGAATAGGTCATGTTAATTGCAATGTTAACTATTTACATTTAAAATAGTATTGGAATAAGATGTAGTGGTGTGTGATTCATGTCGACGATTATGGGTCCATTTGAAAGTACTAGTGAAGGATTCATTTTGTCTTCTATTAGGTCTTATTATGTCTAATTTTTAATCACTATTCCCCATTTTTGTGTTCTACATTCTTTAGGGGAGATATTCTATCGAGATCTTAGGGATTGAAATCAATTCTTTTTGTTAGTGGTGTTTTCTTTGATGGAAGTGCATGGTCATAACATAGTGAAAACATTGAGATATTACAACCTTATCTAATACATGATTTTTATAGGTAGTACAGGTGAAACTAGTGTCTATGAATGATCCTTCGATGGGTTCTATGTCCCCCTGATACATCCATGGATGGTGTTTTGGTTTTAGTGGGTTTATTTATCATTGGGTGTTTTTTCCTCCCATTAGTGTCTCTCTTTTTTTGGTCAATGATGATTGTGGATTTAGATCACTCTAAAATGGATGTCTTTGGTTGGATATCGTTAAATATATCTATATTTAAAATTGATTGTTCTCAATAAATGTGTATATGGAATCACATGTCTCATGTTGTTTCTATTTCATTGAGGGGTTATTTGGAGTGTTAATCAAGGCATAACCATCGTTTACATGATTTATTAAACATTGTTTGGATGATTTCTATTTGAAATTTTGTAATATTATGGGATTTTAATTTTTTTAGGCTGAAATTTAAATGACCATTTCTTAGAGACGTTTTTTTGTTTTTTGGTTGTGTTTGGTGTATTATACAAAAACAAATGAACCAATATAAAATTCAAAAAATTTTGTTTAGAGGAGCTCATAAGGGGATTAAATTCAAAAGGAGTTTTATAGATATCAACCCAAGGATGATAAATCAATTGAATAGGAAAATTAAGATGGGTTGGGATAAAATTTTGGGGGTATACATATATCACTAAATATTTAAGATGTATTTTTAAATTCATGAATTAAATTGGAATATTAGGAATAATAGGATGAAATTTATTATTTGGATTGGAATTTTTAGGATTCACTCTATTCAATCCTATTTCTATGATCAAACTTGACAAAATTTGGATTATAGTTACTATATGAGATGTACATAGCCATTGGGATCAAATATGTAGCACATATTCTCCATTAGACCTAACGGTAAATAGTTGTATCACAATTGGGATGATTATTGTAGAATTCAAATAATGATCAAATCAAAAATTATATTAAAGTTGAAATTGTTATGTTAATATTAAATTGGTGTAAAAATTAATATATTTTAATTTTTAGTTTTTTTTAATAATGTTGAGGTATCTAAAGGGAATGGAGAATAGAAAATATTCAAATAATTTCATGGTTGGATACATGATTTGATGTTGATGGAATTTTAATGAAGTAATTTTAGAGAATAAGTCATATTGATTAGATATTTTCAATAAAGTGGTAGAGTGTATTAGAGATTCTAAATAAATATTTATTTTATTAAAAAACCATTATGATATGATAATTATGATAATATTTTTTTGTTAAATGTAATAGAATAGGACATAAAACAATTTCATGATGGTGTTTTGAGATCAAAATTACTTGTAAAATTCCATTATAAGTGTTTTTAAGTATTTATTTGGAGTTTGGAAACCATTTCATTAAATTGAGACCCTGCTATTTTAGGTAAATAATGATCATTTTTTATATATTAAATAATTCTGAATACATAATATCAACCAATATAAAATGTATTTTATGATGATTTGATCTATGTTACTCAGTGATGTTTGTTGAAAATTTTCACCACACCATGATGACAATTCCTATATCATAGTTTTTTTATTGATGAAATAAATTATATATATCTTAGTTTTAAAACTTTTGATAGATTAATGGACGATCTAATATGAAATAAATTATGATTTTTACTATTCATTATTGGGATTGACATGGATTGAGAATTTAGAAGATCTGGAAAATACCAAGTGATTATATTCATTGATTCTTGGTTTATAAGACCATGTAAAATTTATTTATGGTTTTAAGGATTAATAATAATTTTTTTACACTTATATTTAATGAAATATTTCCTTGTAGAATCAATTAAGGAGACAATTTAGTTCTTTTTCAGAAATTTGTGTGATGATATGTGAATCAGTTTGAATTTTGTGTTCCTGAGTGAGGATCCAATTTATTTTAATGATTTGGATTTAAATTATAATTTTAATATATAATCATAGGTATTTATAGACGGTTTTTGAGTTTTGGTTGGAATTTTATAATTATGACTGTGTTCTATAGGTTATACCACTTGCAATTTGGACTTATAGGTTACACTCATTACCGAGTGAGAGGTACCAGGCACCCTATATGGTTTGGAAATGAGGGGGGGGGGAGTTCTGGAGGGTCCACCAAGTATATTATTGATCTATATTGGATACCCAATATACTAATTACTTGGATTTTAATAAAATTAGGTTTCTTTTCCAGTCATTGTCACTATTTTATCCCCATATTCCTAAATATAGACCCTAATATCCTCTAATCATTTCAATAGACCTAATATGGATCCATTGGGCTTCATTATACCCCTCATTTATGCACATGATCCTATGGTGGTTTAAGTTGGATTCATTCCTCTACATTAATGACTGACCATCCCATCAAATCTCTTATCAATTTATTCTTCCTTATACTATGTTTTCATCCCCTTGATTTAGAGTTTTTTATTTTTGATTTCACCATGGAATGGTGAAATCTCCTTTAAGATCAGAGCTCCCCCTTTCCTTTTGAAATGTAAGATCTTATGGTTTGATTTCATTTTTTATCAGTACTTTGATAAAAAGTGTTTCAGTTGTGATTAATTCCTAAGTTTTTATGGTTCTGTTGTGATATTTGAAGGATGTTTAGGTTAAATCACTTGGGGTATTTGATGAAAATAAAATTCAATGCACTAAAGACGTTATCCACTTACATTTTCATTGAGTATTATTTCAATTACATTACAATAATGGATTTATTATATTTATTTTATTATGAAAATTTGTTTTTTTTGGTTCTTATGGGATTCCATCTGGGAGATTAAATTGGGAAAGGAAGCCAGTGGCTATAGAAGGTGGTTTCAACCCTTGAAATTTATTTTTTTGGATATTCCTATGACATTCCTGTTACTTATTTTTTAAGAAATATAATTCTATTTATACTATATTTTTATAATTATTATTGAATAATATTTTAATGATATTTTCTATATTAAAATACAACCATTCCAAATGAGTTTCATTTCAATTATGTTATGGATGTGATTCACCCTTTCGATTTTTAGTAATCCTTGTTAATTTTTTTGTATAATGTTTATTTTTTCATCCATAGTTAATAATGGTAATGTTCATCATTAATGATTATTGTCTAATATCATAAGAATAAAGAATTACTATAAAGGAGAGGGGTGAATTTTAGATTATAAAATAAAACAATGAATTTTTGCTAACCTCCTTGTAATGTTTTATTAGATGAATATATTAAATCAAATTATCAAAATATAGAAAATTTAAAACAATAGAAGTAAAAAAATTTCTATAAATGCACAAAATAAATATTAACCTGTAAAAAAAAGAAAAAAATCAAATAAAATACATATAATGAAATCTTGTAGATCATTTTATAATAAGATTTAAAATTTAACATTTAGGGTAAAGGAATTCAATAAACATGAAATAAGGTATCCATAGTTTTCACCCACCTTTAATGGTCTGTTGTTCTTAAATAAGGAATCCTTGAATAAAAAATAACATAACAAATTCCTCCTCCTAAGCCTCAAGATCCCTCATTCTTTTAGATTTGAATTATATATATTCTTAATCATAGAATACCTTGACAGCACCAAATAGGTCAAACAACTATTAAAAACAAAAAATTATTAAATTAATTTATAATCCTCAAACAGATTCCTAAAGTAAAAAACTCTATGAAATTACAATAAAGAGTGATAGTAACAAGCTGTTACAAATACATCAAATAACTTCATGATATTTCTCTTAGAATAGTTAATTTGTGTTTTTGTAACATATGCCTACTCCTCATATTAAAGTCAAATTTATTGGAAAATACCCAATGGTAATTTCTATAAGACACAGAGGTGCTTTAAATAGCCTCCGAAAAACACTTCCTTGAGTTTAAAATCTCTACACTTCTCTTAATTCAATGGATTATTTTTGTCTGGAATTCGATAAAATTAATTTCATTCCTCTTGAAAACTATGATTTCATTATTCATTATATTTAATGAATGTTTATAATGAAATGTATTATAAGCCTCTGAATGTAAAATTTCATCTAATGGAATCTGTAGAACTTTGTTCGGTCGAAATTAATAATACCCATGTTTTGAAAACTCAATAAGAATATCCATATTTAAAATCTTTTGAATTGGATGTACAAAATATATGCACATCCAATAAAATTTTAATATTAATGAAATGAAACTATTTTACTAGAAAAACTATAACTAATAAAAAATAGTTTATAACACTTGAAATATATAAAAGGATAGTAAATTATAAATTCTAAATTATGGGGTTTATGAATTTATAAAATAGAATAGTAAGTGTAGAAGGATCATTTCAAAACAAAAATATACACCTATTGGAATGTACAAATCACAAATTTTAAAAATAAAAACTATTTTTTTATAAAAATTTAAAATACTTACTCCCCCTAACTTATAGGATATTCTTTTTCACCTTATGAATTTTTATTTCATTATATCTATTTGTTTATGAATTTAAAAACTTTTCTTATGAATATTTCTATAATAAATTCCTATATTTTTCCTTAATTTTTTTTTAAATTTCACTCCCTTTGTTATTTTAAAAAATAATTTATTAGGGTTGGAAGGTGTATGTAAAATGACGTGGAAAATAAAAAGATACTATATATAAAAACATGAAGAATTTAAGAAATATATTCATATGAAAATTAAAAATACATTCATCTATAGTATATAAGAAATACCTATTAAAAATATAATAGAAATAACACGCATTGAAATTATGTTCATCTGAAATATGTCTAAATTATTAAAAAAATATTTCAAGGGTTCCTAAGGAAATAATTTTATTTTCAAGAGATACATGATAATAATATTAATATTTTTATCATAATCTTAATATATTTCAATCTCTTAATGAATTACCTTCATTGTACCTATTTATTAATCTAAACCTTGAAATATACTACTTTTGTCTGATTCTCTTGTAACTCATCCACTATTTTTTAATATTCATAACATTTTCCAGCATGGCTCAGAACACACAAGATTCTTCGTAATTTATTTTTTTAGAAAACACTAATTTTTTCATCTCTACAAATTCATATTATAATTCCTCAATCTTATTTCCATTTGATCACATTATCATGTTTGTTAATAATATGGAATTTGGAATTATATACTATTATTATCATTATAATGACATTTAAATATAAATTTCTTATAGACTTTGATATATATTTTATTTACATCAGGATTACCATTAAATTTTCATCAAAATATTTCATATCACCTTCATAATTTTTAAGCATAAAATAATTTTTTTCAACCTTATTTAATATGACTAATCTCTTCCTTTTATGGATTTGAATTCTGCCAAATTTCAAATAAAAATATCATCAATATATTTTAATGATGTTTAATTTTACATCAAATATTACATTACTTTAATGTACTTAATTTTGGATTGTATAGTAGGAAAATTATCCATAATTTCATCCAAACATTTAATAGATTCATTGAAGTTGGTCATTATTAGTTCTATTATTTGAATACATGTTCTAAGAGGATTGTTGGTGAATGACATGAAACACTTAGAACATATGGACCATGTGGCCTATAATTTTCATCTAATTTCTCTCACAATATTTTGTTTCATAAATTTTCATAACCTCATAATCTTAATTATCCACCTAAGTTGAATGTTTTTATAATTATCTATGTTTTTATTGTTCTCATTATTATTATTTTGGTGAATTTTATTGATATTTAATTGTCTAGAAAAAAATCATAAGAGAATTAATAGACACGGAAGTTGAATAAGATTCTAAAATATCTTCTATTTCAAGATTAATTACCATGTAATTAAAAATTTATAAATTTTTGTTATAGTTTTTGTATTTAGAATAAGGGATAATTCCTTAGGATGAAATAATTGAGTAGTTCCGTGCTTTTCCTCTACATCTACTTCTTCTGCCAGAATATCCATGGATTTTCCATTATCAATAGTCAATGGTTCAACTTAAAGTAGATTTGATTTTCCATCAAGGTGTTTATAAAAGTGTATTTCTGGTATATACGATGTATAACCTTTTACTATTATTCCAAATTCAAAATTTTTTTAGTTCTTAAAATAATCATTAGAAATTATATAAAAAACTTTTTATTACTTATCTTTCATCCTATATATTTTTCATAACATTATCATGAAGACTGAGATATGTTGGACCCTTTAATATCAAGGTTTTAGACTAATATAACATAAAAGAAAAATCTCTAAGATTCATTGATTCAATAACTTCCATGTAGTCTATAAAATCCCCTGTGACATCTATTTTTTATTTTTATTTTCAAAAGGTGAAAAATTTTATGCTTGATCCTCTTTCTGATGTGCTTCCTACAAATTATCACTTTCATATTTGGATACATTTTTATCTTATTTCTCAACAAAATTTTTCTAAGACAGAAGATATAAAAAATTCATTTAATTTAGTTTGTCCCATAAAATTAATAAGACCTTCTCTCTTACAAAACCATATTTATTTTCAACACTCTTAACTTTTATAAAATTCACTAAATTTTTTTTGACAAGGAGTGGTTAGAATAGAATAATTAGGTTGATCAATCATCCTTAACTAAATAAATAATAATAAACATGTACTTCACCATATTTAAGTTTCTCATATTCACGTAAAATTCATGTATATTAACATCTTGAACATTCAAAGTGTCTATCTACTTTTCTAGGAACCAAAATGTTTTAGCTCAAATTGATATAATCCTTTCACCAGGATAAAGGTGATGTACTTTCCTTACCTTCACATAAGATGTGAAGAGATAAATTTTAGCTATAAACTTCTTGAATGATCCTAGATTATCTTGATATTTGTATGTTATGAAAATGGACTCTCCTTCTAAAGAAATTTGTACGAGTTCATTAATAATATATAAGTTAAAAATATTCAAATTTCCAAAAAATTAAAAAGACATAAATTTTATCTAATATTTATCCAAAAACTCATGATCCATAAAAATAACTTTCATGCTCTATATAATGAAAATAAAATTCTTATTTTTTCATTGATTGTAATTCAAAACCATAAAAAACAATAATTGAATTCAAAAATGAATCATGATTTTTATTAAATTATTTTTCTATCATATATTTCTTGAAAATATTTCATCATGAGATTTCAGTTGAAGAATCCATCTAAATTAATTAGATGAACTAAAAATATCTGAAGGAATGAAATTCAACCGATGAGATCTCTTCACCAAAGGCTAGTGGTGAAGGTTGAGGGTTTTCCCACATGTCATTATATATGTTCTTTGATAGAGATGGTGCATCTTCCAAAAATCCAATGGTAGTGATTCAAACCATACTCCAGATTAATAGTTTATATTATTCCTTGAACGATATATAATTAAAATAATGAACTCTTATGTTTTTTTATATTTTAAAATCTTTTGGTTTCATTTTTTTCTGCCAAATATTTTTTTTAATTTTGTTGTATAACTTTTTTAAAAAGTACAATCAACAAATAAAACAATCATAATAAATATATAAGTTAAAAAAATATTTAAAATTTACCGCTCAGAGATGTAATTTATAAACTTTCATTCAAATTTTTATTCAGAAATATGGACTTGTTTTATTTTAAACATATTTTCAAACATATATAGTTTTATAAAATTAAAAAACCTTTTCCAAATATTATATATATATATTGACAATAATTATTTTCGATAATTTCAATAAACATTTTCATTCAAATAATTCTAAAAAAATTCTAACAAAAAAATATAACAGAAATTTCTAATAAATATTTTTATCAATTTTATTTTAAAAAATTCTATGAAAAATTTTATACAAAAATGTCTAAAAATATATAATAAAAATTCTAAAAAATTATTATGAAAAAACTATACAAAATATTTCATATAAAAATAATAACAAAGATTTATAAGATAAATTAAAGAAAGCATAGAAATTTTTAAATAAGAAAAATATACTCCCCTTTTTAATGATTTATTTACTATTAGGATATTTTTAAATAATATGTACATTGAATTGTCATTTTATATTGTCCATTTATAGATTATTTTTAAAATATTAAAATGTATCATAATTTAGTGTCTTTTTAAAAATATTTGAATCTTGTTCTTGAGTTCCAATACTTATAAAATGATATATCATTTTTTTGCGATTCTAAATTAAATGGTTTATTACATATATGTTGTTATGTCTTGACCCATGCGATGAAGTTTTAATTAAATATATGGAACTTGTTTTTCAATAAAATAGATTTTTACTTATACTCAACCCAAAATCAATGAGTGTGTGTTATATCCACAACACTTGAGCACAAAAACTTCAGGATACAACATATTTATATTCAAAATTAGAATGTTCTATTGAGTTTTGTTTCTTACATGACTAAGACAATAAAGATTCTAAAATTAAATGAAATGTTTTAGACATACATTTTCAATCTATTTAATAAACACCAAAGTCGTCATATAAAAAAAAATTAGTTCAAAATAATTTCCAGAAGAATAAAATAAACCAAGATATATAGTTCCCTAAAAATAACAAAAAATTAATTTAAAGACATTAAGGTGTAATTTTTTTTGATTTTTTGATATCTTATACATAATAATTTATAAAACATTATGTCTAGATTATTGGATGTAATGTATAGTAAACTACCAATCGTTCCTCATGTTTTTTTGATATACTAGTTTCATATATTCATTAATAACTATTGTTTTTAGGGTTCGGAAAGAAGTAATCATAATTTTATTATTTTTATAAAAATAATTTTTAATTAAATAATTTTTATACTTTTGTTGAGATATAAAATTTCCTCTTGGTTTTTGTGAAATTTAAAACCAAGGAAATAGGTAAATTCACCCATCATGCTCACTTAAAACTCATTTTTCATAATATCCGTAATGTATTTCGTAAGATAATTTTTAGTTGAATATCATATAATTTCATTGAAATATATTTTAGCAATAATAGTTTCATACATGTGTTTTAATTAAAAGAGTTGGATCCATAGTTCCCTTGAATAACTAATTTACAACAAAAATCTAGTAAATTTTTCATAATAGGATATTAGGTATTCTTTAGGTCTATAGAGTGTTTTAATAAGTCTATAAACATAGTTAATAGATTTTATATTTTCAAAAATGGGGGGTTATATTCATAAACTTCCTACTGTACGTATCCATTATTGAAAAAACCCTTCATATACATTTGGAAAATTTTAAAATTTAGAAATGTTGAATACGATAGAATTATGAAAATAACTTCTAGTCTAGTGTTTTGAGCATATGTTTCTTTATAATCTATGACTTCATCATTATTATAACCTTTTTTGAATTTTTATTGATTTATTTGTAAATATTATTCCATTTTCGACACATTTATTACAAAATGTCTATTATACTACAATTACAGGTGTCTCTATAGGACATTCAACAAAAGGGAAAACATTATTACTTAGGTAAAAATGATTATATTCATCACCAATATCCTTAAAATGATTCTTAGGAAAGAATTGTGATAATATTGAAAATTTATTGCCTTCATTTCTTAAGGAACTCTTAATTTTTACCACTTCATCTACATCACCAATGATATTATTTGAGGTATTATTCTTTAATAATGTGTAGTTACTTAGGGTTTTTAAACTTTTTTATTAAAAAATATAGTGAGTTTATTCTAAGTGTTTAACATCATAAATGATTTCATAAATTGATTTCTATTGTGAAGAAAATTAAAATATAGGTTCAAGACTAGTTTTATAAAAAATCATATGAAGATGTGGGTACAGATTGTTTGAAAACAAAAGGATTGGTTTCATCAAATTTAACACACATTATTTTTTGAATACTACTTGTAATTTTATTAATAATTTAATAGGATTTATTAGTTGTAAAATAGATTCTAAAAACTGTATAATTAGATTTTATAGAAAACATATGTAACTTATCATTAACCTTCTAAATGAATTATTTACATTCAACAACTCTAAAGTAATAAATATTGGAATTTAGTTGGGTTCCCAAGTCATAAAGAGTTTTATTAGGAAATTATCTAAGTCAAACTTGATTTATAGTATAATAGGAAGTGCAAACTACTTCATCCGAAAAAGATTATCAATTAAGTATTAACTCAACATTGTTCTAGTATTTTTCGGAAGAACTCTATTTTTTATTTCAACTAAAACATTTTTATTTTGTGTTATAGGTTCATAAAAGTTATATAGAATACTTTTTTACTACAGAATATTTAAAATTATATGTTTTTAAAATATCCACAATGATCACATTGAATAATAATTAAAGGAAAATTTTTTCTCATTTTTAACTCAGTCTATAATTTTCTCAAAATAGAAAATTTATTTTGACTTTTTTACTAGAAAATAAACCTGCGTATAAAAAATATTGTCATCAAATAAGATATATACATAGTATTTTACACTATCACTTCTAGTTTTTACTGAACAAAATAATTCCATGTGAAATATCTATAAATAATTTGAAGTTATATGATTATATAGAAATACTACAATAGGTTGTGAATTATAGTTTATAAAATAAAAAATAAAATATTTACTAAAGTCATCAGACAAGTTTATATGATGAACATTCCAACTAATTATCAGAATATAGAAATGGTATAGCTATAGAAGTAGAAATATTTTTATAAAATAACAGTGGATATTTAACTTGTAAAAACTAGTAAAACAAATATTATAAAAACAATGTAAAGACAAAATAAAGATATTTTTAGAATAAGATTTACACTTTAATATTATGTGTAAAGGATGTAAATAGACTGGAGTTAAGGTACCAACTATTCTAACCAGACAATAAAGGTTTGTCTCACTTAAATAAAGAATCCATAAATAAAAAATATGGGAATAATGTTTGTATCCCTAGTCTTAGGGGACCACTATCGGTAATATAAGAAGTATGTATCTTCCTATCCACAAAATACATCAACCCCACCATATCGTTTAAACAACTATTAAAGACACAAAAGTAAAAAATTCATTTTCAATCACTACAATTATTACTTAAAAAAATCTCTGAATGATTAAAATGAATCAATCCATTTACATGATGTTACAAATAATTCAAAGAACATTAAAATACATCTTTTGAAATAGATTTTGTTAATTTTGTAATGTATCCCTCCCCCTCATATGAAACTCCATTTTTAAGAAAATATATGACCGTCATATTCAAAAACCCTAGGTGTGGTTGCAATGGCCTTATAAAAATTCTACCTTGAGTTTGAAAGATCATCACTTCACTTCCATTTGATGGACACCTTAGGGTTTATTCTGATTTTATGAATTTCTATCTTCCATAAAAGATTAATTTCATCACCTGATATATTTATTGAAGTTTTTTCTATAAAAGAATTATTTTATAATGAACATAAAAATTAATTTGATAGATTCATTATAAACCTATTTAGTGGAACTCAATTATAATTTCTATCTAGAATATTATAAAAATCTATATATTTAAGTTCTTTGGAATTTACTGTAAAAAATATTTGATCATATAATATATTGTTCGACTGATGAAATGAAAAAAACTAAATGAAAAACTAGAATTCCTATAAAACAGCATGTAACAATTCAAATATGTAAAAGTTTTGTAATGTAAAATTTCTTCAATTTTTGGTCTGTGATTTTCAAAATTAGGGTAGAAATCCTTATAAGAGACTTTCAACTCAATATATAGTTTAGTGCGCCAAGTGATTGGTTTAATTTATTAACATATATAATAATTCCTAGTAAAAGATATGTGAAATATAGTACTGGTTTTTATTTTTAAAGCACAAATAATATAATTTGTGGTTCATGCTAAATTTATTCTTAAAATTGTTGTTTAATATTGCATCCCTTAGTAGTAGGTGTGTCCCTTTGATCTTATTACATGAGGATTACTAGGAAACACGAATCCTATATTTGAGATTAATTATTATTATGTTGATATTCTATCGAAAACAAATTTCACAAGAAATTCTATATTATAAAATGTTGGAACATTTTACCAATATATATTGAATGAATTATAATCCATGATTTATAATTAACCTATGAAAATGTGATTAAATTAGTAACAAAACTTTTGCTGGGTTGGATACGTGGGGAGAAATATTTTTCACTAAATATTAATTATTTTTATTTAATGTTGGCATAAAATTTTATACAATAAGTGGTTTTAATTTATAAACATATAGTGTAGAATTAAATTCAAAGGAATACATTTTGTTTATAAAATTTATCTTTTTAATGTCATTAAAAACGAATGTCCATTTAATTGTATGAAAATGTTTGGAAAGAATTATTTCTTTGGTACAATTCATTTTTATATATATTTCCAAAGTAAACCTAAAATAATTGTTTATATTATTAAGGGATTGAAATATAAAACCATTTTTTTAAAATAATCATTAATAATGAAATTCATACATTTCTTCTAAATGTAAAGTTCCTATAAAGTAAACCTAATTAAGTAAATGACATTAATATTTAATTTTTTATATTCTAATAATTAATAAAGTACCATATTTTCTGTTATTGGGCTCCAAAAGTGTGTAATGGTTTTGAAGAACACCCTACCTGATAACCTACCATGGACATTGATAGTGTATTATTGTTTAGATACATATCATTCTAGTTCTTTATTTGGTTAGTAATTAATGAATCTCAAAATATTTTCTATATCATATATTTTAGATTATTTGAGTGATTACTAGAACATCATCAAAAAGTTATTATTCAAGGATTTATTTCAAATTTATATTGTATCATTTATTCCTTTTAAAGTTCTATAATCTAATACACATATATAGATCCTGCAATATTCCATTTTTATATGTTACAATGAATCATTTTATATTGAATTATTTGATGATGCATCCTAAAGAAGAATATTCATCTTTGTTTCATTGAGAATCATAGTTACACTTATTGAGTCTATACCTTAGCATGACTAAACGAATAATATGTCATGATTATCATAAAATTACTATATCTGTAATGTTAATGTGTATGGAAAACTAGTTATGTTATTTTTTATTATAAGTTTCAAATGTAGGTACATATCATGATAAGAGGGTTAATTCACTAACAGTGTGTACCATTTCCTCAATTCCTGCATGATTGGGTGGTAGTTCCCTTAATATATTATAAACATTTCACTTTAAATTAGGATGGGTTTTATACCCTATCATTATTGTAAAATATTCACCTGTATAATATTTGTGGTTTCCCTAAATATGTTATTTTAGTTATTGAATATTGGGATTATTGTAAATTTTTGAAGGTTTGGATCCTCTCTTTATAATGAGTTAATTATTTTAGTTGTTATTATTTTTTAATATTTTATTTGGTTATTATTACTATGTTTTATTGAAATCCTATTAAATTATTTTATAAAATTTATCCAAAGGAGTTAAAATGTTTTAAACCCATGTTTCACTTCTAGGTACTTATGAAAATCCTTTTTGGACACTTTTTGTTCATAGCATTTCTTTGGTCATTTTGTGTAGTTTTGAGATGTTTTTTGGTTTTTTGGGGAAGGTCCTCTTTTGGTGTATGGGTAGTGGAATCCATATTGATTTCCCAATAAAACATGTGGTGGGAAAAAGTTTTAGGAGTGGGTATATAGTTAGAACATGGTTTGGGCTAATCCTCTAATCTTATCTTGAAAAATATGCATCTTAGGATAGTGGAATTTTCCACAGTTGGCGTCTGATCTATATAATCATGGGAACAAACGGATTGGGTATCCTAGGAGATAATAATCCTAACATGGTGGGGTAATGTTTATCTAACCATGTAACTAAACCATGATGATGGGTTTTAATAATTGAAAAATTAGTTTTTATTTTAATTTCCTGCAGAATCACTCATACATTATCCTCTGTCATAGGGTCTGAAATTTAAGGCTCCCCTTAATGAATTTATTTATCCCCCTCTAGAGAGTGATTTAATTGATTTAAAGGGTGGTTGATCCAAGAAATTATGTTTATGTATTCCTCCTTCTACATTCTTTATCACACTTATAGATCTCATTTCTATTCTTGGAAGGAATGATAGATTAGGACTATCGTAACTATGATTATAGGATTGGTTATGAAAAAGTGGGAATTCATAAATAACCATCATTATAGGTAGATAGACAATTCTATTTTTCATAGGGTAGGTATATATTTCATGAGAACATTACCATTGAGGTAGGTGGTTTCTTATGTCGGATATACTCTATAATGTTGTGATGCTTTAACATGTTTTAATGGTGTTTCCTAAATAGATTTTAAAGAATACTATTCTTTCATGAGATTGGTATAGAATGATAAATACATAAAAATAATAT
This sequence comes from Viscum album, assembly GCA_963277665.1. Taxonomy (NCBI): domain Eukaryota; kingdom Viridiplantae; phylum Streptophyta; class Magnoliopsida; order Santalales; family Viscaceae; genus Viscum; species Viscum album. The sequence continues at coordinate 819,391,202 of OY728162.1, forward strand.
TTCCATAAAAAATGGGTTTAAATTACAATAGGAAGGTATAAGAAAATGGTTTTAGGGTTGTTGTTTTTTAATTGGAGTGGATGTATTTTCTAAAATTCTCTAAATTAATTGTTTGAATATTTAATTATGATAGTTTATGAGAACCTAATTATTTAGGTTGGATTTCTATGTAAATTACACTAGGATGATTAATCACCAAAGAGGGTCTTCATGCACACATAATTTACCAATTATCATAGAGGTGTGAGGATCCTAGTTCTCCAATATCTAACTTATCCATGGAATTTACCACAAATTGTTCGCATAATTAAATGATAAATAATTATTACATTAAATACTATTTATTGATTTTTTATTTGAAATGTGGAAATTATATATTATTCAAATTAATTATACATTGATGGTTTTGTGTATGATTCTTTGAAAAATTATTTTACAAAACCATAAGAAAATGGTTATTTCTCTATGCCTTATATAAAACTATTCAAATAATTTATTCTCTATATTTATCTCCTAAAACATGAAAAGTTAAATTCTGATTAAGGAAAACTTGGTGAGACCTAATGGGGATAGTTGTGATCAAACCCTATATATACCATCAAGTATATGCATACCTTTTTTAGGTAAAGGGAATGGAATGAAACTTCTTGGAGATGATCAGTATGTGGGATAGAGTGTTTAGAATATCAGTGGTGGCTTGGTGGGATGTTGGCCCTCACGTCACATAAATTTTGGATTTTTGTTTCCCTGGTTGAGAATTTCCTTATATCTACTCATGTATTGTATTTTATCACAACTTGGAAATTTTTTTGGTTGAATATTTATATGTCATTTATTATTGGTTATGTTTAATGTTACAAGGATGATTTATATTTGCTTTCTTCTATGGGAAAAATAATTACCATGGGTGGTCATCAATTCCCACACACATGTTTCTAGCATGTGAGGATCAAGGACACCCTTCAAGCCTGATATCTATCCAGTTTGGGTGCCCAGTTTGATGGGTGATCTAGGTTGGTACATTAATAATTTGTATCAAGGAATGTTTTTTTGTATGTAGTTGGTCAAGGTATATATGATATAAGGTTAATGGGACTTAAGGGGTGGTTATCAAGTGTGATCATAGACAACACTTATTGTAATGAGTATTATATTACCATGGCGTGTTTGAGAAAGCATTATTTGATTCCTATCTTGATGTGAATATAATATCCTTGTTTGAGAAATACATCATTAACAGTCAATTTTATTTCAAGAAATTATTCCATTTGTCTATTTTGTATATTTTTCTTTCGTGTTGGTTAACATCATGCCTCCCGGATGATTTTTCATGAACACCCATAAGGGTGTTATATATAATGTTACAAAAGTGAATCTCGTGGTATACCAAAATTTTGTTTTAGATATTGTACCTATGCTCTATTCCACGGACAATGGTGCAAACCCCATTCCAATTTCTGTCAGATAACCTGAAGTAAGAGCTACGGTAGGAAAGGATTGATCCAAATAATTTCCCTTCTAGATACAACCTTTTGTTGAAGGGTTGGATGACTATCAACAAGTAGATTATTTGTTGAAAAATATCAAATTGATCTTCAATTTCATGGAATACCAAGACTCAATTAATGGGAAGTTATCTATTTTTGTACATGAATCCCTTAGAATAAGATGGTGGGATATAATTGTTTTGGAAGACAACACGAGAGATTAGAGTGTCAAGACTCCAAGTACATATTTTTTCAATAGTTATACTTAGAGATTTTGATCAAGTAAAATTCCATATTGTTCCTAACCCTTAAGACATGGAAATGGTATGATGATGGAGTCTGCCAACTACTTTAATAAACTTGCATATTTCTTTCCAGAGGGTGTATCGAAAAAAAAACAGAAGGCTTAGAGGTTTATGATGGAATGATGTCCATTCATTCATTTTAGGTATTCATATTTAATAGTTTCACATATTATAATATGACAGATATAGAAAATATATTAATGATTGACCATTTTGAAATACTAGGCTACTTAGTTTTCCTCCATCTCTTGGTGACTATTCTAGAAGTTTTTATAAAAATAAGAGTAAGTATAGTGAGTTTAATAAAAGGAGTTTAAGCTTTGCCCAAAAACTGTCTCATTACATGTATTCCAAAACAATTAGGGGACATATTAATTTTACCTATTTTTAAGACAGGACATGTGAAACAAATTTGGATGGATCCTCTGAAGAACTATATTTTATATTGATGTGGAGGGGATTTTTTTAGTTCTTCCAGGATATCTTTACTCAACATAACAACATGGGTTCATCAACACAAAGATGATTTGTAGTATATCTTGAAGAGACTAAGGTAGTGGGTTCTCAATCATTGATTTATTTGGTCAACAAGTATCTTCTATGTTAATGTAGTTTCACATAGTAGAAGAATATCTATTGGAAGTGTTGGTAGGTCTTTCAAGTGTGAGATGTACTAATTTCATTAAATTTCTTATAGTGATTTATTTTTAAGATATGAATTCAAATACCTATTTTATATCAAACCATTTGATGAATTACTTGAACCTATTCATGTATCTCATGCCTTATGTTATGTAATTTCTAACCCCTTATTGAGAGAGGAAGGAACAAATACTCCAATTTCCTTCATGTATATCTATATCTGATACAGAGATACTATGGGTTTTATTTGTCATAACCATTTACTACTTTAACATTATAGTTGGGATGGACTGAGTATTTTACCATAAGGATAAGATAAATTATTATCATAGGCTCTTGTACTTTTCTGTCCCTAATGGGAGTAATCGTTTATTTAAAGGGGAATGGGAATTGAGTTATAACTGAGTGGGCCCTTCATTGATTTATTTTTGGAAATTGATATCTTTTTTTATATTTGAATATAAAGTGGAACCTTAAAGTTATAAGATTTATCCATTTCTAAGTGTAAAGGCCCCAACATGAGTAACATGGGGCGAGTGGATAATTTATTACATTGGAACTAGAAATAAGTGATTTAATCATTAAGGATATAATAGTTTAGTAGCCTTGATAAAATAGATAGAAACCTGAATCCTATATTACATTTGAAAGAATATAAGAAAATTGTATTTTCCTTTAATAACACCATTATTACCTTATCATATTTTTGTATATTAATCAAAATAAACTTCTTAATATCCTAGGAAAAGGAAACAAATGAAATGGGAGAACTCAAATCCTTAGTAAGACTATGCATAAACAGAAGCAAAATATAGCATGAAAAATTTGATAGAAAAAAATGATAATAAAATAATTCCATATAAATAATCAAATGATCTTGAAACTTATCTATGTATATCATATATATTAAAAAATCACATTGAAATCGATAAATAATTTCATATTGATGGAATGCAGGATGTCATAAATAATAAACATACTATCAAGGCCTTGTCCAAGACACCTACATAAATTGGTAAGCACTAAACCAAATAACCAACATGTTTTTTCTCATGATACATACATATAAATCATTGTTATATGAACTTATGGTCCCTATCCATCAGTTAATATCGTCAATTCATTCATAATATGAATAAATAATTCAACTTAATCAACATTCTTTAATAGTCAATAACATACCTTGTTGGAAGGACTAGAATTTTGAATGTTAATACATTCCCTGGTCAATCCCCTAATGAACCATACATAAATATATGGTTTATGGTATCTTTGTATTATATCATCAATAAATCATAAGTTTCAACATAGGATGTTGAAATAGATGGGAATACATTAAAAATATCACTGTAAATTTTCATGAGGAAAATAGTCTTTTCACTTTGAAGATCACTAATTTAAAACATAAAAATTTCCCAAAATTTAAGAGAAAAATTCTACATGAAATTAAAAAAAATTACATTGAAAAGGATTTTTCTAATCATTATGTGGTCATGATGGTAAGAAATTATTTCCATGTTGTATGTGTTATTAAAGCATTCATTTCACACTTTTATAAGAAGTAAAAACCACCTCATTCAGAAAATAATAGAAAGATTCCTTTTAAAAAAAATTAAAAAATTAAAAATGTGTAAAAAATTATTTAATAACTAATTTATTAATTTTAAAAACATTCTTTAAATAATTTTTAAAAAAATATTTACATGAAGGGGAAAAATTCCAGACCGAGTAGAAAAACAAAATCAATTTTCCATAAAAACATTATTTTGGTATATTGAATGTTTAAATAGAGTGTAAGGAAAGTAAAAATTTTAATTTATATAAATTAAAATAGGGTAAAAAAATTGGGTTTAATTTTTAAGGTTTAAATAATTCTCCCTCTGTAGGCTTAACTACAAACAATCCCTAATAATGATGAGATTTTGAAAATGAACCCTTACCATAGGTTCAAATTGATTCATATGTGTTTGAAACTCCTATATAATAAATATGGATTTATTATAAATATATTACATAACCATATTCATACATATAATACCATATATTATTTATTTATAATTTTTTTTAACCATTTATTAACAATTCCCTTTTAATATAACTATTCTGGTTGATAATGACTTTGTTTTTCTTACATAGTTTCCCTTATTAGTTTTGATTATTGTACATTGAACATGGTTACATAATCTAAATAATTTTAATCATGATATAAATATCATATATAGTCATTTTATTTTTATTAACAACAATTTATAACATATAGAGATAGAAAAATGGACTACACTATTCATATATATGGTAAATTGTACAAACACATGAACGTTGTCTTCACTTTTCAAAAAATGGAATGAAAGAAAGATAAATAATAATTAACCCTAAAAAATCATAATAATATAATATATATCACAAATATTTATTAAATGATAAATTATAACACTCCAAGTATTATGGTGTTGAAAAAAATTACATCGTTATGTGATGATGGTATGATATATGTATGCATGAGCAATGCTTTAACTTTTAGTTGGATAAAAATAATGTCAAACATGTTTGTGCAATAATAGTATTAACACATTTATATATTTATTATATTTTATTGATTATTTTATCATGGATACAATAGATTCATTTTAATTAGAAGAATAAATAAATTTGTAAGATTTGGTAGTTACACTTACCTCCTCTTCGGAAGACTTCCTTTAGATTTCCTCCTAAGGGACATAGGGTTGGTAATTTTGGAAGATCAAAATAGATGGAAATTGAATATGGATATTTATAAGAGAAATAATTATGGATTGTTTGAGCTATTATACTAAAATTGGTGTAAATAATAGAGAGAAGGGGTGAACATTTTTAAGTGTGGGGAGGGGAACTTTTAGAAATTCGTGAAATATTATAATATAATATGTATCTAACTCATGTAAAAATTTTCCAAAAAGAAATATATTATATGATAGAGAGGTTATGGTATTTATATAATCATTAAATGAAAAATTTATTTAAGTTTAGATATATTTTAAACCATATCATTAGATTGTCCCCTAGGTTTACCAATTTGAAACTTAACTGCAATAATGACTCTCTCAATCCTAATGGGTTATAGTTTTACTTATAAGGTAAAAATAGACCAAATTTGGAAATGGGGTGAATTGTTAGACCACAAATTGTTAATATTTTCCTATTTAAATGTTTTTATGGATTCTATATAATATAATAAAATATTGTTTCCATAAAATCTGATTATTTTCATTTTTGAGACCATTCATTTAATTTGATTTTAAAGACATCAATAAAAATATATATTATAATATAATTATTTTAAAAATTCATAATACAATATACTAATAAATAAAATTAAAGTAAAATAGTAATTATTAAATATTTTAATAATTTTACTTTTTTTAGAATCATTTATTCCACTTTTATATTAATTGAATAAATAATTTGTTGACGTTGTATTAGAGTTTAAGGTAATTGTATAATCATTAGATTTTTTGAAACAATTTACATTATAACATATTCATTATGAAAAGGTAATATTTATTATTTTTTAAAAAATTATCTTTATCCTTATGTGATTATAAAAGAGGTGTTTAAAATCAAGAAAGTAACATTTTTTATTTTTTTGAAGCCAAAATAATATAAAGGTCCATATCAAAGAAAAAGTGCACAATATTTCCATATTTTCTAAATTTTTTTGAGAATAGAAAATCACCACTAATTAAATATGATAATGTAAAGTGTTAGTGAAATTTAAAGCTTTATACAAATGTTTAAACGCCTTTTAAACAATTTTACACTTACCGATGTTACAAATATTTACCAAGGATATTATTTATAATGACTAAAAATAAAAAGGTACTATATTTAAAAGTTATTAGTATTCATTCCAAATATGGAATTAATTTCAAAATATTTATTTTCTATAAGTGTGAGAAATTAATTTTAAAATATGTTCCCAAAACACGATGAAAATCATTTTTTAGTAAAATAATGTTTTAATTATGAAACTAGATTTATCGTTATACTAATCCTATAAAAAATTAGATGAATGTTAAAACATTTTATTAAATATAAAATATATAACATTATTTTAAATCATTCACTAAAGGTGATTTATTCAATTTATTAATATTAAAAAACATTTCGTTCATAAGAACATTTAAAAAATAATAATTCTCTTTTTCTTTCAATTGATTTTATTTTTATGTATAATTAGTTGATAGATAATGAATTTACTTTCATTCATGTTTGAACCATAATTTTTTTATAATTTGGTTGGTTCTATATTATAGTTCATTTAGGCTTTGGGTTGTATGTTTCATATGCTATCTAAGAAGTTATATCATATAAAAAATAAAAATATTATAAAATTATAGGTTGTTGCATTTTAAATGTAACGCCCCGAACCCAGTTACCCAGATGCGGTTCATTATTATATAACATTGGCATGATCACAAAGGATCAAGTATCGAATGAGTGATTAGTTCAGTAGCCTTGGAATAACTAGATATATTCAGAGGTATTACATTACATCATAAGGTAAAAAAACTACAACAACATCTTGTATTCATATCCCCTCATTCTATCCCTGCAGGTCATTCATAAATTACTTCTTGACATCCTCAGATAAATAAAACATTGAAATGGGTGAGCTTAGATTCTCTGTAAGAATAAAAATATAGTAGAAGCTTTCATAGATAAGCATAAACACTTAAAGCATTGTATAACTAAAACAAAATCCTTTTAAACATTATCTTCAGCATAATATGGAAAAGATAAAATGAAATAATGCCATTTAATTATTCACAGGGATATTATACTAGTCGAATAATCACATGCAATATCAATAACCACTTTCATAATGATGGAATGCATAATGCCAGACTATCATAACCACATAGTCAAGGCCTCGTGCCAAGACTACAAATAAGATTTTGTAAAGGCCTCGTGCCAAGACACTAGTTTGTCTCATGAGACCTACTGATGCATCGAGGAGATATAGCGGGATCCACCTTTCAGTTACTAAGTCCAATTCATTCCTCATATGAAAATTCTGAAACATAACATAAACATTTGTACTGAAACTAGCATATGAAATTTCAATAGATTATTCAAAAACCATGAATTGTACAAAAATAATACATCCACAGTCAAACATAACTCATTCAATACAATATGTAAGATTTTATTGTAATAGATTAACCTCAATCGATAATAATGAAGGATATTTACATAGATGAAAATAATCATCAAAACTATTTGAGAGAAATATCCCCTTTTTCTTGAAATCATTTAAAAGTCAACCTATTTGTGAAGAAGCCATTTAAAAATAGATTTTTGAATCAATTATCCCATACCACTTTGAACCTTTTCAATTGAATTTTGATTTGAAAACTTTAATGTCTATATAAATAAATCTGTAAACCATTTTTAAAACATGGAAATTAAGGAGAATGATTTAGAACAATAAATCTTTAAAACATTTTAAAATGATATTTTAGTTAGAGTTCTTAACCAAAATAGAGACACTTGAATACAAATAATTGAGGTGATAAAAACATTGTAATATCATGAGAATAATGATATTCATGATATACTATGTCAAAGTACATTATATACACCATATAAAAGTGATTTGGTGTATAAAAACAAAAGAGTCTCAATAGAATGTAAATTGAGATGAAATCACTCATAAAGGCCGTATCCTTTGGTTAAGGATAAATCAACGATATAATTATGTCTGAAAAATATAAATAAAATCAATATTATTGGTTATTCAATGTAAATCAATCAGAGGAAATTCACACTTATTCTTGTAAAAACAATACCAATGAATTGGATATTTAGCTCAACAAATGGAGATTGAATTAAAATTAATCTTATAAAGTTCATATTGATGACTTGAGAATTTATCAATGGAGTGATTATGTGAATCAAATGTATATCCATAGAAAGGGGAGTGTAAATTATGACATAACAAAATGAATAGTGATACCACACATAATCTAGTAATAAAATAATCAATTAATTATGCGTAAAGCCGAATGAATGAAAATTGAAATATCAAATTCCCTTATCGATTTGGTAACATATGAAACATACACCCATTAAGGAAGGATCATACAATGATTATTTAGATATCCATAAATTAATGTATATTACACAATGAATACAATCATGTGCAGTACACACACCACATGCAATAAATAAGTGGTGAACAATGGAAATATAACGGAATTAAAAGTGAGATAAGAAACCCCTTACTTTGTACTTTTTTCTTGGTTGATGGTAGGTTAACCTCTTTTATAATGTTTAAATAATTGTTATTTAATTATACAAAAATAATTTACATTAATATGATATCATATATGATCTTTTGACATTTATTTGTTAATAATATCATTGTATTATCATCATTTTGGGTGTTAACGGATTCGTTTACCTTTATATTGTTTGTTATGAGATCTATATTTGTCATGGATGGGATGTATGTTATTAATATACAAAATGATATCATGTCTCTAAAAAATATTTTTATTCATCAAATAAAATTTAGTCTTGAATGGATATGATGGGGAATGAATCTCATCGCGTTCGTGGAGACGATAATCCGTACTTACGCACGAGCGACAATATCATTCTTTTAATATTAAAATAATATATAATTGGATGGTATATCATATAAGAAGAATAATTATCATGTTATATTTATTATTTAAATCAATTATACATCATTATTATACCAATCTAAATAATAATATATTGAATAACAATTACACCACAACATGGAGACGGTAGGCCGTACGCAGGCACGTATGGTGCCATGTCATTCTAGGGATGGATAGAATAATGAATTTTTTGTTCCATAATTATAATAACATAAAAATATATATAATATAATGGATTTATTATTTAATAATGTAAATAACAAGGAAAAAAGAAGATGAAGAAGAAAGCAACTTTAAAGAGGGTGGTGAAGACGTTACCTCTTATTCGGGTTCTTCCATTTGATTTTATGAAAAGGTATCTTTAGGTTGGATTTATGATACAAATAAGGCCTCTATGTTGATGTTAGGGAAGTTTGGAGGATATTTGGGCAGATTTTGGCCGAGAAAAAGGATTTGAAGGTGTAAAGAATTGGTTAGAAGTGATGTCCATTTATAAGGGGGGGGAGGGGCTCTTTAGGAAAAACTATAAGTATTATTTTATAATAAATTCATATTCGGTTTATAATGGATCCAAAGTGGATTATACATAGAATAGGGTCGGTATGGGTCGAAATAATTTCAACCAATAGATTTTAGAAAGGTTTGGATCATTATATTAACCTTATCTTTTAGTATTAACTCTTGGTCAATTAGTTTGACACTTACCATGTCACTTTGTATTTTTATATTATATAGTTAATAAACATACTATATACCTCCAAGAGACCCCCAAGTGGTCCATTAATGATACACATATCATGATATAAGTCCTTTGGCCGAACCTTAGATTTTTAGAAATTTAATATCAATTAATAATATAATATTTGTTTTAAAAACTCTTTAATGTCAATTTTGACACTATTTGGTATTTGATTTTTGTGAAACTCATAGCAGCATGATTACTTCTAAAAAGGTTAATTACATCAATCCTAACATTTCATATTAACCTATAAATTTCGTGTAATTCATTAAAATCCTCAAATTATATTTATTTTGGTATTTATATTATCAATTATTTTAATATTTCTCTAATAAGGTAATTACTGCATTATCATTGTGTCATAAATAAATTAAATTATTTAATGTCTAAAAATTATAAATAAAACACCATTATGTAGGAAATATTTTTATATTTATAATTAATATTTATAGTTTAAAATATAAATATAAAACCCTATGTAAAAATTGTTTTGCTAAAAGATATAGACTTGTGTCGTTTTTGTATTTACTTTAACTTAATTAATATAACGTGTCATTATCCCTTACAAGTGGATCCATGGGGTCCCAAAATCGACCCAAAGATTCCCATGGTAGAACATGTATCAACAAAAAGGGTTTGGACACGTTTTGGGGTAAATTAATATTATTATAATATTATTTTTTACCCTTATTTACCCGATTTACCCTTTAACCATGTTAAATAAAATATTTACCGAAGTAATTATTCAAAATGTCTAAAAATAAGAGTTACCAATTTACATATTTTGGAAATCCTAATTCAAAATATGGAATCCATTTTTCCAAATTCAGAACACAGAAGTGGAAGATATTAATTTAAAATTAATTTCCACTGTCAAAACAAAAAGCGCGTTTTTAAGAAATAATAACTATCAAAAGATTGACACTTGTTTTTTCTGGTATAAATGTGAAATTTTGTCCAATGACCAACATCGTATTAAATGGTAAAAGTATATTCTATATAAAATTTGAAAACATTAAAATTCGTAATTTATCACTACTAATTATTTGGATTAAAAAAGTTGTTTTTAATTAAAATTTAGTAATTTTCACTATTAATCAAAATATGAAATTTATCCTAAAAGCACCAAAATTTCACCCTAGTATAATTTAGATATTCCGAATCCAAAAATGAAGTCCATTTTGAATGATAAAATGTATAAAATTTCAAAAAGTGGCTATTACTATTCATAATGGCTAGTTTTGTTAGTAGCTGTGTGAGTTAGAACTTGAAGTTGCGTACAATACACGCTACTGTATTAATCAGTGAGAAGCAAACCGTTGAAGATTGGGGTGTTAAATTCTCACCTCCTTCAATAAATTGTGTCCTCGAAATTTTTAAAATTGGGATTGGGAATGTAATGGAAAGTCCTAAATCATAAAAAGAGTCAACAAAACTATCACTTTAAAAGAAAGAAAGAGAAGTACAAAGGTCACCCGAGATAACCTATACTAGGATTCCATGTAGAAAAACATGGATATGGATGGTAAAACAGGTGTCAAGTACTGATGGAGAGAGATAGATAACATGATCAGGAGAAATTTAACAATAATAAAACCACCGTCTTGTGATGGGACAACCGGTCATTAGTTTCCCAGTAGGAAAAGTAAACGGACAACATTTTTTTAGTTACATTACATAAATATGAGGAATTAATTTCTGAGATTGACTAAGAACATAAAGAGATATACTTAATTTTTTTTGTAAAGTTTCATTCTTTAATAAATTCCTACTAGTAACTCATTTTTAAATGATGAGAATTCCAGAAGACTTGGTCACACTAGAAGAGCTACAATAAAATTCTTATAGAATCACATGATCCACAAAGAATAAACTATTTATTTTCCTTGTCTTTAAAGATTAATCAAAACTAAAACGGTTTGTATAAGATCTGATGATCCCCCAAAAGGTTAATTCATTAGAGAATGTAACACTAATCATAATTTCTAAAATTAACCCAAACAATACCCCACAGATAAATAAATACCATTAAATAAAGAATTGTCCTTAAATTCCTTTAAAAAAATTCAAAATAATATTGAAACTCAAAACATATAAGAATTTGGTTATGTAGTCTTCCATGTTAAATGTTATCTCCAAATGACATCAATTACTCTTAAAGTCACATACTTAAAAGTAATTAGCCTAATCACATATTCTATATTATAGGTTATTTATTTCCATAAATAACCCAAATCACTATAAATCCACAATAAAAACAAAGATAAAAAATTCACCATTACTCCTCAAATAAAATCCCATACTATTCTATTTTCCTTGGTCATATAGTGTTCCCAAAAAAATGAACATCTTCCAAAATAACATTTATCACTTAATCACCAAATAATTTTCCTATACTAAGAGTATTCATTTGATAAGACAGAAGATCCCAAATCAAATTATTAATGATAAATAGAATAATTTAACTAAAAAGGATTGTCACACTAACCCGTGACTTCACGTAGTCCAGTGGTAGGTGATAAATCCCAATCACACTTTGGTTGTGGGTTCGATTCCCACAACATTGTCCGACGCGATGGGTTGTCACACGGTCTGCGTGTTGTCCTTTTTCAAAAACGATATTTTCTAATAGTACCAAAATGAGATAAATTCCTCAATATAACCATAACATATTTTAACCAAAAATGTTATCTCATACCTTTCATTTTCATCCCAAATTATAATAACATGTAATTTCCTCAAACCCAATAATCATATAAAACCAAATAGTTACTTATAACTATATCCACAAGATAAAAGATAATTCTTCCTCAAATATCATTCTCACATGGAAAACTACAGGGTTAAAAATACAAGAGAAAAGTATTCCAAAGTAAACCCATCAACAATGAGAACTAATACTTTTTAAACCTTTCTCCAAAAATTTATTTCCACATAGCTTCTTCTATGACCAAGAAAATATCCAATGGAATAAGGCATTCACCCGGGTAATGGACAGGTCCCCTACATTTACGACAAATGACTGTAAATGGATTCTTGGGACCATTTTTATCTTCTTCCATAGTAATCTTCATTTTTCTTCAGAAATTATACACTTTATGTCTTTCCTTCCCACACGTAAATCATTTCTTTGTCCCATTGAGACACTTTCCTATGTGTCTCCTTCCACATTTCCTGCATGATGGAAATTGAATATTCCTTTCTCCATGGTCTCCACTGCTGGAGCCCTTATCATTCATCACCATTTTCTTGATTGTTGAGTCCAGGAATTGGTTAAAATATATATTGTTGATCATATTTTTTGGAAAACATATTTTGCATGAACACAATATCTTTTACGCCTATAAACATTCTATTTTGTTTCTCATTTCATCCAAGGTTCCCACCTTGTACATCATTCTCAATGTTACTAGGACTTCCTTGGACTCCAGCCATTGACTAATAATAGAAAGCATTGTGTGAGTAATAGTAGTCATAAAATCATTTAGAGAACATCATGTCACTATATTCTCAATTTTAAACACATTAGGATTAACCGAGTTCATTAACTCTCATCTTATATATAATACTTCAAATCGGTTTGTAAAGAAAATGTAAATTATCCTACGCATATCCCCCGGGAGTGTCTTAACCAAGAGTGCAACAAGGCCCATTGTCATGCACCAGTTCCCATTCAAGTCTAGCTCAATGTGGTGTTTTCGGATTTTACACCTTGGTACATCTGTGCTAAGCTTCCTCTCCCTGCTCGTATCCAGACATGGATGTATTGCTCGGAAAACACACAAAATCTATACAATACCAAAATTCAAGGAAGTTCTTCTATACTAATCCTCAATGTTCATCTTAGGACTATGTGCTTTAATCAGAGTTTATCTAAATCTAGTTTCTAATGTTTGTACTAAACTTCCTCTGATACCAACTGTAATGCCCCGACCCCAGTTACCCAGAGTCGGTGCATTATTACATAACATTGGCATGATCACAAAGGATCAAGTCTCCAAAGACCAATTAGTTTAGTATCCATGGAATAACTAGATACATTCATAAGTTTTACATTACATCATAAGGTAAAAAAACTACAACAACATATTTTCTTCATATCCCCTCATATTATCCCTGCAGGTCATTCATAAATTACTCTTTCACATCCTGGGATAAATAAAATGTTGAAAGGGGTGAGATCAGATGCTTAGTAAGGATAACAATATAGCAGAAGCTTTCATTGATAATCATAAACACTTAAGTCAATGTATAACTAAAACAAAAGCCTTTTAAACAGGAACTTCAGCATAATATGAAAAGATAAAATGAAATAATTCCATTTACTTATTCACATGGATATTCTACTAGTCAAATAAACACATGAAATATCAATAACCACTTTCATAATGATGGAATGCATAATGCCATACTATCATAACCACATAGTCAAGGCCTCGCGTGAAGACTACAAATAAGATTTTGTCAAAGACTCGTTCCAAGACCCTAGTTTGTCTCATGAGACCTACCGATGCATCGAGGATCTATAGAGGGATCCACCCTTCACTTACTATGTCCAATGCATTCCTCATATGAAAATTTTGAAACATAACATAAACATTTGTATTGAAACTAGCATACGAAATGTCAATACATTATTCACAAACCGTGAATGGTATAAAAATAATACATACACAGTCAAACAAAACGCATTCAATACAATATGGAATATTTTATTGTAATATATTAACCTCAATAAAGAATAATGAAGGATATTTACATAGATAAAAATAATCATCAAAACTATTTTAGTGAAATATCCCCTTTTTATTGAAATCATTTAAAAGTCACACTACTTATCAAAAAGCCATTTAAAAATAGATTTTTGAATCAGAGTGTCCCATAACACTTTTAACTTTTAAAAGTAATTTTGATTTGAAAACATTAATTTCGATATAAATAAATCCTTAGACCATTTTTTAAACATGGACATCAATGAGAAAGATTCAGAATAATAATTCTTTAAAACATTTTAAAATAATATTTTAGTTATAGTTCCTAACCAAAAGAGAGACACTTGAATACAGATAATTGAGGTAATAAAAACATTATAATATCATGAGAATAAAGAGATTCATGATATAATATCTCAATGTACATTATATACACCATATAAAAGTGATTTGGTTTATAACAACAAAAGAGTCTCAATGGAATGTAAATTGAGATGAAATCTCTCATAAAGGCCATATCCTTAGGTTAAGGATAAATCAACAAAAAAATTATGTGTAAAAAATATAAATACACTCAATATTATTGGGTATTCAGTTTAAATCAATCAGAGGGCATTTATACTTATTCTTGTAAAAACAATACCAATGAATTTGATATTTAACTCAACAAATGGAGATTAAATTAAAATTACTCTTATCAAGTTCATATAAATGACTTGAAAATTTATCAATGGAGTGATTATGTGTATCAAAAGTATATACACAGAAAGGGGAGTGGAAATTATGACATAAGAAAATGAATAGTGATTCCACACATAATCGTGGAATAAAATAATCAATGAAGTATGCGTAAAGCCGAAAGAATGGAAATTGAAATATCAAATTACCTTATCGATTTGGTAACATACGAAACATACTACCATGAAATAAGGATCATAAAATGATGATTCATATATCCAAAAATTAATGTATATTACACAATAAATACAATCATGGGCAGTACACACAACACATGCAATAAATAAGTGGTGAACAATGGAAATCTCACGAAATTAAAAGTGAGATGAGAAACCCCTTACTTTGTACCTTTTCTTTGGTTGATGGTAGGTTAAACTCTTGTATAATGGTGAAATAATTGTTAATGAATTATACAAAAATATTTTACATTAATATGATATCATATAAGATCTTTTCACATTCATTTGTTAATAATATCTTAGTATTATCGTCGTTTCGGGTGTTAACGGATTCATTTTCCTTTATATTATTTGCTATGAGAGTTATATTTGTTATGGATGTGATGCATCTTATTCATATCCAGAATGATATCATGACTCTAAAAATTATTTTTATTCATCAAATGAAATTTATCCTTGAATGGATATGATGGGGAATGAATCTCATAGCGTTTGTGGAGACGGTAATCCGTACGTACGCACAAGCGACAATATCATTCTCTTCATATTAAAATAATATATAATTGGATAGTATATAAGATAAACAGAATAATTATCATGTTATATTTATTATTTACATTAATTATACATCATTATTATACCCATCTAAATAATAATATATTGAATAACAATTACACCACAACGTGGAGACGGTAGGCCGTACGTACGCACGTATGGTGAAATGTCATTCAAGGGATGGATATAATAATGAATTTGTTTCTTCCATAATTATCATAACATCACATTATATATAATATAATGGAGTTATTATTTTATAATGTAAATAACAAGGAATGAAGATGTTGAAGAAGAAAGCAACTTTAAAGAGGGTGGTGAAGACATTACCACTTCTTCGGGTTCTTCCTTTTGATTTGAACAAAAGGGCTCCTTAGGTTTGCTTTCGGATCCAAATAAGGCCTATAGGTTGATTTTAGGGATGTTTGGAGGATATTTGGGAAGATTTTGGCCGAGGAAAAGGATTTTAAGGTGTGACGAATTGGTTAGAAGTGATGTCCTTTTATAATGGGGAGGAGGGGCTCTTTAGAAAAACTTAAAGAATTATTTTATAATAAATTCATATTCGGTTTCTAATGGCTCAAAAGTAAATTATAAAAATCCTAAGGTGGGAATGGGTCTTAATCCTTTCAATAAATATGTTTTATATAGGTTTATATCATTATATTAACCTTATCTTTTAGTTTTAACTCTTGGTTAATTAGTTTGACACTTACCGTGTCACTTTGTATTTTTATATTATCTAGTTCATAAACATAATATATTGCTCAAAGAGACCCCAAGTGTTCCCTTAATGATACACCTATCATGATAAAAGTTCTTTGTCCGAACCTTATATTTTTAGAAATTTAATATCAATTAATAATATAATATTTATTTTAAAAACTCTTTTATGTCAATTTTGACACTATTTGGTATTTGTTTTTTTGAAAATCATAACAGCATTATTACTTCTAAAAAAGTTAATTAAATCAATCCTAAAATGTCATATTAACCTATAAAATGTGTTTAATTCATTAAAATTCTAAAATTATATTTATTATGGTATCTATAATATCAATTATTTTAATATTTCACTAATAAGGTAATTACTACATCATCATTGTGTCATAAATAAATTAAATTATTTAATGTCTAAAAAATATAAATAAAATACCATTATTTGGGAAATCTTTCTTTCTTTCTAATGAATATTTATAATAAAAAATAAAAAATAAATAACCCTATTTAAAAATTGTTTTTCCAAAAGATATAGGCTTATGTCATTTTTGTATTTACTTTAACATAATTATTATAAAGTGTCATTATCACTTACAAGTGGATACATGGGGTCCCAAAATCGACCCAATGATGCCCATGGTCTAACATGTATCAAACAATAGGGTTAGGACACATTTTATGGTAAATTATTATTATTATTATAATATTTTTTACCCTTATTTACAAGATTTACCCTTTAACCATGGTAAATAAAATATTTATCGAAGTAATTATTCAAAATGTATAAAAATAAGAGATACTTATTTACATAAATTTGAAATCCTAATTCCAAATATGGAATCCATTTTTCCAAATTCTGAATAGAGAAGGGGAAGATATTAATTTAAAATTAATTCCCACTGTCAAAACAAAAAGCGTGTTTTTAAGAAATAATAACTATCAAAAGATTGACACTTGTTTATGTCTGGTTTAAATGTGAAATTATGTCCAATAAACAACATTATATTAAATGGTAAAAATGAATTCTATATATAATTTAAAACCATTAAAATTCATAATTTATCACTCTTAATTATTTCGATTAAAAAGTTGTTTTTAATTAAAATTTAGTAATTTTCACTATTCATCAAAATATGAAAGTTATCCGAAAAGTACCAAAATTTCACCCTAATATAATTTCGATATTATGAATCCAAAAATGAAGTCCATTTTAAAAGATAAAATGAATAAAATTTCAAAAAGTAGGTATTACAATTCATAACGGCTAGTTTTATTAGTTTTTGTGTGTGTTAGAACATGAAGTTTCGTACAACACACGCTGTTGTATTATTCAGCGAGAAGTGAACCGTGGAAGCTTGGGGTGTTAGAATAAACCCATTAATATTAATATTACCCTCAAAATATCAATAGTCATATACATAATACTAAGGGAAATTCTTCCTCATCACATCCTCAGGTTCCCATATAGCTTCCCCAGTTTTATGATTTCATTACAAAATATTGACCCGGTGAGTGGTCTTGTTTCATAGTACTTCCTCTTAGTGGTATATAATCTATAGTGGTTATTTGAAATAAGATATTTCTTGATACATGGATATTAATTTTGAGTTTAGTACATGTGAAGAATCAGGTATGTACTTCCGTAGTATAAATGCATGCAACACATCATGAACTTGAGAGAGATTTAGTGGAAGTTTTAATAGATAAGATACCATCCCGATATGATCAAGAATGAAAAAGGGACCAAAACATACATGGATAAACTATAACTTATGCACAAATATCATAAACTTCTTGCAATGAGATATCCATAGGAATAACTCTTCATCAACTTCGAACTCTATATCATATCATTGATTTTCAACAAAACGTTTTTAAAAATTTGAGCTTCCACTTTATATTGATGAATGTATTTAATATTTTCTACCATTTCCTCAGCTGGATGAGGTCCAAATCGATTTATATCTAAAAATTCATCCCAACACCTTGGAGTTGTGCACTTCATTTCCTAGGGGGATTTATTAGTATCTATATGAATTTCGGTGTGAAATATTTTTTTGTAAGAAAATTCCACCATGTTTTGTTCTCAACCACTATTTAAATCATTAGATAACTCTCTAAAAAAGTATTATATAGTTTATATGGTCCTCTTAGATCACTAATCTATATGAGGAAGATAATTTGTTTTGAAACTCAACTCTATATCTATATATTTCTAAAGACTTCACCATAACATCAAGGTAAACCTTAGGTCCCAATAAGATACGATTAGGAGTGATACCCCATGAAATCTCACTTCATTAATGTATAATTGAGTAAAATGATAAAGATATAAATATTCTCCATATAAATAAATTTTTATAATTTAATAATTTAATCAACTAAATCCCATATAGAATTATTCTCAATATATATTTAGGGGATTATAATGATAAAATCAATGGTGATGTTTCTCATTTAGATTATAGTATCAGTAATCATGTTAATATCACCTTAAACATATTTCTATTATAATTATTATTAATATATAATGAATCAAAATATGTAATTTTAAATATCCATTTTCATATTACCCCACTGGAGATGCTCTTTTAAATATCTACACATTTTAATACTTCCAAGATGAATAGATAATGACAAACTATCAATATCATCAAACAACTACTTCATTAAGTTTGCTATAGATACGAAATATACTCTGTTCCTAATCGTTATAATTCTTGCAAGATAATTTTTTATCATTAAAACACTTATCACCTTCTGGTGTAATTATATATCTTCCTTCTACAACATCATAATCCCCTTTTGGATGGATAGTTGAATATTCAAAAGAGAAAGATAAGATCTTCCCATATTATCATTATTTCAAGATCTATCTTATTTAAATACATAAATATTGGATTTCTTTAAATCCAGATCATTGAAAAACATTCAGGGTATTTCTGACATAGATAAGCTTCCAACTTTCCCCCTTTCCTGGGTGGGAATGAATTGAGAAAAAAAATTCATTGATCAACTCCAACAATATTCTCCAGAACATTCATGTAAATATGTAAATCAATATTTTAGTATAACTACTAAAAAACTCTATTTTTCCAACAGAAGGGATTTAACCTTACTAGCTAAAAACACTATTAATGATCACCTTTCTTAGTGTTAAAATAAGCACTGTTAATATGGTCTTTAACAATGCTTTTTTTTGTTGCGCTTTTAATGGGGGTATTTTATAGAACTAAAAAAGTCACTAGTAAAGGGGTACATCTATCAATGCATTTTTAAAATAACTAATAAATGATTTATTTTATCAGAAGTTGTGAACAAGTTCCGATAAAGGGAGTGGGGTGGTTATTAGTGGTTATTTAGAAGAAATCAAAAATACCCCCATTTATCAGTGCTTTTTTACAAGCACTGATAAAAGTATACTTCACAAAAAATATATTTATTTAAAAATAAAATAGTAATATATTAATATATTTTACTGATATAAATATAATATATATTTTTTTAATACATTTTAGAGATGGGAAATCAGTATTTACAATATATACATATGATATTATAAGAAAATGGATTATGAAATCACTAAAAAAATATTTTTAATTAACAATTTTCTTATTATTACCCTGTAATAGTCATTTAAAATAAATTTGAAGATAAAAAATTAAAAATAATAACAAACGATCTAAAATTAGTTAAAAAACATAACTCAAAATTCAAAATTCCATAACATTTGATCTGGGGGTCTGTTTGGGATCTACCACATATCATATTAAAGTATACATCACGTTCTACGCCCTATGTGAGAGAGTTAAATCTATGTCATGTTTTTAAAGGCCAAAAGGTTTATAATTCCCTAAAATAGAGTTATTAGTTGCGGTATAAGAATTTATTTAACATTTGACAGATTTTAATCCTCGTTTATGGGGATCTTTATTCACTTTTTGGTGGGGACTAAATTTATTCTCAAGTATTACATTCATTTTAATATTATAGATTTTAAATTTTATCATTTTTCATAACATAATTTTATTTATAACAAAATATATAACAATATATACATATTTATTTAAATATACACACACAAACATTTAATGTTATAAAAAACTAAACATATTTACATATAAATATATATGTATTAATATATAAAAATATATATAAACATATGAATAAATTTATGGATAAAAATTTGAGGAAATATTCATAAATATATATATATTCAATTAACTATAAAAAATAGTATAGGAGAGTGGAAAAGGATACAATATATAATCTTGAGGCCTTAGGTTCGAAACCCACTGAATGTAGGGGTGTCTATGGGAGGTTGGGATAATCTAAAGTGTGTATTAAGGGGTGGGGGATGTGCTGATGGGGGGGGGAGGTGAAAAATATAATATACACCCTTTATCAGTTGGGCCTTTTACAATGATTTTTTATCCATATTGAAGGCCCCCATTAACATTGCTAAAAATCACTATTAATAGGGTCCTTTACCATCACTAAAAAAATTTATTAATGGGGGCCTTTAATAAAAAAAATTAGCACTGATAAAAGTTTCGGGATTTTAACAGTGCTTTGATAATCAACATTTTTTTAGCATTGATAAAGGCATTTTATAGTGATTTTAAAGGAAATATTTTTTGTAGTGTATAAGTATATAAATATATATATAACACATTACACAATATATAATGACTCCATATCTTCCTAAATATATTACTCCTACCAACTCAAAATAATGGGTTTGGTGATTTTAATCATGAATTTTTAATTGGAGATAGACATATTCTATCACCAGGTTATTTTTCTTCGGGACACATCCTAGAACATTATTTACTCATCACTATAGACCAAACCCCCATTTAAAATATAGGGTAGTGTAATAATAGAAAAATTGACCAACCTTCTCTTCTGTACATTGAAATTCACTTAACATTCATGTTTCCACAAAAACTTAACGCACATAAATGTAAACATATTGAGTTGATTAGATAGCCATGATAAATATCTCACTAAGTGTTAGTAGTATCAAAACAACCTATGAAGATTACTGATCCTAGTTACCAAGGGTGGTGGAGGAAATTACTTAACAAAATCCATCTTTGAAGGATCTACTGATATACCCTCACTTGTGATTATATAAACCAATAATGAAACTCTCTTAATCCAAAATTCACACAGGGTAAATTTCTCTTACAACTTATACATCCTTAGGGTCTTTAGAACAATATTAAAATGTTCTTAAATCTCATAATTTCTCTTAAATTATATAAGAATATCCTCTATAATTACTACCATAAACTAATAAAGGTAACCTATGAATAATCAATTAGTTATATCCATAATGATATAAGTTTCATTTGTAATTACAAATGGAATTACTAAAAATTCATAACGACCGTACCTCATAAAAAAAGATATTTAGGGGAATAAGATACTTATTCTTAATAAAGACCTTGTTTGGTTCATGATAATCATTGAAAACATGCATTGACCTATATTTATTATTAATAAAAAATCATATAATCAATATGATTAATGAATACCTTATCTAGATTCTCATAGCGATTCTTCCTGAATTCCTTCAACTCAATCTAGTATATTCTTTATATATTCTATTAAATAAGCATAACTGTATGTAACATTTCTTTTGAAAACATAACATATTTATTTGGAAGAAGACTAGGCCTATTCTTTAAGAAATATATATGTATATTCCCACACAATACAGACATTTTCAATGTTGAGTTTCTGCCTAACCATTTGAGATAAATATTCCTCAAGAATAACAATAAAAACCCATATAATGGAAGTAATTTATATTGGGTTTTTAGGTTCATCCCTACACCGATAGATGAGAATATGTTAGTCCATAATATTTAATGTAACTTCACTTCCTAAAAAATTGTTATGAGATATCTTCTGAGAGTGAAAATACATAAAAAAATTCATAAAAATCAACTAGAGGAGGAATAAAAAGATTCACAGGAATAAAATTACCCAAACGATTTATTATAGAGGATCTATATACTTGATATGCTACATTCTACCATTAGAGGTCTTCACAACGAACTCAACAACTAATATTATCGGTGGTGATGTGATACCCATATAAAATTATTCAAATATAATATAATGGGTAGAACCAAAATAAAATAAAACATTTTCAATATTAGAGTAGATGAGAAGTGTGTCATTCCACAAATGTCAAGTAACATCCACGTGGAATGTAGTAATTGCATATGACTTCCCTTATCCCCTTAAAATAATTTACGTTAAGTTCCCTTAATGTATATGGAATTGGATGGAATAATTTCCCATCTGTTTATTGTTAAAACAATCTACTTTGATGTATTCTATCTTATCCCAACATTCTTGAGCATGATAGATTTTTTCACTACATATGAATCAAACTCATTTTCCTTTTAATAATATACCAATGAGTTAGATTCTAAAAGTAACACATATTAGAATATACTTTTTTATTTTCTCAATAGTATCTATTTTTTTGATCTCTAATACACTTACTCTCTTTCTTTCCTTCAAATACATAAGACTTAGATATTAAATTCTCTATCTTGATAACAAATGATATTCTATACACATAGGATTAGAATGTTTTTGAGAATAGTTCCCATTAATGTATTTGATTTAAACCATCAAATAAATGGTCAATATTTATCTTTATAATATGTACATAATACAAATCTTGCAATTCCAACCTTATAATGTTAGATTCATATGTAGAAAAATTCCCCTCTTCCTTTTTTTGTTGAATGAAGAATTGCCTCTCTATATTCATCAATTATTCAAGGGGAATTTTTTTATAATAAATTTATGTTAACATCCTCCCACACCATGTTCCCTATTTCCTCATAATCCTTAGTTTTTTTGAATCAATAATTTACTCTGTATCCTCCATGAGATGAGATATTACCATAACAACATTGTCCCTTTCATTACATCCTAAAGTGAATTTGTTTCTAATGAACATATATATTTCTCAGATAAAAATTGAAATTAGATCTCATTTAATTATACAGGTTGTTTTTAAATGTAATTATCTAAAAATTTTACTCCATAATACACATTAGAAGGTGAATCTATATGTTTACAGTTAGCGGTCAAAACCTAACTCAACTGTCCCAATATAGTTATAATTTGTTTAGTTTGAGTTCTAGATCTAACTTCACTACTTTTTCCTATATAAAATTATCTACATATACTACATGATTTGATACTAGATTAGATCATAAAATTTTGAATCATAATGTATATTTTTGAAACTAGTGAAACACTTAACATAATTTTAAAATTTAATGCATAACTAATATTACAATCATAAATATGGTTTCTTTGGAAATTTTCTGGAATAATTAATATATTATATAATATTTATATTGGTTTCAAATGTGTACATGAATTAACTCAATCATATCACTTGGTAGTGTCCAACCATGTGCACGGTAATGGTATACTCACTGTGTACCCAAATGATGGTCGATACATACTGAACCAACTCATTTTACGGTTATTACCCATAAATGAATATGTTACAAAACCAAATGTACATATAGTTTCTAGATAGGGATTTATTTTTTTTGTAAAACCACATAGTATATACCTTAACATAATTTTATGATGTTATGATATACTTAGACTTATTCTCAAGATTAGCCATATGGTTATGTTCCATAATCAATGTTTTCCTAATTCAAGTTCCCAAGTTATCTACTAGAATTTATCTGATAACAAATGTAACATCCTGAATCTATTATCATTGTAACTATGGTTAGTATATTAATTTCTCACTAGATACAAGTGATCGTATCCCAAAAGGCAGGATAATTTGGTAGTCCTAGAAAACTAGATATATACATGAATTCTATATTAAAATTAAAATAATATAACACAACATTATATTTACCTTCAGAGAACCATTATTATATTTAGCACATCCCTTATTATTAATCATGATATACTTCCTTGATTCTTGGGGAAATTAGATATAAGAAATTCATGATCTCATTTTCTCAGTAATGGTATGCATGCTATGAAAACCCATATTTTAATGCACCTAAATTCTTGATTTTGCACGTACAAGTATAAATAATACAATCTCAGAAGTTCAAAATTTATATTTTCATTGTGAAATAAGGTACATAGTAAAATAAAATTGAACATGGTAAAAAAATTATTTAAAAATAATCCACAACAGGACCTTCAAATTCCACTACTCTTCTCAAACTCCATGGGATAACTATAAGAAAAACATAATAAATGGGTGAGCTGTAAATCAAACTAAGGAACTTATCAAATCTTAACATAAATTAAATATGTACATGTTAGTCAAGAGGTATAACATGGAAACCTAAGTGGTGTGAAATTCATAAACTTTAAAATTTTATCATGATACAAGATAATAACATAAAGGAAACATGTTAATGTTGAAACAACATAAAATAAAAAATCATAACCATAAGTCAAGTCTAATTGCTATGAAACCATAACATAGTTTTCTAATGATATCCTAATAAGGACCATACATGGTATCTCATGAGAAAAAAACATTATACAATAAATTTATAGGGCCATATAACTCTATTCCCACATATCACATTCATATCATGCATATGAATTTTTGTACCACATAGATCATATAACAAAAGAACATTTTTCATCACTTGTAACCGAAGGAATAAGGAGTGTGGGTTTAATACATTAAATTAATAAATCAATGAAATATTGTTACATCTAGGTAAATACCCATGAGTGGAAATGGGGATTGGTATTCAATAAAGAAATTTTTTCATAGAAAATCTCAAGATAATTTTTGTAGCATAACTTGGGTACATAGAGCTTCTTGGTAGGGTTTAATAATATAGAATGGGGTATCTAGACACATGTAAATCATATGGATAGAAATAGGTATATTAAAAATCTCATTCCAACATGATAAATTGGAAAATAAATGGTATAGTATAATGTAGGGGCTTGAATAAATAGTAGGAGAGGATCCCTTACCATGAGAGGGCTCTTCCAAAAGCTTGGAAGGATATTCTTAAGAGCTTGAGAACACCTTGGGTGGGCCCCAGAGAGGGAAAGGGAATGAAAATTTATGAATAATGGATTTTTTAAAGACTATGTGTAGGTTAAGTGGGTTTTTTTTATAAAATGAGATTAGAATAATTTATTAATTTCCAAACATTGGTTTTGGACTCCATATGATAAAATAATAAAAACCAACAATATTTCCATGGTATTTCAAATGGGGTATACCAAAGAAAGGTGATTTTAAATTTTTTATAAGTATAAGATGTTATATAACTATATTAATACCCTTTTTGATTTGGAAGCGAGTCATGTTTATAAATAATTAATTTTAAAACCATAAAATATAATATAGGTTATGAAGGATTCATTAAGGGATTATAAATTTAATAAAATATATTAAAAACACAATATTTGAAAGGGGGAACACAATAGTTTATGTATATTATTTATTTTATTTATTAAATCACTCTTTGTATTTTATGATGTTATTATAAATATTGTATATCTAGAACATATTTATGTTTTAACAAAAAATTCGATTGTCTCGGAAAATTTTGAACAATTCAACGTTGTCTAATTTTGATATGATAATTTATAAAATGATATCTATTTTATCAAAATAATTATTTAAATAAGTAATTTTAAAATTTAAAATAAAAAATTCCCTTTTATTTGAAAAGATATGTTTTTACGATGATAACATTTTCTGACCCCTATGAAAATTAAATTTGATTTCAAGTAATAATATTTACATTTATATTTAAATAAATATTAATTTGTAATAATATTTTATTAAAATTTCATTTATTTAAAAAATTATTGAATTGATGAAAAATTGTTTCTTGATTAAGACAATATATTTCTAAAAAATACAATTTGTGTTTCATCATATAAAAATCTAAATTTGGCGAATCTAATTTTTTAATTATTTATAACGAAATAAGGAAAATATATAAATATAATAATTATGAATATATAAAAATTCAAGATTTTAGAATCTAGATAAAATACCTATTATTACACATGTGTATTCCATATGGGAAAGGTTTGAAATGGTGACACTTTTTTAGGTTGGTTTGGAAAACATGTTTTTAGTCGTGATCCCAATAATCTTAAAATTTTATTTTATATAGTTCTACTCATGATTTTATTAATTAATAATATCTTGGTATTGGTCATTGTCAAATCCCAGTGATTCCATATCCCTCAGAAGCTATAGTAACTGGACCTCATATGGTGCAATCCTACTGTTTTTTTGTGTCAATTGGATTTTTCACAACCCTTAATATATATAATAAATACCAATCATCACACAAAATCGATATTATCAATGGTTATAATTATTAATGATCTTCTATGAATCTGATAGGATATAACTAATTACAGTCTAAAATAACCAATATAGTGCATGTGTTTCCTATAATTACATTTCATAATATGAAATTTATTCGTTTAAAAGTAAATTTCATTTATAAATGATTGGGTTGTTACATCCATCCACCATATATAAATTTGAATTTTGTTAACAAAAATAGATTAGGGTACTTATGTTTCAACCCCAATTCAAGTTTCCTTGTTTCTTAATCAAGATTTTGGTTCCACTAGAACACATTGATCATATGAGTTTCCATGTTTTGTATAACATGGTCTCTATGATCTAATATATTCACCAGCCATTACTCATGTTAAAGGTAATTCTCCAAGGGGACTACCTCTATATTTAGTACATGTGAGGGGTATGGTATGTAATTCATCAATAGGGATACATGGAACACATCATGTAATTTTGATAAATTAGTTGGGAGTTCAATTCAATAGTCAACAACTCTGATGTGATAATGGATCTCGAAGGATTTTATGTATCTTGGACTAAGCTTTTACCTTTCTCTAAAAACACATTCCTTTATTCTATAGTGATATATGAAGGAACATTTTATCTTCAACCACAAACTGTAGCTTATGTAGATAATTTTATGCTTTTCTTTTCTATCAACCTTGTGAGGATTTCTTATGATGTTGAAAGTTTGGTCCTTCTATATCGTCTCCTAGATAATCTCAGGTCCTGGCAACCTTAATTATCTAACTTCATCCCAGTATGTTAGAGTTCAATTCAACTTACCATATAGAGCCTTATAATTTTCTATTGAAATTCAATAATTGAAAATGTTATTATATAAGAACCCAACAAGGGTAAGGTTATGACATAAACATCCTTTTAAATCCATTAAAAAAGATGTCAACATATCCTAAACATTTTGACAGTTCCTTTAGACTGTCCATCCATATGAGTCTGATAATATATAAAAATATTGAGCTATGTTTCCGATGCTTTATGAAGGCTTCTCCAAAACATCAAGCTCATCTCTTTCTGTCTTGTGCTACAGCTTCTTCTCTATGGAATTATACTCTTGACTTATTTGGCTGCAGATGGATTATTTATGATACTATTGGATCTTAATTAAAAAGATGTGTTCAGCAAGAGGAATCACAAAAAATCAAGAATCTCTTCCTCTATGCCATTACTGAGCTTCTTCATGTGATCTGGTATGATAGAAACAATATGATTCATAATAACTCTTCATTAAATCTTAATGTAGGTAAAGCCCGTATCCTCATTGTGACGCGTGAGGCTGCCTCTATCCAAAAGGCTCACTGTAATAATACTATTAGAGACTTCGAGATCCTTCAGAGACTTCACATTGAAGGCATCTTCAAGCAACAAAAACGAACCTTTGAAGTATTCTGGCAGGCTCCGCTTCCTGGATGGATCAAGGTGAACGTTGATGGTGCCTCCAAGGGAAACCCAGGCCCTGCCGGTTGCAGAACGATCTTCAGAGACCATCTTGGTATATTCCATGGATGTTTTTTCACTGGCTGTGGCACTGTCTATTCATTGGAAGCTGAAATGATGGGTGTGATCCACACTGTCAACTATGCCATCCAAAAAGGATGGAGGAAGATTTGGATTGAAAGTGACTCTACCACCGTCATTCAAGAAATATGGAAGGGGATGACTCACCTTGCCTGGACTCTCACTACTCTCTAGATGAAGTTCCTCGACACTCTTATGTAGTTCAATCTTATCGCCACCCATGTTTTTAGAGAAGCTAACAATGTTGCTGATGCCCTTGAAAACATGGGAGTTAATCAAGAGATGACGTGGATTGATGCACCCCCACTTGATCTTTTTCTGCTTTATGTCAATGATTGTAGGAAACTTCCATCCTTTCGTCTCTTGTGACCATTTTTTCTATCCTCAATAAATTGCGCCTCGGTCTTTGACCGAAGCACTACCTTTAAAAAAAATCAAGGTAAACATGGATCTTGAACATATATAATAAAGGGTGGAACACCATGTAGTCTTTCAACTTCTAATATGTATATGGTGGTGAGTTAGGGAAGAGAGAAGTATTCGTTTATTATAATGAAATGAGATGAATATTCATGGTGATCGACTACCACCCATATAGAATTATTTCCATTATATTTCCTAGTGAGTCTAATGTCAAAATATAGGGTTATGATTTCAAAAATTCAGTACTAGTGTGATAAATTTTTTATGATACCATTATAATTTTTTCTCTTAGACATCAATTATTAGTATACCAAGCACCGAGATAAAAAACTAATCATATTCTTCCTATTATCCGACTTGAATATTTTAGTTTGATATCTATACATCATAGTGAGTCATGGAATAATATATAAGGATGTGTTATGCACATGATCTAGATGCTCCTTCTTTAGTTATAGCTTTGATGGGAGACATATTCGGATCCAAAACATATTTCTCTATATTTGGAAAAATTCAACTCCAGAATAATTATTATCTTTTTATGTACCACATAATCATATTTTTCGGCCTCCTTGACCTTATCAAGAATGTATAGTTGGGTGTATACTTGAGAAAATAAGGACAAATTTCCTTTTATTATTTCCATGTCTATCCTCTTCATGCCAAAGATGAATAGATTTCCTAGAATCCTCATCTTAGATAGGGTTATAGGATCTTTATATAACTATAATATTAATCTTTTTTCACCTTGCCATGATGTTAATTAATTAAACAATAATAATATGTGACACACTCTAACCACCTTGATTGTTTCATACTGATCTCCATTTATTTAAATATACAATTGAGGATTTTATTATCCGTATATATATATATACATCACACATCTTCTTATAGAGATAATGTCAATAAATATCCAAGATGGAGATCACTATATTAGATTATAGATAAGGTGTTGGGTAGTTATTATCATGTATATTTAATTATCTATATGCTTAGGAAATATATTTTTCATTTTTCATGATTACAGAACCCATTCCATTTTTAGTCACAACATAGTAGATCACAAAAACTTCCTCACTGGTGGGTTATTTGAGTTCATGTGCAGTTATTATCCCCCTTTTTACTCTTTGAATATATACTCATATTCATCAATCTAGTAAAAATTTACCCCCTTTTAAGTTATCTTGGTTTGTGGGCTTGAAAATTACGATAATTTTCTTAAACAATTAATGATAGTACCCATTTTATCCAAGGAACCTATCTACTTCCATCATTGATGTTTTTCTGGTCCATCCATCAATTTTCCCTATGTTTTAAAGATTCATATATATATATATATACATATCCCTTTTCTGGTTATATCATGACCCATGAATGTTACTTTCTCTATCCAGAACTAAAATTTATGGTACTTATAAAATAATTTTTCTTTCCACAAGGTCATAAATATGATTTTCAAATTCTCATCATGTTCCTCATTTCTTTTTGAGTAGATAAGAATTACTTCTATAAACAATATAGTTTTTTTGATGTAATAACTAAAGAATATATTTAGCAGGTCCATACAGATAACTGGAGCACTAATGAGTCCAAATGGAATCACTATGAACTCATAGTTCCCATACTATATATGAGAAGTATTCTTGTTGATATCCTCCTTATTCACAGTTATATGATAATATCTTGATGGAAGATCCAAATTGATGAAGTTTTGGGCTCCAGATAGGCAATTGAACAAGTCATCAATCTATTCTAGAGGATACTTTTTATTTATCATGATCTTTTTGAGTACATTATAATCAATGTAGAGGCACATTGACCCATCCTTCTTGATGAAGTGGGATGATTCACCCTGTAGTGAATCAATTGCGATTATAAAAGCTATATCTTGATTATTATTTAGTTTATTCCTCATGTCATTAACATCAACATTGAAAATTAAATATACATTCATATATATATATTCAAAAGTATAGGTATATGTTTGATTGAGAACTCAACCTATCAGATAGAAAGAAGACACTGATTTTTTTGGGAAATACGTCAGTGAATTCATTTATATTTTCCATGCAATCAAATATGATATTTTCCATAGTCTCAATAATTTTAGAATGCAACGGTCGATCAAAATAAATAATATCCATGTTTGAGATGATGATACACAAAGAGATTAATCCTCATCATTTCACTATTATAGAATCAGAATGCAATTTACGAAATAAAGGATAATTTGTTTCTCATGGAAATTTGTGTTGTATCTATACATGAAAATCCAATTGATTTCCATAATATCATGAAATTCCACTAGTAGGGCCATAAAAAATCTTTCGCATAAATTCGTCCCATAAATTTCAAATGGGATGAAATTATTGACCCATTTTCGATGTTCATATATCACTCAACTTATATGTCTTGAGGGGGTTCATGAATAGTTCCACAAAACTTTTGTGATATGAAATAATTTATAGAACCAGAATAAAATATTATATTCACTATCCCGGAATGAATAACTAATGTAACTATCAACACTTTTTTATTTGGATCCACCTCATCAGTTGTGATGGAATAAACTCACCCTTTCCTTCTAGGCCTTATAGGTTATTATCATCATTTTTTTGTTGATAACCATATACATAGTGCAATTATTCACACAGTTTTCTTTGTTCCTATAATTGAATGAATTATAAAATAAGATTTTGTGTTGATGGGAACTTTTCTTTATTCCATTACAATGATGGGATTGTCTCATTGGTATTATCTAGCTAGGTTCACTTACTTCCCATGAAAAAAATAATTTCCATATTCCCTCTAGTAAATTCCTAAGATTCTTCTTCCTATACTTTTGATAAGTGGTTTTTTTAATTTCATTCCCCTTGATATATCTCCATAATAATAGAAAAATTAATATCCATCCTACACTTCATTTAATTATACATATGAGATCACTGAGATTCTCTAATCTCTATTTAAACATTTAGGGAATATAAAATAATTTATTTATATATGTAAATGAATCTAATATCCAAAGGATTTCATATAATTATCTTTATACCACCAAAGAAACTTTCATCTTTACTTTCAATGTCAATGAAAAAGATGTAGGTATATCATGAATGTTTTAGGATGTTCTAATTGTATTCCCAAATGGATTATTTATCCTTTTTTTAGGTCAAGTATATACCTCTCCATTTTAATTTAGAGAGTGAGAGGAAAATATTTATTCAAATATATTTTTCAAAATTATTTCCAGTTTAATTATTTGATATCATCCTTGGGAATTGAATTTTGATAATAATATTCCATTGATCAACTTCTTCATCTATATGATAGATATCCCACACACCATTCTATTTTTTAGAACATTTAATGAAGTGGAATATATTTCCCTAACATTTATCGAATATTTATTGATGAAGGGATCAAAATATCCATTAAAAGTTAGAGTCCTTTTTTTAATAAAGGTATCAACTAAAAAATTATTGTTATTTGGGGGATTTGGGTCTTCCTGATGATTTAAGACAATATTAAAAACATTAGTAAATTTAGAATGTATTTTTATGAAGTTCTCATACCATACTCTAATTAGGATTGTAATTTCATTTATTAAATCATCACATTTTCCCTCACATTTTATATTAAACAAGTTCCACCTATTTCATTCAATTCACTAAAATAAGGTGTACATTATGGATGTGAATTTTTAAACTATTAAACAAATAAAATTAATCCTATATACATTGAATAAATAACTAATAAATTACAAATATTCATTAACCTATGAATTTATAGGTTACAATAAATGTTTTCCATGAACTATTTCCTAACAAAAAATAGCATGGTAATTCTTATTATATTAATAGTGGTTTATATGTAGCTTTAAAATTTATACAACAATATACCCTTGGAGATTCAAAGTAGTCTGGGCATTAAGAAATATTTTTCATGCACTAGGTGGAAATTGATTCAAGGCCAATTTTCCCTTGTCGAGGTTATTACTCACATGGACCACTGTGATAGAGCCACATCCACTTGAAGTATTCAAAATTGGATATAGATTCCTAAAAACCAATTACTCTACACTTTATCCAAATTTAGTGATTTTTCCTATGTTTATTCTTATACCTATAGATTTCAAAGGGGTTTTCTAATCATAATCCCACAAAATATCTAAACCACTTATGAATAATAACTATAAAAACTTGTATTTTAATATACCATAATTCATGATTTATTACATCAAGGTACACATAATAGAATCTCAAAAGGTCATTAGGCCACGTGTATTTGGGAAATTAGTTACATAGTATAATTAATTGAAACATGGGTATAACATTATTTAAAATAACTACATAACATGCCCTCAAAATAAAATTTCTATTCTAAAACTACATTGGATAACTTGCAGGCATATATAAGAAAATAGTGGGCTATAAATTCCTGTAAGGGAATAATAAAAGAATAGAATAAGGTAAAGTATACCTGAGAGTCAATATTTATAACAATGTAACAAAATTGGGGTGATAATGATAAACTTTAACATCAAAAAAATATATATGATGATAACATAAAAGAACCTTTGGAATTTTGAAATTACATATAACATGACATCATAACCATAGGTCAAAACGAGACAACTATACATCATAACATAATGTTCATAGGATAACCTCCCATGCACCATATATTGTATCTCCTGAGATAAAAACATTACCCAATGAAATGGAGTTATAAATAATTTCATTCTCACCCCTCACATTCATATAATGTACATGCAATTGTGTTCCACATAGATAATACAACATAAGAATTCATTTTATCACTTTTAACCCCATTATTAAGGATTTTAGGTTACATACATGGAATTACCAAATGAATGAATCATAGTTACATATAGTTGAATACCATTGAGTGGAAATGGGGATAGGTATTCACTACAAAAATGTATAGAAAGGAAAATTTGAGGATAATTCTATAATCATACCGGTTGTACATAAAGATTCAAGGTATGGTTTACTGAGATTAAAATGAGTATATCGTCACTCATACATCATAAGTAATGTAATATGGATGTGAAAAAAAAAATTTCAGTATGACCAATTTTAAATCTAGAGGCATAATATAAA
The DNA here is from genome assembly GCA_963277665.1 of Viscum album. NCBI lineage: Eukaryota > Viridiplantae > Streptophyta > Magnoliopsida > Santalales > Viscaceae > Viscum > Viscum album. The sequence goes on from OY728162.1 coordinate 819,425,419, forward strand.
GAAACTTCATGACTAAAGAGAAGAAATAGAGGATCCCCTACCATGAGAGAGAACATATGAAATTCTGGTAGGAGCTTATTAAGCTCTTGGGAACACAATGGGAGGGATAAAGATAGGGACATTTAGAGTAATTTCATTCTGAAATGTGTTTTATTGAATATGATATGGAGGATGGGTTGGTTTTTATAGAAAAAGATATGTGGAATCTTTATTAAATTTAAAAGATATGTTTGGGACTCAATATGGTAAAATAATCAATACCACAACCATTCCCAAGGTTTTTGTCCATAGTTTCTACCAAGGAGGTGTGGATTATTGAATTTTATTAGGATAAGAACACAACTCCTTAAAATAACACCATTTGGGATGTGGAAGTGGGTAATGTTGATAAAGAATGAATTTTAAAACATTAAAATATAATATAGGTTCGAATGATCAATTATGGTTTTATAAAATTAATGGAATCACATTAAAACGTATTATTTCAAATTAAAAATATATTTTCGTTGTGGGTACTCTTTTTAGTATTTTTTATAAAAATCTTGGGATTTTTTGATATCATAATAGGTATTGTATATTTATATCATATTCACTTTTTACCATAACAACCAACTTTCCGAAAAAATTATGATAAATTAATTTTGGGATAATTTTTTTTTATTTCAAAAATAAAATTTAGTTTATAAAAATATATCTATAAATATGAAAATGTACACTTTCTAATAAAAAATCAGCATTTAATTAAAAAAATATCGGTTTTTATAATTATAAGAGTTTGTGGACATTAAAAAATTTTAATTTGATTTAGTATAATAATATAATCAATAATTTTTAAATAAATATTAGTTAATAAGAATATTTTATGAAAATACCTTTTAATTAAAAAATCACGAATTTTAATAAAACATATTTCATAATTGGATCTATATATTATTAAAAAATAATTTATTTTCATCTTATCAAAATCTAATTTTTACCAAACTCATAATTTTTTCATATATAATGTAATAATAATAAAGGATAAATATCCTCCTTATAAAAATATACAAATTCTAATTATTAGGGCTAAGATTTATAAAACCTTATTAAACCATTGTATTCTCTAAGGATAATGTGTATGATGATGACACATTCTTAGGGAATTTTAGTGAACATTGTTTGGTCCATGATATCGATAAAGTTGAAGATACCCCATAAATTGTTTCACTTGTTCTTTTGTTATTGAATATTTTTTGGTCTTTGTCAATGAAAAATCATAGTGATCTCACCTCCCTTAAAATATACAATAGATGGGATTTTTAGAGTTATGATCCTACTGGTCGAAACCATTACTTATTTTTTCTGTGTCAATTAGATTTATCACAACCCTTATTATATATAAATCAAAATATTGATTTTAAAAAGGATATGTTATCAATATTTAGTTCCTAATAATATTTTAAATATGGAAATATATAACCTATATCATTCCAAAATTACCAAATTAGTGAATTTATTTTCTATAAATATATTTCTTAATAAGGTATTTATTTATTTAGAATTGAATTTGATTTATAACTATCTAGGTCGTTACACATACAATGGAATTTGAAATAAGGTACAGATAATATGGCAGGAATAAATGATAGTTAAATTATTATATATACATAATCAAAAATCTTGAAACATATCCATGGATAGCATTACAATTCAAATAATCACATATACATCAATAAATTATTTCATAATGATAGAATTTATAATTTCAAACATCTTAAACATACCATCGAGTCCTTGTGCAAGATATATACTTAAATGAGGTATATAATTCATTAAGGGGTATGTAATTCTTGTCCCAATGATTACAAATTAAGTCAAATGCATTCATCTTTTAAAAAAACAATATAACTTACTCACATTCCAAAATCATTAATAACATACAATATTGGACGAACTTGTATACGAAATGTCAATAATTTTCCCAGTTAGAATGATTAAAAACCATCTATAGAAATAAATTAAATGGTATAATTATATTATATTCATAATAAAAATAAATATTAAATAAATTATATCTAGAAAGATTAAAATACTATAAGAATATCACTTGAAAATATCATGAGGAAAATATAATTTTCACTTTGAAAATCCCTTATTAAAAAAATTCCCCAGTAATAAGGAAAAAATATTATTTGGTAATTATATTATAAACAATTATAGGAAACTTCATCTCATTATGTAGTCTTTATAGTGGAATTTTTTTCTACCCATAATAGTTAAAAAACATTCCTTTGACATTTTTGTAAAAAGTCAAAAAGTACCTCACTGAGGAAATGAGAAAAAGATTAATTTTAAAGAGTTTTTTAATAAGTAAAAAATGGGTAAAATTTTATTTAATAATTAATTTTAAAATACTAAAAAATTTAACTGAAATATTTTAATGAAAATATGGTCATTGTATAAATAAATTCTCGATTGAGTAGAAAACAAATGTTGGATTTCCTTAAAAAGGTTATTTATATTTCTTGACAACTTAAAGAGAGGAAAAATAAAGGGAAAACAAAAATTTCAAGAAATTATTATATAATTATAAAAAATATATTATTTATTATATAATGATAAAATAATTTTCCTGGTTGAGGAGAAACATAAACAATCATGAATAATGATGAGATTGTGAAATATACCCTTACCTTATATCCATCTTCCTTCATAAGTGTTAAAAATTCATTTATAATCAATACAGTATAATTATAAATATATAATATACAAATAATAATATATATTATCATATATGATTTACTGATAATATTTTATCACCCATTTATAAACAATTCGTTGTTAAAATCATTGTTTCAGGTGATAACAGCATCATTTTTCATTACTATTTTGGCTCAGTTGTTTTGTTAATTTTACATTTGTCATGGTTCAATAATATATATAACTTTAATTATGATATCAATATGATATATATTTATTATATATGTATTTAGAGTGATTAATAACATATAGTTATAGACTAGTGAATTACACTGTTCATGGATACTATAAGTCGTACTTACACATGAACACTCTGTTAACTTTTCAACAGATGGAATGAAATAAAGTTGAATAATATTTCATCTTTAAAGAAAAAAAATAATATAACAAAGAATATCTATAATTATTTAAGGTATCATTATTACCATCCAGGTAAATTGGTGTTGAAAAAAAAATAGACCGCTATTTGTAGATGGTAAGGCGTATGTACGCACAAGTGATGTTTTTTTATTTCTATAGGATAGAAAGAAGGTGTAAAATGTTTTTTACAAAATCATAATAACTTCGTAGAATATTTATTATATTAAAATATTTAGTTTTTATGTTTAAAATATATTTTTTTCAATAATATAGAGAAATAAATTTGAAAGAGTAAGTAAAGATGATTACATCTTATTCAGTAGACTTCCTTTAGATTTCATCTTAAGGGTTTTAGGGTTGGTCTATTGGGAATAATTAAATAATAATAAAGAGTAATATTATGTTTAAGATATTAATGTTTATGTTTTTATTGATCTAGGTTGATGAATTTTTTCAAATGAATTGAGGTATGGGGTGTTCTTTTATAAGTGAGGGGAGGGTCACATTTACATTCTAATGAAATAATATAATATTATATGATGAAAAATCTTGTTGAATGGTTCCAAAATGAAATTTATTATATTATATGGAAAATATGGTCTTAATTTAATTATACAATCCAATTTTTATAGGTTTACATTTCATTTTAAACCTAATATTGTTGATTACCCCCTTGGTTGACAAATTTTAACCTTAACCTCAGTAACGTCTTTTTAAATCTAAAGGGTTTAAATTTTAATTATCATTTAATAAATTTATCATAAATTGATATGGTATTAAAGTTTATATCATATATTATCCCCTTTTTTTCTTTCAATATTTTTATTTTTTTACATAATTTAATATTATATTGTTTTCATAAAATATCATTACATTCAATTTTTACACTATTCATTTAATTTAATGTTATAAACATGTTGAAAAATATTGAATTTAAATATATTTCTTTAACACATTCCTAATATTATATATGCCTCTATATAATATCTAAAAATAATAATTCCTCTATATTTTATTACTTTTAATATTTTTGAAATCATTTTTTATTTTAATATTAATTGAATATATATTATGCCAACATTGAATTAGTGTTTAGGGTGATTATATAATCACTAAAAATTATAAATGAAATACCATCAAAAAAATAATTTCATTATGCTCAAAATAACCCTTAATATTTATTCAGATAATATTATTATCTCTACAAGAAGATAAAATATAAATTCAAAATCAATAAGGTGACATTTTATAGTTTTTATAGTTAAAATTATATAATGATTAATATCAATAAAAAATGGAATGAAGTTGTCATATTTTTTATCCATGGATGAGAGTTTTTAAACTACACTTACCCAATATAATTAATTAATGTTTTAGGGAAATTGAATAGCCTTATTATAAATTTATAACCCTATTTTACTCATCTTACCTTTATTGTGGTGACAAATATTTAACAAACATTCTATTAATAATGACCAAAAATAAATGGGTCAATTTTAAAACCTATAACCAACTAATTATAAACATGGAATAAAATTTTCAAGATTCAATTTTTATCTGTGTAAGAAATTAATTTTAAAATAAGTGCGACAAACTTTATGAAAATCACTTTTCAGAAAAACGAATGTTAAATCATAAAACTTGATTTATTTTTATCACATTCCTTTTAAAAATATAACATGAATGTTTAAAAAAATATATATAATATATAAAATAAATTTCATTAAAATAATTTAAAAATAGTGATCAATTTAAAATATTAATATAAAAATACATTTTCCACATAAAAACATTTTTTAGACATCTCTTTACAATCAGATTATTTTATTTTTATTTATATTCATTTATAGCTAATGAATTTATTTTCATACATGTGTAATCCATAAAATTTTTGGAGTTTAGTTAGTACTACACTATGGTTCATCAGGGTCAAGATTTATGTATCAGAAGCTATCAAAAAAATAAATTATTTAATGTGAAATATATCATAAAACCTTTGGGTGTTAGTATCATGTTGTTTCCTATATTATTGCCATATAAATTCTCTAGTCTACCTCTTGAGAGGGGGATGTATTTCTCAACAGATCTGGTGTTAGGATCCAAATATACATATATTCGTTGTTTTGGAATGAAAAAAATAGAGTTGAAGTAGTTAAACACACAATTAGATGATTTAAAAGCCAATGGTTTTATCCATCCGAGTGTGTCACCATGGACAACCATGATACTTTTCACCTTGGAGGATTATGAGATGCTTCATTTATATACCTATTTTCAAAATATTAATCAGGTTATGATCAATAATAAGTACCATATTCCATATATTGATTATTATATTCTTGAGTTAAAGGTGAGAAGTGGTTTTTTATAATATTCATTTGATCAAAGATCAAATTCATAGACGTAAAGAATATGGAATCCTTAAGATAACTTCCAAAAGTAGGTGTGGACATTTTTCAAATCTTGTTATGCATTTCATATTGAAAAAAACTCTTATAATTTTAATGGATATTATGAATTGGATATTACACCAATACCTTGATTCCCTTATTGTGGTTTTTGAAGACAGAATTTTGGTGCACACAAGTTCCACATAAGTGATTGAGTTCCATCTTAGGATTATTTTGGGAATCCTAAAAGAATATTGCCTTTATTTTATGTTTTAAATTTTTTATTTAGGGATCTATAATATAATGTTCTTCGTATTTTTTTTCTTAGAAAGTGGAATCATAGATAACCCCAAGAAGGTTAGATAATTCATGACATGGTATGCTCCACAGAATGTATTTTAGATTCATGTTTTTTAGGATTTATAAGATATAATTGGATGTTCATGATGTATTTCACTAATATTGCATCATCATTGACTAATTTTAACTCAAAGATTATAAAGTTCATGTGGTACACTATGTTTTATACTTCTTTTGAGTATTTGAAATAGTTTATAAACTCATCACCAATCTTAATTCATACAAATATTTAGCCGGACTATGTGGTCTATTGTGATGTTTCAAGCATATGTTTGGGTTTCTTTATTACATATGGATATCATGATGTGGAATATGGTTATCTTTATCTTCAAACGTACTAGAATAATTACTTAATTCATGATTTAGAATTTATAGTGGTGATTCAATCCCTCAAGTGTTGTAAACACTACAATTTTGGGGAGAAGATCACTATTTTCTAAGATAATAAGAGTTCATGTTTCCTCATTTATCAAAAATACATAGATCATAGGTATAAGTGGTGGGCGGTGTATCATAATTCGTTTGATTTTGAAACCGCTATACTCAAAGAGGGTAATATTGTGTAAATTTCTCTTAGTAAGAGGTTTCCATCTTAAGACATTAAATAATCTATGTATGAGTTGAATATCATGAGTCTATTTGGTAAAATTCACTTGAATGTAACAGAAAAAGGAACTAGTATTTATTTGATGGTTATTATGCAGACACCACAATTCATTGACATGGATTCCAAAGAAAAATAATTATAAAATGAATTTTGGTTATCATGGAATTTTTATATATTGGGAATAACATCCCCAAGTGGGATTTCTCCATATAGGTCATTATTTTATTCATGAATTTATTGGTAGTTTCATCACCAATGAGAAGGACCATGTTAGAGGCATTCCATTTCTCTCAGTGGTTTGTTCATCAAGGTAAAAAATGTAACATAATGTCAAGAATTAATAGTGGTTTGGTTTGTGATGATATATAGTTAGCTTCATGTATTATTACTATACCTTTCAAAAAATTATGGTAAAACACCAATGAATATATGGTTAACTTCAACGAATCTCCATGAAAATATGAAAATGGGATGACATGTCCATGAATTCTATCATTGGAATACCATGAGCTCTGAGAGGAATTAATTTTATAGTTTTGGTGATTTATCAACTCCCTGTGTAAAAAAAACTTCCTTTTAATTTGGGAAACTACTAGAGTTGAAGAGTAGGGAAATTTTTAAATAAAATCCATTTTGAGGTTGTATGGAAATCTATCAGCCATCATATTATATTAATATCCTCATTTTCCTCTAGATTTTGGAAGGGTATTTAGGATATTAGTGGATCTTTGGTTAATATAAGCATGGTTTATCATGACAAGATGGATGGTAGATTGATTGAGCTATTTAAATTTAGGAGTACATTCATTATTCTTGTATCCTAGACATTAGGTGATCTTTGGATACTGATTTTGGATAAGTTGAGTTTATATTTAATAATAGTTACTAATAATCCATAAAATGGAACCCTTTGAATCTTTATATGGTCAACATTTAAGATGCCCACTTTATTAGCTTGTGATGGGTGAAACATCATTGTAGGTCTGATAATCATTCAAGAGATATTGAAAAAGATCTATTTCATGCAAAATTATATGGTTATAGATCATATTGAAAATATATCCTATGTGGATTATCATAGATGCCCTTTGGATTTCATGGTTATTAACCGTGTCTTAGTGAAATGGTCACTTCGTTTGGGTCACTAATAGTTGGGAATGAAAGGAAAGTTATCCCTATGATATATTTTGATTTTTGGGATCAATAATAGGATTGGAAGGGAAGTATAAATTCTAGTGTTAAAATTTTACTTGACTTAAATTCATGAAATATTCAATGTATTTCAGCTCAAGACGCATCATATTATCTCCCCTCTCATTATTTCTTCAAACAAGGTCGAGTGGAACTGATTTATAGATGATTGAGTCTTATGAAAATATTTAATGATGGGAGTTTATTCTATGAGTCTATTTTATTTGGTAACATGAATTTTATTGTCCCGAGAATTGTGAATGGGAATTAAAGAAGTGGGATTAGTTTCCTCAGGTTTTTAAGATTCACCCCAATTCAATATAGAATTCTAGATGAAGAATGTGACATGGTTGGGAAAAGTTTCACACCCCAATGAATCTTTTAGGTACTTATGACATTTATTTTTATTTTATTTTTATTCCTTTATTTTAAAAAGGGTTTTTGGTAGTTTTTGGAGTTTTCTGTTCTTTGTGGGTGCATCATTGTTGGTACACGATTATTGGAAAACATGTGTCTTTCATATCAAACAATGCTACTTGTAGAGGTTTATTAGAGGGGAATATGTGTAGTGTGTACTTTGGGATAAAAGTGAATCCTTCTCCATCAAATAATAAATCTTGGGAAAATGTAATTTTTTATATATGGTTAATGGTGCATCTAACCATGTTAAAAAACATTGCAGGTATCTAGAGAGACATTAATCCTCAAATAGTTAGTGCATGATTTGTTAAACTGTGTGGAAAAATCATGCTCATGGGTTTTTATAATATGAAATTTTGTTTTTTATCCAAAATTTCCCCAAAATCCCTTTTTAATTTTCCTATGTAATTGGGTCTCAAACCATACGACATCCCATGAGGTCTTATGTGTTTTCTTACTCTTTAGAAAACAACTTTGTTGATTATGAGGATGTAAGATCTAATAAATTAAATTTATGTGTTCTTTCAATACCTGTTCATCATCTTGCTTTTATATATCCTCTTATCTATAGGAAAGGACTGATAAATCTAGACTATAATGTCTAGATATATGGTTTTTGTATTATATAATGATAATTATTGTTTTAAAATGGAAAGATAATTTAGATTTTCTTATATTGGTTGCGCCTTCCATGGAAACATGATTGTTGATGTATGTGGTATTATATGTTGTATTGTATCTTTACAATATTTATTTGTGCACATGTTTTCATAAATTTTCATACTTTGATTATGAATAATTTTATGGTTCTATGAGATTGGTTTTGAATAATAAATTTTTTTAAATTTTATTTTAATAACGGATTAAAATTGAATTCAAAAGGCATGTCAAAATAGTTTTGGGGCTATTATTTTCTGATTGATTAACTATATGTGTCTGTTAAAATTACTTAAATGAAAATTTTAAATATGTGATGATGATACCACATGTGAACGTAGGTATTTTTTTTGGAGGGCTAGGATATAGATGCTAGGATGGTTTGTGAATACCTAGAAATTGACTAACACTACAACATTAAATATACATTTTTTAGACCTGATGTGTTATATTTGCATGTTTGGTATCCTTCCCTAGTGATTTAAGTTACTCTTCCTAGGGGATATACACATGAATTAATGTTTAACCAATCAATGAGGTGTGAAGAACCTACTTAACTGATACCAAAATTACCTATGTTATTTACCCCATGGTTCTTGTTTATTAAAATCCATAACTAACTATTTATTTTGAAAATATTTATGGATATTAATTTGAAATGTGGAAATTATGTATTCTAAAGTTTATTTATTCACTCAATGTTAAGGGTAATATTTTTTCATACAATTTTTTATCTAAATGATATGAAAATGGTTATTTATACATGACTTATATAATATTGTGAACATAATTTTTTATATACATTTATTTCTCTAAAACAAGAAAGGTTGGCTTAATTATTAAAATTTACTTAAAAAATAGATTGTGGGATCTAATTGGGCATATTTTTTCATACCCTTCATATACTATTGGGTATAAATAGATGTTTTTTCATGTACAGGTAAAGGAAAGTGTATTATTGGTGACATAGGCTATGTGGGATAGAGGGTGTGGGATGTTGGTTGTTGTGTAGTGGCATGTATACCCTCATGTCACATAGAGTTGAGATGATGATTTTCTAGATGGGTTTTCCAATGGATCACCTTTTTTGGGGCTGTTATTGTAGTCCAAACATTTTGTTGTTGCATACCACTCTATCAGTACTCCATGGTTATGTTATATTTTACCTGGATGTATGATATCAATTGTCTTAAGTGGAATAAATTCCTCCCAAAGGTGTTTATTGATTCTTAGGAACTAGTTTTCAGCCTATGGGGAATAATGATTCCCTCTATGCATTATTATTGTCCAGTTCAGGTTCATATTTTGATTGGTGATTCAGGTTGTTTCATGATAAAATTTCCATGTATACACCCTATTTATTCAGCATATATTTGGAGCAGTATTGGTGTTTCACTACTAAATATTTATGCTCAAAACCTTTATGGAAACCTCAATGGACATGCATGAAGATTTCATGGAACAATATAAGTGGTGGGGATATGCTGATTTTTGATTTTTTTTTCAAATAATTTGGTTTGTTATAGGGAACATGATGAGAACTTTTCAAATACTAGTGGATAAATATTGAGTAACTTAATATATGAAACCCCAAAATATTCTATAGGGGATATTTCAAATTTAATTTATAATTAATTTAAAAGTATAATTACCTCAAATATGAAAATTTAATATTTTTTCAGTTATATTTCTGCAGTTTTTGTATTTTCATTGAGGTGGTGAATCCGATATAGCATTCCTCTAGTTGAATCCAAATGTTCTCAAAGAATCTCTAAAAAATTATTTTAAAATTCAAATTGCTATCATTGAAGTAAATATTACTTTTCACTTATTATTATTGATCATAACAATAAATTCATCATGTTCTCTCATCATTCATGTGATTTTAACATATACCCTTACCACATCAGAAAATTTGGAATCCTAAAACCTTAATAGATATAAATTTAAATTAATGTTTAAATAAAATTTATATAAATATATTAATTATAGAACACATCAAAGGGATGATATATACACTATTTATAAAATAGGTTCACAACCTAAAACATGTCTAAACAAAATAATATTGGGATGAAGAACCCTTACCTCAGGTCATTCCATTATTTATACAGTATCTTAACCACCAATATAATAATTTTATTATTATATATATATACCCTAACCATATTCATACTTATCATACTATATATCAATCTATTATAATTTAAAGTTACCCCTCCATTAACAATTCTTCATTAAAATCATTATTTTGGTGAAAAGTATTCTATTTACCACGTATATTTTTGTTTAATAGTTCTAGTCCCACTCTTTGTTCATGGTTTAATAGTACCTGGAATATATTTAATGTAATAAAAATAATATTTATTCATTATATACAATTTTATATATATCCATATCTGGTGGTGATTAAAAATTACTTATACAATTTCTTGGAGATTGTAGTATATACATATGTACGAGCAGTGTTTCCATTTTTCAATATTTGGAATGAAAGAAAGGTAAGTAATATATAAAATTTATAGAATAACATTTATATAATAAATATCATATATATTCATTAAATAAATACTTATTAATATACATTTTTATATGAAATTATAAACAAAAGATATCACTTCGTGGAGCGGGTAGTCTACATATACGCACGACTACAATTTTCATTTCCTAATGAACGAGGGAGTAAGAATATAAATAATATTTTAGCTTCAATAAATAATATATATATGATAAAAATAATATATAAATAAATACCAATTAAATCTATCATTATATTAATCCCTGAGAGAGGGTTGTGAAAAACAAAACACATCACTTCGTGGAGGTGATAGTCTACATGTATGCACATGTGATGTTTTTTTTTCTAATTTTATGGAAAATGAGATGAAAAGGATGTGTATCATTAAAATAATAAAATTTTAATTATATTATATATTATTTTTTATTAAAAAATAATGTTTTTGATATTTTTGAAGGAGGAAGAAGAAAAATAACATGTAAGAACAAGGTTAATAGGTATACCTCTTCTTTTCAAAACCTCCTTTAGCATACACATTAATCCTTTTAAGTTGTACTTCTAGTGAGAATCAGATCTATAATAGATTATGGGTATGTTTTTAGGGAAATATTTCATATATTGGTCAAGGGAAAGATATCGTTTGTTGTGGATATGTGATAAGATGAAGTTCCCATTTATAATTATAGTGGGTAGAAAACATGAAATTATTGAAATTTTATTATATAATATATGCATTAATAATGTAAATTGGTTAAAAATTAGAAATATTTAATGATAGTAAGGTTTATTTAATGTAAAGTAATCCATTAAAATTAACTCAACCACTATTTATATTTTAAACCATATCTCTTAGGGTAACCCCTCTTTTTACCCTTTTTACCCTTAACATGGTATCAAGATTTTATTACCATGTAACATGTTTATTTTTAAAAAAAATTAATTTTAAATGATTACATAATATTAACTATTATGATTCCAAATATATAATTAATTTTAAAATATTCAACTTATAATTTTAGTATAAATAAATTATAATATCTTCACATAAATCGTGTAAAAATCATTTTATGAGAAAATGTATTTTCCAAAATAAAATTGATTTTAGTCTAATGAAATACCTAGTAACTGTCACGAGATGAATTCTAATATAATTTGTTTAATATATTATATATAAATCCATTAAAATCTTTCATAAATAGTTATTAGTAAAATTTACTAAAATAACAAACATTAAAAAAAATATTTTATGAAAAAATAATAAATTTTACCTGAAAATGAATTTAAATTCACTTATAACAAATTGATAATAATTTTATGAATGATTATTCATTTTTACATTTAATTATAATATGTTTAATGAAAAATATAGTTTATTAATTATCAAGTTACATAATATATTGAAAAAATAATATATAAAAAAATATAAAACGATAAGAACTTTATCAATTAAAATTGAGTACCTATATCCTTGGACTTAATAAATAACTTTTCATTAAATGAACCATTTTAATATAATTTTAATAATATAATTATCCCTCTTGATACACACCAATCTAATGATTTTTCAATAATATCCATATTTAATAACAAAATTTCAATATTATAACAAGATTCATTCTAGATCAAGGTTTCATATAAAGAATGTTATCAAACTATATTAATTAAATAATGAGATATAAATATTCTAAAATATTTTCATGTTAGAGAGTTAATAATTAACATGTATCTATATGTGATTGCATACTATATATATCATTTTTATTCAATGACATGGAGAAGGGATTATATGATTATGTATTCCTGTATATGATACAGTTGGGGAAAATATGTATCATGATACAAGTGTTTGATAAATTTTATACCATTTCCCTTTGTATCTTGAGTAACAATGACGATTTTCTAGAGGTTTTCCTTTGATTAATTTTTTAATATATTAATTCATATTTTTCCAATTCTATAAAGGCCGGTGGGCCACACGTTGGAGTTTACAGATTGGGGATTAAGATTCATGTATCTTAGAGATCTACAATAAAAGTGTTTTAGAGTATATACAATATATTTGTTTGATGTATATTCAAAAATAATTTTATATTATGTTGATTATCGTGAAATCAATGATTTCATTCTAAATGTGTTTTCGAAACATCTAAAATTGTGTTTGGATATGACTAAACAGGTCACTATATATGATTTAATATAATGTGTAATAGAAAAAAGTCTATTTATTTTTAGTGAAACATAGATATTGATGGAGATATGGACTACATCCAACATAAACATATGATATTTTGGAATATATAATAGTGTATGATATATAAATATAACATGGTATAAAATATTTTAAAGAAAGGAATATTTCATTTGATTGGTATGGGCATATTATAAGTTTGATATAGAGATACCATGCCACTACCTAAGCCTTTTTTATTACACAATATGATTATACTGTAACATTATATCTCAATTGATATGATATAATTAATCATATTATATGATTCACATGAATGTTCACAATTTATTAAAGAAAAAAAATGTTACTTTTCAATTCCATGTTTCTCTTCCACATATGAAATCATATATGATTCTTATGGTTATATGTATGAATCTAACTATATTATTCACATTAATTTTCATGATTGATTAGGGAAAAATAATGGTATGTTTTAATTTCCTGATCCACTTCCATATAATCTATCATATATCCTTTTAAGGATGAAATTTTTGGGAAGATCTATAATTAATTTATATGATAAATAAATGAATTATCCAAAGTTATAAAATGTTTTTATCCAAAGAAATTTTCTCAAACATTTCATATCATTATAGGAAATTCCATGAAGTATTGAAAGGAATCTGTGAGGCATATATAAATTGGTCGATGGACATGAAAATTGTGTCTATGAATTCAATTTATTCTCCCAAAAAAGTGATATCTTCTATTTAATAAATTTTCACATGAGAAGTGTTAGAATAATTTTATCATGAAAAGGTTCCCTCAATAACATTGGGTGATTATTCTTCCCATGGATAGACCTAGGAGGAACGATTCATTTGGATTATTCATGGTGATAATTATCAAACATGTGATAAAAGACAACATGTTCAACCATATATGTTGTAAGGTACACATATTCTACATTTTAAAGTTTATAAGGTTTTAGTTTCATGTCATGATGATCATGGTTATGTGTTTTTTTTGGTCTTTTAATGCTTGAACAATTATTATTTGACCCACAAAATCCCAAAAACCCAGACTTCAAAATTTTAAATTACTTAAATATTTTATGGCTTCCACTTTTATATTTTTTATATATTAACCCACCATAACATGGATATTTACATATAATATCATGATCAAGCTTCTATCAATTTATGTAATTTCTAGATCTCTTACAAAAAAACCCATGTGCCATGATTCTCAGAATGGTGTCATCCCCCTTTTCAGAAAAAAAATCTTGAAAAACACCCTTTTGTCTATAAATTCCCATTTACAACAAAACTATTGAAGAACTTTTATTTCAAAAAATAGTACCTTGGCCTGTTCAAATCTAACAGAACATTTTTACTATGATACTTACCTACTATGACTATATCCTCTATCATACACCAAAATCAACTCCTATTTTTTACATAAATAATGATGTAATTTTTTTTGTATATATCTCATGGCCTCCTATGTTTTTTTCTTTAAAAATGAATTACAGTATGATAAAAATAGTCATACTAAAACATGGTATGTAATAAACCACTACATTGTGGTTCACTCTACTTCAGTAAAAAAACATTTAAAAATTTCCAAGTCTTCTACATTTTCACCAGTCTCCAAACAGTTTTATGTGTATTTTTTAAACCGTGATATCATTCCATGTATCAAAAAAATAAACACTTGGATACTATGATTTATTATTTAACACTATTAAACCAACATTATTCACTCCATTTAATTTTTTACAACACCGGAACCAAATTTTGATTTTCCAAACACCATAATGAATTTTATTCAACATTACATTAAACAAATTCCAATATAAAACATCACTCAAATGTTATTCCTTTAATTAAACCATTACATTTTAGATCTCTAGATGATTTTAAAATCTTATGAATCACTTGTTTTCTATTGATAATTAATATGATATATATGTTGAAAAGAAAATACAATGCCTCTTATACTCATATAAACTTCAACTTATTTAATAAAAATCTCCCAAAAACGTATACTTGAGTCAAAAAACTATCAATATGATATCAAACACATTACATGGCCTATAACCCCCCACCCTTGTATTTTTTACCATGTAAAAAATTTAATAATCCCTAAAATATAGAAAAAATAATTATAATCCTATATAAGTGCACTGAATATATAAAATGAGAATAATGGATAACAATGAAAATATTTTCCATAAGAGTAACTAAAATTCAATTGTAATATTCTCTAAATACTTTTTTCTCATAAAAAACTCAAACATTATATTTTTTCAAACTATTTCCTAAAAACATATATTAAAAACACTTCATTATAGTTTATACAACATTTAAATAAACATACTAAATTCATAGATTCATATTCCCACATACCCATGTGCACACCAAACCATAACATTCACCTTTTAAATACTCCACCTAAATATATACCATCCCATAAAAATAAATTTATCCCCTATAAATTAAATGCATTCCTTTAAATTTAATCTATTTTATTCCATGTTTGATGAAAAACTAAATAGATAGTGATTGATGGGATGGAATACCCTTAAAATTCCCATGATAATATGAAGTTAAACTCCCATAATCAACCTAGGGTTATAAAATTCACCATTAGGTAATGGTTTGGAAAAAAATATATATCATTTGATCATTTTTATGAACATAGTCCTTCTTAAAAAATACTTCTTCAATATTACATATTAAAAAATAGTTCTAGATATTAATTTAATATTATAACAGGGAAAAAAAGTAAAATATGTTACTTTGAAAAGTTAATGTGTTGGGGATGTTAGAAGAAGAATAAGGGAAGGGTGGTGTTGTTGGATTTGAAATTTCAACTAGAGGATACGAATTATGGACTAGATATGGATATTTAATCATGAAGGGTTTTGAAGACAATTTTTGAGAAGGATATAAACTTATGTATTTCCCTTTTTGTTATTCTAGTTAAAAATAATAGTGTCCATAAATTTGTGGAGTTTTAGAGGCCAATTCTTCCATATTATTCCATTTCAGGGGCCCTCATACTATGGTTTACATCTGGGGATAATAAATATTAAGGGAATGATCTGTACTTGTGGTGCGGTTATCACTACTATGTCATAGGCAATAGGGTGAATGATTCTAAAGTTCTACTATTTAGGAGCTATTGTGCTATGGTTTATAGCTTGCATTATGATTCTGGTTTGTAGACCTTAAGAATTTTTTGTATTTGGATGTTGTGGCATTGTGATAATCATTATGATGTGATATTGTAATGATTATATCTGGTAGGATTTTTTTCAATAATTAAATATATAATACATATGGGAAACTATTGTGTGACTTATAGGGATTTTATTAGCTTAAACAAATTGTGATGTGGCTATACCTGTTTCACATTGATTTTATGAATTTTTAGAACCATTTTATATAAGAAAGTCCCTATCAATTATTCTTATTCCTTTGATTTATCCTAAAAAACTAGTGATTAGAGATACCTCCTTGGAGATATTTATATTTATCTTTTATAGATCTGAATCCTTTAACTTGGGAGATCTTGATACAACCAATCTAGGTGAATTTCACTTCACATTCTCTAGAATCCCTCCCTTCTCTAGTTTTAGTATTTTTTTAATAAAATATTATCTATTTTTTTGTGATGATGGGAGGAATGATTGGTGGAATAAAATTAGTTATACATTGATGATATATTTAATTGATTTTTATCAACAGGGAAATCATCTCTTTCACTTTATTCATATGAAGTGGTTGTGAAGCACTGGTTGAGGTAAGGGATTTTTGATCTCTTCTTCTATCTTTATGAATTAATTACTTTATTTTCCTATTGATAATTATTTAAATTATAGTCTAGTATTATTTTGAAATTTTTTATGCATACATTATATCTCATGGATTTTAGTAAGGGAATTTTTTCATGGAAAAAATCATATTGAAATAATGAAATTAATTAAATATGTTAAATCGACGACAAGGAATTTTGGTCGGGAAAGAGATCCAAATGTGATTTATAGGATTTATGGGATTTTATATGGTATTATTATTAATAGTTTATACGTGATTATATATATTTCTTATTTCATATAATAGAGAAGAATATCTTAAATTTAAAAATCAGATTATTTATTAAATATTGTAATTAAAACTGAATCACTAAAATCTAGAATTTTAGAAATTATTTCCATTGAATTCTTATGTTCCATATTGTGATTTTTTTATTAGGTATGTTATAATCACTATAATATTAATTTTATTGGTTGATTGTGTGTGGAGATTTGTGTCGAGGTGAGAGTTGACGTGTATTTATTTTGATGAAATAATTTGTTAGATAAAGATGAAAATGAGAATTCAAATAGGAATTCGAAGTCTGTGATGGGTATTGATATATATTATAATTTAATATAACAATTAATGTGATGAGATAAAAAATAGTAAAAAAATTAAATGTAGGAATGGTGTGGTCAAAAAAATTGAATATGGGCTAGTTGGGAGTTTGAAATGGATAATACTAAATAGGTGATGGGCTTTTAATAACTATTGATGACTGAATTTGAATGGTTGTTGGATAATGTGAATGTGTGTGATGATTTTATGAATTTTATTCCTTTAAGTATTGGTAAATGGAATATATAATGATTCTAATAATCATATTAAATGGTAATTTTTTAAATTTGAAATAATTTTAAGTGTAGAAATATTGATTTTGTAAACTTCTATCCATTGGGTTTGCTTATGATTTTGGTATTTCTCTTTTAGAATGATTTTTTGGGGTGAAATTATTATATTGTTATTTTTATATGATGGTAGTGCTTATGAAAATGTATTGTAGGGAAGGGGGGAGGTGGGTGAATACTTACAAGCTATAATAAATCTCAGTTGGTTCTCATTTATGGGATACGAAGGCTATATGCAGGAATGTTCTAGTGGTTTGTAATTGTTTAAAGTTATATGTATGTAATATAATACTTACTAAAAATTGTAATGATTATGATCATACATGGTGGGGAACATGAATGGTAGAGGAGGGCATGAGGTTGATATCCATTCTGTTCATTATAGCCTACTATGGGGATGAGGATATGGACAAGTAGTTATCATTGGGGATGTACAAAGATGGGTGTGTTCATGAGGTTGATTCCTGTCGTGTTTATATTATTATATTGTTGACATCTAGTGATGGGGTTGTAGAAATGTGGTTATACAGCATGTGATAGTGAAATGGTGGATATGGATGCAAGGTTGTGGAATGAAGACATATGGTATGGTGGATATTTATTTAATGGATTGGTGGATGATGATTAGATGTTAGATTTCAATCATTCTGAGGACCTTGGTCCTTTTTTGATTGGTTATCTTACATTATTGATACTGGTTTGAGTTAGTGTAGTCTCTGAACTGCCATGTAAGATCAGTGGTGAATTTATGGGACCCTTTATTTTTTGTGATAATGGTGGTGGATTTAATTTTACATATTAGTTATTGATTTTGGAAACTGTTTTTTTTTCGTGGTGGTGGAAATGGTTCAGAATGTTCTAGGTGATGATGGAAGATATGAAATATTATATATAACATGGAGTTTAAAAATTAAATTTATCTTTTTGATTTCTTTTTATATCTATTTTTATGTTTTTATAAGTTGATATTACGCATGATTACTTATTAATAATTACTAAACATTGATTCCAATTTTTTTAGATGCATGATCCTACTGAGTATTCCCAATTTTTTAGCCTAGCATAGTTGACTATGTTTTTATTCAGATGGTTTGTGGAATAATAGGGATACGATTTATGTATATCATGTGGGGTTTTATAGATTTATGGGGTTTTGATTAATTATTTTAAAATTATTCCTTAATAGTTTTATACATAGGAATTTATGTGACATTCATGTTGTGGAAATATTTTGTTAAATTAGAAAACGATTGTGTTTATTAGTTTTTTATGTATTATTCATGGGATTTTATGAGGGTATTGCGTCTCATATTTATGTTTTATACCCTCAATAAACTCACCAAACAAGTTCCCATAGGCCCAAAATGGGTTTTAGTCAAGTTATGTCATGACAAAGTGGTATCAGATATTTATTTTAAGAGTTAGGGTGGACTTTAGAGTTAGGATGTGGTGACGATTACATGGGATTGGTTGGTATATAGTGATAATTCGTCCTAAATTTTATTTTCTACCAAGGATATTTGATATTTCGTTGATATTTAGTCCCCCTATGATACAAATTATGGACTTAGAAAACATGATAAAATTTTTAGGTGAATGTGAAACTATTTTGGGGTTGAAATCATAGGGAGGTACATAAATCATTGTCATTTTCTACACTCACATTTCAATTTTTTTTATTATCTATGATACTATGTTTAAAGTTCTATAATGTATTTTTAATGGTTCCAAATAAATTTGATTAAGTGAATACATAACCTTGATGGAAAGAGTGAAATATTGTTTAACTTAATCGTATGGTTTAACTAAACCCTCATTGATCCATGAATGGATTGTTCCAAGGCTTCCTGAAAAATTGTTTCCTTTAATTTGATTTCCATTTTATATTTTGAATTGTGAAAAATATTAATATAATTTAATGATTTTTATATTTGATAGAAAAATTATGTTTAATGAATTATTTTTATATGTAATTACTAATTTTTAATATCATTTATAAATGAATTACTTAATAAATTATATATTTTCACACCTAAATAATTATTTTAACACTACGATTCTATAATTTCAATATTTTCATATGAATTTTTGTGCCTTTTGTAACATTTAACACATAATAGATTATTTTAATTCATTAGGACTGGGTGATAAGATTTCATTTTGTTTATCAATATCTTTGACTTTTTGGAGATATAAATCACGCTTGGTGACAACCCTAAGAACATAAATAACCATTATATGAGTGAACTTGTTTCATTATTTTTCATGAATGAATAAAGTTTTAATGATGTTGAGATGTTTACCTATCACATGGTAAATTATACATGACATTCCATGTGAAGTTAGGCGAAATATTTATATTCATTCTTAAGGGAATCCTTTCTAATATATGAATGTATTACTGACATTGAGAGTATATTTGAGATACTTAATACTGAAAATCTATTTAGAGTTACCAAATATTTTAATGATGTGATATGAGTGGTTGACATAATATATATTACATTTAATTTTAGTTACATTAAAAACTATGTATTTAATTTATACTTCCTCAAGTATGTTATGTGTTAAATATGTTTTATTTATATATGAACATAAACATATGTAACCCTTTATGATGTGTGAAAGTACATTTCATGAATTCTGATAAGTAACAAAGCATGTGTTGGTTTTATTCACAATTTAGCTTCATTTTATAGTACTTAATGTGTAATGTATGATAATTGAACAAAAAATAAACATGAAAGAAATGTTTGGGTTTTCTCAGATATGGTATTTATTTATCTCCTCCTTTACGTTCAAATGTGATTTTCAATGAACTGATCATTTTTTTTAATAATTCTTATTAGTAATTTTATGTGTTATTATGATGAATAAATTATTTGACCAATTTTTATAAAAGGGTAGTCATTTAGTGTTTGTAATGAAATAAAGGTTTGGAAAACAAAAAATTTTATGATTATTTTCATGCAATATGCACATTATTCTTCTTAACATAATATTAAAAATGTGATTGATTATTGTGTTTTTTATCTGGGTTGCAGTGGTTGTTAGTGTTTGTTTTAATCTAATTTTTGTGGGAGTGGTTTGAAATTGTTATATGAGGAATTTGGGAATACATGTGCTGTACAATGGGTGTTATGGATAATTTACTTAGTGGGAACGAGAAGTTATTATTATATATGTGGTAGTAGTTAATTGCAAGTTCCTTAGTAGTTATTATATATGATCTATTGTGTATGTGAGACTAGGGTCAAATAGTTAGTTATATAAGAAGTAAATGATTTTTTACTCTTCAAGGATGATTCAAGCAGTGATTAATGTTGTCTATTATAGTTTTTTTCATGGATGTCTTGAGGTGATGTGGGTAGTGTGATATAAGTGTAATTATGTTCTGGTAAATTGATATTGGTGATGTGGTTTTATGGATTGTTGTTTGAATGATATTTTTAAAATGGATGGTAGGTAGCCTGATGTATTTTCTTTGAAATTTTGATGCTCCCTATGATGTTGATAGGATTTGTGTGGTTTATGATAACCTTTTTTTTGTTCAATTGAAGATATTCCAATGAATTTCAACATGCACATTTGGAATAGAAAGGTGAAATATTAATATTAGGAGACATAATTGATGAAAGTTTAGTGGTAAGATGTACTAAATTTCTTTTTTGGAGCCTACAGCCTTGGTGATAAGGATTGGTTAAGATAATTTGAGGTTGCCTTTGGGTTAGTGAAGACCCCTCATCAAATTCATGTTTCATCAAATATTTGATAATTTTTTAATGTGACTTAAAGATGGTTGGAAATGACATGTGGAAACTCTAAAAGGATATCAAGAAACTTAATTCTTGAATTATTAAAAAATATTTATCTTCCTGAGTATAAATGTGTGATCATAAGAAAGAGATTCATGAGATTCAGTGGGAGGTGGGGAGGGGTGTGTGTGGGTGGGTTGAGAGTGTGTATTGGTTTTGTAACTATTATATATATTTTATTATTATGTCTTGGAATATTATACATGATGATAGGGAAAAGTAACATCATTTTGAGTTTTCATTGAGGCTATAAATTTGAGTGATCTATAATGGATTTTCATCTGTATTCTTGGGAAGTGGTCAGAGATCAATTATAGATAATTAATGGAGGTTTAGATTTTATAGAGGATCCTAGTGAAGGCCCCTCATAATTAGTTGGAAATGTTGAGATTAATTCATTGTGTTATAGTTCTTGGGGTTCATGGTAGAAGATATTGAGGTGATCTTCTAGAGATAGAGTGTGGCTGAATGATTTTGGGTAAATTAGAATGAGGTTCCATATATTTGGAGATATAATTTTTATCACAGTGTAATTATTTCCGATACTGTCATTATGAAAGCACTAGGTTTTATCCTAATTCACTTTCTTTAGTGGAGAGTATATTGTTGGTTTGTCTTGGGGTTTCCCGATCCTTTCTCTAAAAACATTATGGAGGATTTTGAACCTATTTATTTTAATTGTTTTTTATTTATATTAAAATTTTAATAATTATGTTTTATTATTTGTGGTTGGAATTTCTTCTCAAGGGTTTTAAATTATTTGGAATGTTATTTTAAAGGTAACTATTTGATATCTAGTTGAGGCGAACCATTTAATTGATGGGGATTCATTTGTGATCAAGATAGGTTGATGCACTATTTGGGTTCTACTAATATAGAGGTTCTTATATTATATGTTTCTTTAATGGTAGTGATGTTTTTAGGGTTTTCATGATTTTGGGAGAGTCAGTGTTGTGTTTTATCCCTTCATTAAAGGTTTTAGTATGTTAATCATTTTTTATATGTATATGTTGGGGATATTTTAGATTTCTAGTTACCAATTCGATTCATGGATTGGATTTTGTTCTTAGTGTTGAGAATTTTTATTGAGGTATATAATGTAATGGATAAAACTTTTATGGTCCTTTAATTTATCCATTTTAGATGTTGGGGTGTTGGTGAAAGGATGAAAGAAAGGAGGTGTTGTTGAATATTAAATTTCTGATATATGGGAGTTCTTTCGGAGTGAACATGGATGATACACCATGGATGGTTCATAAAATGTTTTGGGAAATATGTAAAACATTAAATTTTTTCTTTTTCATTTTTATTTGGTGTCATGGAGTTTCCACTATTTCATGGTGTTCCAAATGTTTTGATTCCTTACTTCTTCAATTTTATGATTACATGCACCATAGTTCATAGGCCTCACTATTGTTTTAGTCTAAGGATGATAACGATAAAAGTAGAGTTGGATATTTTTTATATTGTTCTTCAATACTCTAATATGGGGAAAGGGGTGTTTTATTCTATTTTTCTTCCTATTTGGGTGGAAGTTTTCTATGGTGTATATCTATGTCCATGGATTTGGTACATGACCCTTGGAAATTTCTGAAATTTAAGTGTTACAACATGGTAATATTCATTTAGTAATTAATTTTCCTTCATTATATATTATAGGTGGTTGAATGATATTTTAATAAGAGAGGTATAAGGGAAAACCATGCATGATTTTTAAAGATTTGGTATTTTAAAACTCAATTTATTGTGTCAATATGTGTTGAACTATGATTTTATGAATCCCATGAACCTATAAAAATTCATAATCCCCTATGATTTTTTATTCCTTCATTTTCTCTCAATACCCATAAAATTCGAGGTATATTTTTATATATATTTTGAATCTAATTTGACAGATCTTGATCCCTGATTTATTTAGATATAGACCCCTCCATCCACGATTATTTTCTCTTCCTATATTTTTCATTATCTCCCTCTTATACTTATTTGGAGACATTGATAGTGGTATTAGATCATTTTTGGTGAGGATGGATAAAATTACTAATGGATTCTGATGCATTTTAGTTTTTAAGGGTTTCCATTAGGTTTTCTAAATGTTATAATCACGGAATTCAACTTATTATTTCACAGTGGTTATGAAGTTTCAAATGATGAAATGGATTTCGGAATTCATATTTTATGATATAGAATAAAATGTTTAATCTTATTACCGTGAACTATAACAATTGACCCATCATATTATTTTGAAATGTATTTTATTATGTCTTCTTGAGTGCTCATGGTCTCATAATAGAGAAATATTCAGAGAAATATAATTTAAGAATGAGTTAAATTAATTAAAGATGATAAACTATGTGGAAGTAAATTGGGAAGGGAAAGTGAAGCATATGTGATTTATATGATTTTATGTTATTCCTTATGTGTTGGTTATTATCGATTAATACTTCATATTGTAGATTTTTTTGTTTTTTTCAACTATGAAATATGTCATATTCATAATCGGATAATTAATTAAAGATCATAATTAAATGTGAGTAACTAAAATATGGTATTTGATAAGTTTCTTTCTATTTTCTACTTATGTTTAATACTATGACTATTTCCATATACTCTATTACGATTGGGTAATCTTGATTCGATTGGTTCAAAGTTGTTTTGGAGTGGTGTTGAGGTGATTTTTATTTTGTATTTCTTTATATGAAATTATTTGTGAGAAAACATGAAAACAGGAATTGAAATGGGATATTGAAGTCCAGAATTAGTGTTAATAAAAACAATAAGATAATATGACATGGAAATTGATGTGATAAAAATATGGTAAAATTAAATGAAAATAAGGAAATGGGAAATCGATATGAATGTGAATATGGGATAATTATGTGATAGTAATGGTTGGAATTAAATAAGTGATTGTTGTTAAAAACTAGTGACGATAGACATAAAATATTTATGGTTGAATTGAATGTTGGTGATGGTTTAATGAATAATATTTCATTAAATATATTGAAATTAAGGACATAGTGAATGTAACTAGTCTTGTAAATGTTACGTGATTGAATTGGTAATTATGTGAAATATATATTTGTTCATTTTGCAAACTCTCTCTCTCATTTGGTTTTGGTAGTGATTTTTTATTGTTTTTTTAGAATGTGGTTTTTGGTTTTTGGTTATTATATTTTTATTTTGATATAATTGAAGTGGTTGTTGGAATGTAGTGAGGTGAATGTGAAATTCAGGCGAATACTTACATGCTCTAATGGATGTTACATGGTTCATGTTTATGAGTTGTTATGGTTTGAAGTGGGAATGCTCAAGAAGCCTATAAGTTATTAATGTTATAAATATGAAATATACTACTAACTCCGTTAGGTAGTGGAGATGGTGATACATGGTTGGGGATATTCATAGTTGGAGGGGGAACAAGGTTGATATCTATAATGGTTATAATACACTAATATGATGATGAGTATTTGGAAATTTAGTTATGGGTGGGAGAATACATTGAATGTAGAGGTAATGAACTTGATTCTCTTCATGTTTTTGTTTCCCTATTGATATAGGATTGTGGATATGTGGTCATGAGGCTATAAATATATGGTGAGGTGGTTTAGGATAGTGAAATTATGGAAATGGATGATAGTTTATGCTATTCAGATACATATTATAGGGGTTAGTTGTGGAATGGAGTGGTGGATGATGATATGTTTTGTTATTTTTCTTATTATTATCATATCCATGATTAGTTGGTAAGGGGTTATCCTACTATATTTTAGATGGTTTGAGTATGTGTAGTTTCTGAACTATAAATTGAGAGACGTGGTTAATTTATAGGACCTTCTCTTTTATTTATTTTGATGATGGGAGTGGGGATAATTTTATTTATTGAATTTTGATTATGGAATCTCGCTTCAGTTCTGGGTCATGGAAATGGTTGAGAATACTGTTGGTGATGGTGAATGTTTTGGAGAATGATGTATATAATGGAGTTTGGTTATTATATTTCTCAAAATTATTAATGTTTAAATTTATGGTCATGTTTTTGTTATTAGATATTAGTTTCTATTATAGTTATATTTTTATTTCACATACATATTGATTTATTTAGAATTATGATCTTACAGAGAACTCCAAAGTGTTTACCCCATCATAGTTTTCTAAGTGTTTTTAGGATAGTTTATAGTATATGGGGGATACTATTCCGGTATATTGTGTAGATTTTAGTGGATGATTAGTGGTATTTATAGTTTTTTTGTATAATATTTCATTATTATTTTTAAAACATATACATATATCTGCGATTCAGATTATAGAAATTATTATATAAATATGAAATCCTTGGTGCTGATTAAAATTTTTTCTTTTGTTATTCATTGAATTTTATGAGGGTAATGCCTCACATATGTTTTATACCCTCGGTGTTATTTTTAACTAAGGTACTATTTGAAGTTGATCTCTAGGATTATTCTCACCTTCACTATAGGCCCATAGGGGAACCAGTGGTGGAAGTTCATGAACATTATGATCAATAATGTTGAAAATTATTTCATTAAATATTAATGTATCTTTGATTATAACACCCCACCAATACGAGATATATCACTTCCACCTTTATATCCCCAAGTAGTAGTTTTCAAATATCAATTATGTCACTGATTAAGTTGATATATCACATATTAATTCACTGATACTCTAGTTAATTTAAATTTTCATCCTTTTGTTACATTTAACACACATATCTCTCATAAAAATTCTCCTTTGATAATGGGTTTCCATTTTTCAATACTTCTAAAAAATAAATATCAGTATATCCAAAAAGGTCATTATTTTCATTATTTCTATAAACTAATCCATAATTATCTTTTCAATTAATTTACTTTAGGATTCTAATCTTTTTTATGAAATTATATTACATAGGATCACATAGACACCATTAATATTATACTACTAAATAAATATCATCCAATACTGAAGTTATCGAATAATAAAATCCCAATAAATATTATGAACTTCTTTAAATAAAACACATATCAATATTCCTCATTTGAGAGTTTCGTACCCTCTATAATTGGAGTATAAAGTAGATTCACATTCTATAATATTAAATTTTTCTGAATTTTGAAGACATATTTCTCATGAGAAAGAAACATATGATCCTTCTCTGTATAATTTTTAATTCTAGAGAAATACTTAATATCTCAAAACAATGGAATTCTAAACAAAAAATTCAGTTTAAAAATCATTCCAAAGTCATTATTAATTTCTATTAAAGATAATATCATAATAAAAGATGATAAAAACGAGAGGTATAAACTTATTTTCATTAATATAAACATTCTTGTCCACTATTCCTTTTCAAAATTTCAATGATTTTAAATATAGGTCATGCATCATATGTAATTCTATTGGGTTTTCTAACACATATAAAACTTTATTTGATATAAAAAAACATCAATATTCATTTTTATGAAAAATTCCTTTTAGTTTCGTAATGTACAATTATTCTATTTGTTTACTATAGGGGATAATTGACTTGGAATCCATTTAAAATACCTTGAAACTTTTTTGTATAGAAGTAGCATGAAATATCATAATATCTTAAATTTATTAAACTATAGAAATTTTTATATTAAATTTAATGCCTTAAACCAGATAATATACTCAATATGCAATACATTTCATTTTCTCAACATTTATCCTTTGTTATTCAACTTGTTTTTGAACGCTATATTTATTCTAATATCATAATTATTTATTATATTAAGATAAAAATATAATGTTTTTTTATTATCAATATGATCAAATTCTATATTCTTTCCATTTATCAAATATTTATAATTCAATACATCATTCACACTCCCTGGTTCAAATTTTGAAATAAAATAGTTATGCAATGTTGTCCGTAAAGATATACTAGTTTGAATAGATTATGTATGAATAGTAATGATTTTATTGACCGTGAACTAATTCTCTAACATTGGATAAAATAATTTTTTTTGTTCTTAAACATGGGATACGGTTTTCACATAATGTTATTCATGCCCATTACTCAAATCTACTACATTAATAGAAAGTATATAACTATATCCAACCAATTATTTTCCATTTAAATAAACTTCATAAAATTTTATTTGATATTAAATCCTATAAAATGATTATCTTAACAACTCTACATTATAAATATCAATAAAATTCCATGATAAATTTTTGATACAACTATATACCATTCCATTTAGTAGATATCTTAGTAAACATTCCTAAATTACTCTTTTGATAAACATAATCATAGGTAAACCCATTACTTTGATGATACCTGATCTTCTAAACACTCATAAGTACATAAATATCAGGGTATTATTTTAATACATCACATAATGAGGTATATCAGACGTTAGATAGTAATGGAAATATTTTTCAATGTAAACCATTATCCCAACCATTTCTCCCCAAAATACATAATACACTTAATGTTATACCAAATGCTTTGATCCATCACAATCAAAATTTTATTTTTACTCTCAAAAAATCTATTTTATTATGTATAATATGGTGCAATATAGTCATTTCAATGTTATGATTATCTAATTATGCTTCAAACCTTTCACTTATATATTGAGATATTTTATCTAAAAAATATTTCTAGAAAGAATAACCACATTTATTTTGAACACATATCATGTAACTCTTAATCCTTTTGAATGCCTAAATTTTTGGCCTAGTGAATTTGATGCATGGAATATAGGTAAATTCAAAAAAAATAAGATAAATTATTTATTAAAAACAATTTATTCCTTAATCATTGTTAAAAAAATTAATATAAATGTTACAAGGGATGATTTGTTCAAATATAAACTCAT
Source organism: Viscum album (assembly GCA_963277665.1). Taxonomy (NCBI): domain Eukaryota; kingdom Viridiplantae; phylum Streptophyta; class Magnoliopsida; order Santalales; family Viscaceae; genus Viscum; species Viscum album. The sequence goes on from OY728162.1 coordinate 819,454,214, forward strand.
TTATGTGAACAATTCAATAACTTTCCCTTTTGAAATATATTATATTCCAAAATTAGCTATATTTTCAAGAATAGTACATTATAAAAAATATAACCTCAATCCAAATTATTAATGTTATTTTGAAAAATATTTCTATGTTATGTAGTCCAAAAATATTTATCCTCATTTATACTCATGTAATTAGAATTCTCATCTTCTCTATAACACCAAAGGATTTTGTATCTTTATAATATTTTTAACTTCATGTAACACTATATATTTATCTATTATTATATTAATGAAACAATTTTGGAATACATTATACGCAAAAATAATTAAATTTTTCACTATACTGAACACTGACTTGGCATGCGTTACGAGAAACACTGAGTTTTTACAAAATGACACATTATTATTATAAATATTTAAATAGGATATTTATATCCTAGACATTAAACATAGTAATATGAATATTGATAACTACTTTTCAAATATTATTTATAAATGTTTTATATCAATAAAACACATTGATAATGAAAAACAAAATTTTGGTAAAATATGCATATAATTAAAAAACATTACATTCAAAATTGAACTACATTTCATGTCCTTCTAAGAAAAATAATAAAATTATTTTTACAGAATTTTATAAATATAATTTTATAAAATAACATTAATTTTTTAATTAATAATTTCGAAATTATCTTATGGTCATTTTTTTATTTTTCACAGATGTTTCACTTTTTGCTGAATAGTGAAAAATACAACCTTATAGTTAAAAAATTCAATTTTATTTAAATAATTAATATACATAAAATTTATTTTTCAACTCTAAATAGATAAATTATATATATTACTCTAATATAGGTCACTGTAATCATTTTTATATTGAAATTTGATATAAAAACTTATCGAACGTTCTTTTTAGTGCCCTCTAGCTACATTTGTGGGATTAACTTTAAACCTAATATTATAACTTCTATGAATTGAATTTTTAATAACAGACATACATAGTTGTAATAAATAATTTATTTATAATCTAATATGATCAACATATTTTTTGGTGAATAATAACTTAAGTATTTTGTTTACCACGGTTAATGGTAAATCGAGTAATTAAAGGTAAAAATAATATTATAAAATTATAAAATTACCATAACACTTATCCTAATTTCATTTTATGAGTGGTTTTAGACCCAAATAAGCCTTTTCCAGAAATTATAACATTTTTAAGCAAATTGGGTGATAAAATAAAATTTTTTATATTTTATTTAAAGATATGTAAAACATGGAAAACTATTTTTTAATAACCATACAATTTTTAATATAGGTCAATAAAAAAGGTAAATTTGATTATAAATATAAATTTGAAATCTTAAATTATTATCTACATCATAGTACTTTTTGTAATTTTTAGAACATAAATAATTACCTTAAATCCCAAAAAAATGATGATGCATTATTTGTTTAATTAATAGAAATGTCAAGTAAATAATATTAAAAATATGAAAATAAGTATAATTGGAATTAATTAAGGTTAATTATGAATTTTATAGGTGAATATATCACGTGGTTAGTATCATAAATGGGTTTATTCTAAATTATTTTGGTTTTTTGATTTTTTATAAAGGCAAACTTGTGTATAGAGTAAAAATTGAAACTAATGATATTTTATAAAAAATATTATTACTAAATTTACTAAAAATCATAAAAATATTTTAAAAATACAAATATATTTTTATAATGTAAAAACATTCATAAATTTTTCATTTATTAAAAATTTAACCCATATAGGTTATAATTTATAACCTATTATTATTTAATATGTTGTTACCATAATTAAAATTATAATAGATTAATTTAGGGTAAATCAAATTGATAAGGTTTAAAATAAAATAAAAACAAGTAAAAAAAATTATTATTTGAAGGTTATTCGACAATTATAACATTATTGTTTATTTTTAGTTGTTTAGTAAACACTTGGCTATGAAAATAAATTATATATTATTTAAATCAATGATTATTATGAAGTATCACCCTCATTTATTGAATATATTTTATATATCCACATTAGGATAAAATAAGGATATGAATTAATTTAAATGTCTATTATCATATTAATTAAAGTAATTTCCATATATATATTTATTTTAAATTTTTATAAGTTATATAATTACCTTAAAATCTTCTTCAATGCTGAAACAATATTTAATTAAATTAACAAAAAAATAGAATGATTGATTTTAATAATATTATATGTGATATATTATGTATTATTCAATGTGTAAAAACAATTTCTTAGATCTATAATACATATTAAAGATTTTTTAAAGAATTATATTCCTATTTCCCCTTGGCCTTGATGTATTTGATGTCAAATTAAATGAATAGTTTAAAATTTGACAATAATGATATCTTAGTAAATTAATTTATTATTAAATTATATAAGAATTGAAATATTTTAAATAATAACAATGTTATAGTATATTTTCTAACATTTATTATAATTTCCATTTATTTTTCATTTTTAAGTATTTAGATCTAGGATAATCTAATTATATTTTAGCATTTTGAGGATTTCCAAAAGTTCCTCTCACATAAATTTTAAAAGGGAACATCCTCCCTCACTTATTAGCCTCACATTGAGACTTAAAACTCATATATCACCTTCCTATTTCCCTTATAAACATTCCATAATAGAATAATAAAGGTTATAGTATTTTAAAATTATCATCTCTAGAGTCACTAAGATAATATCTAGATGGAGATCATCGAAGAAGAGGTAGTATCCTTACAGATCCTTTCTATTTTTTTATTCATCTACTTCCTCTTCATGCATTGATTACATTATAAATTAATAAATCCAGTATAAAATATATTATGAGATCTTATTACGACTATGTGACAACCATATTCAATCTTTTATTCATCCTAAGAAAAATGAATCTTCCACACATGCATCTGTGTGGCTTACCATCTCCATGTTGTGGTGTAATCTGTTTTTTCATCACAACATTATTTGGATGGGTATAATGATGGATATAATGGATATAAATAATATATATTATATTATATTGATTTTATGTAATTAATACTATATATAATTCCACACCCTTTTACCATTAGATGAATGATATTGTCGTTCCAGCATATGTACGGTCTCTCATCTCCACGACGTGATGAGATTAATCTTCCATGTTAACCATTTAGAGAATGATAATATATATATATAATGAATAAATATGAAATATATTATATAATAATTCTAATTTAATAATTATTTTTACATGTAGTTCATTTTCCTTCTTCTATTTAGAACGATAATAAAACAGAAACAGAGATTATACATACGTATAGAAAACCATCTCCATGAACAATGTATTCAATTTCATATATCTATATATTATATATATATATATATATTCAAAATATATATGCTATATAAATAATTTTTTACATTACGGAAGTAATTATATTAGGATCAATGTAATAATATCATCAATAAAAAGTCAAAACACATATGATAAACAAAGCAGTTATTACAGAAAATGTTTCTTTAACATGGAATTGTTAATAAAAGGGAAATATAAATAACTAAATGAATAATATATGATATTATAAATTATATTATTATTCATTTATATGTTAATCATATGTTTCAATCCACTATACTGGTGTTTCGTACATGTACAAATGGAATCTGACATTATGTAAGGGATTTTTGTCTCACCTTTACTTCTGTGAGAAACATGCGTCATTCACTACTTGTTTCATTAATGTGGTCTATATACTAACCAATAATCTATTTTATGAGTATTAAACATAAGACAATGGGGTATTCATATCCATATAATTTTATTTATTTCATGGGGTATCTGATTTTACTGGTTATAATGTTGTAATGAATTATTGTCTCACCTTTAATTCTGTGATACACATGCCTCATACACAACATGATTCTTCTACGTGGTGTATAAACCTCGCATGAATTTATTTTATGAGTATTAACCACAATATCATGGTATTTCCATATCCATATAATTTTTTTTATTTCATTGTGAATATGATTCTACTTATTATAAGGATTTAAGGGATTCTTGTCTCATCATTACTTCTATGAGACACATGCCTCATACACTACTTATTTTTTCAATGTGGTGTATATACTATCCAAGAATTTATTTTATGAGTCTTAAAAATAATATTATGGTATTTTAATATCCATATATTTTTTTTTATTTCATGGGGCACATGATTATACTAATTATATTGTTGCAATGGATTTTTATCTAACTTTTATTTTTCATGAGATTCAAGACATGTTCCCCAACTTTTTCTTATATGTCGGGTATATACTGTCCATTAATGCATTTTATAAGTATAATCCTGAATTTTATGGTATTTACATATCTATATAATTTTTTTATCGTATGGGAAATATAATTCGACCAATTAGAAAAAGGTAAGAGAATTTCATCTCACTTTGTATTCCTATGGGATACGGGCCTTATTCAGCACTCCCTTATTTTATATTGTGAACATACATCCCATGAATTTATTCTCTGATTTTTATACATTAATTTATTCGTATTTACATAAAAATTTTATTATCTATATTTTAATGGGGTTTACGGTTCATAATTTTCCAAATGAGTAAGGTAGTTTAGTCTCAATTTTCTTTCTTTGAGACCCATATTTTGTTATACACCTATATTATTTTTTAAGGTGTATATACTACAAGTTTCCATGTTATATTATGAATATAACTCAATTACAAATATTTAAAAAAAATTAATGTTATTATTTCTTTGGTATTAGTATTCAAATGTTATGAAGTGGTACATGATACTTTTAAATGTTTAATGATTATTTTCCGCAAATGTTTTTTAAAATATCCCCTAAGATAATTTTCAAGGAAAAAGATTTTAATTCAATGTTTTAATTTTTAAATTATTTCCCAAGGCTCCCATTCTATGTTTTAAGAGGTAATGTTTTCAAGGATATTTTTTTTCCAAACGTTTTCAATAATTCTTTAGAAGTTTCCATGTTTATTTTTAAAGAAAAGGGTTTTCAAAAGGTTTTATGTATCAAAGAGAATTTTTCAAAGTAGAAAGGATATTTTACTAACAAAATGATTTAAATAATTTTTTTTAAAATTTGTTTATAGGTTTACAAATTGATTTCATATAAACAGTTTTTGAAAATATCTTCTGTTTTAAATATTGATTTTTAAGGAAAATTCATGTCCCAAGTGATCTTTCAGAATCCTTCCCCGTACAAGATGTCCTACTTTGTTATAGATCAAGAATAAAATTCATATTATTTATTTTAATGGGTTATGTTTTAATGGAATTATGGTTATTAAACCCTCTTATTTTCATGGGTAATTCTTTTGAAAAATCCCAGATCTGTGTGAATCACTAAGAGGGGGAGGGGGTGAATCGGTGATCCCTTTTAAATATTTTTACAAATGTATTTCTTTAATTAAACATCTATGGATGGTTAAATCCTTGATCCACTATTATTATGTCTCTCAGCTTTACCTCTAATGATGCTATAAATGTAAAGCCACTAAACCCAAGGATTTACAAGTTTAATTTAAAAGACCTAATCCTTGTTGTTTTGGTTATTCCACCCCCCCCAAAAGGATTCTCCACTATACTATTATTATCAATTACAATGGTTGATACAAAGTCCCATTGTATCTCTCCTAAGTCACATAATAGGTTCTTTATACCTCTTCCCACAATGTTACTAGAGTCCCACCGGACTGATTCAAAGTCCTACTAAAGAATTCTCACTCGTGTATTTCACAAGAGATGCTTACTGTTTAAATGTGTATGGATCTTCTGATATTCCCTCATGATAATTCTGAATCACACTTGCTCGTGAATCTCTTCTAGAGTCTTCAACAGCCTTTGTTAAGGTCTGTTGGTATTGATCAATAACTCTGATCACTTTTCTGATCATTCCTTAATGGCACAATTCATAGGAAATTCTTTCTTCTTCTGTTGAAGTCCTGGACTCACGAAGAATTGTGAATGTGATTCAAACTTATTCTTCAAGAATATAATATGCAAGAGTGATCTTTCATAATATTAGTACTATCTTGAAATCTCAATTAGTATAAACTCAGATAAAATATATAATTTAACACTATCTAGATTCAGTCTCAAAACTAATTCAAATCATGCATGGATTACATGGAATCTGAACTTCTTATTGTTGGATATATCAATTAATTATGATTTTTGGATGAGTATCATGGCATTTCTTATTCTTGTTTACACATGTGAACTCAAAATATTGACTCTTCTTTTAAGTGTCCTCACGGGTGCATGTGCATGCAATCATGCATATAAAAACTCCTTCTTCTCTCTTGCTTGTGTGAAAACCCTACATGGTATAACCTTTTCATGACACCCACTTTCTCTTTATTTTTCTCGCTTAAAATCACACACAATTACTTTTATATGGTTCTCTTCATGCACACACTTATTAACTATTTTGGTTTCATCATAAGTGTGTGTTTATTCAAACCAAAATGGTTTCATTAATATTTTTTTTATTATTACATCTTTCTTCCTCCTATTTATTCACATTGGTAAACACAGTCTTTTTTTTCTTTTTATGCAAGTCGTTTCAACTCATGCACATGTATGCATGTGCATCATGCATACCCTTCTTCTTCTTCTTTTACCTCATAACCCGAATGGGTGTAACAAGGGTGTGCATTGGTTTTTCTTATTCTCAAAGTGTAGTGTATGTGTACACTGTCAATTTCTGAACTTCCCTTATCTTTGTAAAAACAAAGTGGTCTATGGCTCAGGTACCTTCACAGGGCATCACAAGGGTTCATGCACTGATTGTGTACTTGTGGGAATGACTACACAAAATATGATGAGGGTTTATTAAAAACGGTAACATGTTCATGGGGATCCTTCACATAGAGGATGCACATTCTTTTGTGAAGAAAGTGGTTTGCAGTTCTTCTCTTCACGAACCACGAGAGTTGTACGAATCTCATTCATGTAAGGGGTTCACGAGAATTCTTCTTCACGAGACCATTTGTGAGTGTGTAGAACTTGTCGAAGGGAAGATGGATTCTATTATCCTTCACATAGACAAGAGTGTGGTACCTCCTCCTTTTGGGAACTAGTGAGGTCCACTTTATCTCTGTTTCTTCAGAGAAATCAGAGATCCTTCTTATGAGATGGAATCACACCGTTTTTACTGGGTTCTTCTACTTTTACAGGATAGAATGAGTGTCAAAATAAGTGGAGTTCAAATCCATGAAAGTTTGATATCTTTAGATTTTATTATTTTCAAACGTGTATCAAGATATGGACACAACTCTTGGTTTCATTCCCTTCAACGTAAACTCCTTTTTTCTCAGTGAAATCCCCATATGCTTGAGTTTTCAAATGCATTCTAATCATCTCTCAAATTTTTTGAGCATCCTAACATTTCCGCACTACATTATCTGCTTCCTCCTCATTCAAGTTATCCTATTTAGATATATGCATGAAAATGTAGTTTCATTCCTGATATCATGTTGCTCAGATGATCATCATGCACATGATTTCACCCTTCAACAATTGCTGGGATCTTGATCATGGAGGATCAGTTGTTCTCCAATTGTACAGTGGCTTTGGGTTGCTTGGATATTGAAGACGACACTATTGAGGGATCATAGAATGATCCTAGTTCAAATAGATGTGACACAGATGGATTGATGGCTGAGATTGCATCACGGGATGAAGAGTGCAACGTGTGGCCAAGATCTCACGTGAGATCTGATGGATGCCCGAGATTGAATCAACATTTTTAAAACCCATACCACATCAAATTGTGTCATTTTTTTGAAACTTCTTTAAAAAAAATCCATGACAACCTCGGCTCAGAATCCTCTTCCCCCCTCTCCCAGTGCTGCCCCACACGGGTGTTATGTGGGCACATTTTTGTTCCCACATTTCCTCATTCAGGCATGCTTCAAGGGCCCAATATGTTCCTTTCTGCATGTTTTGATCACCGTTCATGATTATGAGGGCTTATACATGACCCCATGCCCTACGCCTCTTGTGGGGATGGCATTCAAGAATCCTTTAGATGCAGATGACCCTCATCTCTAGCATGTTCCTGAGGATGAGGTTCTCTGATGGGCTTCTTGGTTGGCCTATATTTTTTAATGTAAGGCCTACTTGGTTAAAGACCATGTGTACAATATTGTATGGGAACCTTCTTCCTACAAAGCCCATTCATGGTCAATGAACTAAGAAGATTCCATACTAAGCTCGTGCATGCTTTCTTTCTCGTTCTTCATCTTCAAACATAATCCATTCAATTATATTAAATCATGAATCCCAAATATTTTCAATATATTTCTTTAATCCAGTCATGAATTATGAATGAGTCATTTTTTCATTCATTATTCATTTAAGCATAATAAATTGCCTTCTTGTTTTAAGGGATGTGTTCTCCATTAACACATATCTTTGACTTTGAAGATCAACTCAAACTATTTACTAATTTAATTCAAAACATTCATATAATTAGAATCCATTGGATGGAACTTATGAATTCATCATGCAATTAAGAATTTCATGGGGTTCATCAAGATAGGAAAACATGTATCACTTTGATACAATTCCTTGAAACATATGAATAGCTCAACCATCATCTGAATTTTTATCTACTTGTTGAATTGATCAAGTGTTTCATTCATTGTTTTGAATGAAAAAAATTCTCTAAGTCTTCACCAAATTCTCCATCATTACCATTCATTCACATATTGAATTCTCATTGTCAAAAATTAAACCCTTCTGCACTTCAATCTCACCCTTTGTATTTTTTTGTCAATATCACTTAAGCACACTTTGTATGGGTCAATATGTGTTTTAATCTATTTTCCCATTATTGTAAACCAAATGAAAAGGTTTTATAGGGACTTGTAAAAAACAAAATCTCCACCCTTTAAATAATATCATTTTGAATACTTCTGAGAGAGTTATGATGTCACATGTTTACATAGCAAGGAGCCTTTAGTTAATAAACTCATAGTCTACTTGGGAGAACATGGTGTAAAAAACAAGAGAGATATGAACAAGATTTTCAATGTTATCCATAAACACCCATTACATGTGATATCATTCTTATAATTGTTTAATTCTTGACCAAGGGAATAGAGATCATCAAATCTATCAATGAAATTATAAATCCTGCACATACATCACTAAATATATCATAATGTTCAAGTGAAATGATAGTGCTCCCCCTTTCCTCCCATCTTGTCATCAATAAATCACTCCCCATTAATTGACATGACAAATACAATTATGAATATGGGATGAATGTTTGATTGTAATAACTCAACATAAATTTTTTAAGATGATCTGAATTTCAAGGATTGTCTTGACAAAATCCTTGATATCATATCCGTCATTTTTTTCTCCATCTTAAGGGGTGCACTCCCTTTGATTTTATATGGTGGAAAATAATCATGAGATGATATTCAAGATATTAATATTGATAATATTCCATGGTGTAACACTTCATGTAATTTTCAAATCATGAATAATGAGTCCAACTTATAGTTCTTTACTTTGTTCATTAAATTGTCATTTACAGAATGACCTTCATTTTCAATTACCTAAAATTTAATCACACATCTAAAAAAATGTATATGAGAATAAGATGGAAAATTCTTGATTCACCAATGTGGACAACAAGGTTGGGATGGTTTCTCCAACCAAAATGCCCCATTATCGATACTCTTCACAATTTCACGAGTGATCTTCAATGGTGGTTTTTCTTGTGTGGATCTCAATACTTCTTCTACCTCTTTGTGTGTGATCTCCTTTATTCAAGTACATTTAGAGCAATATAATATTCTAGTGAAATTTTCATTCTTTTGAGAAATATTTCATGAGCTGGAATACGTTCCATACACTTTTTAATAGTGTGACTAGAATTATTGAATCTCTCTCAAAGGAAATTTTAGACACTTCTGTTGTCATGTGATGACAACCTATAATAAAATTTGAATTTTCTTTTTGCAGGAATGATATGCTTCCCATTTTCCTTTTATTTTCCTAGTAATTCATCTTCATCTCTTTGTAGTTCTCTTAAAATTTTCAATTGATTAGGCTAGATAACTAAAAACTCATTCATAAAATATTCTGGTTGGGAGCTTCCTTATGGATTCTTCAATGTTCTAAAGTTACCTATCTTAGGAAATGTATCTTTAATCAATTCTGACTCCTCATGAATTTATTGTCTTTTTTAATTCATCATGCTTCCATTAATTTATATGGCTTGTTTATAGTGATCCATGGTATGAACATTATTTACACTGTAAAATTATATTTTATTGGTTCAGATGAAATTATTGGAATCCAACTTTAACTAATTATTTAGAATAATTTAATTTACCATTTTCATGACTTCATTGTTTTTCATATTCCCAATGGAATAATTTTTAACACTTTTTTTTTCTCCTTCCTTTTTGTGGTCTATACTTTTTATCATCATATGCATGAGGCATGGTAGTACCAAACCAAAACTCATAATAACTGTGACTACATATATTTCAATTATCAAATAAGTCTTTAATATTTTCAATTGTTTTCTTTACAGAAAAATACTTCTTCATCTGTGTTTTCTAACTTTTTATTATAGGATGCTTCATTTCTTCACATTTACATTCCCTGAATGCAGGCCTTCCATAATTTTCATATGATGACAACATTTTTCAGAAATCATTGGCCTGATTCCCAACCATTAAATAACACCAATAGTAGCCAATAAATCTTCTTTGTTTTCTTATAGTATTTTTCTGGAGAGATTTAGTGAGTTATTGTTTCTAGAATTTTCTATTTTAATTTGATGCATCCATTTGGGTGTTGTTCTTCTAAGTCATCCCAATATCCATCCTTGAAATTTTAATGGACATATTAAGATTTTAAACAGTCCACATATTCCCAGCTTTTATCATTGATCATGTCCTTACATATGAAACTGTATTAGTATAAATAGAAATAATTAGGTTATGTGATACCTTCTTCTTGGAGGATCTTCCTAATGGATTAGAGGATGATTTGATATTATTTTTGGAATCATATTACTCATTGTAATACTGAGTGGCAGAATCTATTCATTGTGTTTTTTGGGAAGTTCCAGCTTGGAGTGGATGTTGATTCTTCAATTCCACCTCCAACTCTAAACACTTCTTTTTGAGGGAGTTCTTCTCATCATCAACTGATATCATAATTTTTTTTCAATTATCCTTCAACCTTTTCATTTTTTCTTAAGGAAAATTTCTTGATTGTTTCAAAGATATGTCAATATACTTTAGTTTTATGGATTTGTCTTCTAGTTGAGAAGATTTGAAAACCATTGAGAATTTTTGAAACTTCTCAAATGCATGGAATGATTCTAAAAATAAAATATAAACTAATTATTTCTCACAAATACACCCTTTCAGTTCGTTAGTAACTTGAGAATATCATCCATTTCATAGATAAATTTAATCCTCTTTTTCCTTTACATGTTTTTTGAGAGTGTTGGATATTAAAACCCTTTTAAACAATGATTATTCTTTGGCATTACATTCTTCTTCCAGATATAATATTTCCTCTTGAAGAGTACTAATGCTTGCAGAAATATGTCTTGCTACTTCTCTAGTGACTTTCATCAGATGATATTTGAGTGTCATCTGAAGATCACTAATTGATATATCATCATCATTGATTGAACATGATTTATCAGAAGAATCATAATAATAAAAATAATGATCACATGTTGTACCATTTAGAATAACTTAAGTAGAAGGTGTCTCCCCATTAGTAGTATATTTCTTTATTATCTTTATTGCATATTTCTTATTTCTATTTTTTCGAGTCATGGAAAAAATCTCTATTTGAGGTTTCTCACTCATTTCATGAAATCACCACTTCATAATGACTCCATTGGATATTTTAGAGATATCCTCGCTCTGATACCAATTGAAATTCCCAAATAAGAGTGAATCACTGGGAGGGGGAGGGGTGAATTAGTGGTCCCTTTTATATATTTTTACTAATTTATTCATTCTAATTAAACCTATTTGTGCGGTCAAAGATTCTATCCACTCGTCTTGTGTCTCTCAGCCTTACCTCGAATGATGTTGTAAATATAATGCCACTAAACATGAGGATTTACAAGGTTAGGTTCAATGACCTACTCATTGATGTGTTGGTTCTTATCCCCACAACATATTTCACACTATAATATTATTATCAATTACAATGGTCGATAAAGAGTCCCATTGTATCTATCTTGAGTCCCACATGAGGCTCTTTATACTACTCCCCACAGTGTTACCAGATTCCCACTAGATTGCTTCAAAGTCCCATCAAAGACTTCTTCATCCTAGATTTCACAAGAGATGCATCTCTATTCACTATGGATGGATATTCTAATATTCCCTCACGAGCTTTATGAATCACACTTTCTCATGAATCTCTTCAATAATCTTCAACAACCTTTGGCAAGGTCTGTTGGTCTTGCTCAACAACTCTGATCACTTTTTTGATTAGTCCTCAGTGAAACAATGCTTAGGAAATTCTTTTTTCTTCTTTTGAAGACTTGGCCTAACTAATATGTGTGAAAGTGATGCACACATATTCATTAAGAATATAATATGAAAGAGTGATCTTGAAAAATATATGTACTATCTTGACATCTCAATTACAATATAGTCAGATAGAAGTTATTCCATAACTCTTTCTGGATTTAGTCTCAATACTTATTCATATCATGCATAGATTTTTTGACATCCAAACTTCTTGTTTTTGGATATATATATTAATTATTCTTCATTAATGAGTTTTATGGAATTTATTCTTCTTGTTCACACACATGTTCTCACAATATTGATTCTTCTTTTAAGTGTCTTCACATGTGCATGTGAATGCATGCATGCATGCATAATCTCTTTATTCTCTCTTACTTCTGTGAAAATCCCACAGGGTATAACCTTTTGACCACATGCACTTTCTATTTCTTTTCCTCACTTAATATCTCACACAATTTTTTATTGGTTCTTTTCAGACACACACACACTAATTATCTATTTTAGGTTCTACATAAGTGTGTGTTTATTCAAACTCAAATGGGTTCATTCGTTAGTGTGTATTCTTCCTTCTTTCTTCCTCGTCTTTCTTCACATGTGCTCACACCCTGTCTTATTTTGTTTTTTTTCTTTGAAGTGGTTTCAACTCATGAATATTTATGCTTGTGTGTCATACATTCCCTTCTTTTTCATTTGGTACTCACAACCAAAATGGGTGTAACAAGGGTGTGCATATTTTTTTCTACTTCTCTGAGGGTAGTGTATATATACACTGTCCCTTTATGAACTATCCTTCTCTTCGTGAAACCAAGGAGGTTCACAACTCAGGTACCTTTGTAGGGTATCACAAGGTTTAATTCCCTAGTTCTGTACCCGTGGGAATTAATCCCCAAATCACAACAAGGTTTTATTAATACCGGCCATGTGTTCATGGGGTTCCATTGCACAGAGGGTTCAACTTCTTTCACAAACTAAGGGGTTCATGTTTCTTTTCTTGGTGAACGATGAGAGTTGCACAACTCTCCTTTGATCAAGGGGTGCACGAGACTTCTTCTTCATAAGACCCATAGAGAGTGTATAGAACTTGTCGAAGGGAAGAAAGATCCTCTTCTACTTTGCGTAGAAAATATGCGGGGTACCTCTTCCTTTAACGATCTAGATATGTTCACATTAGCTCCTTTTCATCGGAGAAACATGAGCTCTTTATTTTAGGATAGAAACACCTCATTTCAAATCAGTGCCTCTCCTTTTATAGGAGAGAATGCATGTTCCAATCCGCGGGGAAAAAATATTTGAATGTCTAAGATCTCTGACATTGAATATTTTCAAACGCGGATCGAGATATGGCCGAAAGTCTTGGTTTATTTATGTTCAATGTAAACACCTTATTTCTCAGTGCAATCCTCACATGCATGTGTTTTCAAATGCATTCAAAACATCTCCCAAATGAGTCGACCATCCTAATGTGTTCTTGAAACTTTTTTTACTTAGTCCGTGTTCGGGTTCATCTATTTAGATGCATGAATGAAAACGTACTTGCATTAATGATATAGTGTTTCTCAGAAAACAATCGTGCACAAGATTTCACACTTCAATAATGGTCAGGAACTTGATCATTGAGGATTGGTTGTTCTCTAGTTGTACAACATCATCGGGTAGCTCAAAGGTTAAAGATGACGCTTCTGAGGGACCATCAAATGGTCCTGGTAAAAAAAGATGTGGCACAGAAGGATGGATGTCTCAGATTGCATCGCAAGATGCAGGATGACACGTGTGTCCAAGATCTCTTGCAAGACATGATGGATTGCAGAGATTGCATCCATGTTTTTAAATCCCGTCCCACATCGAAACGTGACACAGTTTGCATCTTATTTAAATAACAATCTTTGACAACCTCAGAAAATAATTCTCATTCCCCTCTCCTGATGCCGCCCCGCTCCAGTTTTCTACAGGCCCACTTTGGTGCCCACATTTTCTCCTTCTATCACACTTTAAGCACCCACTATAAATATTTCCGCACAGGTTGATCACCGTGCGTGCTCCTGCGGGCATATACATGGCCCGTATGCCATGCTCCTCTTGTGGGGTTGGCCTTGTGGCTTTCCTTCGGCGCGGTTGACCCTCGAGTCATGAATGTTCCTGAGGTTGAGGTCCTCAGCTGGCCTTCTCATTTGGCCTATATTTTAAAATGTAAGTCCTACTAGTTTAAAGAACATGTGTACAAGAGTGAAAGTCCTCCTTCTTCCTAAAAATACCATGCCTGGGAAATAAACATTGTATATTCCATACTAATTCCATGAATAAGTCTTTTCTCATTCTTCTTCTTTAAATATCATCAATTCCTTTATTTTAGATCATGAATCCCAAATATCTTCAATACATTCCATTAAACCAGTCATGGATGATTCATGGATCATTTCTTCATTCCTCATGCATTAAAGCATAAAGCATGGCATTCTTATTGTGAATGATGTGTTATCCATTAACACATATCATGGAATTTGAAGATCATATCAAACAATCATCTTATATAATTCACAACCTTCATCAAATTAGAATTCATTGGATGGATATTCTAAATTCATCATGCAATTATGTATTGCATGGGGTTCTTCACGATGGTGTAAACATGTATCACTTTTTTACAAGTCTTCGGAAATTATGACTAGCTCAACAACCATCTGAATTTTTATCCTATTGGAGAATTGATCAACTATAACATTAAATGTTTTTTATCATAAAAAATTCTCCAAGGATTCACCAACTTCTTCATCAATTCCATTAATTCACATATTTACTTTTCATTGACAAAAAATGAAACTCTTATTCACTTTAATTTTTAGGAAATGATAATGAATCATGTATCTATTCTAAATGTTTTGATATCATTACATGTTTATGACAACCATTCAATTTAATTAGTTATGAACACTTGGAAAATGTAATTCTAATTTCATTATGAGATGGATGGGACCTAAATCTCCCTCCAATTCATTAGTAAATGATTTATATCTAACGAGAGATAAATAAAGGAACTTATCCGCTAAGATGGTCTTGGGTGTAAACCTTGACTTATATGATAGTTATGGGAGTGAACCATGAGTACCAAAATGGTTATGGTTGTGAACCATGACTAACAATATGATATGGGGAATTAGACACATACTACTACAATTTCCGTTTCAGTGATGCCATGAGAACTATGGGTATCATTTTTATATGTTTACGTGTCTGCTTTAAATTTCATGTTATATTCTTATATATTAGTTTAATGGATTATGATATTTATTTCCTTATGATTAATTTCTTATGAACATAAAATATTTTTTCTAGTAATCATTTATATGATATTTTATTCACAATGTATGATCTTTTATTCCCATAATCATATTATCAAACATTTATCTTCATTTTTTAAATAGTTGGGGCCGGATCCTCATTTATTATTAAAGTGAAGGGAATTCCTATTTTAACTGGGTAGAGGGAGACCCATTACATAGCCCGAAGGCCCAGTGGGCATTTAGCCCATTACATGGCCCGTAGGCCCAATTTTTAGGCCCAAGGCCCATTCTATGAATAGTACTACTACAGTACCCCACTACTACAATACTGCACAATACCCGCCACTACAGTACCCTGCCACTTCTACAGTGACCTACCACCGCTACAGTACCCTGCTGAAACTATAATCACCCTATATTTTGTTTTTTTATCAGATTATAAAGAATGGTTTTAGTTATATCTACAAAAGGGAAATGTATTTATGGGATATTTTGAAGATATTTCACCAAATTAGAAAATTTTGATTCGAGTTTCCAAAGGCACTATAATAATACGCTATTTGGTTTTGTGTTTATACAATTGATAAATTATTCAATAAATTTGATGTAATGTCCATGTAAATAAATCATTAACTTCAATAGTCGGTATCATAGAAAAGGATTAGTTAACCTTTGAAAACTAGGATGAGAATACCATATTGAAACCTTTAGGGATATTTCAAAGGATATTTCTTGGGATTTTTCTATGGATATGTATAAGTATGATTTAATGTTTAGGTAAATGTCCCAGAATAATGGTAAAGGATAGAGTGAGTGGTTTCCTAGCATTACAGCCCTATCTAGATATTTTAAGATGATATGGACCTAGCATATTTGTACCTAGGGGTAACAACTCTAAAAAGGTGCATTGGGATTTACATAGAGTGGTCTAGTATACAACAACATGTCTTACTGCACACCTAGTTTGACACTCTTAAGGGATATTCTTTGGTAATTCATAAAATCTTTACAAACCATCATAAATGATTTAAATATAAGTTGGATATGAATGAACATGTATAAAACTATGTTTCCATAGATTAAAGAAGTATGTGTTCCGATTTAGACATCATATATAAAATTTTTCATTATTATATGTTTTACATTATGATAAGTGTTTCTCACCCTATGATTTTTGGTTTCATCCAAAAGATATAACTATAAATAACATAGTGAAAATTGAATGTTTTAGATGTTGATAGAATGGGAATTATGAAAAAAAATTCTTAAGTGGAAATCTCCGAAAGAGAATCAAGATGGTGGTATGACTATTGGTTATAGTTATGATGATAAAAAGATTGAAAATGAAAAGTCAATGGAATGATAAGTTATAACATTATTTTTATCATTAAACCCAAGAAGCATTATAGGATTCAGGTTAAGGAACCTCATTAAATGATTTATATTTCTGGAAAGAATATAATGATGGATCACGATTAATGGTTTAAGTATAAATTTTGATGATTGTGGTGGTAAGGTGATATTTTTTGAAAAACATTATTAAAGGAAAATATGGTTTATGATATCATAGATAGAGTGTGTAGAAATATTAGATTGATAGTATGTGGAAATAGTTAAAGAGTACATTTTTTCCCTATGGTTTTATGTTTTTATGTTATTACTATGTTTCAATAGAATACTTGATTAAGGTATTAGCACGTTTGGAATGAAAAAACCATGATGTGACTTATGACATATTGAGATAAAAGTTATGCTGATTTAGTGAACCTCTTTATAATGTTTTGTATTTTATATTTTGGAAGGACTGTATGGTTATCTATCTATGGAAAGTATAATTTAATAATTGAATGATGTTTGTTAGATTAAAGTATTATCTCACAATAGTTTGACTTATGCATATTTGATAAAATTTTCTAACTTTTTTTTGTGATGACCAATAATTATATTTATGGATCTCATTATCTATTATATCTTTAGGAATAATATATTCACCTTCTTTTTTTTAGAATGAGGTGAAGTGGAAATTTTTAATGGCACGAAAATGGGGGATATTTTACTGAATCATGTAAGTAAGTCTTCTCATGAAAATTCATTAACTCTATGGAAGGGATCTGGAAATCAAAAATTTTATCCTTGTACCTTCTTTTCTAATGAATCGAATGGTCACTTAATTCATCATAGATTTATGGATTTGTGATTGTTAACTATCTCCTTAAGTTGTTCTCTATCACTCTGAATAAGAACATGATAGTTGGAATTATCATTTATGACCATGTTTTCACATCCCACCTATGTTTTCATATGTGGAAACATAGATACACCTTAATTTGGGTGATCAGTATGTTTCTAACAATCTTTTTTAAAGGAAGTTTTAATTTTAATTTTAATTTTTTTAGTTTCTATGAAATAAAAATTAAATTATTATATATGCAATAACCTGAACAAATTATGATGGAGAAATATATTTTAAGGGGGAAGAATATAACACCCTCAGATTTTTTGAATTATTTTCACAAATTAATTTGACCGTTATGATATTTTTTAATTCACATAACTGTGAATAGAGATTTTAATTACAATATAAAAGAAATAAGTCTTCATTATATTATATCCAACACCATGTTAAGAATCCTTTATATGAAACACCGACTTATCCTGTGTTACACGCAACGCTCATCTTCGGGGAAACAACACTTTACTATTATAATTATTTAAAATGAAAATTATAGGCTAGTCATTAAACTTAGTAATATGAATATTAAAAACTACATTTCAAATATAATTTTAAATGTTTTTTAAATAGAACTTATTAATAATGAAAAATACATTTTTTGGTAAAATCATTATATGTTTAAAAATAATATTTTTACAAATGAACTACTTTTCTTGGCCTTCTATGAAAAAAATAAAATTATTTTATAAAAATTCTATAAATTTATTTTTATAAATTAACATTCATTTTTTAATTGATAGTGTTAAAATTACCTTAGGGTGAATGTTTGAGATTTTTTTTGATAATTTTCATTTTTTTGATAAATAGGGAAAAATACTACATTGTTGTTAAATATTACATTTTTTAAATAATTATTATAATTTAAATTTATTTTTAATGAAAAAATATTTATAATATATAGATATATTCACTTTACATCTTTGGAATAATTTTTATATTTAAATTATATATAAAAACTTATTGAACTTTTAAAATTTCTTTTACTGCCATCTCGCTACGTTTATGAGATTAGTGTTAAACTTAATTTTTCCACCTACGAGAATTGAATTTATAAAAAAAATATACATGGTTTTAATGAATATTAAATTTATAGTATAATAGGATTATAATAATTTCTTTTGAAGAAAAAATTCATTATTTTTTTACAATAGTTAATGGTAAATCAATTAATTTAAGGTATAATATTATTATAATTGCAAACAATTACCTTAAAACATGTCCTAATTTCATTTTACATGTGGGGTTTGACTATAATCTACCATCGGCCTCAATTAAAATATTTTTAATCAACATAGGTGATAATATGAAATTTTCTATATTTTATTAAAAGATAAGTTAAAAATATCAAACTCATATTTTTATTAAATATAAAATTTTTAATATAGGTTATTAAAAAATAAAAAATCGACTATATCTATTAATTATAAATATATAATGATTATATTAAGCATAATAATTAATTTTTAATTTATAAAAAATAAATAATTACCCCAAATGCCTACACGATGATGATGCATTTTTTGTTTAATTAAGGGAAATATCAAATAAAGTATATTAAAAATATCAAAATGAATATAATATGAATTAATTAAGGTGTATAAAGAATTTTATATTGTACTATGAGATTTTAAAAGTATCTTAAATGGATTTTTTGAAATTAAATTTATGTAAGGATTTTATATAAAGAAAATGTTGTGAATAGTGTCAAAATTCACACTAGTGATATTTTATAAAGGCATTATTTTTTAAAATTAATTTCAATTCAAAAAAATAATTAAAATGTACAAATAGATCATTATAATGCCAAAAAATTTATAAATTTTCCATTTATGGACAATTTACCCTGTATGTGTAATAATTCATAACCACATAATAATTAAAATATTGTTTCCACAATTAAAATAATAATAGATTAATTAAGGGTACCTCAAAATGATATGGTTTAAAATAAAACAAAAACTTCTACAAAAAATTATTTAATGAAAGTGATTCCACCATTATCACATTATGCTCAATTTTAAGTTTTTTAATTAACACTTGTGTATAAAAATAAATTATATATTATTTAAATCAAATATAGTTACAAAGTATCAATATCATGTTTTTAATAAATTTTTTTTCTTCACATGGGGAAACAATCAAGCTATCAACGAATATAAACGGCTATTCTGATATAAATGTAATTATTTTCCTTATATAAATTTATTTATAATTTTTTTATGATATATAATTACCTTATGATCATCTTTAATACTAAACCAATAATTATTTAATTCACAGAAAAAAATAATAATTGATTTTAATAATATTAATTTGTATATATATTGGACTAGTTTATAAAGTATTTCATAGATCTATAAAGTATATTATAGTTATTTGAATTTATTAAATTATAATTCCAAATTTTTTCGATGTATTTGAAGTAAAATAAAAAGAATAGTTTTAAATTTGAAATTAATGATATCTTATGGAATGAATTTATTATTAAATTATATAAAAACCCAGAAAAATGTTAACTAATCACAAGGGGAAAGAAAATGGTCTAAAAATTATTCTAAGTTTCATTTATGGTTTTTCATGTATTTAAATCTAGAATAATATTAATATATTTTAATATATTGGGAATTTTCAAAATTGCCCCTCACCTCAATTATAAAAGTGAACCTCCTCCCACACTTATTCACCTCAATTTCAGCTTCAAAAATAGTCTATCCCCAACCCATTTCCCTGATAAACTTCCCTATTAATATTATATAGGTTTTTTTATTCTCAAAACACAAAATCTAATTTCTAGAATAGGAGATCTATATGGAGGTCATCAAATGAGGGATAATTTACTTACTGGCACTTTCTAAATTTGTTTCTCCTTCTACACCATCATCATCTGTTAAATAAATTATAAATTAATAAATAAAATATAAATAATATTTTTATTTGTTATTATATTTATGTAACAACCATATTCTATATTTTATTCATCCTATGAAAATGGAAAGTACCATGTGTGAGTATTTACAACTTACCATCTCAACATTGTGGTGTAATCTGTTTTACATCACTGCATAATTTGGATGGATATAATGATGGATATAAATAACAAATATTACATGATATTATGTTTTTGTAGTTAATATAAAATCTAATTTCTCTTTCTTTTACAATTAAGAGAATGATATCATTGCTCGTGCTTATGTATAACCTACCATCTCCACGACGAGATGAGATTTATCTTCCATATTAACAATTTAAAGAATGATTAATATATATATATATATATAATGAATAAATATGATAAATATGATACAATAAATATAATGGAATAATATATATACATATATTTCATTTACCTTCTTCCATTCAGTACGATCAGAAAATGGAAACAACGTTCATGTGTTTGTATGACTTACTATCTTCATACATGGTGTATTCCATTTCATATATCTATATTATATAAATATATATATAAATATATTTGATATATAAATCATGTTTATATTCTTGATGTATGTAAATCATGATCTATGTAATAATATCAAAAATAAAATAAATCAAAAAAACATATGATAAACAAAGCGGTTATTACCCGAAATGTTTCTTTAACATAGAATTGTTAATAAACATGTAACATGAATACATAAAGACATAAATGAATAATATATGATATAAAAATGATATTATTATTATATAATGTGTTAATAATATGTTTAAAACCACTATACATGAGTTTTGGACATGTACAGTGGGAATCAGACCTAACATAGGTGATTTTTGTCTCACCTTTACTTCTGTGAGACCCATGCCTCATAAACTACTTGTTTCTTTTTCATGTTGTATATACTAAAAATGAATTTATTTTATGGGTATTAATCATAAGATTATGATATTTTTATATCCATATAATTTTCATTCTTTCATGGGGGATATGATTTTACTTATTATAAAGTTGTAAGAGATATTTGTCTCGCATTTACTTCTGCAAGATACATGCCTCATACACTATTTATTTCATCTACGTGGTGTATATACTGCCCAATAATTTATTTTGTGAGTTTTAACCATAAGATTAATGTATTTACATATTCATATAATTTTCTTTCTTTCAAGGTGAATATGATTCTAAGGATTAAAAGTTCATAGATATTGTTGTCTCACCTTTAATTCTACGAGACACATCCAACATACACTACTTATTTCTTCTATGTGGTGTATATAATGTCCATGAATGTATTTTATGAGTATTAAAAATAATATTATGGTATTTTCATTTCCATATTATTATATTTCTTTCATGGGTCATACGATTCAACTAATTATAATGTTTTATGTGATTTCCTTCTCAAATTTTTTTTGCATGAGATTCAGGACATGTTCATCACTTATTTCTTATATGTGGTGTATATAATTTAAAATAATTTCTTTATTATTATTATCCTTAATTTTTTTGTATTTTAATATCCATATACTTCTATTTATCTCATGGGGCATACTATTTGACTACTTACAAAGGGGTAAGGTAATTTCACCTCACTTTTTATTCTCGTTGGATACATGCCTTATTCACAACTCATTTATTTTGTTTGTAATAAAGACTTCCCATGAAATGGTTAGATATATTTAAAGAATAACATTAATATTATTTATCCAAATAGTTAATATTTTAATGGAATTATATTTAATAAACCCTATTTTTTGACAGGTTATACTATTGATGAAATTATTATGAATCATTTATCTTTTCCACATGTTATGATATGATTACATGTTTATGACTCATTAAATTTCATTGGTTATGATATGATTGTTTATGATCTTCTCAAACATATATGGATGATTTTATTATGCGATGTTGTCTCTGAAGAACTATGCAGAGAGTACACGCTGTGAGACCGGGGTCACACATCGTGTGACACTCGTCTGATGCCTGAATGTTTAGTGGTAGAACGCTTGTACTAAATGATGTGTGATTCAGAAGGACACGCCAGGTATTCTGGAATTTCCCAGAAACGACGCTTCTGGCTTGCGTGACCCCCGATGTTCCCATTCATCATTCCAACAGTCTGTTCGACAGGAATAATTTTCATCAAGGTCGCCCCAATGTTCTTGAGGTTGATTTCGATGTTTTCAGGCCTCCTATCGAGTCCGAAAACATAACTCGTTTTACCCTCTCGAAGAACGTCGAAGAACACACCATTAGTTCCCAAGAACAGCGGAGGAATCAAGCCGTGGTAGTTTGGACTGGTTCTCCTACATTAGTTTGATAGCAATAGGTTTTAGAGAAAATCAACCCACATGGTAGGAAGAAATTCAATGTTGATAAAAACAATACATATCTCTACTTCATTTGATGCTCATAGACGATGTCGCAGGTAGGCGGTGTCGATTCATTGACGTCGAGAAAGAAGAAGATGAGGATGGCGCATCATCAGTGTTCCTCGGAGGAAGCTCCTTTCTTTTGGCTTGGTCGAAGATCGAAATAGAAGTTTTTCATTCTTCGGTGGTTCATCGTTGGAAGGATGAAGATCTACTCTCTTTAATTATCCCAACCCCTGTTTATGCTAACCCCCACAATAATAATATTTCACATCTTATTATAGTGTTGGAAAAATTATTTCAATAGAAATGAAAAGGGTTTTAATTAATTAATTGTAGGAGCTAAATTAATTAATAATTGGGAGTTTCCACATTAGTGATGGAATTCCAAGAGCCTTCACCCACTTAAAGTGAGTTACATGGGGGTTTATGCTTGTGTGGGTCCCACCTAATAATTTCCTCCCAAGGGAGGTTATGTATGGGTGGGCCCAACCTCCAACCTTATCTTGGAAGATTAAGCCACCATTCAAATAAAATATGTCACACATATTTTTATTTAATTTATTTAAAAACCCCAAATATTAACTACCAATATCGATAAAACACAACTACGGTAATGGTCCCCTTATGCGAATACCAGCGTTGCGAGTTAAACGGTGTCCTTAGATTTCAATTTTGGGCACTGGTTCAAAAGTTATAAAATCCCGCTCATAAGATTACTAAACGTACCTGAACAAGACATCATAAATTGATTCTGGGCACACCGAGCCTCGGAATCAAGCGCCGTCAGTTTTTGCGGACTCGTAAAATTCCCATGTATTTAAGAAAAAAATTCCATGAAAATTTCGTGCCTTTACATTCTCCCCACCTCAGGGATTTATGTCCCCATAATCAACAAATCACACTACAGGAACAAATGAGGGTATTGATCATGCATCTGAGCCTCCCATTCCCATTTTCTCTCCTAGACGTTCCCGTGCTGCCAGTGAACGCGCACCAGAGGAATCGAACATCCACATAGGACCCGCTCTTATCGATCCTGAATCACCACATGAACTTCCGTGAAAGTCTCCCCGTCATCGATGTCTATATCCACTTGGTTGGTGATGCGGGATGGGTCGTACACGTATCTCCATAGCTGAGATACGTGGAAGACGTCATGCACCCATTGCAACTGAGGTGGAAGAGCCATGTGGTAAGCCACCATGCCTACTCTGCTGAGGACCTAGAACGTTCTGATGAATCATGGAGATAACTTGTGGCCTCATCCAAATATTCGTAGAACTCATCGAGGTGAGACCCATAGAATGACGTGGTCACCATCCTTGAACTCTAGTGGTCTCCATCACCTATTTTCATATGACCTATGCATGCTCTTTGCAGTCTTCATCCGCTCTTGGGTGATCTTCACCTTCTCTGTCGTAGCCTGCACCATTTCTGGTCCTACAAGTGCTGACTCCCCTGGGTCAGTCTAGCACAGAGGCAATCTGCAAGGTTGTTTGTACAGTTCCTCGTAAGGTTCTATCCCGATGGTGGAGTGGTATCTATTGTTATACGCAAACTCTACCAAGGGTAAATGATCCTATGAGCCGCGACCAAAGTCGAGGATGCATGCATATAGCATGTCCTCGAGATTCTAAATGTTCCTCTCAGTCTTACCATCTTTCTTGAGGATGGAAGGCGGTGCTCACGTGAAGTTGTTCCTTGAAAGCCTTCTGCATCCCCTTCCATAGATAAGAAGTTAAATGAGCATCATGATCATAGATGATCGTCGATGGCACACCATGAAGTCGTACGATCTCCCGTACGTAGAGGCATCCCAGGATCTCTACTGAACCCAACTCTCAGATTGGTAGAAAGTGATCCGACATGGTGATTCGGTTTAAAATCACTCAGATAGTGTCGTGTCCTCTAGATGTACATGGATGTCCTGTCACAAAATCCATGTATATCTCATCCCACATCCACTCTGGGACCTCTAAGGGATGAACTAATCCTTCTAGAACGTAGTTCTCCGCCTTCACTTGCTGACATGTGAGGAATCGTGAGAGGAAATCTGCTACAACCTTTTTCATACCAGGACACCAATTCTATCATCGAAGGTCCTGGTACATCTTCGCCACTCCTGGATATACCTCTAAACGGGAAGTGTGAAACTCCCTCAACACTTCCACCTGATGTGAAACTGGAACCATAGTATTCCCTCTGAAGATAATGACATGCTCCCCACCTTCATAAAATTTTTCAGTTGCCAGCCCTATGGATATATGATCACGTTGTGTCTCATAGTCAGCATCCCCATGCTGTGCCTCCCTGAATCATTGAAGAAGTGGAGGAGTGACTATGAGAGACAATAGAAAGGATTCAATATCTCTATCCACAAAAGATATCTGCTACACGGTCAGAAGCTCTGTTTCCTCTCCTAGTAGTTGAATGCCTGATCTCCTACTGAGAGCATTGACTATAACGTTCCCCTTCCGAGGATTATAGACTAACTCAGAGTAATAGTCATGGAGGAACTCAAGCTATCACTGCTTTAATAGGTTCAGGTCCCTCTAAGAGAAGATATACTTGATACTCTGGTGGTCAGAGTAGACTGTAAAGTGTTCACCCATAAGATAGTGCCGCCACATCTTCATGGAGAAGACCACTGCTGCTAACTCCAGTTCATGGGTAGCGTAGTTCTGCTCGTGCTGTCTCAACTGACAAGAACCATAAGCTATCACTGCTCACTCCAACATCAGGACAAACCCAAGTCTGGTCCCTGATGCATCACAGTAAACTACGTACCCAACGACCTCTTTTGGAATCTTCAGAATGAGTCACTATTCAACCTCTTCCTCAGCTCCTAAAAGTTCTTCTAGAATCTCTCTGACCTCACGAAGGGTTTCCCCTTCTTCGTCAATGCAGAAAGGGGTGCTGAAACTCTGGAGAAGTCTCAAACAAATCCATGATAATACCCATCCAGTCCCAGAAAACATCGTACCTCTGTCACACTCCTGGGTGGCTCCCAATCAAGCACTGCCTCAATCTTCACAGGATCCACTACAACTACAACCTCCAAGATGACGTGTCCCAGGAAGTGAACCACTAGAATCCAAAAATGGCACTTCAAGGGCTTACCATAAAGCTGGTGCTCTCGGAGTGTGTCCAGTAATACCCGTAAATGGTATGCATGCTTCTCCTCAGTAGTCGAGTAGGTCAGTATGTCGTCGATGAAGACTACAACAAAGTGATCAAGGTAATCCTGGAAGATGTTGTTCCTGAGACTCATGAACACTGCTGGAGCATTGGTTACGCCGAAGGGAATAACCAAGAACTTGTAGTGGCCATACCATCACTTGAAGGTCGTCTTCTGCACATCCTCGTCTCGAACTCTAAGCTGGTGATATCCGGACCTAAGCTCTATCTTCGAGAACCATCATGCTCCCTTGAGATGATCAATGAGGCCTTCAATCCTCGAGAGTGGGTACTGGTTCTTCATGGTAACTTGATTCAGGCACCGATAATCAATACACAGTCGCAAGCTCCCATCCTCCTTCTTGGCGAACAAAATCAGGGATGCCCAGGGTGAAACACTAGGTCAGATAAATCCATTTCCCTGTAATTCCTCCAGCTGTACACGCTGCTCACAAATCTTGGAGGGAGCCATCCAATATGCTGGATTAGATATAGGTGTCGTACCGGGGTTCAAGTCAATGTATAAGTCCACCTCTTTGCGAGGAGGTAGTCCTGGTACATCATCAGAGAAAACATCCATGTACTGATCCACCACAACACGAAAACTCAGACTCCACACATCAACCGCTCTAAGGATGAGACTAGCCAACTGATGTGTGATCGACTGCCCCCTTCTCTGGGAATGTCCATCCTGTGATGCAAAGGCTCTCTTCTCGACGGTGAAGGTAAACCTCATCACATCCTTGTGGACACACTGCACTTTCCGCCCAATACAATCAATCTGAGCATGAATGGTGGATGACCAGTCTATATCCAGGATGACGTTGTAAGGCCTCGACATCGCTACAAGGAGATCCCAGCCGAGGCTCTCGCCTACATGAGTAAGCTCACACTACTCGCACTAGTGCGTAATCATCGAGTCTGCTCCTGTAGGAGTCTCTAGTCGTATGTATTGATCCAACAGATCCGTCATAATCTCCGAGCTCCGAACGAGGGTAGTGGCAATAAAAGAATGACTCGCACCTGTGTCTATAATTACTGCAACATGGTTGGAGTAGACATATATAGTTCCTCGAATCATCTCAGGTGCGTTGTGGTTGTCGGTCTCAACAGCCTAGAGATGAGACTGCCCCAGTCTGCCAGCTCCCTGTGGTCAGGGTGGACCTTCTGGTGGTGGTGGTGGTAGGGCCTAAAATCATCATCCACCACCTGCTGCTCGGCCATCTCCTCCGCCACGTCTGCTCACTCCTGACGGATCACCATATTCGAACCTCTTACGCTACCTGGGAGGTACCTCTACTATCTACATCTCATATATATGGTGGGTCGGGCAGTCTCGAGCCATGTGTCCATGCCCGCCGCATGCAAAGCACTACCTGCTTCTCTTATGGATGGCTCTATATCGTGTTCCCCGCATAACCAAACCTGTATCTTGGGGTCGCCAACCTGATGGACAGGTCTTCTTGGACCTCTGCGACTTCTGTCTATGGTTGGCTGCATAAGACTCCATTATGTGTTGCCCTATGGTGGGTCTCGCTGCTGGTATCTGCTCTACAAGAAAACTCTCCACAAGAAGGGCTCGCTCCAGCAACCCCGCCTGCATCGGGATGTTGAGGGAGATCATCGAAGCCCTGATCTCATGCTTGAGTGCCTGCTCGAAGATCCGGGCCCTGAAAAATGGGTCATGTACCATATCCATGGAGTAACACAAGAGGTCTATGAACCTCACTGAGAACTGAGAGAATGTCATTCTACCCTACTGTAGATGCATTAACTCCTGTATACGCACTGCACGAAGGGTGGCTGGAACAAACTATGATCAGAAGAGACTCTCAAAGTATGCCCATAGTAATTATACATGTTCATGAACATGGAGAAAAAGTCTCCACCATCTTCCTTCTACTGCATGATGGAACCTCGTGGCAAGGATCACCATGAGGTCGGCTCGTGTCCCTACCAATCTGAAAACTCTCACAACAGGCTCCAGTCAATCCTCAGTTTCTTGTAGGTCTGTCTCTCCCCTAAACCTAGGTAGCCTCTGGCGCTGTAACTCATGAAACTCACTCAGATGGTGTTAACTCTCTGCTGCTGGAGCTGGTGGTTTCAGTGGCCCAGCGAGTAGTTGTACCGCTGGTGCCTCCGCTATGATGGAGACCTACACTGAGGCCTCATTTCTCGGTGAGATACCATTTCGTATGAAATTCAGAACCCTAGATGGCTGCCTATGTGGGGACATCCAAAAAAGAAATAGGTGTGTTGCGGTTAAAATGATATACCTGGTGAGATAAAACAAAGTAATCACGAAGAAAACTTTTCAAAGGAAAGAGGCACGCAATCGGTATTTTCGTGCACTGAGTTGGAAAACATAAGTCAGACTCCTAGTGTATGGATACGTCGGCCGCCTCACCAACACTGGTTTCCCTAAACAAATAACCGCACCCAAAACACTTATCACTCATGATGTTAAAATAATTGGAGTCCATGTTATGCGGTAGAACCTCCCTCTGATACCAATTTGTCATGACCCGTCCTTGGGACCCATGCCGTGACTACCCCAAGCCCGCCTTCCATAGGCCAGGGGCTGGCGACTAGCACCAAAGGTGAATTCCCAATATAAGGGAAGGCATTGAATTTAAACCTGTAACACACACTGTCTGAACATAGGTAGTAGAATCAGCAGGTACTAATATAGAAAATAAAGATGTGTAGAAAGTAAGTGGACCAGTATACAAACCCAACTGAAAAACAAGTACAATTTAAAAAGGAAAACAACTCCTGGATCGTCTACAGAGGAATCCTACCTGAAGGGTAGGGACAGATCTCAAACAAATCGTCTCTGAGGTATGTACCCTCTATTCTATCTCCGAGAAGACTCCCTTCCATCACCCTTGGCCTCAATCACTGCTCACCGTCATCTGCACGGAACACAATAATGTGCGGGCAAAGCCCATGAAGGTGTGGGTATAACAATACTCAGTAGGGGACCTCGAGAGCCTATAATGTCTTCCAAGATCCATTAATGATAACCCAAAGAAGAAAGATACAATCAAGAAGTATCAACCATCCCTACATGGTATTAGACCATACATATACCTAAGTTACCAGTCACAGTCTGGCTCCAACACACGAGCCCAAGAACAACCCATTCCACAAAGGAAGTAAAGTCAATCACCACAATTATGATGATTGAAATACAATACTCAACTCACACTGGTATACAACTCATGATGAGGGGGTATAGTTGATTAGATGTATCCTTTGAATCATCTCCTCTGTCAACCCCACGTAGGATCCTGGAATTGTATCAGCGCTGTCGAACCCACGGAGGATCCCAGTACAGAATTTATCGTTGTCGCACCCATGGAGGATCCTGGAACAGTATCATCAAAGTTGAACCCACGAAGGATCCTGGTAAACTATCATCACTGTCAAACCCACAGGGGATCATGGTACACTATCGTCACTGTCAATCCCATGGAGGATCCTGGGAAAGTAGAAGGTCCATGTTGGGTCTTATCATCTCAGTAGCAGCAAGCCCTAGGGTTTCTACGCACAACACGCTCGATTCTGGGAGGGTTCGCTCCATGAGCTACTTGTTGATACTCCAAGTGTCACGAAGTCTCATGTCGAAGTATCTCAATGGTCATCCACAATGTAAGGGTATATACCAAACTAAATTCAACAAAGTTACATAGGACAAGATGACCAAGACATTTCCCATACAGTACACAATGTGTAGGTAAGCGGTACACACCGTGTCATCAGACCCCGTTTACTGCCCTTGTATAAGGGCCCATGTCGTAAGGCTGGTCGCATAGAAAAGAAACTATGCAACGTGTGGTATGGTTACACATCATGTCTAAGAAATTGGGATCTGCCATGTGCCTGTACATAGCCTCAACCTATGTTCGTCAACCCATGTAACTGGTACACGGGGTTTCCTGTGCCACTGGCCATGCCTAGCCATATGGTGGAGTACGTGCCCAGATACTCCACCCTATGTCTGTGTATCCCTGTGGTACATGCCGAGTTATCACGAAAAAACTTCTTCCATGGTGTAAGAAGTACATTTCGTACCTCTTGGTTGTGTAGTTCTACCCGTGTAAATGTATCTTGTAGATTACATGCCGAGTCTCGCTAATACGCTTATGCCATTCTATGAAGATAGTGCACGCTGTGCCTTTTGGCCATGTTATTATTCTCATGTCTGTGTTTTCCCTGAATACATGATGAGTCTCGCAATACTATCTCTACCGAACTGTGCGGAGAGTATACACCGTGTGTCGATGGTCACACGCCATGTGACACTTGTCTGATGCCTGAAACATTAGTCGCAAAACGCATGTACTACACGACGTGTTCTACCGAAGCACACTCAGTGTATTCTAGAATATTCCAAAAACAACACCTCTGGCCAGTGCAACTCCTAAGGTGCCTATTCATCCTTTCGATGGTCTTTTCTCCACAAAACATTCGCCTCAAGGTCACCCCGATGTTCTGAGGTCATTTTCGATGTTTTCGAGCCTCCGATCGGGTCCGAAAACATCACTCGTTTTACCCACTCAATGAACGCCGAAGAACACACCATTTATTCACAAGAATAGCGATGGAATCAGGCCATTTTAGTTTTTCCTAGTTCTACCGAATTAGATTGATAACAAGCGGTTTTATTGAAAATCATCCAACATGGACGGCATAAATTCAATGATGCTCCAAACAAAACACATCCCTACCTCGTTTGTCGTTCGTCGATGAAGATGCGGGGAGGCAGTGTCGATTCATTAATGTTGGGAAAGAAGAAGAAGATGGATCATCGTCAGCATTCCTCATGGGTGGCTCCTTCTCTTCGGCTTGGTAGATGATCGAAGGAGAAGTTCGTCATTCTTCGGTGGTTCTTCTTTGGGACAATCATGCTCTCCTCTCTTCAATTCTCCCAACCCAAGTTTATGCCAACCCCCATAATAATAATATTACACATCTTATTATAGTGTTGGAATAATGAATTCTAAAGAATGTAAAATGGTTTTAATTAATTAATTGTAGGAGCTAAATTAATTTTTAAAGGGGTGTTGGCACTTTAATAAGGGAATTCCAAGAGCCTTCCCCCACTTAAAGAGAGTTAATGGGGGTTTAGGCTCAGTGGGTCCCACCTAATAATATCCTCCCATGGGAGGTTATGTGCGGGTGGGACCCACCTTCATCCTCATCTTGGAGGAATAAACCACCATTCAAATAAATATATTCCACATATATTTTTATTTAATTTATTTAGAAACCCCAAAAATTAACACCCAATCTCAATAAAACACAACTGTGGTAAAGGTCTCATTAAGCGAATACCAGCACTGCGAGTTCGACGGTGTCCTCAGATTTCAATTACGGGCACCGGTTGAAAAGTTATAAAGTATCACTCGTACGTTTAATGAAAGTACCTGAAAAAAACTTTATAAATTGATTCCGGGCACACCGGGCCTCGGAATCAAGGGCTGTCAGTTTTTGTAGACTCGTAAAATTCTGATGTATTTAGTAATAAAATTCCACAGAAAATCCAGGGCCAATGTCCTAACTAACCGAAGCCTACCTTCCATAGGCCAGGGGTTGGGGACTAGCAAGAAAGGTGAATTCACGATAAAAGGGAAGGCATTGAATTTAAACCTTTAGCAGACATAGTATGAACACAAGCAGTAGAAGCAACAAGTACTAATATAGAAAAGATGTATGTGATGAAAGTATGTGGGCCAGTATACAAACCCAACTGAACAACAAGTACAAGTACAAGTAAAAAAGGGAAAAATAGCTCCTCAATCGTCCACCCGGGAATCCTACATGAAGGGTAGGTATAGATCTCGATCAACTCGTCCTTGAGGTATATCCCATCTAGTCTAGCTCCGAGCAGCCTCCCGTCCATCACCCTCAACCTTGATCACGGATGACCATCGTCTGCACAGAACACAAAAAGGTGTGGGCATTGCCCGTGCAGTGGTGAGTATAACAATACTTAGTAGGGAACAAAAACACCCCCGAAGGTCTCCTAGAATCAACTATGGGTAAACCAAAGAAGAAAGACAAAATCATGAAGTATCAACCAACCCTACTTAGGTATAATCCCAAAAATATACCTAAGTTACCAGTCATAGTCTGTCTCTAACACTTGAGCCCAAGCACAACCCCTTCCACAATGGAAGTAAATCCAATCATCTCAATGATAATGATTGAAAGACAAGACTCACCTCACATAGATATACAACTCATGAAGAGGGGTAGAGATAATTAGATGTAGCCTCTAAATCATCTCCTCTGTCGATCCCATGTAGGATCTTGGAACAGTATCCTCGATGTCAAACCCACAGAGGATCCTAGTATAGAAGTCATCACGGTCAAACCCATGAAGGATCCTAGTACAATGTCATCACCGTCGAACCCACGGAGGATCCTTGTACAATATTTTTGTTGTCGAACCCACGGAGGATCCTGGTAAACTATCGTTGATGTTGAACCCACAGAGGTTCTTGGTATAGTAGTAGGTCCCCGTAGGATCCTATCATCTCAGTCACAACCATCCCTAGGGTTCCCTCACAAAGAACGCTCAATTCAGTGAGGGTCCGGTCCTTGAGCCCGGAGTCGATACATCAACTCTCCTAGAGTACCATGACGAATTATCCCAAGGGTCCGCATCATCATTACGAGGATAATCCAAACAATATGTTTCCATGATACTGAAGACAAGAAGACCAAGCCATTTCCCAAAAAGTACACAGCGTGTTTTTATGGGTACATGCTATGTCGTCAGACCTCGTGTACTGCCTGTGTACAATGGCCCATGTCGTAGGTCTGGTCATGGAGATATGTAAGTACACGGCGTGTGGTATGGTAACACACCGTGTCCAAACATCTCGGTTCAGCTCCGTGTAAACTGGCCATGTTCCCATACACGGCGTCAACTCAGGTTCTCCAACCCGTGTAACTGGTACATGGGGTAGCCTATACCACTGGCCCTGTCTGGCCATGTGGTGGAGTACATGCCCATGTACTCCACCTCGTGTCTGTGTATTCCCAGAATACACACTGAGTCATCACGAAGCTGATTCTGCCATGGTGTTGGAAGTACACGCCGTGTCTCTTAGCTCTGTAGTTCTGCCCATGTCTGTTTATCTTCCAGATTACATGCCGAGTCTCGCTAAGCTGCTTCTACCTTGCTGTGAAGATAGTACATTATGTGTCTCTTGGCTGTGTAACTATTCCTGTGTCTATTTATTCCCTAAATAAATGATAAGTCTCGCGTTTCTGTCTTTTCCGAACTATGTGGAAAGTACACTCCATGTGACTGGGGTCACATTCTGTGTGACACTCGTCTGACGCATGAAATGATAGCTACATAATGCTTGTACTACACGGCGTGTGCTTCAGAAAGACACGCCGTGTATTCGGGAATTTTCCAGAAACGATGCGTCTGGACTGCGTGACCCCTGAGGTTCCCATTCATCTTTCTGATGATCCGTTCAACATGAAGTTTTTTCCTCAAGGTCGCCCCGATGTTCTGAGGTCGTTTCCAATCATTTAGGGCCTCCGATCGGGTCCAAAAACATAACTCAATTTAACCGCTAGAAGAACGTCGAAGAACACACCATTCATTCACAAGAATAGTGGAGGAATCGTGCCATGTTAGTTTGTCCTGGTTCTCTTGCATTACTTTGATAGCAAGCGGTTTAATAGAAAATCATCCAACATGGAATGATGAAATTCAAAGCTTCTCAAAACAAAACACACCCCTACCTCGTTTCAATGAACGTTGTCAAAGGCACGGGAAAATAATTTGAAGATGTCGTTGTACGTTCCGCCCATCACATGCCGCTAATCCTGGGATTGAGAGTCATCCTCGTTCTACATCAGAGAGGATGTCGTTCTTCATTGGAGAGGATGATGTTCTTCATTGGAGAGGATGTCATTCTCCAAGAATCTCCCAAGTCCTCTCAAAGGTCCACCCCCAAATGATGTTTCCAACCAAAAAAAATAAAATAATAGGCTATTATTTTAATATTGGCATGAATTTCATAATATTTCAAATAGATTAATTAATTGATGAATTAATTAATCTTTAGGAGTGTTGGAACCATTATGAGGGAAGGTGAAAGGTTTCAAAATAACTTGGTAGTTCTAAGGGTTAAAGGGGGGTTAAGGGGGGTTTTTGCTCGTGTGGGTCCCACCTTATAACATCCTCTCAAGGGAGGTTTTGTGCAGTTGGGCCCCACCACTAACCTCCCCATGGAGGATTAAAACACCACTCATATAAAAATATTCTACACATATTTTTATTTAATTTATTTAGAAACCCAAAAAAATTAACTTCCTATCTCGATAAAACGCTACAACGGTAAAGGTATCCTTAAGCGAATACATGTGCTGTGAGTTCAACGGTGTCCTCGATTTTCAATTCTGAGTAATGGTTCAAAAGTTATAAAATCCATCTCGTACGTTTAGTGAATGTACCCAAAAAAAACTTAAGAAATTGATTCCAGACACATCGGGCCTCAGAATCAAGCGCTGTCAGTTTTCGCGGCCTCGTAAAATTCCCATGTATTTAAGAAAAACAATTCCATGGAAATTCCGGGTCTTTACATTCTCTCCTCCTCAGGGATTTACGTACCTGTAAGCTATGACTCTCAATATGGAAACTAATTAGGGTACTGAGCACGCATATGAGCCTCCCACTCCCATGTGCTCTCCTGGAGGTTCCCGTGCTGCCAGCAAATGCGCACCAGAGGTATCGACCATCCACGTAGGACCCGCTCCTGTTGATCCTCACCCTCTACTAGATCCTCCATGAAAGACGCCCCATCATTGATGTCTTGCTCCCCATGGTCGATGATGGGGGACGGGTCATGCACGTATCTCCTTAGCTGAGATACGTGGAAGACGTCGTGCATCCGGTGCAACTAAGGTGGAAGAGCCAGGCGGTAAGCCACATCTCCCACTCTACTGATAACCTAGAACGGTTCAATGAATCTCAAAGATAACTTTTCGCCTTGTCATAATCTCTATAGACCTCGTTGATATGAGACACGTAGAGAGACGTGGTCACCATCCTCGAACTCCAGTGGTATCTGTCTCCTATCAGCATAGGACTTCTGCCTTCTCTGTGCAGTCTTCATCCACTCCTAGATGATCTGCACCTTCTCCATCGTAGCCTACACCATCTATGGTCCTACAAGTGCTGACTCCCCAGGTTAGTCCAGCATAGAGGCGATCTACAAGGTCGTTCGTATAGTGCATATTACGGTGCCATCCCGATGGCGGAGTGGTAGCTGTTGTTATACGCAAACTGTACAAAGGGTAAGTGATCCTCCCATCTTCGACCAAAGTCAAGGATGCTTGCATGGAGAATGTCCTTGAGTGTCTGAATGGTCCAATCAGTCTGACCATCCTTATGAGGATGGATGGTGGTGCTCAAGCGAAGCTGCGTCCCGAAATCCTCCTGTAACCCCTTCCATATCCAGGAAGTGAAACGAGCATCTCAATCGGAGACGATCATTGATGGAACACCATGAAGCCATGCGATCTCCTATACATAGAGGCGTCCCAAGATCTCTACTGAACCCTACTATCTGATCTGTAGGAAGTGGCTGACTTGGTGAGTCGGTTGATAATCACCTAGAAAGAGTCATGTCCCCTGGATATACATGGAAGTCCCATCACGAAATCCATGGATATCCTTCCCCACTTCCACTATGGGACCTCTAAGGGCTGAACTAATCCTACTGGAACCTGGTGATCCGCCTTCACATGCTGTAAAGTGAGGCATCATGAGAAAAACATTTCTACTGTCTTCTTTATACCAGGACAACAGTGCTGTCATCATAGGTCTTGATACATCTTCTCCATTCCTGGATATACCGCTAAAGGAGATGTGTGAAACTCCCTCACCACTTCCTTCTAAAGTGAAACTGGTACCATGGTATGTCCTCTGAAGATAATTTCATGCTCCCCACCTTTAGAAATTACACTAGGTTCCTGACCTGTAGATATCTGAGCACGTCGTGTCTCACAATCAACGTCCCCATGTTGTGCCTCCCTGAATCGCTGAAGAAGTGGAGGATTGACTATAGACAGGCTGATCCACCTCTATCTACAAAGGATATCAGCAACACCACTAGCTGCTCTGTAGCGTCTCCTAGAATTTGAATGCTTGATCTCCTACTGAGTGCAACGACTACAAATTTACTCTTCCCAGGTGTATAGACAAACCCAATTGAACAACAAGTATAAGTAAAAAAGGGAAAACAGCTCATGGACCATCTTCTGGGGAATCATAAAAAAAGGGTAGGTACAGATCTCGAACAACTCATCCATGAGGTACATTTCGTCTAGTTCTGCTCTGAGCAGCCTCCTGTCTATCACCCTCAGCCTTGATCACTGCTGATCATTGTCTATACAGAACACAACATGGTGTGGGCAAAGCCCGTGCAGGGGTGAGTATAAAAATACTCAGTAGGGGACCCCAAGACCCCCGATGGTCTCCTAGAATCCACTAAGGATAAACCAAATAAGAAAGATACAATCAAAAAGTATCAAACAACCCTACATAGGTATATGACCATACATATACCTAAGTTACCAGTCACAGTCCAACTCCAACACTCGAGCCCAAGCAGAACCCATTCCATAAATAAAGTAAATTCAATCATCTCAGTAATAATGATTGAAATACAAGACTCATCTCAAAAAGGTATACAACTCATGAAAAGGGGGTAGAGATGATTAGATATAGCATTTGAATCATCTCCTCTGTCGAACCCAAGTAGGATCCTGGAACAGTATCATCACTGTCGAACCCATGGAGGATCCCAGAACAGAAGTCATCGTTTTCAAACACATGGAGTATCTTGGTACAGTATCATCACTGTCAAACCCATGGAGGATCCTTTTACACTATCGCCATTGTCGAACCCACGGAGGATCCTGGTACACAATCGTCGTTGTCGAACCAACGGAGGATCCTGGTACGGTATCGTCACTTTCAAACCCACATAGGATCATCATACACTATCATTTCTATTGAACACATAGAGGATCCCGGTACAGTAGTAGGTCCATGTAGGGTCCTATCATCTGAGTCATAGCCATCCCTAGGGTTCCCGCACACAACATGCTCGATTCCAGGAGGGTTTGCTCCACGAGCTACTTGTCGATACTCCAAGTGTCATGCAGTCTCATGTGGAAGTATCTCAACGGTCTGCCACAACATAAGGGGTCTATCCCAAACTAAACGCAACCATGTTATATAGGACTAGATGACCAATCCATTTCCAAAAAAATATATGACGTGTAGGTAAGCGGTACATGTCGTGTCATCAAACCCCAGATACTACCCGTGTATAACGGCACTTGTCGTAAGGCTGGTCGCATAGAAAAGAAAGTAAACGGTGTGTGGTATGGTTATACACCGTGTCCGTGAAACTGACATCGGCTCCGTGTATGCTGGCCATGTTCCCGTACAAGGCCTAAACCAGTGTTCGTCAACCCGTGTAAATGGTACATGGGGTAGCCCATGCCACTGGCCATTCCTGGCAGTGTGGTGGAGTACATGACCATGTACTCCACCCCGTGTCTGTGTATCCCTGGGATACACAATGTGTCATCACGAAGCTACTTCTTCCATGGTGTAGGAAGTACACGTCGTGCCTCTTGGTCATGTAGTTCTGCTCGTGTCTGTGTATCTTCTAGATTACACGCCAAGACTCACTAAGCCGCTTCTGCCTTACTGTGAAAATAGTACATGTCATGCCTTTTGTCCATGTAAATATTCCCATGTCTGTGTATTCCCTAAATACACACAGTGTCTTGAATTTCTATCTCTATCGAACTATGAGTAGAGTGCACTTTGTGTGACCGGGGTCACATGCCGTGTGACACTCGTCTGACACCCAAAACTTTAGTCAAATAATGCTTTTACTACACGTCGTGTGCTTCAAAAGTACACACCGTGTATTTTGGAATTTTCTAGAATCGATGCCTCTAGATAGAATGACTCCTGAGGTGCGCATTTATCATTTTGACAGTTCATTCACCACGAAACATTCACCTCATGGTCATCCCGATGTTCTGAGGTTATTTCCGATGTTTTCGGGCCTCCGATAAGGTCTGAAAACATAACTCATTTTAGCCACTTGAAGAAAGTCGAAGAACACACCATTAATTCACAAGAATAGATGAGGAATCAT
The DNA here is from genome assembly GCA_963277665.1 of Viscum album. Classification (NCBI taxonomy): domain Eukaryota; kingdom Viridiplantae; phylum Streptophyta; class Magnoliopsida; order Santalales; family Viscaceae; genus Viscum; species Viscum album. The sequence continues at coordinate 819,493,025 of OY728162.1, forward strand.
GCCATGTTATTTTTTCATGGTTCTCCTACATTAGTTTTATAGAATGTGGTTTAAGAGAAAAACATCCAACATGGAAGGATGAAATTCAACGCTGCTCAAAACAAAACACACCCCTACCTAGATTGTCATTCGTAGATGAAATCGCGGGGAGGAAATGTTGATTTGTTGACGTCGAGAAAGAAGAAGTTGAGGATGGTGTGTCCTCGTCATTCCTCACAGGTGACTCCTTCTCTTTTGGCTTTGCCGAAGATCGAAGGAGAAGTTCATCGTTCTTCAGTGGTTCTTTCTTGGAAGAATGAAGCTCCCCTCTCCTCAATTATCCAAACCCAAGTTTATGCCAAACCCTACAATAATAATATTACACATAATATTATTGTGTTGGAATAATTAATTCAATAGAATTAAAATGGGTTTTAATTAATTAATTTTAGGAGCTAAATTAATTAATAAAGGGGATTTGTAACTTTAATGAGGGAAGTCCAAGAGCCTTCACCCACTTGAAGAGAGTTACATGGGGGTTTAAGCTCGTGTGGTTCCCACCTAATAATATCCTCCCAAGGGAGGTTATGTGTAGGTGGGCGCCACCTCCAACCTCCTCTAGGAGGATTAAACCACCACTCAAATAAAAATATGTCACACATATTTTTATTTAATTTATTTAGAAACCACAAAAATTAACATCCCTTATCGATAAAACGCACCTGTGGTAAAGGATTCCTTAAGAGAATACCAGTGCAGTGAGTTCAATAGTGTCATCAGATTTCAATTCTGGGAACCAGTTCAAATGTAATAAAATACCCCTCATACGTTTACAGAACTTACCCGAACAAAACTTCAAAAATTTATTCCGAGCACATCGGGCCTCTGAATCAAGCACCGTCAGTTTTCGCGGACCCGTAAAATTCCCATTTATTTAAGAAAAAATATTCCATGGAAATTTTGGGTCATTAAATTCTACCCACCTTAGGTCTTTACATCCCCGTAAGCTACAACTCACACCAAAGAAACAAATGTGGGTACTGAGAATGCATCTGAGCCTCCATCTCCCATGTGCTCTCCTAGATGTTCTCGTGATTCCAGAGAACCAGCCCCAAATGTATCAAACGTCCATGTAGGACCCTCTCTTGTCGATCCTCAATATCCACTGGATCCTCTATGAAAGTCGCCCTGTCATCGATGTCCATCTCCCGACGGTCGATGATGTGGGACGGGTCACGCACATATATCCTCAGCTATGATACGTGGAAGACATCGTGCACCCAGTGCAATAAAGGTGGAATATCCAAGCAGTAATCCACCTCGCCTACTCTGCTAAGGACCTGGAATGGTCCGATTAATCATAGAGATAACTTGCCTCTTAGGACGAATCTCCATAGACCTCATCGAGGTGAGACCCGTAGAAAGACGTGGTCACCATCCTCGAACTCCAGTGGCCTCCGTCTCCTATCAGCGTAGGACTTCTGCTTGCTCTGTGCAGTTTTCATCCGCTCCTAGATGATCTGCACCTTCTCCATCGTAGCCTGCACCATTTCTGGTCCTACAAGTACTGAATCCCTTGGGTCAGTCCAGCACAGAGGCGATATGAAAATTTGGTTGTACAGTGCCTTGTAAGTTTCCATCTTGATGGTGGAGTGGTAGTTGTTGTCATACTCAAACTCTACCAAGGGTAAGTGATCCTCCCAGCTATGACCAAAGTTGAGGACGCATGCACGGAGCATGTTATTGAGTTCATGAATGATCCTTTCAGTCTGACCATCAGTCTGAGGATGGAAGGCGGTGTTGAAGCGAAGTTGCGTCCTAAAAGACTCTTGCAACCCCTTACATAGCCAGGAAGTGATGTGATCATCTCGACCGAAGACGATCGTCGATGGCACACCATGAAGCCCTACGATCTCCCATATGTAGAGGCGTCCCAGGATTTCTACTGAACCCTGCTCTATGATTGGTAGGAAGTGATCCGATTTGGTGAGTTGGTCGACAATCAACTAGATAGAGTTGTGTCCTCTGGATGTACGTGGATGTCCCGTCACGAAATACCTAGATATCACATCCCACTTCCTCTTTTGGACCTCTTAGGGTTGAACTAATCATGCTAGAACCCAGTGCTCTGCCTTCACTTGATGTCAAGTGAGGCATCATGAGACAAACTGTGCTACATACTTCTTCATACCTGGCTACCAATGCTGTCATCAAAGGTCCTGATACATCATTGCCACTCCTAGATGTACCACTAAAGGGGAAGTGTGAAACTCCCTCAACACATCCTCCTGAAGTAATACTGGTACCATAGTACGACTATTAAAGATAATGACGTGCTCCCCACCTTTGGAAAATCCTTCGGGTGCCAGCCCTAAGGATATCTGATCATGTTGTGTCTCGCATTCAGCGTCCCCATGCTACGCCTCCCTAACTTGCTGAAGAAGTGGAGGAGTGACTTTGAGAGACTGAAGAAAGGTTTCTCAATCTCTATCCACAAAGGAATCTGCAATGCGGTCAGCTTCTCCATTTCCTCTCCTAGCAGTTGAATGCCTGATCTCCTACTAAGATCATTGACTATAACATTCACCTTCCCATGAGTACAAACAATCTCGATGTCATAGTCCTGGAGGAACTCAAACCATCACTGCTGACTCAGGTTCATGTCCTTCTCAGAGAAGATATACCTGAGACTCTAGTGATCAGATTAGACATTAAAGTGTTCAAACATAAGATAGTGTTGCCACATATTCAAGGTGAAGACCAATGCAGCTAACTCCAGGTTATGGGTAGCATAGTTCTGCTCATGCTGTCTAAACTGACGAAAACCATAAGCTATCACTGCTCGATCCTGTATTAGGATGCACCCAAGTCCGGTCCATGATGCATCACAGTAAACTACGTACCCAATGACCTCCTCTAGAATCCTCAGAATAAGGGCACTAGTCATCCTCTACCTCAGCTCCTGAAAGGTCTGCTGGCATCTCTCTGACCACACGAAGCGTTTCCCCTTCTTCGTCAATGCTCAAAGAGGTTCTGCAACTCTGGAGAAGTCTAGCAAAAATCTCTGATAATACCCATCAAGTCCTAGAAAACTATGTACATCATTTACACTCCTTGGTGGCTCCCAAAAAATCAATGCCTCAATCTTTGCTAGATCCACTACAGCTCTAGCCTACGAGATGACGTGTCCCAAGAAGTGCACCTCTCAAATACAAAACTGGAACTTTAAGAGATTACTATAAAGCTGGTGCTCTCCAAGTGTGTCCATTACTACCTATAAATGGTAGGTATGCTCCTCTTCAGTAGTCTAGTAGATTAGTATGTCATCGATGAAGACTACAACAAAGCGATCGAGGTATGTCTGGAAGATCCTGTTCATGAGAGTCATGAAAACTCTTGGCGTGTGGTTTATAGTGAGGGGAATAACCAATAATTCGTAGTGGCTAAACCAACATCTGAAGGTCGTCTTATGAACGTCCTCGACTCAAAATCTAAACTATTGACTATACGAACTAAGGTATAACTTTGAGTACCATCCTGCTCCATTAAGCTGGTCAAAGAGGTTATCAATTCTTGGGAGTGGGTACGTGTTCATTACAGTCACCTGATTTGGGAACTGATAATCAAAACACAGTCTCAAGCTCCCATTCACCTTCTTTTCAAAAAAAAATCAGGGATGACCAGGGTGAAACATGGGGGAAAATAAATGACTTTCCCTGCAAGTCCTCCAGCTGTACCCGCAGCTCACGAAGCACGGTGGGAGAAATCCAATTTGATTGAGTAGATATCGGTGCCGTCTCGGGGTACAAGTCAATTTAGAAGTCCACCTCCCTTTGTGGAGGTAGTCCAGATACATCCTCAGAGAAAACATTCGTGTACTGATCCACCACAAAAGGGAAACTCGGACACTGTACATCAACCACTAAGAGGATGAGACTAGACAACTGATGTGTGATCGACAACCCCCTCCTCCAGGTAAGTCCATGATATGATGAAAAGACTCCCTTCTCACCAGTGAAGGTAAACCTCATCCCATCATCATGAAGACACAGAACATTCCGCTTAATACAGTCAATCTGAGCATGAAATGTGGACAACCAGTTCATACACAAGAAGACATCGTAGGGCCTCGACACCGCTACAAGGAGATCCCAGCTGAAGGTCTTGCCTCCTATAGTAAGCTCACACTACTGGCACCAGTGCCTAATCATTGATTCTGCTTTCGAAGGAGTCTCTAGTAGTAAGGATTGAGCCAACGGCCCCATCGGAATCTCTGCACTCTGAACGAGGGTTGTGGAAATAAAATAATGACTCACACCTGTGTCTATAAGTACTACAACAAGGGTGGAGTAGACATAGATAGTACCTCAAATCATATCAGGTGTTCCGTTGTTGTAGGTCTCAACTGCCTGGAGCTGAGCCCGCCCCTGTCTGCCACCTCCCTGTGGTCGGGGTGGACCTCCTGGTGGTGGTGGTGGTAGGGCCTCAAATCATCGTCCACCACCTTCTGCTCGGAAAATCCTCTTTCACGTCCGCCCACTCCTAGAGGACCACCACGGTCGAACCTCTGCCTCTGCCTGGGAGGTCCCTCTACTATCTGCTTCTTATCTGCATGGTGGGTCGGGCAGTCTCAAGCCATGTGACCATACCCACAACATGCATAGCACCGCCTAATTCCCCTATGGATGGCTCTTTCTACTACCGGCTGAAGAATACTCCCCTATGTGTCGCCTTGTGGTGGGTCTCACAACTGGTGTCTTCTCGGTAAGAAAAATCTCAACAAGAAGGGCTCACTCCAGCACACCCACCTACGTCAAGATACTGAAGGAGATCATCGAAGCACTGATCTCATGCCTGAGTCCCTGCTCAATGGCATGGTCCCTAAAAAATGGGTCTCGTACCATATCTGTGGAGTATCGCGAGAGGTCAGTGAACATCACTGAGTACTGATCTACTGTCATGCTACACTGCTATAGATGTAGTAACTCATGTATCCACACCGCATGAAGGGTGGCTGGAACAAACTCTGATCGGAAGAGAATCTCGAAGTCTTCCCAGAGTAAAGATTCCATGTCATGCACCTGGAGCATCATGCTCCTCCATATTCATAATACTGCATGTAGGAGACTCAAGGCAAGGATCACCATGAGGTCAGCTGGTGTCCCTATCAATCTGCAAACTCTCACAATAACCTCCAGCCAATCATCAGCTACCAGTGGGTCTGTCTCTCCCCTAGACCTGGGTTTCCTATCCTGCTGGAACTCATGTACCTCACTCAGATAGCATGCACTCTCTACGGTTGGAGCTAGTGGTATCAGTGGCCCAGTGGGTAGTTGTACCGTTGGTCCCTTCGCTGTGATGGGGCCATTCACTGAGGCCTCGCCGGTCAGTGGGCTTCCATCTCACATGAAACTCGGTACCCTAGCTGGCTACCTATGTGAGGCCATCCTAAAAAGAAACAGGTGTTCCACGGTTAAAATGATATACCTGGTGAGGTGAAACAATGTAATCATGAAGAAAACTTTTCAAAGGAAACACACATGCAATCAATGTTTTCGTGCACTGAGTTGGAAATCAGAAGTCAGAGTCCTAGTGTATGGATATTTCAGTTGCCGCACCAACACCGGTTTCCCTAAACTGATAACCATACCCAAAACAGATAACATTGTTGATGTTAAAAGAATTAGAGTCTATGTTCTGCGGTAGAACTGACTCCTCTGCTACAAATTTATTAGAAATAGTGTTATGTGTTTTTGGTGTGGTTGTTAGTTTAGGGAAACCGGTGTTGGTGCGGTGGCCGACGTATCCATACACTAGGACTCTGAATTTTTATTTCCCACTCAGTGCATGAAAACAATGATTGCATGTGTGTTTCCTTTGAAATGTTTTCTTCACGATTACTTTGTGTCACCTCACTATGTATATCATTTTAACCGTGGCACACGTGTTTCTTTTCAAGATGGCCCCATGTAGGCAGCCAGCTAGGCTTATGAGTTTCATACGAGATGGTATCCCACCGAGTGATGATGCCTCGGTGCAGTGCCCCATCACAGCGGAGGCACTAGCGGTACCACCCCCCGTTGGGTCACCGATACCACAAGATCCAGTAGTAGAGTGTAGATGCCATCTGAGTGCCTTTCATGAGTTCCAGTGCTAGAGGCCGCCGAGGTTCAAGGGAGAGATGGACCCACAAGCAGCTGAGGATTGGATGGAGGCTATTGTGATAGTTTACAGATTGGTAGGGACACCAACCGACCTCATAGTGATCCTTGCTGAAATTCTCCTTCATGCAACAGTAATCATATGGTGGAGCCTGATATTTCAGGTGCATGATGAGGCATCTTTACTCTGGGTTGATTTTGAGAGTCTCTTCCAATCAGAGTTTGTTCTTGACACCCTTTGTGAAATGCGGATGTAGGATTTACTACATCTACAGTAGGGTTGTATGACAGTATCTTAGTACTCAGTGAGGTTCAATGACCTCTCACGGTACTCCACAGATATGGTACGGGAGCCATTTTTCTGGGACCAAAACTTTGAGCAGGGACTCAGCCATGAGATCAGGTCTTCGATGATCCCCCTTAGCATCCCAACATAGGAAGGGGTGCTGGATCGAGCCCTTCTGGTGGATAGTTTTCTTACTGAGTAGACACCAGCTGCGAGACCCACCATAGGGAGACACATAGTGGAGTCTTATGTAGCTGGCAGTAGATAGATGTCGCAGAGGTACAAGAGGACCAGACCGTTAGGTGGGAGACCTCAGGATACAGGTTTGGTTTTGTGGGGCACACGAGACAAAGCCTACCATACGAGAAGTAGGCAGTGCAATGCATACGGCAGGAAAGGTCACATGACACGAGAGTGCCCGACCCACCATGCAGATGAGCAGCAGATAGTAGAGAGACCTCCCAAGAAGAGGTAGATGTTCGACCGTGGTGGTCTTCAATGAGCGGATGGACATGAAATAGGAGCTATCCGAGCAGTAGGTGGTGGACGATGATTTGAAGCCCTACCACCACCACCACAAGGAGGTCCACCCCAACCATAGGGAGCTGGCAGACATGGGCAGGCTCAGTTCCAGGCAGTTGAGACCTACGACCACAGTGCACCTGAGATGATTCTAGGTATTATCTATGTCTACTCCACCATTTCTATAGTACTTATAGACACAGATGTGAGTTATATTTTATTTCCTCTTCCCTCGTTTGGAGCTTGTAGATTCCGACAGAGATGTTGGATCGATCCTTACGACTAGAGACTCCTACGGGAGCAGACTCGATGATTAAGCACCGGTGCCGACAATATGAGCTTACTCTAGGAGGCGAGAGTTTCGACTGGGATCTCTTTGTAGCGGCGTCGAGGGCATACGACTTCATTTAGGGTTAGGACTAGTTATCCACAATTCATACTTAGATTGACTGTATTAGGCAGAAAGTGCGGTGTGTCTGCGAGGATGGGATGAGGTTTACCTTCACCAGTGAGAAGGGATCATTTTTAGTGCAGGATAGACTTACCCAGGGGAGGGGCAGCTGATCACACATTAGTTGGATAGTCTCATCCTCAGAGTGGTTGATGTGTGCAGTCCATGTTTTCCTGTTGTGGTGGATCAGTACGCGGATGTGTTCCCTGATGATGTACCAGGACGACCTCCTCATAGGGATGTGGAATTCTACATTGACCAGTACCCGAGGAAAACACCGATATCTACTCCAGCATATAGGATGGCTACCGCTGAGATTTGTGATCTGCGGGTACGACTATAGGACTTGCAGGGAAAGGGATTTATCCAACCCAGTGTTTCACCCTGGGCATCCTCGATTTTGTTTTCCATGAAGGAGGATGGGAGCTTGCGACGGTGTGTTGATTATCAGCACCTGAATCTGGTGACTGTGAAGAACAATTACCAACTCATGAGGATTGACGACCTCATTGATCAGCTCAAGGGAGAACGATGCTTCTCGAAGATAGATCTTAGGTCAGGCTATCACCAGCTCAATGTTCGAGATGAGGACATGCAGAATATGGCCTTCAAGTGTTGTATGGGCACTACGAGTTCTTGGTTATTCCTTTAGGCATAACCAACGCTCCAACAGTGTTCATGAGCCTCATGCACAAGATCTTTCTACCTTACCTTGATCGCTTTGTCATAGTCTTTATTGAATACATACTCATCTACTCGACTACTGAGGAGGAGCATGCCTACCATTTATAGGTAGTACTAGACACACTATGAGAGCACCAAATTTATGGTAATCTCTCGATGTGCTAGTTTTGGATTCGAGAGGTTCACTTAATGGGACATGTCATATCAGAAGCTGGAGTTGCAGTGGATCTAGTTAATATTGAGGCAGTGCTTTCTTGGGATCCACCCAGGAGTGTGATGGTGGTACGGAGTTTTCTGGGACTGGTTGGGTATTATCGGAGATTTGTGCCAGACCTCTCCAGAGTTGCATCACTGATTTCAGCATTGACGAAGAAGGGGTAACCCTTCGTGTGGTCATAGAGATACAAGAAGAGCTTTCAAGAGCTGAGGCAGAGGTTGACTAGTGCCCCCATCTTGAGGCTTCTAGAGGAGGGCGTTGGGTACGTAGATTACTGTGATGCATTAGGTACTAGACTAGGGTGTGTCCTGATGCAGGAGTGAGTAGTGATAGCTTATGTTTCTCATCACTTGAGACAGCTCAAGAAAAACTAAGCTACCTATGACCTGAAGTTAGAAGGAGTGGTCTTCTCCTTGAAGATGTGGTGGCACTATCTTATGGGTGAATTCCTTACAGTCTACACAAACCACCAGAGTCTCAGGTATATCTTCTCTCAGAAGGACCTGAACCTGAGATAGTGGCAATGGCTTTAGTTTCTCTAGGACTATGACTTCGAAATAGTCTAAACTCTTGGGAAGGGGAACATTGTAGCTGATGCTCTCTGTAGGAGAACAGGCATTCAACTGATAGGAGAGGCAACAGAGTAGCTGGCCATGTTGAAGATATCCTTTGTGGATAGAGATGGAGCAACCTTTCTTACAGATGGTTTTTTACCTATTATTCAGGTATCCTCTATAGGTAGAACCAAATCCTTAATGGGTTAGTAATAATCCCACAATAAGGCATTTATTATGATATTAAGAAGGTGGGAAAGTGATTTTGTCAGGTATTTTACAAAAAATGAGGTATTATGGTGTGGATAAAAAAGGATATGGTTGGTCTTTTATAAGTGAGGTGAGTGGTATATTTGTAATTTTTTAAAAATATTTGGTCATACACACATTTTACCATTCTACAAGTATAAAAATGGTTATTTTTTGATACATAAAGATATTAGGTGTAGATCTGAAAATAAAATTTGTTTTAAATATTTTTTTGTCCATTTATCCCCCTATCCTTTTAGTTTGACCCCCGCAATGACAAATCCATTTTTACATTAACCATGCTATCTTTATTTTTATTTTCACAATTCATTTTGGTAAAAAATTAATGTAAAATTATTAGAAACTATAATTTATTATAATTAAAACTATAAAATCCATTTTTCTTAATTTAATTCCAATATATTGAGAATATTATTTTAAAATTAATCCCGCCAATGTGATGATAAAGTAGGTTTTTAAAGATAAAATGTTCAAAAGTTAATTTTTTTTTATCAAAATTCAATATCAAATTGATTCCAATGTCCTAAATTGGATTATTTGATATAAAATTAATCTTATTTTACATTAAATCCAATTCAAAATATATTTAACATTATAAATAATTTGAATGAAAATAATATTTTCCATTAAAATTCAGTATTTTTTAATATACATTGAGAAATCACACATTTCAGAAAACTCCAAAAAATTCACTCGAATATAATTTTGATATTATAATTTCTTAAATTATATTTATTTTTTCAAAAAAATTTCTTAATTTTTTAAAAATGTATTTTACACCACGAGCGTGAGGTTTTATTAATCTATCATTTATAATCAATTTGGTTTTAAAAACATTTTTTTATTTAAATGATTATGATTCTATTTATAAATATTGATTAACTAATTAATTTGTGTAAAAAACAGTTTCATCAGCTATTTAATACTATTCATACCTTCCATTCAAATAGTTAGTCGATACATTAATAATAATTTTAATTTCATGTTGTTGTTTGATAAAACTCGGTCTTGTGTGTGCCGCAAGCTATCGAGGAAACTCATTTTTAGGTGTAATAAAATCTAACTAAGTGTCACTTGTAGTAAAATATATTGAATGGATTTAATTTATAAAAATATGTTAAAGTCATTATGTATTATATTTTCTTTTATGTTTTGTGTTTCATGTCATATACACTGTCGAATACAATGCTCAAATTTTATAATTTTGGGGTGTTACATTCTCCCCATATTAAATAAATTGTGTCCATGAAATTTATACTTGATATTGATAATCAAGGGTTAGACATTTGAAAAATATTATTTTTAAAACAAAATCAAAAAATTAGTTAATAATATATCGTCATAATAATAGTGTAAGGGGAGTACCATTTTCATACAGAATAACACATAGATATGGTTTTAAGTAGGATAAATTTGGTCGCAAGTGACGATATAGACATTGATGAAAATCAAAAATAATTATATGCATTTATTGAGGCCATTGACCAAAATCATGTTAATGATTAATGGAAATTTAAGGGCCCTTAAACCATAAATCTATGATTTTTTGAAAAATATTGTATTCATTGGATATGAATGTAATTGCATAACATTTTTGTAAGATCATTTCCCTATATTTGAGGAATTATTTTACTGTCTATGAATATAAGGGAATATACAACTTCATCCATTTGTTTTTCTTAGGTTAATTTCTAATTCATCCTATTCTCTATGAAATTAATACCAAAAAATGATTTTTATACCTAAATAACTAATATACACTTTTAAGGGATTTTTGAATCCATAAAAGTTTAATAAGTCTTTCCTTCTGTCTCTAAATATTTCCCCACACCAATATGGTTAGATTATGTTGTCATATATAATACATTCATCTATAAAACAAAACAGTAACACCACTGGTTTATATTTAGTGTTTATTATACAGATTTTTTTAAATAAAAGCAATGACATATTAATCAGTACTTCTAATAGGATAGTGGTAGGTGCTAAACCCTTATTTCCATTCGGTCATGGATTCATCCCCCACATGCTTTCCATATGCGATGGGTTTTCTCCCAACATACGAGTTGTTATTTTTCTAAACTATATTTATATAATTAATATAAAATTCCCAAAACAATATGATGTACATCTTTAAAATAAAATTAGTCATTAGATAACATTTTTACTAATGTTTTAATTAAAATTTATTTTTCGCAAAAACTATAATATTCATATTTTACTTCTATTATAATGTCATTAATAATAAAATTAACCCTAAATGTTTTCAATACCTTCAAAAATATTTCTATATAATTTAACATAATTTTTAATCTAATAATATTTCCACTAAAAAAATAAACATTTCATAAATTTCTCCCAAAATGTCTATAGTCTTGTGACATTCCTGACACATGAATTTCTAAATGGGGTGTTTATTATTTTAAATAAATGGTCCACCTTAAACACATAACCTATGATGGTATCCATAACTAATAAGTTTATAAATACACATATACTTCTAAAATTTTACATAATCCTTATAGATTTCATGATTCTTATACAAAAAACAATTTTTAAAGAATCTTCTAAAATTTAATTATTGAATCCCATGACACAAATACTTCTTCTGTTTTATTATAGCACAAGTACTTCCTTGTTTTAGGGGATACCCTTTAAGAGAAGTTATTGACATGAGTATTCCCAAGTTCACTATATTTGAGATAATTAACAATTAATAGGTCCTTAGTGTGATATTTATTACCTAACACTATAAACATCATTTTTCACATCAATTAATTCCATGATTCCTTTCTATTTTACACATAACTTTTTTTTACTTTGAGACACGTTATTTTCAATATGATACACATTAGGATTAACCTAGGTCAATAATTTTCATTATCTATTTAAATATTTTATAATGTTTTGTAATGAAAATGTGAATTAACCTAATAATATCACAGAGGAGTGTTCAACTAAGTTCCCTATAAAGATCGTTGTTGTGAACCATGTGACAATTGTGTCATCGCCAATGTTCCCTTTTTTGGAGTTATTACCCCTAGGTACATCAGTTCTATAACGAAATCCACTTATAGTACCCAGATATGGATTTATTTCAAGGACGACCACAAAATCTATCATTACTAAAACATTAGGATTTCCTTCTATAAATATCCACAAAGTATATTACAGGGTTATGATCCCTAATATATTTTTTCCTAAATATAGTTCCGAGGGTTTCAATTAAAATTTCTATGATACCAAATATTACTACCCTAACCCCATTAGTCTCTATCCAATTTCTGCTTTATTACATCAGCATAAGATATAAGGAATTGCATAATAAAGGTCAAAATAGTCTAGTGGTCTTGTTAAACTAGATAAAAACATGAATCACATATACATTGTAACAAATAAATTAAAAAAATCTATTTTCTTGAGAATTCAATTATTCCTCTTACCATATCAATTCTTATAAATCATAAAATACATCCTTGTATCGTAGAAAAAAAACATCAAAAATGGGTGACCTCAGATTCCAAATAAGGGTATGTGTACAATAGACGCTATGAATAAATAATATATAACAAATATCAAAAGGTAAATAACAAGAACACATTCCATTTAATCAATAACTTGAGCATAATATAGAATGAATAAATGATGATCAAATAATTCCATGTATATAATCACATATGCATGGAACTTAACCATGGATATTATAACTAGTTGAATAATCACATGGAATATTAATAACTAATTTCAAAATGATGGAATGGATAATGATGTAATTATAAAACATATCATTGAGGCCTTGTGACAATATATATAATATTTTCAAGCTTTCATGAAAATACATCTAATATCATGGAGGCATCAAGACAATAATTAAACATAATTGGTATGGCCTTAGCCAAAACCATATCTATATTATTTAATGAGATATATCGATACATCTAAGGGCTATAACAGACCCCAAACATTATTTACATAGTCCAATTACTTCCTCAAATGAAATGTGTGAATCATAATTCATATAAACATTAAATTTTCAACTTGTATATTAAATGTAAATATTTTCCCAAATTAATAAAAATATTCATAAACTATATAGAGTAATGTGGATGGTGTTAACATTATATATCCTTAGTATGTATGATCACACACCTTCTAGAGAAATAATAATGATGGTAACATTCCAACAAATACCCACTGGATTAAGCGTAATGTGTGGTTATTATATATGAATAAAATACCATAAAATGATCTTTAATAAAATCTTAAGGAAAATATCATTTTCAACATAATAAATTTTCAAAATCCTTTTCATTGAATATAACTTTAAAAAAATAAGAATTTATAGAGTAATAAAAAATTTAAAAATAACCATGGAAAATTTAAAAGTAAATTAATATAATGACATACTTGTCGGTGGGTAATTTTGTATATGTCTTACAAGTTAGAAGAACGTTTCTATTTCACAGTAAAATGATCAAAAAGTTCCCTATTATGAAAATTATAAGGAGATTACATTAAATCAATTTTTCATAAATTAAAACATTGTTAAAATTGTATTTAATAAAAAATTTGGTGAATGCTGAGACATTTTTTGAAAACATGGTTTTTGAAGAAAACAAATTTTCGACTGAAGAGAGATAACATCTGATTTTCTTAAAACCCATTTATTAATTTTTTTAGGAAAAAATAGTGTAAAAATGATAATATTACATTAAAATATAAAAAAACAATTTTATAAAAAATTAATGATATTATTTAGGTATTTACTATAATATTTCATAATTGGAAGCGTAATCATGAGAAATCCTAATAAAAGATTACATTGTAGTATAAAACCCTTACCACATTCATAACATTGAATTGTATTAAACATGAAAATGATGAAATCAATTAGTTATGTAAATCAACTTAAAATTACTTATAATAAATATACAATAAATCTTTTGGAATTATATACACCACATAAAAGTAATTGGTAGTGAATATCACATGTATCTCACAGAAGAAAAAAGTGTGTCGAAAATCTTTTACCTATTACTTTCTTTTGATGGAAAATAATTTAACCTATTGTATAGTGGTTTTAAAAATGATAATGACTTATAAAAGAACTAAATTAATTTTTATAAAGTCATATATTATCCTTTAATAACATGTTATTTTCCCTTTATTAACAATCTTTCATTATTTTCGTTGTTCAGTCTGTTAATTGCACAGTTTTCTGTGGTGTGTATTGTCATGAAAGATCTATTTCATGAACATATTATATAGTAATATAATTTCCAAAATATTAATAATGATGTTATTTTAATATTTTTAAATCAATTATAATTTTAATAAAAATCATGAAAGTTGGTTTTGAGAAATAAAGTATGTTACGATCATGGAGATGGTAGGTCATACATATGCATGAGTAACATTTACATTTTTCAATGATCATTACAGAAAGGAGGTAAGTAATGTTTTTTCTTTATATAATAATAATAATATAATATTACTTATTTATATATACTTATATATTTCATACATGTGATTTGGTGTTGAAAAATGAGTCGCATCGTTTTGTGAAGGTGATAGTCCACACATACAAAAATGATGTTATCATCTTTAATTGAGTGAAATGATAAGAATTAAAATGATATATTATCTTTATATAATTATAAATATGTCATCAATATAATAATTAATTCATTTATATCAAATATATTAATTAAAATTATCCTTATTACCTTCTATGTATAGGGTTAGTGAAAAATAAATCACATTGCTTCGTGAGGAGGTCATCCGTCGTACACATAGGCGACGTTATCTTATCCCCTACAAAATTGAATGTAAAGAAATTAATATGATATAATTAATCCATAGGTATAATTAAATTATAAATATAACATATATACTTTATACACATCATCATACCTGACCATGGAATGTGGTAATGCCAAAAACGAATGACATCAGTTCGTGATGTGGTAGTCTGTCGTACACACAATAGATGATTTCATAACCCACTTGATTGAAGTGGAGAGAATTGTATTAAATGAAATTAATATAAAATAATTCCCATTATATCTAATATAATTACTTTATTCTATATTCCTATTTTAATTTTAATTATAACAGGTGGAGGGAGAAATAAAATAAAAACGCTCATTGAAGAACACCACCTCTTCATTAGGTATCCTCCTTAGGTTTTCACTAATACATCTTAGGGTGGATTTATTACAAAACCTAGGATTCAAGTATATAATTAGGTAATTTGGGAAGTTTGTTTTGAAGGTATTTTATAAACAAAAAAATCTTTATGGTGTGAATAAGATAGGAGATAGGGTGGACTTTTATATGTGAGGTGAGTGGGACAGTTGTATTGTTTTGAAAAGATTCAATCATAAACAAATTTTTATCCTGAAAAAAGTATAAATAATGGTCTATTGTTGAAATTATTATTTATGATGAAATATTTCCCAAAAATGGGTGTTGTAAAAGGCGGTAGGTCATTTCTCAACCATATCTTTATAGTTTAACCCTAGATAAATCTATTATTAAATTAAACATTGTAATAATAATTTACTATTTTCACTTTTCAATTCAGTAAAAATTAATCTTAGCTTATTATAAATTTTAAATTATGGTGATTGAAAATATTTAATCCATTTTTCCAAATTCAATTCATATAATTGACCAATTTTGATTTAAAATTAATTCTAAAGATGTGATGAGAAAGCCGGTTTTTAAAAAGAAATGTTCAAAAACTATACAAAGGTTTTATATCAAAATTATATATGAAAATGATTACAATTTCCTCAACTAGATTAATTGATATAAAATTTATCTAATTTTAATTTAATGAAAATTCAAAATATAAATTATCATTATAAATATTTTAAATGAAAAGGCGGGTTTCCATTAAAATTCCGATTTTTTCTCTATTCATAATAAATTTTACAATTCAGAAAATCAAAAAAATTAACCATAATATAAATATATAATTATGATTTAAAAAATGAGGATTAGATTTCATAGAATTTTAATAAATTGGTGAAAATTAATTTTAAATTATGTTCTCAAATTGTGAATAATTCGTCTTTTTGAAAAAGTCGTGTTTTAAAAAAAATATTTTTATTTAAATCCATTTTTATTTTAATTACAATAAATACATAACAAACTAATTTGTTTGAAATATATATTTTTATAATTAACATAATCCTATTCATACATCCCATTCCAATTTCTACGGGGTATATTAAAAATATAATGTTAATAGTATATTTTTGTTCTGTAATCTCGGTCTTGCATGTAACACAAGCTATTGACACAACTCATTATTGAATGTGACACAAGATAACTCCAAGTTGTGTATAATAAAATCTATTGAAGGTATTGAATTTATTAATATATCATATTGTTTATGGTTCTTATATTTTCTCCTAATCCTATTGTTTTTTGTCATATATGCTATCAAATACAATGTTCTTATTTTATAATTTTGGGGTGTTTCATATTGTACATTCTGTATCTATAAAACCATGTAAATTTACATACCATTTACTTTTTTATAGGATTTACATGTATTTTTATCCTTTCACTTTAATTTAGTTAAAATTTCAACTCAAAGTATTCCTGTAAGTGGAATTGACTTTAGTGTGTATTTTTTGTTGTTAGTTAATCTATTCTATATACGTATTTGGGATATTTATTTTGATTGTACTTATCCATAATTTAATTACTTATTAAGGTAATTTTATATTTAATATCACATTAATTATAAATTTTTAAAAGGAACCACCCTTAAATTCTCAACACAATTCATTTTTTAATTTTTTTAAAAACATTCTCATTTTAGAATTTTTACATTAACTCAATTTGTCATTTTTATAACCCATTTATTATTGAATATTAATCCTCATTTATTTAATGGTTTCTAAAGTAAATTATATTCTAATTGTTTTGTGATTTTTTTATTTTAAGATAAATATTATCAAAATAAATTGGTATATCATTTTATTTTTCCATGATATTTTCAAATTCATTTATAATGTGTTTTACCTCCATAAACATGTCATCCGACTTATTGTTTAGATGGATTATCATATATTCTTAAAGATGTTTTCCTAAAACCCTTTTCATTAAAATGGGCTAGTTAATATATGATGGAAATTTTAATTCTTTCAAGTTTTAGAGACTACCATATTTTCTTAGATTCATTTATGATGAATTTAAGATATTATTTTCCTCCTTAATAATTTATAGTTCATAAATTAATTTGTTCTTAAGAATTATTTCCCATTAATTCTATTTCATATAATTATGTTTTAAATCTCTATTCATAGCTCTCTTGACTTTATTTTCCTCTCTCATGTCCATTTAATTTAATCTCATTGATATATTCTATATCATTTTCACAATTATTGGTTTTCCAATGAAAATTATATTCTAATTCTTTTGTAAATTTTTCATTTTAAGATAAATGATATAAAAAAATGATACATCAAATTTTATTTCAAATTAAAATTTAAATTATTTTATAAAGTGTTTTATATATTTCAACATATCATCAAAATTCTTTATTATATGGATTATCATATATTCTAATAGATGTTTTCAAGAAGCCCATTTAATTCCAATGGTTTAGTGAGCTATGGTGGAACTTTTAATTATTTCATGTGTGGTAGTGTTTTCTATATTATTATACATTCATTTATGAAGAATTTGAGATATAATTTTCTACTTATGAATTTACAATTCATATATTACTTTGTTCTTAAGTATTATTTTTGTTAATTCTCTTTCTTATCAATATGTTCTCAATGCCTCTTCATGTATCTATTGAAATTATTTTCCTCTATCATTTCATTTTTGTTTAATATCCCTGATATATTCAATATCATTTACACTATTTCTATATTTTTTATAGTTTTGAACAAACTCTATAACAATTACTACATACATTTTCATATTGAAGGGTTCTTACAAATAAATTCATTCTATTTATTGTTTGGAGAAATATTGACATTTTGTATACTTGTTACTTTTATATGGATATTTATTGATTACTATGGAATGATTTTTTAATCATTATTTCTGATTATGAATTCATTGTGCATTATTTAGTGATGGTTGGTTCCTATAATTATATATCCCATCGATACATCAGAAGGCATCATGTGATAAACATGTTTGTGTTTTTGATGTACTATTGTATTTTTATTTATAGTGTCTTGGAATGCGGAATCGACAGAATGAATTATCTATAATTACATGTAATAATTTCTTGATGGTAACATTTAGATATTTGATAATATGAATTACCTTAATATGTAATATGTTATTATTATCCATGTGATTATTTACATTATAATGATTACCATGGATATATTTCATAATCATGTTTAGTGAAATAATACTTATATGATGATTTATGATTTATTATATATGATTTATTAGATAATATTATCTAATGAAATTTACAACTTATTTTATTACTACATATATATATATATTTCATTTGTGATATTAGATTGATATTTCTTATGTTTAACCTTATTGAGTGACTGAACTCACCCATAATATGTTTTTGTTTCCCAATGTTATGAAAACGAGTATAGTGTATCATATATCCAGATTAATATAATGGCTGAAGATTTTTTTGGGATATGTTATAGTCTTTGTAGAATAATTCATCCATATTTTAGTGGGAGAATGTTTTATTTGATGGGAAATAAATGTGGTTTGGTAGTTAATGGTTTTAATAATTCAGTAACTCTAATACTAAATTGTCTCGGGTATGTGTGTAATGAAATATTTTTCAATGGCCCTATAATTATGAATGATTATGTTTAGGTTCCGCTAATTGGTATCAAATATAGTGTATATATGACATGTTCTTTAAATAGATACATGAGTATGGGATTGGGGTGCTTCAATTTGTATCAAACCCACAGTGTAAAGGGTATGTTTTTAGCACATGATCATGGGGCACAGGTATGGGGTTATTTATTTGGTATCAGAGAATGTTTTAGTTAAATTTAATAGTTAGGATATTATAAGATGAATATATTTTATGAGTTGTGGAAACCATCACAAGTTAATATGTATAGGGTTTATGATAATTTCAAAAGCATAAATTCCCTTTTTTGGTCTTATTTGATTTCATTTTAAGGATACTAATGATATTTTAGATATGTTTATTATATATTTATGAATAATAAATGATTTTAGTATAGATAACCCTTTGGGTTAATATGTGTCTTGATGTTGAGTTAATTATGATTAATTTGGATAATGAGTTAATTGATTTTGGGAATATATCTTGAAAATTATAGATAACCTTTGGGTTTGAAAAGTGATTTGGTTTCATGGTTTTTCATCTTATTTTTGGAAGAGGATAATATATTTTGGTGGATAAACAAGTATGTTAATTACATACATTATATTTTTTAATTATTTTTTCTATTATAATATTTTAATAATGATCATGGTACATTCACATTTAGTAATTTCATGAAATTAGGTATTGAGGTTAAATTGGTTGAAACTTATGGAAACATGAGTTAAACTAAAGGTGTTACTATTTCAAAAATAGTATCATAACTGAACTGAATACATCTTGTGTGGAAATGATATTTTCAAGAGATAATAAATATTAAGATTTATTTTACATATTAATATGTTTATTTTTCCTAATTTTATTTATAATGATGTCAAAATATTTATTTTAGTGTTTTATTTTTTACATGATCATGAAAACAAAACTATAAATCAAATGTCTCCTGACACATCTATAACCAAATAAGGATTCCTATTTTGAATAAATATTTATAAAAAATTAAAAATCTTAACATATGTGTATTATATGGTAGAAGATGAATTTAATAATATTATCTGAGATAGTAGTATTTATATTTAATTAAAAATAATAACCGTATTCTTATTTATGTTATAGATACCCTTATTTTTTCCATGAGTAATGGAATTGCATGGGTTAAATTTTGTAAGGTGGTTTAATGGACCACCATAGGGTTTTGGAATAATTTTCACTACATAAACTGTACATCTATAATCAATAAATAAATTCATTTAGAATATTTCAACATGAGAAGTAAATAAATCATACAATATATGAATCTAATTAAAAGAGTATAAATGTATTCATTATAATATTACAAGTTCATAATTTTCGGTAGACAGTTAATGTAAATAATGTTTTTTTAGTCTTAAAAAATGTATATATATATATATTATCAATATAAATAATTTATTTGAAATAAGATAAACGATTCTATAATAGGGAAAAAGAATCAAACTTAGTTTTGGAAATAAAATTTAATCTAATTTATTTTTTTAAACAAATATGATTTTTCTAAAATTTATTACATTTTATGAAAAAAATAAATAAATTGAATTGATTAAATTCAATGAATTTTTTCGAGAATAATATAATAACATCCAACAAACAATTAATAAAATATAGGGAATGTTAATTTAATTATTTATGGATAAACTAAACTATTTTGTTTAAAAAAATTATTTTTATTATATATAATGTACATTTTTTTTAAAGGTAAGTTTAGAAATTTAAAATATTTATTTGATTAAATGAACCCAATTTATTATTCATATTTTCAAATTTATTTTATGGTTAGTTTTTTTTCATTTTTCTAAAATGGGTATTTGTAGTAAATAGTAATGACATAGTTTCTTTAAATATAATTAATCTTTAACAATAAAATGATATAATAATTAAATAAAACTATATGAAAATTTTTCTCAAACAATTATGTATTTATGGAGAAAAATAATTCAATAAAAACAATATTACGATTTTATCAACATGTGCTTTATATTTTAAAAACAAAGATATAATTTATTATAACAAAAAACTATGTTGGGTCACTTGACATTAATTATGTATTTATAAGATATCATTAAATTTTGGGATGGTTTTAAATAATAACAATAATTTTTTATTATAAATAAATAAATTCATGGTTATCGATATTATTCTCTAAATAAGTACAAATTTATATTTGTGATTTGAATTTTTTTTCTAAAAATTGTTTTTATTGACTTATGTTTACATATGAAAAAATAATTTTAAAAATTTTGAAATTTAATTTTATTAAAATGAATAAAATTTTTGAATCATCATAATAAATATTAGTTAATAAGGTTAATTTATTTTTCAGACCAAAAAAACTTAACAAGTAAAATGTAGTCACTATTGTAAAAGAAAAAAATAATATAGAGGTGTTATGTCATCGGATAACGAAGAAAAATATCATATGAAATTATCTATAAATTAGTGGATGAGATATTTCTCATAATCAACTAAAGTTATATTTATTATCTTTAAAATTTTGATCCAAATTCCTTGATAATGAATTACATTTTTATATTATGTAATATGTATTTAGAAAACAATTACTCCACTGAATTAAAATATGATCCCTATGACAATACATCAATTCCAAACCCATAATTGGAATTATCATCTATAATATATATAATTTATTATTATTTAATAATCCTCTAATATATTCAGGATCCCATCGTCTGAAGAGAATTCTCATTCATCTAAAAACAAGAATGCTTCTAATAGAAGATAGAATTTTTTCTTCGTAAGTAATAAATTTTTATTGTTAGTTTTAATTAAATATTACTTTTTCACCTGTTATAAATTATTAATTATATATTTAATAATATAATTATACTTCTTTAATTATTATAAAATAACAAAATCACTTCCTACTCATACTCATCTATTTATTATAACATGTTTTTATTGGGTTAGTTTTACAAAATACATGAACAATCCTCTAAATTTAATATTGGATAACTATGAAAACTCTATAAATATTTATATACTATATTAATAAGTAAATAATGTTTTTTTCTTATTAATTAATGTTTTATTATTTTAATAATCATTAATATACCTTTTTTTATTCTTTAAAAATTATATAAACAATTTCATTAAGATTTTTAATCTAAAGAACCGTACCTAAAAATCTCATGGAATGAAGCCAGATCATTGTATATAATTATGTAACTTCTATAGAAGTCCTTTTACAATTTTATATATGATCAACTCAAGATCATTGAACGATAATTGATACTTTTATATTGAAATAGGCATGTGACAGGTGAAATTACTAACATCTAAAAAATAATATTATCATAAAATATATAATAACTATGAAATAAATGGATATTAAATAAAAATATAAAAGGAAATATTTATATATATCAATAAGTTTGTAAAATAAATTATTAATGTGAATTATTCTATTATATGTGAAGTTAAATGATGTTTGGAAAAGTAGGAATACAAGGAAGGGGATCTCTTTCTCAATTTCATTTCCTTGAGAAATATTTCATATTGTGCACAATGATTTCTTTTATATTGTGTAATTACTAAACCAGTTTCTTCATTTATAATATATCATTTTAATTAAATTAAATTTTTGTTAAATCTCACAATCTCCCTTTTGGATTCTTTTTATGTATAAAATACCAAATTTTAAACGATTATCATTAAATTAATTTACCATAATTGAGTTATAACCATTAGTAATAAATTTAATACATATATACTTGGTTTATTCCACCCTAATATTTAATTATATTTAATTCAATTTTTTTTGATTGATTTATTTTTTTTCTTATAAAATACATTAAAAAGGATTATTAATTTTAGAATTACAAGGTTACTAAGTTTTTCTTGTCTCTAATTTCACTCTTAATGATATATTTCATATTTTATCTAACACCCCAAAATTCCACGGTACGCTTCTCTTTGAATAATACAATAGCCTACAATGTACGCAACGCTGAGTTCAGGAGCACCACGACCTATCAAACATTCCATTTTGAAAGTGGACATGAATAGTAATAAACAAAATTTTAATTTTATATATATCCCAAATAATTCCGAAATTCTTCTTTTGGTTTTCTTATACATAATATACGGACAAATTCAAATTTTTATATAAAAGAAGTATTTTTATAAAAATGAAGTTTTTCCACCTTTTAATGGATAACCATTATTAAATCCAATATTTAACAAAATTATATATTCAATTTGGTGATATTAAATTCTTCTTTAGAATATGGACATAAAAATTTAGTTTTTATAATTTTTTAGTGTTTTTCTGATAACATTTATATTTTGAGGAATAGTGAAAGATACTAAATTTTAATTAAAAACAACTTTTTTAATGAAAATTATTTATAGTGTTAAATTATAAATTTGAATGGTTTTGAAGTATAATTAGATTATATATTTATCATTTAATCCAATTTTGGTCATTAGAAGTAATTTCACATTCAAACCTGAATAAACACATATCAATCTTTTGATAGTTTTTTACTACTAAAAAACCCACTTTCTTTTTTTGACAATGGGAATTAATTTTAAATTAAATATTTAAAATTATATATTTTCAATTTGGTAAAATAGACATCCTTTTTAGATTCTTAATATCGAAATTATCTTATGATTAATTATTTGGTATTTTTCGGAAAACTTTCAATTTTTGATGAGTAGTGAAAAACACTCCGTTATTTTTTAAAAACCAATTTTTATATAAATAATAATTTAATTTATTTAAAGTTATTTTATGCCAAAATAAATAAATAATACCTATATTAGATAAATATAATTAATTAGAGTCATTTTATAATAAAAATAGTTGTATAAAATTTTATTGAATAATTTATTGTCTTTTAACCACCTTCTAGGCACGTTAGCAAATTTTCATAAAATTTTTTTACCACTTCTTTGAATTGAATTTAACAAATCTGAGAGACACGGTTTAAATTAATAAGTAAATTTTTTTCAGAAAGAGGAAAATAATATTTGGTGAATAGTATCTTTTGAATTTTATTTAACACTGTTAAAACTAATCAGGGTAATTAAAGGTAAAAATGATATATAATTACCCTAACACATGTCATAATTATATTCGATAAGTGTATCTCTACCAAATTCAACAATAGGAACAAAATATGATCCTTTTGGTCCACTTCGTATAGATTAGGACATTTATTAGCATTTTATTTAAAGAAGAGTTAAAATTGTTAAATTCAAATTTTAATAACTAAAACATGTTTAATATAGGTTTATACATAAGATAAATTCAAATATTAATATTCATTAGAAATATAAAAATATTTTCGACATCATGATATTTTATTTAGAATTTTTAGACATTAAATAATTAAATTTATTAATGACACAATGATGATTTAGTAATTACCTAATTAATGAATGATTTAAATAATTGATGCTATAAATATTAAGATAAATGTTAATTGAGACTTTTGATGCATTACCATAATATTATAGGTTAATATAACATGTTAGGTTTGATTTAATGAATTTTTTTTCAAAGTAATCTAGTTGATGTGACTTTAAAAAAACCAAATACTAAATAATGTCAAAATTGACATAATTGATGTTTTAAAACAAATAATATTTTATTAAATTATATAATAGTCTTAAAAATATACGGTTTGAAAAAAGTGCTTATATAATGATTGATATGTTATTAATGAACCATTTGGGGTTTTCTTGGCAGTTTATAGTAAGTTTATTTGTAACATCCCAGGTAAATAAATAATATTACATTTTCATATTTATTAATATTTGTGAATAAAATATTAATATTATGTTAAATGGGATGATATGTTCGATGGCGTACCCAATACGCAAAAATGAGTTTCTTTGAAATCTTACGATGCACACTAATAATATAATAATATTATTGTAAATGGTAGTAAACACCTAGTTGTTGTAATGGTGGGAATGAACAGAATAAACTAAAAAGTGATTATATGTGTGTGTTAAATATTTTTACATTTATCTAATAAATGTTAGAGTCTTTAAATGTGAATGAATCCAATTTTATGCATAAATATTCTAATATTCTTTAAAAGGTCGATTAACCACATTTTGATTGAAAACCCTTTTAAATCCAATTTTTTCACTTTTCTATGTTATATTTAACAAAATAAAATCCTTCTTTAGAATCAGGACATCAAAATTTACTTTGTGTAAATATTTGGTATTTTTCCGATAAATTTCATTTTTTTAATGAATACTGAAAAATGATGTATTATAATTGAAAACCTCCTTTTAATCTAATTTATTTATATGGATAGATTATCTTTTTAATTGGGTTTAAAGTGTAATAAAAATATATTTTTACCATTAAATCTAATTGTGGTCATTCTAATTAATTTCACTTTGAAATTGGACATAAACAACTGTCAATCTTTTGATAAGTATTGTTTCTTAAAAACACGCGATTTAGTCTGACAGCGGGAAATAATTATAAAATTAATTAAGGAAAATTATAGGTTATTACTTTGGTAAAATAAAAATCATTTTTGAATTCTGAATATCAAATATAACTTAGGTTGAATGTTTGGTATTTTTCTAAAAAACATCAATTTTTTTATGAATAGTGAAACCACTAAGTGGTAGTTAGAAAAAACAGATTTTTCCAGTAAAAAAACTTTATCGCTTCTGTGAATTGAATTTCAAAAATCCAACCTCCATGGTTGTCATTAGTAAGTAAAATTTTGTTCAATATTATGAAAATTATTTTTGTTGAAAAGTAACTTTTATGTTTTATTTATAGCGATTAAATGTAATTAGGGTAACTTAAGGTAAAAATAATATTAAAAATATAAAAATACCTTGACACATGTCCTAACCTTATTGTATGAGTCATGGACGACCATGAAATTCCATGAGTCAATTTGGGGACCCCATGGAACCACATGGGTAAGAAAATGTCCTTAATAACGTTTTATTTAATGTAAAAATAAAAATTTCACAAACATGTATTGTTTTACTAAAACAATGTTTAAATGGGGTTATATATGTTATCATTTTAACTATAAATATTCATTAGAAAGATAAAAATATTTACTACATTATGGTAATTTTTTATTATTTTTAGACATAATATAAATAAAATTATTTATGACACAATGATGATGCAGTGTTTACGTCATTAATGAATGATTTAAATAAAAAAGAATATAATTTTTAAAATAATATCAATAACCTATGAAATTCTTATTGGATGATTTTATTTCGAACATTCTACACCTTATCTTATAATTTAATGATTTGTGGTCCTTTAGAAACCGAAAATAACTATATAATAAAATAATATTTTCATGTTTTCCAAAAGAGCCCCTCCTCTCCATTACAAAAAGACCCCACTTCTTACCCATTTATCACACTTCTCAAGCCATTTGGATTCTCCAAAATCTACTCAACTAAGCTCCCAATATTCCTATATTCATCATAGAAGCCTTACATTAGGCATAAAGCTCTTCAAGAAACCCTTTTGGTTCAAAACAAGAGGAGTTACCCGATTTAAAGGTAATGTATTCTTTTATGCTCTTTTGTTTTATTTTTCTTCTCCAACCCCCAAAACTCGTTTATTACATTATTTTATAACAAAAACAGAATTTTAAATATACTAGTATGTTTTTATAAAATGTATTCGAGCTACACTTACACACACCTCCATCTAATTGGTGAAGGACATACTGTTTATTTGGACATCGAACTACTGCCTCACGAAGCGATAATTGTTCAATTATATCCTAATGCCTATCATGGTGTCCATTAAGATGTCAATATATTTATATATGATATATATTAGGTTTATTTTTTTCATATGCTTCTGTATTATTCATTTATGGCATACCTTTATGGTTTCCGTAATGGATAAATGCCGTAATTTCATTTTAGGAAGTCTGGACTACCGCCCAATCAAAGTGATTTGAATCGTTAATGCCATATGTGGGATGAATAAAGGATGGATTTAATGATATTATATATTATATTATACTGGATTTATAATATACCTTTATATAATTATGATTTTATTCCATTAAATATGAAATAGAAATGAAAGTAGCGTTCATGCGTACGTACGACTTACCATCTCCATGAACGGTGCATTTCATTTCTTACCTCTAAATGTTATGTAATATTAAAAATGCATGTATATACTGGATATATATGATATATATGATATCTCAATCCGGAATATAATTCTAGAGATAATGGATATTTTACCACATGAACAACTTGTATATATAAGGAGTTCACTTTTGACTCAAGTACCAAATATTGATAAAACGATCGTTATTAAAAATAATTCCATAATGTTTATAACATGGTAAGAAGTGATATAAAAGAAATAATAAACATCAAAAAGGGTCTTAAGAAAGTATAAATTAACTAAATTCTGTCATTCAGAAAGAACAAGGAACATATGAGCGAGTAAAGTTGGACACGTGGTAAGGGATCCTACCTCTCTCTTTATTTTTAAGTACTCTCTTTTAAGTAACATATTTTAAGCTCCTATTTCTTATGCTGGGGGATGTTATTTTATATTAATATTACTGTACTTTTTATTTTTATATTATGAGAGACCCAATTTGATCTCATCAATCCATTTTTGAATGTTGTAAGTGGCGCCATTAGGCTGCTGAATTTTTTTAAGGGGATTTCTTATCTCACTTTTAATTCCATGAGAATCCCATTGTTCGCCACTTATTTATTGCATGTGGTGTATTTGAAAATTCCATTTCATATATATTATCATGATACTATTTATATACATGAGATTATGTGATTCAGTTGTTGGTTATTATCTTTTGGTCAAACGACTCGATTGATTACAACGAGGTAACGAGTTTTTATCTCATTTTTTGTTCCCATGGGATTCGTGTTATATTCTCCACTATATCTTTTGATTTGTGTATTTACTGACCATGAATCTAATATTCGTGTAATATAATCTCATTTATGGGTATTTACATCTTCATTTTATGATCCTTCTTCCATGGGGTGTACATTTCGAAAGATAACCAAATTGGTAAGGGAACCTTTCACCCTCCTCTTTTTAAAAGACTTATTTTTGTTATGTCTTTCAGTTTAAATCTTCTTATGTTGGGATATGTTCTTCTATATCAATATTTATGTAAATTTTATATCCAAGTGATTATATACCCTTTTTATCTCTCATCAACTCGTTTTTGGAATTTTAAAGTGACGACGTTAGGATGTCAAATTTTTGTAAGGGAACTTATTTACCCAATTTCAATTCTTTGGGTTAGACCTATACTTATTGATTATGTAGTGCTATGAATATTTGTGAATGACCTCTGATTTTTTGACACTTAATATTCACTTATATTGGGTGTATTTATATTTTTCACACATAATTTCATAATTGATTTATCCTTAATATTAGGATACTGTCTTTATAAGGGACTTCGTCTCAATCTCCTTTTATTGAGGTATCCATTGATTTTTAAATGAATTTCTATTATACGGTTTATAAAACCCTTTTAACTTTTCATTTCATTCAAAGGGAATGTTTTCTCAATGAAGAGTTTTACTAAACGACAAAAAGGGATGTTTCTTTTTTATGTAAGTAGTGACAACAACCTTTTCCGCCGCTGTGAGTATTATTTAACATTTGGCTTCCTCACCAAGCCATAATGTTTTTAAAAGGAAAATAAAAACCATATACTCTTTTGACGTATATTTGTATTGAAAATGGTTTTTATAATGGATTCATTATTTCAATATCTTAAAATGTTATATTGTTGTTGTAATGTGGGAATGTTATCTTTCCATTAGGGTTGTTTTATGTTATATGAATATGTTATGGTTATTGGGAGTTGACTAGGAATACAGTTTGTTCTGTGATAATCCTAGGGAGGGTGAGCCCGAGATAGATTTCCAATGCATTGGGTAACATGAAGGAGGTAAACATGAATGTTTCTCCAAAGATATTTAGGGAATATACTGTGATGGGTATTCCAAATGTGACTCCCTATGTAGCTATGATAGCTACAATATAAGTATGTTATATGTAGAGACCCGAATCTTGACGTTCATAGACATTACATTACTTTAGCGGAATACTTAATACATAACAAAAACAGACACACAAGGACCGTAATAGTTTAGTGTCTTTCGAAACTTGGAACGTAATCTTCTAATCGTGGTGAAAGATCTTCAACATCTCCCATAAAGATCTTCCCCTTTTTTTCTTACCTAAAACCTTTGTTTATATCCTGGGGAAAAGAAAACATAAAAAGGGTGAGCTCAAATGCTCAGTAATGGTTAGAATGGATAAAATAAAACATACCATATACATTTGAACTTAGAAACATGAACATAATGTTTAAACATCAAAACCTTGAGAAATGACACAAAACATGGAAGTACGTTAGTCATAGATCATAAATAAACATTAATAATGATAAAATAGAATGACAATAAAACATGTAATTGTGGAAACCATTAATCACATAATATGATTTCCATATTAGCCATGGAATTGCTGCCAAGACCGTCTTAGTGGACAATGTCCCTTTCTGAATCGAGTTCACTCCTCGTTCCAGTCCTGCATTACTGAACCGGTTTAACTTGTCGTTCCAGCCATGTCTATATCATGAGATATAAATTTTTACCCAATGCATTTGAGGGAGATATAGGTTTCACCCATCTCATAATGAAATCATTTTTACTTGTGCCACAAAATAAACATACATCATTCATAATAACCTAATAAATAAAATGGGTTTCATAAACATCATCCCATCATCACATAATCCATATAAAAGAAATGGATATCATTTCATAATAAGAATAGTGAAACCAAGTAAATCATAGATACATTACACTTGAAACATAAACATGTGAAATAATGTCATCTTATATGAAAATGATTTTGATAAATCACTTTAAGCGAATTCTTGAGGAAAATATCCTTTTTCCTTTAAAATCATTTTCTTTTCACAAAAATGTCATGATATTTTAGAAGAAAAGGTTTTTGTTGAAAATAGTCATGAAATATTTTGAAGTAAGATTCATGAAAATAAGGCTTTATAAAACCATAAAAATCCTTTCATTCCATATACATTAAAAAACATTCTTATCGTACTTTTGTCAGAAAAGCCAAAAAGTACCTCGTATGAAAAACGACAAAAGATTCCTTTCATATCATTTACTAAAAACTCACCGAAGGGTAAAATTGGATTTAAAAAATTGTAGGTGGATGGAAATAATATTACATATTGAGGAAACATGGATGTGGATGATAAAATACACCTTAGTAAATACCAAAGTATAAACAATCTCGGATAAAAATGATATTGTGATATTTTCCCTTACCTTAGGTCTGATTTGCTTCGTAAGTGTCCGAACCTCCTGTATAATAATTTAAATAACGTCATTGACTTATTCGAGAATCATACTCATTTTTATGATATCATATATGGTTCACTTACGACTTTATATTACCAGTTCTTCTGTAAATTTCATGTTAAAGAGCGTTTTGGGTAAAATCGTTTCATTTGTCATCCGTGTTTTGACTTGTAATTATTCATATGATTACTTAGATTAAGATTACTTAATTCCAGAATACAAAACATGATTTATATATAATATATATTTAGAATATACATATATATAATAGATCAGTAAATGGAAAGAAATACACCATTCATGGAGACGGTAGGTCGTACGTACGCATGAACGCTGTTTTCGTTTCCTTATTGAGTTGAATGGAATTAAGTAGATGAAATACATATATATACACATAAATCCAGTATTATTATTATTTAATATATTTCATGATTACTTATTATATATACTTTATAATAATTCATGAATGGTTAACGTGGAGAATGAATCTCATCGCGTCATGGAGACGGTAGTCCATACGTACGCACGAGCGATGATATCGTTCTCATGATCGTGGAATTGTATTGGAGTGTATGTATACTATTTCAGAATCAATATAACTTTAAAATAATCATATATAGTTATTATGTAGACCATTATACCCATCCAAATAAGGTGGTGGTGGAAAGTAGATTACACCACGGCGTGGAGACGGTATTCTGTATGTACGCACGCGCGGTGATTTCGTTTTCCGTAGGATGGATAGATGGTGAAATAGGGTTGTTTCATACTTATAATAAAATATCAGTATATTATTGATACTGATGTTATTACTTCATAATGAAACAACCTAAGAAGAAGAAGTTGAAGAAAAAATAAAGTTGAAAGAATTGGTAACATACATTACCTCTTGTTTGAAGCGCCTCTTTGAGATCTACTTTTAGGGAACTAAAATTGTTCTTTGAAGAAACCCAGAACCTCTAGGATGTTTCTAGTGAAGTGGAGAAGAGAATGTGGCAGGGGTGGCCGAGCTTGAAGGCTCAAAGTGGTGTGAGGAAGAGAGGGAGGAGGTGCCCTTTTATAAGGGAGGAGAGGGGCACATTTGGAATAACTAAAAATATTATTTTATTATAAAGCCAATTTCGGTTTTAAATAGCTCCAAATTGATTTCTTTCGAAGATAAGGAGGGTATGGGTCTAAATCCTCTCATAAAATAGAATTTAGACAAGTTTAGGTCATTATACTAACCTTATCTTTTAGTTCTAACTCTTAGTTAATTAGATTGACATTTACCATGTCACTTTGTATTTTTATATTATATAGTTAATAAACTTACCATATACATCCAAGAGACCCCCATGTGGTCCATTAATTATACACCTATCATTATATAAGTATCTTGGACGAACCTCAGATTTTTACGAACAAAATAATAATCAATAATATAATATTTGTTTTGAAAACTATTTTATGTGAATTTTGACACTATCCCATAGTTGATTTTTTTGAAACTCATAACAGAATTATTACTTCGAAAAAAGTAAATTAAATCAATACTAAAATGTCATAGTAACCTAGTAAATTAGTGTAATTCATAAAAAGTCTCAAATTACATTTATTTGGGTATTTATAACATCAATTATGTCAATATTTCATTAATAAGATAATTACTGCATCATATTTGTGTCATAAATAAATTAAATTATTTAACACCTAAAAATTACAAATAAACTACCATTATATAGGAAATCGTTTTAGCTTTCTAATGAGTATTTATAGTAGAGTTTATCTTATGTATTACTCTATATTAAAAATTATTTACTTTATAAACTTTGATTTTAACTATTTTAACCTTTCTTTAAATAAATTAATAATAAATGTTCTAATCTAATCCAAGTGGGCCTAAATGATCATATTTTATTCCTAAGGTTGTTTTTGATCGAATTAAACTTATCCAATAGAATTAGGACATGTGTTATGGTAATAATAATAACATTTTACCCTTAATTACCCTATTTACTTTTAAACGTGGTAAAAAAAATTAAAAAGTTACTATTCACCAAAAATTATTTTCATCTCATAGAACCACATTTTACTTAATAACATCAACCGTGTCTCTAGGATTTTTGAAATTCCACTCAAAAAAGCGGTAAAATTAAGTTTTATGAAAAATTCATTTTTTACTACCACTTAGTGGTTTCAATATTCATAAAAAAATGATAGTTTCCATAAAAATACCAAAAATTAGGCCTAAGCTATATTTGATATTATGAACTCAAAAATGATGTCTATTTTACCAAATTCAAAAAATATCAATTGCATTAATTAATTTAAAAATTAATTCCCGTCGTCAAAACAAATAGCGTGTTCTTAAGAGATAATAACTATCAAAAGATTGACACTTGTTTATGTCTTGTTTAAATGTAGAATTACATCCAATGACCAACATTGTATTAAATTGTAAAAATATATATTAAATATACTTTAAAACCACTCAAATTAATAATTTATCACTATTAATTAATTTGATTAAAAAGGTTGTTTTTAATTAAAATTTAGTAATTTTCACTATTCATCAGAAAATGAATGTTATCCGAAATGTACCAAATTTTCACCCAAAGCTAATTTCGATTCTGAATCCAAAAATGAAGTCCATATTGGAAAATAAAATTTACAAAATTTCCAAAAGCGGTTATTACTATTCATAACGGCTAGTTTTAATATTATTTTAATAGCATATCGTTGTTTAGTGAAACACGGTATTGCGTACTACACACGCTATTGAGGAAGGTCACTATTGCGTTTAATGAAAGGCAAGTCAACGATGTGTGTTGTGAAAGCTTCTTTTGGTGTAGCGTACAACACAAGACATTAATGAAATTAAAAAGAATATTTTTCATAAAATCTCGGGGTGTTACATTCCACCGCCCTTAAAATGAATTTCGCCCTCGAACTTCGTCAGGGTTATAAATGGTTTACTATTAGAAAGTTTCTTTGATAAAAACCCACATCGTAAAAAAATACAAAATCCAATCTTTAAAAACAAAAGTATGAAACGTAATGGTTACCCAAATAAACTAATCACTAGGTTTCCACATAGGTGAAAATATGGATATGGAAGAGAAATCTAACCATCATGTTCTGATGGAGAGTGGTAGAGAACATGGCTATGGAAAAGCCAGCAATCAGAAAGCCATAAATTTGTGATGATCTAAGGTACCATCTGATTCATCAGATATAAGAGCACAAGGACAACATTTTGGGTTTTTAAGATCGTTTCCCTAAAGTTGATGAAATTGGAATTAGAAGAAATACTTTCGTGATTTTGGTATTGTCTCACCATTGGTCGTTATTTGGACAATTTCCACTTCATCTCTTAAATAAATGAAGTTCAATTTGTCATTCGTGATGTGTTAGCAGATCATGTGATAGAATGATGGGTCATTCCATTTGTCTCAAACAAAAGGTTAGAAATGTTATAAAAAAAATACCTAAGTCCATCTATAGTGAGATTAATAATATATGGTTTCTAAAATGGACTTATACTTCATATATCATACTGCTTAATATAATAAAAATAGTTTCTACTAAACATGGACTTCTTGTAGGCCAGTGGTAGGCGATAAAGGCCAGTCGCACTTTGGTTGTGGGTTCGATTCCCACAGCCTTGTCCGACGTGATGGGTTGTCTCCCATCCTGTAGGTTGTCCTTTTTCTAAAACTACATTACTATAACATCCCATCAATAATATCGAAAAAACATCTATCCTTAAACAATACAAACTTATGTCCAACATAATCCATTCCAATCTTTAGGCTTATACATAATACTGCAGTCCACTCTAATAATATAGTGAAAACGATTACCAAATATTTAATACCATCATTGATCCCCATATATCATAAGATATTTCTTGTTGGTCACATTACAAACATTAAAAGGCCTTAATCATGTATTCTCTTGAATACCCATTGAACCTTAGTGAAAACATGAATGCAGTTAAAAGTTATCAATTTCCACATACCAAAATCCTCAAAATTCTATATACCTAGTCTTTATATCAATCATGAGCTCATTAATACTGTCAAACATTTAATTTTCTCCTTATCCCTTCATAATGTGCATATCATCTATATTCCAAAAATATATGAATAAACTTTAATGGATACTAGTACCATTAATTATACACTTTCAAAACTCAAGGAAATACAACAGTGTAACAATCCTTAGATGTCTCTTTATTCCATAGTACCATGAGATTACTTATACACAATTACACATGATAAAAATGTAATCATTCCACTAAATTCTTAAACCATTGACCGAGATTCAAAAATTCTTTCATCTCACATATCATTTTTAGTCTCTTCATCATCATCAACATAAATACTACCCATACGACCATACTGATTCTCTTCATGAGACTTTCCCTTAGGGCATTGGTTTGCATAATGCCCGTACATTCCATATTTAAAACATTTAACCATTGTTGATGTCGTAGCAATACCATTATCCTAATCCATGGTGTTAATAGAACATTTTCCTTTTCACTTACTGGCTTTGTGTCCTTCTTTTCCACACCCAAAGAATCTTCCAGTTACCTTGAAACAATCTCCTCGATGCCTCTTCCCACATGATTTACATGAGGGAAATTGAACTTTTTTTCCTCTATGATCATCATGAAACTCCATCTTTCTTTTATTAGCCGAGTCAGGAAACTTACCAAATTTTACTTTATTGATCATATTATGTGATTGCTGATTCAGCATAATAATGATGTTTGGACATCCAAATCCCATTTCATTTGGTTGCTCATGAAAAATATCATTCCATTGTCCATCATATCCTCCATTATCGTGAATCATCTTGTTTCCAACCATTTTCTAAACCCCAAAAAGAATAGTGTGAGAGGAAAAAATGATAATAAAGGGTGAGTAACTTCAATATCTAACACCTTTGGTTTAATCTAATATCGTTACCATAGTTCTAGGACTATATCCTATACGTATACTTATCCTTAGGGACATCTCTAGACATACCTTAGAAATAAATCTAGGGATCTCACTAACGTTTTTGCATCCTAGTTTCCAAAGGTTAACTAATCATTTCCTTTGATACCAACTATAGAGACCCGAAGCTTGACGTTCATAGACATTACATTACTTTAGCGGAATACTTAATACATAACAAAAACAGACACACAAGGACCATAATAGTTTAGTGTCTTCGAAAACATGGAACATAATCTTCTAATCGTGGTGAAAGATCTTCAACATCTCCCATAAAGATCTTCCCCTTTTTTTTATTACCTAAAACCTTTGTTTATATCATGGGGAAACGAAAACATAAAAAGGGTGAGCTAAAATCCTCAGTAAGGGTAAGCATGGATAAAATAAAACATACCATATACATTTGAACTTAGAAACATGAACATAATGTTTAAACTTCAAAAGCTTGAAGAATGACACAAGACAAGGAAGTACGTAAGGCATAGATCATAAAGAAACATTAAAAATGATAAAATAGACTGGGAATAAAACATGTAATTGTGGCAACCATTAATCACATAATATGATTTCCTTATTAGCCAAGGCATTACTGCCAAGACCGTCTTAGTGGACAAAGTCCCTTTCTGAATCGAGTTCACTCCTCCTTCCAGTCCTGTATTACTGAACCATTTTAACTTGTCGTTCCAGCCATGTCTATCTCATGAGATATAAATCTTTACCCAATGCATTTGAGGGAGATATAGGTACCACCCATCTCATAATGAAATCATTCTTACTTGTGCCACAAAATAAACATACATCATTCATAATAACCCAATAAATAAAATGGGTTTCATAAACATCATCCCATCATCACATAATCCATATAAAATAAATGGATATCATTTCATAATAATAAAAGTGAAACCATGTAAATCATAGAGACATTACACTTGATACATAAACATGTTAAATAATTTCATCTTAGAAGAAAATGATTTTGATAAAACACTTTAAATGAATTCTTGAGGAAAATATCCCTTTTCCTTTAAAATCGTTTTCTTTTCACAGAAATGTTATGCAATTTTAGAAGAAACGGTTTTTGTTGAAAATAGTCATGAAATATTTTGAATGAATATTCATGAAAATAAGGCTTTATAAAACCATAAAAATCCTTTCATTCCGTATATGTTCAAAAAACATTCTTATCGTAATTTTGTCAGAAAAGTCAAAAAGTACCTCGTACGAAAAATGACAAAAGATTCCCTTCATATCATTTACTAAAAACTCACCGAAGGGTAAAATTGGATTTAAAAAATTGTAGGAGGATGGAAATAATATTAAATATTGAGGAAACATGGATGTGGATGATAAAATACACCCCAGTAAATACCAAAGTATAAACAATCTCGGATAAAAATGAAATTGTAATATTTTCCCTTACCTTAGGTCTGATTTGCTTCGTAAGTGTCCGAACCTCCTGTATAATGATTTAAATAATGTCATTGACTTATTCCAGAATCATACTCATTTTCATTATGTCATATATGGTTCACTTACGACTTTATATTACCCGTTCTACTGTAAATTCCATGTTAAAGAGTGTTTTGGGTAAAATCGTTTCATTTGTCGTCCGTGTTTTGACTTGTAATTATTCATATGATTACATAGATTATGAATAATTAATTCCAGAATATAAAACATGATTTATATATAATATATATTTAGAATATACATATATATATAATATAACAGTAAATGTAAAGAAATACACCATTCATGGAGACGGTAGGCCGTATGTACGCATGAACGCTGTTTTCGTTTCCTTATTGAGTTGAATGGAATTAAGTAGATGAAATACATATATATAAACATAAATCCAGTATCATTATTATGTCCTATAATTCATGATTACTTATTATATATACTTTATAATCATTCATGAATGGTTAACGTGGAGAATGAATCTCATCGCATCATGGTGGCGGTAGTCCGTACGTACGCACGAGCAATGATATCGTTATCATGATCGTGGAATTGTATTGGAGTGTATGTATACTATTTCAGAATCATTATCACTTTACAATAATCATATATAGTTATTATGTAGACCATTATACCCATCCAAATAAGGTGGTGGTGGAAAATAGATTACACCATGGCGTGGAGACGATATTCCGTACGTACGCACGCGCGGTGATTTCGTTTCCCGTAGGATGGATAGATGGTGAAATAGTGTTCTTTCATACATATAATAACATATCAGTATATGAGTGATACTGATGTTATTACTTCATAATGAAACAACCTAATAAGAAGAAGTGGAAGAAGAAATAAAGTTGAAATAATCGGTAACGGACATTACCTCTTGTTTGAAGCGCCTCATTGAGATCTCCTTTTAGGGAACTAAAATTGGCCTTTGAAGAATACCAGAACCTCTAGGATGTTTCTAGGGAAGTTGAGAGAGAATTTGGTAGGGTTTGGTCGAGCATGAAGGCTCAAAGTGGTGTGAGGAAGAGAGGGAGGAGGTGCCCTTTTATAAGGGAGGAGAGGGGCACCTTTGGAATAACAAAAAATATTATTTTATTATAAAGCCAAATTCGTTTTTAAATAGCTCCAAATTGATTTATATATAAGCTAAGGTGGGGATGGGTCGAAATACTCTCATCCAATAGAATTTAGACATGTTTAGGTCATTATACTAACCTTATATTTTAGTTCTAACTCTTAGTTAATTAGATTGACATTTACAATGTCACTTTGTATTTTTATATTATATAGTTAATAAACTTACCATATATATCCAAGCGACCCCAAGTGTTCCATTAATGATACACCTATCATGATATAAGTATCTTGGCCGAACCTTAGATTTTTAGGAATAAAATAAAAATCAATAAATAATATATATTTTTAAAAACTATTTTATGTCAATTTTGACACTATTCAATAGTTGATTTTTGTGAAACTCATAACAGAATTATTACTTCGAACAAAGTAAATTAAATCAACACTATCATGTAATAGTAACCTATAAAATTAGTGGAATTCATAAAAAGTCTCATATTACATTTATTTTGGTATTTATAACATCAATTTTGTCAATATTTCATTAATAAGATAATTACTGCATCATCTTTGTGCCATAAATAAATTAACTTATTTAATGTCTAAAAATTACAAATAAAATACCATTATGTATGAAATCTTTTTATATTTATAATGAGTATTTATAGTCGAATTTATCGTATGTATTACCCTATATTAAAAATTATTTACTTATTAAACATTGATTTTAACTATTTTAACCCTTCTTTAAATAAATTAATAATAAATGTCCTAATCTAATCCAAGTGGGCCTAAATGATCATATTTTATTCTAAAGGTTGTTTTTGGTCGAATTACACTTATCCAATATAATTAGGACATGTTTTATTGTAATAATAAAAACATTTTTACTCTTAATTACCATATTTACTTTTAACCGTGGTAAAAAAAAGTAAAAAGTTACTATTCACCAAAAATAATTTTCATCTCATTGAACCACATTTTACTTACTAACATCAACCGTGTCTCTCGGATTTTTAAAATTCCACTCACAGAAGCGGTAAAATTATGTTTTATGAAAAATTCATTTTTTTAACTACCACTTAGTGGTTTCACTATTTATCAAAAAATGAAAGATTCCAGAAATATACCAAACATTAGGCCTAATCTATATTTTATATTATGAACTAAAAAATAATGTCTATTTTACCAAATTTAAAACATATCAGTTGCATTAATTAATTTAAAAATTAATTCCCGTCGTCAAAACAAATAGCGTGTTCTTAAGAGATAATAACTATCAAAAGATTGACACTTGTTTTTGTCTGGTTTAAATGTAGAATTACATCCAATGACCAACATTATATTAAATTGTAAAAATATATATTAAATATACTTTAAAAACACTCAAATTAAAAATTTTCACTATTAATTATTTCGATTAAAAAGGTTGTTTTTAATTAAAATTTAGTAATTTTCACTATTCATCAGAAAATGAAAGTTATCCGAAATGTACCAAAATTTCATCCTAAGCTAATTTCGATATTATGAATTCAAAAATGAAGTCCATTTTGAAAAATAAAATTTACAAAATTTCAAAAAGCGGTTATTACTATTCACAACAGCTAGTTTTAATAATATTTTAATAGCATATCGTTGTTTAGTGAAACTCGGTATTGAGTACTACACATGCTATCGAGGAAGGTCGCGATTGCGTTTAATGCAAGGAAAGTCAAGGATGTGTGTTGTTCAAGATCCTTTTGGTGTAGCGTACAACACAAGACATTAATGAAATTAAAAAGAATATTTTTCAAAAAATCTCGGGGTGTTACATTATATATTTCTTAAGTTACCTTTATGATTTATGATTTCTATTTGTATTTCACAAATCATATGATTTCACGAGAAATGTTAAAAATATTATGTTATGTATATATTGATGAACTAATATTTTCTTTCCTTGTTTTATAACCCATACTGAGCTTTTTATGCTCAAACCATGTTTTTGATATGTTTTCAACAGTACTTAAAGATGAATATGGTCAAGGATTGTATCATGAAAAGACATGCTAGTTATAAAATTGAACTAGAAATGTATCTTTTTTATAAGTTTTTTTGTATTTTATGAAAAAATGGAAACTGAGTAGAAGTGTCTACTTTTAAATCTTTTGAACTGTAATAGTTATGTCCTAATTCTCTAAAACTCTAAACCTAAAAAGATCATCAGTGTTAATTATTCATTTAATAAATTATTATGTAATGCCATAAGGCCAGGCCTTTATAGATGGTATCAGTGGTCGGTTTAGATAACTTTAGAGGTTATGGTATTCATTAATCATAAGTGACAAGTTGTATATAACTACAATGGTTAGTATATTATATGGAGTCATTGTAATTTTTGAAAGTTGTAATGAGTTTGAGATAACCTAGATAATTATATCTTAGTCTTTATCTTATTATTAGTACATGATGATTTTCTTGATATACTCACACTAATATTTTTTGTTTTAGTGAATAGATGGATCTAGCAGGAACCAAAGTGGCAATGGGTTTGAAGGAAACCGTGGTGGTTCTCGGATTATGAGACTAGATGAAATGGGGTATTCAATGAGAAATCTCAAGGTTATTTGAAACCCACTCTTAGTTGTCATGATTAATCACTTGAACCTTGGTGAGTTCTCTAATTCATCATGTACGAGATAACCAACTCGATGTGGAAGTTCAGGTAATAATTATAAAGGTAACAAATATGGATTATATGATCCTAGATTTTGAGGTACTTATGGGTTACTATATGTTATAATGGAAAATGAAAGGCATGAGATAAACATGAGGTTAAAATATGTAATGGTTATTTTTGAAGGATTTATCTCTTTTTGGGAATGTTATAAAATTATATAGTTTTTGAAAAAGGACCTCACATAGACCGTGTGACAACCCGTTGCGTCGGATGAATCTATGGGAATCGAACCCACAACCAAAGTGCAACTGGTGTTTATCACCTACCACTAGACTATGTTAAGTCCTTGGTTAGTATGAATAATACTTTTTTCAATAGATGATTTTATGAATCAAGAGAAAGATGATTTTGGGTTATCTAGGGAAATGATTAACCTCTCATGTTGGATATGTGATTAGGCTAATTAATTTTCAATATGAGACTTTAAGAGCAGTTGATGTTATTTGGTGATAAATGTTAAGATATATCATTGAAGAATATGTGATTAAATCCATCAAATATTTGGGTTTAAATATTATTTTTTTTACATTGTAGAATTTTATGGATAGCTATTTTTTTGAGCGGTCTATGATGAACTTTGGGTTTTGTTTGACAAATTTTGGAGATTATGAGTAGTTTTTATTTTTGTATAAGTTTATCCTTTTTGGGGATTATATGATCTTGTAATAACCATTTTGGTTTTGGTTAAGGTCTACAGTCATGGGAAATATATTGTTATCTTTTGTGGATTAGGTGATTCTCTAGAAGTTTATTATAACGCTCTTAATGTGAACAAGTCATCTTAAATACTCATATTTTGGATAAAATATGAGTTTGTGTTAGAAATAAAGTAAGAGGTGAAAGTCTAAGTGACTTTAAAGTATATTTCCTTATTTTTTTATTTAATCTCATAAATATATTCCTCAATTAAAATTAACATAAAATAGAAACGTTGTCTGTTAATTTTTCCTACTGGGGAATCAAAGACTGTTTAACCCATCACAAGTTTGCAATTTTCTCGTGGTTAACCTTCTTCTAATCAGGATTTCAATAACTCTCCATTAGGGCTTGATGGGGTTTTCCCTCCATATCCATGTTTCCATGGAATCCTAGAATCTATTTTCTTGGGTGACCTTTTTACTTCTTTTTCTTTCTTTTAAAGTGATAGTTTTTTGACTCCTTTTCCGATGTGGGACTTTTAATGAAGTTTCCAAGACCAATTTTAAAATTTCGAGGAAGAAATTCCCAAAAGGGGGGAAGGATGTAACATCCTAGGGAAATAAAGAATATTACATTTTCATATTTATTAATATTTGTGAATAAAATATTAATATTACATTACAGGGGATGCTATGTTCGATGGCGTACCCAATACGCAACACTGAGTTTCCTTGAAATCTTATGATGCACACTAATAATATAATAATATTATTGTAAATGGTAGTAAATTCCTAGATGTTGTAATTGAGTAATGAACAAAACTATCTAAAAAGTGATTATATATGTGTGTTAAATATTTTGACATTTATCCAATAAATTTTAAAGGCCTAAAATGCGATTAAATCCAAATTTAAGAATAAATATTTTAATATTCTTTAAAAGGTAGATTAACCACCTTTTGATGAAAAACCCTTTTAAAATATACTATTTTTCACTTTTATATGTTATATTTGACAATATAAAATCCTTCTTTAGAATCGAGGCATCAAAATTTACTTTGTATAAATATTTTGTATTTTTCCGAATTTTTTTTAATGAATAGTGAAAAATATTGTATTCTAATTCAAAACCCCCTTTTGTTGTAATATATTTATATGGATAGATTATATTTTTAATTGGGTTAAACGTGTAATTAAAATATATTTTTACCTTTTAATCCAATGGTTTTCACTAGAATTTATTTTACTTAAAATTGGACATAAACACGTGTTAATCTTTTGATAGATATTGTTTCTTAAAAACACGCTATTTGTTTTGATAGTGGGAATTAATTATAAAATTAATTAATGAAACTTCTTTGTTATCAATTTTTAAAAATGGACATCATTTTTGAATTCGGAATATCAAATATAACTTAAGCCAAATTTTTGGTATTTTTCTAAAAAATTTCAATTTCTGATGAATAGTGAAACCACTAAGTGGTAGTTAAAAAAACTGATATTTACTTTAAACAAAACATTACCACTTCTGTGAGTTGAATTTAAAAATTCCAACATACATGATTGAAATTAGTATGTAAAATTTGGTTCAATACGATGAAAATAATTTTTGATGAATAGTAACTTTTATGTTTTATTAATCGCGATTAAAGGTAATTAGGGTAATTGAAGGTAAAAATAATACTATAAAAATATAAAAATACCTTGAAACATGTCCTAACCATAATGGATGAGTCATGGACAACCCATACAATCCATGGGTCAATTTGGGGACCCCATGGAGCCACTTGGGTAAGAAATTGACCTTAATAACTTTTTATTTAAAGTAAAAATAAAAATGTCACAAACATGTATTGTTTTACTAAAACAATTTATAAATGGGGTTATATAATTTATCTTTTTTAAAATAAATACTCATTAGAAATGTAAATATATTTACTACATCATGGTTTTTTTTATAATTTTTATACATCAAATAAATAAAATTATTTATGACACAATGATGATGCAGTGTTTACATCATTATTGAATGATTTAAATAAATAAAAAGTT
Source organism: Viscum album (assembly GCA_963277665.1). NCBI lineage: Eukaryota > Viridiplantae > Streptophyta > Magnoliopsida > Santalales > Viscaceae > Viscum > Viscum album. The sequence goes on from OY728162.1 coordinate 819,536,340, forward strand.
AAAGTTTCGAATAATATCCAAAACTTGTCCCATTCTAATTGGATGATTTTATCTCGAACATGGGACCCCTTATCTTTGACGTTAATGATTTTTGGACCTTTAGAATCTGAAAATCATTATATAATAAAATAATATTTTCAAGCTTTCCAAAAGAGCCCCTCCACTCCCATATAAAAATACAACAATTCCAACCCATTTCTCACACTTATAAATCCCTTTTTCTCGTCAAAAATCTACTAAAATAGTCTCCTAATATCCCTCTCTTCATCCTAGATGCCTTATTTTAGGCAGAAATCTCTTTAAGAACCCATTTTGGTTCAAACCATGAGAAGTTATCCGATTTAAAGGTAATGTCTTCTTTTATGTTCTTTTATTTTATTTTGCTTCTCCAACCCCTTAAACTCATTTATTACTTTCTTTTGTGACAACAAAGGTATCATAAATATACTAGGATGTTGTTATAAGAAAGATTATATCTACACTTACACACAGCTCCATCTAATGGGTGAAGAAAATATTGTTTCTGTGGACGGCGAACTACTGCCTCACGAAACAATCATAGTTCAATTATCTCCTACAAACTATAATGGTGGCCATTAATATGTAACTATATTTCTATATGATATATATTATTTTTCTGTTTTCCTTATGCTTCTGTATTTTTCATTTATGGAATACCTTTATGGTTTTTATAATGGATAAACGTGATAATTGCATTTTAGGAAGTGCATACTACCGCCCCCTCAAAGTGATTTGAATCGTTAATGCCATATGTGGGACGTATAAATGATGGAGTTAATGATATTTTATATTATATTATACTGGAAGTATAATTTAACTTTATATAATTATGATTTCATTCCATTAAATTAAAAATATAAATGAAAGTAGCGTTCATGCGTACGTATGACTTACCGTCTCCATGAACAGTGCATTTCATTTCTTACCTCTAAATGTTATGTAATATTATAAAAGTATGTATATACTGGATATATATTATATATATGATATATAAATCATGAGTATAATTCTGGATATAATGTATATTTTACCACACGAACAACTTGTATATATAAAGAGTTCATTTTTGACTCAAGTACCAAATATTGACAAAACGACGGTTATTAACTTAAATGATTACATAATGTTTATAAAATGGTAATAAGTGATATAAAAGAAATAATAACCTTGAAAAAGGGTCTTAAGAAAGTATAAATTAACTTATGATTATCATTCTGGAAGAACAAGGAACATACAAGCAAGTCAAGTCGGACACGTGATAAGAGAACCTACCTCTCTCTTTCTTTTTAAGTACTCTAATTTCTGTCACTTATTTTAAGCTCCTATATCATATGTTGGGGTATGATCTTTTATATACATATTACTATAATTTTTATGTTCACATTATTAGAGACCTTATTTTATCTCATCAATCCTTTTTTGGAACTTTTAAGTAGAGCCGTTAGGCTGCTGAATTTTCGTAAAGGGATTTCTTATCTCACTTTCAATTTTGTGAGATTCTCATTGTTTGCCACTTATTTATTTCATGTGGTGTATTTTATACTGACATTTCAAATATATTATCATGATACTATTTATATTCTTTTTATTATGTGATTCATTTGGAAGTTATTATCTTTTGGACATACGAATCGATTGATTACAACGATGTACTGGGTTTTTATCTAACTTTTAATTCCTGTGAGATTCATGTTATATTTGTCATTATATCCATTTAGTGGTGTATGTATGGACCATGATTCTACTCATTGTGTAATAGAATCTCATTTATTAGTATTAAAATCTTCATTGTATGATATTTCTTACATGGGGTGTACGTTTCGAAAGTTACCCAAATCGGTAAGGGAACCTTTCACCCTCCTCTTTTTAAAAAACATCTTTTTGTGATGTATTTTAATTTAAATCCTCTTATGTTTTTTATATGTTCTTATATATCCTTATTTTTGTAAATTTTATGTCCAAGTTATGAGATACCCTTTTTATCTCTCATCAACTCATTTTTGGAATTTTAACGTGATGTCGTTAGGCTGACAAATTTATATAAGAGAACTTCTTTACCCAATGTCAATTCTTGGGGTCAAACCTCTACTTCTTGATTATGTCATGTTGTGAATATTTGTGAATGACCTATGATTTTTTTCAATTAATATCCACTTATATTGGGTGTATTTATATTTTTCACACATAATTACATAATTGATTTATCCTTAATCTAAGGATACCGTCTTTGTAAGGAAATTCGTCTCAATCTCCTTTTATTGAGGCATCCATTGATTTATACATGACTTTCATTTATACGGTGTACAAAACCCTTTTTACATTTCATTTCATTCAATGTGAATCTTCTTTCTACGAAGCGTTTTACTAAACAACAAAAAGGAATCATTCTTCTTTTACGTAAGCTGTGACAATGACCTTTTTCTCCGCCGCAAGTATTATTTGACCTTTGGATTCCATAACAAGTCATAATGTTTTTCAAAGGTAAATAAATACCATATATTCTTTTTACATATTTTTGTATTGAAAATGTTTTTTAGAATGGATTAATTATTTCAATATCTTAAAATGTTATATTGTTATTAAATTGTGGGAATGTTATCTTTCCTTTATGCTTGTTTTATGTGCTATTAATATGTTATGGTTATTGGGCATTAATTATGAATACGAGTGGTTCCATGATAAACCTAGTGTTGGTGAGCCTGAGATAACTCTCCAATGCATTGGGTAATATGAAGGATGTAAACGTGAATGTTTCTCCGAAGAGATTTTGAGAATATACTGTGATGGGTATTCTAAATGTGACTCCCTATGTAGCTGTGATAGCTACAATGTAAGTATGTTATGTATGACTTAAGTTAAATTTATGATTTATGATTTCTATGTCTATTTCAAAAATCTTATGATTTCATGAGGTATGTTAAAAATCTTATGTTATGTATATATTGATGATCTAATGTTTTCTTTCCTTTTTTTATAAACCTTATTGAGATTTTTATGCTCATCCCATGTTTTTGAAATGTTCTCCATAGGACATAAAGATGAATAGGGTCAAGGATGGGATCACAGAAATACATGCTATCTAAAACACGGAACTAGACATGTTTCTTTTTTAATTTTTTTTATTTTATGAAAAAAATGGAAACTGAGTAGAAGTGTATACTTTGTAATCTATTGAGATGTAATAGTTATGTCCTAATTCTCTATATCTCTAAACCTGAAAATATCCTCAATTTAAATTATTCATTTATTTCAAGATTATGTAATTTCATAAGGCCGGGGCCTTATATTATTTACTATATATTATAAAAATACAATGAGACATGGTAAATGAAAAACTATTTAACTAAGAGTGATATCTAAAAGATAAGGTTAATATGATGAACTAAACCTCAATAAAACCAATCGGTTGAGTGTTTTTCGACCCATTCCCACCATAGACTCGAAATAAATCCATTTGGAGCCATTAGAAAACGAAAACTTATTTATAATAAAACAATATTTCATGCTTTTCATAAAGTGACCCTCACCTCTCTTATAAAGGGGACTTCCCCTTATATTAATTTCTCACCTCCAAAGACATTTGTATTAGATAAACCCTTACAAAATATCCTCCTAACTATTTTCACTTGAACCTAGAGGCCTTACTTTGATCATAAATGCAACCTAAGGAGCCCTTTTGATGAAATCAAATCGAAGCACCCGAAGAAGAGGTAATTATCTCATCACCACATTCAATGTTCTTTTATTCTTCCACTTCTTCTTTATTTGTTGTTTCCATTAATGAATAATAACTCCAATAGCATATACATACTGTGATGTTATTATAAATACACTAAAACCATATTCATTATTCTGTCCATATATGATTGTCTTAGTCACCATACGTGTGTATGTACGACATACTGTCTCTACGTCGTGGTGTAGTTTATTATTCAATAATTAATTAATTGGATGGGAATAATAGTGAGTATAATTGATATAAATAATTAATATAACATGTTAATGATTCTTTATATATGAAATACCATCCAATTACATACGATTTCACCATCAATAGAATGGTATTGTCGCTTGTGCGTACGTGCAAATTACAATCTCCACGAAGACGATGAGATTCATTCACCATCGTAACCATTCTAGAATAAATAGAATTGTATGATTAAAAAAATATGGTTCAAGAACATAATATCATTATTTATATGAATTAAATACATCATATCCATAACAAACATGACTTACGTAACAAAAAATATAATGAAAAACAAATCAGTTAACACCCTAAATAATGATACTACTAAAATATTATTAACAAAGAATTATTAAAATATCATATATGATATCATATTTATGTATATGGTTTTTAATAAATTAATAAAAATTATTTCACAATTTTATAGGATGATAACGCACCCTTAAATAAGGAAAAGTACAGTGTAAGGGGTTTTTATCTCACTTCTTTTTCGCATGAGATTCATGTTATGTTGCCACTATTTCTTTTTGTGTGGTGTATGTACTTCCGATGACTATATTATTTTTGAATATACTTTAATATATGGGTATTAATATCTTCATTGTATGATCCTTTTATCATGGGTTGTATAATTCATAAGTTACCAAATCAGTAAGGGAATTTCGAATTTCAATTTCCACTCATTGGGTTTTACACAAAAATCATTTAATATTTTACTCTAAGATTATGTGTGAAATCACTATTTATTTATTTATGTAGTAATTTTCTCTCCCATTTTTTTGGATATAATTTTGACACACATAGTCACTCCATTGATAAATTATCAATTCATCTATATAAACTTTATAAGAGTAATCCAAACTCATCTTCCATTTATTGAGTTAAAAATCCAAGTCATTGGTAATGTTGTTACAAGAATATGTGTGATATCCTTTGATTGATTTACATTTAATATCCAATCATATTTAGTTTATTTATATTTGTAACACATTATTATGTCATTTATTAATCAGTAACCTAAGGATACAGTCTTCATAAGGCATTTCATCTCAATTTAAATTCTATTGAGACTTCATTGTTCTTATGATCCAATTAACTTTTATATGGTGTATATACTGTGCTTTGAAATAGTATATCATGAATCCATTTATTCTCATGATATTATAATGTTTTTATTACCTCAATTTTTTTTCAAATGTCTTTCATTTGGTTAGGAACTATAACTCAAATATCATTTTAAATGTTATAAATATTTAGTCCTCTAAATATTTAGAATTAATGTCCATGTTTTAATAAAATTTTCAAGGATTTATTTATATGGACCTGAATGTTTTAAAATTAAAATTACTTTAAATAGTTTCAAAGTGGTATGGGACACTTTGATTCAAAAATCAATTTTTAACAAATTCTTGATAAATAGTGAGACATTGAAATGTTTTCAAGAAAAAGGGGATATTTCTCTCAAATAGTTTTATTAATTATTTTCATCATTTTCAATATCCTTAATTATTCATAATTGAGGTTTATGTATTATAATAAAATCTTCCATATTGTATTTAACGAGTTAATTTATACTATGGATGTGCTATTTTTATACCATTCATGGGTTGTGGTTAAAATATTTCCATTTTGCATTATAGTTTTAATATGATTGTTTATATTATGTTCCAACATATTCATATGAGGAATGCATTTGACTTATTAAGAGATGGGTGGAGCCCTCTATAGCTCCGCAACGCATCAGTAGGTCTCATGAGAGAAACCATTGTCTTGGAATAAATCCTTGAAAAAAATATTATTTTGTAGTCTTGGAACGAGGCCTTGACTATACTATTATGATGTATGACATTATTCATTCAATAATTAGGAAATTAGATATTTTTATTAAATGCGAATATTTAACTTTTTTAATATCCACATAAACAATTAAATGGAATTATTTGATTTATTTTTTCTATATTATACTAAAGTTTATTTTTAAAGGGCTTGTGTTTTAGTCTTATAAATTGCCTTAAATGATTATGATTATGTATGAATGTTTCTGCTATACTGTTATCCTTACTGAGCATCTCGGCTCACCCCTTTCTATGTTTTATTTTTCCCAGGAATTGATGAAGTATATCATGATTAACCTACTTGAATATTCTTAGGGATATGAGTCTTTTCAAAGGGGACATAATGTTGTTTTTATTTATTTCATGATGTAATGTAAAAATTATATATGTATCTAGTTGTTCTAAGGCTAATAAACTAATCGGTCATTCAAGACTTGATCTCTTGTGATAATGCCAATGATATGTAATAACTCACTGACTCTAGGTAACTAGGGATGTGGCATTACAGTTGGTATCATAAAAATTTTAGTACAAAACTTGGTAGCTGGATTTAGAAAAACTATGATTGGAAAACACTACCCTATGATAGACATTGGGGATTAGTATAGAAGAACATAATTTTTTTTGGCAATGTAAATATTTTGTGGCTTTTCCAAGCAATAAATCCCTATCTTGATACGATTTGGTAGAGGTGGCTTTGTCACATCTGTACCTAGGAGTGAAAACTAGGACAAGTAGTTTCGGGCTTAACCAGAGGTATCCTGGTATACGACAACGGGCCTTGCTGCACCTTTGGTTGCTCCACTCACATGGGATATTCTTAGGATAATTCACATTTTCTTTACAAACTGATTTTAATTATTTTAATATAAGGTGAGAATAAATAATATTGGTTAATCCTAATGTGTTTTATATTGAAAATAAGGTCTTATAATATTATTTAAATGATTTTATGAGTATTTTTACTCACAAAATTATTTTTGGTTTTAGTCAATGGCTGGATTCCAAGGAATTCATAGTAACATTGAACATGATATAATAGTTGGGCGTGGTGGTGGAAATGAGCAAAGAAATGGAATGTTGATAAGCATAAATGATATTTTGTACATGCCGAATGAGTTTTCCAAAATATGATAAAAAACATATATATTTACCAACTCCCGGACTCAACAATGAAGATAAAGGCATTGAATGATAAGGGTTCCAGCAGTGGAGACCATGGAGAAAAGAATACTCAATTTCTATCATGCATGAAATGTGAAAGGAGACACCCAAGAAAGTGTCGCAATGAAAAAAATAAATGATTATTGTGTGGGAAAGAACGACATAATGTAAATAAGTTTTGAGGAAAAATGAACAGTAAAATGGAAGAAAATAAAAATTATACCATGAATCCATTTAGTGTCATTTTTCATAAATGTAGGGGACCTGGGCAATACACGAGTCAATGCCCTATTTTATAGGATAACCACTTGTTGATAGAAGAACCTATGTGGAAATAAATGGATAGAGAAATTCTTAAAAGTATTAGTGATCTTTGTTGATTGTATTACTTTGGAATACCTTTCTCTTGTATGTGTAACCCAGCAGTTTGTTATATAAAAATGCTATTTGATAAGGAATTATCTTTTGTTTTGGGGATATAGTGACAAATAATCATTTTAGTTTATAATATCATATTATTTAACATAATTAAAGGTTATTAATTTTTGGGATGAAAATTTGTGGTATGTGATAAAATTTGTGGTTAAACTACATTATGATTATTTTGAGCAATTTATCTCATTTTGGGGATGTTATAAAATATAGTTTCTGAAAAAGGAAAACATTCAGACCGTGTGGAATCCCGTCGTGTCAGACAAAGCTGTGGGAATCGAACCCACAAAAAAATTGTGACAGGGATGTATCACCTACCACTAGACTATGTGAAGTCCCTGGATAGTGTGTCTAATTATTTTTTGATAAATGATTTTATTGATCAGTAATAAGTTGATTTGGGATATTATGTTTTATCAAATGGATATCCTTAGTGTGGGGAAATGATTTTGTGATTAAGTAATAAATGTTATTTTAGAAGACGCTCGCTCTGTTGGGAACACTATATGCTTAAGGAAAATAGAATACTATGGGATTTCATTTAATGAGTAATGGTTGATTTTTATATATGTTTTTATTGTAGATTTATAGTGATTTGGTTTATGTATGAAAATGATTAAACTATTATAGATAATATTTTATTAGGTTAATTAATTTTAAGTATGTGACTTTAAGTGTGGTAAATGTTATTTGGAGATACAATTTAACGTGGAAGGCTACGTAATCAAATTATTCTGAGTTTTGGTTTTCAATATTTGTTTGGATTATATTATAGGATTTTTTGGACAATTGTTTATTGAATTATATTTATTGACCTTTGGGTATTGTTGGTATAATTTTAGAAATTAAGAACACTATTTCTTTCTCTAATGGATTGTCCTTTTTGGGGATAATCTAATCTTGTACAAACTATTTAGGTTTTGGTTAATCTCTAAAGACAAGAGAAATATATAGTTCATCCTTTGTGGATTATGTGATTCTCTATAATTTCATTCTAGTACATCAGGTGTGGCCAAGTCATCTTGAATACTCATCGTTTGGACTTAATGATGAGTTTGTGGTAGAAATTATTTAATGGACAGAACTCTTCTTATCAATTATTTTTTTCTCTCTTATTATATGAAGAAATTAAATCTTAATCCTTAGGGAAAGGATCTGAAACCCAAAAATTTATTATCCTAAGACCTTACGATATTCGCCATAGATTTATGGCTTTGAGGCCCTCAATTTTAATTTCGCTTGTTGTCATTGATGACCTCAACCACTCCTAATAAATATTTACGTTTTCCATCCAATTATAATTTCCACCAATGTTCTCCTATTCATAATCTTAATTTGGTGGTGACTTTTTCATTTTCCATTCCCTTTTATTAAGACTAAATTTTATTAACCTTATTTCGGTGTGGGTTTTCCAAAATGGTATTTAATATTTTTTTAACTTTTTTTCATAAAGAAAAATTTTAAATAGAGTGGATGCAATTTATTTAATGAGGGAAAAATGTAACACCCCATGATTCCATAATACACTTCTCTTTGAATAATAAAATAGTGTGTGATGTATGCAACACCGAGTTCAAGCGCACCACGAACTATCAAACTCGTCATTTAGAAAGCAGTTATGAATACTAATAAAAAAATTCTGAGTTTTATATATATTCCATATAATTTTAACATTCATCATTTGTGTTTCATAGACATAATATAAGCAAATATACAATTTTTCAGATAAAAAAGTATTTCTAAAAAAAAATGCATTTTTTCTGCATTTTTATGGATAAACCTCTATAAATACAATATTTTACACTTTTATATATTCAATTTGATATAATTAAATTATTATTTAGAATAAGGACATATAAATTTATTTTGGATAAATTTTTGATGTTTTTATGATAACTTTCATATTTTGATGAATAATGAATGATACTAAATTTTAATTTAAAACAAAATTTTTAATATAATAATTTATAGTGTTAAATTATAATTTTGATTGTTTTTTAAGTATAATTACATTATATTTTTATCATTTAATCCAATTTTGGTAATTGAAAGTAATTTCATTTTCAAACCATATATAAACACATATCAATCTTTTGATAGTTTTTACATCTCAAAAAAGTGCTTTCTTGTTTTGACAATGGGAATTAATTTTAAATAAATTAATTAAACATATATATTTTTATTTTGGTAAAATATAAATCATTTTTGTAATCGGAATATCAGAATTAGCTTAGGGTGAATTTTTGGTATTTTTTTGAAAACATTCAATTTTTCATGAATAGTGAAAAACACGACGTTATTGTTTAATAACCAACTTTTTATTTAAACAACTATTTATTTTATTTAAAATTATTTTTAGTCAAAATATTTACATAATAACTATCTTAGTTCAATTTAATTCATTGGAGTCATTTTATAATAAAATTATATGTAAAAAATTTTATTTAATATTTTAACATCTTTTACCCACATTCTAGGAACGTTAGCAAATTTGCATAAAACACAATTTTACTACTTTTGTGAATTTAATTTCAGAAGTCTGAGAGACACGGTTGACATCAGTATGTAAATGGTGGTTCAATAAGATGAAAATAATTTTTTGGTGAATAGTTACTTTTGAATTTTATTTACCACAGTTATAAGTAAATAGGTTAATTAAAGGTAAAAATGATATTATAATTAACCTAACACTTGTTATAATTCTATTAGATAGGTTTATTTCGACCAAATTAAATCTTAGGAAAAAAATATTATTCTTTTTGTCCAACTGGTTTAGATTAGGACATTTATTATTATTTTATTTAAAAAGAGTAAAAAGTGATAAATTCAAATTTTAACAAATATAACATTTTTAATATATGGTTATACATAATTTAAATTAGAATGAAAATATTCTTTAGAAATAAAAAATTATTTCATATATCATGATATTTTATTTATAATTTTTATACATTAAATAATTAAATTAATTTATGACACAATGATGATGTAGTAATTACCTAATTAATGAAATAATTAAATAATTTTTATTATAAATATTAAAATAAATGTATATTGATACTTTTGATGAATTAAAATAAATTTATATGTTAATAAGAAATTTTAGTGTACATTTAATGATTTTTTGAATTAATCAAGTTGATATGACTTTAGAAAAATCCAAATACAAAATAGTGTCAAAATTGACATAATTTAGTTGTTAAAAGAACTATTTTATTAAATTATATCACAGTCCATAAAATATACAGTTCCGACAAAGAACATATATAATGTCATATATTTTATTAATGAACCACTTTGGGTTCTCATGGAAGTTTATAGTATTTTTATTAAGCATATAATATAAAAATAAAAGGAGACATGGTAAATGTCAAACTATTTAACTGAAAGTTAAATCTAAAAGATAAGGTTAATATGGTGACCTAAACCAGTCTAGAACCTATTTGGTTGGGATGCTATAGACCCATACCCACCTTATACTCTAAATAAATATATTTTCAGCCATTAGAATGCAAAAATGAATTTATAATAAAATAATATTTCAAGTCGTTCCAAAAGTTACCCACAGATCTCTTATAAAAGGGAACTTCCCCTTATCTTAATTTCACACCACAAAAGCCATTTTTCTCATCCAATACATGCCCAAATATCCTTAAAAATAGTTTCAATTAATCAAAGTGGAATTAATTTTATCATAAAGGCAACCTGAGGAGACCTTTTGATCAAATCAAAAGGAATCACCGGAAGAAGAGGTAATTATTTCATCACCTCTTTTAATGTTCTTTTCTTCTTCCACTTCCTATTTATTTTTTTCATCCATACCAATGTTATAACACTAGTACCTTTAACATAATATGTTGTTTTTTTGAATATGGTAAAACTATATTCATTATTCTATACATCCTATGAATGAAAAAGTCACCATACGTGCGTACGTATGGCTTACCGTCTCTACGTCGTGGTTTGGTTTGTTATTGGACACTAAATTATTTGGATTAGTATAATAATGAGTATAATTAATGTAAATAATAGAAATATAACATTTTAATGATTCTTTATATATTAAATATCACCCGATTACATACGGTTTTCCCATCAATAAAATGGTATTATCGCTCGTGCGTACTTAATGATTACTGTGTCCACAAACGCGATGAGATTAATTCCCCATTATAACTATTCAAGAATAAATATCATTTTATGATTAAAAAATATGTTTTAATAATATAATATTTTTATGTATATGAATCAAATACATTCTTCCTATAACAAGCAAGACTTACGTAACAAAACATATAAATAAAAACAAATCAGTTAACAGCCGAAACAATGATACTATTGAAATATTATTAAAAAATCAATATTAAATTATCATATATGATATCATATTTTTATATATGGTTCTTTTTTAATTTAATGAAAATTATTTCACCATTATACATGAGGTTAACGTACCTTCAACTAAGGAAAAGTACAAGGCAAGGGGTTTTCATCTCACTTCTTGTTCGGGTGAGATTCATGCAATGTTGCCACTATTTACTTTTGTCTAGTATATGTACTTCCCATGACTGTATTATTTTTGTAATATACATTAATTTATGGGTATTTAAATCTTAATTTTATTATCCTTATTTCATGGGTTTTATAATTCGTAAGTTACCAAATCTATAAGTGAATTTTTTATTTCAATTTCCACTAATGGGATTTTATTTAAACATTGTTGATTATTTTACTCTATGATTATGTGTGAAATTACAATTTATTTATTTATGTAGTAAACTAAACTTCCATTTGTTTGTATATACTTTTTATACACATAATAACTCCGTTGATAAATTCTCAAGTCATCTATATAAACTTGATAACAGTAATCTTATCTTAATTTCCATTCATTGAGATAAACATCTAAGTCATTGGTGTTGTTGTTACAAGAGTATGTGTGAATGTCCTCTGATTTATTTACACTGATTATCCAATCCTATTTAGTGTATTTATATTTTTGACACATAATTATGTCATTAATTTATCCTTAACCTTTGGATATAGTCTTTATAAGGGATTTTATCTCTATTAAAATTCTATTGAGTCTTCTTTGTTGTTATGCACCAATTAATTTTTATATGGTGTATATACTGTACATTGACATAGTATATCAAGAATCCATTTATTTACATGATATTATAAAGATTTTATTCCCTCAATTATTTGTATTCAAATTTATCTCCTTTGGTTAGGCTCTCTAACTAAAATTTCAATTTAAAAGTTTTAATGATTTACTCTTCTAAATCTTTCCAATTAATGTCTATGTTTTAAAACTAGTTTTAAGGTTTTATTTATATGGACATGAATTTTTTAAAATTTAAATTTATTTTTAACACTTCAAATAGAAATGGGACACTTTTATTCAAAAATATATTTTTAACACCTTCTTGATAAATAGTGAAACTTTTAAATGTTTTCATGAAAAAGGGGATATTTCTCTCAAATAGATTTATTGATTATTTTCATATATGTCAATATCCATAATTATTTTTGATTTAAGTTTATTTACTATAATAAAATATTCTATATTGTATTGAATGAGTTATTTTTTAATGTGGATGTGATATTTTTATACTATTCATAGTTTGTGGTTAAAATATTGACATTTCGTATGCAAGTTATAATATGAATGTTTATAATATGTTTCAACATTTTCATAAGAGGAATGAATTGGAATTATTATGTGATTGGTGGAGCCCACTATAGATCCTTGATTCATCAGTAGGTCTTATGAGATAAATTAGTGTCCTGGAACAAGGACTTCATAAGATCTAATCTTTTAGACTTGGCACGAGGCTGTGATTATGTGGTTATGTTGTCCATCATTATGAATTCCACCATTATGAAATTAGCTATTGATATTACATGTGATTTCTCAGATATTATAATATCCATGTGAATATGTAAATGGAATTATTTGATTTATATTTTCCATATTATGATTATGTTTAGGCTTAAAAGTCTTGTGTTTTAGTCTCATACATTTCCTTAAATGTTTATGATTATTTATGAATGTTTCTGCTATATTGTTATCCTTAATGAGAATCTAATCTCACCCCTTTCTATGTTTTATTTTTTCAAGGATGATAAGAAGTATATCATGATTAACCTACAGGAATGAGATAAGGGATATGTGTGTGTCCAGATGGGATATAATGTTGTTTTTCTTTATTTCATGTTGTATTGTAAAACTTATGTATGTATCTAGTACTTCCAAGGAAATTAAACTAATTGGTCTTTCAGGACATGATCTCTTGTTATCACGCCAATGATATGTAATAATGCACCAAAAATGGGTAACTAGGGTTAGGGTGATACATTTTACACTCATTTTAATTTATATGGTGTATATCATCATCTATTGGCACATTATATCTCTTTTTTATTCATTTTATTTAATATTTCATTTCATCTACTAAATGTAAAGGGCTTTTAAATTACTTTTTACCAAATTCAAAAGCGTTTCTTCTAAAATCTACATTTAATTCAAGATTTTTTATGTATTAATTTTAATAGCATATCTTTTTTTGTTATATTTCTCAAAAACACCATATTGTTACTTCCACTATGGTTATTATTTGGTTTACATATCATCTTATATTTTTAATTTTCATTAGTTCCCAATTCTATCGACATGGATCCAATAAGTTGAATCAACCTCATATTTTATTTTAAACATAAAAACATTCACTTCCATGTCCATATTATGTATATTAATTCAAAAATAATCTTATCTATTATGAAAATATTTTTAAGTTTGTTTTTTATTGAATTTACATTTTTTACAGTGTTTTTTAATAAATCAATATTCTTTTTCAATGGTCATTGTTTAATTTTTTATAATGTTTTGAACATAATATAATTTTCATCATTTTATACATGACCCATTTCCAAAATTTATTAATGAATTTTCCTCTTACTATTTTTTTATTTTACAAATTAAATTATATGCTCTTTTTTTGTTAGTTTTTACTTTTAAGAAAAATGTTAGAAAATGAAAAATATATTTCTTCTTCTTTTTTCAATTTCATAACCCATATATTTTGTTCACTTTATTTAATGGTTAATTACATAAATACCCGAATAATATAATCTGAAAGATTAAATAGGACTATTTTTCTTAGATAATTATATACATAACACCCCAAATTGAAATAGGGATTCAATATAGTTATTTAAAAACTCCATAATATGCCCTTAAATTCCATTGATATTCTAGAACTATACATGATAACATGGGGATGTACATAAGAAATGGGTGATCTAGAATTCCCAGTGAGTGAATAATAATATAATAACATGATGAGAGTAATAAAAGTGAGGCAAGATGCATTTCAAGGTGACATAAAAGGGTTATAATCATAAACATGAACATCAAATCATGATATATGATGATAAAATCATGAAAACATTAGAATGTGGAATCAATATAAAATATTACATCATAAAAATAATTCAAGGATAACTATTGAGACCCTGTAACATAGTGTTCTATGTCTAACATCCCATGAACCATACATGGTATGCCATGAGATAAAAATATTACCTAATGCATTAGAAATATATATAATTTTTATCCCATCTGTACATTCATATCATGTACATGAATTTGTGATCCACATAGATCACACACCATAAGGATATATTTAATCACATTTAATTACATGATTGAGTAGTGTGGGTTAATTACATGGATGACTAAAATCAATGAATGATAGGTACATCTAGGTAAATTATATTTAGTGTAAATGGGGATGGGTATTCACAATACAAAAGTTTTGTATAAAATATCATGGGATAATATCGATGGCATAATGGGTGTATATAATAGTTCATGGAAGGGTTTAATTAGAGTTAATAGTGATATCTTGCTACTAGGGAATCATGAGGATAATATAGGGGTGTTTAAAAACATTAAATCATAAACAATTTGTAATTAATAGGCTTAGTACAAAGAATGTTCTTAAATAAAAAGGGAGATGAAAGAAAACCATACCTTGAGAAGGTTCTTCTAAAAGCAAGGAACTAGATTATTAAGAGTTTGGGAAAATATAATGAGGATTAAGATAGAGATAGATAGAGGATATTCATGATCAATATGGTTTTAGTAAAGAGGAAAGGGAGGTTGGGTGGTTATTTTTAGAATAAGAGTGGGAGATTATTTATTAATTTCTAAACATAGGTTTTTGACACTAAGTGAAAAAATAATAAAAAACACAAGGCTTTAATTTTTTTTACCAATGATTCAACCAATGATCAGTTTTCTTAAATATTTTATTAGGAGAAGTACTGAAATAACTAAAATAATACCATTGGTGATGTTGATTTGATTCATGTTCCTGAAGAATTGTTTTTAAAACCATAAAATAAAATATAGGTTTTTATGGAATCCATATGTCTCTTAAAATTAATCAAATAACATCAAAATTAAATTATTTTAAAGTGAAATATATTTATGGTAATACATTCCCTTTATCGTATTTATTATATTAGTTTTTGGATATTATAATTTCACAATGGCCAATATATATTTATACCTTATGTAAATTATACCAAAAAATTTGACTATCTCCGAAAATTATGAAAAATTCACCATTGGATAATTTCAAAGTTATATTTTTAAAGGTAATATTTATTTTACCAAAAAATTTATTAAATATGATAATTTAAAATTAGAATTAATTTTTTTTATCATATGTAAAGACCCAGAAATTTCAAGGAATTACTTTTATCTTATATACTTTGGAATTTTATGAGTTTACGGTTTCAGACGACACCTGATTCCAAGGCCCGGTGTGCCCGGAATCAATTTCTGAAGTTTTGTTCGGGTGCGTTCAGTAAACGTATGTGCAGGTTTTTCTATCTTTTGAACCGGTGCTCGGAATTGAAATATGAGGGCACCGATGAACTCACAGCACCGGTACTCGTTTAAGGGGACCTTTATCGCTGTTTCATTTTATGCGGGTTGAATGTTAATTTTTGGGGATTTAAAATAAATTTAATAAAATTGTTGAACATAATTTTATTTATAATTGGTGGTTATTTTCTCCAAGAGGAAGTTAGAGGTGGGCCCCACACCCCACATATCCTCCCATGAGAGGATTTAGTGTGGTATGGCCCACATGAACCCAAACCCTTTCACCACCCCGCAACTCCCTTAAACTCCCCATTAACACCCCGATTAATTAATTTGAAAACTCCCCCATTTTAATGTAAACTCTCCACCTACCTCCATTGATTGTGCCAACCCCATCAATTTAATTAATTAAGCTCCCTTAATTAAATAATTTGCGTGTCAACAAATCATTTGGAATTGTTTTGAATTTCATGGAAATGTCAATATATTGGGAGAGACAATTTTTTATATTGGTTGGAAAATATTCTCTTTTGAAGTCTTTGAAGAATTAGAGGAATAGTGTTTCTCACTCGACGAAGAACACCGTTCTTCAACGAAGAACATCTTTGACGAAGAACAAGAGAGATTTCTCCAACGATGCTTTCTCCTTGGATGCACCCCTACGTCAAATAATCTACTTCGTCTTTGGATTCTCTTCCCGCATCATGACAATGACTCTTCCTCCAACATTGACGGGACGACACTGATCTCCAAAAAACCATATTTTTTCATGCCCAACTACGACGACACTCGTCTTCCGCAGCTCGTTGACGTGCAACATCACTTACGAGGTAAGAGGTTTGATATTATTTTAAGTGAATCAAATTATATCCCATCCTTGGTGAATTCTTGTTTCGTCTATGGCCACTTGTTACTGCCTTACGCAGAGGGCACGTGCCTAACAAATATGGCCCAACAACCATCCATTGTTTCTTGTTTTTATTCTCAATGGAGATGGTTTTGGAAGAGGTGGCAGCGACCAGAGTTGGCAGCGATGGGGGACGACGATCACCTAAGGAGGCGGCGGCAATGGAGGCAGCGTGTCGGCCCGAAGAGGACTGCGGCACCAGGTTCCACACAGAAGGGAGAAGGCGGCCCACAACTGCGAGCTGCTTGGTCAAAGAAGAACCGGACGACCATAGCCGGCCAGGCTGGGAAGACCGCAACACCCCTTTGGCACCTTCCTATGGAGAACCGTGGCGAACCGGCTGGCCGCCTGCAGGCTAGGTTGAAGGGAGCTGCGGCACCCATTGGTGCCGCACCGCAGATGAACCACGGCCTGCCTATGCAGGCCGCTCATGCTGAGAAAGACGGGACGAATTTGGTCGGCCGGACTAGAGGGGTGGTGCCGCTCGGCGCCGCCAGTTCGAGAAACTGGGGGGCCACTCCCGCCTGTACCGCTCTTCCAGACGTGCTGAGCCATGGCCCGCTGTGGGCTGGGCCATGACCTGCTGGGCTAGGCCACGCTCCACTGGTCTGGGCTGACCCTCAGTCTGGTCGGACCCGCCGAACCAGGTCGGGCTGACCCGCCAGTCCACTGGGCTTGACGGACAGGGCCCATTTCACTTAAACGTGAATTACCTAAATACCGCGCACCCGATCGATGCGTCGTCTATGTAACTGGGACCCTCGCGACGAGGTGGTCATTTTGTGATACTATAATATTTTTTTGGACAACTTTGGAAAATGGTCGGGTATTGGATTGAGCGTGAATCCAACCGGGCCCCTAGAACGGAAATGCCGATAACTCTCAGACCTTGTGTTCGATTGACGCACCATCTATCACATTGACTTTCTTTTGTAGAGACAATTTTTTTGGAAAACTCCACTCAATGTTAGGATGCACTTGGAGTATGGTTGGGTTGGTTTGAGCCTAAAAACCAACTGGGCCCCTGGGATGGAAAATCCAATAACCCTTAGATTGGGCATCCGATTGACACATCGTCTGTCGCATTGGGTTTTTTTATGAGACGGAACATCGGGATACATCAACTCAGGACTTCATGATAGTTGATGTATCGACCCCTTGGCTCAAGGAGCGGACCCTCCTAGAATCGAGCATGCTGTGTGTGGGAACCCTAGAACTGGCTGGGACTACGATGATTACCAAACGGGAATCCTCCGTGGGTTCGACGACGAAGACTACCGTACTGGAATCCTCCATTGGTTCGACGATGAATACTAATGTACTGGAATCCTCTCTGGGTTCGACAGCGTTTACTACTATTCTTGTATCCTATGTGGGTCCGTGAGTTTTTCCTTCTATTCTTGTATCCTGAGTGGCTCTGACAGAATATCTAGTCTTGTATCCTAAGTGGGTCTGACAGCATAGCTGGTCGAGTATCCTTTGTGGGTCCGGCAGCTTAGATGAATCAGTGACTACATCTGATCATCTCTATCGCTATATGAATGATGTATACCTGTGTGATCTGAGTCATGTTTTCAAACATTATCAACGTGGTGTTTGAAATTACTTCTAGTGTGGAATGGTTTGTGCTTGGGCTCGAAAGGTGGAGCTGGACTGTGATTGGTAACGTAGGTATATGTATGGGAATATACCTAAGTAGGATTGGTTGTTACTTTTTTGTTGTATCTTTCCTCTATTTTTTATCCTTAGTGGATATTGTGAGAACTTGCGGGTTTCGGGGTCGCTACTGAGTATCATTATACTCACCCCTACATGGAATATGCATGCACCTCATTGTGTTAGATGCAGACGGCAGACATCACTGACGAAGGCCGAGAGCGCCATGACTGGACGGTACCTGGAGTTGGACTTTGCGGTGAGTTGGTACACGGAGGATACTGACGGATGAGTGAGATGAGGTGGCCATATATACCTAAAATTTAGGTAAGAATCCCCAGAGGATGATCCGGGAGATACTCTTTACTTTTTGATGTTTGTCCCATTACATGTACAAGTTGTTCAGTTGGGTTTGTATATTGGCCCATTTACTTTCCAACACACTCATTTGTATTTAGCTTTACTTACTATATACTTCTTGTTGCATACTCTATAGTGCATGTTTATTTTCATAAAAGCAACGCCTTCCCAGCATAAGGATTTATGCCTATGGTGCTAGTCACCAGCCCCTGGGCTATGGAAGGTGGGCATGGGGTAGTCATAGCACGGGCCCCGAGGATGGGTTGTGACAAATTGGTATCAGAGGAGTCTATTCTAATGCAGAACGAAGGACTCTAATTTTTCTTAATATGAAGTAATAGTGTTAAAAGTATTGAGTGTGGTTTTTAGTCCAGGGAGTCCAGGGATGGTGCGGTGGCCGACCTATCCATATACCAAGACCGTGACCTCTGATTTCCCACTTAGTGCACGAAAACACTGAGTGCATGTGTGTTTCAAATGTTTTCTTTGTGATTACTTTGAGTCAGCTCACATGGTAAATTTTTTTAACCGTAGTGAACCTGTTTCATTTCAGGTTGGCCCCATGAAGGTATCCAGCTAGGGTTCCGAGTTACGTACAAGATGGTAGCCCACTGAGCGACGAGGCCTCAGTCAAGGGCCTCATCACAGCGAAGGTACCAACGGTACCACTAACCGTTGGGCCACTAATACCACCAGCCCAACTAGAAGAGAGTGCACGACACCAGAGTGTGTTGGATGAGTTTCAGCGACAGAGACCGACCAGGATTCAGGTAGAGACGGACCCACATGAAGCTGGGGACTGGCTGGAGGTTGTTGTAAGTGTTTTTAGATTGGTAGGGACACCAGCCGACCTCCCGGTGATCCCTTCCGTGAGTATCCTTCATGTACTTGCAGGCAGATGGTGGAGCATGATTCTCCAAGTGCATGACGAGCCATCGTTACTCTGGGCGGACTTCGAGAGTCTCTTCCACTCAGAGTTGGTTCTAACCACCATTCATGCGGTGCAGATTTAAAAGATAGTTCAACTGCAGCAGGGCAACATGACAATAGCTTAGTACTTAGCGAGGTTCAACGACCTCCCATGTTACTCCACATATTTGGTACGAGACCCATTCTTTAGGGACCAGACCTTCAAGCAGGGACTCAGGCATGAGAGCAGGGCTTTGATGATATCCCTCAACATCCTGATGCAGGCGGGGGTGCTAGAGGGAGCCTTTCTTGTGGAGAGTTTTCTTGCTGAGCAGACGCCATCAGCGAGACCCACCACTGGGTGACACGTAGAATATTCATCAGCGGCTGGAAGTAGACAGATGATGCAGGGGTCTAAGAGGATTAGACCCATAGGTGGTCGACTAGATGACTTTGGTTCGGATGTGTGGGGAACACAGAATAGATCCAGTTATACGAGGAGCAGGTAGTGCTATACATGCAACGGGCAGGGTCACATGGCTCAAGACTGCCCGATCTGCCCTGAAGATGTGTAGAAGGAAATGTTGGGACCTCCCTAGTAGAGGCAGTTGTTCGACAATGTTGGTCTGTAGGGAGCAGGTGGGTGTGGCAGAGGAGCAGGCCGAGCAGCGGGTGGTGGACGACGTTTTGAGGCTCTACCACCACCATCACCAGGAGGTCCACCCAGACCGTAGGGAATTGGTGGATAGGGGAGAGCTCATATTCAAGCGTCTAAGGAATATGACATGGTGCTCCGGGGTCGAGTGGTCAAGAGAGAGTCTACCTCCAGGCATAGAGGCCATTGTTCATGTTGCTTCTAGCTTCGTTGTTTGTGTTTCTTTGTGTCCTTGTACTTTGAGATATAGTAATAAAAGACACCTGTCCTAGTGAAGTTTGTTTTCTTGTCTTTTATATGATAATACTAAGAGGTTTTGGTTAAAACCGTTGACTTGACCATCATATACGATATTCCTACTGGAGGAGACCTAGTGAGCACACACTAATGCTGACAGTGTGACTCAACCCTTGGGGGCGAGAGTAATAGTTGGATATCATGGTAGTATTGTCGAGGCCTTACGACGTCATCCAAGACATGAATTAGAACCTTTCATGTTGGGATTTATTGTATTAGGCAAAGGATGTAGTTCATCCAGGGGATGAGACAAGATTTCTCTTTTCGGCAAAGGAGAAATCTTAGAAGCTCTTGTAGGACGTAAGCGAAAGAGGGTGCAGAAAAATTCTTTTAAATTGGCTAGTCTCACCCATAGTTTGTTGGGTGAACAATTTATAGTCTACTCCGACCACCAGAGTCTCAGGTATATCTTCTCGAAAAAGGACCGAAACCTGAAATAGTGACGATGGCTCGAGTTCCTCCTGGACTATGAAATCGAGATAGACTATACTTCTAGTAAGGTGAACATTGTAGCAGATGCTCTTAGTAGGATATCGGGCATTCATCTGCTAGGAGAGGTTACAAAGCAACTATCCATGTTTCAATTATCCTTTGTGGATAGAGACGGAGCATCCTTTCTTCAGTCTCTCACAGTCACTCCTCCACTTTTTCAGCGAGTCAGAGAGGCACATATTGGGGAAATTGACTATGAAACGTGACGTGCTCAGATATCCATAGGGCAGACACCTGATGGATTTTCTGAAGGAGGAGAGAAAATCATTATTTTCAGGGGACATTCCATGTAACCAGTTGAATTACTGGAGTATGTGTTGAGAGAGTTTCAAACTTCCTCTATAGCAGTACATCCAGGCGTGGAAAAGATGTATCAGGACCTCAGATGATAGCACTAATGGCCAGGTATGAAGAAGGCTGTAGCAGAGTACGTTTCATGATGCCTCACTTGTCAGCAAGTGAAGGTGGAGCACCAGGTACCAGCGGTATTGATACAGCCCTTAGAGGTCCTAGAGTGGAAGTGGGATGGGATATACATGGATTTCGTGATAGGGATTCCACATAGATCCAGAGGTCATGACTTTATATGGGTGATTGGTGACCGAATCAGCATGTCAGACCACTTCCTACAGATCAGAGAGCATGACTCGGTAAAGATATTGATATGCCTCTCCATTCTAGAGATCATACGGCTTCATGGTGTGCCATTGATTATCCTCTCCAATATGGATGCTCATTTCAGTTCTTGGATTTGGAAGGTGTTACAGGAGGCTTTTGGGACGCACCTTCTCTTGAGTACCGTCTTCCATACTTAGATGGATGGTCATACTGATAGGACAATCCAAACCCACAAGGACATGCTCCATGCATGTGTCCTCGACTTTGGTCACACCTGGGAGGATCACTTACCCTTGGTGGAGTTTTCGTACAAAAACAGCTCACATTCCACCATCAGGATGGCACCTTATGAGGCACTCTATGACCGACCATGCAGATCACCTCTGTACTGTACTAACCCAGGGGAGTCAGTACTTGTAGGACCAGAGATGGTGCAGCCTATGACGAAGAAGGTGCAGATCATTCATGAGTGGATGAAGACGACACAGAGTAGACAGAAGTCCTATGCTGATAGGAGACGGAGACTGCTGGAGTTCGAGGATGGCGACCACGTCTTCTTATGGGTCTCACCTCGACAAGGTCTACGGAGATTTGGCTAGGGATGCAAGTTTTGTCTACGATTCATTAGACCATTCTAGGTTCTCAATAGAGTAGGCGAGGTGGCTTACTGCCTAGCCCTTCCACATCAGTTGCACTGGGTGCATGACGTCTTCCATGTATCTCAACTGAGGAGATACGTGCATGACCCGTCCCACAACATCGACCACGGGGAGCAGGACATCAATGATGGGGAGACTTTCACAGAGGTCTCAATGAAGATTGAGTATCAATAGGAGTGGGTCCTACATGGACGGTTGATTCCTCTGGTGCTCATTCGTTGGCAGCACGGGAACCTCGAGGAGAGCACATGGGAGCAGGAGGCTCAAATGCATGCTCAGTACCCTCATTTGATTACCTAGTATGTGTTGTAGAATTATGGGGATGTAAATCCCTGAGGTGGGAGTAATGTAAAGACCCGTAAATTTCAAGGAATATTTTTTCATAAATACTTGGGAATTTTACGATCCCGTGGTTTCTGACGGCACCTGATTCTGAGATCCGATGTGCCAGGAATCAATTTCTGATGTTTTGTTCGGGTGCGTTCAGTAAACATTCATGTGGGATTTTCTATATTTGGAACCGATGCTTGGAATTGAAATATGAGGGTACTGATGAACTCACAGCGCCGATATTCACTTAAGGGGACCTTTATCACAATTGTGTTTTATGCGGGTTGAAAGTTAATTTTTGGGGATTTATAATAAATTTAATTAAATTGTTGTACACAGTTTTATTTATAATTGGTGGTTATTTCCTCCAAGAGAAAGTAAGTGGTGGGGCCCACACCCCACAAAACCTCCCATGAGAGGATTTAGTGTGGTGGGTCCCACACGAACCCAATCCTTTTCACCTCCTATCAACTCCCTTAAACTCCCCATTAACATCCCCTTTAATTAATTTGACAACTCGTCCATTTTAATGTGAACGCTCCACCTCCCTCCATTGATTATGCCAACCCTATAAATTGAATTAATTAAGCTCCCTTAATTAATTAATTTGTGCATGAACAATTCATTTTTAATTGTTTTGAATTGTATGGAAATGTTAATATATTTGGAGAGCCATTTTTTATATTGGTTGGAAAATATTCTATTGTGGAGGCTCTGAAGAATTAAAGGAATAATGTTCCTCTTTCGACGAAGCACACCATTCTTCAACAAAGAACATCTCTGATGAAGAACGTGAGGGATATCTCTAATGAAGCATCCTCTTTGAATGTACCTCGATGTCAAGGAATCTACGTCGACTTCAAATTCTCTTCCCGCATCACAACAACGACTCTTCCTCCAACATTGACGGGACGACACCGTTCTCTGCGATGCCGTCTTTCGCGATTCCTGACTACCATGATGCTCGTCTTCCGCGGATCATCAACGTGCGATTTCACTTACGAGGTAGGGATTTTGATATAATTTTATGTGAATGAAATTATATCCCGTCCTTGGTTAATGCTTGTTTCATCTATGGCCACTTGTTACTACCTTACGCGGAGGGCGCGGGCCGAACAAACATGACCCGACGACCCTCCATTGTTTCTTGTTTTTATTTGCGATGGAGATGGAGTTGGAAGGGGATGAGGTGACTGCAGTTATCGGCGATCAGGAGCGGTGACGATTGAAGGTGGAAAAAGCAACGGCGGCCGTGCGCCGGCCCGAAGAGGACCGCGGCACCTGGTACCGCACGGAAGGGAGACTGCGGCCCGCAACAGTGAGTCGCTTGGCCGAAGATGAACCGGCCAGAAGCCTGCCGTCCTGGTTGAAGGGATCCATAACACCCACCTGTGCCGCGATGCGGATGAAACGCAGTCCACCCATGTAGGACGCTCATGTCGAGGATGATCGGCATGCTTCGACCGGCCGGATAGGAGGGGCGGCGCCGCTCGGCGCCACCGAGTTGGGAAACTGAGCCCCCCTCACACTAATCGACCAGCCACGGGCTAGGCCGGGCCACGCCCCAACTCGCCGGGCCATGCCCCGCTGGGCCTGGCAACCACCCCTGGGCCAGGCCCGGCCGCGCTCCACTGGGCTAGGCCGACCCGCTAGCCCACTGGGCTTGACGGACCGGGCCCGTTTCACTAAAACGTGAATAACCTAAA
This sequence comes from Viscum album, assembly GCA_963277665.1. NCBI lineage: Eukaryota > Viridiplantae > Streptophyta > Magnoliopsida > Santalales > Viscaceae > Viscum > Viscum album. Next base: position 819,561,250 of record OY728162.1, read on the forward strand.
TACCGCGTTCTCGATCGACGCACCGTCTACAGAACTACGACCCTCACTATGGGCAATCCTTTTGAAATACTCTAAGTGAGTTTAGGAAAACTTTGGAAAATGGTCTAGTTTTGGATTGAGCGTGAATGCAACCGGGCCCCTAGAACGGAAACACTGATAACTCTCCGACCGGGTGTTTTATTAACGCATCATCTATCACATTCAGTTTTTCTAGTTGAGATGGTTCTTTTGGCATACTCAACTCGAGTTTTAGACATAGTTAGAGTACGGTCAGGTTGGTTTGAGCCTAAAAACCAACCAGGCCCCTGGGACAGAAATGCCAATAACTCTTAGACTAGGCGTCTGATTGACGCGTCGTCTGTCGCGTTGGTTTTTTTTTGACGAGACAGAACTTCGGGATACATAAACTTATGACATTGTGATAGTTGATGTATCGAACCCTTGGATTGAGGAGCGGACCCTCCCGGAATCAAGCATGTTGTGTGCGGGAACCCTAGAGCTGGCTGCGACTACGAAGACTATCATACTGGAATCCTCTGTTGGTTCGACGATAAAGACTACCGTACTGGAATCTTCCATGGGTTCAACGACAAATAATAATGTACTGGAATCCTTCATGGGTTCGACAATGATTACTACTGTTCTTGTATCCTATTTGGGTCCAACAGTTTTGGGTACTATTCTTGTATCCTGAGTGGGTCTGACAGAGTAGATGGTCTTGTATCCTCAGTGGGTCTGACAACTTAGCTGGTCTAGTATCCTTTGTGGGTCCGACAGCTTAGATGAATCAGTGACTACATCTAATCATCTATATCTCTATACGAAAGTTGTATACCTGTGTGAGTTGAGTAATGTCTTTAACCATTATCATCGTGGTGTTTGACTTTACTTCCAGTGTGGACTGGTTTGTGCTTGGGCTCGAAAGTTGGAGCCGGACTGTGGTTGGTAACTTTGGTATATGTATGGGAATATACCTATGTAGTATTGGTTGTTACTCTGTGTTTGTATATTTCTTATTTTCTTATCCTTAGTGGATATTGTGATACCTTGAGGGTATTGAGGTCCCTACTGAGTATCGTTATACTCACCCCTTCACAGTCTATGCTCGCACCTCATTGTGCTGGATGCATATGACAGACAGTGCTGACGGAGGCCGAGAGCACTACGACTGGATGGTACCCAGAGGTAGTCCTTGCGACGAGTTGGTACACGAAGGAAACTGACGGAGGAGTGAGCTGAGGTGGACATTTGTAGCTACCCATCAGGTGGGAATCCCCGGAGGACAATTCAGGAGCTGTTCTTTACTTTCAGCTATTTGTCCCTTTACTTTACTAGTTATTTAGTTGGATTTGTATACTGGCCCTTTTACTTTCTAGCACACTCTTTTGTATTCCTCTTTACTTAGTCTTTACTTCTTGTTGCGTACTCTGTTGTGTATGTTTTCTTTCATAAAGGCAATGCCTTCCAAATATAGGGATTTACGCCGTTGGTGCTAGTAACCAGCCCCTGGCCTATGGAAGGTGGGCTTGGGAAAGTCACAACATGGGCCCCGAGGACGAGTCGCGACATCATAAAATATTAGTTTATATGATATTAACTACTTTGTGTCCCTTATCAAAATTATATTGGTATTTGTTAAACTATATTATCATTTATGTTTATTTTTTTTGTTTATGTAAAATATTCCATGAAAATATAAGTTTTTTAAAAAAATTCATCAATTTTTCAGAAATATTATTTTAATTGAAAATATATATTTCTAGAAATATTTTTTTTATTTGTATCAATATAATATTTTAATCAAAGTCCTTATATAATCATATAATTAATTCATAATAAAAGGGATAAATATTATAAATATTTTAGTAAAATGAAATTATACAAATTCATTCATCTAAGGTCTAGACACATATCCCCTTATTACACCAGAATATTCCCTAGGAGTAAGGAGTGTGATGGTGGTACATTATTAGAGTGGTTAAGTGAACATGGTTTGAGTCTTTATCTTTATAAGCCTTAACATATCCCATTATTTTGTTTTCAACTTTTAGTTATTTAATATAGGCTTTTACTAATTCAATGGTGAATCCTAATGATTATGTATCCCTCATAATCTTCAATAAATTGTCTTTGTAGGGTACGACCCTAGTGGTTGAGGTAATAACTTCTTCGTTATATGTCATTTTGATCTTACCATAACCTGTAATATATATTAATATTAATGGTCATTTTAGAATGACTATTTTCTCAAAGGATATTATTATTAATGGTCTATTATGTCGGAAATAAAAATTATGGCTATGTTTTATAATGTACCTAAATAATTAAATGAAATGTATTGTATGATTTTTCGATAAATATATTTCTTGATAAGGAATTTATTCATTCAAATATTGGGATTTTATTTACAAATATTTGTGTTGTTACATATTCACCCTTTATGAAATTTGACCCTAAAATTTTTCATTTCATATAAAAAATAGATTAGGGTATTTAGTTTTCATTACTTCTTCGACTTCCCATGTTCCCCATACAAATTGTGGTTCTACCATAACACTTTTACATGGTGAGTTTTCAAGTTGCATTGAAAATTGTCTCTATGGTATAATATCTTCACATTCTTCTCATTATATGGTAGATCATTCTCCAAAGGTACCACCACTAGAATCGGTACATGTGAGGGGTCAATTATATCCTTAAGAGAGATACAAGGATCACATCTTGTGCTTGATATAGGTTATGTGGGACTATTATTCGACAGGTGAAAAATCCAATGCGAGAAAGGATATTAAATGGGCCAATTTATCTAGGACTATGATTTTCTATCTTCCAAAACCCCACAAATTCCTTTCATAGTGATATATGAAGGAACACTTTATCAATTTACTAAAACATTAGATCTCTTATATGATTTTGTATGTATATTTTCTATTGATTTTTTAAAGATATCATAAAATGATAAATGGTTTGAATCTTCTCTGTTACCTCATGGATAATATTAGGTCCCATAAAATTCTAGTCTCCCACATTATCCCATTATGTTGGAGTCCAACAACTATTCTTATACAAAGTTGCGTATGTTTTCATTTTAATTCTAGAATGTAAAGTATTGTTGTTTGAGAGAAACACTAGGATAAGGTTTTAATCCCATCATCCTTGGAAATCCAAGGAATATGATATCATTATATCCTCTAGAGTGATGGTTATGTCATAAATACCATCCAACATTGGGTGATATTCATTACTAAAACTCAGATCTGCTTCAAATTATTACTAAACACATCTCCAAAACATCAAAGCATACCTCTCATCTCAATTAGATACAATGGATAGTTTTTCTCCACGTAGTTCTACAACTTGTCTTTTGTATATCATAAATTGTTTTTAAGAAAGAAATATTCCATAGTTAAAAATGAAATGTGCTAACGTTGTAAGGTGATTTACTACCACCCAAATGGAATTATTTCCTTTATATGTCCTAAGTATTCCTATGATAAAATCAATGATTATGTTTTTCTATCTCCGTACTAGTACATGTAATAGTTTCATCCTACACATAGAAATTATAATTCCATTTGAATTGTTAGCATACCAAGAATTTATATACAAATTCTACAATCTACCTCTTCAATTTATCCATCCAAAACTTTTTATTTATATTTTTATACATCTAAGTGTTTCTTAGATAAATATATAATGATATGTTTTGTACATCATCCAAATGTTCCCTCTTTAGTTATGGAATTTATAGGACACATCTCTGGGTTCCAAACCTTAGATCTACCTCTTTAGAAATGTTAAAATCTATAATATTTTCTTCCATTCACTATTTATCATTATCATCTTTTTGGGCCTCATTGACTATCTCAATAATGTATGGTTGAGTAGTTATTTTATAAAGGAATGATCAAGTCCCATTAATTACTCCCATTTACATCCTTTTCATGTCCAAGAATATTGGGTCCCTTTAAATTATCATAATGGATGGGGTTTCATGATCATTTGTACTAAGATAATCTACCAAATTATTCACCGTCCCAAAATGGTAACAGATTGAAAAATAATAATAATTGATCTAATGTAGCTACCTTTATTGGATCATATGAAGCTCCTTTTGTGTTAATATATACTTGATGATTTTTTTATCTCTATATATGTCACACTTCTCCCATTATAGATAATGTCACTAAATATTTAATTTGAAGATCATTGTACCCAATTCCAGATCATGCATTGGGGTTTTATGGTCATGGATTATTAATTGTATGGAGGAATATAATACGATATTATCATTTTTCATGGGTAGAAACCCTATTCTTTTTTTGGATGCATCATTATAGACCAAAAATAATTACCCATGGGTGGGTAAAGTGAGTATAACTGTAGTGATTATCCACTTATTTATCTTTATAAATCTATCCTCACATTTATTATTCTAGATAAACTTCACTCCCTTCCATTTAACCTTAGAAAGTGGGTTTGAAAATCATGAGAATTTTCTCCAAAAAAATTTATAGTACACAGATAATCGAAGAAAACTAAAAACCTATATCACAAATACTGGTTTTGACTATCCTTCAACTGACTCTATTTTTGAATGATATATAGATATCCCATTTTGGTGATAACATGCCCCAAAAAGTTTACTTAATCCATTTAAATCTAACATGTATTGTACTATTCATACAACTTTTCCATTTTTTTGTTGTTCAGTACAACATTCAAATTCTCTTCATGTTCCTCCATTATTTTGGAGTAAATAATAATATCATACTTAAAGTCTACCAAAAATTTATTTAGGTAATCTATTAAGAATGTATTCATTATTTCAATGAAGATATAATGAGAATGATTTTGCCCAAATTGGATCACAATGAACTCAAAGTGCTCATAACATGTATAGACAGAAATATTGGGGTTATCCTCCTTCGTAACCATTACTTGATTATATCACAACCGAATATCCACCTTAGATAGATACTAATTTCCACATATCTAGTCAATAAACCCATTAATTCTTAGAAGATTATTCTTGTTCTTTACTGTAATCATGTTGATATCATGAAAATCAATAAAGAGGTTCACTGACTCATAAATATTATTGATGAAAAAGGGTTGTTCACCCCATGATAATGATCTTGGGAGAATAAACCCTCTAAATATATTGCCTTATAATTTCATATTTATCTCTTTAAGTTCAAAGGTTTTCATCAAATATAGAGTCTTGGATATTGGAAAATATCGGTGTATAATTTAGATTGAGAACTCAACCTATATTATATAGGGAAGATCAGGAAATTCCTTGGGAAACACATAATTATAGTATCTTACAGTGGGAATGTCAGAAAGGATGATCTATTACATAGTCTCAATCATTTGAATAAGATATGATTTATCAAATGGAAATAATTTTCAGGATAGAGATGATTATTCCTAGGAATATTTATCCACCTCCTTGCACTTGTATAGAATTATAGGGTGATTTTATTTGTAGTAGTTTATTTTGTTGTCTTGAGAATTTATGTAGGATCTATATAAGGAAATTAAATCCATAACTATAATGGCATAAAATTCAATAAAATGGAGTTACAAAATTTTCACTAGGAGATTAATCTAACAAATAATGACATAGGAGAAGTTATATTAATGTGTTGAAATAATATACACATTTTTTATTATCACATCCTTCTCAAATTTCATGTTTTGTGGTTTTTTTTGAATAGATCTACTAATCTATAATGATATGAAATAATTTATAGAACCAAAATCAAATAGAATATTTTACTGTATTTAATGAATAACTAACATATATGTCACCAATTAATTGTTAGGATCTGCCTTAGTGAATGTGATGGAATATTCTCTCCTTTTATCCCAATTCCTTGGTGGTTGTTTCTGTTAGTTTTCATCAACATAATTTGTCTTATTGAATTGGTTTTCATTGTGTCACTATAACATGTAGCTGGAACATTGGACATTTGGTATAGGGTTGACTAGATTATACATTTTATCCATCATATTGGTGGGTTTCTGTCATCACCATTCTAAAGATTGGTACCCTTCATTCCCACATATAAATCATTTCAATTTCCCTATTAGGATATTTATATGTAGTTTCTTCCCAGTATTTTTTTAAGTGGGCTATTGGAAATTCATTCCACAATGAAATTTTTCTATAAATATTCCAGAATTAAACTCCATTCTCTAATTTTGATCTCAAAACTAATGAGACCATTTAGATTCATCAATATTAATTTCAAAATTGAGAGAATATCAAATACATTTATCATATCTGTCAAATTATTAAATCTCAAAATATTTTCATTAATTTAACTTTAACACATTGAAGAAGTGGTCAATTATTATTTTAGTTTCAATGATAATGTTGGTGTTATATTCTGAAAGTCGTGTGAACATTACCCGATATTTTCCATGGGATTCATCATCATTTTTTGATGTTAGGAAACTCCCTCCCCATTTTAAATCAAATATTTCTAGGAAAATATTTATCGAATTTTTTTCCTGAATCCTTCCCACTTAGTCACATAAATTTCATCCCTATTCTATGAGTTATTGATCATTTTACACATATCATCAGCTACACCCTCTATCAAATTAACATCATACATTACCTTATCTTAATCAGACCATTGAAGGATATAGATGATCATTTTAGGGGTGTTGATATTTCATGATTAATGGATCAGATGATCCACTAAAATTGGGAGGCCTTTGTTAGATAAACGAATCAATTACAACATTGACTTTCTTACGGGGATGTAGGATTTACCCCTGATTCATGTTTTTGTTCAAAACATTATTTAATTGGGTAAGTATTTTTATGATGTTCTCTACTCCTAATCCCATCGGATTGGGCATCTCATTTGGTAAATCATCATATTTCCAATCACACTTGTTATTAACTCAGTTACACATTTTTCCATCCATTAACTAAAATAATTGGGAAATTTTGGATGATTATTTAAAAACAATTAGACACATAAACTAAAAACCATAAACATTAATGGGATAACTCATATTTGACATATATTGCATAACCTATTAATTTCAAGGTTTTAATATAAGTTATGCATCATCTATTTCAAAATATAAAATAAATTATGAATTTTTATCCTGTTATAGTGTTTCATAAATATCTTTTTAATTTTATAAAGCATACCCCTAAGAGTTTCAAACCAGGTGTGCTGGAAGGCCTCTATTCTTTTCACATAGAGATGATGGAGTTAATACCTAATGCACCCTTTTAATGTTTATCACCTATAGATACAAAAGTGTGAGATCCAAATCAACATATATTATATATATATAGTTTTTATTATTTAGAAATAAATTGATATATATTTTTCCAAAATTTAGGGATGACTTTCTGAGTTTAGTCTCATTCCTAAGTCTTTTCCTTTGTTTTTATAATCTAATTCCCCAAAAATAACTAGGCCTTTCTCTAATTCAAACTATGAAAACCCATATATCTTCTACACTTTATTTCATGATTTATTACATAATTTCTCACATAATAAAATACCAAAAAATTAATAGGCATGGTTCATTTTGGTAATTATATACATAAAATAACAATTTAAATAGGTATAAAACATCATTATTTAAAAATCCCATAATATTCCCTTAAATTCCATTAATATTCTAAAACTATATGAGATAACCTGGGGACATACATAAGAAAGGGGTAAGATCTAAATCACAGTATAGGAATAATAAAATCATAACAGGATGAAATTAATACATGTGTGTCAAGAGTCATATAAAAGTGACATAAAAGGATGATAATTACAAATATTAACATCGATTCAGAATATAGTATGATAACATCAATGAAACATAATAATATGACCACAACGTAAAACATTAATTAATAAAAATGAGTCAAAGATAACTATTGAGATATGATAATATTGTGTTCTGAGGATAATATCACATGCACTATACATTCTATCTAATGAGATAAGAACATTACCCAAAGCATTAAAGGGATATATAATTTCAGGTTCTCCCGTTACATTGTTATCTGGTTTATGAATTTGTGTTCCATATATATCATACAATATAAGGATGTATTTCATCAGTTTTCATACCTAGATTGGGTATTTTTGGTCACATAAATTGAATACACAAATAGGTTTAGGACATGTACTTCTAAGTGAATTCCCTTTAGTAGAAATAGGGATGGCTATACAGAACACAAAATTTTGGCATGGAATAGCACGAGATAATTTTGGATGTATAATAGGTGTACATAATGGTTCACAGAATGGATTAATGATAGATAAAGGTGGCATATCACATCCAGGGAACCATAATGATAGTATATGGATGTATAAAATCAACTCTAAGTAGAAAAATGGTATATTTAAAGGCTTAGTATAAGAAATTACATAATTTAAAAAATATATGAGAGGAAACCTTCCCTTGATATGGTGATTATAAAATCATGGGAGGATATTTTTTAGATATTGGGAACATATATGAAGGTATTTATATAGGGGGAGGAAGAATTCATTCATTCTCAATGGTTTTTGAGTTATGATTAGTGGGATGTTTGGTTGGTATTTATAGAGAAGGAGATAAGAATTCCTTTTTAATGTATCAACATAGTTTTTGGAATCTATGTGACAAAATAATTATATCCATAAACCTTAGCAAGATTTTTTACCACGGGTTCTACTAAACAGGATTGGTTTTCAATATTTTCTTAATCTAATAACAGTAGTGATTAAAATAGTAACATTGCTAATGTGGAACTGGGTCATGTTCATAATGAATTTTATTTAAAAACCATAATATATAATATCTGTTTTGGAGTATTCATTAATGATTTGAAAAACTAATCATATTAATTAAAAAATTACATTTTTAAAGGCTAAATCTATTTTTGGTAATTTATTCCCTTTATAGTATTTATTAAATCTCTTTTTGGATATTATGATTTCATAATAAAATATTGTTATACAATTCTTAATTTTTCCCAAAAATTAATCTATCTAATAAAATTATTAATAATTAACCATAGGAGAATTGAAACATTATATTTTCAAATGCAATATTTATTTAAAAAAATAATTTAATAAAAATGACATCTTATAGTTTAAATTAAAAATCCTTATTTATTAGAACATATTAGTTTTTACGATAATAAGCATTTTCTGAGCCTCTTAATTATTACATTGACCTTCATTAAATTAAATTATTATTTATACATAAATATATTTTATTTAATAAAAATATTCCTAAAAAATAAAATTTATTTAAAAAATGTATTTGTTCTTAAAATCTATTGTTTTAATTTAAATTATATATTTCAAAATTTCAATTTTTTTCTTCATATCAAATTATATTTTTTTATTAAAATCATTACATAATTATATATATAAATTTATAAATTAATTGATAAATATAATCATTATTTTAAAAAATATATATATAAAAATCAAACAATTGGGTTCTAGATACATAACCCATTATCACAACAACATACATTATAAAGGTAAGGTGTTAAATTGATGTACTTTCTTGAGGTGGTTCAATGAACATGGTTTAGGTCATAAAAGAGTTATTTTTAAATATCTCTCACAATTTTTTTTAATGTTTTAGTTATTGAATTTCATATTGGGATTCGTCATGGGAAAAACCCAAATATTTCAACTACCTTAGAAGCTATGATAAATGGTCACTATAGGGTATGATATTACTATTAAACGCTATCAGTTCGTCCGTCTATGTCAATAAGACTCTATCATAACCCTTAGTATATAGTTATCTAAATATCCATTATAGAATTGCTCTGTGATAAATATTTATGATTCTTTATCATCTTTAAAGCCCGACCTAAAATTATGGCAAAATATTATAATGTCTTTAATTAAAAAAATTAAATTTAGTGAATGTGGTTTCTATAACTACATTTCATAAAAAGGAATCTATTAAGTAAAAAATAGAATTTCATTTAGAAAATTTTGATTTATTTTATTCAAAACCATTTTCAAATGATTTTATAAATTTTTTCCTCTATATCCACATATTTTAAATTTTCTCATGATTTACTGAGGATATTGTCTAACAATACCTTCCAAATTGTTTCTCTATATTTATTTTGATAACAACCTGATGATATTTTCAAGAAACCATTTTATTTAAAATGGGTTGGTTATGCCATGATAAAATATTGAATATTTTAATGTTCATAGGATTTTACCATATTATAATACATTTATATAAAATATATTTGTATTAATAACTTCAATATTATGAATTTATAGTATATATGTTACTTTCTTCATAAGGATTCCTTCTCATTAATTATCTTTCGGATGATTATGTTCACTTTTACTATGATTCTCTCTCTTTAATATATTTTTCTCATTCATATCAATTTTCATTAATCTCTTCAATATATTATATATAATTCCACAATTTGAATATTTTATTTTCTAGTGCATAATTGACCTTATACCAATTATTATATATAGTTTTAGTTTGAAAGGTTGTACTAGAAACATTATTCCATTTATTTTTTGGGGAACTAATAAATTTTTTGATACATGTTAGTTATGTATTGATATTTATGGATTAAAAAGTCTTTTTGATTATCTATTTTATTATATATTTATTCCTTAATATGATTAATTAATTAGGCTTATTTAGTGATGGGTGGGTCCAATAATTTTATATCCCCTTGATTCATCAATTGGTTTCATGAGGAAAATCTGTTTAGGTATATTGTTAATGCCTAATAATTTATTGGTAATTTCTTGGTATGTAGACTTAATGATTTGAATTATTTATAATGACTTATCATGCTGATTTTTTGGTATGACAATGATTTCCAAAATTCTGTATTACATAAATATTAAATTAGTTACTATTTTCCTTGTGATTCTTTATATTTTTGGTCTATCCACTTATATATTTCACTCTCATGTTTACTAAAAAATCCTTATGCTAGGATTTATTATTTTTATCACTTTTTTATTGGGTATGATTTTATTGTGAAATTTGGATGGTCTATGACTAAATTCTATTACCCACCTGATCATTTATGATCTTCAAGTAAAATTTATTATGTTTACCCTTTTTGAGAGATTGAGTTCACCCGTATTATATTTCTATTTACACTGGTTTTTAAGAAGAGTATTATGTATGATATGTATATATATATCATGTGTGGAAAATTATTGTGTACATGTTTATTAATTACTATTAAATAATAAATCCTTGTTTTAGTGGAAAATATTTCTATTTTATGAGAATGATATGAGTTTTTTTAGTTAATGTTTGTCCTTGTTCTCTAAAAATATAAACCAAAAAGGTATTTGGTATGTAAGTGGGGAATGTTTTTCCGTGTTCCTATAATTATGAAGGGGTAGATTTTATATATTTAGTTAGTTTCAATTCCAATGTGTGAAGGATGTGTTTTTAGCATCGTATCTGGGAGTCTGGGTCTAGGTAACATCTGTTGGTATTAAAAACATGGTTTCAATGATATGTTTTTATCATTAAATCCTAGAATATTTGTCTCGTTAACTTCACAAACAAACAAGACAGTGGTATAGAAATCTACTTATTCATATCATTTCTTATATTAGCGTTATCTGATGTTGTGGTAAAATTTGAGGACTTGAATTCTTATATTTATGTCTATTTTTTAAATATTAAATAAGTCAGATCTTATTTTCATTCCCCTATATTTATTTGAAAACCCATTATTAAAAATTCAAAAAATATCATAGACGTACATGGAGGAACACTATCAATAGTTTTTAGAGAGTATATAATTTTTTTAGATATACTTTAACCAATTAAGTACACCCTGAGGCACTTTAGATTTTCATACTATGGAATTCTAAGAATCATTTTTCACTAGGGGATAGTTATTTGAAAAGGGAAATAATTGAATAAAAATATAAACTTTTGATTATGGCTTAATTAACAAATAACGGCTATATTTTTAGAAATATATGTGAATATAGGATGTCAAAAGTGAATAAAATAATTAGTTATTTTGGATGGATTAATTTAATAATTGTTTATTAATATATTTTGGGGTGATTAAGAATCTTAGATTTCATATTTTGTGTATGAAAAGATGGAAACTCATATTAATAAACCAAATTTGATTTTATCTCCCACACACCAACTTAGTCTAGAATAAATACACTATCTGTGAATTTAATGTATTCATTGTGGATGAGTTAGAATAGACTAATTTATAAAATTACAAATAATTTTTACAAAATAATGAAATGAGTCTAATATAAATTTTAAAAGATAATGTAAATACAATAGATTAGACTCTAGAGGATATTCTAATACTTATTGTAGTATTTTCTATTCCAAAAATTGTATTAGATACTATGTTCAAACACGTAATATTTTCTTATAGAAGATTGAATACAATAATTTTGGAAGTGTTGAAGACAAAAGTTTAGAAATTATCAGTGCATGTGACCATCTATCCCATTTTTTGGCTTATAATGGGTGAGCCAAATTTATATTTTACCCAATAAATCTATTAATAATTATTGAGAATTAAATAATTAAATAATAAAATTTAAGATTCTAAAATATAGAGATATTTTTATAGATTATAGGAAATCAATTAGGTAGTAGGAAAAAATTATTTCATAATCATTTTTATTGATCAAATTCTTGAAATACTAGCTGAGAAACCCCCTTTCATTTTCTATATGGTTTATTAGTATCCTTTAAGGTTACCATTGAACTGAATGATCAATAGAAAATATATTTTTCATTTATACTTTGTATATTTTATTATAGGTTTATACCTTTTATATGATGTATCACTCTATGATATTTTCAACGTTGTTTGGTAATAAATTTATCTAAATTAACAAAACATAATCCATAAGTTCCCCATGTATATTTTATAGTATATAGTAACTAATTTTCATAGTTAATCTCTATATTAACAAATTTTGGTTATAGTTCATTAAAAAATATAGTATTAAATTTTTTATGTTTTTAATTTATAGTTTAACAAGGATATAGAATTGCAGACATGATTTTACAAAATAGAATGGTGTACCAAAAATAAAAAGATGGATCAATTACTTATTTTCCATTAAAAAATGTTTGATTCATATTATATCATTTCATAGACATGTAGGGTTCTATATAAAATCCCCACCAACAACATCATAATTTTAAATATATACATAAATTATAAGGATTCAATCATTCTCATTCAATACTTTGTTTTCTAGATTATTACCCTCCAGCCTACACAAGAATAAAAATTTAGATAAACCTCTTAAAATGAATAAAACATCTTAACTATGTGAGTAGTCATATAAGAGGAACAATAATAAAAATTGAAACATTTTTAGGAGTTTGGGATTGTGAAAAACATTCAAAATGATACTCTTGATTGGAGATATAAATATTTTTATGAAATAAGGCATTGAGTGGTGCATGGGTTTAATTAAGATTTTATAATTATTTAAAATTTATTATTATGTGAATTGAGGAAGTGATTTCATATATGATGAATGATAAGACTTTATATAATGGTAATTAAAAGAATATTTCCACCAATGACTTGTTTATTTTTATATAACCAGGGTAGCATTCAAAAAATTCATATGATTCTTACAAGAGTGAAAAAATACAAGGGTTGGAAATTTTTAAATATATATATATTTTTTATTTTTACTTGTATTTCAATGTAATATCATATATCAGATTCGATAATTGTTAATCAATTATCACAATTATTGAATTTTTTATAATTTTTTATTATTTGAAATTTATGATAGACTATATTACAATTTCAAATTATTGATAATATATTTTGGGAATAAATTTTATTATCCAAATCTCATTTCATTGTTTGATTGTTTGTAGGTGAGTATGAAATTAAAAGAGACTACGAGTTAAAAAAATAAAAAAAATTATAATGAAAAATTGTTTTTAATCATTAATCATTACATAAGGATACAACCTATGATGAGTTGAGATAGATGATTGAATGTATGAAGTGTTTTGAGATGTAGTAAGAGGTGATATACCTTAAAACAAACTGAAGCAAATGAATTGAGAAACTATTTAAGGTGAAAACCAATATTGTATAAACTGATATAAGGAATGAGAGATATCACCATTAGTGGAAAGTGGACATCACTACCTACTGTTGAACTATTTTAGATGATATCTGATATAAATATTTTGTGGTAGTTGAAGTCCAATGTTAATAAGGATGTCACTAATATTGATTTTACATATTATTAGCTACAAATGGATCAATTATTTTCTAATTATCCTATCCAACAACATACAAAAAGTTATTTTTTATGTAAAAAGTATATTTATAACTTTTATTTTCCACAACATAGAGGAATAAATACTAATTTTTGAGGGTTGGATGAATATCAGTTGAAGAGGAAAAGTATGTCACTTTTTTTAACATTTAAAATATTAAAGAAAATATATATCAAATAAGTTACATGATAAAACATGGGGAGATAAAGATGGGAAATGTTCTATCAGAAATTAGAATAGGTGATATCATAGTGCTCATTTGTCTAATAGATTATAACATTAATATGTCATTGTCTTTGATGCGTATGAAACTATTTCAATTATTAATATTAATGGTTATATAAAATTATGAAATGGTAAAACCACATGTCACTCTCTATGATACAAAAATATAAATAATAGATATTAGAGAATTCATTATATCATTTCTTACAATTTGATATTATTTATAACCATATATAAATCATAAAACCATTCCATTATAACAAAATCTTCTAAATGAATATTTTAGATTTTCCATAAATTATTGATGTCTCTAAAATAATGAGTATGATTTTTATTTAAGTGATGAGGTTGATCAAATCCATTAAATAATTTTAATTTGTGGATAAAATGGGAAATATTTACATGATACATAAATTATATAATTTATTTATACATACCTTATCTAACAATGAAATAAAATTTCATAATTTCTTATATAGATTACCATTAGATGAAGTGAGAGAATATTATAAGTGATTTTCAGATGTAATACATAATTCAGTGGAATAATGGAGGAGATGAATTAGGAAGAATAAATGGTTCAAATGGATAAATAGATGAGTGTAATATTTATTTATACACATAGTCTGATTTATAAGGTTAAATTGATATGAATGACGGTATTATAAAGGACTAAAAGATATATTATGTACCATTTTGAACGGTTTTTTTGATATGTTATTTCTATTTCTAAGGCCCATGTAAGAGATGGACAACCACTAAGAGGGGGGAGTGTCATGACCCAAGATGGAGTTCCATCCAACTAACACCCATCCTAGTTTGTGGCATGCCACAAAGGGGTTTCTCGATCCCCATTCGTTAATAAGAAGTGACTGGGTATCACCAATATAGTTTGGGAATGATTTAACCATTTTAGATAAACATGCACTACAAATATAAATGAGCATCACAATAATAAATAACCAATTCCAAACAAGGAATAATAATTTTCAGATTCTAGGTTTATACTAGAAACAATGCTCTAGAATTCTACAATACTATAAAAACAATAAAATGTCCAAAAACCTCTGTTCAACTTGAGGGGAATCACCCTCAAGCCACCACCTTTAATACCTACGACAAGAGGAACTCTATAAACTGGATCCCCCACAATAGATCATTCATTTACCTGGGTCATACATATAATAATGTTTACATGCACCTAATGTTGTATGTAGCATGTGATCAAAATCTTATAAGGACATCACCTAAAGAAAAGATTCCATGATATAACATTAAAAGACAACTTAACATGCTCATTTAAGAAAAAATGCTTCTAAATATTTTTTTAAGAATTTTTTTTACCAAGAAACATTTTAAAGGGAAACACTTAGAAGGAAAACCATTTCACAAAAATCATTCTTTAAATTAATGTATTCAAAAATACACACATGTTTCACCATATACTAAAGTATATAACCACACTATATGAGAATAATGTCACAAAAGAAGGAGAAGGCACCATGGGTAAATCTATATGGGTATTATATATCTAGTGAGACATTAGAACATTGTACATTAGTAAAAAATGGTAAAACAACCACAAAAAAAAGTTCTCAAGCATGAAGAACTATCAGGGGAAACCCCCATGGGTCTAGTTTTCTTCGATGACAATACATTTTTATTTAGAGTTGTAAGAATCAATCTTGCTATTTGAATCTGGGATTTCCACTTACGAGTCAACTTGTGTCTATCCACTAGAATAATCTGGGATTTCCACTTCCGAATCACTAGAGTACTACTTCTAGTCCTTCAACCTTGGTACCTAGGATTCCCTTGTGCTCAATTTCACGTTTCTCATATCACACAAATACCACTTTCACAACAACACAAGTAAACCACCATTTTCTGTAAATAAAACCCCCCTCAATTTCACAAATTACAAAATCATTTCAAAATCTGATTTTCAAATCAAATGATCATTTAATGAAACTTGTTTATCAATATATGGAAGGAACACAATTAATACAATTACTTTCCATGAGACAATCCGTTTCCAATTCAACATAAAAACAATGTTCCTTTCACAACATGTTTCACATCATTTATTTAGTTCATAAATCCCATTTAAATGTGCAAAAAAAATCAGACACACCTGTTTAATCCAGTTTCCAATGGAAACCATTTTTTAACACAGTAATACCTCAAGTTACCTTGAAAACACATTTCAAACCATTTAAATAAATCATAAAACACTCCCAAGAAGAAAAATGATAAATCATAACTAAAAGGTAGCCATTTTATTTTATAAAATCTATTTTCATCACATGAGCATATCAGAGTACTTTCACAACACATTTCACACAACATAATTAATACATTGAACACATTTATAAATATGATAATGTATATCAAAATCATTTAAAAATTTTAACACATGGAACCACCTACCTTACACTTGGAAACATCCAAAATTGGGTGAGAAACTATAACCACTCCACCAAAAGGCCATAGAAAGGAAATATTTGAAAATAAACTTCAAGATTGAAACCTAATAAAAAACATTCAACCCTATATAGATCACCCATCCTGATAGAGAAAATAGCCCAAAAGAAGAATAGGAGAAACCATAGAGAAGATGAGTAATGAAAGAAGAAAATAACTTTTTTGATGTTTATTTGACGAATCAACACTAATTCCAATAAATGATAGAAGCCCAATGGAGATAAGAGGAGGAGTGGGAGGATCCTAGGGATTTAGGGGCCGAATGGATCTAAAAAGGAGGAAATTGGTGTTAAATCCCAAGGGGACCCAACTAGAATTTATAGTTTTTTTATGTTTTGGAAAATTCTTATGATTTGGGCACATGATTTTTCAAACCATACAGAAATTGTGTGCCCCTTACTGTTTGAGAGGAATGCGCAACATGATTAGCCAAGACAATTTAGAATCATTGCACTAACCATGCGTTAGCCACTACCCGAAAATGTAATGTTGGTTTTATGGTTTCTTGGGAAAGGTGCAAGATTTTCCAAATCAAGCGCCAACCATGTGCCACCTACAGTTATCACAAAAATATTAATTTTTCACCAAGAACACTTATGAAAACACAAGGATAGTGAATATACTAAAAATAATCAAACGATGTACCTCAAAATTCAAACCTCTCCCACCTTAATCTCGATAGAAAAACTATGATCCAAAATTTAACAGGAACGAAGGACATAAAAAACCTAGGTGTCAAAATTCTCCACATCATGAAAAATTTATGCTCTGGGAAATTCATTCCAAGGCTTTACCTTAGAGAAAAAATTGATACTCTTCCACATCTAAAGGAAATTCCTATCAACCATTAACACATGGAGTACGAAATAACACCATGATCATAAATAGATATAAACACGATTTAACTCGAGGGGTCAGTACAAACTCCCCATCATACCCATTGAACCTCTAAAAAGACAGAACACCTCCAATTGACAATAATAAAAAGGACTTCTCACCATCATGTAATCTATCCTATCATATCTAGAACACCTCACACTATAGAAGACAAAATTCACCCCTCTTACCGATAATGAACAAAAAAACCCAACCCCCTTCTTGAATAATACTTTCACAACATTTCTTTAATAAAACTGATGGTCACACTCCAACCCCAATGATTTTCCAAGGGAGGGAGTCGAGGTAAAATATCTCCATATTGGACTACTTACTACAAATCTAGTAGAAGAAACCACACTATATTATTTACTTGAGGAGCCCTGAGCATACTACCCACCATGAATACAAACAGGAAATTCTTTATAGTAGAACAATTTTCAATGATACCCACTGGAAGTATCCCCACCATTTATGAACTAGCTTGATTAAACTAGCATGGCAAACCCAGCATTGGATAACCTAGGTCTCTCTAAATAGGCTAAAAACATATTCACATCTGAAAAAAGAACAACCACTAGAACTTCAATGATGTGAGAACACCCTTTATCCTCAAAAAAAATGATAGTCTTTCAACCCACATGGTCATAGCAGGGAAATGAGGCCTATATTTCCCTTTTGGAAAAATGTGTCCATTTAAGAAGAAGTAGCTACCCAAGAAGTTTAAAGTGTATCAATTTAACACAGTGAAGACAAAATCTAGACCATGGTATTTCACACCCATGTGGTTCATGACTATATGTGAGATTCACATTAAGGCCTATAGAGGGAGCCATGATGTTAGAATCATATCCAACCTCCTAGATAGAAGCTGTAAACCCCCAATACGAACACTTTCCTAGGTTTAATGAGTGACTAAACAACATTCATGGTGGAACCAAAAGAACATCACACCCCATACGACTCAGATTATCCCACATGGAACTCTCACCAATATGTGGACATAATAGATTCCCACACACTATACTCTTTCACCTCATATAAGAAATGATAAAAAAAGTATTACCATGGAATAAACCACCATTTATAATTGTAGGATTACTAATTTATAAATGAAAAACACACCTTAATTAATATAGAAGTTCTCAAATGATCCCAAAATATCCACCTTTTCATTCTAATGAAAATATGAAACCATGAAACACCAACAGACATGAAAATTACAACAATATAAGATTTATAGAGTAAGGGACTTTAAAATCAGCCCCAAATAACACACTATTTCTTCAAACATACACCGTGGATTCTTATTATTAGACTTGACACGCTGATTTCACAACATGATACCTCAATTAAAAGAAAATGATGAAGATCTAAACTCATTTTAACATCGTGGACAGCACCGAAAACCTCATGAACCATCCACTCTCCACACAATAATTCCCTTCACCAACCCAAGACCGGACCTTCAAACATAGAGGTGGCCAACTTCACCTTTAAATAATTCAGACACCTCAAGGAATGTAAATTTTATTTCAATTTCCCATATAAAATTTTCTTCTTTTATAGGATTCACATGATCATAAAATAATATAGGATTTAACTTCTCAAACCAAAGAAATATTTCAATGGCTTTATCGACTGGAGGGTCCAATAATTGTAACCCAACTTTAACTACACAAAAATGCCCATCCAAACATTACAAGGGTTTGCACTTGGAAACTAGTAGATGAAAAACTCAATCAAGGATGATCAGTCAACTAGAATTCACCACAACAAAACACCATACACAAAGGGGAATCATCCCAAAGGCTTCCAATGACATAAAAATAACTCAAACATAAAAAATTGTTCAAACTATAGGAGATATCTTAATTAAAACACCTCTCAAAATAATTCAAAAATCACAAGGAGATACAAAACAAACTACCAGTTATCAAAACAACTCACATTTTCTTATAAGATTTTTTGAAGAGAATATAAGCTTGGTGGGTTTCACACTCACCAATGGTCTTTTATAGAGTCCCACACATGCATATTCTCATTCCATACCGGGCACCCATCCATTCTTAGTAATCTTACCACTCACACACTCATATCATTTTCCATCCAAATTCCCCATATATCCATGCATGTGATAACTCATAGAAATTAAATATATAAATATAAAACTTTTCCAATTTCCTAAATAAACATTCCACCAAAGATCATTCACACATTCAGTCTAATTTCCACAATAAGACTTTTAACCAATGCATTCAACTTCTTAATTTACATACCATTTCAAAATTCATAAAACTTTTTGTAAACTCACTAGGTTCCAAAATATATATCCACTAAAAAAGTCCACACATCAATCAATTTTATCTTAATCTAAACAAAACACCATTTCAAAAGATTTTCTAAAGAAAAGAAAACCCCAATACATCAAAAATGTTTTAAAAAATCTCATTTCTTATTATTCAAAACGAACTTTCTAACCCTCTTTAAAAAAAGTCTACATTCCAAGAAAATAATTTTGGCAAAAATCATGTTTCCATTTTAAAAACCCAATCATGATAATCTCATAGCTTTTCCCCAAAAGTTATTTTTTAAAAAACACACACTTTTCCACGTTTTACCTCAAATATATTTATGAAAATTATTTTTCCACCTTCCCAAAATAAAAAAATTTCCAGTTTAAATATTATTTTTCATAACATTAAAATACATTATTTTCAATACAATTTTCAGAACCCAAGAAGACATAAAACAATTCAGAAGAGGAAATGAGTGTCGATGGGTGACTTGTTTATATGGTTGGCGGCCATATTCTAATCACACTGCCTTTATGGAGAGTATTATAGGCTCATGTACCCCACTCCACATGGCTTTATAGAACCTGTAATCTCACTAAGAAGTTAAACACAACATTGTTTGCTTTTCCCATACACAAAACAACTACCAAAGAAACTCCAAATTCCCTCAGAAAGTCAAGGATTGGTTAAGAAATTTTTTTCCACAATGTCCCTTAAAACTACACCCTAATCATTAAAATCCCTACTCTATATACCTTGACATCTCAAATCACATTGGTTGATTTGAAAATAAGTTTCTCTAAAGTATCTGACATGCTCTGATACAATTCTTTCATGAAACAAACCATAGTTCCATCCAACCGACACCCAACTCAGTCTGTGGCATGACCCAAAGAGAGTTCTCAATCCCCATGGGTAGGGAACAAGTTCTTACATATCAAAAATATTCCTCGGGAATTATTTCACCTGTTTAGATTAACATGAACAGCCAATATAAATTTATATCACAATAATAAATAACTAGAGCCAAAAAATCCATAACAAATTTCAAATTTATGGTTTCCAATTAAAAAAACTCCAAAATGATACAGTGGAAGAGAAACCATAAAATTACATAGTTTTTTTGTTACATGAGAGGATTCACCGTCAAGTCACCACCATTAACAATATAAATATGAAGAACTCTAGAAACTTGGATACACCATAACACAACATGTCATTACCTGTGGAATACATATAACAATGTCAACATACACACAAAGGTGTATATAGGGTGTGAGACAAATCCCAGTAGGATTCCACCCAAAAAAGGATTCAATTATTTAGAACATTAAAAGTAAAATTAACATGATTTTTCATTCAAAATTCTTTAAAACATTTTTTAGGAAAACATTTTATGAAGAACCATTTTCAAGAGAACAATTTTTTTTAAAACCATTTCAGATCAAGAATTCTTTAAATTAATGTATAAAAAATTACATAGAAGCTCCAGTATATACTGATGGATGGAACCACACTATATGAGTATCATTGTCACAAACGAGGGAGATAGCACCTTGGGATATCCATATGGGTAATCTAGATAGAGTGGGACACTAGAACCTTGTACGTAGGTGAAGTATGGTATGGAAACCACAACCAACAACATTATAAGCCACTAGCCCCTATGAGGGGACACCCCATGGGCCTAGTTGTATTTGGTAATAATACATGTTTAGTAATAGTTGTAATTATCAATCGTACTAAGTGAATTTTGGCATTCAACTTCCGAGCTAACTAGAATCAATCCACTAGAAGAATTTGGGATTTCCACTTCTGAATCCCTACCACACTTTTTCTAGTGTGCCCACATAGGTACATGATATTATCCTGTTCCTAATTTCACATTTCACATAACACACAAACTCCTCTTTAACAAAACCTAAAGGAGACAACAATTTTCCATAAAGAAAACCACCCTCTATTTCACACACGCTAATATTTTTTTCAAAAACTCAATTTCACATTGCTTTCACATTTCATGAAACATGTTTAGAAATAAAAATATGGTACACAATTAATCCAATTACATTACATGGGGTAAGACCTTTCCAAATCCATACATAAACTAAGTTCATTTCAGAACATGTTTCACATCACTTACTTAGTTAAAAAATAAAATTTAATGGTGTACAAAAAAATCAAAACACCAAAATAATCATTGTTCTATAAGAAACCCAATTTAGAAACATTCTCACCGCTAGATCCCTTGAAACAACATTTATCAACATTCAAATAAATCCTAAAACATTTTCAAGAAGCACCACATTAAGGCACACCCAATATATAGCCATTTTATTTTATAAAAATTATTTTCATCAAATTATCATTTAAAATTACATTAATAACATATTTTCACCCCATAATAAATTCATAGAACAAATTTATAAATACGATAAAGCATATAAAAATAATATAAAAATTTTATGGCATGGAACAACCTACCTTACACTTGGAATCTTCTAAAAATGGGTTAAAAACAACAATCGCACCGCCATATGAGTCTAGCAAGTCAATATTTAAACACAAACATCAATATTGAACCATAATAAACATTATTAATTCCTAAATAGATCCCCCATACTATTATATAATAAAAACCTGATGAAAAGGAGTAGAAACCCTAGAGAATTGAAGTAATTGAGGAAGAAAATCACATACTTATCATTTATTTTTTGAATCCACACCAAATACACAAAAATAAGGGAGACCAAGGGTGACAATAGGAGGAGAGGGAGGCACCAAGGGCTGGAGGGGGAGAATGGGTTGAACAAGGGGGAATTTGGGATTAAATCACAAGAGGACAGAACACTAATTTTACATTTTTTTAAATAAAATTGAAAATTCACACCGTTTTCCGTCATGATTTTCCAAACCATGAGGCAACCATGCAGAAATTATTGTCTAAGAAGAACATGTAGCATAGTTATCCCATAAATTTTTCAAACCTTGTGCAAATAGATTCTTGGCCACTACCCCAAAATGTAATTTTGGTGGTATGGTTTCTTGGGTAGGGACAATATTTTTCCAAACCATGCGCCAACCACGCGCCAGCTACTTTTAACCCCAAACAATAATCTTTCACAAAAATAGTCTGGGAAAAAACAGAAGGATAAACACCAAATTATAACTGAACGAAGGAATTACCTCAAATTTCAATCTTTTCACACCTAAAACTCGATGGAAAAACCAGCATGAAAATTTGAACAAGAATGAAGGATGAAAGAAAAAAATCAAGAGGGAAAGTGAGTGGTTATTTATAGATTACTTAAATAAATCAACACTCAATGTGATTATTACTATGTTAGTTAAATCCAGGATATGTGAAATAACCCCAGAATTAATGAGATATAGAGATAGATAGAACAAACACAAAAAATAAGAGTTTTTACACGGTTTCCAAATTGTTATTACTGCGTGGATAATCCTTAGTGTCCAATTGTTTTGATTCTATAATCCATGTTATTATATTATTATTATCAAGAAAATGGATTGGGGAATGAATATATTCCTTCAAAATAAGTATAATAATGATCAAAATAGGTATAAATATTTCAATGTCTCCCTCTCTATCATTATAATGTGCCTCTTACTATTGGATTATATTTTGACCATTATTTGTCTCATCAAAATATTCCAATATATACTCTATGATATAAATTACTGATATAACCTTATCTATGGGTTTTCTAGAACACATCATCCTTATTAAGTCATGAAAAATAACATTACAACCATCATACATCATGATAGAATCTTTGGTCAAATCATTATCCAAAAAACATGTATTATATCTCTATGAAAACATCTATTTTGGTCCAACATTTTTACATTATATTTGAATCCATTTAAATATGAATTAATTAATAATGGAATTAACCTAATTTCAAATAGTGTAAATATAATATAGGTTAAGAATATTGTTGCATGAAACATTTCTCTGTGACATAATACCCTCTCAAGAATAAACCCATAATTTATTAGGAAGTGTTCATGGTATAATCCTTTGTATCATGGTGTGATTATATTTTAGGAAAAATATATTCCCGACTAATCCAATTGTTGTGTAATGTCACCACACAATTCCAAGGTTTCTTCATCCTTATGAAAACAACGTATATTTGTAACCAATATTACTCAAATCTGTCTCCAACTCACCCATGAAATTTTTTATCATAAATTAAAACATGAAACCATTATCACAACACATAAATGAATCATATTAATAAAAAACTCATAGCATGCACTCAATAAGAGATATATCTAATCACCACAATAAAGGATAAAATAATATTTATGAGATTTCTATAAATATAAATTCAATTATCAGTATTTTATTTATCATATCTCAATTGATATATTCATATAGGTCTCGCTTTTCCAGTTAACTTCATGAGGGTTATCAAATCTTGCAAATCATCAAGGTATCTCAGATCTCCCCCTTATTTCATTAGAAACATGTCAAAAAAATGATATATTCCTTTTATATTTCACTAACAACACCTTATATATCCCCTATAAATAAAAAAACATCTTATTTTCACCCTTTTATCATCACCTGTACAAAGTAATTGACTGTCTACACCTTTATAAGAAAATATTCCATATTATCCTCCCGATTTTTTTAAAACAAGTAATGGAAGGAGAGAGGGATAGATATTTCAATTAACTTATTGAATTTTATAGGTAATTAACCCCCAATAATCTCTCTCAATTACTGGAATACATTCTTTATGTAAGGATTTGTGAAAATATCAATCACTTGATAATTTTTTGGATAATATTCGAAGTTTATCTATAAATTATCCAACTTATCAATTATTTATTGGTAATTCCTATCAATAAAATTTTACCTTAAATGTTATAATATATCTTTAACATATTTATTACACAATGATTATCACCTCCAATCATCAATGGGTATGATACCATCATCATAATGTCATTAAGTTGTGACTTCATCAACGTCATTTTTTTCTGGATTGTGATGTTGCAATATACATAGTTTTCTAAATGTGCCTATATTTTTATTATTAGAGTGATAAAAATACACTTTCCTCTATGGAGTATGAAAATTAGGCTATATAAAGATTTTCATGGGGTTGCAACAACAAGTTATCATTGTAGGATTGTGGTTGTTATAGTAGGTAATGTAGTGTGGTACTTTAGATATTGTAATATTCAAAATTATTGGTATTTCAGTCCATGTATCTAAGGAATAGATCCACTAGGCCTTCAGGCTATGCTTGGTGACCCGTGAGATTTTAATGGGAGTATATTCAATTTAGTGGAGTGAAATATTGTGCAAGGATAGTCAATTTAGATATTTCTATATGCGAAAGGGAAATAATGGAGTGGATAATCATGTGCCTATTTATCACACTTATGTTGGGTAGTGATGGAGGACTATAGAGGTGGCTTTAATGAGACATGATATATGAAGATGGAATAAATGAAGTAGGGCTTATTCTAGTATAGGTTATATGTGTTAACTTTCAATTCAAATGTTCATTTGGGACATTGTATTTCATATTCATTAAGTGATGTATGACTTTGGTCCCTTCAATAAAGTAATGGTTCCCTATAAACCTAGTCAAAATTAATGTTATATAATGATAATAAAAAATATAAGGGCCTTTGATCTAGGGAGATGGTGATTTTGAAGGAATTTGGCTGGTGGATGATCTATCAAAGGAAGGGACATCATGTTGTGGTGAACGAATTCAAACATAGAGGCTGAATTTTTATTAATTTAAAAATTTATAGTATGTTTTTTTTTGTATTTTATACATAATATTTAAAAATATATGTAATATATTTGGTTAGATCAGAAAAATGTAAAAACATGGATTCTCTATATATGTTTATGTTTTTTTGATTGTTGTCTATGTGTAATTCACATCGTGAGCACATGGGATATTCAATGAATGGAGTTTCTATTAGTAAAATAGAAATTTCCTTGAATATAATTTTTTGAGAGGATATATAATATCTACTAATTTATTGAAATTTTTAAAAATTAAGATGTATAATATTTTCCATATGGTACACAATTGTTATGCATAAAAAAAGAATTATTACTTTACACTAAGATAAAAAGTTTAGGTCTGATGTGTAAATACTATCCATTCCATGAATATTATTAGGTGAGTTTTAGAGGTATTGGTCAATTTATCTAATCATACATTGTGCATGAGTTTCATGTTGAAATAGATATATAGTTTGGGAATACATGGAGATTAGACAATGTCACGATACTAGTAGCACACTATAAATAAATGGATCACACTATAATGATTAAGACATAAAGAAAGATGGTTGAAAATGAAATAAAATCCCCTTTATTATTAACATTGATTCAAAGGTTCTTTTTTGGAATAAAAACATACTGTTGTGACATGTTTGAATAATCATGAATTTTGGGAGTTGCAAACTATAATATTCGGCCTCTTAAATTCATGTAATTTAGGTTGTTTTTTGGATTTCTGTTTTATTGATAAACATGAAATGGATTAGGGAAATAATCCATGTTATTAGAGGTAAAATAATATCACATAATGGAATATAAATCTACCCCATGAACTGGTGGTTTCCATATTATATGGTGGATATAATTGAATATTAAATTGAGAAACATATAGCTAATATTTTAGGTTTGATTTTTTATCTGGAATATCATTACCAAAATAAGAACATGTGGAATATCTATCATGATAATATGGAATAATGATAATATGTATTGATCCCAACCCTTATATTAAGTGGTTGGTTATGTATAATATCTATATAAACTGGTTCAAGTAGTAACAAAAAGTTTGTGATGAGTATATTAAATATAATAATTTTTTGAGAAAAAGTGTGACAATCCAAATGGGATGTCAATATTCAAATACATTATATTCAAGATAGAATACTTGAGGTAAAAATAAGAATATATATCATTATTATAAAATATTTTAGAATAATAACAGTGTACACTAATATATTTCTAGTTTAAAATTATGTTCATCTTGAGAAGAAGTGATACATATATGATTTTTTGGAAAGATTATCTATAAAATACCCAATAAAATCCTGAATTTCCATCATTTATAATAATACATAACAAAAAATGATTCAAAATACTAAAAATGAGACATAAAATAGATGGATACATAATAGACCCTAATATAAGGTCCAGTAACCATCAATATCCTATAAAAAAGTTTGAAATGATACACCAACCAAGACAAGGCTTATTGTGGAACAAAATGGGATCTAACATTTGGTTATTAAGTTGAATTTATGGTAACTTGGGGCTCCTCCCATAGAACAACAACCCATGATAATCCGAATTGTAACCCAACTGAGGAAATCCTTAATTTAGATATCTACGAATTCATAATATAATCACATAATTTCCTCACCAGTTATCCAAGAACATACCCAAGGGTTACCTTGATAAACTCACTAAAATCCATATATAAACACATAAATTTAAATGAAAATCAAAACATTCTATGAAATTCCATTTTTACATAATAAAAAATTTAATACACCATGCATAAATAAAATAAATCGCATATAAAAAGGATATACTCTAAAAAAATAAACCTAAAAAACCCCTATTTAGTCCATATCCAATAAAGGAAAACCACATAATGAGCACATATAAATCAAAATAAGCCTAAAACACAAATTAATGAGTAGCATAAAATAGCATATCATTTTGTTGTATAGTTTGTTGGCCCGTGTTCCAACCAAATAAAAACCCCTAAAATTTTATTTACACTATGTTCATAGGATCCATTTAGATTTGGTGACAATGTTAGCTAACCAAGAAACTTTAGTTCCTTTATAAATTCATTTATAATCTCACTAAACCATCAATATATATGATATAACTCAATAGGGATCCAAGGATTCAAAAAATTGTGAGGAAAAAAACCTGAATTTAAGACTCAAATCCCGACTACACAAGGAAACTCAAGTTTCATAATGAAAGCTGGAAATTGGACACCTACTCCTGATCAAACTCATAATTTCATACCATCCAATATATATACTACCATGCATTCCAATTAAAAACATAAATCTGATTTCCTTTTATAATAAACTAGAATTGGCTGTTCTAAATGGATACCCAAGTCATATCTTCCTAAGACCCAAAGGACATTATCGATCCCCACAGGTTTGTATATTCCCCCGATCATCATAGAAACACTCTTACTAATTATTTCACCAAATAAATGACAATGAAAAAGAATAAAGAACTGAATTAGAATCTATCATGATTCATCCATAAACTATACTACCATGTATGTGAAATAATTATATACAATTAAAAAACAATAAAAACATAGAAAATATAATAAGTAACAAAAAAATATTATTCCATATAAGTGATCCAAATAATTTTATATAAGTGTACCAAATATTGAATTAATAAATTATATGCTCTTTACTTGAAAGAAATAAAAATAAAAATCATACCTTGATGAATTGGATTATACATAAAAATCCCTAAAATAAAACAAAATCCAAACCAACTCATAATCAACTCCATATAGCCCATGTTCATTCACCACATCCTAATGATTCTATTATCAAAAAAAATGAAAAAAACCACATTGATATCATTATCAGGGATCTTGAAGGAATATATAAGATCTGTATACACACACACACGTGTGCATGTTAGTTGTGAGTTGTGAAGTCCATGTATTATTTCACCAAAGAGTATATGGAATTACATTTATAAAACAATTCCCAAATTCTGTATTTAACATAATTTATAAAATAATGTTTTCTAAAATAAAATTATAGAGAAAAAACAAATATACTTGTAACCTTTTTCTAAAAAGAAGAGGAATTTTTTTGGAAGATAATGAAAAAATTTTCATGGGAATTTCATTTTAAACCTATTAATAAAATTTATATTCTCAATAAAAAACATTGTTCCAAAATCATTTTTTTTAAAATAGGCGGTGTAATCCACCTTTTAAAAATATAAACATCTTTTAAACCATAAAAAATGTGGATTACCATGTTAAGGAAATAAATCAATTAATTACCTTATTCCAAACAAATTTGTCAAAACTATATTCTAAATTAAGTTAAATATTAAATAAACCATAAATATGATATAAAATAAAGTACCCACCATAATGTCAAAATATATGGCATCATGAACTAAAATGAGAAAAGTGGGATACAAGTAATTATAAAGTGAGAATCCCCTAAATTTTATCTTTAATAAAGAACTAATCATCATGAGTAACTTACTAGATCCTAAAATGAGATGATCTTATACAATAATCAATGGAATAAAACACTTACATACATTTCCTTCCTAATAATATATTCACCAGAGTCACCCTAATAGTATAATCAGGGAACTCATCTAGCTCTTGAATAGAATACAAAAACGGAACACTAGACAGTGTGTAATATTAGTAGTATAGAATAATCCCATATCTCTCACATACATTGGGTTACCATTTAATCAATCAAGAAGAGGTTATCAAGGATTATATCATTTTATAAACACATAAAATAATGATAAATAATAACAAAAAATATTAACTTGCATCTAGTCCTCTCCTATGAAATAACCCCTTTCACATGCATCCAAGCATCATTTGTAAATTTCATCCATCACATGAAGGAGTAGAGTCCTATATAATAAATAATAACATCAACGAGGCTAAAAATGAGTTTGTCATAATCATCAATTAAAACCATTTTTATAAATTCTCAAATTGGATTTTATGAACCTTCATAGAATTCCAAGTCATTTTAAAATCCAAAAACAATCAATTAAAAATCTGCTGAATGAGGAAACACCTATTCTAAATAAGATTCCTTTTAATGAATCCTCTTATCTATTTTAAGAAATAGTTTACATGCAAAACATTTTAGTTCTAAATAATACTAGATATTCGATGAAAATTTTTCATTCAAATTATAGAAAAAATTTGGAATAGTTTGTAAACCCTTTTGGGTAGCACTTAAATGTATGATTCAATAATAAATTTTTTGAAGAAAACTCAGGTATTTCATGGGATTTAAAATAAAAAATTCACTGAAAACCCAACTCAATTAGTGGAATATAAATATAATCTTTTAAATGGGTAAAGAGAGATGTTGGAAAAATAATATACACACCCTAGAAACTATTAATCAGAAGATTATGTCAAACCCTCAATCTAGGATATTGCCCCTAAGGAACCATCGAGAGGAATATGAAGAAATATGAAGAAGAGAAAAATAAGATACATCAATACATAAACATTAATAAATCCATATAGAAGTGAAGGGAATGAAATGAATTCATGGAATGGGCAAGAAAAGTCACCCATGCAGTTCTACCAGTTCAAGATACATGAAAATGAAAAAATGAACACTTGAAAGCCATTAATCCATCAGGGATAGAAAAAGAAAATCACTGATTAAAAAAATATGCACATGCACATCATAAATTGATTCCATGTGTTACAAAGTGACTCATCCCCAAATCCATATATATCCATGACATCACCCCCCCAGTAGAAGATTAGAATGACTCTACCCCTACATGAAATGATCTTCTAATGTGGTTAGGCCTTCATGTCGCATCTCAAACCCATGAAACCCTCCATAAAACTATCATGGTGTTACTAGAATATATTTCAACATGACATATCTCACAACCAACATATCATAAAAGAAAAAACCACATTCATCATCCCTAAAACACAGTGTGAGTGAGAAAGAATATTTTTCAAGTTACATATAATATTATCTTCCTCTATCCCATGATCACAACATGAGCTCCCCTTATCGTGGTGTGACTAGTCAATATGTATAATGAAAACAGAAATGAATGGGGCCATTTAATAGGGTTCCCTTATGTAATAATAATCCTTTTATTAATATGTTGGAGACTTATTCATTTTATAGCTACATTAGACACTCTTTGTGGTGTGACTACACTGCTCACATCAAGGAATCTTCTAAATAGACCCAAAAAATTTTATTCCATGGACACCACAACATGCCATTTCTTTTATCTAGTGTGAATCACCTACCCAAATACTCGCCATGGTGTTCCCTCCCTTGTTTTTATCATTAAATATAAAAATATAGAACCACAACCCACTCTAAATATTGAAAAACAGTTTTGATTCCAAAAAATCAAGACAACCAATAATTATTTATAATAAAATACAATAGTGGGATGGGGTGTCATTAAAAGTCCTAGTATAAATAACTAATTTTTATTGGATACTTAAAATTCTATAATTTCTCTAAATTTTGGAAAAAATGATATATAATATATTACATAAAGTATACAGTGATTTTTTAAACCATAAGTATTTATAGATTTTCACTAGGATAATACATGTTTCTCACACCGTGGAAATATTTTCCATCTTCTAAAGACGATCGGTACTATTTCAATACTTATAGATAATTAAGACAATCCACACCATGGAGGAGGTTCATTTCATAATATATCATAATTTTTTGAATACCATGATTTTAGACCATGTTGTGATACTAAGATCATTCCATGATTAACTAGAAAACTCCACAATGGTTAGGTCATGAAGAATAAAGTTATACCATGAAATCTATGTCATGGGACACTTAGAACTATGTCCTTCATTTGTTCCATGAATCAGAACCCCATTTCATGATAATTTTTAAGAATTGAGAAAAGATTGAATTATACATCATGATATTTGGTATGTTAAATTTAATTTACTTATTGAATTTTATGGATTTGGATTATTAACATATAAAAAACATAGGGAAGGGTTACACACCATGATCAGGGTGAGGTAGAAGAAGGAATTTTTGTGGTATAGATAGTAACAATATGAACAAGTGGCTTTAAAAATAATCTAGATAAATATTGATTTAAATTAAAACCGTGATGATCTAGGAAATATTTTATTGTTTGATAACTTAATTTTTAATAATAAGACAATAATAAATAAATATTTTATAACTAGAACAATGATAATGACTAAAGTGAAGATGCATTAATTCTATGTCTTAGATCAAGGTGTAATTTCCTTGATGGTAGATATAAACAACTTGTTGCAGTTATGGAAAGGATATGAGGAATATAATAAATCTTTTTCATTTTTGAGAAAAGGGAGAAGAGCCACATGTGAGGTAAATTTTCATCTCCATACCATTCAAGATAAAATTCATGATGGAAAAAAGAATAAGTATCATTTTTATACCTGGATATATAATATGAACATAGTATAAAAGGATAAGTCCATTTTTTAATTAATTTCATCTGGAAAATAATTATTGTGACATTGATATTTTAAAATACCTATATTTTACCCCCACAACATATAGTTAGTTTAATATAGAAAAGAGGGAGTGTGAGACAGAGAAAAGGAAAAGGGTCATCAAAACTAAAGATAAAATGCATGTAGATTCTCATGATATACATAGATATACGTTCATGTCTATAATATACTGAAGACATGATCAAATATATAAAATTATCTAGTATTCACTAATGTAGTGTGAAAAGGATAAGAGGGGAGGGATTCCCTATGATACATAGTGTGTCTTTACAGATTCTTGAAATATTAATGTGACTTGGTAAAGGTTGACCATGACATAAAACTATGTATCCATAATGATTGAGTATAGTGGATTATTTTAGACCAACACATCAATGTGTGTATTCTCTATAAACTATCCCTTAGTGATGAATCAATAAAAATTATAATGTTTTATTCATGCATTTCCCTGTAAATATTCGTTTATTATATGGTATTATTGGATAAAGAAAATATGTTATTGAGAATGTTCCTTCTAACATGTTAATAATATTAGTTTCATCTAGAATACAAAAATATGATAAAATTTTATATTCAATGTGCACCCAAGTCCCCCCCCCCCCATCTTAGGGTGATTCAGGCCAACCTAGTCCCAATGAAACCACTTCCTTATGTTAGCCATTTTAGAATGTCAATTTCACATTTATTATTAACATATTATAAATTTCTCGAGCACATATCATAAGAAAAATTCAAATCATTTCAATACATATGATTTGAGAAAATTATCATTAAAATATATACCCTAAATTTGAGAGTAACCGTTGTACACTAGTAGAGATTTTTCTGGGTTATTCTCCCATCTCATTGAGATTAATTTCAATGACATGCTATTTTATTATCACATTATTGTCTTTGGAATTTGATAGTATTTATGATGTTGCTACCAATATGATTCATCTATTATTCAGTAATAAAAATCCAATCCTCATATTGAAATACTTCATCAATACTTTTTTGTTTTTATTTTGTAAAAGAATGATGGTATGACTGAGATTACATAAACTTCTCTAGGTTTGACCACCCCATATTCTATCTATAAGTATTTTTTACTCTAAATCTTCTTTCTAATCCCCACATAAATAGTTTTAGCATTATTATTTCTGTACATGGTACTAGATATTTCATAATCGTTATTGAAATGATAAAAATACTCCACTGTAATTCTGTCTATACCAAGATTCCCAACCCCCTCTTCATAAACATCTTAAATATTATCATCAATAAGAATTGATTATTTTGTTATTTATTTTGAATTGTTAAGAAAAACTATACCCCGTATTTGATAATATTTTTTAGTGTCATTTTATAACACCTATATATCCTACATGGTGTGTATATAATAATACCCATTCATTAGAAGTGTCATCTAATTTTTCAAAATGTATTCATTTTAGCATAATATCATATGTGTTGTTGAATACCTTTAAAATATTAAAAATAGGTTTCTTCAAAAATCACATCTCAAAAGGAATAGTAAAATAATTGAGTTAAAGTAAGCACAAATTCAGGATACAAATAATCATTGTTGTGGTTTGTATCTAAAAGTTTCATGAGGTTACATGCTCGGATTACATGGTTCTCTAAAATATCCAACAAAAATCAATTATTCCTTTAATCTATTACTTTTTCATAGGTTGTGTTTGGGGAGCTGTTTCAATTATCAATTCCTTTCTTCTGAAGATATACATAAAATTATCCATTAATTCGTGAAATGTTCTTATCTATCTGATGGAGATCCTGTGATAGGCTCATCTAGGAGTATGAATTACATGTTAAGTTTTCATTAAAATGGTCAATAAATAATCATAGAATCTTGAATTTATGAGTATATATATATATATGATATTAACATACAATATGTCCTATGGTAAATCCATGTATTGATCAAAGGGAGCATATGAAAATTAATTATTGTATGCGATACAAAGTTTAAACACATGTATAAAGATACCTGTCTTTAATGAGATCACACTAGATCCATTTTTAGCATGACTAGTGATGATACTTTTTTAGAGGATCGTATTTGATTTCATTTATGAATTTAGAAAGTCATATTTATTTTCAATGATACAAAGGCCCATGGGTTCGCTTTTATGATAAATAGAATGGGGGTTTAGGCATATATATCTCATACATATTCTCTTTAGATAAAATAACATTAAAAAACATATATGATACATCATTTTACATGAATATTCATTTCATTCCACAATAATTTAGACTGCATAACCTCTAGTTTTGGTTTCATTGGATATTAGATACATAAAAAATTTAATTTATAACAACTTCAACATCTCTCATATATATTATTCTCAAAGGATACCCATTTAAATATATCATACATAATATTATTCTCCATAATGTAGGGAATGTAATCATGAAAATTTGTGATTTCATATTCTAATTAATATTAAACATGAGAGAAAATAATCGAAAATCATAAGTGAAAAAAAGATGGGAATGTTAGTATAAGAACATAATTAAGGTACATAGTCATAGAATTATAGAATCATACCCTCTAACATAGATCGTAACTTATGATTCATAGATGAAAACATTTGGAAGAATATAATATGTGAGTAATAGTAGTGTGCTAACATGAGTTAATTATCACAACCCATTAAAACATAACATAAGAATATTGTATTAGATAGAGTTAAGGAATAATAATTTAGAATATTTATTATCATGGAAAATCATTTCTTATGTGAGTGTACATATCCAAGACCATAATCACATGGTGTGTAGTATCTTAGAATAGATTCGGTGTACTACCCAATCCCTGACATGTCATATAATGATATATTAATCTTTACCTAATTCATTAGAGGGATATAAGAGATCCACCAATCACATAGTGGAAAAACTCCATTAATAAAAATCAATATTCACAGAACTATATTCTGGATAAACTCTTTTTGGGGATATATGTTCACATATTAGAATGAGTATTTATTTACCATGGAATTATATGGATCTATAGCAATGGGCGGTTTATTCTATTGATGTAGTGTGATGGTGTCTAGTGATATATTTATTGGAAGACAAAACCATGGATAATGATAATTAGGATTAGGGAATTTTTCTGTTAGCAATTTGTCCCATAACTATTGATATTCATAGAAAAGGCATATATCCAGGGATGTTTCAACCCATATAAATATGTATCTTATTATCTTGAAGTTTATTTCCCATGGAAATAGTAATTACAAAATCAAACACATGAGATATTTCTTTTCCTTGGTCATGTTTTCCTAATTCATCAATACCTAATCCCTCTTCTATATATTTCATCCCCCAATCCATACTCGATATATTCATCGATCGAACCTTACTCCTTTCACTTTCATGATTGAGAGTTTTTATTGTAGTTTAACACTACTCCTTACAAAAACCATACTCCTTATGAACCCTATTTTAACACACTCAATTATCTTAATGAATTTATTTGTGAGTGTTGTTTCCACCTCTCTAATTTTGTTGAGGTTTAATCTCATTATATATCATCCCATTAACCATACATTTTATTATATTAGTGGAATGAAATATTTCTTATGAATTTTTCATATTTTATTCTTTTTTAAATATTAAAAAAAATAAAGTCTTCAGTTCATTTACATAACTTTACATATTCTATATTCATTTCAGCCTCATTGAATGATATACATAATCTGAGGATGAATTATTACGTGCATTAAATAATATGATTTAATTATTTTGAATATTATTGGGTTTGAATTGTATAATTTGAGATTATAAATTTTATTCTATATGATAGATCTATTTTGAGAAGAATTTTTTATTTAATTTTTTTAAAATTTATGAATATATAACTATTACTATGGGTATTTTGATTCTTAAATTGGTACCATGCATGGTGATTATTTTAAATGATTTTAATCTCTTTGAACATTAATGAATGGTCAACTATTGATTTAAATACCAAATATTTAGTATTGCAAGGTTTTAAATATAATATCATATTTTTTTATAAAAAAATATTATTTAATAACAATTATTTGAAAAGGCTAATACTATTATAGTTATGAAACATAACTGTATTATACAAAATATGGTTTGATGCAATCATTTTCCTTCATCTCAACGAGACCAATGTTGTGTCTTACCCAATTTTATTTTAGTTTCCAATAATTTTCTATTATCCTTTAGATAAACCCATCTATTGAATAAATCAAAATAAATATTTCTTATAAATCAAAAAAATTATTCATTTTTAATATTATATTCTTTTTTTCTAGACTTTGGTTTATTTTTACATTTTATTATGTCTTATATATTCATTTGAACACTACTAGTTTATATAAATCAATGTGGGGATGACATATTATGGAATTAAAATTAGATTATTTTTTGTTATAAATGGGTTTAAATTCTCCAAATTTAGATAATTTGTTGGATTCATTATGAAATATATATTTTGAGACGTCTAATTGAGGTTGTATTTATAAAATAAACGAGTCTATAATTGTTACTAAATAAATCTTCATTCGTAGACTAGATACCATTCTTATGGATTTATTTTACTGATTAAAATCTCATTGAACATTAATAAATGTTCTATTATTAATGTTAAATAAAATATGCTTTACCATTACATAGTTTGATGAAAATTCCATAGAAGGGTATATATTGTTAGATATACCAAAAATAACTATATTTAACAAAATATGTTTAATCTTGATTATTTTAATTCGTCCACATGAGCATGTGGAAACCTGCTCCCTGATTTTTTTAAATCTTCCACTAATTTTCAATTATCCCTCCGATCATCTGTTCTATCAAATTAAATATAATAAATATTTATTATTAATTTTTTATATTTTATATCTTATTAAATATTATATGTTTTTTCTTTTCTATGGTTTATTTTTGAGGTATTTTATGTCATCTATACTCATTTCAACATCAATTTTTAATTTAAATCAATCTGGGATGAATTATTTTTCACTTGAAACATGATGATTTTTTATCAACAGTTTTTTCCTTCCCACTTTGAGATTAATGTTTTGGTTCTTGACTCTAGATCTACTTTGAGAAGATTTTTTGATGGTTAATTGATAATTTTTTTTGAATACATTAGTGTTACTAATGTGATCTTCATTACTATCCTTGATACCATGATCGGTGGTTATTTTTAGTGATTAAAATCTCTTTTTTACATTAAAGACTAGTTTACTATTGATTTTAAATATTTGAAACATTATTATAAAATGTTTTTAAATATAATAACTTATTTTAAAAAAATATTAAAAAAAATCAATGGAAAAGGGTAATTCTATAAGAGACAAAAAACATAAGTGTATTAAAATAAACTCGACTAAACATAATATCATTAAACATATAAATATTTATTATTAGATATAAAATTATTTAACATTAAAACTGAATTTTTTTATAGTTAAATGTAACAATATTATAAATGTAACACAATAATATTTAATTAAAATTAATTGAATCATTTCTATATAACCATAATTAAAATCATTAAGCTAATGGAAAAAATAGTTACACTAGCTAGGGGGTTTATTCCGTTATGCATGAGTTCAAGTCCTGGATGGGATTTCTTCCTATTTTTATGTGTTCTATAGAGGGGGTTGTAATATTATATATATTTTTATATATAATAATTTTTAATTACATTCAATTTAATATATTTTTTATTATTTTTTAATAATCACATAATTGATTATTATTTTTTATCTCCTGAAACAATACATGTCATGTTGACTCATTTTATATAATATATATTAATATTATTTTTATTTTTATTAGAATAGAGAGGAGTTAGATATATAAATTGATTGTTACAGACATAGTATAATATCCTTTTGGGCCTTTTGAAAACTTATATTTTATCATATTCATGGGATAATCTACAATGAAAATGGAATGAAAATAATCACCAATTATTTTTTTACAATTTATAGTAATAAATTCATTCACCTATACCAAGAGGGAGGATATTTTTCAAATTAATTAATAATTAATTTAATATATAGATTAAATACCTCAGTGTTGGCCTCTTTCTTCTTTACATGTGTCAATCATCCAAACATCATTCTATTGTTTTTTCATTTAATTGATGAGGACCCAAAGCAGATCCCCTCTAATGGTGATCCACATATTTTTATTTTGTCTTGGAATGTCATTGATGGTACTCTAGGCGCTAACATGGTGGAACCAACCACCAAATAATGTATAAAACCCATAATGAACCTCATTCTATGAAAATAACAATATTATTATTTTATTTCATGGTTTGTGAAAAAACATGCAATGATAAATATAATATACAGTGTGGTAAATAAATATTTATAACTAGACCAATAACTAGGCCTAATTATCATTTTACTATTTAATCATTTTCTAAATAAATTTTAAATAAATAATATTCTTTCAATAAATAAATCAATATTTTATTCATGTTTTTTGAAATAAAATATTTATTTTAATTTCAACTTAATTAAATAAATTATTTTTAAATAAATAATTATTTATTACCTTTTAAATAAGATTAAATAAATAAATATTATATATTTACATAATTTAACAATTATATTGAGAATAAATATTTATTTAATATTTGGGATTGATAAATTCAGAATAAATAGTACTTCTCAGTCTAGAGAATTATATTCATTCTAAACGCATAATATAAAATATTTTTAACTAAGATCAATAAGAAAACAATGATTGTGGACCTCTAGGCCTCTTTTCCAAGGGTATTGGGTGGGTCTATCTAATGACCTATATTACTCTTTAGTATCAGGTCAAGGCACCCACTAAGGATGTAGATATGTTACAATGAAAAAGACCACAATTACCGTTCACTGTGTAATATAACCCCTTTTTCAGTATATCTCACCAAGAGGGTTAGACTCCCATTCCATAAACCTATGTGATTGATTTGCATTTCATGTAAATTGTTAAATGAACCAGTTAATACACCAATCCCTTGGAATTTATTTCAATGGTCTCATTCTAATAAATGGGGAAATATATCAACTCCCATTAATATTTAAGGGGAAAACATTTTCTCAAATTATTCATTAATAACTAATCATTTGTGACACATCCAAGGAACCCAAGTTCACTATGAACATATTTCATCACAATTGATGGAAATTCATGAAAATACACAAGTCGTGATTTTTATTATTAATAATCTTAATGTCTAACATTTATTGCACATGCTAACTAATGGGAAAATACAATGACATGAAATAATATGGGAATAATACGGGTAAGAATGTTCTCATAATCACCAATATTCGTGATTACAAAATTAGAACTTCATGAGATGAAGTATCATCCACTTATGAGTAATCACACCTAACAATTAACATGCTACGTTCCCGATCATAGAATGGTATCTGACTATTGAAATATATTTAAGAAAATAGTCATAGCACATAAAGATTCTCATCATAGAAGGGAACAACTATATCCTTTTCAGTATGATATATATTCAAGGAAATTATCAAATTATTGTCATATAAAGGATAAATCAATATGAGATAAGGTATTTATTAATATTCAATTCCATGAATATACATTCAATCTAAAGTAATAATTATTCGGTTCTAGGGTAAAAATTCAAATGAAATCCCAGTAAAACCAGAGAAAACTACTAAAAAATATTCAGTATATTGGTTCTAAAATGTTATAGTTTATTTGTATGAGAATAGTTATAGTTTTTGGGGCTTACCATATCATTCTATAGATTGATTTTGTTTTTTCAAATTCCTTTTTAACTAATATTTTTATTGTGACTTAAAATTCTTGAGGAAATCCCCCAAGTAGTGATATTATTTCATATAAACATCTTGTTCCCTAATCCAGAAATTGATATATTGATTAAGACCCTGGTCAAATATTATAATAAAAAAGATAAAACTCTTAGTTTTTGTATAACCCAAAAATGGGAAAATGACATTGCTAAAATAAATATTAAGTTTATTTAGAATTCATAATGTAGTCCTATATTATATATATGGAAAACGCTAGTTGTAAAAAAATATCTTACATGTTACCTTATCTTAATTGTGACACTAATTAAATTGACATAAATTAAAACAGATGGTCAATTTCCTTGATCACTAATATTATTACTTCCCAAGATAACATGAAATTATCCTATTACACTTTTTTGAGTACCTCCATACAATTATAATTGTAACTCAATTTAGTTATGTCAGATTTGATTAATTTTCACTTATTACAAATCATGTGTTAGTGATAATAAATTTCATGGA
This sequence comes from Viscum album, assembly GCA_963277665.1. Classification (NCBI taxonomy): domain Eukaryota; kingdom Viridiplantae; phylum Streptophyta; class Magnoliopsida; order Santalales; family Viscaceae; genus Viscum; species Viscum album. The sequence continues at coordinate 819,602,092 of OY728162.1, forward strand.
ATATGATTTAAATTCTTAACACTTAATGTTGTAAAAATATTTTAATCTCAATAATATCATTTTATAACGATCTATACTAAACTACAAAGATTTTATGACAATAATAAATTAGTCTTGAATTGTATCAACTTGGTTTTAAATTAATTGATCAACATATATATTATTAATTGATATAAAAACCCCATGGATTTATTTTGTAGATAATTTTTCCTATAATATAGTTTCTACATTATGATATTCTTAGACAAATTCAATCCTTAGTCTTAACAAACTCATATAAAAAACATTTATTTTTCATATGCTACCAACAAATCTATCTTGGATACTATAAATCTCATAATTAACTATAAGAGACATATAGAACTCCTTAATTTATAAATTAATATTATTTGATCACTATGAATAATTTATCCATGAATTTATGTAATATTCATATCTTTTTTGTATTTTTGGAGGTTACATAACCTTTTTATCTATTCTATATAGATAGATACCATAAGGTCTCCATTTGGAATATCATGTGGACATCTTCCATAAGATTTTATCTGAATGTGGTTTCCTTGATAATCAATTTCCCAATATGATGAACATTGAATTACACCTTGAAAATTATAATTCAATAATATTTTAGTAGTGATGATTAATTTATTGGTTGTCTTATAGAGTTAACATTTTAATAACAAATCTTTCTTTGTAGGTTTTAACTTGTACAATCCATGTGTTATTTCTCTACAATACACACCATTAGTATAGTGTCTTATAAGAAACCAAAATAAAGTCACTGAATGATTATATATGTAGTCCATTACTAAATTCATACTGAATTTTAAATATTATCCTGTTTTTATTTTCTATTTCATTGTTGGAATCACTATTCATAATGAATAACACATGTACCAACCATTTTTTTTATCATAAGACACATCTTTAGTGATGACTTCCTATATAGTATGTGTCTTTGGAACTACTACTCCCAATGTGCTTATTGGAGTCCATCATTATTAGGAAAACTCATGTTCATTAAGAGCCATAACCCATAGAAGTTATGTTTACTCTCAATATAATCAATGTGATAGTTTTATCTTATAGAAATATAGTTGGTCATAACTATAAATAATTATTCTATGTTTTTATAAGACTATTAACCGAGATGAACTAAGTTTTTTATGGTTATTTACAGCTAAAAACTATATTTTATCAAATGATTTTAAATAAACACTTGTGGTTGTGACCAAAAAGATTCTATTCATTTCGAAATTATTATATAAATTAGTCAATATGGTTTCAATATGGTTAGTTTTTTACACTACTCTCTCCCAAACATGTCTTGGAATAAATTATGGATGACTTGTAATATATATAAGCCTCATCATTAATCTTAACGTTACTATCATCATAGTATTGATGTATATAAAGAAACTTTAGGTTGGGAATTCCTTAACTCATCATATATTTGATCAATGATTACTTAAATAATATATTCACAAAACATTCAGCTCAATAGATTCTACACCTTCATTGGGTACACTTATTTACTTCAATGATCATTTCTAAAATGATATCCCATAAGGTATATGAATTTTCCTAAAGCATTAAAATATTTCACGTGGCCTTGTAAAACTAACGATAGATGATATGTGGAGTACATTAATTTCTAAATGTTTCATCACCTAAAACATTATAAATTTTATTATCATGCATATTATCTTAGCTCAATAGAAAATGAAATGATAATATGCATATAAATAAACCAACTACTATAAAATTCCCATGAAAAATAATTATATTTCCACCGTTATGTAATTAATTCATATACTATTCATCATTTTATTACTGGATGGATGTTTATGATTTTATAATTAATGAAATATTAGTCAACATTAAAATACCATAAGAACATATATTTTTAATATTAAATAATGCCACATTTTGTCTAATAAATACACTAAGATAACATTTTTTGTAATACTCAATTAAAATATTGTTTATCCTAAATTTTTCCACCATACAATCAAGAAGTTGTTCTCTTCTCAATACTAATATATGAATAACCTTTTTTTAGTTCCATTGATGATACACCTTACTACATCTGTTTTATATATAATTACATGGTTTATATATTTACAATAAATATATATGTAAAAACATATACCAATGAAGTATGTCATAAAAATTACATATAATGATGAATATAAATGTAGGAAAATCTTTTGATTTCTACTTATTGAATTGGAACAATTCTTGCAATGGAATTTATTTCCACATGAGAACCTTATAGCCTCCTATTTATTTCCTTCAACTTTAATATTTTTATCACCTATTCTAGGGATGGGTACTGATATTCTTAAGTTAAATAGGAATTTCAATCATTGTTTTTATTTTATTAACTATTTTAGGCTTGGTTGCGTCATGATGTTGTTTTAGGTCTAAATATTTTGAACAACATCTCCACTCACAGGATAGAAATAATTGATGATCATGCATACAACCCAATTCTATAGAATAACATATATTAGTTCAGAAAGGACAAGGGAAAATTTATAGAATAATAAGAACAATAAATCAAGGATAAATAAGTTCCACAAAGACCATTGCATATGCACAAACATATTGATTATGGTAGAACGATGTGCATAACAATTCATCCTGATATTCTAGTACCACTAGTATATGAAAAATATTTTGAGATAAATCCATAAATTATCAATATGATTTCAAAATCTATTCAATTTTTTAGGATACAATGTGGGGATCCTAACACTCAAATGGGAAGTTTTCTTGAACTGGTATATACCATTAAATTTAATAATGTTTCAACTAATGCAGTAAGAATAATAATGTTTATATTCTCACTAAAAGAGAGATATCAAGGGAAGGGATCCATAGACTCCAATATCATTCGGTCAATATATAGGATGATTCAGGGAGACATTTTCTCACTCATTTGTTTTACAATATCAAAATAAAACAAATTGGGGAAGAAATATTGAATTTTAATAAAATTGATGATGATTCCATTTTTAGTTATTGAAAAAGATATAAATATTTAACTATAAAATGACCTTATAGTGGGATTTGTTAGTGGATATGGACAATGTATTTTTTTAACTTTTTATCATAGGAAAACATGTCAGTCATAGACACTGCAATAGAATGATCAATGTCGAGAAATTTCCATAAGGAAGAGAACAATATTAATAATGAAATGTCCAAAAGTAGCTTCTGGTGGAAGACATAAACCACCAATATGTGAGGGTTGAACATGGTCGGTAATATTTTGATATTATCACATATGGAATCTATGAAAAGAAATATGGGAGCGATGATATATCTTCATAATCCCAATGGTACCTATATGGATGATGTGAATTATGTAGCTTATAATTGAAATAATTAATATGAAGGGAATAAGAAGAATCAATTTTCTACTCAATTATATTAACCAAGGAAATATGGATATCAGCAACAAACACTTCAGGATCATTCACTATCCATCTAGGTACACTCCTTAGAAGAAACATTGGCCACGTTTCTGACCAAAACTGGAGCAATAGTAAAGGAAATAAAGGAAGTGTCAATAAAAAAAGGATTCAATGTAGAATATGGATAATAAATTTTGTCAAATTACTATGAAAATAAGATATAGGATAAGAGGAACACTATCGGGATACAGATAAGTACACATCCATGCAGATTTCAATGTTATAGCATTAAGATGTCTAACATTTACAAAAGACAAACCCAAACTAAGTAGAAGACATCAATAAAACCAAGATGTAAAGGAAGATGAAGAGTTGGAAAAAGGGAGAAATGTGAAGAATAACATGAATGGTATGAACCTCTTCTTCTATTTAAGTCACTCTTAACATTTCAAGAGGGGATGAAGAAAAAACTAGAAACACCAAGAGGTAGATATGTTGAACAATTTAAAAATTGAAAATTTATACTCTTTTTGAATAGGACCATAAAAAGCTACAGAATACTCAATGTTATTGAAAGATATGGTTATACATAAAATAAAGTTGGATGATATTGGAACAATAGCGCTCATGAGAGAGTTCTCTATTGTGGTGTCAAATGACATATCTAAGAAGAAACAAGACACTATTAGTTTTACCATTCCTATTTTTATTTGTTGTAATAAATTTAAGAATTAATTATGTGATTTATGTAAGAGTTTCAATATCATTTAATATACCTCCATATAAATATTGGGACTTGAGGGATTAAATATCACATTATTTTCACTTTAATTAGCAGATTTGACAATGAAATTCCCACGAGGACGGGTTAAAGATATTCTAATAAATGTTGTTAAGTTTATATTAACCATGGATTTTTAATTATTGATATGGACGATTAATTGACACCACTTATTTGGGGAATTTAGTTTATAGTAATTGGAAGTGCACTAATTAATGAATAAAGCGTTGAGTTTTGTTAGATAGTGGTAAATGAAAAAGTTAGTTCAATATACACTCTATGATGAAGAACTACAACATAAAGGATGATTCAATCAAGGAGGTTGAAAAGAATTAAATTTAAGTGGTATCTATTTTAAAATAACATTAAAATTTAAATACTTTCCATACTAATGAAGAAAGAGTAAATAAAAAAATTGAATATATAAATCTTATAGATAAGATCATAAAAGAAATAAAGAAAACAAAAATGTAAAAAAATTATTAATTACAGTAATTTTCATTGGTGGATGACTAAAGTTTGGATTTTCAGGTCTATAAACAATTGGTGGATAGGATAAATCGAGTTCAAGAAGTTTTTAGCCCAATGAAAAATAATGTTATTTTTCAAATAATGAAAGAGGACCATATATTTGGATAGAGTACATCTTCGTATATTTTTATACCATTATAGGTAACAATACATTAAAGAATCCATTATATGATCTAAAAATGTTAATGTTAAGACAATGATTTTTTTTAAAAAATGTTATTCCTAGAGCTAGAATGAAGTTTTTGAATATTAATTTTTCAATTTTTGAAATTTTAACCATCCTTCAATTTTGTTTAAACTCTATTATAGAAGGACCTATATTTTCCCTTATGTATTTTTATTCCTCATACCAAATAATAAACATATAATAATAATGATAAGGAGAATTAGGAAAATACAAATCATGAGATCTAAATTCACATCTTGAACCGGGCATGGGAAAAACATTTGCATCCCAAACACGAATTATCGAATGAAAGGGGTGTAATAATTATAATTATAAATTTTTGTAATATAACATACATATTTAAATTGGTTTTACAAATTTTAAATTCCAATTGCATACCCCATATTTACTTTTTTTTCTTTGATAATTTTTCATGGAGACATTAATTACATAGGATAATTTCAATTCCATTTTAAAAAAAAATTTCAATGATTTTGAATGAAAAGATTGAATAAATTTATTAATTGAGATAAATATGTGGATTTATATTTGATGAATCATTATTTAGGGATATTGTAAAATTTTTCTAAATGAATGTTTTCTAAGATTTTCATTTCCTTGAAATTAATTGTTTTTTGTTAATTGAATTTATTTTTTATGTGTATTTCCATGCATAATTTACTCGAACTTTTTTTTTCAAATTATTTAGAATTATTATGAGATTAATATTTTATTATTATTTCAGGGGTATATTTCTTGAGTGAATATTATAATTTGTTACTTAAAAAACATTTTTTCATCTTATTTGAGCTATGATTTTACGAAGTCATATTTAATATGTTTGAATAATATTTTAGATTACCAATTTATCCATAGTCCAACATTGAATAATTAATTTTTATACACATAGAGACTATAAATATCATTCTTATGGAAGATCCAAGTTTTAAAACAATTTTATACTTTCATAATTTCTTGCAACTATTTTTTATGATTATAAAAATGGTGTAGGGGATACTAAGAAAGGCATAAGTTGTAAAAATTTTGTAACAGATAAGTATAGTGGGATTTCCATGGGATTTGGGGACTTTATTATTTCATTTTCTTTATTTAATGATAAAAGAAAATGAAAAATAGGTCGTGTCTTTGGTGATTCGAAAATAACCATTCCTTAACTACTGATCTAATTATAACAATTAAAAATAGTTTCGTGTAGATATCATTTAGGTTTGGGAAGTGGATTTGATATTTTTCCCGTGCATAGATTTCAAAAAACAAAAACAAATCATTAAAAAATATAATAGAAGGGGGTATTTTCCTTCCTTTCACTTAATTGCTTCATAAACTGATGTTGTGATATGGGTAAGGGGATATGACATTAGAAAAGGATATTTCCATTAAGATATTTTGGATTATCATTAAATGTACACCAAAGTTAAAACTCCATCTTTATATTTAATTTTTTATATCATTTACCTACCAACCCCAATTTATTGATTAAATTAAGATAATGACGGATCCTTCAGAATTATTTGTAAAGCTTTCTCTTTTAGGGGAGAGAATAGATGCATTTCTAGCCTATGGTAGGAATCCTGATTTGATATATGCGTCAAACAGTTTTCTCATTTATACCTTGATGATGAGCAGAAAAAATAAATTATGGTATATTGAAAGTGGAATGAACATTCATAATGTTTTGGAAGATAAAAAATAAAAGATTTTTAGGATTGGTATTTTCAAAACAAGAAAAGAAAAATTCTTGGTTGATAGGTTTCTTTAGAAAGTGAGGATTTGATGAATTTTTCTATGTGATGCTCGAACGTTTAAATTTCCCAGTATATTAATTAATTTTATTTAAATTAAATTTAAATTATGAGATTGTGACAATCATATATAGTATGATGATATTTTTTTCTTGAGGACATTCTTGAATTCATGGGCGTGGGATTGAGTACATATATTTCTTGCACATATTTTTTCTATTTAAACTGTTAATTCCTACATATATGACTAATAATTTTTTCATATTTGAAAGGATATTAAATATTTAAGGGAAGGGAATGAAAATATATCCAATTATATAACAATATACCCTGAAAGAAGACTATCCATGACATATTATGACTATAGGATTATTTGGAAGCTCCAAACATAAGAAACAGGGTGAACCATGGGAATTTGTAAATGAAATATATTATGCACATTACAAATTACCTTCAGGAGGTGAAACAAATACATGAAATGAGGAAACGACATCAAAAACCACAAAAGGGTAATGGGTCAAGGGCTCGCGGAGTGAAATACCCTTTCACACTATGAATGTTCTCAGGAAGGCCTAGAACTTTTCAGAATTGAACACTATTCATCAAAGAGTTACATCGAGTTTATTGTCAACCCACGATGCCATAAAAGGTATTCACAAGTTGTTTATTGATAAAACCATGATCATTCACAAAATAAAATATATTCATTATGTGATTTAAATGAAGGAATCATATTCAAAATGAGTTACATTGAACAAGTCATGCTATGAAATATTTTTTTGATGTGAACCTACCCTCAAGGGTTGATTTTTATGCATGGAATTTTGGGTTTTTGATTGAGAGAATTAAATATTTGGATCCTTATAACCTATACATGGGAGAATAGATAACATAGATGTGGATGATACCATATTATGGGTATATAGATCCTATCATTTTACATATAAACTATTTATGTACTAATAAGGAATCATATTACAAACCAGGGTTGGTAAAGTCTAGTGTCTTGGTAGACTGGGTTCATAAAACATAAAACATGGGACTACATAAAACATTTCATTATTTAGTTTTTCTGAAGATCTCATAACTACCATCATTCTCATACTTCTTCATAAAATATCGTGGAGATAACATAAAAAAGGGTATGAGAGGAAAGCCCGGTAAGGGAATAAACATAAGAATACATCATTATCACATGTATTGGAAGGCCTGACATAATGATATAAAAAGGCATGAAACATATTGAATCCTAACATATAAACATAAAATCATTTAAAAATGGAGTCATAGTAATGTGGATTCAATATAAAATCTATCTTTATCATGAGTGTGGACTCATGGAACATAAAGGATCACAAGTCAAGGTTATCCACAAAGCCCATTTCACATGGTACCATGAGTCATGGCTAACCACCAAGACCATTTAACATCACATCTGATGAGGCAAAACATTACCAAATGGATTGGTGCACTATCTGGGTGCACTCATCATAACATTTTCGTGAATATTATTTCCACATATAGAATCATAAATAATCAGTCATACATAAACATAATGGTACCCAAGGAAAGAAATAGGTATCATAATCATGTCATAAAGAATAATAGATGGGAATATTGTATTGGTTCCCATGAAGGAATAGAATTAAAACATACATGGACATTGATAAGTAAATATAATAATATATCATGATATGTGATGTAACACTGAACTAACAACATTTCAGAGGAGTATTTAGAAAATTATAACCTTAAAACATTTTAGTGAGGTTTTAAGGAAAATACTAAAGACACTTTAAAGAAGAAAATGACATAATATTTTATATAACACCATAAGTGAGACAATATGTTTTCCATAATAAAAAAACTAATTTTACAAAAACAATGGTGTCTTAAAATAGATGATCAAGTGAACTTGAAATTGGGTAAGAATTTGGGAAGTTCCCTTAAAACGGGTCTACTTATCATGAAGTATTGAGGAGGGAACCACATAAAAAAATGGATATCCCTGGAAGAGAATAATAAAAATATATTTATAAATTAGTTTGGAGCATGTAAAAAGCATTTATATGATGTAAATAAAAACCAAATATAATTTATTTTGTGTGACAACAATGATAGAGCAACCTAATGGAATAATGGAGATTCCGGTAGAATCCCTTACCTAAAGTCCATAGGTGTCCTTCACTTTATCTTAATGTCACAAATAACCAAATTAAATTCATTAAATAATATTTATTGAACCTATCCATCATGAATTTTTTTAATTATAACCTTATTAAGTTCATTCATGGTCTTTTTGATGGGTTAAGAGGTTCAATTTCATTGTTTATTTCATTGGTTTTTATGATTGGTTTACTTATATACATGTAAGGATAAAAATATAAGATGGGAATGGTTGTACAAAAGAGAAGTTATATATTATTAGTGAACATAAAAAATATAACTTGGTTATAAAATTCATTTGTTTATTTTTAATGATGATTAATTATTATTTAAAACTATAATGATATCCATTTTGGTTAATTAGCGGTTTTTGATCACATCAAACACTATTTTCTTTATAAATTTAAATCATTTGTAGAGAAGATTAAAGAAAAATAAATTAGAGATAATAAATATATTATATTCAGTTTCAATCCAAATAAATTGTTTCACGTCCAGAATTGAAGATGGTAAAATAAATTGAAACCCCTTCATCCTTGAATGTGATAAATTAGCACATCTCATATAGTGTTTTCATGTCCCGTATAAAAGGAGGTGAAATGAGATATTATTATGAATTATTCCATTATTATATGAAATTTTTAGTGTATTTAATGTGTTAATGTTATCATAATAATTGGATTAAAGTATGTGGGGAATGAAAATGAAAAGATTGGAACATAAAAGAAAATAAAATAAATTAAAAGTGGAATTTACCTCTTGAATATATCTTCCTTGAGAACCTCTTTAGGGGAGAGTATTTGGCCTTTTGAAGATACCAAGGGAAGTCGGATGTGGTAGAGGGGCTTAGGGAGATATTTTTTCAAAACTTGTACTAGGAAAATGGTTTGTGAGGAGTGAATAGAATAGTGGGTGAGTGTGGTTTTTATAGTGGAGGAGAGGAGGGTTTTCTCATTATTTTATTCATTATTTTATTATTTTTCTCAATAGAAGAAATATAATTCAATATTCGGATAAAAAACAGTATTCTGTGCATTTGAGTTTAAAACCAAGGTTATTACATCATCCTTGAATCAGTAAGTAGTTTATTTAACATATAATGTATATAAACAGAAAATTACCGTATTTTGCTTTTAAAAAAATCATGTATTTCAGAAAAATCCCAAAAACTCACCCCAACCATTTTTCAACATGTAAAATTAAAAAATTAACTCAATTTTAGGAGACAAATTTTCTAAAGATGTGAAGATTAATATTTATTTAAAATCATAAATTAACTAAAAAATAAAAATTTTACAATTAAACCTTCTTTTCTAACATTTTGAAAAATAAACTAAAGTCTCTTAAAATTATAACAGAATTATAAGTCAAAAAATATTTATTTATGAATACATTTTATGAAAATACAAATTATTGAATTAATCAGAAAATTTTAATTATATACACATGACACCCAAAAATACTAACACTATGATATAATTATGTCATATTTTCACTTATAAGATGGATAAATTTTATTTATACTTTAATATAAAAGGTTACATAATTACTTGGACGATTTACTATTAATAAGGGTCATATTACAACACATAAGGGTAAAATTACTATTCATAAGAATCAGTTACGATTCACCCAAAATTATTTTTGTATTTTTGGACTCCCAACATCTTAACGATCATAACCGTGTTTGTTATATTTTTGAAATTCAAATCATAGAAGTGAAAATATTATGTTAAAAGGGCACATAGTAATTTGAAGATCATTGTCTTCTGATTTCATGTGGTTATACAATATGAAAATAATGAGGGAATTTTCATACATTGAACTTTGGGTCATTACATTCTTCCCTGCCTTATGAAATTTCACCATTAAAATTTCTTTTTAAATTCTAAGACATAAGAAGTTGTAGGTAATTTTCCTTCATTTCCTCCTCTAATTCCCATGTTTTCTCTTCGTATATATCGTTTTTCCATAGTACTTTTACCAAAAGAGTAGTATCATTGCGTAAAAATTTGTCCATATGATCCAATCTCTTCACTAGATGCTCATCATAAGAAAGATTTTTCAGCAACTGTATAACCTCTGAAGATAGTATATATGAAGGATTTTTTATGTACTTTCTTAAGAGGGATACATGGAAAACATCATGTACATTAGACACGGAAGGTGAAAGTTCTAGAAGATTGGCCACATCTCCAACACGATCAATGATATATATGGTGCTAATGTACATGGAACTTAGATTTCCTTTCTTCCCAAATCTCATGACCTTATTCTATGGAGATATGTCGAGGAATACCATGTCTCCAACTTTAAACTCAAGAAACAATCGATGATTTCCATCATAACTCTTCTATCGACATTGGTATACCTTGATGTGATGCTGAATGGTTTTCACCTTCTCCACCATTTATTTGACCATTTTAGGTCCTAGCAGCTTACGCTCACCAACTTCATCCCATTATTCCGATGTTCTGCACTTTTTCCCATAAAGGTCATCATATGGTTTCATTGAGATGCTGGGGTGAAAATTATTATTTTTTTGGAAAAATAAACCAGTGTAATATATTGGTCTCATCATCTTTGAATTCCATAGAACACACTCTCAACATGTATTCAATTGTCTGAATATTTATCTTATATTGGCCATCAGTTTGAGGATAATACATCATATTAATGTTCAGTTTAGTGCTAAGAGAATGCCGAATACTTTTCCATAACTTCTAGGTGAATATCAGATCTCGATCAGATATAATATAGAGTGTTACTCCAAGAATCTGTGACACCCATTTTATATATATCCATGAATGTTGATCCAATGAGAGGTCCTCTAAAATTGTGTTAAAGTGAGTTGTCTTTGTAATACTATCCATAACGAACCATATTTCATTGTTTCCATTGGATGTCTTTGGAAATATAGTGATGAAGTCAATGGTGATATTCTCCCACATCCATGTTGGTATGGGTAGTGGTTACACAATCCCCTTAGACTTCTATCTTTTAGCCATCACTTGTTATCATACCGTACACTTTGATGTATATTCCACAGTCTCCTACATTTTGTCCCACCAAATGTTATCTCATAGATCTTGATACATCTTTATCCTCCCTTGGATAACAGATATGGTTGAGCAATGTGCATCATTAAAAATATCATTCATTATATATGGATTATATGGTAAAAATAATCATGACCCAAATCTTAAAACTACTTCCTTATCAATATTGATCTCAAAGGATTTCATATTTCGGATAGCTTCCATACTTTTTTAAATTTCCCCATAATTTGTTTGAGCACCCATTATTTTCTCCATAAGGGATGCTTGAGAAACCATTTCAGAAAATATTGATGATATTCCTCCTTTAATTATTTCGATGTCTATCCTGTAAAAATCTAAGAAGATTGGATCCTTTTCAATTATCATCATTGTTAAAGATTTTTGATCCTTTCTACATCGAGCATCTGCCACCTTATTTGCCTTATTGGGTTGGTAGTGGATCGATTAGTCATAATACTTGATGTTATCTAACCATATTTTATGGGTAATAATATGATACTTCTATGTGAATATATATTTTTTATTCTTGTGATCAATATTGTTCTCACACTTCTCCCTATAGATGAAGTTCCCAGTTAGTATCCAAGCATAATTGAGATGGGAAGGGGTGAATCTGTGATATCCTTTTCCCTCTTCATGTTTCTTTCTTTTTAAAATAACCATAGACTCATATTAAATAGTTTCCTCACTGATGAACACACACAACCACATGAACACATGATTTACAATGTTCACTAATCAATAAGAGTAGCTACTTCCTTGGTATGGTATGAAAACTATCCAGAACCACACAATCCACTAGAAAAAAAATCCTTTGATGTGGAATACAATGAGTAGGATATTCCATTAAACTTGTGTAACACTTGCGAAAAAATACTCATGCATATGGGAACCCCCTTAGAAAGAATAGGGAAAACCAATCTTCATTACTCCTTAATCATCTTTCATTGTATTATCATTCCAAACAATTCTTCTCTTTCGGACCCAGATGCTGGTAAGAAATTCCTTCTACAAAACTTACTTCTTATGCTTAATTCAAATATTTCATGCACACTTCTTTCTATCATGAACATAAATTTCAAACCTTTCATGTAAAAACACCTCATGGAGTGAAAATTCTTTTTCACACTCCTCTTCTTTTCTATGTTGAACTGCCCTTTTTCACGCAAAAATTTCTTTTTTAGACAACACTTCCTTTTTCCCACAACACATATACTTTTCATTCACGACACTATAATTAAATTATTTTTCACACAATATCTTCTTCTATGTGTCTAGAACACACAAATGATATGGGGTCACCTCTTATTTATTGGTATTTTTTACCCTGTGCGAAATACACCAATCCGCACATAAAACCGTCTTCATGCGCATAAAAACTCTTTCACACAACATCATATTTCACACAATTTCAGGAGTTTTATGCATGATTCATGCCTTTTCCATTTTTCTCCATTCTAATCTGACAACACCACATGCACACAAAATTTTAAACCGTGTTCCATATTACATGCAAAACCAATCTTTCACACATCATCATTTCTTCACACACTTTACCTAGTTTTTTATGCACTCCATGCCTTTTACAAATTTAGATGTTCTATTCCGAAAACATAAATTGTGTACATGTTTCATGCTTATTATATGCTTCATCCTAAAACTTCGTTGTTCTTATATGTTTTTTTTCTTCTTCGACAACCCTTATTCTTTAATCACGAAATCCACTATCATGATAAATGTCCTTCGATAGATCATGTTTTAGCATCGATAGAGTTTTCATTGAAAGTACTGTATCTTACCTATCTCCCACCAGCATCTTTCCTTCTAATAAGAATGGAATAAGACTGGAAGCACCTTTACTCCCTGTTTCCATTATAAGGCATTCATCAAAAGTTCTCCTAACTTATGATAATTGTGAAATAAAAACCAGTAAAGAATTGTATTATTTGCCATGGGAAGTATTGTAACTTCACTAACTTACATGAACTACTTATACTTAGTGAAGTGATTTCCTTTATTCTCATCCATAATTTAAAAAGAAAGACAATACCAGAAAATGATATTCTTTATAAGAATATTGTTCGTAACAATATAGATAATGATGTGATATTTTCAATGCAAGTATTACAACTGCCAACCCCAGATCATGAGTGGGATATTTTTTCTCATGGATTTTCATTTTTCTCATGGATTAGGATATAACTTTATTATTTTTAATCATCATACAGCCTAAGACATTATTTTAATAATCACTATACACCATTAGGTGTTATCTACTTGTTGGGAGTTCTAGTACTGGCATAGTGATAATCCTATTTTTGAACTCCTTAAATAATTCCTCACATTCTTGTGTCTAGTGAAACTTCAGTCCCTTCCATGATAACTTTTTCATTGGGTTTGGAAATCATTAGAATTTCTTCAAAAATTATCAATAATACCAAGCTATATCCATAAGATGCGGATCTCCATTATAGATGTTGGCTTAGGCCACATCTCAATTACCATTGTCTTGGGATTGTCTTCATTCCTCACCTTTAATTGGTAATACCATGACTAAAGGTCCACCACAGAGAAAAAAATAGCCCCATGAAGCTGATTGATCAATTCATCTATCCATAATAGAGGATAATTGTTCTTTATCATGATTTTATTGAGATCATGATAATTAATTTGGAGGTTCATTTATCCATCTTCCTTTTTTGAAAAAAAGGACTAGAACACCCTATGGTGAAGCACGCAATTGTATAAAACCCTTCTCCAAATTCTCATGTAATTGCATCTTCAGTTCATCTATCTCTACGGTGTCTATTCTATAAGGTGTCTTTGATATAGGCCGAGGTCCAATAAAAATTTCAATTGAGAACTCAACCTCTCAATCAAGAGGAAGACCAAGAAATTCTTTAGTGAATACATCAGTATAATCCCTCACAATGGGAATATCTTTTAGAAATATCATCTCCTTAGACTAAATCATTTGAGGTATGTAAGCTTTCTCATAATGAAGAAATAAATACACTTGGTGCAATGATTCGAAAATAGATTCATATTCCTCCCTAGACTTATAAAAAAATTGGAGGATGCTTTGGGATGTGAAGGGTGATATCCCTTTTCCCAAAGTTTATTTTTTCTTTGTATAAGGATATCCAATATATGAATAGTATAAAATAGAACTCCACTAAAGGAAGTATGAAGGGATCTTTGTGGGGGTTTGGTCTAGAAACGTTAACTGGGGAGGAGTTTTATACATTGGATGTAATAATTTCCCCATTTTCGATTCTCAGAGATAAAACAACCTCCAAATTCTGAGGTGGTGTTTGAATAGTTTTACTAAACATGAAAGATATGAATGAATACATAGAACCAAAATCAAATAGTATGTTCTCTATTCTTGAATGAATAAAAAGCATGCATATCCCCACATTGTTGTCCTGATCAACCTCAAATGTAGGGATAGCATAATCCATTCCATGTTTCCTCAGAGGATGTGGTTGATTTCCTGCAAAATACCTTGGATTAGAGTATTTGTTCACATAAATTCCATGATCCTTGTAGTTGTAACAATGTGCTATAGTCAGAGCATTGACCTAAACCATCATTTATTCTCCAAATTAGTGGGATTCTTCATATCCCTTTGGAAGTTTGTAGAAATATATGTTTTTCTTCCACATTTGTTTTAATTCATGGTACCATTTAGACAGTTACCCGAATTCTTCTTCCCACAATTTTGACACATGGGATATTCGATTTTCATTCAGTCATGTGATTTATTTTCCAAACCACCGATATTAGAATCCGTGTTATGATTTTGTTCACCAATCCCATGAGAACATTGAGTGTCTCTGATCTCCATTTCAAACATGAGGGAAAAATAAAAAATCTTCCCATAACATTCAAATTTCTGAATCACCATATCATTCCGTAGACTCAACATTATTCTGCTAAAGAATTTATACACCTTGAATTTTGTGTTCATGATAATTCCAAAGGGGTATCATGCAATCCTTGTGAAGTTTTCTTCATATTCCTAAATGGAAGAATATTCCTTATAGTTAAGTTTGAGGAACTCTTTTCCATCTTGAGATGGAGGGTTCCGGGAAAATGTTTATTGAAAAACAATTTTTTGAATTCCTCCCAATCCATGGAATAAATTTCCCCCAGGGACATCGTATTCATGATCACTATCCACCACTGATCAGCTTCCCCAACATATTGATATCCTTCTAGCACAACCATATCGTATTCTGAATAATTAAGTATAGAGAATATATTTTCAATGCAGTTAATCCACCTTTCCGCGACGAGGGGATCAGAATATCCACTAAACATGGGATATATTTTCCTCAGAAGGATTCAATAAAAATATTATCTTTACTTGGAGTATGTGGGTGTTCCACATGATTCATGTTAATATTCATAAATTGAGTCGGCTGAGCAATTACTCTCATAATGTTTTGAGCACCCATTCCCATCATATTTGGCATATCGCTTGGGAAATCATTACATTCCCTATCAAATTGATTATTGGCATTTGTTATTATATTATGTTATATTACATATAAAAAATAACATACAATTAGAGGGGATGAATACAAATATATTAGGAATAAAAAGGAAACTCTATACATAAAAGGATAAACTCTTAATGGAAAATTATATCCTAACTTCTGATTTCGTTGGTTTCAATATAGGTTATCCTAGATCAGTTAAATAACATATATTCTTATGGGATCATTTTTACCTTAATAGTTGTTTTTACTAAGCTTATGAATTTACCAAATCATATCCCCAGGGAGTGTCAACCTAGGAGTGCGGCAAGACCATCTCTTATGCACCAGTTCTTGTTCGAGTCTATGGAAAATCATTGTTTTTGGATTTTACCCCTAGACATGTCTGTTCCAAACCCACATCCACTTGTTCATGTCTAGTCAGGGATGCATTTCCATGATAAACCACTTACTCTATACATACCAAATGTAGGGATGATTTCGTACACTTTTTCTAATCCCTAAGTTTCTTAATAAACTGATCTATTCCATGTCTACAAAAATAACTAGACCATGCTATGATAAGAACTATAGAGAACCTAGAATTTTACACATATATGATTTTAAGAATAATAAAGCATCATATTACAAGACAAGGATAGTATGGTTTAGTGTCCTCGAATACTAGGTACATAAATCTTAAAACATGGGACCAAAAAACATTTATTTATTTAGTCATCGTATTGAGATTCAAACTTCCATTGTGGATGTATATCTTTATCAGGTAACCTTTGATAACATGAACAAAAGTATGAGCTAGAATCTCATTAAGGGAATAAACATAAGAATAATGATTTAGTACATGAGATAGAAGGCCTGAAATAATGATATAAAAAAGAATGAAACATTTGGAATCATAATATATAAACATTGCATCATATAAACATAGAGTCATTGAAATTTGGATGTAATATAAAACATGAATTTAGTATGATTCAAGACTCATTTAAATTAAAGTAGCAGAAGTCAAGGATAAACACCAAGATCATTGCACAAGGTAGCACAAGTCAAAGCTAACCGCCAGGACAGTTGCATAGAACATCTCATGAGACAAAACATTTCCCAATTCATTGTAACTGTATCTGGGTGCACCCATCATAACATTTTCAATGATATTATTTCCACACATGTAATCTTACATAATCAATCATAAATAAACATAAGGGTACCCAAGTAAATAAATGAGTATCATAATAATGTCATAAAGCAGAATAGATGGGCATATCATACAAGTGTCCATGAATAAAAACATACAGAGAAATTGATAAGGGAAAATAGGTATATATCCTGATAAGTTTTTTCAAATATAAGTGACAACATGTAATAAGGGTATTTAATAAATTTTTTCTTTAAAACATTTTACTGCAGTTTTAATGAATATACTAAAGAGTCTTTAGAATAGAAAAGGTCAAAATCATTTATATAAAAACATAACCGAACTAAGAAGGTTTTAATTATAAAAAGAATAATTTTATAAAAATAATGGTGTCTTAAAATATCTAATAGAGTATAATTGAAATTGGGTATGAATTCAGGAAGTTCCCCTAAAACAAGTTTGGTTACCTTAAATTATTGAGGAGGGAACCACTTTAAAATTTTTGTATCCCACAATGATAATAATGAATGGATCTTTATAAATGAGTTTGGCACATTTAAAAATCATTTATAATATGTACATATAAATAATAGATAACTTAATTTGGGTAAAAAAGAAATATAGAGAAACCCAAAAGAATAATGGAGGTTTTTGTAGAATCCCTTACCTAAAGTCGGAAGGTGTCCTTGAAATGATCTTAATGCCTTGGATAACCAATTTACATTCATTAATTAATATCTAATGAACATATCATTAATGTAATTGATTTATTATAACCATATTATTTTCATTGATGACATTTTTTATGGGTTAATAGATTCAATTTCAAGGATTGTTTCATTGGTATTCATGATTGGTCTACTTATATACATGTATGGATAAACATGTAAGTAGAGAGAGGTTGTCTAGAATTGTATTTTTATGTAATTAGTTATTATAAAAAGCATAAATGGTTATAAAAATCATTTTTTTATTTGGAGGGAATATGAATCATTATATAAATCCTTATTGATAACAGTTTTTTTATTAGGCGATTTTTGATCCCATGTAACACATTTTTTTTTATTAATTACATCATGTGTACAAAAGATTCCAGAACATTAAATTTAAAATAATATATATATTATAGAATTTTTCGTCCATAAAAATGGATTCATGACCATAATTGAATATGGTAAAATAAATTGAAAAGATATCATCCTTGAATCTGGTAAATTAACATCTCTTGGATGATGTTTTCATTTCTAGAATAAATAGAGGGGAAATGAGATATTATGATGAATTATTCCATTGTCATAAAATATTATATTACATGTAATGTAATAGAGTTATCATAACATTTTTATGAATGGATGTGAGGAATGATAAAGAAAATATTGATACATGAAAGAAAATAATTGAAATTGAAAAAATAATTTACCTCTTGAATATATCTTTATTGAGAAACACTTTAGGGTATAGGATTTGGACTTTTGAAGATTACAAGGGATGAATGAAGTGTGAGATAGGATTAGGGAGATATTTGAGTAGAATTTGGACTAAAAACAAGGCTTGAGATGAGTGAACAGAGATGGTGGTGAGGGTGGAATTTATAGTGGAGGAGAGGAAGGATTTCTCATTATTTTTATCATTATTTAATTATTTTTCCCAAGAAAATAAATATTATTTAATCTTGTGAAAAAAATAATATGTACATGTAATTTAGAACCTATGGTTATTATATCAGCCATGACTCAATCAATAGTGTCTTTAACATATAATGTAAATATACAACAAATTTCCATATTTTACTATTCACAAAAAAATTCAAGTATTTCAGAAAAAATACAAAATATTGACCCTACCATTTTTTGAATTGTGGAATTAAAAAATAAAATCCATTTTATGAAATAAATTTTCTATATTTGTGAAATTTAATTTTTAATTAGAATATACAAATTTTAAAATTAAAACTTCTTTTCTAACACATTGAAAAATTAATTAAGGCCCTTTAAAATTATCATATAATCATAAGTCATAAAAATACAAATTTATGAATAAATTTTATGAAAATAAAAAATATTAAATTAATCATAAAATTTAATTAAATATATGTAAATCACAAAAATACCAACACTATAATATAATTATATCATATTGTCACTTATAAGATGGATAAATTTAATTTATACATTCATTGGTAAGGTTTCATATTCACTTAGATGATTTACTATTCATAAGGTTTATATTAATATTAATAAGGGTAACATTACTATTCATAAGGCTCATTTACTATTCACAAAAACATAATTTTGTCTTATCAGACTCCAATCATCTTACTGATCGCGGCCATTTATGTGATATTTTCTAAATTAAAATCATATAAGTGACAATATTTTGTATAATGGTAAAAAAGTACATAATAGTTGAATGTGTTGTAATTTCATCTGATTATACTAGATATAAATAAGAAGGAAATTTCCATTGACTAAACATTGGGTCATTACAATGAGAGTGCACGATCCAAGTCTCTACTATTTTGACACCCCAAACATCCATGGTACCTTTCCCTTTGTATAATGAAACAAATGCATTTTACGCAACTTCGACATTCTAACACACCGCGACCAATCAAAGTAGATGTTATAAAAAGTAACACCCAATTTTTTAAATTTTATAAATTTTACATTTCAAAATGGAATTAATTTTTGGATTAGGAATATCGAAATTATCTTAGGGTGAATTTTTGGAACTTTTCTGATAAATTTCATATTTTCTATGAATAGTGAAAACGCTAAATTTTAATTAGAATCTATATTTTAAATAAAAATAATTAATTGTGTTAAATTATAATATTGATAGCTTTTAAAGTATAATTAGGTAATATTTTTACCATTTAATCCAATTTTGGTCATTGGATGTAATTTCACATTTAAACTGGATATAAACAAGTTTCAATCATATGATAGTTATTATTTTTTTAAAATACGCCTTTTATTTTGACAATGTAAATTAATTTTAAATTAATTTTTTCCACTTCTGTGTTTTTAATTTAGAAAAATTTATTCCATATTTAGAATCAGGAGGTCCAAATTGTGTAAATAGGTATCTTTTATTTTTAGTGATTTTGAATAATTATTTCGGTAAATATTTTATTTACCATGGTTAAAGGATAAATCTGGTAAATTAGGGTAACAAAATAATATTATAATAATATTAAATTACCCTAACACATGTCCTAACCATATTGGATGATACATTGCTGACCATGGGAATCATAGGGTCGATTTTGGGTCCCCATAGATCCACTTGTAAGTGATAATGACACTTCATATTTATTAAGTTGAAGTAAATACAAAAATGACATAAGCATATATCTTTTAGTAAAACAATTTTAACCTAAGGTAATATATGTTATCTATTAAACTATAAATATTAATTAGAAATATAAAATAATATCCTATATAATGTAATTTTATTTATAATTTTTATACATTTAATAATTAAATTTATTTATGAAGCAATGATGACGCAGTATTTTCCTTATTAATGAAAGAATCAAATAAATGGTTTTATAAATGTTAAAATAAATAAAATATGAATGTTTTGATGACAAACGCGAATTTTATAGCTTAATATGTAATGTTAAGATTTATTAAATTAATTTATTTCTAATTAATAATGATGTTAGGACTTTAAAAAATTAAATATTAAATAGTGTCAAAATAGGCACAAAAGTGTTTTTAAAAAAATATTTTATTATTAATTTATATAATATTCCTAAAACTATAAAGATCATCCAAAGGAATTATATAATGATAGATATATCATTAATGAACCACTTGGTGTTCTCTGTTCTTTTTATACTATGTATATTAACCATATACTATAAAAATACCAAGAGACATGGTAAATGTCAAACTATTTAACTAAGAGTTAAATATAATTGATAAGGTTAATATGGTGATCTAAACCTATCTAAAACCTATTTGTTGAGATTATTTTGACCCCTCCCCACTATATCCTCTAAATAAATCACTCTGAAGCCATTATAAACCGAATATGAATTTATTATAAAGTCATATTTTTAGTTTTTTCTTAAGGTGCCCCTCACCCCTCTTATAAAAGGGCACTCCCCCTTCCCTCCAATTTACACTGTCAAAGCCATTTGTCTTGGACAAAACCTGCCCAAATATCTTCCAAACATCCCTCAATTAATCATTAATTACTTCCTTTAGTCTTAAACACAACCTGAAGAGCCCGTTTGATCAAATCAAAAGGAAGAACCTGAAGAAGAGGTAAATATTTCATCACCTCTTTCAAGTTCTTTTCTTCTTCCACTTCCTATTTCGTTGTTGTATCCATTATAAAATAATAATCCAGTATATTATATATACATTGTCTTCATTATAAAAATGGTACAGCCATATTCATTATTCTATCCATCATTTTAATGACATGTCACCATACGTGCGTATATACAACTTACCATCTCCACATCATGGTGTAATTGTTATTCAATACATTATTATTTGAATGGATATAATAATGATATATAATTTACATAAATACAAAATATAACATGATAATGATTCTTTATATATTCTATAACATCAAATTGTATAGTATTTTAATATCAAATTAATGATATTGTCGCTAATGCGTACGTATGGATTACCGTCTCCACAAACGCAATGAGATTAATTCCCCATCGTATCCATTCAATATTAATTTTCATTTTATGGTTAAAAATAATGTCTAATGACATCATATAATTCTGTATATAAATCAAATATATCCTATTCATAACAAACATGACTTATGTAACTGAGAATATAAAGGAGAACAAATCAGTTAACACCCAAAATGACGATAATACTAAAATATTATTAACAATCAAATATTAAAAGATCATATATGATATAATGTTTATGTATATGGTTCTTTAATAATTAAATAAAAATTATTTAACTATTATTCAGGAGTTTAATGCACCCTCGACCAAGGAAAAGTAAAATTTATGTTTTTATTTCACAATTTATTTATTATCTGAGATTGTTTTTACGTAAGTATCTACTAGGACCTCTCTATCATCCACATCGGTGTTTCTTAAATATGTATTTCAAAACATTTTTACTATTTAATTGAAAATGGGTTAAAGTCATTTATACCCTTATTTTACTTTTATACGATTTTTATAAATGAATCTCTCTGTCGTTTTCCAAACAAGTTACTTTATGTCCTTTTCGACAACATTAAGGTAAGAATGATTTTGTTAACTTACATAGAGGTTGCAACTAAATTCCGCCATTATAACATCATCAAATCTTCCATTATAAGCTTATAAGAATATTTCAAAAAATAAATGTTTTCTTTTATAATGACATGGATTTTAAATTATTTCAAAATATAAAGAGATATTTCTCTAAAATGGTTTTGATTTCCTCTATTTCAACATCCTTTGATGGATTTTAAACTAGATTGAAGTTTATCTATTATGATAAAAATCTTCCATATTGTATTGAAGGTTTTGTGATATGTTTGACTGTGGATGTTTTATTTTTATACCATTCTTAGTTTGTGGATAATTTATTTACATTTCATATGCTAATTTTAATATGAATGTTTATATTATATTTCAACCATTTTATATGTGGAATGTACTGGACATAGTAAGTGACGGGTGGAGCCCTCTATTTCTCCTTGATGCATCTTTAGGTCTCATGATACAACTAGATGTGAAATTGGAAAAGGCCTTTCCCAATATGATATATGGAATTGGCTATGGACTAAATAATTTTTAGACATCTTGGTCGAGGCCATGAAAAAATGTTTCATAATGTCTAGCATTATACATTCCCTCATTATGAAAATAATATTGATATTTCATGTGGTCATTCGAGTAGTAGAATACCCATGATAATTTTTTATTATGGCATTATTTACTTTGTTCATATTCCTTCCATAAAAGTTTACATGTTTATTATTTGTAAAGGCATGTGTTTTCAATTATTCACAATCCTTAATATTTATGTTATCTTCTCATGTATTGCTTACCCTTAATGAATGTTTGAGCTCACCACTTTCTTATATTTCATTTTCCTAGGATATGAAGAAGTAAGTTATGAATGACCCTCTGGAATAATCTAAGATTCTTGGATTTTTCTAATGGAATTAATTATTGTTGTATTTATTTTCATGTTGTAATGTTGAACTTATGTATGTATCCATTATTTCCAAGGATACTAAAAAATAGGTCTTTCAAGACAAGATTTCCTTGTGATCATGCCAATGTTATGTAATAATGCACTGACTCTGGGTAACTGGGGATGGGCATTACAATTGGTATCATAGGAAGTTTAGTACAAACCATAGTAACTAGATTTAGAAAAACTCTGATTAGATAACATTACCCTAAGATAGACTTTGAGGATTAGTATAGAAGAACTTCATAGAATTTTTGTAATGTAGAGATTTTGTGAGTTTTTCAAAAAATACATCCCTGTCTGGATACAAGCAGCTGCAGGCGGCTCTGGCACAGATGTACCTAGGGGTAAAACCCAAAAACACCACTTTGAGCTACTCTTGAACGGGAACTAGTGCACGAAAATGGGCCTTGCTGCACTCTTTGTTACGAAACTCCCTGGGGATATGATTAGGATAATTATCATGTTCATTAAAAACCATTATGAAGGATTTATGAGTATATACCTCCTCAAAGAAAACATTTTTATGATTATGGATTATATCCATATACTGTTCAATTAAAATTAGGTATTTTACGAGTTTGGAATTATGAATTGTGATTCATAAACTAACCTAATTTATTCCATTGTTTAGAATTGAGGCTCAGTAGAAGGATTGATAACTCCAGTAGTACGTACAATCGAAAGATTAAGAAGGATCATATATTTCATTGTATTAAGCCAACATTAATAAAGGAAATAATCTCCCACGTATTCGTGTCATATTAATAAATAGTATAATTTTTCAACAAATAAGTAAAGAATTCTCTGAGTCCTATGACATTGAAGGGAAGAAAGAGAAGCAAAGTATGGAAGAGAGAATGATGTATAAAGGGAAGAGGGGAAAGAATAATTTTCCCATATGTGATAACTGTGGAAAGAAACACCCTGGAACATTCTTGAAGGAAATGGGAGTTTGTTATAAGTGTGGATAAAAAAGGAAACCAAGTACGTGACTACAAGGGTAAGAAAAAGGTTTCAAATATACAATGATTCATATACAAGGAGTTGGGACACTACGCGATCCAATGTCCAAATCATCAGAGTATGCCTCAAATGATGCTATTGGATAATAATCAGGTTATGATACTACCACAGATGAATAGGAATGATTAGTGTTCTTATGTTGTTATTAATAAATTATGTCATTTTAGTGTT
This sequence comes from Viscum album, assembly GCA_963277665.1. Taxonomy (NCBI): domain Eukaryota; kingdom Viridiplantae; phylum Streptophyta; class Magnoliopsida; order Santalales; family Viscaceae; genus Viscum; species Viscum album. The sequence goes on from OY728162.1 coordinate 819,627,002, forward strand.
GTATTGATGATGTACCAGTTTTATGAATTATGGAAATAAATAAGGACTATACTGTAGTACTATTTTATTAATGATTTGAGATTATATGGTCCTATGAAAAGTGATTTTGGAATAAGAGGTGTTTGATTTGGATAAATTATATTGGATATTCTTGACTACCTTGGCACTGATTAATGGTTTGTTTATTTCATCATTGTTGTAGTATTCAAATTTTTTGGATATAAGGAATATATCTAGTATTATATAAGGAAAAATGGAGAATAAATGTAATCAATAGTGTTTATGGTAATTCAGGGTGTTATCGTGTTTTAAAAAAATACATGATGAAGGTATTCACATTTTATTAGGTGGAAAAAAGTATCTTCATTTTGTTTACCTTCTATGTAAATTTTTGAGTGAGAGTTTGGATAGAAGTATTTGGGATAATTCCAATGGTTGGAATGGATTATATTTGACATTGGATACTATTTTTAAGGATAACTCATTTCTTAAAATTAATTTTTTGGATTGTTATAAAAAGGACATTCCAGAGGTTGGGCGACAACCTGTCACATCCTGCAAGGCCGTGAGACTTGAACTCGCAACCGAAGGGTGACAAGGGTGCATCACCTACAACTGGCCTACATAATGTCCTGGTTTGTATAATTTAGTTTTTTAAAAGGTATGACAGATGAATTATAATTTTTTTTTGAAACCCTATACGATTACGATAAATAGAATATTTCTACATTCGATTATCTTTTGGAGAAAAGATGAGTTAGTGGTAGAAAATTATTAATGGACGAATCAATACTTAAAAAGTAAGTATGTCTCTTTATGTTCAAAGTAAATCTCATAAATAAATTCCTCATATTTATGAAAACAATATTAAAACAAAAATGTTGTCCATTTACTTTTCCTACTGGGGAAACAAATACCGTTTAACCCATCACAAGTTTATTATTTTATGATCGTTTACTTTCTCCTAATAATATTCTATATCACTCTCCATCAGAACATGATGGTTATTTTTCTCTTCCATATCAATGTTTTCCAACATGTAACCCTGGTATTTGTTATTTCCATTAACCCTCATACTTACCTTTCGTTATTTTAAAATAGAGCCACATTAATCCATTTTTCCGATTTGGGTTCTCCACCAAGGCATTTTTATATTTTTATCCTTTTATTTTCGAAGAAAAAAATTAAGTTGCGAGAAGGAAATTTATTGAAGGAGGAGAGAATGTGACACTCCCAGCCCCCATGGTAAGTTTCCCTTTGAAGAATGCAACAACTTTCATTGTACGAAACTTTGAGATTCTAACACACATCGACCAATCAAAGTAGCCGTTACGAATTGTAATACCCACTTTTTAAAATTTTATAAATTTTATCATTAAAAATGGACTTCATTTTTTGATTCATAAAATATAAGTTAGCTTAGGGAGAATTTTTGGCACTTTTCTGATAACTTTTATATTTTTGATGAATAGTAAAAAATACTAAATATTAATTTAATACTACTTTTTTAATCAAAATTATTTATAGTGTTAAATTATACTATTGAGTGGTTTTAAAGTATAATTATAAAATATTTTTACCATTTAATTCAATGTTGGTCATTGGACGTAATTTCAAATTTAAACTGGACATGAACAAGTGTCAATCATTTGATAGTTATTATTTCTTAAAAACATGTTTCTTATTTTGACAACGTGAATTAATTTTAAATTAATTTCTGCCACATCTATGTATTGAATTTAGAAAAAATGGATTCCATATTTAGAAAAAGGAGGTCCAAATTCTATAAATTGGTATCTTCTATTTTTAGACATTTTGAATAATTACTTCGGTAAATATTTTATTTACCATGTTTAAAGGGTAAATCCAGTAAATAAGGGTAAAAAAATAATATTATAATAATACTAAATTATCCTAAAAATTGGCGTATACCCATTTGAAGATACTTTTCTGACCATGGGGATCCTTGGGTAGATTTTGGGACCCCATGGAGCCACTTGTAAGTGATAATGACACTATATTAATTAAGTTAAAGTTAATACAAAAATGACATAAGCATATATCTTTAAATAAAACAGTTTTTACATACAGTTATATATGTTATCTCTTCGACTATAAATATTCATTAGAAAGCTAAAAATATTTCATATGTTATGGTGTTTTATTAATAATTTTTATACATTGAATAATTAAATTTATTTATGACACAATGCTGATGCCGTATTTTCATTATTAATGAAAGAATCAAATAAATGGTTTTATAAATGTTAAAATATATATAATTTGAAAGTTTTTATTCCATACACGAATATTATAGGTTAATATGACATTTTAAGATTAATCAAATTATTTTATTTCGAATTAATAATTATTTTAGGATTATAACAAAAATATATTATTAAATAGTGTCAAAATTGACATAAAAGAGTTTTTAAATCAAATATTATATTATTAATTTATATAATATTCTTAAAAATATAAGGATCAAAAAAAGGACTTATATAATGATATCTATATTATTAATGAACCATATTGGGTTCACCAGGTGGTTTATGGTATGTTTATTAACCATATAATATAAAAATACAAAGAGACATGGTAAATGTCAAACTATTTAACTAAGAGTTAAATCTAAATGATAAGGATAATATGGTGAATTAACCTATCTAAAACCTTTAGGTTGAGATTATTTCGACCCATAACCACATTATCCTTTAAATAAATCACATTGGAGACATTATAAACAGAATATGAATTTATTATAAAATAATACTTTATGATTTTTCTAGGGGCCCTCACCCCTCTTATAAAAGGGCACTCCCCCTTCCCTCAAATTCACACCTTCAAAGAAATTTAGCTCAGACAACCCATTACCAAATATCCTCCCAAATTACCTCAATTAATCCTAGAGGCCTTCATTTATTCACAAGGAAAACCTACGGAGCCCTTTTTATCAAATCAAAAGGAAGAACCCGAAGAAGAGGTAAATATTTCATCACCTCTTCCAAGTTCTTTTCTTCTTCCACTTACTATTTCTATATTGTTTCCATTATAAAATAACAAATCGTGTATATTCTATATAATTTTATGTTATTATAATAATGGTACAATGATATTCATTATTTTATCCATCATTTGAATGACATGTCACCATGCGTGCATACGTACGGCTTACCGTCTCCACGGCGTGGTGTAGTTGTTATTCGATACATTATTATTTGAATGGGTATAATAATGATGTATAACTGATATAACTAATAAATATGAAATGATAAGTGTTATGTATATATGGTATACCATCCAATTATATAGTATTTTAATATAAAATGAATGATATTGTCAATCGTGCATACGTACAGATAACCGTCTCCATGAACGTGATGAGATTCATTCCCCGTCATATCCATTCAAGACTAATTTTCATTTAATGGTTAAAAATAATGTTTAAAGTCATAATATCATTCTGTATATAAATAAAATATATCATATTCATAATAAATAGGGCTTACGTAACCAAGAATATAAAGGAGAACAAATTAGTTGACACTCGAAATGGCGATAATAATAAAATATTATTAACAAAGAAATATTAGAAGATCTTGTATGATATCATATTTATGTATATGGATCTTGTATAATTTAATAAAAATTATTTATCTATTATATAGGATGTTAACATACCCTTTACAAAGAAAAAGTACAGGTTAAGGGTTAATTTAACAATCTCTTTATTATTCAAGGTTGTTTTTACGTAAGTATCTACTGGGACCTCTTTATCATCCTCATCCGTGTTTAATAAAAATGTATTTCAAAACATTTTTACTATTTAATAAATTAAGGGTGAATTTCATTTATACCCTTGTTTTACTTTTATAATATGTTTATAAAGGAATTTTTCTATCATTTTCCAAACAAGGTACTTTATGACCTTTTCGACAAAAATATGGTAAGAATGTTTTCTTAACTTATATGGTGGGTGCTGATATTCTCCACCGTTATAACATCATCGAAGCTTCCCTTATAATATTATAAGAAAAATTTCAAAGATAAATTTTTTCTTCTATAATTACATGACTTTTAAATGTTTTTAAAATCGAAATAAATAAATCTCTAAAAAGGTTTTGATTTCAGCTATGACTACATCCTTTGATGGATTTTAAACAAGGTTAATGTTAATCTATTATGATACAAATCTTCCATATTGTATTGAAGGTTTTGTGGTATGTTTGACCATGGATGTGTTATTTTTATACCAGTCATATTTTATGGTTAATTTATTTACATTTATTATGATAGTTTTAATATGAATGTTTATGTTGTATTTCCACCATTTTATATGAGGAATGTATTGGACTTAGTAAGTTATGGGTAGAGCCCGCTATAGCTCCTCGATGCATCGGTAGGTCTCATGTGACAAATAGACGTGCAATTAGCCGAGGCCTTGACAAAATGTTTCAAAATGACTCGCAAATATACATTCCCTTATTATGAAAATAATATTGATGGTTCATGTGGTCATTCGACTAGTAGAATACCCATGATTATGTTTTATTATGGAATTATTTACTCAGCTCATATTCATGCCATAATAGTTTTCATGTTTATTATTTGTAAAGGCATGCATTTAAGATTATTCACCATGTTTAATATTTATGTTATCTTCTGTTGTATTGTTTACCCTTACTGAGCATTTGAGCTCACCCCTTTCTTATGTTTCATTTTCCCTGGATATGAAGAAGATAGTTATGAGTGATACACAAGCATAATCTAGAAGGCTTGGATGTTTAGAATAAAATGAATTAGTGTTGTATTTCTTTTCATGTTGTAAAGTTGAACTTATGTATGTATCTAGTATTTCCAAGTATACTAAACTGATCGGCCTTTCGGGACATTATTTCCTTGTGATCATGCCAATGTTATGTAATAATGCACCGACTCTGGGTAACTGGGTCAGGGCGTTACAAATGTTACTACCATTTTTCTCATCCTTATAATAATATCTTCATTTCTACTCATGATTAAAATAAATGGGTAGTTCCATTATGTTGGGTGATGTGATTTTAAATTTAATTGTCACATAGAGATTATTTTATTTTTCTATTCATGTTTCAGTGGATAAAACATTTTAAATCAATTCTAAATATTATTCATTTTATATTACATGCCCATTTTTTTGTTCTCTAAAGAGTATCACTTTATCTAATCAACTAATCACCCTAGTTTGTGTATAACCATTATGATATCTAGAGGGATTATGTTTATTTTTTTTTTGGGTTCCATAGTCCTATAATCATACTTAGTAATTGACCATTACAATTGTAAGATTATTTTATTACTAATGGGTATCCAAACCAAAGATCACTAAGGACCAAATTCAGAAAACAAATATAAATGAACAAAAATTTAATTAAATAACTTAAAGAAAACCCTAAAAATCAAGGAATATGGCATGCTCTAATATTTTAAACCAAAAATCCGAATTTTTAATTGTATCTCTCTTCAAAACAATCAACTAGTTTTTTTCTTAATTTAATTAAGGTGTAATTTACCATCCTTGTGGGTCTGAAAATCAATATTTCTAAATAGTGTGTTTTTTAGTAAAAAATGTTTGTGCTTTTAAATTAATTTAATTTTCATACCCCTATATGAATTTTTTACTCCCAAAAAATAATAACTTTGACTCTTGTAAGAACATCTTAAAAGTAACTGTTGACTCAAGAATGGATATAGGATTCTTTATGTTCTTATTTTCTTTGTTAATTAGGGACAACGAAATGGGTTTTATAAAAAACATTTATATCCAGAAAATAGAGTGGAAATATTCCATATTTATATTTGTACTCTACACATTCTGTTTTGTGTTAATAGGGATAAATTTTAAAATGAGGATAATAATATGAGATTAATGGTTAATTTATTATACAAATAGAAATCTAATACTAATAAATATTCAATGTACTAAAATTTTTTGATGATATGAACAGAAGTCAGTTGTCATTCTTCTAATTTACACTAATGGGTTTTAGTCATACTTTCATTTATATAAAGTCTTTCAATTTATTTTTTCAGATCAAATAAATGAGACTTCATGGTGTAAGCATTAATGTAATTATGTTTCATTATCATACCTTAATATATAACTAATAGTATGATGCACGTAACCTAGGACTAATCATACATGAATATAATATATACCTCATTTTCACCATCACATTCTTACAATGGTAGATGATTTGTAATACAAATTTTAAAACATAGTGAAAATTCTCCAATAGTAAGGAAGTGTAAAACAGTTATTCCACTCTATGAAATGTTTTCCTATTAGGATATTACCTGTGTTAAGTAACGGTTAAAGTGTGGTCATGTTTATTCATTTCATTTTCCTATAATAACTAATACATATGATTCATAATTTACTTAATTACAAAATAATAGAGAATTTGTTTTAATTATTTTTCCAAAATTCTCTCACCATTTCATCATGTCTCAATGGCCATTATAATTGAACTCTGAATGTACACCAACATGGATATTATATTGGAAAGGATTGGTATTTCCATTATTATAATCTATATATTGTTCATGAAATCTATAATATTATGTTTAGGTAGGTGGTTTCTCTAACTATTAATTTTTTTTCCTTTTTCAGTTGATTGGACTACCCAAACATGAAATCTATACTAATGATTCCTCAACACAGGCCTCTATATTTTTATTGATGAGTATATGAAAATTATATTCATAGAAGTTTGGTTATGTGACCCAAAGCCATCATAAAAACACATCAATAAAAGTATGTTTCCATAACATGGATATATAAACACATAGTTCAATTGTTCCATTCTTAATAATTTAATAGAAGGCTTATCCTGACATCATATATGATTAAGGACATTTTTTGTTGTGTATAAATTTAACTAGTTTATTATTTGACATGTACTTTTAATATTATATATATTTTACATAAGTGATTAACCAGGCGATGATAAAATATATTGTAAAATCTTTTACATTTATTTCATATTAGAATATTAACTCATTTATTTATGTGATCTCATTCATGAATATATAAAATAAATCGTGCATCACACAAAAATAAAATCAATAAATCATGGAATGATCACGAGATTTAACTAGAAATTTATTTATTGAGTAGATAGTAAACCAAACATTGACCCTAGGGTGAAAAATCCCTATGATTATTTCGGATCAATTTATAGAACTCCACTATTTTCAAATGTATCTCCATGGGTTTTTCACCTAGTTCCATCATGTACAAACTCCATGTCCCCAATAGCTCTATCTTTCCAAATATTCTATTTCTTAGAGGGGTTAAGGTAAAAAATATGGGCTTTACATAAATGAAATTTTCGACACATATGCCCTTACATAAAAAGGATAAAGGGATCACGTGAATGCCACCATTATAATCTAATAAATATAATTGAAAAAAAGGTGAAATAATTATATTAAAAGAATCCACATACATTCATTGGTTGATCTAAGCGTAATATAATCACTTTTGTAATGAATACACATTTAAAATAATTATGTAGAAATCATTTTGATTTATTCTTTTATTAATATAAAACACAAATGAATTAATCTGGTGAATTATATGATTAATAAATTTATTAAATTTATTTTAATCTCCATCTAAATCATCATAGAAATTTCCATCAACCATGATTTAAAACAATTATATGAAGATGATAAATTAAACATGTGTACATGGAGGGAATGTGATGAACCCCTCCAAACTACAAAAAATTACCCTTGTAATATATATTCTCATGGAATCTATCATAACTTTTATGGAACATAATTACATGCTAGTAATTATCAATAAATTATTCATTTTTGTACGTGAATTAAACATTATGTTATTCTATTATCAAACATGGAGTACATTACAAGTCAAAACCATACACAACTAAGGATTCATAAATTAATAAAATATATCATATATAATTAATTATCCTATCATATGGAATATATTATCAATAAATGAAACCTAGAAAAGAAGTAAATATGTTTAATTATTTAATTAATCTTTCACGATATTTGAAAGTGATTACATGAGATACCAAAGATTAAATGGTGTGTACATGGAATAAATGATGTGTCATATCTTTATCCCATATCTATAACACACTCCTAGGTATTTGGAATGTTTTTCAGTCATATAGATATAAGTGGTGGCCTTGGTGTATTCTATTTTCACACTATTTGACCCTCGTTGTTTCCTGGTTTCTCAACACTTGGGTCATTTAGTAAATTCTTGACACAAATTGGACCCCCATGTTTCCCCCATGATAACACATATAATACACATTGTGTAAGTGGGTAACATGACATACAATCCTCAAATACATTTTCCATCCTAGACCATCCAATACATTGTCTTCATTTACTACATTCCACATGTAGTTATTTTACAATGACAATCATTCATCGTGGTTCAACTAGGTGTAATAAACATTGGTCCGTGGAGTGTACCAATTGAATTCATATTATTTATTTAAATATTATCTATTCAAAACCATTGGATTATTCTGATGGACTCATAAAATTTTATTTATCAATTATTAACTATATATCAGACATATGAATTTTATGAAATAAAAACTAAATTTACACACATAAATTATTAAAAATAAATAATTAAAAATTCAATTTGACCACTATGATTCCACTTGATGGTTCTATATGGAATATAAGAGCCTATTGGGCCTTTAGAGAACTCATATTGTGTTAGATTCAATGAATAATATACAATGTATATGGTGAGAAAATACAGACCAATGAGACTTTTCTAAATAATATTTACAAATGTTTTCACCATAACTGAGAGGATATTATTCACATTAATATATAATTAATCTAACTTGAAGAAGAAATAACCCAGTAAAGAATTCATTCTTTAATGTAGGTGTCAATCATATACATTTTGTTCATATTATTTTTATTATATTTATGAGGACCCAAATTAATTCATCTATAGAGGTGATATACATTTTCTCTTTTTATATCATAACATTACCAAAGGTACCCCAAGTGTTATATTTGTGGTACTAATCACATCATGTTGTTCCCTTGATCACTACCATGATCCCTTAATTCTTAGAGAGTCATATATTGATCATTATGGTTTGAGATAAAGGGAGGGAGGAAAATAAAATCTCTTCATCGTGAGATAAATCCCTAGAGACATTCATCATTGAGATTGAATTCTCTAGGGATGAAAATTTTAAGCAAAACGACTAACCTCTCATAATAATCATAACAGTCTATTATAGACCCAGGGTTAGAGTATATTATATTTAATTAATTTCAAAATAGAACATTATAATATATTAAATCCATAGTAAATATCATTCCATTTAAACTAATATGATTATTATATTATTTATCTCTACCCAAGAAACCATGGAATGATAAATATTATTTATAGTATGATAAATAAATATTTATTATTATAATAATAATAGGGTTCAATTTTTCTCTTTCATGTTTACCTATTTTATGAATAAATATTTAATTAAATATTATTAATTTACTAAATAAATAAATATTATATGCACAGTTTAGAAAAAAATATTTTAATACACATGTAATTAAATAAATTATTTATAAATAAATAATTATTTATATCATTACAAAAAAAATAGATAAATAAATATTTTATACTCAGGTAATTAAAGAATTTCATTTTAAATAAGTAATTATTTATTATTTGTAATCTATGGAATCTAAATTAATATTACTTCTCATGCTGGTGAAAAACAATTATTCTAAAAGTTAAATATAAATAATTATTAACTGATATCAATATAAACATGTAATGTGTGACTCTATTTTCCCATTCCTCAATAGAATTAGGAATGAGTGCCTAATGTGCAAGATTATAATCTAGAAATGGGTCAAGGTACCCACATAGGAAGAATATTTTTCACAATGGAAAAAAACATATGGACACTCATTGTGTAATATAATCCCTTTTTCTCTATATCTCATCAAGAATATTGTACAGCCATGTAATCAACATATGTACTTTATATGTATTTCTTTAACGATCAGAAATAAACCTATAAATACACCATATCCATGGAATTTTGTTTTATTCTTTTATTATGATCAAATGGTCAATATATCAACTCCCTTAAAGGTGTAAAGTAAAAAAACCTTTATAAACTAATACATTAAAAACAAATCATTCATTACACACCCAATACACCCAACATCACTGTAAACATGTGTCAGCATAGTTTATGATAATGAACCAAGGTACAAAATTCATATTTTTTATTGATGATTATCATAAAGTCTAATGATCATTACACACACTCAGATACATGAATATCCAATGACATGTAACCATGTAGAATTATTACTGACATGTTTGTTATCACAGCCTCATTTTTAACAACTTTCAACTATAAACATCCTGATATGAAGGGTAATTTTCTTATGAGTACTCATACTTGATTCTCAAAATGTAATTTCTATCATCATTGAATGTTACCCAACCATTGAATAATTTTTAATAATATCATCACAACATTTCAAGGTTCTTATTGTAGTATAGAAAATCTATGACCTTTTCAGTACAACATATATTCTGAGACAATATCATGTTAATTGTATGTAGAAGAGTAATCAATATGTGGTATTTTTTATAAATATTAAAATCTATTAAGATACATATAATCTAATTTACATAGTAGTTCATTCTAGGGAAACAATTACAACACAAAATTGATTGGATCACTGGTGAGTGTTAGAAGGTGTTAATTTATTTTTGGACTTTATATTCTATACTGATTTAGATGGTGTAATAATTGGAATCTTCTATTTTAATTATGATGGAGGACCATTTTTATTCCATGAGGAAGTGAGATACCATATCACTAAAATAAATAATGTATTGTATCACATATAGTAAATATCCAAGTGGAGAATTATGCTGATTGAGTTGAAATTATCCATATGGAAAATTTTATTTTGGATTGGTTTCCATTTTTTCTCAAGTAAACTCTTAAATTAAACTTTTTTAATGTAAAATTAATACTGGAAAAAATATTTATCTATTGATCAGAATGATTCTTTTTAGTGTGTTATATAACTTATGGAAGATACTATTACCCCAATATACCCAGCATGAGGAAAAATTTTCAAAACAGATTTTTTAATGAAACTTTATTATAGGAATGAAATTTATGGATTTAGTGATACTATTCTTCAATATATTATTAAAAAATTTAAGAAATTACTACCTAATGATTCTTGTATTCTAGAAAATTATTACATCGAACCAAAATTGAATTACTTATTTAGATTTTCATCTACTGTGACCCATAAATTCAATAAGGATTGTTGAATATTCTAGATGGAAAATGAAGATTTGAGTTGGTGAAAATTTTATGGTACATAAATATGGGAGACTAATAAAGATGGATCATAATCACATATACTAATAGAAGTGATCTGGAACATTCCATTAATTCCTATATTGTGAAAAAATTTTATGGTATAAAAATAGAAATAAATATGAGACAACATGAAGATAAAATTAATAAGGATAATGAAAAAAAATAGTTTTTAGCCGAGTTTTCATTAAATAAATTCAATATGTCACATCCTGATTTTGTTGCAGATCAATGAAATGATATATTGGGATTATCATGTGAAAATTTTAACTGATCTCAACATATGCATATTGCAGATAGTACTTGGCATGTTTTCATTCACATTATGGACGCAATGATCATAGAAATGATATTAACATATATATGAAACCATAATATATTAGTGGAAGAGGATTTTTATGTTTAATGTGCATGAGTATGTTGCATTTAAAAAGGAGTTCGTAATGGTTCATGCAACAATATTATGGATGATAATTGATTTCCCTTCTTATGGAATAATGTCGAGATTTAGTTCAAAGGGGAAATTATGTTTCCCTATTTATATGAATAAAGAAAATTCATGAGATTAAATATATAATATAATTTCAGCTTCATAATAAGTTAATGGTTTCCATTCATGGATCATACATACAATAAAAATTAAAGATTGTTTTATGTTATCACAATGAGAAATGAAGCACCTCAATGAACGTCAGATAATAATATCTGAATAGAAATTTATTTTTTGAGTTATGTTCATGGATAAAGTTAATCAAATTCAAGACATTGAATTAATTTTAATTCAATATTTTATAGTATTTTGAGAAATAGAAATATATTTTTTAATTTCCTATATTGGTCATTGAATTTATTATCTCATTTCTTAGAAACAATTAATTTCCCAAAATATATGTGTGAAATTTTACTTGTAACTATGTTAAATATAATTGGAAAAACAATATATGATTTGAGTTCATGTCATGATTTAATGTATTGGGATATGAAACATGGAATTCATCAGCAGTTTGTTATTCAAAATATATATGAGGTACACATTAATTTTTTTTCAATGAAATCTATGGATAAATGACAATTACATCATGTCTTATAATGATTAATGGGTTTAGATGTTTTTTCAATACCTTTTTTATACTAATAAGTACATAAGATATGAAACTAAAATATCTTAAAACACATTCTTACCATATCTTATTTCATTGTTTTCTTTTTACTATCAGTCAAAATTTAATTTCCAATAATGTTAGAATGGTATTGATTAAGATATAACATTTTTTTGACACATTTATTCTGAAAGGATAAAAAGATGTGTTATTTAAAAATTATAAAAAGGTGCATCGATAATTATTGGTGACTTTGAGAAAATTTCCCGTAAATAATTTTTAGATGTGTATTACATCAAATTTTCAATGATCCCATATATGTTATTTTTGGTGGCATATTTCTGATTTTTGGATATATCTTACAGAATATGTGATGTCTACATTGGAATATTTTGTGATTAATAAGTATCATCTAGAAAAATCTATTATTAAATACTTTTTATCACATGATTGATTGGATTTATATTCAATGTATGAGGCTAATATTTCTTTGAGTTCTAATCGATTAATTCGAACTAAAGATGAGAAATATGATCCCATTGTGCATAAATTTTCATCACATCTCTAGAATAGGGGATTATAATGATCATACTCATTTTGTACTTTGAGTGGAGAAGACTGGGAAATTCCTAATCATATAGTATTAGTCAAATGTGGTGTGCTTAATTATTACATCAAATAATTAAACTAATAAATATATTATTTTTGTGTACTTGTTTCATATCTTCTTGCGTCTTACATTTTTCATATTTCTAGTGAATAGATAAAAATTATAAAAATACTACATCACCCTTTATCTATGAAGATTCTGGAACAATGGCATGTTCAAATAAGATCTTGATTGGTTATAATCAAAGAAAATGAATTTCTTTTTACATGACATAATCAAACTATTTTTTGATATAATTTATTTTGTTATCTTCCATGTTCATGTTTTACTAGGGCATGTTGTATCTGATAAAATAAGGTAATTTTAATTTATTATAAATAATTTTCCACCAGATTGTAACATAATCATTTTCAACATATTTAAATTTATAATAAATATTTAGTAGAAAATTGATAAACATAACATGATAGTGTCACAATATGCACATCAATTAATTCTTATGTGACTGTATCAAAAAATAAACCTTGGTCAAAAATATATATCATACAGTGGGGTTTCTGAAAGAATCATTTTATTAGTTTACTACAAACAATCTCTTTTCATAATGATTAATTTTATGTGATTTGATTCACTAAATTTACAAGGAATTTATATTGATAATTTCGGATTTGGAGTTATTAATATATAATTCCATCTTTATAATAGTGAGCCTTTGATTCTTATATCACATGTTGTATATTTGTTTTTTAAAAAAAGTGGAATACTAAAAAAATGGTGTTATTTTTTAATCAAAAAGGATGACCCATGGATTTTGAAATCCAAATATATGCACCAATAGAAGTTTATTAGATAAAAAATAATACAAAAGTTTTGAGGACTACAATACTAAAACATACCCAACAAAAGAAAAAAATATACCAAAAGGTTCCTACCAATAGGAAAAACAATAAAATAGTCAACTACCTACTAGAATCCATCAATAAGGATTCCAATTACATCTACTAAAACCACACTTTTCCACCAACACAAATCTATAATCAAAACATAAATCCAATCCACTTATATTATTCCTACCTAAGAGAAAAGAAATAAAACAGAAAAATAAAATGCTACAAACATTCCATAAAATAGTCTAGGAAAAATTTTCAAATAAAATACACACCCAATATTTAATACTAGAGTATATACACCCACAATAAAAATGTAGAAATAGAAACCAGAACCTGCTTCTAGTATAATATTCAAGAAAAATTGAGGTTATTGTGACCCAGATTCAGATTACTTTTATGACCAATCATAATCTACAATACCATTTAGTTCCAGATTTCAGTATATGAGTGCATGGATGGAAGTGAATTTTTGGAAAACCTATTGGTATTCACTCAAATGTTGAATTCAAGGTCATATTTGATTCAATTTTTAGAAGTTATTGTGAACAAAATATTGTAATAGATCGTGAATAAATTTAAATGAATAATTTTTTTTAATAAAATTATTACTCTTAAGATGATAATTATTTTCATTAAAAATCATTATGAAACTTTTTATTTTTCACTGCCAAATAATTTATTTAGTGAACATTTTTATTATATCTATTTATCTTATAATTATATTTTGAATTTTGAGGTTATTATGTTTGATTATGATGTAGTTATAAGGATAATATTTCAAATAATTAATTAATGGATTAGATATTTATGGATGTCCCCTTTTATAAACCTATTAGTATTTATTTTTTTCTTTAGATATGTGAGAAATTTGAATATTATTTAACCATATATTTTATAGTATAAAAAATTATTCATAGTAATTTGAATAGAATTTATCCCAATATATAGGCCTAGTTTTGGAATATTATTTTCAAAATTTGGTAGTGAATGAAATTTTAAATGTTATTAATTCTCAAGAACTTAAATAATTTATTTGTATTTTGGAATTTCATTGTTTTTTATTCTCTGATATTATATTCTTTAATATAATTTATATTTTGACCTTTAAATTTATTTTATCATCTATATTTTTTTAGGAAAAATAATTGTTGAGTTTACTAGCTTCCACTACATATCCAAAGAGTATGATATGGGTACTATTAAGACTTATTTTTTGGTTCATCCACCCACCATACGATTTCAATCACATAGAGGTATTCCTATGATGAATCCATCTTATAATTTTCCATTAATGATGATTATTATGCATTTTATATATCCTTTTTCACCCACAATACACGTGATGATAGTGCTTAGACTCTCATCCCTCTTTATTACCCATTCCCACCATCCTCTATATAGGTATCTTCTCTTACATATATCCCACCACCCTATCATGTCGCACCAATATTTGTACAGATATCTCTACTACTTTTTCCCCTTAATCTGTAAATATTAATTCGTCTACTTTACATGTATCTCTATTTGTAGATATACCACCTCCCAAAGTGCTTGATGGTCCTCCTCCTCCTCCTCAATATGTACCACTCTGATGTATAAAAAATCTCCTAGATACTTGTATCAGTTTAAAAAATGGAAAAATAAATCAAATATAAATTCATATATTTTATTTTCCTTTAATTAGTATCTACTATCCATGATTAAAAGCACGTTATACCAGACAAAAAGGTCACACAAATTATTTCATAGGTCTAAAATATGGATAAATGGTATATGTTTCAATACAATGTGGGTGGCTCCATAACTGGTAAAATGGTAAGGAAGGAAAAAGTTTTGTTTTTTTTTTGATTTCTAAATATAAAAATGTTGTTCTAGTTTAAGAAATATGAGAGAGAGAAGTTAATAACTAAATAAAGGAAAATGGGTGGGCTGAGTTTTGGGTATATAATGTTAATAAACTTTTATATATATTAATTTATAACAAATTTTTAATGAATATTGTTTCCAATTTAATCCTAATGTAATTTCCTGAATGGGAATATTTTGAAGGTGGTATGGTAAATGGAATTACGTGAAATTTTGAAAGTATAAAGGTATGACATATATATAGGTTGGAAAGATAGAATTGTTAATAAGCTTGAATAAATTATAATATATCTTAATTATGAATTATAATAGTATTCAGTGGTGATTGATTATTGAAAGAGTTCAAAATTTATGTAATTAATTAAATTTATATATTATCACTAATATATATAAATATTATTTTTAAACTATAAATTACTATTTTTACAAATATTAATTCAATTGTATAAAAAATTATAGGATAAATATAATAAATTTAAAATTAATAAAAGTTTTAAGAATTAAATTGTCACTCTTAATCACACCTATCTCCTAGATCATGATAAAACATGGGTAATTTAAATTTTAATGTTGATATAATGCTTGAAAATAATGTGTTTTCCAAATAAATTGTTTTCATTCTATCTCATTATCTAAAACTATCAAATCAAACTAAATTGATCGTATCACCTCCCACAACTATATTGGTATGTAACCTCTTACTTATATACCTTACCTTGATAGTCACTAGATACGACTCTTTACTACTCATTGGTTATGTTTGGTTTAGTTATATTTCCAAAATGATGCGTCTAATGACATATTTTTTAATTTACTTAACTATTGAATATTTTAACTTGTATTTAATGTCATAAAATTTATTTGTGATGTTTATTGGAATTTTTTCTTTTAATTTAAATAAATAGTCATTTTATTTAACAATAACCTTCTCAAGA
Source organism: Viscum album (assembly GCA_963277665.1). Taxonomy (NCBI): domain Eukaryota; kingdom Viridiplantae; phylum Streptophyta; class Magnoliopsida; order Santalales; family Viscaceae; genus Viscum; species Viscum album. Next base: position 819,643,832 of record OY728162.1, read on the forward strand.
TGTGTAATAATGGAAATTTAATGAACTATAATTTGATTTAAATGATTTATAACCTTAATTATGGATAGAGAGGTTGTAGATAATTTATTTTTATTTTTTCTCAAATATATAACAAATAGGGTGGATCAATGATATTTAATATCATTTGTTTATTTTTAAAATTCTTCTTGTTTGAATGAATTCTATTCCTACTTAAATTCTAGGACTGAGATTGCTTACTTTGTGATCATGTAATGAAATTGCTTCTTTAGTTTATTTTATGATATTGGTTATGGGTGATTTTATCTCACTTTTTCCAACCTAAACACCAATAAACTAATGATCAGATCCAAAAAAAATTGTCTCTAACTTTTCGTGACTAAAAATTCTACATAATTAACACTAAAAAATAAAATTAATATTTATGGATTTTCTTATAGAAAAATACTTTAATATATTCCACCATTGTATAGAGAACTAATACAAATAATTTATGTTTTCCCCACACTATGTGGTCTAGATATTTTTAGATAAACTAATGAATCATAAAAAATAGTCATATATAGAATTTGGATAAAGAGTTCTATCATTATACATATAGTATAATTTTATTTGAAAATTATGTATCAAAATAAACTATTAAAATTAAAATACTAAATTTTCCATGCCCCATCAAACAAATACATTTTTATTTAGTATATAAAATATGAATGATTATAGTAAAAAAACCAATAAAAAATAAATTTCCACATCAATTCAAAAAATTATTCCTTTGGAATATTTTATTACAAGTCATAAAGAATTCATAAAGATTACTAGAAAATTATTATGAATTTTTTATGGTAAGAATCAAACCAGAAAAACAAAAATGGAGCTAAAATTTGAAATGTATGTGAAACAACAAAACAATCAAATATTTCCCTCATAGAGTACATGTAACGGCCTGACCCAAGTTACCCAAAGTCAGTTAATTTTTAAATAACATTGGCATCATATAAAGAAATCGTGTCCCCAAAGACCGATAAGTTTAGTAGCCTTGGAAGTACTAGATACATTCATAAGTTTTACATTACATTATAAAATGAAAAACTACAACAACATTGTCTCCATAGTCCACACTCATATTCCTTCAGACTATCCCAGAAGGTCAGTCATAAAATTCTTCTTCACATCCTGGGAAAAATAAAACATAGAAATGCGTGAGCTCAGATGCTAAGTAAAGATAACAATACCGCATAAACATTCATAAATAAGCATAAACATTTAGGGAAATGTATAAGACTGAACGGAAATCCTTTTAAACATAAAATTCATTAAAATATATCAAAGTTAAATCAAATAATGCCACTTACTTATTCACATGGATATTCGACTAGTAGAATAATAACATGAAATATCAATAGCCAGTTTCATAAATATAGAATGCATAATTCCAGACTTCATAACCACATAGTCAAGGCCTTGTTCCAAGAATACAAATAAGATTTTTCCAAGGACTTGTGCCAAGACACTTGTTTGTCTAATAAGACCTTCCAATGAATCAAGGAGATATAGCCGGATCCACCTGTCACTTACTAAGTCCAATGCATTCCTCATATGAAAGGGTTTAAACATATCATAAACATTCGTATTAAAACTAGCATAAAAAATGACAGTAATTTATCCATAAACCATAAATGGTATAAAAATAACACATACACAATCAACCAAATCACAAAACCTTTAACACAATATGTAAGATTTGTATCATAATAAATCAACTTCAAACACGCTTAAAATCCATCAAAGGATGTTGACATAGATGAAATGAAAATTATTTGAATGAAATACCTCTTTCTATTTTGAAATAATTTAAGTGTCCTATAATTATTAAGAAAACATTTATTTTGAAAATATTCTTATAATCTTATAAGGGAAGCTTTGTCGATGTTATAACAGCGGAAAATAGCTGCACCTGCTGTATAAGTTAAAAATGATAATCTTACCGTAATTTTTTTCAAAATGGTTAAAAAGGACCTTGTTTGGAAAACAACGGAAAAATTCCCTTATAAAAATCTTATAAAAATTCAAACAAGGTTATAAATGACTTTATCCCATTTTATATTAAATTTTAAAAATGTTTTGAAATACAATTTTAAGAAACAATGATGTGGATGATAAAGAGGTCTTAGTGGATACTTATGTAAAAACAATCTCACATAATAAATAGATTGTGAAATTAAACCTTACCTTGTATTCTTCTTTGGTCGAGGGTATGTTAACATCCTATATAATAGTTAAATAATTTTTTTTAAATCATATAGGAACCATATACATAAATATGATATCACATATGATCTTATAATATTTTCATTATTAATGAAATTTTAGTAGTATCATCGTTTCGGGTGTTAACTGATTCGTTTTCCTTTATATGATCTGTTAAGTAAGTCATGTGTGTAGAAAAACGAAGTCAGAATGAACCACTACTGATATGATTGGCCTAAATTTCTATTTACATGTATGACTTGCCTACCTCAAATATTCTGACACCGAAATTGATTTCTAAAGAGTAGACTCATTTGTGGATGAGTTACCATTCAGATCAATAATATGATATATTAAAATAATTATCCTTAGTTTTGGATAATCATCCAATCATGGATGCTGCAAATTGATGAAATTATCTTCAGGAAGCACACCTAGAGGCCTTATTAAGTCCTCAGTAATTTAAAGATGAGGTTACTACTACTGAAGCTTATCATGAAAAGGTATTTCCCACATAATATGACAAAATCATTTATTTTAGGGATAATCATATAGATATTATCACATGTGGACACATCATACCCTTGTATGTATCTGGGATGCTGAATGACATCGACATATGATGAGTCTTCATTGAATGTTTTTCTAGAATCAGCTTCATTTTGATTCAAGAACATTATAAATTGGTTTATAATGATGATGAATTGTTCAATTTCCTTTTGAAACATGAGGGTGATGAAAAGAATGAGTAAAATCAACATGACCTAATTAAATAAGGGCTCAATTCTGTGATCTTGTGTCCAACTTAGAGTTACTAGTTGCTTGAAATGAGATGACATTCAATGTTTTTTAGGAAGGCCTTAATAGAATAAAAATGTGAAATTACATTCCTCATAACACCAGTTTATGAATTAATTCATCAATTGAAAAATTAGGACATTGTAAAATTAAAAGGCCCCATTCAATTCTTTTGAATCTCAATATATTGACATCAAATTTTATGAGAGAGAATGATAACAGCCCATGACTGATGATGTCACTTTTTTTACTTCCCATAATGGTCTAAAACAAAGTCTGCCAACAGATTCAAAGAACATATTGAGTAATACATTCTATCCATCTACCATGTTAAAGATATGAGATTAGATTTGAGTAAATACTCATTAACCATCATGATATAAGTCATGTTAACTGAACCCGAAAGTGAGGAAGAGGTTATTAATCCTCACAACCTTGGTAATGGATTAGGTGAAAATTACCACACACCATTATCTAATCCTCATAAAATTACTACCTCATCATCTAAATTATAAGTAATTATCATATCACCAATAGAGAGTATCAATTTCACCACTTCACTTCTTGGAAGCCTGAATAATGGCTTTTCTCTTAAATCTGACGATTTACCTTCATCAACCACTCTTCTTGAGAGTGAGGAAAATGAGGAGGAGGGGGATGAGGATATCAATGATTCCACTCCAAAAATCAGGGAATTAGTTTCTTCCACATTTTATGTGATCAGATAGATAAATTTGGGTACGAAGGAATATTCCCAACCTACATTGATTAGCACATCCATGTAGTTTTTAATGAATATGTGGTATATAAATCTTTTATGAAGAATCATCATGGTGTGTCCCCCAAAAACTACCCGAGAATGTCATTCTTTGATATCGATGTGTCCACTAACAACAAGGGATTTCTAGGTGACCATCGTAGTTATAAGTAGGAATCCACAGTAATGCATTTAACCCATGCTACCAAAGTTGCAGCTAAAGATAATAAAATCATCAAGGAAAATGTATTATATAATTTCACTAATCATAGTGTCTTTTCAATATTTTCATAGTAAGTAAGATGAATGGGAAATCAAGGTTTCCTTGATTTTAGATATCTCAAAAGGCATTATCCAAAAGTTGATTTCCCAGTTCCAATTACTTAAATTTTGATTGAACCAATAGTTGGGTATCAAGAATTTTCTTTTATGGATGAATATTTAGGATACAATAAAATATAAATGGCCACTAATGATAAATAGGCCACCAATTTTATGTAACCCTAAGGAACATTCTATTATCAATTAATCCCTTTCAGTTTGAAGAATGTTTGTTCCACATATCAGCATTTCTTGCACTGTATTTTCAAACACTTCTTTTGAAAATGTATCTAATTATAAATTTTTGATTTGGTGATGAAATATCAGAAGAATCATGGTCATCTTTATAATATTATGATCATTTTTTACTTTCTATGAAATCATAGTTTAAAAATTAATACTTTTAAATGAACTATTATAGCCCATGAATGTTTAATGGATTCACAGTATATTACCATGGCATAAAATTTAACCCAGATAATACCAAGGCTATTATTGGCATGTCATCTCCTTATAATATGGAAGAGTTAAGGGGACTACAAGGATTCCTCACCAACATTTGAAATTTCATAGAGAACCTTATAGGAAAATGTTTACCCTTAACCAAAAAAATGTAAAATGGAGTCCTATATTAAGGGACTATAGACTGTCAGGATTCATTCAAAAACCTCAAGAAGCATATATTGATCCCACCAATGAAAATTCCACCTATCAAACGAAAAAACACATCATATATGTAAAAGACTTTGAATGATTACTGGTATCCTTCCCTATTCATATTAATAATTATGAAAATGATAAAAATATCTGATATATCATTAAATCCATGATTGATACTGAGTATTGGTATTCAGACAATAATAAAAATTTCTTTGCATTACTATTTATGGATCATAAGTTGAGACACTAACAATAAAGTCACTAGGTGGACACTGTCTTCCATGATGATCCACAAATATAAAACCTCACCTATCCCATGTTTAATGGGAATTCAACACGGTGAGTGGTCATATTACAGCTGTTTGACATCTAGTTCATACAAAAAAAGAATATAAAATGGTAAGAAATTTCTGATTTCTTGGTAGAGTATACCACTATGGAAGGAACACCATTGAATGAAAATTTTATATATGAAGAGGTATTGTACCTCTAAGAATTCCCCGAACATTCTAAATGGATTTTGGTGGTGCTTCCATAAGTCCAATCAGACAAATAATTGAAGAGCCCAAGCTAAATAGAGTTAGTTTGGGAGTCTTATCATATCTCCTATAAAGGCAGTTATTCTTTATTGTTTTTTTGTGGGATGGATATACCAACAATGAGGTTCATTATCAATACCTCATCATAGACGTGGAAGTGGAACTAAAAATACATGAATAAAGCATGGAGGTCTATGGTTATTCAAATTTGGTACTCCAAAAAATCAATGTTGATTATTCCATCGTGAAGGAAGACTAGACCCCCCCCCCCATTTTTGATTATGTCCAAGGGTTTATTTGATAGTTCCCCTCAATGACACAATTAAATCATGTTCATTATTCATAGAATTTACGGGCATATGCATTAGATAATGAGTCTATATTGGTTTTAGATCCATATTGGAATGAAATTGGAATCATTATTGTGAACTGTTTAATGGTAGCACTATTTGTTCATTACAACACTGAAGAGATCAATGAGGTTAATTCCATTCTTAACGTATATATTCCTAGAAATGGTTGGATGTTAACCATACTAGATTCCATTTGAAATTTGAATATCCCAATTGGAAAATCCATAAAATGGAAAATCTAATGGAAGGAAATAAAATTTACTCTTTATGATGGACCAAAACATTATGAGGTCCTTTTTAAATGATTCTTTGATAGAATAATCCTTATATGTGTTGATGGAGAATAGTTTTGTGTTGTTATGCAATAATTACAAACTGATTCTTACGGTTCCAATAAATCATAGATCAATATTATTCATCAGATCTGAATGCTTTTTTATTTCTTGCCTACAAAGATGCAGGATTGAATATGATTCTAAAAAATTTTCAATTCCTTCCATGTACATTACAACTTTATCCATCAAACATTGGAGTTTTTTCATATTATAAAATAATCCAGGACATTTCCATGCGGGGAATGGATGTTTTGGGGATGTATCATGTATCTACATCTGACTAGATCAATTATGTCATTAATAGTACTAATTTTTTCACCATGTTGGATGAGGTAGTTACCCTCAAATAAGATAGGATAAAGAGCATTTTTACCTTCATAAAGTACAATATCCTTATCATATTTGGTTACCCTAACATAATAATGATTTAAAATAAAGCCAATTTATATTATTATGAATGTTCTAAGATATATCAGGGGTATGATATCCAATAAAACCGTTGTTCTCCATATCATACTGTAGAAAATGGATTGACAGTGTCCTTAAACAAGAGTTTGTCAGATATTCTATAGAAAATGAAGGTCAAAGGAAAAACATATTGGCCTAACAATAAATTTAATTCCTTGTGGATTTATAATAACATGATATGAATTTCATCATAAGAAAACCCATATTAATTAGTATAAGAGATTGAAGCATCTCTTCTCATCAATATCTAATCAAAGCATTTCTTCCCAACGAAATCATTCACATAACATTCACATTTTTAATCTGTTATCTATAAGAGGATAATCCCAAATGTGATTAGATAATGTAGAATGTATTGATGAGAAAAGACTATGTAACCTAAATCACATAGAGGTCCATATAAATAAAATATCATAATATTTTAACAATATGGCTCACTTCCATTCATTCCCTCATCGAGAACAATTTTTGGCTCTCAAAACACCAATGATACTTGGGAGTAAACCACTAGAGATTGAGATAAAATGAGAGGGGCCTTAAATAATCAATAATATGAACTCCATTGGAGAATATTCACTAATTAAAATTGATGGTGAGTATATCACCCCTCCCTAATGCGAGATTTCTAAATAAATATGCCATGGGTCCAAACCAAATGTTGGTCCTGAATGAATGGACTTAAAGGAAAACTCATTCATCAAGGTCATTTGATGTTAAACTATATGATATTTTCTAGGTAAAATTGAATTATACTATAGAAAAATTTATATTACATGGATATAAGGTCAAGTGGTATGCATTAAACATCATCCTTAATTAAAATCCTAATACAATTTAGAAAATACTTTGATTTCCTCTTTTTTTCCAAACTGAACACAACTCATGTGATCTTATATATTTTTTATAGTAATTCCATGTTTAGTATTTAAAAAATATCATAATAAAGATCAGGGAACATTATTTATGGAAGAAAAAAATTAAATCAAACTTCATTCATCTGGGTCCTAAGTCATTAACATGTACAACATTATACGAGTTTGATGATGTTAAACTGTAGGAAAATACCTCTTCTATATATAGAAAATCATGAGGTATCCATTATACATCATCCTGATTTACATCCAAATATTATTTGTGCAATCCTTCCATTTTTTGTTGTTTATCACACTAAGCACAACTCATGTGAGATTACAGGTTTCAGAAGGTCATTCCAGCTTGAGTATTAAAATACACCATAATAAAGGTCAGAGAACACTGGTCTTGGATACATGACCTTAAAATAATTCTTAGTCATCTTGGTCACATTACATAAAACATTATGAAATTATCTCGGTCACATGAAATTAAACTGGAATACAATACCCTTATCATAGATTAAAAAATCATGAGTTATGCATAAAACTTCTTCCATGACGGATATCCCAATAAAATTTATAAAATCCACTGATTTATAATTATTTATCACATCGAGAACAACTCATTTGAGCTTATAGGTTTTACAATATAATTATAACTTTAGTATTTTAAATACCCCATAATAAAGGCCAGGAAATTTTTGTCCCATATGCATGAATATAAAATGCACCTCATCCATCATGGTCACGTGAAGTTATAATATATAATGTCACACTAGCCAAATGATTTTATACAATAGGACAATACATCTTCCACATATATAAAATCATGAGGCACACATCAAATATCTCATGTTATTCACATCCAGATATAATGTCAAAAATAATTATATTTCCTCTTTTTTCTCACATTGAGAACAATTCAAGGGATTATAGATGTTCTAAAACGTCATTATTACATTATTATTAGAAATAAAACATGATCAAGGTTATAGAACATTGGTCATGTATTCACAACCATAAAAGTTAATCATTATTCCAAGTTACATGACATTAAAATATATGCCACCATCCAGGTCACATGAAATTAATCATTACTACAATTCCTATTACACAAATAGAAAATCATGAGGTATGCGTTGTAAATCAGACGTAATTAACATCTCCATACAATATGGGAAATGATTTTATTTCATCTTAATTTTCACACTGTGGATAAATCATGTTATCTTAGAGGTTTTAGATGGTCAATCAAAAATTAGTATTTAAAATTTGATATAATAATCATTAGGGAACATTAATCATAGATGTATAACCTTAAAAATAACACCACATAATCCTCAACATTTTTCATTAAACCATATTTCCATCATCCTAGTCACAAGAAATTAAACTGTTTGAAAATGTTCTTCCAATATAACATTTGGTTCAATTGAGCCTTGGTCAAATCACTAGCACTTTATACTATAGCAACCTCATCCTAAACAAAATAAATTAATCTATATGTTCAACATCCCTATCATATGATGTGAAACAATATGATATATTAAACCCTAACTCGAGAGTGTTCTCCACTTTTGGTAATGGTATCCTACCACATTAAAACTATTTAAGAACTATGTGCTCCGAAATTCTTATTTCAATGAGATACATACGGACATATGTGTTCGTATCTTGGGACCATCCATGAAAAACGAAATATAACTTCCCTTTATCCCCACATAAGGGCCAAGTCCTTAAGGGAGTCATTATTAGAACCACATGATGTTTAGCCTCAAAATTTAATTAGGATTATATTAATGTGGTCATGAGGATATCAGGTTTAAATGATTCATTCATATTCTATGGATGGTCTTACATTAATAAAACACACTCCATTCCTTGGGAGTTTTTATCCTCAAATTATTCCATGTCCATAGGTGAAAATAATGTTTTATTCTAGAGGACACCTTTATTTTGACTATGCGTACTACACCCCAGCCTGGATCTGCATAATACAATCCCAATGTGGCCTGTCAACCAGAGGAATATTAATACTTAGGATAAATATCTTCTATTTATGTTTTCATTGAGAGGATAGTAATGGGAAACCTCCAATAAAACATGGTCTATGCTCATTCCTCATATGTCTGTCCCATATCATTCTCAGATATAATAACCTCGTGATCATTTTTTACAATTATGGTCTCTATATATGGAATGCTATTGAACATTTCAAGTATTTAAAAACTATTTTTGATTTTTACCCATATTGTGAGGACATATATTGGTGAGCCAAGAAAAATTAACAACCATTTTTCATGACTACATGATGTTGAATTATTGGATTTTTCTCTGAGTAAGAGATAAAAAACATGCGTTGATCATTGAATATAAAGAACAACTGGATTTTTTTCAATTTGGATAACCCTACTATTTATTCTTGTTTATCACCAAAAAAATGAATCTTGTGAGATTAGATATTTTAGGAAAATATTCCAATTATCATGGTTATATCACAATAGTACCAAGGTGAGAAAATGTTGGTCCTGGATGCATGACCCAAAAAGGAACATCATTAGTCAAAGGTGTGGTACTGTAAACTATACTCACCCATCTTTCTAATAACTATGACATTAAAATTAGTGTATATATTTTTGGGATATTCAATACTAGCCTCTAGATATCTATTCGTGTCAAGTTTCTCTTTCCCCATTTGTCTTATAGACTGACTCACTATCATTTTGGTCAACTATACATGACCTCAAATAGAAACAATCCGACATCCTAATCAAAAAATGATAAAAAAATAGGAAAACATCCATGTCACCAGTTGTTAAAAAATATGAAATAATATCCCCATAATAATACATTAATCAATATAGTTCACATCCTTATCACGCAACATAAAACGTTGTGATACTTCGGTTCACATCCTTAGTAACTATGTATGGCTTGATTCTCACTGTGGTGAGGTACATAATGAAACCCTCTATCTTTTTCCTATTCCCAGTAATAATCAATGTGATCTGAATACCCATTTTATTGGGTACATGTGCATCACTTATGCTAATAAAACATTTTTATAAGAGATACACGAATATTGGTCATAATGCCCCAATGGGGATCATATTCACCTAGTTAAAGAAGGATAATATTTAAATAATGTCATCATGAATTTGAAATATCACCTTTTCATTACCACTATTTTATATCTTAGGAATACTGAATCATTAAAAATCATCCATTGAATCAGTGGTAATAAAATCCTATTATGGAGGACAACATTTTTTGAATATGCATATTATTCCCTAATCTGGATCTACAGAAAACACCCCAAATGTATGGACTAGAAGAATATTCGTCCTCAAGAGAAAAGTATTCTATCATAGTACACCTGAATAACATTATAATTGGATATTGTCTTTTGAAATCATCTTTTGAACAAGGTCTAAAATTATAACTTACAAGCATAACCCATGTCATTATTTCAGGTCCAAAAATCCCAATGTTATGACTTTCATTTTCCATCCCTATGTTCAAAGGGAATGGGAGTATACTAACATTATAAACTCTAATTGGGTCAATATCCCCATATTCTAGGCATGAAAATATGTAAATTTATACTTTAGACACCATCTATATTCATCTTATAATGATTAAACAATGATTTCCATACAATCTGGATGATCCTCTGATTTCCTTTTGTTTCTCAAACCAATTTGACTGACGTGCACATAGAGGCCATGAACGATCATTCCATGTTTCATGATTTTACCATCTCACTAACCAAATTAGGGAAATATAACATCCATGTGACAATATGTTAAAATACATGTCAAAAAATTCTTTTTTATGATGTTAAAATGCATGTTCCATGTCCTTATCGCACAATGTAAAACTATGTGGTAGATCATCGCTCACTTGGGAGGATCCCATTCTCAATTCAAGCCTCCTAATACACTATCTTTCTTTATCAAAACTATATATATATTTATTCTCACTCCAATTAGATGCATAAAAAATGCATGGATCCCTCATTCGTGGCCCAAAAATGAAAAACATGTTCTCTCTCCCATACATGACCTCGATCTATATTGGAGAATCCAACATGGATTCCCTCATTTACGAGCTCGTGATTTATGGAAATTCCACTTCCACTATATATGTTAATATATATATATAGGTAATTTCCCATACATGGATGAATCTAGTATAAATACTCCCTTCATATTCTATGTAAACCTTCCTTTCACAAACCACACACAATTTTCTTCAGAAATTAGGATCCCCCAAATCCTCTCTTTGGACATTAATAATAAGAAAATTTGATTTAGAAGGACTCCTATGTTTGTACTTTTCATATTAATCCCTAGTCCATATTTGTAATATATGTCCTCCATATGGTCTATCAATTAGAGGCATGTTCATCCTTTGGAGAAACCTATTTTGTCTTTGTACACTGTAAATGTATTTCAACGGAAGAAACATTTCAAACATGGTATGTGGTCGTTCCTTATATAAATTTACCATGTCAATATCTCTGATATGTGAACCCATGTACAATGAATTAGAATGTTTCTTCTCCACACTCAAAATATGTTGGCAGCATTATCACCCACAATGTACTCCCTGTATCATGTATTGGTAAAATTTTGGGTAGAGATAGAAAATATGAAATGCTTTTGTGTTCCTCCCAAAGGAATCTTAAGTAGTCATGTTATGCTCATGAGGTCCCATAACATAGGAAAAAATTATATCTTTCTTCTATTATGGTGATAATTGATATTTTTTATCGAAATAAACCACCTCTAGTGTTATAGGGATGTTAATTATACTGATACCCATCCGTGATCCATGTCCCATAAAAGATCATTTCAACAGATGTATTTGGTATTATAAATGATATTGATATTCAATTTTATGATTCCTTGAGATATCATGAGGTCATCATTCAAAACATTGAAAGTTATTATTTTATGAATTTTCAAGTTAAGATAAAACAAAAAAAAATTAGTGTAACCAAGATATCATTTATTCTTCAAAATAGGACAAAGAAGGAACACTCATAGCTTGGAGACTCCCCATATAAATGAACAGGCTGGTTACAAGGCCTTATTTAAAGCATCACATGATTTGAATATTTCACTACATGGTGTATTGTAGATATCATTGCAATCTATATCTCTGCATCAGCCTTAAACACTTTTACCCTCTTAGTGGAATATATCCCTACCCTCTTTAACTCATGTACTAGCCATTTCTTTTAATCAACTGCTGCTTAAAAATGATCCAGTTATTGGTTGATCATATCCATCTTCTCAAGGATCTATAGTATTTTACTTGACCAAAAACCCATTCATCCACCCCATCATACTCAAAGGATTAATTGTGTAGGATATTCATGGCCATAAAACAATGGTCCATTGACTTCACTATTCCATGTTGGGACTAGAGTAAACTCTCCCTATATTGATCAGTGGTCACATATTTTAACATGTAATGTATAGATTAATAACCTAGCCCTTCATAACCAAGTAGAGAAAACATGTAGTACACCCTTTTTTGTTTTGATAGGAATCATGGTGAGGGGGTCCAAGAAATCATTTTCCTAATATATATCAATATATTATTCCAAGTAATATCTAGATTTAAGAGAGTTTCTCAATCTGATTTAAAATTTCTCGTAGAATGTGAGATATATCTAGGGACTATCCTAACCAAAGATCACCAAGCCTCAATGATTTCAGAATTATTTGATTCTACAATAGGTAGCACCCATATAATTTCATTAAGATGAGATATTAGAAAGTTATCATGAACTATATGGTTTTTTAACGTAATTATAGGAAATTAATGTTTAAAGAAGTTAGTTATAGAGACCCAGGCCTAATATACAAAGATATTTTATCATTTTATTCGAATATTACTCATATTATAAAAATATATGCTCTAGGATCATAATAGTATATTATCTTTAGAAACATGGATACATAATATTAATAAATGGTGAAAAAAATTAAACATCTCCCATAAAGATAATATCATTTATTACTCCTACTTAAAACCATTCTCCATATTATAGGGAAAGGAAAATAAAAAATGGGCAACCTCAGATGCTCCATAAGGGAAAACAACGGAGATATATAAGTATAACATGAGCATAATTGTAGGATAACATGATCTTATCATTATAATATCCCACATTTCATAACAAAGATCATAATCAGGAGTCATGGAATAAATATTGGTATTTAATAAGACATAAAACATAAGGGAATCATAAGAATAATCTGTGAGATATTAACATAGGCATAAAAAATTTGATTATGGTAGACACATAAACATAAAAAGTAATTTCTATAGTAGTTAATGATTAATAAAAAAGTCATCTAAGTGGAATGTGTTCACTCCCCAAACCATATTATTAGTCATGTTTCACTCCCAATACCATATTAGTTGACAAAGTCCGTTGTCGAACCAGGTTCACTCCCTGTTCCAGCCCTATATTTCTAATCATGGTTCACCTCTCATTCCAAACCTGTATTACTGAACCAGGTACACCTACTGTTATAGCATTGTATTACCAAAATGAGTTCACCCCTCATTTTGGCTTTGTATTATGAAACCGGGTTCACCCCCATTCTAGACCAATTTTACTAAACCACGTTTACTCCTCATTCTAGTCCATTATTACTAAACTGGGTTCACCTCACATTCCATCCCTATATTACTAAACTTAAATCACTCATCATTTTAGAACTATATTAAAAATCGTGTTCACTCCTCATTCAAGCCCTGTATTACTGAATCTGTTTCACCTCTCGTTGTAGTCTTGTATTACTGAACCGAGTTTACACATTCTTCCATCCCTATATTACTAACCCATGTTCACTCCATGTTCCATATCTATCATACTAAACTATGTTAACTCTACATTCCACCCAATTCTATCTCAAGAGATATATAAATATTTACCTAATTAATTGGAGGGAGATATAGGTCCCACCCATCACATAATTATGTCTTACATATGTGTTCTAAAAATTAACAAAACATTCATCATATCATAACCCATATAAATAGATATTTTTCATAAACATAATACTATGACATATTAAAAATAATCCAGGTTTCATAATAATTTCATCATATAATTACCTGTGAATGGAAGCAGGTATCATAAGCATTTTCTCATGGTATAACCATGGAAGAGAACTAGATTTTGTAAAAAAAACATTTCATCTTAATCATAAAACATTCAAATAAATAATAAGAATGGTTTCATTTGATTATAACCCTAGTAAATAAAAAACTATATTAGAGGATATCATCTATGATGGAGAAGTATTTCAAAATATCAATTGTAACACAAATTTTCATTGAAAGTAACATTTTAAAACATATAAAATTTTCAAAATAAATTTCTTCGAAACCACTTTTATAAATTATAATTAAATAATGAAAATTAGTCTAAATATTTATTGATTAAAATATCCTTTCCACTTTTAAAAATTATTTTTAAAACATAAAACATTTTGAAGAAATTTTATTTTTAAAATAACCTTCAAAACATATAAAGGAAACATTGAAAAACATTTAAAACATTTTTCAAAACATTTTTATTTGAAAACCATTTTAAAATAATTAAATCAAAAAATATTAAGAAAATAATTTTAATTTAAAAATAACTTTGTAAAAGTTTAAGGGAATCTTTAAGGAAGTGATAGAGGGAAAATCGATACATGTTAAACATTCATTTTTCAGAGTAAAAAGTTTAGAAAAGTTCCTTGATCTGAAAATGATGAGGAGATTCGTTTAAATAACTTCATATAAAAATGGTAAAACAAGTGAAAAAATTTCTTTTACACATCATCGTAAAAAATTTGAGAAAACAATTTTAGAAAACATTCTTTTGTGAAAAAAACAAATTTTTGATCGAAGTGAGAAATATATTTGGATTTTATTAAAATAATAATAATTATCTAAAGTAACAAATATTGGAAAAAGGGATCCAATACATGATGATATCATGGACAACTAGATGATAAGAAAATTCATGAGAGTTATTATGATAGGGATCATAATATTTCATCAATGGAAGTATAATCATAAACAATCTCCATAAACGATTGGATTGTAGTAATAATCCATTATAACATTGGTAAAAAATAATTATAATACTATGGATATAAAAACATTACATGAATTATAAAATATCATGAAATAATGATATTCATGATATAACATTTCAGTTGTAATTATATACACTTCATTGAAAAAAGTATTTTCATAACATGGAATGTGTCTCAAAGAAGGCAAGTTGATACAATATTACATTACTGATTTGATAACTTCTAAACCATAAACCACATGAAATAAATATCATAAAAGGGATATTTATATACCTCTAAAATTAAGTATAATATTCATATAATACAATATTGGGAATTATATGAACCGCAAAAAATAAATGAGTAGTGAATATGGCATTTGTCTGACATAAATAATAGTGAGATGAGAAAACCGTTAAGTCTTGAATTTCATCACACATGTTCAAACATCCTCTATAATATAAATATTTTTATTATAAATCTGAAAAATATATGTATTATTATATTTAATATCATATAATATATTATTATGACTTTATATTACCTTTTTATTAATAATTCCATGTTAATATTACGTTTTGGGAAATATATGCTTTTTTATACATGTTTTCACTTGTTATTATTGATAATCTTAAATAGATCATTATTTGAATAATTAAATATTGAAAAAATGATGTAAATATAATATATCTTCAGTATATAAATATTTATAGTTACCTATAATATACAGAAATATGAACTAGAATACATTGTTCATGGAGACGGTAGGTCCTATGTATGCTTGAATGATGTTTCTCTTTTATTTTCATATTGAATTAATGAAAGTAAATGAAATATTTTTGAATATATATATAATATTAGATTTATTTTTTCATATATATCATATAATTTTACTAAACACATGTTTAATTCATTCCATGTAATGTGTGAATGAATGATGTCGCTTTGGGGGGGAGGTTGTCTAAATATCCATAAATGAAGTTATCATATTTACACAAAATAGAAATCATGAAGGTATGCTTTATATAATAATTTCAGAATAATAAAGATATAATAAATATAATATATATCATATAAAAAATAAATTCCATCATTATTTCCAACCTCAAAACGTGAAAATGGAAGAATGAGCGATACCAATTTCTGAGTGGGCAGTCCACCGTACACACGAACGATGATTGTGTATCCCATTTGATGGAAGTGTGGGTGGGTGTAGGTAAATGAGATAACATAACAAAATCTCAATTTATTCATTATATTTAGGTTATTATATAGTCATTGAATCAGAATGATTGAGTAGTTATATTAATAAATGAAAACAAAGTGCTTGTTTAGGGATGTTACTTTTTCTTTTAGTAAGTCCTTTTGGTTTTCTCAAAATAAATCACACGGTTAGATTTCTACAAAATTTGAAACTTATAGTTTGATAGTATGGATTTTGTGAGATTATATTGGAAGTTAATGGATGAGTATAAGTGTCTTGATAGGTTTGAGGAAGTGAGGGGGTGAGTTCCCTTTAGTAGTGGAGGAGGAGTGTCATTATTATAAATATAAAATGGTAAACACTATTGAGATGTCTGTATTACATAATTGGCCTTAAAGAATTGTAAATGCTTTAGAAAATGTACTATATGTTCTAAATATGTCAATAATATATATTTTGGACATATTTTTAACGTATTTGGCGCCTTATGATACATTTTAACCACTATATAAACTTGTTTTTAACTAAATCACTACAATTAATTTTAATTAATTTATTTAATATTATTGGTCAAAATCTAATTTAATAATAAAATATATTATAGATTATTATAATTAAATATATGGAATAATTTTTTTTCAATTTCTAAAAACTGAATTTCTAGAAATTAATTTAAAATTAATACCACAGACGTGTCGCGAAATCAGGTTCTTAATACAAAAAGTTCGAAATATTGAAATGATTTTATATTCAATTTTAAAGTAAAATTGTCACAAATGACCTAAATTTGATAAATTTATGTATAATTAATATAATTATACTTTGAAAACAAATTAATATATAACTTATCTATTTAAATAAATTATCAAAAACCAGTTTTGAATTAAAATTCAAAAAAAATCACTATTCATCAAAAAATAAAACAATCCAAAAAAATAAGGAATATTCACCGAAAGTAAATTTTGATTTTCCATTTCAAAATATGAAGTTAATTGTTTCAATAATAAATTATAGAAATATAAAATTTTAGATTTATAATGGGTTCCCCATTAAAAGGCTGTAAACACACCTTTTAGAAAAACTGATCTTTTTATTAATTAAATTGGATTTATTATTATCTTATACATACCAATGAATTGTATGACTATAAAAAATATTGATTGAGTACATAATATATAAATTTCATGGAAACAATTATTCAAAATTGGTTTATTTAATTTATTGAGATAAAATTGAGTTTCTACAGAGGAAAATAGTTTTCAAAGAAATGTATTTTATTTATTTTTAAATAGTTCTTAAGTTCATTGTTAACTAATGGGAAACCAAATTATTAATTTTATATACCAATGTATATCATATTTTCACAATTTTTTAATATTTTTTTAAAATTCCTTTAAATCAACTATGTGGTAACAATATTAATATTCTAATGAAAATATTAATAGTATATTATAGTTTGGTAAAACATGGTCTTCCATGCAACACAAGATATCAATGAAAATCATAATGTTTTGTAACATAAGACAAAAATAGTGTTTCGTGTGCTGAAATTTAATCTATGCATTTTCTGTAGCACAATATTAACATTTTTTTCTTATAATGCAATCAAAACATAGAGTTTTCATTTACAAAAAACTAAATTCAGTATTGTGTGAAATGAAAAAGATAAAAAAAATTATTTTAATTAAAAAAATATTTCACAAAATCTCATGTTTTATCATTCTTCCCACCGTAAAATTATTTTCTCCCTATAAATTATTTTGGGTTATCAATGGTTTAATACTTGATAGTTACATTCATAGAAATCCATGTTGTATAAATGAATAATAAAACATCATTTTAAAACAGAAAGTTTGAACCATAATGGTTACCAAAGTAACTCTTAACTAGGATTAAACATAAGAGAAAATTGGTTGGGAGTGCAGATTGGACATAGAAGAATCTCCAAAACAGTTATAGAGAGTGATAAAGATCATTGATCACTAGTAAGTAAATTATCAATATAAATTTAAGTGCTTAAAAACCATAAATCTTTGATGATTTATATGACCATATGTTCTACATAAACTAAGGTATTAGGATAAATAGATTTTAGTATTATTTTCCTCTAGTTGGGGAATTCATTTATCATCTAATAATATACGGAAATATACTTGATTTTATTCCTTTTCATATACACACTATTCCCTTTTGGATGTGCCTTTATCAATTTACCATTCATTTATTATGTCAGAAACTGACCCAATAGGGTCCGACTAGTGAATAACCCATGCTTACCTCCAATAAGATAGGGGATAGTGACCTGAACTAAGTATCCATATCCCATAAATGGGAGGTATTAACCTCAAGTACCTATACACACGCAGACATATCCTTGACACACTATGTTGAAGTGTAAAACAACTGAAATAATTGATTTATAGAACTATGACCCCACAACTAGGGTACAACATGAAGTAAAGGAAGAGTAAACAAGGACAAATACAAGCCCCAAAAAATGTGTCTACACACAAGTCCAAATGAAACTGTATGATTCCAACCATTTCCAAGGATGAGGACTACATCCAAGGTACAATCCCAGAAAACACCTTGTTCTTCCCAACTCCAGCTCTGCTTCGCCCACTCTTGGCCCTCCTAGGACACCGTCAAAAGGGATGCCATATACAAAAGACACAACACGTGCTGGAAAATCTCTTGTAGGGGTGATTATAACAAAACATAGTACGAAACCCAAAAAAACTGAACACAAAGAACCAAGTATAGTTATCTTGATATGAGATGTATCAATTTTTAACAGATACATTTTGTACAAAAAAATCCAATATGTGCCCAAAAAAGATACCACGCCATCAGGTGGTCATAACCTACTACAAACCACCTGTTCTACTCGAATCAATCCTCATTCTAGGGGAACCCACTCCTCGTTCTTTTATATCATCAAAGAGACTCGACAATGTTTTGTAGATCATTTTTACCCACCCAAAGAGAACATGTTAGTCAAAGAAAAATATAATAAATAGAGATGGGGTCACATAGAGAAATGTTGTGGGACACCATTGACCTAATCATGTTCAACCTGATATGTAGAGAATCATATGAAAATGATTACAAAAACCCTTCTGATATGGTCCACTAGATGGGGGATCAATACCCTCTACAAGGACGTCAAGGAAATTCCACAAACTCTACTATAAATGATAGAGTATTGCACTACAATTTCCTATAGAGGCACCACAAATTAATCTGAGACTCAACCTCTAGAGGGGATTACAATCTATTGTTGTGGATTTAATGTCACACTATACCTCTAGTAAAGGACAAAGGGAATGAAATAAACCTATACTAGGTCCAAAATAGTAATAATAAGATTACCAAATACAGTTAAGGTACCCATCATTGGTCTTGAGTTGTCCTTCATCAAATTAGGGTAACACTTCCACTGACAACACATCATTTTTACACACTGTTTCAATGTTATGATTATTTGAAAAAGCCACTCAATATACATCCTGTAGAATTTTCCAGGTTTGCAGACCTACAACCATGCTCGGTCCACCTACCACTAAGGTCATTCCACCTACCACACTAACCGGCATCCCTTGGAATGACGTTCATATTCAGTGCACTATTAATGCCTGATCGGCCTCTATGGTTGACGGCTGCGGACCGGTCGTGTGGTTGATACACCAGCAACATCTCCCCCTATAGCTCTACCTCACAGTCAACCACACCACAGAGTAAACTTCCCCACACGTTCTACTGCACCACATGGTTGACCGCACAACACTGTTGATCGTACCCACCTCATCCACTGTTGATTGGAATCCGACTAGGGTATGACCTCGGTCTTCCTTGTCCAGACCGACCCACTAGCTTGACCCAGTCCACCAACCTAGCCAAACCCAATCCAAATACTTCACCATGTTAAATACATTATTCCACACCCTATAGCTCCCCCACAATTACCATCACATCTCACATAGGCACCTCCACTAGTCACTTGCACCGCTATGCTCTGCCATCCCACCTCTATGAATCATCGAGCACCGTTTCGTGTGTCGGATACTGCTGCCTCTGCTTCCACATGCCTCCAAACCTCCACCAAACCCAAAAATTAAAACAATAACATATCCACGACCCTCGAACCCCGATCTACACTGATCTAACCTACGTTTCTTGTTTTCCACCAATCTGGGGGTCCGATCGTGTTTGGAACCACCCAACAACATTGAGTTGTGACCATGGGGACCCAATGGTAAAGGACATGAAAACGGATGGTGGAATATCCAAGAATAAAGGTCTATCATTTTTGGGTAAGGGTTATTGGAAAATGATCATGAATGGGAATTTGGGAACAAAATCAACATTAAATAAATCTCGTTGAACAATTATCATCTTATAATAAGCATCATACATGTATCAATTTATTCATCAATTGAATCACATTCATTATCAATATAAATAATGGGGAATATACTAACTAAATCATAGATCCTAACTTTAGTTTTGATCGATCATTGATTAAGAACGGTAGCATTTCCATCGATCATTGGATCCTCCAACTCTTTTGGTGTGATGATTAACTCTCTGATCCTAATCTGTTGTAGTCTTCCAAGATCGCTACCTTCAGACACAATATATGTCTCTAGGGTTTAGTGGAATACCCTTAGACAAATTTTAATTCCATATAATTATATAGGAGAATTTTGTTTCACTGAAGAGTAATAAAATTAATTTTAATATAAATGTTTTTTATCCATTTCGTGCACCGGATAAATGTTTTGCAGACAACTTGCACTGACCATTGTTAGGTTGTGCCTATGGTAAATCCACTATTATTAATCCATAAATGACCTCATATTTTTAATCTAGGTTACTATTTACATGTTATTTAGCTTCTTCAAGAAAACCGCGCATTCGTACTATTAAATATTTTAATATTTATTAAACATTTATTTTGGCCACACTGGGCCTCAAAATCCCACGTCGTCTCATCAAATGTTCTAAAAAATAATCCATATAATATTTTAAAATAATACATGAAAAATATGAGATGTTACATTTTCCGCACCACGGGGATTTACATCCATGAAAATCCAAGACCAAAGGCTACTCAAACAAATAAGGGTACTGAGCATGAATCTGAGCCTCCTGCTCCCATGTGATCACCTAGATGATCCCATGCTACCACCAGATACACACCAAAGGAATTGATTTCCCTTAAGGATCATATCTTTCCAGTCCTAAATCTATAATTTGAAATCAAAAAAAAAATTCACTCCGTCGTCAATGTCCAGTTCTCCAAAGAAGTTGATGTGTGATGGGTTATGCACGTTCTTTCTCAACTATGACACATGGAAGACATCGTGTACATGATCTCTCTATGGATGTAGAGCCAACAAATACGCCACCTCACCACCTCTACGTAGTATTTAGAAAGGGCCAATGAACCTCAAATATAGATTTCCACCCCATAAAAATCTCTATAATCCCGATCAAGGTGAAACCCAATGGAACATATTGTCTCCTTCCTTGAACTCCAAAGGCCTACATCTCATATTCTCAAAAGACTTATGATGGAACTATGTAGTATTCATCTTATCCTAGATTATTTTCACCTTATTTGTAGTGGCTCACACCAACTATGGGCCAATGAGTGAGAACTCTCCTGGGTCAGTCCAACAAAGTGGTGACCTGCAGGGTCCCCCATACAAAACCTCAAGTGGTGAAATACCAATGGAAGATAGGTATCTATTGTTGAATGAAAACTACACCAATGTTAGATGATCCTCTCAACTATGGCCAAAGTCTAACATGAAATCCCACAGCATGTTGCTCAGAACCAGAATGGTCCTCTCAGTCTGGTTGTCCGACTATGGGTGAAACGATGTGCTCAAGCATAATTAGGACCCAAATTCCTCCATAAATCCCTTCCACAAACGGGATGTAATGCGATCATCATGATCATGATCAATAATCTATTAAAATACATGTATCTGAATTATCTCATGTACGTAGACGCATCCTGGGAACTCTAATAATCAATGCTCTTGAATAGCTAGGATGTGGGCCGACATGGTGAGTCATTCAATGATCCCCGAAATGGAATTGTGTGCCATGGATATATGTAGTAAACCCATCATTGTGTTTATCGATATCATATCCCACTTCCATTAAAGAACATCATGGGGTTGATATAAAACTCTTGGAAGATGGTGGTCAACATCCAGTTGATAACAATTAAGGCATCAAGAAAAAAACTCTTCAACTCCATTCATCATCCCTGGACACAAAAACTATTATCAGAGGTCCTGCTACATATTCTACACACCTGGATATACCTCCAAATGATAGGTGTTAAACTCCTTCAAAAACTCATCTTACAATGTCATTGATACCATCATGTGTCCTTTTAATAGAGTGACATGATCCCCACAATTTGTATATCGATTAAGAGCATGCCCTATGGACATATGAGCACATAGGGTCTTGCTGTCAGTATGCCCATGTTGGGCCTCCTTGACTCATTATTAGAGTGGATGGTTCATAACCATCAATCTGATATAATATTCTCTATATCCTTCTATAAAGGATATTTATAAGGAAGCAAACTACTTTGATGCCTCATTCAATAACTGCGAACTGAACCAGATACTAATAGAATCTTCCACCACATTCCCTTCCAAGGAGTATAGTCAATATCAAAATCATTGTCCATGAGGAACTATAACCACAACATCTATTTTAAGATAAGATCATTCTATGAAAATATATACTTGAGATTATTAGGATCAGAGTTTACAATAAACCTCTCACCCATAGGTTGTTTATCAACATCTTCAATGTGGAAACAATCATTGCCAACCTATGATAATATGTCATGTAGTTCAACTCATGTTATCTCCCCATGACTAAAACATAAGAAATCATTGCATTTCTCTACATTTGGACACAACCATGACCTATCCCTAATGCATCATAAAACACCACATACTGGATGCCTTCCTTCAATAATCTCGGTATGGTAACATTCATCAACCTCTTCCATTTCTCTTGAAAGAACTAATGCCACCTATTCCACACAAAATGTTTCCCTTTCTGTGCAAAATCTATAGAGGGTGATTCATCTCTAGATAATTTAGGTAAAAACTTCTAAAAGTACCTTGATAATACAAGGAAACTTAACACCACAGTAACACCCATGGGAGGATCCCTATAATGAATTGCCTCAACCTTCACTAGATCCACTGCAAATATAGATTCTAGGATTATGACTCTAAGAAAATAGACCTCTTGAATCGGAAACTGACACTTTGATATATTTCTATAATGCTGGTTATCTCAGATTGTGTCCGGAATTATCCTCTAGTGTCTCACATGCTCCTCCTTGGACAACAGATACACTAGGATGCCACCAATGAAGAACACCATCAGTCATTCTATGTAAGGATGAAAGATCTGGTTCAGGAGTCCAATGACCATTTTTTGGGTATTAATAACACCAAAAGGAATCACCAAGCACTCATAGTGACCATAACTATAGCTGATGGTTGTCAATGGTATATCCTCATTCTGTACTCATAGTTGGTTATAGCCTGATCTGAGGATGATCTTCAAGAGCCAACGTGCTCCCTCCAGCTAAGCAAAGAGGTCATCGATCGCTGGTAGTGGTTACTCTTTCTTCATAATAACCTATGATAAGCTCCAATAATCCACAAATAACCTCAACTATTGTCAGCCTTCTTGGAAAATAAAATTGGGGCTACTCATTGTGAAACACTGGGTCTCACAAATCCCTTGCCATTTAAGTACTCCAATTATATACTAACCTCATGAAACTCAATGGGACCCATCCAAATATACAGGTGTAGATATCAGTTTCTTCATGGGGGATAGATCAATGTATAATCCCATCTCCTAGTGGGGCGAAAAACATGGAATATCTATTGGAATGAAAATATCATACTCTCCCAACACTAAAGGAAACTGAGGACTCATATTATCCACTACACCGATGGTGAGGCACACAAACTAATGATTAATCATATGCACCCTCCTATACGTCAGTACATCCTACACTAACTAAATTTCCCTTTCACCAAAAAATGAAAACAAGGTTCCACAACTATGAACACACCACAATATTTATCTAAAACTGCTGATCTAAGCCTAAACTATGAATAAACAGCCTATAAGGAGAATTATGTTGTAAGGAATTGATGCTGCTACCAAGATATCCCAACCAAAATTGTCACCTATATAGGTCAGGTCACATTGTCAAACCCAATGTGTGATCATCGGGTCTCCTCTAGTAAGAGTCTCCATGCGTTATGGATGAGTCTATAGTTCAACCAGAATATATGAGTATTGAACAAGATTCATCGAGATAAACAAGGTAATATCATATCCATCTATAAAACTATATATTAGGTGGAAAATACAATGATCGTACCTAGTATCATCTATAGTGGCTTGGGGACAGAAGCCATTATAGTATTTAGGTGGCCTCAGTCATATCCACTAGCTTCCTGAGCTTAGGATGGACCACCTGAGGGTGGTGGGGGTAATTGGTAGAACCTCTGGCCAACTCCTAGTTCCCTCCTAGCCCATCGGTCATGTACACCTCCCTAGGCATAACCCTACACCTATCTCTTTATCATTCTAGGTGGTCCCTCAATCATCTCCTGGTAAACTGTATTATGGGTTAGGCAATTTCAGTTAAGTTGTCTCTAACCATCACATGTGTAACATCACATGTCCCTTCACTGATTCAAGCCACCCTGAGAGGCCTGAACCACTGACCCTGAGTCTTTAGATCACCTCTTGAAGTGCCTCACCCACATATATCCTTGTGACTATCATTGGTTAACTGATATCATGGTCTCAGCTATCAGGTTTCCACTACTATATCTCACTACTACTGTCTGATCTTCCAAAAAACTATCTAGGAATAGGGTCCCATAAATTACTCCTTCATAAGTAGAAAAGGTATGGGAGACCACTGATACCATGATTTCCCGATCTAATACATTCTCAAGGAATTTACCCCAATATAACTTGTCTCATAACATATCCAAGGAGTAGCATGAAACGTCAGTAAAAATCATTTAATACTTCACCACAATCATACCACCCTAGTACAGATATAGAATCTCTTTTATGTGAATCGATTGAAACATGGATCGATAGAACTCCTCTCTAAAGAGACACTCAATGTTTTCCTAGGAGAGAGTTGTCTCATTGTGTGACTACGTCACCAATCTCCACCATTTCCTTGAAATTACCAGAAGAAGACTTGTGGCTAGGACTGCCATCTGGTCGGCAGGTGTACTCACAAGGCAGAAAACATGGGTTATATCATCTAGCTAATCCTCAACCATCTAGGGTTATTGCTCACCTAGAAACATGGGAGGTCACTGTCTCTAAAACTCATTCAATAGACTCAGTCAGTGTGCATCCTTATCTAGTAGTGCTGGTAGTAGTTGCAGCTCGATAGCTGGTGGTATAACTGGTAAACCACCCAGAGGTGTGATCTCCAATACAGACCCTTTTACTAATTCCTCATCACTAGATGGATAATCCTCATGATTACTCAATGGAATCCTGATTTTATATCTACATGAAGGTATCCTGAAATAAAAAAAAGATATACCATGGTCAATATAGTATATCTAGGGAGGTTACTCAATAAGGACATGGAAAACACTACCATTCCAATATGATGTATATATCAATTTTTTTCTCTACAACTAGTCTTTTCATGTAAAGAGTAAAAATACAGGTGATCAGAGTCCTAATGTATGGATACATCTGCTTCCGTACCAACACTAAGGTCCATGCCCTGAAAGACTAACTCAAAACACATAACACTATTATCAAAAACCAACCTCATAAACTTTCGGTGCTAAAGTAGAACTGACCTGCTCCGCTACCAATCTGTCAAGACCTAGTCCACCGAGGTCTGACCCATGACTACCCAAATCATGCCTCAAATAGGTCATGGGGAATAGATCAGCACCGAGTAGGAATATCCCACAAATAGGAGGCATTATCCTAAAGTATATGTACACGTGCACACATATTCAAGAGAAACAATGCTAAAATATAAAAAAACTAAAATAATGCATGCATACAACCAGGATCCCATAACCAGAGTATGACATAAATTAAAGTAAAAGTAAATAGGTAAAATATAATCCCACCATAGAGTTGGAACACAAGTCCAACTGAAATAGTAAGAGTCCAAACTTCTCAAAGGGAGATTACTACATCAAAGTTACAATCCCAAAAAACATCTTAGTATTCCCAGAAAAAATCTATGCTCCGCCTACTCCTGGTCCTCCTAGGACACTGTTAAAAAGGTCTTCATCTGCACAATACACAACACATGAGCGAGAATACCTTGAACGGGTGAGTATAACAATACTTAGTAGGACACCCCAAAAACACTAAACATAAAACCAACATGTATAGTCATCTCAATATGAGATATAGAAACGTATGAGATATACAAGTAGTACATGAAAAATCTAGATATATTAATGAGAGACACCACTCCATCAGGTAGACACAAACAACCACCGACCTCTAGATTATACTCGAAGCAATGTCTATTCTGGGAGAACCCACTCCTCAAGCATTAATATCATCGAAGAGACATGACGAAGAGCTATTTCTCATTTGTTACCCACCCAAAGATAATGTGTTGGTAAAAAAAGACTATGATACACAAAGAGGGGGTCACACCTAGAACCCTTGGGGGGAACCAAAAACCAAATTTGGATCAACCCACTACGTAGGAAAAACCATACAGATACAGCCTAATAGATGGGGATCAACACCCTACTCAAGTAGGTCACGATGATTCTACAAACCCCACTACAGATGAAAGGGGTTATCACACTAGTCTGATAGAGGGACACCACAACACTATATGAGACCCATCCACTAGAGGGGATTACAATCTTGTGATGTAGATGTAATTCTACACTATACCATCTAGGAAAGGACCAAGAGAACACACTGAAACTATAATGGTAAAAACTACGAAAAATAAGAGCCTAAAATCCAAATAAGGCACCCTACATTGGTTTTTAATTGACAGTATTAAAATTAAGGTTACACTTCTATTGACATCAAATCGTTTGGGTGATCAGTTTAGGAGTTATGACCCTTTGAACCTGTAGCTCAAGATGAAACCCGTAGATATGTTAGGGTCTTTGGAACTACATCCATGTTTGGTCAACCTATTTATGTGTTTGGTCCAACAACAATGTGGATCGTCTTCTCATGGACATACCATTTTTGTTACTCCACCAAATGCGCTAGAATGGCCCTTGCGGTCGACCACCTTAGTCGATCGCCAGTGTACCTTCCACACGGTCGCTACACTAGTGGACCTTCTACATGATAATCGCACCTATAGTAGCTCCACTATTTTACTCTACATTGTTTCTGACCACACCACACGGTTGACCGAACCCGACACTGGCCCAGTTGAACAAAATCTTACCAGGGTCCCCCTAATCTGGCCCAACCCACTAGTCTAACATGACCCAAAGACATGGCCCATCCCACCGACTTGGCTCAGCCCCTCCACATCCACCATTCTTGGTCACAACATATATCTCCCCAAAATACACATATGGGTATCATGTGGCTTACTTTCATGTTCACCACCTCTGGTACCAGCTGCCTCCACTAGTCACATATGCCACCGAGCTTTGCCTTCCCGCTGTCATGCTCCTCTATGCATCCCTGAATGCCGCCACCTTGTCCACTTATCCAAGTCACCAAACCTTTAACAGAATACAAAATGAAAAATAATCACAAATACCTAATGTTGAACCTCTATCTACACTGATCTAGCATTGTTTTTCTATTTTCTCCAAATTTGGGGGGGTCCAATAATGTTCGGAACCACTCATCAACGTCGAGTTAAGACCACGAGGATCGAATGGAAAAGAATGTGAAGAACGGAGGGGGGAATGCACAATAAAAAAATGCTTCTAATAATTAGAAAAGTGTTCTAGGAATGGTATAAATAACGGTGAATATTGTTAGGAAAAGTAGATTTAATAAATCCGATAGAATAAATCCTATCTCACAATTCACAAGACCCATGCCTAAATTTATTCATCGATTGATTCATTCTTCATAAATATAAAGAAGAGGGAATAAACTAACTAAATCACATTCCCAACATTGACTTTGGATTTATTTTTGATGAATAATGGTTGTGTTTTCATCGTTGACAAGATAGTCCAACACTTCTGGTGCGATGGTCCACGATTTGATCCTGATCCATTATCATTGACGATGAACTCTCTCCTAGAATGGTGTATAGGTATGCGGGGTTTAGAAGCTAGCCTTGAGAAAAAATTGATAGCTATAAAAAAAATAGATAAGAAAGATGTTTCACTGTAGAAAAATAAAATAAATTTTAATTTTAATTTATTTTATCAATTTTGTGCCCTTGGTACTTTTTTTTGAAGAAGGCCCTCGCAGAAAATTTTTTGGTAGCACATAGCGTAAGCCAGGTACTCTGAATCCAATGGTTTCCACATATTTCTGATCTAGGCATCCTTTTATGAGTTATTCCAATTTTCTAGTAAAACCATGCATTAATGATATTAAATATTTAAATATTTTTCAATAATTTATTCCAGGCACACCATGCCATGGAATCACACGCCGTCTCAACACCTAGTATAAAAAATCCATATAATATATAAAAATAATACATAGAAAAGCCAACACATTACACATTAATCCAATAAATAAAGGATAATTTTTCATTCATGAAGTACTAAGGGATCATGAGGTAAAATTATAAGTCATTATGTATGTATTTAGTTAGCATCATAGAAAAATGGATAGCATAGTTTATCCAATATTCATAAATTCTCATATGTAGATATAATATATTAATATATAAAACCATAAAAAAATTTGGATTTAAATTATTCCATAAATGGTAAAAATTTTAAACCTTATGAATTTTCAAAATACTAAAAATTATAAATGAGTTCATTAAATATCAAAATAATAGTTTAGAATTGATCCCCCAAATGTAATAAAGTAGCTCTTATTTGTTACAAACCAAAAATGTGAATACCTACAACATGTATTCTCTTAAAACATGGAAATAACCTTAGTTACCATTAATCCTTATTAAAATCATGGATGTTTCCATATTCCAATGTTTATTGGATATACTCTTTAAAACCATTTTATTTAATTCATCAATGATAGCCTAGAATACATTTTCAAAAAATCCTTAATATATTCTAAAGTAACTAGTTCCAACTAACATATTTCGTCATGTCCAACATTTATTTTTCTAAACATCATTATCTTGTCATCAGGAACACATTAAGGGTTATATTCCCATAATAAAAATATCACATTTCCTTCAAATCACTTTTATATGTCATCATAACCTTTCAGCATATCGTTTTAAATCCATACTGATTAACTTATATTAAAATTCTTATATATTTCATGATCATTATAACATAATAATTGAAATACAAAACATATACATGTCAATCATCAAACATTATTCTTAAATAGTTACTCAGGCTTCATCATCATCTCCTTTAATACCCCATTCCAAGAATATGAAATATGAATCACGTCATAATGTTCATCATCCTCAATACAATAATTCTACTTACATTTAATGTACAAATTACTATTATAACATCCATTACATTTTAAATGTATATTTCAGATTCTTTATCTTCATTAGTATAACTAATACCCATACCATATTTTGGATTTTCCCTGTGATATTTCAACATAGGAAATTGATTTCCACAATTCCAATAATTTCTACTAATTAAACAATAAAGGTTATACAAAATTATTCTCGTTCCATTCATTTATTAAAACTGAAAAGCCTTGGGTGAGAACCAGTTTCTAGTGGCTGTTCAAGCTCATTTTGGCCGAGGTGGATAGGTTCAACATCAACCTCAGCACCAGATACCAATGAGGCCATTCCAAAAGTAGGGGAAGTAGTTTTATGTTTAGCTAGGGTAGATGAGGATGATATAAGTCGACCATAGGATTTTACTCAAGCTTAGGATCCTCTACATGAGGGTGTTCGTGGAGGAGGCCATCATCAGAGTGGAATGGGAGTTGGGTGTGGTCAGTTGCATGCTATGGAGGTAGTAGCACAAGATGTTCCATATATCGTTAATGGTTTGATCATCTTATCATCTACGCTTGTATTTTATTTGTTTAATTCAGGAGCATTAAAATCCTTTTCAAAACCCACTATATCCCATGCTCTGGGTCTATTCATAGAGAGGCTTCCCATGACCCTAGTTTTTACTACACCGGTCAGACACCAGACTAGCTAGTTTGATGTTTGTTGAGGGTGTAGGCTAATGATGGGGCCACATCAGTCGCGTGGGAATATTTACTTAATTTAGATGAATCCATACGATGTCATACATAGAATTTAATGGTTGTATTCTACGTGTTTTTTCATTAACATCATTTATAAGGTAATCATATAATTTGATGTGGATTTTCATCACATGGTTTTCAATGGTGACTGGATTTTCTAGGTGGGCAGTCAGATTGTGGTGCCCCTTTATTCCCCATTAGCTGATTTTTTGGTGTAATTAATGGATACTAGGATAGTAAAGGTTCACAAGAATGTTAGGGTGTTCTTGGATGATTTCCTTAGGGAGGTTGGATCACTACCCCCTCGACGTGACATTGAGTTTGTGATAGACTTGAATTTTCGTTCTTCTTTGATTTAGATGACTCATTATCAGATAGCCCCCTATGATATTTAGGAAGTGAAGAGTAAGATTGATGATATTATGTATAATGTCTTCATCCAGCCTAGCGTGCTACCATGGGGTGCACCAATGTTGTTCGATAAGAAAGAGGATGTTAGTTTGAGGTTGTGTATAGACTATCATAGGTTGAATAAGGTGACAGTCAAAACCCATTAATCACTTCCAAGGATCGATGACATTTTCAACTAGCTAAGAGTGGCATGTTTATTTTCAATGATCGACTTGTGGTGTGGATATCACCAACTAAGGGGGAAGTATGGTGATATCCGAAAGACTGCCTTTAGTTGAAGGTATTTGAACTTTGATTTTTTATTCATGATTTTCATTGTTATGAACACAACAGACATGTTCATTAGCACACGAACTCTATGATTCAAGAGTTTCTGGACGTTCTCATCACCGTATTCGTCAATGATATCCTTTTATACTAAAATATAGAGGGGGGGGGGTTGTTGAGTATCTCTGAGAATTATTGATGTTTCTTCGACACCACCAACTCAATGTGGAGTTGTCTAAGTGTATGTTTTTCACATGAGAGGTCCACTTTTGAAGACATGTGGTATCCCAAAATGGTGTACTAGTTGACCCAGAAAAGGACAAAGAAGTTGTTTCTTGGGAGGCACCCAACAACATGGAAGAAGTTCGAAGCTTCCTTAGTCTCGCATGATATTATTGGAGGTTTGGGAATAAATTCACTCGATTTGTATCCCCATTAACATCTTTGAGAATGAAGGATCAAGAATTTGTGTGGACTATCTTGTTCTAGGATGAATTTTGTTACCTAAAGGAGAAATTGTCCAGTGCTCTGATTTCAAGAGGAAGGGGTATTTTTTGAGGTGTTTTTTGATGATTCACGTCTGGGATTTGGATATATCTTGATGTAGAATAAGGGGGTGATAAATTATGGGTATATTATTTTACACCCTCATGAACAAAACTAGTCCGCCCATGATCTAGATCTAGTATAAGTTGTGTTTTTTCTGATGTTGAGGAGACAATACCTCATTAGGGAGCACTTCGTGGTCTTCACAGATCACAATAGTTAGATTTATATTGTTTTATTGTGTAAACTAAATCTATAAAAATGGAGGTGGATGGAGTTCCTTCAGGATTATGATTTTGAGATCTCCTGCACCTTAGGGAAAGTGAATTTCAGGGCTGATACATTGAGAAAAAATTCAACGATGGATGTTGTTTGATAATTTACAGCAACTTGGAGAGACATGGAGGAGTTGGAAAACCTACATATAGATGAAATGGTGAATTATGTTAGTGGTTTTTTTAGATGAAATTTCAGTATTCACTGATGCAGCAAGTGGAGGAGTGTTTTTTGGGAGAAATAGAGGTAGAGGGGATATGTGATCATGTGGGCCATGGTGATTCTGCAAATTGATGATCAGAGGATAGCAGAACTGAGTGTTGTTTCAATGAAGGTTTTTTGTTGTGGTAGCAATGTTTTAGGTAGTTCTTCATGAGTTCCATAGCTCATATTTTGTGGTACACCTGAGAATTTCAATGTTATAACATGATACGAGGTTGCAGTTTTTGTTTCCTAGGATGTAGTGGGAATTGG
The DNA here is from genome assembly GCA_963277665.1 of Viscum album. Classification (NCBI taxonomy): domain Eukaryota; kingdom Viridiplantae; phylum Streptophyta; class Magnoliopsida; order Santalales; family Viscaceae; genus Viscum; species Viscum album. The sequence continues at coordinate 819,676,829 of OY728162.1, forward strand.
TGGAGTTTTGGGAATGGTTCTTTGTTATATAGTAGGTTAAAAATGACCATCATTTTCCTGGTGGTTCTTTATAACCCTTGGATGTACCTTTTTTGAAATGGGATAAAATCTTCATAGATTTCTTCACCGGGTTACCTAGAGATCAGGGAGGTTGTGATGATATCTGGGTGATAATGGATTGGTTGATGAAATCAGCACACTTCATAGATTTTAATGAGTTTGGAAAAGTGGATGTTTTGAAAATGAGGAATGTGGATTAACTAGTGCATCTACATGGGTTTTTGAGTTATATTATCTCTGATCGAGATGAACATATTACCTAATAAGTCTGGAGGGGGTTTTGGAATTATTTTATCACTCTGTTGCACCTCAAAACTTCTTTCCACCCTTAAAAAATGAAAGAAATGGAACAGACTATCCATATGCTATAGGATATGTTACATGCATGTGTCATGGACTACGGTAAACCATTGGTATCACACTTCACATTGATCTTGTTTTCTTATAATAATAATCATCACTAATCCATTGGTATGGCCCCATTTGAGGATTTTTTTCATATATGCATGTCATTCTCTGTTGTGATGGACTGAGGGTGGGGAGACATCACTTCATGGCCTTAAGGTTGTGCAGGTCACAATAGAGAAGGTTCAGTTTGTTTGAGAGCGGATTAAAGAATCACATGACTGAAAAAAGGCTTATTTTGATCATATGAGTTGGCCCCTAGAGTTCATGGTTTTAGAAAATGTGTTCTTGAAGGTTTACTATAAATGTGGGAAGTAGAGATTTGGAAATAAGAGTAACCACTTGCCCCAATTTTTTGTACCTTTCGTGGTGTTGGGGTGAGTTTGTGACGTGGAATATTTTTTGGCATTTCCACTCTGACTGGGAAGGATCCATGATGTTTTCCATGTCTCTCAGCTATATTGATATCTTTATAATGGCTCCAATTTCATCGATTGGGGAGATATGGATATTGAGGATGATGTAACCTACCTGGAGCATCTAGTGGAGATCCAAGACGATCAAGAGAAGGTTCTATGAGGAAAAAAATTCCACTAGATTAGGTGATATGGAGGAATGGTTGTTTAGAAGAGAGGACTTGGGAGAATGAGACAAAGATACGAGTCTAGTACCCGAAGTTGTTTTGTGTTTTCCCATCTCTTTCATTTTCCCTTTAGATGTGTTATTAGGGACTCCGTGTTTTATGAGATATTTTGTTTTTCCCCTTGATTTTATCTGTGACTTGTGATTTTTGATGATGTTCTTACATTATAAAAATTGAATACATGATTCCTAATCAAAAAATATTCTACTACGATACAATTAAACATATGAGGGTGAGTCAGTTCCACCTATAGAGGATGGTATCATAACATAGAGGATGGAATTTCATGATTCCTATGTCTATTAAAGTATGGTTGTTTATCTGTTATAAGATTTTGGGTAATCCTGTTTGATTTGTGGTGGTATTTCAGGTGTAACGATATCCTTGAGATGTATCACAGGGGATGGTTGTTTGGACCCTTCCTCTCTATTCATCTAGGATGGTTTTGAATTCTTGAGGGCGAGAATATTTTGATTGGTATATGATGTTACAACCAAAACCTTCTGAAGCATTTCTTTGCAAAAAATATGACTTTTTCGGTGTTTGGGGGTAGTCCAAGGTATTTTTTGGACATAATAGTAATTCCAACGGTGATTCATTTCAACAGTTTTCCAAATTTTTTTTTTTTGAATGGTGATTCATATGATGGTGAGTCATCATAGAGGTGACTAATCTTTTGGTGACACCTCTTCTAGTGGATTGTCTAGCGGTGGATCTTCTAGAGGTGGCTCATCTGGCGGTGGCTCATCTAGAAATGGCGCATTTGGAAATGACTCCTCTGGGTGTGGCTCTTATGGAAAGGGGTCATATGGAGATGGCTCGTCTGGTGGTTCCTCGTCTCGTGATGCCTCCTCCTAGTGGTGACTACTCTGGGAAGTGACCCTTCTTGTGGTGACACTTCTGTCGGTAACTCGTCTGGAGGTCCCTCAGCTGGCGGTGACTTTTCTATAGGGGACCCATCTAGCTGTGACTTATCCTTTTGGTGACTCATCCTTGTGGTGACTCCTCTAGCAGTGAATCATCTGGAAGTGGCTTGTTAGATGGTGACTCATCATAGTTTTCACTCATTTGGAGGTGACCTGTCTGGAAGTGACTCTTCTAGAGGTGACTCATCTAGAGGTGGATCATCTGACATGACTCATCCTAGTGGTGACTCATTCAATAAATATTCCATTTTGTCATAGGTTTCTATTTTTCCAAAAAAAAATATAGAATTTCCAATTTACTTATTTTAGGACAAATATGGGTTTAAATAACTAAAATAAGGGTTTTAAAGTCATTTCAAAATGGATAAATCATATATTTAATTTACTAAAAGTTTAGAAGCCAAATAAATTTTTAATATTAATGGTATTTGTCACGACCCGTCTGAGGGGGGGCATGTGTTGTGGCTCTCCAAGCCTACCATCAAAAGGCCAGGGGCTGGGGACTTGCACCAAGTAGGCATATCACCGACATGAGAGTCATTTCCTATTCACCTACACACACACACACACATCCAAGATAACGAAATGATGAAATGAAAAAACCAAATAGTACAAAATACATGCATACCACTATATCCCAACCAATACAGTATTATAGAAGTAAATCAAGTAAGGTAAACTGGTCTAAAATACACACCCACCCAAAAGAGTCTATAAGCTATAAATCCCAAACTATAAACAAAGGTTCTGGGACTGGTGTCCCTATCCATAGGAACACCTTTTCCACCTGACCTCAGAAAGCTCCATCCATTCCTGGTCTTCCTAGGACTCTGTCAAAAGGTATCTTTTCTACAAATGACATGACACATGCAGGAAAAGACTATATAGGGATGAGTATAACAATACTTAATATAACACCCCAAAAGGAAGAAAGAAATACATAAGGGAAATATATAGAAATCTCCAAACAATTTTATTTTTACAACACATATAATAATAATATCCAGATATACTCAATCCAAGACACACATTCGAGAGGTAAGTCACACCTACTTTATACCAACACAAGGGATTTAGTCTGAAGACTCCATGAAGCACTCATCTGGGAGAAAACACTACTATGTCCTATAGCACTGATGATATCCTTTTGAGAAGTACTTTTCACCAAGAAATTTCATGAGATAGATTCTCTGATGGATCTGGGGAGATAGATATGATACACAAATGAGGATCATAACCAGGGCCTTGGGGTGATACCAAAAAAACAATCTAGATTATCCTGCTAAGTAGAGGTTTGACACATGGTAAATATGGTCATGTTAATACTAAAGACTCTACCTATGTCCTGAATAATTAATGGAGGATCCACTATGAGTCTCTCGGGGGATTCCAACAACTCTCTCTAGGAATTCATGATGAAGGGATCATGCTCCTATGAGTAGGAAATGATATGCACCAACCATTAACGAAATAATAACAAATAAAAACTCAAAAAAAAACTATCCATGATATTGTGGACAAGTAATAAATACATTTAGAAAGTGGGTATACAAAGTGTAGTAGGGTCACACGCCATGTAACTTTCCCCCATGTACTATCATTGTACAATTAATCATGTCTTCAGAACATGACGTATATAAGATGGGTATATGACATGTAGAAGTTTTCACACACAGTTCCTTCCATTCTTGGTCTTCCCATGTACTATATCCTTGTGCTAGTACATGATGTTTACCTGTGTATCTATCCACATGTACCGGTACATGGGGAAGACCATGTTCTTGGTCTAGGCTAAGTCGTGTGGGGGAGTACACGTAGAATAGGCAACCTGTGTACTCCTCCCCCTGATTGTGTACTTCTAATGTACACTCCATGTCTCTATCTAGATTCTACATGCCATTTGACAAAGGCCACACACTGTGTGATATTTATCTGTCTCCCTAAGCACTAGACACCACTTCGTAGGGGCCACATTCTTTGTAATCATAAATTATACGATGTGTTCATTAGGATTATTCTGAACGTCTGTTTTTTCCACCACACACATCATCTAATCTCCCAAGTTTTACAATGGTGGTCTATTTTCCTCAAAACTACAGATCTGGGAATTTTTTACCTAAAAAATAATCAAGGTGTATCAGTTATTCAATTATCATGGAAACTGATTTCGATCTGATCTGATGAAAACATCTCAAAAAATGGTTTCTTCTACTTCAGTTTGATTTGACTATCGCTATCGCCATCGCACCTCATATAGGTTTTCCAGATGATGGATATTATATTTTTGATCGTTTTTTCAGGAAACTAATTCACAAAATTTATTTTTTTTAAATGTTAAATAATGAAGAATGTTTAGAAATATCGGGGGAGAAAACACACAATGAACAAATCCAAGTAAATAACCTCGGTCGTTATTTTTTTTCAAACTCGATAAATTCAAATAAAAATTATTAATAATCAAAACAATAATATCTATAATCAAACCTAGTAAATCCCACAAATAAAACCCATCTCGCATTGTTATGATTGAACTATAGATCAATATTCTTGTTGGTGGGTCCAAATTCATCATTGAATTCATGAATGGGGAAAGAAATCCAATAATATAACATCATATATGAGAATTGGATCACTCACTGTCAAAGATTTATTGTCATTGGTGAGATTCATCAAGAAAAATGTTCTTCAATCATCAATCCACAGTTCCAGCATCACCCTCCAAGAGAAATAATCAGGGTTTCTTCTCCGGAGACTCTAGGGAAAACCATGGTAATGATCCTAACCCTCAGTCCATGCCTAAAGGTTTATTTAAATGAAAATGCATCTCTACATTGTTGCATAGACCAAATGGAAAATAATAATTAATATTACCTTAATATATTTTTTTCACTGAAATTCTTGTAATAAAATTTAACAATTTACCCACACCAGGAAATGTTAGGTTGCGCCTATGTTAAATCAATTATTATGAATGCAAATATGCCATCACATTTCTGGTATGGAAACCCATTTATATTTTATGCCACTTTTCAAGAAAACTACATGTGCATGAAATTTAATATTTTAATATTTTCGAACAAATAGTTTCGGGCGCACCATGGCTCATAATCCCACACTAGCTTGGTGACTGGCCTCAAATTTAATCTGTATAATATTAATACAACATAGAAAATCTGAGACATTATATTCTCTCCACATTTGGAATTTATATCAACGAAAATAAAAAACAAATTCTACTAAAAAAGATGGTGGTAATATTCATGAATCTGAGCCTCCTGGTCCAATGTGGTCTCATGAAGATTTCTATGCTACCACCGGACACACACCAAAGGATTAGCTCACCCACGAAGTCTCCACTCATGACAATCCTTGATCTCCAATGGTTAATTAGAAATATTATCTCCATATTCAATGTGCACCTTTCCCCAGTAGATTTTGTGCGATGGGTTATGTACGTACCTCCTAAATTGTGACACATGGGTGATGACATGTGCCTAGCCCAATTATTGTGGTAGTGGTAAGCAGTATACCAAATTTTCTACATTACGCAATATTTGAAAAGGGATGACAACCCATAGAGAAAACATGTTACCTCAAACAAATCTCTATAATCCCCATCGATGTGAAACTTGAATGAAGACATGGTCTCATTCCATGAACTCCAAAGGCCTCTATCACCTATCAGCATAAGACATATGATGGCTTTATAAATTCTTCATACACTCTTGTATAATGTTCACATTTTCTTTAGTATACCACAACAACTCATGGCCATTAGTGATAACTCTCCAAGGTCATCCTAGAAAAGTGGTGACCTATAGGGTCTCCTGTACAAGGCATCAAATGGTGACATACAAATGGTGGAATGGTATCAGTTATTTTACGAAAACTCCACCAGTGGTAGTTCATCCTCCCAAAAAAGGAAAAATCCTAGCATGCAAGCCCAGAGCATGTCCCCTAGGACCTAAATGGTCTACTCTGTTTGGCCATCAGTCTATTGGTGAAATTATATGATCAAGTGAAAATAAATCCCAAATTCCTCCTATAATACCTTCCATGTTTGGGATGTTAAACTGGCATCACAATATAAAACTATCGTTGATGGAAATCCATGGAGTCAAAAAATCTCCTAAACATAGAGGTATCCCAATATATCTAATAAACCCTACTCTCAGATATCTAGGAAGTGGTCCAACATTGTGAGTTGGTCAATGATCACCAAGATGACATTGTGTCCCCTAAATTTATGAGGTAAACTCACCACCAATTCAATTGGTATCTCATCCTACCTCTATTTTAGAACCTTAAGGGGATGAGAACATACTGTTGGAACCTGGTGCTCATCATTCACTGGGTGACAAGTAAGGCCTAGAGAAACAAACTCTACAACACACTTCTTCATCCATGGCCACAAAAAATAATGTAGCAGGTCCCAATAAATTTTCAGCACACTTAGATGTGCCGATAAAGGGGATGTATGAAACTCCCCCAGATCCTCCTCCCACAATTCCACTAGCACTAATGTGCATTTTGTGAATTGAATGACATCCTCCTCACAATTTTAATATCTATCAAGACATGCTCTATAAGCATATGAGTGTGTAGGGTCACATGTTCAGTATTTCCATTTTGTGCCTCCCAAACACTCGGTACATGTGGAGGGGTGACAACTATCAACTGGAGGAAAGATGATCCATCTCTATCCACAAGAAATAATTATAACGAGGATAACTATTCTGATACCTCATTTAGTAACAGCGAAATAGATCTACCACTGAGAGAATAATTTAATACATTACCCTTCCCAAGAGTACATAAAATCTCAAATTCATTGTCGTGGTGGATCTCTATCCATCATGTCTATTTCAAAAATAGATCATTTTGAGTGAATATATACTTGAGACTCTTTTGATCAGAGTAGATGATAAACTGCTCACTCATCATGTAGTTCTTCAACATATTTAATGCGAAGACTACCATTGAAAACGCAAGATCATGGGTCATTGTGTTTGGATCATGTGGTCTCATCTAGAGTGAACCATAACCAATCACCAATTCACCTACATCAGGACACAACCATGTATAGCCCCTGAGGAATCACATAACACTACATACTCAACACCCTCCTTTGGAAATCTCAAGATCAGAAAGCTTGTCAAACTCTACCTCAACTATTGAAAATCCTCTTGGCACATCTTTATCAACACGAAAGGATTCCCCTTTCAAGTCAATTTTTTCATAGGTGCTGATATCCAACAGAAATCAGTTATGAATCTCATGTAATAGTCTACTGGCCTGAGTTATCTCCACACCTCTATCACGCTTCAAGGTGGTTCCCATGCTAACGTTGCCTTGACCATGGCTAGGTCCACTAAAACTCTATCTTCTAAGATAAGAGTTCCCAGAAATTAGACTACCTTAATCTAGTACTGTAAAATTTAGTGTTTCCCATAATGATGGTGCTCCTAGAGTATGCACATAACTATACTTATGTGTCTCTCATAATCCTCCTTAGACTCCAAGTACATAAGGACATCCTTGACGAAGACTACTATGAATTGGTCTAAGTAAGGATAAAAGATACGTATCATGATTTCCATGAACACTGCGGGGGAGTTTGTCATGCCAAAGGGAATACCAGATACTCATAGTGACCACAAGGAAATCTAAAATTGATCTTCAGTATATCCCTATCTCGTACTCACAACTCATGATAGCCTGATCGAAGGTCAACCTTTGATAATAATAATTTCCCTCTGAACTGATCGTAGAATTCATCGATGTCTGGTATTGGATACATGTTCTTTACAATCACCTGGTTCAAGCAATGGTAGTCCACACAAAATCTCAACCTTCCACATGACTTTTGGGAAAAAAATACAGGGGATGCCCAGGGGACAAACACTGGGTCTCATGTAGCCCTTTCTGTACAACTCCTCCAACTTTACCCTCAAATCATGAAGCTCTGTGGGATCCATATGATATGATGGTACTGATAACAGTGTCATCACAATGTGTAATTTAGTGCAGATGTATAATTCTTTGTGGGGAGGTAACCTGGAACATCTTCAAGAAATATTTCCTCATACTCTGGAACTAATGTCGGGAACTGGAAACTCATAACAACTATTTAACCAAGGGTCAAGCTATCCAAATGATTAGTAATTGGATTCACCCTCCTATAAATGAGTCCATCTTATGTTTCATGGGGTCCCCTTTCATTGAATAATGAAAACCTCATCCCATCACGGTGGACACACCACACACTTTTCCTAAAATAGTCGATCCAGGCATGGACTGTATATAACCGATCCATACCACGAATTTGTCCATAAGGAATTGATGATACCACCAAGAGGTTCCAACTAAAACTATCACACCAAGGGTTATGTCACAATATCAACATAGTTGTGTGATAATCGAGTCTCCTCTAGAATGTGTCTCCATGCGTAGGGGTTAAGTCAACAATTGAATCGAAATATCAAGATCTTTTACAAGATAGGTGGAAATAAATGAATGACAAGAACATATGTATATTAATATGGAAGAAAAATTAGAAAAGACACAGATTGTACCTCAAATAATTATAGGAGCCCTTAGGTCATACGTCTTGACTGCATGCAGCTTTCCCTGCCCCTATTCGATATCTCCTAGATCTTGGATTTGACCTCCTGGTGGTGGTGGTGGTGGTAATAATTCTTTATATTGACCACCTCCTATTACTCTCCCAGATCCTCTTCCATTTCTTCTTCCCTGTGGATATCCATTATCCTGTCCTTGACTTTACCTCGGTGGTGCACCCACTATTTCTTTGTGAGAAGCACGACTGGATGGAAAATCTCATGCAATATATCCCCTACCATCACATGAATATCAATGCCTCTCTCTGGGATGACTGAACCCACCCTATGAGACATAAAATTTAGATACTCTACCTTAGGACCTCCTCATAAAATGTATCCCATGTTCAGTTCCTTGGGACTGACGTTGACCCCTTTCTTCCGAGGTCTCTGCACCTCCCTACCCACTGTTGACTGTCACCGACTTCATCTACTCATCCAATAAGAATTCAACCAACAAAGACCACTCAAGAACACCACTATAAGTAGAAATTCCCATAGGGGTAATGTTATCTCGAATGTATCGATTTAAACCTCGCTCAAAGTTCTAATCCCAGAAATACTGATCTCTATCCATATCCATCGAGTACTTGTAATGGATGGTGAACCACAATGAATAGTTAGATGTTGTCATGCTACCCTGTTGGAGCTGAAGAAGCTCATGAATACACATATATCATAGTTTATCTAGTTATAATCCCTCTCTAAATAGATTATATAACTATGTCAATGAGATTGTTTCCTTATCGTGTGTTTGGGAGGCCAAAATCCACCATCAATATATTGTTCCTTGTATAAGGATAATTATCTGGACCACCATATGATCCCATGGTTTCCTGACTAGATATAATTTAATTCCCCGACCATATTTTCCCAGAGATAGTTCATAATTACATAACAATGACATGATCACAAAACATCATGTCTCGAAATATAGATTATTTTAGTATCCTTGGAAATACTAGATATATTCATATGTTTTACCTTACATTATAAAATGGAAATAACAACAACATCTTGTCCCCTTTGAACAAACTTATCCCTTATCATATCCCTGTAGGTCAACCATAAAATATTTCTTCACATATTAGGTGAAATAAAACATAGAAAGGGGTGACCTTAGATGATCAGTAAGTACAATAATATATCAGAAACTTTTCTAAATAAGCATAAAAATTTTAAGGCAATGTATAAGACTAAAAAAAAAGCCTTTTATACTTAATATTTATCATAATATGGAAAATATAAGTCAAAATAATTCCATTTAATTACTCACATGGATATTCTAATAGTCGAATAATCACATGAAATATCAAATAGACACTTTTATAATGATGGAATGCATAATTCCAGACTTCATAACCATATAGCCAAGGCCTTGTGCCAAGACTACAAATAAGATTTTGTCAAGCCCTTATTCCAAGACACTAGTTTGTCTCATGAGACCTACCGATGAATTAGAGAGATATATCAGGATCCACCCATCACTTACTAAGTCCAATGCATTCATCATATGAAAAGGATTAAACATAACATAAGCATTCGTATTAAAACATGCATATGAAATGTCAATACTTTATCCACAAACCATGAAAGGTGTAAAAATAACACATCCACAGTCAAACATGTCACAAAAAATTAAATACAATGTGGATGTTTTGTATCATAATAAATCAACTTCAGATAAGCTTAAAATCAATCAAAGGATGTTGACATAGATGAAATCAAAACATTTTTTAGAGAAATAGATATGTCTATTATGAAAAAATTTAGAAGTCATATAATTATAAAATAAAACTTTTATTTTAAAAATATTCTTATTATATTATAAGGTATGCTTCGACGATGTTATAACATTGGAAAATAGCCTCACCCTCGGTATAAGTTAAAAAATTTCTTACCTTAATTTTTTCAAAAATATCAGAAGTTACCTTGTTTGGAAGACGACAGAACGATTCCTTTCAAAAACATATAAGGTCAAATAAGGGAATAAATGATTTTAATTAATTTTATATTAATTATTAAAAATCATTTGAAAAATATTTTTAAGAAACACAGATGTGGATGACAAAGAGGCCCTAGTAGATTCTCACGTATAAAACAACCTCGGATAATAAAGAGGTTGTGAAATTTACCCTTACCTTGTACTTTTCCTTGGTCGAGCATAGGTTAGAATCATGTATAATGGTGAAATAATTTGTATTAAATAATATAATAACTATATAAATTAATAATATATTCTAATATTTCTTTGTTGATGATATTTAAATTGTATCGTCGTTTCGGGTGTTAATTGATTCTTTTTCCTTTATATGATTTGTAACGTAAGTAATGTTTGTTATAGATTGGATGTATCTTATTCATATTGAGAATTATATTATTTCTTTAATCATTATTTTTAATCATAAAATGAATCTTATTCTTCAATGGATATGATGGGGAATGAATCTCATCATGTTCATGGAGATGGTAATTCGTACGTATGCAGGTATGGTGACATTTTCATTTATAGGATGGATATAATAATTAATATGGTTGTACCATTTTTATAATAACATCAAAAATATATAAAAGATACTTTAGTTATTATTTTATAATGGAAACAACAAATAAAGAAGAAGTGGAAGAAGAAAAGAACGTGAATGAGGTGATGAAATATTTACCTCTTCTTCGGGTTCTTCCTTTTGATTTTATCAAAAATGCTCCTTAGGATGGCTATCCGACTAAAGTAAGGCCTATAGGATAATATGAGGACATTTGGGTGATATTTGGGTAGGGGTTGGTGGATCCAAATTGCTTTGGAGTGGTGAATTTGAGAAAAGGTGAAGTGCCCTTTAATAAGATGGGTGAGGCGCCCCATAGGAAAAAATTGAAATATTATTTTATAATAAAATTATTTTCGCTTTATAATGGATGAAAAATGATTTATTTCTTGGATATGGTCGGTATGGGTCAAAAAACACTAAACCAATATGTTTTAGATAGTTTTGGGTCACTATATTAACCTTATCTTTTAGATTTAACTCTTAGTTAATTTGTTTGACATTTACCATGCCTCTTGGTATTTTTATATTATATGGTTAATAAACATACTATAAACTTACAAGAGAACCTAAAGTGGTTTATTAATGACATATAAAATATTATTTAATACCTTTGGTAGAACCATATATCTTTAGGAATATCATATCAATTAATAATATAATATTTGATTCAAAAACTCTTTTATGTCACTTTTAACATTATTTTCTATTTTTTTTGTTAAATTTATAACAGCATTATTACTTAAAAAAATCATTTAATCAACCCTAAAATTTCATATTATCCTAGAAAATTATTTCAATTCATTAAAAGTCTCAGATTATATTTATTTTCATATTTATAATATCATTTATTTTTAACCTTCATTAATAAGGAAATTACGGCATCATCACTGTGTCATAAATAAATTTCATTATTAAATGTATAAAAATTATAAATAAAATACCATTATGTAGGAAATATTTTAATACTTCTAATTAATATTTATAGTCGAATTTATCTTATTTATATCCCTATATTAAAAATGGTTTAGTTATTAAACTTTGATTTTAACTCTTTTAACTCTTCTTTAAATAGAATAATAATAAATGCCCTAATCTAATCCATGTCGACTTAAAGGATCATATTTTTTTACTAAGGGTGTTTTTTTTGAATTAAGTTTATCCACTAGAATTAGGACATATGTTAGGGTAATAATATAATCATTTTTTCATTTAATTACCCTATTTACTTTTAACCGCGGTAAATAAAAGTAAAAAGGTTATTATTCACCAAAAATTATTTTCAACTTATTCAACCACATTTTACATAATGATATCAACCATGTCTCTTGGATTTTTGAAATTCAATTCACATATGCAGTAATATTATGTTTTATGCAAATTTTTAAAAACACCTAGGAGGTGGCTAAAAGATGGTAAAGAGTTCAATAAAATTTTTATATATCTAAACTTGTTATCAAATGAATCAAATTAATTACATTGAACATATCTAGGTATTATGTATCTATTTTTACCTAAAATAAATTTAAATAAAATAAATAATTATTTAAATAAAAGGTTGGTTTTAAACAATAACTCAATGTTTTCACTATTCATCAAAAATTGAATGTTTTTAGAAAAATACAAAAAATTCACCCTAATGTAATTTCGATATTAAGAATCCAAAAATAAAGTCCATTTTGAAATATAAAATTTATAAAATATCAAAAAGTGTGTATTAATATTCATAACAGCTAGTTTTATTGGTCTCGGTGTGTTAGAATCTCGATGTTGTGTACAATGAAAGATATTGCATTACTCAAAGGGAAACGTACCGTGGAAGCTTGGGGTGTTACATTTTCCCCAACTTCAAATAATTTAATCCTCAAAATTTCTGGAATACTCTTGCACAAAATGATTCATGTGGTTCTTCATCATATGTTTCTCGAGTTCCCACCTTGCCTCTTCAATATTATGGTTTCTCCATAGAACTTTTACCAGATGAGACGTTCAGTTTCCCAACACTTGTTATCTATTATCAAGAATCTTGACAGGCTCTTCACAATAAGACATATTGGGTTACAATTCTAATTACTCATAGGTAAGTACATGCATTGGGTCAGGCATGTATTTTCTCAAAATTGATATGTGGAACACATCATGAACTTTGGAGAGACTTGGAGGCATTTTCAAATGGTAAGCTACAACCCCAATTCATTCTAGAATTTCAAAAGGTTTGATGTACCTGAGACTCAATTTATCCTTCTACCTGAATCGTATAACTCCCTTCCATGGAGATACCTTCAAGAAAACATGATCTCCTACCTGAAATTCCAAATCCTTCCTTCGGTTATCAGCATATATCTTCTTCCTAAATTGAGCTGGTTTGATGTGGGTTTGGATTACCTTCACCTTTTCCATCATTTCCTTAACATGTTCTAGGCCTACGAGTTTTCTTTCACCAACAACATCCCAATCGATTGGTGTGCGTCATCTCTTTCCGTATAATGCTTCATATGATTCCACTTGAATACCTGAATGGAAGCTATTGTTATAGGAAAATTCTACCAGAGGTAAATATTGATCCTATATACAATGATAGTCATGTTAGAAAGATCTCAAAATGTCTTCTAAGGTTTGAATAGTCTGTTCTGATTGTCCATTAGTTTGAGGGTGGTAGGCAGTGCTCAAACGAACTTCAATATCCAGTGCTTTATATAGACTTTTTCCAGAATCTTGATGTAGAACAAGGATCACAATCAGAAAAAATTGATAGGGGTACTCCATTAAGTCTTACAACATCATTAATATAGTCTTGCTAAATTTTCAAGTGGGAAATATTCTCTTATAGCAAGAAAATGTGCTGACTTGGTAAGACGATCATCAATTACCCATATTGCATCATTCCTTCTAAGAGTCATTGGTAGTCCCATGAAAACATCTGTCGTAATATTATCCCATTTTCACTCAGGTATGGGAAGATGTTGCATGACTCCTCTAGGATATTGCCTTCCAGGTTTCACTTGTTGACAACCCATAAATCTCGACACAAAATCAGCAATCTCCCTATTCATGTTCTACCACCAAAAATGTTCCTTCAAATATATATACATCGTATTGCTACCTGGGTGTATAGAAAAATAGCTGCTATGAGCATCATCTAACAATTCCTTTTTCAGATCAGGTATATCGGGAACACAATGTCTCTTCCAAAATTTCAAAATCCCATCTTCATATATAATGTCGATCAATTTCCCATCATTCACAACATTAATTTTCTTTTGAAACTCCTCATCAGCAGCCTGAGAACTTTTTACCCATTCTAGTAAAGATGTTTTTTCAACCATTTGAATAATTATTGATGTTTCTCCTTCCATGATTATTCTCATGTTCATTTTCACTAGATCTATTAAAATAGGATCCCTTTAAACTCTCATCTTGTTCAAAACTCCATGATACTTCTACTCAAAGAATCTACCACCTTATTTACCTTCCCAGGGTGGTAGTGTATAGTTTAATCATAATCCTTGAGTAGTTTAAGCAATATTCTTTTTCATCATGTTGGGTTATTTCTATGAGAATATAAACTTTTAACTCTTGTGATCATTATATATTTCACATTTTTCACCGTAGAGATAATGTCTCCATATCTTCATAGGAAATATTACAGCTGCTAACTCAAGTTTATGAGTAGGATAGTTGTTTTTAATGAATTTTTATCTATCATGCTGCATAGGAAATAACTCTACCATTCTACATGAGAACACAACCAATTCCTTTCATTGAAGCATTACTATAAATAAAAAACCCATCATTACCAGATGGTAGAGTCAAGATAAGAGAATTGACTAGACTTCTTTTCAATTCTTCAAAACATTCTTCACACTATTTTTTCCAAACCAATTTAACCCCCTTATGTGTGATCTTGGTTAATGGGTTAGCCAATTAGGCACAATTCTGGATGAATGACCGATAATAACCTGCTAAACCAATAAAACTGTGTACCTCAATTATACACGTCAGTTCTTTCTATTCATGGATTGATCTTATCATATAAGGATCAATGGAGATTCCATCAATAGAGACAATATTACCATGAAAATAAATCTCCTAGTGAAAAAATTCAAACTTGCTAAACGTCCCATATAATTCATTTATTCTGAGGGTTTTCTGGATGGTGCACAAGTTATTTTCATGTTCTTTATATTTTTTCAAGTATACTACGATATCATAGATAAATACCACTACAAAGTCATCATGATATTCCATGAAAACTTTGTTCATTAGATCCATGAACATAAAGGGCTCATTAGTCATCCCAAAAGGCATTACTATAAAATCATAATGCCCATACCTATTTTGAAATGTTGTTTTCTGAATGTCTTCCTTCTTTACACGCAATTGATGATATCCAGATCGAAGTTCAATTTTTGAAAAATATTGAGCTCAATGAAGTTGGTCGAACAAATCATCAATGTGTGGTAGGGGATACTTATCATTTATTGTTATAGAATTGATCTCCCTGTAGTCAATACCCAGCCATATAGATCCATCTTTCTTCCTAACAAAAAGAACAAGGGATGCCCATTGAAAAACACTAGGGTGAATAAATCCCTTATTACTCAATTTCTCTAGTTATTTCTTTAGCTCCTCTAATTCCATAGTGGCCATTCTATAAGGGGTATTCGATATGGGCCTTAAACCAAAAATTAAATCAATTGAAAAATCAATTTCTCATTCTAAAGGATGTCTAGGTAAATCTTCTAGAAACACATCAACATATTCTATCACAGTAGGTACGTAATCTATTTGAACATTCCCTTCCTCACCCATAGTTAGTTCATTCTATTCCACCCCAATAAATTATTTTAGTTGAGCTACTGGGGGTGGATCTAGATAAGAATCAGATGGTGACGTTTCTTCTCTAATGATAAGGTACTCCTTATCATCATCAAAAACTTTAACCTCCTTCTTCTTACAATACATTTTCGCATCTTGGTCTGAAATCCAATCCATACCGAGTATTATATCAAATTCATTCATGGGTATGACGATGAGAACCGAAGATAAATAATGTTTATATGCCTTAATGCGAACTGATTCACAAATATGTTTTCCAATGATACTTACATTAGGATTTTTCACTGACAAATCCCTTGTAAAATTAAACTGGAAATATTTAATTTTCATAGAAAACTGGGAAGATATGAAACAATGCGATGATCCAGAATCAAATAAAGCATTTTTAAACTTGAGAAAACCATTAAATTACCTACCACCACGTATTTTAGAGCTTCAACCTCAACAGTAGTGATAAAATAAGATTTCCCATGATCCCTAGGACTTTTATGAGGTTTTTTTCCTTGGATCTTAGGAAATTCATTTTCATAATGCCCCTTTTCTCTACAATTGTTGCATTCAACATTGACGTCCTCTTTTTCCCCTTTGCTATCACGAGCTTGGGGGCCTTTTTCACCACACTTGTAACAAACTCCCATTGCCTTCAGAAAAGTACCAGGGTGTTTCATTCAACATTTACTACTATATGGATATTCAAATTTTCCGTTCTTCCCCTTATTTCCATTTTCAGAGTATTCAACTTATCTCTTCTTCTATTTATTTGATTTCCAGTCGTAAGACTTAGATAATTCCTTTTCTGTCTTGATAGCACATGAGAGAATGTCTTCATATAACGTGAATGATTGTGAGACTAATCCTCGATAGAGAAATGTTTTTAACCCATCAAAGAAATGATCAATCTTACTCCTTTGGTTACGTATATAATCTGATGCATGCCTTGCTAACCTTGTACTATTAGCCTCATACTTTGCGACATTCTAATCATCGTTTTTCCTCGAACTTAGAAATTTCTTTTCCATATCCGCTTGATGGTCATGATGAAAGTATTTTTCTAAGAATGTTATTTGAACTCCCTCTATTCCATATATGATACTTCTTAATCATCCTTTGTGTTTTGAATCAATTACCACTATTGATCTGCATCTCATGTGAGGTGATGAAATACAAAGAAAATATTTTCCCCTCCACTACTCCCCCAAGCTTGAAATATTTTCTCTAAGGAACTTATCCATTGCTCATCTACCAATGGATTTGTATTCCCATTAAATGGTTATAGTTGTTTCCTCATGAAGTAGTATTACATTGTCCTCCACGTTGTAGATCAGGGTGCTCCATGCAAGTAGGGTTATTATTCATAACCTGTGTGAGTAGTCCCAGGATGGTGATAAGCTGATCAGCACCAGTTGCTTCACTAGCTCCACTATATTTCTCTGGAGAAAGGGGGAAATCCCTAAATGGATTATGTGTATTGATAAGGATTCCATTATTTACACTAGGCACCATTTTTAATCAATGGAATGAACTAGATTTGTTTATGAATCACAATACATAATTCCAAACTTATAAAACACTTAACAAAAAATGATTAGTTTATGGATATAATCCATAATCAAAAAAATGTTTTCATTGAGGAGTTATATACTCATAAATTCATTATAATGGGTTGTAAAGAAAATGAGAGTTATCCTAATCATATCCCATGGGAGTGTCCTAACCAAGAGTGCAGCAAGGCTCATTGTCATCAACCAGTTTCTGCTCGAGTCTAGCTCAAAGCGGTGTTTTTTGGGTTTTACCCCTAGGTACATTTGTGCTAGAGCTGCCTCTACCTACTCGTATACAGATAGGGATGTATTTCTTCAAAAACACAAAAATATATACAGTACCAAAATTCTAGGAAGTTATTCTATACTAATCCTCAAAGTCTATCTTAGGTTTATGTGCTCTAGTAAGAGTTTATCTAAATCTAGCTTCCAAGGTTTGTACAATACTTTATTTGATACCAACTGTAATTCCCCGACCCTAGTTACCCAAAGTAGGTGCATTATTACATAACATTGGCATGACCATAAAATATCACATCTCAAAAGACTTATTAGTTTAGTAGCCATGGAAATACTAGATACATTCATATGATTTACATTAGATTATAAAATGAAAACAACAACAACATCTTGTCCTCATTGAACACACTCATCCTGTATCCTATCCTTGCACATCAATTATAAAATAGTTCTTCACATATTGGGAGAAATAAAACATAGAAAGGGGTGAGCTCAGATGCTCAGTAAGGATAACAATATAGTATAAACATCCATAAATATGCTTAAACATTCTAAGGAATTTTATATGACTAAAACAAAATAATTTTAAACATAAACATCATCATAATATGGAAAATATAAATCAAAATTATTCCATTTACTTACTCACATGGATATTCTACTAGTCAAATAATCACATGCAATATCAAATAGAAACATTCATTATGATGGAATGCATAATGCCAGACTTCATAACCACATAGTCAAGGCCTTGTGCCATGAATTAAAATAATATTATGTCAAAGCCTATTTCCAAGAAACTAGTTTGTCTAATGAGACCTGCCTATGAATCTAGAAGTTATAGTGGGATCCACCTGTCACTTATTAAGTCCAATGCATTCCTCATATGAAAAAGTTTAAACATAACATAAACATTCGTATTAAAAATAGGATACTAAATGTAAATACTTTGTCCATAAACCATGAATGGTGTAAAAATAACATATCCATAGTCAAACATATGACAAAACCTTCAATATAATGTGGAAGTTGTGTATTATAATAAATCAACATCAAATAAACTTAAAATCCATCAAGGGATGTCGACATAAATCAAATCAAAGTATTTTTTTAGAGAAATATCTCTTTTTATTTTGAAATCATTGTAACTTCATATAATTATAAAATAAAACAATTATTTTGAAAATATTCATATAATATTGTAAGGGAATCTTTGACGATGTTATAACGGATGAAAATAGCCACACTAGCCGTATATGTTAAAAAAACATTCTTACCTTAATTTTGTCGAAAAGGTCATAAACTACCTTGTTTGGAAAATGAAGGAAATATTCCATTCAAAAAATATTAAGTTCATATAAAGAAATACATGTATTTAACCCATTTTCTCTTAAATAGATTAATCATTTTGAAATAAACTTTTAAGAAACATGGATGTGGATGATATTGAGGTCCTAGTTGATACTCACATATAAAACAGCCTCGGATAATAAAAAGATTATGAAATTAACACTTACCTTGTATTATTTAATGGTTTAGGGTAGGTTAACAAAATTTATAATGGTTAAATAATTGTTATTAAATTATAAAATAACCATATACATTAATATGAAATCATATATGATCTTCTAATATATCTTTGTTAATGATATTTCAGTAGTATCATCGTTTCGGGTGTTCACTGATTCATTTTCCATTATATGATTTGTTACGTAAGTAATGTTTGTTATGTATAGGATGAATATTATTCATATTCATAATGATTTTAAGTCTTTAAAAATTATTTTTAATCATTAAATAAGAATTATTATTGAATGGATATGATTGGGAATGAATCTCATCGCGTTTGTGGAGACGGTAATCTGTATGTACGCACGAGTGACAATATCATTCTTTTGATATTAAAATATTATATAATTGGATGGTATATCATATATAAATAATAATTATAATTTCATATTTATTATTTAAATCATTTATACTCATTTTTATACCCATCCAAATGATGAAATGTTTGAATAACAAACTATACCACGACGTGGAGATGGTTGTCCGTACATACATATGTATGGTCAATTTGTCATTTATAGGATGGATATAATAATAAATAGGGTTGTAACATTTTTATAATAACATCACAGTATATAGAATATACTAGAGTTATTATTTTAGAATGTAAACAATAATGAAAGAGGAAGTGGAAGAAGAAAATAACTTGAAAGAAGTGATGAAAATTTTACCTCTTCTTCGGGTTCTTCTATTTGATTTGATCAAAAGGGAACCATAGGATGGATTTATGACTAAAGGAATGACTCTAGTATTAATTGAGGAAATTTTGGAGGATATTTGGGTAGGGTTTGGTGGACCCAAAGGACTTTGGAGGTGTGAATTTGAGAGAAGGGGAAGTGCCCTTTTATAAGAGGGGTGAGGGGAACCTTAGGAAAAGATAGAAATATTATGTTATAATAAAATAATTTTTGGTTTCTAATTGCTCAAAAATGATTTATTCGGGGATAAGGTGGGGATGGGTTGAAAACCGCTCAACCAATAGGTTTTAGATAGGTTTGGATAACTATATTAACCTTTCCATTTATATTTAACTCTTAGTTAACTTGTTTGACATTTACCATGTCTCTTTGTATTTTTTTATTATATGGTTAATAAACTTAATATTATCATCCAAGAGAACCTAAAATGGTTCATTAATGAAATATATAATATTATTTAAGCCCTTTTCCTGAACCATAGAGTATTAAGAATAGAATATCAATTAAGAATATAATCTTTTAAAAAAACTCTTTTATGTCAATTTTGATACTATTTGGTATTTTGTATTTGATAAATTTATAACAACATTATTTGTATGAAAAAAATTCATTTAATCAACCCTAACATGTCATATTAAAATATAAAATTAGTTGAATTCATTAAAAGTCTAAAATTTTATTTATTTGGATATTTAAAATATAAATTATTTTAATATTTAATTAATAAGGTAATTATTGCATCATCATTATGTCATAAATAAATTTAATTATTTAATGTATAAAAATTATAAATAAAATACGATTCTGTAGAAAATATTTTTATCCAACTAAATAATATTTATTGTCGAATTTATCATATGTATAGATTTATATTAAAAATGGTTTAGTTATTAAACATTGATTTTAACTCTTTTGACTCTTCTTTAAATAAAATAATAATAAATTTCCTAATCTAATCCAAGTGGACCTAAAGAGTAATATTTTATTCCTAATGTTTTTTTGGTCGAATAACACTTATCCAATATAATTAGTACATGTGTTATGGTAATAATAAAATCATTTTTTCCTTTAATTACCCTATTTTCTTTTAATTGTGTTAAATAAAAGTAAAAAAGATATTGTTCAAAAAATTATTTTCATCTTATTGAACCACATTTTACTTACTAATGTCAAGCGTGTCTCATTTATTTTTTAAATTTAATTCAAATAAGTGGTAAAATTATGTTTTATGCAAGTTTTCAAAAGCTCATAGAACGTGGGTAAATGACAAAAAAAAGTTCAATAAATTTTTAATATATCTAAACTTATTCTAAAATGACTCTGATGAATTAAATTGAACTTATATGGGTACTATGTATCTATTTTGACCTGAAATAATTTTAAATAATATAAATAATTATTTAAATAAAAAGTTTGTTTTAAACAATAACTCTGTGTTTTTACTATTCATCAAAAAATGAATGTTTTCAAAATAATACCAAATAATCAGCCTATGCTAATTTCGATATTCCAAATCAAAAAATGAAGTCCATTTTGAAAGATAAAATTTATTAAATTTAAAAAATAGGGTATTACAATTCATAACGGCATGTTTGATTGGTCACGGTGTGTTAGAATCTCGAAGATGCATACAATTCAAGCTATTTCATTATTCAAAGGGAAACGTACCATGGAAACTTGGGGTGTTACATAGAAAACCTGGGTCACCACATAAAGCCAGTCCTCAGCTACCTGAGGGTCAGGCTTTCCGTGGAACCTAAGGGTTACCTATCTCTATAAATTGTGAAGTGTGCTCAGCCTGTCCTCCTCTTATTCTTATACTAAGGGTACCAAATGTTGCTCCATAGATGGAAGTATAACTGGTGCACCACCTGGAGTTAATATATGGGGAACAAGTCCTTGTATCAGAACCTCTTCATTTAGGGGTTCATCCTCCTGAAAAAGATATTTACTCTTAGATGGTATGCATTGCTAAGTCTTCATGTAAGAAAACAAGATGTACTACGGTTAATGATTATATCTGAACAGATGACTCAAGAAGGACATAGAAACAACAACCCCTTCCCTATATGATGAAAATTCCATTATATTCCCTGAAACAATTTTTATCTTTTAACAAGTCAAAAAGTCGGTCCATAAAGTCCTCATTTATGGATATGTTGGCCAACCTCACCAACAGTGTAGTCCCTATACTAAAATATGAACATGAAACAATTAATACTATTTTACCAAACCAATATAAAAAACTATGGGTCCTAAAATAGATCTAACCACTTTTGATACCACTATTATCATGAACAGTCCCAATAGATCCCATGCCACGACTCCTAAATCCCACTTCCAATAGTCTTGGGGTTGGTGACAACACCGAATAGGCATATCACTTGCATGTGAGGAATTTACAATGTACTTATACACACGTAAAAACTTGCAAGAACATAAAATGATGAAATGAAAAAAACCACTATGTAAAGAATTCATGCATACCACATTATCCCAACCAACCAAGTATGATAGAATTAAATAAATTAAGCTAAATTGGACCAGAATATAGGCCCACAAAAAATAGTATGTAAATAACAAAGTTCGACCTGAAAAAAAGGTACTGGTACTGTTTTCTCATTCTATAGGAACACCTCAGACGCCTGACCTCACAAAGCTCCATCTAGTCCTAGTCCACCTAGGACTCCATAAAAGGGTCTCTCATTTTCAAAATACACAACACATGTGGGAAAATCCCATATAGGGGTGAGTATAATAATACTCTGTATGATGCCCTGAAAACCACAAAGGAAAGATACAGTAAGCTCTACACAAGTATATGTCTACAACATAAATAATAATTATATACTGATATGATCAATCTAAGACACATATTCTAGATGTAAGTCACAACTATCGTATACCCTTACTATATATTAACTCTAATGATTTCATGAAATAGTCATCTAAGGGAATGCACTCCTATGTCTGATAGCACTGATGAAGTTCATCCATGAAGTATTGTTTGGCGGGAACTGTCATGAGATATAAATGCTAATGGATCTAAATTGAGAGATATGATACACGGAATAGGATCACAGCCAGAGCCACAAGGTGATACCAAAAAAACCCAATCGGTATTATCCCTCTATGTAGAGGACTGAAGCCTAGTATTTTTAGTCACATAAATTTCAAATACTCTACTAAGGGCATGAATAATGAATAGAGGATCTGATATGGGACACTATGGGATTTCAACAAATTGATCTAGGAATTCCTACTGATGGGACCATATATATATGAGTATGAAATGATACACACCAACCTTCAAGGAAATGATAACAGGAATGATCCTTAATGAAACCTGTCTAATATATATTGGACAAGTGGATCAAGACATATAGAATGGGGGTAGATGACATGTATTAGGGTCAGACTATAGGTCCCATGACCTCAGGTATTACCCATGTACAATGGACCATGTTATTCGAACATGTTGTGTAGAAGATGGATACACAGAATGTAGAATAAGTCACATGTTGTGTGCTTCCATCTGGGGTCCACCTTACTCTGGCCGTGTTCCAGTACATGGTGTGAACCTATGTATATCTACATGTATATTAGTACAAGGGGTAGTCCATGTACCTAGTCTAGGCCAAGGCAAGTGGGGAATTACAGGTCATCTAGGAAACCTATGTACTCCCTGTGTCTTTGTACATCCCATGTGCACACTGAGTCTCTAGGGAGGGTCTACATGTTGTGTGATAGGGGTCACATGTCGTGTGATATTTATTAATATCTTAAAACCCTATCCACCGCTAAGTGGGTTCTCCACATAATGTAATCATGTGTTACACACCGTGTTCATTTTTTCTATAATGAAATTATGGTTCTTCCTTAGTATGCCTTGGTTTATCTCTTGGATTCTACTCTGATTATTAATTCACCTCAAGACATCAGATAAAGTCTCATCTCACAACCCTAACAGTGAACCGAGTTATTTCACACCTTCTAATCGGCTTAGGAAACCATTTTGATCCATTCCAACACAAACCTATCGAAAAAATATTTCTTTTGATTCGGTATCTTACATTTTTCATTTTCATCGTCTCACCTCTGTTAGAATGCCCCAATGTTGGATCAATAATTTCAGATCATTGTGCCATGAAATGAAGGGGCAGCGATTGTTTGTTCAAAAACTGTTGAGGAATGAAGAATGTGTAGAAATACCATGTGAAAAAATGTACAATGAACGAATCTGAGGAAATAACCTTGGACATTCTTCATTCTAGACTAGATCCATTATTATAATAACGGTCAAAAAACAAAACAATATCCTCTATAATCAAACCCCATAAACCCCAAAAATAAATCCCATCCCACATGGTTACAAGAGAACCATAGATCAACCTATTAATTCGATAGTCGACATTCATCGTTGAATTCTAGAATAGGGAATGAAATTCAAAAAAAATGACATCCTACCTAGGAATTAGATCACTCGGTGTTGAAGATAGATTTTTGTGGGTGAGATTAATCAAGAATGTAATTCATCGATCCTCGATCCATAGTTCCATCATCGACCATCTAGATAAATTTTTAGGGATTTCTCTCTAGAGCCTCTAGGGAATTCCAATGTTATTTTCCTAACCCTAGGACACTACGTAATGGTTTATTTAAAATATAAATAATCGCTAGATCGCTACATTAATGAAACAGAAAAGAATAAAATGATTGTTTTAATTTATTTTATTAATTAATATTCCCATAGAAAAATTTCATAGTTGACATGCGCCAGCCAATGTTTGGTTGCACCTAAGGTAAAGATGCTACTATGAATGAAACAATGACCTTGGACTTCTGATCCGAGCACCTATTTAGATGTTATTCTACTTTTTCCGAAAAAAAATATGCATGAACACTATTTAATATTTTATTATTTTTCAAAAAACAATTCCAGACACATAAATCCTTGGAATCACACGCCATCTCAGTTACTGGTCTCAAATTTAATCTATAAAATATTTAGAAATAATACATATAAAATTTGGGAAATTATAGTCTTGATGAATTCCAATTTAATGGTAATTCATAACAGTGTATAATTCCAATCATTCAAGATCTAATCTTTCTAAATCAATGATCCTTTATTCAATCTTTTAGTTTGGATTTCTCTTAAGACCGTGCACCCCAAATCCTTATTCCTTAGAGATGAGTAAATTGGTTGATGTAGTTACATCATGTTTTCACTGAAGAGCTTCCTCTTGTATGCACACCTCTATTTTGGGATCAATAAAGTTGTGTCAATAATTTTTCTTCCTGTTAGAATTTCTTTCATCATTATTGATTGTTTATCATGTGGGATGGCAATATAAATGAATTTCCTTATTGAGATAATAGATTTTGTATTATGACAGATAATATAATTATTCTAAAAGAATACAACAGGGCAGGGGAACATGATTTATGGTCTTTCTGTTTCATTGAAATTAATTGATGTTGTGAATTGTTTGGGATAATTTCCCACTATAAATTGTGTCTGATGGGGGTCATTGTTTGTGCACTAGTCGATGGTTTGTGGAATACATGGTCAATTTGTGGTTGTTTACATTAATTACTATGTAATTGGTTAACCATGTATGTTTGGTTAATAAAATGGATGCCCCATGATCATATGGTTTGTTTGATAACACCCTTAATTAAAAAAGTGATGTTGAATAACAGATCCCTTTCTAAATATGAATGTATGTTGTATTGTTCTGTGTGATATGACATGTGTAGGTGGTACTGGATGAAAAGTAGTTGTTCAGAAGGGATGTGACGGTCATGATGTGGTTCTGTAGTGGGCTTGTGGTGGAAGATGGATTTGGACTTGACTGTAGGAATTTTGATTCACTGTACTGTTTATTTTTTTTTTGTTGTGGTAGTTGTCAAGTTTGTATGGATGGAGACATAAATAATAATCTTGAACTATAATTATTACTTGATAATGATTTAAATTCAATGTTTAATGGATGAATTGATAATGGGATTTATGTACAAATCAAACTATATATTTAATGGAATGGAACCGAAATTGAGATTATTAATAATGGATTAATGATACTTTGATACTGATATATAAATTGTGGACTATTTTTTTCATGTGTGGTGTTATAAATTTATAGTAGAAATAAATAGGGGATGTCATGAGTGTGTTGATGTTTTTTGTTAACCCATAGGTTGGTATTGTGTTAATCTCTTTATATATATGTATACACTGTATATTCTCATGTTTTATATATGCCACCCACCTTTATCGAGCACTATGTCCCAACACCGACATAGTAACATGGGAGGTGCCTTTCACAACATCCCAAGGGGAGAATGAATGGTTGGCCACCCATTTTTCCGTGCTACTCCTTCCAAGAAATAATGAACCAGGTGTCTTCAAGAAAATGTTGATGTGTGGTCCCAGGTGTCGTCAGGAGAAGTTTTGATGTTTGGTCCTATGTGTGTTCAATTGGAGTTGTGATGTGATTTTTCAGGGGTCTTTAGGATAAGATATGATGTGATGTGATGTGATGTGATGTGATGTGATGTGATGTGATGTGATGTGATGTGATGTGATGTGATGTGTGGACAAGGTGTGTACTTGCAGGATATGATGTGATGTGTTATAAGGTGTGGCCCAGGTGTGTGAGGTCAGGAAGTAATGTTATATATTCAGAAAATGTGGGAGTTTCAGGATGTTTTCTATTAGGGTGTGAGAGTGGATAATCCCTGGAAATGTGGTTCATGGTACCCTATCATCAATATGATTTATATTATATTATATTATATTACATGGATGTATAATTTAGTGATCAATCCTTGGCACGATTCTGGTTATGGTTAGTATACCTATTAGGTGGTGTTTGGTTCTTTTGTTTTTTCATGGATCAATTAGTATGATCCTTACACTTGTGCATGAGGACATTGGTTACCCTATTGAATATACCTATATTCATTCCCTACGTATATAATTTTTTTCTAGATTCCAGTAGGATAATGTGTACAGTTCTAGGAGTAACTAGTCGTACCCTTGGATAGTAGCTGTGTTTCTTCCCTTGATTTGTTTTTTTGGAATTTACATTGGATACTTTTTATTAGTATGAGCTTTCTTTACACAAGAATTATGGGATGTGTGTTTTTGTTTTTGTTATATATATGACATCGAGTTGATTATGGTTGACTCGTGATATCTCCTGAATGATTTTCCTTGTAAAGGGTAATGCCTCCTATATTGTGATATTTCTACACCCTTGGTGCTAGTCGCCGACTTAGGGCCTACTAAAGGGGGGGACTCGATGGATCATTATATACCTCCCTTTATTGATGTATCATTCATGTGAGGGGATTGTGACACATTTGGTAGTATTTTCATTTTTACTGTTGTTTCTACGAATTGATCTCTGAGGTTCATTGTAAAACTCTTACAATTTCTTCTATAATAACAATGTCTCTGATCCTTTGAGATCAAGGGATTATGATAGGATTATGGGGATTTTGGTTTGTGGAAGTAGATATGTTGTCGATCTGGTTGAGTGTGGGATTCCATGTATAGAATAAAGAGTTTATAGGTTTGGAAACTAATACCTTATACAAATTATGAATATGGGGATTTTACTATAATTACATAGATGCCTTTTAAAATGTCAAAGACAAGGAGAACTTGAATCTGTTCTATAGATCCACCTTGTAAGTTGGATAATTTTTTTGAAATAAATTATAGGGGTACATAATTTATGAATAAATATATCATGTTTTTTTAACATCCACTATAGTTACATGAATTTATAATTATTCTTATTTCGATTAGAAAATTTAATTTTTCAATGTTTTAAAAAAATTATACTCTTAATTTCAGTGACACGTATCTATTTTTACTTGTCCAATTTTTATTGGTTAAATAGATGTAAATTTACATCATATATTTAATTGGTTGAAAAATTATATATCATATTTTTACTATATTTTTTACCCTCTTGTAGTTCATCTATAATGGTAATCTGGGATAATATTTCATTTCAGGGATAGTCTCTATGTTTAACACTGGGACATTCCTTATTTTTTTATTTTGGTTTTTTATTGGAATTTAATATCCGAGTTTCCTTACACACTAAAATGTGGTAGATAAATGTTTTTATGGTATGAATATATATTGGTTATCTTTACAACCTAAATCCTAATCAACCACTAGTTTCTCATGTTAACCACAATGCTTATTTGATAGATCGAATGGAAACATTCATTATAAATATTTTTAGAGAATTTTATTATACTCACCACATTCTATGAGATTCTAGAGGTAGAATTTACAATTTTTTGAGTTAATATTAATGTGAATTTTTACTAAACATACATGTTCATGATATTATTCTTTGTTAAATACAATATAATATATATTGTCATGACTCTTCCTGTAGAAATTATTATCGGATGTAGAAAAAGGAAGAAATTTAAAAATTTGAAACTACAAAAGATTATAAACTAGCACATATATGTTTAGGGATAACTACCAAGCATTTTATTTCTTAGATGGTGAAAATTTTACCTAGATTAATGATATATTAGAGATAATCATGAATGATTTATAATCTCTTATAGATAAAGAGTTATTGAAAGAACAATTAGTATAAAAAACATTGATATACTATCGATGGAAGGGAAAGGTTGTGAACAATAAAGTAGACCCCCAATCTATTTTGGAGAATATGAAAATAGGTGTGCATTCTATCATAGCTCGTCTTTTTTTACCTAAATGTTATAACCCACTATAATTAGATTAATTAATGGATAAAATCTTTTCAATTTGGTTATTTCCTCTTGGAAATGTGTTTCTCTACTGTGTGGTTACTTATATTTTATTTTCCACATAGAGGATCTAAAAATTTGAGCCTGGGACTTTGTCTTGATAGTGCCCAAACTGGTTATCTTTCACCTATGTGAATGGGACATGAAATTCAACCCATTGGTGGCTGGTGGTATCATGAATAAAATATGGTTGAGGGTTTATAGTTTAAACTGGATACTTTGAAATTAGAAAAAACTATTTGAAATTTCACCATCAATATATATTTTGATTAAAATCAATATGGAAATAGAAGACTTATGATTTGGTCATTTTTCTATGTTCTTGGTTGAAGATGATTTTTTTTCGGAATTAGTTGACAATGTTATGGTTGCAACTGACGATGATATCATTGAGTTGTATATATTGTATGAGAAGGCTCAAAAATATTGCTAGGATTGTAATGTAATTTTCCTTGATTCCTCCAATTTTATGTTCTCTATAGTTTTTACCTTATTCTTCTTGCACGATAATGATGTGAATAACTATCTTAAAAATTATAAATATTTACCTTCTTATAAAAATAATTTTTTCTCCTCATATGGAGATACCTTCTATTAATAAAGATGGAAAACATTTTGTCCAGATTAACATGGGAGAAATTACTACTGATAATGTAATATATAGGGTGTTAGGATCTGTTCCTGTTGAGGCATCCAAACTTGAGGAAGAGAATGGAGGAAGACTACGTGAATCACCAATTGATAAATCCCATACTTCTATTACTAAAACAGAAATATATGATGAAATTTTAATTGGTGAAGGTAATGTGAATAACTCTAAAGGTAGAAGAAATGATAAAATATGGACTGAAATAGCTCATGAAATCTCAAAAAGTGATACTGAGATGATAGTTAAACATGAGAATGAGGTGGGAATACAAGAACAAGTTGATCAATATATTTATCATGAATGTACTATTATTTCATGTTATCGTAAGGGTAAGCATGAAGTGGATTATGTTTCTCTAGTGACCACTACTGTTATAAAATCTTATTATGGACTATATTCAGAAGGGCAGAGAAACTATGATATAAAACCTATTGTTGACATAGTAGGATTTTAAATTGTATCTTAAAATAATACATGAACTCTAGTAACTTACCAAGTGGTATCTGACACCACAAATTATGGTACGTTTAGTCCTATGATAGATCAAAAAACCGACGATCCTAATGACATACAGGATGAAAATATCGTAACTTTTTATATCCCTCATGGAGACCCAAAACCTATGTAAATACCTATTAAGGCTAAAAAAGATGAGGTAGGAGTGATAAATCCATTGGAAAATAATATTATCCTAAAAATACAATGGGAAGAACACTAATAGGATGTAAACCGATAGTACTGATTTTGAGACTCTACTGCAAATGATTCAATATCTCTTTTCAAGTAGGGTATAAGGTAGAGGTCATGTATGAAGACATGGAAGAGTGGATTGGAACATAATTTGAACAAAATAAATGAATCTAGGTGAGAGATTTATGAAAAATATAGGTTCCTAAATTTTTTACTCTGGGCTTTATTTCTTTGTTTTCCTGTATGTTATGTTGTTATTCTGTTTTTTTCCTCTAATTAAAGAGGCTCTGCCTCTATAAATCATAAAAAAGAGAATTTCGGAGAAATAAAAATAAAAAAAGGTTTATTCCTTTGTATCAACTTTTGGAGGTTTAAATTCAAGGCCTTATATTTCTGAGATTAGTTCATATAACATGAGATCAACAGGGATTTCTTATAATACTAGTTTGGAATCTAGAAATAGTAAAATTTATAACACAGATATAAGAATGTAAAATATAATAATTTACAAATATTGTATAGGTAATATATACGATAAAAAAGATAATAATGATTATTTAACATTTCTAAACCTAAAAAATGAGATAGAAAGTATAATACCAATTCTTGTAAGAGGAAGGATAAGATAATTTTAAATGATTTTGACAGATGGAATCAAAGTAGAAGTAATAATATTTGATAGTTCCTTAGAAGAAATTAATTTAAAAAAATTTATTGGACTCTATAAAAAGATAAAAATACCTGTAAATGTCAAGAGTTCTAGTGTAAAATTAATAGAGTTGAATATTTTCCACAATATTATTTGAATAATAGTTTTTATATTTTAACTATGGAGTTTAATGATGATGAAAGTCCATCTAATTCTGATGATGATGAAACATTTCCATCAAAATATGATGAGACAAAATCTTATGTTGATTATTATAAAGACATGTATTGGAAACCGTTAAAAAACACACAATTTTCAATGACAGAGTTTCTGAAATAGATAAGAAATTTTTAAAAGAATGATTATAAATTTATTGAAATAAGGAAGGGGAATCATATACTCTTATCACTCTTGGATAATATTATAAGTCAGGTGAAGATGATAGATTCTGAAAAGAAAGGAAAAGAAATAGCCACTTCATCAAAAAATACATAATATAAAGATAATAGCATTTCAGTTTCTGATAAAATTAAGAATGGAAAGAATTCCACATTATCACAAGATAATATAATTTTTTAAAAGTCTCAATATAAAAATTGAATGATTTAAAAATATTTTATCCAACTATAAAACTAATAGATTTGTGATTGATAAGATTTATGGGATTTTAAGGCTATCTTAGATGACTACATCTGGGATTTTGAATAAACATACAATATGTTACGCATATCAATCAAAATATTTTTTTCCCATTCAAAAAATGTTTTGAAATATGTATCATAGGAAATGTCAATAAGAGTAGAAATATTTTTTAAGTAGTGTTTAATATTTTCAATGGATTAGATAATTTTTATCAATAGCAATTGTGGATTATGATCACTAAAGACCTATCAAATATATGTTATAAAAGTATATTTTTCAAATAATATTATACCAAATAAGGGATATCTTCTAAATAAATAACTTATGCCGACCAGATACATTTTATTTACTATAAGATAAAATCATATATCTACTACCAAATAAATGTTCTTTTGGAAAATTATCATCATTTCATTCTCAATAAATATACAGATTATTTTATGTTTTTTTAAAAGTTTTTCTTTATTTGTTAAAATCCCTTATTGAGGGGGAGTTTTATTATTATTTGGGCAACCAATCCATATATTTTTATTTTTATATTTTTTGTTATCTTTAAGGGATAATATTATTTCTTGTACATTTATTTTTGAAGAAAAATCTTCCTAATAAGAAGAACAGGACATTATTATGGTAGATAACTTATAGAAATTTTATTTACATTTAATAATTATTTTTAGGATATATTTAAATTATGATATAGTAATCTATATATTTATTTTATTTTTTGATAGTCTTAATTTTCTTATAAAATTTTCAGAAGCTAACCTCTTGAAAAACATTTAAATTTTAAAATATAATATTTGAAGATTAATAATTTATGATAAAATCATTTGAATGATTTTGGAATTATCTTTTTTTTCTGGATTTCCCACAGACCGTAAAATAAGTATGATTTTACTGAGATATGTGGATATCAAGTGTCCTATAGTTACCCTTTTGGTCAAAATGTTTCCAGTCTATATCCATTGAAAAGTGTTATATATTTTTAGATTATTATTCTTGAAGAAATGTTATTTTTTTAATTCTCAAATAACATCATAAAGATAAATTCCAATTAAGAGAAATATTTAAGGAAAGGATGGTTAATCATGTTTGGTATATCCAAAACGAATATTTTTTAAATGAAAATTTGTTATCAAGGATGGTGGAAACTTTTGGTAATTAGTAAATCTCATTAATCATTCTATTTATTAATTATCTATAAATATTATAGTTCTTGTCTTTTTTTTGATGTTAGAGAAGCTAAAAATGTCATGTTTTTTGTTTGTGTAGATGATTTTGATATATCTATGAAATAATTTTGTGAAATTAATTGAATTCAATCTTGTGGGTGAAGCCTTATTTGTTTCAAAAAAAATTCCAAATACCTAAGTTTCATTTATTAAAGAACAAGTGAAATATATACCTTTTCACATTAATGAAATATTTCAAAAAAAATCTTTTTTAGGTTAAAGGTAGGATTTAATATTAGCGAATTTATGATTTTATTTATCATAATAAATGTAATACAGATGTAGTTAAGATACAAGATGTAAGTATATTATATTTTCACTGTATTATGGTAACATTAATTTAGTTATGTTTGTGTTGGATTATATTGATTTTCTATGTTCTTATTTGGTAATGTTGAAAATTTTACCCTATGTTATAATTGAAAAAATAAATTATATTACGTTTCCACTAATTGAAGGTAATTCAGAACTATACATTTCTGATAGATTAAATTTAAATACTTTGAACTGAAAACTATTTCTAGAATGATGCTTGTATATGTTTTCACAGAAATAAATATTGATGATAAAAGGTTAGAAGTTACTTCTCAAAATGATTCTTTAAAGTAAATGAAGAAATCTACATTAGAAAATTAAAAACAAGAATAAATTGATCTTAATCATCCTCAATATTAGAAAAGGATGATATCTGATTAATAATCTTAAAATATCTATGAAAACAATAAGGCTAATTCATCCCATATTGAATTAAAATATTATATAATGATGTATTTCAATGATTCATCTAATCTAATGCAAAAATAAAAACTATCACATGTTTTAAAATTTTTTACAGAAGGAGTACATCCTCTATCAAGTATAGGATCATTATACCTGATATAAAATGAGATTAGGGCTTCTGTTCATCATAAATCCTCTCTATCTCATTAAGTTTGCAGTACATTTTTTTTCAAAATGTACTTTATAATCCTATTTAGTTTTTTAAATCATGTAGTTTATAAAAAAATGAAACCACTCTTTCTAAAAAAATAGTAAAATAATTGGAAGTATGTTCTATAGATGTTGATAAAAATATCATTAAAGGTATCTATGTTAGATATTTCTAATTTTCAACGTTTTGATGAAGGTAAATCATACAAACTAGTGTAAGTAGGAAATGATTCAAATTCAAAAGATTTAAGTCCAACTAAAAACTCAATGATGAAGAAGAATAATCTTCAACAAAATTTTCATCACAATGTAGTTCCATCAGTAAAATAAATTTTAAGTGGGAATAATTTTTTGGAAATATGTTTAAGAAGATACATAATATTTTCTCTATTCTTCCACATCATGATTCCAAGATGTATCCGTTGAATGGTAAGATTACAAAAATCTATTCACTTTTAATTTTCAGTGAGTTCTTGATCAAAAATATTAAATAAAATACAATCATTTCTTCTTTAAAGAATATTGTGAATGTTTTTTCTGAGATCTTGAGAAAAATATTATGTATGAGAAAGTATTGTATAATTAAATCAAGTACTTGATGGATTAGAGTGTGAATAAGATGATGGTGTACGATGAAGTGAATTTTTTCATAAGTCGTCAAAATAAAAATATTAAACAAATTAATTAAAAGTTAAAATAAGTTGAATGGATGATAAATGATTGGAAAATGGGATTTTATCATTATTTGATATGGTATAAAATAATTAATCATAAGCAATATGTTTTGGAAAAAATGGCGGCGAATATTAAAGGAGTAAAATGATATCTTGAGAGGGTAATCTCCAAAATATATAATAATAATAAACTTCAAAATACTTTGATAATTTTGTACAATTATCCATGATATTTATATAATTTTTTTAATTTCCATTTCCTAGAATATTCTTTTTCCATTTCAAAATGATTTTATTTTCTAATACAAAAAATATTCAATTTTTTTTGTTATGATGATTTCATTCGATACTTATTACACAAATGGAATGAAACGTGTTTGATTTCAATTTGATGATCTTATATAAAAAAATTAAGGGGGAGAAGTTTATTAAATTTATATCTTTTAATAAAGAGATTTTCACTACATTCATAATTAAATTTAAAAAACCAATGGGATTTTTTATGAAATATATATTTCTTTTCTTTTTTTTAATCAAATGGGGTGGGGGATTTTGAAAAAAAAATTATCAATCACATTTTCGATAAAAATTGTGTTGTGTTCTCCTTTAAAAAGTGTTTAAATTTTA
This sequence comes from Viscum album, assembly GCA_963277665.1. NCBI lineage: Eukaryota > Viridiplantae > Streptophyta > Magnoliopsida > Santalales > Viscaceae > Viscum > Viscum album. The sequence goes on from OY728162.1 coordinate 819,711,823, forward strand.
AATATTTTTCTTATTTAGGATGAGAGATATATTTTTATTAAAAAGGGATAAATTGAAACAACATTATAATAAATTTTCTTATCAGATGTTGAAGAAATATTTTCCATTACATAATAAAGATGTATTTTAAAAAAAAAATTTGTTCTATTCAAAATGGAGGATATTTTTGTGACAAAGAAACAATTTATTATTAGATTTTAAATCCACATCACATTCATGTATTAATTTATGAACATTTTAGCTATGTTGGATAACTTTATATTATGATACAATACAATTCTAAATTAATTAGATGTTGATAAAGAGGTTTTCGATGTAGTTACAAATGATTGTGTAGAATGAAAAATACAACCATTATTGGTTTTCCTATAAATTGAACAATACTTTTTTGGACTAAAATAATAATGTACAATGTATCAAAAATAAGGATCATGGTATTTGATCTGGAAATCATTCGATGTCTAAAACATCTTTTTATCCTGATAGATCATTTGATTGTATTTTATTTTTTAGTGTTACAGTTACATTTTTTTAAGAGGGTTTTATTCTAAAACACTTAGCCTATCTTCTATAATCTATTTATTTCTTATCCTTAAATATTTAGGAATACAATATGAAGAAAAATCTTATAGTGTGTTGAAGAATATTTGTTACTAATATGTTTTAATGTTGGATTTGTGTTTTTGAAGACAAAGTATATGTGTTTGGACATTTATACATTCTAATTTGTATAAATTCAATAGATTCTATGGGTATGGAAGATATATCTTTTGAAGGGTTAATGTATATGATACATTGAATCGGGTCTATTGATTCTCCCAGTACTTTATATAAATGTATACATTATAATATCCTTCAATGGTACTTGATATTTTTATCAATTCTATGTGTTTTGTTAAATTCAACAATATTTACAATTGTTTTCCCTTGTTATTAATTATAATGTGAATATGTTTTGTCAAAAGTTTATAAAAACTTGATTTCCTTAATTTCCTCTATACGAATATGTTTTTATATATTAATCTATACAAGTTTGTTGTATGTAAATATCAGCAATTAGTCTAACTCTTCTGGTTAATGGATCATTATATGTAACATTTTTTACTAAAATTTACCCCCTCCCCTCTTGTAGTTCACTTAATGTGAAAATATAGGATAATAATATATTTCTCAAAAGGAATAATATAGAGGAATTAACGAAAATATAAACAAGAAACATGATATTAAAGGATCATTTTTAGTTGGGATTAATCGATGAGAAAAAATTTTGGGTGAACTATTGACCTGGGAAAATGATTATACCATCTATATACGGGTCTTTCAGAAGTAGTTCTGTGAATAGTGATGTTGGTACAAGTATAGAGGAAAAAATTGATATTTTAATAATAATGAAACCACTTAAGTAGTGAAAAGATCTTAATTTCGGAAATATGATCAATAAAAAAATGATGAAAGACATATTTAATAGTGTCCTAGAGGGGTTTGGGTTTACTACCCATTTCCTATAATCACATGATATAATATATTTCCCAATGAATTAGAGGGTTGTAATGGACTCATCTTCCACATAATGATAAAATATACATACGAAAACATATATAATCACATCCAATCTTACTTAACCTATCATAAAAAATGAATTTTAGGAATATATAAACAATTTATTACTTAAGTCATATAGATAAAGAAGTTTGATTGTATTATAAGAGAATAACTCTAGGATTTAATTTCATTTTTTTAGATATTCCCTATTATATATTGTAATTATTATTAATTGGTTTACAACTGGTCTCATATTGTACTTTTTATTTTAATCCTTTTGGGATGATAGTAAATGTGTCCCACTAACATTATGTCTCTTTTCTTAATGTTTCATTGGTAATTTACGCTCATAAAATAATGAGGGATGAAATAACATTTAGAACTACTCTCAAGAGTCGTCTAATAAATATCACTCCTAAAAAAGTGAAATAAAGTTTTTCTTTGAAAAATAAGAAGAAATATCCTTTAGTTTTAATAACTTTTATCTAAACATAAAATAATTTCTAAAATAATATGAAAATAAAATACTTTTCAAAACAAAAAATAACATGGAAAGGAATCTTCAAATTGAAAACCGATGAATTTAGTGGGAAAATGTGATTGTGCATAAATAATTATAAAATAATCTTTCCACTCTTTGTTAAAAAGTCTAAATAATATGTCCCGTGATGACACATTTAAAAGGTTGATTCATTCATTATTTTGAAAATAAATTCAGTTATAATATAAAATAAAATTGTAAAATCATTTAATTATATAAAATTTAATTTATAAAACAAAATAATGAATATGAACATTTTTTAGAAATATTCAAACCTAGAAAGATGAGATATGTTTGGCTCCACTTATTTGCAGCCTTTCAATTTAAGTGTAGTGCAAAGAGATGTGAAATGTAAATAACAAATATGAAACCTAAAAATAATCATTGAATAAGTAAATATATGTGGTTTTATATATAAATAAAATAACACTCCCCTAAATGTAGATTTAGTCACAAACACTTTCGATTTAAAAGTGCAATTAGAAAGAAAATGCTAATGGATTTGGTTACTTTTGAAACAAAACACATTGAAAGATAAACCCGAGATTTATATTTAAATCTATATAATTTTATTAAATTTTTGATAAAATACATCAATAAGGTAGTATATAAACAGAAAAAAGTATATAGGTGTTGAATATGGAACATATCTCAATTAAAGGAAAATAGAGACAAGAAAGACATATGTTTACCACTAAATTCTAAGATATAACTTTAAACCCATTTATACGAAACATAAAAACCTTAATAAATTATTTCATAATGTAAATAATAAGTATTTATTTTTATAATATCTAATTATAATCATTCATTAAACATATATTAGTTAATTATTGATCATTTTTATAGTCTGTTTCTAGTAATATTTATTATTTTCATTCATGTATTATAATGGAGATGTATACCATTTTTCATTGACACCATGTTCATAATAACCATGTTAGTAAAGGGTGTTTAATAATTGTGATCCAATTATTTAGGCAGTTTCATGTTTATTTTATAGAAATAATGGATATGGTTCTCGATAATGGAATCCATGATGAGTATATTTCAAGTAATTTTTTCAACAAAAATAAGTTACTTTATAATAACCACAAATTTGTGTGTCATCCTTACACAATGATATTCATAATAACAATTACTCCTTAGTAACAGAAATTAAAATTATAAATTTATTGATTCTTATTGATGATGAAAATATTGATGTTGGTATATCATCATTAATATAGGTGGTTGAACTAGATCAAACAAGGACATGTCATATAATTGAAAAGAGTGGGATTTTAGAGTTATATAATAGTAGAATAATTTTAGCATAATAAGGTTGATTTTAATAGAATATAATTATATTTTATAATTATATTTATAAAAAATTAGATGATATTCTATCTTGAAATGTTAGAGATAAAGATTGATACTTAGTCAAGGAATTCACTCCTTCTCGAAGCGTGTTCCTTCAAAATAATTGATTTAGGTCTATTTTGTAGGGAAAAAAGATTAAAAAAATTAATAAGGTTTTATTATATGAAAACATTTAAGGGATTAAAGATATTACCTATTGAAAAAAGAGTTTTGTGTGGGATGTAGGAGTGGTCCATTAATAGGGGAGTTTTGAGTGACACTTACAAAAAAACTCATTCCTAAATTAATGATATTTTGACTTAAAAAATACATGTAGTCCCAAGGGAAAAAATAATACATAAGTTATTATTTTATATATATAATTCCCTAATCTACCCTTTTAATGATATATGTTCATTTTATTTTAGGTATTTCCCATTTGTTAACCATATTTACCTCATTTTATATTTACAGTGTTAACATAATTATTACCATGATAACATATCTTTATGTGTAAAAATTAAATAGAAAACATTATCAAATTTGGATATAAATATTACAAAAAATAAATCCATTTTATTTGATTAAAATTCTATATATTATAAAGTATAATTTTAATATATGAACCCATAATATATATGAGACAACTTTTAAAGAACATTATTTTTAATAATAAATACGATTTTTTTCTTATTCATTAAAAAGTAATAACAATTAGATTATTTGTAAATGTTTTAATATATATATATATATATATTTTATAATAAAAACAATTTATATAAAACCATTCATAAATGAGATCAATTTAATTTAATGAAATAGAAATGAACAACATATTGAAAAGAAAATAGTTCATTGAAATATAATTATTTTTTACATTTCAAATATTTTATGATTATTAATAACTTATTAATAATATTTTCAATAAAATTTGTTTATTTTTATAAAAATATAAATAAATTTCATTAAATTTAAAAATAAAAATATGAGAAAATTAATTTTTAAATAAAAATATAAAATATATATTAAAAAGAGGGGTTTTAATCAAAATATTATTGTTAGCTAGATAAAAAATAAATTATTATTTCATATGGTTACTTGATTATTTTTTTGATGTAGTAAATTTATTTAAAAAATAAATCATTTAATTTTACAATAAAATCATTATTTAACAAAAATATACAATTAAATGGTTTCTTTAAAATCAATAGAATTTTCAATGTTAATTAAAATTTATTAATTATATAATTATTTTATTTCCTAATTTCCAATAAATATATTATAATGAAAAATTATGTTTATAAAATATAAATAAACATATTGTATATTAACTGTAAAACCATGAGTTTTAGAAATGATTTTATTTCATTAAACATTGTGAATATCATTCATAAATATAAACTTTATGTTCTATTAAAATATGTGAACTAATGTAAAAAGTAAATCATACATTATATAAATGGAAATAAATTTTTTTATTCATTCATAGTGTTACATAACAAAAAAAAGGTAAAAGAAACCATGTATTACAAACCTTGTAATATTACATTATATTGATGATTTCATCCATTAAATATGAATAATGTAAAATGGGGCAAGAAACAAAAAACAATAACATCTTTAAAACAATGATATCCCTTGGTTCATATTCACCCTTGAGAGACACCATTAGTAAAACTAAAAATACAATGAAAAAAAATAATTAAAGGGGAAATAATTTTTGGAAATTTTAAATTAAAATAATGTGAAGGATAAGTATACATTAGGAAGATGAATTGGAATGAATTTATTGGATGTAATGGAGAAATTATAGATGTTTTACAGGGTAATCTAGTCACTACAAATAGGGTTATCAAAAATATGGTTGTCCAAAATATGGTTATTAAATATTCATATAATATATATGTGTATTATAGTTGTGTATTATCATTATCGAATTAAAAATAAAATAATTAATAAATTATAAATCCATTTTATTATTAAACCATGTTTTCCTATAAAAAATAAGTGATGTGTGCACTTGGAATAAAATTATTTTTTATGAGATCAATTAATTTAAATTAATAAAATATATTACATATTTTTTAAAAAAATTATTCATATTTTGTAATATAATCATTTTCATTTCTAAAATAAAAAATTTTAAAAAAAGTAAATACCGGTTACAACAGTAACATAATTATTTTTGATAGATTTTTTTACAAACATTGTGTAATTTTAATCTAAATAAATTAAATTGATATACTTTTTATGAATCTAATATGATGTTGAAACATATAAAAATATATTAATACACATTTGACTTGAAATATTTGGGAAATAATAATAAAAACACTAAATATATAAAATTAAATTTATCTACAAAAATAGTTTTCCTATCTTATGTTTTAGTTTCAATGTTATTTTTTCCATATATACAAATTACATTAGATTTAATGGATTAAAAATTAATATTCCAAAAATATAAATTAATTTCTATGGATGATCTCATGTTTTTAGAAAAAAACTCAAAACATTAGTAAAAAACATAATTAAATTCAATAAGTGTAAAATGGTGTAATTTAAAGTGGCTTGATTTTTTATAAATAACTATCACACATATACCATATATAAGACTATTTTAGGTTTTAAATTAAATCCCACATATATCACCAATATTTAATCACCTAAATCACCTACCTACCTTGTGATTCTATATTTACCCTCACCTTACTTTAATTTTCTAAGAAATGTCTTCAATTTTTTACTCTAAATAATGCTCACTTACACCCACTTCAAAGCACACACATCCATAAAATATACCTTCAAACCCTTTCCATTTTACCTATCCTATAGTAATATTCATTTTTTTCATTCCTTTTCTTCAATAATATGTCCCAAGATCTCCATTTTCAGGAGGTCTTTCAAGAGAACATTCAAATCCTCACTGTGAGTATTATCGACTCCCAAAACATATATGATCTATATTTCTACTAAAAAAATATGCAAACCATGATAATATTTTTAAACCAATATTATTAGTATACTATAATTTTTTTCTATTCATTGAAAAAACCTTACATGTCTCCCTCCCATCAATTGAAAAATTAAAATGTAATTGTGTTATGTGAGGATTACCTTCTCCATGAACAATGTATATCATTTGTTCATCACTAGACAAGATGTATGGATCAAAGAATATATTAAAGTATAAATGTGAGAATTTCTAAATGAATCAAATTTTAAAAATATAAATTAGTTATATTACAAATATCTAACCTATTATTAAAATATTAAATTTTCATTGTTAAAAATTATGGAAACAAGATCATCACTAATTTCACATTCACGAACAATTACTATAATTATAATGGAATGAAATTAGAATTTTATAAATTATTATTGAAAATATTTCCAAGTAACCTAATTATATAGTAATAATTAATTTTTTGTCAAAATATTGGTATAGACAAATATATTAAAAAGTCCCTATGAAACAATCAATGTTACAAACACTTGATGTTGAAAATTAAAAATAAATAACAAATAAATTCATAATGAATAATTGTAATTTAATATTATAAAAATTAATTTATTTGAATCAGTTATTAAATTTACTTATTGATATTTAATTATTTATTATACATGAGTTTAAATCTCTTTCATTGAAGTTAATAATAAAGGTAAGGGTTTTCTTCTAAATTCTTATTCATTGAGGCATGATTTCATATTTTTTACATATTCTTCGTTAAAATATATTAACCAATACTCTATTAAATTATTTTACAATATTTAAAATTAAATAATTTTATTTAAGATTTCATTTTACAACATTTATTTCTTGGTCTTATAGTTTATACATTACGCATGTTGTAAGGGATTTTTCTAACTCATCGTCATTTCATTGGGTTATAAAACTTCTTCTTGAACATAATTCTTTTATGATCTATATATTCTAACATTTTATATTTCATATGATAATCCATATTTTATCTCTAGGAAAATTAAATTATGAATAAAAATATTATTTCTTTGTGGATTTCTTTCTCATAAAAGTATAACATTGTTATGTATAATTCTATTCCCTTGAATGATGGATTTCTATATATTTATATATTAATAATTTCTATAAATGTTTTATTTTATATTTTTAATTCCAAATATGTGTTTTCTCATGGTAATATCATATATATATTTATCCATCTTCCATAGGATTCTTTATTACTCTTTTAAATAATGTGGGTTTCATGAAAGGTATTTTAAAATAGTAAAAGTTGAATTACTTTTTCACACATGAATGTTTTATCTTCTAATCCACATTTATTGGATTGATATATTTTTTCATTCCACGAATCCATTTTTATATATTCTTTTTAAATTAAAATTTTAAAATAATTATTCATATAACCTCATCTAATATTAATTTAACTGTGACTCATAACTTTATCATTTTATGGTATTGTTAAAAAATTTATCTATAAACAATTTTATGATTTCACTCCCATTTTTCACATTATCTGAAAATGATTTATCTCATTAAGAATTATATTTAATGATTTACCATCTCAATTGACTATAATAAATCTTAGTAATGTGACCAAAGAATCATCCTTGACAATGGCCAATGAAAAAAGTATATTTTGTTGAAATGAATTATTCATAGGAGAAGGTACTCTTGGATTTAGTTTTCATATTTATACGTGAATTTACTTTAATTTTTTTAGAATATATCAAATGAATATTGTATTTAGTATTTGTTTAGAAACATGATATTGAAAATGAATATATAAAAGGAATTTATCTAGAAACTTGTAAAACTTATAGGTAGTTAAGGAGATATATCTGTAAAAATGTTTTATAATTAAAATATATTCCTATTATAAGAAGGTAAATTTGATTATTTTAGTCTTACCCATGATATTGATTTGGGAATTATATATTGGGACACAACCTGTGACCCCCACATATCATTTTAGTGTTCATTTTCTTTTATTTTATCTTATGTTTATTCTTCATGATCCTTGGTACATTTTATGCTTGAAGTTTGACCTTTTCTTTGTTTTTTGGGAATTTTTATTCATGTTGTTAGAGGTAACTATACAAAAACTTTGTAGAGGGTACTATCACGGAGACAGTGAGGATTTCCATGATCTATTTATACATTTTAAACGATGTGGAGATTCCTAGAAAATATGTGGGTTGTTTTGGCCTTGAATGTGGTTTTCACATAGTCATCTCATGGTTTGGAAAATAGTGAAACCTCCTAGTAATAACATATAATGTTTTTTGAAATTATTTACCCATTTTAATTAATAGGGATTGTGCCACTTTTTTCCCCCATAAACATTAATATACCACTAGTATCTCGTAGAAGATATTTATCATCCATCCCCTTGGATTCTTTGATCATTATTGGTCATTTTCTAGTATTTATATGTTAAATATAATCAATTCCTCCTATTTGTTCCTTTCTCTACTCTTTCCTCATAATTATTGTTCCTTTAGATACTCTTAGTGGTCTTTTTGGCTTATTTATGGTTCGGTGTAGACATAATGTTTGTGTTTTTGGTGTCTAGGGTTTATATACAACATCTCCTTTCTTGTTAGGGTAGTTTTCATCCATGGTGAAGTTTTTTGGAATAGTTATTAGTTCTACCGAGTAGGTTTTTCTGTAAAATTGTTTCATTTTAGAGTTTATGTTATATTTTAGCTTTATAAATATGTTATTATAGAAATTATTAATATACATGATATCTATGTGATGTTTCTAAATCATTTATATGTAGTCTGATCTTTGAATTAAGGGTTGTTCTTTGAAATTCCTTTTTTTAAATATTTGAAATTGGATGTTTTAACATAGTAATCATTTTTAAAATTTCTTCCTAGAATTATTAAATGGTTTTGATGGTGTGTATTGTATTTCGTTTATTAAAGAGTGAAAATTTGGTTTCAATGATATATTTGTTTTATAATTTTATGTTGACCATGAAATTCTTTATAAAATGGGTTATTCGTCGAATTTCTGTTTTTATCTTAAAATTAGTTTGTTGTTTTCACCATGTGAAAATGTCTTAATGTATCTTTAAAATGTGTTTCATTGAAATACAAGGACTTTGGCATTATTTAGTATTTCAATGAGGAAAACCATGGTTCAAATGGCGGATTAGAAATATTTAATGGTGGGTGTGTGTTTTCAATGGATTTCCAAAGGATATGGGAAGTGGTATTTTATTATATGCAATGGTTTTAGAAATATGATCCATGTTTAATGGTAAAATACTAGTTGGTACCTCCTAAATAATTTTGTTCAAATAATGTTATAACCTTTTGATATACCCTTAGGTTGTGTCACCACTTGGGTGGGTTTTTATTATAATGTGATCCTTGTGATATTTTTTATCATTAGATGATTTTTATTTCTTCTCTTGTGTGGGATTGAGCATATTTATTCCATGGATGTATATAGTTTTCAGGATAATTCATTGTAATTATAAAGTTAGTGAAGAATATTTATTACATATTCATTTTGTTTTTATCTTACATTGTATGATCAATTATACTACTTTTCTATTGGTCATTGGAACCCTTGAATATGTGGGGGATTATTTTTATTGTTCACTAGTTATTCCACAGACTACTAGTTTCCCCGCTGTTATGCCAAGGACTTGGTCTAAGAGGGTTGTGCCATTACAATGAGTATTGTGTGGGCCAGTTGGATAACATGTGTTTTCGACTCAATATATATTGGTAGTTGGTCTATATAAAATTAATGAAGTTATACACATCTCAAATTATATAACTAGGTTAGTTCCCATGATATATTCACTTCTTTATTGGTAGTTTATTTATGGCATACCTATAAAATACATGATTTTATCATTCCCCTAGTTATATTGTTGTGGCACCTTTATATTAAATTTATTCATGTCATATCATATCTTTTAATTTATGGTTCTCTCCTTTTTTATGCTTGAAACATTGGGTTTTGGATAATTTATTTTTTTAAAGGATTTTAAAAGATGATTTAGAAACCCATTTTGATTTTAAATACACTTATGTTGGGTTTTTCAAGTGTATATACAAATTGGTGTCTAGATTTGAAAAGGTATTAGTCTAGTGGTATGTTTTCAAAGTGTTTGTTTATATTTTAATAAAACAAAATAAGAATGGTTTTTAAATATATCATATGATTGATTTTCTATTTTATTGTATTTATGTTTGAAAAACCTATTTTGTAATTGTATTCTCAAAATAGAATTTATGAATTTCATTTTGAAATGGATATCATATCCTCAAAGGGTGGTGACCTACTATTTTTTTATCTCACACCTATATATATTATAGGTTATAGGTTTCATCAATGTTTCGTGATTCTGATGTTGGTGAGTAACCAAAGGTCCTATAGAGTTGGATTCAGGCATGGATCATGTTTTTTGTGTTTTTTTATTTTTCGGTACCATATTATTGGGAAAGAATATATTTCTTATAACTGGTTTTAGGTTTTCATATTATGTCTAGTTATTTTATGGTCTTCTATTTTTCATTTGGATGATATTTGGTTTTTATACAAATGGGATTAATCAATGATGTTGGTTATGACCTGTTTGGTAATTAATTTTGATTTTTATACACTATATAATATATTGATTTAAAATGTAAGGATAATCCATGTCAGAACTTATTAAGTGATCTTATGTATTTTTATGCTAATTTGAGGATTAAATTATTCCAAATAGTATTTAATGTAATGCCTAGGTATTACTTTCTAGCCTGTGGGGATTAAAAACGCCCTTCATACCATGTACAATGCTTGGTTAGGTGCCAATAGGATGTAAACCAATGTTAGATTTTTAAAAAATATAACAAGAGATATTGGATCATTAGTGATAGCCTAAATTTCATGAGTATCCCTATTTTATTTAGTAATTTCATTGTATAAATGATATTAATATTATCATGGAATGATAGGGGAGAGAGGGGATAGTCTATCTAGCCCTTTCTCATTCCATACCATAAGATACTTGGGGATGTTGGGGTTTGAAATGTGAATTCTAGTTTTTAATGAATTATGGTGTGAATTGATATTATTTTGATCCCCTTTGAGTATATAAGTGATTTTGGGGGATTAGTCTTTGGTTTTAGGGAGAGAATAGAGGAGAACATTTGCAGCACAATTTTCTCAAACTACCTATACAATCATGTTGTTCCCATGAGGTTTGGGTCTGTAACCATCACATATCCTATAAAATGGTTGGTTCATAGTTTCCTATATCTGTCAACCAAACCACTCCCAATCGTATTTATTTGTCGATATTTTTTTTACCCTCCTTGGTTTTGGATCACTCTTGAAGTGACTTTAAATAGTTCTAGATGGATTGAGAGGAATTTTGATGATATTTAGATCTGATTTTATAAGTCCTTTTGTGATTTTTTGTGTGGTTCATTGGTGATTCATGGTTTTAAAATAATTTTTTAGGTAATGGGAAGTCTTTTTGGAAATGTTTTATTTAAATTTTTTCATTTCATAGATTTTTGAAAAAGAGAAAATTCCATTAGTTTCCATTAATTGTTTCATAATGTGTTTATTTCAATTGTGGTTTTTGGAATGTCATTAAAATGGTATAAGTGAATTATTATATATTTTTCATTGTGAAATTTTAAATGGTGGATGATTTCATTGTGAAATGTTTAAAGGGATTCAGTTTCAAAAATTAGTTCTCATTTAGAATATTGAATCCGGGAAAACATGAGTTTTGTGATATGACTTGTTTTGATAATGTGTTTTCCACTGAGGCTATTCGTTTTTAAAAAGGGGGTTTCACATTTCATTCAATCATATTACATTGTGGAGTGTGTTTTCAAAATTCCATATGGGAATGTTATTAATTTTAAAATGGATGTTTCTTTCCTTGCTATGAAATTTATGTGCCTTACATTGGTGAGTTTTTATTTTATTTTTTGATCCCAAGTTTTAATGGGGTTTCTAGTTTGAGATTTGAGGCTTGAATTGATATTGTATTAGACTCACTTAAAATTAAAATTTTTATTTTCCAAACACTTTTGAGGAAAAAGTGAGAAACCAATAAATAGTTTTAATGAAAAGTGGTAAACCATACATGACTTCACAACAAACAAAGTTCAAACACCATGTCCAGAATAGAACGGCCAACCAAACAACTTAATTAACAAGATATATCAACCAAAAAATCATTCAAACTGAAAATAATCACATCAGGAGTCAGAATCAGCCATGAGAAGGCTAAGGAACCACCAGAGAGAAGAAAGCATGAACCTTAGAAAATTATGAACGAACCTCAGAACCAGTCTCGTCGAACGCCAATGATGCGACCATCGACACCAGCCCAAATCCACCAACCCACCAGTGAACTCCAGTCAAAGGTCTCCCAAACCCTATAATGACATGAGATGGACTCCCAAAAATCCTCTGAGAAGAACACATCAACATATGGCCAACGAAGAATCCAGCTCGAGGAAGACCATACTATCCTAACGCTGCATCCTACTCTACAGAGAACCGCAAACCAACCTTGAATGGAAACGATATCCCCTAGTGAGATAGATGCAGCGCCCACAAACCTCGAACCAGAGAGACCCAAAGATGAAAAATGAAAATTCCAATCCATCGATCCAACATATTAAACAAGAATATCCACCAATCCCGAGCCTTCAACACAGTAATCAAAAAACACCAAAGAAGACTGGTGATGTACAACTCCCCTATTGCTGGAACATAAAATCCGTCAACATTTTATTGTCCTGATGTACTCTTTCTTACCAGCAGAACCACTCAACAATGAAGAAATTTCAAGAACCACACACCAATATCCAAAATCCAAAATCATAGACCAAACCAAAACAAATAGATCCAAGACAATCAACTTCAAACAGAAGGAACACACTGCATCACAAGAACCCAACAAAAAATCGTACTAAACTAAAAAAACGATCCAAGAAATCAATGGATGAAAACCGTAACCTTAGCAATCCACCAGAACACTAACCATCCGGAAGAAGGCCCTAGACGTGATCCAGAGATGTAGTCCTATCACCGCATCCACAACTGCACTCCAGTCCACAACGAACCTCCCTACGCACCCACCGTTGACACTGAAACGAGGCTGCGAGAGAAGGGACTCGATAAAACCTTCACCACGCCATTGGGAAAAGCCCTATCAGAATAGGGGGTTGGGCATGGAGAAGGTAGCTAGAAATGGAATCGATGGGTCGAGCTAGTAATTTCTTAAGCCGCACTCGACAAGTCTCTGAGCAGGAAGTCGAGGATGGGACACCGCCAAACGGAGCTGGAGAGGGTGAAGGCGATGACACGGGAAACCCCTATGGCTCGCGGAGTCCATTATGGGATCATCCTCAATTAGTTTCATGTTGGTTTTTGTATTCATTATAGAATGGTTTCTTGATAAATTAGTATTTTGATCCTCATGTTGAATCTGTGTACCTCTTGGATGGATTTCCTTCTGTTATAGAGTCTATCTATACTGTATTTATAGAGGTGGCCGAAGAACCTTATTTACTCATAGAACCTATTACAGACTTATAGATTCTTCATTCTCCTTTATTTTGTGATTGATATTTTATGGAAGTGGTGAGGTGATTGAAATATATTTATGGAATCCTTAATTCTCTCAGGATACCTAAATCATTAGGGTTAGAGAAGAGGTGAGCTTTCTTATCGGTTCTAGCATAGTATAATGGAAATATATGGTAACATTAAAGTTACATAAATTTATGTCTTGGGATATTTAATGTATTTATTTTATCCAGTGGTTTTATCTAGAGGTTGTGAGAGTGTAGGGACCTCTAGAGTCGGTGATAATTTGTCAGGGTGACGAATTAGTGATGGAGTATGTTGATTACTTCTCAGATTTTTTCATCTTCTCTACAATGTTTGTTTTTAATTATTATAAGAGTGATCATTTCTTTGGTGATTGTATTCACCCATATTTTGGACCATCTATGCTTTCCCTTTTCCTGAAATCGTTCCATTAGGTTGTTGAGGGAGCCAATCATTTAGTGACTCAGACTTTTCCAAAAAGTATATTACATCTTTTTCGATGAACATTCATTGGAAAACATCACTATCCATGATATAATATTATAGTTTTAGTGTATTTGGAAACATGGATACATAAAAAAATTGGTCATAATGGATGTGATTCAATGTTAGAATTTCAATCTCCCTGATAACATCATGCATGTTGTGTATTATTAATATTTCTCTAATAGTATCTATTTTATTATTTGGGAGCCTTCCCACAACGGGGTTCTTGATTTAAAAAGATTTTACAATCATAATTTCACTAATTCAGACTCTAGTTTCAGTTGGTTGAAACCTTTTGATAAAACCTAGATAAACTCTTCATGACTCAATATTTTTTGGCGCATTGCTCAAAACCATATTCCTACCAATATTTTTCTTCAATATTTTGGTATCCAACTCTGATAAAAGTTACATTTCATTCACCAACATAGATAGGATATTAACCATGTTTGTTTTTCTTCTGTTACGGCTTCTAATCTCTAGAATTATATTACTATCATTTTTTTTGCATATGGATTTTACTTGACTATATTTCCATGATATTAATACACTGTGTGGAGATTGAAACATTGAAACAAATAAAAAAACATCTTCTTAGCTACCATTTCAGAGCCCGTGCACATGATTTGTTATGATAGAAATGACATTATTCACAAAAACTCCACATTTAATCTTTATGTAGGTCAGATGCAGATTCACAGCACCATTAATGATGCAGCCTCGATTCTGAAATCCCTTTGCAACAACACTGTTGGAAACTGTGTGATCCTATGTTTACATTGGATTGATGGTATCTACAGACCATAGATGCACACCTTTGAGGTGTTCTGGAAAGCCCCGCTCCCAGGATGAATTTATGTTGATGGATCTTCCAAAGGAAACCCGTGACCTACGGGATGTGGTGATGTCTTCAGAGACTCCATTGGCCATTTTCAAGGATGCTTCTTCAGCAGCTATGGTGTCACCTCGGCTTTAGAAGTGGAAATGATGGTCGTGATCCTTATGGTAGACTTTCTCAAACAAAAAGTGCTAGAACAAAATTTGGATTGGAAGTGACTCAACAACTATAGTCCAAGACATCTGGAATGGTACGATTCACATTGCATGGCCTCTTACTACTTACTGGATAATAATTCTTGCTTCGCTTCTGGAGATCAGATACATTACCAGTCCTGGTTTCCATTGTGCGAGAATGGTTGCTGACAGTATTTCTAATAAGGGAATCAACCAGGGTATCACTTGGTTGGATGATCATCCAGATGATATTCTCCCTCTTTATGAAAAATATTGTAATAAAATACCCTCCTTTCAAATTATGTAATTGTTTTTTATTGAATAAATTATGTATTAATCTTTGACTAAGGAACCACCTTTCAAAAAAATCATAAACATAACATCTTCATAATGGTAATAAAATATGAACATAACATTTTAAAACCATACCATACATATCATAGTCCAAATTATTAAATGATAAAATAATTCTTGGCAGTTGATAAGGGATGAATTAATATGAAATCAAATGACATGATCTATAATATCATAATATTTTCATAAGACATAGATTTATAGTGGTTTATGTACTACATGTTCTTTTATCTGCATTATAGACTTTTAGTGGTGTATGTACTACCAATTTAATATTTGATATCATCTATGTTTCATGGAAGGAGTTTTACATTCCCTATAATTGATTGTGTGGGGTTGAATATGTTACACAATCATCTGAGTCACATTAAATATTTTTTTATGTAAAGGGTTTCGGGTTCCCTGTGATTGATCATATGGGGTTGACCATGTTACCCAATCCTTCATGTTCGGTGGTCCATTTTTATCATTCATAGAAACTACCAGGAGTTTCCACATCCATAACTAGGTGTAAACCTTATTTCCAAAGGCATGTAGTCAAATTGGGTTTCATACCAAATGGAGCTTAGGAACTCACATTGGTTCAGAAGATGGGAGTTCGGGCTCATCACACCCTTGGGGGAAATTTTTCCTATTATGGGACTCTCTTATATATTTCAAATATATTTATGAATCTCTTCTAAATCATGATATGGGATTGGTAACCCTAACTAAATTTTCATGGGTTGAGTCCTCTCATGTGCAATGGCGGGTAAACTAATGAGTCCATCTGTATGTATCTGAGGTTCTTCAAATATTTCACATTAATGTGTACCTTTATTATATTGAATCCAAATAGAGAGGAACTATTAAGTTTACTATCACCTAGGGAGGTTATTAATATCTCGGGGATTGAATTGAAACATTATGAGCCTTCCTAAGTACCCTGATTATATAAAGAATAAAAACCAACATAGTTTGTTGGACACATAAAGTTCAACATCATGTGGAAGGGATACATATGTGAGATCTTTTTCCCTGGGTATTGATCTCGAGCCTCAAGGGGAATCCAATGTGTTCGGGTTTTGGTAGTAATTAGATTCATTGTAGTTTAATAACTCAATTGGGACTTAACTTGAGGTATATGCCCTTATATGGGGGTTGTTATATCAAGACACTAATTCAGACATCCACACTAAAGATTCTAGATATGGGGATATTCATGATATGAATTATGTGATCATTGAAAATCCCTAATACCATGTGATCCACAATCTGTGTGACAAAAAATGGATATCATGTAGTGAGTCTGACTGTATATGGATACGAGAATTATATACTGGGAAAAGCCTTTGGATGTTTGATACAGATCTCGATCATTAAGAAGGATTCTTATGTATCTTTATTATTGAAGGAATCATATTTCTCATAGTTCAGTTACCTTCTCAATCCACTAGGGGATGGGGAAGATATATAATACCATGGTAGAGATTGGGTCTCGATAGATGGGAAGTCTCAAACATTGTGATACAGTCACTGATGTATATGACCATTTGAGATCAGGCCTTATGAATTTGTCTTAGATATCCACAGTTTGGAAGGAATCATAGTTCTCATAGTTCAGTTTGATCGGGGATTACACACAATTTTTACCCTTATATATCAACTGTACAAGGTTATCATGTCCCAAGATGTTTGATCAACACATCCTAATCATCTCCTGACATTTTCTTATTGTCTACCCAACATGTCTGGAGATTTTTGGACTCTTACTAGTTTCATAGAGGACATGTCCAAGTAAAATCGCATGATCCTATTGAAATTTTTATTATGCATCACATAATATGAATGGAATGTTTGAAGACTATCAAATTTTCAAGGCTATTCTGCTTAGAAGACATCACATGATCATGTGTGGAATGTCTGGAGGGTGTTTTGTGATCTAGAAAACTTCTCTAAAGGAAATCACAAGATATAGGATTACATGTTTGATGGTTGTGGTAAGATCTATAAATCTTCTCTGAAGTACATTGAGAGACGAAGGAATACATATTTGAAGGATATCGCAAGACATAGAAAACTTGTCCAGAGGACATTGAGATAGCAAGGATGACGTGTTAGAGGGACATCATGAGAACCAACTGATTAGTCTTAGTGTCACCACATATCATGGGTGACATGTTTAGAATAAATCACATGATAAAGGATATAAAGATCATAGTTCTCTACAAGACTTGGTATGTATGTTTGGTGGGTGTCATTTGATTTACTTATCATGTCCAAGGGACATAGCATTATACAAATGGAATTTCAAGGGAGAATCGTATGACTTAGGAAACATGTCCCAAAGATATCTCATGGTCTTTGTGAGTCATAAAAAGTGCATGAATATCAATAAATATTTATTCTCATAAGTCTCCTATATTTTTTGTCTTTATTACAAAATTTACTACATATGTGTCTTATTGTTTTTTGAGTGTTATCTTATTTGAAGTTTCAGGCGACCCAATCTCCATTCAGGATCTCCTTTTCATAATACAACCAACATGCAAAAAAGTACATCATGTGATCTATAGAGTGATCATGCAAGGATGTTATACATGTCCCATGATCCATCGGGTAGTTCCCTAGATTTCTACCCAGTGTAAGACCATTATGATTGTAGGACTATCCACTATGAGATGTCTACTCCTGCACTCCTATCTATGATGGATGTATTTCTAGGGTCCTTCGTGAGACTAAGGTGGCTTGTCAAGGGAGCCTCCATATGATCAGGAAAACATGTTTAAGGTCCCTCATGAGGTCATGTTTTCATTTTTAGGGGGTCCACATGTGATCAATGGTGATCTCCTGGGGTGTACGACCTCTTTCACATGTAGTCTAGAATATCCTTCATTCACAAGAAGATTTAGAATTTCCCCCTTGTATTTCCATCTTCATTTATTAAGTACAGGATATTTGATGAAGTTGTGTGAGTGTTGATGAATACATAACTATCCTCATATAAAATGCATGAAGTGACTAATGATGGATATTTCAGTGATGTGTAATCATTTTCATATATATTCCCTATTCTTTTCTATGGATTCATTGTGGCATCACATAAGAAAATGTACATGTCTGAGACCCTTCACATAATGAAGGTGACACGCCCACATGATTTAGCACGACAAGGTTGAAATTTCACCAAGGGATTCAGGAATCCTTCTGAATTTCATGATCATCTCTCATGAATATGAATGACTGCATAAGTTCTCTATATTTTTTATATTTTCATCCTTTATTTTACAAGGGGTTTTGGATGTTTTTCAATAATATTTCAGATGAAAAGTCACTCGATTAGAAGAGATTGATTGGAAGAATTTGAATGGTCATCAACGATTTTCTAGGTTCCTTTGCAAGAACATGGAATCTTGTCAAAGGGGATCTGTGTGATCTTATCAAAATCATGAATTGTGAATAATCTGTTCACATGACCTTATGAGGGTAATGTTATTGCGTGTCCTTATAGATATTACATGATCATTATGATTTGGAAACCTTCTATTCCATTATTTTGTATAGAAAATAATATCCATAATTCTGGTATTTCTTCCCTTATAGGTTTTTTAATGATTATTTTTAAGTTGCCAATATATGCCCCCCACCCCTCAAAAGAGACATATAATTTGATAAAGACTCAGTTTTGAGGAATGTAAATTCCTACCGAAGTCATTGGGGTTATTGTCAATTTAGATCTTTGGGAAATTTTTGGCCTACTCAGAAACCATTGAAATTATATGGATTTCCCTATAAATAGGGGATAAAAGTGGATATAATTTCCCTATCTACTTCAACACTCCAAATCTCTTGCGATTACTTCCATCAATTGATCCCTTCACATGACCTCATCACAAGATCCCAATCATAGGACATTTACATGAGCATCATTCATAACATTATTTTTTGTAAGACTACCTCATGAGTTTGTTTCATGAGACACCATCAAGAGACTACATTGCCTTATTACTTTCTCAAAAAAATGAGTAAAATCTTGGTAATTTCTTTATCCTTGACCAACATCCATGGCTGTATAGATTTTTTTTCAAGCTTCATGTGATCCACTAGTTTGGTCAAATGATCAATCGACTGTCATTCAGTGCTGGTGACCATGTCAGGTGTCATTCAATCATGAGTATTATGACTAGTTCTACAGTTGTGTGATTTCCTATGGGATATTTGGTTTACTAGACTTATATCAAGTCATGCAATTGAGAATCTCTTCCTGGTTTGTGCAATCACCTGACAACTGGATCTATACATCTATTTCAACAAGAATTTTCGTTGTTTTTAGGATAGATAATTTCATCATTGGTGAATTATGGATTCCATCTCTCATAAACCATACAAAGAATTTGTCCAAAGGTTCATGGTTGTGAGTAATCATAACATTGACCCTCAATATCATGATCATTCTAGCAATGTTGTTTTTAAGAGGTTTTTCTAACCTAAAATTCAAAAATATCCTTAATAAAACAATCTTCATCCTTATGGACTTGTATTGTTAGAGGATTTTTTCATTCACTCTCTTGAATACATTCTTCCTTCTTATTTGATTTCATCCTCCCTTGATTGTATTCATATGATGATTTCTATTGAAGACCAACTGGTCGTGGCATGGTCCATGGTTTTTTCATATACGATGGTGAAATCCCCTGTAGTTTTAGATGGTTTTGATTTTGTCCCACAATCCCATTATGAAAATTTATTTGATCATATGTTTCTCTTATTAGAAAAATCTAGTTTATAACTAGATCTTAGAATGAGACCCGCGACCATGTGTAAACTCTTCTTATGAATGGGCATGGTCATTATGGGTTAGAATTTTTTTTCCCAAATTTAGTAACTATCTATGCTCTATCTATCTTCATGACCCCAAATGGGTTTCCCATTTTATCATCTAACAAAATTCATATCTTGTTGGATAAATGACTATCCATTGGATCCTCGGTAAAAATTCATTAAATATGATCAACAAAAAAGTAGGAATTTTCTTTTGGGATATAAATGAATTGGGGGAGATATCCCCCTTGGAAAAATGTACGTTGAGTTCCTTCATTCCATGGGAATCTATGATAACCTTACAAAAACTCATGTTTTGTAAAGGGACATGCTCAAAAATGTGAAATAAAAGTTATGGATGGAGTTGAATATGCACTCATTCATCTCTACTAAGGATTAGATCATCATTTTCCTCTATTACAGAGGAGTTTGGTCGACTACTATATGTACTCTTTAATACACTTATTGGATGGTTTTTGATAGTGCTAGATCATATTGAGAAATCCTAGAAGGTGGGGAATATACCACATGGGGATATAAGGGGAGACTAGAGATATTCTCGAACCACGGGCAGGAGGGTTTCATGGCTATGTTATTGAACATGTTGTTTCTCGTAGCTAGGGATGCATGCTCAGGAATCCAAGTTGGAATGAATTTAATTGAAGATCAACTAGTATATGGGTAACCTCTTATTCTAGTTTTACCAACTATTTCACTCCTCTACCATCTCTTAGGCTATATCCATCAGGGAAACAAGCCCTATAGTATTGATAATATTTTCATGTTTTTAATTTGATGGATAAGGGATCATTTCTATTGTTATAAATACCACAACACTACCATGTTCCCGGATGCCTCATTTCACCCCATGCTGCTAAATATTTCTAGGGTTGAGATAATGGCATTAGGTACTAATGTGGTTGCCTAAATCTCGATTAGATATGATTGTTTCAATTTCATTCCATATCCTACACTAACTAGTCTATTTTTTTAATAGTCGAGGCTCTCTTGATGAATGGTCGTACAAGATCTCTCATCAATATAGGGTTATAACATTTATTATATATTTGCTTATTATTTTCAAGTCTTATACCCCTTACATATTCCCTCAACAATTTAGATGCAAAAAAAGTGTTTGTTACCTCTCATCAGGTTGTGTGTGGGTAGAATGATATCCTGGGTTTATCTGTCAATTTTTTCTTATCATGACATCTGAAGATACAAATTTTGAGAACATCCTCCTACCTATTGACATGACTTTCTCCCTATCTTATTATTATGCCTAGGATTTGGTGGAATCCAACATGAGTGGTGTGCTAAAATGACTTCTCCGTCATGTTGATAGACCATGTGCTTTATCAACCCCTTTTCCCATAACAATAATGAAAATGATTCATGATTTGGATGAGTCTTTGAGGAAGCATCCCCATCCTAGGGACGACCATCCAATTTGCGGGGAATAATTTTTTTAGGAATCTAGTTCTTAAATATGAGAAACTAATGATTTATCTTTTCGGAGAAGAGTATAAAGGGATTCATCTCATATATATTCATCAGCTCAGCCTATTATTCCTTTTTCTGATAGAACATATCCAATAGTTGTAGAGGATCAGTAATAGTGTGGGATAATATAGATCAAATTCACACCTTGAGTACTGATACTCCTTGAGAAACATTTTTTGACCAAAGAATATTTTTTTTCATACCCTTCAAGACTTGGGGTGGGATTCTTTTATTGCCAGCTGTTGGATGACATTAAACAACAAATTTTCAAACTCAATAAGATTTTCCTACATGCCAGATGGATTTACATTATTTTTATGATATGACTCCCATAGAATAACTAATGAGGTAATCTTCAAAGGTATTGGAATATATTCATCTGATAATATATGAGATACACACCCACATGGGCTACTTGACTACATTGAGAGTGAGGCATGAGGAGATCATAGCTAGGTAAAATACTAAACATTAAGTTTCTTTATACTCATTAGAATCTACTGTGAAAAGTTTCAATAAGTTTTCTACTCTTATCATGACAGTTTTCCCTTGAGAAGTGGTAGAATAAGATGTGTGGGTATCCCTTCGCTTTTTAATTGACGCCTCTCATTAATCTATTGCTGACTTGTTCAATCCAGCCTATCAATCCTTACTATAATCTGATCAGCAATGTTTTTTGATGAACTATTTTGAGTAGCATTAAAATTTTATGATTTCACCACTTTTTTGTGCACCTTATCAATGAATGCATATTTTGATCATTACATATTTTTTCCAATTTTAATTTCATTAATGATTTCAATGAAATTTCATTGATCTGGTGTTGAACCGTTAGTCAATGGTACACATATTTTTTTATAATACCAAGTAAATCTAATCATATGGATTTGAATGGTAAAATAAATAAAAAATTCTCTCTAGAAATGCTCATGAATTCCTCCCAACGTGAGATTCCTCATCGAATCACCTACTCTTGTTGTCTTAAGATTACCTGATGTACAAAAGAGTAATTTGGGAAGGATGTATATCCTAGCGTGTAATTATCCATCTTTTTATGAGTCTAGTTGACTTAGTAATCATATATTGATTTTTGATAACACCATATGGTGGGTCCCCTAAGATTTTATTCTCTTTATATAATATTTCGATGATTATTTCCTATGATTCCTATATATTATGTCTTAGAAGACATGGATTCAGCTTTTTCTCAGCCTTCCCTCTTATGTGTTTTTGACATGACATGTTTTATTCCTTTTTCTTTTCTAAGTGTTCAATATTGCATGTATTATGCAAAGTGTGTTTCTTGTGAGAAGATATTCTTCTTTTTCATAGTATTTCTTTATAGGTTTGTCATCCTAGAAAGCATTGTGTCTCTTCCTGTTGGATGTTTAATGTTTTGGTAGACTACAAAATTGTTAAATTTTAGTTTGGCGTATTCTAGATCAAACCATTTATTGTTTTCGTCTAGGTTATTTTTTCTCGGAACTTTTCTTACTGCAGTTTAGGGTATTTTCTCATGGAAATTTTATTCTGGCCAATATAACATATATAAAGTAGCGTTATCCATGTAGTTTAATTTCATGCGATAAGGAAATCTTTCATGTATTTGATATTGTATAGTAAAGAGGTAAATATGATTGCTATTTTAAATTCCAAATAAAATGACATAATTGATGTAAAATATGGAATGAGATTGACATTTCTGGGATAAGATAGAAGAAACTGAGGTGTTGAGTTATATCGTGTTGTTTCCAAATCTCATGAGTATTTTAATTTCCTTTTCTTCGAGGAGAAGATGCATCTATTTGGTAGTTCAAAGGCCTTATTCATGGATAGAATGGTAAAACAAAGTTGTACCCACACTTTTCAAATATATATTAAAGATTTATAATCATATCATTGGTTGATGGTAAAATATCAAGGATTTTGAGTCTACTTGGATAGTTAGAACATGGGTAGTGTAATTCCTAACCCAAAAGATGTAATAGATGAATATGGAATGAGGAAATGATAACATGGATGGTCCTTAACTCCCATAGTTGTTGGGTTCAACCTCAGCATTTTTGGGAGTCATATGGACTGGAGTTCATTTCCTATAAGGATTATATTCCAGTAGTTGGTTGGTCGATGAAATTATATATGAGCCCATAGAGACTACATGCATGGTCAAGTATATATGATCCCCACTCCTTTCCAAGGACCATGATATATTTTCAAAGATTCGAACATCAAGGTGATGAAGTTTGCTATGGATTGAATGTTATCCGGGAAGGGTTCAGGTGCCCTAGATCTATTTATATATTTATAGAGTGGCTCAGGCCTTAACCATATCCTTTTGAATTATGTGGTGCATACCATCAAAAGTACTCGGAATGGAGTGTCACAATACATCATTGATAAAGGGTAGAAATCATGGTGATATAAGATTGAGGATGTCAAATCCTCATGAATAGTCTAGTTATAGGTAATTTATGTCATGGTATGAAGTTCTTCGATCAAGGGGCTGATAAGGTACAATCATGTCAAGGATGAACCAAAATACCCTAAGGTGATGGGTTCCACCATAGAGATGTTGGGGCTCACAATAATCAAAAATACCTTTTTTCCAGATAAGATGTATTTGGTTGATAGTCATATATTCATATATATAATCCATTATCATACCTCCATTGTAAAAAATGGCCTATTGAAATAGGGTATCCTTTTCTAAGGGGCATGGAATGTTTTTGGTGATCTGAGGAGTTCAAATAATCAGGTTCTATTTAAGGAAAAACATAATATTCAAGAATGGTTCAAGCAACCAAAATGTTTTGTTTACTTCTAGTGAACATGTTTGGCAGAAAGGAGTTTTAAAAAATCATTAATATATACTTTTCTAGGACTAAGGGGTCCAGCGAGCATTGATTAATTTTACTAGGGACATAATGTGGTCCCTATGAGCTTTACAAATTGTTCTATTATGCACTAATTTTGGTCTAAACTCTAGAAATGAAGAGTTTAGAGAGCTGATACATCACATTTTCTAAGGATACCATTTTTTAGTTTTAAACATGAGTAGCTTTTTTTCTATTTCACTTTTATTTTAGGTTCATTCCATTTGGACCATCAAAAGATAATGTTTATTGTCATACAAAATTTTCTAAACTGAATGCAATTTATGGTTTTAAATCATATGGACCTGATATGAGGAAGTGTTAGACAAGAACCAATTTAGGAAACCTGGGGTCAAGGGTTCTCTGAAATCATTCTTAGTGGGAGATGAATGTGTTGTAAATCTTGGATTCTGGTTTTTAATCCATGTGTAATGATATGTGACAATCGTACCTGGGATATCCTATAACACCCTATGGTACTGAGTTTCTCCATAGTGATGTTGGGATCATAAGGATCTGGAAGCTATTTATATAGGGCCAAGATGTCTCTTGTTAGTCGGTATGAGACCTTATGAATTGATATCATTGTTGAGTAGAGAGATAGATTTTTCTTTTCAAGGTCTATGAAAGGTTTGCAGCAACCTTATGTGTTCAAGTCATAAAGTGTGGTCTATGGTATGATGATCTTAATATAAGAAAAAATAACCCTATTATCTAGTTGACTGGGGTCTGAATCTTATGGTCCTTAGATAAGGAATGATGATTGGTTATGGCCTTCCCATTTTACCATCATTTAGTGGAGATATATTTATCATTCAGTTTTAATTAAATAGGACTAATATGTTTTAGTTATAGTTTAAATTCATGAGATGAAGATGTAAATGTTCTATGAAGTTTAATGTCTTACTTCTATGGCATGGTCCTCGATCTGAAATATATCCCATTCACACTATTTAGAGAAACATTATAGATTACCTAAGAGCACATGATTAATGATTAGTTTGATAAACAAGGGGTAAATGTGAAATCAACAAAGTAGCGTAAGAGTGCGTCTCATATATCTCATTGCATGGGTCTAGGTCGTATCCTATTAGGGGTGAATTTTTATCATTTTATATGTTTTTAATGAACTGAGTATTGAAGATTTTGGGTGTCTCTATATACCCTACGATGGGAGGAATTAACCCACACATAGTTCTTATATAAATTTTCCTTACACAGGTCTGACCCATTCAAATGGAAGGGGGAATTTTTATGTCAATTATTGTAGTAGGACCTTGGACTAGAGATCTAAGAATCACTACATATCATCTGATGATAGTAATAAATCTACATGTTTGTCTTGAATGGGGAAATATCTATTTAGGAATAACCCATATGCAGAGGGGGGAATTGTTTATATTTGTTACTGTATCTAGACCTAAGATTTGAGATCGGGGTGTCACTATGTATCATATGACATAAATGTTATGTTTTTATTATCAAAACACTTTTTGAGAAAGGTGAGAAACCAAATATTCACTCTGGTACAACAATAAAATAAAATAAAAACATTTTTAATATTATCTTGAGACTTTCGGAGGCATTCTCCCAACATAATTTCATGGAATGGGATAATACTGTTAAGTCTAGATCATCTGTTATTATATATTCAATGTGTGTTACCGTACTATCCCAAGACTTCATGTACTCATCAATTTTGATATTCCATGAATTTAATCCTCGGGTCAGTATAAGATCCTCCTTTTACATACATTCAAATTGTTCACTATTAGATTCTACACGTATCAATCTTCCCATCATCTTCTCTAATTACACTTTTCTGGTCCTAATTGTAAGAACATTCTCCATTAATTCTTCCCCTGAATTCTTAAGTTGTTGAATACCTTAATCAGGTTCTATATAAAACTCTTACTATTGTCTAGATGACAAGATCACAGTACCTTCAGCCATCTCCTCTAACTGCATGTCCTCATAATGCAGTAGATACCCCCAGGAAGGTCCCCAACCTGCTTCTATTCTACTTCCCTTGTGAAACCACCAATGTTTCTGAGATGAAATTTCCATTTGTTACCTCTTTAACATCACATATTGACCCAGGATCTCTATTATCTTGATCCTTCTTACTTCCTCCCACTACATGGAGCTCCTGTATCTTGGTGTTACCACCATTTTTAGACGACCAAGTCTCCATTGGTCTAGGAAGGCATGAGTAGTCTTTATGCCCCTTGGTATTCTTCTTATTGTTGGAAATACTACTACCATGATTCTAGTTCTCCACATTTCGTCTATTCCTCCTTGGGATGTAATGACCCATACCATACTCTCCCTTTTCATTTTCATCTAAGGTTTCCCTTGCTGACTCTACTCCGAAGAGTCCATTGGTGATTCCCTCTGTACGACCATCGTCAGCAATGAAATTAATGTGATTATTCATGTTAATATAGGATATGGTACTTCTCAATTGGTACACCTTTTTATCATTCAGTAGGATTTCAGAGCCATGTCTTGGATCTACCCAGTCCTCTACATCCTTATATATTCCCTCACAAATCAGTTGTGACACTCCTTTGGCATTAATACCTCTACCTTCTTGAACATTTACCGTATAAGTTCCATGACTGGACTTTCATCTTCCATCCCCACTGACCAAAAAAATTTCAACTATGATTGAGTGATCTTGATCAGTGACTTTGGGTACTCCCAAATCCTTAATCAAGAATTATAAAATATCCTCCTCCTTCATGTTGTACTATGTTCTCTTATCCTATAACTTCTCCACCCTTGGATTATCCTTGGAGGCACCCAGTACTGATGAATTCATCAAACCTTCACCAGATCTAGCTACCAAACTATAATCGATGCTTCCAGAACGTGTATTTATCTGACTTCCACACCTACAAAAAAATCCTAACATCACACAATTCTTGGACAGAGAACAATAATCAAACCATGACTTGAAAACAATGATTGGAATCAAGCCACACATAGTTCTCGTGAAAGCATGCAATTTAACTTCATGTGGAATGGGTGTAGGTTCCCAAATGTGAAAAGGATGTATTTCAGCAAGACCAAATCCTATAGATCTATGTGTCACTACGTATCCAATAATGTAAGGAATCAAGACATATGTAGTTCTTTAATGTAGGTTTCACTGCTACAAAAATGGCCATCAATAACACAAAAATAGACCTTTATTAGTGCTAAAAAACCGATGATAAAATGAGAACTATTAAAGGACTGAAGAATTTATCAGTGCTAAAAAAGTGTTGTTATGGGCCCCCATTAAAAACACTACTAAATGGGTCCATTAATAGTTCTTTTTTAGATCTATTAATGGCACCTTTTTCATCTCTTTTTAGTGTTGTTATAGGTAGCCTTTAATAGATCTTAAAAAGCATTGATAAAGGACTCACTGATAAAGTCTATATATATATAAAATCCCATGCCCACACAACCCCCTTCATCAGGGCTCCCCCACCTCTTTATCAGTGCTTTTCCCACCCATCCCGCACATACCCATGCCTCAAGAATGTTTTGAACCCTAGACCTCCATCATATACATCAATTCCTTTTCCACTCCTCTATACTATTTTGTTTCACATTTTATTATATATCTATATATTTATATATTTTTTGTTAAATTTTTTACCCATATATTTATATATATGTTTATATATATGTTTATATATATATGTTTTTATATTAAAAATTAAATTTTATATGTAATTATGTTTAATTACTTATTTATAAAATTGAATTTTTAATTTTCTATATATAAAAAATATGTATATATTGTAAAAAAATCAGGGAATGCCAACTAAAAATCAATTTTAGAGGCCTTAAGGGCCTTTTTAGAATAGAAATATGTGATATAGTTTTACTTTTTCCCCTAAGGGTTTATAGCTCGATGCATGCTTCAATTTGATATGTGGTAGAGGCCAAACAGACACTCGGATCAAAAGTTATAGTAGTTTGAAATCCGTGTTAAATTTTCAAATTATTTAAGATTTTTTGTTAATTTTTTGAATTTTTGTTATCTTAAAAATTATATTAAATGACTATTAATTGGTAATAATAATCAAATTATTAATAAAAAATATTTTTTAAAATATTTTATAAATTATTTCCACTAAATATCATAAATATTAAGTGTAAATGACAATTTACCTTATCTAAAACATAATTTAAAAAAAACACACATTATATTCATATCAATATAAGTATATTTATATATTAATATAATATTTATAATTAAATATAATTTTTTTGATGTAAACATTTATCATCACTAGTAAAAAAACACTAATAAAGGACCCCCTTTGACATCTCTTTTTTTATAAATTTTAAAGACCCCCTTTACCATCAATTTTTAGAACTTCCAAACGGGGGCTTTAACAGCAATTTTATCTAGAATTGTTAAGGACCTAGTGCGGCGTAAACCCATTTTGGTATTATTGTTTGGTGGTAGACCAAAACCGATGATGATGGTACTCTCAGGAAAGGCCAATGGTAATGTGTAATTTCATGTTATGCAAGGGACATAAACCATGAATTTTAATGTCATGTAGAAAGGACTTATGGCATTCCTTTTATGTTCTTGCATCTAGAACCATGATATCAATGTCATGAACTAATATGTACCATTCATGTAGGGAAGGCATTAACAAAATTCATAAACCCACATTAAAAATTATCGATTTTTGAAAAAAAAGAATGGAAAACGTTCCTCTTTGCACATGGAGTTAATTGGAGAAGAATAAGAGCATTTTGTATCATGCGATGGTTGGGCTAGGATATTTTCCCTATGTTTTTTATTGGAATTAGTTACAAGACTTACCCAGTTCTAGAGAACTGTATAGCATGGTGTCATTTGAAAAGGACACCAGCAATGCAGTTTTTCATTATATAATAAGGATGATAGTGACATGATGTGAAAGAGGATGAATATTACAGTTATTCCAAATAATGGAGGTCTAGTCATCACCACATATCATATGATGTAAGGAATCAAGACACACATAGTTCTTTGAAATCACATAGTTTAGTTTCATGTAGTGAGGACATTATCTATGTTGTTTAAAATCTTGTAGCAAGGATGAAAGGTACCTAATGTGAAAGAAGAAGTATCTTGGATATACCCAAATATATATATATGGGTGTCAAAATATATCATGTGATGATAGGAGTAAATCAACATGTAGTTATCAAATTTGGGAATACCCTATGTGGTTTTGACCCTCTTATTGGGTTGGGGGAACTTCATTTCTATTTTTGAAAGATATGTATCATGTGTGATGAATCATCAGTGAGATGATGTTCCCCATGTAGATTAATATCATTCAGTTAGGATGTATCCCTTGTAGTTTAATGACTGGAAGTGATTACATGTTCCATTATAGTTTTACATATTATATTCAGGACGTGAGGCATTTTTTAATATAACATGTTGCTGGTATGACATTTTCTTTACATTTTAACATCATGTTGTATAGGTTATTTTTTGTAATTTAACACCATGGAACAAGAATAGTGATTCTTTATTGAATCTAAGGAAATTATTTATTAATAAACATTTCATTAGTGGGGGGGTGTGACATGTTCCCCATTAATTGTTACCAGTAAATAAGCTCCATTATGATAGATCGTATGTATTATATAAGTCCATTTATATTTGGGTTCCAGTTTTGAAGGTTTCTTTCCTAGTATCATTGGGGTGATGAGAACCAATACCAGTTCTTCATGTAGGAATTAATGGAGGCAGACATTTTTATTGGAGGTATGTGAAATAAGATCTTTATGGACTTAAAAGTTCTATAATGTACACATCCTTTTCTCAAAGAGCGTCTCTAATTCATCATGACTCCTTTTTGTTTTCTCATAATCTAAGAATTTTATAAAAAATTTTGTTTAAATATAGGGAAAATGGACATCTATAGGAAATTCAACCTCGATTATATACACCAATAAATACATATTTTCTTGTCTAGTGGTACATGTGGTGGTATGGTAGTCCCATATTGCATGGAGGATTTTATTTAGTTAGGATTATTAATATTTATTCTCTATATTTACTGTATATTTGAAAGAGTCTTTTTGAAAGACCCTATTTTTTCATTTTTTACTATGTGATGGCAGGATGAATGATTGGAATAAATGTTGTACTTCTTCTACAATTTCATTAACCTTATAGAATGTAAGTTGGTGTAACTTTCCATCAATATCATCGGAAGGAATCAGAAACTTTTGATGATATTGAAATTTATGAAGTTGATCATATTCCATATCTAAAATTATTTGAGGATTATTTCCTTATATAAATAATAAAGTAAGTCAGTAGTAGTAATGATGTGCATAAACTACTTAGTTGTTGATGGGTTAGATGGAACCACAAGATTCATTCCCCATACAAAAAATTTCAATGAGTATTTGGTTGTATGTAATAACTCTTGGAGTTGATGGATATATTTTCCATGAATTTGGTATGCATGAAATTTCATATTGAATTCCAAAAAGTCCCCTATTGTGGAAATCCATTAGTAACATAGTATCCTGATTTGGTGGGAGATTCTAGTACCGGAATGATGAGAGCCTTATGAGTGTACATGGACCACCTCCATGATGGTGGAAATCTCACTTTATACTATTAATATGAGGAGGATTCAATCGAAAGATCACTTATAGAGGGATTTTTTTATGGGGTCTATCCTGAAGGGCGAATTTCATTGATTAGTGACAAATTTGATCCCTCCCAGATCAGTCTGTCAAGAGAGTCCCATTTTGGTGATAATCAATTATTAGGTCCATCATCCTAGGGTGGATATTTTTTAATCACACTATGAAGCACTGATGATATGATATATTTCATCCATGTCAAAAAAGATAGAAGATAATTTAATCATTTGGTAGGTGATGAAATAAAATCACTTCCTCCTAATTAGGGCTATCTGGAGGCATAGTTGTATTATTTAGTGCATCGGAGTGAGCATTTTATGACACATGGACATGATAAATTGTGGGTTAAAAAGGGAACTCCTCCATTAGTCCTCAGACATAGCCAATGAGATGTGCCAACTCTTCCTTTTTTATGGAATATTCCTATTGATCCACATTATCAATAACTATGAATATCCTTTGATGTTTAGGTAGGATATTTGTATCTATAGGGCGTGTTCTAAGTTATCGATAAGTTCTTGGTATTCTTCCTTGTTATTCGTGTAGCCTATATAGAGTGAGAAAGAGTAGGGAAACATTATTCATCCAAATAATCAAATACAAATCATAATGAAACCTGATTGTGCTTTATTTGTTCCATCATTTTTCCAATAGGACTCTAGAAGGCTCTATCAAAATACATCTACCATGTTCATGGAGTGTCTTGGGAATAGAAAACCTCTTTTCGGGAAGTTTGGTGTCCATGATTGTTCATTGTAGAGTGGGGTGTGTGGTAAGGAAATCAGCTAAGGCCTTCTCATTCACTAGCATCCATGAAAAAATTAGTATGTCATATTATTGTTGAATAAACTCCCATAGGTCCCAATGCATAGTCAATATAGGAAATATAAGGATACACTTGAGTGGTTCAATATGATAGAAAGTGTAATTCAAGGTGTTTCACATAGTGCCTCCAATTTTAAAAAAATGATTAGTGTGAGGTATTTCTTCTCGACATCAGAATATCGGGTATCAGTTCCTAGTATCATTTGGGTGAGGTAGTAGAGACCATTCTAGTTCCCCCACATCTTTTTTCATTACAAGTATAGTATCAGGTGATTTTTCCATAGTGGCCACATATTAGATGAGTTTCTTTTCTTCCATCCGTAGCATTAGTACAAGTGGGTGAAATAGGTACTACTTAAGAATCTCAAAGGCTTATTGTTTTTCCTTATCCATTTGATAGAATATTCCTTTCTTTATTAGTGTGTTGAATGAGAGGTATTTTATAGAAATGTTATCTATGAAACAATGAATGTAAGTGAGGTTCCTTTAGATCCCCCTAGCCCTCTGAGATTATAAAGAAGTGACATTACTATAATTTCACTTGTTTTCTCAAGGAAAACCGCAATACTATGGTCGAAATTCCATAAATCCAAGAAATTTACTTGACAATACCCCAAAAGTGAATCTCAAAATATTCATCTTTAGACTATGCAATCACACATTTTCGATGAATTTTTTAATTTCTATGAATTGATCACATCACTAATGATATTTTTACACCAACTAATCGACATAACATTATTCTAGTTTTCCAAAGAATAGATTAATTATATAATTCATGGTTCATTGATAAGTATCCCTAGTTTTATTTAATCCAAAGGGCATGGATTGATAGAAAATGATCCACTAGGGATCATTGAAGCTAGTTTCTTTTTCATCTTTAGGGTTCATATTTAAATGATTGTACCTTGAGTACCCATCCATAATGTGATGGTCTTGGAAGCTATTATTTTCATTGATCAAGAGTTTCATGATCGGTAATGGGAAGTCATCCTTTGGTAAGTTTCAATTGAGGTCTCTAAAATTGATATGTACCATAATCATCCCAATAATTTTCTAGAAATGGATGATGTTGGGAACCATCGTGGGTATTGAACTTCTCAGAAAAAAATTTATTTGATCAAATTCTCAAATTCCACCTCTACATTCTATGATGGGATGGGAGTATCCTATTTGAAACATTCATGAAACCTCTATGGTTATCAGTTAATCCTATATGGTTCAGAGCCATATATTTCTTCAGTCCTAGAATTTATGTATATTTCTAAGAAAAAAAAATATTGATATTTCTTTAGAAACACAATGTACATATTTTTACCCATGAAAGGCATGGAGTGCCTAATCAATATTTGTTTTGTGTCTCCTTCTATTCCTTGATATACTTGCATGAGCTCATCGATGGTGGTGGAGATGCCTTCTATAACGACCCATACTTTACATACATTGTTAATACTTCAAAATTGAAGCATACTTATTACAACATATAACAAAACCACGAAAGGACCGTATAGGTATAGTGTCTTTAGAAACTGGGAAACATAAACAACTGGTTCATAAAGCATCAACTTTTCCTCCCAATTATTTCATCATATCTAGAGTCCCTTTTTGGCATATCCTACTTAATAACTTTCATCCTGACCTGGGGAAAGAAAACATACAAAAGGGTGAGCTCAAATGATCAGTAAGGGAAAACAAAAGAAATATCAATCACATCGTATACACAAGCACATAACTTTTGTAAATCTTATCCTGCAAAAGAGATCATAATTTCATAACATGGGATAAATCATGGTAGTGAAATGTAATCACAATAATAATAACCTAAAACATTAAACTTTGTGTCATACACACATAATCATAGAGAACCATTTCTTGTTAGTCAAGACTCATTGCCAAGACTATCTTAGTGGACAAAGTCCCTTTCTGAACTGAGTCACCCTCGTTTCAGTCCTGTTTCACTGAACCGGTATAACCTACCGTTCCAACCATGTCTATCTCATGAGATATAAAATTTTTACCCAATGCATTGAAGGGAGATATAAGTCCCACCCATCTCTTAATGATACTATTCTTATGTGGGCCACAAAATCATAAACCATACATCATAGCATAACCCATGTAATAAAAATGGGAATCTTAAATATCGTGACATCATAAAACAATTCATATAAGATAAAGGAATTCATAAATATAATTCCATCACAACATAATGAAATAAATTTAATAATAGGGATAGAAACAAAACCCTTTATTATCTTAGATGGAAAATAATTTTGATAAAACACTTGAACTCCATTCTTGAGGAAAATATCATTTCTGCTTCAAAAACACTTTTCCTTTCTTAACATGTCATACAATTATAAACTAAAAGATGTTGATTAAAAATAAACTTGAAAACTTGTAAAGGAAGCTTCTTGGAATAATGTTTTAAAAATCCATTCATCCCGTATAAGTTAAAAAAACATTCTTCTCGTACTTTTGTCGGAAAAGACAAAAAGTACCTCGTACGAAAAACGACAAAAGATTCCTTTCATATCTTTTACTAAAAACTCACCAAAGGGTAAAATTGGATTTAAACAATTGTACGTGGATGGAAATAATATTACATATTGTGGAAACATGGATGTGGATGATAAAATTCACCCAAGTAAATTCCAAAGTATAAACAATCTCGGATAAAAATGAGATTGTGATATTTCCCTTACCTTAGGTCTGACTTGCTTTGTAAGTGTCCGAACCTCATGTATAATGATTTAAATAATGTTATTGACTTATTCCAGAATCATAATTATTTTTATGATATCATATATGGTCATATTCTTAGCTTCTTAGTAGTAACATTTCATTTCTACTTGTTATTCAGGTGTTTATAACTTTTTGTTTTTATGCGTGTTTTGTCGAATAAATTCTTATTCTTCTCTTTAGGTTATAGATACCTCATTTACAGAATTTTATTAGTGTAATATATATCATATTAATTCATTCAATTCATTTATATAATAATTATGAAATCAAGATCATGTAGAACGAGTCGCGTCACATCGTGTAGACGGTATTCCGTACGTACGCACGAGTGATGATATCATTCCTATGATCGTTGAATTGTATTGGAGTATATGTATACTATTTCAGAATCAATATCACTTTATAATAGTCATATATAGTAATTATTTACACCATTATACCTATCCAAGTAAGGTGGTGGTGGAAAATGGATCACACCACGGCGTTGAGACGGTATTCCGTACGTACGCACGCGCGGTGATTTCTTATTCCGTAGGATGGATAGATGGTGAAATAGGGTTGTTTCATACTTCTAATAACATATCAGTATATGAGTGATACTGATGTTATTACTTCATAATGAAACAACTAAATAAGAAGAAGTGGAAGAAGAAATAAAGATGAAAGAATCGGTAACGGACATTACCTCTTCTTTGAAGTGCTTCTTTGAGACCTTCTTTTAGGGCACTACAATTGGTCTTTGAAGAAGACCAGGACCTCTAGGATGTCTCTAGGGAAGTGGAGAGGAGAAAGTGGCAGGGTTTGGCCGAGCTTGAAGGCTCAAAGTGGTGTGAGAAAGAGGGGGAGGAGGTGTCCTTTTATAAGGGAGGAGAAGGGCACCTTTGGAATAACTAAAACTATTACTTTATTATAAAGTCAAGTTCGGTTTTAAATAGCTCCAAATTGATATATTTCGAAGCTAAGGTGGGGATGGGTAGAAATACTCTCATCTAATAGAATTTAGACAAGTTTAGGTTCCTATTGTTACCTTATCATTTAGATTTAACATTATGTTAAATAATTTTACTTTTACAATGTCTTCTTGTGTTCTTATACTATAAGGTTAATAAACTTACAATAAGCAGACAAAAGAACCCCAAGTTGTTTATAATTAATTTATCTAACCTTATCTAAGTCACTTGGCCGAACCTTATATTTTTAGGAATAAAATAACAATTACAAATATAATATTTGTTTTAAAAACTATTTTATTTCAATTTTGACACTATTTATTAATTGATTTTTTTGAAAATCATAATAGAATTATTAGTTCGAATAAAGTTAATTAAATCAATACTAACATGTCATATTAACCTATAAAATTAGTGGGATTTATAAAAAGTCTCAAATGACATTTATTTTGGTGTTTATAACATCAATTATGTCAATATTTCATTAATAAGATAAATATTGTATCATCATTGTGTCATAAATAAATTAAATTATTTAATGTCTAAAAATTACAAATAAAATACCATTATGTATGAAATCGTTTTAGCTTTCTAATGAATATTTATAGTCGAATTTATCTTATGTATAACCCCATATTAAAAATTATTTACTTATTAAACTTTGATTTTAACTATTTTAACCCTTCTTTAAATAAATTAATAATAAAAGTCCTAATGGTCATATTTTATTCCTAAGTTTGTTTTTGGTCGAATTAAACTTATCCAATAGAATTAGGACATGTGTTAGGGTAATAATAATATCCTCTTTACCCTTAATTACCCTATTTACTTTTAACCGTGGTAAAAAAAAGTAAAAAGTTACTATTCACCAAAAAAATATTTTCATTTCATTGAACCACATTTTACTTACTGACATCAACCGTGTCTCTCGGATTTTTAAAATTCCACTCATAGAAGCGGTAAAATTATGTTTTATGAAAAATTCAGTTTTTTAACTACCACTTAGTGGTTTCACTATTCATTAAAAATTGAAAGTTTTCAGAAAAATACCAAAATTTCACCCTTGGCTAATTTCGATATTTCGAATCCAAAAATGAAGTCCATTTTGAATAATAAAATTTATAAAATTTCAAAAAGTGGTTATTACTATTCATAACGGCTAGTTTTAATAATATTTTAATAGCATATCGTTGTTTAGTGAAACTCGGTATTGTGTACAACGCAAGCTATCGAGGAAGGTCGTGATTTCGTGTAAAGCAAGCCAAGAAAGTGTTGTGTAGAAAAATATTCCTTTGATGATTTATATAACATAAAAGTCTCGGGTGTTACACCTTCGTCAAATGTGGGAGGGGAATTCCTAATATCAACCTATTCTACTTCCACCTCTATTATTGTTGAGGCATTTTCAGGTGATGTAGGAAATCCAAGGGAATCTATGTCCCTATCAGGGATAGAGTTTCCATGGGAAGATACATCGTCATATCCTTTTAAATTCATCTTATAGAGACTTTGGATCTGATTTTATTTCAGGCTACCTCTAGGGAAAGCTGGATATTGGGCATCTGGGATTATATCTATTACCTCAATCAGGTTTATTGGTAGCACATAATCACTATAAATAATACTCCATCGATTTTTAAGGGTGGTCCCAAATCCATTGGATGTTACACCATATATTTCCATCCAGTTTTGGTTTTTTTTCTTCCATTTTATAGAATAGTTATATAGTATATGCATCTTCACATGAATTTAAGGGAGTGTTGTCGCCATGCAGTATGTTGACCATCCCCTCAATGGGGTATTTCAAAAATTAATGAAATGTTCAAGGTGTCACCATGGGGCTATGAAGACAAGGTCCTCCAAGAATGACATTATATGTAGTTTATTTCTGGATAACCAGGAAATCAGTGTCATATGTGTGATCCCCAAATAGGGCCTTAATCGTGATCTTTTCGAGAGGTCTATACTCACTCTTATCATACCCTTGAATGGTAATATTTTTGTTAGATAAGTCCCCTTCCTTGTATCCCTAACATATGAGGATCTGAATCAGAATGTGATTTGTACTAATCCATTCTCAATCATAACCCTTCTAATGTCAACATTACGGAGTCTTCCTAAAACATATAGTGTTCTAATGTATCCCTGAATGACCTCTTCCTGATCCTTCAATGTGAAATTGATGGCGATAAAGAATTATGATGGCATAGTCTTCACTCAATAGACCTCAGTTGTTGTGACATTTTCAAGAATTTCAGTGCTCTTTTGGATGAATTTTATGAGTTCCTCCTTCTGTTATTTTCAATGATGTATAGCATCTAGGATTTAGAGTTTGGCTGGGTAAATCTCTAGCTGATTCAGAATGTCATATTTTTGTTATAATAGACGTTGCTTCCCAATGTGGGGTTACACATTATTAGGTAGTTCAAGAGATGAGGTTTTTGAGGATGATGGACCATGTTCTTGTGAAGAGGTAAAGGGAGCACCTTCTTCCAGTGGCATAGTTCATGCAAGCATTCCACATTCCCTAGGATGATAAGAAAGTCAAATCCACACTAGATGGTTGTGTAAGATGACTAGGTTGAGGTGAACACTAAAGAGACCTAAGGAACCTCTTTGTTTCTCCTAATATCAGTGGAGTTATTTCCAGAAGGTTCCATCAACATATATATCCTTTGTGGGGATGTGAGAGTGATATTGGGTCTGAACACACATGAATTCTCACCTATAACATCAGCTCATGCACCTGTAGCCTCCAACTCCCTAGTCAGGTTTGGGGAACACATAATTTCCAGAATATTCGCCATTTTGGAAGGGGTATTCCAAGTTTATAAAATTTATGGAGCCAAATATTAGCTATTTCTACGATATGGGTTTTGTTTTGTGGAGTGGTTACCATTTTTTAGACATTTTGGGAAATGAATATGAAAGAGTTAGAGCCTATGTTAGAGCTGAATATGAATCAACATCTGCCTCTCGGATTCATGGTTTATATCACATCCTTATGTGACAGAACCATTATGGTTTTGGGAATATATTCTCGTAAGGTGTAATGTGAATGATCAAATGTATTTCATGTAATCCAGTTGTCAAAATTCTGCCTACGCCTGGATGGAACATCATTTTAATCAAAATATTCTCTTGATTGGGAAATAGTTATGTATGTTACCTACACTAGAGGGTTCTCAAAAATCACCTATACATAATCGACCATGATGTGATGTATTCCATTTAAGATGATGCAATAATAGATATTTTGACCCATCCATCTATGGAAATGGATGTTGTTGAGTTCTTCAATGAGGATGACCTCATAAAACTTCACGGGATATGATAGCTTGTGCAGGTTTTTGACCATGGATCCAAGGAAATAACTGGGGACTATTTCATTTCGTAATTAGTATACTTTATTTTTACATTCCTCAAATCCTGGGAGACCCTGATATATTATCACTTCTGGACAAGAGTGATTTTGTTGTTTCTGTCACACGATAAGAGGAAATGGGAATTTCAGGACCAATATGGGTTCTTGAATGGCAACTGTTACTGCTTTGAGATTAGCAGTGGTAGTATCTACCTTTTCGAGGCAATTCCCTATAAATTTAAAATTAAATGTGAAATATAAATGCCCAACCTGAGAGATGTCCCACCCTAAAAAATATGAAAAGTATACTGTTGAGAGGCCCTAGTTCTTGATCTTCATGCACTGGCCACTGTATACATTCCAATTTACCAAGTATCCCTAAACTCATCTCTAGTCACCACCAACCATTATCTCTTCTAAATAATACATGACATGTGTGGAAAAATCTCATATAGGATTTAGTATATCTATACCATGTAAGATTCCCGAAATGTTAGGGGGGGGGGGTAAGAGACAAGATAGGGATAGATAGACAGTATACATCTCAACCCAAAAAGAGAAAGTATAATATACAATGATGTGGATACCGATATATATATATATATATATATATATATGTAATGAAACCAAAGAAACCAAATCAAGAGAAAATGGGATCTCTATGTCATATCCAAGACCAAGAAAAGAGTGACAATAGTTCTAGAAGTCCATCCTCGATGCCAAAAACCTCATTTGGTTGTCCAAATAAGTAACTATGTGGTGGTCCCATGCCTTGAAATTATACCACACAATCATGGGGGCACAATGTCCAAGAAATGATCTCAAAAATTAGGCTATTAGGGGGTTGAAACTCAATGTAAGGTGGGACCCTGACCTATCCAATAGAGGGTACAACTCGGTTGGTAGAGGATCCATGTCGTAATTATATATGCGGTACAAATTAGTTGATTGAGGACCCTAACCCTAATTCCATAGGGGTACCACACAGAGTATGGAGAACCTGTTCTTTATCCAATAGGGGGCACAAGTCAGAGGTAGAGGACCCACACCCTAATTTCATAAGTGGGTACTGCTTTGTAGATAGAGGAACCAACCCTAATTCCATAGGTAGTGCCACTTTTTAGAAATAGGACCCCTACCTTAATTCCATATGGGTACCAATAAGTAGATAGAGGACCTACACCCCAATCCATCAGGAGTTACCACTCTATGAATCTTACCAGATCAATTTCATCATCAACATCTTTCCAAATAAGCATCATACCTATAACATATTACATCATATCTTAAAAGGCACTAGGGAGGTCATAAGTGCATTATACATGGAAAATCACATAGGATAGGCTACTCGATAAGCAAAATATGAGTCCAAAGGATGTAGATAAGAGAGGTTGAGGTTTCCTCCAAAGGAATGTTGGGGTACACGGTGTGTAAGGGGACTCACACAGTGTGTGGTCCTGCTCTATCACTTATCAATGTCCCTATCATTATATATATCACTTTCCATTTACACCTACATGGTGTGTAAGGGGACTACATGACATTTTTCAGCCCTCAGGGTCCTGCACATACTCCCTGGCCTTGTCTGTGTATCCAGATCAGGTCTATGTTCTTCGAAACAGGGTGTGTTCATAGTTGTTCTCATGCCTACGAACTCCCAGAGTACATTTCAGGTCTCTAGCACCAAGACACATGATATTTTGGAGTCCCACATGTCATGTGATACATATAACCTCGTGAAACCCTAGCTATAACAACCATGTCCCTACACATCGTCTGTTCTTCAGACTACATGACGTATAATCTAGTTTTCCATATATAATCAAATACATTATTTGGATAAAATATATATAGTTTTTTCTTCATATCATTCCTTCGAGCCACCAGAAATGGTGTATCATGGTTCATTCGGTGGCTGGAAATTGGATCTGGATACTTCCTGCATGAACCTATTTACATCATACGTCTAGAAAACACTAAAAATATCTAAACTTTTATTAATTTATATCATATTTCAATGAAATAGATCACCTAAAACAAGTAAATCATATAATTTCATCCTTGTATTTTCATTCCGCTCGTTGCACAAAAATCCACCTTGAATTTGGGGTTCTGGTCATGCTTGGTCCCATCCGTCAAGTTTGAATCATGAAGTTGTTTCCAAAAGATGAATAATGTGAATAATGGAGTGATAAATACATATGAAATATATTTTAAATGATCATTGTCCAATGAATAAATATTTGGGGTTCCAGGGTGAGAAAATTGAATAAATAAATCAAATCAGTACATGGGAGCATGAAAAGTCATGTAATTGACACAAATCATTAAATCAAAGAATCATGACCAAATATTTAATAAATCAAGGTAAAAACCACAAATGGATGAGTCCTACTGGGTTTTCAACATTCATTATCCCCGCCAGCGATTTAGAGGGGTTGGTGTATTCACTTCATGTCAATCTTCCTATATTTAGATTCTCTTCATTGCCTAATTTTGATTCGCCAATGACAGAGAGGTATAACATCTCTCAATTATCCAAAGGATTATGTGGGCGACCCTATAGAATTACTATAACTATGTATTTAAATTTAAATTCAAATTAGTTTAATTATTATTCATAATTAAATTAATTTTTTAATTAACCCATTAAATTATCCACCAATGGATTATTTTATCTAAACACTATGTGCCGACCTATTTTATTTCACACCTAGGATAAAAATCACATTCCACACTCAACCATGGACACAATTTTTAAATAATATAATTCATTTATGAGAAGATATATTTTCATTAAGAAACAATGCGAGTGTGATATAAAATATATTTAATATTTTATAATAATTAATTCTGGGAACATTTGTCCCTAAAATCGCATGTAATATTAGTGCATGGCACTACAAATAAATATGTAAATATTTCAATGTCTTAAAAGGAAACAATGGGTCTCTATATCATTTCCTCTTTCAACTATTTAGTATCTCAAAAAAGATAAACAAAAATACTTGGATACTAAAACTATATATAGCTCTCCCGCTCTGAGGAGCTCTACTACATACTCCCATGGTTCCACTACAAATGAACCAAGGGGATGGTCCATCCACATATGATCCCCTCCTTTCAACCCTTGATCTCCATTGGGTGCTATGAAAAGGTGTTTCCATCCTCAAAGTATAGCTATCCCTAGTCGATAATGTGTGTTGATTCTTGCGTGTATCTCCTCAACTGTGACACATTGAAGACTTGTTGGGCTTGTTCCAAATGTGGGGCTAGGGTGAGGCGGTCAACAACCTCACCAACCCTCTGTGTGATCTTGAATGGATAGATGGACCTTGGGTATATCTTCCCCCTTCCAATCTCTGCAATCCTCATCAGGGGAAGACTCTCAAGAAAACATTGTTTCCCATGTCAAATTACGTGGGCCTATGATGTCGATATACATAAAATTTATGCCTCCTCTAGGTTGTCCTTATCTGCTCATAGATGACCTGAACCTCTCTGACAATGCCTTCACCATATTTGGACCCACAAGTGATGTCTCTAC
The DNA here is from genome assembly GCA_963277665.1 of Viscum album. Classification (NCBI taxonomy): domain Eukaryota; kingdom Viridiplantae; phylum Streptophyta; class Magnoliopsida; order Santalales; family Viscaceae; genus Viscum; species Viscum album. Next base: position 819,754,956 of record OY728162.1, read on the forward strand.
AATATCTATCCATCAAAAGGTGACCTACATGGTATCCATTATAGTTCCTTGAATGGTTCCATGCCAATAGTAGAGTGGTATCTATTACTGTATGAATACTCTACCAATGTAAAGAGATCCTCCCAACTCTATAAAACTCTAACAAAAAATATTCCATCATATCCTCCAACCCCATGATAGTGTTCTCGGTCTACCCATCTATCTAGGGGTACAATTTTATAGTCATCATCATCTAGATCCTGAATTCATGCTATAAGCCTATCCATAACTATGATGTGAACAACACATAATGGTCTGAGAGAATAGTTTAGAGAACGTCTTGAATGAAAAAAATCTCTTGTATGTACATTTTGGCCAAAATATTCAATTAACTCTACTCTCTGATAGAAAATAAGTGTGTTGAATTTTTGATTCGATCAACTATCACCCAGATGGAATCATGGCCCTTCATCATCCACATAAACCCCACCACAAATTCTTTAGATATGCCATCTCATTTCCACATCAAGATCTCTATGGGATGCAAAACAATCTTCCTAAAACTGGTGCTCCACCTTCACATGATAAAAGGTGAGGTATCATGAGATTAACTCAACCACACTCCATCACATTTATTCCCACAAAAATCATCACAAAAGGTCTATATAAATAATATATACCTCGGGATGTACAAACAAGGTATAATATTGGAACTCTCACATCAACTAGTCACACATCAAGACTGGGACCACCTTCCATCCCCAGAAAAGCCTGACATGATTCCTTACTTCAGAATATTCATCTAGCAAATATTATTTGGATATATAGTCACACAATGCCTCAATGTAAAATTATCCCAACTATTAATCTGTCACATGATGAAGTTGTGGTGGAGTCAACACCATTGACTGAATAAAAACTGAACCCTTTGGCTGAACCAAGTTTAGTTTCATGAAATTCAACTAATTAGACTCATCATGTACTAGATTATCATAGTAATTCTTTCATGGTTCATCTACCACTATGTTTCCCTTAACCATAGTATGTACTATCTCCAAATCATAGTCTTTCATGAACTCTAACTAGAACCTAAGTCTCATGTACAATTCTCTCTGTGTGAAGTCATACCTGATAATCTAATGGTATGATTAAACGAACAAGTTCTCTCCATGAATATAGTTACTCAACATCTTCAGAGAAAACACTATTGACACCAGCTCTAGTTCATTATTTGAGTAATTATACTCATTGGGTATCAATTACCTCAACACATATGTAATTACTACCTTCCACTTCATAAAATTATTGCTAATCCAATCTCCATAGACATTACTATAAACTACATAATTCACACACTTCTATAGTAGTCCCAAAACAGGATCACTCAGCAGCCTTAACCTCAACTCTCCAAAGTCCATCATGAACAACTTAATCTAGATAAACGACTCCCATTTCTATGTCAATGTGGTCAAATGGGCTGAAATCATGGGTAATCCCACCACAAACCTCCTATAATACCCCTCCAATCCCAGAAAACTTTGACCCTCAAACACACTCATGGGTGGATCCTAGAAAATCACTGCATCAATCTTCCCTCGGTCCACACAAAAACCATGATATGAAATGGAATTCCTTGTGAAGTAAACATCATGAATCTAGAACTTGAACATTGCTAGTTTACCATTAAACTAGGGATCCCAAGTAATGTCTTTCACAATCCTAAAGTGATATTCATGCTCTTTATCTAATGTAGTTTATATGAGTATGTCATTGATCCAGACCACCACAAATTAGTCCATCTATGGCTAGAATATCAGTTCCATCAAATCCATAAACATGGTGGGGGAATTCTTTATACCAAAAGAAATCAATAGGAACCCATGGTGTTTTTAGAGACATCTAAATGATATCTTCAGAATATGAGCCTCATGAAATCTCCACTAGAGGTAGTCGAACCTAAGATTGATCTTAGAAAAAATTCTTGATCCTCGCAACTGGTCAAATATGTCATCAATACTTTGTAAGGGATACTTTTTCTATATCATTTCATAGTTTAGGTGATGAAAATACCTATAAAGTTGTAAGATCCTTTCCACTATTTCACAAAAAACATTGGAGATACCCATAAGACACAATGGACATGATTAAAAATATAAAAACCCTGGTCTTTATTTCACACACAAACTTATATTATTACATAAAACCTTCACCTTATACAATATTGAATATCAAGAGGTCTATTGTCATTGAGGAATATGAACATTTCATAACAACATAAAACATGAAGTACACATATTTATTGCAAACTTCATTTACATGAAAACATAAACTCTTTCGTACTTAGCATTGCATGGGATAACTTGAGGACATGTATAAAAAAGGGTGATCTATAAATCCCTGTAAGGGAGTAAACACAGAATAACATGAAGAATACAGTACATGTTAGGAAATAGGAATATCAATGGATCATAAGGGAAACATAAACATAAATGCATGATATAAAATGATAATCATAACATGGAAATATGGCAACAACATTTAATATGATATTAGCATGATCCAAGGATCATTGTACATGGAGCACAAGTAAACTATCATTGCACTTAAATTAGCATGAGTAAAATCTCATTGAACTTGATTTATCATGATACTAATCTTTAACCAATTCATTGGAGCGCTATTGGGGCACACCCTTCTTAATCATTTCATTTCATTGATAAGTCTACCACACAGATCATATAACATGGATACATTAAACATCAGACATTATTCCATGACAAAGGAATGTAGAGTTCATACATGAAACTCTATAATCAACATGAAAATGTGATTAAAGTTGAATACCCTTGATAGAGAAAAGGGCATGATATTGACTACACAATGACTTTGGCATAGAAAATTGCGGTGTAGTTTCGGCAGCATATTGGCAGGACATAAGATTTCACAAAAATGGTTGATGAGAGAGAAAGGTGTGTCTCATTGTATTTAAATTAAATGGACTGTAAGGGGGTCATATAGATACATGTACCAATATATGTAATGGAATTTAGATTTATAATACAAAATAATTTCTTGAATGTAAATGGGGAGAGAGAAATATATTATGAAATTCCAAGAAGGAAATGGGTGTACATGGGAGGAATTAATGAGAGAGAAAGGTGTCTCTAATCATTCAATCATAAGGAGGGAAGTCTGGAAATGGTTTTAAATCATACCCCAATATTTTTAATTGATAACAAATAGATATTACAACATAATTAAATTTGAACAAAAATGAGAATGGATGAAATCCCATACTTGGAAGTGTGATGCCAAAGGCTTGGGAAGGGATTGAGAGAGGCTTCATGGGAACTTGGGGCACCTTGGGCTGATTATAGAGATATGAGGGTAGGTTAGGGACGTTCTCCAATGTTTTTTAGTGATGAAAAGTGGGATCTTGGGTGGGTTTATATAGGATAAGAGAGGGAATTCCTTATTAATTAGGTTTTTGACAACACACATGAAAGTAATCAAAACCACAAACCAAACCATAATGTTTTCCCATGGTTTTTGCCAAAAGGAATTAGAAAAGATTATTTTGTAAGGCAAATGGCTGAACAACTTAAAATATTATGCTTCCTCATGTGGAGGTGAGTCACACTGTAAAGAATATCATTTTAAATATTTAAGATGTTTTATAAGTCTTGGAGGGTCCATTAAATCTTATTAAAATATATTAAAAAACTAAAATAAAATTACATCACTATTTGGTAATTATGATGTTATAAAACACATTATATAATTAAATAGTGTTTCATTTTTACCCAAAAAATCTATTGTCTCTGAAAATTATGAAAAATTAACTATTGGATAATTTCGACATCCTGGTTCCAAAAATAATTTACATTTTATGTAACTATTTTTCTAAATATGTGAGTTCTTACTTTTGAAAAAAAACTAACATTTAACAAAAATTCAGGGGTTTTGAAAAAAACAACTTTCAAACTGTACTAAAAATTATAATTGTATTCATAAAATTATACCATCATTTATATTTAATAAAAATTAATATAGTAATAAAATTTCATTAAAATATTATTTAATTCAAAAATCTATTAATTCATAGAAATAGAGTTATTAATTGAACATTAAATAAAAATTATCTTTTATTCTTTAAAAAATATTTACAATGTATCAATAAGAAAATGAATGTATATTCTATATACAGAAATAACATACATAATAATTGTTCTAGGGTCTTGTTACATAACACCTTATAACATCCGTATAAGACCAAAGGGTAAGGTGTTCTATGCTGACAGACTATTGGGGAGGGTCATATAACATCTGTTGGGTGTTAATCTATATTAACTTCCACTTCCCTCATAAGAGGTTCTCCTCAAGCATAATGTGTTGAATCTCGGATTGGGCTTGGTCAAGACTGAAGCCCAGTGATTCCACCTCATTTCTATGCTCTAAAAAATGGGCTTCCTGTGGAGAAATTCTCTGGAGGAGGCCATCACTTCCTTTGTCTAAGTAAATTTAATTTTTTAAAGCCATGTACTTATACTAATCATGTGATCACTCTTTAATGACTATATTAGTAATAGTAACAATTCATAATAGTATTTCAAAATCCAAAAACATAAATCCAGGGAAGTGCGTATGATATATAACAAATTTACATAATATGACATTTAATTAGATCAAGAAGAATTTTCATCAATGAAAGTTTGGGTCATTACATTATTCCCCACTTAAGAAATTTCACGCCCTTAATTTCTTTTTGCCACACCAAATAGATGCCAGTAACTTTGCTTCATCACTTCCTCGGATTCCCACATTGCTTCTTCAAACTTGTGGTTTCACCACAACACCATTACGAGGGAAATTGCCTTTTTTTATATAGTTTCCCTATGATATAAGATCTTAACCTACTTCTCTTCATTGTAGAGGTCATTCTCCAATGGAACCACTAATGGATTGAGTACATGTGATGGATCAAGTATGTACTTCCTAAAGAGTTATAAATGGAATACATCATGTAATTGATATAGGTTTTGTGGGGGTTCTAGTCGATAGCCACCTGATCCAATGTTATTAAGGATCTCAAAAGGGTCATTATACCTTGGACTAAGTATTCCCTTTATCCTAAATCTCATAACTATCTTCCACATCTATATGGGGAGTAATACAATTTCTCCGACATCAAACTCTAGGTTTCGTTGAAAATAAAATGAATAGAACTTTTGTCAACTCTGACCAACTTTAACAAGATGGTCTTAACCTTCTCCACCATTTATTTGACCATTTATGGACCTTGGAGTTTTAGCTCCCCAACTTCATCACAACATGCTAGTGTTCTGCACCACTTACCATACATGGCTTCATATGGATCCATTTGGATTCTTGAGTGGAAACTATTATTGTAAAAGAACTCAACCAGAGGAAGATATTGATCCCATCCTCCATTGAAGTTCATTGAGAATTCTCTCAATATGTCTTCAATAGTTTGGATAGTCTGGTTATATTGGCCATCAGTTTGTGGATAAAAAGTCCTACTGATGTTTAGCTCAGTATTCAGATCATGTTGAAGACTCTTCCATAACATAGAGGTGAATCTTGGATCTCGATTGGCTAAAATAGATAGTGGTACCCAATTCATATTTACTAGTTCTCTAATATGTATATGTTCCAGTTGATCTAGTGGGAAATCCCCTTGAATTGCAATGAATTGAGCATTCATTATAACATGATCCACAACCACCCATATATCATTGTTTCCTTTGGATGTCTTTGAATTTCTATTGACACATTCTATGGTGACGTTCTCCCATTTCAATGCGGGTATGGGTAATGGTTGAATCATCCCCTTAGGCTTATACCTCTCAACCTTCACATTCTGACATACCATGCACTTTGATGTATACTCAGTAATATCTTTCTTCATGTTATCCCACTAATAATGCTCTCAGATATCTCAATATGTCTTTGTGTTTCCTAGGTTAACGAATAAATTCTAACTATGTGCATCATAAAAAAGTTCATTCTTTAACTTTGGATTTGATGGAACACATAGTATTGCCTAAAATCCCACAATCCATTCTTCATTAACATTTAACTCTGGGAATTTCCCTTTTCGAATAGTTTCCACTTTCTTTTGAATTCCCATATCATCATTTTGAGCATCCATTATCCTTTACAAACGAGATGGTAGGGTAATCATTTGTGAATGGATTTATTTTGTTTCCTTATTTATGATTCCCATGTCCATCTTCATCAAATCGAAGAAGATTGGATCTTTTTCAATTCTCATCAATGATAGAATCACTGAGTCCTTTCTACTTATAGCGTCCGCCACCTTGTTCACATTTCTAGGGTGGTAATGGATTAGAAAATCATAGTCTTTGGTCAGCTCTAACCATCTTCGCTGGTGTATATTCAATTCTTTCTGTATGAATATATACTTGATGAATTTTTGGTCTGTATATATTTTACAATTCTCCAAAAAGAGGTAATGCTGCTAAATTTTTAAATCGAATATCACTACATCCAACTCCATATCATGTTTGGGATATTTTTTCTCGTGAAATTTAAATTGTCTAGAAGCATAGGAAATGGATATTTCATTTTTCATCAACACATAGCCCATACCCTTATTCGAAGAATCACTTAATCCCCCAAAACATTCTCCACATGTGGGAAGTGTGAGCTCGGTCATTGTGACAAGCCTTTTTTTTCAAATCCTTGAATCTCACTTCAAATTCATCACTGAAGGAAAAATTTACTCCCTTCTGAGTTATCTTGGTATGAGGGTTAGACAGTCGTGATAAATTTCTCACAAATCAGAGTTAATATCCTACTGACCCCAGAATGTTTCGGAGGGTTGTTACCAATATATTCCTCAGCCATCTGTCAATTTCAGCTATCATGGAAGGATACTTAGATATCCCATTGATTGTGAAGATATGGCCCAATAATAAGACCTCCTTCAACCAGAACTCACACTTGATTTACCATTCATAGAGATTTTCCATTCGCAAGGTCTCTAGTACAATGCTTAGATGCTCCTCCATTGGTTTAGAGTATATTAGGATATCATTTATAAAGACTACATAAAAAATTCAAGGTAATATTTAATGACTCTATTCATCATGTCCATGATTATTGATGGAGCATTAGTGAGTTCGAAAGAAATTACTATGAATTCCTAGTTCTCTTACCTTGTACGAAAAGCATTCATGGGGATATACTCTATCTTTACAATTACTTGGTAATATCCGGACCACAAATCCACCATGGAAAAGTATTGTGATCCCCATGTCTAATAGAAAAAGTCATAAATTCAGGGAAGATGATACTTTTTCATTATCATGATTTTTTGAGCTCAGGATAATCAATGAAAAGGCACATTGACCCATCTTTCTTCTTGACGAATAGGACTGGTGCACCCCATGGTGAAACACATGGGAATATAAACCCTTTATCCAGATTATACTATAGTTGTTTCATTAGCTCCTCAAGCTCCCCAAAAACCAAAATATATGGAGTCTTGGATATTCGAAACACCCCAGGTATAAGATCAATAAAGAATTAAAGATCTCTTCTAGGAGGAATAACAAGAAATTTATAAGGAATCACTTAAGAAAATTCCCTCACAAAACGAATGTCATCAATGATAGTTGCTTCTATAGACTCAATCATATGAGCAAGATACGCCTACTCATAGAGAAGTAATATCCATATTTGAGATAATGGATCTCAAGAAGATTTATCCTCCTCCTTGAACTTGTATATAATTAGAGGTTGATTATCTATATGGAGAGTGATTTACCTCTCATATAACACCCCAAGCTTCTATGGTACGTTTCCCTTCGAATAATGCGATAGCGTGTGTTGTACGCAACCTCGAGTTCTAACACACACCACAACTAATTAAACTAGCCGTTGTGAATAGTAATACCTACTTTTTGAAATCATATATATTCAATATTTCAAAATGGACTTCATTTTTAGATTCGGAATATCAAAATTAGCCTAGGGTGAAATTTTGGTACATTTCGGATAACTTTCATATTTTGATGAATAGTGAAAATTTCTAAATTTTAATTAAAAACAACTTTTTTAATCAAAATAATTAATAGTGATAAATTGTGATTTTGAGTGGTTTTAAATTATATTTAGAATATATTTTTACCATTAAATATAATGTTGGTCATTGGACATAATTTTACAATTAAACCGAACATAAACAAGTGTCAATCTTTTGATAGTTATTACCTCTTAAAAACACGCTTTTTGTTTTGACAGCGGGAATTAATTTTAAATTAATTTCTGCCACTTCTGTGTTTTGAATTTAGGAAAATGGATTCCATATTTGGAATCAGGATGTCCAAATTATGTAAATAGGTAACTTTTTTTTACACATTTTGAATAATTACTGCGGTAAATATTATATTTACCATGGTTAAAGGGTAAATCCGGTAAATAAGGGTTAAAAAAATAATATTATAATAATACAAAGTTACCCTAAAACGTGTCCTAACCTTATTGGTGGACACATACCCGACCATGAGCATCCTTGGGTCAATTTGGGGACCCCTTGGAGCCACTTGTATGTGGTAGGGACACATTATATGAATAAAGTTAAAATAAAAATAAAAATGGCATAAGCTTACATCTTTTAGAAGAACAATTTGTACATAGGGTTATACATGTTGGATTTTCGATTATAAATATTCATTAGAAAGCCAAAAAGATTTCCTACATGATGATATTTTATTTATAATTTTTAGACATCAAATTAGTTAAATTATTAATGACACAATAATGATGCAATGTTTACCTCATTAATAAATCATTTAAATAAATAAGATTATAATGATTAAAATATTATCTAAAACCTGTCCAATTCTTATTGGTTGTTGTTATTTAGAATATTATTCATCTTATATTCGACCTCAATGATTTTTGGACCATTATAAACCGAATATAATTATATTATAAAGTAATACTTTCACTCTTTCCTAAAGAGCCCCTCCTCTCCCTTATAAAAGGAGACCACTTCTACTCATTCTTCACACCTCTCAAGCCACTTGGCTCGTCCAAACTCTGCCCAACTAAGCTCCCCACATCCCTCTCCTCCTCCTTGAAGGTTTCCCTTAGGCAGAAAGCATTTCAACAAGTCCTTTGGTTCCAACCAAAGTGAGTTACCTAAATTAAAGGTAACGATTTCTCTTAAATTATTTTCATTTATTATGCTTCTTCAACTCCCAAACACTTTTTATTTCCTTTATTTTGTAACAACACCAGTATCCTCAATATAGTAGGATGTTGTTATAAGAAGGATTAAAACTACACACACACACACAACTCCATCTAATGGATGATGAACATAATGTTTCTGTGGATGGCAAACTAACGCCTCACGAAACGATGACTGTTCAAATACATCTTACCACCTCTCATGGTGGCCATTATGATGGAACTGTAATTAAATATGATATTAATGATATATATTTTATATATAAGCTTCTGTAATTCCATTTTATTTCATACCATTATTCGTTTCATGTTGTATATACATACGATAATTTCATTTGAGGAAGTGCGGACTACCGCCCCCTTAAAATGATATGACTCATTCATACCACACATGGAACGTATAAAGGATGGTGTTAATGAACTTAAGTAACATATATAAAATATTATATTATACTGGAATAGTAATATACCTATGTATCATTTGGATTCGATTCTTTTAAAATAAAAATTAAATGGAAGTAGCGTTCGTGCGTACGTACGGACTACCGTCTCCACGAACGCGATGAGATTCATTCTCCATCGTATCCATTCAAGTATAATTATCATTTAATGATTTAAAAATGATGTTTAAGGACTTGATATCATTCTGGATATGAATAAGATACAACAAACATGACTTATGTAACAAAACATATAAAAGAAAATGAGTAAGTTAACACCCGAAACGGCGATAATACTAAGATATTATTAATAAAGCAATGTTAAAAGATCATATATGATATCATATTAATGTATATGATTCTTGTATAATTTAATAATAATTATTTCACCATTATACAGGAGGTTAACCTACCCCAACCAAGGAAAAGTACAAGGTAAGGGTTTACTTTACAACCTCTTCATTATCCAAGGTTGTTTATACGTAATAATCTACTGGGATCTCTTTATCATCCACATCCATGTTTCTTAAAAATGCATTTCAGAACATTTTTACTATTTACTAGAATATGAGTTAAAGTCATTTATACCCTTTTGACTTTTATAAGTGGTTTATAAAGGAATCTTTCGGTCGTTTTCAAAACAAGGTCATTTTTAACCTTTTCGACAGAATTAAGGTAAGAATGTTTTTTTAACTTATACGGCGGGTGCGGCTATTTTCCGCCATTATAAAATCTTCAAATCTTCCCTTACAAGATTATAAGAATATTTTCAAAGAAAATGTTTTATTTTATATGGATCTTAAATTATTTCAAAATAAAAGGAGATATTTCTTTAAAAAGAATTTTGATTTCATCTATGTCAACATCCTTTGATGGATTTTAAGATTATTTGAAGTTGATTTATTATGATAAAAAACTTCTATATTGTATTGAAGGTTTTGTGATATGTTTGACTATGGATGTGCTATTTTTATACCATTCATAGTTTATGGTGAAATTATTGACATTTCGTATGCTAGTTTTAATACGAATGTTTATGTTATGTTTAAACCTTTTCATATGGGAATGCATTGGACTTAATATATGACGGGTGGAGCCCGCTATAGCTCCTCGATGCATCGGTAGGTCTCATGAGACAAACTAGTGTCTTGGCACAAGGCCTTGACAAAATCTTATTTTTAGTCTTGGCACGAGGCCTTGGCTATGTGGTTATGATAGTCTGGAATTATGCATTCCAACATTATGAAAGTGGTTATTGATTTTTACATGTGATTATTCGATTAGTAGAATATCAATGTGAATAAGTAAATGGCATTATTTCATTTTATTTATGCCATACCATGTTGAAAGTTCATGTTTGAAAGGCTTTTGTCTTAGTTATACATTGCCTTAAATGTTTATTCTTATTTATGAAAGTTTCCGCTATATTGTTATCCTTACTGGGCGTTTGAGCTCACCCCTTTTCTATGTTTTATTTTTCCCAGGAAGTGAAGAAGTAAATTATGAATGACCTGCAGGGATATTATGTGGGGATATGAGTGTGAATTATGGAGGAATTATGTTGTTGTAGTAGTTTTTCATTTTATGATGTAATGTAAAACTTATGAATATATCTAGTGTTTCCATGGCTACTAAACCAATCGGTCTTTCGAGATTTGATCTTCTTGTGATCATGCCAATGTTATGTAATAATGCACCGACTCTAGGTAGCTGGGGTCGGGGCGTTACAGTTGGTATCAGAGGAAGTTTAGTACAAACTTTGGAAGCTAGATTTAGATAAACTCTGATTAGAGCACGTATACCTAAGATGAACTTTGAGGATTAGTATAGAAGAACTTCCTAGAATTTTGGTATTATAGAGATTTTGTGAGTTTTCCGAGCAATACATCCCTGTCTGGATACGAGCAGGTAGAGTTGGCTCTGGCACAGATGTACCTAAGGGTAAAACCCGAAAACACCGCTTTGAGCTAGACTCTAACGGGAACTGGTGCACGACAACGGGCCTTGCTGCACTCTTGGTTACGACACTCCCGGGGGATATGCTTAGGATAACTCTCACTATCTTTACAAATCATTATGAAGGGTTTATGAGTATATACTTCCTCAAAGAAAACATTTTTATGATTATGGATTATATCCATAAATAGTTCAATTTATGTTAATTGTTTTATAAGTATGGGATTATGTATTTTGATTCATAAACTGATCTAGTTTATGCCATTGTTTAGAAATGGCGCCTAGTGGAAGAAATGGAAACCGTATCAATGCACGCACTCCATATAGGGATTGCCCTCCAGCTCAAGATAATTATAGTGGGGCTGGTGATGCAACTGGTGCCGATCAGCTAATCACCATACTGGGAAAACTTACTCAGGTTATGAATAATAACCTTACCCGTATGGAGCACCCTGATCCGCAGCGTGGAGGATCAATGTTAGATCGATTCATGAGGCAACAACCACCAACGTTCAATGGGAATACAAATCCATTAGTAGCTGAGCAATGGATATTTTCCCTAGAGAAAATATTTCAGGCTTTGGGGAGCAGTGAAAGGGAAAAAGTTATCATGGCAGTTTACCGCCTCACTGGAGATGCTGATCAATGGTGGTCATTGATTCAGAACATGAAGGAAGATGGTGATGTATCAAATATGGAATGGAGGGAGTTCAAAGATCTGTTTTTAGAAAAATACTTCCCTCGCGACCATCGAGCAGATATGGAAAGGCAATTTCTGAGTCTGAGACAGAAGGAGGATGAGAATGTCACAAAGTATGAGGCTAACTTTACAAGGTTAGCGAGGTATGCTGGAGATTATATTCGCAACCCAAGAAGTATGATTGATCGTTTCTTTGATTGGTTAAAACCATTTCTCCATCGAGCATTAGTCTCACAATCCTTTTCATCATACGAAGACATTGTCTCATGTGCTATCAAGACCGAAAAGGAATTCTCTAAGTCTTATGACTTTAAAGCAAAGCAAGAGAAGAAGAGACCTGCTGATCAATCTGGGAATGGAAATAAGGGGAAGAAGGGAAAGGTTGAATATCCATCTTGTGGTAAATGTGGGAAGAAACATCCTGGTACTTGCTTGAAGGGAATGAGAGTCTGTTACAAGTGTGGTGAAAAAGGCCACCAAGCTCATGATTGCAAGGGGAAGAAGGAAGCTACCAACGTTCAGTGCTACAATTGCAGGGAGATGGGGAATTATGCAAATGCATGTCCTAAGCGTCAGGAGAACTTACCTCAGAAAAGTCCAAGGGATCAAGGCCAGGCTTATGTTATCACTACTGCAGAGGTAGAAGCTCCAAAAGACGTGGTGGCAGGTAATTTAATGGTTTCCTCAAGTTTAGCAAATGCATTATTTGATTCTGGATCATCGCATTGTTTCATATCTTCCCAGTTTACTAAGAAAATTAGATATTTCCAATTTGATTTAATAAGGGAGTTGTTAGTTAAAACTCCTAAGGGAAGTATCGTTGCAACAAAGTTTTGTGAATCAGTCCCCATTAGAGCACATAAATTTTCTTTATCTGCTGATCTCATCGTCATACCTATGATTGAGTTTGATATAATCCTCGGTATGGACTGGCTTTCAGACTATTATGCGAATATTTATTGTAAGAAGAAAGAGGTTACAATTCTTGATGATAATGATAAGGAGCACCTTATTTTTAGAGCAGAATCGTAACCACCTAATTCTTATTTAGATCCACCCCCAGTAGCTCAACTAAATTCAATTATTGGGGAGGAAGAGAATGAAGTAACTATCGGTGAGGAAAGGAATGTTCAAATAGAGGATGTACCTGTTGTGAAAGAATTTGTAGATGTATTTCCGGAAGATTTACCTGGACATCCTCCAGAACGAGAAGTTGAGTTTTCCATTGATTTGATTCCTGGATCAAGGCCTATATCGAAGACCCCTTATAGAATGGCCACTGTAGAGTTAGTCGAACTAAAGAAACAACTAGAGGAATTGAGTAATAAGGGATTTATTCACCCTAGTGTTTCTCCATGGGGAGCCCCTTTTCTTTTTGTTAAAAAGAAAGATGGATCTATGAGGTTATGTATCGACTACAGGGAGATCAATGCTATAACGATAAAGAACAAGTATCCCCTACCTCGTATTGATGATTTATTTGACCAACTGCATGGAGCTCAATACTTTTCAAAGATTGACCTTCGATCTGGTTACCATCAGTTGTGTGTGAAGAAGGAAGACATTCCGAAAACAGCATTTCGAACCAGGTACGGGCATTACGAGTTTACTGTAATGCCGTTTGGACTGACTAATGCACCCTCTGTATTCATGGATCTAATGAATAGAGTTTTCAAGGAGTATCTTGATGAATTCGTGGTGGTATTTATTGATGATATCTTGGTATACTCCAAAACCTACGAAGATCATGAAAATCACTTGCGCATTATCTTGAAGACTCTGAGGAGGCATGAATTATATGGGAAGTTTAGCAAGTGTGAATTCTGGCTTCAGGAGATTTCTTTTCTTGGCCATATTGTCTCTAAAGATGGAATCTCTGTTGATCCTTCTAAGACCAAGGCAATCCAAGAATGGCCAGCACCTACGAGTATAACTGAGGTACGTAGTTTTATTGGCTTGGCAGGTTATTATCGACGTTTCGTCCAGAATTTTGCCCGATTGGCTAACCCATTAACGAAGCTCACACGTAAAGGGGTTAAATTTGTTTGGACAAAAGAGTGTTAAGAATGTTTCGAAGAATTGAAGAAAAGATTAGTCAATGATCCTATATTGACTCTACCATCGGGGAATGATGGGTTCGTTATTTATAGTGATGCATCGAAGAAAGGACTTGGTTGTGTCCTTATGCAGAATGATAGAGTTATTGCCTATGCATCACGACAGTTGAAAATTCATGAACAAAACTATCCTACTCATGATCTTGAGTTAGCAGCTGTAATCTTTGCTTTGAAGATATGGAGGCACTACCTCTATGGTGAACAATGTGAGATTTATACTGATCACAAGAGTTTGAAGTATATTTTCTCACAAAAAGAACTCAACATGAGGCAAAGGAGATGGCTTGAATTACTCAAGGATTATGATTGTACTATACACTACCACCCGGGGAAATCAAACAAAGTAGCAGATGCTTTGAGCAGAAAAGACCATGGAGTTCTGAACATGATGAGAATTGAAAGGGATCCAATTTTCATGGATCTAGTGAAGATGGACATGGGAATAACCAGGGAAGGTGAAACATCAATGCTTTTTCAAATGGTTTCCAAACCATCTTTACTAGAAAGGATTAAGAGTTCTCAGACCGATGATGAAAAATTTCAGAAGAAGATTAAAGCTGTGCATGATGGGAGATTGAGAGACTTTGTGTATGAAGATGGAATTTTGAAATTCGGGAAGAGACTTTGTGTTCCCGATTTACCTGATCTGAAAAGGGAATTGCTAGATGATGCTCATAGTTCCAATTTCTCTATACACCCTGGGAGCACCAAAATGTATAGAGATTTGAAGGAACATTTTTGGTGGGACAACATGAAGAGGGAGATTGCTGATATTGTGTCAAGATGTATGGTTTGTCAACAAGTGAAAGCTGGAAGGCAACAGCCTGGAGGAGTCATGCAACCTCTTCCCATACCGGAGTGGAAATGGGACAATGTTACGATGGACATTGTCATGGGGCTACCGAAGACTCCTAGAAGGAACGATGCAATATGGGTTATTGTTGATCGTCTGACCAAGTCAGCACATTTTCTTGCTATAAGAGAAGATCTACCCCTGGAACGTCTAGCAAGACTATACATTAATGAAGTTGTGAGACTTCATGGTGTACCCCTATCGATTGTTTCTGATCGTGATCCCCGTTTTACTTCAAGATTTTGGAAAAGTCTTCAGAAATCCCTAGATACTGAACTTCATTTGAGCACTGCTTACCAACCTCAGACAGATGGACAATCAGAACGGACTATTCAAACCTTAGAAGACATGTTGAGATCTTGCTCACTTGACTTTCAGGGTATGTGGGATCAATATTTACCTCTGGTAGAATTTTCCTATAACAATAGCTTCCATTCAAGTATTCAGATGGCACCATATGAAGCGTTATACGGAAAGAGATGTCGTACACCAACCTGTTGGGATGACGTTGGTGAAAGAAAACTTGTAGGCCCAGAACTGGTGGAGGAAACGGTGGAAAAGGTGAAGGTAATCCAAAATCACATCAAAGCAGCTCAAAGTAGGCAGAAGAGCTATGCCGATAATCGAAGGAAGGATTTGGAATTTCAGGTCGGTGATCATGTTTTCCTAAATGTATCTCCATGGAAGGGAGTCATACGTTTTGGTAAGAAAGGTAAATTGAGTCCCAGGTACATCGGACCTTTCGAAATTCTAGAACGAATTGGGGCTGTAGCTTACCGATTGGCAATGCCGCCAAGTCTCTCCAAAGTTCACGATGTGTTCCACGTATCTCTGTTGAGAAAATACATGCCTGACCCAACGCATGTACTCACCTATGAGGAATTAGAACTGGAACCCGAGCTGTCTTATTGCGAAGAGCCCGTCAGGATTCTTGATACAAGAGAACAAGTACTGAGAAACCGGACGATGCGTCTGGTAAAAGTTTTGTGGAGAAACCATAAGATGGAAGAGGCAACGTGGGAACCCGAGGAACTTATGATGAAGAACCACCCGAGTCTTTTTATGCAGTAATACCCTAGAAATTTCGAGGACGCAATTATTTGAAGGAGGGGAGAATATAACACCCCAAAATTCTATGGTACGTTTCCCTTCGAATAATGCGATAGCGTGTGTTGTACGCAACCTCGAGTTCTAACACACACCACAACTAATTAAACTAGCCGTTGTGAATAGTAATACCTACTTTTTGAAATCATATATATTCAATATTTCAAAATGGACTTCATTTTTAGATTCGGAATATCAAAATTAGCCTAGGGTGAAATTTTGGTACATTTCGGATACCTTTCATATTTTGATGAATAGTGAAAATTTCTAAATTTTAATTAAAAACAACTTTTTTAATCAAAATAATTAATAGTGATAAATTGTGATTTTGAGTGGTTTTAAAGTATATTTAGAATATATTTTTACCATTTAATATAATGTTGGCCATTGGACATAATTTTACAATTAAACCAAACATAAACAAGTGTCAATCTTTTGATAGTTATTACCTCTTAAAAACACGCTTTTTGTTTTGACAGCGGGAATTAATTTTAAATTAATTTCTGCCACTTCTGTGTTTTGAATTTAGGAAAATGGATTCCATATTTGGAATCAGGATGTCCAAATTATGTAAATAGGTAACTTTTATTTTTACACATTTTGAATAATTACTGCGGTAAATATTATATTTACCATGGTTAAAGGGTAAATCCGGTAAATAAGGGTTAAAAAAATAATATTATAATAATAAAAAGTTACCCTAAAACGTGTCCTAACCTTATTGGTGGACACATACCCGACCATGAGCATCCTTGGGTCAATTTGGGGACCCCTTGGAGCCACTTGTATGTGGTAGGGACACATTATATTAATAAAGTTAAAATAAAAATAAAAATGGCATAAGCTTACATCTTTTAGAAGAACAATTTTTATATAAGGTTATACATGTTGGATTTTAGATTATAAATATTCATTAGAAATCTAAAAAGATTTACTACATGATGATATTTTATTTATAATTTTTAGACATCAAATAAGTTAAATTATTAATGACACAATAATGATGCAATGTTTCCCTCATTAATAAATCATTTAAATAAATAAGATTATAATGATTAAAATATTATCTAAAACCTGTCCAATTCTTATTGGTTGATGTTATTTAGAATATGATTCATCTTAGCTTCGACCTCAATGATTTGTGGACCATTATAAACCTAATATAATTATATTATAAAGTAATACTTTCACTCTTTCCTAAAGATCCCCTCCTCTCCCTTATAAAAGGAGACCACTTCTACTCATTCTTCACACCTCTCAAGCCACTTGGATCGTCCAAACTCTGCCCCACTAATCTCCCCACATCCCTCTCCTCCTCCTTGAAGCTTCCCCTTAGGCAGAAAGCATTTCAACAAGTCCTTTGGTTCCAACCAAAGTGAGTTACCTAAATTAAAGGTAACGATTTCTCTTAAATTATTTTCATTTATTTTGCTTCTTCAACTCCCAAACTCTTTTTATTTCCTTTCTTTTGTAACAACACCAGTATCCTCAATATACTAGGATGTTGTTATAAGAAGGATTCAAACTACACATACACACAACTCCATTTAATGGATGATGAACATAATGTTTCTGTGGATGGCAAACTAACGCCTCACGAAACGATGATTGTTCAAATACATCTTACCACCTCTCATGGTGGCCATTACGATGGAACTGTAATTAAATATGATATTAATGATATATATTTTATATATAAGCTTCTGTAATTCCATTTTATTTCATACCATTATTCGTTTCATGTTGTATATACATACGATAATTTCATTTGAGGAAGTGTGGACTACCGCCCCCTTAAAATGATATAACTCGTTCATACCACACATGGAACGTATAAAGGATGGTGTTAATGAACTTAAGTAACATATATAAAATATTTTATTATACTGGAATAGTAATATACCTATGTATCATTTGGATTCGATTCTTTTAAAATAAAAATTAAATGGAAGTAGCGTTCGTGCGTACGTACGGACTACCGTCTCCACGAACATGATGAGATTCATTCTCCATCGTATCCATTCAAGTATAATTATCATTTAATGATTTAAAAATGATGTTTAAGGACTTGATATCATTCTGGATATGAATAAGATACAACAAACATTACTTATGTAACAAAACATATAAAAGAAAATGAGTAAGTTAACACCCGAAACGGCGATAATACTAAGATATTATTAATAAAGCAATGTTAAAAGATCATATATGATATCATATTAATGTATATGATTCTTGTATAATTTAATAATAATTATTTCACCATTATACAGGAGTTTAACCTACCCCAACCAAGGAAAAGTACAAGGTAAGGGTTTACTTTACAACCTCTTCATTATCCAAGGTTGTTTATACGTAATAATCTACTGGGATCTCTTTATCATCCACAACCATGTTTCTTAAAAATGCATTTCAAAACATTTTTACTATTTACTAGAATATGAGTTAAAGTCATTTATACCCTTTTGACTTTTATAAGTGGTTTATAAAGGAATCTTTCGGTCGTTTTCAAAACAAGGTCCTTTTTAACCATTTCGACAGAATTAAGGTAAGAATGTTTTTTTAACTTATACGGCGGGTGCGGCTATTTTCCGCCGTTATAAAATCTTCAAAGCTTCCCTTACAAGCTTATAAGAATATTTTCAAAGAAAATGTTTTATTTTATATGGATCTAAAATTATTTCAAAATAAAAGGAGATATTTCTTTAAAAAGAATTTTGATTTCATCTATGTCAACATCCTTTGATGGATTTTAAGATTATTTGAAGTTGATTTATTATGATACAAAACTTCTATATTGTATTGAAGGTTTTGTGATATGTTTGACTATGGATGTGCTATTTTTATACCATTCATAGTTTATATTGAAATTATTGACATTTTGTATGCTAGTTTTAATACAAATGTTTATGTTATGTTTAAACCTTTTCATATGGGAATGCATTGGACTTAATATGTGACGGGTGGAGCCCGCTATAGCTCCTCGATGCATCGGTAGGTCTCATGAGACAAACTAGTGTCTTGGCACAAGGCCTTGACAAATTCTTATTTTTAGTCTTGGCACGAGGCCTTGGCTATGTGGTTATGATAGTCTGGCATTATGCATTCCAACATTATGAAAGTGGTTATTGATTTTTACATGTGATTATTCGATTAGTAGAATATCAATGTGAATAAGTAAATGGCATTATTTCATTTTATTTATGCCATGCCATGTTGAAAGTTCATGTTTGAAAGGCTTTTGTCTTAGTTATACATTGCCTTAAATGTTTATTCTTATTTATGAAAGTTTCCGCTATATTGTTATCCTTATTGGGCATTTGAGCTCACCCCTTTTCTATGTTTTATTTTTCCCAGGAAGTGAAGAAGTAAATTATGAATGACCTGCAGGGATATTATGTGGGGATATGAGTGTGAATTATGGAGGCATTATGTTGTTGTAGTAGTTTTTCATTTTATGATGTAATGTAAAACTTATGAATATATCTAGTGTTTCCAAGGCTACTAAACCAATCGGTCTTTCGAGATTTGATCTTCTTGTGATCATGCCAATGTTATGTAATAATGAACCGACTCTGGGTACCTGGGGTCGGGGCGTTACATCTCATGGAAATTTATGTTCACTCTCTATAGGGAAAGCCAATCATTGAGAATAATTGCATCAAATTATAATAGAGTGAGTATGAGGAGGTTTTCTGTAAATATTATTCCACATATTGTTATCGGGGATGATTTATATTAAATGGATGTAATAATTTCCGCATTTTTCATTCTCACGGACATATTTACTAGCATGAATTATGGTGGTGTCGGGATTTTTCTACTAAACATTTGGGATATAAAATAATGTGTAGAACCATAATAAAAAAACTACACTCTCTATTATTGAATAAATAACTAGCTTTACTATCACCACATCATTTTTGGGGTTCAATTCGGTGGTAGTGATCGAAAAATCTTACCCTTGCTGCCTTGGAGGGTGTTTGTTTCCCCCAAAAACACTTATTTTAGGGAACTGGTTTGAAAAGTTCAATGGTTCTTTGTAGTTGAAGAAATAAACAATGCGTTGAGGGGTGAATGGAGTGTTCCTCTCCTCTGTAGCAACTGCGGGTTTTTCATTTTGGTATTTAATGGTCGTGTTCCTTTATCTTCCACGCCTAAAGAATTTCCTTTTCCCTTTCAGGAAATTTATGTGGTTCTTATTTCCACACCTTTGTAATGTGTGGGGATTGAATTTCATTGGAATGTTGGATTTATCCATCGGACCAAAAGAATTAAATTCAGCCTTACGCTTATTATCCCCATGATACCGCTGATATTTTTTGATCACTATCTCAACATTAAGGGCATATGAGACAGTTTCTTCATAGCACTCAAAGTCATAGATCGCTAGGGATTTTTGTAGGCTATGCTTTAGCCGACCAAAGAAGTCTTCAACCTTGCATTCGGGGGTAATGAAAAATCTAGAGGAATATCGTGCAATACTTGTGAATATTTCCTTGTACTCTCTAATGGATTTGTCATGTTTTTGCATGATGACAGGGAAGTCCCTTTACATATTAAGTTAGATGGTGCGAGGAAAATATTAGACAGAATGTTTTTTGGAAATCCTTCTATTCCAACACCTCTATATCCTCCTCAGGTTTCATTTTTTTATCAATTTACACCTTTAATAAGCTTTATCATTCATACGATAAAAATCCAAATGAACCTTTTCTTGTTTGGAATATTGATGGATGTATACGATCTTTTTAATGGAGTTGATCCATTCTTTAAAAATTGAGGGATCATAAGATCCATTAAAAGTATGAGGCCTTTGTCTCATAAAGATCTCCATTGCAACATGTTATTTATTGGGGGGTGAATGTTCCTCTGGAACCATGTTTCTATTCAAAACATGAGTTAAGTGAGATTGATTATCGTGACAAAGTTCACAATTCTCGGTGCCATCAGATTGGGCATCTCATTAGAATGGTCATGACATTGATCTTCACATCAGCAGTTAGCCCAAGTCCTCATATTACTAACATTTTTCTGGAATAAAAGTACTGTTATGAGTAACACATAAATGGTAATCCAAAGATAGAAATAGATGACTTATAAATTAATTGTATTTCCTTAACATATGATTGTATAGGCTTCAATCTATGTTATCCCTGATCAACTACCCAATAAATATTCTTAGGGACAATTTTTTATTCACATAACAATGGTTAATACTATGTTTTTAAATTTACCAAAACATATCCCTTAGGAGTTTCATAACTAAGAGTGTTTCAAGACCCATTGTCGTGCACCAGTCTCGTTCGAGTCTAGGTGAAAGTGGTGTTTTCAGGTTTTACCCCTAGATACATCTCAACCATACCGGCCTATACCTAATTGTATCCAGAAATGAATGTATTTTATTGATAAAAAAATTACTCATTACTCAAAAAAAATAGGTATGTTTTTATTATACTTAGTTTTTTCCCTTAGGCTTTCACTAGGGTTTTCTAATCCTAATCCCAAAAATAGATAAACCTATCATTTGATACCAACTATAAAAACCATGCTATTTATTTCAAACATAAACATATTTTTTTACATAAAACCATAACATCATACAAAATATATGATCTAGAGGTCAAGTGTCTTTGGGGATTATGAACATTACATAAAAACTTAAAACATGAAATGCACATCTTTATTGAAAAATCCATTAACATGACCGCGTTCATTCATTCATACATAACATTTCATAGGATAACCTGAGGAAATGCATAATAAAAGGGGGAGATATAAAGCCCAGTAAGGGAGTAAATAAAGAATAACATTATTAATAAATTACATTTTAGGAAATAGTAATATCAATGGAGCATAAGAGAAAAATGAACATAAAGTCATTATATAGAATGATTATCATAACATGGAAATATAGAAACACCATTTAACAAGATATTAGAATGATCCAAGACTCATTTCATAGGGAGCATGAGTAAACCCTCATTTAAATTGAATTATAATATGTAAACCCTAATTTAACTTGACTTATAATGATAATAATCTTTACCGAATTCATTGGATCCCTATCATGGCGCACCCTTCTTAATCATTTCATTTCATGCATAAGTGTTTTACGTGGATCATAATACATGGATTAATTAAAAATCATCATTTATTCGATCATAAAGTAATGTGGAATTAATAAATGAAACTCTATAATCAATAAGTAAATTTGAATAATGGTGAATACCCTTGATAGAGAAATGGTCATGCTATTCACTATATAATGACATTGGCTTGGAAAATTGTCGTGCAATTTCGGCAGCGTAATGACATGACATAAGAATTCATAAAAATGGTTGATGACATTAAAATGGGTTTATCATCATATGTTCACGAAATGGAATGTAATGGGGTTATATAGATACGTTTCCCAAATTATGTAATAGAATTTAGATTCATTATACAAAATAATTTCTTGAATGTAAATGAGGAGAGGGAAATCCCTTACATAATTTCAGCATGGTAACAGGTGTACATGGGAGGAATTTATTAGAGACAAAGTGGTCTATCATCATTAAAAAATATTAAGAAATGTATGTGGGAGGTGAGAAATAATACCCCAACATTTTCAATTTTAAAAAAAGGATATAACAATTTAATGAAATTTGGACAGAAATGAGAAAGGAAGAAATCCCTTACATAGAAGTGTGATCCCAAAGGAATGGGTGGGGTATGAGAGAGGCTTATTTAGAGATTGGGGAACCTTGGGAGGATTATAGAGAGATTATTTCAGGGTAGGTACATGATCTAAAGGTTTTTAGTGAAGAGAAGTGGGAGATTTGGTGAGATTATATTGGATAAAAGAGTGAATTCTTTATTATTTAGGTTTTGGACACCACAAATTAAACTAATAAAAACAACAATCCAAAACATTGTTCTTTCCCTTTTTTTCAAATAGGAGTGTAAAACATTATTCTATATGTCCAATGGACAAATGTCTTCAAATATTAGGCATTCGTATGTGGAGGTGAGTCACACTCTCAAGGAAATCATTTTAAAAAGTTTAAATGATTTATAAGTCTTGGAAGGTCCACTAATGTATTGTAAAATAAATCAAACAAACCAAAAATCACATTTTTTTAAAGGTAAAAATTATATTGTCCTAAAATACCATTTCTAGTATTTTATTACATCCATAATGGGTCATTATGATGTCATAAAACATTATACAATTAAAGGTTATTTAATTTTTACCCTAAAACTCGACTATATTAAAAAATTATGAAAAAAATAACCAATGGATAATTTTGACATCCTGATCCCAAAAATACTATTAATATTATCTAATTAATTATCTAAATATGTGAATTTTTACTTTTAAAATAAAAAATTAGATCTTTATCGAAAATCCTTGGGTTTTTACAAAAACAACATTCAAATATTAATAAAAATTAAAATTGTATTCATAAAAATGATATGATCATTTATATTTAATAAAAATTAATTTAGAACTAATATTTCATTAAAATATTATTTAATTCAAAAATACATTAATTCATCAAAAAATATTACATAATAGAACATCACCTAAAAATGCTCTTTTTTCGTTAAAAACTATTTACAATGTTACAATAATAAAATGAATGTATATTCCCTATACCAAAACAATGTACATAATAATAGTGCCGGGGCCCTGTTACATAACCCCTTATAACACCTGCATAATACCTAAGGGTATGGTGTGTGGTGGTGACAAACTCCTGGGGAGGCTCAGATAACATCGCTCAGGTTGTAATCTCTATTAACTTCCACTTATCTCATAGGCGATTCCGCTCAAGATTAACATGTTGAAGCTCAGCATTGGCATGGTCAAGAGAGAAGCCCATTGACACCACCTCCTTTCCAAGATCTGACAAATGGGCTTCATATGGAGTTATTATACAGGATGAGGCCATCACTTCCTTTGTCTGAGTAAACTTGATTTGATAAAGTCCTATATTTATACTAATCATGTAATCACCGTTAAATGACAATATTAGTAACGACAAAAATTCTTAATAGTATTTCCTAATCCAAAAACATAAAACCATGGAAGTGCATATGTTATATAACCATTTTACATAATAAGCCATTTAATTAGATCAAGTGGAATTAAAATTAATGAATGTCTAGGTTTTTACAAAACCCTTCTCTCAAAGGTCCTCTAGCTATGAATGTATCTCTCAATGTTAGATAGGGGATATCCAATATACTGTAGAAGATATCGAAGCAGTATTAGGATTCATGATGATATAAAACTCCATCTCTTGCCTTATAGGTAGGCACATAACGTTATTGGGGTTGGAATTCATAAAATATTCCAAGACAAAATGAATCTAGATGCCTGAATATCCTGTTGCACTAAGTGATACACTCACCAATTGATGGGTAATGGGATAAACCCCATTTCTCACAAAACCCACTCATACTAACACTAGATGTCTCTTTCCCATAATAGAGAATATTTCCCCATTAGTGTGAATGAATATAAATTGTTTGTGAAGACAGTCGATCTCAGCTTTGACCATGGAGAACCAGTCTATACCAAACATGAAGTCATAAGGTTCCAAAATGATGAAAAAAAGGTCCCATGTGAACCTCTCTCTACCAAGTGATATCTCTCACTACCAGAAGACATGAGATAAAGAAGAAGTGTTCCTTGTAGGATCCTTAAGAACAAATTCATGGGCTAACGACTCAACTGGGAGCTACAAATATCACTACATGGGTAAAGAGATGATAGAATAGCCCACCCATTTGTCTAATAATACTGATAAAATATTTGAATAAACATATATCATCTCTCTGATCATCATACTTGTTGGGGGGTCATATGCCTCTATATCCTACAGTTTCTTGTAACACCCTGAGATTTTTGAGAAATATTTTTTTTCTGTCTTATGTTATACGCAACACTAATGGAATCTTTTACAGCACACAATACGGACTTGGCTTGCAATACACGCAATCATGACCATCCTTGATTGCGTGTGTAGTACGCAATACCGAGTTTCACTAAATAATGATATGTTATTATGTACTAGCCTTTATGAATAGTATTAACTATATTTTGAATTTTATAACATTATTATTCATCTTACACATTTTCTAGAACATGGTAATAGAACAAAATAATTTTTTCTGGTAAAATAAGTATTTCTCAAAAAATGTAGTTTTGCCACCTTTTGATGGCGCAACCACATTAAATCTAGTTTTTGAAATGTTTATAAGTTCAATATGACAAAATAAAATTCTTCTATTGAATCAAGATATAAAAATTTACTTTGGATAAATTATTGATATTTTTCTGATAACTTTCATATTTTGATGAATAGTAAAAATATGCTAATTTTTAATTAAAAACAACTTTTTTCATTGAGATAATTTATATGGTTAAATTATAATATTGAATGGTTTTAAATTATAAATAGAATATATTTTTACCATTTAGTATAATTTATGTCATTAGCATTAATTTCACATTGAATTCATAGGTAAAAACATTTCAATCTTTGGCAATGTTTTAACTTCTAAAAGCCGTTTTCTTAACAATGGGATTAATTTTAAATTAATTACTGTAACTTATGTGTTTTGAATTTTAAAAAATGGATTCCATTTTCGGAATAAGTGGGTCCAAATTATGTTAATAGGCTACCTTTTATTTTTGGGCATTATGAATAGTAACTACGGTAAATTTTATTTACCATAGTTAAAGGTAAATCGGGTAATTAAGGGTAAATATAAGATTATAAAATTTCCCTAACTCCTGCCGAAATCCTATTGGATGATTAAAAGTCGACCCGTATCACCTAAGGGTCAGATTATATTCATTTAATGTATTTTTTTCCATGAAAATAATTTATTTATGATTAAAACCAAAGAATGTGACAAAATGTCACTTTCTTAAATCTTATAAGTATAATAATTTTAATTTATTGATAAACTTAATGAAACTACGAAAATGAATAGTATCCAAAAATATAATACAATTATCTACATTATAGGAATTTATTTAGAATTGTTAGGGATTAAATAATATCATTAATTATGACACAATAGTGATGTTGAAATTATTTTATTAATTAAAATATCAAATAAATAGTTTTAAAAATACTAAAATAAATATTATATGAACTATTTAATGTGCTACATTAATTTTAGAGATACATATGACATTTTTTTAATCTATTAAAGTTCTATTTTGAACATATCTTCTGTATATATTTTATTTAAATTCAAATAAATAAATAATGTCAAAATTGACACTATTGTTATTTTATAAAAAAACATATTATAAAATTGTTTAAAAATCACAAAAATATTTATAAATTATAAATTATAATTTATATGGTCTAAAATGTCATAAAGTGTCAAATTATGGAAAATTCATGACACAAATGTAATTATTTATAGTAATTTGAATTTAGAATATTATTACCACAAATAAAATAAAATTGATAAATAAGGATAAATCAAGTTGATAATGTTTAAAATAAAGTCCTAACATGTCTAAATTTTTTTGGATGATGATATTAAAACCCTATCTCATCTAATATTCGGATATTAGTCATTTTGGAAGTTTTTATGTGGGGTTGGGATTTAATATAAACTAATATTTCTTATATTTCCAAAGGTGCCCCTCTCCTCCCTTATAAAAGGGCACCTCTTCCCTATCCTCATCACATAAATTTGAGCCTTAACTATTAGCCAATACCTGCCCATTTAACTTCCCCACTTCCCTAGAAACATCCTAGAGGTCTTGGTATTCTTCAAAGACCAATTGTAGTCCCCTAAGAGGAGGTCTCAAAGCGGAGCTTCAAAGAAGAGGTAATGTCTGTTACTGATTCTTTCAACTTTATTTCTTTTTCCACTTCTTCTTCTTTAGTTGTTTCATTATTAATTAATAACATAAGTATCAATCATATACTGATATGTTATTATAATTATTAAACAACTCTATTTCACCATCTATCCATCCTATAGAAAACAAAATCACCGCGCATGCATACGTACGGAATACCTTCTCCACGCCGTGGTGTAATCTATTTTCCATCACCACCTTAATTGGATGAGTATAATGGTGAAAATAAATAACTATATATGATTATTGTAAAGTGTTTTTTATTATAAAATAGTATACATACACTCCAATACAATTCCACGATCATGGGAACGATATCATCGCTCGTGCGTACGTACAGAATACCATCTCCACAATGTGATGTGATTCGTTCTAAATGATCTTCATTGCATAATGATTATATAAATGTATTTAATGAATAAATTTGATATATAGTAAAATAATACCATTCTAGAAATGAGGTATCTATAACCTAAAGAGAAGAATAAGAATTTATTCGATAAAACATGCATAAGGAAAAAAAGTAATACACACCCGAATAACAAGTAGTAATGAAATATTACTAATAAGAAGCTAAGAATATGACCAAATATGATATCATAATAATAAGTAGGATTCTGGATTTTTTAAATAAAATTATTTAAATCATTATACAGGAGTTTCGGACACTTACGAAGCAAATCAGACCTAAGGTAAGGGACTATCTCGCAATCTCAATTTTTATCCGAGATTGTTTATACTTCAGAATTTACTGGGGAATATTTATCATCCATATCCATGTTTCCTCAATATGTAATATTATTTATATCCTCCTACAATTTTTTAAATCCAATTTTACCCTTCGGTGAGTTTTTAGTAAAATATATGAAAGGAGTCTTTTGTCGTTCTTCGTACGAGGTACTTTTTCACTTTTCCGACAAAAGTATGAGAAGAATGTTTTTTTAAATTATACGGAATGAATGGATTTTTAAAACATTATTTCCAAGAATATCACATTACATGTTTTCAAGTTTATTATTAATCAACTTATTTTAGTTTAAAATTTTAGGACATGTTAAGAAAGGAAACATGTTTTTTAAGTAGAAAGGATATTTTCCTCAAGAATGGAGTTCAAGTGTTTTATCAAAATTATTTTCCATCTAAGATAATATAGGGTTCTATTTCTATCCTTATTGTTACATTGATTTGATTATGTTGTGATGGAAATATTTTTATGAATTCCTTTATCTTATTTGAATTGTTTTATGATGTCATGATGTTTAAGATTCCCATTTTTATTACATGGGTTATGCTATGATGTATGGTTTATGATTTTGTGTCACACATAAGAATAGTAACATTATGAGATGGGTGGGACCTATATCTCCCTCCAATTAATTGGGTAATGATTTTATATCTCATGAGATAGACATGGCAGGAACGGCAGGTTAAACCGGTTCAGTGAAACAGGACTGAAACGAGGAGTGAACTCGGTTCAGAAATGGACTTTGTCCACTAAGATAGTCTTGGCAATGATTCTTGACTAATAAGAAATGATTCTCTATGATTATGTGTGTATGACACAAAGGTTCATGTTTTATGTTATGATTATTGGTATTACATTTCACAACCATGATATATCCCTTGTTATGAAATTGTGATCTCTTTTGCAGAGTAAGATATCCAAAATGATATGTTCTTATAAATTTGATGTGATTGATATTTCTTTTGTTTACCCTTATTGAGCATTTGAGCTCACCCTTTTGTATGTTTTCTTTCCCCAAGTCAGGAAGATGGTTATTAAGTAAAATATTACAAAAATGGACTATTGATATTATGAAATAAATGGGAGACAATGTAGATGCTTTATGAACCATTTGTTTATGTTTCCCAGTTTCTAAAGACAATGTACATATACGTTCCTTTAATGGTTTTGTTATCTGTTGTAATAAGTATGCTTAAATTTTGAATTATTAACCATGTATGTAAAGTATGGGTCGCTATAGTTGGTATCAGAGGCAAAAGAGGTAGGAATGTATCCGATCCTTGGGAACTCTCACATGTGAGCATTGGACAAAGCATTGCTCTCCGCCAAAGGGCTTCATGAGGAAATTGCTGCCACTGGGGATGGTGGTGTGTCCCACCCAGGGGGTGTAGCTGCCCATGGAGTACCCTGATAGGTATCAATTATAGTCCATTGGAAGTAATTCCAGACCATTATAGTTGGTATTAGAGGAAAGGTATAGTCAACCTTTGGAAACTAGGATGTGAAATCCTTAGTAAGAAACCTAAGGATATATCTAAGCATAGAACACAATCTTAGTATTTCAGAAATGGCCATGAACAACCTATGATAAGACCTTAAGTGTGAAATTTTATTCTTGATTATGTGGTTTTCCTATTATAATTATTGTTTCTCACACTATTATTCATGGTTTTAGTTAATGGCTGGAACCCGAAGGAACCTTGTTAATGCGGAATGCGACAGGAAATGCAATGATTGTCCCCCTGAGCAACCAAACATTGTGGGAGCTGGAATGAAAAATATTGTAGCCATGGTCACACATCTTTCTCAAGCTATGAATCATGCAGGACTTCCAAATGAGCAATGGAAGGAGAAAAATTCAGTTGAATCCTTCATGAGGCAGCGTCCACCTTCATTCAGGGCGTCTTCTGATCCATTAGTGGCTGAACAATGGATCAGTACCACTGAAAAGATATTTTTAGTTCTTCAATGTTATGAACATGATAAATTCATCTTAGAAGTGTATCATTTGGAAGGTGATGCTGATCAATAGTGTAATCTTATTAAGAATACGAGGCAAAGGGATGAAATTGAGTCCATGGAATGGGATGAGTTCATGAAATTATTTTTCAATAAGTATTTCACTCGTATTATTTGAACAAAGATAGAGAAGGAGTTTCTTGAACTGAAGAAAATGGATGATGAATCTGTTGGTACCTAGGAAGCAAATTTTACAAGACTTGCAAGGTACGCTTCAGGAATTATTATCCAACCTGAGAGTAAGATCGATCGATTCTTTAGTGGCTTAAAACCAAGTCTTCGAAGGGCATTAGCCATAAGGGACTTCAATAGCTACGAGGAAATTGTTCGATGTGCTCTCAAGGTAGAGATGGAGATTGGTATAACCCATCAGTCACATGGGTTTGATAAGAAGAGTAAAATGGAATTCAAAGGAAAATCTAAATACCACACTGAAATGAAGATATGTTTTCCCTTATGATCAAAGTGTGCAAAGAAACATGGAGAAATTTGTCTTAAGGGGAGAAGCAAATGTTATAAGTGTGGAAAAGAAGGTCATAAGACAATTGAACCATGAAATAATGGGAAGAAGATGTCTAATGATGCAAACAAAGGAAGGGATACACAGAATGAACCTACTACACTTCAATGTTTCAAGTGCAAGGAGATGGGACATTATGCCAATAAATGCCCAAATCCAAGGGTTGATGATGATGATCGACATCAACAAACTCTTAAGGCCAAAGACAAAGGAAAGTCACATGTAATTACTATCGGCGATGTGGAGTACTACAACGAAGTGGTGAGAGGTACAATTACCATCCACTCTAAAGTAGAAAATGTTTTAATTGATTCTGGATCCACCCACTCTTTTATTTTTGAAGAATTTTTTAAGGGTATCGTCATATCACCTCAACAATTAGATGTTGAGTTGGTTGTGACAACTCCTAATGGCACAACAGTCGCATCAAAAGTTTACAATTCTTCTCCGATTAAAGTTTTTGGGAAAGTGCTTCATGTAAATATTGTGATCCTTTATATAGTGGAGTTTGATGTGATTCTTGGCATGGATTGGATTCCTTTATATGGAGCTCATATCAATTGCCAAAGAAGGGAAGTCACATTTTATATTCTAGATCAATCTAGGATCGTCTATCTATGCAAGGATGAACATAACCATCCAGTGGAAATTTATTCTATCTTATGGGTCTAGATTCCACTAAAGGAAGGTTATTTATCTCCTATGGTTGGAGAGAAACTCACGATTAATAATATTCCCATTGTACGAGATTTTGATGATGTCTTTTCGGAGGAATTTCCAGGTCTTCCACCAAATCGTGAAGTTGAGTTTTCAATAAAACTCGTACCGGGTGCTTTGCATATTTCAAAGACACCTTATAGAATGGCCCAAATTGAGTTGCAATAATTGAAAAAGTAACTCCAAGAAAATCTTGATAAAGGATTCATACTCCCTAGTGCGTCACCTTGGGGGGCACCTGTTCTGTTTGTTAAGAAGAAATATGGATCAATGAGACTCTGCATTGATTATTGAGAACTTAACAAGATCACTATCAAGAACAAATATCCTCTCCCACGCATTGATGACCTGTTTGAACAACTATGCAGAGGTCAATACTTTTCCAAGATTGATCTTTGTTCAGGGTATCATCAATTAAGGGTCAAAAGGGGGGATATACCAAATACAGCTTTTCGTACAAGGTATGGAAACTATGAATATTTAATAATGCCATTTGGTCTTACTAATGCCCCTGCTATCTTCATGGATCTGATGAATAGAGTCTTTAGAGACTATCTTGATCAGTTTGTGGTAGTCTTTATAAATGATATTCTTGTCTATTCAAAGATCAAGTAAGAACATAAATATCACTTGGGAATTGTATTAAAGACCGTAACAAAGGAGATTCTTTATTCCAAATTTACCATGTGTGAATTTTGTCTTCAAAAAGTTTCATTTTTGGGTCACATAATCTCAAAAGAGGGGATATCTGTGGATCCAGAAAAAACATAGGTTATCGAAAGATGGTCGAGACCAACAATAGGTTCTAAGATCCGAAGTTTTCTTTGTTTGGATGGATATTACCGACGTTTTGTGAAAGATTTTTCAAGGTTATGTAACCCAATCATCAATTTGACTCGAAAAGGAGTTAAGTTTGTTTGGACGGAGGAATGTGAAGAGAATTTCAAAGAGCTAAAAAGAAGGTTAGCCAGTGCACCTATGCTCACACTACCTTGCAGTGGAGAAAGGTTTGTGATCTACAGTGATGCATCCAAGAAGGGACTGGGGTGTGTTGACATGAAAAATGATATGGTGATAGGTTATGCCTCACGACAGTTGAAATTCCATGAGAAAAATTACCCAAATCATGATTTGGAGTTAGCTGCGGTAATCTTTGCATTAAAGATTTGGAGGCATTACCTTTATGGTGAAAGGTGTGATATTTATACTGATCATAAAAGTTTAAAGTATATTTTCACACGAAAGGAGCTTAATATGCGTCAAATAAGATGGTTGGAGCTGATTAAGGATTACGACTGCTCAATTCATTACCACCCTGGGAATGAAAACAAGGTAGAAGATGCATTAAGTCGACAAGACCATTCTAGCTTATCCATGATGAGAATCACAAAATATCCAATATTTATGGATTTACAAAGGATGGATATTGGAATTTTAATGGAAGGGGAGAAATATTATCTTTCTCAAATGAATGTTCAACCATCTATACATGTGAAGATAAAAGAGGCACAGAAATAAGATGTCAAGTTACAAAAGAAGGTGAGAAATGTTCCTGAATTCAACCTTGATTATGATGGGATAATAAAGTTCAGGAATCGGGTTTGTGTTCCTCCCATCCCCGAAGTAAAGAAGGAGCTACTGGATGAGGGTCATAGATCTTCATTCTCTATTCATCCTGGAAGCATGAAGATGTATAGGGACCTGAAAGGGTACTTCTGGTGAGATGGCATGAAAAGAGATGTTGCTGAATGTGTCTCTCAATGCTTGGTTTGTCAGCAAGTTAAAGCTGAGAGATAGAAGTCTAAGGGGATGTTACAACCATTACCCATACCAAAATGGAAATTTTAAAACATCCCTATTGACTTTGTCACTAGACATCCTAAAACATCCAAAGGCAATAATGCTATCTGGGTCATAGTTGGTCATCTTACAAAGTCTGCACACTTCATTGCTATTAGAGAAGATTTCTCTCTAGATCAGCTTTCCAGGATATATATAAAGGAAGTGGTAAGATTTCATGGAGTACCACTTTCCATTATATCTGATCGGGATCCGAGGTTTACCTCCATGTTCTCGCGAAGTCTTCAACATACTCTGGATACAGAGTTGAGTTACAACACTTCTTATCTTCCTCAGACAGACGGTCAGTCTGAGGGGACAATTCAAACTCTAGAAGATATGTTGAGAGCTTTCTCTATAGATTTCAATGGTGGTTGGGATCAACACCTACCTTTGGTGGAATTTTCTTATAATAATAGCTTTCACTCCAGTATTCAGATGGCTCCTTATGAAGCTCTCTATGGAAAGAAATGCAGGACTCCAACTTGCTGCGGTGAAGTTGGGGAATGAAAGCTATTAGGACCTGATCTTGTTGATGAAATGGAATAAAAGGTCAGATCTATTCAACAACACATAAGAGAAGCTCAGAGTCGAGAAAAAAGATATGCTGACAACAGAAGAAAAGACCTAGAGTTTGAATTGGGTGATAAAGTGTTCTTATGAATATCTCCCTGTAAGAGGGTCATGAGATTTGGAAAGAAGGGAAAGTTGAGCCCTAGATATATTGGTCCTTTTGAAATTCTAGATCGTGTTGTGAAGGTAGCTTACCGATTGGCGCTTCCACCGAATCTCTCTCAAGTTCACGATGTGTTCCATGTATCTCTCCTGAGAAAGTACATACCTGATCCTTCACATGTACTCAACTCAGAAGTTTTACCTCTGGAGCAAGATCTTTCTTTTGAAGAACAACCAATAGAGATTATAGATCGTAGATAAAAAGTCCTACGGAACAAGACCACTCGCTTGGTGAACGTTTTATAGAGGAGCCACCAATTAGAAAAAGCTACATGGAAACTTGAGGATAAGATGAGGGAGAGGTATCCTCATCAGTTTGTAATGAAGTGATGAATTTGAAGGGTGAAATTCATTTTAAGGGGGGTATAATGTAACATCCTGAGATTTTATGGGAAATATTTTTTTATGTCTTATGTTATACGCAACACCAAATTAATCTTTCACAGCACACAATACGGACTTGGCTTGCATTACAGGCAATCGCGACCTTCCTCAATAGTGTGTGTAGTATGCAATATCGGGTTTCACTAAACAACGATATATTATTATGGACAAGCCGTTATCAATAGTATTAACTACATTTTTAATTTTATAACATTATTATTCTTCTTACACATTTTCTAGAACATGGTAAGAGATCAAAATAAATTTTTCGGGTAAAATAAGTATTTTTAAAAAAATACAGTTTTTCCGCCCTTTGATGGCACACCCACATTAAATCTAGTTTTTGACATACATATAAGTTCAATTTGACAAAATAAAATTCTTCTTTTGAATCAAGATATAAAAATTTACTTTGGATAAATTTTTTACATTTTTCTGATAACTTTCATATTTTGATGAATAGTAAAAATACGCTAATTTTTAATTAAAAAAAACTTTTTTAATTGAGATAATTTATGTGGTTAAATTATAATATTGAATGGTTTTAAAGTATAAATATAATATATTTTTACCATTTAATATAATGTATGTCATTATCATTAATTTCACATTGAATTCATAAGTAAAAACATTTCAATCTTTGGCAATGTTTTAACATCTAAAACCTGTTTTCTTAACAACTGGATTAATTTTCAGTTAATTACTGCAGCTTATGTGTTTTGAATTTTGAAAAATTGATTCCATATTTAGAATCAGTAGGTCCAAATTTTATTAATAGTATCCTTTTTATTTTTGTGCATTATGAATAGTAACTATGGTAAATTTTATTTACCATAGTTTACGGTAAATCGGGTAATTAAGGGTAAATATAAGATTATAAAATTTTCCTAACACCTTCCAAAATCCCATTAAATGACTAAACGTCGACCCATATCACCTACGGGTAAGATTAGATTCATTTAATGGACTTTTGTCCATGAAAATAATTTAATTATTATTAAAACCAAAGAATGTGACAACATGTCACTTTCTTAAATCTTATAAGTATAATAATTTTACTTTAGTGATAAACTTAATGAAACATTGAACATAAATAGTATCCAGAAAGCTAATACAATTATCTACATAATAGGAATTTATTTATAATTTTTAGGGATTAAATAATTATCATTAATAATGTTACAATAGTGATGTTGAAATTATTTTATTAATTAAAATATCAAATAAATGTTTTTAAAAATATTGAAATAAATATTATATGAACTATTTAATGTGCTCCACTAATTTTCTAGATACATATGACCTTTTATGAATCTATTAAATCTTTTATTTTTCACATAAATTATGTATATATTTTATTTAAATTCAAATAAATGAATAGTGTTAAAATTGACACTATTGTTATTTTATAAAAATAACATATTATAATATTGATTAAAAATCACAAATATATTTAAAATTTATAAATTAAAATTTATATGGTCGAAAATGTCATCAAGTGTCAAATTATGGTAAATTCACAAAACATATGTAATTATTTATAATAATTTAGAATTTAGAATATTATTACCACAAATAAAATTAAATTGATAAATAAGGATAAATCAAGTTGATAATGTTTAAAATAAATTCCTAACATGTAAAATTTTATTGGTTGATGAGATTACAACCCTATCGCATCTAATCTTCAGGAATGAGTCATTTTGGAAGCTTTTACGTGTGGTTGGGATTTAATATAAACTAATATTTCTTATATTTCCAAAGGTTCCCCTCTCCTCCCTTATAAAAGGGAACCTCCTCCCTCTCCTCCTCACACCAATTTGAGCCTTAAAACTCGGCCACTCCCTAGCCATTTAACTTCCCCACTTCCCTAGAAACATCCTAGAGGTCCTGGTATTCTTCAAAGACCAATTTTAGTGCCCTAAGAGGAGGCCTCAAAGAGGCGATTCAAAGAAGAGGTAATGTCCGTTACTGATTCTTTCAACTTTATTTCTTCTTAAAATTCTTCTTCTTTAGTTGTTTCATTATTAATTAATAACATCAGTATCACTCATATACTAATATGTTATTATAAGTATTAAACAACCCTATTTCACCATCTATCCATCATACGGATAACGAAATCACTACGCGTGCGTACGTACGGAATACAATCTCCACGCCGTGGTGTAATCTATTTTCCATCACCACCGTACTTGTATGGGTATAATGGTGCAAATAAATAACTATATATGATTATCATAATGTGTTATTGATTCTGAAATAGTTTACATACACTCCAATTGAATTCCACGATCATGGGAATGATATCATCGCTCGGGCGTACGTACGGAATACCATCTCCACGATGTGATGTGATTCGTTCTACATGATCTTCATTGCATAATGATTATATAAATTAATTGAATGAATAAATATGATATATAGTACACTAATACCATTCTGTAAATGAGGTATCTATAACCTAAAAAGAAGAATAAGAATTTATTCGACAAAACAAGCATGAGAACAAAAAGTAATAGACACCCGAATAACAAGTAGTAATGAAATATTACTAATAAGAACCTAGGAGTATGACCATATATGATTTCATAACAATAATTATGATTCTTGAATAATTCAATAACATTATTTAAATCATTATACAGGAGTTTTGGACACATACGAAGCAAATCGGACCTAAGGTAAGGGACAATCTCGCAATCTCAATTTTTTTCGGAGATTGTTTATACTTCAGAATTTACTGGGGAATATTTATCATCCACATCCATTTTTCCTCAATATGTAATATTATTTATATCCTCCTAAATTTTTTTTAATCCAATCTTACCCTTTGGTGAGTTTTTAGTAAAAGATATGAAAGGAATATTTTGTCGTTTTTCGTACGAGGTACTTTTTGACTTTTCTGACAAAAGTACGAGAAGAATGTTTTTTTAACTTATACGGCATGAATGGATTTTTAAAAAATTATTTCCAAGAATATTCCTTTACACATTTTCATGTTTATTTATAATCAAATTCTTTTATTTTAAAATTGTATGACATGTTAAGAAAGGAAAAATGTTTTTGAAGTAGAGAGGATATTTTACTCAGGAATGGAGTTCAAGTGTTTTATCAAAATTATTTTCCATCTATGATAATATAGGTTTCTGTTTCTATCCCTATTATTACATTTATTTGATTATGTTGAGATGGAAATATTTTTATGAATTCCTTTATCTTATATGAATTTTTTTATGATTTCAGGATGTTTAAGATTCCCATTTTTATTACATGGGTTATGCTATGATGTATGGTTTATGATTTTGTGGCACACATAAGAATGGTATAATTATGTGATTGGTGAGACCTATATCTCCCTCCAATTCATTGTGTAAAGATTTTATATCTCATGAGTTAGACATGGATGGAATGGCAGGTTAAACTGGTTCAGTGAAACATGACTGAAATGAGGAGTGAGCTCTGTTCAGAATTGGACTTTGTCCACTAAGATAGTCTTGGCAATTAGTCTTGACTAATAAGAAATGATTCTCCATGATTATGTGTGTATGCCACAAAGTCTCACTTTTTATGTTATGATTATTGGGATTACATTTCACTATCATGATTTATCCCATGTTATGAAATTATGATCTCTTTTGCAGGGTTAGATTTCCAAAATGTTATGTTCTTTTGAATTTGATGTGATTGATATTTCTTTTGTTT
Organism: Viscum album; assembly: GCA_963277665.1. Taxonomy (NCBI): domain Eukaryota; kingdom Viridiplantae; phylum Streptophyta; class Magnoliopsida; order Santalales; family Viscaceae; genus Viscum; species Viscum album. The sequence continues at coordinate 819,792,900 of OY728162.1, forward strand.
ACCTTTACTGTGCATTTGAGCTCACCATTCTGTATTTTTTCTTTCCCCGGGTCAGGAAGAAGGTTATTAAGTAAGATATGCCAAAATGGGACTATTGATATGATGAAATAAATGGGAGACAGTGTCGATGCTTTATGAACTAGTTGTTTATGTTTCCCTATTTCTAAAGACACTATACCTATACAGTACTTTCATGGTTTTGTTATATGTTTTAATAAATATGCTTCAATTTTGAATTATTAACCATGTATGTAAAGTATGGGTCACTATATGTCTTTTTCCTCAACCACCAGCTCACTGAGCCTAACATAATCCGCATGGTTGTTGTGGTGAAAGGATATCATATCATTGTCCATGACCCATATCTCTTCATCCTTGAGCTCCAACTACTCCCCACCCCGTTCCACCTCACTGAGGACCTCCATACCCACTCCTAAGAGATCCTAGATCACAATAGTACCTCTATTTTTGTAGTTTATGAGTGATATTCTTGTGCTCCATGGCACATATGGTTGGGTATTCACGCACTATGTGTACTCAACCATCACATGTATAGCACTGAAACTCTATGGAAATCTTTGGTTCTCTTTGTTTTCCCTATTCCACACAACAATGTGACTGAGTCTTATCATGGGGAAGTCTCCTACGATGACATCCCATCAACGGGAATCTTTAATCTATTTTAGAAGACTACCCAATGCCATTTTCATGTGCCTAACATCCCTCTGACCAGAGATCTTTGTCACCAGTGCCTACTCCAACACCCTAACATAGGTGGGAACGTACAAGGTCATTGTAATAGATTTAATATCTATATGGAGACCCTGTAAAGACATTTATAATTGAATGAGTCCATCCCATATCATATCTATGGAGTATCACGTAATGTCTTTGAACCTCGTGGTGTACTCAACCACTTTCATTCCATTCCACTTTTTCTCTAGAAGCTCTTAAATCTATACTGAGTATAATAAATAGAAGTAGAAATCATCATGTAATATATTCTGCTCTTCATTCGATGAGAGTTTTGAATCATTGTGAATTTTCATAACAAGATCCACCAGTGCCCAATTTATCTATGGAAAAGGATAACTGCCAGTGCATCCACCAGATCTATAGGTTTCTGGATAATCATGAAAACATAGACAACTAAATATAGTCAGTCCTCTATTGCTAAGGGACATGGATCACCATTGAACCTCAGCAGCCTCTAGTACATGAACTCTTAGAGTGTGCTAAGCCTGCGTGCATCCTCATATGGCTATACTAGTATGATCTACTGCCCAATAGGTTTGTATAATTATACATATCCACTTGGATGAAGGATCTCACAAGATGGACCATAAATTGAGACTTGTGGACTCATCAGATCTTATTCACAATCCAAAAATAGTAACCTGGATAGATAGAATCGTAGAGGAATCCTAAAAATGTAATGGAGGCTTACCATGGAGATGTGAGCATATATATATATATAATGGGGATCCCTCTCAATAAGTATAGTCAAAGACTCAATCCTATATGATTAATTTACCCTTTATCCCTAAACCCAGTATCTCAGTACACTGAGTCCACAAGTAGGTATTCAAGGTATTGGTGAATTGATTTGTATGTCGCCGCACCAACATTGTATTCCCCAGTTTGAAAGAAACACTTGAAAAACATTTACACTACTTCCGTAAATCCTAAAAAATCATCAAAAGTTGACTACACAAACATTGTCTCATGGATTGGGTTGACATGATACTAATCTATCATGACCTGACCCAATGAGGCTTGATCCCCAACTGCCCCAAGCCCACCTCCATAGTCCTGGGGGGTAGATACCAGCATTGAAAGGAATATCTAACATGGGATTCCATTACCTTATATACATGTACTCACACAACCATCCATATCAATATATAAGTTCATAGGAAAAATAAAGGAAAATATGAAACATCTAAAATATAAATCATGCCTGAAAACCCACAATAGTGTACAAGAGTACGATAGTTTAAAATGAAACGTAAAGGGGAAAATACATGCACAACCAGATAGATGCCCCAACATGAAAAAATAGAAAAGTATAATGCTGAGAGATCCCATATCATGATCTCCTATATCATACCACCATATGTGGTCCAATGCACCAAGTACCCCTAAACTCTTATGTTTTTACTATCGACCTATTTGTTGTCTGCATAAGATAAAAAATCATGGGAAACACCTATATAGGGATGATTATATACATAACCATTATGATGACCTTAAAGATAAAGGGGGTGAATTAAGAGTAATTATAGTGATAGATAGACAGTAGAAACCTCAACCCAAATAAAGAGAATAAAAACTATAATGACATACATACTGATATATATATATATATATATATGATCAAACTAGAGATACTCAAATGATAGAGAAGGGTTTCTCTATATCATAGCCAATCCCAGGTAGAGAGTTCCAATAGTTCAAAAATTATATCCTCATTTCCCTACAACTCATGTGTCTCTCTAATAATATAACCCTATGGAGGGCTCACTCCTCACAACTATATTGCATAGTGAAAGGGGAAAAACTCCAAGAAGAGGACTTTCACCCTAGTCTATCAGTGGGCTGCCACACTGTGTTAGGAGGAATCATTCCCTATCCAATAAAGTGTACTACTCTTGGGGGTAGAGAACATGAACCCTATTTCCATAGGGGTTACCACTTATTATATGGTGGAACCACACTCGAATGCCATAGGGGGTACCCCTCAGAGTAATGAGGACTCAAACCCTATCTGGTAAGGGGAATAACATGGTGGGAAGAGAAACTATTCCCTAATTACATATGGAGTAAAACTCACTAGATAGATAACTGACACCCAAATGAACTAGGGGTACCACCTAGTTGATAGAGTACCCTTATCCAAATTTGTTAGGGTGGTACCACTCTTAGGATCCTACTTGATCATTTTCAGTGTGGAGCATTGCCTAAATAAGTTCCAAACATATAAAATCTCACATCATATCTCAAAATCCACTGTATATTTACTATAATGTTCTATGCATAAAAATACTCTGGATAGGCTACTCGCAGGCCAAACTCTATTTCTAAATGAAGGATATTCAAGTGGTTGAAGTTTCCACATAAGGAAAGTAGGGTTATACGATTTGTTAGGGGTTCTACACAGCATGAGGTCCCACTCCATTTCCTAGTCATATCCCTTATAGTATATGGAAAACTACCCATCTAGCCCTATATAGTGTGTAATGAGACTACATGGAATTTCAGATCTACTTGGGTTCCTACTCGTACTCCCTATTTATGTCCATGTATCATTCTAGCGTCTAAGTACATTGACACATGGTGTGTGCCTGGTAGTTCCCATGCCCATGTACTTCTAAAGTACACAACAAATATCTATAACTAGGTAACATGAAGTGTGTGGGTCCCATGTGGTGTGTGATTCTTATAACCTCAAAACACCCTAACCATCGAAGACGAGGCCCCACACACTATGTATTCTTTGGAGTACACGACGTGTAGTCGAATTTTCCCTAGATTCTAATATTCATTCCAAGGTTCATAGATTTGAAACCCTTTCATCATATCTCTTCTCTAAGACACCAAAACAAATTGATGTTTCTATGTCAAGAACTTTCATCCATCCAGTTTCCAGAAATTGGATCTCGAAATTTCCCGTATGAACCTACAAACCTTGCATGATTCATATTGTCCCGAACAAGTTTCCACTATTGTTGATTTGGAATTTGTTTCACAAAAGAGATCACCTGAAACCCATGAATCCACTAATTTTATACCTTATTCTTCATTCCCTTCATCAAACGTGAATCCTCTGTGGAGTCAGGGGTCCGATCGTGCCCTTTCCAACCCGATAATGTTGAATCATGACATTGCGGTCTAACGATGACTAATGTGATGAAAAGAGGGATAATGACATTATAAAAATATTAGAAAGTATCTCTTCCCAAGCCTTCTTTTACAAAGAATATACATTTTGGGGTTTTGGGTGAAAAAATTGAAAAAAAATTAAATTGATACATGGGTGCATGTAAATCCTTTAAATTGATACAGATCAATAAATAAGATGATCTTACTCAAATAAGTTAATAAATCTAGAAGGAAACCACAAATTGGGGAGCCTTAACTATATTTTGATTATTCTTCATTGTATAACACAATTGATAGCAATTGAGAGGGTTTATTGTGTTCTTTACACATTGATTTTCCAGGATCTAGTGTCTTGTGATTTTCTGATTTCTTTTGTACAATGGAGAAGAGGAAGAATGACTCCCATTTCTCCCAGTATTATTATATATAACACGGGATGATTTCCATAATTCAGTATTTAATGGTAAATCGAAATTAGGTTAATTAATTAATTAATTAAATTAATTATTTATTTATCATTGTGAATTTACCACAAATAGCTTCTTTTATCCGAATGTCCCACTCCAACCTATTTTAGGTCACGCTTAGTGTAATAATTGTCTTCCGGACTCAACAGTTGATTTAGTTTTTCAATAGGAGATTCTTTTTAATAGTTATCCCTTTTCTATAATAAAATTTTCTTAAGTGATATAATATATATTTAATACTTTTATAAAATTAATTTCGGCCACATCGGGCCTCAAAATCGCATGTTGTCTTAGTGCCTTGCTCCAATACTATATATACAATCATTTCAAAGTTATATAAGGAGGAAATTGGGTCTCTAAACACACATCATGTGGATGCGGGACTTATGTGCTAGAAAAACCATTTGAATGTTTGATATGGAGAATGATCCATATGAATGCATCCTACATATCCTAATTATTTTACGAATCAATTTTCTCATAGTTCAGTTTCATTATCAATCCACTAGTGGATGGGGAAGAATGATAATACCAAGGGATATATTGTATCCAAATGGTTGTAATTTCAAAAACATGGAGAGACATACACCAATGTTGATACCCATTTGTGCTTGATCCTTTGGAAGGTTTCCTACAAATCATGAGTATGGCATGAATCAAATTTCATATAGTTTAGTTTTATTGGAGATTACACACTAAATTTTCCCATATATATTCACTGGATAAGGTTATCATATCGTGGTATTTCTTCTCTACATGGCCATATTGTCTACCTAACATGTTCTAATTTATTGTTAGCCATGTGTTAGGGTGTGTGGACATATCCTACCCTCCTTGAAGTCCTATCCAAGGAAAATTACGTGACCCAGTTGACTTTTTCAAAGGAAGTTTCATAATATGAATGGAATATTTTAACTCTATCACATGATCATGGATGAAATGATCAAATTAAATCGCATGATCAAGTTTTTCATATCTGGAGGGTGTCGCGTTATCTATAAGACTTGTCCAGAGGAAATCAGGATATCCCGGTGGTCATGTATAAAGGGTGTCACATGGTCTTGCATACTTGTCTGGAGGAAATTTCAAGACAAAGGTGGGAATGTATGAAGAACATCATGATATGTAGATTAATTTTCTGAAGGACATTACGAGACCAATATTGACATGTATGACGTATATCATGAGTCCCAAATGATTTTTCATGGTGTCTTCGCATAGCTTGGTTGACATATCTGGACAACATTGCTTGATTGAGGCTAGAAAACAAATAGAACTATGCAATACCTGGATGGCATGACTAGAGGGCATCCTGTGTTTTACTGGGAAAGTCTAAGGGACATCACATGATTGAATTTGAATGTTGATGGTGCATTCATATTCCTTTGGAAATAAGTATTGGTGCATGAACATGATCTGAGTAAGTCTTGAGTAGCATATGAAGACCAATGCATCTATCTGAATATAAGTTTCCCACATTTTTTCCCTTATTCCATCCTTTATTGCATATTTGGGTTATGGGTTTTCTAGTGTTATAATATCTTGGGTTTCACATGACTCTGTCACCACGCGAGGCCTTCTTCTCATAATCTGGTTGACATGCCATAAGTCCTTCGCAAGATCTATATAGTGATCATGCAAAGATATTATGAATTTTGGGTGATCCTTTAGGATATTCCTCGGATTTTGAACTAGAATATGACCTTTGTTATTACATGACTATAATCTCTGAGAAGTCCACTTCTATGCTCACATCTATGATGGGTGCCTTTTTTGGGGGGGGGGGATTTATTAGCCTCTCTGACCCAGTTATATTTCACCTTATGTGGAACATAAATCATTGATTTGAGCAATATTAAGTAGATGGAAGTTGGTGTTAAGGGAATCACATGACTCTACCATGGGTCATCAATTGTGTCACATGATATTCAGCAACCGCGAGAATGCACTTTTATTTCGATGTTTATTGGATCCCAAAAAATGGGTATTATTTTCTATTTATAAGATCCTGGAAATATATATAGAAGTCTTCATGAGATCATGATTCTAGAGAAAAGTATTTCATGTGAACGAAGATGACTCTTCTAGGGTCCTTCATGAGACTAATGTTGGTTGTCAAGGGAGTCTCTATGAGATCAGGCTGACATGGGTAAGGTAACTTGTGAGATCATGATGTACTATTGAGGGGGTTCCTTTCATGACCAAAGATGATCAGTTAGGGTGTATGATCCCTTTCGTGTAAAGTATGGTGTATATTTTCTTCATAAGAAGCTTTTCCCTTTCCATGTTTTATTTCCTTACTTATTTTGATGGGACATGAGATCTTGTGCCATGTGAGGGTTGTCAAAGACAATCACTCCCCTTGTTTGTGGTTCATAATGTGACTAATAATAGATATTTTGGTGATATGTGAAAATTTTCTTGGGAATTCCCTCATCTATTCTATGGGTTTGGAGGGGCACTACATAAGTGAATGGAAATTTCTGAGACCCTTCACACAATGAAGGTGACATGCCAAATTGATTTTACATGACAAGGTGTACATGTCTCCCGGGGATTTTTCAAAGCCTTTAAATTTACAATAGAATTTTACATGAATATCAAATACTGCATAAGGTATGTATATTTTCAATATTTTCTTTTTTTTTTACTTTGGTTTTTGGAAGATTTTTCACACTTTTCGGTTGACAAGTTGTCTGATCTGAAGTGGTGTGTTTGTTGTCTTCACACTATCATCTACGATTGTCTGGTATTATTTTCAAGAAAAGTAATCCTTGTCGAAAGGGATCCATGTGATCTCAGGAAGATCATGTGCTTCACATTATCTATTCGTATGATATTTTTAGGACCATACAGTCATGTGTCGTTATAGAGGATATGTGAAAAGTGTGATTTGGAAACCTTCACTTCCTTTCTTCTATGGATAAAATAATACCCATTTTTTGTATTTCTTCCCTTCTATGTTTGTAATGCTCATTTGGTGGGTGCCAATAATGAATTACTCATATTAATGGTATTTGAACATCAACTTCAATATATCTCTCTTTCAAGAGGGTTTTATTAATGCATTTCATAATCCATAAGGGGTCTCATAACTAAAATTGTTTTCATTGAGGTATACCACATATTCATTATTTCTATTGTGTAATGATTATGTGTCAAATGAACTTTGATTCATTTATGTTCTATTTTAAATTGTACTTTGTTTATTTACATTTTTCATACATAATTACTTTATTGATTAATCATCACATTAACGTAATGATATTTTTAAGTGTTTATGTTAGAATATAATTTTATCTGGGATTGTTTATGTGATAATTTCCATTAAACAAAATTATTTATCATTTTCTAATAAATTCCTTTAATTTTATTTCCCATTGGTTATTCATGAAATTTTCATGAAAAAATGTCATATTTCTCTCTTTTGTACTTAAAGTGATTGAGAAAATGTTTTTTAGAAAATGTTAAATTGTTTCGCTTTTGGAAAATGAATCTTATATATCCATAGTTTCAAAAAAAATATTTTAAAAATATTTTTAATAATCACAAAATTTCTCTTAAATTAATTTTACACATGTTTTTATAGTAATTTTCATTTTTTTTTGAAAAATGTACGTTTTGAATTTCATTACATTATAAAAAAGTAATGTTCTATTTGAACATATAAAGTTTCAATGGATTTACCACAATCATACAATTTATTTGATTCCACTATTTATCTGTAAGATTATTTGTTTTATTCAAATAAAAAAACCATTGTCTATTTTTTCATTTTATTTTAAATGGGTTTTAAATGTAATGAATATTTTGATATCTGGAAATGTTTTTCTTATGGGTTTAAGGTGTAACACACTGAGATTTTGGGAAATATTATTTTCAAATGAATTTATTATTTTTCAAATTTTGTGTTACATTAAATATAATGTTTTTATTACATTACATTAAATATTGAGTTTATGTTTCATTTTACACAACAATGATATTTTCCTGCATTACACTCAATAATGAGTTTAAACGAAACATGTCATATTACTAAAATATAACTATTTAATATGATTATTATCACCTAGTCATTGGAATGATGAGTATTAATAGGGTCAATAAAGTTATGAAAATATATTGTTAAAACATGTATATAAAATGAATTATTTTTTGACAAATTTATTAGAAATGAAAAAAACCTTTTTTAAAAAAGGAAACTATTTTCTGAAAAACTATTTTTATGCACATAAATGTGTTTTACCATAATTAATTAAAAAACACTATTTTAGAATGAATTTAATTTAATTTATATAATATATATTAAATATATTTTTTTTACATTCATATTATGTGTCTTCTATATAAGAGATGATAATAAATCCAATTTTATGCATAAAACTATATTTTTATAAAAAGTAGTATAGTCGCCTTCGATGAACTCATTTTAAAATTAATTTTTGCCAATTTTTAGGAAATTTATTTTCAAAAATAAAACTAATATTTTAAATCATCATGTAAATATTATCATACGATGGTGTTATTTGATTTTTATGAAATGTTTCATATTTTTATGAATAGTGAAAAATACTGAATTTTAATTGAAAACTTTAATTTAGATTAATTTATTTATATATGTTAAATTATATTTAAAATGTGGTTTAATGTGAAATTACTTAAATTATAAAACCATTAATCCAATTCATATTTTTTTAATCAATTTTATATATAATTTTGTATAAATACTTTTTAAACTTTGTAAAAATTTTAACATTCCTCTTTAAAACTCGCTTTCTCATCGTGTCTGCGGGGTTAATTTTAAATTAAAATTTTCCACTTATGTGAATTAAATTTGAAACAATGTACTCAATAATTTCAATAATAATATTTTAAATTATTTAATAATATTAAATTAATTTTTTACCAAAATTAATAGTAAAAATGGTAAAAAATATTTACTATGGTCAAGGTTAAAATGGTTTTACCGAGGGGTTAAGAAAAGAGGATAAGGGTCAAAAATGACCCAAAAGTTGTCCAAAACTCATTTTATAACCACATTTAGACATTATATATTCGTTTTTTGATTTTGGAATATATTATAGGATGTGTTTCATGATACAAATTTGGATATGATTGAATATTTTCAGAAAATTATAAGTGTTCCACTCACCTCACATAAAAATTCTACCCTCTATCCTCACTTATTCACATAGTCAAACACTTTTTGTCTGCCCAATACATGAATAAATCACTTCCAAACTTCCCTCCTATCATCCTAGATGCCTTATTTTGGACATAAATATAAACAATGAATGATTTTAGTGCAAAACTACAGTGGATACTCAAAGAAGAGGTAACGTTCATCAACGGGCGTTTTTGTTTTATTTATTACTCCACCTCTTTAAATTACATTTATATCATGATGATATAATAAAATCTTTTTCTTCCATATAATGAGATTACGTTTGTTAAGGTAATGACCTACACCCTTCTCTACTTCCATAAAATGGTTTATGAAATCATCATTCATGTGTATGGTAGACTACTGCCTCACAAATCGATTTCATTGTTTTTCTGTTACCACCTCTCATGGATGGTTGTGATGATGGATATAAAGTATATATATATTATTTTTAAAATAATTATACCTACGGATTAATTATATCATATATAAATTTTTCCTTCCATTCTATTGTTGATATGTTAACATGGCTCTTATGTACGACAAACTAAAGCCTCTCGAATTGATGTGATTCATTTTTCATTAACACTTTATATTAAAGGTAATATGCATAAATATATGGGAAATAAATGATATAATTATGATATTAATTAAATATTTTTAATTCTAAAAATCTAATATATAGTTTTACTTATTACATTTTCCTTCACTGAAAGATGATAACATCATTCGTGTATGTGTGGACTACGACCCTCACAAAGTCATGTGACCCTTTCCATTTATCACCACACAACATATATGATATAAATAAATATATTTAAAAATAACAATATGATATTTATTATAATATTATAATTATATAAAGAAAATATATTAATATTTGTCTTTCTATGTTGATTGTTGAAAAGAATAGAAAATTTTCACATGCATACATACAGCCTACTGTCTCCATAACCGTAACAAACTTCATTTATCATAACCATCTTTCATGATTGGTGTTAAAAGTAAAATTTATGTATAAATATTGTAATTATATAATTATTATTATCTTTTAGATAATATAACCATGATCAAAGTAGTACGACCAAAAATAAAAAATCAAGAAATAAAAAAACAAAGGAGTTATTCCCTGAAATGTTACTTTAACTTAGAATTGTTAATAAACAGGTAAAAGAATATCATTAGAAAATAATACATCATATTATATATTAGAATATATTTTTTTAATATATATAATAAAATTATAATTTTTATTATTTTTAAAATCTATAAATCCATTTGTGAAATTATAGAATTTATGTTTTATTTTTCAAAACAAATTGTTTTTAATAGATTTTAAATTTAGTATATTAAAATTATAATTTTTTTCTCACTTATAGTAATAAAATAAAATAAATTGGATTTATATTTTGAACAATTTTTAGACGTTATTTAATATGGATCAATTTATTTTTTGGAATTAAAGGATAATTTTACTACATAAAAAACTAGTTACCATAATGAAAATAAAAAATGGTTATCAATAAGTAACCTAAGAGGTAAAGGTCCAAACATGATAAATAATTGTTTTAATTGAGTTTTGAGATTCATAAATAACATATATCTTATAATATACATTATCTCATAATTTTGGATCCAGTTTTCATGAGAGTGACATCCCCTTATTGAAAATTATTAGGAATTTACAAAAATGCAACAAATTTTCACTTATAAAAGGGGAACTCATCTCCCCAATTCCCCTCATACCAAAACACCATAATTTCATAAAAGAAAAACTCAAATCTCTTTTACACACTCCAATACACATTAAAGAGGTTATCTTTTATTTAATAATATACATCAATGATTTGATCCACTTTACATAAAAAATAATCCAAGAAGTGAGGTATATGTTATCAACCCCTATTTCTCTTTCCTATTTATTTATATGATATTATTGTTACAATAATTTAATTTCAAAATATAAAAATGACTAAGATTATTATATTTTTTATAATTTTTTATTATAATAGAGGAATAATCATTAATCACCCTACCCTTTTCCATTAAGTAAAACGAAAATGTGAATTTTATGTCATGCAGACAATCGCCTCCATATAAAAAAGAACTGTTTTTCTTCACATCCAAACATGGATGGTTTTAGTTTATTTTTTATTATTATATAAGATATAAAATATATATGTATTAGTAAAATTGAAATTGTATATAACACAAAAATTAATAATTTTTATAAGGTAATCCATTAATATCGCTAAAGAACCCAGAACTACTTCATTATCAATTTCATATTCACAAAATGTACCAAATACTCCATTATAAGGGAATTATAAAATTATAATTATTTATAAAACATGAATTATTATACATTTAATATTTTCAAATGATTTACCTTGAGAGAAAGTGTAATATAGACACCACTTTTATGAACCTAGTTCTAAACGGTCAAAATTATTTACACCCAATATTGAAAAAGAGATAAAAAACTAATGCATAAATAAAATTATTATTATTTAAGAATATAAATGAAAATTTTTATGAATAGATTTATGAGATATTTAATTATGATATTTATAATTCGGATATAAGAGTTTTAATCACATCAATTGAAATCAATGGTAAAATTATAGGACGTTGTAACCCAAACTCCTTTATTTAAGTTAAAAAATTTCTTGTTGAACTTATTTATTCCAAGAAATCACATTTTGAACGATGTTCTCCAATTTTTCTAGAAGAAAATATTTTTTTTGGACAAATTCAATTTTCATGATATTTTTCCATTAATTTTTTAGTAAAATAAAAGAATACTTTTTGAAATTAAACTCATAACTATAACCTTTATAGTGATAAATAAATAATATTTTCAAAAAACTCTTTTTTATGATTTGGTTTTCAATATATTCTACTGATATGTCTCCCATGGAGTTATGTTCAATATATCACCCTATATTTTTATTAATTATGTGATTATTTTGGGTGATCATGTTTTTAGTATCAAAATATTTAATTGATGATGTTATTCTATGAAATTTGAAGGTTTTATGAAACCCATTTTCCATGGTTTGTTTATAACTGGTGAATGATTTCCATTTAGATGTCTTATTAAACCCATTTTTATTTTTTTGTGGGATCAAAATGAAAATATATTTGTTATCATTCATGAGTTTAGTGAAACCAATTTTATTTTTCATGTTTGTTTATAATGTTAAAATTTATGGCTTTTTAAGTGGAATATATAAGTGCGGATGAATGATTGGTGTGGCCATATATTTCCCTACAATGCATTGGTTAATAGTTTATATCACATGATATTGGTATTCATGAGGAAATTTTAATTTCTTGAAATCATGGTAATTGTTGCTATGACTCATAAAGTAGTGTTTTACTATGTTAATGTTGGTTTCATAGTTAAAGGATTTTATTAATTTTGATAGTATGATATCATGGTTCAAGGATTATGTTTAATTATTCTAAGTGATGTTATAGATATTGTGTTTCCATGTTGATATTTTGTGTCTTTATATTCTTAAGCTATTTACCTTTAATATTACATGTGGTTTGTGTTTATCAATAATGATGTTATTATATTTCTATCATACTCATTTTGTTATTTATTTTAATGAAATCAGCCTTGATGAATTGTTGATTCACCCCCTACTGAGAATTTGTGCTCACACATTTATTTTGTTTTCATTCCATATATTATGATAATGAGTCATAATAATTATATTTATAAATGATGTTGAAGTATGGTTCCTTTACGGAGAAGTGATCTCAAGTATTATAAAACAAGATGATTTTGTTACTAGTCTCCAAATATGATGAATCGATCAGTCCTTGGGGTATTATTATTTATGACATGTAAAGTTTATATCATAGAAAAGATATAAAATAAAGGAATGTTTATATTTGGTCACTATAAATGCATCTTTCATGTAGACAATCATAAAATCCCATATGTATTTGGATATATAATTATTTCTATCATGAACAAGGAAAGACGTTTTTAATTATTAGGAAGCTAGGATTGCATGGAAATTTAAAATATATATGTAAACCAGAATCCTTAAATAATTAAAAAAAATTATTCCTTGAGGTTTGACCATGATAAAATATGATTAAATCTAATGTCTTTAAAAGAAACAAGTGGAGAAATGATAAGAAGAGTCATGACTCATGTGAGGGTGGAACTATGTGGCTATGACAACGAATTTTCTACTTATATTTTTCTCTTTATTTTCTGCTTCCCCTAGTTTTATTATTAATTATTCTTATCCATTAATCTATTATACCCATTCATTATATAGGTAAATTCTGAGGGTCCTAGAAGAGTATGTTTTTACTTCTGTAATATTTGATTCTTTACTCCTTAATGGGAAAAAATCTCTTTCTTGTAAACTATGATTGTTATTCAGTACTAGTATTAATATAAAATCTGGTCATTTTGGTTCAATTAAATTTATTAATTGTATCCCTAGTTAATGATAAATCATATACATGTAATCAATTTCAGGTTATATATTTTTGAATAGTCTGATCTTAGTGGTGAAGTTCATTGTAGATGGTGGAAGGTGTAGAAGGAGAATTAGATACTCTTGAATTTCTCAAGAGGCACAAAACTCAGTTCAGTATTGAAAAAGTAAACTAATATTTATCTTCTATATGACATATGCACATAGGAGGGACAGGATATTAGTAAATGGTTCTTGTTAATTTTATCAGAAAAAACCATTCCACTACGGAAGAAATGTGTAATAGGTTTGGATGCTCTCATTCATAATCCAATAAGAAAAAGAACGAATAATTTTAAGACTATAATATATTTACAATTAGAAACCAAAAAATCACAAATCACCTTTCTCATCATCTTGTTTTAAATATTATTTTTTGAATATTTATCATTATTTTCAAACAAAAAAATTTAAAAACCAAACCCGTTTTTCTAACCAAAATGAAAGGTCATTTTTCACTCCTTTATTGAAACTAACTAAAGGATACTAATACAACTATATTTATCATATTAAATAATTCACTATTTGATCCACCCCATGATAGGAGTGATAGTTAATCATCCAAAATTAAATTTAACCATTGTTAAACATATCTAAATACATTTAACACATATGTACACGAAACCTTTTAATGTGAAATTTCATTATCAGAGTAAATGGAAGTATTAATCATGAAGTATTATGATGTTATAGGTTTATAGATAATAAAATTTTTTATAGAGTTAAAGAATCCATTTCAATGTAGCCCAACACAATGTACCACTATCCATATATCAATAGTTAAAATAAATCTCAATGATAATACAATCTAATCACATGATATGTATATGTCATAATCAAACATTATTAGTGAAATTATATGAGAAAAAACTCAAAATTTTAGCCTAAAGTAATAAATATGGTATCATAATTAGTATTATGCACTCTATATAAATGATATATAATGAATCGTATCACATATACATAATGTTACATCATTTTTAATATAAAACACCAAATACTATAGAGTTCCAATGTATTTAGGATATTAGATACATAATTAAACTTTTTATAATGAACCTCATAATATTTTACTTTTGTCTTCATAATATAGTCATAAAGATCATTTTTCACCTATCACTATATGGGATAACATGGGGATATACATAAAATAACAGATGATTTTAAAATCCATGTATGAGGATAAATTAGGTTAAACATAATAGAGAGATATCATATGAGTAAATAATCAAAACATGGAATCAAAAAATAACAGGATCTTGATCTATCACATAAAAATATGGAAAAGGAGATTAGATATAATAGGAGTATGGTAATCAGTAGAATCACAAAAATTTGGTAAAAATATATGTCATTTCATTATCAGAATAAGTGACAGATTGATATCGTGGAAACATAACATTATATTCTAGGCTTCCTTCAAGTGCACTATACATAATATCTCACAAGAGGTAAGCCTTACACAATCAATTTAGTGATTTCATAACTTTAAGCCCATGCACCATATCATAATATGCTATGTATATTTTTTCCTCATTTAAAAGAAATTTACATTATGAATAATCATTAAATAAACCTATGTGAAATAAGTAAGACATATTAAATGGTCACAAAGTATACAAAAATGGTGAATAATGATTATAAAAAATTTAATAAAGGAATTTTTATCATTATATTCTAAAATTATAGAATAAAATTTAAATACTATACACCTTAATTGAATAAAAAAGTGTGGTTTAATAAATATAAGAAAAATGAGGTGTGATTAAAAAATAGAAAAGATTCACAGATAATCATAATATGGTTTTAATTTAGGAAATAATTGGTTTGGAATCATAAGTATATGAATATACCTAGAAAATAAAAAAATTATGTATAATGAACATAATATAACAATTTTATGAATATAGAAGGAGGAATATAGTGATGTAGTGTGATAGAGAATATAACTAAAATATTGAAAATGATTTGGAGGGAAACCTTGCCTCGAGCCTCTACTCACTTGGGATTCTCCCATAACCTCATAAATGGTCAAGTTAAAATTAATAATTAATTGATTCGTAAAAAATTTAAAAATTATTAATCTATTAGACTATATTTACTATCATGTTTATTAATTTATTTAATTACTACTATTCATGTCAAGCATTTTGAGGTTTCCTAGTTTATAATTCCAAATATACTTAGATGTATAAATAATTAATGATGGTCTCTAAAGAGTTGTTGAATAATATCTAGAAGTGTCATGTTATTTTGTTCATTTCATTCCAAAATTAATGGGGCATAATAGATCATTAAAGTATAAAAATTAACTTATAGTCCTTAATAATTTCTTGGACCACAATAGTTTTTAATGAGAGATACCCTGAGAGGTCTGTGGTGAATTATGATTTGCAAATCATTCCAATTTAAAATACCTAATCCTAAAACTCTCACTTCCCTAAATTATGTTGAACTCATTTTTAGTAAGGCTGCACATTATATCCTTATTTTATGAATGATAATATTTTTAATTGTCTTATCTTTTCATTAATATAATTTTATTACTGACTATATAACCCACACAAACTGATTTATGTCTTACAGAAAGTAATATATACACAAAAAAGACATAATAATTTTACTTGGTTCATAATAACTGGGATAATATAAATGGAGCACAAAAGTAGTTTTTTCATATACCTAAATCCTATAAACTCATTGTTGGGTAGTGGGTTCAATCAAGGAAACTCCAAACCTAGGGGATCCCCAACTTGAAAAATTAAGGGATTGTGCACTACCTACAAAGGCCTCCCTATCATTATTCTCACAATTATCACTAATAAATAATGGAAAATGATATTTATATAAAATCCAATGAAATAAAAATATCACCGTTTTATTAATTCACTAAGTGTAGATAGTTTATCATTTATCTCCAATAAATACACTCTAAAAATTTATAAACACCTCCATGAACACAGTTTCATATTCCTTAATGTTGTTATGGAATCTCCACATACATTATTTTATACATATTAAATTAGTGACATCACATTATTATTATTCTATCTCATATTATCTCTTCAAGTTATTTCAATGTAACATTGTTTCCATTATTATTTTCAAAATAGATAAACCAATCATATTTATGAAAAATGTTATGTCAATAATTTTATTGGAAAAAATTCAATTCATTTAAATTGTTAGAGAAAAATTATAAGGACATAGTATAAAGAAAATAAGATAGTAATATACTCTGAAACATCAAAATAATAAAAAAATCACAAACCTCAAATCCCACCCATTCCATATTGAATTGAACAACTATTGGGGACCTCACATACAATGGGTGTGATAACAGTGAAATAACCAATGTCCAAAAAAATACATCACAAAGTGGGTAGAGTGTAATCACATAATCAAAATTAGAATAAAAGAAAAAGAGAGTGGGGAAAAGAAAACCAAATAAAAGAAAAAACATCTATTTATTGTTTTTCATCATAGGGGTCTATGTAATGTATGAACTTATTATACATTATAAGAACCATTATGTTATATTTTATAAGAAACCTCTTATATGAATAATTCATCGAATTATATATGGTGAAAATCCATTAAAATCATCGTTCATAGAATTAACAACTTTGTCTACAAAATCATTATCCAATGTCATAAAATTTTCATCCCTATTGTCAGAGGAATTCTTATCCTTAATAACATGTAGAATTATTTAAGATAGTTAAGTTGGTGAGATTACTATGAATATTCCTTTAAGAGAAATCATCAAAGGAATTCATAACCTCATCATCCTAATAATTTTCATACATGTTTGGAGACTTACTCACACCACAAAATCTCCACATTCTATATAATCCGCATACCTTATCCTACATATAGTATGAATAATCATTATTTTCTATATATCAGAGTTATAACTTAAAGATATTAATTTCCCTCTTATTTTAGAAGAATTAAGTACATTAATATCACCCTCTTGAGTTGTATAATTTTTTTATCCAATTATAAATCAACATTATCTACAATATGGATTTTTTTGACCATTATGAAATATTTAATGTCCAAAATGTTGAATTAGGAACATATGTATTCAATTATTTAGGAGATTTTTTCCTTCAATGCATCAACACCAACAATAAGGGTTGATTATTTTTTAGTTCTATAGAATCCACAATAAACAAACCCCAATATGGGTCCCCAATATTTATAGAATCTATAACTAGTTGAGAAATATTACACAACTAGGATTGTGTGTCCTCTAACAATATGGGTTCACTATTATGGGTTTCCTTATCAATAGACCTTTTGACATCATGGGTAATTGATGAAGCCATGTAACAAGATGAAAAAAATGTATATGAAAACCAAAAGTGGGGTAAGAGTATTTTTAGTTTTCATATTAAATATTATAGCTAAATTATTCCCCATAATTGACATTACATCAAAACTAATCTAAAAATGTATTATGAGATATATTTATAAAAAAACCTAGTCTACAAGGGGTGGTTTTCAGTCATATTGTTTATGATCAACCTATATAAACCACCCAATTTCATAACCAAATCTCATGAGTATTTCTCAATTTTGAAAAATAATATGTACCTAGGAAGATTCATATAAATAGTTTGGTTATTTTGGATTTTCATTGAATTGACCACTGATGACTATGTCATCAAAAAAAATAAAAGGAATAAAAATACCACAATGAATAAAACTGATCCTTGTTGATATCTCTTTCACATGCACAACAAATATTAGAGTAAAAGGAGGAAAAGAGACAAACCACTACCAGGTTATTCAATACCAAAATGAAATTTAAATGTCTAATAAAGTAATAAATAGAATGATGGTGGAGGAAAAGTTTAGAAACCAATGTAAAAAAGGAATAGATAATGCATCATAAAAATCCGTGGTAGAGATTTCAACTATTGGGGAGAAATTAATCAATTAGGAATCTCATAGACAAAAAAGATATTTGAAATAAGTGTGCTATATTTGACTAGTGTTAATCGAATGAACCTATTATCCCTAATTTGATATCCCCTTAGTTTTTAGCTCCATCCTCTGATAAGAGAATATTCCTATACCACTGACATACCTATTTAGGGATTTACTAGCATCATTTAAGGAGGAACCTCTATGAGAGTTCCTCAGTTTTACTGATTAATACAGAGTCATATTATCTATGAAATTTTAAAAATCCTAAGTCAGATTTTATCTATTTTATAATAAATTCAAATCATTTTGAAAATTAAGGGTATTTAATTCTTATAGTCTGTGATTTAAAAATTTATCTATCCATGTTCTATAAATGTTTCTTGAATTCATCCATTCAAATCTACGATTTCACTCCTATAATATAGAAATCATTTATTAATATGATTGACCCAATTATATTGTGATATGAATTCCAACATCATGGATTAACTACCTTCCTTCACTTGAAAACACAAAATCAAGCTACATCCATTTAACCCAACATTTTAGAGAAATCTATTCTCTTATAAGGATGAAATTTTGAATTTCAGTCCACTTATTTTTCCTATACTAATATTTTTGTATAGAAACATTAATTGTAACATGGTATCTATTCAAAAATAAATACAAAGATCATGTAACACTTAGAATATGGATAAAATTATTCTATATATAAATTTCATGATATTCTCCATATTATTCCAAAATAATTGTAATATAAATCTTTAAAAAAAGAAAAAAAATCCACAGAAGACTCAAAAAACATCTTATTTAAAAACCGTGTTTAATTATTAATGGAAATTTGAATTTAAATCCCTATTTAAATTTATCTTGAATATTTTAGATTACTTCCCTGATTATTTTATCAAATACATCATAGTATAAATCCTTTTGAATTTTTTTTAATTATTATTACATGACACCATTATTAATTGTACACGTCCTCATAACTTATAGCTCATATTGATATAGTATTCATATCTTCTTTTTATTCTAATATAGCCTTATATTGATGAAATCATTCTTATGTATCCTAGGTTCTTTGTGATACTATTTCATACCATAGTCTTATAATTTCATAATTCCTTTGATTGATTTCACTATTCTCATGAAGCTAAGTTTATGTTTTTAGATGATTCTTTTTGTTACTCTTTGTTATAGCTAAATTACTATTCCATATTTCTGTTTTTGGAACTCTAAAATTTGATAAGTATTTTAAATTAGAAAATAATATTGTGTATTTTTTAGTTTCACTTACACATCCACAAATATAACTCGAAGTTTATCTTTTATATTTTTGGGTTAATCTTATATATCACTGAGATAAATCTTATATATAGATTTATTTTTATGCCTTTTTCACTTTCCTATATAGATTTATTGTTTCATATGCCTTTAAAATAATTCTCATTTTAGAGAAACAACATTATACTTTTTTAAAACAACCGAATCTAATTTTAAAAACTGATCTTTTTCATGTAACCGTAATAATAAAAACAATTCCAAAATTCTTCAAAACATATTTATATATTTCTTACAACCAAAATACAAATTTTGAATATCTTAGGTAGCTTTATTCAAACTATAGGAAAACAATATCAAATAATATATATTTTTATATTTTTTTCATTGGTTTTAACTGCCTCCAAATGTTTTAATGGTGGATTTTTAAAAGCACAGTTAAATAGACATTCATTAAATATATAACAAATGTTTGGTATTTTTCAGGATGGTGTTTTTGTTAATAAAATAAATTTATTTGTGGTTTTTGAAAATTTATATTGTTATTTTTCCCAGAAAAAAGTCATGGTTTATAAAGATAGTTTCAATTTTCCTAAAGAAAAAATATTTATGGGGGTTGAAACAATCGCTAAATATTAATATTTACCTTATTTTTCAGTGGTTTTAACCAAAGATATATATTCAAAATAGTTTAAACCAAAACTGGTAATATGTATTCAAAATAATCTAATTAAATTATTGCTTGAGAAAAAAACCAATATACATAGAATATAAAAAAAAATAGGTAATTAATACAAAATAAAAAAATAGTTACAGGCATACATCAATAGTTAATACATTACATATAATACAACATTAAAATAAAATATATTTTAAAAAAGGACATGTTTCAAAAATTGAAAACACAAATATGAGTAATGGATACTCTACTAATACACATTCCCCTCAACCTCTTATACCAGATCTTATTTCTACCCATCACCTCCTTCCACACTTCATACCACTAGTGTTATCATTTAATGTAGTTAACCACACATTATTAATGGGAATATTTGATGAATAATAATTGAAATAGAATTAAAATGATATTTGCTTTAATCTAAAGTCATTTTCGGTAATGACGTAATAATTAACATAATATATTGTTTCTGTTGTGTTGGAAGATACATGGAATTTTATGGTATGGAAAACCAGTATCATCATAACAGATGATAGCCTTGTTTTTGTTGGATAGCCACTACATTCATAAATTTATTTTTTCAATAAAAATCAATAATTCGTTAAATATAATATCTTCTATTAGGATTAGATCTATAATAACCTAAAATAGTATGTAAACCATTACACATCAATTTTTTCTATGGTGACCATCTCATACAATAATAATAGTCATGATGGTAATTGGATTAAGGGATGAACTCTGTAAAAAACATGAAATTAATAGAATCAAAAAATAATTTAATTAAAATTAATTAATTTTAATTTTTAATTAAAAAAATTCCTTCAATTATCATAAAACAAATCACACTCCATGTTATAAAAGTATTAATATTTATAATCAGTATCACATACATGATTTAATGTATAAACCTCAACTCATTAGTATCTTTTAAACCATTTAATCATTTCATAAAATTATTGAAATGTCATATCCCCTAAAAATAATCCTAAATATATATTTTTATATCAATGTAAAATAATAGTTTTTTTATCAAAATTCATCAATCTTATTATAAAAGAAATGGTTCTCTATATAAATTATTATCTTTGTAACCACTAGCTCATCTACAACTTGGGTTGATCACAACATTGATCTATACTCTTGAATTTAAATAATTATTGCAGTACTAGGATTTTAATGATTCAAAGAATTAAAAACCTATTTTTTAGATATTTTAAAGACATATTTAATGTTCTTTGACCTAGATATTTTACTAAACTAAAAAAGTACTACTAAAATGATAAATATAATTGTAAACATGTAAATATTTTTGATCTGTTTATGTCTTATCTAATTCATCAACATCATCAATGGAATTCATAAATATGGATGACAGTATATTAGGACATGATTACATTATATCAAGAAGTGTGAAATGTATGTGATGAATTGTATCCTATATCATAGAAGTATAATTAAAAATATGTGACATGGAGTGGGTACTGACACTAAATCTTTCTTGTGAAACATACCTATATAAAAATAATCCTTTCAATTTTTAATATAAAAAAATCTCTATGTTTATCAATATATATAAATCATTAATTTTTTTTAATTTAAAAAAACAACATACAAATTATATTCTTGGTTTTTCATGTTTTTATCAGGTTCTATTGATATCCTTATTTCTTTTTCGTATGTCCATTCTTCCTCTTCTTCACTCCACTTCAAAATACTGAAATTTTCAATATCATAAGATACATGAAATTCATAATGTTTTTTTGATAGGGTTCACTATAAAAAATTACTTCACCATCATCAAACATATAATACATGTCTCTCAGTTTCATGTGTAAAACAATAATCCACCTACCATCAACTATATTATCAACATAATATTCTATTTTTCCTTGTAAATCCATAATATATGGATCATATTTTTTACTCTCCTATATTGATCAACCAAGAGAAATTGAAATAAGTATATTGTAATAAATATTTCTTTATAACCCTATTAATATTGACCTAGTTATATTTAAGTAATACAACCTCAAATTTCCTAGGATAAATTAACTCAATAATATCAATCAATATTCCATAGTAAAATTCATGTGAATCTATGAATGTACAACTATTTTGTGTTTTCAAAACATCCTCATGATCAACAGTACAAAACATGATCACACCAATGTAACATCCCAGGTAAATAAATAATATTACCTTATAATGTTTATCAATATTTGTGAATAAAATGTAAATATTAATTTAAAGGGGATGCTATGCTCGATGGCGTACCCAATACGCAACAATGAGTTTCTTTGAAATCTTTCATTGCACACTAATAATATAATAATATTATAATAGTTAATGTCTAGCCGTTGTAATGGAGGGAATGAACAAAAATAACTACAAAATGATTACATATGTTTGTTAAATATTTTTTCATTTATCCAACAAATTTCAGAGGCTTAAAATCCAAATGAATTCAATTTTAAGAATAAATACTCTAATATTTCTAAAAGATTGTTTTTCTGCCTTCTGATGGAGAATCTTTTTTAAATATAACTTTTTACAATTTTATAATCTCTATTTGTCAAAATAAACTTATTCTTTTTTATTGGGACATTGAAATTTATTTTGGTTACATTTTTGGTATGTTTCTGACATTGTTCATTTTTTAATTAATAGTGAAAAAATACTGCATTTTATATCAAAACTGCTATTTCATCTAATTTAAATATATGATTAGATTATATTTTTACATGGTTTTAAAGCTTAATTGGAATAAATTTTTACCATTTAATCCAATGGTGGTCATTGGAATTAATTTCAATCTGAAATTGGGCTTAAACTAGTGCCAATCTTTTAATAGATATTGTTTCTTTAAAACACACTATTTGTTTTGACAGCGGGAATGTATTATTAAATTAATTAATGCAACATATATATTTTGAATTTTGTAAAATAGATATAATTTTTGAATTCAGAATATCAAATATAGCTTAGGGTGATTTTTTCAGTATTTTTCTGAAAAACTTCAATTTTTGATGAATAGTAAAACCACTAAGTGATAGTTAAAAAAACTGATTTTTCGTTAAAATGAAATTTTAACACTTCTGTAATTTTATTTTCAAAAATCTGACACACATGGTTTTCATTAGGAAATAAAATTTTGTTCAATGAGATTAAAATAATTTTTTGGTGAATAGTAACTTTTATGTTTTATTAATCGCGATTAAAGGTAATTAGTGTGATTTAAGGTTAAAATGATATTTTAATAAAATGAAAATATCTTGACAATTGTCCTAACACTATTGGATGAGTCATGGCCGACCAAGACAACCCATGGGTCGATTTTTGGGACCCCATGGATCCACTTGGGTAAGATAATGACATTAATGCCTTTTATTTAAAGTAAAAGTAAAAATGACACAAACATGTATTGTTTACTAAAACAATTTTTACATGGGGTTATACAAGTCAGATATTTAACTATAAATATTAATTGGAAATATAAAATGATTTACTACATCATAGTATTTTTTTTATAATTTTTAGACATTAAATATATTAAATTATTTATGACATCATGATGATGTAGTGATTACCTCATTATTTAACGATTTAAATAAAATGAAAACATAATGTAAACTCTAAGACCTACACATGTAAAAAACCAATTGGATGGGTGGATTTAGAACTATTATCACCTTATCCTCAAAATAGATCAATGTGGGACCTTTAAAATCTGAAAACCATTTTATAATAATATAATATTTTATAACTTTCCAAGAGTGTCCCTCTTATTCTCTTATAAAAGGCCCCCACCTCTACCACCTTACACACACCTCTAAAGCCTTTGGCTCGGAAAAACCCTACCCATTTCATCTCTCCAAATCTCTCTCCTCATCCTAGAAGCCCCACATTAGGCAGAAAGCCCTTCAAGAAACCCTTTGGGTTCAAACCAAGAAAGGTTACCCGATTTTAAGGTAATGTCTTCACTTGTGTTATTTTGTTTTATTTTTCTTCTCCAACAACCTAAACTATTTTTATTCATTTCTTTTGTAACAAATATATTATCTTCAATATACTATGATTATTTTATAAGAAGTATTTTAGCTACAATTACACACACCTACATCTAATGTTTAATGAACATATTGTTTCTGTGGATGGTGAATTTCGGCCTCACGAAACGATGATTGTTCAATATTCTTTTAACACCTTCAAAGGTTGCCATTAAGATGTAACTATATTTATATATGATATATAATATTTATTTTTTTCTTTAAGCTTCTGTATTTTTCATTTATGGAATACATTTATGGTTTCCATTATGGGTAAACGCGATATCTTTATTTGAGGAATTACGGACTACCGCCCCCTCAAAGTGATTTGATTCGTTAATACCATATGTGGTACGTATAGAGGATAGATTTAATGATATTATATATGATACCATACTGGAATTATAATAATATTATGTATCATTATGTTTTAATTCCATTAAATAGTAAATAGAAATGGAAGTAGCATTCATGCGTACGTACGGCTTACCGTCTCCATGAACGGTGCATTTCATTTCTTACCTCTAAATGATATGTAATATTATAAATTCATGTATATAATGGATATATATGATATATATGATATCTAAATAATTAATATAATTCTGGATATAATAAATATTTTACCCCATGAACAAACTTGTAATTATAAAGAGTTTATTTTTGACTCAAGTAGCAATGATCGACAAAACGACCATTATTAACTTAAATAATTACATAGTGTTCATAACATGGTAATAAGTGATATAAAAAGAATAATGAATTTGAAAAAGGTTCTTAAGAAAGTAGAAATTAACTCATGTTTATTATTCAGGAGGTTAAAGAACGATCGAGTCAAGTCAGACCTGAGGTAAGGGTTCCTACCTATCTCTTTCTTTTCAAGTACTCTCTTTTATGTCATTTCTTTTATGCTCCATGTTCTTATGTTGAAGGATGTTATTTTCTATTCCCATTTCTGTAATTTTTATGTTCATGTGATGAGATAACCAATTTTATCTCATCAATCCATTTTTGGATGTTTTATGTGGCGCCGTTAGGTTGCCGAATTTTCATAAGGGGATTTTCATCTCACTCTTTATTTCCATGAGATTCATGCTACATTGGCCACTATTTCCTTTTGTGTGGTGTATGTACTGGCCAATATTTTACTATTTGTATAATATAATCTCATTTATGGGTAGTTATATCTTCATTGTATGACCATTATTTAATGAGGTGTACGTTTCGAAAGTTGCCTGAATCGGTTAGGGAACCTTTCACACTCCTCTTTTAAAAATACTTTTTTGTTAAGTCTTTTAATTTACATATTTTTATGTTGGGATATGTTATTATATTCCCTTATTGATGTAAATTTTTTTTACAAGTGATGAGATAACATTTTCACTCTCATCAACTAATTTTATGAATTTTAAAGTGACGCTGCTATGCTGTCGAATTTTACCATGGGAACTTCTTAACCCAATTTCGATTTCTTTGGGTTCAACATGTAGTTATTGAATATGTCATCCTATGAATATGTGTGAATGAAATATGGTTTTTTTACACTTAATATCCACTTATATTTGGAGTATTTATATTTTTAACACATATTTTAGTGATTGATTTATCCTTTATTTAAGGATACCTTCTTTATAAGAGATTTCATCTCATTTTACAATTCTATTGAGATTTCATTGTTGTTATGCACCAATTCACTCTTATATGGTGTATATACTGTCCTTGGGAATAATATATCATGAATCCCTTTATTCTCATGATATTATAAAGTTCTTATTAAATGTTATTCTTCAATTATTGTATTCATGTGTCTCTCATTTTGTTTAAAACCCTTTAACTAAACTATCATTTTAAATATTTTAATGATTTATTTTTATAAATATTTCTCATTAATATCCATGTTTTAAAAATTGTCTTAAGGATTTATTTATATGGATATTAATGGTTTAAAATGTTAAAATCCTCAAAGTGGTATGGGACACTTTGATTCAAAAATCTCTTTATTAAATGTTTTAAATGGTTTTGAAAATGGGTTTTTTGAATGGATTCATTATTTCAATATCTTAAAATGTTATATTATTATTGAAATGTGGGAATGTTATCTTTCCTTAATGCTTAAGTTATGTGATATGATTATGTTATGGTTCTCGGGCATTGTTTATGAAGACGGGTGGTTCTGTGATAAAATAATGGCGGGTGAGCCCGATATAGCTCTCCATTGCATTGTGTAACGTGAAGGAGTTAAACGTTAAGGTTTCACCGAAGAGATTTAGGGAATATACTGTGATGATTATTCCAAACGTAACCAATATGGTTACTCCCTACATAATATTGTTCTGAATTCCTCGAGTTACCTTTTATGTCCTATGATTTATATGATTTATTCATGATTTGATGAGGTATGTGATTATGTTTTATGATTAAAGTATGATTTCATGAATGGAATAATGGTTTCATTTAGTACTTTTATATCCCTTACTGAGCTTTTTATGCTCATCCCATGTTTTTGAAATGTTTTTCACAGGTCAAGGGAAAGGGAAATGATGTGATGATAGTTTCAAGGAAGTGTCAAGAAAGAATCCATGATTTATTATAAATATGTTTTCGTAGATGGGAAAAATGAATACTATCTTTTATGTAACCACTTTGTTTAAACATGGAATGTAATGAAGGTTTTATGATCTAATTCTCTAAAACTCTAAACCTGAAATGATCCTCATTGTGTAATCTTTTAATAACTCATGATTAAGTAATGTTTAAGGCTGGGGCCTTATAGTTGGTATCAAAGGTCGGTTTAGACAACTTTAGGGATTAGAAGTTTTTGTTAGACACATGGTTAGTCCCTATATCTATTATTTTAGTTAAATCCTGGTTTTATAACTTTTTTCAAGTCATGTAAAGACAGTTACGAATGAAAGGAGAAGGATCTCAAACAACATTCTTATCTCTTCCTGATGACATACTTGCAATAATTATTTCAAAGTCATGTTCGGATGATTGTGAAACTTTTTCTAGCATTCAACTCTCTTGCAATGAGTTGTTTGAGATATCAAAAACCTCCATTATACATCATTATCATCATGGATCAGGGGTTGTATTTAGACAATTACTATTTTCACACTATTATCATATTTTCATGAATAGTAAATATTATCAAGGTATTTTCAAAAAATTTACCTTATCACAAGAATTTGAAGCATATTTTGATTTTAAAAATTGTGCTAAGGAAGGAGACCCTTGAACAACCTATTTATATTTTCTTTTAAAATATAGTCTCTCAACACATACATATGGTATTTTAAAATGACCAATAATAGAAAGCTTCAACTCAAATTATGTCTGACTATTTTATAGAAATCATGTTTTTTCAGATGTTTTGGAATTATATGTCATACATGATTGTTTTCCAAAACTGTTTTTCTGTGAACACCCATATGACCCATGTTGTACAAGGTGTATTTGGATGGGGGAAGCAAATGATTTTATGGATCTATAAATCATTGTTGTAATGCATGGGACTTCTACCTTCATGAACAAGATGACGATGAAACCTAGTGGACGCCATGAACAAGGTATGCTGTTATTCATTTTGGGAATCGCTTTATTTTATGGTGGTGAAAAAAGACTTCAAGAATTAAGATGTTGAGATCGTAATGAATTTGGATGAAAATGAGAGCTATAAGGAAAATATTCAGGATAAAACATGTTAGGGTTATTTTAGAGTTTTATAAAAAGGACAACACGTAGACCGTGTGACAACCTGTCGCGTCGGACAAAGCTTCAGGAATCGAACCCACAACCAAAGTGCGACTAGTATTTATCACCTACCACTAGACTACATGAAGTCCCTGGTTAGTTTGGCTAATTATTTTTTTAGTTAGATGATTTTATGAATCAAGAGTATGTGGATTTTGGGTTATCTATGGAAATTATTAACCTATCATGGAGGATATGTGATTAGGTGAATTACTTTTCAATATGATACCTTAAGAGCAACTGATGTTATTTGGAGAAAAATGTTAATTTTTACCTTGGGAGACTATGTGATTAAATCCTTCAAATATTTGGGTTTCAATCTTAGTTGGGTTTACTTTGACAAATTTTATGGACAAATTGTTTATTTAATGTTTTTCGTTGAACTTTGGGTTTTGTTTGACAAATTTTTCAGATTCAGAGTAGTTTTTATTTTTTGTAAAAAAAATATCCTTTTTGGGTATTATCTGATATCGTACTAAACTTTTTGGTTTGGTTTTGGTTGATATCTAAAGACATGATAAATATATAGTTCCCATTTTTGGATTAGGTTATTCTCATGAAGTTGATTATAGTACTCTTAATGCGAACAAGTCTTCCTAAATACTCGTCTTTTGGAGAAAATATTAGTTTGATTAAGGAATCTAGTAAAAGTTAAAAGTCTACGTGACAAGTAAGTATGTTTCATTATGATTTAGTTAAGCTCAAAAATAAATTCCTCAATGAAGAGTAACTTAAAACAAAAATGTTGTCTGTTAACTTTTCCTACTGGGGAATTGAATATCGTTTAACCCAATACAAGTTTGTGATTTTCTTATGGTTAACTTTCCTCTAGACATGATTACTATCACTCTCCATCAGAACATGACCCTTTATTTTTTTCCTCCATATCTATATTTTCATACATGGAATCCTTGTATGGGTTAACTCGGGTGACCTTTGTACTTCTCTCCCATTCTTTTTAAGTGATAGTTTTACTGACTCTTGTTCCGATGTGGGACTTTCAATGGAGTCTCCAAGCCCAATTTTGAAATTTCTAGGATGTAATTCCCAAAAGGGGGGAAGGATGTAACATCCCAGGTAAATAAATAACATTAAATTCTAATTTCTATCAATATTTGTTAATAAAATGTTAATATTAATTTAAAGGGGATGCTATGCTCGATGGCATACCCAATACGCAACAACGAGTTTCTTTGAAATCTTACGTTGCACACTAATAATATAATAATATTATAATAGTTAATGTCTATCCATTTTAATGGCAGGAAAGAACAAAAATAACTACAAAATGATTACATATGTTTGTTAAATATTTTTACATTTATCCAATAAATTTTAGAGGCTTAAAATCCAAATGAATCCAATTTTAAGAATAAATACTCTAATATTTATAAAAGATTGTTTTACCACCTTTTGATGGCGAACCATTTTTAGATATAACTTTTGACAATTTTATAATCTCTTTTATTTCAAAATAAACTTATTCCTTATGATTTTGACATTTAAATTTACTTTGGTTAACTTTTTGGTATGTTTCTGACATTGTTTATTTTTTAATGAATAGTGAAAAAATACTGCATTTTACATCAAAACTGCTTTTTCATCTAATTTAAATATATGGTTGGATTATATTTTTAATTGGTTTTAAAGTGTAATTGGAATATATGTTTACCATTTAATCCAATGGTGGTCATTGGAATTAATTTCACTTTGAAATTGGAGTTAAACTAGTATCAATCTTTTAATAGATATTGTTTCTTAAAAACACATTATTTGTTTTGACAGCGAGAATGAATTATTAAATTAATTAATGAAAGTTATATATTTTTAATTTTTTAAAATAGATATTATTTTTGAATCCAGAATATCAAATATAGCTTAGGGTGAATTTTTGTTATTTTTCTAAAAAACTTCAATTTTTGATGAATAGTGAAACCACTAAGTGATAGTTAAAGAAACTAATTTTTTATTTAAATGAACCATTACCACTTCTGTGATTTGATTTTAAAAAATCCGACATACATGGTTGTCATTAGGAAGTAAAATTTTGTTCAATGAGATTAAAATAATTTTTTGTTGAATAGTAACTTTTATGTTTTATTAATCACGATAAAAGGTAATTAGTGTGATTTAAGGTAAAAATGATATTATAATAAAATGAAAATATCTTGACACTTATCATAACCCTATTTTATGAGTCATGGCCGACCAAGAAAACCCATGGGTCAATTTTTGTGACCCCATGGAGCCACTTGGGTAAGATAATGACATTAATGCCTTTTATTTAAAGTAAAAGTAAAAATGACACAAACATGTATTGTTTTACTAAAACAATTTTAACATGGGGTTATACAAGTCAAATTTTTTACTATAAAAAGTAATTGGAAAGCTAAAAATATTTTCTACATAATAGTATTTTTTTTATAATTTTTAGACATTAAATAAATTAAATTATTTATGACATCATGATGATGCAGCGATTACCTCATTATTTAATGATTTAAATAAAATGAAAAGATAATGAAAAATATAAGACCTAAACATGTCAAAAACCAATTTTATGGGTGGATTTCGAACTCTTATCACCTTATCCTCTAAATAAATCAATTTGGGACCTTTAAAATCCAAAAATAATTTTATAATAAAGTAATATTTTATAACTATCCAAGAGTGCCCCTCCTCTTCTCTTATAAAAGGCCCCCACCTCTACCACCATACACACACCTCTCAAACCTTTGACTCGGCCAAACCCTACCCATTTAATCTCTCAAGATCCCTCTAATCATCCTAGAAGCCTTACCTTAGGAAGAAATATCATCAAGAAACCCTTTTGGTTCAAACCAAGAGGATTTACCCGATTTTAAGGTAATGTCCTCACTTGTGTTCTTTTGTTTTATTTTGCTTCTCCAACCCCCTAAACTCTTTTTATTCATTTATTTTGTAACAACTCCAGTATCTTCAATATACTAGGATGTTTTTATAAGAATTATTCGAGCTACACTTACACACACCTACATATAATGGTTAAAGAACATACTGTTTTTGTGGATGGTGAATATCTGCCTCACGAAACGATGATTGTTCAATATTCATTTAACACATTCAAAGGTGTCCATTAAGATGTAAATATATTTATATATGATATATAATATGTTTATGTTTTAATTAAGTTTCTCTATTTTACATTTATGGCCTACCTTTATGGTTTCCATTATGGGTAAATGCGATATCTTCATTTTAGGAAGTGCGGACTACCGCCCCCTCAAAGTGATTTGATTCATTAATACCATATATGGTACGTATAAAAGATATATTTAATGATATTATATATGATAACATACTTTAATTATAATAATATTATGTATCATTATCTTTTAATTCCATTGAATGTGAAATATAAATGGAAGTAGTGTTCATGCGTACGTACGACTTACCGTCTCCATCAACGGTGCATTTCATTTCTTACCTCTTAATGTTATGTAATATTATAAATGAATGTATATAATAGATATATATTATATATATGATATCTACATAATGAATATAATTCTGGATATAATGGATATTTTACCCCATGAACAAACTTGTAATTATAAAGAGTTTATTTTTTACTCAAGTTGCAATGATCGACAAAACGACCATTATTAACTTAAATAATTAAATAGTGTACACAACATGGTAATAAGTGATATAAAAGGAATAATGAACTTGAAAAAGGTTCTTATGCATGTATAAATTAACTCAAGTTTATTATTCAGGAGGTTAATGAATGATCGAGTCATGTCGGACCCGAGGTAAGGGATCCTACCTATCTCTTTCTTTTCAAGTACTCTCTTTTATGTAATTTCTTTTATGCTCCATGTTCTTATGATGGAGGATGTTATTTTATATTCGTCATTCTGTAATTTTTTTTTAAAATGTGATGATATACCCTATTTTATCTAATCAATCCATTTTTTTATGTTTAATGTGGCGCCGTTAGGCTGCCGAATTTTCATAAGGGGATTTTCATCTCACTTTTTATTCCCGTGAGATTAATGCTACATTGGCCACTATTTCCTTTTGTGTGGTGTATGTACTGCCCATTATTTTAATAATTTTATAATATACTCTCATTTATGGGTAGTTACATCTTCATTGTATGACCCTTCTTTCATGGGGTGTACGTTTCGAAAGCTTCCCAAATCGGTAAGGGAACCTTTCACACTCCTCTTTTAAAAAGACTTATTTTGTTATGTATTTTAATTTACATCTTTTTATGTTGGGATATGTTCTTATATGTCCTTATTGATTTAAATTTTATGTCCAAGTGATGAGATACCATTTTCTCTCTCATCAACTAATGTTATGAATTTTAGAGTGACACTGTTAGGCTGTCGAATTTTATCAAAGGAACTTCTTAACCCAATTTTGATTTCTTTGGGTTTTACTTGTAGTTATTGAATATGTCATCCTATGAATATGTGGGAATGAACTCTGGTTTTTTTACACTTAATATCAACTTATATTGGGTTTATTTATATTTTTCACAGATAATTTTGAGATTGATTTATCCTTAATTTAAGGATACCTTCTTTATAAGGGATTTCATCTCATTTTACTATTCTATTGAGACTTCATTGTTGTTATGTACCAATTCACTCTTATATGGTGTATATAGTATCTATGGAAATAATATATCATGAATCCCTATATTCTCATGATATTATAAAGTTCTGATTAAATGTTATTCCTCAATTATTATATTCAAGTGTCTCTCATTTTGTTAATAACCCTTTAACTAAAATATCATTTTAAATGTTTTAATGATTTATTCTTATAAATATTTCACATTAATATCCATGTTTTCAAAATGGTTTTAGGGATTTATTTATATGGATATTAATGGTTTAAAATTTTAAAATCCTCAATGTGGTATGGGACAATTTGATTCAAAAATCTCATTATTAAATGTTTTAAATGGTTTTGAAAATGGGTTTTTTGAATGGATTCATTATTTCAATATCCTAAAATGTTATATTGTTATTGAAATGTTGGAATTTTATCTTTACTTTATGCTTAAGTTATGTTCTATGATTATGTTATGGTTCTTGGGAATTGTTTATGAATATGGGTGGTTCGGTGATAAACTAATGGCGGGTGAGCCCGATATAGCTCTCCAATGCATTGGGTAACGTGAAGGAGTTAAACGTTAAGGTTTCTTAGATTATATTTAGGTAATGTGTTGTGATGGGTATTCCAAAAGTAACCAAGAGGGTTACTACCTACGTAATAATTTTATGAATTCCTCAAGTTACCTTTTATGTCTTATGATTTCTATGATTTATTCATGATTTGATGAGGTATGTGATTATGTTTTATGAGTAAAGTATGATTTCATGCATGGACTAATGTTTTCATTTCGTACTTTTATATCCCTTACTGAGATTTTTATGCTCATCCCATGTTTTTGAAATGGGGAAGGTACATGATTTGATGATAGTGTCGAGGAAGTGTCAAGAAAGAATCCATGTTTTATTTTAAATATGTTTCCGTATATGGGAAAAATGAGTACTATCTTTTATGTAACCACTTTGTTTAAATGTTAAATGTAATGCAGGTTTTATGATATAATTCTCTAAAACTCTAAACCTGAAAAGATCCTCATTCTGTAATCTTGTAATAACGCTATATTAACTTAGGTTTAAGGCTGGGGTATTATAACCAATATCATAATCATTTAATCTCTATGAATTATTCAAA
Organism: Viscum album; assembly: GCA_963277665.1. NCBI lineage: Eukaryota > Viridiplantae > Streptophyta > Magnoliopsida > Santalales > Viscaceae > Viscum > Viscum album. The sequence goes on from OY728162.1 coordinate 819,827,363, forward strand.
TTACCTTGAGATAAAAACATAATATCTTTTTATAGTTCAGTTTGATTATGAAAATTAAGTAACTCTAATTATAAAAATAATTATTACATAATTTATTTAATTGTAACAAATTTAAACTATGTATTAGATTAAGAATAAACACGTTGTGAAAATCATTCAATAATATCTTTGGTAATAACATTTATTACCATCGTCTCATTCTATATTTCTCTCTTAATGTTCCTTTTTATTTGTGTTCTTCATTCATTGACATAAGATTCAAAAATATTTGTATTAAAGATAACATATCTATGTGATTTTATTATAAACATATTTTTAATGAGATTTATGATATTTTTTCAACCTCTCAACAAAAATTTGGAATCATTGGTGCCTCATTATTGGCCCAAAATTTACCTGCATTATAATCAACACATCTCACTTGATTGAATCTTGTCTCTATTGAATGCAAATACCTTGAACAGATGGTTAAACACTCGTCGGAAAGGTAACATTCCACAATAGAACCTTCTAGATTAGTTTCATTTTTCACATAAGACATGAAATAACTAATATCCTAATGATATATGATAACAAATTAATAAATAATTTTTTGAAAAATGACTAAGAAAATGATAATTTCTCAATTAAAATAACAATAAATGAAAATACCACTCAAAGGGATAAATCCATTGTTAATATATAATACCCCAAATTTTATCTTTTTCAAACAAAGTCACCCTTTTATGAATCATCAAAGTGAAAATGACTAGGAAGAGAACATCTCTAAATGCAAAAGTTTTCGTATAATTTATTAAATAAATTTATCCATTGCATTAGTGTTTAATGTATTATCATAAGTTGTCTAAATAATGTGAAAACGTTTATTGGAATGGTGTTTATTTTATCAAATAATAAATATGAATTGTCGATGATAGTAAGTTCTCCATCAATACATGTGAGTCATGAATTTTTTATCAATCTATCTCATGGTTATTCAAATCAACACAGGTTTAAATATTAATAGAATATCTATAAATAACGTTCAATTTTTTTAATCATAAATGTAAACAATCATTATGTTAGTATTTTTTTTAAAAATATTTATTGGATACTTCCTATTATCATTTTCCCATATATGAAATTTGATATTGATTGCTACTATTTCCTTTTTAGAATTTAAATAATCTTTTTATTTTCCCCACTCATTAAGATATGTAAACCAAACATGAACACGCACAATCTTATCAATGTGAATAACATCATTATTATGATGTATGAAATTAAATTCCAAATATGGATGTTTGAAAAATAATATATTCTTATTCCATTATTGTTATACAAATGCAGATGATGGTGCTCTAACTCCTTTTTCCACTTTTATTCAACTAAAAATATTTTACACACTTCATAACAATATTTGATAATTATATTAAGACCTGTGATCCCAATAATAATTTTCTTGGATACCTAATTTTTTTTTCATTGAATCATGGATTGTTAATTATAAATATGTTTGATGTGTCCGGGAAGTGACGATGAAAAATGAAATAACACTTTCTTATATATTGTATTGATTAAGACTCAAAATTGAAGTTACAAACTGGATAATCCAAGCCTATCTATATGTTCCAACTAGAAACATTTCATAGTCTGGGAAAGTCGCTAATGGTCCACATAAGGGATGAATGAATTTGAAATATTTTTTGGGATGGATATAGCATATTTTTCTACAACATCATTCCATGACTCTTGTAATTATTAAATAAGAGGTTGAAGGTAGATATCAACATCATTTTTAAGAATCTGATTTCTCAAAATAATCATCAATATGAGGAATGGAGTATTTTCCATACCCATATAGGGAGTTATATTATATGTGATCAACACAACTAGAAAAATTATGTTACTACTACTTAAATTCCCAAAAGTATTTAATAAATAAGATTCTAATCCCAAACATGCATTTCTAAGATTAGAAAAGAAATATGAGTTTAATGAATCGATGTTATTCTAGACATTTGAATCTCTCGGATGTCATACGAACTAATCGATATTATTATGAAAAGTATTCATAATCATATTCCCAAGGGGTTAAGATAACATAAACAATCTCTATAATCACTATTTTAATGGAATGTAACGTAAAAGCATTACGAACAAATTTCTTTTTTATGTTTCATTTTGGTTGTACTCGGATTAAAACTAACATCATTATTTTTTTTATTTCTATATAGAATTACATAATTTGTTTTATATTTCTCTATTCAAAAAATCTTTTAAATAAAAAATACAATTAATGGGACATACAAGTATCTTCTTATAATTTATTATAATATTGTTAATAATCTTTTTCATCACATAAAATTTTAAAGGGATTTTAGAGTCAGAAAAATCATCACACTGTATTTATAATATCATGAAAAATAATTTAACATAATTACACATAAACATTTTATGAGACACTACTTCAGTAGTATTTTTTTAATATTTAGAACATCCTTAATACAATACATTATTTATATCTGTAACTAATTTATAAAAATCATTTGTTTTATTAATTTAGTTCTCCTATGTATTAGTTTCCTCATCACCACCCATTAATATGTTATCAACCAGATCGGGTTTTCCTTCTGATCTAAAAATATCTTTAATATCTACGACAACTAAATAGACTGATGTGTTACAATATTGATGGAATCTCTCTACTATGCCAAAAAGATCATTAATCATTTTTGAATTTAATTGTGCAGTATCGCAGTATTCACTTGTTCATTTTTTCAATATACATAACTGCTCAAATATGTTATAAAGTTCCACTATCCTAGAAAAATCCAACTCACGTAAGGAAGTGGAATGTTTTTCATTATAAAGTGGTAAAATACATCATCTCTCTTCAACTATCATCTGAATTTTCAATCAGGATAATTATATATGAATCATCCTTCCACAAATTGATTTTCAAATGAATAATCTAAAATCATATTATAAAAATTAAAATAGTGATATGTGTTCTAAGGTAAGGTGATCAAAATTTTATCAATATGTACTTGTCTTTCCACACTATCAAATATAAAATATAATTAAATTATTATATATAAAGGTAAAATATATTTAATTTTAAAAACTAAGAAACAAACTTAAACCACCCTTCAAACGAAAATAATTCATAAATATACTAAACTAAAAGCATTGAAAAAGAATTAGAAGATGTATGTTATTAAACCTAACTGTATTATATAATTATGACAAAAAGTATTGAAAAAAATAAACCACCTTGGATTAGGAAAAAATGAATATCAGAAAGTTCACCCCAAATGAAAATGAGGGTCTAGCGAGGTATTTAGATAGATTGAATCATAGAGGGGGATTTGACATTGAGGTTTGAGAGGGAATCTAGTCTGGAATCAAGCGATATTAGGTGGGATGTCTAAATAAGGTATGGTGTTGAGCACCACTGAGGTGAAGGTTGAGAGGGTTCTTTCATTGAGAAGCATTAAAGGGGAATCTGAAGTAGCTCTTGTGGCATTAGACTTGATTTAATCGATTGTGAGTGGAGGCCTATGTTGAGGTGAATGTTTTTGCGATAGTGAGGTAGGTAAGAAGTGGGAAGGACCAAGACTGATAATTTAAAAATTCAGCATGAAATTCATTTAAATTTTTTTTAGATGTGGTTTTAATAAAACTCAAAATTAAATAAATATGCTTTTACATATCATAGATAACAAAATTTTTGGAGAATATTGTTTTTTATTTAGTAGTGGTAGATTTTACCGATTTACTACATTTCTTTTACTTTCACTTTTCAGAACAATTAGTTTCAATTTTGTACAATGTTGCATCTCATGTAACACATTTTAAGGCTCCGCCGACCTTCTTCATTTCCATAACATCTCTAAATCCTTTTCCATAATTACTCCACTTATAGAAAACCTTATATTCAATATAAAACATCATCTTTATTCTATAAAGTCCATCAATCCAACACATAAATGTTTTCTTGAAAATACATAATGATAAAAAATACACTACTACATTATTATTTTATTTTAAAATAAATCCACCACTTTATCACGACCCAAGAGGTTTCAAAAAATCTCCCCATTTATATTTATTAGTGAAACATATTATGAATCCATCACAATGATATTTCTTACTTTTCCACCAATGAAACTCTAATGATACATTCAACTGACTTCTGATATTCATGATGTTTCCACTTCTACCCATTTGACATCAAATCCAAAGAAAAAGGTCCACCAAAAATAACATGTGTAGAATCTTTAGAAAACCATTACCTTGTGAGAAAAAGGTAAATTTATTTATCATTAATATAATTCTCCCCCTCAATTTATTATGTCATAAATCAAAAGATTCAATACCTTTATTCTAAAATCTATATGAAAATATCCCCCCTTATATATTATGTGTACAAGGGAATGTGGATTAAATATTCTCACTCTTTATCAATATAGTATTAGTTTCAAATTTATAGATTCTATTCTCCCACTTTTTTAATACACTTCAAGGCTCTTTAATTTCCATATCAATATTCCATAGTTGACTATTAGTAAAAATTCTTCATTCAAGATGAAAAACCATTATCTGACTTTAGCAGAATTTTATGATGCAATCACTGAGTGATTTTAGAACTTAGAATAGACTCATCAATAACAACTATAATAAAATTGAGTTAAAACTCATTTTATTAAATATAATTTATGTTAATAAAATTAATTCTTAAATAGTAATCACCTAATTAATAAATTCATGAAACTTGAGAAATTAAGTCACTTTATAAAGATCCCTTGTAACTCAATCATACACTAAAAACGCTATTATTGATTATACCATGAACCACTACTTGTTTCACTAGTATTATTTTTCAATTCCAAATATAAATTCTTGCCACTAATTTTGTATAACATATTCCTTATTTGATCATCTAAGTATATTTCCATGGTTAAGGGAATAACACTATTACAATTTTTAGAAAAAACCCCCTAACTATATCACCTCTATCACCAAATATAGAATTAATTTTAATTATTACATTCATCCATTAAAATTATATTCTGATATCAGGAGAATAATAATTTTATATCACATGTTAGATCATATAAAATATTTAAACTACATCTTTTTTTTATACTTCTCCACTAAGTTGTCTTATTTGATGTACTAAGTGATCTATATAGTAAGAAAACATGGTGGTGAATAAGTGTGAATATATTATACCAAATTAATTTAATATTTTAATTGAATCTCTTAATATTGAAACCTCTACACATATTAGGGTGAAAGGATTTACTTATAAATTCTGAACACACCACAACATATGACAATAGTAAAAAAATAATCATAGAATAATATTTTTAAATGGTTTATCACTAATTTGGGTGACTACTTTATTTATATGTTTAGGTCATGTTTTATATACATGTATCCCTTATAAATAAAAATAGAATACAATTTTGGAAGTTATAATTCATTACCACTAAGGCTTTATCTTGAAAAAGTACTTTATTAACTGAAATGTTCTTTATAATAGCTCCCTCTAGTTTGGAATGGGACATCCTGACCTTACTAATGACTTCTATATTTAATATACTCTTGAATGTCACTACAAGAAAATGATAATGAATCTTAATTTCACAAGTTCCAATAGATATTTAACGTCATTATATTGTACATCATGAGTTTTCTCTAAATTTAGTATTATGAATTATAAACACATATAAATGGAAGGTACTATCATGTTTTCTTATTACTCCCTCACATAATATCATCATTGACTAGTATATAATAAGATAGTAATATCATAGTGATTCATTCCTTAATATTTTTAGTCTTATTCAAGAGCTTTAGTACAACATATTTATATATAGAAACACTCTCCAACTTCCACAATTATTCTTCTCCTTTTTGTATTCTATGATATAAGTGTAATATAGTTATTGTGTTCACTCATACTTCTACATATTATTTTTATCCATTAATGATAATTGGTTATGTGGTAGTAGCACCTCAATAGATTCCATCTTATTTATATTCTTCATATTCTTACTCTATAGACATGATTTTCATCATAATAGAGTATCGGTTTTTTCTCACTCTCTTATCCAATTTTTATCATAATAATCTTATTTTTTCTTAGTACATAACCCCTTGAAATATTTATAAATTAAAAATTTATATATTCAATTTTGGTGTAGCTCTTTATTTTTGATTTTTTTTTAATTTTAAAAACCATATGGTTTTGTACCCCACTATCCATGGATTATTTAATTCTCATCTTATCCCCATTAACATGGAGTATTCTTTTTCTAATATACATAGTAGTATTATTTTATAAAAATACCCATTATCATTTCCATTAGTCACTAGTGGAATAATAACTTTTAACATTAGTATTTTTAGTGTTTTAACATCAAAGTTTTACCCTAAATAGACATGGATTATATTGTTATTATTTTTGTTACATAGGTTATATTAAATTATGTTTAAAACCTTATTTAAACATATTTTAAGGCTTTATACATCAATTATTTTGATAATTGATGTTAAAATTGACAAACATATTCAATTGTATAAATAACCAATATTATAGTCACATTTATAGGTTGGTTATAAATATAATAATCATGTAATTTTATAGAATATTTTTAAAAAATATCTTAATAAAAATGAGTCCATTGAAATAAAAATGAACATTGAAGAATAAGAAAATTTTATAATCCCAATGAAAAACTCAAAACAAGACTCAATTCGTAATCTTATTTTGCTTGTTTGTAGTGGTGTCCAATGAATCTAAATATTAGTTATTTAGATAAAATTTCTTTTTAAGGAAGAACCAAGGAACCATTTTAAACATATGCTAATAAATATCATGTGGAAAATTATCATTTTTACTTCTTTTAAAGAAGTAATATTCATAACAAAATAAGAAGAAAATAGAAAAATCAAAATGATAGAATAATTATAAATTCCATGTAAAAGTAGTGGAATCAATATGTGTTGGAATAATGAAGCATCTTAATTATGAAGTGGGTAGATTAGGATTGTAAAAAAGAGTGAGAATGGAAAAATTGTTCCCATAGTTTGATATTTTTTAAAGCTAAATAATAAAAATTGAAATAGTCTACTTTGAAAAATATTTTACATCACCAATACATATTGTGAAATTTTACTTTTAACATCAATAATTAATATAAAAAATTCAAAACCCAGGGTTTTAACAACGGTTATATATTAAATGTGTTTAAAACAATTTTTAAAATCACTTGTAATATAACTCAAATTAAACCCCATTGTGATCATGGATTTAATCTGGGTTATATAAACAATATATATTAAACCATTTTTAAATTTAGATTATATATTACTAACATTAAAACTCTATTGTGAATTCTATTTTTTATAATAGTGAATTATTTTTTAAAACTGATGAAATATTTCCCTAGATAATATCTCTAGTTTTGAATTTCAGAATTTGTTTAAAATCTTCATAATTGATATGTAAATATTTTTGTATGAAAACCCCCACATAATTCCCATTTAATTATATAAAAAAAAATTCTTGAGTCATGACTAATCACCAATAACATAATGGTATTTAATTACCTAAATAATAGCTCTATATTATAAAATTTTATCTATTTATATTCCTCTCTTATTTATGAATTTAGATGCCCAAAATATCATCCTAAAAATATGGTGAAACATAAAATTATTTCATCTTTGATAATTAGGAAGACCATATATGATATTAATTTAATCTTACAAATCCTTTGAATTCAATATCATACTCTTCCATATCACAATATTTCTCTAATAAATTTCCAAATTCCATCTCAATAAGTTTTAGGTCTTCCATAGTAAATATTTAGGCGCATATGGCTGTTCTTCACCATAAAACTGGCATATAACACTTACAAATTATAATTTACATGAAAACTCATACTAACTCTTCCATTTTCTCAAAATTATTCTTACATATCCTAGTGAAATCTATATTTATTCTTATATAAGAGAAATTTACTCTTACATATCATAGTGAAGTAAAGATTTATTCTTACATATTAGAAAGATAATATTTTGTGTCTTCATGGAACATAGATTTTATCCATTAATATGAGTATATTATTCTTATATACCACAGTGTAAGAAAATCATAACTTTACCAAAAAATCTATCTGCTAGATCTTACTTTTTTATATCGTAGTGAATATCAGATTAAGCCTTTAATATCAAGTTAGTAATTCTTATGCAATAATTAATTTTCCAAAAAAACAATTAACAACACCAATAATATGATGCAGAAAACTTAGATCACCTGAAAACCAATCCTAACATCTTTATCCACCTTAAATCGTCTAAAACACCATAGTAGCACCTCTAAATTTTCACTGAAACATCCCTAAATTTTCCCAAATTTTATGAAAAAATATAAAAAGACATAAAAAATTATATGGTTTGTTAATTATCCCCCTTTATATTAGTTTTCAATAACCTTAAATATCAGGAAAAAAATTTCGATATATTATATATACTTCAACACTTTTATCTCCCCTTTATTGTCAATAATTATAGAGGGTCAAGGGAAAGAGGTAGTTATAAACATCTAATTCTCCAATGATGATAAAAACTTCTTCTTTCCAACATTAATGAATATAAAACATGATCACCTAAGAGATGCATGAATTTACATTTTAATAATTCATGATCAAGAAATTAATAGACTCTAAGTTTATGTGATCTCTCTTGGATTAGAAAACTAGAGTGACTAACAAAGACATAAATTTGTTTGATAAAAAAGATCATAATGTGACATTAACACAAATACTCGCTTGTAGAGGTTGTTCAAGAATGTTTTAAAAACAATATCCTATAATAATCTCAATGAACATAATAAAAACAGATAATTTAAAGATTATTTCTCTCTTTTCTTGTTATTTCTATTCATAATAATCTCAACACACTCTACCCCTTTGTAGAAAGAATTAATTCTACTCAAAAACAAGGATAATAAAAGTTTTAAAATTATATAATAAATATAACTATTTATAGTTTTTAAGATTTTAACAGTAAATATTTAATTCATAATATATTTTAAATATAACTCCCCCTAAATGTGTAATCTCCATTGATTCTTCATCAGGATTCGTCTTCATTAAAATAAACTCAAAACATATATTTCTGAAACCAGCTGAAGTGTTGAATGGATAAATCATGAAACTAAATAAAATATCCATGATGGCTAATAATTCATGGTATAATAATTTCACACTGTTCTAGTTCTCAAATTACACTCATTGCATTCAATTCTATATAATGAAAAACAACGTCAACAGATATGGGAATAAGGTGGTTTCTTTCTTTACTCCCTAATGATATAAATAAGGTTAATAATTTATTATCATACCAGAAACTAATTTTAATTAATCTCATGTTATGTGAGAACTCATCATGCTAGATCCTTATTATATTTTTTGAATTTTAATTTCCTCAGGTAGTATATAATTCTATCTATTTTAATTTACCTTATTATATAGAACTACCTTTTTTACATCAACAAAAAAGGTAAATTTATTGTTTTTTGATTTATTTATATTATTTTTTTAACCTATTAGCATGGCCAAATAATCATGAATAATTTTTTAATATTTTCTATATTTATGGTTTTCCCATTGTATTTATCACGAATATTTTATTCACCCTTCTTTCTAAAATTCTCAGTAATTTAAAATTTTTCTTCATATACGTCTTCCATCAAACCAAGCATTTTTTTCATTCTCAGATTGATTGTATTTTTCATTTTTGCTTCATTAATAAACATTCATGTTTATCAATTTCTTGAAATTATATATTGTATTTTAATTGCATATATTTTGAAATAATATATTTAATCATGGAGTTGAATCCTTCTCATTATTCTTCTTCGATGTGTTTTGTTTAATAATCTTATATTTTTAACACCAAAAAGATTACTCCACTTCTTTTATATGGTTATTTTTTAGATTGTATTGTATTATTTAATTAAAGTAATTTTATTTATATAATTTACATATAAACTATAAATCATCATTAATGTGTCTAAAATTGTTTTAACTCTCTTAGATATTCTCTAATCATCCAGGTTTGTTCTTAATGGGCAGATTCATTCCCATATTATTTTGTGAATATTTCTTCATCTCAACCATGATCTCCCATGATTTATACCTTATATAATCCCATGAAATGATATATTATTCCAATAAAATATTTAATTGTTCCCAAGCAATAAATAAAAATAGTAGTACTTAACAAATCTTGTTTTCTTCTTTTTTGTTGTAATGTATATAGATTTATAACATTTTTTTTATATTTGACCCTTATTTTGAGAACTATATGGGGATACCGTAATCATTAAAATTCATAAATAATCCCCTTATGTAGTGTATAATTTATATAAAATAGTACCCGTATCATTCTACATTTTCAATAATAACCTAAAATTTTCATGGAATCTAAATTAGTGAAAATAAAATTTTCTAAGGAAAGGGTTGCATTTTTCATTGTGCCTATAATACGAATATTTCCATATTATTTCTAGAACTTACTTCTACTAGAGTGAGTCTTTTTAGGGATATTATTATTTTTATAATCATTCATAGAAAATAATATTTTCATAGATGTTTTAAAAGTTTTATCTTGTGTTAATTTTATATTTTTTATTTCAAATTCCAATTCAAGACACCTCTAATTAAGGGTATTTTTCTCTAAAATAAATTTTCTAAAACATTATTTAAATTTACATTTTATCTTATCAATATGATCATAATTATTATATCTACTTTATTTTAATTAATTTTCAATCTCTTTTATTCTTTCAGTATTATCCATAAATTGTGAATTTTTCAAATCAATCTAGGTTTTGTAAGTTTCATTTAAAGGATTGATATTATTTTCATAGACTTTATATATATTTTATTTCTCAGTAATAAAATTTATAAATTATTCTTCATCCAAGGATAATTGTTTTATGGATCAGTGAAAACTATTCATTGTCTTTTATAGGTTTGATGATTGTGATTCACTTTTACAACCTTTACTCCAATGCCTTTTCCCACTACATTTTCTTACACCTCCAATTATGCATTCATTCACTAGACTATTGAGAAACACCAATATATATGTTATAACTTTAATAGGTATTTTTTCCAATAATCCATTAAATTGATGTAAAAAATCACTAAGAGATTCAATTAATGCATCATTATCACAATCAGAGCGTCTTTAACAATGAGGGTGAATCTAAAAATAAATGATAGATAAATTTCCACATTGAATGAATTTAACAAAATGATGATCCAATTTCAAATTTTATATCTTTCTTTATCTTCATAACATATTTCATATGTCAATTTTTTCAATGTTTTGGCAGAAACAACCAGCATGAATGGATTGACTGGGAGAGAAACTATACTGTCAATCTGAGGAAACATAGGATCTTATTTTAATCCACAAATCATGTAAAATAGATAAAAATAATAATATAATAAGATCCCATTATAGGTGTATCTTTTTGCTATAATACAAATTAAAATTATTATTGATCATTTTTTCCAAATAAGAGCAGGGTGAATTCGTTTAAACAATTTTTGTTGAATAATTTTTTATTTTCATTTAACCCTCTATATATTAAAACCATGAAACTTGTTATAGTAAATGTATATTCTTTTTAATTCCCAAAAATACACACAATATAAAAAAAGTAAACAAAAAAGAGTATTATCCAATGATATTTTTTTGATTTAGTGAATAACTTTCTTCTTTTGTTTTGAAAATATCGATACACTTTTTAATAATTTGATTTAATATGGATACTAATATTAGTTATCTTTTGCGTGAAAATTTGAATTTTGGATAATTGAAATTTTAGAGAATTTGTGAATAAATATAAAAATTTGGTGATATTTTGTTCATAGAAATATGAATTTCATTAGATTTAAGAGCACTATAACAATTTATAAATAACACCATAGAAAGATGAAGAGATAATATGGGTTCAGCAGATGATTATGAAGAAGAATATGATATATTTAAAACTAATCCAACAAAAAGAGGAATTTGAATGATGTGTTTTGTTAAAAATAAGAATATAATTGGATAGAAAGCCTTATGTGGAAGGTTTTTTACATGATTCTTTGAAAGGTTCATGTTGTTTTGAAGAACTGAATTAGCCACTTTCTTTGAGAGTACTTCATTTAACTGTAGAAAAATTAAGTATTTTTTCTAAGACCCACCATTATGTGAGTATATCAATTTAAAATATTATATATTCCCGTATACGATTTTAGTTTATTATCCTTGAGATCAAGGGATTCTAATTATGACGTTATAACTTCTGATGTGTGAAATGTGATGTCGACCTATGAGGCGCGAGATTTTAGGGCTAGGATGATAAAGAATATGATCATATGGATCAATGGATTTTGGGTATGGGAAGTTAGATAACATTATTATGGGTATAATAGAAGGGATTTTAAGGATAAGAGGACATAAATTTATATATTTATAAAATTAACGATAACCAGATTCATGTTTATAAGCTTCCTTACCAAATAAGGTAAAAGTGAGTTTGTTTTATAATATCCTTGTTTAGAGGGTTGTAATTATTATTCAACTCGATGTATGATATTATTATACATTTCTTGTTCAATATTTATGAACATTATTATTTGTTGTTTAATTATTTGTATTTTTAGTCTTTGGTGATTTTACATTTATACTATGATAGTTTGAAACTTCATGAGAAGATCATATTTCATATCAATATAAAAAATGGGGGTACTAGAAAATTGTAAGTTTTATTTTTTAATAAAATTATCCCCACCCCTCTTTTAGTATATTTTCCTAAAATATTTTTCAGAGTATTTTATATCATAGAATGTATCTAACGGAAAATGTTCTTTTCCATATTTTCTACTATTTTACAAGTAATTCTCTCAGTATTCCATATAACACTAATTATATTCAAGAAGAAATATTTTCTTTTTTTATATTTAGACTTATGTTTGGAACTCTTGAGGACATAAATCCAATAAAACCATGTATATGTTATAGATAATATTATGAATATTGGTGTGAGAATATGAAAATTTTATCATTAATACTTGAATTGAATACTTTATAATGATAACTTTTGAATATAAATTTCAAGAGAAATAAATCTTTCATATTTATTGTGAATAAAATATGGATTATCATACTAAACTCAATGTGTGGAATAATCTGAAAATATTTTAGGACTAGAAATTTCTATAATCAAATATAATCTTATGATATGGAAAATAGAATTTGGATGTTGTGAAAGGTTGCACATTTTGGCAAATCTTATGTTTTAAAAACTCGAAGAGCTATGTTAAGAGTATATTATTGAGATTTTTATTTCCAATAGGGAGAAATAAAGACTCGAAATATTCTCCATTTTATGACTGTTGTAAATACTATACAATATTCAGGTGAAAAGAAAATAACGGAAGATCATATTAAATAACACGTAATTGATATTATACATGTGGATAATGAATCATAGTAGAGTGGTATCTATGATTCTAATCATTTGAAAAAGATATTTCTTGATGAATTGATTGGTACATTAATGTAGTATTAAATTAAAATAAATACAGATAATAAAAATATAAATGTATTAATGGAGTTTAATTTACATTATCTTTTGTTAATTCAATCTCTAGTGATTTTAATTATTGTGAAATGTTTTTTAAATCTCATGTGTTAAATAAAAAATTGACGCATTCAAATAAAAGTAATCCAGAATACCATGACAATGAACTTGCTCAACTTGCTATAATAATGAATAGTAATGTTATAAATTATTATTATTATATACTCATTAGAATGTTACAATGAATAGACATGAAATGAAGGAATATTTAGATATCATTTAATATGAAGATAAGAATATAGGTCACATTAGATAAAATTGTCCAAAATCGAAGAATAGAAAAAAATTACTCTATGATTATAGGTAAAAATAGTTTGAAATCATTGGATGTATGGAATGAAAGTGAAGGTGATACTACTTCTGATAGTTCATCAAAATATAATTGAAGGTATAATTAGAAGTTCATTGATTTTAATTCAATTATTTTAAAGGATGAAAAATTATTAATTGCTAATGAAAAGAGGTTGAGTACCAGAACGCAACGTAAATGGTACATGAAGAGTGGCTTTTCTTTAATTATGACTGGAGATAAGTCTAACATATAGAATATCAAAATCTCAAATAGAGTATGGTTCACTTTCGGGGAAAATACATAGGGGGAATCATCAGAATCAGTGAAATTTCAATTCTTGGAGAAACATTATATTCTATTTTTTATGTACAAGGACATATGAATAACCTTATCAAAATTCGTCAACTATTTGAGTAGGTTCACATTATGAATTACAGAATATTGAAATTTATAGTTCAGAATTAAAAAGGTGTTTTATTTTTATATGGGGAAAAGAATGATAATGTTTACACACTTGACATAGAATTCTTAAGACATTGAGGTATACCATATATAAGTGAAACTAAATATTTATCTTAGTAATGACATAAGATTATAACAATGTAACATTCAAACTATTACTAATATTTTTCGAAATGGAAATCTTAGTGAACTTCTAAAACATAAGTTTAACTCTACTATAGTTTGTGATTTATTCAATTTGGTAAGAAATTTAAGTCTAGTTTTAAATCTAAATATTAAGTCTCAACATTCAAATATAAATAGTTAGTTCAAGTGGATTACATGGTCCAACAAGAATTGAAGGTATTAGGGGGGGAATTGTGTATGTCTTGGATACTGATTACTCTTGATTTAACAAGGTATATTCTCTCATAAAAAATACCAATAGATTTTTTTTAAAATCATGATTCCTATGAAAATGAAAAAAACCTAACTTTATTTACTGAAAGAGTTGATTGTTGTGCTGAGTTTTGTAAACAATTTTTTTGAATCATTTTATACCAATAAAGGTATTACTCCAATATTATTATCACCAAAAAATTATCAAAAAAATGGTGCAGTAGAATACTGAAAGATAACTCTAGGAAATTACTCAATCTTTTTCAGGGAATATTTTATTTCTAGAATTTTATTGGCAATGGTTATGAGTACCACATTCAATGATATAAATATATTTTTACATCATTTATTTCTCAATAAAACTCAACATGAGTGTTGGACCATAATAAATAAAAAAAATATATACATTAAAGTATTTGGATTTAAATTATTCATCCTAAATAACAAATATCAACATAATAAATTTGATCAAAAGGATAATAAAATATTTCTTCTTGATTATTCTATTATTATTATGGTATATAGTGTTTTGAAAAATTGAATTAATTCTATTAAAGAAATATTTTAATAAAAATTTATGAAACTGATACTTTTATTTTTGTAACATTTTTCTAAGTGAATCATTTGGATAATGATTCTAAAAATACTCGTATATGTTTAATGGAAGATAATTCAAAACCATTGGTAGTAAACCCCCACACAGAAACATGAACTAATTTTCATTAACCATAAAATATTTCTACATAAGATATACAAATAATAATTGAGTATCAAGTAACCAATTTACATAATAACCATCCATTCTTAAAAAGTTATCTCAGAGATAATATCTTTTGATATGTAATCCAAATAGTCAAAACAAGAAGTTAAATACTAACCCAATATAGGAATAATGAATTCCTCTATTAATTTGAACCAGAAACGGTACATGTGTCCTTGGGTGATGAATGTTGGAGAAGGGGAATTCTGGAAAATATAAATCAATTAAAAGGTAATAAATTTAAGACTTTATTTTATATTCTAAACAAAATGTTAGTGATGTTAGTGAGATCTATGTTTAAAAATATATGTTATAAAAAGATATAGTAATAAATAATTAAAGGTGTGTTGTTAAAAGTTATTTTCAAGAAGAAGGCATTGATTATGGTGATACTTTTACATGGGTATCTATACTTGAATCTATTTGGGTCTTACATTCCTTCATAGTGCATCAAAATATTTATTTATTTAAAATCAATGTTAAAATAACATTCCTAAATAGATTTTTTTAGGAGAACCCTTATTTTTAACGACCAAATGATTTTGATGATGTTAATATTTTGGAGCATGTAATCAAACACACTAATGTTCTCATTAGACTAAAATAATTCTCATGAGATTTGTATGATATACTTATCATATTGTTACATTAAATTAATCAGTTAAGGTAAATGTTGAAAAAAAATATTTTTATAAAAATGGTGTTAAGAGAAACCATCATTATTCAATGTTATGTGGATGAAATTATATTTACATCGACTAAAAAATATCATTTGGATGCATTTTCAAATCTAATAAAATGTTTTTTCGAAATGCATATAATAGGAGAACTTGAATGTTTCCATTATATTCAAATCACTAAAAAACCCAAAAGAAATATTTTAAGCTAGTAAAAATATATTAGATATTTAATCAAATGTTTTAATTTTAACAATTCTTCAATAATAAGTACTCTAGTATAAACATCTATCAAACAAGATCTTAATGAATCTATGTAATAAGTTGATCAAAAAAATAGTTATGACTAGATGATTGTTTAATTTAATTATAAGTAGACCAGACATAATTGTTTTGTCTATTTGCGCATTATATTGCCACAAACACTGATCTAATGACATATAAAATTGTTAAAACACACATTCCATTAACTCAAATAAACCTTAAAATTTTGTTTTTTTACTATTATAAAAAATAATTCTTACTTAAAAGGTACTCAAATGCTAACATTGGAGGTTGTAGGTTGTATAGTTAAAGAAAGTCTCGAACAATTAATTTCATAAGAAAAGATTTATTTTTGTGGTCTAGTAATATTAAATAATTAGTCTCACTTTCCACTACTGAATCTAAACATACATTAGATTGATATTATTGAAAAAATGTTTTATATATGATAAAAATCACATATATTAATTTTATATTCACTCAAAATCCAATATTTTTCTATAATAAAAATAGTATTAAATTTTCTAGGAACTCAGCAAACCCCCCGTGTAAAAATCACATAGATATAATACATGACTTTTTAGGTATCACACACAAAATAGAGATGTTATTCCTTCCTCTATTGGAACTGAAAATATTATTTCTGGTATTTTTAAAAATGATTTACACTTTTATATATTGAAACACAATAAACAAAATTTGGGAATGATTAAGTTAATATTATCCTAAATTAATTCTTTTCTAAATTATATCTCAACAATGGAAACCCCCCAATAGGGCGGGGGTAGTTAAACATCTTTTATAAATTTTTATTAATTTCAATTATTACATTTGTCAGATTTATATCTAATGGAAGATATATTGTATATTGAAATAAATATATCATAATTAACTTTGATATTATCCTTATTATTTTTAAACATTAAAATCCTTATTCACTAATTTAATAATGAAAGGGAGAAGTTTTTTTAGTAATTATATAGAGATATAACTGCAAGACAGTGAAATATAAGAAATTAGAAGACGAAAGTTTTTCTCAGTACCATCCTTGTAAGAGGAAGATACTTTGGACATTAGAAGATAACTTCTGGGAGGATTAATTTTGTAATCTCTATTCTATTCTAACATGATTAAAAAAATTATCTCTATGAATTTCATAAAAAACGAATGGGGAGATATATTCAAAGAAGGAGTTTTCTAAATATTATCAATGTTTTAATTTTATCTACAACTATTTTAAAGTAAAAGGGGGGGGGGATTTTAGAGAAATTATAATAATTTGGGGATAAAATTAACAATATTAATTTTTCAAAGGGGGATAAGTGTTATGTTTTTTATAAATGGGGATAATTTTATTAGTTATTTATCCATTATTATTTAAAATGTGAGGAATAATAAAGGAAGATATTTATAAACTAAAAGTTAGATTTAATCAATTAACTTATCTTGTTTATATATAATGAGTTTTGTTTTGAATATTGTAAGACAAAGCGAATAGATTTATTCCTTTAAAAATTATAGGGAGATTTATTTTAAAATTCAATGTATCTTGTTATTTTATACAATATATATTAGCTTTTCAAAAAGGGTGATATTTTTGTGTCATTGTTTTACTTAGGTTTTTGTTTTAAACGTTGTAATACACTTTATATTAATTTTATATAACATGAATCATGTATTTATTTATAATTGGTGTGTAGAAATGAATTTTTTTATAAATGAATTATGAATAAATTAATAATAAATATAAAAATATGGTTCTCTAAGGATTCACCACATATTAGTTCTTCTAATGTTAAATAATTATTTTGATGTAGAAATAACTCCATCAGATAAAAAGGATAAATTTTCATATCATTGGAAGATAACAAACAATATTTTAACATATTTAAAACTAATAGAAAATAAAAAAAATTCAAACATTGATGTTTTCTAGAATTAATTTTATTAATTTATCCCCAACATCATGTAAAATATGATCCTACAAACATTTTAAAAAAAAATTCTTATATAGTTGTTGTGGATTAGCATTATTCCTTGAGATCACTTATAATTAGTGTAAATTTTCTTTTACTAAACTTTGTATTTGGGCTTCCATTATGTGACATTTAACATTCTAAAGGATCTTAGGTTTCCTCTTAATTGTTGAGTTTTATAAAATATAGATAGATATCACCAAATAAGGAAGACAAAGCTTCTGATGTGTGAAGTGTGAAGCTAACCTACATGTTGAGGGTCTCTAGAGATAAGATTAAATGTAATATAATCATATAGAATGAATGATTTTTGGGGATAGGATGATAGAGAAACTTTTGATGATTTTGTGTTGATGGATATTGGGGATAAGATGACAAACCTTCTACCATGTATATCTTTTGGGATACCTAAAGTCAGTTTGAAACACTTCCTTATCACTTAATGTAAAATTGAGGTTATTTTGTAATAACAAGTTTTAGAGTTCTCAAATTGTTAATAAATATAGAAAATTATTTTATTACATTACTTTTTTATTTACATTATCAATATTTTTTTCTAATATTTTTAATCTCTAATTATTTTACATTTATACTATAAAAGTTTATAACATAATCAAATGATTATTTTTCTAGTCATCATAAAACATGAAGGTGCTATAAAATTATAGGATTCCTTTTTACAGACCTCACCCTCATGTAGTGTTCCTTCCAAACATATTTGGGAAAACTATTTTTACAAGCTTTGAAACTAATGTGGGAGACTATTTATTTTTTGTTTTTAAGTCATGTATAAGAAATAGATATCCAATTATAATATAATATCAATACAAATGGGGTAGGTTCCATCACTTACCCCTGTTAATATATCATAAAAACTTATTTTTTTCTATTAATAAGTTTTATATACTATCATATGAGAGTGTAAAATGGGTCCTCAAACAATTTTTAATTTTCATAATATCTTATATTCTAATGGATTAAATTTATTAAATTGATAAGGTATGTAATTCCTTAACCCCAATAGCCTAGAGTCAGTGCATTACTTTGTGACATTGGAATGATTATAAGGAACCAAATCCTAAAAGCTCGATCAGTTTAACAGTCTTGGAAATCGAGATTACATACCTGATACCCATAATACCTTAGGGAATAGAAAATAAAAACATGACAGATAATAAAATGAAATAAATTGAATCCTATAAATCTAATTCAAATTATTCCTCTTCATATCCCAAGGAAAGGACACATAATAAGGGTGCACTCAAATGATCAGTAAGGGAAAGTAAATTGGGCAAAATAATAAATCAATAGGAATAAATAAACATGGAAAGGTAAATAACAAACAACACATTCCATTCAAATAACTAGATAAGGAAATATCAATATGGAAATGAAAGAAACTAAAACTCATTCCATCTAAATCAATAAACCGAGAATGACATGTATCCATAGATATATCAACAAAAAATATTAGGGATGAATAATAACTATACATAAATGAGGGAAATGCTTAATTAATGGAATCCCTATTTCCCAGGAACATGGAACCAGTACCGTTAAGGCCTTTCACTAGATGGTTTAGCTATCAAGTAATACCCCATCTATTTGGCCAACTATTTCATCTCATGGGACTACCGATGCATTAATTGGATATCTATAACTAAGGACCACCATTTTCATACATGTATAAATAATTACTTATATTTAGTAAAGAATTTAAATAATAAAAAATGTTCCTTATCAAATATACATATTTAATGAAGTACACATATTTACCAATTATTTCCCATATAATCAAATAACTATCAATATAAATAATGTATGAAAAATAATATGCAGTTTTGGAAAATAATAATATAAATCATATGAAAATATTGATATTCAAGGAAATATATAAATAAAAGAATTTACCATAATGTGTTAGTTTAAAGAGATTTTTGAAAATCACAAAGGAATTGTGCTTTAAAATAAAATCATTAAGAATGTTCTTGGGAAAAATAATATTTAAACATTATAAAGTGTCATATACCACATTGAAACATTTAAATCATAATATCTATGAAAAAGTAACATTAATCAAATATTATAATTTCATTAGAAAAAATAAATTCATGATATAAAATTTCATGCGTAGTATATACACCATATAAAAGAAACTATGTTCACAACTACAAATAATTCTTAATGAACTGTAAATTGAGATAAAATCCCTTACCTCAACCTTCATTTTTGGTTCTGTGGTATTTATGATCATGTTTAGTTGTATAAAATATATTAATAACATATAAAAATCCATAATATTATTTATAATACTATATATTATCTTCTTATAATATCTCCTTATGGATTTGTTAACAAACATTCCTTAATATGACTATTTTGAGGGCTACTTACAGAGTTTTCATGAGTATGTTTTTACTTTTCATTTGTTGGTATCATTAATTTGACCACGATTTCATGATATCTAAAATATAATACATAAATTAATTATCATAAATAATTATTATATATTTATTTATAAAAAAAACTATAATAATTATTGGTAGGAAATGGAATGCACCATCCATGGAGACGGTAGGTCGTACATACGCATAAATGCTACATTAATTTCATTGTTGTATTTTAATACAATAAAAACGAAATGATATGTATACTTATGTATATTATATTTAAATTATCTTATCTATTTTATATATTCCATATATTTTTATTAATATCATCCTTAATACATTCTATGTATAATGTGAATGTATCAAATCGCATTAAGGGGGTGGTAGTCCACACTTCCACAACTGATGTATAGTATTTACACAAAATTGAATTTATACAGGTGTGTGTTATAAAGGAATTAAATAGTCATAAATACATTTTAAATATAATATTTATGACATATAGTATTATTTACCATCATAATGGCTACTATGGTAGGTGTTCATGGAAAATGAGCAATCATCATTTTGTGAGCCAGTAGTTCGTCGTACACAAAAACTATATGTTTGTTACCGATTAGATGAAGGTGTGCATAAATTTAGGTAGAAGCCAAAGCATAACAACATATTATTTTTTTTAGGATATTTTTTGTTACATTCTAATGGAATATGGAGAATTTTGGGTGTGTATAATTGAAATAAAACAAAAGATCTTGGGAGAAGATGTTTCCACTAAATCAAGTAACTTCTTTTGGTTTGTACCAAAAGGATTACTTGGAATGATTTCCTCAAAAGGAGAGGCTTCTAGGATGAGGGGAGAGATTTTTAGTATATTATTTTATAGGTATTTGTATATCCAATGTTTCTTTATAGGTGTGAGGAAGTGGGAGTAGAAGATGTCTTTTCATAGTTGAGGAGTGGCACTCTTGTAATATTAGGACAAAAAAAATTCATGCACGTTTTTCATGTTGAATGTGGATCCAATAATTTTCAAATTTTAATAAAATCGAGTATAGGGCTGAAATATGTCTATAAAATATCTGTTGTAAAAGTGTGTAGGTCGTTTTGGGCCTTAAGGGTAATGTTTAATCCCTTATTAAGCTTATTTAATCCTTAATCTTTGTAAATAATTATAGTTACATTCACTAATCAGTTTCCCAAAAATTAAGTTGACATTATTATAAATTATAAATTATTCTTATTCCAAATATGGAATCCATTTTTTCATATTACAGTCGCATTATTAGACACAATTAATTTAAATTTAATCATGCAGACAGGATGACAATGAATGGTTTTAAGGTAAAAACATCCAAACGTCTGAAATGTTATTATAGTTATTTTCAAAGTGAAATTAATTCTAATGACCAAAATTGAATTAATTGATAACAATATTTTATAATTAAAATTTAAAACAAATATAAAACATAATTTAACCTTATAAATAAATTAGATGAAAAAGCATTTTTGAACTCACTATTCATTCAAAATGAATCCTCCCGGGAAAATAACAAAAAATAACCCTATGATAATTTTATGTTTATATTAAAAAAACTACATTTATTTTTGACATATTAAGTTAATAAAAGTGTAAAAAATTATATTTAAATTGGGTCTTCTAATAAAAGGTGGTAAAATGCCTTAATAAAAATATAGTATTCTATACATAAAATTTAGTTTTTTTATCTCAAGCATATCAAATATACTAGATAAATATTAAAAATATTGTATTGGTTATATAATATATATATATATATAACATAAATATCACCCAATAATTTTTATTAATTTAATTTGTTAGGTTAAAATATCTTTGTGAGTAAAAAATAATAATATTTTCCTTTACATTCAATCAGTTATTATATTCATTTCTAATTAATTTGCATCCTATGAATACATTTTATATTTGTGTAAACAATAGGTTTTCATAATATAGTTAATTATACTTATAAAAACTAATTTAATGGATGTATTATGTCTTATTATACTGTACAATAATATTTTAATAATATATTATTGTTCCATTAAAACATTGTCTTGCGTGTAGTGTATTCTTTTGAAAAAATCTCTTTTATGAGTAACACAAGCTACTTGAGTGCAACATGCATTGAAAATTATTAAACATATTGAATATATTTAAAATAATAAATATATATTAAATTATTAAGGTATTATATCCCCTTAAATTCTTGGTTTCACATGTCATGCACGCTATCAAATATAAGGGTCTTAACTTATAATTTCATGTTCTTAAATTCTACCCACTATAATTAAATAGCACCATCTCAATTTAAACGTGATCTAGGTGATAGAGGATTGAAAATAAACTACTGTTGAAAGTCCCACATCATGAAAAGGTTTAATATCACATATTATTAATAGTAGATAAATAAAAGTACAATAGACACATAACTTGGTTCTCTAGTAGCAGAACATAGGTGGGAAATGGAAACATTTATACAGAAGTCAAATACAACAATAAAGTTATGATGGAGAGTTATAGAGAACACATTCATTTGAATATTTCTGACCTCAAAACATAAATCATAAGTATGAATAAAGTTCATCTATATCACCAAAATAATGATAATATGACTCAATTTTTGACTCAGGAAAATTTTCTTTAATACTTGCAGAATTATATCAATCTATAAAATTATAAGTAAATAACAGTTTCTATAAATATAATATTATCCTTTCATTTTTCCTTTAAATATATCTAATTTTATTCTTATATGGTGAAGTAATACAACCCTCTATTAAACCTTGTCCAAATATTAACATAAACCAATTCATAAAAGGTTAAATTTTCCAAAATATTAAAATCAAATAATTCTGAATGAATGTCATTGAATTTATAAATGAACTTATCATTAGCCTTTAGTAAACATGAAGCATATTTTAAATTTTCATATTCCAAAAATTTGATACATTCATCAGGTATCCTCTATAAATATTGTAAAAACCTAAATTATAATAAAACCTTATTGAACAAATGAAGCATTCAATATTCCTAGTGTAAGAAACATGTCATTGGGTATATTTATTAAATCCAATAGTGTTACAAAATCCAAAAATGATATCATATACCACTTGTGAAAAAGTTATTGAGGAAGTAATAACTTATCCAAATGAATCATTTCTTCATCAATATCTCATCATCCGGAACATATTAATGGTTGTATTTCCCTCAATCATTTGTTTTTTTAAAATAATAACCTTTTAATGAATATATTTTCTTGGTACCATTCAGAATATGATCTCAAATCCTTAGCAAAAAAGTATTTTCGTGAATTCCTTTCATTTTTCAGAAATCATGTGATCAAAACATCATAAACAATATAATTTTACAACATATTCCATTTATCCAAATGTTGATGTACATTAATCATTCCTCTTTGGTTTTGTCATTAAGATATGCTTGACCTTGATCCCACAGATTCTTTGGATGTATATTCCATTAATGTTTGGGGCATTGAATTTTATAGTTGGACTTATCTTTGTAGTTGTAGCACTGAATTACATCCATTTTATTCTTCCATTTCCATTCATTTTCCTAGTAACCCTTTTCCCCGCATTTTATAAAAAATGCTCATTCCTTTTAAGAATTTCCGTGGTCGATTCATCCCATAGTTCTCACACAATGGAAATTTATCAAACTTAATTCTATTATTTTATGCATTCCCTTTTTCTGTGTGCTCATAAGACCTATTCATCTCTTGGTTTCCCTTGAATGCATAGGGTTTTGATAATTCTTTCTCTATCTTGATGGAACATAAAACTATTTCTTCATATGATGATTTTTTTTTCAAAAAACAGTTCCCTTCGATGATTTGGAATAATACATTCACTTAACCAGTCGATCATTCACTCCATGTTACGTATAATGTCTGTATCATACATGGAAAAACATGTAAAGGTTTATTTATAGTCTGTAACACCATATTCTTCTTTTTTCTTAAGCTAATAATGTTTCTTTTCATCTTATTTTTCTGATCATGAGGGATGTATTTATTAAAGAATGTATCCTTAAATGATACCCACTGCATGAGTTCTATTTCTTCCTCCTCCATTGTATTCTAAATCAAGGACAACCATTGATCATCATTAACATGGAGACAATACACTAAAAATTTTACCTTTTTCTTTTCACTGAATCCTAATGCCTTGAATATCTTTTCTAAAGAATTAATCAATTTCTCGACATCTATTGGATCATCATTCCTACTAAATTATGGGGGCCTCTATCATATAAAGCGATCCAAAATTAGAGAATATAATTTTGGATGAGGTTGATCCATCCATGAAAGGTTAAATGTCATAATATAATTAAGGTTCCCTAAAATTTACACAATATTTCCAGGACCAATAACAGATGTATTGGTTTCCTCTATTGGAAAATCTATACATTTCCACGATTACTGATACCATTATTCCTTCAAAGAACCATTTCTAAAAAATCTAATATACTGGATTAACTCATTAAATTATGAACTTTGTAAAACTCTAAATATGGTGTTACATAATTTAAGAAATGTATGCATAGCTAATCTCATTATCATAAACATGAATTTTTTAGTGGATATATTTAATTTTAAATCCTTCTTAGTGATAGAAAAAGTAAATGTGAACCATCTATAGAATATCCCCCAGGAGTGTCAAAATAGGTGTGCCTTAAGGCCCGTTTTCATGTACCATGTTACCCAATGTCAAGCCTGGATGACCTTGTTGGAGTTATTACAGATAGGTAAATATGTGCCAGAACCACGTCAAATTTTAGTATCCAAATAGGTTTGTATTGCAAGGAATACCCACATAATATATACCTTACCAAAATTCAAGGATGTTATTCTATACTCATCATAAAAATTTATCTGACTATTATGTTTCCTAATGTTAGTTTTCTTACTCTAGTTTCCATGGACTCTGGTAAACATACTTTTATAATAACTATAACGCCCCGACCCTAGATTCTCGGTGTCGATGCATTGTTTTATAACATTGGAATGATTTCATGGAATAAAATCCCAAAGGACTAATCATTTTAGTAGTACTAGAAATCCATATTAAAAACAAGATAACCATAATACATTGGGAATAGAAAATAAAAACATTATATATAATAAAATGAAATAAAATTCATCCATGAAAGATTATTCAAAGGATTACACATCATAACATAGGGAAAAGAAACATAATAAAGGTGAGCTCAAATGATTAGTAAGGGTAAGTAAATAATATGGAATAAATATGAATAAATTTACATGGGATGGTAAATAAATGGTAACACATGTCATTCAAAAAACTTGATAAGGAATTATTATTATGGCATGGTAAGAAACTAAAACACATGCCATCAAAATCAATAAACGGACGATGAAATATTTCCATATATATGTCATGAAAAAATCTCATGGATGAATAATACATCAATATAAATGAGATAAATTGTTAATTATTTTATTCCATGTTTCCTAGGTACATGGAGCTAGTACCATCAATACCTTCCACATGGTGGTTTAGCTATTGGGTAAAACGCCATCAATTTGGACTACTATTTCGTCTCATGAGCCAACTCATGCACTAAGGGTCTATCTATAATCAGGCCCCAACCATGTCATACCTTTCAAAATAATTATTTGTATCTATTAATGAATTTAAACAATAAAAATGTGTCTCATTAAATATTCATATTGAATTAAGGATACATATTTATCAATTATTCCTGAGCTGATCCAAAAACTATCAAAGTAAAAATATTTTTAAAAATGCAGTTCGGTTTAGGAAAATAATAATATCTAGTGTATGAAATGATATATAATCAAGGAAATATCTAAAGAAAAATTATTTATCATAATTTTTTTTCATGATATAGTTGAAAATCACAAAGGATGTGATATTTCAAAGATAATCATTAAGATCATTCTTGATGAGAAAAATCTTTAAACATTCAAAAGTGACTCATACGACTTTCAAGCTTTTAAATCATAATAACCCTAAAGAAATATCATTAAAAAAGATTATAATGTCATGATAATGAATATATTCATGATATAACATTTCAAGGTAAGTATATACACCATTTAAAATAATCTAGGTACATAACTATAAATAAGTCTTAATGGAATGTAATTTCAGACGAAATCCCTTACTATAATAATAATTTTTTGATTGTGTGGTATTTATCATCATATATAGTAGTTAAAAATATGTTTATACCTTATAACATAACCATAATCATGTTTATAATAATGTATATTTTCTTCTTATAATATCTCATTACCCATTTGATAAAAAAATTCTTTAATTTCACTATTTCGGAGGGTTTATTTCCTAGTTTTTTCAAGTGAGTTTTAGCTTGTTGTTTGTAGTAATAATTAATTAGATAATTGTATAATAATATAAATAATGTAAAAAATAACTTAATTATCATATATAATCAGTATATATGTTTTTTTGAATAATCTATAATTATTGGATATAGGAAATGGACAACACAATGGCAGGTCATACGTACAGATGAACTTTACCTTCATTTGATTATGATATCATAAAAGAATGAAAATTGAATGATATGTATACTCATTTATATTATATTTAAAGTATCATATCTATTTAATATAAGTAATATATTTTTATTAATATCATCCTTAATATGTTTCATTTATAACGTGAACAACCCACATCACATTGAGGGGAGGTAGTCCACTCTTCCACAAGCGATGTTATAGTAAATTTTTAAAATAGAATGTATAGAGTTATGTGTTACAAAATAATTAAATATAAATAATTAAATTTTAAATATATTAAATATATATTTATAATATAATAATTTTTAAATCATAATTTCTACCATGAGATGTGGTAAATCAAAAATGAACAATCATCATTTCATAAGGCAGTAGTTCGTCCTACACAGAAACAATATGTTTATTATCTATTAGAATGAGATTTTTGTCAGTGTGGGTATAAAACATATCATAAAAAAGAACTAAGTATATTCTTTATATACTTTTACTACATTAACATGGAATAATGATATATTTGTGGGTGGATAATGGAAATAAAACTAAAGATCTTGGGAGAAGACATTACCTCTTAATCAGGTAAATTCTATGGTTTGTACCAAAATGATTCTTTTAATTACATAATTCCCAACGGGAGGAATCTATTATTAGGGTAGTGATGTTTAGTATATATTTGGTATGATATTGGATGATCCAATGTACCTTAAGAGGTGTGATTAGGTGGGATGAGAGGATGCCTCTTTATAGTGGAGGAGGAGTGGTATTCATGTAATATTTTGACAAAGGAATTCCATGCACGTTTTTCATGATGAAAGTTGTTAAATTAATGGTAATATTTTGATTAAATAGATTATAGAGTTTATATATGTCCATAATATTGAACTTGTAAAAGTTTATAAGTCATTTTTTGGCCTTAAGTGTAAGGTTTAATCCCTTATTAAGCTTAATTTAACCCCAATCATTGTAATTAATTTTAATTACATTAACTAATAATTTTGTTCAAAAACTACGTTAACATTATTAAAAATTATAAATTATTCTGATTCTAAATTTGGAATCCATTTTTTTAATTACAATCAGATAATTTTTATAAATCAATCTAAATTTAATCCTGTTGATGGGATGATAATGCGGGGTTTTATTGAAGAAACGTCCAAAAGTTTGCTAGTTTTTTATACTCAATTACAAACTGAAATTGATTATAATGACCTAAATTTAATTAATTGATAGAATTATTATCTAATTAAACATTAAAACAAATCTAAAACATCATTTATCCTTATAAATAAATTAGATGAAAAAAATGGTTTTGCAATAAAATTCAGTATTTTTAAATATTCATTTAAAATTGAAACTTCGCCAAAAAATACCAAAAATTCACCGTAGGATAATTTATATATTTATATACAAAAGAATATATTTACTTTGAAATATTAAATTTATAAAAGTGTAAAAAATTGGATTTAAAATGGATTATACATTAAAAGGCGGTAAAAATGCTTTAATTAAAATATAGTATTTTATATATAAAATTGGATTTATTTTTATCTCAATCCTATAAAGTTTTTTTAATGAATATAAAATATATTTTTTGAATATAATATATATATATATAACATTAATATCACTAAATAATTGTAATTAATTTAATTTATTAGGGTAATATAGATTTGTGAGCATAAATATATTAATATTTTCCTTTATATTCAATCAGTTATTATATTCATTTCTTTTTAATTTATAACCTTTGAAATCATTTTACATTTTTTTAAACCAAATATTTTCATAATATAGTTATTTGTTTTCATAAATACTTATTTATTGGATATTTTAAGTCAAATTTGATTAAATAATAATATTTTCATAATATATTATTGTTCAGTTAAAACATGGTCTTGCGTGTGATGAATGCTTTCGAAGAAAGACTCTCTTGAGTGTAACACAAGTTAACTCAAGGTTTCGTTCTCTTAAAAATATAAAATATATTTAATATATTTAATATAGTAAATATATTTTAATGTATCAGTTTATTATATCCAATTATGTGCCTGCTGTCGCGTGTCATGCAAACTATCGAATATAAGGTTCTTCATTTAATATTTTGGGGAGTTATAAGATCTCATTCATCAATCACAATTCTTTAACTACCAAAGGATGAAAATTTTTAACAATATTCATATTCGACTTTTTCTATCAACATATTCCTCAAAATGATCCTCACATATAAATGGTAGGTACCTTCATATTCCATTCTTCTTCTCTCATATATGATCATCATAGACCAAAATACAATCATACTATAATGGTATGTTGATTATCACCTTTACCTTACTCTTCTTCTTCATGATCTTTAACAAAGTTTATGTATAAGTTGAAAAAATGTCGACCTTCCTTAATAATTGTTCTCCTTAAAAAAATTTGATAAAAGGGTATTGCGGGTTATGATTCCACTTCTACCCTACTTCGTATTCTATTTCAATGAAAATAAGGTATATATTAGCATCACCATATCAAAATTTATCTTCTTTTCTTCTTCTTATTTTTAATTGATATAAATGATTCTCAAAAAAATATAGTTTCAGGATTTTCTAACTATCTTCTTCACCTTTCATTGTTATCATCTCTTTATTTTATATTCTTAGTTTTAAATCACATAATATAATTCCTAATTAAATTATGGATATTCTAATTTTAATGCATGTATTAATGATATAATTTTCTATTACTAAACATAAAAATGTAGTTCATTCACTCATGATTCATGAATCATTTAATTATTAATTACTCCCCATGATCAAAGAATATTAGTTTTCTGTCATACTATATCAACTAATTTTAGAAAAATACCCATAATTACCTCATTTGATTCTTCATTAAAACCGTTAAAATATTTATAAAAATAATATATCTAGTTTTAATCTTCTTAATTGATTTCATATATTCATATTTGAACTTCAAGAATTTTTTTATGAAAGCCATCTAATAATTCTTCTTTAATTATCCCAAAAATTCATCTTCAATCATTTATAATTACTAATCACAACATGATATTTAATTCAATGATGAAGATATCATAATCCTATGATTTAATATCATGGTAATTATTTATAATTTAACCTTTTAGTTTTTTGAAATATCAGCCTCCAAATATTTTACAAAGCTAACAACATCACCTATGAGATAAACCGATAGTCAATATGCAACATTAATTACACATACATATCCTTTTAAGTCTCTTATTACTATTTTATATCAATGTAGTTTTTGTACACTTACATGTTTCATTCATGAAAGTGTTGGGTTTTCCAAAGTTAATTTTCAATTTTATTTGATTAATATTATACAAAACTATTGATTTTAACACTTTATCATCAGTATCAAATTGAAAAATCATACATAATGTCATGAACCAACCCACCGGGGTCCCATCTGGACTAGTAGTAATCTTAGTGTGCCACCCGAAATCTGTCACCAATAATCCAGGGGCAGGAAAGTGGCATCATGTATAAATAAGAATAAAATGGGAGTCCATATCCTAATGTACCTATACACATTCACTCCATAAACATCCATGTAAAAAATAACAGTAATAATATAATAAAATTATAGAGTGTAATAATGCATGCAACATCCTCTACGAAAACATTATAGTACAACAATATGAGATATATAGGAAATGGAAAAAAACACACCCAAACAAGATGTGTCATGACCTAATAGCCAAAATGGGAATGTACAATATAGTCTGGCTTTCAATCACTATGTCTGAACATTAAAGATGGTTATTTCCTCTATGTACTATTATTCTCTTTTTACACCGGGTCCACCAAAACCTCTACCAATCTGTCAACTCTATACATAATACATGACATGTGGGGGAAATATCATGGGGTTCCCTGAAAATACATAAAGAAATAATAATGGAAATGTTAATCTCAACCCATGATGAACAAGTGGAGGTGAAAACCCAACTATATATATATATATATTCTTATAAAGGCACCCCAATAGAGAGGATTAAAAATCCAATATTTATATCCAGTAATAAATGACGAGTCTATCATTTCATTATAATATAGTGCAATCCTAAATCAATAAGTCCAAGATAAACCTCACGGGAATATAATAGTGGGTATGTTCAGCGGTGATAGACTCCTCATACAAGGTATTTTTTACTCTAGTGGATGGCATGCTCTCTTCTAGAGGTCGGTGATAAGAGAGTACCAATTTTGAAGATATAGGAGTCACGACCTGATGAGTATGGGGAGTACCGACTGTGATAGTTCTATACACTGTGACGCTACTGTAGCAGAACTGTACACAGCACATGTAATGTAGAAAAACTATACACTGTGTGGTATTGTTGCAGGCACTGTAGAAGTTACTGTAGTAGGTACTGTTTGGTACTGTAGCAGCTGGAACTATTCACCTTAGGCCACCAGTTTGGGCTCAAAGTCCTTAAGGATTTTGGGCCACCCAGGCCTTCTAGTTAGTAGGGCGTTCAGGCCACCTTACGGCCTTTAGGGCACATGTAGTTTCCCTATACACACTACAAAAAAAGGAGTAGCCCCAAAAGAGGATTCAGAGCAGGTGCACTCACTAGAGCAAAGCCAAATGGATTGTCAGAATGAGAGGGTATGGCTATGCCATTAGTACCCACTTGTGTTTCCATAGGAAGCCTAGCCAGATAGCCATGAAAAGGTGGAGAGCTACTATATTGACACAGATGCGGGGGAGGGGCAGTTCCTTTTAGATAGTCTGGTTGAATTTTCTAAGACCTTCGGGTCATGTAATCTTCTAAGCCTACATGCCTTATAATCTTTGAACCTACGGGCCTTATATGGGTTCCCCCTCATCACATGAATGGGGGGTTATCAAAAATCAATAAAAATGAATGGATTTGGGCCATTTGGGCTAATAAACACTTTCTAAATATTAAGTATAATGTTATTATATAAATAAATCAATTTTGTTCTGTGTTGTTTTAAAAGAAATAGATTTTTATTAAATATTTACTTAACATTTAAATAATTTAAAAGATATATTTAATATAAAAGTTTTTTTAAAAGTAATATTAGATAAATTATATATTAATTTATCCAAATTAGCTAATTTTTATCAAATTCATAATGTAGTTTGATACAGAAACTTTTTCAACTTTTTAATGTTTTTCTATTGACAAATCATTTTTTAGATGCGTCTACCAGGTTAATTTTCAATTAAATTGCTCAACATCTATGAGTTGAATTTGGAAAAAGTGATTCCAAAATTTAAATCATAATAAATTATGTTATGTAATAAGTTCGACTTAATTTTTTACAATAATCAATAGAGAAAATTATAAAATTTATTTATCACAATTAAGGTATAAAATGGTCTTTTGGGGGTTAAACTAAAACAAAAACAGTTATAAATTACCCAAAAATTGTATATATACTATTTTTGGACATATTTAAACCTTATATATTTTGAGGTTTTCATTTTTTTCTTTTCCAAACATTTCTTCCTGGTAAATATGTTTGTGTTATTCTATCATTTCAAAAATTCCATGTGTATCCTCTCTATGCATATAAAATGACACCAACTCACCTCTCATATATGCACAAAGAAAACCCATTTTAATCCAATAATTAACAAAATCACATAATTAATTCCCTATTCTCAATCTATAATCCTTATTTTTATCATAAGTCCATCCTAGTAAGGCTTTTGTTGTAATCCTAAAGTGGTTACCAATACAAGAGGCAATGTTCTTCAACAATAATTTTTATTTTATTTATTGCTCTACCTACATAGAATATTATTATACCATAATGATATTATAAAATAATTATCATATTCATAATGATATTTTTTAATATTATATATATGACCTATATCCATCTCCTATAACATCGCTCATATGTACTGAGGACTACCACCTCACAAACCGACGTGACTTGCTTTCCATCAAAAAAAATAAAGGTTGTGTGTGACAATAGAAATATTGTATTTCAATTACATTTGTAACATTATTATACTTTTTAAAATATTATATAACATATTCCTTTCTACTTTATATTCTGTGGGAGATACGATAACATTGTTCGTGTGTATAACAGAAAACTAACTCGTGAGGTGATGTGATTCGTATGTCACTTATGATTTACATGGAAGGTAATATGGTTAATTATCATTAATATATGTGATATATATGACATAATAATTATTTTTTGAAATATGAATTATCATTTTCTTTTCTTTCCTTTCATCCGTCGAAATAATGGAAATAGTGTTCATACGTACGTACGACCTACCATTTCCATAAAAGGTGTAATCCATTTATCTATTTTAAATTTTATGAATATCTATAAATATGTATATAATTAATATATATTATATATATATCATGGTTAAAAGTATTAAGACTATTGAATCATTATCAAAATATGAGGACCATAATAATTGAACGATAACATACATGAAAAGTGAATTAATTATTACCCAAAACATTGATTTTAAAAAAGAGAATAAAAAATGGGTGATAAAATTGTATAATTAATTAATATATGTTATGAAATATATTAATATGGTTATAAATATATTTATAATAAAACAATATTAATTATATAGGAGTTTTGAACATGTATGAATGAAGTCAAGACTTGATAATAGGTTTTTATATAACATTTTATATCTGTGAGATACACACCATATTCACTACTTATTGATTTAATGTGGTGTATATTCTTCTCATGAATTAATTTTTGGATGATTTTCATGAAAATAATGGTAATTTACATATCCATTTTAGGATATCCCATTCATGGGTCTTATGATTCAAAAGTTACCAGAGTGGTAAGGGTTTGATGTTACAATCTCATTATTTATCAGGATTGATTATGCTTATGATTTTGATGATGAAATCATAAGATCTAATTCTTATTAAATTCATGATTATTATTCTAATTTTGTTTTTTATTAATAAATAATTTTTTAATTTAAACTTCCTCTATATTATGTTCTCAGGATTCAAAATTAATGTTTTTAAATAAAGTTGTATTTATTTCTATCTTCAACCAAAACACCGTTTTCTTTCCTATGAATGTTTTAAAAAATTTACTTTCAAAATATTTTACTGTTTTTATATGATAATTTAATGTCATTTTTAATATTGATTGAATTTTTTTAAAAATAAAAATAAATGTAATCACCATGTCCTTTTCCTAAAAAAATTCATTTTTGGATTTTTAAGGAGAATGCGAAAGGAATCCTTGTTTTATCTTTTACCACATGAATGGAATTTTACATCATCATGGACAATACGTAAATTGAAACATACATTATAATAACATAATATTATTTTTGAAGAATGTGTTTTTGAAATGTTTTATGAATTTGTTTTTTAAAAATTGATTTTCGAATTGGAAAGAATATTTTCTTCAAGAAATGGTCCAAGTGATATTTCAAAATCATTTTCCATTAAAGATTAAATAAGTTGATATTACTTATCATTCACTTGGGATATCGTCCAATTATACCATTATAATTATTTCTCTAAATGGTTTATGTTTATAAAGAAATTTTTCTATGAAGCCAGTTTCACTTCCACATGTTATACAATGATGAAATTCATATGAAACTGTTTCATTTTTCCATGGGTCGTGCTATGATGAAATGGTGGAATGTTTATTAAAATTATTTATTTCAATTGGTTTTGATATTATTAATATTTTATGATATTTTCGCACAAATATGTTTGATTTTAATTACGTTTTGGGTTTGAACTACATCTCCCTCCTATGTATTGGGAATTGATTTATATCTCACGAGGTGGATGGGAATGAAATGGGGAGTGAACCCATTTTTTTAAGGGAAATTGTCCACTATAATAGTATTGGGATTGAACCTTGACTAAAATCATGGTTTGGGGAGTGAACAAATTCTACTATGATATCCTTGGAAGTAGGTTTTGGTTACTATGGAAATGTTTTTTCTATGCGTATATATTCCCTCACAATTCCATGTCTTATGCCTATGTTATGATCACTTGGCCTATATTATTTTATTTTGTTATCATTCATGTCTTATTAATCGACCGGATTTTTTCCATGAATCAATATAAATATCATTGAAATGTTTGATATGGTTTTAAAATTTTAATGTCATGTTCTCATATTCTTTTTTATTGTGTTATGCTTATGTGACAATTGATGCCTCACTTATTTGTTCTTACTGATAATAAGAGCTCACACTTTATTTTATTTCCTTTATCTCAAATATGAATATAGATATTTTTTATCATATTTCTAATATTATTATTATGTGGGAATAAGTTTCTTGGAGATTTTGAATATATTTCAGAAAATTAGAACATTGTTTGTCTAGAATATGAAGTCACTAATCTTTTATGATCCTTAAGAATATTTTTTTAATGTGTTGAAAATTAATCTAAAAATATTTAATATTTATATATAAAAATCCTTGATCTCTGTTGTTGTTATCATAGAATAGTGTTTATAACCTTTGGATACTTGGATGAGAAAACATTAGTGATATCCTTTAGTATAATACTAACTATAGGTGAACATCCCAATAAGTGAATAATAAAGGATTGTGTTTTTCTATGAAATACATTACTATTATGATATTAAGTATAATAGGTTTTGGAATAGATTTACCTAGGGGTAATAAATCTAAAAAATTTATTCAGGGCTTGACTTGAGTGGTACCTGGTACATGAGAATGTGCCTTACTGGGCACCTGGTTTGACACAACTAGGGGATATTTCTTGGTTAAGTAAAATATACTCTACAAACCATTATGAATTATTTAAATAGATCATGGATAACCTATGATAATCCTTATGTATCATAGAATGAAATTTTATAATTGTGTTCTCACGATTATGTGGTTTTCCACTTTGTTTAGTGTTTCTCGAATAACGATTTTTTATGTTAGTTGATGGATGGGACCCAAAAAATCATTTTAATGCTGAATTTGATGGAGAATGAAATGATTAACCACCTGAGAAACTGAATGTTGTTGTAGATGGAATGGAAAATTTCATTTCTATTCTCACACTACTTTCTCAAGATACGAATCATGATTTACTTCCTAACAAGAAATGGAAGGAACAAACTTATGTTGAGTTCATTATGGGGAAACATCCTACTTCATTCGGTGGGTCATCGAATCCACTATTTGTTGAGAAATGGATCATAACCACTATAATGGTATTTTCTATCCTACAGGGATAGAA
The DNA here is from genome assembly GCA_963277665.1 of Viscum album. NCBI lineage: Eukaryota > Viridiplantae > Streptophyta > Magnoliopsida > Santalales > Viscaceae > Viscum > Viscum album. The sequence goes on from OY728162.1 coordinate 819,864,077, forward strand.
ACATGCGAAATTAGTTTTTGTTGTTTATTATTTAAAAGGTTAAGTAGATAAGTGGTTAACTCTTACTAAAAATATGATACGACAATATGAAATTGAATTTATGTAATGATATGTGTTTAAAATATTTTATTTTAATAATTACTATCCTAGTATTATTCATATTAATATAGAGAAGGAGTTCTTGAGCAAAAAATATATTGATTGATCCATTGAGAACTATGAAGAAAAATTGTACAAGACTTTCAAGGTACGCTTTTAGTATTATAATCCAACATAATGTATGGTTGATCAGTTTATCTGTGTCTCAAAACTAGGTCTATAAGTAGAGTTAGTCGTAAGAGGCGTCATTATCTATGAAAATATTGTTCGATGTTCCATTATAAGGTAAAAATCTCTCATGGTTCTCTTTTGTTAGTTTTGTGTTTTTTGTGTTTTTTGAAAATTTTGGTTGACAAAATAGCTGCATGGTTTTTTTCAAACATGGTTTTTTTAGGGTGGAATAGCTTCCCAATGTTTGTTGATTTTTTGGGTCTCAAAATCTGGATTTTATTTATGGAAAAGGAAGGATTTCCACATAGTATAATTGGTGGACTACATAGAACCTAAAGTAGTTATGAGTGTTATGGACTACATAGGAGGTTTTCTATATGAAATTTTAATGGTGTTTGAAAAACAATAATTAATAATTGAATTTTTTTCATAACAGATGTTCTATGAGATATTCAAAATAGTTCTATGAGGGAACTCTGTAGGATCAAAATAATGATGTATATTCTCAATATACAAGAGAGGGGGGTGAAATTTACACTTTAAATATTTCCTTAAAAAAGGAAATATCTATGTTTAACAAAGTTAAACTAAGAAAATTCACAACACCTCTAACACCAATGAAAAAATTGGGACAAAGTATGAAGTTATAAACTTCTAGTTCTATGCACTTGCTTAAATCTGGAAAGTGATTCTAAAAAACAGGTTCCGAAAATATGGATCTGTAAAACAAAACATAAACAAATTTAACAATATGAGATTCTACCTTAAAGCGTATAGAATCCTAACTAATCAGAGTACAAGTGTAAGGAAATATAAGAAGATTATACTTTCCTTACAATACGAAATTCAGTGGAAAAAACAAGTAGTAAAACTACAAGTAATAAGATATAAGTCTTTTAACCCAAAGAGAAGGGTATCCAACAACCTTGGATAAATGTCCCTTGATTTATACTTTCATGAAAGTATGTCTTACCCACACTAGGGTAAGCCCTCGATACGAAGATCGGAGTCTCTGTCTTTCTATCCCCACAAACCCTCAACTTCAAGGTAGTTGGAACCTTTGTCTTCCTCAGTAAGAAATTCCTCCACTTAAAGGTAGTCGACACCTCTGTCTTCATATCCCCAGAAGCCCTTGAATGTAATTAGAAACATTCGTAGTCGCATGAAGCAATCCGCACAAGGAAAAGTTTGAACAATTTGTTCAAACTTTCTGCATGAATCTTGAGAGTTTATAAGAGCCTCTCTCTCTAGAAATCACTTGAACAGCATGTAAGAACAAGTTGTCAAAGATCAGTATGGAGATCATTCAAATGGGCTCCTATTTATAGGCGAAATTCCAACTGTTGGCTCCCTCCTCCAATGGTCATATTTTCCTTAAAATTTGGAGGGACCTGTACACGTGTCACTTTAACAGCGGTTGGTTATAAATAGAATGGAAGACATCATTTTTTAATGAAACAAGGATAAGTATAAGAAAAACCGAAATTCAGAATGTACGCAAATGAAAGTTCATAGTCTAACCAAAATGGAATTCAGAGTCTATAATAAAAGAATATTTGGATTCTGTTTTATAGGAATTCAGAACCTGAATTCTGTAGAAATCAGGAGTCTGAATTTCTAAGGAAATTTGGAGTCTGGTTTCACCAGAGTTTAGAATCTGAACATACAGAGTTCAGAGTCAAACTTGTAGAAGTTTGGAGACGAACTAGTAAAAGTTCGGAATCAAACTATTAAATGTTTGGAGTCAGACTCCTAGAAGTTCAGAGTCGAACTTATAAAAGTTTGGAGTCGAATTCATAAAAGTTCGGAGTCGAACTCATAAAAGTTCGGAGTCCAGAATTCGGAGTTTAACTTCGTTAGAATTCGTATCCAGAATTCGGAGTGGAACTTTAATAGAGTTCATATACAGAATTCGGAGTGAAACCTCATTACAGTTCATATCCAGAATTTGGAGTGGAAATTTATTAGAGTTCGTATCCAGAATTCGTAGTGGAACTTCATTACAGTTCATATCCAAAATTTGGAGTGTAACTTTATTAGAGTTCGTCTCCAGAATTCAGATCCTATAACAGAATGCTTCATATCTAAGTATTATATGATTCTGAGGTTTTGGATATGAATCCTATTTTTATACTTAAGAAAAATATTGATATGTGTAAGAAAATCTAGGTTAGGGTAAATTTCTTTAAGGAAGTAAATTTTCCTTATAGAAGTAAAATATATATTTATTTAAGTATATGGTGTTTGTGATTTTCAAAATAAGAATGAATGGAAAATTCATAAGGAAAACCTTATTAACTCAAAAAACTCATCATTTTTGGGAAACTAAGGGGGGGGGGTTAGAACTCCATAAAGGTTTTTTTTGTTTTTATATAAAGGCCGAATTTTAGAGGCATGCTCAAGGGAGTGGTGCACTATGTAAACTACATAACCTATGCAGTATGTAGTGATGGAAAGTACACAATGTATATTTTGGTAATTTTGATTTATATGTTTTTTGGATTTGTTTTCCTATATAAAGGACTCCAGATTATGTCATTAAAGAGAGATAATTTCATTAAGTAATATTATCCCTTGAATAATTTTTATAAGTGTAAAATTGGATTTCAAATGAGTATTCAAGGAAGTATTTTTTGAAAGATATTGTTCTTAAAGGGAATTGATTTTATAATAGAGGAAGTCTGCAAACATGGATTTTGAAAGAGAGGTTGTTTATAGTGGGAAGAATCTCTAAAATAATAGGTGATTCGTGGGGAATCATCCATCTATTAAGGAAATAGTTTCCATGAAACATTCATCATACATGGGGAATGGAAATTCATGAAGAGATTTAGGCACTTTATGAAAGAGTAGAAATAATTATCAAATAGAATCTATATAATATAATAGGTAATGTGTACGACATCTATCATGTGAAAATAGGGATTCATGGAACACCCATATATATTTGAAATTATTCGGAGGTGATTCAGAACAAAAAAATATTCCTCTATTGAATTAGTGATCCTGTATCAGTGGTGATAGAATTGATCTTTAAAATTAAGATTAGTTATAAACTAGGAGGGATAATGATTCCACTCCATAACTTGTGATAAAATTTGATTTAGTGAATTTGGTATGTCATCACATTACAATTTTATGCACATTATAAATATACCAGTGAGGGGAACCATGTAAATATTATTATGTCTTGTTCATGATTTATCTTCCATTTATTATTTACTATGGGAAGTAAGAGAGAAAAGAGTTTTTTAATTATGAAACAAGATCCAATGGGGATGGTGATTAAATCATTCTTACCATGATTCACCCCCACCCCGTCTCAAGGTATTTAACCTGGTTGGACTAACCATTTTTATCATAGTGAACGGTTGAATGTTATTGGTTCTATCTCAATATATGAAATGGCGTTTTTTATGCACAAATGGGTTCCAATCATTGATGGAAACAATTTCAATTTATGGTTGACTAGGATGTAACAATTCTTTCAATCATTAGGTTTGGATGTGTTTACTATGAAAATTCATGTTACTTTTTGCAGTATGTACAATAAATTTTTATCAGAAGTAGAACATAGAAAATTGGATATTGATTCCAAAGAAATCACCACCCTATGGGGGGGGGGTATTTATCCAATATTATATTCATGAATTTGGATTCATGTTTATCATTATGTGATATTTGGGAAAATACTATAAATATATATGAATATGATTCAAATGTATGAGAAGCTACATTGAATCTTTAGTGGTAAAAATATGAGAACATGATAATGCAGTCTAATAAGTCTATAGATGCATTATTTTGATAGGGAGAATGTTATTTTGGAATATATGTGTAGTTTCAGAGAAATTATAGATGATGTGAATATCCTTAAGTGCAACCTAAGAATAATACTACCTCGATTGAATCTGAAATTATTTTTGTTAGAGGATAATCATCTAACGGAGTTAACATCATATAGCTTACATAGTACCCTTGTCATATAAGAGATGATAAATGATGATAATGATGTTGTGGAAAAAGGGAAGTCTAAGGAGGTATAATTAGAGGCGTTGAATAAGCTCACTATTGAAGATATTAAGGAAGACGATAAGGTAGATGAGGTAATGTTATTCCTTTCTTAAAAATATTCAAGGAGAAAACGTAATGTTTAAAGGTAAAAATCCACTTCCATGATTTATATGTGGAAAGTTTGTACATATTGAACCGAAATTTCATATGAATTTTCAACACAATGATGGGGATAGTGATTATGTTCACTGGAATATTTCTTCATACAATGTGAAGGGTAGGATAAATACAAAGATACATTTCTTCAAATATAAGAATATTATTTCAAAAGAATATGACCATTCAGAAAAACTTGTGGTAGAAGATATAGAGGACTGAAAGGATCATGAAGAAGTTACTATTATGGTAGTTATTAGAAATTCCCAAAAAAAGGAATAATGTCATAATGATGATGAAGAGGTAAAAAAGAATAGTTTACCTAATGATATAATTAGAAGATCTACATAAAGAGATAGACATTTGGAGATCCAAAACAAATAAATTCAATATGGTGGTTCATGATATCGAACTCTATATAAAACTACATGATGAAGAGATGTCTGAAATGGATGATGAAATTTTAATGAACAATCGTGAAAATTAGAAAACTCTGAGAAGTTCATTGAGTACAAGATCAAAGGTGAAGAACATCCTAGTATTTTATATAGGTCAACAACCTATGTAAAATATTGAGTAAAACACATCAAAGAGCTTAAGGAGGAAGTTTTCAACCTATGAAGAAAGGTAAAAGATTTCAAGAAACTATTATCTCTGAGAAATCAGGTCATTAATGTGATATAAAATGTAAAGGTAGATTTCAATTTTCCAGTGAAACAAATAATGGAATTTTAGGAAAGAAAGATACAAATTAGAATGAAACACATAGTGTTCTTTCTGATCACATATACAAATATGTAACGATTGATTCTGGACCATAAGTACCCACTCTATGGTTGAAAATTGATTTGGGTAAGAAAAAAACTAGAATAATCAGATAACCCATGGTAAATCTCGTGGTGTAGTAGTGACACACAAGAATGAACCTTACATCAAGTGTTGTTTATATGAAAATAAGTGACACTCACAAAATGTATGTTCTATATCTAAGAGGTACTGAAGGTAATAAGATCAATAGAGATATCCAAACAGAGATCAATATTCCATGAATTCATTCAATTCTATTTTTATCTAGTGTGGATGATTTGGAAACATTGACATATATTTCAAAAAAACTATACAATGGAATGTGAGAAGACAAAATCAAAGTGGTGATATGAAACAACATAAGTAATCATCAAATGATTTGAAAACTAAAAAATGATTTGTAGTATTGTATGATGAAATTGGTTTGTCATACTCTGATGAATATCATGAATATCAATCAAAGACATTGATCACAACGAAAAGGGAGGAGTAGGTATTGGTTTCAAATATTGACTTCAAAGCATCATATTGTACTTCAATAGGGATTAATAATAGTGTATGGACATCCCATATGATAGGAAATATAGATCTAGTGATATGCATCAGCTAAGACAATAAATGTGATATAAGAGTTGGTCATGAAGAATGGTTAAAGATTATTGGCTCAATAAAATACATTTTTTCCCGTAAATACAAGATTTGTAAATATATTGATTGATGAAGGTCCCAGTCACAACTTTATAATTAAAAGTCAATTATACGACTCATGACATTCCAAAATAATTACAAAGATATTATGTATCATTAATAAAAATGGGAGTTTAGTTTTTGTGTAGGTAAATTTCCTAAAGCGGAATACATACCTTATGATTAGAGAATAATATATGTTCATTCTACCCAAGGATGTAGAAAAAATATTATGGCATAAATTTCTTGGTTTTTTAAACCAATCATCATTATAGGATATGGTGAAATGCGATGCTTCTCTACATCTCCATAGGTTATCATTTGACCATACTCATATAAGTGATTCTTGAAAACAAGGGAAGTTCACATGAAATACGTATTAGTAAAAAAGAAAAAGGTCAACACAAGTTCTTGAACTGGATCAAATTGATGAGTGTGGACCTATTTCACAAAGATATATTTATTTGAAAAGAAATTATGTTCTATTAGTTAATAATTTCAGTATAATTTCATGGGTTTCAATTGTTACCCACAAGTATGAGGTGTTCAGTTCCATAACACAATATCAGAGGGAAGTTGAAAAAATGTTAGGTCAAAAAAATCTAGATGTTTGGAACTGATTGTGGAATGGAGTTCAAAAATATCCAATTATACGATTATCTTCAGAAATATGGAATAAGGAGACAATTTTCCATATTAAGAACACCACAACACAACAGAGTTGTTGAAAGAAGAAATTGTATTATCAAAAACATATCGAGAACAAATCTCTTTGAGAAAGATCTTCTAGTAACGTTTGGTAAAGAGGAAATTTTGGAATAGTCTACATTTCCAATATATTCATATTGTGTCCATGGAAGAGATGATTCTATATGAGTTTTTGTATGAAATGAAGCGAACAGTGAAGTAATTTTTATTATATTGAAGTAATTGTTTCATTATCAATAAAGAGGAAAATATAAATAATGTATCTTGTGGATATTAAGGGATATTTCATAGATACTTAGTATGAAGAGGCTGAATCAGGTGATGATCAAGAATCGCTACCCTCTTCCGAGGATAGATGATCTTTTCGGCCAACTGAAAGGGGCAGGATGGTTCTCGAAGATCGACATCTGGTCTTGTAACGCCCCGACCCTAGTTACCCAGAGTCGGTGCATTATTACATAACATTGGCATGATCACAAGAAAGATCAAATCTCGAAAGGCCGATTGGTTTAGTAGCCTTGGAAACACTAGATATATTCATAGGTTTTACATTACATCATAAAATGAAAAACTACTACAACGACATAATGTCTCCATAATCCACACTCATATCCCCACATAATATCCCTGCAGGTCATTCATAATTTACTTCTTCACTTCCTGGGAAAAATAAAACATATAAAAGGGGTGAGCTCGAATGCCCAGTAAGGATAACAAAATAGCGGAAACTTTCATAAATAAGAATAAACTTTTAAGGCAATGTATAACTAAAACAAATGCCTTTCAAACATGAACTTTCAACATGGTATGGCATAAATAAAATGAAATAATGCCATTTACTCATTCACATGGATATTCTACTAATCGAATAATCACATGCAAAAATCAATAACCACTTTCATAATGTTGGAATGCATAATGCCTGACTATCATAACCACATAGCCAAGGCCTCGTGCCAAGACTACAAATAAGATTTTGTCAATGCCTTGTGCCAAGACACTAGTTTGTCTCATGAGACCTACTGATGCATCGAGGAGCTATAGCGGGATCCACCCGTCACTTATTAAGTCCAATGCATTCCCATATGAAAAGGTTTAAACATAACATAAACATTCGTATTAAAACTAGCATACGAAATGTCAATAATTTCACCATAAACTATGAATGGTATAAAAATAGCACATCCATAGTCAAACATATCACAAAACCTTCAATTCAATATAGAAGTTTTGTATCATAATAAATCAACTTCAAATAATCTTAAAATCCATCAAAGGATGTTGACGTAGATGAAATCAAAATTCTTTTTAAAGAAATATCTCCTTTTATTTTGAAATCATTTAAGATCCATATAAAATAAAAAAAATTCTTCGAAATTATTCTTATAAGCTTGTAAGGAAAGCTTTGAAGATTTTATAACGGCGTAAAATAACCGCACCCTCCGTATAAGTTAAAAAAAACATTCTTACCTCAATTCTGTCGAAAAGGATAAAAAGGAACTTGTTTTGAAAACGACGGAAAGATTCCTTTATAAACCTCTTATAAAAAGTCAAACAAGGGTATAAATTACTTTAACCCATATTCTTGTAAATAGTAAAAATGTTTTGAAATACATTTCGAAGAAATATGGATGTGGATGATAAAGAAATCCCAGTAGATTATTACGTATAAACAACCTCGGATAATGAAGAGATTGTGAAATAACCCTTACCTTGTACTTTTCCTTTGTTGGGGTTGGTTAACCTCCTGTATAATGGTGAAATAATTGTTATTAAATTATACAAGAATCATATACATTAATATGATATCATATATGATCTTTTAACATTGCTTTATTAATGATATCTTAGTATTATCGTCGTTTCAGGTGATAATCGATTCGTTCTTCTTAAATGTTTGGTTACGTAAGACATGTTTGTAATGGATAGATTAAATCTTATTCATAATCAGAATGATATTAACATTATTTTTAACCCTAAAATGAGAATAAGACTTGAATGGATACGATGGAAAATGGATCTCACCGCGTTCGTGAAGACGGTAGTCCGTACGTACGCACGAACGCTACTTCCATTTAATTTTTATTTTAAAAGAATTGAATCCAAATGATATATAGGTATATTACTATTCCAGTATAATATAATATTTTATATATGTTACTTAAGTTCATTAACACCATCCTTTATACGTTCCATGTGTGGTATGAACGAGTCATATCATTTTAAGGGGGCGGTAGTCCGCACTTCCTCAAATGAAATTATCGTATGTATATACAACATGAAACGAATAATGGTATGTAATAAAATGGAATTACAGAAGCTTATATATAAAATATATATCATTAATATCATATTTATTTACAGTACCATCATAATGGACACCATGAGAGGCGGTAAGATGTATTTGAACAATCATCGTTTCGTGAGGCATTAGTTTGCCATCCACAGAAACATTATGTTCATCATCCATTAGATGGAGTTGTGTGTATGTGTAGTTTGAATCATTCTTATAAAAACATCCTAGTATATTGAGGATACTGGTTTTGTTACAAAAGAAAGGAAATAAAAAGAGTTTGGGGTTGGAGAAGCAAAATAAAGGAAAATAATTTAAGAGAAATCGTTACCTTTAATTTAGGTAACTCACTTTGGTTGGAACCAAAGGACTTCTTGAAATGATTTCTGCCTAAGTGGAAGCTTCAAGGAGGAGGAGAGGGATGTGGGGAGCTTAGTTGGGCAGAGTTTGGACGAGCCAAGTGGCTTGAGAGGTGTGAGGAATGAGTAGAAGTGGTCTCCTTTTATAAGGGAGAAGAGGGGCTCTTTAGGAAAGAGTGAAAGTATTACTTTATAATATAATTATATTCGGTTTATAATGGTCCAAAAATCATTGAGGTCGAAGATAAGATGACTAATATTCTAAATAACATCAACCAATAATAATTGGACAGGTTTTAGATAATATTTTAATCATTATAATCTTATTTATTTAAATGATTTATTAAAGAGGTAAACATTTCATCATTATTGTGTCATTAATAATTTAAATTATTTGATGTCTAAAAATTATAAATAAAATATAATTATGTAGGAAATCATGTTATCTTTCTAATGAATATTTATAATCGAAAATCCAACATGTATAACCCTATGTAAAAATTGTTCTTCTAAAAGATGTAAGCTTATGCCATTTTTATTTTTATTTTAACTTTATTAATATAAAGTGTCCCTACCACATACAAGTGGCTCCAAGGGGTCCCCAAATTGACCCAAGGATTCTCATGGTCGGGTATGTGTCCACCAATAAGGTTAGGACACGTTTTAGGGTAATTTTGTATTATTATAATATTATTTTTTAACCCTTATTTACCGGATTTACCCTTAACCATGGTAAATAAAATATTTACCACAGTAATTATTCAAAATGTCTAAAAATAAAAGTTACCTATTTACACAATTTGGACATCCTGATTCCAAATATGGAATTAATTTTTCTAAATTCAAAACACAGAAGTGGCAGAAATTAATTTAAAATTAATTCCCGCTGTCAAAACAAAAAGCGTGTTTTTAAGAGGTAATAACTATCAAAAGATTGACACTTGTTTATGTTCGGTTTAATTGTAAAATTATGTCCAATGACCAACATTATATTAAATGGTAAAAATATATTCTAAATATAATTTAAAACCACTCAAATTCACAATTTATCACTATTAATTATTTTGATTAAAAAAGTTGTTTTTAATTAAAATTTAGTAATTTTCACTATTCATCAAAATATTAAAGTTATCCGAAAAGTACCAAAATTTCACCCTAGGCTAATTTCAATATTCCGAATCCAAAAATGAAGTCCATTTTGAAATATAAAATATATATGATTTCAAAAAGTAGGTATTACTATTCACAACGGCTATTTTAATTAGTTGTGGTGTGTGTTAGAACTCGAGGTTGCGTACAACACACGCTTATCGCATTATTCGAAGGGAAACGTACCGTGGAAGCTCGGGGTGTTACATTCTCCCCTCCTTCAAATAATTGCGTCCTCGCAATTTCTAGGGTATTACTGCATAAAAAGACTCGGGTGGTTCTTCATCATAAGTTCCTCGGGTTCCCACGTTGCCTCTTCCATCTTATGATTTCTCCACAAAACTTTTACCAGACGTGTCGTCCGGTTTCTCAGTACTTGTTCTCTTGTATCAAGAATCTTGACGGGCTCTTCACAATAAGACAGATCGGGTTCCAGTTCTAATTCCTCATAGGTGAGTACATGCATCGGATCAGGCATGTATTTCCTCAATAGAGATACGTGGAACACATCGTGAACTTTGGAGAGACTTGGCGGCATTTCCAATCGGTAAGCTACAGCCCCAATTCGTTCTAGAATTTCGAAAGGTCCGATGTACCTGGGACTCAATTTACCTTTCTTACCAAAACGTATGACTCCCTTCCACGGAGATACCTTCAGAAAAACATGATCACCGACTTGAAATTCCCAATCCTTCCTTCGATTATCGGCATAGCTCTTCTGCCTACTTTGAGCTGCTTTGATGTGATTTTGGATTACTTTCACCTTTTCCACCATTTCATCCACCAGTTCTGGGCCTACAAGTTTTCTTTCACCAACGTCATCCCAACAGGTTGGTGTACGACATCTCTTTCCGTATAACGCTTCATATGGTGCCATCTGAATACTTGAATGGAAGCTATTGTTATAGGAAAATTCTACCAGAGGTAAATATTGATCCCACATACCCTGAAAGTCATGTGAGCAAGATCTCAACATGTCTTCTAAGGTTTGAATAGTTCGTTCTGATTGTCCGTCTGTCTGAGGGTGGTAAGCAGTGCTCAAATGACGTTCAGTATCCAGGGATTTCTGAAGACTTTTCCAAAATCTTGAAGTAAAACGGGGATCATGATCAGAAATAATCGATAGGGGTACTCCATGAAGTCTCACAAATTCATTAATGTATAGTCTTGCTAGACTTTCCAGGGGTAGATCTTCTCTTATTGCAAGAAAATGTGCTGACTTGGTAAGACGATCAACAATAACCCATATTGCATCGTTCCTTCTAGGAGTCTTCGGTAGCCCCATGACAAAGTCCATCGTAACATTGTCCCATTTCCACTCCGGTATGGGAAGAGGTTGCATGACTCATCCAGGCTGTTGCCTTCCAGCTTTCACTTGTTGACAAACCATACATCTTGAAACAAAATCAGCAATCTCCCTCTTCATGTTGTCCCACCAAAAATGTTCCTTCAAATCTCTATACATTTTGGTGCTCCCAGGGTGTATAGAGAAATTGGAACTATGAGCATCATCCAGCAATTCCCTTTTTAGATCAGGTATATTGGGAACACAAAGTATCTTACCGAATTTCAAAATTCCATCTTCATACACAAAGTCTCTCAATCTCCCATCATTCACAGCTTTAATCTTCTTTTGTAATTCTTCATCATCGGTCTAAGAACTCTTAATCCTTTCTAGTAAAGATGGTTTGGCAACCATTTGAAAAAGCATTGATGTTTCACCTTCCCTGGTTATTCCCATGTCCATCTTCACTAGATCCATAAAAATTGGATCCCTTTCAATTCTCATATTGTTCAAAACTCCATGGTCTTTTCTACTCAAAGCATCTGCCACCTTGTTTTCCTTCCCTGGGTGGTAGTGTATCGTACAATCATAATCCTTGAGTAATAAAAGCCATCTCCTTTGCCTCATGTTGAGTTCTTTTTGTGAGAAAATATACTTCAAACTCTTGTGATCAGTATAAATCTCACATTTTTCACCATAGAGGTAGTGCCTCCATATCTTCAAAGCAAAGATTACAACTGCTAACTCGAGATCATGAGTAGGATAGTTTTGTTCATGAATTTTCAACTGTCGTGATGCATAGGCAATAACTCTATCATTCTGCATAAGGACACAACCAAGTCCTTTCTTTGATGCATCACTATAAATAACGAACCCATCATTCCCCGATGGTAGAGTCAATATAGGAGCATTGACTAATCTTCTCTTCAGTTCTTCGAAACATTCTTCACACTCTTTTGTCCAAACAAATTTAACCCCTTTACGTGTGAGCTTCGTTAATGGGTTAGCCAATCGGGCAAAATTCTGGACGAAACGTCGATAATAACCTGCCAAACCAATAAAACTACGTACCTCAGTTATACTCGTAGGTGCTGGCCATTCTTGGATTGCCTTGGTCTTAGAAGGATCAACAGAGATTCCATCTTTAGAGACAATATGGCCAAGAAAAGAAATCTCCTGAAGCCAGAATTCACACTTGCTAAACATCCCATATAATTCATGCCTCCTTAGAGTCTTCAAGATAATGCGCAAGTGATTTTCATGATCTTCGTAGGTTTTGGAGTATACCAAGATATCATCAATAAATACCACCACAAATTCATCGAGATACTCCTTGAAAACTCTATTCATCAGATCCATGAATACAGAGGGTTTATTAGTCAATCCAAACGGCATTACAGTAAACTCGTAATGCCCGTACCTGGTTCGAAATGCTGTCTTCGGAATGTCTTCCTTCTTCACACACAACTGATGGTATCCAGATCGAAGGTAAATCTTTCAAAATTATTGAGCTCCATGCAGTTGGTCAAATAAATCATCAATACGAGGTAGGGGATACTTGTTCTTTATCGTTATAGCATTGATCTCCCTGTAGTCGACACATAACCTCATAGATCCATCTTTCTTTTTAACAAAAAGAACAGGGGCTCCCCATGGAGAAACACTAGGGCGAATAAATCCCTTATTACTCAATTCCTCTAGTTGTTTCTTTAGTTAGACTAACTCTACAGTGGCCATTATATAAGGGGTCTTCGATATAGGCCTTGATCCAGGAATCAAATCAATGGAAAACTCAACTTCTCGTTCTGGAGGATGTCCAGGTAAATCTTCCGGAAATACATCTACAAATTCTTTCACAACAGGTACATCCTCTATTTGAACATTTCTTTCCTCACCGACAGTTATTTCATTCTCTTCCTCCCCAATAATTGAATTTAGTTGAGCTACTGGGGGTGGATCTAAATAAGAATTAGGTGGTGACGATTCTGCTCTAAAAATAAGGTGCTCCTTATCATTATCATCATGAATCGTAACCTCTTTCTTCTTACAATAAATCTTCACATCATAGTCCGAAAGCCAGTCCATACCGAGGATTATATCAAACTCAATCATAGGTATGACGATGAGATCAGCAGATAAAGAAAATTTATGTGCTCTAATGGGGACTGATTCACAAAACATTGTTGCAACGATACTTCCCTTAGGAGTTTTAACTGACAACTCCCTTATTAAATCAAATTGGAAATATCTAATTTTCTTAGAAAACTGGGAAGATATGAAACAATGCGACGATCCAGAATCAAATAATGCATTTGCTAAACTTGAGGAAACCATTAAATTACCTGCCACCACGTCTTTCGGAGCTTCTACCTCAGCAGTAGTGATAGCATAAGCCTGGACTTGATCCCTTGGCCTTTTCTGAGGTAAGTTCTCATGATGCTTAGGACATGAATTTGCATAATGCCCCATCTCCCTGCAATTATAGCACTGAAAGTTGGTAGATTCCTTCTTCCCCTTGCAATCATGAGCTTGGTGGCCTTTTTCACCACACTTGTAACAGACTCACATTCCCTTCAAGCAAGTACCAGGATGTTTCTTCCCGCATTTACCACAAGATGGATATTCAACCTTTCCCTTCTTCCCCTTATTTCCATTCCCAGATTGATCAGCAGGTCTCTTCTTCTCTTGCTTTGCTTTAAAGTCATAAGACTTAGAGAATTCCTTTTCGGTCTTGATAGCACATGAGACAATCTCTTCGTACGATGAAAAGGATTGTGAGACTAATGCTCGACGGAGAAATAGTTTTAACCCATCAAAGAAACGATCAATCATACTTCTTGGGTTGCGAATATAATCTCCAGCATACCTCGCTAACCTTGTAAAGTTAGCCTCATACTTTGTGACATTCTCATCCTCCTTTTGTCTCAGACTCAGAAATTGCCTTTCCATATCTGCTCGATGGTCGCGAGGAAAGTATTTTTCTAAAAACAGATCTTTGAACTCCCTCCATTCCATATTTGATACTTCATCATCTTCCTTCATGTTTTGAATCAATGACCACCATTGATCAGCATCTCCAGTGAGGCGGTAAACTGCCATGATAACTTTTTCCCTTTCACTGCTCCCCAAAGCCTGAAATATTTTTGCTAGGGAATTTATCCATTTCTCAGCTACTAAGGGATTTGTACTCCCATTGAACGTTGGTGGTTGTTGCCTCATGAATCGATCTAACATTGATCCTCCACGCTGCGGATCAGGGTGCTCCATACGGGTAAGGTTATTATTCATAACCTGAGTAAGTTGTCCCAGTATGGTGATTAGCTGATCGGCACCAGTTGCATCACCAGCCCCACTATAATTATCTTGAGCAGGAGGGCAATCCCTACATGGAGTGCGTGCATTGATACGGTTTCCATTTCTTCCACTAGGCGCCATTTCTAAACAATGGCATAAACTAGATCAGTTTATGAATCAAAATACATAATCCCATACTTATAATACACTTAACATAAATTGAACTATTTATGGATATAATCCATAATCATAAAAATGTTTTCTTTGAGGAAGTATATACTCATAAACCCTTCATAATGATTTGTAAAGATAGTGAGAGTTATCCTAAGCATATCCCCCTGGAGTGTCGTATCCAAGAGTGCAGCAAGGCCCGTTGTCGTGCACTAGTTCTCGTTCGAGTCTAGCTCAAAGCGGTGTTTTCGGGTTTTACCCCTAGGTACATCTGTGCCAGAGCCGCCTCTACCTGCTCGTATCCAGACAGGGATGTATTGCTCGGAAAACTCACAAAATCTCTACAATACCAAAATTCTAGGAAGTTCTTCTATACTAATCCTCAAAGTTCATCTTAGGTCTACGTGCTCTAATCAGAGTTTATCTAAATCTAGCTTCCAAGGTTTGTACTAAACTTCCTCTGATACCAACTGTAACGCCCCGACCCTAGTTACCCAGAGTCGGTGCATTATTACATAACATTGGCATGATCACAAGAAAGATCAAATCTCGAAAGGCCGATTGGTTTAGTAGCCTTGGAAACACTAGATATATTCATAGGTTTTACATTACATCATAAAATGAAAAACTACTACAACGACATAATGTCTCCATAATCCACACTCATATCCCCACATAATATCCCTGCAGGTCATTCATAATTTACTTCTTCAATTCCTGGGAAAATAAAACATATAAAAGGGGTGAGCTCGAATGCCTAGTAAGGATAACAAAATAGCGGAAACTTTCATAAATAAGAATAAACTTTTAAGGCAATGTATAACTAAAACAAAAGCCTTTCAAACATGAAATTTAAACATGGTATGGCATAAATAAAATGAAATAATTCCATTTACTCATTCACATGGATATTCTACTAATCGAATAATCACATGCAAAAATCAATAACCACTTTCATAATGTTGGAATGCATAATGCCAGACTATCATAACCACATAGCCAAGGCCTCGTGCCAAGACTACAAATAAGATTTTGTCAAGGCCTTGTGCCAAGACACTAGTTTGTCTCATGAGACCTACCGATGCATCGAGGAGCTATAGCGGGCTCCACCCGTCACTTATTAAGTCTAATGCATTCCCATATGAAAAGGTTTAAACATAACATAAACATTCGTACTAAAACTAGCATACGAAATGTCAATAATTTCACCATAAACTATGAATGGTATAAAAATAGCACATCCATAGTCAAACATATCACAAAACCTTCAATACAATATAGAAGTTTTGTATCATAATAAATCAACTTCAAATAATCTTAAAATCCATCAAAGGATGTTGACGTAGATGAAATCAAAATTCTTTTTAAAGAAATATCTCCTTTTATTTTTAAATCATTTAAGATCCATATAAAATAAAACATTTTCTTTGAAAATATTCTTATAAGCTTGTAAGGAAAGCTTTGAAGATTTTATAACGGCGTAAAATAACCGCTCCCGCCGTATAAGTTAAAAAAACATTCTTACCTCAATTCTGTCGAAAAGGTTAAAAAGGACCTTGTTTTGAAAACGACGGAAAGATTCCTTTATAAACCTCTTATAAAAATTCAAACAAGGGTATAAATGACTTTAACCCATATTCTTGTAAATAGTAAAAATGTTTTGAAATACATTTCGAAGAAACATGGATGTGGATGATAAAGAAATCCCAGTAGATTATTACGTATAAACAACCTCGAATAATGAAGAGATTGTGAAATAACCCTTACCTTGTACTTTTCCTTTGTTGGGGTCGGTTAACCTCCTGTATAATGGTGAAATAATTGTTATTAAATTATACAAGAATCGTATACATTAATATGATATCATATATGATCTTTTAACATTGCTTTATTAATAATATCTTAGTATTATCGTCGTTTCAGGTGATAATCGATTCGTTCTTCTTAAATGTTTGGTTACGTAAGACATGTTTGTAATGGATAGATTAAATATTATTCATAATCAGAATGATATTAACATTATTTTTAACCCTAAAATGAGAATAAGAATTGAATGGATACGATGGAGGATGGATCTCACCGCGTTCGTGGAGACGGTAGTCCGTACGTACGCACGAACGCTACTTCCATTTAATTTTTATTTTAAAAGAATTGAATCCAAATGATACATAGGTATATTACTATTCCAGTATAATATAATATTTTATATATGTTACTTAAGTTCATTAACACCATCCTTTATACGTTCCATGTGTGGTATGAACGAGTCATATAATTTTAAGGGGGCGGTAGTCCGCACTTCCTCAAATGAAATTATCGTATGTATATACAACATGAAACGAATAATGGTATGAAATAAAATGGAATTACAAAAGAATATATATAAAATATATATCATTAATATCATATTTAATTACAGTACCATCATAATGGCCACCATGAGAGGCGGTAAGATGTATTTGAACAATCATCGTTTCGTGAGGCGTTAGTTTGCCATCCACAGAAACATTATGTTCATCATCCATTAGATAGAGTTGTGTGTATGTGTAGTTTGAATCCTTCTTATAACAACATCCTAGTATATTGAGGATACTGGTGTTGTTACAAAAGAAAGGACATAAAAAGAGTTTGGGGGTTGGAGAAGCAAAATAAAGGAAAATAATTTAAGAGAAATCGTTACCTTTAATTTAGGTAACTCACTTTGGTTGGAACCAAAGGACTTCTTGAAATGATTTCTGCCTAAGGGGAAGCTTCAAAGAGGAGGAGAGGGATGTGGGGAGCTTAGTTGGGTAGAGTTTGGACGAGCCAAGTGGCTTGAGAGGTGTGAGGAATGAGTAGAAGTGGTCTCCTTTTATAAGGGAGAAGAGGGGCTCTTTAGGAAAGAGTGAAAGTATTACTTTATAATATAATTATATTCGGTTTATAATGGTCCAAAAATCATTGAGGTCGAAGATAAGATGACTAATATTCTAAATAACATCAACCAATAAGAATTGGACAGGTTTTAGATAATATGTTAATCATTATAATCTTATTTATTTAAATGATTTATTAATGAGGTAAACATTGCATCATTATTGTGTCATTAATAATTTAAATTATTTGATGTCTAAAAATTATAAATAAAATATAATTATGTAGGAAATCTTTTTATCTTTATAATGAATATTTATAATCGAAAATCAAACATGTATAACCCTATGTAAAAATTGTTCTTCTAAAAGATGTAAGCTTATGCCATTTTTATTTTTATTTTAACTTTATTAATATAAAGTGTCCCTACCACATACAAGTGGCTCCAAGGGGTCCCCAAATTGACCCAAGGATGATCATGGTCGGGTATGTGTCCACCAATAAGGTTAGGACACGTTTTAGGGTAATTTCGTATTATTATAATATTATTTTTTAACCCTTATTTACCGGATTTACCCTTAACCATGGTAAATAAAATATTTACCACAGTAATTATTCAAAATGTCTAAAAAATAAAAGTTACCTATTTACACAATTTGGACATCCAGATTCCAAATATGGAAT
This sequence comes from Viscum album, assembly GCA_963277665.1. Taxonomy (NCBI): domain Eukaryota; kingdom Viridiplantae; phylum Streptophyta; class Magnoliopsida; order Santalales; family Viscaceae; genus Viscum; species Viscum album. The sequence goes on from OY728162.1 coordinate 819,882,807, forward strand.
CCATTTTTCTAAATTCAAAACACAGAAGTGGCAGAAATTAATTTAAAATTAATTCCCGCTGTCAAAACAAAAAGCGTGTTTTTAAGAGGTAATAACTATCAAAAGATTGACACTTGTTTATGTTCGGTTTAATTGTAAAATTATGTCCAATGACCAACATTATATTAAATGGTAAAAATATATTCTAAATATACTTTAAAACCACTCAAATTCACAATTTATCACTATTAATTATTTTGATTAAAAAAGTTGTTTTTAATTAAAATTTAGTAATTTTCACTATTCATCAAAATATTAAAGTTATCCGAAAAGTACCAAAATTTCACCCTAGGCTAATTTCAATATTCCGAATCCAAAAATGAATTCCATTTTGAAATATAAAATATATATGATTTCAAAAAGTAGGTATTACTATTCATAACGGCTATTTTAATTAGTTGTGGTGTGTGTTAGAACTCGAGGTTGTGTACAACACACGCTTATCGCATTATTCGAAGGGAAACGTACCGTGGAAGCTCGGGATGTTACAGGTCTGGGTACCACCAACTGAGAGTGAAGGAGGGAGACATCCCGAAGATGGCGTTTAGGTTCAGATATGGAAACTTCGAGTACGTAGTCATGCCCTACGGTGTTACAAGCGCCCCAGATGTTTTCATGGTGCTTATGAACTCCATCTTCTGGGAGTACCTAGATCGGTTCGTATTTGTGTTCATCAATGACATACTGGTCTACTCATGATTAGGGGAGGACCATGTAGAGCACCCGAGGACAGTTCTGGAGGTCCTCAGATATTATCAGCTCTATGGGAAGTTGTCAAAATGCATGTTCTGGACACGAGAAGTGCATTTCCTTGGGCACGTGGTGTCCGAGAAGGGGGTAGCGGTGGACCCATCAAATGTTGAGGTAGTTGTTTCTTGTGCAGCACCCAAGAATTTGGACGAGGTCCATAGTTTCCTTGGGATGGCGGGTTACTATCAGAGGTTCGTACCGAACTTCTCCTGAGTTGCATCCCCTTTGACAGCCCTGACCAAGAAAGACTAGGTTTTCGTGTAGAGTGAGCAGTGCGAGTCAGCCTTCAGCAATCTGAAGGAGAAGTTGGTCAGTGCCCCAGTGCTGAGATTTCTAGAAGAAGGGGCGGTGTATGAGGTGTTCTGCGATGCTTCAGGACAGGGCCTGGGATGTGTGTTGATGCAGCAACAAGGGGTGATCTCTTATGGTTCCAGGAAGCTATGCCCTCATGAGTGTAATTACGCCACCCACAACCTGGAGCTTGAAGCGGTCATTTTTGCATTAAAGTTATGGCAGAACTACCTCATCAGAGAGTGCTTTGTGGTCCTCACAGATCATAAAATTTTGAGGTGTATCTTCTCCCAGTAGAACCTAAACTTGCGACAGCGGAGATGGGTGGAGTTCCTCCAGGATTACGACTTCGAGATATCTTATACTGAGGGCAAGGGCAATGTAGTGGCTGATGCCTTGAGCATGAGGATGCATAAGGGTGTGGTATAAGAGTCAGCGGACGTATGGAAGGCGATAGAGGAGTTGGATACCTTACACCTGGATGCGAGGATGGATGGTGGTAGAGGTTCCCTATATTAGATGGCAGTGATGTCGTCTCTGTTGCAGTAAGGGGAGAAGTCTTAGTGGGGAGGCCCAGAGTGCGAAGGGTTTCATGACCAAGTTGATCAGGGCAATGCTCCGGAAGGATGGAAAGAGGATGGTTAGAATCAAATTCTTCTCCAGGGAAGGTTGTTGGTTCTAGGAGTGATGCGTGGAAAGGTTCTCAGTGAGTTCCACAACTCACCCCTGGCGGTACACCCAGGAGTTTCCAAGATGTACCAGGGACTGAAGAGACAGTTATGGTGGCCCAGAGTGAAGCAAGCACTGGCAGAGTTTGTGGACAAGTGCTTCGTGTGTCAGTGAGTGAAGGTTGAAAACCGAGTTCCAGGCAGACTACTACAGTCTCTAGATGTCCCCGAGTGGAAGTGGGATGACATCTCGATGGATTTCATCACAGGACTTCCCAAGATACAAGGGGAATACGACGCTATATGGGTGGTAGTGGACCGGTTGACTAAATCGGCCCACTTTCTGGCGATCAGGGAGTCAAGTACTGTGGATGCTTTGGCACAAAATTATGTGGATGAGGTGATACGGTTTCATGGAGTTCTGAGGTATATAGTCTCGGATAGGGATTCATGGTTTACCTCGCAGGTCTGGAAAGTATTGCAGCATGCTTTTGGCACATAGTTATTCCTTAGCACTACTTTCTATCCCCAGATAGATGGAAAAATAGAGCGCACCATCCAGACCTTGGAGGATATGTTGCAGGCATGTGTTATGGACTCAGGATGATCATGGGTGCGACACTTTCCCCTGGTAGAGTTTCCCTACAATAATAGCTATCACTATACCATCGGTATGGACCCGTTTGAAGAATTGTATGGGATGCCATGTCGTTCACCTGTGTGTTGGTTCAAAGTAGGAGAGGCAGGCATCCTTGGTCCGGAGGTGGTGCAGAGCATGACAGAGAAGGTTTAGCTCATACGGTAAAGGATGAAGGCGGCCCAGGACCAACAAAAGTCGTATGCTGATACCAGTTGGAGGCCCTTGGAATTTGCAGTTGGAGACCATGTGTTCTTAAGGGTCTCCCCTCGGCGCGGACACCGGAGGTTCGGCAAGGGGAGTAATCTTTCCCCCAGGTTCATCAGGCCCTTCGAATTGTTATGGCGGGTCAGTGAAGTGGCCTATCAGATAGAGTTACCACCACCTCTACTGAGGATACATGATGTCTTCCATGTTTCCCAGCTTCGTCGGTATCTGCACAACGATTCACACATACTCGGCTGGGGAGAGATGGATATTGAGGAGGAGATGACTTTTGTAGAGAGACCAGTCATGATCTAGGATCGCAAAGAAAAGGTTCTTCATGTGTGAACCATTCCCTTGGTTTGTGTGTTGAGGAGACATGGTAGGCTTGAGGAGAGTACGTGGGAGAGGGAAGCACAGATGTGTTCCCAGTACCCAGAGTTGTTTTGAGTTTTGTTCTGTTTGTTATAGCTCATGTGGTAGAACGTTTTACCTTGTTGTCTATGAAATGCTATTTTTTTTCTCTGAATGTGTGTGAAAAGTCCTTGCTATGAGGGAGGAGAGAACCCAACCCCTAATCAAGACGCATTAAGGTGAATGCGATTAAACCTGTGCGGGCAAGTCAGTGCTACCCAAAGCGGATAATATCTTGACATGGGGAAGGGGAATCCCCAACCCCCACATTCCTGGGCAGTTTGACTTGATATGTTGCTTGGTTCGTGATAGGAAAGTGTTCTTAGTTAACAGTGTGGTTCACTCTTGAGTGGTATCGTTCAAGGTGGTTGTTCAGACCCGCTATTTCTTTCTGGGTTGTTTATGTTCTTGAGGGAGAGAATAGTTTTAGAGGTATCTGATGTGATGTCCCAGACTCTCTTGGTCCTTTCCTTTTCCAAAAATCCAGATCCTAAAGTGGTAGCATCTCGGCGCGACCGATCGGTGCGACCGATCGGTGCGACCGATCGGTGAGACCGATCGGCATCACCCGGCTTTGTCGGGGTCTTTTCAGTGACGTGCACAAATTGAGTTTTAAACCCTTCTTTGACCCCCTTTAAGGTTGTTTTAAAGCCTGGTAATGCCCATAAATGTTATAATTAAATATTTAATAAATTAACCCGGTGTGTGCGTCCGTTTAAAACACCCGACCCTGTTAATAACGTGTGGGGCCGCTTGGTCAACCCATGACCCCCGCTCCTTACATGGTTTGGCGTTCTTATCTCAACCTTCCACGGCTCTAATAAACTATGGGTTAGTCATGGTTTCTTCTTTTCTCGATCACCCTATGCTAAGAGTACCCTTCATCCAGATGAGCAGCTTTTCATTCAGACGAACCGCATCACTATCTGTGATGTTCTGTCCCCGACCTTAGCGTCGATCGTTGATCAACAAGTAGGGAATTTCTTCATCTCTCACTTTTGTGTATCATGTGGGGTGGGAGTGCTTTTGATTTTGTAAAATTTGTTAAACCAGACCTAAATAAAGATAATGAAATGATTATATGAAGAAAGAAGGGGGGATGTGACCGTTGATGTTGTTTTATGTTACGATCATCTTTCTAAATTGTGTGGGCTTACGCCTACTGAAAATCATGGCCATTGGTGGTCTTCCTCTGTGCAATAATGAACCCATGGGGATGTTTTAAATGACTTGTTTCTGGTTGTGAAATCCTGCAGTGAAGAGGGTAATTGGTTAATCATGTATGCCCAGTTAAATAAATTGAAAGCAACAGGATCAACCCTTCTGTGATAACCCTCGGGTAAAGCACATGAAATTAAAATCATGGAGTGTGTTAAATATTGTAAATCTGAAAATACCGGCATGTCCAGGATTTGTGTTGGTGGTAGTGGTTTATTTGTTTTCTTTTATGGGATGATAGTTGGAGATGCGGGAGGGGATGGGATCCCCTGTTGATATGGATTCGGTGATTGTGAGTTTTAAGACTGGGTGGCTACATTGTTTATATCAAGAATTGGGGTGGGATCCTCTGTTGATGAGAAACCATTTTGGTGGACACGAGGTAGTGTCTCGAGGGTTTCTTTGGTTCAAGTACTTTGAGGGATCTCACTTATCCCCTTGTTGTTGTAACATTACAAGAGAACCAGGTTTGAATGTTTAAATTGACGTTTGGCTAGATTCATTCCTTGGTTATGCTTATGGTGTTAGTTGCCCATGTAGGTGCATGAACTTATTTAAACATTTTTACTGAACATGAAAATAAGAATGGGACAAATGAGTTTTCTTTGCAAGAGTCGTGACTCGGACTTGAGTGCTATTGTGATCTATAGATTGTCTGAAGAAAAACCTAACATTGGGTGAGTACTTGTTACCTATGTATATACTTGTAGTTTTTTTTTCTTATTCTTGCCCCACCTATGTTGAAGATGTAGTGCCGAACACCCCCATTTCATGGGAGAGGGTGTTTTTCCCAACACTATTCTTAGTGGCTGGTTATTAGCTCCTTTTCTACTCCCTTTCCCGGATAGCCCATGTACCTTCGGGCAGGCTGTGATGGCCTGAGGTCCATTATTAGTCGATGAATCATCGTGCAGGGTAGTGTGGTGGTTGGCCCAGGTGTGTGCGAGCAGGTGGTTTCCCAAGTGTCATCGAGATGAGGCCCAGGTGTCTTCGGGTGTGGTAGTGGATCTTCTATCCCAGGTGTCTTTGGGCGTGGTGGTGGTTGTTCTGGCCTAGGTGTTTACAGGCGTGGTTACATGTGACAGTTGTGGCCCAGGTGTTTGTGGGCGGGATTCGGCAGTGGGACTGCATGTGGTTATGGCCCAGGTGTGTGCGGGCGGGTGTGGCAGTGGGATTGTGGTGAGAATGGTGGGATTGGTTATATGCGTAGGATGTCTCAATAACCAGTGGAAATGTGGCGCAGGGTACCCAAACATCGATGTGATCTTATATATATTACTTGGTTTGCATTACTTGGTGAGTGTATCCGGTGAGTGGGATGGGTGAACTCCTTCATAGTAATAGTTTTCTACTTCTCACATGACTTTAGTACATTCCCCCACTTGTGCACAAGAGTCTTCAGTTTTCCCTATTGATTTTACTTGTATGCTCACCCTACTTATATAAAACTACTTTCATGTTTCCAGGATAACATCGTGGATCGCGCAGGACCATACTAGCTTGGACCGTTGGGCATTTGCAGTTGCTGTTTTCCTTTCTTTGGTACTTACCCTTGTAGTCACTTTTGTACTTTGTGGCTTTTACTTTTGGAACATGCATGTGGGAATGGTTTACTTTTGGCTTTACTTTTCTTTTACTTTTTTTGTTGTTGGGTGTCATCATCTTATCTCCCGATCCTATAAAACAAAAAGTGTAATGCCTTCCACTTGTGTGTAATTTCCATACCCTTGGTGTTAGTCGCAACTTCGGGACCTATAGAAGGCGGGTTTCGGGGGTCATTATCTCTCCTTCAACTTAAAGAAGTAAGGGCTTGGAAACCTGCTGACCCTTCCCTCCTTTGGGTGAAGGCAGGTCGTGACAGTATTACCGTATTGATGTATTTTGATGACATAATATTTGGTGGATATAATGACATTCAATGAAAATTGTTTAGAGAATTTAGGAAATGTGACATTGAAATGTAAACAATTGGTGAGATGAAATTTTTCCTTCATTTACTGGTGTCAAAAATATGGAATGACATAATTATTTATCAATCCAAATATTCCAAGGAGGTTCTCAAAAGATTTAGAATGGATAATTATAAGGAGATGAAAACCTTATTGGCTACCCGGAAAAAACATTCACGAGATGATCAAGGAAAAGTTGTTGATTTTATAGAATATAGAAAAAAAATAAAGTATATAGTACGTAATAGTAATATAGCTCAATATTTATTTTTTAATTTTAAAGTAGAATGGTAGAAAATCAATCCTATGTAAATTCACATAATTATTGGGAATGTAATACTTTGTTATATCTTGGGAACCATTGATATCTGTTTAAAATAAAATGAAAAATATTTATAAGATTTATTTGGTTATATAGATGAATATTGGGATGGTTTAGTATATGAAACAAATTCGACATCAGATGGTGCATTTTAGCTTGGCAGACTGTGTATTTCTTGGATAAGTAAGAAAAAAATTTACATTCCATTGAGCAGCAAAGAAGTTGAATATATTGTGTTTTCTTAAGATTATATAGTTAACTCCTCACACTTGATTAAATTTAGAAGTGGAACCCCCCTCCTGGAGGTATGGATTTTTCCAATATGTTCTGATATGTTTTCTTTACCCTGATATATACCACAAAGGAGTTACATTTGGGTTCATTAAAAAAAGGGGGTGATATTTGGTTCATGAAATTAAGAGAGAAAATTTATTTCTCAAGACAAGAGACGAATATGATAGTGGTTGTAGATACATAGAGGAGTTTTAAATCTAATGGTGATGAATAAATTTTTTTAATAAATATATATCATGGAAGGAGATCACGATCTATGTAGTTTACAAATGTGTGGCTTCACATGTGCCACACGCTGTGTTCCAATTTTTTTCTAAGAATATATGGTTTCAAGAACCAATCTTTGAGTGTTATCAATAATGACATGGTTCCATGATGAACGTAGTATATTACACCTATTTCTCACAATGATATTGACTCATGTGTGCTTATAGTATGTTTTGAGTAAATCATGGATCATATTTTTGTGTCACAATGTGCGACTACTGGATGTAGTAGATAGAGTGTTCATGATTATCAGTATAATTGTACAATGATTTTTAAAGTGTTTTCAACAAACCAAAAAAGGATATTGTAGAGAAACAATCCCTTAATGTTTTTTCATATGTTTTTGGGTTTTTTTTTGTTTTTTGAAAATGTCGATTGATAACATTCCATCATGGTTTTTTTCAAAGGATGTTTTTTGAAGGTGGTGTAGTTTCCTTGTGTTTGACAATTTTGGTGTCTTAAAATCAGGAATTTATTTATATAAAAGGAATGATTTATGTGTGGTATAATTGGATGACCACATAGTACCTAAATGAGTTTAGGGTAATTTTAACTACATATTACATTTTATATATGAACCGAGTAGCGAGTTTTGTGGAACCTAAATGGAAATGTGAATTATCATATATCAGTTGTGTTACGTAATTATAAAATGAACCCTCAAAGTAGCTCATTGTTTTCAAGAAATAGTGTTAAGTTTTAGGCTCCTGGTGTTTTCATTTTTTGTTGATGGTATAATTTTGGTGACTCGAACAGGGTAGCAGTTCTCTATGTTAACCAAATAGTGAGTGCAGTATGTGCTGATGGCCAATTCATTGAGAAGTTTTTAATAATTTAGATTAGTAGGGTTTGTGGATTTCATTTCCTATATAAAGAACCCCTTGTCAAATTATTTTGGAGAGATAATTTCATTAGATAATTTTATCACAAGAATAAATAGTATATGTTTGAAATTGGTCTGTGAATGAGAATATTACAAAAAATTACGTGAATGAGATTGTTCATGAAGAGATTTGAGTTCATGGTGGAGGAATTCTGCAGACATTGATTACATAGGAGAGGTTATTTGTGCTAAAATAAATATCAAAAAAGTAAAGGAGAGTCATGATGTATCACCTCTCTATAAAGGGATGAATTTCCTCAAATCATTCATGATAGGCGGTGAATGGTAGTTCATGAAGGGATTCAGGTAGTTCATGAAGGAGAAGAAACTATTAGAAAAATTAATCTCTCAAAAGTAATAAGTCAAGTGTATTTCATCTAATAAGTGAATACATGGATTCATGGAACACCTATATATGTGTTAAAAAATATGAGGTGAATAAAAATAACAAAATATTCCTCTAAAGAACAAGTTACAACACATTACTGGAGATTGTAGTGAGATTTCAAATTGTGATTACTTGTAAACAAGGAGAGATAATTAGTTTTCTCTGAACCTTTTCATAGTTGTGTACATTATCATATTTAATACATTGTAACATTGTCATTGTATTCTCCTTTTACATTTCCTACTAAGGGAGAACTATGTAAAAATTTATTTTTCATATGCACGATTTAACTTCCATTTATTCTTTGTTATAGGAAGTTAGTGAGAAAATAATTTTTTATGAAGAAAGAAGGTCCAAAGGGGTAGCTATTTTAATTTTTATTATCCAGATTCACCCCCCCTATTAGGGTGTTTATCCACATTGGTTGAACACCCATCGTTGGAAATGGAGATTATTTTTACGTATCAATCTCATTTTTTTGATAACAAGGGGACGATGAAATTAAAATAAAATTATAAAAACAATGGAGAGAAGAAGAAGAGGATTATTTTATGTTCAATGTATGGGAATAAACATGGAGGAAATTTTCTAAATGGTAATAGTAAATGTTTTAACTATGGGAAGGAAGTACATTATGCAATCAACTCCCAAATTAATGGTAAAAAGTTATCTAATGATGTGAATATATAGTAAACTCCATAGAATGACCCAACCATGCTCTAGTGTTTCAAGTGTATGGATAATAGGAATTATGTTAACCCATTCCAAAATATAAGGGTTGACGATTACAACTGACATAAAAACCTCTTAAGCTGAGAGAAAAAGGAATATATCATGTGATCACTATTTCTGATGAGGAGTACAATAATGAAGTGGTCAAAGGTACACTTACTATCCAATCTAGAACTAATAATTTCTTATTTCAATTTGGATCCACCCATTATTTTATATCTGATGAATTTTATAAGCATATAAAAATTCCACCAAAATATTAGATGTTTTATTACATATAAAACCCCATATTCATATGATGATCGAATCTCAAGTATATAATTCTTCTCCAGTTTAAGTTTGTAGGAATATTATTCTTGTAAATATTATTATTCTCCCCAAAGTTGAATTTTATGTTATCTTGTATATTTATTCTATTTCACATCCTGAATCCTTCATCAATTTTTTGGGGAAGGTAATTCATGTTAAATATTCCAAAAAACATTTTATTGGCCACTAGAGGGATGATAAATGTTGACTTCTGATTGAAATCACATCCATTGTATGGTTTATTATTCCTATGAAAAATGGGTGTGTTTCTTAGATGGTTCTTGAGAAACTCAACCTCAATAATATGCCTACTATGTGGTAGTTTCTTGATGTATTCATAGAAGAGTTTCATTTCCTTATAATAAATTGTGATGTTTTTTTTAATATAACTCATACCTAGAACCACACATGTTTCGATGGTTCCCTATAGAATATCCCTGATCGATTTGTAGGAATTGAAGATGAAAATCTAGGAGATTATTGACCAGGATACATTTATCCATGTGTGTCACCTTATGGTGCACCTATATTTTTTGTTAAGAATAATTATGGATCAATACAACTCTATATTGATTTTTGGAAATTAAAAAAGATCAAAATCAATGAAAACTATTCTCTAACCTGAATTCATGATTTTTTTCAACCGTGTGAAGTCCAATAATTTTCCAATATCTAACTTTATTTTGGATATCATATATTGAGATTTATGATCGAGGATATACCAAAGACAACATTTCATACAATATATGGACACGACGAATATTTATTGATTCCAACTGGTCTTACTAATTCACCCTCTATCTTCACAAATTTAAAGAATATAGTATTCAAATATTTTCATGATAATTTTTTATAGACATTATTGATGATATTATCATATATTCAAAAAGCATGGAAGAGCATGAAGATCACTTGATAGTTTTACTGAAGACCCTATTGAAATATAATTTTTTGAAATGTTTAAAATTTACAAACATTGGATGAAAATGTTCCATTTTTTGGGCATATAATCTCACGAAAGGGTATGGTTGTGGATCCATCAAAGATGATGACTATTGAACATTGACCAAGATGTATCATGATGGATGAGATCCAAGGTGTGTATAGAGAATAATTGACATTTTAGATCATGAAATTATCTTTTCTCTTAGTATCTATAAATTTTTAATGATATTATTTAATGGGGATTTTAATACAAATATTTATAAAGTGATAAGGGTTTTTTATTTAAAAAATTTATCTATTAATGTGTTACATAAAACTGTTTATTTTCAATGTCTATTCTTCTAAAACGATTTTAGAAAAAATAGGTGGAAATAAAATAATTATAAAGTACATTTAATTTATCTTTTGAGTTTATTTTTAAAAGGTTTTCAAATGTGTTTGGTAGTAATATTTTTACATATTTTATACAGAATGTTTTGAAAAATGATATAAGGAATATTCTATCCATAAAGTTCATAGTGACAAAAGAAATATACTCCACCCAAACTGTTATTATATTTCTGTATTCCTCTGTAATATTTCAGGATTCCTTCAATGAAAATCCATCTCTCACTTTTTGGGTTTTTTCAACTTAAAATGGGGCTTTAAATTAAAATATTATGTTGTATATTTGGAAGTGAAATGAAAATAAGTTTAAAAGAGTTTTTAAAACATTTTATTATGAAAAAAAGTGAAGGAAAAAAATATTTTATTCATGTTGTGGTTCTAGGACATTATATATGATGGGTGCACATAGATAGCACAATATATGACACTTATAGCTAATATGATGGGTGCACCCAGATGGTGATCCAATACATTATATAATTATTATGTTCTTTTTCAAAATTTTATTTTATTCTCTTCATATGGTTATTAGAATTTTTTTGGGTTTTGTAAGGATTATATAAGAGTTCTAAGATATTATTTCCCAAGTTACCTACATGAAAATTATATGCCTCCTAATGATTTTTAATAAAAATAATTTGGTTTAAAAGCTAATATAAATTGTCTTTTTAAAATAATGATAATTACATTTCAGGATGAAAATTTATGTTTCTATGAAATTGTTTTTAGTGCGTTTTCATGTTTCCATTGGAATAATTATTCTAAACTTTTATTTCCATTCCTGAGCTTTTTTTGTTTATACCATGTTTTTAAAATATTTTTCATTGGATTTATGGATGGGTTAGGTAAAGGGAGAAGTAAGGTTTAAATTCGTGAGGATTTTTCATGAGAATAAATAATTATTTATTTTAATGTTTTTGTATTATTTGAAAAATTGATACTTAGAAGAAGTGTCAACTTCGTATTATATGGTTATGTTATAAATGTGTTTTGAAATAATTATCTAAAACACTAAACCTAAAAATATACTTAACTGTTATAGAATGATTTCTTGACTCAAAAATAAATATTAACTAATGTTTAAGGATGGGTACTTATAGTTGGTATCAATGTGATGTTTAGATAAAATTATAGGTTAGGATAATGTAAATATCATGCCCTTGAATGATTCTATATTATGGTTAAAATAAAATGATATAGAATTTTAGGATTACCATATTTACTAAACAAATCTATTACCATTCATCATAGTTTTCCAAAGAGTAAACAATGAATTTATAATGGGATGGCCCTGAGAGAAAAATATCCTTCCAAATCATTATTCTAATATGGTTGTAATTGGAACAAAATAATTTTTTATAGTGATGTCTCGGTTGAAACATGTTATAAATGGTGGTGGTATCCATTCCTTAGAATTACCTGATCTACCATGAAGTAATGTGTCTATTGTGGGTAATTCATGAGGAAACAACCCCTATAATTCAATGGATCATCTGACCCAATGATGGAAAAAGTGTGGATCAATGATTTATAGAAAACATTTCAAGCCATTGTATGTTTATAATTTCAAAAGGTATCTCTATGTATTTATCATTTTGATGTTGAAACTAATCAATTATGGTCTTTAGATAACAATATCATTGATAAATATAATATTGATTCCATGGAATGGGAATAATTTAAGGGTTTATTACTTGTGTTGTATTTCCCTACATTTTTTTGACTCTGGATGGAAAAAAATATTGAAATTGAGGTAAAAAGGTAAATTTTATGTGGCTACATGTGAATCCAAGTTTACAAGACTGTCTAGGTATATACCATATTTTGTTTGGGTTATTGATATTAAAATTAATAGTTTTATCTCAATATTGAAACCATTTCTACAAAGATATTTTTCCACATTATAGTTTAAAATCTATTAGAAAGTTGTTTGTTGTAGCTAAAAATGTATAGATGGAGTTTTCTGACACATATGTGCATCAAGGTGATGAAATTAATAAGTGATCATTATGGAAAGTGATGGGGAAACATATAAAAATATTGGAGGTAAGAAAATGAATTTCCCATATTGTGGAAAGTGTGGTAAAAATAACCATGGATAATGTCTTATGAAATACATGACGTGTTAATGATATGAATTTTTTTCCATATACCTCGTAATTGAAAGGAAAGGTTTCCAGAAGAATTAAATAATGGGTTTACCAATATCCATATAATGGTGATGTTTTTTAGTTGTGCTTAGTTGGTTCATTATGTTATCATGTACCCAAATTTAGTAACTCGAGCTGGAAATCATCAATATCAAAAGTAAAAGGATGTGGTAAAATCTTTTGATACTGTTACGGTTGATGTTGGGCCATGAAATGAAGTGGTAAAAGGTATGATAGTTGTTTATTCAAATTATTCCAATACCTTATTTGACTCTTGATCTTCACATTGTTTCATTTTAGATAAATTTTAAATTTAATTGGTAATATCTCATAATGAAAGAAAGATATATTTTTTTGGTGAAATATTTTTTTCTATATTTTAATGAATCCAAAATTTACCGAAATATTTCTATTAATATTAGTGGATTGGTCCTGATTGATTGTGAGACCTAGAGTAATGAGAGGCTGAGGAACAATAAGTGTGAGGCTAAGAATAGTGGACAACCGGACTAAGCATGATCTCTAAGCTGATGAAGAGGAGTGGGTAGTATAAGAAATTGGTGCATGGTTGGAGGTGGTAGATGAGAGAATATTTCACCGGTGGGTAGACAGATACAAGACCTCGAGGTACTCTCTTAGGAGAAGACGAAAATAGAACAAGAAACCATCTGTTTCCACCGTCAGTGGGTTGGAAGAGTACTTTAAAGCTATCTGTGTAGAGAGAATAAGCAGGGCGAGTAGTGGACCGAATATCTGAGGTTTGTTTTTTTCATTTTATCTCACTACACCTTTTTCAATGATCAAACATTTAAAACCCCACCCGATTTCAAATATATTGGATCCATATACTTTTCACTTTGAATGTGTCACCCTTCACCCTATGCGAATTTCCCAATACACTAAAGGAAATATTTTTTTGATTTCCTGAACTTTTCATCAACATTTTAGGGTAATGGGTGATGATTCCATCTTTTCATAGCATAATTTGGTGAAGGTGGTGGGGAGTTTTCTCAACATTCATAAAGGGTGTCTACGAAGGATTAAAACATGTCATTGGAGGTTTTTTTGTGCAAAAATGATTCCTGGTGAGTTTTGATAAATTATGACAATGTGGATAAAATAAATAATTATTTAGTTATGGTGTATGAAATAAAATAGGTGCTCATGAGTATATTGATGCTTTCATTATGAATGCATGTTTCATACACCAGTGGCTGAAAGAGGAATGATTATATAGACCGACGATGCAATTCCATTGAGTAAAAATTTTCAAACCTAATTCCAGGAGCATAAAAATGGATGAAAATGATCCACTAGAACTTGGTTAAATATTGTATAGGTTTTAAATCTAAAAATGTAATTCTCTTATCTCAGTTTTATATTTTATTCGGAATGTTTTATAAGGGTTGGTGTACATTACTAATGATAGTTTTACTGTAGGAATTATTTCTTCATTGAATTTATATTATAAAAGAAGTATATTTTAAGAGGTATAGAGATTAATTATTTTAATGCCTATGTAGTTATAAAATTATAGAGGTGTCCCTACCACATTCCTCCTCTCCATTTCACCGCGCTCGGCTTCATCCCAACAATTGATATATCACGGTGCGGTCACCTAAAACCCACATTTGATTCCCCTAAAGAGGGCATGGTTATTAGTGTTTTACAATGGAAATTTAAGGTGTGTTCTTCTATTGCTATCGATTTTTATATTATTTAGTTGATGGGTGATAATTTTAGTGAGATTTTGGTAGGGGAATGGGTGATTATTCCAACTTATCCTAGTTGAATTTGGTGAAGATGATGGAGAGTATTCTCAGATTTTCTAGAGGATTGTAGGACCCTGAGACACCTTGAGAGGGGAGGGGTGAATCAGGGTGTCAACTTTATATTTTAATGCGATGGATCTGGTTCCCACGTTGGTAAGAACTTGTTAAATATGTATAATGGATATGATCAGAACTCAAACATTCACATGCAAAGAGACGAAAAACCACTTTTTACTTGGTTCACCATTAAGGGATACGTTCAAGGTGAATACGCCTATAGGTTTTCGGTCATACCTAATTCCACTAAACGTCACTATTTAAGGATTACAATGTTCAGGTATAGTCACTTTGTCCCAGACACACTACCTTTACAAAAGTTCAGGGATAGCTCATTGTGTCCCTTAGGTCACTTCCGTTGACTCCCCCTGGCTCACTGCCTTTGGTGAAGTCCTACTCAGTTTATAGACGTGTCGGTCTCTTCATTATCGCTAATGAATACATCCTCTGTTGTATGTAGATACTCTGTCAAAGTCTAACAATCACCCGTTGATAAATCTCACTTTGTACCGAAGGTATCAAATAATCATCCAACTTTCGCACAGTCCCAAAAAGACTGGCATGCTTCAAACACACCTGGCGCACTTCTCCAAGCCGGCGTGCAATTTCATATCAACCACTTGTGTGACACTCACTTCTTCAACTTCAAACTTGTACGACTCACACCCTTTTATGCCCAAACCAATTTTGATGTGCAACTACCAACTGTCCCGCTTCTTCAAAGTCTAGTGTGCAAGTGTCACCAAACCACATGTGCGGCACCTCCTTCGCCAACTCCAAACATGGGTGACTCACACCCTTTCTCGACCAAACCACTTTGGACGCGCAGTTATCAACTGGCACGCAACTTCTACTTGCGCGACCACAACACCACTTGTGGGACCACAACACCTGCGCGACAAGAGCTCTGAATGTCCCTATGTCTTGAACTCTGTGAAATATAAAGAGGGGTGGTCCTCTATTTATTGGCATTCTGGACACCCTACATGATGATGTGCAAGTCTCATCTCATCCAACATGTTCTGGCGTGCTAGCCTCTGTCGCCCTAGTCACTTGCGCGGCCAGCCCAAAACATGTCCCCCATTTTCCTTTACCATATTTTAATGCTATGATATTGAAAAACATATGGCGCACAAGATTCCAATCCTCCATGGAATCGATGCACAAGTCCCTTTTCCAAAAACACTTTTCTCCATTTATCAATTTTGAGGTCCAGAAATTTCGAAAACACTGGAAAACGGCACCACCTTCAATACTATTATCTGCTTGAACTGTATGATAACTTTTTTAGCACACATTCTGAACATCCACAGATGATTGACAACAAACACAAAACATACTCCAATTCATTCATAGATAACCATGGTTCCAACAATCTACCCCTTTGGGTATGTTGGGAATCATTAAATAAATTCAATAGAGTACCAGCCAAATGTAAACCAAAAATGCAAGAATCAACTCAGACATCACTCTACATCTACGTGAGCAATGCTTGGTGTAGAAAATAATAGGGGAAGTGTGAATTGGGATCCCATGTTTTGGAATTATCAATGACGCCCAAGCAATTCTCTTAAATTTTCCATAATAATTACATGTCGAAAGAATCCCTTCTTATCTAATCATCGAATTCCCATCATTATACCAAACATTCCCTGAATTTATTATTTCTCCCCCATTGGAAATAAACCCAAATATCATTATTTTCTCATTGAACATCTCAATACACCCCCTGAACAGTATCTCCACCATAAACCTACATCATATCCACAAAAAGATTAAAAAAAGTTATCATAACTGGGGAGAGGGGTCTTTTGTAACCTCCTTATGCACTAAGAGGTGGCTGACCACCAAGGTTCAACTGATGTTTTTCAAACACAACTGTTTATAGTCACTTGGTGAGGATATGAGACACCTTTTCATCAGTTCCCACATGATCCATTTTAATCACGCCTTGTTCAACTTTTTCATTGATAAAGTGATATCTAAGTTCAATATGTTTTGTACGATAATGCTAGACATGAATTTTTGTAAGATCAATTTCACTCTTGTTATCATAGTAAATAACCATTGGTTACTTCCCCTCATCACCAATATTTTTTAGTTGGTGCTTCATCCATAACATTTGAGTGCATGCCTTTGTGGCAGAGATATACTCAGCTTCAATAGTAGTAAGAAAACTACTTTCTTATTTCTTGCTCAACCGGCCAACACATTTATTCCCAAAATAGAATGCTCCACCACTGGTGGACTATCTTTCCACAACATAGCCAGCCCAGTCAGCATTAGAAAATGCTGATAAATCACTGTCCCTTCCTAAAACAAAGTATAAGACACTATTGTGAGTACCTTGAATATACCTCATGATTCTTTTTACAACTACCATATTTTCCTCCATTGGATTACTATGATACTGGGCCGCATGACATGTGGAAAAGGCAATATATGGTCGTGTCACTGTCAGATAGAGTAGGCTCCCAATTATCCTCCTGTACATAGTTAGGTCTACACATGTCCCATCCTCATGCTTTCCACGTTTGGTTCCAACTGCAATCAGAGTTGAAATTGGTTTGGAATCATGCATATTAAACTTCTTCAGCAGCTTTCTTGCATACTTTTCCTGAGAATTAAAATTGTAATCTTTATTTTGAATCACGTGAATCCCCATGAAATATGTGAGCTCCCAAATCATAGACATTTCAAATTCTAATTTGATGTGATTGGAAAATTCATCCACTGATTTATGCCTGCTACCACTAAATATAATGTCATCAATGTTTACTAGAACCATGACCCAATATTTTGGAGAATTATTCACATATAGATTGTGATCCACTCCTCCTCTTTTGAATTCCAGCTTCTTGAGGTAAGAATCCATCCGAGAGTACCATGCCCATGGTTCCTGTTTCAAGCCATAGAGTGATTTCTTTTGTTTACAGACCATTGTTTCCTCAGTACCAAGAAGTAAACCCACTGGTTGTTCAGTGTACACTTCTTCTTTGAGTACACCATTCAATAACACTATCTTGACATCCATTTGTTATACTATATATCCTCTTTGGAGACCCATGGTAAGGAAAATCCTGATTGACTCCAGTCTAGCCACTGGAGAAAAGGTTTCTTCAACATCAACACCTCCTATCTGAGAATATCCTTTACATACCAGTCGTTCCTTGTTTCTAATAACACTTCCATGCTCATCAAACTTGTTCTTAAAGATCCATTTTTTACTAATCACATTGTGACCTTCAGGTCTCTGAAAAAGATCTCATGTCTGATTCTTATCAATCTGATCTAACTCTTCATTCATGGATTGCACCCAAGATTCATCCTTTGTAGCTTCTTCAAATGAGGATGGCTCCACAACTGACAGAAATTTAGATTTTGTGTTCATCCTCATCCTCTTAGATTGTGTGGGTGCAAACATGTCACCAATTATGTTAGATGGATCAATCTCAGCTCTTCGATTTCGCCTGTGAGGTTTAGTTGCATTCTATGTAGCCAAGGTTTCCTCTTTAGATTTTTTTTCTTAGTCAACATCATGATGTGACCACTGAGTGTTTTTTAGACCTTCCTCTATTTATGTATTTGTATTTACTCCAATTTCACATTCATCCTCATCTTTTATCTCATCAGAATAGGAATTATTTGAAGCATTTGGGGTTTTTCCTTCAACGATCTTAACATCATTTCTTTCCACAATCCTCCCTAAGTGTTTATTGAAACACTTATAGGATTTTCTGTTCATTGAGTATCCAAGGAAAATTCCTTCATCTGCATTTTCACCATACTTCCCTTGATTTCCTTCTTTGTTTATAATGAAACATTTACTTCCAAAAACATGAAAGTATTTCAAAGAGGGATTCCTTCCATGAAACAATTCATATGATGTCTTCATCTCACCCATATAAATTCCTGTTCAATTTTGAATATACACCGCAGATTGAACGACCTCATTCCAGCAATGTCATGGAATACGACTCTCAATCAGCATTGTTCTTTCCATGTAGTTCACCTGTCGATTTCTGTGCTCAACAAATCCATGTTGTTGTGGAGTTCTCACGGATGATACCTCATGTTGTATCCCATGGATCTCCAGGTTGTTTTCAGATTCAATGGACATGTATTCCTCTATATTTTCTAATCTCAACACTTTGATAGTTCATCCAAAATCATTCTATGAGATTCGACGATAAGTTTTCATGCAGTCAAGTACATGTCATTTTCTATGTATAACCATTACACATTACATTCTAATGTAATCATCTATGAAAAGGAAGAAGTACCTTTCTCCATGAGTTCCGGAAACAATTATTGGGCCACATACATCTGTATGGATGAGATCCAGAAGGTGTGATTCCCTTTTCATCTTTGGTCGATATGAATTACAGACTAGCTTCCCCCATATGCAAGTATCACAAGTCTTTTCCTGTTCACATTTCAGAATGGGGATATCCATGAAAATCATCAGCTTAGGTATCACTTCAATGTCTTGTTGGTTAATGTGCCCCTGCCTTCGATTTCAAAGGTTGTTTTCTTCTTCAAGAGACAAATACAAAGAGTTTACTTTGTTTTCAACCTGATATAAGTTTCCATCTTTTCTACAGCCTTTCATAAGAGAATTCACTATTTTTTCCTTTATAGTTCAGAATTTTTTATTGAATATTTCTATGAGCCCTGAGTCATAGAGTTGACTTACACTGAGGAGATTGTGGCATAGACCGACCGAATAAAGAACTTCAGTCTTCTTCAGTTATCCATTGGAAAGAGAAGTATTCCCCCTGCCTTTAATCTTCAAAGCACCATCATTACCAAACCTTACTATTCCATCAACCTTCTTTTCAATGTTCTTCAAAATTCAGCATTTTCTGTCATATGTGAAGAGCATCCACTATCAAGAATCCAGGTGTTGCTGATAGTTGTAGCTTTCAAGGCTACTTCTGCAAGATTTCATTTCACGATATTACTTTTTTATTTCCATGAGATATTGGATTGAGTATAAGATATTGAAGGCCATCAAATTATTTCTTCCACATAATCAGATCCTTCATACCCATAATCTTCTTCCAGAGGAGAAAACCTATTTGTGAGATCAACAACATTAGGAGGAAGAAAATTGACCCATTTCTGAGAGTTGTATGAATCTCTTCTATCGAATCACTTCCTACAATACATACCGTTATGGACAAAGTTAGAACAATGAAAATAGTATCCATAAATACTATTTCTTCGATAAGATGGAGGATATGAAGTCAGTCACATTTTTTGCTGTCCCAGATCTTCCCCATTCATGTATCTCCTTGCCTCTTCGCAATATGACATGGTATGGCCCAGATAGCCACATAACTGACACTTCATGAGTAGAAATGTCTTCTCACTTGAATTTATCCTCATACCTTCTTCCTTGGAAGAATAGGTAGACTGCCTGTCATTCCTGAAAGTTTGAGGATAATTTTTAGTTCTACTTTTATTTTGGATTGAGGGTTTCTTTTTCAGCACTTCAGGCAATGTCTCAACATGTCCAACTTTATTCTTGTCTTTCTTTTGAATCTTTTCACTTCTATCAGTTGATGTCTCAACTTCACAGCCAATTCCTCTCATTTCCATGCAAGCGGGTATTTGATCACTCATTATTTTTCCAACCCTATCTGAACCATACTTGTATCTTGCCAGTAATTCTGTATCTGAGAATCATCAAAAATAAATTTTCTTCTTACCCTCATTTTTCATTGATTGACATTCAATTTTACTCGTAAGAGTAACAAGTTCTTCCTCAAGACCCCCAACAGTCTTGGGCTTATCTTCCAGTCTAGATGAAAGGGAAATTATGACCATTTCTTGTTCATCAATTCTATGTTTTAGTTCCAAAATGTCATCTGTGCTTTCAAGGATTGAAGACTAAAATTTAACTAGTTCTTATAGTTTTTCAATTTCTACTTCATGCTCATCAACATATTTTGATGATACTTCCATCATTTCCTTCCACTTATTTCAACTCTTACATTTATTATCAATATTGTAAAATGAATCCTTAATTTAAATATTTGGATAACCATTATCAGTAATAGGATTATCTCTACCTTTATTGATCGAGGGTTCTAACTTTTCAATGGTAGCCATCATGGAACCATGGTTTCCTGTTTTAAATTTTGGTTCTTCTTCTTCACAAAATTCAATATCATCATCTTCCCCTTCACAGAAAAAACTATTTCTCTATATTTTATTTTCATATTTGAAGTCTCCCTTTTTTAAAAACCTTTTCTATGGATTCTCGATGTCTTCTGCTTCACTCTCATCATCATCAAAAATTCTTTGGAACTGAGAGGCAATGTGGCCAACTCTTCCACACACAAAACATGCAAGAGATATCTTACCTTTAAATTTAGATTTTCCCTTATTCAGCTTCTTGGTGATGAGAGAAAAAATTAATTTTTCCACATCATCTTCACCACCACTATCATCTAAAATTTTAAGTTTTTCCTTTTCTTTGAATTCCATTTCCTTGCTTACACGAGTCGTGGCATCTTCGGGTTAGACTCTCATCTCATATGCAACTAAACTACTTAACAGATCATCTAGAGATTGTTTAGATAGATCTCTTTCTTAAAGGGCTGCCACCTTTTCATTTTACATGGGAGGAAGTCATCTCATGATTTTATTTACAATATCAATGTCTTTGATTTCTTCTCCAAGAACATGAATTGCTCACACTACTTCAGTAATTTGATTGAAGAATGAATCTTCATTCTCATTAGGATGCAGCTTTAGATATTCAAACCTATTGTGTAAGACTTGATGTTTTTCCTCCTTTACTTTTTTTTCTACTTCATAAATTTTTTCAAAGTTATCCCACATAGACTTTGCTGAGGTGCAACTCATCACCTTTAAATAGATCTAATCTAAAAGATCCGCAATGATAACATTCTGAGCTTTAGCATCTACCTCAAGAACTTTCATGTCTTAATCAGTCATAGAAAGCCATGTTGGATCAGTAACTTGTATTCCTTTTACAGTAGAAAAGAGGACTTCTATTCCAAGGGATCATAAATGAGATTTCATTCTATTCTTCCAAATCTGAAATTTACTTCCATTCAAGAGAGGTATTCCACTACTATTGATTGAATTCTCAATGATGACTAAGGACAGGTCTAACACCAGGAACATCCCTCTGATACAACTTATAGGACCCCGGGACACCTTGAGAATGGAGGGGTGAATTAGGGTGTCATCTTTTTCTTTTAATGTGATGGATCCTGTTCCCACATTGGTAGGAATGTGTTAAACATGTATGATGGATATGATCATAACTCAAGCATTCACATGCAGAGAGATGACACAACACTTTTTACTTGGTTAACCACTAAGGGCTATCTCCAAGGAATATACGCTGACAGGTTTTCAGTCACACCTAATTCCATTAAACTTCACTAGCTGAGGATTACAATGTTCAGGTATAGTCACTTTGTCCAAGACACAATGCCTTTACAATAGTTTAGGGATAGCTCACTGCATCTGTTGGGTCACTTCCATTGGCTCCCCCTGGCTCACTACCTTTGGTGAAGTCCCACTCAGTTTATAGACGTGTAGGTCTCTTCATTATCGCAAATGAATACATCCTCTGTTGTATGTAGATGCTCAATTGAAGTCCGACTTTCACTTTTAGATTAATATCACTTTGCACTGAAGGTATCGAGCAATCTCCCAGCTTTCGCACATCCCCAAAAAGACCAGCGTGCTTCAACCACACCTGGTGCGCTTCTCCAAGAAGGCATGCAAGTTAACCTCAACCACTTGCGAGACACTCACTTATTCAACATCCAACTTGCGCGACTCACACTCTTTTATGCCCAAACCAATTTTGAAGCACAACTACCAATGGTCATGCTTCTTAAAAATATGGCATTCAAGTGTCACCAAACCACCTGTGCGACACCTCATTCACCAACTCTGGACTTGGGTAACTCACACCCTTTCTCACCCAAACCACTTTGGATGCGCAGCGATCAACTGGCGCTCAACGTCTACTTGTGTGACCACACCACCACTTGCATGACCCCAACACCTGTGCGACATAAGCTCTAAATTTCTCTAAGTCATTAACTCGGTGAAAAATGATGATGGGTGGTCCTCTATTTATAGGCGTTCTGGACACCCTGTGTGATGACGCGCAAGTCTCCTCTCGGCGCACAGGTTCTAGCGCGCTGGTCTACGTCGCCCTAGTCACTTGTGCGACCAACCCAAAACATGGGAGCCCTTTCATCCTTAACAATTTTTTGATGATCTGATCTTGAAAAACATATGGTGCGTAAGTTTCCAAGCATACAAGGCATCAGGGTGTAAGTCCCTTTTCCAATAACAGTTTTCTCCATTTGTCAATTTTGAGGTCCAGAAATTTAGAAAACACTGGAAAATGGTGCCACCTTCAATACTATTATATGCATGAACTGTATGATCACTTTGTTGGCACACATTCTAAACATCCACATAGGATTGAAAACAAACACAAAAAATACTACAATTCATGCATAGATGACCATGATTCCAACAAGGATGTCTTGGAAAGTCGAGGACATGTCGTTGCATACTGTTTTGGTGTGACAATGATTCCTATTGAGTTTTGATAAATTATTCCATTTTGGGTAATATAATTAATTATTTATTTATCGTGCGACAATACAAACCACTTGTGGATTTCTTTTTCTTCTCAGGACTTTCACTCAAGGTTTTTTTCAAATTTAAACATGTTTCATTCGATAAATAATGTCCAGGTTATTACCAAATAGTGCCCAAGAAATGGAATGTTATCATTGAATATATAGAGCTCGAATGATGTCAATATTATGAGTAAATAAAAGATATGATAATTTTGACTCAAGAAATAATCCTAAAAAAAGAATCAAAATACTCTTTATGGTGGAAAATCAAGTTTCCAATTATTTTATGGTTTCTAGTTAGAAACCCCCAACATGGTTGATGTATAAGTTTGAATAACTCATCAATATGAAATTAAGAATATATAATCTGTTGTACGGATCAACAAAGATCCTAATAGTGTTCGTGTACTTGTATCAATTTGTTTGGAACATTAATACTTTTTCATTATTATAATATAATTATATCCACATGAAACAATAAATAATTATAAGTAACTAATAATGTATATGATTTGTTCCTATATTCCTTATTTGGGGTGATGTATTTAATTAAGTTATTTACAGGGATATACATTATAATTTCAATGTTTTACATGCTTATGATTTTTCATTAATTTATTGTAATTGTTAATTGTAATGCTTGTACATAGTTTTTTAATTTCATTCTAGCATGATTCACTTTACAATAATATTCAATTGCATTTACCATTTATTCGTACCATGATAAAAATTAATATTATTTATATCAGGCATTAACTACTTGCATTAAATACTTCTACATCATTATCGAGAAATATTTATCTTATCATTACAAAATTTATTAATCTTACATATTTCCATGAAGTGTGATGTTATTGATTTGATATTATTATGATTCATGATAACATTTTTATTGATATGATCATATACATTTGTTATGTTAAAAAGGATTTTTGAAGTGTGTGCTCATTTCATGTCTAATATTATCTCATCTGGTCAATGCAATTAAAAATCATCATGCATTTTATTCTTTCTATTCATTTTAATTTTGTTGAATTATATTAATTATTGTACAACTAAATTTTTGTCATACAGTGTATGGTAGTTAAACCATCATTGATATGCTAAGTGGTATACTATGTTTCTATAAATGCATAATGTACATTCAAATTAATCTACTTTGAGATTCTATACCTATAAAATTCGCTTATAGTATTGAATTACCAGTTTACCTCAGTTTTAGTTTACCCATTAGTCAAAAACATAATTTTTTTTATCAGTATGATAACATTATGAATTTATTCAGTAGAATAATCCAATATTCATTTACAATTTACTTTCATTTTATTAATATTGTAAAAAATATATTTAAATTTATATTTGTTTAAAAATCATTTTTTTAATGTTATCAAAGGTTTGATTAATAAAAAATAGATTTTCATTATTGACTACTATAATAACATAAGAAAGATCTTCCAAAATTATAGTTTCTAGTATTATTTTATCAGTGTAATTGTTTCACTAAATAAAGAACATGTTTTCATTTTTTCATTATCATTTATTCATTAGTAAAGAAAGAACATGTTTTCTATTTATTAGGATCTTCATACACTGTATTTCCTCTATCTATACACAGAAATACATTTCTATCACCACTCAATCTATATCTCAGAGTCACCGCCAATGCAGGAGGTGACAACATAAATCTACCATTATCTTGATTGAATGATAATTTTAAAATGAGATTCTCCTCAAAGGCATGTTAGTTTACAATTGGTATTCAAATGGATCTATTTTGGATGGTGTTAAATGATAAGAGGTACATTCAAATAGAGTCTCTTTTCGCATTTTCATAGGTTTCTCCTTCTTTAAATAATACCATAAATATCAGTTTTTAGTCTTGATTCATTTGTTTTATTTTTATTGTTTTAATATTTTATCAATGTCTTCTCACATTAACCACCAAAATATATAGTGGGAAATCTGAATAAATAGTCCAAATTAACCCAATCAACTCTTGAAATTTAATATATATTTGTTTCCTCATTAATTTGTAACCCCTCCTCTCTCTCTCTCTCACTATCTCTCTTGGGGGCACTCCACCTATCCTCCATGCTTCCTTTTAATGTCTCCATATATCCTGCATGACCCCCATATTAGTACCGTCCTATTGTAGGCCATCATTTTAAACAATGATTCCAGGGTATAATATTGAATGAATAAATTGAATGGAAAGGAACTAGAAATTTTTGGCAACCTAGTTTTGAATCAGCAGAAGAGGTACAAATAGGTGCAAATATTTTCATATATTAATTAGATAATCTTAGTCAATATTTTTTAAATGTATGAATTCATAAAATATATGGTTTTGAAATACATATTAAATAATCCTTCTTGATTTAGGGTTTATATATTGAATCATTTTTCACTAGGGTTTATTGACTACAACTCAAGATCTTGCAATCTAATCAATATCATTTCACCAAAATATAAAGATACCTGGATGATGGGGAGAGAATGTAAAAAAATTAAACAAAATATGGTTTAAATTGAGGGTTAGTGGGGGGTATTTTTATGTGGTCGCACTTCCACAGTGCACAAACATTAACAATGTATGGTCTTGTGAGACCATACATCGACCATGCAATAACCACTTTTCACCCTCTATTCAGTATAGTCTGAATGCATAATGAGTATGTTTTCTTCGCTATTAATATGTTTCATTCTCTATATATTGAATCCATGAAGTATGAGTTTTATTCAGTTTTTGTATATTTTCATCACTGTAGGGTTTTTCATTGTTAATATGTTGTGTTTCTACTCTATATGTGTTTCTATATGTGTATGTGTTTTAACTATTTATATGTTTCTATTCACATTTATTAATTTTTATTCACTATTAGATTATTGGATCCACTAGATATTTTTTTATGAACTAAAAACATATGAATATGATTCATATGATAGAATACACTAAAACAAATATTTCAGGACAATTTAATGCATCTTCCAGTTATAAATGACTTTAGGAACATTCATGAGTCTTTCATTTGTATCTATACATATTTGAAATTCTCTATTACTTAATATTACTTAGACAATGTATATAAAGCCTCAGTAGCATCCATGTTAATTCCATCCTTCTCGCAAACTATTATTTGTAATTCCTTAACTAATTGATAATATATTTCAATGAAAAGTGAGATAGTTTCATCTTTTTTATATTCATGAAATTCCTTCCATTTCCCTTGATTCTTTTGTAAAACAGGCTCTCTATGATTTTACCGAATTGAATTTTATTATTATGTATTTTATATACCTTGAATTGCAGTTTTTTGATTTTATACAGCCATTAATATGAGATTTCGGATTATAACTAACTTTTTTACTTATTCTGTATTCAATGAACCATAGTTCACTTTTTCTTACCAGTAAACTCTACCATGATATTTTTTATAAATTCATTCTAAATTATTGATGTTTCATGCATTGTAGGATTTTAGTTTTTTTCATTGAAATTATTTGGCGAATCTATAAAATTTATAAAATTGATGAATGATGACCTATATATTTATTTTTTAATTCAAATTTCCAGATAATATCATTATACTATCTTTTTACTCATAATCAACACAAACTTCTTTTATATTATTGTCATACATATTTGGGAATTGTTTTTACATTCTGTGGAAGTGAACTTTCAAGGCGTCTAAAGAAGGAGGAGACTTCAAAACTAATTCTCTGCATCCAAGATCAATTATGATCAATATATAGGGACACTACACCATATTTAATGCATACCTCAAAGGGTTGGATAGTTTGGTGATGAAAAATGTTCGCTAGGGTGAAACTACTACTTTCTACATTGAAATGAACTCAGAGTTTAAGGGTGTGATCGGTAATTAATTTTCATGATAGTAACCTTTGTAAAAAATCCCCCATTCTTAGGATGAAAAATTAGTTAATACCCATTGTACTTCAGTAGTAGCTTGATCATATGCAACTTGTTTTGTAGGACACAACAGTAGTAATTGTTGAGGGTTTGATTTATTCTTTAGTTATTAATGTAGTAATTATTTGTAATATTAATGAGATTTATTAGATATTGTTTTAGGAATTAAGAGATTTAATGTAGATTAGATGATGTTGGAATGAACTATGAATGATCTTATAAATAGGGCTTTAGATATTGATAGGATTCAGATATTGAGATTTCATCTACTTTAATAGATAATGAGATTACAATCATTTATGTGCCTCATAAGTTTTTATAGTATATATGAACTAGAAAAAAATTTCATTAAAATCATATCATATTCTCTATACATATTTTGGGTTGAATAGTGGGGTTTTTGAAAATAACTCTTTTATAATTCATATCCCAAACCCACTTGAGTTGTTCATCATTTTAGTTACTCGTCTTGTTAAGGTTGTTGTGAAGAGAGGATCACATTTCTTATAAATCAAGGAACTTATTGTTATTACAGCTAATGATCCATTTGGTAGTGCTTATTGAACACTTCTCAAACAACATAATACTTTTTATAAGTGATCTTGTATTAGTGTTCCCATGTTAATGTGTCTTTTTACAACTCATTCAAACGATTTTTCATAAAACATGGGAGTATGTGTTTATAGATAATTAGAATAAACAACACATATGTTTTAAAACTACTTATATTAAGAGATTAGTGCTTTTATTAGTTTTCAACATGTTTTTGAAAAGTGTTATGTATTACTATTACTGATGTTACAATTCTTGATTGTTTTGATCGTGAGTTGTTTTATCCATTGGTAGGGATACTCAACATTAGTCATTTCTTTTGGTCCACCATGAATTTTGTTTCCAGACACCTTGTCAAATAGATATTTCCAAATGGTAGTATGTGTTTCAAGGTGTTTCAAAAAAGTTAATTTATATGCATATTGTTTATATTTCATTGCAATTTCAATATGGGTGTCTGTTGAACAAGTTCACATACACCTCTTTTGGTAGTCTGCATCTATATGATGAGACTTATGTCAACTTTTTCAAATCTATCTCATTATATTATGTGAACATTCACTGACCTGAAACTTGACATATTATTTTTAGTCATTTTGAACATGTTTCTGATCAAGAAATATTTGATTTCATAGAAAAATTAAACATTGATTTCACTATGGATATCAAAATATTAATTTTATGATTTGGTTCAATCCTTTGGATGAAATATGACTCAATACAAAAATATTAAATCATTTTTTGGTGACATAGAATGTATACCAATAATGGATTGATTATATGTTAAATGATAATGGAATTATGAGGTCATACTTGAGAATAAATACAAGAGAAATTTTCGTAATGAAGGCACAAAATAAATAGGATTAATGTATTTATCAATGAAATAGAAATGGAATAATATTGAACAATTTTTAATTAATTAATTTATTGATGTGATGATTTCATACGTGTATGATTGAAACCACCAACTCGGTAGGGCCCCATTTTCACGGTGTAATCATTTTAATTACGTTTTCACAAACATGCACACATAGTTTTCAGTTATTAAAAATTGTGGACACTTGCAATATAGAAATGGAATTAAACATAAGGGTTAATAATAATTAATATTCATCAATTGTTGGAAATCAACCATGTAGGTGAAATATATATTAGACACATTTCCTTAAATTCATCCATTATAGTGTAGATGTCGAGTGAACATACACATAAATGAAACTTATTTTCAGTATACGGTATAATTATGTGGAAATGGAAAGTCATATTTGGAAGATTATGTCATGGATATAATGGTCCAATGTGGGATATGTTGGGAGAATACCGAACCAAGAATTATAAGTTCCCCTAATGTTTAATGTTTATAAATGTAAGGAGAATCAACATTATAATCTGTCAATTTCCTAGGTTTACTAATGGATTATTTTAGGATAGAAAAACTGTAAGATATTATTCGGGTGAATATCGATGTAAGATGAAGAATGTTGGGTAATATTATAGAAGATTGAAATTGATGAATAGAATGTAGTATTTCATCATGAGAGAGATTGTGGTCATCATGGTTAGAGTGGGATAAAATGTAGGTGATTAAGGAATTAGTGGACATGAAATGTATATAAAAATTAAATATCTGAAGAAAGAAAATAATAAAAAAATTGTATTTAAAAAATATATCATTAATGGGAAACGATCCTATATATAAAGAATCAGTTTTCACCTATTATTCTCAAAAACAATATTACTTCCATTTCTTAAACTAGAAAAAGTAAAATTTTATATTAATATACTATAAATTAAAACCCTGAAATTTGTATTTGAGTCTATAAATGATGTTATAATATATGAGATACAATGAAAGAAAAATGAAAATTCATATATGATGTTATATTATCATTAGAAGATAAAATTTAATAATAATATGAATTTCATGAACAAAAAATACAGTGGAATATGAAAAAAAATACAAGCAAGGCTTCATTGTTTACACATCACCTCAAGACCTAACCTTTATCATTAGGACCTATAAAATCATGATGCTCACCCACTTCCTCCTCGAGTACACTGATAACGATATGAATGAGTTCCAGATGAACCTGATTCCATAACCTATGATCCACTTCATGATCTCCTCAATTTCCCCTATAATTTATGCTAAGAAAGCCTATAAATAGAAACTCTCTTTCTGATATCACTAACAATGCCTTTGACCCATCATCCATGATGGAAAAGTGAGACCCTCTCCACATAAAGTACATGGCTTGCTACCTCATGCACCATGATGATGTTGTCCCCAAGGATTTGAATGTCGTTGTGGCCACCATCAGGACCAAGAGGACCATCTAGTTTATAGACAAGTTCCCGACTGGGTTTAAGTGTGTGATCAACATTCATCCCCCAACTATAGTCCCCATTGGGGATCACACTATGTTGCATAGGGTTGTGTGCATGATCAAAAACACAAATTTCATGGCTGTGGTTTTTTTATAGCTCGATCACAAGTTTGATTAGATGTGTTCTAATACAGAGATTGTGCACAAGTTATTTGGGGAGAGTCGATGGAATTAGGGGAGATTTAGGAAGTGAAAGGATCATGAAGCAATGGAGAAGGATTATGAGGAGGTGGGAGAAGGGTCTAGGGAGGGGTATGATGAGTATGCGGAGGGGGAGAACTGAGAAGTGGAAGGTACCTCTTGTTGTGTTGTGTTTTCCTTTGGTGGTGTAAACCTATGTGTTGTTCCCATTGAGGACTGCATTACTCATGCGGGTAGATTCCTTCTTGTGAAAATGATTCCAACGGATCAATATTCTATATTTTCTGTGTGAAAAAAAAAATCTAGACACAAATATATACAAAATAAATCCTCTTAAGAAATAATCAAGATGAAGATTTATTACCACATGTAAAGAATAAATAATCCATATGGAATGAGAAAAGAATATACAGGAAAGAAGAAATTCTCCGAATCTGGAGGATATGTAGAAAAATAAGTGGTTGAGATAATTAAATAAGAATTAAATATGAGAAGAGAAAAAATTAAAATAAAAACATTATACTTGAAAAATGAAACATTAATGTAAAGTGTTTTTGATGATGGAAAATATGCTTTCACATATCATGTCTATCAATTCAATGCCTGCCCTGAAGAAAATAAAATCGATGTGTCAATTTAGTAATATTCCATAATTCTGATCACTGGTTTCAAACTATTATTTTCAACATATATTCAATTTAGTACCTTTTTTTGTTAACATGTCTATTTAAAAGTGAAATGATGTTTCAATTTTACAACTTTGTTGTCTCTAGGCTGGCGTCTTCACACATAAAAGAATACTTCTTGTATCCAATAGAGGCATTTTGACGAAATATTCCAATGTATATTTCTCAAGATTATATCTAGCCAAAATTTTAACCACGGAATCCACAAAATAATACTGTAGCAATGTCTGAGGGATAATGTATCCTTTGTTCCATCACCAAATTCCCCCTACAATTACATAATTTCTAATAAAACATAAATCAATTATTTATATATTCTATGTAGTTTTTTGAAACTCTACATTGGTTTCCAATTGGATTCCCTCTTTCTCTAGCTGAACCAAATCTATAATATCTTTTGATATTTTCACTGTTGATCCAACTTTAATTCATGTATTATCACTTTTAATCATCAAGAGATCAAGGACATGATTGAGGTCAATATATTAATCATAAGTTTTCAAATACTTGTAATAACATGTTCCAGTGTTCCCGACAATGAATTTCATCCGAGTTCCGTCTTCATGTTCATTGTATTCATGTAATTTTTGAGGCTCTGTAAGGATAAAACAAACAACATTTCCTAGAATCCAAGATCATTTTTGATTTAACTACATTCTTTAAGAAGTTGAGATGTATGAAAATCTAATTCTTTGAATCGTAAAAGGGTTGAAGGCTCATATTCAAATCCTTGAGTTACCCCAACTATATGCTTCCCAGCCTCAGCAGCCATCATCCTAGAAAACTACATAAGTACATCATAGTTAGTAGAATACATTTCTTAATGAAGATATGAAATATGTCATTGTATTTAATGATAAAAAATGATTCATGTTTGATACTATCAGAAAAGAAACCCAACTTTTAAATCATTCAACAAATGGTCAAACATGACATAAAAACCCTTGATATTATTTGTGTAAAATCAGTTATATGAATGTTCAAACATTTAAGAAATCATGTAATTTAAGGACAACATGGGTGGCTTGTGAAATTGAGGAACATATCAGGATAAAAAGCCTAGTTATATATTTCCATTGCATCTTAATAATTATGAATGATGTACCATGGTCCACCAGTGAGAGTTGAAGGAAAAATAATAAGTTTTCCTTAAATATTTCCACCGTGCTCACCTCTTATGTATGCTTCTGGAAAACCACTACATAACACAACATTTAGTTGTTTTTGATTAAATCCAATAAAGGACAAATGTTGAGATTCAACCATTATGTTTGCATTAACTAAATGTTGTTGGAAGAGTTATCTTGAATGTAATAGTATTCTCTATTGAGTTAGTATGAATTGAAGATGGTATTCAAAGTACTCTATCATTATTAATTTTTGAACTCTTGATGTTATGCAAGAGAAATTGAGGTAAAGAGTATCTGAATACCCATCACCAATAGTGGAATAAATGATGGGATATTGCAATGAAAGATATAGTGGGTGACTCTCATTTATACACTACAAGTCATCTGACTGTGTTTATATGATGATTTATTTATAATAATTAATTTCTTCAATATAACCAACTAATAACGTAGAAATTTATGATGACGCTGGAAATTTGTATGTATTTGAATCCAATACACATCACCTAATTATTCTAATCATTAAATCTGGGTAGAAGTTGTATTGAATAAATCCCTTGCAGTTCTAAATTGATAAATTAACCGATTTCATTCATCAAACATAGATTTTAGATTTTCCACATTGAGAGAGTTAATAAAGGATTCCTTATCATTTTTGTTGGAGATTTCGAAGTAAAATGTATTGTGAATTGATAAAAAAATAATAAGTTGGAAATGCATTACTGAACATTCTTTAAAGTACCTCACAAAAATGATTTGATTTTGTATTTCATTTGATGTGTCAAAAACATAGAGTTGTGAAACCCTGGTAGATTGACCAACATATTGGAATAATCATCCTATATAGTGATATATTTTTTTCATTAAGCCTATAAATATAAGGACCACCTCTAGTATTCACTAAATTATCAATTTTTTCTTACATGGATGTAAATTAGACTATTCTGTTGTATTGGTGGATAAGATCATGTATGTTTCTTCCGTCTTTCGACATATCATCAAAAATAAGGGATTTCAAGTATGCCGGAGGTGTATCCAATTCACACAGTTTGATTGTTCCAAGAGATTGACATAGTGAAAACCTAGAAAAGTTATGTCATTGGTATCATTTAGTTCTTTTATCAAACCACAACATATCACAGTAGTACATGAAACAATGTTTAGGATCACTAATATCCAATTAATTTTCCACCAGTTATAAAATTTAGTATAACAATGTAAAACCATAAGAAAACTAAGAAACATTTTCCAAATAATATATTTTGTTATGAAATTCCAATATGTTCAACTGAAGTACAACCGATTGTATTTATTTTTAGTTCTTCTTGTTTGAATAATGGTAAATGTCATAATTTGTAAATTTAAAACATTTTTTATTAGAATTATTTGATTCAAATAAATAATATAAGGCATAATGTATATATATATACAATAAACATAAAAATGTTGCATAATCTCATATTGTCTTCCTAATCAATGCTGAGATCAATGCTTAATTTTATTTATAAAGATTTCTTAAAATACAAAAAAATCTATATCAATATGAAAATGATTTATTTCAAAATGAGAATAATTTTTTTACTATCTAAATTCATGTTAGAGAAAACCACCATTGATGACACAATAATGAAATGGATGGGAGACAATCATAATTCAATGATGAACATTTAATGGAGTAAATTGTGTTATGTAAATCAATAATTGTAAAATATTGGATGTTTAGGGATTAGTAGATTGAAATAAATGAATGTTACCAGTATCTTGCAATCCAGGCAGAGGGAGATGAATTGTTATTTGTATAATAATAAGATCAACAGTTGTAGGTTAGGAGGTTGTTACATGGGATAATTGGTTATAATATAACGAACTACAAAGAGAACATGAATCTATAATGTTGAAGGTTGAGTTATTAAATACATTAATGTTATGGATTAAAGTAGTTGATTTTTTTTGTGTATGGAGATAATAGTGTATATGATACCTTTATTGGAGTCGATTGGTGTGTGCATATGCAGTTTTTGTTGTAGTCTTGTTTCAATCGAGAGTTATGTTTGATTTTTATTGGACATAGTTAGAAGAGCTATATTATCATGGTGACACATTAATCTTTTTGTATGTTTATATGATGAATGGTTTCAAATGTTTCCTGATTTTAAATTTACATTTGGACATATAATAAGTTCATATATTATTTTGAATGGATAAAATTCATACAATTTTCATAGTAAATCAATAAGAAGGTAGAAAATTGTTTATTACAACTTTTGAAAAGGGAATCTGAGTTGTACTCACACCATACTTGAGAAGCCTAATCAGTACCTGAATGGATTTAATGGTTGTAGTATAGGTTAATAGAATGGTACCTATGATAGAAAGATGAGTAGAGATTGATCATGGATGAGGGAGCGAGATATGGTTTCAGACCCACTTGGGAGTTTTCAATATCATTATTTATTTTAGGTTTTTAATATTGACACCTAACACAGATTCTACATGAATTTTTATTGTTTATTTTTGGATATTGTGATTCATGGTTTCATAATCAAGTGATATTATCATTATTTTATTTATGTTCATTATCCATCACATTCAACATTAACTGGTTTCTTTTGATTCCAACCATTTAATAAAACAAAAACTATATTGTTAGAAACACTAATCATAGTGGTAAACCACATAATCATGGAAAATAATTTATAGGATGTTTAAATCATTAAACATTCGTTCCAATATATGACACCCTAGGTCATCCATGACCATCCTCTATTCAAAATCATCTTGATGGTTCATAAATGAAATGTGTATTAACAAAATAATATCCCTCAGGATTATCAAACTAGATATGTGAAAATGCCCATTTTCATGTACTAGGTGATGATCATATCAAATCCCATTATTCCCTTTTTGGAGTTATTAACCATAGGTACAACTGTGCGAGAGCCTCATCAACTTATAGTAACTATATTAGGATATTTTCTAGGAAAACAACACTTCTTTGTTTACTATAACATATTATGGCCACTTATACTTAGGATTATCCTGAGGGTTTATACTAATGTTTTCACATCATAGTTTCAAAAGAATAAATAAACTTTCTCAAATACCAACTATAATGACCTAGTATTTTCACACATATTTTAGATGAATATTAAATATATTTGAAAAATATATTCTCGGGGACCATAATTGTTTAGTATATTTGGATACTAGATACACAATATTCGTATTTATTGAATGATGTTCTACATATCACATAAAAACATTCCCCACATAGTTCAGATTATAGATATACCCTACTTAAGACACTCTTTATAACTTGGGAAAGGAATCATAAGAATTGGTGAGCTAATATGCTCAGTAAGGGGACATAAGTGAGATATTAACATAACATGAGTAAAATAGTTAGAGAACATGATCTTATCATTTGAAATTCTATGTCGTACATATCATGTATCATATTTCATAATATTGAAAAATGGCATAAATCATGTTATTTTGTAAGACATTAAACATAAATTATTAAATGAAAATGATCCACAGAGGATTAAAAATTTAATAATACATATATTTTGGCATAAATATAGAATTATATCATTTTGAACATGTTTATAAATAAATAGTTTCACTCATTAAGTTAATGGGATGAAATCAGTAACTCAAATAACATATGGGAATGAATCCAAGCCTATACGTAACCATATGGACATGAAATATAGGTCCATGCATAAAAATTTAGTCATGAATGCTAGGACTATTGTTAAAATTATTAACATGAGATATGGTTCATGCATAACATAGTTAAATCATGATTTATCCATTACTACCCAATGAATTGGACAACTATTTCAGGATCACTTGTCCCCATTTTATAATGGAACCACTCATACATAATTAATAATGGAGCCACCCTTTGATGGTTTATAAAATAACCACCTATTAGATAATGAAAACCTTACTTATGTGTTCCAAAGGATCATGAACCACCCATCATATCACCAAATGATAAACTACTAAATGGAAAGGGGATTCACAAAACATTAATGAATTCATCCTACTATAAACAATTAAAATAAATGGGTTTCATAAATTGATCACCATCATAATCATAAATCTTATCCATTGTAAGAATTAATAATGATCACATCATCAAAAAATATCCTTAGTAAAAAATAAGAAACACTAAAGGTAATTTCAATTCATAAATAAAAATTCTATAAAAAGATCATTAAAACATCATTGCGTAAAATAATCATTTCATTTTGAAATCACTTTTCATAATTCAAATATTTAAAAAAAATTAAATTTTTTTTTAAACATGGAAAATTGTAAAATAATCCTCCAATAATAAAGTGGATGGAATAAAATTATATTCAAGACGTAAAATTTTAGGCAAAATTATACTCACACATTTTTTTGTCAAAATTAAAAAGTAACTTATTTGGAGAATGCCGCGAAAATTACAATTATTTATCATTTTGTAAAAATTCAATCCTAGGAAAAAAAATTAAAGCATAATTAGTTATTTTTAAAAAGTTAATTAAAACATTTTAAAAAATATGGATATGGAATAAAAAGATTTTACACTCGAAGAGAGAAATAAAGTCGATTTTTTTATAAAAAAAATTCATCCATAGAGTACATAAAGAGAGAACAATGAAAGAAAAAATATATTTTACAGAAAACCCCATGTGAGATGTAAATTTATTAGAATTATTAACAGGTAGGTTATGATATTTCATTATTAGAAACCTAGTAAAAGACAATCCTGATAAACGATGAGATTGTGACATAAAACCCGTACCACATTCGTATCATTTACATCAAAAACCAAATGAAATATAGATCGTAAATGGATATTAAATTACCCATTATTTTCAGGAGATACATCATCAGACACATTAAATGGTAGTATATACACCACATAAAATAAACTAGTGGTGAATAAGCCATGTGGCTTGGAGAAATAATAGTTAGATGAAAATCCCTTACTATAGGTCGTCCTTACTTTATATGTGCTTGATCCTTTATTATGATAAATTTCTATTTATAATAAATATATTGTAGAAACATAATCATATATATCATACCATATATTATTTACATATGACCTTCTATCACCCATTTATAAACAATTCATTATTAAAATAACTATTTCGGATGGCAGTTGCTTCATTTTTCAAGTTTATTTTGGATTTGAGGTTTTGGTATGTGTAATTTGTTAATAATTAAATCAAATTAATAATATTAATAATTATATAAATATCATATATATTAATTTTATAAATATTTATAATCACTCATAAAGGTTAGAGTGAAAATTGATTTACATCATTCATAGAGAGGGTAGGCTGTAAATACGCATGAACATTGTTTAATTTTTTTTATAGAATTGAATGAAAAAATAGTGAATAATAAATAAACCTTAAATAAACTTTATTTAATAATATAAATCCCATATATTATTTAAATATAACTGTATTTAATTCCATATTAAGCATATGTGAAATGAAAATCGCATCACTTCATGAGATAATAGTTTATCTTACACATGAGTAATGTTATCATATCCCTACAAGATATGTAGTCAGAATTTATATGTGATATTATAATTCCATAATTTTATTTACATTATAAATATAATATTTATATATATATATTAAATATTTCATTATATCATGATGTAGTGGGTTTTTATGGAGAATGATTTTCACTAGTTCGCGAGGCGGTAATTTTTCGTACATAAGATCGACGGTTTCCTTTCCCATTTGAGGGAACTGAAAATGGATATAGGAAATTCCCATGAATAATGACACATAATTATATTTAATACACTGAGTTTAGTATATAAACATGGTTTAACAATATTTTAAGGATATGTAAGAGGAAACAAAACAAAAAACCTCGGTTAATAACAATACCTCTTTTGTGGCCATCCTCTTTTGGTTTTAACTAAAATTCCTTCATAGGTTGGATTTTAGATCAATGTTAGGAATCTAGGATTTTTTATGGAATTACTAAAATTATTTGGATAGGTATTCTCATAACTAAAATCCTGTGGATTTGTGGAGAGAAGAGTAGATGAGGTGTCTATTTATAAGTGGGGAAGAGGACACACCAGGAATTTTTGAAAGGAATAAAATATATCTACATTTTACACACACAAAAATGCATGAAAATGAATCATTAGAATACAATGGATGAGATATTTTAGAAATATTCCTATAACAATTTGACATGTTTTATGTCATTTCTAACCCTTATCATTTCATTTTAACCCATTGTAAACCCATTTTCACCTTAACCGCAGTAATTAATTTTCACAATTTTTATTATTCATGAAGACCAAAAATTAATTTTAAATTATTAAATAATATTAATTATTTTAATTTATAATATTTAATCCATTTTAACAAACTCAATCTATATACATGGTATAATATAATTTCAAATAGAACCGACAAGTGGGATCTAAATTCGTTTTCCTAAAGAAGTTTTCAGATGTATGGCATATTTTTATATCTAAATTGAACATAAATGGATTAAAATGTACTAAATTTGATTAAAAGTGATATAATGTAAAATTATTTAATTTTCAAAACCAATTTTAAAAAAAATAAACTTTTTAAAATCTATAAACAAAAAATCAATTAATAATAAAAATCAGTATTTTAACAATTCATGGAAAAAGTAATATTTTCATAAAATTCTAAAAAACTAACTTAAATATAAGTTTGATACAATGATTTAAATAATTAAGATCATTTTTTCAAATAAATTCTCTCAATTTGTGAAAAAATAATTTTAAAAGAAGTGCGCAAAATGAAACGGAACAAAATTTAGAAAAAAGTAGTTTTTAAGCATAGAATTAAGTTTATTATTATTCCATGCCTCGGAAAAAAATTAGATGAATAATAAAAAATTATTGAATATATGATATATAAATTTAATTTAATTGCTTCACTTATAGTGAATAATTTAATTTATTCTGATAAAAACACCATGTGTGCAGGAAAATATTTTTTTAGAAAACCATTTCCTTTATTTTCAGTTGTTTTTCTCATTTACAACAAATTGATAACCATATAATGAATTTTAAATATCAGTACATCATATATATTCATAATTGAGTTATTCATATTCATAAACACCATTACAGTGGATACATGATAACTATCACATTAGTTAACAATATTTAATAGTATATTAATGTTTGTTTAAACTTATTGTTCTATATAGCACAAGTTATCAAAGTAATTATATTTATTTCAAAAAAATATTTCATGAAATACTAGAGTGTCAAAAAAATTATATTAATTTATATACTATATATTAAATATATATTTATTTTTTTATAAATCCATTATAAAATGATCATAGTAAAAAATCATCATTTGGATGTGTGGTCTGCACTAGGTTACACAACCCGCACATTAATGGTTTGATAAATGAATGTTAATCAGAATTTTAAATACACATGGAGGTAGAAAAATTTTGTTGGTTTCAGGGTTATAATAACTTTTAAAATGTGTGGTATAGGTGGAAAATTCAGGATGTGTGGGAACGTGGGATGTAGCCTGTGAGAAATCTGTATAATTGAGAGGCCTAAGACCAGCGAAATTGATATGGTCGATTCATGTGAAAAACAACTTCTACGATGTACATGAGAACACAAGATCATGAAAAAACCCTATTGTAGAAATTAAAAACACATAATTCGAAAAATTTCCTTCAATCCACCTTTCCATTAAACTAAAAACACACACAAGGCTTTAAACAATGTTCATTAACCACTGTTATCCTCGGGATAATCCTGGATGTATAGAAGTTATGATCTATTTTCTAAAAATCAAATCTTATTATCAAAAGGATCAAGGAATGGAGAAAGTGGATTCTCTTGGACTCTATGTAAAATATAAACACCAAACCAATAAATTTAAATGGTATTAACTTCTTTTAAATGACGTTCCTTGTGATTTTAGACATGGTTTGTACCCTTTTTTCCTCCCCTCATTGGAAATAAGAATACACCTTGGAATACTATAAGGAAGGGATGGTCATTTTTTTCATGAAACTTTTTTTACCCACACATGAAATATTAAAATCATTTGGATGTATAATATTTAGTTAACATACATTCTTAATGTTTTTTAACTCTTGGCTACATCCTAATCCTCAAATCCAAATGATATTGAAGGATAAATGTAAATTATCTTACAATATCATTTAATTATTTTGTTGTGGCATGTCTCCTCTAATGTGAGAGGTATAGAATTTCTAAAACCAATAATTCTTCTTCAATATACTTAAAAGTTACTTAAGGTGTAAAATTTATCATTAAAAACAAATCCACCCATCTCTATGACATGACCACCTTATTTTGGGGTATTTGAAAATACCTATTGTGTGTTACGAAATCCAAAAAAAATTATAATATAATTAATAGAACCGTAATTTTCTTAAATCCTTCACATAATATTTGTTGTAAAGAAAGATATTTTTTTGGTGTGGAAAGATAATGTATGTGTGAATTTTCGACCTCACTAAACTATATCATTTTATAACTAAAATAGTTAAAAATTATTTATCTATGAAATATTATCTACATCACACTTGAGCTAAACATATTATTTTGAAAAGTATTTTTGTTTCATAGCCAAAAGAATTCTTGAATAGGATAATAATAAATCAGAGTAATTACAACTCAAATAAGATTTATTTAGGCCTACATGTAAAATATAAGAGGCATATATATAGTCATAATAATACTTCATGTTGTTGATAGTGTATCCTCAAAAAAATAATCCTTTTAAATCAATCCACAAATCCAATATGCCTATAACTCATCTCTAAAAAATGTCAATAAATTTTGAAAATAATCCCTTAAAACCTGATTTAATTGCATCATGATGTAATTGATAGAAATAATCTAATATTATAGTCATAAACAACAAAACATAGGATAAAATTGTGTTTATGATAGTACTCCAAACCTTAGTGTATAATCAATTCCACACATACAATGCCTTAATTAAGATCAATATAGCTACCAATTGGTCAATTAAAACAATTAGGACTCTTCAATATCCAATGGGATCCAAAAAATTATACCTTTTTATTTTCTTGAAAAATATAAATAATTTCCTGAGTTTTTTTGTAATCATCAAGTTCAAACACCTCAAGTTACCTCTATATTAAGGAACATATTCTTCTCAACTTCCCCATAATTATCACCTATAAATGTCAATATACTCTCTTCCATTTTAAAGAAGATCCGAACTAACATTCTCCAACTACTTAAAAAAATTTAATTTAAGGAATGAGGGAATACAAATAAGAAAACATACAATTATTTGAGGATACATTACACTCCCAAATACACCCTGAATTTTTGTAACCCATCCTTAAATAAAGGATTTTTCAAGATATCCATAACATTCTCCATGTATGAGAAATATTCCAATGGATACTCATAATGATTAACCTTATCCATGATGATGATGAATTTGAATCAATACATATGAACCTTGAATGGAATATTTGATTAATTAAGAGATTGATTATGCATTAGTTGTTACAACCACTCACTAATTGGAATGAAACATCAACCCTCATGTAAACAATTTCTGACTCCATCCATATTATTTTACATATTCATTGTGATGTCCAAATATAATCATACTATATTGTGGTATTATTAATAAAATTCTAATTCAATGAATTTCACACAACATATCTTCCTTAGAAAAATACAGGAGCATTAAAATTAGACTTTAAATCTTTGACGTCACCAACTAAGACTCTATCTTTAATTATATAATGTTGAAATGATATAACTTTCTCATATTTGAGGCCAAATTCAATAGATACTTTTTTATACAAGAAGACCTATTTTCTAATTTAAAGTGTGACTCCTTAATATTACTCTATAATCTTACATAATATTTTATTGAAAACATTATTTAATATATTGATATCATAAAATAAATTAGGATACCAACAATCCGTTGGAAAACTATTTGATCGAAGTTCACTCATTTTCATTGCATATAATTTTTATTATCCTAATAAATTAGAGTGGATACCTTTATAGACTCACCTATGATTTTTTTTAAACATATGATTATACTGGTATTGTGATATAATAATGGAACTAGATATGTCTATGAAATTCAAACACATGAAGAATTTCACCTCGTAAATTAATTAAATATCAATAATGTTCCTCATTTATGTCGTAAATTATATAAAAACATCATATTTTTTTAGAAAAAGTAATTTTATCACCATATATATTCATAATGAGTGGATTTTTTCATTTCCCATGGCATAGTGATTTGAATCGACATTGTAATTCATGATATATATGCTCCCTAATCTACTTTATATATATTAATACCATGATCATGGTATATTTTTGAGAAATTATATTGTCTTTTACTTCATTAAAACACATGAAAAATAATCATTAAGTACAAACCCTCTAAGTTGGTCAATATACAAATCATTTTCAGTTATCTATTCAAAAATAATTATTCCATGACCATTTATAAAGCCATTTTATTTATTTGGGAAAACATATGCAAAATTTAATTTCATCAACCCTTGTTACTACATAAAATGTTTCATCAAAATAAATACCCTCCATTTGGGAGTACCCTTCAAACAATATGATCATCATTTTATATTATCTCACCTTTATTATAAGGATAATTTTAAAACACAAACATTATCCAGATCATAATCTTATTTTTAGGTGGTACCAAGAATACCCAATTCATATTACCCTCAATTTAGATTATATATTCTTATATCACTATAAAATAATTATATTATTGTAGGTATTTGTCAACATTATTTTTTTTAACATATGAATGGAGGCTGATATGATTAGATATTGTCAAGATTGTTCAATTTTGAAAACCTTTTCAAATATCAAGGATAATATTCATAGTATCAATAATTTTTCTATTTATTGAGATTTTAAAACATCTATTCCCTAACCCATTTTCATTTCATTAGGTTTCTAAATCATTATGAGGGTTTTTAAAGTATACATTATAACGAAGATAAATTCACATTCTCTACCAAATATGTCAATGGAAA
The DNA here is from genome assembly GCA_963277665.1 of Viscum album. Classification (NCBI taxonomy): domain Eukaryota; kingdom Viridiplantae; phylum Streptophyta; class Magnoliopsida; order Santalales; family Viscaceae; genus Viscum; species Viscum album. The sequence goes on from OY728162.1 coordinate 819,926,067, forward strand.
CATTAATTTCGCTATCAATGAGAAATTATGTATTTTTTTCTATTTTTATTTTTAAGCATAAGTACATAAAAATATCAATGTTCTTCCTCTATTTATTTTTATATCACCAGTAATACCTCACACTGATTGTGTATATAAGGAATGTTCCCTCACCATCCCTATTATATAACATTACCAAATCAGTGCCTTTAATTTAGATATAATGTGTGTTGCAAAATTTTTTCATACACCAAAATAAAGGATTTTTTCATAACTAATTCTCATATGACATATTGATATAATAAGGTCAATATCAATATATATTCAAACTGAAGATATCTATGGTTATTGTTTTTCATGTTAGGAACTTTGATTTTACATGATCTAAATTCATTGTTCATCTCATTTCTAAAAAATATATTATTGTTATCAGTGAATCCGTTATTTGAGGGCATATATTGAGTTATTTTTTATTGTTTTATACCATTATTATTATGATATACGTCAAAATCTTTTTTTATGTATATAAATAAATTATCAATTACAAATATTTTGATGATATACTCTATTTGATTCTCAAAATTTCTCCTAATGTTATTAAATTTCAAAAAATATTTTGATTTAATAAACATGAAGTTGATATAATTGATATTATTGAAATAAATAATAAAATGCACAGAAAAATTGTATATTTCAAATGACATAAAACTCATCTGTCTACACACATTTGAGTGCATCACCTCTAGAGGTTTCTTTAACATAATTTCAATCAAATTATAACTCTCATTCAACATATTTCCTTTGAGGCATGTATCAGAGAGGTTTAGTATTTCACAATGATGAATTAGTATATTTCTAAAAGAATCATATTTGAAAATCATAGCCAAATTAGTTTTACCTAAATGGATAAATCCTTTATTACACAACAATGGTAACTCCTTCTTGCACATGAATATTAATTTTTATTTTCATAAATCTAAAACATGTCTCTATTGGTCCATTAACCCATCATCTAAATTATTCCTTCAATCATGACCACTATGATAGATGGATTAATTAAATAAATCACATTATTCCCCTAATCAGAATTTTGAGAAACACATAAATGATTATTCTTTAACCCATCAATTGAGAGAATATCCGTTGTTTTTTCTTATTAATATTGTTATATCAAACTCATCTTATATTTACAGATTTATCATTATCATTGGTGAAAATGGATAAAACAAACCCTTAAATGAAATAAATGTGATTTTTTATTCTTTTAATGTGTGTTGAAAAATATCTATCACACATCAATGTTTATTTTCATTTTTAACAATTATAGGCCCACTTAACAACCATAACATAATCTTGTTTATTCTAAATCATTGTTAATTTTAATTTATATTCATTGTTAAACTGTTATGGTAAAATATTAAAACACTTATTGGTGGAATGTTCAGGTTGATCTAGTCTCCCATAAGAATCCTCAAGAGAATCAAATATATTTTTTCAATATTACCTTTTACATAAATTGTTTTCCTATATAGACTTTATGAGCCTTATATTTACAAACTCTTAATCCACTATTCCGTTTTGATTGATAATGTAAAAAATTTATAATCACATCTATATCTCACCCTTAAAGACTATGAAAAAATAGTCATCATTCTTCAATTTTGGAATCTAATATAAATGATTCTCCAATATATATATTGTTTCACTTTGAGATTTGAATCTAGATACTTATTTTCAATATTATGATAAGTATGATTGTCATCTGTCCTCATGAAATAACTCATTGATTTATCCCGACTATCCTCCTTTCACTCTGAATTATTATTTGAATTATCAAAACTATTATTGATTTCAAAAATAGTGACTTCCCCAATTTTTTTGTGTAATAACATACATATCCCCATTTTCATTACTCCTACTATTTATATTAAAAATTTTGGTGTCCTAGATGATAAATCGTCACACCATATGACATTACCATGAATTCTTGAAAGTGTAAAATATTTTTTCCACTGTTTTAGATATTTCACCAATAGGATTCCATGTAACATTAAACTTCATTTCTTTAAATCTGTGCAATGATTTTTTATCATTCACCAATATTGAATAAAAACCCTTCTCATCCACATTCCCAGAAAATTATTTTTTTTGGTAATTTCTAGCATCATGTAACATGATAAATTGTTTTTATTGTGATATATAATATTTTGGCTGAAATAAATTTAAACAGTTGTAATGACCTAATATTTTAACACATTAGTGTATTTTTATAAAAAAATAATTCATTTTTAATTATTTATTTACACTGCCAAGACATTTATTTTACTTTATGGAGAACATTATATCCATTCACAAATGGTACACCATCGGTATCCCATAATCATCTGTTCCTTCACTACATCTTCCTTCTTCTTCATTAAAGATACCATTGGACTAATTTTATTTGTACATGATGGTTTATTTCACTCTCCCTGGAATAATGTTTTTCTCCCTTTCACTTCTCTCATCATATGTTACAAAACTGTATTTTGAGAAAAGAATTGTTCTCTCTTGTGTTGGCCACTCCATTTCCTTAAATAAACCATCTTCTAGTTTGAAAACTAACCACCTTGTTTCTTGTTGATAATTTTCTCCATTTTTATCCACTTCATGTTACTAATTAGAAAATTTGATGAGGAGAGGCCTATATTTCTATAATTGAAATACCTAAGTAAAAATTTTAACATGAAAATATACCTACAAAGATTCTGAAAATTTTATATAATATATATATAAACTCTTTGAAATCCATGTAATCATATTCCACATCATGGTATTCCTTATGAGTATTCTTTTGTTCATACATTTTTTTATTAATTTGAAACACTCAATGTAATATAATTCTATAGTATTCCTTTTTTTTTGTAATGTAGTTCCCCTTCACATATTGTATAGATCAATATATTTTTGAATTTTTGGATGTTCCTATCAAACTAATAATGATACTCATAGTATAAAATTATCCCATCAAACATATCATGTTTTATTCTCTATAGATTCTTTACCTTTATTGAATCTTTGTGAATTTTTCCACAGCATTAAATTTAGAATACAAACATCATTACCAGACTAAAAAGACATCTATGAATTCATCTTATCTCACTCTAATATCATTTAATTGATCATGGAATATTTTTAACTAAGGCTCAGTTACCTTATTTTCACTCAAGTGGATATCCCTGAGTTTACAAGAGAATCCATTACTTATCATCATTCCCAATCCTCATGTAATCACTTTATCAAAGAGTGTTTAATGTCATGAATTATATGATCTGACATATGATTCGATATTTGTCATTTTAGGTTGATTATAATATTTACCTATATATAGATTATTTATATCATTCATAGTGATTTCAAGGTTTTTTTGGTTATGTGATAAATGATATAGAGACATCGAATCTTTACATAGATAGAATCCCTTGTAATGGAATGTGTGAACTCTCTTATTTTTTATGGTATTAATTATCATCATGGAACTTATTGATCAAATATATAAATAGTTAAAACCATATTAGGTCATCAAGACATACACTTAAAAATATATCATGAGTTATTTGATACAAATTGATCGGCCTATGAGAGATTAAACCACTACTAAGAGGTGGGTTGAATTAGTGGTGACTAAAAATGTAAACTATGAATAATTTTAATTTTTTTATTTGGTATGTATGAAATGATATTGTTCATGATGACGTGATTCTACATGATAGAGAGATAAATAAAACATATGATAACATTAGTTTTTATAATGTCCACATACCCTTCTGATCAAGTGTCTTATCCATGGTGTTCATTTTTTACAATCCACTATATGACAATTGAATCATCCAATGAAAAGGAATTATTAAAATAGAATGATGCTTTCAATGAACTCCAGTTACCAAAAGAAAATCAAGTGTCAAAAATATCAATTAATTACTTTTCCCATCACTTATTTTCAATATTAATATTATGTTGGTATGGACTCGTGTTATTTTTCTCTTTATACTAGGAAATCTAACTCATATTACTCCATAAAATGGGTGAGAAATTTTCACAGACCTTTATTAAAATTTTCACTCACAAAAATACATTAATTTTCATGTATATGTATCAAATTTATATATATTATATGTTTTTTGGAGTTTTCCTTCAACATATACAATTACTCTAAGATCCCTAGTAAATTTAAGGAAAATAATCTTAAATATATCATTGAATCTTTAACTACTTTTATGGTATTTCGAGTCAGCTATGGTTTGATAATTTTAAAATATCCTAAATAAAAAAATATTTTACACACTACAAACAATCCTACTATAGAGTGATATTATCCTTAAAGATGTAACTATCCATTTCTATGGCATTATCTTTCCATTATGGTACAATGTCTCTAAGATCCATATGAAATTTAATGAATAAAATCATAAATATATCATTGTTTCTTTAACTAATTTTATGGTTTTTCCAATCCCTTATGGTTTGAAAATTTTAAAATATCCTAAAGAGAAAAATATTTTTCTCACTACAACCAATCATAGTATAGAGTTATATTATCCTTAAAGATGTAACTAACCTTGTATATGGAATTATATTTCCATTATTCTATGTTTAATCAACCTTGCATCATGCTCTAACTTTCATAACATTGTGGCCCCAAAATTTCCGTAACAATTTTTTCTATAATTCATACATCATAGGTTGTTGTTCCATGGAAATATCCTTGATAGTGAGATTTAATTTTATAAGAATTAAATTTCAACATTTGATAACCACATAACAGTGAAACCAAAATAATTTAGTTTAATTGACCTATTGATGATTTTTCTTATACCACTTGAGTTAAAATACTTCTTTCTCTCATGATTTATATGGTGTTTCACAATTAATGACACTATGATTAATCCTATGTTAGAAACATTCAAACTCAAATAATATTTATTCAAAAATATGTTTGAAAAATGAGATACATACTACATTATTATCATCCTTCATGAAATTTATATCACAACCTTAATAAATAATCATTAAATTTCATCACACCACCTCTCCAATTATCCTCTAACTCAATTATGAGAATATTTCTAATTAATAAAATACGAATACCATTCCAAACTCATAAATTAAAATTATCATGAAATAATTCATAACATTACTCTGATGCATTGGTTATTTTAACACCATAACATAAGATATTATAGTGTTTTTTTAGTACTCTAGCATCATGTGTGTAATCAATTTCATATTGAGAATGTATCAAATAAGATATAATTATACCATATTTTTCAATTCCATTTAATATTTTCAATTCATTCCAAAGGACCTTTACCAAGGATGGGGGTTTTCAACAATAGGGTGTCTTGGTGAATAAGAGGTAGAGACACTTGGGTAAAATCGTCATTTACACAGGCATAACATAGGGGGAGAGAAGATCACCACCCTAAGCCGCCCCACATGATCAGAAGGATTGACAATAGACACATGGATCATTCTTTTTTGGTTGTTCAATTGGATACTAACCCACCTTCCCTCCCTCATACACATCAATCCATCCATGACAGTCTACTATATAGCTCGAAAAGTGTATAATAGGATTCTTAGACTATTTTGAAACCCATTACATGTACCTAGACATGAGGTGTAACTTTGGACCCATTACAATTTCATAGAATACAAGACTTGTTATATTGACTAGGTTTCTAGAAAATCATGATGAGAAAGTAATTTAGGCAACACGTTAGGTATGGTCTACGTAACTATTCCTAGGTTTCTTAGGTTCAAATACCAAAATAGGGGCATTAACCTCCTTCCAAAAAATCAAGTGGTTTACATAATTTCTACTAAACATCCCTCTTGTCCACATTATGGTGTTTTTATGGATTATTCATTTTACGAAAATTTTCCACCAAAAAATGCCATATATTGAGAATTTTTCAATTTAAATAACAACAACATGGAATATTCAGTTAATGTAGGCCACTCAGAATGAGAGATAGCTAGATTTAAGATTTATCATTCTATAGTCGATGTTTTGGGTCATGTGTGATGAGTAGAGGATTCCTCAGTGTTCATTAATCCCATATATTTGTGTTGATAATGGTAGTAAAGTCCTCATTGGGTTATTAAGATCAGTAGACCCTCATATACATGGAATATAGTTCAATTATATTTTCACCATGGATTTTTTAATACAATGAACCCAATAAAAAGAGGATCCTCCATAGTATCTATCATGTTTTGTACACCACCATTCGACATTCATTGATTCATCGAGGAATTGATCTTATAATTGTAGTGTCTATTACACCCCTATTTGATAATCATGATTGAAAAAGACTATGTAGTTCTCTTGGGTTTAGACTTTTCTATTTTGAAACAAAATTAGGCAAGGTTTAAGTTTCCCATTATTATCTGAAATATAATTTGGGATTAATTTATAAGGGTATACAAGATTTTTTAGTTTCTAATGGTAGCTAGATCATTTAAGAGATGGTATATGAATTATTAAACTTTTTATTAGATATTGAATATCTGAAAGGATATGTAGGGTTAATTATTCTCTATCCATATATAGATTACCTCTTACATTGGTTTCCTTGAGCTTATTGTTCCTCTTTTTAATATGTTTACTTTTTATATTTCAAGGATTCTTATATAGTATGCATATATTCAACCGTAGATGGTATTTTTCGTATAGTCTTCTTGTATTATTCAAATGATTCACAATGTGGAGATGATCCGGGTGGAAAAAGCTATGGAAAACATTCATGTTTATAGTAAATTTGTTACATAGAAAACTCTACCACATTTTAATAGGACATTCTTCCATTGGGTTGTTGGTTGTTTTTTTTATTCTTTACATTATTTTCAATTAATTATCATACTAATATGAATACTTTTCTCATGTTGCATTAATTATATATTTTAATATGTTATTATTTTATTTGCAGAATTATTATTATATCATGTGTTGATATTTATTTATATTTCTAGGAATATTATTATATACCATCCTATCTTTTGAGATATCTCTATACAGTACTAGTCACCAACCCCTGGTCAATTTATGTTAGGTCTTCGATGGAAGTCCAAGACAATTACTTGATTTTATAGGTGTTAGAGGGTAATGTTTGGTTAGTATGGTGTCATTATAGGTCTATACTAGTGAAAACTATTAGAGTTATGTGTCATTAGGGGAATTTTTTTATGATTTGAGGGATGTAATTTCTACTATTCGTTTCATGATCCACACTCCTCTGGTACTCCACCTAATCCTACAGTGAAGATAATGAGTGGTCTCGGAGTCCTGTCTCTTATAGTCCCCAAGATGATGACTAGAACAGGGGGTATAAAACATATACTGGGAGGAATTGGCCACAAGATATAAGTTAAATATAAGAGATCAATCAGATTCACAAATTATAACATATCATATTAAAATAAACTAGAATCCAAGACTTCTTTCGAATATATACAAATTAAAGCCTTTATAATGAAATACCAATAAACTCCAATGGTAGAATCTCTGCAGTAGATCCAACCTCTAATCTATTATTCCCATAAAGGTCTCTCAAAAGCTCCAAGAAACATGAAATATAGTTTATATAATATTTGGTGAGTGTAACATGTATACTGGTTATTATTATACACATGGTCTCTTGTGAAAATGTGATAAGAGAATATTAATGCTCTAGTAAACCAAAAATGGAATGAACATGCACCTAACAGGTCAACAATATATTCCCAACCTCACCAAGGCTCACTGAACAAGTAGCGCATCAATGTTCATAAAATAATATCAAGAGAACATAATTCAATTTTCCATGTAACCACTTCCCCTTGGGTTTTTTACTCTCACACACCAACAACAAAACTATTGTGCTTATATCCATTTCATAACAATTAATTATATATCCAGGACTTCAGTGTGTCATGAATATTATGGAAATAAATTGTATTCCCCCACCTAAAATATATTATCACAATACAAAATTATATATAATACCTCTATTGAGATAAAATCAATCTCCATTAGGCACCACCACAAACTATGTAATATTCACAAGGAATCCCCTACAATAAATGAATCATCTCTACGAATTTGCAAAAAATATCCATCATTATGTTCTTCAAATTAACGGACAAAAAGGATGTGGGGGTATCCAACCATCTTCCCCATCCAACAGTGATATTGGGGAAAAGACATAGAAACCTCTACCATTGGTTGAAGGTAATAAATACTCCAATTGGGCGGGATGAATATTCAAATAATATATAAAATACATGAAAAATAGTCTCTCGCATGAATGTCCTGAGGGCATTCTCCAAACAAAACTATCATTACCCACTTCACCACATGAAATTCATCTCCAACTAATATCACTACTAAATAGAAAAACAAAAAAAACCAAAAAACATAACCCAAAATCCCCATATTCATTTATATATTCAACCATTTCTAGATATTCCAATTACCAAACAATATACATTTAATAAATCATTCAGTTCCATATTTAATGAAAACCCATTCCTAAGAACACCCCATTTTTAATCTCATCCATTAACATTTAATTCCAACTCATGTCATCATTAATAAACATATTCCACAACTTTTTGGAAATTATAAACACATGTGACCACACAATAACCCAACGATATTAATATATCACCCAAAAAATCCCCTGCTCAATCAATCACAATAACATATCTATACCATTTCAATAACCATGAAACTACTACAATAAAACATCCCTCAAAATATCCCTTTCCAAACTATTGTAGCCCTGGTACTCAAAGTAAATCACATTTGAGTCAAGGTAAGTCCATAGTGCAGACCATGTACCACACCGTAACTACCCTTAAAAAAATGTGGACCCCATATTCCATAACTATAACCCTATATTATATATGATCTCAGGGTATGCCGCAAGTGAGCCTCCTCCAAACCCTCTATGCTATAATCCATATTCCGCACTAAAAAATACATCAAAATAATAGGGACATCAAACCTGACCCCTTATGTCTATATACCGAAACCCCCAATAATATGATGATGATATTGGGGTTTAGACTTATTCAACATAAGAATGACTATTATTTGAAACAAAATATCCTCATTATGATACATACTTATGGTGGAACCGTATTCTCTAAGATATAACGTATTTCCCTAGATGAAATTTTCACTCCACCTCTATTATTCATTTCTCAACTCCTTCAAGACTTCACTAGATCCAATACATAACCAAAAATCACCAAATGTAATGATACAAAAGGGGTAATATTTAAAATTATATACCTCTCAAACAACTTCCACCCTTTAGAAACAAGAAAAATACCTAAAAGAGACTCAAACAACCATCTAACAAGTTAGCTATCAGGAATATCCGTATATGAAAAACACTACCATGTAATAAGAAAATAGGGCACATAATACACATCATGGAGACATCCAAGAAAAATTCATGGGGTAGATAACTGTAAAATAAATCTAACTCCACAAAAAAATAACAATTAGAATGAGGAAAATAATTTATATATTAATAATATTTCAAAATTTACACTACCAAGATAAAAAATGAGTCAATACAACTAGTGGTAATGATCTCACAAACACATCTAATGATCCCAAGTATTATCTTATAAACAACCATGCCTTCACATAAAATGATTCATGGGATAACTTACCCATTTGGAAAATTCATTCGATGATCCTAGGTCTCAAATAAATGCTTCAGGAATATTTTTTTATCCATGATATCTAACTCTCATTAGTTAATCACATGTGATTCATCATGAAGATAATGCTAAAATTGGGATACATGGAAGATGTTGTGAATCCTTTATATCCATATAGGGAAAACCAAAAAATATTCAACATAACCAATACACTCCAACACATCAAAATGTCTAAAAAATCAAGGAGATATATTACTCCCCTAAACAATCCTATATGGACCTTGATAAAATGAAGCCCTCAACAACACATGGTCTCTAAACTTGAATTATATGGGCCTCATCCTATCATATACATAATCCTTTTGTAGGTTTAGTGTTGCCTTTATCTACTCATTTATAATCTAGATGTTCTCTGTCATTCTCTATAACACATCTGTAAACAGAACTGCAGACTCCCGAACCTCAATTTAGCAGAATGGAGGTCAACCTAGCCACACATATAACCCTTCAAATGGTCCCATACTTATGGATGAGTGATATAAATTATGTTAAGAAAACTCGTCCAATGGTGTGTATTTCCCGCATGAACTTCTAAAAGGTAATACGTGAGCTCGTATTATATCCTCAAGTATATGGATGGTCAGCTCCATCTACCTATATTTCTAGGGACGAAAACTATTGTTAAGTGGTTGTTAAGAGGCAAATATATTTTTAATCCTCTCCATAAATTTCAAGGTAAATGCGGGGTTCTGATAGAAAATGATTTTATTTTACACACTATGGATTTTTATCATATCATCCATGTGCCAAACCTCCAGAATGTCCATGAAACTCAATAATTGAAATATCGGTAAATATAAAAACATAAAATTTATGTCCATGATCAACCAAATGAAATCAATTCTCTCTAAACCTGAGGATTTAATTTATTTAGGTTTCCTCCAACATTAACTCGGTGCCTTCCATAATATTCTTGTCACCTCCATTCGTTTTGATGATTTCAACAACTCTTTAAACATTATAATTATTTCATTAAAGGGTTTATAAGTAAGATTATGGTGAAATAATATTAAAATCATGAAATATAATTGAATATGTCTTGAATTTTTTTGAAAATCATGAAATGATGTTGGAAGATACAATAAATACTATAAAGGGAGTGTAGATAACCTTGGAGGTCTTTGGACAGTAGTAGATAGTACCGTATAGCTATTGTAGGGATCCAACTAGCTGGTGTCATATTTGAAAAATTATTGATGCAGTGTAATTCAAACTACCAGATGGTGGAGGATAATCAACCAACCTATGATGATAGTAGTGGGTACCACATACATCAAATCTCCACCGACCAACTGGTGGAGGAGCACTATCTAGCTATTGGAATAAAGTAGTGTGAAATTACTTCAAAGTGGTTCAATAGATAGTAGGTGAAGACTACTAGTTATCCAATGGAATTAAGGCAGAAGGTCTGAGGATGCATTTATTATGGTCTAAATTCTATAAATTTGGTATTCATAAATTTCAAATCCCATGGTAAAATATAGAAGGATGCCAAATATTTTGAGGGCTATAGAAATACTCCTTGGGTGCCTTGTCAAACTACCTTCCAACCTTATCAATGATTGTGAAACCTCAAATCCTATGATCCCAAAATGTATACCTCTCTAAAAATTTCTCCTCATTAAAATAGTGTTTTCATATAATAAATTATTTTCACTCCTCCATCATTTTGAGTCTCTCCCCTTTCTTCTTATTATATATTTGATATAACTGAGACCATTCCTAAATCAAATTTCATTTAGAAATCCACTCTTCATTCTATTATTCATCTATTTTAGTCTTCACAACCTTATAAAGTGATGGACTTGATTTTCTTTTCTAACTGTGAAAAAAAGAATTACTTCTCATTGAGGCTTCTAGATACAACTATTAAGAATTGAGGGACAATTATATTTTGGTTTCTTTCTATAAAGAATAATAATAATTGATGTTTCATTATCATGGATTTTGTTAAAAACAAAGTAACAATGTAATAATCCCTCAAACAATTTGGGTAGGAGATGTAAGGATTCTTAAAATAACATTAGCTAAACTATTTTATCACATCATGTTTCTTATTTTATACTTTTTCAATTTATATTTTCATTAATGTTACACATTAAATTACATAGATCAATATGATCAATTGTTCAAATAATTAATTTCTTCTTATTGTATACTTAGTAATTTATAAAAATATGTAATTATTCCATTTTTATGCTTCTTTGATTTAGATATACCATTTGTTATTTTTAATATATTATAATGGTTTTAACAATCAACAATCTTTTAGAAATTGGTATATATTCATTATTTCTTAAATTGTTTCTTTGTTTTTAAATTGGTAATTCACCTGCCTATTATCATTTTACCCTACTCCAAAATAAATTTAGTATCGAATGGTTCTTGAATTGTTTTAAATATTTATTGAATATTTTTCTACTGATTAAAATATTTTATTTAGTTTTAAAAATCATTAAACAATTTTTCAAGAATTGTTTTTATAAAATTGCATTCTCGAAGGACATTATATGAGTCCTTCTTGCTTATGGTTCAAATTATGGTTATTGGAATAAATGCATGTATCCCTATATTAGATCCATTTTTTACTCCATTTAAAATATATTTATGCATGTTTATACTTATAATATTGAAAAATAAGATAAATGGACCCATGATGATATTTATTCTTTTGAATCTAGTTATAATGAAGTGAATTCCAAGAATTTTGGATAAGAAACACTAATTTAATGAAATTTACAAATAAAAAACTCTAATTAAATATAGAATCTATTTAAAGAAAATTATAAATGAATGAACAATGTAAATTATACGTTATTAGATATGTTTATTCAAGTATTGTAATGATTTTAAATGCATAAAAAATCAGAAATATTTACATGATTCACTAACATTAATAAATGTAGACAGAATGTTAGTGATACTATTTCAAAATATATTTTATTCAATAAAATATAATGTGGTTGACAAAGAAATTAGGTACCCAAATTCCTCTCAATAGAAGCCGAAAAATACACAAATAACATGCTGGTGGATGTTCTCATTAGATATATCATGAAATATGAATTAACTAATAAAGGACAATCCAAAAAGGAGTAAAATGAGGTCAAGGAAAATAAGATAAAAATTTCCTTCATGAAAATTTATGATGAATCACCCAAAACTGAGGTCGAGCATCCTCATCTATAAAATAAGATGAAAAAGTACATTAAAAAAGAAAAGATACAATCAACACTTAAAAAATGAAAATATTGACATGGAAGTTACAAACTTAGGGTTACAAAATTAGGGTCCCATAAAGATAGATTATCTCTTCAACAATATGTCTAATGATAATATGAAAATTAAGAAGGTATTAAAATTTTTAACATTGATTTATATTAAAGATTCAATTTCAATATATGAATCATTATATGAATTTCCATAGAGCCTCAAGGCCGATATTGAGGTATGTAATAAAGTAAATTTTACATGTTATACTTATTCTTATTATATAACTTCTTATTATTCATCATATTTTTTTGTTATTAATATCATTTATATACTAGTGATCAACAAAAAATGGTTTTTTTTATTTCAAAATTTAAACATACTTAAAATAATTACAATATTGTTTATTTTTTCAAAATGAACAACTTTAAAAAGGAAAATAAGATTTTTATTTAATACAAAAATAATAATCAAATTTTGATAAATTGGATTCTCAAATTTAATATCTTGAAAAAAATGATTCTTAATTCAATCATGGTGGCCATTGTTTAAATTTTATTTTTTAATCTATATTTTTTGTTAAAATTAATTCAGATAATGGTTTTTCAAATAATCTACTTTTCCTAAAAATTTAAAAAAGAATACATTTTTAAAGAGGAATTCCTAAAAATAAAATTTTTAATTATTGTAAGAAATTTGGAAATCTCAGTTATAAATATAATTGTAAAAAATTATAGATATATTATTCCAAATGGAATTCATATCTCATAACATATTTATAATTGAAAAAACTAATTTTAAATAATATTCGATTCCAATTCCTTATTACATTACATAAATAGATCAAAGATATGGGTACCAAAAGAATTAAAACTCTAATATTTTATAGGGAAAGGATGTTGAGGGAATAAAGCAAGAATCTAATTGGTATATAAATAGTGAGTGATTGAGGAATAAGTGCAATGATCCATATAATTTAATCATATAAAATAATTTCATGGAGGACATGTCATATTTAGTGGTGATTCAAAAAGTAACACCGTCAATATTGGTATGATCTGTTGGATTAGGTTATACTAAATATACACAATATGGGGGTGAATTGTGTCTATTAAAATTTCTTCTAGAATCATCATCATTTCCAAATATGCCCTTTAACTTTATCATAATGGTTATGTAGTGAAAAAAATAGATTGAAGAATGCACATATGTATAGTGGTTCGGGGAACATTATGCCCCTATTCAACTCCACCAACAGTCTACTCCACGAGCATGTGGATTTTCACTCTCTGGAACTCTTAACAATAGACTGTCCACAATTGAGTGTAGGCAGTTGAAACCTTTACAAGATAAGTCTAAAACAGGGCCTTTATGTTCATGCACAAAACTGAATACACTGCTTAGAATGATAAGCTGGTTAATCAAAATGAAATGATTATTTTTCCAAAAAAAATTCCAGTTGTCCTTCACAGTAGATGGATAATCTTCTTCAGAATAGATGTTCTTTATGTAAGAGCAGTTCTAAGTCGATCCAGTTGTAAATTGATCTTGAAATTAAATCAGAAACTTTAACAATTATTGATTTACAATAGATCTTTGATGTAGAATAATAATCGTTAATGATTTTACATTTCTTCAGAAAAATAGAGTCTGCTAGATGTTGGTAGCAGCAGATCTGTGTGACTTTTATAACTCTATAAAAATTGTAGTCATGAAAATCTCAACAGCTTTTTCTTTTTATCTTTTTCGCAATGATCTGTCTCTCATTTTATAATTAAAAATAACAAAGATATATAATGAATAAATATGAGCATTTTCCTTTCAAATTTAGATCTACAAATATCGCCTTAAGAATCATGATATTCAAATGTTTGAATAACAGGGAAGTCCTAACATCCCTTAATAATAATCATGAAATCTTCCTCTTAAATCAATTCTTTGAATAACAAATAAACATATTTAAATCAGTCAAAGATGTGATTTAATATCATGTTTGAAACTTTCTTGAAAATTGCCTGATATTCTGCAAAAATACTGTTATATGATAAAGTTGTATTTTAAATCTTTGATGATAAACATTGGGTTGATGATCTATTCTTCAAACGTAACGTTTATCTCAAACTTATGGTTGATTATCCATACTTGTCTCTTCAACTTTCAAACATATGGTATAAACACAGTTTCCAGAATATACTGAAATGATTTATGAACAATTTTTCAAATATTCCATGCTTATTAAATTCTTTAATATAATTCCAAAATATAAATATAAATAATATTAATTTCCGGAAATATACTTGAAGTAAAATAATTAGAATAACAAACAAGGGTATTTGTGAGCATCAATGTCATCATAAAAAAGATAGAGTATTGTTGAAACAATACATGCTCATCAATCTCCCCTAATCATAATAGTATAGAGTATTGTTTAAGACAACACTTGCTCAATAATATCCACCTTTTTTATGATCACAAATCCCATGAAAATAAACCATGAAATTAATTGCATATAATTTATATTTTCACAAGGATAAAATAATTTTTTATCCTAAAAGAATTATTTCAACAAGAAATAAATAAAATCTTATCCATAGTTCTTTCACATATAAACAAAATACTTTTTCAAAAAAATAAAAACTTCTTTTAGAAATTTCTCCCGCATTTATAAAGTAAAATAATAATAAAAAATTTGTTTACCCAAATTTCTCCTATAAAGGTAAAACATAAATACAATATAAAATTTTGTCTTTATCCAAATTTCTCCCCCTTTTGTGATATCAAAAAGAATGTTAGAAGAAAGAATATACACATTTAATGTAGTACAAAACTTAAGTAAATGTTATCATAAAATATTTATCAGTAATTAAATATAGATTGTGGAATTCTAACATATACATAATAGTAAAACAAATTTAAAAAAAATAAAAATGAGATAAAAAAAGTTTATTGAGAAATGTAATTATATAATTGTCAAAAGAATCATGTTTGGGATAAAAGGGTTTGAAAAGGGTATTTCAGTGACTCTGAACAAATTCCTTGAGCTTTTCTAACTGATTTCTCAATCTCTTCATCATTCTATCTCCTCACTAAATTATTATATATCTTCCTTCCTAGGTTAAATTAATATCTTCAATAAGATTGACTATGAAAAACTCTTGCAATTTTTCATCCTTTTCGATGAGCTGATTTAGATTATTAGTGAATATGTCCAGTAATTGCCTAATACATGGTTCACATGAGGTTACCTGATCAATAATGAATTTTTGATTGTCCAACAAGACAATAAATGGATCACTATTACACTGTAAATCCTACAACATGCCATTCATATTTCTCATTACAGTTGTAATGGCCTGGAATCTCTTTATCAGATCAGGTGAAGTACCCGATTTACATTCCTAACTACCTGTGATAGTTGAAAGTTGTTTCTCTATAAAAAAATTAAATTCTTCCAAATCTGAATTCAGCACAACATTATATTTCAACTTTGCAACCTCTTTTAGTAATTGTTTACATAAAAATTTAACTACTTATTTTGAAATAGATATGTCCTTTATATGTTTAAATCCCTATTTATCTTTTTCTAACTCTATTCTTAATGTATTATTATCATCATTAGCTATGTTAAAATTTCTAACAATTTATTCAACGTGATCTGACATAGAATCAGAGGCACCTTATTATTGAATAACAACTGGATCTACTAAATTTTTGTGTAATGATTAATAATTAGATCTTTTATTTGTATCAATCCCCACTAGTTATCAACCGATTTTTATTCAGAGTCATAAAATAACTCATCCAAAGAAAAATTTTCCTTTAAAACTTTAGTATGAATTTAATAGGGACTCTTTCCACTGTTTATAGATGCATCATGTTGTTGCTCCTCATGAGTATCTGCATTCTCTTCCTCTAAAATAGATTCTTCCTAAAATGTTTTTTCTTGAATAACTTCAGTAGGATGTGCAGAAAAATCTTGTACAGATTCAGTTCGAGCCACCTCAACTTCTCTAGGGTCTTTCTCTACCTTAGGTTCAACATCCTCTTCAATTTGAGGTACCACCTCAATCTGAGAAAGAACGTCTCTTACAAAATTGTAGCTTAAAAGATCTCCATTTGTAACATAATTTGTTTAAAAAGTCCCCTCATCAAATTGAGTCGCTATGTGCCTTCTTCTATGAAGTCCCTCTAGGCAGCCCTCATCAGCATGTGCATCAACAGCTTGAAATCTACTTCTTTTTTATGTTTTTTAAACATCACTGGTCCTTGATTTTTCTACTCAATCTTTGGATTTCCAGGTTTTCTCTCCCTTAGTAGACTCTTGATCTTTATCATCACCGACATGAATAATATTTCCTTTCACAATTCTCCAGAAAAAAATCCTATTTTTCATAAAGTTATATCATTGAACATGTTACCATTATGGCATCGCACTCTTGCATCCACTAATCTCACCACTTCAGACAAAAACAATAATTTTGAAAGGAACCTTCCATATGGATATAAATTCATTCTCACCTATGTTTGACAACAATAGTTTAAATACCTTATCATATAACAAGGAAAATTCAACTTGATGTCCCTCAAAAATTGAAACATCAATTACATACCAAGATATAAAATTTTCTCTATTTCAGACATCCTTGGGGAAAACCCTCTTTGTATAAATTTTAAAAGAATTTTCTGATATGGCTCAAAATCCTTGACTAACTTTTTTCTTGAAATTCATAGAAACAAATAAAAATGAATAATTTATTCTGAATTATGTTCATTATATCCAATGGATTTCAAATCAAAGTAATAAACTACCTCATGAGGGATGATTAAGATTCTAGATATTTCCACAGACGAAATAGAAAAATCCCAATCATCAATTTTCATGAATATGAAGTGCTATTTATCTCCAAGACTGAACAAAACTTTTTTAAACAAATTTTCCAACTCTACCATGTACATAAATTCTATGTTTTCATCACTGAAAATTTGTTCTAGATTCTAAAAAACCAATGCTTTCTTCGGCGTTATATTGGTCTGGTATAGCCATTCCAAATCAATTACTTTTCCATGTAGGATCTTCCTTCCTACTAAATGTTGACACTTGGCGTTACTAGATTCTCCTTCATCAATTCTCTTTGTCTTGTAAATTTCTGTCTCAATGGTCTGAAGGCTTGAAGGTTTAGAGTTTCGGAGGTCCAGTCAAAGATAGATGAAGGCTATAAGTGTTTAAATGTTTTGAAAGGTTTTAATAAAATGAACGGGTTTGGAACTAGAAACAGGTTATGGCGACCTTGATTCTCGTGTCATTAAGTACATAATAATCATTACACTATTTAAAAAACATATGCAAAAAAATTTATAGTCGTACTGACGAAATTTTCAATTATTCTAAAAACAAATAATTAAATTATTTAAATCAATGATGATAAAAATAAAATAAGAACTAATATAATAACTATATAAAATTATAATTATAATTTCATTTAAAATTAAATAAACCTATCCCCCCTTAATATAATCAAACCTTGAAGTGGGAAGTGGTTTAGTAAAAATATCAGCTAATTGAATTTCAGTACTTACAAATTCTAAGAATATATCATTTTTAAGAACATTATCTATTAGAAAATGATGTGTGATATCAATATTATTATTCTTATACTGATTATAAGATTTTTGGAAATATTTATTGACCTAGAATTATCACATAAAATAAGAGTATTATTAAAATTTAGTCCAAAGTCTATAAGAGTATTTTTCATCCACAACACGTGTGCACAACAACTACCTACATACACATATTCTGCCTCAGCTGTTGACAAAGCAACTGAGTATTGTTTCATACTAGACCATGAAACTATATATTTTTTAAAAAAGTAACAAGTTCCTGAGGATTTTTTCTATATAATCTACAGCTTACAAAGTTAGCATCTGAAAATGAAATTAAATTAAAATCAAAAGTGTTTGGATAGGGAATAGATTGAAAAATAGTTCCTTTTAAATATATGAAAATCATTTTAATAGAACATAAATGAGATTCATTATTATTTGATTGAAAACATTCACAAATACATATTGTGTATATTATAAATGTCCTACTAGCAGTAAGATATAATAAACTACCAATCATACGTCTATATAACTTGTTGTCAACTAATATTATAGTTTCATCCAAATCAATTTTTATATTAGTACACGTATGAGTTGTATATGTTTTTCTATTTTCACTTCCACATTTCTTCTGTAAATCAGTAATGTATTATCATTGATTCAAAACATTTCCAAAATCTTTTTGATATATTTGAAGACATAAAAAAGAAATTTAATTCTCCCATAATACTCATTTCAAATAATTTTTTTTTAAATTTAAATACTTATGACAATGTTTTTTGTTTGTTGATTCAAAAATTACACCATTAACATAAATTTAAACCAATATTATATTAGAGTTTAAATTTTTCGTAAATAATATTGGATTTTCCATTCCAATATTAAAATAATTTTTCAAATGAAAAGAACTTAATCTTTCATACCATGTTCTATGTTCTTGTTTATGTCCATAAGAAGATTTACAATGTTTAAAAATAGAATCTAGTTTTTGATAATTTTCAAAACCAGGAGGTTTCTCAACATAAAATTCCTCCATTAAATAACTATTTAAAAAGTCAGAATTAAGAACCATCTGAAATAATATAATGTTAATATGAGATGTATATGATAAAAGGATTCTAATGCCTTATTGTATTGCTAGAGGGGAAAAGGTCTCATCAGAATCATTACCTTCTTACTGATTATATCTATTAGCAAGTAGTCTTGCTTTATTTATAGTTATTATACCTTGATCATCCTGTTTATTTTTAAAGACCCATTTAGTTCCTATAAATGGATAATTTTGTGGTCTCTCAAATAAATTACAAACATCATTTATCTTTAATTGGTATAGATCTACATACATTGTTATCATCCAGCATTCATCAACTAAGGCTTCTTCTATTGACTTAGGTTCTAATTGGGATATAAAGGTAGAAAACTCAACAAGATACCCAACATTTCTTATATTTTTATTCCTGTTCCTAGGTATCCTATAACCATTTACAAAGGGTGATTTATTAGTGTTATAGGGAATCTAGGAAATACACTATTAGGTTCATTAGTGTAATGTTCTTCTGAACTGAACAGATTTTTATTTATATCATTTTCAAAATCAGGTTCATGTAATCAAGTCTCGTGTTATCATTAGAGTCAGATTAATTAATTTGATCTCTCCTTTTCTTAGTGGGATCAAATTAATCAAATTTCAGATGAATTGATTCTTCTACAATCTTTGACTTTTTATTAAAAATTCTATAATCTTTTCAATTTTCAGAATATCCTATGAAAATGCCTTCATCAGATTTTTGATCGAATTTCCTTGGTGTTCGAGATGTAATCCTTGCATCCAAAAATATTAAAGTTTTTTACTTTAGGTTATCTGTTATTCCAAAGTTCATTGGGTGTCTTTTTGAAGATAAGATTGATTAAAACACTATTCATTATATAACAAGTTGTTCTAACAACTTCTACCCAGAAATAGGTATGAAGATTGTATTCATTTAGCATAGTCCTAGCCATATCATGAATAGTTCTATTTCTTATATCAACAATAACATAATGTTGAGGTGTTCTTAGTGCAGAGAAGGTCTGTTTAATACCTAAATTTGAGAAAAAGGAATTAAAATCCAAATTCTCAAATTCTCCACCACAATCACTTCTTAATGAAATTATTTTAAAACCTTTTTCATTTTGAACAGCTTTACAAAAACATTCCAATATAGTAAAAGCTTTGTTTTTATATTTTTGAAAATATACACATGTAAATTTTGAATATTCATCAACTAAAACATATGCATATAATTTACAAACCAAAATTTCTACTCTTAAAAGACCAAATAGATCTATATGGATATGTTCTAAAGGTATAGATGTAGAAATTTTTTTAATTGATTTGAAGAATGATTTATGTTTCTTTCCAAGTTGACATACATAACAAAATAAATCACTATCAAATTTTAGACTAGTTAAATCAAAATCTTGTTGTTTCTTATATAAATTATGTAAAGCATATATATTGCAATGTACATGTCTTCTATGCCATATCCAATATTCATTTATCTTTGCAGTTAAATAATTTAATTTTTGTTTACCCAAGGAATTTAAGTCTAGATTATAAACATTATCTATTCTGGGTGGTATAAATTTATGAAAATTATCTTCAAAAATAGAGCTGAAGTTGTTAGAAAAATCAAAAAAATAACCATCATCACAAAGTTGATAGATACTTATCAGGTTGTGTTTCAATCATTTTATATAGATTACTTTATTGATTGATACAGCTTCTGGATCTCCAATAGTTCCAATGCCAATTATTTTACATTTGGTATTGTCACCGAGTGTGACTAATCTTCCATCCTTTTGAGTTAATGATTTAAAGTTTGACATGTTCCAACTCATATTCTTGGATAATCCACTATCCATATACCATATTTTAGTTTGGTTTCTGTGACCTACTTCCTTCAATGGTATTCAAAAAAAAATTGGTACCCATATTTTATGGGTTCTAGCTGTGTTACCTAGAAATGATCAGTGAATCAAGACCTTAATTGTTATTACATAATCAATAGAATCATATAAACTACTTGCAATAAAGGATATATTAATCCCACTTATTTGAGGATGCCTTAAATACATGTTTTTAGATATGTGACCTTTTGTTCCATAGTAGTTGAAAATTATACCTCTTGTACTTGGAAAAAAATAGTTCTTATATAGTTTGGGATTCTCACCATTACTTTCTATTCCATATCTTTATTTTTTGGTCACAATAAATCCACTATTTTTATTTAGAATATTTTCTCACTTTTTTAATATAAGAGAAGCATTTTTTTATTTCTCGCATTTTTTCAGTGTTTTTATTTTAGTTTTTTTATCTGTACAGTTTTTGTTTGATGTTTTTTATTTTTCAATTAACTATTCATGTTGTTTAGTAGAGTGCCTTTTTCTCCGAAAACAACAGTGTAAATATTTTTTAGTTACTTATTTTTCCTAAAAAAGAAATAGTATTTCTCTTTTATAATGTTATAGTAGGTTGCAAGTTTATCATTTGATCCAATAGAACATGAATCAGAATCAGATGAGTAATAAGATTATACCTCATCAGCTTCAACCATGAAGCACATATTTTTTTTTTGATTTAATTATTCATTTTCTGAGTCAGACATTGATAGGCTATAGGAGTCTTCAGAAACACTCCTAGAAGTTTTCATTAATCTTCTTTCTTTCTGCTCATAATCATTGTTTTTGTAAAATTTCTTTTTCTTTTATCATTTTTATTGAGGACAGTCAGGTCTTATGTGACCCATACTTTTTCATTCATATTATCATACTATCTTCAGTTATTTTCATCTTTCTAGAATGATTTTTTGAATCCCTTCTTATTTCATTATAATTTACAGAATTTCCTTGCTAACTATGCTAGTTCCACATCTGAATCAGATGAATCTGAACTTTCTGATTTTCTCTTGATCTCTTTATTTATATTTCTATAATTCTTTTGGGATGTTACTTTCAATGTTGTATTTCCTCTTTTGATCAAGAAATTATGCTCATTGTCTTCATCTTTCTTCTCATATTTATACATCATTAGGGTTCCAATTAATTCTCTCATAGTAATATCTTTGATTAGAGATGATTGCCTAACTGCTGCTAATATCCCATTCCATTGGGTTAAAAGTACCCTTAGTACTTTTAAGGCTTGATCTTCTTATTTGATAGGATCTCACAAGGCAGTGATGTTGTTGGGTAATTATATAATCCTTGCATTCATCAGAGTGATGATCTCACCATCACTAATTATAAATGTACCAAATTTTAGATTTATTATAGAGTACCTCATTTGTCATATATTTCCAGTTCCTTCATAGGAAACTGCAATTGTCTACCACATCTCACATGCAATAGGGAATTGCGATACTCGATTAAATTCTTTTATTCCTAAAACACAGATGATAGAATTAATAACTTTTTAATTTATTTCATACTTTGCTTCAATAGTTGAACTCCATGTTTTAGGTTTCTCAGGAATTTAATAAGGAGTAAAAAAATTTGAGTAGACTCTGTAACCAAGATTTTTCAGATATATGATCATCCTCGACTTCCAACAAACATAGTTTTACCAATTGAAGTACGGAGCTCTAACCGTTGACATTCCCTCTCGTGTATCATCCATTGAGACTTCTGAGTATAATCCTTTGAAACATTCATCTCTTTATATATTTAACAAAAGAATCTCCTCTGATAACAATTGTAGGATCAGGTTATACTAAATTTTCACAAGAGGGGGGTGAATTGTGTCTTTTAAAATTTCTTCAAGAACCATGATATTTACCAAATTTTTCCTTTAACTTTATCAGAATGGTTATGTAGTGGAAAATAAATATATTTAAGAATCATATATTTATAGTGGTTCAGGGAATAAAAGGCCCCTAGTCTATTCCACCCACGATCTACTCCACAAGCTTGGTGATTTTCAATATCTGGTCCTCTTATCAATAGACCGTCCACAACTGAGTAAAGGCAGTTGACACCTTTACAAGATAAGGATAAAATAGAGCCTTCTAGTTCATGCATAGAACCGAATATATATCTTATAATGAGAAGTCAGTTACTCAAAATGAAAATAGTATTTTTTCCAAAAAAACACAATGCATTTTTTCTTCAATGTAGATGGATCCTCATCTTCAGAAAAGATTTTCTTTAGGTAAGAGAAGTTCTGATTCGATCTAGTTAAAAATAGATCTTGAAATAAAATAATCAAATTTAAAAACAATAGATTCATGATAGATATTCGGTGTAGAGTAAGAATCTTTAACACTTTTCCTTTTCTTCAGAAAAACAGAGTCTGATAGATCTTGGTAGCAGCAGATCTTCATGACTCGTATAACTCTGCAAAAATTTTAGTCGTGAAAAACTCAATAAATTGTTCTTCTTATCTTTTTTTTCAATGATCTATCTATCATTTTTTATTTCAAAATAACACACATATATATAATGAATAAAGACGATCATTTTCCTTTCAAAATTAGATCCACAAACGTAGCCTTAAGATCGTGATATTCAAATGTTTGAATAACAGAGCAGTCATAACATTCCATAATAATCGGAATGAAATACTCCAATTAAATTGATCTACTGAATCACAAATAAACATATTTAAATCATTCAAATATATTCTTTAATATCGAGCTTCGAAAATGGCTTGAAATCAGCCTGATATTCTACAAAAGACCGTTGTATGATAAAGTCATATTTTAAATCTCTGATTCTAAACATAGGATTGATTTTATATTATTCAAATGTAAGGTTGATCTCAAATGTAAGGTTGATCATCCATAATTTTCTCTTAAAATTTCTAATTTATGGTATAAAATTTGTTTCTAGAACATGCTAAAATGATTTCCAAACACTTTTTTAAAATATTCCATTCGGATTAAATGATTTAATATTATTCCAAAATAGAAATATACAGAATATTAATTTACTAAATCATTCTGAAAGTAAAATCTTTAGAATAAAAAACATGGGTATTTGTGAGCATAAAAATCATCATAAAAAGATATAGTATTGTTGAAACAATACATACTCAACAATCTCCGCTAATCATAATAGTATAGAGTAATGTTGAAAACAACACTTTCTCAACATAATCTATTTATCAAACTCAACTTTTATTAAAAAGTCATTATTTCTTAATATCATGGATCATAATTTACTAATAATTAGTCAATTATTTGATAATGTTTTGAAAATGATTTTTGAAAATGATTTTATATTGTTTTAAAATCTAAAAAAAATATTTTATTTAAAACTTCTCATTTTAAAAATACTTATATTAGAGATTTAAAATTTCAGGAAATTAAAATGGTAATTGTTTAAGGGAACAAGACAATGAATCATGGATTTTGGTTCAGTTACTAGGTTATTATAAAATTTACTCTCTAATCATCCTCATATGTAACCAACTAGTATGATATTTACCAAAATTATCATTAATAGATAACATAGTTTGTGATCCTTTCCTACTTGGAAGGAAACAAAAAACATCAATAAAATAAAAAATGGTTGTTTCCTCCAATAAATACTAAGAACTAGTAAAACATAATCATTTAGGATTGTCTCATGTTTCTATTATAAACCCTAAATCTTAAACATTTGTAATTAACGATTATTATATTATATTTTCTTGGTTTTTTTATAGCTCATAAAAAGAGGGTTGTTATGTAATTATATATTTTTGGAGAATGGTTGAAAATGAAAAAGGATATAAAATATTTCCTTATAGGTTACTAACTTGGATATTTTTAAAATAAAGTTTTTTAGGAACTTCATCCTTCTCAAGGGTGTCATTATTCCTTATCTAGTCTTAGAAGACATCAAAAAATGGGGTTGTGGAAATACATAAAAGAATCCTTCCACAAATTTATAATACTATCTTGAATGAGATTAAAATCCATAAATAATTTTGAGATGTGG
This sequence comes from Viscum album, assembly GCA_963277665.1. Lineage (NCBI taxonomy): Eukaryota > Viridiplantae > Streptophyta > Magnoliopsida > Santalales > Viscaceae > Viscum > Viscum album. The sequence continues at coordinate 819,951,576 of OY728162.1, forward strand.
TAGTAAATAATTATTTATATATCATTAACTATGTCCTTATAAGATTCATTTATAGAATAACTCCTTATGATAATTAGAAATGAAAAATTATAAATGTTGGATTTTTCAATGTTTTCAGTTATAAATTATTTATCCTTAATACCAATGACAATTTATAAATAATTTCAAAAAATCAGAAAATGGTGTCTTTCCTGGGTACTCATACTCAATTAATGAATGCTGAGTATTAAACAAGAGGTCCAAGACCTTAAAAGAATCAATCAACCTAAAATTTAATGAGAATCTTCCTAAACCTCATCCTAAAACTGATGAAGACGTTGAATACTATATAATGACATTACCAGAAAATTTATCTTCTAAATAAATTAATCATGATGAATAATCACCTTCTACTCCTCTACCTATGTCATGGTTTGAATCCAATTACCAACCATTTGAGATAGTTATCAGTGAATTTCTATTCTAAACTCGTAGTAGAATGTCAGTTTTAAAAGTGGTTTACAACATGATTTTATATCTCACCATGAACTTGATTCCTTTAATGATACTATTAATGTTGAAAATTGGATAATTCCCTTATAAGATAATTTTCTTCAATTTCATTTGAACAACATTCTGACTTTTTTTGAATGAACAGATAATCATCCAATTATTGGATCCAAGTGGGTTTTTTGAAATAAAATTGATGAAAAATAATTATCACTAGTAAAAATTAAATAAATTTAGATAAATTATCTAATAAAGAAAAATTTATCGATTATGATGTAACCATTATACCCATCTCTTGGCTAGAACCCATTGGAATCTTGTTAGCATTCCTTATTTATTTTAATTTTAATCATTTTAAAATAGATTAAAAAATACCTTTTTGAAATGAATTTTTCCCTAAAAATGGTTTTTTGATCAAACACCAAGTTTTATAAATCCAAAATTTTCAAATAGTGTTTTAATTTATACCCAACATCATTATGGTTTGAGACAACCCCCTAAATCATTATAATAAAGGTTAACAAAATTAATTTTTTCAAATGATTTTAAAAATGTAAAATCTGATTCCACTCTTTTTCTAAATTCATTTTCAAATGAGGTATGAACATTAAAATCTATTTTGATGATGTTATTTTCATATAATCAAAAGAATAAAATTATAACGAATTTTATGATTTATGGAATAAATAGTTTTAAATTAGTTACATGGGAGAACTCAAAATCATACTTAATTTTAAAATTCATTTCAATTCTGATGGAACCATTCTAAATAAAAGTCAATACAATAGTTATTTTTTTAATATATTTGATATATGTGATTTTAAGGTAATTAAAACACATAAGAGTAATAATTGTAAGTTAACTATGGATGAATCTTGTAAATGATTTTATAATTAGATCTATTGAAGTATGATTGGATGTTTATGTAACCTTAATATGACCAATACAAAAATAATGTCAATTTTATGTTTGTGCTCTCATTTTCAGTCAAATCCAAAGGAGCATAATTTAAAATATATCAAGATATTATTTAGATATTTGAAAGGAAATAAAATCCTTGGAATATTATAACTGAAGGAAATTATTTTTAAATTACTTGTTTTTAGGATTCTCATTTTGGAGTATTCCAACTAGATATGAAAATTAATACTGCAATTTCCACCTACAAGGTAAATACATTGTGTCTTGGAGATTTAAAAAAGAAAAACATTGTTGGTTTTTCTACACCAAAATGGAATACAAAGACACTAAGAGTTTTTTATCTCAAATTACATTTGTAAAACATACTCTCTTAGATTTTGGTCTTATATATGATCTTGTGCATATAATGTGTGAAAAAACTAGTCTGATTAGTATCTCAAAAAAACATATCCAATATAGTCTCAACAATCACATTGGTCTGAGAAACCATTTTATTAAAAATCTCTTTAAAAAAGGTGATATCTTTCATGACATGTTTTCATCAACCTTCAACATGTTGATATCTTCACTAATTAAATTACTCTATATATTTGAATTTACTAAAGTTTTTTTGGGTATTATTATCTTGAGATACTTAAATAAAAAAAATTATTTGTTGATATTTTTTAAACGTTTTTGAAAATTTTCAAATTCAATTTCCAAATTTCAATGTTTAATGACTTTTTAGAAACCATTCGATATATTCAAACATTTCCAACTTTTGGTTAATTAATGTGAGCCTAATATTACAAGAAAAAACATTCATCTCTGAATAAAAAAGTCAATGTTGTTTTCCACAAATGATCCTTGATGTTTTTACCTTAAATTTTTAAAATTATATTTCTAATTGGATCTTCACCCTAGGTAAGAGTAGTGTACCTTTACTAAAAACTTATTTTGAAAATCATGAGAAATTTTCTATGGTTTATTTTTATATTATGTTATAGAAATTAACTATGTAACGTATTTTAATTATATTTTTTGTCTTTATTTTCTTTTGTTTAATCTATCAATAATTTTTAAATAATTTTTTGATGGAAGATATTATTTTAAATACTGACATGATCCTAGAAGAGACATCCATTTCAAAAAAAAATCATACATTTAGTCATGATATTTTTCAAAAAAAAATCCATATTTATCTCCCACATGGGCATAATTTTTAAGAAACTATTTTTTTCCTTTATCCTGAGCTTTTCGTAAAATATCTCATTCTAATTTTTTTTCACATTTTTATAACTTTTTAGAATCTCACTAAAAATAACATTAACGATGATAAAATTATGTTTTTAATTTTTATTTCCCTTATTTACCCTATCCAAATTTATAAATATTTTTATAATCCCAAATGGATAGAAATCATTGCATTTTGAAAAATCTTATGTAAAGGTGATTATATGAATATTTGGTAATTTATTTTATGTTATTTTGTTTTTGTTATTGGGGGATAAAAGAATGATATTTTGGGGAAGAAATAATGTATTATTTATTTGTGAAAAAACATTCCATAAAAATTATCTTGTTATATTATTGACTTATTATATTATTATTCATGTGTTGGTTATCATAAAAAGTGCAGTATTATTGTTCTTATCAAATAATTTCGTTTTATTGATCACAAACACTCTATAATGTGTAAATGAATTTATTTAGGTGGTTGAAAGTTAGATTATAGTGAGTTATTTTTTGAATCATTAAAGAACCTTGATAATGTCTTGATATAATTTGTTAAATCATGAAATTACATTGTAATATATATCAATGGTCAGAGAAGTATTCTTAAAGGACATGGAGGGCATTTAAAATAATTTATCTCAATAATGTTGGTAACGAGGTAGCTGATGTCTTGTGGGTAGAATTAATCATGTATTAGAATTCCACCATCCAACTGGTGGTGAATGTAGTGGCCTACCCATGAAGTATGTGTCCATGGGATAAAAAGTGGAAGAACGCAATATGGAAGGAGTTCTAGGTATTTTTCCAACAACTTCATAGAGGATAGCTGGTATCTAGTAATGTTAAGATAGCTAGTCCAATGATTCATTAATTGTGATAGAAAATTCATAAATCAAATATTATTCAAATTAGAAGAAAATTGATAAATTACATAAGGTTACCAAATCTTTTTATGGCTATAAATATATTCCATGGGTTCCTTATCAACTTACTTTCCTACCTTCTCAATAATTCTCAAACAAAAAATCTCTATGTTTCCCAAAGATCTCCTTTTCCCTAAATCACTCTCAAATCCTAGAGTGTTGTCATATTTTATATTATTTTCACTCCTACATATTTCTCATTATCAATATGTTCTTCTTCTTATCTATTATAGAGGGTCACTATCATGGCTAAATGAAATTTCTTCTAGGATTCCACTATTAACTCTGTCGAACTTCTATTTGGATTCCCACTACATTATAAAGTTAGTGTCATAGGTTTCTTTCCAAACATGCAAAAAAGAAAGGGATAAAATCTCTTTGACATTTATAGATAAAACCATTAAAACAAAATGGTTAATTTTATTCTTCATTACAACTATAATAAATTATAAAGTAATGGAATTTTGGTATCTTTTCTAACATTGTATCCATGGGAAAAAAAACAATAACCCCTTATGAAATTACGGTAATAAATTTTGGGGTTCACCAAATTACATTTTCCAAAATCCATAATAAATTCGTGTTATTTATTTTATAAATTATCATTTTATGTTTTTATTACCATTGTTTATATACTTGTATACATCAATATGCTAAAATGTTCAAATTAAAAATTACTTTTGGTTTTATACTTCTTATTTTTCAAACTTATAAAATTATTTATTTTTGGTTACTTGATTTATTAACTTATATCATTTGATATTTTCATTATTAACCAAAGGGTTATAAATATCATCAATCATTTAAAAATAGTATTATAATATTTATTTATTTATTTATTTATTTTTTATTTAAATGGAAATTCACCGCATCTTTAAATTTTACTACAAAACTACCTTAAATCAAAGTACATAAAGAACCCCTAGGTAAATTAGGCTTTACATTAATCTTATGCTATACCCAACATTATTTAACCAACTATGCTACCAGTTGATTCAACTGAGGCCACCAAAGAAACCTCCTTAGGCCATCAATTATCTTTAAAACCCTTGGATTCACCATTATGGGAGATTTGGGAAACATATAGTGAAACCCCAAATTAAATTATAGAAAAAATTCTCCCTTGAAATAATATCTAAAATTTTTCATCCTATGAACACCCCAATCATGAAACACCATGAAGACTATATTCTAGCATCACCTCCACCTCAGATTTTTCTCACAATAACTCCCCCACCCACCACATCTATAATTGTTCAACTAAAAGTTGATAATTTCAACCCCTAACAAATATTACCACTACATAAATATGGACTATGAAAATATATTCTATCCCTTCCAAAACATCCTCGATCTCTTGAAAAACATTTCCCTATGATTTCTTTCTTAGGGAATCTACCAAAAAATTGTCTTTCATTTGGGTATAGTAGATCTCAAAAATAATAATCTCAATGTAACACTATAGGTTTATATCCCACTAAGAGAAAAGGTAACTCAAATTCATATAGTTCGTGAATACAAAATAGTTCATGTTTATGTGGTATTTTCCCCACAACTTATGGGAAACACATCAACTTCCAACCCCAGATCATGGTTGGAAAAGATACGATCATGGGGAAATAATTTCATGGAGCAACAAGATATCACTACCATTGTATGCATCAAGAATAATTTAATACCAAGATATAAATAATCACAAATGGCCTCAAACATCACTCCTTCTATTAGCAAAGTGAAGCAATTGGGCATACATCAACCTCTTCTTTAGGTATTCAAAGTGTACCTAACATTAATCAGTCCTTGAGAATTCCAATTCTATCCTAGTAAAAAATATTAATAGGTATAAAACATGAATAAGATCTAAACAAACCTATGATAATATCCTATAAGGGAAAAAATCTCCAGAACATCACATTGTTATTTAGTGATTCATATGAATCAACGACCATAATTTTCAACAAGTCCATGGATAAAACCTTCTAATACACCACTTGTTCAAGGAAACGAACTTCCAAAATCCAAAATATACACATTAACATATTCCCAAAGACATTATATTGATGATGAACTGTAAGGATTAATCTTAGATGCTCAATAGCATCCTTATATGATTCTAGTATATACAGGTGATGTTGATGAATACGATTATAAACTAGTACAGGAACTCATGTAAGATGTTGTTTTTGAGACTCATGAACACTAATGTTTAATTTTTGGATCCGAATGAAATAAAAAACATGATGTTCCCATAACCACACCTATTGTTATTATTTGGAATATCCACCTCATTCACCCTCATATAATGATATGAAGTCCATAAATCATGTTTAGAAAATATGTTTCCTTGCTTCAGATAGTTGATCTATTCATCGATCCTCAGAAGGGGGTAACCATTCATGACCATCTCCCATTTAAACCTTTGATATTTCACACATTAACTTATACTATAATCCCCACATGTGATAATAATATTAGTTCACTCTAAGAAGATTCACTGGACCAGAAGAATCCCTTCTACTATAGATCATTGATTTTGATTCTCAGCTTACGTATCTCTATGGGAGTCAGATGATATGGATATATTGATATTGGAGAGGAATCTCATTGTAACTCTATCCCAAACATGAAATCATATCGAGGTATTAGTTCCAAAAACCTCATCCAAAGGTAATCCTAGATATTAATCAATATATGTTGAAACCTATGCTATATAAGTTTCCACTAAAAACAATTTTCAGGTATGATAGAAAAATATTTACACACATGATACCCATATGCTAATCACTTTTTCTAATGAACACCACACTCTAGCCATCTACATAAGAAAAATTGATTCTTATCTGATGAAAATCTATAATTTCATAAATTCGATATACCTTATCCATGAAAAAGATGAAATATTTTGTATTTATATACTATAATAATAAATCATTGAGAGATTGATGCTTCTCCATCATCAATCTACTCCCCCATCACTCATCCAACATCATTTTATAACCTCAAACTAGTATGGATAACACCATGGGCACTAGAATTCTCTCGATGATCAGTCTAAATGAATTGGATCAAAGAGGATGAAACAATGGAGTGCAAAGATCTAGAATCTAATAAGGTAGTTACTAAGCCATATGATAAGCTAATGATATCTTAAACACCATATATCCCCTCCAATTCTAGTTCATATATAACATGAATTTGTTCATGTCTGACTCCTCTACCTCACTGTTAATTACCACCGTGACCATGCTTCAATCTTGGCCTATCAGGTTAAGTAAAATTATGGGACTAACCTATACCCTCTCTATATCCCTTCGGATGAGAATACGTCTACGGACTAGGGTGTTTAACATATACCGGTATCCCCAGTTTTTGAAATAGACTTAGGGTCATCTACTACTACTGTGAATAAAAAGACCCATCACCACCCTTAACATATTGAATTCCTAGAGTGGTTAGGACCTTAGACTTGTAGTGAACATGACCCTTGTTGTCCTAATATGAAAATGGAGATCCCTTTGTATATTTTTATAATTTTTGGCCCTAGAATATTTTATTTTCTATTAATGAGGCTAGGTCCGTATTTTTCAGAACATTGACTAGATTAACATTTGTGATCCCCTACTGAAATATCCACATCTTAATAAACATTACTGATTCCCTTCTCAATTCACCCCTCCCATTGAATGCATCAGTTCAATCAATTATACCTTATTTTACACCCCCCCCCCCAAGTATGTAGGTGGTGTAAATGGGGTTATTATATATTTGATTGATGGATAAAGCACCTACTCATTGTGTTGAGGTCTTGAATCCTCATCAAGAAAGAGATTAATAGGGAAAAATAGGGGGGCCTTAAAAATAATATCAATATCCCATTCACTTATTCTACCATGATGATTGGATAGAAACTACTGCCACTTCACTACCATCATTATTAATGTTCAGAACTCTAAATTAAAATCCATCAAAATATCATCCAATGAAACCACTACCTACTACTTCTCTCTAAGATACAACATCTCACACTAATACATTATTAACTGCATTTAGATAAATGAAAATGGAAAATATTACTCATATTTATCCCAAATGATACTAAAGTAAATGCCAATATCATCCACCTAAAGATCCATATCTAGATCAAATAATCTTTCATCAAACTTCACAAGACATTGACACTGAAAAATATTAACTCCCTATTCTACATCTTACCCTCCTCCATCATATTGATACTTCGATGGTCAACTGGAATGTTCTACTGAACCTATCCTTGCTAAAATTTAGTAAGATAGTGACTAGGATCCATATCTAATAACGCAAGGGGAATATTTGGAAGGATATACCATTATGTAGCTAAAAAGTGATAATTCACTTTATTCTGAGCATCACGACCCTAAACCATCTCTGAATTTTCCATCATGTTTTGTGTGGTGTGAGGCTATTTTATCCATCTTTTCTTATCATATTACTACTCTTACATGACAAAACCAACCAATATGGGACCCACAATCTTCTATGGTACATGGATGATGACCTTATACTATGTGTGATCGGATACTTATATCCCCCATCTGCATTTGGATTTCCATACCTCCAGTCAACAAAAAACTAATTAACATATTCATGTTTCTCCAAATATGTACCTATATAGTCCAACTTTCATGTCCTTAAACATTCCTAGAAAATAGGTTCATATGAATGTCTGGTTGAAAACCTATACGGACAATCTATGAAAATAAACATTCACCATCTATGTTTTCCTCACGACATAGATCAAAAATTGTGTGGGAATAAATGAATGATTCAAAAAGCCAGTGGAGATTGTTATAAATCCTTATAAAAGTTATTTCTGCACCTGCTGGACCAACTAGTCCATGCTGGTTAAATATATGTACCTCTAAACTATAGTAATCATATGTTCTCATTGTAATTCATTAAACTATGTGTTCAACATCCTTGTTTCAATATGAATAACCAAATTCCCTCCATCTACATTGGATGATATTCTCCTTAGTAAGAACATCTATAGATTTATAAAAAAAATATGACATCAAAAACTGTTTAGATAAATAGATGTTTTACCCAAATAGTGTTTAACTCCATCTAAACATTCCCTTAGTTCACCCCATGCTTCAAATCTCCTATTATTTGGATCCTCAACAGCCTTGCTATCTAAATGGACATCCCCTAATAGAAATGGTGTCTGGACACATTGGATCACCGATTATCATTGGCAAAATTATTGAAATACTTCCAAAAACATTTTGACTTATCTCATGTTTTGAATAGGGTCAATGACCAACCCTCATTCATTTTCCCCATCCTTTATGAAATGATAATAGAATCTGTTCTTTAAACAGATTCAATAGTCATACTCTATCAGCTGGTCACTTTCTATATGGTATAAATCTTGGTAAAATTTATTCATGCAACTCATTTAACTTTTTTTTATATTTCAACACCTATATAATTACCTCATTCATTCACATGCTCATGTTGGTAAATAAATTTGACTACATAGAGATTCTCACTCTCCCACCAACGGTTTCCTCGACAGAACACCCTTGAATTTTCAATAGTAAAACCAAGTCAATAGTGTTCATCCCATGTCTGGAACTCTCGTATAAGTGATAAATCTCATATTTTTCTCTTTTATCCACATAGATAATGATCACAAGAGCTTAGGGATTAATTTTTTTTGTCTCATTAATATGATCAAGATGAAGCAAATAAAAGTGATTTCATTTGAAATATTAAAAAATTGAATTCAAGAGTATTGCGAGGGTCATCCAAATACGTGATCCTCTCCAATATTTAAACCATGAGAAATTCCTCTTATGTTTTTTCCAAGTCCAAAAATTTATCCAACCTAACCATCATTTTTGGGGTAGCCTCCAAGGGTGTCTACCACTCAGCCACCCGAACCTATTCCTCCACTACAGTGGGGTGAACTTCTTTATCCTAAACATACACCTTTTCTTGATCATATAGGAATTATGTTTCCAGAGATGCTACCTCAATGGAACTAACATCAGTTGTCACCAACTGATCCATTACATAGTTGACAATATCCTATTAAGAATTTATGATGTATTCAGATTGCTACACCTACCCCTGCAGTCGGATGATCTCTTCTTTATCTGCTTGGGGAACATTTGTGCCATCAGACATCTCCTTGTATTAAACAATGACAATATACCTTCACTCCACATATTCCAATTCAGTATATAAATACCGATATAAAACATAGATTCCACTATATTCCTACCTCCAAGTCCACATGATGATTTGAAAATTGTGGATTGATCTCACCATGTTTGGAAAAAAAGATAGTGGAGTGAGGGTAATGAATTTCCATAACGTTATTCATGAATTTCATCCAATGAACAAATTCTACATAGATATTTTAGAGCCAGATTCCTTGAATTCCTTAGGCACCACATGCTCATACCAAGGAAGCACCACACACACATTAGTAGAAGGATCATCAGTGGGGATCTTCTTGGGTGGTATAAATGCCATTTCATATGGAAACACACTATTTACAAATCATTTAGCCCCAAAAAAGATCCCCTCCAGCCTCTTATTGAACCTATGTGGTAAGCTCAACCATCATAGTCTTGACCATCCTTTTTGGTATCATGATCTTGACCACAAACATTGAGGCCTCGACTCTAGCAATACCCTCTCATGGCACCTCTAGGCCACGCTCAACCATTACATCATCTTTGAAAGAATATTTCAAAGGAAATATTTCCACCATAACCACAATTGGTGCTTTATGAACAAATAGAACTTTCAGAACATCATAATCCACCAACAATGATGGAATGAAATTGGTCTCCCTATTTAAGGCTGCCACATCATCTTCCACCACCTCAACTACATACTCCATAGACTCAAGCATAGAAAATGGTGTTCAATCCCCTTAAATCATTTGAACTACCATTTAATGAATAAATTTATCCATTAATATCTAATTGGAATAAATAAAAACAAAAAAGTGAAAGATATATAAGATGAATTATAGGAGTTGTGAAGACCTACAAACTACTCATCAAGGTTCACCGGGACCTCCCCCCCCCCCCCACGATAGGTGTCGACTTGAAAAAAATAAGATTGGAATCCTAGGAAAACAACATTTTGTGGAGGCCTCACATACACTCATTAAGAAATTAGGGCCCACACATTCCCCACTAGATGTTTTTCATGATCCTCACCTTCCATGGTGACCACTGATTCTTTTTCAAGTTAAAAAAAGAGGGTCGGAGTTAGAAAAAAAATAATAGTGGTTTAGTAGTTGATCAAGGAACACAAAAATAGAGGGTTTACCTGATCAAAAATAAGATCTACCTACCAAGGAAAATCCCAACAGGTGTCAATCCCCCATGATTCCTCCTCACTTGATCATCCATCCTGGACTGCACCAGCATCCAATTAATCCATAGGAATATTCATCAAAGAAGGAATTCCCAACATCACCTTCAGTTGAATTTTTAGGGGACGCACGGTGTCACATGAGTGGATCAGGTTTTCTAGCTTCATAATACACTAAATCTCCTTGGATCAGGTATAATTAAATCTTGATATTTCATGGACTCTCTAGAGGAGTTTTATTTGATAATTATTAATATAGAACCATATAAAATAGAAGGATTTGAGTTTTTTTAGATTCCATAGCTCTCCTAGGAATCAGGAAATCAGCATCATCTAGGATATCTGGGTGGTGTAGCCACTTCCCTATGGAATAGGATTGTTCCCTCATAATAGCTCTAAAGATCCCAACAACCTTTTTGGATTGTTTTTCCATAAGTTTTTGTATTGGTGACATCCTTCCTTCACGATTTGAAGTTGCTATGACTGCTACACTCATCAGTGATGGTCTACCCATGACTCCTCATCCTGCTCCAATGACTAACTTATAACCCCATCCCCATATTTAAAGGGACCCTTCTTCTCCATCCAATCATGTGTCTTGATGCCTCAATTTCTCCCCAATATAAACACTTTTCTATATAAGCATATATTCATGGAGAATCTCATACATAGAATGGAGAAAAAATTTACCCATTCCCCCCTTTTCCATCTTCTTGTGTGAAAAGTTTCCACATTTTATAATGAACCAATGTATGAAATTTGGAACATACCTATGTGTACACATTCATAGTAAGTCTTTGAAGCCACCTGAACTTTATATTCAACTAGTTTTGGGTGTATAGTTCACATATTTCTTTGTATTCCACCCATTTTCCTAGTCCCCCACCTCAAAAGTCAAGGTTATATGAAATTTTCTCCATCATCCTTGAATTTTCATATATCGAAATCACCATTAGAAAGTGTAATATTTGTAAAATGAAGTGGTCTTCTATCCTGATGGTCTCTAGCATGCTAACTGGATCTAGATAAAGATTTATTATCCTATAAATGTTGTGCATTGATGCCTGAATGTGGGTTATCATGGAGGGAGGTAGGATATGGATACTCCTACCCCCACCTCCATGTTCATGAAATCCAAACCATACAAGAAATATATGGGATTACACACACGGAAGGGGGACATCCTTTGGATGCTGTGGTAAAACATTTTGTATAGTATTTCTAGCACTAGCACCAGCAGGTTGATACAGAACCCCACTACCAGTGTCACTGCCAAAATGGGAGTTCTCATTTTCCCCCCACTGAGTGAATCCCAAACCAGTAGTATCCAACCATATAATTTCACCGTGATGAACTACATAATTCTATCCATGGGGAATTCCGTATTGACATTGTACCCCCCACATGTACCATTATCTCTCCTTGAGAATTATCTAATATGATTGATCCTTAACTTGTTCAGATATATTTAGACACTAGGGTGTCCTTCCTAGAAGCATGTCCATAATCTTGTTAAGGATGTTTCCAAACAACTACTTGAACGGGATATCCTTCATCCCTGGATTATGCTTATCATCCTCCCCCTGCACCAAATGTAGAAAGCCCCTTGATATGGATAACATCTACTCCTAGTCATCATAATCATACTCTATATCAGAGGAACTAATCATACATGCTAACTTATATTAGGATCTCCTCAATATAGTAAATATCTAACTAGACAACCCCATCCTCTCTTTGGTGTGGGTGAAATGTGTTGGTCCTCAATGGAGACCTACTCAATAGCTCGGGTATGATATTCGGGTGATGGTAAAATTGGAAATACAAAGACCACATTGCTTCATATAGTCCCACACACTTTAGACTCACCTCAAACACAATATCAGATAGGCAAACCTATAATTCCTAGGCCCACTCATACATAAAATTCCCACCATGGTGCATGTACCACTCCTTTTTCCATCCTTGATGATTATCCACCATACCCACCTTGATGAATGTCTAATTTTTAGGAGGAGTATTATTTTAACCATTCCTTCCATATTGATTTTGTTTACATGGTTTCATAGTGGGTTGGTGGAAAGTGATGTTTGGTCCTTCATGATGTTACCACTAACATATCTATGACATTGGTTCAACATCATGGAACTCCTAAACCAGTATGAAGGCTCATCTCAATTGACATTAGGGATAAACACATCATCCCTCAACCTAAATCCATATAGAGGTAGCCTATTGCACAAATTAGATTCCCACCATTACTTCATTAGTAGAGAGAGAATAGTGTCAGTATATGACACTATTTTAATGCCATATCTAATCATAAGGTTTCCATCCATCTACTCTTGTCGACTAACCAAAGCCTTGAAAACTTCATCTCCCATCATCCAAGACATATTTTGATTTTACTTCTTTCTTCTTGAAGGTTGATTCACGAAGGTGTAGTTTATGAAAATATATGGGCTATATAGAAGTATACTCTTAAATGGATGGTCTTCATATGATTCAATGTTTCTTGAGTGGTAAGGATATAAATATCAGAACTCTCATGAAGGTATTCAGTTTCTCAGAAGTGGATAAATGGCCTATCTATTACCAAAATAGTGTATCCCCTCTGTCCCCCTATCATAGGGTTTTGGTTTACCATTTTCTTTGAATATGGTTACAAGATCTTTATTTTTCAATGATTTCACCTTAGAATACGTCCACCACTCCTTTATTGGATCTTATAATAAGGGGGGATTTTGTTGATGTAAACACCCATTATGGGATACATGTCATAATTACTAGCCTATTTAAAGTTTATCTAGGAAAAAAAATGAAAAATATACCTAGGAGATATGTTCATGGAGTTTATGACTTTTTAAAACATGTGGCACCTCATGAACCTCACCAGGACACCATGAATGTGGTAGAGGTAACATCAACACACCATATGTCCATTAACAAAACTGTTCTCTCTAATGAAAACATTCCAGAAGGATATTTCCCTCCAAATCATTCCATATCCCCATTGATGTGGAGGTGGTAACATTATTTTAATGTATTTTTGTTCACAGAACTTGGTGTCCCGGTTAAAAACTTTATGAATCGCCCTGATAAGATCCCATATTTCACAAATTCACCTTCTACGGCTCTATACTCCCTATAAATACCCTTTTACATCCAATAATTTAGAGGTGAAAACCCCTTTTTCTTCTACCTAAACCTATAAATTTGATAAACTTTGACCTTAGTGAGCTGATGGATGTTTATAGGGAAACAGCTTCATAAAAAATCCTCCCATGGGTTCTTGAGAACTTCAACCCATGGTGGAGATTCCTTTAGAGAAGGTATATGAAGATTGTGTTAGAATAAATCCCTTCATGGCTCTAGGGGTTTCGCATGGCTCCTGTATTTCATGAAACCCAACCCTCTAGAACCAAGGCTACATTCCAAGGAATGGTAATCATGCGTATCTGAGGTCCAACCTTAAAGATCCCCTTTTCCTTCATGATGATATTGACCTTTTGAGATCCCTCAACCATTGTTACCTTAATCCTCAAGTACCTATTTTTATGACTCCTTTTCGAGAGAATACCTTCTCAAATGTTGGGTACATAGGTGTTCTATATCCATTCATCCTCGACCCATTAGTATCGAAACCTTTTGTATTGCCACTATCACCAACTACTGTTTCTAGACCCTTTTGTTCATGCATGGCTTGGATAGTCACGTTTCTACCTTATCCTATGTGTAGGAACACTAATAATGGGATCCCTAATTTCACTCCTCCACAATATTTCTTACTTTACATATCACCATAGGTGAATTTGTCATAGGCATGTAACTCTCAAAGGTTGAATCATCAAAAGAAACATCCCACATTTCTCAGTATGAAGCGATTATTATGGATATGCATCCCATGTTTGGAAATGGTATCCATTGGAATATGTAATCCCACATTCATGGTGAATGATTTAAAACTGTATAGCTTAATTTTCTAGTCATATGATGTTAAACTGCATGATAATGAACTTATAACATAATGTAACACTATAGCCCTACCCTGTTTGATTAGCACATGATACCCCATGTACGATTAGAATTGGATAGAACCCCTCCCCATACTATTATAAGTGACTCCTATTTTTTGAATCCCTTATTGGTAAACCCAACAGCATCCCTCGTGATTTCTCCATTTGTGACATGAGAATTGTTACCACACAAAATTCAACTACATGGACTGATCCAAGTCACAATACCTTAATTAATGAAATAGATCTATATGGGTGTTTCTCCCTATACCTTAACAAGATACATCAGATTAATCTATTATGTTAAATCCCAATATCCTGACATATATTGGACACCTCCTAGAGGATAAATCTGGACCACCTACACTACCATCTGAACTACATGTCTGTAACATAAAAGGATACAAAATTGAAGTTGTATCATATATCCATAGAAAATTCTCTATCAATCCCCACAATTCATCAAACATTTGACTTATTATTCCCCAAAATATGTTAGACAATTGACCTATACATCCTTAGAAGAAGTTAAACATTTGACATATCTATCCCCACAATATGTTACATATGTGTCCTATCTATCCATATAATACATTCAACTTGTGAGATGTATTTCCCCACATTATGTTGAACCCGTGACATATTTTTCCCCATGAGAAGATAAACTGATGACCTATATATCCTCACAAGACATTAAACTCATGACCTTGTTTTCCCCACAATATTTTAAACCTATGACCAAGATATACCCACCTGGTGTTAAACCTATGGACTATTTGTCCCCATATTATGTTAAATATATGACCAATATTTTCCCAAACACAATAAACCTATTCCCTATATGTCTCCACATTTTGTTAAACCTTTGGTCCTTCCCACTACATGGAAAGTCTTACCTCATTAAATATAAATGAGATGACATAGATGAATTATGTATTTGGTATAATTCACCCCATTTTGGATAGAATATTCCTTGGGTCCTATATCTAAGATTCCTCATATATTTGATTCCCCCTTAACATCAAATGAGGAAGACGTGTACAGATGTCCCAACATGACCATGCTTCCCAAAATCATAATATTCTCCAAACCTAATGTAGACACCATGTAGTAATAAGTAGATGAATAATGAACTTGCATTCATCATGATATGGAATTAAGAATGAGATTCTCAAACATGTCTTAGATATGGGAAGAAGACCCATACTTAGAAAAAATCTCCTAGGGGGAATCAATGGAAGGAAGAGAAAAAATCCCATCATCTCCTATAATCAAAGACCCAACATCAATGAAAATGGGGATGGAATACAACCACATTTAGAAAGAGGTAATGTTGGGGATCACACAGTTGGAGGGATCCCTGACAGGTACTTAGGTGTGGTGCACTCTGGAGGATCATGGAAGTGTATCCCAACCCTATTGTGTGTGCGTCAATTTAAAAGAATCAGAGACACTTGTGCTTATGGTTAGTATATATTTCCATCAGACCCTTGGATACCCTCGTACATTTCTAAAAAAACTAAAGAATCTCTCTTGTTCCCTTTACAACATTTGGTCTACGGACCATTGACTCCCCAATTTTACTATATCACAACTTAGAATAGCCTAGTAACTCATAAAATTCCCCAAATAGAGCCATACTAATGGATGAGTGATTGTTACTATTATATAAATACTCAAACAATGGTTTGTGTTTCATCCAAATGAATCAAAATCCATGAAATAATCATTAAATGTATCTTATAGAATTTTATGGTCCACTCTAACTGCCCATATATCATTGGATGGAAAGTAGTGCCAAGGAATAACTAAGATCCAAAATCATACTACAATCCTCTTTGGACATACTAGGTAAAATGAAGGCCCTGGTTTCAAATGTAGTTCCTTAATATCCCATGAATTATCTCAATCTCATCCACATACTACCCCATAAGATCTTACCCACCACTGGACTCAAAAATCACTAGAAAATGAGAAAATTTCATCAGTTAGTAAATGATTACACATGCAGAATCACATCCTCCCTAAGATGGGGGTAACCCACTGATAAAATCTATTGAAATTTTCTCCCACATCCACATCAAGATATCTATATTTTGTATGAATCCTTTATGGACATAGTGCTCATATAGGACCCACTGAATGAAAAAATATCATTCCATGAACTCTTCCATTGACCGCATTACCCATAATGATTAAATCTGCCTACCAAGACTCAATTCATCATAGACACACCTGGATGTACCTTTATGGGTTATCTATGAATGTCACAAATAAGTCCCCCATTAATAATAGATCAAACAAAAAAACCCCCAAAAATGAAATATGATTCTGTGGATCCTCTTATCATCCCTATAGAGGATTACCATAGCTAACTTGGTCATGTATCACCTCTACCTTAGAGTCTACTCATTGAGAATCCTCCACATCCCACATCAGAGACGAAATTAAAACTTGATAAATTCATCCTCTTTGATCAACTTCCTAAACACCAAGATGAAACACTATAAGCTCCCATTTCCCTTTAAAAACATCCATGGACTCCCTGAATACATCTCCCCATGACATCTTTCATAGATTTTCAGTAAAAACATTACCATTTCATAGGGTATATGAGATATCAATATCATATTCCAATAGAAACTAGATACAAATACACTTACAAAGATTCACATTCCTCTGAGAGAGAATATACCCCCAACATGTTGTTGGATCGAATATGTAGATGTATATTTATATTAGATGGAACAATACAAGAGGGGGTGAATTGTAGGCTTAAAAAATTTGAATTTAAACACTTAAGGGATTAGTTTAAAAGATCATAAACTAATACAATTCAAACAACCACAATTTTATTGAATATAAAGGAATGATGTAATGTAATAATATTAGAAAATAAAGTGATTTCATTCAAGATGAATACAATAATCAGAGTAATACAAGTGTGAGAGATTCTACCATAAAGCGTACATAATCTATTAATACAAAATGTAATAGAATAATTGTAATTGAAAAAATTACAATTGAAAGTATAATGAAGAAAGGAAACAATACAAATTCCTTTCTAATACAAATAGCAGCGAAAATGTAAAAGTATTACAATTAATTCGACCCAAAGAGAAGTGTTATCCTTTCACCTAGTATAAGAGGTCTATCTTACCACCACCTTGGTAAGCCCTCGAAACGATGATCGGAACGTCTGTCTGCATATCCCTGGCAGCCCTCGATACGATGATCGGAACGTATGTCTGCCTATCCCCAGCAGCCCTCGATACGATGATCAGAACGTCGGTCTGCCTATCCCCAGCTGCACTCAATTTTGTAGGTAATCGGCACCTCTGTCTTTCAATTACATGAAAACCCTCGATATGATGATCAGACGCACAAAGTACAAAGTATGAGAGAAGTCACAGCGTCTCTCTCAAGAACTTGATAGAAGAAAAGTATCACAGTTATATCACCATGGTTCACTCCCTTTATCTGCTTCAAATGACCTCCTATTTATAGGCCTCAGGTTCCAACGGCCACATTTCCTCCAACGGTCATATTTCTCTGAAAACCTCGGAGGGACTTGGACACCTTGCATTATAACGGTCATATTGAAACAGAAAGCACGACATCGTTTTGATTAGTTTGTAACTAACTCAATGACATCATATTGGTTAAAAGATATATGAAGATGATAAACAATAATATGATTAAAACGAAACATGTGTTTTTTGACTAAGTACCAAAACAAGAAATTAATGAAAGTATGAGTATTATAAGTATTACTAAATGTAATGTATTGATATGATACAAAGTAAGATACAAAAAAGTGAGTACGATTGACAGAGTTAGTACGATGAAATTGACAGGGTCAGTACGATACGATTGACAGAGTCCGTACGATATGATTGAAAGAGTCAGTCTGATGCGATTGACAGAGTCATTACGATACTATTGACATGATAAAGGACATTTTTGATTTCCAAAACAAGATATAATTGTCAAAAGAGGACTTTTGACTCAACAATCTCCCCCTTTTTGGAAAGCACAAAACACAAAATAAAAATTAAAAGAAATACTTTTTCCCCCTAAGTTATTGCAAACTCTTCTAAATAAGAAATTGAAAACAACTAACTCCCCCTTAGGTATGTACATTCCCAAGGATTGTATTCATATATTTTCCATAATTTAGAAGTGTTTGTTCAAAACATTCACTCTTCGTAAAACATTCTCCCCCTTTGTAAAACATTCTCCCCCTTTGTGATTTTCAAAAAGAATGGGGTAAACTTGAAATGCCTGAATGAGTTAGAAAAGAAATAAAAGACAATGGATATGGTGACATAAATTTCATTATAATAACAACAAATCCAAACATGAAAACAAATACAAGTCACTTGTTTTCTTTTTCCTTCTCATTTTTAATCAACTCATGAAGAACTGCCTTCATCTTTTAGATTTCTTTTTTTTCTTCAGAAATAGCATCACCCTTAGATCTAAGAATGTCTTTTTGATCGGAAAATAGTTTATCCTGAACACTAATAACTTCTTCAAGAGTGTAAATTCTATCCTGAAAATTCTTGTTATCTTTGGATAAAACAGAGTTTTGTTTCTTCAACAGAACTATTTCATCCTTCAGAGATTAAACCTTCAAAAAATCAGACTAAAAGGCATTCATTCTATCCTGAAACTCTTTTACTGAAGAAACATTAGCTCCATGAGTTACCTGATTCAGTCTTTCAACAGTTTCTTTTTCAAGTTTATTGAAATCAATTGTATGCTCATTTGAAAACCTTTATATATCTTTAATTACTATCTCATGGTCATTGACTGAGCTCTCTATTTTGTTCGACCACTTGGTCATATTGTTGCAAGCCTTTGTATGAGAAGCCGAAATTTCTGAGAGAACATTCAAATTGGCTTCAACTGACAAAACTTTCTTTCTCAATTCTTTTACAGAGCGAAACTTCTTATTTTGATTGTCAATAATGAAAACAATTTTCCCTTCCAGCCTGGGAAAGTATGGGATAGTCTTCTCAACCCTACTTAAAACATGAACAATGTAATCACTCTTCTTGAGAGAGATTGTGTTTTCTGAATCAGCATCCTCATCGTATGAAGCCAGTTCATTTGATCGGCTTGAGTCTACAACTGGTTTTTTTCCTTTTGCTTTTTCTTTATCCTTTCTTTCATATTCTATTTTGTCACTAATGAAAATAACATTTTCAGTATGAGAATATTGAGCACCTTGCTTTACTTGAGAGGAAATTATATCAGGAGTGTCAGATGTTTCAAAAGGTGCTTGATCGGCATTTGGGATTTGTTGAATACCTTCACTTTGTTTCTGAACCGATTTCTCTCTACTCTTATTTGAACACTGAAGGAAATATAAAATAAAATATCCTTCTTCATCATCAACTTCATGTATCTCTTCCAACATTTGTTTTCCTTTTTCTTTCTCAGGAAGACTCTGTATGATGGGATCTTGATGCACTTCATCTATTAGTTGAGCACTTGCATCCTCAACCATTTTCAAGACTTTAGAGATATCAATGTCCTGAGCATTTCTTTTCAAAATGGTATTCTTTTTCTTTTAAACTTTAAGGGTTTCCTCTACCCTTATTTTTCATGCAAAAGCATCAGCTGGGTCAAGAAAGAACTTTGGATCACCTTCCTTTCTCTGTTCCTTATCCTTTATCCATTTAGCTACAACCTCCTTACTGTAATTTGTCTTCTTCTTTGTCTTTGAGCTGGTTTACGGATCATACTTTTGAGTAACACCAATATATTGATTGTCTTTCACTGGCATAGGTTCTGATTGATTCTGAGCCAATTCAGCTTCTACATCCTTAACAAAAAGTTTTGAGTTCTGATCAAAAGAAATATTCAACTTTTTCATCGTAGTCTTACTAATCCTGGATGGATTTTGATCTATCAGCTTTCCTTTCAAAGGAATGTTCCAAAACTTCATGCTCTCAAGAATAAACATTGTAAGGATAGCTGGATACATAATAAAATGAGACTTGATTACTCTGGACTTTACATTCTTGATAGATTCAAAAACATATCCCATGAGATTTACTTTTCACATATTTAAAAGATAGTCCAACATGAAGATATCAGAGATTTTCATAGATTCTCTATCCCCTTTCCTTGGGATAAGAAAACCTTGCATCCATAGAGCCACAAACTTGTTTTCTAGGGAATGATGAGCCACTTTACTCTTTTCATCATTTACAATAAACAAATACTTCTTGGCACTTTCTCTATTAAACGTACCGACCTCCTCTGATAGTTTATGAGATGGACCGAAAGAATCACCTTCTATCAGGACATTCAGAAAATGAGCCACTTGTTTCACAGACATATACAACATTCTATCGTACCTAGAAAAATTGATAGTCATGTCTTTGTCGAAAGATACAATTTTATAGAACTGACTAATTTCATCAAAGAGAACCGGATTTTGGGAAACAGGTCTTTCAACACACAAATTCTCCCATGCTTGAAACAAAATAATACTCTTGATTGTAGAATCGTACGAATCATAGAAGTCACGAGAAAATAACCTTTCCCTGAAAAGGTATTTTTTTGAGAAAGCCTTTGAAAAAATATTGGCAGGAGTATTGGCAGAAGTCTGAGACATAGAGATGCTGCCGATGAAAGATCGTACAATGTCTTAAAATCAGTGAGGCAGAGCTTCGGCGTAGATCCTGAAAAAAAACATGTTGGTTTGGGGAGGGGGTATTTATAGGTGATATAGGGGTGACTGTTGATCTTCTATGGTTGATATTTGAAGAAAAGAAATCAATAGATAGGATTAAAGAAAAAAAATTAAAAAAAAATTAACAAAAATTAAAAAAACTAAAAAAAATGAAAAGTATGTACCTGCCAGAGATCGTAAGGTAATTGTTGGTTTAGATAGTACTGAAAGAAAAAAATCAGCGTTCGAAGAAAAAAATCATCATGCTGATGGAAAACATTCTTATTACCATGAACTAACAAGTCGATGGAAAACAATATTTTTACCATGAACTGACTAGCCGATGGAAAACAAACTTATTACCATGAACTGACAAGTTGATGGAAAACAATCTTGTTACCATGAACTGACAAGCTGATGGAAAACAAACTTGTTACCATGAACTGACAATACGATGGAAAACAATCTTATTACCATGAATTGACAAGCCGATGGAAAACAAACTTGTTACCATGAACTGACAATACGATAGAAAAGAAATTCATTACCATGATCTAACGATACGATGGAAAAGTAATTCATCACCATGATCTGATGATACGATTGAAAAGAAATTCATTACCATGATCTGATGATACGATGGAAAAGAAATTCATTTCCATGATCGGTCGATATAATGGGAAAACAGGTAAATAATACAAAAAAATTGTCAATACGATAAACAGATGAGTAAATGATACGATAAAATTGTCAATATGATAAACAGAAAAACAAAAACACATACTTGGAGAGTAAATAATTAAATATCATAAGATAAAAAGAACCATATTAAGAAATGTTCTCCCCCTTTCTAAGAATAGTTTTTTTTAATGTAAGGAGAAATGTAAAAACAAGAAGTAGATATGAATGGTTATTTTAATGTAATAATTCCTAGATTCGGTTTTATAAACTCAAATCTATCGGAAGGTAATGGTTTTGTGAAAATGTCTGCATGTTGTTCTTGCGTTCTGATGAATTGTAAAATAATATCTCCTTTTTGTGTGTGATCCCTAAGAAATTGATGCCTAACATCTATGTGTTTTGCATGAGATTGATGTGATGGGTTCTTACTGAGAGCTATGGCACTAGTATTATCACATTGATTTTGAGTTTTGGAATAACTCAATCCATAGTCAGTGAGTGTGGGTTGCATCCACAACACTTGAGCACAGCAACTTCCAGCTGCTACATATTCATCTTCGGTAGTGGAAAGTGCTACCGAGTGTTGTTTCTTGCAGGACCAAGAAACCAGAGAATATCTAAAGAAATGACATGTTCCAGATGTACTTTTTCTATCCATTCTACAATCGCCAAAGTCAGCATCTAAAAAACTTTTTAAAACAAAATCATTTCTATAAGAATAAAAGAGACATAGATCCATAGATCCTTTTAAATACCAAAATATTCTCTTTACGGATTTTAAATGAGAATATTTTCGATTATATTGGTATCTCGCACATAAGAATATAGAAAACATTAGGTCTGGTCGACTAGAAATTAAGTATAGCAAACTTCCTATGATACCTCTAAAAATGTTTGATCTACTGGTTTCCCAGTTTCATCAAGATCAAGTGTATTTGAGGTACCAATTGGAGTGCTGATACTTTTAGTTACGTCAAAACCATATTATTTGAGTAAATCATTAATATAATTATGTTGGGATATATATGTTACTTCTAGATTTTGAGAAATTCGAAAACCTAAAAATAATTTTAACTCACCCATCATACACATTCCAAACTCATACTTCATTAAATTAGCAAAAGAATTAGTTAAAGATTGCTGAGTTGATCCAAATTTGATGTCATTAACATAGATTAGAACAATCGTGACATTTTTATTTTCCATTTTTATAAAAAGGTTTGGATCTGATGTACCTTTTGTATAATTGTTTTGTAAAAGAAATCATTTAAGTCTATCATACCATGCTCTAGAGGCTAATTTAAGACCATATAGAGCTTTGGTATGTTTAAAAACATGATTAGGATGTTTTGGGTCAAGAAACCCGGGAGGTTGTTCAACAAAAACTTCTTCTTGAACAAAACCATTTATAAAAGCACATTTTACATCCATTTGAAAATGTTGGAAATTCATGTATGCTACAAAGGCTAATAGAATACGAATAGATTCATGTCTAGCTACAGGAGCATATGTTTCTTCATAGTCTATTCCCTCTTGTTGATTATAGACCTTAGCAACAACACTTTCTTTATTTCTTACAATGATTCCATTTTCATCACATTTGTTTCTGAAAACCCATTTTATACCAATTACAATTGTTTCATTGGGTCTTTTAACTAATGTCCAGACATGATTCCTCTCAAATTCATTTAGTTCATCTTGAATTGCTTTGATCTAATCTTCATCACCTAAGGCCTCACTTGGACTTTTAGGTTCAAATTGGGAAAGAAAAGAAAGATGTTCTACTTCATTTCTTGATGAATTTCTGGTCCTTACCGGTTGATTAGCATAACCAATGATGTTATCATTGGGATGATTCCTAAGAAACAATTGATTTGGGTTTTGTAAAACCTTATCATCAACATATGGTAGAAAAGATTCTGTGGTAAATGATTCAGAAGTATCTTCTTTAATATTTTCCTTTTTAGAAGGATCTTCTATCAAATGTTGACAATTAGTTTTTGAAAACACATCTGACGATGTAGGTTTGGATGGTTTAAAAACAAAAGGATTAGTTTCATCAAATTTTACATGTACTGTTTCTTCAATAGTACAAGTGTTTTTATCGAAAACTCTATAACCCTTAGAAATTGTGGAGTATCCCAGAAAGATTCCTTCATCAGATTTTGCTGAGAATTTGTGTAGATTATCTTTTGTATTTAGAATTATTAATTTGCACCCAAAAACGTTGAAGTATGAAACTTTAGGTTTTTGGACAGTCCATAACTCATAAGGTGTTTTATTAATAAATGGTCTAGTTAAAACATGATTTATAGTATAACAAGCAGTACTAACAGCTTCATCCCAGAAGTGCCTAGCAATTGAGTACTCACTCAACATGGTTCTAGTCATTTCCTGAAGAATATGATTTCTTCTTCAAACAACACCATTTTGTTGAGGAGTTCTTGGAGATGAGAAATTGTGAGTAATACCTTTCTTATTACAAAAAGATTCAAAAACTGAATTCTGAAATTCACCACCATGATCACTATGAATAGTTATCAATGGTAGATTTTTCTCATTTTTAACTTGGGCTCTAAAAGTTTTGAAATAGGAAAAGGCTTCAGATTTCTTTGTTAGAAAATGGACCCATGTAAATCTAGTAAAGTCATCAACTAAAACAAATACATAGTATTTTCCTCCAATGCTTCCAGTTTTTGAATGACCAAAAATATCCATATGCAATAGCTGTAATGCATTAGAAGTTGAAACTTCATTAATTTATTTAAAGCTAGTTTTATGTTGCTTAACATATTAACAAGGGTCACAGACTATTGAAGAATCATATCTAAGATCCGGTAGTCCCTTTACGAGTCTTTTCTTTGAGAGTTTTCAAAGGTTTCTTAGATGGCAGTGTCCTAGTCTTCTACGCCATAGCCATGAATGGTCTTCTATTGCACTTAAGCAGGGTATTTTTTGGCTCCTATGGTCTTCTATGTTAATAGTGTATACATTCTCTTGCCTATGGGCAGATAGTATGAACTCATCCTTGGAATTGTGATCTAGAGACTTATCATTCCTAAAATTCACAAGGTAACCTCCATCAGATAATTGACTTATGCTCATGAGATTGTGCCTAATACCTTTAACAAACAAAACATTTGAGATAAGAACTTTTACAAGAAAAACAATATTACCTATACCAACAATCTTTCCTTGAGAATTATCTCCGAAGGTAACTTTTCCACCTTTGTTTTGATAACCTTTTCAAAGAGATCTTTGTTTCTAGTCATGTGTCGTGAATAACCACTATCCATGTACCAAATATTCTTGTTGGTGCACTTCTCATTTTCCTGAAAAATAAACAATCAGTTCTTCAGAATCCATACTTGTTTGGATCCAGAATGGTTAGATAATAGAATTTTGGGAATCCACATTTGTTTTACAAAATGAGCTTTATTAAATCCTAAAGATTTAGTTTTATTGAGAGAACACTCTCTTTTCCAGTGTCCACCACATTGGCACTGAGAACAAAAAGAGGTTTTTTGTGGAACAAAATAGTTATTACTAAAAACAGGACTGGAATGAGTATAACCATGTCCAAAACAATTTCACAAAGGCCGTATTTGGGAATACATTTTGTCAAAATTTTCCTTGTCATGAGTAATGTTTGAAAAAAATTTCTTTAAAGAGAAAATTTCTGAGTTTTGTTTTAAAAATATGTTTTTATCTTCCAAAACATTTGATTTTAAATTAGAGTTAGGCTCTAAAACATTTTTCTTTGAAATCACGTTTTCATGATCCTTATAAATTTTATCCTTATCAGATTTGACTTTCTCAAGGGTTTTTAAAATACTTTCAAAATCAGAAGTCTTCATATTAAGATCATTAGAAAGATCCGATACTTCCTTAGTTAAAAATGAAATTCTAGAGTTTTCTTTCCCAAGATTCTTCTTGAGTTTAGAATTTTCATTTTCGAGTAATTTAGAAAATCTAGATACTTCTTCAAAAGAAGGTAATGTATCATCTTCTGATGATTAAGATTCATCATTTGAAGATTCATAATATTTATTATCAGTATAATTTTCATTTAAAGAGACATTTGTAATAGCTTCAACATTGTGTACCTTGTCCATGAGACAATGATCTTAAATTAGTAATCTATCTATAAGTCCAATATTACTTTGTCCTGAGGAATCATATTCTGAATAATTATCTGATGAATCACTACTACTTGCACTCCAAGTATCATTTGACTTCAATACTTTCTTTGTTTTATAATACTTTTTCTTGTTTCTTTTAGAATGTCTTCCCTTTCTATCTTTTCTCTTATGTAAAGGACAATCAGGCCTTATATGAACTACTTTATTACATTCATAACAGGTTACCTCTGAATCTTTTTTGTCCTTCCTATCTTTTTTTTATTTTATATTGGAAATAATTCTTTCCCACAATCTTGTTCATCCTTCGAGCAAGATTGGCTAACTCATTATTCGAGTGATCATTGTCACATGATTCTATTAAAACATCTTTCTTGTCTTTAGATATTGTAATCCATTCGGGTGTTTTAGCTTTATATGTAAAGGCTACACTTCCATTCCCATTTTTATTCTTGTTAAAATCAGCATCTCTTTTCATTCTTGTCTCGTGATGTAAAAGAGTTCCAAAAAGTTCATCAAGAGTAATCTAGGAAACTTTTCTTTTTTCATCAATAGCTGTCCTTTTTTACTACCATTAATTCGGCATTATATCTATAATCTTATATACTTGAGATTCATCATCATGTCCTTTTTCTCCCATGGATTGTAAGCTGTTGACAATTTTCATAAACCTTTGTTGAACTTTACATACTAGATCTCCATACGGAAAAACAAATATATGATACTCTACTCGATGCATTGCTCTTATTGTTTCTATAACCTTGGATGTACCCAAATGAGTGACTTCTAATTTCTTCAAAATACAGTTGGCTGCTTCACATGAAGATATCTAACTGTATATATTTCTCATCATAGAGCACAATAAATTATTGTGTACCTTGTAATTCAGTTGATATTCTTGCTTCTCTTGATTAGTGAAAGTATTAACTTCTTTTTCAGGAATTTTGTAACCTCCAGTAAGCATTATAAAATTTTCTACACCTGTATTGATCATGAAAGTCTTCATTCGATCTCTCCAGTACTCATAATAATTCCCATCAAAGATAGGTGGTCTAGAAGGATTTAGATTGTCAATTGACCCAATATTCATTCCTACCAACTAAAGAAACAAAAACTATTCCACTCCACACGTTAGTGTAGTAAGTAGTTAAAATAGTAGTATGAAAGAAATAGAAAAAGTAATAAAAATTACTGGAAACCCTCCTCTGATACCAATTGTTGGATAGAACATGTAGATGCATATGTATATTAGATGGAACAATTCAAGAGGGGGTGAATTGTAGGTTTAAAAACTTTGAGTTTAAACAATTAAGAGATTAGTTTAAAATATCTTAAACTAATAAAATTACAACAACCACAATTGTATTGAATATAAAGGTATTATGTAATGTAATACTATTAGAAAAGTAAAGCAATTATATTCAAGATGAATACAACAATTAGAGTAATACAAGTGTGAGAGATTCTACCATAAAGATTATAGAATCTATTAATACAAAATGTAATAGAATAATTGTAATTGAAACAATTACAATTGAAAGTATAATGAAGAATGGAAATAATAAAAATTCATTTCTAATACAAACAGCAGTGGAAATGTAAAAGTATTACAATTATTTTGACCCAAATAGAAGGGTTATCCTTTCACCTAGGATAAGAGGTCTGTCTTACCACCACCTTGGTATGCCCTCGATATGATGATCAGAACGTCTCTCTGCCTATCCCTGGCAGCCCTCGATACGATGATCGGAACGTCTGTCTGCCTATCCCCGGTAGCCCTCAATTTTATAGGTAATCGACACTTCTGTCTTTCAATTACTTGAAATCCATCGATACGATGATCAGACGCACAAAGCACAAAGCATGAGAGAAGTCATGGAATCTCTCTCTAGAAATTGATAGAAGCAAAGTATCACAATTATATCACCGTCGTTCACTCCCTTTCTTGGCTTCAAATGACCTCCTATTTATAGGCCTCAGGTTCCAACGGTCACATTTCCTCCAATGGTCATATTTCTCTGAAAAAATCAGACGGACTTGGACACCTGGCATTATAATGGTCATATTTAAATGGAAAGCACAACATCATTTTGATTAGTTTGTAACTAACTCAATGACATCATATTGGTTAAAAGATATATGAAGATGATAAACAAGAGTATGACTAAAATGAAACATGTGTTTTTTGACTAAGTATCAAAACAAGAATGTAATGAAAGTATGAGTATTGTATGTATTAATAAATTTAATGTATTGATATGATACAAAGTAAGATACACAAAAGTGAGTATGATTGACAGAGTTAGTACGATGCAATTGACAGAGTCAGTATGATACGATTGACAGAGTCAGTACGATACGATTGATAGAGTCAATACGATATGATTGACATGATAAAGGACATTTGTGATTTTCAAAACAATATTTAAAGTCAAAAGGGGACTTTTGACTCAACACTTGTTTCCTCCACAAAGACCACACAACACTCACCAATGAGGTAATGTCTCCACATATTTAAGGAATCCACTAATCCCACTAATTCCAAGTCATGTTTGGAATAATTATACTCATGGAGACATAACTAACAATAATAATAAGACATCAAAACCCTATACTTCATCATGAAGGATCCAAAACTCAAATGAGAAGCATAAAATAACATAAAACATTACCCCTTCATTAGGAATTCAATAGAATGGTAGTACTAATTGATCTCTCCTTTAGGTAGTAAAATACTTACTAAACTAATAAGTTTATGAAAATATCTAGTCCTTCCATCTCAAATATGATAATGGGGATGAAATCTAAGATAAATCGTATACAAAACTCCAATAATTTATCACAATAATAAGTAAGATACAAACCTCTAGGACAATCATAGGTTCTTCCAAGTAAATAACTTCCCAGATCATTGATAGTTCAATAACTATAGCCTTTTGAGACACCATATGTCTAAGGAAATTAACCTCTTATATAAAAATCACACACATGGATGGTTTTCAAATGAATTTATTGTACCAAATAACCAATAGTATTTATATAGGGTTGTTAAGAAACTCATCATTGATCACAAGGTGTATTGGGAGGTTGCCAATGAATGTGACTGTGAAATCATTCAGGAACTCATGGAACATGGATTTCATGGGCCCTATTAAAAAAGTTGTTTCATTGATGACAAAAAAATAATAAAAACTCAAAGTGTATATAACTATACCCAAAGGTAGTCTTAAATATATCCTCCACCTTCAACCTCATCTGTTCATATAAAGTATTCAAATAAATCATTACCAACTAGTAGACTCCCTTTACCTAGTCAAACATAGCATCAATCCTCCAATGAGGGTAATACTTATTTAATGACACTTTGTTCAACCTCTCGTAGTCTATGTAGAACCTCATACTAGCATCCCCCATGATAGAGAAAATAATTGGTTCACCCTAAGGAGATACATTAGTATGAATAAATACCAACTTCATCAATTCATTAATCTACTTCCTCAACTCATGGAACTCTATGTGTTAAACATGATAAGAAGTAATCAAAATCAGAGATGTTCTTGAATGTAACTCTAACCAAAACTCAATATCATGTCCTGGTGCTAGTGTCACAACCTAAACATTAAATACATCAAGAAACACCTAACCGACTATGGGAACCACTACCACTTTCACCCCCATTGATTACTCTTCTAACATAGATAAAATATGTTCCATGTTCCTACAACACATTTGGCAACTCTACTCACTGACAAAAGCCACAAAATAGAAATTAACATTAGAAAATAAAACATGCCTCTGGAAAAATTCAATAACATAACAGAAATATTATATCATATCCATGAAAAATATAACATTGCATGGATGTATAATTAAAAAATATATAAATTCCCACATCGACTGATTCTTCCCCATCATCATTCCCGATCCTCAAAAATTTTCAAACAATATTTCATAACCTACAACTATCATGTATAACATAGTTGGAACATGAGGTCTATCTAACTAAAAAAATAATTCATTAATGAAATAAATAGAAACAAAGAAATTGGATGATATAGAATAAAAAATAGAAAATATGGTAGAAAATAAACTGATCATACCTAAAATGACCTCTATCCCCTTCAACATAGCAACTCAAAAGAATGAAACAGCTTGCATCCAAATCCAATATCTGTCTACGAGGGGTCTTCATGACCACACTTATTCATGGGTCCCTGTGTATGAGGACCATCACAAGGTTGACCTCATTCATAATTTCTTAGTGTTATCCTACTGACATAGATAATAGAAAAATTATAGTATTTGTTACACCGAATATTTCCTCTGAGGCAACTAATGTTTCTACTAAAAAGGGGCAATACTACCAAAACAATATTAACCTATATATGTAGTGGGTTATATGATTGATTATTACCATAAATGCCATAGAAATAGAAAAAATAAACAGAAATCCCCTTGTATATGCTAAGGAGCTACCAACCCTAGAAAAAAAAGAAATAAACTACTGAGGTAAGTTACCCACAGGTTAGAACCTTAACTACTCTGAAATTTCTAATCCTCTTATTAAATATCCTCTCCTGAAGAAACTATATTGAGATCCCTCTCGATGTACCACTACTTATCAATTCATTCTCTTAATAAAATCCACAATATTTTAGAAAGCCAAATATATAGGATGTGTAAATGGGGTTGAGGAATATTATATCACTAGATGCAGTGCATTTTGAATATGTTATTCTTTGGACCCCTCATCTTGAAACAGGTAAAGATAGGAATATAGGGGGTCCTTGAAGCTGGTCTTCATCTCTTGCACACTCATGATACACTAAAAAATAGAGATATTATCTTTCCTCTCTACCACATTCATCATTTACTATATTTAATCTATATGAACATCTCTAAGAAATCATCCCATGAAAAATACACTTCCTTCATATAATTGAGATACATCTTCTACCCCAAATTTGTTGCTCCCTGCATTCGAATGTCAGCAAATGAAACCCAAAAAATAGCTCAAGATACAATCAAAAGAAAGTAAATATAAAGATCCTCTAACATGTACTCTGTGTATATAGCATATCCACTCCCCTCATACATCACAAGAATCAAATATTGAAAGAAATGAAATTAAAGCTGAAACACCTTTTCATCATATGTTAGATAAATCCTTTAATGGTCAATGATATCAGCTTTCCAAACCTATCTTTCATGGAAAACATAAAGATGAATTCAAGAAACCATTCCTAATAACATAGTGGAAACCCTGTTTCTTTTAGTATGGAATATACATATTTTATTTAATTATATTCATTTTAATTCCTGATATCTCCTCATTTAATCATAAATGCACAAAATCATATTGCATGTTCCTACCCTAAATTTGTACCCTATAAGCAGAGGCACTTCACTTAAAAAAAATTTAAACTCGGAGTCCTTTCATCTAATCATAGGTGCCCTAAAATCCCATGTCTTATCCAGTGCCTTGGGACAATATCATACCTTCAGTTAAACTGGAATCATTTCCATATAAACACATTACATCCTCATAAGTTACAAACTCTATATTCCATCTAATCTCTTTACAAAAAAATTTATTCCTACCTAACATGATCCCCTCCCTCCAAAGGTACCCATCAAATATTGATTGTCGATAAGGGGTGATAATAGCCCTCAAATCCCACCTCTAATAGGAAACATGTTTGAGACCAGCACTAAGGGTATACAAATCACACATATGGGAGGAATTACACTCAATAATATTTAAATAATAATGCAATATATGATAAATAGACCCAAAAATACACCATCACATAACATTAAAGAAGCCAGAAGTTAAAATTAAATGAAAAATTCCCTCATATCAAAGAGATACAACAAAATTATTGAAAATTAATTTACCAAATGAAAATACTATGGAATTGATTTTGGAATATCTCTAACGTCAATGAAACTAATTCCTATCTGTTTCTCTAAAATCCTCTTAGATACATAAAAAACATTTTATATATGTATAGGGTTAGTATAAAAATATTACGATCAAAACCAAGGTCTCTCATAAAAATTTGAAAAGATCATACCACTGCATTAGTGAATAAACAATAGAACCATCCAAAACCTAAAAAAGTGAACTATCCATCCCAACCTCACCAAGGAACACTCACAAAATAATGGATCCAATTATAGTAACACAACATAAAAGGATATAAACATAGGCTCCCCACAACTGCTTCCCCATTGATTTACTTCTATCACACCCCAATATCGAACATATTACGATCTAATCCCTTACATTACATCTCATCGTCACATACAACCTCATCACATCATCATAACTTCATCACACCTCATGTATATGGAAGTAGGTTATCATGAACATATAGGGCCCAAACCTATTTCCATTCTCCTATCATGGAAGTAACCCACCACATATCACACCCTTATAAACATGAAGTGCACCCACCATTTATTCCATCATCTAGATAATCACCACCAACTTAATCATCATCCATAGTCCTTACCACCAAGTATTCCATATTCACAAGGTATCTCCAACAACTAATACATCATTTTTCCCTATAGTTTAAAGAACATTGGGTAAGAGGTTTTATCAAGACATCCATTTCCCTACCAACCAAAATGTTATGGAAAACACTCTAAGACCAAAACATTTGGACATTGGTATGC
Source organism: Viscum album (assembly GCA_963277665.1). Classification (NCBI taxonomy): domain Eukaryota; kingdom Viridiplantae; phylum Streptophyta; class Magnoliopsida; order Santalales; family Viscaceae; genus Viscum; species Viscum album. The sequence goes on from OY728162.1 coordinate 819,984,709, forward strand.
TTACCAAACCCTAGTAGTATTTTAATGTAAATAACATGAAAATTAAAGATATGGTGGTCTCACATAATATTAACCTAGGGGTTCACATCAATTATTGTTACGCACCCAAAACACTATCAAAACATTTCATGAAAACCTTTACCAACTAATTCCTCCAATAAATTCAATACACCACACAACAACCATACATAATCAAAAAAAAATTAGAATTACACTATTTCCATATTCACCATATAAATATAAACAATTCCCTCATTAATCCATTTAATTAAGTATTTAGAGATCCTCCGCCCCAAAAAAAATATCCACAATTATTCGTATTTATTTTTAACATGTTCATCATATTTAAATTTATTAAAAAATACCACATATTATATTTCATCCCATGCCTACTAAAATTCCAATACATTCCATTACTATTTCATAATTACTGTCAGCACATACGAGATTTTTGGCCACCCTCTCTGGTTGTAATAATCAAAAATCATGTCAAATATTATTAGTCATATATAATAATTTCAATATTATTTATTTATGTTTTAATATTTTTAATCCTGATTATCTATGATAAAATATATGTTTAACACATTCTGATAATATTTATGTTGTAAGATAGTCTAAAAAAATATTTCCTAAGTATGAGAAGCAGGAACCGAAAGACAATTAAGTCACCGATGCCGACAGAATAAGTATGACTCACTCATGTTGACATCACGAATTACTCACAGATATTAACAGATAGAATGTCTCAACGATATTTCAAATGAGTCACTGACAATTCAATTTTATCACCGATCGAAGGAATGACCTACCAATGCATGGTGCTACTGACTCATGGTGCTACCAACACATGGTGCAACTGATGGATGGTGATACCAACACAAGGTATCACTGACGCATGGATAAACTGACAGAACGATTCACTGATAGAATGAGACACTGATATCCATAAAAGGACTCATCAATGGAATGATTCGCCGATTCATTATTCACTGAAAAAATGAGTCATTGATGGACTGTTTAAATTTCCTTTTATTTAATATTGTTTATAACGGTCAAATTTTTAGTGTTTTAATATTATTGATTAATTTAATAATATTTGAAGACATCTTTAATGGGGATGTCAGTAGTATGAGGTAAATCACCTACCTCAAACATGATTATTGTCAGGATACAAGAATATAAAATAAATAGACTCTATCTGAAATAAGAATCACATGAAAGATATATACAAAGATATACATAGACACAGTAGAATACCCACCCAAAAAATATACATAAAGGAAGAACACATGAGGGGCTCTTTATTCTTTATTTCTATGAACCATTGGATTATTTTCCTCCAATTATCCAAAAATCTCGACAATATTCAATAGAATATGAAGAGAAGAACATCTCACCTTCCTGGAAGAAAAAAACAGTGCTCCATGACATTCGGTTTCAGTGTCTTCTTACAGAAGAAGACTCAAACGTCACATCTACTTCATCCAAAGTGTCCATAGCTTCATTTCAGAAGACACAAATCCATCTAAACTCTATCTCTTCATTCCCTTCTCGGTTGTGTAATTTTTACTACATTTTCGAGAAGTTTGTGTGTATTATTATAAAACACAATCTATTTCCTTCACTGAATTGGAGGATACTAGATATCCACATACAACTATTATTTTTTACAATTTTTTATCCCATGTATAACAGTGGTAGAGGTCAGGTAACCTGGATAGTTGTAAACTATTGTGTAAACCCCAATCCATGGTGTGGATCAAAACCTTTATCTATATAAACTGCATGGTTTCAGGTGATCAATATGTGGAGAGGACTGAGTATCGGCTTGAGAATGAACTTCTTGTTTTACATCCACATATTTTTTAAAATTTAGCTTTCTCTATTTTTACCTGTATTTAAGAAAACTAAGTTTCACTTTGATGGTTATTATTGGCTAGTGTTTATAAATGTTTTGGAATATTAGAGTAGTTTAAAAAGATGTATCAATTTCTTATATTGTTACAACTAAGAAATAATCAATCTTCTAAGAAATTAGTTGAATATTATGACTATTATAAATTTGTTACTTTGATTAACTGGCCTACTACGTCTTAAATTGGGGAAATCTTTTAAATAAACCTTTTTAAGAGAAATATTTATAGGAACTCAATTCACCACTCTTATTGAGTGTCCTACTATGACTGAAAATTAAAACATACATATTCCATAACTATTGGGAAACTATAACAATACACCACCTCCCAACACTGGAACTATAATACCATTTAGATATTCCAGAAATACTCTTGTTGTAATAATTATTCATGATGTGAACCACTTCTGTAACCAAAATTCAAGATACCAACTTCTCTGAACCTCCCTCAATCCTATATGATCACCTATAAAAACCAAATATCTCTATATAATGGGTTGAGAAAACACATTACATTACATCAGATACCTCTAAATCAATTGTAATCCTTGAAAATAAAATGAAAACATAGTGGAAGTAAAAAATGTATAATTTTTTATATAGGTCTAGAAAAAAATATTCTCAACATGGTAGTAACATTCAATGTGTGAATTTAAAATGTCAATACTTCATTGAAATTCAAGGTCCTAAATCCTAGAATCGATTTATGCTCAGATGAATTTTAATGTTTTGATTGAATTTTACCCAGTAATTACCTTCAAAACATTCATGGCATGAATGAATTCACAAATCAAACCTACATTCCCTGAAAATCTATTCATGTCATGAACCATGTTATCTAAAATATAAAAAAAATACCAATAAATACACACACTATGAAAAAATCCTAACACTCTGAAAAAAATATCCATGTTGTGTACCACTTATGAAATAAGAATTCATGTTCCAGACACCTATGAACCTCCCGAGAGCCTATTTTAGCTCCTCTAAAAATCATAACTCACAATATAACTATCCTATAAAACATTAACTATCACTATCATGGTGGGTCATATTCCTTATACCTGACATGGTTGGCTACTTTTTGATAAGGAATGGGTGTTCCACATGCCCCAAAACTACACCAACTATACCCTATGCACTGACTGTGCGTAATTTTTTTAGCTATATTTAATGTGGAAATTTTGAAAATTTAAATCTTATAATAATAGAATTATTTTGTTTATATCTAAAAAGTAATGATTTAACATGAATTTTAATCCATTTTGGGGCAGATATTATTATTTAAGATCTAGATACACATGTTTGACATCAAGGTTTTTAAGATCCGAGAAAAGAATACTGAAAGGTTTAGTTATCCCCTAAATTCCTATTGATGATATGTTGTGGGACACCTATAGGGTTTTATAGTTTCGTACTCCACCAGATTAATAAGGTCCATGTAATCAACTATTTATGCATTGAACTAGTGTTCTATTTCACCCTATAAGGTGTGGTTCCTCCCCAAGGTTTATATAATTTTTCAAATGATCAATATGTCTTCCATGAATCCTTAAGACATGGTTTCATTATTTTTATGATTTAGGTGCCACCCCCCCCCCCCCCATTCTATGATCCTTATCAATAATGAGGGATTATCATATCATTTTTTCAGTACTCCCCTATTAGAAACTTCAAATATTAAGGAATGGGTCCCCCGTTACAATCAATGAGTTGTTGTGGGGTTTTTAGTCTTCATAACTTGGAGTCCAATTACTAGAGGTTTATGATATTTATACATCTAGGATGTTGAAGAGTAGGACTCAGTAAACTTAGTTCAATATCATTAAACTTATTTAGGTTTTTTATTCATATTTCATTTGTGGGATATCTCTAACATTAGTCGTATTATCTATAACAGGGTTCTTTATTATGTGTACTCTTTTTGGTTTTCAAGATGACCTACTTGGTATGTATATACTCACCCCTACAGTGAATTCTTATTAGAACCATGACTGTTCTATGATGTAAATGGAGTTTGTTTTGTGTTTTTTGTCAGTCCTCATTGGATGTTTAGAATGTTTTATTGGAAAGGGATCATAAAATTCAAGAGGAAAACAGTACTGAGGGTGGTGTTGTTTTCCAGTGTTTGAAAAAAAAAATTCCTGAAAATCAGAAAATGGAGAACAATGTGTTTGGAAAAGGAAGTTTCACACAAAATTGTACGTACTATAGAAACATGCATGAAAAGCATGTGTTTGGATCAGAATTTCGAAAAATAGAAAAGGCATGAACTGTGAAAACAATCTAGAATTGCCCGCAAAAATTTGTTTCAGCATGAAAGTCATCTGCGCATAGAATGAGAGGTTATGCGCGACATAGTGGGTTTTTCATGTGGGGGTCGAAGATGCTTATAAATATTATTTTACCCCCTATTTTGGGATGACTAAAGACTTGGAAGAGATCTGAGTTCTGATGCACGTAAATTTTGCGCAAAAAGGAGTTCTGTGCAAAATTTCTAGTTTCATGTAAAAGTAGTTGTTGCACGGAAAAGATGAAGATGTGCGGAAAAGATGATGTTGTGCATAAAAATTGAATTTGTGTGAAATAGATAACATTTTGCAAGAAGGGTGTAGTTTAATGAAGGTTTGTCCATGCGAAAATAAAATATTGCGCGAAAAAATAAGATCTTGCGCGCAAAGGGTAAGTGTTGCATGCAATTGTCAGTGTAAACTGATTAAGTGTTCTAATTATCTAGTGTTGTGGTTTAGTGATTTATAGTGCATCAATTCAGGACATCGATGCAAGCACAGTATTAGGTGGAACAGATACAAAGACTTCAATGAAAATCTATTTAAAATACCCTCAAGTCGATAAACTGAGTTTGACTTATCCCAAGGCAATGAGCTTAGGGGAGTCGACGAAAGTGATTCAACGGACGCAGTGAGCTTTCCATGAACCATTGTAAAGGCAGTATGTCTGGCATAGAGTGTCTGTGACAAAACCTAGTAATCCATAAACCTGTGAAGATTAGTGTATTTTGGTATGACTGACACAGTTTCGGTATATGCTCCTTGGACATAGCCCTTAGGGGTGAACCAAGTAAATGGGTTGTGTGGTCTCCATGCATGTGATCGTTTGCTTTCATTTATCATCAGTCTTATAGGTATAAGGAGTTCCTACCATTTTTGGAAGAATATCCTTGTTTTAAAAGAAAAATTTGACCCCTTGATTCAACACTCTCCTCTCAGGGTGTCTTGGGGTGTCATAAGTTGTTTGAGAGGGAGGTTACAGGTTTTTGATTTGTCTTTTTCTGTCATAGAGAATGTAGCCAATTCTAGGGTAATCCCTCTCTTTGATGGAAGTAATTTTTAGATTTGGAAGAGTGTAATGAGAAATCATATAAGATCCCTTGGAATGAAATTCCTATTTGATATTGTGCAAGGAATTCATGTTACTGATCCAACAGGTCTTTCTATAACTAATACAAAAAAAGAAAAGTTATTGATGCAGATGCTAAAGCTCATAATGCTACCACTGCGGCTCTTTCTGATCAGATTTATCTGATGGTGATGAGTTTCACCTCAGCAAAGTATATGTGGGATAAACATGAAAATATTTATTAAGGATATAGAAAAGTGAAGGAGGAAAAACATCAAGTCCTTCAAAACTGGTTCGACAATCTGAAGATTCATCCTAATGATAATTCAGATTCCTTCTTCAATCGAATTACTAAAGTAGTGGGAGAAATTTGAGGACTTTGAGGGGAAATCATAGACATTGATATCATAAATAAAATATTGAGAAGATTTCCTCATATATAAAATGAAAATTTGTTAGCCCTTAAAGAGAGAGATCTATCTAAAATATATCTGGATGATATACTAAGTAGTCTAGTGGAATATTAGATGAGAGTCAAACCAAAAGATGATAAAACTCGTGTTAGCATGGAAATGTCTCTCAATGACTTGGAAAAACTGAAAATATTAGGAGATAGTGGTGGTGAAGATGATGACTAAAACGAAATTATTTCTCTCACATCCATGAAACTGAAGAAGGGAAAAGGAAAAATTACAAGTATGTTACATCTGGCATGTTTTTATTGTGAAAGAGTTGGGCACATTTTCTCTTACTGCAAAAGAAAGTTTGATGATGAAGAGAGCGAAGTAGAATACATTGAGAAGCCCAAAAAAATGTTCTTAAAAAAGGGAGACATCAAATCAGGAATGAAAATATAGAAGAAGTTATTTGTCTGTGTAGAGGAAGATGATGATATTGAATTCTGTGAATAAGAAGAAACAAAATTTAAAACTTGAGACCATGCTTCCATGATGGCTACCATTGAAAATTCAGAACCTTCAATCAATAATGATAGAGATAATCAGATGACTCATAATGGTTATCCCAAGTTTAAAATTAAGGATTCCTTTTCCAAGATTGATAATAAATTTAAGGGATGAATAAGTGGAAAGAAATGGTGAAATAATCATCAGAATATGTTGATGAACTTGATGCTGAAATTGAATGACTAGAAGAACTAGTGAGAGTAAAGTCTCCAATCCTTGAAATCATAGATGATGTTGTGGAACTAAATCATATAATTGAAGAATAATAAAATGTAATCAATGACCTTAGATATATACTGGAAGAGAAATCCATGAATGTTGGGGGTCACGAGGAAGAAGTTTTTACTCTTATGAGTAAACATGAGTGTCAATCAACAACAGAAGAGGGAAAGAATAAAATTAATTTTGGAAGATTATCTGATGTAGAATTATAAGTAAGATCTATGTGTAGTTCATATGGGGTTGAAAATTTTTTGAGTTGTCAAATACCCTCCGACATGGGAAACTGTGGAATCAATTGTGAGTTTGAGACATCAAATTCTAGGAGTAAAGAGAGACAAAATAAAGACATGCTAAAATTTGGACACGTTGAAAAGATTCCTTAAGTGATAAAAAGGAAACCCTCAATACAAACTAAATTAATAACTAAATATTATCGTCAAATGTTCATAAATGACAGGCATTCAAACTATTTTCTCAAAGAAAAAGTTATGGGGAGAAATATAAGTGTGAAGGCATTTCCTCTCATGATGTGTCAATTCTGTGGCAATCGGGCCAAACCAATTCATAATGCAAAGACGCAATGGGAAATTTGAATGTGGAAGATCTAGGAATTCAAAAAAGGAGACCGATTTCATACCCTACAATTTATAGAATAAATTGTTTTCTAGATTCTATTTTAACTATTCTAACATTGGCCATAATGCTATGTATTGCAGGCAGAGGTATCATAGGATAAATTCACACAACTCTCAAATATGTGTCAATACTCACCCCCCCTAAGGTTGTTGTTCTCACAAATAGGTTTTATCCTATGGATGAAGAGTATGGATATGAATAATCTGATTATGTGGAAGAAATAATTAAAAGGCCATCACTGTCCTATGCTTAATCCAATATCTCAGGAAAGAGAAGAAGAAAATTGTGAAATCCCATCTTGCAGAAGTAGCTCTCAAAGCAACAAAAAGTAGAAGCACCTAGATTCTTGATAATATATTCTTGTCCCATATGACAGGAAATGCGGAAATTTTAATGAACATTAAAAAGAAGGTTGTTAGAACAATGTGTTATGATAATTATGGTTCTTTGAAGATTAATGACAGTGGAAGTACTACATTGTCCAATGGAGAGATGAAGATGACTGAAGTTCTTTATGTGGACAGTCTACGTTACAATCTCATCAGTGTGAGTTAACATTGTGATCATGTCTCATAGTAAATTTCAATCAAAATGGGTGCACTATAAATGGAAAAACATGGAATTATCTCTTGAAATTCTATATAACATATAGAATATTATATGAGGTTGACAGTAATGATTTTTCTTGTTATCTATCTATTGAAGAAGAAAACAACCTATGTCATCGAAGAATGGGGTACGTTAACCAAAAAGACATGGAAAATATTTCTATGATGATGATAGTCATGGATATCCCCTTTCGGAAATGTGAATGGGAAAAGGATTGTGATTCTTTCATATAGAGGAAGATAGTTTTTAGCTCATATCAGCCAAAGAAGAAAAGGGAATCACACCTTCTTGATCTCATCCATACAGACATATGTGGCCTGATAAACATTGTTGGAACTCATAGAGAAAGACACTTCATCCTTTTCAATGATTATTATAGTAGAATGTCTTGTGTAATGGTTCTTCACAGGAAGTGACAAGTACTTGATTGAATGAAAACTTATCGCCGAATTGATGAGAATGATACTGGACTGGCAATAAAGGTCAAGTGATCTGAAAATGGAGGGGAATGCATGTCCATTGAGTTTGAGAATTAACATGAAAACATGGAATGAGGCATGAGGTAGCTGCTATGAGAACTCCACAGAAAAATAGAGTTGTTGAGTGCCAGAATTGAAAATTCGACAACATGGCTAGGACTATGCTTATTAAGAGTCATATCTCTCTCTATTACTGGAAAGAAGATGTTTATGTTGTAGTTCATATTCAAAATCTAATGGTGATTTATATAGGAGAAAAAAAGATACCATATGAATTGTGGCATGGAAGGAAGCCTTCGTTGAAATACTTTAGTATTTCTGGTAGCAAATATTTCATCCAAAATCAAGAAGGAAATGAAGGGAAGTTTAGTGATAATGCTGGCGAAGGAATATTTATTTAATATCTAATGAACAAAAAAGAATACAAGTGTTTCAATAAGCACTTGGGGAGGATTATGGAAAGTAGTGATGTTAATATCATTGATGAAAAAATCCCAAATCCTTCAAATAATTCCTATGATGGTGAGATAGAAGATGCGGAAGAATGGAAACATGGAGTAAATGAAAATACAGAAATAGAGGAAGGTGTACAAAACTTTTAGGAGTTACATAGTGATGTTGACTTAGAAGAAGAATCTGAAGTTGAAACCATAGTTGGAGAGATTTTAGTTGATCTTCAGAAGAGGAATTGAAGATCATAAATTTATGAAGCCAATATCATTGGGGATTGGAATGCACCCACACAAATGAGGATAATGAGGATTAATGAATAATATAAATTTTTATCAGTTGAAGAACCATCCTCATTTTAAAAAACTACAAAGGATGAATCATGGGAGAAGGCCATGAATGAAGAGTTAGATCAGATCGACAAAATTCAGACATGGGATCAGGTCAAGAGACCTAAAGGTCACAATGTGATTGGTACAAAGTGGATCTTTAATAACAAATATGATGATAATGGAATTGTTATCATAAAAAAGTCATGACTAGTGTGTAAAGGATATTCACATATTGAAGGTTTCAATATTGGAGAAACATTTCCTCTAGTAGCTAGACTGGATCCAATCAGGAATTTTCCTTCCATGGAAATCCATAGAGGATATAATTTATATAAAATGGATGTCAAGATAGTATTCTTGAATGGTATTCTCGAATAACAAGTCAACATTGAACAACCAGTGGGTTTTCATCATAGTACTGATGATACAAAGGATTATAAACTAAAGAAGGCCCATTATGGTTTGAAGTAGGAACCAAGAGCATGGTATTCCTAGATGGAATTATAACTCAAGAAGATGGAATTAAAAATAGGGGGAGTTGATAACAATATCTATGTGAAGAATTCTCAGAAATATCAGTTCATGGTTCTAGTTTACGTTGATGACATTATATTTGGTGGAAGAAGGCAGAAATTAGTTGATGAATTTTCAAATGACATGAAATCAGAATTATAAATATCTATGATTTGGGAGATAACATATTTCATGGAGAAATAAGTGATTCAAAAGAAGGATTACACTTTTATTTCTTAGGAAAATATGAAAAAGAGTTGCTGAAGTAATTTAATATGCATTGCTCCAATCAAATGTCAACTCCGATTGCGGTTGGAACCAATCTTGGATAACATGAGGGTGGGACATCTGTAGATATCACAATGTACATAAGGATTATTGGGAAATTATTGTACCTAATAGCAACATGTCTAGAAATTGTCTTCACAACATGTTTAGCGGCCCACTTTCAGAGTAATGTTAAGGAAGAACATACAACATTAGTAAAAAATCACTATATATATTCAAGGTACTCACAATTATGGATTATACTTTGCTGTAAGAAGGGACAGTGAATTATTAGTGTTTTCTGATGCTGTCTTGGATAGAGATGTAGTGTATAAAAATTCCACCAGTGGTAGAGAATTCTATATTGGGCAGAAATGTGTTGGCTGGTTGATCAAGAAACAATTGATTAATTCTCTTAGTACTGCTGAAGATGAGTATATCTCCGCTACAACATCTGGAACTCATCTTCTATGGATGAAGTAACAACAGAATGATATTGGTGATGAGGTGAAACAACCAATGGTTATTTAATATGATAAAAAGTGTGAAATTGGTCTTACGAATAATCCTTTTCAAAATTCTCATACAAAACATATTGAAATCATATATCACTTTATCACAGAAAATGTTGAACAAGGCATGATTAAAATGGATCATGTGGGATCTAATCAGAAAGTTGTTGATATTCTGAAAAATCCACTATCATCCACTATGTTTTAGAAACATTGGTTGATCCTCAGTGGTCAGCCACCTCCCAGTGTATAAGAAGGTTATGAAATTCCACAATCCCCAACAATGTTAACTGTTTTTAATCTTTTTGTTGATATGATGTTGGTTTATAGGGGAGATACTATCTAGGGCTATTTTGAGTTGTTCAATGAAATTTTACCAGAATCTCGGTTTATTTTCAACAGATGAGAGAGGAATAAATTCAGGATTCAGGACCTGAACATCTAATGCTTATGTGACATGATGAGAATTCAGTGTTTAGATGATAAGGAATACATTCATGAATTGTAATGCTTTTGTGGGACAGTAAGAGAATAGCTTGGGTGGTGTATTTAAGAATTCCATAACATGGGATCCCAATTCACACTTCCCCTATTGTTTTATACACCAATAATTGCTCACATAGAATTAGAGTGTTTTCTGATTTGATTCTTGCATTTCAGGTATTGCTTTTGGATGGTGCTCTATTGAATTTATCTGGTGATTTCCAACAAAACCAATGAGGGGTAGTTTTGGAACCACGACCATTATATGTAGTAAATGGAGTGTGGGTTGTGTTTTTTGACTATCATCATTGGAATTTCAGATTGTTTTATATGAAATGGATCATACAGTTCAAGTGAAAAAACAGAACTGAAGGTGGAGTTGTTTTCTAGTGTTTGCCAATTTTTTGGGCCTGAAAATCAGAAAATGGAGAAATATTTGTTTGGAAAAGGAAGTTTACCAAAAAAAATTAGATGCTATGGAAACTTGAATGCAAGGCCTATTTCTATATCTGAATTTTAAAAAAAAATAGAAATGGCATGAGCTGTGCAAAAAATCTGGAGTTGTGCGTGGAAAACTGTTATTGAGTGAAAGTCATTTGCACATTGAATGTGTGGTTTTGCCCAACATGGTGGATTTTTCATGTGGGGGTCAGTGACTCCTATAAATAATAGTTTACCCCCATAATTTGGGATAGCTGAAGACTTACAGAATATCCGATTTCTGATATGTGTAAATGTTGTGTGAAAAAGGAGTTGCGCGAAAAACATATACTTGCGCATAAAACATGTTTTTGGGCGGAAAAGATGAAGTTGTGCATAAAATTTGATGTTTCATGTAAATAATTGAAGTTTTTTTAAAATATAACATTGTTCGTAAAGGTGCGTAGTTTCATGAATGTTTTTCAACAAGAAATTCAATTATTGCGTGAAAAAGTAAGATCTTGTGTGCAAAGGGTAGGTGTTGCGCGCAATCTTCCGTATAAGATGATTACATGTTCTGATTATCCGGTTCAGTGGTTTAGTTATTTCAAGTGCATCAATTAATGAATTTGATGAAAGAAGATTCTCATGCTGAATATAGACAAAAACCACAATGAAAATCTAATGATGATACCCCCAAGTCGATAAACTATGTTTGACTTCTCCCAAGGCAATGAGCTTGAGGGAGTCAATGGAAGTGATATGAAGGGACGCAATGAGATTTCCATGAACCTTTATAAAGGTAGTGTTCCTGGAATAGAGTGTTTTTAACTGAACATTTTAATTCATAAACTAGTTAAGATTAGTGGATTTTGGTTCGACCGACACATTATCGGCGTATTCTCCTTGGATGTGGCCCTTAGTGGTGAACCAAATAAAAGTGTTGTGTGGTCTCCATGCATGTGATTGTTTGCTTTCAGTTTTAATTTTTATTATATGTTTAACATGTTTTTACCAACGTGGAAACAAGATCTGTGTTTTAAAATAAAAAGTTGACACCCTGATTCACCCCTCCCCTCTTAGGGTATCCCGAGGTCCTAAAATTCTCACATTCACATGTATTGTCTTATTCATAAAATAGAAAATATGATAGTGGTATGGGTTGATGTGGTGCTAGTAGAGAGGGAATTTAGTGATATCTTGATGTTATGGTAGTAAATATAATCATTTTTAAAGCTAGTTATTTATGGGGATCCCTTTTCCAAAATTGCTCATGTATGTTTTCCATTGAGTTATTGGTCATGTATTTTTCCCCATTATATCTTGTTTGTTTACTTATCACATATTTTTTGAGACCTAACATGAATCATATAAATTATAAATTTAATATTATAATTTTTTCATTATTATAATATCTTATATGGAGATTTTATTAAGGGTGTAGGTACAATCGGACACGACCTCCTATAACAAGAGATATTCCCACTCTATTTTAGACACTATCCCCTAGAATATTGGAGGATTTATTGGTGTTGCATGATTATCACTTTGAATCCCAAGTGGGGTCCAAGTTGGTAGGTTTATATCAAAAAATGTCCATAAAAATATGAGTATACGTTAAGATACAATTATTATTCTGAAAATAATGAATAAACAATAATACAAAAACATTTTAATAAATTAAATATTGTATTTTAAAAGGATTAAAGTGAATATAAACTATACATAATTAAAAAATAAGTATCTGCAAATATGATGAAATATGATATATGATATATGCATATCGAATATGCACACATGAAATGGGAAAGCATACGAACTATGTAATAGGGTCATAGTATATTATGTGCACAATTCATAATGAATGAAAATGAAATATACATATAGTATATAGATTATACAGAATAAGATATATGGTGTAGTTAGAATATGGGAAATATATGTTTATAAAAGAAAATATTTGATTTTTAGACCTAGTTTCTGCATTAGAAAGGAATGTGGTTGCTCATGGTGGACTTTTTGTTTAACAATAAAGTAATATGCACTAATAAAAATATGTCTTCCTTGTTTATATTTATTTTGGAATGAATAGAAATTTTTTAATTGAGGTTCCAAATCATTCAGTTTAGTGTTTTCAAATGATAAAAATAAAAGGAAAAATACATGATAGAATACTTCTATATTGAAAAAACATTACACTAAATGGGTGACATGTGTTTTATGTAAATTAAATCATTAAGTATCCAAAAAATTGGAATATTTATTAATAATAATGTGATTGTTTTCTATTTTTTCCTAAATATAATAATGAAGTGAAAGTAAATTTAGTATTATGTTATAGTCTGATATCAAAAAGATAAAAAATCAACTACATGTCTAGAAAATTAGATAGAACCTATCTCATAGAGGAAGTGAACATCTCATTTAATGATGAATATATTAGGCCACATCTGAGGAGGCCCACTGTGATTATAAGAGTAGGTGTTTAGGTCACCAACACTATAAGTTGGTGATTGAATCTAGAGAGAATGGTTCAGGAAAAAATAGTCTCAATAGTTTTGGATGATGGAGATATTGGGATGTAACATTGGATTTATACAATTACAAAATGTGGAGGATTCAAGGGAATTTAGGGGATAGATAGTATATTTAATTAAATGATAGAAGGTTACCTTGGAAAAAATGTTGGAGATATTTAATAAAGGGATATAAAAAATATAGAATGAATCAAAATATTGATGCGTATACTGAAAATATAATAAATATAAGAGAATGAGTACTTTGGGGGGGTTAAGTGAAGGAAATACTTACATATTCTAAAATAGAGGTTTTAATTAAGTATAATTGTTGATTAAATTATTCAGTAATAATAATAATAATATTTTAATCAATATTGTCTATTTAAATCAATTTTGGAATTTATAGATAGACCAAAAAGATTAAATTGTGATATAAAATATTAAACAAGAATCATAAACATTTTATATATATTAAAAATAAAATAATTAGTATTCTTATATATTATTGAATTATCATATATGGAAAAACCCTATTTAAGGAGGATAGAGGGCCATAAAGTCTTTCATTGGTATCATTTGAATCAAATAATCTCATAACTTTTTAAAATGATGATAATGGAGGAAATTAGTTTTATTTATAGAAAAAATACCATGGTAGGACTAAATCTGATTATAAAAATATATCATCACTAATAAAATATCATTTCCCAAATAAAAATAATTTGAAAATATTTTAATCCAAATACCCTTTTTTGATGGACTTTATTCATATTTTATCTAAATTTGAAATCATTTTAGCTTAGATCAAATTGAATATAATTTTTTAGACCCATGATAAGGATTAAATGGATTCAACCAATGAAACTAAATTTAAATTAATATTGAAATATTTTTTTCGCATTCAAAAAACTAATAAATTAATGAAAAGACAATAGAAATTTTGAATCTCATACCACATTTCCCTATCGAAATTTTAAAACAACATGCATGTGTGGATTTCTAACCATTTGGATATATTCTTCTTATTGACCTCATATATTAAGAGAACATAACCATTTTTTCACAATAATTTTATACGTTTAACTTAAAAACTGATATCTTGAGTCACTTTTGATGAAAATGATTGAGGAAATTTATTTATTTTTAAATCCCCCTTTCCAGAAAAAACTTTTTTATTAATACATACTTATACATTTAATCCTTAAATTCTCTTACAACTTATAGAAAACTTTTTTAGTTATCCACATTTCATGCATGTTTTCCCTAACAATATGTTATTGTTAGTGAAATGCATGACCTAGTTTAACTCTATTGTGGGAGGATCTATTTTGTGATTAGTTATTTAATTTTATGCCACTTAGTCAGTAAAATAAAAGGCAGGAATATAGTTTTATAGTTCTACCACTAGAGCTATTTTGAGTATATTTTTGAAAAAAAATTAATGTTATTGAAAATATTTTATTCTAGAGATACTAAAAGAAATCAAATTTCAGTAGAATAAAATAAGTAATATAATGATGGAGAAGTGATGGGAAGTTTGATCCAATTATTTATGTTCAAAATATTCATCCCATAACTTATAAAAATCAAATCTATATTTAATTTTATATTTAAAAAGAGGATAAAACTATTATAAAATGTCGGGGGCTGATAGAAACCTCATTTTGTTTCTAAATTATGAAAAAATGGACTTTACCTTAAAAAATTAAAGTTTTACATCTGATTCATTACTGAGTTGAGTTAAGAGACTATTATTAATGTGAACTGATTCAATTTTTCCCCAAATAGTAAATAATCTCTTTAATCTGCATTATAATTTATTCTCATATAAAACTACCAAACCTTAGGCACTAAACATTACTAAAAATCTCTCATGATTAACATAAGTCCAAAACACAATTGGGTGTGGATTTAGAAATTTTTTAAACTAATGGTAACACTATGATTTGTTTAGTAGATTGAGGATTTTTTATAATAAATATTTTTTAATGAGGGAATGTTTCTATGAGGTATTTTTGTGTGGTAATAATGGGGAAAATGAAGTGGTATTGGATTAATTAGGTGTAAATGTTAATTTTTTTAAAAAATTATTAATGATGAATGATATTTTGGGGAACCAAGGTGGTTGTATTTTTCCTTTCTCACTAGCTTGTGTTTTTATTTTACTTTGTTATTTATTTTGATTTTAGCTTATACGAGAGTCCATGTTTTATGTTTTGAGGAATTGATAGAGATTAAATTTTGAGTACACTTTCAATGAATTTCAATGATTAAATCCCCACCATTAAGACATATTGAACTCATCATTTTTATGGATTTTCGATATTTTTTAATTATTATGAAAAATAATTAATTTAATGTTTTTTTTATTTTCAATAAATTTTGAAATTAATTGAACAATCCATTCCTTTACACTTTTGGGGGGGAAATCCAATTTTGAGTTTGAAAATGAATGTTTTTAAAAAAATCATGTATATATTTTATACAATCTAAGATATTTCTATTTTCTGTATTTTTCATTAAAATATATTTTAGCCTATCTCATATAATATTTTTACTATTCATATTATGTTTCCCTTTTTTATATTTTTAAGACACATTAGATAATTTTACCTATGTGAGATATTATTTATCCCCATAGGAAGTTTTCTTATCCCAAAAATTTAGTCCTTTAGGATAAATTTTCTTCTGTAGGATATGTTTCCCCATATAAAAATAATTTATTTGAAAATTATTTCCCTTTAATAGAATTATATCTCAATAATTATGGATTTATAATATAATTATAGTAACCTTATGATTATTTCCTCCTCCATAAAAATAAAACTTTCCTAGTAAGATATTTTCCCACTCATGAAAAGTTTCTTTATGAAAATATAAGAACCCATGCATAATTCATGTTGCTACATTTTGTATAAACACCAACACTATCCATGTTCCATCTTTTTATGATAGAGTTAATGAGTTAATGCTTGTAAAGGATTCTAAGAATAATTAAAAGTTTAGTGTCCATGATAATTTATTTTTTATACCCTTTAAACCATATGAACAATATATTTTTTTGTTTCTAACACATGTATGTTGTTAATGTAATGATGTTGGAATCACAATGAGATACTCAAGGAGCAGTTGAATGTTACAAATCATTTCTAATATTTTTTATTCCTTTTTAATATGAATATATGGAATCTATGATTGAACTATGAAGAGTGCCAAGGGATAAAGTGGATCAAATTAGTACCAATTCTTGATTGAGTAATTTATATAGAACTACCAATTTGATGTAGAAGAAAAATAGGATTTTATTCTTCTATGATCATAAAAAATCCTAGTTGTGTGTATTGAGGATACAAGGACACCTTCTTTTGAGTATTTTTCATTTCACTGTAATATTTTTGAAAACTAGAAGAATTTATTTTTATGAGTTATGTAGATCTTCTTCTATCAGGAGTTTATATACTTCTGATTTTATTTTTAGGGTATTCAAAATTTAAAAAATTAAAGTGGTTACACTATCTATTTAATCTCAATAAGAGAGGTCATTCCATTAAGAATTTTTTGTTCAATAATATTCGATCATTTTATTGTTTTAGGGTTGTTGAATAACATTCTTATAAGGATCAAAAACTATACTATGTTCTTTGAGTACTTCTAAAAAATAATTAAGTTTTTATCTAGAGGTTATTGGGTGATCATTGAGTAATTTAACAAGATAATTCATTTATTTAACGAATAAGGGGGTGTCTGATAGATTAATACCAGTCCATCGCATCTTATTTTAAAATGTGTCATTTATATTTCGTTTTAGTCTAATTTTTCTATTTCTATTAAGAAAATTAATATCTAATTTCATTTAGTTTAATTATTGAGGGTTTCTTTTAAATTTTTAAACATCACAAACAAATACCCACATTAAATTTTTCATTACATAAACATAAAATAATGTGACTATTATATAATTTAATCAGCAACATCCATAATACATAACTCATGGAACTGATATTTTGTATTTTATAAAGTGATAAAATTTTATTGCAGTTCACGTGACTAAAACCCTCAAATCATCTATATATAAAATAATGAATAAAATCTGTGAATATTATGAGATATAGTTGTTGGACGTATTCTCATATGCTACTTTATAATTAGTAAAGATTATAAATTCGTTTCAAATAGGTTGAACAGGATTTCGTAAATAAAATATTTCAATTTGATCGAAGAAAATGTTTCATGGAAATCTATAAATTCTCTTTCGGGAGAAATTTCTTATGAAAAATTTGGTATTCATTTTGTTTCTAAATGTATTTAAAATAAAAAAGATGATTAGTATTGACATTATGAATCGATGGAAGAAGGGGATTCATGAGAGATTTGACCATTTACATAAAATTGAAGTAGAATAGGTTTTCAAGTCTCTTCTGTGTTACACAAAAGAAAAGTAGGGTTGAATTTTCAGTCATATAAAATCAATGATAATTAAAAAAATTAATGAATTTGATGCTTTAAGATAATTAATAAATTATCTTTAAACAAATATGAATAGTGGATACAAGACGAGTTAAATCTAAATAATTTAAAGATAGAACCCAATTATATTACTGTAGTTCAGATATAAAAAATCTTATATCTGCCCATTATGCTATGACCTAGGGGTATTGATACAGACTATAGAAAAAAGGCCTCTTATGGGTTAAATATAAACTTATAAATTTAAAAAAGGATCAAACCTAGACCAATAATTTAATATGATCAAATCTATCCCAATAATATTTCTATAGATAATTCTAAAACCTAACTCATCTATTTACTCTGGAGAAGATGGAACCAATTATTTTTATAAATTAATTCCTTTTATAGTTTTTTAATATCCTAAATCACATTCTATGTCACTGAATTTTGTTCATGTAGAAAAAACTAGGTGGTACCATATATGGATGATATAACTGCTAAATTTTTATATAATTGTACACACATCATCTAGAAAAAACAATGAACCCCTCGTAGTTGTAAACAATTTTTTGTCTTCAAAATGTTTTTCTTTTCCCTTAAAAATGAATAACGATTCACCATGGGAATTACTACTATGCCCAAGAAAATAGTCAACTATTGAAGATCCTAGACTCAATGTATAAAAATTTTTTACAGTTGAAAACAAAAGCTATATAATATCTTTTTTATGTTGATTTCTTCATCCTTCAATTAGAGAAAACAACAATGAATATTATATAATTCAGATTCCTTTATATTATTTCATAAATTATCAATGATAATACATAATATGGATTAAAAATAAATTTATTTAGCGATTTGAAAAATAATACTACTTTTACTACTAGTCATTGATAATAATAAATTAATCATCAATAATCCCAGAAATTATTACCCCACATAATCAGTCATTAAATATGTTTTAATTTCATAATAATCCATACAAAAATACCATTGATCTTCCATGTGTTATTTTAATTATAAATATTGAGTCCAAAAAATAAATTATTTTAATAATTTATAATAATTACATTTTTAATTTCATATATGATTCAAAAGAACCATGTATGAATAAATTTATGCACAAGTTAATTCATGTAAGGGGGAATTTTCATATATGTGATTTCATGTGTGAGTTAATTCCTAATTATTTTTGTTAAAATTTAAATTATTTGTATGTTTCATTTCTCTATAGGAATCATTTAGTCTATGTGTGAGTAATGTTTTCTATATACAAGACATCTTATTTAGTATATGAGTCATTTAGTTTAGCAAATGAAAAATTTTATTTTACATGTATGGTTCAATCAAACTGCATATGTATCATTTTCATTATTCATATTATTCATTATATACCATTCAAATATATTAAAAATAGAGGACATGAAATAATGTCATTACAGAATTAACAAAATAAAATCTATTATTGAAAATAGAATATACCCTTTCAACATCCTTCTATTCTTATGTAACTAGTGAAAGGTTAAATCAAATAAATATTTTATTATTTTCAAAAACTAATTTCATATGGAATAAATAATATACATATTTTTAGTAATGAAATATTAAATTTAATAATAATAAATTTAAAATCATAAAAAATGAGGTAGAAAGGGGCCACTCAATAATCACAATGTTCTTGAAAATTATTATATAAAATATAATTACAAAACTTATTAACCTTTTTTTAATAGATAAAATAGTTCATATTGAAAAA
Source organism: Viscum album (assembly GCA_963277665.1). Lineage (NCBI taxonomy): Eukaryota > Viridiplantae > Streptophyta > Magnoliopsida > Santalales > Viscaceae > Viscum > Viscum album. The sequence goes on from OY728162.1 coordinate 820,004,599, forward strand.
AAGATATTTAATTCAATCCCATTCTGAATTAATCAAAAAAATATTAAAAATTAAATAAAGTATCTATTAAAAACACAAATAAAATAAACAAAATTCAATAGAAAATGGTGAACTGAAGGTGGAGTTGTTTTCTAGTGTTTGCCAATTTTTTGGGCTTGAAAATCAGAAAATAGGGAAAAATGTGTTTGGCAAAGGAAGTTTACCAAAAAAAATTAGATGCTATGGAAACATTAATGCAAGGCCTATTTCTAGATCTGAATTTTAAAAAATAGAAATGGCATGAGCTGCACAAAAAATCTGGAGTTGTGCGTGGAAAACGGTTATTGAGTGAAAGTCATTTGCGCATAGAATGTGTGGTTTTCTCGACATGGTGGGTTCTTCATGTGGGGGTCAGTGAGTCCTATAAATAATATTTTACCCTAATCATTTGGGATAGCTGAAGACTTAGAGAATATTTGATTTCTGATATGCGTAAATGTTGCGTGAAAAAGGAGTTGCGCGCAAAACTTATACTTGCGCACAAAACATGTTTTTGGGCAGAAAAGATGAAGTTGTGCATAAAATTTGATGTTTCATGAAATTAATTGACGTTTTTTTAAAATTTAACATTGTTCGTAAAGGATCGTAGTTGCATGAATGTTTTTCCACAAGAAATTCAATTATTGTGTGCAAAAGTAAGATCTTGTGCGCAAAGGGAAGGTGTTGCGCGTAATCTTCCGTGTAAGATGATTACATGTTCTGATTATTTGGTTCAGTGGTTTAGTGATTTCAAGTGCATCAATTCAAGAATTCGATGAAAGAATATTCTCATACTGAATAGAGACAAAAAACTCAATGAAAATCTAATGAAGATACCCCCAAGTCGATAAACTATGTTTGACTTCTCCAAGGGCAGTGAGCTTGAGGGAGTCAATGGAAGTGATCTAAAGGGGCGCAATGCGATTTCCATGAACCTTTATAAAGGTAGTGTGCCTGGAATAGAGTGTTTGTAACTGAACATTCTAATCCATAAACTAGTCAAGATTAGTGGATTTTGGTTCGACCGACACATTATCGGCGTATTCTCCTTCGACATGGTCCTTAGTGGTGAACCAAGTAAAAGTGTTGTGTGGTCTCCAAGCATGTGATTGTTTGCTTTTAGTTTTCATTGTTATTACATGTTTAACAATTTTTTACTAACGTGGAAACAAGATCTGTGTTTTAAAATAAAAAGTTGACACCCTGATTCACCCCTCCCCTCTTAGGGTATCCCGAGGTCCTACAATTATCACATTCACATGTATTGTCTTATTCATAAAATAGAAAATATGATAGTGGTATGGGTTTATGTGGTGCTAGTAGAGAGGTAATTTAGTGATACCTTGATGTTATGGTATTAAATATAATCATTTTTAGAGCTAGTTATTTATGGGGATCCCTTTTCCAAAAATGCTCAAGTATGTTTTCTATTGAGTTATTGGTCATTTATTTTTCTCCATTATATCTTGTTTGTTTACTTGTCACATATTTTTTGATCCCTAACATGAATCATATAAATTATATATTTTATATTATTATTTTTTCATTATTATAATATCTTATATTGAGATTTTATTAAGGGTGTAGGTACAATTGGACACGACCTCCTATAACAATAGATATTCCCACTCTATTTTACACACTATCCCCTAGAATATCAGAGGATTTATTGGTGTGGAATGATTATCACTTTGAATCCCAAGTGGGGTCCTAGTTGGTAGGTTTATATCATTATATGTCTGTAAAAATATGAGTATACGTTAAGATATAATTATTATTCTGAAAATAATGAATAGACAATAATACAAAAACATTTTAATAAAATAAATATTGTATTTTAATAGTATTAAAATTAATATAAATTATACACAATTAAATAATAAGTATCTACTAATATGATGGAATATGATATATGATATATGCATATCGAATATGCACACATGAAATGGGAAAGCATACGGACTAAGTAATAGGGCCATAGTATCTTATGTGCACATTTCATAATGAATGAAAATGATATATACATATAGTATATATATTATATAGAATAATATATATGGTGTAGTTAGAATATGGGAAATATATGTTTATAAAAGAAAATATTTGATTTTTAGACCTAGTTTCTAATTTAGAAAGGAATGTGGTTGCTCATGGTGGAATTTTTGTTTAATAATACAGTAATATGCACTAATAAAAATATGTCTTCCTTGTTTATATTTATTTTGGAATGAATAGAAATTTTTTAATTGAGGTTCCAAATCATTCAATTTAGTGTTTTCAAATGATAAAAATAAAAGGAAAAATACATGATAGAATACTTCTATATTGAAAAAACATTACACTAAATGGGTGACATGTGTTTTATGTAAATCAAATCATTTAGTATCCTAAAAATTGGAATATATATTAATAATAATGTGATTTTTTTCTAGTTTTTTCTAAATATAATAATGGATTGAAAGTATATTTAGTATTATGGAATAGTCTGATATAAAAAAATAAAAAATCAACTGCATATCTAGAAAATTAGATAGAACCTATCGCATAGAAGAAGTGAACATCTCATTTAATGATGAATATATTAGGCCACATCTGAGGAGGCCCATTGTGATTATAAGAGTAGGTGTTTAGGTCTCCAACACTGTAAATTGGTGATTGAATCTAGAGAGAATGGTTCATGAAAAAATAGTCTCAATAGTTTTGGATGATGGAGATATTGGGATGTAACTTTGAATTTATACAATTAAGAAATGTGGAGGATTTAAGGGAATTGAGGGGATAGATTGTATATTTAATTAAATGATAGAAGGTTACCTTGGATAAAATGTGGGAGATATTTAATAAAGGGAGATAAAAAATGTAGAATAAATCAAAATATTGATGCGTATACTGAAAATATAATGAATATAAGAAAATGAGTACTTTGGGGGGGTTAAGTGAAGGAAATAATTTCATGTTCTAAAATAGAGGTTTGAATTAAGTATAAGTGTTGATTAAATTATTCAGTAATAATAAAAAAATATTTTAATCAATATTATCTATTTAAATCAATTTTGGAATTTATAGATAGACCAAAAGGTTTAAATTTTGATATAAAATATTAAACAAGAATCATAAATATTTTAGTTATATTAAATATAAAATAATTAGTATTCTTATATATTATTGAATTATCATAGATGGAAAAACCCCTATTTAAGGAGGAGAGAGGGCCATCAAGTCTTTCATTGGTGTTATTTGAATCAAATAATCTCATAACTTTTTAAAATGATGATTATGGAGGAAATTAGTTTTATTTATATAAAAACTACCATGGTGGGACTAAATATGATTATAAAAATATATCATCACTAAAAAAATATCATTTCCCAAATAAAAATAATTTGAAAATATTTTAATCCAAAGACCCTTTTTTGATGGACTTCATTCATATTTTATCTAAATTTGAAATCTTTTTAGCTTAGATCAAATTGAATATAATTTTTTAGATCCATGATAATGATTGAATGGATTCAACCAATGAAACTAAATTTAAATTAATATTCAAATATATTTTTTTCACATTCAAAAAACTGAGAAATTAATGAAAAGGCAATAGAAATTTTGAATCTCATACCACATTTCCCTATCGAAATTTTAAAACAACATGCCTGTGTGGATTTCTAACCATTTGTATATATTCTTCTTATTGACCTCATATATTGAGAGAACATAACCATTTTTTCACAATAATTTTCTACGTTTAACTTAAAAACTGATAGCTTGAGTCACTTTTGATGAAAATGATTGAGGAAATTTATTTATTTTTAAATCCCCCTTTCCAAAAATTTTTTTTATTAATACATACTTATGCATTTAATCCTGAAAGTATCTTACAACTTATAGAAAACTTATTTTGTTATCCACATTGCACGCATGTTTTCTCTAACAATATGTTATTGTTAGTGAAATGCATGACCTAGTTGAACTCTATTATGGGGGGATCTATTTTGTGATTAGTTATTTAATTTTATGCCACTTAGTCAGTAAAATAAAAGGCGGGAATATAGTTTTATAGTTCTACCACTATAGCTATTTTGAGTATATTTTTGAAAAAAAATTAATGTTATTGAAAATATTTTATTCTAGAGATACTAAAAGATCTCAAATTTTGGTAGAATAAAATATGTATTATAATGATGGAGAAGTGATGGGAAGTTTGATCCAATTATTTATGTTCAAAATATTCATCCCATAACTTATAAAAAACAAATCTATATTTAATTTTATATTTAAAAAGAGGATAACACTATTATAAAATGTCGGGGGCTGAAAGAAACCTCATTTTGTTTCTAAATTATTAAAATATGGAATTTACCTTAAAAAATTCAAGTTTTACATTTGATTAATTGCCGAGTTGAGTTAGAAGACTATTCTTAATGTTAACTGATTCAATTTTTCCCCAAATAGTAAATAATCTCTTTATTCTACATTATAATATATTCCCATATAAAACTACCAAACCTTAGGCACTAAACCTTACTAAAAATCTATCATGATTAACATAAGTCCAAAACACAATTGGGTGCGGATTTAGAAATTTTTTAAACTAATGGTAACACTATGATTTGTTTAGTTGATTGAGGATTTTTTAAAATCAATATTTTTTAATGAGGGAATGTTTCTATGAGGTATTTTTGTGTGGTAATAACGGGGAAAATGAAGTGGTATTGGATTAATTGGGTGTAAATGTTAATTTTTTAAAAACATTATTAATAATGAATGATATTTTGGGGAACCAAGGTGGTTGAATTTTTCCTTTCTCACTAGCTTGTGTTTTTATTTTACTTTGATATTTATTTTGATTTTAGCTTATACAAGAGTCCATGTTTTATGTTTTGAGGAATTTATAGCGATTAAATTTTGAGTACACTTTCAATGAATTTCAATGATTAAATCCCCACCATTAAGACATACTGAACTCATCATTTTTATGGGTTTTCAATATTTTTATAATTATTATGAAAAATAATTAATTTAATGTTTTTTTTATTTTCACTAAATTTTATAATTAATTGAACAATCCATTCCTTTTCACTTTTTGGGGGGAAATCCAATTTTTATTTTGAAAATGAATGTTTTTAAAAAAATCTTCTATATATTTTATACAATCTAAGATATTTCTATTTTCTGTATTTTTCATTAAAATATATTTTAGCCTATGTCATATAATATTTTTACTAGTCATATTATGTTTCCCTTTTTTATATTTTTAAGACACATTGGATAATTTGACCTATGTGGGATATTATTTATCCCCATAGTAAGTTTTCTTATCCCAAAAATTTAGTCCTTTAGGGTAATTTTTCTTCTGTATGATATGTTTCCCCATATAAAAAAGCATTTATTTGCAAATTATTTCTGTTTAATAGAATTATAACCCAATAATTATGGATTTCTAATATAATTATAGTTAACTTATGATTATTTCCTCCTCCATAAAAATAAAACTTTCCTAGTAAGATATTTTCCCACTCATGAAAAATTTTCTTTATGAAAATATAAGAACCCACGAATAATTCATGTTGCTATATTTTGGATAAACACCAACACTATCCATGTTCCATCTTTTTAGGAAAGAGTTAATGAATTAATGCTTGTAGAGGATTCTAAGCATAATTAAATGTTTAGTGTCCATGATAATTTATTTTTTTATACCCTTTAAACAGTATGAACAATAATTTTTTTTTCTTTCTAACACGTGTATGTTGTTCATCTAAAGATGTTGGAATCACAATGTGACACTCAAGGAGCAGTTGAATGTTAAAAATCATTTCTAATATTTTTTATTCCTTTTTAATATGAATATATGGAATCTATGATTAAACTATGAAGAGTACCAAGGGATAAAGTGGATCAAAGTAGTACCAATTCTTGATTGAGTAATTTATACAGAACTACCAATTTGATGTAGAAGAAAAATAGGATTTTATTCTTCCATGATCATAAAAAATCATAGTTGTGTGTATTGAGGATACAAGGGCACCTTCTTTTGAGTATTTTTCATTTCACTGTAATATATTTGAATACTTGAAGAATTTATTTTCATGAGTTATGTAGATCTTCTTCTATCAAGAGTTTATATACTTCTGATTTTATTTTGATGGTATTCAAAATTTAAAAAAATAAAGTGGTTACACTAACTATTAAATCTCAATAAGAGAGGTCATTCCATTATGAATTTTTTGTTCAATCATATTCGATCACTTTATTGTTTTAGGGTTTTTGAATCACTTTCTTATGAGGATCAAAAACTATACTATGTTCTTTGAGTACTTCTAAAATATAATTCAGTTTTTATCTAGAGGTTATTGGGTGATCATTGAGTAATTTAACAAGATAATTCATTTATTTAACGAAGAAGGGGGTTTCTAATGGATTAATACCAGTCCATCACATATTATTTTAAAATGTGTCATTTATATTTCTTTTTAGTCTAATTTTTCTATTTCTATTAAAAAAATTTAATATCTATTTTCATTTAGTTTAATTATTGTGGGTTTCTTTTAAATTTTTAAACATCACAAACAAATAACCACATTAAATTTTTCATTACATAAACATAAAATAATGTGACTATTATATAATTTAATCAGAAACCTCCATAATACATAACTCATGGAACTGATATTTTGTATTTCATAAAGTGATAAAATTTTATTGCAGTTCACATGACTAAAACCCTCAAATCATTTATATATAAAATAATGAATAAAATCTGTAAATATTAAGAGATACAATTGTTTGACGTATTTTCATGTGCTACTTTATAATTAGTAAGGATTATAAATTCCTTTTAAATAGGTTGAACGGGATTTCGTAAATAAAATATTTCAATTTGATCGAATAAAATGTTTCATGGAAATCTATAAATTCTCTTTCAGGAGAAATTTCTTATGAAAAATTTGGTATTCATTTTGTTTCTAAATTTATTTAAAATAAAAAAGATGATTAGTATTGATATTATGAATCGATGGAAGAAGGGGATTCATGAGAGATTTAACCATTTACATAAAATTGAAGTAGAATAGGTTTTCAAGTCTCTTCTGTGTTACTGAAAAGAAAAGTCGGGTTGAATTTTCAGTCATATAAAATCAATGATAATTAAAAAAAATTAATGATTTTGATGATTTAAGATAATTAAAAAATTATCCTTAAACAAATATGTATAATAGATACAAGAAGAGTTAAATAAAAATAATTTAAAGATAGAACCCAATTATATTACTGTAGTTCATATATAAAAAATCTTATATCTTCCCATAATTCTATAACCTAGGGGTATTGATACACACTATAGAAAAAAGGCCTCTTTTTGGTTAAAGATAAACTTATAAATTTAAAAATGGATCAGCCCTAGACCAATAATTTAATATGATCAAATCTATCCCAATAATATTTCTTTAGATAATTCTAAAACCTAAATCATCTATTTACTCTGGAGAAGATGGAACCAATTATTTTTATAAATTAATTCCTTGTATGGTTTTTTAATATCATAAATCACATTCTATGTCACTGAATTTTGGTTAGGTGGAAAAAACTAGGTGGTACCATATATTGATGATATAACTGCTGAATGTTTATATAATTGTACACACATCATCAAGAAAAAAACAATGAACCCCTGGTATTTGTAAACAATTTTTTTTCTCCAAAATGTTTTTCTTTTCCCTTAATAATGAATAACGATTCACCATGGGAATTCCTACTATGCCCTAGAAAATAGTTAACTATTAAAGATCCTAGACTCAATGTATAAAATTTTTTTACATTTGAATACAAAAGCCATATAATATCTTTTTTATGCTGATTTCTTCATCCTTTAATTAGAGAAAACAACAATGAATATTATATAATTCAGATTCCTTTATATTATTTCATAAATTATCAATGATAATACATAATATGGATTAAAAATAAATTTATTTGGCGATTTGAAAATTAATACTACTTTTACTACTAGTAATTGATAATAATAAATTAATCATCAATAATCACAGAAATTATTACCCCACATAATCAGTCATTAAATATGTTTTAATTTCATAATAATCCATACAAAACTACCATTTATCTTCCATGTGATATTTTAATTATAAATATTGAGTCCAAAAAATAAATTATTTTAATAACTTAGAATAATTACATTTTTAATTTCAGATATGATTCAAAAGAACCATGTATGAAAAAATTTAAGCAAAAGTTAGTTTATGTAAGGGGTAATTTTCAAATATGGGATTTAATGTCTGAGTTAATTCCTAATTATTTTTTAAAAAATTTTAATTATTTGCAAGTGTCATTTCTCTATAGGAATCATTTAGTATATGTGTGAGTCCTTTTTTCTATATACAAGACATCCTATTTTGTATATGAGTCATTTAGTTTAGCAAATGACAATTTTTATTTTACATGTATGGTTTAATCAAACTGCATATGTGTCATTTTCATTATTCATATTATTAATTATATACCATTCAAATATATTAAAAATAGAGAACATGAAATAATGTCATTACAGAATTAAAAAAATAAAATCTATTATTAAAAATTGAATATACCCTTTCAACATCCTTCTATTCTTATGTAACTAGTGAAAGGTTAAATCAAATAAATATTTTTTTATTTTCAAAAACTAATTTCATATGGAATAAATAATATACATATATTTTTCAATGAAATATTAAATTGAATAATAATAAATTTAAAATCATAAAAAAATGAGGTAGAAAGGGGGCACTCAATAATCACAATGTTCATGAAAAATATAATATAAAATATAATTACAAAACTTATTAACCGTTTTTTAATAGATAAAATAGTTCAAATTGAAAAAAAAAATATTTAATTCAATCCCATTCTGAATTAATGAAAACAATATTAAAAATTAAATAAAGTATCTATTAAAAAACACAAATAAAATAAACAAAATTCAATAGAAATCAACCTCAAAAGATTTAAAAAATTTCGTTAAAAAAATATACACCTTATCTCATTCAGTTAAATAATAAAATTATAGTATATGTTAATCATAATAAATAAGAAATATATTTTTAATAAAATGCAACAATAATTTTATTATCAAGATGAATAAAAAAACTACACACTCCTTTAAAAATAAAACAATAATATTTAAGAATTATTTAATTACTTTTTTCCCTCCCTAAATTATTGAATTTGAAAAATATATATCAAATAAAATAAATGTATTTAAATACAGTAAATCTTTTTCTTATGTTCAATTTCCATCTCGTGGATAATTTTTTTATACAGATTATAAATTATATCTTGTTGAAAATAGTGAAACTCATCCTGTATATAAACAATTAAAGATTAAAGGATGCATAAAAACATGTTAAGATGTTCAAATAGTTATAAAATTGTTTACAATGAAAATAATCATAATTTTTAGGTCCAATAAATTTTTTGGAATCAGGTTTTAGGAACTCGTGATTCCAAAGGATTAATCTATTTTGCAGTATAAGAAGATATATAAATAAATTTATTCTTATGATTGAATGATTAGACAAACTTTAAAGACTATTTACATGTATAATGACCAAAGTAGGAATATAAAAAATGAGTAGAAGTATAAATACCATTAGTTTTTTCATTCACAAATGGATTTTAGTTAATTTTCGTAATCATGCTTCATAACTATGTAAATTCATTTTTTTCATTATTCTATACATTTATATAGTGTCATGAATTCATCCAATAGTGGGATTCAAATAGTAAATTTATTTATGAATCTCTTTCATACTTTATACATTAACATTAAACTACTCTTTTTATTTTTAAATAAATTAATGATCTTTATATATTTTATCAGTTTTACATGACAAAACAATTTAATATATTAATCTCTTTGAAGATATTTATTTAGTTTTTGAGTAAAATAATTTTATTATTGTCTTTAATGAGGCCTAGAGTCGAATATGTTGATCATGGAACATTCATAGAGTTTTTACTAATGTTTAAAATATAGACATATGTGATTATGAAGATTAAAATTTCTAAAAAAATGGTTATCGTAATTTTTTTCAAGAACTACACATTCCTAAATGTAATAGGGAATAGTGATGGATTTGTGACTAACATTTGAACCCTGAAACATGATACTACCCTATCTGACATGTTTTATGTTGATGGTATTAGATCAACTGATGAGTTATATATTATGGAAAACTTCTAAATGAAAACAACTTATTCTGATGACTGAGTACCATATATATGAAATATGTGAAGGAATGATCCATAAATATTGTTGTATGATAATTCACTATTAGGTTTCTTTCATCTCATTTTTAGGCACAAATTCTCATATTGGTGAAACAAAATTTCAACTTGAGCTATACCATTGTATTCTATTATTTTCATTGATAAATCTCTGGGATTCTTGAGTCGGGATTTCCACTCAATCCTCAATCCATTTATGAAAATACTTCAAATTCTAAATCTATTAAATAAAATTATAATTTTTAGAATAATATTTCTTAACCTTTCAAATTGAAAGGATATATTTGTATTTTCCTTAATAATTAATTTATTTACATTACATAAAATCTTGTACTTTTTTGAAAGTTTAAATTTTTTTACCCGATACTTGTTATGAATTTCATTTTATTCCTCATTAGTGACTTTGTGATTTCAAAAATCAAATGATGAATAATAATCCAAAATAGAACTAATTTATTTTTCCAAATTACCCGTTAAAAAATCCACATTTTTATCTGATTCGTCGTAATAATTTAAATAAAATTATTTATAAAGATATAAATAAACATTACATTATTTATATTTTAACGATAGATTACTTATTTGATATTCACATATAGATTCTTCACCTAAGGATGAATCTTCTATAAAACTATAACTAGTATCCAAAAACATCACTTTTTTCTTTTTTCTTTTTTTTCTTTTTCATTTCTCATCCTTGGACATCAATATTTTTTATTTCCCTTTTTCATACATTAAAAACATCTAAAATAATTTATATTACATATGTAGAATTGTATATTAAAATATTTCATTAAATTCTTCTTCTGTCAGTTATTATTACTTTTCATTTTCGAACTATTTTCATCTAATCACTATTCTAGTTGATTTATATCATCACCTTTCTCAATAATAGAAGATCCTAAACAGTCTCTACAAGATTTATAAGTACCATGTTCAGTATAAATGAATGAAATTGCCTTCTTTTTTTACCGACTTCATTATCAATATACATCAACTCAATCTCATATTAAAATATTGATATGATATTCTAATACATGGTATTCTTGGAAAATTCTAATATTTATAATAGCATTCTTTTTGTAATGCCACTTTATCAGTAAATATATAAGGATTAGTTGGATCAATACATCATTCTCCATCATTTTTTCAGGAGTGAAAATGTTATTCGCAATGTTATCAAACATGTTATACATCGAACTTACTATTTCATGATAAAAAATATAGTATCCCAAACTGTTTTCATATATATTTACATGATTTTGAACAACAATATCTAATGATCACAACAAAATTATTAGGAGTCTTAGTATCATTGGAATACTAGGTTTATAATATATCAATGTGAAAATAAAATAAAAAATATTTATTTTAATTTCAATAATGATTTCCTAAATCATATTGAGAACAAAAAACTACATAAGTTAAACATGGGAATACATTAACAAAAGGGGTGATCTATAAATCCCAGCAAGGGAATAAGCCTGGAAATGTAGCATAAAATCTGAGTTAGAAGGGGTAACATAAAAACATAAAATTCATGGATCATGAATAATAATATAGATGAATAACATAAAGAGGATGTAATCATATTATCATAGAAATATAGGAATGGGAAGTAACATATAACATGATAGAAGCATAATTCAAGGATAAATACTAAGACAACATCATATGGTGGACGATGTCCCATCATTGATTAGGGTCACTCCGTAATCCCACACATATTTTCTCATGAGACAAAACATATCCACATTAATTTGATTTCTATTTGGGATCCCCCCCCCATAACATGTACATTAATATTTCATCCACGTATATAAATCAATAATAGGGCATAGAAATAAGAGTTTCCCATTGAAATAAATGAGATAAATAATATTTCCTCCAAATAATCAAAGGATATTTTATGATGATTCCTAGGATATGAAATGATAAAATATTTTAGACATTCATATTTTAGTACATAATAATAGTTCTCAAAATATGGTGTTCATTTGGAAAAAAACATTATAATGAAGGGAATATAATTTTGTATATAAATTAACATTCAATACAGTGTTTTAAAAAATCAGGTAAGGTATTCTAGAGAAAGAATAAGTATGAAATTTTTTTAAAAAAATGAAAACAAGAATGGTTATATCCAAAATATTCCTTCCTTTAATAAAATCCATAATGTGAATAAATAAATTAAATGATATTTACATAGAATAATTATGGAATAGAAATGTTCCTATTAATTGGGTTTGATTTTAAATAAGCAATTTATGAAATGAACTAAATGATTATATTTCCCTATCAATAGAAGGTAGAATAATAAGGGTATATAAGTATGATAAAAGTATATAGAATTTAGAATCATTATAAACATCAAATACGGAGAGAAAGTGAGTTAGAGAGATAAATTTCAAAACCCAAAGAAAAGGGTGGTTCGGAGAGAACCTTTACCTAATGTTTCAAAATAACTCTACCCTAGAACATAAATTCCTAGATATTAAAATTAGATTAAATTATAAATTATTTAATAATATTTTTAAATTATATTTTATTTACACTAATTTCATTTTTTATTTATAACAATTACAATGAGATATAATGTTCAATTTCATTGTTATGTGGGTGCTTATTTCATGATTACATAGTCGAATCACTTGCATATAATTAGTTATTTTCTTATTAAGTTGGACTAAAAATCTAGTAGTAAAATGAAATAATACTCAAGACCATAAAAAATTAAAATGTAACCAAATAACCATATGTTTTCTAATATAGGGATAATTAATTTAGTAATAATGATAATGTTATACGGTTAGTTTATTTAGGAGATTTTATGTAACATCAGGATGTATATTCACATTATTTAATTCTATGTTAATATATTAATTATATAATGTGAAATAAATTATAATATACTTATTATAATATTTTTTACAATAAAATAATTTTAATGACCGATCTTGAAGGCGGTGGATAAAAATTATGTATGTTTTTCATGGAGGCGGTGAACCGATAGTATTTTAAACAACATTTTCATTTGGGAATGTAAATAATGGAGGGTATAATATGGATATTACTCCATAACAATGACATATAATTATATTTATTATATTTATGTTACTATTTTTAGGTGTTTTGTGAACATAAGGTGTGGTAGAGAAATTATAAAATTAAAATAGGTTAGTCGACAATTTCACCTCTTCCTTTGGTCACATCATCTCAGGATACTCCTCAAGGCTCCTTGAAATGATATTTGGATGAGACCAATAACACTAATACATATGGGAAAGGATTTAAATGAGAATTTAGAATAAATTTTTTTAAACTCTAAGGATTAGAATTTTTCAGGAGAAGGGGTGCTGATGTGTTGTATTTATAAGGGGAGTAGATGGTTATTTTTTAATATTATATAAATTAGTTTATTATTTTGGCTCAAGACTACTAATAGTGATGAATCTTTTGATCATATACAATAAATGTTTCATGTGATTTCTAACTAATGGGTGCTTATATATTTAATGACTCAAAAAATTCCTGTATTTAACTTATAATGTAATATAGAATGTTTTAACATATTTTCTACTTAAAAAATAATCTATTTATGAAAAATACTGATAATTCACCGTAAATATTTTTTTATGTGTATATTCAAAAATAGATATTCGTTTCATTAACATATTTTTTAAAATATGAGAAATTTAATTTTTAAATAAAATCATTATTTATTTGAAATATATCACTTTTAATATTATGATCATTTTTATAACCTCTTGAAAAATTACTTTAGGCCTCTTAAAATTATTTTATCATTAAAAAAATATTAATTTATAAAACCATTTTAGGTAAATAAACGTTCTTTTATGTCATTATATTTGTAATAAAAATGAAAATAAAATATTTATGGTTATGAAAAATCAAACACTTTTTATATCAATTTTAAAACCATTATTTACTAATATAAAGATATAAATTTGGAATATTTTCATGTTATATGATACATAAATATTATTGAATACTTACATAATTGATGATAAAATTACAATGGTCAGGTTATTTTTCTTAACATTCAGATTACTATTCCAATGGGAAGATTTGTAATGTTCATATGAGTTCCCCTCTTTCTATAAATACATCATATTTAATTCATTGTTAATTAAATTATATTTTTTCTCAAGGGTTAATTTTTAAAAATGGGTATTTCATTAATAATATTTGGACTAATTTCTATTAGGCTGTTTGAATGATAGTTTATTTTGGTGAATCAGTATTATCAAAATTATATTCTTATTATTATCTTATTTTCATTTTTTTACCATTATAATACATTCAATACTTAGGTCCATGATTATTTTCTAAATGTAAAGTTCAAATTGATTTACTAAAATAATTTCATCATGTGGTGAATGTGATTTTTACTACATTACAATCCATAATCCCATTTTTTTATTTTTTAATAAGCCACTTTTTGGTTGAAATGGGAACCAACAAGAGAGACCATAATGAGCCACACAAACCCATCACCGGCGAGACCAATGCCAGCAAGATCCTCCGGCCATAAAACCATAATAGCATCAATCCACCCTCATAGAGTGAGCACACAACATCAAAGCACAAAAAAAACACCATCACAATGTTGAGAACAACACTGGTGACCACCCACAGCCGAAAATGAAAACATTATGGAACACCATCGCCAACATCGTCATCTGAAAACTGGTAGAGCTGTTGACCAAATCTGTAGTAGATGAACCACTACACCCAACACGAGGATCAACCCAATGGTCTAAACAGAGATGAAGGCTCCATAAGAGACACCACCTGGATCTTTGTCTCCTAATCGAAATCATATCCAGAAACACCATGGAAACCACCATGTAGATCCAACTAGGAGAAGAGTTGTTGAATCCTATAGTAAGAGAAAAGTTTGGATCAAACAATGGCCTTGATAAGGGTATCATCTCCATGTTCACCCAAATCTAACTACCGTCGTCACATCTAAAAACAAACATCACAATAGACGAAATCATAGAGTGAAATAATAATAAAAATAGACAATCTAGAGCCAACTCATGTAGCTTTGATAAATCCAATAGATGTCGTACTGTAACCCAAAATTTCTATTTTTTCTTCACTCCATCTGTGACCTAGAGAGTCATAGTGGAATAAGGGGTCAGAGAAGGCATGGGAAGACTAGGACTTCGACAACAGAACTGTCATCGAAACCACTAAAAACGCCAAATAGAAAATTCTCCATGATAAGACCACCTCCTTGAAATAGTCATCGTAAAGGCTGAAAAACTGAGCATCAATGAGAAATTGAAACTGGGAATAGAAAAAAGGCAGAATGGAGAGTAATATGGAGATGAGGAGAGTGAGGGGGAGGCACTGGAGAAGGTGCACAATATCCTCCCCCTCCAAATCATCACTGAGGAAACCCTAAGGCGAGGGGGGAGGAGTTCGATGCCGCTCAGAGGCCAATGTTGATCATTTACTACATTATTAACATGAAACAATTATATATTTATAATGGAAATTCCATTGATAAAATTTTGGCTTGTTAAATTCTTCCCACATAACAAATTTCTCCCTTAAAATTTTTATTTTACATTCTAATGTAAAAATATATAAAGCTAATTCTACTTCATGGATTCCTCTGGTTCCCATGTATCTTCTTGTACTTATAGTTTTTCTTAATTACTTTGAATAGTTGAGTTTTCTTGTTGGATAGAACATTATATATATGGTGTAAAATCATCATCAGATTCTTCTTACACGATAGATTATTTTCCAAATGTACCACCCCTGAATATAGTACATGTGATTAAACCAATACGTACATCCTCAAGAAGGATAAGTGAAATATGTAGTGTACATGAGAAAGGTTTGGTGGGAGTGTTGGTCGATAAACCATGACTCGGATGTGATCAATAATTTCAAAGGGTTTGATGTACCTTAGGATTATATTTCTCTTCATCCAAAATCTTATGAATGTCATCCATGTAGATATATAGTGGAACAACTTATCTCCAACCTCAAACTATGTGGAACATCAAAAAAATTCAGCATAGCTCTTTTGTCTCCTCTGAATAGCCGTGATGTGTTGCCGAATAATCTTTTCATTTACATACATTTCCTTGAAAATTTTAGGTCCTAGTATCTTACCTTTTCAAGCTTCATCTCATTATTTAATTTAATGAATCATATTTTCTAGGTATTATTTTTAGAAACATTCTGGGAAAATACTGAGACTAGCCATTGAGATGGCGTGCGATCTCGAGGCCAGGTGTGCCAAGAATGGCCTGTCAAAAAATGTTACATTTTTAAATAGTGTGCATGAGAATTTTCATGAAAACATGAATTAACTCTTAAAGGGGTTCCCATATCATAAATCCAGAGGCACCACTACATTCAGGATAGAGAATTTACCATAGGCGTGAATTAAGTTTAGTTGGTGTGAGCCTCCAATGAGAAAACCCAAAAATGACATAATCGTAAATAAAATAATTGATTTTTTTTCATATACTTATATCTCATGAACGGTGACTCAGATGGAAAATATGAGGCCACCATTGAGCTTGTGAGGTTGCTCCTTCCTAAGGCAGATCCTAACATTGGCTTGGGCAATCCAACTATAGAATGTTGTATTGGGGAAGTGAGCATAAATAAAGTAATTAAATAACTATTATTTTATTTTAAATTAATTATAACTAGTAAATGGTAACTCGGATTGGGAATCTGAGAGTACCATTGTGATCATCAGGGTATTCTTTCCTTAGGTGGGCCCTAACCTCGACCGACACGGTCGAGGGTAAATGTTAATTTTTTTGGGAATTTTAAAGAAAAAAAACATAAAAATGTTTATTTTATTCAAAAAACTATTTTTTTGGCAACACAACATCGAGAAAGCTATTTCATTTCATAAATTAAAATGCATAACAATGTTGCAACTCAAGCATAACAAAAACAATGTTTCTTAAATTAAATAGTGTAACGACGCCATGACTCAGTGTAACAGAAACGCTGAAATGTGTTTCCTCCATTTAATTGTTTAATAGAGATATGGGATCGGGGACACGATCCTAGATTTTCAATGAAGCTTTAAAGGCATGTCATTGGAAATTGGAAAACAATGACAAACAATGACTCACCCCAAGTTCCCTCCTTCCCCTTCGAAGGATCCCGCCCCCAACAGTGGATTATGGAATGACGAAAATCAGTGGTGCGATCTTCACCAACGAATATTCCAACCTTGATGTAGGGGTTTGTTCTGGATGAAATTATTTCTCAGATATTTTTTCCTAAATAATGAATAAGGATAAACCCACTAAAAGGTTTATCTTTGTGTCATTTTTTCTTGCAGGAGGGTTACATGATCTAGGGTCTTTTGATTCGGGGTTATACATGATGAAATTTTAAAACCTCTTGGAACTAATTTTAAAATCTAACGCAGAGGGATTGGGCCCTCATAAATAATCCCTAGATCACTCTATTGTGGATGTTCTTGTGTTCTTCATGACCTAACCACCGGATTAATGTAAAGAAAAATTTGAGCCCATATTAGTAGCGAAGATAATCCTAGGAATACAAATATGCACACAAATCACAAAACGGACAACCAAATCGGACTCGGTGGCCCATAAAAGAGGCCACTGGTGTGCCGTGGTGGTGGAAAAATCCCATGGTTGGGTACCATGGATGGCACACAGGGACCACAACTAGACGACCATGACATTATGGGAAGGCAGCACTCTAGCGGTGGAGGAAGGTGGTGCGTTGGAGGAACGACTCAAAGAGTCATGCCACATCATGAGGCTGGAGGGCTGTGGTCCACCGGATTGCACTGACCAACAACGGTGACCTGTGGGGGGGAGGGAGACACGGAGCACCTACAGTGTCATGGAAAGATTAGGTCTTCCTGCTTACAGTGGGTCGTGCAGGAGGGGGCATTCCACCCAGGGATAGACCCATAGCCTAGCCGATTTGGGCAAGGTATAGTGTGTCGAGTGAGACTCGGGTCTTATCTGGGTTGGGTCAGCAGACTGGGGTCGGTTCGGTAGATCCAGGTACGGCTCGGGTCGGGTTTTCCTCACAATACCTGGACCCAATCGACCTCATTTCAGAAAAACTGACATATCTTCTTAACCGTACATCCGATTCATGAGCCGTTTGTGGAGTTTAGACCCTCACTATGAGGAGGTACTTTTGGAATAATCCAAGTTTGTTTCTATTGAGGTTGAGTTATGACATATGTATTGAGTAGCATATTCTTTTAGAATCATGCCCGCTATGAGATGAATTCCAACGGCTACCTGTGATAAGAAGAATGTGATGAGCGGAACTCAGTGGCCCGGTAGCTGAGTAGACCGTAGTGGCCCGGTAGAAGAGTGGACTTTAATGGCTGGGTAGATAAGTAGTCCTGAGTCTCCTGATAGATGAGTGGACCATAGTGGCCCAGTAGCTGAGTGGACCTCAGTGGCCCTGCAGATTAGTGGACCATAGTGGACTGGTAGCTGAGCAGATCTCAGTGGCCCTGTAGATGAGTGGACCTCCATGTCCTGATAGACCTCATTGACTCATTGGGGATGAGTCCCTCAATAGTAAAAGATGTTCCTATTTATGGATGATAATCTTTCTTTCATAAATTTAGGTTATACCTATGTGAGATAACTCTAGTAACACTGTTGACTGTACTTCTAAGAGGTTATACTTCAAGTACTTGTTTGGTAGTCTTATTTGTGTATTTCATTTTGGTATACCTTTTTTGTTTGGGGTCCCTACTAAGTATTGTTTTACTCACCCCTACGTGGGCTTTGCCAAAACGATTCATGTCTTGTGAAGATGATCAAAACTTCGATGGAGTTCTTAGTGGACTGGGGATAAGTGGTGCTTAGAGTGACCTGAAATAAGAGACGGGATTCGGCGATTTTAGATAGTTGTTTTTGTACATACCCTTCAGGTAGGGTTTTCATGTGGAAGACCTCTAGAGACTTGTACATTTACTTTCTTTTTTAGTTGGGCTTATATTCTATCCATGTTTACCTTCAGTTTTCTACTATCATACTTTGTGTTTGTTTACATAGTGTATTCACCTTCCAGCATCTGTGGCTTTCACTTGTGTGTGTGTCTTTGTGCATGTGCATTGAAAAATGCCTCCCATTTGTTTGGGATATTCCAACTCGGTTCTAGTCACCATCCCCAGGCCTATATGAGGCAAGATTGGGGTAGTCATGGCACGAGCCTTAGGGGATGGTTCATGACATTCATGTATACTATATATTTTCCCATAAATTTAATTATGTGGATCTATTTATATGATTTATTG
Organism: Viscum album; assembly: GCA_963277665.1. Lineage (NCBI taxonomy): Eukaryota > Viridiplantae > Streptophyta > Magnoliopsida > Santalales > Viscaceae > Viscum > Viscum album. The sequence goes on from OY728162.1 coordinate 820,024,214, forward strand.
GAAACTATTATTTTATGAGAACTAGACTAGTATAATATGTTAATCTTATTCTCCTTTGAATTCCTCTCAAGCATTTCCTAAAATATATGGATTATGCACTTTGATTGGACATCCATTTGTGTGTGATGAGATATACTGATGTTCAACTCAAGTATTTAAATCATATTAGAGACTCTTCCAAAACATTGTGGTAAATATCAAATCCTAGTCATACACAATCGACTGTTGTGTTCCATGTATCCTCACCACATCTCTAATGTATATTCTATTAAGTTGACTGAGTGACAATTCCTCTCAAATTAAACTAAAATGATAATTATTTGTGTGATAATCCACCATAATCCATATGTCATTAATTTATCTCGATATTTTCAGAAGACAAGTGAAAATTTATATTTTGTTGTTTTCTAATTTTAATGTAATTATTGGTACATGTTTCATCGTCCTTTTGTACTTTTTCCTTTCATCCTTCACCTACTGATTTACCAGAAATTTTTATGTGTATTCTATGATTTACTTAATTATATTTTCGCACAATTTTTGATCTCATATATCTTGATACATCTTTTTTCTCAAGGGATTAATGGAGAAGGTTGAGCTATGCATATAATTCAATAGATCTTTCTTCTTAATCACATGATTTGATGGTATATAGATTCATGAACCAAATAATAAAAATCATTTTTCACCAATTTTTAACTCTAAGGATTCCCATTTTTTATTGAATCAACATTCTTCTATATTATCACATCATATATTTGATAACCCTTTATCTTATCAGGAATACATGGTTGAGAAATCAATTAATAAAATGATGATGATGATTCATACTTTATGATTCCCATGTCCATCCTTTGGGTGATTTTAAGACCCTAAAATTTATGGAGATGTCTTGTTCTCATTTTCAAATATTATATTACCCAATTTTTATCATACATTTTTTGGGTCTTCATTTAGGGTAGTTTTGGGTGAATTTGAAGACATTTAAGATCCCATGGAGATTTTCATAGTTGGTTCATGGTTAGGGACAATTATGTGGGTTTCATCTAGAAGCATTGCACACCATTTTGAAGCCATGGGATGTGGTCGATGGTTTGGCCAAACTATGTGGACTACCTCCCCAAATAGTTCACCCTCAAATAGAGGGGGGTTTCATGGTTAGATAAACATTCAAAAAATCATGTGTCCACATAGGTGTAACCGTTAACCCAAGATAGTAAGGGTTTATGGTTTTGAAAACTATGTTCCCCACCTAGGAAACCGAGTACGTGGGTTTTTAAACCCTTGAAAATTTGATTAAAAATTATTGACCACTTAGTTCATATCCCAAATCACCTATTATTGACCAAATATGAATTAATTTTATTTTGGATGCTTGTGAGAGGATTCTATGGCACCTCAAACCTCTTCTAGTTCGAATCGGATATCCAGTGGAAGGATCGACCTCTCTTCTGGTGTGTGATCTCTTATCATTTTGTTTCCTCTCTCTCCCATCATTTCAACCCTTTGGATATGGAATATTATAATCAGTTGGAAATTGATTTATATCTAGGTTTTGAAGGATCGTGTTTTGTTGGCTATTTATTCTATGATTTGATCGTAAATATTCCTTGTCATTGTGATTTTGATAATTCTACATCGAATTAAGGGTCATAGATTGGTGAGAATTCATCAAGGATCTTAAGGATGGTTTTATAATTGGTAATTCCCAGAGTCTTGATTATTATCATGTGTATGTAATTGTGTCGTTGTGTTTCCAGGTTGTGAAATTTCACTTGAAATTAAAATTTTGATTTTAGTTTTATGAAATTTTGAAACCCTTCATGGATCCTATTAGACCCATTGGAGTTTGTGAGACTGCACTTGATGTAAACCCATGGGGTGTACCAATAACTCTTAAATAATTATTTATGAATTGTAAAAATGGAAAAATTGTTTTATTTTAATTGAATTAAATCTTTGTTCGTGATGATACTATGAATTAACGGGTAGGTTGGATTAATCTTCAACGGTTAATGTGATAATTAAATTAATGGGGAATTATTCACATTATTACATGTGATTAATATAACAAACTATCGTTTCAATTGATAATTGATATGGTGTACCTTGATGAAAATGATTGAGAACATGGTTAATGATGTTAAACCTTGATATGATTTTGATCTCTATGATATTTTTTATTGATTGATAAATGATTTGAGGGTCGTGGACTGATGCTCAAAATACCCATGGGGTGTCGGACGAATGATCTAGTCCCCCAATTCATGAATTTCAACATTGAGATGTGGGACAGGGAATGATACTCAAAATACCAATAGGGTGACAGACTAATGCTCTAGGCCCCCATGATATTGTCATTAGACTGAGGTTCCAAGTTCCCAAGATATTAGAACATGGAATAATGAACTAAGGTACTAGAAATGAAATTTTAATTTAATAAATAAAATAAATATGATATTCATAAAATTTATGGTCCAGACTCGAGCATGGGATTAAGTAGGTATGATTAGTTCAAGTGTCACTGTGAACCTGAGGGACTATGTGATTGATTACAGAGTAATTAAATGTGACGAATGTGTACTTTTTTCATTTTGTTTCTTTATTATTTATAAACATGTATATAGTTTTATGGAAAGGATATTTATTTATTATCCATTTTAAGTGACCTACTGAATTATACTCACACCATACTCGATTCATCTGATCGGTAGCCGAATAGACTTCATGTTTGTGGGACCAGATGAGGAAAATATCCCTATGTTAGATGGTTGAGTTGGGATTCGGGGAGGAACATGGATGATGGAAAAATAATTTGTATTGGGACCCTATTTTGAGTTTTTAGTGTCCCTTTATTTTGTATTTTATGTTGACACTTGAAACTAATATAAAATGAGATATCTACTGCATTGGTTTATGGTCATTTCACCTATTTTGGATATATAAATGTGATGTTGGTTGATTATTGAAATTATTTTATTATTATTTGTCTATTATTTATTTATTTAATTTTTTTATGCTTTTGATAAAGATTGAATATTTTCCCCACATTATATATTAGACCCTCTTTACTAAAAAGGAGCCTCTACTGTATGGGGAATCATGCCTGAGGTCAAGTAATGAACTGATTTGGGGAACCGGTATGTGATACCAGGGTCAGGACATCATAATGTGGTATCCAAGGTAGCTTTTATTTTATTTTCATTTGACTAATTAATTGAGAATGATATATAAGTGACTAATCTGAGGCATGACTTGGTCATGATCTCATTAATGGGAGTGTCTAACCCCTGTACGGGGGAAAACCCAAGTACCCATGGTGGGATTTTTAGTTGATTTTTTCTATTAGAGTTGGATGTTTTTTATTCTTAAGTGATTCACTTTTTGTGTGATGTTTTCATTTTATGATATTTTCCTCATATTATATTATGAAATGAATGTTTATTATACATGCATCATTCTATAAACTCATGATTTTATGTGACATGTGTCGTATTATGACCACACCGAATTAAATGTTTTGGGTGTGTTGTTGATAAGAAAATTCATTTCATTATTTGAATTTTTTAAAAATTAAATGTTTCTTAATTGGAAAATGAAACTTATTATTGATTCTAAAAATGGAAAATTAAAATGGTTAAAATTGGTGTCTAATTATAAAATTTGAATTATGAAAGTGTGTTACATTATGTTATCTAAGACTTTGGTGAGGGATGGTTGACGGTAGTTATTATGCATTAGTTTTGACCATGTGGTGGAGTATAGGGGAGTAATTATTAAAATATTATGTGAATCCCACTTATGTAAATATATTAAAGATATGTTATGTATCCAAAGACATTTCTTTTCCATTATAGATACATGACTCCATGACAACGTTTGTCGATAGGATGACTAGAGGATGTGGCTGGAAATGTTCCTCTGGTACTTGGAAAAGAGGCAATAATAGTTCTAGGTGAAGAAGTGGGAGGGGCATTATGTGAGAGCTATTCTAGATTTATGAAGGCCATGGAGAGAAACCCATGGTTGGTTGTGTGTAATATGTCTAATTTGACATGATAGTTCCAATTTCAACACTTGACGACCTTCAGTGGAGGCGGTGGACCTGAGCTAGATGAATTTTGGATTGAGTCAATCTATATGATTCTTGACTATTTAGAGACTCCAGCATAGAAAGGAGACAATATGGATACTTATATGTTACATGGTAAAGATAGTAATCGGTGGTATATTCAAGAATGGGATGATATATTGGAGAACATAGTAAGTAATGAATTTTAGGAGAAGATCTAGGAACACTTTTACCCAGAGACGCTCGGGCAGAAGAGAGAATCAGAGTTTATGCGGTTGACCTAGGAGAACATGTCCATGATAGGCTATGTTGTCCATTATAACAAGTTTATACACATTGTTCCAACATTGGTAGAGGATGATACAACTGAATTGAGATGTTTTTAGGATAGAGTTAAATATGATGTTATGTCCCATGTTAATATCTTTTAGCAAAAGAAGTTTGTTGAGGTAGTGAATCAGGCTCTCATTTCTAAGTTGTCTTGAAGAAGGGTTATAGTGGAGGATAAGTAGTTTCTAGAAGATGATCAAGAGATATTCGTTCAATGGTTATAAAGAATCACTATGAGAACATTAACCAGATCAGTGGTAAGTAGAGCGGTTATGGGGAAGGATCAATTAATCAGAGAAATACTTAACTGATTTTCCATCAATATGGTATGTTGGGACACTATCATGACTAGTTTCCCTCACAATCGGTAGAATAAAAAATGTGGAAATATGGGAATCCTGCAGTGGTTCTATATGATCCCAAGACAGATGGGTAGTAGTGGAGGAGCTAGACTGAAGTAGAGTAAGGGAATGGTTTCTTCTACACCATGCCAAACAGGAACATAGAGCTATTCTAGATATAGATATCGATGTGTAGGATGTAGTAATTCATGTAATTATTTCCCATATCAACTGAGTATTGAATCACTGGGGGCAAAGACTACAACACATGGTAGAGGGACAAGACAGTTTCATGCAGTTCATCTTGCACATATGGATAGCGAGGTTGTACCATGGATATTTAGAGGCACTATTCTTGTCGCTTCAACTCATGATAGAACTTTAATTGAAATAAAATCCTTGAATTATATTTAATACTATAAACTTGAGAATGATTTGAGTCTGATGGAAGAGTTTTTGAGTGGTTTTATGATGATCGACCCCCCATTGAGAGTGTGGTCAAGGGACATATGTTTGTGTTAGGGGTGTTCCCTCAAGTTTTTTGAGTATAATTTTATTTGGGATCATTAAAAAACTGAAATTCAATTTTTGAATTGATTTTTGGTACGTATTGGATGGTATTATATCAATATGACATCAATTATTACCATAGGTTAGTAACGAATTAGTCTCCTGTGGGTAAAATTTATGTTCATCATGGAGAATAGAATATCCAGGAAGGTCATGCAGTTCTAGTTCACTAAAAACATATGGATCTCACCACCCAGGTTTCATTTTTTTTTTGTAGATTACAAGGGTGTAAATAATGTTTTCTTTCAAACAATAGTATACTAGTTTTCGGATGTGTTTCATAAGGAATTTTTAGGGTTTCCACCTAAGAGAGTCATTGAGATTACAATTGAGCTAATGATTGTATATGTATTGGATTCCATTATTAATTACAAATGAAACCAATATAGATTAAAGAGAATAATAACTATATCTAATGATTTATTGATAAGGTATTTTTTCCATCCAATTATGTCTCCTTGAGGTTCTCTAGTTTTGTTTTCTAAAAAGGATCATGGTACATTGATATTTTGTGTTGATTTCCAGATGTTGAACTAAATTATACTTGTGAACTGATATTCTCTTCCATGCATCAATGATTAATTTGACCATTTGATAGGATCATATGTATTATCCAAGATTGAAATGCTATCAGGGTATCATCAGTTTAGATTTATATATTCTAATAATCATTGGAATGCTTTCAGATGTTGGTATAACCCATATGAGTTCATTTTGATGTCATTCAAGAAAACAAACTCTCCAGCTATGTTTATGTACCTATTGAAGCAAATATTTAAACCATACCTAGACTAGTTTATGGTTGTTTTTTGGATGGAATCCTGGTGTACTCTAAAACTCATGACAATCATACCCAACATTTTAAATTATCTAGATTACACTTATAGATAATCAACTATATGTCAAGCTATTTATGTGTCAATTATTGATCAAAATGGTATATTTGTTATCTCACATCATCTTTGAGGAATGTGTGTAAGTGGACCGAGATAAATCTCATGAAGTTGTTTCTTGAGAGAAGCTAAATAATGTTTTGGGTATTTGAATATTTATATAGTCGGGATATTGTTTTTGGAGGTCTATCCCGGAAATATCCCATTTTGATGCACAACAAATAGGCTTTTCCAAGAATGGGATCAAGTTGTATTGTTATAGAGCAAGTAATAATTTCTTCTAGGAGTTGAAGTGGTGTTTGAAAACAACATCTATTTAGATTCTGTCGAGATGTGTGAGGCGTATATAATGTTTTTTTGCATCTAGAATAATACTTATAAGATTGTTGATACAATTGGATTGATTTTTTTCATATGGATCATTCCAGGTGAGGCCACACAAAGTGAATTACCCTATGAATTATCTAAAATTATCTATGGTGGTTCAAACATTAAATATTTTGTGGAATAATATAATGGGTGACATTTTTACTATGTATACCAACTAAAAACATTGAATGACATATCTTAAACATTTGAATTAAATAATTGGTAGAATAGGTCGGTTGATTATAAAAAATAATTTGACTTTGATCTATACTATATACCCAAGGAAAGAAATACTGTTTCTGAAGCATTGAGTGAGAATACACAAACTCAAAATGTTTAGGATCTCAGTTCTGAGTGGAACTTGATGACCATGTCGGTTGAGATGCATATTGAGGTTCATGAGAGCCAATAACAGAAGACCCTTGTATCGTTATCAGTTGATTCCACACATATTATTCAGATTAGGGAGATACAATTCGAGGATTTGAAGTGTTCAGCCTTCAGGGAAATCCTTGGATGTGGGGAGTCACCTTCCGATTGGACTATAGATGAGGATGAGAATATCTTTCATTGAAACTATGTTGTTCTGCCTACCTATATGCATGAGGAGATGATTCTTGAGTTTCATGACTCAAATTGGTTAGTGCATCATGGTTTAACCAAAATTGAACATGACCTACATCAATAGTATTGGGGGCTGGGAATGAAATGGGATATTGCTGAAATCATTACATGATCTAAAACCTATCAAGAAGTGAAAGCTGAGAAACAATGAGATGGTGAATTACTAAAATCACTTACCATTCTGAGATAGAACTGGTTTGATGTTACCATTGACTAATAGGTAGTTCTATGGGGATCCCTCTGAAGAATGATTTTATATGGATTATTATGGACAGATTGATGAAAGTAACCCATTTCTTACCAATATGAGATACTTTTACCATAGATTAGTTGGGTGAATTGTATGTTTGAGATATTTTCAGTGTGTATGGGGTTCCAAAATTCATATTTTTATACCAATACTCTCTCGTTACATCATTCTTTTGGAAAAAATTATGGAAGGATTTGGGTACCCGATGTTTCAGAGAATGGATTTTCACCCACAAAAAGATATGCTATCGGAGCATACAATTCAAGTGTTAGAGGACATGTTGGGGTCATGCTTCCAAGACATTGGGTGATATTGAGTGAATCACTTAGTTCACATCGAGTTCACCTAATGTATTAGTTGTCATGAGAATATTTATTTTGAACAATATGAGTCACCTTATTCTAGTTTATGTAGATCGCCTTTGGGGCGGATGGAGGACAGTGAGTCAGAGTTGATGGGATTGAGTCTTGTCTAAGAGAATTAAGATTAAGTTCAACTAATTTAGAAACTAATGGATATATCTCATAGTTTTATGAAGTCATTTATTGATCAAATTCATCAATCCCTTTAGTTTATAGTGGTTGATCGTGTGTTCCTTTGGGTGACCGTGAAATTGGGTCACTTAGAATTCATAGGTAGGTAAAGTTAGTGCCCGGGTTTGTTGGACTATTTGAGATTTTGGATAGGATCTGTCCTATGGAATACAAATTTAATATTTTAAAGATCTATATTTCTATGAAAGATGATTTTCATGGCTGGAAAGATACGGAAATATCCATTTTTATTGAAAAAAGGAAAAGAAAATACAATATGTATAAGGACATGGTCATATAAGAACACATGACCTCATGAAAAAGAGGAAAAAAGAAAATATGAACTAAAATGTCAAAGTCACATAGATGGAAAGTATCATAGTTTCCAGACCAGTCCAAATCACAATCAAGAGGGCCATGAGATCCTGTTACCATGGTTAGATTCAGATTCGAATAGTCATTCCTCGATCTTGCTTTCCTAAAAGGAATAGGTTGGATTCATTCATTATCCACATCAACATTTTTTCCTTTATACAATGCCTATCTATATGTTGATTTTTTTAAGAATCATCATCGTCCTCATATGACCTTCCCTAGATGCCTCGTGTTGCCTTTAATTTAATAACTTCCTCTTTGGGTCCTTGAAAGCATCTCACCATCCCTCAGCCTTTTTTCACCTCTAGAACTTGGTCTAGGACTTCTTGTTCCTTTTCTGTAATCACTCTTAACATCATGTTACCATCACCATGGGCAACATTATTATAATCCAAATTCAGTAGCAAACCCATCACAAGGCATTCCTATACATGATGCACAAAACAACTGTGTTTAGTATCATTATCCACTTGAGGAACTTCTGCAAAATCCTGAGAGGTATCTTCCATAATGTCTAATACATCAACACTCTTCATTGTTTTCCTCCTAATCTTTTTCCAATAAGAAGTATGATGATTCCACTTTAATGAGGAAAAAGAACATACAACATTTTTAAAACACTTCTATTTGACATTTCTATTATCTTTAATGTCCGGAAACAATTTAGGAAGACTATCATACTCAACCTTTATATATATTTCATCATCTATGGCAGAGAAGACAACATTATGTATCAGGCACGAACTTAGATCAACTTCCACCAAAATACTAGAATAGTGTCCAAACATCACAGCCTTTGTGGTCCTATCCATTTTAATTGGAATGCTGACCATAAAGGAAATGTCAAAAAGGATTTTATGATTCCATAGTATCCAATGAAGTATAACAATTTTACTCCACATATGAGCCCCGATGTTTTTTATGGAGCAAGGATTTTAATAGAAATCTCATTATTGAAAAAAACATACCAAGATTTAGAGAAATTGATTAAAACCCCAAGCACTCCACTTGATATCCTCTATTGAAAAAATTACGTGAACAAATACACATATCATTGGTATGAATCTCTAATCAGTAAACCCCCATATTAAGGTTAGCTTCCAAACCAAATCATTAAGCCTCCAGATTTTTCCTTCACCTAAAAGAACACGTTTGAAAATAATATAGTTCTAAAAAATCTTCGTTATGTCAAGTATATCCCCCTTATTAGCAACAAAATGGTAAGTGTCACCCTTTTTCAAAATTCTCCCCAGAATACCATCAAACACAGATTTTAAATGCCTTCTGTCAGAGTCTCTTCCAACTTCTTCAAGGAACATGCTGGCGTTCCCCAAATATGTTAATTTACCATATGATAATCTCATATCCACCTTTTCTAAAGGGTGAGTTTCAATCACCCTCTACACTATAGGTCAAGGAAACCCATCCATGACCAAAGAAATCTTACCCATATAACAAAACACCTTCGAATAGAACATTATTTCCATGGTATCCTTCATCTCCACCACCATAGGCATGTGGGCATAAGAGACCATCAAGATGTGGAGAAAAACATATTATCCCACCAGATTTTCATTGACCTTAAAATATTTTTCAGATTAATTATCCATCCATGTGATCGGTTGCCGATATATTAGCTCAACGCCTAGTAAATCATGACAAACATGATCAAAAGTATCCTTAGCCACCGATTTTAGATCTGTTACAGATCTACATGGAGTCTCCTTCACAATGGTTAAAAAGACTATAACTAAAGTGATTGAGACTATCTACATGATCCAATTGAGGACCCTTGAATGGATCTCAAACCCTGTGAGTAGGGTGGAGCCAATAAAATGGGGAAGATCCATTTCTAAGAAACCCTAGGTCTTCAGGGCACCATAATCACCATGATAAGAGCTTTGGACCTACACTATTATATATTCATTCATGGTTCAAACTTTTGTAAGTATCATACTCACCTTTATAATGTGATTTATTCATGATGTTGAGATTGAGGTTGATTCATCCTTTGAGGAGCATCTTATTCATTTTGGGGATTGTTGTGAGAATGTGTTGTGGGGAAAGTCCATTTTGTTGGTTCGAGTGTTTTTGTATCATGACCATTTTCAGGAGGAATCATGGGAGAGGGAAGAAGATATTTATTCTTAGTGGCCTAACCTTTTTAACTGATAATCATAGTGATTTTTGGCAGTACAACTCAAGGATGAGATTTTATGAGGTGGGGAGATTGTATGATCTCAACATTTCATGGAATGTATAATGCTCATTTATAGGTATTATTTTACCCTTATATTGATAAAACATTAGCTGGTTCTTATTTTGGATTCATTTTAGGTGAATTTGGAGAAATTTGGTAGCCCATGGGCCTATTCACAGTTGAGTCATGGTTAGGTCATACCATATTGTTTTTCCTAGGAAACGGTGTTCCCCTTTTTGAAGTCACAGGAGGTGGCACACGATTTGACCAAACTATGTGGTCCCCCTCTCCAAACCATGCACCAATGAATAGAGAGGGTTTTTCATGTATACTGAATGATCCAGAAAACCATGCACCCCAGATAGTAGGGGCACATAGTTTTGGAAAAGGGTATGTCCGGGCTAGAGAACTATGCATGTGGGTTTTTAACCACACTAAATTTGATGATAAAATACATAACCTCAGGTATATATCCCTAATCACCAATGATTGACCTAATATGAATTCCCATTATTTTGGAGGCTCCTGAGAGGATTCTAAGGCTCCTTAATCCTCTTCTAGTGTGAATCAAACAACCAGTGGAAGGATCAACCTCTCTTACAATAAGGCCCCAGCCTTACACATTACTTAATGTTGAGTTATTTCAAGAATACACATATAGGATCATTTCAGGTTTATAGTTTTAGAGAATTAGATCATAAATCATGCATTACATTCCACATTTCAACAAGGTGGTTACATAAATGACATTATTATTTTTTCCCATCAAAGGAGATATATTTAAAATAAAACATAGATTGTTTCTTGACACTAACTCGACACTATCAGCACATCGTGTACCTTTCCCTTGACCTGTGAAGAACATTTCAAAAACATGGGATGAGCATAAAAAGCTCAGTAAGGGATATAAAAGTACGGAATGAAAAAATTAGACCATGTATACATAAGAATTAATTAAATCATACATTACTCATAAAACATAAGAACTTTATAATACCTCATGAAATCATAAGATTTATGAATAACTCATAGAAAACATAAGACATAAAGGTAACTTGAGGCATTCATAACATTCTTACGTATGGAGTAACCCTCATGGTTAATTTTGGAATACCCATCATAGTATATTCCCTAAATATCTTCGGAGAAACCATAGAATTTTAACTCCTTCATGTTACCCAATGCATTAGATATCTATATCGGGCTCACCCGCCCTTAGTTTATCATGGAACCACCCGTCTTCATAAACAATTCCCAAGAACCATAACATAATTTTATCACATAAAACATGCATAAACGAAACATAACATTTCCACATTTCAATCACAAGATATCGAAAACACATTGATATAATCAAAACATTATCAAAACCATTTTCAATACTAAAATAAATGAAAATTAAAACATGGTATTTATTTTTCATTTAAAAAAAGATATGGCTTGTAGAGGAAACCGAAACTCAAATAATGGTCACGGCGATGGAGAAGTCATTGTCGCCGCATATATACGAAAAAAACATTCCCTTTTGTCGTTTAGTAAAATTCTTTGTATAAAAAATATTCCTTTTGAAAAAAAGTAAAAGTCAAAGGGGTTTATACACCGTATAAAATAATGTTTTATATAAAAAAAATATGCCTCAATTAAAGGATATTGAGGTGAAGTCCCATACCTCATGCCCGACTTGACTCGATCGTTCTTTAATCTCCTGAATAATAAACTATAGTTAATTTATACTTGCTCAAGAACCTTTTTCACGTTCATTATTCCTTTTATATCACTTATTACCATGTTACGAACATTATGTAATTATTTAAGTTAATAGAAGTCGTTTTGTCGATCTTTAGAACTTGAGTCAAAAAAAACTTCTTATAATTTCATGTTGTTCATGTGATAAAATATCCATTATATCTAGAATTATATTCATGATTTAGATATCCTATATATCATATATATCCATTATATACATGAATTTATAATATTACATAACATTTAGAGGAAAGAAATGAAAGGCACTGTTCATGGAGACGGTAAGCCGTACGTACGCATGAACGCAACTTTCATTTCTATTTCATATTTAATGGTGTGAAATCATAATGGTATAAAGGTATATTATAATTCCAGTATTATATCATATGTAATACCATTAACTCCATCCTTTATACATCCCACATATGACATTAACGAATCAAATCACTTTGAGGGGGCAGTAGTCCTCACATCCTAAAATGAAGATATCGCTTTTATCCAAAATGGAAACAATAAAGGTATGCCATAAATAAAAAATACAAAATCATAAGGAAAATTTAAACATAATATATATCATATATAAATATAGTTACATCTTAATTGCCACCATGAAAGGTGTTAAAAGAATATTGAACAATCATCATTTCGTGAGGCAAAAATTCGCCATCCACTGAAACAATATGTTCTTTAACCATTAGATGGGATTGTGAGTAGTGTGTAAATCAAATCCTTCTCATAAAAAATCATATTATATTTAATATACTGATTTTGTTACAAAAGAAAGTAATAAAAAGATTATAGGGGGTTGGAGAAGCAAAATAAAACAAAAGAACACAAGAGAAGACATTACCTTTAAATCAGGTAACTCCTCTTGGTTTGAACCAAAAGGGTTCCTTGAAGACCATTGTTCCTAAGGTAAGGGTTCTATGAAGAAGAGAGGGATGAGGAGAGATATAATGTGTAGATTTTGGCTGGTCCAATGGCTTGAGATTTGTGTTTAAGGGGGTCGAGGTGGGGGCCTTTTATAAGAGGGAGAAGGAGCACTCTTGGAAATTCAAGAAATGATACTTTGTTATATAATGAGTTTCGGATTTTAAAGGTCCCAAAATTATATATTTAGAGGATAAGGTGAAAAGGGTTCGAAATCCACCCATAAAATAGGTATTTGACATGTGTAATAATTAGATTTTACATTATCTTTTCATATTATTTAAATCGTTCATTAATGAGGTAATCGTTGCATCATCATGGTGTCACAAAAATATTAATTTATATAATGTCTAAAAATTATAAAAAAATATACTATGATATAGGAAATTTTTTTATATTTCCAATTATTATTTATAGTCTAAGATATCATTTATGTAGACAAAATTAAAATTGTTTTACTTAGGTGTTACTTACTTTTTTGATATTCTCCTTTCTTTAAAAATAAAATGATAAAGTGTCACTATCACCCAGAAGTGATTCCATGGGGTCCCTAAGTTGGAACAAGGCATCCCATGGTCGGCCATGACACAAACAGTAGCATTAGGGCACATTTTGGGGTCATTTTTTTTATTATGATATTATTTTATTACCCTTAACTACCCGATTACTAATTAATCACGATAATTAAAGATAATTACCCATGTTAATATTCATAATGTCTAAAAAAAGAGTCTTAATTACATAATTTCGACCTTTTGATTCCAAATATGGAATCCATTTCACCAATTTCCAAACACAAAAATTGTAGTAATTAATTTAAAAATAATTCATGTTGTCAAAACAAATAGATGGTTTTTTAGAAACAATATCTATTAAAGGTTTGACAATTGTTTATGTACAATTTCAAAATGAAATTAATTCCAATGACCACCATTGGATTAAATGTTAAAAATCTATTCTATTTACACTTTAAATCCAATTAAAAAGATAATATATCCATATAATTAAATTTGATGAAAAAGCGGTTTTGAAGTAAAATGCAGTATTTTTCACTATTCATTAAAAAATGAACATTGTCAGAAAAATACCAAAACTTTATCCAATGTAAATTTAAATGTCCCAATACAAAAGAATAAGTTTATTTTGAAAAATAGAGCTTATAAAATTGTCAAAATATATATTTAAAAATGATTCTCCATCAAAAGCCCGTAAAACAATCTTTTAAAAATATTAGACAATTTTATGATTAAGATTGGTTTTATTATATTTTTAATCCTCTAAAACACTATCTAATTTATAGATAGACATAGATATGAAAATCCATAATTCATTACTTACTTGGGATGTTACAACCTTCCCCCCTTTAAAAAATTGTGTCCCCAAAATTTATTTACTTATCGAATAAGTGCTGGTATTTATCCCTCATTGCATTTTTAGATTCCCATGTTGCCTCTTCAATCATGTGGTTTTTCCACAAAACCTTTACTTGATGAATGGCCTTATTCCACAATACTTGTTCCCTATGGTAAATAATCATGATTGGTTGTTCCTCATAATATAGGTTCTCTTCCAGCAGAACTACCTCTGGACTCAAAACCTGAGATGGATCTGGCATGTACTTCCTTAACATGGAAACATGAAAAACATTGTGTGCCTGAGATAAACTCGGAGGTCAAGCCACTCGGTATAAAAATGATCCATCTCTCTCCATAATTTCATACGTTCCAATGAACCTTGGACTTACCTTTCTTTTCTTACCAAATCGCATCACACTTTTCCATGGTGAAACGTTGAGGAATACATGATCACCTACCTCAAAAGAGAGATCCTTCCTCCGGTTGTCCGCATAACTTTTCTGCCTGCTCTGAGTTGTTCTCATGTGTTTCTATATCAGCTGAACTTTTTCTACCAACTCTTCTACCAATTCTAGTCCCATAAACTTCCTTTCACCCACATCATCCCAAAAAGCTAGAGTTCGACACCGCTTCCCTTATAATGCCTCAAATGGTGCCATCTGTATATTGTAATGAAAACTGCTATTATAAAAAAACTCAACCAAAGAATGATGTTGGTACCAACTTCCATAATAATCCATTGAAGAAGCATGCATCATATCCTCCAATGTCAGAATTGTTTATTCTGACTAACCATCTGATTGAGGATGAAAATTTGTACTAAAATTTAATTCATTACCCAACGACTTTTATAGGCCTTTCCAAAAGTTATAAATAAACATGGGATCACGATTAGATATAATGGACAAGGGTGCTCCATGTAACCAGACTATCTTATTAAGATACAAACGAGAAAGTTGATCTAGAGAAAAAGTATCTCGTATAGTAAGGAAATGAGCATATTTAGTCGAGCGATCAAAAATAACCCAGATCACATTATTACCTCAAGGTTTCTTCGACAACCCCACAATGAAGTCCATGGATATATTCTATCATTTCCACTCTCGCACTGGTAAAGGCTGAAGCATCCCTTTCGGTAACTGCCACTCTTCTTTAACGTATTGAAATGTCAAACACTTCACAGTAAAATTAGCTATATATCTTTTCATTCCATCCCACCAGTAATACTCCTGAATATCTCTATACATCTTAGTATTACCAGGATGAACTGAAAACAGAGAATTATGATCTTCACAAAACAACTCTCTCTTAAACTTTGAATCACAAGGCACACACAATCTCTTCCCAAATCTCAAAACACAATCATTATCAATGTTGAATTCAGGTAACATACCCTTCTGAACCAGCTCTACCTTTTTTTGCAACTCACTGTCTTGCTTCTGATCTTGCTTAATTCTGTCTGATAGAGAAGATTTCACTGATACCTGAAACAAAAAAGAAGAACTTCCTGCACCAACATCTTCTATTCCAAGGTTCATCAAATCCTTAACTAAAGGATCACGTTCCAAATGTAACATGGTTAATGAAGCATTACTATTTCGACTCAAAGCATCAGCTACTTTATTTGCTTTTCCCGGATGGTAATGAATTGTACAATAATAATCCTTGATTAATTCTAGCCAACTTTTCTATCTCATGTTCAATTATTTCTGAGTGAATATATACTTTAAACATTTGTGATCAGTATATATTTCACACTTTACACCATAAAAATGATGCATCCAAATTTTTAAAGCGAAAAAAACAGCAGTTAATTCCAAATCATGGGTAGGGTAATTTACCTCATGATTTTTCAACTGACATGAAGCATAAGAAATTACCTGATCATTATTCATTAAGATGAAACCAAGTCCTTTCAACGAAGTGTCACTGTAGATAACAAACTCACCATTCCTGGAAGGTAGTTCCAAAACTAGAGCATTCACCAATCGACTTTTCAACTCCTGAAAACAATCATCACATTCTTTTGTCCAGAAAAACTTAACACCCTTCTAAGTTATCTTAGTCATTAGACTAGATAACTGTGAAAATTTATTAACAAGCCTTTGGTAATAGCCTACCAAACCATTAAAACTACAAATCTCAGTTACATTTGTGGGTCTTGGACATTCGTCAACAACCTTTGTTTTTGCAGGATCAACAGTTATTCCAACATTAGAAACAATGTGACCAAGGAAAGAAATTTGTTGCAACCAAAACTCTCACTTTCTGAATTTTCCATACAATTTCTTTTCTTTTAAGGTTTGTAAACTAACCCTTAAATGACTTTAATGTTCCTCTTTTATTTTAAAAAACACCAAAATATCATCAATGAATACAACCATAAACTTATCCAAGAACTAATGAAAAATTGTATTCATATGGCCCATGAATAAAGTAGGGGCATTGGCTATCCCAAAAGGCATTACTAAAAATTCATAATGTCCATATATTGTACGAAATGTGGTCTTCAGAACATCTGATTCCTTTACCTTCAACTGATGGTACCCCAATCTCAGGTCAATATTTGAAAAATACTGAGCTCTCTGGAGCTGATCAAACAAATCATCGATATGAGGCAAATGATATTTGTTCTTAACAGTGATGTTGTTCAAGGATCTATAATCAAAGAAAAGTCTCGTAGAACCATCGTTCTTTTTAACAAATAAGATACGAGAACCCCATGGGGATTTTCTAGGTATAATGAAACCTTTCTCTAATAAATCTTGTAATTTATCCTTCAACTCTAAAAGTTCGATTTGAGCCATTCGGTAAGGGGTTTTGAAATTGGATTTGCATCAGGAACTAAGTCAATAGTAAATTCAACTTCCTGGTCTGGTATTATTCTAGGAAACACAATAAAAAAAACAGGATACTCATTTACCACTGGAACATCATTAATCTGAACGGTTCCTTTGTTTTCAACAGTATGTGAAAGGTAACATTCATTTCCAAATTTTACAAGATTCTCAGCCTCTTGATATGTTATCAATACTAAGGGTTCATTCTTGTACAAAAACTAAAAGTCTTTTTGAAAAGAAACTTCTTTAGATCTACAATCAATCTTAGCATGGTAAACAGAGAGCCAATCCATACTGAGGATAACATCAAACTCTACTAGAGGTAAAACAATAAGGTTTGCAAGTAGGTTCTTTCCATAGATAAAGATAGGAAGATTCTTATAAATTCTTTTTGCCTCAACATTTCCCCCAGGTGTATTTACCACATGTTCAATAGTAATTTCTTGAGATGGAATTCCCAATTTACTTGAAAATGTTTTAGAGATGAAAGAATATGTAGACCCCGAATCAAACAAAACATTGGCATAATCTGAAAAAACAAACAAATTACCTGATACCACTTCATTTGATGTCCCAACATCTACTGAAGTAGTTTTAAAGGATTTCACCGCACCTTTCTACGTGTAGTCATACTGATTCCCCTCATTTAACCTCTTTGTCGATCACTTGTTTTCATAATGACCCATCTTATTGCACTTGAAACATTTCACTAACTGTAAATCAAATTTGGTCTTACCATCACCCTGATCTTTTTCAGTGCAATCACGAGCCTTATGTCCCATCATACCACATCCGCAGCACTTTCCATAATTCAAAATACATTCCCCAAAATTCCTTTTACCACATTTATCAAAAAATAAAAACTTAGTTTTCTTACCATCAGACCCGTTTGAAGGATTATTCCCTTTCTCCTTCCACCTCGGTCTCTTATTTTTTTTGGTTGTTATAGAACACTTGATCATCGGAAAACTCCATTTCCACCTTCTCAGCACATCAAACAAGATTTTCATAACTTTTGAACTCACGAGAATCTAAAGCCCTTCGATATTTTGGCTTTAATCCCAAGTAAAAAACGATTGATTTTACTATCAAGGTCTTGGATAAAATTTGGAGCATACCTTGCCAATCGAGTGAACATTTCTTCACAATCATCCACTGAGTCGTCCTCTTTCCTCAATTCCCAGAATTGTTTTTCCATCCTAAGTCGAACAGCCTTTGGAAAATATATCTGAATAAAAATACCTATGAATTCATCCCAGTCAAGAGCATCAATCTCATCAGCATCCCTAATATTTTTAACCATCGACCACCACTGATCTGCTTCACCCTCCAGACGGTAAACAGCAAGACTAACCTTTTGATTGTATAGACACCCCATGACATCGAAAATATTCTCCAGTTATTTAATCCACCCTTCAGCTATCATAGGGTCATATGATCCTCTGAATGATGAGGGATGTTGCCTCGTGAAATGTTCCACCACTGACATGTTCCTCTACGGTTGATCTGGCTGATCTCGTGCGTGGATACCACCACCATCTATCGTTTGAGTCAACTGTGCCATTACTGTAACATACTGTTTAGTTCCAATTCTGACCATCTCACGATGCTGATTCGGAAGGTCATTTCCTTCTATATTCCTTCCTAGTACTGCTTCTCTATTTCCTCTACAGAAAACCATTCTGAACAAACATGTCTTAGATGAAGAAACATGGAAATCTTCAAATACTATATCATTTCAATTTGACCATAAAAAAATATTTTTGGATAATCATTTAATATAATTCTAACTCCTAAAGTTATCTAAACCGACCTCTGATACCAATTATAAGGCCCTAGCCTTAAACATTACTTAATCTTGAGTTATTTAAAGAATACACATTGATGATATTTTCAGGTTTAGAGTTTTAGTGAATTAGACCATAAATCATGCATTACATTTCACATTTCAACAAGGTGGTTAAATAAAAGACAGTTTTATTTTTCCCATCAAAGGATATATATTTAAAATAATACATGGATTATTTCTTGACACTTCCTCAACAGTATCATCACATCATGTACATTTCCCTTGACCTGTGAAAAAACATTTCAAAAACATGGGATGAGCATAAAAATCTCAGTAAGGGATATAAAAGTACGGAATGAAAACATCAGTCCATGTATACATAAGAATTAATGAAATCATACTTTACTCATAAAACATAAGAACTTTATCATACCTCATGAAATCATAAGATTTATGAATAACTCATAGATAACAGAAGACATAAAGGTAACATTAGGCATTCATAACATTGTTACGTAGTGAGTAACTGTCATGGTTGCATTTGGAATACCCATTACATTGTATTCAATAAATCTCTTCGGAGAAATCATAGCGTTTTAACTCCTTCAAATTACCCAATTCATTGGAGAGCTATATCGGTCTCACCTGCCCATAGTTTATCATAGAACCACCCATCTTCATAAACAATGCCGAAGATCCATAACATAATCTTATCACATAAAACATTCATAAAGGAAACATAACATTTCCACGTTTCAATCACAAGATATCAAAAACACATTTATGTAATCAAAACATTATCAAAACCATTTTCAATACCAAAATAAAAGAAAAGTAAAACATGGTATTTATTTTTCATTTAAAAATGTTATGGTCTATAGAGGAAGCCGAAACTCAAATAATGGTCACGGGAGCGGATAAGTCGTTGTCGCCGCATATGTATGACAAAAACATTCCCTTTTGTCATTTAGTAAAATGATTCAGATAAAAAATGTTCCTTTTGAAAAAAAACTAAAAGTAATAGGGTTTTAAACATCGTATAAAAGAATGATTTCTATAAAAAAAAATCCTTAATGAAAGGAGATTGAGAAGAAGTCACATACCTCGTGTCCGACATGACTCAATCGTTCCTTAATCTCCTGAATAATAAACTGTAGTTAATTTCTACTTTCTTAAGAACCTTTTTCAAGTTCATTATTCCTTTTATATCACTTATTACCATGTTAAGAACATAATGTAATTATTTAAGTTAATAACGGTCATTTTGTCGATCTTTGGTACTTGAGTCAAAAATAAACTTCTTATAATTACACGTTGTTCATGTGATAAAATATCCATTATATACAGAATTATATTCATGATGTAGATATCATATATATCATATATATCCATTATATACATTCATTTATAATATTACATACCAATTATAGGTAAGAAATGAAATGCACCGTTCATGGAGACGGTAAGCTGTACGTACGCATGAACGCTACATTCATTTCTATTTCGTATTTAATGGAGTGAAATCATAATGATATAAAGGTATATTATAATAAATTATGATATCATATGTAATACCATTAACTCCATCCTTTATACATCCCAGATATGACATTAATGAATCATATCACTTTGAGGGGGCGGTAGTCTGCACTTTCTAAAATTAAGATATCACGTTTACCCATAATGGAAACCATAAAGGTATGACATAAATGAAAAATACAGAATCATAAGGAAAACATAAACATAATATATATCGTATATAACTATAGTGACATATTAATGGCCACCATTAAAGGTGTTAAAAGAAGATTGAACAATCATCGTTTCGTGAGGAAAAAATTCTCCATCCACAGAAACAGTATGTTCGTTAACCATTAGACGGAAGTGTGTGTAATTGTAAATCAAATATTTATCATAACAACATCCTAGTATATATAATATACTGGTGTTGTTACAAAATAATGGAATAAAAATAGTTTAGGGGGTTGGAGAAGAAAAATAAAACAAAAGAACACAAGTGAAGACATTACCTTTAAATCGTGTAACTCCCCTTGGTTTGAATCAAAAGGGTTTCTTGAAGAGATTTCTGCCTAAGTTATGGATTACATGATGAAGAGAGGGATGTGGAGAGATAAAATGATCAGAGTTTTTCTGATCCAATGGCTTGAGTGCTATGGGTAAGGGGGTAGAGGTGGGGGCCTTTTATAAGAGGGAGAAGGGTCACTCTTGGAAATTCACGAAATGTTACTTTATTATATAATGTGTTTCGGATTTTAAATGTCCCACAATTATATATTTAGAGGATAATGTGATAAGGGTTCAAAATAAACCCATAAAATAGGTCTTTGAAAACTATAAGTCTTAGATTTTACATTATCATTTCAATTTATTTAAAATGTTCATTAATGAGGTAATCGTTGCATCATCATGGTGTCATAAAAATATTAAATTATTTCTTGTCTAAAAATTATAAAAAAAATACCATGATGTAGGAAATATTTTTATCTTTCTAATTACTATTTATAGTCTAAGATAGCATTTATTTTAGACGAAATTAAAAAAAAATTACTTAGGTGTTACATACTTTTGTGATATTCTCCTTTCATTAAAAATAAAATGATAAAGTGTCAATGTCACCCAAAAGTGATTCCATGGGGTCCCTAAGATGACACAAGGAATACCATGGTCTTCCCTGACAAAACTAGTATCATTAGGAGACATTTTGTGGTTATTGTTTATTGTTATGATATTATTTTATTACCCTTAACTACCAGATTACTAATTAATCACGACAATTAAAGATAATTACCGTCGTTAACATTAATAATGTCCAAAAACAAAAGAATCTTAATTACATAATTTGGAACTTCTGATTACAAATATGGAATCCATTTTACCAAATTCCAAACACAGAAATTGTAGTAATTAATTTACAAATAATTCTTGTTGTCACAACAAATAGCGGGTTTTTTAGAAACAATATCTATCAAAAATTTGACAATTGTTTATCTCCAATTTAAAAATAAAATTAATTCCAATGACCCCCATTAGATTAAATGGTAAAAATATATTATTCTTACACTTTAAACCAAATTAAAAAGATAACCTATCCATATAATTAAATTAGATGAAAAGGCAGTTTTGAAGTAAAATGCAGTTTTTTCACTATTCATTAAAAAAATGAACATTGTCAGAAAAACACCAAAAATTTATCAAAATTAAATTTCAATGTCCCAATACTAAATAATAAGTATATTTTGACAAATATAGCTTATAATATTGTCAAAACATAGATTTAAAAATGGTTCTCCATCAAAAGGTTGTAAAACAATCTTTTAAAAATATTAGAGAATTCTATGCTTAAGATTGGATTTATTCTCATTTTAAGCCTATAAAACACTACGTAATTTATAAATAGACATAGATATGAAAATACATAATTATTTACTTACTTTGGATGTTACACTTACAGTATATGATCTCTTCTTGTTTTGTTTCCTCTCTATCCCATCCCTTTCCCCTTTATAGAGGGATTTTTTTTATTCATTAGAAATTGGTTTAGATCTAGGTTTTTATGGATCCTGGTTCATTGGATCTTTATCCTAGGTTTTGATCATAGATCTTCCTCTATTTTTATATTTTAAACGTTCTACATCAAATTGAGGGATACATTTTCTCAAGCATTCACTAATAATATTGAGGTTGGATTATAATTGATAGTTCTTGTATTCTTGATTATTATCATATGTATGTAATTGTGTAATTGTGTTTCCGCATTGTTTAATTTAAATTTCAATTAAAAAGTCTAATTTAATTCTATGAAATTGGGAAACCCTTCATAGATATTATTGGACCTGTTGGAGTTTGTGAGACTGAACTTGATGGCATCCCATGAGGTGTTCCAATAACACTAAAATAATGATTTATAGAATATAAAATGGGGGATAATTGGTTACTGTAATTGAATTAACTCCTTTTTCATGGTGATAAAACTAATTAAAGGGTTGGTTGGATTATTGTTGAACAGCTAATGAATTTTGTGATCAAGTATTGATAATTGGATTAATGGTGAATTGTTCATCTTACTCTATGTGAATAAAGTAAACAACCATGGTTGTTATTGATAATTGAAATAGTTCACCATGATGAAAATGATTGAAAATAAAGTTAATAGTTTTAAACCATGATATAAATTTTATGTATATGATATTTGTGATTGATTGATAAATGAGGGCTTGGCCAGTGAATGATGCTCCAAAAACCCATAGGGTGCCAAACTGATGATCCAGGCCCCCGATACATTCATGTTGAAAATGGGATGTTGGACATGGACTAATTATACAAATACCCATGGGGTTTCATTATGATGCTCTAGGGAATCATGATATTGGCATTAAACTAAGGCTACAATTTCATGAGATATTGGTACTTGGACTGATGATCAATGGTACCAAAAATGAAATTTGAATTTATTTAATAATTAAATCCCATGAATAAATGAGATGTGATATTCCAAAGATGTATGGTTTAGACTCCAGCATGGTCTGAAGAATGTATGATTGGTTTGGGTTACACCGTGAACCCAAGGGCCTATGTGGTTGATTAAAGAATAATTAAATGTAAATCATGTTTAATTTTATAATTTTTTCATTATTATTTATAAAACGTCATATACTATTATATAGTGTATATTTATTTAGATGTTCTTGGTGGTGTCCAATTGAGTTTTACTCATACCCCACTTAGACTGCCTGATTGGTACCTGAATATACATAATTTTTATAGCATAAGGTAATGGAAAGAGTCCTATGATATATGGATGAGTTGGGATTTGAGATAGAGCATGGATGAGGGAATAAAACATGATTTAAGGACCGACATGGGAGTATTTAGTTTATCCATGTTTTGGGTTTTCATTTGAATCATGACACTTATATGAAATTACATATTAATTTCTTTGTTTTATATTCATTTTTCATATTTTTCTTTTATACATGTGAGGTTGGTTGATTATTGATTATTATTTAATATCAGTTTTATATTGTTTATTGGTTTCCATAGTTTTGATAGTTTGATAAAGATGGTATAGTATCCCCACATTACACATTAGATCCTTGCTATGAGTCAAAATCCTTTGTCATATCTGTAGGTGTTCCTGAGGTCACATAAAAAACTTTCTTGGGGAACCATCATGTGGAACCCGGGTCTGGATGTCACAAAGTCTTAAAATATTGGACCCTTTTCAGTTCTTATCATTGATATGTTCAGATGATCCTTAAACATATAGCATTGTAATTTTTGTTTACTTTCCTAGGATGGTATTGGATTGAGAATTCATAATACTTTTTCATCTCTAACCCTGTTTACTGGATCATATCATGTTCCTTCCATGTGAATATATACTTGAGGCTCTTCTGATCTCTATATATTTCACACTCTTACCCATAGAGATAATTCTACGAGATTTCCAACTTGAATATCACATCATCCAACTCCATATCTTGTATAAGGTAGTTTCTCTCATGCGCTTTCAACTACAATGAGATGTAGGATATCACTTAATCATTTACATCAATACATAGCATAATCCCTTTATTAAATAAATATTTTATACCATGAAAAATTCCACACATGTCATTAATGTAAGTGAAGGTTCATTTATAAGATTCCTTTTCAATTACTTGAATCTCACTTCACATTCATTTTTCCTAAAAAACATTACTCCATTTTGAGTTATACTGGATAAAGGGTTTAAGAATTGTGATAATTTTCTCTTATATTGTTGGGAATACCCTACTAGTCCAATGAAACTATAGATCTCCATTACTGATACTAGTCCAAGATAGTATTAAATTATTTTTTTCTTAGAAGTGTCAAAACATATCCCTTCGTTGATGATAATATTCCCCAAGAATGATACTTCCTCCATCCAGAAATCGCATTTAATATAATTTTCATAAATATTCACCTTTCATAAAGTCCTTATAAATTTATCCAAATGATCATCATGATGTAACATTCTATTGGAGTATATCTAAATTTCATATATAAATAATGTTAGTCGGAGTGAGTATCTCAAGAGAGGGGAATTGGGTACCCAATAAAAATTTCTATTAAAATGGATTTGAACAAAAACCTCCAATTAATATATATGTTACCTAGTTAACCAAAAAACTAATCAAAATAGGTTTTGACCTTTTAAAATAATTCTCAAATATTTATTTGGTCGTAGTTAAAACAATATATAATATTGATTTATCATTTGAAATCATTTTACTAAGTCAAAATCTTATATAAACATTATTTAAGGTTAACTATAAAATTTTTTGTTTTGTCTATAGTTTAAAAATAGATTTAGCATAAAGGAAAAATATAAATAAAAAACAGAATTTAAATACAAGAGGTTTTGTCTTAAGTAGAGACTTAGTCTGCTACACTTTCTAATTACCTACTACTAAGAAGTTTATATAAATATAATTTTGATCCAAAACCAAGATCGGGTGCTAAAATTGTATGAAAACTGTCCAGGTCACACATGGACCTCTTCCATAGTTCTCATGGGATTAAAAATAAATAGGCTAAAACTAAAACTTTACCAAAACACATGGGAAATAAAGAGTAAAAAAAGTTGTGAGAAGATATCTGAGTATATTCTAGTTTATAGAACATGACTGTGTGTGTGTGTGAAATTTTAAATACATATCAACACACCCTACTCTTAATAAAAAAGAAATTTAGAAGACTGATCAAATTAAGGGATAATGATTCTTGGTATGTTGCGATATGTAGCTCGTGAATCCTTGAAAGGGAATTGAATTGAGGCTAGATTTTACTTTCAGATGTTTCAGAAGAGCATAGTGTCCTAAACTCTTTGTTCTTTATGTTTCACTCTTCCACTGGCGTGTGTCCAAAAAAAATGTAAAAATAAAGATCTTCTGGATCTTGCAATGAGGTTCATCACACTTTACATGTGATGATATATATGGTATTAGTTATTCATGATATTATTTATATGCACGATGGAGTCTGATATCTATTTTATCTGTGGTAATAGAAAAATAATCCACATGAGAATAAATTGGGATATATAGCATCCTCGTACTCAGGGCAAACACATTCTATAATGCATCAGTATCAATTAATTAAGGAAAAATCACTAAAATATTTTTGGACATTAAATTACATAAAATAAAAATTGGAGATATATAATTTTAAAATATAAGAAAAATAAATAGAGATGGTGTGTATTTTAAATGGTGACACTGGTGGTGTCTAAATAAGGCGTTGGGATATTGGAACAGTGAGAACTTCTAGTTGTGAGTCAAACTCTAGTGGTATGTCAGGATGGTTGTGACTCTTCTCAGTGTTAGGTGACAGTAACACTTATCCAAATTTCAGTGCCTATGGTGACACATAGTCTGGTGGTGTCTCTTACTTTGTATAATTTCCATATCAATAGTAACTAATTATTGATGGTGAGTTTTTCAATACCTTGAAAAACAAATTCATGGTGGTGACTCAGGCTGCTAAAGACTTATTCTATTACATATCAAAAAAAATTATCCTAACGGTATTTCATAGCTTATGGTGACTCATCTTTGGTCGTGATATTTCTTGGTAGTGTCTCAAGGCGATGATGGGACTTTATTGGTGGTGAATCAACCTCAACAGCGAGTCATTATCTGATGGTGACTCGTATAAAATAAAATGTTTCCATTCTATATCATAGTATAAAATTCAAATATAAAACATGAATCTCATTAGTGTTCATACCTTGTTCAAAATGCATTCTTAGGAATATAACCCTTAACCATTAATTTATTATATACTAATGTAAGGTCCACATTAAAGTAATACAGGTCTCTACATAGTTGATTGAACAATTAATATATCCATTTAAAGGGATGCTTTTTCTTTATCATGATTTTGTTTATTTCATGATAATTGAAGTGGAGCATTAACCCATCCTTCTTCTCATAATGAGGACTGAAACACCCCATAGATAAGTACATGCCCATATAAAACCCTTTTTTCTATTCTCTTGTAACTACTTGTTTTGTTATCCTAACTCAATTATGATCATTGTGTTGGGAGTCTTGGATATGGTAAAACAACCAATTATGAGTTTGATTGATAATTCAAAATATTGGTCAGAATGAATACTATGAAACTCTTCATGAAATACATATATGTAGTCCCTCAAAATAGGAATTTATCTATAAAGTTTTTATCACTGGTCTCAATCCATTGATCTAGATTCGCTTTCTCACCAAGAAATAACATCAATACATGATAAGAAGATTCTAAATGATATTCATCCACCTCCTTACACTTGTATATATCAAAGGATGAATCATAATGTGAAGATTGATCTCCCTATTCCATCAATTTATGTTGTATTTATATAAATATAGCCAATAAATTACCAATATATCTTTAAATTTTACCAAAGATAGTATCATATGATTTTTGGGTGGTTTAGCCCATAATAATTCATCAGGGAGGAGTTGTATACTTGTGATGGTGTAATTTTTCCATTTCTTCTTCTCACAGATATCTTAACCCCTATGTTTTGTGTTCATGTTATGAATAATATAAATTAAATCATAGAACAATAATCTTATAGGAAATTTAAATTTTTTGAATGAATAATGAGCACACATCTAAGAATTTGACTCTAGATCTTGTCTTTTAAAATATCAAAAAATAACTTAGGGATTAGAATACTAAAACTAATAATCAAATAAATAAGGAAAATATGAACTTATAAGGAATAAATTATTAATAAAACATTTATTATATCTTATTAGTGTCTTAGTTTCTACTAGTTTTATCTATCCTATTAGGTATTCTAACATAAAAATCCGTTAAAACCCTTCATAATGGTTCATAAATATTTTTTTATTTTGTTAAATCATGTTCCCTAAGGGTTTCAAAACCATTTTGAAAAAAGTTATATTTTTCATGAACTTGGTAATGATCTATTTAATTCCCAATGATCCATTAAAAGTTTATTACCCCTTTATACAACTATGTCAGAGCCACATCCACTTGATGTAACTAGAGGGTGTTGTAATTTCTTATAAACTACTCACTCTATATTTTATGATAATTTCAAGATTGTTCCATTTAATTAGAATTATACCTAGTTTTATCACTAGTTTATTCTATTACCAATCCCCAAAAATAACTAGATCATCTTATAATACAATATAATACAATCCAATCCTCTTACACATATAGTTAAATTAATGTTAAAATAAATTTGCAACAAAAACAACCAATGTATTGAGAGGAAAATTGTATTTAGAAGACTATGTTCATAAAAAATAAAAGTACAAATAAATTAATTTTTCATTTAAATCACCATAATAATATCCTCAATAAATTTGATCTCCAAAAACAATATAATATAACATGGTGAATACCTTAAATATTGGGGTGATCTATAAAGCCAAGTAAGTGAATAACCCTGGTAATGAAGAGTAACATATGACTCGAAGGGAAACATTTGACAACACTAAAGAAAATGATCATGAATAATCATATGGATTCATAAAAGAAAAAACAGTTAATAAAAATAACATGGTAATATAGGACATATAATATGACATAGGCATAAACCTAGGCTAACTGCCAAGAAAACATCACATGGTGTAAAAAGTCCCATCATGGGTTATGTTCCCTCCCCAATATCATACATATCATATCATGAGACAAAATATTACATAATTAATCAGAGTGTTATTTCGGTTCACCCATCATAACTATACCTGCCTTTGTGTGACAAATAAAGAAATAAATCATATAACATAAACATAAACATTTCCCATGGAGAGAAATGAGTTGCATAATCAGGCCTCATATCATAATAAAATGAGATTTCAAAAAGATTCCAAAGATAGGAAATAATTGAATATTTTATATATTAATATACGATTACATAAGAATAGGTCTCAAAATATTTTTTTCATTTTGGAAGAAATTTCATGATAAATCGTAATGTATTTTTATAGAAACAAACATTCAAAAAGTTGTTTTAAGGAATTGTTAATATAATTTTAGAGAAATAATAAGTATGTAATTTTAATTAAACACAAAATATAAACTATAATAATTATACCCAAAATATTCCTTAATTTAATTTAATTAGGATTGGGAATAATTACATTAAATGATCATTATATTAAACAATTAATGAAAAGAAAAGTTCCCCTTAATCTAGTTTGATTTTAAAGATGGAATTTGTGAAATTAATTGAAGGAATAGATTAAACCATAAATAGAAGTGATAATATGCTTGGTATATATATACATATTATAAATATATATATAATTTATATGAATTAAATAACACCTATGAGAGATAGAAAGTTATTTTGAAAGAGAAATGTCATAACCCATAGAAATGGTGATGTTCAGAGAGATCCCTTCCCTTATGTTTCAAAATCATTCTGTACATGAAATTAACATCCATGATAATGAAATTATATTAATTAATTAAATAATTTATAACCTTTTAAATTTATTTTTAATTTACTATTTATTTATTTAATTATAATAATTTTAATGAGATGTTAAAGTTCATTTTTTTTGCTCTAGGTGTGTTTATTTCATGATTCCAAGGTCGAATCACTTGTGTATAAACATTGACATTATTGTAAAATGGGACTAAAACACTCAAGGAAAAATAAAATAAATATAATCACCTTTTATAAATTAAAATGGTCACAAATTTTAATATGAGTTATAATATATCGCTGATTCATTTAGTAAAAATTGTAACGTTATATGGTTAGTTCATTTATTCATTTTTACGGACCATCAATAACTAGTTTCTTTTTTAATATTATGTATATATATTTATAAAGAAATATTAAATAAGTTATAATATACTTATTAAATTCTTATTTAACCATTTTAATACTTTAATGACCATCCTTGAAGGTGGTGGGAAAAAATGAACTATATTGTTCATGGAGGCGGGGACCCAACCTTATCATAAACAATGTTATCATTTAAAAAATGATAAAGGTTGAGTATAATATGAATATTACACAACAATAATAACATATTAGTATATTTAATATACTTATGTCACTGTTTTTAGGTGTATTGAGAATATAATGGGGTGGTGGAAGAAGAATAATAAAATTGAAATTGGATAGTAATGAATTTTACCCAATCCTTCGATCTCTCCTATTAGGATAGCTCTTAGGGAACCATGAAATTTTCGTGGATGATATAAGCAATATTAATATGTGGTTAAGACTAGTAGGAAGGGATTTTATTAAAAAAAATTCATGATCCATAGCTCATATGTTGTGAGGACAAGGGGTGGTGATGGATCATATTTATTAGGGGAGGAGAGGGCATTTTTTGAATATTATATTCATTAGTTTAATATTTTGGATGAATGCAACCAATTGTGATGAATATTATGGATATATAAAGTAAATTAT
Source organism: Viscum album (assembly GCA_963277665.1). NCBI lineage: Eukaryota > Viridiplantae > Streptophyta > Magnoliopsida > Santalales > Viscaceae > Viscum > Viscum album. Next base: position 820,054,892 of record OY728162.1, read on the forward strand.
TTATTTGAGTTAGAAATAATATGTGCTTTCATCATCCTTGACTAATAAAATTGTTTATTAACCTATAAATTTAATTAATTTATTCTATCTTATTTTACTATTAACAAAAAAAATAAACATTTTTATAAAAATAGAAAAAAATAATCCTAAACATTATTAGACATATAAATTACAAAATTAAAATTCATTTTTTGAAAATAATGTTTTAAATGTGAGAAATTTAATTTTTAATTAATATTATAATTTATTTGAAAAATCTCAATTTAAATATTATGATTGATTTTCTAACCCTTTGAAAATTTTCCAAAGGTATCATAAAATTATATTAAAATTATAATAAAACTAATAATAATTTATAAATACCTTTTATGAAAATAAACATTATTTTACAGAAATATATTTATTATAAAAATTAAAATTAGGTATATATGTGTTCAAAAATAAAAATAATGATTTTATTAATGTTTAAAAATTTATCTACAATTGTTAATATTTGAATATTTCATATTTTAATTTTATAAGTTAACTAAATATTATTTTACACTTACAAAAGTGATTCTCCTATTCTAATAATCACGTTACTATTACTAACCATCAAATTTCATTTGCAATGGTCAGATTTGGAATGGACGTATAGGTTCCCAAATTTCTATAAATACAACATATTTCATTAATTGATCATTAAATTATATTTTTACTCACGGTATCATTTTAAAAATTAATATTTTATTAATAATATTATGCTTCATTATTATAGTTTTGTTGATGAGTGCGATTATTTTGTGGGATAGTTCATGTCTAGATTTTCATATTATTGCTATCTAATTTTCTAGTTTTTGTACAATTTTAATACATTCAATTATTATCACCAAATTTTTTTTTAAATGTAATGATTAAATTAATTTAATAAAATGTTTTTTTATCCATTATGTGGGGATTTTACTTTATGATATATTACTAAATATGAAATAACTATATATTCAAATGGGAAACTCCATTAATAAAATTATGTGTCATTACAGAAAATAATGAATTCATTAAACTCAAAATTTAAAATTCCAAGATTGGAACAATGTAATTTTCTAGTGCCTTGATTTTTTACTTTAAAAGTGAACAAAATCTAAAAAGTAGTTTTAGAAGATGTAATGGGACTATAAACATTTCTTCTAAAAGGAAAAAAATTAAAATTCAAAATATTATAATTAAAAAATTATTTATACAATCATTACCAATCAAAGTATCATTCTCAAATTATGGTAATTTCTCTAGTCTAAAAATAATGATCTATTATTAAATAATGATATTAGTCAAGAATATAACCATTCTATCCTTACAATATCCATAATCACTTCTATTGAAATAAGATGGTTTTAAATGATTCAAAACTATAACCTATTAACTTTCTATAATGAAATATAATCTTTCCCTTGATCTTATTAAGGACCGGTGTATTAGTTACTTATAGTAATAAACAATATCATATAGTTATACATATCCAAAAAATATCCCACTCTAATTCCAATTGATTAGACCCACCTAGTTTGATGATAGGACAAGATGGTTATGTATTTTCAATTATAAAAAAATCAGAGTTTAAATTATTATATTATTTTATTTTGGGGATTTAAATAATAATAAATAAAATTTAAATAATTATGTTTCATGGATATGTTATTTTTAAAAATATATTAATGTAAATATATTAAACTAGTTTATTATAGTCGTTTGGATCTAAAGGATCCAATCTCCACTCTTCACACTCAATCCTAGGAGTATAAATATACACTATAGTCAATGTTTTATTATATGATGAACTAAAACCCATAATTTTACAATGAGAACAACCCTAAACCAACTTATGATAGGATAAAATCCAACCATGGAATGTTACTTTGAATAAACCCATAACCTTAGTCACCATTTTATGAGGGAGTATATAGAATTGATGATTTTTATAATAGAATTATTAACAAAGTGAAACATAATAGGATAAATCACTACCTATGTCACTACCATATGGCCATGTGGGGTGAACTAGTAAGTGACTTTTTATTTGTGGTGTAACCTCTAAATGTATATAGATAGTGTAGATAAGTCCAATAAAAAATTAAAGCTAAAGAACCTACTTATAGTTGTGAATAGAAATACTGGAGTATAAATATTATTCTTAGACCATCAAAATAATGATTGATTCATCTTGGTAATTGCAAATATTCCTCTATCAACTATAAATCACTGAATCTCCTAAAATTTTTGTCAAACTATACCACACATTTGAATAAAACAAAGTCATGTACTATATGTTCATGATTTTTCCTTCAACCTTCAAGTATTCAAAAGAAAAATAGTTGTTTTTCTATTTAATGTATTTGATCTCCCATTCTAAATTATCAAAAATAAATATTTATTTGGATGATTCCCTAAATTTAATTAGTACTTCGTATTATAAATCAACCTATAAAAAGAGTTATTAATAAAAAATGAATCAATAATAAATAAAGTAATTAAAACATCAAATTATAGACCTTCAATAATGTTTTAATTCCCCAGTAATTCATGTGAAACATGCTTTGATCTTCAAAATTAAATTTTCATTCCAAATATTGAATCATAAAATTTACAGTCCAAAATAATATAAAATAAAAATATAACATAATTAAAATTTTAATATCATGTATGTGTCTTAATATCTTGTATGAATGAATTCATATATTATAGAATTCATATATGAGTTTATTCATATATGATTTAGTTCCTATGAAATTTATACATAAGTTTTAGTTATCTATTATAGTCATTTTTGAGAAGAAATAATTTTTTCAACATAAAACTCCTTCTATCCTTATACAAACAATTTTTAGCATATGAGTAGTTCTGTAAAGAATAGGAGTCATTCTGTTCTATGAATAAGATTCATTTAGATTGTTCATGATGCATTTTATTTTTGTATATGTATACAAATATATATATATATTGATAATATATTAAAAATTAAGAACATGTAGTTTTTTTAATAAAATTAAAAAAGAAATAGCTTTTATTAATGTGGCATCTCGGCCTAGATCACTCAACAACAATAGTTGAACAAGATGGCGACATGGAATCATGTGATCCTCCCTATATTTCAGAGTTTACTGACTAGAATTGAGAACTATGGTGATACCATGAGAAGACTATACCAACATTACCAGAGTATAGCACAATGGTGAACAATACGTAAACAATTTGGGTAATAATATAATCATGGAACAATGTAAAATTAAACATCCAGAAAAAATAAGTGAAATAGGTGTAAAACATAACCATTTTTCAGTATCATATACAAAATTATTATCATATCATGATTCAATACAAAAATGGGAGATAAAATGGATACATAATAGTAGGTATATAAAATATTCTATAAAAAAATTTAAAAAAAATTATTAGGAGCTATCTCCAATAGCATCTTTAGCATAATATTGGTTCTCTTCTCCCAAATAAAATCCTCGTATAGAAAATCAGGTGTCTACTTTAGGATAATTTCCCTTTTCCCTTCATGAATCTATAAAGTCTACCAACGTACTAATCGGCGACCCAAAGAGGGTGTGACATACTATCCACAGGACACTATGAATAATTTCTAATGATATAAATCATGTGAGTATATAATTAAGTTATTTTAATGTAATAATAAAAACTATAAATTAAATACAGGAATCAGAATTTTTTTATAATCTATAAATGGGACACTCGTTTGATCCCACCTACATCTACTTAAGCCGAAATGTCATTGTGTGTTTACCATTTATTGATTCGATTCATGTAATAAAATCTAGACTTGTCCCATAGCCAACACATATACCTAACGATCATGTATATATATGGGATGAATAATTACCATAGAATTATGAACTTATCCATGGAAGTATGTTAATACTATCACACAAGTGAAGCCCTGAACGAATCCATGTTTTTTATTTTACATGGATGATGCATCATTTAATTATATAGTTAACTAGAATCATGGGCCCATCTACGGTGTTCCACATAGAGAACCCACGTATTTATCCATGTGTTCGATGAACTCATCTCCCAATAATCCCATCCAGGCCCTTCCTCATAGGTTTCTAGTTATCTCTTTAGAAAAGATATAAATATATTTCCCTTTGAGATCATCCTTATCATTCCTCATACGAAACACAAGAGTCACTCATGGTGGAATGTAATGTTTTCCCTCTATTCTGTCCCATGTAATTTCATATATGGAACCCAACATTATCTCATGGAATAAAGTAAATACATCCACCAAGTGTGTCTGTCCATAAATCTTCTATAAGAACCCAAGTATCATAAATGGTGTGACATAAATCCATTAGTAATTTATTTAAAAAAATATGACTGATGAGTCCTTACATGTAATTGTGATTAATAACCCACATATCTACCATGATATATCATAAAAATTGTCATGATCTCACAGTATAACCATACCACTAATAAATACATTGAATTCATAGTTTCTATTTCATTTATAATAGGAATCTCATGGATAATTGAAGAAGCAATTACAAGTGCCAATGAACATGTACACTCCATTCCCTCATCAATATTGAGATTACATACAATTTGTTCAATTATTTATAACATAAAAATTCATGGGTAAATGAACTCACCTCATGGATGGTTTAATCCCATATAAAAGGTATTCTCCCTTGATATCATTTTATAGGACACCCCAATGGGTTGTCTGAATTGAGGCCCTCCTCCTCTATTGAAAATCACGGATAACATGTGTCATTTAGGTCTGGGCCCCAAAATTTAATTTAATAAAAACACATTTTAGGAGGAAATGCATGGAATTTATAGTAAACAAAAAGATACACAATATATAATACAATATAAATTTAGGGAAAAGTATCAACCACCTACCTTATCTTGGTATCAGTCTCTGTAGGTTCCAAGCGCAGTAAAAGTGTGTGATGGGTCATGCCCAACATTAAATATTCATATGTTAATTAATCAATTTGTTATCTACATGATGATAAATACTATTTTCAATGTAATTGAAAAAAATTAATAAAAAAAAGATTCAATCCATAACTAGAGAGAGATGATCATCACATATTATTTATAATTAATTTAATTAAATAAGAATTACCTTGATGGAATTATTTCTTTGTAGATGGATATGGTAACTGATATATGATGCATCATCCTTGTATTTTAGGAATCAAGTTCATCTTCTCTCTAGAATTGATTCACACATAACCCTCAAATCTCTATATATCACTGAAAGAATCTCTGGCAGAAAGCATGATATATCCTTATGCTTTCATCTTCTACATTTTATCGCTATAAGAATTGTTACCCAAGCGATCTCCTTGATCTAGTGGAGGAAGATTGCTCTCTATTCATGGGAGTGATCTTGTATAAGAGACATATTAAGATATTTATATACATCTCCAATTCCCTTGTGCACAACCCAAAAAAATGAATTTTTTAATTATAAAATAACATGTCTCATTTTATATATCGTAATGGTTAAAACAAAATAATTTCATAAGTTCCATTAATAATTTATTTAATCATAGTGAATCCCCCAAGTGAAATAATAATAAAAATATATATCAACAAGAACTCAACATGTGAATTAAATATATTTGTTTAAATTAAATAATATTAAATATTAATTATTTCTCACTGGACCATTAGACTCGGCCTCCAATTCATCCACGATATTTATCAGACCTAGAATAATGACTATTTTTTTATTAAATAAATATCACTAGATTATTCCCCCAATAAATAAACAATATAATATTGACTAAATATAAAAAAAAATTTATTAAATATTATACTCACATTCTATTTTCTCAAATAGTGGGTGATGTAATATATGAGATCAAGAAAACATGAATAATTACTAAACCACATGCATGAGTTTTATCTTTCCAACTTGTTAAATAATTAATAATTATATATTATTAAACTGTGATTCTTGATTCACTTAGTGTGAGACTCTCTAAGCCTCTTTAGTAGTGGAATTAGGAGAAGCATCCCCAAGGCCAAGGTTAGCGTCTAATAACACGCCAAGTCACCCATATAGATATAATTAAATGTGAAAAAACATGTTTCCTCATATGGATACTTACATTTTAATATAATCCCTTCATTGTGATTTCTCTAATCAAGAAGGTTGTATGTCGGTTCCATCAACAAACTTCTTGAGGTCTCTTTCTTTTATTTCCCAAAAAATTAAATTTCTTATCGAGAAACATGGCCATGTATTTATTTAGGATATATCACTTCCATCAAAGGGCTTGAGATATCAAATCCCGTTGAGATATATGAGGAAAATCCTTTATCACATTATTCATTAATACAATATTACTTGTGACACACCCAATGTATCCTACTTCATCATAAAAATATTACATGATGGTTGTAATAAATACCTCAAAGTACAAAACTCATAATATTCATTAATAATATTCATAAAGTATAAGGGTCAATACACATGTTTTCATAAAGGAGTATCCAATGACACATATAAATGTGAATTTTCTACTAGGGGTTCTCGTTCTCATAATATCCTATTGGCTATTAACAATGGAGTACATCATAAGAGGGTACCTAAAATTCCTATGAGATTCCACCCATAATAGACTATATCATTTTTGTTCCAAAAATTTCATCATCTATCTATATAACGTTATTCAAGAATAGTGTCGTACACTTCCTTTTTCTCATCATAATGAGAAACTATTATGTCCTATTAGTGTGAAAACGACTCTTATGACATTATCATATACAATTAAATGCAGAAGAACAATTATTATGTGATAAGTAGTTTAATAATATTCAAATCCATGAATACAGGTTATCATAAGGCTCATATTAGTTTCCTCTAGGGAACCAACTCAAACAGACTACCACATTCACTATAGCAAACTGTGAACAACCTTTGTTCCACTATATATCACATGATATTTATGCTTCTTAAAAAACATTCCTTTAGCCAAGGGGTTCACCACACTATCTTCTGTGGGTACTATGCTTACTACAATTTTACTGCTTTATTATAAATCCCTCAATAGGTGATACTTCCGTAGTATGTGATTTGTCTGCTGGTGTGGCCTTGGCTCTTTTTAAACATCCACCTCTATAGTATTATCACAATACAATGTGATACGGTCATTGCTGGAAGGTACCACATCATGTTCACCGATACATATAAAAATCCAAATGACTTATTAGGATACATCATAAGCCGCTATATACTCGGACTCCATTGTAGAATCATTAACAACTAGATACTTTATAATCTTCCATCTCACAACTCCTCAATTGATACAGAAAACATTTCCTAATTGTGAATTCATATCATTCTAATTTTTCTATAAACTAACATTAGTATAAGCCCTGATGACTAGCTCCTCGTCTCCTCTATAAACCATTAATATGTGCTTAGTTATTATGATATACTAACTGATAGCCTTAACATCAGACCAATGCTATTCTCATGGATCATATTGATATCTATCTATCATGATCAATTTATAGGTAACAACAAGTCTAGTGCATAACATAGAAAACATGACTGATCCTATCTCTAAAGCACATGGGATCTTAGTCATTCTCTATTTCTCTTATTGTGTATAGGGACCGATTATCATAGAAAAATGTAAACCATGTTAAAGTTGAATCAATCCACTCTTGGATTTTTGAATACTAAATCCCTTTAGTATCTTGTCAATATATATACTTTTAATTACTCCAAGAAGCCTCTTAGATCTATCATGAATGATCTTGATACCAAGAATATTGGTTTCACTACATAATTCCATTAAAGAGAAACACTTGATTAACCATTCCTTCAAAGACTGTAAGAAAAATATTTCATTTCCAAAAAGTAATATATCATCAACATATAATACTATGATAATGAATGCATTTACACTAAACCTCTTGTAAACACAAGTCTCACATCCATTCTTACTGAAATTAAATTCTTTTATAGCTTCATTGAATAAAATGTTTCATTACCTATATTCTTTATTCTATCCATAAATGGATCACTTAAAATTGAAAAACTTGTTGGAATCACCTGGAGTCAAAAACCGTTCTGTTTGTTTCATATAGAAATCTTCTTAAAGGTTCACATTGAGGAATGTAGTTTTGAAATCCATCTTCCACATCACAAAGTCATGCTAAGCATCTATAGGAAGTAGAATTATAATATAATTAAACATGTAAACCGGTGAAAATGTTTTATTATATCCAATTCCTTGATGATATTTAACCCCTTTAGACACTATACATTCATTATAGATATTTAATTTACCTTTCATGTCCAGTTTCCTCTTGAATAACAATATATATCAAATGGGCTTTACATCAACTAGTGAATTGAACACAACTGAAACATTATTATAATACATGGAAGCCATCTCGGAATTCATGGATTCTTTACATATTTCATATTGATTTCTTTTTAATGCATCCTTGTAGGATAGATGTTCATAATCATCAACCACCAATGAGTCACCATCTTCAGTGGATAGAAAACCATATCGCTTCAGTTCTCGTACCTCCCTTACACTATTACACATTAGTAGTGTTTCAAGTTATAATTCTTCCCCTGGGACCTATGGAATATGTTCTTACTCCAACTATTGTGTATCATGGGAATAAAATTCATCAATTTCAATCTTGCTTGTACTATACATTTTGAGGGTGTTCTCCCTCTCAAGAAAGATGAATTTTTTAGCAACATTCACTTTCTTGTCTAAGGGGTTATATAAGTGGTATCCCTTTATATCATTATGATACCCTATAAATATACAATTTGTCCCTTCTAGTGATATTTTGTTTCCTGATAAGGCCTTAATAAATAAATCAAAACCCCATACACATGTGTGGGACAAAAAATGTTTCATTCCACTACATAACTCAAACTGAGTTTCATTTTCCGATTTACTTGGAACTAGGTTTAATATGTATGTCATGGTTTGGAATGCATATCCCCAAATGGATAATGGAATATTTACATGACTCATCATCAACCTTACCATGTCTAATAATTTATAGTTCTTCTTTCTCTAAAATCATTCCAATGTGGTGTATAAGGTAGAGTGAGTTCAGATAGTATCCCAAACTCCAATAAAAAGTTGATAAATGCTTGGTTAAGATATTCACCACCTCAATCTGATCGAAGATTATTGATCTTCTTGTAAGAACCCATTTTTTGGAAATAAAATACATTGGAATATTCTTGATGTTATTCGAGAGCAGTGCCTTCAGATGGTGTGCAATTCCAAGCCCTGGTGTGGCCGGAATTAAATTTTCAGTACGTTCACACTGGAAACACCAAAAAAATGGGATAACTCCTAAACGGTGTTTTAGATCAGAAATCAGAGTATACATATGGGTCTAAAATGGGTTTTTTACCCCAGGAATGACAAAATGTGAGCTAGCACATGATGTTGGGACCCCTCACCCATTAGCGGAACATTAAATGGATAAATAATTAATTAATTTACTCCTTTAATGGATAAACTCAAGTATCTCTTAAACGGTAGCTCAGATTGGAAAACCAAGGGCACCGTTGAGTCTGTAAATTGATGTTTTCCCTAGGATAGGTGTAACATTCACGGGCGCTGGCCTTCTATGAGAAATGCCGCGAGGGTCATTTTCATAATTTAGTGGCTTCGAACGTTAAATTTTATAACTTTCGAATGGAGTCTCATATTAAAATTATGATACCACCATTGTTCTTGGGATGTGGTGTTTACCCTAGGCACGACCTAACTTTCATTGCATTTGGGGTTTCAGATGCGGATTTAATTTGGGTTGAGTTTTTAATTAATTAAAGGAATAATTAATTTTCATTATTTAATCCCTTCATCCACTTCCTCCCCTCTAAATCCCCCTGGTGAAACCTCCTCTTCCTCAAGCTCTCCCTCTCCCATATTCTCATCCTCCTCCCTTCGGCGGATCACAGCGGAAGCAAGGCGAACACGTCTTCATTGACCGACGAACAAATCAAGGTAGGATTCTTGTTTAATTTCCGCACCTTTGTTAATTTTCTGGAGTTCTTTCAATTTCATCGTTTTAATTCTATGATTATAGAATTGGGATGATGGACAAATGAACACGGCCATCATCCGAGCCCCATTCTATATTCCGTTCTTGGGTGTTCTTCGTCCAAATTCTCAGACCCGCAAATCGTTGACGGGTCGTCGAGCGAGGGGTATCGTTGTGAAGCTCCAGCCCCAAGGATCCCAAAACCAGGGTCGGATTATTTTTCTGACCACCAGAGTGGTCGGGGGGACCGGCCGAAGGCTCGGCACAGGCGAAGGCGACGACCGGAGGCTGACCCGGAGGAGTCCAGCAGAGCACGGTGGCCGGAGGAGCCGGGTCAGTCCGGTGCGGCGGTGCGGTGCAGGTGTAGAGACCCGAAGCTTGACGTACATGGACATTACATTACTTTTTAGGAATACTTAGTACATAACAAAAACACACATACAAGGACCGTAATAGTTTAGTGTCTTTGGAAAATCGGAATATAATCTTCTAATGATGGTGAAAGATCTTCAACATCTCCCATAAAAATCTTTTTTTTTTCTAAACCTAAATCCTTTCTTTATGTCCTGGGGAAAAGAAAATATAAAAGGGTGAGCTCAAATGCTCAGTAAGGGTAAACAAAATAAATATCAATCACGTAATATTTATAAGAACATATCTTTTGGAAATCTTAACCTGCAAAGGAGATCATAATTTCATAACATGGGATAAATCATAGTAGTGAAATGTAATCCGAATAATCATAACTTAAAGCATGAAATTTTGTGGCATACACACATAATCATAGATAATCATTTCTTATTAGTCAAGACTCATTTCCAAGACTATCTTAGTGGACAAAGTCCCTTTCTGAACCGAGTTCACTCCTCATTTCAGTCCTGTTTCACTGAACCGGTATAACCTACCGTTCCAACCATGTCTATCTCATGAGATATAAAATCTTTACCCAATGCATTGGAGGGAGATATAGGTCCCACCCATCTCATAATGATACCATTCTTATGTGTGCCATAAAATCATAAACCATACATCATAGCATAACCCATGTAATAAAAATGGGAATCTTAAACATCATGACATCATAAAACAACTCATATAAGATAAAAGAATTAATAAAAATATTTCCATCATAACATAATCAAATCCATGTAATAATAGGGATAGAAACATAACCCTTTATTATCTTAGACGGAAAATAATTTGATAAAACACTTGAACTCCATTCTTGAGGGAAATATCCTTTCTACTTCAAAAACATTTTCCTTTCTTAACATGTCATACAATTTTAAACTAAAAAATGTTGATTAAAAATAAACTTGAAAACTTGTAAAGTAAGATTCTTGGAAATAATGTTTTAAAAATCCATTCACGCCGTATAAGTTAAAAAAACATTCTTCTCGTACTTTTTTCGGAAAAGTCAAAAAGTACCTCGTATGAAAAACGACAAAATATTCCTTTCATATCTTTTTCTAAAAACTCAACGAAGGGTAAAATTGGATATAAACTATTGTATAAGGATATAAATATTACATATTGAGGAATCATGGATGTGGATGATAAAATACACCCAATTAAATACAAAAGTATAAACAATCTCGGATAAAAATGAGATTGTTATATTTCCCTTACCTTAGGTCCGATTTGCTTTGTAAGTGTCTGAACCTCCTGTATAATGATTTAAATAATGTCATTTACTTATTCCAGAATCATACCCATTATTATGATATCATATATGGTTCACTTATGACTTTATATTAACCGTTCTTTTGTATATTCCATGTTAAAGAGTGTTTTGCGTAAAATCGTTTCATTTTTTGTCTGTGTTTTTGACATGTAATTATTCTTATGATTACTTATATCATGATTACATAATTCCAGAATATAAAACATGATTTATATATAATATATATTCAGAATATACATATATATAATAGATCAGTAAATGGAAAGAAATACACCGTTCATGGAGACGGTAGACCGTACGTACGCATGAATGCTGTTTTCGTTCCCTTATTGAGTTGAATGGAATTAAGTATATGACATACATATATACACACATAAATCCAGTATCATTATTATGTCATATATTTCATGATTACTTATTATATATACTTTATAATCATTCATTAATGGTTAACATGGAAAATGAATCTCATCGCGTCGTGGAGACGGTAGTCCATACGTATGCACGAGCGATGATATCGTTCTCATGATCGTGGAATTATATTGGAGTGTATGTATACTATTTCAGAATTAGTATCACTTTATAATAGTCATATATAGTCATTATTTACACCATTATACCCATCCATGTAAGGTGGTGGTGGAAAATAGATTACACCATGGCGTGGAGACGGTATTCCGTACGTATGCGCGCGCGGTGATTTTTTTTCCGTAGGATGGATAGATGGTGAAATAGGGTTGTTTCATACTTATAATAACATATCATTATATGAGTTATACTGATGTTATTACTTCATAATGAAACAACTAAAGAAGAAGAAGTGGAAGAAGAAATAAAGATGAAAGAATCGGTAACGGACATTGACTCTTCTTTGAAGTGCTTCTTTGAGACCCCCTTTTAGGGCACTAAAATAGGTCATTGAGGAAGACCAGAACCTCTAAGATGTTTCTAGGTAAGTGTAGAGAAGAAATTGGCAGGGTTTGGCCGAGCATGAAGGCTCAATGTGGTGTGAGGAAGAGGGGGAGGAGGTGCCCTTTTATAAGGGAGGAGAGGGGCTCCTTTGGAAAAACTAAAAATATTATTTTATTATAAAGACAGATTCGATTTTAAATAGCTCCAAATTGATTTATTTCGAAGATAAGGTGGGGATGGGTCGAAATAATTTCATCCAATAGAATTTATTCAAGTTTAGGTTCCTATTTTAACCTTATAATTTAGATTTAACATTAAGTAAAATAATTTTACTTTTACCGTGTCTTCTTGTGTTCTTATAATATAAGGTTAATAAACATGCTATAAGAAGCCAAACGAACCCCAAGTTGTTTATTATTAATATATATAACCTTATATAAGTCATTTGGCCGAACCTTAGATTTTTAGGAATAAAATAACAATTACTAATATAATATTTGTTTTAAAAACTATTTTATGTCAATTTTGAAACTATTTAGTAATTCATTTTTTGTGAAAATCAAAACAGAATGATTAGTTCTAAAAACGTTACTTAAATCAATATTAACATGTCATATTAACCTAGAAAATTAGTGGAATTCATAAAAATTCTCAAAGAATATTTATTTGGTATTTATAATATCAATTATTCTAATTTTTCACTATTATGGTAATTACTTCATCATCATTGTGTCATAAATAAATTAATTTATCTAATTTTTAAAAATTATATGTAAAATATCATTATGTAGGAAATCGTATTAGATTTATAATGAATATTTACAATCTAATTTATCTTATGTATAACCCTATATTAAAAATGTTTTGGTAAATAAACTTTGATTTCAACTCTTTTAACTCTTCTTTGAATTAAATAATAATAAATGTCCTAATCTAATCCAAGTGGGCCTAAATGGTCATATTTTATTCCTAAGGTTGTTTTTGGTCAAATTAAACTTATCCAATAGAATTATGACATGTGTTAGGGTAATAATAATATCATGTTTACCCTTAATTACCCTATTTACTTTTAACCGTGGTAAAAAAAAGAAAAAAGTTACTATTCACCAAAAATTATTTTCATCTCATTGAACCACATTTTACTTACTGACATTAACCGTGTCTCTCGGATTTTTGAAATTTCACTCACAGAAGCGGTAAAATTATGTTTTATGAAAAATTCATTTTTTTAAACTACCACTTATTGGTTTCACTATTCATCAAAAAATGAAGGTTTCCAGAAAAATACCAAAAATTAGGCCTAAGCTATATTTGATATTATGAACACAAAAATGATGTCTATTTTACCAAATTCAATACATATCAGTTGCATTAATTAATTTAAAAATTAATTCCCATCGTCAAAACAAATAGCGTGTTCTTAAGAGATAATAACTATCAAAAGATTGACATTTGTTTATGTCTGGTTTAAATGTGAAGTTACATCCAATGACCATCATTGTATTAAATTGTAAAAATATATTATAAATATACTTTAAAACCACTCAAATTAATAATTTATCACTATTAATTATTTCGATTAAAAAGGTTGTTTTTAATTAAAATTTAGTAATTTTCACTATTCATCCGAAAATGAAAGTTATCCGAAAAGTACCAAAATTTAACCCTAAGCTAATTTCGAGATTACGAATCCAAATATGAATTCCATTTTGAAAAATAAAATTTAAAAAATTTCAAAAAGTGGTTATTACTATTCATAACCGATAGTTTTAATAATATTTTAATAGCATATTGTTGTTTAGTGAAACTCGTTATTGCGTACTACACACGCTATCGAGGAAGGTCGTGATTGCGTGTAATGCAAGGAAAGTCAAGGATGCATGTTGTGCAAGCTCCTTTTGGTGTAGCGTACAACACAAGACATTAATGAAATTAAAAAAAATATTTTCATAAAATCTCGGGCTGTTACATTCTACCCCCCTTAAAATGAATTTCGCCCTCGAAATTCGTCGGGGTTATAAATGGTTTACTATTCGAAAGTTTCTTTAATAGAAACCCACATTGTAAAAAGGAATTCCAAAACCAATCTTTAAAAACAAAAGTATGAAACGTAATGGTTACCCAAATAAACTAATCACTGGGTTTCCACATAGGTGAAAATATGGATATGGAAGAGAAATCTAACCATCATGTTCTGATGGAGAGTGGTAGAGAACATGGCTATGGAAAAGCCAGAAATCACAAAGCCATAAATTTGTGACGATCTAAGGTACTGTCTGATTCATCAGATATAAGAGCATTGGGACAAATTATTGGTTTTCAAGATCATTTCCCTAAAGTTGATGAAATTGGAATTAGAAGAAATACATTCGTGATTTTGGTATAGTCTCACCGTTTGTCGTTCTTTGGACAATTTCCACTTCATATCTTAAATAAATGAAGTTGAATTTGTTATTCGTGATGTGTTAGCAGATCATGTGATAGAATGATGGGTCATTCCATCTGTCTTAAACAAAAGGTTAGAAAAGTTATCACAAAATACATAAGTCCATCTATAGTGAGATTAATCATATATAGTTCCTAAAATGGACTTATACATCATATATCATACTGCTTAATATAATAAAACTAGTTTCTACTAAACAGGTACTTCCTGTAGGCCAGTGGTAGGCGATAAAGGTCAGTCACACTTCGGTTGTGGGTTCGATTCCCACAGCCTTGTCCGACGCGATGGGATGTCGCCCATCCTGCAGGTTGTCCTTTTTCTAAAACTACATTACTATAAAATCACATAAATAATATCAAAAAAAGTTCTATCCTAAAACAATACTAACTTATGGTTAACATAATCCTTTCCAATCTTTAGGATTATCTAAAATACTTCGGTCCAAGCTCATAGTATAGGAAAACAATTACTTGAAATTTCGTCAACCAAGCATGTGAATACCATCATTTATCCCCCATATATCATGTTGGTCACATTCCAATCATGTGAATACCTTAATGATTTATTCTCTTGAAAAATGAATACCCATTAAACCTTAGTGAAAACATGAATGCTGTCAAAAGATAACTCTTTCCACAAACCAAAATCCAAAAATTCTATATACTCAAACCATGATATAACCTTCTCCTTATATCAGTCACGAGCTCATGAATACTATCAAACATTTAATTTTCTCTGTATCCCTTCATTATGCGCATATCATCTACATTCCAAAAATATCTGAATAACCTTTCATGGATACTGGTAACAATAATCATACACTTTCAAAACTCAAGGAAATACAACAGTGTAACAATCCTTAGATGTCTCTTTATTCCATAGTACCATGAGATTACTTATACAACATTACACATGATAAACATGTAATCATTCCACTACATTCTTAAACCATTGACCGAGCTTCAACAATTCTTTCATCTCACATATCATTTGTAGTCTTTTCATCATCATCCACATAAATACTACCCATACGACCATACTGATTCTCTTCATGAGACTTTCTCTTAGAACATTGGTTTGCATAATGCTCGTACATTCCACATTTAAAACATTTAACCATTTTTTATGTCGTAGAAGTACCATTATCCTCATCCCTGGTGTTAACTGAACCTTTTCCTTTGCACTTACTGGATTTGTGTCCTTCTTTTCCACACCCAAAGCATCTTCCAGTTCCTTTGAAACATTCTCCTTGATTACTCTTCCCACATGATTTACATTGGGGAAATTGAACTATCTTTCCTCTATGATCATCATGAAACTCCATCTTTCTCTTATTAGCTGAGTCAGGAAACCTGCCAAATTTTACTTTATTGATCATATTATGAGATTGCTTATTCGGCATAATAATGATGTTTGGACTTCCAAATCCCATTTTATTTGGTTTCTCATGAAGAATATCAGTCCATTGTCCATCATATCGTCCATTATCATGAATCATCTTGTTTCCAGCCATTTTCTAAAACCCAAAAAGAATAGTGTGAGAGACAAAAATAATAATAAAGGGGGAGTAACTTCAATAGCTAACATCTTTGGTTTAATCTAATATCGTTTCCATAGTTCTAGGACTATATCCTATACATATACTTATCCTTAGGGACATCCCTAGACATACCTTATAAATATCTCTAGGGATCTCAATAACGTTTTTGCATCCTAGTTTCCAAAGGTTGACTAAACTTTTCCTCTGATACCAACTGTAGAGACCCAAAGCTTGACGTACATGGACATTACATTTACTTTTGCGGAATACTTAGTACATAACAAAAACACACACACAAGGACTGTAATAGTTTAGTGTCTTTGGAAACTCGGAATATAATCTTCTAATCGTGGTGAAAGATCTTCAACATCTCCCATACAGATCTTCTTTTTATTCTAAACCTAAATCCTTTCTTTATGTCCTGGGGAAAAGAAAACATAAAAGGGTGAGCTCAAATGCTCAGTAAGGGTAGACAAAAGAAATATCAATCACGTCATATTCATAAGAACATATCTTTTGGAAATATTAACCTGCAAAAGAGATCATAATTTCATAACATGGGATAAATCATAGTAGTGAAATATAATCCCAATAATCATAACAGAAAACATGAAACTTTGTGGCATACACACATAATCATAGAGAATCATTTCTTATTAGTCAAGAGTCATTGCCAAGACTATCTTAGTGGACAAAGTCCCTTTCTGAACCGAGTTCACTCCTCGTTTCAGTCCTGTTTCACTGAACCGGTATAACCTACCGTTCCACCCATGTCTATCTCATGAGATATAAAATATTTACCCAATTCATTGGAGGGACATATAGGTCCCACCCATCTCATAATGATACCATTTTTATGTGTGCCACAAAATCATAAACCATACATCATAGCATAACCCATGTAATAAAAATGGGAATCTTAAACATCGTGACATCATAAAACAACTCATATAAGATAAAAGAATTCATAAAAATATTTCCATCACAACATAATCAAATCCATGTAATAATAGGGATAGAAACAGAACCCTTTATTATCTTAGATGGAAAATAATTTTCATAAAACACTTGAACTCCATTCTTGAGGAAAATATCCTTTCTACTTCAAAAACATTTTTCTTTCATAACATGTCATGCAATTTTAAACTAAAAGAAGTTGATTAAAATAAACATGAAAACTTGTAAAGGAATCTTCTTGGAAATAATGTTTTAAAAATCCATTCATTTCATATAAGTTAAAAAAATATTCTTCTCATACTTTTGTCAGAAAAGTCAAAAAGTACCTCGTATGAAAAACGACAAAAGATTCCTTTCATATCTTTTACTAAAAACTCAACGAAGGGTAAAATTGGATATAAACTATTTTATAAGGATATAAATATTACATATTGAGGAAACATGGATGTGGATGATAAAATACACCCCAATAAATACCAAAGTATAAACAATCTCGGATAAAAATGAGATTGTAATATTTCCCTTACCTTAGGTTCGATTTGCTTTGTAAGTGTCTGAACCTCCTGTATAATTATTTAAATAATTAAATTGACTTATTCCATAATCATACTCATTATTATTATATCATATATGGTTCTCTTATGACTTTATATTAACCGTTATTTTTTAAATTCCATGTTAAAGAGTGTTTTGGGTAAAATCGTTTCATTTTTTGTCCGTGTTTTGACTTGTAATTATTAATATGATTACTTAGATCATGATTACATAATTAAAGAATATAAAACATGATTTATATACAATATATATTCAGAATATACATATATATAATAGATCGGTAAATGGAAAGAAATACATCGTTCATGGAGACGGTAGACCGTATGTACGCATGAACGCTGTTTTCGTTTCCTTATTGAGTTGAATGGAATTAAGTAGATGACATACATATATATACACATAAATCCAGTATCATTATTATGTCATATATTTCATGATTACTTATTATATATACTTTATAATCATTCATGAATGGTTAACATGGAGAATGAATCTCATCGCGTCGTGGAGACGGTAGTCCGTATGTATGCACGAGCGATGATATCGTTCTCATGATCGTGGAATTGTATTAGAGTGTGTGTATACTATTTCAGAATCAGTATCATTTTATAATAGTCATATATAGTCATTATTTACACCATTATACCCATCCAAGTAAGGTGGTGGTGGAAAATAGATTACACCACGGCGTGGAGACGGTATTCCGTACGTACGCACGCACGGTGATTTCTTTTTCCGTAGGATGGATAGATGGTGAAATAGGGTTGTTTCATACTTATAATAACATATTCGTATATGAGTGATAATGATGTTATTACTTCATAATGAAACAACTAAAGAAGAAGAACTGGAAGAAGAAATAAAGATGAAAGAATCGGTAACGGACATTACCTCTTCTTTGAAGTGCTTCTTTGAGACCTCCTTTTAGGGCACTAAAATAGGTATTTGAAGAAGACCAGAACCTCTAGGATGTTTCTAGGGAAGTGGAGAGAAGAAATTGGCAGGGGTTGGCCGAGCTTGAAGGCTCAAAGTGGTGTGAGGAAGAGGGGGAGGAGGTGCCCTTTTATAAGGGAGGAGAGGGGCTCCTTTGGAAAAACTAAATATATTATTTTATTATAAAGACAAATTCGGTTTTAAATAGCTCCAAATTGATTTATTTCGAAGCTAAGGTGGGTATGGGTCTAAAGCCTCTCATCCAATAGAATTTATGAAAGTTTAGGTTCATATTTTAACCTTATCATTTAGTTTTAACATTAAGTAAAATAATTTTACTTTTACCGGGTCTTCTTGTGTTCTTATACTATAAGGTTAATAAACTTACTATAAGAAGCCAAACGAACCCCATGTTCTTTATTATTAATATATATAACCTTATCTAAGTTATTTGGCCGAACCATAGATTTTTAGGAATAAAATAACAATTAATAATATAATATTTGTTTTAAAAACTATTTTATGTCAATTTTGACACTATTTAGTAATTGATTTTTGTGAAAATCATAAAAGAATGATTAGTTCGAAAAAATTTAATTAATTCAATACTAACATGTCATATTAACCTATAAAATTATTGTAATTCATAAAAATTCTCAAATTTTATTTATTTGGATATTTATAATATCAATTATTCTAATTTTTCACTATTATGGTAATTACTACATCATCATTGTGTCATAAATAAATTAATTTATTTAATGTCTAAAAATTATAAATATAATATAATTATGTATGAAATCTTATTTTATTTCTAATTAATATTTACAATCGAATTTATCTTATGTATAACCCTATATTAAAAATGTTTTAGTAAATATTCTTGATTTTAACTCTTTTAACTCTTCTTTGAATTAAATAATAATAAATGTCCTAATCTAATCCAAGTGGGCCTAAATGGTCATATTTTATTCCTAAGGTTGTTTTTGGTCGAATTACACTTATCCAATAGAATTATGACATGTTTTAGGGTAATAATAATATCATGTTTACCCTTAATTGCCCTATTTACTTTTAACCGTGGTAAAAAAAAGAAAAAGGTTACTATTCACCAAAAATTATTTTCATCTCATTGAACCAAATTTTACTTACCGACATCAACAGTGTTTCTCGGATTTTTGAAATTCCACTCACAGAATTGGTAAAATTAAGTTTTATGAAAAATGCATTTTTTTAAACTACCACTTAGTGGTTTCACTATTCATCAAAAAATGAAACTTTCCAGAAAAATACCAAAAATTAGGCATAAGCTATATTTGATATTATGAACTCAAAAATGATGTATATTTTACCAAATTCAAAACATATCAGTTGCATTAATTAATTTAAAAATTAATTCTCGTCGTCAAAACAAATAGCGTGTTCTTAAGAGATAATAACTATCAAAAGATTGACATTTGTTTATGTCTGGTTTAAATGTGAAATTACATCCAATGACCAACATTGTATTAAATTGTAAAACTATATTCTAAATATACTTTAAAACTACTAAAATTAATAATTTATCACTATTGATTATTTCGATTAAAAAGGTTGTTTTTAATTAAAATTTAGTAATTTTCACTATTCATCAGAAAATGAAAGTTATTCGAAAAGTACCAAAATCTCACCCTAAGCTAATTTCGATATTACGAATCCAAAAATGAATTCCATTTTGAAAAATAAAATTTACAAAATTTCAAAATGTGGTTATTACTATTCATAACGGCTAGTTTTAATAATATTTTAATAGCATATTGTTGTTTAGTGAAACTCGTTATTGTGTACTACACACGCTATCGAGAAAGGTCGCGATTGCGTGTAATGCAAGGCAAGTCAAGGATGCATGTTGTGCAAGATCTTTTTGGTGTAGCATACAACACAAGACATTAATGAAATTAAAAAGAATATTTTTCATAAAATCTTGGGGTGTTACAGCAGGCCGAGGTGGCGATGGGGCGCGGCGGCCTCAGGGGAGCGCGACGTCGAGCGGTGGCGTCGGGCTGCGTCAGCGCGGTGCGTCGGGCGTCAGACGGAGAGCCGAGGACCAGCGGCGCGGGACCAGGCGGTGGCGCATCGGGTGTCGTAGGGGAGCACAGGGGTGGTGCTGCGTCAGGTGGCGCCAGCCGAGGCGAGGCACGACGGCACGCCACTGGGGTGCGCTGGTCTGTCGCGGTCGAAGGACGAGGCCCCCGAGGAGCTGACCTCTAGTAAGGGAACCGCGGACAAGGACCCACGGTAGGCGGGTCCTGCACGGCGCGATGAAGATCGGCTGAAAATGCCTGTCTTTTTTTGGAAAACTAGACCCGAGGGAGGGGTCTGGTGCGGCTGGAGCAGGTCACGGCCATCGGGCCGCAACGATTCAAACTGGGCTGGCCGGGGTCAACCAGCCTGAATGGAACCCCTTATATTCGGGGGGCGTAATTTCCAAACGGCGCGTCCATTTGAGGCTCTGTCTATGGCCTTCAGTTCGTATCGGCGAGGCGGACTTTTTGAAATGGGTTTTGTGGATTTTGGGTTCTACGCCCAAAGATGTGTGTCCCAAAACGCATTAATTTAATAATATTAAATTATTATTAAAGTTTCGACGGACGTGGCTCACGAACCGGACGTCCGTTTGATGTGCCGTCAGAGGCGTGGTGGCCTTGGAGATGAGACTGGCCTTCCAAGTTGGTTCGGAACCTTTGCGGGTCGGTTTCGTTGCTCGTTGGTATGAAACACAATGAGAAAATAAATAAATTAATTAATTAATTAATTGTTTCATCGGATATAACTCCTGCTTGGGATGTCCGATTGATGAGTCATTAGCGGCAGCGTGATCCCAGTCCTCGTGCAGACGTTTTGAGGTGCTTTCCGAAGCATTTGAGATGGGGACAAGGTGCAGGGCCCATAGGGCCTAGTTCGCATGTTTTACGGTGAAACGCCAATTTTTCACCCGACATCTGTTTGGGTTGTTTGAGTAAGCATTTCTAAGGGTTTTTTTGAGTGGAATACAATAGTACAATCCACCCGCTTAAATTTGGGCACGCGGTGTGGGCCCCATGGGGTTCTTCTTGCGTATAACGTGGTGAGTTGCAGCTTCTGCATTCGGAGTCCGTTTTAAGCGTCGTCAATGGCATTGTGACACTGTCATCAAGGCGAAATTGACCAGGGTGGTATCAGGCATCGAAGCCAGAGTTAAGGCGTGGGCCACACGTATCGTCTCTTGAGCTGTGTGCAACAGTTTCGCACCTTTAGCACCATACGTCAGTTTGGGGTGTTTGAGTAATCGTTTCTGTGTGTTTTTTCAAGAGCATCGTGATGGCACAGTTCTCCTGACATGTATCAGAGATGGGTTGTTGGCCCCACATGGGCTACCTACGGTGAGTAGTACCATACTCACCAGTTTTCCGTTTCGGGCGAGTAAGTAGTCTATCTCACGTGTTCTTCTGCGAGGATTGCAACGGTGTAATTCGTTTGGGCATGTGGATCCTCTTTTGAGATCTTATTAAATGTGGAAATATGAAAGGGTGTTAGATGTAGGTCCCTTTGATGCACTCTGAACCAATGCATGGTAGCTATGTTGGTAACACCCGGTTATGTCAGTTGCAGTGCTGAGTTATCAGACCCATTTCCAGATCTACCCTCCAGCAGGGTTAGGCAGTGGGTCTCCTGTCGACTTCTTTCAAGTCTACCCTCTAGTAGAGACTGGGCAGTGGGTCTCCTATCGAATTTTTCCAGATCTACGCTCCAGAAGAGACTGGGCAGTGGGTCACCTGTCGACTTCTTCGAGATCTACCCTCCAGCAGAGACTGGGCAGTGGGTCGTCTATCGACTTCTTCAAGGTCTACCCTCCAGCAGGGCTGGGCAGTGGGTCGTCTGTTGACTTCTTCGAGGACTACCCTCCAGCATGGCTAGGCAGTGAGCCGCCTGTCAACTTATTTTCGGTTTACCCTCCAGCAGAGACTGGGTAGTGGGTTGCTCATCGACTCCTTTGGGTTTACCCTCCAGCAGGGCTTGGCATTGGGTTGCTCATCGACTTCTTCCAGGTCTACCCTCCAGTAGAGATTGGACAGTGGGTCGCCTATCGACTTCTTCTAGGTCTACCCTCCAGCAGGGCTGGGCATTGGGTCGCTTGATGATGTATTAGGGTTTAACCTCAATCAGGGCTGGGCAGTGGGTCACCCATTGGAATTTCAGACACATGCCTTCTTATGAGGTTAGTTGGTGACTTTTCTCTGTGACTACTAGGGTTGGACCCTTGGTTTTATGGGTCGGTGATGTGACAACTTGACTTTGAGGACCACTCGAATGTGTGACAGTGACGAGGTGTGGTTTAACTTAACCCAGAACTCTCAAGTACAAGGCACAATTTCCCCACCGAGACGTATCCTTGTGACGCGACCTAAAACCGTGTGGGGGATTTAGTCTAGCCCAAAGCAGATAGTGTCGAGGTGCGGTGATTTGAGCCCCCTGGCTTGCATTTCGGGGAAGACGTGTGGGATGCTGGGCATTGATGATGGTTACTTATGAGACTTATGGAGACTCACTTTCTTGGGCTAGATATGGGATAGAGATCCCCATACAACCTTGTTCGGGCTTCTTGTTGAGCATATCGATATGTATATACCTTGTTTCAGTACCCACTTCTTGGGCTTGGTTACTCTCCCTCCAAGAGAGGTGAAGACGCACGGGGTATTCCACGTGCTTTCCATGTCTAGATTCTCATGGTTGGCCAAGTCTACTCTTCAGCTATAGGTAGTGAAGACTCGACGAGAAGTTCATCTTCTCACCGTTTCCATCTCCTTGTGTCTGGACGAGTCTACTTTCTTCCTCTTGTTGGGTTGAGTTGTACTCTTTACTGCACTTTTTTTGTTTTACTTTACTTTTCCATGTTTGATCTACTGATAACCTCTTCAGTACCTCCTTTGTTGCTCCCTTGAGACTTCGGGGAATCCTACTGAGTATTTTTTATAATCACCCCTTCTTGGGATTTTCCCGCACTTGGTGTTCCCTTGCAGACAAAAGACAGGTTGGTCATGACTGCAGTGGAGCTTAGGAGTTCGGGTTCTTGGACCGCATGCGGTGGTCGTATTCAGGTTCTAGGTGTGGGACCCTCCAGCTGTTGTACATTCGTTTATTTGTTTTCGGGTTGTGGCAGTTTTCTAGTTGGGCACATGTTTTCCCCCTTTTCTTTTCCATTTACCTTCATCACTTTCTTTTTAATGTTTAGAGGTCGATGAACTTGGTGGATTATTTATAGCAGTTTGTACTTTACTTTTCTTTTTACTCTGCACTTTTTCATTGAGTGGGCTACGTGTGTGTGTACAGGTACTCAGGTAAAGGCCTCCCTGAGTTTTTTAGCCTTTGGTGCTTGTCGCCAGCCCCTGGCCTTTGGAGGCGGGCTTGGGGTAGTCGTGGCTCGAGCCCGGGTAGGGTCAGGTCGTGACAAAGTGGTATCAGAGCTGGTTCGTTCCTTGGTATGTTGTTCGGAAGTCCCTAAAAAGGAATTCGTTGGGATTTAGGGAAACAGTGTCAACGTGTCTCGAGAGAGGATCTCAGGCTAGGGAGTCCAGTGATGGTGCGGCAGCCGACGTATCCGTTCACTAGGACCCTGATAACACGCTTGTGGACTCGTAATGCTGAGACACTCATTGTTGGGAAAATTGTTTTGTGCATCACATAGGATTGAGTCTTTGACTGTCCTTAGTGAGTCAGCTCCCCATTGTTGATACTGTTATATACATATATGCTCATCTGATCATGGCACTCCTTGATAATATTCAGGATGTCTACGCAAAGACAGCCAGCCAGGATACCGGCTTTGGTTCGTGACGATGACCCTATGAGATATGATGCCTCATTTTAGGACCCATCATGCGAGCCCCTTTCTCCGGGTGGGCCGGTACCAGCACCCCCACCTGGTGAGCAGTAGACAGCTCCAGCAGAGCAGACAGGACTTGAGTGCAGGTTGAGCGCGCAGCGTGAGTTCCAGCGGTAGAGAACGCTGAGGTTCGGTGGTGATCTAGACCCTCATGCAGTGGAGGTTTGGCTGGAGATGGTGGTTCTCCTTTTTCAGGCTTGTGCAGATGCTGGTAGATCTTATGGAGGCTTTGGCCGCCAACCTTTTTCATGGAGCATCTTGGCGTTGGTGGAGTCTGGTGACTCAGTTTCTTGATGAGTCATCGCTTTCGTGGTGAGACTTTCAGTTGTTATTTCATGAGGAGTTTTTCCCCTCCTGCTTGCACTCCATTCGGATTCAGGAACTCTTGCGTTTTCAATAGGGAGGGATGATGGTGGCCGAGCACAAGGCTAGTTTTGCAGACCGTGCATGTTATTACCCGGACTTGGTCCATGACTGAAACTTTCGAGCGTGGAAGTTTGAGCAAGGTCTCCGTTGAGAGATTCATGCTATCATAGTACCCTTGGGAATTCCCACTTATGCTGGGGTGCTAGAGCAGGAACAGGTGATAGAGAGCATCCTGTCGTGTTCTACAATTGGTGGTGGCAGTAGGCATGTTAAAGCTGAGACGTTGGCCGCAGTTTGCGGGTGTCGGGTGACAGAACCTCGATGCAGGTGGCTTTCTGGTAACGAGACTCAGGGGCATGGTTTTACACCACAGTGGCACTAA
Organism: Viscum album; assembly: GCA_963277665.1. NCBI lineage: Eukaryota > Viridiplantae > Streptophyta > Magnoliopsida > Santalales > Viscaceae > Viscum > Viscum album. The sequence continues at coordinate 820,080,637 of OY728162.1, forward strand.
AGGGCACCAAGGCATCCCAGAGAGAGTCGGTGCAATGCTTGCGACGTACGAGGTCAGTTGGCACGGTACTACCCGACTGGGCATGCGGAGAGCTTTGGGTAGGCAGTGGGTGAATCACAGTGGTAGAGGTAGTGCTGTGATCAGAGTATCACCCAAAGAGGTGGTGCTTGCAGAGGAGCGGGAGTAGCTGGAAGTGGAGGACGACCTTACGAGGTCTTCCCATCACCACCAGGTGGTCCATGTCAGGCTCCGGGAGCTGACAGTTGGGACCACGGACATCCGCGAGCTTTGGATGTCTACGATCCTACAGAGCATGAGGTGATAAGAGGTACACTCTACAGCTCTTCTACTTTTTGCAATATAATTGTTAGACTCTGTGTGTGTAATTGTTTTTCTCCATTCTCCTTTCTTGAGGTGTTACCAGGGTGACATGGGGCATCGTTATAACCCTTTGTCGGAAAGGTAAAAGTCATGGGAACTTTTTCTTTAGTCGATGGTGTTGACTCCTTCTCTCTTCGAGTGTGTAAGAGGGTCTTGTTCGTGGGACATCGACTATGAAACCTTGGGTAACCAGATAACCATGGGTGTTTCACCATATGGATATTCTGGAGGACGGAATCACCAGGCCTTGTTTTAGGTGTGGGCAGTGATTCTAGTCGTGGCGTGCGACGTATAGGTTCTATTGGGGAGTTGAGCTACCCCCAAGGTCCTTCGAGCCATTTGAGACCGGGTAGAGGGACGGTGAGGTTCCTTACCACCTGGCCCTAACCCCAAGGTCGAGAGTGGGTGAATGAAGTCTCCCACGTGACTCACCCGAAATAAGTGTGTGTGCTCCTATGCACTTTATCGGTGAGGGAAAACCTCTCGTGCATAGATCAAATCCTTTGGTCTGTGTGCAGTGATGTAGAACTGTCCTGGAGTTCTTCTAGGAATGGGAGAGACAGGTGCGGGCTTAGTACCCTAAGTTGTTCCCTGGTTTTGATTTTTGGGGATGGAAAGAATGAAAGAGGGAATGACGTAAGAACCCGGTTTTTGTCTATATAAGTCTTTAGAATATTCTTGATGTTATTCCAGAGCAGTGCCTTCAGACAGCGGGTGATTCCGAGCCCCGATGTGGCTGGAATTAAATTTTCAGTGTGTTCACTCTGGGAATGCCAAAAAATGGGATAAATCCTAAACGGTGTATCAGATCAAAAATTAGAGTATACAGATGGGTCCGAAATGGGGTTTTTACCCCAGGAATTACATAAAGTGAGATGGCACAGGATGTTGGGACCCCTCGCTCGTTAGCAGAACATTAAATGGATAAATAATTTATTTATTTATTTTTTTAATGGCTAAACTCAAGTATCTCTTAAACGGTTGCTCGGATTGGAAAACTGAGGGCACCGTTCAGTCCTTAACAGGCCATTTTCCCTAGGAGGGGTGTAACTTTCACGGGCGCGGGCCTTCTGTGAAAAATGCCTCTAGGGGCGTTTTCATAATTTAGTGGCTTTGGATGTTAAATTTTATAACATTTGAATGGAGCCTCGAATTAAAATTTTGAGACCACCATTGTTCTTGAGAGATAGTGTTTACCCTAGGCACGACCAATATTTCACTTCATTTTGGGTTTCGGACGCAGATTTACTTTGGGTTGAGTTTTTAATTAAATAAAGGATTAATTAATTTTCATTATTTAATCCCTTCAACCCCTTCCACCCCTCTAAATCCCCCTGGTGAAACCTCCTCTTCCTCAGGCTCTCCCTCTCCCATATTCTCATCCTCCTCCCTTCAGCAGATTGCAGCGGAAGCAAGGTGAACACGTCGTCTTTGACCGACGAACAAATCGAGGTAGGATTCTTGTTGGATTTCCGCACCTTCATTAATTTTCTGGAGTTCTTTCAATTTCGTCATTTTAATTCTATGATTCTAGAATTGGGACGATGGCCAAAGGAACATGGCCATCATCCGAGCCTCATTCTACAGTCCGTTCTTGGGCTTTCATCATCCAAATTCTCGAGCGTGCAAATCATTGACGGATCGTTGAGCAAGGGGTGCAGTTGTGAAGATCCGGTCCCGAGGATCCCGAAACTGGGGTCGGATAATTTATCCAACCACCGGAGTAGTCAGGGGGACTGGCCGAAGGCTCGGCTCCTACGAAGGTCGCGGTCAGAGGAGGACCCGGAGGATTCCATCATAGCGTGGTGGCCAGAGGAGTCGGGTCGGTCCGGTGAGGCGGTGCGGTGCAAGCCGAGGTGGCAATGGGGCGCGGCGGCCTCGGGGTAGCGCGGCGTCGAGCGGTGGCGTCAGCACGGTGCGGTGGGAAGCAGGAAGAGAGCGGAGGACCAGCGGCACGGGACCAGGTGGCGGAGCATCGAGTGTCACAGGGGAGCATCGGGGCGGTGCTGTGTCGAGTGGTACAAGCTTCGGCGAGGCACGGCGGCGCACCGCTGCGGTGCGCCGGCCTGTCTCGGTCGAAGGACGAGGCCCCCGAGGAGCTGACCTAGGGGGAGGGAACCGTGGACAAGGACCTGCGGTATGTGGGTCCTGCGCAATGCGACGAAGACTAGCTAAAAATGCCGGTCTATTTTGGGAAAATCGGACCTGAGGGAGGGGTCCAGTGTGGCTGGAGCGGGCTGCGGGCCGCAGCGGTTCGGATCAGGTCGGCCAGGCTGAACTGGCCCGGTTGGCCCCCCTTATATTCGGGGGGCCGTAATTTCCAAACGCCGCATCCATTTGGCGTGCCGTCTAAGGCCATGAGTTCATATCGGCGAGGCAGACTGTTTGAAATGGGTTCCAGGGATTTTGGGTTATGCACCTGAAGATGTGTGCCCCGAAACGCATTAATTTAAGAATATTAAATTATTATTAAAGATGCGACGGACGTGGCTCGTGATCCGGACGTCTATTTGACGCGACATTAGAGGCGCGGTGTCCCCGGAGCTGAGACGGTCCGTCCATGTCAGTTTGGAACCTTTGCGGGTTGGTTTCGTTGCTCGGCGGCACGAAACACAATGAGAAAATTTATTTATTTATTTATTTATTTATTGTTGTGTCGGACCTAACTCCTGCTTAGGATGTCTGATTGATTAGCCATCAGGGGCAGCATGATCCCAGTCCCCGTGCTGACGTTTTGAGGTGATTTCCGAAGCATTCGGGTTGGAGACAAGGTGTGGGACCCACAGGGCCTAGTTCTCACGTTTTACCGTGAAACGACACTTTTTCATCAGACATCCGTTTGGGGTGTTTGAGTACTCGTTTCTGAGTATTTTTTCGAGGGGATTGCAATGGTGCAATCCACCTGCTTAAATTCGGTCCCGAGGTGTGGGCCCCATGGGGTTCCGTTTGCGTATAACGCGGTGAGTTACAGCTTCTGCATTCAGAGTCCGTTTTAAGCGTCGTCAACGGCGTTGTGACCCTGTCATCGAGGCAAAATTGACAGGGGTGGTTTTAGGTGTCGAATCTAGAGTTGAGGCATTGGTCCAACGGGCCGTCTCTTGAGCTGTGTGTAGGGTTTTCGTGCCTCTAACACCAGACGTCATTTTGGGGCATTTGAGTAGTCATGTCCGTGTGTTTTTTCAAGAGCATCATGATGGAGTAGTTTGCCTAACGAGTATCAGATTTGGGGTGCGGGCCCCACATGGTATGGCTACGGTGAATAGTACCATATTCATCGGTTGTCCATTTCTGGCGAGTAAGTAGTCTATCTCACGTGTTTTTTGCGAGGATTGCAACAGTGTGATCCATTTGGGCATGTGGAGCCTCGTTTGAGATCTTATTAAATGTGGAATCATGAAAGGGTGTTGGATTGAGGTCCTTTTTATGAACTCCTAACCAAAACATGGTAGCAATGTTGGTAAGACCTGGTGATGTCAGTTGCAGTGCTGAGTTATCGGACCCATTTCCATGTCTACTCTCCAGCAGGGCTGGGCAGTGGGTCGCCTGTCAACTTCTTTCAGGTCTACCCTCCAGTAGAGACTGGGAAGTGGGTCTCCTATCGACGTGTTCTGGGTATACCCTCCATTAGAGACTAGGCAATGGGTCACCTGTCGACTTCTTCGAGGTCTACCCTCCAGTAGATACTGGGCAGTGGGTCACCTGTCGACTTCTTCGAGCTCTACCCTCTAGCAGGGATGGGTAGTGGGACACCTATCGACGTCTTGGAGGTTTACCCTCCAGCAGAGACTGGGCATTGGTTTGCTCATCGACTCCTTCGGGTTTACCTTCCAGCATGGATGGGCAGTCGGTTGCTCATCGACTTCTTCCAAGTCTACCCTCAAGTAGAGACTGGGCATTGGGTCGCCTGTCGTCTTCTTCCAGGTCTACCCTCCAACAGGGCTAGGCAGTGGGTCGCCTGATGATGTATTTGGGTTTACCCTCCAGTAGGGATGGGCAGTTGGTCACCCATTGGAATTTCAAACTCATACCTTCTTATGAGGCTAGTCGGTGAATTTTCTCCATGACTACCGGAGCGGGACCCTTGGTTGTACGAGTCAGTGATGTGATAGCTTGACATTGAGGACCACTCGACAGTGTGACAGTGACAAGTTGTGGTTTAACATAACCCCAAACACTCAAGGACGAGGTGCACTTTCCCCACCAAGACACGTCCTTGTGACGCGACCTAAAACCCAGTGGGTAAGTCAGTGCTGCCCAAAGAGGATGGTGTTGAGGTGCGGTGATTTGAGCCCTGTGTCTTGAAGTTCGGGGTAGATGTGTGGGATGTTGGGCATCGATGATGGTTACTTCTGAGATTGTTGGTGACTCACTTTCTTGGGCTGAAATAAGGGAAGGAGATCCCCATACAACCTTGTTCGGGCTTCTTGTTGAGCATATGGATATGTATATACCTTGTTCTAGTACCCACTTCTTGGGTTTGCGTACTCTCCCTCCAGGAGATGCGAAGACACGTGGGGTATGCCACAGGCATTCCATGTCTAGATTCTCGTGGTTAGACAAGTCTACTCCCCGTCTATAGGGAGAGAAGACTCGACGAGAAGTTCATCTTCTCACCATTTCCGGCTCCATGTGTCTAGACGAGTCTACTTTATTCCTCTTATTGGGTTGAGATGTACTCTTTACTGCACTCTCTTTGTTGTACATTACTTTTCCCTATTCAATCTACTACTCACCTCTTCAGTACCTCCTTTAATGCTTTCTTGATCCTTCAGGGAATCCTACTGAGTATGTTTTATACTCACCCCTGCTTGGGCTATGCCCACACATGGTGTGCCCTTTCAGACAACAGACAGGTTGGTCGTGACTTCAGTGGAGCTTAGGAGTTCGGGAGCTTAGACCGTGTGTGTTGGTCGTAGTCGGTTTCCAGGTGTGGGACCCTCTAGCTATTGTACTTTCATTTACTTGTTTCCGGATTGTGGAATAGTTCTGTTTGGGCACGTTTTTTCCCCTTTTCTTTTCCGTTTACCTTCAGCACTTGATTTGTACAATTTAGAGGTCGATGCACTTGGTGGATTATTTATAGCAGCTGGTACATTACTTTTGTTTTTACTCTGCACTTCAACATTGAGTGGGATGCGTGTGTGTGTACATGTACTTAGGAAAAGTCCTCCTTGAGTTATTTAGCCATCGGCGCTTGTCGCCAGCCCCTGGCCTATGGTGGCGGTCATGGGTTAGTCATGGCTCGAGCCCAGGTAGGGTCGAGTCATGACACTTCTTACCAAGTTGATTCTCGACTTCATTCTTGAATTCCTGAAATTATCAACGGACTAAGACTTATATCTCATTAAGTAGACATAGCCATATCTACTCAAGTCATTAGTAAAATTTATGAATTACAAATATCCACCTATAACTTCTAATAAAAAAATTCTACACACATAAATGTGTTCCAATCCTAGATTCTTTGTGTCCCTTTCACCCTATCCACCAAATGTTGGTTTGGTCATTTTTCCTTGTAAACAAGAATGAAATATTTTAAGCAGTTTTAGTTCAGATGAGTCTAAATAACCATCTTGACAAAGCTTTTTCAAATTATTATAATTTACATGACTAAGACAGTGATTCAAAAGATGGTTGTTATATGAGTCGTGTGAACATGATTCATTATCAATTGCTAACCAGTGGTTTTAATAATTTAATACATAAATACCATTATTTAAATGTTCAATACCATAACAAGTGTTCTCTTTATAAAAGAAAAAACTTTTATTTCCAAACATGAAAATAGACCATATATATATATGAATGAAAACCCAATTATGTTATTGGAAACCTTAGGTACATAATAAATATATTTCAAAACTAAAATCTTAATCGTTGATAATGACAGGTGGTAGTCTACAATGGCCAGATAATCCATCCTTGATCCATTAGAGTCTCTCATATCCACCTCTCCTCTAGAAATATTTCATAATCTACATGGTTACATTATTTAGATATAGATATCATCACAAAAATTTGTATCTAATACACAATATGTATATAATGAAGGATTATACTCAATAATTAACAAACCTTTATCTTCCCCTAGATTCTAGGTGTAGTTCCTCTTCTAGTTCCCTGTATTTCCAAACTCAAAACATACAACCTCATTTTCCTTTCCCTGCCTCTGGATCTTATTCTTCTTGGAAGGACGGCGATCATGAGATTTTCACTATTTATATGTTTTGGACCCCTTTTCCATGGTATTACTTTTATTATTCACGGAATGTGGGTTTGTCATGCCTCGTGCCTTTATCCACTTTACTAATCAATGTAATATGTTCTGAAAGAAACTTGTTGATATTTCTCATATTATAATTAATAAAAAAGTTATATAAGTTCTTGGGTATTGATGAAATTATGCAATATATGAAACTCATCTTATAATTTAATCCCTAAGATGTCTAGGTGTTCAATTTATCCAATAATCTTAATTACAAGAGGCCTATGTTGAATAGACTCTCCAAGCATAGTTTTAAACAAAGCATTCGAGATCTCACACCTCTTTTTTCTGACCTTCTCTTGATAGAGATCCTGAAGGTAAGACATCATGCTATAGGCATACATATTATAATGTTGCTCCAAAATATCAGTAGACACAGATGATAGCATGAAACAATGAACATCTATTGTATCATTAAAATGTTTCTCATATAGTTTTAGCTCGTCTCCATATACCTTCTTTCATGGCTCTTTAGGTAAATGATATTCCAACACATATAATTTCCTTTCATGTAAAAAAGATGACATGTAGGCACATTTTCCTCTCGTGGAAATTTATTCCCATTAGAAGTTTTTCATTCTCAAGTATGGATCACAATGATATGTGTGATTTAATTTTATTAAAAATTTCTAAAAATAATATGATAAGAGATTTTAATACTTTACCTGATAATTAAATAAATATTATATTTATTAATCATCCATAATTTTATCAAAACTCAATAGCCCTCACCATTGGCTTCAAAATAGCCCATTTCTTGGACATTCAATTGGAAAGTATCTACATTACCCTTATAATTAGCACAAATTTGGTTGGTTAAGCAACTTGAATGGTTTTATTTAGGAATTAAAAATTATAACTACATTAACTCATAGTTCCATGATTCACTAAGTGGACTCCCAAATCCTGAAATCCATAAATTGGATTTCCTCAAAATTTTCTTCTCAATTACAAAAAGTCCAACTTTTTAGTTAACACTTGATGTGAACTATGTTAATTCAACCCAAAACATCAATTTAAATTTCCCTGATATTTGAAAGAATGCCAAATTTTTCTAGTCAAGCAGTTTGAACTATGGCTTGATTTTCACTTGAGTAGCGGAAGGTTATACTAACTTGATATAAAATTGAGGGATTTTATCCTTTTATATGTAGTTTTAAAATTATTCTATTTATTACATGTTTGTTAATATTAAATGGATTTACATAAATTGTTACCTATAAATTAGATAATATTTACGTAAAATCCAATTTATTTTAGTTCAATATGGCATGGTCATTATATTCAATAAATTATGAGATCATGAAAAAATATCAATAATAGAAAACCATGAATCATGACAGAAATAAAACAATAAAGTGAAAAGATAATGATATTACACTAATGGTAGGTTTATCTTGAATTTAATAAACTAACCACTAACCTAGGGGAAAATATCTTTATCCAATTAAGGTTTGGATTATAGCTTTCCACCTATCTATCAATGTATCTTTCTTGGATTGCTTTCGCCTTGCCTCCAAAATTGAACCACCTCCACTAACATGGGGGATCAATAAATTACATATGATTCTATACACACTTGGGTGAGGGAAAAGAGTTTACATAAAAGAAACCAAGAGATCACATGCCCAACATAATAAGAGCAGAGAATTCCCACATGCCAACAATTTAATTTAATAATTAATTAAATAAAACCAATCACATATAAAGGTTTGTTCTATCTTCTGATCACCCAGATGGATGCATCGAATTATGCATTTAATAAAACTACAATTTTCTTATTAAAAGAACTTATTCATGATAAATCATGCTAGAATAAATTAACTATTATATTTAAATAATAAATTATTTTATCTTAATTATTATATGAATTTCCTTCAGATTCTCGTCCATTGTAATTTTTTAAAAATTAAATAAATTTATTTAAAATTAACTTTGTACGTAAATTTTCCTTGGAGGAAAAATTGTGAATACTCATTTGAAACTACCTAATATATATTATATTCATATATAGCTATATTTTTGTGAGATATGGCTTAAATGACTTATCACTTACTTTCTTGACATGTACTATTACATTAATTCCATGATTTGTTTGTCAACTGTTATGCTTCAAGGCACACAGAGTAACAACTGTAATATGAGTCATACACAATAAAAAGATCTAAAAATTACATAGGTATTAATTAAATATATATATATATATATATATATATTAAAAAAATATCACATAGTTTTTCTTATGAAATTTATTACAACAAGAAAGCAAAGTCTCAAGGTTTAGACAAGATAATAAATAAATTTTAATTCTACATAAATTAGTATTACTACACAGCTTGTACATGGACATACACAGAGTTTATGTATCTCACTGTCTATCTGAGGCACACTATAACACCCTGAGATTTTATGAGAAATATGTTTTTATGTCTTATGTTATACGGAACTCCAAAGAAATCTTTCATAGCACACAATACAGACTTGGATTTCATTACACGCAATCGCGACCTTCCAAGATAGCGTGTGTAGTACGCAATACTGGGTTTCACTAAACAACGATATATTATTATGGACTAGCCGTTATGAATAGTATTAACTACATTTTGAATTTTATAAAATTATTATTCATCTTACACATTTTCTAGAACATGGTAAGAGAACAAAATAAATCTTTCGGGTAAAATAAGTATTTTTCTAAAAATGCAGTTTTGCCGCCTTTTGATGGCGCACCCATATTAAATATAGTTTTTGACATTTTTATAAGTTAAATTTGACAAAATAAAATTCTCCTTTTGAATCAGGATATAAAAATTTACTTTGGATAAATTTTTGTTATTTTTCTGAAAACATTTATATTTTGATGAATAGAAAAAATACGATAATTTTTAATTAAAAACAACTTTTTTCAATGAGATAATTTATATGGATAAATTATAATATTGAATGGTTTTAAAGTATAAATAGAATATATTTTTACCATTTAATATAATGTATGTCATTAGCATTAATTTCAAATTTAATTCATAGGTAAAAACATTTCGATCTTTGGCAATGTTTTAACTTCTAAAACTCGTTTTCTAAACAACGGGATTAATTTTAAATTAATTACTGCAACTTATGTGTTTTGAATTTTGAGAAATGGATTCCATATTTGGAATCAGTGGGTCCAAATTATGTTAATAGGCTAATTTTTATTTTTGGGCATTATGAATAGTAACTACGGTAAATTTTATTTACCATAGTTAAAGGTAAATCGGGTAATTAAAGGTAAATATAAGTTTATAAAATTACCCTAACACCTTCAAAAATCATATATGATGACTAAAAGTCGACCCATATAACCTAAGGGTCGGATTAGATTCATTTAATGGACATTGTTCCATGAAAATAATTTAATTATTATTAAAACCAAAGAATGTGACAACATGTCACTTTCTTAAATCTTATAAGTATAATAATTTTAATTTAGTGATAAACCTAATGAATCTTCGAACCTGAATAGTCTCCAGAACTCTAATACAAGTATCTACATCATAAGAATTTATTTTTAATTTTTAGGGATTAAATAATTATTATTAATTATGACACAATAGTGATGTTGAAATTATTTTATTATTTAAAATACCAAATAAATGGTTTTACAAATATTAAAATAAATATTATCTAAACTATTTAATGTGCTCCAATAATTTTCTAGATACATATGACATTTTATTAATCTATTAAAGCTTTTAGTTCGAACATATCATCTGTATATATTTTATTTAAATTCAAATAAATTAATAGTGTCAAAATTGACACTATTGTTATTTTATAAAAATAACATTTTATAACATTGTTTAAAAATCACAAAGATATTTAAAAATTATAAATTAAAATTTATATGGTCAAAAATGTCATAAAGTGTCAAATTGTGGAAAATTCATAACACATATGTAATTATTTATAATAATTTAAAATTTAAAATATTATTACCACAAATAAATTTAAATTGATAAATAAGGAAAAATCAAGTATATAATGTTTAAAATAAATTCCTAACATGTCTAAATTTTATTGGATGATGATATTACAACCCTATATCATCTAACAATCGGATATGAGTCATTTTGGATGTTTTTAAGTGGGGTTGGGATTTAATATAAACTAATATTTCTTATATTTCCAAAGGTCCCCCTCTCCTCCCTTATTAAAGGGCACCTCCTCCCTCTCCTCCTCACACCAATTTGATCCTTCAAGCTCGGCCAATCCCTGCCTATTTCACTTCCCCACTTCCCTAAAAACATCCTACTAGTCATGGTCTTCTTCAAAGTCCAATTGTAGTGCCCTAAGAGGAGTTCTCAAAGAGGCGCTTCAAAGAAGAGGTAATGTTCGTTACCGATTCTTTCATCTTTATTTCATCTTCCACTTCTTCTTCTTCTTTAGATGTTTCATTATGAATTAATAACATCAGTATCACTCATATACTGATATGTTATTATAAGTATGAAACAACCCTATTTCACCATATATCCATCCTACGAAAAATGAAATCACACTACTACAAATACGGCTTTTATTAGCGCTAAAAATGGCCTTTATCAGCGCTAGAAAAGCACTGATAAATGCGGTGAAGATAAAGGGGGGTCCCTTTTATCAGCACTCCAAAAAGCGCTGATAAAAGGGTATTTTATCACCGGTTTATTTTTAGTGCTGATAAAAGACACCTTTTATCAGCGCTTTTTTTAGCGCTGATAAAAATACAAAAAATACAAAAAAACAATTAAAACAATTAAATAAAATACTGCCAATCTCGGGGGGGGGGGCTTTTTATAGCGCTTGATCCCCCCCTTTATCAATGCTTTCCTGCACCTCCAGCACCCTCCTGCACCGCCTACACCCTTTATCAGCGCTAGCCCTTTAAATCAACCTTGCACGCGCACCCGTGCCTCCACCCGAATTTGATCTCGAGACCTCCCCCCTGCCACCTAAAGCCTTTGCCACTACCCTATATTGATTTGTTCTCTTATTCATGATATATCTATTTATTTATATATATATATAGTTATATTTATTCTTATAGTAATATATATTTATATTAATATATAGATATAGTTATATTAATATATATATATATATACATATAGTTATATTAATATATACATATAGTTATATTAATATATGTATAGTTATATTAATATATAGTAGTTATATAAATATTAATATATTGGTATTTTAAAGAAAATGGATATTAGTTATTATTTAGATAAAGCTAATATATTTTATATGTAATTATGTTTAATTATTTATTTAAAAAATTTAATTTTTAGGTATGAATATGTAAAAAAATTTACATATAGTTATATATTTGATTATAAATAGCAGTTCATTATAAAAAAGGATTAAAATTTTTAATACATAATATCAATATGAATGTAATAACTTGAAATAAATTCAGTCCCCACCAAAAAAGCCAATAATACCACCTTAAACGAGGCTGAAATCCACAAAATGTTAAAAAATCTGGGTACCCCGACAAAAAACTCAGTTTGGAGGCATTCTGGGACTCTTTTTGCCTTGAAAAACGCTTGGCTGGGGTCGCCCTGAGTCATAGCGACATAGAGATCATCGCAGGCTTTGATTTGATATGTGGTAGATCTCAAACGGACACCCGGATCAAAAGTTATGGCCGTTTGAAGTTTGAGTTGCGTTTTCAACATATTTTGGATCTTTTTTTATTTTTTTTTTATTTTTTATTCTTCAAATTGTTATTAGATGACTATTACTCCATAATAATTATCAAATTATTAATTAAAATTATTTTTTTAATTTTTTAAGAATCCATTTTCACTAAATATCTTATATTTTAAGTATATTAAGTGTAAATGTACATTTATACTTATATAAAATATATTTAAAAATTATATATTATATTTCTATCAATATAACTATATAAATATATTTATATATTTATATATTTTTTTAATTTTTTAATTTTTTTTGAAGTCGAACCTTTATCAGTGCTTTTAAAAAAAGCGCTGATAAAGGCCCCCCCTTTATCAGCGCTACTAAACAAGCGCTGATAAAGGGGTGGCGCTGGCCTTGCCCAGTTTTGTTATACTGTCACCGCGCGTGCGTACGTATGGAATACCGTCTCCACACTGTGGTGTAATCTATTTTCCATCACCACCTTACTTGTATGGGTATAATGGTGCAAATAAATAACTATATATGATTATTGTAAAGTGGTATTGATTCTGAAATAGTATACATACACTGAAATACAATTCCACGATCATGGAAATGATATCATCGCTCGTGCGTAAGTACGGAATACCGTCACCACGATTTGATGTGATTCATTCAACATGATCTTCATTGCATAATGATTATATAAATGAATTGAATGAATAAATAGGATATATATCACACTAATACCATTCTGGAAATGAGTTATCTATAACCTAAAGAGAAGAATAAGAATTTATTTGACGAAACACACATAAGATCAAAAAGTAATAAACACCTGAATAACAAGTAGTAATGAAATATTACTAATAAGAATCTAAGAATATGACCATATATGATATCATAACAATAATTAGGATTCTAGAATAAGTCAGTAACATTATTTAAATCATTATACATGAGGTTCAGAAACATATGAAGCAAATCAGACCTAAGGTAAGGGACAATCTCGCAATCTCAATTTTTATCCGAGATTGTTTATACTTCAGAATTTACTGGGGAATATTTATCATCCACATCCATGTTTCCTCAATATGTAATATTATTTATATCCTCCTACAATTGTTTAAATCCAATTTTACCCTTCGGTGAGTTTTTAGTAAAAGATATGAAAGGAATCTTTTGTCGTTTTTCGTACGAGGTACTTCTTGAATTTTCCGACAAAAGTACGAGAAGAATGTTGTTTTAACTTATACGGTATGAATGGATTTTTAAAACACTATTTACAAGAATATTCCTTTACAAGTTTTCATGTTTATTTTTAATCAACTTATTTTAGTTTAAAATTGTATGACATGTTAATAAAGGGAAAATGTTTGTGAAGTAGAAAGGATATTTTCCTCAAGAATGGAGTTCAAGTGTTTTATCAAAATTATTTTCCATCTAAGATAATATAGGGTTCTGTTTCTAACCCTATTATTACATTGATTTTATTATGTTGTGATGGAAATATTTCTATGAATTCCTTTATCTTATATGAATTGTTTTGTAAAGACCCGTAAAATTCAAGGAAATTTTTTTCTTAATTTTCTTTGGGATTTTACAAGAACACAGTTTCTGACGGAACTTGATTCCGAGGCCCGGTGTGCCCGGAATTTCTATCCGAATATTAGCTCGGGTACATTCAGTGAACGAACGAGTGGGAATTTCTAACTTTTGAACCGGTGCTCAGAATCGAATTTTGAGGGCACCGATGGAACCGCAGCGTCGGTAATTTCTTAAGAACACCTGTTCCGGAGTTTTGTTGTCACGAGAGTAGATGATAAAAATTGTGGAAGTTTAATTTATTACTATTCTACAATTTTCATTTTTCATAAAGTGGTTTACGGATTAGGTGGAAGTTGGGTAACTACACAACTTCCCAAGGGAGGTTATGAGGGTGGTGGGGCCCACACGAACCCCACCCCTTCAAATTCCTAACTACCTCAACTTACCTTTAATAATGACAACTTGGCTTGAATTAATTAAGTGGAATTAATTCAAACCTTTGAGATTCAAATACTTATCTTGTGTTAATAATAGAAGACTAGGGCTTATTTTATTTGGGGTTGCAACCTTGTGGTGGAGTTTTTGGGAGAAAAGGCTAAGGACTTGATGATTTTCTTCGACTTTGACGAAGAACACGTAGAACGCATCGATCTCCGACGAAGAACGCTGAGTCCTCGGAGACCGACTACGCGACACCGTATACCGCGACGGTTCTTCCGCGACGTCTTCTTCCGCAATATCTCCTTCCACGAAGTCTCTACCCGCGAAGAATCCTCATTCGACGAACCTCCATTCAAGCTCGCATGAGGTAGGGGTTATTAAATTATTTTTTTCGTGTTTACCACCTTGTCATTCTTCGTGAAAATGCGACCAAATGTTATCGATTAACGAGAGGGGGACGGACCGCACAAACACGGCCGACCCTCCTCCCTTGTCCGTGTGTTTGTTTCTTTGTAGTCTGAAAGGATAATGGCGCGGTGTCGTCGCACCACATGTGATCGTGCGACAAGGATTGTGTGGTGTCGTCGCGCCGCGCCGTGGAAACGAACAAGGACACAACGCCATCGCGCCGCATCGGAGAAAACCGAAGACACCACGGCCGGAGCGGGGCCGTGGTGGAAGAGCACGGCGCCGTCGCGCCGCCCCAAACTACCAAGGCCGCGGCCGGTTTCGAGCCGCGGCGAAGCAGGGTGACCGGCAGCCGGAGACGGGCCGACCCAGGGGGTCTCGGGCCGGGTCGGTCCGGGGTCGAAACCCCCGTTTTCGGACCCTTTTGGTTCTTTTGCCTATATCTCGGGCTACGGACCTCCGATCGACACTCCATCAGCGGCGATACGATCCTTGGATCTAGACGGTCGTTTCGGTATATCGCACTGAAGGTTTTGGAATACTTTGGGTTTGGTCGGGATGGTTCGTACACGAAACCAACCAGGCCCTCGGAGCGGAAATGCTCATATCTTATGCTCCAGACGTCTGATTGACGTGTCATCGACTTTGTTGGTTTTCTATTAGTGAGACGGATCTTTTGGATTACTCCGCCTAAGGTTTGGATGCAGGTGAAGTACGGTCGGGTTGGTTTTGCCTTAAAAACCAACCGGGCCCCTGGGACAAAAAAGCCAATAACTCTCAGACCGGGCGTCCGATTGACGCGTCGTCTGCGACATTGAGTTCCTGTTGATGATACGGAACTTTTGGATACATCAACTCTGGACTATGTGTCAGTTGATGTATCAACCTCTCGGCTCGTGGAACGGACCCTTCCGAACGAGCTTGCTGTGTGCGGGTACCCTAGAGCTGGTTGCGACTGCTACTACTACGATGACTGTACAGAGATCCTCAGTGGATTCGACGACGACGACTATAGCACTCAGCGATCCTATGTGGATCAGTGCTATCGATCTTGTGTGGGTCTGATCCTGTGTGGGTCAGCGCTCAGTGGTTCTGTGTGAGCCAGCGCCTACAGATCATGTGTGGGTCTGATCCTGTGTGGGTCTTTGCGGGGGTTAGTTACCTATCGATCCTATGTGGGTCAGACCCCTCCTGGGTCATTGCGGGGGTTAGTACCTATCGATCCTTTGTGGGTCCAACGACTTAGATGAATCAGTGGATATATCTGATCATCTCTATCATCATACGAAGAAGTATACCTGTGTGAGCTGAATCCTGTTTTTCTTTCCTTTGTGGATTGTGTTGTGCTATCCTGTGTGGATTTTCGTTTTTCTTTCCTGTGTGGACTGGGTTGTACTTGGGCTCGGATGTTGGAGCTGAACGAGAATTGATGACTTAGGTATATATATGGGCATATAACTAAGCAGTGTCAGATGTTACTTCATGATTGCATCTTTCCTTTGTGGTTTATCTTTTTTGATTTTGGAGACCTTCGGGGGTCTCGGGGTCCCTACTGAGTAGCTTATACTCACCCATTCATGAGCTATGCCTACACTACGTTGTGTTGGATGCCGACGACGGACAGCGCTGATCATGGTTGAGGCTTGCAGAGCTGGACGGTACCTGGAGGTGGACCACTGGGAGGCACGTACTCGGAGCGGTCGGCTAGACCTGAGGAGCGGTGGAGGCTATCTGTGCCCACCCTTCAGGCGGGATTTTTAGTGGACATCTCGGCAATGCGGCTTTACTTTTCAGTTGTTGTTTTTCCATTCTAGTTGTACTTTACTTTCAGTTTGGGTTTGTATACTGGCCCACTTACTTTTCCGCACTTACTGTTGTACTCAGTTTTTACTTAGTGTTTACTTCTTCTGCTTGCTTACTCTGTGGTGTTTGTTTACTTTACAAAGGCAAAGTCTTCCCTTTTTACCGGTATTTACGCCTTGGTGCTAGTCGCTAGCCCCTGGCCTATGGAAGGCAGGCTTGGGGTAGTCACGGCATGAGCCCCGAGGACGGGTCGTGACAAATTGGTATCAGAGGAGTTCGGTTCTACCGCAGACTCTGATCATACTTCTATGTGAAGCAATAGTGTTAAGCGTATTGAGTGTGGTTATCAGTCCAGGGATCCCAGTGTTGGTGCGGTGGCCGACGTATCTGTACACCAGTACCCTGACTTCTGATTTCCAACTTAATGCACGAAAACATTGATTGCATATGTGTTTCATGTTTTCATTGTGATTACTTTGTATCAGCTCACCAGGTATACTGTTCTGACTGTGGCGCACCTGTTTCCTTTTTAGGATGGCCCCACAACGGCATCCAGCTAGGGTTCCGAGAGTTGAGCTTGACGACAGCCCACCTAGCGACGAGGCCTCGGTACAGTGCCCTTTAACAGCTGAGGCACCAGCGGTACCTCTACCCACCGAGCAACCGATGCTTCCAGCCCTAGCCGCTGACGATGTACGCCACCTTGGATCTCTTCACGAGTTTCATCTCCAGCGACTGCCTAGGTTTCATGGGGAGACGGACCCCCAGGCAGCCGAGGACTGGCTGGAGGTAGTTGTATGAGTTTTCAGGCTAGTGAGGACACCAGCAGACCTCATGGTGATCCTCGCAGTGAGCCTACTGCACGCAGCAGCGAGCCGATGGTGGAGCATGATGCTCCAGGTGCACGATGAGGCATCTCTTCTCTGGACATACTTTGAGGGCCTCTTTCCCTCACAGTTCGTCCTGGCCACCCTCCATGCGGTGCGCATCCAGGAGCTTCTTCAGCTGCGGCAGAGTAGCTTGATGGTCGCCCAGTACTCGGAGAGATTTACCGATCTCTCGCGTTACTCGACAGACATGGTACGAGACCCATTATTTCGGGCCCGAACCATTGAGTAGGGATTGTGACATGAGATCAGGGCATCGCTGATCTCCCTCAGCATTCCGACTCAGGCAGCAGTAATGGAGCAAGCCCTTATGATCGAGAGCTTCCTTACTGAGCCATCATCAGCAGCGAGACCTACCGCGGGGCGGCACGTAGCAGAGTCTTCTGCAACAGGCAGTCGACGGATGACTCATGGGTCCAGGAAGACCAGACCCTCAGTCAGACGACCTCAGGACACTGGCTCAGCAGTGCGGGGCACACAACACGGATCCAGTCTTTCGAGAGGTAGGTAGTGCTACTCATGTGGCGGGCAGGTCCACATGGCTCGTGACTGCCCAACCCGCCATGCCGAGGAGCAGCAGACGGTTGAGGGACCATCGAGGCAGAGGCAGAGGGTTGACCATGGCGGTCCGCAAGGAGCAGGCGGACGAGGAAGCGGATTTATCCGAGCAGCAGGTGGTGGGAGACACTTTGAGGCATTACCACCACCACCACCAGGAGGTCCACCCCGACCACATGGAGCTGGCGGGCAGAGACAAGCACAGATCCAGGCAGTAGAGGCCTACGACCACGGTGCGCCCGAGATGATTCGAGGTACTATCTATGTCTTTTCCACCCTTGCTGCAGTACTTATAGACACAGGAGCGAGTCATTCTTTCATAGTCGCTGCCCTTTTTCGAAGCTCGGAGATTCCGACAGAGCCGTTGGAATGATCCTTACGGCTAGAGACTCCTACGGGATCAGACTCGACGATTACGCACTAGTGACGACAGTGTGAGATTACTCTAGGAGGCGAGAGCTTCGGTTGGGATCTTCTTGTAGCGGCGTCGAGGCCTTACGACGTCATCTTGGGCATGGATTGGTTATCTACATTCCATGCTCAGATCGACTGTATTAGGCGCAAGGTGCGATGTGTACGCACCGACGGGAGCAGGTTCACCTTCATCGGTGAGAAGGGAGCCTTTGCAACACAGGATGGACTTCCGCAGAGGAGAGGACAGCCCATCACTCATCAGTTGGCTAGCCTCATCCTAGGAGCAGCTGAAGTGCGGAGTCCTAGTTTTCCTGCAGTGGTGGATCAGTATGCAGACGTTTTTCCAGACGACGTTCCAGGGCTTCCTCCTCGTAGAGAGGTAGGCTTTTATATTGACATGTACCCCGGGACAACCCCGATATCGACTCCATCACATCGGATGGCCCCCATTGAGCTTTGAGAGCTACGATTACAGTTGGAGGACTTGTAGGGCAAGGGATTCATCTGACCCAGTGTTTCACCCTGGACTTCCCCGATATTGTTCGCCAAGAAGGCGGACGGGAGCTTGCGATTTTCTGTCGACTATCATCGCCTAAACCAGGTTACAGTGAGGAACAAGTATCTACTACCAAGAATTGATGACCTCTTTGATCAGCTCAAGGGGGCACGGTGGTTCTCGCAGATAGACCTCAGGTCAGGCTATCATCAGCTCAGATTTCGAGACGAGGACACGCAGAAGACGGCCTTCAGGTGTCGGTATGGCCACTATGAGTTCTTGTTCTGCCCTTCGGTGTGACCAATGCTCCAGTAGTGTTCATGGCCCTCATGAACAAGATCTTTCAGCCATACCTCGATCGATTTTTCATGGTCTTCATCGACGAAATTTTGATTTACTCGACGACTGAGGAGGAGCACGCCTACCACATGCGGGTTGTTCTAGACACACTCAGAGAGAACCAACTTTATGGAAATCTCTCGAAGTGTCAGTTATGGATACACGAGGTTCACTTCTTGGGACACGTTATCTCTGAGGCGGGAGTTGCGGTGGATCCTTCGAAGATCGAGGCAGTTTTATCTTGGGAGCCACCCAAGAGCGTGACGGAGGTGCGGAGTTTCTTGGGACTAACTGGATACTACCGGAGATTTGTGCCAAACTTCTCCAGAGTTGCGGCACCACTCTCAGCTTTGACGAAGAAAGGAAAACCCTTTGTGTGGTCGGAAAGATGTCAGCAGAGCTTCCAGGAGCTGAGACAGGGATTCACTAGTGCCCCTATCTTGAGGTTTCCAGAGGAGGGAGTAGGGTACATAGTCTACTGCGATGCATCAGGGACCGGACTCGAATGTTTCCTGATGCAGGAGCAGGCCGTGATCTCCTATGGATCACTTCAGTTGAGGCCGCATGAGCAGAACTACGCTACCGATGACCTGGAATTAGCAGTAGAGGTCTTCGCTCTGAAGACATGGCGACACTACCTGATGGGTGAGCACTGTACAGTATTTTCTGACCATCAGAGTCTCAGATACATCTTCTCTCAAAAGGACCTGAATCTGAGACAACGGTGATGGCTCAAGTTCCTCCAGGACTATGACTTTGAGATAGTCTATACTCCTGGGAAGGGGAACGTGGTAGCCGATGCTCTCAGCAAGAGGACGGGCATTCAGCTACTTGAGGAGGCGATAGAGCAGGTAGCCTCTTTACAGATATCCTTTATGGATAGATATGAAGAAGCCTTCCTTCAGTCTCTCACAGTCACCCCTCTACTACTGCAGTGGGTCAGAGAGGCACAGCGTGGGGATGCTGACTGTGAGACGCGGCATGTACAGATATCCTCAGGATAGGCACCTGATGGTTTCTCCTTTGGAGCAGACCACGACATCCTTTTCAGAGGACGTAACTTGGTACAAGTCGCTTTACGAGAGGAGGTGTTGAGAGATTTTCAAAAATCCCCTTTGGAGGTACATACTATAGTGGCGAAGATGTACCAGGATCTCAAACGACAGCACTGGTGGCCGGGCATGAAGAAGGTTGTGGAAAAGTTCGTTTCTCGATGCCTCACCTGCCAGCAGGTGAAGGCAGAGCATCAGGTACCAGCAGGCTTGGTACAACACTTGGAGGTCCCTGAGGGGAAGTGGGACAGGATATCTATGGACTTCGTGACTGGACTTCCACACACTTCCAGAGGCCACGACTCCATCTGTGTGTTTGTCGACCGACTCACCAAGTCGGCTCACTTCTTACCCATCCAAGAGCAGGGATTAGTAGAGAGCTTGGGATGTCTCTATGTTCAGGAGATTGTACGGCTTCACGGTGTGCGTTCATCTATTGTCTCCAATCGAGATGCTCGCTTTACTTCCCGGCTTTGGAAGGGGTTGCAGGAGGCATTCGGGACACAGCTACGTCTGAGCACCGCCTTTCACCCTCATACGGATGGTCAGACGGATAGGACCATTCAGACTCTCGAGGACATGCTCCACGCATGTTTCCTTGACTTTGGTCGCAGCTGGGAGGACCACCTACCCTTGGTGGAGTTCGCGTACAACAACAGCTACCACTCCCCCATCGGGATGGCACCGTATGAGGCGTTGTACGACCGACCTTGCAGATCTCCTTTGTGCTGGACAGACACTGGGGAGTCAGCACTTGTGGGACCGGAGATGGTCCAGGCCATGACAGAGAAGGTCCAGGTCTTCCAGGAGCAGATGAGGACAGCTCAGAGCTGGCAGAAGTCATATGCTGACAGGAGGCGGAGGCCACTAGAGTTCGAGGATGGCGACCACGTCTTTTTGCGTGTCTCACCTCGACGTGGATTATGGAGATTTGGACGAGGTGGCAATTTGTCTCCACGCTTCATCGGACCGTTCCAGGTCCTCAGCAGGATTGGCGAGGTGGATTATCGCCTGGCTCTACCACCTCAGTTGCACCAGGTGCATGACGTATTCCACGTATCTCAGCTGAGGAGATACATGCATGACCCGACGCATATCATTGACCATGGGGAGCTAGACGTTGATGATGGGGCGACTTTTGTGGAGGTCCCGGTGGAGATCGAGGATCGATAGGAGCGGGTCCTACGTGGACGGTCTATTCCTCTAGTGCGCATCAGATGGAAGCACGAGAACCTCCAGGAGAGCACTTGGGAGCAGGAGGCTCAGATGCGTGCTCAGTACCCACATTTGTTTCCCTAGATAATGATGTATCTTTATGGGGACGTAAAGCCCTGATGTGGGAGTAATGTAAAGACCCGTAAAATTCAAGGAAATTTTTTTCTTAATTTTATTTTGGATTTTACAAGAACACAGTTTCTGACAGCACTTGATTCCGAGGCCTGGTGTGCCCGGAATTTCTATCCGAAGTTTAGCTCGGGTACATTCAGCGAACGAACGAGCGGGAATTTCTAACTTTTGAACCGGTGCTCGGAATCGAATTTTGAGGGCACCGATGGAACCGCAGCGCCGGTAATTGCTTATGAACACCTGTTCCGGAGTTGTGTTGTCACGGAGTAGATGATAAAAATTGTGGAAGTTTAATGTATTACTATTCTACAATTTTTATTTTTCTTAAAGTGGTTTAAGGCTTGGGTGGAAGTTGGGAAACTACCCAACTTCCCAAGGGAGGTTATGAGGGTGGTGGGGGCCACAAGAACCCCACCCCTTGAAATTCCTAACTCCCTAAACTTACCTTTAAGGATGAAAACATGGCTTGAATTAATTAAGTGGAATTAATTCAATCCTTTGAAATTCAAATACTTATCTTGTGTTAATAAAATAAGAGTAGGGATTATTTTATTTGGGGTTGCAACCTTGTGGTGGAGTTCTTGGGAGAAAAGGCTAAGGACTTGAAGATTATCTTCGACTTCGATGAAGAACGTAAAGAACGCATCGATCTTCGATGAAGAACGCCAAGTCCTCGGAGACCGACTACGCGACGCCGTATACCACGGCTGTTCTTCCGTGACATCTTCTTCCGCAATATCTCCTTCCGCGACGTCTCTACCCCCGACGAATCCTTGTTCGACGAACCTTCGTTCAAGCTCGCACGAGGTAGGGGTTATTTAATTATTTTGTTAGTGTTTACCACCTTGTCGTTATTCATGAAAATATGACCAAATTCTATCGATTAAAAAGAGGGGGTCGGACCGCACAAACAGGGTCGACCGTCCTCCCTTATCCGTGTGTTTGTTTCTTTGTGGTTTGAAACGAGAATTGCGTGGTTCCGTCGCACCGCGTTTGATCGTGCGACAAGGATTGTGCAGCGCCGTCACGCCACGCCGTGTAAAAGAACAAGGACACGACGTCGTCACACCGCGTCGGAGAAAACCGAAGACACCGCGGCCGGAGCGGGGCCACAGTGGAAGAGCATGGCATTGTCGCGCCGCGCCGAACGACCAATGTCGCGGCCGCTTCCGGGCCGCGGCGAAGCAGGGTGATTGGCGGCCAGAGATGGGCCGCCGGCATCGGATCAGGGAGGGGACCAGCCGTCGCCAGTCCCATGGAGCAAGAACCGCCCGGCCAGGGCGGGCCAGCCGGACAGGGGAAGAGCCGGGGGTCAAACCCCCGGCTGGCCAGCTGAGCGGCCACTTAATTGGGGTCGCGGTTTCCGAACAGCGGGGGGCAGCGCCCCCCCCCCCCCCCCCCCGCATAACCGAACGGCTCAGCTGTTCGGCCGAGCCAACTGGTGCCGCGTGCCGGGCCGGACCGCACCCAGGCTGGGCCAGGCCGCCCCCAAGCCCGAAACCCCACTTTTCGGACCCTTTTGGTTCTTTTGCCCATATCTCGGGCTACGGAACTCCAATCGACATGCCGTCAGTGGAGATGCGATCCTTGGATCGAGATGGTCGTTTCTATATATCTCACTCAAGGTTTCGGAATACTTTGGGTTCGGCCGGGTTGGTTCGTACACGAAACCAACCGGGCCCTCGGAGCGGAAACACACATATCTTAAACTCCGGACGTCCGATTGACGTGTCATCGACTTTGTTGGTTTCCTCTTAGTGAGAAGGATCTTTTGGCTTACTCCGCCCAAGGTTTGGACACAGGTGGGGTACGGTCGGGTTGGTTTTTCCTTAAAAACCAACCGGGCCCCTGGGACGAAAAAGTCAATAACTCTCAGGCCGGGCGTCCGATTGACGCGCCGTCTACGACGTTGAGTTCCTGTTGACGATATGGAACTTTTGGATACATCAACTCTGGACTATGTTTTAGTTGATGTATCAGCCTCTCGGCTCATGGAGTGGACCCTCCCGAACGAGCTTGCTGTGTGTGGGAACACTAGAGCTGGCTGCGACTGCTACTACTACGATGACTGTACAGAGATCCTCAGTGGATTCAACGGCGACGACTACAGCACTCAGCGATCCTATGTGGATCAGTGCTACCGATCATGTGTGGGTCTGATCCTGTGTGGGTCTTTGCGGGGGTTAGATAACTATCGATCTTGTGTGGGTCAGACCCTTCCTAGGTCATTTCGGGGGTTAGTACCTATCGATCCTTTGTGGGTCTGACGACTTAGATGAATCAGTGGATATATCTGATCATCTCTATCGTCATACGAAGAAGTATAACTATGTGAGCTGAATCCTGTTTTGCTTTCCTTTTTGGATTGTGTTGTACTATCCTGTGTGGATTTTGGTTTTTCCTTCCTGTGTGGACTGGGTTGTACTTGGGCTCGGATGTTGGAGCCGAACGAGAATTGATGACTTAGGTATATGTATGGGAATATACCTAAGCAGTGTCAGTTGTTACTTCATGATTGCATATTTCCTTTGTGGTTTATCATTTGAAGATTTTGGGAGATCTTCGGGGGTCTCGGGGTCCCTACTGAGTAGCTTATACTCACCCCTGCACTGGCTATGCCTGCACTACGTTGTGTTGGTTGCAGACGACGGACAACGCTGATCGTGGTTAAGGCTTGCGGAGCAGGACGGTACCTGGAGGTGGACCACTGGGCGGGACGTACTCGAAGCGGTCGGCTGGACCCGAGGAGCAGTGGAGGCTATTTGTGCCCACCCTTCAGGTGGGATTTCCAGTGGACAGCTCGGTGATGCGGCTTTACTTTCCATTTGATGTTTTTTCCTTTCTAGTTGTACTTTACTTTCAGTTTGGGTTTGTATACTGGCCCACTTACTTTTCCGCACTTACTGTTGTACTGAGTTTTTACTTAGTGTTTACTTCTTCTGCTTGCTTACTCTGTGGTGTTTTTTTACTTTACAAAGGAAAAGACTTCCCTTTTACCGGGATTTATGCCTTGGTGCTAGTCTCCATCCCCTGGCCTATGGAAGGCGGGCTTGGGGTAGTCACGGCACGAGCCCCGAGGACGGGTCGTGACATGTTTTATGATGTCACGATGTTTAAGATTCCCATTTTTATTACATGGGTTATGCTATGATGTATGGTTTATGATTTTGTGGCACACATAGGAATGGTATCATTATGATATGGTGGGACCAATATATCCCTCCATTGCATTGGGTAAAGATTTTCTATCTCATGAGATAGACATGGCTGGAACGGTAGGTTAAACCAGTTTAGTGAAATAGGACTGAAACGAGGAGTGAACTCAGTTCAAAAATGGACTTTGTCCACTAAGATAGTCTTGGAAATGAGTATTGACTAATTATAAATTATTATCTATGATTATGTGTCTATGCCACAATGTTTCATTTTTTAAGTTATGATTATTGGGATTACATTTCACTACCATGATTTATCCCATGTTATGAAATTATGATCTCTTTTGCAGGGTAAGATTTCCAAAATGTTATGTTCTTATGAATTTTATGTGATTGATATTTATTTTGTCTACCCTTACAGAGCATTTGAGCTCACCATTTTGTATGTTTTCTTTCCCCAGGTCAGGAAGAAGGTTATTAAGTAAGATACTCCAAAAAGGGACTATTTATATGATGAAATAAATGGGAGACAGTGTAGATGCTTTATGAACCAGTTGTTTATGTTTCCCAGTTTCTAAAGACACTATACCTATACAGTCCTTTCATGGTTTTTTTATATGTTCTAATAAGTATGCTTCAATTTTGAAGTATTAACCATGTATGTAAAGTATGGGTCGCTATAGTTGGTATTAGAGGCAAAGGAGGTAGGAATGAAGCATGGCTCTCCGCCCAAGGGCTTCATGAGGAAATGGCTTCCACTGGGGTTGGTGGTGTGTCCCGTCCAGGGCGTGTAGCCGCCCATGGAGTGCCCTGATAGGTATCAATTATAGTCCACTGAAAGAAATTCCAGACCGCTATAGTTGGTATCAGAGGAAAGGTATAGTCAACCTTTGGAAACTAGGATGTGAAAGCCTTAGTAAGAAACCTAAGGATATGTCTAAGCATAGAACACAATCTTAGTGTTTTAGAAATTGCCATGAACAACCTATGATAAGACCTTTAGTTTGAAATTTTATTCATGATTATGTGGTTTTCCTATTATAATTAGTGTTTCTCACACTATTGTTCTTGGTTTTAGTCAATGGCTGGAACCCGAAGAAACTGTGTTAATGCGGAATTCGACGGCCAACACAATTATTGTCCCCCTGAGCAACCAAACGTTATGGGAGCTGGAATGAAAAATCTTGTATCCATGCTCACACAAATTTCTCAAGCTATGAATCATGAAGGACTTCCAAATGAGAAAAGGAAGGAGCAACATTCTGTTGAATCCTTCATGAGGAAGTGTCCACCTTCATTCAGCTGGTCTTCTAATCCATTAGTGGTTGAAAAATGGATCAGTACCACTGAAAGGATATTTTCAGTTCTTCAATGTTCTGAACATGATAAAGTCATCTTAGTAGTGTATCGTTTGGAAGGTGATGCTGATCAATGGTGGAATCTTATTAAGAATGCGAGGCAAAGGGTTGAAATTGAGTCCATTGAATGGGACGAGTTCAAGATCATATTTTTCAATAAGTATTTCCCTCATATTCTTCGAACAAAGATGGATAAGGAGTTTCTTGAACTGAAGAAAAGGGATGATGAATCCGTTGGTACCTACGAAGAAAAGTTTACATGACTTGCAAGGTACGCTTCCGGAATTATTATTCAACCTGAGAGTAAGATCGATCAATTATATAGTGGCTTAAAACCAAGTCTTCGAAGGGCGTTATCCATAAAGGACTTCAATAGAGACGAGGAAATTGTTCGATGTGCTCTCAAGGATGAGATGGAGATTGGTGTAACCCATCAGTCACATGGGTTTGATTAGAAGAGGAAAATGGAATTCAAAGGAAAATATAAAGACCACACTGAAAAGAAGATGAGTTTTCCCTTATGCTCAATGTGTGGAAAGAAACAAGGAGGAAATTGTCGTAAGGGGACAAGAAAATGTTATAATTGTGGAAAAGATGGTCATCAGCCAATTGAATGTCGAAATAATGGGAAGAAGATGTATAATGATGCAAACAAAGGAAGGGATACTCAGAATGAACCTACTACACTTCAATGTTTCAAGTGCAAAGAGATGAGGCATTATGCCAATCAATGCCCAAATCCAAGGGTTGATGATGATGATCAACTTCAACAAACTCTTAAGTCCAAAGATAAAGGAAAGTCACATGCAATTACTATCGGAGATGTGGAGTATGACAACGAAGTGGTGAGAGGTACACTTACCATCCACTCTAAAGTAGCAAATGTTTTATTTGATTCTGAATCCACCCACTCTTTTATTTCTGAAGAATTTTATAAGTTTATCACCATATTACCTCAACAATTAGATGTTGAGTTGGATATGACAACTCTTAATGGCACAACAGTCTCATAAAATGATTACAATTCTTCTCCGATTGAAGTTTGTGGGAAAGTGCTTCCTGCAAATCTTCTAATCCTTCCTATAGTGGAATTTGATGTGATTCTTGGCATCGATTGGCTTTCATTATATAGAGCTCACATAAATTTCCAAAGAAGGGAAGTGACATTTCATATTCCAGATCAATCTATGATTGGCTATCGATGAAAGTATGAACATAACCTCCCAGTGTAAATTTCTTCTATCTTATGGTTCTTGATACCACTAAATGAAGATTATTTATCTCAAATTCGTGGAGAGAAACTCACGATTAATAATATTCCCATTGTACGGTAATTTGATGATGTCTTTCCAGAGGAATTTCCAAGTCTTCCACTAAATCGTGAAGTTGAGTTTTCAATAGAACTCGTACAGGGTGATTTGCCTATTTCAAAGACACCTTATAGAATGGCCACAATTGAGTTGCAGGAATTGAAGAAGCAACTCCAAGAGAATCTTGATAAAGGATTCATATGCCCTAGTGCGTAACCTTGGGGAGCACCTGTTCTGTTTGTTAAGAAGAAAGATGGATCAATGAGACTCTGCATTGATTATCGAGAACCTAACAAGATCACTATCAAGAACAAATATCCTCTCCCATGCATTGATGACCTATTTGACCAACTATGCGAAGCTCAATACTTTTCCAATATTGATCTTCGTTCAAGGTATCATCAATTAAGGTTCAAAAGGGAGGATATACCAAAGACTGCATTCCGTACAAGGTATAGACACTATGAATTTATAGTGATTCCATTTGGTCTTACTAATGCCCCTGCTATCTTCATGTATCTGATGAATAGAGTCTTTAGAGACTATCTTGATCAGTTTGTGTTTGTCTTTATAGATGATATTCTTGTCTATTCAGAGAGCAAGGAAGAACATGAAGATCACTTGAGAATTGTATTAGAGACCCTAAGAAAGGATTATATTTATGCCAAATTTACCAAGTGTGAATTTTGGCTTGAAAAAGTTTCATTTTTTGGTCACATTATCTCAAAAGAGGGGATATCTGTGGATCCATCAAAAACAGAGGTTATCGAAAGATGGTCGAGACGAACAACAGTAACTGAGATCTGATTTTTTCTTGGTTTGGATGGATATTACTGACATTTTGTGAAGGATTTTTCAAGGTTATCTAACCCACTCACCAAGTTTACTCGAAAATGAGTTAAGTTTGTTTGGACGGAGGAATGTGAATATAATTTCAAAGAGCTAAAAAGAAGGTTAGCCAGTGCACCTGTGCTCACACTACCTTGCAGTGGAGAAAGGTTTGTAATCTACAGTGATGCATCCAAGAAGGGACTGGGGTGTGTTCTCATGAAAAATGATATGGTGATAGCTTATGCCTCATGACATTTAAAAATCCATGAGCAAAATTACCCAACTCATGATTTGGAGTTAGCTGCGGTAATCATTGCATTAAAGATTTGGAGGCATTACCTTTATGGTGAAAGGTGTGATATTTATACTGATCATAAATGTTTAAAGTATATTTTTACACAAAAGGAGCTGAATATGCATCAAAGAAGATGGTTGGAGATGATTAAGGATTACGACTGCTCAATTCATTACCACCCTAGGAAAGCAAACAAGGTAGGAGAAGCATTAAGTCGACAAGACCATGCTAGCTTATCCATGATGAGGATCAAAAAAGATCCAATATTTATGGATTTACAAAGGATGGATCTTGGAATTTTAATGGAAGGGGAGAAATCTTATCTTTCTCAAATTAATGTTCAACTATCTATACATGTGATGATTAAAGAGGCACAAAAAGAAGATGTCGAGTTACAAAAGAAGGTGAGAAATGTTCCTGAATTCAACCTTGATTGTGATGGGATAATAAAGTTCAGGAATCGGGTTTGTGTTCCTCCCATCCCCGAATTAAAGAAGGAGCTGCTGGATGAGGCTCATAGTTCTTCATTCTCTATTCATACTGGAAGCACGAAGATGTATAGGGACCTAAAAGAGTACTTTTGGTGGGATGGCATGAAAAGATATGTTGATGAATGTGTCTCTCGATTCTTCATTTTTAAGTAAGTTAAAGCTGAGAGACAGAAGTCTAAGGGGTTGTTACAACCATTACCCATACCAGAACGGAAATGGGAAAACATGACTATGGAATTTTTCACTGGACATCCTAAAACATCCAAAGGCAATAATCTTATCTGGGTCATAGTTGATCGTCTTATAAAGTCTGCACCCTTCATTGCTATTAGAGAGGATTTCTCTCTAGATCAGCTTGCCAGTATATATGTAAAGGAAGTGGTAAGATTGCATGGAGTACCACTTTCCATTATATCTGATCGGGATCTGAGGTTTACCTCGAAGTTTTGGCGAAGTCTTCAGCATACTTTGGATACAGAGTTGAGTTTCACAACTGTTTATCTTCCTCAGACAGACGGTCTTTCTGAGAGGAAAATTCAAACTCTAGAATATATGTTGAGGGCTTGCTCTATAGATTTCAATGGTGGTTGGGATCAACACCTACCTTTGGTGGAATTTTATTATAATAATAGCTTTCACTCCAATATTCAGATGGCTCCTTATGAAGCTCTCTATGGAAAGAAATGCAGGACTCCAACTTGCTGGGATGAAGTTGGGGAAAGAAATCTATTAGGACCTGATCTTGTTGATGAAATGACAGAAAAGGTTAGATCTATTCAACAACACATAAGAGCAGCTCAGAGTCAACAAAAAAGTTTTTCCGACAACTGAAGAAAAGATCTAGAGTTTGAAGTGGGTGATAAAGTGTTCTTACTAATATCTCCCTGGAAGAGGGTCTTGAGATTTGGAAAGAAGGGAAAGTTGAGACCTAGATATATCAGTCCTTTTGAAATTTGGGATCATGTTGGGAAGGTATCTTACTGATGGGCGCTTCAACCGATTCTCTCTCAAGTTCATGATGTCTTCCATGTATCTCTCTTGAGAAAGTACATACCTGGTCCTTCACATGTACTCATCTCAGAAGTTGTACCGCTAGAGAAAGATCTTTCTTATGAAGAATAGACGATAGAGATTCTGGATCGTAGCGAAAAAGTCCTACGGAACAAGACCACTCTCTTGGTGAATGTTTTATAGAGGAACCACCAATTAGAAGAAGCTACATGGTAACATGAGGATATGATGAGGGAGAGGTATCCTCATCAGTTTGTAATGAAGTGACGTTTTTCGAGGGCAAAATACATTTTAAGGGGGGTAGAATGTAACACCCTGAGATTTTATGAGAAATATTTTTTTATGTATTATGTTATATGCAACACCAAATGAATCTTTCATAGCACACAATACGGACTTCGCTTCCATTACAGGCAATCGCGACCTTCCTCGATAGCGTGTGTAGTACACAATACCGGGTTTTACTAAACAGCGATATATTATTATGGACTAGCCGTTATGAATAGTATTAACTAGATTTTGAATTTTATAATATTATTATTCATCTTACACATTTTCTATAACATGGTAATAGAACAAAATAAATGTTTCGGGTAAAATAAGTATTTTTAAAAAAATGCAGTTTTGCCGCCTTTTGATGGTGCACCCACATTAAATATAATTTTTGACATGTTTATAAGTTCAATTTGACTAAATAAAATTCTTATTTTTAATCAGGATATAAAAATTTACTTTGGATTAATTTTTGATATTTTTCTGATAACTTTCAGATTTTGATGAATAGTAAAAATATGTCAATTTTTAATTAAAAACAACTTTTTTCATTGAGATAATTTATATGGTTAAATTATAATATTGAATGGTTTTTAATTATAAATAGAATATATTTTTACCATTTAATATAGTTTATTTTATTAGCATTAATTTAACATTGAATTCATAGTTATAACATTTCAATCTTTGGCAATGATTTAACTTCTAAAACCCGTTTTCTTAACAACGGGGTTAATTTTAAATTAATTTCTTCAACTTATGTGTATTGAATTTTGAAAAATGGATTCCATATTTGGAATCATTGGGTCCAGATTATGTTAATATGATACTTTTTATTTTTGGGAATTATGAATAGTAACTACGGTAAATTTTATTTACCTTAGTTAAAGGTAAATCGGGTAATTAAGGGTAAATATAAGATTATACAATTACCCTAACACCTTCCAAAATCATATTGGATGACTAAATGTCCACCCATATCACCTAAGAGTTGTATTAGATTCATTTAATAGAATTTTTTCCTTGAAAATAATTTAATTATTATTAAAACCAAAGAATGTGACACCATGTCACTTTCTTAAATATTATAAGTATAATAATTTTAATTTAGTGATAAACTTAATGAATCTTCGAACATGAATAGTCTCCCGAAAAATTATACAATTATATACATCATAGGAATTTATTTAGAATTTTTAGGGATTAAATAATTATCATTAATAATGACACAATAGTGATGTTGAAATTAGTTTATTAATTAAAATATCAAATAAATGGTTTTAAAAATATTAAAATAAATATTATATGAACTATTTAATGTGCTCCACTAATTTTATAGATACATATGACATTTTATGAATCTATTAAAGCTTTTATTTTGAACATATCATTTGTATATAGTTTATTTAAATTCAAATAAATGAATAGTGTCAAAATTGACACTATTGTTATTTTATAAAAATAACATATTATAAAATTGTTTAAAAATCACAAAAATATTTGAAAATTATAAATTAAAATTTATATGGTCGAAAATTTCATAAAGTGTCAAATTATAAAAAATTCACAACACATATGTAATTATTTATAATAATTCAAAATTTAGAATATTATTACCACAAATAAAATGAAATTGATAAATAATGATAAATCAAGTTGATAATGTTTAAAATTAATTCCTAACATGTCTAAATTTTATTGGTTGATGATTTTACAACCCTATATCATCTAAAATTAGGATATGAGTCATTTTGGAAGTTTTTATGTGGGGTTTGGATTTAATATAAACTAAAATTTCTTATATTTCCAAAGGTGCCCCTCTCCTCCCTTATAAAAGGGCACCTCCTCCCTCTCCTCATCACACCAATTTGAGCCTTCCATCTCAGCCAATCTCTACCCATTTCACTTCCCCACTTCCCTAAAACATCCTAGATGTCCTGGTTTTCTTCAATGACCAATTGTAGTGCCCTAAGAGGAGGTCTCAAAGAGGCGCTCCAAAGAAGAGGTAATGTCCATTACCGATTCTTTCAACTTTATTTCTTCTTCCACTTATTCTTCTTTAGTTATTTAATTATTAAATAATAACATCAGTATCACTCATATACTGATATATTATTATATGTATTAAACAACCCTATTTAACCATCTATCCATCCTACGGAAAACGAAATCACCACGCGTGCGTACGTACGGAATACCGTCTCTACGCCATGGTGTAATCTATTTTCCATCACCTCCTTACTTGAATGGGTATAATGGATCAAATAAATAACTATATATGATTATTTTAAATTTTTATTGATTCTTAAATAGTATACATACACTCCAATACAATTCCACAATCATGGGAACCATATCATCGCGCGTGCGTACGTACAGAATATCGTCTCCATGATGTGATGTGATTCGTTGTACATGATCTTCATTACATAATGATTATATAAATGAATTGAATGAATAAATATGATATATAGTACACTAATACCATTCTGGAAATGAGGTATCTATAACATAAAGAGAAGAATAAGAATTTATTCGACAAAACACGCATAAGAACAAAAAGTAATAAACACTGGAATAACAAGTAGTAATGAAATATTACTAATAATAAGCTAATAATATGACCATATATGATATCATAACAATAATTATGATTCAATAATAAGTCAATAAAATTATTTAAATCATTATACAGGAGGTTCGGACACTTACGAAGCAAATCGGACCTAAGGTTAGGGACAATCTCGCAATCTCAATTTTTATCCGAGATTGTTTATACTTCAGAATATACTGGGGAATATTTATCATCCACATCCATGTTTCCTAAATATGTAATATTATTTATATCCTCCTACAATTTTTTGAAATCCAATTTTACACTTTGGTGAGTTTTTAGAAATTGATATGAAAGGAATCTTTTGTCGTTTTTCGTACGAGGTACTTTTTGACTTTTCTGAAAAAAGTACGAGAAGAATGTTTTTTTAACTTATATGGCATGAATGGATTATTAAAACATTATTTCCAAGAATCTTCCTTTACAAGTTTTTAAGTTTATTTTTAATCAACTTCTTTTAGTTTAAAATTGTATGACATGTTAAGAAAGGAAAAATGTTTTTGAAGTAGAAAGGATATTTTCCTCAAGAATGGAGTTCAAGTGTTTTATCAAAATTATTTTCCATCTAAGATAATAAAGGGGTCTATTTATATCCCTATTATTACATTTATTTTATTATGTTGTGATTGAAATATTTTTATGAATTCCTTTATCTTATATGAATTGTTTTATGATTTCACGATGTTTAAGATTCCCATTTTTATTATATGGGTTATGCTATGATGTATGGTTTATGATTTTGTGGCACACATAAGAATGGTATAATTATGAGATGGGTGGGACCTATATCTCCCTCCAATGCATTTGGTAAAGATTTTATATCTCATGATATAGACATGGATGGACGGCAGGTTAAACCGGTTCAGTGAAACAGGACTAAAACGAGGAGTGAACTCAGTTTAGAAATGGACTTTGTCCATTAAGATAGTCTTGGAAATGAGTTTTGACTAATAAGAAATGATTATCTATGATTATATGTGTATGACACAATTTTTCTTGTTTTAAGTTATGATTATTGGGATTAAATTTCACTACCATGATTTATCCCATGTTATGAAATTATGATCTCTTTTGCAGGGTAAGATTTCCAAAATGTTATGTTCTTATGAATTTGATGTGATTGATATTTCTTTTTTTTACCCTTACTGAGCATTTGAGATCACCCTTTTGTACGTTTTCTTTCCCTAGGTCAGGAAGAAGGTTATTAAGTAAGATATGCCAAAAAGGGACTATTGATATGATGAAATAAATGGGAGACAGTGTAGATGCTTTATGAACCAGTTGTTTATGTTTCCCAGTTTCAAAAGACACTATACCTATATGTTCCTTTCATGGTTTTGTTATATTTTGTAATAACTATGCTTCAATTTTGAAGTATTAACCATGTATTTAAATTATGGGACGCTATAGTTGGTATCAGAGGAAAAGGAGGTAGGAATGTATTTGATCCTTGGGAACTCTCACATGTGAGTGTTGGACTAAGCATGGCTCTCCGCCCAAGGGCTTCATGAGGAAATGGCTGCCATTGGGGATGGTGGTGTGTCCCACCCAGGGGGTGTAGCCACCCATGGAGTGCTCTAATAGGTATCAATTATAGTCCACTGGATGTAATTCCAGACCGCTATAGTTCATATCAGAGGAAAGCTATAGTCAACCTTTGGAAACTAGGATGTGAAAGCCTTAGTAAGAAACCTAAGGATATGTATAATAATAGAACACAATCTTAGTGTTTTAGAAATGGCCTGGAACAACCATTGATAAGACCTTAAGTGTGAAATTTTATTCTTGATTATGGGGTTTTCCTATTATAATTAGTGTTGCTCACACTATTCTTCCTGGTTTTAGTCAATGGCTAGAACCCGAAGGAACCGTGTTAATGTGGAATGCGACGGGAAACGCAATGATTGGCCCCCAGAGCAACCAAACGTTATGGGATTTGGAATGCAAAATCTTGTAGCCATGCTCACACAACTTTCCCAAGATATGACTCATGCAGGACTTCCCAATGAGCAAAGGAAGGAGCATCAATCTGTTGAATCCTTCATGAGGCAGCGTCAACCTTCATTCAGCGGGTCTTCTGATCCATTAATGGATGAAAAATGGATCAGTACCACTGAAAAGATATTTTCAGTTATTCAATGTTCTGAACATGATAAAGTCATCTTAGCAGTGTATCGTTTGGATGGTGATGCTGATCAATGGTGGAATCTTATTAAGAATATGAGGCAAAGGGATGAATTTGAGTCCATGTAATGGGACGAGTTCAAGAACATATATTTCAATAAGTATTTCCCTTGTATTCTTCGAACAAAGATGGAGAAGGAGTTTCTTGAACTAAAGAAACAGGATGATGAATCTGTTGGTACCTAAGAAGAAAATTTTACAAGACTTGCAAGGTACGCTTCCATAATTATTATCCAACCTGAGAGTAAGATCGATCGATTCTTTAGTGTCTTAAAACCAAGTCTTTGAAGGGCGTTATCCATAAGGGACTTCAATAGCGATGAGGAAATTGTTCGATGTGCTCTCAAGGTTGAGATTGAGATTAGTGTAACCCATCAGTCACATGGGTTTGATAAGAAGAGGAAAATGGAATTCAAAGGAAAATATAAAGACCACACTGAAAAGAAAATGAGTTTTCCCTTATGATCAAAGTGTGGAAAGAAACATGGAGGAAATTGTCTTAAAGGGACAATAAAATGTTATAAGTGTGTAAGTTCATCGGGCAATTGAATGTCAAAATAATGGGAAGAAGATGTCTAATGATGCAATCAAAGGAAGGGATACACAGAATGAACCTACTACACTTCAATGTTTCAAGTGCAAGAAGATGGGGCATTATGCCAATCAATGCCCAAATCCAAGGGTTGATGATGATGATCAACATCAACAAACTCTTAAGGCCAAAGACAATGGAATGTCACATGCAATTACTATAGGTGATGTGGAGTACGATTACGAAGTTGTGAGAGGTACACTTTCCATCCACTCTAAAGTAGCAAATGTTTTATTTGATTCTGGATCCACCCACTCTTTTATTTCTGAAAAAGTTTTCTAAGGGTATCGACGTATTACCTCAACAATTAGATGTTGAGTTGGCTATGACAACTCCTAATGGCACAACAATCACATCAAAAGTTTACAATTCTTCTCTGATTGAGGTTTGTGGGAAAGTGCATCCTACAAATCTTGTGATCCTTCCTATAGTGTAATTTGATGTGCTTCTTGGCATGGATTGGATTTCTTTATATAGATCTCACATCAATTTCCAAAGAAGGGATGTCAAATTTCATATTCCAGATCAGTCTATGATCGTTTATCGATGCAAGGATGAACATAACCTTCCTGTGGAAATTTCTTCTATCTTATAGGTCTTGATTCCACTAAATGAAGATTATTTATCTCAAATGGTTGGAGAGAAACTCACGATTAATAATATTCCCATTGTACGGGAATTTGATGATGTCTTTCCGGAGGAATTTCCAGGTCTTCCACCAAATCCTGAAGTTGAGTTTTCAATAGTACTCATACCAGGTGCTTTGCCTATTTCAAAGAAACCTTATAGAATGGCCCCAATTGAGTTTTAGGAATTGAAGAATCAACTCCAAGAGAATCTTGATAAAGGATTCATATGCCCTAGTGCATCACCTTGGGGAGCACCTATTCTGTTTGTTAAGAAGAAAGATGGATCAATGAGACTCTGCATTGATTATCGAGAACTAAACAAGATCACTATCAAGAAGAAATATCCTCTCCCATGCATTAATGACCTATTTGACCAACTACGTGTATCTCAATACTTTTCCAAGATTGATCTTCGTTCAGGGTATCATCAATTAAGGGTCAAAAGGGAGGATATACCAAAGACGGCTTTCCGTACAAGGTATGGACACTATGAATTTATAGTGATGCCATTTGGTCATACTAATTCCCTTGTTATCTTCATGGATCTGATGAATAGAGTCTTTAGAGACTATCTTGATCTTTTTGTGGTATTCTTTATAGATGATATTATTGTCTATTCAAGGAGCAAGTAAGAACATGAAGATTACATGACAATTGTATTAAAGACCCTAAGAAAGGGGAAGATTAATGCCAAATTTACCAAGTGTGAATTTTGGCTTCAAATAGTTGCATTTTTTGGTCACATAATCTCAAAAGCGGGGATATCTGTGGATCCAGCAAAAACAAAGGTTATCGAAAGATGGTCGAGACCAAAAATAGTAACTGAGATCTGAATCATTCTTGGTTTGCTTGGATATTACCGACGTTTTGTGAAAGATTTTTCAAGGTTATCTAACCCACTCACCAAGTTGACTCGAAAAGGAGTTAAGTTTGTTTGGACAGCAGAATGTGAATAGAATTTCAAAGAGCTAAAACAAAGGATAGCCAGTGCACCAGTGCCCACACTACCTTGAAGTGGAGAAAGGTTTGTAATCAACAGTGATGCATCCAAGAAGGGACTGGGGTTTCTTCTCATGAAAAATGATATGGTCATAGCTTATGCGTCACGACAGTTGAAAATCCATGAGCAAAATTACCCAACTCATGATTTGGAGTTAGCTGCAGTAATCTTTGCATTAATGATTTGGAGGTATTACCTTAATGGTGAAAGGTGTGATATTTATACTGATCATAAAAGTTTAAAGTATATTTTCACATAAAAGGATCTAAATATGCGTCAAAGAAGATGGTTGGAGCTGATTAAGGATTACGACTGCTCAATTCATTATCACCCTAGTAAAGCAAACAAAGTAGCAGACGCATTAAGTCGACAAGAACATGCTAGCTTATCCATGATGTGGATCACAAAAGATCTAAAATTTATGGATTTACAAAGGATGGATCTTGGAATTTTAATGGAAGGGGAGAAATCGTATCTTTCTCAAATGAATGTTCATCCATCTATACATGTGATGATTAAAGAGGAACAGAAAAAAAGATGTAGAGTTACAAAATAAGGTGAGAAATGTTCCTGAATTCAACCTTGATTGTGATGGGATAATAAAGTTCAGGAATCGGGTTTGTGTTCCTCGCATCCCCGAATTAAAGAAGGAGCTTCTGGATGAGGCTCATAGTTCTTCATTCTCTATTCATCCTGGAAGCACGAAGATGTATAGGGACCTGAAAGAGTACTTCTGGTGGTATAGCATGAATAGAGATGTTGTTGAATGTGTCTCTCGATGCTTGGTTTTCCAGCAAGTTAAAGCTGGGAGGCAGAAGTATAAGGAGATGTTACAACCATTACCCATACCAGAATGGAAATGGGAAAACATCACTATGGACTTTGTCACTGGACTTCCTAAAACATCCAAAGGCAATAATGCTATCTGGGTCATAGTTGATCGTCTCACAAAGTCTGCACACTTCATTGATATTCTACAGGATTTCTATCTAGATTAGCTTGCCAGGATATATGTAAAGGAAGTGGTAATATTGCATGGAGTACCACTTTCCATTAAATCTTATTGGGATCCGAGGTTTATCTCGAAGTTCTGACAAAGACTTCAGAATACTCTAGATACAGAGTTGAGTTTCAGCACTGTTTATCATCCTCAGATAGACGGTAGAGGACAATTCAAACTCTAGAATATATGTTGATATCTTTCTCTATAGATTTCAATGGTGGTTGGGATCAACACCTACCTTTGGTGGAATTTTATTATAATAATAGCTTTCACTCAAGTATTCATATGGCTACTTATGAAGCACTCTACGGAAAGAAATGCAGGACTCCAACTTATTGGGATGAAGTTGGGGAATGAAAGCTATTAGGACCTGATATTGTTGATGAAATGGTAGAAAAGGTGAGATCTATTCAACAACACATAAGAGCAGCTCAGAGTCGACAAAAAAGTTATTCCGACAACCGAAGAAAAGGCCTAGAGTTTGAAGTGGGTGATAAAGTGTTCTTACGAATATCTCCCTGGAAGAGGGTCATGAGATTTGGAAAGAAGGGAAAGTTGAGCCCTAGATATATCGGTCCTTTTGAAATTCTGGATCATTTTGGGAAGGTAGCTTACCGATTGGCGCTTCCACCGAACTTCTCTCAAGTTCACGATGTGTTCCATGTATCTCCCCTGAGAATGTACATACCTCATCCTTCACTTGTACTTAGCTCGGAAGTTGTACCGTTGGAGCAAGATCTTTCTTATGAAGAACAGCCGATAGAGATTTTGGATCGTAGCGAAAAAGTCCTATAGAACAAGACCACTCTCTTGGTGAAATTTTTATGGAGGAACCACCAATTAGAAGAAGCAACATGGGAACTTGAGGATATGATGAGGGAGAGGTATCCTCATCTGTTTGTAATGAAGTGACGAATTTCAAGGGCGAAATTCATTTTAAGGGGGGTAGAATGTAACACCCTGAGATTTTATGAGAAATATTTTTTTTATGTCTTATGATATATGCAACACATAATGAATCTTTCATAGCACACAATACGGACTTGGCTTTCATTACACGCAATCACGACCTTCCTCGATAGCGTGTGTAGTACGCAATACCGGGTTTCACTAAACCACGATATATTATTATGGACTAGCCGTTATGAATAGTATTAACTAAATTTTTAATTTTATAATATTATTATTCATCTTACACATTTTCTAGAACATGGTAAGAGAACAAAATAAATTTTTCAGGTAAAATAATTATTTTTCCAAAAATGCAGTTTTGTCGCCTTTTGATGGAGCACCCACATTAAATCTAGTTTTTGACATGTTTATAAGTTCAATTTGAAAAAATAAAATTTTTCATTTGAATCAAGATATAAAAATTTACTTTGGATTAATTTTTGATATTTTTCTGATAACTTTCATATTTTGATGAATAGTTAAAATACGCTAATTTTTAATTAAAAACAACTTTTTTCATTGAGATAATTTATATGGATAAATTATAATATTGAATGGTTTTAAAGTATAAATAGAATATATTTTTACCATTTAATATAATTTATGTCATTATCATTAATTTCAAATTGAAGTCATAGGTAAAAACATTTCAATCTTTGGCAATGTTTTAACTTCTAAAACCCATTTTCTTAACAACGGGATTAATTTTAAATTAATTACTGCAACTTATGTGTTTTGAATTTTGAAAAATGGATTCCATATTTTGAATCAGTGGGTCCAAATTATGTTAATAGGATACTTTTTATTTTTGGGCATTTTGAATAGTAACTACGGTAAATTTTATTTACCATAGTTAAAGGTAAATCGGGTAATTAAGGGTAAATATAAGATTATAAAATTAACATAACACATGCCAAAATCCTATTGGATTACTAAACAACGACCCATATCACCTAAGGGTCGGATTAGATTCATTTAATGGGCTTTTTCCATGAAAATAATTTAATTATTATTAAAACCAAAGAATGTGACAACATGTCACTTTCTTAAATCATATTAGTATAATAATTTTACTTTAGTGATAAACTTAATGAATCTTCGAACATGAATAGTATCCAGAAATCTAATACAATTATATACATCATAGAAATTTATTTAGAATTTTTAGGGATTAAATAATTATCATTAATTATGACACAATTGTGATGTTGAAATTATTTTATTAATTAAAATATCAAATAAATGGTTTTAAGAATATTAAAATAAATATTATATAAACTATTTAATGTGATCCACTAATTTTTTAGAAACATATGACATTTTATGAATCTATTAAATCTTTTAGTTAGAACATATCTTCTGTATATATTTTATTTAAATTCAAATAAATGAATAGTGTCAAAATTGATACTATTGTTATTTTATAAAAATAACATATTATAAAATTGTTTAAAGATCAGAAAGATATTTGAAAATTATAAATTAAAATTTATATGGTCTAAGATGTTATAAAGTGTCAAATTATGGAATATTCACAACACACATGTAATTATTTATAATATTTTAAAATTTAGAATATTATTACCACAAAAAAAATTTAATTGATAAATAAGGATAAATCAAGTTGATAATGTTTAAAATAAATTCCTAACGTGTCCAAATTTTATTGGTTGATGCGATTACGACCCTATCTCATCTAATATTCGGATATGAGTGATTTTGGAAGTTTTTAAGTGGGGTTGGGATTTAATATAAACTAATATTTCTTATATTTCCAAAGGTGCCCTCTCCTCCCTTATAAAAGGGCACCTCCTCCCTCTTCTCCTCACACCAATTTGAGCCTTCAAGATCGTCCAGTACCTGTCCATTTCACTTCCCCACTTCCCTAGAAACATCCTAGAGTTCCTGGTCTTCTTCAAAGACCAATTCTAGTGCCCTAAGAGGAGGTCTCAAAAAGGCGCTTCAAAGAAGAGGTAATGTCCGTTACCGATTCTTTCAACTTTATTTCTTCTTCCACTTCTTCTTCATTAGTTGTTTAATTATGAATTAATAAAATCAGTATCACTCATATACTGATATTTTATTATAAGTATTAAATAACCCTATTTCACCATCTATCCATCCTACGGAAAATGAAATCACTGCGCGTGCATGTGTACGTACGGAATACCGTCTCCATGCCGTGGTGTAATCTATTTTCCATCACCACCTCACATGGATGGGTATAATGGTACAAAAAAATAACTATATATGATTATTTTAAAGTGGTATTGATTCTTAAATAGTATACATACACTCCAAATCAATTCCACCATCATGGGAACGATATCGTCGCTCGTGCATACGTACATAATATCGTCTCCACGATGTGATGTGATTCGTTCTACATGATCTTCATTGCATAATGATAATATAAATTTATTTAATGAATAAATATGATATATAGTACACTAATACCATTCTGGAAGTGAGGTATCTATAACCTAAAGAAAAGAATAAGAATTTATTCGACAAAACATGCATAAGATCAAAAAGTAATAAACACCCGAATAACAAGTAGTAATGAAATATTACTAATAAGAAGCTAAAATTATGACCATATATGATATCATAACAATATTTAGTATCCTAGAATAAGTCTATAACATTATTTAAATCATTATATAGATGGTTCGGACACTTACGAAGCAAATCAGACCTAAGGTAAGGGACAATCTCTCAATCTCAATTTTTATCTGAGATTGTTTATACTTCAGAATTTAATGGGGAATATTTATCATCCACATCCATATTTCCTCAATATGTAATATTATTTATATCCACCTACTAATTTTTAAATCCAATTTTTCCCTTTGGTGAGTTTTTAGTAAAAGATATGAATGGAATCTTTTTGTCTTTTCTCTTACGAGGTACTTTTTGACTTTTCTGACAAAAGTACGAGAAGAATGTTTTTTTTAACTTATATGGCATGAATGGATTTTTAATACATTATTTCCAAGAATATTCCTTTAAAATTTTTCAAGTTTATTTTTAATCAAAATTTTTAGTTTAAAATTGTATGACATGTTAAGAAAGGAAAAAAAATTTGAAGTAGAAAGGATATTTTCCTCAAGAATGAAGTTCAAGTGTTTTATCAAAATAATTTTCCATCTAAGATAATATAGGGTTATGTTTCTATCCCTATTATTACATTGATTGGATTATGTTGTGATGGAAATATTTTTAGGAATTCATTTATCTTATATGAATTGTTTTATGATGTCACGATGTTTAAGATTCCCATTTTTATTACATGGATTATGCTATGATGTATGGTTTATGATTTTGTGGAACACATAGGAATGGTATCATTATGAGATGGGTGGTACCTATATCTCCCTCCAATGCATTGGTTAAAGATTTTATATCTCATGAGATAGACAAGGCTGGAACGGTAGGTTAAATCGGTTCAGTGAAACAGGGCTGAAATGAGGAGTGAACTCGATTCAGAAATGTACTTTGTCCACTAAGATAGTCTTGGAAATGAGTCTTGACTGATAAGAAATGATTCTCTATGATTATGTGTGTATGCCACAATTTTTCCTATTTTAAGTTATTATTATTGGTATTACATTTCACTACCATGATTTATCCCATGTTATGAAATTATGATCTCTTTTTCAGGGTAAGATTTCCAAAATGTTATGTTCTTATCAATTTGATGCGATTGATATTTATTTTTTTTACCCTCACTGAGCATTTGAGATCACCCTTTTGTTAGTTTTCTTTCCCCAGGTCAGGAAGAAGGTTATTAGGTAAGATATTCCAAAAGGGACAATTGATATGATGAAATAAATGGGAGACAGTTTATATGCTTTATAAACCCGTTGTTTATATTTCCCAGTTTCTAAAGACACTATACCTATACGGTCCTTTCATGGTTTTGTTATATGTTTTAATAAGAATGCTTCAATTTGGAAGCATTAACCATGTATGTAATGTGCGGTTCACTATACACACCCCTTGGGACTCATCATATAAACCATTCCTCTGAAAAATAGAGTACATCGCGTGTATAAATGACTATATGGCATGTTAACTTTGAGTTACAAGGTCACCCATTATGTTGGTCGGGTATGAAAAACATAGCCCATCTATGATTCAAAGGGAATAAACACCATGTTTGTGGACTACATGGTGTGTACTCTGGCTTACCTTGCATTAGGCTGGCCCGATCAACATGCAATTTAAAAATTAACTATTCCACATTTCATCAATGGACACACTTTGAATTAATTAATGAATTAATTTTCTATGAATTGAACACAAGTACACAGCGTACAACACCAATTACAAAACATGTACTTCTATTTTATCCAGAAAAAATACATTGAACCACCGGCTGAGTTCCTCAATTTTATATTAATCCTAAAATTAATCATATTAATTGGATCTATGAGAAAGGAAGGAGGAATAATCAGATCTCGTAATTTGAATTACAATAACTATTAAACTTGAATTGATAATGTAAATCTCAAATGCCTAAATCATCAATGATCCTTAAATAATTATAAATAATTTTGTGATCCCAATGATACCACATATAGGTTATCTGAACAATAAAATCATGCAATTGATCATTCCCAAAATTAATTTTTTTTTTCATTTTCATTAATCAGTCCGAGATCTACACAACGATAAATGCAATGTTCAAAGAAATTTAATCAAAGGAGACAAAAACATGTATCACAGTGAAACTAGAGAGAGGATCATCACAATTTATTTGAAAATAATTTAATTAAATAATATTTACCTTAATGTAATTTTTTCTTCATTGTTGGATCTGGTAACTGGTTTTTGATGCACCATCATTGCATTTTATTAATCAAGTGTAAATTCCCACTAGAAGCAATCCACAAATGATCCATGAATCTCTAGATGTTCCCAAATGAATCCCACGGTGCTGGAGTGATAGATCTTTTTTATTTCATTGTCCCCTTTGATCGCTATGATAATTACTTACAAAGATTTATTTTTGATCCAGTGGAGGAAGATTTCCCTCCGTTCGAAGGAGTGATCATAGAGAAGAAAGATCTCATGGTCTTTAGATAATTCTCTAATTGCATTGTGCACAACCAAAAAAAATGTTATAATGAGGAAATAACATAACTAGGTTTATATATCACTTGAGTTAAAATAAAAAATATAATAAGTTCAATTAATTAATTAATTATTCTTAGTGAAAACCCCATATCTAATATAATTATTATTATTATTTCTCAACATGTTCTTATCATGAGAATTGAATTATATATTATTCTGTCAAATAATATTCAATATTTTTTATTTCTCACCACACAATTAAACTCAATCCTCTATTCCGCCACAATATTTATCGGGCCATGAATAATGACTATTTATTTATTAATTAAATATCAATGCATTATTCACCAATAAAAAAATAAATATTATATTAACAAAATAGAAAATAAATATTTATAAAATATCCTCTTACATTATATTCTCATGAATAACTAGTGACATAATATATGTGATGAATCATACATGAATAATTATTAAATCACATGATTGAATAATGTTTATTCA
Organism: Viscum album; assembly: GCA_963277665.1. Classification (NCBI taxonomy): domain Eukaryota; kingdom Viridiplantae; phylum Streptophyta; class Magnoliopsida; order Santalales; family Viscaceae; genus Viscum; species Viscum album. Next base: position 820,125,526 of record OY728162.1, read on the forward strand.
ACATGTTAAATATTCAATAAAAATATTCAATTTAAATGATACTATGGATAAACATTTTTTCTGACCCTCTTGGCCTATTTATCTGTGGTATTGGAAAAAACAACCTAATGACCATGGTTAGAATCTAGAAACATTCCAACGCACCATACGGAAAAAAAAGTTAATTCTATAATTACTTGTTACATCATACTGATTCTTACAGTGTAATATAATCCCTTTTTATTGATATCCCTGATCAAGTTGGTTTCATGTTGGTGCCATCAACCAAAGTGCTCGATGTCTCTTTCTTTGATTTCCCAAAAAATTTACTTTACTATTGAACACCATGGTCATTAATTTATTTTGTCTATATAATTTCCATTAAAGGGTTTAAGATATAAAATTCCATTAAACTACAAGGGACATATCATTTCTCACATTATTCATTAGTAAAATATTTCTCATAATGCACCCAAAATGTCCTACCGCTCCATGAACATTTGTTGTCATGGTTTTCGTTAATACATAAAATTACATGACTCATAAAACTCATTAATAATAATTTTAAATTATAATGTTGAATGAAAACATCCATATATAGGAATATCCAATGACACAGATAAATGTGTATTTCTTAACAGCATGTCTTGTTCTCATAATATCTTATTTTATATTATTATGGGTGTACACATTAAGAAGTTTCATCAGAATTGGATGAGTATCCACCCCTGATATATAATATAATTTTTGTCCCTCGAATGATTTCTTTCAGCTATAAAACATATATTCAATAATAGTGTCGTAGTACTACTCAGTTATTATTGTAGCATGGAACTACTATGACCTTTTGGGGCGAAAACTACTCTTCGAAAATTATCACATACTATGTCATAGAGAACAAAAATAATGATGAGATAAGTAGTTTATTAATATCTAAACCACGAATGTATGTTATCATATATTAAATAGAATTTTGTGATAGGTAACCAACTCTAATAGACTCCCCATCAAGTATTACCTACTTATTCGGGCTAAATGGGAGAAATTGAAGAAATAGAAAAATGCCCTAAATATGGGGAATATTTTCTCAAATGAATTTAGAATTCCAAATGGTGAGATAATCAAAGAATGTTAGGATGTAGATTTAAGAGCATACCAAATGTGGATCGAATGAGGCATATGACACTTTATTGGTCCCCTAATTTGTGTGGGAGGAAAGATAAGGGGGATAAGAAGATAAATGGAAGGAGGGGAAATTTTTACTTTCACCCATTTAAATGGCTAGCATTTTTTACCATGGTCGGAAAAATCATGCACAAAACATGTGCTATAATTATTTATGGTGTCACCCCATCACATGGGCATAGATCATAGTTTTCCTAACTATGTTAATACAATGTGGATACCTTTTAATTTTTCTTTAGGATCACTACATAGTCATTCAACTACCTTTCACAGTTTTAAAAATCATGCATCACCCATATATATCCACATATTTTGAGGAGCATGGTTAGAACTAACCATGAACTAGTAATAAATCTCATCTATTTACTAAAAAACCATATATGTGGGATCTAAAAAAGTTTTAGACACTCCAAAACCCTTCCTCAAACTCTTAATAACAATCAATATAGTAAAATGTAAAATTTAGAAAATAAAAATAAGGGGTCTTTGTTTCAATAGAAAATACAGAATCTTATAATCACCCCTCATTAAAGCTACTCATCCCCGAGTTTTCCTTATGAGGGTGGTAAATAATTGTATGATAATAATTATGACCACTAAGAATGTATTTCGGCCTCGCACTCTTTGGCCTCATCCTGTATACGGGTATGCTTCCACAAAACATGTACTAGAGAAACTGAACTAGCTCAAAGAGACTTCATGATTAGATCATCAATATATATAAGATGATCCTCAAAAGAATCACCACCTTCAAAATAAACCTCAAAAATTTGGTAGAAAGGTTATGGGTGTAAAATATAACATAGAACCTGTAAAACATGGAAGATATAATGTGTGGCCCCATATCTCCTGGGTAACTAAAACATATAGGCTAACAATAGGGCTCTCTCAAAAATCACGAAGGTTCCAATGAACCTAGCTACTGGATTCCCTTTCTTTGAAATGGTTGATTACTTATTCTATGTGAATCACATGAAAATATTTGATCCCTAACCTTTAACTCCAAATTTGATCGACTTCAATCAACATAAAACTTTTTATTGACTAGGATATATCCATATTCTTCTTGATAACTTATACCTGCTCTAATATCTCCTAAATGAGATGTGGTTCTAATAGAATTTCCTCTATTAACTCTAACCACCATAGGATTTAATAACACAACATAACTTAAAAATTATAAAAAGGATCTATCTATATAGTTTATCAGAATCATTTATTATAAGATAATTCTAAAAGATGTAAGTTTCATTACAAAAACATGCATAATGACAGATGTGTTATCAAAGCATATCCTATAGAACCTGTATCGTATGACCAAACTGACAATCGGTATATCTGTGATGGGCTATACTAAGTAGTACTTATGAACCTGACACCCTCTTCAAACCTTTATAGAGATACAATATAAATCGAGTATCCCTATTTGATATAATATATCATGGAACTCTATGAACTTATATGATACCCAAGACATATAGCTTTCCTAGCTTGTCTACTAAAAATTATTCTCAAATGTTTTTAGTCATCCAAACATTCCCATGAATGAATAATACCTTATCACCTTTAATGACCCAACTAGGCGGCATGTCCTCTCCTAATATTTTCTCCCTTGGGCCAAGCCCTTTGGATCTAAATGTTGTCTCGTCATCACTCTATTCAGGAGTGAATAGGTCACTAAAAAAGATGTGATTATTGGCCATCCATAACATTAATTCACATCCAAATTCATATAAAAAAATCTATCATCTACCATTTAGAACTAGTCTCCTTAACCACCTGCATCTGATTCTTCCTAATTATTGAATTAGCCATAACATTTACTTTACCATGCGTATAAATCACCTAAATTCCAAACTACATTAGGTGTTCAACCCATCTTCACTGTCTGAGGTTTAAATCATTTTATGTAAATATATTCTAGATTGTTTTTCTATCTATGTGCACCAAAAAATTATCTCCCAGCAAGTAATGCCTCCAAAAACTAAATGCATTAACCAAAACGACTAACTATAGATCAAACCATGGATAATTATTTTCATGAGGCCTCAAATGGTGAAATAATTACATCAGGACTCATTCTTACTACATCATGATGACTCACATACAAATTCATGAGGTTTTATAACAAACCATAAGTATTAAACTAGGAATAATTAAAATTAGGATCATTACATAATTCAATATTTCTATTATCTCATGAATGGATTCCTTCCAAGATTTAAAACATACGAATTTCACACACTTCTTCATCAATCCCGTAAGAGGCCCTGCAAGGAATGAGATATCCTAAATAAAGAAACAGTAATATCCATTTATCCCCAATAAACTCCATATATAAATAATGTTCTTGGGATTCTAATAGGAAACCATGGATCTCTCCATATTTGTCTTAATAGAGACTCGTGTCTTTTAGATAATGTGACTAAGGAAGTGATCTTTATCGATCCAAAAGTGAATTTTTTTAAGCTTAACATATTGTTGGTGATATATTAGTGTGATGGAAAAAATATCTAGATATTTATCATGATCATGTTGAGTTTTCAAATAATCCAGGATTTCTTGCATGAGGAATCACATAAATGAATCCATATATGGGTGGAAAACATGATTTATCTGAGCAATGAAAACTACCGGCATGTTCATGTGACTGAACAACATGACCAAATACTCAAACATAAAAATATACTATAGAATGTTGTATGTGGTAAATTTGATGTTATAACATGAACCCGATGGTAATCTAACATCATATATATTTTGAGAAATTTCTCACTCCTCAGAGATGGTTGAATAGGTTTTCTATACGCAATAGAGGATACTGGTTCTTAAGAGTAATATAGTTTATCCAATAGTAATCTACACAATGATTGAGGTTATTCTCAACCTTATTAATGAAAATTTGGGAAAACCCTATTGTGATGTGTTGGGTTATATAAAACCCAATGTTTTTAAGTCCTCTAGTTTCCTCTTGGGATCTTGTAACTCATTAGCCGTGATCCAGTATAGAGGAGTAGATATTTTTTCTATTACTATAATTACATAGATATTAAACTATACCTCCCTCTAAAAAGGTAGTCCAGAAAATTAATTAGGGATGAAATCCCTAAGAAGATGTACTACAAGAGAAAAATATGCTTTATGCATTCCCGGGTTGTCTAGACAAAAGCTAATAATATAGATTGTAACTCCACCCATTCCATGATGTTCAGGTCCATCTCGACATTTATGGGCATCCAATTCAGCCTTTAGAATTTATATTTCACCCTAGGGTGATGTGAAAGATGCTATATAAAAATAGAAATCAACATAATAATTCTATGGAATTAACTAGTCTATCCTCAGGATGATTTATAAATATGTCATCTTAATAATGAATAGGTGTCATAAAAAAAGATAACTTCCATTCTCAAGGGGTAATTCCCTAAATTGGAATAAAAATTCTGATCATATTTCTATAGTTTTATCGAGTTTCATCACTCCACAAAAATTACCCTGCCTATAGCCTAGGGATATCTATAATTTCAATAGATATAAAGGAGTGGGAAGAACATGTATCTAAAATAGATAATTCAAAAGTAGAGACAACTAAAGTCATACCTAGAACCATTAAAGTACCGAAACTCTTCTCGTATGGTATCATATGCACTGCATATATTGATCTTGATCAGTGACATTGACATATAGCCCGAATTCCATAATTAGTCCAACTCTTCTAGTATTGTAATTATGGCATCTAGCTCCCTCATCAATGAACACCTCATCAGCATAAACGGTCTATATTACTCTAGATCCCTTCATATTATGGTTCTTCTGACCCTACTCTTGAATGTGGAATCAGTCTAGATCATATGTCACTAGACATTGAAGGAAAATATCTTCAAAATAACTTAAGATGACCCATCTTTATACAAGTCCAACACTCAATTGGGTCCTTGATATACCAGGGATACATGTGTACTAGACTACATTATTGATGAAATACCACACGACTACCTGAATTCACACTCTGGATACCACTACCTTCATGATAAAGATTCTAGCTGTTCTTATTACTCCTGGTCAAAACTCATTCATGATTATGTGCCAAAATTATCTGAATTACACCTTATGCCTCTCTATGGTTTGACTCAGTTATGAGTACCAGATCCACTATCCAAGATATGTTATTCAATAGGAATACATTCCCCTATGATTTGATGTCATACATGATACTATCCTCAAATCACCTATATATGGATAAAGTGACACCCATAATAAATAGTGTGAATCTCTAAAGATCAGTAAAGTGATATGAATAGTTTATAACATATAAATACCCCTTTTTCAGGTGTTTAAACTCTCTCTCTATGTTATCCCTCAACACCTAATTAAGGAAATAATCATAAAAGGAAACATGAAAATACCTTAGAACCATATCTCAATGATGATATTTCTGTGTAATAATGTACCACCATCACTTGGAAGAATAATGAATCATATACTTAAAAATTTGTGATCTCCTATTAGAATGATTTTTGAGATGAAAAATGATTGGTACCATAGAATCCATCCATGACTCCACAGTCTGTGGGCTACCATACACGGAAAATGTGGGTGTGTGCTGCTGCGGAAATTACCACCTCAACTCGACCATAGTAGGGGAAGGTTTTAGGGATCCCTACATAGTCTTAATGAGTCATAGGAAAACCTCTTGAAACTATGAATTAGCACCCATATCTTAAATAGGTGGTGTTTCATCAGGTGGAACTACAAGTGGATTAAGGCCCACAACATTTAGAGTGTGGTCATCACCACTCTCCTATAACATGAATCAAGACCATCATGGTGGAATGTCTCTATAATTCCAAATTAATGCAACAAATAAGATTCTGTAATATAATATATAAAATATTTAAAAATTGGATAGGTATAATATTTCCTATATAATAGAATGAACACCTATTTACGTGATCCTAAATCCATGTCTAGGTGAAAAGAATGTTTAAGTAAGGATATGTGGGGCACTATCTTCTTATGAGTACTGAGGTTGGACTAGGGTCAAGTTCTCTATTTCACAACTATGGTTTTGGTATATGATGTTTCAATTGAACGTTATAGATGAAGACACCCTTTATGTTATAATTGGTATCCCCATTTAACAACATCAATTTTATTTAACTATTATGAATGACCAATTTATACTCATTTGTTAATATAACAGTAATTTTTGGTGAGTTAATATTTCCAAGTTATAAAATAAAACAATTTATAAGTTTCAATGGGCATGTCTTGTAGATGTGACCAAAATTTTACATTTGGAATAAGAATGTATCATGTCTATAATGATATCTCAATTTTATGAAACATAATTCCCAATTTATAGAAGAAATACCTTTATAAATTAATATTTGAATCCATATAATCCCATCTAAATTACTTCTCACTAGATGTAACCATAGTTACATAGCTCAAAGATGTGATAATTGGTTAGTTAAGGTTCCAGAATCACGTTATATGGGAAAACACCCTTTAGGTTTATATAGAAACATTAACAACCAATTATTTATCCATTACATGAATAAAACATTAGCATGATTCCATTGATATAGAAATCAAGACACTAAAACATGTTGTAGGAAATGCATATAGTAATATAAACATGGAAGGGAATATTCATGACATATAAATCCATGGGTTATTATAATGATGTACTATCCAAAAACATCCTTCTCATATCATTCCATGGTTAACATAGTGTCTAAAATAATAATAATAATGTCACATATAATGTGCATCACCCTATAGTGAAATCAGTATAACCATAATAATCATAATACAGAACAACAACTCCCATCCTAGTTTATTGGATTTTCCCTATGCACGTGTTAGGTACTCCAAGGAACATTCTCATTACCAAATCGCAACACATCCAAGTCTCATTATAACCTACCCAAATTTTAATAAAAAGGTAAAAGGAACTTATGATGCCACTACAATATGTCCTTACCCGGCTTGCTTAATAATAGTATATGATCTTGTTAGACACATAGCCTCAGGCATGCCTCCCCATACACTAGTTATTGTGGACTTGTAGTGAGGGTCTATGGTGATAATATGGGGAGACAATACCCTCATTACCAGAGTATAGAACAACAGGGAAGAATAGATAAATAACCATTGGAAACAATATAATCAAGGAACAACAGAGGAATAAATATCCAAAAAAATAAATCTAATAGTTTTAAACCATGACCAGTTGTTAGTATCGTATAAAAAATTATTATTATTTCATGATTCAATAAAAAAATGGTAAATAAATGAGATAAAGAGTGAAATTAATATAAAACATGATATACATAAATGGAAAAAATAACATGATCTATCTCTAATATAATAATGCGTATTATCTTGGTCCTCTTCTCATGTACACCATCCAAGTATAGAAAATAAAGCATCCATAGTAGGACACTTTCCTCTATCCCCACATGCATCCATGAGGTATTTCATGGTTCCAATAGAAGACCAGAACATGTTTTGATATAAAATATGTTTTCAACCACTAATGGTTTCTAATTGTATCCATTATTTGACTATATATTGAAGTAGTGTGTGGGTAATAAAAAACTATAAATGAAATACATGAATCGTATATCGGTATGGACTCCAAATTGGAAACTCATCTGATCAAAACTATATCAGCCTATGCTGGAATTTCTCTACATGTTTATCATTTATTGATTAAATTTATGTAATTGCATTAGGACCCAGCTCAAAGAAAAGGTTTCTCCCGGATGATCATATCAATATAAATGATGAATATGTCGAATATAACTAAGGAATAATTTAAAGAATTAAATCAAGTCTCTATTGTAATTGAAGCACTGACTAAATCCATATTTTATGTATAAATTGGAAGACACGTCATTAAAATATATAATTAATTTTCATCCTGATCTCATCCAATGATTTCCATATAGTGAACCCAGGTTTTTATTTAGGTGTTCTTTGAACCCATCACCCTACAAGTTAGTCCATGACAATCTTCATGGAAGCCCAGGTATCACTCTAGGAAGAGTATAAATAAATTTCCCTCTAATAATGTCCTAGGAATCCATTTTAGGAAACCCAAGAGTGACTCATTAGGTAATTTATTGGATATCCCACTGAGCTCATCCTTAGCATTCCATGTAGCTAACCTATGTGTTGCTCAAAGAATGATGTAAATTTGACCACTTAGTGTACCCATCCATGGAATTCCTATAATAACCCATGTATCGCACGTGTCCTGATATAAATCCATTAATAATTTATATAAATCAATAATCTTGATGTGTCTATCCAAGCTATTACACGTCAGTACCCACATATCATCCTTAACATATCATAACAAATGGTCAGAAGATTACAGTCTAACCATTCCATTTAAAAATAAATTAAATTAATATTTTCCATTTCATTTATAATAAAAAATTCAGGGAAAATGTAAAAATGATGGACATGGTCCATAGAACATCTGAACTCCATTTCCACTTATATTTTAATCCAACTTTCATTTAGTTCAATTAATTATAGCATATCAATACATGGGGTAAGAGACTCACCTCATGGGTTGTTCAATATCAAATAAATGGCATGTTGCTTTTAAATCGTTTCATAAAAACCCCAAGGGATGGTTTCAATTGAGTTAATCAACCTCCAATAATATTTATGATTCACACGAGTTAGGTAGATCTAGGACCCAAAATTTCATTTAAGAAAAAACACATTCTAATAGGCAATGCTCGGAAACTCTCAGGTGAGGCTTTACAACATAATATTTCAAATTTTGTAACTTTTTGATAAATCATCAAACCACCAACCTTAGCTTTGTAATAGACTCCTCATCCAATATTAGCCTCTAATCTTGGCTAGAATGGGAGAAAATGAATAACTATAAAATTACCATGAAAATATGGAATTTTAGGTCACATGGATTTGTCATTACACATGGAAAGATAATCAAAGAAATAAAGGAAGTGGAGTTAAGATCTTACTAACACGGGTCCAATGAGATGAAAAAATACTGATTCTGAGACAAATCTAAAGAGTTATCAAAAATCCCTAAGAGAGAGGATGAACTCCAAAAGTAGTCTAATACTTTGCGTAGGAGGAAAGAAAGGAGGGAGAATAATATAATTTGATGCGGGGGAAATCTAAAATTTCACCCACATGAAAGGTTGAATGGTTTAGATGCATGGTTTTCCAAACCATGTTCCAATCATGTGCCAACACTTTTTAGGGTGTCACCCCCTCATAAGGGCTTGGTGTGTGGATTGACTAAACATTCGTAGCTCATATGTATCCCTATGAATTTTTTTATAGCATCCATTCATGATCGTGTGGTTCCCTTTCATGGTTTAACAAACAATATGACATTCTTATATGGAAACATGGTTTGAGGCACACAGTTTGTAATAACCATGTTCTAACTGTGAACCTCATTAGTTTCCTCTAAAAATAGATGCTTCGAGCTCCAAACAAGCCCCAGATGCTCAGTAACCCGTCCTTAAACTACTACGAACATTCATGAGAGTAAAAAAGGAAACTTTATACTGTAAAAATAAAGGGTCTAGACCTCTATTTAAAAATAGAGATCTTAAAATTTAATAGTGTATAAACCAATTAAATATAATTATATTCATCTACATATTCTTAAATATTCAACTAATGGAATAATTTATTAATTACAAAAACACACATCATAGTGAATAAAGAAATTGATTTTTTCAGAAATTAAAGATTATTTCATGTGTATAAAATAGATGGGAAGAATATATTCTTGATTAGAGTCCCCAAAAATGTATATAATGATCCACTAATGTGTTTCAAATTAGTGGTAATTAAGTAAAGTTATGTATATTGATGAATGCCTAATATAGCTTCAAACAAGAACCATGAGATTAGTATTTTTTTCCTTAAATAATGTATCTAAAATTCATGATAGATATTATTGAACATAGACTCTATATGTGACCATATAAATAATAATTGTTTGTATTTCTTATCTAAGTATTTGATTTTATATTTTGAGGGAATAAATTTAATATTAGTGCGGTAGATTCTATTATGGATGAGTTCAGAGAGTGAAATATCAAACACCAGAAAGCATTCATACAATATTGGGATATTATTGACTATAAAATAGATGTAAATTGTTATTTATAAAAAAATTATTTAAGGGAATTCCTTAGAAATATGATATTCATGATGAAAAAAATATTTCAACAAAAAAATCGTAAGAACCAGAAAAATAATTTTTGAAGGTGGTAGAGTAGTTCATCAAGGGTTATATTAGAGGGTGAAAATAATTTTTTTTTATTTTATATAAGTATGAAAAAATAGAATATTTATCTTATTTAATAACATGTCTATAAATAAATATAATTGAATAACATGTTACATAAGTTAAAAATTTTAGTTATGTGTAGGATAAACCAAATTTTTTATTTTTCAATATAAATAAAATGTTAGATATTTATTTGCAAATTTTGATGTGGACTAGTAATGAATATTTTTTTGTAAAGCAATACAAAAGTGGGGATTATTTGTTAATTGGTAGAAAATTTGTTGAATGTATTTGTAAGAAGCAAGAAATTTCATTTTTCGAATGGATAAAGTATAGTATATATCTATTATGAAGATGTATACATATTTTAAATAGTTGAATATATACTTTTATATTCATAGTGAAGATGTACAAGTATCTACTATTATTTATTGTGATTTCAAGAGTGTCATGGAATTGATGAAGAATCATATACCACACTTTGATATATAGTATATTGAGATTTTTTTTAAATTAAATTAATTAAATCGTATATTAGTGATAAATATTGATATAAATCAGTGGATTTAATACAAAAATAAAATATAATAAAAACCATTATTTTATTCCAGTAGTTGAACAAATTTTTAATGAGTGGGATTTGATAATAATCCTTAACTTCATGTAAATGAATCTATATATGAGGGGGTCTCTTTTGTATGAAATATGTTATAATTGAAAATCCATGAGGATGAGTAAGATAAAACATTTTATGAATCTAGATAGAGGTAGTTTAGTGATGTTTTTAGAGTTTATCAAGATCTATTATTTTTGTGATAGTGTTATGAGGTATTTAATAAAAGCATATATTTCACTCTTTATATCTAATTTTCAAGAATAATAATTAAATACAAAGATATATAGTTTAATTTAAATATAAACAATTTGGATTTCTATTGGTCAAAAATGGGAGAATATTGAAACTATGGTTATTTATCATTGAAGAATGTCGGAAAAAGTGTTATAAATGGAATTGAATATTGGAAGTCATGTTTTTATTATGAAGTGGTGTTTCATTTCTTCTCAATGTTATTAAAAGTTTTATGATTTTTTGGATATTTTTTTATGTGAATTGGATGATTTAGATTTATTATTATGAATGAAAGTTAAATGATAGTGAAATGGCCATGATATTTAATTGATAGGTACTATGTATGTTTCATCTGAATTGATGGTAGTGACTGTAACGATCAATAATAATGTTTCATTATTATTTAAGAGGTTTCTCCACAAGATTGGAATTATTGAAATTTGGTATAGGGATATTTTTTCTAGTTGACGTTATCAAACTACAACTACGTTTACCATGATACAATAGGTGTTATAAAAAATAAGAGATAATATTACATCGTAATGTGGGGACATGTTAATTTATGTAAGATCTATATGGATCATTTCATATCAAGACGGGATATGTTACAATGTATCTAAAATAAAAATTGACTTATACGATCACATAGTAATTTTATTAACATTTTTAATTCTATATTTACTATAATTTCATGATTAATGGATGATAAAGAATTAAACCACAATGGTATCAATTACCCCAGAAAATGAATGAATCTAATGATATTAATTTCCTAATAGTAAGTGATAATAAACAATTTGTTGTTATATATAATAATTTAAATTTATTATTTATTTCAAATTTATTTCAAATTTATTTTTATTTATCTTATTTAATTGGTTATTTTTTTATGGTTTTGAATCCAAATCAATTGATGATGTGTAAAAATTTAAATGGGGATTACTTTTAGTGATTTGGTTAGTGATCATTGTGCGGATAAAATATCTAGAGTAATGATGTGACACATATGATGATTATTTATATGTGAGAAATAATTAATAATAAGAATTATTATTATAAGTAATAACATTGTAGATCTAGATTTGATAGAATAAATTTAATCACAAGAATAAAAAAATAAATATTTACTATTATTTGTTCCTATAAATACTACAATGGGCCATATTCTTAATATTTTTTTATTCTTTTCCTAACATTTTTATATTAAGAGATAAATATAGGGAGTGACCCTAGGAATTAAAATGACAAATTAAATGAACTTTTTTAAACTTTCATTGAGTAGTGATTCTCTAAGTATATAATGGAATTATCAGTGTATTCTACTTTGAGTATAAAATAGTGGTTAACTAAATAAAATATTTATGACTCTATAGTTATTTCCTATATATGTTTTCTACAAATGGGTACTCATGATTGAATATTTAGTATTCTTCTTCCAAAGATGAGGAAACATCCATTTGAATCTAATAATAAAAACCTTTATTCACCACCCAAATAGGGTTTATTTGGTATGTGGTGTTTAGAACATAAATAAGTGACGGATTCTTAGAGAATTGATATGTTTGGGATTCATTTTGGATTTTTGTGATTTAGTTAAACTTCATAGACATGTTTTTCAAATCCATAACAAAGCTACAATGTATTGATAGTTTATTTATATATATGTCCAATAAGTAAATCAATAGATGATTTCAAACTAGATATTACTAATATATAGACCAATGTATGGAGACCAATATTGATAGCTTATGATAGGATTGATACCACCAATTTCCATAAAATAAGGGGTCATCATTATAAAAAGAATGACCTAATATACTCTAAGGACCCATGCTTAGGGATGACACAAAGGTAGACACATATTTTTGGATGAAAGATTAAATTTATAAAAAAAATACATTATTTTAAGGGTCATATTTTAGTTTAAAATTTCTAATACATGTATATTATGCCAGTATGGTTTTAAGATATGTAACATATATTTTATTGGGATATTATAGGGGGAAATTGTACCATAATGGTTATTTATGAAACTATATGGAAAGGTTGGAGAATAAATTAGGTAGATTATATAGGAGAGTATGTCATTCAATTGAAACCATTATGGATCGGGGTTATAATGCCCAAAACCCATACACCTGAATCAGGTATGAAAATCATACTCTTTTCATGTTACATTTGATACCAACTAATATTATCAAAATTTTAACCTTCAAAATTTCATTATCAATGGAAAATATGCAGTCACATATATCCCAAAGACTATTTGGTTTTAAAGTTTTAAAAAATTATGGAAAAACCCTTTATATAAAAAATACATGTATTTCTAATAAAATGGAAATTTTTCTTATTATACCAATATATTCTTATACAAAAATAATTCTTCAACATTACCATGAAAATAGTTTCTCATATTTACACATCTATTTCATTAATAAATTTTTTACTTCATTCATTTATTGTTTGCACTAATAATATTATAATTCACACACATTCTTAAGACCATTGAAAAACATTTTAAAAAATGGGGTGAGATAAAAAATATCTCATTTAGGGATATAGAAAAATAGAAAACCCATTAGTCCTTTGAAAATCATGAAAACATATATAAATTTTTTTTTTCTCATATTAAATTTGAGCTGAAAATAAGTACTTACATTTGAAATCAATTTATTTTCTAAATGTTTTTCATAAAACATTTCATAAATAAGCGTAATGGAAAATTCATATTTCATAATGTTTTATTGAAAAAATGAAAACTTTTCATTAAAAAACATTCATAATTAAAAGACCATGAATATTCATTTAAATAAATAGATCATGTTTTTCTTTATGAAATACGTATAGTTATATAAAAACCAATAAAATTATTAATATAAAATATATCCAAGGAAAATAAGAAAAATCATTGAAAGCAATAATTGATTCTATAATGATGTAATTCATATTTCTATACATTTAATGATTAATCAAAAAGATAAAACATCATTATATTATAGTCAAGGACCCATTCAAAGGTATCATGACCTTTTGTTAAGAGATCTAGTCATGTTATGATGATCTTACTACAGAGGACTCATTCCAATACATCATGATCTTACTATCAAGGCATATAAACCCGGAAATATTATATAAAATCAATTCCTATAAAACAAGCCATATTATTTATCTTCATGGCCTCTCAAACAAGGCATTATCATTTTATGGGCTTATATACGTCAATAGATACTGATTCTAGTATGTCTCATGATACATACTAATGCATCAAGGGGCTATATAATTTTGGGACTCAACCATCACAAAATAGGTGTAATGCATTCATTATATGAAATGAATGAGTATAAAACCCAATTTATATTCAAAATAACTTTGTAATAAACATTTCTATAGGAAAATTATCATATGAAATATTAATATTTACCTTATATTTATTCAAAATAACCTATTAGTCAATAAGAATTTATATAGAAAAAAATATATGAATTTACAATGTTTCTAGTTTAAATTAATTATATATCTTTCATGTCCAAAACCCCCAATCTGATTTATGTATGTTTTGGTCTCTACACTGTATTGAGTACTATGTATACAGAAAAGACAATATTTAAAATTATGTATAATACATCCATTATGATAAATAAAATGGATATAAATTTGATCATAAAATCATAAAAAAATTAAGTTATTTTAGTAAAGACAAGTCCTTTGGAATATTGAGAGGAAAGTGTAGGTGATTCTTTTAAAAAGGGATTTCCATTAAATCATTCATATCTTTGTTGTGAAAAATGAAGTTAAAAGTCACTTTTAAATCTATCTTTATGTGATATAATGAATGAAAATAAATAATTATTGGTAAATTAGTTTAAAATAATATAATATTGAAAATAAGTTATAATTAAGTATGAAAATGTGGATTTAATGATAAAAATATTAATAAGTTTTATGAAATACCATTTCAAAACATTTAAAAATAATAATGTCCTCGTATTTTGGAAAACTCCTCAAATAATGGGAATGGTTTCTTCATTGAAAACCTTGTAAACTCATAGATTATTCCTGATAACGAATAATGGGTTTGACGATGGGAAAAGTATGTTATGCAATAAATAATAAAAAATTTATTTTCATAGTATTGTAAAAAGTCAAATGTGACTCGTACTAAAACATTAATAAAAGATCCATTTTAAACATTTCAAAAGAAACTAAAATATAGTTGAAAATGAATTTCAACTATCATTGATATATAAATAAGAACATTTTTGAATCATTTAAAATAACATGGACATTATGGAAAAAGAATTTAAAATATTTAAAACAAAATTATAATATAAAATCCCTTACCTCAGATATGGACTTGTTTCAACCATTATCTATCCTCATAAATAATAAAATTACATTAATTATTTACGTTATTCAGAAAATTTTTAATCAATAATCTATAATATTGTTTCTTTTTCTCTATATATTTTATTTTTTTCATTTATCTACTAAATTGTAATAGTTCATATTGATTGTTTTGGAGTCCTTAAGATCTTATATTGCCAAATGGAATTAGAAGGATAACTGTGGTAAAAAAGTTTCAATTCTAGAATCTGTAGAATATAAAAGATTATTTAATTAAATTAATTATATTTTCAATATAATTTTAAAACCCTCTATATAAGATGGTCATTGAAAATTAAGTATATAATTTCATGGAGTAGATAGTCTGTAATTACACATGAGTGCCATTTTAATTATTATAATGGAGGAAATGGTAATGAAGTAGATAAGGGTTAAATTTTCCTAAATCATTATATTTTTATAAAAATAATATTTAATCACTAAATATTTCTTTATTACTATCCATGTATTTTGTAAATGAAAATTGATCCACTCAACTTAATCGATATGATAGTCTACATGTTCACATGAGTGACATTATCATCTTCAAACTGATTGGAGGATAAGAATGTAGATAATATTGTATCCTTATATGATCTTAATTTTGGAATTATGATTATATAAACTCAATAAATCATCATTTATAATTATCTAAGGGATGTGGTAATAAACAATATACATCACTTCATGAAGATGATGGTCCATACATATACATAAGAAATGTTTTAATTTTCTATTAGATGGAAATGAAGTATAATAAATTTGTTCAATAAAATAAAATAAATTTTATTATTGTAAATATTTTTATTTCATTGTGTCTGAATTTTTTTTAAAGAGTTAGAATAATAAATAAACATGAATGTTCTTAGTTAATACTTATACCTCATCTTTGGATATCTTCCTTTGGATGACATAATAAGCCTTCTTAGTATAGCCTTTTGGTTAGAATATGGTCTCTTGGAAATGAAAAATATAGTTAGGGATATATTAATTTATATTTGTTTAAAAATATTTGTCATGGAGTGCTTATAATAGAGGATATGAGCTTCCATTTTATAAGAGGGGGGATTGATGCTCTTTTAAACATTCAATATTTTAACATATTGAAAATAATTTCTCATAGGAAAGTGGAACCAGATAGAAAATGTTTCTAACATATAATATGTTATGTTCTAATTCCCCTCATCTAATCATATTTAGAAAAGTTTTAGAGATATTTTATATTTTATCTCTTAGTTTATCCTCCTTGTTAATCCTTTTAACCCTTACTATATTGAAAACGATTTTACCATGGTAACAATTCATATTGACTAAAAATGAAATGGAACTTTTAACATAGTTAGAATATGATAATAGAAAAAATATAATACATTTTAAAAGATTAATTTTTATATTTGTTGAAATAGTAATTTTAAAATTATTTGGTGTATTAAATTGAAAATATATTTCTAAAAATGCCCTTTTTAATAAAAAAATTGATTTTATACCAAAATCATGTATATTGTTGACTTATAAGGAATTAATTAGAATATATTTATTTAAATGAGACTAACATGACACTAAAACAAAAAAACTAGGAATTGACCTTGATATTATATAATTAAATTAAAAGAACCTAAAATTATTTTTTATTGGAATAAAAACATTACTTAGAATTTCAAAATGTAGAATATAGATTTCTAAGTTCAACATTATATTTTTAAAAGAATTATAAAAATGTTTCAATATATATTTTTTATATATGAAATATTTCATAAAAATTAAATTCATTATTTTATAATGATAACATAAAAAGTGAGTTTATTTTGAAAAATAAAAAAATTTATCTATTTACTAAAAAATGAACCTTTTTAAAAAAATACAAAAAACTATATTAAGATTATTTTTTAATTATTATTTTAAATAGTAAGTTCATTTTGTAAAACTAAAAATATAAAATTCATAAATTTATATTTTTAAATAAAAATTCAAAAATATAAATAAAAAACTACTTTTTAGAAAAATAACCCTTTTAAATGTTACATTTTTTAACCTTATTTTGTATCATTTACCAATGATTGTTACTGTATATATTTTAACATGGAATATTTATAATTTATTTATATTTATCTAGTTTTTTAATAAATTATTACACATTTTAGTTCATTCTTGTGTATATCATGTACTATCGAACTTAGCATTACTAAAGGAAAATACATTATAATATATCGGGGTGTTACAAGAGTGACCTTCTATAATTTTCCAGACTTGGGTGTTAGGCTATTCCATCCTTATTGCTTTTATATACTCCTCATTAGGGATAGTTGGCATTTTCTATCATAATACTTGGTTAAAATTTAATTCTATTTGGATTATTAGAGTGATAACCAAAAATGAAAAAAGTACCCCAATTTTCCATTACATCACTTGGGTTTTAATTTAAAAATATATTATAATATCAAAATAGATTATGAAGAATGAATTTGTTATTATTGAGTATACTGTTTTACAATATGTTTTGGGTGATGGGGGATGTTCCTAATAAACATTTAAGTTTAAATGATTGAGATTGAAAATAAATTATCTATGAATAGTATATATAGTACATAAAATTTTATATTCTAAGGAAGGTCCATTCATATATTGACAATGTTGACAGAATCAAAACAGATGATATGCTATGAAATAGAAATTGGAAAAGAAAATTTTTTATCTACTTGGAGTTCATTGACATTCATATTTATGGACAAAACCCACACATTATAGGATTATAATGTTGATATTATGATTACTTAATTATAATTTTTATTGAACAATTTATTCCTTTTATAAAATACGATATTCAAAAAGTAGTGCAACTGGATATAAGAGAAGTTGTGAAAAGCTAGGTGAAAGAGTGAGGAACCATCCCTGTGTTAACATGTATACAGACTTATATATTAAATAGAGATTAAAATTTTTTATGATTATGTTATTTAATATTAAAATAGTAGAAAAATAAAAAAGACATGTTCTTAAATGATTGGTATATAATTAAGTTCCATCAATTCAATAAAAATGTTTAAATTATATTTGAAGAAAATTTAGTAAATGTTACTTTAATCGTAATTTTAAAAGAAGATTTTATATGGTAAAATATGATTTTGTAAAAGTTCTAAAAATTCATGAGAGTCGTTGATAAATTAAAAGATAATTTAATTTATTTAGAGTTAAATTGAAGTTATTATAGATTCTATAAGTGTCTTATAAAATGTTTTGAAAAGTTTTCAATAAATTATAGAATTCTAGGGTTGAGGTGATAATTCGGGAAAGGAATCCTTAATATCTCTTAGAATATAATGCTATTAGAGAAATATAGCTCATTATAATAAGTAATATTCATACTATAATAAATAAAAATAACACTAAGATGAAACTGAAACATTAAAAATGTTCCTGGTAGTTTACAATATGATTCATATCATATTCTATATGTGACACGAGGTCTTTTTTTGGACACATAATATTATTAATAATGAGTATGATATTTCATAAATCTCATGAATAAGATATGTATTGGAAATTATTATATAGTATATATAAGATATATTTCATATATAATATATTGTGTAAAGTGTATGGTGAAGTACAATAAAAGAAATTTACTTACATGATATATATGATTTTATAAAATCATTTTGAATTAATATGATGAATCAAATAACGAAGAAATATGGGAAGGAAGAAAAACTATGTCTAATTTGTAATATATTTTAATCATGTATAACATAGTTTATTATGTCGATGAGGATATTTGGGAAAGGTAAAAATCATATATTAGTAAAAAAGATATTTTTCATGCATATGAATTATACCTTCATAAATTAGAAAAGGAAAAAACAATTTGTTCATACACAAGAGATTATATAGTTGAGAATTTCTAATGTATCAAAAGTTATTATGTATTTAGTGTTTCAAGAATCCATAAGTGATATATATGAAATTAAATTCCTTATGTTAGGTCTCACGTTTTGAGAAAATATATGATTATACTAAATAATTTCTATAAAATTTTGATCCTTTCATCAAATATTAAATATCAATATATTTTGAGCAGTTAGTAATTAAGGAGATGATTAAAGGATAAATAAATTACAAAATATTAAGATGATAAAAGGTCTTCTATTATTGGATTTTCATATAAAATTATTTAATAATCATTAATAGTGATAAATGTTCTAAGATTATAAATAAATAATATGAATAAATATCAATTAATAGTTATTTCTTACTAGAATACTAGTTGAGAAATAAATAGGAATATTTAAATATGGTAGAAGCATACCCATGTAATTATATTATGAAAATAAATGAAAATATTGAGAAAATCATGATAGTAATTATCATGGATTTCAATATTAACTATAATAAAATATATTCATGTGATTATGAGAATATAAAAAAGTATAAGAAGAATATATATATGTTTTTGATGAGTATAAACCAATATATAAATTTTTGTAGAAGACAATGATTATCAAAGATAGATAAACTGTTGATATTTATAGAGTAAAGAACCTATGCATTTACGAAGAAAATCACTAAATATAAGAAGTATAAGAATCACGAGGTGAGGACACCGATTATAATTTCATTATATGATATAATCAAATTTAAATTACATAAAGTATAAAACTGATGTGATTCACTATTGTGTACCTTTAAACATCAAAAAATTAATTAAATAAAGAATAGGTAGATGAATGAAGTAGTGGATCTAAAGAATGAATAATGGGAACTACAAGTACTGATTATCAATAGTGAAGAGACTCTTGGATGTTTGAAATATATTTTGATTGAATATCTTAAATGGGTCAATATTGATTGTATTGAGTATGGGAAACTATTTTCGTTATGCATAATTTTAGTTTGATTGGTTACATGATTATAATAGCATGCATGCTATAATTATAATCTTTCCACTATCTGTCAAAGACTCTGATTGAAAAAATTTACTTCCCATTGTTATGTAGTAAAATTTTTAGAAGCTTGATGATCTTTTTCATTAGTGAGTTGGGATAAACATTCCTGAACTAGTGAGAATTTTTATAATAAACCAATAGGAAGCTATAAAAGTTGTAAATAAATTCATGGTTAATGATGATACATCCTCCTTGTATATTCAATTTATGATATTGGTGAAATAACTATATCTTGGACAACACCTATACATAACAAGGATACAGTAACCCATATTTGGGGTGAATCTTTTAAAAATATAGTATGTCTCTAATCGGTATATTTACTTCATTTCATATAGTGTCTATGTTGGGAATTTTTATGATGATATTTACAACTTATATAACATATAGATTTGAATATAAAATGGGTAAATGGTAGGAAGAGGGTACATAATTAAGTAATATAGAACTACACTAATATACCCCCTCATAATGTAAATGAAAATTTTATATAATGACAAAAATTGGAATCAGAGAAAATCTTTTTTTTTTGTTTTATTTTTTCAATTATCGTTAATATTTTTTTATCAGATATATATGAAGTGTAAATTCGAAAGGGTTTCAAATTTCCTCTGATGTTTAATAAATTTTAAGTCCATCAAAGTGAATAAATCAAGGTTTATACTAAATCCTTATAAAAATGTGAGAATATTAAATCTAATACGTTTAGAAACTTCATAAAGTATAAATAGAAACAACTATTAGATAAAGAAAATTAATGTGTTAATTTATTTGAAATATTTGTTAATAATAATTCTCCTAAATAATCAAAATCAACCATAAAGGATAAGTAATATATTAAATCAGTTAAATACCTCTTCATGGATGTTATTTGTTAATTAAATAATTCACCAATTGAGGTTATAATCTATGTATTTAAGATAATCAAAATTCTACATCATGGGAGGATAACATTTTGCCAAGATGATTATGATAGAAACAATTCAATTTAAAAAAGGTAAAAAATTGTAGAACTCTAAACCAACATGTTTAAGAAAAATAATACACTAAAAATATTTTAAAGGAAATTATCTCCCCCGATGAAGAATAATCCAATTGATATTAAATATGAAAGAAAAGTTAGGAAAGATACATGATAATGACTTTAACGCATTGTATTAAATAAATAAACAATATCTGAACATCATTGCTGATCAACTGAGAATAAAAAAATAAAAAAATAAACTTAAATATTCATTTAAGGAGACGATGTGATGTATGAGGATTATATAAGTAAGATAAAAAAGAAAATTTGATGAAAAAACAAAATCGATGTGGTTGTGCGACACGAGGTGACGTGTGGCATGCAGCGTTTTGTGGACCAAGATTCAGTCATTATTTCACTAGGATTTTGAAATTTGAACATTTGAAATGGAAACTAGAATTAACAAGTTTCGTGATATACTATTTTAGATTTTCACTACTTTGTTTGTATGGTTACTAGTGGCCCTAAAATAGTTTTTTAGAAAATAGAAAAAAGTGGATTTGTAGTAGATCATGGAAGATCATAATTATCTCAATATAAATTGTCTTAAATTAAAAATAAAAGTAAGAAAATTATATTTAATAGAGGAAATATCTTCCCAAAATACTAAGAGAAAATGTTCAACCATAAACACTTTTTATGAAGTATTGTTTCTAAAAAACAATTTTCTAGTAGAAAAATGATCCTGAAAGCTTATCTATATATATATAATTCAGTATCATGTCCTAAGAAAACTCATGTATTAGAAATTTTTGTTATTAATAATTCTATATCATTTAAAAGTATAGGTTATAAATCAAAATCAATAAAAATATGTTCCCTTAAAAAAGATAAAAAACTAACAATTAAATCAATGTTAGATATAAGAAATTGTATGAAATGTATATACTAAAATGGATTTCAATAGAAAGGGTTTTAAGTAGAATTATTTTAATGTGGTATTTTTAGTATATTCTAGTCAAAGGAAATAAAAAAAGATTTACCACTCAATATTAGTGTTGTTTGAGGATTTGGTAGAATTCTATTAAATATTTTAATAATTATTCAATTTTGATTAAGATAATAGAATTCCTGGATTAAGGGGGGTTGATCATCTGTTGAGGAAAAACATATTGAGCAGAAGAAAAATATACTAAAGAAGATGGAAGTGAATCGATCAATCAAGAACATATTTGAATTCATAGATAATTTTTGTGTAAATATCAGTATTAATAGTAATTATTGAAAATGGTGATTTAATAGATAACCAAACATATAAAATAGTCGTAAATTGAAGAATATCATAATACATGCGGCAAAAAATAAGATAAGTAATTGAGTTGTACTTGGGGTACAAGGAATGTATTGAACAATATACATCATAGAATACCATTTCAAATGGAGTTAAACTGATGAAGAGAAGATTTTATTATGGAAGAGAAGGCTACATCATTTATTTTTTTCAAATGGGATATAAATATTAAAATTGGAAGAAGAAAACTCAGGAAATTATTTGAAATAATCGAAGGGATAAATAAAATTGTTAATTCAGTGGAAGACATATAAGAAGAAAAACTAAATAAATTTCTCAAGAAAGGTGACTCAATGATTAGTGGGAATCTATATAGGAGGATAAAATATAAATGAATCACTAATAATAATTCTATAACATAATTACAAGGATAAAATGAGTTATCAAATATCAGATAGAAATCACAATTGATTCTATGTTCTAGGAATATTGTTTTGAAATATGATTTTTCATGCAAGAAGAATATTTAAAATGTTTCTAAAGAGTTCATGGTTTTATAGATTTCACAAATAACAAAAACTATGAAAATTTAGAAAATTAAAGAATGAATCTTACTTTATAATAATTTTAAAAAGGTTATTCCATATAATAAAATATGTTAAAAGTACAAGATTTTTACACTATCTAAAAAATTTCATGACTACAAAATTAATTAAGGATTTACCATAAATATTTCCCAAAATAATAGAGTTTAAAATAAAAGGGTATTTTGTTTGAGAAAAAAATTCCATAATTTCTCTAATTAATAAGAAAACAAGACACATAATATTCCTATATCTTTTTTTCGTGAAATAAATTAATGGTGATGAATAGTAATATTTAAATTAATGAATAATATGTTAAAAATAATTTATAATGATAAATACATCGTGTGATTATATGATTGATATCATTATATCTCTATGAAAAAATTCAAGTGGTATCACAAGGGATAAGATTAGAGTACATTCCAAATAATGATATTCATGATGATGAATGATAGAGTGTATATCTTGAGGGAGGGTTAAGAATATAAGAGAACTTATAGATGAAATCATTGCATGTGTGTTTGAAAATGTCATATTTGTATTGATATATGAATAGTAGGTATGATAATTAGACTTTCCCATTCCTTTTTAAAAGAACCATTTTTCTTGACAATGGTGTAATTTTTCTTATAAATGAATTGAATCGGGGAGAGTTTATATAATGATAAAATTTTCTCAATTTTTATATGTTTATGATGATTATATGTTTCCATTAATAAAATAACTTAAACAGTTACTAGGGAGAGATATTTCCGTTATTATAACATATTTAGTGGTCTATAAAATACTTTTTTGTATCGGATAATGACTATATTTTTTTACCTTGATCATTTCTCATATTGAATTTCATTTCATTAATTTATGTATCATTAATAACTACAATTTTATTCTTCCATATCTCATGTGAATCAACCTATAAATTTTAATAAAATAGATAATAATAAATTTTTATCATTGTGGAAGCAAGAGAAGTTCTATAAATTAACTTTCCATTATACATTTACATTTATTCAACTAGGTATAGAATAAAATAGATGATTTGTATATATTTATATATAGGTATTTAATGATATTAGAAAAAAATCAAAATGGTGAGAATTAATATCCAAATAGATTTTGATGATTTTATTTGTTCTCAGTTAGCATGTTTCTGGTTGTATAATTTTATTCATGGAGGAACAACCAACATAATTAAAAAGTTACACGTTAAAATATGTGTATTTGATATTTTAATCATAGTTTATGTGCTTCCTATAATTGTATATGATTATGGAGACCCATTCATATATTTGAAATGATAATTTAATCAAGAAATATTGGATTCTACCATTATAAAAATTGGAAAATTTCATGAATCTTCTACTACTTAGAGTAAATATATTTTCTTGTACAATGATTTAGCTAGCATAAAAATTACTATTGACTAGGTTTTGAAAAAAAATAATGATAAGTGTTTTGGATGATTATATAGTTATGTAATATATCACAATTATTATTTTTAGAGTATGGATTCCAATGGTTTTTATAGAAACATATACTAAATTAGGGTAACATTCAATATGTTAACAATAATAATAATTTCTATAGCATTAAATAAAAATTAAAATTCTTGGATGATTAAAATGCATAAGATATAAATATTAGATGAATGATTAGAAAAATATGGTAATAAATAGAAATTTATTAAGGTCAATTATTAAAAAAAATTAGAATAATTGAGAACATAATTGAGGCCTTATGGCTTTAATAAGAATATACTAAGAAAATATTGTATATTGAAAAATGAATTTATAAATATTTTATACAATCTAATAGTATTTTAAAAATCATTAGTGTTATTTAATGTGTTTATTGTGGAATTTTAGGGATTGGATATTCCCAAAGAATGTTAGAAGAAGTTATAAGTTTATTTGAATACATTCATCAATTCTAGTTTATAGGAAAACATTTTGTAAATTATTACGTAATATCTCTCAAAATAAAATTATTAGAAAAATACTAGAGATTAATATGATATAAAACAGTTTCATGATTTTACATAAGACACAACTAAGAATTAAGACGAAGTGTTGTAAAAGTTCCTTTTAGTTTACATTGTTATATATGATGGTATGTGTGGTTTTATTATGGAGGATAACATATTACAGTGTATAAAAAAATATATTTATTAAATATCATACTCAAAATTTGAAAAGGAAAAGATCTTATTGAATATGTAATAGATATCTCATATAAAATATATTGTGAAATATTTATACAGAAATGTGGAAATTAAAGAGGTCTTGTATTGTATGTAAGATATTTTATAATAATATAGATGATATATTTTTACTTGTATAATAAATAAATGTGTTGAATGCATAAATATTATATATATATATATATAATATTTTTTAGACGTGTAGATGATATATAATACTATGTATACTGAGATATAATGAAGGGATGAATCATATTTTGATATATAATATTTTTTTATGATAATGATATGTTCCTACTGAAATATAGAAATATTGAATACCTTATAATATAATATAAGTGATTATGGTGGAATGATGGTAATGTATCAGAAGTAATTATAGGTTAGATTATTGAATCCCATTGATACATATGAAACTAAATTTCATACATAAGGTTTAAAAATCAAAGAGTATTTGAAATTTGTAGAAATCTATTTCAGAATATGCAGAGTTAGAATTTTATTCTCGATTTTTTTTTAAAAAAAATAGCCTCAATTAAGGTTATGGGAAATGCAAACAAGGACTAACCCACCTGATGCACCCTTTTCTACCCTCCCTTTAATAGTAGGAATAAAACATCCAAAAAATAAAATATAATTGTTTCTAGATCATGTTTATTCACCTTATAGACCAACCGAAAATAATGATTTGTGTAACTTGGAAAAAATAAAACAACACATCATTCCCAAAACAACCATAATAATGAAATAAATAAATGGTCATTCATATATTTTTCTTAGATATTAAAATAAAAAGATATAAAAATCCATAATGGTGATCAAAGATAAAATAATGGTAAGTAACACAATAGAAAAAAATGATAATAAGGTTATTTATGTAATAACATTTGAGACAAAAAAGATAAAAATAACAGTTGGAGGGTAGAAACCCCATTCAATTCTATTGAGAAATAAGTCATAAGATTGATGAGTTAAATATTGGGATTATAGAAAATTTCAATATTCACAATGTTGAAATATATTCATGTGATTATGAGAATATAAAATTTAGAATAATAATAAGTATATGTCTTTGATGATTAAAAATTGATGAAATATTTTCTCTATATGTCATTGAGTATCGATAATAGGGAAACAAATGATATTCAATAGCTAATGAACATTATATCATTGAAAAATATAAATAATTGAGAAAAAAACATAGGTATTGAAAATATAGACTATGATATATTCATTTTATAGAATCTAATAAGAGATATATAAATGAGAAACATGAAAATGTAGTATTATTTCATACCCATTATCTTATATGATAAATAAATTCATATAAATGATGATGTAAAAAAATAAGGATACGTTTAAGGGATCCATTTATAGACACCACTATTACTGATTATCTATAGTTTCATGACTCTCATAGGTTCAGGAACTACCATGATTCAAGATAATTGATGATTCAATGAATAGTAAGTGGATTAAAACCAACTATCAACATCTTAAATAAGGTCTAATGTTTTGTTAAATGATTACACCAACATTCATAATCCTATAGTAGAATATATAATTGTTTCCAAATAATTTTATTGTGAAATAAAAATTTCTTATTGAAAAATAATAAAATCCAAAGAATCATCAAAACCTTGTTCATTATTGTGTTTTTATGGATCACTTGTTAACTAGAGAGACATAGTATATAGAACTAGTAGAAATCTTGTATAGGGAAATAATTTCATGGTTATGGAATATAAATTACCCTTTTGTAATCACATTTTGATGTTAGTGAAACAACTATGTGTTGGAACTTACTCAAACATATAGATTTTGTAGCCACCCACATTTTGGGTGAACATTAAAAAATATTTTTCATTTCTTTGTTTTATATTTACAACATTACATGGGAACTGTGTGTTAGGGATACCTAAGTTGATCTAAACAAGTTATATGGGATATATGTTTTCATATTAAGATGTGAATAAGATCAAAAGAGTTAATGGATTTTAGTTAAATAGGTCTGTACAAATTTACCCCCATACTGTAATAATATGATCATATAGGATCACTGTAAATTTAAAGATGTGTTTTTGAATGCTCAAACATATGGATTATGACACAATGTTCCATAATTAAAGTGGTATACATTTATGTTCACATTATTTCAAAATTGATTGTTTGTGTGTCCTTTCTGGGTGAAAGAATCCCTATATCTCAACATTTTTTTAACACCACTACAGGTACTATTCCTTGATTGATAGAATTTGTAAAATTTGATATTGGGGAATGCATTTTAGTTTGGATCAGGGTACATTAGAATTAATAATAGAGTGAATACACATAATGATTTATCATGTCATGCATGTGGGGTTTCCATTATATAAAAATCCCACCCCAAGAATTTCATTAGAATTCTTTGAAACATCATATGATTGAATTGAATAGAATTAAAGCACCAAAGGTTTTCCCCATATAGAATTAGTTCTATTTGGTATTAAACGTATTAACATAAGTCAAAATGTATCTTTAGTGGGGGTTCAAGATTGAATAACTATGTGTTTTGAGGCTGACTGAATATTGTACAATCTTTTTTCATTAGATAATTTACTCTTGGAGATTCGGGAGTGATTTATACTAGAGAAGTGAACCCTTATATTGGATCTATAGTGCCTCTAGTATCCCTTTAATAACTAATAGAACCCCATGGAAGAGTTTATGAGTTTAATAGATTCATTTATACTTTGAAACACAATATTCTACAAGGTTAACCATCAAGCATTATCTTTTAACTAGTTTCTAGAAAATCAATATCACCAATGATCATTCAGTAATAGGACTACGTATCCCATGATGGGAACATTACTAAAGTAGATCCAGTTAGATGGATTTTGTGGTAATTTGTTACACTTTATTGAAATAATACCCAACTATTTCAATGCACTAGATCATTTGTCCCTCATAAAATTATTGGAATATAATTCAATTTCAACATAATCAATATTTGAAATATTTTTCTTGATTTAATGCCACTATGATCCAAAAAATATATAAAACAACATGGTTTTATGTTTGAAAATTTTATTTATAATCCATTAAATCTTGTTTCTCCCCAACAAAATATACATCTTATTCAACAAAATAACCGTTATTATTACATATATGAGTGACTTCCTCTATATGTTATTATCATCCTTGGTTATACATAAAATCTATACACATACTATAATATAATAAATATATGTTATATATCAACAAAAATTAACATTCAGGTTATCATGTTTTAATATGGGGAGATAATCCAAAAAAGTTATGATAAGGAATCAAATATTTTGGTATTACGTCTAGTAATATTAAAAAAATAGATTCATGTGCTTGAGGTACCTATTAAGATGGGGAGATAATCCAAAAAAGTGATGATAAGGAATCAAATATTTTGGTATTATCTTTAGTAATATTAAAAAAATAGATTCATGTGCTCGAGGTACCTATTTCAAAATGATCATCAATCCTTCTATCTATAATAAAATTCTAGAGTAAACGATTATGTTCTCAATGGGATCTCTATAAAGGATTTAATTTCTTTGAGAAAAGGTCTTAACCATAAAATTTTAAACAAACCTATGTGAAATTATATTATAGATAAAAATTATTTTATTTTTTACGGAATATTTTCCTTCATATTTCCAGATCTATCGATATACTGAGATTATTTTAGAATTTAATTGTTTATTTTTTTAGAGACCAAAAAATTTCACATAATACACATATAATTTGGTATTAACTATGGGGAATAATAAATTATAAGTGTGATCCAATCCTTATTAAAATTAATAATAATTTCATCACAACACACAATTCCTTTATTGATATAGATGTAATCCCACTTCTTTGGTAGAGTTGTTAAAAATAAACAAAAACAAATTAATGTTTAAATTACAACCTCACATGATCATTAATTTTGGTAAATGGATCAATATTTTCTTATAACTCATTGTCTAATGAAAAAAATAAAAATTATGACAACCTATCCATCCATGATTAACTTTAGATAAAAGGAATATATTTTTAAATATATAAAAGGGGTTATTATATCATATGGAGTTATATGAATAGGGAATAAAATACACCTATATGTTGAATACATTATTTCCATGTAATGTTCTTCATTGGATGTCTATTATAGTCTTGGAATAATCACTCTAGGATAAGAAAAACTACCTATATCTTGGTTTATTTTCTCCCATAGAGGTTGGATCATCCTAATACACTAAATAAAATAATCAATAGATCTTTTTTCATCGTTTAGGACTCTTGTGAGGGTTTTATTAAATCCTGGTATAAGGCCACAAGATCATACAACTGGTGGAAGTTTAATCTCTCCTCATAGATAGTGTAAATTCACCTAGGATGGGAGTCTCCCATTTCAGTGTTATGGGTTATACTCTATTAGATTACCCTTCCATTCAAAAACATTACTTTCCTTGAAAATATTGGAGTTCTACTTAGAGAATACCTACGTACAGACGAGAGTACACTATAGCTACAAGATTCTTATCCTCCCAAATTTTTTGTTTCTTTAGAATAGAGTTTC
Organism: Viscum album; assembly: GCA_963277665.1. Taxonomy (NCBI): domain Eukaryota; kingdom Viridiplantae; phylum Streptophyta; class Magnoliopsida; order Santalales; family Viscaceae; genus Viscum; species Viscum album. The sequence goes on from OY728162.1 coordinate 820,155,794, forward strand.
CCTCTACCTCTGAAGCCTCTCCTCTGATTTTAGGGTTTTCAGGATTATGGGAAACTACTGGTATATCCCTAGGTTCATCGGTTATGATCCTATTTTTATATCCATGTCCAGATGGTTTCAGAGTGTAGTAGGATTACATCATTTGGGCTACCATCACATTGGAAAAAACCATCAGTCATAAGCATATCCATGAATGTGGTGATGGATGGTTCCCACATGTCAGATGAAAATTCATCTCTGTCTAGTGTGGAAGGTTACCTATCAAATTCTCATCCATTGGAAGGGCCTCCACTCTCTCTAATTTCTTCGGTGGTAGCTATCATCCCAGCTACTCCTCCATGGATAGATCATGTACCTTATAATTTGAAGCCTCCTCCTACTCTAACAGCCTCACCTTAATCATTCTTCTTTGTCCATACAAGGAGAGACCTCAATGGGAAATTGATAGCTCACTTAGAACCACATCCATGATACCCCTCTCAGTGTGATCCGGGTTTATCTTTATGGCTCATGGTGTCACTATCTAAAAGGTACATAAAATTATCCCATATATAGGGTATCAAATCTACTACTTCTCCAGCCTTGGAATCCTCCACGGATAGCTCCAAACCTACCATGGAATACCCCAAAGTCCACTCATCCTAGTGGCGTCCTCTTCAAGAATGTTGGGATGATAAAATTCTAAGAAGATTTCATATATGTCTTATTATAATGAACATAGGATACTAGAAATAAGGGTCAAATTCATGTGAATTATATTTCTATGATTTAATTTATTATCGAGAATTATAATTTTTTGGGATCCCATGAAAAGATGCACTTCCACTCCAATGATTCATACAGGTTTAATGTGCCTTTACATGTGGTTTTATAACTGAAGCAATGTTCTTCCAACATTGGGGAGTTTTCTAGATGAATCGGCATATAAATATTTTTCCATAGAGAGCATGTTAATCATTATATTATGTTGTTCTAAAATTACTCCATCTGATTTGTAACACCCCAAGCTTCCATTGTACATTTCCCTTTGAATTATTCAATAGCTTGCAGTGTACGCAACTTCCAGATTCTAACACACCACGACCAATCAAAGTAGCCGTTATGAATAGTAATACCCAATTTTTGAAATTTTCTAAATTTTATTTTTCAAAATGGACTTCATTTTTGGATTCGGAATATCGAAATTATCCTAGGGTGAATTTCTGGTATTTTTCTGAAAACATTCAATTTTTTATGAATAGTGAAAAACACTGAGTTATTGGTTAAAACCGACATTTTATTTAAATAATTATTTATTTTATTTAAATTTATTTTAGGTCAAAATAGATACATAATACCTACATAAAGTTCAATGTAATTCATTGGAGTCAATTTATATAAATTTTAGATGTATAAAAATTTTATTGAACTTTTTACCGTCTTTTACCCACCTCCTAAGAGCTTTTGAAAATTCGCATAAAAAAAATTGTACCACTTCTGTGAATTGAATTTCAAAAATCTGAGAGACATGGTTGATATTATTAAGTAAAATGTGGTTCAATGAGATGAAAATAATTTTTGGTGCATAGTAACTTTTTACTTTTATTTACCATGGTTAAAAGTAAATAGGGTAATTAAAGGTAAAAATGATATTATTTTTACCTTAATACAAGTCCAAATTATATTTTATAACTGTATCTCAACAAAAAAAACCTTAGGAATAAAATATGATTATTTACTTCCACTTGGATTAGATTAGGACATTTATTATTATTTAATTCAAAGAATAGTTAAAAGTGTTAAATTCAAAGTTTAATAACTAAAACATTTTTAATCTGGGGTAATACATAAGATAAATTTGACTATAACTATTAATTAGAAAGATAAAACGATTTCCTACATAATTTTATTTTATTTATAATTTTTATACAATAAATTATTTAATTTATTGATGACACAATGATGATGCAGTAATTACCTTATTAATGAAATATTAAAATAATTGATATTATATATACCCGATTAAATGTAAATTAAGACTTTTGATGAATTACACAAATTTTATAAGTTAATATGTCATTTTAGGATTGATTTAAATAACCTTTTTCTAAGTAATAATTCTGTTATGAGTTTCAAAAAAATCAATTACCAAATAGTGTCAAAATTGACATAAACAAGTTTTTAAAACAAATAATAAATTATTAATTGATATTATATTCCTAAAAATCTAAGGATCGGTAAAATGGCATATATAAGGTTATATATATTAATAATAACCAACTTGGGTTTATATTGTCTTGTTATAGTATGTTTATTAACAATATAATATAAAAATACAATGAGACATGGTAAATATCAAACTATTTAACTAAGAGTTAAATATATATGATAAGGTTAATATGGTGACCTAAACCTGTCTAAAATCTATTGGTTATACGAATTTCGACCCATACCCACCCTAGCCTCGAAATAGTAACTTCTTAGCCATTAGAAACTGAATATGAATTTATTATAAAAAATATTTAATGTTTTTCCTTAGGAACCCCTCACCCCTCTTATAAAAGGGCACTTCCCCTTATCTCAAATTCACACCTTAAAATCCTTTTGGATCAGCCAAACCCTGCCCAAATATCCTATCAACTTCCATCACTTCATCCTAGAGGCCTTCCTTTAGTTAGAAATTCATCCTATAGATCCCTTTTGATCAAATTAAAAGGAAGAACCCGAAGAAGAGGAAAATATTTCATCACCTCTTACAAGTTCTTTTCTTCTTCCACTTCCACTTTCTTTGTTATTTCCATTATAAAATAATAACTCCAGTGTCATATATATACTATTATATTATTATAAAAATGGTATAACCATATTTGTTATTTTATCCATCCTATAAATGAACAATTCACCACACGTGCGTACGTACGGATTATCGTCTCCACATCGTGGTATAGTTTGTTTTTCAAAGATTTTTTAATTTGGATGGGTATAATAATGAGTATAAATGATATAAATAATAAATATAACATTATAAGGATTCTCTATATATGATATAACATCAAATTATATATGATTTTAATATTAAATGAATGATATTGTCGCTCGTGTGTACGTACGGAAAATCGTCTCCACGAACGCGATAAGATTCGTTTCCCCATCATAACCATTAAAGACTAATTTTCATTTGATGATTAAAAATAATGGTTAAGGACTTTATATAATTCTTTATATGAATAAGATAAAACCTATCCATAACATACACATCTTACGTAACAAAACATATAAAAAATGGGTAAATTAACTCCCAAAACGACAATAATACTAAAATATTATTAACAAATCCATATTAGAAGTTCATATATGATATCATATTTATGTATATGATTCTTTTATAATTTAATAAAAATTATTTAACTATTATACAAGATTTTAAAGTACCCTCGACCAAGGAAAAGTACAAGGTAAGGGTTTATTCTACAATCTCTTCATCATCCGAGGTTGTTTATACATAATTATCTACTGGGACCTCTTTGTCATTCGCATCCATGTTTTTTAAAATGTATATCAAAACAATTTTTACTATTTAATAGAAAATGGTTTAAAGAAATTTATACACTTTTTTGTATTTTTTTTAAGATGTTTATAACAGAACCTTTCTGTCATTTTCCAAAGAAGGTCCTTTTTAACCTTTTCGACAAAATTATGGTAAGAATGAATTTTTTAACTTATACGGCGGGTGTGGCTATTTACCACTGTTATAACATTGTTTAAGATTCCCTTAGAATATTATAAGAAAATTATCAAAATAAATGTTTTCTTATAAAATTATGTGACTTTTAAATTATTTTAAAATATAATGACATCTTTCTCTAAAATAGTTTTGATTTCATCTATGTCAACATCCTTTGATGGATTTTAAGCATATTTGAAGTTGATTTATTATGATACAAAACATCCATATTTTATTGAAAGTTTTGTGATATTCTTGACTATGGATGTGTTATTTTTACACCATTCATGGTTTATGGATAAAGTATTGACATTTCGTGTGTTAGTTTTAATACGAATATTTATGTTATGTTTAAAACATTTCATATGAGGAATGAATTGGACTTAGTAATAGTTGGTTGGATCCCGCTATATATCCTAGATGCATCGTTAGGTCTCATGAGACAAACTACTGTCTTCGCATAAGGCCTTGACAAAATCCTATTTGTAGTCTTTCCACAAGGCCTTGACTATGTGGTTATGAAAGTATTGCATTATGCATTCCATCATTATGAAAGTGGATATTTGATATTACATGTGATTATTCGACTAGTAGAATATCCATGTGAATAAGTAAATGGAATTATTTGATTTTATCTTTTCCATATTATACTGAACATTAAGTTGAAAAGGCTTTTGTTTTAGTTATACATTGTCTTAAATATTTATGCTTATTTATGAATGTTTCTACTGTATTGTTAACCTTACTGAGCATCTAATCTCACACCTTTTTATTTTTTATTTTTCCCAAGATGTGATGAAGTATTTTATGGTTGACCTACATGTATAGTATAAGGATATAAGTGTGTTCAAAAAGGGGAGAAAATGTTATTGATGTTTTTATTTCATGATGTAATGTAAGACTTAAGTATGTATCTAGCACATCAAAAGACACTAAACTGATCGGTATTTCGGGACACGGTTCCTTATATCATGCCATTGTTATGTAATAATTCCCCGACTCTGGGTAACTGGGGTCTGGGTGTTACATCGTTTGAAAAAAAATCCATTTACGATAAGCATATATTGGTGAATGTTATATTCAACAAGGTGGAATTTCACTTATCCTTTGTCTATTCTTAATGAAAAGTGAATGTTATAGATCAACTATGGAGGGATCTGGAATCCTTCAACCTGATCATCTCAACTTTTCTATTGGGAGGTGAATTTTAGAATTTTATGGATACATATGATAGTAAGGGTAGTGGATTTTTTTTCTCATAGGGATATCATTGGTTTCCCAACCTTTTCTACTCAGGATGGCCTTCTTGACCTAGGCTTTCTCGGGGACAAGTTAACTTGGAGTAACAATTAGAGAGGCAACTCCAGAATGTGGTTCATATTGGATTGATGATTACTAAAACTCCATCCCATCTCATACATTCCCTAAGTGGAGTTTTTACACATGGTTCACATGTTGTCTGATCATTCTCCCCTCTTTATTAATCTCAAATACAGTAACAACAATAGAGGGAACTTCTTCTTTCTCCAATCAGTGTCCACAAAAAAATCATTTTTATCAATAGTTCATAACTCCTTAGAGAATCCAAATCAATGAGGGATTTGGATCGTCTTCCAAAAACAGATTTGGCATCTAAAAAATAATTTACTTCCTAGACCAACACCCTCCCTTCAGATCTCCATAACTAGGATTTTATTAAATCCGATATTGGGCAGGTGGAAGCATGACTGGAGGAATCTTCAGATGAGGATATATTTACCTACCTTGTCCAGTATAATATATAGTTTAACGATATGTTTCTTGATCATGATAGGGGACTATGAGAAAGGTAAAAATCACCTGGATTAGAGAAGGTGATTTCAACACTTATTTCCTTTATGCATGAATGAAGGATAAACATTGTGGTGGTTCTCTGAATATCCGGCTGGAGGATGGTTCCTTCTATAAACACCTTGTGGTGATCGGGGGTATGGTTATCTCCAATTTTAATTCATTTTTTTGTGACTCTAACATGAGAATGTTGGATGGTTACCCAGGTGGACAGTCATATTTATTTAACTCTATCACTCAGGTGTCCTCTTACCCATATAATGGCTTCTTATAAAATATCCCAAATAAAGAGATAGTGTGGGAGACAATTAATACACTTAACTAGGAGATCTCTCTTGATCTAGATGGTTTCCCATGGCCAATTTATGTTATCTCCTGGAAAATAATCAAGAATGACATAGTTAAGGCTATAAAAGACTTCTTTCAATGTGTCTCTATAAATTAGGTTGAAAGTTGAACTACAATGGTCATGATACCCAATGTTAAATACCCCTCTTCTAGGTAAATGTTATGACTGATAAGAATCTATAATTTCATATACAAAATCCTTACTTTCATCATCAATAGAAGACTCTCTCATATCATCCACAACTAGGTCCTGGAGGAGCACCACGCGTTCATCAAATGAAAGTCCATTTGAGGATATAATGGCATCACCTAGTAGATGTTTGGAGAAATAAATAAAAAGGTTATAGGATCCAATATTCTTAATAAAGAGTAAATTTATAGGGACTATGATTGGGTTTTGTGGAATTTTATTTTTCGTGTCATGAGGAGCATGGGGTTATCAGAGTGAGTGGTTGATATACTATTACCCTATTATATCTTTCCCAAGTTTAACATGCTTTTCATAGGGAGGATATGTGGTATCCTAAAATCTATTTGGGTTTTTTGATAAGGAGATCCATTATCTCCACAAATTTCTATAATTTTCCAAGAGTCCCTGATTATATATGTTAACTCCTACATCTAGGTAAGCATGATCTCTTGCAACCACTACAAGTCCCATTCCTATGGGGTTTCTCACCATATATTTGTAGATTATATGGTCTTATTTATCAAGGTATTTCGTAATTATATAAAACTATTTACATATTTCAATGATGTGTATCAAAGTGGGGTTTTAAGGTTATTAATCGGGGAAAATTTGGGTTTTATTTTAATCCCTGTATTTGGAGAAATTTAGGAAAAACATTAGATCTATCATGGAGATGAATAAGAATGAAAACCAATGTACTATCCAAGATATCCTATGTCTCCTAGGATGGTTTGAATTAAACATTTTGATGGCATGGTGGACCATATTTCCAATCCTATCCCCAATTTGAAAAACCTTATTATTTTATTTCATTGGTGATTCACCCTTATCAATTGCATGTTGCCCTATATCTGCATTCACATCGAGTAACTGATCAGGGTTCCTAAGTATATTATTAGAGATTTTGAGATTTTTTTATTCTCCCTTATTTGGGACACCAATGGGGAGGGGAGGTTTCATTGGGTCACCTGGTATAGGCTCTCAAGACTAGTTGAAAGTGGGTAGATCAACGTGAGTAATGATATAGAGTCTATGTATTATCTCTATGTAAAATTGGTTTAGGATTTGATTGATGGGATGAATATCTAGAGTAGGTTCATGTATAACAAGTACGGAAATGTTTTTGAGAACAATGAATGGAATAACTCCCCCTATAGGGATCTCTCTAATGGCACATACTGGTTCTTAAAATCCACTCCCTATGAGTTCTCAGACACACATATATTAAAATTTAGTATTATAACATAGAAGGTTATGTTTTGGCCTATCTTGGATTCCCATGCCTGGATTTGAATTTCAAATATTCAAATCACCACCCATTATTTATTTGTGGAATTCTGATCTCACATGGAAAAATGATTTCTATGGTATCATAATGGAATATGGCCCTGATATACGAAAATTAAGGGTTTCCATACTGGAATTTTCTCAGTGTAGACCTACAGAGAGTTGATGTGCTGACCCAAAGGAAGTGGAATTTTTTGTGGCTATCTCTTATTGAAATATATTCTAGTAAATATTGATTTTATAGTTTGGAGGATCTAGAAACACATACTTTAAACTAACATGGAAATTAAAGGCATGTGAGTTCATTTAGATTTGAAATGTTCATTGTGTTTGGCCCTTAAGGAGGAAGCAATTGGGATAATTTTTTTAAATCAAGTAGATGAACATGTTTTGGAGTGAAATGGTGGAGTTTTCAGGTACATCAATGGAGGTGGTGTAATTGGATGTATTCATTAATCAATGGTTCAATGGTACCATCAATAATAAATGGGGGGAGTATGCCCATGCACTGCTCCTAGTGGATGATTGCTGGCAAATATGGGAGGTAAAGAACTAGTCTCATCACGGTAGACCAAATGTGTGTGTTAGAGATTTGGTGGTTAGGGAAAGATGCATCATCATGGACCTTGTTCAACTACTAAGTCATTGAGAGGAGGTGTCCTCATTCAGGTGTTATATGTTTAGAAGTATCCCATCTAATTTTCCCAAACCTCTGTGGATGAGGATTTGGGTGACCCGGTTCCCTCCCCACAGGGGTCGCAAAATCAATATCAATGTTTCCTGAACTATGGGATGCATGTAGGGGACGCTTCATATTGGACTCTACAGCTTTTGTTATCTTTTCTTCTTGTTCCTTTTATGTGTATGGTGATTCTATTGATGTAGAAGTTAATTCAATGCTTCACGGTCTTGAACGGTGCCAATCCAACTGAATTCCCATCTCTATCATGGATATGGACTCAAATATTGTATGGAACTCTGTTAAATACCTCTCTTCCACCCCATGGTAAATCATCTACTTGATCTGGAATTACAATTCCATCACCTCTAATCACATCAATATCCAACATACATTGTTTGAAGGCAATTTTGTGGTTTAATTCCTTGCTTCATAGGCTTCTCAGACCCCCCGCCCCAATGTTTTTCTCTAGTATTTATTCCATTCCCCTGGGTGGTGTTGAACTTATTATTAGAGATTCCCTTGGCCTCGACTTCTATATCCGCCTTAATATTTTATTCTTGGGTTTTTCTCCCTCCATTTATAAATAATATAATGTTTTTGTGTGTGTAGATTCATTAATAAATCATTTTTTCACATTACATCGGTATACATGAATTGAAACGGTTGATGATTTTATTAAAATTTTGGATGATGTAATTTTGAGGGGAAAACAATACTTGTATTTCTCAGCTACATATTACAACTTCAATTAGTCTATCTATATTTAATAACCAATCATTAACTATGATTTAGATTAAATTTATGATATAACTACAAGTATACAAAATGAATAAATCAATCAATTTACATGATCCAACTGATGCGATTACATTATTTCAAATATCTATGGTCAAAAGAAATTTGTACTAAAATTTAAAATATAATAATGAATATACTCTATATGTAATGTTTAAAGGGAAAACATTTATATTAACATAATCAAAATTTTCTCATATACTTCTTTTTTATAGGAATATAAATATAATTCTCAAAAACTATATGAAAATAAATGATCATGTATTTGAGGTATATTTTCCCAGTTAACATTTTGTATCATGAATATATAACAACTCTTGATATATTGATTGTAATGATGTTGTAAAAGAATATTAAATAGATTAATCTCATGTAGAACTATAATAAATTCTTATTAATCAAGTCCCTTTAACAAAATGTTGTCCTTATGTTAAAATCCTAACATGGATCCTAACTATTTATCTATAAAGATCCTCAGATCCCGAGGTGTCTATTTTGATCACCTTTATTCGATCATATATATAAATTAATAATTTAATGAAAAATTTAATTATTAAACCATTAATGAAATTTAGAAAATACATATTTGGTCATAGAAAAACATACATCTATTAATTAGTTGTCCCCCCTTAGAAAGGATGGGTGATAAGTAAATTCCTTTCATTAAATTTTCATATCCATAGAAGCTGATATATTTGACTAATGAGTAATGTGTGAAATAATTCATTTCAATTTAGTTATTCATAAAAAAATTATTACATGAAAACGATATATATATGCATGAAAAAAATTGGATATAACAATATGTAATTAATGGATTTTATTTCGAAATAACAGAGTTAGAAAATCATATAATAATATCAAATTTGAAATAGCGTGGCTACATTTATGGAAGATATGGTACAATTTGAGTCATCTTTAATAAATATAGAGATAAAGATAGTTTTGGTGTTTAAAATAGTTATGAACATTGAAAAGAGATATCCATAAATAGATTTCAAATTTGAACATCTCCCTTGTATTTTGAAAAAGAAACTCCCAAACAAGTGTCCCTTCAATAACCGGTTGATGGTTCTAAACAAGAAATGTTCAACAAATCTAATTTATTGAGAATTATTTTTCATGATATTTATTCCATGTTATACCAACATAGGAAGGATTTACATTAGTTATTATCTATATAATCTTAATAAATGAACCCTGATTCCTTCATCAACTAAAATATCCTGTTACTTTATATAAATATTTCTCAAGACTATGAAACTAACATGATGTTTTAGTTATATAATTAATCAAGATTTTCTATCTCATAATAACACCAAATAAAATCTAAAAAACATTCAGATCTTATTATGGTAAAATAATCTTCATGAATATTTAATAATGATTTTTTTGTAAATATTGGTCTAATGAAATTAGTCAATAATAAAAAATAATTTAATCAAACAATTATGTTTTCTCTTATTTGTTTCTATAAATGTATTAGTATGATGTATATATATAACATGCATCATCACTATGGAATTTAGTTAAATAGTAACATACAATATAGAAGAGATTTTTTTATCACTAACTTGTGTTATTGAAATGGTATTTTATGGTTTTATATGAAGCACATGTGTTAAAACAATAAGATCAATTTTTACAATTTAAACATGAAAATTTGAATTAATAAAGGTAAATAAAATAATATATGTGGGGATTTATGAATATTTTATTATCGATGGAGGATTAATTTACTGAATAACTATTTAGTTTTTTTTCAGAAATTATTTGAAGGTGTATTTTTTAGGACCGTAAAGATTATTTTAATTTTGTCAAAATCTATAGACCTAAAGAGTGTAGAATAAAATTTTCTAATTCTAAATTATTATTCCAATAATAAATTTTTATTTTTCATATATTCTCTTACATTTTCCATATTCATGGGATCAAAAATACTAGTGATATATGTCATGGTTTTTTTCAATTATTCATTTTTGGGGTTCCAAAAGATGAGTATTTATTTATTCTTTGAAATTATTTTATGATCTATTGAATTTTGATAAAATAAGGTATCTTTAGTTTATATTTTTACTAGTTTCACTAAAGTAATTTATTCCAATTTTAAAATGGGGAATTGAACTAACGCGTATGGCCAGTAGGATAAAATTATAAGAAAATTAATAGGGGAATATTTTTATACAACATAAAGTCAAAATATTTGAAATAATGTATGGTTGAATTTATTTTAATAAAAATATAAATAAATTTTTTTAATTCTTTTGTTAATAAAATATTGATGAAATATGTTGTTTCATATTGTAAAATAAAAGATACTTTTATTTGATATTAATTTTATGCCCAAAATTACTATAGATAACCTATAAGGAAATGTGAGCATTGTTTATTATTCCAATAATTAGGCCGTATCTATTTCATGATGTTAAAGGTTGTACAAAATTGATAGAAATTTTACTCTAGGTTTATGGCCTATAGATCATACCAATGTCTCTTGATATTTAAGCTCATGTGGGACGTTGAAGAATGATGTCTATAGGTTAGTCACATAGAAAAGGAAATTGATCCAATGTGAATTAAGGAGACAATATTATAAGACAAGGTGGAGGAAATTTCACAAACACAATAAAGACATTGTACTCAGTAATATTTTCATATCATTGAATACAAGGGTAGTGGATAATATAAATCATAAGCTGAAATATTTTAATTTTGAAAAATACAATTAAAATATATTGTCATGGAAAACTAATTACCATGTTTGAGTAATAGGTATGATGAAATATTATTAGATATGTATATATATATAAAGGGTGAACTCCAAAAAAAATTCAAATGAAAGGTTGAACAATAATTTCTTTTAAAGGATATTAAGTTAGGGGGTTTTATCCCTTAGAAAAAATTATTTTCTTGGTTCAAGATTTTTATATTTTATAAGAATCACATATTCTATCACCATGGAAAGGATATCCCTCGAAATCAGATGTTATCACTACCAATAGTTATACACAAAATATGGCATGTTAAAAAATTAGCCTCTGATGTATGGAATATGTGATAAGTGTATCAAAATATTGTAAACTTATATGGTTTAAAAATATTAAAATTTATATGATATAAAATATAAAACAATAGATATAATGAGTTATAAAATAACATATATCACTTTTATTTTTAATCTAGTAATCAGTATGTATCTAATGTGAATTGGAAACAATCAATACATATTTTAAGGTGATTGATTTTATTTCCTTTTGTAGTTATAATTGATAAAACATTTATTGAATTGGTAAGAACATATAGTTTGTCGTGGAATAGAGGTAGATTTGGTAGTTAGGCCCATTGTAAGAGATCTTTGTGTCACTATATAAATTTAAATTGTAGAAATAAATCCATGGATAGTTATTAGAAAATGGGAAGATCCCAATATTGGGTTAAATAGAGTAAAATATGACAATAATTGGGAAGCTCATAGAGTATGATAGATTATGTGTGGAATTATGTGTGATCGGAAATAAGAACTATGTCATGGAAAGAAGATATTATGAAATATTATATCTTAAAATGATAATAATCAAGCCACATATTTTTCATAGAATGGTGAAAACAAATCATCAAGGTGTTTCCCAAGAATGGTTGTTCTTTGATTTCAACAAAAAAAATATTTTAATAATAGGGGGAAGAAAATAAAAAAAACTAGGGTGGTTCTTTCACATTTAATTCATAATTAATTTAAATTAATATCTCCCTTGAGCATTATAATTATTCTTAATAAATTCAGTTTCCACTCTTGTCATATCGTTAATCTGATGGATACTTCAAGAGAGTATTCCTCCAGCTTCATCCACACATGCTCCTGGAATCCAATAAAAACAATCTTGGTTTTCCATGTTTTACTATGGAGGAACCTAGTGCATTTGGATTTCCATCCATGAGTGAAAAAAGTAATTTGTCTTCTTTTGTACCTCTTTTTCAATGGTTAGGAATTCGATCATCACTCAATGGAATGAGATATTTTTATATTGTCCATTATGTACTCAATAACTCTAAACACTAAAATGAAAAAATGAAAATTATACATGGGGTCAATATTTTATAATTAAAAAAACATCCATTATCAAATAAATATTCTAAGGTATTCCTCTTGTCTAATAATAGTAATAAAAATATTTTTATTATTATCTCATGTGGGATGAACATATTTAAATTTAATTTCTTCTAAATTCTATCATGATCCATCCTCAGGGCCCGTGCCGTGACTACCCCGCGCCCGCCTTCCATTGGCCACGGGCTGGAGACTAGCATCAAAGGCATAAATCCATATACTGGGATGGAATTTCCTTTATAAAAGTTAACAACCACAATAGAGTACACAGTTGAAGTAAGAACTAAGTAAAACTGTATACAAAAGTAAGTGATGAAAGGAAAGGGGTCGGAAATACAAGCCCATCAGTAAGTACAGTACAACTGAAAAGCTAGTACAACTGTAGTAAAGTAAAACAGCATCTACTGAGTCGTCCTATGGGAATCCCAACAGAATGGTGGGTACAGATGGTCTCCTCAACACCTCGGCTACGTCTGTCTGCTCCGTGTACGTCTCCCCTAGTGGTCTAGTTCCAGGTACAGTCCAGCTCTACAAGTCTCTACCTCGATCAGCGCTGTCTTTTGTCTACATCCAACACAACGTAGTGTGGGCATATCCCGTGAAGGGGTGAGTATATGATACTTAGTAGGGACCCTGATACCCCCGAAGGTCTCCCAGAATTCACAAAGGATAAACCAAAGAATAAAGGTACAATCGCGAAGTATCATCCAATTATACATAGGTATATTCCCATATATATACCTAAGTCATCAATCCCAGTTCGGCTCCAACTATCGAGCCCAAGAAGAACCCAGTCCACACAGGAAATAAGTCAATAACATCGATGATAATGATGGAAAGTCAAGACTCAACTCACATAGGTATTCATCATTCGTATAGCAATAGAGACGATCAGATGTAGTCACTGATTCATCAAAGTTGTCGGAACCACGTAGGATACTAGACCAAATAAGTTGTCAGACCCACATTGGATTCAATACCAGCTACACTGTCGGACCCACTCAGGATACAAAAACAAGAGTCAAAACTGTCGGACCCACGTTGGATACAAGAATAGTATTCATCACTGTCGAAACGATGGAGGATTCCAGTACAGTTGTCGTCGTCATCGAACCCACGGAGGATTCCAGTACGGTAGTCATAGCAGTCACAACCAGCTCTAGGGTTCCCGCAGACTACACGTTCGATTCCGAGAGGGTCCACTCCTCGAGCCAAGGGGTCGATACATCAACTATCACGAGGTCTTGATTTGATATATCTCGATGTTTCGTCTCATCAAAAGGAACCCAACGTGACAGGCGGCGCGTCAATCAGACACCCGGTCTGAGAGTTATTGGCTTTTCTGTTCCAGGGGCCCTGTTGGAATTACGCTCATTCCAAACCCAGTCATTTTCCAAAGTCATCAAAAACTCACTTAGTGTGTTGAAAAAGGACCACCCCGTCGCGAGGGTCCCAGGGCCGCAGACGGTGCGTCAATCGGACCCGCGGTCTTAATGTTATTCGTGTTTATGTGAAACGGGCCCGACCTATCAGGCCCAGTGGGCTGGCAGGTCGGCCCGATCTGGTTCAGCAGGTCCGAACCGGCTGGCGGGATCGGCCTGGCCTGATGGAATATGGTTTGTCCCGGTGGGGCATGGCCTAACCTGATGGCACGTAGCCCGGACCGGTGGCGTGTGGCTCGTCCCGACGTGGCGCGGCCTGGCCGGCGTCCGGCCGAGCGGTGCGGGGGGGGGGGGGGGCTCGGTTTCCCGAACCGGTGGTGCCTCCCCTCCTTCCCTGCTGAACAAATCCAGTATGTCTTCCCTGATGTGAGCGGCCCACACAGCGGGCCGCTGTCCTGCCGCGCGACACCTGTGGGTGCCGCGACTTCTTCAACCCGGCCGGCAGGCGGCGGGCCGGTTTGCCCACCGAAGCGGCCCGCAGAGAGCGGGTCGCGGTACCTCCACATCACGGTGCCGAGAGGCACCTTGGTTCTTCCATCCCGGCCATCATTATCCATCTGGTTCTTCTTCGGCCGAGCGGCCCGCGGTTGCGGGCCGTGGTCTCCCTTCAGCGTGGCACCCGGTGTCGCGGTCCACTTCGGGCAAGCGAACGGTCGCCGTTGCCGCCGCCACCTTCGGTCATCACCACTTCTTCCAACACTGTCTCCTTAGAAAAAAAAACAAGAAAAAACAGAGGGTCATCGTGCCATGTTTGTTCGGCTCGTGCCCTTCACGTAAGGTATTAAAAAATGGCCAAAGACGATTACTTACATTAAACAAGAATGAAGGTATAATTTATACAATTTAAATTATACAAAACCCCCAACCTCGTAATTGACGTTGAACATTGACGAGCCACGGAAGACGAGCGTCGTGGTAGTCAGGCGTTGCAAAAGACGATTTCCCGGAAGAAGGCTTCACGGAGAACGGGGTCTTCCCGTCAACATTGGTGGAAGATTCATTGTCGTGACACGGAAAGAGAATCTGAAGACGAAGTAGATTCCTTGACATCGGGGTGCATCCAAGGAGGAAGCATCGTTGGAGAAATCCCTCACGTTCTTCGTTGAGAGCAGTACACTTGCTTCTAAATCCTCTCAAGTCCCAACAAAACAGGTTTATTCCAACCCATGAAATGAAGGAAAATCCTTCTTCTAATATTGGTAAAAAATTTCATATTCATTTAAAAAGATAAGACAATTAATTAATAAATTGTGTTGGCATAATGTAAGGAAGGGAGTTGGAAATACTCCACCTTAATGAGGGGAGATGGAAAATTAATTAAGGGGGTGTTCATGGGGAGTATAAGGGAGTTGAGGGGAGGTGAGAGGGTTTGGGTTCATGTAGGCCCCACCACAATAAATCCTCTCTTGGGAGGTTATGTGGGGTGTGCGACCCACCCCTAACTTCCTCTTGGAGGAAATAACCACCAATTAAAATAAAATTGTGTATCACCACAATTTTATTTAATTTAAGACAAATCCCCAATTATATCTTTCAACCCACATAAAATGCAACTACGGTAAAGGTCCCCTTAAGCGAATATCGGTGCTGTGAGTCCGTCGGTGTCCTCAGATTTCAATTATGAGAACCAGTTCAAAAGATAGAAAAACTTACACGTACATTTACTGAACGTACCCCAACAAAACTTCAGAAATTGATTCCGGGCACACCGGGCCTCGGAATCAAGTGCCGTCAGAAACCACAGACTTGTAAAATTACAAAGTATTTACGAAAAAAATTTCCCTAAAATTTCTGGGTCATTAAATTACCCCCACCTCAGGGCTTTACGACCCAGTAAAACTACAACACACACTAGGGGAACAAATGGGGGTACTGAACTCGCATCTGAGCCTCCCGCTCCCAAGTGCTCTCCTGGAGGTTCCTGTGCTGCCAGTGAATGTGTACCAGAAAAATTGACCATCCACGTAGGACATGCTCCTGTCAATCCTCAATCTCCAATGGGATCTCCATGAATTTCGCCTCATCATCATTGTCCAGCTCCCCATGATCAATAATGTGGGTCGGGATGTGCATGTATCTCCTCAGCTGAGATACGTGGAAGACGTCGTGCATCCGATGCAACTAAGGTTGAAGGGCCAGGTGGTAAGCCACCTCTCCTACTCAGATGAGGACTTGGAAAGGTCTGATGAAATGTGGAGATAACTTGCTTCCCCGGCCAAATCTCTGTATACATCGTCGAGGTGAGACCCGTAGGAAAACGTGGTCACCAACCACGAACTCTAGTGGTCTCCATCTCCTATCATAATAGAACTTCAGTTTGATCTAGGCAGTCTTCATCTGATCCTGGATGATATGCACCTTCTCCATTGTAGCCTGACCCATCCTGGTCCTATAAGTTCTGACTCCCTTGGGTCAGTCCAGCACAGAGGTGATATGCATGGTCGGTTTTATAGTGCCTCGTATGGTTCCATCCCAATGGTGGAGTGGTATCTCTTATTGTACGTAAACTCCACCTAGGGTAAATGATCCTCCCAGTTGAGACCAATGTCAAGGACACATGCACGTATCATGTCCTTGAGAGTCTGAATGGTCCCCTCAATCTGACCATCCGTCTGAGGATGGAAGGCGGTGCTCAGACATAGTTGTGTCCCAAAAGACTCCTGTAACCCCTTCCATAGCAAGGAAGTGAAATGAGAATCTCAATCAGAAATGATAGACGATGTCACACCATGAAACCTTACAAACTCTGGAATGTAGAGGTGTCCCAATATCTCTACTGATCTCTGCTCTCTGATCGGTAGGAAGTGGTCCGACTTGGTGAGTCGGTCTACGATCACCTAAATTTAGTCGTGTCCTCTGGATGTATGTGGAATCCCCATCACAAAATCCATAGATATCCCATCCCACTTCCACTCTGGGACCTCTAAGGGCTATTCCAAGCTTGCTGGTACTTGGTGCTCTGTCTTCACTTGCTAACAAGTGAGCCATCGAGAGACAAACTCTGCTTCAGCCTTCTTCATACCCAGCCACTAGTGTTGTTGTCTAAAGTCCTGATACGTCTTCACCACTCCTGGATGTACCGCTATAGGGGAAATGTGAAACTCCCTTAGAACATCTTCCTATAGTGCAACTGGTACCATGGTACGTCCCCTGAAGAGTATGACGTGTTCCCCTCCGCTAGAAAATCCTTCGGGTGCCAGCCCTGAGGATATCTGAGCACGTCGTTACTCGCAGTCAACATCCCCATGATGTGCCTCTCTTACTCACTGAAGATGTGGGGGAGTGAACGTGAGAGACTGTAGAAAGTAAGCTCCATATCTATCCACAAAGGATATCTGCAACGCGGCCAGTTACTCTATCACCTTTCCTAGAAGCTGGTGGTGGTGGTGGTAGAGCCTTGAAACAGCATCCACCACAAGATGCTCAGCCAGCTCCTCTACCATGTCTGCCTACTCCCTGTGGACCACCACGGTCGAACCTCTACCTCTGCCTAGGAGGTCCCTCTACTGTCTACTGCTCATTTGCATGGTGGGTCAGGCAGTCTCGAGCCATGTGATCATGCCCACTGCATTCATAGCAATGTCTGCTCCTCATATAGATGGCTCTGTTTCGTGTGCCCAACACAACCAAACCAGTATCCTAAGGTTGTCCACCTGATGGCCTGATCCTCTTAGACCTCTGCGTCAACTGTCTACTGCCAGCTGTAGAAGACTCCACTACGTGTCGTCCTGCGGCGGGTCTCGCAACTGGTGTCAGCTCAGTAAGAAATCTCTCCACAAGAAGGGCTTTCTCTAACACTCCCACCTACGTCGGAATGCGGAGAGAGATCATCAATGCCCCTGATCTCATGTCTGAGGCCCTGCTCAATGGTCTAGACCCTGAATAATGGGTCTCGTACCATGTCCGTGGAGTAGAGTGAGAGGTCAGTGAACCTTGCTGAGTACTGAGCTACAGTCATGCTACCCTGCTTCAGATGAAGTAACTCCTGAATCTGCATTGCACGAAGCGTGGCTGTAAAAAACTCCGAGCGGAACAGACTCTCGAAGTCCATCCAAAGTAAAGATGCTTCGTCATGAACCTAGAGCATCAAGATCCACCATATACCTATTGTTGCGTGTAGGATACTCGTGGAAAGGATCACCATAAGTTCGACTGGTTTCCCTACCAATCTGAAAACCCTGACGATAGCCTCCAGCCAATCCTCAGCTGCCTGTGGATCCATCTTTCCCCAGAACCTGGGCAGCCTCTAGCGCTGGAACTTGTGCAACGCACTCAGGCGGTGTGCACTCACTGCTACTAGGACTGGTGGTATCAGTTTCCCAGCGAGTAGTGGTACTGTTGGTGCCTCTACTATGATGGGGACCTCCATCGAGGCCTCGTCGGTCAGTGGGCTGTGATCTCGTACGAAATATGGAACCCTAGATGGCTCCCTTCATGGGGCCATCCTGAAAAGAAAAAGTTGTTCGACGGTCAAACAGTATACCTGGTGAGCTGACACAAATAAATCACAAAGAAAAATTTCAAAGGAAACACACATGCAATCAGTGTCTTCGTGCACTAAGTCGGAATTCAGAGGTCAGGGTCCTGGTGTATGGATACGTCGGTCGCCGCACCAACACTGGACTCCCTGGACTGAAAACCACACTCAATACACTTAAA
This sequence comes from Viscum album, assembly GCA_963277665.1. Taxonomy (NCBI): domain Eukaryota; kingdom Viridiplantae; phylum Streptophyta; class Magnoliopsida; order Santalales; family Viscaceae; genus Viscum; species Viscum album. Next base: position 820,174,835 of record OY728162.1, read on the forward strand.
ACTATTGCATCACATAATGATTGATCAATGTCTTGAGTTCTACGGTAGAACCGACTCCTCTGATACCAATTTGTCACGACCCATCCTTGTGGCCCATGCCTTGACTACCCCAATCCCGCCTTCCATAGGCCAATGGCTAGCGACTAGAACCAAAGGCGTAAATCCCTATACTGGGAAGGAATTTCCTTTATAAAAGTAAACAACCACAAAAGAGTGCACAACTGAAGTAAGCACTAAATAAACTGTATACAAAAGTAAGTGCTGAACGAAAAGGGGCTGGAAATACAAGCCCACCATTAAGGACAGTACAACTGAAAAGACAGTACAGCTGTAGTAAAGTAAAATAGAAACCACTGAGTTGTCCTCCGGGAATCCCACCTCAAGGGTGGGTACAGATGGTCTCCTCAGAACCTCAGCTATGTTCGTCTACTCTGTGTACGTCTCGTCAAGTAGTCCACCTCCAGGTACCATCCAGCTCTACAAGATTCTACATCGATCAGTGTTGTTTGTCGTCTACATCCAACACAACGTAGTGCGAGCATAGATCATGCAGGGGTGAGTATAGGATACTCAATAGGGACCCCGAGACCCCCGATGGTCTCCCAGAATCCATGAAGGAAAAACAATAGATGAAATGTACAATCATGAAGTATCAACCAACTCTACTTAGGTATATGCCCATATATATACCTAAGTCATCAATACTAGTTCGGCTCCAACTCTCTATCCCAAGCACAACCCAGTCCATACAGGAAAGAAGTCAATCACATCGATGATAATTATTGAATTTCATGTCTTAGATCACAAAGGTATAAATATTTCGTATAGCAATAAAGATGATCATATGTAGCCCCTGATTCATCTAAGCTATCGGACCCACATAGGATACTAGACCAGCTAAGTTGTCGGACCCACATAGGATTCAAGACCAGCTACTCTGTTGGACCCACTCAAGATACAAGAACAAAAGTCAAAACTGTCGGACCCACTTTGGATACAAGAACAGTAGTCATCGCTGTCGAACCCACAGAGGATTCTATTACAGTTGCCATCATTGTCGAACCCATAGAGGATTCCAGTACTATAGTCGTTGCAGTCGCAGCCAACTCTAGGGTTCTCGCACATAGCAAGCTCGATTCCAAGAGGGTCCACTCCTCGAGCCAAGGGGTCGATAAATCAATTATCACAAATTATTGATTTGATGTATCCCGAAGTTCAGACTCATCAAAAGGTACCAAACGCTACAGACAACGTGTCAATCAGACGCCCGGTCTAAGAGTTATTAGCTTTTCCGTTCGAGGGGCCCGGTTGGAATTACGCTCGTTCCAAACCCGGCCATTTTCCAAAGTCTTCCAAAACTCACTTAGATTATCACAAATGGAACTCCTCTTCACGAGGTTCCCAGTGCCACAGATGACGCGTCGATCGTATGTACAGTCTTAAAGTTATTCTCATTTAAGGGAAACGGGCCCAACCCGTCAGGCCTAGTGAGCTAGCGGGTTGGCCCGATCTGGTTCAGTGTGTCCGACCCGGCTGGGGGGTGGGGGTCGGTCCGGCATGATGGAGCACGGTCCAACCCGGTGGGGTGCGGCCAGGCCAGATGGAACGCGGCCCGGCCCGGGGGCACACGACCCGGCCAGGCGTTGCGCGGCCCGAACCGGCGTGGCCGGGCCTGGCCTGGCCTGGAGTGGCCCGGCCCGCGGATGGCCGAGCGGTGTGGTGGGTGCAGTCCAACGGTTTCTTGAACCGGCGGCGCCGCCCCTCCTTCAAGGCCGGCCGAAGCTGGACGGTCTTCCCTGGCACGAGGGGCCCGCACAGCGGGCCACTATCCTCCCACGCAATACCTTCGGGTGTCGTGGATTCTTCAACTCTGCCGGCAGGCGGCCGGCCAGTTTCCTGTGGAAGCAGCCTACGGAGCGTGGTTCATTGTTCCTCCACAACGCAGCACTGAGAGGCGCCGCGTATCCTCCAACCGGGCCAACATTAGCCGGCTGGTTCCTCTTCGGGTGAAAGGCCCATGGTTCTGGGTTGCGGTCTCCATTCCGCGCGGCACCCGGTGCCCCTATCCTCTTTGGGCCGATGTGCGGCTACCATTTTCACTGCATACTTCAGTCATCACCGCCTCTTCCAACACTGTCTCCATCATGAATAAAAAACAAGAAACAATGGAGGGTCTTCGGGCCATGTTAGTTTGGTCCGCGCCCTCCACGTAAGGCGGTAACAAATGGCCAAAGAAGATTACTTGAATTCAACAAGAACGAAGGTATAATTTATACAATTTAAATTATACAAAAACCCCTACCTTATAATTGATGTCGCACGTCGATGAGGCACAGAAGATGAGCATCACGGTAGTCAGGCGTTTCGAAAGACGGCGTCACGGAAGACGGCGTTGCGGAGAACGGTGTCGTCCTGTCAACATTGGAGGAAGAGTTGTTGTTGTGACGCGGAAAGAGAATCTAAAGAGGATGTAGATTCCTTGATGTCAAGGTTCATCCATAGAGGAATCCTCGTTGGAGAAATTCCTCGTGCTCTTTGTGTTCTTCGTCAAAGATGTTCTTCCTTGAGAGAGGAACACTTCCTTCTAAATCCTCTCGAGTCCCAGAAAAATAGGTTTATGCCAACCCCATGAAATAAAGGAAAATCCCTATTTTAATGTTGTAAAAACAATTTCAAATTCATTTAAAAAGTTAATCCAATTAATTAATAAATTGAGTTGGCATAATTTATGGAAGGGAGTTGGAAAGGCTCCACCTTAATGATGGGAGTTACCAAATTAATTAAGGGGGTGTAAATGGGGAGTTTAAGGGAGTTAAGGGTGGGAGAAAGGTTTTGGGTTCGTATGGGCCCCACCACACTAAATCCTCTCATGGGAGGTTATGTGGGGTGTGGGCCCCACCCCTAACTTCCTCTTGGAGAAAATAACCACCCATTAAAATAAAATTTTCTATCACCACAATTTTATTTAATTTAAGATAAATCCCCAATTATAGCTTTCTACCAGCATAAAACGCAACTGCGGTAAAGGTCCCCTTATGGAAATATTGGCGATGTTAGTCCATCAGTGTCCTCAGATTTCAATTCTGAGCACCAGTTTAGAAGATAGAAAAACTTGCATGTACGTTAACTGAACGTACCCGAACAAAACTTCAGAAATTGAATCTGGGCACACCGGGCCTCAGAATCAAGTGCCGTCAGAAACCGCAGACTCGTAAAATTCCAAAGTATTTATGAAAAAAATTTCCATGAAATTTCTAGGTCCTTAAAAATTCAAAAATTATTTATGTTATATGAAATAAAATATATCATTTCTGTTATCCCTTTAACTCTATCAATTATTCATCATTAAAATTAATCAAATCATTTTTAATTAAAAATTAATTTTAAAAAAATTATAAATTTATTAATATTATATTTACTGAACTCATGAATAAATATTCGTTTTCATATTTAACACACATATTCTAACATCAAATATCTAATGATATAATTCTTTTGAACACTTTAATGTAAATTATTATTATCGCATAAGGTGATAATAATATTTATTATTAATATAATACTTAATAAAATTTAAATACATTCTAGATAATATAACTATGTGACCCTCAAGGCCTCATTGAAGGTTTCATTATATAATCTTAATTAATTTCAACAGTCAACATCTTGAAACCATTCAAGGAACCCTTCAAGAAATAACTTATTATTTAAATTAAAACAACCTTCTTATGAACATTATTTAGTAATGTAATCCCTTTGTATTGATATATCATCAAACAAGATTCATATATTTGTCATCATCTAAAATGAATGGTTTATTATTGTTTTTATATTTAATGCTTAGTATAATTATAATATATTTGAAAATGTTTCATACCAAAACTACTTATTTAGATATATCATATTCTACAATATCAATAGACTCTTAAATAAAATCAAGGGCCATAGTATTCTTATATATATTCTAGTTGATATCTCTTTTATTAAGGCTGGAAACATACTAAAATAATGATTTAAAATCATTATGATATGTTTGGAGACTATAATCTATGTATCTGGTCACAACTAGTTCCAAATTACTTCTACAAGCCATGATCTTTTCCTCTGTTTGCCTTAGTTATTTAGGATATTATTTACAAACAACCAATGTTACTATTCTAGTTCCATTTGATATATATATACCATTATTATGGAGTAGGAAGTATAAAGATTCATACATAGCATGGTGCACAAGATAGATTATATAATATACATTTAAGGTATTATACTCATTAAATCTCCATCTCATCTTATTTATGATGAAATATTTTATTTGAGAGATATATACCATGTGAAACTAGTAATGATAATCTCTTGGATTAATCTAAATTGAATCTCTTTTATGTTGTCTCATTGTATGTACCTAGACATATTCGAATACACCTATTAGATTTATCATTAATGATAATCATCACTTGAATGTGACATTCATTACCCATGTCTTTCATGGAGAATCATTTAGTTGACAATAAGACTGATATATCATTTCAGAAAAATAGTAAATCATCAATATATACTTCTAAGAAAACTACTAAACTCCAACATAAACTCTTTTAAAAGTAGGTTTAATATACACTTTTTATAAAACCAATTTCTATTATGACTTTATCATAATAAAATTTACAGGATCGTGATGATTGGATCAATCTATAAGTTGATATCTACACCAATTAAACAATTTTGGCATAATTTGGTGGTAAAAATCATTTTGATTAGATAATATAAAAGTATTCCATATGGTTTCTATTAAGGAATGTGATCATGAAATCAATATTATAATTCTCATATTAAGATTATCTATAATGGGTAGTATAATTAAAATGGATATCAACATATTTATTAGTGAAAAGGATTATCCTTACTTTATTCCTAAACTTTTATTAAATAATATATCAAAAGTAAATAAATATAGATATTTTATTTACAATAAGTGTCTAGTTACTACATGATTACCCTTTTACACACAAAAGGATCTAAATTATATAAAGGATTTACCAAAACCCTGACAGGGTTACGGTACAGGTAATCCAATTTAGAATTCATGGATTCTTGATCCCTTCTAAAAATTGTGTTTTTTATACATCGATATAGGATTTAAAATCATTATATAGAACTAAAAATGATCCATATTACTCAGTTGAAAGAAACCCATGTCTCTTTGGTTCTATAATCTCTCTGGTTCTCCTAAAGAATACTTATATTTCATAAATAACTTCTCCCGATGGATCTTTTTGAAATTTTTCTTGTGCTAAATCTTGTCTATATTCATCCTTGACTTCATCAAAATTTATCAATCTCTCACTATATTCATTATATATGGGCTCCAATTATATAAATTTGGAATTTCATTCCATTAATTCCTTTTATCTATGGGATCATATAGATAACATACCCTTCTTTCTCTTGGATATCTTATAAATATCCACTTAGTGCCTCATGGTACATGATTATTGATATAAATATTCTTTAAAATTTATTCACTTATAAATATACATAAAACCAAAAAACAAAAGTATTACCAAAGTATACCTCATATTTAATTTCATAATCTAGTTTAGTTGGAACTTTTTTTAGTGTTTATACTATAGTATGTTAATCATATACATAAAAGTATGTAGAAATAATTTCATGACTCATCATAGATTACACCATATCAAGGTATAGTTCTTCATTTAACTAACATTATTCCACTATTGTTTATAGGGTGTAGTGAGTAAGGATAACATCATAAATTATTTTTTAAAAATCAATAAACTCTTTATTAAGAGACTCCTTGGCTCAGTTTGAGTAGATTTTCCATATCATATAACTAATATGATTATCTACTTAATTATTATAGTCCATTACTTTCATAAGCCTATAAGGCTTATACCTCTATATTAAGATATTTAGAATCTACTAAATTTATCAAAAAAAATGAATAAGTAAGATAATCCATCAAAAAAATACTACTATAAACGTTCTGCACACATATATATAAACGAATTATAAAATCTCTAAATGTCCTTAATATTTTCCATGAAATTATCAGTTGTTAAAATTCATTAAAAATAGATATGTCATATATTTAATGATTTTAGTTTAAATTAAACCCAATATCCTTTTTGATTTTTTAATTGTTTCTCTATTACATGAATGATCTGATGATTTAATAAAAACAAGTGATATGAGTCTTGTGAAGATGATATGTTATCTATTTTCTTGAATTTTTTGACATATTCTACTATGTAAATAGTTGTATTAAAATTATACATCACATTAGAAATATTATCATTATAAATGAACCAACTTTTTTTTAAATATGAGAAAAAATTATCTATATCTGAACCTGACACAGATATCATGTTATTAGTTATACTAGAACTAATTGTTTTTGAAACTAGAACTAATCCAGTAATAAATTTGAGAAGGGAGTCTTAGATAGATATAACACCTGGTCTTACTCCACTAGAATATTGAACAAACACCTCACCTCTGATAATGTTCTAGAATCTACTTGGATTCAGTATTTAAAAGAAAATATGAGAACCATACCCTATATCTAATAATAAATTTGTAGAAGTTGACTGATTAGAATCGATAACTAAATTACCTAAATATCCCCTTGATTTATAATTTTGGCATAGTTCTTAATCTAGTTTTCATTAATTAAAAATGGAAAAAAAATTACATCATGTTAATTTGAAATTTCTTGTGATGTTTCCCTCTTTATAAGAGAAGTAAGAATATTACATGGACAAGGAACCTGCCTTCGACATTTTTTTCTTTCAGGAATGATTTTCCAACATAAATAATGTGTTTTTTCATTATTCTTGTCTTTATTGTCTAATATAATTGGATTCAAGTGATCAAGGAGAATATTCTTTCAATTATTCACATTTAAATGGACAATAAAATCTAATAATCATGAAGGATATGAAATGAGTATGAGTCCTTCTCATGATTCTATAGGATAGTTGATTATTATATTTTTAAATTTTTAATTTATAAAATCATATTAACAATATAAGGTACATGTCCCACTCCTCCACACTTGCATGTATAGATGTAATTTTATATTTTGAACCTCTATTTCCTTGTATATTCCTCATAGAAATCAAAAATATTAGATAACATAATGTATAAATCCATGTATTCTTGATGATCATATAGATCACTAGTCCTGGATGAAAATATGAGTCATTGGGCAACTAATTCATCATCAACATAATTTTAGATGACATTTTTGGCATCTTAACATTTCTATTTTAAGGTCTTAGAAGGAATAGGGTAAAATAACACATACTACATCTATAATAGGCATAGTAGAGAGAAAATGTTCTTGTAAAACTCTTATCTGTTAGAACCCATATGAAGATTGTATTTCTCAAATATAGATTTAAATTATAATGGATTAGTCAACAAATATTCCATTTTTAAAAAAATTAAAGAATAATTAAGTAAATCATATGGATTACAAGATATAATGTAATAAATTAATAATATTAGTCCAAAAATATTTTATCAAACTAAAATAATCCTCACTATAGGATTTGGAATATCATATCTCCATGATATTCTAGTGACCATGATTCATTTTTCCATTACAATATTTTATACAATTTTCTGGTCAATTTATTTGAAGGTACTTGTATAAGCTGTACATTTAAACTTCATTAACTCACTGCTTGATGGTGAATGGATTCAGAAACCCAGTTATAAAATCTTCTATGATATCCTTCAATTATTTCCTTGAAGTTACACATAGTATTGAATGGAAATATACTCTTTATTTTATCATGTTTAAGTCAACTAAATACTTTCATTAGAAAAAAGAATATAAATAAATGTATCATTAAGAGGTATTTAGTATTACATTTATCTATAATTGATTTCCAGATCAAGTGATGGAATGACATATCTAATATAAAATTTTATTTTAGTGATTTTGTTTAATTTATACCTAAATATGAATTATTTTATACATCTCATACTTGAAAATATTATATAGATTTTATATTATTAATATACCGTGTTTGATAAGATAATTTCTTCATAATAATTTTATTTTATTTTATATAAGAATTATTTCGAATTTATTTAATTTTAGTGATTTTGTTTACTTATCCAAATAAAGCATGAATTACATAGACAAAAAAATAACCACGCACTGAAAATATAAAATAAATATATGATATGATAAGGATATTATTATATACTAGGTCTTTTAATGAGTAGAGATAAAATAACCATGAACCCATGGTAAATAATACCAAGACCTGATTCCAATCAGGAGTCACAACACTCCTCCATTAACATATGTTTCTCCTTCATTTTCTTTCCACCTCGAATTATGTCTTGAACCATCTCCATCCTTTACATATGATTACCCACTCATCAGTGAGGGGTACAAGGGGTTTAGAGTTTTGTTAAATAAACCTTTGAAATGTGGGCTAGTACATAAGAAGGGAGTATGGGATGATTTTTATATCATCAGATTTAATTTTATAATATAGTTTATCACATTAAATTGAAGTAATAAATAATTAAATTAAATAATATATACACACATATAGGTTGTTCGTTCTCCTAATCAATCACAACATATGATGAATATGTAATTAAACATCAAATAATTCATATTAATTCATTCTAATAAATATATATTTAGTCCAATTAATAATTATTAGTCAATTTATTTATTTATATTAATTTTTTTCCAAAACAATCCTTGAAATATGAAAACATTCACATCTTATATAATTTTAAATAAATTTAATAAATTTATTTATTTTAAATTGAATTAACTACCTGGCATGTTCCAAATGGGGGTCATGTTATGAACCTTACTGGACAATTTAAATTAAATACTATAATTTATTATATATATATATACACACACACACAACATGTACTCTAGAAGTGACACTGTAAAAACATTTAATATCCGATTAAATCTATTTTTAGGGTTTAACTCTTATATGATGTGTAATGTCACATGAAGGACCATGTGAATTAAATTTTGTATTGTCCATGTCAGATACAATTTAAATTAATGACATGTATTCTAAAAGAGTGAGGTAAGATATAAATATTGTGTTATTCTGTGGGCAAACTCTGTGGTCTTTATAATGCATATGACCTCAAAAAATTCCATAGATATAGGTGAATTGTACCACTATAAATGTGCATAAAGTACATGATGTGCATGGTGATTGTTACATGTCATATAGTTGAATAATTATAGTGAATAATAATTATGTATTAATTTATACATGAAAATTAATATATTAGGTGGTATATATAAAGTTCAAAAATCCTTGTTACTCAGCATGTATATCTAGCTATATGTTATGTAGTTAGGCCTATATTTAATTATCCACGTATTGAATTACCTGATAAAACTACATTGTAATGTACCTTGCCTAAGTTAGTTGATGTTACAAGATGTGTAAAGCTAGATACATCCTACGTAATGTAGTAATGGAAACTCACACATCACTCTAAATTTCTTGGAATATAATTGTTATGTGCTTTGACATGTTTCACATTATGTACGACTAGAAACACATCATGTTATATATTTATAGCTATATCACATAGCTCGTTATCAATATGAAATTTGTAATGAAACCATGTACCAAAACACACAAAATTCCTTGATAAAAAACCCTCACATTGTGTGGTTAATAAAAGGTACATGGAATTTAATTTTTAATTATAAACTATGTATCCATGATTGGAAACCAACAACCTTAGAACCTATAGATAGGATATTTGATAATTCATCAGATGTTCTATACCTAGTTCATTGTCATACGAATATGAAGGAACATGTAATATTATTTTTTTAATTAAAAATTAATAACTGAAATCAAATACAATTTTTTTGGAATTGACCAAATAAATAATTATAAATTTTAACGTGCCCACACAGATACCACTAGAAGGATATTAGGTTTTATAAAAGTATTAGTGTTGTGAACACCAAGGCTTTCCAATTATTTTAAACATATGGTATCGAAATAATTTCATTAATACAACCTCATTATATTTGAGATAGAATCATTAAAACATAATATATAATTAATTTATATTTGGAATTACCTAGAATGTGACAACTCTTCTTATTCAATATAGGCTCCAGTATTTTCATATCATTGTTGTGATGGGGAATCAAAGATAGGGTTCCTGATGTTGTATCAACAAGTTCTCTATAAATCTAAGAACCAAACTAACTTTTCTTTGGGTACTAGGATGGAGTTATAAATTTCATTACATTATTTTTCATTTACTATGACAAAAAAATTCTTATATTCTCTCAATTTTTTTAAAGTGGGGGGATTATCTTCTCACTTTGTCTTAATAAAAATATTAACAACCTGAGATTTCACAGTATTTTATTCTTAAATAAGTAATATATTAAATAGATTGTTTCACACAATATACCAAACTAAAATGAAAAACCTCGATATATTTTGAATACTAAATATGATCTCTAAAACACAACCATTAAATTATCTAGAATAAATTTGAGTAACCATATATAAAATAAATAAAAATGTTGTGATAAATGTTACTCAAATGGAGAATTATCCCTTTTGAATATCATTTTTTCACCATTGATGAGATGTAGCTCAAGTAGGGTTTGTCCTAGACCAAGCCAAAGTGGAACTCAAATAAATACTACTTTAGTAAAATAATTTGTAAGAAAAGATAAATCTTGTAGAACTCCCTATGGAATCAGTTCTAACTAAATCATCACCTGTGGATTCCACTTACATTTATTTTACCCATATATCTTATATAGAGGTTCTAAAGTTTTTCTTAATTATTAATTAGTGTGATATTAATATTTAATTATTATCAATATAATTGAATGACTGTATCAATAAATAATCTATTATAAATTTAATACATTTTTTCTTATGAGGTACATTAACATATATTAAAATGAAATTATATAACCTTTAAATAAGGATTTTATATACATAAAAAATTCACTTGTCATAATTCAAATCGATAATAATTTTAAATAAATAATAATATATTCATATTATACTCAAAAACATGATTCTCTAAAAATTATTATTCTGCACCTTACACCATTATGTTGTAACAAATTTCATGAAATTAATATTTAAAATTAATAAAATTAAATTATTCTATTAATTTAGGATAAAAAAATTTAATAGTATGATTTTCTGAGTTTTTATGAAAAGGTTTTAATAAAAATATGGTTTTGTAAACTATATAATTACAATGATTTTATCATTATATAAGAAACTCATAGAAGATTAAAAAACCTTTTAAGTAATAATATAGGTATTCTATAATTGAATTTATAATTTTTAAAATTTATAATTAAATTTATGGATCTATATTTGACAATTTTAAATTTATGTTATATTTTTCAAAAAAAAATAATTTATTATATATTCATAATTTTAAAACTACTTTTTATCACTTCTAAAAATTGAATCACAAAAAATTAATTTCAAATTTGGAATAATGAGTTCCAAATTTTATAAAATTTGATAATTTATTTTTTGGAATAAAGGATATATTATCTAGCTAAAACTAGTTAAGATGGTGAAAACTAAAATGGTCAAAATGAGTAAATTAAGAGGTAAAGTTCCAAACATATTAAAAACTTGTTATATTTGTGTTTTGAGTTTTTTATCTGTATTATATATTATCTAATATATTTTATTAAAATATTGGATCTATTTTCCTTGAGTGTGACTCTGCATTATTGAATGGTTTTTGGTATTTACAATAATGCCACTCATTTTAGCTTATAAAATTAACTCATATCTCATTAGTTCCCCTAACTCCCATACCCCATTATTTTATCCCACTATATACCCAAACCTCTTTTCAACACTCTGGGACCCATTAATTAGGTTTTTAAATTCTCAAAATACCACCTTTCAATAGATTAACACCCATCTCAGAGGAGATAACCCAAGCTATGATGTAGAGATTTCTAAACACTTTTCCTCTCAACTTTTTTCCTTATGTGAATTTATTATTTCTAAATTTTATTCTAAATATCAGAAAATAATAAAATCACTATCCTTATTACAATAGTATGTTATTATAATTGTTTTACATGCTTTAACCTCACTTCTTTTGTTCCTGAGGAAAACAGAAATGATATTTGTGTGTGTGCGGACTACTACCTCCACAAAACATCATGTTTCATTTTCCTTTACCACATTACACATCTAGTAATAATTATTAATTTAATAAACAAGTATTATATTTATTAAATATTTTATATTATTAAATGATAAAACATATTATTCATTTCTCTCATTCTATGGAAATAAAAAACGTCAACCATGCGTACGTGTAGACTATTGTCGCCATTTGATGATTGATTTTTATTTTTATTTTCTAGAACATAGTACATGGATAGTAATGATATTGGGGTCAATGTATAAATCTTATATTTATGATATCATTATAGATTTTGTATGGAAAATTTAAAAATAAATTATTACATGATCAATAAACAATTACGATTAATTTAATTGTTTAAAACAAACATACAATGTGGAAAATAATTAGTTTAAATTATGTAATATTTTCATATAAATTAATTATTATTATAAATTATTTTTAGGTATGATATATCATACAAATATACAATAAATTATAAAATTATTCTACTGAATTAATTATATTGGATCTAAATATCCTCATAATAATCCAATAATAATGATATGTTCATATTTGGGTTTATTTGACCACCTATATGAACAATGATATAAAATTATATCATGGTTGATTTTAAAAACCTAATTATTTTTATAATATGATAAAATTATTTTTGGGAAAGATACAAAAATATTTTTCTCATTTATTAAGAAAAAACCATTCTTAGGATAAAAATCATTTAAGCTTTTCATTGTCTATTTCATCTTCTAAGATAAAGGATAATGTACTCATGAAAGAAAATTTAAACATATTAAATAATTATAATTAATTAAATATAGTATCATTAATTAAATGTTTTTATTAAATTTTGGATAAGAATGAATTAAAACACCACTATTATGAAACTAGTTAAAAAGATCAAGATAACCCACACCCAATAGATAAAATATTTAATCAATAAAAAATATAAATATAGGGAATAATTAAAAATTAATTTTATAAAAGTTTATATATTATAAAAATGTTTTGAAATGTTTTATTTTGATATTTATTCATTTTATATGGGATCTTATGGTTTACATGACTATATATGAAGAAATGCAAGGGGTTCTTTGTCTGAAATTTAATTTCTTGAGACTTATTTCTTATTGTGAACCATGATACCATTAATATTGTGTGATTTGTATCTAATAAATGTATTTTATCAAATACATGGTGTTTATATATCCATATCATTTAATTTATTTAAATTTAAATTGAATCAAAAAAATACACAACATGATAGTGGTTTTTATTAAAATGTTACTCTAACTATATTTGTTTTATTTGAAATCATGTTATCAAATAATTTTTTTATAGATAATCCTAATAGGGAATTTTCATTATTTATAAAACATGTATTATTTTTATTTTTATGTTCATTTGGATTTATATGGTCCCTCTATATTTCACGTCTTCTTGACTCATATTTTAATAATGTGTACATTATAAGTGAAACTAACCTTGTCTTTAATATTCAGTTGAGAACATACCTTTTTCTATGTTGTAATGCATTGTATTATTTTAAAAATTTCTTTCTGTACACATTAAAAAATATTTAGGTAATATTATTATACTTTATATTCACCAAAATGTTTTGAATAAATTTTTAACATTTTTCGTTTGGTTCATTTTCATCAAAGTGTAAAAATAATCTCTTTTTAACGTGTTCCATGTGAAAATGTCTTTGTAGAATTTTTTTATATGATGGTTCCATTATAATATATAATGATTCCAAAAAATAAATCCAATTATCCATTATTTAAGAAATAATACTATCTAAAATGTTTTCAAAAATATTATGTATTTTTTTCATTTCAAATAGATAATTCCTAATGCTCTTACTATGGATTTAGTCTAAATCCAGTTTCTTTTAACATATATCATACCTGATCATGTATATTATTATAATGTAACCATATTCATTTATTTCTTTGTATGAAATATTTAATTTACTTCTATGTTATGGGAATGATCCCTCATTTCCATTATCATTCCAAATCATCCACTATGTATTTCCCAGCTTTTCACCTAATGTCAATCCTTTTTGAATACTCTATTTTGTATCCATTTTATTTAACGGTGTTCACCAAGTTTCTATATATCAATTGATTGGGATAAATTATTGACATAAACATATATTATACATATCTATTTGGTTAAAATACCATGTTATTTATTATCATGACTGAATGGTATTTACCTAAAAAATTGCATGATGTCATTATATACCATTTAATTTCTCCTAGGTTTATCATGTAATGATTATTGATGGAATTATTAATTATTTCATTATGTGAATCCATATCGAACCCATTTTCTCTACATGGTTTCTTCATTCGATAAATATGAATGATCTTCATTTTAAATATTTTATCAAACCTCTTTTATTTCCATGCTTTTGTAATTATCTGATAAGTGTTTGATTATTATTGGAACTCATAAGTATGGATGAAGAAGGGTGAGGTCTTATATCGCCCTCTAATTCATTGGTTCAAACTTTATATCTCATGGGATAATGTATTCTCAAGTGAATTTTATTTTATTTTATGCATGAGAACATATGGAGTGTCTTATGAAAGTAATGTTCCATATACTAATGTTTATGAAAATATTGAAAGATGTTTCACAATTTTATTCTTATTCTCATCACCTTGTTCTTCTCTAATTTTTCATGATAACAAACACATGTTTATTCACATTTTTTATTTATGTCTAATGTTATTCAAAGTGTTATTCCATGATTTTATATATATGGGTTGTGGGGTGTGATTTTCATTATATATCATGATTATTCCCATATAATTATATTATGTTTACTTAGTATAGTTGTTTGTTTTCGCTTATGTTTACCCTAACTGAGTATGTGAGCTCAAAATTTTATTATGTTTTAATTTATATAGTTTACGAAGAAAATTAATACATATGATATGTCTAGAAGGGTATATTGTGAGAAACATTATTCAGATATTATGAAGACTTATTAGGTATTAAATATTTTATTATATATTTAGTAAAAGATCATTAATTAAAAAACATGAATTTTTATCTTTAATTTTTTTTTCAAATCTCCAAAAATATAAATCTTAATTTATATTATAATAATTTGTAAAAAAATGTTTTCTTTAATTCATGTAATTACTACAATATTAGGTTTTTAATTTTAAAGTAAGTGTGAGATCAGGGTTTATTTGACTTTAGAGATTAGGATGATATCGATTGAGGATAAACTATGAGTTTGAAATGTTATCAGAGGATGCTAAGTAATGGTTTATTATAATGTAAAATGTATATATAACACTTAAATTATGTTTTTGTAATATTCTTGGGATTATTATTAATGATATTTAGTAAAAACCATATAGATAAGTCAGTGGGATAAGTTTTTTTATAGGATAACATTCAGAAATTTTGGTGAAGTAGATATTTTGTTTTTTTAAATAAATCCCAATCATGATACTAGAAACTAGACGTATGAACTATCAAAATTTTATGTAGGTGTAATAAAATATAATATAAAATTATGGTAATTAACTCAACTTTGACCAGTACCACGAAAAAGATGTATAACTACACGCATGTCCAAAAAATCATGTTGGATATATTGTGGTTAATCATTGACTATTTATGAACCCCCATAAACGATTAATTTCTAAGTTACATTTATGGATTATGATTTGAAATATGAGAGAAAAAACTTAAATTTTCCTAGGTATAACCATTAGAGTTAGAGGATTAACAAAATATTATATATTTTAAATGAAAATATCATAGGTTAAAGCAAAGGTGTCATTAGAGAATACATCTTAATATTGACCTTTCATATTCATATACTCTATTCATTTGAGTATTATCGTATACATTATAATTTTAGTATTTAGTTTAAATAATATCATGATGATTATTTTTATAAATTTATTTATACAAAAATAACTATGACTTATAACATATTTGGGAACAAAATTAAATGGATGAGAATCTCAATATATTACTTTTATGATATAAAAGGGGATTTTTTATTATTACCTAAATTAGTGAGGTTAATACCATAATAGAAATTATTTTTTGATAATCATAGTTATTTTCATTAGTGAGTGACATTTACCAATGATATTTTGGAAGTTATGAGTGTTATGTGAATCATTGAAGGATTCTTCTTTAGCAGTTCCGATTTAAATATTTTTTAACATATATTAAATTGAATAAATAACCTTGAAAACATACTTTATGAAAATGATATATTTTTTAGGAGAAATATTGAAGAAAAAAGGATTAAGGTGTGGACAACTCTTATGATTAATAATGAGGTAATAATGGTTAATGTATTTTTAGAAATGAGAGTTAGATTGCATTGGAATTAATGATGGATACAAATAAAAAGTGATAGAGTATATTTTTGGTTATGTTTATCTCATTTTTTGGGATTATTATATATATTGACTACTGTATGCCATTATAAACTAATGTTTAATTCCATTTGATGGTTAAATTTAGAGTTATTTTTTGGAGGAATATTTTATTTCACGGTGGTTTGTTGTTTTGGAGATTCAAATTGTATTGTGGGAGATATTATATAGACAATCTATGATTTAGTTATATATATATCAGGATACATGATTATATGGATGATCAATATTGTTTTGGGAAAATAATTTTTGAAGTATAGCCGATGAAATTAAAGTACATATTATATTATAAGATATACCCTGAATGATGAATATATTAACAATACACTCACCAACATTCATTAGTTAGAAGAAATTAAAATTGAGAGGTTTAAATTTATTAAGGGTGGATGTAATGATATAATATTTCATTGTGTACTCTCTTTAAATAAATAATATTTCAAATATTACCAAACTATTAAAAAAATTAGATATTTTAAATATTGAATATTATTTTTAAAAATTATCAGTTTAATTTGCAGGTATAAATCAATGTAACCATATTAAAAATAAATAAATAAATTAGGATGAAATGTAATTCCGAATAGTAGGTCTTCCTTATTAATCAAATTTTTCTAACTTTTAAATGGGTTATATTTACAATTTTGTTCTCTAGACTAACCCCAAGCTTAACTTGAGAAATTATGTATTTAGAGAAATCATTTTAGGCAAAAGATTAATCTTATAAAACACACTATGAAATCCATGCATACTGAATCACCACCTGGGACATCTAGTAAAGGCTATATTTACTTTATATAATATGAAAAGATTATAAGGGGTTTGGTAAGTTGAAATTTGTATGATATCAAAATTTTACTATTATCTGTAGAATTGAATGAGTGCTTCAATATAAATGCCATTTTAAATATAGAAAACTTTTTTCTATGTTATGTCTTATCGTGTTAAAATGAAATTATATCAATTTTTTATATGAATTTAATATTAATTCAAATAATTTATCATCTATCAAATATATATTACTTGATAATAAAAAATTCTCATATTATACTAACAAGTACATTTTTAAATAATTGTTGTTTTGTACCTTTTCTCTTTATGTTGTAATAAATTTTTATGAATTTGGAAATTTGAAATAAAATTAAAGGAACTTCATTTGTGAAGTCATCATATATAAATTTATTTAATATAATTAATTAGGTTTTTTTGAAAATGATTATTTTTAGTTGAAAAATATGTTTTTGGGAAAACAATAATATTTAACATTTTATCATAATTTTATTATATCATTGAACATTAAAAGACCTTTTAATTAATAAAATATTTATTATATAGGCTCATTTTTAAATTTAAATTTGTTTTTTAATTATAAACCAATTTTTTAAATTTTAGAATTGAAGTTATATTTTTCAAAAAAAAATTAAAATAAATTATACATTTTGTATTTAAAACATATTTTTTTCACTTTGAAAAATATAATTAAAAATATATATAAAAATTATGAATCATTATTTCTAGCTTATATAATAAGTACCATTTTATTGTTGGTAATAAATGATAAATTAGTTAGGTTAAAAGTAGTTACCATAGTGAAAAACAAAATGGTAAAAATTAGTAACCTAAGATGTAAAGGGGAAAACATGTTAAACCATTGTTTTAATTGAGTGGTTGAGGTGTGAATCAACCTTTTTATTTCAATATGTATTATTTCGAAATATTTTATCATTTCCCCTTTAGAATAGAAATGTTTTAGGTATTTTCAAAAATACCACTACTATCACACAAACAATTATTTGAAATAAAACCATCTCAAACCTATCATAATAACTAATATCCACCTTAATTAGGTATTGATATTCTCAAAGGTAAATCCTTTAATGGTTTTACCCCATTTTCAAATGAGATACCTCAAGTAGCGAGGTATAGATCTCAAACTACTTCTTCCTCTCTTGGTTTTCTAGATTTTCATATGTTATTTGTACAATTTAATTTCACCATCACAAAGTGATAAAATCAGTATCATTATTATATTATATTTTTTTTTAATGATGGTACAACATTTAACCACTCTTTCCCTTTCCCATAAGAAGAGAGAAAATGACAATTGTTCAACAAGGGATTATCACCTCGACAAAACTTTATTTTATTTCTTCCAAAAACAAAATTCATGAATGATATAAATGATGAATTTAATAAATAATTATTATATTTATTATATATTTTATATTCTTAAATGATAAAATATGTTATTCATTTCTCATATTCTATTGAAAAATGAAATCATCAAAAATGGGTACATGTGTACTACAACCTCCATTAGACGATTGATTTTTGTTCTTAATTTCATCAACACCATACATGGATGGTCATTATAATGGTTTCAATAGATAATGATATTTTTTATGATATAATTAAGGATTTGTTATGATAAATTTATAAACCACTTAATGATATGATCAAGAAAGGATTATCATTAATTCAATCATTTAAAACAATAATACTAAGAAGAAAATATTTAATTAACATTATGTAATATTTTAATATCCATTAATTCTTCTTATAATTAATTTATAATTATAATATAACACACTAACAAACACTAACTGATATCATCATACTACTAATGTAATTATATTATAACCAAATCTACTTATAATTATTTATTTATCATGATATGTTCATTTTTGGTAGGTTTCACCACCTAATTGTACAATGAAAGGAATTATATCATGGATGGTAATGGAAAAATAACTATATTATTAATATTATTGGTTCTATATAATTTATGTCAACTTTTAATTCATTAATTAAGAAATAACCCTTCTTAGGTTAAAAATATCAAAAAAATGTTCCTTATCGATTACATCTTCTATGAAAAAGACTAAAGTATATATGAAATATAATTTAAACATCAGAAAACAATATATTTAATCTATTATATTAAACTAAATGAAAATTTAATGTTTAAATTAGGGATATAATGAATAAAAACAATTCTATTATTGAACTAGTTCACAACGATCAAGATTACCAACACCTGACATTGAAAACATGTAATAAAAACAAATATAATTATAGATAATAATTAAATATGAAGTTTAATAAAGTTTTTTTTTATTAAAAGATTTAGGAAATAAGTGATTATGATATTTATATTTGTTATATCAGGTCTTATTGTGCATTCTGGTAAGATGGAATAATGGTCAGGGGTTCATTATTTCAAATTTAATTTCTTCACTCTTATTTTTTAATGTGCACCATGAAACCATTATATGATTTGATAACTTAATAATGATTTTATTTTTAACATATTCATGTGGTACAAATAGAATTATTATTAAATTAAGTTAAATGTGCGTCAATTTAATGGATACCTAAGTTATAATTGGTTTTAATCAAAATGTTACTCAATGCATGAGGGTTTTATTTCCAATATTATTTTCAAATATAGATTACTTATAAAATATAATCAAACTGGGAAATTTTTATTCTTTATAAAACCTCTGATTATTTCCATTATATATTCACAAATTTTAATATATTACCTCTTTATTTCATTTCCCCTGACTCATATTTCACCCAAAGGGTTTCTTGAAAGTGAACTCAACCCGTATCTTATTTTCATTCTAGAACCTCAATTTTCTCCATGTCATAGTTCATTCGTTTATTTTCAAAATTTCCTTAGTTATTCCGTAATAATTAATTTTTATAATTTTCTACTACTTGATCTTCTTAAATATATTTTAATGAATTTTTTAATATTTTTTGTATGGGTCACTTTCATTAAATTATAAAAATAATCTCTTTTTAATGTTTTCCATGTGAACACCACTTTCCTCCATCATTTCCATTTTTTATGATAACATTATTAATGGTTTAAAAAATAAAATATTATTCACCTTTATTAATAAAATACAACAATCTAATATTTTTTCAAAAAGTTCAATCACATTTCTTATTTTCAAAGTGATTTTTTCTAATGCTCCAAAAAATAGTGTTGTTTAAATACACATCCTTTGACATACACTATTCTTCATCAGGGATCATATTTTAATGTAACCATACACCCTATTTCTCTGAATAACCTATGTAATTTCATTATACATTGTAGTAATTATGCTTCAATACCTTTTTCTTTCCTAGTGTTCCACTATGTATTATCCTATCATATCACAAAGTGAATTTCCTTTGTAAATACCGTATTTTTTATTTATTTTATTAAAGTGTGTTCACCATGATTTTTTACATCGAATGATTTGGAAAATTATTGATATAAACATATAACTTTTTCAATATTATGTAAATACCATATGCTTTACTATCTGTATTTAATGGTATTTACATAGAAAAATACTTGATGTCATTGAATACCCATATATTTTCCATAGGTTTATCATGTTATGATTATTGATGGAATTATTAATAACTACATTATTTGAATCCATATGAAACCAATTTTTATTTAGATGGGTTAATGATTCTAGGAAAGTGACTGGCTGTTCATTAGAATGTTTTATGAACCCTATTTTTTCCATGGGTGCTTCAGGTTTTTATAAATGATTGATTTTCAGATGCACTCATAATTATGGATGATAACAGGTGGGGTCTTATATTTACCTCTAATTCATTGGTTTTATGTTTATATCTCTTGAGTTAATTTATTCATGAGTAAATTTTTGTTGCTCAAAATATTGGATAATAATGGTGGGGATCATGAAATTATTGTTCCCTATACAAATGTTTTTTTTATGTTGAAATATATTTTATAGTTTTGTGATTATTTATATAATGGTTTTAAGATCCTAGATATCATGTTTACTCACTCATGTTTCCACACTCCTTTTAATCAAGCCTTTTCTTATGCCAGGTCATATACTATGATTTATCAACTATGATTTGTTGGGTACAAATTTTCTTATGTATCTTTATTATACCCATATTCTCATCTTATGATCACTTATTATATTCTAATTTTTTCACTTGTTTTTGTACATTTGTAGAATATAAGTTCTACCCTTTATTAGTTTTCCATTTATCTAGGTTATGTAGAGAAGTATTAAAAAAGTTGTGTCTAAAAGGTTGTATTATGAGAATAATTTCTAGGAGATATTGAAGACTTGTTTTGGATTCTGTAGTTGTTTACAAACTATAAAAAATATCCATTACTTAAAAAATACATGTGTTTTTTTGTTAATGTGTTGTCATACTTCCCTAAAACGCTAAACCTAAAAGGTCTTGTCAATGTTTTGCAATGAAATGTTTTCTTTAAGCCATGTAAATATGTTATGAACATGTCAAGGATATCATAGAATTTCTATACTATCATGCTTATCCACAACAAATCCTTAATCTAATAATATAAAATATAATATATATATATATATATATAATATTTCTTTATTGAAAAAATGCCCTACATATAGAAAATTCTATGTTATTCCACATTTTTAATAATAATTGTAATACCCAGCCCAAAATCACTAAATACAAGTTAGTGTACCAAATAACCACATTCACACCTCCTCGTACTCAGTAGGTTTCAAAAACGTATTGGGGTTCTAATGTAACGTGGGTAGACTATACCCTCAATAATCATACCCATCCTTGCATAATACAATTTAAATTTAAGCTAACCAGATATAATAAAAGATAACATGAACATATTTTTAAAAATATGTCATTCCAAGTCACAAAAATATATTCAAAATGGACCCCCAGTGTGGTAGGTCAACAAGTGAAACAAGATAAAATAAATAATAGAAAATAAAAGTGTTTTGACAACTAATCTATGTCATTCCTAATACCGAATCCATATCTTATATCCCCAAACCTCTATAACCTACTATATGGACCATTACCTTCACCATATCCCTATCCATGAAGTCTTCATAAGAACCAATACACCCTTGTAGGTTGTCATTATAACCTAGTAGGAAACCAGAAATACATCCATAAAATTAGTATAAATATATATTAAAGTGTATGATTGGATGTAAATGTAAATGTTCACATGATAATCAACCAATCATGTACATGGTGATCATTCACTAATCAATATACTACAAACCTTGAATGTACTTGCTTCAATTTCATGTTACAAGGATAGTTGTAACAATAATTATAATCACAATTTAACCAATATCCACCTCATAATTTTCAGAATATCCATAAAGACAACGAGTCACTAGTTGGGCCACAATGTCATAATGTCCCATCTCTATCATGGGCTAGGAAACTAGGTCATCATATCTTAGAACCATCTCTGTCTCGGGTTAGACAATATGGTCGTTATATCCCTCCACTGCCATAAGTCAGGCCACAATGTCATCTTACCCCAGCCCTATGTCATGTACCATCATAATTATTGTCATATGACGCACATGATTCCTTTTAAGGGTTGACCAAGCCCTGATTGTCTACATATTATTAGCTACCAGAATAAAAACATCCAATGGTAATACAATTTCACACCATATGACATAACACATGTAGGCACAACATTACATATTAATCATGGAAAAACATTATCCACAAACACAAACATACACAAAAATATTTATATATATATATACACATGTAACATAAGATCACTGCATTAAACTCATGCATGGGTCTCTAAATTTGACACATACAAATTGAACATTAAAAATATACAAATAATTTCCAAATATAGTAAGGGCTTCTTACCATTATCGTGGTGAAGCCAATTCTATAGATCCACCAAGAACGATACATAGATCAGACCAACACACCAATATTCACTAGAAAGTGGTACATTCCATAAACATAGTACCTATATTATTGGAATTAATGAAATTAATTTCACCATGGGATGAAATATATATCTACTTACAACAAATGATTTGATTCCAATGGTAAATCTTGAATTGACCTTGGAAAGGCTACCATATATCATTATCTAATAGAGATATAACAATTGAGAATGAATTATACAATATGTATCTATGGATATCTATAGATCAATCCAACATGGCTTAGATACATGAACAATAATAAGGAAAAATGGATAATTGTTCATGGAAGGGGTGATCTGACCTCAAACGGCACTCGTGTTTAATATAAACTTCAATATTCCAAGAATAAAGGAAGGAGGAACCAATAACACAGAATGAGATCTCTACAAGATGTTCTACTTCAATTAAGGATGAAATTAGGAGTTTGTTAGTTAAATAATTCAATTAGAGAAACAAAAAAATAATTCCCTTAATGGGGTCCAGATCTAAGTTCCACTAGTGAGTCGGTGATCCTCACCGACTATTCGGCACCACCACTAGTGGAAGTTGGGATATGTAGAAATTAATACTCCAATTCTAGCACCATCATATGGTCGATGGACTTTTTTCATCCACTAACCATTCTAATAAAACCCTCAACCTACATAACCCTCATTTGAGGCCTTTTTTACCTATAAGACATACCTCCAACGAAGAAAATGATACAAGATATGATGAAACTTAAAAGGAAATATAACTTGAATGTTTCATATGTTAAAATAATAATATTATTATTATTATTATCTCACATGAAAATGTAATATTTTAACATCATTTACTAAATAATTAAAAAAAAAATTAATGATATTAGATAAAATATATCATTTTCATCAGGACCTTAACACAGTCCATCTAATTTCATTTAAATTTATTCAACATTGACTAATAAAATAAATTTTTGAATAAATAAATTTTATTCATTCATTAAATAAATAAATATTTCCTTTTCTAAACTCTTGAATAAATATTAATTTTATTATTCACATAAATAAAGGAATATTTAAGTTAATATATTCATTAAAATCGATAATAGGTAAATAAAAATTCTTTCAATAATGAATGAAAAAAGAGATATAAGTTAATATTATATTCACTAAAATTATTGATAAATATTTATTATAACAATAAATTCTCATATCCAAGGCTCAAATATCAAGTGATTTAATTTTTGAAATCAATAAAAAAAGAATAATTATTATAATAGAACATAAGAAAAATATTTGATGATGTTATTAAATTAAATATATTTTAATGAGATTATATACACACTTAGTGTCTGAACCTATAGGCATGTTTCTTAGTGGAATTAGGTTCACCAACTGACTATCCTAGATCATATTCTATAAAAAAATCTTGGAATATCTAGAGAATGAAGTCAATGTTTTAGTTGAAAAAACCTTCCTATGAACATTATTCTGTAATATAATCTCTTTTTCTAAATACCTCATCAATCAAGATGCATAATTATGTCATTATATAATGTGATTTATTTTTCTTCTTCTAAATCTCTGATGTGAACTCGTAAACAAACTATCATGGCCATGGATATGATTATATAGTTCTATTTCAGTAAAATGTAATTGGATTACTTCTCCCATTAACATACAAATGATAATTTTTTTCTTTAATTATACAATTATTATCGAATCACTTATTAAGCTCTACATCTATGCCACCTCATCATGGGAATCGTTAATCATGGTTATCATCCATACATTAAAGTAGATGACTCGTCATAAAAATTAATAAAACTATCAAGTCAATGAAACAATACAGATGTTCATAGATCGAGTTGAATATTGACACATAATAATGTGGAATTCCATCTGGTGGTTTTTTCCTCAAATTATCTCTTCTTAGAGATTACCTAGTGTGAACATCTTGAGAAGAACTTGCAATGTAAAATTACCATCCATCACCTAATAGAAAAATATCATATGTCTCCTATTAGATATATGTTATCTAGAACATAGGATATATTTACTATATTATCTTCCTAATACCTATAGGTTATCATTATCTTGGTTAATTGGAACAATAGTCTAATGAAACAAATACTCTACAAAAATTATAAAATTATTTTTACATAAAAGGAAAATAGTCATATAATAAGTTATTTTATAACATTATACTAATAAAATGTAAAATTTCATATGGTTATAGGTAATAAATGATAATTCATAACCTAACATGGAATAAAATACTTCTAATTGTGTGATGTCATATTAAATAAACTATAAAACTTAAAATTTATGTTCATGTGATGAGTAGCTTAGGTCATGCACATTAAGTCTATACAAAAAAGATATAATATCATATAGTTTAATCTCATTTGGTGAGGAATATATTTTACATACGTACTATCTTATGATACGGATATATAGACCCAAGATAATTCTTAATAAATGTTTTCCTAAAAAAATATTCATTTTTTCAGTGTTTTAGAAATCTATATGTTTTATATGATTATTGAGTAAGTTATATTAGGGTAAAAAAATTGAATGTTTTAAAATATTTTTAATTTTTATATGAATTCACTCGTTCCTTCCCTCATATCCTTAGAATCATCAGTTTGAATACCAGTTAAATATGGTCAAATGATAATGAATAATATTTCATTGTAGATTCTGGTGAAACATAGTTCTGATGAAAATTTATATTATATATTTCCTTCTTTATTTTCACATGATTTGTCTCTTACTCATATGATCAAATTAGTGACCATTAATCTTTAGAAAGTTATAAATAATTAATTCTTCAAAAATAAGATAATTTTACATTGATATTAAAAACAATATCACTTTTTTACTCCAACTGGTTTAGGTTCTCTTGTTTAGTGAATTGTTTAATAAAGGTGTACTTTTTAAATAAATTTTTTACCTCTAATTCATAGATGCTTTTAATATTATATATCATAATGATATGAAGAAATCCAAAACTATTGATGATATGGGAAATCACAAAAAATATCACAACCATTATTCTTATCTCATTTATGGGTATAAATTTTGTAGATTTTTTATTGATGTCAGTGGAAACCATTATAAATTTAAACTCCTTGATAGCCTTTAATGGTTATGGAACGATTATATTAATTACTTATAAATCAAGATTTAAGGAAGATTTAATATCATAGAGAAATATAAAAGGTAAATGGATGAAATTGGTATGCACTTTTCATTCATATAATTCCTTGTGAATAAAATAAAGCTTCCAAGTCTCATAATTTATATTTAAATATTTTATCTTATCTATGACACAAAAAAATTTCAAGTGTTTAATTAATTTATTACTATAGTGGTCACTTTCCATTCAACCCACTAATGAATGACCCTATATAATATTTTTTTTACTAAGTATTTTATGAGCATTTGTTCTTTCATTGACCAAGAAATTAATTACTAACCAACAACAAAAAATATATTCTTTATTACCTCAATCCTATGGTAGAACTCTATATAGATTATATTAAATAGTTTAAAATTTTATATTGACATTTTCATTGACTTATGGAAGATATTATTGGTTCTAAACAAAATTGTTATAGATTTCATCTTCCACCTCAGTTTTTGACTCATAAATAAATAAAACACCATCTAGTGAGAAATTTTGATAAACATTTCCTTTTTATTAGGATCACTAATATATGTTTTCAATTTATTGAATAGATCAATATACTAATTATTTAATTGTACAACCTTATTTTTCTTTAATTATAAATAATAATTATCTATAATTTCTTTTTATATAATTGAATCATTAATAATTCGTTATTCTAAATATCATAGTCTCTACTGACCTTCTTTATTAGTAACACAAATTCACCATTGATATTTAGTTATAAAACATGTATTTATTAGTTAGATTCCATGATTATGGTGAATTCTGGGTAATTCACATCATTTTTGCAACATACATCGATGATAATGATGGAATTTAATGATAGTGCTTTTTTTATTAAATAAACATGAATCCAAAACAGACTTTATTGGGTATTTTTTCCTCTCTTCATTTTATAGTTGGACATTATAAAGAAGAATCATTAAATATTTTTTATGTTTACTATTCTAAATTGATAGATAGTAATTCATATTCTTATATCTATTTATCTGGAGGCATTGTATATGGGTAGGGATGTAATAATAAAAAATTAATCATGGAATTAAATTTATTTCTATATAGTACATGAAAATGGATATTGAAAATTAATATAATAACATTTCATCTTGTTTATAATTTTATAACCATTAGTTGACCAAGGATATATATCAATGGATTGATATAATAGATAAAGTAAAAAATCACATTGGTGTAAAAAATGATATAATTATTTAATCATAATAAAAATGTTATATTCAATTGTTGAATACTAGTTCTCATCTTCCACAATCATTTAGATGAGATAATGAAAACTACATTATTTTTCTGCATCAATTTTATTGGAATGAATACCACTATGGGATCTCTATGTTCTATCAAATTAATGGATGAGTATATTTTTTTCCACAAGAATAAATAAAATAATCATATGTTAATGATAATGTTTGAGGGAATAAAATGAACATTAACAAAATTAATAAAAAATACTTTTGTAAAATTTATCCAAAAAAATAATGAAGTGAAGAGATTTTCATGTATGTTTTGTTAGGAATTTTCTGATGTATGATAGATATAATTAGTTTCATCACAAAAAAAATATTTCAATAGGTAGGAATATCTAGTGCCTCTTTAGTCTTCTATGGATAAATATTTAATCTATAGTGATGGACTATGAATCCAACAAACATTTCTAGGTGCAACCCAAATACAGATTCCATTGGGATCTTCTCCATGTTATCTGGTAAATTTTTATAGAACAAAATTTCATGAGTAGTGAAGTGTTCCATTTATTTAAATTATTTGGATATTATGGAATAGACATATATTTATATGGGCTTACTAAGGGTTGGTTTTATGACATTGTGCATCATCATTTGATAAGATTCTAAAAAAATTACTAATTCGTAGGGCATTACATTCTAGAAATACACACCTTAAGTCTCCCTATTGGTTTTTTGAGTCATTATATATAGTAGATACTTGTATCCTATTTTATCTAAAATACCCATCCATGAATGTGAATACTTGTAAATTGATTGATGTATCAATCCGTTTATCTATGATTATGATAGGGAAATCATCCATTGAAAATAATGGTACAAATCCTTTTGGTCAATTCAAACATGATTCAGATGCGTCATCCTTATGAATTTTTTTTTGAAAATTAACTAACTATTAAACAAAAATTATTAATAGATACCTGAATATGTATTCAAGGAATCATTATGTAATTACATATATATATATATATATATATCAAGACATTGTTTTATGATATACATAGTCTTTTGATATCTTAAAATATTATATTTTTACTAATTATAGAATAGTGGGTGACATAGTTTGTTCTCATAATTATGTGAAATAAACATACCCTAAAAATTTTGATGAATAAAATAACATAAATGGAAATAGGGGGATTTGGTGTTTTGTTTAGGGATATTGGATCAAATTGAATTAAAAATGAATATAATTTCCCTAAAATCACCTATATGGTAAGATTCAATCAATATAATCCACCCCATAATTATTTATTCGTTATTATAAATTATTTATAAATCGATTGAATTTTGATACCAAAATATCGTCAACTCTTAAACCCTTGAGATGATAATTATTTAATTTTGGAATCATGAATTCAGTGTGGTCTAAAATACAATATATGGTGTGTGGAAAATTATTATAGCTTATACAATCGTGAAAAGGGAATTATTTAAGTTTTGTAATTATATTTTAACAATATAATTCTATTAAAGATAAATATATTTGGAAATTAATGGGTCACTAACATGATTCATGTATGCTTGACCTCGTGGTAAACTTTCTTATCAAACTATTTCCTTTTAAATTCATATTCAACTAATTCATCACAATTTATGATGTATAGTGTGTTGATTGATTAAAAATAAATTAAAGGAAGTATAAATTATGTTAATGGTAAATAGGAACCACTCATTAATGGTTGGATTTTTCATTGTGGAGATGGTTTTTGGAAGCATTGATTTAAATGAGAAAAACCAAATCAAATCTCCAGCATTAAATTCAATCACAAATAATTAAAATAAAAAGAATAAAGAAGTTTTATTTAAATTAATTTTAGGTTATAATCAAAAAATCATGGTAATAAAATATAGGGGAGAGGATGAGATCCTTATTAAAGTGATTCGTTCCAAAAAAATTCCTTCTAAATTTTTAGAGATGTGAAATAGAACCACTCTATATATATAGATCTTCTAAAATCAATGAAAATTCCTCCCCAAGTGTGAAGTAACCAAATAACTAAATGGTTTTATTAGTTGGTATTTTAGTGTAAATAAGGGTACATGTAGAATTATAGACACAAAATTTTCTCTAAATTTTATTGTATTTTTGGTTTCCTTCCCTTTCAAACTATATGATCTTCCTAATTAATTAAATTCTAAAAATTGAGTACTTAAATATCCTTCAAACGGTCAATATATTTCATACAAGAATGAAATTTGTTTGGCCCCAATGGTGTGGTGATATCAAATCCCATCCATCTTTGAATTCATATCAACATTACACTCCAAAAACATCGAATCTAGATATCATGGACTAAATGAATATAGTATCCCTATTGGTGTAGAAAACAGTATATAATTTTATGTTAAAATACATCTCATAGAGAAATTTGTGATAAAAATAATAGTGTGAAATTAAATGGGTAAAAAAATATTTCATGGAATTCATAAATTTAGTATGAAATTAAAAATATTTTATAAATATTTAGATAATGTTGATGTTATTTAATTATATCAATTATTATCAAAAATGTATTCAACAAAAAAATATTTTACCAACTCCACCACGCATACCCTTTTGAAGTCCTCTTCAATCCTCAAATATTGATATAAAATCCACCTAAAATTCAAGAGTTAATGAACATTCCCAGATTATTTTAAAATATATAATTTATCATCCCCTAATTTTAAAAAACATTTTCAATCGATTTTATTTTCCCACATTTAAATTTTTTCAACATCAAATATCTATCCATTACCCAGTCACATCATAACACAAATGGAAATTCATGTTAGTATTTATTAAATAATTATTCAATCTAGTGTAATTATCATACTTGTAAAATGAATTTATCACTGTATCCTTTTCAAAAAAATAATTTCTATAAATTTTGAGACATTAAATTGTTTATAATCATGATGAATATTTTTAGGATAATTTGGTGGAAAAAGTGTGTGGGTAAATGAATTTATAAATTAATGGTTAAAATAGTATTTTAAAATATTAAATGTAATTTAATTAATTTTCATGTTAAAACATAAAATGAACATTATACAATTCAATTTATATGTTGTACATCACACTCACTTTTTCTATCATGGTCCCTCTGTAAAAAACAATTCAATGAACGGAGTCATCTAAATTATTAATATTTTCCATTAATTTTCTCAATTTTCTCAAGGAGGTTGAGATAATTTTTTTAATATATTAATGAAAAATAATCCCATTTATTTATAAGAGGTACATGATTATTAAATTTGGTAATAATGTAAAATTAAATCTCTTATTCTATTTTCCATTTTTTATAATTATTTATTAAAAGATGATTATATAAAAGGAATATAATTAATAAAACTAACTCATGGACAATTTTATTGTAAATTCAAAGAATAGTGACACACACATCAAAAACTCTATAATAACATTTTCAAATCTCAGTTTTGCTTTTAGGGACCCAAAAATTATTGATTTGTTCAAAATTTGACCGGTTCTCCTATTTGGTTATTTAGAGTGAATTTAAAAAAATTAGAGGTTTCTAGGACTATGAAAGGTTGGAGAACGGTTAGGATAATCCATGTTGGTATACCCAAAAAACTGTGATCCTCGAGTTAGATTCCTAGATGAAAGAACATAGTTTGGAGAATGGTTTGGAAAAACCATGAATCCTTCCCTTATAACCATAAAAACTGGTATTTTTCCATCCTACATAGTTGGTGCATAGTTTGAAAACTATGCAGCCAAAACCTATGGCTCCTCTGGATTCCTATATAGGGAAATATGGTTATTGCATGGTTTTCCAAACCATGTGACACTAATAATTTTTTTAGACCTAATACAAACCCATTTTCCTACATTTATCTTCCAATAATTTTTTATACTAACCTAGGAGAATCCACTTCAATATTTTAGAGATCCCCTACCTCTCAGTGGTGGATTTTGATGGAACTTTGGGTGTTATATGTTTTTTTCAATGGTATGTACCTGTTTTTTCCTTCTTCCATGATCATCAAGATCTACTTTCCTCTCCTCCAACCTAACATTATATTGAGGTTGTTGATTCAATATATTTGTTTTATAACATGATATAATACGGTTTCTTATAGGAATTTTATCTAATTTGTTTTTTTCGGATCTTCATTTTTCATTGTGTGTTATTTGTGAATCTTTATGGTATGTGATTTCCCTTTCTTATGTTATTATAGTAATGATGTAATTAGATATTATTATTTTTGAATTCTTTAATTGTTCTACCATCTCAATTCATAAGACCATAGGATCTTATTGGCTTGTTATCTATCAATGGGAATTAATATTAAAATTTGTTTCATAGTATGTTTTTTTGGGGATTAAAATTATTCTACGAAACCATAGTTTCTTCATCTATAAAGTTAATTTATAAATGGTTTAGAAATCATGATTATCGGAAAATCCTTGGAAATAGATTTTGAAATTTTTTTCAAAAAGGAAGGTGTAATGTTATGATCTAATGTGTTGGCTTTGAAAACATTTGGGAAAATGTATTTCTACTTTTTTTATTGAAATTTGTTTTAATGTATAACTTGTATGGTTTAGAAGATTAAATTACCTTGTATAAATATATTGTTATAAACATGGATTTGATCAATGATGCGATAAGAATCCATCCTCAATGATAAACTATTTACCCTTCATTATATATTAATCAGTATATCTTATGATTAAATCCATTGAATTAGATTCCTAATTATTACCATATCCTAAAACATAAAGAAATTGACTTCAAAATAGTTATATGACTGAATGAATACATGGTTTCAATTAGGTACACTATTCATTGAACTCACCATTGATTGTGGTATAAAATACAAAAAAATCTTAAGGGATAACGGGGGAAGAAGATTAACTGAAAAAATATGAATTATATATTTTTTTCTATATTATTTTAATCCAAAAAATCCATCCCATGTTGATTTTATATAGTGATTAAAGTTACACTATCAAAATAGCCATAAGCCTGAGGCCATGTTCAATGTTCATAATGATCTAGTTCCATAAAAATACAAACTCGATTAATTTTTAATACTTTATGAGTTACAACGTTTTCGCGGATTAAACACAAAAAATTTAAGGTATTTGGATTTATATTGACAATGAAATGTAACTACACATCCTTGGATGGAGGTTTTATCATATAGACAGTTTGTATAATAAAGATATTGAAAGTGTAAAACCCAATAATGACTCTACTCTTAGATTCTACGAAAAAGAATCAAAATAAAAATAGATAAAGAGAAGAAAAACTATTTTTTATCAAATTGAAAGTGATATTACTTAAAGAAAAACAGAATAATAAGAAGTAGGTGAAGAGGATGGGAGTCTTCATGAAGAGATCTATGGCATTATCTATTATTCGATCAAATATTTAGAGAGGTAGAATATTACCACTCTTTTTTTCTAATCCCTCATAATTCCAAAAATGACATTACCTATGTGTTTAAGCTATAAATAAATAGATTGGTGGATGAATATGGTTTTTAATTTCAATAATGGTACATATATAATTCTTCCTCTATAAAATCTTTAATATTTTACCTCATTTTAAAATTCCTTCCCGTGTAAACAAAATTCCACTATAAATTAATTTAATATTTAAAATTTAATTCTTTAATAGTTTTAATAATTTCATCCCATTCCATGGATATATAAAATTCTTATGACCCAAATGGTAAGGTAAGGCCTAATCTTTTCATTCCCTTCTAGTTTGGATATCAAGGCCAATTTTCCCATTAAAATGTGGGATGCATCTATAATGTTCCCATTAAAATATGTAGAATAATTATTTTAGTTTAAATATAAAAATTTAAATATAAAATTCTTCACACAAAAAATATTAGGATAAAAATAAAAGCACTAACATAAAATATTAAAAATAATTTTTTTACAGAATAAAAAAAAATCAATCTGAAACAAAAAATATAAAATAATTATTTAGATAAATTAGAATTTGGGTAATTTATATCATTTATTTTTTGAAAAATATTTAACAATTACTTGGTTTATAATTTCATAAATATAATGCCCCACCCTTACATCAAGATTAATTAATGTGCTAATCAGAATAATTTCATTGGTTTATTTTAGTTCAAAAAGTCTTCTATTTTAACTCATCAATAGTGTTGAATGCACACACCTAAAATATGAGAGCTGAATATCAGTATTACTCCTAAAAATCCGCATCAAGGGAGTAATATGTATCAAATTGTTAATTCCTAGACTATTTCATTGGAATGTCGCAATCCACATAAAATCTAATCCAATAAAAATAAACAAATGACATCAAGGAATTAACTAATAACATATTGATGAATAAATATCCCACAATACTTGGGCCATTTTTCAATAGTTTATATTTTTATTATCAAACATTCATCGGTTCATTGACTTAATTAAATTCAGTCCATTATTCATATATTTTCTCATAACGATTGTATTATTCCTCAAGGTTTATTTAAAAATCCCTTTTTACCAATCCCAAACTATTTGACCAATTCTAAAACTGTTTTATCTTTTAAAATGATTGTAACTGGGCAATAAATTGCTTTTGATGAAAAAATCATATAATTACTAAACTTTATTTTTTCATCAATAATATAATTGAATTATTGAAATAATATTATTTTAAATCAATTCATTTCCTAATAAGAGAATCATTATATCATTCTGAGTATTATTAGGTGGTCTATCATCCACATGTTTCTATTTCCAATCTTTTTTAGTATCCTTTATATTTTAATAATCATTTCAAGTGTCAAATGTAATTATCAAGAATCTTTACTCCACATTTTACATCAATAGAATATTTTACATCCTAGTACTTTTAAAAAGGTATTATTTCATTAATATAGATATTTTATCAAAGAAAGAAATAATAAAATTCATTTTATTAATGAATAACAATAACGTTAGGGTCAGAAATGAGATATCCATAATTTGAGTTTTCAATCGGACTATCATAAAGGTATTCTTCAAAGAAATTTCATAACCATGAATTTTAATTCTAGAGGAGATATATCAATATACACACTTCACAAATTAAGGGTGTTTAATCTAGGATAATATTGATTCATCATCCATTATTCACTAAAATTTGATGAATTGTTTCACTATTGAGATGGATTGACTAAGATATACTTCAACAAATAAAACATATGATCTAGAGGCCAATATTTTATACAACAGGACAGATCTAGTATTTGATGTTTATAAGGATGAATGGGTTATCTTAAAAATTTTCCCATTACTTGGATAGAATATGGGTAACTCTTATTGATTTTGGGTTTAGATGAACTAATTTTCTCAAATCATTTTACTATATATGTGACAATATATGGTATAATAAAGCCACTAACATTACATGTGTTCAATGTGTCCTAGAGGGTCCATGGTTATACACATGCGTCTATTTGGACTATGGAAGTTCTATTCTCTTAAATTCTATATAATGAATGATTGTTTACATGAGAATACAAAGGGATCACAATCTTTGACTGAGTATGGAATCTACTACATTAGATCCTTCCACCATTACCACTAATGGAAAATTGTATTGTAACTTCCAAGCATTTCTCAAAGGTACGGAACATTTGTTTTTTGTTTAGATTCATTTTTTTCCCTAATAATGTTTCCAAAGGGATGAAAGGTTGTCCTAAGTGTGTTCAGGTATTTCTTGGAGCACAGAGCCCCAAAATATTGAATAGAAGACTAGTTTTCATAGTTTATATAATTGATTAGGTTGAGACAGTGGGAAGAAGGGATTCGTACAGTTTCTACGAAAGCATGTGGAGAGGACATCATACTCGTGCAACATATCTCAGACAAGTTGTAGTGGAGTTTTCCATGGGTTGCGCATAGTTAACAAAACTGTGTACCTACCACTTGCGAGAGTCCTCCTTGGGTAGTGTAATAGACTGTGGATGACATAGAGTTTGGCCAACCATGTGGCCAAACCATGCACCCCTATTTGTGTTGGTTAAATTCCACTTGTTCCCATGAAATGTTTTAACACTAAATTTGTGTTCCCCTCCTTCATTATTCTCCCTCAGTAGCTGCTCAAGAGGTTTCCTCCCCCTCTCTATATAGATATTGACCCCTCCAACATACTATCTAAAAATATCATACCATTGTATCCATAGAAAATCTTGAGGTAAGTTCTATACTACTATCCCGTCTATTCATTATTGTATTTCCCATCTATTGTGCTATTTTTAAGCATTATCATTTTTTCCATTTTCATTGTATTTGACATTCCTTCCAAAATATCTAGTTCTAGCACAATTTAAAGGAAAATTATAGATGAAATGAGTGATATAAACCTATGTTAAGTGTTTTGGTTATTTTCCCTTAATTCCACAGCTTTTATAGCTTGTGTCATTGTTCCGTGCACCATACACTTCTAGTGATGTCTCTAATTTTCAAAATAAATTCAATGGAGTTGTTTTCTATGCCCTTTATGATCCTATCTAGTGTAAAATCACCACCAAGGTTGATCTCCATGACATAAAACACCCATATGGGAATGTTCTACCTCAGACGACATTTTCTCATTGTTCTAAATTGGCTAAACACCCCATTAGGTATGTTTCCTTAGATTTAATTTATTATGTTGGATTTTATGATGATCCATGAGTTAGGCCCTGCACTTTATTCTTGTAATTTCCTGATTAATTTAACTCCTTGTACAATTTTATATCCACGCTAATAATGTTTTCTTTGTAAAAGTTCACGGACTTTGAAGCTAAAACATTCCTTTACCTTACAGATGAGGGTGATGTAAGGGGTTATGACATAATGATTACCACATATGGGCTCATCACGCATTTCCTTTAGATTTAGTAATGAATTGTGAACATGTTGGTGGAAACACTATCTATGACTAGGAATGGCTCAATGTGCCTTTACATTTACATATAGACAACTGACATTTGTTCCCTAGGGGAGACCCTATGGATGGGCTCGATGGAAAGATAGTTATACCGTACCATGAGAGAGACTTGAGACCCTATGTACGATACTAGGGACATACTCGGAGTTTAGTTGTTGATGTTATCACACAATTCCTAGACTGACACTTGTAATTTTATTCATTAGTCACCATGGATGGACTTATATGGAATTGGTTATACACATTTCCCTAGGAGTGATACTTGGGTTCCCACCTGAGCCACCTTGGGAAGGATCATGGTGCATCTACCTAAGATCAAGGAATATGTTTTATAAGAGTTGACACATATAAATTGAGAATTCAGGGATGTGTCATCCAAGTGAATTCAAAATCTTGGTGATATTCTATATTCATATACGTTATTCTTCTCACTTTACATATATAGGATTTCTTGGCTCAACACACATAACTTAGGATAATGTAGGTAAAGAGGTATTGGTTTCCAAAGTGGAACTTAGTCCGATGTACTTATTTATATAATTATTTTTTGAATTTATTATTATTGGAACATTGTTCATTTTATATTTCATGATATATATTGATATATACACCATTTTTGGTATCCTACAAAGTATATCTCAAAAACTACATGCACCCCCTTTGGTACCCGAGAAGACTTCGTGATTGTATGTATAGATAAAGGGATGCGTTGAGCTTCCGATTCTTGATTTCCATTTCGAATATTTTGTAAAGGAGCATAAGATTGAGCCTATACCTTTGATGATAGTCGTACCTATCTTTCATGGAATTTTTTGTATCTTGATTGTATGTGGAATATGCATGTATACCCTATTTCTCCATTCACTCTTTTATTTAGTTACATGAAATCATGATCATCACCCTCTATATCTATTTCAGTTTGTCTTCTTCTAGATGATTGTTCATCTAACATGTTTTTTATTACTTTTTTACGGATATCTGTCTATTAATATTGTTTCTTCTATAGCTGGTTAGTGGTCCTATTGACATAGTATCTTCTGTTTATTATTTCATATATTTATGTAACACTGTGTTCTACTATGATCAAGGCGGTAATAGTCTCCCCATGTCAACACCATTGGCCCTTTTCTCTATTCGACAGCCTCTGGTGTACATGGATGCATGCTTGAGGTCTTGTGGCAACCTTCTCGGGTCTCCTATAAGTGGAATCTGTGATAGGACACTACAAAGCGGTATCAATGGGGTTCCCCATTTTTCATACTATTTGGGTATGAGACAAGATACTAGGATATTTTAATTTTGTAATGATACTATTCTTGGGATTTGTTAACCCATGTTCATGGGAAACCCAAATTACATGGAATGGGTACATGATATTATTTCTTATGCTTGTTAAAGTTTCATTGATTTTTCCATTTGGTGACACACATGACTTGTGTAGTTATTATTATTGTAAAATTAGTAATCGTATAGTTTTCTTTAACTTAGACTGAGGATATGAGGGAAAATTCAAAATCATACATCACACTAGGCACCATAGGTTTAAAATGACATACATTATTCCATTCCATATTTATATTTCTATTTACATTTCATGTGATTCAAGTTCTTGATGTGTGTAAATGTGATTAATTTCCCTGTATAACTGGGAATACATAATTGAAACATAAAGTGTTTTCCATTACATAATAGTGTTTTCCTATATATATTAGAGAAGGATCCTTAATTAGCTAGTTATCGCATATGGGGCCAGGGAACATTGGTCACATGGTTTAAAAAAGGTTATTTTTAGACTAAATTAATGTCACCTTCTATTTTATAAGGTTTAGGTGACCTTATAAATTGGAAATGTTGATCTATATAATTCTACCATTCCAAAGTGGTTTAAATACATTAATGAGTACAAATTTTAAATGAACATAACCTTTAAATAAAATTGAAATCTTATATGTGTGATACGAGACAATGAACCTGACCAAACCATAGTAGTGGGTAGTAGGTTGTGTCTCTCATGATCCTTAAATTCATTGGTATTATAACTTAGACCTAAATCTAGGAGGATACTAAGGGTTATTCAATGTTATAGGAAGGGCTTGTAAATGTCCCATTCATTATCTCTTTCCCTATCTATGATAAATATTGTCTGAGGAGTATTCTTGTTAACTGTAGAGTGGTACCACTACAATGACCTCATGTTGTGTACCAAACAAGTGGTGACAAACTTACTTCTAAGGTGTTGGGACATGAGCCACCCATGATACCTCCTATAGAGCCACCTAATGCACCTCCTGCAGATCTTCTACTAGGTGTCGATTCTCAGTTTAGTGACATCTTCCCCCATTTCATGTAGTCTGTAATGGGTACATCTTGACCTACCCATACAATGGAAAATTGACCCACAAATTCCATTAGTTGCATCCTCTCACCTTCTCGAATAATGGTGGACCTCAGGCTATTGATTCATGGATAGATTCATTGTTGTAAATCCTTGAGCATATCATGATGCCTAAAGAGAGGAGGGTCAATCTAGATACCTATATGCAATGTGAATCAACCAAGCATTGGTGGGATTTTCATACTCTGGATGGTCGACATAAGGGCATGGTCTTGGAAGAATTCAAGAAATCATTTTATGACTTCTTCTAAACACGTACCTTGGGAACATACCATGATGGGGAGTTCATGAAACTTTATAAAAGTGACATATTAGTGATGTAATATTCATCTCTCTTCACCAAATTATAGTGGTTATAACCTACCTAGAATGGTGATGAATTTACTACAATAAAGAAATTTAATGATGGTCTTGCTTAGGCCATGTGGTCAAATGTGATCACTTTCCAGCTCACCACCATTTCAGATATATTGAAACAAACCATCATCACTAAGCAGAACCTAAGGGAATTCGATAATTTTTTCCAGGTTGTTTTGTCTTCCAAGAAGGGAAGTGGTTTATAAGACAGTGAGAAACATCATTTTGAGGGAACATACTATTTATTTACCAACCAGTTGGTGTTCATGAATAGTTATGTGTTGTGTCACCAGTGTCGTAGCGTAGGCCATAAAAATCCTTAGTATAGAAGGAACCCAATAGAGTGTTAGGCTTGTAGCAAGATGGGAGACCTCCAGTGTTACTGTCGATCCATTCCTTCATTCCCCAGTAAAAAGGGATTTGTATCATCACTTATCTTAGGTGTAGGATTAGTGAATCCATTTTAAAATGGGATTGGTTTTTCTACTTGTCATTTCGGAAGAAAAGGAAATTTGTGTCAACATAGTCAGACTATAGAGTTTTAGCATTAGTAGAGTGAACCATCCTAGGCTAGTTAGGTCGTATCTCAAGGTCACTGTTCAGACCATATATATGTAGTATATCATAAGCCTGAGGGGTAGTGTTGGGGACCATCTACAGTATGAGGTACTATTTTCATATATTATACCGTAGTTTTATCCCTTTTTTATATATGTTCATATCACTCCTATTTATTTTTTACTATTGTATAATTTTTGGGCCCATCTATACAGTACTTTTTTTGGTGTTATGTCACTCGATACACCTCTAGGGGTCTGATCAGAGAGAATTTTCCAATGCCAGGAGTGCCCCGAGAGATAGTTGGGTAGTGTTTCCAAAATAATTTCTTTTTCCACAAGAGGAACAACTTCAACATAATTCTTGGTATGGAATGGATTGTGCCTTATCATGATAAAGTGGATTTCAATCAATGATGGGTGTTTTTACATCTCCCAAGGTCTGCACATATATCCATATGGGTGAGTGGGACACACAGGATAGTTGAGATAGAACTAAGCGTCAAGGGATAGGAATGGAGATAGCTCCGATGGAAGGTCTCTTCATGAGTGATTAGGGAACGTGGCTCATGGAATTACATCCTATAGTGGATTGTTTTAGGGATATTTTCCCTAATGATTTCCCCGAATTAGCTTCTAAGATAGAGGTTGAGTTCACCTTTAATCGTGTTCCAGGTGTGGAACTAGTACCCAATCCTCCTTAGAGGATGACACTTTCTAAGCTACAGGAAATAAAGAATAAATTATAAGATATTGATGGAAAATGTTTTATTTATCCCAACACTTCTACTTGGGTTTTACCCATCCTTATTTCCTAGATTCAAATACTAACCTCCCTCTATGAGTGGATTACCATAGATTAAACCAACAAATTGTGAAAAAATAGTATCCACTACCTCATATAGATTTCCTCTTTAACCAAATCTCAATAGTGATAGATTTCCCAAAAATCAATTTGAGGTTGGGCTACCATTAGGTGTGTATGAGTCTCATTATGGTAGGTTGTTGCCTTCACCTATATGCTTGTTGGAGGTAGGTGAGGTTGTGTTACTGGTTCCTCATCTTATTTTGGATACATCATAGTAACTCCAACTGATTCAAAAGTGTATAGCTACAGCTCAGTTTAGAAAGAAATCTTAT
This sequence comes from Viscum album, assembly GCA_963277665.1. Lineage (NCBI taxonomy): Eukaryota > Viridiplantae > Streptophyta > Magnoliopsida > Santalales > Viscaceae > Viscum > Viscum album. The sequence goes on from OY728162.1 coordinate 820,215,988, forward strand.
ACAGATGATCATCATATACATCTAGAGTTTATGGTTGGATATCGGGTCTTTCAACATGTATCTCACATATTGGATCATATAAAATTATAGAAATATGGAAATATATAACTAATAAATGTCGATCTATTCAAGATAGTGGATAGAGTCTATAAAATAGCCTATTAGTTGCAGTTACCTTATAGGTACTATGTCATGCACGACATCTTCTATATATCCAATCTTCGATAGTACTAGGATGACACATATCATTAATAATACCCAAAGTATATTGATTTGGATGTGGATGCATCATTTTAAGAGCATCTGATTTGTATTGTTGACCAGTGCATGAAGGCTCTCCGAGGTAGGTTAGTTCCTCTGGTATAGGTGCTATGGAAGGTAGCCATGTACAATATGATACCTAGGAGTAGGAATCCAATTTACTTTCATAGTGTATGGAACATTTATTAGACATTGTTTCACCACCCTCATAATGGAAACACAGTGAAGAGTTGTCTTATGGAGTGTATATTGTAAAATCCCAAATATTATCAAAGGTAAGAACCATTTTTTCATTTAGATTCATTTTTCTGGAACTAATAATTTTTTGGAAGAGGGGAAATGTGTTCACAAGGGTGTCTGGGGTTATCTAAGAGCATGGATCCCTTAATGTTTGAATATTATACTATGATGCATAGTTAGTAGAAACTGTGTAACCCAGACCACATGGTTTCTCTAAAAATGTGGCTTGAGACAATGGGGAGCAGGTCTCTTCATGGTCTCTCCAAAACTGTGTGGAGAGGCTCGCATGCTCATGGAGAATTTCTCAAACAGTTTGTAGTGTCATTTTTCTTGGGCTTGATAGAGTTATCCAAACCTTGAACCTATCTTGTTAGAGGGTCCTCTATGGGTAGAGGCATGCATCATTGTTCATACAAGATTTTTCTAATAATGTTCCCTTATATATTTTGGTGAAATTATACTTTTCCCTTATATTTTATTGACCCATAATTTCTCTTCGCATGCATTGTTCTTCTATAGAAGTAACCACCCAAGTGGTTTCATTATCATTATAAGGATTTTGATCTCTTATTTATAAAAGATTAAAATATCTCACATTCGGATCCATTAGAAAGCTTGAGGTTAGATAAACATTCCTCTTCCTTTTTTTCTTCACCTCTTTTCCAATCTGTTGTGCTATTTGGTGCAATCTCATTATTCACATTTTTAGGGTGTTTGAAATTTCTTAAAAAATATTTTATTCTAGTATGATTCAAATGTTGATGTTGGATTAAGCGAGTGCTATAAACCTAAGGTAGGTGGTGTAGTTTCTTTACCTTAGTTTAGTAGCTTTTATTGAATGTTTTATTGTTCGGCACACTAAACCTTTATAATGATACTGCTAATTTTATAAATAAATTCAATCTAGTCTTTTTCATGCCCGTTATGAACATAGCTAGTGGTTAATCACCACCAAAGATGATATCCTTGACATAAACCATCCCATTGGGTGTTTTCTTCCTTATATTCCATTATTTAATTTATTATAAATTGGATATATACCCCTTGAGGGGTTTTTCTTTAGATTTAATTACTTTTGTTAATTAATTATGTTCAATTTAATGATGATCCATGAGTTAGTCCCTACACATTATGCCCAAAATGATTTTCTTAATTAAATGATTTGGCCAATTTTATTATCATGTTAAGAATATTTTGTTTGTTAAATTCAAGGAACAAAGAATCTAAAACTTGTCTTTAACTTAGATATAAGGGTGATACAAAACATTCTGATTTAATGACCACCTTGTAAAGGCTCATCATGAATTTCTGTTAGACTTGTTAATGAATTGTAAATTTGTTTAATGTGACACTAAATATGTCTAGGAAGTTCTCTCCATGAGATTACTTTTACCAAAAAATGATTAAAACTAGTTCCCTAGGGGAGACCTCATAGACAGACTTGGTGGAAAGAAAGTTGTACCATTCCATGAGAGAGACATGAGCCCCAACGTGCGATATAGAGGACATACTTAGATGTCAGTTCATGATGTTATCCCACCATTCCTGGAGTGACACTTGGGATTTCATTCCTATGTCACCTTGAATGGAATCCTATGTAATATTTCATATACATAACCCATGTAACGATACATGGAGTCCCACCCAGACCACCTAGGAGGGGCTCAGGGTAAATATGCCTAAGATCAATGAATTTTTAAAATTTGAATGACACATATAAATTTATAATTTTTCAATGTTTCTACTAAGTAGAATCAAAATCATATAGAAATACATCATATTATAATTTATTCTTGCCACTTTACATATTTAGGACTTCTCGTCTCAGATACACCCAACGTAGAAAAAAGCTGGTACAATTTGATGGGTGTCCTAAGTGGAACCTAGTTTAATTTACTTATTTATTTAATTCTAGATTTCATTTATTATTAATGGAACACTATTCATTTTATATTGCACAAGTTGGATTGATCTATACACCATTGGTGGTGTCCTATTAAGTATATATCACACCCTTTTTGGGCTGCCTTTGGTACCCAAGCAGACTTCATGATTATAGTTATAGATAAGTAGAAGTATCCTATTTTTTATTCTTGTTTTCCATTTATATTATAGAGTATGTTATTATGGGATCAAGATTATGCTTGTTATTCTAGTAGTATATGTATTTTTGGCCTTTTTTTATCATGATAGCATGTTGTATATTCCTATATCTCATATTTCCCAATGCACTATTTCTTCTATTTACATGAAATTGTGATCATCATTTTTTGTAACTATTTTAATTTAACTTATTCTTGATGATTATCTATCTTGCACAGGTTTTTTACCGATTTGATTCTATCTATTGAAATTATTTTCTTTGTGGTAGGTTACTATTCCTATTGGCTTAGTGTCTACTGTTTATTATTTCTTATATTTATTTACCACAGTGTTCTACTCTAATCAATTAGGTCATAATCTCCCCACAAACACACCCTAGGCCCTCGCTAGTAATCGAAAGCCTCTAAAATATGGGGAGTCGTTCATGAAGTCTTTTGGCCACCATATCAAGGAACCACTAAGTGGAATCTGGGCTAGGATGCTACATACATTTTATAAGAAAACTTCATATGTATATAGTTCTATCAATTTTAAATTATTTAGTGATCCATAATAGAGTTCCTCATTTCTAGGGAATATTTTTCGATTAGATCAAATCCTCCCAACGATAGGGTAATGAAATTGATAAGAGTGTGTATTTATCTAAGAAGACATTATGGATCCTCTTCATATAATTTTCTCCATTGGAAAAATTTTCATTTTCTATTTCAAGGTCATTTTGTACAAGTAAGAACTATAATATTTATAATGGGAACTGAGATATTTAATATTTTATTCCTTCATTCCCTAATAATTAAAATCTAATAGATAATTAGTATTTTATTCTTCTAAATGTCTATATTTTGTAGAACCTTATTTGAAATATTTCTCCACTCTATTATCTACTTTAGTTGTAGTCACAGACACACATATTACATTTACCATAATATTTTCCAATGTTTTTTCTACCTAAATATAAAATATATTAAATAATTTCATTGCGATCCATTACATACTACATTATATGTCTCAAAATTTAGTTATAGGTGTTGTCATTGGGGTAATTCTTCAGACCTAATTTATATCTCTTCACAGCAACCTAATTCCCTCCTTATGGGATTTTGAAAGTGGTTGATGGAGCATTCTTGGCCTTTCACATCCAACCCTATTGTGCACCGTCATGTAACATGGATGGAATTTAATTGAACTCATTATTCTCACAAAAAATAAAGATCTACATGAGATTAGTGGATTTAAATAATTTTTTCATTATCATGTCCAAGATAAAATAATTTCAAAATAGATAAATAAAAAAATTAGTATCATTTTATAATTTATATTATGAAAAATTTACATATCAATTTTTTAGCTAATTATCTATTACATGGATGGAATATTTTTATTCCTAAAAAATTAATAGGTTGAGTATGTCCATCCTCAACTGATATGATTCAGTGGCTTTGTAATTCTTGAATAGAATTAATATCTCATTGTCTACATTCATAGAAAACTCAAAAACTCATACATGAATCCTTCCTTGCATGGATATACACTCTGCTAGTTGGGTTGTTTCTTGGGATGACTCAACTTCCACCATTAAAAGTATTTCCTTTATATGGTTGATGATTTATTACTAGCAAGAGATGGTGAACAGTTCTTGGTGCTCATATCTTCATATTGCTTGATCTTTTTAGCTACACAAAATGATGCCATAACATTGACAAAAGACTCATACCAAACCGCATAAAATACGTACCAATCCAATATTAAATGATCATATATGTGGTTGAAAACCATTTAATAGAGTCCAAAATAGTCAACTCTATCATTCTATAAGAAAATTATACATTGGTGAAGAGATATTGTATGTTTCTCTATTAAGTCTAGTAATGTGTGAGTGATGATGTTCAAGATGTTCCTTTATCCCATTCGTTATACCACATGGTTATCCTTGGTTATATCCAATAGCAAGTCCTCTATATCATCATGATTCAGTGCATTTTCATGAATTTAAAAGTGAATTTTAGATATACATTTCACTTCATGCATCACCTTGGTAGGGTTGGATTTCTTTTCTAAGGGAAGGGTCGACTCACTAGTTCATTCATTTATGGGTGGTAGATTAATTATTTCTACTATTATAGAAGGTAACCCTATTGTTTCCCTATAATAGGTGGTGAACCCACTCCTCCTCCCCCTCCTTTAAATTATATAACCTTTGGGGTATCCTATGGGGTAGGCACAACCTTTGGTATAACTTCAAGTTCCACTTAGGTAACTGGAAACAATAGAGCATCACCATCTATCGATGTACTGGTGGGATCACTATAATGAATAGTATTTTATTCTAGTGTATTCTCTAGGAAACTTCTTTTTAAAAAAATTCAGTATTATTCTCTACTAAATTGCTCATCAACTTCCAACTCAACTGAGTGATTCACTTCTTAAGAGTGCACTATCAAAATAATGTTAGGAAGTAAAAATAGTTGTAACTATAGTAAATATTGTAAATAATTATAGGAAAAATTCTTATGTCCCTCATATATTGTTTTTATTTCACTCTATATCAATGTAATGGTATTATTTGATGTATCACTTTGCCTTGTTTTTTGTACTAGCTGGATGATGGGGGTTTGAGGTTCAATAGGTGAGGGTAACTAATATAGACCCCTTGATCCCATGAAAAATTTTGGACATAGTCATGGAAAACACTATAACCTGATGTATCAACATTAAAATAGAAAAATAAAATATTTTATTACAGAGGGTCAACAATTTATTGAAGTAGAAAATATAGTTTAAATTAACTCCCAATACTCAAGATAGTTCAATTTCTAGCTTAATTATATTCCCCAAGTCCTTAGAGGTTGACATCACCCTCATAGAATTATACGATAGTACTCCCTATAGAATTAGAAATCCTAGAGGTTTGGGTGATATATCCATGACTACAGAGTTACCTGAGAGCTTCTCCTCACCACCCTTCCTTACTGTACACTGTGAATTCACTTATGCAACCGACTCAGTTAAAGATTCTAGAAAATATAAATGAATTAAAATTTTTGTATTCTAAGGATGAGAAATGATAATAAATCTGGACGGCTCATGATTTACCTTTCTCGGTGTGGATTTTTCTATGTCATCATTAGAAATATTATTCTCAATATCAGATAAATAGTAATACAATTAAAAAATTCCTCCTTAATATTCTTTATCATTGGACTCCTTCAACTCTATATCATTATCATTTGAATCCCTATATGGCATCTCATTTTCATGTTCATTGATGGATTTCCCAAAAAAACATTTTACAATAGTGTGGTATATGGATCTTCATATCCACAAAAATTCCAAAACACCTTCTTTTTGTGGATATAAATCATCTATTCTGACCAGGTATACATAGTTGAAATAAAAAAATCATGATGTGTGGATGGAATATCACATCTCTTTTGAGATTCAATCATATTTGATTCCCTATTATGTAAAGCCACGGTCAATCCCATATCCACTAAATCATCATGAAAATACATCCCATGAGATATTCTCTAATTTCCCTTATGCACTTTCCCATATCCATGTTGAATATTCCAAGGTATTCTCTAGAATCTTTCCATGGATCTAGAAATCAATTCCCAAGGAACCTTCCATATCTAAATATTCCTACTCTAAAATCCTCACTGAGATGATTGATGAGAATCCACAGAGTTCCCTTAATGGATACCACTACCTCTATTGAAGTTCCCCCTTTTAGTTTGAATTCTTTTTTTCAAGAGAACTTCTTTTATTTCACTTCCATTGAAAATCCTTTAATCAATATTCAAAAATTAATCACTTCCTCCACTCTAATATATTTTACCACCTATTTTTTCATAATACCAGCATATCCAGATGGGAGCACCAACCTTCGGAAGGATGATTTCCACACTATCACCCTCAAAGACCAATATACATGAGATTTATAACATGAAAATTGGGTTCCTCTCTGAAATTGTCCTAGTGTGAAGTTTATGTGTAATTCATTGGGGGAAACATAATTGGTAGATAAACACCAATCGATTGTACGTATCCCATATGTTTTTTACATCAATTCATGCATCCAACACCTATCCCCTAAAATAAAAAATGTATTATTTCTCCTCAATGATCCACCAAAAAATCATAGATAATCACACTTGTAATATTACAGAAAGGATGGAATATTAACTAATCTTGAGAGATAGTCCTAGAGACAGCACCTATTTCACTGATCTGCAGTGGTTGATTCACAATGTAGTCGATTGGGGAATGTTGAAAGGAATTTTTGGGGGGGATCATCTTCAGATACTCATTTCCCCTAATATTTATAGTATCCCAACCTTACAAAAACTATAAGGGGATTCAAAAAAACATCATAATATTCCTTTAATTGAAATTCTCCCACATGTAATACAACTACAGCAACATTAGTATTATTTTATTGATCTATTAATCATCATATAGTGTCTCCACCATGACGAATAACCTAGGCACCACTACCATGTATTCATATTAGAATAGAAGATATGATTAAATATGGAATTACACTGTGAATTCTTCCATTTATATTCATAACTCCTAGCTCATCAATTTATATCCCCATCATGTGTATTAGACCTTCCCTAGGATGATCTTGTATGACTCGGGACATCCACTCTGTTGAAACATTGGGAACTATTTGGTTTACAATTTATCTGATCATCATATATGTTTAAGAAAATATATAATAACATCTATATATGGAATTTGGGTAGTGGTAGGTCTTCATTTAATTAGAATCACATAACACCCCTATAAATGCCTTTTCTAATAAGGGGAGTTTTTCTGTGTGAACTCATGTGTTCCATTCTGGAAGTAACACATATTATACTATTCTAATGATGGGGACCTCCCTCATTGGATATATATCCCACATACTTATTTTTACCACCCTATAACGGAGGTGGAAGGTGTTTGTATCAGGATACCATGGGCTCAAACACTCTAAAAACAAATCAGGATAGTGGTCCACATTGAAATTTGAATCATACATTACTTCATATAATATATATAAATGAAGCTCTTTAAAAAACTCCTTGTATGATTGGAAGACTTAGTAGGATAACACCAACTCATCAATGAAATTTCCTTCAGGTGAGAGGTCCCTTTAATATGACTATCCATGATGGATATCCATAATATCCACATGGAAAATGATAGAGTGGTGTAGTGGAAACACCTTGACTGGTTTCAGTACGTCCTTGATTATGTTGAACTAATTTTTTAGTGTGATGATGGTTATCCAAATATTGTACTTTATGTCATAGCCAATAATAATAATAATTCTACATCTTTGATGTTTTTTTGAGCTTTTAAACCAATACATTGGAGTGTTTACATTAGTATCAAGGATGATTACATTATCATATAAACTGAATTCGTACAATGGTAATTAGTTTCTCAAGGGATACTCCCTCTAAACATATATCACAAAAATCATCCATCATTTCTTGTTGGGGTAAAATTTTATCACCTGATGTGACCTCTGGGTTAACATCATTCTCCTTAATCTTGGACATAGTATATTCAACACACTCAAAATCCATTTGGTGAGTTCTTGATAAATTCTTTAATACTTATTTTTACAACTCTTCTTAATGAAACATCCATCAATAATTTTTGACTTTATGGTCTAAAAAAGTACGCCATATATAATCATGTATAATGGAAAATGAAATAGCATAAAATAGAAGGATTTCAATCTTGGGTATTTTACAAAATTATTAATTATATAAAAATATAATATCTCATAGTCATTCATTTATAGATCATGGTCCCCACTGGGTAACCTCAAATTATTTAATAGAAAATAGTCAGCCTAAGTTAGTTGAACCAAGAGGAAATTTTTCCTAAATCTGGCATTTTTCTCATTATTTGACCATTATTTTCCTTCTTGGACCATGTTCTCATGGGGATAATTTATTAGAACCAAAAAAACAAGATATAAAATTATCTAGGAGGAAACACAGTTGATGGTAGAAATTAAAGTAGAAATAAAAGAAGTCCTTACAGCATAGAATTGTTTCAGTATATAAGCTAAGGAATCATGAAATCACAATGTTCTATGCACATGAATACCTTCCATGATGTTGTTCTATATAAAAGTATATATTTTCAAGAAACTAAGATATTTTAGAGTCCGTAACCAAATGAATTATTCTTGTAAAAAGCTTCACGCCCATGAAATAATTCCAAGTGCTCTTCATTATCACGATCCAAAGGTCCTATAACTTCTCAAACCTCGTTATTTAATGGTTTCAAGGTCAATAAAAGAAAAAAAAATTAATTTAGGGCCCACACCCCATGTAGATCCATGTTTCATGCTTCACGCAACACTAAAACCACCATAGAATCCTGTATGTTAGAATCTTATACAAATTACCTTGAATAAATCCATTATAATATTTTTATGTGATAGATGAATTATCTTAAAACTCTCTTATATGAAGAACACACTTCTAAAAATTTCTAAAAAATCAAAAAAGTCATGGTTTCATTCAACTCGGTTGCTTCATTAGGCCCATCACCTAGACCTCCACTTGAAAACCACTTTTTTCAAACACACTTTCATCAATTTTTTGGGCACATGGGACCTACACCCTACTAAAACATACATATTCATGAAAAAAATATACTATCTATTGGTTTTATGGACTATCATCTTTGAGTCACTTATTGGTTGTAAGACCTTTATGAAACCCTCCACCGAATAAGAGGCGGGGTCTAGTGTATGCTAAAAACACATGAATAAACATCTCAAATGCTCTCCCTAATCATATTTAGTTCTAAGATTTTTAGTATATTTCATTTCTTTAATCACCATGCTTTTAAATGAGTCCCCAACTATGTATGAAATCACTACGTATTAATAACATAATCTCTCATATATAATTTATTCTACAATTCATCACCCAAGAAATAACATTTCATAATCCACACACAATCCCATTATTCCACTCCATTAATGATAGAACCATCCTTATAGTACAACATTAAACTACATAGATCATTATTCTCATACTAAGTTAAACTATTAAACTGAATCTACATGGTTTTCTATTATTACTCTAATAGGATAAAAAGGAAACTATTTGAGGTTCAATCCAAAAACAATAATCATTCCATATCCTTCCCAAGAGGTGATTTCTTGGATTCCTTATCAACTTGTAATGTTTTCCAAACCCCAAACTAGACAACAAAAAATTCTATATAGGAATTTAAATCCATGTCAACCCTTTCATTATGATTATATATGGATTTTCCCCAATATATTTTAACCTATGTTTTCTCTTCCATGATGGGTGTATATCAGTACTACAAAACTATACATTAGCAACAATGTTATTTTTCTATGATAAAAGAAAATGATGATAAATGAGATAATTATCAGTCATAAAGAAAGCACTGATAATGTTAACCTTTTATCAGCACATTTATTTTAGCACTGATAAAGGAAATCCTTATCAGTGCTTTAATTTTACAAATGATAATGGATATCCATTATGAGTGCTTTATTTTTAGCGCTGATAAAGGGTATCCTTTATCAGCACTTTATTTCTAGCACTGATAAAATGTACGCTTTATCAGCGCTTTATGTTTAGTGATGATAAATATTTCATTCATCAATTCATTTTTAACAATGATAAAATGAAATATTTAAATAAATTAAAAATAAAAAAAATTTGTCACAAATATATTACAAATTTTATAAATTAAATATTTATTCATAAAAATAAATTGATTGATTTTACATTATTAAATATGAAACATTTTATAAATTAGATAATTTTGATAAGTAATGTTATTAAATTGTATATATAAAATATATAGATATATATTATGGAATATAAATTTGATTATATATTAAAAACTATTTATGTGCTTTACATTAAATTGTCATATATTTATTAAATAATTGAATGTAATTAAAAATTAATAGGAATTAAAAATATTGACTAATTTCCTAGTAATTGACATATATATAATTTAATGTCGTTTGGTTTTTCAATTTAATATAGATCAAATGAGTGTTATATTTATTTAACATATTCATATAATTAATGCATTTTAATATAAAATATAAAGACACACAAAACATATACATTTTTTTAATATTGTTAATGTGCACCTATATTCATAATTTATTCAATTTCACTCATATATATTTCCATGCCCTCAAAATTAGATATTCATTAATAATGTTAAAAAAATATTTGTAAAAAAAATAAAAGTAAATAAATTTATAAATAACTATATTTATAAATGTACATTCACTATATTTATACTATTATGTATTTATAATTATAAATAAATAAATATTTTTTTAAAAGAATTTATTTAATTATAAATAAATAATTATGTATATTTTAATAATTATTAAATTATAATAAATTTACTTAAATAATGAATATATTTAATATATATATATTTTGATATATATATTATATATGTATGTATGATTATATAAATATTTTTAATGATATAAATAACATTTCTCTAAAAAATTTCTATTATTATAAATAAATAACTATAAAATTATAATAAATATATTTCAACGTGAATATATTTTCTATATTGATATTTATATATATTTATTAATTATCTAAAAATATTTATAGTTTGTTCTTTATAATTATATTTATAAACAATTTAACAATGCTTCAGTAATAAGTGCTAATAAAAAAATATTTTTCAGTCATTTAGCACTGATAAAGATGAGGATTTATCAACACTATAAATTTAGCACTGATTGATAGTCTTTTTATCAATGCTTATATAATCAGTGCTGATAAAAGGTATCTTTATCAGTGCTTATTGATAAGTGCTAATAAATGTTTCCCGGTCTATTTTTAAAAAACCCTAACCATTTGTGAACTCGTCGTGATATAGAATCTTTCCACGAAGGCCACCCATTTTTTGGCACTCCTCCTCGGTAAATCAAAATTCGAATTTCTCCTCCTCAGTGAATCGGAGGTCAAATCACACTACTCGACTTCCTCTAAACATCTTGTCCAACATCTAAAGAGGGTTTCCGATTTTCATTAACCTAGTGACGTAGGCCTTCTAATTTTCTTTGGGTATTTTTGATTTTGTTTTTGATTTCTTCTTCTACGATTTGATTATGATCAGTTGTTTATGATCCATTTTTTATGATTTTTTTGTGATATGTGGTTTAGGGAATGATTTGTGGCCCACTATTTATATTGGATACCAATGTATGATCTATTGATTATATCTGACTTTGAGTCATGGATTTATTCATTCTTGTTTTACTATTATGTTTTATATCTTCTCACAAATTAATTTTTTCGAACATGTATATAAACATGTAGAAATTTTCATGTATATTCATGTTTATTTTCGACTAATTTGAAGCACATTGTTGGTTCCCTAATGATTATATATATGCTGACAACTTTCATGGAAACCTTCGTAGACATGCAGCTTCAACTGCTATTTTTTTGGAAACAAGTTAGTGGAGTGATGTATGTTCCCTTATTGGTTATGTGTATCATTGGATATAGTTATTAATAGAATTATATATGATCTTTAGTTTTATTATGGATAAGAATCAAAGGTTCCATCCCAAGTTAAGAACATGAGGTTTTATCATATCACGCTCTCACTTTTTTGAATCATTATGGTGCCTTTAGTTCTGGTTATGTTTGAATATCAGGTTTTTATCTATTTGATATTTCTTGTAGGCTATAAGTGAGTGATTTTCTATACTAGAATGACATGTATTTGTGTCTATATATATATTTTATCATTTATTTCTGTGGTTGTTTGTCTAAAAGGTGTTCATATATCGAGTAATGAGGATTTTGGGTCTACATGTCCATTGACCCCAATGGTCATGCTATAATCTTATTCAACCTCTCTTAATAATTGTTTCTATTTGAGGGTACCACATCACATTTATTGTTTTTACACCCAAATAATAAACTTTCTTGTAGTTAATTTGAGGTGTTTTTTGCGTCATAAAATGATTTGACCTGTTATTGTTTTGGTACTTTAGAATAGGTTCATTACACTATCCATCTTCCAGTTTACACCTATAAAGTTTTGTGAAAATATCATTTATTATATTCCTTTATATCCCTATACTTTTTCAAATTCCAACAACCATTATTACTGAATTTTGAATATCTAGTTTCTCAGATATTCTAATAGAAAGGATCTATATTTCATTTATTATAATTATTTATACCTTTCAATTTTGATAGTCAATATCATCTATGTATTTCTTTATATATACTATAAATTTTTCTTTTATGAACCTAATAGGATGGTTATGAACCAAAAATGGATGAACATTAATTCTTTGACAAATTAATGTGAATATGGAGTTAATTATTTCATCAATTTTGAAAGAGAGCATGCAAACAACCCTTCTAAAATCATCATTCTGTGTTTAAATTGTTGTTATTCAAGACAAATTAATCCAGAAGAGTTGTATGAACATTTTATTTTTTACAGAATAGATCAAAGCTATATATGTTGGACTAAATACATAGAACACTGAATGTGCACATCTATTTAGATGATACTACAGTTTATGAATTATTTTATATGAATACATTTCTAAAATATGATGGATATAACATGGAAGAAATGAAAATGTTAATTGAATATGACCTTTATAATTTTCCAAAGTTTCTTGATGAGTTAAATATCTATTCCCATTGTAGACAATGTCTTTTACATTAAATGGGACCACAAAGAGGGGATTTGGATTCTGGAAAGAGGAAAATAATCCTTGAAAACTGTAAAAAAATAAAGTTCAATGAGAATGGAAAAGTATTTTTAATATATTATATTTTCCACATAATATTATATGTTCTTTAATTCATTAACATAATCTAAATTAAATGTGTGAATACTCATACAAATAGTGTCTTTTTCACGTAATGATGTGACCAATCCCTCAGAAGAAAAAACTATAATGAAGGAAACCCAATGATAAATTTAAAACTAATGTAACTATTTACATTCTCTATTTTACAAAAAAAATTATATAATGGAATGTTGATTTAATTTTAATTATTCTTTATAGAGTTAATTTATTTTTGAATTTTTTTTCCCTATTTCATGATTTTACAATAAAAGAAATGACGTTGTCTCTGCTCAATAACAGAGGTAATTTTGTTGTTTTCACAGTAAAATAATTGTCCACAAAATTAATGTATTGTTTTATATTTATGTTTAATTTATTTATTTTTAATATTACCCACATAGAAATTTTTTTCTTATATAGTTTGATTGTTTTGTTTGATTTGGGGGTGTTGTTTCCAACTTTCATACTCCTCCCTTAAAACATTTTCAACCCTACAGTGGTGCATTTATCACTTTATTTCAACTTTCCTCCCATGCCTTTTTAGGAAGAGAAATGACCCTACCTCTGCAGAATTGAAGAGGTAATCTTGATTTTTGTAGAGTAAAATCATTTTCCATGGAATTAATGTATTTTATTGTATATATGTTTAATTTAATTTTTTAGTATTAATCACATAATAATTATTTTATTATACAGGTGGATTATTTTGTTTGATTTGGGGGTGCTCTGTCCAACATTCACTATCCTTCTCCCTTTAAACCTATTCACCCCTATAGTGGTGCATTTATTTATTTCATTCTAGTTACCTCCATTTCTTTTTTAGGAAGACTATGAACATTTCCTCTGCTCAATTAAAGTGGTAATCTTGATTTGTTTCATAGTAAAATCATTTCCTGATGAATTAATTTATTGTTTCATATGTATGTTTAGTTTATTTATTTTTAGTATTACTAAAAGAATATTATTTTCTTATACAGGTGGATTATTTTGTTCATGTTTTGGTGTTATTTCCATCTTTCATCACTTTCTATACAAAAACAAACATATACTTCTTCCATAAAAAAAGCATTCACTCATGTAGTGGTAGAATTTATCAATTTGTATCATGTTCCCTCCACAAATCAATCATAGTGGTAATCATGAAATTTGCATCGTAAAATCATTGTTAATATAATTTATTTATTATTTCATATTTATGTTTAATTTATTTCTTTATAGTATTACTCATGATAATTATTTTCTTATACATGTGTATTCTTTTGTTCGAGTTGATTTGGTTTGTTCAAAACTACTCATGCAATGTTGGAAGTTCGACAAATAAAGCCAATGGATATCATGGTAACATTGATATTTAGGATTTTTTTAATGTATGTAATAATTTTTATTTATGTAATTGTATAAACTAATGTTTGAAATGACTATAATATTGTAGCACCTCAAACACTTTATTGTATTCTTCTCTTAAATGCATTCTAGTTATTGCCTATATTTCATGAATCACTGAGCCTATATGGAACAAAACATGGTTACTTATAGAAGATAGCCATAACCAATCCATTAAACTTATGTTTTTCAGCATTGTGATTTGAATTATAAAAATCTGACATACACGATTGTATTCAAGATGAAATTTAGAGTCTAATAGAATTAACTTAATTTTCACTGAATAATAACCTACCGTTATGAATAGTAACATACCCTTATGAATAGTAATATCAATCTTATGAATGGTGTCCATACCCTTGAGTGTATAAATGAGTTTAGACACCTTAAAAATGAAGATGAATATTTTAAGTGTTTATATAATTCAATTAAAAAATTATTTAATTAAATATTTAATTAATCATATTTAGGAAATTATTTTTGAAAAATGGACTTCATTTTTTGATTCTACACGTCTAAAAATGGTTAGGGTGAATTTTTGGGGTTTTTCTGAATTATTTGATTTTTTGGTGAATAGTAAAATATATTAATTTGCTGTATAAATACATTATAATTTAAATTAACTATTCCTAGTATCATGAGTGATGTAAGAACCCAAATCTAGAACTCACATACATATATTACTATTATTGGTCATGGAATACTCACTATTCCTTGTCTTATAAAGAAATAATAAATAAATTAATTTTATATTAAGAAAACTCCTCTCTCCTCCACTATAAAAAACCGCCTTCACTCCCTCTTCTCTTCACTCCTCTCAAGCCTTGTGCCTTGCCAATATTCTGCCCAAATCACTCCCCAAGATCCTCCCCCAGTCTAAAAGATCCTAGCCACTTCAAAATACCAAAACCTCTCCCCTTACGAGGTTCTCAAAGGAAGAAGTCTCAAGAGGTAAATTCCTCTTTCAAATCCCTTCATTTATTTTAAGTTCTTTTGTTTTATTCCTCACCTCCCTTAACCAAAATAGTATGATAAATCTAGTAGCATACATGTACTGTAATGTTTTCATACTAATGGTATATATTCCATTATCATCTCTCCTTTCCCTCTATTTATTTGAAAGAAATGAAAGCATCGTTCGAGATGTGCTAATTTAGCACATTTAAGGACAACGGTTTATCAATTTCTGTTATAATCTTTAATTCTGGTCATGAAACCATTTGTGTTATGGTTGAACCAGATTATTCTGTAATATATCTTATTTTTAGTTCTATAATTCTTTTGTACAAATGGTATTAAATTATAAATCAAAAGATGTTCATCGTGATCAAACCCATCATTTTGCCAAAACGGTTATCACTAAGGATATATATATAATAACTCGACTTCAATCTAAGTAACCCAATTTAAATTTCAAACCATTTAATCTCATGTAGTTTCACTAATAGTATATAACTTCATTTCTAGACAATCGCTTCCAACTTTCATATTTATCCGAACATGAATATATGTGAACCAATGTAACACCCCGAAATTTCATGAGATATATTATTTTCATATCTTCTATTGTACGCTACACCATGATTACCATGTGCCATAAGCAACATCGTATTAGCTTGCAGTATATGGAACACTATTCTTTGATCATGTTACACACAATTTAAAGTTCATTTAATATTAGTTATTCTATGAAACATTGAGTGTATATATATATATATATATATATTCAATGTATAAATGAAATATGGTTGTATACTGTTATATGAAACAACGAAGGAGTCTTTCACAACACACAACCATGACTTGTCTTGCATTACACGCAATCACAACCTTTCTCGATAGCGTGTGTTGTTTACAATATCGGGTTTCACATAACAATGATATATGGTTATAATATTATTATGAACTAGCCGTTATGAATAGTATCAACTAAATTTTGAATTTTATAACATTATTATTCATCTTACACATTTTCTAGAATATAGTATGTGAACAAACTAAATTTTTCAGGTAAAATAATTATTTTTCAAAAAATGAATTTTTCCCGCCTTTTGATGGCGCACCCACTTTAAATCTAGTTTTTGACACATTCAATTTGAAAAAATAAAACTGTTCCTTTGAATCAGGATATAAAAATTTAATTTGGATAAATTTTTCATATTATTCTGATAACTTTCATATTTTAATGAATAGTAAAAACACGCTATATTTAAATTAAAAACAACTTTTTTCATCGTAATAATTTATATGGTAAGATAATATTTTTAATTAGTTTTAAAGTGTAATTAGAATAAATTTTTACCATTTAATCCAATGTTGGTCATTGTAATTAATTTCACAATGAAATTGGACATAAACAAGTGTCGATTTTTTGATAGTTATTGTTTCTTAAAAACACGCTATTTGTTTTGATAACGGGAATTAATTTTAAAATTAATTAATGCCACCTATATGTTTTGAGTTTGGAAAAATGGACATCATTTTTTAATTAGGAATATGAAATATAGCTTGGGCTGAATGTTTGGTATTTTTCTGAAAAACATCAATTTTTGTTGAATAGTGAAACCACTTAGTGGTAGTTAAAAAAACTGACTCTTTCATTTATATGAAATTTTACCACTTCTATGAATTGAATTTCAAAAATACAACATACATGGTTGTTATCAATATGTAAAATGTGGTTCAATAAGATGAAAATAATTTTTGGGGAATTGTAACTTTTGACCATTATTTACTGCGGTTAAAGGTAAATAGGGTAATTCAAGGTTAAAAGAATATTATAATAATTCAAAATTACCTTAACACTTGTCCAAACCATATTGTTTGAGTCATTTACGACCATGGTCATCCTTGGGTCGATTTTGGGACCTCATTTATCCACCTGGTAGTGATAATGACAATTTGGATTAATTAATTTAATGTAAAGGCAAAGTTGACATTAACAAAAATATTTTAGTAATTAATTTTTATAAGGGTTTATATAAATTATAATTTAAACTATAAATATTCATTGGAAATATAAAAATATTTCCAATGTTATGGTATTTTTTTATAATTTTTAGCCATCAAATAAATTAAATTATTTATGACACAATAATGATACATTATTTACCTCATTAATAAATGCTTTAAATAAATAAGATTATAATGATTAAAATATTATCCAAACCATGTCCAATTCCGATTGGATGATTTTATTTCTACCATGAGTCATCTTATATTCATCTTTAATTATTTTTGGACCTTTTTAAATCGAATATAAGTTTATAATAAAATAATATTTTCACACTTTCCAAAAGAGCCACTCCTCCACCTTATAAAAGGAGACCATTTCTATCCAATTCCTCACACCTCTCAAGCCATTTTTCTTGTACAAACTCTTCCCAATTAATCTCACTAAATCCCTCTCCTACCCATAGAAGCATTACCTTAGGCATAGGGCACTTCAAGAAGTCCTTTTGTTTCAATCCAAAGGAAGTTACCCAAATTAAAGGTAACGGTTTCTCTTAAATTATTTTCTTTTATTCTACTTCTCCAACCCATAAAATCTTTTTAATACTTTATTTGGTATCAATACCAGTATACTAAATATAAGAGGATTTTTTTATGATAATTATTATAACTACACTTACACACACCTCCATTTAATGGATGAAGAACATAATGTTTCTGTGGATGGCAGACTAACACCTAAGGAAACGATGATTGTTCGATTTCTACTACGGCCTCTCATGGTGGCCATTATGATGGAACTATATTTATATATGATATATATTATTTTTATGATTTCCTTATACTTATTTACTTCCAAATTATATTAAGCCTTTATGGTTTCCATACTGGGTAAATACGATAATCTCATTTGAGGAAGTGCAGACTACCGCCCCATCAAAGTGATGTGATTCGTTAATGCCTTATGAGGTATGTATAAAGGAAAGAGTTAATGATATTATATATGATATTATACTGTAATTATAATATACCTATGTATAGTTATGTTTTAATTCCATTAAAATAATAAATAGAAATCAAAGTAGCGTTCATGTGTACGTACGGTTTACCGTCTCCATGAATGGTGCATTTCATTTCTTACCTCCATATGTTATGTACTAATATAAATACATTTATATTATGGATATATATATGATATATATGATATATAAATAATTAATATAATTCTGCATATAATGAACCTTTGACCACATGAACAACATGTAATTATAAGAAGTCCATTTTTGACTCTAGTACTAAATATCGACAAAACGAACGTTATTAACTTAAATGGTTACAAAATGTTTATAACATGGTAATAAGTTATATAAAAGGAATAAAAAACATTAAAAATGTTATTATGAAAGTATAAATTAACTTTGGTTTATTATTCCGGAGATTAAAGAATGATCGAGACAAGTCAGACACGAGGTTAGGGAACTTTTTAACCCAATTTTTGTTCTTTAGGTTGATCTTCTCTTTCTTGTTTATGTCATTGTTTGATTATGTGGAAAATGATTTTGTATATCTTATAATTTATTTATACATTCTTTATGTGACCTTATAGTTAATACACATAAGTGATCTATTTTATTTACAAAAAGATCTTTGTAAGGGATAATTTTGCAAATCTCATTTTAATCCAAGATTAATTATATGTAAGTATTAACTGGGGTTATATTTTTCATCCATGTCCATTATAATGTTTTTCATAAAGTGTTAAATATTATTACATTTATGTTTAAAGTCATGTTTACCCCTCTTTTACTTTTACATTGTGTTATGGAAGGAATATTTCTTTTTTTACCATATGAGGAACTTTTTGACTTTTCTGGAAAAAGTACGAGAATAATGTTTTTTTAACTTATACACCATGAACAGATTCTAACAGTGTCATAACGCCTTATTTTCATGCATATTAATCTACAAGATTTAATTACTATTTCCAACAAAATGATTATCTTTTGAAATTTCATGGCATTTTGTGAGAAGAAAATGATTTGGAAGAAGAAAGGATATTTTCATCAAGAATTCATTTCAAGTGTTTTATCAAAACTAGTTTCCATATAAGATGGCATTATTTCATGTGTTTATGTTTCATGTATAATTTATCTATGATTTACATGATTTCACCTTTCTTATGATAAAATGATATCCATTTTTTTATGGATTATGTTATGATAGGATGATGTTTATGAAACCCATATTGTACTTTGGGTAATGATGAATGATTTATGTTCATGTTGTGGCACAAGTATGAATGATTTCATAATGAGATGGGTGGTACCTATATATACCTCCAATTCATTGGGTTAAGATTTATATCTCATGATATAAGCATGTATGTAATGGTAAGTTAATCAGGTTCAGTGATACAGGACTAGAACGGGGAGTGAACTCGATTCAGAAAGGGACATTGTCCACTAAGATGGTCTTGGCAGCAATGCCTTGGCTACTATGGAAATCATATCATGTGCTTATACTTTTTCCACAATTTCATGTTTTATTACCATTATATTTTATCATGATTGATGTTCCTTTATGATATATTCCTTACGCACTTCCAAGATTTATGTCTTTGCTCAAGATTTTGATGTTTAGATTGTATGTTCAAGTTTTTGCCTTCAAATGTTTATGGATTGTTTTATGTTCTCTATGATTACCCTTACTAAGAATTTGAGCTCACCCTATTTATGTTTTCTTTTCCCCAGGATATAATGAATGTTTTTAGTTAAGAAAAAAAAATGGAAGATCTTTATGGGAGATGTTGAAGATATTTAACCATGATTAGATGATTATTTTTCCAAGTTTCCAAAGACACTAAACTATTACGGTCCTTGGGTGTTTGTTTTTGTTATGTATTAAGTATTCTGAAAAAGTAATGTAATTTCCATGTATGTTAGGTTTGGGGTCTCTACAGTTGGTATCAAAGGAAAGGTTTAGTTAATCTTTGGAAACTAGGATGTGAAAACTTTATTGAAATCCCTAGAGATATTTCTATGGTTTGTGTAGGGATGTCCCTAAGGTTAAGTATGCGTATAGGTTAGAGTCCTAGAATTATGATGATGATAATGAATAACCTAAGGTGAACATAAGGTTTCATGGATTAAAGATTTTTTTATAAGTTAGACATCCCATAATTGACTTTTTATGATTATGTGGTTCCTCGTTATTTTCACTATTTCTTACCCTATGGTTTATGGTCTTAGTCAATAGAGGGAATGAGAAGGAATTCAGATAACATTTATTCTAATGGACTAATTAGTGACTATGATCAAGGAAATTATGTAACGCTTGGAGAGAAAGATATTATGATTATTCCGAATCAGACATCTTGATATATGATTAACAAGGTGAAGTTTAGTTGTATTCCTAAGTCATAAAATAAGATGGAGATGGAATTTTATGCATGTTCGCATGGTGAGGAGCATAGAGAAAGGAAGATAGATATTTCTAAAGAAGGGAATAAGAACCTTGAGGAATACTTCAAATGGAGGGGAAGATGTTATATATGTGGAGAAAAGGGTCTTAGAGTGACAGACTGTTATGGAGTCCAATGTCTTATCTGCGGAGAACATGAGCATTACCCAACTCAATTCCCTGACCTAAGAAGTTACCTCTAAATCGATGAAGGACATATTCCATGCCAATAATTGAAGAGGATGGATTTAAGGTATTATTTATTGGAATTCAACAATAATGTTTTTGAGGTACTTTTATAGTATATTGAAATATCTGTGTATTGGTCCATTGTCGTTTTCTATAATAATATGGTACCGGTAACCATGAAAAGTGATTCAAATATTTTGGAATGTAGATGATATGCGCATAATGAAGGGATAAGGACAAAATAAATTGTTTGATAGTATTCATGAGCTCATGAATGATATAAAGACAATGTGATATCATTGTTTGAGTATATAGAAATTTTGGGATTTCGGTATGTGGAAAGAGTTAACTTTTGACAGCATTCATGTTTTCACTAAGGTTCAAAGGGTATTCATTTTTCAAGAGAATACACGATTAAGGCATTCACATGTTTGGATTGTAACCAACAAGATATATCTTGTGATATATGAGGGATAAATGATGGTATTCACATTCTTGTTATGTGACCTTTCCAGTAATCGTTTTCTTTATACTATGATATTGGATAGATGTATTTTGGATAAGTCTAAATATTGGAATGGATTATGTCGGACATTACATACTATTGTTTAAGGCTAGAACTTTTTTTTGATATTATTGATGGGATGTTATAATAATATATTTTTAGAAAAAGGACATCCTACAGGATGGGCAACAACCCATTGCGTCGGACAAGGCTTTGGGAATCGAACCCCCCAACCGAAGTGCGACAGGACTTTATCACCTACCACTGGACTACAGGAAGTCCCTGTTTAGTAGAAACTAGTTTTATTTTAAGTGGTATGATAGATGAATTATAAGTCCATTTTTGGAATCATATATTATTAACCTCACCAAATATGGACTTATGTATATTTGATAACTTTTTCTAACCTTTTGTTTGAGACAGATGGAATGACACATCATTCTATCACATGATCTGCTAACACTTCGCAAAAGACAAATTCAACTTCATTTCTTTAAGAGATGAAGTGGAAATTGTTCGAGGCACGAGAAATGTTGAGATTGTACCAAAATCAAATAAGTATTTCTTTTAATTCAAAAATTCTTCAACATTTGGGAAATGATCTTGAAAACCAAAAATGTTGTCCTAGTGCTCTCATATTTGATGAATCAGATGGTACCTTAGATCATCACAAATTTATGGCTTTGTGATTATTGGATTTTTCATATCCATGTTCTCTACCACTCTCCATCAGAACTTGACGGTTAGATTTCTCTTCCATATCCATATTTTTCACCTATGATCTTCTATGTGGGAACCCAAGTGACGGGTTACTTTGGGTATCCATTTTGTTTCTAAGGTTCATTTTTAAAAGTAAGTTTTATTATTCCTTTTTAAGATGGGGGTTTCTATGAAAGAAACTCTCAAGTAATAAACCATTTATAACCCCGATGAATTTCAAGGGTGAAAATTCATTTTAAGGGGGGTAGAATGTAACACCCCGAGATTTAATGAGATATACTATTTTCATATCTTCTGTTGTATGCTACACCAATATTACCTTGCGCTATACGCAACACCGTATTATCTTGCAGTATACACAACACTATTCTTGGATCATGTTACACACAATTTCAAGTTCGTTTGATAGTAGTTATTCTACGCAACATTGAGTGTGTGTATATATATATATATATATATTCAATGTATAAAAGAAATATGTTTGTATTCTTTTATACGAAACAACGAAGGAGTCTTGCACAACACGCAACCCTGACATGGCTTGCATTACACACAATCACGACCTTCCTCGATAGCGTGTTTTGTACGCAATACCCGATTTCACTAAACAACGATATATAGTTATAAAATTTTTATGAACTAACCGTTATGAATACTATCAACTAAAATTTTAGTTTTATAACATTATTATTCATCTTACACATTTTCAAGAACATGGTATGAGAATAAACTAAATTTTTTAGGAAAAATAAGTATTTTTCAAAAAATGCAGTTTTGCCACCTTTTGATGGCGCACCCACTTTAAATCTAGTTTTTTACATGTTCAATTTGAAAAAATAAAATTATTCCTTGGAATAAGGATATAAAAATTTTAATTTGCATAAATATTTCATATTATTTTGATTACTTTCATATTTTAATGAATAGTAAAAACACGCTATATTTTAATTAAAAACAACTTTTTTCATCGCAATAATTTATATGGTTAGATTATCTTTTTAATTGTTTTTAAAGTGTAATTAGAATAAATTTTTCCCATTAAATCCAATGTCGGTCATTGGAATTAATTTCACTTTGAAATTGGGTATAAACAAGTGTCGATCTTTTGATAGTTATTGTTTCTTAAAAACATGATATTTGTTTTGATAATGGGAATTAATTTTGAAATTAATTAGTGCCACTTATATGTTTTGAATTTTTCAAAATAAAAGTCTTTTTTTAATTCAGAATATAAAATATAGCTTAGGCTTAATTTTTGGTATTTTTCTGAAAAACGTCAATTTTTGATGAATAGTGAAACCACTTAGTGGTAGTTAAAAAAAAGACTCATTCATTTAAATGAAATTTTACCCCTTCTGTGAATTGAATTTCAAAAATCCGACATACATGGTTGTTATCAAGAAGTAAAATGTGATTCAATAAGATGAAAATAATTTTTCGTGAATAGTAACTGTTGACCTTTATTTACTGCGGTTAAATGTAAATAGGGTAATTCAATGACAAAAGAATATTATAATAATTCAAAATTACCTTAACACTTGTCCAAACCATATTTCTTGAGTCATTAATGACCATGGGCATCCTTGGGTATATTTTGGGACCCCATTGAGCCACTTGGTAGTGATAATGACAATTTGGATTAGTTAATATAATGTAAAGGCAAAATTGACATTAACAAAAATCTTTTAGTAATTAATTTTTATAAGGGATTATATAATTTATCATTTCGACTATAAATATTTATTGGAAATCTAAAAATATTTCCTACATGACCGTATTTTTTTATAATTTATAAACATCAAATAAATTAAATTATTCATGACACAATAATGCTGCAGTATTTACCTCATTAATAAATGATTTAAAAAAATAAGATTATAATGATTAAAATATTATCCAATACATGTACAATTCTGATTTGATGGTTTTATTTCGACCATGAGTCATCTTATCTTCATCTTTAATGATTTTTGGACCTTTTGAAACCGAATATAAGTTTATAATAAAATAATATTTTTACACTTTCAAAAAGAGCCCCTCCTCCCCCTAATAAAAGGAGACCATTTCTATCAAATTCATCACAAATCTCAAGCCCTTTGGCTCGTCCCACATCTTACCAATTAAGCTCCCTACATCCATATTCTCCCCCTATAAGCCTTACCTTAGGCAGAAGGCCCTTCAAGAAGTCCTTTTGGTTCAAACCAAAGAAAGTTACCCAAATTAAAGGTAACAGTTTCTCTTAAATTGTTTTCTTTTATTCTACTTCTCCAACCCCTAAACTCTTTTTAATCCTTTCTTTCTTAACAAAAAAATTATCATAAATATACTAGGATGTTTTTATGAGAAGGATTTGAACTACACTTACACACCTCCATCTAATGGATGAAGAACACAAATTTTCTGTGGATGGAAAACTAACACCTCATGAAATGATGATTGTTCGATTTTCTCCCACCACCTCTCATGGTGGCCATTATGATGAAAATATAATTATATATGATATATATTATGTTTTCCTTATTCTTCTTTAATTCCCAATTATATCAAGCCTTTATGGTTTCTATAGTGGGTAAATACGATAATCTCATTTGAGGAAGTGCGGACTATCGCCCCCTCAAAGTGATGTGATTCGTTAATGTCATATGTGGGAAGTATAAAGGATGGATTTAATGATATTATATATGATATTATACTGTAATTATAATATACCTATTTATAATTTTGTTTCAATTCCATTAAAATAAGAAATAGAAATGAAAGTAGCGTTCATGCGTACGTATGGCTTACCGTCTCCCTGAACGGTGCATTTCATTTCTTACCTGTATATGTTATGTACTATTATAAATACATGAATATTCTGGATATATATATGATATATATGATATATAAATCATGAATATAATTATTGATATAATGAACCTTTGACCACATGAACAACCTGTAACTATAAGAAGTCCATTTTTGACTCTAGTACCAAATAGCAACAAAATGAACGTTATTAGCTTAAATGGTTACATAATGTTTATAACAAAGTAATAAGTGATATAAAAGGAATAATAAACTTTAAAAATTTCTCAATAAAGTATAAATTAACTTTGGTTTAATATTCAGGAGAGTAAAGAATGATCGAGTCAAGTCGGACACGAGGTAAGGGAACTTCTTAACCCAATTTCCATTCTTTTGGTTGATCTCCTCTTTCTTGTTTATGTCGTTATTTGATTATGTGAGAAATGAATTTTTATATCATATCATGTATTTATACTTTCTTTATGTGACCTTGTAGTTAATAAATATAACTGATCTATTATATTTACAAAAAAATATTTGTAAGGGATAATTTTTTACATCTCATTTTTATCTGTGATTGTTTATACGTAAGTATTTACTGGGGTTATATTTTTCATCCATGTCCATAAAAATGTTTTTAATAAAGGGTTTATTATTATTCCATGTATTTTTAAAGTCATTTTTACCCCTATTTGACTTTTACTTTGTGTTATGGAAGTAATCTTTCATTTTTTACCATATGAGGTACTTTTTGACTTTTCCAGAAAAAGTATGAGAAGAATGTTTTTTTAACTTATATGACATGAATAGATTTTTACAGTTTTATAACACCTTATTTTCTTGAAGCTTACTCTATAAGATTTAATGACTATTTTCAACAAAATCCTTTTCTTTTAAAATTTCATGGAATTTTGTTAAATGAAAATTATTTTGAAGAAAAAAGGATATTTTCCTCAAGAATTCATTTCAAGTGTTTTATCAAAACCATTTTCCATATAATATGGTATTATTTCATATGTGTATGTATCAACTATAATTTCCCTATGATTTACATTCTTTCACTTTTCTTATGATAAAATGATATCCATTTTTTGTATGGATTATGTTATGATGGGATGATGTTTATGAAACCCATTTTATACATTGGGTAATGATGAATGATTTATGTTCATGTTGTGTCACTAGTAAAAATGATTTCATTATGAGATGGGTGGGACCCATATCTCCCTCCAATTAATTGGGTAAAGATTTATATCTCATTAGATATACATGGATGGAATGGTATGTTAATATGGTTCAGTGATAGAGGACTGAAACGATGAGTGAACTCGATTTAGAAAGGGAATTTGTCCACTATGATGGTCTTGGAAGCAATGCCTTGGCTACTATGGAAATCATATCAGGTGCTTAAATTTTTTCCACAATTACATGTTTTATTCCCATTCTATTTTATCATGATTGATGTTCCTTTATGATATATTCCTTACGTACTTCCAAGATTTATGCCTTTGCTCAAGATTTTGATGTTTAGATTTTATGTTCAAGTTTTTACATTCAAATGTTTATAGATTTTTTTCTATTCTATATGTTTAACCTTAATGCACATTTGAGCTCACCCTTTTTATGTTTTCTTTTCCCTATGATATAATGAAAGGTTTTAGGTTTGAAAACAAAAAGGGGAAGATCTTTGTGGGAGATGTTGAAGATCCTTCACCATGATTAGAAGATTATTTTTTCGAGTTTCCAAAGAAACTAAACTATTACGGTCTTTGGGTGTTTGTTTTTTTATTAATTATTCTACAAAATTAATGTAATGTCCATGTACGTCAGGTTTGGGGTCTCTACAACTAATCTTTTAAAACCAAGTAAACAAAAGAGCCTGAGCAATGAAATTGAACCTTATAACCACTACAAAAGGCCCATATTGAACTAAAAAGGATTATAATAAATAATTTACATATAAAATAGGTTTTGGAGTTATGAATTAATAAGATTAATTTTTTTATTCAGGTATTTAATAACAAGTCAAGAACACCTTCAAGCATAAGGTAAGGGATCCTCTCTCTCACTTTTGTTCAAGAATATCCCTTATATTGTGCTCTTTTATTCTTAATACCTAATGATGGGGTATGTTTTTTCACCTTCCCCATACTTCTCTTATGACATATAAATAATGGGATTTCCTTTTTCCTCTTATTAATCCCTCGTAAGAACACTCGTTACCATGTCAAAATGTGGTAAGATATTTTTCTCATCTCACAATCAATTCTGTGGCATTTCCATTGTTTGACTCTAATTTATTATATGTGTAATATGTGTACTGCCATTTTAAATATAAATTAAAATGATTCTCTTTATATTCTTGGTATTATTTGATTAATTTGGTGGTTATAAACTTTTCGTCATATGACACAATTGATTACAACGTGGTAACGAGTGTTGTCTAAATATACACTTCATTGTGACTTGTTTAATATTGTGCACCTACACTTTCTTATGTAGTGCACCTACTACCCATTTGAGATCACTTTTAAATTGAAATTATATTCCATTTAAATATCCATATTCTAATATCTTGGATATTATTATTTTCTAAACCATTTACCACTTTACATATGGTATTTATTTAGAATGTTGTTTTGACTGTGGAAATGTTGATGAATATGTATCCTTTATTATATAAATATAATGTAAATACATATTTCACTTCTTTTGAATCTATTTATAAAGAATAATTTGGATGTATAGGTGGTTGGGTCCCACTACATCCCCTCGATGTATCAGTAGGTCTCATGAGACAAAACAGTTTGGTGACAGACCCTTCGAGTTTGTTTCGAAAAAACAGACGAATTTCTACCTGTAGAACTAAACAATTTTTACGGTATTTTGGTTCATGTGATAGATACATGACATCCAAATAATAATAATTCTCTTTATTCATTATTAGTTATTGTTATTATCCATCAGGTTTTCACTATGACAAAACCTATGGTTACAGTTTCATTCTCATTTTATTAATGGCATTAGTTTTTCATTCATTCACCATGTCATATTTATTATGACAGATTGATTATGATTCACTTATAATTTTATTCATGATTCTGCTATATTTAACCCTTACTGAGCATTTGTTCTCACCCCTTTCATTGTATACCTTCAACAGGTGATAAAGAGGAGATAAACTATTGAGTTTCTGTGGATGCAGTTTTTAGTTTTTGTCATGTCTTGTATTTTGTAACCTTTTGCAATGTAATTTGAGTTACATATATGTATCTAGTTTTTTCAAGACTACTAAACTGATCGTTCCATCAAGATTTTCATTCCTTCTATCCATGCCAATGTCAGAAGTAATACACCAGCTCCATCCTAGTGGGGTCGGGGTGTTACAAATATATTGTTTTTTCTGGTATTTTTTTGTAAATTTAATATCATTTAAATTATGTATTGGGAATTATTTATTGATATCTAACGTGTCTCTTGTGTGTTTATGGTGATGCAGTGTGGTACTATAGCATAATACAGTATGGGCCTATATCAGCACTTTTAAAAGTGATGATAAAAACACATTTATTAGAAATTCTGAAAGCACTGATAATATTCCATTATCATCACTTTTATAAGTTCTGATAACGGGTTGCTTTTAGTGGTGCTATATTAAAGCACTGATAAATGGGAATTTTATTAGTGCTTTTAAAATCACTAATAATGGTCTTATTTATCAACGTTTTTTTAGCGCTGTTAAATGACCCCTTTATTAGCACTTTTTCAGTGTTGATAAAATTTTTGGGCTTTTAACATCACCTACTTTTCTAGTGATGATAAAGGAAATTACTAGCATTGTTAAAGTACAGTTGTTTAGTACTATATGGGTCTTCTGTAATAGGCATTAAATATTTTCTTATCTAATGTGATGAGTATGAGTTGATCTTTCCCCCTTGATGTTAACATGTTTCTTCCCTTTCAAGATGGACATGTGTGTATCATCCCCATAATACATTAACTTATTCACTTACTTAGGTGATTAGTGTTTTTATAACTTATCAATAAGATTTTATTATATGGGTGTCCTTAAATGATGGGAATATTAGGATCTTTGCTTATGTGAAAAGAATAAGTCACCATATGTGATGAGTATAGTGTACGAAATGTGATAATAATGGATGTATTATCTTATGATCCTTGGATGACTTGGGTGATAAACCTAGGGAAATGGTGTGATCATTATAGGGTTTTATATAATTACATTTTAATGGTAATAAACTCCTCCTATGAAGATAATGATATGACTTAACAGAAGATAATATATTTTACTATCTTATAGAAACGGGTTATTATAAAATTCCCTATATGAGGAGTATGAGATTACTCATGTGATATGAATGAGATACCTTAGGTGATGATCATACATTTTTTTGTGTGAAAATAATTGGATTCCTCATTTTACAATAAAGAGAAACCATATATGACATGATTAATTTGACATGTTTCGTGAGTATAGGATTCCTCATGTGATGACCATGGGATTCATTGGGTGGTTATACTATGATTCCTTATGTGATGAGGATAGGAATCCCTCATTTTATAACCAAATTTGGATAAATAAAAACTCAAATGCCTAATATGATTGAAGAAATGCTCAACTCTAGTTATAAGTTAGATTCCCAATTTATTCATTAATCGACATAATTAAACATTCACTTCATAGAGATGGTTCCAAGAAAATGTTTAATTATAATATCTTAAATCTGTAATGGATACATAAACAAGGAAAAATTAGATATTAACCCATAGTCTATATTTGCTGAACATTTGATTACATCCTCTAGTTAATTTGATTTGAAGGAAAATGATAATGATAATAATTATGACCCTACTATGAGGGATTCAAATAATATTGAGGATAAAATGGGGTTATTTATGGAACTAGAATCTTAGATGGGTGAGAAAGATCCAATCATGTTTCATAATATAAGTATGGTGAAATTACTACGTAGAATCATCTTCAAATAGAAAATTTAATGTTCACTAAGAAGGTGGATGAATTTAAGAAAAATTCAGATTATAATTTTAGGGAAATTCCATAGAAATTACATTGTCTCATTTTTCTCCTTCTTAAAGATGGTTTTCTTAATATCCCAACTTTAAATAGTTTCCTTTTTTATTGGATTTTTTAAACATGATTTTTTTTGATAATTTTGAGGTTGTTTGACATGTCTTTTCTATTTGAGTGAAATTTTCTCTTCATTAGGATAGGATTTTGGTTTTGGATATTCATTATTTATATAGTTTTTATATGAGTTTGTTCAATTCTTTTATATGTTTCTATTTTTCCATGATGGGACTTTAATTGGAGTATTATAAGAGGCTTTCATGTTCATTTAGATGGATTTAAGGACTTATGACCTCATTGGAGTTCAATTTTATTATCTCTTCATGTTTGATATGCTTTAGATGGTGTGACACATAATTTCCAACAAAATAATTTTTTTCTATAAATGATTATGTGATACTAACTTGATGTTCTCTATGGATCCTGTGATTTTTTGGATCCACCATGAAATGACTTTTCATGCATTAATCTTTCTGATAATGGATTGTTTTTTCACAGTTTATTTTGGATTAATATGTTTGGAAAGTATTATTTTGTTTTCTCCAAAATCATTTTGAAACAACGATTTAACCTGATCATTTACTTCATCTTCAATCCTCATCAAATGAGGGAGAAGAATCTTATTGGTTTTCAGTTTTAATCATGCATAATAGAGCATGGATATCTAGATTTTATTGAATGAATTTCATGGTATTGAACTAAACCAATTCATTCTCAGTATTGTTTGTATGATTTTAAATATTTATGTAAACTATTTCAATTTCTAGATGGTGTAAGTTCATTACACCTCATTTATGGATTCTAAATATTTTTCTATTTAATAAATTATTCAATGGTATGGGTCTGGGGACCAAATAATGCCTCACTTAATTCAAAAAATAAACATCTCATCATCCTGTTCTGATCAAGGTGACATCATCATAAACCCTATTTCTTGTATGATGAATGACATTGAAGAGTTGGAATGTGATCCACATACTGCAACCATCAGTGTTGTAATCTGAAACAATAGTTCTAGGGGAAAACAGCAAAAACTAGCCACTTATCAAATATTATTTCAATGATATTCCCCATAATTACGGATAATTATTTATTAGAATTATCTCACTTGAAAATAAATTATTAAAAAACCATTGGTTAGTTAAATAAATCAATATTTAATTAAATGTTGTTAAATATAATATATAATTTCCATTGTGCCCAAAACGCATCATGTCCATTCTTCTTAGAATTTATAAAACATTGATTACTAAAATGTCTATTTGAATAAATAATATTATCTTTTCAATAAATAAACAGTTATTATATTCACAAAACTGTTGAATAAATATTAATTTTAATATTCAGGAAACTAATTAAATATTTTTATTAATCCATTCAAAAAAATGTTGATAAATTAAAATTTTATTTTTTTCTATGTGAATAATAAATATGAGATAAATAAATATTATATTCACTAATGTCATGAATATATATTAATTTTAATATTAAAATCAAAAATTATAAAATAAAATATCTAGTGATTGAATTTATGAAATCAAAATTACCTGAATAATTATTATTCCACAAGCTAAACATAATATTTTATCATAATATTAAATTTAAAATACATAAATTATATTATGGACACACGTAGTGGTTGACACTATAGGCCACATTCTGAGAGACATTATGTTAACATATCTTATGTAAAATAATAGTGTTTATAAAAACATCATGGAACCCATAATGAGTAAAGTTAATTTCACAAAGAAAACAACATTGTTATGAACATTATTGAGTAATATAATACATTTATATTCATATCTCATAACACAAGATGCATACATGTGTAATCATCCAATATACATGATAATTCTTCCTTTCAAAATCTAAAATTAACTGTTCAATAATGTATAATCGACATGGATTTAATTTGATCATTTTATTTCAATATATAGAAATGGGATATCATCCTCCATTAACATAGATAGGAAGGGTAATATCCTATGTTATTCAATCAAAACATATCACTTATGTCACACTCAATTTATGGATCCTTACAACATGTATAAGACATCGTGATTTTCATCTATACATCAAAGTACATGATTCATTGTATACATGAATAATAATTTCAAGTATAATAAATAGTATAAACATCCATAGATAATATCATCTAATGACACATAATAATGTGGAATTCTTGTCACATTTTCTATCATCATAACCTCTCTTTTTGGATATTACCAATTGCGATCGTCATAAAATAGAAATATCAATGTATTATGAGATTCCAATGCCTAATATTCAAACATCAACCATGTACAATATAAAATATGTTATCTAAACCACAGGACATATGAATAAAATTATTATCATAGTAACTGTAGGATCTCATTATAACAGGGAACTACTTCAACATTTCAATAAAAAATACGTTAAAACATCTACCACTATTTTTAAATATAAAAACATTAATAATTTAAAAATATAATAAATAATATTATGATAATTGAGATTAAAATGTATTTTTCATCTAGGGAATAAAATCTAACACATATAACCGAACCTTTCGAAAGGTTGGTTTGGTTGCATATTCGATTGTAAAATAGACTACTTCTAATAGCTTCATGTCCTGTTTTTTGGATTATGAATTTTGTTGTTTTATTTATGTAGTGAGGATATTATGTCATGCTATTAAGAAATTTACGATGAGGGTAAAAAACTATAAATTTTAAACCCATTTTTTATAGGCTCTATTTTCACAATTATGTTTCATCCTGTGGGGGAGTATGATCCTATGTGAATTTTCAAGTGATCTATTTATTAAAAAAACATTGGTGGGAGGTGTGATGCCCTATCCATCAAATTTCATTAGGGATAAGAAATATTTAGGAAATTTTTTTAATAACACAAGTTATATCCAAACATTCATATAGATTCAAGGGTTATATCCATAGAATCATTTTCATTCTCAATAGTAATATAAGTAATCCTTGAACATATGAAAAGAAAAACTCTTTTCGCCCAGATAGATCATGGTTTTAATGAACATTAATGTTATATATTTCATTAAAAAATTTCTCATTATGCTTATATAACTCATAAAATTTTATTAGTGATCATTATTATTTAGTATGTTGGACAAAAACATTTATTCAAAAATAATTTAATTGTACCCTGATAACCAAAACACCTTAACTTTTGTACACTGATGAATATGGGATCACTTCTATAGGATATTCATAGTGTACTGGAAAGTCCATAATGAATTGATGAGTTTAACTTATATAAAATTTATATATTTATCTAAATATTCTAGAAGAAATTATATTTTCTTATTCAAGGCCTATACTTGTCTATTTACTATTATGATCCTCCTATTTAATACATGGATTTTAAAATAATTCCATAATGAATAATTACATTGATAACTTAAAAGGATCATTTTAGTTTTATTGTCTAGTAAACTAGGTACATAATACATGAATTATATATGGAAAACATAAACATAGAATTTATTTAATCCTCTTGAATGAACTCTTTATTATTTCGTCCTATTCCACCTCACTACAAGTGATTACCTAGGGACATATAGATATAGAAAAGGGAGACCATAAAGTATTTTAAGGGATAAGAAAAGAAAATGGAACCTATGATACCATCAAGGATAGCATATGATCATAACATGAGGACATAATCATAAGTTATAATAAATTACATGGATGTGTATCTAAAGTATTAAAATGAGACATTTATAAGAATATCACCAAGGTTTATCACAAAGGAGTCATAAAACATAATTACTAAGGTTAGTAACCACCGTTTCATAAAACGTGTCAAATCAAGATATTAATTCTTTACTCAATGTGTTAGTATACTATCAGGGCTCACTCCTCATTTGTATAATTTCACATTTAAATTTAGATTATAAGAAACCATTTCATTAATTACTCATGGGAAATAGTAAATATGTTTCATGTAATAGTCATCAAATTCATAAATTCTTCATGACATGAGCATGAAATACTTTTTTACCCATGATTAAAGAATTCAGGTTTCATATTCTTAATTCAAAAATATACGAATCATGGTTACATCTTGGTGAATACAAATGAATAGATAAATGGTTTGGGTATTCAAAACATAAGGATAATGTGTGGAAATAAAGGAACATTAAAGGAGATATTTTTCCTGAATAACAAGTATGAAAAAGGATTATTGAAGGGGATTATTGAGAATTTATGGAATTATCTCTTTAATAAAACATACTATTGAAATTAATGGGATCATTTAAATGGATGAAATAATAATAAAATGAAAATACATTAGTATAATGGATGTACTTTAATGTTAAGGTGGAAATACGAAATGAATTCCATTTCATTGGAGAGTTTCATCCTATAACATTATTATGGAACTTTAGGAAATTAAGACCAGCATATAGGGACTCTTTGGGAGTTATAATTACTATAAATTCATGAATTGTGGATTTGTAGTGGATATTAATGAGAGGAAGGGTGGGTTTTCTTAGTAAGAGTATGACTTTTAAAAAAAGTATGAAAATATAGACATTGCAATTCATGGTTTTGGAAAATGAAAACCCATTGGATTACCCAAGGATTTTGCTCCAAATTTTAGAAATTTATGTCATGTTTTATAACATTTCAATGCATTAAAATCTAAATAAAATTTTTAATATTACTTTTTCCATGGAAAAGTAT
Organism: Viscum album; assembly: GCA_963277665.1. Lineage (NCBI taxonomy): Eukaryota > Viridiplantae > Streptophyta > Magnoliopsida > Santalales > Viscaceae > Viscum > Viscum album. Next base: position 820,251,276 of record OY728162.1, read on the forward strand.
ATTTTCTGAAAAACAATGTTTTTAAAATCTTATTTTCCATTTTATACTTTGGAAAGTGTTTTATACATTTGTAAAGTTATTTAAATCCATTAAAATATTTAATATTAATTAAATAACCTTTTATATTTGAGGAATTCTTTTACTTAATTGTTACATCTAATTTCTATATTTATGATTCCATAATAATTACCATATATTATACAGTATTTTATATTTTACCCAAAAATATGAGTGTATCATAAAATTATAAAAAATTCACTTTTGGATAATTTTAATGGGCTAAGATCAAAAATTTCATCAATTTTATTAGGAAAATTTTATAAATATGAGAATTTTAATTTTTTAAATATCAACTAATTTTTTAATGAAATGCCTTATTTTTTTCTAAAATCAAATTTATCTCACAATATATGTTAACATAAAAATATTTTATTCATAAATTTTATAGTTTTCAACCTTTTATAAGATGTATTATTATCTTTTAAATTTATTTTAATGACAATTGAATAAATATATTTTTCAAAAAAATAAAATCATAGTCCTATTGTATAAAAATATATTTTATCACATTCTATTGTAATATGCATTATCAATAAGGGTGTAACACTAAAGGAGAATGCGGAATTAATAAATATAATAATTCATTTATATAATAATTTTACCTTTTTATGAATAGGGCATTAAAATATAACCTTACATTATTGCAGCATAGGCTATAAGGGTATATTGTGCGATGGTGGTGGTTTTGTGAGAAGGTTCAGCCTACAATGATTTAATAGTTATCTCAACTACCTAGAACTTCTCTCATAAGTTATTTTATTCAAGACCCACTTATTTAAACTCTTTATAGTCATGATTAAGAGAAAACCCCAATGATTCTACCTTCTTCCCTAGTTCAAAAAAATAGTTTCATAAGGCCTGATTCTACGAATTGATGACATTCTTTCTTCCTTTTTCATTCAATTAACTCTTATCATTTACCTTAATATAAACTAATCCTAATAGATACATTATAACAACTATATACCTAATTGTAATATTCCAAGGATAACATTTCTAACTACATTATATATTTACCACAAAAAATAAACATTTACTACCTCATTCCCAAATGTTTTTACAATTCCTTTCATAATTTATATTACATTCCAAACTTTTATTTTTCTTTTAGTAATTTTCATGGAATTTGTATCTTCTTGGAACGGTTCTATAATATGGAGTATACCAATGTTTGGTCAGTATTTATTGGTATTTTAATCCTTGTACTAGTATTAGTAGTTGAAATCATTATAGTTTATTGAAATGTAATATTTTTTGTAATAGTATTTCTATGTACATCTATTATGAAATCTAATAAATATTCATTATAAAAAGTTATTCTATTCATTATAAAAGTAAATTTTGGAGGTTATATCCCCCCCATAAAAATTTCTTGTAATTTTATAATTTCCTCAAAATCAATTTGGGTATATCTCCTTAATCATTTATTCAGGTTCCCAAGTAGCCTTTTCAAACATATGATTTCTACATTGGACTTTCAAAAGTCATGTTGTATTTTACATATACACTTGTTCCATTTTGTAAATATTTAGTATCATTTCCAATTTATTAAACAATTAAGGGTCTAATTCCACTCTATTAATATAAATTATATGTGTTAGGTGAGACAATTAATTTCTCAATTGAGATATGAGGAAGACATAATGGACATTGAAAATATTTAAAGGTAGTACTAATTAAAAATAAACTACTACAGCATGCTCCAGAATATCAAATGGTTAAATGTACCATTGACTCGGTTTCCCCTTCTTTTAAAATCATATAACTCTTTTTTAGAATGATATCTTGAGAACAACATGATCCCAAACACAAAATTTTATGCCCTTACTTCAATGGTCAATATTGATGTTCTATAAAATTTATGTAGCCTTGATTATTTTCTGAATCACTTGTATCTCTTTTGTATTCATCATCATAATGTTTGTTCCCAAAAATTATCTTCTCTAACTTTTCCCCATGATGTTGGAGTTCTACACCTTTTTTCATAGATAACTTCAAAATTATCCATATTAATACTATTATGGAAACCATTTCATTATGATTATTCAGAATTTTAATCATTTTTTCCAACTACCATTAAAATCAAGTGATTTAGCCCTTGTATATTTTTCAATGTTTGTTTTTCCCTCTCATTCAACCATTTAGTTTTAAGATGATAGGTTTTATATGTTTTACTCTAATATTCAAGTATTTTTTAGGATCCTCTAAAATTTATAAGAAAATATTATATATAATTTATAAATAATTGATAATGGTACTCCATAGAGTCTTACTACTTGTTGAATTATAGGCAGGCTAGGATATCTAGGGTGAAAACCACTCTTATGTAAATGAAATGGGAAGAATTTTTCAACCTAAAAATGGTTATTTTATAGCATTGTTTCTATTGGGTGTCTTAGTTAATCTAGTGATAAATTATATAGTGATGTTTTCCAACTTCTATACAAATATGGGTAATAGTTATAACACCACTTTGGGAATTTTCTACTCCCCCTTCACTTTTCAACACACTAAGAACCATAAAATGTAATCTTAAATCTCTCTTGTAATATTATGCTACAAATAATGATCTTCGAGATCCTTATACATTTTTTTGCTTCTAGGATTTTTTGAGAATTTGGAGCTATTATCTTTATCCATTAGCTTATTATTTTAATATATAATATATGGGATATGTAGCCTTGTACCAAATTCTACTATATCTAGATTCAATATTGAATTTATTGAACACCGAATTTTCCATAGCCTCTATCTTCTTTGGAATAAAAGGAAAATCTATTTTATTTTTCTTAGTATTTACAAGTAATGATGGTCAAGAAATCATTTTGGATGGGATTGATGATGTCTCTTCCATTATTATTCCCATGTCAAACCATACTAGGTCATTGATCATTGGTTCTCCTTTAATCCTCAACATTTCAAGAACACCGAGATATTTTCTTCCCAACGAACATTTGACATTGTTTACTAGTTTAGCATGAGAATTAATCGAACAATAATTGTATTTAAGAATTTCTAGTCATCTCCTTTGTTTCAGGTTCAGTTCATTTTGGGTGAATAAACAATCCATACATTAGTGATCTATGTATATATCACACTTTTCCCTATAAATATAGTTTCTCTATATCTTTAAATAAAAAATGATGACAGCTACCTCAAATTCATGAGTAGGATAATTCAATTAATGAGGCTATAAAAATCGAGAGACATATGCGAGTACCTTGTAATTTTTCATGAGAATACATCCAATACATTTCAATGATGCATAATTATAGATAAAAAAACCTTCTCTCGTTGAAGGTAGAATTATTATATCTACACTAACCTACCTATTCTTCATTTCTTGGAAATATTCATCACATTCATGTTTCAAGATAATTTTATATCCTTTTCAATTTTACTTGGATAATGAATTATAAATCCATAAAAAATTTCTCACAAACATTTCATAATATCTCACTAAACCAGGAAATTGTGAATCTCAATTTTTGTTCTAGGATGATTCCACTCCAATAGAACATTTATCTTGTTAGGATCGACTGATATTATATCACTAGTTATAATGTACCCAAATAATTCAACTTAATGTAACTAGGACTCACATTTACTAAATATTGTAAACATATTCTTCTTACATGGAATATTTAATATGACACTTAAATGATACTCATACTCCTCACTACATTTTGAATATATCACAAATTACCACCAATTTTTTTTGAAGGCTTTCCTTAAATACTCAATTCATATAATCTATAAATATATAAGGATAATTAGTCAATCTAAAGGGCATAACAAAAAACACATAATGTTTATATCTTCTTCTAGTGTCATTACTTAAGATATATTATTTCTTAACCAACAACTATGGATTCCCGGATTGGAGGTTAGTCTTGGAGAAGAATTGAGATCCTCAAATTTGGTCAAAAAAATCATCAATCCTTGGGAGAGTGTAGTTGTTCTTAATTATGATCCCATTAAGCTCTCTATATTCAATTCATAACCACATTTATCCGAATTTATTTTTCACAAAGAGAACTGGTTCTCCCCTAGTAAATATTCATGGTAAAATAAATCCTCTTTCTAAGAGGTCTTGTAGTTTCTTTATTAATTCCTCTTAATCCACATATATCATTCTATATGGGTTCTTTGATATTCGCTTGGATTTTGGTATGAGTTATATTGATAACTCTACTAATATTTGTTGAGGAGGTCCAAGTATCACATTAGTAAATACATCAATTTATTCATGAAAATGGGTATATCTACACTCATTATAAATTCACTTTTATATCATTTTTCGCTAATAATTTTCATAAAGAATGAAATAATAGGTTTTTCTTGGTATGACTTGGCATGGGAAATTTCTCCTTTAAAGATAATTATGGTTTGTCCCTTAATGATCACAAAAAATATCCTTAATTCTAATGTAGATCTTATAATCATACATTAACATCCAATCTATTCCACATATTATATCAAATTCCACAAATTGAATGACCAGATGGTTTTCAAATAGATTTCGCTCATGAAATTTAATATAAGAATCCCTATATATCATTAATGATTGAATAGTTCCACATGTAGTATAAACTGAAAAATCAACCACGAGTATTTTTACGATCAACATAATGTTTGAAAACATGAATTAAATAAATTAATTCATGGAACCAGAATAAAAAAATACACTTTCTAGATTTGAGTTTAGTGTACCCTCCACAACATCATTTGGAGCCCTGACTTTAGCAATTGTGATTTAAAAATCCAAACCATTATCTTATTTCCTCTAATATATTTTATAGTGGTTTCCCTCCATTATCTTCTCATTTGGACATTGATTAGTGAAATGTATATACTCCCCATGCTTGAATAATTTCATGAACACATTTTCTTGAGCAATATTCCCTTTTCATTTCCATTCAGATGTTGAGGATTTACATCTTCAAGATAGTTTTGAGATATATGACCATATCATCCACACTTGTATCACTTTACACTACATTGTAGACAATTCCCCAAATGATTATTCCCTCATTTGTTGCACATGGGATATTGTACATTCTTCTTATTTTGATTATTTCAAACAAATTCCCAATCCTTTTTCTTATTATCATTCACTCTATGATTTCACTTGGAATCTCTGGACATTTTTTAACATTGAGAGAACATCACATGATATTTTTATAACCCCGAAAGTCTTGTATTAAAAATTATTTCCATAGATTGGGTCTCAAAACACTAAATAATCAGTTGATATTCCCATATGAATAGATGAAAAATCATGAATTTTATTGAACATTCCTTGTAAATTTCATTTCAAACCACACAAATTCATTTTCTATTTTTTTAAACTTATTTAATACACTCTACATCATTATTAATAGGGTATAGGGAAAATAATTTCTGAAAAAGTCTATTTTGATGTCTTTAACTTCCAGAATATCCACCCCATACCTTGGATTCATGATATCAACTAGTGTTCACCATTGATTAGCCTCTATATCTAAGGGATATACAACCAATGTAACTTTCTCATTATCAGTAAAATAGAAAATAAAAAAATATCTTTTCTATATTATTGACATGTTGTTTATTGATTAGTATACAAGAGGTTCCTCTAAAAATAGGTGTCTGGTGACACGTGATGGATTCAATTTCCATTTATTCATTCAATTGTGAAGAGGGATGTTTCACATGGTTTAGGTTGTTATTTATGACAATAGTTAACTAATTCAACATCATTATGAAGTTTTCAACACCATATTTTTTCATATTAGGATGTTAATCATTAAACTGTCCATTTAATCTATTATATACATGAGTCCTTCTAGTTCGTGTCATTTTTATAGAAGGAGAAAATCATAGTGGTAAACATATTAATTTATGGAATAGTTTAATTCAAACAAGATTTTTTACCCTAAAACAAAATTCTTCAAAGATGTGATTCTTTAATCTCCTCTAATAATAAGTGAATATTATATATATCATTCATAATGGTTAATATAAAGAATGATATTAAACAAAATTTTCCCTTGGGTGAGTCAAAACAGATTATAAAATAGGCATATCAATAGTGAACTATGTGAAAATCTAGTTAATACCAAATACACCGTTTTTGGGTTGTTACCCCTAGGTACAATTATGCTGGATCCACATCCACATGTATTATCCAGAATAGGATTTCAATTTTGGGTAAGCACTTTCTATATCCATAAATATAATTGTAGGATGTTTTCTTATATATATATATATATATTTCTCCTTATGATTCTTACAAATGTTTTTCTAGTCCTAATTTTAAAAAATAACTAATTGTTACTTTTAATACAAACTATAGATACCCTGCTTCTTAATATATTTTGTTTAACATAATTCTATAATAATGTATAACATTAATAACGTCAAAGGATCTTTTGAGGTTTAGTGTCTTAGAAACGTGGTAAATAAGACATGAATTACATAATGAAAACATAAACATAAAATTAATAGAATCTCTATTAAATAATCCTTTATTATCCAATCCTATTTCACCTCACTTCAAGTGATTTCTTGTGGACATACATCAATAAAAAAAGGTGTCCACGAATCTTAGTAAGGGATATGTATATGAAATTGAACATTAGAGATCATTATAGATAAAATATGAGTCATGACATGAAGGAATAATTATAAGTACATGATATATAACAAATAAATTTGGACATAACATAAAAATGATACATTCATAAGAATATCACAAATTTTTATCACTATGGTGTCATACAACATAATTACTAAGGATGTCGAGCAAGGAATCGTAAAACATCTAATATCTAGAGATTAGTTACATACCCAATGCATTATAGTGCTATCAGGGAGAACCCTTAATATTTCTAAATTCATGTGGGGTATAGAAATACTATGTAAAACTTTATCAATAACCCATGGGAAATAATAAAAGGGTTTCATGTAAAAGTCACTAAATTAAAAAATTCTTAAGAAAATGAGGATTAAATATTTTTCAACCCATTAGAATAGAATGCATGTTTGATATTTTTATGTACCTAATATATGAATCATAGTCACATGTTATAAAATAACCATAAATAGAGAAATAGTTTGGGTATAAAAAACATAAGTATATTTCATGGAAATGAAATAAAATTAAAGGAATGATTTCAACAGTATAACAAGTATTAAAAAAGGATTATTTAAATTGATTAATGACATGGTAGAGAATTTTTTCATTAATAGAACATAATTTGTATAGTAATTGGATCATTTATATTCATGAAAAAAATACATAATTATAAAATAGGTACTTGAAAGTGAATGAGGTAAGAGGAAGACAATTACCTTACCTTGATGATTTTCTTCCATAAACTTGAGGATTACACCTCAAGACCTTAGGAACGACCTGGATGGACTCTCTAGGAGTAAAAATTACAAAACAATCATTACTAAAGGATTTTGAGTGCAGAGGAACTATAGGAATGGTGGGTATTTATATTAAAATAAGATGATTTTTTTAATAATTTCTAAATATAGACCTTTGGAAATCTATGTTCTAGAAAATGAATAATAATTGCCTTATCCATGGTTTTTTTTATAATTATTTTACATATTCAATTCATGTTTTATAATACTTTAATTCATTATAAAAAAATTTATTTTTTATTTTTTATTTTCTCAATGAAAATAAAATTTCCTACAAAATATTAATTTTAATTTCATAGTTCTCATTTTAGAGTTTGTAAAGTCATTTGTAGGTTTGGAAAGTGATTTAAATCATTTATAATACATAATATTACTTTTACTATCTTTGAAAATTATGAAAAATTCACTATTGGCTAATTTCAAATTTTTGGTTTCAAAAATGTAATCTTTTTTATTAGGAAAATTTTCTGAATATAAAAAATTGAATTTCCAAATAATAGATAAATATTTACTAAAAACAAAAAAAAATATTATAAAATCAAATTTATATCCATATATATAACTGTATAAAAATATTTACGAATAAATTTTATCATTTTCAAACTTTTATAACCCTTGTTATTCTCTTTTTAAATTTATTATAATGAAAACTAAATATTTATATATATATATATATTCTCCAGAAAAATAAAATCATGGTATCTTCATATAAAAATATATTTTACTGTATTATCTAACAATTTTAATTATAAATAAATGTGTACAACTAAATTACAATGAAGAATAAATAAAATTTATAATTCATTTATAAAATAATTACACCTTAATAAAACTAGTGATTAGATACATAACCACTTATTATATTAGTATACGCTCAAATGGGAAGGTGTGTAGTGGTAGTATTTTTATTAGGAGGTTCAACAAACATTGATTTAGTGGTGATCTTTACTATTTTTGACATCTATTATAGGAGATTTTATTCAATCCACACATATTAATGATCTACTTGGTCTTGATTAATATAAAATCCATGCAATGCTACCTCCTTCCCTAGTTCTATCAAATGAACTTCATAAGGCATGATTTTTCTCATTTTGGCTGTCATTTATTTCTAATGAATCCATTAACCTCTTATCATTTCGCTTAATATAAACTAATCCTAATAGTCACTTTATAATAGTAAAATTACAAATGGTCATACTTACCAATAATCAAATCCAAACAGTTACATTTCTGATTACTTCCTATATATATACCACCAAAAAACACTATTTACTACATAATTCCTATGGGGTTTTAAAATTCATTTGATAATGACTATTATATTCTTAACATCTCGTTTTTTCTTTTAACTTTTTTATGGTAGGTGTAATTCTCCAGGAAGAGTTCAATCCTATGAAGTATATCATTGTACAGTTGCTATTATTTTGTTTTTATATCCTTGTACAAGCCTTAGCTATAGTAATCAGTGTTATTTATTGACATGTAATATTATTTTGGTAACATTATTTCTATGTACATCCATTGAGAAGTATAATAAAAGAGTGGTTAAAAAGTCTTATTTTATTAATCATAGAAGTAACTTTCAAGTCGTTACATTTATATCTTTTTTATAGACAATGGAATGGTTGGGAAAATGTTTTACAATTAATACTACTACTTATCAAATCAAATTCAATAAATTCTTCACCATTGTGTATGGAAATGTTATGAAGAAATAGAAATCTAATGATGATATTATAGAAAAAATCTGATTATATCCTTGATTTCTACCTTGATTATGGATAAAATTTGGGTATATTTTAAACACAACATGTGGATGTGTTTACAAGATATAACTAAAGGTCCAACATCTCACTCAAAAAACCAATTAACATCACTATAAAATAATTTTTTACAAATTATTTAATGATAATTATTGTTTTATAGAATAAAAAATTCATTTCTCACCAAAAAACTACTCTTTCTTCCCAATATCATGTGGTTTTACTCTTTCTTGAATTATAGTCAAAAATAAAATACATCCCACTGTATTTTTGATTTATTTAAAAAATAAAAGATATACGTCAACGGAAATTAGTACTCATTCCATCCCCACCATAAAATATTCTTATAATAAATTGTGATACCACCCTTTGATGTGAAATTATTATAACGATCTAATATTGATTAGGATCACCAAAAAATATTTCCAAATTAACCATTTTATCCTCCTATGATTCAATTTATGTAATACTTGAGATAGCACTAATTCTAAATAAAATGTAGCCATAAAATCCCATTTATAGTTTGAAAAATATATCAATTATTCATTCTTAATAGCATACTCTCTGCTTGTATACATTATCACAAACTCTGAGTTGACATTTGTATTCTGTTGGATAGTTAGTATTTGCTGGTACAAACCAATATTGTGATAAGTTTGTGGTATTTCACATTATTATTGGTATATTAAACTAATAGAGGGATGTAATATGGAAATCGTGGATTCATTGATGAAATAGACTTGACTACAAAACAATCTTAATTGAGTTTTGGGTTCTCCATTATTTTTTTGGTTTTATTTTTGTTAGCACCATCAATTTTCATTTTCCATTTTTGGAATTCTTAATTGATAATAATTAATTATTTATCTTGGATATTTGTATCAAGGGTAATTTCCTCTATGTAAGGATGTTACACTATAAAATCAATCATTACATTCCATTTTTCCTTTCCCTATAGATAAAATGGATATCAAAAAATTTTTAATACACTTCTATCTTCTTAATCAACCAATAAACATTAATATCCCATGTATATTCATCAGTGTGTTGATACATTTGATCAAGTAAACCTCTTGTTAGTGTAAATAGTGATATTATCTTTTATCATAATGATAATATCTTGGAAATTATTTTTAAAGATAGTATACCATTTTTTAGATACCAACATCATTCAAAAAATATAATAAAGACTTCCTTTTTCCCACATAATTTTTCTGGTTAAGAAGATTTGTGTGGGATCCCCTTTAAATAGCTACATAAATGATGTGTATCATTTATTTTATAAAATGTCTAGGAAATAGTTGTAGGGGGTTATAAATAATGAAGAAATTGCTAACAAGAGTCATTATTTCAGTGATCATTGTATGTTATGTGTCTCTTCTATAAAAAAATAAACTCTATCAATTCTCTATCAGTATTAAAGACACCCTTCAATGTCTCATTTATTTTCATGGGAATTATATTGTCCCTATCATATATGATTCCATCAGATGAAATAAATGAATATATATGGTTTAAAAATAACATATAAATGGATAATTATGCCACAATATTTGGATCTTCAATCAATGGAATAATCTTTAGTATGAATGGTTCTTGGTTTTAGTGGTTGAATTCAACTGAAAACTTTTTAGATAAATTCTCACAATGAAAGAATCAATTACCAATGGCTACAGAAAAATTATTTCTTCTAAAAACAAGAACATTTCAGTCATAAAAATATATTTTCAATCAAATGAGAACATGGTTACCTGATAATCATATCCTTCAGTTGAAAAATGATTTAAATACCCAAATATAGTATTTCAGATTTAATATGATTGATGATGTAAAATAAGAGTCTTTTAAATCATTTCATTTCAAAATTCTAGTATATTTGTATACATTAGGAGCATGTATTGATGTTATATCATATCCCTCCATCCATTTCTATATCTTTTATAAAATCATGCATCAATGTATTGATTTTTATGAAGTTACAAGGATAGTATTTCACCACATAGAATGGGGGTAATATAGTAGAGACCAGTTTTTAAAAATTCCAAAAACCTAAATCAACCTCCCTAAGTGGTTAAATTTTTATACACTCAAATATAAATTCTAAACCTACCACATAATTTGAAAAAAATGAAATATTTTGGACCATAATTTTTTGTACAAGGTTTATCCCCTTCATGGGAAACATACTCATTATCGTGATTTTTTATTTTCCCCATTCATGGATTTTTCACTATAAGAACATGTGAATACATGATTTTATTTTTGTGCATAGAATCTTACTTTTTTTATCTGTATTCACATTATACTATGTTCACACTACAATACAAATATGTAGAATCGAACAGGTCAATATTTATTTAGATATTTAGTTTCTTTAGAAACTATATATATGATCTCCATCCAAAATCCTCAATAATATTTGTGTACACATTTCTCAAAAAAATTTGAATCTGATGTAGATATACATATTGATTCTCAACCTTATATAGAGTCACAAAATACTCAATACCATACTGGTGTTGATGATCATATAGAAATTTAGTCTTTATACTTTATATTTATCTTTGTATTTTTTTTTCTTTACACAATTTAGTTTTATATGAAATCACAAAGAAAACTCCATATATTTAAGAAGCACATAATTCCTTAATTAATTTAACTCAAAAATAATTTCTATCTTGAAAGTCTCAAAACTACTCTTGGAATAAATATACCATGTGATCTATTTTATTTCCTCATTCAGTTAGACTCACAAACATGTACCATAATAATAAGAATATTATTTATATAGAATTAACTTCACTTCCCCAATAAAATTACACTATCACCCTTCTTATCTTTCAGCTAAATAAAAAAACCCTTCTGATAATATTCTAAATATTTAATCATCATTAAATAATAATTCATAAATAAAAATATTTATAAATTTCATAAGTACGCACATATAGAACTCTGCCATATTTTTCTGTATGGAGAATGATATAATCTAATTTTTTCCTGATCTATAATCCCAGAAATTATTTTAATTTCCCAATATAGACATGTCAAAATTCTTTTTCATATACTCAAAAAATACACAAAATGATCCCATTTATCAATAGAAAATATTATATCATGAACACGTAGTATGACAATAAATGTAGCTATGGATATCCCCTTAACATTCAAATTATAGTCAGTTTTTCATTTAGGAAACTTATTTTCCTCATGTAGCCATCATGTTTGGAGTAAAAAAACATTTAATACTATTTTAATCCATAAAATTATTTTTAGTTTTTACACACCATGATATCATCCACATCTAGAATAAAACATTATTGCTTCTCAAATAACACCTCTTTTTCAAGATCTCTATTTAGGATAGATTATTTCATGTTTAATTGACAAACATTATAGTTCTTGGGAGAATCATCATAAAAGAAAATCAATATTTTTTGGATTTATGAATGAGAAAAGTGTGCATCAAAGCCTATTCCTTCAATTTGGTATTATCCCTAGGAAACTATCCCATCCTTGTTTTGTGTAACCCAAAATTTCACATTCATTTTATTTCTAAACATCAACTAGGTTCCAATGAAATTTTTAATTTTTACCCCTGGTAGAGTCTCCCAAGTGGAGATCTTTTCAATTCGAATCAACTAATCATACATGGCTTAAACCCATTCTTCACAGTTAGTTACACTAGCCACTATTCTTGGTTCTTCTAATGATATAAGAGCTATCTAGTTTATTATTCTCAATTTTATTCTTATCTAAACAGAAGCTTCATGATTCTTAATTATGCTTCCAATTTCAACATTATTATATAACATCTAAAACACATTTATTTCACTATAATAAACCATGTATTCATAATTGGTATGTTTGGAATTAATATTTATTGAATTTGAATCAGCTTCAGATTTCTTTTCAGTCTAATTTTAATAATTCTACATCGAGTTTTCTTCCAAAATTTCAGATTTTTCCTAGGTAAATTCATTTAAATTTTAAATAATTAATCAATTTTAACATCAAAATAACTTAAAATCTTGTATAATTATTTATTTCAACCCATTTCCCACTACCACTAGATAAATATCCAAAACAAATCCTTCATCAATATTTTCTTCCAACATTCCAAGCTTATTGTTTTTATTTATTACATTGTTTGGACTACCAAATACATTCATGTATTTGATAGTTGTATTCATAAGGTATAAAATTTCATATCATGTAGAATGTGTATCAGGTCTAAAAATAAATATATTTATAATATTTATAGCAGTGCATATGAATTTTCTCTAGAAAAATTTTGAGTTCTAATTTTCAGCTGACATGGTTCTACCCATCAGAACAATGTTTCTTTTCATCCACTTTTAAAAACCATTTTTTGATTTTTACATGGTTTGTAATATTTATATTTAATTTCATGTGTGTTAAGATATAAATCAAATGAATTTCATGTGAATTCTATTCCATTATCATATCTCAATGTTTTAGTGTAGAACCAAAACACCATATAAACTTCCCCTATATAAATTTTGAACATTTGAGCATCCTCTGATATGTGTTTGATAAACATGGAATTGGTAATATGAGTGTAAGCATCAATAAATGTGATATTCTAAAGATCACCTTAGGTATAATATCTTCTTAAATGATCAGATAAATCTATATTAATAAGATCTAAAGGTCTAGAAGAAATAATTTCTACCTTATTATAATATTTTCCAAGTAATCATACCTTTTTTTCATGTAGAACATAGATGAACAAGCGGACAACGCCAGATTTTTGGCACAATACTGGTTCTACTCTGGATCTCTAGGGGTGAGAAAAAAGAGTGCCAACAGCCACCAAACATCGGAACATAGAGACACGAATGGTAGACAAATTCTTCGTCCACCCTTCAAATAGATCATCACCAATGACGAATGACCAATGACTATAAACAAAGGAGCGCAGAACAACGAATGTTGTGACACCATTCATCTTCAATGAATGATCTGACCCTAGTATGGGTTTTTGTTGTTTTTATTTTCCCATTCTAAATTCCAAAACAATGAATGTGGATCAACCCATGAACAGGTTGATCCATTGATCATGTGTTCTTGTGGGAGGGTTTTGTTCTTGGGTTTTCTATTTGGGATTTAATTATTTTTGTGAGAAATATGATCCCAACACTCCCCTATTTTTTAAAAATTCTAATTCAGAGGGTGTGGGCCAACACTAATAGCTCTTGATCCCTTCCACTTGTGTGTTCTACGTGGTCTCTTCTTCGACATGGAAACAAGGTTAATCTAATGTCTTGGCAATGATAGAGGGGACCTGAGAGTCCCAAAACCACATAAGGATCTACGATTGGACCACCAAAGAGGACCCCATATCCTGAGGAAGGTTTTGTTGGTGTGGAACCACCGGTGCGGCGGCGACGCCCTGGGCGACGCGTGTCAGACAAAGAAGTTGGCTCTTGCTAGCTGTTCTGGCAGAGGTGGCATGCTCAGTGAACTTGGAAAAAAGGAGAGTCACGGCCCATTTTCTGCAACAGTTGTCTGGATGAGGTTTCAGTGTGGCACCACATTGGAGGAGGGTCCCGCTCCATGCGGTTTGTGTGATGACTAAAAGGGGTAGGTCGGATGACCGGCCGCAAATTCCCTAACCGGACCGGTCGAGCCTAGCTGAGCTGAAGAGGTCAGCTCATCGGGCTGGGCTGGGTCGGGCCAGTGGTCCATCTAAATTTTCAAATCTGGTCCGCTTTATCCGACCAGGCCGACTTGATAAATCTGAGACATGGGGCGGCCAGGGCTGGGAAAAGAAACTAGTCTGCCAATTGAGGCCAGACCAGATAAATTCATGTCATTATGTGACCAAGTGGACTCGACCCATGACCAACCTCAGATGGGTCTATTGAGGCCCAATGGACTGGGATAATTGGTCATATGGATAAGATCAAATCAATCGGTACCCTGGGTTGGGATGTTCGGGTCAGTCTGAACCTGTCAAATTGGGCCCGAATGCAACCAGCCCCAATTTACAAAAAGGGATGTATCTCCCAGACCATGCGTCCGATTGATGCATTGTCTATAGTGTTTGAAACCACATGATGGGTTGGTCCTTGTGAAATCCTATATGTAAGATTTCATGTAAGTTTACCTAGAGAGTCTTTGTGACTAAGCTACCTAACGAGACTCTGTGACTCTTCTATCAGTGAGACTTTTTGACTCAACTACCTGGTGAAACTTTGTGACTCTACTATCAGTGAGAATTCATGAATTATCTATCAATGAGACTCCATGACTCATCTACCTAGTGAGACTTCGTGACTTATCTACCCAGCGAAACTCTATGACTCTGCTATCAGTGATACTTCTTGACTCAGCTACCTAGCGAGACTTCGTGACTCGACTACTAGAGAGACTCTATGACTCAGTTACCCAGCAAGGCTCCATGACTCAGATACCCTACGAAGCTACATGACTCATCTACTGAATAGGTCTACATAACCTAGCTAGCCTAAAATAGTCAACAGGGACGAGTTCCTTTGTAGTGATTGATGTTCGGTGTTTGCAACTATTGGTTTTTTCTATCAACACTGTAAGTTATACCTGTGTCGAGATGACTCTAGTGATTGTAATATTTTTGTATTATTTTTTGATTTACATTGGGGATTTCTATTAAGACATGACTTGGTTTTGGTGTCCCTAATGAGTATTTAATTACTCACCCATGCATAGGCTTCACCTACATGTGTTGTGTCTGGTGCAGACGATTGACGACTTGGCAGAGGACTTGGTGGCCTGGGACCAGGCGGTTCCAAGTGAGGATAGGCAGGTGGGACATGCTTCTACAGCTTCTGATAGCTACTCTATAAATACCCATCAGGTGGGGTTTCCAGCAGACTACTATCAAAATTTCCAATAATTTTCCTGTTTTCGGTTCGTCATTTGTTGGGTTTGTATTTTGTCCCATTTTCCCTAATGTTTGTACATTAAATTAGTGTTTGGGTAGTGGAATGAATGTTTAATTTTCTAGATTTGGGGCATGGTTGTGTGTCTGTGCATATAGGTATTTGGTCAAAGGCCTCCCATTTATAGATTGACGCCTTCGGTGCTAGTTGCAAATGCATGTCCTTCGGGAGGTGTGCTTGGGGTATGTCATGGGATGGGGCTTGGGGTATGGATCATGACACCACACGTCAAGCGCATAATCTTTATAACATGTTATGAGAGTTTCATTTCTGGATCCAATAGGTAGGTTTTTACAAACATGTTATCTATAAATTGGTATATCATTAGATTCAAAAAAAATAGAAAAAAGTAATGGTATATGAATGACTTAAGAATTTATTTTAGATTGACAGTTCTTTGGGATTTTCCATGTATTATCAATGGTTTATTCTAGACTTTTCTCTTGGACATGCCTATGACTGATCCAACCAGGGAGGGAGTTTAGGTTGAATAGGTGAATAATTGTGAGGAGGATTTCCTAGAACTGAATAAGTCGGTGTAACCCCCTTCTATTTTAACTCTTCTAAACCAAATGATTGGATATATAGTATATTATTATTATTATAGAGTTTTATTGGGAGATTTAGTCATCATCATCAGTTATTATATAAAGAAAATAATGAAAATAAATCCAAAACACAAAAAAGAACCACAGAGAAGCCCCCCGACCCCCTACCCCTAAAGCCTAGAGCTAAAGATGTCTGAAATAGTGAAGACCGAGAGCATCCCCTCTGACCAAGATAACCCCCTCCGGTTTAAATCTATCAAAATTACCAAAGAAACCATCCTCTATACTAGAAGTATCCTAATAATCCAGTTGGTTTACAACCATTTTTCCCTCCCGCAACGTGTGAACTACTTCGATGTTGCTTCCAATCATACGATGACATTTCCAGATGACATAGGAGATCGGCCAGGGAGAAGCTCCATGGTCAAGAAGGGACTTGTTCACCATATTTGAGTCCTTTTTTCTCCTTCAATGATGATTAGATCTATCTGACCACATATGGAGAGCCCATAGAACATCACCAGGGCATCGGCCTGTAAGGAGGAGCTGTGACCCAGCCTTACTGAATAAGCCATGTACACTGACCCACTACTATCACGCCCTACACCCCCCCCCCCCCCCCCCCCGCATGATTCCATGAGCATAGGATCCAACGGTGTTCAGTTTTAACCCCCTAGAAGGTGGGTTCCAATGCACCCAGTTTCCTTTAATTCCATTGTCCATGTGCTCCTCTTGGGCCCTTTGTAAAAACCGAATGAGAGACAATGCATCCCTCTAGTTTTTAACAACCCTAGACAAGTCACATAAAAGGTTTTTCATCCATATAATTACATCACATGCCAAAATTCCCATTCCCTCCTATCTCACCATGTTCATCGCCATCGAGAGGAACCAGTATCCCGCATGTAACACCACCGTGTGAGCCATCTATTTTGAACCACTGCCTCCAGAAACATGGTACCAATGATTCAGAAAGGGGATACCATCTGTTCTATGAGTGAAGGCCATAGTGAAATCCACAAAACATGTCCAAACCTCATGCACTCATGTTTTAAGATTAGGTAGTCACTTTTGAGTCTTTTAAACTATGATACCATGAATGGAAATACCCTAATCATAACCTAGAGTTTGTTGTGGTGGTATATTCCATGAATTATTGAAATCATTATATATTTGGTGATAGATTCTCCATCTATATTGGAAACAAAATATTGTGATATATTTTCTTCAATGGATATATAGACATCTAGAAGAGGCATTGGGTCAAGTACTTATAGAATTCGAATCAGATATGGTTTATTCCTCATATTATTGAAATGTTTTCTTGGATTTTCTTAGTAGGAATATGCATGAACTAGGATCTCAAGAATACAAAGTGGAGTGGAAGCACAATATCTTATTAACAGATTAAAAGATAGATATATATGACGATCAAGGGCTAGTATCCCATACTCCCTTGATCATGTCTTAATTATTAGTGGATCAAGTGAAGGATGGTCAGAAATACAATTAAGATTGTTATATGATGCATGAATGGTTGATGGGTGATGAAGCTATAATTGTATGGTCCATGGATGGGAACATTAACATTTTTATATATCATAAATTGGTAGTTTCTACTTCCATGTGGGAGGAATTGATTAGGGACTCCAATACCACGTAATGGGTAGTGTACATAGTATCAATTAAGACATATCATAACATCATATGATGATTTTTTGGTTGGACATGGAGTGGGGTATTTCAGGAGTTTCAAAATGTTATATTACCTATATGGTGGACCATTAGAGACCAGGTTGGTTACTTTATCCTATTCCAGTGCCTTTATAGAAATGGGATGAGGTGACTAAGGATTTTATTATGCAGTTACCCTAAACCCCAAAGGGTAGAGACATAGTGTGGTTTATAGTTGATTGGTTAAAAAGGTTTTCAAATCTCTTTCTTATTCAGGAGAAACAGTCAGTGGATAAATTGGGTAAACTATATTTTTAGGGGAACATATAATCTTATGGTGTGTCTATGAGTATGATGTCAGATAAAGATGTAAATATAATAGTATAGTTTTCACAAGTCTAGTAGAATGTAAAGGGACTTCTTGTAAATATTATTATGGTGTATCATCTACAGGTTTATGGAAAATATGTGAGGTTGATAAAAATTATGTTGGATATTCTTATAGAATGAATTCTTGACATCTGTGGAGCATGGGGTGCACATTAGGATACGGAAGAGTTTTTATATAATAAAATATTGTATGCATAGAACTAGAAGTATGATCTTGAGGCTGTTATGAACATCCATGTCAATCATCCATGTACTAGCTTGAATCAGGTAAGTATACAATGATTTGGATGATATTAGGGAAATAAACTTTTTATCAGTTAATGTTAATTTGTAAGTTTTTGATTACCTCTTAATGTATAAAATGTTCATATGTAGACCAGAGGTGATGATCCTTTGAATTAATTATGGGTGATTTAGTCTTCTTGAAGGTCTCTCCTCAGTTAGGGCATCAATTTCTAAGGGAAAAAGGAATGTTTCCACCATGTATTGTTATCTCACTAGAGAAAAAATTCTTTTTCACGTCCGTTGTTTTTTATTTTTTAACATCGGTTATTAGTCGTTGTTACTAAAGGGAATGTTGAAAATATAGTCTTTAACTGCAGTTTAAAAAAATAATCATTGTAAATATATAATGGAACTGATTTTTAACATTAGTTATTAAATAAACAACGTAAAAAATCATATACCATGTTATTTTTCATATGATTGAAATGGAAAAAAATATCCCGAGGCATTTTTTATGCTCTTTAATTATTAACCAGTATAAAAAACCTTATTCCTTGTTGGTTATTTTAAAAATGATTTGAAAATGATTCGAAAAAAATATTTTTTATTTCTGTTATTTTATAACCAATGTAAATACAATTATACCACGCCAGTTATATAAAAATCAACATAAAAATTTGATAAAACATATTTTTAATGTTAGTTAAAAAATAACCTATGTAAAAACATTGTTTTAAAAAAAAATAATACCATTCCTCTCCATGACTGACCATACCATAAAAATAAAAAAACACGAAGAAAAATTACACATTCATAATTACACCATTAACAATTAATACATTCAAAAATTATAATATTAACTAAAAATAAACCTAATTTCATCAAAAATAACTAAAAAATACTCATTTACAATTAAAACATTTTGAAATACAATATTCACTAAAAAACCTAAAATCCCACCAAACCTATAAAATTATTTTCTCATTCCACTTGTTAGTGTGTGAGCTCTTCTTCACTATAAGGGAGATACTCATCAAAAAGATAAAAATTAAAATAAAATTAGTTAACATGTATAATAAATAAAACAAATGAAATATTAAGGAATATATTAAAAGGAAATATAACTTGGTTCAACATCATAACTGTTCCAGTTTTAATTATTTTTCACATAAATCCTTACACAGAATATCCACATTCTTTGAAGGCTATTTTTTTATAAAAATTATGTTTAAATGAGTTTTTAAATTCAAATTTTCATTTTTTAGGTAATATATCAAAAATGTAATAATTATAAATGGAAGTTCACCTTTACTTTTACATATTTTATCTTGAAATTATTTTTCATTCTAGTTTTTCTACAAAAATAGCATCCCCTGTTAAATAATAATATGAATGAAATAAATTTAAAATTATATATAATATAAAAAATTAACAAAAAATTAAAATGTACTGTTGCAATATATTATTAAAATTTCCTCACACATCACCATGGATATATCATATCTAGTAAAGTGTCTTCTCCCTTGGTAAAAAACACCTAAAATCCAATGGTCACTGATATAAAATAAAATTTAATATTAGTGGTTATTTTGTTAAAAGATAAATAAAAATTTGTGAGATATACATTTTATACCTCTCAACAAAATTAAATATCCAACACTATATAATTAAATTGTTTTCAAATCTTTCAGTAATATAAACAGTTGTTTCTTCATCAGTCAATGTTCAGGATTTTGGTGAAATTAACTGTAGGTCAATCAATCCATATACAACTATCTTTTCATTATCCTCATAAATTTTATAAATATACCTACTACAAAAACATACATAAGTATAAATTTTCAATAAATTTAACACAAGGAATGATTTATGTCAAGACTTACATTGAAAAATCTTTCATCACATTGATTATCAACTTCTCTCTAGTTACAAGCTCTATTATATCATTTTTCAAAATCCCCACATTTATTGTATGCCCACGTACATCATATACCATGGGAAATATATAAACACCCTCAAAAAAAATTAATATCTTGAAAATCATTCAAGACTACTAGAATTTGTATATGAAGTCATAGCCCTTTTTCTTTTTTATTGGCTATATAGTATTTATTTACCTTTAAAATATTCCTATAAATAAATAGATAAATATATTAACTTTGAGATGTTAAAAAAAAATTAATAAAAAAATATAATATAATATAAAATATACACATACCTCTATGGTAATGTGTCGCAGAAGCCTAGATCGCCAAACTAAAATGTTGTTGATACTTTTTACAATTTCCCTCACCTCATCTATATGTAACGGTACTCTAGATAATATATCTATAATATCAAGTATAGTGACCGAATGATTCTCTATCTCTAACTGTTGATTATGAATGATGTAACCTATATAATATATCAGCCTATATAGAATTATATTATAGTATGTATTATCAACATATAGCTCATAGTAACTAGGAAATTATAGAGGTGGGGTGTAGAAGTATGATAAAAATGGGCCACGTAGGGGAGGAGGAGGAGTGTGTGTTGGAGTAGAATATCAATGGGGTATATAGGTGTAGGTGGAGGATAAATAATGGGGTCTGTAAGAAGAGGTGGGTGAGTGGGAGATGTTGGCAGAGGTGGAGGAGTGGGAGCCACAGTTTGAAATTGTCTATGCATGTCAGTAAACATGGACTGTACTGATGCTCTGATCATTTCCTTCATCATTGCATTACTATTTTGAAATTCATCCTCCAGAGATTCTATTTTTTAAAAAACCCTCCATTGCAGAATTTGAAGAAAATAGTAATACTTTTCTCACTGGTACACCTGTCAGGTATCCTCGTACATGATCTGAGTGTTCGAACTTCCCAATGCTATAAATAAAATACCCCCTCCCCCCTCGGCTACAAATACCCCCTTTGTTCTCTTCTCCTCAATAAAATATTGTATGAATTATTTCAAAAATTCTATAATGATTAAAATTTTATATAGAATTAAATTAACTTAAAGAAATAAATAAAATTCACATCTTACAATCCCCCCAGTTATGACCCTGGATTCTTCCATAAAATATTGCCCCTTTTTTCTCATCTGAGCCCTCTTCGATTTTTCATGTCTAGCAGGGGGTGGAGAGGAATCCTCTTTATATCCTGAAGACTCAATTCTAAGTTTTTGTAAATGTTTATCCATCATTTGTTCTTCCAAAAACGTATACCCTCCCTGAGATAAATTATGAGGGTTTACATTTCTAGAATGGAGGTCCTAATGAGATATCCTCTATTGCAATAAATTAAGAATAATAAATCATTAAGAAAACATTAATAAGATAATTAATATAAGAAAACATCTAAAAGTTTACATTCCACTTACCAAAAATGATTCTTTTCATATACTTTCTACAAATTGTTTCCACGTGTCGTCGTCTATAAGAGGATATATATGACATGGATTGTCATGTTTCCTATGCCCAAAAATAAAATCATATGTGAGGGTTTATTTAAAATCCATCCATATACTATAATACATTGATAAATATTTCCTTCTGACTCCTCTAGGGGCAGGTATATCAAATGTCATCTGATTAGATGGAGTAAAACATATTATACTATAAAAAATTCCAGATTTATAAAATAATAAAAAATGAGATTACCAAAATGGTCTCCCATAGCTAAGATATTATTTCTTTTTCAACTCTTATTCAACCATTAAATAAAATATTATCTTTACTTTTTTCTCAAATGGATGTAAACCTCTTTATATTTTTTGAATTAGGACCTCTTAGAATATCATTCACATCAAATTCTACATATATCCTTTAGTCCGAACTTCAATCAATTGATAATTTTGGGAAATGGGTGCTCACATTCTTACCAACCCTAGAAATCTTATTTGGCACTATGGGAGTATATGATGGTTAGGGATTATCCAGACGAGAATATGCACATTCCTCACTAGAGGTACGATCAGGATGATCATCTATATAAGTATGGGTTTGTTCAGCTGATTGATCTATCATTATCCTTCAAATCAAAGAAACAAACAATTTGTACACAAATATACAAATTCAACTATTACAATACTAATTTAAATAAAAAAATTAATAATTATTAAAATAAATGTAAACTAAAACTTAACACATTATTATTCATATTTTTTATAGTTAAAAAAATTCTAACAACGGTAATGATATATGAAATTAAATGTAAATGAATGAAAACAAATCAAAAAATGGTGTAGGAATATTAAAAATGCTCCAACCTAATAAATTATTTTTTTACACAAAAAAGATTATTTTTCAATATAATCTTATAAAATATTTTTTTTATTTAACATATTAGACTTAACATAATTTTTTTCAATAAAATAAATAAATATATAATTTATGTAATGGTAAAAATTTAAAACTAAAAAAACTAAACTAATATAAAAATGTTTTTAATTATCAGTTTTAATATGTGTTTTAATAAAGAAAAAAATAAAATATCTAAAATTTAATGAAATTAATAAAATTAAACATGAAATAAAAATATATCACCTTTAATGTTAGGAATATACTAATGTAATCTTTTCTCAAATTCCTTTTTAATGAATAATCCTTATGGCACAAGCCGTGTCTATGACGTGCTCATCCTTATTATCTATTAATCTTTACATTGAAGTAGGGTTCTCACAAAAATCATAATCTTCATCAAGTTGATCATCACCAACATATTTTTTTCCTTCTAAAAAAATAGGCCACTGCATATCGTATTGATTAAGAACATTAAAATTTTCTTTTTCTTGTGTTTCCATTATAAAAGAATCAGTTGTGTCTTCCAATATATTCAGATTAACAAGTGCCTTTCCAAATTCATCATTTCTGACACTATTGTTTCTAATAAACCATATTCAGTTAAACAATGGAACATTAAATTTAATTTAATCAACATCAAATATTTCATCAATGACTCTATAATATTCAATTGATGCATAAATTGGTTTTTTGTCTTTACAAATCAACAAATGCATTGGTTCTGTGAACACCAATATAACACTGTTCTGAACTGCACTTCTATTGTCCTGATCTTTTGTATGAAATATAAATCCATTAATGTCATACTTGTACCATGTTACCACATTAAAACATGGACCACCCACTAACAATATTTTTGTCTTTGATGCATTTGATCTTCCAAACATGGTATTTTTAAACCTTGGAAAAAAAGTTTTGTTATGATCATTCAAAATCCACATTTCTTTATTCATTGGATGTCATTGTTTCAACTCATTAATATGAAATGTTAGATATGGTTGAGCATCATATATGTTATTCAAGATGTATAAATTTACCTTCATTATCTGTTCACCTAAAAAATATTTGACTTTCATGCCATGAATCCCCTTTCCCCCATAATTAACTCATTTATGGTGAGATGACGGAAAACCAATGTTCTCCACTATAGAAAAGTATCTCATACAAAACTCTGCAACCTCCTCAAAAATATACTTTTCAATAATGGAGTCTTTAGGATGACATGTATTCTTAACATACCCCTTCAATATCTTCAAATACCATTCAAAATGATACATAAAACATAGATATACATGTCCACAGAGCTTTACATCTAAAACCAAATGTACCATTAAATGCACCATTATATCAAAAAAGATGGAGGAAAATAAATTTCCAATTGAAAATGTATAGAAATTGATTTTATTTACCATATTTTCCAAGCATCTAGATCAATAACCTTATTATAGATTGAATAAAAAATAACACACCTTCATGATAGTCTTTCTGACACATGTGGGAAATATTCAATGCAATGAAACTGGTAGAAGTTGTTGCATCATAACGTGAAAATCATTAGAGTTCATACCTATCACCTTCAAATCCTTTAAAGATAAAAAAATTTTAACATTTCAAGAATAACCCTATGACACTTTGATATCATGTAGGCATTGAAAAAAGATAATTTTCTTCCACTTGGATAATGTCTTACAAGATGGGGGAAGAAATGTTCACCTTCTATCAGGATCAAGAGATAACTCCAAATATATTTCCATTGATAGTAATTCTAATCTTACATTCAACCCATCGTTAGTTTTTCCTTTAATATCTAACAATGTTTCAATCATGATGGCATAGATATTATTCTCCACATGCATGACAACAATGTTATGTTTCACTTCATGATATCTCTATTATGGTAGCTCAAAAAATATGGACCATTTATTCCAAATGTGTCTATCGTTTCCAGATTTATGGGACATTATAAATTTCACATCAAATATTTTCACACTCTCAAAATACACATCAATGGATAATGTTTTGGAACAATATCAAATTCTTATGATCCATTTAATTTCTTTTTTAATCTTTTATAAGGGTAATCCATAGGCGGAAACATTCAATGACCCACATATTATATTTTCCTCCCATGATGAAATTAATAATTTGAAGTCTTTTGTCCATAAATTAGACACGCTTTATTCCCCTTAACATTGTATCCAGAAAAATTACCATACGCTAGGAAGTAATTTATAGTGAACACAATCATTACATGTAGTTGCAAATATTCCATTTTATAAGAATCATACACCCTAATACCATACTCCCATAAGAATTTAAAATCATCAATTAATGGTGGTAATAAAACATCAATATCATGTTTAGGTTTCTTTGGCCCAAATACCATTAAACTAAACATGACATATTTTTGATTCATAAAAAATTCAAGTGTTTAGTTGTAGATTACTAATAAAATATGACATAAACTATTTTTGCTACTATGTCTTCTATATGGATTCATTCTATTCGCACACAACCCAAGTCTAAGATTCCTACCTTCATTTTCAAATGTAGGAAACTAGTGATCAATTTTTTTCCACTACAGACAATCAGTTAGATAATGTATTTTCCCAACACATATCCACTCATCGGCATTCAATACTAAAATTTTAGCATCATTTGACTTAGAAAATAAATGTTTCAAAATGAGTAATTATAGGAAGGTACCAAAATACCGTGACATGGGTCTCTGGATCCTCTAAATTAGCATGTGATTTTTCTTTCAACTTATATTATGATGTCCCACAATTAGAAAAAGCTGGAAAAAAAATTAATATTCCTTCTTGTATATCACATAGTCATTTAGGAAGGCATGTATTTTCTTGTACCCCAATCCCATAGGGCATAATATATTCATGGCCTTATAATTTGAATCAATAAAATCATTATATTTAGGAAGAATGTATTTCCACAATTGTACCATCTCTGGAAATCTATTTTCACTCCATCCATGATTCTCATTCAAGTTAATCAATCTTAACAATGATGATAAACCTGTAAAATCTATAGAACCTAGATACCATGTTTTTTCATCATCACCATATAGACACTCAATTGTCAGTTCATTCTCTATTTTCTTTTCATCAATATCATGAATCATTTATTCACTTTCATCAGAGTTACCATCTTGCAATTCATCATCATCAGTAGATTTGAAATTATTCCCAGTTTTTTCATGCCAAATCCAAGGGCTGTAAATAAGATTAAAACCATTAGAAATTAAATGATATTTTATCTCTATACTTTTCAACTTCTTCATATTTAAAAATTCCAGACATGGACAGAAATTTCTATCATTGTTTGGAACATTTCATTTAGAAAATTACCGAAAATCTTCAACACTATCCTCATATTCATCACTCATTCGATGATCTATAATCCAAATTTCACTCATTATTAACTATAAAAAATATCAAAATTATAGATCTTATTAATATAATACAATATTATTTTTATATGAAATATGTAATAATTAAAATGTAACAAAATTTTGAAATATAAAACAAATATGTGAGTATTTGAAAATTTAATTACAAATTATACACAATAATTAAAGATAAGTTTAAATATAAATGATAATTCATAAAAATATATTCATGTAAATAATTTAAAAAAATAAAATATAGTTTGATTATATAATTTTATATTTATATGAAATATCCCATAATTTAAAAGTTATATAATTTTGAAATATAATTCATATATATGAGTATTTTAAAATTATAATGATATTGTTTTTTAGCAATTATATAGAAAACCACTATGTAAAAATAAATCACCATCCACTAGTGTGATGTATTTTTAACCCATCACAAATTTTTTGTGTCAATGTATCTCGTGGAAAAATCAATACAAAATAATAAAACCCTTCAAGTCATATAATAATTCACTCTCATTTTATGTCACAATATATTTTAACATATTTATATGAGATGTGGTATATGAATAATGTCCAAGGGTTACATAATTTAATTTAACGTTAATATTGATAAAAACAAAGCCTCTTTAGAGAATTCTCTCAATCATATAAATAAACTATTACATAGATCTTTTGGGAGGATAATAGCATCACTCCTATGAACATTTTAGAAAATGAGATAACACTATTAACATACACAATCCCCATAATAGTTTTCATTGAATTGTTTTTTGAATGATATAATATATGATAATAATTCAATATAACACTAGATTAATGTATGTTGATGTTTGTACGTTCATAGAGTTCATTTTTTATTTCTTCAACAAAGATTCATCACATGGATTCTTTATCTCAAAAATAGATTACCAACATGGTTATCTAAATAGGCCATGAATAAGAAAATAATTCATGAAGAAACCATAAATAGGTTCTATTTTTTGGAAAGGTAAAACTGACTCATGACTTCTACCAAAGAAGTGTAGTCCTTGTATAGCGATTTATATCCCCTAGATGAGAAAAAAAATAATGGCATGTCATTTTGTGGAATTGTAGGTAGTTTCACAACCTATTTACCAGCCATATACAGCAAGGTTCTAGGGGTTTCATGTCGTATAAAAATAGTACATGATTTTCAACCTCACACAGGCTCACCTTGCAAGAAAAAAATAATCTATTTGTTCCAAAACTGAGGAATGCATATAATAAAAACTGTAAATCTAATTAAATCCACGAAACATGGGATTATAGTTAATACATAGTGTGTAATTGGAATACAAACCATGTCCCACATAAATTATCACATGGATTTGACACTTACTTCCTTGATATCAATGAATGCAATGTGATAACATAAGTATGTTAAACCAGATATTGTGATATTTTAGTAATCAAAATCGCAAAACATAGATTTTTGGAATCTGAGAAATAGAATGATAGAAATAGATGCATGTAAGGATTACTTGAGAGTTGTGAGTCAATTAGATAGATGGTATTATGGAAATAATGATGAAAGAAGATGGAAAAACAAGATTGGATGTCATGGGATTGGTGAATTGATTCTAGGGTTTCTATTCGAGAGAGAATTGATTCGTTGTTGCCCGAATGAAAAACACCCTAATGACTCAAAATGGGGATTCGTAAAAATGATAAATTATTTATCACATCGGGAATTTAGTAACCGACGTGATAAATTGTTTTTATGACATTTATCACATAATTTATATATAAAATGACAAGATAAAATGCTTTACAACATCGGTTATATAATAACTAATATTATAAAGAGTTATTTTTTGACATTAATCACGTCAGTTATTATATAACTGATGTGAAAAAATGATATATAACATCTTTTATTATATAACTGACGTTATAAAGTAAGGGTTTTTTCTTTATCATGTCAATTATTGTATAAATGATGGTAAATTTTGATTTATCACGTCAGTTATTGAATAACCGACCTGATAAATCATGACAATTCATTTTTAATGTTAGTTATATTACAACCGACATGATTAATCAATTTAACCTATTTTGCACGTTAGTTGTAAATAACCATCGTTAAAGTGTCAACGTGATAAATACTTTTTTGTAATTGTGTCTCATTAGATATGTTGGAATTTATTTGGGTAGTAGCATACCATTTGGATCTTCATTGATGATATTCCGGGATTCATGATGTGTTTCATATTTCACTGCATAAGAAATATTAGTCAAGTCATAAACATGTCGTTGATGGTGAGGATGTTGAGTTACAGGCTAATGATTCATTTTATGAATTCCAAAAGTAGATTCTTGGTTAGAGAGAGAAGGAAGTATTCTTTTTAAAATTAAATCCCATGTCCACATGATGTTGATGTATGTGTAGATCTAAAAAGAGGATTACGAATGGGAATCAGATGTTTGATTGTAGTGGCTATAGTTTTTTGGAGGAGACCCCTAGAGATTCCACATAGGGATACAAATATCGTAGATGTTGATTTTGTAATACATATTATATTTTAGGTTTCTTTGGGGTTAAATTTTCTCTAAACATTGGTATTTTTCATTCTTGGCTTCCCAGGGTCTTAGGATAGCTTAGTATCTGTTTTTGGAGGACTCAGGCCAATGTGCAGCTGGAATGCTTCTACAAGATGAAATCAGTTAACTAATGAGGGACCACCACCTATTTAGTGGCCTAAAAATAGTCCACATAGTCATTATGGATCCAATTTATAGTTTATTCATCTATACTAACAAGTTAGTGGCCCACCGACTCAATGGTGTTCTTAATAGAAATTTGGTGGGAACCTCAACAAGATTATCATCAAGGGAAGATTTTTAATTTCACCAAAACCCATTATTTTAGCTCTCCCTCCATCTCCCAAACTCCCAAACAATTTTTATATATATAGGGAGATTTCCTTAATAATTCTTTCTATCTCCTCCTCATTCCTTCATATAGTTAAGCATCATTAATTCCAAAATATTATTATCAGTGATCGGAAGACCATTGTTCACCTAAATCACTCTTTATTTTTGCTTCATCATCTTGAAACTATGATGAGAGAAATTTGGGATAGACCATAGGGTTTTGGTTTATAGGTATTTTTTATGGTTGTTTCTACTTCCAATTTTTCTTTATTAAAGATGTGTTAGGAATCCCTTTCCATGTTATTGTTTTTATATAGTTATGTATGTATTGATTGGTGTATGGGTGCATGTGTAACCCAGTGAGAACCTAACAGTATGAATTTTTACAATCTGGTTTTGTGTGTGTGTATTCTTATGAGAACCTTGTTGTGTGATATGTTATTGGAAAATGGATGTGTTTGTAGACTTATTAGAACCCTATTTTTAGTATTAACATGACCAAAAAGATCCTATTTTGAAAACATTTTTGAATTTAATTGTGGATAACAATGATTGAGATGGTTGAGTTATGGATAAATTTTGGATATGCACATCAATATAGATGATTCATGTATAAATTATGGTAATAAATATTTATATGTTTTATTCATTGAAAGAATTACATAACTTCGTTTGTATTATGAAAATATCTTTTTATTAATCATCTTCCAACATAGAGTCGAAGTAGGTAGGACTGGGATTTATATAGGCCTAGTTAGCGCAGGATAACCTGACCAAATTTTTGAATATTTAGGCTTTATTTTAAGTAATTTAATACAGAATTATATAAAGATGTATGTCATCTATTAAGAATGCATTGGTGGTTCCCTACATGGTTTCAATATCATACCCTATACAGAAATCTCAATTCACATGTTTACATTTTGGTCAGTGATCCAACAAAGTACTAGGGCCAAATATCAGGAGGTTGATTAGGAGATATTGGATGGACTGAGGTGATGTTAGGGGTACCTCCATGATCATTTTCTATTAGGAATATTCATTTTTAATTCATTATTTATTTTCATACAATGATCCACCGCATATTGGGATCATGTTGACTTAGTTTTTTCCATATATTTCATCATGTTAATAAATGGATGTTTATTTACTTTATTACTTACAATTTATTATTATGTATTGAAGTTCAATTATTTATTTATTTCTTAATTTTTATTTATGTTAAATTATTAATAGATATTGAGGGGATAGACTCTCCACATTATCATCTAACCCCTCACATCTAGTCAACGACCTCTTATGTATGGGGAGTGTGTTAATATGGTATTGTTTTACCTTGGCCCCCATATGGTGCTTTGGGTTTGGGTGATATAATATACATGCCATGAATTCCTTTTATGATGATTTTCAAGACAATTATTTGGATTTACTAATCCATCTAAGGCTCTATCTTTCTTGTGGTTTTAATTATATGGTTTCTAATTATGTTTGGGTTTATATTACATTCTCAGATTTAATCTAGATTATTCATGTTCTAGTTTCCATTAAAGAAACTATATGATCACTCTCTCTATATCATAATGCCTATTTATTTCCATCCCTTTTTTTATTTAAGATTATTTCATGTTTTTATTTCGTTTTCCTCTATATGGAACACAAAACAATCAAATATATTTTTTTATAAAAATATGACTATATTTCTCTTGTTTGGACTTGAATATTTCAATTCCATATCCATATTCTTAATGTTTGTTCATTGTAAGTTTTTATCTATACAGAAATGTTTGATAAAGTTATTTTCACTACCTTTTACTTTATTTAGAAATGATTAAAAGAAACCTTTTCATTTTTTTCTATACAACTCACATTTTATAATTTATACAAATGGGTTAATTTTTTTAAATT
Organism: Viscum album; assembly: GCA_963277665.1. Lineage (NCBI taxonomy): Eukaryota > Viridiplantae > Streptophyta > Magnoliopsida > Santalales > Viscaceae > Viscum > Viscum album. The sequence goes on from OY728162.1 coordinate 820,282,802, forward strand.
TATGGAATGAATGAATTTTACCACCACCATAATCAATATTCATTATCAATATTTATATTTTAGTATCTACGGTTATTTTTAATGAAAAATCTATTTTCATTATTCTTGAAATTATTAATTTTTAAAAAGTTACCAAAAGAAAAGGATCTTATTCTCTAAATTATTTTTAAAAGGGATTTCATCCCACGTATATATATTTTTGTATTTCACTCCACATTTTTAGACATAATTATAATTTCATTTTAGGATTACATTATTGTAAATAATTTTAAGCAATAGTATTTTTAAAGCCTATTTGACACCTTTTGAAAATAGATATTGGAATATTTTATAACATTGTATTCATAAAAAAGTTAAAAAATATTAAATAATATTCATTGTAATGTTTCATTTTCATTTCCCTATCTAATTAACAAAAGGATTTTATTTAATAAAATGAATTAATTTATGACAAATTAATGGTCTTCTTCATGTCAATTTTCTTAATTATCATGGAAGTATTCTACATAATTTCTAGCATTGACTTATCCATATTCTCATAACACTATACCATGTAAATATTATGTTTTACATAAAATAGATTTTGGGTGTTTACTAAAAAAGATATAAAAGTTTTTGGTTGTGGAAATATTGACAATCTGTATATTTGTTAGTTATATAAATATAATTATTGACTACTATGGTTGTTTGATTGTGTATTGGGGAAATATTTACATTTTTATTTATTCATTCAATACGAATATATATTTATTTTTCATTTATGTCAACATCTCCAATGCATTTTTATGCTTCGATTGGGATATGCACTAATGAACCCATCTACTTCGTCTCTATATTGATTATGATGATGTTTGAAGGAATTGAAATTAAATCCAACTCTTTCAATGGGGTAATTAAACTATAAAGGAATGATAAATTGTCTTGTGTTTTTATGGAATATATATGTATGGTTTTTATTTTTTGATGGGTTGGTCTGGAATTATAAATATATCCATTGAATTGTGTAAATAATTATCTAAGGAAATGATTAAGATAGATGAGTGAACCCAACCACTAAGTGAGTTTTTCCACTATGTGATGGGTGGGCATGAAAATATGTAATCATTTAATGAAATGGATAATGATATATATCTCATGAGATGAAATTTCAAGGATTGGAGAGAAAAATTGAAACCACTATGGGACTCTATCCATTATATAATGATTATATTAGCAGTGAGACTTGACATAAGAATTCACTTTTGAATGATCATTCTTCTAACAAATTGTTATGTGATATTCTTATTCCTATGATATTCTCTCATTGCTTATGATTTTTGAAATATCTATTTATTTATTCTAAAGATATATTCCTTAAAAATGATTTATTAATCATTTTATTGGGTATCAATCACACATTCTATTCACTTGATTATGTTCTTGTACCATTATTCTCATATTATGATCACTAATGGTTGTTGATTGATATCCCCATTTTTAACCGTTACGAAGAATCTGAGGTCACCCTTTTAATGTTTCCAATCCCCATGTTAAGAAGAAAGGAAATAAGTATGATAAGTCTATATAGGAACAATTTATACATAATCCTATCAGATATGTTAAATACATGTTATAGAATAATTAAATGTGGATATAATTTAAAAATATTCATTGGATAGGAAAGATATGTTGTTTTATGTAAAGGATTTTTTTTACTTCTCAAAAACATTATACATAAAAGGCCCTTTAGTATTTATGTATCTCAATATTTTTTGAGGTTTTTATGTTTAGGGAAGTTTACATGTTGGATTATTCAATTGTTATCAAAACTATTATGTGAAGAATATTCTTTTATAATTGGATTTAGGTTCATGGTTACAGGGAGTTATATTGTAAATTTATACCTGGAACACTACCTTTACAGCATGGTCCAGGGATTAATGAACTACCTCACTTAGGTCACATAAACTAACTCATAATTGAAAAATATTTGGATCAAGTCTTCCTATGTTTAATGACTTAATGTTTCTTTCTATATCATCAAGAATGAAATAATTTATCTTCATAATCATGTTCTAAAAATGATTCTTTTATTTTATTCTAAATTTTTCCAAAACAATTTCCTTTTAAAAAACTACCATCTCATTACTATCTTAGTTTTACTTTGGTTCATAAAAATATAGTCCAAAAAACAATTTCATCTTATATTATTTCTCCCAAGTATATCTCAAGAAAAACAATTTCTCAACATTGTTCATAGAACAATGTTCATGTTATTGACTTTAAATAATTTCCTTCTCATAACAACATTTTCAATGGTATTTTAATGAAACTTATCTCAGAAAAATTATACTATAAGTATTTTATCATATAACTTCAGTAATGTAAAATCACTCATGAAACTTCCCTTATATAAATTCTCTTGAAAAACTTCTCTCCGGGAATAATCATTCCTGGAAATATATTTTATTTTTTGTTCTTGTAATTATGACATTCATAATAACAAAGCCTCTAATTCTTCACCAAATCTTTATATGTAACAAATTTTAGGGGTTCATTTGTATTAAAAGACAAACAATTAAAGATATTAAACTATTTCATGGCCAAAAATATCATCACCTCTAGATAGCTTTATTTAGTGAAACACCAAATTTATATCCTCATTGTGAAACTTCAGTTTTGCGAATCCACTTGATCATTCATGTGTCTATGAATCTTTCATGAAACACTTGAATTTTTTTATAAAATTCTATATATATTACTGAATGTGAATTTAATAAAATATACACCATTGTTATAGAGATAATATTAAAATTCCTCTCAAGAAGTGGAACCTAAAAATTTAACAAACATAGGGAAACTTCACGATTATAATTCCTCTTACAACACTTACTTGTTGTAACCCATGTCCTTTTGAATTCCAACATCTTGATCAAAATATAAATGTATCAACAAAAAATAAATCATCAAATATTCTACTCAAAACCCCTTGTTCAAAACATTGACACTTTTCTATTTTGTTAACAAACCAAATTGAAATTCAATTCCCCACACACACACATAATACGTCATTCCATCAGTTCTATAGTAACTATTCATTGACTATAAGAACTCACCCATAACTATAAATCCACATGATAATTTATCAAATTGGAAATAAATATTTCAATAGAGTATTCAATTACTCATATTATTCTTCATTCCATAATATTTCCCTTACTTTCCTAGCATAAACTCCACATTGATTAAATAGTTTCAACACACAAAATCAAGAAATAGAAGATAAACACTTATTGGAAAAAAATTACCCCCACCATCCTTAATTTCACCATTATATTCCATTGAATTTCATAAAAAATTCTCCCCAATTTTAGTTAAACCAAGATAGAAAGAACTTTGTTTTCCATAAAATCCATATGTCCTCTAGACAACACCCCACATCACAAAAGTTATTTCTCACCCTTAATCTTGTAGAACCTCAAAAAAAGTGAGAAAAAATATATTAACATAGTATGAAGTTTAATATCCTAAAGTACTTAAGCAGTGGTATGTGGTTGAACATTAAGGATCAACTGATGTTTCTAAAATACCTGAATGGCCAGTTTCATTGTCACGATACCCACTACATGTTCATCAGTTCTAAGATTACCCATAGTGATCATTAATTGATCCATCAGATCTTTAATAAATTATACGAAATTTCAATATTATTTGTACAAAAATGTTGTGATTTATTTTTTCTATGAGTTAAATCACACTCATATTTTAATATAAAATCACCATAGTTTATTTTACTTCTTCTATAATTCCTTCTAATTATTTCTTCATCTCCAAACCAAAGTGCATGATTTGGTTATTATAATGTATTTTCCATTTATTTTAATCAATGATATACTTATCCACTTATTACTTATTTCAATCCAATGAATAATAGACCACCACTTATGGAAATTTGGTTCACCACATCACCATCGTAGTCAACATAAAAAAATATAGATAACTCAATATACATTTTTTTCAAATTGAAATACATAATAGAGAGTACCTTAGAAATATCTTATTATTCCTTAAACTTATGTGAGATTCTATTCATTTGGATTACTTTGAAAATATGTATCTAAACATGTTGCAAAAATGATATATCACCATGTCGTTGTCAAATACAACATGATTCCAATTATTCTACTATACACGGTAGGATCTATAAGTTGTGAATATTCATGCTTCCCAATATTGGTTCCAAATACAATCGATTTTGGAATATTTTTGATTCATACATATTAAATTTAAATAGTACTTCTCTTCCACACTTAGTCTAATATAAAGATGAATATCTCATTAAATGAACCACTTTTAGCCCCTAGAAATAATAGTGTTCACAGATCAAGGAAATTTCAGACTCTAAGCTCGTTAACATAAATAATTATTCCAATGGTTTCAATTTTCATCCACCAATGATGATATCATTCACCTAGTACAATAGCACAAATTATTTATCCTTAAAATTTCTCACATAAATATTGAGATCATCACAAACCATTTTTAATCTAACATCTTCATGTACATGTTGAGTTAAGAATTCCATGCTCTTGGATCCTTATTTAGACCATAAAAGGACTTTATCAATATACACACTTTAGTTTCATCATTTCTAACCAAGTATCACAAATTGATAAATATTATCCATTTATAGTAACAAGACATTCTTAAATCTATTTTAGCTTTAATTTGGTAAATTATGAAACCTCTTCCAATTACCATTACTAAGAAGAGCATGATTGCCTCATATTGTCATACTGACATAAATATTTTTTTTGGAATCAACCAATTCACTCTATGTATATAATTTATAAACTATTCATATCATTTTTTTAATTATGTTTCAAGGATTATTAACTTTATTCATAAATATCTTCTTTATTTTTATCACATTGTGATGATCCGGCTTCATTACCAGTTCCAAAGTTTGATTTTTATCAATTTGATCCAGTTATTAATTAATTAATATAACCCATAATTCATTAATTATTTCTTATTCACATTATTTTGGTTCTACAAATTATAGTGTTGAAACATGTCTACTTATAATCAATTACATCTATGATAATTTTGGATGGATCAAATCATATTCTCTTATGTCTCCTTTGAGGCATAGACTGGATATCTTTTATAACCATATACTCTTTTTATTTAACCTTAGAATCATCATTACTTTTTGATATTTAGGTAACTATATGTGTTGTGTCATCTTCTTCCTATTTTTCATGTATTTAATCAAAAATTTAGTTCCTCAAATTCTTCTATTCCTTTTCATCAATGATATTAAAATCCTTACTCTTTATAATTTTATTCTTCCACTTAATAAATCATTTTTATATGAACTATCCCACCAAACTCTACCTAGTCAATGGTAATCCATGTGTACCACCCCAAGTTATCCTCCAATAGGCTAGGGTCCCATGACTAGTACAATGTATTAATATCAAAAAATGTGTGGTCTTACCCTAATGTACCTACACACACATACAATAAATTATCTAAACCAGTAATCCATAATCCAGTGATAAAAAAATAATTTTTAAATTTATTGATTTGATATCAATAAATGTGACTAAATTTTATCCATTAAAACCATAAAACATCAAATAGAAATACTAGATCAATTATTTACCCAAGGACCTTTTAGGTTTATAGTTTTATATAATTATGAAAATCCTTTATAAAACAATACACTCATCCTCATGTGATCATTTTACCTACAATACCCATTTTTTTAATTTCATAGTGCATATTCAATATATACCATAACATTATTAATGAAATACACCTTTCTAAACATAATTCATTTGACATCATTTTTCATAAACTAGGTAAATGGAAAACCTAATAATGTTTAGCTCAAATTCTCAGTAACTGTAAGCGTAATTATTAAAAATTGAATTTCATCAGTTAAAATAAGATGAGAATAAGGGTAAAATGACAAAATAAAAGTTCATGATCATAACATAAGAAAATTCATACCCAAAAAATTATGGATCATTTAAATTTCGAAATGATATAAAGTGTTATCAAATCCAAGAGTCATGAGAATGAATAATCAAGATCAATTTGATTTCAATATTTGTCAGAGAAACCATAAAATATTTATAGAAATCGTAGATAAAATGTGTTGGTATATTGAAAAACAATCATCATCACTTTTTGTCACTCATGTTAGAAATAACTAGATCCTAGTTAAATATATAGGAGAAACCACCCCGGTTAACTACCTTCTTCTTTCCTTAAATGTTAAAGACCATTACTCAATGAATTAGAGATCCATATCAGGTTCACTCATTGTATATAATATATTTGGATCACCAATCATCATAAATAATTTCCAAGTTTCATATTCTAATAAAAAATATGTAAACATTAATTTTCATCATCATTCATTAAACAAAATCAGTAATTCCTTTATAACTATATTTACCAATGAAAACAAACAGGTTCCATGATAATCTCTTTAAACATTCATAATCAATATTATGAAAGAATACTTATGGTATCATAGGATTATATTTCCATTTTAATATATATAAAAACTATTATATGTTTCCATAGATTAAAAGTACCTTTTGAAAAACATTTAAGACATCTCTTTGTAAATGGGTAAAAATATCCTTTTCATTTGATAAAATTTTATTAGAATTTATAGAATATTGGGAAAAATATTTTCTTTGAAAATAAACAGGGAAACTTATTGATTAAGCTTCAAAGAAAATAATATCTGTGATATAGTGTAAATCTATTCATTTAGAAAATGTTTAAACAAATATTCCATTCAAACATTTTATAGAATGTCACAAACAACCTAACTTGAAAAATAATTATAGATAAATTTTTAATCCTTTTATAAGAAAGTAAAATATAGTTTCAGAAATATTTAAACAATCATTAAATAGTAATAAAGAACATTATTTAAATAATTTTGAAGAATATGGATATGGAAGAGAAAATATTCATAACCTAAAGGAGAAATAAGGTTGGATTTTCATAAAAATATTATTTTGATATTATTGAGTAAAAATTAGTACAAAATTAAAGAAAATAAATTATACCAAATATAAAACTAGGGATTAATAGTAGATATATTTTGCAATAAATTATAATTATATAATTTCCCTGATAGGAACCTGGAATGTAAACAATCCTCAAAAGAAATGTGATTGTTACATAAACTTATTACCATTTTGGTGCCTTTCAAATAAAAAATATTAGAAATAAATAATGTGATATAGATATATAAATACCATTAATTACAAGAATTAATAAGTCAAAATTAATTAATTGTGTATTATCTACACCAAACAAGAAACCATGGTGCTTGACATGAAACACGTCTCATGAAAATCTTATTGAGACAAATAAAATCCTTACAATGATAATAACATTTGTAGTGAAAATCAATCCCTGATGTGATTTTTTGAATATATTTAAATAAATATAAATTTTTTGTAAATAAAATATAAAATTGTTTGAAATACTATACAAAATTGTTTTTTTATCAATTCAAACATAATCATCGTAACACCAAAGCATCAACAATAGTAAGATTTTCTTTCTAGTAAAACTAATGCAAAAGAGACAGAGTTTTATTAAAGAATGTTATTAAAATAAAACTTATAAAATATTATAAATTCAATTTTATAAAATTAAATTCATTTTTTAAATATTCATATCCAAATTTTCTTGGGGTGAAATTTTGGAATTTTTCTGAATAGATTTATTTTTTAGTGAATAGTAAAAAATACTGATTTATGTAAAACTATCATTTCTTTTTATTAAAAAATCCCCATAATATTTTAACTTTGAACAAATGATGAAATGAGTCTCTATTATAAATAAATATTATAACTAATAACATATGAAACAAAATTATACTTGATCTTCATATTGAAATACTTTTCGACTTAAAAAGATATTTTTTGCAGAAAAATATTTTTTAACACACTTTGCGGGGTTATTTTTAAATTAACTTCTACCAATTATAGATATTAATAATAATAAGTTGGATTAAATATTATTAATCATAATAATTAATATTATTTAATAATCTCAACATAATATTTTGTAATAATGAATAGTAAAAAATAATAAAAAATTCATAATGATGAAATAGTAAATCGAGTAAACCTAGATTAGAACTATCTAATAAGGCCAAAAATTTCATCATAATTCTTATTGGAAGAATGAATTTTGAAACATATCTCCTTTTTATCAAGATTTAATTTTTCATTGGACACATTTCCATGAAAATGACCAAGATTATATTTTATGTAATGAAAAATATAAAATATTACACTCTTGGCATTAAACTTATACTTTGTGTTCAGATATATATGAAAATAATTTTATATTTAATTTAAAATTTTATTTTATGAATGATTAAATTTTTTTTAGGATGTGAATTTATTCCTTTTTTATTATATAATTACCTTAAATGATTACTATAACACCCAGATGTTTTTAGGAAATATTTTCACTAAATAATTGTATTTCTTCAATAGCTTACAATACACACAATAGTGATTGTAAAAAAACCAATATATTCCCTTAGTATAAATTTCCATTTTAACCTATCTATTAGTTTAGTATGAATTAATGTAACTAACTTATGAAAACGTATGTTGAAGTCTTTAGCTGCCAATTAGTTATGAAAAATATAAATCAACTATATTTTTGTGTTTTTTGTTAATAAATTGAGTGAATTACTATTATTAAATGAAATATATATGTTATATATATAATAAAATATTTTTTATATTCATCCAATAGAAATTTTTTCCATAGGTTATGAATAAACCCAATTTGATGTATAAACCCCTATATTTTTCAAAAGGGTAATTTTCTGCCTTTTAATGGAGAACCCATTTTAAAATAAAATTTTGACACATTAATAATTTTGATATCAAAACATAAACATGTTATTTTTATGAGTTATGTAAAAAAAATTACGTTGAATTAACTTTTAATATTTTTCTAACAGCTTCCAAAATATGATGAATAGTAAGAGTGCACTAAATTATAATTGAAAATAAATAATTCATTGAAATAATTTATATGGGTAAATTATAATACTTAATATTTTTAAAATATAAATATAATATATTTTTATCATTCAATATAATATATTTCTATAGAATTAATTTTACATTGAATTCAGATGTAAAAACCTTTCAATATTTTGTAATGTTTCAACTTTTAAAACTTGTTCTCTCTTTCTGAAAATGGGATTAATTTTAAATTAATTAATGAAACTTCTATGTTTTGTATTTTTAAAAAATAGATTCTATATTTGGAATACATAGTTCCAAATTATGTAAATGGATTTATTTTATTTTTGGGCATTATGAATTGTAACATAAGTAATTTTTATTAATATGGTAAAAGTGTAAAGCATGTATTTAAGGGTAAGATAACAATTATAAAATTACCCTAACACTTGTATTAATATCATTTTATGAGTTTTTTTATACTTAAACCATCCTTGGGTTGAAATGGTGTCCTCTAGAAGCCACTTGGATGAGATTAGGAATTTTATTTTATTTTATTTAATGAAATGTTAAATATGTCTAACTCAAATTTTAATAACTAAATTGTTTCTTTGTATAAGGTTACACAAAATATAAATTAGATTATAAATACTAATTTTAAATATAAAATGTTTTTATTTATCATCGTAATTTATTTTTAATTTTTATAAAATAAATAATTACCTTAAAGACTTATACTTTGACGATGTCAAAATTAATTAATTAATGAGAAATCAATAAAACAATTTGTATTATAACCACCAAAAATCCCAAACTCTTGACCAAGTCATATTGGTTGACTATATATCTACTATAAACATAAAATGGTTGATTTCTTGACCATTTGGAACCTTATATAATAGGTTTAAATGATTATATTATTTTATTTAAAGTGATGTTAAAGTTGTCACATTCATAATTTAATTAGTATAACATTTTAAATGTTGGATTTTCCAAAACGTACACTTTACTGATTATATTATTATAAAATATAGTACATTTAATTTCATCATGTTGTTTTATTTTTACTTTTTTTCATAAAATAATTATACTAAATAATTACACAAAATTGATGTAGTAATTATTTTATTAATGGAGATATCAAATAAATGTTATTAAAATATGAAAATAAATATAATTTGAGTTAATTAATATTTCCTATGAATTTTATATATTACCTTTACCTCTTATTAATTTAATAAAATAGTTTTTTTGAAGTTAACATGTAATCTTAATATTTTTAAAAATCAATAATTTGAATATTGTCAAAATTGACACTATCGATTGTTTATCAAAATAATGTTTTATTAAATTATTGAAAAATCCCAAATCATTTTTATAAAATATATAATAATTATGATATGGTTTAAAATGTTCTAAAATTCTTATTTATGGTCTAATTTATCACAAATAATTAAATATTTTACCCTTTTGATATTTAAATATTTGTTATATTAATTAAAAATAATTAGAATAACTAAGTGTTAATAAAAATGATAAAGTTAATATTGACATAAAAACTTGTCTAAAATTTATTAGATGATGACATTACAACCATATATAATATAATATTCTAAATTGGTACATTTTTGAGGTTTTTTCATAGCTTTTGATTTTATTATAAATTAATATTTATAGAAATCCCAACAGTGCCCCTCACCTCAATTATAAAAGGGAACCTCCTCTATCACCTCTTCACTCCAATTTGAGCCTTCATGCTTGTAAATACCTTTACTTTTCTCCTTATGAACTTTCCTAGTTGCATTATAGAGGTTTTTTTCTTCTTCAAAGAGAAACTCCAGTGCTCTATGAGGAGATTTAGAGGAACCACGTCGAAGAAGATGTGATCTCAACTACCAATCATTTCAAATGTCTTTCTTATTCTATTGCATCTTCATGCGAAGTTTCATTATAAAGTAATAGATGCATTATAAATTAGGTACTAATATGTTATTATATTTATTTAACAACCATATTCCACCTTCTCTCTATCCTACAAAAAATTCAGTCACCATGTGCGCGTACGTACGACTTATTGTCCCCACATCGTTGTGTAATCTGTTTTTCAACTTCACCTTACTTGGATGGGTATAATTATGGAAATAATAACTATATATTATTATTATAACATTATATTGATTCTGAAACATTATTAACCATCTACTTCAATACCATTTAAAAATTATGGGAATGATATCCTCGCTCTTGCATACGTATGACCTACATTCTACACAATGTGATGTGATTCATTCTACATGATCATCATTAAAGCATGATTATATAAATGTATAGAATAAATAAAAATTGTATATATTATGTTAATATATTATTTTTAATAATATAACTATGACCTAATAAGGATAACTTTAACTTATTCAAAAAAACATGCATAAGAACATAAAGTAGTTAATATCTGAATAATGAGTAACAATGAAATGTTATTACAAAAAGATGATAATATGATCATATAAGATATCATAAAATTTAATATGATTCTAGAATAAGTAAATTACATTTTTTAAATAATTATACAGTTGGTTTGGATATATACTAAGCATATCAGATCTAAGGTAAGGGATAGTTTCACAATCTCGTTATTATTTGAGATTGTTTATATGTAAGTATTTACAAGGGTATATTTATCTTCCATATCCATGTTTAATAAATATGAAATATTATTTCTATTCTTATAAAATTTTTGGAGTCAATTTTATCCATTTGTGAATTTTCATTAAATGGTTTGAAAGGAATATTTTGTTATTATTTCATATGAGGTACTTTTTGACTTTTCCGAAAAACATATGAGGAGAATGTTTTTTAACTTATACAGAATTATTGGATTTTTACATCTTCATAACTCCTTATTTCCATTAATCTTACTCTACACAATATAAATTTTATATTCAGATAAATTATTTTCTTTCAAAATTACTCTGCATTTTTAAAAAAAGAAAGAATTTTTGAATAAGAAAGGTAATTTTCCTCAAGAATTAAAATTAATTGTTCTTTCAAAATTATTTTCCAATTAAGATGAAATTATTTGTATAGGGTTATGTTTCTATCCTTATAATTACTATTCTTTTATTGTGTTTATGATGGAATGTTATTTCTAAAATCCAATTGTTTTATATGGATTATGATGAAATGGTGTTTAAGAAACCCATTTTATTCCTTGGGTAATTCTATGATGAATTATTCATGTTTTTGTGGAACATGTAAGAATGGTTTCATTATGAAATCAGTGGGACCTATATCTCCCTCCAATTCATTGGGTAAATATTTATCTCTCATGATATAGAAATGGTTGGAACCTAAAATGATCTTAGATTAGTAAAACATTGTTGGAACTAGGAGTGAACTCGGTTCAGTAATGGACTCTATCCACTACGATGGTCTTAGTAATGATCCATGACTAATATGAAAGTAATTTATATGATTATGTTTATGAATCAAAACCTAATTTCTTATGTTATAAATTTTGGGATTATTTTAATTGATTCTTATGAACATTTATGATTTATCCAGTGGTATGATATCATGATCTTTCGTATTAAGGATAATATTTTCAAATGTTAGGTTCTTATATCATATTATATGATTGATATCTTCATGGTTTACCCTTACAAAGCATTTTATCCCACATTTTCAAAGGTTTTCCCCATGCCATGAAAAAGGATATTAATTAAGATATTTCAAAAAGAGGTCTAATTGTGAAAAAATAAGTGGGAGACAATAGTTTTTTATGTATTCTAGTTTCTAAAGACACTATACCTATACAGTCTTGTTGTGGATTTTTTAAACATTTTAATGAATATTCTTCAAATTTTATGTAATATCAATGTATGTAAATTATGGGTTGTCATAATTTGTATTACAGGGAAGGTATAATTATCCATTAGAAACTGGGATGAGAAACCCTTTAGAAGAACCCTAAGGATATATCGAAGTGTTGGTTACAATATTAGTGTTTTAGAAGTGATCATGAATAACCTAAGATAAAACCTAAAGTGTCCTAAATCTAAATTTTGTTCTTGATTATGTGGTATTCCTGTTATGATTAGTGTTTCTCATACTATGCTTCTGGGTTTTAGTCAATGGTTGGAACTTGAATGTACCATATTAATGTTGAATGTGAGGGGAAATTTAATGATTGTCCTCCAAATAAACCAAATTTTAAAGTATATGGAATTAAAAATCTTATATCTATTCTCACAAAACTATCCCAAGATATGAATCATGTATGACTTCCAAACGATCAAAGGAGGGAAAAATATTCTATTAATTCTTTCCTGAGGTAGGGTCTACCTTATTTTGAAGGTTCTTATAATCCATTAGTGGTTTCACAATGGATCAGTACCATTGAAGGTATATTTTCAGTTCTCTAATGTTCTTGACATGATAAATTCTAATTAATAGTCTCTCCTTTGGAAGGTGAAGCTGATCAATGGTGGAACCTTATCAAGAATACGAGGCAAAGAGATTAAATTGAGTCCATGGAATGGGACGAGTTCAGGAAATTATTTTTCAATAAGTAATTTCCTCATATTGTTTGAAAAAATAAGGAGAATGATTTCCTTCAACTTCAAAAAATGGTGATGAATATATTGGTATATATGAAGAAAATTTTACAAGACATGCAATGTACGCTTCTGAAATTATTATCCAACTTGAGAGTAAAATTGATTGATTCCTTAGTGTATTTAAACTAAGTCCCTAAAATGAATTAACCATAAGGTACTTCAATAGATATGAAGAAATCATTTGATGTGATCCCAATGTTGAGATAAATCTTGTAGTAACCCCTCAGTCCTATGGGAATGATCTAAAGAGAAAAATGGAATTCAAGGGAAAATATATAGAAAACACTAAAAAGAAGATGAGTTTTCCCTTATGCTCAAAGTGTGGGAAGAAACATGTTTGAAACTATATTAAAGGAACTATTAAATGTTTTAAACATAGAAAATAAGGTCATTGTGTAGTTGAATTCTGAAGTGATGGGACAAATATTTCTAACGATGAAAACATAGAAAAAGTGACACTGAATTGACCTCATACACTTCAATGTTACTAGTCTAGGGAAATGGGGAATCATGCCAATCAATTCCCTAATCAAAGGTTTTTTTATTATGATCGACGTCATCAAACTCTTAATGCCAAAGACAAAGTAAAGTCACATCTGATCATTATTGGTGATGTGGATTAGGATAATGATGTGCTCAAAGGTACACTTACCATCCACTCTAAAGTAAACAAAATTATTTAATTCAACATCCACCCACTATTTTATTTATGAATAATTTTCTAAGTGTATTTTCGTATTACCTCAAAAATTTGATGTTTAGTTAGATGTAATAACTACTAATGGAAAAATAGTCACATCAAAAGTTTATAACTCTTCACCGGATGAAGTTTGTGGGAAAGTGCTTCTTGCAAATCTTGTAATCCTTCCTATAGTGGAATTTTATGTGATTCTTGGAATGTATTGGCTTTCCCTATATGAATCTCATATCAATTTCCATATAAGGGAAGTCAAATTTCATATTCCAAATTAATCAATGATCATCAATCATTGCAACTATGAGTATAACCTTCTAGTTAATAATTCTTCCATCGTATGCGTATTTATTCCTATGAATTAAGGTTATCTATCTCAAATGGTTGGGAAGAGACTCACAATTAATAAGATACCCATTGTATGGGAGTTTTATGATGTCTTTATTGATGAATTTTTAGGTATTCCAGTAAATAATGAGGTTGAGATTTCAATAGAACTCATACTGGGTAATATTTTTATTTCAAAGACTCCTTATAGAATAGCCCTAATTGAGTTGTAGGAATTAAAGAAACAACTCCAAGAGAATGTTTAAAATGGATTCATATTCCCTAGTGTCTCACTTTGGGGTGCACCTGTTTTATTGGTTAAGAATAAGGATAGATCAATAAGACTCTATATTAATTATCAAGAACATAACAAGAACACTATCAAGAAAAAATATCATCTTCCCCATTGATGGATTTTTTGACAAACTACGCATAGCTCAATACATTTCCAAGATTGATCTTTTTTTGGATATCATCAATTAGGGTTTAAGAAGGAGGATATACCAAAGATGAAATTCCATACAAGGTATGGATACTATGATTTTATAGTGATGCCTTTTGATCTTACCAATTCCCCCGCTATCTTCCTAAATCTAATTAATATAGTCCTTAGAGACAATATTGATTAGTTTTTGGTAGTGTTTATAGATGATATTCTTGTATATGAAAAATATAATGGAAGATCATGAAGATCACTTTATAATTGTTCTAAAGACCCTGCGAAAGGAGAGGATTTATGAAAAAAATTCCAAGTGAAAATTTTGGGATCATAAAGATTCATTTATGGGTCACATAATCTCAAGGGAGGGGATATATTTCAAGCCTTCAAAAATAGATGTTATTGAATGTTAGCTGAGGACAACAATTGTAATTGAGATATGAATTTTTCTTAGTTTGGATATATATTATTGACATTGTGGAAAATATTTTCTATGATTATCTAATACACTCACCAAGTTGGCTAGAAAATGAGTTTTATTCTTGTTGATGATGGAATGTGAATATAATTTTAAGGAGCTAAAAATAAGGTTAGCCAGTGAACCTATTCTCACACATCCTTGTTTTTGAGAAAGCTTTATGATATATAGTGATGCATACAAGAAGGGGATTAGTATTATTCTCATGAAAATTGATATGTTGATAGCTTATGCCTGAAGACAATTGAAAATCAACGATAAAAATTACCCAACTCATGATTTGGAGTTAGCTATGGTAATCATTTCACTAAAGATATTGAGGCATTATCTTTATGGTGAATGGTGTGATATTTATATTGATCATAAATTTTTTTAAGTATATTTTCACACAAAAGGAGATGGATATGCATCAATTAATATGGTATGAGTTGATTAAAGATTATGAATGGTCAATATATTACCACCATGGGAATGTAAACACAGTGGAATATTCTTTGATTAAAATAGACCATGCTAGCCTATCCATGATGAGTATCCCAAAAGATCCAATATTAATCGGTTTTCAAAGTATGGATCTTGGAATTTTAAAGGAAAATGAGAAATATTATCTTTCTCAAATTAATGTTCAACCATCAATACAATTAAATATTTAAGAGGAATAAAAGGCATATGAATATCCATAAAAGAAGGTAAGAAATGTTTTATAATTCAATCTTTATTGTAATGGAATAATAAGGTTCGGGAATTAGGTTTGTATTACTCCCATAACATAATTAAAAAAGGATATATTAGATGCGGCTCGTAGTTCTTAATTATCTGTTCACCATGGAAGAAAAAAAGATGTACTGAGACTTGAAAGAGTATTTCTAGTGGGATGTCATGAAAAGAGATGTTCCCTAATATGTCTCTCATTTCGTGTTCTATTAACAAGTTAAGGTAGAGAGACAGAAGTCTAAGTGGATGTTACAACCATTACCCATACAAGAATGTAAATGGGAAAACATCAATATAGACTTTTTCATCAGAATTCCTAAAAAATCCAATGTTCGTAATGATATATTGTCTATAGTTGATCTCCTTATGAAGTCCCCACACATCATTGAAATTATATAGGATTTATCTCTTGACTATATTTCCATGATATATGTAAGGGAAGTTGTAAGATTACATGGAGTACCACTTTCCACTATTTCTTATCATGATATGAGGTTTACCTCAATGTTTTAGTGAAGTATTCAATAGGCTCTAGATAGAGAGTTATGTTTCATCATTGTTTATCATCCTTAGGCATACGGTCAGTCTTAGAGGACAATTCAAACTCTATAAGACATGTTGTGATCTTTCTCTATGGATTTCGAAGGTGGTTGAGATCAACACTTACCTTTGGTGGAATTTTCTTACAACAATAGCATTATATCCGGTATTCATATGGCTCCAAATAAATCCCTCTATGGAAAGAGGTTCATAACACCAACTTGTTGGGATTATATTGGGGAAAGAAATATTTTAGGACCTAATCTTTTTGATTAAATTGAAGAAAATGTCAAATCTATTCAATAACACATAAGAGCTTCTCAATGTCAAAAAAATGGTTATGATGACAACCGAAAAAATGACCTAGAGTTTAAGTGGGTTACAAGGTGTTTCTACAAATATCTCCCTGAAATAGAGTAATGAGATTTGGAAAAAAGGACATGCTAAGCCCTGGGTATATTGGTCCTTCCGAAATTCAAGATCATGATTGGAAGGTAGTTTATCAATTGGTGCATCCACTGAATCTCTCTCAAGTTCATGATGAATTACATGTATATCTCCTTATAAACTAAATACATGATCCTAAACATGTACTAAACTCAAAATTCGTACAATTTTAGTAAGATATTTCTTATGAAGAACAACTGATAGAGATTCTGGATTGTAGCGAAAAAGTTATGCAAAACAAGACCACTCAATTGGTTAATATTTTGTGGCGGAACCACCAATTTGAGGAAGACACATGGGAACTTGAGGATATGATGAGGGAGTTATGTCCTCATCTTTTTGTATCCAACTGATAAATTTTGAGGGTGAAATTCAGTCTATGGTGTAGAATGTAACACCTTAATATTTTTATAAAATATTTTCTCAAAATAATTTTAATTCATAAATATCTTGCACTGCACGTAATCATGAGTTTAAATGAACCACGAGATGCCCTTATTATAAAATTACCATAAGAACCAATTTTTTAAGTTATCAGGAATAAATATAACTAACTTATGAAAATTTATGGTGAGGTCTTTCACTTCTAATTATTTATGAAAAATATAAATCAACTATGTTTTTGTATTTTTTGTTAGTAAATTGAGTTAATTACTATTATTAAATGAAATTAATGAAATATATATGTTATATACTTAATAAAATATTTTTTATATTCATCTAATATATATTTTTTTCCTAGTTTCTGAATAAACCCTATTTGATATATAAAAACCAATATTTTCCAAAAGGGTAATTTTTTCGTATTTTAATGGAGAAGCCTTTTTAAATTCATATTTTGACACATTAATTATTTTTATATGACAACATAAACATCTTATTTTTAATTAGGATATAAAAAATAACTTTGGATGAATTTTTAATAATTTTCTAATAATATTGAAATTGTGATGAATAGTAAAATTAAAATAAATTTTAATTGCAAATAACTTTTTACATCAAAATAATTTATATGGTTAAATTATAATATATAATGTTTTTATTTATAAATAGAATATATTTTTATCATTATGTATAATTTATGTCATTATAATTAATTTTACATTGAATTTATATGTAAAAACATTTCAATATTTTGCAATGTTTTATCTTTTAAAACGCATTCTCTCTTTCAGACAGTGGGATTAATATTAAATTAATTAATTTATCTTTTTTGTTTTTAATTTTGAAAAAATGTATTTTATATTTGGAATTAGTAGTTCAAAATTATGTAAATAGCTTTGTTTTATTTTTGGTCATTATGAATAGTAACATTGGTAATTTTTTTCATACGGAAAAAGGGTAAAACCAAGAAGTTAAGTGTAAGAATACTATTGTAAAATTACTCTAAAACTTGTCTTAATATCATTTGTTGAGATTTTGTTCCACCTAAATCATATTTGGGTCTAAATGGTGTCATTTGGAAGCCACTTGGATGAGATTGTGACATTTAATTTATTTTATTTAATGAAAAGTTAAATATATCTCACTCAAATTTTAATAACTAAATCATTTTTTATATAAGGTTATACAAAATATTAATTAGATTATAAATAATCATGTTAAATATTAAATTTTTTCATTTATCATCGTAATTTATTTTTATTTTTTAGAAATTAATAAATTATCTTAAAGACTTATACTTTGATGATGTAAAAATTAATTAATTGATGAGAAATAAACAAAATTAATAACCATAAAGAAAGCCCAAAAACATAACCAAATATTATTGTCCAAGTATTTCTATTCCATAACCAAACAATGGTTGATTTAGTAACTATTTGGAACCTTATAGAAGATATTGTGACACTTATATTATTTTATTTCAAGTGATGTTAAAGTTGTTACATTCGTAATTTATTAAGTATAACATATTAAATATTAAATTTTACAGAAGATATATTCAACAATATATATTCTTATAAAAACTTGTCTATTTATATTCATCATATTATTTTAGATTTAATTTTTATTCAATAAATAAGTATAATAAATAATTACGTAAAATTGTTGTAGTAATTATTTTATTAATGGAGATATCAAATTAATGTTATTAAAATATTAAAATAAATATAATTTGTTTCAATTAGTATTTTAAATGAATTTAATATATTACATTTACCTATTATTTTTATAATAAAATAGTATTTTCTAAGTTAACTTGTAATTTAAATTTTTCTAAAAATCAATTAATTGAATAGTGTCAAAGTTGACACTATCG
Source organism: Viscum album (assembly GCA_963277665.1). Classification (NCBI taxonomy): domain Eukaryota; kingdom Viridiplantae; phylum Streptophyta; class Magnoliopsida; order Santalales; family Viscaceae; genus Viscum; species Viscum album. Next base: position 820,302,334 of record OY728162.1, read on the forward strand.
ATTGTTTATCAAAATAATGTTTTATTAAATTATTTAAAAATAAAAAAACATTTTTATAAAATATATAATAATTATAATATAGTCTAAAATGTTATAAGGTTCTCATGTATGGTCTAATTGATATCAAATATATAAATATTTCACCTTTTAATATTGAAATATTTGTTATCTTGATGAAAATTAAATAGAATAAGTAAGTGTTAATTAAAATGATAATATTTAAATTTGTATAAACATTTGTCTAAAATTTATTGGTGGATGATATTAAAACCGTATTATATATCATCTTATAAATTGGTATATTTTTTTGGTTTTTGGGTAGGTTTTGATTTTATTATCAATTAATTTTTTTTGAGATCCTAAAAGTTCCCCTCACCTCAATTATAAAAGGGCACCTCCTCCCTCACCTATATAGTTCACTTTGATCCTAAAAACATTTTCATCCCATGAAATTTTCCCTTGTAAACTTCTCTAGTTTCGTTTTATAGGTTCTAGTCTTCTTAAAATACTATATCTAGTTCTCTAAGAGGAGATTTAGACGAAGCACATCGAAGAAGAGGTAATCTCCTCTACCGATCCTTTCAAAATTCATTCTAATTGTACTTCATCTTCATGAGTTCTTTAATTATAAAGTAATAAATCCAGTATCAATTATATAATAAGATTTTATTATGGTCATGAAAAAACCATATTCTACCTTCTATCCATCTTATGAAAAATGAAATCACCATGCGTGTGTGCGTACTACTTACCGTCTCCACACCATGGTGAAATTAGTTTTTAACCTTCTACATAACTGGATAGGTATAATGATGGAAATAATAACTATATATTATTATTATAACATTATATTTTTTTATGAAATATTAAACACCATCCACTTCAATACCATTCAACAATTATGGAAATCATATCATCACTCATGCGTACGTATGGGTTGTTGTCTCCATGATGCGATGTGATTCATTCTAGATGATCTTCATTAAAGAATTATTATATAAATTTAAACAATGAGTAAATATGATATATATTATGTTAATATCATTGTTTAATGAAAAAAATATGACTTAATAAGGATAACCAGAACTTATTTGAAAAAACATTCATAAGAACATAAATCAGTTTATATTTGAATAAGGTGTAACAATGAAATGTTATTAACAAACTGATGATAATATGAACATATATGATTTCATAAAAATGACTATGATTATATAATAAGATAATGAAATTATTAAAATCATTATATATGAGGTTCTTATATATATAAATTATATCAGATCAATGGTAATGGATAATTTAGAATCTCATTATTATCTGAGATTGTTTACTTGTGCTATTTACTGGGGTATACTTATCATCCACATCCATGTTTCATAAATATGTAATATTATTTTATTATTATGCAATAGATAAAAGTCAAATTTAAAATTGGTTAATTTTTATTAAATGGTATTAAAGAAATATTTTGTCATTATTCGATATGGGTTACTTTTTGACTTTTCTGGCAAACGTATTAGGAGAATGGTTTTTTAAATTATATGTAATGATTAGATTTTTATGCCTTAATAACATCTTCTTTCCATGAAGCATCCTATACACGATATCATGTTTGTTTTTAGATAAATTTTTTGCTTATAATTGTGTGTCATTTTGAGAAAATAAAACATTTTTGAAGAAGAAATGATATTTTCTTTGAGAATTAATTTCAAGTGTTTTATCCAAATTTCTTTCCATCTAAGATGAAATTCTTCGAATATAATTATGTTCATATCCCTATTATTACTATGGATTTATTGTGTTTATTATGGAATGGTATTTATGAAATCCATTTGTTTTATATGGATTATGAAGGAATGATGTTTAAGAAACCCATTTTATTCCTTGGGTTATGCTATGATAATGATTTAGGTTTTTTTGGAACACATAAGAATGATTTCATTATGAGATGGGTGAGAAAAATATCTCCCTTAAATGCATTGGGTAAATATTTATATCTCATGAGATAGACAAGGATAGAATGGGAATTGATCTTTATTCTGTAATACAGGATAAGAATGAGGAGTGAACTCAGTTTAATTATGGACTTTGTCCGCTAATATGGTCTTGGAAATGACCCTTGACAAATATGAAATGATTTTATATTATTATGTTTATACCAAAAAACATCATGTCCTATATTATGACTTTTAGGATTATGATCATTGATTTTTATGAACGTTTATGATTTATCTCATGTCATGATATCATGATCTTTTATATGCAGGATATGATTTCCAAATATTATGTTATTATGTCTTATGATATTTTTGATATCTTCCTTGTTTACCCTTAATGAGCATTTGAGCTCACCTTTTTAATTTTTTTATTTTCCCTAGGTCATGAAGAATTATATTAAGTAAGATATGTCAAAAATGAATCAAATTATGATTAAATAACTCGGAGACAATGAAGATGTTTTATGAACCAGTTGTTTATGTTTTCTAGTTCCTAAAGACATTATACCTATATAGTCCTATCATGGATTTGTTATATTTTTTAATAAATATTATTAAACTTTTAATTAATATCAATTTATGTAAATTAAGGGTCGTTATAATGTTACAATTCCAACATAGTATTTAGTGAATTAATAGAAATATAAAATAAATGATTTTAAAGATATTAAAAGTAGTATAATATTTAGGAATCATTCTGTCCCGAAAATTTTATATATTAATATATTGTTTTGAAAATGTGAATGTTTTAGATTCTAATTCAATTACTATCTTTATAACTTTAACATTAATATAAATGTATAGTTCCAAAGATGACATAAATGATAATTTATAATAAATAATATTTTATTAAATGATTTAAAATTCATAAAATGTGTCCTTGGCTAAGTGAAATTTATATTTTTTTAAATATCTAAAATGGTTATTTTATGGTTCACTTGTCCTTTTATGCTAAAATTATTGACCCTTAGAGAGTAGAAAAAATTTACTTAGTGGTAATTTTCAAAAGGGTTAATAAGGGGGTTAAAACTAATATATAATGTGTAAAACGACATAAAAACTTGATTAGACATAATTTTTTTATTTTTTCAACCATAACGTTATTATATTCTAATATGAGTCGTTTTGGATCCATTTTTCATGTATGTGACTTAATAATAAGATAGAACATTGAAAACATACAACTCTGCCACTCGCCTTAGTTATAAAAGGGGATATCCTCCCCAAATTTCTTTACACCTCATGAGCCACCTATATCAACTAACCCATACCAAACTATCTCCCCAACATACATATAAACGTTCTAGAGGTTCTTTTCTTACCAAAAGATCAATCGTATAGTCCTTAAGAAGAGATCCAATGGTGGTTTCTCTAAGAGAATGTAATCACTTTTACAACAGTATTAAATATATTTCTTAAAATAATTTCTTTAAATATATTTATACAATACTAAAATAAGAAATCGAGTATCATAAAAATAATATTATTTTTATTATAATTATGGTTCAAAAATAGTTCCATCTCTTTTTCATCCTATGAAAATTGAAATATGTCAATCATGTGTACGTATGACTTACCATCTCCACGTTGCGATGTAATTTGTTTTTAATCACCACATTACATTGATGGCTATAAATTTATAACTAATTAGTATATTTGATATTTATGAAATAATTATTCTTCTGTAATTATAATATCATATTTAACTTCTTACCCTTCCACTCATTAAAAATGAAAATTTCCCTCACGCATACATGTAGAATACAACCTCTATGAAGTTGTGTGATTAATTTTTCATATCTGAGTTTCATGGATAATTCTAAAATGTTTTTAATGAATAAATAAGTTATTTATATCATAATTAAAAAAATTTATATGATGGAGCCCTAGAAATCATGAAGTATTGTATCTACCAAACTGAAATATACATGAAAATTGTAACAACTAACTTTCAGAAACGATGATTTTAATAAATAATTATTAATAAAATGGAAATAAAATATTATAAGTGGATAATATATGATATTACAAGTTTTTATATGGGTCTAGTAGGTAATTATAATAAATTTAAATTTATTATATAGGATTATAAAATAATTTACAAAGCATATCAGAACTGAGGTAAAGGATTATTTCACAATCTCATCCTTCTTCAGGATCACTATGTTTTTGTTTACATTTTATGATTTAAATTCTTTTTTTAAAAAAATATTATTTCTCCTCTGTTTATTTATATGGTTTTTAGTTGTAATTTTAATTTTTACCTTCTTAGGCACTCATAAATACTAAAATAATGTGTTATGTAAAACCAACATTGTTTTTTTAATTGTTTTTTGGATCTTTTCTATCATGTCCATGTTTTCAACAAAATGTTTTCCATACTGTTTTTAATATTCACTATTTATGGATGACATAAATTTTTACCAATGATGTAATTTTTATAAAATGTTTTAAAATGAATCATCTTGTTATTTTTCGAAGGATTCACCTTTTACTGAAGTTGTAAACAAAATAATTTTCTTTACGTACACCGAAAAAAAAAATCACACTATCATGAATACTCTTTAATTTGAAGATTACATTACATGTTTCTGTAGTTATATACAGCAATATTTTTTCTTATTACAGTGAAAGAATATATATTATTTTAAAAGTGGTTTTAAAATGAAAGGGTAATTTTTCTCAATAAATATTCCAATGATATTTTTAAGTTATCTTAATTTATGTCAAAGTTATTTGTTGAATATTATGATTTATTGGGGATATAATATATTGATACCATCAACCATATTAATCTAGATAGCTTATGGTAATGTTATATTTTTTTGTTTGGGGTTAATATTAAAATTTTTTAAGATAGTTTTTAATAAGAATTTTTATATTGATTATATATTGAATTATTATTCACCTCTTCCATATAAAGAATTAATTGGACTTAGTAAGTGATGGGAGGGGCCTGCTATAGACCCTTAGTGCATTGTTAGGTCTCATGATACACACTTTTTTGGGTATTTAGAACACACCATACCCATTTATGTATGTTTTCATATCATAAGGCCTTGATGGTGAGATTATTATGTCTAACATTATGCATTCTATCAATATGAAACTAGTTATAGTTATCCATGTGATTGTTTTTATTTGTATGTTATCCATGGATTTAGAAACCCTATTGTGGTATTGGTTATAAGGAATGTTTTTTTAAAAAAAATAGGCTAAATCCCCTTTTTATTATGAAGGAAAAGACCTCTTTTTATCTGGATATAGGGAGACCCATTACATAGCATGTAGGCCTAAGGAAAATTTTCCTATATCATACCAGCGTCACTACATGACCACGTCATACCTGCATCACCACCCCCAATATCAGTGCATGTGTCAACACATGCATCATAAATCCTTCAAGTGTTCTTCTTGGATTCAAAACCTAGACTTTTGGATGTATTATTATGGTTTTACCACTCAGGCACCACCACAACTACAGTTATATAGAATATGTGATTATAGTTTATCTCAAACATTTTATTAATGTTTTGTTAATTTTATTATTGATTTTATTGTAAAATTACCTTACTAATCATCATATCTCACCCTTTGTTATTTTTTCCATTCCCTAGGATACCAAGAAGGGGTCGATGAATGAATCCAGGGATTTACTACAATAAATAAAAAATCCACAAAAGAATCATTATATTATATTTCATATATTCAGATATATTTTGAGAAATATTTATATATTTTTTCCCCTAAGATTACTAAACTATTTGATCCATTGGGATGAGATTTCTTTTATTTTAAACCAATATAGTAAAATAACCACTTTTTCTAGGCTACTAGATTTGGGGTGTTATAGTTGGTACCAAAGGAATTTTAGTAAAATCCTTGGGAACTAGATTTAGGAAATCATATACTAGGGAACATAACCCTATATAAAACAGTTAGTATATTTATAATTTTAGTATAATATCATAATGTTTTTCGAAAGTTAGATATTATGTGGTTGTACTTGAAATAAATCTTTTTTGAATACTAATAGTAGATACAGTTTTCAAATAGATGCATCTAGGGGTAATAATCCCAAAAAGAGTTGGTTGAATATATTTCAACCACAATTCTAGTGCATGAAGTGTGTTCCCTTACTATGCACCTGGTTTTAGACTCATAGTTTATATACTTAGGTTAATTCACATTATTTTTATAAACCATCGTGAAATATTTGATAATATTTTAATTTCATAATATTCTCAATTTTACTAGGATTATTATTCCAAGGTTAATGACGCATAATTTTTTAAATTATGTTACGTTTTTACTCATATTTAGAATTATACATTAGTATTTATACTGTTATGATATATTCTAGTGTATTTTATTATTTAGAAAAAAAATCTTATAGTAATGAATGGAAATTGTATCAATTATTTTAATCTATGTAGGTACTTCCATCTTGGTAAATATAATTAAACTGATGAATAATTGGACCTAGAGTAGGATATGAACAATTTATAACTATATTTTGGAGACTAACTTAGGTTATGAATAATAACATTGGTCATACAAATAATCTTACTAATCTATAACATAGTGAAATAATTTTGGATTACTTCACGCATCATCAACCCTCATCATTCAATGGGACTAATAATACATCTGTACCTAAGAAATAAATAACTTTCTTGGAAATAATATTTCATGTTTTGGAATGTAATGAAAGAGAGAAGGTTATTAGAGAATTTTTTCATCTCATGGGGGAGGCACAAAAATGGAGGTCACTGATTCAAAACACTAATATTGAGGAGTAAATAAAAAACATAGAGTGAAAGTATTTGAAGGTACTTTTTTGGGAAAAATATTTTCATTGTGAGAAATGAGAGAATATGGAACAAAAATTAACGAGTCTAAGACAAAACAAAGATGAAAATTTTCCTATGTATAAAACCAACTTTTCAAGGTTATAAAGGCTTACTACAAACTACAAACATAATCCAAAGAGAAGGATTAACCTTTTCTGTCAAGGGATAAATCTAATCCTTCAAAGGGAACTAGTATCCCAAACATTGTCATCATATGAAGATATAATATCATCTGTTATCAAGATTGAGATATAATAATCCATGTTTTATAAATTTTTGAGAAATAAAGATAATAATAGGGTAGTTGAGAATTATGGGAAAATAAATAAAAATATTAAAATAAGGTATGGGTGAAATTTTCACCTTTTAATAAATGTAGAAAGAAAAATCGCGGAACATGATTTATTAGAAGTTATTTTTCAATTGTCGAGAGTAAGGACACCATGATCATGATTTAAAGGGAAAGAAATAATCTATTGATGTTAAATGTTTCTAATATAGGGATATGGGGAACTATGAAAATTAATGTGTCTTGCGTCAATGAAATTTTCCATAGAGAATGATTAGGGAGAATGTCTAAGCATATGACTCACTATAACTAATTTTAAATTTCCTAATGTTTTAGTAGACTGTATATTTATCATAAAATAAAATTTATATAATTATTTATTTGATTCAGGACATCACACTCTTTTATACGTATCATTTTTTCCAATGAAAATATATATATTTCCCTAGAACATTAAGAAGGGAATTTTAAAACATAACCCTTTTTGGAAGTATTACTACAACAAGGATATATGAGTCAGTTATTGTCATGAAACATAGAATCCCTCCATTTGAAAACTTGATCATTATAACAATGGTTGACATTGATATAATCCTTGGTATGGATAGGATTTCATATTATAATGTGAAAATTTACTCCAAAGAAAATGATATTACAATTTTTTATGAAGGTATAGAGTCCCACATCATTATAGGGGAGACTAAATCATATAAATCATATCTAGATCAACCTCCAGTAGCTCCCCTTAATGAAATTATTGGATAAGAAGTTAATGAAAAAACCATTAGAAGGGATAGGTAACCCCAAGATAGAAGATGTTCTTTCTGTACAATAATATATTGATGTGTTTCATAAGGAATTTTACAAACATCTACCCTAGTGCAAAGATAAGTTTTTTGTTGAACTCATACCTAATGAAAAACATATATCTAAGACTCTCAAAGTTATGGATACTCTAAAGCTAGTGGATTTATGTAAATAACTATAGGTTTTTTGGGATAAGGGATTCAAATTCCTAAATGTTTTACCTTGGGGATATCATGTTCTATTTGTGAAAAACAATAATGGGACTATAAGGATGTGAATTGATTATAGGAATCTAAATGGAATTACTATAAACAACAAGTATCCTCTGCCACATATTAATGATCTATTTTTTCAAAATTGAGGGGAACAATATTTTTCAAAGATAGAACTTTGTTCTGGTTATCATTAATTAAGATTATGGAAGGAATATTTTCTAAAGACAACATTTCTTACAAGGTATGTACATTGTGAACTCATATTAATTATATTTGTATGGACTAATGTACCCTATGTTTTTATGGAATTTGTGAATAGTGTGTTCAAGGAATATCTTAATAATTTTTTGGGGTATTTATTGATGATATATTGGTATAGTCCAAATGATATGAAGAGAATAAGAGTCATTTACGAATCATTCTTGTGACTCTTAGAGTAAATTAGTTACATGGTATGTTTATAATGTGTGAGTTATGTATTTAAAAAATTCCCTTATCATTGAAAAAAATTATCTAGGGATAGAATATTAGATTATCCATCAAATAAAAATGTTTTCCAACAATGTCATATGCCAACAAACATAAATGATGTATGTATTTTCCTATGATTAATAGGATACTATTGTGGATATGTGCATGATTTACCCTGATTGTAAAGCTCATTAACCAAGTTGAACCATAAAGGGATTTAGTTCCTATGGATAGAGGAATGTAAATAATGTTTTGGTGAATTAAATAGAATGTTGATCAATGCGCCAATGTTGACACTACCATCATAAGGGGATGGATGTTTCATATATTATGACACCTTGAACAAAATAGATGGATGTTCACTTATATATATTAATAAAGGTATTCCCTATGTGTCAATATATTTATAGATACATGAATTAAATTATACAACCACTGATCTCAAGTGGGAAGCTAAAATTTTTATATTCAATATATATAGGCATTATCTCTATGGTGAAAATTTTGTGATATATACAGATCACAAGAGTTAGAAATATATCTTTTCAAAAAAGGATATCAACAAGGGGAAAAGGTGATGGCTCAAAACACTCAAGGATTATGATATATCAATATACTACTATCCGAGGAAGTAAAATATGGTAGAAGATTCAATAAGATGAAAAGATCATGGATTCCTAACCAAAATGATGTTTGACAAGGATCCTATGTTCAATGATTTAGTAAAAATAGATTTCGGAATCATTGAGGGAGGGGAAACATCACTCATATTTCAAATGATTTAAAAACTATATTTATTTAAAAAGGTCAATGTTTCTTAACCTAATGATGAAAATATTTAAAAGACTCTTAAATTCATGAAATATGATAAATTGGAAGACTTCATTAGTGATGTTGGTGTTTTGAAATTTGGAATGAGGCTACGTTTTCCGTATATACCTAGATAAAAATGCAATTATTATATGATGATCACATATTAAATTTTTATATAAACTCATATGGAACCAAGATGTATAGGGATTTAAGTAATATTTTTTGTGGGAAAATATGTAGTTGAAAATTGATGATTAAGTTTCTAGATGATTTTTTGACAATAGGTAAAGGCCAACAGACAATATTCCAAAGGATTTGTTCAACCTATACTTATTCAAGTATCGAAATGGGATGATATTACAATGAAATTCTTCACTTAATTTATAAATTCTCTTCAATAAAATGATTAAATGTGGGTTATTTTTTATTTCCTTACTGAATATACACATTTCCTCACTATAATGGTAGATTTATATCTAAGGTAGCTTGCACGACTCTATATTAATGAATCTGTAAGAAATCATGGTGTACATATTTCTGTTGAATCTAATCACGATCCTAAATATACATTAAAATTTTGGAATAATCTTCATATGTCACTTGATTTTGAGCTTAATTATTGAACCTAAGATCATCCTTAGATTGAATGAAAGTCTGATAGGACTCTTCATACATTAAAATAAATATTAAGGTCATCGTTACTTGACATTCATGGTATGTGGGGACATTACTTACATTTCATAGAGTTTTAATATTAAAATACCTTCTATTATAGTATTAAAATGGTGTAATATGAAGCATTATATGGTAATAAATTTCATAATAAAACATGTTTGGATGAAGATGGTGAAAGTAATCTTATAGTCCCCAAACTTCAGGATGAGACAATGGTGAAGGTAAAGACTATTTAGGCCCATTTTAAATAATCTCAATGAAAGAAAATATGTTATGTCGATAAATGAAGGAATTATTTGGTGTTTCTTGTGAGAGATCATGATTTATTAAAATTACCTCCTTGGAAGGGTGTTATAAGGATTAGTAATAAAGGAAAGTTAATCCCCAGGTACATTAATAATTCTGAAATTCTAGAATGAATTTAAGTAATGGATTGTCATTTGGAAATTCCACCTAACATCACTAATGTATATGATTTGTTCCATATATCATTATTAAGGAATTACATGATGGACCCAACACACGTTCTCATTTATAATTCTATATAATTGGGACCTAATTTATCATCCAATGAAGAGTCTATCTGGATTCTGGATACTTGAGAACCAGTATTGAGGAATGAGTAGACTCGAATAGTGAAGTTACTTTGTAGAAATCATAATATATAAGAGTTGAGGTAGTAACATAAATAAGTTATGATAAAGAAAACTGAAATTTGTTCAAGAGGTTACATTCTGGAAATTTTGAGGATGAAATGATTTAGAGGAAGAAAGAATATAAGACCTGATCATCAACTATTGTAAGATTTTATTTCGAGTAAAATGATTACATAAGAGATATTATTTTATTCAATACTATAATTAAAAAATAATTTCTAAATAAATTAAATTTCTTAAATAAATTTTATTTTTTAAATTAACATATAAAAATTATCTTTGGGTGAATGTTTTGGTATTTTTCAAAAAAGAAATATTTTTTAGTGAATTGAAAAAAAATCATTTTTTGTAAAATAATCATTTCTTTTCATTGAAAAGTCCAACATTATTTTTAATTTTATCCAAGATTAAAATTATTCTCATTTAGTAGTCAATATTATAATTAATTACATAGTAATCTTTATTATACTTGATCTTGGTATAAAAATACTTTTAGACGTAAAAAGACATTTTTTAAAAAAATCACTTTTCCATCACAATTTGTAGGATTATTATAAAATTAATTATTTCCACTTATAGATATTTTATTATATAAAATGGATTCCATATTTATAATAATAATAATTAATATTATTTAATAAGGTCAACATTTTTTTGGTCATAATGAATTGTAAAACATTAAAAATTTGTCATTGCTGTAAAAGATTAAATCAGGTTAACCTAGGTTAAAACCAAATAATAAAGATACCATTTTTAATGATAAATAAAATCGTATGAAAGTATTATTATCCTAAACATCTTAATTTTGAGATTAAATTTTTTATGGGAAACTTTTCCATGAAAATAACCCGGACAATATTTTAAGTGAAGAAAAATACAAAATGTCACTCACTTGACTTTGAACTTCTCTTTAATGTTCATATAGGGATAAAAATAAGTATTGAATGAATCTCAAAGTTTATTTTTTGAATACTGAAAATTTATATTATGGTTATTTATTTATAATTTTTAGTGTCTATATTATTACCTGAAATTCTTATACAATGCCAACACAGTATTTATTCAATGAATAGAAAAATAAAATAAAATATTTTGAAAATACTAAAATTAGTAAAATTTGGATGAATAATTATTTACCATGACTTTTATAAATGAATATAAAATATATCATATTATTTAAAGGTTTATAATTTAATTACATAACTATCGTCATAACTTTAATGTTAAAGTAAATGAATAGGTCAAAAAATTACATTAATGATATTTTCTATTTAATAGTATTAAATTAAATGATTTTAAATTCATATTAATATTATATTCATCCAAGTGAATTATTTATGGTTTTAAATATTAACCATGTTCCATTTATGGATCAATTTTATCTTTTATGGTGATATTCTTTACCCTAATAGAGTTGAAACCTTTGATTTTGCAGTAATGGCCAAAAGGGTTAACGAGGGGGATAAAATTAAGTGACAAGGGTTAAAATGAACTAAAAACTTTCATAAACCTAATTTTTTTTGTTTTGTTAATACCTTTCAATTATAAAATTAAAATATAAGTCAATTTTAATCAAATTATTAAACAAAATGACTTAATAATATTTTAAAACTTTAGAAGATTTCACGGTGCCACTCAACTTAATTATAAAAGAGGACCTCCTCCCCTCACATATTCACACCTACTGAGCCAAATATCTCAAAAAACCATGAAAATATATATCCTTATAATACTTATAAACATTATTTAGGTTATTTTATTCCCAAAATACCAACCCTAGGGTCTTTAAGAAGAGATCCAAATTAGTTTTTTCTAAGATAAAGTAATCATTTCTACAACTCTTTAAAATTTGTTTCTTCTTATAAATCCTATAAATTTTTTTTCCATAATAAAATAAAAAAATACAGTATAATAATTATATTAATATTTTATTATTATTATGTTAAAACTATTCCATCTCTTTTCTATCCTACCAAAGGAATAAAAACATCGCTCGCGTGTACGTATCACTTGTTGTCACAACGTACTGGTGTCATTCGTTATTCACCACCACATTAATTTAATGTTTATAAGGATGAAACTAATGATTATATATGATAATTATGAAATTTTTAGTATTATGTAATTATAATATAATATTTACCTTCTTACTCTTCCACTTGCTAAAAAATTATAATGTTGCGCGTGCACACGTGAGGATGACTACCTTCAAGAAGCGATGTGCTTCATTTTTCATGTCCACATTTAAATGATAATTATAAATATGTTTATAATTAAAAAAATTTAAATTTATATCATAATTATAATTTTTTATATGATGTAACGATGATAAATAATCAAGTACTGAAACTACCGAACAAAAACATTCATGAAAAATAAAATAGTCAACATTCAAAAACGATGATTTTAAAAACTAATTATTAATAAAAAGGTATTTAAATGTTATAAATGGATAATATATGATATTATAAATATTTATATGGTTTCTTGATATAAGTATAATAATTTTATTTTATTATATAGGAGGCTAAATTCATTTAAAAATAATTTTGGAACTAAGTTAAGGGTTTATTTCCATGTCATATCCTTACTCGAGATTATTATTTTTACATTTTTATGAGAAGAATGATATGATATTTATTTATTAATCCCCTTAATCTCTATGTTACGCCATTTATTTTAATTATTTCAAGTTTTGGTATCATGATTACCTTTCTAGGCACTCAAAAAAAACAAAACAATGTTTTAAGGAAAGTTAACGTTTTTCTATTCGGTCGGTATTCTTTTCATTCATGTCCACATTTTCTTCAAAAAAAATTTGAGAATTTTTTTATTATTATACAATTATTTATTGAAGAAATTTTTTCCCGTGTTTTACATTTTATATCATGGTTTGAAATTAATCTGCTTTTCTTTTTCTAAATGATACATTTTTTACCGAGGTGTGAATAAAATCTGTGTTTTAGCATGCACAGTATGAAATAAATTTATCATCATCATTCATATTATTTACATTGTAACATCATTTACAATATTTTTTAGTTTTTTTCAAGAAAATGTTTTTTCTAATATTTTGGAAATTATTATATTTTAACAAGGCGGATATCAAAATGAAAATTTTGTTTTCATCATGAATTTTTTCGATGATATATTTAAAGTATTTTCATTTATGTCAATATTATTTGGTGAATTTTATGTTTTATTAGGGATATAATATTTGGATATCACCCACTATATTACTCTAGATGGATTATAATCATGTTATATTTATTGAATGGGGAAAATATTAATATTTTATATGTTAGTTTTTCAATATGAGTGTTTATGTTGATTATGTGTTCAATTTTTATTCACCCATTTCATATGATGAATGAATTGGTTATACAAAGTTTTATAAAAGGCCTGATATAGCCACTCATTTCATCAACATGTCTCATGAGACAAACTAGTTTGTTTATTTGGAATATGCCTTAATAGTTAATGTTTTTTCTTGTAACACAGCCTTGATGTAATTATTATGATGTTTGGAATTATTAATTCAATCATTATAGAACTGGTTATGGTTATCCATGTGATTATTTATGTTTTTATGTTATCCATAGATTTATCTCCCCTTATATGGAATTAGTTATATGAAATATGTGATTATTATTTATATTGCCCATAATATTCATGTTTTATTTATTTTATGATAGGTTAAGTTGTTCACTTTCCATTATTGGGAATCTAATTTCATCATTTATTACATTGTCATTTCCTAGAGATATAATTAAGGGATAAATGAATAAATCGAGAGATTTACAAGAAGAAATAATATTTTTTTCATAAGAATTGATCTATTATATTTCATATCTTCAAATGTATTGTGAGAATTATGTATGTATATGGTCTCCCAAGATTACTAAACTATTATATCCTTATTTATTTGATTCCATATAATTTTTTCCAATGTTGTAAAATAACAAGAGAATCAAGGCTAGTGGATTAAGGGGTTATATCCATGGCATAACAAAGATAATGAAGATGTTTTAACACCTAATGAAATAAAATATTATTAAAATTCCCCTTACCTTGAGTCCAAACTTTGTATGTATGTCCTTCAACTCATATATAATAAAATTATATTAATTATTTACTTTTTTAATATCCTTTTACGGGTATGTTAATTTATTTTTAACCTATTTGTTTCATTTATTTCAATGACATATTTAATTACTTAATCATGTAATTATGTATCGATTGTTTTGACGATGTTAAATTCATCATTGAAAAATTACTTTGGGAGGTTGATCATGGACAAAAGGTTCATTGTAACATAATCTATATAATAATATTAATGTTTTAATTATCATTTTTATACTTAAAATAAAAGTTTAGAATCATCCTTTAAAGGATGATATGAACAAAGTAATCACGTCACTACATTGAGTTTCTATTCTACACATACGCATGAGCGACATTATATTTTTTAATGGGTGGAAGAGGAAGAAGGTAAGTAATTTATTATATTTCAATAATCATAGTTATTCTATTTATATAAAATATATTTACTAAATTCATCATAATAAATAGTCTTGTGAGGTGGGTATGAAAAACATAAGTCATATCTTTGTAGAGGAGGTAGTTCACATTAATACATGAATGATGTTTCCATTCCCCATAGGATGGAAAAGGAGATGAATAAGGTTATTAAATTAATATAATACCATCTTAACATTTGAGAGATAAAAAATTTATTATATGGTAATGGATAGGATAGAATAAAATTACATAGATGAATAATTAAAATGAAAACACTCAGTTGAAAAGAGTACATTGTATTTGAAGAAACACCTTTAAATGTATATTTAAAGACCCTAGGGATGATCTTTTAAGAATATTAGAACATATATAATTTAGATAAGGAAGTTAAGAAGTGTTTTTTATTTTTTTGTGATAAGTGGATTGTGAAGTGTCGAATGAGTGGATAGGTGGTGTCCTTATATAAGAGAGATGAGGGGAACTCATGGAATTACAAAAATTATTTATTAAATATAAATTAATTTTCATGTTGAGGTGGATAAAAAATGATATATTTAAAATAAGTAATTATTATTAGTTGAAAAAATCATATTTAATAAAAAATTATATTTTCAGGTGATGTTTTAACTGGTATCTCTTAGTTTTAACGCCCTTGTTAACCCTTTTTATGGTTACTCTGATAACAAAGTGTTTTACTCTATAGGTTCAATAAAGTTACTATATAAGGACAAGTGTTGCATAAATAAACAATTATTAGTATTCTAGAAAATTTCACATTCACTTGTCCATTGGTAATATTTTTAATAATTATAAATCATTTAGTAAAATCTTATTTATCGTAAGATACCATTAAAGTCGTTTTCGAGACTATTCAATAGTACCAATTTAAATACATCAAGATAAAAATTGAATTTAAATATATAATTTTAACACATCATTGATAAGTTATATTTATCTTAAAAAAAATTGGAAATTA
Source organism: Viscum album (assembly GCA_963277665.1). Lineage (NCBI taxonomy): Eukaryota > Viridiplantae > Streptophyta > Magnoliopsida > Santalales > Viscaceae > Viscum > Viscum album. Next base: position 820,318,607 of record OY728162.1, read on the forward strand.
ATATTTTATACAAACTGTATTACTTTTAATGTTTTTAAAATCATTTACTTTATCTTTCTATTTCTTGAACGAGCACTGTTTTGGAATTGCATAAGAATTTATGTTAATATTTCCATCACTAAAATATATAAATAAATTATTAATATAAAAATAAGTCATCATTAAAATAACCATTTATAACTGAACACAACCTCTTTTTATCTCAATAAAAAATTATTAGATATATTAATACAAAGAGAGTTGAATTTTAGATTTATTCTTTGATTAAAATAACATTAAGGTCATTATCAAAGAAAAATGGAACCAATATTCCATATCATATAATATGGGATGAGTATGTTTGGAATAAAATCATTGCATATAAATAATTCGGGTGATAGATATATTTTTGAATCCTTATCACATTATTTTCAACCATAATCACCAGATTTACTCTTGTTAAGGTGGGAAATATTTCTCCCAGTTTCTATTAATTATAAAAAACATAAAAGGCAATTATTTACGAAATTTGGAAATTAAAATTCAAAATTTGGAATCCATTTAATCTAATTAAATCTCTATAAATTTCAATAATTAAATTTAAAATAAACCCATTATTGATGCTCAAATATGCATTTCATGGGAGAGGTTGAGGAAGTCATGATCAGTTAGAGGTGAATTCGGGCCAAAATTGCCCAAAAATACACTTAAGGGACTATATTGGTGATTTCATAGACCTTTTTAAATTGTTTTAGCATGTGGAAATCCCTGAACATGAAGGTCTTTGATGGTAACCTTTACACAGTGTAAGTCCGGTTCGCATAGCTCTAGTTTTCAAAAGCCCCCGTTGTGTGGATCTTTGACGATAACCATCGCATAGCATAAATCTAGTTTGTTGAACCCCATTAGTTCACAATTATTATAAATTTTCATGAAGGCATCCATCATTCATCAAACCAAATCCCTTTCCTTCTATAGGCCACTAAATACCCCAATGTTTGACTTTTAAGGGGATGTGACTTTTCTGCTTTCTATAAAAGCATTGAATTCACGATACTCAGAAGCTTCATGAGAGAGAGTGAAAATGGATTTCCAAAGGTATCCATTTTTTCATAAAACCACCTCACATCGGTTTTTTATAACATCAACCCTTATTATAGATTCTTTTTTTCAAGGTCAATGGAATTTTCATAAGAACAACTCCCTTTGAGGCTAATGGTGTTGCACGAGATAACATTCATACACAAAACCAAACCCATGGGAACTATGATTTTACCCCAACATAGGGTCACCTTGTTTCCCAAAATATACCATTATGTGTCGCCCCTAACCTATCTAATACCCCTACCCCTTGCAAGGCCTCAAACATTCTCGAATGCCAACCTTCATGAAACACAACCTCCAAACCTCCTTATGGTGACTCCTTTCAGCCAAAAACCTTTTAAAAAATATGAGTTCCTAAGACCCCATATTAATATAGGAATGGCTCAACCACACCCCAAGTCTCCATGCGGCCAGTACCACATACTCTTATGTCCACCTACATTGCTCCAAGTGAATATTGGACCTTCATCCTACCTATTTCTCCTAAAAATAGATACCCTAATGAATTTTTCTCTAAATCATAGGTACCCTGACATCAGGCCTCCGAATTTATAATCCTTTATGGTAGTGTCTATTCCATGCCCCACCCAGAGGTTCACACATGGTGGAAAAAATCCCTAATGGTGTAATCACTGTGGGAAATGGGTTACTTTTCATGGTAGTGATTCCTTATGAATAATCTTCTTATCACCTTGACACAGTCCCCCTCAAGGTGTAAGCCCCATCCTCATCTGAGCTTCATGGCGTAAAACTTACTAGCTCTATGTCATAGTCATATGATGTTAAACTACAAGATGACTTCCTTATCACATAATTTAAAAATATAGCCTTACCCTATGTGATGAACACAGGATGCTCCATGTGAGATATTCATGGGATGGCACTCCCTTCACCACCATGGGATGAAAAACCTACAATAATAATCTTCCAGACAAAATCCCCACACTATCCTCCATCCATCTAGTATAAAACACCACCCCTAGGTAGCTTCCATCAAAAGCACTGACCACATCATTATTGCTCCTTGCGGTTCCAAAGAAGCTTCAATGTGTAATCCCCACAACATCCCTTGTTGATGCTCCATCCATGAAACGAGCTTCCTTATCGCATGATGATAAACTATATGGACCAATACTATCCCAAGACCTTTAACCCTGACATCGAATTACGTGGATTTTTATCCCTGTTTACGAAAATGGGATGTAGGATGCATCCATGAGGTTCAATCCCAACAACCCCAAGTCTGAAATATTCTCAATAGGTATGCACACAACCAAACCTCTGAGTATGAAATATCCCCATTGGGTACACACTTGACCACATAACCTATCCCGAAAAGATATTAATCCTGCACCCAACCTATTTTTGTGAGATGTTAAACCAGTGCCTAGAATGTCCCCCATGACATTAAACATGTTCCTAACCTATCCCCACAAGACGCTAAACCTACACCCAACATGTCCCTACAATACATTAAAACCCACACATAATTCATATATACAAGACGTTAAACATGTGACCTGATCTAGAATCCATATCCCATGTAATAATCAAGGGACTCCTAAGGTAAACATCCTTGGAAGACTTATGCCCCTGGTGTTAATTACCTCGTTACCATATTGGAATTCCTTGGTTCCAACACCTAAGATACCTCAAACATGATATTTCCAACAAAAGTGTAAGAAATTATAGTTGACCAACCTACCCAATGTAAATACACACACAATGTTCTGAAAATTAATACCTACCATGCCTGAAGGTTGCTACCCTATCGAGTCAAAAGTAGTGTAATTAACCAAAATACACATCAAGATAGCACTGGGAATGAGTTTCATAAACATTTCCTAAATATATGATGGAGACCCAAACAGGGTGACAAGATCCAATAATGAATCCATAGAAGTATAAATCGACATCCAATCATCCCATTTTGATAAAATAGAATACATTTCTGATTAATGTGATGGAATTCACCTACCTTTGGAAGGTGGGAATGTGGGGAAATATTAAATCGTGTGCAGAATCTTGACACTAGAGAAAGCATCAAGAATAAAAATGGTGAACTAATTATGAAAGTATTATCCTCACTTATGGGGACTAGTAGAATTTGTATCACCATCAGATTTGAACGCCATCAGATTCAGATATTCAGCTCTAGATCTCACTAAGAATCTGATGGGCCCAGTATAAAACTCATATGTGACATAGGGAAGATACCATTGAGAATCCTAAGTATGCCACATCATTAGTGTGAGATCCTTCTCATCTTTTGGAAGAATGGATTTTGTTGGGGAATTGGGAATTTTCATTATTGTATTTTTACTGTTGGTTGAATCCACATTCCTTATAGTACTAAAACTATAGAAAATCGGTGACCTAATGCCAATAGTTTCAGGGGATGGGGAACATTGGTGTGGTAATCCTACATGATTATACCCCTACCAAAACATCCACCTCAGATTTATGTATTGGGCTCCCACACCCCATCTCACCCTTTCAGATCATCTAGAGGAGGGTTATCTATTCCTTTATTCATTGGTATGAGTAGAAAGTGGTCATTTAAACCAAGGATATGGCCAAATAAGTCCCTAGGGCATCAGTAACTGCCCAACACTACCATCCCATAGGGATGTTCATTGGGAAACCACCCCCAGTTCCAATAGAAAACCACTTCAGGAGCCTCTCCTTAGATTTCATTGATATCTCACTTCCCCACACCAGGGATGTGGGGGATGTTCAAGTCATTCCTATAGAAATCACCACTTGGATCTTCCCATGTGGGATCCCACCAATCCATGAAAGTGTTGAGACAATCCAATCTTACATGATGATGAGTGGGTTGACTCATTCCCTACTCTATCGGCCCCAGTCTAGAACACTTTATGTTATCACTGGGGGTAGACCTAGATTGTTTCTTGACAAGAGGCATCTTCTGTAACTCTAATGGCCCCTGCCACTGTAGGATCATCCCCTCACAAACCCACAATAGGTGAATGGGGAACCATCGTCTCTAACCTAGGATAAATATCATAACGACCCAAACATTCATTATTGAAAAATTCCTCTTTATCTAATTAAATGTATTATTATGTACAATGGATATATAAAGTGTGAATTGCTTTTGTTTTATGTTTTTTGATTTTAAAATACCATTAATAATTGTGATTATTTCTAATATAGCCATTGAACAGTGATCACATGATTAGTATAAATATAGGGCTTTAACAAATCCAATTTACTCAGACAAAGGAAGCAATGGCCTCATCCAATATACTTGCCCCATGAAAAGCCCATTTTTCGGATCTCTAAAAGGAGGTTTCATCTTTTGGCTTCTCTATTGACCAAGAACAATACGAGCTTGAATACGTTCATCTCAAGCTGAACCCCCTACGGGAGATGTGGAAGTTGATAGAGATTACCACTCGAGCAATGTTATCCGATCCACACCAAGAGTCTATCACCATCGCACACCTTACCCTTCAGTCTTATGCATGTGTTTTAAAGGGATATGTAACAAGACCCCAGTACTATGATTATGTACATTATTTTTGTATATAATAAATAAGATAATTTCATTTTATTATTATCACTTTGTAAATTGATTTTAAAGCACAAATAGTATTTTTAGTTAATATTCAACTAAGAAATATATTTTGATGAATTAATTGATTTTTGAATTAAATAATATTTTATTAAAATATTATTAATATTATTATTAAATTAAATTTTATTAAATATAAATGATCATTTAATTTTATGAATGCGACTGTAATTTTTATTAAGGTTTGAAAGCTGTTTTTGTCAAAACCCATGAATTTTCGATAAATGTCAGTTTTTATTTTAAAAGTAAAAATTCACATATTTATAAAATAATTTAGATAAAATTAATCTTATTTTTTGAATCAAGATAGTGAAATTATCCAATGGTGAATTTTTCATAATTTTCTGAGACAGTCAAATTTTTGTGTAAAAATTAAATACCGTTTAAATATATTATATGTTTTATGACATCATAATGACTCAATAGTGATGTAATAAAATACAATAAAAATTATTTTCGGCCAATAAATGTTTTAAAATTAAAATAATTTTAGTTTGGGTTTGTTTGATTTATTTTACAAAGCTTTAGTGGGCCCTCAAGACTTATAAAACATTTGTTTTCCTTGAAAGTGTCACTCACATCCACATAAGAAACCCTATTATTTTAATAATTTAGGCCATTGTACATATAAAATATTGTTTATCAATTCCTTTTTGAAAAACCATGGGAAAAATACATTGGCTGGTTTTTTTTTTGATTAGATTAATGTGTGGTGTCCCAAACCTAAATAATAAAGAATTCCCTCTCCTTTCCTATATAAACCCACCAAAGCTCCCACTTCCTCTTCACTCAAAGCCTTTGGATTTCATCCAACCTTTTCCTTCCCCTCTCTATAATCCTCTCAAGTATCCCCAAGCTCCCAAGAAGCCTCTCTCAAGCCTCTCCTAATCCTTTGGGATCACAGTTCCAAGTAAGGGTTTTCTTCCTTTCTCATTTTTGTCCAATTTTCTTTAAGTTGTTATACCCTTTTAATTTCAATTATAAATGTTGGGGTATGGTTTTTCACCAGACCCATACTTTACTCTTTAGTTTTTAATTATGGGAGACCCCTTTATCTCTCATTAATTCCTTTCATGTACACCTGTTACCATACTGAAATTCAGTAAGGAATTTCTCTCTTCTCATTTACATTCAAGAAATTTTTTGGCACTATGAATCCAAATTCCATTAAATTTGTTGGGACATGTATCTATATGAACCCTATACTGTCCATTTATTTTATATATGATTATACACCCATTTATCTCTCATCAAACATTTTTATGAATTCTTATGTCACGCTATTATGCTGCCGAAATTGCACCGCGTTTTTCCAAGCCAATATCATAGTGTAGTGAATACCATACCCATGTCTCTATCAAGGGTATTCACCTTTATGAACATATAAGTATTGAATGGTACTTTCATGTCTTTATTCCACATACCTGAATTGAGGAATAAATTATGATGGTGATTGATTCCATGATATATGATCCCTGTGGCACACTTATGAATGAAATCAAATGTTTAAGAAGGGTGAGCCCTAATAGTGCTCCAATGCATTGGGTAAAGTATAGTATCATGATACATTATGTGAAATGGGTTTTGAATAATTCTAATTAACTTTCAATGAATTTTTACTCATGCTTCATGTGAAATGAGGGTTTACTCATGCTTCATGTGCATTGATCCTTGGATCATGCTAATTCCATGTAATGTGTTGTTTCCACATCTCCATGTTATGATTATCATTTTTTGCCATGCCTTTATGTTCATTTTTCTCTTATGATCCATTGATATTCTTATTGTATAACATGTATTGTATTCCTCATGTTATTCCATTTTTATTCCTTTATTGGGCTTTATATCTCACTCTTTTCATATGCATGTCCATAGGTTATCTAATGCAATGCTATGTACGAGGGAATGCAGTGGTCATGTAAAGGAAGTTTTCAATAAAGATTTTGTATTTCATGTTTTAAGTTATTATTTAATGATCCTAAGCCCCAAATACACTAGAACACTAGATCTTCTATCTTGTATCAAGTTAATTTTATGTAATAAATCATGTTTAAGTGTGTAATAAAGATTAGGGTTGTTATAGCTGATTTTAAAGGATTGCTTTAGTTATTTTGGGGATTAGGATTAGAAAACCCTAGTGAAACCTTAGATACAAGACTAAGTATAATAAAAACATCCCTATGTTTTGATGAGTATTGACTAAGTAGTTTATCAAGAAAATACATCCTTTTCTGGATACGAGAAGGTAGAGGTGGCTCTAGAACAGATGTATCCTAGGGGTAAAACCCAAAAACATGGCTTTGAGATAGACTCAAATGGGAACTGGTGCACGAAAATGGGCACTGCTGCACACTTAGTTATGACACTCCTGGTAGATATGCTTTGGTAAATTCACAAGCATAGTATAAACCATTATTAAGGGACTTAAAAAATTCCCTTAGAATATATGTTATGAAGTAGATCATGGATAACATTGACTGAAGCTAATAGATTCATAAGATAAAGAAATAAAAGATATTTATAAGTCATTTGTTTCTTATCTTTGGATTACCCTTTATGTGTTACCCATAATTATCGTTTTATTCCAGTTAATGGCCAGTAATAGGAGGACACAGGCTAATAACCGATGTGAAGATCAATGTGATGATTGTTCTAATGAGATCCCCAATCCAATGGGAGCGGGAATCAAGAACTTTGTCATGTTACTCTATCAATTAACTCATGATTTGAATAGAAACATGGGTCAATATGAACTTTCAACCCCCTAACCCACCTAAGAAATAACAAGTCACAATCGATAACTTCATGAGACAAAGGCCTTTGCCCTTTAATGGATCATATGATCCCTCAATCGCCGAACAATGGATCAAATCCATTGAAATGATATTCTCCATACTTCAATTTTTGAAAAAAGAGATGGTTATCATGGATTCTTATCGTATGGAGGGTTTAGCTAATAAATGGTAGACATTAATCAAAAATACGAAGCATGAGGAGGATATCAAGGTGTTGGAATGGAAGGATTTCTGGAAGATTTTTTTCAATAAATATTTTTTGTGCACCCTCTGAATTAAGATTGAAAGGGACTTCCTTTCCCTCAAGAAAAAAAGACGATGAAACTGTCAGATCATATGAGTAAAATTTCCCAATGCTTACAAAATACGCCTCCGTCTTTGTTGTTACCCTGAATTCATGGTTGACTGCTTCTTTGGTGGGCTGAAACCTAGCCTGCAGAAATCCCTGGAGGTCTGTGACTTTAACAACTATGAGGAAATTTTATGATGTTCCTTCGAGGTTGAAATGGAGATCGGAAAACCTCAGGGGTGTTATGGGGATATGAAGTGTAATGTGGACTTCAATTCTGGAGGTCCGATGGATAAATCCAACAGTGATATAAAATTATAGCACCCCACTTTCCAAAGGTGTAGAAAGAAGCACCCTGTAAATTTCCTGAAGGGGATGAGGAAATTATTTAGGTGTGGAAGTGAAGGGCACCTATCCGTTTACTGTCAGCAAGAAAAACTCGTGGATACAACAGGGGAGAGTAATTCTCCATTCGAACCTCAACACATTGTTCATTTCTACAATTGCAAATAACTAGGTAATCATGCAAATAAATCCCTTAATCCAAGGGTTTTTGGAGGCAACCAACAACATCCAAGGTAGCAAGGGGGAGATTTTTCCATCACTACCACCGAAAAGAACCTCAACAATAAAGTGGTGATAGGTACACTAGTTATTCATTCAATAATAGCGAATTTTATTTTTGATTCAGGTTCTACGGATTCTTTTCTATCCCAAAGGTTTAGTAGAACAATCCCAACACCACCACAAATCATGGAGGTAAAGATGTTGGTGAGTACGGAAAATGGGGCAGTCATTGCATCCCATGAATATAACTCCTCCTATGTCATAATCGGTGGACTGAACTTCCCGGTGAACCTCATAAAACTCCCTCTAGTGTAATTTGATGCAATTCAGGGAATGTATTTTTTTCCCTATATAGATCCATCAAAAATTTCTATGAGAGGAAAATCACTCCCCATGTAGAGAATCGACCCCCGATTCTATACAAGTGAAAGGAGGAATATGAATCTTCTTTAGCTCCATCATCTAAAGTGTGGATATTTTTGTCTTATGAGCATGCGTATCTGGCTTAGATGGTTGAGTCTAAGGAGGCAACAATCCTCGAAGACATGCCTATTATGATGGAATTTTCTGAAGTGATTCCTGAGGAATTTCCTAATCTTCCTCCTAAAAGAGATGTTTAATTCTCAATTGATCTTATACCTGGGGAATTTCCAATATCCAAGACTACATATAGAATGGTTGTTGTGGAGCTTGAGAAACTGAATAATCAACTATAGAAGAATCTGGATAAAGGGTTTATAGGCCGAAGTGATTCACCATTGGGTGCACCTGTCCTCTTCATCAAGAATAAGGACGGGTCAAAGAGCCTTTTCATCGATTATCGTGATCTTAACAAAATCACAATAAAGAAAAAGTATCATATCCCACAAGTTGATGACTTATCCGATTATATGTGTGGATAACAATACTTCTCCAAGGTGGATTTTTGGTCGGGATATTATAAAGTTAGGGTGAAAAAGGAAGATATCCCCAAGGCTGCTTTTTGTACAAGATATGGGCACTATGAATTCACGGTAATGCCTTTCAGACTCACTAATGCTTCATAAATATTCAAGGAAATTATGATTATTGTATTTATAGATTAACTCGACAAATTTGTGGTAGTCTTTATAGATGATATTATAATATACTTCAAAACCAAGGAGGGTCATGAGGAGAATCTGAGAACTGTACTAGATACCTTGCGAAAGGAGAACCTCTATGAAAAGTATAGCAAGTGTAGGTTCTGGATGAAGGAGGTATCATTATTGGTTCATATCATCACAAGAAATGGGATATATATGGCTCTCTCCAAGACATTTTCTATATAGGGATGGATGAGGCCAAAATTTGTAACAGATATCTGTAGATTCTTGGGGTTAGCTAGATATTATCGATGATTTGTGAGAAGTTTCTCATGATTGTCCAACCCTCTTACCAAGCTAACTTGGAAGGGAGTAGAGTTTTCTTGGAGTGATGAATGAAAATAAAGCTTCAAGGATTTGAAAATGAGGCTTATCACTACACCCATGCTCACTTTACCCACAAGTGGAGAACTTTTTGTGGTATTTTGTGATGCTTCTAAGAAGGATCTAGGATGTGTGTTGATGAAAAATGACTAAGTCATTTCCTATGCTTCAAAGAAAATTGAAATTTTATGAGCAGAACAATACAACACATGATCTAAAGTTAGATGTGGTCATCTTCGCTTTAAAAAATTGGTGTCATTATCTCTTTGGGGTGAATTTTGAAATATATACGAACCACAAAAGCCTCAAGTATATATTCACACAGAAGGAGTTGAACATGCACCAATGAAGATGGTTCGAGCTGATCAAATTCTATGATTTCTCAATCCATTACCACCCTAGGATAGCAAACAAGGTGGAATATTCTCTAAGTAGAAAGTACCAAGAAATTATATGATTTCTGAGAATTGATAAGGATCCAATCATCATAGATTTGATGAATATGGACACGGAAATCATAAAGAAGGTAACATCATCAATCCTTTAAAAAATTATTTCTCTAATGTCTCTTTTGGAAAGGTTAAAGGATGTTCAAAGGGATGATGTTAGAATTCAGAATAGAGTGAAAGCTATTAGAAAAGATAAATCCTCAGAGTTAAATGTTAAGGAAGAAGGAATTTTGAGATTTGGGAAAACACTATATGTTGCATCAAGTCCGGAGCTGAATAAGGAACTTTTTGATGATGAAAATAGTTCAAATTTCTCTATTCACCCAGGAAACACAAAGATGTATCAAGATCTCTGAGAGTATTATTGATGGGATAATATGAAGAAGAAGATCGCTGATTAGACATCAATGTTCCTGGTGTGTCAGCAAGTGAAGGCAGAGAGGTAGAAGTCTAAGGGGATGATGGAACCATTCCCATACCAGTATGTAAATGGGAGAAAATCACCATGGAATTTTTCATTGGACTTCTGAAGACATCCTAAGGAAACAATGCAATATGGGTTGTTGTGGATTGTCTTAGAAATTCTGCACACTTCATTGAAATTCGGGAGGATTTATCATTGGATCAACTGGCACGGATATATATCCAGGAATTAGTAAGGCTGCATGGAATACCACTATATATTTTATATCATCGATATCCAAGATTCACCTCTATTTTTTGGAAGAGTCTTCAACATGCTCTGGATACTGAGTTGAACTTCAGTACAGCTTATCATCCTCAAACTGATGGCCAATCCGAGCAGACATTCCAAAAACTTGAGGACATGTTGAGAGCAAGCTAAATGGACTTCAAAGAGGGATGGGATTAACATATTTATCTAGTTTAGTTATCTTGTAACAATAGTTTCCACTCAAGCATCCAAATGGCACCATATGAAACCCTGTATGGGAAGAGGTGTAGAACACTGACATGTTGGGATGAAGTCGGTGAGCGTAAGCTACTAGGACCAGAAATGGTCGATGAGATGGTGGAGAAGGTAAAAACCATTCAGCAGCATATCAAGGTAGCCCAGAGTCGACAGAAGAGTTATGTAGATAACCGGTGGTGAGACTTGAGTTTAAAGTTGGATACATGGTATTTCTACGCATATCTCTGTGGATGAAGGTCATGAGGTTTGGAAATAAAGGGAAGTTAAGTCCTAGGTACATCGTCCCATTCAATATTCTTGATCGTGTCGGGGATGTGGCCTATCGACTAGCAATTCCACCTACCATGGAAAAAGTACATGATGTTTTTAATTTATCCCTATTAAGGAAGTAGATACCAGACCTTTCACATGTACTCTTTTCAGAGGTAGTACAGCTAGAGGATGATATTTCTTATGAGGAGAAACCTGTGAAGATCATAGATCTTAGAAAAAACTTTCTACGAAATAAGACAATGCCACTCATCAAGTTGTTGTGTAAAACCCACATGTTTGAAGAAGTGATGTGGGGATTTGAGGAATTAATGAAGAAGAGTTACCCACACCTATTTTAGTGTGGGACATTGAAATTTTGGGGGAGAAATTTCTTAAGTGGGGAATATTGTAATGACCCAAACTTTCATTCATGAAAATTCCTCTTAATCTAATTAAATTTCCTTTTATGTAAAATGAATATATAAAATGTGAAATTATTTGGTTTTATGTTTTTGAATTTTAAAATACTGTTAAGAATTGTGACCAATGATAATATAGTTGTTGAACAGTGATCACATTATTAGTATTAATATTGGGCTTTAACAAATCCAATTTACTCAGACAAAGGAAGTGATGGCCTCATCTAGTAGACTTTCCCCATACAAAGCCCATTTGTTGGAGCTCGAAAAGGAGGTTTCATATTTGGGATTCGCTCTTAACCAAGCCCAAGCCGAGCTTGAATACATTAAGATCGAGTGGAACTACTTATGGGAGAAGTGGAATTTGATAGAGATTACCACTGGAGAAATGTTATCTGAGCCACCCCCAGAGTCTATCACCATCACACACCGTACCATTAAGTCTTATATGGTTGTTTTAAAGGGTTATGTAAGAAGACCCTAATACTATGATTATGTAGATTATTTTTTTATATAATAAAGAATATAATTTCATTTTATTATTGTTACGCTGTAAAAAAAAATTATAGTGCAAATAGTATTTTTAGTTAACATTCAACAAAGAAATATAATTTGTTGAATTAATGGATTTTTGAATTAAATAATATTTTAATAAAATAGCTTTATTATTATTAAAAAAATTTATTAAGTATAAATGATCATATAATTTTATGAAGTCAATTGTAATTTTTATTATGGTTCGAAGCAGTTTTTGTCAGAACCCATGAATTTTTTATAAATGTCGGTTTATATTTTAAAAGTAAAAATTAAAATATTTTAAAAATTATTTAGATAAAATTAATATTATTTTTTGAATCATGATAGTGAAATTATCCAATTGTGAATGTTTCATAATTTTCTGAGACAACCAAACTTTTGGGTAATAATTAAATATCGTTTAAATATAATATGTGTTTATGAAATCATAATGACCCAATAGTGATGTAATAAAATACTATAAACATTATTTTCGTCCAATAAATGTTTTACCATTAAAATAATGTCATTTTGGGTTTGTTTGATTTATTTTACAAACCTTTAGTGGACCCTTCAAGACTTATAAACAATTTTATATTTTTTAATTTTGTTCCTTGAAAGTGTGACTCACCTCCACATAATAAACCCTACTATTTTAAGAATTTAGGCCATTTACCTTATAAAATGTTTTTTTCCACTTCCATTTGGAAAAAACCATGGGCAAAAACCATGTTCTGGTATGTTTTTTTGATTAGTTTAATGTGTGGTGTCCCAAACCTAAATAATAATGAATTCCCTCTCATTTCCTATATAAACCTGCCCAATCTCCCACTTCCTCTTAAATAAAAGCCTTTAGAGTTCTTCCAAACTCTTCCATCCTCTCTCTAGAATCCTACCAAGGAGACCCAAGCTACCAAGAAGCCTCTCCCATGCCTTTGGGATCACACTTCCAAGTACGGTTTTTCTTCTTTTCTCATTTTTGTCCAATTTTATTTAAGTTGTTATGCAATTTAAATTTAAATTATAAATGTTGGGGTATGGTTTCTCACCTCCCCCATACATCCCTATTTATTTTCTAATGATGTGAGACCCCTTTATCTCTCATTAGGGCCTTCCATGTACCCCTGTTTCCATTCCGAAATTCCATAAGGAATTTCTCTCTTCTCATTTACATTCAGAAAATTCTTTTGTATTGGGAATCCAAATTTCATTACATTTGTTGGGAAAAGTATCTATATGGCCTACATACTATCCATTTAATGTTTATATGATGAGAAACCAATTTCTCTCTCATCATCCATTTTTATGAATTCTTATGTCACGCCATTTTGCTGCCGAAATTGCAACGCATTTTTTCATGCCACGATCATAGTGTAGTGAATACCATACCCATGTCTATATTAAGGGTTTTCACCTTTATGAACATATACCTATTGAATGGTTCTTTCATGTATTTATTACACATACCTTAATTGTGGAATAACTTATGATGTTGATTGATTCCATGTTATATGATCCATGGGGCACACTTATGCAAGAAATGAAATGTTTAAGAAGGGTGAAACCTAACAGCTCTCTAATGCATTGGGTAAAGTATAGTATCATGATACGTCCTATTAAATGGGTATTGAATCATGCTAATTCATGTGAAATGATGGTTTACTCATCCTTCATGTGTAATAAGGGTTTACTCATGCTCCATGTGCAATGAGCCTTGGATCATGCTAATTCCATGTTAAGTGTTGTTGCCACATCTCTATGTTACGATTATCATGCTTTATCATGTATTTATGTTCATGTTTATATTGTGCTCCATTGATATTCCTATTTTCTAACATTTATTTTATTCATCATATATTCCATGTTTATTCCCTTGCTGGGCTTTATAGCTCGCCATTTTCTTATGCATGTCCTCAGATTATCTCATACAATGCTAAGTACGAGGGAATGTAGTGGTAGTGTAAAGTATGTTTTCAATAAAGATGTTGTATTTAATGTTTTATGTTGTTATGTAATGATCCTATACCCCAAAGACACTAGACATCTCGATATTCTATCTTGTATCAAGTGAATTGTATGTAATAAATCATGATAAATGTGTAATAAAGAGCAGGGTTGTTATAAAGATCCTAGCCACATCACAAAATGGACTGGTTGATTCTCTTAGTTAACGATGTCACTAACAACCATTACGATTCATCTCATGATGAGTGGTATCAATGTAGAGGCCCTCCCCACATTGACATCAACCACCGTGGAGGTCCTCCCTCTGCCACCATTAACTATTTTTGAGGTCCTCCCCACATTTCCATCAACCAATGTAGAGTTCCTCCATGTTCCACCATCAACCAATGTGGAGGACCTACCCACAACACCATCAACGTGTGTCGAGGTCCTCCCTCCACCTCCATCAACCAGTACGGCAGTCCTACCCACACAACCATCAACCAGTACAGAGGTCCTCCCCACACTGAATATTTTCCCTCCAATGAATAATCATCCTATGGAAGAAGGGTGAACACATATCATGAGTTTCATGCCTATAGTGCAGGGCGCAGCCCACATAGGGAAAGCCTAAGATACATACAAAAATCATCTCTTGGGGAAGTATCGCAACGTAAAAAGTAGAACCCAGGGAAGTGTCATGTCCTCATCTACCTCTCATATTCTAAAGTGATGGATGACTCAATGATGTAACCTTCACCCCCACTGCTATTATCTAGGGTGGAAGCCTAGTAATTGAGGTGTACAATACTAGAAGTTTAGGTCCATAAAATCCCTAGATCCCTCTATAAGTATCTGTGGGTGAAGGATGTTCTAGATTCCTTCCAATGACTAACATTCCAAACTTCTCCATCACCGCAAAAGTCCCTCATATATACCTCCACATAGGAAGTTGGAGAGATTATTGGGTCTAGGTTGACACCCTCAAAATACGGTGGGCACTCTGCTGAGCCTCAAATTGATGTTATCACCCTCGCACATGGGGTAGTGGTGAGCATACCAACCTAAATGGACATGATATTAAAGTTACATCATTCTTCAAGAGAAATCCTAGCATATATAGGATATTTTACCTATGTAACGCCACTTATTCTAGGGGATCATCAACAAATAATTTTTATGCTCATGTCACCACCCTTACCTCAGCCTGCACCAAATAGGGATTGGGATGACCAAGAGTAGGACCCTATCTCATATAGTGAAAAAGAAGACCCATGGGAACACCTACATACTGACTGATTATCAGTTGTTTTTTGGCCAACTACATCTCCATATTTTTTCATCCCGATGTCCCTCACTGAGGACTGGGTAGGGTGTTTTTTACATATTATCTAGTAAATGTTTCATCACCTCTATTACTATAAACTGACTAACCTAAGGAGCCAAGATCACCTTGAAGTCACCAAAAAGTTGTGTAATTATTTTGAGATCATAGAGATCCTATTAGATCAACATCCTGAGTCATATGGAAACATCCAAAATCACCAACAAACATGTGTTAGGATATTCGTTGTGCTCCACTGCGTTATGGAAGATGTGTCTCCATATGAACAGATTAGTGGTTAAGGGTAGTACGACACCCTATATTTCATCCATATTCTATGGAAGTAACAAGGCCATCAATATGGACCATATTCCAATGATTAAGGTTCCCCTATAACAATAATAATTGGGAATGTGGTCACCACTGACCCACCATAGGATCAGAGGAACGTGGTTTTTGACGCATTGTGTGATAGGGAAAACCTAGCTCAAGGGGTGGAACATTACCAGGTAGACCCTATGCTATGTGTCTAAACTCATCAGTAGGGATAGGAATTGGGTATCAGAAGTCCCCTCATTGTGACATTACTACCTTCTAGTCGATACGTTGATAAATTCAAGGTACATTCTAAACCCTCTAATCCATATGATTTTGATCCCAAAGTGGAATCAGACCCCAAGATATATATATTTATTTAGGATCTTATGGATTATAAAAATTATCACTACTAATCTCATTTTTTGAGAAGAACCCATACCCTAACAAAACTATAAAAGTCCCCATCTCTTCTCCAATGGGGAACCTGGACCTCCTCATCCAGATTACCAATTTCGAACATGGTGGCCCTATTCACCTAGTCAAGGAAGATGTCAGAGGTTATGTTAAACAACAAATTTATGATTCACTAACCATGCTTGAGCACTGTTATTATCCTCCTCAAGATCAAGTCAGTGCTTCTACTCAAGTTGATGATTCTTTAAATGCACTAGTGGCCACAAAACCATTCTAAGAGGACGTGATAGCTGTTCTTGTTTCTCACCACGAGGATTTAGAATTTTGGAAAGTTGAAATACCACCTTAATTAAACTCATACCTGATATTGCTGGAGCATGTATGAGATCCCTTAGAGTTTAGTAATCCTTTCATAATTATATTTAATGGAATCAGTGACCCTCTATAGCATATGGCTCACTTTTCCTTAATGTGCGGACCAAGGATGGGGACTCCAACATGGTAGGAGGCCCCAAATATCAGAAGATTTATCAAGAATTTAGAAGGCCCAATCTTTTTTAGGAAAATCCGGTTTCCCAGAGGGTCTATTTCCATCTTGAAAGATCTTCATAGCAATTTCATATACCTGTTTATCTCTACCTCACACAATATGAGCATCATCGACCTCTTCAAATGAAAAAATATTCTACATGAGCTATTGACTTAATTTTCCACCTGATGTAAGTGACTCACATACTCACTTGACATTCCAGTATCCCATGAAAAGCTTTGAATGATGTGCATAGAGAATTTCATAAATGAGTCAGTCCCTACCCTAATCTTCCTAAACCATCTGAGTGGATTTATGGAATTCTATAAAAAGGATCAGTGTCTAGAAGAATCCTCGAAATATACTAAACAATAGTCATTCCCATTTACCATTCCATGTCCCATGATACTTCCTATCAATGTAGAGACAAAAATTATTGTACATGCAGAGTATTATGAGCTAGTACACCTACAGACCCATTTACCAAATGAGCCCCACTAAGCTTAACCTCACCCTACACATCACCTCCAAAAGAAATTTCTCCAAGTGAATCATCCTTGACAAGATAATTTGGATCTATCCCCCCCCCCCATTAATTGTAGGCTCCCAGGGTGCCTTTCATATAAAGAAGAAATAGGATGTATTCCTTCATTGAGGAACAAGTCAAGTGATATTTCATCTATGCCCTAGAAAATGGAATCCAAATATTCTAGAATATAGGAAACCCTAGGAGGCCCAAATCACTAGCCAGGCTGATCAATGGCCATATTATTGGATCCTCATACACACTATCAATGAATTATTTCTATTCAAAGAATGGATACATGATTAAGTAGATCGTGTCTTAGTCTGGTTCGGCAAAATTTTAGAAAAGGTGGAACATGTCTCCACTGACCCTGATAGTGAATTTGAAGACTCTAACAATTGGAAACAAGTTCCCATCTATTGGATACACAATTATGATGATTTTTTGGCTTGTAAGGTAGTCTCTCTCACTCATGGTATTATTTGGTCTCACTTGAGCAAGCCATAACCTCCTATTATTGTTGCACCTTCCTCATATGCTGGCACTACATATGTCTCACGACCTTCCAATTCTCAACAGAACTGAATTCAAAGGTGCAAAGTAAATAAGAGTCCTATGATGGTTCCAAATTCATCTTGCACTATTGGAAACTTCATGCCTCCCAAATTGGATGATGTTCCTAGGGTCCGATAAACCCAACACTATTCCATTGATTATGAATTGAAGTATACCTCCATGAATTTCATTGAGTTACTGAACTACTTCCCAATGACCAATTGTGATGAATGCCTTGTGATCCCCTAATGTGCCTCTAGATGAAGTAATTAAAGGATAGGTAGAGGAAATGTTAGTCATTGGAATTCTCAGGATAGTCTGTAAAACTAGGTTTTTCATGATACTGAAACTAGATAGCATGCCTTGTACATAGTTCAGCAAGAACAACCCTCCTGATTCACACTGTCATGTATAGATACATAGTCATTTGTAGTAGTTGACCATGTAGCTCAGCTGAAACTATGTTGTGATCATCCATGTATATCAAGAATTCCCCCTTAGAGGGTTAACATTCATCCATCAATTTTTCAAAGAAGGTCGGCTAACCAGCAATAGAATATCGTCAATATGATACAGGCCACAACAGTTAAACCAACAACATCAATTGTTCCTAATGTTAAAGAGAGACCCTCCATAGGAAAAAATATTCCCCTAGAATAGAAATATGATGTGCTAAATAAACTCTCTAGTATATGTGTGATTATTTTAATTCTCAAGGATCTCCTCTTATCAATAGAAATATGCGAGGAACTTATTAATGATTTATCAACCCAATTCACATTGAGGCTGAGGTAAATTTCACTAGGCCTACTATGAAGAAGATGATGAGTAAGAGGAATACCACACCATTATATTGTGTTATAAATAAGAAAAGGGTTTATTTATTCAGGGGAACATATACCTGATGTAAATCACATAGAAGTTCAATAGAATGGAAATATACCACTTCTTAGTGGAAACTAACTCCGGGATCAACACCATATCGATCCAAACACTCCATAAATTGGGACTTATAGAAGCACATATCACTCCCTCAAAACATTAGATT
This sequence comes from Viscum album, assembly GCA_963277665.1. Lineage (NCBI taxonomy): Eukaryota > Viridiplantae > Streptophyta > Magnoliopsida > Santalales > Viscaceae > Viscum > Viscum album. Next base: position 820,337,615 of record OY728162.1, read on the forward strand.
CATGGTTATGATAAGTGTGAGTTGAAATCAACTAGAAAAAATCATCTGAAGGCTCAATTTGGCATCCCAGTATTAAACACCTAATTTCTAGTAGTCTCACAGGATACCACCCACAAGGCACAGATGGGAAGACCCTAGCTTCATTAGTATGAAAAAAATCCCATCTTCATACCATCAGTACCTCAAATACTCCTATGATGGTGGAGTAGGGATACTTCTGGGTGATGTGTCCCCCTTTGACTCTATTAAACTTGTTATCTAGATGTCATGTACTATAAAAAGGAGGTAAAGTGGGATCAAACTGATGGGGTTGGGAACATCATTTCCCTCAATGATATAGCGCCCACTACATCCAATCCATGGGTATACTTGAAGGATATTTTTTTCTCCCAATTCATTGGTTAGATCCCACAACACCAGACCTTGGGGTTCTTTCATTGTCTCTAAGAAAAAGGAGTTCTTGCATATTACCTCATACTCTTATAGTGGATTGTCCCGACTAATACTGGAAGACCCTAATCTATCACAAGTGGAAATACGAGATTTAACGTCAATATAATAACATCAGTTTTTTGAAAATGGACGCCAATAGTATGTGAGGGAAATTTATGGTGTCGGTTTTTAGTAAAAATGACGCCAACAATAATTATTCGATGATATTGCGCGTCAGGTTTCACGAAGCCGATGTGGAAAATTTAAAGAAAATGTTTTGGCGTCGGTTTTTTAGAAAAGAGACGCCAATAATAAAAAAAATTGGGCATCGGTTTTGAAGAAAACCGACACCAAAAATAAAAATAAAAACTTTTTTGCATCGGTTTTCCTCAAAATCGACGCCATAAGGTATAGTTTTGGGGTCGTTTTTGGAGAAACCTGACGTCGAAAATTAAAAAAAAAGGATTATCGGCATCGGTTTTGAGAATAACTGATGTCGAAAGTCTTTTAAAATTACTCAAGGTCTGAAACCCTCATTTTTTTTGGATCGTCAAAATCGAAACCCGTTGTGGCGCCTTGGACTCCTGACAACCTTTGTAGCTCATTTGTGATCTTAGAAGGCCATTGTCGAAGGTTTTTATTCATTTTCATGATTTCGGGTTTGCATTCTTCGTTTTTATCTCTTGTCTCATCTTCCACTGTTTATTTTTTTCTTCCATAACCCAATTTTACACAATTTTCAATATTGGTTTGATTTTAGTTGTTGTTTATCATTATTTTTTGTTTGTATTATCATTGTTGGTATAGATTTTATAGTGTTTGTTTTTCAAAGTCATTATATCGAGTGCAGTTTTGATTGAAGATCTCCATTCGGGTTGAAATTGAAATTTTGTAAGTTTTTTTTATTTTGTAGATAAATCATTTATCATTAAATTTTGTTATTGATTTTCTTTAATTATTAGTTTAAATTTCATTTTACATGTGTTAGAACATGGTTAGATATTATTTCCATAGACATTCTTAAATATCCTATCAACAAATTGTATTTTTTACATTGACTCGAATCAAATTTCACTCAATACACTTACTGCATCCTTTAAATTAATGTACTCATCAATATTTTTGACACATAAAACATAAAAATAATGCAACAACTATGTAAAATGAACTAATAAATTTTAAATGAATGATATTATAATTAAATTATAATATCAATATAACACACGTGTATATAATATGAAAATAAATTGTTTACCCTATTTGTAAACGTTTTTCATATCTGATGCCTTTTATCTGATTATTAATAGTTTTTATTAAATATGTTTTTGTTTACAATTTATTTGATAGATATTTAAATGTTTATATGTTTTAATATATTCATCAATTATATTGAGATATCAGGTATTAATGGATCGTAATAGGATTCATTTACGAAGAACCACTAGTGAATATGAAAAAGGTGTTGATAATTTTTTGGAATTTTCTAAGCAACAACTTCAAAATATTGATTTGATTTTCTGTCCATGTGTTAAGTGTGTAAATATGAGAAAGTTAAATTCCAGAGAAATCAAGGATCATCTCATTTGTTATGGTTTTAGCATTAATTATACACGTTGGATCTTTCATGGTGAAAGAACTAAAAATTCAACATCCAATGTTGATGACGTTATTCATAATGAGGCAGAGGATTGTATTGAAGAATTAATTCATGATTTAGGTGTTAAAACCATAGAAAATAGACCAACTATTGAAAAATTGTATGGAGATTATAAGAAACCATTATTCCCAGGTTGTAGTAAATATAAAGTGTTATCAGTTGTTTTGATATTAGTTAACTTAATAGCAAAAAATGGGTGGAGTGATAAATGTTTCTCCAGTTTAAAAAAGCTTTTAAAAGAGCTACTTCCAGAAGGCAACGAGCTTCCAGATTCCAATTATTAGGTGAATAAAATATTATGCTCAATGGGATTGGGTTATAAAAAGATACATTCCTGCCTCGGTGATTGTGTACTATATAGGAAAGAAAATGAACATTTATCAAGTTGTCCCGCATGTGGGACATCAGGCTATATGATAGATGGGAATGTCAACTTAGATTCATTCTTAGGTGATGTCATGTAACATCATGAAAAATCAATTTTGTACTTTCCAATGATATCATCCAATATTTTTTGCATACAATTCTAATTCATTTTTAGGTACCTGAATCAAAACTCCAGCTAAAGCAATTTGGTACATTCCAATAATTCCTCATTTGAAGCGTCTATTTGAAAATTCAATTGATGAAAAAAGGTTAAGATGGCATTCAGATGAGCGCATATCTGATGTTAACGTACATCACCCTACCTATTCACCACAGTGGAAGAGTTTTGATAAAAAATTTCATTATTTTGGAAGTGAAGTTAGGAATCTCATAATGGGATTGTGTACTGATGGAATGAATCCATATCAGAGCCTCAGTAGAAAAAATAGTTCTTGGCCTATTTTGCTGGTAGTTTACAACTTTTCCCCACATCTATGTATGAAGAAAAAATATGTTATGATGAGCTTGATGATTTCTAGACCAAAACGACTGGGAAATTATATTGATGTGTATCTTACACCATTGATTGACTATTTGAAACTGATATGGGAGGAAGGTGTTAAAGTTTTTTATGCATACAAGAAAGAGTATTTTCTTTTGCGTGCTATGATAATTTTCACTATTAAAGACTTTCCTGCATATGGAAAATTATATAGATATAGTGTTAAGTGACATAAATAATGATAAATTTGTGAAGAAAAAACCACATATTATCAATTTTGGAATGGAAGAGAGATATTTTACATGAGACATCGAAGATTTTTGTGAATTAATCATCCTTATCGTAGATTGAAAAAATCATTTAACAGTTTACAAGAATACAGCCATCCCCCTTGACCATTTTCAGCTAAAGAATATTATGACAGAGTAAATGATATTGATTCGACATTTGGAAAGAGAATAATTTATGGTTTTCAAAAACATATCTGGAAGAAGCAGTCTATTTTTTTCGAACTACCTTATTGGAGATTTTTAGAGATAAAACATAACATTGATGTTATGCATGTTGAGAAAAAAATATGTGATAGTTATATTGGAACTTTTTTAGACATAAAAGGAAAGACAAAAGATGGATTTCATGCTAAATTAGACTTGATATTAATGAGAATATATTTAGAGTTAGCTCCCAATATGAAAGGAAACAGAACATATTTACCTCCGGCTTGTCACACATTAATCAAGATTGAAAAGATGAATTTTTTTCAGTGTCTTCATGGTATTAAAGTACCCAATGGTTTTTCTTCAAATACGAATAATTTTGTGTCATTAAAGGATTGTAAATTAATAGATACGAAATCTCATGGTTTCCATGTGTTGATGCAACAAATTCTACTAGTAGCAGTGCTTGGTATATTGTCGACAGTTGTCAGAAAGATTATCATCAGGTTATGTAATTTCTTTAAATCCATTTATAGAAAATTCATTGATCCAAATTTGATAGATGTGTTGGAGAATGAATCAACTCTTATTCTTTTTCAACTAGAAATGTATTTCCCACCCACATTTTTTGATATAATGGTTCATTTGTTGATTTATTTGGTGCGTGAGATAATAATATGTCGGCCTGTTTATTTAATATGGATGTATCCTTTTGAAACATATATGAAAATTTCTAAATAATATGTTTAAAATCCTTATCAACCAAAGGCCTCTATTGTTCAAAAATATGTATCAGAAGAGGTTATTGAGTTCTATACTGATTAGTTGAATGAGGTGGAGTATATTGGTCTCCCTGTATCTCAACATAATACAGTTGATAGTGAATTTTGAGGAGTTTGAGGCTTAAAGGTAAAGTTTATTCCATGTGATGAAGTGATTCAGGCACATTTATACATTTTGAACAACACAGATGAGTTTCAACCAAATATATCCTTGCATATTGCTGAATTAAAGTTATGATATCAGAAAAGAAATGAAAAGTGGTTGATGATTGAGCATAAGAAGACATTTGGTTCATGGTTTAAAGAGAAAGTCACCCTAGATATATCTATATCAGAAACATTGAAGTGGTTAGCAGGGGGACCATCTCTTAATGTGATCACATGGTCTGGTTTTGATATCAATGGCTACACATTTTACACAAAAAACTTGGATGAAAAGAGTACCATTCAGAATAGTGGTGTGATGGTTTTCGCTGAAGCAGTTCATTTTTTGAGTTCCAAAGATAAAAACCCAATTTCTGCATCAACATCATATTTTGGAGTTATTGAAGACATATGGGAAATTGATTATATTAAATTTTGAGTCACTGTATTTAAGTGTAATTGGGTTGATAGTAATAGTGGTGTGAAACATGATGAATATGGGTTTAAACTGGTTGATATGAAAAATTTAATTACAACGAGGAACCATTTATCATGGTGACACATGAAAAACAAGTATTTTATGTCATTGATCCGTCAAATGATCAGTGGTTAGTTGTTTTTCATGGAAAAAGATATAATTTGGTGGATGGGGATGATTATGATGATGTTAGTGATTTACATGATCCTTATTCATCTATTACGCAATTTCTAGATGATTAAAATGTGTATAAGATAGACATAGTGCATGTAGTACGTACTGATCATGATGAAGGCATGTGGGAAAACAATAAATTAGTCTCCTAATTTTTATGGTAAATATTTATATTTTTTTCCATTTTTGAAACTTACAAATGCATTCCTCTATTTTTACTTACTTATTTTTGTCCTCCTTGTTTTCAATTATTCAGTTTTCTAATGATATGCAGGTACACAAAATTTCATTACACTTTCTAGTAGAAATGTTAGATACAGATAGAGAGGAGCAGTTACTGAGGTATATCTATTTTGACATATTATTAAATATTTAGTAATATAATTATTTAATGAAATAAAACTGTTAATTTACAAAAACAAATGGCAAGAATACTGATGCGTCCTCGGTGAAAGAGACTTCTCCTATTACTACTCAAAAATAATGTTCTCAATTTGGTAAATGTGGTATTACACATTTACCAAAACGATCACTTTCTCATGATGATTAAAAAGTACACATCCGTTTTGATGATAATAATAATGCATTTGGCCCAAATGAAGTTTAGTTTTTCAGTTATATAGCGATGCAGAGCCATTACAGGATTAGTATTTTATATCCTGATTGGAAGTCAGTGGATAATACGGCGAAGCAACAGCTTTGGGAGGCAGTGACGGTAAAATATTTTAATTTATTTCTTTTATCTCATTTTTTGAATATTATATATTTAAAATGAAATATTTAATTTATTCAATTACAGATGACATTCAATTTTGAGGAAACAAAAGAAATTATGAAAAGACATCTCTCTTTAGCGGCGGTTCGATGGAGAGATTTTAAAACCAAACTGACAAGAAATTATGTTTTAGGAAAGAGATGGTTTGAAATTCCATATCTTAAGTATCCATATATAGATGAAGAAACATGGAAGCGATTTTTTGAAAGTCGTCAGGAAGAGATATTTTAGGTATGGTAATTGTTTTATATTTTAAAATTTGTGCTATATTTTTCTGATTACCTAGTAGTTTATTTTTATATAAAAGGCCTCTAAGAGATCCAGTTGAAAAATGTATACCCTCATACTTCTTCATGTGGAGGGTATTCGTATTTGGAGCATAAAATGATTGAAAAAAAATTTCAAGCATTAACATCTCGATCATGTAGTGCTTCAGAAGATGTCCAATTTGGTCCTCCATCTCCTCCCACTTGCCATGAGAAATGGAAACAAGAAAGTAGAAGAAAAATGAACGATATCTTACAGAGTAATCTCATCAAGTGGATGATATAATTGTAAGTAAATATTATTTATTTGTTAACAATTTTTCTATTTTATAATTTATAAACACAAATATAACTTTTTTACTTTTTATTTCAGGATGAACTTCAGGAGCAAGAGACAAATGGCTCTTTTATCCCTGAGGGTAGGATGGACATTCTAGAAACTTCTTTGGGAAACGCATAACACGGCGGCCATGTTATAGGATATCAAGCAGGTGTTAGTATTCGGAAGGTTTTTTTTAAGAGTAAACAATCAAATGACCCAGAAATATAATCCTTAAAAGAAGAGAGGAAAGATATGAAAAAGTCTATGGGTGATCAAATTCAAGCAGCAGTGCAGAAGGCTTTATTAGAACACTTGGAAAGACAATCACAGTCTGCACAGCCTTCCCAGGTATATTATTTATTTGTAATCAATGTTTCTATTTTATAAATTATAATCAGTAATATAATTTTCCCATTTTTCATCCTTCCAGTCTACTCAACCGGACCACCCTGCCCAATCTTCTTACCATGCCCTGTATGCGTATCCTTCTAAGGTATATTTTTTATTTGTCATCAATTTTTCTATTCTATAAATTATAAACAGTAATATAACATTTTCATTTTTCAGCATTCTCAGCCTACTCACCTAGACTACCGTTCCCTATCTGCTTACCATGCCCTGTCTGCGCAACCTTTCGAGGTATATTATTTTATTTTTATTAATTTTTCTATTTTATAAATTTTAAACACTAATATACCTTTTTCAATTTTCTTCCTTCTCAGCCTCCTCATCCAAACTACCCTGCCTCACCTGCTTACTTTGAGCATCCACCTCCTTCCTCAGATCAAGCCTTATATTGTGAGTTGTTTGTGGGAGATCCTCATGTACATATTGTTGCGTTAGGACAGGTTAATTTTTTGGGGGACTTGGTACATCATCATCCTATGCAGATGGGTCAAGCTAGATTATCAATACTTGTTATTATAGATCCTACTTCTCTACTACTATTTCCTACTGTGGAGGTCACCAGTGTTGGGGAAAGTATTGTCCATTTTTTAATTTGGCCAACTGCCCTTCTTCGTTATATTTCACATGAGGTATTAATTTTTTTAATATGAGTTACAAATGATTAAAAATTACTTATAATGTTTTATAACATTTAACTTATATTGGAATATCTGAAAGAAAAAGAAACTACACAAATGCAAAAAAAAAATCCGGAACATTTGGTTGTGGATACTTCTAATATTTCTTATGGGTTAAAAAGATTATATGAGTCCTCTTCTTCCTTGAATTCTATCTATGAGTTTCTAATAACACTCGATATATGTGGATGAAATTATGGATTGAAATTAATGAAAGAAGATATCATGAATTTTGTTAATTTTAAAGAGATCTCGCAGAGTGTGTTGCAGTTGTTTTCTATGTAAGTAAATTGACATTTGAATTCCTATTTCTTTAATAAAATATTTTTATGTCATTGACTAACTATATTTTCTTTTTAAATTAGGTATCTACACAAGATTCTTTTTGAAAAGTAAACAACAGGAATTTACATCTTTATAGATCCAGAGTACATTTCCTTAGAATACAGACATGTGAAGAATCATGAAAGAGTTTAATATATATCTGAGAGATTAACACAGACAGAGATTCAGTGCTGGTTTTTTCCATTTCTTGATAAGTAATAACATCAACATAATTATGAACTAATGATCATTATAATGTCATTAATTGTGATCTTTTTGTATTGTAGGGGGCATTGGATGTTAGGCGTACTTTTCCCAAGTGAATGCACCTTATATTGGTTTTTCTCTTTATTAAGAGGAGTGCGTAAACCATTTTCCACCTTATTAAAAAGGTATGTATTTTTATTTTTTATAAGCTCATTATGTTTAATTTTCATTGTTTAGACAAGTATTATTAGTTCATATATAAAAAAATGCATTTCAAGGAAACATTTTAACATGGAATACATGTCAGAAAAGAAACCAACAAAAATAAAATATGTGGAAGTACAGGTAATTAGTTTTTATATTTTTGTTATATATTGTTTTATTTTAGTTAAATGTTTTATAACTACAATGTCATCGTCAAAATAGACATGTTGAATGTGGTTATTATATTCTATGACTCATGTACGTGATAATCACAACTAGGGAAACTACTGATTTTCATAAAGATAGTTTTATTAATTTTTTTATATATTTTCTGCCATATTTTTCTATTTTTTAATTTCATATCATTCAATATTATTATAGGAATTCAATGATTCACAGCCTCATTCCCAATCTGATATAACTCATATTCAATCTCCTTTTGTGAACTATTTGTTAAGTCTGGTTAAGATTTGAGGTATGTATATTCTAATATTTATTAATAATAATACATATGGGTTCAAAAACCTAAAACTTTTGATATATTAGGTGTTTGAACCTACTAATAATCAAATGAATGCTTCAATAATAACCAACAATGAGCATGATGTAAATTCTAGAGTTGTGGGGCTTGCAAATGTCACAAAATTTCTTCAAGTCATTGATTGCAGGTATGTGTATTTTAATTTTACTTTATAATAACAATGTATAGATAATTTTTTTGACTAACTAGATATAAAAATTGACGTTATATGTGGAGTTGGATGATAAATATTGTTTAATTGTTTTTGTATATTGTGTTATTTTTACAGGGGTTTCTATTTTTTTGGAACTGTAATTGTAATTATTTTATAATAAAAAAATTTATGGCATCGGTTCTTTAAATAACCGACGCCGAAAGTTTAAAAAAATGAACTTCAGCATCGGTTTTATCTAAAACCGACACTGAAACTGTTACCAAAATTATTTTCGGCGTCATTTTTTGAAAAATCAATGCCTAAAATCATATTTTTAATGTTTCCTTTTTAGAAATCGGTTTTAAACCGACGTCAAAAATTAAAAAAAATGACGACAGTTTTTGTTTTTTTCACTAGTGTAGTGTAGTATTGAGAAGTTCCCCCCATGTCTACTAATCCAGGGAATTCCCATATGTTCCATAAAGTAGGTATAACTCAATGGAGTTCGAATCATCAACATTGCTTCGATATCAAGAGTGTACCCTATAGCTAGAAATATGATGATATTAGCCCAATAGCTCTTGTTTCTACATTCTCAACATAGAGGGAACCCCTTGTCAGGAATATTGTATCTTCCATAGTAGATACTAGTGATACCCTGGGTAAACTGGCCTGAAAGAGTAGAATATTCCAACTAATCCTCCTTCCCAAATTATGAAGAGGATTTTTTATATACCCCACCTATATTTGAAGAGGATGTATCCACCACTATATATGAGTTAACTGAGGCGAACCTCAGTATGGAGGAAGACCTGAGTCCAACACTAATCAGTGTTGTCATGTATCTAGGGGAGGGATAGAAGTATGTGGACTTCATGAAAAAATACTACAATGTACTTTCCTAGAGTTATGATGAGATTTTAGGGCTTAACCCTCAGGACACCATTCGTCACCTTGGCCTCCCAGTGGGTCATCACAAGTTCAAAAAGCCTCACAGATTGATGCACCCCCTCACAGTTCTATGGTCATGGCCAATGATGATAATATTACTAAAGAAACAAATTTCATGGAGGTCTAGTACCCTATATGGCTATCTGACATTGTCCTATTCATGATGGAAAATGGGTAGATCAAAGTCTATATCAACTTCTGATACCTCAAACACCATTTTCAAAAGGATAGGTTTCCCCTTCTAGTGACAGAGTTATTGATTGATGTTATTTTTGGGTTCTAATATCTCTCCTTCATGGATAGATAATCTAGGTACAGTCAGATATAAATGGCCCCTAAGGATGAATATTCCACTACCTTCAAGTCACCTAAAGATATTTCTTCTCTCAGGTGATGCCTTTTGACTTGATGAATGTCAGGGGATACTTACAAGTAGGTCATAAACCACATATTTAAACAAATTATCTGTCCACTTATGGATTATTATATAGATGATCTGGTGGTTAAATCCTATTAGTTTTAAGACCATATCAATGATCTTGAGAATGTTTTCAACTTCCTCAACTCCTAATAGATGATGATAACCACCCTGAATCATGCATTTGGGGTTATTTATGTAAAGTATTTTAGATTTTTTGAAAGATATATAAGGATCGAGATTGGCCCCAAAAAGATCAAGACCAGTAATAAAATGGCTCCCTTTTTCCTGTAATGCCCCGACCCTAGTTACCCAAAGTCAGTGTGTTATTACATAAAATTGGCTTGATACAAGGAATCATGTCCCGAAAGACCGATCAGTTTAGTAGCCTTGGAAGTGCTAGATACATTCATAAGTCTTACATTACATCATAAAATAAAAAACTACAATAACATAATCTCAAAAGGAATCACTCATATCCCTTAGTCTATCCATGCAGGTCATTCATAATAAAATTCTTTGCATACTATGAAAAATAAAACATAGAAAGGGGTGATCTCAGATGCTCAGTAAGGATAAAAATATAGTAAAAACATTTATAAATAATCATAAACATTTTATGGTAATGTATAAAACTAAAACAAAAGCCATTTAAATTTGAACTTCAGCATAATATGGAAAAGATAAAATAAAATAATTACATTTACTTATTCTCATGGATATTCTACTAGTTGAATAATCACATGCAATATCAATAGTCACTTTCATAATGATGGAATTCATAATACTGAACTTTAATTTCTATGTCAGGGCCTCGTTCCAAGACATAGGGGCTAACTGTAACCGAACCCCAACCCAGAGAGCCTCTGTAACTAGAATCCATCCCAGAGAGCCTCTGTAACTGGAATCGAACCTAGAGATCCTCTGTAACCGGACCCCAACCCAGAGGGCTTAATCTTACCGGTTCCCAACCTGGAACATACTAGTCTAACACATTCGTCTTAAGAAGAGGTTAAAATATAACATAAACATTCGTATTAAAATTAGCATATGAAATGTCAATACTTTAACCATAAACCATGAATGGAATAAAAATAACTCATTCACAGTCAAACATATCACAAAACCATAAATACAAAATGGAAGATTTTTATCCTAATAAATCAACTTCAAACACGTGTAAAATTTATCAACGGATGTTGATATAGATGAAATCAATACTATTTAAGAGAAATATCTCTTTACATTTTGAAATCATTTAAGAGTCACATAATTATAAAGAAAACATTTATTTTGAAAATATTCTTATATATTTTTAAGGTAATATTTGACGTTGTTATAATGGTGGAGTATATCCGCACCCACTGTATAGGTTAAAAGAAAACATTCTTACCTTAATTTTGTCGAAAAGGTCATAAAGTTCCTTGTTTGGAAAATGATGGAAAGGTTCCTTCCAAAGAATTTAAGGTCAAATAAGGGTGTAAAAGACTTTAATACATTTTCTAGTAAATAGTAAAAAAAATTTGAAATACATTTTTAGAAACATGGATATGGATGATAAAGAGGTCCCAATAGATACTCACGTGTAAAACAAACTCGAATAATAAAGATATTTTGAAATTAACCCATACTATGTACTTTTCCTTGGTTGAGGGTAGGTTAACCTCCTGTATAATGGTGAAATCATTGTTATTAAATTATTCAATAACCATATACATAATTATGATATCATATATGATCTTCTAATAATGATTTTTTAATAATATTTTAGTATTATCGTCGTTTTGGGTGTTAACTGATTCTTTTTCTTTTATATTATTTATTACAGGAGTCATGTTTTTTATGGATGGGATGTATTTTATTAATATCCATAACGATATCACGTCTTTAAACATTATTTTTAATCATCAAATGAAAATTATTCTTGAATGGTTATGATGCGGAATTAATCTCATCGCATTCGTGGAGACAGTAATCTGTACGTACACATGAGCGACAATATCAGTCTTTTGATATTAAAATAATATATAATTGGATGGTATATCATATATACAGAATAATTATAATGTTATATTTATTATTTTCATCAATTATACAACATTATTATACCCATCCAAATAATAATGTATTGAATAACAACTACACCACGATGTGGAGACGGTAAGTTGTACGTACGCACGTATGGTGACTTTGTCATTCATATTATGGATAGAATAATGAATATGGTTGTACCATATTTATAATAACATAATAGTATATAGAATATACTGGAGTTATTATTTTATAATGGAAACAACAAGGAAAGAATAAGTGGAAGAAGAAATGAACTTGAAAGAGGTGATGAAATATTTACCTCTTCTGCGTGTTCTACCTTTTGATTTGATCAAAAGGGTTCCTTAGGTTGGATTTTTGACTAAAGTAAGGCCACTAGGTTTAAGGTAGGAATTTTTAGAGGATATTTGGGTAGTTTTTGGCTGATACAAAAGGTTTTTAAGGTGTGAATTTGAAAGAAGGGGAAGTTCCCTTTTATAAGAGTGGTGAGGGGAACCTTAGGAAAAGATTGAAATATTATTTTATAATAAAATTATTTTCGGTTTCTAATGGCTACAAAATGATTTATTTGGAGTATAATGTTGGGATGGGTCTAAAAACACTCAACGAATAGGTTTTATACAGGTTTGGGTCACTATATTAACCTTATCTTTTATATTTAACTCTTAGTTAATTAGTTTGACATTTACCATGTCTCTTTGTATTTTTATATTATATGGTTAATAAACTTACTATAAATTTCCAAGAGAACCCCAAGTGGTTAATTAATGATATACCTATCATTATATAAGTCCTTTTACTTAACCTTAGGTTTTTATGAATATTATATCAATTAATAATATAATATTTATTTTAAAAACTCTTTTATGACAATTTTGACACTATTTATTAATTGATTTTTTTAAAGTCCTAAAAACTTTATTAATTCTAAATAAATTAATTTAATCAATATAAACATATCATATTAACCTAGAAAATTCGTGCATGGAATAAAAACATTCAAATTATATTTATTATAACATTTATAATATCATTTATTTGATTAATTCATTAATAAGGAAAATACTGCATCAACATCGTGCCATAAATAAATTTAATTATTCAATGTCTTAAAATTATAAATAAAATACAATTATGTAGGAAATCTTTTTAGATTTCAAATTAATATTTATAGTTGAAGCGATAACATATATAATCCTATGTAAAAATTGTTTTACTAAAAGATATATGCTTAAGTAATTTTTTATTTACTTTAACTTAATTAAAATAAAGTATCATTATCACTTACAAGTGGCTCCATGGGGTCCCAAAATCGACCCAAAAATTCCCATGGTCGTACCTGATTTACTCTTTAACAATGGTAAATAGAATATTTACCAAAGTAATTATTCAAATGGTCTAAAAATAAAAGTTACCTATTTACAAAATTTGGACCTCATAATTATAAATATGGAATCCATTTTTCTAAATTCAAAATACAGAAGTTCTAGAAATTAATTTAAAATTAATTCCAGTTGTCAAAACATAAAGCTTGTTTTTAAGAAATAATAACTACCAAAAGATTGGCACTTGTTTATGTTCAGTTTAAATGTGAAATTATGTCCAATGAAAAACATTGGATTAAATGGTAAAAATATAATCTAATTATACTTTAAAACCACTCAATAGTATAATTTGTCACTATAAATTATTTTGATTAAAAAATTTGTTTTTAATTAAAATTTAGTATTTTTCACTATACATCAAAAACTGAATGTTTTTAGAAAAATACTAATAATTAAACCTAAGATAATTTTGATATTCTGAATCTAAAAATAAATACCAATTTGAATAATAAAATTTATAAAATTTCAAAAAGCAAGTATTAATATTCATAACAGCTACTTTGATTGGTCGTGGTGTGTTAGAATCTCGAAGTTGCATACAATGAAAGATATGGCATTATTCAAAGGGAAACATACCATAGAAGCTTAGGGTGTTAAATTATTACCTCCTTAAATAAATTGTGTCCTATCAATTTGAAATTTCTCATCAAAAATAAATGGTTGAAAATATAAAATGCCTTTTCGGAAAACCCACATCAGAAATAGGGTTAATAAAATTTTGTTTTAATAATAGGGAAAGGGAAATGAGAAAGTCACAACCAATTTAGGGTTTTGAATAAAAGAAAGTTGGTGGAAATTATTGGCACATAATTAGAGGAAAATGTAAATATTTATAGGTAGTGATTGAGGTTATCAATCACAAACAAGTTTAGAATTGAGGGCCTCAAAACCATCAATCTATGATTATTTAAAATATCATCAGTTCAACAAAACATAATGTATTATGATAACACATTTTTTGTTTTGATATCCCTTCCCTAAAGTTTAAGAATTAAATTCTTCATAGAATAAAAGAAATATATATATATACATATTTGACAAGTAGAGTTTCATACTTCAACTAATTCCTACCACAACTCATCTTTCACTATAAAAGATAATAGAACTCAAAAATATTATATTTATCCTCATCTTATAAGATTCCAAATATTAAAAAATTCCATTTAAATGAAGAAAAATATTTTATAATAACCAGGGACGTCCTCTAGGCTAGTAGTAGGTAATAAAGGCATGTCGAACTATGGTTGTGGGTTTGATTCCTGTAGCTTTTTCTGATGCAATGGGTTATCACCCGACCTGAAGGTTGTCATATTCCTAAAACTATAGTATTATAATATTCGAAAAATAATCATAATAAATATTTTAACATTAAAAAATACTATCCAAAGTTCAACGTAATCCATTCCAACCTTTATAGTTATCCAAAATACCTTTGTCCAGACACTCTGTAAAAGGTATCTAAATTCCAAAATCAATTGTAACATCAGATTCCCCAAACAAAGTAAAGTTCCTCTTATTATCACATACTGAAAATATGATTACCTTAGTCATATGAAAACCTTAATGAAAACAACAAGTATTGTAGTAAAATACTTATATATATCACATTATTCTTATAACCAGAATATAATCCTTGAGTCCAAAAACACAAATACATTAATTATTCCACTTAAACTGTAGCAATAGCATAAACTTGTCCTTGATCCCTTAGACTTTTTTCAGGTAGGTTTCCCTAAAGATTAGGATATTCTTTTGAATAATCCACCATTTCTCTACAATTGTATCATTCAACATTGACAGCCACTTTCTTCCCCTCAAAATCACGAGCTTCGTGACCTTTTTCACCATACTTATAACAAACTCTCATTCCTTTTAGGCAAGTACCGGGGTGTTTCATCCCACAATTATCACATAATGAAAAATCCTTCTTTCCTTTTTTCCATTTATCTGTCTCTTGCTCCACCGTTCTCTTCTTCTCTTGCATAACATTATAGTCATAAGAATTAGATAATTCCTTTTCTGTCTTGATAGCACACGAGACTATATCTTTGTATAATGAGAAGGATTGCGATACTAATTCTTGAAAGAGAAATTGTTTTAACCCATAAAAGAAACGGTCAAGCATACTTCTTGGGTTACGTATATAATCTATATCATTCCTTGCTAACCTTGTAAAGTTAGATTCATACTTTGCGACATTCTCGTCCTCCTTTTTTCTCAAACTCAGAAATTACCTTTCCATATCCACTCGATGGTCATGAGGAAAGTATATTTTTTAAGAAAAATTCTTTAATCTCCCTCTATTACATAATTAATACTTCTTCGTCTTACTTTGTGTTTTGAATCAATTACCACCATTCATCAGCATCTCCAGTGAGGCGATAAACAGCCATGAAAACTTTATCCCTTTCACTACTCCCCAAAAAAAGAAATATTTTCTCTAAGAAAATTATCCATTTCTCAGCTACAAATGGATTTTTAGTCCCATTGAATGTTTTTGGTTGTTTCTTCATGAAGTAGTCTAACATTGATCCTCCACATTATGGAACAGGGTGCTCCATACGGGTAAGGATATTATTTATAACCTGAGTGAGTTGTCCCAGTATGGTGATAAGATGATCAGCACCAGTTGCATCACCAGCACCACTATAATTAACTTGAATAGGAGGTCAATCCCTACATGGATTACGTGCATTGATAAGGTTTCCATTCCTTCCACTAGTCACCATTTCTAAACAATGGAATACACTAGATTAGTTTATGAATGGAAATAAAGAATTCTAATCTTGTAAAATACTTAACATAAACTGAATAGTTTATGGATATAATCCATAATCATAAAAAATGATTTCTTTGAGGAATTATATACTCATAAACCCTTCATAATTTTTTGTAAAGAAAATGATAATTATCCTAAGAATATCCCCCGAGAGTGTCGTAACCATGAGTGTAGCAAGGCCCGTTGTTGTTCACCAGTTCTCGTTTGAGTGTAGCTCGAAACAGTATTTTTGGGTTTTACCCCTAGTTACATCTGTGCCAGAGCCGCCTCTACCTGCTCGTATGCAGACAGGGATGTATTTCTTAGAAAACTCTCAAAATATCTACATTACCAAAATTCCAAGAAGTTCTTCTATACCAATCCTCAATTTCTATCTTAGGGTAATGTGCTCTAATTAGTGTTTATCTAAATATAGCTTCCAAGGTTTGTACTAAACATCCTCTGATACCAACTACAACGCCCCAACCCCATTAACCCAGAGTCAGTGCATTATTACATAACATTATCATGATACAAGGAATCATGTCTTGAAATACTGTTCATTTTAATAGCCTTGGAAGTACTAGATACATTTATAAGTCTTGGATTACATCATAAAATAAAAAACTACAACAACATAGTCTCTATAGTCCACACTCATATCCCTTATACTATCCATGCAGTTCGGTCCAAATATACTTCTTTACATCCTAGGAAAAATAAAACCTAGAAAGGGGTGAGATCAGATGCTCAGTAAGGATAAAAATATAGCAAAAACTTTCATAAATAATCATAAAAAATTATGTAAATGTAAAAGACTAAAACAAAAGCCTTTTAAATTTGAACTTCAGCATAATATGGAAAAGATAAAATCAAATAATTCCATTTACATATTCACATGGATATTATACTAGTCGAATAATCACAAGCAATATCAATAGCCACTTTCATAATAATGGAATGCATGATTTTGAACTTTAATTTCTGTGTCAAGGCCTTATGCCAAGACCTAGGGGCTAACTGTAAACGGACCCCAACCCAGAGAGAGTTTATAACCGGACTCCAACCCGAAGAGACTCTGTAACCGGACTCCAACCTGGAGGGCCTCTGTAACCAGACCCCAAACCGGAGGGCTTACTTTTACCAGTCCCCATCCCGGAACAGAATATTTTAACACATTCATCTTATGAAGAGGTTAAAATAAAACATAAACATTCATATTAAAACTAGCATACGAAATGTCAATAATTTAACCATAAACCATGAATGGAATAGAAATAACTCATCCACAGTCAAAAATATCCCAAAACCATACATACTATATGGAAGATTTTTATCATAACAAATCAACTTCAAACAAGTGTAAAATTTATTAAAGGATGTTGACATAGATTAAATCAAAACTATTTGAGAGAAATATCTATTCCTATTTTGAAATCATTTAAGAGTCACATAATTAGAAATAAAACATTTATTTTTATAATATTATTATTATATTTTATGGGAAGCTTCGACATTGTTATAACGGTGTAATATAGTTGCACCCGCCGTATAAGTTAAAAGAAAACATTCTTACCTTAATTTTTTCAAAAAGGTCATAAAGTACCTTGTTTGGAAAATGAAGGATTGATTCCTTCTAAATCATATAAGGTCAAATAATGGGGTAAATGACTTTAACCCATTTTCTATTAAATAGTAAAAATGTTTTGAAATACATTTTTAGAAACATGGATGTGGATGATAAAGAGGTCCCAGTAGATACTCACGTATAAAACAGCCTCAGATAATAAAGAGATTGTGAAATTAACCCTTACCTTGTACTTTTCATTGGTTGAGGGTAGGTTAACCTCCTTTATAATGGTGAAATCATTGTTATTAAATTATAAAAGAACTATATACATAATTATGATATCATATATGATCTTCTAATAATTATTTGTTAATAATATTTTAGTATTATCATCGTTTCAGGTGTTAACTGATTCGTTTTCCTTTATATTCTTTGTTACGTGAGTCATGTTAGCTATGGATGGGATGTATCTTGTTCATATCCAGAATTATATCAAGTCTTTTAAATATTATTTTTATTCATCAAATGAAAATTAGTCTTTAATGGTTACGATGGGGGATGAATCTCATCGCGTTCGTGGAGATGGTAATTCGTACGTACGCACGAGCGACAATATCATTATTTTGATTTTAAAATCATATATAATCGGATGGTATATCTTATATAAAGAATAATTATAATTTTATATTTATTATTTTCATCAATTATACATCATTATTATACCCATCCAAATAATAATGTATTGAATAACAACTACACCACAACGTGGAGACGGTAAGTTGTACGTACACATATATTGTGAATTTGTCATTCATATGATGGATAGAATAATGAATATGGTTGTACCGTAGTTTTAATAACATAACAGTATATAGAAGATACTGGATTTATTATTTTAGAATGGAAACAACAAGAAAAGAAGAAGTTGAAGAAGAAAAGAACTTGAAAGAGGTGATGAAATATTTACCTCTTCTTCGGGTTCTTTCTTTTGATTTGATCAAAAGGGCTCCTTAGGTTATATTTCTGACTAAAGTAAGGACTCTAGGTTGAAGGTAGGATTTTTTATTGGATATTTTGAAATGTTTTGGTCTATAAAAAGGTCTTTTAAGGTGTGAATTTTAGAGAAGGGGAAGTGCCCTTTTATAAGAGGGGTGAGGGGAACCTTAGGAAAAGATTGAAATATTATATTATAATAAATTCATTTTTTGTTTATAATGGCTCCAAAATGATTTATTTCAAGGATAAGGTGGGTATGGGTCTAAAACCACTCAACAAATAGGTTATAGACAGGTTTTTTGTCACTATATTAACCTTACCTTTTAGATTTAACTCTTAGTTAATTAGTTTGACATTTACCAATTCTCTTGGTATTTTTATATTATATGGTTAAAATAATTATTATAAATTTAAAAGTGTACCCAATGTGGTTCACTAATGATATACCTATCATTATATAAGTCCTTTGGATGATCCTTACATTTTTAGGAATATTATATCAATTAATAATGTAATAGTTTTCTTAAAACTCTATTATGTCACTTTTGACACTATTTAATAATTTATTTTTTTAAGTCCTAAAAACATTATTAATTATATATAAATTAATTTAATCAATACTAACCTTTAATATTAACCTATAAAATTCTTTTATGGCATCAAAACATTCAAATTATATTTATTTTAACATTTATAATACCATTTATTTGATTCATTCATTAATAAGGAAAATATTACATCATCATTGTGTCATAAATAAATTTAATTATTAAATTTATAAAAATTATAAATAAAATAAAATTATATATAAAATATTTTTGTATTTCTAATGAATATTTATAGTCTAAGAGATAACATATATAACCATATGTAAAAAAATTACGAAAAGATATATGCTTATGTCATTTTTGTATTTACTTTAACTAAATTAATATAAAGTGTCATTATCACTTAAAAGTGGCTCCATGGGGTCCCAAAATCAAGACAAGGATTACCATGGTCGTAAATATATCTGCCAATAAGGTTAGGACACATTTCAGGGTAATTTAATATTATTATAATATTATTTGTTTACCCTTATTTACCAGGTTTACCCTTTAACCAAGGTAAATAAAATATTTACCAAAGTAATTATTCAAAATGAATAAATATAAAAGTTACCTATTTACACAATTTGGACCTCCTAATCTAAATATGGAATCCATTTTTCTAAATTCAAAACATAGAAGTAGCAGAAATTAATTTAAAATTAATTCCTGTTGTCAAAACAAAAAAGGGTGTTTTTAAGAAATAATAACTACCAAAAGATTGACACTTGTTTATGTCCAGTTTAAATGTGAAATTACATCTAATGGCCAAAATTGTATTAAATGGTAAAAAATATAGTCTAATTATAGTTTAAAACCACTCAATAGTATAATTTATCACTATAAATTATTTTGATTAAAAAAGTTGTTTTTAATTAAAATTTTTTGTTATTCACTTTTCATTAAAAACTGGATGTTTTCAGAAAAATACCAAAAATTCACCCGAAGCTAATTTTGATATTCTGAATCCAAAACTAAAGTCCAATTTGAATTATAAAATTTATAAAATTTTAAAAAGTGGGTATTACTATTCATAACGGCTACTTTGATTGATCGCGGTGTGTTAGAATCTCGAAGTTGCGTACAATGCAAGCTATTGCATTATTCGAAGGGAATCATACCGTGGAAGCTTGGGTTGTTACATTCCCTGTTTTTAGAAGACTTCACCAACAACAAGAAAAACTATTAGTCCCTTATTACCATTCTCAATATGGCTCTTGATATTTATGTCCCCTTTTTACATGTGAATGGGGACTCTGAGTTAGTAATCAAGAAGATCAAGGGTGACTATATTGTAAGATTGTAAGGTCATATGCCCATGTTGGAACACACCCATCATCTGATGGCCTAGTTCCATTCCCATATAAAGGTGACTCATGTTCCTTGGTCATGGAATGGTCAAGCTGGTTCTTTGAAAATCCTAGCTACGTCTCTTTTAGAACCCGACCAGGCTGACCTGGTCAATCATGTGCCATATTGGAGGTTCATCACCCCCACCACATCTGATGATGTCAACTAACATGTATATAAGATAGATTATGGTGCATCTTTACTGGGATCTTCTAATGTGACCACATTTGAGGAAATGCCTAATTGGATGACTTCCCTCATCAAGTATCTCCATCATGGAATTATCCAATTATACATATCCAATAATGAGTGGGTCCTCCTCTATGCATCATAGTTCACCATTATGAGTGGTCCTAACATGGTGAAGAACCCTATAGGAATGCGTTCGATGAAATTATCTTTTATTGCAACTAAGGAGATGAGAAACCCATGTCATATAGTAGGTCGAAGTTGGACCATGTGGCACCCATATAGTGGGATTAAATATCTCCCACCAATTTCAATGATTGGGATACTTTTATCCCACCATGTTCCATGACTACATTGAGATACCCATGAGGATTCATGAGTTCATATTCCATGATAAATTTGAGAATCAACCACCAAAACTTCTTTACGCTTCCAAGAACTTTTGGCCATTTTCAGTACAGAGACTCAATATTGTGGGGATATACCCACCAACAAAAACTCGATAGTGGAGGTTCATTTTGACCAAAATAGATTTATTTTCTAAATGGGTTGAAGTGGTTCCCCTAAAATAAGTCAAAACCTAGACTATGATCGAGTTTGTAAAATCATGTATCATCCATTAATTTGGAGTGCCTCATGTTACTCTCATGGATAGTGACACCCACTTCCATTCTATTGAGATGAATAAATTGTACACCACATACAATATTTGATCCATCCATAATTCTCACTACCAAGTGTAGGAAAATGGGCATATTCAGGAGTTCAACAAGACACTCTCTAATATATTGCATAAAATGGTAGGGCATAAAAAAAGAGTTATCCTGAAAATATTTTCAATTACCTCTTGTCCTATCTAATGAAAACTTCAACTTCCACCCAGGTGACCACGTACTACCTAGTTCATGGAATAGTTAGGTTCTTATGCATTATGTTTCAATTTCTATCAAATATAATGGATTTTTTATGACCATTATACACCAGGAAAAATTTCATATGTCTATCTAGATTAGTTGGATGACCTCAGGGAAAAAGTGCTTCATGCCTTACATAACTTGGAGAGGACCCAGAATAGGATAACAAGAGAAGTCAATAAGAAGTTTCACCTCCACTTTTTCTACCTGGGTTACATGGTACTGACTCTCATAATGACAATTACACCTAAAAACAATTCTCTGATATTGGAGTCACAATGGGAAGCACCTTACAATATCCATACATATTATTTCCATGGAGAATACACTTTGATCACTGAGGAAAGAGAGTGTGTCACAACTCCCACCAATGATAATTTTTTCAATAATTACTTATCATGAAGTATTTTGATCTAAAATCTATTTTCTTATTCTAGGATTCATGGTCTATGCATTATTATCTTAAAATGTTTGTAATTGGTCCAAAAACAATTCCCTTAAACTAAAAGTCACTTTCTAGGAATTCTGACCATTAACTGTTTGTAATTGGTCCAAACTCGGCGGCCTTAAAAATGAATTCATAGTCCAGAAATTATGACCTTAAACAATTTTAAATTGGTCAAAGATACCCAACCATAAACTGCAGCAACCAGGGTTTGAGCTCTAAGACCTTAAACTGATAGCATCCAGAGTCTATGTTGTGTGACTTTAAAGTGAAAATTCCAACATCAACATATAATGATGTTAAAATTTAGCCTTAACCTATTCAATGAACATAGGATGTCTCATATGAAAAGTGTGGGATAATAAAAAAGTATAATGTCCTCAACATACAACATTAAACTATAGCCTTACCATATTCCATAATCATGAGATTCCCCATGGTAACTATGGTATGCCTCTGTGTCCTCTCTAGAGAGGACATCACCCCTCTAATGTCAGACTTCTACCACACCACTTTACAAACTACATGTGACTTGATTCATATTCCCATGGGATATGTAGTATTTCCTAGACCCTATATCTTCATTCCTAGCTACATGTTTATCAAAAAAAATATTTATCCCCTTATCCCTACTCACGGTCTATGAATTATAACCTTAGACTAGGTGCAGTTTGTCTCAAGGTATTTATTTGTTATGTGGTCCATCATGAACTCATTTAATGTCAAGTTTTACCTCTTTATTTCACCCCAAATACCTCTAAAAAACATTCTCCCCTTCCAAGTGTCATGACTTTAAACTCTTTTCCAAATTTCAAGGTCCAAACCATAAGAACATAAACTGTGTGCAACTAGCTTCAGGATCTCTTCGTGTGGTATAGATCCTACTTGGCTCCTTTCATGTTAGGGTTTTAACAAATTGACATCACCCAAACATTATTTAAGTACTTATCCCATATCAAAGCTCTTTGACCTTAAACTAGGATTCTTGGACCAAGAATTATTTCCTCAATCTATGTGTATCTACACCTCATTCTCATAGTTTTTTTATCCCTGGTGTTTCATAAATCCAATTCCTCCACCACTTTCCATAACTGTTATGGTTTGATCCACATTACCATGTGATATATAGTGACACTTAAACCTTTTATCTTTCAGACCGGACACAAATTCACCACAAAACAATCCATTACCCCTGGAATTATCACCCAAGAATTCCCTTGTGGGACTCCTCTATAGGTATAATCCCCATTCATATTCCTTTTCCCATTAGTGGGATGATATTTCCACATGAACTTACATGAGGAATAAAAATATAGGTAGCTCAATGCGCAATTCCCATCATTATCATCATCACAAGACATTATACTGTAGCCTTAACCAATATAAAATTATGATTACTCATAATATGGGATGATTTTATATCCTCTCTAGAGAGGAAATCCCCATAGCGACATTGGTCTACCAACACACCACATTCTAGAACTATGTAAAACTTGATTCCCATTCCCATGGCATATGTAGAGATGCTCGGATGTCATGTCCTAGGTTTAGCCTCTTCACCAACACATTGTTGATCCTTTCCTCCCCCAACGTCATGATGCCTTCTTGGGTGTGGTTTGTTATGTTTTGTGCGGAATAGGGTCTTGTTGTCCCTCCTTTAATATTGTATCATCACACTTTCATTCTACACAAGCCTCATTAGGACACACATTCCCTAGGTCCAAGATATATGACCTTAAACTAGTAGTTACCCTCTGGCCAATGTTATATAACCTTAAACCAACAATTGTACCTATGGTCTAGTCTTTATGACCATGAATTGGTAGCATCTATAGTCCAAGATGTATGATTTTAAACTAAAAAACCAATATCCTTATCACATAATGTTAAATTGTAGCCTTCCCCTATATAAAATCGGGATGACTCATATGATAAATATGATATGAACAAAACTAGTATCCACAGCACAGTTTATCAAATTGTATCCTTACACTATATAAAATTGATATGCCTTATAATATGATATGATATGATTATATATCCTCACCATAGAGGACATCACCCTTTCTGTGTTGGTCTTATACCCTTTGGTATCATAGAACTATGTGTGGATTTATTCCCATCCTCATGGGATATATAGTGTCAGTTTTATATCTCATATAGGGCTTATCCCTATCATAAACTCATTTTTTGGTTTTTCCCCTCCAGGTTAATCTTGATTATCTCCTACTGACATGTTTATCTAGTACATTTGATCATGTGGAGGAATAGATCCAATGGCACTCAATATTCCTTTGGGGATATTCCCCACACCAATATATGTGCATCATGACTTCTTTGATTTATATCATCGTCTTTTTCCTAGTCTAATTGGGATCCCTAATGGAAATGATTCTTGGACACACCTACTCATCTATCATCCTAAGCTCACACTTTTAATGATCATCGACAACATATGGAGGCTCGCCTGTTACAAACTTGCCCAACGGCCCAACCTACATTTTTTAACCCCATCTTAAACTAAAACTAATATAAAACCTATGTTTCAAACATGTTCAGTGGTTTTCCCAACTTTTCGGTCATACCCATTTTACTATCCAGGTCTTGAAAGTCACAATCAACCCTTACAGGACATAATTCAGTAACTTTTTCCTCTTGTTGTGTTCTCCGCTACAATAATTGGGAACTCTATACCACTACTTTTTTAATTCCATTGATCATGTTTCATGTGGGATTAGTAGTTGTGATGGAGTTTTCTTTGATTAATATTGAGACACAGATATTATTCTATGGTCTGAAATATATAACCTTAAACTAGGAGCCTAGTTCTTTTAATCATGACTTTAAACTGCATTCAAGTAACCCTAGGAATGTTTAATGTGGAATTGGGACCTATTATCCCTAAATTAACATTGGTTTATTACTCTTTAATTATATTTATGTTCTTTTGGGTCATTAAATCTCTATAGTCCAAACTCTCTGACCTTAAACTAGAAGCCCAAGTCCAAGAACCGCAACCTTGAATTGTGTGCAAGATGTCCCCAGGATGTTCTGTGTTGTAGGACCTCCTAGGATCCCCATTCATGTTTGGTTTTCTCTCCCCTATTCAACACACTTCCCCTTTCTAGAATACAAGCCTAATGTCCAAGAATACTAACCTTAAACTATGTGAGACTACCTCATATTATATTTCCTGATGCAGGGCCTCTATGGGATAATGTTCTCATTGGTTGCAAACCCTTCTACATCATAAGAAAAATTTTGGGAGCGACCTCCCTTGGGTTCAAGAATTAAGACCCTAAACTATTCACATAACCATGTTCTAAGACCTATGTACTTAAAATAGGAGTCTTGGTCTGAGAATTTTGACCCTTCATGGTCTAAGAATTATGATCCTAAACAACCAAATCAATGAGACACAAACATCTTCCAGGTTGTAACCCCGTAGAAAAAACCTGAGAAAGAGTCAGACCCCCCCCCCTCTAGGTCACTCATGTATATTTGGAAAAAGGGGGATAAAAATATGTACAATTCTAATATGGACTCACTTGGGACCCTAAAAAAACCTTGGTTATACTCATTGAAACTATTAGTTTAGGAAGAAGTTAGAGACAAATGCTAAAATAAATTCACCTTATGATCCTCTCAAGGGAGTAACTTCATCATGTTACCCTATGACAACCCCACTAACTTGGAAGTTTCAGTGTTATTCATGTTTGCTCACACATACCCATCACATCACATTAAACTGTGTGGTGCTTCATCATCATAGTGTGGCTTTAAACTATATGTAATGTATCATCATTGTGTGGATTTACATTGAAGCAACTTAGACCCTTTCCTGATAATACTCTTACCCACTTTGGTACAAATCACCTAGTACATCATTCATGTTCCATGACCATCACTCAACATTTGACATGATGATCCCTTTAAAAGATCAGACTTACCATTATTTAGACTGATATTCCTATCCAATGTGCTCAAAATCAACAGTTTTTTAATTTAAATATTGTTGAACTCCATTAAAACCATCCATTAGTTCATCTCCACACTTCACATCTCCCTCGAATTGGATCCCCATCATCTTTCATTTCTTAATGGGCTGCCCTTGATGGCGTGGTTCATAGACATAATGGCTCACTAACCTTCCTAGGTGCATTCCCCAAAATACGTTTCATGGAATTTTGAGATATTTATTGTGTTTTGATGATGTTCTATGGTCAACCCTCATCTTTATATCCTCATCCTCAACAAAATGATTATGGATTCTATTTTTGAACATGGTCATTAGTTTTCCACAATCATCACACCACCCCCTTTGTGTTCCAAATTATGGGCATCTCATTTCACACTCTTCATCACCCCTATATTTGGGTTTATTTTAATTCCTTTGGTGTTACCCCATACATTTACTAGTAAAAGTTGATAATGTAATTTGGATATAAAGAGAGTCTCATGCTCAAGACAGAACTTTCATTTTTTGGACACTCCCCATGGTCGATAAACAAGTTCAGACCCCTAATGTTTTTCATGTGTCTGTTACTATCATATAAATAAGAAATATGTTGGTTTTCCAGTGTTTCCCACACCAAACATGACTCATGGGGATAATAGATTTACTCTTGGTTTTCTTTTCAATGTGATCAAGATGCAACAATAAGTAACATTTTTAAGACATACAGGAATTTAAAACAATCCTTTTAACGTTTTTGAGGGTCATCCACATGTTTGAGCCTATCCTTTATTATGGGATAGGGTAAAATTAACCTATGGTTTAACCCAAGTGATTGGTTTCTCGACCTTATCTGGCCTCTATTGAGTAGCCTCTACAGTCGGTTTCCACTCCACTAGATCAGTTGCCTCCTCCTTAGTGACTGAGCAAACTTCTTTGGACCTAATTTACATCCAATCCTTTTCAGCTAAAGACATAGCCAGTGGATATGCTTCCTCCACTAACTTTTCCTTATCTAGCTCTAAATAATCCCTTAATTGTCTTATGATGTCTTTTTGAGTAGTGATGGCGCTCATATTCTCCTACGTAATCCTTTCTAGGCAAGTGATCTCCTCTTTAGCTACCTAGAGATCCTGAGTTCCCTAAAACTTCGTATTAATATAGGAAATGTAAAAATACATCCACTTGACATGTTCCCACATGATGATAAATTACATAGATAGTTCGTGGGGGATACTAGAGTTCACCCTTCCAGTCCACGTGCTATCTAACCCATGGTCGAGAGATCCCACCTTGTCGGGTAGATCAACCAGTGGAGTGCAGGTGAGGAAATTCAGCATGATCCTCTATGACTTATGTCAAAAAAATCAGGTCTCCTCAGTGATATATGATCTAGAATCATTGAATTCCTTAGATGGAGTATGATCTTATAGAGGAAATTACTCCAATACATCAGTGGTTGGTTCATCCTAAAGCATGTCCTCGAGATGGATAAACCACAAGTACAAGGAAACATATCCTATCCAAAGCCCTCATCTATAGTGCGAGCCTTAGATACATCTTGTAGCACCTCCATGGAAGTATCATCCATCACAGCCTCCCTGGCCACCTTTTTCAGTGGCATAATCTCAACCACCTTTTTTGAGGCCCCAACTCAATCATTTTCTACCAACGGTGCTCTAGGATAAGTGTGGCCAACATAGCATCCCTTATTAAATTGGTTTTTAGAAAGATATATGTCTCCTAAATTCATACTTCATCCCCTACAACAATATCTTGTGGTGCCTCTGATTTAGGTTCATCCATCATATCCTCCTCAACAATAAATATTGAAGGTATGGTCTCATCCTCTGCTACACACCTAGGCTCGAGCGTCGTTGCTGCTGGCTGAGATATAAATATAGTTCAAACATCCATTTGAAACATAAGGTTATCTGGGCATGACATATATGAAAAAATCATGAAATAAAATTTGGAAAGTGGAAAGGGATTATAGGAATAGTAAATCCATGTGATAAGCTCAAAGAGATTCATGGAAAATACCCCTACAGAGGGTGTTCCCACAATAGTTGTCACCATTATTATAGGCACCAATTTGGTTGATGATTGGATGATCATAACCAAAACATATAGGATAGGCCCCAAGACCACCCCCTCAAGAGTCAGGAATTCTTATCCCTATGTTAGAGGTCTATCAAAAACCTCCACATCCTCTATTCTCACTGATTCTATCATATGTGAAAATTATTTAGAAAACAATCTTAGAGGTTTATTAGTGTTAAAGGTGCAGAATATTAGAATATTTACCTAATCAATGGTAGTAATTTCATCCCTAGGAGAGTCCCAATAAGAATCACTTCCCTAGGAATCCTCCTATAACCCTTCATACAGAGGTTCACATATAGTATCTTGCTTGTCGAGCAGTATGGAGAGGAGGTCATGCCTAGCACCATATTCACCAGACTGGTCCAGGTACATGCAATGCGGTGATAGTAGATTAGGTACTATAGCACCACCATGTATTTTGTAACTTCTACATGAGAGACATTGAAGACTTCCCCCATGAGGCCCATCCTGGTGAGGAATATACCACTCTTGTTGATGTGCTTCCATATCTACTTGAGGACTCTACAACTCTCCCAGGGGTAAGAAAAACAGAATCACTTCGGAAATCTGAAAGTCATAGAATATTTTCCAAAAGATGGACGTGCGCCCTCAAGACAACCCCAGAGGGAACACTTTCCTCAAGAAACCACTTTACTAGAAGCATTGAGATTATTACCTCTCCACTCTCTTCAGATTCCACTAGTTTCATTCTAGGTATTGTCGGCTCTACAACTTCTTCTCAACCAGCTGGATGGACCATGCCTCCATGACATTCCCCAACCGCCACACATCCACAACCCTACAGTTGCGGGGCCCCTTTATCATTATCCTGAGTAGATCAATACCTCATCATTTCTCTATGATATACTCTCTCCCAACTCATCACAAAATCGTGGGTGGGCCTATATGAAGTAGTGGGTGGTGGAAGTTTATTATGAACCATCCCATATTCTTGCACGATCATGTGACATATGTTTATAAGGACCAATGGTTAGAGTACATTATGCAGCCCCATGTCCCCCTTGGGGTTATCCTTTGGAGGCCTTAGGACTACCTCACGGACAGATCTGATGCATACGGCTCACAGATCACCTTGTAATCTACCCTCACCACTAGCACCCCACCTCAAAAGTCTAGGAGGTATGACCACTACTCAATAGTCCTCATGCCATCATCATTTACAGTACCCATGAGAAGGGGGAATAAGTGGAATATGACGTATTTTTTCCACCTTTTCATCACCAAAACTTCTAATAATCCCAAGTTGAGAGGTAGACTCTAAGAAATATTTAAAATTGAAGGATGTAATTTTGTGATGGGAGGGGATATTGGGTCCTGTAATTTATATCCCTGATGTGTGTAGTTACCTAACCATATTAGAAATGGATGGGCTCACAAACATGGTGTGGGTCTTCCCCTAGAAGATGTGGTGTATCACCTTTTATATCATTTCTAGCACTCTAACTGCAAGTTTGACCCACTTTATCATTGCCTACACCACTCCAGTGATGAAGTTTATCAGCCACACCCCCCTTAGTTGCATCCCGCATCAGCATAATCCACATTCATATCAGTACGGTAATGAATATTTCTAGCCTAACCTTGGGATCCTATAGCATCATGTTGTATCCCAAAAGATACCACTATCTTGCTTCTATAATCCTCTAATAAGATTGATCCTTGCCTCATTATAATTCCCCCGGACATTAGAGTGTCCTCTCGGGTATCGTATTCATTGGTTTATTAATAAACTACCCAACCCACTACTTGAATGGGATGTCCTTCCTCCCTATCTTGTGTTCAATCATCCCACACACCAAGAGTAGAAAAAGACTCACTATGTCTAGATATTTGTCTTGTTCCACCTAGAAATTATTTTAAGGTATATATTCATCGTACATGGCTCCATGGATCGGGATCTCGACAATCTGATAAAGATCCCATAAGCTAATGTCTACCTCCCAATGGTGTATATGAAATTTTTTTGTAATAGGTGACCACATAATCAACAGTTCTAGTATAATATCAAAGTGAGAGTACATGTGGAATTGTGAGGACCATGCATCCATATAAATCCAAACCTTCTTTAGCTCCTCATCAAACTCACGACAAGACTGACATGCCTAGTATTCCCAAGAACACTCATCCATGAATTTTACACCCTGCTGTAGGTATCATCCTTCTATCCATCCCTTGATAGGGTTCCCCAAGTGTTCCTTGAGAATCATCTCATGATGAGGGGCAGACACCACCACCTCCAATGTCTCTCTATTGACATTTTTCAGATGATTCTAAAAGCTATTTGTTGTGAGAGATATGTGATCCTTTATGATTTGGCCTCCAATAGATCTACCCCATTATTACTATCA
The DNA here is from genome assembly GCA_963277665.1 of Viscum album. Taxonomy (NCBI): domain Eukaryota; kingdom Viridiplantae; phylum Streptophyta; class Magnoliopsida; order Santalales; family Viscaceae; genus Viscum; species Viscum album. The sequence continues at coordinate 820,368,489 of OY728162.1, forward strand.
AGGAATGATTCTAAACCAATAGGAAATCTCATACCGATCAACACTTGGGATGAAAAAATGTTCCCTCTACAGAAAACCATATAGCTACAGCCTCTTCTATAGAGGATATTTCTAACAAGCATTCATCAGCAGTGTCGTAAGTGTGTCATAATATAATGCACTCTTGATGCTCTATCTAATCATAAGGTTCTCAAAACTCTATTCCTGATGAGTTGAAGTGGAATTTTCAACCTAATCAACCATTTTCCAAAACAATAAAATTTTAGTAATCTGGTTCACAGAAGTCAATTCATGGTAGTTTTCTCATAAAGGTGGTGTTTTCAGAAGTTCCATGTTCATAGAAGTCTATTCATAGAACCATATTTTTGAGAAGACGTGAGTTTCATTAGTGGTGATGATCTAGATCACCAAAATCTCACAATGGAATTGATTTTCATGAAAAGATATCACATGAATATATTTTGAAAAAAACTCATGGTTCCCATTGGGACCCCTAAACCTATTTATAGGCATACGGTTAGAATGAATTTTGGGAATAGATCATTCTAATCACAAATTTTCGGTGGTTTTACCTTGTAATATGGATATCATTTCACTAATTGGATACAATTATAATAGGGTGTTTTTTTATATCAAAATATGCATGTCATGGGATATTTTGAGGAAATAATGATCGGTTCAATGTGAATTCTAGCCTAAATAGCCCAAAAATCTACTTAAGGGACTTGATTCATGAAGGCCTAAACCTTTTTTAATGGCCCTGAGTCGTAGAAATCCCCAACCAAATAGAAAATTGATGGCATTGTTCGCATGGTGTATGTCTGGTTCGTGGAGCTCCATTTCTCAAAATCCCCAACTATGCAGAGCTATGATGTTAACCTTCCCATATCATAACTCTAGTTTCTGAAACCCTATTAGTTCACAAAGGTCATAAAATTTCTCAAAATCATCCACCTTTCATGAAAAAAAAATCCATTTACTCCCTTAGGCCTATAGATACTGCATATGTTTGACTTTCAAGGGGATTCTACCATTCTGAATTTGAGAAAAGCTCTAATTTTTCAATAATCAGAACACTCATGAGTAATAGAGAAGATGGATTTCCAAATGTAGGAATATTTTTTGAAAATTCATCACATGGGTTTTTGAGAACCTAAACCCATGGTGAAGAAACTTTCACAAAGTTCAATAGGATTCATATAAAAATAAATCCCTTTAAGTGTCTTAGGGTTTTATGAGATAACTATCCTTCACAAAACCAACCCCATGGGAACCAAGAATTTACTCCAAGGTAGGACCACCCTGTTTCATAAAACATACCCTTTTATGAGACCCTTGAACACCATGAGACCCATGGTCTTCTCTAATATCCAAGCATTCATGAACCCTCATCCTTCATGAAACACATCCTCCAAGACTCCTTATGGTGACTCCCTTCATCCAAAACCCTTATGAAAATGTTGAATTCCCAGGGGCCTTATACAAATCTATGACCTATTCTACCACACCCTAGGTCCCCATGTTATTGGTCCTACCTACTCCTGTATTAGACTATTTTTATCCAAGTGCGGTTTTTTCCCTCATCCTACCTATTTCTCTTAATCATAGGTACTATAATTCCTTTGTATCCTAATAATATCCATCCTATCATCAGGCCTCTAGATTTTCACACCTCCATGGAGTTTCTATGCCATTCCCCTCCCAGAGGTGCACACGCAATGGAAACGTAAGACCTAAAGGTGTCATAACTATGGGAAACGATATACCTATATTAGAAGAGAGTCCCTATGATGAATCTTTATCTCCATGAAATGGTTCCCCTCGGTGTGTAATCCCAATTCACATCTGATATACATGATAAAAAACATTCAAGATCCACATCTTAGTTATACAATGTTAAAATATGTGACACCATCCTCAACACATCATGTAAAATCATAACCTTACCATGTGTGATGAACATAGTATTCCCCATGTATGGTCATCTTGGGATTCCTCTCTCTTCCCCACCATGGTATGAAACACCTAAAATGGGAAGCTTCCATTCATATGACCCATACAATCCTCCCTCCACATGTAATGAAACTCCACCGATGGGAAACTTCAATGCATAATCCCCAACCAAATTATTACTGCTCCTTGCAGCACCCAGGTAGATTCCATATGTAACTCCCATTCCATCCCCCATTGACTCTCCTTTAATGACATGGTCGTCCTTACCACATGATGTTAAACCACATGGACTGGTCATATCACATGACCTTAAACTACGGCATTGAATTATGTGGGGGTTTATCCATTTTTCACTGATATGGTACATAGGATTCCTCTATGAGATTCAATATCAACAACCATGAGTGTGAAATATTTCCCCCTAGGGATGCACTTCACCAAACCTCCAAGTGTGAACACTACCCCCCCCCCCAAGACACACTTAACCACGTAAATTGTACCTATATTTTGTTAAACCTATAACCAAACTATCTCTAAATATGTTAAACTTATTCCCAACCTATCCTTGAAAATAATTAAACATGTTCCAAATCTTTACTCACAAGACACTAAACCTACACCCAACCTACCACCACAAGATGTTAAACATGTACCCAACCTGTCCCTATGAGATGATAAACATACACCCAACCATCCCCTATAAGATGTTAAACATGCACCCAACATATCCCTACAAGATGTTAAACTCGCACCAAACCAGTCCCCACAATACATTAAACCTACCCATAACCCATCTCCACAAGATGTTAAACTTGCGACCTCATCTGAATATCAACCCCATTCAATGAACAAGGGATGCTGGAGTTAAAAAAGCCTTTGAAGACTTATTCCCCTAGCGTTAATTACCTCTTGACTGACATGTGATGCCTTGGGTTCCATGCCTATATTTCATCACACATCATATTCCCTCTAAAAAATGGAGTCTTTATAGGTTACGAACCTAACTAACTTCTAGACATGCCCAATGTGCCAAACATTACTACCTCCCCTAATAGAACTTTTTTTTCAAGTCATGCAATAATTATTATAATTAACTATTTTCCACCTTGATATGGAACCTAGAACGATTTTCATGAACACGACTTAAATCTATTAGGGAGACCTGAACTAAGTGATGAACTTCAAGGTGAAATCCATTGAAGTAGGAACCAACATCCTATCATCCAGTTTTGATCAAGGATCAGGCATCACCAATTAAAGTGATGGAAGCCACCCACCTTTGTAAAGTGGTAATATGTTCCAATAAGAAGTTGTGTGTAGTGTGATGGTTCTGAAAAAATTAGTAGAAACACCCACAAAATGCAATATAAAAAATTATCCCAAAATATCATTTTTATGTTTAAAAATGGTTTTATACAAAAATTAAACATAATATCTATTCTAAAGACATTAATTAGATTCTTTTAATCAAAATAAAATAAATAAATTTTTGAATATATTCAATACAAAATGAGAACTTGTAAATACTTGATTGGAAAATATATTTTTCCATAAAATTGGTATTTTTTCACTATCCATTGAAAAATTAATTTTTTATGAAAAATACCAAAATTTCACACAAGATAATTTTTATATACTGATTTAAAAATTTATATCCTTTTTTGATACACAATTTCAAAAATGGTTACAAATTAATTTTAATATTCACTCATTAAAATAAATACAAATATTTACAGAAGAAAACATATTTTTTAAGAATGAATTTACTTTACCAAAAAATTTACTGAATATTACATAAGAATTAATAATTAAATTTTTATTTAGTAGGACCAATATATATATATATTATAATAGGGTTACTCATATACATACATGCCAATTTAGTCAGTAGGTTATAATGGTCATATTTAAATAATAATATTTTGATATCTTTAATGATCAGTGTTGAATATTTAATATAATAATAAACATAGTGTACTTTCAAAATAATTTGGTATTACATTCTCCCACACTTTAGTAAATTTTCTTCTCATGATTTTAACTTAAGAATAGTTATCTACAGTTTAACATTGGAAAAAACTTTTTTTGAAAACTCACATTGTAAAATAGATTAGTAAACATTCCTTTTGAAAATAAGGAAAGGGAAATATGAAGGTCTTCTGGAATAACACATAACTATGTGTCCAAATAGGATAATGTTCGTGGGAAGTGAAATCATGTACATGGTAGACAAATTAATGTCAAGATAATGATGGAAAGTGATAATTAAAATTTATCTCAAGAAAGAAAATGATCATGAGAAAATCATTGACCATAAAACCATAAACCAATGAGGTTTGAAAAATTATATAAATTCATCATAAATAATGTAAATATGGTTACATTTTTACTTTAATGTCCTTTTCATAGATTTTAGTAGTTCCTTTACCATACCGACAAAGAACAAAAGGAAATATAATTATGTAATTTTCATTAAATCCATAAACACAATTTCATCCTTTGGTTGCATGTTTCTATTAGTTTCTACATTTATCTCATCTTTTAATACATATTATAAGTATGAGTATTTAATTATTGAATCCCTATAATCAACTTCTAATTTACTATGAGGTATATAAAATGATGAAAATCCATTTTTCATATCTTTACTAAAACAAAATTTGTTAGTACGTGATACGATAATACCCAAAATGAATAAACATTTATATAAAGAAAAAATAAATTTAAATCCAAAATTTCTCCAATTACAGAAAAGGTTAAACTTAGATAATTCCACAAATAAATATACCTATATCCTAATTAACCTCTATAACCTCAAAAATAAATTATGTTTTAACCTCAGTGTTTGTCTCATACCTTTCAACCAACATTCTCAAATGTGTAATATAATTATTCTAGAATAATATTTCACATTAAACTTAAGGGTTACATATACCAAAACCCAATAAAACATCTCCCAAAATTTCATCATAATATCTAAAGTTATCTAAGCCATTTTTTATACTATCTATAATATACCTAAACCCACACTACCAGATTTAATGCTATAAACATAATATTTACATTTATGGATTTAATACCAATAAACATAGCCAAATTTTAGTCATCCAAACACAAAACATAAAATAGAAATATTGTATCACTTATATACCAAAGGACCTTTTTGATTTAGAGTTTTATAAAATTAAAAAAAACATGAATAATAATATAATTTTCCTCAAGTGATTATTTTCCATAAAATACCTAGCTTTTATTATTTCACAAGAATTCTTCGACATCTCCCATAAAATAATTCACAAATGAAACCTTTTGTGAAATAATTTTTTTAAAAAAATTCTTCATAAACTAGGTAAATTCAAAACATATGATGGTCAAGATCAAACACTTAGTAAGGGTAAATATAATCATAAACAATTGAATTTCATCCGTATGCATTAGATGAGCATAATGGTACGATGACATGATCAAAGTGCATGATCATAACATAAAAAAATCCATGCCCATAAAAACATATATCATTATGAATGTGACATGATGGAAATATTCATTAATTTCAAGAGTCATGAGAATCAATAATCATGACCCATATTTTGTCATTCTTGATCAAAGGATCCATTTAAACCCACAGAAAACATAGAGAAAATGAATTTGTATAATGGAACATAATCCTCATCACCCGTGTTCACCCATGTTCAAAATAACTGGATCCAAGTTAAATCAATAGAAGAAACCTCCTCGGTTTACTCCCTTCTTCTTTCCCTTAAACATAAAAAACATTTTACAATGTATTGGAGAGCATTATTGGTGTCACCCATGATAGAAACTATATTGGGATCACCCATCGTCATCAACCAAGTACAAGTATCAAACATGAATATTACATATGTAAAATTATATTTTCATCATCAATATTTTAAACAAAGCTTGTATATATTTATAACTTGATTCGACCATGGAAAATAAATTGGTTCCATGAAAATCTCCTTAAACAATTGTATGTCTTCCAGAGAAAGAATAATGATGGTATCATTGGAATATATCCCCATTGACACACCATTGGTGGTGGGGTGGTAAGGGCTTGGGGGTGATGGGCTGGTCGTGGGGTCAAGTCCCCGGGCTTGCGATTTACATGTAATTTTATTACTTGCGTGTGTTCCTCTTTCGCGGTTGTACCCAATTTTTCTTATATCCCCATTTTTATATAGGAAAACAATAATGTATGATTAAAAAAATAAAAAATACCATTTAATAAATATTTATGAAATTTTTTTGAAAACAAGGGAGAATATAATTTTCATTTGATAATATTTTATAAAAATATCCAGAATATTGGGTAATTGATTTTCATCATAAATAACCATGGAAACTTATAAATGAAACATTAAGGAAAATAATGGTTATGATGATGAGAAAATCCATTCATATGGTAAATCTTAAAACAAATATTCATTTCAAAAAAATTATAAAATGTTATAAATAAGTCATATTGAAATCATTTTAAAGATTACATTTAAATAAATTTATTGTAAATTAATGTAATGTTGAAAAATACATTAAATAATTTTAATAATCAAAACATTTATAAATTAAATTCATTTTTAATTTAATGAAATGTCTTTGTATGTAATGTGGTTATAGAAAACAAATTCACTTATTTGGATTTATTATATCCTATAATTTTTAAAATACTATTAAGTATTATTACCATTGATAAAATATTCATTCAACAATGATCACATGATTAGTATAAATATAGAGTTTTGAAAAATCCAATTGACACAGAAAAAGGAAGTGATAGCCTCAACCTGTTGGATCATACCCTATGAATCCCATTTATTAGATCTTCCAAGGGAGATACCATCACATGTATTTTACCTTTACCAATACCAATATGAGATCCAATAACTTAAGCATGATAAAACGCGTTTATTTTAGAAGTTCAAGCTCATTGATATCACACCCAAAAACATGTATGTCGAACCACCCCATGAAAGTCTCTCTATCGCACACCTTACTATTAGGGTGTTTTATAGCGTATTAAAGGTATGTGTATCAGGACCCTATAAATATGAGTATTTGAATTATTTTTTATATAATAATGAATATATTTTTATCATATTATTGTCACTTTATAAATTATTTTTATACAATAAAACAATAATTTTATTTTGGGTAATATTCAAATTCAATTAAGGAATTTATCTTGATGAATTAATGAATTTTTGAAATAAATAATATTTTAATAAAATATTATAATTATATAATTTTTATTAAATATAAATGATCATATAATTTTGATTAATTCAAGTGTAATTTTTATAATGGTTTGAAAACTGCTTATTGAGAAAAAACCTAGAATTCCTTAATAAATGTCAATTTTATTTCAAAAAATTAAAATTCATATATTTATAAAATTATTTATATAAAATTAATATTATTTTTGGAATCAAAATTTAAAATCTATCCAATGGTGAATTTTTCATAATTTTCTACGACAGTCGAATTTTCGGGTAAAAATTAAGTGCCATATAAATATATAGTGTCTATTATAACATCATAATGACTCAAAAGTGATGTAGAAAATACTATAAAGGGTATACAAGACCAAATATATGTATTCCCATTTAAAATTATTTTATTTTCTGTTTATGTTTTAAAATTTATAAATCATTTATGAATCCTCTAAAACCATTAATATATATTATGTTTTGAAATAACTTATTTAAGAGTGTGACGCACCTCCACATAATCAGGGGTATTATTTTATAATTTCTCCCATTTTAATTGTTAAATAATAAAAACCATTACCATATGGAAGAAACCATGGGCAATAACAGTGGGAAGGCTTGTGTTTTTGGTTATTTAATTATATAGAGCCCAAAAACTATGTTTGACAAATATTAAAGAAATCTCCACTCACTTCTTATATAAACCCACACAATATACCATTTATATTCACTCAAAATACTTTGAGTACATACTTAATCAATCCTCCAATATCTTTATTCCTCCCAAGGAACCCCCAATCTCTCAAGGTGCTCCTCCCAATCATTTGGAGTTACACACTCAAGTAAGGGATCGTCACCTTCTCTTCTATATTCATGTTTCCTTATTATGTTATACCTTTTATTTACTATAATTTATGTTGGGATTTGTCTTTCCACTTCCCTATTATTTCCTATTTTATGTCAAAATTATTAGATACCCATTTATCTCTCATCAACACATTTTATGATTTTTATGTGACGCCGTTATGCTGCCGAAATTTCATCATGATTTTTCCAGGACAAAACTATTATGTAGTTAATACCATACAAATTTCCAATAAAGGGAGTTCACCTTTATAAAAATATACTTATTTTACTTTTTAATTACATGTATTTATTCCACACACCTTGATCGTGGAGTAAAATATGATGAATAATGATTCTGTGTTGTATGATCTATGTGGCACACTTATGCATGATAATGGAATGAATGTGATGGGTGCACATGAAATTATATAGTTCATCAATGCATTGGGTAATGATTAGTCTTGTGATATGTCATGTTATAAAATGGAATGAACATTATTAATTTATGGGTCTTTTCCCATCATGATGTCTTGGTAGTTATCCTTGACCTATGTTTATGATTAAATGTTTTATGTTGTTTCTACATTTCCCATGTTATGATTATCATGATATATCATGAATTATTATTCATGTTACTTTTATTACCCATTTATATTCCTATTATATAACATTTATTACCTTATTCCATTCTTATTCCCTTACTGATCTTTACATCTCACCCATTTCTTATATATATCCCTAGGTTATCCTATGTAGTTTTAAGTGTGATCTTGTTAAGGATGTTTTCAATAAAGATGGTGTGTTTTCTGTTTTAAGTTGTTATGTAATGTACCTAATTCCCATATACACTAGACTTATCAATATTCTAGGATGTGTTATATATAATTTTATATATATAATCGTGAATAAATGTTTAATAAATAGAAGTTTTGTTATAGTTGGTATCAAATGAAAAGTTTAGTTATTTTTGGGATTATTATTAGAAAACTCTAGAGAAAGCCTTCAGGATAAGATCAAGTATAAGAAAACATCCTTAAAGTTTTTTAAGTATAGATTAATTGTATTATCAATCAATTAAATCCTTTTCTATATACTATAAGTGGACATGGATCTAGCATAAATATACCTAGGGGTAACAACTCTGATAAAGTGCATCAGGCCTAACTCAGCGTAACCTGGTACATAACAACGGGCCTTATAGCACACCTAATTTGGCACTCCTGGGGGATATTATCTATTATAATTACAACATTATTAAGGGAACAAATAAAACCCATATGAATATATGTTAGGTAAAATATCATGGATAGCAAAGATAGAATCCTAGAAATTCATAAGTCAATAAAAATATTCAATTTAAAATCAATCCATTTAATGTAATTTGATACCCCTTTTCTTTTTAATATTTTAAAAATACCCATCCTTAATTACTCTTTTATTCTAGATAATTATCGAAAATATGAATAATCGGGTAAAACCCAATGCGATGGGAAATGTGATGACTACCCCCAATGAGATTTCCAACTCGTTGGGAGCCAAAATCACAAACATTATGACAATACTCTCTCAACAGACTCAGGTTCTGAATATAATCCTAGATCAAAAAGAGCATCCAAATATCTCTAATAAAGAAAAAGGCTCAATTTATACCTTTATACGACAAAGGCCTTTGGCTTTAAATGGATCATCTGATCTATTAATCTTGGAACAATGGATCAAATATATTGAGAATATCATGTCCATCTTTCAATGTTCTAATCAAGAGAAGGTTCTACTGTCTATTTATCATATGGAGGGAGAAACTAATCAGAAGTGGACATTGATTAATAATATGAATCCTATAGAAGATATTGAAGCAATGGGGTGGAAGGAATTTTGGAAAAAAAATTGATAAATATTTTCCTCACACTCTCCAACTCAAAATGCAAAGGTATTTCCTTTCCCAAAAGAAGAAAGAAGCAGAATCTATTAGGTAATAAGATGAAAACTTCAAAAAACATTCATGATAAACCTCCTACTTTTTCATTACTTCTGAATACAAGGTTTACTGATTATTTAGTTGGATTAAACTATGTCTATAAAAATCCCTAGTGATATGTGACTTTGATAGCTATGATAAAATTGTATGATGTGACCTCAAATCCAAAATAGAGATTGGTGAATCACAAGGGTATCATGGGGATGAGAAGAATATATTGGATTTTAATTCTTGTGGTCTAAAGGAGAAATCTAGCGGTGCCAAAAAATTCAGCATCCCACTTATCAAAGGTGCAAGAATAAGCACCCCACTAATTGACTAAGGGGGGTGAGGAAATGCTTTGGGTTTGGGAAAGAAGGAAAGCTAGTTAATGGTTGCCAAAAAGAGAAAATTGATAATGCAATAGAGAAAAGGAATGCTTTAGTCAACCCTTGGTGAATTTTTCATTTCTTCAAATGCAAGGTACTAGGGCACTTTTCAAACCAATGTACAAAGCCAATGGTTTTTTGAGACAACCAATAACCTACAATGTAGTAAGGGAGATCTTTTACCACCACAACCACTAAGGTGGATCACAAAACTGAAGTGGTGACAAGTAAGAAAGGTATTCATTCAATAATTGTGAACATACTTTTTGATTATGGTTCTACACATTCCTTTGTATCACAAAATTTTGGTAGAACTATTCAAATGCCACTAAAAATCATTGAAGTAGATTTGTCGGTGAAAACTAAAAATGGGGAAATTATTGTATCCTAAGTACATAACTATTCTCCTATCTTAATTGTTGGGATGAACTTCCCAATGAACCTTTTCAGACACCCTTTGGAGGAATTTGATGCAATTATGGGAATTTATTTTCTTTCTCTATATAGATACAACATAAATTTTTGTGAGAAGCAAATCACTCTCCGTATTGAAAATCTCCCGCTGATTCTGTACAAGTGAAATGCGTAGGATGAATCTTCATTAACACCATCATATAAATAAGGGATATTTTTTCCCTAATATAATTTTTATTTGGACCAAATTATTGAGTCTAAGGAAAGAATCATCGTTGAAGACATTCCCATTTTGAAGGAACATGCTGATGTGTTTCCCAAGGAATTTCCCAATTTTCCTCCTAGCTGAGTGGTTGAATTTTCAATCAAGCTTATACCTGGGGACTTTCCATTTTCCAAGACTCATTATAGAATGGGTGTTGTGTAAGTTGAGGTTCTAAATAAAAAACTACAGGATAATATGGATAAAGGGTTTGTATGCCCAGGTGCTTCACCATGGGTTGCATCAGTCCTTTATGTCAAGAAGAAAGATGGGTCAATGCAACTTTACATTGATTATTGTGAGCTCAAAAACATCATGATAAAGAATAGTTATCCTCTTCCACATATTTATTACTTGTTTCATCATCTAAATGGAGCACAATACTTCTCTGAGGTGGATCTTCGGTCAGGATATTATCAAGTAAGGGTGAAGATGGGTGATATACCTAAGACTACTTTTCTTACAAGGTACGGGCACTATGAGTTCATAGTAATGCCATTTGGACTCACTAATTCTCCATCACTCTTCATGGACTTGATGAATATAGTCTTTATGGATTTCCTCAAAAAATTTATGGTTGCCTTTTTAGATGATATTCTCATATACTCTAAAAATATGGCAGAGCATGAGGAGCATATGAGAACTATGCTAATGATTCTATGAAAGGAAAATCTCTATTATTGGTATAGAAAAAATAAGGTCTAGTTGAAGGAAGTCTCATTATTAGAGAATATCATCACAAGAAATGGGATATATGTTGACCCTTCAATGATAGAAGCAACTAAATGATGGCTGAGTCCAATATCTGCGATAGATATTCATAGTGTCCATGGGTTAGCTGGGTATTATTGCTCATTTGTGAGAAATTTATCACAATTGTAAAACCCTCTAACCAAGATAACATGGAAGGGTGTCAAGTTTTCTTAGAATGATGAATGTGAATAGATATTCAAGAAGTTAAAAATGAATTTTATCAATGCACCTGTACTTACACTTCCCACAAGTAGAGAACTTTTTGCAGTATTTTGTTATACTTTAAAGAAGGTCTTAGGATTTATGTTAATTAAAAATGACAAAGTGATAGCCTATGATTAAATGTAGTTGAAAGTTCACGAACATAACTACCTAACACATGTTCTAAAGATAGCTACAGTGATCTTTCCATTGAAAATATGGCAATATTATCTCTTTGAAGGGATGTTTGAAATATATATGGTTCCCAAATCTCTAAAGTATATATTCACACATAAATAGATGAATATGAACCCATTAATATGGTTATAGGTGATCAAGGAATATTTTTTCTCAATACAATACCATCTTGTGAAAGAAAATAATGTGATGGATTCTCTATGTAGAAAGGATCCAGTAATTTTGTTATTGGTGAGAATTGAGAGGGATCCAATCTTCTTATATTTGGAAAGGATGGACATGGGAATCATAAAGGATGGAACATCATCAATCCTTTCACAATTGTTTTCTCAACCATCCCTTCTAGAGAAAATAATGGATTCTTGAAGAGATTGTGTGGGGATTCCGAAGATAGTGTAACCTATAAGAAAATAGATATCCTCAAAGTTCAATTTTAATGAATAAAGAGTTGTAAGATTTGGTTCATGATTATGTGTGATGTAAAATCCTATGTTAAATATGGTTCTATTGGATGATTCACATAGCTCATCCTTCTCTATCCATCCTAGAAAAGAAATATGCATCATAATCTCAACGAATGTAATTGGTGGTACAATATGAAGAAGGATATCATTGAATATACATCAAGATGTCTTGAATGTATGCAAGTGAATAATGGAAGCCAAAAACCTTACAGGGTGATGAATTCATTACCCATACCAACATGAAAATGAGAAAACAACACTATGGACTTTGTCACCAGACTTCTGAAAAAATCCAGTAGAAAAAATACTTTCTGGGTTCTAGTGGATTGTCTTACAAATATGGAACACTTCATCACGATTCAAGAGGACTCCAACTTCCTCATTCCTATTGCTTCCTAGTATGGGTTTATTTATCTTTTTTCCCTTAGGGTTTCCATCCCAGTGTTTCTCTCTTTCATTCAATGACATTTTATGATCATCCTTTCCCATCCTCTTTTGCTTATTCCTGCTCTAGCATCATGTTCCCTTGAACCAGTCTAGGTCAGTCGGGTGCATCAGATTCCAAGGGTGTTTTGGGATGTGTATGAGGAGGGTAAAGAGTTCCCAAGCTTCAGGACATGTCGTTTCTTCCTATAGTTACTATGTTCTTTCATTTTTTTCCTTCAATGATGATTCTTGGATATCCTTAGTGGTTGTTAGTGTTGTTCTTGATGGTGTTAATATGATGATTTATGCGGTTCAATAATGAGAGTTACAGATATGGATCTACTTTTAACGATGGCTCGATGGACTGAGATATTATTTGGCATGTAGTTATGGTGTTTGAATGATGATTATGGTGGTGGAAATAGATCGGTGACAATGGTAGTGACAATGACGACGTAGAACCTTGTGTGATGATGGCGAAGATGACCGGAGAGGGGTGTTCTAGTGGGTTTTTCCAGCATTTTGATGACGGGGAGGCTAAAGGATCGGGTGTTCGATGTGATGGGTGTGCAACCTGAGGTAGGAGCATGACTCAAAAAGTCTCATGAACCGAGATGGGTGATGATGTCTTTTAAATTTTCAATTTTGAATATTTTGATATGTTTTTTTTTTGTCTACTCTTTTGAAATGATTGGTTACTGCTAATCCATAGAGCAGTTTTTATAAAATTTAAAAATGGATTTGGATTTGGTGGAAAATTCTACAATATTATCCAAACACTGAGATGAACTTTATTACAGCCAATCATCCTTGAACAAATCTCTAGTTTGAGTATAATATTCAAACACTGGAATACATTTTGATATCATGTTCAAATGACTTCAAAGGGGGATGGGATCAAAATCTACCTCCAGTCGAGTTCTCTTAAAACAATAGTTTCCACTAGATCATCCAAATGGATCCTTATGAATCCCTTTATGGGAAGAGGTACAAAACACCTGTATGTTGGGATGAAATTTGGGAATGAAAAATGCCAGTTCCTGAAATGGTCACTGAAATGGTAGAAAAATTCAAGGCCATTCACTAGGACATCAAGGGTGCTCAGAGTCGAAATAATATCTATGTTGAAAATCATCGATGAAACCTAGAATTTGATATTGAAGATATGGTAATATTTTGTATATATCCATGGAATAAAGTGATGATATTTGGGAATAAGAGAAAGCTTAGTCCAAGATACATCATCCCCTTTGAGATCCTTGATCACATCGAAGTGGTTCCCTACCGACTTGCAGTCCCACCTACCTATCTGAACTACATGATTTATTACATTTACCCCTATTGATTAATTACATACCAGGCCCCTAACATATACACAACCCATTGTTGGTACCGTTATATAATTACCTTCCCTATGAGGATCATCCAGTGAAAGTCTTAGATCGTAGAGACGAAGTTCTATAGAATAAGACAATACACCTCGTAAAAATATTCAAGAGAAACCACAACTTTTAAAAAGAATTGTGGTAAATATAGGAGGTGATGAAATAGAGTTTCCCTTATCTATTTTAATTTGGGTAATGAAAATTTCAAGGGAGAATTTACTTAAGGGGGTGAGATTGTAATGACCTGAACTGTTATAAATAAAATCCCCCATTAATTTAATTAAATGTCTTAGTATGTATTATGGTAAAAGAAAACACATTCACTTATTTGTTTTTATTATATAATATCAGTTTTAAAATACCATTAATAATCTTTACCATTGATAAAATATTCATTTAAGAGTGATCACATGATTATTATAAATATAGGGTTTTGACCAATCCAATTGACAAAGACAATGTAAATGATAGCCTCTACAAGTAGGATTGTACCCTATAAAGACCATTTATTGGAACTTATGTGGTAGATAACATTATTGGAATTTTCCCTTTAACAATCCCAATCTTACATCCAACACCTTAAGAATGGGAGAAACTGTTTACATTAGATGTTCAGGCTCGACGAGTGCATGGCCCAAACCATGTACGCCAAACCACCCCGTGAAATTCTCCCTGTCATGCACCTTACACTTTGGGATATTTATGGTGTATTAAAGGGATATATATCAAGACCCCAAAAATATGAGTATGTACATTATTTTTTGTATAATAATAAATATATTTTTATCCTATTATTGTTACTTTATAAATGATATTAATACAATATAACACAAATTGTATTTTGGGTAATATTAAAATTCAATAAAGGAATTTATTTTTTATGATTTAATCTTTTTTAAAATAAATAATATTTTTTATAAAATATTATTATTAAATAATTTTTATTAAATATAAATGATCATATAATTTTTATAATGTCAAATGTAATTTTTATAAGGGTTCAAAAACTGTTATTTTCAAAAAAATCAAATATTTCTTAATAAATGTAACATTTATTTTTAAAATTTATAATTCATGTATTTAGAAAATTATTTTAAAAAAATGAATATTATTTTTGGAATCATAACTTTTAAATTATCCAATGGTGGATGTTTCATAATTTTCTCAGACAGTCAAATTTTAAGATAAAAATTAAATACTATATAAATATATGATGTGTATTATGATATCATAATGGAACAAAAGTGATGTAAAAAATACTATAAAGGGTATACATGAAAAACTATATATATTACCATTCAAAATAATGTGATTTTATGTTTATTTGATTAAATTTATAAATCATTTATGAATCCTCTAGAACTATTAATATATTTTAATATTTTAAAACTATTTCTTTAAGAGTGTGACTCACCTCCACATATGCAAGGGTATTATTTAATTAAGTTAGTACCTTGGAATTATAAAATAATTAAAATCACTCTCATTTGGTAGAAATAATTGGAAAAACCATGATAAGGTTTTTTTTGGTTATTTAATTATATAGAGTCCAAAACTTAAGTTTGAGAAATATTAAAGCAATCCACACTCATTTACTATATAAACCCACCCAATTTCCCATTTCCCATCACTAAAAATAATTTTATCACATCCTTACTCTTCCTACCCTCTCTAGAGTCCTACCAAGTCTCCCCAAATCTCTCAAGAAGCTCTTTCTAAGCATTTGGAGTCACTCACTCAAGTAATGAATCCTCACCCTCTCTTCTTATTTCAAGTTTCCTTGTTATCTTTTGCATTTTATTCCCAATTAATTATGTTTTTATATGTATTTCCATGTAACTATTATTTAATATTTTATTTCCAAATGAGTATAGACACCTTTTTATCTCATCAACCCATTTTAAGAATTTTTATGTGACGTCGTTATAATGATGAAATTTCCCAATGATTTTCCCATGAAAAAACACTTGTGTAGTGAATACCATACCCATTTTATATCAAGGGTGTTAAACTATATAAATATATACATATTTTAAATGGTACTTACATTTATGTATTAAATACTCCTTGATCATTTAATAAAATATCATGATGAATGAATCCATGTTGTATGATATATGTGGCACACTTAAGCATGAGAATGAATTGAATGTGATGGGTTTGGACATAATTATATAGTACATCAATGAATTGGGTAATGTTTATTCTCATGAGATCTCATGTTGGGTCAGGGAGTGAACATGATTCTTTTATGGTACTTTTTCCATCATTATTTTTTACAGTTATACTTGACCTATGTTTATGATGAAGTATTTTAAGTTGTTGTCACATTTCCCATGTTATGATTATCGTGCTACATCATGTCTTATTATTCATGTTCCTTTTATTCCCAATTTCTATTACTATTATCAAATATTTATTATGTTATAACATGCTTATTCCTTTACTATGATTTATATCTCACCCCTTTCTTATGTATTTCCCTAGGTTGTCCCATTTAGTTTTAAGTGTGACCATGTTAGGGAAGTTTTCAATAAAAATATTGTGTTTTCTATTTTAATTTTTTATGTAATGTACCTAATTCCTAAACACGCTAGACTTCTCTATGTTCTGGGTTTTATTATATGTAATTTTATGTATTAAATCCGAAATTTATGTGTAATAAAGAAAATATTTGTTATAAAAATCATTATGTCAAAGAATATAAAATTCATAAAAACATTTAAGGATATGGATATAGAGTACGAAATATTACTTACCTCATTGAGAAATTAGGTCAATTTTTCTTTAAAAAATTGTATTTTGATATTCATGAGTACCAAACAGAGAATAATTAATGAAAACCATTTAAACCTAAAAAATAAAAGGAGTATAATAATAGAGAATTCGTTAACGAAATTAAGATCATATAATTTCCCATAAAGGAACCATGAACATAAACAATCTCAAAATTAAATTAAATTTAACATAAATTCTTTACCACTTTCATAAAATTAAATAAAAATTCATTGGAAGATGTAATATGAAATGTGTCTATAAATTCCATGAATTATGTGACTTAATATGTCAAAATTCATTAATGGGTTTTTAAATACACCATACGAAGAAATAATGTTGTATGGAATGAATCATGCCTCTAGAAAATATGGTGGAGACATAGAAAACCCTTACATAGATCATAACATTTTAAGTGAAAATTAATTCATGATGTGATTAAGTAAAAATATTTAAATCTACATAAAATATTTGAAAATAAAATATATAACATTTTTTGAGATCAATTAACTCATAATCATGAAATAACAATGCTAATGAAGAAGTTTTATAACCCAATGAAAGGAAATTGGGTTAAGAAACCCCTTAACTTGAGTCCAGGTATGTTATGCATGTCTTTTAACCCCTGTATAATACAAATATATTAATTATTTTATATTTTATGAAAAATTTATAATTTTATTAATTTATCATTAAACCATTTAATTTATTTATTTCAATAGTATATTTAATTATTTAATCAATTAAGACCATATTGGGTGTTTTGAGGATGTCCAGTTCATAATTGAAAAATGACTTTGGTAGACTGGTTGTGGTCAAAGGTTCCATAGTTTCATTTTCTAAAAAATAATAATAATGATATAATAATAATTTTTATACATAAAATACACTTTTTTAATCACCCATTAATGATATATGTGAAAAACAATTCACATCACTTCATTGATATGGTATTCCACTGGTATGCATGAGAGATAATTTCATTTTTAATGAGTTGATGGGTAAAAAGGTAAGTAATATCATATAATTATAGAATCATAATTATTTAAAGAATATAATATTTATTTATTAAACCCATCATAATAACCATTCTTGAGATTTTGTGATGGAAAACAAAACACACTACTTCATGGAGGTGGTAGTCCACATGTACGCACAAAAATATTTTAATTTTTAATAGGATAGAAATAAGATTAATAAGGTTATTAAATTACCATAATAACATATCAGTATGTTGGTGATACTAATTTTATTATATCGGAATGGTCAGGATTTTATTGAAGGAGGAATAATAAGAAGTAAAATGAAAATGCTTTCTTGAGACTATTACCTCCTCTTTCAAGAACATCAGTTCAATCTATGCTTGAGGACCCCACGGATGGTATTTTAATAAGATAAAAACCTCTACAACGTATTTAATGATATTAAGAAGATTTTTTGGTAGGGTTTTGTAGAGCTAATTGGATCATTAATTTTGAGTAATATATGAGAGTCAGTGTACTTATATAAGAGAGGAGAGGGTCACCCCTATAATTATTTAAAGTATTAAATTAATATAAAATAATTTTATTGTTAAAGTGGATCCAAATTTATATATTTAAATTCTAGGATGAGTAAGAATATAAATAAGTTGATATAATAATGTTTATAAATTTTTAGGAGAAGTTTTAACCCTCATCTATTAGTTTTAACCCCTCATTAACCCTTTTGGTGATTACAGATATAATTAATTTTTTTACTTTTTAGGAGCCAAGAAATATACTATATAAGGATAAGTGGACAATAATTAGATTTTTTTTGAAATATTAGATCATATCCCATTAAATGTCTCAAATATAATACTTTTATGAATTTTTAATCATTTAATAATATATTATTTAACATAATATACCATTAAATTCATTTTAGAGAATATTCAAAGAGTTTGACATTAAAGACGTAAATATAGTAATTTAATTTGAATTTAAAATTCTAAAAAAATAATTTAAATTCATGGGAAAAAATAATTCATCCATATTTTATTATTTTAGCGTTTTTAAAATCATTTACATGATTTATCTATTACTTGAACAAGCACTGTGTAAGCATTGCATAAGCACTTAATGTGATAATTCCATCACTAAAAAATTAAAAATAAATTACTATGATATAAAATTCATTAATATTTAAAACAAAAATTTAAAACCTAAAATAACATCTTTTTATCAATGTGAAAAAATATTTGTGATATTAAAACAAAGAGAGTGAAATTTTGTATTTATTATTTACTTTTAATAATATTATGGTGGTTATCATCGAAAAATGGAAACAATATGTCATATTACAGAATATTTGATGATTATGGGAAAAGTAAAATCATAAAATAGAAATATTTAACGTGTTATATATATTTTTAGTTCCTTATCGCATTATTTTTAACTATAATTACTTGATTTAACACTACTAAGGTGATAAATCTTAATCACACTTACTATTCATAAAGACCAAAAATAAAAGAGTCTTGTTTAAAAAATATGTAAATTATTATTAAAAATATATAATAGACTTTTTTTAATTCAATCCATATAAGTGATAAATATTACTTTTATAATAAACCCACAAAACATGACAAAACAGTTTTTTAGAAAAATATATTTTTATATATAAATAATTTTTTATACCGTAATTAAGCATATTTATTTTTAAAATGAAATTAATGAGATTATTTTAAATCAAAATAAAATAATTAAATTTAATAATGGATTCAAAACAAAATGGTACATTTTAAATACTTTAATTGGAAATGCATTTTTCTATAAAATTGGTATTTTTTCAATATTCGCTGAAAATTTAATCTCTTCCAAAAAAAAAGATTTTTCCCTATAATAATTTCCATATGATCATTTTCAAAATTATATCCATTTTATGAAATAAAATTTATAAAGTTGGGGAAAATTAATTATAATATTCTCTCCCAAAAATTAATAATTACTATTTTTCAAGAAAACATATTTTTAAATCAAATAATGTATACTAAAAGTTGAATTCTTATTTCCTAAGAATTAATCATTACATTTTTATTGAAAATGGCCTATATTAAAATATATATCTTAATGTTGTTACAACTATTCATACCCTCCACTTCAACAACAAGATTTTAATGTTTGTGTTTTAATAATAATATTTTTCAGTCATTAAAGCATGGTGTTGTGTGCCATATACGCTATCAAACATAGTATTATTTTAAAATTTATAGATATTATACACACACAGGCATGCACACATATCTTTACACAAACGAGGGTAATTATAAATAATAAAATAATAAAATAATAAATGAATGAAAACCCTCTAAATTCTCACAACATTGTATAATAGAAGATAGGTAAAGTAAATAAAGAAAAATACTAGCTCATCAACCAGATAGTAGGTCCAACCTGACAACTAGAGGGAATAAAGTGCTAGAAAACAAAGTCTGACATTTGACCATGGTCCTACTACCACATCCACATATCTCTACTATATACCACCCACTCCAGTAGGAAACCCTAAAATCATCAAGAGCTAAAGAATAAAAAATAATAAATAGTCATCTGAAAATCAGAATCAAGAGGGTATATAAAGGTGAACCCAAATATGATCATTGGAGGTGTTCAAACCGTAGAGTAAATTATCCATATTTACATCCAATCAAATGGATTTTGTATTCTTTCTAGCATCACTATGTCAAAAAAAAAATTCAAACATCATAACCTTTCATGATATTTAATAGAGGATACCAGGCCCCAATATAAAATCATAAATACCTAATTCAATGGAGGATCCCAGGAATGTGTAAGATCCTAATATAATCCAAAATACAGACTCCACATATAGAGTATCCCATGACCATATGTGTGAGTGGTAATATTGACCCTATCTGATCTATAGGTATAGAATTCTATGCCTTGGGACAAAACTCAACGAATAGGGGAATTACTTGACCTAGACTACATATAGTGATGGGAGACTATGTCTGGATGATACACAAGTTCATTTTTATTGGTTAACATTAATAAATAATTCTGATAGAATTGTTCCTAATTCATAAAGAATCACATGTCCATATTCAAAAGTGACGACACCTTCACATTACTTAGGGAATTCTAAATTCTAATTATAAATTATTACTCACACCTGACATCATCATCCCAATAAGGATAAATACTAAATTTTCCATTCAATCCTTATAAATGGTCTAATATGTCCAAACAGAACATGCCAATGTGACCAACATTGAAAAATACATTGTGTAGGCTATTTATTTATCAAAAATGGACTCCCAATAAAAATTATGTATTTCATTATATTAAACACTAAATAAAATATGTGGTGGAACCCTAGGTACACATAAAAAATTGGATTCAAGTACCTAATATTGTTCTTTGATAGTCTATCTCAACGTCAGGTTCCCAATTTCGCAGACGGTTCATCCATCCAATTTCATGGTAATAATTTATAACCTATTGAAGATTAATAATAATAATAATAATAATAATTTAATTTAAAATAATATTCATCTACAAAAATGGGTGATTTCATGCTTTATGTTGGGGATAATTTGTGACTCACCCTACTTTCATAAATTTGCAGGAACAACCACTATAATATATATTAATAATAATATTTTATTTTCACTATTTTTATTATTAAAAATTGATCAAACTTATAAAACATGGGAATAATTTACATAGAAACTCTAAATAATAAAGTTAATAATAATGATAATAATAATACTATATATAATATATATTTATTATAACGAATGTTGATAGGGGAGGTTCACACCTCACCTGTTTTGGGTAGTATGTGTAGTGGTGCGGCCACCCCCCCCCCCCCCCCCAGAATAATTTGTTTTACACATTTACCTCATCAATTTAGGATATACGACACCAAAAACTCTGTGTCAACACCATGAATAACTATTAATATATAATTAAAAAAATTTAAAGGGTTCAATTATAAAAATCAGAGTTCTTACACTCTTCCCACGTTCAAGGCATTTTCTCCAAAAAAGTGAAAACTACTGAAACATGAAAGGATACTGAGCACACATCTAATTATCACACTCTCATGATCTCTTTTAAATATTCCCATGGTTCTAGAAAAGATTCCAAAGGGGAATCATTCACTCATTAAGGATCTTCTCCTATTGATACTCTATTAACACCGGGTACTCTAAAAATGGTGAATCATCTTCAGTTTAATGGATTCTCCTATCAATAATGTGTGATGGATCATTCATGCATCTCCTAAAATGTGAAATATGGATTATATCATGAACTCGATCGAATTGTGGATGAAAATCTTGGAGGTATTCAATATTTTTAATCCAAAAATGAATTTGAAATGGATTGATGAACCTCAAGTATAACTTTCCACCGTGGCCAAATATTTGTAGTCCATACCAATGTGAGACATTTGGGATCACATTTTCTCACTTGCTAAACTCCATGGGCCTCCATTGTTGGTTTACATAGTACTTTTGATAGCTCTAAGACGTTCTCATCTACTCCTATATGATCTAAAATTTCCCTATCATCATCTTCACCAGCGTTTTCCCATAAACACCATTTCTGAATAATTTTACTAGAAAAATAACTAACACAAAATTACACCCATAAAGGGCCTTAAATGGTTTCATACTAATAGTAGAGTGATAAATGTATTTTTTTTATAAAGACTAAACTAAAGTTAGGTGATCCTCTATGATTAATCCATACATTAATATATATATCAATATCATGTCCTCTAAAACTAGAATTGTTTGCTCAGACTAGAAATATATCTGGGGGGAAATATTATTATCATACTTAATTGGGTCTCAAAATCCGCATCCAATCCTCTACATAATCACGATGTGAATAAAAAATCATTGTCTAAGACAATCATTGAGGTAAAACCATGAAGTCAAAGGATATCTTGTACATACAAACATCCAAATAATTATAATGAGTTATTCCATATGATGGGGATGAATTAGGGCAATATAGTTATTTTATCGATGATAACCCATATGGAATCATGACATCTCATAGTCTGTCAGAATGCTATCATAAAATACAAGGATATAGAATCCCACTTTCGTTATAGCACCCTAAGATTCTTGGTGAAACCTGTCAAAGTCTTATTCTTATCTATCACCTACTAACACAACCCAACCCACTGGGGCCCACCTAGCCAGTAGAAATCCAAGTCTTCCACCCTAATTGTATCCCAAATAGGAAAGGGTTTGTTGACTAACATAAATTTGGCATACCACATATATGGGAGACCTTAGCCTAATGTACATATCCACACACACAAGTATCTCTAATGACACCAAGATATTTCTGAAGAGTAAACATGTAGAATAGTACATGCATGCAAAAAATCTAAACTCCCACAATAGTGTATAAGATTACATAATAAAATTATGTATGGAAACAAAATATAGGCCCACAAACTATAAAGTAGGTCCACCCTAAAAATTATATACAATACAATCCCGAAATGAAAACACCAATGTTGGAATAATGTCCTACTAATACATCCACCGACCACCACATACACCACCTACACTGGGTTTACCTATATCTCTATCGAATTACCATAATCTACATAAGACATGAAATTTTTAGTTATATCCCATACGAGGTTCAGTATATTAAAACATAGTAGGAAACAATAAAATTACCAAGATGTAAATCATCAAAAATATCTAAGAGTCATCTTGAAAACATGATCAATAGGTTAAATTAATGATAACCCAAATATGTTTATACGAGGTGCACAAACCATAGTGAAAATTATTATTATTTACAGCCAATCGTAGGGATTTTTTTATCATTCTCAAATATCTATTTCTAGAAAAATTAACAACTAGTGTGACCTCTCTTGATCAATAATGAATTATCCCAGACCCATGTAGATGAGAGGACATACTTAGTGTTTTGGAGGATTCCAGACCTATGGGATCTCTTGAAATAGGCATAAATACCTTCTCTAAAGATAGAGGATTCCAAGATTCTATATGTGAGAGGAAAAATTGGACCTATCTATTCTATAGGTATGGTATCCCATGCCCTGAGATGTTACTTGTAAAATGAGGGGAAGTAATAACAATATCCTACAGATAAAGAGTGGTGTCAAGGCCTGAATTTCACTCTAAGTAATTGAGGTAGCTTAAAATCACCAAGAATTACAAGATATAATCCAAACCTCTATAATTATATCACACTCGATTGGGCCTACTTCATCAAGAATCACATCTTTATCTTCAAAATTAATACCACCATCTCATTCCTCTTTGTGTTATCATTTGTCTTTGGATGATTCATGTGAAGATCATGTGGGATAACAAGCATTATTTTTCTTAAGTCTTGCACTTTAAATATTGGTTCTAACCCTTGTATTGAGGGGGCATTAGATTTATTTAGTATCAGTTTCTTTAAGTATTTCGTGATCTGGAAGAAATGAAGTATGTTCTTCGTGAGTCTTTCTAGTATCCCTTCATGTGATCTATGAAAGACCATGTGATGTACCTTATGTGTGGTGCATGGTTTCTCCAGCTGTCCACAAGTGTATTACCTAATAGAAGGTTTTCCAATTGTGTGATTGGTTTCTCTAAGAAGTATGTATAGGTTGATATTTAAATCAACCAGAGTCCAAGAGTCCAACTTGTGTGGTAGTGGTTCTGATAGTAAAATCTTCATACTAGGTGGTGAATTTATAGGCATCATCATGACAGTTTTTCAGTTCTTTGTGTAGTGTATCTAGTGTGAGGACAGGCTATTGTCATTGAAGGGGTGTGGTGCCACACGTCTTCACAAGTCTCTATCGTGGACCACTCTGATGGCATCTCCTGATTTTTAGTGATTGTGATTCCCTCATGTCAACACCTCCATTATTGGATTATCTATAATTAATGGGGGCTTGTTTGATAATGTGAATGTTTCAAAGGACTTTGATTTTGTCAGGATGACATGTCCATTGTCCTTTTCAAGATCCATGTTCCTATTGAAAGGTGTCTGTGAGATGCTTGATGACCTTCCTAGGGTCTTCTATGAGGTAAGTATGGTTTGTCTGGGGGTCTCACTGGACTACCCTATGGAATTCCTCAGTGCGTCGCAAGTATTTTATGACCATGAGTACCTACCACATACTCCCTATTTTATTTCTATTGTTTTGGGTGAAAAATGTTGGGAGTCAGGTGAGATTGTATGAGTAACGTCAAATAAAATCACTCAATTTTTTAGTAATGCATCGTGCAATCGATATGGGTCATGTTGGGTTGCATGATAATTTCTTGGAAAAATCTATTTGTTTTTTCATTTAGTGCCAATGGAAAAGCAAGGAGTCATATATACATACTTGAGGACTTCTGTGCGGCATAGATATCAATCCAAATCTCTTTCACGAGATGAAGAGTACATGTTGAGGCCTTGTGGTGTATTTTGTATCACCAAGGGTGCACTACATGTCCCTCAATGACCATGAGTACCTCTCTCCTCATCCCTTTTTATCCTCTTTATTTTATTTTATTAAGGTTAGTGGTCATGAGAGTTTGTATGAGTAATGTCTAGGATACTTAATCGATTTTTTAATGATGCTTCACATGACCAATATGGGTCATATTGAGAGTATGTAAGCACATCATGAAAAAAATCTACTCATTCATTCTTATAGTGCCAAAGGGAGAGCTTGTAGTTTCCTAGAAATACCCGAGGACTCCCGTGTGGTAGGGATGACAAGACAAAAGTCTTTCACAAGATAAATCATATGTGTCATCAAGGTCTTGTGGTGACTTTTAGATTTTTAGGGGTTCGTCTCATGTATTTTAGCGACCATGAGAACCTCCAGCCTCCTCCCCTTTATCTTCTTTGTTTTAATATATAATGTTTCAGTGGTCTTGTGAGTTTTCTAGGATATCGTAAATGAATTTTATTCATTCCAATGATGATTTGGTGAATGAGATTTATGACCACTAGGGGTCTCTCCCTTTGGGTACCATTCCTTTTTATTTCTAAAGGATTTCAAATAGTTTTCCAGGTACTTCAAAATGACAAACCATGTGTTCTGGGGGCCTTCATAAGAGTAGGGAGGTTCATCAGAGGGGAGCCCGTAGGATCCACCATAGGTCATGTGCTACATGAAAAGCCTTCGTGTGACCTTCAAAATGTCACTTGATCATGATTACCTTAGTGTCTCTTATCATCCAAATGTTATGGCCATCCTCTTATTTATATTCTTTTAATGGGAAAATAATATGCATATTCTGGTATTTCTTCCCTTATGATTTTATCTATTCTTATTTGGCAGGAATCATCAAATTCCCCCACCCCCCCCCCCCCTTCAGAGCGACATCAATAGGGACAAGTACTTGGTTCTGAGGAAAACTAATTCCCTCTATATTCTTTAACAGTGTTTCAAATAAGTGATTTGGGTGACGTTTTGTTTATTGAGAAACACTTGTTATTCCATCAAATGACTTATATATAGGGGTAGATAATAATTCATTCCACCAGGGATCCCTTCTCCAGGGATATTCCGCCTTTTCCTCCATCGAGTTCCTCTATCACAATACCATGTCATGGAAACTGATCATCATCCCCATTCATGAGTCTACAAAATCACTCTATTTTCATCAGAGATCTATCTTTATATTATTTCCAAGTCAGATGCTCATCTGACCCTATCATGAACTGTACTTCGATAATTTCTTGAACATTGGTTATAAGGGTTGTGGTTTTCTAGATAATTTCAAGAGACCCACTGGCCCAATCATTTGATTTCTTGTGACTCACATGACCATGTTCATGTCACTCGATCGCGAGTCTAAAGGGGGTCATGTGGTTCATATTATGCCCTTAGGGGGTTATGCGCCCCATGAGTCCTCTGGAAGCCAGGAGATCTGTGAACTCCTTATGTGGTTCAAAAATCTTATGTTGAGTAATTTGACATGCATGATGCCACTGGAACCATCATGCCTCTATTTGTGTCAATATTATATGTTATATTTTTATGAAATGTTACACTAACTTATTTTCATATGGATTCTAGTTCTCATCAAGGTTTATTAGTTGTGACCAATCAAAGGATTATGATCACCATGAATCGCAATGTTGATCCCCGATATCATGTACATATTGATAACAAAGCCCTGAAGAGGTTCCTCTCCCCAAACATCTATAATTATCCCATATCCCATCGACATCCGTTGTACAGGCTCGGATTACTAGAAGATGTTTCCATTCCTATTCCAGATTTCAATTTACCATCCTGGTGGGTTTCTGATTCTTTTAATTGCATTCACACGGTCATTTTTTAGCATATTTGGTTGGTTACAGCTTGATCCCAAGAATTGTATTATCTGTTGGCCAACTCTCCTCCATGTTTGAATGGTTGTTATTTCACTGAGGAACTTATCACTTAGAGATATTAAAGTATTTTTACTTCTTCGTTGAATAATCTAGGTACCGGATGGTACTTTAAATGTGATCTCTACCCCGTTGGAAATTTCTTCGATGAGTGGGAATGTCCCTTCTGGGTTAGAAAAATCTTATTATAGTTTGATGATGATCTATATAGGATTTATCTTTAAGTATTCATGTGGATCATTCAATTTATTATTTACTTCCAGCCAAACCTTCTATGGGAAATGATTAGTCATTAGTGTTCTGGGACCAACACATTTCACCTTCCTCATAGTGAGGTGGCTATCAGCTTATGGGATATTCATCAACTAGAAGGTATTCCTCCTCTTAATGAAATTTATGATGAATTCCATCCTTCTTCAGATGTCTGGTACGATTCATTACACCCACTAAGTTTGGAGAGGGAGATTCTTGTTATCATGATGTTAAAATTGGAGAGAGAGATGACGATATGCTTGATTATTTCCTTTATAGATTGGATTAATATTTTTTCTATGAGGTTAGACCAACCATTATTCATCCCCATAAATGACCTTCCCAACAATTACTACTACAAAACTGGCCTTTAAGAGCAATAAAAATGGAATTTATCAGTTCTAGAAAAGCAATGACTACATGAGTGATGTTAAAATCCTTGGTCTTTAATCAGTGCAAATAAAGGGGTCCATTATCGGTGCTAAAAAATAATTGATAAATGGGAAATTTTATCCACACTTTTAAAAGACCTAATAAAGAAACCATATATCAATACTTTAATTCAGCTCCACTAAAGGAACAATGTATCAGTGCTTATAAAAGCATGGATAAAGTAGACCATTATAAGCACTTTAAAAGCATTGATAAATGTGTCCTTTATCAGCACTGATACGGGTCCATACTACAGTGTGATGTAATAGCACACTACAGCACCCAAAACACACTATATATCAACAACAAAAATTTCCAATACAGATTTTATATGAAATGAAATTTCCAACACAAACACAAGAAAAAACCCTATATTATTGACATTTCAAACATTGGTTTATACAATTACATAAATAACAATTATTACATACATTCAAAAACATCAATGTTCCTTTATATTTTAATCCTGGTCTGACTCAGGTTATTTATAAAAAAACTACCCTTGCTCAAGAAAAACAATTCACCTATATAAGAAAACAATTCTTTTGTTAGTAATAATATAAATAAATAAATTAATAAAAAGTGTTAATTTTACTAAAATTTATATCGATTTTAAATATAAAGACACACTAGAAGTCATATCAGTCACACCATGCATTGGATTGAGGTGAGAATAATTCAAAAACATCTCAAATGACTTTTGGATCATTTTCTTAAAGTATAAAAACAATCTGAATTTTGTTTCTTGGTTTTGAGTATATTTGTTGTCTTTTTTACTAAAATTTCATTTTAAACAAGAAACATGAACTTTTGAATCATTTTATTCACATAATGTATCATTTTGATATGAACAATATTACTACACATCAAAAATGACTTATGAATTATTTTCCTAAATTTTCATGAAAATTTTAGCATGTTTGATCAGTTTTCAATGAGTGACACTTTATGAACTAAAATGTCGATTTTAAACTGATAATGTACACTTTGAGTTATACTAAGCACATAATTCATTGGATTGTTGTGATGTTGACTCCTACACATCAAAAATTACTTATGGATCGTTTTAATAAAGTATAAAAACAATATGAATGTATTTGATCAGTTTTAAGTATGTCACTTGTCTATTTTACTATAATGTTATTTTAAAATTGAAACATGGACTTAGATTCATACCGATTACATTGTGTATCAGATTGAGGTGTGTATAATTACTACAAATAACAAATTACTTATGGATCATATTCCAAAATTATTTAAATAATTTGAATTCATTTTCTTGGTTTTGCGTAGGTCGGTTGGCCTTTTTACTAAAATTGATGTTGATTTTAAATAAAAACACGCACTAGAAGTCATCTTGATCACACCATTCATCGGATTGAGGTGAGAATGATTCATGAACATCCCAAATCACTTATTGATATTTTTCATTAAGTATCAAAACAATATGAATATTTTTTCTTAGTTTTAAGTACATCACTTTCCTTTTTTACTAAAATGTCATTTTAAAATTGAAATATGCACTCCAACTCATATAGATCAAATTGTTTATCAAATTGAGGTGTGGTTGATTCCTAAACATGAAAATGACTTATTTATCATTTTTATAAAGTATTTAAACAATTTGGATGTTTTTTATCAGTTTTAAGTTGGTAAGTTTGACTTTTACTAAAATTGATGTCAATTTTAAATAAAAACATGCACTTGAAGTCATATCGATAACACCATGTGTCGGATTGGGGTGTGGCTGATTCATGCACATCTCAAATCAAATATGGATCATTTTAATAAATTCTAAAAACAATATGAATATTTTTTCTCAGCTTTAAGTACATCTCTTGTCTTTTTTACTATAATGTCATTTAAAATTGAAACATGCACTTTGACTCTTATTGATCACATTATGTATCGTATTGAGGTGAAACTAATTCCTACACATAAAAATGACTTATGGATCATTTTTGTATAGTATTTAGACAATTTGAATGTGTTTTCTCAATTTTTAATAGGTTATTTGGCCTTTTTACTAAAATTGATATCAATTTTAAATAAATATATGCACTTGAAGTCATATCGGTCGCACTGTGTGTCAGATTAAGGTGTAGCTAATTCATGAACATCTCAAATCTCATATGGATCATTTTCCTAAAATATAAAAACAATATGAATGTGTTTGTTTAGTTTTCAATAGGTTAGTTTGTTTTTTTTTAATAGAATTGATTTCAATTTTAAATAAAGATGCACTTAGTGTCACATCGGTCACACATTGAATCAGATTGAGGTGTGGATGATTCCTACACATTCCAAATCACATATGGATTTTTCCTAAGGTATCAAAACAATATGAATGTGTTTATTAGTTTTGATTATGTCACTTGTCTTTTTTATTAAAAGATAATTGTATACTTTAAACATGCATGTTAACTCATATGGATCACATCATGTATCAATTTGATGTGAGAACAATTTATACACCTCACAGATGATTTATGAATTGATTCCATAAATTATCAATAAAATCCAATCATTTTTTCCAAGTTTTCAATGAGTAAATATTTTTAATGTCAAATGTCGATTTTAAATTGATAATGGAAACATTGAGTCAGTTGACTTTTTTAATATAATTAATTTCAATTTAAAATATAAATAAGTAATTTGAGTCATAACAGTCACATCGTGTGTCATATTGAGGTGCGACTAATTCCTACATGTCCCAAAGTCTCAAAACAATCCTAACTGTCAGTTTTACCTTGATTTACATTGAATTTATTTTTCAAACTGCCAACACTGCATGAGAAGATTCAAATATACCACATTAAATCAAAAAAAATCATAAAACTTTATAAAAAATATTTATTATGTGATTAATACTAAAAACAAATAAATTAAACATAAATATTAAACAATTAATCAATTCAATGAAAAATGATTTTACTGTGAAAACATCAAGATTACCACTGTAATTGAGCAGAGGCAGCAACATTGATCTTCCTGTAAAGGAATTTAAGAGAACTAGAAATAATGTGATAAATGCAACACTATATGGGTTAACTTTTTTTGAGGGAGAAGAATCATGAAAGTTGGTCAAAGAACCCCAACTCGGATAAAATAATCCATCTGTATAAGAAAATAATTATTATGTGAGTAATACTAATAAGAAATAAATTAAACATAAATATGAAATAGTAAATTAATTATATTTATAGTTATTTTACTATGAATACAAAAATATTTACTCTTTGATTGAGTAGATAAAGTTTCATTGTTCTTCCTACAAAGGTAGTGTCGTTACTCTTCATCCAAAGGTAGTAGAGGTAAATTTAAAGAAAGTGATAAATGCACCGCTGCAAGGGTGAAAATAATTTAAGGGATAAGAAGCATGAAACTTAGACAAATCACCCCAAATAGAACAAAATAATCCATCTATATATGAAAACAATTATTATGTGAGTAATACTAAAAATAAATAAATTAAAACAAATATGAAGTGATACATTAATTCTATGGACAATGATTTTACTATCAAAACATAAATATTACCTTTGTGATTGAGAAAATCCAACATCATTTCTCTTCCTACAAAGGCATCTCACATGGATAGAAATATTCTAAAATAAACAAACTCTACAAGGAATAATGAAAATTAAATCAACGTTTCATTATATAATTTTTCAGTCAAATTGAGAAATTATATTGTAACATTACCTTTATATCCTTCCAAAGGGTTTCCTTTATTATATTTTGTCTTTAAATATTGTATAGAATAAAGTTTATACATAATTACTCAAACATTTAATTTAGATTAGGTTAATGTTGTAGCTAACACATAATAATATGAGGGAAAACATAATATATTAAAAAAAGTACCATCTCATTGAAATCTATTTTTTTAATATTTAAAAGATTTGGTTCCTTTATCGAGAATCCAAATCCCATATTTTTTGACCCTTCTAACATACAATCCATTTTCTACATTGGTATTGGCATAAACTGATTGTGATGTCCCAAAGAATGGGTGATCCTCGATTGAATTTTCATCTGACTCAACATTAGTTTTTGTTGCCAGTAGGAAATCAACCAATTCTCGTTTGTTAGATCAGAGACATAAAATACTTGAACTTCTTTTTATGCCATTATGAATGGCTCATCTTTTTACCCTTACACACTAAAATTCACCTTCACAAGTCCCATTTCTTCAACTTTTACTCCATTGATATTGTCAACCCATTTTCAATGGAAGGGACAAACATGAAATGTTATATAATCTAACTCATATATCTGTTTGAAAATGCCAAAATATGACATATTTTCATAATCTGGATTACTATCCTTGGAACTAGATATGTGCATCGCCTCATCTATAAGCATAACACCATTGTTTTTTATCGTACTTAAGTCATCGTGTTCTTTTACATAGAATGTATAATAATTGATTACAAAACTAGTATAATATATAACATTTTCATTCATTCCTATAGCTAGCCATTGAATTTGTTCATCAATTGAATTCATATTTGCATATAACTCCTTATAAATTTTATCTCTGAACCGTCCTATAAACTATTGATTATGTGTATTTCATATCCATACTTCAGCCCTTGTTGGATTAAAATCTCTAAGTATTTATTTGTGGGATTAAATGTATGAATCAACATCATCAATATTATGTAATATGTAAAGATGTGATTGATCCAACTCTATAAAGGTAATTATAACAACAACTCTTCTAGAAATCCATTTTCCCATAAGGTGTTCACTATGATGATACTCTGGAAGACTGATTCTTTCAACATCTGAAAGGTAATCTGCATAGAATTCAATATCATATTCAACAATATATCATTCTTCAATACAACCTTCTTCCTAACATTGATTATTGACATGACCATTAAAAATCATCATATATCCTTCAATGGGGTACATCCCTCTATAATGGATAGGACCACATAGTTGAACCTCTCTGACCAAGTGAACCATTATGTGGACTATTATATAAAAGAATTATTATGGGAAGAACATATCTAATTCACATAATATGACTGTAATATCCATATGCATGATGGGAAACTTCTTCGGGTCAACAACTTTACTACATATAGATTAGAAAAGGAAGAAGAATCTGGTTAATGTATGTCATGCATTTTATGGCAGAATGTAATGGAAATCAACAGGAATTAAATCCAGTATCAAAAAATGATAGTCATGTGATTTTAGTCTTTCTAACTTCAAATTAGTCATTAACACGACATTATTGAAATTTGATGAATACTCATGTGGAACTTTTACACTAATAAGGAAAAGGAAAAATTTTTATTTTTCCTGTCTAGATAGAGTGTAAGAAAGTACGACTTTTACCCTTCACTGATGCCAACTCCTCCCTTATCCCCATTTCAATCAAGTCCAACCTAGCCTTGATTTTATCTTTCATTTTTTCAAGAACATTTAGTAATGTTACAATAACACTATCAAATACATTTTTTTCTATATGAATGACATCTTCAAAATGTTTGACATATAAACAATTAAAATATGTATATTAAAATAAAATAGATCTCTTATTCTAAATTGATTTTGTATGGTTTTTATAAAATGCTTTACTGAAAATAGTGTCAATCTTTTTTACTTTTTTGTACATTTGATCAATCATTGCGGGAGATGGTGTTATACCTTGTTCGATATTCCCATAGAATGTTGTCATCTAGGATTTCTATTTATGTAGTCAAGGTAAAAAATATTGATGTCCTAAAAACATAGTCTTTGAGCAAAGTTTCAACTGAACTGAGTGTGTGCGTTTTTCAGAAATGGGACACCCCAACATTCCTTTAATGTTATAGCGTGATAAATTTCCATAAGCAGGGAAGTCATTTATTATTCCATAAAACATGGAACTAAATGATAATTCTTCACTTATATGAGAATAATATATTGTAACACATGTATCCCATGTCAATTTTAGATCTTCAATCAATGGATCCAAATAGACATAAATATCATTACCAGGTTTCTTTGGTCTCGATATAGGTAGAGACAACATAATGTATTTTCTCTTCATGGATAACCATGGAGGAAAGTTATAATTTACCATCATGATGGGACATGTACTATGAGTACAAATCTATACACCAAAAGGATTTATTCCATTTGTAGATAATGCAAGATGAAAGTTTCTCAGCTCATTTCCAAATTCAGAAAACTCGTAATCAATTTTCTTTCACTAAGAAGAATCTTCAAGATAACATAGGTTCCCATTTTTAATTCTTGTATCCTCATGCCATGTTAATTTTCTCATGGTTTCCTGACATCCATATTTTCTTATAAACCATGTAATGATATGAAAGTACCATATAGATTTTGAAGGGCTTAATTCATTTTTATTTTATCAATCTGCGCCACACATAGGGAATTTTATGACTCATTAATGGTCCTTGAGAAACAATATGAAATCATTTGGACAAGCATGTATTCTTTTTAGAGGTCATTCCCATTGAACGTATCATTCATTTAGAATCATATTTTCTGCATGGTAGTTCATTTTCATCTGGTAGCATATATTTCAGAAGACCAAGTAGTTCTGTAAAGATAGTGTCACTCCATTCACTGCCAGCTTTCAAAATATATAACTTCAATACAACTGACAATATTGTGTATTTAGTAAATCCAGTATATAATGGTTTCCTAGAACAACCATTTAACACCTTTAACACCTTTGGAAAATCATGAAGGTCAAATTAAATTGTCATTGTAATTTCATCCATGCAATATCCATCATCGTTTTCAAAGGTATTCATATCAAATGACTCATAAATTGTAGTATCATCACAATCGATGTCCACATTCAGTTTTTCACATGTTTAGTCAAACATTTATATCATTGAAATATTCTATTACAAATAAAAATTTTCTTCCAACTCTTCTAGACTAATTTGTCTTGAATAACAACAACCTAAACACAGATAGATGATTTTTGAAGGGTTTTCTGCAATCTATGTTGCAAACTTGATGAGCTCATTTACTCCACGGTCATATTCATTTGTCAAACGATTAGGGTGAATCCATTTTTGGTTTATATCCATACTATTGGTTTCATAAAAGAATAATTTTATAAAATATATAAATAAATACACATAAGATATTCATTATAAAAAGTGAAGGTTATAGATATTTCTAGTAATGAAAACTCAAAATTGGATTGTTTAAAATAATTTAAGTATGTTGAAGAAAATTTGTAATTGGATTTACAAAAAAACTACTCCATGTCAAGTATTTCTTAAATGATTGTTTAAATTTTGATTGTGAAACCCATAATTTGTAGGTGGTCCCCCCCCCCATTAGAAACAATTAGTACAAGAGGTACAACAAAATTCTAGCATAACCATTGGAATCGATGGATATACAGACCCAAAATCATCATTACCCGATATAAGGATACCTATTAGACAAAAAACTATTGAAATAACTGATGAAATTTCTATATAGACACACATACATGTCACGCCAATATAAAAATTCACTTATAGTCTATAATAATTATCAAATTAGATAAAAACATGATATTCAAACATAACCCGAACTAAAGGAACCATAATGATTCAGAATATGAAGGCTTGATGTGATAAAACCTTATATTCTTAACTGGGGATGACCCCTTTAGATATGATTCATAAGAAAACTAAGGACCATATTGAATTCTAAGAGGAACTAGATCCATTGATACATATAACCAATAGAGGAATATATATCACTCCACTAACTTGGTCCCTCAAAGATAGCATCTAAAGTTGCATGTTCACTGAGGTGTCAAGGGAAGGTGTTAGCATATATATAATCATTAGGGAACCACTAATGTGCCTCAAATCAGTATTTAATAAAAAATAATATACTTAAAAATTTCTACAAATTTACACACATATATATAAA
Organism: Viscum album; assembly: GCA_963277665.1. NCBI lineage: Eukaryota > Viridiplantae > Streptophyta > Magnoliopsida > Santalales > Viscaceae > Viscum > Viscum album. The sequence continues at coordinate 820,404,717 of OY728162.1, forward strand.
AATATTTAGTGAGAAGATATAAAACATAGAATTAAAAAAACAATGAATAAAGCGTTAGATATAAACAACGGGTCATACATCAGAAGTCAATACAAACAAGGGACCACAAATCATTCCCTAAACAATGGAACATAGAAAAATAATAAATAATGGATGATAAACAATGGATCAAAAACAATGGATCATAAACAAATCATAGAATAGGAAATCAAAAACAATACCAAAAATACACATAGAAAATCAGAAGGCATGCCTTCCTAGGTTGAAGAAAATATGAGACCCTCTATGGAAACCCTAACTACAAGTTAACACCAGATGTCAGATATAAGGCCCCAGCCTTAAACCTTACTTAATCTTGAGTTATTATAAGATTAAACATTGAGGATCTTTTCAGGTTTAGAGTTTTAGAGAATTAGATCATGAAACTTGCATTACATTCCACATTTAAACAAAGTGGTTACATAAAAGACAGTATTCATTCTTCCCATCATGGAAACATATTTAAAATATAACACTGATTCTTTCTTGACACATCCTTGACACTATCATCACATCATGTACCTTTCCCTTGACCTGTGAAAAACATTTCAAAAACTTGGGATGAGCATAAAAAGCTCAGTAAGGGTTACAAAAAAATATGGAAAGGAAACATGAGTTCATATATACATGAGAATGAAATCATACTTTACCCATAAAACATAGGCACTTTAACATACCTCATCAAACCATGAATAAATCATAGAAAACATAAGACATAAAAGTAACTTGAGGCATTCATAACATTCTTACGTAGGGAGTAACCCTCTTGGTTACGTTTGGAATACCCATCACAGTATATTCCCTAAATCTCTTCGGAGAAACCTTAACGTTTCACTCCTTCGCGTTACCCAATGCATTGGAGAGCTATATCGGGCTCACCCGCCCTTAGTTTATCACGGAACTACCCGTTTTCATAACAATGCCCAAGAACCATAACATAAATGTGTCACATAAAACATGCATAAAGGAAACATAACATTTCCACATTTCAATCACAATATAACATTTTAGTATATTGAAATAATGAATCCATTCAAAAAGAAACCATTTCCAAAACCATTTAAAACATTTAATAAAGTGATTTTTGAATCAAAGTGTCCCATACCACCTTGAAACGTAAAATTTTAAACCACTAATATCCATATAAATAAATCCTTAAAAACATTTTGAAAACATGGATATTAATAAGAACAAATAATTAAAACATTTAAAACGATATTTTGGTTAAAGGGGTTTTACCAAAATTAGAGGAACTTGAATACAATAATTGAGGAATAGCATTTAGTCAGAACTTTGTAATATCATGAGAATAAATGGATTCATGATATAATACTCCAAAGGACAGTATATACACTATATAAGAGTGAATTGGTTCATAACAACAATGAACCCTCAATAGAAATGTCAAATGTAATGAAATCCTTTAAAAAGAAGGTATCCTTAAATTAAGGACAAATCAATCTCAAAAATATGTGTGAAAAATATAAATACACCCAATATAAGTGGATATTAAGTGTAAAACAATAAAAGGTCATTCACACATATTCAATGGATGACATATTCAATGACTACATGTTGAACCCAAAGAAATCGAAATTGGGTTAAAAAGTTCCCTTGACAGCCTAACGACATCACATCAAATGAGTTGATGAGAGATAAAAAGTGTATCTCATCACTTGGACATAAAATTTACATCAATAAGGATATATTAGAACATATCCCAACATAACAATATGTAAATTAAAAGACCCAACAAAAGAAGTCTTTTTAAAAAAGAGGAGGGTGAAAGGTTCCCTTACCGACTTGGGTATCTTTCAAAACATACACCCCATGAAAGAAGGACAATAGATCATTGATGTAAATACTCATAAACGAAATTATATTACACAAAGAGTAGAATAATGGGTAGTACATACACCACTCAATGGAATTTGTGGCAAATGTAGCATAAATCGCACGGGAATAAAAGCGAGATGAAAAATCCCTTACGAAAATTCGGCAGCCTAACGGCGCCACTCAAAACTTCCAAAATGGATTGATGAGAGAGAATAGGGTCTCTCATCACATGAACATAAAAATTACAGTAAGTGTAATATAAAAGATCATCCCAATAACAAGAAATATGAGCTTTAAAAGGAATGACATAAAAGTGTATACTTAAAAAGAAAGAGTGGAGTAGGATCCCTTACCTCGGGTCCGACTTGACTCGATCGTTCTTTAATCTCCTGAATAATAAACTTGAGTTAATTTCTAATTCCTTAAGAACCTTTTTCAAGTTCATTATTACTTTTATACCACTTATTACCATGTCATAAACATTATGTAATAATTTAAGTTAATAATATTTGTTTTGTCGATATTTGGTTCTTAAGTCGAAAGTGGACTTCTTACAATTACATGTTGTTCATGTGGCCAAATGTTTATTATATCCAGAATTGTATTCATTATGTAGATATCATATATTTCATATATATCCATTACATTCATGCATTTATAACATTACATAGTCATTTAGAGGTAAGAAATGAAATGCACCGTTCATGGAGACGGTAAGCCGTACGTACGCATGAACGCTACTTTCATTTCTATTTCGTATTTTATAGAATGGAATAATAATGATATAAAGGTATATTATAATTCCAGTATAATATAATATATAATATCATATTTCCATCCTTTATACAACCCACATATGGTATTTAACGAATCAAATCACTTTGAGGGGGCGGTAGTCCGCACTTCCTTAAATGAAGATATCACGTATACCCATAATGGAAGCCATAAAGGTAAGACAAAAATGAAAAATACAGAAGCATAAATAAAACATAAACATATTATATATCATATATAAAAATAGTGACATCATAATGGCCACCTTTGAAGGTGTTAAATGAGTATTGAACAATTATCGTTTCAGGAGGCAGAATTTCACCATCCACGGAAACCGTATGTTCTTTAACCATTTGTTGTAGTTGTGTGAGAGTGTAGCTCGAATAAATCTTATAACAACATCCTAGTATATTTAAGATACTGGTGTTGTTACAAAAGAAGTAAATAAAAAGATTTTAGGGGGTTGGAGAAGCAAAATAAAACAAATGAACATGAGAGAATGAATTACCTTTAAAAGTGTAACTCCTTTTGATTTGAGCCTAAAGGCTTCCTTTGAAAGGATTATGCCCAAAGGGAATCCTCTAGGATGAGAAGAGGGATGTGGAGAGAGTAAATGGGCAGGGGTTGGCCAAGCCAAAGGCTTGAGGAGTGTGTTAAATGAGGTAGAGGTGGGAGCCTTTTATAAGAGGAGAGGAGGGGCACTTTTGGAAAGTAAAGAAATATTACTTTATTTGAAAATGTGTTTCGGTTTCAAAAGGTCCCACATTGCTATAATTCGTGGCTAAGGTGATAAGGATTTGAAATCCACTCATCAAATAAGTTTTGGACATGTGTAGTTCATAGATTTTACATTATCTTTCCATTTTATTTAAATCGTCAAATAATGATGTCATCGCTGCATCATTATTATGTCATAAATAATTTAATTTATTTAATGTCTAAAAATTATAAAAAAAATACTATGATGTAGGAAATCTTTTTAGATTTCCAATGAATATTTATAATCAAAAAGATGACTTGTATAACCCCACTTAAAAATTGTTTTAGTAAAACATATCATGTTTGTGTCAATTTTACTTTTACATTAAATAAAATGTTATTTATGTCATTTCCCAAACAAAGTGGATCCATGGGGTCCCCAAGTTGACCCATGGCTTGTCTTGGTCGGCCATGATACAACCAATGAGGGTAAGACATGTGTCAAGCTCATCTCATTTTATTAAAGCATTATTTTTACCTTAAACTACACTAATTACCACTAATCGCGATTAAAAACTTAATAAGTTACTATTCACCAAAAAATTATTTTAATCTCATTGAACCACATTTTAATTCTTAATGACAACCATGTATGTCGGATTTTTGAAAATCAAAACACAATGATGGAAAAATTTCATTTAAACGGAAAAATCAGTTTTTATAAGTACCACTTAGTGGTTTCACTATTCATCAAAAATTGAAGTTTTTCAGAAAAATCCCAAAAATTCACCCTAAGCTATATTTGATATTCTGAATTCAAAAATGAAGTCCGTTTTACAAAATTCAAAACATATAAGTCACATTAATTAATTTAATAATTAATTCCCGCTGTCATGACAAATAGCGTGTTTTATGAAACAATAAGTATCAAAAGATTGACACTAGTTTAAGTCTGATTTCAAAGTGAAATTGATTCCAACGACCACTATTGGATTTAATGGTAAAAATATTTTCTAATTTAACTTTAAAACCAATTAAAAATATAATCTAATCATATAAATAAATTAGATTAAAAAGAGGTTTTGAATTAAAATACAACATTTTACACTATTCATTAAAAAAATGAACTTTATCGGAAAGATACCAAAAATTTACACAAAGTAAATTTTGATGTCCCGATTCTTAATAAGAGTTTTATTTGGTCCAAAAGAATGTTTAAGAGTGAACAAAACTATATTTAATGACGGTTCTCCATCAAAAGGTGATAAGTGAACCTTTAGTGAAAACTAGGGCATATATGCCTAAAATTGAATTCTTTCCGTATTTTAAGTCTTTATCTTTTATTGTATAAATGTAAAAATATTTAAGAACATATATAATCATATTTTAGTTATTTCTATCCATTCCCGCCATTACAACGGCTACATGTTAACTACCATTTAAAATAATATTATTTTATTATTAGAGTGCAACGTAAGATTCCCAAGAAACTCGTTGTTGCGTGTTGGGTACGCCATCGAGCATAGCGTCCCCTTTAAAGTCATATTAATATTGTATTCACAAATATGGATAAATATGAAAATGTCATATTCCTTATTTACCTGGGGTGTTACATCCTTCCCCCCTTTTGGGAATTGCGTCCTCGCAATTTTGAAATCGCGCTTGGAAACATCCTTGAACATCCCACATCGGAACAAGAGTCGGTAAAACAATCTCTTTAAAATAAAGAAAGATAAGCACAAAGGTCACCCGAGTTAACCCATACTAGGATTCCAAGTATGAAAATATGGACATGGAGGAGAAAACATAGGGTCATGTTCTGATGGAGAGTGATAGAAAACATGTTTAGGTGAAAGTTAACAATAAGAAAATCACAAACTTGTGATGGGTTAAACGGTGTTGGGTTCCCCAGTAGGAAAAGTTAATAGACAACATTTTTGTATTAAGTTACTTTTTATTGAGGAATTTATTCATAAGGAAGCATAATCACTTATCATGTTGACTTTCAACTTTTACTAGATTCCTTAGTCAAACTCATATTTTTTCCAAAAGACGAGTATTTAGGGAGACCTTTTCGCATTAACAGTACTATAATCAACTTCTAGAGAATCACCTAATCCCCAAAAGAGAACTATATACATCCCATGTATTTAGGCTTTAACCAAAACCAAAACCAAAAAGGTTAGTACAAGATCAGATAATCCAGAAAAGGATAACCCCTTATAAAAAGAAAATCTATTCTTAATCTCCAAAATTTGTCCAACAAAACCCAAAGTTCAACGAGGACCATCCGATAAACAATTTTTCCATAAAATTATTCAAAGTAAACCAATATAAGATTGAAACCCAAATATTTGAAGGGTTTAGTCACATAGTCTTCCAAGTTAAATCGTAACATTTATCTCCAAACAACATCAGTTGCTCCTAAAGTCTCACATTGAAAAGTAATTATCCTAATCACATATCCTCCAAAATCAACTTACTCTTAATTCATAAAATCATATAACTAAAAAGAATCAGTAAAACTAACCAGGGACTTCACGTAGTCCAGTGGTAGGTGATAAATACCAGTCGCACTTTGGTTGTGGGTTCGATTCCCGCAGCATTGTTCGATGCGACGGGTTGTCACACGGTCTGCGTGTTGTCCTTTTTCCAAAACTATATAATTCTCAAATCATTACCCAAAAAGGGATAAAATCATCAAAAATAACCATAACATAATTTAACCTCAATTTTATCTCATTCCTTTCACTTCAATCATAACATATGGTAACCCATAATTACCTCAAAAGTAAGGATCATATAAACCCAAATGGTTCTTTATAACTATGTCCACAAAAGAAAAGATAACTATTACTTGAATAAAATTTTCCTATATTAAACATCAGGGTTACACATAATATAAAAAGTATTCTAATGTAACCCCATCATCAAAAGAGACTTAATACACTTAAGAATTTCACCCTAACTCTTGAAGCCCTTATATGTTGACATCTTACTCATTCAACATTCTTCATGATCCATTATCCCTTCCTTTCCAACTTATTCTAAAATACCTCTTTCCTACAAAAAAATCATGAATCATATCCTAAGATTCCAAAATAAGAAAACAATAGTCATGAAATAGTACATACCTTTGATTGGTCATTGTCAGTTTCTTCATCCTCAATCGGAATGGCATTAGGTATTGGTAAACGAATATTGGTACGCTCTTGGTGACCCCATTCACGAAACTTCTTCATAGCACATGTGTTTGCATAATGACCATGCACACCACATTTAAAACATTCAATTGATCCCTCAGAAAGAACTTCTTTCCCTTTCCTCGAGTCAACTGGATGCTTCCTTTTTCCATGGAAGGTTCTTGCTTTATGACCTTCATTTCCACATCTATAGCATATTTCTGTCCCTTTGAAACATTTTCCTAGGTGTTTCTTTCCACATCTTTGACACATAGGTTTTTGAACACACTTACCTTTATGATTATTACCTGTACTTCCGTAGGGATTTGTTTCTTGCATATATGATGCCTTAAAGAAATCTCCAAGGTTTAGGTGGTCAATCATGACTCCAGATAGTTGGTTGAGGATAATCACAAGAGTTCTCATTGCAGCTCCCATATCATTCAGTTGCTTGCTCAAAAAACTGTCACAGTTTCCTTCACATCCACTGTTACATTGGTGCCTGCTAGATCCAGCCATTTACTAAAACCAAAAAGGTCAGTGTGAGTATATCAAAAAAACCATCATGTACTAATGAGTAAGATAAACACTAAGATATACTTACTCATTCACTTTATCTAAAACTAGGACTCTTTCTGAAATCCTAACCATTATGGTAATGCCACTTCTGCTTAAAGAATACCCTAACCTCTAAAGTTATCTAAACCGACCTTTGATACCAACTATAAGGCCCCAGCCTTAAACCTTACTTAATCTTGAGTTATTACAAGATTAAACATTGAGGATCTTTTCAGGTTTAGAGTTTTAGAGAATTAGATCATGAAACTTGCATTACATTCCACATTTAAACAAAGTGGTTACATAAAAGACAGTATTCATTCTTCCCATCACGGAAACATATTTAAAATATAACACGGATTCTTTCTTGACACATCCTTGACACTATCATCACATCATGTACCATTCCCTTGAACTGTGAAAAACATTTCAAAAACTTGGGATGAGCATAAAAAGCTCAGTAAGGGTTACAAAAAAATATGGAAAGGAAACATGAGTTCATATATACATGAGAATGAAATCATACTTTACCCATAAAACATAGGCACTTTAACATACCTCATCAAACCATGAATAAATCATAGAAAACATAAGACATAAAGGTAAATTGAGGCATTCATAACATTCTTACGTAGGGAGTAACCCTCTTGGTTACGTTTGGAATACCCATCACAGTATATTCCCTAAATCTCTTCGGAGAAACCTTAACGTTTCACTCCTTCGTGTTACCCAATGCATTGGAGAGCTATATCGGGCTCACCCGCCCTTAGTTTATCACGGAACCACCCGTTTTCATAACAATGCCCAAGAACCATAACATAAATGTGTCACATAAAACATGCATAAAGGAAACATAACATCTCCACATTTCAATCACAATATAACATTTTAGTATATTGAAATAATGAATCCATTCAAAAAGAAACCATTTCCAAAACCATTTAAAACATTTAATAAAGTGATTTTTGAATCAAAGTGTCCCATACCACCTTGAAACGTAAAATTTTAAACCACTAATATCCATATAAATAAATCCTTAAAAACATTTTGAAAACATGGATATTAATAAGAACAAATAATTAAAACATTTAAAACGATATTTTGGTTAAAGGGGTTTTACCAAAATTAGAGGCACTTGAATACAATAATTGAGGAATAACATTTAGTCAGAACTTTGTAATATCATGAGAATAAATGGATTCATGATATAATACTCCAAGGGACAGTATATACACCATATAAGAGTGAATTGGTTCATAACAACAATGAACCCTCAATAGAAATGTCAAATGTAATGAAATCCTTTAAAAAGAAGGTATCCCTAAATTAAGGACAAATCAATCTCAAAAATATGTGTGAAAAATATAAATACACCCAATATAAGTGGATATTAATTGTAAAACAATAAAAGGTCATTCACACATATTCAATGGATGACATATTCAATGACTACATGTTGAACCCAAAGAAATCGAAATTGGGTTAAAAAGTTCCCTTGACAGCCTAACGGCATCACATCAAATGAGTTGATGAGAGATAAAAAGTGTATCTCATCACTTGGACATAAAATTTACATCAATAAGGATATATTATAACATATCCCAACATAACAATATGTAAATTAAAAGACCCAACAAAAGAAGTCTTTTTAAAAAAGAGGAGGGTGAAAGGTTCCCTTACCGACTTGGGTATCTTTCAAAACATACACCCCATAAAACAAGGACAATAGATCATTGATATAAATACTCATAAACAAAATTATATTACACAAAGAGTAGAATAATGGGCAGTACATACACCACTCAATGGAATTTTTGGCAAATGTAGCATAAATCGCACGGGAATAAAAGCGAGATGAAAAATCCCTTACGAAAATTCAGCAGCCTAATGGCGCCACTCAAAACTTCCAAAATGGATTGATGAGAGAGAATAGGGTCTCTCCTCACATGAACATAAAAATTACAGTAAGTGTAATATAAAAGATCATCCCAATAACAAGAAAGATGATCTTTAAAAGGAATGACATAAAAGTGTATACTTAAAAAGAAAGAGAGGAGTAGGATCCCTTACCTCAGGTCCGACTTGACTCGATCATTCTTTAATCTCCTGAATAATAAACTTGAGTTAATTTATAATTCCTTAAGAACCTTTTTCAAGTTCATTATTACTTTTATACCACTTATTACCATGTCATAAACATTATGTAATCATTTAAGTTAATAATATTTGTTTTGCCGATATTTGGTTCTTAAGTCGAAAGTGGACTTCTTACAATTACATGTTGTTCATGTGGCCAAATGTTTATTATATCCAGAATTGTATTAATTATGTAGATATCATATATGTCATATATATCCAGTACATGCATGCATTTATAACATTACATAATCATTTAGAGGTAAGAAATGAAATGCACCGTTCATGGAGACGGTAAGCCGTACGTACGCATGAACGCTACTTTCATTTCTATTTCGTATTTTATAGAATGGAATAATAATTATATAAAGGTATATTATAATTCCAGTATAATATAATATATAATATCATATTTCCATCCTTTATACAACCCACATATGGTATTTAACGAATCAAATCACTTTGAGGGGGCGGTAGTCCGCACTTCCTTAAATGAAGATATCGCGTATACCCATAATGGAAGCCATAAAGGTAAGACAAAAATGAAAAATACAGAAGCATAAATAAAACATAAACATATTATATATCATATATAAAAATAGTGACATCATAATGGCCACCTTTGAAGGTGTTAAATGAGTATTGAACAATCATCGTTTCGGGAGGCAGAATTTCACCATCCACGGAAACCGTATGTTCTTTAACCATTTGATGTAGTTGTGTGAGAGTGTAGCTCGAATAAATCTTATAACAACATCCTAGTATATTGAAGATACTGGTTTTGTTACAAAATAAGTAAATAAAAAGATTTTAGGGGGTTGGAGAAGCAAAATAAAACAAATGAACATGAGAGAATGAATTACCTTTAAAAGTGTAACTCCTTTTGATTTGAGCCTAAAGGCTTCCTTTGAAAGGATTCTGCCCAAAGGGAATCCTCTAGGATGAGAAGAGGGATGTGGAGAGAGTACATGGGTAGGGTTTGGCCGAGCCAAAGGCTTGAGGAGTCTGTTAAATGAGGTAGAGGTGGGGGCCTTTTATAAGAGGAGAGGAGGGGCACTTTTGGAAAGTAAAGAAATATTACTTTATTTGAAAATGTGTTTCGGTTTCAAAAGGTCCCAAATTGCTATAATTCGTGGCTAAGGTGATAAGGCTTTGAAATCCACTCATCCAATAAGTTTTGTACATGTGTAGTTCATAGATTTTACATTATCTTTCCATTTTATTTAAATCGTCAAATAATGATGTCATCGCTGCATCATTATTATGTCATAAATAATTTAATTTATTTAATGTCTAAAAATTATAAAAAAATTACTATGATGTAGGAAATCTTTTTAGCTTTCCAATGAATATTTATAATCAAAAAGATGACTTGTATAACCCCACGTAAAAATTGTTTTAGTAAAACCTATCATGTTTGTGTCAATTTTACTTTTACATTAAATAAAATGTTATTTATGTCATTTCCCAACCAAAGTGGATCCATGGGGTCCCCAAGTTGACTCATGGCTTGTCTTGGTCGGCCATGATACAACCAATGAGGGTAAGACATGTGTCAAGTTCATCTCATTTTATTAAAGCATTATTTTTACCTTAAACTACACTAATTACCACTAATCGCGATTAAAAACTTAATAAGTTACTATTCACCAAAAAATTATTTTAATCTCATTGAACCACATTTTACTTCTTAATGACAACCATGTATGTCGGATTTTTGAAAATCAAAACACAATGATGGAAAATTTTCATTTAAACGGAAAAATCAGTTTTTATAAGTACCATTTAGTGGTTTCACTATTCATCAAAAATTGAAGTTTTTCAGAAAAATCCCAAAAATTCACCCTAAGCTATATTTGATATTCTGAATTCAAAAATGAAGTCCGTTTTACAAAATTCAAAACATATAAGTAACATTAATTAATTTAATAATTAATTCCCGCTGTCATGACAAATAGCGTGTTTTATGAAACAATAAGTATCAAAAGATTGACACTAGTTTAAGTCTGATTTCAAAGTGAAATTGATTCCAACGACCACTATTGGATTTAATGGTAAAAATATTTTCTAATTTCACTTTAAAACCAATTAAAAATATAATCTAATCATATAAATAAATTAGATTAAAAAGTGGTTTTGAATTAAAATACAACATTTTACACTATTCATTAAAAAAATGAACTTTATCGGAAAGATACCAAAAATTTACACAAAGTAAATTTTGATGTCCCGATTCTTAATAAGAGTTTGATTTGGTCCAAAAGAATGATTAAGAGTGAACAAAACTATATTTAATGACGGTTCTCCATCAAAAGGTGATAAGTGAACCTTTAGTGAAAACTAGGGCATATATGCCTAAAATTTAATTCTTTCCGTATTTTAAGTCTTTATATTTTATTGTATAAATGTAAAAATATTTAAGAACATATATAATCATATTTTAGTTATTTCTATCCATTCCCGCCATTACAACGGCTACATGTTAACTACCATTTAAAATAATATTATTTTATTATTAGAGTGCAACGTAAGATTCCCAAGAAACTCGTTGTTGCGTGTTGGGTACGCCATCGAGCATAGCGTCCCCTTTAAAGTCATATTAATATTTTATTCACATATATGGATAAATATGAAAATGTCATATTCCTTATTTACCTGGGGTGTTACATCAGATGAGACGTTTGAGAAAATGGAGGGAGTCCAGTGGTGTGATTCGACCTTTGATTTACCAAGGAGGAGTGCCAGTAGCAGGTGGCTTCCACAGAATGCTTCGAATATCGTGATGGGTTCGCAAATGGTTAGGGATTTTTAATTAGATTGGGACACTTTTATCAGCTCTTACAAATAAACACTGATAAAGGTGGGTATTTATTAGCACTAAAAGTATAGCATTGATAAATGTTAATTTTATCAGCATGTTTTTTAGTGCTGATAAATCCTTATCTTTATCAGTGCTGATAAAGAAGCTTTTATCAGTGCTTATTACTTAAGCGTAGATAAAGTATTTATAATTATTATTATAAATACATTATTGTGAATATTTATATATACTTAGTAAATATATATAAATATATTTGTTTTTAAATATATTTATTATAATTTTATAATTATTTATTTATAATTATATAAATATTTTTAAAAAATAATATTTATATTATTATATATATTTATATAATTGTACATATATATATATCTAATAAATGTATATAAATATAAATTTAGTAAATATATTCATTATTTAAGTAAATTTACTATAATTTTAATAATTATTTAAATATATATAATTATTATTGTGTCATTATATAAATAATTTTAAAAAAAATATTTCTTTATTTATAATTATAAATATATAATTGTATTAATATAGTAAATGTGAATTTAAAAATATATTTATCTATAAATTTTTTTTTAAAATATATATTTTTGACATTATTAATGAATATATAATTTTGAATGCATGTATATATGATTAAAATGAGTGAAATTGAATAAATTAATAATAAGTACACTTTAACAATATTGAGAAAATCGATAAGTTTTATGTGTTTTTGTTGTATATAAAAAATCATTAATTATGTATATATGACATCAATATAACATAAATTTGATTTGTGTTAAATTGAAAAATAAAATGACATTCAATTATATGTTGAGTACAATGCAATTAGTCAATATTTTTAATTTATATTAATTTTTAATTACAAACCACTTTTTAGTAAATATATGACTACTTATTGTAAAGCGCATAAATATTTTATAATATATAAATAATATTTATATACATAAATATATCTCTATATATTTAATATATACAATTTAATAACATTAATTATCATAATTATCTAATTAATAAAATGTTTAATATTCAATAATGTAAAATCTATTTATTCATTTTTATCAATAATTATTTAATAAATAAGATTTTTAATTGTTTTTTAATAAACACATTTTTTATTTTTTCAGTTATTTAATTATTTAATTTTATTTATTCGGAATGTTTATCAGCACTCAAGAAGTGATGATGAAATAAATATTTGTCAGTGCTAAAAATGAAGCACTGATAAAGGATACCCTTTATTAGCATTAAATTTAAAGCACTGATAAAGGATATCATTCATCGGTGCTAAATTAAAGCACTGATAAAGTTTCACTTTATCAGTGCTAAAAAGAGTAGTGATAAAGGGTTAAATTTATCAGCACTTTCCTTAACACTGATAAAGATGAAATTTATCATTGTTTTTTATAGTGTTGATAAATACCAGTGTTGTTAAATGAGGGTTTTGTAGTAGTGAATTCTGTGATAGTTCTAACTCGTAATGGGCCATTCTGGAGGTTGGGGACTATGCCTCATGGGGCTATCGGGTGAACCCATATGTCTCTTCAGGCATTACGTTGGCAGGATTTTTATCTATGTTCCTAAATATGTGGATTTTCCTAGCTTAGGAAATTTACTCAGGAATCCATGTTAGCACATTGGTGATTGCGATGCAACTTGCGGAAGGGAGGCACCTTAACCTGGTACTACCATTCCTTGTGCGTCTCTACCAAATTATGGGTCATATTCAATAGGGAAAAACTCCTTACAGGATCAGTGGTTATCTCTAGTTCTTGTTTGGATGGATAAGGGATCATTTCCATTGTTAGGAATATTATAATGTTTTTATGATCCCATACACCCCCTCCCACCCTAGATTGATGAACATCTCTGGGATTGGGGATATCTCTCTAATCCCTATTGAGGTCATAGGTTCACTATATCAACCTGCTAATTTTGACTTTGCTACATTCTGTGCACCGGGTGGTCTGATTATTTACGATGGCAGTGATTCTCTTGGTGAAAGATCTTATATGATCTCTGTTTGGGATGGGGTCCTCACCGCCAGGATGGATGATCTGATCATCTTTGATCCATACACACTGTATCAATTCACTTGACAGTTAGGTTGTGTTCAGAGAGTTTCTCCCATTCCATTGCTTAGCGTTCGGGGGAACGAAATTCTTGGGTTATTCATTAATTCTGTAGGATATTGTCACATGAATATACTGGAGTCATGATCATACTTCTGCCTACTGATTCATCTACTTTCCTTACGCAAGATTATTCCCAGGCTTGGGTAACAGCTTATCCTAATGGTGTGTTGGGCCAGCTGGTATGTCATCTGGACATTCTTTTTGCATCACCAACTCCTTTGTCTATGGAACTGATGGGTATTATTGAATACTTGGGTGATTTGTCATGGAATTCACCCCATTTTGATGATGATCACTCAGAGAGTGAAACAGATTCCATTGAGGAAGTTAATCTCCCAACATAAGCTGTGGATGATAATCTCACTGAGGGAAGATAAAATTAATCTTCTTCTATTATTTCATCATTGATACGACTAGCCGGTTATCCTTATGTTTCATCTACCTCATTAGCTATAGAGGCTTAGTCACATCATAGAATAATCTGGGAACTAATCTACACCTTTATTACCAAGACCCCATTGGAAATATTTTGTGACTAAGGGGAACACCTACGTCGATTATTTCATGACATAAGGGGAGATAGATTCGACCAGCACCCTTTTGTATGAAATCATACATAAAATCATCTTGACCCAAAGAGACTTTTTCACAAATGAAATAGATCTAAATTATTTCATGAAGGAGGCATACCTTGTAAAACAAATGAGGGAGATGGTGGATGAATTGGGACAAGGTCGTTAGTTACTATCTAAACTACAAGGTCAGATGGATGCTTGGACTATGTAGGTATAGAGGTATGAGGAGTTGATTTCCCATATGAGGTCCAACAGTTCTGCATCATTAACCTCATTAGACACTACTCATGGGAGTGTTTAAGAGTTAGCTACTTTGGTCGAATCTCTTCAACCTTGGGCAGAAGTAGAAGAAATTGGGAGAGTGGAAATCTAACGCTCAATTGATGCCTCTCTCCAGACTCTTATTGATATTACCATAACTTCGGACCATCTTTTCTTTTGCGACTCAAATTTTTTACCACACTCCTTTTTTATAAATCATCGGATGGACTCCAAAATGTGGATATTTCTCCCTTATTTTCATACTATGAATGGATAAATTTTCTAGACTTTCGATAGTATTATTAATTTTCCTTCCCCTTATGATGTGTATGATATCTTGTTGCTCTATCATTCTAGAAATTACCATCGATGTTGATCTCTTACTTAATATTGAATGAATATGAATGCCTATAATTGAATTTTGAAATTCTAATAGATATCCTCTATGATAATCCCAATATTTTCCATCATCACAGGATTCATTATTGAAAATATGTTCCAGCTATCTTGACATAACCTGTCTTGCATAGGGATCATCCGGCTAAGAGATATGTCCTGAAAGGGGTGTTCTTTCTCTTTTCTCTAAATCCTATGGGCTTGGTTAGAGTAGATCGATTGTGTCAAGACCATTTGGTGATCATGATAAGATCCTATAGATTGAATTTCTCTTGTTCTTTTATTTAGGGTATTTTACCTTGGAACTAATGTTGCTTTAGTTTAGGATCTTTTAGCTCAACCCTTTTGTTTCATTAGTTTAGGGTCTTTTTACTCGAACCTAATGTTGATTTAGTTTAGGGTCATTTAGCTTAGACCTAACATTACTTTAGTTTAGGTTATTTTATCTTAGACCTAGTTTTTCTTTAGTTTAGGGTACTTTATCTTGAACCGAATGTTTCTTTAGTTTAAGGTCTTTTAGCTCAGACCTAATGTTTCTTTAGTTTAGGTCCTTTTCGCTTGAACCAAATGTGTCATTAGTTTCGGGTCTTTTATCTCAGACCTAAAATTGTTTTAGTATAGGTTTTTTAGATCACACCTAACATTGATTTATTTTAGGTTCTTTTATGTCAGATCTAATGTTTCTTTAGTTTAGGGTCTTTAATCTTAGACATAATATTACTTTCGTTTAGGGTGCTTTATCTTGTACCTAATGTTGTTTTGGTTTAGGGTATTTTATCTCAGACATATTTTTTCATTATTTTAGGGTCTTTTAGCTCGGACCTAATTTTTATTTTGATTAGGGTCCTTTTGCTTGAACATTTAGTCGCTTCAGTTTAGGGTATTTTAGCTCAGACCTAATGTTGATTTAGTTTAGGGTCTTTTTTCTCAGACCTATCTTTGCTTTAGTTTAAGGTCTTTTAGCTCAGACCTTTGGTGTACTATACTTTAAGTTCTTTTAGGTCAGTCCATCTATATGACCATGGGATATGGTGTAGACATGCCAGGAATTTCCTAAAACACTATGAGGTTCTAGGTTCTTCTAGAGTGTTGCTGAGGCTCACAAGGATCGGAAGGCCATTTTTTACAGAGCGACACATTTGGTTGACTTCCAGAGGTACATATGCATGAGCTATATGTATGTATGCATAGTCAATCAAAGAGTCTCATGAATATGGGTATCTTTTTTAAGTTATATGGAATATTTATAGAGATAATACTATTGAGGGAGAAATACTAGGGATACTATGTCCAACTGGATAGTTGGAGTGTGGGTGATGTAAATCATAAACTAGAAGCCTGAGTATATGGATAGAGGATGGGGAAAACATGCCAAGGATGACCTATAGCACTCTAAGGTTCCATGTTCCACCACAGTGTTACTAAGGCTCACAAGGATTGAATCTCCTTTCTAGTAAGAAGAATATGATTTTATTTAGTGGTTTAGGACCATTATGTATCAGTAGCATGGCCAAGAAAAGTTGGTTTTCACTTATTTTTGAGTGCCACGAAATATTTGTGATGACTCAAATTTCTATATGAAGAATTTTGGTGTGGGGAAAAAATATCCATGAAGGGCTCTGGAACCATAGGGAAGTAAGATATTAAATCATAAATCTCAAGACCTATTCCATGTGGTTTCGAGTCAAGTGGTGTGGTCCATCAAAGGTTTGAGAATGAAGGTTCACAGTTCTTCCTTGAGGAAGGGTAGAAAACACGGTGATGTAACTTGGAGGATAACAAATCCACCATGATAGTTTGGTATGGGTATTTAAAATCATGACCTTGGGTGCTCAAGTGAGGAGAATAATATGGGATACTCATATAAGGAGTAGTTCAGACACACTAAGGTGTTGAGTGCTATTGTGATGATGTCACGGCTCACAAGGATTGGAATTTCCTTTCTAAATGTGGCACATTTGGTTGAAGTCCATGGGTGCATATGCATAGCCATGGGAAAGTATGAATAGTCAAAAAAAAGTCCCTTGATTTCACATATCCTTTCTAATGGCCATGGAAGGTTATAGTGATTCAAGACACCCCAACTCGTGAAGTTTGATCTCTGGAAAGTGTAAAATCCAAGGAGGATTTGAGTACCATAAAAGTAGTTCCATTTCCTAACGAACATATTCTCATGGTTAGGAGTTGTGAAAAACATTTCTCTAAATTTTTCCTATACTAGGGGGTAAAGAAATCGTATCTTTTCTTTTACTAGGGATATATAATAGTCCCAATAAGATTTATTCCTATTATTTGTATCCAATTTTTTTTCTAAACTCTGAGAATGGAGAGTTTAGTAGGTAGACACTTGACTTTTTATTGTGGTCTCCTTTTGTGGGTTTTCAGCCTAATAAGTTTTTCATCTCATTATTTAGAAACTTATGGTCTTTTGATTTGGTGCATTAAAGGATCGAGTTTAAGGTTGTATATATTTGATCAAAGAATGGGCATTTTAGGGCCATGACTCTAATGGACCTAGTATGGGAGATGTTACACAAGATCCTCATTAGGATACACAGGGTCTAGGTCACTCCATCATCTTCCCAGGTAGGGGATAGAGATTTTTTAAATCACATTTTGAGTTTTATAAGGTCATGATAAATGATATGGGACAGCCATACCAAGATTTTTTCATACACACTAATGTGTTGAGTGCTTTTGTAGTAGTGTCAAGGCTCACGAGGATTGGAATATCCTTTCTCAGAGTGACGCATTTGGTTGATAGCCATAGGGGTATATGAAGGACCCATGGGAATGTATTCATAGTTAAGAAAGGGGACCTTGAAGCTAGATATCCTTTAAAAGGCCCATGGAAGGTTGATGGAGACCTATGATGCTTAGTAAAAAAAGTGTGGTAAATTAATTTAGGTTCTCTTAAAATATGGTGGAATCACTCTATTATCTAATTTACTATGGTAAGTCTCTTATTGTACTTTGATAGGAAATGAAAAATTAGAGATGGTCTGTAGAGTTTATTGTTATGTAGTGGGGACATTCTTGCCTCCATGTAGTTTAATGTCATGTGGTAAGGACGCAATGCCATACAGTTTAACGTCATGTAGTAAGGATTTACATCCATGCATTTTAACATCATGTGGTAAGGATGAACTTCCATTTAGTTTAACATTATGTAGTAAAGATGTGCGAACCGGCATGAAAGTATGGAGATGTTGTGGATGGGCCCAAAGATGGAGACTTGGGCATCACTACATATCTCAGGAGGATGAGAATCAATCCACACATAGTTCATCAATAGTAAATAATCTAAATAGGTCTCACCTATATTTACAGATGGGTATTATTTCCATTGACTATTTTATTTGGGCCTAGGATTGGAGATCGAGGCATCACTACATATCTCTTGGGGATGAGAATCAAGCCACACATAGTTTTTGATGTTCCATGTATTTCAATGACATGTGGAAAGGAAGAAGGTGAACCATTATGAATTAATGGGAACATTGTGGTAGGGCCCAAAGTAGGCTTGGGAGTCATTAAGTATCTCATGAGAATGAGAATCAAACCACACATAGTTCTTGAAGAACCATTCAATTTAACACCATGCGGAAAGGACATTGACCATGCAGTTTAATTTCATGTGATGATGACTCTTGGAATTCCTTTTATGGTCTTTCATTTAGGAGCATAATGGACACATTGTCTACCTTTATGCCTTTCTTGCGAGGGTAAGTAATTTTCAAAATTTAAAACCTCCTGTGAGATATGCTCAATGTGAGAAACAAGTAACAACTTAGGTTTCTATACAATGAAGAGATAGCAAAGGGTACAATAAGGTCATTTTGTATCATGTAGTGGCTAGACCAAGATATAGGATTGAGGAATCCCTACATATCTCATCATAAATGAGAATCAATCCATACATATTTCTAGAATAACTATTTACCTTAAATCCATATGAGAGGTACATAGGAAACTCAGTGTGAATAGATATGGATATCATGTATCTGTGAAGTTTTACATCATGTGGAAAAGACATTGACCATGTAGTTTAATGTATTACGGTAAGGGTGAAAGGTTTCATGCGGTTTATGTTCTCACTTCCAAGATGAATGATGTCGTGAAGTTTAATGTCTTAATTCCAGTATGAGCTATACAGAGTTTAATGTCATGTGTTCAGTATGAATGGTGGGGATTACACTGACGGGGACACCATTTCTGAAATCTTCTACAATGCACTTCTAGATAAATTTTTCATTGGTGGGTTGTGTGACATGCTCCCTATATATGGTTTCCAATGACTAATCCCCATTGTGATAGAACTTATGTATTATGTAGGGTCCCTCCCATTTTGGTTCTAACTTTAAGGCCTTCTTTCCTGGTATCATTAGAGTTATCAGAGCCAGCACAAATACTCCTGTAAGGAATGAATGGAGGTGAAATTTTTATTAAAGGTATGTTCTATCTGATTCTGATTAATTTTTAGATTGTGATGTGTATGAAATATCTTCTCATCTAACCATTCCAACATATTTATCATCATCTGAGATTGTTCATCATCTGAGAACTATCTGCAAATGGATATTCATAGTAGGGGAAGAAGGACCTCTATGGGTATCATTGCCTCGGTCCTTTACACTAATGAGTGTGGTGTTGCATGTGTAGTAGTATGCATGGTGGTATGGTAGGTCCACAAAACATACAGGATTCTATCCGACCAAGACTTCCTATATTTATTCACCATCTTCTAGATTATATTTGATAGGGAATTATTTAAGGCCTATATCTATCCATATACTACCTCATGATAGAGAGATGAGTTATTGGACATGATATTTGACTCATCGTACAACTTCTTCAACTCTGTGGAATAGAAGTTGGTGTCTTTGTATGTCAATATTGTGTAAGGGACTCTGAACCTAGTGATGATATGGGACATCACAAAGTTGATGATATTCTTCATCCTAACATCCTTCCTGGGTATTGTCTCAACTCATTTGGAAAAGAAGTTGATAGCAATAATTATTACTTGAATTGGTTAGTGATTTTTGGGGGATGTGGTCCCACATCATCCATTCCCCAAAAAATGAATGGATATGAATATTTATTTTTTTGTAGAAATTTTTGGGGTTGATGGATGGATTTTTCATGATTTCGGCATGCATGACATTTCCTGGTGAATCCCATGTAGTCATGTATCATGGATTTCCAAAATTCCCCAACTTTCTGATTTGGTGGGTGAGCTTAGTTCAAAATTTATGGGTTCCATTGGAGCTTTCATGGACTTCATCCATGACGGTGGAAACTTCTTCTTCTACTATAAACCTGAGGATAATTCTTTCAAAGCCTCATTTGTAGAGTGATTTTTTCTTATTTGGACTATCCTTTAACTTGAATTTTATTGAATGGTGATGAATCTATTCCATTTTGTCATGATTTTTCCATAGAACCCCATTTCTTAGATAACCAATAATGGGATACATCCATCAAATATTGGTCATTGGTTCATCACACTCTAGGTAGATGATGACCTGATTGATATCTCCCATATAACCTATGACAATTGATGAGACCATTCTTAAATGTGTAACTCAGAAGTCTTCATCCTCCTAATCAGTGTCAGTTGAGATGGAAGCTGCATTAGCTAGTGAATCAACATGAGCATTTTGTGATCGAGGAACATAGTAAAATTTTGGCTCAAAAGGGAACTATTCCATTAGTACCATGACATAGCTAGTGAGAGGGGCCAATTCTTCCTTTTTAATGGAATATTTTCTATTGATCTACTTTATCACCAATTTTTAATCCACTTTGATATTTATGCATGACTTTTGCAACTATAGGGATAGTTCTAATCTAGTAATGAGTTCTTAGTATTCGACCTCATTTATTGAGCAGCCTTCGGATAGTGAGAAATAGAATGGAAAAACTGCTTTGTATGGAGAGACAAATATATTACCTATACCTACCTAATTAAGCTTCAGTTTTTCCATCCTTACATCAACAAGACTCTGAGAGGCGCCATCAATGTACATATCCCATGTCTGGGGAGTGTCATGGGAATATATTACCTCTTCATCTGAGATCTCAGTGTCTTCTTGTGTATTTTCTAGGACAAGATGTGATGTGAGGAAACCAGCTAGGGCTTACCCTTTCACTGACTTATGTAATATGAACTGAATGTCATATTTTTGAAGAATGACCGCCCATCGAGCAAAATTCCTAGTCAACATTGGTTGGACGAGGATTTTATTAAGTGGGTTAATACAAGAGACGATGTGGACTTTGTGGGGCTGGAAGTAATGCCTCATCTTTTACACTGAAAAGATGATTGCAAGGTAGTTATTTTCAACATCATAATATATGGCTTAAGTACCTAGCATAGTCTGGCTGAGTTAGTATAGACTATTATCACTTACCACATCATTATTCTATGTGAGGAAGATTCCCAATAAATGTTCCATAGTGGCCACATGTAACACCCTGATATTTTGAGAATTTTTTTTCAAATTAATTTGACTTTTCAATATTTTTAATTTCACATGACACTAGAAATAGTTATTTATATATATATATATATATATATATATATATAATTTCCCAAAATTTCTTTTACACTCAATTCAAACTTGGATTTTTCTACACACAATACCAACATGGCTTTGACAACAAGCAACACCGACTTGGCGCACGATGCACGCAGTGCTGAATTTTTGTGAAAAATATTTTTATATATATCATTAATTAAATGGGTTAATTATAACCTGAACATTAAAAATATTTATAATAATATTAATAACTAAATTTCAAATATATTTTATACTTTTTTTATATAAATAAAACACATTGGTCATGAAATATGAGATTTTGGGTAAAGTCCATTTATGATAAAAATATAGTTTTCTTGAGTGGACCAATTTTTAATAATAAAATTAATTTCAGAGACATTTAGAAATTTAATTGGATAAAAAATTCATTTTTGAATTCATAAAATCAAAATTATCCCAGGGTGAATTTTTTGGATTTTTTTGAGAAACTTATTTTTTTGCTGAATAGTCAAAAATACTACATTTTAGAAGAAAACTGCTTTTTTGTCTAGTTAGTTATTAATTATAAATGATATTAAAAATATGTTTTAAGGTAAAATTAGATATATATTACATATATTAATAAAATTTAATTCATTAGATTCAATTTCGTTTTGAAACTTAATATAAAATATTAACAAACTCTTGAACTTTTTCCTATTTTAAAACCCTGTTATTTCGTCTCGTCTGTGGGATTAGCACGAATCTTAATTTTGATGCTACATTGATTTGAATTTAAAAAATCATACATAAACCATTTTATTAAATCTAATATGTATATTATAATAATACCATGTTAAATGTTGACCAAAATGACTAGTAAATGTGATTAAAATTAATCACTGCAGTTAAGGCCAAAATTAAGCTTAATTAGAGACTAAACATTAACATTAAGGGAAATAATGACCTAGAAACTTGTCCAAAACCAATTGTATGTCAATATTTCGGCCATAAACATTCTATTATAGGTTTTTTTTACGACTTTTTTTATGTAATAACGTGTGCACACCTAACTTGTTTCAAAAAAAATTAAAGTGAGTCCTTTTCCTTCCCTATAAATGACCACCACATCTACCCAATCCTCACACATATAAAACCTTTTATGTTCATCCAATATCTACCCAACTAGCCTCTCAAAAATCATACCTTCAACCTTGAATCCTACCCTTAGAAAAAAATCTTCTCAAGGAATCATTTTGGAACAAACCAAAAGGAGTTAACCGATTTATAGGTAACGTCTTGTCTCAAGATCCTTCCCATTATTTCCCTTATACACCCCTTAAAATATATTTATTACATTATTGTGTGAAAACAAAATTATCCTCCATATAATATGATATTTTTATAGAAATATTCTTACCTAAAATTACACACACCTCCATCTAATGGATGTTGAACATATTGTTTCTATGTATGGAGAACTACTGACTCACAAAACGATGAGTGTTCGTTTCTCCTTTACCACCAAACATTATAGCCATTATGGTGGAGACTATATTTATATATATAATATATTGTATTTAATATGTCTTTAAGATTATTTATTACTTTTACAATTCACATATTTTTACCTTCTATTTGGTGTTAAGATGATAATATCGTATGAGGAAGTGTGGACCACCACCCCCTCAAAGCAATGTGATACATTCACACACCAAAAAAATGTATTAAGTATGGGTTTAGTGAAATTATATGATATATATAGTATAGTCATTATACTATAATTATTACATATATATACATATACATATATATATATATGTCATTTACATACATTATATCAATACGATAATAAAGATGGAAACAACATTCATGCATACGTACGGCTTGCTGTCTCCATAAACAGTTTATTCCATTTCATAATACTATATTGTTTATATTATTATAATAAAAATATATTGTATATAAATTATATTTATATAATGGTTTATATTTTGGAATCATGATATAAGAATAAGGAATAAAGATGTAACAGATTAACACACATGCGAAGAAGAAAGTAAAATTTACCCAAAGTGAAACTTTGACATAGGATCTTTAACATGTGGGTAACATAAGGTCATAATAAAACCATATATAATATTATCTATAATAATATTCTTATTTAAATATGTATAATAAACTTATATTTATTATACATGAATCTTGTATGATTACAGAGCGAGTCAAGACACAAGGTAAGGGTATTTCATCTCACTTTTAATTTCTGTGAGATACAAGCTATGTTCACCACTCTTTACTTTTGTGTGGTGTATGTAATATCAATGATTGTATTATATTTATATTTTACATAAATTTACGGGTATTAAAATTACCATTTTATGATCCTTTATTCATGGGGTTTAATTTTCAAAAGTTACATAATTGGTAAAAATGTTTTTTTCTCAATTTTCCATCTTTGAGACTCATGATTTGTTATGCACCTAAAATATTTTCAAGATTAATATAATTCCATTTTACATTAAATATCATGAATCTCAATATTTTCATGATATTATATGCTTTAGGTAATTTCCTTTCCTTACAAGGAGAGCATGATCCCAAGATTCCAAGTTATAATAATTTATTGAGACAATCTCATTGCTATTCAAGATTTTTTATGTTTATACTTCCTTGGATGAAATATTATTCTCCATATAGTGTCATTCAAGTCTATTTTTTGTTTTTAGCAACCCAAATTGAAGTTCCCTAACTTGTAACTAGTATAGTGCAAGTAAGGGGTTGATCCATAGGGAGTCTTTAAGGCGTTTATGTCTCTTGATTTGTAATTAATTAAGTGAAGGAACATAATTTAAAAATGATTTTTTGTTTTCTATGGTAATTAGTTTCCGAAATTTAAAATTATAAGACCTTTTCAATTCCAAAAATTATTAGACTCAAAAATAGAAAAGTGCTCAAGCTGGGTTTTGATGAATAATGATAAAAATTTGTCATGGCTATGAGCCGGTGTGGGTTATTAAAAATCTATTTCCCTATTATGTTGTGATGTTCATAACCACACACTTATCTGGGTTTCCTTAATGTTAGAACCCCCTTGGTCCAGTGACTTCCGATTAAGTCGGTAGAAATCAACTAATTGGTTTGGAATTTGTTTTGTACTAACTTTAAATTAAAAGCCTACCTCTAGAAACGAAAAATACACCCAATGATCATGGATGTAATTGGATAATTCTCCCAAGGATCCCTGGAAACTCCGTTCTTGGTTTGATACAAGGTTTCTAGTGAAATTATACAAGAAAGGTGGGAGAATTATATGAGGGAAAAAATGAACAACACAAGAATAAAAAAATCAATCGTTTAACGGACCCTTATTTACCCACAGCCCCAACACAAGGGAGGGGGATTTAGTTACTCATGGAGAAAAGAATGAAAAAACATATAAAAATTAATTGATTAGTTCATTACAGTGAAAATAGAAGAGAGGAAAATGACAATTACCAAGAAGAAGTGCCAAAAATATCTTCCCCCCAAAGATGAGTCCCCAACTCCCCAGTGAAAAACCATCATTCCCTCCTTACTCCTCTTCTATTTTCCCAATTCTCCCCTATCTAAAGGGGATTTTCCCACTTTTCCTAAAGCATAAAGAAAGATAATATCTAGGTTAAGTATTAGGTAGAAAGTAGAAAGGAAAAAAGGGAAGGAGTTGTAGTGGTCCGCACGGTTTGGGTGCACGGTTTGGTAGGTCGTGCACCAACCTTGCGCACGGTTATGTCTTAAAATATTAAGGTGAACAGCATTCCTGGTTGGGATTAATGGTTTGGTAAACCATGTAGAGGCCATGTGCAGGGTTCTGTCTCAAACAAACCAAACCTCGCACGACCAAAGGGCCTGGCCGCACAGTTTGGTAAACTGTGTGGAGATCGTGCGGGGTCCCTCTGTCTTAGAAAATTCAAGATCCGTATT
The DNA here is from genome assembly GCA_963277665.1 of Viscum album. NCBI lineage: Eukaryota > Viridiplantae > Streptophyta > Magnoliopsida > Santalales > Viscaceae > Viscum > Viscum album. Next base: position 820,430,631 of record OY728162.1, read on the forward strand.
GCATCCAAGTCATGTTGCTCGGCCTTAGTGTCTCCAAATCAGCATACATCAAGGTAAAAGGGTTAAAAAGCCACCAATTAACTTCTAAATATTTGGAATATGAAATGTATTCATGCTTCATCCCTTTGTGATTAAAATACTTATGAAGGAATATTAAGAATGTTAAAATCATGAAAACCAATCCACATAACCATTTTCAAGATATTAAACCAAGTGGAAATTTCCTATGCACAACAGTGCATCAAACTCCCCCCAACATGATAGATTGTTTGTCCTCAAACAAGTGCCTAGACAATTATTTCATAGGAATTCCCAAAGAAACGGGTAGAATGGTCACAGATTATATCAATCAAATGAATTTGAATTTTTAATGAATTGTCGTTAAAAATTACAGCATTCATACTTCATAGCTCCCCAAGTTTATGAAGTTAGCTAACAAAGTAGTCTTAATCCAAAACATCCAACCATTCATTCATAAATCAATATTTCTTAAAACTGAATTTTCCCTTCTTCATTCAAATAATGTCCCAACCTCGACATCCATATTATCATACACTTAGATTAGTTAAGCCCATGTTTTGTCGTCGCAAATTGGAAGGCTACTACTTTTATAGGTCACAAACCCTCATTGACTTGAATCTTTTGGAACATGATGAAAGGTCATCAAAAATATTGGGCATGCTTTTTCATATCTTGAAAAAAATTCTTTTCAATGGGATGAGATACTAGAATAGAATTAGGCCCAATTGTTCATGTCAACACATGATGAAAAATTTGAGTAAGTCAATATTTTATTAAATTAAGACCCCATGATAGCCACTAGTGTGGCAACAATAATTCCCAAACCTCACCTCTCTTTATGCACAAATTGAATTCCATTTTAATGGGTTCCGTAATTTTAATTACTCCATCACAAAATTCATTTTTATACACAAACTATTTTCTCAATGAATGACTAAATGTTCCTTTTCAAGAATTACAACGTTTATTTATATCACAAACGAGGTTTTTTAATCCGGACATATGATAAATTTTCTGATATAATTCCCAAAATTCATTTTTATTTAATTGACATAAGCCTAAGATGCTTATAATATCCCTTTATAATAATTACTAAGAAAACATGTCATCCTAGGAATTTTTTCAAGCAATCAACCAAACGGAGTGCCAAATGAGGGTTTCCTCCCCCACAGTTAAAACCAAGAACGGTCCCCGTGAAGGTAGTAAAATGGAAAAGGGTGGGAAAGGTAGGCATGCAAGGGGAGAGATAAAAACAAATAAAAGAATAGATGTTGAACTGTAAAACTCCTATAGAAAGTAGGTATGTAGTGGAATGCAATGGGTGTGCGAGAGCCTACTAAGTGAAAGTGTGGCTTCAAGATGAGATGAGGGAGTCGCCTGCTGACTAAACCAGAAAACTAGAATATTGATGGAAACAAAACCAAAGAAAGTAGCAGGGAGACAAAAATGAATCACAAAATCACACCATAACAAAGAAGCACAATATTTGCAAATAGAGTACAACAAAGTCACACAAGAAAAATAGGAACAATGAAAAACAGAAAAACAACATCAATTCCATCCCAAGAGGGATCAAAGGGATCGAAATATAGTTCACAAGTAGCTTCATCCCAGGTTGGATCAGCAGTAGGAGGAGGTGTGGTGGATGGGTCGGCGGGAGAAGAGGTGGTGGAGGTAGCTCCCATCGATGTGGATCCCTAAATAGGATCGGGCTGGAATGAGGTAGCTCTGTACATGTATTATGAGGGAGGGTGAGGGGACACATCCTCATAGAGAGTGGGAGGCTAAACACTATCTAGGATGAGCCCTTCTACCTCTAGTCTGGTGTGGTCGAGCTGCCAATGGAACATTTGGTTCTTATCTTGCTTCCACTTCCAGAATAGGTTGGGGTCGGCATAAGGGGTGCCCTTCAGGTTTGTGTATGAAGGGTAAGGTGGGTAGTGTGGTGGTCTTGGATAAGGCGGGGAAGTGGGTTGGAAATGATCCAGTTTGGGGAGAGGAGTGGTGGGGGGTAGCAGGTTCCACTGGAGGGGCTTCTTCCACAGTGGCCGCAGGTGGGGGTTCAGCTAGGGCGGCCCCGAGAAGACCACGAAGCTGAAAGTCAGCACCATATAGATCAAGCAACTCCATCCATCGAAGAAGAAGAATGTCAAACAAGGGTGTCGTAGAAATCTCAATAAACTATGTCTCATCAAATTCGATGTCCAATCGATCCATCATGAGAGTGATAAATGGGCCGGCAAAAATGTCCCCTTTAGGCTTGGAAAATATAGCCTTTAGATACTGGGTGAAGAGGAAGGCAATATTGATTTCGGCGCCCATGATCATTGATTACAGAATAAATAAATCCCGAATGTTCACATTTCCTTCATTTTCTGAGCGAGGGGTAAACCAGGTGGTGATAATTCGATGTAACAGTCGATAGATTGGGTTTAGTAATCGGGATGCCTTGTCCATATGCGGTACATAAGAATTGGCGAGTTGGACAATGGTGGCCCAAAAGTTTCGAGCCACTATGGGATCCCACTCAAGAGGTGCCTCACCATAGGCAACACTCTTCACATACGCACTGTCGTAAATCCCAATCAAGGTAGAAAACTCACTGAGATGGAAACTGTATCTCTTGTTCATGAGGTGGAATGTAACATGACCATCAGTCTCATACATAAGGCCATGCTTGTCCTCGCTATATCCATCATGGAATTGTAACGTGGCCCTGAACTCCAATACGAGCTCTTTTAAAGTGGGTTGGTGAACGGCTAGGGCGTGAGTGAGGTTGCCTCGAGTGATAAACATTTACAACTCCTCTGTAATCCCCAAGGGTTCCAGGCTCTCCAATGAAAATTGGTGATGGGGGATCACTTCCCGGGTTAGCAATGTTTGATACCACATGTTCTCTGCTTTTTTACTAAATTTAAAATGGGGTCCATGGGTGGAGGTGGAACCGAAACTACGAGCTCGTTTAGAGGAAGTCGTGATGGGTTGGGTGTTTTTGGAACCTGCAGGTGGCAAATAATAGACAAAAAAAATTCATTCATTCACAATATGAAGATACAAAAAATTGAGTGAATAAAATGTAGGAATTGACATAAACAAAGTCAAATACCAAATCTTGAAAATGGAGTATGAAATTAGGGTTTTGGTGATAAAATCATTGGTGCAAAAGTGGGTGCTAGTGAATTAGTGAAAAATACAGGAAACGAAAGAAGAAAGTGTGACCAAGAAGAAGTAGAAGAAAAAAGAAATGAAAAGAAGGTGGGGAAGAATGGGTTTGGATGAACCATAAAGGAAAATAGAGAAATAGAAAAGGGACAAGAGAAAGAAAAGGAGAAGAAGAAGAGGAGAAGAAGAACTTACCACAACGGAAGATCCGGACAAGGGAGGAGCTGGCTTTGGAGAAGGATAAGGAGAGGAGAGGGAATGGGGTTGCGCACAAGATGGAGGAGACTTCACGAGGTGGAGGAGAAGAGGGTGAGTTCATTTTTTATTAAATTTTGGGGTTTATGTAGCTACATGGTTTTTGGTGCACTGTTTGTAAAATTGTGTGCCAACCGTGTAGCTTCCACTGTAATGGGGATTCCTAGGAGCACGATTAGCACACGGTTTTGTCAAACCGTGAACCAATCATGTGGTTGGTTCTATTTAAAAACATTTTGAAAAGTTTCCCCTTTTGGACTTAAAACACCCCTTTAAAATTTGAAATTCTCAGCCCCCTTTAAATGATACGAGATAATTTGAGATTTTCCATAAGAAATGAAAGCATTGCATTATAAAAACTCAATAATATATCTTTACTTTTTTTTAGGAATATAAACTGAAACATACATTAAATGAAAATCACACTAACATGCATTCCTAATCACACTCAAACAAACAATTAATTTTAACAAAAAAAATCAGAATTTCATGTTACCACTCGGTCAGTGCTACGTTTAGAGTCTCCAGTTGGACTTACCTGGGCCTTGAGCTACCCAAAATACATGGTGGATATTGTGCCCACAATGTACTTCATGTTGAGATAGTGATTAAGGCGCTGACCATTCACGTTGAATATCTAACCATCTGCGCCAACTACTTCCGCCGCTCTGTGGTGGAAAACCTCGATCACTTGGTAGGGTCCCGACCACTGGGATTTCAACTTTCCTGGAAAAAGTTTTTGACATGAATTAAAAAGTAATACCTTATCGCCTGGCTAGAAGGATTCTGGGAGATCATGCAGTCATGGACCGCCTTGGTCTTCTCCTTATATAATTCGTCATTCTTGTATGCCTCCCACCTAATGTAATCAAACTAAGTTAATTGAAACTTCTTCTTGTCTTCCGCAGCCTTCAGATAATAATTTAGGGATTTGACATCCCAATAAGCCTTGAGTTCCACCTCCACCGGAAAATGGCATAGTTTTCCATAAACCAATAGGAAGGGATACATACTAAAAGGTGTTTTGAAGGCTTTGCAGTATGCCCACAAAGCATCATCAAACTTTTTGGACTAGTCCTTTCATGAAGTTCCCTCTATCTTCTCCAAAATCTGCTTCAAATCATAGTTGGACACCTCCACTTTACTACTCAATTAGAGATGATATGGTGTCCCTAGTTATAGTTGACGACATATTTGAAAAGAATATTCTTCATCAATGTATTGTTGAAATGTCTGCCTTGGTCACTTATCAAAACTCTAAGAACTCCAAAGTGACTAAAAATGTTCTTCTTGAGGAAATCAACAATGACCTTGGCCGTGTTGTGAGTTGTGGTTGCGGCTTCCACCCACTTAGAATGGTATTCCACACATAACAGAATATATATGTTCCCAAATTATGGGGGAGAGGGTCCCATAAAGTCGATTCCCCACACAACAATTACTTTTACTTCCAACATAGGGTGTTGTGGCATTTCGGCTCAGTGGCCCATGTTTCCAATTCTCTGGCACCGATCAGATCGAGATACAAAATAATGAGTGTCCATGTGCATGGAAGGACAACAAACCATATTTTAAAAGCTTATCTATTGTGTGGTCGGGCCCTTGATTCCCTCCAGCTAGAGAAGAGTGAAAATATTCTAGAATGCTTTGAATCTCCTTGTCCAGTACCCAATGGCGGATCTCCCCATCCCTACATGAGTGGAAGAGCAGTGGGTCTTCCCAAAAATATTGTTTCGCCTCAAACATGAATTGATTTTTCTATTGAAAGGTCAAATCTGGATGATTTACTCTTGTGACCAAGTAATTAGCAATATCGGTAAACCATGTCCAAGGTGGTACATCAATGGAGAATAGTTGCTCATCCGGAAAATCCTCCTTAATCTCCTGATCATCTTCTCTTTCTAAATGCGTAAATTCTAGCCAACAGAAATGATCAGCCACAACATTTTAAATTCCCTTCTTATCTATGATTTCTAAATTGAACTCCTAGAGGATGAGTGCCCAATGGATAAGTTGTGGTTTGGCATCCTTTTTATTCAGTAAGTACTTGAGTGCAGAGTGGTCGGTATAAACAACAACTTTGGATTTCACCAAGTAAGAGAGAAATATGTCGAACGTGAAAACCAAGGCCAACCTCTATTTTTTTCATGGTAGTATAATTGAGTTGTGTTTCATTCAAGGTGTGAATTTCATAATAAATCGGTCTGAAAATATGGTCCAACCATTGTCCAAGCAGTGCCCCCACTACGTAATCACTCACATCACACATTAGCTCAAATTAATCCTCCCAATTTGGGGCAATCATAATGGTAGATTTGGCTAATATCTATTTTAGAATCTATAAGGATTATATAAAATTTTCATAAAACATGAAGAGTGAATCCTTCGATAGAATATTGGTCAAGGGGTGATCTATTTTGGAGAAATCACAGACGAATCATCGATAAAATTCTGTGTGCCCCAGAAAACTCCGAATTGCTCGGACTAATGTTGGAATGGGAAGCTATAAGATGACTTCAATTTTGTCTAGATCAACCTCAATCCCTTTCATGGAGATCAGATGGCCTAATATGATTCTTTTTTGTACTATAAAATGTCACTTCTCCTAGTTAAGAACCGGATTAGTTTGCTCACATCTTTCAAGAGCCAACTCTAAATTCTTCAAGCAAGTAGTGAATGATTTTCTGTATACTGAGAAGTATTCAATGAAAACCTCTAAATTCTGCTCCACCATAACATGAAATATTTCTAACATACACCTATAAAAGGTTTCTAGAGCATTGTACATTCCAAACGACATTTTTCGATATGAAAAGGTCTCATACGAGCAAGTGAATATACTCATTTCTTGATCTTTTGGGGTAATGGAGATTTGGTTATACCCTGAATAACCATCTAAGAAACAATAGAATTTGTGCCCTGTCAATCTCTCTAGCATCTGATCCATAAATGGGAGGGGAAATGTTCTTTTATCATGGAATCATTAAGATTTCGGTAATCGACTCATACCCTCCATCATGTCACTATTCTAGTCATGATAAGCTCATTCTTCTCATTGGTCACCATTGTGATTCCTCCTTTCTTAGGCACCACTTGTAGAGGAATTACCCACATGATATTGGAGATAGGATAAATAATTCCAACATCTAGTATTTTGATCACCACTTTCTTGACCACCTCCTTTATTGGGGGATTCAACCGTCATTCTGGTTTCCAGGAGGCTTTTTCCTCTTCCTCGAGAAGTACCTTATGAGGTAAAATTTCTGGGCTTACACCCTTGAGATCAGCGACCATCCACCCAAGGGAATGTTTCTTTCTATTGAGAACATGTAAGAGAGCCTCCTCTTGGTCTTTTGTAAGTGAGGCATTAAGGATCACCGACAATGTATTCTCATCTCCCAGGTCGCCATATTTCAATGAAGATGGGAGAGGTTTCAACTCGAGCTATGGGGCCTTGAGAATTGAAGGTACAATCGGTTCGACCTCAGTCCGCTCTAACTAATCTAGAACTACTACCCGCTTCCAATAATGGTTGCCTTGGCCTGTGATAAATTTCATCTCCTCTAGTTCTTCTTCAAGATGGATGTCCTCAAGGACAGATTTATCGGTGAGTGAGAATCCTTTCAAGCCCTCTTTGACACGGCCAAAATGATCGGCCATTGTTTTCAATGCACAACAATCCTCCCTTTCCATCAGTGACACTTGTTTTACAGCCTTCATGACATTGTAAGAAATTTTATCATCCCCCACTCAGAAGATCAACTCACCTTGATGAACATCAATGAAAACCCTTCTAGCAGCCAAGAAGGGTCTTCCTAGGATTATAGGTGCCTCTTTGTCTTCTTCCATATCAAGGATGATGAAATATGCAGGCAGAATCATTTTTCCCACTTTAACTAAAACATATTCCAACATCCCTCTTGGGTATTTGATTGAGTGATCGGCTAGCTATAGTGCCACTCGAGTCGGCTTGAGATCATTCAGCCCAAGATTCTTGAAAACGCCAAAGCGTATAAGATTTACATTGGCCCTCAGATCCCATAGAGCCTTTCCAAACTCATAAGGTCCGATGGTGCGTGGGATTGTGAAGCTTCTTTGATCTTGGAGCATAGGTGGAAGGGTGTGTAGAACCACTACTGAACATTCCTTGGTCAGGGGGATGGTGCCCAAGCCCTCCATCATCCTCTTATTTGAGAGGATTTATTTCATAAACGTTTTATATGTTGTCATTTGGGTTAATTCCTCTGTAAATGAAATATTGATATGTAATTTCTAAAATACTTCCATAAACTTGGAAAATTGTTGGTCTTGCATCCATTGATTCATTCTTTATATAAATGGAAAAGTGGGTTTATACGGCTTAACCACCTCTTTCCCCTTACTCTGTGGAGCATCTGGTTCCTTTTCCAGTTCCTATTTAGAAAAGGATTTCTCAGCTTCAGCTACTCCATCTAAGGCAAGTGTGGATAGATTTGGTGGTGCTTCACCTTGACTAGTAGTTTCTTTCAAGGCCAGCTCCTTCCTGCTTCGTAAAATTACTTCATTAGCCTCTTCTCTTGGATTTTTTTCAGTATTCCTCAGTAATGTACCGGGCTTCCTAGAAGAAAGCTAATTGGATAACTGCCTGATCTGATTTTCGAGGCTTTGAATGGATGCCTCTTGATTTTGAAACCTTATCTCAGCAGCGGTTATAAACATGGACATCATTTCCTACAACATTGAGGGAGGTTCCTGCTGAGGTGGTGGATCAACTTTTTGAGGAGGTTTTTTCCTTAGTGTTGGAGCAGGAAGAGGGTTTTGATAACCTTACTATTGATTGTATCTTTGGTGAAATTGAGTTTCTTGTTTCTTCCTTGGATAGGGATTTTGAAATTGTTGTTGACCATAACTGGGTGGTCTTTGTGGGCAGGGATGAGTATTCTGTAGTTGTTGTCCCCAACCCATATTCTGATTATCTTTCCATATCAAGTTTTTGTATTGAGGGTAATTATTGGGCCCTCTATTCTATGAGACATAGTTCACCTTACATGTAGATGGTCCAACGCTTACCCGCAGGCAATCTCCCATGGCATGATTATCTCCACACTCACTACATGCTGGTTGAATAACCAATTGAACTTGAGACGAATGTTTCAAATTCAATGAATCTATCTTATTTTATATGGAATAAATTTGGGATGAAATCATGGTGGTTGTATCAATGTTATGCATGCCTCTCTTTTGGGTTCCTCGCTCGGAATGCCACTGAAAACTGTTCATCATCATATCCGCCAATAACTCAAAGAGATGCTGTCGTTATTTCCTCATGATTGTTCCTCTAGCCACTACATCCACCACCAAATTAGTATTAGTGGTGAGACCTCCATAAAATATTTTCACTTTCATCCACAATGGTTTCCCATGATTAGGGAATTTTCTCATCATCTCCTTAAAGAACTCCCAAGACTCATATAATGACTCTAAATCATGCTGCTGGAAATTATGGATCTCATTCCACAAAGTGACCATCTTGGAAGGTGGAAGGTACTTTGATAGGAAATCTTGGGCCAATGCCTCCCAAGTGAAAATGGACCACTGAGGTAGTCCCTTGATCCAATCTTTCACTGTATCCCATAATGAGAAGGGAAATTACTGAAGGCAGATGGCATCCACTGACACCCCATGGCATCTAAACATATCACATATCTCCAGAAAGTTTGATAGGTGAGAATTGGGATATTCACTTGGTAAGCCTCCAAATTGGATTGTGTTTTAAATAAGTTGCATGATTTCCAACATAATCTCTAAATGTTGGGCTTGCACTGGTGGTCACACTATGTCGGTATCTGCTCCATGGATAGATGGTAATCCATACTCCATAAGAGTACAACACAGAGGTATCTGTCCCTTAGGCACTTGTGGTATATACTATTGCTACTCTGGAGGGTAATACACATACTGATTCTGAGGTAAGTATGGAGTTTGATCTTGTGGAATGTACTATCGTGGTTGTGGATATCCAAACCCCAACATAAATTGAGTCGGTGGTCCCTGCTGGTTCTGTGACATGTAATCCATCAAAGTTGTCAGTTGATTCTAATGCAGCTCTTCCTCATCACCTAATTGTGGGTACCCATCTATGGAAAATGGCTTACCAACTCTTTGGACAGCCACCAATTCCACTTCCACATTCACCATAGGGGCGTTTGGGTTGTTATCTCCCATGAGTGAACATCATCCCCTGGAAAATGTTCGTTTGATTTCCAGATCAAATGGAAGTAACTCCAATGACTCGGCACTCTTGGAATAAGTGACCTAGCCACTAATGAACCTAAGGTCCTACACAACACAAAAAACACACCACGTGTAAAAGGGAAAAACCAAAATTAATTAAAATATAAATGAGTTGAAGAACATAATTTTCATAATTTTTTATTTTTATTTTCACTTAGTCAATTCAATTCATGTAGTAAAAACACCATTAACTTGAATCCCCAGTAACAACACCATAATTTGTTTTCATTCATGCCAATGTTTTTTTCAGCAACCGAAATTTAAGTTCCCTAACCAGTAACTAGTATAGTGAAAGTATGGGTTCAATCGACAGGGAGTCTTTACAGCAATTATATCTCTTGATTTTTAATTAATTTAGTAAAGTTACAAAATTTAAAAATGATTCTTTGTTTTCTATGGTAATTAGCTTCCAAAAGTTAAAATGATAAGACCTTTTCAATTCCACAAATGATTAAACTTCAAAATAGAAAATTACTCAAGATGGGTTTTGATGAATAATGATAAAAATGTGTCGGGGTTGTGAGCTTATGTGGGTCATTAAAAATTGGTTTCCCTATTGTGTTGTGTTGTTCATAATAACACACATTTCTAGTTTTCCTTGATTTTGGAACCACCTTGGTCTGGTGAGTTTCGATTAAGTCGGTTGAAATCAACTCCTTGGTCTGGAATTTGATTTTTACTAACTCTAAATTAATATCTACCCTCTAGAAACGAAAAATACACCTAATTATCATGGATGAACTTGTCGTAATTATCCAAAGGTTCCCTGTAAACTCCTTTCTTGGTCTGATGTGGGGTTTCCAGTGAAATTATACAAGAATATTGGGAGAATTATGTGAGGAAAAAATGAAAAACTTAAGAATAAAAAAATAAATCGTTTAACAGACCCCCATTTACCCACAACCCCATCACAACAGAAGGGGATTTAGTTACTCATGGAGAAAAGAATGAAAAAATAATGAAATTAATTTAAGAGTTCATTATAGTTAAAATTAAAGAGATGAAAATGAAAATAACCAAGAACAGGTTCCAAAAATATCTCCCCCCAAAGATGAGTCACCAACTCCCCAGCAAAAAACTAGCATTCCCTCATTCCTCCTATTATTTTTTCCCAAGTCTACCCCTCTAAAAAGGGTTTTTTCCCACTTTTACTAAATAATCAAGAATGTTAAACATTGGGTCAAGGATTAGGTATAAAGTAGAAAGGAAAAAAGGGAGGGAGTTGCAATGATCTGCAAGGTTTGGGCACACGGTTTGGTAGGTCGTGCACCAAACATGCATATGGTTCTGTCTTCAAAAATTAAGGAGCACAAATTTTCTGGGTGGGCCGCATGGTTTGGTAAACTGTGTGGAGTACATGCATGAGTTTCTGTCTCAAAAATCCCAAACCTCACACGGCCAAAGGGCATGGCTGCACAGTTTGGTAAATTGTTCAGAGACCATGCGGGGTGCCTCTGTCTTTGAAAATTCAAGATCTGTCTTGCCTCCAAGTCATGGTGCTCAGCCTTGGGGTTTCCAAATCAACATGCATCAAGTGAAAAGGGTTAAAAAACCTCCAATTCCCTTCTGAATCTCTGAAATATGCAATGTCTTTATGCTTCATCCCTTAGTGACTTAAAGAATTATCAAGGCATATTAAGCATGTTAAAATCATGCAAAACCATCCACATAATCATTTTCAAGATATTAAACCAAGAGTAAATAACCTATGCACAAAAGTGCATCACCATATCTCAATAATATTCATGAGTTTCCTTCTCCATTTTTATTTCATGATATACTCATGTACTGGTACCATTTTCTACTCTTTGTTATATAATACAGTTAAGAAAGTTTTTCAAGGAAAGCCCGACTTTACCCTCTCTTAGGTCGGAAATTTATTTTCTCAAAAAGGGGTTTCCAATAATTTTATACCATTCCCCTATAGTATCTAAAATAAATTTTTACCATTTTTTCATTTACTAGTTTATTCAAGGGAATCTTCTTGCTATTTTCTGAACAAGGAACTTTTCTATCCTTTTTACCATGAAAAAGGAATTTTGTTTTGATCTTGTAAGACATGTACGAATTTACCTGACGTCATTTATTCGAAGCACCCTTTTCATTTTTGAAAAAATTAATCTTTAAGAAAAAAAATTAAAATAATTTTTCAAGGAAAATTGTTTTCATAATGGTTTTAAACTTATTTTATATGCTTTCATCGAAAACTATTTTCAAAATGTTTTCAAGTCATATTTACAAGTTTTTAAAGTGCTTTCAAAGAAATGGTTTTCAATATGTTTTCAAGATTCTTTAATAAGTTTTCAAGAAAAATAATTTTCAAAATGGTTTCAATATTTCTTTATATGTTTTCAAAGTATTTTCAAAGAAATTGTTTTCAAAACATTTTCAAGCTTTCTTTAAAAAAAATCAAGTGTTTTCAAAGAAAAAGTTTTTTAAATTGTTTTGAAGATTATTTTAAAAAAATTCATCGAAAAAGGTTTTCAATATGATTTGATGTATTATTTATGACTTTTCAAGGTATTTTAGAAGAAAATTATTTTCAAATGGTTTTATTTATTAAAAATTATTTTTTAAAAAAGAAAGTATATTTTCCTAAAGAAACATTTTTAGAGTATATTTCTAAATTATTTTCAAAATAAGATGACATATAATGATATCACTCATGCCTTTCTAGGAAATGATAGAAATGTTACATTCATATCATTTCTATGAATGAGTTATACTTAATTCCATGGTCTTTATGAAATATATTTCTCCTTTATGGGTAATATGTTTATGAAACCTATTTCTATTTCATAGGTTAAATGCTTTTGAGACCCATTTCTTTTCATAGGCTATGTTTATGATGAAATGATTTTGAAACCTATATCCTTCCATGGGTTATGATATGATTACATTTTTATGATACCCATTTCATTTTATTGGTTATCAATTGTTCATTTATGATATTTTGGACCATGTATGTATGATTTCATTATGTGACGGTTGGGACCTATATCTCCCTCTAATGAATGGGGTATAGAATAATATCTCATGAGATAGACATGGCTGGAATGAGGGTTTATTCAATTCAGTAAGATAGGGTTGGAATAGGGGTTTACTTGGTTCAGTAACGCAGGGCTAGAATGAGGGTTTACTTGGTTCAGTAATACAGGGTTGGAACAAGGGTTTACTCGATTCAATAATACTGGTCTGGAACAAGGTTTTAGTCAGTTTAGTAATATATGGATGGAATAAGGGTTTACTTAGTTAAATAATATAGGGATGGAATAAGGGTTCACTCGGTTCAGTAATATAGGGCTTTACTGGGGGTCACCCAGTTCAGTAAATGACTTTATCCACTAATATGGTCTTAGTAGTGATGCCATGTCTACTATGGAAATCATATTATATTATTATTTGTTTTCCACAATTCCATGTCTTATTATTATGTTATGATTTCATGGATTATTCTCTTTATTTCATTATGATTCATGTCTTATGAACTACCAATATTTCTTACATTATCTTTGACATGTAGGGTATGATCCTCTATTTTCATGATCACATTATCATACCCTTCTAATAATGTTTGTGGTTACATGTCTCCCTTGTTTACCCTTACAGAGCATTTGAGATCACCCCTTTTATGTTTCCTTTCCCCCAGGTTATGATGACGTGAACTATGTTTCTTATGTCTAATAAATGTGCTAGTCAATAAAAACCTAGTGGGCGATATTGTATCTCACATATGTACCATTTTTTACATTTCCATGTTTCCAAAGGCACTATAAAAACTACGGTCATTGGGAATCTGTTTGTATAATATTTAAGTATTCTGAAAAATTTTTGTAATGTTAATGATTGTAAATAGAGGTTCGTTATAGTTTGTATTAGAGCAAAGGTGTAGTTAAAATTTGGAAAGTAGGATGAGAAAACCTTAGTGAGATCCCTGGGTATATTTCTAAGTATATGTCTAGGGATATCTCTAAGGATAATTATAAGGATGAGCTAACCATTAGGAAAATGTCCTAGAATTTTGGTAAAGGATGTAGTGAGTGGTTTACAAGAAATAAATCCCAATATGTATACGAAAAGTGGATTTGGCACTAGAACAAATGTACCTAGGTGTAAAAACTCTGACAAGATGTTATGGGCTTGACTAAGGGTAATCTCGTACATGGAAATAGACTTTTCTACACACATGGTTTGACACTCCCAAGGGATATTCTTTGACAATTCATAAAATCTTCATGAACCATTATGAATGATTTAAATATAGGTTGCCTATGAATATACTAGGATGAACCTTGGGTGTCATAGATTATGGAAGGTGATAGGTTTTAGAAATCCTATACGTATTTATTTTCATGACTATCTGGTTTTCTGCTATGATACGTAATGATCACACTATGCTTCTGGTTTTATTCAATAGAGGAAACTAGAAGGATCTAGTTTAATGATGAATGTGGTGGAAGATTTTTTTGATGAGAAGTCAGGTGGGATGATCACTAGAGTGAAAGATGTCAGGACCATGCCTAATCAGTTTTCATAGAACATGATTAACACTGAATACCTTAACCAACACTCAGACTCACCAAGGAAGATAAATGAAGAGTTCGTGGAGAGTTCGGGTAATGTAGATTATGAAGGAAAGAATATTTGGTTTCCCTTTTGTCATGAATGTGGAAATAATCAAACATGTGAATGTCTTAGAGGAATAATAAGGTGTTTTGACTATGGAAAAGAATGACACAAAGCATGTGACTACAAGGTAAAAAGAAGCGTTTGCTTAATGAAATGGATGGGAATTTTAGCCTCCAAATGTTGTCATGGAAGGTTAATCATTTTATGTGTGGAGAATATGGTCATTATGAAACCCAATTTCCCAAGAGGAAATTTCCTGAAGATAATCAGCAAGGCGATGTGAGTAATGGTTACATTATAGATGATGACGAGACTAAGAATTAAATGTGAAAATAAATAGGTATTATTGTTAATGGATTAAGGATAAAGTAATCAAATTATTTATGTATTTGGATTCAAAAGTTATGAATGATGTAATATACAAGTATTTTTTTACTTATGTTTTTTTTGCTCAGTATTTACAAGTTTATGTTTAATGTTATGTTTGAACTAGTGAAGTGATTTAATGACAAGATGATATTTTGACTAAGGGAAGGTATCCCTTAATTTGTTCATTATGATAAGATAATGTTGTATGGATAAAGTAACATGGGATATGAATAAGTAAATTGGAAAGTATTTATTACCTTGGAACTAAGTAAGTACTTTTTTATAGGTGGTTTTTTCTACCACTAATGAAGTTTACAACAGTTTTTATTTGAGTAATTCCAATATACTTTGCAATGAGGAAGCATGAATGTTTTCCAAAAGCATTTATGGTAATTCAAGTTGTTACCATGTTTTAAGAGAATATATTATGAGGGTATAAACATGATTTGAATGTTACAACCAAGAGCTACTTTTTGATATATATGGGAATCAATGTTAAGATGATTTTGTGACTCTCTTTCTAATGTTTTTGATTTTCACCTTTGATAAGGGTTATAAGGTTAATAGTTCATGAAAATTTTAAGTTAAGCTTCATAGGAAGTATTTTTGCACTGAGTTTGTGTTGAAATCTTTGGTTAAAAGGCTAATCAGTGATTAACCTTATTTCAATGATGTCCACCTTTTATATTTTTTCGAAAATGACAATAATTATGTTGGGTCACAACCAATCAAGTCCAACAAGGAAGTGGTTCTTAAACCCACGACCTAAGGATGATAAGGGTTTCATGCCTACTAATAGCCTATACAATGTCCTGGTTAATGTATATTTATTTTTGATGAATAAATATTTATGAAGAACCAGTAGTGTTACTTTTTATTGCATGTTGATTTGTTTAAGAGACAAATAGTTAGACTTTTTATTATTTTATGGACCTTAATATCCGTTAAAAGCATATTTTAGTGCTTCACGCATCAAATTTAATTTCTGGACATTCATTCCATGAGGTAATGGATGTATTAGAAATTTCCCAAAGCACATCCCAGGAATGATGTTTTTTTAATATAAATTTTTTAAGACCTAATAAAGGTTCTAAAAGTGATACAAAAAATGTTGTCCTAATACCTTAAATTTTGTGGAACCAATGGATTCTTAAATCATAGTAGATTTATGAATTTGAGGTCCTCAACATTCCTTTGAACATTCACTAGTTTGGGATTGATAACGACAATCACACTCTATGAATATTTATGTTTTTCCTCTATTTCCAATCTTCACTCCCAACCTATGTTCCCCTATGTGGAAACCCAGTTATATGTTACTTTGGGTAATGGTTATGGTTCCAAATTTCCCTTTTTAAGGGAAGTTTTAGTATTCATTTTTATGATGTGGTTTTATTTGAATGAAACTTTCCAATATTAAACCGTTGATAACCAAAATGAAATTTGAGGGTGAAATTCATTTTAAGGGGGGTAGAATGTTACACCTTGAGATTTTAAGAATTTTTTTTAAACATAATTTCTCTTTTCAATATTTTTGATTTCACATGACACTGGAAATAGTTCTTTATATGTATAAATATATGAATTAACACTAAGTCAAAATTCCTTTCATACTCAATACCAACTTGGATTTCACTACACGTAATACCAACTTGGATTGCACTACAAGCAACACCGACTTGGCATACGATGCACGCAACACTGAGTTTCTATGAAACATATTTATGTATATATATATAATTAATTAAATGGGATAATTATAACTGAACAGCTAAACATAGTTATATTAATAGTAATAACTAATTTTAAAATAATGTTTAAAATTTTTCTATATAAATAAAACATATTGATAATGAAAGATGAGTTTTTGGAAAAGTCCTTTTATGTTAAAAATACAACTTTCTTGAATAGACCAATTTTTAATAATAAAATTAATTTTAGAAAAATTTAGAAATTTAATTGGATAAAATAAATGTCATTTTTTCATTCAAAATATCAAAATTATCATAGGGGGATATTTTGGGATTTTTTTGAGAAACCTATTTTTTTGCTAAATGGTGAAAAATATTGCTTTTTATTTAAAAACTGTCTTTTTATCTAATTAATTATTAATGATAAATGATATTATAAATATTTTTTAAGGTCACATTAGATAAATATTACATCTATTAATACAATTTAATTAATTATAATCAATTTCAATTTGAAACTGAATATAAAATCTTAACAAACTTTTGAACTTTTTCTTACTTTAAAACCTCGGTATTTCATCCCATCTGTAGGATTAGCACTAATCTTAATTTTTCTGCTTCTGTGATTTTAATTTCAAAATTCTAACATATACCATTTCATTCAGACTAATATGTAGAGTCTAATAATACCATGTTAATTTTTGACCAAAATTTTTAGTAAAAGTGATTAAAATTAATCATAGTAGTTAAGGCCAAATTAAGCTTAATTAGGGACTAAACCTTAAAATTAAGGGCCCAAATGACCTAGAAGCTTGTCCAACACACATTTTATGTCCATATTTACTGAATAAACATTAATATATTGAGTTTTGTTGGTTTTTTATGACTTTTTTTGGTAATAACATGTTCACACCTAACTCGTTTAAAAAAATTCCAAGTGAGTCCTTTTCATTCCCTATAAAAGGCCACCACCTCTACCCATTCCTCACACCCCTCAGACCATTTAATATAGTCCCAAATATTCCCAATTAGCCTCCAAAAATCCTCCCTTATACCTTTACTCCTCTTTTTGGGAAAAAATATTCTCAAGGAAACCTTTTGGCACAAACCAAAAGATGTTACCTGATTTATAGGTAACATCTTCTCTCAAGATCCTTCCCTTTGTTTCCCTTATTAACACCTTAAACCCTATTTATTCCATTATTGTGTGAAAAAAAAAATTCCTCCATATACTAGGATATTTTTATGAAATTTTTATGACCTACACTTACACAAACCACCATTTAATGGATGCTGAACATATTGTTTCTGTGCACGACAAACTACTTCCTAACAAAATGATGATTGTTCATTTCTCCTTTAGCACTAATCATGGTGGACATTATGATGGAAACTATATTTATATATCTAATATATTATATTTATTATTTCTTTAATCTTCTATATTTCTTTTAAAATTCACATCTTTTTACCATCCATTTGGTGGTAAGAGGATAATCTCATTTGAGGAAGTGTGGACTACCATCCCCTCAAAGCGATGTGATTCGTTCACACACCACATAGAATGTATTAAGTATGAGTTTAGTTAAATTATATGACTTATATAATAAATTAATTCTACATTAATAATTATATATATATATATATATACTTACATATATATATTTCATTTACATAATTTCATTCAATATGACAACAAAGACAGAAACAACGTTCATGCGTACATACGACTTACTATCTGCATGAACGGTGTATTCCATTATGTAATCATATATTCTATAGATTATTATAATAATAATATACTATGTATACATGATATTTATATCGTGTTTTAAATTATGGAATCATGATATAAGTATATGGACTAAATATGTAATAAATTTTGACACATGCGAAGAACAAAGTAAATTTTACCAGAAGTGAAACCTTAAAATAAGATCATTAACAAGAAGGTAATATAAGGTTATAATAAAAAAAAATATCATAATATGTATAAGAATATTATTCTTTAAAATATTTATAATATACTTATATTTATTATACAGGAAGCATGTGAGAGATCAGTGAGAGTCAAGACACAAGGTTAGGGGATTTCATCTAACTTTTAATTTTAGTGAGATACAAGATATGTTCGCCACTCTTTCCTTTTGTGTGGTCTATGTACTACATGTGATTTTATTATATGTATCTTGAACTTAAATTTATGTTTTTTCACATACCCATTTTACAATATTTCTTTCATGGGGTTTAAGTTTCAAAACATTCAAAATCTGTAAAAATGTTTTCTCTCAATTTTCTTTCTTTAAGACTCATGTTATGTTATGAACCTAAACTCTTTTTCAAGGTGCATATAATTCCATTTTACATGTAATATAATGAATCCTAATACTTTAATGATATTATAATATTCATATAATTTCCTTTCCTTACATGGATATCAAGAACCAAATATACCAAGTTAAAAGTTTATTGAGACAATCTCATTACTTTTAGAGATTGTTTATGTTTATGCTTCCTTTGATGAAATATTATTATCCATATATTAGGAATATTAATGAATTTAATTATAATATTTTAATTCTGGTTATAATCATGTATTTGAACCATTTTCCACTATTTTTTACATAATATATTTATGAAAGTTTTTCTAGGAAAGCCATACTAACCCTCTCTTTGGTCGGAAATCTATGCTCTCAAAAAGGGGGTTCCAAGAATATTATATCATTAACCTATAATATCTAAAAGACACTTTTATTATTTTTTTTCTTTTTAAAAATCTCTTAAAGAGAATATTCTTATAGCTTTCTAAACAAGTCACTTTTCTATCCTTTTTACCATGAAAAGGGAATGTTTTTTTGACCTTGTCTGACATGTACGAATTTAATCATTGTAATTTCTTTGAAGCTACCTTTGCATTGTTTAAAAGTTTAATCTTTAAGAAAATGTTTTTAACATAAATCTTCAAGGAAAATTGTTTTTAAAAAAAAAATTAACTTATTTTATATTTTTTCATGGAATAATATTTTGAAAATATTTTCTAGCCTTGTTTACAAGTTTTCAAAGTTATTTCAAAGAAATGGTTTTCCAAAAGTTTTCAATATTCTTTTATAAGTTTTAAAGAAAAATGTTTTTCAAGATATTTTCAATCTTTCTTTATAATTTTTCAAATTATTTAAAATAAATGGTTTTCAAAAAAATCAAAATTTCTTTAAAAGTTTTCATTTGTTTTCAATGAGAAATGTTTTTAAATTTTTTTGAATATTATTTTAAAAAAAATCAATGAAAAAGGTTTATAAAATGATTTCAAGTCTTTCTTATTATTTTTCAAGGTATTTTCTATGAAAAATATTTTCAAATTGTTTTAAGTATTAAAAATACTTTTTCAAACAAGAATGTATATTTTCCTCATGAAACAATTTGAGATTATATTTCAAAATTATTCCCATTTATAAGATGACATCTAATGATGTTACTCATGAATTTATAGGAAATGATCTCAAGGTTCCATTCATATCCTTTCTATGAATGAGGTATTCTTAATTCCATTGTATTAATGAAACCTGTTTCTACTTCATGGGTTATATGTTTATGAAACCCATTTTTATTTCAATGGTTATATGATTTTGAAACCTTATACTTTTCATGGGTTATGTTTATGATGAAATGATTTTGAAACCTGTCTCTTTTTGCAGTTTATGATTTTTTTACATCTTTATGATACCCATTTCATTTCATGGGTTATGATATCTTCATTTATGATCTTGTAACACATGAAGGTATGATTTCATTATGTTATGGGTGGTACCTATATCTCCCTCCAATTCATTAGGTCAATATTAATATCTCATGAGTTTGACAGGTTTGGAATGAGGGTTTACCCAGTTTAGTAAGATAGGGCTGGAATGAGGGTTTACTCGTTTTAGTAATACAGACCTAAAATGAGGTTTTACTTAATTCAGTAATACATGGTTGGAATTAGGGTTTACTCGGTTCAATAATAAAATGCTGGAATGAGGTTTCACTTCATTTAGTGTTATAGGGCTAGAATGATGGTTTACTCTGATCAGTAATATTGGATTAGAATGAGGGTTCACTTGGTTCAGTAATACAGGGTTGGAATAGTGGTTCACCCAGTTCAGGAAAAGACTTTGTCTACTAAGATGGTATTGGAAGTGATTCCTTGGATACTATGGAAATCATATTATATGCTTATGTGTTTTCCATAATTCCATGTCTTATTCCTATGTTATGCTTTCATGGATTATGCTCTATATTTCATTATGATTCAAGTATTCTAAACTAACAATCGTTTTTCCATGATCTTTGATATGTAGGGTATGATATTTTATTTCCATGATCACATTCTCATACCCTTATACTCATTTTTCTTCTTACATGTCTCCCCTGTTTACCATTTCTGAGAATTTGCGCTCACACATTTTTCCTTCCTTTAAACTAGGTTATGATTATATGTACTATGTTTGATATTTATAAGAAGGGTTCTAGTCTAGAAGAACCTAGTGAAGGATATTTTAGCTCACATATGTAATAGTGTTTATGTTTCCATGATTCCAAAGGCATTATACCAACTGTGGTCTTTGGTAGTATATTTGTATAATGTTTAAGTATACTGAAACATTTATGTAATGTTAATGATTGTAAATAGAGGGTAACTATACCACATTAAAGATTAGTGGCCTCCCTTCCACTATAAGAATCAAAACTGGTGGGTACAACAGGTACATCTTGAGACTTTCAAAGTCTTTTTGACATTTATCATCCCATTAGTAAAAGACTACATTCTTCATTAGCCTCATGAAGGGGAGAGAATTACTATCTAGGTTGGATATGAATCACTAAATGTATGATAGGTTCCCTTGGATTCTCCTCAGTTATTTTAGATTTTTGGGGGACGACATTTCTAGGATAGCACTAGTCTTATCACGGTCAACATCAATGTCATGGTGGCATACTATGAATCCAAAGAACTTGACTAATGTTAACCCAAAAGCACACTTCATTTGATTCATATATATATTGTGTTGTTGTAGCTTATCTAGGATTGTTCAAATATATGTGATGTGATCATATCACTGTTGGGATTTAACAACCAAGTCATCAACATAACACTTGGTTATCCTTCCCAAGAATGGTTTAAAGATGTGATGCATAGAACACTGATATGTGGCACCAGCATTCTTTAATCCAAAGTAAAAGACCTAATAATAGAATATACCTTAAGTCAATATAAACACAGTGGAATCTTCATCCACGTAGTCCATCTCTATCAAATTGTACCTCAAGTACCCATCCATGAAGGAAAGGGCTTAGATGTCAGCAGTTTCATCGATCAAAAGTTATGTGATCTTCAATGGGAAATCATCTTTCGGTCAATACCGACTAAGTTATATGATTTCAATGAAAACCCTAATATGTCTATTATTATTTTTGATGGGGACAATGTTGTAAATCCATATTGGGTATTGCGCATCCCGAGTGAAGTTGTCTTTGATTAATTTGTCAACTTCTGCCTCTATATATGTAGCATGAGTGGGGTTAATTCTCCTAGCTTCTTGTTTGAAGCGTCGATGCTCATCGAGAAATCTGACATGGTGTGTAGCCACATCTAGATTTAGTCTGGGAATTTATGTATAGTTATAGGAGAACACATATTGGTGTTGTTTTAGAAATTTCATATACATCTCTTTCTCTCTGAGGGGCATGGTGGCACTAATCATAGTAGGATGAGGGTATTTTTTTGTTCCCAGAGTTATCTTCCTGATCTCATCTATGGTGTTGGAGAAACCTTCCTCAAATAATGAAGGTTTGTTCCTAATATCATACTCATATCATTCAATTTTTGATCTTGTGGAGGAATTTTTATGTCAATATGGTAATCTATGGGATTCTATGTCAATATCGGGGTGGTTATTGGAAGAGACATCATCATACCTTCATATCTTAGTAGTTTCAAATAGATGTCACAGCTTATTGATTTTTATATTATCGCTATGGACAAGAGAGGATTGGACCTATGGGTTAGTCTTTCTACTTATAACATGGTTATGAAGAAAACATAATCACCATCGATCATGCTCCATGGATTCCCATGGGTAGTCCCAAAGCCATTAGGAGCTGCAACCTATATATCATCATATTCTATTGGTTGCTTACCTACCTTCTTAAAGAAATCTGATTCAACATATGTGGCTCTACAAGTCTCAAAGGGGGTACTATCAACATGTAGTATGTCGATCATCCCATTGATGGGGAACTTCATACATTGATGGGATGTTGATGGTATCTCTATGTAGCTATAGAGCTAAGGAATTTCGATCGGGACATTATATCTGATGTATTAATGGATAACCATGAACTCATCATCATATGTGAGTTCCCCAAATTGGGATTCGAGATTGATCTTCCCAATAGGTCTTTCCTCACGCTTATCATATCCCTTAATGGTCATCTTTTTAGGGGATAAGTCCCCTACTCTATACCCCAAACTCCAGAGAGCTCAAGCTAGGATAATATTGATCCCAAACCAATTATCAATCAGCACTCTGGAAATTAACATTTCTAAGATTTCCCTAAATGTATAAGGGTCTGATGTGCCCTTTTATGGACTCTTCCTGGTCTTAATTAGTGAATGAGATGGAGAAATGACATCCTAAGGACATAGTCTCCATTCGATAGACCTCAGTTGTTGTGAATTCTGTCTTGAATTCTTATGGGCTCCTAAGGGATTCAACAAATTCCTCTCTAAGTTCTTTTTAAAGGAGGAGTGAATCAAGGATTTAGATCTTGGATTGTATTGTAGCTAGATGTTTTAGAACATCATACTTTTTCGCTAGAGGTTAGATCTTCCTGATATAGGGCTTCTTCCATGAATGTGATTCAAGAGCTAGAGCATCTAAGGTAGATTGACCAAGTTTTTGTTTACATGTTGAGGGATTATCTTTTTCTAGTGGCGTAGGTCGCATCGGCCTTCCATGTTGCCTGGGTTGTTCAAATTGAACCCCCGCTAAGCATTCAAGAAACACAATCAGATGTGGACGGCTACTAGAGGGATCTGAGGCTCATTCTTATATCCTTTAAACCTTCTGGAGTACTTTTCCATGAGTCTCATCTACATATATGTACTACATGGTGATATGACTAGAATATTGAGTCTGAACCCATCTGTATGATCCCCTATATCCTTGGCTTCGGCACATGGATCCTCACATTCCCTAGTTATATTTGGGAAAACCATAATCATAGGCTTATTCATCAGTAGATAAGCATTTTTTCAGGTGTATATCATTGAAAAAATCAAATTTTATCTCTTCATATGATGATGATTTTGTTTGGTGGGGATGTACCCATACTACAGATGTTGCAGGGAAGAAATCTAAGAGTTAAGGATTCCATTAGAGCAGAATATGAATCTTCCTCCTCTATATCTTCCATCTTATGGTGGTCATGCCTACCCATAGGAGTCACATTTGATGTCTCTCCCTTGGTTGGTGGATCTGTCACTGGTTTTTGCAACTGTTCCTTTAGAGTAGTGTAATCATGATCAACTATTTTATTGGTCATTGAGTTGTCAAAATTTTGAGCTCTCTTGGCAGAAATTTTTTCCAACCATCCCCTTATTCTGACCAAATGATGGTTATGGAATCCACCTTCTCTCAGGAGTTGTCTAGTATCTTTTTTCCAGAGTCGAGCATGCCTTGAAGGACTTCCTTGAAGACAAAGCGGTTCTGGATATTATGACCCATCCTTCTATGGAAAGGGAAGTAGTTGGGATGATCAGTGAGGTTGACCTCATCTAGCCTTCTGGGCTGTTATTGAGAATGTTATTATCCATGAAATCAATGAAATAATTATGGATTTTTTCATTATAGAATGTGTTTACTTTGTTCATCCATTCCTCAAATCCTAGTTAACCCTAATTTCTTTGTACTTCTGAACAAGGGTGATTATGTGGTTGTCGCAGCTCAGTAGGAGGTGTTGGGTAGTTTGGATCCTCCTTCAGTGCTTGAATGGGTACCACTATGGGATTGTGATAGATAGCTATAGTTTGTTCTCTGTCGTGAATTTTTCCCTTCGTTGTGATCATGATTCGAGACTTGGATCGGGTTGGATGAATTTTTTCTTCAAGGCGTTGTGCTATTTTAGAAAACTCTTGGAACCCATCTGGATGTTTAATGGTGATTAAGGATGTATAACACTCATCCTTGATATTTTCACCATATATTTGCATCATTTTCTCCTGTCATATAGGGATGTTGTGCGAATAGGTTAAACCTTTCCACCTTTCTATGAAATCAGACACCCTATCATCTTCATACAGCTTGAAGATCATCATGTCAATGATCATTGTTTTCCTCAGTGTTTAATTTAACTGATAAAGGAATTGACAATAAAGGTATTCCCATCCTATAATGGATCTCTCTGGAAGACTATTGTACCAAACAATGGTTGGCCCTATCAGATCCTGTAAGAAAAAAACTCAGTTTTGTTACCTCCTGTTGATCTCAAGGTCTCATCGTCGGCCCACATCAAGAAATGAAGTGTGTGATATATTTTTCAGGGTCACCTACACTATCAAATGTCGAAAAGGTGTGGTTTTTTATGTTGGGTGGAGGTGGATTATCATCCCTCAATTCAGGATATGGATTCCTTTCAGGCTTCATGGGTACGTGTTTCCCTTCCATGGCTTCCATTCGAGTATTCAAGGATTCAATGGTGCTATGTAACTCTGAGGGAACTATTGTCTGAGCCACCTCCCAAACATATGAAATTGGTGGGGGTCAATGATGTGGTCCCTATTTCATATCCCATTGATCCTCAATTCGACCTATGACTAAATGATTACCCTACCAAGGGAGAGGCTATTGCCACAATGGAGGGAAGTCCTGATCATCTTGATATTCCTAATTTATGTAGACTATCTATCTAGATCAAAATGCAACCTGATGATAAAATTCTTCTCTTTTTGGTGGATGTTTTATGGGAGGGAGAATATTCATCTCTGGTTGGAGAAGATAACTAGTGGGAATGTTGCTCTTAAGTAGCTCCTCATTTAGTTACCGAAGAGCTTGTATTTCACTCTCATATTGTGACAGATGTTCCTCTATGGATAGAAATTTAGATGTAGTCACGACTTTCCCATTTTCCATGATTGTATTCCTCTAATTATGTAGAAAATCATTATTCAGTGGTGCCATGTTTTTAAGCCTTATTTGGTTTCAGGTGTGTGTACCCTCATTTTGTGTGTAAAGATCAACCTCCTCCTAGGGAACATTTTCGATGTTGTGGCCTTATTTATTTTCTTCTAAATCAATCTCTTCCATGTTGACAGTGATGAAATTCATTGAGTAATATAGTACAATGGTGGATGTTCCATTGATTTCTAAACAACGTTCTAGTTCCTCAAAGATCCCATCATGGTTGTTATTCGAACCCTCGGTATTATTGGTACATTCTGGATTATGACCTTAATAGGATCTTATTTATTTTTCCATAAAATCCTTTCATCTTGGCCATTGAAAAATGACTTTTAGGGAGTTTCTTGTAATAATTTATGAGTGAGTCCCATCCAACAAAGGTTTTTCATTCGGTGGGAGGAACGGGTGGGACACCGACAGTTGATTTAATCCTCCCAGTATAGAGAAGAATGATTCTCTATGTGGTGATGATGATGATAAAAATTCCCACATCCCTATGGGGTGGGGGTCATTTGTAGATTTCATTGGCTTTTATTGGTCCTTTTTTTAGGATCCAATGACTCTAGTTGGGGTTTGATGATTCCTGGGACAAACATAAAGATATAAATTCCCACAACCTAGTGAGGTGGGGATGATCTGAAATTACCAATGAAGTCTCTATTGTCCTATTAGGAGATAATGGACCTGATAAATGGGATTGAGATATAAATATCCCCATCCCAGCAGGCTAGGTTTCACCTACATCTTTTGAGGGTATGTTCTGAATCCTATCAGGAATTGATAATCTGAGGGGTATAGGCGGTGGTTGGTATTATCTTGGACTATGGGGATGATTCTTCTCCGGGATTTCTATTATGGTGGCTGATACTATGGTCCCCATGATGCAGCACAACTGTGCTTGCATAGGATCTGGGTGTGATGGAAGCCCGTGATGGGAACCATTCCTTACGGGAAGTTGTCAGGGTGATCGCAACTTCAATATTCATGTTTGGAATGTCATTTTATTTCCTTAAGGGGATTAGTTTTAATTATTATTTTTCATTCTCTCTCCCTTTCTATGGTGCCTGGGCACTTTTGAAGCAGTATAATTCTATTGTAGTGACCAACTAGCCTGAGCATTACTCGGTCCTCTGATTTCACTAGAGGCTATAAAATTTTAGGATGTCATATCTGAGGGATTATACTATTCTAGGGGAGAGTTAAAGTGTAATACTACATAATTTCCCCATCCCCAAATGTGGATTCATGAAGTGCCTTTGGAGATCAGCTACTGAGGCATCACAATACAATGGTGGCAAGCGTGTTGAAAATTTTCACTATGATTTTTTGGTTTTGGATCCCGAGATCGGGAGATATAAGCTAGGTCGAGCTGACATTAGAGTATCTTGATTATCCTAAGGTTACACATGTATCCTAGATAAGGGATATATCGATCATTTAGTCCCTATTTTTTATCCTATATTTTTTGGTGTAGGTAAGGAATGAACTCATTTTCTATCTCATCTAGGATCTCATAGCTGGATGTAACGAGGGGATAGAACATGATGGTTAGGTTTTTTTATGTTAACTCTCTCTATATTTCAATGTCAGCCTCCTCATCATTAGACTTACATGCCTCTATTCGGTCATACCAAAGAATATCACTCTCATGGTTTCCTAATAACTACAGTAGAGTGTTGATGGATGTTGATGGGGAACTGTAAACCATTGACCCTTGTTTTTTGAGATCCTCTCTATAAGAAGGTGTTGGAGTTTGGTTCACCTATCAATATGGAGGTTTTAGGAGAAAGGGAGGATTCCCTTTACCATGGGATATATCTTCGTGGGGAGGTTGTCCACAGTGGATATCAGGAGTAGATCCCCTACGATCCATTTCCACACTACCACAAGGAGGACTATCATGGTAATGAACTTATTCTACTTCTGATTTGATAGAAGAGTCTACGTACCCTTGTGGTGTTGATAATGTATCTTGAACAACCTCAAGGACACTGGCATTGAGAAAATTAGGAATATAGCCCATGTTCAGTGTCGTGATCAAGATATGATGACCTACCTTTTGTGATTGTGTAGGGATATGAGCCTATTGTGTGAAGGTTTCTAGAACTTGTATATAATAGTCACGTACTGTGGGTGCATGATCCCACTATTGAGAATCTATTGGAGTATTCCAATAATCTATATCATTATTGATAGAGATTTTAGAATGTCCTGAGGCATATTTCATTCTCACTGGTGAGCCTTGATTAAGATGGGGGTATGAACCTAATCTTGAGCCTTTGAGATATATCGGTAGTCCTTCATGGAAGGAGTTGGATTCTACCTCAAGCATGTTCCACTCTCACCTGGTGATCCCTAGTAGGAATAGGAATATGAGCTTATTCTGAATATGCATTCCTTGTCGGAATATGCTGACGGACCTTTGAATTGGGAGAAAGAATATGGTTGTCCTCATGTGTTGCCTTGGAATGATGTTGGTACAGTCATTCATCAGCAAAAGTAGAAATATGAACCATTATTCCATGATCTACTAGAGTATGAAAATCAGAGTCACTGATAGTAATATGAGCTTGTCCTGAGGCATTTTCCATTCTCACTTGGTTAGCCTTGTCAGAATGGGGATATATTCCTGATCCTGGGCCTTTGGAGTATTACAATAGACTTCTCCGACATTAATATGTGCATGTCTTGAGGTTTGTGCCCCTCTCATGTGGTGGGCCCTGGACATAAAGGGGATAGGTGCCCGATCCTGGGCCTTTGGAATATTTCACTGGACTTTTTCGATGGGCATGTGCCCCTATCCCAAGGCATGGGCTGCTCTCACCTGGTGAGCCCCCATTGGAACGGGAGTATGAGTATGGTATGATGCCTCACCCTTTATCAGAATATCTTGGGAAGGATCAAGAATGTTCACTTTCTCAGGGACAACCACTTGTTTGTGATGATACAAGTGTTGAGTTTCCCTAGCTATAGGGATTAGAGTATGCCTATATCCCTTTATCTGTAATAGTGTTGGAATATGTCATTAGATCCCTTTAGTTGTTTCTAAAATATATTTTCATTTTATAAAAGTGTCTATAGGGATATAATCCTACACATTTTTCGCCTCCATTGTCTTTTGGTAGATATCTCTTATTGAAGTGGGGATATGTGCCCACTTTTTCACACCTTGTGCCATTAGAGTATGTCTATGGGATGCATACATGAGGGTAG
The DNA here is from genome assembly GCA_963277665.1 of Viscum album. Lineage (NCBI taxonomy): Eukaryota > Viridiplantae > Streptophyta > Magnoliopsida > Santalales > Viscaceae > Viscum > Viscum album. Next base: position 820,459,459 of record OY728162.1, read on the forward strand.
GAATGTGATCCTCCCCCATTCCTGTCATGGGAATATTACCACATACTAATTCGGAGCTGGAAGGGATCTAATCCTTCTTACTGGTTCTTTCCAGAATATATCGTTGGGAATCGTCACTACAAGTGGGTGTATGAACCCTCTCTGGGATATCTAGTTCCCTCCTCCTCTGATGAGTCTTCCTTGCATCTCATGCATGGGAATCAGAGGTTACTATGTGTCGGATGGTACCCTCAGTAGGAAACTAATGGGTACCCCCAAGATGATGCTAGAAATGGTGGTCAGTAGGTTCCCTCCTTGTCAGAAGTATAACCGAAGGGGAGATGTATTTACCTTCCTGGTCCACCTTCATCAGATATGAAAGGTATTATTTTTGCACTTTGAGTATAATCTCTTGAAGAGGTTGGTTTTAGCGAAGAGGGCTACTATCTTAGAAGCATCCTTTTTCAAGTGATGTGGATTCATCAATTTTCATGATTAGATAATCTCATAGGTATCTTCCATGGTAGGGATTGTATACTGTTAGTGGGACTCTTGGACTATCTTATTTTTCACCTTCTTTTAGAGCTTTCGAGCATGAGAGATTTCTCTGTGAACCGCGGGGGTTGAAGTAGCTACTGATTTATTGGATTTAATGCTATATGATGATGACATTAACTTGGGTTTGGATGATATTTATGATAGCAGTATCTTAAATCATACTTACAATAAGGAATAGGTTTACAAATTAGTGTTATATCATAGGCATAAAATGCTCAATCAGATATGCATGGTAATCACAATTATCATATATTCCCATTATGGCTATTCTGCTCGCATGGAATTGTCAGCACGAGGATGGACTTACAAGAATCTAGGTTCATACTAGTGTCATTTCTTTCATTTTATACAGTTTACAAAACAAAGTGGCCTAAGAGATTCACATCTGGTCTGTCAGTGTTGCTTTCATATATGTAGCAAACGAAATGTCTCGATAGACTATAACCCAATCATTTTTTATTATAGATTTATCATCGAGTTCACCATTTTTCTTTCGTCGGGAATTTGTGACTATACATATAATAAAATGGTTCAATAGGGAATGGGAAATTCATCCATTTTATCTTGTTAAGGTGTCATCGTAGTTGATCATTTCATGTTGGGCTCACCAATTTTGTTTTTTCAGATTTTTGTGGTGTCGAATGGGTTTCCCTTGATGGTTTGGTTGAGAGTGGAGTTTTAAGGCCTCATTAAATTGTACATATGGAGTTTTCCATCTCTTTGTATTCCCTAAAAACTCCCAAGAGTTCCCTCATTTGTATCTAGGTGAAGAAATACTTTCCAAAGGTTAGTGGTCATCTGGGTTTTCAGGTCTAGTGATTCTTGGGAACTTTTGTTGGTCAAGAGGATTGGAGATCAGGCTCATAACACCCTTTTGTGGGGAATTATTGCCTACTCTGAGACTCTATTATAGATTTAACTTATGTTCATGAATCACTCCATAATCCTGATATGGGATGGTAACCCTAAAAAATGGCTATAGGTTAATCCTCCTTATGTGAAAAAGATAGGGATCTATTTAATGAGTCCATATGTATGAATTTGAGTTTCTATGTCATTTTTGGGTAATGTCAAGCTACTTATATATGTTGAATCTATATAACCATATGCTTCAGAATGTGCTACCATGTAAGGAGGCTGTTTGTATTATGAGGAGGGTATTGATCAATTATTATTCATCCTACATATCCTAGTTATTGTAGGAATCAAAACCCATGTAGTTCATTCGAACCTTGCATTTTAATGTCTTGCAAAAAGGACTTATATGGTTGATATGGGACACCGAGTATGCAAGATCAAACCCTAAAGGGGAATCATGTGTATCCCAAGTATAGAGAGAATCAAATTCATCATATTTCATTCATTTAGGGATTATAAATTGAGTTTACCCCTATAATTAGAGAGACTCATGGTGCATATGATATGATTATCGCATCTCCCTATGGTCATGTGAGCCATGCTCAGTGTAAGAAATAGGGACTAGAGACTGATTATTTCCTTTCTCATGATATGGGACTTATTCGCTAAGACTACCCTGAGATGATTTATTATGGGAATCAAGTCTTGGAAATATATCCTTTGTTATCTTGGTTATGGTAGGAATCATAGTCATCATAGTTTAGTCATTTCCTCAGTCAACAAATGGATGAGATAAGGCTATCAAATCCAAGGACTAATTAGGTCTCGCTAGCTGAGATGTTGGAGTCATAAAAATAATTTCATGAAAAGAGTGTTTATTTGAAATCGAGCCTTAAGAAGTCATCCTATGTATCCTAGCTATAGTAAGAATCAGATTAATCATAGTTCAATTAATATTGGGGATTATACATTGAGGCTTCCCTATACTATTTTAGTGGTTTATGATGCATATTTGATGATCATTTCAACTCCCTAAGCCCACGTGAGCCACACTCGTTGTGAGAAAAAAAGTGATAGAAATTGTTCAATTTCATTGCTTTAAATAAAGTACTTAGATGATTGAATTTCCCTGGTTGATCAATATAGAGCTTGAACCTTGGGGGAGGTGACCTACGTATCATGAATATGGTAGGAATTAGATCTATCATAATTCTCTTTAAATTGGGTATTATAAACTAAGGTTTCCTTATTGATCAGGGATTACATGTTGTGGACAGACAATGTTATCAAGTCCTAGGGTGCCCTTTTGATCTAGCCTACTTGTCTGGAAGGTGTCACATGACCCATTAAACTTGTTCTGGAAGCTATTTCATGACCTAACTAGCTTGTTCTGGGGGGTGTCTCATGATCTAGCTAACATTTCTGGATGTCATCAAATGACCTGGGTTGACACATACATAGGGTTTCACAAGTGTCATTGGGACATGGTTCTAAGGATGTCGTGTATCTTCACTGGCATCCCTAGAGGGTATTCCGAGACCTGTCCGACAAGTCTAGAGGGAATAATAGTTCTCATGTGATAGACCTAGAGGGTTTCATGAGACCTTACTGACATGTATGGAGGGCATCATGGGTCTCAACTGACATTCCCAGGGGGTGTCTCAAGAGCTTGGTTTTCATTCCAAAAAGCTAAAGTGAGACTTGACTGATATGAGCAGACGATGTTATATGATTCAGGCAATGTATCTGAAGGATGTCACAAGACTCAGGTAATAGATCTAGAGGGTCCCACGAGATCAAAGTGGTAATCCTAGAGAAACTACATGACTTTCTCTAACATGTCCAAAGGACATCTCATGTCTCAGATATTATGTTGAAGGAGAGTCGTGAGGTCTAAGATACATGTCATGGTTTTGTCATGTGTCTTTAGATGATTCACCCAAAGCGCATAAGGGCCAGAAAGCATGTTTTTTTCTCTTAATTCATCCAATTTTATTCTTGGTTCAAACCCTTTTATTTTGAGGGCCTTATATTTATTCAGTATCAGTTTCTTTGAGCGTTGTGTTATCTGGAAGACATGCAGTATGTTCTTTGCACATATTTCCAATATCCCTTCGTGTGATCTATGAATGATCATGCAAAGTACCTTATATATGGTTCATGATTGTTCTATCTTTTCTCCAGTGTATTACCTGATGGAAGGTTTTTTGGTCATGTAATTGGTTGTTCTGAGAAGTCTACAGTGGTTGAGAGTCAAATCATCCAGAGTCTAAGTATCCAACCTTCAATGTAATAGTGTTGAGAGTATGTTTTTTATACAGGAGTGGGGAATTTATAGGCATCACCACCCTGGTTGTTCAGTGATTTTTGTGGTGTATCTAGCATGATTCAAGTCTAGAGTTAGTGAAGGGGTATGGAACCACACAGCTTCATGAGTCTCTGTCATGCACCGCTCTAATGGTGGCACCTGATTTTCAGCAATCGCAAGTCCCTCTAGTTAGTTATTTTATTATTGGATTGTTGATAATTAATGGGGACTTGTTTGATCATGTGTATGTGTTTAATGAATTTGATGTTTTCATGTTGACATTTCTATGTTCCTTCGAAAGATCCATGTTCCGGTTGAATGTAATCTTCGAGATAATTAATAACTTTCCTGGGGTCTTCTGTGATACAATAATGGTTTCTCCGGAGCTCTTGTGGGACCACGTTGTGGACTTCCTTAGCGTGTCGTGAGTGTTTTATGACCATGAGTACATACCACATCCTCGCTATTTTATTTCCTTTTTTTATGTGACAATTTTTAGGAGTCATGAGAGATTACATGAGTAACATCAAGGACAATCACTCTATTTTTTGGTGATGCGTTGAGTAACCAATATACGTCATGGGGGGGTGTGCCAGCCTTTCATGGAAAAATCTGTTTATTTTACCTTAAGCACCATAGGGGAAGCATAGATTTATATGGACATACCTGAGAACTTCTATGTTGTGAGGCTGAAAATCCAAAGGGATTTTGTGAGATGAGGTGAACATGTCACTTGGGACTGCTAGTGTCTTTTAGATCACTAGGGACATGATGCATGTCCTTCCGTGAATGGAAGTAACTTTTAATTCCTCCCTTTTTATCCCCTTTGTATTATTTTACAAAGGTCAGGGACTTTTCAAGTTTGTAAGAGTAATGGATAGGATATTTTATCAATTTTTTAATGATGCTTCACATGACCAATATGGGTCATATGGAGAGTTTTCAATCATGTAGTGTAAAAATATACCAATTCATCCTTAGAGAACATAAGGGAGAGCAAGGAGTTTCCTGGACATACCTGAGAACACCCATTTGACAAGGCTAATGAGACAAAAGGATATCATGAGCTAAATCATACATGTCATCGAGGTCTTATGGTGCCTTGTTGATCACCAGGGGGCACATCGCATGTCTTTTAGCGATTGTAGTCAACTCTTTCCTCCACCCCTTTATCTCATTTGTTTTATTCTACAAAGGTTCGGAGGTCTGATGGGATTTCTTAGATATCATAAAGGAATTTTATTCTTTCCAATAATGATTTGGCACATGATATTTATGACCAATTGGGGTATCTCCCTTTGGGTACCATTACTCCTTATTTCCAATGGATTTGAGATGGGTTCTCAGGCACATGCCAATAACAATCCATGTGTCATGTGGGGCCTTCGTAAGAGAAGGGAGGTTCGTTGGAGGGATGCAAAAGGATCTATTATAGGTTATCCACTACACTTGAAGCCTTCACATGACCCTGAAATGGTCACACGATCATAAGTCCCTTAGAGGCTCATGTGATCCAAAATTCATGGTTATCCTCTTCTTCCTTTTCTTTTGTGGGGAAAATAATACCCATATTTTGGTACTTCTTCCCTTATGATTTTTTTGATACTTATTCAGTGGGAGTCAATAGGTTTCATAGCCTTCACTGGCATCTAACTTCATCAAGGGTTGTCACTACTTCTTCTAGACTATCATTGGTGTCTTTAATACCAAAGATATTAAATAAAAAATAAATGAGAATAGAATTTATTTCTTCTATGTGATTAATAATATAGACTTGTTTTTATTTTCAAAGTAGAGGGATATTACCCATTCAAATAGATTTTTCAACCTCATAGTATGACATGGTATAACCATGAAAGCCTCAAAATTTAAATTTCATTAGAGGAAACATCTTATCCAATTAATTAATCTGCATTTCATATGAATTAATCAATTTTTTTACTTTATTTAGTTAGGTCTAAATGGTTGAGGATTATTTACATCTCTTTGACTTCCTTTGATAGCATCTTTAATTTTCAATATAACTAGTGTTTTATTTTTGTTCACTAGGATTGATGATTATCTACTTCCCTTTGTTATGATCTATTTATTTTGATTATTTTGATGTCTTATCATCACATATGATCCCAATTTTACCCTTTTTTCTGAGAATTTTTCACTTATAATATTCTCACAACCATCGTAGACTTTTATAGCCCTTTTATGCAGTTCTCCATCTATAACCCACTCGAAATGTAGAATCTTCAAAAAATATTATAATTTGATTTCTAATTCCATTTTTTCTATGAGTTTAACATACCCTTGTAATAAATCTAACCTCATCATTCACTCTTTTAAAAATTTATTACGGTCATTTATCACCTTATTGTTTTCTTTAACATTTATATTAAAATTGAAAAAACATTCAAAATTCACCATACAAAACAACTAACTATCTCACTCTTCTAATAGCTAATCAATCTATTCATCAATCAAATATATATATTCAAAGTATTCAATAAAAAAATTACTAATCTTCTAATTTTTCTTTATTTTACTATTGAACTCTTCAAGGTCTCCCTTAAGTTCTTCCATGAGATCAAAAACATCTTCTAGTTAGCTATATTGATCCTTTACAGGTTCTTCCATTTCAATTATGTCCATAATTTAATCTTCAACGTCATATTTAAACTTTATCTTTACTTTCTTGAGATAATCTTCATCATCACATTCCTTCTTCCTAAAAATTTCACTCCTTTGAATCTTCTTTCCTAAAAATATTCCTACTTTGAAGTCACATTTTAGAGGGTATCTCTTCCAAGGATTCTATATAATTTCTTCTCTACTTTCATCACCATAAATACTTTTTGAAACCATTCCATAATGTTCCCTACTTTTCCATATATAAATCATACTAGATGAATCTTTCCTTCAACTCACCATTTTCTTCACTTGAATTTTCTATCCTAATAATGATAAAAATTCATCACCCACATCTTCTCCTTAATTTACACATTTTTTGATATTGATATTTCTATGGCCTTAAATGTCATATCCATACGTGAACACAATCATTCCACTTCTGGATTAACTCTCATTTCATATTCTAGTATATTGTTTAATAGATCGTTAAGAGATAACACAGTCAAATCCATTTCTTCAAGAGTTTAATATATTCATAAAAATCTAAAAAACCTTAATTTCTCTTCCATGTACCTAAATAACACTAATAAAATTTTTAATTCTATTTAAGAAACCATCATTATATTCATTAGGTATTATTTAAAATAATCAAATTTATTATGAAGCACTTGATGCTTATCTTCCATCACATTACTATCACCCTCATATATGTTTTCAAATTTATATTTCATAGACATAGCACTATCAATCATCATTACTTTTATGTAGATCATATATATTAGAGCTCCAAATAATTTATCCTGAGAATCTACATCAGCATCCTAAAACATTCTATATGTTTCATTCATAACCAATTATGAAACATCACTAACTTGTATCCCATGTATAATGGTAGAGAAAACATCCAAACCAAGAAACCATAGGTGTGATGTCATCTGATTCTTCCATACCTAATATTTTCTTCCACAAAACCAAGGAACCCCTTTTGAATTGAACATTATCTCTATAATAATCAAGAAGGGAAAAATCAATGCATTTATCCTGGAAATTAATATCACTTATCACAACCTAAGACACACTAAGAGGGGAGGGGTGAATCAGGTTGTGTATTTTTTCTTTTTTATTTATTGGATGATGTTCACATATTGGTAAGAACATTTTATACCTTTAAAAATTATCCATAAACCACCAAAATAACAAATTCATAATTTAAACTATGCATACCAATTTTACATGGTTCACTAATGAGGGATAATCTAAGGATCATACTCATGACATAGTTTTAGGGAACTAAAATCCAATAAATTCACTAGTTTAGTGAATAAAATTCTCTCTCATAGCCATTCCATGCAAGGGGGACAAAATATAAGACTTGATTGAGGGATTAGTAAACTACACCCATTAGATCACTTCTGATGACTCCTCTTTCTCACTACTTTGGATGAAGAATTCCCCAATTTAATGATGTGAAGTTCATTTTCATATCATCAAGAATGTAATCTTTTATTTTCATAATGATTGAATAAAAATGATTCTCTGGTATGATTTTCATCTTTTCCTAAAAACTAAATTTTAAAAAACAACCTTCACATAACTGTATTTCCATAACTATAGTTCTCCCAACTATGTTTCACACAACTCCCATTTCATAGGGGATTTATCCCATATCTGTCTCATGAAATTAATTCACTCAAAAAAATTTGTGGAACAATTACTATTATACTTTATTCAATCAATTTAATTTTTACAACATCATTTTCAATGGAATGTTCATGGAAAATCTCTCATTGAAATTATCTCATGAAAGTTCTCTCATGGAACTTCCCTTCTAGAAATTCTATCATGGAAAAGTTTTCCACATTATAACAACATGACCTTTATTAATGGTACGGATCATTTTTTTTAATTTTAAATTCTTTTAAGTGGACCTTATAATGGAACCTAATGAAGTTATGGAGGTCATGAGGGTTTTTGGGGCTTGGTTAGAGACTAAAACCCTAGTTTTTAGAAAAATTAAATGGGCCTCACGGTTAGGGGAAACTATGCGTCCTAGCCTGCATAATTTCCCTTAAATATTTTGGGAATTTTAGAGGAGAGTAGGGAACTATATGGATGTATGAAATTGTGTGATCCCGGGAATATTACCATGCGTGTTACAGAGGGTTTGTGGAATGTGCATTCCACATGGCATGTACACGGGTAAGAAAATAGTGAACCTATCCCATGCGGGGTCCGTCCTTATACAGTGAGGTGTGCACGATTGGTGCATGGTTTTGGAAACCACACGGTGAAACTATGAGACTCCATTTTTTGGGTAAATTTTACATTTTTTTCTTAATGATCTATATACCTTAGCCCTTTCTTCTCCTTCTCATTTCCAATGGATGGCTCTCATACCATCTCCCATGAGATCTCCCTTTGTCTAACCTAGGAATCAAGTTATCTCCTCTATCCATTCTCCAACTTGAACATCATCAGAATAATTGGATCCAAATCGGTAAGCACTAAAATCCTCTTTTGTTATTTTATAGTTTCTCTTATGATCTCTCATGATATTTAGGTGAAAGATCTAATGCCATATTTTTAGGTTGTTGTATTGTTCTTCATTTCTCTTCTGGTTTACTTAAAATCTGAAACCGATATTCGATGAGGAATATTTTACATCCCTAATGTAAGAGTTCTAGTTATTTACCCTCAAATTGAAGATGTTTTCCTAGATTTGTTGTTGTTCCACATGTAATCCATTATCGCGCGTCACCTTAAAATGTGTTCTTCATTCCTAAATAATTATATGCATGATGTATTCCCATAGAACATTTCTAAGGGATTAGAGGATGTCTACCTCAATCATAGACACCCCTTGGGTGTTCTAAATGAATTTTCCTCTTTATATTAAACTATTTAAATATCCAAACACCGCCTATGTGTTTTTCTTGGACTGGAAATGGATTTTCCCCTCCTTTATATAATTGGTCAATAGAACAAAACACCTTCTATGTTTTTTTCATGACTTTGATTATAAATTTCCACACCATGGTTAATTAAATTGATTGTTTAAAATGATTGTAAAGGGTGATATGGACACAAATCCTATAATTTTATCTGGATGATGGTAATGGAGCTTCATGTTTCCTTACATTAGGAGTTGGTTATGAAGTCTCACCCCACCTACTCTAGTGTTGATCATGTCGTCTCACATTCATTTTGAGATTTAGGTCATGTACCCTTTCTTGAGCCTATTGCTTGTTACACTGGTTATGTATGTCTAAGTTACACCTCGGGTCTATCCAACACCTAACATCAAGGTATATTTCTACTTACATCCCCATGTACTTAGTTAATATAGGTGGATAACATATATAAATATACTATATATATATATATATATTGTTACTAATAAGACTCTCACATTAGCCTATGTCAAAGCAGGTAGATCCAGCTAGGTGCCCCGTATGAATTGGGGCCATCTGTTATTTATTTATTCCCATCATTTCTTACTTTTCAGTTATATATTCACACTACTAGGTATGTGTACTTCTTGGATTACTTTTATACACTATTGGTGGTGGCCTGCTGTGATTTTATCTCATACCCTACTTGATCCATCTTTGGTACTTGAGTAGATTACATGTCTGCATGATAGAGAAGGGAAAACCCATACTATATATGTCTGATTTATTTACATATAGTATGGATCATGTGATCAATGGACCGAGCATATGATCTTGATTCTAGTGGAGTAGTCTTTTGGACTTTTTCATTTTTTTTATAGAAAGTTGTATATGTCTATCCCATGTTTCCCCCTTTTTTATATCAGCATGCCATGGCATAATTATGTATATGAATCAGCCGATTAGATTTTGATATTACTATAGTGATTAGTTATTTATTCTTCTGCATTTGTTTTCTATATTTTTTTCCACTGTTCTATTCTTCTATATCATGCTTCTACTACGACGGCTTGCTAGTCCTATTGTTTTAGTATCTGCTTATGATATTTTTAAATATTTATTATATTAGTTGAGCCAATATGATATGAGGGTATAGTCTCCCCACCGTACCACCTCCACACCCTTTTTTCTAGTCACCATCCTCTGGCATATGGGTAGGCACACTTGAGGACATGTGATCCACCAGATTAGGGCATAGGTAAGTGGATCCTAGGTTGGGACATTACAAAGTGGTATCATTGTATTTCATTTTATTTTTGTATTACTGTTTGGGCATTGGATAGGAGACTAGGAGATTATGGAATTTGGTAATGAGCCTTTTCCCGGTCGTAGATAACCCATGTATAGGGGAATTTAGATGGTTCATTGTTGTTCTTATTATTCATGTTACAGTTTATATGAATTCACCATATGGTGATTCATGTGATTTATGATGTTATTATTATTAGGTAATTGAAATGAGGTTTCTTTAATTTATCCTGATGCAATGAGGGTGTGTCATTCCATGCATTATTATAGGCACATTAGGACTTATATATCATGCATATTTTCAAGCCACGTTTACTTTAAGTGTGAATTTCTAGTTTCATATAGTTATTGCATGGGTTATTTGTTGAAAATATGATAAAATTCCTTATAGGATTGAGAAAACATAATTGACACCTAAATTTTCTGATCAACATAACAGTGTTTTTTGTGTATAGGTTAAAGAAAGCCCATTAAGCAGTCAATTATGGAACATTGAGACATGGACCATTGGTTGCATGGGATGGAACATGTTATGGTCGAGATTAATTGGACTCCACCTTTAAATTTATATGGTGTATGGACCCTTATAAATTTGAAATGGTGATCCATCTAATTCAACCATTCAAATAAGTTTAAATACATAAATGAGTACAAATTTAAAAATTTGTATAACTTTTAGAATTAAATTGTCTTCTTATACATGTGATATGAGACCTTAACCCTTACTCGAAATTATTAGTTGGTATTTGGGGTGTCTCTTACGGTTCTTATGGCCTATTGTGGTCATTCTTGTCACATAGGTCTGAATTATGAAGTAGTCAGGGAAGTGTGATCATATTATAAGAAGGCTATATACCTTTCCTAGTTATTTGTCTATAACTATTGGAAACGATACATTATATTTTGTGGTGTGTGTTTTGAATTATAGAATCATTCCACCACAATAGCCTTGAGTTGTACACCAAGAAGGTGGTGATGACTATTCACTTAATGTGGTGAGACTTGAGTCTCCATTGATTCCTCCTATAGTTCCACCATTTCCACCACATTCTATTCCTGATATGGGAACTTACATCCAATTTTTAGATGGATTTTATTTTTATGATGAAAAAAATGAAAGGTGTTGCTCAACCTACCCCGACCATGGAATAGTTGACTCGTGAGTTCCAGTATAAGCATCCTCCAACCTTTTGGGGGGATAGAGGACCACATGATGCTGAGTCATGCTGGGAGGCCATGATTTCTATTATTGACTTTCTAGAGATTCCTATAAATCGTAGGGCCAAACATTAAACTTATATGCTACAAGATTCATCCAAGTGATGGTGGGATATTATTACCCAGGATGACCAACATCACGGTATAATCTGAGTGGACTTTTATATGACCTTTTATGATTACTTATTTCCACAAACATTGAGGGATGACTAGGATAAAGATTTTATGAACCTCCATTAGAGAGGAATGTCTATCAGGTAGTATTCTACTTGTTTTACTAACCTGTAATGGCTCACAATGAATCTATAAAGTGATGATCCCATAACTGTCAAGCGATTTGAGGATGGGCTAGTATACTCCATCTGATCACAGATCAATTTTTTTCAGATGAAAACTTCATTTGAGATAATTAATGACGACCATATTATAGATCTTGATTTGAGGGAGGCTGATGATGGGAACCATGGTGGTTTATCACCCAAATCTTCCAACGGTTCTTTTAGAAGACACAAGAATCGCTTTGATATTTCTCACAAGGATATAACCAGTCAAGAAGATTGTATTGATAGAATCCTTATCTATCACTAGTGTGGGAATCTATGACACATGAAACCCCAATGTATTCAAGATCTAGTGGAAGGTATAGGTTGTGTAAGGATGATGCATATCCAATGCTTTTGCTGGACCTTTCCATTAGTTCCTAGAAAGATAGGATCTACACCTACCCCACAATCTAGAGTGGGTCAAGTAGTTTCTTGACAACAATACATGTGGAATACCACTAATACCTTATCATGAGTAGGTGATTTTGGTAGAGGTAGATAGAATTAGGATTTACAACACCATTAGAGCAAGCCTAATCATACCAGTCAGGTTATGACTCAGGGCCATGGTATGAGCCAGTTACATACAGTGTAGCCTATGCTAGAGTAGAGCACCAAACCTTCTACTATTCGAGGAACTTTTCTAGTGGAATCCACTTTTTGGGTATACATTATTGTACATAGGAATGCTACACTCTTTTATATCGAAGGAAATTATGGAGAGTCTGATCCTCAATATAGAAAACTTCTATGGTGTGATTATTCTCGATACCCTATGATGTATCCGATCTGAGAGCATTAAAATATGTAAATATTTTCCCCTTGAGATAGGTGTATATCTCTTCATATGGAATCTATTCATACTTAACATGTTAGGGCTTAATGTAATCATTATTATGGATTGGTTATTTCCCTATCGATCTCTTATTGATTGTTATCCTCAAAGGGTGATGTTTATATCACCAAAGGATGGTAGGTATGTTTATAAGGGAGAATGGGATGTTCTTCCAACTCAAGTTGGACCTGAGTTGTAGAGGTTGGGTAGAGTGACATATCATATTTCCATTCTTTTCATGGATGACCAGGGTTTATGACCCGATATTTTCCATCAGGTGGTGGATCTTTTCAAGGATTTATTTCATAATAAATTTTCTATTCTACCTTTAGTGTGAGAGGTAGTGTTTACCATTGATCTTATTCTAGCAGTATAGCCAGTGAACATTCCTCCTTATAGGATGGCACATATAGAGCTTCTTGAGATCAATAAATTGTTGGAGGATATGGAGGCTAAAGTCTTTATACACCCCATCACTTCTACATGGGGTTTGCCAGTCCTTTTTTCTAAAAGGGTGGATGGTAACCTTAGGCTTTTCATGGATTATTTCTAATTGAACCTACTTATGATAAAAAAAATGATATCCACTTCTATTAATAAAAAAAATCTTTGATCATATACAAGTATATAAAGTGTTTCCAAATATTGATTTGACGTTGGGCTATCATCAGGTGTATGTTAGGTCTTTAGACATACCTCACACAACTTTTAGGATCTTCTATGGTCTTTCTGAATATTGGGTAATGTTTCTTGGTCACACAAATTCACCTTTTATTTTCATGGCTCTAATGAATATGGTTTTTCACCTGTATCTAGATTCATTTGTGGTAGTCTCTGTGAATGACATCTTAGTGTATTCAGGCTCTCAACATGACCATACCAACCATCTTGAGCTCGTGCTGAATAGACTGAGAGAGCATCGGCTTTATGATAACATTGGTAAATTCCACTTTTGGATTGATAATGTTTACTTCCTAATTCATATAATATCACAAATAGAAGGTTTTTTAGACCCAAATAAGGTGAGATATGTAATTTATTTGGATCATCCCAAGAACATCTTTAACATGTGGAGTTTCTTGGGTCTAGTCAGGTATTATGGATGCTTCATCTAGGATTTATTACACCTAGAAGTCCCTCATACCAGTCTAACTAAAAGGGGTGTTAAATTAATATGGTTAGAATCTTGTGAAGTAACCTTTCAGAAATTAAAGGGATGATTAACTTCAGTGTAGATCATAATTTTTACGAAGCATGTAAGAAGATACACTATTTATTGAGATGCATCAAGTATCAGGATGGGAGATATTTTGATGCAGGTTGAGCAATTCATTGCATATGAGTATTATTATTTGAGGAATCATGAGGGGAATTACCTGATGCAAGACCTCAAGATATCTATGGTTGTTCATTTTTAAAGATGTTAGAGACACTATTTATCTTTAGATCATTTTGTGGTGTTCAAAAATCAACAAAGCCTTAAGTATATCTTTAAACAATGTGATCTCAATATCAGGTAGCACGGATGAGTTGACCATATGTAGTCCTTAAATTTTGAGCTTGATTATATTTTTGTAAAATAAAATGTTTTAGCTGATACTCTGAGCCATAAGACTCAAACAGAGGTGGTTTAGGAGGACAGTGGTGAGTAGAAGCTCATGGACTTATTTTTAATGTTGAACATTGAGGTTCAGGATGATCGTGGATAGACTATCCTCTCAAACATAGCATTTACTTCTACCCTTTTGGAGCGAGTGATAATGATATAATTACCTATCCCTGCAAGGTTAGTCATAAGGTATTTTATCTCATATGATTCTTCATATTCTATTTGGAAGATGGATGAGGATGAGACCTTATACATTCATGGGTGTGTATGGATCCCAGTAGACTTCAGAAATGAGATGATATTGGAATTAAATGCCTCAACATGGGTTGTACATCTAAGTGTCACCAAGATGTATTATGACTTACGTCACTAGTATTTGTGGCTTGTTATGAAATGGTAGATTTCTAACTTTATCACTCGGTGTTCCACTTTTCTATAGATAAAGGTGGAGCATCAGTGATTGGTAGGAATTTTATAGTCATTTTCCGTTCTCATATAGAAATGGGACAATGTTTCTATAGATTTTGTGACTAATTTACCTAGATCACCTCATTGAAATGTTACAGTTTGGATATTCATTGATCATTTGACAATGTTCGAACACTTTTTACCTATGTGAGAGACCTTTTCAGTAGACTATCTGGGGAGGCTATATGCCAGGGATTTCATATGTCTTCATAGAGATCCACATTCTGTCATATCTGATAGGGATGCTAGCTTCACATCTTGACTCTAGAAGGGGTTACAAAACACATTGGGTACATAGGTGCTTATGAGCACGGCCTCTCACCCTCAAACAAAGGGATAGATAGAGAATATGATTTAGGTGTCAGTGGAAAATATTTGTTCATGTT
Source organism: Viscum album (assembly GCA_963277665.1). Classification (NCBI taxonomy): domain Eukaryota; kingdom Viridiplantae; phylum Streptophyta; class Magnoliopsida; order Santalales; family Viscaceae; genus Viscum; species Viscum album. The sequence continues at coordinate 820,474,822 of OY728162.1, forward strand.
TCCTTGACTTCGGGGGTTCTTGGGAGAAACACATACCCCTTATTGAGTTCACTTACAATAACAATTTTTAAGCTTCCATTCAGATGGATCCTTATGAATCTTTATATGGTAGTCCTTGAAGATTGCCTCCGTGCTAGCTAGATGTAAGGGAGGTAGATTTTCTTAGAGCATGTCTTGTCCAGTAGACTACAGAGCAGTTCTAGTTGATTAGAAATAATATGTTGATAGTTCAGTCTAGAGAGAAGTCATATGCCAATAGACACCAACGACCACTAGAGTTCAAGCTCATATATCAAATTTTCTCGATAGTATCTCCCAATATGGGCCATCGATATATTATAGGATAAGTTAAGCATTCTTCATGATTAGTTGGACCCTTTGAGGTTGTGAAGAAGACCATACCAAAGGCTTATTAGAGATAAATTACTCAGATATATAGGTCTATGCACGATGTCTTTCACGTATCTCAACTTCTCTGGTACTATTTAGACACGTCACATGATTTCCAACATGATGTGGTTGAGTTAGATATGGATGATTCTTTTGAGGAGTACCTATTGCATATCATGGATCGGAGCATGAAGACAATCCAATGCAGGTCGGTTCCTTTAGAATGGGTGCTATAGCAGCATGGTCAAGTACAGAATGTGACCTAGGAGTGGGAATCTAATATACAAGCCTAGTTTCCAAAGATATTCTCTGATGATCTCTCTTTACCGTCATATGGTCAACATGGGGATGAGTTTCTTTAAGGGGGGTTGTAATTACCGGACATTTCTCAAAGATTTATAACATTTTTTCGATTTAAATTATTTAGTGTTTCCCTTATAATGGTACATAATGGATTCATGGAGGTTGCAAGGGTGTATGGGGATTGTTTGAAGCCCAAAACCCTGGTTCTTGGAGAAACTGATTGGGACACATGGTAAGACAAAACTATGCCACCTATGTCGCATGGTTTTCCCTAACCATATGGGGCACTTAAGAGGGGATCAAGGAGCTGCACAGTTTTTTTCAACCATGCTATCCTTGGAACACACCCATGTGCATTGGAAAGGATTTTTGGATAGTGTATTTCATATAGCTTGTGCATGGCTAAGAAAACCATGCACCTATCCCATGTGGGGTCCCTCCTTAGATAGTGAGGTTTTCATAGTTGGAACATGGTTTGGAAAACCATGCAACCAAACTATGAAACCCCATTTTTTATGGTGAATTTACTATTTTTTCCTTAATGATTTTTATACCTCACCCCCTTCCTTCTCCTTCTCATTTCTAGTGGATGACTCTCCTCCCATCTCCTATGATATCTCCATTTTCCTAACCTAGACATCAAGGTTTCTCCTCCATCTGTTCTCTAATTTGAAAGCCATCATAATCATTTGATTCACATCAGTAAACACTCAAATCCTCTTACTTCCATTCATAGTTGATCTTTCAATCTCTTGTTCTATTTAGGTGAAAGCTATTACACCATATTTTCATAGAATTAGACCATTATTTTTTTCTTCCAATCTACTTATAATATGAGGATAATATGGGATGAGGAATCATATACAACCATAAGGTAGGTTTTATGGTTGTTTCCCATCAAAGTCAATTTGTTTTCATAGATTCATCATTGTTCCACATGTTAGAAATTTCCATGAAATTGCATAAAATATATTCTTCAATCCTAAATGATTATAATCTTGTTTTCATACTCTCGTATATCCTTTTTAAAAAATTATAGGCTTTCTACCTTAATCATAGTCACCCCTCTGGTGTGACGAATGAATTTCCCTATTTATATTAAACTGTTTAAATATAAAAACACCGCCTAAGTGTTCGGTTTAGACTGAATATTAATTTTCCCACATTTATATAATTTTTTAATGGACCAAAACACCTTTTAAGTATTTTTATTGACCTTGATTATTAATTTTTATTCCTTGATTAATTAAATTTCTTGTTTGTATTGAATGGAAATTGGTGTAAAACCACACCTCCTCTTTTATAATTATGAACATAACTTATATAATGTATGACACCCTTGGTTGTATTGGGATTGTTGATTATAAATGAATTAGTGTTTATTCCTCATGGTAATTATTTTTATTATGATGACTCCATTGATATGGGCTATCGATGGTGGTTAAAAGACATTTTGATCATGACATTTCACTCTCCCTTATATCAGGTGTTGAGCTTGACATCTCTCGCTATTACACTTTTATCTAGATGATGGGAATGGAACTCCATGTTCCCTTACTTCAGGAGTTGGTCATGACATCTCACCCCACCTATCTCGAGTGTTGAGAATGATGTATCAAATTCACTATGAGATTCTGGGAAGGTACCCTTAAGATTATTTCTTGTTATATTGGTTACGGATGCATGAGTTATGCCACAGGTTCAACAAGAACCTAGTATCCATGTATATTCCTACTTAAGTTGTAACATACATATAGTATATATGTGGATAGAGTATATAACTATAATATATATATGTGTGTGTGTGTGTGGTTATTGATCAGACTCGTACATTAGCATTTACTGAAGCAGGTAGATCCATCAAGGTATCACATAGAAACCTGGGATGACTTTTGTTTATTTAGTTATAGTATTTCTTATATTTCGGTTATATCTACACAATACATCCTATGTACACTTCATGGATTATTTCTAGACACCGTTTGTGGTGGATAATTGGGGTTTTATCTCACACCCTACTCGGGATGCCTTTGTTACTTGAGTAGATTACTTATTTGGGGGTATGGATAAGGTAAATCACCCTACTATAGATGTTTTATTTATTTAATTATATATTTGAGCATGGGAGTAAAAGACCAATCATATGCTCATGATGCTAGTGGAGCATCCTTTTGGAATTTATGTGTTTTTATAGAATGTTGTATATTTTTTCCTATATTCCCCCTTTTATTGTATATCAATATTTAATGACATAATAATGTATTTGAATCACTCTAGTGGATTTTTATGTTACTACAGTTCTTGGTTATTTAAGATTTTTTTTTCAAAAAAATTCGGATTTTCTATTCTGCTATATCATGCTTCCTCTATGGTGGGTTACTGGTCCTGTTATTTTAGTGTCCACTTCTAATATTGTTTATTATTTATTATATCTACTATGACACTCTGATATGAGGTTATAGTCTCCCCACTATACCACCTTGACACCCTCACTAGTATTCTGCATCCTCTAGCATATGTGGAGGCACACTTGAGGCCATGTGACCCACCAGCTCATGGCACAAGTTAAGTGGATCCAGGTTCAGTAAATAAACCCATAAATATAGCTCATATAAATTTCACTCAAGTATGACTTTCTTGAAAATATATCCTTAAATCCTTTTCTATGTCCTAGTTAGTTACAAATAAGAAGGGTGAGATGATATTATTAGGAAAACCATGACCTTCATGCAATACTTTTGTTACTAAAAGTCTGGTCACCTCTAGATATTATTTTCATATAAAACATCAAATCTAAATTTGATTCATGAAAATACACTTTTTTAAATCTAGATTATTTTTTTGAGTCTTTATATGGTGTATTAAATTCATACATTTTAAAAAAAATGTTTCATAACATTCCCAACATGATTTTCATAAATGATCATCCTTTTCTCCAGAGTAAACATTGAACATCCTCTAACAAATTCATAGAAAAAAAATTACAAAGATAGTGAAACATCTATATTTTAATTCAAATTCTATCCTTCACATCTCATAACCCATCTCCTTTTATCATATAAACCTTTATCAATATGTAAATGGATTGAAAAAAAATACAAAATCAAATCTCCATGTTGAAACACCTTAGTTTCAATAAGATGATTATTGTCTTTATTACCAATGTATCTATGAGAAATAAATTCAATATATGGTGATGATTCAATGATGTGGAATAATTAAAGGAGTACCTAAATTTTATCCATTATTAAATAGTGGAAAATGGATATAGAGATGAATCTTCTACTTCTTGTTATAAAAAAATTCTATTCTGAGTTAATGGACCTAAATATTCATAAAATTAACCCTTACTTTTGATTATTGTTATATTATTCATCATGTGAATGAGTAGTATTGATTTTTTTGGCAAGTAAAATATACTAACATATAATTTAGAACATGATTTTTTGGATAAAATGATATCTAATATTTTTATAAAAGAAGGAAGCAGTTTATAAAATTCATCTATAGAGCTCTGAGAATACTGGTTGTGGTATATATTGAAGGATATCTATTAGTTGATTTTATGAGAGTGATTTGAAATTATTCTGATTTGATTTGATGTGTTTCAGTAGTCATTGAGATTATTTTAGTTAGGTGGACCAAATAAAAAATATTCAATTTTTAGTAAATTTGACAAGTTACATATCACCATTGGAATTTATAAGGCTAGCCTGAATACCTCAAAAGGTTGCCTCTAAGAAAAAGTCCATGAAAATTAACAAGGCATTGAATTTTTAATGTTCACTTCACATAATTCGTGGGGTTCTCATAAATTCAAAAAAAATTATTAAAATAAAATTTCATAAGATTATCTATGGATATTTATATGGTTCATTAGGAGACATTATAAACATTACCCTATGATGAGTAATGAAAAATTATAAAGGAAAACATCATATGGTTGGGTATCATTTTCATAAGGTTTAATTTAAACTATATAAGGTTGATTTTAGACTTTAATGGATTATTTTCAACATCATAAGGTTCACTTTAGAGATAACGAGGGGTATCTAGAGCTTCACTGATTATTATTTCCATTCTTCTCACACTTTATCTTCATTTTAGACATTCTACTTCCACCCTATCCCATAGATAAATTCATCCTGGAAAACCCCAACTTACCTACCTGATCAATTTCCACCAATAGATCTCCATCCACTACCTCATCATATGTCTTCATCATGAACAAGAAGACTTGGAATTGAATATTTAGACATAACCTCATTTCAAACTATTTAGCCTTTAGCTTCTCATTATAAACCACCATGGGTTTGAAACATACCAACTTTACAAAATGGTTGGCATATTAAAACTTGGTACAATACCCCTGATGGAGATCCATGAACCCCCATATATTGGAAAGGTACAAGGTCTCAAGTAAATAATACACATATAAAATGTCCTTGAAATATTTCCAGCCCATTTTATCATGCTTCCCATCCTGTACCACTGAGTCCCACCATCTACGACTAAGGCCTTCCATCATAAACAAAGTTCATTTCACCAGGACTGCTTCAGGTGTCTCGAGAAACCCAAAGATACTCCTGATATTTTCCTCCAAATATTGCACTTCCTGGGGGTCTGTGCTACCCCAGAAGGAAGTTGTTTTATTATTAAGGAACTCCTAAGATTTATCCTTTCCCATACCTAGTTTGGTTTCCTTAGGCTAAGTGGGACCAGATACCTCTCCCGGATCCAAATCCCAGACAACCCAAACCACTTCTTCCACTAATCTATGATCAATTGGTGAGGTATAATTCTGTCCAACCTCTTCCCACAGTTTCATGGGAGGTCTCCAAGGAGGCTTGATGGTATACCATTTAACAAACACAAGGTAAAACATCAATTCATCACTCATGATGATTTCCACAATAATATTATTTATATATCCACAAAAATAAAAATAAAACCACAATATACACAAATAAGAAACTGAACCACTCCAACCCATATCAGCGTCCACGCACAGTCTGCAACCTATGTATCCAACTTTAAGGAGGATTCAAACCAAATCTCGAACATCCCATGGTGACCCAAGGCCTATCATGAGGTATGTTGACCAGACACCCCACTTGTAACCATAACCTCAAGCTCTGATAGTCCTAGATCATGTATATCTAGTCTCCCCCAAATAACGCAACCCAATGAATAGGAAAAACCTTGCTCTCGTACTATTTTTTCATGAACCTTCTTGGGCTACCATCCAACCTAAGACCCGACCCGAACTGTGGCATGGCCCAAAGGGTACTACCAATCCCCATGAGAGAGAAACTAGTTCCTATAAATTTATTAACACCATTGGTAATTATTTATCCCCTGACCCATGAAAATAATACATAACATATCAACCATTAAAAAAACACAATAGATATAAGGAAACACTAAAAGAATGAGTGAAACATTAAACAATTATAACCAAAAAACAAAATGTCCAAAATTGGGAGGGGATTGACTATTCAAACAAGCCTCTATTGAAACATGTGGGATGATTCCCTCATGCAACCGACATCAACACCCGCCTAAAGATAAACCACTAGCACATAGAACCACCATCACCATAATGGGGATTCCTTTACGTTCCGGAATAAAAAAACAAGGAGTACATACAATTGATGGTGTATGTTGAGTGTGATCTCTCTTTCCTAGTAGGTTAACACCAGATTATTATATGAATAGCTATTATAATACAACAAAACAAGCTAGTTTTTAAAATAAAGAAAACATTTTAATTAAAAACATGATTATTTAATTAATAAGATGATTAATAAAAACAAGAAAAAATATTATAATCACCATGGTAAAATCTTTTTATGTAAGGTTAGTGGGGACCTAGAATCCTCATACTATCAGTGATAAAACCTGGATGAGAAGGTCCATCCCCTACTAGAGCTAACCAATCCCCATAATAAATGTTTAGTTAGTGGTGTATCATGAATAATCTAGGTAGGGAAGCTTATTCCTAACATACTTTTCCTAGTATTAAAAACTAAAAAACTAGGATTAACATGTTCTTTCACCCTTTTAAAACCATGAAAACCCTTCATTTCTCATGCCAAGGTATCACATAATCAATCATGCCATTAATAGGGGTTTTATCCACTTTCAAACCACACACACACCAATAATAGAAAATTAATCATTTTTTCACACACAAAATCAATTTTAGAAATTATTTAGGAAGGAAGAAAGAATATCTAAAACATTAAAAAATATCTAAGAAGAGAACCACCTACCTTTCCATTTGAAATATTCAAAAATATGGGTGGAAACCAAAAACCACACAAATAGTATATCCTAGAAGAGAAATATCACACCATAAATAACAATATTTAACCTAAATAAAAGAGATTAAAAAAATAGGGAAACATACTTTCTGGGGAAAAGTGAGTAAAAGAAATAAGGAAGAAGATACCAAGAAGAGTGAAGAAGAGAAGAGATGAGAAGATTACTTAAGGATTTCTAGAATAATCCGAAACAAAATATACCAAAAATTGGATAAAGAATGAGAGGAAAAGGAGAGGGATGCATGAATCGGGTATAGGGGGGTTGAATGGGGTGATGGGGGGGGGGGGGTAGGGTATTAAAAGTAGGGTGGGTTGGTTTAATAATTTCAAAAAATTTAAAGATCTAGTAGGCCACACGGTATGGTCATACGGTCTGCCAGAACATGTGCCAATTATGTGCCTCCTTTATCTAAGAGGAAAATGGTGCTTCAATATATCCTAGTGAGGGAATAATATTGTTTTATAATCATTTTAGCATGGATAGTTCCACTGTCCAAGGTGCACAGTTTTCATTGGGTTGGTTTGTGGTTTCTCCTAACCATGCGCTAACTATGCACCTCCTCCTATCCGGCCCAAAAACCACCATTTTTCTCAAAATCACTTAGGAAATACATGTAATAAATGTACGAAAAAAAAATAAAAGATAAAATACCTCAAAATAAAACCACAAATGTGATACTTTCCCATGATAGTGGCTTATTATAATTTAATATTCTTAATAATTACATGTATGGATCTCTACACAATTATAAAAGGGAATATACTCTCATATCCACACAACATGATCCCTTTAACTCAATGAAAACCCAACCAAATATCTTCTCATATTCCATATCTATATCCTATAGGTTCTTCTTTTCTTAAAATACTAACACATGTGTCTTTAAGTATATATTCAAAGTAGATTTCTCAAAGAAGAGGTTTTTGTTTTTACCAGTATTTTTCAAGTTTCATTATTCTTATAAATCCTCTAAATATGTTATCCATACTAAAATAATGAATATAGTATCATTAATATTCTAAGATGTTATTATGAATATGTTACAACTATTTCACACCTTCTTCCCATAAAATGGAAATTGAATGTATCACTCAAGTGTACATATGGACTACCGCCTCCACATAACAATATGATTCATTTTCCACCACCTTATTTCATGGTTTGTTATTATGTGAGACCTAATGATTATTTAATATATTTATAAAAAATATTCTTCTATAATTATAGTATCTTATTGAACTTATTATCTTCCCTTCTGTTAGAAAATGATATCGTCGCTCATGCGTAGGTGTGGACTACCACCTCCATGATGAAATGTGATTTATTTTTCATTTATATTTTACATGGGAGATAATAAGGATGTATTTAACTAATATATATGATATTTTTTATATAATAATGATTCTAGGTCGGTGAATTATTATATAATTTTCTTTCATTCCATCCATTGAAAAGTGGAAACATCAGTCATGCGTATGTACAGACTACTGTGTATACAAAGTAATGTAATTCAATTTTCATCACTTAATTATACTAATTTTTATAAAAGTGTATAAAATTAATAAATATATTACTATTTTCATGATTAAAATTCTGGATATGATTAAACCATTATCATAGTCCACTTTCCAGAATCATTGAACAAAAAGATTCATGGAAAACAGACCATGATTCACCCGAATATCCATTTTAAGGACGATTTATTAATAAAATAATAATAGTTAAATATAAAGTAATGGTACATATTACATTATGTATGGATGTTTTTTTGAATAAATTTATAATAAATATATATTTATTATACAAGATTTTTTTAACATGTATGAAGAAAGACCATACTTTAGGTAAATGATTTATGTCACAATATCATTTCTTTTAGGGATTATTTATATTAAATTTCCATTAAGGGAAATTATATAACACTTATCCTTTAAAAAAATATAATTTATTCTCCACCAGTAATTCATGGAACTTTAAAGCAATAATACCATTTTCCTCTCTTCGGTACTTAAAATGATTGAGAACGGGTTTTTAATAAAAAAAATCCTTTATTTCCTCTTTGGTTGGTATTATTTTTCTTCCATGTCCATTTTTCCTTTAAAATGTTTTCCATAATATTTTTCTGATTATATAATTACTTAATAAACTCATTTTTACCCTTATTTTACTTTATATATAATGGTTTCAAAGGAATATTATTTTCGTTTTTTGAACAAGGCACTTTTTACCAAAGGTGTGAACAAAATCTTTGTGTTGACATGTACCACACAAACCACTTTTCCCATTGTCAAGACTACTCTTTTATTTAAATATCACCTTATAATTTTCAATGATTTTTTTTAATGAAAATATTTTTCCTAATTTTCTAGAAATTTTTAATTTTTTATATAAGTGATTTCAAAATGAAAACAATATTTTTTGTCAAGATACGTTTCAATGATCTTTTAAAGGTATTTTAATCTATGAAAAAAATAAAATGATATTACTTATGGTGAAAATTAAAGGTATTTTAATCTATGAAAAAAATATATTGATATGGTTTATTCATATACAGAATTTTAATCATGAAAATAGTAACATATTTATTCATTTTATACACTTTTATAACAATTAATATAATTAAGTGATGAAAATTTAATTACATTACTTCGTATACACAGTAGTCTGTACATACGTATGACTGATGCTTCCACTTTTCAATAGATGGAATGAAAGAAAATTATATAATAATTCACCTACCTATAATCGTTATTATATAAAAAATATCATATATATTAATTAAATATGGTCTTATTATCTCCCATGTAAAATATAAATGAAAAATAAATCACATTTCATCATGGAGGTGGTAGTCCACACATACGCATGAGCGACGATGTCATTTTTCAATAGAAGGGAAGATAAGAAGTTCAATAAGATATTATAATTATAGAATCATATTTTTTATAAATATATTAAATAATCATTAAGCCTCACATAATAACCAACCATAAAATAAGGTGGTGGAAAATGAATCATATTGTTATGTGGAGGTGGTAGTCCACATGTACACATGAAGGATACATTAAATTTCCATTTGATGGGAAGAAGGTGTGAAATAGTTGTTACATATTCATAATAACATCTTAGAATATTAATGATTCTAGATTCATTATGTTAGTATGGATAACATATTTAGAGGATTTATAAGAATAATGAAACTTGAAAAATACTGGTAAAAACAAAAACCTCTTATTTGAGAAATTTACATTGAATATATACTTAAAGACACATGGGTTAGGATTTTAAGAAAATAAGAACCTATAGGATATAGATATGGAAGATGAGAAGATATTTTGTTGGGTTTTCATTGAGTTAAAGGGATCATGTGGTGTGGATATGAGAGTATATTCCCTTTTATAATTGAGTGGAGATACATACATGTAATTATTAATAATATTAAAATATAATAAAGTCACTATCATGGGAAAGTATCACATTTGTGGTTTTATTTTGTGGTATTTTATCTTTTATTTTTTTCCCTACATTTATTACATGTATTTCCTAAGAGATTTTGAGAAAAAAGGTGGTTTTCGGGCCGGATAGGAGGAGGTGCACAATTAGCGCATGGTTAGGAGAAACCACAAACCAACCCAATGAAAACTGTGCACCTTGGAAAGTGGAACTATCCAAGATAAAATTATTAGAAAACAATATTATTCCCTCACTAGGATATATTGAAGTACCATTTTCCTCTTACATAAAGGAGACACATAATTGGCACATGTTCTGGCAGACCGTACAACCATACCGTGTGGCCTACAAGATCTTTAATTTTTTTGAAATTCTTAAACCAACCCACCCTAATTTTAATACCCTAACCCCCCCCCCCCCCCATCACCCCATTCAACCCCCTCTACCCTATTCATGCATCCTTCTCCTTTTCCTCCCATTCTTTCTCCAATTGTTGGTGGATTTTGTTTTGGATTATTCTATAAATCCATAAGTAAGCTTCTCATCTCTTCTTTTATTCACTCTTCTTGGTATCTTCTTCCTTCTTTCTTTTACTCACTTTTCCCCAGAAAGTATGTTTCCCTATTTTTTTAATCTCTTTTATTTAGGTTAAATATTGTTGTTTATGGTGTGATATTTCTCTTATAGGATATACTCTTTGTGAGGTTTGTGGTTTCAACCCATATTTTTAAATATTTCAAATGGAAAGGTAGGTGGTTCTCTTCTTGGATATTTTTTGATGTTTTAGATATTCTTTCTTCCTTCCTAAATAATTTATAAAATTGATTTTTTGTGTGAAAAATGATTAATTTTCTATTGTTGGTGTGTGTGTGGTTTGAAAGTGGATAAAACCCCTATTAATGGCATGTTTGATTTTGTGATATCTTGTTATCAGATATAAAGGGTTTTCATGGTTTAAAAAGGGGGAAAGCACACGGTAATCCTAGTTTTTTAGTTTGGAATACTAGGAAAAGTATGTTAGGAATAACCTTCCCTACCTAGCTTATTCATGATACACCACTAACTAAACATTTATTATGGGGATTGGTCAGCTCTAGTAGGATATGGACCTTCTCATCCAAGTTTGATCACCGATAGTATGAGGATCCTAGGTCCCCACTAACCCTACATACCTTGATATTTACCATGGTGATTATAATATTTTTTCTTGTTTTTATTAAGCGTCTTATTAATTAAATAATCATGTTTTTAATTAAAATTTTTTCTTTATTTTAAAAACTAGTTTTTTTTGTTGTATTATAATAGCTATTCATATAATAATCTGGTGTTAACCTACTAGGAAAGAGAGGTCACACTCAACATACACCATCAAGTGTATGTACTCCTTGTTTTTTTATTCGGGAAAGTGATGGAATCCCCATTGTGGTGATGGTGGTTCTATGTGATAGTGGTTTATCTTTAGGCAGGTGTTGGTTGCATGAGGGCGTCATCCCACATGTTTCAATAGAGGCTTGTTTGAATAGTCGGTCCCCTCCCCATTTTGGTCATTTTGTTTTTTGGTTATAATTGTTTAATGTTTCACTCATGCTTTTAGTGTTTCCTTATATCTATTGTGTTTTTTTAATGGTTGATATGTTATGTATTATTTTCATGGGTTGTTCATAGTTGATTCTTAGGGGAGAAACAATTATCAATGATGTTAATCAATTTATAAGAACTAGTTTCTCTCTCATGGGTATTGGGAGTACCCTTCAGGCCATGCCACAGGTCGGGTTGGGTCTCAGGTTGGATGGTTGCCCAAGACGGTTCATGAAAAAATAGTATGAGATCAAGGTTTTTCCTATTCATTGGGTTATGTTATTTTGGAGAGACTAGATGGACATGAGCTAGGAATATCCTGGCTTGATTTTATGGTTGCAAGTGGGGTGTCTGGTCAACACACATCATGATAGGCCTTGGGTCACCATGGGATGTTCGAGATTTTGTTTGACTCCTCCTTCAAGTTTGATACATAGGTTACAGACTGTGCATGGACGCCGATATGGGTTAGATTGGTTCAGTTTCTTATTTGTGTATATTGTGGTTTTATTTTTATTTTTATGGATATTTAAATTATATTATTTTCGAAATCATCATGAGTGATGAATTTATGTTTTCCCTTGTGTTTGTTAAATGGTATACCATCAAGCCTCCTTGGAGACCTCCCATGAAACTGTGGGAAGAGGCTGAACAGAATTCTACCTCACCAATTGATCATAGATTAGTGGAAGAAGTGGTTTGGGTTGTCTGAGATTTGGATCCGAGAGAGGAATCTGGTCCTACTTAGCCTAAGGAAACCAAACTAGGTCTTGGAAAGGATAAATCTTAGGAGTTCCTTAATAATAAAACAACTTCCTTCCAGGGTACCACATACCCCTAGGAAGTGGAATATTTTGAGGAAAAGATCAGGAGTATCTTTGGGTTTCTCAAGACACCTGAAGCAGTCTCGGTGAAATGAAATTTGTTTATGATGGAAGACCTTAGTCGTAGATGGTGGGACTCAGTGGTACAGGATGGGAATCATGATAAAATGGTCTGGAAATATTTCAAGGACATTTTCTATGTGTAGTATTTACTTGAGACCTTGTCCCTTTCCAATATATGGGGGTTAATGGATTTCCATCAGGGGTATTGTACCAAGTTTTAATATGCCAACCATTTTGTAAAATTGGTATGTTTCAAACCCAAGGTGGTTTATATTGATAAGCTAAAGGCTAAATAGTTTGAAATGGGTTTATGGATAAATATTCACTTCCAGGTCTTCTTGTTCATGCTGAAGACATATGTTGAGGTAGTGGATCGAGATCTAATGGTGGAAATTGATCAGGTAGGTAAGTTGGGGTTTTCCAGGATGACTTTATCTATGGGATAGGGTGGAAATGTAATGTCTAAAATGAAGATAAAGTTTGGGAAGAATGGAAATAATAATCAGTTAATCTCTAGATACCCCTCCTAACCATCCAAGTCAAATCCTTTGGTGGTGGATTTGTTGTGAGCACCTAGTGTGGGAGATATGGGCATATGTAATCCTCATGTCAAACTTCAATTAATCTCTATCATCAATGTGGGTGTTTGGGTCACTTGAAAAGGATCTGTAAAAGTTGACCAGTCACTCAGAGCAAAGAGAACAACCAGCTCAGTCCGGTGTATTGAGGGCTATGGGTTCTTGGATGGCTGGGTGAGGTGGTAAATCCATAACTTCCTATGGATAGAGTCGTCTCATGGTAGATTTGAAATTCATTAATTGGCCTTAGGCATTGGATGGAACAAGTCACCTTCATGTTATGGATCAGGATCCATCAGAATCGACTGGGGTCACCAAAACAGTTCGAGATACTATTTTTATTGCATAATCTGTATCTATCCCATTATTTGACATGGGTGCTTCTAAATATTTTATTCCTACCATTATTGTGGAACTATTTAAATTTCCAACCGAGCTCATGCCTTATTCCATATAGTTGTTTATGCCACTTGGTAGGAAGAGTGATTAGGGTTTCATATTTACATCATATTCTCTCACTCTGTTGGGAGTTTAATAGGAGAGGGACTACTTGGTTAGGAAAATGGAACTCTTTGAAATGATACTTGGCATGTATTGGATGGTGTGTTTCAAGGAATAAATTGATTTATATCATCATAAAGTAACCTTTATTGAACCTGATGGGAGTACTCAAGACTTTCAAGGAGAATGGGACCGCAGTCAGGGCGAGCTAGACCTCCACTTCTTGAGTTAGTCAATATTGTTTTCTAAGTCCCTTATCTTATGTTGGAGGATAATGGTAGAGGTTACAACGATGCCTTTCCTACTATAGTATATGAGTTTCCAAAGGTGTTTTTGTATTATTTATTAGGGTTACCCACGAAGAGGGATGTGGAGTTCATCATTGACTTGGATCATAGAACATAGCTAATATTTCTTCCCTCATATCATATAGAACCCACCAAATTGAGGGAATTAAAGATATAGTTGGATGATTTTGAATCCAAAGGATTCATCCCCAATATAATCTTGCCTTTGGAATCCCCAGTACAGTTTTCTAAAAATGATAATTAATACCTCTGGTTATGCGTAAATTACCAGAAGTTGGAGAGGTTTATAATCAAGAATAAGTATCCCTTACCCTACATTGATGGACTCTTTGATCAGCTCAAGGTGGAAAATTGTTTTACAAGATTGACTTGTGCTCCAAGTATCATCAAGTCAGAGTTAAAGAGGTATACATTCCCAAGATATACCTATGAAGTATGTATGGACACTTTGAGTATTTCTTCATACCATATGAGTTGATGAATTAATCATTTGTTTTTATAGCTCTCATGAACCAGGTGTTCCATAAGTACCTCGACTCCTTTGTTGTAGTATTTGTGTAAGATATCCAAGCCTATTCTAAGATAAAGTAAAAGCATGGGAAGAACCTGAAGATCATTCTAGGAACTTTTTTGGATCATTTTATTTATGTTAATCATTCCACGTTCACTTTATATATACAAGAAGTCAAGTTTTTTGTACATAAGATCTCGGAGCATAGGGTTTCGATGGACCTTGAGAAAATTAGAATAGTGATTTCATGGGAGTGACTAAGGAATGTATTCAATATTAAGAGAATCATGGGATTGGAATGGTACTATAGATAGTCTGTTAGGGATTTATCTTGGAATGCTTTTACCATCACCATTTTTCACAAAAATGGGTAAGGTTTGAATAAAGCTTGGAATGTTAGATGTCTTTTGAGGAGCTCAAGTGGCATCTGACAACCACTCATCTTTTGAACTTACCTAAATCTGGAAAGGTATAAGTGGTCTATTGTGATGATTCATGTATAAAAATTGGGTGTGTATTGATGTAGTATGACCATGTGGTGGTGTATGGATCTCGCCAGCATAGACCATATAAAAGGAACTACCCAACTCACGACTTTGAATTGGCAGTGGTGATACATTATTTGAAAACATGGCATCATTGTCTCTTTGAGGATATGCTTATGGTGTACTTATACCATAATAGTTTGGACTATATTTTCTACTAGAAGGAACTAAATATAAGGCAATGTTGATGGGTTGAGTACCTTTATAGGTTTGATATTGGTATTTTTTACACCCCATGAAATGGTAATTTGGTAGCTTATTCCCTGAGCAGAAAGATGCCAGTTTGGGTTGTAAAGGATTCTAGTGACGAATTGACATTGAAGGGACTTTTTTCCAAGATGCACCTGGAATCCATGGAGCATAGTGAAGGCATGTTCTTGGCTAAAATTCTATTAACACCCTCTCTTCTAGAGCTGATTCGGGAAGGGAATCCTAAGGTTTAATTATTACAATGTTATATGAAGATTCTAAATTTTGGAGAGGTCCCCAGTGAGTGGAAAATGTCTTCGAAGTGAATTATTTGTTTCAAGGGTATCTTTGGGGTTTCATTGTATTTATGGAAGTTGGTGATATAGGATATCAACCCATATCTAGGGTCTATTCATCCTTGTACCCCCCCCCAAGATATTCTACGACATGCATCGCTGATTCTGGTGGTTGGGTATGAGGCGTGGTAAAGTTGAATTTGTATCTAGGTGTTATACTTTTTCATATGTTAAATCCTAGCACCAGAGGCCCTCGTAATTTCTTCAGTCACTCCCTATTCCTACCTAGAAGTGGGATATGGTCATTATGTAATTCATCATTAGATTACTTCATACACCCTAGGGAAGGAAAGTGATTTGGGTGGTTATTGGTCATCTGACCAAGTCATTTTACTTCATTCCAATAAAAGAGTTGACCAAATTGGATGAGTTGGGTTGGTTGTATGTTAAAGATATTGTGAGGCTTCATGGTGTTCCATCAAATATCATTTCATATAGGGACCCCCATTTTAAATCTTGATTTTGGGAAGGACTTCAGAATACAATAGGTTCATAGGTCAAAATCATTATGGAATATCATCCTCAAATGGATCGTTAGACAGAACGAGAAATCCAAATTTTGGAAGAAATGATCCATGCATGCATGTTGTATTCAAAAGGATCATGGGATAACCATTTGGGATTGGTGGAATTTTTATATAATAATATTTACCAATCATCATTTAAAATGTCTCCCTTTAAGGAACGATATGGTCTATCATCTCAGTCGACTTTGTGCTAGAGAAAAGTGGTTCATAATTCTTTGTTTGGACCAATCCTTGTAAAATATACATCTTATAAGTTTTGGGTCATCAGAAAGAGGTTTTTGATAGTACAGTGTATCAATAAATATTATTTCGATTAGAATCTCAAATCCATGGAGTTCTCAGTGGGTGACCAAGTGTTTCTAAATGTGACACCTCACCTGGGTCACCATCATCTTGGTATATAGGGGAATATCATGCTAAGGTATGTCATATCTATTTAGATTAATGAATTAATTAGAAAATAGGAATACTGGTTGTCCTTCCTCACCTAGTTGACAACAATCCATGACGTGTTCTGTGTTTCACAATTACGGTAGTATAACCTAGACCCATCTCACATTCTAAATTGGGAGGAATTAGATTTGGAATCTAATTTTTCTTTGATCGATCTATTGGTGTGTATTGTGGATTCAAAAATGAAAGTGTCATAGGGAAAATACATAATGTTGGTTTGGGTCCTTTGGAAGTATGGAAATGATGAGTATGAGACATGGGAATGAAAGTATTGGGTGGAGGAGCAGTATCCTCATCTATTTTTTATTTGAATTCATATTGGCTTTTCGAGGGAATAATGTTTTCATGATGGGGATAATTTTCACATCCTTGGTGTTCTTTTGATGTATTTTATCTTTTATTTTTGGTCATGGATTTATTACATGTCTTTCCCATGAGTTTTTGAGAAAATGATGGTTTTGGGTAGACAGAAGGAGGCACACAGTTGGTTCATGGTTAGTAGAAACCATGTGCCAGCCCAGTGAAAACTGTGTTCCCTAAATAGGGGAACTGTCCTGGAATGTTTCCTTCCTAGGAAGCCTTACAATCCCATTTTTACCCTTGTATATAATATCCCCATGGTTGGTGCACATTTTGAAAAATCATATGGCCAAACCGTGCGGAATACTAGGTCTTTAATAATTTTGAAATTCCTAAACTACTCTTCCCTAATTTTAATACCATAACCCCCAATTATCACCCCATTCAACCCCTCTACCCTACATGTTCCTTCCTCTACTCTTTATCTCATTATTGCTCCAATTTTTTTTGGAGTTTGACTTGTATTATTCAATAAATCCTCAACTAATCTTATCCTCTCTTATTTTCTTCCCTCTTCTTTGTCTCTTCTTCCATATTTCTTATGGTCACTTTTATCTAGTAAGGTTTTTTACCTATATTAAGTTAAATCTTTTTTCTTTTGGTTAAATATTGTTGTTTTTGGTGTCATATTTCCCTTATATAATCTCCTCTTTGTGTGGTTTTTGGTTTCTACCCAAATTTTTGAAGATTTCAAGTGGAAAGGTAGGCGGTTTCGTGATTAGATATTGTTTAATTATTTAAGTATGATATCTTTCTTCCTAGATAATTTTTAAAATTGATTTGGTTTGTGTGAAAATTATTAATTTGGTATTTTTGGTTTGTGTGTGGTTTGAAAGTTGATAAACCCCCTTTTTAATGGAATGTGTGATTGTGTGATGGATTTTCTTGTGAAATAAAATGTTCTCATGGTATAAAGGGGGAAATCACATGTGAATCATGGATTTCTAGGTGTGCAGATTAGTACAAGTATTCTTTGAATGACCCTCCCTACCTATATGGTTCATTATATAACACTAAATAAACTTTTATAATGGGGATTGGTTGGATCAATAAGGAGATGGAACTTCAAATCCAGGTTTGATCACTAAGAGTACAAGCATCCTAGGTCTCCACTAACCATAGATATCTAGAGATTTTCCATGGTGGTTATAATATTTTTTCTTGTCATCATTACTCATTTTATTTAGTAAAAATGTATGTTTTCAATTTAATTTTTTTATTTATTTTAAAAAATATCATATATTATTATCTTATTATAGTTATCCATGGAATAATATGATGTTATACTATTGAGAATGTGATCTCACACCCTACATATAGCCTCAGTTGTATGTAGACCTTGTTTTTTTGTTCAGGTAAGGACGTGACTCCCCATAATGGTGATGGTGGTTCTATGTGCTAGTGGTTTCTATTTTGGAATGTGTTGGTAGTGGTGGAATGAGGGATTATTTCCACAAGTTACATTGGAGGATTTTTTTTTCTAGTCATTCCCCTCCCCTTTTTGGTCATTTTTGCTTTTGATTGTAAATGTTTAATGTTTAACTCATGCTTGTAGTGTTTCCTTCTATCTCATGTGTTACGGTTATTGGTTAATATGTGATGTATTATTTTCATGGGTTATTAATAGTTTATTATTATTTAAACTATTCCAAAAGGTGTTACTCAATGCTCAAACACTAGTTTCCACCCTGTGGGGATCAGGATCACCCTTCAGGCTATGCCATGGGCCGGGTCGAGTGTTGAGTTGGATGGAATCCTGAGATGATTTGTGAGAGAAAGTGTCTCTAAATTATCTCAAGTTATAATATATAATGATATAGAATCTAAATATATTATAAAATGGAATTTAAACAAATTTTGAGGTCATTTTAACCCTTGTCTCCTTAGTTTAACCCCTCGTTAACCACTTTTAACTTTTACCAATGTAATGAATTTTTACCACAGTTACTATTCATAATAACAAATTTTAATTTAGACTTATTACATAACAATAATTATGTTGGTTAAATATAATAAATTCATATTAAATGACTCAATTTATAAATTGGGAATAAATTAATTTAAACATAAGTGTACAAAATGAAACAAACCCATTTCTAGAAAAATGGATTTTTAATAATAAACCTAAGTTTACCTTCAATCCTTTCTATGTATAAACTATTAAAGGATTGTTAAAATATTATATTGAATATATTAAGTATAAATTTAATTAAAATTATTCATCAATTGATATTAATTTAATTTACTATGATAAAAACATATTTGGCACATAAAAATAGTTTTTTATAAAACATCCCTTTTCACCTTCAAATGCTTATATTTTAATTCCTAACCATTTGAAAACCATTGAATTAATTTTATACATATATAAATATTAATTTTTAATAATTTAGTAAATAATATTTATACCCACCAATCCAAATTCAAGTAGATAATTATCACTTTAAATAATAATATTTAAATAATATATTGTGTCTCGTTTAAACACGATGTTGTGTGTAAACCAAGCTAACAGATAAATAAAATTTATTTAAAGAGAAATATATCATAAAATATTATGGTGTTACAGTATACCCCCTTATAAAAATTTCACCCTTAAAATCACATCATATAGATACAAACAACTTGGGATACGTTTGCTTCATCACATCCTCGGGTTCCCATGTAGATTACTCAAATTTATGGTTTCGGTAAGAAAACATTGACAAGGTGAGTTGTCTTATTCCATAGAACATTATCTCTATGATCAAAAATCTCCACTGGTTATTCTCCATTATAGATATCATGCTCTAGTGGTATGAACTCTAAGTTCATTAAATGTTAAGGATCAAGTATCTACTTCCTCAAGAGTGATTAATAGAACACATTGTTAACTTTAGAGATATTTGTTTGAAGCATTGAGAGATTATAAACCATCCTGATATAATGAATAATTTTAAAGTGAGTGATATATCTAGGGATCAGATTTCCCTTATTTCTAAATATCATAACCATATTATATATAGATATTCATAGGAATACCTTTTCACCAATATCAAACTCTAGTTCTCATATACTATTTTCAGCATAACTTTTATTTCAACTCTGATCTTCCCTGATGTGTTGGTCTGAATGGATCAGAAGGCCATAGATTATTTATTTATTTTTGATAGTCCCACTTTTAAGAGTCTAGGGGGAACCCTTACATGGACCATAGGCTTCATGACATTACATCACGTGAAGGTCTTTGTGAAATTCATCCCAAAATATGAAAACTTGGAATTTCTCCTCCTCCTCATCTACATTGTGATGTCAGCTATCCACATTTGCATGGATTTTTAGATAGTTGTTTTGTGTATAGATGCATAGTAATGTCACCAATGTAAATTTCCATACCCTCTCATTCTTCCAATCTATAAGCTCTGTTTTGAAGAAAAAGCCTCCTCTGAATCCCCATCTTGAGCCTATTCTTTATAGTTTGTTTGGTTGCTTCTGCACATCGTGTGGTTCAAAGTACATGAGGTGGCATAAAGGCCATGAGTTTTCCTAAAATCCTTAATGACCTAAAGGCCTTTGGTGTCCCGAAGGCCTTGAAGTACATGAAGACCAAACTGGTGGTCCGAATGCTGAAACATATGAATAGTTCCAGCTACTACAGTACCAAACAGTATCTGCTACAATATCTACTATATTATCACCTACATTACCTACTATATTATTGTTATAGTAATCCAGAAATATTCCTCTTCCCAGATTTGACCCTGGGTCTCTTGGATGTACTTGAAGAGTCCTCAACAATCGGGCTAAGACCCATGTGAAAAACATGTGTATGTGTAACACTCGACTCTCGGAGGGGGATCCTGACTAATACCAAATTTCACTACATGTTCCCCAGCTAATAAAAGGCTTTGAATTCCCTATGCATGAAATGCACAATTTTCTAGTTTGGTGGGACTACATCCTACACCATTTCCTGCGAAGAGAAAGGGGTACAACCAGCGCTGAGAAATCATACACAAAACATCGATTATATTTAACTAACCTAAGAAAAATATGGATCTTGGTTACTATATTTTTTCTATACCATTGGTAAATAACTTCCATCTTTAAAGGATATACAGATATACCCTTTCTTGAGATTATATGATCAAAGAATGAAACTTTTTGTGGCCATAATTCATAGTTATTGAATTTTTATACGACTTATCCTTCCTCAAGGTTTTGAATATAATCATATAATTATTATCCTGAATTTCCATTCTCATTGAATAAATAATAATATAATAAATAAACACTATCATAAAATAATCAAGGTAATCTCTAAATACATTATTCATTCGATCAAAAAAAGTGAGGTCATTTGTAAGTAAAAATGTTATTGCTATTATTTATATTTTCCATACCGCATAAGTAAGGTTGTCTTCAATATATCCTCTTTATTGAACCTAAATTGATGATATTCAAAAAAGTTCAATCTCTAAAAATTATGGATCTCTATGTAGTTGATCAAATAAGATATCAAAGCAGGGTAAAATATACTTATTCATCATAGTGATCTTGTTAATCAAAGAAAAGATTCATTGAATTTTTTTATATAAAATAGAAAAGTTGAACCCTATGGAAATGCAGTATGGAATATGAATCCTTTATCATGATTCTCCTGGAGTTTCTTTTTCAAGTCCTATAACTCAATGGGAGTCATACTATAATGAGCATTTGAAAGAAGTGTAGCACCAAGTATGAGTTTTATTGAAATTGTAACTTCACAATTCAGGGTATAATATGAAATTCCACATAACATACATCATAATATTCATGATAAATAGGCATATCATCAGTGATGAGTTCTCCCCAACCATTTGTGATAAGTATCCCTCTGGAATAGGTAATAAGAGTCAAACATTCAAATTAATTACCATTGGAAGTCTGTGTTAATTCTGACACCGATAAAAATTTATAAGTTGATATGGAATATAAAAAATTAATTTACTTACTTGGAAATTGATATGGGAATTATATATTTAGTGCCAATATATACCCAAAATTATAAAAAAAAATCAAATGGAGGTAGAATCACAAGATTTGGGTGAAGAAAATTCCCACAAACATCTATAGGAGAGGAGTTATAAACCTAAGATCCAGTCATCATGTCATTTGAAGTTTTTTCTACCAACATAACATCTAATAATTATGGAATTGATATAAAAATATTATGATATTATCCCAATATAAAAGATTTTATATATTTGGAATCAAATAAGACATGTTTAGGTCTAGAGTGGATGATAAGTGTACCTTTACATAACGATCCAATATTTTAACAAATAAATATTACTTCTTTTATGATGAAGATTCAATACATTTTAAAAATACTTGACCAAGGACTATATAGTTTTAGTGTATTTGGATACTAGATACACTATCTACTAATTTCATGAAACATCTTCACCATATCCCAGAAATATTTTCCCATTTATTACACCTTATATACATACCCAACTTAAAATATGTCTTCATAACCTAGGGGAAAGGAAGCGTAAGAAAGGATGATCTTAGATGATTAGTAAGGGTAAACATGTGAGATATCAATATATGATCAAATAGAAGTATAAGATAATCATAAGGGTGTGATATTATAACTATAAGATACATGGTTTGTTCCCAATTAGTCATAGATCATAAACAAGAGCCATAGAATAAATCTTTACAGTTCATAAGAGATAAATCATAAGGTAATCAATGAAGATGAACCATGAGATCATAAAATTAGTATAAAAATGTAGAAAAACATAATATTATAACAGTGTTAACATGTTTAAATAGAAACATTTTCCATAATTAAGATAATTACATGAAATAATGCCCTTTCCTAAACTTGTGGACATGAAACCAGGTCCCTGCAAAACCTTATGGACATAAACCTAGGTCTATACATAAACTTATATACATGTAACCAGGTCCACTAAAAAACTTATGTCCATGAAACTAGGCCCATAAATAACATTGTGAACATGAAATCAGGTTCATGCATTTAATAATTAACTCATGATTTATCCATACTTACCTTATTCAATGGAGGGATTTAATGGACCCAACTGTCACATAATAATTTTCCTTTAAAATAAATTACAAAAAATCGGAAAAAAACATTCATCATATCATTATCCATGAAAAAGAAAATTGATTTCATAAATATTTTAACATTTCATCCTATCATAACCCATGGAGAATAAACAGTTTTGATAAAATAAATCATCATAGTCATAAACATAAACCATACATAGAAAGGATAAGGATGGTATCATTGGATCATATCCCTAGTAAATCACAATTAACATCAAAGGATTTTATCATAGTTGAAAATACCTTTAAAATATTACCAAAACATTTCTTGAGGAAAATAAACTTTCTACTTTGAAAATGACTTTAAAAAATAAAACAATTTCCAAAATATTATAAAAAAAATTATATGAAAAAAAACCTATAAAAAGGTAATTTATTCATTAAAAGATTTATTGTTCATGATAGTTTAAAATTACATTCATGTCGTATAAGTTAAAATAAAATATTCCATTCACATTCTATATAAAAATTCAAAAATTGGCTCATTAAAAAAATGAAAAGAAGATTCTATTTAATTTTTTTTCAATAAATCATGGGTATAAATTAATTTAAACAATCATAAAAAAAATATTAAAAACTTTCTTGAAAAACTTTCTAGAAAATATGGATATATAAGGAAAAAATTGGCCAAAGAGAGAAATAAATTCAGTTTTCCTTGAAACAATCCTTTAGTCTCTTGAGTACATAAAATGAGGAAATTAAAGGAAAAAATATATTCTCTAGAAATAAATATAGTAAAATAAAATCAAAGTTATTCATCAGATAAGGATCATATAATTTCTTTAATGTAAATTCAATCATAAACAATCTTGATTAAAATAGGATTGAAATACAAATCCCTTATTGCATGAGTGTTTTTTGCATCATAAATCCCATAAAATAGAGAATATAAATAGACATGTAAATCCCCATAACATTCATGGTAATAATCATCAAAAAATCATGGGCAATATATTCAATAGATAAAATAAACAAGTGGTCAGTATGACATGTGTCCCAAGGAAATAAAAGTGAGACAAAAATCTCTTACCTCGAATATGACTTGATTTGAAAGTCGTCTATCCTACTGTATAATAAATATAAATATATTATAATTTTATACCAGAGTCATGAACATACTTATAATTTCATATATGATCCCCTTATGACATTTCAACACCCTTTTATTAAAAATTACTAACTAAAATAGTTATTTCTAGGTGTTAACTGTTTCATTATTCATGAGAATTTTAGTTCCTTATTTCCATTCCTTATACTTTGATCATGGTTACATCATCTAAATAATTTTAATAAATATGTTAAAAATATAAATTCATTATATAAATTTTTATAATAATTCATAAAATTTTGAGATAGAAAAAAGATATAATGTGTTCCAAGAGACAGTAAACCGAACATACGCATGAACATAATTTTTACTTTTCGAAGGGTGGAAAAAAGAAATATAAATAATAATTAAAAATTAAATAATATTTATTATATTATATATATAATATATATTAATTAAATATAAGCTTATTACAATCCAATTAAAACAAAAACAAAAAATGAATCACATTGCTTTATAGAGGTGGTAGTCCACACGTACACACGAGTGATGTTATCATTTCCCAATAGATTGGAGGGTAAGGTAGATATTATATTATTATTATCATATAATAATTAGTTAATAAATATAATATAAAAACAACCCTATCATAATACACATCGATAAAATATGGCATTTAAAAATGAATTATATCTCTACATGGAGACGACAAGTTGTACGTACACACAAGTGATACTTTCGCTTCCTGTTAAATGGAAAATAGGGTGTATAATGGTGGTATCATAATGTTAATAATATTTAATTTTATTTATTATACTGAAGTTCTTATTTTTTGATAAATACCAAAAATTAATTTTAGGTAAAAATAACAATTAAAATTAAATACACTTATTAAGGTGATTACCTCGTCCTTGAAACAACTCATTAAATCTATTCTTAAGCACCCAAGGGTTGATCTTTAGGGAAGACCATAACCTCTATAATGTTTATAAAGAAGTGGATAAGATCATTTTATATGGGGTGTTCAAGATAAAAATCTCAAAGTGGTGTAAAGAAGAGTAAAGGAGGGGTGCCCTTTTTATTGTGGAGGGTGAGGACACACTTGGGATTTCATAAAAGATTAAAATATAATTAAGTCATTCTCAAGAAAAAAGGTTAAAAAAGTCCTATAAATGGGAAAGGGGTTACATTTTTGAACTTATATTATCCCTTTTTTCATAGTTTATTATTTTTATGATTTTTATGTAATTTTATAAAATATTACCTTCATAAAATATCATTATTGTCAATTTTGAAATTATTCACTTAATTTGACTTAATAGACATAAAGACAATTTTGGAATTGAAATAAAATAAACCATTTAAAATATTCCAAAATTATCCAAAAAATTATTGAAACTCTATAACTCACTAAGTTGTTAGTACTTTTAGTAATTTTTAAAATCATTTATTATATTATTTTATAAATTGATGAAATACAACATTAGCATTGTTTAAGAATTTAGGGTTATTAAATAATAATTAAAAATTATAGATAAATTCCCATCATGAAAATAATTTAATTATGTTTAAAATATACATTTAGATTCATTATTAACTTTATTTTGTCCCTATGTGGACACATGATAGATATTTAAAACTAAGAGGGTGAAATTTTGTGACTTTATTTGATTTAATTATTATGCTGATCATTTTCATAGATAATTATCCATTAAAAATTACATTTAGAATTTAAAGTGGAAAGGGTGTAATTAAATTCATCAAATAAGAATTAATTTGAAAAATTATGGCATAATCACTTAGTTTTATCCAATATTAATCCGATTAACCATTTACTGAGGTGATAAATTTTACCTCAATTACTGTTCATAATGCCTAAAAATAAAAGGGAATTATTTAAAAATTTTGGACCTCATTTTTAGAAATATTTAATCTATTTTTAACAATCTAATTTCTATAAGTGGTTGAAATTAATTTAATTTTAATCCTTAAAATACAATGAAATAATGTTTTTAGATAAATGCATTTTTAAGACAAAAAGAATATTTATACCAAAATATGGTATGAAGATGATTCAAATGAAACTAATTATATTATATATAACTAAATAATTATTATTTTAATTTAAGATAAAATTCATGTCTCAATGAGAAATTATTATTAAAAGTAAATTTCCAGTTTTACAAAAATCGGTATTTTTCACTATTCACTAAAAAATCAATATTTTTAGAAAAATAAAAACATTTCACCCTAAGATAATATTGATATGATTATTTCCAAAATGGTTTTATTTTTATCAAATAAAATATTGACAATTTATAAAAATTAATTATAATATATTCTCATAAATACAATAAATTCCTTTTTGAATGAAACTGTTTTCATGAAACACATTATTACTTTAAAAAAATTGAGTGATTATTTTCTAAGAATTGGTTATTATATTTGTACTAAGAATAACCCTTATATATCTCATAATACCATTAATCCTATTCATACCCTCCAATTTAACATCTTGGTTTTTAACGGTCATATTTAAAAGAATATTGCTTTTTGGTTCGTTTATGCTTGGTCTTGTATGTAAATCAAGCTATCGAAGAAATTAAATTATTTAAATATATCATAAATCTTGAAGTGATAAATTATACCCCCATAAATAAATTTTTCCCTCACAATTTTTCTTTTTCATCAAATGTTTAATATTTAAAAATTCTTTTATTAAAACCTACATCTTACAAAAGAATAATAAATCTTCCCTTAAAAAGGGGGAAGTGGGAAATATAAAGGTTACCTGAAGTAACACATAATCGGGTTCCCAAATAGGGAGAATATTACTATAAACTTAAAATATGGACATATAAGAGAAAACTAATACCTAATTACTAATAGAGATTGATATAGAACATGTTTATGAGAAATTTGATGACCACAAAACCCTAAATCAGTGAGGGATAAAAATACCATCAAGTCATTGAAATTGAAGGTAGTAGGAGAACATTTTTATTTCTATATCCTTTTTATAAAGTTGAGAGATTATTTTACTATCATAATATATTACTTTTTAAAATAAACATACTTGATTTATTTATATTTATTAAACACAATATTACCTTTTGGTTATGCTTTGATCAATTTCCACATCATTTCTTAATCAATGAAATGAATATTCAAGATACATTTTTTAGGCTTGAAGTACTAGAATTATCATTTAATGAATCATTAGACACATAAACCATTAATTTTACCAAAACGAAAATGTTTATCCTAAATTAATGTACATTAATTTCTACAACCTCACTAAT
Organism: Viscum album; assembly: GCA_963277665.1. Taxonomy (NCBI): domain Eukaryota; kingdom Viridiplantae; phylum Streptophyta; class Magnoliopsida; order Santalales; family Viscaceae; genus Viscum; species Viscum album. The sequence continues at coordinate 820,502,540 of OY728162.1, forward strand.
AACACCCAAAGTTTAACTTAACCTTAATGATCCTCCAAAATATGGTTTACAAAAATTTAAATCCATATATTATAATAATCTCATCATTTATCCTTCTATGATCATCTTAAAAATTATCTTGAAATAATTTTAATCACTCATAAACTCTCATACCAAAATTTGTATATCATAATCAAAAAGTCGCAGTAAAATTATATATGCTTCCAGAAAGTAATTCACCCTTTTATTCCTTAAATAAACTCCTATCCTTGAAAAAAATATTACCATTGGAAGTTGGGGTTCATCCTTACACTGATATAATATCTTGTTTATTGTTTTATACTAATTTAAAATATTTATAGGCAATATATATAGAGAGAGATAATTAATGCTCAGAATCTCAACAAATTTCCCAAAAGTATGAACTATAATATTTTCAGGGATTTAATTCACAAAAACTTCAACATGGAATCCCCAATTATGGATTGGATGATAAGTGTGTTTTAATTTTTAGGATTCACTTCAGTTGTGATGTCATAAGATTTCCCTTTTTCTATTGACTTTATAGGTTTTTATGGCTTATAATCCTCCTTATCCCTTCGAATAGGGAATTGATTCACATAATGAACAAACTCCATTCATTGGAGAAACTCGATTTTCAGTGGTCCATTTTACTGAGATCTCCCTATATTAATTTTATTGGAGGGCCTCTTAAAATAACTTTGACATTATTTTTCTCAATGACCAGGCTTCCAAAATAAGAAAAGCCTTATTTTTTCCTTTTAAGAATTCACCTGAGTTATCCTTCCCACATTTTTTGAGGTATGAGTATGAAACTTTTTCTTCCATATATGTGTTATACCACTTTAACTTTCATGAAACCCCATATTATTTTTCTTATCACTAAAACTATAAGGGATTTCAACATCCATTTCTTCCAAAGTCACTTATGGCTAACTGCCTTTGATGATTTGGTTTTAATCAACTACATAAGTGATCAACCTTACTTTTAGGTTGAATATAAATTCTATAAGATTACTTCCCATGAATTATAAAATTTTACATATAGGTACCAACAGATTCATCATCCTTCTTCTTAAGTTCAATAAATTCCTTGTCCTTTTTTTGAAGAATATGAGGAAAATACACATTGAAAAACAAACTCTTGAACTCATCCCACTCAATAGAGTCAATTTATTTCTATTTTCATGTATTCTTGGTAATATTACACAATTTTTCATCTTCCCCTACCAAAATATAAACATATAAAATTACTTTTTCCTTTTCTAAACATGGTAGAAATGAAAATATCTTTTCAATCGTATTGATCCATTTCTCAAAAATTAGTGTTTTATAAGACCCACTAAAAGGAATATTTTCCCTCCTGAAATACCCAATAGTACATTTTTTTATCCATTGATAATTTTGAATCTTTTTGTGATTCATATATTGAGAATGTTATGTGATCATAGAAAATGGATTATGAATTCCAGCACCTATAGAAATTAGTTTTTCAAGTGGAAAATCATTACATTGTCTGTCATATTCAGTACTAACATGATTACTTTGCTTTCTATCCATTAACTACAACCAAAAATTATATTTTGAGGAACATTAATCACAGTTTTAAATCACTTAATAATATAAAGGATGTCCAAATAATGAAACCTTATTTCCAATCTATGACACTATAGGTTTAACCTAGGTTATACATAATAATCATCCATTCAAATCCTTCCTAATGGTTCATAATGAAAATGGGAATTATTTTTAATTATATCCTCTGGGAGTGTCAAACTCATTACAAAATTAGGGAACACTCACTATGCTCCAGAATGATGGATGAGATATAGTAAAAAAAATCTTTTTAGGGTTATTATCCCTATATGCATCTATTCCAAAACCACGTCCACTTGAAGTATCAATATAGGGATGTATTATTAGGAAAACCACATTATATTTTCCTCTCCAAAACATTAGGATGTTATCCTATAATTAGACTAATCCCTAGATATTTCACCTATGTTTTATATCCCTAATCTCAAAATATTGACTAAACCTTCACTCTAATACAAACTATAGTGACCAAGGATTTTTACACATAAATATTAATTCTTTCTATATGAATATTCAATACATTTCACAGATTAATTTCTAGTGACCATATAGGTTGATTTTCTTTGGTATTTGATACACCATATTTTTATTTAATGAAAGATATTCAACATCTCCCAAAAATATGTTCCCATTTAGTACTCCATATAGACATACCCTACTTAAAACCTTTCTTTATAACCCAAGTAAAGGGAAAATAAGAATGGGTGGGATCATATTTTCAGTGATGGTAAACATGGGATATATCAATCTATGATAAAATTGAATCATAATATAAGCTTAAGGGTATGATATTATGAACATAAATTATTAGGATCATTCCCAATAAATCATATATCATAAACATAAGTCATGGAATATAGTTTGGTATTTCAAAAGACATTAATCATAAGGAAATAAATGAACATGAACTATGAGATCATAAAAATGGAATAGGAATGTGGAAAAACATAAACTTATAACATTGTGAACATGTTTAAAAATAAATTGGTTAACTCACTATGTTAAGGACATTAAATATGGACCTTGGATAAACTCATAGACATGAAACCAGGTCTACAAAAAAACTTATGGATATAAAACCAGGTTCAGGAATAACCTTATATAAATTTAACTAGGTCTATTCATAACCCGGTGGACATGAAACCCAGTCCACAAATAACATTTTGAACATGAAATAGGGTTTACACATAACATAAATAACTCATGGGTTATACAGCCTTACCTAATGAATTGGAGGTATTTAATAGGCCAAAATTTCATATAACCATAATTCATTAATATAAATTCCATAAATTAATAAATCACTCATCATATATTTACTCATGAAAAGGAAACAGGTTTTATAAGACATCAACATTTCATCATATCATAACTCATGGAGAATAAACGGGTTTCATAAACATTTTTTCATCATAATCATAAATATTAACCATCTATAGAAATAATGAGGATGTTATCATTGGATAATATCCCCAATAAATCACAATTGACATCAAATGATGTTATAATATATGAAAATACCACTAAAATACCATTGAATCAATTCTTGATGAAAATAACATTTTCACGTTGAAAATCGTTTTTAAAAAATAAAATTATTTCAAAACTATTATAGAAAACATTTTCATTGAAAATAATCTTGGAAAATTTTAAATTAATATTCAAAACATTGATTAGTCAATATGATGGTAAATTAAATTCACGATGTATAAGTAAAAATAAAATATTCCTTTCACATTTTAGGTATAAGTCAAAAAGTAACTCATTCGAAAAATAACAATAATATTCATAACAAAAAAAAATTAGAAAGGTAATAATGTGTAAAAATGAATTTAAAAATTCATAAAATAATATTAAAAATATTCATGAAAATATTCCTAGAAAAAAATTATATGGAATAGAAAAAATTTGGACCGAAGAGAAAAATAAAGTTCATTTTACTTAAAAATATTCTTTCAATATCTTGAGTATGTAAAATAAGGAAAATGAAATGAAAACATGTATTATATAAAAATAAGTAGAGTATAATAAAATAAAATTTATTCATCATATAATGATCATATAATTTACTCAATTAAAATTCAAGCATAAAAAATTCCAAATAAAAAAGGATTAAAACATAAATCACTTGTTGCTTGGGTATATTTTAAATTTTAAATCCTTTGAATGGGATAAACTCAAATGTATATGTAAATACCCATATTTTTTATATTAATAATCATAAAATTAATTTATGGGTAGTATATTCACCACATAAAACATACATGTAGTGAATATGGTATGTGTCCCACAGAAATAAAAGCAAGACGAAAATCCTTTACCTCAAGTATGATTTCTTTGAAAGAGGTATATACTTCAATATAATAAATTTCAATTTATTTTAATTATATAAAAGATTAATGTACATACATATAATATCATATATGTAAAGACCCGGAAATTTCAAGGAAAATTTTTTCTTAATTTTCTTTGGAATTTTACAAGAACGCAGTCTCTGACGGTGCCTGATTCTGAGACCCGGTGTGCCCGGAATCATTTTCCAAATTTTGGCTCGGGTACGTTCAGTGAACGAACGAGCGGGAATTTCTAACCTTTATACCGGTGCTCGGAATTGAAATCAGATGGCACCGATGAACTCGCAGCGCCGATATTCGCATAAGGAGACCTTTTCTGAGGTTGCGTTTTATGCAGGATGAGAGTTAGTTTTGGGGGGAATTAGAAGAAGTTAAATAAATTGTGGAACACAATTTATTTTTAACCTTGTTGGTTATTTCCTCCCAAAGGGAGTTAGAGGTGGGTCCCACATCCATATAACTTCCCTTGAGAGGATAAAGTGTGATGGGGCCCACATGAGCCCTAACTCTTCATCTTCCCTTAAACCCACCAATAACTCCACTCTAATTAATTTGACAACTTATGTAATTAATTTGGTGAGTTACATGTAAGTTATTTTGAAATTCAAACAATTGAATTTCAAATGCTTTTTTGTGTTAATAAAATAAGTTTAGAACTTATTTTGTTAGGGGCTGGTGTTGGGTTGTTTGAGAGCTTTTTGGGAGAAAAAGCTAAGGAACACCTTCTTCCTCGACGAAGAATGTGAAGAACACCGTTCTTCAATGAAGAACTTCTCCGCCGAAGAACATGGTTCTTCCGCGACGCCGTATCCGTGACGCGACGTTCTTCTTCCACGTCGTCTCTTCCGCGACAGTTTTCCACGACGAAATTGCCGTCAACGACTTCGAATCCTCGCTTCGCGACGTCGACGTTCTTTCCCTGCGACGCCCGACCTCCGTGACGCTCGTCTTCCGTGGGTCGTTGACGAACACCGTTCCTGAACCGAGGTAGGGAATTTAAATTGTGATTATGGGTGAACCCTCGTTTACTCCCTTCTAAATCTAAGAACGCGGATCAACTAAATATTATGTTGATCCGCGAAGATTGATTTGCGGGTTGGGACTATTGAAATGATTCTTTTTTTTAAGAGGTTGTAGGGGTTTGAATATTTTTAAGTTTGTGATTCTTTCCTTCATATATGAAAGATAAATCTGACGGCCATGTTCCAATTTTTATTTAAATTAAAAATTGTGAAGGTTAAACGTTTTACATTTCGGTCAACTGCTATCGTTATAATGGGAGGGGATCGGTCCGCACAAACACGGCCGATACCCCTGCCCCCTTTGCTATTCTTCGTTTGATTAGAGAAGACGGTAATGCATCGTTGCACCGCGCTTGAGCGGAAGGAGACGTGAACGATGCGGGCCACGACGAAGAAACGCGACACCGTCGCGCCGCACCGAGGATTGCGAATAAGTCCGCGGTCGGAGTCGGGCCGCGGCGAAGGGGCGCGGCGCCATCGGGTCACGCTGGAAAACCACAAATACGACGCTATTCATTTTGACGTGCGGATTGATGGGCGACGACGAAGCAGGCCGTTTAGGCGTTTGAATCCCTTCGCAGTGAAGGTGGGGTCCTGAGGGGACCATAGGCGAAGACGGCAGGAGGAACGGACCACCGGAGCGCGTACGGGGGTCCGCGGAAGGCGGCGGCGGCGCGGCGGCGCCGGCGACCGGCGGCGGCGGCGCGCCGCCGGAGGGATGGCGGCCGGCGGATCCGCCGCCGGCATCAATTAGCGGCGGGCGGGGGACACCCCGCTCCGCGATTCGGCTCGGCCACGCCGGCCGAGCTGCGGCCGGCCGGTCGGGCCGGACCGAGCCGGACTGAGCCGGGTCGGTCCCAGCCGGGTCGGACTCGGGTTGGGTCGGACCCGGGTCGGGTCGACCCGGTTCGGCCGACCCAGGGGGGATCGGGCCGGGTCGGCCCGGGCCCAGACCCCCGTTTTCGGTCCACTTTTGGTCAAATGTCCATATCTTGGGCTACGGACCTCCGATTGACGCGCCGTTAGCGGAAACGCGATTCTTGGATCGAGACAGTCGTTTCAGTATATCTCACTCAATGTTTCGGAATACTTTGAGTTCGTCCGGGTTGTTTCGTACACGAAACCAACCGGGCCCTCGGAGCGGAAACGCTTATATCTTGAGTTACGGACATCCGAATGACGTGCCGTCAACTTTGTTGAGTTCCTCTTAGTGAGACGGATCTTTTGGCATAATCTTCCCGAGGTTTGGACATAGGTGGAGTACAGTCGGGTTAGTTTTGCCTTAAAAACCAACTGGGCCCCTGTGACGAAAAAGCCAATAACTCTCAGGCCAGGCGTCCGATCGACGCGCCGTCTGCGACGTTGAGTTCCTGCTGACGATACGGAACTTTTGGATACATCAACTCTGGAATATGTGACAGTTGATGTATCAGCCTCTCGGATCGTGGAGCAGACCCTCCCGAACGAGCTTGCTGTGTGCGGGACCCTAGTGCTGGCTGCGACTGCTACTGCGACTTCGACGACGATGATTTTGCAGAGATCCTCAGTGGACTGCGACGATGAAGACAGCTGGTCTTGTATCCTATGTGGGTCCTAGCTGTGCTGATCTTTTATCCTATGTGGGTCCCAGCTTAGATGATTCAATACTGGTCTTGTATCCTATGTGGGTCCCAGTATAGATGAATCAATGAAGACAGCTGGTCTTGTATCCTATGTGGGTCCTAGCTGTGCTGGTCTTGTATCCTATGTGGGTCCCAGCTTAGATGATTCAATGCTGGTCTTGTATCCTATGTGGGTCCCAGTATAGATGAATCAATGAAGACAGCTGGTCTTGTATCCTATGTGGGTCCTAGTTGTGCTTGTCTTGTATCCTATGTGGGTCCCAACTTAAATGAAACAATGAAGATGGCTGGTCTTGTATCCTATCTGGGTCCCAGCTTAGATGATTCAGTGTCTATATCTGATCATCCCGTTCACCTTTTGACGAAGTATTCTGTGTGAGCTGAATCCTGTTTGTTTTCCTGTGTGAATTGTGTTGAACTATCCTGTGTGGATTTACTGTTTACTCTTCGTTGTGGATTGTGTTGAGCTATTCTATGTGGATTACTTTTTCTCTCCTTCGTGGATTGTGTTGTGCTACTCTGTGTGAGTATACGTTTTTCTTTCCTGTGTGGATTGGGTTGTGCTTGGGCTCGGATGCTGGAGCCGAACGGAATTGATGACTTATGTATATGTATGGGCATATACCTAAGCAGTGTCGGTTGTTACTTCGTGATTGTATCTTTCCTTTGTGGATTTCGGGAGGCCTTCGGGGTTCTTGGGGTCCCTACTGAGTAGCTTATACTCACCCATGCACGGGCTATGCCCGCACTACGTTGTGTTGGTTGCAGACGACGGACAGCGTTGATCGTTGTTGAGGCTTGCAGAGCAGGACGGTACCTGGAGGTGGACCACTGGGCGGGATGTACTCGGAGCGGACGGCGGGACCCGAGGAGCAGTGGAGCTATCTGTACCCACCCTTCAGGTGGGATTTCCAGTGGACAGCTCGACGTAGCGGCTTTTACTTTTCAGTTGTTGTTTTCCCTTTCGAGTTGTACTTTACTTTCAGTTTGGGTTTGTATACTGGCCCACTTACTTTCCGCACTTACAGTTGTACTCAGTTTTTACTTAGTGTTTACTTTTTCCGCTTGTTTACTCTATGGTGCTTGTTTACTTTACAAAGCCAATGCCTTCCCTTTTTTACCGGGATTTACGCCTTGGTGCTAGTCGCTAGCCCCTGGCCTATGGAAGGCGGGCTTGGGGTAGTCACGGCACGGGCCCGAGGACGGGTCGTGACAAATTGGTATCAGAGGAGTTCAGTTCTACCGCGAACTATGGTCTTTTCTATGTGAAGCAATAGTGTTTAGCGTATTGAGTATGGTTATCAGTCCAGGGAGTCCAGTGTTGGTGCGGCGGCCGACGTATCCGTACACCAGGACCCTGACTTCTGATTTCTGACTTAATGCATGAAAACATTGATTGTGTGTGTGTTTCAAGTTTTCTTTGTGATTACTTTGTATCAGCTCACCAGGTATATTGTTTTGACCGTGGCGCACCTATTTCCTTTTCAGTATGGCCCCACGACGGAAACCAGCTTGGGTTCTGAGAGTCGAGCATGATGACAGCCCACCGAGCGACGAGGCCTCGGTGCAGGGCTCCTTGTCAGCAGAGGCACCAGTGGTACCTTTACCCACCGAGCCACCGATGCTACCAGCCCCAGCTGCTGACGATTCACGTTGCCTTAGCGCGCTGCACGAGTTTCAGCATCAGCGACCGCCCAGGTTCCGAGGAGAGACAGACCCCCAGGCAGCTGAGGACTGGCTGGAGGCAGTCGTACAAGTTTTCAGGCTAGTGAGGACACCAGCAGACCTCATGGTAATCCTCACTGCGATCCTACTGCACGCAGCAGCGGGTCGATGGTGGAGCTTGATGCTCCAGGTGCACGACGAGACATCTCTTCTCTGGACGGACATTGACAGCATCTTCCGCTCCGAGTTCGTCCCAGCCACCCTTCGTGCGGTGCGCATTCAGGAGCTTCTTCAGCTGCGGTAGGGCAGCTTGACAGTGGCCCAGTACTCGGTGAGATTTACTGATCTCTCGTGCTACTCCACAGACATGGTACGAGACCCGTTCTTCCGGGCCCGGACCTTCGAGCAGGGACTGAGGCATGAAATCAGGGCTTCGATGATCTCCCTCAACATTCCGACACAGGAAGAGGTGTTGGAGAGAGCCCTTCTAGTGGAGAGTTTTCTCACTGAGCAGGCTCCAGTGATAGGGCCCTCCACAGGACGGCCTGTAGGAGTGTCTTCTGCAGTTGGCAGTAGACAGGTGATGCAGAGGTCCAAACGGGCTAGACCATCAGATGGGCAGTCACTGGATGAAGATTTGGTTGTGTGGGGCACACGAAGGAGAGACAACTACATGAGGGGAAAGCATTTCTATGCATGCAGCGGGCGAGGTCACATGGCTCGAGACTGCCCGACTCGTCTTACAGATGAGTAGCAGGTGGTAGAGGGACCTCCCAGACAGAGGTTCGGCCACGGTGGTCCGCAGAGTGTCGGCGGACGAGGAAGAGGAGCTGGCCGAGTAGACGATGGTGGGAGACACTTCGAGGTGTTGCCCCCACCACCACCCGGAGGTCCGCCCCGACCGCAGGGAGTCGGTGGGCATGCGAGAGCTCAGCTTCAGTCAGCTGAGGCCTTCGATCATGGAGCTCTGGGAGCAAATGGACAAGAGTGGAACTAGTGGATACGTCTTTTGTACTTCTAGTTCCTTGTTGCTATTTTGTAGCGTCTTTGTATTATGAGCTGCAATAATAAAAGACGCATACCTTTGTGATGTTTTCATTCCTGTCCTCTTTTGTGTTGTTACTAAGAGGTTCCAGTTTTGACTGTTGACTTGACCCTCACTTGTGAGACATCTACTGGAGGAGAACCAGTTACCACACACTGATGCCAACAGTGTGACTCAACCCTTGGAGGCGAGAGTAACGGTTGGATATTTTGGTAGTAGCGTCGAGGCCTTACGACGTCATCCTTGGTATGGATTAGTATAATCCATGTCGGATTGACTGTATTAGGAAAAGAACGTGGTTCATCCAAGGGATGAGACAAGATTTCTCTTATCGGTAAAGAAGAAATCATAGCCGCTCTTGTGGGACCAGAGGTGGTCCAGGCCACGATAGAGAAGGTCCAGGTCATCCAGGAGCGGATGAAGACAGCTCAGAGCCGACATAAGTCTTTCGCTGACAGGAGGCGGAGGCCACTAGAGTTTGAGGATGGAAACCACGTCTTCATGTGGGTCTCACCTTGATGTGGATTACGGAGATTTGGCCAAGGTGGAAAGTTTTCTCCATGCTTCATTGGACCCTTCCAGGTCCTCAACAGGATTGGCGAGGTGGCTTACCGCCTAGCTCTACCGCCTTTGTATCCCTAGTTTGTGTTGAAGCTTTACGTGGATGTAAAGACCTGTGGTGGGAGTAATGTAAAGACCCGGAAATTTCAAGGAAATTTTTTTCTTAATTTTCTTTGGAATTTTACAAGAACGTAGTTTCTGACGGCGCCTGATTCCGAGGCCCGGTGTGCCCGGAATCATTTTCCGAAATTTGGCTCTGGTACGTTCAGTGAACGAACGAGCGTGAATTTCTAACTTTTGTACCGGTGCTCGGAATTGAAATCTGATGGCACCGATGAACTCGCAACGCCGATATTCTCATAAGGAGACCTTTTCCGAGGTTGCGTTTTATGCGGGATGAGAGTTAGTTTTGGGGGGAATTAGAAGAAGTTAAAAAATTGTGGAACACAATTTATTTTTAACCTTGTTGGTTATTTCCTCCCAAAGGGAGTTAGAGGTGGAGCCCACATCCACATAACCTCCCTTGAGAGGATAAAGTGTGGTGGGGCCCACACGAGCCCTAACTCTTCATCTTCCCTTAAACTCCCCAATAACTCCACTCTAATTAATTTGACAACTTATGTAATTAATTTGGTGAGTTACATGTAAGTTATTTTGAAATTCAAACAATTGAATTTCAAATGATTTGTTGTGTTAATAAAATAAGTTTAGAACTTATTTTGTTAGGGGTTGGTGTTGGGTTGTTTGAGATATTTTTGGGAGAAAAAGCTAAGGAACACCTTCTTCCTCGACGAAGAACGCAAAGAACACCGTTCTTCAACGAAGAACTTCTCCGCCGAAGAACACGGTTCTTCCGCGATGCCATATTCGCGACGCAACGTTCTTCTTCCACGTCGTCTCTTCTACGACGGTTTTCTGCGACGAAATCGTCGTCAACGACTTCGAATCCTCGCTTCGCGACGTCGACGTTCTTTCCCCGCGACGCCCGACCTCCACGACGCTCGTCTTCCGCGGGTCGTTGATGAACACCGTTCCTGAACCGAGGTAGGGAATTTAAATTGTGATTATGGGTGAACCCTCGTTTAATCCCTTCTAAATCTAAGAACTTGGATCAACTAAATATTATGTTGATCCGCGAAGATTGATTTGTGGGTTGGGACTATTGATATGATTCTTTTTTTTAAGAGGTTGTAGGGGTTTGAATCTTTTTAAGTTGGTGATTTTTTCCTTCATATATGAAAGATAAATCTGACGGCCATGTTCCAATTTTTATTTAAATTTAAAATTGTGAAGGTTAAATGTTTTACGTTTCGGCCAACTGCTATCGTTATAACGAGGGGGGATCGGTCCGCACAAACACGGTCGATACCCCTCCCCCTTTGCTATTCTTCGTTTGATTAGCGAAGACGGTAATGCATCGTTGCACCGTGCTTGAGCGGAAGGAGACGTGAACGATGCAGGCCACGAAGAAGAAACGTGATGCCGTCACGCCGCACCGAGGATTGCGAATAAGGCTACGGTCGGAGTCGGGTCACGGCGAAGGGGCGCGGCGCCATCGGGTCGCGCTGGAAAACCACAAAGACGACGCTATTTGTTTTGACGTGCAGATTGACGGGTGACGACGAAGCAGGCCGTTTAGGCGTTTGAATCCCTTCGCAGTGAAGGTGGGGTCCCGGGGGGACCATAGGCGAAGACGGCGGGAGGAACGGACCACCAGAGAGAGTCCGGTGGTCCGCGGAAGGCGGCGGCGGCGGCGGCGCGCCGCCGGAGGGATGGCGGCCGGCGGATCCGCCGCCGGCATCAATTAGCGGCGGACGGGGGACACCCCGCTCTGCGATTCAGCTCGGCCACGCTAGCCGAGCCGCGGCCGGCCGGTCGGGCCGAACCGAGTCGGGCCCTGCCGGGTCGGACCCGGTTCGGCCGACCCAGGGGGGGTCGGGCCGGGTCGGCCCGGGCCCAGACCCCCGTTTTCGGTCCACTTTCGGTCAAATCTCCATATCTTGGGCTACAGACCTCCGATTGATGCGCCGTCAGCGGCAACGCGATCCTTGGATTGAGAGGGTCGTTTAGGTATATCACACTCAAGGTTTCGGAATAATTTGAGTTCGTCCGGGTTGTTTCGTACACGAAACCAACCGGGCCCTCGGAGCGGAAACGCCCATATCTTGAGCTACGGACGTCCGAATGACGTGCCGTCGACTTTGTTGAGTTACTCTTAGTGAGACGGATCTTTTAGCATACTCTGTCCGAGGTTTGGACGCAGGTGGAGTACGGTCGGGTTAGTTTTTCCTTAAAAACCATCCAGGCCCCTGGGACGAAAAGACCAATAACTCTCAGACCGGGCATCCGATCGACGCGCCGTCTGCGACGTTGAGTTCCTGTTCACGATACAGAACTTTTGGACACATCAACTCTGGACTATGTGACAGTTGATGTATCAGCCTCTCGGCTCGTGGAGCGGACCCTCCCGAACGAGCTTGTTGTGTGCGGGAACCCTAGTGCTGGCTATGACTGCTACTGCGACTTCGACGACGACGATTGTGCAGAGATCCTCAGTGGACTGCGATGATAAAGACAGCTGGTCTTGTATCCTATGTGGGTCCTAGCTGTGCTGGTCTTGTATCCTATATGGGTCCCAGCTTAGATGATTCAATACTGGTCTTGTATCCTATGTGGGTCCCAGTATTGACGAATCAATGAAGACAGCTGGTCTTGTATCCTATGTGGGTCCTAGCTGTGCTGGTCTTGTATCCTATGTGGGTCCCATCTTAGATGATTCAATACTGGTCTTGTATCCTATGTGGGTCCCAGTATAGATGAATCAATGAAGACAGCTGGTCTTGTATCCTATGTGGGTCCTAGCTGTGCTGGTCTTGTATCCTATGTGGGTCCCAGCTTAGATGATTCAGTGTCTATATCTGATCATCCCTTTCACCTTTTGACGAAGTATTTTGTGTGAACTGAATCCTGTTTGTTTTCCTGTGTGGATTGTGTTGAACTATCCTGTGTGGATTTACTGTTTACTCTTCTTTGTGGATTGTGTTGAGCTATTCTATGTGGATTATTTTTTCTCTCCTTCATGGATTGTGTTGTGATACTCTGTGTGAGTATACGTTTTTCTTTCCTGTGTGGATTGGGTTGTGCTTGGGCTCGGATGTTGGAGCCGAACGGAATTGATGACTTAGGTATATGTATGGGCATATACCTAAGCAGTGTCGGTTGTTACTTCGTGATTGTATCTTTCCTTTGTAGATTTCGGGAGACCTTCAGGGGTCTCGGGGTCCCTACTGAGTAGTTTATACTCACCCCTGCACGGGCTACGCCCGCACTACATTGTGTTGGTTGTAGACGACGGACAGCGTTGATCGTGGTTGAAGCTTGTAGAGCAGGACGGTACCTGGAGGTAGACCACTGGGCGGGACGTACTCGGAGCGGACGGCGGGACCCGAGGAGCAGTGGAGCTATCTGTACCCACCCTTCAGGTGGGATTTCCAGTGGACAGCTCGACGTAGAGACTTTTACTTTTCAGTTGTTGTTTTCCCTTTCGAGTTTTACTTTACTTTCAGTTTGGGTTTGTACACTGGCCCACTTACTTTCCACACTTATAGTTATACTCAGTTTTTACTTAGTGTTATACTTTTTTCGCTTGTTTACTCTGTGGTGCTTGTTTACTTTACAAAGGCAATGCCTTCCCTTTTTACCGGGATTTACGCCTTGGTGCTAGTCGCCAGCCCCTGGCCTATGGAAGGCGGGCTTGGGGTAGTCACGACACGGGCCTCGAGGACGGGTCGTGACAATATATGATCCCTTTATAAAATTTCAACACAATTTTGTTAAAAATTTATTCTTATGATAATCATTTTCAAGTGTTAATTGTTTCATTCTTCATGAGAATTTCAGTTCGATATTTCTGATACTTATACTTTTATTGTGGTTCCATCATCTCTATAATTTTAATCATGATATAAAAATTTAGATATATTCATTAAATATATATTTAGAATCATTCATAAAATGTAGATATAGAAAAATGAATTACATCGCTCATGGAGATAGTAGGTCGTGCGCACACATGGACGTTATTTTCACTTTTCAACGGATTAAACAAAATAAAGGTAAATAATAATTTTCCTTTTAAAATTAATTATTATATCATATATATTAATTAAATATATCTTTATTTCCATCCAATTTAAATATAAATAAAAATTTAATCACATCGCTTTGTTGTGGTGGTAGTCCACACGTACACATGAGTGATGTTATCATTTCCCAAAAAATTGGCAGGTAAGAAGGTAGATATGATATTATAATTATAGTAGAATATTTTATTTACAAAATATAATTGATAAAAATTAAACTGATCATAATACCCATCAATAAATTATCGTAATGAAAAATGAATTGTATCACTACATGGAGATAGTAAGTTGTACATACACACGAGTGATGATTTTAGTTACCATTTAATGGAAAAATGGGTGGAGAATGGTTTTTTCATAATCATAATAAAATTTCAGTATATTTATAATAATGAAGTTATTATTTTTCATAAATATGACAAACTTATAGGAGTTAAAAGAATAATTAAAAATAAAGAGATCGGTTAAGGCAATTACCTCTTCTTTGAAAAACTCCTTAGATATTCTCTTAAGGTCTCGAGGGTTGGTATTTTTGGAATACCATCACACATATAATATGGATATGGAAGTGGATAAGATAATTGTTAAGTGTTTTTTAAGATAAAACACTCAAATTTGTGTAATGGAGAGTAAGGATGGGTGTCCTTTGTATTGAGGAGGGTGAGGATACAGTTGGAATTTCTTAGAAGATTAATATATAATTAAGTGATTCTCAAGAAAAATGGTTCTAAATGAAATATAAATGGAAAAGAGATTACATTTTAGAATATAGATTTTCCCCACTTTCTTTTTTATTATTTTTATGATTTTTAGGTAATCGAATAAAGTATCACATTCATAAAATATCATTATTTTCAATTTAGACATTATTCACTTAATTAGACTTAAATTACATAAATATGGAGTTTAAATTAGAATAAAAAACTTTAAAACCATTAAAATATTTCATAAATATCCAAAAAAATGTGGAATACTACAATTTACTCAATTATTATTACTTTTAATATATTTTAAAATCATTTATTATATTTTTTTATTAATTGAAGAAATATTTCATTGGTGTTGTATACGAATTTAATGAAATTAAATAATTAATAAAAATTATAAATAAATTTCTATCATTAAAAAATAATTATTCTCAAAAAATACATCTATATTCCTTCATATTTTTTTGTCCATATGTGGATGCATAATAGATATTTAAAACAAAGAGAGTGTCATTTTGTAACTTTTTTTGATTTAAATATTATATAGGTCATTTTCATGAAATATTGTCCATTAATCAAATAAATTTATATCCTAAGGTGATAAGGATAAAATTAAATTCATCCAATAAGAATATAGATGAAAAACTAAGTCCTTATTTCTTAGTTTTACCCTAGATTAACCCTATTTACCCTTTACTGAGGTGATAAATTTCACCCCGATTATTATTTATAATGCCTACAAATAAAAGGGTCATATCTCCCAAATTTGGACCTACTTAGTCCAAATATATAACCAATTTTTTAGAATTAAATTTCTATAAGAAGTAGAAATTAATAATTGGAAACTGTAAAACACAACAAAAAACATTTTTTGAAAAATGCATTTTTAAGCCCAAAAATATATTTATACCAAAATAAGGTATAAAGATGATTAAAATGATATTAATTATATTATATATAAAATATTAATAATTATATTTCTTTAAGAACAAATTCATGTAACAATGTTACTTTAATAATAAAAAACAAATTGATAGTTTTATAAAAAACTGTATTTTTCAATATTCATTGAAAAATAAATCTTTTTAGAAAAATACAAAAATTTCACCCAAAGATAATTTTGTTGCACTGATTTAAAAATGATATTATTTTTTTCAAATATAGCATATTAAAGTTCTAAAAAATAATTATAACATTTTCTCACAAATAAAAATCCTTTTTGAAGAAAACATATTTTTGAATCATACGATAACTTTACTAAAATTAAGTTCTAATTTACTGATAATTAATCACTACATTTGTATTGAGTAATACCCTAATATATCTCATAATAAATTTGATCAAATTCATAACATCCAACTTAACATTCAGGTTTTTAATGTTCGTATTTACAATAATATTATTTTGTGGTTCGTTTAAGCTCGATCTTGTGTGTAACACAAGATATCGAGGAAATTAAATTATTTAAATATATCTTAAAATTTTGGGGCATTATACTTCAACAACGTCATTATCTTGGCCCAAATAAATTTTGATATAAAAGGCCTTAGAATTATCCTTTTTTCATTAAGTGTTTTTGAGGGATACTATCCTAATTAGATCTTGGATTTGGGCATTGATTTACATAATCTTTGATCTCCTTGAATTGAAAACATTAAACATAATTTCTAAAATACTTATTCCCAATTATTTAATTTTATAACCTTTTCATCCGCTATCAAAAATCACTCTCTTGACAGCCAGACTGTCCAAATTGAAGCATTTCTCAATTTGTTTTAAAAAATTCCTAGGTGCTTTCCCTAACAATTTGGCATTTAGGTGGTTGGAATCGCCTTCTGATATGGGATTTTCCATTTTGTTTCCATGAAGCTCAATTTTCACTTCATGTCACTAAATCCAGAAGAATAATTTTATTTCCCACACTTCATTTAAATATTCAAAACTCATTTAATGATTTATTCATTATTACAAAAGTCTCTTATAGCTAACGACTTTTAATGACTTGGTTTCAGGCTTCTAATGAATTGATTAATTTTTCTCACAAGGTTGATTATAATATTGGGAGTGTACCTCAACATTGTTGTAAAGTTTTCTTCATAGGTACCAATGGATTTATAATCCTTCTATTTCATCTCCACAAATTCTCTTTCCATCATTGTAGAAAGAGTTCAAGGAAAGTATATATTTAGAAATACCCTCTTAAACTCATCACATTCCATGGAGTTTATTTCTTCCACTTGCCTCACGTTTTTTATAAAATCCAACCATAGATCAGCTTCACCTTTTAAGAGATGCACTACTAAGATAAATTTATCATGGTTTATGAACTGATTAATGAAAAATATCTTTTCCATCGCATTAATCCATTGCTCAAAAACTAGTGGATCAAATGACCCAAAGATGGAGGGTGGACATTGTCACATGAAATTGTCAATTTCATGTTGCGTCCTCCTTGGTGAATTTTAAAGATCAACATGGTTTATGTTATTATTCATATATTGAGAAAATTGAGTAATAATAGCTAAAATATATTGCATCCCAACTCCAAATCCATTTGGTTTCTCATGAGGGTGGTCATTTAATTTCCTGTCACAATCATTGTTAGCAAGATTCCTTCCGGTTCCAGTAATTTTATAAAACCAAAAATATCTAACATAAGTATTGAGAAATAATAAAAATAGTAATTAATCATAATAAATTCTATCGTAAAATTTCTTAATTTATGAAATTTTCTTATCAACTTATAAAAGGTTGAATCTTATATAACTTTTGGTTCACCATAGGTTTTCATAGGTTATATCATCATATTTCCCATAACATGATCACAAAAAATAACTAAAATGGGCTCTAATACCAACTTAGGAAACCCATGAATAACATAAATGATTATTACATAATTTTAGATCATTATTCAATACATATCACAATAAACATGCTAGAGGACCAAAAAGTTTTAATGTATTTAGAGACTAGATACATAATTGATTTATTTATTACAATATCTTCATCATCTCAAAAAAAAGATCTTCATAATAGTACCCTTCAAGAAAAATAATATATAGAACCTTCCATCAAAATATTTGGAAAGACAAAAAATAAATGTTGATCTAAGATGGTCGGTAAGGGTAAACATGGGAGGTGTCAATCATGAGATATTATAAGATAATCATAAGTGTGTGATAACATAATCAGGTGTATGTTATCAATGTAAAAGTTTGATTCCCTAAAATGATAAAATATCAAACTCTAAATTCTTATCATATCTAGAAGCATGATTAATTAGGGGTAAATGTAGCAATCATCATTCAAGATTCATAACATTGGCATGTGGAATCATAATCATAGAAATCATAATATTGTGAATATAACTATTCACATTCATTTCCATGCATAATATCATGAGCATAACTAGAATAAATCATACTCACAAATCAAAATCTGAGCATAGTTATTCAAAACCTTGTCCACACAAAATCTTATAAGGATAACTAGAAGAACCCATACTCATGCTTCTAAATGTGAATATAGATATTCTAAATCAATTCCATTATTATCATAATCATCTCACTAGATATCTATACCACATTACCTAATGAATTTGAGGTCTATAAAAAACCCAACCATCACATAGTCATGATTCATTCATATGTATGCCATATGATCATGAAAAAATTTATCGATTTCACATAAATTAATTTATGGAAAAAATTGGGTTTCATCAATATTTCATCATCATAATCAATAAACATACTTAAAAATAAGTTTTATATCATTGGAGTATATCCCTAGGGAAGCACAAGTAACATAAATGGATGTTGTTATATATGAAAATAGCGTAAAAATATCACTAGAACATTTCATGAGGGAAAATACCCTTTTTATTTTGAAATAACTTAATTAAAATCTAGAAATTTATAGAATATTAAGAAAAAAATTGTTTTAAAATACTCATGGAAACATATAAGATAAGAATAAAATCTAATAGTATTCATGATGGTGTGAAAATTCATTCATGAGGTACATGTTAAATCATAGATTCTATTCACACCTTTGGAAAAAATTAACTTGTCAGAAATATGAAAATATGATTATTTTTAAACCTTTTTATTTTAAGTCAAATAAATTTAAAATTGAATTTAATCGATCATTGGATAATAGTAAAAACATTATTTAAATTTTAAAAAAAATTATCGACATGGAAGAAAATGATTCCCGACCAAAGAGAAAATAAATTCAATTTTCATAAAAACACTTTCTTAATAATTTTAACTACCAAAGAGAAAAAATGGTAATATTAATTTAAAATTAAATTATTAAATATATGAGAATAAAATATATGGGTGTTAATGGATAAGGATCGTATAATTTTTATCAATGGAAATTTAATATAAAAATCCTCAAAAAGAAATGATGTTGTAACATAAATCTCTTACCATGCTTATT
Source organism: Viscum album (assembly GCA_963277665.1). Classification (NCBI taxonomy): domain Eukaryota; kingdom Viridiplantae; phylum Streptophyta; class Magnoliopsida; order Santalales; family Viscaceae; genus Viscum; species Viscum album. The sequence goes on from OY728162.1 coordinate 820,521,697, forward strand.
TTCTTTCCTTATACACATTAAAAAATCATGTATAATAAATATTTTTTTATTATAAATTTACTCTAAATCCATATTATTACATAAATTACTATGTACCATTATTTTATAATTTTAAATTATTCTTTTATTAACAATTCTTCCTCAAAATTGACATTCAGGTGAAAAATGGTCATTTTTTCATCCATGTATTGATTCAATGGTTTTAGTACATGAACCTTTGTCTTGGTTTCATAATCTATAGAATATTAATCATGAAATAAGTATCATATTTATTCATTTTATAAACTTTTATAATAATTCATATATGATGGTGATGAAAAATGAATTACATCACTTAATAGAGACGGTAGTCCATACATAAACACGAGTGATGATTCCACTTTTAGATGGATGGAAAAAAAGAAAGGTATATAATAATTAACCTTTAAACAATCTTTATTATATCATAAATATAATATATATTCATTAAATCTATCATTATATGCATCCATGTAAAATAGAAATGAAAAACCAATCACATCACTTCATGAGGGTGGTAGTCCACACATATGCATGAGAGACATTATAATTTTCCAACTAATTGGGAGGTAAGAAGGTAGATAAGATATTAAAATTAAAAAAAAAATATTATTTTATAAATATAATATATAAACATTAAATCCATCTTATTAACCAACCATGAAAGATGGTGATGGAAAATGAATCATATCGGTTCGTGGATGCGGTAGTCCACATGTATGCATGAGTGACACATTCATTTCCCATTTTATGTGAATAAGGTGGAAAATGTATGTCCCATGATAATAATAACATCTCGGTAAGGGACTCCTCGATTTGGGTTTCAGAGGGTACAAATACACTTGGTGAAACAACCATAAGGGTTCTAGTCGTATTTGGAATCACCTCGACAGATGTTTGTCTAACTTGTAAGGGATTGAATCCTTCTCATAAGCCTTAGTTTCGCACCTGTCTCTGTTAGATCATGCTCTATTATTGGTAGAGTTAATTAAAGGAGACACTGATAATTGACCTTTCTAATACTCTTCCAACTAGCATCGGTGGGATGGCTTCATGCAACTGATGAAGGATTCGTGTGTGCAAGGGAAGGGAGAGAGGGCTTGAGTTGGCCTTTCAAATCGACATAAAGGCCTGAAGAAGGACATTAAATGTTGGTTGTTGAACAACCCTCCAGTGGATAATAGTGTGGAATTCATTCAAGAAGATATTGATAAATTGGAGGAGGAAATTCAAATCAGATGGGATGAGAGGAGCTTCTTGATTCTCTGTGATAAATGCACTCTTTTGGTGGGGAAGTTGGTGGAGATCAAGAAGTATCTCAAACAAAGATCCAGAACAAAATGGTTGAAGGAAGGAGTCTGCAACAGTTCCTTCTTCTATGCTTGTTTAAAGGAAAGGAAGGCTAGGAGGTTAAATATCTAGTTGAATGATGGGTCTTGCACAACGGATGTCATGGGGGCTGGTAGCTTAGCCCTTGAACATTTTGAAAAGGTGTGGGTGGGAGAGGCTTCCAACGATAGGTCTGGGCTAGGGTTGGTTGAGGAGGAGGATGATTTTTTTTAGTATTGTGCCTAGGCTGGTGGAGGGGTGGATAATGATGTCTGGATGGAGGTTCCTCATGGGGAAGAAATTCGGGAGGCTATCCACTGTATGGATCCGGATAGTGCACCGGGTCCAGATAGTTTTTCAAGGTCGTTCTATGTGGCTACAGGGGACTTTGTGGGGGCTCATGTAATTGAAGCTGTTCAGGACTTTTTTTGGTGTCGTTACCTTAACCGAAGTGCTTGCTCCTCGAGGGTGGTCCTTATCCCAAAGGTTATGGATCTATCTAATCTTAATCAATACAGACCGATCTGTTTGTGTAATGTCTCCTATAAGATCCTTGGTAATCTTATTTCTCGAAGGTTGAGTGGAGTACGACCTTAATGAGGCGGCACGCTGGATTGTGGGGAGAGGCGAGCTCAGTTTATGGAATGACAATTGGGTGGGTGTAAAACTCTTTTTCCCGAGATTCCTGATTCCAAGTACGACCTTTATAGGCGGTTGAGACATTTAGAGTCTACGCGCGATGTTTGTGCTAGTAGATTACGGTACAAGGAGATTCCCACATGTACGAACTTCCTTGTTTGGAGGGTGAGGAACCAGGCCATTTTTACAGATGATAATGTGCAGCAGCGGGGTATTTCTCTGGCATCCCGATGCTTTTCGTGTGCCCGTCCGCAGAGAGACCGTTCACAGTGGAGTGATTTCCGGGCTCAAAACGTAAAGATATGGAAGTGAAGATTCGTTGTCTTCCTTTAATTTTCATGTGCTGGACGATCTGGGAAGCTAGGAACTGCATGAGGATGGGTGTACACATGTCGATTTCTTTCATGCAGGTCCGAATGAGGGCCCTAGTTTTTGACTTGGGGGCGTTGATCAAAGGTGGCCTGAAATAAGAGACGTTGTCTAGGATTCTTAATCGGCCTTTTGCTGCAGACATTTATCCAGGTCAGTGGTTTAGATGGGAACCTCCTCTACAGGGCCCTAAACTCAATAATGACGGGTCCTTCGTGGCTGGCCAGATGAGAGGGCGTGGTCCACTCCGTGACTCCAGTGGCTCTGTTCTATTTGCCTTTAGTGCATTCTACTGTCCAGGGAACTCCTTGAAGGAGGAGGTGCGTGCTTTAAATTCGGGTATCGTATTTTTCAAACTGTTCAGGATGCACATTTTAGAAATTGAGCCAGACTCTGAGGTGTTGGTGCGCACTCTGCAAAGGAAGTTGGCCCCTCCGTGGGATCTGATATACCTTTTTAGATAGTGTTCTTTGGAGTTCAATTCAAAGCAGTACATTCATCATACGTGGAGGAAAGCCAACTTTACATTGAACCCCTTGTCTTGGGTTGGAAGTGTTGAGGATCCGCGCCATATTTTCAGTAGTTTGGGTTCTCTCCGGCATGAATGCTAGAATTTTGTCCAAGGGGATGCCCTGTGACTTAATTATTTCAGTTAGCCCTAGGTATTTATGTTGTTTCCCTTGATGGGCTTTGCCTATCCCACTTTTTAATAAAAAACAACTTTCAGCAGTAGAAAAAGAAATGAAACTTCAGAATGAATGGCAAGAAAATATACCTCTTATTTGAGAACTCAACTTTGAATCTCTTCTTAAAGACCCCTGTGTAGGTATTTTAAGAATTTCAAAACTTCTCGGACGTTTCTAGGGAAGTTAATAAGATATTTAATCAGGATTTGGTTGAGATAAAGCCTCAATTAGTGTGGATAAAAGATGAGAGGGGGATCTCTATTATAGATGAGTGGAGTGGAACACTTGTAATTGATAATAATATTAAAATATAATTAACACTAATAGTAAAGTGGCTCCAAATTGCCACAAGATCAAACATAGGAGGATATTGAATCAAAATATATTCAAACACTATGATTTCGACAAGTTTTTAGATCATTTTTACTCTTATGTCCCTAACTTAACCCCTTTTAACCCTTACCATAGTAAGGAATTTGTGTAATTATTACTATTCATAATGAGGAAAAATTAACACTACTACATATTCATCCTTTAACAATGCTAGGGTTTAATAGCGCTAGCTAAATGCGATGATAAAGGAACCCTTTATCGGCACATGAAAAAAAAATCATTGATAAAGCCCCCCCATTATCAGCGCTAATAAAAAGGAGCTGATAAATGGGGGTCCATTATCATTACTAAATAAATGCTGATAAAGGGGGGAGCTTTATTTGTTCTAGAAAAAATGGAGTAATTTTTTTTCTCGGTTTCTAAATTTTTTTTCTTAAATAGGTTAGGGTTCAAAGTATTTTTAAAAATGGGTGCAAGATGCGTGAACCTCATTCGCGCATCGCCGATACCGGGAAGATGCGTTAACGGGGTTCACACATCATAAGCGCGCTGAAAGATGCGTGAACCCCTTTCACGCATCCTTCACGATGTTGATGAAGGATGTGTAAACGGGGTTCACCCATCCTTCAGAAACTTTATTTTAAATTTTTTTTAAAAGTTTTAATTTAATTTTATTTTTTTTGTTCTGTATTATATATATATATATATAAACAATACAAATAAATTTAGCAGAATTTTTCTGCTATTTAATATCCAGTGGTACTGCCATTACAACGGTCTGGATTCTGACAGAAATTCTCACTCATAGCTATCTTTTATAAGAGGGCTTGCCCAGGAAATCATTCTGTATTTCAGATGTGGGATTCAGGTTTTCCTTTTCCTGTGCAGAATATTCTGCATTTCCGATGCTGGATTCTGTTTCAAGTACAGGTCTTTGAAAGACTATAAAATACAGACTATAAGACCAATTTAAATGAAACTTAAAATATGGATTAAACATATAACAAATAGTTGAAAATAAAAATAATTTCGTAAAAATGGTTGATGAATAATAATTTATAAGCTTTCAAAATCACCAACTTGAAACTTAAAAATGTTTCAAGTACGTGTCTTTGAAAGGTTATAAAATACAAACTATAAGAACAATATGAATGACATTTAAAATACGGATTAAACATATAAGAAATAGTTGAAAATAAAAAAAAATTGTAAAAAATGTTGATGAAATATAATTTATAATCTTTCAAAACCACCAACTTGAAACTTGAAAACGTTTCAAGTACGTGGCTTAGAAAACCTATAAAATAAAATATATAACACTAATATAAATGAAAATTAAAACATAGATTAAACATATAAGCAATAATTAATAATTAATTAGTTAATTAGTAATATAATTATTAATTGATAATTAATTATTTAATTAGTAATATATTATTACGTTATAATTATTAATTATTAATTATATAATAATAAATTAGTTAATTAGTAATATACTTATTAATTAAAATTATTTATTATTTATTATATAATAATTAATTAGTTAATTTGTAATTTAATTAATTATTAATTATTAATTATTAATTATTAATTATATTTTATTAATTAACTAATTAATTATTATATAATAATTAATTAATAAGTATAATTAATAAGTATTTTACTAATTAACTAATTAATTATTATATAATTATTAATTAATAATTATAATGAATAATTATTTTACTAATTAAATAATTAATTATCAATTAATAATTATATTACTTATTATAATGAATAATTATTTTACTAATTAACTAATTAATTATTATATAATTATTAATTAATAATTATAATGAATAATTATATTACTAATTAAATAATTAATTAGCAATTAATAATTATATTACTAATTAAATAATTAATTAGCAATTAATAATTATATTACTAATTATAATGAACAATTATTTTACTAATTAACTAATTAATTATTATGTAATAAATAATAAATAATTATAATTAATTAGTTAATTAGTAATATACTTATTAATTATAATTATTTATTATTTGTTAGATAATAATTAATTAGTTAATTAGTAAAATATAATTAATAATTAATAATTAATAATTATAAATAATTAAATTACAAATTAACTAATTAATTATTATATAATAAATAATTAATAATTATAATTAATAAGTATATTACTAATTAACTAATTAATTATTATTTAATTAATAATTAATAATCAATAATTATAGTGAATAATTATATTACAAATTAAATAATTAATTATCAATTAATATTTATATTACTAATTAACTAATTATTTATTATATAATTATATTACTTATTAACTAATTAATTATTGTATATTAGAAAAATATAATTAATAATTAACAATTAATAATTAATTATTATATTAATTATTAACTAATTAATAATTATATTACTAATTAAATAATTAATTATTAATTATTGCTTGTATGTTTATTCCAGGTTTTAATTTTCATTTATATTGGTGTTATAGATTTTATTTTATTGGTTTTCTAAGCCACGTACTTGAAACGTTTTTAAGTTTCAAGTTGGTGGTTTTGAAAGCTTATAAATTATTTTTCGTCAACATTTTTTACGAAATTCTTTTTATTTTCAACTATTTCTTATATGTTTAATCCGTATATGAAGTTTCATTCATATTGGTCTTATAGTTGATATTTTATAATCTTTCAAAGACACGTACTTGAAACATTTTTACGTTTCAATTTGGTGGTTTTGAAAGCTTATAAATTATTATTCATCAATATTTTTTACGAAATTCTTTTTATTTTCAACTATTTCTTCTCTGTTTAATTCATATTTAATGTTTCATTTATATTGTTCTTATAGTTTGTGTTTTATAGTCTTTCAAAGTCACGTACTTGAAACATTTTTAAGTTTCAAGTTGGTGGTTTTGAAAACGTATAAATTATTATTCATCAACCCTTTTTACGAAATTCTTTTTTTTCAACTATTTCTTATATGTTTAATCCATGTTTTAAGTTTCATTTATATTGGTCTTATAGTTTGTATTTTATAGTCTTTCAAAGACACGTACTGGAAATAGAATCCCGCATCAGAAATGCAGAATGTTCTGCACAGGAAATGAAAATCTGAATCGCACATCGGAAATACAGAATGATTTCATGGGCAATCCCTCTTATAAAAGAGAGCTCTGGGTGAGGGTTTCTGTCAGAATCTAGACTGTTGTAACAGCAGTACTGCTGGATATTAAATAGCAGATAAATTCTGCTAAATTTTTTTGTTTTGTTTATATATATATATATATAACAAAACAAAACAAATAAAATTTAAAAAAAAATTGTAAAAAGAAAGTTTCTATAGGATGCATGAACCTCATTCACGCATCCTTTATCAACTTCGTGAAGGATGCGTGAAGGGGGTTCATGCATCTTTCAGCGCGCTTATGATGCGTGAACCCCATTCACGTATCTTCTCGGGATCGGTGATACGTGAACGGGGTTCACAAATCTTGGACCTATTTTTAAAAATATTTGAACCCTAACCCATATAGGCAAAAAAAATTCAAAAACCCAGAAAAAAAAAATTACTAGTAAAAAAGTGCTGATAAAGGGGGGGGCTTTATTAGAACTTTTTTACAAGTGCTGATAATGGACCCCCCCCCCTTTTATCAGAGCTTTTTCTCGGGCACTGATAAAGGGTATATTCCATAAAAAAATATTTCATTTAAAATAATATATAAATATATATTATATTGGTATAAATAAAATATATTTTTTTAAAATATGTTTTAGATAAGGTTAAATAGGCATTTTCACTTAATATATAATATATTTAGTGAAAATGAATTATAAAATAATTAAAAAATATTATTAATTAATAATTTACTATTATTTTCAAGTAATAGTAATTTAACAATAGTTTGATGACATAAAAATTGAATGAATTAATAAATAGACTAAGATAAGTTGAAAACATGACTTTAACTTCAAACAGTCATAAATTTTGATCTAGGTGTCTATTTGGACTCTACGACATATCAAATCGAAGCATGCGGTGAGATATTTGCACTAGTAACTTAGTGTAACCCCTCAGTCACATTTTTATAAGTCAAAAAAGACCCATAAGGCCTCTAAAACTGAATTTTTTTTCTGAGGTATCCCAATTTTTTAACATTCAATGAAATTTCATCCTCATTTAGGGGGTTATTTTTTCCTGTTTTTAGTGGGGGATGATTTTATTCCCAGGGATGACATTCATATTGATATTATTTTTTTGAAATTTTATCGTTTTTCACAAGGTAGTTTTATTTATAATTAAATATATGTGTATTTTCATATATTTACTTATAATGAATCACTTGTATAAATAAATATATCAATATATTTATGTATAAATTTATTTTAAATATTTATAATAAATATTTATTATTCATTTTATTTAAACTAAAAAATTGTTCATTTTATTTACCTTATACAAATTCATTAATATATGTATATATACGTATACAAGTAATGTTTATATATAAACATGTTTGTGTGTCAATAATTAACAAATATATATATGTGTGTATATGTATATTGTAATATAAATAAACACATATTATGTAAATATATGTATGTGTATGTGATAAATATAAATGTATACCCGTGTGTGTTAATATGTGTATGTGCATCAATATTATGTATATATATCATATATAAATGTATTTTTATAAATAAATCATTATCATCATCATTATCATTATCATTTTCATCAAATATATTATACTAATATATTTTACAATAAATGTTTACATTATAAAAAATTTGTATGTATATATACAATTATATGTGAATATGTAAATATACAGACATATAAAGATATATGTAATGTATAAAATTTATATCTAAATATACAATATATATATAGACATATTCTAAAAATGTATTGAAAATAATATCCAACCATTTCATTACATTATAAAAATATATCAATATGTGTATATATATTCTTATACAAATATATATATAATGTTTATATATACATATATGGGTGTTTAAAATCATATATGTATTTATATTATATTATAGTATATGAAAATGAATATTTGTATATAATATATTTAAATAAATTTAAGTATATATATCACACACACAAACATATATTTTATAAATGTATTTAAAAATAATTAAATAAATATATTAATAAAAAATATCCATTTATATATATAGATAAATGTCAAATATATATATAAATATATATATAAAATAAGCTCATGTAGTGGTAAAGGCATTCAAATCCTAAAGGGGAGGTCCAAGATTTGAATCTAGGCAATCGGAGGAGGGCAGGAATTTCCTAAAGTGTTGTTAAAATACGGGGGATCATTGTTAAAGGGAGAACGTGAGTGTGTGAAAAGCGTTAATAAAATGGGGGAAGCGCTGATAAAGTGGGGAGCGATGGCGTCTTGGAGAGGACTAAAAAAAATCCAACCATTAACAGTGCTTAAATAAAGCAATGATAATTTTTTTTGATAATGTGTCTTTATCATCACGTTTTTTAGCACTCTTAAAGAGTTAATTTATCCATGATTTTTGTAGCACTGATAAAGGTCATATTTTAACCTTTCTTTTGTAGAGAGCGTTTTCCAATCGCTGTTAAAGCCCAAAACTAGCGCTGTTAAAAGTGTGTTTTGTAGTAGTGTAAGTTGAACTATTACATAATATTAATTATACTAATTAAAAATATTAAATTAATTTTAAATGATTCAATTTCTATAAGCGTTTGAAATTAATTTTAAAATATGTGTTGAAAACGTAACAAAATCATTTTTAGAAAAATGATTTTTAAGTATAAAACTGACTTTACATTAATTCCTTTCAATGTAAAAACAATATGTTGAATGTTAAAATATTTTATTAAATATATTATTTATAAATTTAATTAATGTCATTCATTATTATATATTACTTTGATTCATTAAGATAAAAACATATTGCATATAGAAAAATAGGTTATTAGAAGAAAAAACGCCTCTTTTTACCTTCAATTTCTCTTATTTTAATTTCTATCCCTCTGAAACCCTATGAATTCAGTTTATACATATGTAAAAATTACTTTTCCATAATTATTTAGCACTAATAATACCCTTGAATCCAACTACTTAGTAATAAATGTCACATTATATAATAATATTTCAATGGTTTATCATGATCCATTTAAACTCGGTTTTTTGTGTTAAAAAAGCTATCAAAAAAATAAAATATATTTAAATATAAATATATCATAAAATATTGGGGTCCTATAGTAATTATCATTTCATGCATTTTTGAAAGGATATAAAACAGGTCCATGCTATGAGGAGAGATTCCATGATGTAAAGATTCATTATGCCATGAAGTTGTATTAAAATATTAAAATATATATGGATTTTAACGAAAATTTAATAGGTAATTACTAAGTTTTATGGGGAATTAAAATGGGGAGACTTGACTAAAAAATCTAATTGATGATTAAAATAAATTCATATTTTTAACATGTCTAAAAAGATAGAGAAACCTGTCACCATGAATAAATGATGATTTACATAATTCAAATATGGAAAAAATATTATCGTAATTATAAAGACCCGAAAATTCCGTGATTTTTTTCTTCTTAAATACATGGGAATTTTATGAGTCTGTGAAAATTTACGGCGCGTGATTCCGAGGCCCGGTGTGCCGGAATCAATTTCTGAAGTTTTGATTGTGTACGTTCAGTAAACGTACGAGCGGGTTTTTATAACTTTTGAACCGGTGATCAGAATTTAATTCGGGGAGCACCGTTGAACTCGCAGCGCCGGTATTCCTTTAAGAATACTTTCACCATGATGGTAGTTTGTAGAGAATGGAAGTTAGTTTTTGAAGTTTTTAAGAATAAAGTTAAATAAAAATAAGTGTAGCTTATTTTTATTTTTGGCGTTCAAAATCTCCAAGGGGAGGTTGGAGGTGGGGGCCACCACACCCGAACCTCCCATGGGTGGGTATGGTGGTGGGTCCCACCCGAGCATAACCTCCCTTGGGAGGATAATTAAGGTGGGGACCACCCGAGCTTCTTATATTCTTGAACTCTCCATAAGTGAGAGGGAAACTCTTGAACTCCCCTCATTAAAGTGGCACTCCACTAGAATTAATTAATGAAACATTAATTAATTATATTTTAAAACTTTTGAATTCATGCCAACAATTAAATAATAGACAAATCTATTATTTCATTTTGGGTTGGCATCTTTTCTTTTGGTGGAGCATTTGGGAGAGGAGTTGGAAGAGCAATGAAGAACGCCTCTTCTGCCAACGAAGAATGATGAACACCTTCATCCTTCTTCAATCGTGCCAAAAGAGAAGGAGTCGACCATGAATAATTCTGTATTCGACTTCGTCACCTTCGAACGCTCATCCGCCAATGATGGATATCCTCTTCCTTTTCCAATATTCACGAATCGACAGCGCCTTTCCGCGACTTCATCAACGATTGAAAAATGAGGTGTGGGGTTTGAGTTTGAATTTATTCCATTCTACGTTGTTCAATCTTGGATAATAATTTTCCGAATGATATCAACATAAAGAGGAGGGATCGGACCGCACAAACATGGCCTGACCCTCCCCAATTGATTATCCTCGTTTGTGGATGACGGAGGCGGAGCAACGACGGCCGGCGTCGAGCCATCCGCGAAAGAAACCGGCGGCGCAAAGGTCACAGGGTCGCCGGAGGAGTGCGGCGTCGTCGCGCCACGCGGGTGGAAGGCCCGCGGCCAGGCGGGCCACGGCGGTCGGATGGAGGGTGCAGTGTCGTCGCACTGCGCGGAGGAGCAGGCTACGGCCAGGGCGGGCCGCGGCAGAGTAGCAGGGGCGGCCGGCTTCGGGCCGGCCGCTGGTGGTGCGGAACCGGATCGCCTCTCGGCCAGCCGGACAGGGCGGGACCCCCTGGGTCCCGCGGGATATTGAACTGAAACCTAGCACCGGTTCTATTCTGAAGGCAGGGGGATGCGGCACCCCCCCGCGTGTGGCCAGCCGGGCCACGCCGGCCGCCAGCCAGCTGGGCCACGCGGGACTCCAGCCAGCCCGGCCACGAGGGTCGTAGGGCCACACGGGCCGCCGGGCCATGCGGGCCACCTCCTCGGGCCGGGCCACTCTCGGGATGGGCCGCCCCTTCGGTCGGGTTGGACCCGCGTACCGGGTCAAACCCCAGTTCGAACCCTTTTTATCCGAATACACCTTTTCACCCATGACTTGGGCTACAAGTGTCTGATCAACGACCCATCTACAGCGATGGAAAGTTAGAGCGAGATGATTATTTTATCATACCCCACTTGAGGTTTGGACATAGTTGTGATACGGTCGGGTTGGTTTGAACCTAAAATCCAACCGGGCCACTGGAACGGAAATGTCAATAACTCACAGACTGAGCGTCCGATTGACGCGTCTATTGCGTTGAGACCCCTATGATGAGTTGGACATTTGAGATACTTCTACTTGGGACTTCATTATAGTTGGAGTATTGACTAGTAGATCATGGAGCAGATCCTCCCGAAGAAGTGAGTGGAGTACAGAGACCTGTTAGCTGGCTGATACCTGACGACTGCTGACCTTTCGACTCATAGTGTTTCGACTAGCCCAGTGGTAAGCGCCTCTGTGTGATGCGGTAGACCCATAGTGGGGAGTGACTCTGTTTGACGTGGCAGACCCACGATATTCGACAGGAGGAGTACCTCAACAGGATACGGGGGGGAGTTCCTCTGTGTGACGCGGCAGACCCACGGTGGGGAGCACCTCTGTGTGACACAGTACACCCACGATACTCGATAAGAGGAGTACCACAGTAGTCCAGGATAGTGGGAAGCACCTCTATGTGACGCGGCAGGGCCACAGTACTCGATAGAGGAGGAGTACACCATCAGTCGAGGTTCCGACAGTGTGATTGGGGATGTTACTTGATACTACCCCTAGAATAAAATCATGTTTTGAGATGAGTCAATGACTTTTGTGTTTTCCTCAAGATTGATATGGGTTACTTGATAACTTAGGTATATGTATGGGAATATACCTAAATAATGGTTATCCGTTGATTTCATACTTGTGGTATATCCTTATTGGATTTTGTGAGACCTTGAGGGTCTCGAGGTCTCTACTGAGTATCATTATACTCAACCCTACACTGGTTATGCCCACACCTCATTGTGTTGGATGCAGATTTCAAACAACATTGACTGAGGTAGGGAGTAGCAGGACTGGATGGAACCCGGAGGTGGACCACTTGGCGTGACGGTACACAGAGCAGACGGACGGACATGGAGTGCTGAGGAGGTCATCTGTACCTACCCTTCAGCACTACTACAAATATGCCTTTTATTAGCGCTAAAAAAGGCCTTTAACAGCGCTAGAAAAGTGATGTTAAATCTGGTGAAGATAAAGGGGTGGTCCCCTTTATCAGTGCTCCAAAAAACGCTGATAAAATGGGTCTTTTATCAGCGCTAAAAAAAGCGCTGATAAAAGGGCCCTTTATCAGCTCTTTCTTTTCAGCACTGATAAAAGACCACTTTTATCAGAGCTTTTTTGAAGAGCTGATAAAAGTTAAAAAAAATAAAAAAAATTAAAAAAATTAAAAAAAATTAAAAAAATCTATAAATCGGAGGGGGCTTTTAACAGCGCTTGCCCCCACCCCCAATTTATCAGCACCCCTGTAAGCCCCATCCATGACTCCCCACCTTTTATCAGTGCTTTGAACCCTTTAACAGCGTTATCCCCCTCCCGAAATTCTCTCATGCACGCGCCTAGGCCTGCCTCCACCAGGTTTCGAACTCAAGACCTCCCCCTCCCCCCATGCGCGCTAAGCCTTTACCACTCCTCCAAATTGACTTGTTCTCCAACTAGTGATATATATATATATATATATAGTTATATTTATTCATGTATTAATATAAATTTATATAGTTGTATTAATATATATATATATACATATATAGTTATATTTATATATTTATATATTTATTTGTATATTAATATATATATAGTTATTTATATTTATATATGTATATATTTATATATTTATTCGTATATTAATATTAAGTTATATCTATTTATTTATATATATTTAGTTATATTTTTTTACCCATATATTTATTCGTATATTAATATATATTTATAAGATTAGTTTTCAATACAATTATAAAATATGTTCTGTTTTGTGTGTGTGTAAATAAATACATATATAAAACACACACACACATAGATAGATGTGTGTGTGTGTGTGTGTTTCTATAAGTATAATTATACTTATTTATATATATATATATATATGCATATACATATGTTAGAATATATATATATATATATATTTATATATTTATATATATCATTTTGTTAATATATAGACACACACAAATAGACACACACACATTATATAGGTACATATATAGTTAGATTAATATATAGGTATATAAATATTCATATATTTTTATTTTAAATAAAATGGATATTATTTATTATTTAGATAAAGCTAATATATTTTATATGTAAATATATTTTATTATTTATATTTATAATTAAATTTTTATGTGTGAATATATAAAAAATATGTATATATTGTTATATATTTGATTATAAATAGCAGTGCATTATAAAAAATGATAAAATTTCAAAGAAATAATATCGATATGAATGTAATACCTTGGAATAAATTCATTCCCTATCAAAAAAATCCAATAATACACCCTTAAACAAGGCTGAAAATCCAAAAAATGTTAAAAAATCAGGGTACCCCGACTAAAAACTCAGTTTTGGAGGCCTTATGGGCCTTTTTTGGGCTCGAAAATTGTGATAGAAGCTTTTCCTAGGTCATTATCACATATAGTTGGTTGAAAGCTTCGATTTGATATGCTGTAGAGCTCAAACGGGCACCCGAATCAAAAGTTATGGCCGTTTGAAGTTTGAGTTATATTTTCAACTTATTTTAGATCTTTTATTAATTGTTTTGATTTTTTGTGTCTTCAAATTGTTACTAAATGATTTTTAATTGATAATTATTAGAAAATTGTTAATTAAAAATATTTTTTGAATTTTTTTATATGTCATTTTCGCTAAATATCTTATATATTAAGTATATTAAGTGTAAATGTATATTTATACTTATCTAAAATATATTTAAAAATTATATATTATATTTATATCAATATAAATATATTTATATATTTATATATTATGATATTTTTTTTAATTTTTTTTGAAGTCGACCCTTTATTAGCACTTCTAAAAAAAGCGTTGATAAAGCCCCCCCCCCCCTTTATCAGCGCTCCTCAAAAAAGCACTGATAAAGGGGGGATCCCTTTATCAGTGCTGAAAAAAGCGATGATAAAGGGGGTACCTTTATCAGCACTTTTTCTTGAGCACTGATAAAGGTTAGCGACAGGAAAAACTGTTTTTGTGGTAGTGCAGGTAGGAACCCCGGAGGACGACCCAGTGGCTATTTTACTTTTCTTCAGTTGTTCTTGCTTTCAGTTTTACTTATACTTACAGTTGGGCTTGTATTTCTGGCCCCTTTTACTTTCTCACACTTCTTATGTATTCAGTTTTACCTAGTGTTTTGCTTCTAGTTGTGTACTCTCATGTGTTTGTTTACAATTATAAAGGAAATACCTTCCCAGTTTAGGGATTTACGCATTTAGTGCTAGTCGCCAGCCCCTGGCCTATGGAAGGCGAGCTTGGGGTAGTCACGATATAGGCCTTGAGGGACGGGTCGTGACAAATTGGTATCAGAGGTGTCAGTTCTACCGCAGAACTTAGGACTCTGATATTTCTTTCCTATGAAGCAATATTGTTAAGAGTACTAAGTGTGGCTTTCATTTCAGGGAGTCTAGTGTTGGTGCGGGTGGCTGACGTATCCATACACCAGGACCCTGACTTCTGATTTCCATCTTAGTGCACGAAAACACAGATTGTGTTTGTGTTTTCCAAAGTTTTCTTTAAGTCATACCAACTTGGTTCGCTCACCAGGTATAATCTTTTAACCATATCGCAACTGTTTCTTTCAGGATGCCTCCCTGTGGAGCCCCGAGAGTTGTACGTACTAATAGCCCGCTGAGCGATGAGGCCTCGTTGTAGGCCCCCTTTCCAGTTCAGGCACCAATGGTACAACTTCCCATTGGTCCACCGATGCCACCAACCCCAGCAGAAGACGATGCACACCGCTTTAGTGAGTTTCATGAATTCCAGCGCTAGAGGACACCTAGGTTCCAAGGAGAGACATACCCACAGGAGGCTGAGGATTGGATGGAGGCTGTGGTAAGAGTATTCAGGCTAGTAGAGACACCATCAGACTTCATGGTGATCCTTGCTGCCATCCTCCTTTAGGAAGCAGCAGGTAGATGGTGAAGACTGATGCTCCAGGTGCATGATGATATGACGCTACTATGGAAAAACTTCGAGAGCCTATTCCAGGCATAGTTTTTTCCAGACACCCTTCGAGCGGTGCGGATATAGGAGCTACTTCATCTACAGTAGGGCATCATGACAGTAGCACAGTACTCAGCGAGGTTCAATGACATCTCACGCTACTCCCCGAATATGGTATGAGACCCATTTTCAGGGCCTGGACCTTCGATCAGGGGCTCAGGCAGGTGATCAGGGCATCGATGATCTCCCTCAGCATCCCGACATAGGCGAGGGTGTTAGAGAGAGACCTCCTAGTAGATAGTTTTCTTGCTGAGCATTCATCAGTCGGGAGACCCGCTATTAGTAGACTTGTTGTGGGGTCTTTTGCAGCTAGTAGTAGACAGATGATGAAGAGGTCCCAGAGGAACAGACCCACGGGTGGACGACCGCAGGAATCAAGATCTGTTGTGTGGGGCACCCGGGGCAGTGACATATATGTTAGAAGAAGACATTGTTACTCATGTGGTGGGTAGGGTCACATGGATCGTGAGTGTTCGACTCTCCAGTTATATGATCAGCATATAGTTGAGGGACATCCCAGGCAGAGGCAGAGGTTTGATCGAGGCGGTCCGCAGGGAGCAAGCAGACGCAGCAGAGGAGCTGGCCGTGCAGCTGGAGGTGGACGACGTTTCTATGTGTTGCCACCACCACCACCAAGAGGTCCAAACCAACCACAAGGAGCGGGTGTATAGGGGAGATATTAGCTCTAGGCAGCTGAGGCATATGATCACAGCACTCCAGAGATGATTCGAGGTACGATATGTGTCTACTCCACCTTCACTACAGTTCTTATAGACACAAGTGTCATTCACTCTTTCATTGTCACTGCCCTCGTTCTGAGCTCGTAGATTCCGATGGAGCCGTTGTCTCAATCCTTACAGCTTGAGACTCCTACAGGAGCTGATTCGACGATTACGCATTGGTGTCGGCATTGTTAGATTACTCTAGGAGGTGAGATCTTTAGTTGGGATCTCCTTATAGAGGCGTCGAGGCCTTATGACATCATCTTGGGTATGGACTAGTTATCTATAGTCTATACTCAGATCGATTGTATTAGGCACAAAGTGCGGTGTGTACGGATGGGACTAGGTTCACCTTCACAGGTGATAAGGGATCCTTTTAAGCACAGTACGGACTTACTCAGATGAGGTTGTAGTCGATCACTCACTAGTTGACTTGCCTTACCCTCGGAGCAGTTGATGTGGAGAGTCCAACTTATCCTGTAGTGGTGGACCAGTACTCGAATGTTTTCACTGACGAGGATCCAGGACTACCTCCTCACAGAGAGGTGGACTTCTACATTGACTTGTACCCCAGGACGACACCGATATCTACTCCAGTATATCGGATATCTCCCACTGAGCTTCTTGAGATGCGGGTACATCTAGAGGACTTGTAGGTAAAGGAATTCATCTGGACCAGTGTTTCTCCCTAGGTAGCTCTAATTCTGTTCGCCAAGAAGGTGGATGGGAGCTTAAGGCTCTGTGTTGACTACCGTCGCCTGAACCAGGTGATCGTGATGAAAAAGTACCCACTTCTGAGGATTGATGACCTCTTTGATCAGCTCAAGGGAGATCAGTGGTTCTCAAAGATAGACCTCAGATCAGGCTATCACCAGCTCAGAGTTCGAGATGAGGATGTGCAGAAGATGGCCTTTAGGTGTCATTACGACCACTATGAGTTCTTGGTTATGGCCTTCGGTGTAACCAATGCTCCAGCAGTGTTCATGTGTCTCGTGAACAGGATTTGCTAGCCTTACCTTGATCGCTTTGTCATAGTCTTCATTGACGACATTCTGATCTACTCGACCACTGAGGAGGAGCATGCCTACCATTTGCAGGTAGTACTAGAAACACTACGAGAGAACCATCTTTATGGTAAGCTCTTGAAGTTCCAATTTTGGATTCGAGGGGTTCATTTCTTGGGACATGTCATCTCAGAGGCTGTTGTTGCAGTAGACCCAGTGAAGATTGAGTCTGTACTTGCTTGGGAGCCACCCAGGAGTATGACAGAGGTGCGGAGTTTCCTAGTCTTGGCTGGATACTATCGGAGATTCGTTCTAGAGTTCTCCAGTGTTGCAGCACCACTATTAGCCTTGACAAAGAAGGGGCAACCCTTCGTGTGGTCGGAGAGATGCCAGCAGAGCTTTTAGGATCTGAGACAGAGGCTGACTAGTGCCCCCATTCTGAGGCTTCCAGAGGAAGGTGTAGGGTACGTAGTTTACTGTGAAGCATTAGGGACCAGACTTGGGTGTGTCCTGATGCAGGAGCAAGCAGTGATCGCTTATGGTTCTCGGCATCTAAGACAGCATGAGCAGAACAACGCTACCCTTGACCTGGAGTTAGCAGCAGTGGTCTTCACCTTGAAGATGTGGCAACACTATCTTATGGGCAAACGTTTTACCATGTACTCTGATCAAAAGAGTCTCTATTATATCTTCTCTAAAAGGGACCTGAACCTGAGACAACAGTGATAACTTGAGTTCCTCCAGGATTATGACTTTGAGGTAGTCTATACTCCTGGGAAGGGGAACGTTGTAGCAGATGCTATCAGCAGGATATCAGGTATATAGCTGCTAGGAGAGGCGACAGAGCATATGGATGCTCTACAGATATCCTTTGTGGATAGAGATGGAGTAGCCTTTCTGCAATCTCTTATAGTCACTCCCCCACTCTTTCAGCGAGTCAGGGAAGCACAACATTGGGACGCTGACTGCAAGACACGACATGCTCAGATATCCACAGGGAAAACACCTGATGGATTTTCTGAAGGTGGGGATCACTTCATCCTCTTCAGAGGATGTACCATGGTACCAGTAGCACTTCAGAAGGAAGTGTTAAGGGAGTTCCACACTTCCCCTTTTGCAGTATATCCAGGAGTGGCGAATATGTACCAGGACCTCAGACGACAACATTGGTGTCCAGGTATGAAGAAGTTGGTAGCAGAGTTTGTCTCATGGTGCCTCACTTGTTAACAAGTGAAGGCGGAGTACCAGGTACTAGCAGGCTTGGTTCATCCTTTAGAGGTCCCAGAGTTGAAGTGGGATGGGATATCTATGGATTTCGTGACGGTTCTTCCACGTACAACCATGAGTGATGATTCTATATTGGTGATCGTTGACTGACTCACCAAGTCGTCCCACTTCCTACAGATTTGAGAGCAGGGATTAGTTGAGAGATTGGGACGCCTCTATGTACAGAATATTGTGCGTTTACATGGAGTACCTTCTTCTATTGTCTCTGTCCATGACACATAGTTTACTTCTCGTCTATGGAAGGGGTTGCAGGAGGCCTTCGGAACATAGCTTCGCTTGAGCACCGCCTTCCATCCTCAAACTGATGGTCAGACTGAGCAGACCATCCAGACCCTCGACGACATGCTCCATGCATGTGTTCTCGACTTTGGTCGCAGTTGGGAGTATCACTTGCCTTTGGTGGAGTTTTCCAATAACAATAGTTATCACTCCACCATCGGTATGACACCTTTCGAGACCTTATACAGCCGACCTTGTAGATTTCCAATGTGCTGGACAGACCCAGGGGAGTCAGCACTAGTGGGACCAGAGATGGTACGGGATACCACCAAGAAGGTGCAAATCATCTAGGAGTGGATGAATACTGCACAGTGCAGGAAAAAGTTGTATGCTGGTAGGAGATGGAGACCTCTAGAGTTCGAGGATGGCGACCATGTCTTCCTACAGGTCTCACCTCGACGAGGTCTATAGATATTTGGCTGAGGCGACAAGCTATCTCCGAGATTCATTGGACCTTTCCAAGTCCTCAGTAGAGTAGGCGAGGTGGCTTTCCGCTTAGATCTTCCACCTCAGTTGCACTGGGTGCATGACGTCTTCCACGTAACTCAGCTGAGGAGATATGTGCACGACCCTTCCCACATCATCGACTATGGGGAGCTGGACATCGATGATGGGGTGACTTTCATGGAGGTTCTAGTGGAGATTGAGGATCGATAGGATCAGAACCTATGTGGATGGTCGATACCTCTGGTGCACGTTCGTTGGCAGCACGAGAACCTCCAGGAGAGCACATGGGAGTGGGAGGCTTAGATACGTGCTCAGTACCCCCATTTGTTCTCATAGATCGAGTTGTAGCTTACGGGGACGTAAATCCCTGAGGTGAGCAGAATGTAATGATATAGAAATTTTGTGGAAAATTTTTTCTTAAATACATGTGAATTTTATGAGACTGCGAAAATTATTGGCACTTGATTCTGAGGCCCGGTGTGCCTGGAATCAATTTCTAAAGTTTTTGTTCGGGTACGTTCAGTAAACGTAGGAGCGTGTTTTTATTACTTTTTAAACGATGCTCGGAATTGAAATCCAGGGGCACTATTGAACTCATAGCACCGGTATTTTATTAATAAGACATTCACCTTGATGGTAATTGGTTGAGAATGGAAGTTAGTTTTTGGAGTTTTTAAGAATAAAGTTAAATAAAAATAAGTGTAGATTATTTTTATTTTGGCGGTTAAAATCTCCAAGGGGATGTTGGAGGTGGGGGCCACCACACCCTAACCTCCCATGGGAGGTTATGTTGGTGGGGCCCACCCGAGCATAACCTCCCTTGAGAGGATAATTAATGTGGGGACCACCTGAGCTTCTTAACTTCTTGAACTCTCCATAAGTGAGGGGAAAACTCTTGAACTCCCCTCATTAAAGTGCCACTCCACTTGAATTAATTAATGTAACATTAATTAATTATATTTTAAATCTTTTTAATTCATGCTAAAAATTAAATAATAGACAAATATATTATTTCATTTTGGGTTGGAATCTTTTCTTTTGGTGGAGCATTTGGGAGAGGAGTTGGAAGGGCAATGAAGAACACCTCTTCCGCCAACGAAGAATGACGAACACCTTCATCCTTCTTCAACCATGAAAAAAAGAGAAGGATCCGACCGTGAAGAATGTCGTCTTCGACTTCGTCACCTCCGAATGCTCATCCTCCACTAACGGATACCCTCTTCCTTTTCCAACATTGATGAATCGATGCCACCTTTCCACGACTTCGTCAACAATTGATAAATGAGGTAGGGGGTATGAGTTTGAATTTATTTGGTTCTGCATTGTTCAATATTGGATAATAGTTTTCCAAATGATATCAACATAACGAGGAGGGCTCGAACCGCACAAACACGACCCGACCCTCCCCCTTTGATTATCCTCATTTGTTGATGACAAAGGTGGAGCAACGACGATCGACGTCAGGCCGACTGCAAAGGAAACTGGCGGCGCAAAGGTTGCTGGGTCACTGGAGGAGCGCAGTGCCGTCGCGCCAAACTCATGGAAGGGCCGCGGCTAGGCGGGCCATGGCAGTCGGATGGAGTGCATGGTGTCGTCGCACCACGTGGAGGAGCAGGTCGTGACCAGGGTGGGCCGCGACGGAGTAGCAGGGGCGGCCGACGTCGGGCCGGCCGTCGGTGGTGTGGAACCGGCTGGCCTCTCATCCATCTGGACAAGGCGGGACCCCCTGGGTCTGGCGGGATACTGAACCGGTGCCTAGCGCTGGTTTTTTTCAGAAGGAAGGGGGTGCGGCACCCCCCACGCGTGGCCAGCTGGGCCACATGGGCTACCAGTTTGTCGGGCCATGCGGGCCGTCGGGCCACCTCCTTGGGTCGGGCCACTCTCAGGTCGGGCCGCCCTCGGGCCGAGCCACCCCCTCGGGCCGGGCCCCCCCTCAGTTAGGGACACCCTCAGGTCGGGCCACCCCTTAGGGCTGGGTCAGACCTATGTACTAGGTCGGACCCTAGTCCGAACCCTTTTTATCTGAATACACCTTTTCGCCCATGACTTGGGCTACGGGTGTCCGATCAACGAACCGTCTACGACGACAGAAATCTTAGAGTGATATGGTTCTTTTGACATACCCCACTTGAGGTTTGGACATAGTTGGGGTATGTTTGGGTTGGTTTGAACCTAAAATCCAATCGGGCCCCTAGAACGGAAATGCCAATAACTCACAGACCAGGCGTCCGATTAACGCACTGTCTATTGCGTTGAGACCCCTATGACGAGGAAAAACGTTGAGATACTTCAACTTGGGACTTCGTGATATTTGGAGTATTGACCAGTAGCTCGTGGAGCGGATCCTCCCAGAGATGAGCGAGCAGAGTATGGAGACCTGGTCGCTGGCTGATACCTGACGACTGCTGACCTTTCGACTCGGAGTGTTTCGACTAGCCTAGTGGGAAGAGCCTCTGTGTGACGCGGCAGACCCACAGTGGGGAGCGCCTCTGTGTGATGCGGTAGACCCATGGTATTCGACAGGAGGAGTACCTCAGCAGGCTACAAGGGGGAGCGCCTCTGTGTGACGCGGCAGACCCACGGTGGGGAATGCCTCTCTATGACGCGGCAGACCCACAGTACTTGACAGGAGGAGTACCACAGTAGTCCAGGATAGTGGGAAGCGCCTCTATGTGACGTGGCAGGCCCACAGTACTCGATAGAAGAGGAGTACACCATCATCTGAGGTTCCTATAGTGTGACTGGGGATGTTACTTGATACTACCCCTAGAATAAAATCCTGGTTTGAGATGAGTCAATGAATCTTGTGTTTTCCTAATGTTTGAGATGAGTTACTTGATAACTTAGGTATATGTATGAGCATATACCTAAGTAATAGTTATCTATTGATTTCATACTTGTGGTATATCCTTGTAGGATTTTGTGAGACCATGAGGGTCTTGGGGTACCTACTGAGTATCGTTATACTCACCCCTACACGGGCTATTCCCACACCTTGTTTTGTTGGATGCAGACGACGGACAACGCTAACTGGGGTAGAGAGTAGTAGGACTGGACGGTACTCAGAGGTGGACCATTTGGCGTGATGGTACACGGAGTAGACAGACGGACATGGAGTGCTAAGGAGGCCATCTGTACCTACACTTCAGGTAGGAACCCCAGAGGATGACCTAGCAGCTGTTTTACTCTTCTTCAGTTGTACTTGCTTTCAGTTGTACTTGTACTTATAGTTGGGCTTGTATTTCCGGCCCCTTTTACTTTCCAACACTTCTTATGTATACAGTTTTACCTAGTGTTTTGCTTCCATTTGTTTACTCTAATGTGTATGTTTACAGTTATAAAGTCAATTCCTTCCCAGTTTAGGGATTTATGCCTTTGGTTCTAGTCGCTAGCCCCTGGCCTATGGAAGGCGGGCTTGGGGTAGTCACGATACGGGCCCCGGGGGATGGGTCGTGACAATAATTATGTGCTGGAATTAAAGTGATAAGGTGATACATAAGTGTTTATACTAAAATAAAGAAACTAATATTGAATTCAGTGAGATAATATATTTTTTATTGAAGAGAGAAGTTATAGTCATTTAGGAAGGAATCATATACAATAAATAAGAATAATGAAAATTCCCTAAGATTCATTGTTATTGTTGATTGAGAGATGTGGAGAAATCATACCTGATTGATTATATATCGTAGGTCATGAAAAATAGGATAATAAGGAGAACTCTACTATTCCGTAATATTTTAATGTAGTTAGGATAAGAATAATGTGTAAGGAAAGAAAACTAGACATTATCATGAGAAGAAATTTTCACATGAATGTGATAGAAAACAAGGATGACTTTCTACTTCAACATATAATATATTTATTCAAATTCTTATTCATTTATTAATTAAAATGATACATTAATGATAGTTTAGAGGAAGTATAAATAACCCATTAAGAGATGATGAGAGTTTTTCATTATATAGCTCAATAAGAAAGAGATAATATAATGAAAAAATTTGTAAGTAGCTAGGAATTTCAAGAGATATTCCTCCATTTTGTTCCCATTACAAAAGATTTTATATTTATATCTTGTACTTTTACTCACTAATTTTTTCTATTGGAAATCAATGTCTGAAAACATGACATAAACCTAGTAAAAAAATAGGTACACACATTGGGTTTGAACATTGTAATTCCCTTAGTGTTATTCTCTTCTTTCATCTGGTTGTATATGGTAAAGTGTGATATAATAACCTAAGAGAGGATCAAGGTCATTAACTAGTCACAATGGTTGATTTGAAGAATAAATCATAATATAATATCACTTATTTACCCATTATTGCACTTAGTAATATGACTATACCTGGGAACTTCAAGTAGTATAAGATCAAGCTAGGTTCCCTCTGAAAGATCCAAACTTTTTTGAAGTTGAATATGGAGAACCTAAATTCTATCAAAAATATACGTGTTCCTATATTTGATGGGTTGAATTATCCTGTATGAATGAATGGGATGAACCACTATCTTCTTTATCTTGTCTTGAATGTTGTAGATACAACCACAGTGGGTTTTTGATCATGGAAGAAAGATTCTCCCATTACATTCTTGGATAAGAGAACCATAGAGATGTGTGTACATGCAAGAAATGTTATTTTCATGTATTTATCTGGTAGATTCTACACAAAGATGATGATATTTCAATCTATAAATGAAATTTTCTGTAATATCATAATGTTTTTTAGAGAATATTAAAGACAAATAAGGGAAGAAATAGGCTTGGATAAGTAAGTTAAATGGTGTGATAATGGTTGATGAAGAAACAATTTATGATTAATTTACTTGAGTAAATTAAATCCCAAGAAACATTAGAGGGTTTTAATAATCCTTGTAAGATTCTGCTATTTTGGTGAAATTATTGATGAATTTCTTAGACAGGTTTGATTCTAAAGTTTTACACTAGAAGTCAAAGATAAATTATCCCTAGATGAACTGTGCAACATGATTTCTACCTTTGAAATGAAGAAATCACCAGTGCTCAAGAAGTAATCCAAGAAGAAAATGTCAGTCAAATCCATGTGTGAACATAAGCTCAATGAAAAGAAGGTTTAATTTGTATCAAATGAAGAATGTGATGGGGAAATATGTGTGGACCATAAGACAATCATTTCACTTATTACTAAAACCATTCCAAGATAAATATGAAAAAGAAGTTCTAGTTTCTATTAAATTCTATAATTTTTGAGGATATGCATATTTTACAATTTATTTCCCAAAGAATACATATTATTTATGGAAAACACTCGTGAGATTCTCACAAAAATAATTTTTAAACCCATGTAAAATGTAGTTGTAATGGGACTCAGGCTTGTCTCTAAAAAGGATAGTGTTATGGGTGTATTTCTATTTTGTTTTTTGGGTTAAATTGGAGAAATAAGTAATGGAATTAAACCGGATTGGTTTTCAATCCAATTTTAAAAGTAGTGTACAAACCTCATATCATCCCTTTGTATTTCTTGTTAAGTCATTATTCCAATTTATACTCTTGTGTTTTCTCTCTAATCAAGCGAAATCATGATTGATTACTCTCATCTGAAATTTTTGGTTTAACTAGAGGGATGAAATATACACTACGACATCCAATCTTCCCAAGAATAGTAATCAAAGATCTCTAATTGCCCTTAGGTCAACCCACTGCTCACAACAACAAGTAATGGAGAGGGCCTAAGTGTTCTATGTGTGTGATCCAATGGAGAAGGAAAGATGAATTAAAAATTAAAGAAAAATAAAATATCTTAATCTCTATACACTTTGAATGAATCCAAATATTAAATAAAAAAATATTGAATAATTAAAATGTAAATTTCTTAACATGGGGATATGGAGAATCTCCTCGGAACAACTAGTAATGGCTTATTGTGTCATCATCAGATTTATTAGAAAAACAAATAAAAGGAAGAAAAAAATAGAATCTGTAGTGATTGATCATAGAAAATACTCTGAGAACGAGCAACAGAGTCTTTAACACTGTGAATATTGAACTATATAAAGTTGATCCCACATAAATCCTTGGCACACTTCAAAAATTTCACTGTGGGAGCATGACGGGTATGTTCTACTTCTTCAGGTGACTATGAATTTTCTCGTTTTCAGTGATGAGTAGTGTATTCTTCATCATTGGATGATCAGCACGTCTCTAGTATTGAGGGTCCGAAAAAATTAATTAAGTGTCAATGCAATTTCTCACAGCTTGGAAATTATTCCTTTTGAGAAAAATCGAGCATGAAAGTTTCAGTGCCTCACGACTGTAGTGGAAAATCGTGCTTTGTTTTGTGTGATGTTTTAGTTATGTATGTGTAAAATATATCTTTAGTGTTCCATGTGGGATTGAAAATACGTGTGCTTGAATTGGAACATGGACCTGGATGTTGCGGCATTTCTCCGAACACATATTTTTGTATTCTTCTTGGAGATGGAATAAGAACATAGCTACAATAGTGAGACAAGGTGCTCTATCTCCATATACTTCATAGTGTCATATCAAAAATCAAATGGTGTGTGTCCTCCAATGGATCTTCAGCCAGTGCATTGGAGAATTTTTTGGTCTAACTCTAGTTTTCGAGTGTGCATAGGGTATAAAATTTATTAAAAAGTGATTAAAGAATTCAACATTGTAAGCATTATCTTTGTATTTAGTAGAGCAAACATGACTTGGTTTTTTTTCATCTTTAATGGATAGGAAGGTTTTGGCTATGAAAATCCATGGATTATTTGGGAATTTGATTGAGAAAGTGGCATGTGTGAACATTCGGTGAAGAATCATATGGATTAAGGAGCAATAATGTATCCTCCCATCTTTATCTGTAAAAAAACCCAGCAAAAAATTATTTTTTCAGATCAGCCTCCAAAACATCAATAGCTTCGGGTCGAGGCTTCTTCTATTAGAACATGCATGGATTTTAGTCTTCCTTGATCCTAGGTTCTTCATCCACAATTCGAGTTTGGATTTAGCATCTCTAGTTCAAATTTCATCGAAGGAGTTTGTCCTCACCAATTTCTCACTTCTATGCCAACAAAGTGCGACGAATCATCTGTTTTTCATCGGGAAGCTTGATTTTGGGGTTCTTCTATTCTTCAGTCAGAGCGACAAGTTTCGGAGGGGGATCAGTATCATCAGGTACCGCGACTTCAGGTCTTCTTCTGGGTAGTGTGGCATCGGTCCTCTCTATCATTTTGTGATTCCTCGGTGATATGATATGTGTCTTCCGTAAATCTGTGGAAATCCGCATGTCGAAACCTTTGCAGGATTTGTTTGAACTGCTATGGATTCGAAATTCTTCTATTCATTGGTTTCTTGCCGCATGGACCTCATCTACTGAACTTGTCAGTGGCATCGCATTGGGTTTTTCATTTTCCATTATTATTGTGGAATAATGGTCTTCTTGGGATAATTTGACATCATCTTCATCTTCCTATCCCGAGAGCTCTGTGAGAAGAAGAACCCTTACTGGTTTGGTGACCCGCCACTTGTACGTCACCATCTCGATGACTACTCCGGTAGTTTTCCAGTGGAGACTCCTTCAGAAATCAGGGAGGCAACCATGACAGAGATCTATGCTTCTCGGTGCTTATGTATTTGTGAGCTTATTCTTAATTTTCTTATTTGATCATTGTGTTGTATGCTCCTTGTTTCTCTTTTGGTCTGATTAGTCAAGTCGGGGTTGCGTATGTCAGTTCGTCCAGTTGGGAAGAAATCTCTGCTAACTCCGAGCCAAGATTCATCACTGGCTCTTGGTGTGGAGAGTTCTTCTTTCTCAGATAGTTTTTGTGGCTCGTGTGTGTGGTTTGTCTCTACTGCTTCTCTTCTTGTATGTGATCTGTTGTTTTCGTTTTGAATAATAATAAATAAAATGTGGTGGTGTTCTTGTCATGGATTACACATAAATTACGTTCTATATTTTACTATCCTGAGAGTTTTGTTTTTTGTTGTTTGACTTTTTCAATAAAACATTTTATACTCAGTTGTGTTTACTTTGCATTTATTTCTGTATATTACAAAAATTCCGCAACAACTGGTATCAGAGCCTATTACTCATTTTATTTTACAATTTCTGATAAGTTTGAAATTGATAAATTTGATGGAGAAAATGATTTTAATTTGTGTAGAGTTAAAATGCATGCTTTACTAGTTCATAATTATATTGCTAATTCCTTGCATGGTAGTAAGAAACTTGTTGTGACCGCCACTACTGATGGTTAGTCCACCACTACTTTTGTCGATGTTGATCATGGTATATTAGAAAAGGCTCACTTCACCGTACTGTTAACTTTAGGTGATAAGGTTTTGTGTGAAGTAGCAAATGAAACTGTCACTAAATCTATTTGGGTTAAACTCAAGCATTTGTATATAAGTAAATATTTTCTTGGGTGTCTATATAAAAAAAATGCATTTATATAATTTTAAAATGTCGCCTGGTTATTCTGTGCATGTTCATATAGATGGGTTTAATAAGATTCTAAATATATACATTGAAGTTATAGACAAGGATCTTGATTAAATTTTTTTAACCTCTCTTGATGATTCTTTTAATTAATTAAGAGATTATATTATGTATGTTCGGGATTCCATTACGCTAGAAGAGGTTAAGTATGTTGTCCTGTTTCATGATCTTCAAATGCACAGCTTGAAGGAATGGTTGGGTTCTATTAAGAGTGAACATCAAATGTTATATACTAAGGGCTCCTATGAAAAATATGGGTAGGAAGGATAAGAATAGATTAAAATGATTTTGTTAGTTTTGAGTGCGGTAATATCAGCCACATTAAATGTTAATGTCCTAATTTGAAAGGAAAAGATAGTAGGGCCCAATCACATGTGGTATGTAATGATTATGAGTTTGTCAAAGTTCTATATTTTAGCACCCCCTTCATTAGAAAATGACATAGGTTCTGTATAGTTTTTTCTTGCATTCCTAGGATGGGCTCCACTTGTCTTTGTGGAGAAACGGTGGTTAAGAAAAAGGTTTATTGTGGGCTTGTCTAAGCCGTTCGGGATTAGGTGGAGAAGTAGTTCTCCTAATGGTTTTCGATTCTATGATTACTATGTTTAGTTTTCTACTTTTTTGATTAATGATGCATTTTTTTAATCTTTGTTTTGATTTCATTTTTTCCATTGTATTTTACCAGCGGGATAGGCTGTTTGAATTTCAGGTTGATGGTGCATATTGGAGCTACTGTTATGGGATGAATCAAAGGTAGTGGTTGGGTAAGTTTGTTAAATGTGGTTTCTTAGTTTAAATTTTTGAGCATATTTAATCTGTTTTACTGTAGAAAGGTGGTGTGGGTAGGACATGTGCCACTACTGGCACATTCTAGGTGATATTTATTCTGGGTGAATATTTGTAGACTTAGGTTTTTCTCTTATAGTGAATCTTCCCACACTAGAGATAGGATTTATCAGTAGTTAGTTATTTGCAAGAACACCATTAGTTTAGTCTTTTTAATTTTGAAAAGGTGGAGATATGTGAAAGTGAGTTTTCAAAATTAAAAATGGATGTTTTTTTTCATGTAAGAAATGTGTTTTATTTTCATGTATCATTCATATTTCTATTGTTTTTTTGTGCAGTTCGAGCTTTTATTTTATGGGCCTTTGTGTTTGGATTCTTGTTTCACTGGGCTTCTGGATTACGACCTTCTTGTTCTGTGGGATTCCTATTCACTGGCTCGCTTTACCTATGCAATGCCACCGTTGCGATCCTACTGCCCAGCTTCACCCTAGCCGTTGATGATTCATGATCTGACGGTGTTGATTCACTGGTTTGTGCTTCTTCGGTGATTTTATCTGTGTCTCCTATGCATCGGTGGTCGTCCGCATGTCCCGACCTTTGAGGTATTTGTTTGAACTGCCACTGCTTCATGATTCTTCTATTCATTGGTTGCTTTCTGCATGGACCTCATCTATTATGCTTGTCAGTGGCGTCACTTTGGGTTTTTCAGTTTCCATTATTATTGAGGAACAATGGTTTTTGTGGGATGATTTCTTCACAATCTCCAGCTTCATATCCTGAGATATTTTTGATAAGAAGAACCTTTAGTGGTCTGGTGACCCACTGCTTGTACGCCACCATCTTAATGACTACTCTGGTGGTTTTCTGGTGGAGACTCCTTCAGAAATCAGGGAGACAACCATGGAAGAGATATATGTTTCTTGATGCTTATGTATTTGTGCAACCATTCTTTATTTTATTATTTGATATTTCCATTGTATGTTCATGGTTTCTCTACTAGTATGATTTTTCAAGTTGGAGTTGCATGTGTGAGTTCGTCCAGTTCAGAAGTGAAATCTGCTAACTCTGAGACAGAATTCATCACTGGCTCTTCAGGCAGAGATTTCTCCATTCTTGGATAGTTTTCATGGTCTGCAAGCATGGTCTATCTTTGCTACTTCACTTCTTGTATGCGCTCTATTTGTTTTCATTTTTCATAATAATAAATAAAATAGGGTGGTGTTCTTGCTGTAAGGTCCGAATCACGTAAATTATGTTGTACATTTTACTTTCTTGCAAGTTTCATTTTTTGATGTTCAACTTTTTCAATAAAATGTTTTATACTCAACTTTGTTTACTTTGTGTTTATTTCTATGTGTTACAATGATTTTGAAATGGTTTGAGATTCATTAGCGGCACTGTAGTTCATCTGAGTCTTCTCAAGCAAGGGATTTAGGGGTTTGTTTCCACCATGTTCTCCAGTGAGATCGATCTTCTCCTCAATCAACATGGTTCGGTCAGGGCATCCCTAGGCAACGTCGACGACAGATCTGAGTTCTCTGATGTATCTTCATGATTCTATGAAGATCGGATTTGGTATCTCGATTTGTAGTGTGTGCAGATCTGGTGGGTTAGTTATCTTCCTGGAATAGGTGGTCCTTCATCAGTGTAAAACAGGCATGCGACATTGGGTTTCCACCTAGTTCGGGTTCCATTCTCCCTACATCAGAGATTCAGGATTGGGATTCAACAGAGATCCAGAGGTGCCTACTACCATCAGTAAGATAGGGGTAGTGGTATTATGGGTGTGACTATAGTTGAATGGGTACAGTGATAGTAGCAGATTAGATCAGTAAAAGAAGGCAGTGACAGATAGTGGTATCAAATTTCTCACACTAGTATGAGACCACTACCAGAGCAGGGGAGTTGTAGTAGAATTATTGAAGGCACGATAGCGGGATTTTCCTCCTTCCGGTATAAAAACATAGTAGATGACAAAGGACTTTAATCTCGTGGTATCTTATTTTTTTCCTAATGGTTGCATACCTCCCCTTTTAACAGTGGGTAACATTTTTTACCAATGCTAGTGGGGATATTTTTTCACGATTGAAGTGTGTTGGGAAAATGAAAACAATGTACAAGAATACGTGCAGCCCACCATCTCCATTAACGGTATATTTGATTTTATATCTCTATATTTTAAGCATGTTTTTCATGCAGTTCCACTACACTCCCGTACCAGTACCATGGCCATAGAATGTGTGATAGTAGAAAAAAAAAGAACCAATTCCATATCCAATGGTATCATAAATTATTTCCTCAACGATACTAGTAGCACAGTGCTGATGGTAGATGATTTTCTCTTAAAACAATTCTTGTTCTGTAATTCAAAAAAATAATTTTTTAGTGTATCCACATTCCAGATTAATGCCACTTAAATATAAACAAACATTGAAAAAAATTTCCAAAATAAAATTTAATTCTACATTTTATTAATTAACTAAATTAAAATATTATTTTGAAAAACTCAAATAATATCCAATGAATCATTCTAAAAAAAATTCATTATTCTTTTAAAACATATTTGAATTTATGGATTTTCAATTGATTCAAAAATAATTAATGCAATTGAAACTAAAAAAATCCATTTAATAATTTCAGTTCCAAAATAAAAAAATTATAAATTAAAATTTTAAAACCCATGGGCGGCTTCATAATTTACTTCAAAATGACTAAATCAATAGAAATAATCATTTGAGCCAAATTATAGTGATGTTTTATATTCATCCAAAATCACAAAAATGAATGAAAACTGGATATTTTATTTAAATTAGGGGTTTTTTTATGAATAACATAAAGAAAAATTTCTGATTTTCTACTCACATCACTCCATAATTGAACTATTGCACTCCTGAGAAATTTTGTCATTGAATTTGAAAAAATTTATTGTCCTACCTAACTTTAAATACATATCTTAAATTGAAGAATATCAAAGTATTCCTCCATTAAATGCCCATGCCTCATATGTGACTTCTTCACAACATTTTACTTCATCATATATTCATATTCTAGTTCTATTATTAATTTGATAGATTTAAGTAGAATTAAAATTTTAAAAAGTAGCACTTCCATTTTTCCTTTGTTCCAAAGTTTCATAAACCAAACTTAATTTTCACACATATTTAATACTTTCAAAATGACATTACTATAAATCAATTTCTCCCTTCTTCATCTGGGTTCAATATTCCCTTCACCATAATGAATTCATTTTTGAAAAATGGACAAATCATTCATTTTTTATGAATTTATTTTTTTCCAAGACACATATGTACAAGGTACTATACAAAATCACTTATTAAATTTGTGCAATGGGATTAAACTCACAGACCCAGTTCCAATGTCACAGAGATACATTATGGGATCTCAATTTCCCATTTTAATTCATGTTTAAAAGAATTATATGAATGCCTTTCAGGGAGGCTCCCTGAGGTGATACTCAATCACAATGTTCAAGTCACTCGAGATTGAGTTCAAAATGCTAGTGACAACGTGTTATAATTTTTATTACATAAATATCATTTCGGTTTTCACTCCATTTCCCTATTCTTCAAGCAGAATCTCCATAAAATAGCGGTTATATTCACTCAATAATCATTCACTTTCAGTAATTCAAAATCAATGTAATCCTCCCATCCAAATTGATACTTTAAGAAGAAACATTACTAAAAAAACACTCTATACCCATGGGTTTAAAATATAGGTATAGCCTATAAAATCGTGGGTATAGGCTATAACCACAGTTTTCTAAACCATGCCTAATGGAGGCATGGGTGTCGACCATTACCCACGGTTTCTATATAAATCGTGGGTATAGGCCTTAGATATTTTATCATACCCACTATTTAACCAAAACTATGGGTATATATCTATACCCATGGTTTGAAGAACTCTGGGTATAGATTTTCCCAGCAAAGAACCTATACCCATGGTTCTCTAAACCAGGGGTATATATAGTTTTCCCCATTTGGCACCAACAATAGCTCTTCCAGCTCTTGAACTTGTAAATAAAACAAAACACATACTACACATTCAATGTAGCACAAATATTTTATATTTAGAATTCAACCAATTTCTTGCAATAAATTTCAAACCATTTACAATACTAAAACATATATATACATTCATACAACCAATCAATTCATTTCATAAATCAACTTCCACATGTCTCCTTACTGCTAATTCAAAAATAGAGGGGATAAATATCTACCACGTCGCCAACATCCTCATCCTCATCCCCATCAGAAATAACCTCATCACCATCAACAACATCCTCATCACCAACACCATCATCTGGACAATCAACAACATCATCATTGCCACCACCATTAACTCAACTGCAAATAGGACCCTCATTGGTTTCACTTGGGGCATAATTTAAAGAGTGCATTGATTTCATATATGAATCAATATTAGTAGAAGTCTCTCATGGAATTGATTGACTTATAAATGACACAGATTTTAAGAAGTGTTTGGTGATCAGTTTATTTCTTTCACAATCCTGTAAAGCTATTCTTTGCCTCAATTGATTCTACATGAGTTCTTTGAAGCTCAGGGTTCTGAGTGGTTTAATAGGAGCCTGATGAGGACCAATAGCTTATGAGGATAATGTTTTTCCTAGGTCGACATCAGAATCTCCCCCGGTGCTCCTCACCTAATACCTAACTCAAATGAACATTTGGCATGAAGATTTCATCTTCTCTATCATTAAGGGACTACAAGGTATACTGATGAAAATGTAAATAATATATTTAATTATGAATTTATTATAGATATTCGAAATATAAATAAGAAAATTACAACATTTTCTTTTGTTTTTTTCATTTACTGCACATCCATATTTTTTCTTCATAATCAAGAGAAATAAATTTGCTCAAGGCGCATGGCCTTAGATTCCCAATATCGCTTACTAAAAATGACATTGATTAGTATACATATATTTAGAATATAAAAATTTTATAACATTTAATAATAATAAAATGTAATTACTTTTAAATGAATGGACAATACATAAATTTAAACATGTGATAATCTTTGATGAAAAATCCATAAATAAAAGCTAATCATAAACTCTTTATAATTTTAGCTACTCATTATGAACATTCCATAAATATCATCAATTATTTAGTGTTGAAAATGGAAACATAATCCAAGTGAAAACTACCAAAATTCATTGAAAATTAATATTACCACAGTAGAACAAATTTAGAAGAGGGTTATAGTCTCTTGTTTGCTACACTACTAAATAGATATTTCAATAAAGTGATGGAATCCCCAAATCCAAATCAGTAACCTCAGTGAGAAATTGATATTGAAAAGGATGAATAAATTTGATACATATCTAGTCCATCAACAATATTTTAAATCATTTAATATTATATTTCTAGATAGATAAATATGAAACAAAAATACAAGGAATTATACACCATGATAACTCATCAGTAAGAACTGAAATAAGAGAAAGATCAGATTATGATCAATGAGATTTACATTGCATATCACAACTTTAAAATGGAATAAAAGTTCCTATATTGTGTTTATTCCATAATTAATTAATTTATATGGATTATTTAGAAAAATTGTGCTACCATATGTATAAGAAGTATTTCATTGATATCATATTATAAACTATATTGTCTAGATTATCTATATTAATTAATGAAATATATGGAGAATCAATTAATGAAACATTTGACTATGCTTCTATATAAAGATAAGGATTGGTGGGAAGTTATTATGTCACCCCTTATGGTGTACAAAGTCAAGTAGAAGACTGAAAATCCTATTATAAGTTCATATTCAATTATTCCTTCTCAACATCTGTAAATGAGGTAAATGATTTAAAGGGATAAAAATAAGAAAGAGGCTTTCTAAATCACATGATGTAAGAAAAGTCCACATTAGAGGAATTACAATGATCTGAAGAAGAAGAAATCATAATATAATATATATAATATGTTCATAATTTCATAAAATTATTAAAATTAAGATATTTAATATTAAAGAAAATATGTAATTCATAGAGTTGAATATGAATATAGGATCCAACGATATTGAAAAAGGTTATAATAATTAATGTTAACATTTTAATTAGATGAAGGAAGGTGTCTCCTAAGTTATATAATATATGGACACTATATCACATTTCTATGGGGACTGTTTCTTATTAAAATATCATTATATATCTTCTTTTAAAAAAATATCTTATTTTTAATTTCTTGATGAAAAGATAAATTGTATCATGTTTGAAATTAATGTTTTTATGGTATATCATAATTATTTAATAGAATAATATTAAATAAGTCATACATTTCCAATATCAAAAATTAATGATGAATAAAAAATAATACATGAAAATATACATAGCTAACTAAATAACAATAAAAATATTGATATTATTTCTATTCATATTTAATTACCTGATTCTTCTCATCCTCAAGCATTGTAGTGCGTCCCAATGTGTGAAGATAAATCATTGCATCTTTATTATTTTTATTTTTTCTCGGTGCATCCTAAAATAATCAATAAAAGTGAAAAGAATTAAATTTTATTAGAAAACCATTCATGATTTGGAATACCTTATACTCATCAGTCTTCCAATATGCAATCTTTTTTGGATATTGAGTTTTTGGATAGCCAAGAAAAATGGGTACACCCTCAAAATTAGAACCAAATCTATTCCTCCAACAAACATATAACTCATTCTTATAGGATCGCCATAACTCCCCATGGTCCATCAACCTTGCAACCATATCAGCTTCATCATAAAAAAAGTTAAACTGACTGTAAGAACTCGGATCTTCTTTTCATGTATGTTTTCCGTTTTCTTGTGTTTTTAAGGTAAAAGAGGACTTTCTATAAAATTCTTAAGTACACGCCATGTACTTTATGAGTACACGCCATGTAGCAGACATGCACACAACCTTGTGGGGGTGACTTGGAGGCCTATTAAATCATAGTATGGAAATGGAAAGTACACACCATGTACTTTAGAAGTACAGGCCGTGTATTTTGTTTTTTTCATTAAACGGACCAGGGTCACATCTAATGGACAGAGGTGTTTTCTTCTTTGGTCAAAACGTCCTGAAGCACCTGTACGGCAATGATAATTCTCTGATCCCCTGAGCGATCATCCAATATCTGATTCAACCTTCTTCAATTGCATTGGGATCACCTCGGTAAGCTCTTCCTTCTTCTAGATCTTTGTTTCCTGATTCATCATCTTTCAAGGGTTATCCTCGATTGAGCGTTTTTAGAGTTTTTGTAGAAATATAGTGTTTATGGGAGATTTGAGGCTCGAGGTTCACGTATAGCGATCCTACAATGCTAAGTTAGGTGGTTTGTGCCTTTCTGTAGAAATCCTTTGAATTATATGTGAAAAATCGCCCAATACCCTTGAATGGGGTATTGCGTATTTACCGTTTTATCCTTTTTGTTTTACTTATTTTATTGTATGATTGAGTAGAGTTAAATTTAATGTGATTAGGGTTAAATAGATATGATTTATATGGTTTTCCCATGAATGTTTGGTTATGACCATTTTGGTCTAGCATTTCCTGTTAGGCTGCGTTTGTTTTCCATGCCTAGTATTGTTGGATGGAGTGATTGTCTTTTCTGACATTCTGAGATTCCATAGACTGTTAGAAAAGTAGTTCTTGAGGTTTACTTTGGCCACTACAATTTTTGATACTTGTTGACTTACATAGGGTTGTGAGAACCTGGTGTAGTAGACCATAGGTAGAATGGAAATAAGGGCTTTTCTAGAGTGACTTTATAATTTTACAATGAGAGACCATAGGGGGAATTGATGTTGAGTGGTTCCTCAGAGTGTCTGTAATTCCTCAATGCAGGCCACAGGGGAAATAGACATTGAGTGCTTCCCCAGAGTGCCTTTAGTACTAATGTGACACTATAGAGGGAATTGACGGTGAGTGCTTCCTCAGAGAGTCTATACTTAAGTTGAACGAGAGGAGTGAGACTGTGTGTGCCTCCTATAGGGTTGCTTGTACTTGTTTGGTTGA
This sequence comes from Viscum album, assembly GCA_963277665.1. Classification (NCBI taxonomy): domain Eukaryota; kingdom Viridiplantae; phylum Streptophyta; class Magnoliopsida; order Santalales; family Viscaceae; genus Viscum; species Viscum album. The sequence goes on from OY728162.1 coordinate 820,558,598, forward strand.
ACCAGAGGGGTTAGGCTGTGAGTACTCCCCATAAGGTTACCTGCTTTGATTATCTTCTTACTTTATTGTGATTGGAATGTTTGAAATTGTGGATTGTTTACTAGTGAGTGCTTCCTTGTTTACTAAATTCATTTTACTTATTTCATACCATATATTCACTAATTTTTAGGCATATATATTTGGGTGGTTTCCTACTAGGATTTAGTCTCAAACCCTCTTTGGGTCATTCTTTTTGGGCCCAAACAGATTATATTGTTGTAGGTATAGATAAGGGAAAACGCCCTTCTACTTCAGGTACTTGATTGCATTGGAGTTGGAGAGCATGAGACCAAGTTGAGGCTTGCGATGCTGAGAAGTTGATTATCTGTTTTCTTTTTTTACTTTGGTTTAGTATTGTATTCAGCATTGTGACTTGTTTGGCTGCATTCCTAGACGTATATATATCATGCATCATTTATATATATGCTCCGGTTGTTTCTTTATCAATATTCCACTATTTACTGTGGTTTGGTATTATTACTGCTTCTGTTGTTGTCTATCTATTTTCTTCCACTCTGTACTCTGCCAATGAGGGCATAGTTTCCCCACTATCACACCCAAATCCCTCACTGCTAGTTGGTAGCTTATGGAATTCAGGGAAATGAGCTTGAGGCCATGTGACCAACCGAGTACGGGGTGCCTCTGGGTGGCTTCCGTAATCAGGACGTTACAAAGCGGTATCAAAGGGAAATTCCTTTCTTCTTGACTTACTGTTTGGAGCCTATAGTAAGGGATAGGATGGAATAGGTACTTGGTAATAAGTTGTTCCTGGGAGTAGCTAACCCGTGTATAGGGAAAATCAAATCTACCTTGTTTATTTCAATATTTTGGTTTTTCAATTTTACAGTTGATTTGATTTTCACCGTTGGGTGACTCACATGTATTGTGCTGTTATCATTGAAATTATTGAGGTTCTATTTATATTGCAACCCGATGAGATGAGGGTATTCCATCTCATTCATTATATAGGCACTTTCTATAAATCTCATGTGATGTATTCTTTCCATGCCATCTAGGGTGCATTAGCAATTTCATGTTGTTGTGATAGATGTGGTGTAGAATATGTATGTTGTTGTGATAGATGCTTTGATAAAATACCTACTATTTTATAGGGTATTGTTTGGGTAAGGTTTTGTTTGCGTGAATGCCAAAATTTGGTTCTTGGGGTGTTATGGGATCTCATGGACCGGAATTTGGTGGCTCATTGACTTGTTTACCTTGTTATAACATGTATAAGATGCCAAACTTTGATTCATGGGGAGTACAGGCCCTCACAGATCAGAATTTGGAACTTTAATGTTCATTTTTAGTGTTTTCTGGGTTCCGTAGTAGTTTTTGATTCTTACTGTCTGGAAAAACCCATAATACATGGCATGTAATGTTGCTATACATGTTGTGTGTCCTTATTTTTGAGAAGGAATAGTTTTTCTTAAGTACACACTGTGTACTGTAGGTACACACCATGTAGTCTCTAACCGTGTCACAGGCTGTGTGGAATGAGACACAGGGCTAGGAAAATCTTGGTAGGACAAGCCGTGTACCAGATGTGCATGCCGTGTGTAAAGATCTTAGGTCCACTGTGTGACTAATGACATGGATGGATGAAAACTTAAGTTGTACACATCGTGTCAATCTTGAACACGCCATGTAGTGTAACCTGTGCAGCCGTCCATGTAGCTAACAACACTAGTCAACAAAGCCTCTTCTTATACATGTCATTTCACTCTTGAACACGCCATGTAGTGTGATCCATGTATCCGGCCGTGTCACTAACAACACGGGTCGATGAAGCTTGTCTTGTACATGCCATGTCTGGAACAAGCACACTGTGTTGTATTGTTTTAGGAGAACCGTGTGGGTTATCCATGTAAGGGGACTCGGACATGGGAAAAGTATTCAAGTACATATTGTGTGTTAGGATGACACGCCGTGTGTTTTGGGTGTTACACGACCAATTTTTGAAGGAGTACATGTCGTGTGAATGGATTAAGGGAACACGTCGTGTAGGGTATATACACGCTGTGTAGTCACGTTTTGAAAAACTTTAATGCTTTCTTTCCTTTGTTCCCTTATTTCACATCTAGTTTTCAGTCCTTGATGATCATGATCTAAGGTGTGCATTTGACCTTGCAGATTCATGCCACCGAGACGTCCTCTGGTTGTACGCCAGTTATAGGGAAGTGATCAAACACCGGATATGGCTGATCAGGGACTTCCAGCAGATCCTCCAGTTGTGCCAGTCTTGGCACTAGCAGTTATACCAAATGTAGGTGCTGATGCATAGTTCAGGTAAGTCTTCATGAGGATGATGCATACCTTCCATGGAGCATCACCTCCTGCCTCGTCTATGGGAGACTTGACATGAGATTTCCATCAACAGCAACCTCCCACCTCTTAGGAAAAGGAGGACCTCAGGCTGTAGGGTTATGGCTAGAATCCATGTTGAGGATATTTTAGAATCTGGATACACCTCCATAAAGGTGGTTCAAGCTCTCTCAATACATATTGTGGGACTTCTCCAAGAGATGGTGGGATGTGCTCTCACAGGTGGTACATCAGCAGTTTATGGCTTGGGAGGAGTTCCAGCGTATCTTTTATGATTAATTCTATCCAAATACCTTGAGGTCCGATCGATCCTGAGAATTCATGATCCTGGAGAAGTGTACCCTATCGGTTATGGATTATTCCTCTCGTTTCACTAAGCTTCAGAATTTTACACCCTTCCTAGGAGGATATGGGTTATTCCTGGAAAGGAAGTTCAAGGATGGTCTCAGAAAGTACATCCGCTCTCAGGTGAATATCTTCATGTTGACATCAGTAGCTTCCATCATCAACCAAGAACCGATCATAGAGTGGAATCTGAGGGAATCTGGAGTTGTGATCCAGGGCAGCTCAACATCCAGACTTAGTGCTTCTCTAGCTGATAGTAGGAAGCGATGTAGGGAGACTACATAGAGAGATCCGAGTAGGCGGGATGCATCTTCTGGTAGCCATGTGGTGTGCTACCAGTGTGGGAGAAGCGGGCATACGAGACCTTAGTGCTAGAGAGACCCAGTGGAGTGCCGATCCTGCAGAAATATGGGTCACCTTTAGCATTTCTATCAGGTATTCTCACCTGCTGCTGGTGATCAGGGTTCATCTATGACTCCTTGTGCAGGAGAAGTTCCAACATTTTCTCACCATTCTGGGAACTGGAGTTCATCCGGCCATTTAGGCTGAGGTGGAGGTCGTGGCCATGGTATTCAGTCATCAGGCTATCAACAACAGCAGGGTGGATCATCTCAGAGTGGTCAGGCAGGGTCACAGGGTCGTGGACTAGGCCAGACTTTTTTAGTGGAGAAAACCTAGGAGGAGCAGGATCCCGGACCCTCTATAGTTCTAGGTACGATCCTAGTTGCCTTGGTTTTATATTCTGCTCTTTTTGATACAGGGGCTTCCCATATCTTTATATCTATTTCTGTTGTGGAGAGCCTTGGGCTCTGCATCTTTTTTTCTGTCGATATCTTGACACTAGACACTCTGTTAGGGACATGAACATCTAGTGTACATCAGTTCAAGGAGTTCCCTCTTGAGGTTGCTGGGTGTCACTTCTATTGGGATCTCTATATCCTAGAGAAGACATGCTATGGTGTCATTCTCATAATGGACTGTTTAGTTCCCTTCTAGGAAGTTGTCAATTGCTATCGCCATAGGGTGAGTTTCATATCACCAGAGGGAAGATCGTTTCTTCATAAGGACAAATGGTTTGTCCAAGCGAGCAGAGAGGGACCAGTGCATCATGGGTTAGGGGGAGTTACAGCCCAGATTGCTAGTCTATATCAGGATGACCAGGGGACTTCACAGATGGACTTTCCTCTAGTGTTGGATCATTTCAGGGATGTCTTTCCAGAGGACTTTTTAGGTTTTCCTCAAGAGAGAGAGGTGTAATTTTCTATTGATCCCGTGCTAGGAGCGGCACCGATGTCCATTCCTCCTTATAGGATGGCTACACCAAATTTATAAGAGCTCAAGAAGTAGTTGGAGGAGTTTTAAACAAAGGGTTTCATCCAACCCAGTACTTCTCCTTGGGGTTAACCTGTCATTTTGTGAAGAAAGAAGATGATACTCTTAAACTTTGTGTGGATTATCGATAGTTGAACCAGTTGACGGTCAAGAACCGATATGCCTTACCGAGGATTGATTATCTCTTTGATCAGCTTTGAGGAGCCTGGGTATTCTCAAATATTGACTTGAGGTTCGATTACCATCAGTTGCACGTTAGACCATATGATATATCTCTTACATCCTTCTAGAGAAGATATGGCCTATACGAATATATGGTTATGTCTTTTAGTCTCACGATCACGCCTGCATTTTTCATGGCATTGATGAACCGATTGTTCCATCCATACCTGGATTCTTTCATGGTTGTCTTCATGGATGATATCTTTTTGTACTCTCAGACTCAACATAACCATGCCACACACCTTGAGATCATTCTGATTACACTGAGAGAGCATCAGTTTTATGCTAAGCGCTCAAAATTCCACTTTTGGATGGATTAGATTCACATCTTGGGTCATTTTATCTCAAAGACAGGAGTATCAGTAGACCCAAAGAAAGTGAGAGCAGTAGTTTCCTAGGAGCAGCTGAAGAATGTATTTGAGATGTGGAGTTTTCTAGGGGTGTCTAGATACTATAAACATTTCATACAGGGCTTTTCAAGCTTAGCAGCACCACTGATGGGTCTGACTAAGAAGGGTGAAAAGTTCTTGTGGTCAGATCCTTGTGAGTCAGCCTTTCAAGAGTTGAAATGAAGGTTGACTTCAGCATGGATAATAGTATTTCTAGATTTGGGAAAGATCTATACTGTTTACTATGACTCTTCAGGTATTGGGGAAGGATCTGTGCTTATGCAAGGAGAAGGAGTCATTGGGTACGAGTCTCGGTAGTTGAGGCCACTTGGAAGGAATTACCCGACGCATGATCTCAAGTTGGTTGTAGTTTGTAATGATTTACATTGTTGGATAAATTATCTCTTGGAAGAGAATTTTGTGGTTTTCACTGACCACAAAAGTCTCAAGTACATCTTCACTCAACGTGATCTGAATTTGAGACAGCGAAGGTTGGTTGAGTACCTTTAGTCTTTTTACTTTGAGCTTTCCTACACACCTGGGAAAGACAACACAATGGTTGATGCATTGAGCAGGAGGAATCAGATACAGTCAGTTTAGGAGGCCATCAGTGAGTGGAAGATTATGGATCTATTCTCTAAGATGCATTTAGAGGTGCACGACAGACCGAGGCAGACGTTTCTATCTTTTGTAGTTGTTACCTCTACCCTTGTTGATCGAGTATGAATGAGGTAGCTATCAGACTCTGAAGGCCTAGTCCTACGGGAGAGCGTGTCAGGAGAGGACCCTATCCCTAGATGGACCACATGTGAGGATAAGATCTTTCATTTCCAGGTGCGCGTATGGGTTCCAACAAACATACGTGAGGAGCTGATGCGGGACTTTCATTCCTCAGTTTGGGCAGTTCATCCTGGTGTCACGAAGATGTATGATGATCCAAACTGTCAGTATTGGTGGCCATGTATGAAGATAGACATTTCGGATTTTTTCATTAGGTGTACCACCTGTCAGTAGGTAAAGGCAGGGCATCAGTGACCAACATGACTTCTACAACAATTACCCATTCCCGAGTGGAAGTGGAATGACGTCGTGATGGATTTCGTGAAAGTTTTACCAATATCGCCTCGAGGGAATGATATAGTTTGGGTTTTTATTGAAAGAATCCCAAAGGTTTATCACTTCTTGATGATCAAGGAGACATTAAGTATTGATGAGTTGGGACAGTTTTACATCTGAGAGATTTTATGTCTACATGGAGTTCCCCAATCCATTGTTTCAGACAGGGATTCATGTTTTACTTCTCGGGTCTAGTAGGGGTTACAAAAGGCTTTGGGTACACATGTACTTTTGAGTACAGCATTCCACCCTCAGATAGATGGACAGTCCGATCATATGATTCAGGTTCTTGAGGACATGCTTTGAGAATGCATTCTGGATTTTGGAGGTTCTTGGGAGAAGCACATACCTCTTGTGGAGTCTACTTACAACAATAGTTTCCAAGAAAATATTCAGATGGCACATTATGAGGATTTGTACCGTAGGTCATTCCGAACACCCCTATATTGGATGGAGGTAGGAGATACATCTATGCTGGGAGCTCATATTTTCCAGGAGACCTTAGAACAGATAGAGTTGATTCGGAAGACTATGGCTACTACACAGTCTTGACTGAAGTTTTATGATGATCGACAGAGGCGACCTCTGGAGTTCGAGGTTGGAGATTAGGTCTTCCTACGTGCCACACCGAGGTTGGGGAATAGAAGGGTTAGGAGAAAGGGTAATCATTCACCAAGGTACATCAAGACGTTTGAGGTGTTGGAGAGAGTTGGGTCGGTTGCCTATCGGTTGCAGTTACCTCAGAGGTACCGATCTATGCACGACGTTTTCCATGTTTCTTAGATTCTAATTCACTTCTCTGACCCGTCTCATGTTTTCCATCTCGAGGAAGTCAAGTTGGAGGTGGATGCATCGTTCGAGGAGCATCCCTATCAAGATTGTTGATAGAAGTATGAAGGTTCTCTATGGCCAGCATGTTCCTCTCACTACTACAAAAACAGTCTTTATCAACACCCAAAACGGGCTTTATCAGCGCTAAAAAGGTGTTTTAATGCTCGGCACGGATAAAGGGGGTCCCCTTTATCAGTGCTTTTTTAGCACAGATAAAGGAATTATTTATCAACGCTAAAAAGGTGATAATAAAACAACCCTTTATCAGTGCTAAAAGAGAACTGATAAATGTATGTTTTATCAGCGCTCCATTAGAAGTGATAAACTAATCTTTTATAAGCCCTTTTTTAGTGCTGATAAAGGTATAGTTTATCATCATTTTTTTAGTGCTGATAAAATATATTTTTATTATCTCTAAAAAAGTGTTGATAAATACCCTGTCTTCTGCTAAACAAATCTGCAGCAGCACACCCAAACACCTTCAAATGATTCAGCATCTCAATAAGCTAATTAGACCTAGTATAAACATACAAAATTAACACATAAATCATAAGCTATTTATAACAAGTATACCCATACAACAACTATAACCGTACACCATTAACACATAATTCATAAGTTAATTAAGTACACAATGAATTCAATTCAGAATTCAGGGGTTTGGGGGGCTATTCAGGGGTTTGGGGTGGCTGTCCAAGGGGGGTAGGGGGTGTCCGGGGGGGGGGGGGGTAGGGGTGTCTGGGAGGAAAGGGGTGTCTAGGGGGGGAAGTCCAGGAGGTCTGGGGTTGTCCAAGAAGGGTGGGGGTGTTCAGGGTTTTGGGGGGTGTCCAGGTGGTGGGGTGGTGTCATGGAAGGGGGTGTCCAGGTGGGGGGGGGGGGGGGGCTGTCCATGGGGGTGTCCAGGGGGTGGGCTAGTGTCTAGGGTGTCAGGGGGGATTTCCAGGGGTGGGGGTATCTAGGGGTGGGGGCGGTCTGGGGGTTGGTGGGGCTGTCCAAGGGAGGTGGGTGGTGTCCAGGAGGGTGGGATGGGGGTGTCCGAGGGGATAGTGGTGTCTAGGGGGGTGGGGGTGTCCAGGGGGTGGGGGCAGTCCAGGGGGGATGGGGTGGTCCAAGAGGTTGGGGGGCTGTCCAAGGGGGTGGGGTGGTGTCCAAGGAGGGGGGTGTCCAGGTGGGAGGGGGGGCTGTCTATGGGGTGTCCATGGGGGTGGTCTGGTGTCCAGGGTGTTGGGGGGGGGGGGGCTTTCCAGGGGGTGGGGGTCAAGAGGGGTGGGGGTGTCCATGGGGGTGGGTTGGTGTCCAGGGTGTTGGGGGGGGCTTTCCTGGGGGTGGGGGTCAAGAGGGTTGGGGGTGTCCAGGGGGTGGATTGGTGTCCAGGGAGGTGGGGGTGGTCTAGGGGGTTGGCAGGGATGACTCATACATGTCACAAAGTACTGGTGGATCATTATCCTAAAGGATCAAGACAATATGAATGTATTTGCTGGGATTTTCATAGGTTAGTTGTTGTTTTTAATTAAAATTGTGTCAATTTTAAACAAAAGAGAGACCCTTTTAGTGGTACTGGCCACACCGTTGCTCGGATTGAGGTAGGAATGACTCTTACATGTCACAAAGGACTCATGTATCATTATCCTAAAATATCAAGACAATACGAATGCGTTTTGTTGGATTTTCATAGGTCAATTGTTGTTTTCAATTAAAATTGTGTCAATTTTAAACAAAAGAGAGACACTTTGAGTGGTACCAGACACACCGTGCCTTGGATTGAGGTAGGGTTAAGTATTACACATCACAAAGGACCCATGGATCATTTTTATAAAATATCAACACAATCTGAAAGTTTTTGGTAAGATTTCCGTAGGTCAGTTGTTGTTTTCACTCAAAATTGTGTCCATTTTAAACAAAAGAGAGACCCTTTGAGTGGTACCGGCCACACCGTGCCTCGTATTGAGGCAGTGTTGACTCATACACATCATAAATGACTCTTGGATCGTTATCCTAAAGTATCAACACAATCTGAATGAATTTGGTCAGATTTTCGTAGGTCAGTTGTTGTTTTCACTCAAAATTTTGTCCATTTTAAACAAAAGACAGACCCTCTAAGTGGTACTGGCCACACCATGCCTCAGATTGAGCCAGGGATTACTCGTAAATGTCACAAAGTACCCATTTATCCTTCTTATAAAATATCAAGATAATCTAAATGCGTTTGGTCAGATTTCTGTAGGTCAGTTGTTATTTTCACTCAAAATTGTGTCCATTTTAAACAAAAGAGAGACTCTTTGCGTGGTACCGGCCACACCGTGCCTCTGATTGAGGAGGGAATTAATCATAAACGTCAAAAAGGACTTTTATATCATTATCCTAAAGGATCAACACAATCCTAATGTGTTTGGTCAGATTTTCGTAGGTCGGTTGTTGTTTTCACGCAAAATTATGTCCATTTTAAAGAAAAGAGAGACCCTTTGAGTGGTACCAGCCACACCGTGCCTCGTATTGAGGAAAGGATGATTCATAAACGTCAAAAATGACCCATGGATCGTTTTACAAAAATATAAAGACAATATGAATGCGTTTGGTCGGATTTTCGTAGGTCAGTTGTTGTTTTCACTCAAAATTGTGTCCATTTTAAACAAAAGAGAGACCCTTTGAGTGGCATCGGCCACACCATGCCTCATATTGAGGAGGGGATGACTCATACATGTCAAAAAGGACTCTTGTATATTTCTCCTAAAGGATCATCACAATCCAAATGTGTTTGGTCAGATTTCTGTAGGTCAGTTGTTGTTTTCACTCAAAATTGTGTCCATTTTAAACAAAAGATAGACCCTTTGAGTGGTACTGGCCACACTGTGCCTCTTATTGAGGCGGGGATGACTCATACATGTCACAAAGGACCCATTAATCATTCTCCTAATACATCAAGACAATACGAATGCATTTGGTTGTATTTTCATAGGTCAGTTTTTGTTTTCAATTAAAATTGTGTCCATTTCAAACAAAAGAGAGACTCATTGAGTGGTACCAGCCACACCATGCCTTGTATTGAGGCGAGTATGACTCTTACACATCAAAAAGGACCCATGTATAGTTTTACTAAAAGATAAAGACAATCCGAATGTTTTTGGTTGGATTTTCATAGGTCATTTGTTGTTTTCAATTAAAATTGTGTCCATTTTAAACAAAAGAGGGACCCTGTGCATGGTACCGGACACACCGTGCCTTATATTGAGTCAGGTATGACTCTAACATGTCAAAAAGGAACCATGTATCGTTCTCCTAAAAGATCAAGACAATTCGAATGCGTTTTGTAGGATTTTCATAGGTCAGTTGTTGTTTTCAATTTAAATTGTGTCCATTTTAAATAAAAGAGAGACACTTTGAGTGGTACAAGACACACCGTGCATCGGATTGTGGAAGGGATGACTTTTAAACGTCAAAAAGGACCCATTTTTCGTTCTCCTAAAATATCAAGACAATCTGAATGCGTTTGGTTGTATTTTCATAGGTCAGCTGTTGTTTTCAATTAAAATTGTGTCCATTTTAAACAAAAGAGAGACCCTTTGAGCGGTACCGGCCACACCATGCCTCATATTGAGGCAAGTATGAATATTAAAAATTAAAAAGGACCCATGGATTTTTCTCCTAAAATATCAAGACAATCTGAATGCGTTTGGTCAGATTTCCGTAGGTCAGTTGTTGTTTTCACTCAAAATTGTGTCAATTTTAAACAAAAGAGAGACCCTTTGAGTGGTACCGGCCACACCATGCCTCATAATGAGGAGTAGTTGACTCTTACACATCAAAAAGGACCCATGTATCATTATTATAAATTATCAACAAAATATGAATGTGTTTGGTTAGATTTCCTTAAGTCAGTTGTTATTTTCACTCAAAATTGTGTTCATTTTAAACAAAAGAGAGACCCTTTGAGTGGTACTGGCCACACCATGCCTCGGATTTCAGTTATGTTGACTTGTACACATTAAAAAGGAATTTTTTATCATTATTTTAAAGGATTAATACAATCTGAATGCATTTGGTCAGATTTCCATAGGTCAGTTGTTGTTTTCACTCAAAATTGTGTCCACTTTAAACAAAAGAGAGACCATTTGAGTGGTACTAACAACACTGGGCCTCGGATTGAGGCAGGGTTGACTTTTACATGTCACAAAGGACCCATTTATCGTTCTTATAAATGATCAAAACAATCCAAAGGTCTTTGGTCTGGTTTTCGTAGGTCAGTTGTTTTCCCTCAAAATTGTGTCCATTTTAAACAAAAGAGAGACCCTTTGAGTGGTACCGGCCACACCATGCCTTATATTGAGGTTGGGGTGAATCTTAAACATCCTAAAGGACCCATTTATAATTATAATAAAAGATCAAGACAATATAAATGCATTTGTTATGATTTTCATAGGTCAGTTGTTGTTTTCAATCAAAATTGTGTCAATTTTAAACAAAAGAGAGACCCTTTGAGTGATACCAGCCACACCGAGCCTCAGGTTGAGGCAGGGTTGACTTGTACACATAAAAAAGGACCCATGGATCGTTCTTATAAAATATCAACACAAGAATAATGTGTTTGGTTAGATTTCCATAGGTCATTTTTTGTTTTCACTCAAAATTGCGTCCATTATGCTTAGCCCCTGTCATCATTCATTTTTTAGATGATATTGATACACCACCCTATCATAATGGAATCCTCATTAAAAGATAATATAAATTATATTACTTGATGTTTATACCTAAAACGTAGGATGTATTATCTTACAGATTCACAAACTCCATCATTTGTGGTCGGTTTGATGGATATCCTTGCTTTGAATTCAGAAAATAAATATTGGGAGTATCCAAGTTCACCGCAATTAGAAACCAATGTTTCCTATATACACAAAAAGGAATAAGTAATAAAAGAAGTTAAAATATAATTGATATACTTTAATCGTAGAGTTTTACCCCTGCATGGTTGGTATTAGGAATAATCTATCATCTGTAATCTTGCTTTCAAATGTTTTGAGCAAGTCGTTCACTATTTCATCCTTTTTTGATGGATCTAATTTTGTTAGGTGTGTTGATGTGGTATGAGGACTAACGAGTCCAAATCTAGTCTCATGGGAATATTACTTCAACTATTTTTTTTATAAATGCATCTGTCAAAAATATAAAATGAATTTAGTCATAATTTGCACATTAGATCAGCTTTTAGAAAATCAAATCATGAAAATATAACTCATATATATATTTACAACTATAACGCCTAGCCAACCATTTTCAAGGATCTCATTTACATTTTCAACAGCAATGAAATCTTGAATTTCCTCTCCGTATATATTATTTTCGAAAACCACTCAATGACTAATACCATCTTTTAGTTTCGTATCCACATGAGTCTTCAATGCTAGTAAATGTGGATAGAGAACAGGTGGTGTTATTGGGCTTTCGATAGCTCCTTGGGATCGGTTGGTCAATCCTTTATATGGTTTTGAGCTGACTTTTGTCACCCCCTTCCCTTTCTCTGTCTATAATAACAATCATTGGTTCAGACCCTTTTTTCATTAACAGTTAAAGTTTTAGCTTGAAAGAAAGGAAATAAATGCCTCTTTGTCCTCATGTACTCTTACAAGTTGTGACATCCATGCAATGAATGTCCCAATAGACTTTTTGACCATATGAATATCATCATCATCAAGTGGAATAGTTAGATTTGCATTTGGCCCATGAGCTACAGTAATCGTCACTTTCAGATGATCTTTTTGAAGTGGTCTATTATGCAGCGAGCCATCTGGAATATTTAACACAGTAGCCCTCGCTATAAGGTGATATGTGTGTGTTGACAGATATAAATCACAATCATTATCATACTGTAGAAGATCAGTACAGAAAAATTATCAGTGTTTGTCTGATTCACATTTCATTGGAACAATTATTAGAATATTTATTACCACGGCTAAGACAGTTCTTTGAGAGGAATGGCTCACCTCAAAGCTGGTGGGGGTGGGGCGGGATGTTCACACGCTGTTTATTCCTGAGTTGTGTCCTCTATTTACTTCCCACCCATAAAATTTGCTAGAAACTCTCCCTTCCATTGCAATCATTATTTTTTTTCTCATTTGTTCCAATTTTTCATCTATATTATCCATTTTTTCTTCTTCTCAAAATATACTCAGGGTGTCACCGCAAACCCCGCACCTCTGACACGACTGTATTTTTATGGCTGCTTCAAAGCCGTCGATAATAGGTCTGCATCCGCTATAGGAGTAGCTGATTCCTATGACTGTCGGATATATGAAAATAACTAATTATTTTTATGTAATAGTAATTTAATACAAATATTTTTATCGTCGTGTCATACTTACACATATTTCCCACACTTTTTGTGTGTTCTCATCTACTAGATTCCCTTATTTATTCACACGTGCCTCCTTCCATAGCACATGACATGGGATGGAAGTGTATTTAGTTTTAGACTCATCAATCCACATATAAACATAGAATGATAATTATGATTTTGTTTATTGCCACCTAATAATATTACTGTATATTTAAAATACGTACCATTTTCTTTTCAAATGAAGCATACCCCATCCTTGCTTTACGATAGGGGTATGTTGGTTTTGATGCACGTTCCTTATTTTCAGTACATATTTTCTGTTTCATAAATGAAATATTGACAATAAAAGTGATGAATACAGGTATCCTCAAACAACGTATTATCATACACAATGTACCTGAAACTTCTAATCCCCACGATGTCTAATAAATGCATCCCATGCTTCTTGGGATATCAGGTGAGTGTAGACAATGGGTGGGTGTGGATTTATTTTACCTTTGGAATCTTTCAGGTGACATCTTATTAAAATAGTGCAAAAATATCGATGAATCCTTCCTACAAGCCTTAGTATATAATCCTTGTGTGAATCGTCTACTATAAATGTACTCTACAAGAGATTGAGAAGAGTAAGGCATTGTTTCATTATTTTATTTTCTTGTAAATTAAATAAATAAATTCATAATGTTACCGTAATTTCTTCCCAGATCACAGCCTTCAGCCCAGACACAACATGGTGCCATGAATCTATGTCAATCGGCACGCGTTGGTGAGTGACAACTCCAATGTAACTACTAAACATAGCCTTGTTGGGATTCACATTTTGTCCTCGTGCATTCCATCCAACATCAAATTTGATGCCTTTTCTTTTTTCCTTAAGAACTTTGGCTAACATTGTCAAAATACGATGCACCTGTGTTTTTTGTGACATCGGTTCTTCATTCCAGGCCATTTCATCAATATCACCATCATCTATATGTTCATATGAAATGGTAGCAATGGCATGTACTGATGGTTGTTAGACCTCAACACTAGTAGCATCAGGAGCCGTAGTAGGAGCAGTAGTAGGAGCAGTAGCAGGAGCAGTAGTAGGAGCAGCAGGAGCTGCAGCAGGAGCAACAACAGCTGCAGGAGGAGAAACAGGAGAAACAACAGCAGCAGCTTGAGAGACTTGTTCATCCTCAAGGTTAGGAGCACCAGAATGTGCAGAAGTCATTATCTTCAAAAGTATTTGAACAGTTAATTTAGATTACATAAATTGAGTAATGATAATATAATAACATGACATAACAATATCTATATTACAAAAAAATATATAACTTGTTTATTGAACTCTCTTTCTTTTTTTCAATGGTTGAAAGGATTTGACACTTCTATCGATTATCTGAATCCCTTCATTGTGGTCTCCTCTAACATATGAAACATCATCTACATTGGGACCGCTCCAAAATGATTGCAATGTACCACTGAAAGGATCTTCCTCAACTAAATTTTCATCGGAACCTTCAGTAGTTTTGGACAATAATAGAAAAATCGACCACCTTCGGTTTGCGGGATCTAAAACATAAAAAACTTTTACCACTTGTGATTCCATTATAAACTGTTCGTCTTTGTACCCTTCTTTACTAAAATCAACTTTCAAAAATCACTCATTCATCTATTTTAACACCACTATTGTTATCAACCCATTTTCATTGAAAAATAGGCAATTGGAATGTCGTATAATCCAACTCCCATATTAGTTTGATAATGCCAAAGTATGACATATTTTCATAAATTGGATCTTTGTCCTTACTACCAGAAACATGCATCGCTTCAGCCACTAGTGTAACTCCATTATTTTTTATGGTACTATCTTCATCATGTTTATCTGTATAGAATGTATAAACATTAATTACATAACCACTTTAAGATAATACATACACACTTGGTCTAGTGGCTAGCCATCGAAGTCGTTCTGAAATTGAATTTGGATTTTCATCCAACTGCTTAAAAATATGGTCCTAAAACCATCCTATAAACTGGTGATTATGTGTATTTGATAACCATTTTTCAGCCCTAGATGGATTCAACTACCTAAGAATTTTTTTGTGAGTTTCAATATATGGAGAAACCTCCCAACTATTATTCAAAACATAAAGGTGGGCCTGCTCCCGATCTGTAATACTAATTGTCACAACTTATCTTCCAGAAATTCCCTTACCCTCAATGCATCCAGTGTGACGAGATTTCGGGATACCAATGCTTTCCACATCAGATAGGTATTTGGTACAAAATTCAATGGCTTCCTCAACAATATATCGCTCCACTATACAACCCTCTGGACGACTTTGATTTTTGACATACCCTTTTAAAATATTCATATATCATTCAACAGGATACATCCATCTATATTGCACAGGACCACAAAGTCGAATCTCTCTCACCAAGTGAATCATCAAATGAACCATCATATCAAAGAATGTTGGTGGGAAGAACATTTCTAATTCACATAATATGATGACAATTTCTTTTTCCATAGTTGGAAATTTCACCGGGTCTAAAACTTTACTACATATAGCTTTGAAAAAGAAACACATTTTGGTTAACGTATAATGAACATTCTTGGAAAAAATGCAACATAAATCTATAGGAATTAGATCTTGCATCAAAACATGGAAGTCATGTGATTTCAACCCTTTTAACTTCAAACCATTCATTGAAACAAAGTTCTTGATATTTGATGAATACCCCCTGGAACCTTTACATCATTAAAGTAGTTGCAAAACTGATATCTCTCTTCCCTAGAAAGAGTATAAGAATATGGAGGAAGAAACATTTTATTTTCACCCTTCATGGGAGCCAACTCTTCCTATATTCCCATGTCAACCATGTCCAACCTTGCCTTAATTCCATCTTTTTTAGGGGCATTTAGCAATGTTCCTATAACACTGTCACATGCATTTTTTTCCACATGCATCACATCAAGAAAATGTCTAACGTACAAACAATTCCTGTATGGTAATTCAAAAAAACTGATCTCTTTTTCCAACCGATTTTCTTAAGGTTTTTTGAAAATGGTTTACCAAAAACAGTGTTCACATCTTTTACTTTCTCAAACAGCTGATCACCTATTATTGGAGATGGTTTTGTGAGGTGTTCTGAACTTCCATTGAATGATGTCATCCAAGATCGGTACTTATGCCGATGAGGTAGAAATCTATGATGTCATAGAAACAGAGATTTCTATGAATGTTTCAACCTAATTTATTCTGTATATTCTTCGCACACGGAACACCCTTGAGTTCCTTTAATGCTATATCCTGACAAATTTCCATAAGAAGGGAAATCATTTATTGTCCCATACAACATCACTTTCAACGTGAAGTATTCACTTTTATAAGCATCATACAACATAACACCTGAATCCCACAATAACTTCAAATCCTCGATCAAAGGAGCCAGATAAACATCAATATCGTTACCTGGTTGTTTTGGTCCTAATATAAGCATAGATAACATGATGAATTTCCGCTTCATGCATAACCAGGGTGGCAAGTTATAATTTACCAACATAACGGGCCATGTACTACAAGTGTTGGTTTGAAAACCAAAAGGATTTAATCCATCTATAGATAACAAAAAATGAAGGTTTCACGACTCTTTTCAAAATTCAGGATACACATGATCAATTTTCTTCCATTGAGGAGAGTCGGCTGAATGATGTAATTTACCATATTTATTTCTTTTATCTACATGCCACGACAATTGGCTTGCAGTTTCTTCACTTCCATATAGACGCCTAAACCTTGGAATGATTGGAAAGTACCATACGACTTTTGTAGGATTGGATTCATATTTCTTGTATCGAGAAACACCACACTTTGGGCATTCTGCAAGTGATTTTTTCTCCTTGAAAAATAATATACAGTCTTTCGGGCATGCATGTATTCTTTCATAAATCATACCCATCGAGCGTAGCATTTTTTTAGTTTCATATGTCCATCTTGGGAGCTCATTATCTACAGGGAGTATGTCTTTCAAGAGAGAAAGTAGTTCCATAAAACTAATATCACTCCATCCATTTCCTGCTTTCAATTTATACAACTTCAGTACTGCTAACAATGTTGTATACTTGGTGCAACCTGCATACAATGGCGTCTTTGCACAACTCTTAAACTTCTCAAACAATTTTGGGAAATCATGGAGTTCATCTTCAATTGTATTTGTCATTTCCTCAATACGATCTTCATCATCATTGACATCTATAATCACATCCTCCATACAGTCTTCTTCATTATCCATATTTGTATTTATATCTAATGATCCATAAAACACAATTTTATCCCAGCCAGTAGCTACATTCTCTTTTTCTCCGTGTTTATTCCATCATTTATAACTCTGATCTATTCCTTGACAAATCAAATGTTCTTCCAACTCCTCTAGAGTAAGTAGTCTAGAATAACAACAACTTAAACATGGACAAAGGATTTGAGAAAGATCCTTTGCATGATCCTTTGCAAATTTGATGAACACTTTCACTCTATTATCGTACTCTATTGTCAAATGATTAGCATCCATCCAATCTTTATTTATCTTCATCCTATTTGAATCTCAAATATTAGTATTTATGGTTCAAGTACACAAAACAAGATTTCCAAATACAGTATAAGAGAACCACTTCCTTATAAAAATAGAGATTAATAGAGCGTAACCATTAGTATTTATTCATCTTCATTAAATATAATTACTTTAGTTTCATTATAGTTTCCTCAAATCACCCCAAACCAAACACAAGAATAATCAAGAATGATACATCTACCACTCCTAAGTCTCTGCCCTACATTCAATATCATCATGCCTAAATAACCATATATCCACACATACACATGTCACAAACACATAAAAAACCATATCCACATCAGAACCAAAGTACCAATATTGATTTCAATCAGGTTACTCGACTCAAGTGGTGGTGTTTAAGAAATAATAAGAAAATATAATAAGTATATAGTCACACATAAATCTAAAACTGGTGTTAATAATCCAATAAACTCAATGTATCATTATATCTATCATAATACTCTGAAAAAGCCCATATGCGACATTAGTCCCAGGTGGTGAAGGTTCTTGAGGAGGAAGGGGAGAACACACACCTATCAGGGTTCGAGGTCAGGTCACTGAGGTTGAAGGTGGCCCGATATTCCTATAAGGGTGCATTCCATATTTCAAAAACCATGTCCCGGTACAAGGGTTCCTACAAGGGATCCTAATGATCATGCCAAGAATAAATGGAAACCAAGAGGGGGGAGTGGTTCAAAATACCCCAAGCAAGATGGAAAAACATGGTATTTGAGAATAGGTTAGTGGCTTTCATGTTGGCTAGACACCTATCCAATAGACTCCACAAGAAGTGATGGCCCCTGCAGTTGTTGCACTAGGTTAAACTGTCACCTGAGAAGCTGAGATCAATGAGGCCCTTACTTTCCATGAACTAGACAAACTCCATGATGGCCTTCCTCTAGAATGGGATTCTACCTTTCTTTTCCTTTGGTTTGGAAATGACATTAAAGTCACCCCCAAAAAACAATGGATAGTGGCCAAGATCAAAGGTATTTTGTTCACTCCATAGAGATTCCCTTTGAAGACGGTCATAGCTTCCAAAAAAATTCATAATGAAGGCGGTGTCACCGTTGGACACCTTGGAAGTGATGAATTGATTCAATCTTTAATAGTCTCAAAAACATATTTATTGTGCCAAAATACCCATTTGTGTCTGTTGGAGGGGCCGGAGTGTAGAAATACATGAAACTTAATCTTCCAGGAGAATTATATGATTATTATAGGGGTTTTTGTGTTATTAGACAACAACAACAATTACATTATGCGTTTTGATTTATATGGTGAGGAAGTCTGATTTAACATGGGTACTAAGACCATGATCATTACATATGAAGATAACAATGATGGGTAGGACAGGGATCTAGCATTGGATCTAGAGCTAGTAGCCTTATTGAAGTGGGAGGATGATCTCTCATTGAGGTCCCTTGATTTTGAACATGTTCATAATCCCTTTGGGTTGGTAAGATTCATATGAGTGGGAGATGAGGATCCAAAGGGGTAGGGGAAGGATGGGTAATGAAACATGGGGGCTGGTGAGTGAGTTCTCTCTAGATCAATATGTATTTGGAGCTGGATGATAGGCTCAGAGGTGAGGGAGACAGAACAAACACTGCTAGGAAGGTTATCCTTCATTCCTTACTTTACGGTTACATGGTGTTGGATCTAAGGGAATCAATGATACCTAGGAGGAATCTAGTGAAACTGGAATCCAAGTGGGAAGGACCTTAAATTTTTCATAAACTTCACTTTGATAGTGTAAACTCATTGATCACCAATGATGATGAGCATATCAATATTTATAACAATACTAGGTTTCTCAAGAGATATTTTACATGAATAAACCATCCCTTTAGTCTGAGATACATGTATTTGAATTAAAAATCCAACATCCTAATTATACACAATTCCGATTATCTAGTCAGGAAGACAATTTCTTTTCCATATGATGTGATACCGTATAGTTTCATAATAACTATATGTGTCTTGATTTATGTCAACACAAGATATGTAGGGATGCATGGATCTTTAAATCCATTGCCTAGCTACAATAATTACTAGAAATAATTCCCACCATTGCATATAGGTTAGACCATCACAGAGTGTTTCTCATTCAAGAACTTTATTTCTATTCATTACTATCATAATAGGATACATAGTTACTATAAGGCCCCGACCTTAAGCCTTACTTAATCTTGAGTTATTACAAGATTACACATTGAGGATCTTTTCAGGTTTAGAGTTTTAGAGAATTAGAACATAAAACTTGCATTACATTCCACATTTAAACAAAGTGGTTACATAAAGATAATATTCATTTTTTTACATCAACGGAAACATATTTAAAATAAAACATGGATTCTTTCTTGACACTTCCTTGACACTATCATCATATCATGTACCATTCCCTTGACCTGTGAAAAACATTTCAAAAAAACTTGGGATGAGGATAAAAAGCTCAATATGGGTTATAAAAATATGTAAAGGAAACATGAGTTCATATATACATAAGAATGAAATCATATTTTACCCATAAAACATAAGCACTTTAACATACATCATCAAATCATGAATAAATCATAGAAATCATAAGACATAAAGGTAACTTGAGGCATTCATAACATTCTTACGTAGGGAGTAACCCTCTTGGTTACGTTTGGAATACCCATCACAGTATATTCCCTAAATCTCTTCGGATAAACCTTAAAATTTCACTCATTCGCGTTACCCAATGCATTTGAGAGCTATATCAGGCTCACCCACCCTTAGTTTATCACGGAACCACCCGTCTTCATAATAATACCCAAGAACCTCAACATAATCGTATCACATAAAACATGCATATAGGAAACATAACATTTCCACCATTCAATCACAAGATATCAATACAACACATTGAAATAAAAACATTATGAAAACCATTTTCAATACCAAAACAAAAGAAAAGTAAAACATGGTATTTAGTTTTCTTTTAAAAAAAGGTATGGCTTGTAGAGGAAGCCGAAACTCAAATAATGGTCACGGTGGCAGAGAAGTCGTTGTCGCCGCATACGTATGAAAAAAACATTCCCTTTTGTCATTTAGTAAACGCTTCGTATAAAAAAATATTCCTTTTGAATAAATGTAAAAGTAGAAGGGGTTTATACACCGTATAAAATAAGGTTTTGTATAAAACAAAATATGCCTCAATGAAAGGAGATTGAGACGAAGTCCCATACCTTGGGTCCGACTTGACTCGTTCGTTCTTTAATCTCCTGAATAATAAACTTGAGTTAATTTATACTTGTTTAAGAACCTTTTTCAAGTTAATTATTCCTTTTATATCACTTATTTCCATTTCATGTACACTATGTAATTATTTAAGTTAATAACGGTCATTTTAACGATCATTGGTACTTGAGTAAAAAATAATCCCTTTATAATTACAAGTTGTTCATGTATCCATTATATCCAGAATGGTATTCATGATGTAGATATCATATATTTTATACATATCCAGTACATGCATTCATTTATAATATTAAATAATCATTTAGAGGTAAGAAATGAAATGCACCGTTCATGGAGACGGTAAGTCGTACGTACGCATGAACGCTACTTTCATTTCTATTTCATATTTTTATAGAATGGAATCATAATGATATAAAGGTATATTATAATTCCAGTGTAATATCATATATAATATTATAACTCCATCCTTTATACGTCCCACATATGGTATTAACGAATCAAATCACTTTGAGGGGGCGGTAGTCCGCACTTCCTTAAATGAAGATATCGCGTTTACCCATAATGGAAACCATAAAGGTATGCCAAAAATGAAAAATACAGAAGCATAAAGAAAACATAAACATATTATATATTATATATAAATATAGTTTCATCTTAATGGCCACCTTTGAAGGTGTTAAAAGAATGTTGAACAATCATTGTTTCGGGAGGCCGAAATTCGCCATCCACAGAAACAGTATGTTCTTTAACCATTAGATGTAGGTGTGTGTAAGTGTAACTAGAAAAATTCTTATAAAAACATCCTAGTATATTAAAGATACTGGAGTTGTTACAAAATAAATTAATAAATAGAGTTTAGGGTGTTGGAGAAGTAAAATAAAACAAAAGGACTCAAGTGAAGACATTCCCTTAAAATCGGGTAACTCCCTTTGGTTTGAGCTCAAAGGCTTCCTTGGGAAGACTTTTGCCCAAAGTGAGGCTTCAAGGAGTAATATAGGGATGTGGAGAGACAAAATGGGAAGGGTTTGGCCGAGCCAAAGGCTTTGTAAGTGTGGGTAAGGATGTAGAGGTGGGGGCCTTTTATAAGAGGAGAGGAGGGGCACTCTTGGAAAGTAAAGAAATGTTACTTTATTGTAAAATGAGATTCGGATTAAAAAGGTCCCAAATTGATATAATTCTAGGATAAAGTTATAAGGGTTCTAAATCCACCCATACAATAGGTTTTGGACATGTTTAGGTCATATATTTTACATTATCATTTCATTTTATTTAAATTCTTTATTAATGAGGTAATCGTTGCATCATCATGATGTCATAAATAATTTAATTTATTTAAAGACTAAAAATTATAAAAAAATAATATGATGTAGGAAATATTTTTAGATTTCCAATGACTATTTATAATAAAAAAATCTGACTTGTATAACCCCATGTAAAAATTGTTTAAGTAAAACATCTAATGTTTGTCTCATTTTTACTTTTACATTAAATAAAAAGTTATTTATGTCATTTCCCAACCAAAGTGGCTCCATGGGGTCCCCAAGTTGACCAATGGATTGTCTTGGTCGGACATGACACATCCAATGAGGGTAGGACATGTATCAAGCTCATCTCATATTATTAAAACATTATTTTTACCTTAAACTACACTAATTACCTCTAATCGCGATTAAAAACATAAAAGTTACTATTCACCAAAAAATTATTTTAATCTCATTGAACCACATTTTACTTCTTAATGACAACAATGTATGTTGTATTTTTGAAAATCAAATCACAGAAGTGGCAAAGTTTCATTTAAACGAAAAATCAGTTTCTTTAACTACCACTTAGTGGTTTCACTATTCATCAAAAATTGAAGTTTTTCAGAAAAATACCAAAACTTCACCCTAAGCTATATTTGATATTCTGAATTCAAAAATGATGTCTATTTTAAAAAATTCAAATCATATAAGTTACATTAATTAATTTAATAATTAATTCCCGCTGTCATGACAAATAGCGTGTTTTTATGAAATAATAAGTATCAAAAGATTGACACCAGTTTAAGTCCAATTTCAAAGTGAAATTGATTCCAATGACCACCATTGGATTAAATGGTAAAAATATATTCTAATTTCACTAAAAACCAATTCAAAAGATAATATAATCATATAAATAAATTAGATTAAAAAGGGGTTTTGAATTAAAATACAACATTTTCACTATTCATTAAAAAATGAACTTTATCGGAAAAATACCAAAAATTCACACAAAGTAAATTTTGATATCCCAATCATAAATAATAAGTTTATTTTTACAAACATAGCTTATAAAATTGTCAAAAGATAGATTTAAAAATGGTTTTCCATCAAAAGGCAGTAAAATAATCTTTTAAAAATATTAGTGTATTCCATGCTTAAGATTGGATTTATATTCATTTTAAGCCTATAAAACACTATCTAATTCATTGATAGACATATATAAAAATATCTATTATTAATTACTTAATTGGGATGCTACATCCTTCCCCCCTTTAGAAAATTGCATCCCCGCAATTTATTTACTTATCGAATAAATGGGGGTACTTATCCCTCATTTCATTTTCAGATTCCCATGTTGCCTCTTACATCATGTGGTTTTTTCACAAAACCTTTACCTAATTCATCATATTATTCTGTAACACTTGCTCCCTGTGCTCAAGAATCTAGACCGGTTGTTCCTCATAAGATAGGTTCTCTTCCAGCTGATCTACCTCTGGACTCAAAACATGAGATGGATCTGGCATATACTTTCTCAACATCAAAACATGAAAAACATTGTGTACCTGAGATAAACTTGGAGGTAAAGCCAAACGTTATGCAACTGATCCAACTCTCTCCATAATTTCATATGGTCCAATGAACCTTGGACTTAGCTTTCCTTTCTTACCAAATCGCATCACACTTTTCCATGGTGAGACTTTGAGAAAAACATAATCACCTACCTAAAAAGATAGATCCTTCCTCCTGTTGTCCGTATAACTCTTCTGCCTGCTCTGAGCTGTTCTCATGTGTTTCTGTATCAGCTGAACTTTTTCTACCAACTCTTCTACCAATTCTGGTCCCATCAACTTCTTTTCACCCACTTCATCCCAGAAAGCTGGAGTTCGACACCGCTTCCCATATAACGCCTCAAATGGTACCATCTGTATACTGGAATGAAAACTATTATTATATGAAAATTCAACCAAAGAAAGATGTTGGTACCAACTTCATTGATAATCCATCGAACAAGCTCGTAGCATATCCTCCAAGGTCTGAATTTTTCGTTTTGACTGCCCATCTAATTGAGGATGAAATGATGTACTAAAATTTAATTTAGTACCCAACAACTTCTGAAGGCCCTTCCAAAAGTTAGAAGTAAACCTGGGATCACGATCGGATACAATGGAGAGAGGAACTCCATGTAACCTGACTATCTCTTTAAGATACAAACGGGAAAGTTGATCTAGAGATAAAATATCTTGAATAGGAAGGAAATGAGCAGATTTAGTCAAGCGATCAACAATAACCCAGATTGCATTATTACCTCGAGATGTCTTCGGTAATCCCACCACAAAGTCCATGGATATATTCTCCCATTTCCACTCTGGCACTGGTAAAGGCTGAATCACCCTTTTCGGTAACTACCGCTCTGCTTTAACCTATTTACAAGTCAATAACTTCACAGTAAAATCAGCAATATCTCTTTTCATTCTATCCCACCAGTAATACTCCCTCAGATCTCTGTACATCTTAGTACTACCAGGATGAACTGAAAACGGAGAACTATGAGCTTCACATAACAACTCTCTATTCAACTGTGAATCACAAGGCACACAAAATCTCTTCCCAAATCTCAAAACACAATCATTATCAATGTTGAATTCAGGAAACTTACCCTTCTGAACCAGCTCTACCTTTTTCTGCAACTCACTGTCTTGCTTCTGTGCTTGCTTGATTCTGTCTGATAGAGAAGATTTCACTGATACCTGAAACAAAACATAAGAACATCCTACACCAACAACTTCTATGCCAAAGTTCATAAAATCCTTAACCAAAGGATCATGTTCCAAACGCAACATTTCTAATGAATCATTACTTTTTCGACTCAAAGAATCATCCACTTTATTTTCTTTTCCCGGATGGTAATGAATTGTACAATCATAATCCTTGATTAATTCTAGCCATCTCCTTTGTCTCATGTTCAATTATTTCTAAGTGAATATATACTTTAAACATTTGTGATCAATATATATTTCACACTTTACTCCATACAAATGATGCCTCCAAATTTTTAAAGCGAAAACAACAGCAGATAATTCCAAATCATGTGTAGGGTAATTTACCTCATGAGTTTTCAACTGTCATAAAGCATAAGCGATTACCTGATCATTCTGTATTAGGACACAACCAAGTCCTTTCAATGAAGCATCATTGTAGTTAACAAACTCACCATTCCTAGAAGGAAGTGCCAAAACTGGAGCATTCACCAATCTTCTTTTCAATTCCTGAAAACAATCATCACATTCTTTTGTCCAGATGAACTTAACACCCTTCCGAGTTAGCTTAGTCATTGGACTAGATAATCGTGAAATATTTCTAACAAACCTTCGGTAAAAGCCTTCCAAACCAAGGAAACTACAAATCTCTGTTACATTTGTGGGTCTTGTCCATTTTTCAACAACCTTTGTTTTTGCAGGATCAACGGTTATCCCATCTTTAGAAGCAATGTGACCAAGGAAAGAAATTTGCTGCAACCAAAACTCACACATTCTGAATTTCCCATACAATTTCTTTTCTTTTAAGGTTTGCAAAATAACCCTTAAATGACTTTCATGCTCCTATTTACTTTTAGAAAACACCAAAATATCATCAATGAAAACCACCAAAAACTTATCCAAGAACTCATGGAAAATTCTATTCATTAAGTCCATGAATACAGCAGGTGCATTGGTTAGCCCAAAAGGCATTACTACAAATTCATAATGGCCATATCTTGTACGAAACGCAGTCTTCGGAACATCTCCTTCCTTTACCTTCAGCTAATGGTACCCCGATCTCAGGTCAATCTTTGAAAATTACTGAGCTCCCTAGAGCTGATCAAACAAATCATCGATATGAGGCAAAGGATATTTGTTCTTAACAGTGATGTTATTCAAGGCTCTATAATCAATGCAAATTCTCATTGAACCATCTTTCTTTTTAACAAATAAAATAGAAGCACCCCATGGTGATGTTCTAGTTCGAATAAAACCTTTCTCTAATAAATCTTGCAATTTCTCCTTTAACTCTAAAAGTTCAATTTGAACCATTCGATAAGGGGGTTTTGAAATTGGCTTAGCATCAGGAACTATGTCTACAGTAAACTCAACTTCTCGATCTGGTATCATTCTAGGAAACTCATTAGGAAAAACATCAGGATACTCATTTACCACTGGCACATCATTAATCTGAACAATTCCTTTATTTTCAACGATGTGTGAAAGGTAACATTCATTTCCATCTTTTACAAGTTTCTCGGCCTCTTGATATGTTATCAACAGTCAGAGTTCATTCTTGTACACAAACTGAAAGTCTTTCTGAAAAGAAACTTCTTTAGCTCTACAGTCAATCTTAGCATGGTAAATAGAGAGCCAATCCATACCCAGGATAACATCAAACTCTACTAGAGGTATAACAATAAGGTTTTCAAGTAGGTTCTTTCCACAGATAAGGATAGGAAGATTACTATAAATTCTTTTGGCCTCAACATTTCCCCTAGGTGTTTTTACCAAAAGTTCAAGAGTCATTTTTTGAGATGGTATTCCCATTTTACTAGAAAACTTTTCAAAGATGAAAGAATGTGTAGACCCCGAATCAAAAAATACACTGGCATAATCTGAAAAAACAAACAAAGTACCTGATACAACTTCATTTGATGGCCCGACATCTGCTGAAGTAGTTGAAAAGGATTTTACCACCCCTTTCTGCTTGTAGTCTAACTGCTTCTCGTCACTCAAGCTCTTTGTCGGACACTCGTTTGCATAGTGACCCATATCATTGCACTTAAAACATTTCACTAACTGTAAATCAAATTTGGTCTTACCATCACCCTGCTCTTTTTCAGTGAAATCACAAGCCTTATGTCCCATCTTACCGCATCGGTAGCACTTTCCAGAATTCAAAAGACATTCCCCAGCATTCCTTTTCCCAAATTTATCACAAACTGGAAACTTATTTTTCTTACCATCAGACATTTTTGAATAATTATTCCCTTTCTCCTGCCACCACGGTCTCTTCTTCTGTTGGTTGTTATAGAACACTTGATCATCGAAAAACTCCATTTCCACCTTCTCAGCACATCGAACAAGATTTTCATAACTTTTAAACTCACGATAAGCCAATTCCCTTCGATATTTTGGTTTTAATCCTGAGTAAAAATGAATAATTTTACTATCAAGGTCTCGGATAAAATTTGGAGCATACCTTGCCAATCGAGTGAACCTTTATTCATAGGTAGCCATTGAGTCTTCCTCTTACCTCAATTCCAAGAATTGTTTTTCCATCCTAAGTCGAACAGCCTTAGGAAAATACTTTTCAAGAAACATACCTTTGAATTCATCCCAGTCGAGAGCATCAATCTCATTAGCGTCCCTGATATTTTTAACCATCGACCACCACTGATCTGCTTCACCCTCCAAACGGTAAATAGCAAGACTAACCTTTTCATTTTCTGAACACCCCATGACATCGAAAATATTCTCCAGTGATTTAATCCACCCTTCAGCTAGCACAGGGTCATATGATCCTCTGAATGATGGGGGATGTTGCCTCATGAAATGTTCAAACACTGACATGTTCCTCTGTGGTTGATCTGGCTGATCTCGTGCATGGATACCACCACCATTTATCGTTTGAGTCAACTGCACCATTACTGCAACAAATTGTTCAGTTCCAATTCTGACCATCTCTGGATGATGATTCGGAAGGTTATTTCCTTCTGTATGCCTTCCTAGCACTGCTTCCCCGTTTCCTCTGTGGAAAACCATTCTGAACAAACATGTCTTAGATGAAGCAACATGGTAATCTTCAAATGATATATCATTTCAATTTGACCATAAAAGAAAAAATATTTTTGGATAATCATTTAATAGAATTATAACTCCTAAAGTTATCTAAACCGACCTTTGATACCAACTATAAGGCCCTGACCTTAAACCTTACTTAATCTTGAGTTATTACAAGATTACACATTGAGGATCTTTTCCGGTTTAGAGTTTTAGAGAATTAGAAAATAAAACTTGCATTACATTACACATTTAAAAAAAGTGGTTACATAAAGATAATATTCATTTCTTTTCCATCAACAGAAACATATTTAAAATAAAACATGGATTCTTTCTTGACACTTCCTTGACACTATAATCATATCATGTACCATTCCCTTGACCTGTGAAAAACATTTCAAAAAAACTTGGGATGAGCATAAAAAGCTCAATATGGGTTATAAAAATATGGAAAGGAAACATGAGTTCATATATACATAAGAATGAAATCATATTTTACCCATAAAACATAAGCACTTTAATATACATCATCAAATAATGAATAAATCATATAAATCATAAGACATAAAGGTAACTTGAGGCATTCATAACATTCTTACGTAGAGAGTAACCCTCTTGGTTACGTTTGGAATACCCATCACAGTATATTCCCTAAATCTCTTCAGAGAAACCTTAACGTTTCACTCCTTCGCATTACCCAATGCATTGGAGAGCTATATCGGGCTCACCCGCCCTTAGTTTATCACAGAACCACCCATCTTCATAATAATACCCAAGAACCTCAACATAATCGTATCACATAAAACATGCATATAGGAAACATAACATTTCCACATTTGAATCACAAGATATCAATACAAAACCTTGATATAAGAACATTATGAAAACCATTTTCAATACCAAAACAAAATAAAAGTAAAACATGGTATTTATTTTTCTTTTAAAAAAAGGTATGACTTGTAGAGGAAGCCGAAACTCAAATAATGGTCACAGCGGCGGAGAAGTCATTGTCGCCACATACGTACGACACAAACATTCCCTTTTGTCGTTTAGTAAATGCTTCATATAAAAAAATATTCCTTTTGAATAAATGTAAAATTCAAAGTGGTTTATACACCGTATAAAAGAAGGTTTTGTATAAAACAAAATATTCCTCAATGAAAGGAGATTGAGACGAAGTCCCATACCTTGGGTTCGAATTGACTTGGTAGTTCTTTAATCTCCTGAATAATAAACTTGAGTTAATTTCTACTTGTTTAAGAACCTTTTTCAAGTTCATTATTCCTTTTATATCACTTATTACCATGTCATGAACACTATGTAATTATTTAAGTTAATAACGGTCGTTGTAACGATCATTGATACTTGAGTCAAAAATAAACCCTTTATAATTACAAGTTGTTCATGTATCCATCATATCAAGAATGGTATTCATGATGTAGATATCATATATGTCATATATATACAGTACATTCATGCATTTATAGTATTACATATTCATTTAGAGGTAAGAAATGAAATGCACCGTTCATGGAGACGGTAAGCCGTACGTACGCATGAACGCTACTTTCATTTCTATTTCGTATTTTTATAGAATGGAATCATAATGATATAAAGGTATATTATAATTCCAGTGTAATATCATATATAATATCATAACTCCATCCTTTATATGTCCCACATATGGTATTAACGAATCAAATCACTTTGAGGGGGCGGTAGTCCGCACTTCCTTAAATGAAGATATCGCGTTTACCCATAATGGAAACCATAAAGGTATGCCCAAAATGAAAAATACAGAAGCATAAGGAAAACATAAACATATTATATATTATATATAAATATAGTTTCATATTAATGGCCACCTTTGAAGGTGTTAAAATAATGTTGAACAACCATTGTTTCGGGAGGCCGAAATTCGCCATCCACAGAAACAGTATGTTCTTTAACCATTAGATGTAGGTGTGTGTAAGTGTAGCTCGAATAATTCTTATAAAAACATAGTAGTATATTAAATATACTGGAGTTGTTACCAATGAAATTAATAAATAGAGTTTAGGGTGTTGGAGAAGTAAAATAAAACAAAAGGACTCAAGTGAAGACATTTCCTTAAAATCGGGTAACTCCCTTTGGTTTGAGCTCAAAGGCTTCCTTGGGAAGACTTTTGCCCAAAGTGAGGCTTCAAGGAGTAAGATAGGGATGTGGAGAGACAAAATGGGCAGGGGTTGGCCGATCCAAAGGCTTTGGAAGTGTGGGTGAGGAGGTAGAGGTGGGGGCCTTTTATAAGAGGAGAGGAGGGGCACTCTTGGAAAGTAAAGAAATGTTACTTTATTTTAAAATGATCTTCGGATTCAAAAGGTCCCAAATTGATATAATTATAAGCTAAGGTTATAAGGGTTCGAAATCTACCCATACAATAGGTTTTGGACATGTTTAGGTCATATATTTTACATTATCATTTCATTTTATTTAAATTCTTTATTAATGAGGTAATTGTTGCATCATCATGATGTCAGAAATAATTTAATTTATTTAAAGTCTAAAAATTATAAAAAAATACTATGATGTAGGAACTATTTTTATATTTCCAGTGAATATTTATAATAAAAAAATATGACTTGTATAACTCCATGTAAAAATTGTTTTATTAAAACATCTCATGTTTGTGTCATTTTTACTTTTACATTAAATAAAAAGTTATTTATGTCATTTCCCAACCAAAGTGGCTTCATGGGGTCCCCAAGTTGACCCATGGATTGTATTGGTCGGCCATGACACATCCAATGAGTTTATGACATGTTTCAAGATCATCTCATATTATTAAAACATTATTTTTACCTTAAACTACACTAATTACCTCTAATCGCGATTAAAAACATAAAAGTTACTATTCACCAAAAAATTATTTTAATCTCATTGAACCACATTTTACTTCTTAATGAAAACCATGTATGTCGGATTTTTGAAAATCAAATCACAGAAGTGGCAATGTTTTATTTAAACGAAAAATTAGTTTCTTTAACTACCACTTAGTGGTTTCACTATTCATCAAAAATTGAAGTTTTTCAGAAAAAATACCAAAACTTTACCCTAAGCTATATTTGATATTCTGAATTCAAAAATGATTTCTATTTTACAAAATTAAAATCATATAAGTTACATTAATTAATTTAATAATTAATTCCCGCTGTCATGACAAATAGCGTGTTTTTATGAAACAATAAGTATCAAAAGATTGACACCAGTTTAAGTCCAATTTCAAAGTGAAATTGATTCCAATGACCACAATTGGATTAAATGGTAAAAATATATTCTAATTTCACTTCAAAACCAATACAAAAGATAATCTAATCCTATAAATAAATTAGATTAAAAAGAGGTTTTGAATTAAAATACAACATTTTCACTATTCATTAAAAATGAACTTTATCGAAAAAATACCAAAAATTCACACAAAGTAAATTTTGATGTCCCAATCATAAATAATAAGTTTATTTTGACAAACATATCTTATAAAATTGTCAAAAGATAGATTTAAAAATGGTTTTCCATCAAAAGGCAGTAAAACAATCTTTTAAAAATATTAGTGTATTCCATGCTTAAGATTGGATTTATTTTCATTTTAAGCCTCTAAAACACTATCTAATTCATTAATAGACATAGATAAAAATATCTATTATTCATTACTTACTTGGGATGTTACAGTTACACCTAGGTCTCCAATTGCATTCCTATCTACAACAATCCATAAAACATGCATCCCAAATGCACAAGGAAAAACTCACACATGATAATTTTTCTAGTATATGAACAAGACCTAAATACATATTGTTTTTTCATAAAATATATCATACAGAAATTCTTTACGTTAGTTCCCAAGACCTTGAAATATGACATTAAAAAAATAGAAACATCCTAATCACATGACAATAAAACTATAACACATGAACTTATACACAAAATGATGATTAACTACACCGAAAATGTCCTTACCACATGTAATTAAACAACATGTACCAACTACCAAACATAAATCAAAGTATTCATCACAATCATCAATAGTAAAATCCCAAAATCCAAAGGGGGTTCATAGATTTTTCAGACCGTGCAAAGCAAATCTTAAAGGGTGGTGGAGGTCCGGCACACGAAGGTCAATGGGTAGTGGAGGACCGGTAATGTGAAGCACGAGGGTGGTGGAGGTCCGGCAATGAGAAGCTCAGCGGGTGGTGGAGGTTCGGCAAAGAAAAGCTCGAGGGCGGCGGAGGTCCGGCAACACGAAGCTCAGCGGGCTGCGGAGGTCCAGCAACGAGAAGCTCGAGGGTGGTAGAGGTCCGATAATACGAAGCTCAGCAGGCAGCGGAGGGGAGTTCCAGGGTTCTAGTTCCGCGAGACTTTAGGTCACGATAAAATGAGGGCACTGTGTGGTCGACTTTATAAAAAAATAGACTACAGTTTTATCAGCGCTAACAAAGTGCTGATAAAGACTACCTTTATCAGCGCTAAAATTTTAGCATTGGTAAAGGTATCCTTTATCAGTGATTTTTTTAGTGCTAACAATGGTATTCTTTATTAGTACTAAAAAAGCACTGATAAAGGTTACCCTTTATCAGTGCTAAAATTTTAGCACTAATATAGGGTTTCTTTATCATTGCTTTTTCTAAGCGCTGATATAAGGTGGCGCTGCGCTTGCCTATTTTTTAGTAGTGTCTAGTACAAGTGCTACGGTATCATTGGAGAGTACATGATGAGACTTGGGAAAGGGAGGTTGATGTACGATCACAGTGGTTGGGGCTGTTTGAGATTTCTTCCTTTACGCCTTGCTATGGAAATTCGGGGATGAATTTCTTTAAGGGGGGAAGTTTGTAAGAAATTGGATCTTCTTTTTAGGTATATTTTCCATTTTCTGGTGTTTTTGAGGAAAAAGTGGACTTTCTGGAAATTTCTTAGGTACACGCCGTGTACTTTATGAGTACACGCTGTGTACTCAGTTTCTGTGGGTAGCCGTGTGCTATCTGTGTAGCGGCCTTGCACACGGCCATGTGGGGGTGACCTGGAGGCTGCATAAAGTAGAGTATGTAAATGTCAAGTACATTCCATTTACTTTAAAATTCCATGCCATGTATTTTGTTTTTTTCATTAATCGAATCGGGGTCGCGTCTAATGGAAAGGGGTGTTTTCTTCTTCGTCCGAAATGTCTCGGAGCACCCGTACGATGCCGAGAATTATCTGAGCTCCTGAGCGAGCATTTGATCTCTGATTCAACCACCATCGATTGCACTAGGATCACCTCGGTAAGCTCTTCCTTCTTTTAGAGCTTCGTTTCCTGGTTATTCCTCTTTCAAGAGTTATCTTTGGTTGAGAATTTTTAGCATTTTTGTAGATCTACTGTGTTCTTTGGTGATTCGAGGCTTGATTTTCATATATAGCGATCCTAAAATGCTAAGGTAGGTGGTTTGTGCCTTTTTTTAGAAATTCATTGAATTATATGTGCAAAATCTCCCGATACCCATGAACGAGGTATTGCGCATTTTCCGTTTTAGACTTGTTTATTTCTTGCTTTTCTTGTATGATTGAGTAGAGGTAAATTGAATGTGATTAAGGTTAAATTTCAATGCTTTGGATGTTTTTCCCATGCATGTTTGTTTATGACCATTTTGGTCTTGCCTTGCCTGTTAGATTGCAGTTGTTTTCCAAGACTAGTATTGTAGGATAGAGTGATTTTCTTTTTTGACATGCTTAGATTCCATAGATTATTATCCAAGTAGTTCTTGAGGTTAACTTTGGCCATTATTCTTTGTGATACCTTTTGACTTACACAGGGCTGTGAGAACCTAGTGTAGTAGACCATAGGGAGAATGGATGTAAGGGCTTCTCCAGAGTGTCTTTATAATTTTACGATGCGAGACCACTGGGGGAATTGATGTTGAGTGATTCTTCCAAGTGTTTGTAGTTCCTTGACATGGGCTATAGGGGGGATAGATGTTTAGTACTTCCCCTGAATTCCTTTAGTACCGATACAAGACTATAGGGGGAATTGATGGTGAGTTCTTCCTCAGAGATTCTATACTTAAGCTAAACTAGAGGGGTGAGACTGTGTGTGCTTTTTATAGGGTTGATTGTACTTGTTTGGTTGAACCAGATGGGTTAGGCTATGAATACTCCCCGGAGGGTTACTTTCTTTGATTAGATTCTTACTTGATTGTGATTTGAATGTTTGAAATTGTGGATTGTTTACTGCGAAGTGTTTCCTTGTTTATTTCATTCCTTTTACTTATTTCTTACCATATATTCACTGACTATTAGGCATAGATATTTGGGTGGTTGCCTACTATGATTTAGTCTCACACCTGGTTTGGGTCATTATTTTGGGCCCAAACAGATTATATTGTTGCAAGTATAGATAAGGGCAAGAACCCATCTACTTCAGGTACTTGATTGCATTGGAGCTGGAGAGCATGAGACCAAGCTGAGGCTTGCGATGCTGAGGAGTTGCTTATCTATTTTCTGTTTGTACTTTGGTTTAGTATTGTATTCAACATTGTGACTTGTTTGGATTCTTTCCTAGACATGTATATATCATGCATCATTTATATATATGCTCTAATTGTTTCTTTATCAGTCTTCCACGGTTTACTATGGTTTGGTATTATTACTGCTTCTGTTGTTGTATATTTGTTTTGTTCCACTGTGTACTCCACCAATGAGGGCATACTTTCCCCACTATCATACCCAAGGCCCTCACTCCTAGTCGGTAGCCTCTGTAATTTGGGGAAATGCACTTGAGGCCATGTGAGCAACCATCTGCGGGGCACCTCTGGGTGGCTTCAAGAACCAGGACGTTACACCAACTCTAAAACGAACATGTTAATTTATATAAATACAAAAAAAATAAAGATATTAATTTATAAAATTTTCTTACCAATATATACACCCATGATTTTTCCTTGATTTAATTACCAATATGTATCCATTAGACCGGTTCCACTGGAATGATATTGCGGTACATGGATAAAGATTCTTTAGAACTTCTACACTGCCTGGATTTTTTACTTATCATCTGATTTTCTTCATAGTAATCCACCATTATTTGTGTTTGGTTATTCCAGGATTTTAGAATACTGGCGCACCCACATCTCCTACTAGAATATCCCACTGAATAAGATAAAAGTATAAAAATAAGAATTAAGTCACGGTACAATAAGACAAAAATGAAGTGATATAATTTGACAGAGTTATTATAAAAAAAACCTGATTCAGGCTGCTCAATCAGCTTTGATGGATGTGTGGGTGGTCATGGATCAGTAGCCTCTAAGGATGTGTCTATTACAATGCATGCTCTGGGGGGTCTGCATGCACTGGAGTGGAAGCTGAAGGAACAAAATCATCAAATCCTGGATGGATGGTAGGAAATGGAAGCAGCATAGTCATGGAAGGATATGGTTAGTATGGTTGGGGATACATCAAAGGGTATTGATATGGTAAATGTGGGAACATCCACGGAGGCGACGTAGACATGGTATGGTAAGAATAGGATAAATGAGATGATGATGGATGAATTAGTGGGAACATCCCTGGAGGGTCCATAGACATGGTATGGGAATAAGAGGCTAAATGAGATGATGATGAAGGAATGGGTGGGAATATCCCCCAAGGTGACGTAGACATGGTATGAGAATAAGAGGCTAAATGAGATGATGATGATGGAGTCATGGGTGGAAACATACCTAGAGGCTCAAGTGGAGGAAGGAAAGGTGTGGTATATGGGGTGTTCACTAGTGGGTCAGTATGGGAATGAGTATGAAGGGTGCTCCATCTAGGTCAAGGTGCTTCCCTACTTGGACCCATTCTAGTAGGATGAGGAGGAGTAAACTATGCTGGAACTGAATGTCCCAAAAATATTTTTGATAAAGAATATGAACATTAAATTATATGTAATGAAGATTAAAAATATTATAATTATTATACTCCCTAAGGGGATCATAGGAGGCAAGCCATGCTTACGCATCTGTCGATCAACATCAAATAATCACTTCCTTTTAACATTTGTAGCATTTTTCATAATATTCATAAGAATGAAATGTATATTTTTTAGAAACAGTTTTTAAAAATCATGCATACAACTTAGAAGTCAAATAATTCATAAACAGTGTCATTAAATTTTTTAGTAACAATAATTTAAAACCATGTTATACATTTTCTAAAAACTCATTTTAAACTCAGTTTCTAAATTGAAATAATTCTAATTAAATGAAATAAAACCAAACAATAATAAAACAAACATTTCATTCCATAATAAAACTAAATTAAAGTAATTACAGTAATACCAACCATAGAATCACATGTAAAGGTAAACCGAATGAACTATGAACATATATGGTTTCTTCTATATATTACCCATCACTACTTCAGGTTCAACATAAAATCTCACAATGGGACAATTAGATTCATCAAATGAAATATTTTGGTCAACACCAATGTTTGCTCAATGGTGTCAATTTCATCATCATCATCATGAAAAATATGTCTTGGGATTACTTCACTCATGACACCATAATCAGGTATCAATTGATATTTTATAAAAAAAACTTGTTTTCCATTGACGCCAAAATGTATGGTTCATCGATAGCTAGGAATAGATTCATTTCAATAACTATAAATCCACAATCATCAATAAATGTACCATGTCCTGTCATTGAATCAAACCATTTACATTTCATCATAATGACTCGACCTTGAGAGTAGTAATCCAATAACAATAGTCTCTCAACAAGTCAACAATAAGACACATTTTCATATCAGGGATGACTATCTGATGTAATGGAATAATAGTATGTTTTAAAAGTTAATATAACTCCATCATGTCATGTTCTAATGTCACTGCTCGATCAGTTGTAAAAAACATATACCCATTGATTATTAAATATTTTCATTGATGTTCCAAAGAATTGGGACCCAAAGCCAATTCTCTTAATTCTAGGGAAACAGAGTAAACATGTAAACTAGATACCTAAAATATATATATAGATAATATAATTAAATGAATATTTATATTTTAAGTTAATTAAATTACTCTTTATACCATTTATTTTAACCAAGCAGAAATTTCTTGGCTATGAAAATCCTCTCTCCTTCTCATAGGAAAAGTAAATGAACTCTAATTATAATTTGTTTTTTTACTATATAAAATGATAATAATAGTTTGAGGTATATGTGAAATGTAATAGTATATGATTATATATAAATATTTAAATTACTTACTTGATATATTCTTTGAACAAACCATAATTAAACAAGACTGTGTGATGGGCCATGTCATGTCCTTCAAGGATCAATGTAGCTAATGTATATGACCCATGAATTCCTACTATTAATGAAAGAGATCGAAATGAGGGCTCAATTTCCCCATACTTATCATCTTCATTTCTCATTATGCATATATTTATTTCAGTAGGATACATCCACCATGAAGAAAAATTTCCCCCAATAAGTGTTTTAGTTGGAAGATGAACTGTTAAATTAAGCATGTAGGTGAAAAATGATGGAGGATGTTTTTTTCCAACTGACCCAAAATTAATGTCACCTCTTACTGAATTTTAATTGAGAATTAATTGGATGAAATTTTAGTACAATGGTATCTAAAAAAAGGCACATGTGAATCACTGTCACCCTTATATTATTAGATAGAAAATGTTGGATGCTATTGAAATCAATTCATGTAGAAGGATGCGATAATCACGAGTTTTAGGGATTTTGGTTTCAAATAACTTCTTTTGAATCATTTAGATATATTTCTAGAATATCCATCAAGAACCTTTATATTCTCCAATACTTCCAAAAACTGATCTTTCTCTAAATGTGTCATCACATAAGAAGCACAAGGAACTTTTCATTTGTTTTCCCCAATACACACAGGATGCAGGTTTGGTCGAATACCCTAATACAACAAGTTCTGAAAATATTTGATGTCATATTTGGTATTCCAATTGATATTTAGAATAATTTAAATCAAAATTTTACATATTTTTTTTAAATGTTCATTATATCTAAACAATGACGTAGAAAATTGGTAGACCAATATGGATACTCAAAAAAGTTACTTCTCTTTTTCAAATTATAAGTGGCTTCAACATTCTTCCTCTTTTTCGATTTTATCTGAACATTCCATAATTAAAAATAATATTTCAATTCATTATGAAAATTAGTTCCTGACATAATGTGAGGTAGTTGTTCATTGTCAATATTATTATTAATCCTTCGATGATTCTTCATATATTGGTGACACATTGGAAAGAATCTTTGATGCTCCCATGAAACTAAAACGATGGTGATATTTAAGAGTTTTAGATCATGTATTATTCATAAAAATATGAGATGATATTTTTCCATTTATTATCCAATTGGATATCATTTCATAAGTAGGGAAATTATTTATATTCCATAAAACGGTATCATGCATCTAAAATATATTTTTGGAAGAAGCATCGAATATGCCCACACCTGTATCCCAAGGTTTCTTCAACTCTCTTATTAAAGGTTTCAAGTATGAGTATATATCATTTCTATGATTAGAATGTATAGATATCAATATAATCAAGAAAGTGAA
The DNA here is from genome assembly GCA_963277665.1 of Viscum album. Classification (NCBI taxonomy): domain Eukaryota; kingdom Viridiplantae; phylum Streptophyta; class Magnoliopsida; order Santalales; family Viscaceae; genus Viscum; species Viscum album. Next base: position 820,597,006 of record OY728162.1, read on the forward strand.
AGGTTTTTTCATACACATCCATGGTGGAAGATTATAAACGTGAATAAAAATAGGTCGTGTGTTGTGAGCAGTAATCATCTGACCAAACAGATTAAAACCATTATAGGATATACCCAACCTGACATTACACACCGCAACTACAAAATAAGGATGTTTTTCATCAAATTGTCACTATGTTATTCCATCTGTAGGATGAAATAACTCCCCATTACCTTTAAGTATCTCAATATCATGTCATCAAATATTGGCTGATATTCCTGCAGACATGAATAGATTTTAAAACCTGAGAATCAATGGAAAGTGGAGCATGACTTTATGTGGAATACGAGATGGTGTTCCATGTGTATTTTCCTTCCATAGATATGTATCAAATTCATTAAAATCATTAAGTTCATCTATTTCCTCCCAAAATAAACTATAATCTTTCAGACAAGCATAAATTTTATTAATAAAAAATCCAAGATTCTTAATTAAATTCAATGACTTATAATGATTTAAGGTAATATCTAAACCAGAAGGAAGAAATTACTTCAAAAAAATAATAATTTAATCAATTATGATATTATAAATTCTATACATGGGTTTTCCATGATATAATCGCATTAAAAATCCCAACTTGGTCATTTTAGTATATTCCTAATATACTGGCGTTCTAGCATCATCCATTAAATTTTTCACTCTCTCAACATCATTATATTCAGTCTTTTTTATCATGTGTATTGATGTAATTTTCTTTTTCACTTGTGTACTATCTCCCTCATGATGATGTACAAATGTAAACCAATCAAATATAAAATTTTCTATACCACTTCTTTCTTTATATTCCGGAACATTAAAAGATAGTCTCACCTCTCCATGGTGATACCAAACATAATAGTTTGTTTGAAATACATCTTTTTTATATGGTAGCTAACTTGTTCCCATATTAAATATGGTATTATAACATAATTATAGAATATACATTGAATACAACCTCCATCTGAAGAATTGTTAAATGTAAAATATAAAAAATTTCCAAATTCTTTTGAAACTCAGTTGAAATATGATTAGTATGATACATAAAGATTATATCCATTATATTATAGGAAGAAAATTATGTTCTAATCAAAAATGTAAACCATAATTAAAAATTAATTACAATCAATTTTAATTTGAAAGTAATCAAAGCATACTAATAGCTAGAAAAACAAATAATGAGAGAAATAACATATGCTATAAGCGATGGCCACAAATAAAAAACCAAGGTGGGTATCCCTGACATTTAAGAATTCACTTTCATGGTGGATAAATTTAATAACTTTGAGACACTAAAAAATGATACCCAAGTTATTAACTATGATTAATCAATCAACAAGATCAAAACAAAGGAAAAAACCGTAGTTTCATTAAAACAAATTCTTACATTATAAATGATCACAATACTTGAAACATCCCAAAATATAGTCTAGAGATCAAAACTAGAATAAAAGGATCAAAATGATCGATATAAAGAATATGAGAGTATAATCAATACCATAGAATAACTACTAATTAAAAACAAAGATCTAGTAGAAGGCAATGAATTCTTATTTTCATTGGAATTATGTATAAATCACCCCCACCCCAGTATGAGTGATTTACTCTCACTCTCTCATAAATTCCCATTTTTAATGATCATATACATCGGTTCATTTATGATAATGGTAATGAAAACCCATTTTTAAATGTAGATCGTATAATAACAAATGGTTATAGTGAAATTAATATTCTACTAACTGCATTATAAAACAATCCCTTAATGAAAAAACAATAGTCATGTAATGAAAAAATAAGGTAGATAGAGAGGGAAGAGAATTGAACTTGGCATGCAGCATGAATTAAATAAAAATTCGTAGACATGCTAGTATAATCCCCCTTAAGTCACATGTTAGTAATAAATAAACATCACCCTCTCATGATATCTATGATAGGGTGATGAAAAAAAATAAAGCATATAAAATCTCTGATAGACCATAAATATGGAGGCCTTAATCCATAAAGCATAAATAAATATTTAATGAATTATTAAATACATAATTTCAAAGGAAAACATGGAAAAAATATCAAGGAAATCCAACATTTATAAAAAAATCCGGGATCATTCATCCCCCAAGAAATTATTTAAGAAATAATTAAATTCTCAGTATTATATTTAATTATTATATTTATAACTGTAAACCCCAAATAGATCTAGCCTTATAAATTAAAAAGGATAAATATTTTTAATCTCATCTGGTGTTCTTCCTTAATCCACTTTCTCATTATCAATAAACACAATGATAATTATTTTGACATACCTCTTTTATTTTAAATTTGATCGTGGATATCATGGTCAATACATATGAAATTCAGTCAATAAATTCACAGAGAATGTGTCTTTATTTTAATGTTTACTGGACCTTCACGGCATGAACATAAACCATGGAATGATCTGGTCATGGCCATCCATGGCTCATGACACATCTAAATACTTCTTGGCATGGAAAATAAAAAATTAAAATTAAAATAATTTCTTTGAATGGGAGACACAACAACTTCCAACCAAAATTCAAAAAAATGAAAAATAGTAGAAGCAACATACTTAAACTCAAAAATTCACACACACTTCCACTCAATTGAGAAATGCTAAAAAACGTCTACAATGGTATAAAAAAGAAAGGAGAACCAAAAAAAGTCCTAAAACCAAAAATAATAAAAAAACCACATCTATAAAAGTCTAAAAGAGTTGGAATGGTTTACTTATTAGAATGAAAAAAACTCATAATGTCTATAATGTAAAAACATGAACAAAACATCATTGAATACATATTTAACTAGAATAAAAAACAAATATTTTCTTATATCGATCACATTATGAAATTAAAAAAATTAAAACAATACTAAGAAGAACATAATAAAGATTAAGAACTCACATATGTGATTTGGAAGAAGATTCAAATAAAAAATGATTGAAATAGAGGAGAACTCCAGAGGAGATGGGAGGTTGTCGCTCTCTTAGGTGGTTGCTCACTCAGGTGAGAGTGAAATTAGGGCAGTGGATCATAGGTGAATTGGGGGAGGCTGGGAGTAGCCCAATATGTGCAATATTTATACCAACGGTTTTTAAAAACTATTGGTATATCCTGGATCCAGGTACTCTATACCAATGTTTCTTGCAAATCATGGGTATAGAGGCATGGGGATAACTTCAATTTCCAGTAGTGAAATAATAATATTAAATTTAAATTTTCATGTATTAAAAATACTTCAATGTTTCCAAAAAAAATCCTAAAATTAGGTCTGTACAGGATTTGGAACCTCCATTTTTGAAAATAAAAATTTATTTAATTACACTCCAAAAATCTAAAAGCAAAAAAGTATATAAAATGTATAGATTCCCAAAAAATATTTAGATTTTGTTTTGTTTTTATCTTTATATATTTTTTATAATATTTTTTAATTTCCTAAACTACTTTTTCCCTTTCCCCCACACTTGTTTCAGACATAATTCTAATAGAATTCCAACACTCATTTGTTCAAAAATAAGAATAGTTAAAAATAATGTACATATCTAGATAAATATGAGGGAAATAGACAACCTGAAAATCCTCTATTTAACTACAATAGAGAGGAGTCTGGAATCCTCCGTAGGTTCTTCGTATAAATCCTCATGGTACTTCATTAATTTTTGGATATTCACCTTAAATATATTCTTTTATTTATCTCCTTGAATCTAAACTAAACCAAAAGGAAACATATTAGTTATTGTTTAGAGCCCAATCCACTTTGAAATAAGATTAAAATTAAAGAGATTCTTCCTTGAAGAAAATAATATCACTTTTTCTCTAGCTTGAAATTATCTTTTCTGAATCAATTTATCATTGGCATATTTAGCTTTCTCCTTGTAAATTAGTGAGTTTTAATTTTCTTCACTTTTTAGCTCCTTAAGCTCTATCCTCTGTAGTTCCCCCTGTTCTATTTTTTTCCAAACTCTAATTTCACTCTCTTAACATACCATTAGGCTTTATTATATAACACAATAGGAATTTGAATGTTTTTTCCATAAAATATTCTATAAGGAGACATACCTAAGGGAGTTTTTGTAGGCAGTCATGTATGCCCACAGTGCATCCTGTAACCTTTTACTGATGTCCTTTCATTTGGTTTTCACTTTCTTCTACATAATACTTATTATTTCTCTATTGGAAAACTTGACCATCCTATTGGTTTTTGGGTGGTGGGTAGTGGAAATTTTGTTATGTACTCCATATTTTTTTTAGGTCTTCCATGTTCTTGTTGTAGAAGTGTGTTCCCTCTGTTAGTATTTGAAAGTGATTAAATACTTTATCACTATTATTTTTTTTGATAAATTTACCTCTATTATATTTTTATTAAATTATCAAGTTTATTAAATTCATAAGTTTTTTAATTAATTAATATTTTTTTATAGTTCTAAAAATAGTTATGTGATTGTTTTAATAATTTTGTCTAAGTAAATATTTAAATTTGATACTTCATGTTATTAAATTTCAATTTAATTTAGTTTAATATTTTTTTTGTTAGGAGAAAGAAAAAATTGGGGTGATCCTTAATGAGGCACCAGTCTATCCCTCAATCACATAAGAGGCCCATTGGGTTAGCCCTATGGGAAGAACCCCAAAGGAAGCACTATAAGGAAGATTTGGTCTTGGTGTTCATAGTGCATGCTTAATGCTTGTGGGACCATTTATAAGGCCCAAAAAGCATGAACTCAGGAGCATGGGTTGGGAATAGGTCTCTCACTGGGACGTAGGCCAGTGTATTTAATGTGTAAACCAATGATGATCCCTAATAGCCATCTCAAACTGAGGTTCAGCATGAGATGATTGTTATACTATTCATTCATCTCTTTCCTTTTTCAATGTAGTATATGTTATTTTGTTTATTGTACATCCATATTTAAAATATCAAACAAAAGTGGTGAGATCTGTGGTCGTAAGATCTTTTTTTCATTTATTTGATATTCTTTATTCTTCCCTCAAGTTATTTTTCAAAATCCTTCACTCCTATGTTCAAATCTTCATCCTATTCTTCAGGCGTCCTTTAGTTCACCTATAAACTGGAGATCTTCAAATTTTCTCTGATGATTTTATATGAGTTTATTCAATCATTAATATTTATCTCGTTTTGTTTTGGAATCACCTTATGTTTCTTCATTTACGTTTCAATAGTAGATTCTCTTATGGGTTCTTCTATCGATCAGATAGTAAGCTCCACTTCATCTTCTACTTTATATCTATTAGGAATATTCATCTCACATATCACCTTGACTCATCATGCTTAGACTAGTTCTATGTCTCTTTGTTGGTCACATGATGATTCACCATTTGATAACAACAGTGAGTGGAGTCACCATTGGAACCCAAAAGTGAGTCAGTAATTCACCACTGAACATCTCCAATGGTGAGACTTGAGTCGATGTTGGAACCCAATAGTGAGTCACCATTGGATATCTCTAATGGTAAGTCATGATCCATCACCAGATTACAAAGGTGAGTCATTTTTCTCACCATTGGACACCAAAAATGAGACAATTTCTCTCAGCCATTTGTTTCTTCTCTACTATAAAAGAACTTGGAATAATATTCATCAAGCTTCCATAGGGCCTCTTACATCTTCAATCAGTTTCATTATATTATTTTTTTTGTTTAAGGTTGTTATTTATTTACTCTTAGAATTTTCATTATGCTCCAATATGAGATACTTCTTCCATCAGCTGTAATTATTTTTTTCTTTTATTTGAATTTTTTTAATTTGTTTTATTATTTTTTTTATTAGAAGTTTATTCATATCATATTTATTCTTTATCATCATGTTGTTTCAAAATATTTTTCAGTGATCCACCATTGAATAATTCCAATGTTAGGTCATGAGTCATCATTGTACATCTAAAATTGTGAGTCATGAGTCACCATTGGACACCCAACTGTAGAATTTTTCTTCTTCTCATGAAGCCTTTGACTATTCAGTGGCATGGAATAATTTTTGTTTTGGTTGGATATTTTTTTATTTTTTCCTTAAATTTAAATGGAATAATTTTCTCTATTAATCCACCACTCTCGGATTTCATTAGTGATTCATGATTCACCACTCTCTGTTTTCACTGGTGGGTCATGATTCGCCTCCAGAAAAAATAAGCTATTTTTTTATTTCCAAAATATTTATATCTTATTTTCAGTTGAGGTTAATAAAATAATATAGAGTTAAAATATTTTTTATTTTAAGTTGAAATATATTTTTTGAGTGTGTAAAAATAATTGTAACATTATTTTGGGAACATTTATACATGTAGATTAAAGTTCATTCCATGCTCTGTTTTACTGCAGTTTTTTTGGGGTATAATATACAATATTATATATTTATTTCAATTTTTTTACAATTATGAATTGTCTACAAATAATTTACATAACATATTTATTTTTTTATATTATTATAATGAAATATAAATCTTATGTATTCTATTTTATTCAGTGAGGCTTTAACAAACAAAGGTAACAATGATATTATTTAATTATTATTCACTAACAAGTGTCGTGCAAATATTGGACATAGACATTCTCCTTGATTAGTAGAGTAGATTGAGGATTTGACTAGGATCTTTGTGATCGGAACCACTTTAAATATCATGTTATTTAATTTTTATTTTTTTTGTAACTCAACTTAAGAACATTTCACTCACTATTGATTAATATTTTATAAACTCTGATTGTTTTTATCATTAATTTTTTTTGAAAAATCTATTTATCATCCTCTAGTCATAGTTTCTATCAATAATGATCCAACACCATCATCACTTATTATTACTCAAGGAACACCAAATCTAAATAAAAATTACTTGATTTTAGAAATTCAATTATAGTTTTCGAATTATTAGTTCATGTGGATACTACTTCAATACACATAGAAACATAATCTAATACTAATAAAATGTAGGAAAAACAAATGAAAGAGGAAATGGAACTCTGAAATCTAATCCCCAGACATCAAATATTTCATATAAAAATGGTTATTGGGAGATTTTATATATTTTGGAAATTATATTAGTAAACTAGTAGTTTGAACATTTTTAAAAAAATCATGTGAATCTTTAAAAATTTGGGGTAAAAATAAACCATCTTCTAAAACAATTATATCTATTTTTGTTGTCTAAAATGGCCTCCACAAGCAAGAGTATGGAAAAATGTAAGCCGATAATTAGCATTTTCTTCCATGATACACCTCCTCATTACATGATAACTACTGACCTTCCATAGATATGGGTCTTCCCAAACATATAATTTCGATTCAGATTTTAATTTAAGCAATTTCTATTCTGAAAAGAAAGTAGGTACATTTGATGTGACAAACAATTCACTAAATTAGCATACAAGGTAACTAGAGTGGTTTCATACATTTGTTCTCCCAAAAAAGATCCATCAAATTTTTTTCCAAATGGTGGTTGTGTAGGGAAGTCTACTCATGTGGTATGCAACCAAATTATCATAGCCTTTTATGTAATTAATCACTAAATTAAATTCTTGTAGTAGAAATTCACATATCACTAGACTTGTATTTTTAACATCCTTCTTGGTCAAATACCTAAGTACTGCATGATCAAAGAAAATAATCACTCTATATCCTTACATATAAGATCAAAACAATTCAAAAGTGACAAAAAAATAGATAAAAATACCTTCTCAGTTATTTTATAATTGATCTAAGCAATGTATATGGTATATGAAGTATATTCTATCACCTTTGAGTGTCCATAGATCTTCTAGTATAATACAACTCCTACATCTTTGTAGGAATCATCACATAGTATCTCAAAGGGTTGTTCCTAGTTTGGTGGATAGATTATGGGGGTAGTGGTTAAGATTTATTTAGTTTATAAAATTATATCCTACATGAATCATAAAAAACACATTTTCTTTCTTATATTTTTTATCCAGGGGTAAATAAATCTTTCTAAATTCCCTAATAAATCTTTTGTAAAATCTAGACATCACTAAAAATTATCTAATGTTCCTCGTAGTGGAGGGGTGTGGTAGAATAGATATGATATCAATTTTCACCTCTCCAACCTCAATTACATGTTTAGAAATTATGTGGACCAAAATATTTTCTTTAATACCATAAAATATCATTTTTCAAAATTTAAAATTATGTTTTCTCAATACTTATTTGTAAAACATTTTCAAGACTCTCTAGACAACTTTGAAATCAGATTCCATAGATAGTAAATTCATCAATGGATACCTTTAATAAACACTCAATAAGGTCTAAGAAGATACTTACCATACAATATTAAATAATACCTAGGAAATTTTGACGACCAAAATGTGTCCTTTGATAGGAAAAAATATTTAAGGGACATGTGAAGGTGGCCTTTTCTTGGTCCTCCAAAGTAATTGGAACCTAAAATTATCTAGAAAATCTATTAAGGAAAAAATAGTTAACATTCCTAGCTAGACATTCTAACATGTGGTATATAAAGGTAATGAGAGAAGTAGTATTTACAGGTAATATACATCAGTCTTCTATTTTCAATAATACTCTACTGATATTCTTCATTATTGTGGTAACTAGTTCATTTTTTTTCATATTTTATCAATGTGTATCCAATTTTCTTTAGGACTATTTTTATGGGACATACATATTGGGAGTCTAAGGTGGGGTAAATTATTCCAACTCCTGATTTTTTTACTTATTTTTCAAATACTTCAAGAAGGGTCGGGTTAAACCTTCTTTGGGGTTGTCTCACTGGTTTTGACTCATTTTCCAACCAAAATCTAAGCATGAAGGTGGTAGTTATAATCCTTGTAATGTCCCTTAATTTCCATCCAATTTCCCTAAAATAATGTTTCCAAATTTATAGAGGTTGATACTATTTCTTGGGTTTTAATTTATATGAAATTACTACTTGTAGTTTTTCATTTTCCTTTAAAAATTAATATTTCAATTTTTTGGTAGTGGTATAAGATCTAGTTGAGGGTGGGTTTCTGGTGATGTTTTGAGCTCAATGTTCCCCATGTTGTCAAACTATTCATGTAATGCATAAGTATACATAGCACATTGGAGTAACTCATCAAAAATAACTTCCATCAATGTCTTCAAATTCCACAACAATAAAAAAAATCCATATTAGGATCATTTTCAAAAAACAAAGTCATCAATAAAATAAAAAATCTCTAAATATTTTCTTAATCCTATTTTGTAATCAACCATTTCAACTTATTCCCTTTAAGAACAAGGTAATTCAAAAAAATGTGAAAATATGTTTTGTCTCATGTGGGTATTTCATGGAGTCAAGGATGTTGAAATCCACTATTTCCTAACAAGAATTCATTGAAAGAGTTTATTTATTAACATTTATTTTTGGTTTTAGTGGACTAGAGGAATGGAATACCAAGAATGATGGGTGAGTGATCTTTAACTTTTCCTTCTTCCATGTTGAGAATTTATATGTTGGCAAGGAAGGGAAATCTATGTACACATACAAATACATCCTCAAGAACACCTACTGGGTAGGCAGCGACTCGATTGGAGAATAGTACAACTGCTTTGGTGGGACTAATTTCTCCCATTTATAGAGAAGAATAAATGGAATAAGGTATAACATGTATTGATACTCTTAAATGATGTAGTGAATTCAAGAATGTAAGCTCTCCCATGGTGCAGGTAATAGTGAAGGAACATGTATCTTTTCATTTATTAAAAATTTATAGGGTAAAAAGGTAAGAAACATTCTTACCTATTATCAGTACTTCATTACCTCATAATCTCCTTCTCCTGATTCACATCTCTTTGATAAATTTTTGATACCTATGAATTTGGTGATGGATTCTAACAAAGGGGTATTGATCCCCACTTTCTTGAATATTTTTATAATATCCTATTATAGTTTTTCTCCAATGGCTCTCTTGGGTTTTTATACCTTGTAGATAAGGGTGGTTGTGGTTGGTTGGAATCCTCCATTTTTTATTTACCTTTTTATTTCTTTATAAGGAGCGTTTAACTTCATCTTGTTTTTCCTTGTAAAATTCATCAGGTATAATGTATTTTCCACTTTCGACTCTCACAGGTGATGGTGGTTCACACTAACTTCCCAACTCATTTCCACTCCATAATGTAATGGAAATAATATTTCCCTTAGAAATAAGAATGGATTGACTAAGAAACTTACCAAATCCATGAACCTTTAAGTCATTTATGAAAGTTATAATCTTGATATAGTGTCCTTATAACTCTTTCTCTGTCGATCCATGGGTGTTGAGAGTAGTTTGTTGAGAGGTGTGATATTCCAAAATCTATTTTAACAACTCAATGGAATTATCTTGATTCTCCTACATTTTTTTTGCTTGTAGAGGTCCAAGAACTACCTCTTCATAGGGGAGGAGGTATGAAGGATGGTTGAAAACCCTGTTGGAAAGGTGCTTGTTGCTGCTACTGATTTCCATATCCTAATATAGTATTAGAAAAATCTATAAATCCTTGGTTGTTTTCTGGTTTCTACTAAAACTACCTATGGTACATATCATCACAACTTTAGGTTCCTTGGAATTGAGGACATACCTCAGTGAAGTTCTCCTAAGAACAGAAAATCTAGAAGACCCTTGTAGGTATGGGAGATGATGTTTCTAGTACATTGTTAATAGTGAACTATCTCATAATTGATGTTAGTTCTTCAATTTTATTTTCATGAAAAGTTATTCAGAACTATTTACCTCATGTATACATCTTGTTGTGGACCTTGTACTGAAATGTTGACTATTTTGGGAGATCCTATCAATCAGAAATCTTACTTTAGTTGGGGGATTTTATATTAGTTCTTCTCTAAATGAATCATCTAGTAGATTCTAGTCATTGTTCGTTATACCTTAGTAAAATAATACAAAGAAATTGGGATCTTTAAAAGGTTGATGCTGGTAGGAAGCTGTAAATTGGTTGAATATTTCCTAAAACTCATAGAGAGTTTCTTCACCTGTTTTAATGATCCCACGGTTCTCTTTCCTTATCTGAGTTCTCCTTTAAGTGGGGAATTACTTCTAGAGTAATGTCTTATATTTCCCATCTCATGTGTTAAATTACATGAGCTAGAGGTTGTAGAGGCATTCCTTAGTTACCCCTTCAAGAGAGAAGGATAAGATGTTCTAGCTCACCTGATCCTATAATACTCCCCTGGAATTAAGATTAATAAGAAATTATAAAATTTTCATTGATTTGTGTTAGGGTCCTCTACTTCCAAGGTATGAAACTTTTCAAGGAGTTGGATCATACCAGTTCTCGGTTTTATGTTCTTGTTGATTATTAGGTTCTTGGATTATATTATCATTGTCGAAATTAGGTTCATAAAGTTCTCTTAAATTTTTATTCCAATGTTCCAAATTCTTTTCTATGTTTTATCTCCATAAAGCTAATTTTTTGAAAGAAGAATTTGAGGATGGGGATATTTTCAATGGAATTGTGAAAAAATCTTTCTTCTGTTGTTCTGTGATTTTTATGGTTCTCAGTCTCGTTAGACCAGTTCACTCTACCTCTGGATCAAAACTAATAATGTGAGATGAACTAGGCCATGTCGTTTGTCGAAATAATTTTAAAAATAGAGGTAAAACACAAATATCACCCTCCCTAGTAATGGTTCAAGGTTTGATAAATGTATTTTCTGGGCTAGTCAGCAACACATTTATTGAACCCAAGTAAATTGTAGTAGTAATGGGACCTGGGTTTGTCTTCATAGAGGAAACCTCTATGGGAGTGTTTTTCTTTTGTTTTGAGGGTTGAATTGGTCAATATTTTAATATAATTAAACAATATTGGTTTTAAATTCAATTTTAAAAGTATCATCTTATCCTCGTGTTATCCGATTATCTTTCCTATTAAATTATTATTTCAATTTATACACTCTTGTTTTCTCTCTATTCAAGTGAAATCGCACTCGATTACCTTCACTTGGAATTTTTGGTTTCATAGGAGGGGTTCAATTTCCACTAAAAACTCTAATCGCACCTTGCCTAGTAATTAAGGATATATGATTATCCTTAGGTCAACCCACTGCTCATGATTGCAAGAAATTGAGAGGGCCTAAGTGGAATGTTTGTGTGATGAAGTGAAGAAGGGATACTGAATTCAAAATGTAAGAAATAGTAAATCTATTAATATCTATAAACTTCGAATGAATCCAAAGATAAAATCAAAATAGGTTGAACAATTAAAATACATAATTCATTAACGGGGGGATAAGAAGTATCTCATCAACCCAGCCACTAATATTTTTGTGTTCCATCAAGAGAGAAATTATAAAGTGAAATAAAAGGATTTAGTAAACATTAGTACCAATGAATGATTGTAGAAACATCCTCCAAGAATGAGTGAGAGATAGCCTTTAACATAGTTAATAATGCTTTATTTATAGAATAATTCTAAGAGATCCTTGGTGTTCTTTAAAAATTAACCACGTGGGAAACACAAGTATCTTTAACTTCTTCAGGAGACTTTGATAATTTTCTCATTTATAGTGTTGGGTAGGGTATAATTTTTTTTGGATGATCCATGCTTATCCAGTATCAAGGGTATGGATGATTTAGTTAGACAGTTTCTTTATGATTTTTCCCAACTTGAAAATTATTCTATTTAAGAAGAGTCATGATGGAATGTTTTAGAGCTTCATGGATCTAGTGGATGATTATTCTCTGTTTTGTGTGATTTTTGAGTGATGAATGTGTCGAATAAATCATCATTATTCCAAGTGGGATTTAAAATATTTGTACATGTGCGTAAACATGGGATTTTATTTTTATTCATTTCTTCAAAAACATATTTTTGTAATCTTTAAGGAGATGGAAAGAACTGAGGTGCAATGGTGAGATGAGGAACTCTGCCTTCATGTGCTTCCTAGAGGCATATCACAAATCATATGTTGTGTGGAGTCTAATGAATCTACAATTATTTAATTAGGGAATTTTGAGGTCCACATCTAATATTCAAGTCTAGACAGTGAATAAAATTTATTAGACAAGAAAAATTAAACATCGACAGTGGTCAAAAGGCATGTGGAAATAGGTTTCCACCAGGTTCGGGGTCCATTCTCCCTACACCAGGGATTCGGGATATATCTCTAGTAGAGTTTAGGCAGAGCTCCGGAGGTGCCTTCTACCGTCGGTAGGATAGGGGACAGTGATATCGTTGGTGTGGTGATAGTGGAATTAGTACACTGATAGTAGAGATTAGGGAAAAAAAGAGGTCAATGGAAGCTGGAGGTAGCAGATTTCTCATGGCAGCATGGGAGCGGTACTAGAAATGGGGAGCTAGAGAATATTTGGTAATGGAACAATAGAGAGATTTTCCTTTTGGGTTGAAGTTATTTACTGAGCAGTACCAATATCTTATTTTCTGTTAGTGGTATCACTGGCACCATTAGCTAGTTGGTGGAACATGTAGCTGATTTTCTCTCAAAAATTATTCTTTTTCTGTAATTAACAAAAACAGTTGTTTAGTTCCAAAACATTCAAGATAAATTTTTGTTGAATATAAAGTGATATTGGAAAACAATTCCAAAATAAACTTCAATTCATAATTATCTTAATTAAGAAATTAAAATCAAATTTTGAAAAACATAAATAATATCTATTGAATCATTCTAAAAAACACATTCAATTTTTTTAATTTTTTTTTTCTATTTATGGATATTCAATTAATTGATGAATTATTTAAACAATTGAAACAAAAAAATAAATTTATGAATTTCATTCCCAGAATAAAAATATTATGAATTCATAAAATTCTTATGTGGATTCACAATTTACTTCAAAAAGTAAATAAATCATTAAAAATCATCATTTTAGGCAATTTATAGGGAAGTATTAGATTCATTTGAGATCACAAAAATGAATGATTACCTAAGATTTTAATTAAATTATGGGTTATTTCAATGAATAATAGACAAGTTTTTCATATTTTTTTCTCACATCAATGATGATGCTGAAAGTGAGGATAAAGAAAATGAGTTCTCTAAAAGAAGGATGGATAATAGAAATATATTATTTTGAGATGAAGACAAAGTATTGGGGAATGTTTATAAGAAATGTGATGAGTAGGGAATAATGTGAGGACTCATAAACATGGAGAAAGTAAAAAAAGATCAATATTATTATCAAATTCACAAGATCTTCTTTTCTTATAATAAAATTCATGAAGCCTATTTATAGAATGTTGAGGATAAAAATTAGTGTTAAAATGAATACATGATAAAATCTATGATGATAGCATGTCTTGAGAAAAACGCTTAACTAAAGAAAAAAATAAAAAATCTTCAATAAAAAAGAGAACATTTAATGTGGATAAGGAGAATGATCTCATTAAAAAGATCAAATTAATTCCTTGTGAGCTTTTATTGTTTTTCATTTGAATAAATACTATGCTTACTCTATTTCTTAGCATGGAAGTATGAACTAAAATAAAACCGAGGGGCTTTAAAATAAAAAAATGAATTTGAAAATTATAAGAATGCTTTTGAAATAATGAGTGTAAATAAAAGTAATGGTATTATGAAACCAATTCAAAAAAATAATAACAAATGGAATCAAGAAGTAGAAGTATTCCTTATGAGGCTCATTTATCAATTCTTGGAAAAGTGTCAGCTTCTCTAGGGTTTTCCTTATAACAAACACAATGTAAACTAAATAAACCATTATTTTAGGGAAATCATTTATGGGATAATCTCAAGATATGACGTCCAAAAACTGGGTGACAATCAAAGGTTCCTCGGGCCCAATTGGTCACAAGACATCAAGAACATCTCCCCAGAATCCAGAGGTTGCTGACTGGTAGTGAGATCCTAGGATGTGTCTATGGGGAGACTATGCCCTCATTACCATAATAAAACACAACTGATAAATATAATAACAAGTAAATATCATAAGATATGTAAGTAAACAAATAGAACAATAAAATAAGACACTAAGACACTAAACCAATAACCCATCATAGAAAAAGTAGACAAAACTAATAAATAACAGAACAACTGATAATGATAATAAAAAGTTAATAAATGAATCATGTACAAAATCTGATGATAATTCATGTCATGTCTCTAAAAAATAGGAAAACAAGTATACATGGTAGAAAGAAATACATTCAATAAAAAAGAAGAAAAAATAATCCAAAAACTATCCAACCATCTCGAGCTCCAGTTTGGTCATCTGCTACCAATCTTCATCCTAAGAAAGCAAGCAGTATCAGGCATCCAATGCAAGACACTTCCTTTTTTCAACAACTGCATACTTGTAATATGATTGGGTACCAATTTATTCCTAGATAAATTATGAGATAAATCTCAGTAATCCTCCACCAACGATGTCTATAACATCCAATCCATGTATTATAAACTGAAATAGTATTCAAGCATGCATATATACAAGTAATGTTGTATAGTAATGTAAATACCCAGTACCTACTTTATCCTCATATGGTTTCTAAACATGTAACCATTTTATTTATCAATTATGTTCCGGTTTATATAGTTATGTCATGTGAGGTATAACCATCACTGGCATCATGCTAATAATAATAAAGGATCCAATGAATAACAATTAATCATGTAATGATGATAATAGTGAAGAGGATACAAGGTAATAACCAAGGAATTCTGGACCAAGGGGTTCGACCCAACTCAGTAAAAATCTATATCCATGAAAACATTGGTCTACATGTAATCCAAGGGGAATCACCCATGGAATTCCAATGTAATAAGATTTTAATCGAGTCTAAGGAATTCATCCAATGTAAAATGTGATAAGAAATGACTAGGCCCAATGGGTGTATCCATGGTGCCTCATGTCTATAGACATCATGATGGATCCATGGATTGTATCCAATGCATCCTATAATAGTAATGGAGGGGTCCTATGGTGTCATAATGGGAAACCACTAGTAGACAAGGATCGAGTTCCAAGGTGGGTCTCACCCTTGGCAACCAACATCCCTAAATCAGAATGGCATCCACGAGTGCTCAAGGCATTCCCTTGCGAATCCAAGTCTTTCTCGGGTCTAAACTCTCCTATAATGATAATCTGGTCTTTATGCAATAGTCACCTTACACTTGATTAATTAATTAATTAGGTCATGTATTACTCATGACATTTAATAAGTAATTTGGTCCATTCAATTGCCTTTCATAGAAGTGACAAAGCTAAAAGTACATGGGACTATTCGTTGGTTTATATGTGTTATAGTCAGTTCAATAGGTTCACACTTCTACCTTCCATTTTACATGGAATGTGGTGATATATACATGCAACCAAATCATTTTATTACATTTAAATATGCCTAGTGTTATATATAATATATACTTTCCAATTACATTTAATATTTGTTTTATCATATTGAAATGCTAACCTTAGAAGGGTCAAGTGATAATAATACTTGTGCTAGCAACTACATTTCATTTATTTAATTAAATATTACCTTTATCAAGGTCAAGTCATAGAACACTCAAACAGTGGTGTAAATAGGCGTAACGTTCAATAAATGCATAATTAAGGGAATCACCCTACATGGAGTGGATAACATTGAGATCCTGACCTCCAATGGTGTAATGATACTATAGATCAAGGGGTATAGAATATGAGCGTCATGAATATAAGAAAAGAAAGTGAATTTAATAAACAACACCATATGAAATCTACGTCAAAACAACGACAGTTTATAAAACATAGGAATTTGAGGGATGAGTTATAGAACACATACCTTAAGCTCATACGACTCTACTGGTCCAGTATCAACCTTTAGTTTCGCACAGAACATAATAGATCTACAGAATGGATAAACTCCCTAAAAATAGGTAATATTAGCCTACATATAAATAGCATCATAGAGGGAAATAAGACCGACGAATGACTAAAAAGGAATCAATTAATTACCGATGCGCATCCAACATGAAAAATGAGGATTGAATCAGAGTTCAAGAATATGAACAAGACCAAAAATCTATAAAAAGGGGCTTGAGATCTTCCAAATGGAAAATGATAAGGATTTCTTTCCTATTTCATGGAGCTCCCCTACACGACATACAGTCCCCATGAAATAGCCCAGATTTATTGGGTGTTTTGGTTCGTTAAAATCTGAAACACAAAAATGGTGTTTAATAAGAGTTTAATACACAAAAACTGAAAAACAAATAATGTTCGACTTGAAATTACTAACATTAGGGATAAAAATACAATAAGTGGTTACAATAATACACTGGTAGGCATTATAATTTACAACAACATTCATGCATTGCAGTTAATTCTTGTAAAACAGAAATACAACATTTCTGAACACATGGATTCATCTAAAACTATAATCAAACAACAATGAGAAATTAATGGTGCAACATCAATGATTAATTGTGCAATAAAAATCCCAAAAAAACTTTTATTAAACCACTTAAATTACAAATTATAATTCAAATTAATATTTAAGAAGCAGTGTATGTTCAGTAATTACAGGTCGAATTAATTGCAGAAAAGTGAAGAAATCTGTAAAAGGGACACCAAGGATTTATGTGCTTCGTCCATATGGCCTACATGCATGGGGAAAAATCATTAGGGGTTTTCACTATGCAAGGAAACAATTACAAGAGATGCGATATAAAGAAGCAGCACAAATAAAAATCTATACATGATGAATACCAGGCCGAGACCCCCTTACCAAGGGGCTCAACTTCACCTGGTTGAGATCTTTAATGATAGGCATTGCTCGAAGTTACCATCATCTGATTTGAGCATCATCATACTCCAAATTCTCATGATGAGGATCATACTACATATGGTCTATAGAAATTCTAAGCCCTCACTTCACATGTACTGGTAAAACACTTCATCTTCAACATCCTCCAATGAACTCCAAGAACCAGATTATGGTTAAAATACTTCGTGATTGATGTTGTTGTAGTATTTTATGCTGATTCTTCATCCTCCATGTTCACGATCCATAATGAGTGGGTGGTTCTGCATTTTCCAACATCGACAAGTGGTGACTTTAGATCAGACGTTGTATCTTGAAGCAGGTTATCAATACCAAAACTCCAGAGAAACCAATCGGTGGATGTGAGGGTCATCAGACACATGAGAGATCCAAAGCCCTGAAGAAAAAGACTATCTGATTTTGGTGTTGGAGATTGGAGTTCCCTTATCAGCGAAGGCACCACAAGATTGGAAGGACATTGGTAATGTGGTCTCGGAGTTGGATTCCATGAGTTCCATCTTAATGGGGGATAGGATTTTAGGATCCATGATTGAACTGAATACTATTCATTCCTTTTTCTGATCTTCCTCGACCGAACAAGAATATCCCCTCACCCTCGTGACATCATTTCTCTCCATCGACCTAGACCTAATGCTTGTAAAATGGTACCACTGCAAAAACATCATTTTCTAAAAAACTAAAACAGACCCCTGTGTCTCAAAGAAGCGATGAGAAAAAATATCTAATTAAGGAAAGCAGTTTTAGGACATGTGGATGGTGGAGACCAATTGGGTGGTTGGACCTTTCCAGCTGCAAAACAAAAACTCACCAGAAAAGGCATATTATAAATTCATTTTAATTAACAAAAAAAATGATGTGAAAATAAAATTCACAATTATCCACCTTGGGAATTAAAATGCATAAAAAGATTTAATATGAAACAACATTACAAAACACCACCTTTCAAAATTAAATCATAAACCACATGATAATTCTACACCAACTACACTACCATCAACTTGGTAATATCCTAAAAAGAAAACAACCTATAGATTATGACCCAAACATTCCCTTACCAATGTATAAACTGTGATACATGTTGCCCGAAGAAGAATTATATTGAAAAGATGATAAACATGTTCACAATTAAATAATTATAAACAACTTCATAATAAATTCATACCTTTAATTACATGAGTCTCACTCTAAGATGATGCCAATGAGGAAGACGAGACCAAAAAATCACATGCCAATAGGTCCCCACACCAGCTCATATGTGCCTGAATGACACAAATAAACATAGGAGTATCCATCCTCACAGAAAACATGGAAAGAAACAAAACTTAGAGAAATTCAAAAATAATGTAACTCAGTACAAAACATAGCAATCATGAAAAACAACAAAGAGATAGCACAACAAAAGACACAAATATCAAAAGAAAGAAAATTGCTCACCCAACTTGAATCTAAGATAGACCCAGAAAACTCTCCACCTAAAGAGAAGACACTTCCTAGAACCGAGCCAACAAGAGAGGTTCCTCAAAATTGGGTACCACTGCAAATCTCATGCAGTCCCAAGAGTCCTAAGGGAAAAATCTAGACCCACTAGAACACTGGTGATCCAAGGGCATCATGCTATCGACAAAGAAAACACATCTCAGTCTAGCATCCTAACTATATCTTGGAACCACTTAATATCGCTAAAGAGATCTGGATAGAACCATCATGAAAATTGATCGTCACTAAATCTATTTACATGACATTGTCACTCTAAACACTTCCTAGGCCCAATCACCACTCGTAATGGGTCACAACCGAGAGAAACTAGCCCAAAACTAGAATAAACCATAAGAACAAACCCATAGCTAATTACCAGCTCACTATCCTAAGGCTATAGGAAGTAATAGGAGGAATGGGGAGAGGGGAATCAAGAATAGTAAATGAAACAACCCAAATATGTCTCAACTTCAACCCACAAAGACATAACTGGACCAAAGTACCAAGCACTGTCGGCTTTAAAACAGATACAAGCCACCTGAAAACTCTAAAAGGAAGACTCTTAATGCTGGGTACTAGAAGATCCTCAACAGATGGATTCAGAATATCCACCATAGGAGATGACCACCTAAAATAGATCCAAAAAGGAGGCATCCTCACACAATATGGAAACTGCAAGGACACATGCAAGTAGTCCCAACATCCTAAGACATCTGAAAGACGCAAGAACAAAGGCTGGGATCCAGCTAGAAACTAGGGGAAAAAAGACATTAAAGGGCCACACATCCTAGTCTAGACTTACTAATGGAACATGGTTCCTGGGAAACTAAACATAGCTGCTAAACAGGATCGAACAGTAAACAAAGAAGCTTGGTGATCAGCCAAGAGACACTTCACCCACAAGCTACCCAAACATAAACACCGAACTCGCTATGGTACTATACCCAAAGAAAACAGTCCTAAAGGATGTGGAGGAACACATTGGCGCTAACATAAGATCATCTCTAAGGAAAAAGGTGACATTAGAGACAAAATGTCCCACCAATTTCTTATTGATAACCATCTCTCAAACATAGGCAAACCTTACATAGAACACATTCCTACCCTGAAACCATAGACAAACATAGGTAGCAACTACAAAGAGGCATCTTAGAGGCTCATACAGGTAATGGAAAAAAAATGAAACAGGGAGGAAACAAAATATAAACAATAAAATGAAATTACCGCCTAAGAGAGAAAACGAACTAGCTGAACAAAACAATCAAAGCATGCTGCAACATGTAAATACCATAAACAAAACAATTGAAAGAAATGAACAAATGATTTCAAATTTTAAAAATGAAAAACTTAAACTCAATTAGGCTCTGATACCACTTTGTTGCGGGGAGCGCCCTTATGTGAGAGACGGTCCCCACGAAATAGTCGGGATCTATTGGGTGTTTTGGTTTGTTAATATCCAAAACTCGAAAATGATTTTTAATAATAGTTTAATACATGAAAACTGATAAAAAAATAATGTTTGACTTGAAATTCATAACATTATGAATAAAACAAAAAAAAACAGTGGTTACAACAACACACTGGTAGGCAGAGGCATTTACAACATCATTCAATCATTGTAGTTAATTCTCATAAAACAGAAATACAACATTTCTGAACACATTGATTCATCTAAAACTAAAATCAAAAAACAATGAGAAATTAAGGGTGCGACATCAATGATTAATGAGGTAGTACAAATCCCAAAACAAATTCTATTAAACCACTTCAATTCCAAATTATAATTCAAATTAATATTAAAGAAGCAGTGTATGTTCAGCAATTACAGGTCAAATTAATTTCCAAAAAGTAAAGAAAGCATTAAAAGGGACACCAAGGATTTATGTGCTTAGACCTTATGGCCTACGTGCATGAGGTAGAATAATCAGGGGTTTTCACTATGAATGGAAATAATTAAAATATATACAATATAAATAAGCAACACAAATAAATATCTAGACATGATGCATACCAGGCCGAGACCCCCCTCACCTAGGGACACGACTTCACCTAGTCAAGATCCTTAATGCTAGGCATTGCTTGAAGTTACCGTCATCTGATCTAAGAATCATCATCCTCCAGGTTCTCATGTTGAGGATTATACTGCATATGGGCTAGAGGCATGTTAATCCCTCACTTCACATGTACCGGTAAACCATTGTATCTCCATCAGCCTCCGATGAACTCCAAGAACCATATTATGGTCAAGATCCTTCATTCACAATTTCTTTGTAGTCATTGATGTCGATTCCTCATCCTCCAGGTTCAAGATCCATAATGAGTGGGTGGATTTACCTTTTCCAACATCGACAAGTGGTAACTGCAGATTCGACGTTGTATCTGGAAGAATGTGATCAATACCAAATTGCCAGAGAAAGAGATCAATGGATGTGATGGTCATCGGATATATGGGAGATCCATAGCCCCGAAGAAGAAGACTATCTGATTATGGTGTTTTAGATTGAAGTGGCCTTCTCAGTGAAGATGCCACAAGATTGGAATGACATTGGTAATGTGGTCTTGGAGATGGATTCCGTGAGGGCCATCTTAATGGGGGCTAGGATTTTAGGATCAATGATTGAACAAAATAATGTTCATTCCTCTTTCTGATCTTCCTCGACAGAATAAGAAGGTCCCCTCACCCTCATGGAGTCATTTCTCTCCATTGACTTCACCCTCATGCTTGGAAAATGGATCCACTACAGAAACTCCATTTTCTGAAAAACTCAAATAGACCCCTGCGTCTCAAAGAAGCAATGACAAAAAATAGGTAAATAAGGCAATCAGTTTCAGGACACGTGGATGGTAGAGATTAATTGGGCAGCTGGACCTTTCTAGCTATGTAATGAAAACTCACTAGAAAAGGCATATTAAAAATGAATTTTAATTAACAAAAAACTGATGTGAAAATAAATTTCACATTTCTGCTATAAAGAACCAATAAGGACGAAGGTTAAGATAAAATTTCACTAATGAAAATGGTCATTTCACCAAAAAATTTCGGGCCGCATAGTTTGGCCACATGGTTGGCCCAACTGTGTGCCAACTATGCACCACCCACTACCTATGGAGGGCACCTAAATAATTAGGTCGCTTGGTTAGTGAAACTATGCACCAACCATGAAAATATCATATTCTAAAACTATATAAATTCTTCATGGGAATGAAACTCTTGTATCAATCATGTGGGCTGAGTCGTATAGTTTCTACTAACCGTTCAATCGAGTTCTTTTCTCCACCAATCAGGGTTCTGAGCTACAAATAAGCCCCAAACACCCCTGAAAACTTTCTAACCTCATAGGAAATCCATATTAGGTAAAAAATAAATAATTATACCCAATTTAAATTGATCCATACCTGAGATAAAAACTGGGTTGTTACATTCTTCACCCCTTAAAGGAACTCGTCCCCAATTTCACCTTCCAAAGGTGGCTAAACACTGTCTAAGAACAACTATGGACACAGAGCACATGCATCAGCCTCCTACTCCCAAGTCAAATCCTATACATGGTTGTGCTTCCATATCACCCGTACTAAATGGATATACAAACCTTCAAGATCCTTCATGTTATGGCTAACTATGACTATAGGATATGACTCAAACAAAGTATCAACATCTGATTCAACCTCCTTGGGATCAAAAAGTATTATATGGGTCGACATGATAACAATGAAGCTATAAAACTCAGAATATGTCATGCAAGGAATTGTACCACTGAGGTAGTAACAACCGATAGACTACTGGTATGACTCTCTCTAGAATATAAAATGATCCTACATAATGAGGTGATAACTTCTCTTTCCTTTATATCCGTATATACCCAAGCCAGGGTGATACCTGTAGGAAAACATGATCCCCAACCATGTACTCTAGAGGTCATCGATATCGATCGACATAGGATTTTTGTCTTGACTGAGTAGTGTACATATTCTTCTTGGTCAATTGTGTCACGATCCATCCCCTGGGGCCCATATCGTGACTACCCCAAGCCCGCCTTCCATAGGCCAGGGGCTGGCGACTAGCACCAAAGGCATAAATCCCTAAGCTAGGAAGGCATTTCCTTTATAAATTGTAAACACACACAATCAGAGTACACAACTGGAAATAAAACACTAAGAAAAACAATATACAAAAGAAGTGATGGAAGGTAAAAGGGGGTGGAAATACAAGCCCAACAGGAAAGTACTAGTACAACTGAAAGTAGGTATAACTAAAGAAAAGTAAAGCAACTACTAGGTCATCCTCCAGGGTTCCTACCTGAAGGGTAGGTACAGATGGCCTCCTCATCACTCAACGTCCATCTATCTGCTCCATGTATCGTCACGCCAAGTGGTCCACCTCTGGGTACTGCCCAGTCCTGCTACTCTTTGCCTCCGTCAGCGTTGTCCATCGTCTGCAACCAACACATCAAGGTACAGGCATAGCCCATGCTGGGGTGAGTATAACGATACTCAGTAGGGACCCCGAGACCCTCGAGGTCTCACTAAACCAACAAGGATAAACCAAAAAGTATGAAATCAAAGGATAACCATTACTTAGGTATATGCCCTTACATATACCTAAGTTATCAAGTAACCCATCTCAATCATGAGGAAAACACAAAATTCAATGACTCAGCTCAAAACCAGGATTTTATTCAAGGGGTAGTATCAAGTAACAACCCCAACCACACTGTCGGAACCATAGCTAATGGTGTACTCCTCCTCTATCGAGTACAGTGGGTCTGTCACATCACACATAAGTGCTTCCCACTATCCTTGTACTGCTGAGGTACTCCTCCTATCATGTATCGTGGGTCAGCTGCATCATACAGAGGCACTCCCCCCACGGGTCTGCCACACCACATAGAGGCGCTCCCCCTCGTAGCCTTCTAATGTACTCATACTGTTAAGTACTGTGGGTATATTGTGTCACATAGAGGCTCTACCCACTTTGGGTCTGCCGCGTCACATAGAGGTGCTCCCCACTGGGTTAGTCAAAACACTCTAAGTCGAAAGGTCAACAGTCGTCAGGTCTCAGCCAGCTACTAGGTCTCCGTACTCTGCTCATCTCTCGGAGGGTCTGCTCCACAAGCTATAGGTCAATAATCCAAGTGTCATGAATTCCCAATTAGAAGTATCTAAAAGGTTTTCCTTGTCATAGGGGTCTCAATGCAACATACGGCGCATCAATCGGACGCCCGGTCTGTGAGTTATTGGTATTTCTGTTTCGAGGGCCCAGTTGGATAATAGGTTCAAAATAACCCGACCATACCACAACTGTGTACAAACCACAATTGGGTTATTCTAAAGGAACCATATCACTATAATCTTTCCATCGCTACAGACAGTACGTCAATCAGAAACACGTAGCACAAGTTATGGGCGTAAAGGTGTATTCGGGTAAAACAGGTTCAGACATGGGTCTGACTCGGTCTGCAAGTCTGACCCAGTCCGTGGGTCCGACCCGGCCCAAAGGGGGGCCCGGACCAAGTGGGTGGCTCGGACCAAAGGTGGTGGCCCGGCCCGAGGGGCGGTCCGGTGGCTAGGTTGGCCTGGCGGTCGGGCAGCCAGGTTGGCCCGGCGGCCCGACGGCCAGGTTGGCCTGGCGGCCCGGTCAGCTCGGCGACCCGGTTGTCCTGGCGACCCGGTGGCCCAGTGGGGGTCTACCTAAGCCTTGTACAGGGGGTACTGTGCACTCCCTGGAATCTTTAATGGTTGAACTATTCGGGTGAAACCAAACCGGCGCCAGGTGGCGCCTGTCCTGCTCCTCCCGGCCGGCCGAGTAGTCCGCCGCTCCAGCTCATCCGTCGTGGCCCGCCCTTGCCACAGCTCCCTTGCTCTGCGTGATGCAACATCGCCGTGCTGCTCCATCTGACCACCGCAGCCCATTTCTCCGTGCGTCGTGATGGCGTCATGCCCCTCCAGCCAACCGGCGGCCTTTGCACCCCCAGTTTCCTTCACGGTCAGCCCATCGCCGGCCGTCGTTGCTCCACTACGGTCCTCTCTTCCAACGGTGTTGTTGCGTCGCTGCCATCATCAATAGGTGAAGAAAAATATAGAAGGCTGTCAGGTCATGTTTGTTCAACCCGCAACCTCTGTTTTAGGGTGGTAACAATCGGTCTCAAAAAATCAAATGAAAAAGAATGGAGGTAAAACTCAACCAAACAACAACCCATACCTTGTTTGTCGATCATTGACGGTGAAAGGAGAGTTTGGAGAAGACGAAGTCAAAGATGATGTCGACATTATTTGTGGGTGACACTTCCCTTTCTTACCCTGGTTGGAGAAGGAAGAATATGGTGTTCTTCGTTCTTCAGTGGTGGAAAAAGGCGTTCTTCATTAGAAAATGAAGTCCTCCAAGTCCTTCCAACTCCTCTCTCAAGATTCCACCAAATGAATTTCCAACCAAAAATAATGGGTTAATCTAACACATTATTTAATTTGTTGGCCAAAATTCAAAATGGTTTGAATTAATTAAATTGAATGAGTTCAATTAATTAATTGAGAGGGTTGGTACATTTATGAGGGATTTCCAAGGGTTTCCCCTCAGTTATGGAGAGTTCAAGGGAGTTTAAAGCTCGTGTGGTCCCCACTAAAAATATCCTCCCAAGGGAGGTTATGTGCGGGTGGGCCCCACCACCATAACCTCTCATGAGAGTTTATGGTGTTGTGGCCCCCACCTCCAACCACCACTTAGAGATTTTAACCACCACAAATAAAAAAAAGCTACACACTTTTTTTATTTAATTTTAATAAAAGCCCAAAATCTAACTTCCATTCTCGTTAGAACACAACTGCGATTAAGGTCTCACTAAGAAATCACCGACGCTGCGAGTTCATCAGTTCCCTTAGATTTCAATCCTGATCACTGTATTAAAAGTTATAAAATCTCGTTCATACGTTTACTGAACATACCCGAACAAAACTTCATAAATTTATTCCGGGCACACCGGGCCTCGGAATCAAGCACTGCCAGTTTTTGCGAACTCATAAAATTCCCATGTATTTAAGAAAAAAAAATTCCATAGGATTTCTAGGTCTTTAAATTCTCCCCACCTCAGGGATTTACGTACCCGTAAGCTACAACTTGAACTATGGAAACAAACGAGGGTTCTGAGCACGCATCTGAGACTCCCGCTCCCATGTGCTGTTCTGGAGGTTCCCCTGCTGCCAGCGTACACGTACCATAGGTATCGACCATCCATGTAGGAACCGCTCCTGTAGATCCTCAATATCCACTGGAACCTCTGTGAATGTCTCCCTGTCATCGATGTGTAGCTCCTCGTGGTCGATGATGTGGGACGGGTCATGCACGTATCTCTTCTGTTGAGATACGTGGAAGATGTCATGCACCCGGTGAAACTGAGGTGGAAGAGTTAATAGGTAAGCCACCTCTCATACTCTGATGAGGACCTAGAAAGGTCCAATGAATTTCAGAGATATATTTCCGCCTCGGCCAAATCTTTGTAGACCTCATCGAGGTGAGACCCATAGGAAGACATGGTTTCCATCCTCGAACTCCAGAGGTCTCTGTCTACTGTCAACATACAAATTCTGTCTGATCTGTGCAGTCTTCATCTGTTCTTGGATAATCTACACCTTCTCAGTGGTTGACATACCATCTCTGGTCCCACTAGTGTTGACTCCCCTGGGTCTGTCCAGCAGAGTGGCGATCTGCAAGGTCGACCATACAAGGCCTCAAAAGGTGTCATACCGATGGTGGAGTGATAGCTGTTATTGTAGGAAAAATCCACCAAAGGAAAGTGATCCTACCAACTATGACCGAAGTCAAGGACACAAGAACACAGCATTTTCTCGAGGGTCTGTATAGTCCTCTCAGTCTGACCATCTTTCTGAGGATGGAAGGTGGTGCTCAAGTGAAGCTGTGTCCCAAAATCTTTCTGCAACCCCTTCCATAGCCGGGATGTAAACCGTGAGTCATGGTCAGAGACAATAGAATAAGGTACTCCATGTAAATGAAAAACCTCCTGAACATAGAGGCGTCCAAAGCTCTCTACTGAGCCCTGCTCTCTGATCAGTAGGAAGTGGGCTGACTTGGTGAGTTGGTTGACAATCACCCAAATTGTGTCGTGACCCATGGATGTATGTGGAAGACCTGTCACGATTTCCATGGATATCCCATCCCACATACACTCTAGTACCTCTAAAGTTTGAACCAATCGTGATGGTACATGTTGCTCTGCCTTCACTTGCTGACAAGTGAGGCATCGAGAGACAAACTCTGCTATTGCCTTCTTCATACCTGGCCACCAGTGCAGTCGTCTGAGTTCCTGATACATCTTCGCTACTCCTAGATGTACCACTTGTGGGGAAGTGTAGAACTCCCTCAACACTTCCTCCAGAAGTGCCACTGGTACCATGGTACGTCCTCTGAAGAGGATGACATTCTCTCCACCTTCAAAAAATCCATCAGGTGCCTGCCCTATGGATATCTGAGCACGTCGTGTCTCACAGTCAGCGTCTCCATGTTGTGCTTCCCTGACTCGCTGAAGGAGTGGGGGAGTGACTGTAAGAGACTGAAGGAATATTTCTCCATACCTATCCCCAAAGTATATCTATAAAGGGGCCAGCTTCTCTATTGCCTCTCCTAGTAGCTGTATACCAGACCTCCTGCTGAGCACATCCACAACAACATTCCCCTTCCTTGGAGTATATACTATCTCAAAGTCATAATCCTAAAGGAACTCAAGAAAACGCTGATGTCTCAGGTCCAGGTCCTTCTGAGAGAAGATATACCTCGGACTCTTGTGATCAGATTACATGGTAAAATGTTCTCCCATAATATAGTGTCACCACATCTTCAAGATGAAGACCATTGTTGCTAACTCTAGGTCACGGGTAGAATAATTCTTCTCATGTTGTCTCAGCTGCTGAGAACCATATGTGATCACTACTCCCTCCTTCATCAAGACACACCCAAGTCTGGTCCCTGATGCATCACAGTAGACTACGTACCCTACGCCTTCCTCCGGATGCCTCAAGATGGGGTCACTAGTTAGCCTCTACCTCAGCTCTTGAAAGCCCTACTGGAATCTCTCCGACCACACAAAGGGTTGGCCCTTCTTCGTCAAGGCTGATAGTGGTGATGAAACTCTAGAGAAGTTTGGTACGAACCTCCGATAGTACCCTACCCAACCCAAGAAACTCTGTACCTCCATCACACTCCTGGGTGGCTCTCAAGCATTTACTGGATCAATATTTTCTAGATCCACTACAACTCCAGCCTCCGAGATGACATGTCCATGAAAGTGAACCTCTCAAATACAAAACTTTCACATAGAGAGCTTACCATAAAGTTGGTGCTCTCATAGTGTGTCCAGTACTACCCACAAATAGTAGGCATGCTCCTCCTCAGTAGTTGAGTAAATTAGTATGTCGTTGAAGAAGACTACGACAAAGAGATCAAGTTAAGGCTGAGAAATCCTGTTCATCAGACTCATGAACACTATTGTAGTGTTGGTTACGCCGAAGGGCATAACGAAGAACTCGTAGTGGTCGTACCAACACCTGAAGGTCGTCTTCTGCACATCCTCATCTCGAACTCTGAGCTGGTGATAGCCTGATCTGAGGTCTATCTTCAAGAACCACCGTGCTCCCTTGAGCTGATCAAAGAGGTCGTCAATAGTCGGAAGTGGGTACATGTTCTTCACGGTCACCTGGTCCAGGCGACGGTAGTCGACATAGAGCCTCAAGCTCTCATCTGCCTTCTTGGCAAAGAGAATCGGGGCTACCCAGGGAGAAACACTAGGCTGGATGAATCCCTTTCCCTGAAAGACCTCAAGATGTACCTATAGCTCACGAAGCTCAGTGGGAGCCATCTGATATGCTGGTGTAGATATCAGTGTCATCCTAGGGTACAGATCTATGTAGAAGTCCACCTCTATGCGAGGAGGTAAACCTAGAACATCTTCAGGGAAAACATCCACGTACTGGTCCACCACTACAGGATAGCTCAGACTCTCCACTTCAACTGCTCCGAGGGTAAGGCAAGCCAACTAGTGAGTGATCGGTTGCACCCTCCTCCGAGTAAGTTCTTCCTGTGCTGTAAAGGTTCCCTTCTCACCGGTGAAGGTAAATCTAGTCCCATCTGTGCAGACATACCACACTTTTTTCCTAATACAGTATATCTGTGTATGGATTGTAGATAACCATTCCATACCCAAGATGACGTCGTAAGGCGTCGACGTCGGTACTAGGAGATCCCAGCTGATGCTCTCTCCTCCTAGAGTAAGCTCGCACTGCCGGCACTAGTGCGTAATCATCTAATCTGCTCTCGTAGGAGTCTCTATCTATAAGGATCGAGTCAACGGCTCCGTCGGAATCTTTGAGCTCCGAACGTGGGTAGTGGCAATGAAAGAGTGACTGGCACCTGTGTCTATAAGAACTATAGCTAATGTGGAATAGACACAAATCGCACCTCGAATCATATCTGTAGTGCCATGATCGTTTCCTCAGCTGTCTGGAGCTGAGCTCTCCCCTGTCCACCCGCTCCCTACGGTCATGGTGGACCTCCTGGTGGTGGTGGTGGTGGAAACACATCGAAAAGTCATCCACCTCTAGCTACATGGCCAACTCCTCTGCCACGTCTACCTGCTCCCTGCGGACTGCCTCGATTGAACCTCTACCTCTACTTGGGAAGTCCCTCAACTGTCTGCTAATTGTCTGAATGGTAGGTCAGATAGTCACGAGTCATGTGACCATGCACACCACCTGAGTAGCACTGCATGTTCCTGGCAGGTGTGTTTCTGGTCTGTGTGCCCCACACAACTGATCCCAGGTGATGTAGTTGATCACCTGTGGGTCTGGTCCTCTTGGAACTTTGCGTCATATGTCTACTACAAGCTGTAGAAGACACTATTGTATGTCAACTAGTAGTGGGTCTCACTGCTGGTGACTACTCAGCAAGAAAACTCTCTACTAGGTGGGATCTCTCTAACACCCCCACCTGCGTCGGGATGCTGAGGGAGATCATCAATTCCCTGATCTCTTGCCTGAGCCCCTGATCGAAGGTATGGGCCCTGAAGAATGGGTCTCATACCATATTCGTGGAGTAGCACGAGAGGTCAATGAACCTCACTGAGTATTGCTCTACTGTCATGCTGCCCTGCTATAGATACAGTAGATCCTGTATCTGCACCACATGTAGGGTGGCTGAGACAAATTCCGCCCGAAACAGGTTCTCCAAATCTGTCCAGAGTAGTGTCACCTCATCATGTACCTGGAGCATCAGGCTCCACCATCTTCCTGATGCTGCCTGATGGAGGCTAGCAGCAAGGATTACCATAATGTCTGTCTGTGTCCCTACTATCCTGAAGACTCTCACCACAGCCACCATCCAATCCACAACCGCTTGTGGGTCCGTCTCTCCCCAGAACCTGGGTGGCCTCTGGCGCTGAAACTCATGCAACACGCTCAAGAGACATGCATCATCTGCTATTGGGGATTGTAATGTCTCAGATTTTCCATGTATTATCTTAATATTATATGGGAATTAATTCGAGACTAGGATTTGAGACGGTGTGCGGTTTCGAGGCCCGGTGAGCCTGGAATAAGTGTTTGAATTTAATTTAATAATTAAATAATTCTCTTGTGTGGTTTTCCTGAAAAAGTGTAATAACTCCTGAGAAGGTTCTCGGATCAAAAATTTGATGTCACTGTTGCATTCAGATCAGCGGGTTTACCCTAGAAGAGACCAAACATAGGTCGGCGTAGGTCGGTGGTGAAATCTGGTTTTTGGACACAACCGTAATAAAATATTTTATTTAGATCCTTTTTGCAATGAAATATTTTATTTCTTTTAAATAGATATTTCGCAGGGAGGGTCAGGGTTACAATTCCCATAACTCTGATTTTCTTTGGAGAGCTCTAAAGAAGACCTCCCGACGCGGCGATGACGTTCTTGATGATTTTTGCCGGAGACGATGACGCAGCGACTGGATCATCACTAAATAATGCCACAAGATCCAGGTAGGATGTTTTGCTTTTGTTTTTCTTCCCCTTTTTTGATTCTCATGACGAATGCGAACTAATCCACGAACAGATTAGCCCGTGGATCGATCGTTCTTTCAGGATGGGATTTTGCAGGAATCATGGGGATTTGATTCTTGAAATTGTTTGGTTTCATTCAACCTCCTAACGGTGACAGACCAAGATCGACACGAACATCGATCGAGGTTTTTCCCTCTCATATTTGTTGTGTTCTTCTTCCCCAAATTCTCGCATTCTTCACTGTGTTCTACACTTTCTTCGCGGGGATATGAATGACGGATCTTTGCGCACCTGTTGGGTGATGAAATGATCCCAACTTGATGATCTGGCATCGGTACAACCCTATGGAGGTGCGGCTGCAGTAGCGATGGACGGATCGAAGCGGATTGAAAGATATTGTTCTTCGAACGATTTCTTTATGGGTTTCTGTAATCAGATTTTGGAGCCGATCGAAGGCCCGAAACCCACGGATTCGATATCATGACGTCGAGGAGAACCTTTATCTTGATTTTCCTAGCAAACGGACCAGAGAAACATGATCTGGAATATCGGACGAAGCGCGAGGAAGAAGACGACATTTCTGGAAATTTCCCGACTACACGCCATGTAGTATGGGCTACACGGCGTGTGTTCGTCGGCAAAACACCTGGTGTGTACCCCGGGAGTACACGGACATGGGTTGGGTACACGTCCAAGGACACACCACGTATCCCCCTCCCCGACCAGACCCGGCCAGATACACAGGATACCCCATGTACTGGTACACGGGTAGGCGACACGGACACGGACAGAGGCCGTGTACGGGCACATGGCCAGCGTACACGGAGCGATCCCCAGGTGCTCATACATGATGTGTGTTTATTCTACATGCCATGTAATTTATTTCTATTCGAAAATATGAATGACACGGGCTGTTTACACGGGCAGTACCTGAGGTCAAGGAACACAGCGTGTACTTTTTCTACGCACCGTGTAGTTTAATTTTACGCAGCTTGGACGGATGACACGGGCTGTTTGCACAGGCAGTACCCAGGTTCAAGGAACACGTCGTGTAACCATACTACATGCCATGTAACCTTTTCTTCATGGCTTGAGCCGCTTGTTTTTTGTGACTTTGACTAGTTCTTAGGGTTCGTACCCTTGGTCTTTTCCCTGAAGATTCTGGTATCATTTCCTCTCTATTGGAGTATGATCCCTTCAGCAGGACTTCCTGAATAGAGTTATTGGAATCCCCTCTATGAGACTTAGAGCCAGATCCTCTATTCATTCCTAGAACCCTAGGTAGAGTTCTTGGTATCGACGTGACCAACTTTACCTAGGCGCCGATCCCCTGCTTAGTGGATTAGCTCAGACTGAGTTGTCAGAATCACCCCATGACTTGGTTGTGATACTTATCTGAGCATCATGTTCTTAAGTACTTGTGGAGTGTGTTCTCCCAAAATGAGTAATTTGTATCTCTCTCTTCATACCTAGGAGTGTGTTCTCCCGGGTGTATGCTTAGTGGAATCTTCGAACTGGATCCTAGTGGTGGGTTTAACGATAGTCAATCGTGTCTGAGTATATCTGGATATTCTTGTTATATGTTCAGTAGACATATAATATGCAGAGCTGACTGTATCTTTCTGGGTGGTATTTCCCTTGTTGTATTTTCTTTTTTGGTTTTGGGGTGTCCTACTGGGTATTGTTATACTTACCCCTACATAGGCTTTGCTCGCACGTGTCGTGTCTTGTGTAGACGAGCGATCCTTTGACAGGATTCTTGGTGGACCAGGACTGGACAGTGCTCAGTGAGATCTGGCGGGTTGAGGTGTGTTCCTACGGCTACAGATTTCAGTCCCAGTACCTTTCCTTACAGGTTGGACTTTGTTACAGTCTTTCTTTTAGTGGGCTTGTACTTTTGGTCCAGTATTTTACACTTGTTGTACTTTACTTCCTGTCGTACTCTGTTGGTTGAGATTTTTAGTGTATGCGTGCATTTCTATTTTTAGTAGTTTTTACTTTTCAGATTTGTGGGCTTGGAGATGTGTGTGCCTATGTACAGGTTTATAGGCAATGCCTCCCATGTTAGTAGCATGCCTACTCGGTACTAGTCACCAGCCCCTGGCCTATTGGAGGTGGGCTTGGGGAGTTTCAGCTCGGGCCCCATTGGGACTGGTCGTGAGAGAGTGGTATCATAGGTGGTCGGTTCTACCTTAGGACCGAGAGTCTGTGAGTTGGTTTGGGGAAGCAGTGTTATGTGTTTCGAGTTCGGATTTTAGGCCAGGGACCCCAGTGTTGGTGTGGGCAGTCGACGTATCCATACACCAGGACTCTGATAACATTCTTTTCGACTTGGAACATGAGAATACTAGTTGCAAGGGGAAATAATGGTACATGCATCATATAGGAATGGGTTGTGGTTTACATGTACTTCTTGAGTCAGCTCTCCAGATATACTCACTGACTGAGATACATCTTGTTTCTTTAACAGGATTCCTCCACGACTCTCACCCTCTAGGATCCAACAGCTCGATCACGAGGATGACCCCCTCAGTGATGAAGCTTCAATACAGGGATCGGATCCCCCAGTTTTACCACCAGGTGG
This sequence comes from Viscum album, assembly GCA_963277665.1. Classification (NCBI taxonomy): domain Eukaryota; kingdom Viridiplantae; phylum Streptophyta; class Magnoliopsida; order Santalales; family Viscaceae; genus Viscum; species Viscum album. The sequence goes on from OY728162.1 coordinate 820,630,859, forward strand.
TATGCCAGTTATCCTGCCACCTGTGGAGCAGTGTTTAGTGTATGCGATACCAGTGGAGGAGGAGCGCAGGCTGAGAACACTCCACGAGTTTCAGAGACAGAGACCCCTCATGTTTTGAGGTGAGCCTAACCCTTAGGTAGCAGAGGACTGGCTTGATACAGTGTCCAGAGTCTTCCGTTTGTTCAAGACACCAGCAGACCAGATGGTGATCCTAGAAGCGAGCCTTCTACAGGGCTCGACAGGACGATGGTGGAGTTTGGTTATCCAGACCCACGACGAGGTGACACTTGCATGGTCGGAGTTTGAGCGTCTCTTTAGAGAGGAGTTTTCACCGGTTACCCAAAGAGCAGTACGCATACAAAAGCTTCTTCAGCTCCAGCAGGGAACCGTGATGGTGGATGACTATTCATTGAGGTTTACCGACCTCTCGCAGTACTCGATGGATATGGTCAGAGATCGGTACTTCATATCTCGGACTTTTGAGCGAGGATTGTGTAGAGATATCTGAGCTAGAATCATACCTATGAGCATTCCTACTTATGCTGGGGTGATCGAGTGGGATTTGGTGGTTGAGAGCTTCTTGGAAAAGTAGAGACAGCCGGAAGATGTCAGTAGTGGGCGAGCTGGAGCATAGACCTCGGCAGTAGGGAGCCAACGTCAGGGACCCAGGTGTGGGAGACATTTTTAGAGGAGATCCCAGGATAAAGGATCTGTTGTACAGGGTTCGCAGGGCGCATCCAGCCAGCCTCAAGAGAGGTGATGCTACTCATGTGATGGAAGGGGAAATCTTTCTTGAAATTGTCCGACCCGCCGTACTACTGACACAGGAGCAGTGGATGGGCCACTGAGGCAGAGGAAACGTGTGGAGCAGACAGATCTGCGGGGCGGCGGACTTGGTAGAGGAGCTGGGAGAGCAGTTAGAGGTGGTCTTCATTTTGACCCTTTTCCACCACCACCCCTAGGAGGTCCACCCCATGCCTAGGGAGCTGGTGGACAGAGGCAGGGACAGCTGCAGGCGGCAGAGGCTTATGACCCAGGTACTCCTGGAATGATTAGAGGTACTATCTATGTCTTTTATACTTTGGATGCCGTATTGATAGACACAGGTGCTAGTCATTCCTTTCTGACTGCTTATCTTTTTCGAGACCTTGAGATTCCAGTTGAGCTGTTGACTCGACCCTTATGCTTAGAAACACCGACTGGAGAAGATTCAGAGATCACACACCTCTGTAGACAGTGTGACCTGACCCTTGGAGGTGAGAGTTTCGGTTGGAACCTCTTGGTGGTAGCGTCGAGGCCTTATGATGTCATTCATGGTATGGATTGGCTATCCACAGTTCATGCCCAGATTGACTATTTTAGGCAAAGGGTGCAGTGTGTCCGCAGTGATATAACGAGGTTCTCTTTTGTCAGTGAAAGAGAGACCCAGGCAGCACAGGATGGGCTCATGTATAGGATGGCACAACCGATTTCACATCAGTTGTCTAGCCTAGACCTTGGCGTAGCAGATGTTACGAGTTTCAAGTTTCAGGCGGTGGTGGCTAAGTACGAGGATGTCTTTCCGGAGGATGTCCTCAGGCTACCTCCCCATCGGGAGATAGATTTCGGCATTGATTTTCAACCCAGGAAGACACCGATATCAACATCAGCATATCGGATGGCTCCTGCAGAGCTTTGTGAGCTGAGGGTGCAGCTGGATGACTTATAGAATAAGGGCTTTGTGATACCCAGTGTTTCACCCTAGGCAACCCCAGTGCTATTTTCCAAGAAGGCAGATGGGAGCTTGAGGCTATGTGTGGATTACCGGCACTTGAATTAGGTGACTGTGAAGAACCGGTATCCACTACCGAGGATCGATGACCTCTTCGACCCGTTGAGAGGGGCATGATGGTTATCGAAGGTTGATCTATGATCATGCTATCACCATTTGCGAGTACAGGATGATGATATAATGAAGACGACTTTCCAATGTTGCTACAGTCACTATGAATACTTGGTGATACCCTTCGGTGTGACGAATGCCCCATCAGTGTTCATGGGAATCATGAATCGTATCATTCATCCCTACCTAGACCGGTTTGTAGTGGTCTCCATTGACGATATCCTTGTGTACTCTGCGTCCAAGGAGGACCACGCGAGACACCTAAGGATGGTTCTGGACACACTCTGAGAGCACTAGTTGTATGGGAAACCCTCGAAGTGTTAGTTCTAGTTACAAGAGGTCCATTTTCTGGGACATGTTATCTCGGAAGATGGTTTATCAGTGGACCCAGTCTAGGTGGAGGCAGTACTAGCATGGGATCCACCCCGGAGCGTGACAGAGGTGCGGAGTTTCCTTGGTTTGGTAGTCTACTATCGGAGATTCATCCCTGATTTCTCCAGGATTGCAGCACCCATGACAGATTTGACCCAAAAGGGATAGCCTTTCGTATGGACCAAGAGATGCCAGTAGGATTTCCAGTAGTTGAGACAGAGTCTGATGAGTTCCCTGATCTTGAGATTACCAGAGGAGGGTGTTGAGTACATAGTGTTCTGCGATGCATCAGGAACCGGGCGTGGTTGTGTCATGATGCAGAGGAAAGCAGTGATTGCCTATGGCTCACATCAGTTGAGGCCACACAAGCAGAACTACGGGACCCATGATCTTGAGTTGGCAACGGTAGTCTTCGCATTGAAGATGTGGTGGCACTACCTGATGGGCGAGCGGTTTACCATCTACTCTGATCACAAGACTCTTAGATATATCTTTTATCATAAGGATATGAATTTGAGATAGAGGTGATGGATTGAGTTCCTCCAGGATTATGAATTTGAGATTGTTTATACTCCTGGGAAGTGGAACATAGTGGAAGATGCTCTCAGCATAAAATCTAGTTCGCAGTTACTGTATGAGGTGACAGGGAAGTTGGCCTCTTTACAGTTATCCTTTGTGGATGGAGATGAGGGAGCTTACCTTCAGTCAATGGTTGTTACCCCTCCACTCTTACAATGATTCAGGGAAGCACATATCGAGAATTCTAGTTGTGAGACTCTACGTGCTCAGATATCCACAAGTGATGATGCTGATGGATATTCAGAATGTGGGGAGCACGTTGTTCTTTTCAGAGGGTGTACGGTAGTACCAGCAACGTTGCGGGAGGAGGTTTTGAGGGAGTTCCATACATCCCCTTTGGCGGTGCATCTAGGCATAGCAAAGATGTATCAGGACCTCCGACGTCAGTTCTAGTGTCCAGGAATGAAGAAGGGTGTGGCAGAGTTTGTCTCTCAAAGCCTTACTTGTCAGAAAGTAAAGGCTGAGCACCAAGTGCCAGCAGGTTTGACTCAGCCCCTTGAGGTGCCAGAGTGGAAGTAGAACAGAATATCCATGGACTTCATGATAGGTTTACCAGATACATCCAGGGGACATGATGCCATCTGGGTGATCATTGATCGACTCACCAAGTCGGCCCACTTCCTATCCATACGGGAGCAGATTTCAGTAGAGAGATTGGGACGCCTCTACGTGCAGGAGATAGTTCGACTTCATGGAGTGCCATCCACGATCGTCTCAGATCATGATGATCGTTTTACATTCCAGTTGTGGAAGGGATTGCAGGAAGCTTTTGGGACTCAATTACGCGTGAGCACAACGTTCCGTCCCCAGACCGATGGTCAGATAGAGCGAACCATCCAGGTTCTGGAGGATATGCTTCGAGCTTGCATTCTTGACTTCGGTCGTAGCTGGGAGGATCACCTACCACTAGTGGAATTTTCTTATAACAACTATTATCATTCCACTATTGGTATGGCACCATTCAAGGATCTGTACGGGCGACCTTGCTGATAGCCACTTTACTGGAGTTACCCGGGAGAGTCATCACTCATGGGCCTAGAGATGGTTAGAGCTACTACAAAAAAGGTGCAGGTCATCCAGGAGCAAATTAAGACTGCACAGAGTCGGAAAAAGTCTTATGCCGACAGGAGGCAGAGGCCCTTGGAGTTCGAGTAGGGAGACCATGTGTTCCTTCTGGTCTCACCTTGATGGGGATTGCGGAGATTTGGAAGAGGCGACAAGCTATCTCTGAGGTTCGTTGGCCCTTTTCAGATTTTGAGTAGAGTTGGTGAGGTGGCGTATCGCTTGGCTCTACCTCCTCAGATGGACTGAGTACACAACATCTTCCATGTGTCGTAGCTACGGAGGTACGTGCACGATCCATCACACGTTATCGACTGGGGAGAGCTGGACATCAATGATGGAGCGACCTTTACAGAGTACCCAGTGGAGATCGAGGATTGGTAGGAGAAGATCCTTCGTGGGCAAGTTATTCCCTTGGTGCATGTCTGGTGGCAGCACGGGAATCTATAGGAGAGCACGTGGGAGCGGGAGGCTCAGATTCGCGTGCAGTACCCACATCTTTCTGAGTAGCCCTTGTTTTGGCTTTTCGGGGATGTAAAATCCCTAAGGTGGGTGTGATGTAATGTCTTGGATTTTTCCACGTATTATCTTAATATTATTTGGGAATTAATTTGAGACCAGGCTCTGAGACGGTGTGCGGTTCCGAGGCCTGGTTATCCCGGAACAAGTGTTTCAATTTAATTTAATAATTAAATAACGCACACATTCAGTTTTCCTAAAAAAGTGGAATAAATCCTGATTAGGTGCTCGGATCAAAAATATGATGGCACTGTTGCATTCAGAGCAGTGGGTTTACCCTAGAAGAGACCTAACATCGGTCGGCACAGTTCGGTGGTGAAATCTGGTTTTTGGACACAACCGTAATAAAATATTTTATTAAAATATTTTATTTAGATCCTTGTTGCAATGAAATATTTTATTTCTTTTAAATAGATATTTTGCATGGAGGGTCAGGGTTACAATTCCCATAACTCTGATTTTCTCTAGAGAGCTCTAGAGAAGACCTCCCGACACGACGACGACGTTCTTGACGATTTTCTCCGGTGACGACGACGCAGCGATCAGATCATCACCGACGAACGCCGCGGGATCCAGGTAGGGTGTTTTTCTTTTGTTTTTCTTCCCTGTTTTTGATTCTCATGATGAACGTGGACTAATCCACGAACAGATTATCCCATGGATCGATCGTTCTTACAGGATGGGATTTTGCGGGAATCAGGGGGATTTGATTCTTCAAATTATTTTGTTTCATTCAACCTCCTAATGGTGACAGACCAAGATTGACATGAACATCGATCGAGGTTCGTCCCTCTCGTTTTTGTTGTGTTCTTCTTCCCCAAATTCTCGCATTCTTCGTTGTATTCTACACGTTCTTCGCGAGGATATGAATGAAGGATCATTGCACATATTTTGTGCAATGAAAAGATCCCAAATTGAAGATCTAGCGTCGGTACTACCCTACGGAGGTGCGGCTGTGGTGGCGACGGACGGATAGAAGCAGATTGGAAGATATCGTTCTTCAAACGACTTCTGCACGGGTGCCCGGAATCGGATTTTAGAGATGATCGAAGGACCTAAACCCACAGATTAGGCATCACAACGTAGAGGCGACCCTTGATCTTGAGTTTCATGGAAAACGGACTAGAGAAATATGATCTGGAAGATCGTCTGAAGCGCAAGGAAGAATACATCGTTTCTGGAAATTTCCCGACTACACGCTGTGTAGTATGGGCTACATAGCGTGTGTTCGTCGACAGACCACCTGGCGTGTACCCCAGGAGTACACGGACATGGGTTGGGTAAACGGACAAGGACACGCCCTGTATACCCCTCCCCGGCCAGACTCGGCCAGATACACGGGATACCTTGTGTACTGGTACATGGGCAGGTGACACAGACACGGACAGAGGTCATGTACATGCACATGGCCAGCGTACACGGAGTGAGCCCTAGGTTCTCAGACACGGCGTGTGTTTCTTCTACATGTCGTGTAATTGCCTTCTATCATACAAGCTAAATGACATGGGCCATTTACACGGGCAATACCCAGGGTCAAGGAACACGATGTGTACTTTTTTTACACGCTGTGTAGTTTAGTTTTACGCATCTTGGACGGATGACACGGGCCGTTTACATGGGCAGTACCCAAGGTCAAGGAACACGGCGTGTAACCATACTACATGCCATGTAACCTTTTCTTAATGTCCTGAGCCACTTGTTTTTTGTGACTTGGACTAGCTCTTAGGGTCCGTACCCTTGGTCTTTTCCCTAAAGGTTCTGGTATCATTTTCTTTCTACAGGAGTATGATCCCTTCAGTAGGACTTTCTGAATAGAGTTGTTGGAATCCCCTCTTTGATATTTGGAGTCGGATCCTCTATTCATTCCTAGAGCCCTAGGTAGAGTTCTTGGTATCGACGTGACCAACTTTACCCAGGCGCCGATCTTATGCTTAGCGGATTAGCTCTGACTGAGTTGTCGGAATCACCCCATGACGTGGTTGTGATCCTCATCTGATCATCATGTTCTCAAGTACTTGTGGAGTGTGTTCTCCCGGAATGAGTACTTCATTTCTCTCACTTCAGTCCTAGGAGTGTGTTCTCCAGGTTGTATGCTTAGTGGAATCTTCGAGATGGATCCTAGTGGTGGGTTTCACGATAGTCGATCGTGTATTAGTATATCTGGATATTCTTGTTATATGTTTGGTAGACATATACTGTGGAGATCTAACTGTATCTTTCTTGGTGGTATTTCCCTTGTTGTATTTTCTTTGTGGTTTCAGGGTGTCCTACTGGGTATTGTTATACTCACCCATGCATGAACTTTGCCCGCACGTATCGTGTCTTGTGAAGACGAGTGAGCCTTTGATAGGATTCTAGGTGGACCAGGACTGGATGGTGCTCAGCGAGATCAGGCGGGCCAAGGTGTGTTCCTACTGCTATAGATTACAGTCCCAGTACCTTTCCTTACAGGTTGGACTTTTTTACAGACTTTCTTATGGTGGGATTGTACTTTTGGCCCAGGGTTTTACACTTATTGTACTTTACTTCCTGTCGTACTCTGTTGGTTGAGATTTTTAGTGTATGCATGCATTTCTATTTTTAGAAGTTTTTACTTTTCAACATTGTGGGATTGGAGATGTGTGTGCATGTGTACAGGTTTATAGGCAATGCCTCCCATGTTAGTATCATGCCTACTCGGTGCTAGTAACTAGCCCCTGGCCTATTGGAGGCGGGCTTGGGGAGTTGCGGCTCGGGCCCCACTAGTACGGGTCGTGATAGGGCTGGTGGCATCAATGGACCAATGGGAAGTCATACCGCTGGTGCCTCCGCTAGTGCCTTAATTGGAAAGGGGCCCTACACCGAGGCCTCATTACTCGACGGACTGTCAGTGTGTAAAACTCTCGGGGTTCTACGGGGAGGCATCCTGAAAGAAACAGATGTGACACAGTCAAAAGATTATACCTGGTGAGCTAACCTAGTTGAGCCGAATTAAAGAAATTTTTTGAATACACACACGCAATCAGTGTTTTCATGCACTAAGTCAGAAATCATTAGTCAGGGTCCTGGTGTATGGATACATCGGCCATCCGCACTAACACTAGACTCCCTGAACTGAAAACCACACTTAATACCCTTAAAACTATTGCTTCACAGAAAAGAAATATCGGAGTCATAAATTCTGCAGTAGAACCGACTCCTCTGGTACCAATTTTTCACGACCCATCCCCTAGGGCCCGAATCGTGACTACCCCAATCCCTCCTTCAATATTCCAGGGGATGGCGACTAGAACCAAAGGCGTAAATCCCTAAGTTTGGAAGACACTACCTTTATAAATTGTAAACACACACAATCAGAGTACACAACTAGAAGTAAAACAATAAGAAAAACTATATACAAAAGAAGTGATGGAAGGTAAAAGGGTCTGGAAATAAAATCCCAATAGGAAAGTACTAGTACAACTGAAATCAAGTACAACTGAAGAGAAGTAAAGCATCTACTGGGTCATCCTCCGGGGTTCCTACCTGAAGGGTAGGTATAGATGGCCTCCTCAGCACTCCATGTCCATCTGTATGCTCCGTTTACCATCACGCCGAGTGTTCCACATCCGAGTACCGTCCAGTCCTGCTACTCTCTGCCTTAATCAGTGTTTTCCATCATCTGCAACCAACACAATTAGGTGCGGGCATAGCCCATGCAGGGGTGAGTATAACGATACTCATTAGGGACCCCGAGACCCTCGAGGTCTCACTAAACCAAGAAGGATAAACCACAAAGTATGAAATCAACGGATAACCATTAAATAGATATATGCACATACAGATACCTAAGTTATCAAGTAACCCATCTCAATCATGAGGAAAACACAAAAGTCAATGACTAATCTCAAAACTAGGATTTTATTCAAGGGGTAGTATCAAGTAAAAACCCCAGTCACACTGTCGGAACCACAGTTGATGGTGTACTCATCTTCTATCGAGTACAGTAGGCCTACCGCATCACACAGAGGCACTTCCCACTATCCTTGTACTACTGAGGTACTCCTCTTGTCGAGTACCATGGGTCAGCAGCATCACACAGAGGCGCTCCCCACCATGGGTCTACCGCATCACACATAGGTGTTCCCCCTCGTAGCCTGCTAAGGTACTCCTCCTATCGAGTACCACAGGTCTTCCGTGTCACATAGAGGCACTCCCCACTATGGGTTTTCCACGTCACATAGAGGAGCTCATCACTGGGCTAATTGAAACACTCCGAGTCAAAAGGTCAACAGTCGTCAGGTCTCAGCCAGCTACTAGGTCTCCGTACCTCGCTCGTCTCCAGGAGGGTCCTCTCCACGAGTTATAGGCCGATACTCCTAGTGTAACTAAGTCCCATGTAGAAGCTTCTCAAAGTTCCGAGTCATCATAGGGGTCTCAACGCAACAGACGGTACGCCAATTAGACACCTGATCTATGAGTTATTGGTATTTCCATTCTAGGGGCCTTGTTGGGTTTTAGGTTTAAACCAACCCGATCGTAACCCAACTGTGTCCAAAACTCAAGTGGGGTGTTCCAAAGGAACCATATCACTCTAAGCTTTCCGTATCCATAGATAGTTCATCGATCGGACACTCATAGCCCAAGTTATGGGCGTAAATGTGTATTCGGGTAAAACGGGTTCGGATTGGGGTTCGACCCGGTCCGCGGGTCCGACCCAGACCGAAGGGGGGGTTTCCTGGACCGAGTGGTCATCCCGACCTGAGGAAGCGGCCCAGCCCAAAGGTGGCCCAGCCCCAGGGGGGGGGGGCTCGACCCGAGGGGGCCCCGGCCTAAGGGGTGGCCCGACCCGAGGGGGTGGTACAGCCCAAGGGGGCGGCCCGGTTGGCTTGGCGGCCCGGTCGGCCCATAAACACGGTCGGCCTGGAGACCCAGCGGCTAGGTGGGAGTCTTCCTAATACATGTCCAGGGGGTTACCACACACCCCCTAGAATCCCGAACCGTAGAACCGTTCGGGTGGAACCAAACCGATGACAGGTGGCGTCGGTCCAGCTCACACGGGACCTGTTGGGTCCCGATCCTCCTGGCTGGCAGAGCGTCCAGCTGCTCCTTCTCCTCTGTCGTGGCCTACCCTAGCCGCAACTCCCTTTCTCCATAGGGCACGACGGTGCTATGCTTCTCTGTTCGACCAACATGTCCCACTTAGCCGCGGTCATTCCACCCGCGCGGCGCGACGGCACCACGCCCCTCTAGCGGCCCGGCAGGCCGCCTTGCTCCGCCGCATCCCGATTCTCCGTGCGGCGTGTTGGCTCTGCGCCCCTCCGGTGACCTAGAGGCCTTTGCACCACTGGTTTTTTTCACGGCCGGCCCGTTGCCGGCCATATTTGCTCCGCTGCGGTCCTCTCTTACGGCGGCGTCGTTGCACCACTATTGTCGTCAAAAAGCAAAGAAAAAGATGGAGGGCGGTCGAGCCGTGTTTTTTCGGCCCACACTCTCCATGTTAGGGTGGTAACAATCGGTCTCAAAGAATCATACTATGAAGAACGGAGGTAAAATTTAACCAAACAACAACCCCTACCTCATTTTTTGATCGTTGACGGTGAAAGGAGATTTTGGAGAAGACGAAGTCGAAGATGACGTTGGTGTTCTTCATGGGCGACGCTTCCCTTTCTTACCCCAGTTGGAGAAGGAATAAGATGGTGTTTGTTGTTCTTCATGGTGGAAAAAGGCATTAGTTTTTGGAAGATTAAGTCCTCCAAGTCCTTCCAACTCCTCTCTCAAGATTCCACCAAATGAATTGCCAACCAAAAATAATGGGTTAAGCTAACCCATTATTTATTTTGTTCTCCAAAATTCAAAAATGTTTGAATTAATTAAATTGAATGAGTTAAATTAATTAATTGAGAGGGTTGGCACATTTTTTGAGGGAAGTCCAAGGATTTACCCTCACTTATGGAGAGTTCAAGGGATTTTAAATCTCGTGTGGTCCCCACTGAAAATATTATCCCAAGGGAGGTTATGTAAGGGTGGGCCCCACCACCATAACCTCTCATGGGAGGTTATGGTGTGGTGGCCCCCACCTCTAACCACCACATAGAGATTTTAACCACTACAAATAAAAAAAATCTACACACTTATTTTTATTTAATTTTAATAAAATTCCAAAATCTAACTTCCATTCTCATTAGAACGCCACTGTGGTGAAGGTATCACTAAGCAATCACTGACACTACGTGTTCATCAGTGCCCTCGAATTTCAATCCTAAGCACCAGATCAAATTTTATAAAATCCCGATCATACTTTTACTGAACGTACCCAAAAAAAACTTCAGAAATTGATTCCGGGAACACCAGGCCTCAGAATCAAGCACCGTCAGTTTTCACGGACTCGTAAAATTCCCATGTATTTAAGAAAAAAAATCCATGGTATTTTTGGGTCTTTACAAACTGAACCTTCACCAAATTCTCCTGCACAATATGAGGACCTAGTAGTGATTCCTTTCCTTCCTCTAACCAGCACAAGGGTCAATGTCATGACCTACCATACAATGCCTCAAAATTATCTATTTGAATTGTCACCTAAAATCTATTATTATAGGTGAAATTTATGATAGGGATGTGATTCTCCCAAGAACCTCTTAAATCAAGGATGCATTCTCGGAGCATGTCCTCAAAAACTGGTATTTTTCGTTCTGACTTGCCATCGGTCTGAGGGTGAAAATATATTATTAGAAGCACCTGTGTACCCATATCTCTCTGTAAGCCCTGCCAGAACCCTGATGTGAAACACAAATCCCTATATGAAATGATAGTACGAGGGATCCCATGTAGTTGAATGATCTCATAGACATACAATCTTCCCAGCTCATTAATTTAGGAATTCTCATTATTGGTAAGGAAGTGGGATATTTTCATTAGTCTGTCAATGATAACCCAAAATGCATCGCTACCTTGAGCCGACATCGGTAAGCTGACTACAAAGTCTGTGATAATGTCTTCCCATTTCTATTCTGGTACTAGATACTCCTATAACAAGCATGTAGGTCTCTGGTTCTCCGCCTTCACCTGCTGATAGGTGGAACACCTAGTGATAAATATTGTGATTTGAAATTTCATCCCAAGAAGCCAATACTGGCGTCGCATATCTCAATACATTTTGTAGATTCCTGGATGAACTGATCACTAAGAATCATGAGACTCACACATCAGTTCATCTCTCATATCTGTAGAAACCAATACATTTCAATGAATATATAGGATGTCATCTTTTTCTATAGACCAATCTGGAGGTAGGTCCTCACCAGCAATGCTCTCCTAGATAACCAAGCTTTCAGGATCTAAAAACTTCCTTCTCTTCAGCTTCTCAAGGAGTAAATAGGTAAATTTTAAAGGTGAGAGATAAGACTTCTCATGACTGTAATGAAACTCCATATGAAGCTTAGAGAAAAGGACCATAAATTTCCATTTTCACTGGCTTCTCATACGACATGTGCCTATGTTTTCTGAATCAACACAACAGTTATCACATTTCCCTTTCTAGGTGTATAGGCAATCTCAAAATCAAAGGGCTAAAGATATTAGACCCATATTCATTTTATATGATCCAAGTCAAAATGTTTCAAAATATATTTGAGGCTCTTGTAGTCTACATACACCAAATAAATGTTATGTCAATAGATAGTGTCTACAACAATGTAAAGCATGGAAAACTACTTCTAGCTCGAGGTCGTGTGTCGGGTAATTTCTTTCATGAGGCCTCAACTTATGAGATTCATACATGATGAATCTATCCTCCTCTTTCATCACTACACCTACACTAATTCTGAATGTCTCACAGAACACTGTGTATCCTCTGCTAGGATTAGTCAGAATCAGAATAGGTGTCGAGACAAGCCTTCCTTTCTGGTCTTGAATGGATTTCTTGTATACTTATGACCATATGAACCTAACATCCATCTTTTTAAGACCAGTAAGAGTTGAAACAAGGCATGATAAGATCTCTATGAAATGATTGTAATATCCATCCAACCCCAAGAAACTTTGTATATAAAAAACATTCTTGGGATACTCCTAGGAAACCACAACACTCACCTTATCTATGTCAACATATACTCCTAATTATGAGATAATATGACCTAAGAAGTGAACTTTTTAAAACCAAAAGTGTCACTTAGAAAGATTGGAATAAATTTTATGCTCTGTCGGTGTATTCAAAATGTTTTAAAGATGATTATCATGGTCATTATGAGTGTGAGAATACACTAATATGTCATCTAAAAAGACCATGACAAAAGAATATAGATTGGGGTGGAACACCCTATTCATAAAATCTATGAAAATGGAAGGCATGTTTATAAGACTTAATAGTGTAACAAGATAATCATACAAACCATACCTGCTACAAAAATCTATATGAGGTATATATGAAGGCTTGAATCATACCTGATGATAGCCCGATCTCAGGTCAAACTTTGAGAATACCCTAGCCCCCTAGAGCTGGTTAAAGAGATCATATATTCAAGGTAGTGGGTACTAGTTCTTGACCATAATCTTGTTCAACCATCTATAATCCATGCATAAATTAAGGGTCTCATCTTATTTATTGGTGAAAAGTACAGGTGAACCCTAAGAGGAAGTGCTTGGCCATATAAAACCTTTAGCCTCTAAATCCGCCAACTATCACTTGAGCTCCTAGATCTCAATAGGTTCCATCCTATATGGAGGAATGGACAACAAAGCTTCTCCTTGAACTAGATCAATTATAAACTCTATCTATCTATCAGGAGGTAAGATAAAAAAATTGTTTTAAAAAATGTCCCTAAAATGATCTACTGTGGGAAGAAAATTTACCAGGTCTACCCCCTACTCCACCATGAAGAGATTGGTAATATATGCGGTCACTCCACCAATCCCATGATGATTTGGTCCAAATATACTAGATTGGACATCCAACTCACCCTTATATAGATACCTTCTTCCCTCTAGGGATGTAAAAAAAACATGTAGTGATTGCAGTCGACAAAACCATGGTATGGAAGCAACAATTACATCCCATGAATTAAATTGAATCCTTCCATCTTGAGGAAAAAGATGTCATATAAGAAGGGTTAACTGCCTACATCAAGGGGTACGTCCCTTCATTGGTGTATTCTCTCTAAACATACTCCAAATAGTATATCTAGGGTCATTATGATGCAATAATACTAAATTTAAATCCTGAGACTTTCCAAGATAGATAAAGATATGAAGGGTTGTGAAGTACCTATATTAAATAAGGTAGATACTATAGTGGAGGATACTAAAATAGTACCTCATACTATAAATGTTCATGTATTCTGATCCTCAACAATCAACTCTAATGCATGAAAATGACCAGATTCAGGGCCTTATTCTACAGTTGGTCTACCCTATGTATGATCAATCTATTGGCCTTACGGATTAGAAGTTTGGATACCACAATCATGACCACCTCCTCGGATAGTCCTGCAGGGGCTAATCCAACTCCCCACCCGATGGGATGTAAAAGAACATGCCCCTAAAGTTGGAGCTATTGTGGATAATCTTCTACTAGAAATAGATGGAATGTTCTGAAAAAATCTATAATTATTCCCCATACGGCCTCAAGCACAATACTCCATCAGGTCTCTATCACACCGAGGCTTCAGATGCCCCTACCATCAATATTGATGGCATACAATGGAGCTTACAATACAGTTACTCTAACCACCATTGCTCTGACATGAAACTTATAAAGAATTCTTCCGGTTACTGGAATAACTATTGGACTACCTTGAAACTGATCCTCTATACCCAGTACTATCGCCTTCCCTCAATTCCACTCAGTAATAAGATCCTTATTAACAATATTAAAGAAAGTAGGTAGGAAGAAATCATTTAACTAAGTATGGATGACATACTAGATCCCATCCTCAAAACTTATATCATGTGAAAGCTCATCACTAGATAGAAGTGGTACAAAGCATTTTAACTCAGCAATACATGCTCAATAATCCCGGACTGACATAGAACCCTGCTCTAAATTCATATACTCTCTAGCTCGATAATCCCTCAGCGTCTGAGGAAAGAAGTGATCATATAAGGAAGTCTAGAAATCATCTCTTACTATACCCTGATGATGATAATCTTGAGTAATCACATCCCACCAATGCTTAGCTGAATCATGCAGTATATAGGTGGAAATCTTGACCCTATAGTTCGAATGTCTCTCCAAATTATCAATGATAGACAGGGTGGACTCTATCCAAGACTCAACAGCCTATGGACCACCATCCCCTAAGAATATAGGTGGATGATTCTCCTGGAATTCATGTGTTGGATTATTCATTATACATGGATCACATTTCATGGACTAAATCAGATGTCAGAAACTCTCATGAAGATAATAGTTAGTTCCCATATTAGGTATAACAGGTGGTGCCTTAATTGTCACTCTTTCTAGTAAGACTAGGATCTCAGGGCCCACCACATCTAGTGCATTTTCATCACCACCCTCCTGGAACATGACATAATGACATTGTGGTGTCATAGCTCTACAAATTCCAAGAACAAGCTTGAAGTAGATAGATACACTATAACGACCCAAAAATTTTATCAACGGAAATTACCTTCTTATAATTATTTCATATAGAATAATAACATAAAATCACATTAAATACAAAAAACAAAATTTATAAATGAAAAATGATTAAAATAAAAATTATTTCTAGAAGTTAGGAAACATATACTGATGAAATAGTAACTTGACCTTTGGAATAGTAATGTGACCCTTATGAATAGTAAACCAGCCAAGGGAATAGTAACCTCGCCTATAAAAGCATAAATAAAATTTAATCATCTTATAAATGGTAATATGATATAATTATATCATAGTATAAGTAAAAAAATGTTTTCGAAAATATTAATTAAGTGTTGATATTTTTATAAAACATAAGTATTTATTATCAATTTTATAATTAACATAATGTTTTGAAAAAAAAATTACATCCTTAAAATGTAATCATAAATTAATATTTTGATATCTTGTGATTACAGGATAATTTTATGAACCCTTAGTTAATTTTTTCAAATTTTTATAAAATTAGTTATAATTTCAAAATCTGTATTTTTTTAGTAAATTATGATTTTAATTAATAATTAAATTTCTCATATTTTGAAAATTATTTTCATAAAATGGATTTAATTTTTTAATTCTACATGTCAAAAAATGGTTAGGGTGATTTTTTGGAATGTTTCTGAAATACTTGATTTTTTGTGAATAGTAAAATATGGTAATTTACAGTATTTATACATTATAAGTTAAATACACCATTCTGTGAGTCATGGATGATGTAAGAACCATAATATAGAAATCCCCTCAATTATGTTAATATATTTTTTGATAATTCTCAAACTACTCATAGTCTTCAGCAAAAATAATAAATGAATGAATAAAATAATGGGAAAACACCCCTTTCCTCCACTATAAATACCACACCTCATCACATATTCCACTCACACCTTCCAAGCTTGGAGACTTGTACAAATTATTCCAAATACTCTTCCCATACCTATCACCCATGTCTGGTATCTCTTGGTCTCATCAGAAGACCAAAAACATTACCCTAAGTTGGGTTTCAAGGAGGATAAATTCAAGAGGTAAATTCCTCTTTCCTTTTCTTTTAATTTATTTTCATGATTTTTTATTATTATCTCTTCACCTACCCTCATAAAAATGACATGATAAATATAATATCTTAAATATATTGGAATTTTATTATGCTAATGGAATAATCCTTCATCAAACCCCCTTCTCCTCTCCCTTTTATTCTGGAAATGAAAAAGTCGTTCGTGAGGTGTTAATTTATCACCTTCAAGGATGAAAAATTTTCATTTTCCATTAATGCCTTCAATTCTGGTCATAAAACAATTTTTATGGTTAAAAAAATTATAATATATGTATTAAAAAATATTTAATGTATTGGAATTATTATATACACCTGATGTTAAATAATAAAACAAAACAATTTCGTTGTGAGCGAAAACAACCCAAAATAATTCAATCGATTACCAATAACGTCTTATCAATGATTCATAGTAACCCTAAATAAATAAATTATTTATATTATCATTTTACCAAATTTATGATCATTAATAACTTTTAAATTCAATTTTGTATTTATATTTCCATTTTACAAGAACATCCATACTTTTATATAAGCAAACTGATTATGGAAATTAAGAAAACAATGGCTCTCGAACGATGAAATTAGACACTATAACTCATCAAAAAGGTCATAAATGAACCTAATAAAATTATAATAAATAAAATAAAATTATAAAAGGTTTTCAATTAATTAATTAATAGTTTTAATTTGAATATCTATGACATTAAGATCAAGTGTAGAACCCTTTCAGACATAGGGTAAGGGATTCTACCCAGACCTCTATTTTTTTCCTTCAGGTTACTCTTTATCTCCCTTCACTCAAATTTAGTGATTATTTACTTTTATATAATTCTTATAAATTCAGTGTATATGTTCTAAAATCATATATTCAGATCATATCATCCCTCTTTTATAGGAAAATACATGTTTTAAAAATGTTCACTTCTCAATTCTCCCTGATAAGCAAGCCTGATTCAAGGGAACTTCCTGATTTCTTACTTATTTTCAAGTTCACTCCATAATCTATTTTAATCCAAATTTATTTTTATAAAATAACTCATTTTATCATGTAAACCCATCTTGGTTCATTTTTTATTTTATAAAAATAAATATATTTTTCTTCTTTAAATCCACTTTAATATTTTCCTTAAATCACACTAAAATGTTTCATTTAAAAAGTTTCAGAAAAACTAATTTTATATTTTTTTCAATTAAATTGGAAATAAATTATCAATATCCATTCATATTTTCCCTTATGAATTTCCATGTATGTTTTTAATCCATTCTTTCATGTACACTTTTATGATACTCCCATATGTAATGTCTTATGACATGATTATGATAGACATTCCTTTCCATGGGTAACCCTTATATTATGTTTTATTCCTTAAGTATGATTATTCATGTGGAACACACATTTAGGAATATTTTATGATGGGTTCACCTAGATATTGGTCCAATTCATTGGGTAATTTTTAGTCTCATGAGACGTCATGTTGGGATAGAGAGTGAACCTGATTCCTTTATGGGACTTTGTCCACTATGTTATATAGTCTTGGTGGTTATCCTTGACTCATGATTATGTCATGTTATATATTTTTGCCACATTCATATGATTCCATGATTATATGTTCCCATGTTATACATGTTATTGTTCCTTATGTTTATTTATGTTCCATGCCTTTTATGCCATCATGTCATGCCTTCTAACCCATGTGTTATGTTTTATTCCTATGCTTATTTCCTTATTGGGATTTTTAGATCATCCATTTTGATCATGTATTCCCCATGTTATCCTATTAATATGTATGATCTCAATAGAATTTAGAATATTATTATAGATATTAAATAAAATAAGTTTTTAGTTTTGTTTCATGTTTTCAAATTATGTACCTAATATTCCCAAGTCACTAGACTTTATGGTCCTTGGATTTTAATTTGATGGTTAATTATGCTAAAAACCATATAATGATTTGTGTAAAAGACTAGGGTCACTATATACACTATCATAAGTATAACCTAAGAATAAGGGATCATTATCCATGGTATACTACCCCAACTACCTACTTATAAGGACATGTATTGGTAAGTGTTCAATTTTAAATTACAGGGGTTCCAATAGATGAAGGTTCAATAGCACCTTGCCTCTTCATTTACTAGAAAACATTTATTTTTAAGTCATGTTTCACATTTTGAAGTTTCATTTTCTTATAATATTATATGAATGTTTAATTAAAATGGATTGTAATTCCTAGTTAATCAGGTCACATATACTTTATCATTGAAATTGACACCCATTTAATTTCAAGTTAACCCATTCTACATTCGGACTCAAAATGTAACGGGTTCTATATGATGGATTAACTCAATAAACTACCCATTCTAACCCATGAGGGCCTATACACCTCATTAATTGAAACTATAGATGAATCAATCATAGCCAAGGTGAAACATAGGCATAATATAACTACCATAACGTCACTCAAAAATCACAGCAAAAAAAAAAGAACTGTGAACAGGGAAATACACCTCTATGGAAAGACATATGCATGGAATGTGAATTCTAGGTGCCTACAATGATGGATGTAACAATTATCTTTTCCATCATGTCATCAAAAAAAGATTAAATGAAATCCTCAATCAGAATAAAAATAATAAACCTCACATAGCATGTGAATCACCCAATAGTGAAAGGATATCAACTATAATAGGAAAAAACACTGAATAAAAATTATTATTTCAAGAAACTCAGCCATTACACCAAACATGGGTTAGCTACACCGAATCATGGATCTTAACCAAGTTACAGAGTGTTTCTAATATTCTAGTTGTTATCTCAAAATAATAAGGTAAGAAAATAAATCCTCTAATATAACTTTGTGATGTACCAAACCTAGGTTCCACTCAAAGATGTGTTGATCCCAATTGGCCACAGTACCTCAAGCTTATATACCTGAACTCTATAGGATGTCAACTAGTAGTGAGGGACTAGAGTGTGTCCATGGGGAGACTATGCCCTCATTTCTAGAGTTAAACACAATAGGTAAATATAATAACTAGTAAATAGCATAAGCAATATAAATAAACAGACAGAACAACAGAAGTAGACACTAAGACAGTGGACCAATAACCTGCCATATCAAAATTAGACAAGAATAATAAATAATATAATAAACTACTAATAATAATCAAAATATTATAACTGAATCATATAGAAAAGATTATAATAATTTATTTCATCTCTCTAAAAAACTAGAAAATAGGTATACATGGATGCATGCAATACATGCTCTACAAAAGAATAAAAAAGAATAAAAAAACTATCCAAGTATCTCGAGCTCCAACTTGGTCATCCACTACCAAGCTTCATTCTTAGAAATAAATAAATATCAGGTGTCCAATGCAAGATGATTTCCTTTTTCAACAGCTATATACATGTAATTTTCTAGGGTACCAATGGAGGACTAGATAGGGTGTGAGATAAATCTCAGTAGGCGACCACCAACATCTTCTATAACATCCAATCCATGTAATATAAACTAAGAAGTGTAAAGGCATGCTTATATAAAAGAAAATTAGTACAATAATTTAAATACCCAGTACCTGATTCAACCTTAGTCAGTGTCTGAACATGTAACCATTTCATTTATCAATTATGTTTCATTTTATATATTTAATTCAAATGAGGTGAAACTAGCACTGATATCATGCTAATAATAATAAAGGATCTCAGGTATAAAAAGGAATCATGTCATCATGATAATAGTGAAGAGGATCCTATGTAATAACCAAGGAATCCTTGACCTAAGGAGTTGATACAACTCAGTATTAATCTATATCTTGGAAGAAAGGGTTCTGTATGTAATCCAAGGGCAATCACCTAAGGCATTCCACTATAATATGATTCTAATAGAGTCTAATGAATTCATCCAAGTTAAAACAGGATAATAAATGACAAGACCCAATGGGAATATCCATGGAGCCTCATGTCCATATACATCATGTTGGATATAAGGAGTGTATCCAAGGAATCCTATAATAGTAATGGAGGGATCCTACAGTGTCATACTGGGCATCCACTAGTAGAAAAGGATTAGGTTCCAAGGTAGTCTCACCACTAGAAACCAGTATCCTTGAATCAGAATGGTGTCCATGATTAATCAAGGAATTCTCTCAGGAATCCAAGGATGTACAAGTTTGAACAGTCCTATAATGGTAATCAGTTCCATATGAAATAGGCACCTTATACTTGATTAATTAATTAATTAGTCCATGTATTACTCTTACCATTTAATAAGTCATTTGGTCTATTCAATTGTCTTTCATACAAGTGATAAGGATAAAGGGACATGAACCATTCATTGGTTTATAGAAGTTATAATCAATTCATTAGGTTCACTTCGCTACCTTCCATTATAATGGAAAGGGGTTCTACAAACATACAACCAAATAATTTAATTACATTTAAATAGTCCATGTGATTTATATAATATATACTTTAAAATTAAATTTATGATTTGTTTTATCATATTGAAAAAATTACCTTATAAGGTTCAAATGATAATAATACTTATTCTAGTCAACTATATTTAATTTATTTAATTAATCCTTACCTTTATCAAGGTCAAGTAAAATCACACCTGAACGGTTGTGGGGATAGGCATAACATACACTAAAGGCATAATTAAGGGAAACACCCTACATGGGGTTGATAGCATTGTGGTATTGACCTCCATTGGTGTAATGATACTACATAGAAATGGAATTAGAGTAATAGAATAATAAATATAAATATGGAAAATTAATTTAATAAACAACACTCAATGAAATAGGCATGCGCACAACAACGATAGTTTATAAAATAGTGAAATTTGATGGATGAGTCATAGACCACTTACCTTAAGATTGTCTGATTGTACTTGTCTAGTATTAGACAGTAGTTTTTCCATGATCATAAGATATTTGAAAAAGGTATCAATGCCCTAAAAATAGGGCATATAAACTTACATCTAAGTAGAATCTCAGAGGGAAAGAAAATTTTTGAATGGAAAAAAGGAATCAAGTACTTACTGATGTGCATACTACATGAATAAAATGGATCGAATCAAAGTTCAGACAGATGACTGGGATCAAAATATATCAAAAGGGGCTTGAGATATTCATAATGGGAGAGGAGAAGGCTTTATAACTGCTCGAATTAACCAAGGAGGAAGGAGGGTAAGATAAAAATTCATTAAGGAAAGATGGTCATTTCACCCAAAATTTTTGGATCATGCGGTTTGGCATAACCGTATGCCAATAGTGCACCTCCCACTATCTAGGGAAGGAATCCTCATGGTTAGGCCACATGGTTAATGAAACTGTGCACCAACCATGCAAATATACTGCACTAAAAAAATACAGACATTCTACACAGGTGTATGGCCCTGGGATCACTGTTACGGAAAACCGTTCAACCTTCTTCAACCCACTATCCATCCTTACACTGTTAGGAGATACCATGAAGGCTTGGTCACATGGTTTATAATAACCATGTAGCCAAGTTATTTTCTCCACCAATCAGGGTTCTGAGATCCGAACAAGCCCCATAAAACCCTGAAGCATTTTTAACACCATAGTGAATCCATATTAGGTCCAAAATAAAGAAACTAAACAAATTTAAAAGGATCCATACATGAGATAAAAACCGATTTCTTATAAAATCTCATTAAAATTCCCACAATATCAATGCTAGATGAACCACCACCAACTTCCTCTATGATAGATTATATTATCCTTAGATCTTACTTAGAGATCATCATGGGTTATGTAAGTAGAAGTTAGGATGACATAAACATATAATTAATAATGTAATAAGTTATTTATATATATCATTTATTGTGTTTGTTTCACATTAAGGCTATTAAATAAATACATATTTCATTTTTATTACTGATTCACTAATGAAATTTAATTACTATTAATAAATAACTAATATTTTCATTTTATTCTTAAGTAGTAATTTCTTTTAAAAAAAAATTTATGCGTTGCACATTTTTCTCAAGGAAATAAATATATTATAGTTTAATGATTGTAAAATAATTTTTTGTTCATTAAAATATATTAACAATAATTTAAATTATTAATTGATTGGAAATAAGAATAATAATAATTAATATTTGAAAAAATTTATTTTCTAATAAAATTTGATTTTCAATATATTTTACATTTCCTTTTAAAAGTTAAATTATTAAATTTTAGAATTTTAAATTTGATAAAATAAACTTCATTTTTGGATTCATCATGGAAATATATTCTTAGTATTAATTTTCGAAATTTTTTTAAAAATATTTATTTTTTGGTGAACAATGAAAAATATTAATTTTTTCAAATACTTCCCCTTCTATGACATTGTCAAAATAAAGAATAAATTTAAAGTTTCAAAAACAATTTTTATACAAAAAATATATATTTATAATGTAAAGTAAATCATTTAAATATAAAATGTTGAATTTCTAAAACCTGCGATTAACATTTTTGAAACATAACTAATATTTTATTCTAATAAAAACTATTTATGGTCTGTTAATTTTAACACATTATCACAAGGTGGGATTTGATTTTAGATTGATTTTAAAGATACAAAAATATTATATGGTTAAAAATAAACCAATAAACCTCATATAAATAATTCACATTGATAATTTTATATTAATCATAAATTTTATGCATAAAAATATAATTCTTTTAAAAATGGGTTTTACGCGTTATGTTTGGAAATATTAAAATTAATTTTTTGTCAACATTATGGATTTTATTTAATAAAAATAGCATAATATTTTATAAAATTATGACCAAATTATTTTATAAGGATGATTATATTTTTAGGCATAAAAATTATTTATGTAGTTTATAATTAATTACAATGGTGAAAGAAATAAATGGTAAAAGTGAAAAATCAAAGACTAAAAGACATAAAAAACATTAAAAACATATTTAAAAATGCATGGTTGAGGATTTATATACCTTACCCCTTTTTATACTCCATTTTTCTTCCATTTTTGGATCCATTTGACCACTTAATAGTGACTTTACCTTTTATATTTTATGAAAATTCCATTCCCTTTACTTATAAAAGGACACATCACAACCCCACTTTCTATCACACATAAACCCTATTATATTCAAGAATAAGTTGACTATAGAACTGAAAAAAACTCATATACTTGTCATAGGGCTTCTGGTATTCTCAAAATACCACTTCTTAATTATTTAATCTAATTTTTAATAGTGCTTTCGAAAGAGTATTGTAAAAATTCCAGATCACTCTTTTTTTATTTCTATCACTTGCTTTATTCATATAACATACCCAATTATAATTTTATACTTATATTATAATTAAATAATTATTATAATTATACTTAAAGTTATTATTTTTAAAGAATAATCATTATAAGCACTTTCCACTTTTACATAGAAAAAATGAAAAAGTTATTTGTGTGTATGTGTGGAATACCACATCTAGAAAGAATTGGGTTTCATTTTACTTAACTATATTACATGTATGTTTAAAATTGGGGTATTTAATTAATAAATATTATATTTAAAAATTATTATGATTTTGAATGTACAAAAATATTCATGCCTTCTTTTCATTTGATGGAAAATAGGAAAGTCACCAGTGTGTAGACGTGGACTACTGCCTCCATAGAGAAACATACTTTGTTTTTCAATTATAAATTTATTAATTTTACCAATATATTAAAAAAATAACCACCACCTCAATAACCTATAAATAATATCATTATATTTTTTTTAATAATCATATTATACCAAATGAATCACTTACTTAACTATACTCACCCATCGATTGTAGCATGTTCTAGTTTTGGTCAGTTTCACTACCTATATGAACAAAGCTATATATTCCTATCACGGGTGACTATTTAAACCTAAATAATGATTTAATTAGGAATAAATGAGAAAATAATTTTTCTATTAAGGTCCTAATTGGGTTATATTAATACGATACATGCAATTAATATACTAACCTTTGTTTTTTAAAAATTACTGAAACAAACTCATCACAGATTCTATCTTCATGAATCAAGAAAAAAATTATCATGGAATTAAATTATAGATTTATAAATAATTATAAAGAATATATACATGTTCCTTATATATTATAGGAATTATAAAATTTTTATTAATGAAATAGAATTGACATCGACAGTTTAAAACATGCACAAAACAATTGAAAGCTTTAAACATCCTATAATGAAAATAAAAATTTACTAGATAAATAAAATATAACAAATTACTATAATTAATGAATATTAATGATAATATAAATGAATAAGGTTATTAAATCAGTTATTTATAGGGTTATGTTTATGATAAAATATATTAAATCACTTTTTTGTAAGTGAAGAATAAATGTTATGTTTTCTTATCTCAAATATTCCTCCTTTAACACATGTTTTGTATTATGCACAAACTTTATTTTATATGGTTCATGTACTTCCCATTTGGAAATTAATATCATGATTATCTAATATTTTAATGATACTATGTTTTTTATTTCAAGTTCACTCTTTTGAGATATTTTGGATTTAATGTTACAAAATCCATAAGGGGTATTCTTGAATCAATCTTATGCATAATGAATCCTCTTTTACTATGGTTTTATAAGATAGATTTAATAAAATTTTTGATGATATTATAATTTCATTACCTCTTATTTTCTGGTAAATTATATTGAGTTATTTTATTTTTCATAAAATTTGATGATCCTGATAATAATTGACAACATTTTCAAATAATATATTTCTCTTACATGCACATGTTCACTCTTCCCTCCAATTTTCTCCTTTATTATTTTAATATCTAAAAAATATATTATTTACATTTAAGTTAATGTTTCTATTTTCCAATTTTAAAATGAAATATCTATCACTCTTTGTATGATGGGGTTTCAATAAATGTTTCTTCAAAATATTAAACATATGTTTCTTCCATGTTTGTGTTTTTATCTTTCACTCCAAATTTCCTTTAAAAACAATTTATTTATTTTTTAAATATCAATAATTAAATATTATTTTTAAAAGTAAATGTTTTCGAAAAAAATAACTTCAAATTTTTAAAAATTAATTTTGAACATTACCCATAACTTTATCTTTTACAACTAGTGTAAAAACATTTTATAAAGAAGCACTTTTAAATTTTCTTTCACAATTATAAACATTCATAATTAAAAAAATTATTTTCCATGTTTTAAAATGGTTTTAAAAAAGAATCTAACTCTTATTTATTTGGAAAATAAATGTCAATATATTAATTTTTCTCAAAATTAAAAGTCGACTTAAAAAAATTCTTGATTTTGAAAGATATTTTTAAGGATTTTATTTTTAATAAATAATTCCTTAGTGATTTTATGGTATCTCAAAGAATTTTTTTGAATGAATATTTCTATTATATTTTTTATGAAAACATTTTTGGGTTTTAAAATAATTTCTTTAATGTATTCTCTATATAAAATTATTTTATTTTCAAGAAAAAATCTTCATAGTTTTTTATAACATTTCAAAAGGGATAATTATTTTTATTTTTCAAAGTGATTTATATAATAATATTAAAAGGTTGTATTTCATATATGTCAATATCCATTTGAATGTATTATATTAAACTTGGATGTGTTCTTAGGATATTATCCACCTTTATTCCTTGGATAGATTATGATGAGTATGTTTTATAGAAATTTAAATAAACATGTTACTTTCTCATAGGTTAATTACGAAATTTTGAAATGATGGATGTTTTATGATATTGTGGAAAATTTATTTATGGATTAATTATGATATGGTTTAGTTTTGATAAATCCCTAAGCTAGTTAGGGTATAATAAATCCTTGAGATGGTTTAGGTTTGATAAATCCCTATTACGGTTTGGGTTTGATAAATCCTTGAGATATTTTGGGTGTTTAAAGGCCTCAAATGCATTGGTTGAGGTTTTATATCTCATGTGACAAGGATATTTATCCTTAACCTGATTTGGTTATCTTGGTTCAAAAGATTGATCATGAACCCAATATGGTTATTTAGGTTTACAAGAGTGACCAAGATCCTAATTAGTTATCCAGGTTTACAAAATTTAGTGTACACCTGATGGGGTTTGCTAGGTTCATAAGATTGAGCGTGAACCCAATAATATTATCTATGTTCACAAGATTAAGCGTGGAAATTATGTGTTTTTCTAGGTTCACACTATTATTGTTCTCAATAAATATTATTATTCCATATTCATATGTTATATTCCTATTATTATAATCCCTAGATCATGTTTATTGTTCCATGTTTCTACACTCTTATACCATGGTATATGTTTTATCATTTGAAGTTTATATATAATAGAGATTGAATTTTAGAAAAATATAATGAATCTACGTTCTAATTAATCATATCTTTTTTATAATTATCATGTTTTATCATATTCTTATGATTTATACATTGATGACATGTTGATGAGTTTTACATTACTGAGGGTTTTTAATCACTCCTTTTGCAACATATCGTTTCCATGATTGTGTAAGTTTTCCCTTTTTATAAGTTACCTTTTGGTTAAGAGTCCTTAGAAGTGGTTTTCTGAATTTTCTACAAGCTACAGAGAAGGTATACACTGTATATTAGAGGTACATGCTATGTACTGGTTGCTGGATACATGTCGTGATTGGGGAGATCATGTTGTGTAAGGGTACATAGCGTGTACATGCCTACACAACGTGATGAGAAAAAATGTCAGTTTTTAACCCGAGGTGATGGGTTTTTTGGCGTAACATATCCAACATGGCATACACATCATGTACCTGAGGTACACATCGTGATTCATTCGACACCCAGCTTAAATTCATGAATTTGGTAGTTTCACTCATCTCTTTCTTTCCATCCCTCTTGGATCTCGATCCTAGACTCTCCCTAGGTGATTTTCAGAGGCGCCCCTCCTCACAGATCAATTTGATCGGCCTTGGATCATTTTTTCTCATGCGGTATGATTTCTAGGTAAGATTTATCCCTAATTATTATAGTTTATAGATTTATCTTCTCTTGGGTTGTGATGGATCTATGCTCTGTGGTGTTGGATCTTTCTTCTAGGTTGATCTTCAAGGTCTTCTACACATTCATTCTCATTGTCGGGAACCATTGTGAGTGTTGTGTTTTGGGAAGAGGTAGGTGGTTCCTTCTCGATTAGCTAAACTGATTACCATTTTACTAATTGATTTATTTAGATTTACAATTTAAATTCAATTTCTTAAACATTATTTCAATTACTTTGAGAAAACCCAATTCTAGTGAATTGGGAGATTTGAAACAGTTTTCACATGGAAATATGGAAAAACCCCCCAATTCCATCAAATTGGGGTGGGTTTATGGAAATTTTCTAATTTAAATTGTTGAATTAAAATGGTGTATTTTATGGAAAGTTTTTTAATTAAATTATATAATTTAAATGTGAAAATAAATTGTGACAAGGATGGAATTAGTTTTTAATGGATTTCAAACTCATTAAAATGGATTATAATGATTTTATAGAAACCCAATGGTTTTATCTAGTGAAAAAAGGAATGTTTTTTAATAAAACCTGTTTTGGTTT
Organism: Viscum album; assembly: GCA_963277665.1. Classification (NCBI taxonomy): domain Eukaryota; kingdom Viridiplantae; phylum Streptophyta; class Magnoliopsida; order Santalales; family Viscaceae; genus Viscum; species Viscum album. Next base: position 820,658,519 of record OY728162.1, read on the forward strand.
TAAATGGAAAGAAATAGGTATTTTTTAAATGGAATAATGATATTTATTTTATTTTAAGTAGTCTTAAAGTAAATTTCCATCGTGTAAGAGAACATAAAAGCCTTATGTAGTTGGTGAGTTATTTGGATATACCCTATACTTTGACAATGTTCTAAAACATACATATAGTGGGTCACATCCTTTATGGGAGGGTGATGGGTCACCCCTATCTAGTGTCAAGGGGACTTGGGTATATTCATTTTTCAGATATCACTTAAATAGTTTGGAATCCTATGGCTGGTTAATACTATCATACCTTTTAGAAGATGACCATGTTGCTCAATTATTTATTTATATTTGAGATATAAATGTATGCCAATGTTGTTTGAACTTCTTTACATGGATTCAATATTTAAATAAACTTATTTATATAAATGTTTTACTTAATCCATTCTTTTAGAATTTTTATATCTTTTGTAAAGTAAATCTTCTGCTTTAAAATATATTTCCATCATTTTAAAAATGTATATCATGTTTTTTTAAATATGATTTTGATTATACAAACCTATTTACCTTGAAAATATAAATATTTTATTTAGATAATCTACATTTTGAATCTGTTATGGAATATTTTGTGGTATCCTACTGGGATTAGGATCACTCCCTACTTTTTCCTTCGGGTGTTTGTAGACTTTCTTCTTCCAATCTCAAGAAAAGGGAAGGGATATCTTGGAGGTGGATCCAGATGTAGTGCTTTGGAGTTGGTGAGTTTTTTACTTAGGAACCTTGGGGTTTTTTCCTATTTTAGTATTTTTGTTTTTGTACTTTGGGATTTTTTCTATGACTTTTTGTATTCTGGTACTTTACTCCCAATTGAGTTTTCGTTTGATATGCATATTGTCTTCTTATCCATTTCTTCTACTTTATTGTGTCAAAAATGATTCTAATTTGTATATTATATGATTATAGGTTCTATTTTCCAACCCATGGGGACCGAGAACACCCTTCGGGTCATGTTATGGTCGGCTCAGTTATCAGATTACTAGGGTACTTGGGATGATTTTTGACAAATTGGTATCAGAGCTCCTAGTTAAGCTTTTATCTTGAAGTCAGTATGCATTTTTTGAAATATTTTTTGGACTTAGGAGGTAGTTGAAATTGAGTGCCTGAACACCTCTAACCATAATTAACCTTAAGTCCCCAAGTGTGTTTAGGGTAAGGTGTCTTGTGGATTTTTTCTATTCTTCTCCCTATTAATATTTGGATAGAGTGAAATCCAAATTTTATTTATTACATCTGTAGAGAATATTTTCTCTTGTTACTCAGTTTGAGTGTTAATCTAGTGTCTGATTTTTATATATTGATGTTTTGTAGCATCTTGTATCTGAAGATATGTGTGAATTAGATACAAGAAGAGGCTGCTGCTGAACCTCACCAAGAAAATACTATTGCTGATCTGAATCTGGTTGAGGTGATTGTGTGCATTTTAGAAGCTCTATGACTTGCACCACCTCTACCTCCCACTCAGGCTCTAACTGTGGATCCTTATGGGGATGTTCTTTGGAATCATTCTCAAGAGTTCCTTCTCTAGAAGCCACTAATCTTTAAGGGCTCTACTGACCCTCAACATTTTGAGGAATGGTTGACCAAGATAGAATGTTTGTTTGAGTTCTTAGAGACACCTGACGTGATTAAGGAAAAGTGTACCACCTTGGTGCTGGAAGGACCGATCAAGAGATTATCGGACATAATGGTAATGATAGGGAAACATGAGGGCTTAGAGTGGAAATACTTCATGGTTTTTTCACCAACCAGTTCTATCCAGATTCAATGTTTTTGTCTAAGGATATAGAGTTCTTCAATCATGAGTAGGCTAAAAAAATGTGACTGAGTTTTCAAACCTCTTTGTTGAGATAGTGTAGTTTTCTCCTGAGATTGTATCTAATAAGATGATAAATACTCGATGGTTCAATTTGGGACATCTATTAGATATCCTTTCTCAGGTCTGCTTGCTAAATATACCCACTTATACTGATGTGCAAGATAGGGATATGATGGATGATATGGATCTTGCTGGGAAGACATGGTTGACGGGGGTTCCTTTTTCTCCCAATGGTAGTGTTGGTTACTTCAAAATAAAATGTAAGCATGATGATTCTCATGGCTTTTCTCGATGGTAGATTCATTCTAGACCTCATACAGATCTAGGAGAAAGTTCTTTGTTTTTCTATCAGTGTGGAAAGCTAAGTCATTCTAAGAGGATTTTCACTGAGGAACCCAAGGACTATAGTTCCTGTGGACATTCAGGGCACTTTTAGAGATTCTACCATCACTTCTCTACTCTTCATAGTGGTACAAGATCATAAACTCCCCATAAAACTACAGGGAAATCAAATTCTTCATGTTCAAAAGGTTTCTACTCATAGGCATCCAGAATGAAGCTTCTGCACACAGTGGAAGAGTCTCTAGAGGATGTGGACACAAGTCTAACAACTGTGATAGATACCATTACCATTTCATCATCATTAGTAACTACTCTTTTTTATACTGGTGTGTCTCACTCTTTTATTTCAAACCATATTTTAAATTCTATTAATCATTCTATAGAGAAATTACCTTGTGAAATGGATATTACTACACCCCTTGGTACAAAGAGAGAGCAGGGTCTCTGTAGTCCTTCTTCTTTATTCTCTCTAACAGATGTTGAGCTAGCTTGGAATTATCTATTTCATGACATGAAATCTCTTAACGTCATATTTGGTATAGATTGGCTCATCACCAATAAATCCCAAATTTATTTTTATCTTTGATGGGTCTATATTACTACACTGAGTGGTGTGCCTCTTGTCTTTCAAGGAGAATGGGACCCAAGGTCGAGCAGAGCCAGAACTTCTTATCCAGAATTGGGGAAAGTGATATCAGTTTTTTCTTTTGAATTGGAGTAAGAATCAGTGGGTGGTGATCTTCCTCCAGTCTTCGTTGAGTTTACCAATGTATTTCCTTCTGATTTATCTAGTCTACCACCAGTGATAGAGTTTTAGTTTTCTATTGACTTGATTCCTGGAACAAAACCAGTCTCTATTCCCTCTTAATAAATGGATCTAGCTGAACTGAAGGAGCTAAAGTCTCATCTATATGATATTATTAAGAAAGGCTTTATCCTCCCAAGTGTGTCACCTTGGGCAACACTGGTTCTATTCACTAAGAAATTTTTTGGTTCGCTTCACTTATGTGTCAATTATCGAAATCTAAATAAAGTTACAATAAAGAAAAAATATTTTTTTTCCACAGATTGATGATCTTTTTGATTAGATGAAAGGGTAAAAGTGTTTTTTGAAGATTTAACTTTAATCTGGTTACCATTAATTAGGATAAAAAAATCTAACATTTATAAAACCACCTTTTATAGCAGTTACATGCATTATGAGTACCTTTTTATGCCCTTTGGTTTGAAAAATTCTCCTATAGTTTTCATGGATTTAATGAAAAAGATCTTACATGAGTATCTGAATACCTTTTTGGTAGTATTTGTGGATGAAATCCTTGTATACTCTAAGTTTGATGAAGATCATGTGAATTATCTGAGAACAATTATGAGTCTGCTGAGAAATCACCGCCTTTATAAAAAACATTCAAAGTGTGATTTATAGATTTGATAAATGAAATTCTTGGGAAATATAATGTCAGAATAGGGTCTATCAGTTGATACTAAGAAGGTGAAGGCTGTTATGACTTGGGAGAAACTATAAAATGTCTTCGATATTTAATGCATCTTTGGATTAGTCAGATATTACCGTAGGTTCATGAAAGAGTTCTATAATATGGCTTCTCTAATGATTCTTCTAACTCAAAAGGGGGTGAAGTTTTCGTGGAATGATAAATTTCATAGTAATTTTGTTAAGCTCAAACATATATTGACTACTATGCTGATGGTGACTCTTCTAGAAGTCAGGCATGGCTATGTGGTCTTTTTTGGTGCATCAGGTTCGGGCTTGGTCTGTATTCTTATATAGGGTGATCATATTGTATCATATGGGTCTCTTCATCTTAGGACACATGAGAAGAATTATCATACCCATGACCTGGAACTTGAAATAGTGATTCACAAACTTAAGAGTTTGCAACACTACCCTTTTGTAGAATGGTTTATGGTGTATTCAGACCAAAAAATCCTGAGTGATATCTTCTCTCAAAAATATTTGAATCTTCGATAGAGGCTTTGGGTGGATTACTTGTATTATTTTGGATCTTAAATCATCTATACCCTGATTAAATGGAATGTCATTACTGATGCTTTGAGCAGGAAACATCCAAACCAAGAAGTGAAGTAATCTTCATAAGAGTGGAGTTTGATTAATATCTTTACACAGTTGCATATTGGAGTTTAGGTGGAAGGATATGAGGTTTCCTTGGCTAGTGTTTAGTTGAAATATTCCCTTATTGAGATGATTATTCATGATTAACTGCTTGATGATGAATTCTGTAGCATCATAGAATCTCTTTATGGTGGGGAGACATTTTCTCTATGGTTTTTCTCCAATGAGGGTGTTCTATGTTATCGGAATCGCTTCATTATCCCATTTTCAACAAGAAAGTTTGTGATGGGGGATTTCCAAAATTCCCAATAGTCATTGCACTCATGGATCACTAAAATGTTCTACAATGTGTGTTGATAGTTCTAGTGGCTAGGTATAAGAAGGAATATTGCTAAGTTTTCATGTCGTTGCTATACGTGCCAGCAAGTGAAATTCGAACACAAGAAACATTCAGGTTTACTTCAACCACTTCCAGTCCCTACTTGGAAGTGAGATGAGATCTCTATGGAATTTTTGGTCAGGTTGCCTCATACACATAAAAAAAGAATTCTATATGGGTTGTGATTTATAGGCTGACCAAGTCGGCTCACTTTATACCCATTCGAGTTACGACCAAAGTTGTGGAGTTGGGAAATATCTAAGTGAAAATATTGTTCGTTTTCAAAGAGTTCCGTATGCTGTAGTATCTAATACGGATACTCAGTTTACTTATCACTTTTGGAGAGGCCTTTAGGATGCACTAGGATCTTAGGCTCGTTTGAGAATGACCTACCATCCGTAGACAGATATCCAGACAAAAATATCTATAGAGATTCTTGAGGATATGCTTCACACCTATGTTCTCGACTTCAGTGGGGATTGGGATGATCACTTAGGGATGGTTGAGTTTTCTTAAAAAAACAATTACCATCCCGCGATAAGAATGTAACCTTTTGAGGCCTTTCATGTTCGGCCTTGTAAATATCTATTATGTTGGTCAGAGGCTGGTGAAAGTTCCTTGGTTGGACCAAGATTGGTGCAAGAAAGGATTGCTAAGGTTCAACTGATTCATTAGAGTATTTTGGAAACTAAAAGATGATATAATTCTTATGCTGATAGATGTTGTAGACCTTTGGAGTTTTCAGTTGGTGACTAAGAGTTCTTAAATGTTTCACCCCAGTTGGTTTATCAACAGCTTGGGAGAAAAGGGAATATTTCTCCTCACATTGTGGGACCTTTTGAGGTAGTTTAGTAGGTGTGGAAGGTCGTTTACCATTTGGAACTTCCATCATAGCTTACATCAATAAATAATGTGTTCTATGAATCATAGCTGAGAAGTATCTCCCTAATCCATCTCACATTTTGAGATGGAGTGATCTTGAGATTGATCATAATTTATCTTTGATTGAGGGGCCAGTTGGGATAGTTGATTCTAAGTCCAAGGTACTTTTTTAAGGATGATACCTTTGGTTCATGTACTATGGAAACATGGCTCTGATAGTCATGAGATATGGGAACGTGAGGCACTGATGAGAGAAGTGGCATAATCTCTTTGGTAGGAAAGATTCTTCATAGGATTTCTGAGGGAAAAAGGTTTTATAGTGGGGAGGTTGTAACATACCGTTACATTGATTAGGTAATTTTTCCCTTTTTCTAAGTTCCATTTTGGTTAAGAGTCCTTAAAAGTGGTTTTCTGAATTTTATGCAGGCTGCAGAGTAGATACCTGTTGTGTACTGGAGGTACATGCTATGTACTGGTTGCTGGATACATGTCGTGATCCAGGAGATCATGTTGTGTAAGGGTAAACATCATGTACATGGCCTACATAACATGACAGAAAAAATGTTAGTTTTTAAAATGAGGTTATAGGTTATTCATTGTAACTTATCCAGTGTGACATACACGTCGTGTACCTGAGGTACATGTCGTGACTTGGCCCGCACCCAGCTTAAAGTCACACATTTGGAAGTTTTTCTCAGCCTTTTATTTTCATATCTCTTGTCTCTCAAACCTAGACTCTCCCTAGTAAATTTTTATAGGTTCCCCTCCTCTCAGATTAATATTATCATCCTTGGATTGTTTTTTCTCTCACAGTGTGATTTTTGGGTAAGATTTCTCCCTCATTATTCTAGTTTCTCTCTTTCTCCTCTCCTAGGTCTTGATGGATATATTCACTTTAGTTATGGATCTTTCTTCTAGATTGAGTTCAAGGTCTTATACACCTTCATTCTCATTGACGGGTGTCGTTGTGAGTGTAGTGTTTCGGGAAGAGGTAGGTGGTTCTGTCCCGATTAGCCAAATTGATTACCATTGTACTTCTTGATTTATTTCAAATACCGATTTAAATTCAATTTCTTTAACATGCTTTCAATTGATTTTATTAAACCCAATTCCCTTTAATTCTGAGATTTGAAATGGTTTTGGAACAAAAATTTGGAAAAACCCAAATTCCATTGAATTGTATTGGGTTTCGGGAAATTTTCTAATTTAAATTTTTTAATTTAAATTATGGATTTGATGGAAATTTTTTCAATTAAATTGTTGAATTTAATTGTGAATATAAATTTCAAAAAGGATGGAATTAGTTTTGAATGGATTTCAAACTCATGAAAATGGCTTCAAATGTTTTGATAGAAACCCCATGGTTTTATCTTATGAAAGAGGCATGTTTTTTAATAAAAACTGTTTTGGTTTTAAATAGAGATATATTGGAATTTTTGAAATGGAAGAATGAAATTTAGTTTATTTTAAACAGTCTTAAAATAAATTTCCAATACTGTAAGAGTACATGCATGCCTTATGTAGTTGGTGTGTTATTTGGATACAATCTACACTATGACAGCATTCTAAAACATACATGTGGTATGTCACATCCTCGATGGGAGGGTGACAAGTCACCTATGGCCAGTATCAGTCAGACATGGGTATACTGATTTTTTCGAGATCACTTAGAGAGTTAAGAATCCTATAGTTATTTAATACTATCATAATTTTTGGAAGATGACCATGTTTCTCACTTATTTATTTATCTTTGAGATATAAATGTATTACAATGTTTTTTGAACTGATTTACATGCCTGCTAAGTTTATATAAACTATTTTGTATAAATTTTTTACTTAAACCATTGTTTTAGAAATTTTCATTCTTTTGTAAAGTAAAGCCTATGATTTAAAAGTATATTTCTATCATTTTAAATATATATAACATTTTTTTAAATATGATTTGGATTTTCCAAACCTGTTTACAATGAAAATTAAAATATTTTCTTTGGATAATCTACATTTGGAATCTATTATAGAATATTTGTTGTTATCCTACTGGGCATAGGCTCACACCCTACTTTTTCCTTTAGGTGTTTGTAGACTTTCTTCTTCCAGGCTCGAGCAAAGGGATGGGATCTCTTAGAGGTGGATCCGGATGTTGAGATTTTGACTTGGTGAGTTGTGTCCTTAGGGACCTTGGGGTTGTTTTTCTATTTTAGTACTTGGGTTTATGTACTTTGGGATTTTAATTAATCCTTGTTGTATTCTGGTACATTACTCCCAGTGGAGTTTTTTTATATGCATACTATCTTTTTTTCTCTTTATTCTGATTTCTTGTGGATAAAATCATTCCCACTTGTATGTTTTATGATTCCAGGTGCTAGTTGCCAACCCATGGGGATCGAAAATGCCCTTTAGGCCATGTCAAGGTTGGCTCAGTTATCGGGTTAATAGGGTACCCAGGATGGTTCGTCACACCTTTCCTATACTTCTATTCCCCAGGTTATGAAGATGAGTATAACCTATGAGGATTCCATAAGGGGGTCTAGTATTGTTCAATTATGGAGAAATAATCACAATTATTTCAAAATCTGTTGCTTATATATCTATTTAGTAGGAAACTAATCCTTAGATTGTTGGGATTGTGAAATTATTTTTGAGGTAACATGTAGAGATGATGAAAAATAATGATATGCTTGGCTTGGGTCACCTAAGTTTTTATAAAAGTAGGGTTTAGTTTTTTTTGATTAGTTTCATTATTTTTTAGATTAGTATGAGAGAACATTAGTAAAAACCATATGGATAATTATAAGTATATGATAACATCATAAAATTCTATTAATGCAGAGAATTTTTTGTTCTATATAAATGAAATATAGTGACCCAAACTTTTCATACATATATACTATATTTTATTGGATAAATATTTATTACATATCCACATGATCCACATGAGAACAGTAAATTTTTAGTGTTAATGGTAACTTAGATACATAAAAAACTTGTACATAAAATATATATACCATATAACACTTAGTTATTCATAACTAGTACCATTATTAGACATATAATACTTAAAATTGTTCTTCATACCCTAGGGAAAAAGAAACACAACAAATGGTGATCTCAGATACTCTATAAGTCTAAATAAGGGAGAGATCAATGATAATTTAATCATAATATGAACATAATGGTAAAGGAAGATTAACTTAACATTTCAAAACCATTCTCATAAATTCATAGATCAGAGAACTGAGTCATGTCATAAAAAATGGCATTTCATAAGACATGATCATAAAGGAATAAAAAACATAATCCATGAGAGCATGACATTAGCATAATACCTAATTTTTTGGAGTATACATAAGAATAAAAAATCATTTCCTTAGTCATAGAATATTGACAGGATTATCATAGTGTATTGGGTTAAATCCCCATTCCATCATATCCTTATTCAAGGTTTACTCCCAAGACTATTATATCCTTAGTTAATATTAACTCCCAAGACTATCATATTAGATATATTCCCTTACTAAGTTTGATTCACTCCCCTCTCTAGCTCTTATTATCACATGAGATATCCATTATTACCCACTGAATTATAGGTATATATAATTATAGTCCCACCCATCACATAATCATAACCCATTCCTATGTTTCCCACAAGATCATAAAACATTCATCATATCAAAACATCATAACGAATAGAAAGGAAAAACGTTTTATAAATATTTAAACATTTCATCTTAGTATAAATCATGGAAAATAGACAAGTTTTATAATTTTTTTAATCATAATAATAAACCATATAGATAAAGAATAAATATGTTACAATTGAATCATATCCCCATAAACAAAAATTATCATGAAAGGATGTTATAATGAATGAAAAATTTCATTAAAAGACATATCAAAATTTTATTGAGAAAAATACCTTTTTATTTGGAAATAACTAATTTAAAATCTAAAAATTTCAAAAATTTTGTAGAAAACAATTTCTTGGAAAATAACCATGTAAAGTTTTAAAGGAGTATTCATATCATTGAGTGGTTATGATTGTAACACCCCTGAACGATAAAGGGTTAAATGACTAAATGATATGACTCATGTCAACATGGTGCACCTTCCTTTTCGGGAGCCTGTTTGATTAGAACTCCAAAGTTAAGTGTGCTTGGCCTGGAGTAATGATCATGATGGGTGACCTTCTGGGAATTTTCCCAGGGTGTGTGTGAATGAGGACAAAGCACACTGGAAAGGACATGTATTGGACTGTGGGGACAGTCATTAGTCAGATAACCCGTTCAGGCATGTGGGTGGACCCTGGGGTGGGCCCCACGTGTCTGCAGGGGCAACTGGTGGTACCTGGTAGGCCAGGACCCGACGACCTTGTTAAGGCGGGGTATCTGTGCTGTCACTGGGACCCGGTCCTCACATTTGGTATCAGAGCAGGAACCCGGCCTTAAGTGCGGTGCACTGCCTGGGTTGAGATGTAGGGCCCAAAATAAGGACGTTGTGCTCTAAAGGGGGGGGGGTGATTGTAACACCCTCGAATGATAAAGGGTTAAATGACTAAATGATATGACTCATGTCAACAAGGTGCACCTTCCTTTTCGGGAGCCTGTCTGATTAGAACTCCACAGTTAAGTGTGTTTGGTCTGGAGTAATGATCAGGATGGGTGACCTTCTGGGAAGTTTCCCAGGGTGTGTGTGAATGAGGACAAAGCACACTGGAAAGGACATGTATTGGCCTATGGGGATAGTCATTAGTCAGATAACCCGTTCATGCATGTGAGTGGACCCTGGGGTGGGCCCCACGTGTCTGCGGGGGCAACTGGTGGTAGCCGGTAGGCCAGGACCCGACGACCTTGTTAAGGTGGGGTGTCTGTGCTATCACTGGGACCCAGTCCTCACAATGATCACAATAAATTTTAATCATGTCAAGTACATTAAAATGAATATTATTTACACATTTTTAGAAAAAAGACAAAAGTACCTCATTTGGAAAATGGAAAGAAAATTCCTTTGATTATTTTTATAGAAATTAAAAAATGGGGAAAAATTACTTTCAACCATTATAGGAGAACATGAATAATATTCTTGAAAACATTTTAAAGAAAACATAGACATGGAAGAAAACACTTCCTGGCCAAAAAGGAAATAGAGTATGTTTTTCTTAAAAAAAAATCCCTAGTCATTTAAAGTATGAAAGAGAGTGAAATGGTAATAATACATGAAAATTTCATTAATAACTATAGAAGATTAAAATTAAAGGGTTCTATCAGATAAGTATCCTATAATTTCCCTTAATAAAAATTTTATCATAAAAAATCTTGATTAAAATGAGATTAAAACATAAATCACTTACCGACCTGGTAACTTTTGATTTTTAAGAAATATAAAATATTAAATTGAAATGATGAATTAAATAACTTTAACATGAATATATTCATGATATAATATTTTAATGGGATCTACTTACATCTCATAAAAGTTGATAAGTGCATAACATAATGTATGTCTCAAAGAATACAATTTGAGACGATAAACACTTACCACTTTATTAATCTTCAAATAAAACCTAATGGATGTGAGAAACATATATGAATTTTTAAATCCAAATAATATTTTAGAAAACAATCATAAAATACATTCATGAGAATTATATCCACTACAAAATGGGAATAACTTGTAAATATGGCATGTGTATCACTAAAAATAATGATGTGAGAATCCCTTACCTCATCTTCGACTGGCTTCAAAAGCAATCTAACCTCGTGTATAATAAAATTAAATTTATGATACTTCTATAAAATAATAATTTGAATAATTATATTATCATATATAATCTAGTTATGAAATTTCAACACCAATTTATTAATATTACATTATTAAAATCATTTTTTCCAAATGTTTTGTTTTTCATGAAATTTTTGGTTTGACATTTTAGGTACCTGTATGTTGATCATGGTTGAATAATATCCATAATGTTATTAATGATTTAAATATAATATATATTCATTAAAAAAATATTTATAATCATCCATTAAAGTTAGATATAGAAAAATGATTTACGTCGTTCAGGAAGATTATAGGTAGTACGTAAACATGAATGCTTTTTTCATTTTATAAAATAAATAATAAAATAAATATAAATATAATTTTATCATTAAAGGAACATAATTCTATCATTAATTACATATATATATACTTTAAATCTATCTTTATTACCATCTACGTAAATAGAAAATGAATAATGAATTGCATCGCTTCATGAATGTAGTAGGCCAGACGTATGAATGAGTGACGTTATCATCTTACAAAAGATGGGATAGTAAGATAGTAGGTATGATATAATATTTCAAAAATAATAATTATTTCATAGTTATCTTATATAAACACTAAACCCATTTTAATCTATATCCATGAATAATGGCGATGGAAAATGAATTGTATCCTTATGTGGAGGTGGTAGTCCACACTTACGCACAAGTGATAATTTTATTTCTTATTTGATGGAAGAGAGAGTGGATAATGGTGGTTTCATAATCATAATTAAATTTTATTATATTTATGATATTGTAGTTATAATTTTATGATTAATACCATATATTTATAGGATTTAGAATAAGAAATAAATTGAAGTTGGTCAGGTAATATGATTACCTCTTCTTTTGTAGACCACCTTTAGTTCACTTCTTAAGGACCCTTGGAATGGACATTTAATAAAAAATGAACCTCTATTTCACATATATGGAAGTTTAAAGGATAATAGGGAAGTGTTTTTTCAAGCTATGTTTCTAAATAAAGTCTAATGAAAAGATATTAGTGGTGTCCTTTTATAAGGGAGGGGAGGATCACTCTTAGAATTTCATAAAGTATTAAATTTGTATAAATTAATTTTTATTTGAAAATTTTCACTAAAATAATATATATATTAATAATATAGGATTATTATGAGTAAAAATATTCTCATTGTATAATTGCTGGACAATTTTAGATGATTATTTTACCCTTAACTCTCTGTTTTAACCTTCTATTAAACCTTTTGGTGATTACCATAATATCAATGCTTTTTGTACTTTAAGGGTCAAGAAATTAACAAGAAAAGGAAATATGATCCTTAAATGGTTAATTTTTTATATTATTAACCATATAAAATTCACTTGGCTAATGATAGGATTTTTATGATTTAAAATTAAATAATAAAATATTGTTTATTATAAAATACCATTAATGTTTTTTTGGAACTATTCATTTATTTTTACATTAAAATCATCATGATAAAAATTTAATAAGAATATAATCCATTTTAACTAAAATAATACATTATTATTACCTATAAAATTTCATTGTAATCATAATAAATCAAAAAATATTAATTTTTATGTTTTTAAAATCATTTATATTTATTTTTTACTCGTTGCACAAACACTGTGTCAATGTTGTGTAAACATTTAACATAATTATACAGTTACTAATTTTTTTTAAACATTACAATAAAAAAATTAATATTGGTCAAAATAAACTTTTATATTCGTTCATAACATTTTCTTATCCCTAGGTGAGCATACAGAATAAACTAAATGTAAGAGAGTGGTATTTTGAAATATTGATTACATAAAATAATATAAATGTAACTTTTAAGAGAAAATGGAACGAAAATTACATATATAAAAAATTTGGATAGATATGGTGTAATTTAAAATATAAAATGAAATAAAGGAATGTTTTTGGAAGATCTAGAAACCTCATCTTCAGGTTTTAAACTTGTTTTATCTATTTAACCTTATTGAGGTGAAAAATATTTATCATAGTTATTATTCATAATGATAAAAAAAAATTAAGGGAGCTATTTTCAAAATTTTAACCTCTTAATTCTAATTATGTTGTCAATTTTTTATAGATTAAATTTATAAAATTTTAAAAATTAATTTTAATATAAATGCATAAAACAAAATAAAAAAAGATTTTAGAAAAATGTGTTTTTAAGCATAAAAATTAACTTATATAAAAATCATGAAAATTACTGATTAAAACGGTATTAATTATATTATTATAAAAATGGATCATATTTATTTTTAATTATAAATAGATAATATAATGGGGCTTTTGAATTACTTGACTTATTGAAAAGAAATTACATTATTTGAAATATTGATAATTTTTACTATTTGTTGAAAAATAAATCATTTAAGAAAAATCTAAAAATTTCACCACATGTTATTTTTATATGAATAATTAATAAATTATGGTAATTTTCTAATAATAAAATTTTAAATTTTCTATAAATTAATTATATTTTCCACGCACAAATTGCAATAAAAATCACTTTTGAAGAAAATGAATTTTTCAAGCATAAAAAGACTTTAGAAAAAAGAGTGCTTATTTCCTAAGAATAAATCATTAATTTTTTATTTTATAGGATAAATATAAATTTATTTAATAATTCATTTAATCATATTCATACCCTCCAATTCAATGTCAAGGTTATAATGCTCACAATTAAATAATAATATTTTTATAATATATCTCATTTTGTTTAATGCTTGAGGTTGTGTGTTCAGTAATTTACCAAGAATATTATTATTTTAAAATAAATTTTCATGGTTTTACATTATCCCCCACCCCATAAAATAAATTTAATTCTCTCAATTTTATCTCAATAATCCGAGTTTTAATATTTGAAAATACTTCTTGCTAAAACCCCATATCGCTAAAACTTCCTTTGAAAAAGTGAAGTGGTAAACATAAAAGTTACCCAAAATAACACATAATTGGGTTCTCAGATAAGAAACACACTGATTGGATGGTAAAAAAATTATGTAAAAGAGAAAACTAACTTATAAGTACTCATAGAGAGTGACATAGTACATGGTCATGAGAAATTTAATGACCATAAAGCCATAAATAACAAGGGGTGAAAATACCACCAATTTGTTAAAAATCAAGGTAATATAATAGTTTTTTATTTAAAGTTACTTATCCTAAAGTTGATGGAATATTTTACTATCAAGCTATATAAGATGATAAAATATAATTACTTCATTTATTTTCATATCAAAAAAAAATTTCATCATTTGGTTATGCTTCGATCAATTTTTACTTCATCTCTTACTCTATGAAATGAATATTTGAAGTAAAGTTTTAATGAGTAAAGCACTAAAATTATCTTTTAATGAATAAAAAGATCTATAAAATAAGGACAAATAATTCCTTCTATATCTTGATATTTACCAAAACCAAAATTATTAGCACATGTTATCCAATATGGATAAATCATACATTAATATCTAAATCCATAATAATAACACCCAAATTTTAACTTAAATCGTTATATAAGTATTTAATCTTAAAACCCTTAAAAAACACATTTGGAAAAAATTTAAAATCCAAAAAATTAGAAATAAGTCCACTATATTTCCAAAATAAAAATAACATTAATCCCCTAAATAACATAATTTATCTCTTATTCCATATATCAAATACATGAATTCCTTGAACATATATTCTCCTAAAATATTGAAATAACATGAATCACTGTAAAACCTCAATGAAAACATATATGCTTCCAATAATTAACTTTCTCCATATTCCTTAAATTAAATCATATATTATTAGATATATTCCATAAATCCAAAAATAAAATAAAAACCATCAAAGATAACATAAAACAAACTATCATTAAATTACTAATTAGTTCCATGGTCACCGATGTTATCCAATTTATTTTTTCAATATCAATTATCTCTTTATATAAACTAAGAAATATTATTTCCACATCATGCACATATTAATGTTTATCTTTCCTTAAATCATGTTTTTTTTATAAAATATCATCTGCCAATTAAATCAAATTTCTAGGTTATTGATACCATTCAACAAATTCATGATAATCCTTAATGAAAATATTCTACAGAAAAATCCTTATATATTTCAGGATTCTTATTACTAGAATATCTTTGATAAAAACCAATATAACGTTATTCTCGAATACCAATACATAAACAATCCAATTATTCCACTTCAATGACTAGTATAACATAATCTATTGCATGGCCTAAGTGTTAGCTCTTGGATTAGGGTATTTACTCATATAATGTTGAAGTTCCCCATTTATAAGAAGTCAAATTCCATATCTATTCAATTATTTATGAACTTTATTTCCTTAGAGAATACATATTCCCCTTAAATTGATACATTCTGTTGGATGTTTCTTCTCACATTCATGACATGAAGAAAATTGAAATGTTTTCCCCTATGGAGATTACCACATGAAAGTTCATAAAAGTACTTCTTCCACTTATTTGACATGTTAGAAAACTCACTGAAGTTTATATTATTAATCATATATCCTAATACTTAATTAGTAATAATAATAAACTATTACATTCCATCCCCAATTTCATTTAGTTTCTTATGAGTATGATCACAACATCATCCATCACATTCAGTATTAACATAATTCCTTTTGCTTCCATCCATTGACTAAAATCAAAGAGCATAGTGTGAGAAATAATAATCATAGTGAGAAATCATGTAATCATGAAAAAATATTCATATGATATCTAAATATTAACACATTTTTTTACTTTATGCCACCCTTATGTTTAACCTAGGTCATCCATGGTAATTATCTATTCAAATACTTCATAATGGTTTATAATGAAAATGTGAATTAACCCAGGAATATCCCAAGTATTTCTAGCCAAATACACACTATCGGGACCACTCATCATTAACTACTGATGATTTATTTAATACCTAATCCACCCATTTCTGAGTTATTACCCCTAGGTGAAACTTTTCCAAAACTATGTCCACATTATAGTATTCATAAATGGATGTATTTTCTAAGAAAACATACAACATCTATGTTACCACAACTTTAGGATATAATAATATACTTATAATTTTCCGATAATGAATTTGTTTTTTCCTTATAACACTTTGTATTATTTTAAAAATATTTTTGGAGCTAGGTGGGGAGTCATTGTATGATTTTGAGGCCCATGGAGCCTTCGTGTCATGACCCGTCCTCAGGGCCCGTGCCATGACTACCCCAAGCCCGCCATCCATAGGACAGGGGGTGGAGACTAGCACCAAAGGCTTACATCTCGATAAAAGGGAAGGCATTGCCTTTATAAAAGTAAACAAACACAACAGAGTACGCAAGTGAAGTAAGCACTAAGTAAAAACTGAGTACAAAAGTAAGTGCTGAAAAGTAAATGGGCCAGTATAAACACCCAACTGAAAGTACAATACAACTGAAAAGAATGACCAACAACAGTAAAGTAAAGCGGCAACAACTGAGTCGTACTCCAGATATCCCACCTGAAGGGTGGGTACATATGGTCTCATCAGCTTCTCAGGTCCGACCGTCCTCCCCGCGTACATCTCTCCATGTGGTCCACCTATGATTACCATCCAGCTCCATAAACCTCCACCTCGATTAGTGTTGTCCGTCATATGCATCCAACACAAAGTAGTGAGGGCATAGCCCATGCAGAGGTGAGTATACGATACTCAGTAGAGAACTCGAGACCCCCAAAGGTCTCCCAGAATCCACAATGGATAAACCACAAAGGAAATATACAATCAAGAAGTATCAATCAACTCTAATTAGGTTTATGCCCATACATATACCTAATTCATCAATTCTAGTTCAGCTCCAACTCTCGAGCCCAAGCACAACCTAGTCTACACAGGAAAGAAGTCAATCACATCAATGATAATGATTGAAAGTCCAGACTCAGCTCACCCAGGTATACTACTCACAAAGAGGGGTGGAGATGATTAGATGTAGCCTCTGATTCATCTTCTCTACCGAACTTGAGGAGTAGAGGAGACCATCTGTACCCACCCTTCAGGTGGGATATCCAGAGAATGACTTAGTGGTTGCCGCTTTACTTTACTGCTATTGTACTTTCTTTTCAGTTGTACTGTACTTTCAGTTGGGTTAGTATACTGGCCCATTTACTTTTCAGCACTTACTTTTGTACATAGTTATTACTTAGTGCTTACTTAATTTTCATACTTTATTTAGTTTGTTTACTTTTATAAAGGAAATGTCTTCCCTTTTACTAGGATTTACGCCTTTAGTGCTAGTCACTAGCCCTTGGCCTATGGAAGGCGGGATTGGGATGGTCATGGAACGAGCCCCGAGGATGGGTCATGACAAATTGGTATCAGAGGAGTCGGTTCTACCACAGAACTCAGGACTCTGATAATTTCTTCTCTGTGAAGCAATAGTGTTAAAAGTATTGAGTGTGGTTATCAGTCCAGGGAGTCTAGTGTTGGTGCGGTGGCCGACATATCCATACACCAGGACCCTGACTTCTGATTTCTGACTCAGTGCACAAAAACATTTATTGCATGTGTGTTTAAAAAAAATTCTTTGTGATTACTTTCTGTAAGCTCACCAGGTATGTTGTCTGACCACGGCACACCTATTTCTTTTCAGGATGGCCCCACAAAGGCAGACAGCTAGGGTTCCAAGTCACGTATGATATGGAATCCCACTGAGCAACGAGGCCTCGATGTAGGGCCCCATTACAGCAGAGGCACCAGTGGTACCACTACCCGCTGAGCCACCGATACTACCAACCCTAGCAGCAGAGGGTGCAGGCCGATTGAGCACATTGCATGAGTTTCAGCGATAGAGGCTGCCCAAGTTCTGTGGAGAGACGGACCCTTAGGCAGTTGAGGATTGGCTGGTGGCTATCGTCAGAGTCTTCAGATTGGTAGGGACACCAGCTGACCTTATGGTGATCCTTGTCGCGAGTCTCCTGCACGCAGTAGCAGGTAGATGGTGGAGCCTGATGCTCCAGGTGCCCGACGAGGAATCTCTACTTTGGACGGACTTCGAGAGTCTCTTCTGCTTGGAGTTTGTTCCAGCCACCCTTTGTTCGGTGCGGATCCAGGAGTTACTTCATCTACGGCAGGGAAGTATGACAGTAGCTCAGTACTCGACAAGATTTACCGACCTCTCACGCTACTCCATGGACATGGTAAGGGACCCATTCTTCCAGGTTTGGACCTTCGAGCGGGGACTGAGGCATGAGATCAGGGCTTCGATGATCTCCCTCAGCATTCCAACGTAGGTAGGAGTTCTGGAGCGAGCCCTTCTTATATAGAGATTTCTTGTTGAGCCGACGCTAGCAGCGAGACCCACCGTAGGGCGACACGTAGCGGATTATTCTGCATCCGGCAGTAGATATATGTTGTAGAGGTCCAAGCGGACTAGGACATCAGGTGGGTGACCTCAGGATACTAGTTCTGATGTGTGGGGAACATGAAATAGATCCAGTCATACAAGAGGGAGGCAGTGCTATGCATGTGGAGGGTAGAGCCACATGGCTCGGGAATTCCCGACCCGCCATGCGGACAAGCAGTAGACAATAGAGGGACCTCCTAGGAAGAGTCATAGGTTCAACCGTGGTGGACCGCAGGGAGAAGGCAGATGAGGTAGAGGAGTTGGCTGAGCAGCGAGTGGTGGACAATGCTTCAAGGCTCTATCACCACCACCACCAGGAGGACCACTCCGACCACAGGGAGCTGGAAGACAGGGGAAGGCTCAACTCCAGGCAGTCGAGTCCTATGACCACAGTGCACCTGAGATGATTTGAGGTACTATATGTGTCAACTCCACCCTTTCTTCAGTTCTTATAGACATAGGAGCAAGTCATTATTTTTTTACAGATGCCCTTGTTCGGAGCTCGGAGATTCTAATGGAGTCGTTGGCTAGATCCTTACGGCTAGAGACTCTTACAGGATCAGACTCAAAGATTACGCACTGGTTCTAGTAGTGTGAGCTTAATCTAGATGGTGAGATCTTTGGTTGGGATCTTTTTGTAGCAGCATCGAGGACTTACGACATCATCTTGGGTATGGACTGGTTGTCTACAGTCCATACTCAGATTGACTGCATTAGGTGCAAAGTGTAGTGTGTCCGCATGGATGGGACCATGTTCACCTTCACTAACAGGAAGGGAGCCTTTACAGCACAGGATGTACTTACATAGAGGAGAGGGAAGCCGATCACACATCAGTTGGCTAGTCTCATCCTTGGAGCGGTTGATGTGCGGAATCTGAGTTTTCCTGTTGTGGTGGATCAGTATGCGGACGTTTTTCCTGACAACGTTCCAGGACTACCTCCTCACAGAGAGGTAGACTTATACATTGAACTATACCCCAGGATAGCACCGATATCTACTCCAGCATATCGGATGGCTCCCGCTAAGCTTCTTGAGCTTCGGGTAAAGCTGGAAGACTTACAGGGAAATGGATTCATCCAACCCAGTGTTTCACCCTGGGATTCTATGATTCTGTTCGCCAAGAAGGCGGATGGGAGCTTATGACTATGTGTAAACTATCTTCGCCTAAATCAAGTGACAGTAAAGAACAAGTACCCACTCCCGAGGATTGAAAAAGTCTTTGATCAGCTCAAGGGAGCACAATGGTTCTTGAAGATAGACCTCAGGTCAGGCTATCACCAGCTCAGATTTCGTGACGAGGATGTGCAGAAGATGGCCTTCAGGTGTCGGTATGGCCACTAAGAGTTCTTGGTTATGCCCTTTAGCATAACCAATTCTCCAGCGGTGTTCATGAGTCTCATGAACAGGATCTTTCATCCTTACCTCGATCATTTTGTCGTAGTCTTCATCGATGACATACTGATTTGCTTGAATACTAAGGAGGAGCATGCCTACCACTTGCGAGATGTACTGGATACACTCCGAGAGCACCAGCTTTATGGTAAGCTCTCAAAGTTTCAGTTCTATATTTGAGAGGTATACTTCTTGGGACATGTCATCTCGGAGGTGGTAGTTGCAGTGGACCCAGCGAAGATCAAGGCGTTAGTTGCTTGGGATCCACCCAGGAGCATGACGGAGGTGTGGAGTTTCCTAGGTCTGGCAGGGTACTATCAGAGATTTGTGCCAGACTTCTCCAGAGTTGCAGCACTGCTTTCATCTTTGACGAAGAAGGGGAAAACCTTTGTATGGTCAGATAGATGTAAGTAGAGCTTTCATGAGATTAGACATAGATTGACCAGTGCACCCATCTTGAGGCTACTAGAGGAGGGCGTTGGGTACGTGGTTTACTATGACGCATTAGGGACCAGACTCGGGTGTTTCTTGATTCAGAAGTAGGCAGTTATCACTTATGGTTCATAGCAGTTGAGGCAGCACGAGAAGAACTACGCTACCCATGACCTAGAGTTAGCAGCAGTGGTCTTCGCCTTGAAGATGTGGTGACACTATATTATGGGAGAGTACTTTACAGTCTACTCTAACCACCAGAGTATCAGGTACATTTTCTCGAAGAAGTACGTGAACCTGAGATAGCATAGATGACTCGAGTTCCTCCAGGACTATGACTTTGAGATAGTCTATACTCCTAGGAAGGGGAACGTAGTATCTGATGCACTCAAGAGGAGATCGGGTATACAGATGCTAGGGGAGGCGACGGAGAAGCTAGCCACTTTGAAAATATCCTTTGTGGATAGAGATGGAGAAGAATTTCTATAGTCACTCACAGTCAATCCTCCACTCCTTCATCGAGTCAGAGAGGCACAACGTGGGGATGTTTACTGTGAGACGCAACATGATCAGATATCCACAAGACAAGCTCCTGATGGGTTTTCTAAAGGAGGGGAGCACGTAATCCTCTTCAGGGGACGTACTATGGTACCATTTTCATTATAGGAGGAAGTGCTGAGGGAGTTTCAAACTTCCCCTCTAGTGGTATATCCAGGAGTGGCGAAGATGTACCAGGACCTCAGACGACAACACTGGTGGTCGGGCTTGAAGAATGTTTTAGCAGAGTTTGTTTCACCATGCCTCACTTTTCAGCAAGTGAAGGCAGAGCACCAGGTACCAACAGGCTTGGTACATCCCTTAGAGGTCCCGAAGTGGAAGTGGGATAGGATATCAATGGATTTCATGACGAGGCTTCCACGTACATCCAGAGGACACGACTCTATCTGGGTGATTGTCGACCGACTCACCACGTCGGCCCATTTCCTACCGATCAGAGAGAAGGGATTAGTAGAGAGCTTGGGAAGCCTCTACATACAGGAGATTGTATGGCTTCATGGTGTGCTATCAACTATCGTCTCCGGTTGAGATGCTCTATTTACTTCTCAGCTTTGGAAGGGATTACATGAGGCTTTGGGATGAAACTACGTCTGAGAACCGCCTTCCATCCTCAGATGGATGGCCAGATAGAGAAGACCATTCAGACTCTTGAGGACATGCTCTGTGCATGTGTCCTTGACTTTGGTCACAGCTGGGAGGATCACCTACCCTTGGTAGAGTTTAGGTACAACAACAGCTACCACTCCACCATCGGGATGGCATCTTATGAGGCACTGTATGTCCGACCTTGCAGATCACCTCTATGCTGGACTGACCCTGGGGAGTCAGCACTTGTAGGACCAGAGATGGTTCAGGCTACGATGGAGAAGGTGAAGATCATCTAGGATCGGATGAGGACTACATAGAGCAGACAGAAGTCCTATGATGATAGGAGGTGGAGACCACTGCAGTTCGAGGAGGGCAACAATGTTTTCTTACGGGTCTCACCTCGACATGGATTACAGAGATTTGTTTGGGGAGGAAAGTTATATATGCACTTCATTGAACCATTCTAGGTCCTCAGAAGAGTAGGCGAGGTGGCTTACTTCCTGGCCCTTCCACCTCAGTTGCACAGGGTGCATGACT
Organism: Viscum album; assembly: GCA_963277665.1. Lineage (NCBI taxonomy): Eukaryota > Viridiplantae > Streptophyta > Magnoliopsida > Santalales > Viscaceae > Viscum > Viscum album. Next base: position 820,680,778 of record OY728162.1, read on the forward strand.
TCTTCCACGTATCTCAGCTGAGGAGATACATGCACGACCCAACTCACATCATCGATCATGGAGAGCTGGACATCGATGATGGGGAAATATTCACAGAGGACCCGGTGGAGATCGAGGATCGATAGGAGCAGGTCCTACGTGGATGGTTGATTCCTCTGTTGCGCATTCGGTGGCATCATGTGAACCTCCAAGAGAGCACTTGGGAGAGGGAGGCACATATGCAAGCTCAGTACCCTCATTTGTTCCCCTAGTGTATGTTGTAGCATTACGAGGATGTAAATATCTGAGGTGGAAGTAATGTAAAGACCCGTAAATTTCAAGGAAATTTTTTTCTTAAATACTTTGGAATTTTATGAGTTTGTGGCTTCTAACGACACTTGATTCTGAGGCCCAGTGTGCCCGAAATCAATTTCCAAAGTTTTGTTTGGGTACGTTCAGTAAATGTACGTGTGGGTTTTTCTATCTTTTGAATTGGTGCTTGGAATTGAAATCCGAGGACACTGATGAACTCGCAGCACTGGTAATTGGTTAAGGGGACCTTTACCACAGTTGCGTTTTATGCAGGTTATAAGTAAAAAATTTGGGATTAATTAAGAAGTTAAATAAAATTGTTAGAACAATTTTATATATATATGGAAGTTAATTCCTCCCATGGGAATTTATTGGTGGGGCCCACACCCACCCAACATCCCATGTGTGGATAATTGAGAGGTGGGGCCCACACAAGCCCCAACCTTTCACCTCCCATAACTCTTTTCAAACCCCCTTTAACTCCCTTATTTAATTCATGACAACCCCCCAACCTTAATTAAGAGATCCCTTCCTCTTCCTCTCTCCCTCTTTATTAGTTGCCAACATACCTTAATTAGTGAAATGAACCTCTTCAATTAATTAATTATGTGATTTTAATTTTGAATTTTAAATTGCATATGTTAATAAAATAATATCATTAGCCTATTATTTTATTTTTGGGGCATTCGTTATGTTAAGGAGAGTTGGGAGAGAGCTCTTGTGAGAGATAAAAAAGTATTCCTCTCCTCAATGAAGAAAGATTTTCTTCTCCGACAAAGAACACCAACATTCAACGAAAAACGACTCGGTAAAGAATGCTCCATGATTCTACAATACTCTTATTCCTCTACATTAGGGGAGGAGACACTGACACGGGGAACTCACCAATGACGATGGTTCTTTCTCCGACATTGACGGAGCGACATCGCTTTCCACATCTACGAAAAACAAACTTTATTCGAGGTAGGGTTTTGTTCATTTTGAAGTGTTTATCTCATACCCCGTTATTTGTTGGAAATCATTTTTTATCTTTGACCAACTTCTACCACTTAACACGGAGGGAACGGGCTGAACGCACACAGCCCGATGACCCTCCGTAGTCTCCTTTGATAGTGATGGAAATCATGACAAGAAGGTGGTGATGAATGGGAGTGGCGTCCGTGTGTCGGCCGCGTGCGGAAGAACCGCGGCCCGCAACTATGGGCCGCTCGACCGGGGAAGAACCGACCGACCATAGCTGGCCGGGCCGAAGGGAGGAACCACGACGCCCCATGGCGCGGTGCTGTGGAAGATTGCGGACTGCGTTCTGTGGGCCGCTTCGGCGGAAGAACTGGCAGGCCCGTCAGCTAGCTGGGCGAAGGAGAGCCGCGACGCCGAGAGGGCGTCGCGCCGGACGAACCGCGGCCCGCCCATGCATGTCGATTGCGCAAAGAAGGTCGGACGGCTTCGGTCGGCTGGTTAGGGAGGGCAGCACCACTTGTCGCCACCGGTTCGGGCAGCCGGGGGGCCGCGTACCCCACCTCGGACCGCTCGACCCCCTCGGGCCGCGCCCCTCAGGAAGAGTCGCACATTTCATCAGGCCAGTCAGACACCCCTGCCAGGTCGGACCCACAAAAATTGGGTTAACCCGACCCGTTGGCCCACTGGGCTTAACGGGTCGGGCCTGTTTTTCACTTAAGGGTGAATATCTTAAAGACTATGCGACTGTTCAATGTTCCATCTACGGTACTGGGACCCTTACACTAATACGGTCATTTTGCGATACTGTAAGTGAGTTTCGGACGACTTTGGAAAATGGATAGGTTTGGATCGAGTGAATTTCCAACTGGGCCCCCAGAGCAAAAATGCTAATATATCTTAGATCGGGCGTCCGATTGACGCACCTTCTTTCGCGTTGAGTTCCTATTGAGGAGAGGTAACTTCTGGATACATTAACTCTAGACTTCATGACAGTTGATGTATCGACCCCTTGGCTTGAGGAGCAGACCCTCCCGTAATCGAGTGTGATGTGTGCGGGAACCCTAGAGCTGGTTGTGACTACAACGACTACCGTGATGGGATCCTCTACGGGTTTTATGACGATGACTACTTTATTTGGATCCTCCATGTGTTAGGCAGCGATGATGACTGTACTTAGATCCTCTGTGGTTTCGGCATCAACGACTACTGTACTTATATCCTCTGTGAGTTCGGTAGCAGTGATGACTGTACTTGGATCCTACATGGGTTCGATAGTGACGACTTCTATACTAGGATCCTACATGGTTTCGGCAGAGAAGATGAATTAGAGGCTACATCATCTCCACCCCTCTTCGTGAGTAGTATACCTATGTGAGCTGAGTCTTGACTTTAAATCATTATCATTGATGTGATTGACTTCTTTCCTGTGTGGACTGAGTTGTTCTTGGTCTTGAGAGTTGGAGCCGAAATGGAATTGATGACTTAGGTATATGTATGGGATTATACCTAAGTAGGGTCAGTTGATACTTCGTGATTGTATCTTTCCTTTTTGTTTTATCCTTCGTGGATTCTTGGAGACCTTCGGGGGTCTCGAGGTCTCTACTGAGTATGGTATACTCCCCCCTACACGGGCTATTCCCGCACTACTTTGTGTTGGATGCAGACGACGGACAACACTGATCGAGGTAAATGTTTGTGGATCTGAACTATACCAGGAGGTGGACCACTTGGCGGGATGAACGCGGGGTGGACGGCCGGACCCAGGGAGCTGAGGAGACCATCTGTACCCACCCTTCAGGTGGGATATCTGAAAGATGAATCAGTTGTTTTCGCTTTACTTTACTGCTATTGTACTTTCTTTTTAGTTGTACTATACTTTCAGTTGGGTTTGTATACTAGCCCATTTAATTTTAAGCACTTAATTTTGTACTCATTTTTTACTTAGTGCTTACTTAACTTGCGTACTATGTTGTGTTTGTTTACTTTTATAAAGGAAAATCCTTCCCTTTTACCAGGATTTATGCCTTTGGTGCTAGTCTTCAGCCCCTGGCCTATGGAAGGTGGGCTTGGGGTAGTCACAGCACGGGCCCCGAGGATGGGTCATGACACTTAGTGTTAATATAATAAAAATATTATATCATGAACACACATTTTTTAAGAAAAATAGAACAACTCCCCAATGGTGTCTCAGATAGTAAAACATAGATAACCATTAAATCAATAATGAGGTTTTTACCCTATAAGTGATATAATATTTGTTTACATCGGGTTTTTTGTTTGAGATAGGTCATGGAAAGAATAATTATAAATAAATAAATAATTTTTTATTGTTTATTAATTATCCATAACATAATATATTCTTGTTTAAAAATAGTTATCAATGAACCTTAGGCTTATTTGGATAACCCAAGGGATTGGAGTGGACTATAGAGTAGATCTTGTTGGTCGATGATGAATCCTAGGTTAGCAATCATTTTTCCAAAAAATCATCACTACAAATAATGTTATCAGACCTCATCAATGAAAATATAACAAAACTGTTCAGAATCAATGATCAATCCTATGTCATGGTTGGAATTGTTTTGGGTTGGATTAATCCTATTTTGATTATCCCTTGTCGAATATGAATTAATCTTTATAAAAAATTGATACACAAATTGATGGTTTATTTATAGTTGATGTTTTATCTTAATAGGATTATGAATTGAATATGATTTGTAAAAAACCTATTTATCCGTCTTTGTTCTTCATTTTATTCATAAATGAATGGAAGATATGCTGAATAATGGAAAACATTCATTACTCACTTTTGGCATTTCATGTTTTTCTACCCTCATTCTTTAACAGTTCAACATTGGTGTTCTATTTGGCCGGTGGATTAAAAACACCCAGAAAAAGATCATTGAACATTTGATATTTGGCATAATAGATCTTTTCTATGGGTTAAAAAATGGAATTTAACACACAACAATGGGGAGATGGTGATGAAAATAAATCGAGGTCAGATTAGAGATCCCCTGTTCATGGGTGGTTGAGTTTTGATGATGAAACATGATGAGAAGCATTTTTTGAGTGAATAATTAGTCTAGATCTAACCACTTGTGATAGATCAGGGTAGGAAAACCCCATATCCATGTTTTATAGAATGATTCGTGATTGGAGTGGAGGAAGTGGTGACATGGGTTACGATAGTTGAAAGCCTTTGATTTTCTAGGAAATCCCAACATACACGACATGTACTTGGGAAGAAAACACACCATGTGGACCACATTATACAGTGGATAGGGTTTACACCTAGATAAAAATATCAAATTCAATGTGATATGCTCATAAAATTTGTAAACCAATGTTAGAAGCATGGTGTGTTCCCTTAGGTACATGGGAACAGACACGACTAAGTACACGAGCACGACTGGGGTACACATGCATGACTAGGGACCCTTACAAGGACAGTGGAAACATAAATGGATAGTGTACATAGGAATAAATAGAGTACATGGGAATGGGTCAGTGGACATGGGTATGTATGGATTTAATGAGACAAAGGGTGTACTTTATATACACTCTGTGTACTTCCTCAAAGGTAGTTTGGTGCCACCATTCTCTTCAGTCTAGTTGAGAATCTGTATGATGTGTTCCCTTAGGTAATCTATATGAGGGGATAGTGTGGTATCACATCCTTTCTTAGGATTACTAATCCACTCTATGGGTTATGTTATGGAGATATTTGGGTATCCCTTCATGTGTCTTGGAGTGTGATCCCCTGTCACTCTTCCTAAGGTTGGGCCATGTATCACATTTCTGAAATTTAGGGCACGTGATACCCTTCCAATCATAATATTCCAAATAAGGTTAGGTATCTACCATAGTCCTTAGGTATGATACCCTACCTATTTATTGATATCTTTTGAGTTCTAGTATGTGTATCTTCATAGAAATTCTTAACCAGCACAACCTCTTGAGTGAGTACCATCAGTGTTAGCAAGACCTGAGGAGTGAGTTCTCCTAGATGAGTGTTACCTTATAGCCTCAAGCAGAATCCTAGGATGGAAGTGCGGAAATGAACTCACTTTGAGACTTTTTTTCTAACTTGATTAAACTCAGGTTGTTGTTATTGTTGTTATAGTCTAACTCTCGAACCGACATATCTTTATGACATCGAACAGACCCTCTATCCTAGTTCTTTGTGTTTGGTTATTGTGAGTTTTCCTACATAGAATGTTATAATCCCCACTATGTGGGATATGACGACACATGTCATGTATTATGCAGATGACATGCCATTCAATGTTTTCTTAGGAGTACTAGGATCAAGTGGAGAATAGGAGTTCTTGACAAACCATAGATGGTTCCAAGAGTTTAATTTGACAACAGTCCCCTTACTCTTGCTAGTTGGACTCCCTTGCAGATTTGGTGGGCTTGAATTTGGCCATTTATTCTTTCTCATACTTGTGTCATACATGGATGTGGGATTAGTTGTATGCATTAATTGTGTATCATTTATATCTTTCCTTTCCACATTAATATTGGTTCCTAGAGTTATTTATGTGGTTATAGGTACCTTAGGCTAAGGTCTTCCTTGTGTGTGACATGAATACTCAATATTTTTCACTAGCCTCTTCATACTAGAGGAAATATTGGGGTGTCACACTTGGTTTGGAACTGGCTAGGTGTGCCTTGGTGATCTGGGTTATGATAGAGTTTTATTAGAGGAATAATTTGTATTAAAACCAGATTTTAGAGGTAGTCTAGTTTTGAGGATTTGTTTTGGAACTAGGGAAGAAGTATTATAGTGTTTCAAGTTTTTCTCTTAGTCCAAGGATCCCAATGAAGGTATGGTGACTGATGTATCCATTCCCTAGAACACTGGTAAACTTCATGTTGAATCTATACATGTTTGAACTAGTTTCAGAGAAAAATAAATTTACATTCATCATATATGAATTTTTTGTGGATTCTATTTCCTTCTTGAGTTAGAACCCCATATGTTCTCATTGACCATGATATATCTTGACTTTTCAGGATGAATTTATAATTATATCCAGTTAAGATTCCATGGTAGGATCATGATGATGACCCTCCTAGTGATGAGGAATCAGTTTAAGGACCTATAGAGGATGTTTTTCCTATAAGTGTGTTTATAATCTTACTTATTCCTATTGAGTAGCAAGTTATCCTAGAATTACTAGAAGATGTCATGCATAGTATGAGAACACTTCTTGAGTTTAAGATATAGAGACCCCTCATGTTTCAGGGTGATCTAGGTCCTCGGGTATTAGAGGGTTGGATTAAGTCAGTTGGGTGAGTTTTTCATCTTGTTAGGACTCCTCCCTATTAGAATGTTGTCTTGTCAGTGATACTACTCCATGAAACCACTGGGTGATAGTGGATTATAATGACATAAAACACATTATTACAAGGATTTTAATTGGTAAGAATTAAATAATATCATTAGACAGTAATTTTACCCAACAACATTATAGGAAGTATATATCATGGAGGTTTTAGAGCTCCAATAGGGAAGCATGTCAGTTTCAAAGTATGTTTTGAGATTTAATAACCTCTTGTAGTACTCCATGGACATGGTTCATGATAATTTATTTTGAGTGTGAACCATCTAGCAAAAAAATCATTAATATATCTAGTCTATAGTGATATATTTATATATGTCCACCTATGATGGAGTGTTATAGTGTTACATAGTGGTAGAGAGATTTTTAACTGACCAGAAACAAATAGTTGGTGATACCAATGGGAACCCATGAGCTGAGACTTCAGTTTATGGTAGTTGAAGATAGGATCAGGGATCTAAGCATATGAGGAATTTTGAAATATAGTCTTAGGAAAAAGGTTCCACGGTTTAGGGATCTAATGATGGATCCAGCCAGCTGAGGGAGAGCCGATAATACTCCTATGATGGGTGATGTTTTCTTGTGTGAGAATTATCGACCTGTCGAGAAGAAAACAATGATATGGTTGATGGAGTTCTTAGGTAGTGGAAGTGGTTGGATAAAGTTCTCAAGGTGTAGGATGTTTTAGATGAGTGGAGAGACAAACAAGAGGTGGTTGACATTTTTATCTATTCCCATCACCACCCTCAGGTGGTCCATTCCAGGATCATGGAGTTGGTTGTCAGTGATGTGGGGAGATGAATGTAGTGGATCCATGTGAATGAGAGGCTCTAGGGATGAATCAAGTTATGGTATCTGTCTTCTCTAATTTACCTTTAGTATTGATAGGCATAGGTGTGATCCAATCTCTCATTAACATTATCCTTGTTCAATATATAGAGATTCCAGTGGATCCTTTTGCTTAATCCTTTTGGTTACAGACACTTAATGGGGGAGATTCAATGATCACACACTTTTTACAATAGTGTGACTAACTCTTTGAGAATTTATTTTCTTTTCGGATATCTTCATGGAAGCGATGATTTCTTATGACTTGATTCTAGGTATGGATCATCTCTCCATGGTCCATGCATTGATAGACTATTTCAAGAAGAGGATACGGTTTTTCTATGGTGATGGGTTGTGGTTTTACTTCATCAGAGAGTAGAAAGTCTAGGATGAGTAAGATGTGCTCTTTTGTAGCAGGATACTTCCTATGACTAACTATTTTTCTAGTATTACCATTGAATAAAGAGATATTAAGATATTTCAGGTTCTTGTAGTGTTGTAGTGTATGGGGATCTCTTTCCAGAGGATATTCCAAGACTACTTCCCCATTAGGAGATCGATTTATGGATTGAATCAAACATATGGAATTATAAAATATATATGACAATATATCATATGGATCCCACAAATCTACGAGTGATGAAGGTTCAATTGCAAAACATGTAGAGGAATGAATTTTTCAAATCCAGACTGTCCCCCTAGGAAACCCCAGTTATTGTTTCCAAGAAGGCGGATGGGATCTTTATATTATCTATGGATTATCATTACCTAAATTTGGTGACCATCAAGAATCAGTATCCACTCCCAATAATTAAAAACATCTTAAACTATCCAAAAGTGGTTATATGGTTCTTAAAGACTGACCTCAGGTTGGTTTATCAGTAGCTCTAATTTCATGAAGGGGATATAAACCAAATATGACATTACAGTGCTACTATGGTCACATTGAGTGTTTTTTGATGCCCTTCTGCATAAAGAACACACCAACAGTGTCAATGGAAATCATGAAACTGATCTTTCATCCCTTGTTGGACCGGTTCATGATAATCTCTATCTAGGAAGTCCTAATGCACTCACCCTTAGAGGAGGAGTACATGCATCATTTGGGGATGGTTCTAGACATACTATAAGATCACTTGATTTATGGGAAGCTCTTGAAGTATCAGTTCTATATTTGATATGCCCACATACTGGGAGAGGTCATCTTTAAAGAGGGATTTAAAGTGTAATCGAAATTTTTTGATGCAGTGATAGTTTGGGAAATTCCTGAGAGTATGACTAGGGTATAGAGAACCCATGGGTTTATTAGGCTACTATCAACGATTTTTTCATGATTTCTCATGGATCATGGTACCTATGGCTACTACAACCCGAAAAGGAAAACCCTTTGTGTTGATAAATAGATTCCAACATTCTATTTATATGTTTTGGAAATGGTTGATGACCACCCCTATCATGAGACTTCTAGAGGTGGTTGTTGAGTTTTTTGTATTCTAAAATGACTCCAAAACATGAATTCTGATGTAGAGGTAGGTGGGGATTTCCTATGGGTCCTAAAAATTGATACCCCATGATTAGAACAATACAAATCACAATCTAGATGTGGAATCAATGGTCTTGACCCTGAAGATGTGGCAACACTACCTTGTGGGTGAGTGGTTTATCATTTATCTTGACCAAAATATTTTCAAGTACACCATTTTAAAGAAAGATAAAAACTTTATTTAGATTATAATTCTATAGTTTCTACAAGATAATTAATTTTATATATTCTATACCCCTATAAAGGGGAACATGGTGACAGGTGCTCTTGGTAGGAGATTCTATTCATAGCTGTTGAGTGAGGATTCAAATTAGTTGGCCTCTATAGAACATTTAGTTTCAAGTAAATAACACTTTATTTATTATTTTTTATGTATTTAATGTTTTTGGGTGATTTTTGGGAGGGTCTAGAGTACTTTTGGAATGTTTTAAGGCTTTTATGGGGGTGCATGGTTTGACAACAGTTAGTAGAAATCATGAAACTCCTACATAAAATTGGGCAAAGTGAGGCGGTGGGATCTGGGTAGGTGCATGGTTTTTACAAACCATTAGACCAACCAATAGAAACCATGAATTTTGTGATAGTGGGATTATTCACAGTTATTTCATGGTTTGACTAACTGTGTGCCCTAACCGTGCATGGCTAAAAGTTAGATCTGAAAATTGTGCATCTAACTCATTTATGTTCCTTAATGGATCATTTTTTCTAATATAACCCTAACTCGATTTCCTCTCTTTTAAAATTATTTAGATACCATTACTATTGATTTGAGAGTGATCCATTGGAAAATATTGTTGTTTTGAAGCCTAAATTCCTTGATAAGTGCTCATTCTTGGATGTTTTTTCTTAGATCCTTCTTCTTCTTCCCTCTCATTGATTCATGGATATAATCCTTCAGGTATAAAACCATGTTGTGTGAGGAAAATAATTATTATACTTGGTTTTTTTGATTTTAGGTAACAATATCTAATGTGGGTTTTTAGAGTTACGTCCAAGTTTTATTGAATAATTTGTGTCATTATTCATTTTCTCCATAGTTTACGAGGTATGTGGATTCAATCTCGACTCCTCTTATTATAAATTAAGGATTGATTTTAAATTTTTTTTCTTGAAATTTATTATGAAATGTTTTTTCAATTATTTATGGAAATACTATTTGGTGAGAGTTTATTGAATTTTGATAATTGAGTCTTTTTATGGGAAGTTAAATTGGTAACATGATTTTAAAATGAAAATTCTAAAATAGTTGTTTGGTTTTGATGCATGGAAACAAATTTTCATTAAAAGGATAATTTTATTGAAATGGTTTGGAAAATATTGTGTTTTCATGGTTGTTTTATTAAATGGTTAAGTGTGAGTTGAATGGGATAGATAATTGTCATGAAGTACAACTATCGAAGGGATGAAGTATAGACATGATGTTCCACTATCAATGGTTACACCAAGCTTGTGTGTGTGTGTATGGTTGTGTAAAATGGAATGGGTTATGCCAAATTAATTTAGGAAAGGTTAAAATGACTTATTTGATTTCTTTACTTGGAAATTTATTTAGTTTATAAAATTGTTTTAGTTTAGAAAATTGTTCTTGTTTGGAAGTTGGTTTAGCTTTGAGGTGAACTATTTTAAATTGTTTTATATTAGTTGTTTTTATATAAATTATCTAACATGTTCTATCCTAGTGGGGTGATTGTGGAATTCATTTGGGAAAAAACTACTAAGTTTATTACTGACCCCCTACTGGTGAACTTTGGTGCATTTTTAGATATCATTTTATGGGGAATTGGTAAAGGAAATGTATCTCACTTTTTTTGTGATGCATCTTGATACTTTAGGGCATGGATTGTGGAGTTAGATATTATAGCATTTTGGGAGATATGGAGCTTATGTTTTGGATTCCTTGATCTTTATTGGTTTTTATTTTTCTTTATAACTCTAATATGGTATATGGTTGTAGTTTGTAATTGTTTTTAGTTTTGTATTACATAGAATTGTATTAAATTATTCTCATTCATCTTATAGTGGTTTGATTATGGTATTCTTAGTTTCATTTTTTTATTTTAAAAAGGTAAAATCATCCTCTAATTGTTAATGAATCCATTGACATTTATTTACAACCATAGGTGTATTGGGGATGTCTCCTAAGGCCATCTAATATCATCCCTCCTTCTCAAACCAATGAGGAGGGTTGAGATATTATAATGGGTTTATCAAATGAGACGAGTATGACATACATTAATAGAAATGACTTCCCACTAGAAGTACATATTTCATTTTGAGTAATGATTTATGATTTGGTGAAAAAGTGTTTATTTTTGAAAAATTGTTGAAAGGTTTTAAAATGTTTTATTTTTAAAAGGCATGGTAGTGGTATTTTGAAAATGGTTTGATTTTTAAAATCATGGTGGAATTTTCAAAAATGGGTTAAAAGTGAAAAAATATTGAACTGTGGTAATCCTTGTTGTGATTGTTGTGATGCCGTAAATTTGAATTTTGAAGACTTCAATTACTAGAGAGTGAGATTTTTGGTGTTCGTTATGTTTATAGAAAATGGAACCTAGTATGAATTATATAAACCAACTGGAATAAGATTTTGAGAATGTAGTTGCACCTGGGCCATAGGTGAACCAATAGTTGGTTTAGAGTATAGTCCAAGATTTTGAGGCTTTGGATAGAGGAAACAAGAGGAATGAACCAAGACAATAGGATAATTCCATTCTATTTTAAAATCAGAATCCACCCATCCTTCAGGGTGATTCATAACAAGAGAAAGCATAGGTGTGGTTGAATATGATGAATCAAATATTTTATTTCCTTGGCACACCAGTAGAGTGAAAAGTATATTTGGGGATGTATATGCTGGAATATCTTTCATGTTGGTGGTGGGATTTAGCAGTCCGGGCTAAATTATACTAAGGCATTTCATGGGAGTATTTTCAAGAAGTACTCAACAAGAAATTCTATCCTAACATGTTCAGGACTGATAGAATTATTTACCTTTTAGATTTTATCAGAAGAATATCTCAATGATAGTGTATGTGGCTAAATTCATGAATTTAGTCTATTTTCAACTGATGTTGCTACTAATGCATCCTTTAAGGAACATATTTTTCAATTGAGGTTGATACTGAAGATTCTCTCGATGATTGTGGTGATTTTTATAATGGATTATACAGATATGGTCAATATAGAGACTATGGTAGAAAGGAACATATCAGTAGATATGGGTGTAGGGAGCATGTTGATACCTATGGGAAATGGTGGGAACTCTAATGCTGGGAATAAGAATTAGGGGGAAACATATTTCCATGGTAGTGGAATTAATCAGAATCAGATGGTTGGATAGGTTAATCTTCCTCCTAAACCTAAGAGAAATCAAGTATATTTTCAGTGTGGTTATTAAGATCACATTAAGTGATATTATATGAAACAACATATATCATACCACAATTGTAACCAGATAGGGAATCTTCATCTCTATTATTTCAGTAATCCAAGGTTGGGTGTTCATGACACATCTCATATTTTGTAGACATTGTATGCTACGATAGAATGAGGGAAGAAAAATACCTCTCGTCATCATATCTAAGCTCTCTATGGTGATTCCAAGAATACAATGACTCTTAAGAAATTTCAATCTCAACAGGTCAATAATGAAAAAAAATAAGTGATTAAGCAGCTGTATGGGGTGGTAAAAGTTATGGATAATCCATAGGGACCATCGATGGTGAGCGGTATGAATCTTTTTAATTCTAACCTTATGAAAGATATTTCTAATACATGTACATCCCATTTGTTTATTTCTTCTTGTTATTTTAATCTTTTGGGTTTAAATGTTGAGATGATGCCTTCTGTTTTGAAACTTCAAACTCCTCTTGGTCAAAGATAATGTCAGGAAATTATGTGAAAATCATGTTATATAATAATTGATGGATCAGAATTAAGTCGGTAATTATATATTCTTGACAATGAAGTTTATGATATAATCCTGGGTATGGATTGGTTTAAAATGTTCAAGGATTGCATCAATTATTATACTTGAACAATTATTTTTATGACTGATGATGGAATCAAACATATATTTAGAGGATAAAAGAATGTAAAGGAGGGTGAAATAGTCTTGTTGTTACTAGTGGATGGAACTATATCAAAAAATTAGTATCTTTGAATTTAGCATCAATTGATAAAATTGGGAATAGTGGTTTTCGAGTAGTTGTTGATTTATTTCTGGATGTTTTTCCCAAAAATATATTTGGGTTACCACCCATAAGAGAAGTGGATTTTACAATTTATCTCTTACTAGGAACTATTCCAATTTCATTATTGTCTTATTAGAATACACCAATAGAATTAAGGGAATTGAAATTCTAGTTGGAAGAGTTGGAAAGTAAAGGGTTCATTTGGCCTAGCACGTCTCTATGGGTAGCACTGGTCTTGTTTGTGAAAAAGTAGGATGAAACTCTTCAGTTATGTGTAGATAATTGTAAGCATAACCAAGTTACGATAAATAATTAATATACACTTCCATGCATTGATGATCTATTCAATCAATCAAGGTAATTCCAGTGGTTCTTAAAATTTGACTTGCGATTGGTATATCACCAATTGAGGGTCTAGAAGGAGGATATTCCAAAGATAGCTTCTAGAAGTAGATATGGAGATTAAAAGTATGTGTTTATGACTTTTATTCTTACGAATGCACCAACAGTCTTTATGGAATTGATTAATCATATATTTTAAAGGTATCTAGATTCTTTTGTGGTAGTGATTTTAGATGACATATTGATGTATTCAAGTACAAGGGATGAGCATGAGAAACACTTGGAGATCATATTGGGAATTTTATGGGATCATCACATGTATGAAAAATTATCAATGTGTGATTTTTGGATACAAGAGGTGCATTTTCTTGGCCATGTAATATCAGAAAGTGGTGTTTCTGTGGATCCAAAAAAGATAGAGGCTACTATCTCTTAATAACCACCAAAGAATGTCTTTGAGATAAAAATTTTCCTTTTATTAGCTGGTTATTACTGATGTTTTTTGTGATTTTTCATGACTAGATTAACTGATGATAGCTTTGATTTGGAAAAGTTTTCCATTTCATTGGAATGATGAATGTCATAAGTCTTTTTAGGAGATCACCGTTTGTCTTACATCAACGCCAATCTTGATATTGTCAGAATCAGGAAAAGGGTACATGGTTTATTATGATGCTTCGTGATCTGGGATGGGATGTGTTCTCATGAAGGGATATCATGTTGTTTATTATGGATCATGATAATTATGGTTTCATGAGAATAACTACCCAACACATGATTTGGATTTGGCTGTTACAGTCCATTCTTTGAATACTTTGCGTCATTTCCTCTTTGGTAATAATTTTATGGTATTTACGAATCAAAAGATCTTGAAACACATATTCTTATAAAGATATTTGAATCTAAGATGAAGAATACAGATGTATTATCTCAAAATTCTTCACTTTGACTTGATGTATACACTATGTAAAGTCAATTCGGTGGATGATGCATTAAGTGGAAAGTCATATGGTCAGTTAGAAAAAGAGGCTTTAGATCAGTGTTAGTTATGTCAATAGTAGCTTAAATGCACTAGTATTGTGAAGTTAGAGGTAGAGCATTATTTTTCATTCCAGTTTCTTTAGTTCTTTGTTTGGTGTAGTATGAGGTCAAGACTCAATGGTGGGGATACCATTGAGGTATGAATGTTGTATGGGATTCTAGTTTTGTGGTTTCGATAGTGTATAGTTGTACCTATGGCTTTTCATGAACAAATTCTTTAATATTTCCACCATTCCAGATAGTTTGTTCATCCTGAAATACAAAAGATGTATAAGGAATCATAATTTTGGTGGGTTGGTATGAAAATAAAGTGGCTGATTTTGTTATGAGATACCTCACCTATCAGTTGGTTAAGGAATACCACGAGTGATAAGTAGGTATATCATAGTCTTTACCTATTCCTATTTGGAAATGTGAGTACATAGTGATGGATTTTTTGATAAGTCTCCCAAGGACAGTTTTGAAATATGATTCTATATGGGTGTTAGTGGATTGGATCACAAAGTCAAACCATTTTATCACTATTCATGAATCTCATACGATGGAGAACTTGTCTAAAATGTATATTCGAGAAATGTTAAAGAGACATGGCATACTTGTTTCGATAGTATCAGACTGAGATCCAAAGTTTACATATCATTTTGGAAATCCTTATAGAAATCCTGTGGGTATCAGTTTACAATGAGTATGTAATATCACAATCATATGGATGGACAATCTGAAAGGATGATACAAACATCATAAGATATTCTTAGGGCTTGTGTAATGGATATTGGTAGCTAATGGGAGGAGCACATACTATTAGTAGAGTTATCATATAAAAAAATTTATCATGTTTTGATACATATTTATCCTTTAAAATCATTTTATGGGTATCCTTGTTTCTCTCCACTTTGTTCGGTGGAAATAGGTGAGACAACACTAGTTGGATTGAGACTTGTCTAGGAGACAATGGAGAAGATTTAGTTGATCAAAAAAAGAATAGAGATGTCTTAGAGTCATCAAAAATCATATTCATATCATTTTTTATTCTCGTTTTCATCCAAGGTGTGTGATCATGTGTTCTTGAGGATCTCTCCTAGTCTGGGCATTGTCATTTATAAAAATAGGAAAAGTTATATCCTTGATACGTAGGCCCTTTTGAGATACTAGAATAGGTTGGTGAGGTGGCATATCGGTTGGATTTTCCACCCAGGTTCAGTTTGGTGCACAATGTGTATCATTTATCTTAGTTGAAAAAGAATAAGCCTCATCCTGACCATGTGATTTAATGGGATCACCTTGACCTAGAGATGGATTCTTTGTTGGTTCATATGCCAGTCCAAATTGTGGATATGCAATAGAAAGTCTTGTGTGGTAAAATAATTAGTCTGGTGTGGTTTTTTTGGAAACATGGTCAGATTTAGGAATAATTGTGTGAATGGGAAAAGGAAATGGTTGATCAATGACCCATACTCTTTTAGGGAAATATTGTTTTTCTACTTTATGGGGATGGATGGGCCAATTGTTGGGAGAATGTAGAACACCGTGGATTCAATTAAGTAACCCTTTATTTATGTGTTTTAAGTATGTAAATTTTTTGAGTGAATATTGGGTGGGTTTAGAGTACTTTTTAAATGTTTTTGGGAGATTTTGTGGAGGTTCACAGTTTGAGCACAATTAGTAGAAACTGTGAAACTCATAAAGAAAACTGTGTATAGTGAGGCAGTGGGATCTAAGTAGGCACACAGTTAGGTGCACAGTTTTTCCAAACCGTGGGACCACCCAGGAGAAACCATGCATTTGGGGATAGGGTATTTTTTCATGGTTAGCACCTGGTTTTCCTAATTGTGCACCATAACCATGCACGACTAAATGTTAGATCTGAAAATTTTAGTTCTAACATGGTTTTTCTCCTTAATGGATCATTTTTCCTCTAATATGACTTTAACTTGATTTCCTATCTTCCTTAAGTCTATAGATACCATTACTCTTAACCTATAAGTGATTTTTTTTTCTAATCTTGGTTTGTGGATTCCTTGATTCCTTAGAAAGTGCCCTCTCTTGGTTGTTTTTTATTATATTCGTCTTCTTACCTATCTTGGATTCATGGATCTAATATATTGAGGATATATACATGGTGTTTAATGAAAATAATGATAATATTTTCCTATTTTTATGTTATGGAACAAGATATAAGGTGGGTTATTAGAGTTTCAACTAGGTTTTGTTGAAGAATTTGTTCCATTATTTGTTTTCTACATAGTTTCTGAGGTAGATGGATTCACTCTCGACTCCTCTAATTTGACTATAAAGAACTAATTTCAAATTTATTGTTTTTATTTAAATTTATTGGGAATTTTTTTTGTAATTCTTGATGAAAACTCTCTTTGGGGACAGTTTATAGAATTGTGAAAACTGAGTGTTCTAGTGGAAAGTGAAAGGGGAAATAATATTTTAAAATAAAAATTTTAAAATGGTTTTTTGGTTTTGATACATGGAAAAAAATTATTTAAATGTATATTTTTATTGAAATGGTTTGGAAAATATTATGTTGGCATGTTTGTTGGCTTAAATGGTCAAGTGTGAGTTGAATGGGATGGATAATGGTCATGAAGTTCCACCATCAAAAGGATAAAACATGGACATGATGTTCCACCATCAATGGTAACATCAATATTGAGTGTGTGTGTGTGTGTGTGTGTGTGTTTCTATGCGCGCTTGTGTGAAATAGAATGGGTAATATCAAATTAATTTGGAAAATTGTTTAATGACTTTTTTATTTGATTTCATTGGAAATGTATTTGGTTTAGAAAACTATTTTAATTTAGAAAACTGTTTTGGTTTGAAAGATGGTTTGGATTTGAGATGAAATATTTTAAAATGGTTTATAAAAAAATTACTTAAATGTGTTAACATTTTCTATCCTAGTGGTGTGATTAGAGAATTCATTTGGGGGAACCTACTGAGTTTATTACTTAGCCTCTTATTGAGCACTTTGGTCCATTTTCTGATATTTTTTATCAAGAAAAAAGTAAAGGAAAGTATATAATTTATTTAATGATTTATTTTGATACATTAGGGCATAGCTTGTGGAGTTGTAACTTGGATCATGTTTCTACCTATGGAGTTTATGTCTTGGATTCCTTGATCTTTATTTTTTTATATTATACACTGTATATCTGATATAGTATATAGTTATAGTTTGGTGTTGTTGTTAGTTTGGTATTACATTGAGTTGTATTACATTGTTCACATACATCATATAATGGTTTGATTATAGTACTCTTGGTTTGGTTGATTTATTTTCAAAAGATAAAATCGTCCCCCAATTGTTAATGAAGCCCTTATCATTTATTCCCATCCTTTGGTGTCTTGGGAATGTCTCCTATATCCAAGTAATATCCCCTATCCTTATCAAGACAATGAGGAGGGGTGGTATATTAAAACCTCATTATAGTTAACCTTAGTGGATGAAGATGGTTTGGAATACCTACCATTGATGTTTTATACCCATCTACTTATATAGTGTGTTAGGGTGGCTTGGTTTAGATATATCGATTAAGAGTCCTTTCATGTTATTATATCCACTAGAAATTCTTATGCTAGATTTTATAAAGGTGGGTAGCATTCTGTCCTTTTATGAGGATAGATGATGATACTAATTTCACTATGAGAGGAGGTGTTGGGGTATTTTCATACATTCCCCTTAGTGGAGTATCTAGAAGTGTGGAATATGTACCCAAATTTTTTATTTTATTTTTGGTGTCTAGTGATGAAGAGACGTGTTGTAGAGTTTGCCTCTTGATGCCTTACTTTCTAGTAGGTGAAGGCCAAGCACCAGGTTACAACGGGTTTGGCTCAATGCCACAGGGTGCTGAATAGAAGTGGGATAGTATATCCATGGATTTAATGATAGGACTTCCAAAATCTTCTAGAGTTAATTACACTATCTAAGTGATCATAGACCAACTTAGAAAGTTGGACCACTTCTTTCCCATCTGACTGATGAGTTTAGTAGAGATCATGGAATGCTTGTACAAGGAGGAGATTGTTCATATCCAGGGAGTTACCACTAAGATCTTTTCAAACTACAATTCATACTTCACATAATGATTATGGAGAGGTTTTTAGGATTCCCTTCAGACTCAATTTCATTTGATCACGGAGTTCCACCCACATATATATGGCTAGATTGAGTAGACCATTAAGGTTTTGGAGGATAGATTCAAGATTACATGTTGGGATTTAACTACAGTTTGGAGTTTTATCTACTATTGGTGGAGTTCCCATATAATAATAGAAACCACTCCACCGTCACTATGGCACCATTCGAGTCCTTTTTTGGGAGACCCAATAGGTCACTTCTGCGATGAATTGATTTAGGAGAGTCATCACTTGTGGGCCTAGATCTAGGATGAGAAATAAAAAAGAAGGTAAAGATCATCTTAGAGTGGATGAGAACAATCAAGAACCATCATAAGTCTTCTATGGACTAGTGAAATAATCCTTTATAGTTTGGTGAGGGATACTATGTGTTCCTAAATGCCTCACCTATGTGAGGATTATGGAGATTTGGACGGGGAAAAAATTTATCTATAAGGTTTATTGGCCCTTTTTAGATACTATGTAGGGTTGAAAAGGTGGCTTACCACTTATACCTACCACCATAGTACTTCTAGGTGCACGATTCCTTCCATGTGTCATAGCTAAAGAGTCATGTGCACAACTCGTCACACATTATTGAATTAGGTGATCTAGACCTTGAGGATAGAGATTCCTTCATAGATTACCCATTATAGATTGAGGGTCAAATTTATATGATCATTTATGGGAGAGTGATTCCCATGGTGTGTGTTCAATGGATGCATGAAAACCTCCAAGAATTCTCCTAGGAGTGGGAGAATCCAATGTGAGCTCAGTAACCTCACATGTTTGAGTTTTTTTTTTGTTTTCAAGAGAAATATCATTGAGGTGGGGAGAATGTAATGACTCTTTTATTTTCTTATAACACATTGAAATATTTTAAGGAATATTTTCAGAGGTAGGTGCAGAGTCAGTATTGGATTTCAATGCTCTTGGAGACTTGGTGTTAATATAATAAAAATATTAAATATATTATACCACACAGGTGTAGTTTTTCATAAATAATGGAATAAATATTGAATGGTGTCTTATAAGGGAAAACTGAGAGAACCATTAAATTTGGAATGTGGGTTTTACCCAAGAAATAACATAATCTATGTGCACGTCGGGTGTCTGGTTTAAGAGTTGTTGCATGAATAATAGTAAATAAATTAACTAATTAATCAATTTATGGGTTTTTAATTATCTATTACCTAATTTCCTCTTATATAAACATGGTTATAGAAAACCCATAGGGTTATCTTCATAACCCTAGGGATTGGAGAGGAAAATAGTGGAGATATTGGTGGATGATGATAGATCGTGAGTTGATGATCATTTTTCTGGGAATCTTCATCACCAACAGAGTCCTTGGACCTCATCCATGACATTATCACAAAAACACACTTCATTAGTGATCGATCCAATATTGAGGTTAGACTTTTTTTCTATTAATACCATTTTTATTATCCCATTTTGAACAAGAATCTATCTTTTTAAAAAATTAATTCACATATTAATGGTTGATTTATGTTTTATGGTTTATCTTCCTAGGGTTAGGAATTTATTATGATTTCTTAAACCCTTGTTTTTACTTATAAATTCATCATTTTATTAATAAATTAATGTACTCCAATAAGAATAATGGCCAATATTTGTTTATAACTTTTGGTGTTTCCTACTTTTCTCCCTTTCGTTCTTCATGTTTTCATCATCGGTATTCCATTTGTTTAATGATTCAACAACTATCCAAAAACTGATTATTATTAATTCGAACTTTGGAACAATATATCATTTCTATGGGTGTAGATTCAATATTTAATGCATGACCATGGTATAATGATAATGATGGGATACCAGGGTTGTATTGGAGATCCCTAGTTTTTTGGAGTGTCATTTCTACTTTACAAAGTGAAAATAAGCATTTTTTGAGTAAATCAGTGGTTAGAATCCAGCCATCGGTGATGGATTTGGTGAGGTAAACCCCATAACTTATGATTACGGTGTAATTTTTGTTTAGAGTGAAGTTATAATTAGTGTAGGAAATAATTCATGAAAGTATTTGGATTTATGATAAATCCTTAGATACACTGGATGTACTTCAGAAGAACACATTTTGTTTGGGCCCATTCTACAACAGCTAGGTTTTACACATAGAGAAAAATATCATTCACCGTGTGACAGAATCACATGCCTTATGACCTAAGGCCAATAACCCAGTTTGTACCTTTGGTTACACTGGTACAAACATGGCTAGGTACATGAGAATGACCAATGTAAACTGGCACAACTAGGGTACCTGGGCACGAAAAATGGACATAGACATAGCCAGTGTACACGGGAACGACCATAGTACATGGGAATAGGATAGAGTACATCATACAAAACATAGTAATATATATATTTAGTGGGGCACACCAACTTATTCATATACACGTCGTGTATTTTCTCCACAGTAGTTAGGATCCCCTTTTATCTTCATACTAGTTGAGCATATATAGGGTATATTCCTTTGGTAAATCCCTATGAGGGTATATTTTGGTATCCCATCCTTTCTTAGGATGAGTGATACCTTCTGAGGATTATGTTTTGGATATATTCATGTATCCCTTAGTGTGTCTTAGAGTGTTATCCTCTATCAATTTTCCCTACATTGGGTTAGGTGTCCCATTTTGGACATCGGGGTCATATGATCCCTATCCTAGAAGATTATTCTTTATAGGATTAGGTATCCCCCATAATCCCTGGGTGTGATCCCCTAACTATGTATCAATAGATTTTGAGTTCCAAATTATGCCTCTTCATGGAAAGACCTAACAGACACGACCTCTCATATGAGCACCATCAATGTTAGCATGACCTAAGGAGTGAGTTCTCTCAGATGAGAATTACCTTGAGGCCTTGGGTAGAATCCTAGAAAGGCAGTTATGATTTGATCACACTTGGATATATAGTGTTTATATTGTTAATATCTGGGTTATTTTTTATTATTATTATAGTATCATTCTCTTTCTGACTTATCTTAATGATGTTGATATAAACCTCTATATTGGTTCTTTATGTTTGGATATTTTGGGGTTGTCCTACTAGATATGTTATACTCACCCATGTATGGGATGTACCTGCATGTGTCATGTCTTATGCAGGTGAAATACCTTTTTATGGTGTCTTAGGGGGACTGGGAGTAGGTGGAGCATAATAGTTCCTAATAGACTATAGACGGTTCTAGGAGTTTCATTTGACATTATTCCCCTTACTCTAGCAGGTTTCACTCTTTTATAGTTTTGGTGGGAATATATTTGGACCTTTACCATTTCCCATACTTGTGTCATACTCTCATGTGGGATTAAATGAATGCATGTATTTAGTATTCATTGTATCTTTACTTTCTACATTTATATTGGTTCTTGGATATTCTTTTGTGTACAAGTACCTTAGGATAAGGCCTCACTTGTGTGTGAAAAGATTACTCAGTACTATTCTCTAGTTTGTAGCCTATTGGAGGTGGGATTGGGGTGTCTCACTCAGTTTTCTTTATTCTTGGATTCCCCTTGTGGGTAGGGTCGTGACATAACCCCGAGGTTTCACTGATGTTTTATAACCCTAATCTACAAACTAGAGAATAGTACTGAGTAATCTTTTCACACACAAGTGAGGCCTTATCCTAAGGTACTTATACACAAAAGAATCTCCAAGAACCAATATAAGTTCTAAAAGAAAAGATATAATGAATACTAAATACATGCATTCATCTAATCCCACATGAGAGTATGACACAAGTATGGGAAATGGTAAAGGTCTAAATATATGCCCACCAAAACTATAAAAGAGTGAAACCTGCTAGAGTAAGGGGACTAATGTCAAATGAAACTCCTATAACCATCTACATTCTATTAGGAAATATTATTCTCCACCTACTCCCAGTCCCCCTAAGACACCATAAAAAGGTATTTCACCCGCATAAGACATGACACATGTGGGTACATCCCATACATGGGTGAGTATAACATACCTAGTAGGACATCCCCAAAATATTCAAACATAAAGAACAAAGATATAGGTTCATCTCAACATCATTAAGATAAGTCAGAAAGAGAATAAAACTATAATAATAATAAAAATAACCCAGATATTCCCAAGATAAACACTACATATCCAAGTGTGATCAAATCATAACTGCCTTTCTAGGATTCTACCCAAGTATAAACATTAACTAATACTTACTCTAATAAAAACTATAGTGACCCAAACTATTCATACATATATATTATATCTTTAAAAGATGAATATTCATTACATATCAGCACAATCCATGTTAGAACTGTAAAGTTTTAGTGTCTTTGAGAAATTAGACTCATAGAAAACTAGAACATAAAAGATCTACATCATATCCCACATGATTATTTTCAACTAGAACCCTTCTTAGAAAAATCATACTTAATACCTTTCTTCATATATTGGGGAAAAGGAAATATGATAATGGGTGATATCATATGCCCAGTAAGGGTAAACAAGGGAGATATCAATGATCATTTAAGCATAACATGTACATAAGTGTATGAGAACATGATCTTGACATTTCAAAACCATACCCATCAAATCATAGATCATAAACATGGGTGATTTTGTGAAACTTGTAAGTTTATAAGACATTAATCATAAAGTAATCAAAATGCATGATCCATGAGATCATACCATTGTCATAAGATATAAGTTTTTGGCATACACATAAGTATAAAAATTCAATTCCTTAGTAAAGTATCACCACCAAGACTATCACAATGGATTGGAATTACTCACCATTCCATCATATCCTTATTTGAGTTTTACTCCCAAGGATATCATATAAATATTCAAGGTTCACTCCCAAGACCATCATAATGAACATAGTCACATACTGAACTAAGTTCACTCCCCAATCCAGTTCTTGTTATCTTATGAGACATACATTATTAACCTATGCATTATAGGGTTATATAATTCCAGTCATTTCCAAAACATAATCATAATCCACTAATATGTGTTCCAAAATATCATAAAAAATTCATCATATCAATATACCACAACTCTTGGAAAGGGAACCGTTTTCATAATCATTTCAATAATTCATCATGGAATAACCTGTGGAAAATAGATGAATTTCATAAACATATAGTAATAATAATAATAAAACATCAAAATAAATAATTAGGATGGTATCACTGGATCATATCCCTGAAAAATAATAATCAACAATAAAGGATGTTATCATAGATAAAAACTTGCTTTAAATTATCTCTAGAATATTTCTTGAGGAAAATACACTTGTCATTTTTAAATCACTTATTTAAAATCTAATTTTTTTAAAATATTATGTAAAAAATTTCCTTTTAAAAAATACGTTTAATATTGTAATTTAATCTTCAAATCATTGATCGGTTATGATGGTGGTAAGTTCTATTCATGATATGTATGTGAAAACAAATATTCTTTTCACATTTTTAGTAAAAATTCAAAAGTAACTAATTCAAAAAATAAAAATAAGATTCCATTAAATTTTTTACAAAAATTAAAACATGGGTAAGAATTAATTTAAAAAATCATAGTATAATAGTAACTTCATTCTTGAAAACATTGTAACAACATTGACATGGAATAAAATGATTTCCGACGAAAGAGGAAATAAGGTTTTTTATTCTTAAAAACAGTTTCCTGGTCATATTAAGAACCAAAGAGAGGAAAATGGTACGATTATAGGAAAATTTCATGAATAATAAAAGGAGAATTAAATTAAATGGGTTTATCAGATATGGATAATATAATTTCCCTCAATTTAAATTCAACCATAAAAAATCTCTATTAAAATGAGATTGAATCATAAATCCATTATCACTTTGGTAATTTTTCAACCAAAAGTATCATAAGAGAATAACATAAAAACATTAAATAAAATGAACATGAGAATATTCATTATATAAAATTTCAAGGGGTGTTACTTAACCTCATAATATTATATATCCATATAACATAACATATGTCTCAAATAATACAATTTGTGACTATAAACCCTTACAACTTTAGTAATATCCAAATTGAAACGTCATTAAAGAGTGAAATTATTTGGATTTTTAAATCCCAATAATTTTCAATAAAATAATCTTAAAATAAATTTATGGTTAGTATATACACAATATGTGGTAAACAATTTGTGAATATGGCATGTGACTCACTGAAATAAAAGTGATATGGGAATCCTTTTCCATAAGATCTACTTGATTCAAAATCACTCTAAACTCATGTATAATAAATTTAAATTAATTATAATTATATAAAATAATTATGTAAATAATTATAGTATAATATATGATTCACTTATGACATTTCAAAACCCATTTATCAATAATTACTTATTAAAATAATCATTTCTCAGTGGTAATTGTTTAGTTTTTCATGGAATTTTCGATTTGACAGTTCTAGTCCTTATAATTTGATCATAGTCACATTATCTATATAATTTTATTCATGATATAAATATATTTTATATTAATTATATAAATATTTATATTCATCCATAATAGGTATAAATGGAAAATTATTTATACAATTCATGGAGATAGTAAGTCATACGTACACATGAACATTGTTTTCATTTTTTTATGTAAAGAATGAAAGATATAATATTATTTTATCATTAAAGAGAAAAAATTATATAATAAATAACAAACACACACACACACACGTATATATATATACATTAAATCTATATTTATTACTTTCCAAGTAAATTGGAAATGAAAAACGAATCACATCGCTTCGTGGAGGTGGTATTCCACACATACGTATGAGCGATATTATTGTTTTCCAATAGATGGGAAGGTAAGAAGGTAAATATGATATTATAATTAAATAAGAATAATTATGTCATAAATATAATATATTAACATTAAACCCATTATAATAACTATCCATGATGGATGGTGATGGAAAATGAATTGCATCACTATGTGGTGGTGGTAGTCCACACATACGCATGACTGATACTTTCACATCCCATTTGATGTAATATAGGGTGAATATGTGTGGTTTCATAATAATAATAATTTTTTTATATTTAGGATATTAAATTTATTATTTTATTAGTAATACCATAAATCTTAAGGAGGTATAATAATAAATAAATTGAAAGATGTCGGATAATACAATTGCATCTTCTTTGATAGACCGCCTTTAGATCTATTCTTAAGGCCCCATGGAATGGTATTTTAAGAATAATATAACAACAATATAATGAATATATAAGTTTATAAGATATTTTTTAGGTTTTAATTTAGCTAATATTCTTAATAAGATGTATGGAAAAGAGAGGAGGGTGTCCTTTTATAAGTGAGGGGAGGGGCACCCTTAGAATTTCTTAAATTATTAAATCAATATAAATTAATGTTCATTTAAAAGTGGAACCAAAATGATATATTTCAAATATATGATTCTTAAATTTATAAATAACTTCATACAATAAAAGTTTTACTATATTAGGTTATTTTTTCACCCTTATATCTTTCTTTTAACTCTCAATTAACCCTTTTGGTCATTACCACAATATCAAAGATTTTTTACACTTTAGGGGTCCATAAATTTACTAAAAAAAGAAAATTTAACATTAAATGATCAATGGTAAATATGATAAAACATAACCCATTAAATTTCCCAAATATAATATTTTTATGAAGTTTATATAATTTTATAAAATATTTTAATTTTAAAATATCATTAATTTCATTTTTAGAACTATTCATTTAATTAGAATTTAATGTCATTAATATAACAATGGGAATAAAATATAATACATTTTACCAAAAATAATAAAATATTATTAACTATAAAATTTTTCTTTTAAAAAAAATTAATTGAAAAATAGTACTTTTGATGTTTTTAAAACCATTTACATTGATTTTTTCTGCTCGCAAAAGTAGTGTGTCATAGTTGTGTAAGCATTTAATGTAATTATAACATTACTAAAAATTTATATTAAAAAAAATTAAAAAAAAGAAATTAATAATTTTCAAAATATTATTTTATATTCAATCGTAATGTATTCTTACTGCTATGTGAACATATAAATGAAATTAAAATAATGATAGTGACATTTTTTAATTTGAATTAATTAACATAATATGAATGTCATGATCAAGGAAAAATGGTACTAAAATTTAATATATTCTAATTTTAGATGTAAATGGTCTAATATATCCCATAAAAAGAAATAAATTCAAATTTTGGTTTTATTTTGAGACATTATATCATGATTTTAACCATGTTTTCCCCATTTTACCCTTATAGAGGTGACAAATATTTACCACGATTACTATTCATAATGAAAAAAAGAGATATATTTACCAAATTTGAACCTCATGATTCTAAATATAGTATCCATTTTTCAACATGCAATATCTCTAAGTGGAATAAATCTATTTTAATATAAATTTGTAAAATGCAATGAAATAATTTTTTTTGAAAAAAAGTTTTTTTAAGTATAAAAAGTAACATATAACAAAATCATGAAAATTTATGATTGACATGGAATTAATTATAATATTATAAAAAATTTATCATATTAAAATTCAATACCAAATCAAAATACAAAATTTTATATTTAAATTACTTGATTTAATGAAAAGAAATGACTGTCAATGAAAAATCAGTATTTTTGACTATTCACTAAAAAATCAATCACTTCCGAAAAAAATACCGTAAGATAATTTTTATATGATAATTTCATAAATTAGGTTAATTTTATAAAATAAAATACTTAAAATTAGCTTAAATTAATTATAATTTACACATAAAAAATTCAATAAAAATCACTTTTAAAGAAAATGAATTTTTAATCATAAATGACTTCAAAAAAATGTGTTCTTATTTACTAATAATTAATCAATAATTTTTTTATTGAGTAGGAAAATTATATATTTTTCATAATTAATTGACTTATATTCATACCCTCCAATTCAATGGCTAGGTTATAATGGTCACATTTAAATAATATTTTTATATTATATCTCATTTTGATTAAAGCTCCTTGTTGTGTATTAAGAAATCTATCAAGATTATTATTATTTTATAATAAATTTTCATGGTGTTATATGTCATACATATATGGATAGAAATAGGTGGATTTTGGGTCTGGCATAAATGCACCAATGGGTAATAACACTGGATTGTATGGTTGGGTATTAACTTTATATTTAGTTGGTTCATGATAAAGAGGCCCAACTATACACCTAGTTTGTCAGTCCTAGGGGATATAATTTAGTTAATAATATTATTTATATAAATTATTTTGAATTATTATTTATGAAGGTGTAATTAGGATAATATATGGAAGATAACCCAATATAAATTACCCTAGATTAAACCAAGATTTATTTATATTAAACTGACAGCTAACATGATGGATTATATTAGTATTACATTATTAGGTGATGTTTTTATAAAATATTATTTATTATAAATCTCTTATGATGTTAATTTTTCATCACCCATGTTAACAAATTTTTATTTTTGTAATGGATAGAGTCAAAAGGAATGGAGATAACAAGGGATGGGAAGGACAAATAAATAATTGTCTTAATGAGGATCAAAATGGGATAGAAGCTGGTATCAAAAATAATATTTTTATAATCACCCAAATTTCTTGAATTTTTATTAAAAAATGTAGTCTTTCTAAAGATAAAAACATAATATGGAAGATAATTATTGAGTTTTGAAGAATATTAACTAATTAAGATGATGAAGAAAAGAATATTAAAATTCCTATTTGTCAAAAATATGGGAATAATCACCTATGGAATGTCTCAATGTAACAAGGAAATTATTTAATTATGTAAGGGTTATCTAATGGGGTATTAATTTTAAAAAAAAATGATTAATAATGCAACCAAATTAGTGAATAATAATACAATATGCCTCATTTCCAAGAGTCAGGGAAATCTGCATTTGTATGCCCTGACCCAAGGGATAACAAGGAAAATATACCTATTCAACCTCCCTGAACAAGGGAACAAGAACAAGATTATGCTATGAAAAATGTAGAAGTGGATTTTTATAATTAAGGTAGAATTATCCTGCACTCTAGATTTATGGATTTCTTATTGTATATTGATTCTAGGAACCCTAGTTCATCAAGTAAGTTTTCTAAGAGCATTAAATCACCCCTACTGATTTGATTATCAAATAAAAATACTAGTTTTACGATTATTGTATCCTAAGTTTATGTTTATGTGAATTTATTAGGTAAAATATTTTTATTTATCCTTTATATGAATTTTATTTTATTTTTAAAATGGAATGGTTAAGTCTACAAATAGAAAAAATATTATTTTTTATAATATGGAAATCACATTTCATATCAACCTATGATAGTGTATCGTGAAAGGTTGATTATGAACACCCTTTAGAATCTAATTATATTATGTGGGTATTATTACTAAAAAATTAGATAATATTTTCACAAATTGGTGGTGAAAAAATAGGGATATGTCTATTTTTAGGAAAATTTTATGTTTCCTAAGTTTGTATGGATGATATCTCTATAGGTTTTATATCATTATTCATATTTATATTTTAGATACCAATATTATTTTTTGTTATTAAGTGATAATTTAAATTTAAAGTATGTAATTTATTTATGGGGAGAGTGTGTAATTCCATGATATTTTATGTTTATTTTAATTTAAATAAATGCTTCGTTTAATAGATTTTTTAGCACATAACACCAAACTAAAATGAAAATGATATAATTTAAAATAAAAATATTAAATTTTACCTTTATAATATATATTTTGAAATAAAGGGTACAAATAAAATTTAATATTTTATGAAATCAATATAGAAAATAGAGGAAATGTAATCAAGTATTATAAATATTACTTATGAGGCTCATTTACCTTGGGAAGGAGGTTGCTTCTCTTGGGTTCTCCATATACCAAGAAAAATCAGAACTCCAAAAACTATGGTTTGAGTACAATAAAATTTGACAGAATTAAATCCTCATTAAAAATTCCATAAGATAAATTCTAATTGAACCACAACTAATGGATTCCACCATAGCCTATCTTATCCTTAAATCTTATACATAGATCATGAGGTGTTTAGTAAGTATAATTTAAGAGTACATAAATAGTTAATTATTAATGTAATATGTTATTTATATATTTCATATTTATAACTCTATAAAAACTTAAAAATCATTTTTATACTAACAAACTTAATAAATTCATATATTATAACTAAACAACTAACAAAATCAGTTCACACTTAAACGTGCCTTTTTTTCTCTAATTGTTTTTTTATTTTCTAGAAATTTTTTCAAAAAACTATATATAGTTTGGTTAAATGATGAAAAATATATTTTTATATGAATAATATAATAACACTGATTTAAATCTGTAAATGATAGGAAATAAGAATATGAACAACTATTAATTGGAATATTCATTTTATTATAAAAATAAATTTTCATTATATTCTATAATTCCATTTAAAAGTTAAATTCTTAAATTTCATATGATCAATATGATAAAATGAATGTCATTTTTTTATTCTTAATAACAATATAAACTTATAATTATATATTATATTTTTTCTAAAAAGGTTGAATTTTGGGTGAAATGTGAAAAATACCGATAGTGCAAGTACTTTTACTTTTATGATATTTTAATAATATAATAATGGTTTAAAAGTTAATATAACCATTTTAATATAAAATTACTTATTTAAAAAGAAAAATAGAGAATTTAAAAATACAATTCTAAATTTACAAACCCCAAGTTTAACATTTTGGAAACATAAGTAATATTTTACCATAATAAAAACTATTTTTGGTATGATTCTTTTAACAAAATATACATAATGTAGAATTCAGTTTAAAATTAATTTTAATGACACAGAAATCGTATTTTTTTAATAATAAATCATTAAATTTCAAATAAATTAATAACATTTATAATTTTATCAAAATTCAAAAAAATTGCATAAAAATACATTTTAAAAAAAAATAGTATTTACGCTTTATGTGTGCCAATATTAAAACTAAAGTTTTTTCACCCATTGAAATTTTAGTTTATAAAATGAATTTAATTTTTGGAATTATTAGTTCCAAATTATTCAATAATTTCTATTATATTTTTACTCATAAAAATAAATTAGATAGGTAAAAATTATTTACCATTTTAAAAACCAAAAACAGTAAAAGTGAAAATTTTAAGAGTAGATAACATAGAAACATGTTAAAATATATTGGAAAAATATTTTTTGAGATTTATAGACCTTATAAATTATCACAATCTATTATTTTCCTTTATTTAAACCATTTGAAATTTGAATAGTGACTTTTCCTTTTATATTTTATAAAAATTCCACTTCATTTTCTAATAAAAGGAGTCATACCCACCCCACTTCTCCTCATGTACGAAGCCTTATAGATTTAACCAAAATATATCCAAATAACCCCCAAAATTTCATATACTTTTTCTAAAGGTTATGCTATTCACAAAATAACACTTCTCAAAGCCTTAATCCAATTTTAAAAGGAGCTTTTCCAAGGATTAAGGTAAAAATTATCTATCATGATTTTTTATTTATATATCTTCCTTTATTATTATAACTAATCCAATTATAATTTTACATTTATAATATAATTAAATAATTACGATTAGTATACATAATTATATTATGTTTAAGTGATAATCATTAAATATCCTTTCCCATTTAACTTAGAAAAAATGAAAACATAATTTTTGCATACATGTAGGATATTACCTCCTTGAAGCGAGGAGTTTCGTTTTCCATAATCGTCTAATATGGATGGTCAATAGTGGGGTTTGGAATAAATGAATATTATATTCAAAAAATATATTAATACTATAAAAAATATAATTCAATGCCAACCTTCTTTATATTTTATGGAAAATGAGAAAGTCACACATGTGTAAGTTTCAATTACCACCTCCACGAAGCAACATATATCATTTTTTATCAAGAATTTCTTATTTATCCAACTATAATAAAATCTGAAAATACACATTAGAAAAATATAAATAATATAATTTTACTTATATAATAATGATATTATTCAAAAGGAATGTGTTTTTAAACTAAACTCACCTATCAAAAGTAGAATATTCTTATTTCGGTCAGTTTAACCACCTATAAGAATAGCGTAATAGATTTTAGTCATCAAAGAATATGGAACCCTAAAATATTGTTTTATTATAAAAAAACATATAAGTATTTTTTTATTAAGGTATTATAAGGATAAAATTAATTTTTAAATTATTATTAACATACTAACATTTGTTTTTAAAAAATCACTGAAATAATCTCATCACTGATTCCATCTTCAATAATCAGGAATTAAATTATCATGGAATGAAATTTGAGTTTCATAAATCATTATAAAGCCACTATTCATGTACATTGGATTATACGGAAAATATTAATTTTTTATCTATGGAATATAATCTGTATAGTGATTTTAAATCATGCATAAAATAATTAAAATTTTGAAATATATGTGAATGAAAAAAACAACTATCCAAAAAACGTATAACGGATTATTATAAGTAAATATTAAGAATGTAACACCCTGTGATTTTAAAATATAGACCACATATTTAATAGAATGTATAACATAAAAAAACCAAGAATATAAGGGAATATAACATGTCAATACTTTATGATATATTTCTTTTTAAATAATTCAATATCTTCAATACCTTACAATGCACAAAACACCAGGTTTGAAAGAAACATGATACTCTATTAGAATATTATTATTTATACATCACCATTATAAACAAGACATTTTGTTTGTGGGTATGAATCATACTAACTAAATTAATAAAATTATATTTTTCACACATGTTTAAATTAAATTAAATTTATATCTATTGATTTGAGATAAAATTATAACCATTTGAAGGAAAGAGAAATGTTTTCTCAAAAGTGGTATTTTTCTAAAAGGTGGTTTAGTCATGCTTTGTAAACAGAATTTTTAATTATATTTTACCACTTTCAGAAAATTTATTTTAAAGAATAAACATAAATTTTGAAATAATAATTTCAAAATTATCTTATAGTGACTATTTGGTATTATCTAAAATGTTTCATTTTTTGATGAATAGTGAAAAATACTGAATTTTACTTGAAAACTGCCTTTTCATTAAAATTATTTATCAATAAAATTTTATTTTAAAATTTTATTAAAATAAAATTAGTAAAATTATATATCTATTAATCCAATTTATTTCATTTGAATCATTTTTATATTGAATTTGTATATAAAAACATGGTATACTTTTGAACATTTTCTATTTATAAACATGCTTTCTCATCACCTTTGCAGGATTAATTTTAAATTAAAATTTTCCACTTATTTGAATAAAATTTAGAAATATGGATTCCATAGTAGTTATAATAATAATTTATATTACCTAATTATTTAATTTTATTTTTTAACAAAAAATAATAGGGAAAATAAATAAAAAATATTTACAGCAATTAAGGTAAAAATTGTTTTACTGATGGTTAAACTGAAAAGATAAGAATTAAAATCACCGAAAAACTTTTCTAAAGTATATTTTATAGCATATTTAGAACCTATAATGTCTAAGTATCAATTATAGTCTACGTTTGACCCTTTTATGATGTGAAAAATGTGGGTAAACCTTTTTCTTTCTAAAAATTACAAGTTTTCCACTCACATAACTTATAAAAGGCCACCCCTATCCTCTCTTATTCACACCATAAAACCCTTTTGGATCAAAAAAAACCTATAAAAATAACCCCCCCCCCCCAATTACATTCCCTCATACTAGAATCCTTTTTTATCATAAATACATTCTAGGAATTCATTAGTTATAATTCTAAAGTGGTGTTTTAAGAAGAGGTAAACTTCATAACTATGCATTTTTGTTTTATATATTCCTCCACCTCCTTAAATTATTATTAAACAATGATGAGATAATAAAATAAGTATATTACATATTATTATATGTTTTTATATTATGTTTATTACCTAAAATCATCCCCACCTCCATAAAATGTGTTACGGAATCATCATTCATGTGTATGGTGGACTACAACCTCGCGAACCGATATTATTCATTTTTTCCATTAACACCTCTCACGGTTGGGTAAGATGATGGATATAAATTATATATATTATATTTATTACATAATTATACCTCTAGATTAATTATATAATGTATTAATTTTTTACTATCCATTCAATATGAGATACGATAATGCCGCTCGTGTGTATGGCGGACTACAGCCTCACGAAGCGATGGGTTCCGTATTTCATGAACTCTTTAAATTGAAGTTAATAAGGATAAATTTATTAAATATATGTGATATAAATGAAATAATTATTATATTCATAACATATTTACCATTCTGAAAAGAATAGGTATCATTTTATTTCTTACCTTCCCACTCATTGAAAGATGATAACGTCATTTGGGTATGTGTGGACTACCGCCTTCAGGAAATGATGTGACTCTATTTTCATCACAAAACCACATGTAAGATATATATAACTATAATTAAATAAATAATATGGTATATATGATATTTTGATCGCTCTTTAAAGATAAAATATTACTTCTTTACATAATGAACATTGAAAAATGGAAACGTTACTCATGTGTACGTATGACCTACCATATCCATGATTGAAACATATTTCATTTTTAATAAACATCAATAATGATTGGTTTTAGAAGAATAATTAGTATATAAATTTAATAATTATTTAATGATTATTATTTATACATGTTTAAATAATGAGGAGTCTAACGTAGATGAATAATCAGGATGAGTGAGATACAGCTAGATCATGTCTCTCTAAACCGTGAGTGATTAGAGTTTCCTCTTATATTTTTATCCTTAAATCCATATAATTTTATTGAATATTGATTTCTTATTCTAGGGATATTTTATTCACATCACTTCGTTGTTTCCGGGTTAGTACAATGGATTTATGCATGAAGTGGTGATACTGATATCCGGGGAAATACAAAATTCTCCCTCTCCATCTTTAAAGGAGTCACCAAATCTCCCATTCAATGAAAATAAAATATTGATCATATTAAATAGGAAGCTAAATATATTTTATATAATCTTAAAATATGTGAAAATTCCATCACATCTTGTCTCTTTCTCCCTAAATGTTCTAATACTATGAAAAAATATGAAATAATGGAGCAGATGTCATAAATTTGGGGCTTTTCCTCTTAGAAACATTTCTCATTAGGATGGGGATACTTCTATATGATTTTCCCCTATAATGTTTTGAATGTCTGAGACTGGGGTTTTAGATAAATTCAATTCAAACCAGGCATTGTTCACCTTCGTGAATGGGATAAAAGATTGAATCCATTTGAGGTTGGTAACACCACTACTCAAATATAGGTAAGGGTTTATGTGTTGAATTTGAAACCTTGGCATCCTAAAATTCTCAATGATATTGTAATTTCAATTAGTATTATAATTAAAATTGATAAGTAAATGGAAGTGTAATGATTTTTCCACTTCTCTTGGTTCGTGGTAGAGGTGGAATTGGGTTCAGAACTAGTTGATTAAATTATTCTTGAAACTGATGATGATATTATTGAGTTGAAGATCATGTATTATAAAACCCCAAAATTCTATAAGGAATGTAAAGTTATCAGTCATAAATCATCTAACTACAGGCACTCTATAGTGAGAAGTTTCTATTTTCAACATGGAAATGATCTGAATAATTGTCTTAAAAAGACTAAAAACTCATTTGTTTAGAGGATTGATGTTGTTCCTCAGATGAAGCTAATTCCCAATAATAAATATGGACAAAATTAAGATCATATTGATGATGTAAATGACATTTCTACTGATAATTTCTAAAATAATATAGATGATCAGTTATCTAAACATGATGATGAAACCAAACCAATGGACGATGAGAAGGGAAACCTTCCAAGTGATTCATCTAATGTTAAAGCCCCTGCTTCTGTAAGTAAGACGAAAACCTGGGTTGACATCTTCTATGGAGCATCTTATGTTAACAATGATGATAATTATAGAAAATGAAGAAGTTATGACACTAAATAGACTCAAATGGTTCCTCAAATTACAATAAGAGATAATAAATTTCTAGTTGAATAAGTAAATGAAGAAGATATACATAAAGTAGTTTATCAATAGTGTTCACATGAAAGGATGGTTGCATCAGGTAATCGAAAGGGTCAGAAAATATTAGATTCGGACTATCTAGTGATTACTAGGGTTATCTAATTTTCTTCAAAATCCATCATGGATAAAGAAGATTTTAAACTTGTTTTATACAAGAAGACAAGAGATCTGTTTGATTCTCAAGTGGTGGCAGATCAACCAAATGAAGGTAAATCTATTCCTATTTCTTATCAAAAAATTGACCATGATAATGGGATGTAGGATGAAAATATTGGTACATCTGATACACTTTATGATGATGAAAAACATGAATAAACACTTCCTCAAGTTAGGATAAAGAACGTAGAGGGAATGATGACTCTAATGGAAAGGGATTCCTCTCATGAAAAACTTAAAGAGAATCATGTAGATGGCTATGAATATGATAGCACGGATGATGAAACTTTAATTTAGAGGATAAAATATCTTCCTTCAAGTAGTGGTAGAATCATTGGTTGGGGGTGTAAATACAGAATAATTTAATGGAATTCAATTTGATAGGAAGAAATAAAAATATGTGAAAGGTTGAGAAAAAAAGTTAGGTGTCTAAATTTTATGATTTGAGAATATTTTCTTTTTTCTCTTGTACCCTATTTTGATTTTCTATTACTTTTATTCTTTCCTAATATAATAGTAATACCCTCCATCCTTTTAAAAAAATGTTTAAAAATGACCACTTTGACTATAGTCAACCTACCAAATTAATTTTTGACACATAATAAAAATATCATTGAAACATATGACATAAAATTAATTGATTACATAATCATATATAAAATGGTAATAAGTGAAATAAAAGGAATAATAAAATTTAAAAAGGATCTTAATTATGAAAATAATTAACTTAAGTTTATTATTTAGGATGATGAAGAGAATAAGTTATGAGTGAGACTCAAAATTTGTCTTTCTTGTCTCACATTTACTTCTGTGATACATATGCCATATTCACAACTTATTTACTTTGTGTGGTGTATATAATGAACCTTTGATATGATATATAATGAATTTATTTATATTATTGGTATTTTATGTTTCATTTGATTTCATTTTTTTCATGGGGTGTAAAATTTGAAAGTACCAAAGTGGTAATCATTTATTTCACATTCAAATAATTATTCGGGATTGTTTATGTTTATGTCTTCATTAGGGTAATTATTTGATATTTCTATCTTAAAATAAATTTTTCCACTTTAACATTGGTTATTAATAATTTTTTTCATGTAATAGTACCCATTTTTCACTCTTTGGTACTTAAAATGATTGAAAAAATGTTTTTAAGAAAATATGACTTTATTTCTCTCTTCAGTTGGAAATCCTTTTTCATCAAAACCCATGTTTTATAAATATATTTTAAAAAATGTTTTTAACCTTTGAAAAATTATTTATTGAATAAATTTTTACCCATTTTTTCTTTTTAAAAAATATTTTTAAAGGAATCTTCATGTTGTTTCCCAAACAATACTCATTTGGCATTTACTAAAAATGTGAAATGAATCTTTGTTTTAACATGTATGACATAAAAGGAATTTTAAACCATCATAACCAATCAATGTTTTAAAGATTATCATACAATTTTTCAAAGGTAATTTTTAAATAAAAGTATTTTCAAAATGTTTTATTAACTTTTTTTAAAAGGTGATTTTCAAAGTGCAAAGTATATTTTCCTCAAAAATGTTTTTAATGACATTATTATTATATTTATATTAAGAAAATAAATAAACCATTTAATATAATTATTATCCACTATGGATATGTTATGTTTATATAATAATTATTGGTTTTTAGATGGTTTATGATAATCTTGATTAGGGATGTACAATTTTATTACCATTCACCATTGTACTATGGATAGTTTATGATTGTGTTTATTGATTTGGATATGTATTATCATTTCATATGTCAGTTTTTTAATATCAATGTTTTTTGTTATGTTTCACTAATTTAATATGAGGAATACATTGGAATTAGTATTTCATAGGTGGGGTCTTCTCTAGCCCATCTATGCATCAGTAGGTCTCATGAGATAAACTGGATTGAGTTTTTTCCAATGCCTTGCCCATTTACTTAGATTTCTTAGAAAAAAGTCTTATCTGTATTATATGTACTGGAAAAAGGCCTTGATGGTATATTTTAGATGTCCATAATTATGCATTCTATCATTATTAATTCTCTTATTGATATTCCATTTGATTATTTGATTAATTAAAATATATATGGTTATGTTTCATGCTCATGGGATTATTTATATGGAATTATTTGATTATTATTTATTTATTGCATATTATTCTCAAGTTATTTATTAAATTGCATGTATTCTAGTTATTTAAATTTCCATATTAATTATACCTTATTTATTCATATATACCATTGTATACTTACCCTTACTGAGAATCTAAGTTCACCTATTTCTTATGTTTTATTTTCTATAGGATATAAGGATAAACTAAGGAGAATGATATTATTCTAAAAGAAATTTATTTTTTAATTTTATATTTAAAAATATAATTTTAATTTAATGCATGTATCTAGTTTACTAATATAACTAAACTATTCAGTCCTTCAGGATTCAATTCCTTGTATCTTATTTCAATGTAATAAAGCAGACACTAAATCTTGGCTACTAGGGTTAAGGGATATATAGTTGGTATCATAGGAAGTTTAGTAGAAACCTTGGGAACTATATTTTGGAAAACATATATTTGGGAATAAATCCCAATGATAAAAATTGAGGATAAGTATAAAATAACATCCTAAAGTTTTTATGGGAAAGATATGATGTGGGTCTTCGTAGAAATATATCCCTATCTAGATACTAAAATTGGACATGGTTCTGGAATAGATGTACCTAGGGGTATAACTCTGAAAAGGTCACATTGGGATTAACCTAATCATCAAATGGTATATGAAAACAGGCCCTGATGCACATCTGGTTTAACACTCCCAGGGGATATTTTTCAAATAAATCACATTTTCTTTTCAAACCATTTTAACAGAGTTGAAAATAAAGATATCCCAAGAGAAACTATGTATATGATTATGAAAATAAATATACATAAAATTATAAATTTATGTTAAGTGGTTCAGTAGTTGTAAATTATGTTTCATAATTTTCTAATCTAATATAGTGTATTCTATTGTTTATAAATGGTACCTAGTGGAAGTAATGGAAACCAAATCAATGCACATAATTCAAATATTAAGAATTATCATTTATTTGATGATATTTACCCAATCTTTTGAAGGGAAATAGTCTCCAAAACATTCTCATCATATGAGGACACAATATCATGTGCTAAAAAGAAAGATAAGGAAATATCTAAGTATTATGTCTTCAAAGGGAAGTATGATAATAAGATGATGGTAGATAAAAAGAAGGATGAAGGGATGAATGGAAAGAAGGATTTTTTCCACATGTGATAATTGTGGCAAGAAACACCCTGATACTTTCTTAAAGAGAATGGTAGTTTTATAGGTGTGGAGATTAGGGCCACCATGATCATGATTTCAGTGGAAATATAAAGGTTTCCAATGTTTAATTCATTAACTATAATGATGTGTGACACTACGCAAAAAATTCCTAAATCATCAAAGGAATATACCTAAAAAGTATCTAATGGATCATGGTCAATATTATACTATTAATATAGATAAAGTGGAGTGATTATTGTTCCTGTATTTGGATTCAATAATTATGTAATTTGAGTAATTTTTCAATGATATCTTGCATGTAATAATTATAAAATTTATAAGGATTGTATTGAAATACTTTTTCATTAAGGATTTGAAAGATTATGTTGAATGGTATTAATGACCAAGAAAAATGATTCAGTAGAAAATTGAAATTATTTAAAACACATGACTAAAGGAAAGATAACCCCTAATATGTTATTGATGTTGAGATAATGATGTTGGTATAAAGAGATGATTGATATGGATAAATTAAACTAGATTGTACTGACTAACTTGGATCTAATTAATGATTTTTTGTCAAAGTGGTTTATTCTATCATTGAAGGAGTTAACAATATTTTTAATATAAGGAATATATCCAATAATCTGTGTTTTATTTAAGGAATAAGGAATCATGCATTTTTTCAATAAGTTTTTATGGTAATTTAGGTTATTACTATGTTTCAAGAGAATACATTATGAAGGTATTCACATGTTTAGTATGTGACAATTAAGATATACATCATATTTTTTGGTGTTATTAATGATAAGTTTAATTTGGAAATTTAGTGAACTTCTTTGTAAAGTTTTGGATTATAATTTCTTGGAAGGTTTACAAGGTTAACCATTTATAAAATGGTTTAAATTGAACTTTGGATGAGATTTTAGAGATTAATTTATTAATTCTTAAAATGAATATTTATGTATATTGGAAAACCTATACTAATCATTTTTTATAATAAAAACTAGATATCCAAGGAATGTCTTATGATTCTATTATATATCTTACAATCTGTTAAAAGTTAATTTTATTACCTCAGGAAAAAAATCAACATGGATATTCATTTATTATAGTAAGTAATAAAGTGGAAAATGATCTAAGAACATCCAAAAGATGAAATTGTTCCTATGAAATATAAATATTTCAAGTAAGTATATTTTTATATATTCTTCGTATATATTGTAAAGGAATTCATCAATTTTAGAAAAAGGATACTAAAACAAAATTTTATCCTAATACCTTCATTTATGTTGAACTGGTGGTCTTTTAAATAATCATATATTTATGGTTGGGAGGCCATTAATATTCCATTGATCATTCACTTTCTTGATATCAATGACCTCTATCACTCTACATAATTATTTATGCTTACCTTCCATGTTTAAAACTTCACTTCCCACATGTGTTATCCTACATAGAAACCTAGTTATGTGTTATTCTATATCCCCATTGTACTTCCCTTTATCTATTATCCAAAGGAAGTTTTATTAAACCTTCTCATGATGTGGGATTTTAATAAGGTTATTTTCAAATTACAAACCCTTTATTACCGAGATCAAGATTAAATTACAAGGAAATAATTTATATAAGTGGGGTTGAATGTAACACCCTGATATTTTAAAATATGAAAATCATATTCAATAGCCTTTATGACATAAAAAACCAAGAATATAAAGGAATATAACATTATGAGACTTTATGGTATATTTATTTTTAGATAATTCAAACTCTTTGATATCTTGCAATGCACGCAACATTGAGTTTGAACTAAACATGATACTCTATTAAAATATTATTATTTAAACATGACCATTATAACGTATCCATTAATTTTATGGTTATGAATGGTGCTGAATAAATTAAGAAAAATATATGTTTTACAAAGGTATAAAATAAATAAATTTGTTATTTATTAATTAAAGATAAAATTAGAAAAATTTGAAATAAAAAGAAATATATTATGAAAAATAGTACTTTTATTAAAGGTGGTTTAGTTAAACTTTTCAAATATAATTTATAATTAATTTTTAATAATTTTAGATAATTTATTAGAAAAAATAAAATTAATTTTTTAAATCATAATATAAAAATATCTGAGAGTTAGTTTTTTATTTTTCTGAAAAGTTTCATTTTTTGATGAATATTGAAAAATACGGAATTTTAATTGAAAAATACCTTTTAATTTAAATTATTTATAAAGATAAATTACAGTTTAATTTTTTTTATAGTAAAATTTGTTTAATTATATATAAATTTCCAATTTAAGTCAATATAATATTTTTCATATTTAATTTTAATATAAAAACTTTGTAAAAATTTGAACATTTTTTCTTTGAAAACTCGCTTTCTCGTCGCGTCTGCAGGATTAATTATAAATTAAAATTTTACACTTATATGAATGGAATTTAAAAAATTTTATTCCATAATTTTTATAATACTAATTTATATTACCTAATAAGTTCAACTTAGTTTTTGACCAAAATGAATATTGAAAATAGTAAAAATTAATTACTGCAATTATGGTAAAAATGAGTTTACCTAGGGTTAAACTAAATAGATAAAGTTTAAAATGACCTAAAAATTGAATAAAATATATTTTCTATCCATAAATAGATATTATCATGTCTAATTATTGATAAAAATCCATTTTTACCCTTTTATCATGTGAAAATTGTGGTTTTACCTTTTTCTTTTGAAAAATAAAAAATGTTCCACTCACCTCACTTATAAAAGGTAACTCCTCTCATCTATTCTTCACATTGTAAGAACATTTTGGTTCAGATAATACTTATCAAAATCACACATCCACTTACATACCCTCATACTATAATCCTTCTTTATTTCATAAATCCATCCAAGGAATACTATAGGTATAATCCTAAATTAGTGGTCGGAGAAGAGGTAAAATTACTAGTTATGCATTTTTGTTTTATTTATCCCACCACCTCATTATATTATTAATAAAACATGATTGGATAATAACCTCAGTATATTAAATATACACAGATGTTTCTATGTTAATTCCATGACCTAAAACCATGCCCACATCCATCAAATGGGTTATAAAATCATCATTCATGTGTATGGAGGACTACCGCCTTGCGAATTAATGTTATTCATTTTTCCATTACCACCTCTCATGGTTTGGTACGACGATGGATCAAAATTTTATTTATGATATTTATAGAATAATTATACCTATATAGTAATTATATAATATACACCTTTTTTATTTTCTATTCCGTAAGGGATATAATAACGTCGCTCGTGTGTACGGTGGACTGCCGCATCTTGAAGCGATGTGATTCGTCTTTCACTGATGATTTACATGGATGGTAATAAGGGTAATTTTAATGAATATATGTGACATTCATGAATTAATTATGATATTCATGACATATTTACCACTATTAAATAAATATATATCATTTTCTTACTTACCTTCTCACCCACTGAAAGATGATAACGTCATTAGTGTACGTGTGGATCACCGCCTTCACGAATGAAGTGACACTCTTTTCATCACAACACCACATGT
Source organism: Viscum album (assembly GCA_963277665.1). Lineage (NCBI taxonomy): Eukaryota > Viridiplantae > Streptophyta > Magnoliopsida > Santalales > Viscaceae > Viscum > Viscum album. Next base: position 820,723,669 of record OY728162.1, read on the forward strand.
ATTATATATATAAGTATATTTAAGTATATAATATATTATATATGATATTATGATCATTATTCAAAGGTAAAATATTACTTAACTTCTTTCCATAAAGAACATTATAAAATGGAAATGTTACTCCTACATATGTATGGACTACCATCTACATGATTGTAACATAGTTAATTTTTCATAACCATATTTCATGATTGGTTTTAATATTTTATATTATATTTAAATATAATAATTATTTGATGATTATTATCCTATATATGTTTCAATAATGACCTTTTTGACAACATTCAAACTACCAAATTCATTTTTGACACATTTGTAAAATAGCATCAAAACATATAACATAAACTTAATTGATTAATTAATCATATATAAAAATGTAATAATTAAAATAAATGGAATAATAAAAATGAAAAAGGATATTATGAATTTTAATAATTAACATATGTTTATTATTTTAGATGATAAAGAACGTATGTTATGAGTCATACAAAAGGTAAGGTTTTCTCATTTCACTTTTACTTCTATGAAACATATTCCATATTCACCACTTTTTTAATTTGTGTGGTGTATATAATTATCCTTTGATATGACATGTCATGAATGTATTTATCTTCATGGTATTTAAAGTTTCATTTTATTTAATTTATTTTATTGGGCCTATGATTCGGAAGTACCAAAGTGGTAAGGGTTTGTTTCACAATCTCATCATTATTCCGGATTCTTTAATTTTACATCTACCATGGGGAGATTATTTGATATTAATATCTTAAAATAAATATATTCTATTAAAATATGGTTATAAATGAACTTTTCAGGTAATAGATCATTTTCCCTCTATTTATATCTTATAATTATTGAGAAAATTGTTTTAATAAAATCTGACTTTATCTCTCTTTTCGGTTGGAAATCCTTTTTCATCAAAACCCATGTTTTCTTAAAATATTTTAAAAAATGTTTTTAACCTTTTAAAAATTATTTATAAACTAAATTTCTTCCCATTTTAACTTTTTACAAAAAAAAATTTAAAGTAATATTCTCATTTTTTTTCCAAACAATGATCGTTTGGATTTTACCAAAAATGTGAATGGAATCTTTTTTTAATTTGTATGGAGTGAACAAAATTTTCCACCACCCAAACCAGTAAATGTTTAAAATCTTATCTTACATTTTTTTCAAAGTTAATGTTCAATGAAATATATTTTCAAAAAAAAATAATAATGTTTTGTTTTAAAATGTGATTTTCTAAGTGCAAAGGATATTTTCCTTAAAAATTATTTTAAGGATATTCTTATGGTATTTATACTCATCAATGAAAACAAAAAATTATTATAATTATGATACAAGAGTGATATGTTATTTTTATATCATCCCCATTATTTTTTTGGATGGTTTATGATCAATTTAGTTGAGGATGTAAAATTTTATTTCCATTCACCATTTTACTCTTGATAGTTTATGATTATGTATATTGATTAGGGTAAGTATTAACATTTCATATGTTATTTTTTCAATAAGAATGTTTATGTTGGTTATGTTTCACCCCTTTTATATAAGGAATGAATTAGGATTAGTATGTGATGGGAATGTCTTTCTATATCCCATTAATGCATTAGTAGGTATCATGAGACAAACTAGATTGGGTTTTGGTTGAGACCTTACACATTTATATAGATATCTTGGAACAAGGAATTGATTATATTATATGTCTTGGAATAAGGCCTATATGAGTACATTTTAGATTTCTAGGATTATGAATTCCATCATTAAGAATTTAGTTATTTATATTCCATGTGATTATTAAATTATTTTTAATATCCATGGTTAAGTGTCATGCTCATGTGTTTATTTATACGGCATCATTTGATCTTTTTTTTCTTCCATATTATGCTCAAGTTACTGATTAAATCTTATTTTTTCAGTAATTTACCTTTCCATATTGATTATTTCTTATTTATTTATAGGTTATACTATACCCTTACCCTTAATAAGTGGATGATCTCACCCCTTTCTTGTGTTTTATTTTCCCTAGGATACAAGGAAGTTTTTTTTGAATGATATTCAGGTATTCACTATGGGTAATAATGTAATTTTAAAATAAAATTAATTGTTTATTTTATGTTTTAAAATGTAATTTGAATTTAATCTATGTATCTAGTTTAATAATAATACTAAACTATTCAATACATTGGGATGTTATTCTTTGTATATTATGTCAATGTAATAAATTAGACACCAGATCTGAGCTACTGTGGTCAGGGGCACTATAAGGAATGTAATTATATATGAATAAGGTTTTTAAATAGGTGATTAATGTGGTTATTTTTTTTAATAGAGGTTATTAAATAACTTTCGTAAAAATCCATAATAAATGATAGATTTTTCCATCTTAAAATTTCATTCTTTGAGGCATGTTTTCTATTATGCACCAACCTTATTTTATAGGGTTTATATACTTCAAATTTAAATATTTATATCTCAATTATCTATTTATTCATTCTATTTTGTTTTTTATTTCATTTTAACTATTTTGAAGGATTTTGCTTTGAATGATACAAAATTCATAATGAGTTTTCTTGATTCATAATGATTCCACTTTGAATTTGGATTTAAAATATGGTTTTATTCTTTTCTATGATGATATTATTATAGAATCCCAAGTAATCATTAATTTATTCTATATAATTTACATGATTCAAGATATTAAATTTTATAAATAATAATATCCCAGGGACTAATAGGTTCAGTGTCTTTGGATACAAGTTGACTAATAAGATTATTTTACCAAACTCGTGATCATTTTTCCTTAAAGGAACCATACTAGACCATATAATAGAGATATAATTTGTAATACTCTTATTCATAACCCAAGTAATGAAAAAATAATAAAGGGGTGAGATTAAAATATCATTAAGAGGTAAATAAATATTTCATAAAGAATGAGTTCATTAGAATAATTAAAAACATGAACATAATAGAAAAATCATGAAATCATTGGTGATAAACATGAATCATTAGTGAGATTCAAAGTAAATGGAATAAGAATATAAAGTAGAAAAATATCAACATGGAGACATAATAGTTATAAAATGTATTAGAAAAATTCAACATAAACCTTGAATAATAATAAAATCATATCATAATGAATAATATCCTTTAACTTTGGAATTAACACTAGCATAGGAAACCATTAATTTCATAATATACACCATTAGTTCCCATGCATATGAGTAACTAAATTTTACTTACAAAGACAAATATCATAATATATAAAATCTTTTCCAAGGAATTAGAGAGTGATATAGGACCCCACCCATTGTTGATCCATACTTACATGTGATATTTAAAAAAATTCACTTTTCACATCGTAATGAATACATAGAAATAAAATGGTTTCATAAATCATCCAAATTAAAATCATTCCATTTTCATAATGAAACCAGGGAAATAAAATGATTTTCTTAAAACATCCAAATAACATGAAATCATAATATGAATTAAATCATATGATACTAAAAAGGTGATCACCCAAAATAACAACATAATAAAACAAAATTTAGGGTGAAACTAGAATAATAACTCCATTTATAGAAGATAATTTTGAATATAGATAGTAAATGAAAAATAAATCATGAAAATACATTTATGAAAACATTTTGTATTCATCAATGTAAAACCCATAGTTACGAGACTCTTTTCAAAGAGCCTCTCTATTTTAAAAAATTGTGAAAATAAAAACATTCATTGAAATGGATTTTGATAAAAAAAATCCCATAAAATAATGAGATAAAATAATTCAAAATGTAATGTCATGAAAAATGATATTCAATAAGAAATTATATAACCAAGAAAAATGTTTCAGTTACCAAGTTTCTTATAATTACACTTGACTTCTATAGAAGTGAATTAATATCCTATATCATAAAGGTAAAAATATTAATTACTTATTTAAGAACCTTATTTATATATATTTCACTTTATGCTTTTTATTAATAAAAATTCACTTCATTTATTATATCTTTAATATCTTTTTTTCAATGTTGGTTGTTAAAAAACTTGGTCGTTTTGAACTAGGTTCATAAAAGCAGTGTAGACATTCTTTCTTATATCAAATTTCATCCATAAAAAACATTAAAGGTACTATAATTTATATCTCATAAATTTTTATGTTGTTATAATTTCTCCACATGGGAGTTTTAGTCATGTTTTGTGAAGATGAAATTGATGTTGAAATAGTTTTAGGCCATTTACTTATATTGATGGATTACCATATAATGATCATTAAATTTTGTTTTATCTATAAAGAAACATATTATTGATATATATTAAATATATATATATATTATCTAATATTCAAATATAAAAAAACCATCCATTAGGGAAGTAGTGAAAAACTTAATTCATCGTTTCATGGAAGTGGTAGTCTGCACGTACACATGATTAATGATCTTATTTCTCAATGAATGGTCAAAACGATGGTATGTGATAAATTATCATTATAGTGTAATAAATTTTAAATATAAAACATTAAAATTAATCAAATTAATACTTTTTACTATCCAAGAGAGGTGGTGATGTAAAATGAACAACATCACTTCGTGGAGGCGGTAATCTGCATATATGCATGATCAATGTTATTTTTTATTCCTAGTGGATGTAAAGGATTGAATAATTGTTTTACAATTTATATAATGAACTTTTAGAATATAAATTATATTTATTTAATTATATTAATATGTTTAGATATTATTTTGGATGTAATAGAGTAAAATATAGGACTAGGAGAACGTGATACTCATGTAGGATGCTTGATTTTTCTCTTGGAAAACTATTTTGAAATAAAGGCCTTATGAAACCTTAAGCTGGCCAAAAGAATATGTAAATGAAATAAAGTCATAGGTATATCCCTATTTTAGAGTTTAAACATAAAATTATAAGGATATTTGATTCGTAATTTGGTGTAAGTGTTACCATTTTATAAGTGAAAAGAAGGGTAGTTTTGGTAGTAACCATTACATTTTAATAATGTGATGGCACTATTCAAAGCTCAATGGATCCAAAATGAAAAGTTAATAATAAATTTATTTTTTCTTAAAATTCACCTCAAATACTAATTTTAGATACAACCTTTAGTGTTTTAAGACTTATAATTTTATCTTTTTAACTTTTACCATAATTTATATTAACATTGGTCATTAATTTTTTATTATAGTAATAAATTTTAACGAAAAAATTTTTTATTGACCCTTTTACCAAATTTGAACCTTATGATTTAAAATGTTGAAATAATTTTATTACATAAAATTTATAAGTATTTGAAAAGTTATATTTAATATTAGTGCACATAAGGCATAAAAATAGTTTTTTTAGAAAACATTTGTTTTTAAGCATAAAATTAATGTGTATGAAATGGTTATTAAATTTATCAACTACCATGAAATAAATTGGTTTAATATAAAAAAATAAATTTTTTTATTACTTCATATAAATACATAACCAAATCTAACCTCAAAAATTCTTGATTAAAAAAACATCAAAAATAGTTTTTATTAAACTAACATTATAATTTTGTTCTACAAAGTGTTGGATATCAGATTTTGAAGATCAAATAATATATTAAAATGCATAATTTTATTCCATAACTACATATTTTATCAATTAAACATTTTTTAAACTTCAAGGATATTCTTATATAATGAAAAAATCATAAAAATTATAATTTTCACAAAAAACAATATTTTTTGACTAAAAACAACAATTTTAAGAAAAAAACCTAAAAATAATACTAAGTAAATTTTTCAAAAGAGGAATTAAAAAAATAATTTTATTTCATAAATTTTAATTCTATAATTTTTTAATTTATTTTTAAAAATAAAATATATAAAATAAATAAAATAGATTTTATTGAAAATAACCTTTCCAATATTATATAATATTAATTATTTTTCTTCCAAAGGAAATACATTGTAATGGATTATCATATTAATGATTACTATATATTTATTGATAAATTTTTATAATATGATTTGGTTCATTTAAACTAGGTGTAGAATGTAACATAATTTGTCGAAACTAACATCAGTTCAACAAGTCTAAGAATTCATGGTCATTACATTCTACCCCCTTAAAATAATTTCATCCTCAAAGTTTTTATTACTAAGAAGGAAACACTTATTGGTAATTTTTCATAATTACATCCTATGTTTACCACATAGATTCTTAAAACATTTGATTTATCCATAGAAATTTTACCAGATGAGTGGCTTTGTTCCGTATCACCCAATCTCTTATATCCAGAATTTATAAAGGTTTTTTTCTCATATAAGAGAACATGTTTTAGTTGCATTAATTTCAAATTCAATGTATATTATGTGACTAGTATGTAATTCCTCAAAAGTTATATGTGTAACACATCATGTAATTGGGAGAGGTCAAGAGTGATGATTAGTGATAAGCTACTACGCTGATAAGATCAACGATCTCGAATAGAAAAATATAACTAGTGATCATTTTTTATTTATTCTAAAATATAGTAACTTGATTTCCTGAAGATATTCATAGGACTACCTTTTCCCCAACTTCAAACTCAATATATCATATATAGTTATATATATAAATCATATATCAACTTTGTGTGTCTTTCATTTTCTATTGAATGGTTTGTAAATTGTATATCATTTATTGGAAAAGGATATGACCTATAATATTCCTATCTCAAGAGTCATCCCATCGCATTGGATTCCTGTATTTATTCCCATAAAGTTCCTCATATGGTGCCATATGAATGCCAAAAAATAAACTATTGTTATATGGGAACACTTCCATGGAGAGGTGTTGATCCCAAAATCCATGGAAGTCCATCAAACAACATTTCAACATATCCTATATATTTTGAATTATCCTCTTAGAATATCCATTTATAAGAGGATTATATGTAGTGATAAAGATCATCACTTTATTTAAGTCTTTCTCAATCTATCTCCATAATATTAAGGTAAATATTAGATCTTAAGCAGATATAATGGATAGTGGCTCCCCATACAGCATCACAACTTCCCTTATGTATATCATTGAGAGTTAGTCAATAAAACATATTTGATGGTAATAAAGGGTGCTAACTTCATAAGGTGACCATATATAACCTAAATTAAATTATTTTAGTTAGATGTTTTAGGGTGTCCTATGATGGAATACAATGTTTTGTTTTACCATTTTTATAAAGGTATGGGTATAGTTGTAATATAACCATAGAATTTTTTATTCCAGCCTCACCTTTTTGGAATACCAATTATCAATATATTTATTCTACATTTTATCTCTTCTTGTTATCCCATCATAAGTTATACATTAGATCCTTATACATCTTTATGTGTCGTTTATAAATAGAGAGGGATAAGCCATGTGTATCAACCAAATGGTCCCTCTTTAGACCTGTATTTGATGGGACACATTTATAGGTTCCCAACCTTATAAATCCATATTTATCAATGTTTAACTTTGAAATATTTTCTACCGTTTTTAGTAGCTTGATATTAACTATTTGGGCTATGTTGATTTTCATGTGAATGGATGGTTGAGTAGTCACATGGTAATGATAGGATTTCTCACCTTACCTTATGACCTAAAGATTAATACTTAAAAAATACAAGTATATTGGGTCTCTTTTAATGCTCATCGCAGATAAGCTATCATGAAGTTTCATCCATAAACCATCTACTACCTTGTCTTCCTTCACAGGGTTGTAATATATTGAGTTTCCATAGCATTTGATAAGTTATAACTATTTTATTTAGTTTATATTTAACTCCTTATATGTGATTATACATTTCAAAATCATATGGTCGATATAAATATCACACTTCTCACCATATTGATAATTAAACAAATTTGTTAATGAAAATATAACTTCCGCTATCTCCAAAACAGGTGTTAGATAATTTTTATCATGAGTTTTTAATTATCAAAAGGAATGAGAAATAGAATTTTGATTTATTATGAGGACACACCCCAAGACCATATTTGAGGCATCAATATATATTAAAATAATTCCCCACTATTGGGTAATGACAATATAGGTATTGTAACTAGTCTCTTGTTTTGTTCCTTAAAACATTATTTACATTCCTCTTCCCAAAATAATATCACTCCCTTTTATGTTAACATGGTTAGTGGAATTGATAATCATGAAAAATTTCTCACAAATAATTGATAGTATCCAACTAAACTAAGAAAACTATGGATCTCAATTGCTGTATTTAGTCTGGTCTATTGATCAATAACTTATGTTTTTGAAATATCTATATATAATCCCTTTTTTGGAAATTATATGACCTAGGAATGAATGATTTTGTATCTATAATTCACATTTTCTAAATTTTTCATAAAACTAATCCTTTTTTAGGATATTAAAATAATCTGTAAATTTTCTCCATGATCTTATTTTATCTTTATGTATATCAGAATATCATCTATATAGGCAACCACAAACTGATCTAGGTATTCTATGGATACTCTATTTATTATATCCATGAATATACTGAAGGAATTAGTTAATATAAATGGAATCACTATAAACTCATAGTGTCCATACCTTATTCATATTTTTGTCTTATAAATATCCTACCTTTTGTCTCATAACTACAGATATCTTGATCAAAGGCCAGTCTTTAATAAGTATTGAGATCCTTTGAGTTGATATAATAGGTCATCGATACAAGGTAAATGATATTTAATTGTAATTTTGATATTGTTAAGCCTACATTTGTCAATGAAAAATCACATTTACCTATATTTAGTTTTAAAAAAGACAACTATTGTTCCCCATGGTGAAGCTTGATGGTTTATAAAACCTTTGTCAAAATTATCCTTTATATGATTCTTTAATTCCTACAACTCAAGAGGAGCCATTCTATTTGGACTCCTTGAGATATAAAAATATCTAGGTATATATTTAATCAAAAACTCAAACTTATATTCTGGGGGAACACCAGGTAGTTCATATAGTAAGACATTAGTATATTGTCATACAATGGGAATTTCATCAACACTAACTTTCTCCCCAATAATTTGATCTCAAAATTCCACATTATTGGGTATTAGAACCAATATTATTTAATTTTTATCCAAGGGGAGATCATATTTATGTTGATACTTGAGAATAGGAGAACTTAGACTAAAACATTAGATATCATTCTCCCATTAGTTGATATGATATATATATAGGGATAGCCAATCCATACCCAAAATTATGTCAAATTAAACCAAGGGAATAAGAATTTGATCTGCAAGATATATCCTACAAAAAATATCAATCAGAGAATATTTATATATCATAAACATAATCATTGTTACACTAAGTGATTTCATAGATATTTTGAAATTCATTGCTTGTGGTGATGATTTCTCATTCTTAGAAAACCTGTGTGATATAAAAGATGGCAATGAACCAGAATGAAGTGAGGAAATTTCTAATATAGAATAAAGAGTATGTTTACCTTGCACCACTTCATTATACCAATATTCCTCAATAGTGGTGATTGTGAATACCCTATCTTGTTCCATCTATTTGGGAGCCTGATAGGGCTTATTTTCCTCATTGGATAGAGGTTTGGGGTATTGATTTACATATTATATAAACACCTTTCATATAAATTATTATATTGTGTCTAGATAATTGATTTGGACATTATTCTTCTCTACTGTGTTAGTTGGCCTCTTAGCCTTAATTCGATAGTTGTGGGGTTTGAGTCCTAGTTTACCACACCTAAAAACCTCCCTTATCCTTTATGGAAATTTCCAGGTTGATTCCTTCCATAGTTATTCCAAGTGGGGGTAGAAATATCTACCCACCATGTGAATTACCATCATATTTTCATTAGTATTCCGTCATTATTTTCCCTCTTTAGAGTACTAAGAGACCCCATATTTTATCTTCTCCTTTACTTAACATCAAAAAATATCTTCTTATATTCCAAATTTTCTTATTTAAAATTTATTTGATGACTATGTTTTAATCCACATAAAAAATTATGGATTTTACTTTTTGTATCAGATATAAAACCACAGGTCTATATTACAATCCTTGTAAGTTTTGATTAATTTTTCCCAATGGATTTATATTATTTTTGTTTCAACTCCATGAATTACCTATCCATATTCATGCGAAGATTTACTGTAAAATACTTATTAAATAACACTTTTCAAAAATCTTTATATTCTATTGAGTCTAATTTTTCCTTATTCATTATATTCTAAATAAGAGTACACTATTGGTCAACCTTACCTTAAAAAATGTAAAAAACTATAATAACCTTATCATGTTATAAGCACTATAAAATGGAAAATATAATTGTACCACATTGATATATTTCTTTGAAATAAGTGGATTTGAAGATCCACTGAAAGAGGGTGGAATTTTCTATATGAAAGGCTCAATACCATGTTTCTCACTCCTTAGTGTGTTCAAGAGATCAACATCATTCATATCATTATTCATAACTTGATAGTGTTGAGTGAGAATTTTTATGAAGTATTGTACTCAAACTCACATTTCATTGGGTATTTCATTGGGGGAAACCATCACATTGTCCCTTGCACCCATTGTTAACATAGTTCATTCTAGTTCTAGACATTACTAAAAATAAAATGGTGTTATTATAGGTGAAGAAAAATTTGCATCATAATGGAAAAATATAATGAAATTGATTCAACCTTAAAACATATTATTCATTTAAACTATCCTTTTAGTCTATAATTCTTTTAGTTCCACCTATATTGTTCTTAGTTAAACTTGAGGTTGGGTTTTCTCATACTTTATAAACTAATACTTCAAATTAGTTAGGAAATAAATAATTAAAAATGGTTTATATTGAGTATGAGATCAACCAAACCATATCCCATAGTTTTATCTAGATATCCTAATAATTTTGAATCTGTGTCGTGCACTAGGTCACAATTGAGTTAATACCCAACACAACCTCTTCAAGGTTATTACCACTTGGTACATTTGCGCTAGAGTCTGTAACCACATTCCCATTTATATACATTGGTGTATTTTCTAGGAAAACCAGATACTCATTACTTTAAAAATATTTTATGAAATCATCCTACAATTAAATGTATCTCTAGTGTTTTCCTCTATGGCTCTCTAACCATAATTCTCAAAATAGATCTCTAATATCTAAAAAATAACCATAACTTTCTCTAATACCAACAATAGATACCAAACCTAATCATTCCTTTATTTTAAATCCTTTACTTAATTTAAAACATTAGATTTCATAAATAATAATATCCCAATAACTGATAGGTTTGGAGTCTTTGGAGACTATCTAGGTAATAAGTATATTTTAAAAAACTAAATATCATTTCTCCTTAAAGGAACCATACTAGACCATCTTTAATACATATCATTTGTAAGATTGATCCTCATAACCTATGGAATGAAAAATATGAAAGGGGTTAGCTCAATTGATTAGTTAGGGGGGATAAACATTTCATCAAGTATGAATTCATAAGAATAAGTAAAAACATGATATTAAGAGAAATATTATAACAATATGAGTGATAACCATGAAACATAAGTGAGATATAAATTATATGACATAATAATTTAAAGCCACAGAATATCAATATGGAAGAAAAATAGTTATAACATAGATTATAAGAATTTTACATATACCATGAATCATCTGTGTATAAGATCATAATGAATAACATCCATTAACTATTGAATAAATATTAGAATAGGGAAACATTACTTTAATGATCCATACCATTAGTGCTAATGCTTTGGATCAACTAAAATATTCTCATTAATTATTATCACATGAGGTATAAACTCTTACCAATTCATTGGAGGGCGATATAGGACCCCCGATCATTTATCCATACATATGTGTGCTACATAAAAATCATTCACATTTCACATAAAAAAGAACACAAAAAAATAAAATGGGTTTCATAAATCATACAAATTAGAATTATTCTCTTTTCATTAATAACCCATGGGAATAAAATGGGATGATTAAATCATCAAAATGGTATAAAATAATATCATGAATTAAATTATTTGATATGAAAAACATAATCACTGATAATAATTACTTAATAAATCAAGTTATAGGGTGAAAAATGCAACATAAGGCCACTGTAGTTATATAATATTGAAGATAGAGTTGAAAATGAAAAGTAAATCATGAAAATATATTTTTTTGAAAACTTTTTTTATCAATCGATATAAAATCCATAGTTATGAGTTTATTTTAAAAAATTATATATTTTTAAAAAATAGTGAATCTAAAAAATTTCATGGAAATGGATTTATCCAAAAAAATATTTTCCAAATAATTAAACAAATAATATCATTCATATTTTAAAGACATGGAAAACAAGGTTAAATAAAAAATTATACAACTCAATGAATGGAGTTTCAATTACCAAGTCCCTTACCATTATCCTTGATTTCCAAGAATGTTCTTTAACCTCATATATCATAAAGATAAACATCTTAATTACCTATTTCAGAACCTTATTCATATAAATTTCATTTTAATTCTTTTTTAATAATAATTATCTTCACTATTAGATTGTTATAATATTTTTTTCAATTTCCATTGTTTAAAATCTCGAAAATTTTGAACTAGGATTATAAAAGTCGTGTTGATATTCCATATTCTACCAAATTTTATCATTTCAAAACAATTATAGGGAATGTAATTTATTTTTAATATAGACCTATAATGTTATAATTTCTTTACATGAGATTCCTAGTCATGATTCATGAAGAAAAATTGGTATTTAACTAGTTTTAGGATATTTTATAATGTTGATGGCTTATCTTATGTAACATCTTGGATCCAGGTGATGAGTAATGGTTCCCCAAACCTGGTTGGACACATTACCTCAAGAAAATTTCCCCAAACAATATATGATGTGTAATATAAGTGAGGTACAAGGTATGATAATGGGGAAACTATGCCCTCATTGGAAGAGTATACATGGAGGAATAAAAAATAATAAGTAGTATCGGAAGAAAAAATACCATATCACAGAATTAAATAGTGGAAGACTGATAGTATAAACAATTGAAACATATATAAATAAATTATTTATGTCACATGTATCTAAGAAAGCATCCATACAAGTCACAATTCTAGAAATAAAATACTGAAATCAAATCATAGAAAGAAGTAAACTCCAACAACATCGCAAGCCTCAGCTTGAGACCATGCTCTCCAGCTCCAACATCAATCAACTACCTGATGAAGAAGGGTGATTTCCCTTATCTATACCTGCAACCATATAATCTGTTTGGGCCCAAAAGCATGACCCAAAAAGGGTGTGAGACGAATCCCAGTAGGCAACCACCAAAAGATATGTGCCTAATAGTCATTGAATGTATATAGAAGGCAATATGCAAAAATGAATCAATAAACTAGGAGATACTCAAAGTAAACAATCCTACAGTTTTTCAATTACATTAATTTTCATTTATAAATTATTCAAACCATTTAATAATGTAACCTTGGGATCTAGCCTATGCTCTTTATCCGCATGTATAATAGTAACAATAGACATCACAAAATACCATCTAAAAAACCAATTAAGACCGAGTTCAAGATTTTTCTTTGGCTTGGAAGAATCATCACAATAACAATCAATCATTCATAACAACACTCTAGGAAATCTATCATAGTCTAACCCCTTTGTTTTAATCATATCACTAAATAAATACAGAAAACCACCTGGGAATCTCTCATGGTCAATACCCCTGGGTCCAAAGGGCATCAATAATTTATACATGACTTATGGATAGCTCTCACAGTCAATAACCCCTGGGTCAACGTGGTATAGATAATCATAAACGACTTTTGTGTATCTATCACGATCAATACCCCCTGGGTCAAAATCAACACCAAGGCTCTCACGGTCCTGTGTAAATAAGCAAGGAAACTCCCACAAATTTTTTGTTCCAAGGCTCTCATGATCCAAGGAAGATCAGCGTGTATACAACAATCATCAAAGGATATATATGCAATCCAAAATATTACATGGATCAACTATAATCAAAACATAGAAATAGGAAACACATATAACCAAACAACTCAATCCTAAACAACTCAACACATGGAAACATGGTATGCCTATCAAACAAGGGAACATACCAATGGGGTGTCCCATAAAAAGGGAATAAAATCTTATGCATAGGAAACAATCCTTAATCAAACAACCAAACCATAGCAAGTATAACACTGGGTCAAACCCCAAAATAAGCAATACCCCAACATGGGTATTTGCCACTTTAAGCATATATAATCCAAAGAAAATAAAATAAAGGTACAAACCACCTACCTTGATGTTGTACAATGAACAGTCTAGATCATCGGCCCTTGAATCAGACTTGAATGTCTTAGATCTAAAAAATGGTCAAAAACATTCAACCTTGAATAACTCAAAAGAGAGGAGAAATTAGGAAGAGAAGATCAAGAACAAGGAATAAATCACCAGGGGGATTCCAACACACCCAATGAAGTTTGAATCATACCTTGGAAGGATAAATAGTGTCTCAAACTTTGATCATATCTATCGATCTCTATTAGATGAACCAAGGTTAGAAGAAGGTCTTTCTAGAGATTAGACGCAACCCCGCTCAGATTAAATGATTAAAAATAAAATTACACAACATGTTAATTTAAAGTACATGTCATGTACTAGCCTTAACTAGATACCACTTTAGGAGGTCTTCCAGGTCACCTACACAGTAATGTATGCATCAATTATATGGCCAGTACATGGCTACCCACAGAAACCAGGTACATGGCATGTACTCAAGAGTACATGGAGTGTACTTAAAAAATTCCAAAACTTCCTCTTTCCCCAAAAATAACCTGAAACAAAGATCCATACCTAAAATGAATATTTCAGTTCTTAAAAAATTCCCCCTTAAATAAATTCATCCCCAAATTTTCCTTCTAAGGGTGTCAAAGAAGAAACATCAAACAACTCTGGACACTACAATCTTACGTCGGCCTCCCTCTCCCAATTCTCATCCTGTACTCACCCATGATGCCATAGAACCCATACCAGAGGAATAGACCAGCCATAGGGAACCTTTTTGATATGATCCATAATCCGTATAGGGTCATCATTGAAGGATGCAACCACCTACAACCCAACCTCCTCATGTAGGAAAATATGATACAGGTCTGAAAAGTAACATTGTAGGTGAGAAACATGGAATACGTTGTGCATAGCCTGGTACCTCTAAGGTAATTGCAACTGATAGGAAAATATTTCGACTCTCTCCAAGAACTCAAACAGCCCAACGTATCTCGGTGAAAGCTTCCCCTGTCTTCTAATCCTCATGTGTCCCAACGTCAGTGTGACACGTTAGAAAACATGATCTCTAACCGTGAACTCCATAGGTCGTTTGTGTCGATCAGCATAACATTTATGGTGATATGGTGCCATATCCATCCTCATATGAATCAAATGCACCTACTATGTGGTCTCCTAGAGAAGACGAGGTCCAAGCATTGCTGGCTCTCTTGCCTCTATAAAATATAGGGGTGATCGACATGCCCTACCGTACAAAGCCTCATAAGGTGTCATCTATATTGTCACCTAAAAACTATTATTTTAGTATAAATACACTAGGGTATATGTCTCTCCCAAGATCCCCTAAAATCCAGGATGCCTGCTTAGAGAATTTCCTCCAGAACCTAA
The DNA here is from genome assembly GCA_963277665.1 of Viscum album. Taxonomy (NCBI): domain Eukaryota; kingdom Viridiplantae; phylum Streptophyta; class Magnoliopsida; order Santalales; family Viscaceae; genus Viscum; species Viscum album. The sequence goes on from OY728162.1 coordinate 820,739,392, forward strand.
ATCATGCGCTCGGACTGGACATTTGTCTAGGTATGGTAAGTTGTACTCAGAAGTACTTGTGTACCCAAATCCCTATATTGTCTCTTCCAGACACAAGAAGTAAACTAGGCATCCCTATATGAAACAATAGAGTAATGTACACCATAAAAACATACAACCTCTCGGATTTACAACTTTCCAAGATCATCAACACTGAAGGTTTACTTGATCGGTAGGAAATGTACAACCTCTGTGAGTCTGTCAAAAATAAACCATATAGCATCCTTTCCTCATGGTGACCTTGGTAAACCCATCCTGAAATCCATCATGACATCATTCCACTTACACTCAAGAATGGGAAACTGCTGCAAAATCCATTTCGGTTGTAGATGCTCCCCCTTCACTAGCTGTCAGTTGGAACATCTCATAAAAAAACTAGAAACACCCCTCTTTATACCTGGACACCAATACTGACGGTATAGATCTTGATACATCTTGGTGACCCCAATATGAGCTTCCAAAACTGAGAAATAAAAATCTCACATCATCCCCTCAAATATTTCTTCTGACACCCATACGTTTCCATGAAAACGCATGATCTCATCATCACCTATGGTCAACCTAGGAGTAAGGTCCTCACCTGACACACACTCCCATTGAACTAGCCCTTCAAAATCTTATAGTTACCTAATTCTCACTTGATTAAGTATATTAGAGATAATAGCTATTAAATAATGGAACGTCTACCCCTATCTGTCATGCACCTCTAAATGCATCTCATAGAATAGACCCATAAGCTTCCACTCACTAATGGCCTCCTAAAATTCCTATATATGAGTAATTTTTCTCAACGCATCTGCCACTATGTTACCTTTCCTAGGCATGTAGGCAATCTCAAAGTCAAAATACTTAAGGTACTCAACCCACCTTCGCTGTCTCAAATTCAGATCACACAGAGTAAAGATGTACTTGAGACTTTTGTGTTCAGTGTACACCAAAAAATGCTCACCCAAAAGATAATGTCTCCAACAGTGTAAATCATGCACAACTTCAGATAACTCAAGATCATGCATTAGGTAATTCCTCTCATGTTTCCTCAACTACCAATATTCTTATGCAACGACTCCTTCAACCTACATAATCATTATTCCTATCCTGATACCTGATGCATCACAGTAAATAGTGTAACTCTTTCTCAGCTCTGGAAAAATCAGTATCAGTGATGAAGTCAATCTCCCTTTCAGCTTCTGAAAGGTTGAATCACAATAATCTGTCTACAAGTAATTTTCACCCTTCTTAGTCTGGACCATCTGTGGCACTGCTAAGCATGAAAAGTCCTGTATAATGTTCCTGTAGTAAACAGCTAGCCCCAAAAAACTCTGTACCTAAAAGAAATTCTCTGGAAGCTCCTAGGAAACTACCTCTCTCAAATTCTCTTGGTTTACTGATACTCTGGTCTCTGAGATAACATGACCCAAGAAGTGAATCTGGTCAATCCAAAATTTTCATTTTGAGAGATTATCATATAACTGGTTCTCTATCAGTGTACTCAAAATGATCTCAATATGGATGGAATGGTTGTGTCGATTTTGAGAGTACACCAAGATATCAACCATGAAGACTACCAAAAAATAATCTAAGGATGGAACACTCAGTTCATCAGTACCATGAAAACTGCAGGCACGTTCGTGAGACCGAACGGCATAACCACATACTCCTATAGACCATACCTACTCCGAAAGGCTATAACTGGTATATCATATAGTATAACATGAAAATAATGATAACTGGATCTTAAGTCCATCTTCGAGAACACACAGGCTCCTCAAAGCTGATCAAAGAGATCATAAATCCTCGATAAGGGATATCGGTTCTTAATCATCAATTGGTTCATCTTTCGATAATCCACATAAAGGAAATGGTTATCGTCTGCCTTCTTCGCAAAAAGGATAGGTGAACCCCAAGGAGAAGTACTGGGATGGATGAAACCATTTTCATGCAACTCCTATAACTACTTCTTGAGCTCATGTATTTCTGGTGTAGTCATACTATAAGGAGGAATGGACACCGGTGCATTTCCTAGAACAAGACAAATAGATAAATCTACCTCTATCTAAGGAGTTAAACTTGAAAATTCATCTGGAAAGACATCCCTGAAATGATCCACCATTGGATGAAATTGCATCTATGAAGTCCACTGGTCATCTAGATATAAACTATAAATATGGTCTATAATTCCTCCAAACCAATGATGCTCGGGTTTAGATTTGCTTGCATGGACATCCTATTCACCCTTGTGTAGAAAATACCCACCCACTGGTGACGTGAAACACACCCTACGGTGATAGAAGTCAACAAAGGACAGAAAAGAGACTAACCAGTCTATTTAGAGGATGAAATTAAATCCTTTTATCTCAAAGACATATAGGTCCAATAAGAAGTGACACCCACCAACCTCAAGAGTGAACTCCTTTCACTGACATACATTATATTTCCTAATCCCCAGCGGAGTTTATAGTGTCATAACATCCTCATATGTAAAGATACAGAGTCCAAGGCCCTCCACTACAACAAAAAATAAGAAACTATGGGAAAACCCTATATCAAAAAGAGTAGAAGTTAAAACCAAGTCAACTAGAATCATTCCTCTAACTATAGAAGGTTTGGGATCCTACTCCTGCTGGGTCTAATCTACTACAAAAGTTTGACTTGTACTGTGGTCCTTTGACCCTGCCTAACTACCCTGAGCTGATCCACCTAGATGTCACTGAAGGACTGCCATCTAGCTACCACGACCATGACCACCTCCTTAGCCTGAACGGCCTGATGAACTCCAATTCCCTAACTGAGGATAAAATAGTGGTCTTGATTATGATCAAGGAGTTGTAATTGATCCCCTATCACTAGATACTAGTGAGAAAAACCAGAAAAATATTGAAGATGACTCATATTTCCGCAAGATCAACACTCAAATGGGTCTCTTAGGCACTGTGGTCGCATTTTCTCAGTCTTTCTGCACTGGTAGCACCTCACCTGGCTACATACAGATACATCCATTCTACTAGAATCACCACACGATGTCTCCCTATGGTGCTTCTTGGTATTTAATGAAGGAGTACCAGCCCTTGATGCTAATTTTTCCTGGCTCTCAGCTCTCAACTCCCTCAGATTACTCTCAGTAATTATTTCCTGGTTCACTATAGTATTCCCTGAAGTCAGCCTGAAGACATTCACCTGCGATTAGAATTCATACTTGAGATTATCCTTAAATCACCTAGCCAAAGATAACTCGTTGCCTCCCAGAGCAGCTGTGAAACATTGAAGCTCAGTAATACAGGATGAGAAATTCATAACTGAAAGAGTGCCCTGATCCAGATGCATGAACTCTCTGGCTCGATCGGCCCTCAATATCTTAGGTTAGAAGTAGTCATATAAGGTCCAATGAAACTCTTCCCAAACCATATGTCGATAATGTCCTTCATGTGTGATAACATCCCACCATATCTTGGTGGAATCACGTAGCATGTACATGGATAGCTTCACCCTCCTATCTAGAGGCATCTCCATTTTCTCGATGATAGAAAGCATGGCCTCCAACCATGACTTTGTATCTTATGGTCCTCCATCCCTAGAAAAAGTGGGATCATACTTCTTCTAGAACACCCTCATCAACTTTTCCATAGTCGAGGCAGGATGTGGTTCTCCCTAAAAGGTCTGTATCATCCTCATAAAGCCTTCATGGAATTTTTCCTGAACACTTATGTCTGGTACAACAGCGAGTACCAAGACAAGCACGATAGGAGGATCTCTTGGTAGTACCTAATCTACCATTTCTGATGTTTGATCATAGCCTTATATTTGGAATACAACCATATTAAATCATGGTGGCATGACTCTGTAAGGTCAAGCACACACCTCAATTCAAAATTATCAAGTAAAATAACTTAGAAGGGAAAGAAAAGAACAATAGAAGAAACATTTAAGTTTTACAAAATAGGGTTACATGGTGTGTACAACCCCTACATGGTGTGTTCCCTTAAGCTTCTAACATGGAGCGTACCTCATCCAAGCTTGTTCTAGTAACACCCAGACACACGACATGTTCATACTGAGGCACATTATGTAGTTGAATTTTCACTCCTACCCAAGTACTTCTACACGGCACAAACCACATGGTTCTCTCCTGGGTAACACTACATGGTGTGTTCACCCTAGACACGGAGTGTACCACTTAAGTTCCAACCACCTATTTCATTAGTCACATGGTCAGAGGCACGGTAAACTCTACACGGTGTGCAAGAACAGGTCACGGCATGTACAACCTAAGTTCCATCCACATTTTTCATTGGTCACATGGCCAGATACATGGTTCTCTACCACACGGTGTGTAAAATCTAGACACTTCATGTTCTACCCATGGTTTCCCAACCTCATGTCTCTACTCACACAGTCAGTCACACAATTAAAGACTAAAAAACGTGTATATACAGTACATGGATTGTACTTAAGAAAATTTGTTTCTTCCAGAACAGAAGAACACATAGAATGTGTTCATGACACCACATGTTGTGTTGTCTATGTTTCTGGATAGTAAGCCTCTAAAAAATCTCTAGAACCCCTAAAAACATATAATTTTGTCCAAGTCGTAATAAATTCTGACCCTTGAGATCCTAATGTCCCGAAAATAAAAGTTTGGAATCCTTATTCATCTCAAATCTTGACAAAACTCAATTAAAGTTCAAACATGATCTTCCAAATTCTAATCCAAGTGGGGTCGTAACCCACAAGTCCCAGGATCGAAACCTACCTCTGATACCACATTTTAATGTCCTGTATCTAGGCACCGACCATCGGGGCCCTGAACCCGATTAGTCACATTACATCAAGCGCATTTCCCAAAATTCCAGAGGATTCTGACTTGTAATGAGGGCCAAGGTCTGATAATAGGGAAACTATTACCTCATTGGAAAAGTATACACAGTAGAATAAAAAATTATAAATAGTAGAAGAAGTAGTGATACCATTCAATAGAAGTAAACAGCAGAAGACTGATAGTATAAACAACTGCAACATATATAAATAAATGATGCATGTCACATGTATCTAGGAAAGAATACAAACAATTCACAATGCTGGAAATACAATACTGAAACCAAAGTATAGAAAACAGTAAACTCCAACAACATCGCCAGCCTCATCTTGGTCTCATGATCTCCAGCTCCAACAGCAATCAAGTACCAGATAAATAAGGGTGTTTTACCTTATCTATACCTACAACTATATAATCTTTTTGGTCCCAAAAGCATGACCAAAATAGGTATTTAGATGAATCTCAATAGGAAACCACCAAAAGATATGTGCCTAATAGTCAGTGAATATATATAGTAGAAAATATGCAGAAATAAAGCAATAAACTAGGAAGTACTCAAAGTAAACAGTCATACAGTTTTTCAATTACATTCATTTTCATTTAAAAATTATTCAATCTATTTAATATTGTAACCTTAGGATCTAGCCTAAGCTCTATATCCCCCTATATAATAGAAACAACGTACATCTCAGAATATCATCTAAACAACCAAGTAAGACTGAGTCCAAGCTTGTGCTTTGTCTTGGAAGACTCATCACAATAACAATCAATCATTTATAACAACCCTTGAAGAAATATATCATGGTCTAACCCCTTTGGTTTAAGCATATCACTAAAAAAATACAGATGACCACATGGGTAGCTCTCATGGTCAATACCCCTAGGTCCAAATAGAATGAATAATTTATACACGGCCTCGGTGTAGCTCTCACAGTCAATACCCCCTGGGTCAATTTAGTATAAATAATCACAAATGAACTTCGGGTAGCTCTCACGGTTAATACCCCTTGGTTCAAAATCTATACCAAGGCTCTCATGTCCCTATGCAAATAAACATGGAAACCCCTATAGTTTTTTTGGTCCAAGGCTCTCACAATCCAAGGAAGATCAGCATGCATACAACAATCATCAAAGGATCTACATTCAATATAAATAATTACATAGATCAACTTTAATAAAATCATAGAAACAAGAATCACATATAATCAAAAAATTCCATCCAAAACAAATCAAGGCATCGAAACACGGTATTCCTCATAGGCAACCTAGGCCAAACAGCTAATAAATATCAAAAAAGGGAACACACCCATGGGGTGTCCCATAAATAAGCTTATATAATCTTATGCATTGTAAACAACCCTTAATCAAACAACCAAACCATAGCATGTATTACATATGGTCAAAACACAAAATAATAAATACCCCAACATCGGTATTCAGAACTTTAATCATATAAAATCCAAAGACAATCGAAGAAAGGCACAAACCACCCACTTTGATGTTGTACGATGAACACTCTAGAATTTCGGCCCTTGAATCAGCCTAGAACATTGTAGATCTATAAAAAGGTCAAAAAAATTCAACCTTTAAAAACTCACAAGATAAGATAAATCAGGAAGAGAGGATCAAGAAGAAGGAAGAACTCACCCGTGGGATTCCAACGCACCTGCCTGAGTTTGAATCAGACCTTGGATGGAGAAACGGTGGCTTGGAATTTGATCATCACTCTTGGTCACTCCTGGAAGAACCAAGGTTAGAAGAAGGTATTTCTAGAGATTAGACAGGACCCCTCTCTGATTAAACGATTAAAAACAAAAGTACATGGTGTGTTCATTTAATGTACACGTCATGTACTAGCCTCAATTGGCTCCCACTTTAGGTGGTCTGCTAGGTCACCTACATAGCCATTTACTCAGCTTTTACACGACCAATACATGGATATCTATGGCAACTGAGTACACGGAATGTACTCAAGAGTATACGGCGTGTACTTCGAAAAATTCCAAAACATCATTTTTCCCCCAAAACAACCTGAAACAGAGATCCATATCTGAAATGAAGATCAAAGTTCGTACACCTTATAATGATAGTTAATTTTTTTTTATACATAAATAAACATATTAATTATATATATTATTTATTTTTATCATATATAATCATCAAATATAAACTAAAACTACTCATGATGGCGGTCATGGAAAATGGAAAGCATCGTTCCATGGAGGCGGTAGTCCACATATACACACGATTAACAATCCCATTTCTCAATGAATGGGTTAAAATATTGTATATTATAAATTATCTTTTTAGACATATAAGTTGGAAATATAAATTATTATAATTCATGAAATCCATCCTTGTTACTGTCCATGAGAGGCGATGATGAAAAATAATCATTACTTCGTGAAGCGGTAATATGCATGTACGCAAGATCGAAGTTATTTTGTTTTCTTAGTGGATGGAAATAATATATTAATTGTTTTACAGTTAATATAATGACATTTAATTATATTAATAATACTAATTTCATTATATTAAGAATTTTATATATGATTTAGGAAGGTGTATAGTAAAATAAATGACTAAGAGAACGTTATACTTACACTGGACACTTGAGTTTTCTCTTGGTAAACTCTTTGTAAATGAAGGACTTAAGAAAAATAAAGGTGACCAGAAGGTTATGGAAGTGTAAGAGGGTTATAAGAAGATAAAAATGTAATATTATTAACAATAAATTCTAAGGATAGGTTAGCCTTGAATTGGTGGTAGTGTTACCTTTTTATAATTCAAGAGAAGGGTAGTTTTTTGAGTAACGATTACATTTTCAAAAATTTAATGTTAATATTCAAAGTTAAATGAATAAAAACTAAAAGAAAAAATAGAGTGTAAGGTGAATTTTGGTATAAAAGTACCTCAACCACTCATTTTTTATACAAAATGTATTATTTTAGGAATTTTTATTTTATCTTTTTTAACTTTAACCCTAATTTACTTTTACCTTGGTAATTAATTTTTAACCTTAGTAATTAATTTTAATGAAAAAACATTAATATTTAACCTTTTAATAATTTTTAAACTTATTATTTAAATTTTTTAAAACGTTTTTCAAAATAAACTTTCTCTGTTTTAAAATTTTTAATTTTATGATTAGCGCACATAACACATAAAATAGTTTTTTGAAAAAGTGTGTTTTATGAATTAAATTCATGTGTAATCCATAGTTATTAAAATTATAAACTACCATGACATAAAAAGGTTTATAATAAAACATATAAAAGGTAAGAGGCTTTAATATCAAGTAAAAATCAAGTCTCACCTTAATAAAACTTGATTCAAATATTAGACTGAAAATAATATTTATTAAATAGAATTTTTTATATAGTTATAAAAAAATGTTTGAATTTGAATTTATAAGACCAAATAAAATATTAAAATGAATAATTTTATTCCTTAAAAAATATTTTATTACATAAAATTAGTTTTAACCTTCTAGTATACACATACATAATGTTAAAATCATAAATATTATACTTTTAGAAAGAAATATTTTTCGATGGAAAATATCCCCTTTTTTTAACCCAAAAAAATCATACGAAGTAATTTTATATGAGAGGAATTAAAAGATGAATTATTTATTTTTAGATTTAAATTTAGGAGTTTGTAAATTTTGTTTCTAAATTAAAATAAATAATATAAAGAAATAAAATTTCCTTGAAAATAACCCTTTCCAATATTAAATCATATTAGTTGTTTATCTTAAAAAGGTAATATATTTTAAGGGTTTACCAATATATCATTTTTTATTGAATTTTTAATAATTTTATTCTAATATGTTGTGGTTCATTTACATTGGGTATAACGTGTAACATATGTTTTGAATATGACATAAAATTTACATGGACTACAATTTCATGTCATTACAATTATAATTCCTTTCCTTCTTATTTTCTGGGGAATTATATTGATAGATTTTTTTCTTCATATAATTTCATGATGTTGAGAATAACTCAAATCCTATATAATTTTTCTCTTTCTCTTATATTTCCATGTTCACTCCCCGCCAATTTTCTCCTTACTTATTTTCAAATCCAAATATGTTTTATTTCTAGTAATATCCATGTTTTACTTTACCTATGTTTAAATGAATGATTTATCTCTCTTTTTATAATGTGGGTTTTAATAAAGGTATTTTCAAAATATTAAAATTATTTCCCTGTGACATTTCTGTCTTTATATTTCACTCCACGCTTCCTTTGAAAACCCTTTATGTTTTTTAAAGTCTCTATAATTGAACATTAATTTTGAAATTAAATGTTTTAAAAGAAAATATCTTTACCTTTTTGAAAAAAAAAAGTGAATGTGGACGACAACTTTGTATTTTCATCACTAGGGTAAAGACTTAAAAAACACTTTTACAGTTTATTTTATCATTATAAGAATTTTTATTTATGATTTTTCATTTACATGTTTTGAAATGGTTTTCCAATTGAATTTAATTTTAATTGATTTTTAAATTAAAATAAAATTATATTATATTATTTTAAACTATAGAAATCATTTAAAAATGGAATTATGGATTTTTAAAGGGATTTTAAGGATTTTGTTATTAATAAAGAAGTCATAAATGATATTATTTAATCTCAAATATTGTTTTTGAAATAATTTACATTTTATAAATATTGATTTTCTAAAAAAACATCTTTGTTTTAAATGATAATTTAAAAATGACTTATAATCCCAAAAATGTTTCATTTTAAAGAAAACATTTTTAAAGAGTTTTTATCGATTTCAAAGGGGATAATTATTCTTGTTTTTAAGAGTGATATATCCAATAATATTAAAATTATGTTTTTCATCTATGTTATTATCCATTTAAATTGCTTATGTTACACTTGTGATATATTCTTATATAACATTACACCTTATTTATCTAATTCGATTATTATGATGATGGTTTAAGGATTTTTCCACAAAACCCATTTATTTCTAATGAGTTAATTAATATTTGATGAAATGATGAATGTTTTACAATATTCTTTAGAAATTATGTATGGTTTTCATTATGGGTTAGTTCAATGCCCCTAGTTTTCCAAAATAATATTCCTTTCATAAACTATATTTTTATAATTCTAATATATTTTTTTATTTGTTCAATAGAATTGAAATAGATTAGAAAATAACTCACAACAGAGGAATTAAACTAAAAACACATTATTCATTCATAATAAAACATTAAAAAACACATGAAACTAAGTATAACACACCAAGGATTATAACACAACATGGATTATTACAACCATTAAAACCAAAAAAAATAAAAGGGGATAATAAATTGACAAGAATAATATATTTAGAACTAGCAATGCCACTAGAATGTTATTTCCTTAACAATTATTAAAAAAACCTATAATGATAAGGAATACCAATGAAGGGGAAATTTTTTGGATAAATCTGAATTAAAACTATGGATATTTGAAGTGATACTTAAAAAATTTTAATGGGATAAATTATTGTAGCATGTCTATATATAAGAAAACAATTCAGATGTTATAAATATGGTCGTTGAAAATATAGTCATTGAAAATATGACCATTGTATATATGTTCATTTAATATACATGTGTAAAATGTTTATAAAAAATTTATGTAATTTTAGTAACAATATTAGATAATATATTTTATAAATAATAATAACAAAATTAAAATAAAATATCTAATTAAATTTTCTATTTTAATATGATAGAAAATTATTATTAAATAACTATTTTTATAAAATTCCAAGAAATATATTAATATCAAAAAAATTGATAAAATTAAATCATTAGGATATAAATAATTAATTTTAATTATATTTAGGTTATGAACTTTTTATGCTTAAAATGTAAATTTCTAAAATGGTTGTTTTGTGCAATTTTTTTAAAAAAACCAAAATTTATTTGATATTATTTATATGAATAATATGTTAACACTAGTCTAATTAGTAATTTATTGGATCTAAATATATGAAATATTAATACTATTAAAAGATATATTCTTGTGAAAACTATTTCCATTATATTCTTATGTTTTTATTTAAAAGATAAATTTTAGAGTTTGAATTTGAAAAAAATAAATTAGTTTTTTCATTTAAAATAAATTTTTTTTCTTAGGATGATTTTTTTGAATTTTCTATAATAATGGATTTTTAGGAGAATAGTGAAAATACCAATTTTGGTAAAACTATCACTTTTATGAAATTGTCATTATTCAATAATGACTTAAACATTTTTAAATTTTATTTCTATAAAATATATATTTATAAATTAAAATAAAACATTTAAAAATACTATGTTGAATGTATAAAACCAATGTTTATCATTTTAGAAACATAAGTAATATTTTACTCTAAAGTTTTTTTCTCTTACATTAAAAATATGTTTTCTTCACCTGTGTACAATAAATTTTAAAAATTATTTCATATTTCAAATATAAAATTTCATATTATGTATTAAGGTTAATAAAATTTTTTGGTGTAAAAGTATGTTTACATTGATTAAAGTTAATGATCATGATGATAGGGAAAAGGTTATTTTCAAATAATTCTTTTATTAATGTTGTGTGATTTTTATCTAATAAATTAAATTGGAATATTTTAGTAATTACTCTAATAATATGTTTACACATATATAAAAATATATTATCCCTCATTTAATTGGTAATTAATGTTATATAATATTTAGAACACTTAATCGTTAAAACATCATTTTTCAACAGAATTGGTTTTTTCTATATCTTATATGTTTAAATTTCAAAGTTATATTTACCATATTTAGAAATTTAATTGGATTAAATAGAGAATAAATGTAGGTTTATCACTCTCAAATTTTTAAAGTGGGTTAATCTTATATTTTTAGTAATAAATTAATTTCTTAGTTAAAAACTAGTTGACAAGGTGAAAATAAAAATGGTAATGTGTAAACAATAATAGTAAAAGTGTCAAAACACATTTAAAACATGTGTGTAAATGAATAATTGAGTATTTCTCATCCCAAACCCCTCTAAAATAAATTATGTAAAAATTTTAGAGCCATTAACCATTAAATAGTTTTATTGAATCATTGAGATGTAATGGGTATTTATAAAAATTCTAATTTCCTCCACTTATAAAAGGAGATTACTTCCACTCTTTCAATGCTACACATCCCCTTTAAATTATTCTTAAAACTACACCCAATGTTCCAATAATATAAGTCTTCTACTTTTCCATGAGCCCCTAGGTCATGACCCCCTCCCTAAAAAGGTATCCCTCTTAGGCTAAAAAGAAAGAAGATAGATAATGACCCTCGAGTCCCACCTCCAGTAGGTCCTGAGTTAGTGACAACCACTAAGGGTATAAAATATCACAAATAGAAATAATTACCCTTTTTTAATATAGGATCTAAAGATATAATGAAAAAATATATAAAAACTCCCTCACATAATTCAAAATAAAGGAAGTGAAATCCATCCCACAATGCATGTATAAGGAAATCAAATAGATGAATCTTAAAATAAATACCCAAAAGTAAGTCTTGAGGTAGCAATATGACATAATCTCCATGGTACGAGTGATTAATGTCCTAAATGGTCCAAAAAATCTTCCTGAAACCCTAAAAAATAGTTTGTATATATATAGGGTGAGTATAAAATTATACTTAGTAGGATCACACTGAAAGTCCCCTATGCACATATAAAAAGAAAATACTAATGAACCAGTGACTAAACTACTAAATTAACAACACATAAACAAGTTAACTAACCAATACCATCCTCACCAAATCACACTCACCAAATAATTCATCCAATTATAATGACACAATATGAATCATATAAATAAAGGGTTACCCTACACCACTTTCCTGCTGATTTTACACTATTACACTGTAATGACCAAGATTTTTTGAATGATATTTGTTTTATGAGAAAATGTGATTTATATTATTTTATACTCAAAAAACTATAACTTATTAATAATGAAGTGATTATAATATGGTGTGACCATATGGTTTCAAATGTTATATGATCATTGGTCAATTATGAAGTTTTTTCAATACGACTGTTGGAAATAATACTCTTGATAAAAAATTTAACGTTATAATCAGTATTTATAAGTAGAAATGAAAATTTATTATTAATATAAAAAGGAGTAGAAATGACCTGAACTAGTAGATTCATGTCATACGAATCCCATTTGTCTAAACTTGGGAGTTAATTTTCATCAATCTCAATACCTCTTTACCAATCCAAAGTAAATCTTCAATAATAAAATATTGAATGAAATCACTTATGTGAAAAGTTTAAGTTATTGGAAATTACCACTCAGGAAATGTTAGCCTAGCTGCCGTATGAATCTATCACCATTGCATACGTTACCATTAGGTCATATTTGGGTGTTATAAGGGGTTATTTTTAATTCCCTAGTTACTCAAAAGTGTAATTACATTGTATAAATAAAATTGTTTTTCCATCAATTCTATTTTAATAATAGTTTTTCTTAATCAAATTTAGATGGAATTTGATAAATTAATTTTTCTGGTAGAAATTGTACTTTCCAGAAAAATATAAATATTTATAATAAACTAAGATATTATGAATATGTTTTATTTTAATGAAATTTTATGATTCAAACACTCTTATTTAAAGATAAATGATAAAATAATTTTTTTCTAAGTCATAGAAATTTTACTAGATATTTTCAATCCGCTATTATTTTTAATAAATAAGTATTTTTATATTTAAAAGTTATATTTTCTCATATTTAGAAAATAATTATGATAAAATAAATATCATTTTTGAAATAATCACATAGAAATTAGGTTAGGATAAATTTATGATAGTTTTCTAAAATACTTTAATTTTTTTTGAATAGTAAAAATACAATTTGAGTTTTCTGTATGTTTAATGACTTAAAAATTATGTCAAAATGATATAATAACCAATTAAATAGAACCCACGACTTAAAATATGTTATTTTAATAATATCAATTATTTTAATTGATTATAATATATTTCTAAATATATAATTTACTTTCCAAATTCTAAAATGGAATCTTTAAGTTTAAAATGTTATTTTGTGAAAACATTGATTTTCCTTAAAAAAATAAGTAATATAAAATGATGGTATAATATTGAGGATTAAAATAAAATAAAATGTTTCTCAAGTTTCCAATACCATGGGAAATCTTAGTGGTAAATTCCAGGTTTTTTCATTTACCACTACCAAAGTGTCCAAAGCATAAATTTAGAAATAAATAAAGAGATTCCCCAATTTTTCTATAAATACCCACCCATTTATATATTTACCTTGACTCCAATTTCATCCTATAAAGATATATAATAGGTTTAACTCTCAAGGATTCCTTCAAGGTGTCCCCAATCCCCCCAAGGTCCCAATCTTTGAGTTTTAGGAGTTGCAATTCAAGGTAAGCGAAATATCCTTCTTTTCTCTTTATTTTAAGAACCTCCTTTTTTATATATCTTAGGAATGTTATGGTAACTATTTATTATTTACTTTTTATTCATTCCATTACTTCCAAATTATTTTGTATTAATGGTATACCCCTGTATTATCTCTTTTTACTCTTTTTTAATACCATATTTTATACCCCTTATGCTGCCAATTTTACTTCTCAAATTTTCTCTTTTATCCGCAAGAAATTCCCTTTTATTTTATTCTTTTGAATACCAAAAACTATTTATTTTACAAGGGTATTCACAAAGATATAAAAATTATTTATTTTATTATGTTATTGGCATACATAAATCATTGCATTCCCTTTCTGTGGGTTATAAATGACATCATGATTATGTTTTTAAAACACTTTTGAATCACCATGATTTTTATATGAAACCTATTTTCACTTATTCTCCATGAGTTATTTATGAAATGATTTATTATGATCTATTTAGATCACATGAAAATTAATACATATGAAGGGTGACCCTGATAGATCTCCAATGTATTGGGTAAAGAATTTAACCACTATAGATGATAAGTTTTATGATACCTTAGTGAATAACCTTGGTAATTTTTATGACACACCGGTGACAAACCATGGTGACATTTTTTTGAATGTCTCATTTAAATGTTGTGTCCACATTTCCATGTTATTATTAAAGTTATTTTTATTATGATATGAATCTTTTTCCCTTTATCATATCTTTATTATTTTCCTCAAGTTCTTATTGATATTTCTCAAGATCACATGTAAACTGTTTCCCTTTCTTTCCCTTACTGGGCCTTATGCTCACCATTTTCTTTAATTTATGTACCCATGTTATTATATTCAGTAAATGTACTTATGATGAACCAATTATGAATCATTTAAAGTGTATTATAATAAATTTTATTCTTTTATGTATTATGTACCTTATTTCCAAGAAACTAAACTTTAAATGGTCCTCTATTTGTACCATGTAAATGAAACTTTATGTAATAAAAAGGTGGGATACCATAGTTGGTATCAAATAAAAGTTTATTTATTTATTAAAATTAGTATTTTAAAACTTCTATAAGAAACTTAGGTACAATTTAAAATATAGGAAAAAATATTGGCATTTTAATGAAGTTTTAAGTAAGTGATTTCTGCGAAAATAAATCCCCATAGTGATATGAACTCATAGATATGGATCTAGAACAAATGTATATAGGGGTAAACCTTAAAAACAACACTTTTATCTCGACTCAAATGGGAATTGGTTTATGATAATGGTCATTGCTACACTTCTAGTTTGACACTCCTGAGGGATATGTTTGGTTAATCACAATATGTGCATAAACTATAATGAAAGATTTAAATAAAATTTAATTATTGTTAAAGAATAAAATATTTAAGCACGATGTTTCAATATATAACATTCTTTTTTAATTTTATGATCCTTAAAAGAAAAAAGTTTCTCACTAAGATTTTCTTATTTTAGAAAATAGCATGGAATAGGTGAAACTGCGTAAATAGTGAGCACAATGGACTAGGTCCTGAAGGTCCTCTGATAGAAGCCAGGATAGAAAACTTCATAAGGATGATGAATCAACTTACTCGAGTTATGAGAAATAACTTAAATCAAGATGATGGACCAGATTCACCTCAATGGGAACAATTTTCTGTTGAGACATTTATGTATCAACAAACTCCTTATTTCAGTAGATCTACCAACCCATTGATAGCTAAACAATGGATGAGATCTGTATAAAAGATATTTTTTTTACTCTATTGTTTAGAATAAGATAAAGTCACCCGAGTTGTGTGCCATTTAGAAGGATAAGATGATCAATTGTGGAAACTAATTAAAAAAATTAATCCAAGAAGATATATTGAAGCTATTGAGTAGGAAGAGTTCAGGGTAACCTTCTTTAAAAAATATTTCTATCATTCAATGAGAACTAAAATGGAGAAGGAATTCCTAGAGATGAAGATGAAGGAAAATGAATCTTTTGGAATCTATGAGATGAACTTTATAAGACTTTATCATTATTCCTATAGATTATCATGGATCCTAATATAAAGGTTGATAGATTCTCTAGTGGACCAAGACCCTATCTATTGAAGAATATTTCCAATCGAGACTATGAAAGCTGTGAGGAGATAATTCAAAGTGCTATGAAGGTTGAACTTGAGTTGTGAGAGACACAGTGGTCCCATAGTTCTAATGAAAAGAAGAGATCAATGGATAAAATATTAGGGAGTAACTTTGATCGTGAAAGAGGAGTAAATAAAGTGAAACTCTCTATATACAACAAATGTGGGAATAATTATTCGGGTAACTGCTTACTCAGGAGTGAGAAATGTTACAAGTGTGGAATAAATAGACATATTTCTTGAAACTATTTTAGTGAGGTGAATCCTAAACTTCTAAACACTAAAGATAAAGGGAAGATGGTGAATCCCCAACCTAAATTCCAATGATTTAAGTGTGGATAGCTTTGGAACTTTTCTAATCACATTCCAAATTCGAATTTAATAGAGGGGATTCACCATCAACCTTAGAAAAGGCCATGGGAGCAATGTTGGGATTTTTCTATCATGACATCTAAGTCAGTTGCTCCAAATTATGTGGTGGTAGGTACTACTATTGTTCTCTCAAAGATAGCAAGCAGTTTGTTTGATTCTAGTTCTACACATTTCATTATTTCCTCCAAGTTTTCAAATAATATAGAATCAATCCATGAACTTCTAGAAGTAGAAATATTAGTCAAGACTCTATGAGGGATTATCTAAGAATCAAAAGTGCATATAAACTCCAGTATTTACTTTGGAAAACATAATCTCATCACAAATCTAATAGTCATTCCCATGATATAATTTGACACTATACTAGGGATTTAATACCTCTAAAAGTATAATTCAATGATAATCTATAGAAAAAATTAAATATTATTAGTATTGAATGAAAAATCTACAGTTGTTTTCAAATTAGAGATATCTAGATCTGAGCTTTTTCTAGAATCACCTCCCATAGCCTCCTTTATAGATATTATCGGTGAAAATAAAGAAGGAAATGAAAGTATACAAATAGAAAATATCCCCATCATTTATAAATACATTGACGTATTTCCTAAGGAGTTTCTTGGACCTCCCCTAGAAAGAGAGGTAGATTTCTCCATTGAACTCATTCTTGGATTCAAGATTATCTCAAAGACCCAATATATAATGGAAAATGTGGAGCTGGAGGAATTAAAGAAACATCTATAATATGTTTTGGAGAATAGGTTTATCTATCCAAGTGCATCTCCTTAGGTAGAACTTGTTCTCTTTGTGAATAATTGGGATGGATAAATGTGGTTATGAATTGATTATAGAGAACTTATTGGGATCACGATGAAGAACAAGTGCCATCTTCCATGGATTTATGATTTATTTGACCAGGTTCATAGGGATCAATTAATTTCTAAGATTGATCTTCGATCTTGTTATCATTAATTATGGGTGAAAAAATAAGATATTCTAAATACTACCTTACGATCAATATATAGTTATTATGAGTTTGTTTTTATGACCTTTGGATTGACTAATTATATTTCTATTTTTATAGATTTGATGAATAGAGTCTTTTAGGACTACCTTGATAACTTTGTGGTAGTTTTTATTGATGATATTATGATATATTCCAAAATTCACAAGGAGCACGAGGATCATCTAAGCATTATATTGGAAACTATAAAGAAAGAATAGGATATCTAGAAAGCTTGGAAAATGATAGTTTTGGTTAAAAAAAAGTTGTTTTCTTGGAGCACATTGTAACCAATGAAGGAATCTCAATTGACCCTACCAAGACAAAGGTTGTGGATGAGTGGCCTCATCCTACAACAGTAACTGAGATTCATATTTTCCATGGATTAGAAAGATATTATAGGAGGTTTGTGAAAAAAAATCATGAATTTATAATCCACTTTCCAAGCTAACTCAAAAAGGGGCCAAATTCATCTAGGAAATGGAGTGTGAATAAAGTTTCCAAGAGCTGAAGAATATTTTTTTTTCTGCACCTATGTTAACTCTACCCTCTATTGGAGATGGATTTGTTATTTTTATTGATTCATCTCTGAATGGGATTGGGTGGGTCCTCGTGAAAAATTATAAGGTGATTGCTTATGCATCTCGACAATTAAAGCCTGAGGAATAGAATTATCCTACGCATGACCTGGAGATGGATGAGGTTTTTTTCTCTAAAGATATGGAGGCACTATCATTATGGGGAGAAATTTGATATATACACATACCACTAAATTTTGAAGTATATTTTCACACAAAATGATTTTAACATGAGACATGGTAGATTTTTGGAACTTCTTAAAGATTTTGACTATTAAATTCATTATCATCCTAGAAGAGAAAGAAAATTCACTAATTCATTAATTAGGAAAGACCATGTTGTGATGGAAATGAAGACGATTCAAGGAGATTCACTGATCAAAGACCTAGTAAAACTAGACATGGGAATCATAATGGAAGGTACATCATCATCCCTGTCTCAAATAATTTCTCAACTATAATTACCAGAGAAGATAAAGAAAGCTCAAAGAGAAGATCTTTTGTTACAGAATAAGATAGATGTTGTGAATAATGGGATGTTTTCTAAGTTCAATACTGATCAAGAAGGTGTACTAAAATTTCATACAATGTTGTGTGTTCCATATATTCAGTAAATAAAAAATGATAATATGGATAAAGATCATAAATCTACATTCTTTATACATCCTGGAAGCACTAAAATGTATAGGGAACTTCATGATCATTATTGGTGGTATAATAAGAAAAGGGATATTGTCAACTACACTACAAGGTTCCTGGTGTGTGAACAAGTGAAGGTAGTGTGACAAATTCCTAAAGGGGTATTACAAACACTACCCATACCGAAAATAAAGTGGGATAATATCACTATTTAATTTTTCACTTGTCTCCCAAGAACATCCAAATGAAATAATTTTATTTGGGTTATAGTGGATCATCTCACCAAGACTACCCATTTTATCATTATTTGGGAAGATTTCTCTCTTGAAAAAATTTCCATGATATATGTGAAGGAAGTGGTAAGGCTATATGGGGTACCACTCTCTATCATTTATAATCATGACCCAAGGTTCACATCAAAATTCTGGAGAAGTCTTAGACATGCTCTAAATACTGAATTGAATTTCAGTATAGCGTATCACCCCAAACTAATGGCCAATCTAAAAAGACTATTCAAACACTTGAGAACATGCTAATAACATTCTTAATGTAATTTAAAGGTGTTTGGGATCAACATCTCTTGTTAGTTTAGTTATCTTAGAACAACAACTTCCATTCAAGTATTCAAAAGGCCCCCTATGAATCTCTATATGGGAAGCGATGTAGGAATCCTACTTGTTGGGATGAACTTAGTGAGAGAGAGATTCTTGGGCCTAATCTTATTCAAGAGATGATAAAAAAGGTTCATGTTATCCAAGAACACTTAAAGGATACATAGAATTGGTAGAAGTTATATGCTGACAACCGTCAAAGGAATATGGAGTTTGATGTTGGTGATAAATTCTTCCTTAAAATTTCACCTTGTAAGAGAGTCATGTAATTTGGAAAGAAAGGGAAGCTTATCCCTAGGTACATTGTCCCCTATGAAATCCTTGATCACATAGAAGCAGTGGCCTATTGGATTTCACTTACTCTATATCTAGCTCAAGTTCATGATGTATTATAGGTATCTCTCTTAAGGAAGTTCATATCTGACCCTTTACATGTACTGAATTCAAAGTTGGTACAATTGGAACATGACCTCTCTTATAAGGAGCAGTAGATGGAGATTTTGGATAATAGAGACAAGGTTATACGCAATAAGACTATCCACCTCATTAAAGTGTTGTGGAGGAACCATAAATATCATGAAGTGATGTAGGAACCATAGGAAACAATGAGGTAAAATTACCCACACATTTTCTCAACTGAGGGAATGAGTTGAAATTTCAGTGATAAAATTTATTAAGGGGGGAAGAATGCAATGACCTGGAATTTTTGAATGATAATTGTTTCCTAAGAAAATGTGTTTTATTTTATTTTGTACGCAAAAAACTATATATTATTAATAATAAAGTGAGTATAATTTGAAATGTGATCATCTCATTTTGATTGTTATATGACTATTGGTCAATTATGAATGTTTTTTAATATGACCATTGGAAACAATACTCTTGATAAAAATTTTAACATTATAATTAGTGTTTATAATTAGAAATGACAAAGGATAATTAATGTTGAAAGGTGTAGTGATGGCATCAACCAGTAGAGTAATATCATATGAAGATCATTTTTATGAACATGGGAGGGAAGTAACATCCCTGGGCTTCACTCATGACCAATATCAAGCCGAGATTCACCAATTTAATCTTGAATTAAATTTCCTACATGAGATGTCCAAGTTAGTAGAAATTACCACTTAAGCAATATTAGTCAAGACGCCCCATGAATCTAACACCATCACACACCTTACCCTTAAGTTGTACGCGGATGTTATAAGGGTTTATGTTTCAAGTCCCTAGTTACTTAAAGTGTAATTCCATTGTATAAATAAAATTGTTTTTTCTATAAATTATGTTTTAATAAGAGTTTTTCTTAACAAAATTTAGATGAAATTTGATAAATTGATTTTTCAGATAGAGATTTTACTTTCCAAAAAAGATATAAATATTTATAATAAACTAATATATTATGAATATTTTTTATTTTAATGAAATGGTATGATTAAAATACTATTAATTAAAATAAATGATAAAATAATTTTACTTTTTTTCAAGTATCAGAAATATTACTATGTATTTTCAATCCGATATTATTTTTAATAAAGAAGGATTTTTATGTTTAAAATTTAGAATTATCCTATTTAGGTAATTATTATGATAAAATAAATATCATTTTTAAAATCATCACTTAGAAATTAGTTTTTAGTGAATTTTTGATAATTTTCTAAAATACTTTAATTTTTCGCGAATAGTAAAAATATAGTTTGAGTTTTTCGGTTTGTTTAATGACTTTATAATTATGTAATAATAATTTAATGACTAATTAAACACAACCCATGACTTAAAATATTTTATTTTATTAATATAAAGTATTTTAATATATTTTAATCAATTTTAAAAAATATTATTTACTTTCTAAATTCTAAAATAGAAACTTTAACTTTAAAATTGTTATTTTGTGAAAAAATTAATTTTTAGTTTCAAAAATAAGTAATATAAAATGATGGTTGACTCTTTTGGATTAAATTAACATAAAATGTGTCTCAAGTTTCCAATAACATGGGAATACACCATGGTCAAGTCCATGGTTTTTCATTTACCACTACCTAGGTGTCCAAAGCCTAAATTTAGAAATTAATAAACAAATCCCCCACTTTTTCTATAAATACCCACCCATTTCTCCATTTATAGTCACTCCCATTTCATCCTACACAAATATATGGTATTTTTACCTCCCAATGATTCCTTAAAAGGTGTCCTCAAGCCCCCAAGTTCCCAATATTTGAGTTTTAGGAGTTACATTTCAAGTTAAAGGAAATATCCTTCTTTTTTCTTCGTTTCATGAACCTCTTTTTTTATATGTCTTATGAATGTTGTGGTAACTATTTATTATTACATTTTTATTTAATATATTAATTAAAAATTATGTTTTATCATTTTTATACCCCTATACCATCTCTTTTTACACTTTTTTAAACCCATGTTTTATACCCATTATGCTGCTGATTTTACTTCTCAAAATTTCTCTCTTCTCCTCAAGAGATTCACTATTATTTTTTTTTGGAATCCTCTTTATTTTATAGGGGTATCCACCAACATATAAAAATGATTTATTTTATTCTTTTATTGATATATATAAAACCCGTATTCCCTTTCTTTGGGTTATAAATGACACAATGATCATGCTTTTAAAAACACTTTTAAAACGCTAGGATTTTGATATGAAACCTATTCTGTTTTATTCTCCATGGGTTATTTATGAAATTATTTATTATGATCTATTTTTCTAACATTAAAATTAATAAATATCAATGGTTCACCCTAATAGTTCTATAATTCATTGGGTAAATAATTTAATCTCTAGAGATGACAAGTTTTATTATACCTTCGTGAATAACCTCGATAATGTTTATAAAACCTTAGTGAACAAACATGGTGATATGTTTATGAATGTCTCATTTAAATGTTGTAGACACAATTCCATGTTATTATTAAATTTATTTTTTATGATATGAATCTTTTTAAATTTCTCATATCATTGTTATATTCCTCAATTTCTTATTGATATTTCTCAAGATCACATGTAAATTGTTTCTCTTACTTTCCCTTACTGGGCCTTATGCTCACCCTTTCCTTTGATGTATGTCCCCAGGTTATGAGATAAAATAAATATACATTGGTTGAACCTATGATGAAACCTTTTAAGTTTATTAGAATAATTTTTTATGTTTTCATGTATTATTCACCTTATTTCTATGAAACTGAACTTTAAGAGACCCTCTGTTTGTACCATGTAAATGAAAAAGTTGGGTAATAAAAAAAGGGATGGAATACACACCCCAATGTTAGATGTTTTAACACTCATATATATTCCATATAGAAACATTCCTTAAGTCACCTGGTCCATCACAACACATATCATCTCACTCACAAACACCTAGGTCATCACAAAACATCTCGTCTTACCCGCATACACTAGGTCACTCACAACATATCTCACCTAAAGACACTTGGGACATGACATCACAACCACAAAAATATCCAAAATAGTAGGGTATCATTAACATGAATGACATAAACCTCATTCTCTACTCATACCATGAAAAACCCCCACTATGAACCACTCCATCACCACATAAATCATCCCCGTAGTGAAATTTTATCTTATGGCCATCACATCCCATGCATATAAACATCGCCTAGAAAGAGTGGGTAGCCATCCATCTATTATCGCCATTAGGATTTTGGTAAAAAAATATCCAAAACATTCAATTGTCTTTACATGGTTCTTGATGTGGGTGAGGTTCATACAAAAATCACATGGAAATGCAATTTATGTATAATAGGTTCAACACTCAAGATTAACCTATGGGTTCACAATAAGAGTTTCATCCCAACTCACCACATTATCTCGAGGACTCAAAACATGCACCTATTTTGTTTCCACCTCTAAATTCATAACACCACACAAAGAAACCAAAAAATACAAGCCACATTCCACCTTTCTTCTCAATATAAGCCAATTCTCAGGTTTCCCATTACCCACCAATTCCATTTATCTAAACCATTTATATCACATAAAACAAATACCATTTTAAACCACACTTGATGACTTATTTCACTAATGAATTAGAAATTACAACCCATTACATTTCCATTTCACCATTAAAAAATTATTCCATTACTATAGGAAAACTAGCACAACACCACACAACACAGTCATCCCATCATCCTTATCCCCTTTTCATGCCAACGATATCCACATCGATACCATTTCACATCACCATTACTTCCCATTGCAACCACCACACAAAATCACATCTCATAACAGCTTCCACATCATAACTTCATCTCATCACAACCACAAAACACAAATTTCTTTTCAGATTTAACAAGTGAATTTTCTCCAAATTTACTTATTTATTTAAAGGGAATTCTTACACTATCCATAATTTCCATGTGAAATAAATTTTTTATCTGAATATATGTTCTAATAAAATTTTATTATGGGAGATAGAAAACAATTGCAAAAAAAGGGTTCCATAATCACACAAACCATAACACAAATAAATCCCCAAAAGGCCACAATATTCTGTGAGTCATCAAACATGTATAATTACAATATCAAAAATATCAAAAATGGTAAAACATGAATTTCATTACACGTCCCCTTAAATTTATATTAATCCAATTATTTATCTTCATTGGGCCAATGCATACCATATTCCAAAAATATAAATGAAAGTATGATCCCTCCTATATGTATAACTAGAATAGATAAGAAGGATCCTCTACCTCAAACAAATCTTTCCAAATCACTTCTTATGGTTAGAATGAGATTAAGGAAACCACCCAACACCACAATGAATGAAAACACATTTACCATATTAGAACCTAGTATCCCATTTTATTCCCTTTTAAAACATCACCAAAAGAAATTTTTCCCCTAAAAATATCCCTTTCTAGATGAATATCATGGAGAAAATAGGGAGAAGAAAGGTGGTGAAATCACTTTAAACCACTGTGGAATGGTCTCCGAAGGCTAGGGTCTAAATCCACTAAAAATGACTAGAATTACTCATTTGGACACACTTGGGTTAGCCATGAAATGAGAGAAAAGTAATTAAAATAATAGGGTTTGAGGGGGTTTTGGTTTTTATAGGAAGTATGGAAAATATAAGACCATGATGAACTGTAAGAAAACACATCACAAAACTACTAAAAAGATCAAGACTACGATTGTAGGGGGAGAAACCACACAATTTTCTGGATGTTCAAATCCATGTGAAAGAAACATGATGATATCTTTATTGTATATCCAAAAAACTAGGAAGGGATTATAGGTAGTCCAAAACTCCATGTTTTAGAACCTATTGTCCATGAAAATGGCATACACCATAGCTTTGCTCCATGAATTATCCTTTATGAAGAATGTAGAACCAAAAAACTCTATCTTAAGGCTCCATGACATAGAAAACACCTCCATGCCACAACCATTTAGGTAAGAATCTAATCTGCATGCCATAGATATTCAGAAAATGGAAAAAGAATTGAAAAACTACCCCAAGAATATATTCTATAGAACACATTTCCACACTACAGTGGCCCACATTATGGGTAATCCCATCACCCTACATAATAGACACCCTATCAACTAAGATTAACTCCTCCTTTTACCCTTCAAACTCCTCAAGACTTCCCTCGAAAACCTCCACCACTAGAATTCCTTCAATGTAATGGTCTAGAAGGTCTGGGATATTATATTATATACCACTCCAAAAATTATAGTCCTCAAGAATCAAAACCAAACCATCAAAAATAGGGAAAGTGTTCCAAACAACTGTCCCATGAGATACCTCTTGAGGATCCAGTTACAACCCGAAAAAACCACACCATCTCACACTAACCTCAAGAAACTTTCTAAAATTACCATCTATGCCACCATTATATCCTTAGTACTTCTCAATCCAACAATCCCCTAAAACTAACACACAAAATGATCCCATGTACACAAATCATGTAAATATGCTTTTGGAAGTACTGACTCATCCATATAATTTTAAAACATTTTAGAGTATAACACGTCTTGATTAGGAATTAGTTCTACCATCTTTATAAGATTAAATCCTTTATCAAAAAACATATTAAGGGAAAAAACGTATCATAAACAACAAGATTCAAACATCAAAATAGGAAGGAAAATTAAAATAATGAAAACCTCAACACAAGTCAAGGTATTGGGCATGCATATGCATCTCATGATCCAATGTACTCTTATCCAAGACACCATACCTCAATAGAATATGAACCAAATGAATGATTTTTTCATGAAACATCTTCTCTTAATGATCCTGGATCTCTATTGGTTGCTCTTCAAATGTTGTGTTTTCCTCAATATCCAATTATCCTTATCTAATGAAATGGGAGTCATTGTGAATATTCTAATAGAGTTAATAGATATAGAATACATCACAGATCCTATCAATACTTAGTGAGAGTGAAAAATGATAAGCCACCTCACCAATATTCCCCAATAAATCAAAGGGTCAGAAAAACACGGGAGAGGTCTTAGTCACCCTATCAATCATCTACAACCATGATGAGGATAAACCTTTAAGAACATACTTTCTCCTACTAAAAACTCCAAATGAATCCTCCTGCAATTAGTATAAGACTTATTCTAGTTCTGCATGACCTCTATCCTCTCATGAAAAAGCTGAACATTCTCTGTCATGATCTGCATCACATAAAAATTGAAAATAGATAACTCCCCATCCTAAATCTATCATATCATAGAACAACATGGACACTTTTACAAAGCCTTAAATGGGGCTATAACAATGTATGATTGGTATATGTTTTTATAAGAAAACCTAACTAAAGGAAATATTTTTTCCAAAGATTTTATGAAGTCTAAGATGCACAACCACAACATATCCTTCAGCATCTGAATGGTCCACTCCATCTGTCGGTCCGTTTGAGGGTGGAAGGTCCTAATGAGATGTAACTTCATGAAAAATCATAGTGAAATCATATCTAGGCCCATGAGTTAAAACTAGAATCCTTGTTTGAGATATTTCACCACATAACTCCATACAAATACACAACCTCATCCACATAACTCTTTGAAAAGTCATCCATGATACTCGACTCCTTTATCTATAGGAAGTGAACTAACTTCATTAGTCAATCCATGATTACCCAAATAACATCAAAACCTCCATGATATTGGGGTAATCCTATAAAAAGTACCATTGATATTTCCTCCAACTTCCACTCAGGAATATCCAAGGGATATAATAAACTAAAATTAATACAGTGCTCAGCCTTTACATGTTGAAAAACTAGGCATAGAGCCACAAACTTTTCCACCACCAATTTCATCTTGATCCACTAAAACTATTTACTCAAGACTCGATACATATTAGACACTCCTAGGTGTATAGATAATGGTGGTATATAAAAATCATGAAGGAATCCCTTGTGTTTATCCACTAGAACAAATAGATTCCCCTAAAACAATGTTCAGTTTCAACCACACCTCTAAATCATCACCATAGACAACACTGTCACTCATCACTTATTCCGTTGAGTCTCCCCACTAAGACTCCCCCACCTGACACACCAGAGAATACTTCACTATCATCTGAAAAAAAAAACCTCCTCTTTGTACCATCCTTTAATCTAGGTGCATGGATTTCAACTTCCACATCACCCTCCAAGCATCTTTATAATCTCAAAAACAACATTCATGACTTCTAGATCAAAAGTTCATCCACAAAATTCCCCTTTCCCAAGGTATATGAGATATCATAATCCTATAAAAACTACATACACCCCTATTTTCACAGATTTAGGACACACTTTGAAAAGATATACCTCAAGGTATTGTGGTCATTGAAGACCATTGAGAATTCTTAATGATGTAATGTCACCATAGTTTTATCATAAACACAACTGATTCTAGCAATAGATCATGGATGGTGTAGTTACGTTTGTGGGTTTTTAATCCCCAAATTCCAAGTTGGGTTAGATTGGAATTTTTTGTGTTGGTGTAATAAAATTTACATTAGAAACATACACCCATGACCCTTTCAGGTGGTTTCTAATAGTTTTTATTGGTGGATCTGCAAAGAACTAATGGGTTTTATATCTATGATTACTCATGGACCTATATACCAAAGGTGGGTAATCATTGGGAATCATGGAAAATGATTCTTAAGAACTCACATCAGTTGAGATTATGGGAGGTTAGGATCATCTCACCCTTTTATGGGAATTGTTTCCTACTCCAAGACACTCTTATAGATTTAAGTAATATTCGTGAATCTTTTATTACTTCCCAAGTATAACATAGTCCAACTTTGTAATAAAAATTGATTATTAGCATGTTCAAATATTATAATAATCTATACATATATTAGGATCTTCACTAATAGAGATATCTATATATATATATATATATATGAGATTCCCCAACAATGGCACCTTTTTATGAATAGATTAGATATTATTTTGTCATTTATTATAACAATGAGAATTAAGACACACTGTGTGGTGATCTAGAATTTACCATCATCTAGGGAGGCTGGAGATTTTTTTGATGTTCAGATTAGAAAATGATATGGTCTTCTTACATATCCTCATGAAAGGAATCAGATACCATGTAGTTCAGTGCCGCTTAATGGGACAAATCATACCTTTTAAGTTCATGTGATACGTACCAAACTATAGATTTTAATTTCATGCAGTAAGGAAATTTAGATGAAATGTTCCTACCCAAGGATGGTGTGAGAATTATTGTAACACCCCGAGCTTCCACGATACGCCTCTCTTTCAATAATGCAATAGCTTGCATTGTACGTAAGTTCGAGTTCTAAAACACTGCGACTAATCAAAGTAGCCGTTATGAATAGTAATAACCACCTTTTAAAATTATAGAAATTTTATATTTCAAAATGGACTTCATTTTTGTATTCGTAATATCGAAATTAGCCTATGTTGAATTTTTTGTAATTTTCCGAGAACTTCCAAATTTTTATGAATAGTGAAAAATACTTAAAACAACTTTTTTAATCAAAATAATTTATAGTGATAAGTTATACTATTTAGTGGTTTTAAGGTATAATTAGAATATATTTTTACCATTTTATCCAATGGTGGTCATTAGAATTAATTTAACATTGAAATTGGACATAAACAATTGCCAATCTTTTGATATAAATTGTTTCTTAAAAACACGCTATTTGTCATAACAGCGGGAATTAATTATAAAATTAATTAATGCAACTTATATGTTTGGAATTTTGTAAAATAGACATCATTTTTGAATTCAGAATATCAATTATATCTTAGGGTGAAATTTTGGCCTTGTTCTGAAAAACTTCAATTTTTGATGAATAGTGAAACCACTAAGTGGTAGTTAAATAACTGATTTTTCGTTTAAATTAAATATTACCACTTCTGTGATTTGATTTTCAAAAATCCGACATACATGGTTGTCATTAAGAAGTAAAATGTGGTTCAATGAGATTAAAATAATTTTTTGGTGAATAGTAACTTTTAAGTTCTTAATCGCGATTAGAGGTAATTAGTGTAGTTTAAGGTAAAAATAATGTTTTAATAATATGAGATGGGCTTGACACTTGTCCTACTCATATTGGATGAGTCATGGCCGACCAAGACAACCCATGGGTCAACTTGGGGACCCCATGGAGCCACTTTAGTTAGAAAATGACATAAATACCTTTTATTTAATGTTAAAGTAAAAAATGACACAAACATAAAATGTTTTACTAAAACAATTTTTAAGTGGGGTTACACAAGTCCAAATTTTGACTATAAATATTCATTATAAAGATAAAAAGATTTCCTACATAATAGTATTTTTTTTATAATTTTTAGACATTAAATAAATTAAATTATTTATGACATCATTATGATGCAGTGATGACCTCATTATTTAACGATTTAAATAAAATGAGAAGATAATGCAAAATCCAAGGCTTACACTTGTCCAAAGCCTATTGGATGAGGAGATTTAGAAACCTTATCACCTTAGCCTCGAATTATTTAAGTGTGGGACCTTTAGAATCCGAAAAGCATTGTGAAATAATGTAAGATTTCAATCTTTCCAAAAGTGCCCCTCCTCTCCACTTATAAAAGGCCCCCACCTCTCCCGCCTCATTTACACTTTCAAGCCATTTGGCTCGGCCAACCTCTGCACAAATACTCTCCCAACTTCCCTCTCTTACTCCTAGAAGCCTCACTTTGGGTAGAACTCTTCTCAAGAAAGCCTTTGGCTCAAATCAAAAAGAGTTACCCGATTTTGAGGTAATGTCTTCTCTAATGTTGTTTTGTTTTATTTTTCTTCTCCAACCCCCTAAACTCTTTTTATTCATTTATTTTGTAACAACACCAGTATCCTCAATATACTATGATGTTTTTATAATAAGTATTAGAGCTAAACTTACACACATCTACATCTAATGGTTAGAGAACATACAGTTTCTGTGGATGGCGAATTTCTGCCTCACGAAACGATGATTGTTCAACACTCATATAACACCTTCAAAGGTGGCCATTAAGATGTCACTATATTTATATATGATATATAATATTTTTATGTTTTACTTATGCTTCTGTATTTCTCATTTATGGCATACTTTATGATTTCCATTATGGGTAAACGCGATAATTTCATTTTAGGAAGTGCGGACTACCGCCCCCTCAAAGTGATTTGAATCGTTAATGCCGTATGTGGGATGTATAAAGGATGGAGTAAATGGTATTATACACTATATTATACTGGAATTATATTATAACTTTATATAATTATGATTTCATTCCATTAAATACGAAATTGAAATGAAAGTAGCGTTCATGCGTACGTACGGCTTACCGTCTCCATGAACGGTGCATTTCATTTATTACCTCTAAATGTTACGTAATATTATAAATGAATGTATATACTGGATATATAAGATATATATGACATCTAAATCATGAATATAATTCTGAATATAATGGATATTCTACCACATGAACAACTTGTAATTATAAGAAGTTTATTGTTGACTCAAGTTACCAAAGATCGACAAAACGACCGTTATTAACTTAAATAATTACATAATGTTCATAACATTGTAATAAGTGATATAAAAAGGATAATGAAATTTAAAATAGTTCTTAATAAGGTAGATATTAACTCTAGTTTATTATTCAGGAGGTTAAAGAACGGTTGAGTCAAGTCGGACACAAGGTAAGGGAATTTCTTAACCCAACTTCCATTCTTTGGGTTAATCTTTTACTTTCAAATTATGTCATGATATTATTATGTCCTATTTTGTATTTTTACATTCTTTATGTGTACCTATAGTGAATACACATAATAGATCTATTTTATGTTAAAAATGATCTTTTAAGGACTTCGTCTCAATCCCCTTTCATTGAGGCATATTTGGTTTTATACACAACTTTATTTTATACGGTGTACTAACCCCTTTGACTTTTACATTTATTCAAAAGGAATATTTTTATACGAAGCGTTTTGCTAAATGACAAAAGGGAATGTTTTCTTTCCGTACTTATGCGGCGACAACGACTTCTCCGCCACCGTGACCATTATTTGAGATTCGGCTTCCTCTACAAGCCATCATTTTTTTTAATGAAAAATAAATACAAAGTTTTAACTTTCTTTTATTTTGGTATTGAAAATGGTTTTGAAAGAATTTTTATTATATCAATGTGTTGTATTTATATCTTGTGATTGAAATGTGTAAATGTTATGTTTCCTTTATGCATGTTTTATGTGATATGATTATGTTATGGTTTATGATATGTTTAAACCTATTCATATGAGGAATGCATTGGACTTAATAAGTGACGGGTGGAGCCCGCTATAGCTCCTCGATGCATCGGCAGGTCTCATGAGAAAAACTAGTGTCTTGGCATGAGGCCTTGACAAAATCTTATTTTTGGTCTTGGCACGAGGCCTTGACTACGTGGTTATGATAGTCTGGCATTATGCATTCCATCATTATGAAAGTGGTTATTGATATTGCATGTGATTATTCGACCAGTAGAATATCCATGTGAGTAAGTAAGTGGCATTATTTGATTTTACTTTTGCCATATTATGCTGAAGTTTAAGTTTAATAAGGCTTTTGTTTAGTTATACATTGCCTTAATTGTTAGTTTTTATTTATGAAAGCTTCCTCTATATTGTTAACCTTACTGAGCATCTGAGCTCACCTCTTTCAATGTTTTAATATTTTTTCCAGGATGTGAAGAAGTATTTTATGAATGACCTGCAGGGGTAGTCAGAAAGGGATATGATTGTGGACTATGAAGACTTTGTTATTAGTTTTTCACTTTATGATGTAATGTAAGACTTATGAATGTATCTAGTGTTTCCAAGGCTACTAAACTAATCGGTCTTTCGAGACTTGATCTTTTGTGATCATACCAATGTTACGAAGTAATGCACCGGCTCTGGGTAGCTGGGGTCGGGGCGTTACAGTTGGTATCAGAGGAAGTTTAGTACTAACCTTGGAAGCTAGATTTAGATAAACTCTTATTAGAGCACATAGCCCAAAGATAGACTTTGAGGATTAGTATAGAAGAACTTCCTAGAATTTTGGTATTATAGAGATGTTATGAGTTTTCCGAGCAATACATCCTTGTCTGGATACGAGAAGGTAGAGGCGGCTCTGGCATAGATGTACCTAGGGGTAAAACCCGAAAACACCGCTTTGAGCTAGACTCGAACGGGAACTGGTGCACGACAACGGGCCTTGCTGCACTCTTGGTTACGACACTCCCGGGGGATATGCTTAGGATAATTCTCATTTTATTTACAAACCACTATGAAGGGTTATGAGTATAAACTTCCTCAAAGAAAAAATTTCTTTTTATGATTATGGATTATATCCATAAATAGTTCAATTTATGTAAAGTGTTTTACAAGTATGGGATTATGTATTTTGATTCATAAACTGATCTAGTTTATGCCATTGTTTAGAAATGGCGCCTAGTGGAAGAAATGGAAACTGTATCAATGCACGCACTCCATGTAGGGATTGCCCTCCTGCTCAAGATAATTATTGTGGATCTGGAGATACAACTGGTGCTGATCAACTTATTACCATACTGGGACAACTCACTCAGGTTATGAATAATAACCTTACTCGTATGGAGCACCCTGATCCGCAATGTGGAGGATCAATGCTAGACCGTTTCATGAGGCAACAACCACCAACCTTCAATGGGAGTACAAATCCTATAGTAGCTGAGCAATGGATAAATTCCTTAGAGAAAATATTCCATGCCTTGGGGAGTAGTGAAAGGGAGAAGGTTGTCATGGCAGTTTACCGCCTCACTGGAGATGCCGATCAGTGGTGGTCGCTGATTCAAAACAAAAAGGAAGATGATGACGTATTGAATATGGAATGGAGGGAGTTCAAAGAGCTTTTCTTAGAAAAATACTTTCCTCGTGACCATCGAGCAGATATGGAAAGGCAATTTCTGAGTCTGAGGCAGAAGGAGGATGAGAATGTTGCAAAGTATGAGGCTAACTTTACAAGGTTAGCGAGGCGTGCTGCCGATTATATACGTAACCCAAGGAGTAAGATTGATCGTTTCTTTGATGAGTTAAAACCATTTCTCCGTCGAGCTTTGGTATCACAATCCTTCTCATCATACGAAGATATTGTCTCGTGTGCTATCAAGACAGAAAAGGAATTCTCTAAGTCTTATGACAACAAAGTAAAGCAAGAGAAGAAGAGAACGGTGGAACAAGAGACAGATAAAGGGAAAAAGGGAAAGAAGGATTTTCCATTATGTGATAATTGTGGGAAGAATCACCCTGGTACGTGCCTAAAAGGAATGGGAGTTTGTTATAAATGTGGAGAAAAGGGTCACCAGGCTCGTGATTTCAAGGGAAAGAAAGAGGCTATCAAAGTTGAATGCTACAATTGTAGAGAAATGGGTCATTATGCAAATGAATGTCCTAAGCGTCAAGGAAACTTACCTCAGAAAAGGCCAAGGGATCAAGGACAATCTTATGCTGTTACTACAGTTGAAGCAGAATAACTAATGTATTGGTGCTTTTGGACTCATGGATTATATTCTAGTTATTAGAATAATGTGATATGTATATAAGGATTGTACTGCAGTACTTGTTGATTTCAGTAAGGTTTTAATATGATGAAGGTAATCATATTTTTAGTATGTTACAATAAGAGAAACTTTTCTTTATTTGGGGAATCTGATGTTACAATTGATTTTGGAATTTAGAGACCTTTTAGAGAAAGTCTGGACAGAGGTATTTTGGATAACTATAAAGGTTGGAGTGGATTAAGTTGATCTTTGGATAGTATTGTTTAAGGTTAAAACATTTATGAAGATTATTTTTGGAATAGTATAGTACTATATTTTTAGGAAAAGGACAACCTGCAGGGTGGGGCATAACCCGCCGCGTCGGACAAAGCTGCAGGAATCGAACCCACAACCATAGTGTGACAAGCCTTTATTTCCTACCACTAGCCTACAGGAAGTCCCTGGTTATTACAAAATAATTTTACTAATCTAAATGGTATGTGTTAACATTTGGAGCCTTATACAATTAGGATAAGTATAATATTTTTGAGTTCTATTATCTTTTTGAGTGAAAGATGAGTTGAAGGTTGAAACTCTAATTGTCAACCATAAATATATTTATACCTATCTCTTATT
The DNA here is from genome assembly GCA_963277665.1 of Viscum album. NCBI lineage: Eukaryota > Viridiplantae > Streptophyta > Magnoliopsida > Santalales > Viscaceae > Viscum > Viscum album. Next base: position 820,773,698 of record OY728162.1, read on the forward strand.
CAATGAATAAATTAATTCTTAAACTTTATTAAAGGGATATTAAAACAAAAAAATGTGTTATCCTAATACCTTATGTCTTGTGGAACTGATGATATTTTAAATCAACATAGATTGAAGGCTTTGAGGCCCTCAATTTGACAGTTGATTGTGATTGATGACCTCAATCACTCCCTACAAATATTTACGTTTTTCCTCCAATTATATGTCTCTAATTGCCACCAATGTTCTCCTAATCGAGATCATAATTGGGTGGTGACTTTTTCATTTCCCTTTCCCTCTTATTAAGGCTAAATTTTATTAATCTTATTTCTGATGTGGGTTTTCCTCAAAGGTAATTTCTCTTTTCAACCTTTTATTTTCAAAGAAAAATTTCAAATTGCGAGGATGCAATTTATTGAAGGAGGGGATAATGTAACACCCCGAGCTTCCACGATACGCCTCTCTTTCAATAATGCAATAGCTTGCATTGTACGCAAGTTCGTGTTCTAAAACACCGCGACTAATCAAAGTAGCCGTTATGAATAGTAATAACCACCTTTTAAAATTATATAAATTTTATATTTCAAAATGGACTTCATTTTTGTATTCGTAATATCGAAATTAGCCTATGTTGAATTTTTTGTAATTTTCCGAGAACTTCCAAATTTTTATGAATAGTGAAAAATACTTAAAACAACTTTTTTAATCAAAATAATTTATAGTGATAAGTTATACTATTTAGTGGTTTTAAGGTATAATTAGAATATATTTTTACCATTTTATCCAATGGTGGTCATTAGAATTAATTTAACATTGAAATTGGACATAAACAATTGTCAATCTTTTGATATAAATTGTTTCTTAAAAACACGCTATTTGTCATAACAGCGGAAATTAATTATAAAATTAATTAATGAAACTTATATGTTTGGAATTTTGTAAAATAGACATCATTTTTGAATTCGGAATATCAATTATAGCTTAGGGTGAAATTTTGGCCTTGTTCTGAAAAACTTCAATTTTTGATGAATAGTGAAACCACTAAGTGGTAGTTAAATAACTGATTTTTCGTTTAAATTAAATATTACCACTTCTGTGATTTGATTTTCAAAAATCCGACATACATGGTTTTCATTAAGAAGTAAAATTTGGTTCAATGAGATTAAAATAATTTTTTGGTGAATAGTAACTTTTAAGTTCTTAATCGCGATTAGAGGTAATTAGTGTAGTTTAAGGTAAAAATAATGTTTTAATAATATGAGATGGGCTTGACACTTGTCCTACTCCTATTGGATGAGTCATGGCCGACCAAGACAACCCATGGTTCAACTTGGGGACCCCATGGAGCCACTTTAGTTAGAAAATGACATAAATACCTTTTATTTAATGTTAAAGTAAAAAATGACACAAACATAAAATGTTTTACTAAAACAATTTTTAAGTGGGGTTACACAAGTCCGAATTTTGACTATAAATATTAATTAGAAAGATAAAAAGATTTCTTACATCATAGTATTTTTTTTATAATTTTTAGACATTAAATAAATTAAATTATTTATGACATCATTATGATGCAGTGATGACCTCATTATTTAACGATTTAAATAAAATGAGAAGATAATGCAAAATCCAAGGCTTACACTTGTACAAAGACTATTGGATGAGGAGATTTCTAAACCTTATCACCTTAGCCTCGAATTATATAAGTTTGGGACCTTTAGAATCCGAAAAGCATTGTGAAATAATGTAACATTTCAATCTTTCCAAAAGTGCCCCTCCTCTCCACTTATAAAAGGCCCCCACCTCTCCCGCCTCATTTACACTTTAAAGCCATTTGGATCGGCCAAACTCTGCCCAAATACTCTCCCAACTTCCCTATCTTACTCCTAGAAGCCTCACTTTGGGCAGAACTCTTCTCAAGGAAGCCTTTGGCTCAAATCAAAAAGAGTTACCCGATTTTGAGGTAATGTCTTCTCTAATGTTGTTTTGTTTTATTTTTCTTCTCCAACCCCCTAAACTCTTTTTATTCATTTATTTTGTAACAACACCAGTATCCTAAATATACTAGGATGTTGTTATAATAAGTATTCGAGCTACACTTACACACATCTACATCTAATGGTTAAAGAACATACGGTTTCTGTGGATGGCGAATTTCTGCCTCACGAAACGATGATTGTTCAACACTCATATAACACCTTCAAAGGTGGCCATTAAGATGTCACTATATTTATATATGATATATAATATGTTTATGTTTTACTTATGCTTCTGTATTTCTCATTTATGGCATACTTTATGATTTCCATTATGGGTAAACGCGATAATTTCATTTTAGGAAGTGCGGACTACCGCCCCCTCAAAGTAATTTGAATCGTTAATGCCATATGTGGGATGTATAAAGGATGGAGTAAATGGTATTATACACTATATTATACTGGAATTATATTATACCTTTATATAATTATTATTTCATTCCATTAAATACGAAATTGAAATGAAAGTAGCGTTCATGTGTATGTACGGCTTACCGTCTCCATGAACGGTGCATTTCATTTCTTACCTCTAAATGTTACGTAATATTATAAATGAATGTATATACTGGATATATAAGATATATATGACATCTAAATCATGAATATAATTCTGAATATAATGGATATTCTACCACATGAACAACTTGTAATTATAAGAAGTTTATTGTTGACTCAAGTTACCAAAGATCGACAAAACGACCGTTATTAACTTAAATAATTACATAATGTTCATAACATTGTAATAAGTGATATAAAAAGGATAATGAAATTTAAAATGGTTCTTAATAAGTTAGATATTAACTCTATTTTATTATTCAGGAGGTTAAAGAACGGTTGAGTCAATTCGGACACAAGGTAAGGGAATTTCTTAACCCAACTTCCATTCTTTGGGTTAATCTTTTACTTTCAAATTATGTCATGATATTATTATGTCCTATTTTGTATTTTTACATTATTTATGTGTACCTATAGTGATTACACGTAATAGATCTATTTTATGTTAAAAATGGTCTTTTAAGGACTTCGTCTCAATCCCCTTTCATTGAGGCATATTTGGTTTTATACACAACTTTATTTTATACGGTGTATAAACCCCTTTGACTTTTACATTTATTCAAAAGGAATCTTTTTATACGAAGCGTTTTGCTAAACGACAAAAGGTAATGTTTTCTTTCCATACTTATGCGGCGACAACGACTTCTCCGCCACCGTGACCATTATTTGAGATTCGGCTTCCTCTACAAGACATCATTTTTTTTAATGAAAAATAAATACAAAGTTTTAACTTTCTTTTATTTTGGTATTGAAAATGGTTTTGAAAGCTTTTTTATTATATCAATGTGTTGTATTTATATCTTGTGATTGAAATGTGTAAATGTTATGTTTCCTTTATGCATGTTTTATGTGATATGATTATGTTATGGTTTATGATATGTTTAAACCTATTCATATGAGGAATGCATTGGACTTAATAAGTGACGGGTGGAGCCCGCTATAGCTCCTCGATGCATCGGCAGGTCTCATGAGACAAAATAGTGTCTTGGCATGAGGCCTTGACAAAATATTATTTGTGGTCTTGGCACGAGGCCTTGACTACGTGGTTATGATAGTCTGGCATTATGCATTCCATCATTATGAAAGTGGTTATTGATATTGCATGTGATTATTCGACCAGTAGAATATCCATGTGAGTAAGTAAGTGGCATTATTTGATTTTACTTTTTCCATATTATGCTGAAGTTTAAGTTTAATAAGTCTTTTGTTTAGTTATACATTGCCTTAATTGTTAGTTTTTATTTATGAAAGCTTCCGCTATATTGTTAACCTTACTGAGCATCTGAGCTCACCTCTTTCAATGTTTTAATATTTTTTCCAGGATGTGAAGAAGTATTTTATGAATGACCTGCAGGGGTAGTCAGAAAGGGATATGATTGTGGACTATGAAGACTTTGTTATTAGTTTTTCACTTTATGATGTAATGTAAGACTTATGAATGTATCTAGTGTTTCCAAGGCTACTAAACTAATCGTTCTTTCGAGACTTGATCTTTTGTGATCATACCAATGTTACGAAGTAATGCACCGGTTCTGGGTAGCTGGGGTCGGGGCGTTACAATTATGCTAAATAATACTAAGAAACCATGAAGGGATATGGGAACCTAGTTTGAATAAGACACTACTGGGAATGTGTCCTAGAGAGAATATGGTTTATTTTGGGTGATCAAGTATGGACCTCATAAAGGCTTCCTAGATATCCCATTTGGATTCGAATCAAATCCCATGAAGTCCAGTTGTGAGTTCCCACACATATGGTGGCACTCTAAAGGTTGTTATCATAGTGGGATATGGCCCTTTGAGAGGATTGATTTGTGGATTTCACCATATTTGAGGATTCCCTTATGTTTTAATGTAACATGGTTGGGGATTATACCGAGTAGGAGGCCCATTTTTTGGTTGGGTATCACACTTGAAATGATTCCAAATAGGTTTTTTTGGGTGGATTATACCATATAGAAGGATTCCTTGTAGGTTTGGGATCATGAAAATATCATGATCAGCACCAACCTCTAAGCCCACATGAGTCATTCTCAGTGTGAGAAACAAGATGAAGAGGAAGATCTGAGAAACCAAACAATCTTCTTTTTCTGCTGGTGGAGGACGACAAAACCAAAGGTATAGGGAAAGAGAGTGGGATCTGGAACCTATTCCCTCTCATCGTTGTACCCTGGACCCAGAGGGAGAGAGAAAGGTCTTTAAAGTTCCCATATCCCCTCTTATTTTTGGTAATTAGGATAGTCACATCTGATTATCTGTCCGACCATGACCCATGGGTATGGATAATGAAGAAGTAATGAAGTAGGAGAGGTACTGAAAAAATAATATGGGCTTACTTCAAGAGGTATTCCCATATCTTGTTTCTAGAGAAGAGATGAGGATATATTATTATCCCTAAAAAAGGAAACACAAGCGTGATCCACTCCCTCTTTTCTTGGAACCGTAGGTCCATGGTCTTAGATACAACTGGGGAAGGACATTTTCCTAAACTTAGTATAAAATAATGGGAGTTCCTTGACACTAACCCTAGGGTTAGGGCCATATTCACCATGAGAATGAATATATACATGCACCCCAAGGACCCTACCCGCCATGTAGGATAAGCATAGGACACATCTAACCCTAGTAATGCGTATCCAAATGGGAGACATGTTGGTGTGCCTCTACTAAGGTATTGTAATTCTAGATGCTTCAATGGAGGTTTTAATTTGGTCTCCTAAGATGATATATCCAAAGGAAGTGGTTCCCTACCATTGTAAGATTGAAAGAGGGCTTGATAGGTGGGGTTATATATCACGCAACACAAAACATCTTGGTTTTGAGATGAAAATTTCACAGTGTGACTCTCCATTTTTCATGGGGGTTAGTGATGGTAATGAAGGGATGAGTCCTAAAACGCAGTATGGAACTAATCCCAATTAGGGGTTCATGGGAGAAACCCCTGTGGTATGGACCCATGGGATCACCTAGGTAGGTCACCCTGGTGGTTCGCCTAGGTATGGGTCAACTAGGTGTGGGTTTCCTAGGTGGGTTCCACCCAGGTATGGGTCACCTAGGTGGGTCCTATCTAGGTATGGGTTTCCCAGGAAGTACCTCACCCATGTATATGTCACCCAATTATTATCATACCTGGGTATCGGCTGCCCAGATATGGGTTTCCCAGGAAGTACCTCATCCAAGTATGGGTCTCCTAAGTGTGGGTCTCCAATGTGGGTCTCTCCCAGGTATGGGTCTCACCTAGGTATGGGTCTCCCAGGAAGTACCTCACCCAAGTAGTACTTTGGAATATTGGACCACCTCACCCAAGTATGGGTCACCCAAGTGTGGGTCACCCAACTATTGGACTGGGGGCCTCTCCTTAGTGAGGGCGGGCCATGGTAGGTTTTCCAATTATAGATGGACTACTTGGGTGAAGGATCTACAAGACTAAAGTCCTCCCATGGATTTATCATCTATGATTTTGGATACGTCTCTAAATTTTAGTAGGAGGGGTCTATTTGTAGACCCATTAATATACCTATGTGAGTGGGCCTACGTGAGTGGGCCTTCGTGAGTGGTCATGTGTGAATAGACTACGCGATGATGTAAATTCCTTTATAAAATTTAATTGTCTTCTATGTTCCATAACATTTGATATGTATGTCTGTTTGGGATCTTTGACTAGTCTAATCAATGCATCTGAATATATATTCATTTATTAATATTCTTAATACACTATATGTTCTCAAAATAAACTTATAAATTTTATTTTAAAGCATTGAATCCTTTTTATCATCTATCATTGAAATCTATAGTATAATCCTAGAGGGTGGGTTTTTTCCACTTGTCCCTCATTGTAGAGTATTCTTTTGTCACATGGAAATATAGCATAAAACTTCTTCTAGAATGGAGACACATCTCTACTCAAAATTGAAATTTGTTGTCTAAGTAAGGTTCACATCATGAATTATGTGGAAAAGTGCATGAAACACATTTTGTGGTGTCAAAATGGGGGGGATAACTACCAAGAAAAATAAGATATTATTTCCTTTTACTGAATCAAGAATCATACCAAGAACATTTTGAAAGCATCATATAATAATTTAAACATCAGCCCCTCTAAAATAAATTAAAACACTGGAGAAATTAAAACCTCTCATTCATGTAGTGAAACTCTTTGTGAAATTTTGCAGTCTAGATAAATGACCTACCCTTCCTAGTCAAGGATATCAATGGGGGATACAATCTGTGCGAAATTGGATAGGAACCCCTGGTAATATCCCACAAGAACATGGAAATTGGTAACCTTTGACACGTTCTTGGATAATTCCCAAGAAATAACTACCACTACCTTAAACGTTTCCATGACCATGCCCTACTGGGACACCACATGACCAAGGGAATGAACCACATGATTCAAAAAATTACACTAGGACAACATTCCATAAATATGGTGTTGTCAAAGGACCAACCAGAAAGATCTATGATGATCTGAATGCTACTCCCATGAATTTGAGTTTATCAATATATAATCAATTAAAATGTCTATGAACTAGTACAGGAACTCCTGAAACATAGATTTCAAAGGCCATATGAACATAGATAGTGTTTTTGTGACACAAAAGGGTATGACCAAAAACTCAAAGTCCTCATACATGGATTAAAAGGTGGTATTCAGGATATCTCCATCCTTCACCCTTAAATAGTGGTACCCATCCCATAGATCAATTTTAGAAAACTATCTAGCTCCTCTCAACTGGTAAAAAATATCATCAATCATTGAAATAGGATAGTGATTTTTTATCATCGCCTAATTCAAAATCTAAAAGTCTATATACATCCTCAAACTACCATCCACATCTTGGAGAACAACACTAGAGAACTCTATAGTGACACATTGGTTCAGATGAAATCCTTCTGTATCATAATCATAAACTCCCATAACATAGAGGGTTTCATCCTATAAGTATCCATAAAAATTAGATAAGCACCAGGATGTAGATATATTCTAAACTAGATATCACAATGAGGGTGTAGCATCACAACCTACTTAGTAAAACAACCAATAACTCCCTAATGACCCTATCAACCTCCAGTATATTAGCATATAATGATTCAATACACAACCTATCCATAAAGGAAAAAAGTGGATCCAAAAATCAACTTCCCAAATGAAAACTTTACTCACCAAAAAAAATCATGTGGACTATCCACATCTAAGAACATGACTCTCCTACAAAATCATTCGATAACAACACACATGGAATAAAACTGGTAGATGATAAGGATGAAATTGTATGAATATATCTATTTCATGAAATATCCCCATATGACTAATGTTTCCCCATCATCCGTCTACACCCCCAACACATATCAAAAAACATGTTCTACCCTTTTACTATCATAGTCAACACCAAGGGTTCGAGAAGCCTCACTACATATAGTCCCAAAGAACGGACTGGATTAGGTGAAAAAAATAAGTATGAATCTATTGAATCAAAAAAACAAATAATGATACATGATAAGACAATCATACCTTGAATGATCTTTGGACCATTTAGTGTAGGAACCTCCACAACATTAAACCTTATATTCTCGACTAACCTGCCACACTGTGAGTGACCACATCCATGACTATGATTAGGTCAGGGTCCCTAAAACAAAGAATATCTTGAGTTCAGACTTTCCCTACCCCATATCCTATTTTTGAAACATATTACTTCTATCCATTCTATTTAAATGACCTCACATGAAGATAATGCTGATGATGACACTAAAATATACCACATCCACCCTATTAAGCCCCAAGAACTACTAGGAACTGATTCTAATGAGGATCATTCACCTACAGATAAATCACACTTGACTAAGGACCTGAAGGAATGTGCAGAAACCACTGACCCCATAAGGATAAAAAAGGGAGAAGCTAAGGTTGACTCCCCACTGGTCAAAACCGCAAAGGCCCTAGTGACTGAGACCTTCTTCTAATAACTTTTCTCATTAGGGAACCCTTCTGGTTACCTTCTTATGATATACCTCCTCACTAGTGTATATTCTCAATCACATTCAACATCTTCTAAACTTTCAAGTATGCTTCCAAAATAAAAGGAATAATTATATGTTGTATAGAATGGTGGAGTTCCTCCTCAAGATACTATGCATGAGACTCCTCATTATGAAAAATATCAAGGAAAAAACATAAAATATTTTTGAACTTAATCCCAAGATCCTACATAGACATGCGCCCATGTGGAAGAGAAAGTAGCTCCTGCCTCTTCACTTCCCTCATGGTTGATGATAGGGAATCTGAGTTGAACTCACTATGAAATTATACCCTTGGAACATCCACCTCCTTCCACTCACCAAGTTACAACATCAACCATTGATTTCATACACCTCCCATCTGACTAAATTCCAATAGAAACGAGTACTCTACCCAAGACCATATCAGTAAGAAAGTGATCTCGAGCTCCACTAGCCAGTGTTCTATCTCTAGATTAGATATGATTCCCTCATACTTCATCAAATACTATCACTGAAAGATGTGAAATTTTCTCTACCACTTGTCATCCTCCTCTATTAGATCAACCCTCCAGTGATCAAAAGAGTCATCCCAATGGACTTCACCACTCTAAACCACACACAGACGATCTATAGGATCCATAATTGAAATGGGAAATAATGGTCTCTTATACATAGTAGTATGAAATTTTATTAATATCCATTTTATTAATTCATTTTATTTTTCCAAGATCATCCAATTTAGATAAGAACACAAAAAACCATGACGAATGTACCTCCTATAGGTCACTACCTTGTATGATTTGTGAAATCACTTGGTCATTTTGTAACCTTAGAGTCCTTAGATCAAATCACGAGGGGGGTCTTTAAAATATCATGTACAATCTAGTATTCCCTGGACTATGTCATGCACCATGATAAATAGACGTCATTTACCTTTGATTCCATGAAATCCTCATAGTGAAAAACTCCAAAGTCCATCCAATATCTCAACTAAAATCCTTGGATACCACTTTTTCATAACCCTCCCTCCAAAGGCACATATTCTAGGTCGGTAATGAATGAATAGAGTTAATGACCCCCAATTCTTGCCTCCAGTAATCCCTAGGATGGAAACAATAATTGAGGGTATAAAAATCTCAAAAATGGAAGGCATTTTCTTCTATCTAATATAAGATGGGGAGATATAACAATAACCAACAAATTGATCCCTGGTATAATATAAAGGAAAGGAAAACCAAACAATCCCACAATGCATATGTATGGAAAACAAATACATGAATCTCTAAATAAATACCCAAAAAAGAAAATCTTAAGGTAGAGACATGGAAAAAAACTCTAAGGTGTGAGATAATAACTTCCACCATGGTCCACAAAGTCATCCTGGTAACTTGAATAATAGTTTGTATATACATAGGGTGAGAATACAAGTATACATAGTAGGATCAATCCCAAATTACCCTATATAGATGTTACGATCATACTAATTCCCTAGGTATATAATAAAAGAATAAACAACACCTAAATAGGTAAACTAACAAATCTCATTCTCAAGAAGAAATCCTCACTAAATAATGCATCTAAGTATAATAACATAATATGAATCATATTGATAAAATGTTACCCCACTACTTTCCTAATGATTTTATGCTCTCACATCCCAACATTGTACATCCTAGTTCTCTAATAGATTCCATATTGAAACTTTTCAAAAGACACTCGGGTCATCACAACACATATCATATTTTCTGATGACAATTGGGCCATCACATTAAATCTCATCTCGCTCAAAGACACCTAGGACATCACAACACATCATTCAGAAGTTACCTAGGTCATAATATCACAACTAAAATAATATAAATAATATTAGGGTATCATGAACATGAAGTATATCAACCTCATTACCTCCTCCTACTATGCATGACCCCCATCGTGATTTACTTAATCATTCAATAAATCATCACCACATTTCACTTTTGAATTATGGATATAAAAAACCACACATATCAATGTCATTTTAAAGAGAGAACGGGGAAGATAAGTTTTCTATCCATCCTCACCATCAAGATGTTGGTAAAAACACAACCAAAAAAATTGCTTGTTGGAAAATGGTTCTCAATGTGGGTGAGGTTTGTACAGAAATCACAAGGAAATATAATGTATATATAATAGCCTCAATACTCAAACCCAACCTATGGGTTCAAAGTAAGAGATCCATCCCAATTAAAAATATCATCTAAAGGTCTCACAATTTCCACCACTTTTCATGACACCAATAAATTCTAACACCACAAAAAACAATACACAAGCCACACACCACATTCCAGCTTTCATTTAAAGTTAAGTTAATTTCTAGGTTTCACATAACCAAAAAAAATCTATTTATCCATACCATTTATTTGGAATTAAACAAAAACCACTTTAATCAACACTTTTTTATTTCATTCATGCATTATACATTCCAACCAATGCCATTTCAATTTCATCATTAACAAATTATTCCATTACTACTGGGAAACTAGAACCAAACCATACAATACAATAAACTCATCATCCTCATCCCATTTTCATGCCAAAAATCCCCAAATGGATATAGTTTCACATTATCACTAATTCCCATCACAACAACGACACACAACCATATCTCATCACAATCACAAAATCACAACCACATAACATAAATTTCCTTTCATATTTAACAAGGTGTTTTTCGTGACATTCACGTATTTATTTTGAGGGCACTCTAACAAAATCCATAATTTCCATAGGAAACAAATTTGTTAGCTGGATATACATTCTTATCCAATTTCATTCTTGGTGATAGATAACAATCACACAAAAAGTGTTCCATGATCTTGAGAACCACAACACCAAAAAATCCCCCAAGCCCAATATTTTCATAAAGGAATCAATCATGTATAATATAAATATTAACAATATAAAATTTTGTAAAACATTTGTTTCATTCTCTTTCCCATTTATTTTTAATTAAAGGAATTTCCTATCTTCATTAGGCCAGTTTATACCATCTTCCCAAGAGATAAACAAAGGTATGATACCACACGCATGTAAAAATATAAGAGAGAAAAAGGATCCACTAACTCAAATAAATATTTATAAACCACTTCACAAGAATTTAATGAGATAAAGTAAACCACTGAGCACCATAAAAAAAGGAAAACACCTTTACCAGATTAGAATACAACATCCCACATAATTCTGTTTCCAAACATCACCATAAACCAATGTTTCCCTTGATAGCAGTCCTTATAAGTTGAATAATGAAGATAAAACATGGATAAGGAAGGAGGGGAAATCAAATTAAACTACCAAGGATCAATATCCTAAGGATAGGGTTGAAACCCACTAAAATAGAGCTAGAAGATGTATTTTTAATGCACTTGGATCACCTAAAAATGATAGAAAAGTTGAGAAAAGAATAAGGTTCAAAGGGGGGTAGATTTTTAAATATAATATGGAAACCATAAGACCACATCACACTATAATACACCAAACTGCAATTTTTTTAGAAGATAAATACTTCAATGAAAGGGGGAGAGACCACGCCTTAACTTGGATAGTGAAATACATGCTCGAGAAACATGGAAAGCACTACACCAAAGTTTTGAAAACCAGGAAGGGACTATAATGTAGGATAAACCACCATTTAATATAACCTATTGTCTTAGAAAAATGAATTTTCCACTTACATACTCCATAATGTATCCATGTTGAAAATGGTAAAACTACTAAAACCTCACCCTAGTAATCCACACCATAGGAAACACCTCAACAACACAGCCATTATTCCAGAAACTCATCTCTAAAACACAACATCTCTCTATGCCAAAAATAAGAAAAAAATAATAGAATCATCAAAACTCAATTCATATAACATATATTCCACATCCAACCTCTCTATGCTGTAGTGACCCCCATTATGGTGCAACTCATCACTCCACGCTAGAGAAACCATCTCAATTAAAATTTCATCCATACCTCCTCATTTTACCCTACAAACTTCTAAGGAAATTATCTATACACATACACAACTAGCCTTCCCAAAAAGTAGTGGGATGGATGGTCTTATGCATTACACCCTAGTCTCTAGATATTAGTCTAAGACCTTTATTTCAAGAATTCTTCCAAGAAAAAGTACGAGCACTCCACCTAAGAAATACATACTCCTTAAACATTTCATTATAGATATTTCTATACCAAATATTTTATTTCCATTAAAGTAAGATAAAATTATATTTAAAATATTCTGAAATTTTATTATATTAATGTAACATCCATTTTATACTTTTCTCCAAATTCATTCAATAAATGTTGATATCGTCATTGGTATGAGAGGAATACCACCTCCATGAATGATTGGTTTTGTTTTTCATAAATATTTAAAAGGTTAATTAAGAATATTTATTTAATGAAAAATTATAACATTTATAAAATGTAAAAATTATTAAATTATGTGTTATTTAATTTTCTTCCTCCCTCTAATTCTATGAAAAATGATAGTTTCATTCATTTGTACGTTCGGACTACCACCTCCACAAAATGACATATTTCTTTTAAGTTACTTCCTATCATGGATGATATTAAAAATGAATCTAATAAACAAAATTTATATTTATAAAACTTTTAATATTATTAAATGATAATATTTTACAATATATATATAATATTAATAACAAACAGTTAAATTAAATTTAACCATATTAAATGAATAAATCAAGGAACCTTTTTAAATTTGAGTTCATTTTTTAATCCTTTAGAAATGTATATTTTTTTATAATTTAATAATATACTATAAAACCATTGAAAATTATATATATTATGAAATTAATTTACAACACCTTTTTTCATGGTCAACACACATAAATAGTTACAGATAAATTGATAAGACAACCTCAAGTAACCGCCATGAATGGAAACTATATATTAAATTAATAACATATGATATTATATGGTGTTTATAATATAAAATATATATGAATAGGGTTCTCAATAATTTTTTTATTAAAATTAATTTTTTTAATACAATATGTTATGTGCTTACACATAATGAATCTGGAACCTGAGGTAAGGGATCTTCTGAACAACCTTCGTTACCATTGAGTAACATGTTCTCATTATTTTTATCCCTTTTCCTCAATATAATTCTCCTTTATTTCATCCATGTTTTGTATATAAATCACTAACATATATATGTAATCAAATTTACCTTTATTTTAGGAAGAATACATGTTTTATGTTCCCTTTGAAATTTTAACTTTAAGTGAACCTGATATAAGGTAACATTCTGATTTCTTATTTCATGGAAAATACCACCCCCAGAAAATGTTTCTAAACATGAAAAGATTTTTGAAAAGCCTCATTATTTAATGGATAGCCCTTCCAGTTCAATTTTGGTTTAAAGAAAAATAGTCATACATTTCCTTAATTAGAATATCCTTTGCTCATTTTGGAAAGAATCATCTAGGCAGTTTGTTTTTATTTTTACTTATCCTTGAACCTTATCATGTATTTTTATACAATGGAACTAAATGTTCATGATCAATGTTTATTTTTAAAATATGAAAACCTAAAATGATTTAATCCATTCTTCTTTGGGTAATAATTATGATATGGAATTTTTTTATGATTTGAGACCAGATTATGAAACACACTTCTCTCTCATGGGTTTTATCATTCATATGCTTTATATATGGTTTCTTTTACTCTTGTGGAACACATATGAATGTAAAAGTTGTGATTTTACATAATAGGTGGTCATGTAATTATATATCCTTCCAATATATTTGGTAAATCATTATATCTCATTAGATGTTATGTACGTGATTAGAGAGTGACCTAAATCCACTATGGGACTATATCCACTATGTTTATCGAAATAGATAATCCACCATGGGAAACTTTATATTATGATTTTCATTTCACTGAGACTTGAATTATTCTTATCATGTCATGTTTATTATTGTTTCTATATATTTTTTATTCTATAATCATAGGAAATCATTTTCATATGCCATGTTTTAATGCTTAACACACACTCTTTTATCATTGTGAATGTTTGTTAAATTGAGATTTAATTTCCTTATATTATTCTTATAGACAACTATTTTTGTTCTATATTTATGTTAATATGACTTACCTCCCATTCACATGTTGTCTCGTGCATATGATCAAACCCTTGATGGTAGGATGATATGATTATTCCTTTAGTAGTTTTCCTAGCTCACCATTTTTCATTCCCAAGTTTATCCTATAAAGTTTTAGAAGACATTTGGGAGTTATGAATAGTTTATAGTATTTTAAATAAATATAATAAAATTTATGTCTAATATGATGTAGTTATGTTACTAATATTCCAAAGACACTAGACCTCTCAAATCATTTAATTGTATTTTTTTGGATAACTACTGTGAGAATCATGATATAATATATCTTTAAAGAGTGGTTTACCATAGTTGGTATCAAAGAAAGGTATAGTTTTTTATATATTAGTCTAATAAACAATTAGTAAAAGCATTGGCTATAAGACTAAGTGATAATATTAGGTGTAGGATAAAATCCTAATTTTTGGGTAAATTATAGAGTATAAAGTTTTCTTAGAAATTAAATCCCTATCTTGATATTAAAAAGTGTATGATATCATGTAAAAAGTACACATAGGGGTAATTACCCTAAAAGTGTTGGTTTAGTATTAACTCAATATTCACATAGTTTTTAATTCGCGAGCATAAGACATAACACTTTAAAAGAAACTCCTAGGGGATATGTTGTGGTTAGTCACATTCTCTTTATAATAAATTATGATGGATTTATTATTAGGATAAGAATTATAAAATAAACCAACCTAAATAAACCTAGGTTTAACTGATAGTGATTTAGATTTAACTAAAAGCTAATGTGATGGTTTCAATGAATATTTTTTTGAGTTTTATCTTTTCATGATATTATCTCACAACAGGTCTATTATGGTGTTAACTTTTCATCACTCATGTTAACCCCTTTTGGTTTTATATATTATGGATTATTTAAGGAAGCATGTTAATAATGGATGTCATGAACAATTTATAGATGTACCAAGGAGAAATATAATAGGATAAGATCTTTAGAGAGAATCATTATGATTATTCCAAACTATGTATCACGAATTATGATTATCGATGTTAACATAGTGGAATTTAAAAACACACCAAATAATAATAGGATAGAGTCACATGGATGTTCAAAATATAATGAAATAAATAATTTCCAATTAACAATATGTAAAAAATGTGGAAGAAATAATCAAGTAAAATTTATCAAAGGAACATGGGGGTGTTTTATGTGTGGAAAATGAGGACATAGAGAAATTAATTTCCATGGTAAAATAAAGTGATCATTAAACATGGTAAAAGGAACAAATAATTCCTATTGAGGATAAAATAATAATTCAATGTCTTAAATGTGGGAAGCTTAGGCAATACGAAAGTTTATGACCTAATCCAAGGGTTAATAAGGATGATGGACATCAATAATTTACATAGCTAAAAAATAAGGGATGTCCTATGAAATCAAAATAACAGATGTGAGTTTTAAAAATTATGGGTAGTGAGGAACATTGATCTTCCATTCATGAACCACAAGTCCTATTTTTAATCAATGTTCTACTTACTTATTTGTACCTAGAATTATTTATAAGAACATTTAATAATCACTTAGATGAATAGATATTGAATTATTAATAAAACTTCTAGTGGTGTGATTATTTTTTCCCAAGTTTAATTTTATGAAAAAATGCTCTGTGAAAATCATATTATTCATCCCTTAGATAAATTTTATTTTATTTTTGATATTCATTGGTTATCTCTGCATAGAAGGAAAAATTATTTGGAATAAATAGATAAAATTTCATATCAACCCATGCAAGTCTATAAATTAATGAATGATTATAACACCCAGTAGAAGAAAATTATATAATTTTTGTATTGAGACCAAATAATTATTGTCTCTTTGATAAAACAGTGAGAGAAATAGTCAATATTAGGGATAAGACTTTTTTAGGAAAAAGATGTATTTTATAAGTTTTTATGGTTGATATTTATATATAAATTGTATAATGATTCATGTGTGTCCTTTATATAACCTTAGATTTTTTATCGGTAAGTGGTAATTATAATTGTGAGGACACAATTTATTCAGGGGGAGAATGTAATGCCCCCGGTTTTTAAAAATCATATTTTTTCAATAAAATATATGTTTACAATTCTAAAATATTTGTCACCTATTTGTTTAATGGAATTGAAATGGATTATAAAATAAGTCATAAAAGATAGGAATTAAACTAAAAACACAGTATCGATTCATATTAAAATATTACAACAAAATCATATGGAACTATGCATTACACACCATGGATTATTACTCACCATGCACTATTACATTCATTAAAACTATAAAAATAAAAAGGTGAAAATAAATTTAAAAAAATAACATCCTTAGAACTAGTAATTTGTAATAACCCGGATCTCTTTTCAGGTATGTTTTTCCTTTTTTCTGGAGTTTTTGAGAAAAATGAATTTTTGGGAAATTTCATAAGTACACGTCGTGTACTTTCTGGGTACACGCCGTGTACTCTTTCTCGGCACGAAACTGTGTGTTGGCCATGTCTGAGCCACACACACGGTATGTAAGGCTGAGGTGGAGGCCGGTTATTTCAGAGTAAAGAAAAATTAGAAGTACACGCCGTGTACTTTATTTTTTTTCATGAAACGGACCGAGGTCGCGTCTAACCCCCATATTCACCTTCTTCTCCAGTTTTCGGCCATCTGAAGTGACCCGTATGGCCAGATCTTCGATGGACGACCGCCTCACCATCCGTTCTCCAATTCGAGCACGGTCAGTTGTGTTGGAAGCGCAGCGGTGAGTTCTTCCTTCTGGTTTAGCCTTGTTTCTTGTTTCCTCCTCGTTTCCAAGTTATCGTAGGTTGATAATTTTGTGTGTTTTCTCAGATCTATGTCGTTCCAAGGGGAATCTGTCATCGAGGTTCACGTATATCGATCTCCTAGGATCTAGGTATGTGGTTTGTTCCTTTCTATATAAAGTTGTTGAATATTATGTGCAAATTCCACCAATACCCTTGAACGGGGTATTGCGTGTTGCCTGTTTTTACCTTGTTGGTTTTCCACTTTGCTTGATTGCTTTAGTAGAGGTTATTTCTTGTGATTAGAGTATTTTTTTTGTGCTCAAATTGTTTTGACATGCTTGTTCTTCCTGTTTGGAATTTTTCCAGTTGTCATGCCTAGTTGTAGGATTTTGGATCTGTTGTTTTATTATTGTTGTTGAGCCTTAGTTGATAGCCAAGTAGTTCTTGAGGTTTACTTGGACGATATCCATGCACTGAGCATGTTTAGTTATACTCAGGACTGTGAGAACCTAGAGTAGTAGACCAAAGGAAGAATTGACAAAAGGGACTCTCCAGAGTGTCTCTTAGTTACGATGTGTGGGCTATAGGGGGAATTGACGTTGAGTGCTTACCCAGAGAGCCATTAGCACGATGCGGTCCATAGGGGGAATTGATGTTGAGTGCTTCCCCAGAGAGCCTTTAGAAAAATACGAGACTACATGGGGAATTGACGGTGAGTGCTTCCCCAGAGAGTCTGCTTAATTACGTAACTGAACCAGAGGGGTGAGACTGTGTGTGCCACCTAGAGGGTTTCTAGTATCTACAGTTTGAACCATATGGGTTAGGCTATGAGAGCTACCCATAGGGTTACCTTTTTCCTTTATTACTGGTTGTTTACTTGTGCACTTATTTTCTTAGAACTGTGGATTGTAGCTGCTTGTTCTTTTCTGTTTACTGCTTCTTGTTTTATTACTGCCATGTATTCATTAACTGTTAGGCACAAATATTTGGGTGATTGCCTACTGGGATTGTATCTCACACACTGTTTGGGCCATAATTTTGGGCCCAAGAAGACTATGTTGCTGCAGGTATAGACAAGGGCAAGTGTCCTTCTACTTCAGGATCTTGATTGCACCAGGAGCTGGGGAGCATGGGACCGAGCCGTGACTCGTGATGCTGAGGAGCTTATTTTGTTTTTCTTTTGCACTTGGTTTCAGTTGTATTCCAGCATGTTGTTGTGTTTGCTGCTTTCCATAGATACTTGTACCTTTTTCATTATTTTCATCATTGCTATGTATCTACATTACTTCCATAGTTTGGTTTCTTTTGTTATGCATGTTGTTTACTACTTCCGCTGTTTATTATTGTTTTATTACCTTGTATACCTTACCAAATGAGGGAATAGTTTCCCCACTGACTCACCAATGCCCTCGCTGCTAGTCGGCAGCCTCTGGTGTTTGGGGAAACGCGCTTGAGGTCATGTGGCGAACCGGGTACGGGGCACCAGTGGAGGGGCTCCGGACTTGGGGCGTTACAAAGTGGTATCAGAGGAGTTCTTTTCTCTTGCTTTACTGTTTGGATACTTTATCCAGGGATAGGATGGATTCGGTACTTGGTATTATGTTGTGCTCGGGAGTAGCTAACTCATGTATAGGGAAAGTCCATACTACCTCGTTAATGGCAGTTTGATGGTTTTGAGTTTTATGGTTGATATGTTTTCACCTAGAGTGATTCACATGACTTGTGCGGTTATTGTTTTGATATTTCGATTCTATTTCTATCACAACCCGATGAGATGAGGGTATGCCATCTCAAGCATCATATAGGAACTTGTAGAAATCACATGTCATGCTTTCTTTCCATGTCATCTAGGGTGCATTAGAGATTTCATGTTGTTATGATAGGCTCTGTGTAGATTATGCATGCTGTTGTGATAGATGCTTGATAGATTCTCTGCTATTGTGTTAGAAAATTTTTGTTTTGTTTATTGCCTAAAATGAATGCCAATTCTTGTTTCTTGAGGCGTTATGGGCCCTCCTGGATCGGAATTTGGCATCTCTTCCCTTGTTTTTTTTTTGTGTTTCTGGAATTCTGCGCAGTTTCTAAGATACTGCCCAGAAAAACCCAAAATACACGGCGTGTACTTTTTGGATACACTCTGTGTAGTTTTTAGGCCATGTCACTGTCCGTGTGAGCAGAACACGGTGTCGTGGGAGTAACTTCGGGAACACATCGTGTGGGTTCAGAGCCGTGTACCCGGCTGTGTCACTAACAACACGGGCTAGGGAAGCTTGGGTAGAACACATCGTGTCCATAGGGAACACGCCGTGTAGTCCTGTCCAGGTACCTGGTCGTGTCACGAATGACACGGGCCGATGTTAACTTCTTTTCCACACGTCGTTTTTGTTTGGAACACGCCGTGTAGTCTTGTCCAGGTACCCCGCCGTGTCACGAACAACACGGGATGGTGTCGCCTTCGCCTATGCATGCTGTGCTTGTTTGGAGCACGCCGTGTAAGGTCCAGCCTTGTAGACGGCCATGTACTCAACAACACGGACCGCCGAAGCCTTGTCTAGTGCACGCCGTGTTTGTTTCGAACACGCTATGTAGTCTCGGGTTGAGTCGGACCGTGTGGGTTAGCCGTGTAAGGATACTCGGGCAGGGTAATAGTTTTCATGAACACGCCATGTGTGGTTGTTAACACACCGTGTAGTTTGGGGTGTACGCGACTTGTAGGGCAGGAGTACACGCCCATGTTAGTGGATTAAGTCGACACGCTGTGTAGTTTTATACACGTCGTGTGTTCGTGTTTCGCAATCTTGTGTGTTTTTCTTCCTCTGTTCCCATTTTATACTCTTGTGTTCTCTATCCTAGTTTTCTTGATCTAAGTTTTTCTTTCGATCTTTCAGAGATATGCCTCCGAGACGTCCTCCGGTCGTACGTCTGTCGTCAGGCAGTGATCAGATGCCAGATAGGGCTGATCAAAGACTTCTTGTCGATCCCCCAGCCGAGCCAGCCTTGTCACCGGTTTTTGTGGCAGTCACGGGCGCTAATGCGTAGTTCAAGGAAGGTTTCATGAGGATGATGCAGGCCTTCAAGGGAGCACCGCCTCCTACCTCGTCTATGGCAGACTTGACGCGGATCTTTCAGCAGCAGCATCCTCCCACGTTCTCGGGGGAGGGAGGACCTCAGACTACAGAGTCATGGATGGAATCCATGCTGACTATATTTGAGCATCTGGAGATGCCTCCAGAGAGGTGGGTCAAGCTCGCCACCAACATGCTCTGAGACTCCGCCAATAGGTGGTGGGATGTGATCTCACAGGCGGGTCAGCAGCAGGCTATGACTTGGGAGGAGTTCCAGTGCGTGTTCTACGACTACTTCTACCCGGAGACACTAAGGGTCGATCGAGCCTGGGAGTTCATGAGCTTAGAGCAGGGTACTCTATCTGTCATGGAGTATTCCTCTCGTTTCATTGATCTGCAGTGTTTTACACCCCTTTGGGATGGGAGTGGGGTGTTCTTGGCGAGGAAGTTTGAGGATGGACTCAGGTGGGAGATCCGCTCGCAGGTGAACATCTTCCAGCTGACTTCCATTACTTCCATCGTCAACCAGGCATTGATTGCAGAGCGCAATCTGAGAGACTCTGGAGCTGCAAGCCAGGGCAGTTCTGCTCCCAGAGCTAGATTTCCTTCGGATGACAGCAAGAAGCGTCGTAGGGAGCCTACGCGTGGTGATTCGAGGAAGCGAGACGCATCATCAAGAAGCCAGGTGACATGCTATCAGTGTAGCCGGGCAGGGCACACGAGGCCGCAGTGCCATAGAAACCCCATGGAGTGCCGATCTTGCGGCAAGTTGGGTCACCTTTAGCGTTTTTGCCAGGTTTTCTCATCAGCAGCAGGATCCCGGCCCTTCTACTGTTCGAGGTATGATTTTAGTAGCATCAGTTTTATCTTCAGGCCTTTTCGATACTGGTGTTATGCATAGCTTTATCTATGTTGCTGTTGTGGAGAGCCTTGGACTCTGCGTCTTTTCTTCTGCCGACTCATTGACACTAAACACACCTTTGAGAATGAGGACATCTAGTGTACACTAGTGTAGAGAGTGGCCTCTCGAGGTTGCAGGGTATCGCTTCTTATGGGATCTCTATATCCTAGAGATGACAAGCTATGATGTCATCCTTGGCATGGATTGGTTTATTCCCTTTCAGGTAGTCGTCGACTGTTATCGCCGAAGAGTCAGTTTCATTTCACCTGGGGGTGAATCTTTTCTTTATAGAGGCGAATGGGACATTCGGGCAAGTCAGGTAGGACTCGAGCATCTTGGGCTAGGAGGGGTGACAGCCCATATTGCTAGTCTTTATCTGGATGATCAAGGGAATCCACAGTTGGACTTTCCTCCAGTGGTGGATCGCTTCTGGGATGTCTTTCCAGATGACTTTTTAGGTTTTCCTCCGGGGCATGAGGTAGACTTTTCTATTGAGCTTGTGCCAGGAGCGGCACCGGTGTCCATTCCTCCCTATAGGATGGCCACACCTGAGTTGTAGGAGCTCAAGAAGCAGTTGGAGGAGCTACAGGATAAGGGTTTCATCCGACCCAGTACTTCACTTTGGGGTTCGCCTGTTCTATTTGCAATGAAGGCAGATGGTACCCTTCATCTTTGTGTGGATTATCAGAAGCTGAACCAGTTGACGGTCAAGAACTGATATCCCTTACCACGGATTGATGACCTTTTAGATCATCTTCGAGGATCCTGGGTGTTCTCAAAGATCGAATTGAGGTCCGGATATCATCAGTTGTGCGTTATACCATCAGATATACCTCTGACAGCCTTCAGGAGCAGGTATGGTCTATACGAGTATACAGTCATGTCGTTCGGTCTCACGAACACACCTGCAGTTTTCATGGCACTGATGAACCGAGTATTCCATCCTTACTTGGACTCCTTTGTCGTGGTCTTCATGGACGATATCTTGGTGTACTCTCACACTCGACACGACTATGACACACATCTGGAGATTGTTCTGAGTAAACTGAGAGAGCATCGGCTTTATGCTAAACTCTTGAAGTGCCACTTCTGGATGGATCAGATTCACTTCTTGGGTCACGTTATTTCAGAGGAAGGAGTATCAGTGGACCCATAAAAAGTGAGAGTTGTAGTTTCCTGGGAGCAGCCGAAGAACGTCTTTGAGGTACAGAGTTTCCTAGGGCTGGCTGGATACTACAGATGCTTCATTCAGGACTTTTCTCGTCTAGAAGCACCTTTGACAGGTCTGACCAAGAAGGGGTCGAAGTTCTTATGGTCAGATTCTTGTGAGTCAGCCTTTCAGGAGATGAAGGGGAGGTTGACGTTAGCACCGATACTAGTCTTACCAGATCCAGGCAAGAGCTACACTGTTTACTGTGATGCTTCGTGTATCAGGCCGGGAGCTGTGCTTATGCAGGGAGATGGAGTCGTTGCGTACGGGTCTCGGCAGTTGAGGCCACATTATAGGAACTACCCTACACACGATTTGGAGTTAGCTGTCATTGTTCATGCCTTGCGATGTTGGAGACACTATCTTCTGGGAGAGCACTTTGTGGTATTCACTGACCACAAGAGTCTCAAGTATATCTTCACTCAGCATGATCTGAATCTGAGGCAGCGCAGGTGGGTTGAGTATCTACAATCTTTTGATTTCGAGCTTGCCTATATGCCAGGAAAGGGAAACGCCGTGGCTGATGCGTTGAGCAGGAGAACTCAGATTGAGGCAGTTCAGGAGGCCAGTAGTGAGTGGCAGCTGATGGCTCTGTTCTCTGAGATGCATCTGGAGGTGCACAACAAACAGGGAAAGAATTTTCTATCTTCTGTAGTTGTTACCTCCACGTTACTTGAGTGGGTACAGATGAGGCAACTATCAGACTCAGAAGTCTTAGTCCTACAGGAGAGTGTGTCATGAGAGGACCCTTTTCCTGGATGGACAGTGGGAGAGGATGAGATCTTACGTTTCCAAGGATGCGTATGGGTGCCAGTAGACATACGCAAGGAGATGATGCGGGATATCCATTCCTCTGTTTGGGCAGTTCATCCTGGCATCACCAAGATGTATCGGGATCTTCATTGCCAGTACTGGTGGCCAGGTATGAAGAAGGATGTCGCTGGTTTTGTCATGAGATGTTCTACTTGTCAGTAGGTGAAAGCGGAGCATCAGCGACCATCGGGGCTTTTACAGCAGTTACTCATTCCGGAGTGGTAGTGGAATGATGTCGCAATGGACTTCGTGACTGGGTTGCTGAGGACGCCTCGAGGGAACGATGTTGTTTGGGTTGTCGTCGACAGGATTACGAAGGTTTCTCACTTCTTGTCGATCAAGGAGACCTTCAGTGTCAATGATCTGGGATGACTTTACATCAAAGAGATTGTGCATCTGCATGGAGTTCCACGCTCTATTGTTTCAGACAGAGATGTGCGCTTTACCTCTTGGTTCTGGCAGGGACTTCATAAGGCCTTGGGTGCACAGGTACTTTTGAGTACAGCATACCATCCCCAGACTGATGGCCAGTCCGAGCGCACGATCCAGGTGCTTGAGGATATGCTCCGAGCTTGCATCCTTGACTTTGGCGGTTCTTGGGAGAAGCATATTCCTCTGGTGTAGTTCGCCTACAATAACAATTTCCAAGCGACCATTCATATGGAACCATACAAGTATTTGTACAATAGTCCATGTCGATCACCCTTATGCTGGCTGGAGGTAGGAGAGGCAGCTTTGTTGGGACCTCGTCTTGTTCAAGAGACTTCAGAGCAGATAGAGCTAATTCGGAAGAGGATGGCTACAGTGCAGTCTCGACAGAAGTCTTATGATGATCAGCGGAGATGACCTCTAAAGTTCGAGGCTGGTGATCAGGTCTTCCTCCGTGTCGCACCGAGGTTGGGACACAAAAGGATTCGGAGACAGGGTAAGATTTCATCGTGGTACGTCGGGTCGTTTTAGGTCTTGGAGAGAGTGGGTTCGGTCACCTATCGGTTGCAGCTACCTCAGAGGTATCAGGCCATGCACGACTTCTTCCATGTCTCTCAGCTCTGAAGCTACTTTTCAGACCCATCCCACGTCTTTCAGCCGGAGGAAGTCGAGCTTGAAGTGGATGCATCGTTCGAGGAGCATCCTATCCGGATTGTCGATCGTAGTACTAAGGTTCTTTGTGGGCAGTTTGTTCCTCTGGTACGGGTGCTATGGAAGCACGGACGAGTAAAGGACGAGACCTGGGAGAGGGAGGCCGATGTACGATTGCAGTGGCTGGAGCTGTTCGGGGTTTCCCCTTCTACGCCTCGTTAGGGAAATTTGGGGGTGAATTTCTTTAATGGAGGAAGTTTTAAGAACCCAGATCTCTTTTCAGGTATGTTTTTCCTTTTTTCTGGAGTTTTTGAGAAAATTTAATTTACTAGAAATTTCAGAAGTACACGCCGTGTACTTTCTGGGTACACGCCGTATACTATTTCCTGGCTCGAAGCCGTGTTCTGGCCATGTCCGGGCCACACACATGGTGTGTAAGGGTGAGGTGGAGGCTGGTTATTTCAGAGTACGGAAAAATTAGAAGTACACGCCATGTACTCTAAAATTACATGCTGTGTACTTTCTTTTTTTTATAAAACGGATTGAGGTCACGTCTAACCCTCATATTCACCTTCTTCTCCAGTTTTCGGTCGTCCGAAGCGACCCGTACGGCCGGATCTTCGACGGACGACCGCCTCGCCGTATGTTCTCTGATTTTAGCATGTTCAGTTGCGTTGGAAGCGCAGTAGTGAGTTTTTCCTTCTTCTTTAGCCTTGTTTCTTGTTTCCTCCTCGTTTCCATGTTATTGTAGGTTGTGTATTTTGTGCGTTTTCTCAGATCTACGTCGTTCCAAGGGGAATCTATCATCGAGGTTCACGTATATCGATCTCCTAGGATCAAGGAAGGCGGTTTGTGCCTTTCCATATAAAGTTGATGAATATTATGTGAAAATTCCACCAATACCCTTGAACGGGGTATTGCGTGTTGCCTGTTTTACCCTTGTTGCTTTCTTGCTTTGCTTGATTGCTTTATTAGAGGTTATTGCTTGTGATTAGAGTATTTTGTTTGTGCTCAGATTGCTTTTCCATTCTTGTTCTGCCTGTTTGGCGTTTTTCCAGTTTCCATGCCTAGTTGTAGGATTTTGGATCTGTTGTTTTATTATTTCTGCTGAGCCTTAGTTGATATCCAAGTAGTTCATGAGGTTTACTTAGACGATATTCATGCGCTGAGCATGTTTAGTTATACTCAGGACTGTGAGAACCTAGAGTAGTAGACCAAAGGGATAATTGACGGAAGGTCTTCTCTAGAGTGTCTCTTAGTTACGATACACAGGCTATAGGGGGAATTGACATTGTGTGCTTCCCCAGAGAGCCTTTAGCACGATACGAGACTACAGGGGGAATTTACGGTGAGTGCTTCCCTAGAGATTCTGCTTAATTACGTAACTAAACCAGAGGGGTGAGACTGTGTGTTCCACCTACAGGGTTTCTAGTATCTACAGGTTGAACCATAGGGGTTAGGCTGTGAGAGCTACCCAGAGGGTTACCTTTTTCCTTTATTACTGGTTGTTTACTTGTGTACTTCTTTTGTTAGAACTGTGGATTATAGCTGCTTGTGCTTTTTTGTTTACTGCTTCTTGTTTTATTACTGTCATGTATTCATTGACTGTTAGGCACAAATCTTTGGGTGATTGCCTACTGGGATTGTATCTCAAACCCTGTTTGGTCCATGCTTTTGGGCCCAAGCAGACTATGTTGCTGTAGGTATAGACAAGGGAAAGCATCCTTCTACTTTAGGATCTTGATTGCACCAGGTGTTGGGGAGCATGGGACTGAGCCGTGGCTCGTGATGTTGAGGAGCTTATTTTGTTTTTCTTTTCCACTTGGTTTCAGTTGTATTCCAGCATGTTGTTGTCTTTTCTTCTTTCCATAGATACTTGTACCTATTGCATTATTGTCATCATTACTATGTATCTACATTGCTTCTGTAGTTTCGTTTCTTTTGTTATGCATGTTGTTTACTGCTTCCGTTGTTTATTGTTGTTTTCTTACCTTGTATACCTTACCAAATGAGGGCATAGTTTCCCCACCGACTCACCAAGGCCCTCGCTGCTAGTCAGCAGCCTCTGGAATTTGGGGAAATGCGCTTGAGGTCGTGTGGCGAACTGGGTATGGGGCACCAGTGGAGGGGCTCCGAACTCAGGGAGTTACATAATTACCCTTGATATCCAACAAAATTAAGAATTACCTTTAGTACAAAGAAACCTATAATGAGAAATAATACCATGAAATGAGAAATCATACAATGATATATAAATTAAAACTAGATAAATGAGAAATGTGACTTAAGAAATTGGAATGAATTGAATGATTCTAGGAAATATATATATAGGAACGAAATTTTGTTGTTATAAATATGGTTTTTTAAAATATATTCATTAAAAAACTAGTTTTTGGATATGAATATGTAAAATAGGTATTCCAAAGTCATATATTTTCAGTAACATGCACAAATAATATATTTTATAAATAATAATAAAAACAAAAATATAATATCTAATTAAAATATTTTATTTTAACATGCTAGAATATTATTATTGAAGAATTATTTTCTAAAATTAATAGAAATATTTTAATAACCATATATTGATATAATTAAATAATTAGGATATAAATAATTAATTTTAATTTTATTTAGGATAAGATCATTTCATGATTAAAAATGTACTTCTCTAAAATTGGATTTTTTTTTACACTATATATAATGAAAACAAATATATAAGATATATAATAACACCTAAAAATATAAAGGTTCTAAAGATTAAATGTTATTAAAAATGTTAACAAGGTGCACCTTTTAGTTTACGACCCTATCTGATTAGAACTCTATAGTTAAGGGATCTTGGCTTGGAGTAGTGTGAGGATGTGTGACCACCTGGTAATTTTCTTATAGTGTGTGTGAGGGAGGAAAAATAACACTGAAAGAATAATTTTTGACATATGAGGAAAATAATTAGTCTGATAAGTGACTCTGGCATGTAATAGTTTGTGTTGTTCTCGGAAGGATAACAATTTGTTACAAGCGACCATGGTGTTAGATGACCATGTTCATGGCCTGAGGAGGTTGGGTAGTGAAAAATGGTATCACAGCCCACACCCATCCAAACGTGTAGTGGAACTATCTGGGTTTAAGTTTTGGGGTCTTCAATGGAGACATTGTTATCTAGGGGGGATGTAACACCCCATAAATATAAAGGGTTAAAAGTCTAAATATTACTACCCATGTCAACAAGGTGCACCTTTTATTTTAGGATCCTACCTAATTAGAACTCTATAGTTAATAAAGATTGAAATGTAGTAGATTCTAGAAGGTTGACCAAATTAGAAGTTTCCTAGGGTGTGTGTGAGTGAGGAAAAATCACACTAAAAGAAAATATGTAGGTCTATAGGGACAATCATTAGTGTGATAAGTGACGAAGGGTAATAGCCTATGATGTGCTAGGAATAAAACCATGGTATTATGGGAGACCCATGGGGTGATATAACCATTTTCATGGACCTAGGTGTTTGGTTAATGATATATATTTATTATGTAAATAATATATTAAAACCAATCTAATAAGTAATTGATAATTAATAAAAGTAAGAATATTTAATATTTTTAAAAAGATATTTTCCATTGAAAATAATTTCCATTATATTTTTATGTTTTATTTAAAAGATAAATTTTGGAATTTTAATTTCCTAAAAATTAGATTTTATTTTCTATTTAGAATAACAATATTATCCAAGGATGATTTTATGATTTTTTTCTAAAATAATTTTTTTTAGATAAATAGTGAAAAATATCGATTCAGTTAAAACCGTCACTTTTATGACATTATCATAATATAATAATGAATTACTTTTTTTTGAAGTATTTTTATAATATATATAATGTAAAATATATCATTTTAAAATACCATGTTTTATTTATGAATCCCATATTCATTGTTTTGGAAGAATAAGTAATATTTGATTCTATAAATTGATTTTTCAATTATATTAAAAAATAAATTTTCATCACTTAAAAAAATTAAATATAATAAAATTAATTTCCTATTTTATATCATAATTTTCATATTATTTAATAAGTCAGTTTCATTTTTAGGTGTAAAGGTATGATTACTAAGATTAATATTACTTACTATGATAATGGTGAAAATTTTATTTTGAAATAATTGTTTTATTAATGTTGTGTAACTTTTACCAATTAAATTAAATTAGTATATTTAATATAATAAATATGATATTATTTTAACAGATATAAATAAAGATATTATCTCTCATTTAATTGGTAATTAATGTTTGAACACTTTATAGTTACAACATAATTTATTTACAAAAATGGTTTTCTCTATATATTATTTGTTTTGATTTAATATTTAATTTTGACATATTTAGAAATTGAATTGGATTAAATAGAGACCAATAATAAAAGCAAAAAAAATTAAAATAGGTATTTTCTTATATTTTTAGTAAATAAAAAATTACATTGTTAAAAACTAGTTTTTAAGGTCAAACCCAAAATGGAAAATTGTATAAAAGATTCATAAAAATGATTAAAGCATGTATAAAAATGAAACGATGAGGCTTTCTCAACCAAAAACCTGATAAAATCAGTTATGGACCACTTTTGGACCCATTTTCTTTTTATTATGATATGGAATCATTGATATGTAATGGGTATTTTTAAAAATACCATTTCCATCAATTTATAGGGGAAGATCACTTTCACTCTTTCAATAAAACACTTAATCTTCACAGTATTCTTTAAAATATGACCAATTTTACTCACCTAGAATTATATTTCACTTTATGAAGCCCATATTCTCTATAATTTAACCTAATCCCTTTATTTTCAAGATATATTTTAAGAGAAATTTTCAGTTCTCAATATGAGTAATACTTACTCCTCAAAAAAAATTGATCTTCCTTTTCCATGTATTATTTTCATAAAAGTATGAAAAAATAATTATTTATAATATTTTTAAGTGTTTTTATATGAATGGAAAATTCATTATATCATTTTCCCCTAGGTCAATCGAAAAATAAAGACAATGCCATGCATATAAGTATAATACCTTTTTTATAAAAAAATAGTTTGATTTTTCATAAACTCTTTCCAGGGATGATTTAAAAGAGTTATTTAAGGAAAAATTATAAATTTTATAACATGAATATGATTTTTAAAGAATATTTTTTTTCTACCTCCCTCTCATTCTATGAAAAATGATATTGTCACCCATGTGTACGTGTAGACTATATCCTCTGAGGAATGACAAATTTCTTTTATGTTGCCTCCTATCATGAATGAAATTAAAAATGTATCTAATTTTTAAAAATAATATTTATGAATATATTATTATTCAATAATGTTAATATTTGAAAAATATAATAAATATTAATAATAAATTATTATATTAAGTTTAACCGCATTAAATAAACATATGAAGGCACCTCTCTTAATTTGATTCCATTTTCAAAACCTATGGGACTATATATATATATTGAAAATGGAATTATAAAGTAAATACATATATATCATTCTAAAAATTATTAATCTATTTATAACACCTATTTCTATGGTCAACATACCAAAAGAGTTATGAAAAAATTGGTCAGAAAACCTTAAGTAATCGCCATGGAAGAAAACAATATCATAAATTAATAAAATATGGTAATAAATAGACCATAGAATATAAAATATAGATGAATAAGGATCATAAGAATGTTTTTTAATAATTTTAAATTATTTATTTTGTAATTTAAGAACATGCGTACAATGAATCTGAAACCCAAAGCAAGGAACCTTCTGAACCACCCTCGTTACATTTGAGTGAAACTTTATTTTTATTTTTCTCCATTTCCCTTAATGTAATTCACTTTTATTTATTTCATGTCATGTATACAAGTTCCATACATATATATAAATAGTTTTATTTTATTTTAATTTTTGGATAACACATTTTATATGTTCCACTTGAAGTTATCACTTTTAAGTGAGGCTAATTTAAGTGAAAATTATGATTTATAATTTCATTGAAAGTACAGCCCCTATAAAAAAAATTTACTATAAAGATATTATAAAAATCATCATTAAAAATACGGATAACCATCCTGGTTGAATTTTTGTTTAATGTACAATAATAATCCCTCTTCTTAATTAAAATATCATTTTTCATTTTCAAAATAATCCCTTATACAATTTGTTTTAATTATTACTTTTCTTTGAACATTCACATGAATTTATCAACATTAGAACTCAATGTTCAAGTTATATGTTTCTATTTAAAATATAAAAATTTAAAATGATTCAATCCCTTCTTTTCTTATAAATCCTTATGATATATCATTTGGTTATTCATTAAGGAAATATTATGAAACTCGCTTCTCTCTTGTGTTTTTTATCATGATTATGTTTTACATATGGTTTCTTTTCCTCATGTGGGACACATATGCATATACATGTAATGATTTTTATGTGATATGTGGGCCTGAAATTATTCATCCCACTAATGTATTGGGTAAAAAATTATATCTCATGAGATGTTATGTATGAGATTAGGGAGTCAACTTAATCCACTATGGAACTATATCAACAAAATTTATAGGAATGAGGAGTGAGCACATTCCACCATGGAACTCTATCCACTATGATATTCTTTCTAGTGAGCCTTGAATTATTCTTATGAGGTCATTTTACTCATTGTTTCCATATATATATATATATAATTCTATGATCATATTATATCATTTCATCAAACCATGTTTCCATGCTTAACTTGCAATCTTATGTCATGTTACTTATTTGTTAAATTGAGATTTCATGTCCTTCTATTGTTCTTATGGACAACTCTTATTATTACATATTTATTTTTATTTTATTTATGTAACTTTCACATGTTTTCGCATGATTATGATCTAATCTTTGATAGTATGTTGATATTATTATTCCCTTAGTGTTATTTCTTGCTCACCATTTTCCTTATATATTTTCCCTAGGGTATATTATGTAGTTTTAGAATACCTATGGAAGTTAGGAGCACTTTAATGAATTTTAAACAAATAGGATGTAATATTATTTTTATAATGATTTATTTATGTGATTAATCATCCAAATACACTAGACCTCTCAAATCCTTGGATCTTATTTTTCGGAAAAATATGATAATAATTAAGAAATAATAAGTGCTTAAGGAATAGGTCTCCGTTAATAGTTTGCGTATGATAAATCCCAATGATTGTTTGGGATGGATAAATAATTGAAGAAGTTTGGGTCTAATAAATACCTCAGTTGAATTGGGATTGATAAAACTCTGAGACTATTTTGGTCCAATGAAGTTATATGACGTGTTGGGTCCTTTAAATCCATCCAATTCATTGGTTATGGTTTTTATATCTCATGATATAATGATATTTAAAGTGAAACCAATGTAGATATCTTGGTTTACAAGTGTGACCATGAACCCGGTGTTGTTAAGTAGGTTCACAAGAGTGAGCATGAACCTAATGTAGTAAGTTATGTTCAAAAAGTTGGCATCAACCTGATTTGGTTTGCTGGTGTTACAAGAGTGGGTGTGAACCCGATGCTGTTATCTAGATTCAAAAAATTGAGTGTAAACCTGATGTGGATATCTAGGCTTGTAATATTGTGCATGGATCAGATTAATTTTTCTAGGCTCAAAATGTTATAGGTCATTATGGTAATTCTTGTTTCATATTCATATATTATATGACTATGATTATTAACATTGGCTTATGTTTTCCTTTCCATGTTTCCACACTATTATACCTTGGTGTATGTTTTATCGTTTTAGGTTTACATTCCCTTCAATCTTTAAAAGTGAAAAACACTTATGAATATATGCTCTTATCAATAATATTATTCTCCCATTCTCATATTTTCCCATACACTTATTATCCAACCCTTAATGACTTACTGAAGATTTTTTCCCTTATTAACCATTTGATCTCAACCCATTAATATGTTTATAAACCCTAGGTCATGAAGATGAGTATAACCTATAAGTATTCTAGAAGGGGGTTTAATAAGGTTCAATTATAGAGAAGTGTTCACAAGTATTGTAAAATAATTTTCTTATATATTTATCCCTCAAAGATACTAAAACTTTGGTCCTTTATATTGTGAAATTATTTGAGATATGAAATTTTCAACTTATGTAAATGATGTAAAGTAATGATATGCTTAACCTAGGTCACTTCAATAAATAAATTCAATGATAAAACTTAAAAAAGGATAAGATATTGAAATATTTTTATGCAAAAATGGATACTAAAGAAAAAGAATTGAATAATACATAGTCCATATATCTCAAAGATAAGAACACATTGAAGATATTTAAAAAACATTTTGATAAATTTTTTGATGTTTAGGATTAATCCTCAAAATCATCTATTAAAACAATTCATATGAAAATTTTATGGGTTATTTCTAATTATTCAAGTGGTTTAAAATCAATTTCATATTGCAATTTGAAATCTACTATCAATACTATAGGAGTTTGGGATAATAATTATTGTAAAAATTCCCTTCATTATTAAGGATAATTTTAGAAAAACTAAAAAGTTAATGTTACCTAATAAAGAAATAAAAAAGAGGCTATAATGGGATTATCTCACTTGTCATTTTTTTTTAAAGAGTTAAATCAAAATCATAAAAGAAATTTTTTAGAGGATATTATTGTTGTGGTGGAATATTTTTTCACAAGAGATACAAATTTTGGTATAACTTTTAATTTCCATTTAATTTTCATAAATTAATGGGGAGAAAAACTAGAATAAAATTTTATAGCTTTATAATAATGAGAAATATCCTTAGACGGAAAATATTTAAAGATAAAAAATCAACAACAATATCTAACAAAAATAAATCTAACTAAATAGATGAAATTTATGTATGATTTAACCAAGAAGGTCAATATGATGAAGATTTCGTGAAAAAACTACCAAGATAGATAATAAAAGCTTCTCGAGTTAGGAAAAATCAAAGAATAGAATTGAGACCTTACCATTTTTTTCAAGGTAATTCTTGTGAAATGCTAAAGATAAATATAGAAAAAGAAAGTGTTTGTGCTAAATTCATATTATAAAGTTCACAAAATTAATAAATAGTTTCAACAAAAATATAAATAATGAATTATTGAAGTGATTTTTGAGTGGTTTGAGATGCCTCGATATAACAAATAATATCGCTTTACACTACTACCAACTCAATATGAAAATATAAATAATAAGAATAAATCATCTGAGGATGAATTTTATTTTATGGTAGATGAAAAAATGAGTTCCCCATAATGAGAAAATGGTAAAGATGAAGAGAACTATAATCAATATAAATTTTTATGATAGGAAAGTCAAAAAAAATTATGAAGAGTTCTCCTAATGGTAAATATTAAAATAAAGGATAATATGGGTAGAGAACCAACTCTCAACCTTGATTCTCTCACTAAAGATAAAATTACCCCTTCTTATTCTCATGTTTATTTATTTATATGAATATATAGGTAATTTAAATAGATTAAATTAGTTGTAGGTGTATGATTTTTTTAGATTTCATATATATAGAATAATGGTTTACCATGGGAGGGATTTGGGACTCCTTCCTCTATGTCAAGTGATATGATAAGATGGTTAGAGTTACAAATAGAGAAGGAAACCCATAATAAATCATGGAGTTCATCCATTGAGTTATATCCAACTTGAAGGTGAATTTTCTAGAGATATGTTCTCATATATAATACTAAAATATGGATAACACATGAAGAAAACTAATGTGAGCCTGGGAAATCACATTTTTTATCATTGTTTTGATTATGTTAAATCTTGTTTAATAAGGGTGAGTGATGGTTGCTAAGTTCAAGGGGGTAATATTATATTCACTTTAATATATTTTATGTGTCTATTGAAGATGAAAATAGGTTATAAGTTTCATAGAGACTCTGTTTATAAAGCCCCTAAATTGGAAATATGAGTTGGTATCATATGATGGATAGTTTATGAATAGCTTTTTGGTCTATGTTAATCACTCTTATTTTCTATACTGAGTTTCTCCACATGAATATAGAGTTTATTATATCATGGTTTATTGATAAGGAAGATGGTATTCCCTCCTTATCTTAATAATTGGAATAAGCTATAATTTATAAAAAAAGGTGGGAGAATAAGTAGCTTTGAAAATTATGGTAGATGGTTGAAGATAAGTAAGAACTTCCATTATCTTTTCAAAATTGCATTTATTTTCAATAATAATGAGAAGAACGTAATCTTTATACAGTTAAGTGTCATTGAACACAAATATATAGGGGGTATCTTGTAAATATATCTATGTCTTATAAATTAAATATATTATAAAGATTATGTGATGTGGAAGAACCTAATTTGTTTTCAAGTTGTTGCCATTATTATATAGTGGAAAAGGATATAGAGATGAAGCAACTGCTTCTTGGAAAAAATATATTTTAATTATTTTTCTGGAATATTAAAATTCATATAGTCATCCCATACATGGGATAATTTTTGTGTTATTTTCATGTGACTGGAATGTACTGATGTTTGTGGTATGTATTATATTCTATGTATTAATTCTAACTTGTTTTGTTCACTAAAAACATATTTAAGAGGAGGGAAAATATTATTATTGTTTAAATAATCCATCCATCGAACATGAAGAATACTAGATACTTTATCTAGTTATAAATATCCTTTGGATGATAATCTAAGAGTTATTAAAAATTATTCTAAATTGATATAAGGTGATAAAGGAGTCTCTCAAATTATTTTATATGGGTTTCATCAATAATAGAATATGTAATTTATATTGATTTTAAAAAATTACTTATCACCATTATACATTGTAAGTTTCATCCTAAAGACCTCATAAATTTTGTTCTAAGAATAATTCTAAGTAAACATTTGAATAGTCTTCATAATGTTCATTTCACAAACATCATTGGATTCAACCAGATGTAGAAAAATGATAATTTGAAAACATTTTAAGGTTCACTTTAAATCTTTCTATGTTTCATTAGGATACTTTATAAAGTTTAACATGTGAATAATACATAAAAATAGCAAGAGAAAAACATTTTAATATTGAGTATCAACTTCATATGATATTTTCTCAACATCAGAAGGTACATTGACAACTTTATAGGGATGATTGTATACTTTTTAAGGTTGATTACAGATACAGAGGGACATCATAATATTGACTATATAATTTTATAAGGTTCACTACATGAGTTTTTTATGTTATCACTGTAAATCATTAAGTTATTCACAAGAAATTTTATGGTTTAACATATGATGTGTATTAATAAAATGGAAAAATTGGGATGTCCTAAGGTTATCAACAAGGATTTATAGGCTTCATGGAAAATTTTATAAGGTATATTTAACCCTATGAACTATAATCTGAGTAATATTTCACAGAATAATTTACACACACTATTATACAAGCGTCTTGTTAAGGTTTTTATAAATTTAGAAAATCACTGAACCAATTATTTAAGTTAGATGATGAATGAGAATAATCTTCATTGATGTAAACACCACAATTACATAGTAAGATTTTGATTCAACCTGAAAACTATAGGAGTAACCTTCGAATTTTGGTGATAAAGATCTTTTCATGAATATGTGAAAGGGTGAAATTAATTTCCACACAATGAGAAGAGATTACACATTACAATGGTTCATGATTCCATGAAAACATATAGAAGCATTCAAATACCCATGGATTTCAAGGAAAATTTAAAGAAGGAAAAATCTGGAGTTTTTTATAAATTTGATTGGATTTAACTTTAACCTAAAAATTTATATGAGGATTAAAACTAGAGGATATTGTTGGATAGTTTTAAAAGATATAAAAAACTACCACTATAAATAAATGGATCTTTCTGACCTATAAATCATTTTTTCATTTTTTATAAGCCAGTTTATGGGTTCCTGGGACCCCAACTTACAACCACAAAAAAGTTAGACACCATATACCAAAAATTATTACACATCATAATAACCAAATTCATCTCTGCATCCCAAGAAGGAGTCTTCTTCTCCAGTAGTCGATTCCCATTCTGGATGCCTCCAAAAACTTCCACTTTGAACTCGTCTCCTAAGCTGATCAAGAACATATTGGTCTAGCTATGCCTTCGTGACCACACTCCCCTTTTTAAAGTCCAAAGTCACCTCGTTGTTCTGTTTTGATGAAGATCAAGTCTGTATCAATCTAGGAAGAAATGAATAGTCCTTCCTTGGTCTTCTTCTTGAGGTAGCAGACAAAGGTTCGTCAGCTGTAGCCAAAATCTGATTCCCACTTTTAACTACATCACTGAATTAATGGCTGACTGGACCACTCACATTCTCTTTCCCACCCCCATAATTCTCCCTCCCAAATCCAGCTCGCTCCCTCAAAGAAGCATTAGAAAACTTTGAGTTGTTCCCTGGTCTCTGGGCTGGAGTTTTACACTCCATAAAAGGGAGGCGCCTATCCTCAGTATTAGCACCTTCAACAATTGAATTGACCTTATTCCCCCGCCTCCGGTCCATACTATCCACCAAAGGGCCACGCCTTTCCCCATTGTGATTATTTTCCACAATCATGATACCTACTTCATGGCCCAAACATCCAGCCTGTTGATCCTCCCTGGTCTCCTCACCAACTGAAGCTGGGTCAAGCACCCGACATTCAACCTATTATTCTTCCAATGTCTCCACACTATCATCACCTACTACCACAACAACCTCCTCTAGACCCGTAGCCAATAGGTCTTTAGAGATCCCTTAGAACCTGTTACTCAATGCAATAAAAGGATTCTCTAGAGGATCATGGTTTTTAGAAACCTTAGCACTCGACATGGTGATTTCGTCCACCGTCCTGACTTCTCATCCTTCCCCACTTTGATCTGAGCCCCGACCAGCAATGGAAGCAGCAGGAACTCCCAAGTCCTGCCCTAACCTTTTGAAAACCTCAGACACCAATGGATTATCCTGGTTCTCCTTAACACCGGAAGCTTCAGTGACCTGGTTTTCCTCAAAATACACCTTACGAGACCTCGATGGATTGACAGCCCCAGCAGCGCCAGACCAACGAGGACCCCTTTCTTCATCAACTGGTTCCACAGTTCTCGAAACTAGACCCACCTTAACTCCACTTCTTGCACCATCCTCGGTGCTCACAGAAACATAACTCCCATTACAACGAGCCTTCGACAACCGTGAATGTCGTTCACATCAGAAAACCTCGACAGAATGCCCCAATATCTTGCAAGAGCCGCAAAACTCAATCCAATTCTCATAAACAACTCTCTGTTTGCATCAGTATTCCTTGACGATTGTGATACAAACAAAATCAAAAGGGGTGTGAGATGCATCCATTTTAAAACACACCCAGGGGTTCACCGGATGGCAAACCGCCTCAGTGCGACAATCAGAGCAAAGATATCTACCAATCAGATTTCCCAACATGCGGATAATTGAAGGGTTTTGAAACGGCAAAGAAAGGGAAGGAAAACTTACCCAAACCACAATGGAAGATGAGTCGTGGTTCATATGAAGATCAAAAGACCATTTTAAAAGTAGAAAACGAGATCCATTGAAGCTGCGAGGAGCCCTCAACCAAGCTCGGATGAGGTCTGCCTCTGAATCGAACCTAATCATGATTTTCTTGATGTCCAATAAATCGATCACCGCTCTATCACGAATATCCCAAGATCTGAAGATAAACCGGTCAAAATCATCAACTGAAGGCCTCATGTGCTTGAAATGAGCCACTAGGGTGAGGTTCAACAAGGCTGAGGCTTCCAAAAACTCAGCAGAGGAAATTTGAAGCTTCGGCAATCCATTAATCAAATTCAGAACTTTAGGGTTTAAGATGATTTCAAAAATGGGGGGGAGAAACTTCGGGTTAGATAAGGGTCGAAATGGATTATATTTCCCATGAGACGATGATGCCCCCTCCCCCACCGAGGGGGGAGGAGCCGGCAAAGAGGCCACCGTCATCACTGGAAGGGAGAGTCCATTGCGGAGGAAACCCTCGAGATTAGAGTCAACCAGTCCTCTATCAATAAATGTATTTTTCCATAATTGAAATTTAGAAACAATATTATCTTGATACTATTGATTTATAAAAGTGATAAGGCAAATGATGAATGTTGATTCTAAGAGGGAGTACTCAATAATAAATTATAATAGAGAATAATTTGTTTTATCAATGAGAGAAGATGAGGACATTCAAGAGAGATTCATGTGAATTAAATAAGAATAAATAAAAATCCCTATGATACCTTGATATTATATATTGATAGAAAAACATAAAGTTGACATGACTATTGTGGTGTTGAAGAATTTGAATAAGGTGATAAATAGGAACATTATACCACCATTTGATATTGTAAAATCATTAGGATAATAATAATGATCAAGGTTAGTGATCCATACACTATCTAGAGAAGATATATATTATTGTAAATGAAGGAGAATAAGGACAACTTTATACTATAATAAAGGATATAGGTTTTTTAAGAGGTATTTGTGGGATTATTAAAATATGCCTTGGGTAGTATAAAAAATTACTGAGATATGGAAATATATTTTGGGGCCTTGGGTAGTATAAAAAATTACTGAGATATGGAAATATATTTTGGGTAGATAGATCAACTAGAGGGATCAAGTATACAGAACCCATTGGGTAGTGGCTAGGGATTTTCATGAGATAGATCCATTTTACTCACAATTTCTTAAACATTTCTAGAGATATATTGTACTTACCCACTCAATTTTACTAATGTAAATATAGTTTTTGGAATTCATCCCAAAACAAGAATGTAGTAGGCACCCATATTGGGACAAAACCTTATAAAATCATCTATGTTATTTTATTCTTTTATTTGGTTATAAATGGGAAATGATAATATGATAACCTAATATATGATAAAAGAACTTAACCTATGATAGAAGTTGATTTGAAGAAAAAAATTATAAAGTAATATCATTGATTCATCCCTCTACCCTTCGGTGATAAAAAGAGACTTGGTAAATTCCTAGCACATTAATTATAATGAAATTATAGATTATATACCCTAAAATCCAGTGATAGGGTCATCCATTAGAGTATTTATTCATCCAAGTCTCATAGGAATTAATAATCTCTACCAAAAAAATCGAATTATTTTGAATAGTTTATATAAAATATCATGGGATCCATTAATTTTGGAATTAATATATCCTATTTAACTATTTCAAATTTCATGATTCACCTCCTATTTACTAAAATATTATATTTCTTAATTGGGTAACATGTGTTATTTTTGATATCCATGTGGAGGCAGAACATGAAATATAATAGGATTTAATGTTTGAGCCCAGATCAATGTTATTTTAAGAGATATTTTTGTAGTTTCCACTCTTCTATACTTCCATTCTTATGATTGAGGAATTTTTCAGTATTTTTTTCAATGAATGAAATTCCCCAAATGCATTGTTGGTGAGGAAAAATCTCATTTTTACAAAGAAAATTTCATGGAATTAGAA
This sequence comes from Viscum album, assembly GCA_963277665.1. Classification (NCBI taxonomy): domain Eukaryota; kingdom Viridiplantae; phylum Streptophyta; class Magnoliopsida; order Santalales; family Viscaceae; genus Viscum; species Viscum album. The sequence goes on from OY728162.1 coordinate 820,813,786, forward strand.
TGGTTTTTATCAAATAATAGAGATTATCCAGGACAATATTAAATAATTTATTCAATTGAAGTATTATTTATATTTAATATATATTTCTTTGATCTATTAATAAAATATATGGTTTTATCATTCTCATATAGTTTGTAGTTTGAGATATTAGAGATGAATTTATTCTATAGTTTGGAAATTAATATATCCCAGACCTAATCGCTCATTAATTACATGATTTAAAATAATAATAATTAATCAAAACACATTCCCAATACCTTTTAAGTTTAGAGTTTTAGAGAATTAGAAAAAAATCATTAACTAAACAATCTTATGTTTTTTTAAATAATAGATGTTTCTCCATTATATAATAAATAGTAAATCCTTAACCAATCTTTATTATCTCCCACAAATTCCACTCAGAAGATTAACTTCTAGACACACCTTATGTATTACTTTTATTTATAATCTTGGTAAATAGAAACATAACAAACGGGTGAGCTCATACACTTTGTAAGTGTAAACATAAGATATAATAATCAAATATCATAAGTGAACATAAGAAGAATATATGGGTATAATCAAGATAAATAGAAAAATTCATACCTAATAAATCATAGATCATAAATCATGTAATATTACTTGTTATAATAGAATACATGAATTAAAAGACTGTTAAAACTTTAGTATATAAACATGATCCATTATATATTAACACAATCATTAGAATAAGCATAAAAATATGATACATATTTTAATATGGGCATAAACACTAGTATATGGAACATTAATTTTATGAGCCACAACATCAGTGACCACACTTGTGATGAACTATAATGTACTCACAAATAAATTATATCATAATATATAAAAAATAAACCAACACATGGGTGGATGATATAGGACCTCACCCATCATCATCTATACTTATGAGTACAGTTGAAATCAATCACTTACCACATCATAAAGAACCCATAGAAATAAAATATTTTTATTAAAACATTCCAAATGACAATCATTCACTTTTATATCATAAATAACCCATTGAAAAAATGGGGTTAATAAAGATACAAATATATAAATCAATAAAAAATCTATCAATAATAATAACATGATAAACCCATGGAAAATAAATGGTATCTAATGTCATCAAATAACATTATAAGTAAATACCATTCAATAAAGATAAAAAATCATGTGGTGTTTAGATCATATAGATATATTAAATAGGGTTACATCCATAATTTCCAAAAAATAATCAATATATGTAATATTAGTGAACACCCTTTAAAAAAATGAATCAGAAATAGGGTATTCATAAATGAAAGGTATTGGGTGAAAACATAGGATCACACAGTGATTAAAAAAGAAAAAGTTAGTGATGGATCATTCCTCCAAAACATAAGGATATTACATAGTCCGTCTAGTTGTATAATTTGTATAGTTACATTAGAGGAATATCCTTGATCAATTATAATGTATGTAAAAGTATGTGAATTTAGATGAAACCATTTTTAGGAGCATTATAAAAAATAAATTTAAAAATAAGAAACATCCCTCATCTTTTTATAAACATTTTAGATACAAATATTTTATAAATAACAGTGAACAGTATTTTATTTTCTAAAACCATTAAATCTTAGAAAGTATATATGATAGAGAATGAAAAAATGTTATAAATATGTGTTTACATGGAAAACATTAAAAATATATTCTTTTTTACACTTTTATGAAAATGAACCGTAGGAAAAATGTTAAAAAATACATTAAAACTTATTAAAGAAGATGGATTAGTATAAAATGACATCATTCAATTATAAAGGTATATATCTAGAAATTTTCAAAAATATACAATGAATCAGGACATGGAAAAAGGGAGGTTATTATATGAAAATAATATATAGGGTCAGTTTCACTTACAAGATACATATTGGGTAAAATATGAGTCTGGGGGAAATAAAATATAGATTAAATATATAAAAACCCATGAATATACAATGAAAATTGTGAGGGGTTCTATAAATAATATAATTTCAAAATTTAGATTATATTTTAAAAAATCTTGATTTGAAAATAATATTGGCAATGAAACCTTTAAGGTTTGATTAAAATTTTGGTCCAAAACACTCTCAAGTTGTGTATCACTAGATTCAATGTCCATTTAAAGAAAGTGTAAGATATAGATCTTAAAACACCATGAATATGGTAAAATAAATTCATTAAGCACTAATGTCACCATATTAAAGTTATCACGGGGAATGTTAAGAAATAATTCTCAAGAAAAAAATTGATAAAAAACCCTTACCTTTATTCCCGCTTAGTCGAATGCACTATAAGATCCTGTATAACAAATAAATATCTTAATCACCTATTTTAGAACTTTTTTAAAATATATAACCTTTTATAAACTTCATTTATAATTATTCTCTACATTCATATTAGTTAGTTATTACCTATTTTTGATGAAACGTGTGGGTAATATTAATTATTTTGAAGTTGTTTCAAAATAGAGGTGTTTATATTTATTATTCTCCAAAATATCATCATTCCAAGTTCATTGAAGTTACTATAATGGGTGGATTACAATTATTTAAGGTTTTTAAATTTACTTTCATGAGTACTTCATTCTTTATCCAAGAATATAAAATTGAAAACAAACATTTTTCAGTGATATTTAATCAATAAAGGGTATTTTCTTAATTAATCTGTCAAATATTGATGTATATTTTATTGAGAAAAAAAATATTTATATGTTTATATCATATTTTTTCATTAATTAAGTTATAATAATCATCCATGATATAATTTCATTACATTTTTTAAGTAGGTGGTCAAACTGACCTAAATATGAACATACCATACTTAATAGATGATTCAGAGCTGATTTAGCCACAATATCAATACTAAAGTAGAATAATGATATAATTTTGTGTTTATTAGAGTGATATATCTGAATTATTAGGTAATTAGATGAAAAATTAAGGGATTTTAAAATATTAAATATTTTGAATTAATGATTATCCTCTCAGTAATATTTTTTTAAATAATTGAATTAACGCTAATAATTTCTTGATCATATCTTTAATTGATTAATATATTTTTCATAATAGAAAATTAATGATATCATAAAATCCATATTTATCAATAAATCCCATTATCATAGAAATCCATGTTATGAATTGATGAAATGAAAAATGAAAATCAATCGTCCCATGGTGGTTATAGTCCACAGGTATGCATGGTTGGAGATTTCATTTTCCATAGTAATGGAGAAATTAATAATATATATTATCATTTATGAATATAAAATATTGTATAAATTTATAATTATTTATTAAATTAGACATTATATACTTACTTTTAAGTTGGTTAAGGAAAACAAAACTTGATGTTTTGTGTAAGCGGTAGTTCGTACACACAAAAATATCATTTTTTATTTTCTTAGGGGAATCAAGAATGGTGTTATAAGATTATAGATTCATTATAATAAAATAAAAATATAATAAATATAATGATTTTATAATTTTTATATGGTGAAAATAAATTTGATAAAGTTGAAATTCACATGTGGAAAATAAGATGGAAAGAAGCAATTACAAATCTACACCTCATTACTTGGGTTTTCTCTATTGAAAAGGGTGTTAAAGCTTTGAATGATTGCATTTTGAGAATACTATAACTTCTTTATGTTATATAAGAGTATTTGGGAGGGGATAGGGGTGGTTTTTGTCCAAACTAAATGGGTTTTTTCAGTAAAAATGAAGAGAGGGGATACCCTTTTATAAGTTAGAAGGGGGTGTATTTTCTTAGATACCCGAGACCTTTCAATAATGGAATCTCAATCTCAAGTAAAATAGTTCCATAATTGAGAAATAATATATATGATAATAGATAACATCTATACACACTTTATCCACTCAACTAAAACATTTTTTAACATGTTTTTACATTTAGATATTAGGTTACTCATTTTTACCATTTGGGTTTTCACCATGGTAACTGGTTTTCACCTTGGTAATTTATAAATTATACGAAAAAAATTATATGGTTATTATTATATAATTTGTTCCTAATTATTATAAATTTGAAATACGTTTTATTTGATCTAATTTTTAAAATTTATTATAATTAATTTTAAAATAAGAAATTTATAATTTGTTAAAATCAGTTTTTTGAAAAATATAACATAAATTCGAAAATGTAAAATATGGGTTTGTTAATTAAAAACAAAATTTTTAAAATTATAAAGGCACATAAAAAAATATTTTATTACTTATTTTTTTTAATATTCTATGGTACACCTACATAATTATAAGATATTAAAAATTATAATATTCTCAAAACCATGTTTTTCAACTAAAAAACATCCTTTTCAGAAAGAAAAAAACTCAGAAATTCATACTTAGTAAATTTTTATATGATTAATTAAAAAATAAAATTCATTCTACTAATTTAAAATTCTTAAATACATAGAAATTTGTTACAATATAAAGGTGAAAAGCGTTGAACTATAACTTATAAAAAATGTATTTTTAAGTATAATATGAATTTATTCATATTTATTATCAAAAAATATACATTGGATGTATGATAAGTTATTTTCATGTATATTGAATTCATATCTAGAAGTGATATATAGTCATTTTAATATAGTAACACATAACTTATAATACAAAATGTTTTATGTTCAAAATGTATTTTATATTGATAGGATCATTTGAATCTATAGATAATAAATACATTTTGATATCATACTAATTTAAACTTATAAAATACCTTATCACCTTTATGTAATATCTAAGGGAAAAATAACAGGTAGTGGTAGTCATGGGTGGTAATTCACCTCGCATGTATTTCTTATCCTACTCTAAAATTTTAATCTTTTCCCATAAATTAGTTCACTAAATCCATTATTGGTCCACTTGGGCTTGGTCTTGGTCAATAAAAACCCTAGAAAATCTACCAATCATCTAAAAATAGAAAATTTGGATTTTCAATGAAAACTTCAACTTTCTATTTCCATTTCATACTACTTTCTTTAGCCATATTAAATATTATTAGTTTAATTTATACCAGCTAATTTAAATTCTATGTTCTGATTCTCATATTTAATATTCAAAATATATCATGGTTTTTAAATTTATTTTTGTATAGTGTGTGTAACACGTTATTTAATATATTATTTATTTAAGGAGAATATATAGTGAAATATTAGGTTGTTACATTTTCCCACTTATATAAATTGTGTCCTCACAATTATAATTAATCCTAACTAATGAAAGTGGTGGAGGGTATTCTTACCATATTCATCATTTGGGATATAACTTCTAATATGAAATCTACCTTAATTTATTAGGCTATACAAAGTTACATTATTTACTTAAAAAACATTGATCATTTATATAATTATTTATCCCAATATGTATATAACCTAATCATATATTTTCAATAACATACCTTTCCCAATACTATTTCAATCTCCAGGACATGAAATCATAGAAAAATGACGCATTACATCAAAAATTAACTCTATAATTAACTGTAAAATGGTATTAAATGCTAGTTCATAATGTCATATACTATTTAATATATATCATAATCCCAAAAATGAGATGAACTTCACTAAAAATATTATGGATTAGTTTTTTTTAATCCATAATGAATAGTAATACGATATAACTCACATTTCTCAAAATCAGTCAACCCGTTATTACCTCAAATTTAATCCTAGGAGTAATATATACCTCAATTATGTGTTCTTCAATAGTTATCCCCAAAAATATAACCCTTTCTTAAAATAAATTTTTAAAGTTATTGATTCTATTTAATATATGTTTCAAAAACTTTAAATCATAACTATTAAAAAATTATCCATATTTGTTTCACATAACACTCATAACTTATAAAATTATATTAATAAATATCACTCATTAATGAAAATGGCTATAATTATCAAAAAATTAACTTCTATTATGGTATCAACCTCACTACATTAGTTAAGACTATAAAACTTTCATTTTTGTCATAAAAGGAATATAATAAGATTCTAAAACATTTAAGTATGTTATTTTATTCATTTAAAATATATAATAGTTTTTTAATATATACCTATTTTATCTTCATCATCACGATCCTTTTTTAACCAAATACTAAAACCAAAATAGTTATGATAATATCCAAAAGAATCAGAGTGTATGAATATTAAAGGTCAATCCTAATATGTCTTCTTTAATGACACCTTTATTTCGACCTATTATATTTTCATTTAAACTATGTTATACTCAATTAATCCTATAACTCTCTTGGTTATACCTAGGTTACATTAAGTTGTGTTATTTTATATTTAATAACCTAATCCCTTAAAGTAACTAAGAAATAAATCCTCCATATAAGTTTGTAAAGATTATATGATCAAAAAAATAATATCTCTCATGAGTTCCTAGCTAGGTGTGTAGTTAGTCCTCTTTTTCGTGAACCATGTCATGGTTGAGTTAATACCAGACATGGCCTCTTCAAGGATATTATCCTTACATAAAACCATGCTAAATCCTATACGAACTTTCCAATATCTGGACAGGGATGTATTCACTGGGAAAACTAAAAAATATCTAATTTACCAAATTATATATATTTTATCATATTATTAAACTTATACCTTATAAAAATAACTAGGTTTTTAATTATAGTTATATTATCTTAATCCCTATAATATTAATTCAAATGACCTAAGCGGTTATAAATACCAGTGATATTATAATCAACATTAACTTATCAAACTTTGATAAAAATTTAACTACCAGTTTATCCTTAACTAATATCATCTTAATATCTAAATTTCTCTAAACCCTTATCTAATATCAACTATGAAAACCTAGGACTAATCTTTCAGTAATTATATTACTTCAAGAAAATATATCATTACAGCACATTCACAAGACATTTTCGGTTTAAAGTTTTATAGAATTGGGAAAAAATATTAACTAAAAATCTCATGTTATTTCATCTAAATGAAAAAAATTTCATTATCTAAACAATTTCTTAATCTATAATTAGCCTTCAACATATCCCATAAATTCTTCTAATAAGGAACCCTTCTAGACACATCTTATGTATTAATTCTCTTTATCTCCTAGGGAAGTGTAAAAATAAGAATTTTATGAGATAAAGTGCTCAGTAAGGGTAAACATAAGTAATAACAATCTAATTACATAAGTTAACATATGATGAGGATACAAGTATAATCATTATATATAAGAAAATTCATACCCAACAAATATGAGATAATAAATTATGGAATATAAATTGGAATAACAGAATGCATGAATCAAAAGTGTGAGAAACATGAGCAAGTGAAAATGAGTTATGAGAGCCTAACACAGTCATGAGAATAAGCATAAAAGTAGGAAACATCTTTCAAAATTGGCACAAACATTAGTGTAGTGAACATTACATTCATGATCCACAAAATGTGTGCCCATAAAAATGAGAAATTAAATATACTTGCAAATACATTATCTCATTAGATATAATTTATAAACCAAAGAAATAGATGGTGATATAGGACCCCACAAATCATCATCCATACTTACGATTGACATAAAAATTCAATCATTCAGCACATAAAAAAGAACCCATATAAATAAAATGGGTTTTATAAAACTTTCCAAATTATAGTCATTTAATTTTATAGCATAAATAACCCATTGTAATAAAATGTGTATCACATGGACTCTCATTAGAAAATAATTAATAGTTCTATCAATAGTAATAACATGATAAACTTATGGAAAATAATTGAGTATCCAATGACATCAAGTATCTTTCTTGGTAAATACCATTTAACCATAATAATAAAGCATATAGTATTTACTCTTTATAGATATAGGGTATATGGTTACATCATTAATTTCCAAAAATCAATTTATAAATGGAATCTAGGTAAACACCTATTAATATAATGAATCAAGAATAGGGTATTCATTATGGAAAGGCATTGGGTAAAAATTTAGGATCATACACAGTGGATGATTAAAAAAGTAAAAGGTAGTGATGGATCATTCCTACAAAACAAAATGAGACATCATATTTCATTTAGAGAAATAAATTTAATGGTTACATTAAAATAATATAATTCATCAAGCATAATGTATGTTAAAGGATGTGGTTTAATATGAAATATTTTTTAGGGTCATTAGAAAAAATTACTTTGAAAATAAGATACATACTTGATCATTTTGAAAATATTTTAGATAGAAATATTTTATAAATAATGGAGAATAATATAATCTTTTAAAAACCATTAAATATATAACATCCCCAACTCAGTTCTCCTTCATGTGATTGAGTTAGGTGGTTATGCGACCTCAGGTGAACCTCCCCATATTCAATATCCTTTTTACGAGTAGGAAGGATGTACATAATATAGTGGGAGATTTTTCCCTCTTGAAAAAAGTTGTAATAATAGACAAAATAAAAACAAAAAAAACAATACAAATAACTAGAAGATAAAAAACAACCCAAATCAAACTAAATATAAAATAATAAACCATGGCATGCTATACAGAATGTCAATGAAATTTTAGGGTGAAGTAAACAAGAAAAAAACTATAAGAAAGACCTGAAAATAGACTCAATAACCCCAGTCTTGAATCCCATTCCAGATCGTGTATTCATGATACAACCCTACCTAGTAATCAATAAATCATGTATATATCCCCTTTACTTTATCCATACAAGAATCAATGATATATTTTTGGGTTCCAAATGGTTTTGGAACAAGGATTGAGTACAACTCAATAGGCCAACACCCATAGTGTCTAAACAATCTAATTTGAATATATAGTGCATGGAATAGAATGATAACAAGGAATTAATTCATAAATTTAAGTAAAACATCAAATAAACTTATCGACCATTGAGCTTCATGTTAATAACTGAGGTCATCCAAACCTTCTTCAGCACCATGTCAAATATATCTATCCTTGAAATATAGGGAAATAAACTAGAATGTAACTCAATGTCCAATCCCACTACCTCACCCTCAGGAATTAATTATAAATATACGTATTTACCTCAAGCATCAAGTCACCATGAATTTATCCCTAATGTAGTTTGTGTAAATGTATCTATCCCTCAGGTGGTATGTGATGTGTCTTTTTTGATACAATTTTCCCCATTTATTTTTAGGGCATTAATGAAATATATAATGCTAAATTTTACTTAAAATGGATATTTATTTTGAATATTCCATTAATTTTTGATTAATTATAATTTAATTGAATATATTAATTAAAATTTATAATTTAGAGATTCAATAAACAATTTTCCATTTCTCTGATTTCCAATTTGTTCCCATAAATTTGGTGTTATCCATTGAAAATGTCTTTTTAAATTTTTTTATTTTTTTTGTGAATTTGGATAAAATTAATTTTTTATATAATTACATGATTTTATTGAATAATTTTTTATGGAATTCATTTTTTCTAGAATTAAACGTTTAATCGATAAAATTAATTGATTAATTTATTTATGGAAATAATTTTATATAATATAACTTTATTTAAAATTTGTGAATTTTTTAACTTTCTACCCCCATGCCAGAATACAACCACAAGATACCATCATATTTTATGTTACCGTTACACTAATAACTAGTCGATCTTGCTACCTACAACCCCTATTTTTTACTTCTATAATAAAGTTATGTTACTTCCATCCTTTCTCCTACTACTTCCCCTTTCTTCTGCTACCTAAAAAAATGATACCACCAATTCAGTCAACTTTTCAACTTCTAGTATTCCCCTATTTCTCTATCTCCAATTCAAGAATCACTACTATAGATATTCCCATTAATATCACGCCAAAAATATTTTAATAGCTCCAAAAAAATCACTCATAAAGGCTCTACCTACTGCATTTTCCTTTTTGTATAACAACATATTACAACAACCTGTAACTTGTACATAAAATATATAATTTAATTGAAATAAATTTTACATCACAAATACAAAAAAAACACTACTATATACCTTTCAAAAATATTTTGTATAATTAAATTTATAATTACTATACACAAAAATTTAAAAACATTAATGTTTCATCGTCGTTAGCACCCGTGATCCCCTCTCAAAAAATTCCACCCATTGTATCGGTTTCTGAACAGATCACCTCAACCCGAGCAAAAGAATACACATATATAAGAAAACAAATATTATATTAGTAATATTATAAAAAATAAATTAAACATTAATATGAAATAATACATTAATAAAATGTAAACTTTAAATAAAAATAGACACTTGGATTTATACTGGTTACACCTTACATTGTATTTAGGTACATTTGATTCCAACACATCATAAATGAGTTATGGATCATTATCCTAAAGTATCAAAACAATCCGAATTTGTTTTCTTGGTTTTGAGTATGTAAATTTTTATTTTTAATGAAATTAATGTCAATTTCAAATAAAGACACAATTTAATTTATACTGGTCACACCATGCGTGTGATTGAGGTGCAGTTGATTCCTACACGTCAAAAATTACTTCCAAATCATTTTCTTTAACTATAAAAATAATCTGAATGTATTTTCTCAATTTTCAGTATTTCACTTGTGTGTTTTACTAATATGTCATTTAAAACTGGAAACATGCACTTTGAGTCATACCAGTCCATTAAGTTTCGGTTTGACATAATACTTCTTCCTATACATCAAAAATGACTTATTAATTTCTTTCCTAAATTATAAAGACAACCAGAGCACATTTTCTTGGATTTCAGGTAGTGACAAAAGTTTTGAACTAAAATGTAAAATTTAAACTGATAACAGACACTTTGAGTCATAATGGTCACATTATTCATTGTATTGAGTTGAGGGTGATTCCTACACAATAAAAATGACTCATGGATAATTTTACTAAATTATCAAAACAATCTGAATGTGTTTTCTCAGTTTTTAGTATGTCACTTTTTATTTTTGCTAAAATTATTGTCAGCTTAAAATAAATACACTCTTGGAGTTATATTAGTCTCATCATGCATCATATTTAGGTTCTTTTTATTCCAACATGTCAAAAATTAGTCATGGATCATTTTCCTAAAGTATCAAAAGAATATAAATATGTTTTATTGGTTGTTATTATGTCACTTGTTCTTTTTACTAAAATTAATGTCATGTTTAAATAAAAAGACGCATATTGAGCCACACCGGTCATACCGTGAATCATATTGTGGTGTTGTTGATTCAGAAACATCACAAATGACTCATGGGTCATTTTCCAAAAGTATAAAAATAATCTGAATGTGTTGCCCTAATTTTCAGTATGTCACTTTTTCTTTTTAATAAAATTAATGTAAATGTTAAATAAAAATACACACTTTGAGTCATGCAGGTCACACCATGTGTCAAATTGAGTTTTGGGTGATTCCTACATGTCAAAAAGGACTTATGGATCTTTTTCTAAAGTATCAAAACAATATGAATACGTTTTCTCTATTTTCAGTATGTCACCTATTCTTTTTACTAAAATCAATGTCAATTTTAAATTAAAAGTCACGCTTATAGTTATATTTGTCCCATCGTTCATCAGATTGAGGTGGGGTTGATTCCTACATGTTATAAATGACTTGTAAATCTTTTTTCTAAATTATAAAAACAATCTAAATGTGTTTGCTCAGTTTTTAGTATGTCACTTGTTTATTTTACTAAAATCAATGTCAATTTGAAATAAATATACACACTATGAATTATACTGGTCACACCATATGTAATATTGAGACGAGGATAATTTATAAATGTAACAAATGACTTATGGATCATTTTTATAAAGTATCAAAAAAATAAAAATGTGTTTTCTCATTTTTTTTATTATGTCACTTGTTTTTTTATTAAAATGTCATTTGAAACTGAAAACATGCACTTTGAGTCACACCGGTCACATCGTGTGTTGGTTTGACATGAGACTACTTCCAAAATGTCAAAAATGAATTATGAATCATTTACCTAAATTATCAAGACAATCTAAGCGCAGTTTCTTTGTTTTTATTGAGTGGTGCTTTTTGAACTAAAATGTCAATTTTAAACTGTTAAGGAACACATTGAGTCATACCTAGAAAATTGTGTATCGTATTGAGGTGTAGATGACTCCTACATGTCACAAATTACTTATGATCATTTTTTAAAAGTATCAACATAATCCAAATATTTTTTATTGGTTTTGAGTATTTCAGTCGTTTTATTTTCTAAAATTTATGTCAATTTTAAATAAAAAGAAGCACTTAGAGTCATACCAGTCACACCATGCATCGAAGTGAGTTGAGACTGATTCCTACTTTTCCCAAATGACTTATGGATCATTTTCATAAAGTATTAAAACAATTTGAATAATTTTTCTTGTATATTGAGTGTTTCACTTGTTTTTTTACTAAAATGTCATTTTAAATTTGAAACACGCACTTTGATTCATACCGGTCACATCATGTGTCGGTTTGATGTGAGACTGATTCCTACATGTCAAAAAATTAATTATAAATAATTTTACTAAATTATCAAGATAATACAAGTGTTATTTATTGGTATTAATTGAGAGACACTTTTTGAACTAAAATTTCAATTTTAAACTGATAACAAACACTTTGAGTCATACTGGGCACATCATGTATCAGATTGAGATGAGGCTAATTCCTACACATTAAAAATGAATTATAGATATTTTTTCTAAAGTATCAAAATAATATGAATGTGTTTTCTTGGTTTTGAGTATGTCAGTTTTCTTTTTTACTAAAATTAATGACAATTTTAAATAAAAAGACACACTTGGAGTCATACCGGTCACATTGTGCATTGGATTAAGGTGAGGATGATTCATACACATTTAAAATGACTTATTAAGCACTTTCCTAAATTATAAAAACAATATGAGTGTGTTTTCTTGGTATTCATTACACCACTTTTCTTTTTCACTAAAATGTCATTTTAAACTTCAAACACGCACTTTGAGTCATATCATTCACATTGTGTATCAGTTTGATCCAAGACTGATTCCTACATGTAAAAAATGAAATATGAATCATTATCCAAAATTATCAAGGAAATATGGGTGTGTATTCTTATTTTTCACTAAGTGATACTTTTTGAACTAAAATGTCAATTTTAAACTCATAATAGACACTATGAGTCGTACTGGGCACATCATGTATTAGATTTAGGTGAGGTTGATTCCTATACATAAAAATGACTTATGGGTCATTTTATTAATGTATCAAAGCAATCTGAATGTGTTTTAATATTTTTTATTATGTGAGTTATCTTTTTTATTAAAAAATAATGTTAATTTTAAATAAAAAGGCGCATGTGGAGTCATACCGATCACACCGTGCATATAATTGTGGTGAGGATGATTAATACACATAGTAAATGACATTTGGATCATTTTACTACTAAATTAAAATAGTATGAATGCATTTGTTCGATTTTGGTTATGTCAGTTTTCATTTTTATTAAAATTAATGTTAATTGTAAATAAAAAGACGCACCTGGAGTCATACCACTCACACCGTGTGTCAAATTGAGGTGCCACTAATTCCTACACATCCCAAATGACTTTTGTATTTCATACTTTAAGTATAAAACCAATCAGAACTATCAATGTTACCATCATTTCTATTTAATTTATTTTTCTAACTGCCAACACTACATATTGAGTTGATGTTCTTATCCAAAAAACCTTCATCTACTATTCTAGTTTTAAAAAATGATAAATTTTTTTGGATAAGAACATAAAATAAATATGTTGTATTAGAAAATATATAATGAAAATTAATGGAAAGCATGGTAACATTGGCATAAAGGAACATTTTATCTCTTTTGTGGATCATTACAGATAGTTGAAAGCAAAATATGACATCCCAAAATATCTATGAAAAAAACTAAATAAGTGTTAGATGAAAATGACAAGTAAATTAACTTAAAAATAGTAGATAAAATTCTGAGAAAATTAATTAAATAATTAGTAAGAATTAAATATTTTAGTGATGGTTGTATAAATGATTTACCCATTTCCTTATTGTCATTATCTCAGTTGTAGCCTCAAAGTCCAATATCCCACGAGCATAAGCATCTTTGACCAAGCCACCCAAAATCAAACAAAAGAATCCACTTGTATAAGAAATAATTATTATATGATCAAAAAATAAATTAATTAAATAAATATAAAAATGAAAAAATCCATTACTTCTAAGGAAGTCACATCTTCATACAATTTGTGTGCATTCTGTCATCAGGTATGCTTCCCATTCATTTCAAAGAAAATCTATATCGTCTTGTAAATATGATTATTTTAGATAGACATAGTAGTACTTGAAAAATATAAATACACAACAGATTAATAAATATTTTCAATGAAATAGTAATTATCTTTGAAAATACCTCTTTGGGGATACTAGTTTGTTGATGGAATGTGATCTATCTTAGAAATTCACAAACATAATAACCACAATCTTTTTCATTTGTTTATTTTGGATATAGAAATAACATGGAGAAAAATAATTAATTTGTTTTGATATGTGTTTGTATAGTTAAATATTATTATATATACTTTGATACTTGTCCAGTTGTAAAACTTGTAAGGATCCTTATGGTTAATGCTTGTCCTTAGGCCATGAATTACATTATATTTAAACATTGTCCTATCAAAAAATAATTATCATTAAAACATAATATAAATTATATAACTTGAAGTTTAGTTACAAAATGGTGTATATAGTTTTTTACAAATTGAAAAATTCCATCATGTGTGGTTGGTTTTTTGGGTATCCATGCAGTGAATCAAGAAAATTAATCATTGAAGTGTCTAAATTGACCGCAATGAGCATCCAATGTTGCCTAAAACCACAAAAAGGAATAAGTAATAAAATAAATGGAAAAGATGTTTGATGTGATTAAATTATAGTTTTTTACCCATGTATTTTTTGTATTAATAAGATTCTATCATCTTTAAGTTTTCTTTAAAATCATTTGGCTAGTTTTTTCACTATTTCATTCATTTTTGTTGAACCTATTACTTTTTTCTATAGAAGTTATGTGAGGAACAATGAGTCCAAATTTATGTTCATGGGGTAATCCATTTAATTAGCATTGATATATACACCATAAAAAATATTAAATGAATTTACTAATATTTGACCTGGTATATCAGATTTTGGAAAAACAAATCATGAAAACATACCTCATATATAAATTTAAAACTGATCCTCCTAGCTATTCATAGTCGAGGATTTATTTACATTCTCAAGAGTAATGTAGTCTGTAATTTTATTTTCATACATTTTTTCATGAAAATAAAATATGTGATTACTAACATTTTGTAACTTTGTATCTACATGAACCTTCAATGTTAGTAAATGTGAATAATGAATAGGCAGGATAAAAGTGTTTTAGAAGATCTTTTTGATCAGTTGGTTGATCCTTTAGATGGTTTTGAGTCTCCCTTTCATTTCACCCCTTCCCTTTTTCTATTTTTAATAAAATTTATTAGTTCAGACCTTTTTTCAATAATGTTAAAGGTTTAGCATGAAAAATAAATTGGAAATGAATACCTCCTTATCGTAATGTTTTTTTACAAGATCTGACAGCCATGCTATAAATGTTCCAATATCTTGGTTGACCGTATAAATATTTTCTTCGTCAAGTGGAATAGGTCCCTCGACACTTAGTTCATAAGTTGTATTAATCGCCACTCTCACATGACCTATTGAAAGAGGTCTATTTTATAGATTGTTTTATTAGATATTGAATATAGTATCCCTCATAACAAGTCGATTGGTGGGTGTTGATAGATATAAATCACAATCATTTTAACATTGTAGAATATCAGTACATGAAATTTATTAGTTTCTATATGATTCAAATTTCATAGAAAAAATTATTAGAATATTTATTAACTCAATTCAGACAACTCTTTGAGGGTAATGGATCACCTCAAAGTTGGTGGGGATGGGGAGGGATCTTCACACAATGGTTTTTCTTGAGTAGTTTCTTCTCTTTGATTCCCCCCATAATAGTTTCTAGAAAATCACTCTTCCGATGAATTTTTTAATCAAGGGAAGCTAATTTTTCTTTCATCTCATCCATTTAATTATCTTTATATTCCTTTTTTCTCAAAATATGTTCAGTGTGTCACCCCAAAACCTGTACTCTGACGTGGCCACACTATTTTAGCTAATGCAAGGCCATTGATAATAGGTTTTCATATAGTACTAGTGTTGATTATTCCTATGACTAAATCAGAAAAAAAATATAGGAAAATAAGTAATAATTGTTTTATAATAGATATATAAAAATAGAAAAATTATTTCATACTTACAAATGTTTCCCACAGTGGAAAGTTATAATTTTCCAACATAACCAACCATGTACTGTGAGTGTTGCTTTGAAAACCAAACTGATTTAATCGATCAATATATAATGCAATATGGAGATTTCTTGTCTCATTTCCAAGTTCAGGATACTCATGATCAATTCTCTTCCACTGAGGAGAGGTTGTTGGGTGATGAAGTTTCCTATCTTTATTTCTTGTATCTAAGTGCCATGTCAATTTCCTTGCAGTCCCCTCACTTAATTATAGGTTCCTAAACCTTGGAATGATTGGAAAGTCCCATAAAACATTCGTAGGACCGTATTCATCTTTCTTTTATCAAGAAGCACCACACATGGGGCATTCTTTAAGAAATTTTTAGTCCTTGCAAAACATTATATAGTCATTTGGGAAAGCATGTATCCTTTCAGAGATCATACCTATAGAACATAGCATTCATTTAGCATTGTATATTTGTTTAAGGAGATCATTATATTCTGGTAGCATATCATTTAAGAGAGAAAGTGGTTTAGTAAAACAGTCATCACTCCATATGTTTCCTGCTTTAAAATTATACAACCTCAGTATGGATGACAAATCTATATATTTAGTGTAACCAGCATAGAATGACGTCCTTTCAAAACTCTTTAACTTCTCAAAAACTTTTGGACCATCATGAAGTTTTTTTGAAAATGACATATTCATTTCCATAATATTATCTTCATCATAATTCACACTTGTAATCACATCCTCGATATGGTCTTCTTTATTATACACACTTGTAATCATATCAAATTATCCATAAAATGCAGTGTTATCCCAATGACTAGCTATATTCTCTTTCTCCCTGTTTCTATTCCAAAATTTATAACTTTGATCATTTATATGACAAATCAAGTGTTATTTCAACTCCTCCAGACTAATTAGTCTTGAATAACAACTGCGTAAACACAGACAAAGGATTTGAGAATGGTCACATGCATGATCTTTTGCAAACTTGATGAAATCTTTCACCCCGTCATCATACTCTTTTTTCATACGATTGAAATCCATCCATACACTATTCATATCAATCTTGATTAGGTAAAATTAAAATTTTAAAAAATAAATACACAAAAGATATTCAATTGAATATGTATATCATGAATTTCTTGAAAGAAAATGGAAAGATTGAAAAATGGTTTATCATCCCACATGATAAAAAAACTTATTGAAGTAAATTTATAAATATAATAGAGGATATTTCATTTTTAAAAACTATTTTCACTTCATATTTCTAATGATAAAAACAATTTTTGTATGAGTATAAATTATGTATAAAATCACATTTACATTATAAAAAATCAATGTAATACAGCTATTGAATGTAATAATGAAAATAAAAGAAAATAAAAACTATATTATCTGAAAACCCCTTTCGTAATAGAAAATATGCATATTGAATATAATAATGGATTCAAAAAAATTTGTTATATTTTTTAAAATAGTTTCAACACTAACATTGAACTTATTAAAGTATAAAAGTATTAAATTATTCATAAATTGAAAAAATCTTAGAGTTATTAAAGTATAAATTTAAAATGTATATATATTTATATTAGTATATAAAATTATAGATGTATATATAAGTATAAAATTATATATAATTTATAAAATAATATATATTTTAAATAAATGTACATAATTTATAAATTTATATAAATTTATAAAACTATATAAAACTACATATATGTTATAAAACTATTCATAAATTATAAAAGTATATAGTTTTGAAATTTTATAAAAGTATAAAAATATAATATTTAAAAGTAAAATTTATGAAATTATAAAATAATAAAATTATTCAACTTTCATCCACTCATGAATCATTCGATCTTAATTTTACAGTTAACAAAAAATTCTAGGTGCACCTTGCGAGTCTCATGATATCTACCCATGGATTTAATGAAACACACTTTTAAAAAAATTTCTAAAATACTATAGAAACCCCACTCATGCTACATAGGTAAATGATCAAATTAATGGAACCACATCATTAATGGAATGAAAATAAGAAATAAAAGAAATCTGTTAAGGGTCCCACACTCATCAATCAAGTGGGGGAACTAAAGAAGATCAATAGAACACCTAATGCCAAACCACCAATCAGTGAAATGATGTCATGGAATATACCCTTGATTTAATTCGACACAGTCCTAGAATTTATCAAACAAGGACCAACAACATTCTTATGTTGCATTTTAACACAAGTCTCTTTACTATCTTGCACCAATCCTAGAATCAAGAGCACTCCCCACTAGCCCAATACATAACTAGGGGCACTAGAAGTGTGCAATGATCTAGTGTTGCATAAATAAATACTTCTCACAAAGTTACTAATATTACCATGACCAAAGTATAAGTAATGGTGAGAAAATATCAATAATCCAAACAATCATCATTAAGAATAAACAATAACTCACCCACACCTCTAACACTCTCACAATAAATAGCCACTTTCCTTCCATTGCCCGATCACCACATACATAAAACACCATACATAAAGGGAAACAATCATAAGGGGAAATAAGTGGGTCTCACACACCCACATTTTTAGAAAGACCATTTAAAAGGACCAAACATACCTTTTAGAAACCCACCAAGAGGGAAATTTTCTATATAATAATTTGAAATCATTTATAAGAAATTTCATAAAACATTACACTTAAACCACCCTTGAAATAAATTTATAAATTAGACCACCTTTATAAAATCACTTGATTGAATAAATCATTTCCTATATTTTCTTATCCAAGGACTAAAAGATGCCAAAAAATGTTAAAACTTGCAATTTATTTTAAAGAAATATTGAAATATTTTATCAATGATTGGAGTTTTAGGTATTAATTTAAATGAAAAGTAAAAATATTATACCTATTGAGAATTCAATTTGATGACAAAAACATCGTATAAAATCTTATAAACTATTTATAAAGATAATTCATGCAATTTCTTAAACACATGTTGTGCATGGATTATTAAAATATATTTTTAACAAGTTATAAAAATTGAGAAGTCCTTAGAATTGAAATAAAAATGACATAAAACTTGATTTACCTTTCCAAAATCACATAAACACATTTATTTATATTATTTGATATAAATAACATGGAGTTAAACATTAAAATAATCATGGTTATCAAAATCAGTGGAATGAATATGGGGTAACCAATCACAAATAAATGGCTAATGGTCTGTAAATTCAAATATAGGATGAATAGACCTCGATAAAATTAATCAAATGACCTAGATGACCATGAACCAGTGTGGTGATGGTGAACAAACTAAGGGGGTGTATCTGGTCCAAACAAAACAACACTAAAATGAAAGGGGGTGGCGCACACACTATTGTTCTAGAAGAATAAAAAAACTGAACAATGAAGAGAATTAGTTGAGAAGTACATAAAAATAAGATTCGAACAGCATACCTTTAGTTTTGAGGGTCTTGATTCATCAAAAATGTTCAAAAAATTCACAACAAAGATGTGTTGGCATTGGGGTTCAATGTGGTGGTAGTGGGGTTCAACAAGAGAAGTAAAGACGATGGAAATAGGGTTCGACAAGAGTGGTGGAATGATGGAAGTGTTGCGGAGAGGAAACGCAGAGACAATGTGGTTGGGAGAGAGTGGCAGAGCGGTGGAAGTAGGGTTGGGTGAGAGTGGTGGTGTGGCAACAGTCAGCTTCTGCATTAGCTTGAAGGTGTGTGAGAGAAAACATCTGGTTAGGGTTATTTTAAAAGAAGGAAAAGGATTTAATTGGTTCTTTCCAAAAAGCACTGAAAACATATAGTTTTACCAGCGCTAAAGTAAAAAAGTGTCGATATAATGTCCTTTTTCTATGCAATTTTATCACTGATAAAGGTATGTATTTATTAGTGCTAAAAAACACTAATAAAGATCTAATGTTAATAATTTATTTATATTAATATATATATTTATAGAATTATATATATAATAAATATTTATTTATTTGTTTATCATTATAAATAAATATTTATTTATCAAGAAGGCTTAGTGATGGATTTTGAAGACCAAATCCATGAATCCAAAATTTATTAAAAAATAAAGTATACAAAGGTGACCATAAGAACAGAACAACACCAATACACGCCCAAAGGCTACAAAACATAGATATGAAAAAAGATAAAAATAGAAGGCCCTCAAGAACCACTAATCAGCCTAAAGCCCATCAAATTGCAACTAGTAGGACCACCTCATTGCAGTCCAGTAGTTCATGGGTTCTCCTGACCAAAACCCAGCCACGCCATTTTCCAGATGGAAACATCACAACAAACATACCCAAAGGTCATTGCTCTCTATCCCTAGGTCTAGCCTTTGCATTCACAATCCAATGTTGAAACATCCTGATGTACCCACATCCAAAGATCGTCCCTAATACCCTGCTTCCTGAGGTAATCACCATCTCATAAAGTCATCTAGACTGAGGTCATTACCGGCCGGATCCCACAAAGATGTCATCTTTTCTGGAAGTATTTAATATCCAACCCATCATCCAACTGGTGCCTCCACCACCCTCTTTGTGGACAATATCACGTTGTTCTCAATCGGAAGCACTCTCTTGCTAGCACATGTTCTATGCACAACACTAGTGCACTGGAACCGTCGAATTGTCGCCTCCCTATTGCCAACCCATTCAGTAAGCGGGGGTCCCACTATTCCATGAAGCCCCACATCGATCGAGGGTTTTTATTCATTTACCTCCACTAATAGTGGGGGGTTTTCTCTATTGCGAGCAACCAACTCTCATCGACGGGCATCACTGCCATCATCCCCCATGCCGAATAGAGAACCAGTGATGCCTCAAGCCAAACACTACTAGAAAAGGGGGCATTGAAGCTCCCCAGAATCGGACGACCGCCAATGGCGGTCGCTAGCCTTGATAAAAAAACCCTAGCCTTTTTGTGCCCCCCTCCCCCCCCCCGCCTCTCGGCCTCCCCCGCCGCCTCCCCCCCCCCTTCGTCGCCCCCCACCCCCCCCCCCACCCCCCCCCCCCCCCGCCTCCCGGCCTCCCCCGTCGCCCGGCCTCCCCCGCCGCCCGGCCTCCCCCGCCGCACGCCCTCCGGCCTCCGCCCTCTGCCCCCTCAGCCCTCCCCCCACCCCGGACGGCTCCGGCACCCCAGACAGCCCCCCCCCCCCCCCCCCCCCGCACCTCGGACCGCTCCCCGCACCTCGGACGCCCCCCCACACCTCAAACAGCCCCCCCCCCCCCTGACCCCAGACAGCCCCCCCCCTGCTGCCCGTCCCCTCGCCGCCTCCTCTCCTCCAGCTCCCCCCCCGCCGCCGCCGCCCGTCCCCTCCCTTGCTCACCGCCTTTGGCTCCGGCTCCCCTTTGCTGCCTCCTCTCTCTCGCTGCACCACCTTCGGCTCCCCTCCCTTTCAGGTTTGTAGCTCAATCAGGTAACATGGTCTTTTAGTTACATTATTATTTTATCAATGGTTCATAAACAAATGATTAATATTTATTTTAAATATAGTTGATTTGAAAAATGTAAATGTAATAAGTATTTTGTAAATGTTTGTTATACAGATATAATTATGGATAAGAGTTGGATTGATCTTCCAAATCGAACGTCTAGAGAATATTTCAATGGCATTATGCAGTTTATTGACTTCACAAGAGGATTTGAAAGTGACTATATTAGTTTTCCATGTAGAAAATGTGCTAATAGATATCAATTCACACGAGATATTGTGAGGGATCACATTTTCTTTAATGGATTTATGAAAAATTATAAGAGTTGGACTCGTCATGGAGAAGAATATGTTCGTTGTCAAAATACAGATGCAGCTCAGATGGATATTGATGTAAGGATGACTGATCCAATGCATGAAATGCTTACTAAAATGGTTTGTGGGTTTGATCCTGAAGGCATTGACATCCAGAATCTTGAGACCGGTGAGATAAATCTTCGCTCTGGTGCAGATCGTGATTCGAGGAGGTTTTATGAAGCACTTGATGATGCGAAAACAGAATTATATCCTGGATGTACTTCTTACAATAAACTGTCGTTTATCATGGAGTTGTTGCATTTGAAGACTTTGAATAATTGGTCAGACACATCATTCGACATGCTTTTGGTTTTATTGAAAAAAGTTCTTCCTGTCAATGCTAAGATTCCTGAGTCGTATTACTGTGCTCTTAAGTTGACAGAGAACTTAAGTTTTACATATGAGACCATAGATGCATATGCAAACAACTGTATGTTGTTTAGAAAAGAAACTTCCCATTTGGATATTTGTACGGTTTGTGGTGCTTCCAGGTGGAAAGAAAATAGGGGAAATAATACTCATCAAAGTCAGATTGCGATATAGGGGAAACCGATTGCCGTAAAGAAAATGCGTTACTTTTCCCTTAAACCGAGGTTGAAAAGATTCTTTATGTCATCTAAAGTTTCTAATTTAATGAGATGGCATGCAGAAAGAGTTCATGAAAGTGATATGTTAACCCACACGGCAGACTCTCATGCACGGAAGGATTTTGGTAAGAGACATCCCGACTTTGCTAAAGATGTTCGTAATGTCCGATTGGGATTGACAGCAGATGGTTTCAATCCATTCAAGTCTATCGTTGGTGCAACTCATAGCACATGGCCCGTGGTGTTGGTTCCATATAATCTTCCTCCGTGGCTTTGTATGAAGCAACAATTTATATTACTTTCCACTCTTATTGATGGACCTAAAAGTCCGGGGGATAAGATTGATGTTTACCTTTAGCCATTGATTGATGAGTTGAATGAATTTTGGGGCGATGGTGTGATGACTTATGACTGCGAAACGAATGAAATGTTCAAATTGCATGCTGCTTTATTGTGGAAAATAAATGACTTCCCAGCTTATGCAAATTTATCAGGCTGGAGTACAAAAGGGGAATTTGATTGCCCTTGTTGCAATAAAAGTAAAAAATCTGTATGGCTTAAACATTCCAAAAAATGGGCATACATGGGTCACAGGCGTTTTCTCCCTCCTCAGCATAGATTCAGAAAGGACAGAGTGGAATTTGATGGTTCTAGAGAGTTCAGCCCAGCACCAAAGATTATGACAGGAGTCGAAATGTTATCACAGATTGAGGAAGAAAACATCCGCACGGTATATGAAATTCAGGATTTGGTGGCTCCTCCAGTACGTAATATTCGTGTTGCGGGTAGGCAGCGCAGTCACAATTGGAAAAAGAAAAGTATTTTTTATAGTCTTCCGTATTGGAAAACTGACATGTTGAGGCATAATTTGGATGTCATGCACATTGAAAAAAATGTTTGTGATAACATATTGTGGACCATTTTAGGTGTCAGTGGAAAATCAAAGGACCATGTTAATGCACGCCATGATTTGGAAGAAATGGGTTTAAGGAAACAGTTTCATTTACAGTTAGCTGAGGGAAACAAGGCATATATGCCTGCTGCACAGTATACGATGACTACAGAGGAGAAAGAGACATTTCTTTCCATTTTGAAGATGGTCAAGGTTCCTGATGGTTATTCTTCTAATATTTCAAAGTGTGTGAATCTGACGAGCAAGACATTGCAAGGGTTGAAAATTCATGAAAATCACATATTACTTCAGCAGTTGATTCCAATCGCAATTTGTGATTGTTTATCCCCCAATGTTGTTCATCCCTTGATTGAGATGAGTAATTTTTTTAGACAGCTTTGTTTAATAAATCAACAAATGAGTGATTTAAAAAGTTTGCAGGACCGAATTGTACTTACGCTTTGTCACTTTGAGAAACTTTCCCCCCCCCCTCATTTTTCGATGTTATAGTCCACTTGACAGTGCACCTAACTGATGAAGTAATGGCTGCTGGTCCAGTGCAATTCAGGTGGATGTATCCTATTGAACGGTATTTGAGTACATTGAAAAGATTTGTATGCAACAGAGCTCGTCCAGAGGCATCAATAGCCAATGGTTATTTGATGGATGAGTGTACTACCTTTTGTGTAGAATATCTTACGGATTTTGAAACAAAATTATATAAGCCCTCTCGGATTCATGATGGTCCAGTTGGAGAAGGAACCACATTTGATATGGACAACATCGAGTGGATACAAGCACATCGATATATCTTGTTCAATACTCCATCAGTTGCACCATTAATGCAGTAAGTATCTTATCAATGTGCTTGTATAACTTTTACATGTTTTGTTTCCATAAGATGATCTTTTAAACATAGCGTTATCATTTGCAGGAAACACATTAATGATATAAAAGAAGAGATGCATCGTGTGACTGAGTTGCAAATTCAACAATCTCATTATGCGTCATTTCATGATTGGTTCAAGGATTATGTATGTATAAATTGATTTTCATTATGAGTGAAGTATTATACTAATTCTTTCTGCATATATCAGTATTGATTTTTATAAATTATGTAGGTTCGTAAGCTGAGGGAGTTAGGGTACCCCACGCTACCTGATGTATTTATCCAACTGGTTGAGGGTCCATCTATAACGGCTCGTCGTTATAAAGCTATTGATGCTAATGGTTTTCGATTTTGCATTAAAGATGTTGACGACAAACGAGCAACACAAAACAGTGGCATCGGTTGTCCCTTTGTCGATTCTGGTTATTACTATGGTCAATTGATAGACATCATTGAAGTTGTATACACACACGGTTTGAAGTACATATTGTTAAAGTGTAATTGGGTTGATCCAGTGCGTGGATGTAAAGTCGATCAATATCAGTTTTCATTGGTGAATTTTAAATATGTGTTATATAGAAATAATGAACGATTTGAGAATGAACCTTTCATTTTGACATCAAAAGAGGAACAAGTATTCTTCATTACTTTGCCTTCGGATCCAAGTTGGCAAGTTGTTGTCAAAATGTCTCGGCGAGGAGTGTTTTTATTTGAAGAAGATGAACCCGAGACTGTTTCGTTTGTTTACCAACAACTTGATCAACATACCGTAGTTCAACGTGAAGAAGATATTTATTGGGTCAGAGCGGCTGTTGAAGGATAAACGGTCGATTTGCATGCTTAATGAAAGGTATAATTGTTTTCCCGCTATTCAGTAGAATGTCCTAGGATATCATAAATTATCTAATCATTTTATAAATCATTATAAGTTTTAATCCTCACTTTTGTAAGTTAATTCAATCATAAATATTTAGGTTGTTTTTACTCTTGATTTATTGATGTTATGGTCGGTGTATCATCCCTTTGAGGTATTCTTCATCTGATTCATGTGCTGCTTGAATTTTTATTAGTTCTATCTGAAATTTGGCTATGCATTGACTGGTTTTGTACATAATTTGTATATCTGTTTTGTTAACTTTCTGATTTTTTAAAATTCATTCACAACTAATTATTCAATCCATTTTTTGTTTGATTAAAAGTTGTAAAAGTTTGATTTTTTAAGAACAATCCAATTTATCTTTTAAACACTTTGGACTCATTACTGATGTTTTCTATGACTGCAGACATGTCAGGGGAAGAGGAAGAAGATCTACATCATCCATCTGAGGCATCTACGTCTCAGGGTCGAGGTATGTTTGAATGTCATTGTCTATATTTTTTATGTAATTGACATACATATATATATATATAACATTTGTCAATTTATATATAAAATTGTTTTCAACAGGATCAGACTCGGCTGCTTCTTCCTCTCGCAGGAGAGGCCCTGGTCGTGGCATATTATCATGGAATTCCGACACGACGATAGATGTTTCATTTGATGAGGTTTTTCATCCTATGGGACCAAATGCCCCAGCATTTATTCATCAGCTGGGTCATATCATACGTGACCCACATCGATTTCTATTGACCACACGTGACTGGGCTTCTATCCCTCAGGACACATTAGATCGTCTATGGAGGGAGGTTCAGGTAAGAAAATCATTTTACTTTATTTTCTATGTATAAAGAATACTAATATGTTTGATTATTTTCTTTATAGCAAAATTTGAAAGTATGCCCTGTAGAGTTTCGGCCCGTGTGTATGAGAAAATGTCGTAAGATGTGGAAAGATTATAAAGGCAAAGTGAAGAGGGACCACTGGGTACCAAATGTGGGTGCCCTAGACATTTTGGAAAAAGTCCCGAGAGGTGTCCTCCCGGCTCAGTGGTGTGACTTGGTTTCATATTGGTCTACTGAGGGTGTTGCGGTTTGTATATTAATTATTTTGGTGTATATATATTTTCAAGAATATGTGATTTGTTTGAAATTTGAATGAATTGAATATAGGAGGTGTCAACACGCCATTCTGAGAATCGAGCGTTGCAGGGACCACCTCACAGGCTCGGGACTCGTCATGTGTCTCAGATCCGGCATGAGGTATATATTATTCATTTTTTAATTTATTAATTAATATGGTTTTGTGTTTATATTATTTTAATATACAGTTGCGAGAGCAAGGTGCAGTAACTGATAAAATGTCGGTGTGGATGAGGACTCGTGATCGCAATGATCCATAGGTTGCAGCATTGATAGTAAGTGTCTGTACTTACCAATAATTACATAAATCTATATATTAACATATATATATTTATATATATTTAAATATTTCACAGGATCAATTTGAAGCTGAGTTAGAACATCTTCCAGAGGACCAGCGACATCTTCCCATGCGACGGGATGAGATCTTTCATCGCATTATCGGTCGGGACGGGCATGGATATAGTTTGACCTATGGAGCAGGGATTCCTCATTCTGTAGTGTCACGTGCTGCGGTTGTCGGTCCTGCTGTTGCTCATATGACACAGCAGATGTCAGATTTTGAGGCACGGCTGCGCGCTTCCGAGGAGGCAAATGCGCAATTGACAGATGAGGTTAGAGCACTGCGGGAATATGTGCGTCGAGCTGATGGTGCAGGGGCTCATACGACGCAGGTATATACTGTATTTATTTATTTAATTTAAATTATTTTTGTTATTAAAATATTTATAATGTTTATTTGTTGTAGGCCCCTGGCCCACCAGAAGGAGGTAGCAGTGATGACAACGCGTGACGCATCATATATTCACGAGATATGTTTTTTGTTTTTACTGGTGGGGTTGACATTGATGTACTGTATTTATTCATTTAATTTAAATTAGAAGGTTGTGTATTTATAATTTCTTTCTTTTCTTGTTTATTATATGATAGCTAATATTATATAAGGCGTGCATTTAAAAACTCTAACCCCCTGCACCCCCGTACAGCCCCCCCGCACCCCCGAACAGCCCCCCGCACAATCGTACAACCCCCCCCCCCCCCCGTACAGCCCCGCCCGCACCCCCGTACAGCCCCCCGTACAGCCCCCCCCCCCCACTGGAACCCCCGTACAGCCCCCCGCACCCCCGGACAGCCCCCCCGCACCCCCGTACAGCCCCCCGCACCCCCGTACAGCCCCCCCCCCCCCCTCGCACCCCCGTACAGCCCCCCCGCACGCCCGTACAGCCCCCCGCACCCCCGGACAGCCACCCCGCACCCCCGAACAGCCCCCTGCACCTCCGTACAGCCCCCCTGCACCCCCGTACAGCCCCCCCGCACCCCCGTACAGCCCCCTGCACCCCCGTACAGCCCCCCCCCCCCCCCCCCGGCAACCCCGTACAGCCCCCCGCACCCCCGGACAGCCCCCCCGCACCCCCGTACAGCCCCCCAACAACCCCGTACAGCCCCCCGCACCCCCGTACAGCCCCCCGCACCCCCGTACAGCCCCCCCGCCACCCCCGTACAGCCCCCCGCACCCCCGGACAAGCCCCCCCGTACAGCCCCCCGCACCCCCGTACAGCCCCCCCGCACAGCCCCCGGCACCCCCGTACAGCCCCCCCGACACCCCCGTACAGCCCCCTGCACCCCCGGACAGCCCCCCCCGCACCCCCGTACAGCCCCCCGCACCCCCGAACAGCACCCTGCACCCCCGTACACCCCCCCCCCCCCCCCCCCGTACAGCCCCCCAGCACCCCCGTACAGCCCCCCGCACCCCAGGACAGCCCCCCCCCCCCCCCCCCCGCACCCCCGTACAGCCCCCGTACCCCCGTACAGCCCCCCCCCCCCCCCGGCACCCCCGTACAGCCCCCCGCACCCCCGGACAGCCCCCCCCCCCCCCCCCGCACCCCCGTACAGCCCCCCGCACCCCCGTACAGCCCCCCGCACCCCCATACAGCCCCCCGCACCCCCTTACAGCCCCCCCCCCCCCCCGCACCCCCGTATAGCCCCCCTGGCACCCCCGTACAGCCCCTCGCACCCCCGGACAGCCCCCGCGCTACCCCCGTACAGCCCCCCGCACCCCCGAACAGCCCCCCCCCCCCCCCCCCCCCCCGCACCCCCGTACACCCCCCCCCCCCGTACAGCCCCTCGGCACCACCACCGACAGCCCCTCGCACCCCCGGACAGCCCCCCCGCACCCCCGTACAGCCCCCCGCACCCCCGTACAGCCCCCCACACCCCCGTACACCCCCCTCGCACCCCCGAACGGATCCCCGCACCCCCGCACCACCCGAACGACCTCCGAATTCCACGAAACCTTACGAAAACAGCCGGTGCGTGAATTGTGAAATGGTCGGCCAGACGGCACGTCATTCAGAGGTGTCGTTTGACCGCAGCGGCCGGAAACGCGTTTCCGGCGCCATAAAACACCAAAACGGCGTGCAGCGGTCCAATTCGGAGAAAACGTGCTCCGAACGACCTGAAACCGCACGAGAACTATATAAATATTATTCCTGAGATGCAGGAGGAGGCGGCACGTCCATCGGACGTGCGGTGCGCGCGGCACGACCGAATGTGTCGTTTTCAGCAGCGCGGCGCGCGCTGAAATGGCGCGTTGGGGGGTCAAAACCACTCGAACGACCTCCGAATACCAAAAAACCATACGACAACAGCCGGTGCGTGAATTGTGAAATGGTCGGCTAGACGGCACGTCATTCGGAGGTGTCGTTTGACCGCGGCGGCCGGAAACGCGTTTCTGGCGCCA
Organism: Viscum album; assembly: GCA_963277665.1. Lineage (NCBI taxonomy): Eukaryota > Viridiplantae > Streptophyta > Magnoliopsida > Santalales > Viscaceae > Viscum > Viscum album. The sequence continues at coordinate 820,843,074 of OY728162.1, forward strand.
TAAAACACCAAAACGGCGTGCGGCGGTCCAATTAGGAGCAAACATGCTCCGAACGACCTGAAACCGCACGAGAACGATAGAAATGTTATTTCTGAGATGCAGGAGGAGAAGGCACGTCCATCAAATGTGCGGTGCGTGCGACACGACCGAAGGTGTCGTTTTCAGCAGCGCGGCGCGCGCTGAAATGGCGCTTTGGGGGGTCAAAACCACCTGAACGACCTCCAAATGCCACGAAACCGTACGAAAACAGCCGGTGCGTGAATTGTGAAATGGTCGGTCATACGGCACATCCTTTGGAGGTTCCGTTTGACCGTGGCTGCTGGAAACGCGTTTCCGGCGCCATAAAACACCAAAACGGCATGCGGCGGTCCAATTCAGAGCAAACGTGCTCCGAACAACCTGAAACCGCACGAGAACTATAGAAATATTATTCCTGAGATGCAGGAGGAGGCGGCACGTCCATCGGACGTGCGGTGCGCGCGGCACGACCGAATGTGTTGTTTTCAGCAGCGCGGCGCGCACTGAAATGCCGCGTTGGGTGGTCAAAACCACTCGAACGACGTCTGAATGCCACGAAACCATACGAAAACAGCCGGTGCGTGAATTTTGAAATGGTCAGCCATACGGCACGTCATTTGGAGGTGCCGTTTGACCGCGGCGGCCGGAAACGCATTTCTGGCGCCATAAAACACCAAAACGGCGTGCGGCGGTCCAATTCGGAGAAAACGTGCTCCGAACGACCTAAAACCGCACGAGAACAATAGAAATATTATTCCTGAGATACAGGAGGAGGCGGCACGTCCATTGGACGTGCGGTGCGCGCGGCACGACCGAATGTGTCATTTTCAGCAGTGCGAAGCGCGCTGAAATTGCGCGTCGGGGGGTCAAAACCACCCGAACGACCTCTGAATGCCACGAAACCGTACGACAACAGCCGGTGCATGAATTTTGAAATGGTCGGCCAGACGGCACGTCATTCGGAGGTGTCGTTTGACCCCGGCGGCCGGAAATGCGTTTCCGGCGCCATAAAACACCAAAACGGTGTGCGGCGGTCCAATTCGGAGCGAACGTGCTCCGAACAACCTGAAACTGCACGAGAACGATAGAAATATTATTCCTGAGATGCAGGAGGAGGCAGCACGTCCATCGGACGTGTGGTGCGCGCGGCACGACCGAATGTGTCATTTTCAGTAGCGCAGCGCGCGCTGAAATGCCGCGTTGGGTGGTCAAAACCACCCGAACGACCTCCGAATGCCACGAAACCGTACGACAACAGCCGTTGCGTGAATTGTGAAATGGTCGGCCAAACGGCACATCATTCGAAGGTGTCGTTTGACCGCGGAGTCCAGATACGCGTTTCTGGCGCCATAAAACACCAAAACGGCGTGCGGCGGTCCAATTCGGAGCAAACGTGCTCCGAACGACCTGAAACCGTACGAGAACGATAGAAATATTATTCCTGAGATTAAGGAGGAGGAGGCACTTCCATCGGACATGCGGTGCACGCGGCACGACCGAATGTGTCGTTTTCAGCAGCGCGGTGCGCGCTGAAATGTCGCGTTGGGTGGTCAAAACCACCCGAACGACGTCTGAATGCCACGAAACCGTATGACAAAAGCCGGTGCGTGAATTCTGAAATGGTCGGCCAGACGGCACGTCATTCAGAGGTGACGTTTGACCGCGGCGGCCGGAAACGCGTTTCCGGCGCCATAAAACACCAAAACGGCGTACGGCGGTCCAATTCGGAGCAAACGTGCTCCGAACGACCTGAAACCGCACAAGAACGATAGAAATATTAATCCTGAGATGTAGGGGGAGGCGGCACGTCCATCGGACGTGCGGTGCGCGCAGCACATCCGAATGTGTCGTTTTCAGCAGCTCGGCGCGCGCTGAAATGGCGCGTTGGGGGGTCAAAACCACCAGAACGACCTCTGAATGTCACGAAACCACACGACAACATCCGTTGCGTGAATTGTGAAATGTTCGGGTAGACGTCACGTCAATCGGAGGTGCCGTTTGACCGCGGCGTCCGGAAACGCGTTTCCGGAGTCATAAAACACCAAAACGTCGTGCGGCGGATGAATTTGGAGAAAACGTGCTCTGAACGACCTGAAACCACACGATAACGATAGGAATATTATTCCTGAGATGCAGGAGGAGTCGGCACGTCTATCGGACGTGCGGTGCACGCGGCACGACCGAATGCGTCGTTTTCAGCAGCTCGGCGCACGCTGAAATGGCGCGTTGGGGGGTCAAAACCACCCAAACAACCTCTGAATGTCACGAAACCACACGATAACATCCCTTGCGTAAATTGTGAAATGCTCGGGTAGACGACATGTCAATCAGAGGTGCCATTTGACCGCGGCGGCCGGAAACGCGTTTCCGGAGTCATAAATCACCAAAACGGCGTGTGGCGGTCGAATTCGGAGAAAACGTGCTCCGAACGACCTGAAACCGCACGAGAACGATAGGAATATTATTCTTGAGATGCAAGAGGAGGCGGCACGTCCATCGGACGTGCGGTGCGCGCGGCACGACCGAATGCGTCGTTTTCAGCAGCTCGGTGAGCGCTGAAATGGCGCGTTGGGGGGTCAAAACCACCCGAACGACCTCTGAATGCCACGAAACTGCACAACAACATCCGTTGCGTGAATTTTGAAATGGACGGGCAGACGGCACGTCAATCGGAGGTTCCGTTTGACCGCGGCGGCCGGAAACGTGTTTCCGGAGCCATAAAACACCAAAACGGCGTGCGGCGGTCCAATTCAGAGCAAACGTGCTCCGAAAAACCTGAACCCGCACGAGAACGATAGGAATATTATTCCTGAGATGCGGGAGGAGGCGGAACGTCCATCGGACGTGCGGTGCGTGCGGCACGACCGAATGCGTCGTTTTCAGCAGCTCAGCGCGCGCTGAAATGGCGCGTTGGGGGGTCAAAACCACCCGAACGACCTCTGAATGCCACGAAACCGCACGAAAACATCCGTTGCGTGAATTTTGAAATGTTCGGACAGACGGCACGTCAATCGGAGGTGTCGTTTGACCGCGGCGGCCGGAAACGCGTTTCCAGAGTCACAAAACACCAAAACGGCGTGCGGCGGTCGAATTCGGAGCAAACGTGCTCCGAACGACCTGAAACCGCACAAGAATGATAGGAATATTATTCCTGAGATGTAGTAGGAGACGGAACGTCCATCGGACGTGCAGTGCGCGCGGCACGACCGAATGCGTCGTTTTCAGCAGCTCGGCGCGCGCTGAAATGGCGCGTTGGGGGGTCAAAACCACCCAAACAACCTCCGAATACCATGAAACCACACGAAAACATCCGTTACGTGAATTGTGAAATGGTCGGACATATGGTACGTCAATCGGAGGTTCCGTTTGACCGCGGCAGCCAGAAATGCGTTTCTGGAGTCATAAAACACCAAAACGGCGTGCGGCGGTCGAATTCGGAGCAAACGTGCTCCGAAAAACCTGAAACCGCACGAGAATGATAGGAATATTATTCATGAGATGCAGGAGGAGGCGTCATGTCCATCGGACATGCGGTGCGCGCGGCACGACCGAATACGTCATTTTCAGCAGCTCGGCGCACGCTGAAATGGCGCGTTGGGGGGTCAAAACCACCCGAACAACCTCTGAATGCCACGAAACCACACTACAACATCCGTTGCGTGAATTGTGAAATGGTCGGAGAGACGGCACATCAATCGGAGGTGTCGTTTGACCGCAGCGGCCGGAAATGCGTTTCTGGAGTCATAAAACACCAAAACGGCGTGCGGCGGTCGAATTCGGAGCAAACGTGCTCCGAAAAACCTGAAATGATAGAATTTCTTAAATCGGTGGTTTTAAATTATTATTGCAAAATGATTCGATATTATACATATATTTAATATTATATATAATAAAACATTTAAAATATACTATATATATATATATATATTTAAAATATTGTATTTAATAGTATATATGTGAATATTTTTTTTAATATATATATATATATATATTTATTTATTTATTTATTTCAGTGGACATTTTTTTTAAAAAAAAATCACTATAGTGACCGCCATTGGCGGTCACTATAGGCCTCTAGCGACGAGGCTAAAGCGACCGCCAATGGCGGTCGCTGGGCGGCTGCTAGAGCCCTATAGCGACCGCCATTGGCGGTCGCTAATGGTGGTTTTTTTAGTAGTGAAACTACCCTCGCAAACTATCCACCAACCTCCTTGTCAAGCATGGAATTTTCACTACCATCCTCGATTTATCCCTAATGGAAGACAGGGGATTAGATCCATCCTTGATAAAATCATATCTCACATTTCCCCTTGAAACTAGCGAGAATTAAACCCCTATGAAGAAAAATCTCATGTGAGACCACACATCATGGTCTTCCTCTTCTCAGTGGATCAAAAATCATCATCGATCTCTATGCAGGGATCTCTTTTAGATCCGCGTGCAGCCTTCCCCGACTCAAGGGGCCTATAATCTCCATCTCTATTATATATTTATTTATAATTATATATAATAAATATTTCTATAAATATTTATATATATTTATATATATTTAGAAAATTATAAATATTATAAATAAATATTTATTTATTTATTATTATAAAATTAAAATAAATATATTTAATATATTTATAATTATAATTATAAATAAATATAGATATATTTAAATAATTATATAATTATAATAAATGTATTAATTATATTTATTTATAAAATTATAAATATATATACATTTATAGTTATAATTATAAATAAATAAATATTTATTTAAATAATTATAAAATTATAATAAATATATTAATTATATTTAAATTTTTATAAGTATATATAATTAATATATTTATTATATATAATTACAAAGATAATAAATATATTTATTAAAATTTTATAATTATTAATAAATGAATATATTTATTTATAAACATAAAATTATATTTATTTATATTTATAATTATAAATAAATATTTATTTATTTAAATAATTATAAAATTATAATGAATATATTTATTATATTTATAATTTTATAATATATATAATTAATATATTTATTGTAATTTTATAATTATTTAAATATATCTATGTTTATTTATAATTATAATTATAAATTTTTTATATATTTATAAATATTTTTATATATTTATAAATATAATTATATAATTATATATATTTATAAAATGCCAATGGGGTGTAGTATAGTGGTACCTACACCCGTATGTGACATCTTTATGGGCAAAGGGGTCATGTTCGATCCCTATCTACAGCTGATTCTCCGCCTAGCAGACCGATTTTTCAATCAACAAATGTGGGGTGACAAGTGTGAATGATACAAATGAGGGGCATGCTACGTGATAGTGTTAATGAGTAAAGGGTGAATGGTGGTAGCAGGCTAAGTTGTAGGAAAAATGGAACGAATAGAATGGACGGGCATGGGCGAAATGGTAGGCGCCGGCAAAACATAGGTGCAGCTTCAGTCGTTGATGACGGGTCGATGGTGGAGCCTGCTGAACATGATCAGCATGATTTTTCTTGAAAATAGGTATGGTGTGGTGTGTCAGCTGGACGTGGAGAAACCAAAGAGGAGGAAGAGCCAAACACACTATTGGGCCTTTGGACAGTAATAATGGGTCATGCCCACTGTGCCTTTGGGTCATCCATATAAATAAATAAGGTTTGAGGGGTGGGTTATCCCCTTTAGGGGGGCTATGGCATGTCTTTCTGGCTCATGTGTGAGATGTGTGTGCGTTTGATGTAATTGTATACCCAAGTGCCTAATACATATATATTTATAAAATTAAATAATATATATATATATATATATATTATAATTTTATAATTATTTAAATATATATATTTATTTATAATTATAAGTATAAATAAATATTTTTATAAATATTTTTATATAATTATAAATATATAAATATATGTATTCATAAATTTATAATAAATGTATTTATTGTAATTTTATAATTATTTAAATATATATATATATATTTAGTTATAATTATATTTCAAAAAAATTATATAATTAAAAATTAAAAATATAATAAATATATTTATTATTTAAATGTATTTATTGTAATTTTATAAGTATTTATTATTGATGGAGGATCTCATCATGGAAAACACAACCGCGTGGATTTAGATCACTAGAGGTGATCACAACAACACAAACAGAGTAGCAACAGATAGGTATTTATTTCTTAAACTGGAATTAAAATACAACACACACGATACTCCCTATTTATTGGGATACAGATACACAACAAATCAAAAGTAAATAGAGAGAAACACAAGTCTGTAGTTTGGTGTAGTAGGTTCCATCCAAGTATACAATGCTAAACAGTCAAGAACCCTTCAATAAAGTCGAGACCTCTATTACTAGAGTGGAGGTAGGCTCCATCGCAGGAATAAATGAGTTTATTATCCAACATCCCCCCTTAAACTTGTTTTCCTTATAACCAATGAATTTTCATCATGTCTAGGTGGCTGACTGACTGTTATATGACTTCATGAAAGTCATTAATTTCAGAAAATTCAAAAAATGCATGCGGAAGCAGATAAGTAGATCACTGGAGGTGATCGCAAGAAAAAAATAACAGTAGGAAGAAACAAAGTGGATTTTATTTCTTCAATTTGGAATTATTCAACCTTGTACTCCCCTTCTAGGATCAAATTATTTTCCATAGAATCCCCTACCTCAGGTTCTTCAAGATGTCCCCCCTTGCTCCAGGTCTTCATCAGGACTTGAACACACTAGAAGGAGGTGCCACTGTTCTTCACCGGGAGAATAAACACGGGGCTCTGACACTTTAGGAAGCCATAACTAGTGGATGTTCCATTGGATATAACACCGACGATGGTCTTGACTTTTGGGAAATCCTCTATGTTGGATATCACTTCCATTTCTTTTGATTCTTTAGGTGCATACGATTAATTCAGCTTCAGGAGAAGTGACAGTGAGGAAATAGACGAAGGTAGGGGTATCCATCATCATCATTAATGTCCCAAGAGAAGTTGAATAAATCATCTAAGAAATAGAATTTGATCACCCAAAAATTGATTTCATCATAAAGTGAATATTACAAAAAAAATTAGAATTGCAAACTTCATTTTATTTCATAAATGAAGAATGATTTTTTTAAATTGTATACGCCATTTTTTTAATTGTGGGCTACAAAAAAAATTTGGATCACTCAAATATTTTTTTCAGAATACAAATGAAGAATTTTTTTTAATAATAATAGGAGGAGGGAACGGTGGGGTGTGGGAGGAAGTAGTTTGGAAGAGGGTGGGTAAAATCTCCTTAAAATGAGGAGACATGGGAGGGGAAAAACAAAAGTTAAACCACCATTTTGACAAATGAAAAAGGAAAAAGAAAGGTGGGAAGAAAAAAAACAAACTCACATATAGGATTCCAAATTCAAATAAACTGTTTATTGTCTTCCTCTATTGGTAAAAAATCATGGCAACCAAATTCAAAAGAACCATCTCATGGCTGTAACAGATTGGAAGAAAATATCAGGGCTCTCTTTTCACTCAGCTCACCTTCAAACGCTATGATACCACTAATGGAGGTTCTCTCAGTAGAAAAGACAACTTTACGGATGCATATCACTGGAGGTGATCACAACAACAAAAATGAAGAAGCAACATATATGTATTTATTTATTAAACCGGGATTAAAATACAACACACATGATCCTCCCTATTTATAAGGATACAAATACACATCAAACCAAATGGAAATAGAGAGAAACAATAGTCTATAGTTTGGTGTAGTAGGTGTTGTCCAAGCATCGAACACCAAATAGTCAAACATCCTTCATTGATATCCAAGCCTTTATTGCTATAGTGGAGGTGGGCATCATCTAAGAAATAGATGTGTTTACTAACTAAAATCCCCCCTTAAACTCATTTTCCTTACATCCCATGGATTTTAATTATATCTAGGTGGCTAACCGACAACTATAATGACTTCACCATAGTCATTAGCTGCAGATAATTCAAAATATGCATGCGGAAGAAAATAAGCAGATCACTGGAGGTGATCACAGGAACAAAATAATAGCAGTAGTAAATAAACTAGATTTTATTGATTTGATTTGGGATTCTTCAACCTTGTACTCCCCTTCTAGTAACAAATTATTTTTCACAGAATACTCTCCCTCAGGTTCAATGAGATATCCCGCCTTTCTCCAGATATTCATCAGGACTTGAACACACTGGAAGGAGGTGCCACTATTCTTCGGTAGGATAATTGACATGGGACTCTAATGCTTTAGGAATCCAGAACCGGTGGATGGTCCATTGGATATAACTCCAACGGAGGTCTCAACATTTGGGAAATTTTCTTCGATGGATAGAAACTCCCTTTCTTTCGAGGCTTAAGTTGTAGACAATTGAATCAAATTTGGGAGAATAGACATAGAGGAAATAGATGAAGGCAGGGGTTCCATCATCATCATCGATGTCTAGAGAGAAGCTGAAGAAATCATTGAAGAAAAAAATTTGATCACCAGGAAATTCATTTCTTCAAATGGTGTAGATATCTATTTTTTTAGAATAAAAAACTTCATCTTTTTTTTAATGAAGAGTTACTTTTACTTGAATTGCACACATTTTTTAAAAAAAATGGGGAATGCAACAATTTTTTTTTTGAATCACTAAATTATATTTTTTTACAAATGAATGAAGAATCATGTTTTGATGATAATAGGAGACGGGTAAGGTGGGGTGTGGGAGGAAGTTGTTGGGAGGGGAGAAGGGAAACAATTTCCTTAAAATGAGGAGACAAGGGAGGGAAAAAAATTGAACCACCTTTTTGAAAAATGAAAAAGGAAAAAAGAAAGGTGGGATGAAAAAATTATACTCACATATAGGATTCTAAATTGGAATCAACTATTGATTTTCTTCCTCTATTGGTGCAAAATCACGGGAACCAAATCTGATGGAACTGTCCCGTGGCTACAACAGATTGAAAGCAGATCTCATGGATCTACTCTACTTATCTCACTTTCAAACACTCTGATACCACTGATGGAGGATCTCGCAGTGGAAAACACAACCGCATGGATGCAGATCACTAACAGTGATTGGAACAACACAAATGTAGCATCAATATATATGTATTTATTTCTTGAACAATAATTCAAATACAACACACACGATACTCCCTATTTATAGTGACACAAATACCCAAAAAACCAAATGTAAATGGAGAGAGAGTCATAAGTCTATAGTTTGGTGTAATAGGTGTCATCCAAGCATCCAAAGGAAAATAGTGAAGAAACCTTCATTGATGTCCAATCCTCCATTACTGTAGTGGATGTAGTAACTTTCCAAGGAATTTATGATTTTATTATCCAACATCCCCCCTAAACTCGTTTTCCTTGCAACCCATGGATTTTTATCATATCTAGATGGATGAACAATTATTATAATGAATTAACCATAGTCATTAGTTTCAGAAAATTCAAAAAACACATGTAGAAGAAGATAACAAGATCATTATAGGTGATCATAGGAGAAAAATAATAACATTAGGAAACAAAATGGATTTTATTTCTTTGATTTGGAATTCTTCAACCTTGTACTCCCCTTATAGGACAAAATTATTGTCCACAGAATCCCCTGTCTTGGGTTCATTGAGATGTCCCCCCTTGCTTTGAGTCTTTATTGGGACTCGAACACACAAGAAGGAGGTGCCACTATTCTTCACTGGGAGAATCAGCACAGGGATCTGACGCTTTAGGAAGATATAACTGGCAGGTGTTCCACTGGATATAATTTCTACTGAGGTCTCTACTTTCGGAAAATCCTATGTGTTTTATAGAAACTCCATTTTTTGAAATCTTCAGATGAAAACAACTGATTCATCTTTAGGAGAAGTGATGGGGAGGAAATAGAAGGTGGTGGGAGTGGGTGTCCATCATCATCGTCGATGTCCAGAGAGAAGTTGAAGAAATCATCAAAGAAATAGAATTCGATCACCAAGAAATCAAATTCTTTGGATAGTGCAGATTGAATTTTTTTTAGAATCAAAAACTTCATTTTCTTAAAAATTGAATAATGAATTTTTTTTTGAATTGCACATGACAATTTTTTAAAAAATTGGGGTCTATAGTAATTTTTTTTAGTATCACTAAAATATATTTTTTAGAATATAAATGAAGAATATTTTTTATTACAATAGGAAAAGGGAACGGTGGGTTGTGGGAAGAAGTTATTGGGAGGAGAGAGGGGAAACAATCTCCCTAAAATGAGGAGAAATTGGAGGAAAAAAACAAAATTTTAATTATATTCCAGAAAAATGAAAAAGTAAAAAAGAACGATGGGATGAAAAAAAATCAAACTCACACATACGCTTCCAAATTGGAATCAACTATTGATTTTCTTCCTCCGCTGGTGCAAAGTAATGGGAACCAGATCCGACAGAACCCTCTCCTGACTACAAAAGATTAAAAGAAGATCTCATGGATCTCTCTCTACTCAGATCACCTTTTAATTCTATAATACCACTAATGAAGGATCTCATAGAAGCAAAGACAACCATGCAGGCGCAGATCACTAGAGGTGATTTCAACAATAAAAAAATTGAATAAAAAATAGGTATTTATTTCTTGAAATGGAATTAAAATAAAATACACACAATACTCTCTTTTTATAGGGATACAAATACCTACCAAACAAAATGGAAACGGGTAGAAGCATAAGTATATAGTTTGGTGCAGTAGGTGTCATCCAATATTCCAATGCCAAACCGTCAAGCATCCTTTATTTAATTCCAAGCCCCCATTTCTATAGTGGAGGCAGTCACCATCCAAGGAATAAAAAAAATTATTATCCAGCATCCCCCCTTAAACTCATTTTCTTTATAACCCATGAATTTTCATCATGTTAAGTTGGTTTACCGAGGGCTGTAAGGATTTCACAATACTTATTAGCTATATAAAATTCAAAAAAATCATAAAAAAGATGATAAGAAGGTCACTGGTGGTGATCACAGGAACAAAATAATAGAATTAGGAAACAAAGTGGATTTTATTGCATAATTTTGTAATTCTTCGACCTTGTAATCCCCTTCCAGGATCAAATTATTGTCTATAGAATCCTTTTCCTTGGGTTCTTCAAGATTTTCCCCCTTTCCCCAGGTCTTCATTGGACTTAAATGCACTAGAAGGAGGTGCCACTATTCTTCACTGGGTGAAAGGACACAAGGCTCTAATGCTTTAGGAAGCCAAAACTGAAGGATGGTCCACTGGATATAAGTCCAAAAGAGGTATCGACATTCAGGAAAGTGTTTGAATTCAATAAAAACTCCATTTATTCGGATTCTTTAGGTTCATAAGATTGATTCAGCTTTGAGATAAGATATAGGGAGGAAATAGGGGAAGATGGTGGTCATCCATCATCGTCATCGATGTCTAGAGAGAAGTTGAAGAAATCATTGAAAAAAAAAGAATTGGAACACCTATAAATTCATTATTTTGGATATTGTAGATTTAAATCTTTTTATAATCGTAAACTTAATTTTTTTTCTAAATCGAAGTATGATTTTTTTTAAGTGCATATGACAATTTTTTTAAATTGGGGACCCCAACATTTTTTTGGATCACTCAAATATTTTTTTTCAAAATATAAATGAAGAAATTATTTTACGATAATAGGATAAGGAAAAGGTGGGGAATGGGAGGAAGTTATTTGAATGAGAGAGGGGAAACAATCTTCTATGAGGAGAAGTGGGAGGGAAAAAAAAGTTGAACAACCTTTTTGAAAAATGAAAAAGGTAAAAGAAAGGTGGGATGAAAAAACTCCGACATAGGATTCCAAATCCGAATCAACTATTGATTTTCTTCCTCCACTGGTCCAAAATCATGGAAACTAGATCTAATAGAACCCTCCCATAGATGAAATAGATCAGAAGTAGATCTCACAGATCTCTCTCTAGTCATCTCACATTTGAATGCACTGATACCACTAATGGGGGATCTTTCATCGAAAAACACAACTTTGCAGATTCAGATCACTGGAGGTGATCACAACAACACAAACAGAGAATCCAAAGATAGGTATTTATTTATTTTAACTAGAATTGAAATAAAACACACATGATACTCCCTATTTTTAGGGATATAAATACACATCAATCCAAATTGAAACAAATAAAAACACAAGTCAATAGTTTGGTGTTGTAGGTGCCATCCAAGAATCCAATGAAAAATAGTCAAGTAACCTTTATTAAAGTCAATGCCTCCATTTCTATAGTATAGGTAGGCTTATTCCAAGGAATAAATGAGTTTATTATCCAACATCCCCCCTTAAACTCATTTTCCTAGCAACCCTTGGATTTTCATCATATCTGGGTGGCTGACCAACGACTATAATGACTTCACCATAGTCATTAGCTATAGTGAATTCAAAAAATGCATACAATAGCATATAAGAAGATTATTGGAGCTGATCATGGGAATAACATAATGTAATCTGGAAACCAAATGGATTTTATTTCATCGATTTGGAATTATTCAACCTTGTAATCCCCTTTTAGTATCAAATTCTTGTCCACGGAATCCTCTACCTCAGGTTTTTTGAGATGACCCCTTGCTCCAGGTCTTCATCGGGACTCAAACGCATTAAAAGGAGGTTCCACTGTTCTTTTTTAGGAGAATTGACATGGGGTTATGATTCTTTAAGAATCCAAAACTAGTGGATAGTCAACTGGATATAATGATGACGAAAGTATCAAATTTCGGGAAAGCTTTTATACATTGGATAAATACTCCATTTCATTATAGGCTTCAGGTGAAGACAATTGATTCAGATTTGGGATAATAGATAGGGTGGAAATAAATGTATATGGGGGAATCTATCATCGTATTCGATGTCCAAAGAGAATTTAAAGAAATCATCGATGAAATAGAATTTTATTACTTAAAAAATCATTTCTTCGGATAACGTAGATTGATTTTTTTTAGAATCGTAAACTTGATTTTTTCAGAATTTAAGAATGATATTTTTGGAATTGCACAAGAAAATTATTTTTTAAATTGGTGAAAACAATAATTTTTTTTTGGATCACTCAAAAAAAATTCAGAATACAAATGAATAATTTCATTATTGATGATAATAATATTAAATCAAGGTGGGTGTAGGAGGAAGTTGTTGGGATGGGAGAGGGGAAACAATCTCCTTAAAATGAGGAGATGTGGGAGGGAAAAAAAGTTAAACCACCCTTTTAAAAAATAAAAAAGGAAAAAATAAAGGTTGGATGAAAAAAACAAACTAACACATTGGATTCCAAATTGGAATCAATTATTGATTAACTTCCTCTACTGGTAAAAATCATGGGAGCCACATCTGACAGAACCCTCTCGCGACTGCAAAAGATCATAAGAAGATCTTATGGATCCCTCTCAGCTAATCTCTTCTTATAACACTTTGATACCACTAATGGAGGATCTTGTATTGGTAAAAACAACCACACATATGTGGATCACTAGAGGTGATCACAACAACACAAACCCAACATCAAAATATAGGTATTTATTTCTTCAAGTAGAATTAAAAGACTACACACATGATACTCCTTATTTATATGGATAAAAATACATAGAAAACCAAATGTAAATAGAGAGAAACACAAGTCTATAATTTGGTGTAGTATGTGTTTTTCAAGAAACCAAAGTAAAACAATCGAGAAGCCTTCGTTAAAGTCCAAAACTCCATTGTTGTAGTGTAGGTAGGTTCTATACAAATAATAAACGAGTTTATTATCCAACACACCCCTTAAACTAATTTTCCTTGTAACCCATGAATTTTCATTATATATTGGTGGTTGAATAATGACTATAATTAATTCATTATTGTCATTAATTTCACCAAATTCAAAAAACACATGTGAAACTAGATAAGAAGATCAATGAAGGTTATTGCAGGAATAAAATAACAGCAGAAGGAAGGAAATTGGATTTTTTTTCTTTGATTTAGAATTATTTAACCTTATACTCCCCTTCAAGGATCAAAATCTTGTTCATAGAATCCTCTACCTCAAGTTCTTCAAGATGTCCCCACTATCTCTGAGTCTTCATCGGGACTCGAAAGTATAGGAAGGAGGCACCATTGTTCTTATCTGAGAGAATCGACAAGGGGATCTAACACTTTAGGAAGCCAGAACTAGAAGATGGTCCACTGGATATAACGCCAACAGAGGTCTTGAATTTTGAGGAAGTTTCTATGTTGGATAACAACTCCATTTCTTCATAGGCTTCAAGTGTAGATGATAGATTTAGCTTCAGGAGAAGAGATAGTGATAAAATATATGAAGGCGGTGGAGGGGGGAATACATCCATATTTTTGATGTCTAGAGAGAAGTTGAATAAATTATCGAAAAAACTGAATTCGATCACTAGGAAATTCATTTCTTCAGATAGTACATATTGAAAAAAATTATAATCCCTAACTTTGTTTTTTTTCATAATTGAAGCATTTTTTTTTGAATTGCACACAAAATGTTTTTTAAAAAAACTATGGACTGCAACAATTTTTTTTGGAAAAATCAAATATTTTTTTCAGAATAGAAATTAATATTTTTTTATGATAATAGGATAAGGGAAAGATGGTGCATGGGAGGAAGTTATTTAGAGGAGAGAGGGAAACAATCTCCTCAAAATGAGGATCTGTGGGAGGTAAAAAACAAAAAATGAACTAATTTTGTAACAAATAAAAAAGGAAAAAAAGAAAGGTTGGGTGTAAAAAATAAAATCACACACATGATTCCAAATTGGAATCAACTATTTATTGTCTTTATCCATTAGTTCAAAATCATGGTAACTAGATCTAACGAAACCCTCTCGCACTTGCAACAGATCAAAAGTAGATCAAACAGATCTCTCTCCACTCCAATCACCTTCGAATGCTCTGATACCACATATAGAGGATCTAGTAGTGACAAACAAAACCATGAGAATTTAGATCAATGGAGGTGATCAAAACAACACAAACAGAGCAACAACTATATGTATTTATTTATTGAAAGTGAATTAAATACAGCACACATGATACTCCCTATTTATAGGGATACAAATACATATAAAATCAAATGGAAGATGATAGAAACACAAGTCTATAGTTTGGGGTCATAGTTGTCGTCCAAGCATCCAATGCCAAATAGTCATGTGGCCTTTATTAAAGTCCAATCCTCTATTTCTATAGTGGAGGTTGGTTCCATCCAAGGAATAAAGTATTTTATTATCCAACATCCCCCCTTAAACTCGTTTTCCTTATATCCCGTGAATTTTCATCACATCCTGGTGGCTAACAAAAAACTATAATGACTTCAACATAGTCATAAGTTACAACAAATTCAAAAAATGAAAGCATAAATAGAAAAGAATATCATAGAAGGTGATCGTAGGAATGAAATAACAACAACAAAAAACAAACTAGATTTTATTACTTCAATTTGGAATTCTTAAACCTTGTAATCCCCTTATAGGATCAAAGTCTTTTCCATGGAATCCTCTGCCTCAGGTTCTTTGAGATGTCCACCCTTTCTCAGGGTCCTCATCGATAATTGAACTCACTGGAATGATATGCCAATGTTAATCATCAGGAGAATTGACACATGACTCTAATGCTTTAAAAAGACAAAACTGATATATGTTCCACTAGATATAATGCTGAAAAGGGTATAAACTTTATAGAAAGCATATACATTGGATAGAAACTCTATTTCTTCAGAGGCTTCAGGTGCATATGATTGATTCATCTTTGAAAGAACAGACAGGGAGGAAATAGATGAAGGTGGGGGCATCCATCATCATCACCGATGTCTAGAGATTAGTTGATGAAATCATCGAAGAAATAGAATTTTATCACTATAAAATTCATTTCTTTGGATAGTGAAGATTGTATATTTTTTTAGAAATGCAAACATCATTTTTTTAGAATTGAAGACTGATTTTTTTTATTTCACATGAATGTTTTTGTTTAAATTTTGGACTAAAACAATTTTTTTGGATCACTAAAATATTTTTTTTAGAATAATAATGAATATTTTTTATGATAATAAGAGAAGGGAAAGGTGGGGAATGGGGGGAAGTTGTTTAGAGGAGAGAGGGGAAATAATCTCCTTAAAATGAGGAGAAGTGGGACAGAAAAATAAAAAAAGTTGAATAACCTTTTTGACAAATTAAAATGGAAAAATAAAGGTGTCATGAAAAAAACTCACACATAAGATTCCAAATTGAAATAAACTATTGATTGTCTTCCTCCATTGGTGAAAAATCATGGGAACTAGATCTGAGGAAACCCTCTTGTGGGTGCAACATATAGGAGGCAGATATTATGGATCTCCCTCCACTTAGTTCACCTTTTAACACTCTAATACCACTGATGGAGGATCTCATAGTGGAAAACACAACCACACATATGTAGATCAATGGATGTGATCACAAAAACAAAAATAGAGCAGTAATAGATAGGTATTTATCTATTGAACTAAAATTAAAATTCAACACACATGATACTCCCTATTTATAGGGATACAAATACACAATAAACCAAATTGAAACAGTGATAAAAACAAGTCTATAGTTTGGTGTAGTAGGTTCCTCCCAAGCATCTAATTCTAAATACTCAAGCAACCTTTTTTGAAGTCCAATCCTCCATTACTACAGTGTTGGTAGGTTCTGTCCAAGGAATAAATGAGTTTATTATACAACATCCCCACTTAAACTCATTTTCCTTGGAACCCATGAATTTTTATCACATATGGGTGGCTGAACGATGACTATAATGACTTCACCATTGTCATTAGCCGCATCAAATTAAAAAAAACACATGTGGAAGTAGATAAGCCGGTTACTGGTGATGATCGTAGGAACAAAATGACTACAGCAAGAAAAAAAATGGATTTTATTATTTTTATTTGTAATTCTTAAACCTTGTAATACCATTTTAGGATCAAATACTTGTCCATGGAATAATGTGCCTTTGTTTTTTTGAGATGTCCCCCTAGATTCGGGTCTTTATGAGAAATTGAACACACTAGAAGGAGGTGACAATGTTCTTCACCTGGAGAGTATTCATAGACTCTGATGCATTAGTAATCCAGACATAGAAGATGGTACACTACATATAACATTGACAGAGGTCTTGACTTTTTAGAAAGTGTATGAGTTTGATAGAAACTTCATTTCATTGGAGGATTTAGGTATATTTGATTGATTAATCTTCAAGAGAAGTTACAGGGAGGAAATTGACGAATGAAGGGGGTTTCCATCATCATTGATGATATACAGAGAGAAGTTGAAGAAATCATCAAAGAAAAAGAATTCGATCACCTGGAAATTAATTTCATTAGATAGTGCATATTGTAAAAAAAATAGAATCATAAGCATCATTTTTGTATAATTGAAGAATGATTTTTTTTGAATTGTACATGGATTCTTTTTTGCATTGGGGACAACAACAAAAATTGCATCACTCAAATATTTTTTTAGTATACGAAGGAATATTTTTTTATGATAATAAGAGAAGGGAAAGGTGGGGAATGGGAGGAAGTTACTAGGAGGAGAGGGGGAAATCTCCTTAAAATAAAGATATTTGGGAGAGGAAAAAAGAAAAAGTTGAACCACCTTTTTGACAAATGAAAAGAGAAAAAGAAAGGTTGGATGAAAAAAACTCCCACATAGGATTTGAAATTATAATCAACTATTGATTATCTTCCTCCACTAATGTAAAATCATAGGAAACAGATCTAACAATACTACAAAAAAACCGGCTATTACCGGTGGTTTTTTTTCATATAGCGGTGATTTAAATCGCCGCTATATGGTTTGGCGGTGGTTTACAGAAACCGCCGCTAAACTGGGCGTTGGCAATCTATTAGCAGCGGTTTTTTCCATTGTGTGGCAGTTTAAGGGAAGCGTCATAGATTCCTCATTTCGTGGCGGTTTTCATGACTTTAGCGGCGGTTTGATGGGTGCTGGATATTTTTTTATTCACAGTGGTTTTAACCGCTGCGATATTCAGGTGTTTGATGCACCTCTATCGCGGCGATAAAAACTACCGCTAAATATAAACCGATTACATGTCACGACAGTTTTAACCACCGCTAATGTTTTACCAGTAAAGCATTAGCGGTGGTTATAACTGCCATGAAATTCTGACCAGTAAAGCATTAGCGGAAATTTAAACTGCCGCGAAATGCTGACCAGAAAAAAAAATTCAGTTTTGCTTCTACTGCCCCACTGCCCTGAAAAACAAATCAAACCAGAAAATGGAACAGGAGACATCATACAAACAAATAAAATGTTATTTATAACTTGGTATCCACAACATGATGAAATAGGAGACATCATACAAATAATCGACCATAATTCTATAGTGATAATAATCAATAATGGATCTATAGGGAAGCATGAAATCCATTCCAATAATTACATCATATAGTTACATGATGGGAAAGAATGAATTCTATATAAAAAACATTTTCCTATCTGATGGGGAAAATAATTCCATCAGTGTACAATCATTGATTGAATAACCAATGAGGTTTACATATTCTTAATGACACATAAATACACTATATCAAGGACCATAATCTCTAGAAATGTATCAAATATAACATTATATGATAAAATTGTGTCAAATAATGTAGAATATATAGTAGAGGTTACTAGATTAGTACCTCAAACAATATATGAATTTTAATTATTCTCCCTATCATATGTTGAATGTCATTTAGTTTTCCCATACCATGACTCTATGATACAAACTGACTATTCTGAGTGGGATCACATTTCATGCACATTAATTCCTGAGTCTAGTATCAACTATGTCGACTACCACCTTTTCCTCAGCAGTATGTGGTATTATAGCTACATCCCTACTAAAAATTAAGAGGACCCACATAATAATGTGGAATATGTAAAGATCTTATCCCCCTAGGAGGAACTGGTGGAAAAGTTTTGAAGATGTGCAAGATATGACCCAAACTCCTATAACCTCTGCATTCAACTAGATACACCGTAAATTGGGAGAAAAGATATGTATCTTCTCTAAATATCCTCATATTGTGTTAATGAGTCACCCAAATTATGGTATAATAGTTGTGTGTCTTCCCTTTAACCATTTTTAGAATATTCTAGGTGACTTCAGTGACCAGAACATGCATATTTTCTTATTCTATTGTTGGAGAATGTGTATGGGCATGATCTTTTCCTCCATTTCATATAGGTATATACCAATGTTAATCAAGTCAGTGGGAAAGGATATGGGTATTCCCAATATTTTTTACCAAAATATTCTTGGTGATTTCTTTGAATAATACCAAATTATACCGACAAGTTAGTAAACGTGGGAAAATGTGTCCTCTTGCTCATAATTTGCCACCATATTTAGTTAGTGGGATTCTTTGGAGGGTATAGATGTAGGGCCATGTTCTTGGTTGATTTTTCACTACCCTCAGTGGGTTTTCCTGACTACCTAGGTTTGGGAGACTTAGGTTAGACTCTCGAGGTAAACACACACATCATATAGAGGTTTTATTGCTTTGTATCATTGGTGATGGTGAATGCTAGAAGGAGTCCTTTGGAGGGTCCCTTATGCTATCTAGATGAGTCCATTAGTGACCTCTTGATCAACCTCCCTAGATAAGGGAGGAACATGTTATTTCCTTTAATGGATATGACCATAAAATGGTTTGAGATGGAAACTGTTCACAACAAATTATGTTCCACTAGTCATTGTCGAGTAGACATCTCGTAGGGATTTTTGAGATGAATGGATTTTTTAGCTTCCTCTGAAGATGGAAAGGTACCATTTAGGTGTGACTCCCAAACCAGTGAATTTGAGACCAAATGTTGAAGGTGAAAGGTTCATAATAGATCCCTAGTTTTAAATGAGGATCCAACTTGTGTAGTAGTCGAAGCATATGTGTTCTTAAAGTAGTAAAATGTCATTTGGATCAAAGGGGGTTTTAGTTGAAAGTGCCAGAATACTTATGAGAAACATTTACAAGAAATCCTCATTAAATCAGCATATCAATAAATAAACACATGTATAATCAATTGTATTGGATCCATGTTTGTCCACATTTCATATTTTGAGAGAGAAAAAGGAGCCTAACATGTGGGTGACACATGAATTTTGTTTAAGGTTACATGTTAGGTTCACCATTTTTGTTTCCAACTACTTTTATTGGTGAGTATATGATTCGTATCCCATGATTAGGCTAAACCACATTCCCATCATCCTCTTGTGTTTGGTCTCTATACTGCCTACTAGGTTCCAATTTATATAACCAGAACAAAATAACAAAAAGATCACTCTTTAGTCATCCAAAATCTCAGTTACCAATTAAAAAACAGGCCTAAATGGAATGATGTATACCACACTCGAGAAATCAAGACATAAAATGAAACATCATAAATCAAAAAAATGCATAGAAGGAAACATGATAAATCAAGAAAATGTTAGGACATGGAAATGTTTGGTGGAAACTATGTGTCATACATCTTACATATACAAACCAATCGTTCTCATATTTGTTCAACACATCAACATACTACTACTCATGGTCTGATGATGCATCGTCACCCTCTCCACCTCCATCTCCACTACCTGCTGCCAACTATAAGAACATTATATTGAAAATTAAATATTATTTAATATTTATAAATAAACTTAAAACCAATAAAAGTTTTAAAACTAAATGATTTTGATTTTTTGTGATTTACCTACACACCACTAGTCTATGCACTACCACTGGGGGCATATCTGCTCATATGCTGACGTATTTCAAGCAACTCTTTCTGCAAAGCAGATATCTGATCCCCCTGCTGGTGAACTGTGTTTCGTAGAGAAGACATCTCCCTCTGAGCATCTTCAGGCATGAAATGACTATAACCAGGAGTAGATGCAGCTGGAATCCATGGTGGCCTGTCAAAGACCTCAGATGGTACGGGTCCCAAACCCATCCCACGCACTCTACCAGGATGCTCCTTCCCAAGGACTTTAGCAACTGGGTCATCCTGGGAGACTGAGTAGGACTTCCCAGGACTGGAATCCCATATTTATTTAATTTTTACCTATAAATAAAATATCAATATATATTAACATAGTAAAAACTGATAATAAGTTATTATAATAAAAAATTGACTTCATACCCCAACTTCTTTGGTAGGCTCATTAACAAAACTTCCATCTGTTTTTTTATGAACATCCCTCCATAGTTTAGTTCAGGATGCTTCATGCCCTAAAATCTGTGAATGCATTAAACAAAGATAAATCAACAATTCAATATGTTAAATAGATAATAATGTATTATAAATATTTAAACTAATTAAAAGATTACTAATGACATTTGGCTTCTAGAAAAGCCTTTTGAGCCCGCAGTGTGCGGGATGACTTTCTTTGCCTGGTTTGATGCATTCTGTCTTGAGAGATCCTGAAATAAATAAAATTCAATTTAACAGTAATTTATTCAATATCAACTCCTCTTCATATACATGTATAAATGTAAAATGATAATAATATAATAATATATATTTCAATACCATCTTCTTCTCATCACGATGTCTATCAACAAAAACTTTCCACTGTTCTTTCGGTACCCCACTGGGTAGCTTCTCATACATTTGATAAATGGTCAACGAAGTATCATTGACATCACACCACAACCTCCATTTGAAATATTTCCATTTTTTACCAAGATTTTTCAATGTCCACTTCTGTGCTATCACATCAGCAACAGTAAAGTGGAAGAACATCTGTATACAGAAATTCATTTTGAACATATTAGTAACATGACATTCAATTAAACCATAAAGTAATAAAATTAACTTTATCTGAGAATCAAAAACTTTATTTTTTTCAGTTTGAAGGCATATGACTCCAATCATCATATGAAATAGGCAGGGAAATGGGCTCTGCTTCCAGCTGACCTATAATCTGGCCAAGTAACCCCACGACGTCATCCGTCGGGACCTCATAAGAATCAAATTTCGTGACTATATTCTCACCATTCATGTTCCAAAAATCTAAGCTTTCTATGTGTTTTTCCACGGTTGCATTGTTTTTATTTGAAATGATCAAACAAGTAGTATAAACAAAATTCAATAAATTTATTTAATTAAAATTTGTACATATGACTGTGACCCTCCAGAATGTCCGTGATGAACTGGAAGGGGCATGTCGCTGCCCCACTACTAAGGCTCCTGTAGGGGGAGTCGATGACTCATCCTCTAATGAGACATCTACAGATGGTGTCAGAGATGGTGCAGGGGGAGATGGTGCAGGGGTGTAGGAAGATGGTGCCTCAGATGCCGTGGGGACAGACGGATCATCATCTATCGCAAAACTAGATAAAATAGTGTACCGCTTCTTCCTCGGCATTCCTGTCATTTAATCAGATAAAATTAAGTTCAGAATATATATTTCAAAAAAATTATGTAGAAAAAAAAATTAAAAATGATAATAGATGACCAGTACTAACAAACAAAATATATATAACAATGATAATGAATGACTACAGAAATGAAACAAGTGGTTGATGAATGAATAAATAATTGTACATACAATCATTTTCCCCTTCAATCATGTCGGTTTCCTGCTCCATTGCTTCATCCACTTCATTCATCCTTACTAGACTAATATTTTCAATATCATGATGGACAAATAATTCTGCTTCCTGTTGTTGATGAAGTTCAATTGCAGAGGTCAAATCTTCCACTTCATCACCCATATCATACAAATCTCTTTGTATTACGTGAGTAACTACACTCCACCCTTCATCCACAACATAATTCACATAATATACCATTTTTGCTTGCGATGCTAAGATATATGGATCATGCAGTTCACGATCACCAACATCCATCAAGCGAGAGAAGTTTACAGGAGTAAATTGCAAGGAATCTCTTTTAACACCTCTGATATTATTGACCCATTTGCATTTGAATAAAACAACAGAAAAATTCTCGTGGTAGTTTAATTCAGTAATATCATGAAGCTTTCCATAGTATCCCACTTCAGCAAATGTAAATATACCACTATTATATGTTTTCAAACCCACTTCTCGATAGACTGTACGAAATATAAAGTCATTCACATTATAAGCGTCGAACTTTCTAACTTGTTTTATAGGACCTCTACCAAGAAACTTCAAATCTTCTGATAAGTATGCTCGAGTATTGGTATTCATGATCTGAGAAAAGAAATATAATTTAATAGATTTAAAAATTGTATGTGTCAAACTAATATTTGTATTTATTGAAATATTTATAAACTTACACGTCGTGCAAACCATTCTACCAGCTCTTTATTCACAGCTTTCATTATATATTTCTCATTTCGTGTTTGGCCTCAATTTCATCTATTTGTTTGAATCCTCAACTCTCTAATTAATGGATCTGCAATTTCACTATTCAACAGCGCATATCTATGTTCCTGTAATAATTCCAATTCTGTCAGTGTCACATATGAGGTCCTCCCAACTGATCAGCCAATAGCAGGAAATATTTTTGATTTCTGATGCATTTTAGATTGAGTTGATGTGTCTTTAACACGTCCAACTCGATTAAATCTTATCTCAATATCATCCAAATATCTAGAACAAAAGGTGAGACACTCCTCGGCCAAATAGCCTTCAGCAATAGAGCCTTCTGGTTGAGCTTTATTTCTCACATATGCTTTTAAATGTCCAAGATATCTGTGAAATAAAATAATAATATTATACATTTATTTAAATACCAAATTTTTTTTACTTAACTGGAAACATATAAATAAAATAACTCTCAATTGGATACATCCATCGGTAATGAATGGGGCCTCCTAGTTTAGCTTCTTCAACAAAATGCACAGTTAAATGCATCATGACAGTAAAAACGATGGAGGAATGATCATCTCCATTGCACAAAAGGTTAATACAAACCTCTCTTAGAGGTTGTCAAGCTGAAATAGATGTAGAGCTTTCTCACATAATTTCCTGAAAAATGTTCAGAATTGGAGTACAACAGCAGTAACTTTTTCAGGTAATAATGTATGCAAAGCCAATGGTAGTAACTGTTGTAAAAAATATGTGAATCATGACTTTTCAATCCATATAACTTACGATTATTCAAGTCAACACAGCTCGAGATGTTACTAAAATACTCATCAGATACCTTCACATTCTTTAAAATTTTAAAGAATGTATCTTTTTACCTATTTTTCATTGAAAAAATGGTCGGAGCATACTTTTCATTCTCATCTAGCCAGAGATCACGTTTTATGTTCATTACTTGTAAGTATTTGTGAGCATTGAGATGATCCTTCAACTTTCCATGCTCATTAAGTAATGTGAAAATCAAATTATCACATACATTCTTCTCAATATGCATCACATCAAGATTGTGGCGCAACAAATTAAATTCCCAATACGGAAGTTTGAAGAATATACTTTTTTTCTTTCATTGTTGCGTTCTGATTTCACTTGACGATGCACTTCGCACTCGTTTTCCGCTAGCATTCAAATGATGAACCTTCCCAAATTATTTTTTAACATTTTCAAGCTGTTTCAATATTTCAGAACTGGTTAACAACTTTGGAGGTAGTCTACGATCAATGGAACCATTAAATTTTGATTTGTTCAGCCGAAATCTATGAGATACATCAAGAAATATTTGATGGCACAAGAAGCACCATCTTCTACTGTGAGGTAGCTGTTTGGGCTTGAAATCAAAGTTACAAACGAGACAAGCCAAACCCGTATAAGTGTTCCAACTAGATAAATTCCCAAGCCCAGGTAAGTCACTAATGGTCCACATTAAAGCAGCATGCATTTTGAACATTGTTTTAGAAGAAACATCAAATGTCTCAACACTGTTGCTCCATAACTCCTGCAATTCTTCAATCAAAGGCTGCAAGTATACATAAATATCATTTCCAGGAATTTTTTTTCCATGAATAATCATTGAAATGATAAAAGATGTTTGTTGCATAAACATCCACGGAGGCAGATTATAAGGGATCAAAACAACTGGCCAAATGCTATAACTGGTACTCAAAGTCCCAAATGGGTTGAATCCATCAGCAGCCAATCCCAATAGAACATTCCTAGGATCAGCTAAGAAATCTAGATGTAATGAATCAAATGTCTTCCACGATTGGGAATCTCGTGGATGACTCATTAACCCATCATTGTTATTATCTACAGAATGACACTTCATGTGTTTGGCGGTTTTTGATGACATGAATAATCTTTGCAATCGAGGATTCAAAGGAAATTAACGCAGAACTTTTGCAGGTGTGTTCCTTTTCTTCTTCTCCATGAAATTATGTTCATTCAGACTTCTAACATCACCCTTTGACTGCCATCTAGAAGAAGAACATTTCTTACAATTCTGTCTACTTGAATCCTCTCCCCAATAAAGCATACAATCATTGGGACACACATGTATTTTTGTATAATTCAGACCAAGCTTGTTAACAACTTTTTTCATATCATAAAAAGATTCTGGATTTTTGCTTCATGAAATGCATCACGAATCAATTCCAATAACATGTACATTTCCTTAATTGTAATTCCACATAGACATTTGATATGGTACAACTTCATCAAAAATGAAAGCTTTGAATATTTCAAACACCCACTATACAACTCTTGATTTCCATCGTCAACTAAATCAAGAAACACATTTTCCCTACTAAAGTTTTCCCTTACATTTGGTTCCACAGAATCAAGAGGAGGATCCAATTATATGTTACAATCTTGATCTGCTTGTGTTAAAGTCTCAAAAACATCACTTGTCACATTGCAATTTGTAGCACCCTCTTCTGGTTGTTCTGATATGTTTTGATGCTCATAGTGGTGTCTTTTAGTGTTGAATGTATCATTTATGAGGTTTTGTATTTCATTTTCCATTGTCGATGAACTTGGGACCTCATTCTGTGGATTAACATCAGTGCTCAATCTTTTTGTATTGTTTGATTCTCCATGCCAAATCCAACACAAATATTGATCAGGGAATTTATTCAGTATTAAATGTTCATAAACTTCATCTCTCTTCAACCATGTTCTAAATTTACATTTAGGACATGGAAGTCTTATTCTCCCTTCAACGGATTGATTAGAAATTGCAAAATCTAAAAACTCATTCAAACCCTTAACATATTGAGGTGTGTTCCTTGGTAATGTGATCCAACTTTTATCCATGTATATCACAATGTGCCTACACAATAAAAAACACATAGTTACTACTAAATAGAGAAAAAGTTCCATATATATGATAGTGTAAGATTACAGAAACATAATATAATAAAGATGACCCACTGATCATAAAGTATGCATAATATAATAATGATGATACATTGATCACATTTACCACTTACTTAGCATGCCCAGACAAACTGAATAAGTCTGGTCCCTAAGAGACAGCGTCAACACCTCATTGAGGAGCAGTAATAATATCAGGTTACACACTTATCATAACACTATCGATCACACATTTATGTTTCCTCAAACAACACCCCATTGAAAGTGATGTTATTGAACACACCAAAGATGCACAATTTTCATACCATTAGTACAACGGAATTACTAGAAATATTTATCCCTTATATGACACCCTTTGAGACTTATCGCATGCTAGCTTGGGTACCCGGATTATGGGTAGCCTAGGTCAATTCATGAAAATTGGTCATGATTCATTGCTCTTTATGTTTTTCAATCTTTTCACTATCTATTTGAATTTATCCCATTCATATATGAATTTTTTGAATGAATCTATAGAATAGAAATCATGAAGGGAGTTTTGAAAGGGGGTTTCAATACTAAAAAGGTATAAATTACCGTGAATTACACTAAGACATCTTTTATGGTGATGAAATGTGTTTTTGGGTCCAGGTTTAGTGGCTCAAACATCACTATATATCCAGTAATAATAGAAATAAATACACATGTAGTTTCTATAAGGTCTCAACAAATATCTAGATATTGTATATGAGAGAAAGGGATACATGTATGGGTGCCCTGGTGGGAATTGAAAGGATGAAAACTGATTTGAATTGTTAAATGTATCTTCATTGGGTAAGAATTGGGAAATTAAATGGGAACTACATAATGTCCTATGATGGTAAATTTTTGTGTCACTGTATATCCCATAATAATAAGAATCATGTCACATGTTTTTCTTATAATATATCTTCACAAATCTATCTCTTGTGAAGGAAAAAATGATGTTTTCCAGTGTCAAGCTACATAAAAAAAGGTTTGATGCGAATCCATGAATCCCATATGATATAATCCAAGGAAATAATTGTGGAATTTTACTTTTGCATAGGTTTTTTTAGAAGGAACTCTTCACTAAGGATTATTACATGGATATTTATCAAATGTAAGGAAATTATATTGTATATATTGAATTTATGAAATAGGTTTAAATGTAATTTAAGGGGGAACATATGTCATTTAGTTTAACGATATAATTAAAAAAATGACTTTTGTGCAATGTAGTATAATGTGGTATAGTGAGGAACTTTATGTCATCCATTTTAAGTTCATATGACTATGATCAATGTGAGGAAGGCTTTATGTATATCTGGATTTTATTAAAAATTAAATTATTGAGTCTTAGTTTCGAGCCAATAAAGAATATTTTATTTGAATAGATGAAGTCATGAATAGTAGGATGAGGTTTTTTTTATAGGAATTAAATTTGTGGTTTGGTTTTATATAAATGATTTGGACATAACTATATATATGGACTTAACTTGAATTAATCCACACACAGTTCTTAATATAGGATTGTTTCATACATGTGTATGGAAATAGGAGGAAACCTGACATGAATGAAAAAACACATAAACTAGGATAGTATAGAAGATTATGAATGAAATATATCATTAACCATTATTCATATAAGAGATATGGAAACCACTATGTATCCTATAAGAATAGGAATAAATCCATATGTAGTTCTGGAAAAGGAGTCTCTATTTATATCTAGATTATGTATATGAGATAATAAAATGGTTTCATCCTAGTGTAAATTTGTTGTTGAAGACCCACTGAAAACATGTAATCCCTTACACTAAGAACTATTACATAGATATGTCTAATATAAAAGGGAATAAGTTCATAAAAAAATATACCACTCAAGTTATTTTACACTGTTATAAGATGGATCATATGTTATATGAAAATGACATGAGTTTCATACAATTTATGGTCCTACACTAAGGACCTTCATGTCTTGCAGTTTGTGGTCTTATGAATGGAACCATCTATAAGAAGTTTAATGTCTTTAGAAATGGACTTTCAAATCCCCGTTGTGAAGTTATAAAAAGTATTTATTTGAGAATAATTATGTTGGTGGTAGACATGATATGCTCTCAATCCATTATAATCATGGAGTAGGCATTGTTGGAGTAGAAATTTTGTATTTTATACGGCCCTTCCCATTTTAATCTAGATTTATAGGTTTCCTCCTAGGTATCATAGGCATTCTCATAGATAATACTAGTTATCCTTGGATGAATAATCATATGTGGGCCTTCTTATGGAATTCTCATATAATATTATTATTATTTAACTCAAGGATGTGAAGTGTGTGAAAATAGTTTTCATCAAATTTCTTTAATTCATCAAGTCAGAGTTGAGATTTCTCATTCCTAAACAACTGATCAAAAATGGAAATTTTAATTGAGGGTAATTAAACCTAAATGGGAAGGACTACCACTACAACATCTCAACCCCAACCTATTGACTTGGGTAGGGCCAAAATTCCACTAAACTTATGTGCATCCCACAGACACTAGAGGATGACTATAAATTACAATGGTATATGAAATCATTGTGGTGGTTTACTCTCAAACACAACATAACCAGAATTAGACCAAACAAAATGTTATAACATAAATATGATGCATGATAGAAAATCAACCAAACACAATGGATATAACATGACGAAGATAAGAGTTCTGATAGTCAATGATATATCATATAAGTCTTCAAAACCCAATAGCTCATAAAATTAAGTAATGTGACACAATAAAACCACCCCAAACTCCACCCCTTAACCATATACAAGATCTTGGTCCCATTATCCATGGATGTATCCTCAATATACACCATTAGAGAAGTGGGAGACCTTTAATTTTCATGTATCTTGAATAGAAACATCTATATATTCATTATGGTTCATATAAAGGGCATGATTATACTACCTAATAGATAATACAGGATACATCCCACACAATTCCCAAGAACATGAACAAGTCAGAACATAATATATATATATAACATGAGTGAATATCATGAATTAGTGAATAATATACAAATGAAAAATTAGTTAAAGTTTCTCACACCATTGTGATCAATCATATCATGAATGCACACATCCATGTAAGTACCCAACCAATGTATTCACCATCCAAAATATCCTCAGAATTTTATAAACTCATGAGTGAAATAGCATTCCTCCATACCCAATTCATCACTTAGTGGTATAATCTAGTGTTCCCCCAATTTGTCTTAATAGACATGTAAAAAACAAAAAAGGCCCCATTGTATACATCAGGAACACATGATAACCAGTACCATTGAAATTTCATAAATGAAATGAAACCTAACTATAAGAGATTTATCCAAAAACTTAAATGGATACATACCTGGAAAAGATAGGGGTCACTGGAGACGGAGGTCTCAGGGTCGCCGGAGATGGAGGTCGCGGGGTCGCTGGAGACAGAGGTCGCGGGGTCGTCGGATGGTTGGGGGTCGCGGGTCACCGGACAGGGTCGCCAGACGGTTGGGGGTTGTCGGACGGTTGGGGGTCACCGAGGCCGGGGGGGTTAGGGGAAGAAGGGAGGGCATGGGGGTCGCCGGATGCTTGGGGGTCGCCAGGGCCGGGGGGGGTTAGGGGAAGAAGGGGTCGCAAGGGTTTAGGGGAAACGTTGGGGTGGGGGTAGGTAAGGGTCGGGTTTTTTAAAAAAAATATGGGTTTCACGGCGTTTTATTAAAAACCACTGCGAAACCTTTCAGCGAAAATGTTTAGCGGTGGTTTTGTGAACCGCCGCCACAAAACCGCCGCTAAACCCGGTTTTTATTGTAGTGAAGGATCCCCTTGAGGATGAAACTGATTGGAAGAAGATCAAATGGATCTCTCTCCGATCATCTCATGTTTTAACGTTCTGATACCAATGATGGAGGATCTCGCAGTGGGAAACACAATTGTGCAGATACAGATCACTAGAGGTGATTGCAAAAACACAAACATTGTGACAACATATAGGTATTTATTTCTTGGAATGGTATTAAAAAAACACCCATGATACTCCCTATTTATAGGGATACAAATACACAACAAACCAAATA
Source organism: Viscum album (assembly GCA_963277665.1). Lineage (NCBI taxonomy): Eukaryota > Viridiplantae > Streptophyta > Magnoliopsida > Santalales > Viscaceae > Viscum > Viscum album. The sequence goes on from OY728162.1 coordinate 820,873,444, forward strand.
GAAACAGAGAGAAACACAAGTCTATATTTTTGTGTAGTAGGTGTCATCAATGCATCCAATTCTAAACTGTCAAGCATCCTTCATTGAAGTCCAAGTCTCTGTTTCTATAGTGGAGGTAGGCACCATCCAAGGAATAAAAGAATTTATTACCCAACATTTACCCCTTAAACTTGTTTTCCTTGTAACCCATGAATTTTAATCATATCTTAGGGGCTAAATGATGACTATGATGACTTCACCGTACTCATTAGCTACAGAAAATTCAAAAAAGGCATGGGGAAACAGATAAGCATATCACTGGATTTGATCACAAGAACAATATAATAGCATCAAGAAACAAAATTAATTCTATTTCTTTTATTTGTAATTCTTCAACCTAGTACTACCCTTCTAGGATCAAATTATTTTCCACAGAATCCTCTGCCTCGGGTCCTTAGAGATGTTCCCCCTTGCTTCAGGTTATCATTGGGACTCGAATGCACCAGAAGGAGTTGCCACCATTCTTCATTGGTAGAATATATATGGGGGTCTGATGCTTTAGGAAGCCAGAATTGGTTGATGGTCCACTGGATATAATGCTGACAGAGCTCTCGAATTTCAGAAAAGTGTCTGCATTGGATAGAAACATCATTTATTCAGAGGCTTCATGTGGAAAAGATTGATTCTTCTTCAGGAGAAGATATAGGGAGTAAATAGAAGAAGGTGGGGGCATCCATCATCATCATAGATCTCTAGAGAGAAGTTGAAGAAATCATAAAATAAATTGAATTTGATCTGCAGGAAATTCATTTCTTCAGATAGTCCAGATTGTAATTTTTTTAGAATCACAAACTTTGTTTTTTTCAGAATTATATAATGATTTTTTTGAATTGAACATGGCAAATTTTTTTGAATTGGGGACTGCAACAATTTGTTTTTGGATTTCTCAAATATTTTTTTTCATAATAAAAATGAATAATTTTTATTAATGATAATAGGAGAAGGGAAAGGTGGGCTGTGGGAGGAAGTTTTTAGGAGGAATGAGGTGAAACAATATCCTTAAATTGAGGAGATGTGGGAGGGGAAAACACAAAAGTTGAACAACCTTTTTGAAATTTGAATAAGTCAAAAGAAAGGTGGGATGAAAAACAAACTCACACGTAGGATTCCAAATTTGAATCAACTATTTATTATCTTCATCTACTGGTCTAAAATCATGGTAAAAAATATCTGATGGAACCCTCTCACGGCTGCAACATATCAGAAGAACAGATATCTCTCCACTTATCTAAACATAGAATTCTCTAATACCACTGATGGAGGATCTCACAGTGGCAAACACAACTGCACAGACACAAATCACTGGAGGTGATCAAAACCACACAAACGGAGCAACAACATATGGGTTTTTATTTCTTGAACTGGAATTAAAATACAACACACACAGTACTACCTATTTATAGGGATAAAAATACATATAAAACCAAATGGAAAAAATAAAAACAAAAGTATATAGTTTGGTATAGTAGGTTCCATCTAATAATCCAATGCAAAATAGTCAAACAACCTTCGTTGAAGTCCAAGCCTTGATTTCTGTAGTGGAGGTGGGCGTTGTCGAAGGAATAAATGAGTTTACTATCCAAAATCCACCTTAAAATCGTTTTCCTTGTAACCCATTAATTTTCATCATATCCAGGTGGATGATCAATAGATATTATGACTTCTCTATAGTAATTATCTGCAGAAAATTCAAAAAATGCATGTCTAAGAAGATAAGCATATCAGAGGAGGTGATTTCAGGAATAAAATAAGATCAGTTGAAAACAAACTGGATTTTATTACTTCAATATGGAATTCTTAAACCTTATACTCCCCATCTAGGATAAAAATCTTGTCCATGGAATCATATGCCTGAGGTTCTTTGAGATGTCCCCCTTGCTCCGGGTCTTCACCGGAACTCAAACGCACTAGAAGGAGGTGCCACTACTCTATGTCGGGAGAATCGACATAGGGATCTGATGCTTTAGGAATCCAGAACCGATAGATGTTCCATTGGATATAATGATAACAGAGGTCTTAACTTTTCGGAAAGTGTCTACGTTGGATTTTAAATCCATTTCTTCGGAGTCTTTAGATACAGACGATTGATTTATATTTGGGATAAAATACATGGAGGAAATAGAAGAAGTTGTGGGGCATCCATCATCGTCGTCGATTCCCAAAGAGAAGTTGAAGAAATAATCGATGAAATAGAATTTTATCGCCAAGAAATTAATTTCTCTAGATAGTTTTTATTTTTAATTTTTTTAGAATCATAAACTTAACTTTTTCAGAATTGAAGAATGATTTTTTTTTAATTGCACAATAATTTTTTTCTTTTTTTAAATTGGGGACTGCAAAAAAAAATAGGATCACACAAAAATATTATTTATAATATGAATGAATAAGTTATTTGATGATAATAGGAGAAGGGAAAGGTGGGCGTGAGAGGAAGTTGTTTCGAGGATAGATGGGAAACAATCTCCTTAAAATGAGGATACATGAGAAGAAAAAAATAAAAGTTGTACCACCATCTTGATAAATGAAAAAGGTAAAAGAAAGGTGGGATAAGAAAAATAGGCTCACACATAGGATTACAAATTGGAATAAACTATTTATTTTATTCCTCCACTAGTGAACAATAATGGGAACCAAATCTGATGGAGGCCTCTCATGGATACAATAGATCAGAAGCAGATCTCATGGATCTCTCTCCACTCATCTCACCTTCGAATACTCTGATACCACTGATGGGGGATCTCAAAGTGGCAAAAAAACATGCGGAATCAGATCAATGGAGGTGATTGCAACAACAAAAACAGAATAGCAACATATAGTTATTTATTTCTTAAACTATAATTAAAATAGAACACACATGATACACCCTATTTATAGGTAAATAAATACAGCACAAACCAAATAGAAACATAGAGAAACATGATTCTATAGTTTGGAGCAGTAGGTGTCATCTAAGAATCCAATGCCAAATATTCAAGTAGCACTTATTGAATTCCAAGTATCCTTTGCTTTAGTGGAGGTAGGTGTCATCCAAGGAATAAATGATTTTATTATCCATCATCTGGACTTAAAACCATTTTACTTATAACCCAGGAATTTTCATCATATCCAGGTAGATTATAGATAAATATAATGACTTTACCATAGTCATTAGCTGAAACAAATTCAAAAAATGAATGTAGAAGAAGATAAGAAGATCACTTTAGGATATCATAGGAAAAAAATAATAGCAGTAGGAAACAAACTAGATTTTATTACTTCGATTTGGAATTATTCAACCATGTAATCCCCTTCTAGGATCAAATTCGTGTCCACAAAATCATCTTCCTTGGGTTATTCGAAATATCCCCCTTTCTTTGGGTCTTCATTAGGACTCGAATGCCCCAGAAGGAGTTTCCACTATTCTTAATTAGGGGAATTGACATGAGGCTCTGATGCTTTAGGAAGCCGGAATCGACCGATGGTCCACTAGATATAACACCGATGCAGGTCTCGTCTTTTGGGAATTCATTTTCATGGGATGGAAACTCCATTTCTTCAAAGGATTCAGGTGCAGATGATTGATTTAGCTTTGAGAGAAGAGATGGGGAGGAAATAGAACAAGGTTGGGGGGATTCCATCATCATAATCGATGTGCAGAGAGAATTTCAAGAAATCATTGATGAAACAAAATTCAATCACCAGGAAATTTATTTCTTTAGATAGTAGAGATTGTAATTTTTTTAAAAATAGAAAATTTCATTTATTTTCATAATTAATAAATTATTATTTTTAATTACACGTGACATTTTTTTAAAATTGGGTAATGCAACAATTTTTTTTGGATCAGTCAAATATTTTTTTTAGAATAAAAATGAATATTTTTTTAATGATAATAGGAGAAGGGAAAGGTTGGGCATGGGAGGAAGTTATTTTGAGGCATAAGGGGAAACAATATCCTTAAAATGAGGAGATGTGGTAGGGAAAAAGACAATAGGTGAACCACCATTTTGACAAACGAAAATGTAATAAGAAAGGTGGGATAAAAAACAAACAAATCCACGCATATAATTCCAAATTGAAATCAACTATTTATTGTCTTCCACCACTGGTGAAAAATAAAAAGAACCAGATCCAACAGAACCCCCTCGTGACTACAATATATTGGAAGAAGATACCATATATCTCTCTCCACTCAGCTCACCTTCGAGCACTCTAATACCACTGATGGAGGATCTCGAAACAGAAAACACAACTGCGTGGACACAAATCACTGGAGGTGATCACAACAATACAAATGAAGCATCAATAGATAGGTATTTATTTCTTGAACTATAATTAAAATACAACACAAAAGATACTCCCTATTTATAGGGATACGAATACACATCAAACCAAATGTAAATAGAGAGAAACATTTTCTATAGTTTTGTGCAGTAGGTGTCATCCAAGCATCCAACACCAAACAATCAAGCAGCCTTCGTTGAAGTCCAAGGCACTATTTTTGTAATGAAGGTAGGAATCATCTAATGAGTAAATGAGTTCATTATCCAAAATACCCCCTTAAACTCGTTTTACTTGTATCCCACGAATTTTCATCATATCTGGGTGGATGAACGATAACTATAATGCCTTCACCATATTCATTAGCGGTAAAAAATTAAAAAAATTGATGTGGAAGCAGATAAGTAGATCAATGGAGGTGATCATAGGAACAATATAATAGAAGTTGGAAATATACCATATTTTATCGTTTTGGTTTGGAATTCTTCAACATTGTACTCCCCTTCTAGGATAAAATTCTTGTCCACAGAATCCTCTTCCTCAGGTTCTTCTAGAAGTCATGCCTTTCTTGGGGTCTTTATCAAAACTCAAACACACTAGAAGGAGGTTCCATTGTTCTTCATCGGGAAAACCAGCACTGGGCTATGATGCTTTAGGAAGAGTGAACCAGTAGATGTTTCACTGGATATAATGTCGAAGGAGGTCTTGACTTTCAGGAAATCATTTTTTATGGATCACAACGCCATTTTTTTAGAGGCTTTAGGTGGAGAGTATTAATTTAGCTACGGGACAAGAGATGGGGAGGAAATAGATTAAGGCAGGGGCGTCCGTCATCATCATCGATTCTTAGATAGGAGTTGATGAAATCAGAAAAGAAATAGAATTCAATCACCAGTAAATACATTTCATCAGATAGTGGAGATTTAAATTTTTTAGAATCGAAAAATTCATTTTTTCAGAATTGAAGAATATTTTTTTTTTTGAATTGAACACGATTTTTTTTTAAATTGGGGACAACAACAATTTTATTTTTAGATCACTCAAATATATTTTTTTAATACGGATGGACAATTTTTTTAATGATAATAAGAGAAGTTAAAGGTGGGGTGTGTGAGGAAGTTGTTGTGAGGAGAGACCATAAAAAATCTCCTTAAAATGAGGATATGTGGTAGGGGGTTCTTCCTCATCCCTTGAAAGGCGGGTTATCAAAAATCAATAAAAAAGAAGAAGGCCTTTGGGCCATTCAGGAAGGAGATGAGGGAGGGAAAAAAGTTGAACCTCCTTTTGGACAAATGAAAAAGGAAAAGGAAAGGAGGGAAGAGAAAAAAAACTCACACACAGGATTACAAATTGGAATCAATTATTGATTGTCTTCCTCTACTGGTGGAAAATAATGGGAACGAGGTCTGATGGAACCCTCTCATGGATTCAACATATCAGAATAAGATCTCATGAATATATCTACATTCATCTCACCTTTGAATTCTCTGATATCACTGATGGAGGATCTCACATTGGAAAACACAATTGTGCATACTCATATCACTATAGGTGATCGCAACAAAAAATATGGTAAGTAATAGATAGGTATTTATTTCTTAAACTAGAATTAAAATAAAACACACATGATACTCTCTATTTATAGGGATACAAACACACAGTAAACCAAATGGAAATAGAGAGAAACAAAATTCTATAGTTTGGCATAGTAGCTGTCATCCAAGAATCCAATTCAAAACAATCAAGAGTCCTTCGTTGAAGTCCAAGCCTCCATTACTATAGTGGAGGTAGGTACCATGTAAGGAATAAATGAGTTTATTATCCAACATACCCCCTTAAACTTGTTTTCCTTATAACCCATGATTTTTCATCATATCTGGGTGGATTACCAATCTTTACCATAGTCATTAGTTCCAAAAAAATTAAAAAAAAACGCATGTGGAAGTAGATAATAAGATCAATGGAGGTGATTGTAGGAAAAAAATTAATAATAGGAAGCAAACTAGATTTTATTGCTTTAATTAAAATATCTTCAACCACCTACTCCCCTTCTTAGATATAATTTTTTGCACAGAATCCTCTGCCTTGGGTTTTTTGAGATGTCCCACATTGCTTCAGGTCTTTGTCGGGACTCGAACGCACTGGAAGGAGGTGCCATTGTTCTACATTGAGAGAATCCACATGAGGCTCTGACACTTTAGGAAGCCAGAACCAGCGGATAGTCCACTGTATATAACACCGATGTGGGTGTTGACTTTCAGGAAGGAATTTTTTTAGGATAGAAACTCAATCTATTCATAGGATTTAGGTGCATACGATTGATTCACCTTCAGGAGAAGAGGCGCAGAGGAAATAGACAAAGGTAGGGGCGTTCATCATCATCGTCGATGTCCATAGAGAAGTTGAATAAATCATCGAAGAAACGTATTTTGATCACCAGGAAATTCATTTCTTCAAATAGTGATGATTGAATTTTTTTAGAATCACAGACTATATTTTATTGAGAATTGAAGAATGATTTTTTTTTAATTTCACGTGATAATTTCTTTAAAAAATGGGGACTGAAACAATTTTTTTTTGAATCACTCTAATATTTTTTTCAGTTACGAATAAAGAATTCTTTATGATAGTTGGAGAAGGTAAAGGTGGGGAATGGGAGGAGTTTTTTGGGAGGATATAAGGGGAAAATCTCATTAAAATGAGCAGATGTGGGAGGGAAAAAATTAAAAACCTTTTTCACAAATGAAAACGGAAAATGAAAGGTGGGATGAAAAAAAAACTCACAGATAGGATTATAAATAGGAATCAATTATTGGTTGTCTTCCTCTACTGGTGAAAAATCATGGGAACTTGATATGATGGAACCCTCAAGAGGCTGGAATAGATCATAAGTAGTTATCATGAATCTCTCTCTTCTCATCTCACCTTCAAACTCTATAATACAACTGATGGAGGATCTCACAGTGGTCGACACAACTGAGCAGACACAGATCACTGGAGGTGATCGCAAAAACACAAATGAAGTAAAAAAATATAGGTTTTATTTCTTGAATTGGAATTAAAATACAATACATGATACTCCCTATTTATAGGGATGACAATACACAAAAAAAACAAATGAAAATAGATAGAAACACAAATCTATTGTTTGGTGCAGTTGGTTTCATCCAAGAATCCAATGCCAAATAGTCAAGTAACCTTTGTTGAAGTCCAAGCCTCTATTTATAAATTGGAGGTAGGATTCAACCCTAGAATAAATGAGTTTATTATCCAACATCCCCCTTAAACTTGTTTTCTTTGTAAACCATAAATCTCCATCATATCTGGGTGGATAGCCGATAACAATAATGAATTTACCATAATCATTAGCTGCAGTAGATTTAAAAAACGCATGTAGAAGAAGATAAGCATATCACTAGAGGTGATCCCAAGAACAAAGTAACAGCAGCAAGAAAAAAACTAGATTTTATTGATTTGATTCTAATTCTTAAACCATGTCTCCATTTCTAGTATCAAATTCTTTTCCTTGGAATTATATACCTTTAGTTCTTTGAGATGCCCCTTTCTCCGAGTCTTCATCAGGATTCAAATGCAGTAGATGGATGCAGCACTTTTTCTTTGGTTGGAGAATCGACATAGGGATCTGATGCTTTAGGAAGCCAGAACCGATTTATGGTCCACTAGATATAATACCAATGGAGGTCTCAACTTTTGGGAAAGCTTCTACATTGGATAGAAACTTGATTTCATTAGAGGCTTCAGGTGAATATGATTGATTCATCTTCGAGGGAAGAGAAGGGAGGAAATAGATAAAGGAATGGGGAATAAATTATCATCATCAATGTCTAGATATAAGTTGAAGAAATCATCTAAGAAATATAATTTGATCTCCATGAAATTTATTTATTCTAATAGTATAGATTGCAATATTTTTTAGAATAAAAAAATTCATCTTTTTTATAATTGAAGAATGATTTTTTTTAATTTCACACAAAATTTTTTGTTTTTTAAATTTGGAACAAAAACATATTTTTTTGGGTCACTCAATTTGTTTTCAGAATAAAAATAAAGATTTTTTTATGGTAATAGGAGAAGGGTAAGGTGGGGCATGGGAGGAAGTTGTTGGGAGCAGAGAGGGGAAACATTATCCTCAAAATGAGGAGATATGGGAGGAAAAAAATTTGAGTCCACTTTTTGAAAAATGAAAAAGGAAAAATAAAGGTGGAATGAAAAAAACAAACTGACACATTGGATTCCAAATTGGAATCAACTATTGAGTTTGTTTCTCTACTGATACAAAGTCATGGGAACCAGATATGACAAAACCCTATCGATGATGCAACAGATCAAAATCAAATCTCATAGATCTCTCTCTACTCATCTCACCTTATAATGTTTTGATACCACTGATGGATGATATCGTAGTGACAAACACGACCATGTTGATGCAGATCAGTGGAGGTGATCACAACAACACAAATGGAGAACCAACATATAGGTATTTATTTCTTGAATTGTAATTAAAATACAACACACATGATGATCCCTATTTATAAGGATATAAATACATAGCAAACCAAATGGAAACAGAGAGAAACACAAGTCTATAGTATGTTACAGTATGTGTTTTCCAAAAATCCAATGCCAAATAGTTAATCATCCTTCATTAAAATCCAAGCATCCATTACTATAGTGGAGGTAGATTCCATCCAAGTAATAAACGAGTTTATTATCCAACATCCCCCCTTAAAATATTTTTCCTTATAACCCATGAATTTGAATCATATCCATAATGGTGACTGATGACTATAATGATGTCACTATAGTCATTAGTTGTATAAAATTCAAAAAACCCATGTGGAAGAAGATAAATGGATCCCTGGAGGTGATCGAAGGAACAAAATAATAGTAGTAGAAAACAAAATGGATTTTATTAATATTATTTGGAATTCTTCAACCTTTAATTCCCCATTCTAGGATCAAATTCTTGTCTATGGAATCATCTTCCTTGGGTTATTTGAGATGTCCCCTTGCTCCGGGTCTTCATTGGGACTAAAATGCACTGGAAGAAGATGCCACTATTCTTCATCAGATGAATCAACATGGGGATCTAATGCTTTAGGAAGCTAGAGTTGGCAGATGGTCCATTAGATATAACACCTACAGAGGTATCAAATTTCAGGAAAGAATATGTCTTTCATAGAAACTCTATTTCCATAAAGGCTTCAGGTGGAGATGATTGATTCAACTTTGGGATAAGATACAGGGAGTGAATAGATGAAGGTGGGGTGTGTCCATCATCATCATCAATTTCCAAAGAGATGTTGAAGAAATCATCGAAGAAACAAAATTTGATCGCCAGAAGATTCATTTCTTCGAATAGTGCAGATTGTGATTTTTTTATAATCACAAACTTCTTTTTTTTAGAATTGAAGAATTAATTTTTATTAATTGTGCAGGACATTTTTTTAATTGGGGAATGAAAAAAATGGATCACTAAATTTTTTTTCTCATAATACGAATAAAGAATATTTTTTATGATAATAGCATAAGGGAAAGGTGGGGTGTGAGATGAATATTTTGGTAAGAGAGGGGGAAAATCTTCTTAATATGAGGATACATGGGGAGGAAAAAACAAAAGTTGAACCACCTTTTTGAAAAAATGAAAAAGGAAAAAGGAACATGGGATGAAAAACTCACACATAGGATTCCAAATTGGAATAAGATATTGATTATCTTCCTCCAATAGTGCAAAATCATTGGAACCAGATCCAATGGAACGCTCTCAGGGCTGCAGCAGATCGAAATTAGATCTCACTGATCTCTCTTTTCTCAACTCACCTTTGAATGCTTTGATACCACTTATGGAGGATCTCATAGTGGAAAACACAGACACATAGATGCAAATCCTTGGAGGTGATCACAACAACACAAAGAGATCAGTAAAAAATAGGTATTTATTTATTGAACATGATTTAAAATACAACACACATGATACTCCCTATTTATAGGGATTAAAATATAGATCAAACCAAATGGAAATAGAGAGAAACACCAGTCTATATTTTGGTGTAGTAGGTGATGCCCAAAAATTCAACACTAAACAATCAAGAAACATTTATTGAAGTCCAAGCCTCTAATGTAGTATTGGAGGTAGGCTCCATCCAAGGAATAAATGAGTTTATTATCAAACATCCCCACTTAAACTAGTTTTCCTTATAACTTATGAATTTGCATCATTTTCTGGTGGTTAGACGAGGACTATAATGACTTCAACATTGCCATTAGATGCATAAAATTTAAAAAATCCATGAGAAAGTAGATAAGAAGATCACTGGAGGTGATTGTAGGAACAAAATAATTACAACAGGAAACAAAATGGATTTTATTTCTTGGATTAGGAATTATTCAACCTTGTACTCCCCTTCTAGGATCAAATTTTTGTCCAAAGAATGCTTTGCCTCAAGTTCTTTGAGATTTCACTCCTTTATTAAGGTATTCATTAGGACATGAATGCAATGGAAGGAGGTGTTGCTATTCTATTCTGAGAGAATTAACATTGGGATATGATGCTTTAGGAATCCAAAATCGATAGATGGTTGACTGGACATAATGTCAATAGAGGTATCGACTTTCGGGAAAGCATCTTCCTTAGATAACAACTCCATTTCTTTGGTAGTTTCAGGTGCATACGATTGATTCAACTATAGGAAAAGAGATAGGGATGAAATTCATGAAGGTGGGGGGCATCCATCATCATCTTCGATGTCCATAGAAAAGTTGAATAAATCTTTGAAGAAATAGAATTTTATCTCCAGTAAATTCATTTCTTCAGATAGTGCAGATTGAAAAAAAAATTAGAATAAAAAACTTCATTTTTTTATTTTAGAATTGAAGAATGATTTTTTTAAATTGAACCTAAAAATATATTATTTAAATTGGGGACTACAAAAAAAAATTGGATCACTCTGTTTTTTTTTTCAGAATACGAATTAAGAATTTTTTTTGATGATAATAGGAGAAGGGAAAGGTGGGGTGTGGGAGGATGTTGTGGAGGAGAGAGGGGAAACAATGTCCTAAAAATGAGGAGATGTAGGATATAAAAAAACAAAAGTTGAAACAACTTTTTGATAAATGAAAAAGTGAAAATAATGGTTGTATGAAAAATAATTCAAACTCACACATAGGTTTCCAAATTGGAATCAACTGTTTATTATCTTTCTATGCTTGTGCAAAATAATGGGAACTAGATCCAACAGAAACCTCTCATTGATGCAATAGATTGGAAGAAGATATCATAGATATCTCTCTACTCAACTCACCTTCAAATTCTCTTATACCATTGATGGAGGATATCATAGTGACAAACACAACCGCGTGGATGCAGATCAATAGAGGTGATCGCAACAACACAAACAAAGCAACAATAGATAGGTATTTATTTCTTGAACTGGAATTAAAATACAACCCACACGATACTCCCAATTTATAGGGATATAAGTACATAGAAAAAAATGTAAATAGATAGAAACATAAGTCTATAGTTTGGTTCAGTAGGTACTATCCAAACATCCAATGCCAAACAGTCAAGCAGCCTTTGTTAAAGTCCAAGCCTCCATTGTTGTAGTAGAGGTTGGTGTCGTATAAGGAATAAATGAGTTTATTATACAACATACCCCTTAAACTCATTTTCCTTATAACCCATGAATTTTCATCATATCAGGGTGGGTTATTGATGGCTATAATGACTTCACCATAGTCATTAGCTGTAGAAAATTCAAAAAACTCATATATAAGCAGATCAGCAGATGACTAGAGGTGATCTCAAGAACAAAATAATAGCTATAAGAGACAAACTGAATTTTATTTCTTTGATTGGGAATTATTCAACCTTCTACTCCCCTTATATGATCAAATTATTGTTCACAAAATACTATACCTCAGGTTCTTCAAGATTCCCCCTTTCTCCCGGTCTTCATCGGGACTCAAACACACTGGAAGGAGATGACATTATTCTTCACCGAAAGAATCAACACAGGGCTCTAATGCTTTAGGAAGATAGAGCCGGTGGATGTTCCATTAGATATATTGTCAATGGACATATCTAATTTTAGGAAATCATCTATGTTTGATAGAAACTCCATTTCTTCCAAGGCTTCAGGTGGAGATTATTTACTCTACTTCAGGAGAAAAGATAGGAAGGAAATTGATGAAGGAGGGGGTGAGTGTGTCCATCATTGTCATTGATTTCATGAGATAAGTTGTAAAAATTATCAAAGAAATAGAATTTGATCACCCAAATATTCATTTCTTTGGATACTATAGATTTTAAGTTTTTTTAGAATCACAATATTTGTTTTTTTCAGAACTAAAGAATGGTTTTTTTTAATTGAAAACATAAATTTTTTTAAAAAAAAATTTCACTACAATAATTTTTTTTAGATCACTCAAATGTTTTTTTAGAATACGAGTTGAGAATTATTTTTTGATGATAATAGTAGAAGGAAAAGGTGGTCATGGGAGGAATTTGTTGGGAGGAGATTGGGGAAACAATCTCCCTAAAATGAGGAGACATGGGAGGAAAGAAAACCAAATCTAAAAAACCTTTTTGACAAATGAAAAAGGAAAAAGGAAGGTAGGATGAAGAAAAACAAACTCAGAAATAGGATTAAAAATTGTAATCAACTATTGAATGTCTTCATCCACTTGTGAAATATCATTGGAAATCAGTCTGATGGAACCCTATCGCACCTAGAATAGATCGAAAGAAAATATCACTGATCTTTCTTTTCTTAGCTCACATTCGAATGCTCTGATACCACTGATGTAGGATCTCATAGCAGTAAACACAACTACATGGATGCAGATCCCTGGAGTTAATAGAAACAACAAAAATGGAGTAGAAAAATATAGGTATTTATTTATTGAACTGGAATTAAAATAAAACACACAAAATACTCCCTATTTATATGGATACAAATACAAAGAAAACCAAATGGAAACAGATAGAAACACTAGTCTATAGTTTGGTGCATTAGGTTTCACCCAAGAATCTAATTCCAAACAGTCAAGTAGCCTTTGTTTAAGCCCAATCCTTCATTACTGTAGTGGAGGTAGGCGCCATCCAAGGAAAAAATGAGTTTATTATCCAAAATCCCCCCATTAAACTCATTTTCCTTGTAACCCATGAATTTGAATCATGTTCAGGTGGTTGATCGATGACTATAACGACTTAACTATAGTAATTAGATGTAGAAAATTCCAAAAACACATGCTGATGCAGATAAGTAGATTACTGGACGTTATCACAGGAAACAAACTGGATTTTATTGCTTCGTTAAGGAATTCTTCAAACCTGTACTCCCATTATAGGATCAAATTTTTTTCCACAGAATCATCTACCTCAGATTCTTCAAGATGTACCCCCTTACTCTATGTCTTTATCAGGACTCAAATTCATTATAAGGTGGTGCCATTTTTCTTCAGTGGGAGAATCGACATGGGTTTCTCACACTTTAGGAATCCATAACCAGCGGGTTTTCCATTGGATATAATGTCGACGGAGGTATCAAATTTCGAGAAAGCATATGAATTGGATAAAAAATCCATTTCTTTGGAGACATCTGGTGCAGATGATTGATTCAACTTCAGGAGAATAGACAGGGATAAAATTGATGAAGGTAAGGGGCATCCATCATCATCATCGATGTTTAGAGAGAAGTAGAAGAAATCATTAAAGAAATTGAATTTGATCACCAAGAAATTAAATTCATTGGATAGTGTAGAATTATTTTTTTTAGAATTGAAAACATAATTTTTTCAGAATTTGAGAATGTTTTTTTAAAAATTGGGGACCGCAACATTTTTTTGATCAATCAATTTTCTTTTTAGAATACGAATAATGAATTTGTTTTGACGATAATAGGAGAAGGGAAAGGTCGGGTGTGGGAAGAAGTTATCGATGAGGGAGGGGAAACACTGTCCTTCAAATGAGGAGATATGGGAGGAAAAAAACAAAATTTGAACCACCTTTCTAACAAATTAAATTGGAAAAAGAAAGGTGGGATGAAAAAAAATTCAAACTCACTCATAGTATTTCAAATTGGAATCAACAATTGATTGTCTTCCTCCATTGGTGAAAAATCATGGAAACCATATCTGATAGAACCCTCTCATGGATGAAAAAGATCAGAAGCATGTCTCATGGATCTATCTTAGCTCATCTCACCTTCTAATGGTATGATACCACTGATGGAAGATCTCATAGTGGAAAACACAACAGCACAGACATAGATCACTAGAGGTGATCACAACAACACAAACAAAGTAGCAACATATAGGTATTTATTTCATGAATTGGAATTAAAATAAAACACACACAAAACTTCCTATTTATAGGGATACAAATACACTGCAAACCAAAAGAAAATAGAGAGAAACACAAGTCTATAGTTTCATGCAGTATGTGTTGTCCAAGCATCCAATGCCAAACAGTCAAGAAGCCTTCGTTTAAATCCAAGCCTTTATTGCTACAGTGAAGGTAGGTGTCGTCCAAGAAATAAACGAGTTTATTATCCAATAATGAGAACATGATAATTGTATGGGTATTACATGAATGAATCATATACCTAGTAAAGTAGAGATTGCAAAAAATGAGTTATCACATATATCGAAATCATGAATAAATAAGGGTGTTAACGTATAAATGAACACCCATAATGAATACATAACATATGAATGCATCATCCTAATATAGGTAATCTTAACATTTAACAATCCATAATCATGTCCATAAATAAACTTATGATCATACAACATCAATTATACTCACACATCAATATATCAACATAAATAATGGAAATCATGTCCATGAATATCATCATCTCATGATATATATATATATATATTGACCAAATTCATTAGAGACATATATATATATATTTAACTATATATATATATTTATAATTATAATTATAAATAGATATATTTAAAATGTATTTATATCATTATAAATATAATAAATATATTTATTATTTTAAAAAATTATGATAATTTTATAATTATATTTATATATTTATATTTATATTTATATATTTATATTTATTTATAATCTTATAAATATTTTTTTAAATCATTATACACATATTGGAATTATTAAAAAATAAATATTAATATATCATATTTATATTAATTATAAACAAGCGTTTTAAAATTAATGTATAAAAATAAACATTATTTTTGAATATAAATATAATAATTTTATACATATTAATAATAATGTTTAATAAAAACTTTTATCAGTGTTAAAAAAGCACTGATAAAGGATACACCTTTATCAGTGCTGATAAACATAATCTTTATCAGTGCTGGTAAAGGTGAAACTTTTATCAGCGCTTTCTACTTAGTGTTAATAAAATCATTTGCTTCCCTTGCCCTGAGTGGAAAGAATATATGAAGTCATCTGAGGCATATTGAATATTCCATGAACCACCTCGGAAAGCCCGAGCCAAAGCCATGGTTTAAGATAACCCATCCACTACTTGTTGGGGTTTTAAATTCTTAAACCTGAAATCATCCAAGATCCATTATTGCATAAATTAGGTTAGTTATTAGATAAATTTTATTAATTGATTGGATACAAATGAATAGAATGTGTTTCTTCAGAAACTAAGCTACTAGAAAAATAAAATAGCAAGTGAAAAAAATTAAATGATATCATATATAAAGTTCTTTTGGTAAATTTGATCCAATGTGCATGACGAGAACACCACCCAAATAATCGTTTTATAATGAAGAAAGGAAGAACGCCAAAAAATACTTAAAGGAAAGCAAGAATGAACCATAGAAACTATCCGAGGAGGTTGGCCTTGATGAACTAGGTGACAATGGTGAATCATTTCACATAGATTCAACACCGTCCACTCCTGGACAGACTCACACACACACCCAAAAAGGATATAGAACTATACATGAGAAAAGAAATTGAATCGCTACAAAGATAAGAATCTATACTAAATCCTAGTTATGATGAAATATAGGTAAATATCTAAAAACTTCTTTCAGTACAGTTGTCCAGAACCCAGAACCAAGTCGATTCTCCACTGAATCTCCATCGTAGAAGTAGTCCGATTCTAGGAGGTGGCATAGGCTCGGCTAGGGGGAGAATGGATAGCCAGATAACCTCGATCTCCTTATTCTTCACTAAGAATCTCTTTGGATGGTGAAGGTATATTTTCTTCAAGGACTCACAGGTTGGACTATACTAGATGAAATAGAGAGACCCATACTTGAATGAGGCATCACAGAATCAACCCGTGATCGAGGTACAATGATGGAGCACTAGGGGATCGTCAGGTAGCCAGGAAGAGTCATGGGATAACATCCACATGGATGACCCAGATCAAAGCCAGTAGTTTGAGTAATAGAAATTGGAATAGAGCATGAGACATGTGGTACAACAGGATAGGCATGGTGGAGGCATTGTGGATCCAATCTGAGGAAAACAAACACAGCGAGGATCAACCAAGGCCGTTGGATATCCTTTTATCAATGGTCCAAATAAAATCATTATCCAGGTAATAAAACCAAATACACAGGTATGAAAATAATTGAGCAACAGAAAATAAAACCTAGAAAATAAATTGCATGTGAACAGTACCATGAAGTATATAAACACCCCATGCAAATGAAAAAATAAACAAAATTAAATTATTTTAATTTCAATACATGCATGAGGATAAATCAACAAATCTCCACCTAGTAATTAAAATAATTAAAGGATGATGTTATCTCAAACTAAGTTATAGAATTGGGAAAAAATTCATTAATTTAAGGAAATGCATGAATTTTTTACAATGGAATAACCTTAGTCGGTCTATCAGTCAGATTTTCCTCAATGGGTATCTTAGCGACACTCACTATCCCAAATTCTATATTATCCCTAAACAATTATGTTTAATGTCAATATGCTTCAATATTCCATGGAATACATAGTTCATAGATAAATTTAATGCATATTGGATATCACAATGGACTACTATGCTATAAGCAGATAAAGACAACTCAGAAAGAAAACCTTTTAACTATATAGCCTATTTTATGGCTTCTATAAAGGAAATATATTCTTCCTTAGTAGTGAAGAGTGAAACCACTGACTATATATTTCAATTCTATGAGACCAGTCCTCCATATGCAAGAAATACAAAACCAGTGATAGACTTTTGAGTGTCAACATCTACATCATAATCAGAGTCAAAAAAATCCAACTACATCATTATCAAAAATACTATTTAATCCACATCGAATACACTATTTATCATATATATATACATACCACAATATCCATTTTAATTCATGTCAATGAGGCTTACCAGGTTTCCCCATAAACCTTCTCAAAGTATAAACAACAAATGCAGTATATGGCCTAGAACAAACCATACCATACATAAGACTTCCTACTACATTAGCATATGGAATCTTACTCATGAAGGCAACCTCATCATCATTTATAGGGGATTGGTCCAAGTAAAATTTAAAATGTTGTCCTAGAAGAATATAAATAGGTTTAACACAATCAAATAGATATCTTCTTAATACCATCTTAACATAAGCATATTGGGATAAGTACAAGGTTATAGCCTTCCTATATCTTATTATGTCCATACCTAAGATTTGATTAGCATGCCCTAAGTCTTTTATTAAAAAGAAAAAATTCAATTGATTCCTAACATAATTTATAATACCCATATTTTTATAGATTAAAATCATGTCATCAACATATAATAACATGTAAATAGATTCGTGTTTAATAGTTTTATAATATACACATGCATCAAATTTACTTCTAGAAAACTGATTTTCAATCATAAAAAATCAAACCTTTTATACCATTGTCTTGAAGATTGTTTAATACCATATAAATAATTCTTAATAATAAAAACTTGATTAGGTTTAAATAGTTTTTAAAATCCTTTAGGAGGGGTCATATAAATTGTTTCATCAATAGTACTATGTAAAAAGCTGTTTTACACCTAATTTTTCAACATAAAAATCAAATTTTGTAGAAAAATCATAAAGAATTCTAATAGATGAATGTTTAATAATTGGGGAGAAAATATCCCTATAATTAATTCCTTCTCATTGAATAAAACCTTTAAAAACAATTTAGGATTTGAATTTCATTTTATTTTCTCCAACATTTTTCTCTTTATTCTTATAAATCCACTTAGAACCTATGACCTTCTGTTAACTAGATCTAGAAACAACAACCCAAGTGTTGTTTTTAAGAATAGAATTCATCTATTATTTCATTTCACTCATCCACCTAGTAGATTCTTTAGACTTAATAGATTTTTTATAAGTGTGAGGTTCATCACTAAACTAATGATGTGCTACACTAAACACATAGGCAGCAATGTCTACCTGATTAAAATGGGATAGTGGCCTAATAACTCTCTTATCTCAATCCCGAGTGAGATTATAATTACTCAGATCATCGGTTTGCTCTGTTCCAAGATCAGAATATGAATTTGAATTGGATTCAACTTGGGTCTGGAAAATGGGAGGATCATGACCATTCATGGAATGGGAGTGGTCATTAGATTCAAAAGGAATTTCAACACCTATAGGTGTTGGTACTCTACAGGGTTTTTCAGGGTCACCAGAGGGCTCTATAGGTTCATAACCCATATCATTGGACAAACGAGACTCATGAAACATGACATCATGGATAATTATTCATTTTTTATAACCCAGTTTGTCTACCCATAGACGATACCCCTTAACACCCTCTGGGTAACCCACAAATATACACTTAACATCCCCATGAGCTATCTTATCAGTGAATGTATGAGAATAATCTACGGATTCAAAATTCCTAATGTGTGAAAGTATTTAGGGTGAACATTTATAGAGTTCTTTAGTTGTCTTAGAAGAACTAGCAGAAGATGGGAAATGGCTGATAAGATAGACTATTGTTGAGGTAGACTCAGACCAAAAGGAATTGGGGAGTTCTGAGTGGGAAAACATACACCTTGTAAGTACCTAGTTCTTCCTTTGAGGTATGGATATTTTTTTAGTTTGTAAATATGGAAAAAGTTGTCAAGGGATGGATATAGGCCTAGTATATGAAAAAAAAAGGTGTTACACATCGTGTATTTTCAAGAACATGCTGTATAATTTGGGTACACACCATGTAATTTCCAGTACATGACATTTAATGGTCTGATAAGGGTCTATATGAACACAGCATGTATTTTAAAGAACACGTCATGTACTTTTATTTTTTGGATAAAATAGAAAGTAGTGTCGTCTTTTGTCATTTTTACAGTAGGGCTCGCTGAGTTCGTGAACCAGTAGTGCCAAACCTAATTTCTCCTCCTAAATCTCCATATGAACTCTGATTTGATCACCATCAGAGATATTTGAACCCAGTCGATAATCTATCGATTCATCTTGATCCATTCATTGTGATTAATACCCTCGACCTAGTTATCAAGGGTTGAATGCTTATACTCATTTTGTAGATATTTTCCATTATAGCTTGAATAAGAGGCTGAAAATGGATGAGGAGAGTCATATGACTATGAGGTAGGTGATCTCATGCCTTTCACTAATTATGAAGTTGATTATATGTTCCAGAGTGTTGTGCACCCATTTTTTGGCATCACCTAAATTGAATATTGATCTGTGTTATTACATATTGTTTATTAGGTATTTTATTAGGTGTTTTGAACCATTTTTATGTTGATCGTCTTGATTAAGGTCCACCCCATGGGTGTGTTTCCCTTGGAATGACCTTTTATGGCCATTTGGATGAGGATGCCTATGAGGCATGAGGTTGTTTTCACTTATTGGGTTGTTTAAAAATTAATTGGTTGAATACATGACTTTCCATGTGAGATTATTAATATTAATGCCTTTTAATAGCTTAATTTACATGATAGGATTTTTATGTTGTATGTGCCCATGGGAGTTGTTTATGTTAAAGTCATGTTATGGTTTAATTTACATGAATTATTCTTTTGATTTATATTTTTTAATGAAATCAAATGATTAAGAAGGGGTAGATAGTACTGGGTGATTCATGGTCTTGGTTAAAATAATATGGTCAGGATCATATGACTATCACACCTTATATGCCTTGGGTAAACCAGGGTCTCGGTTAAAAGATCATGGATGGACTCAAAGAGGTTGATATGTGAAATCCATGAGTGAGCCACAGATTTAGTGGTTAGGCTCGTGGAGGCTTTATTTAAATTTCGAGAATACCATGGGTCCATTAAGGGATTCCATGGCTAGGCTCTATTTGGAAATGTTATATGTCACGAGTTGACTGTTACTTTTATAAAGGGGTTTTTAGGACTAGTTCGGACCTAGATACTTATATAATATGATGGAATTGAATAATGAAATAGAATGACTTATGACATTTCTTCCAAGCCAAAGCACAAACTTGGATTCTTTCTTCACTTGTACTTTATGAGATTGTTCTTACTTTTGAGTACCATTTGTTTTATTTCTTTTGTTATTGTATGCTGCCTGTATATATATTCAATGACTGGTCGACATAGATCATGGGTGGTTGGCTACTGGGATAAAGTCTCACACCCAATTTGGGTCATTTCTTGGGACCAAAAAGATTATATGATTGCGGGTGTTGATTAGGTAAAGCGTCATTCTATAGGTACTTGATGTGCTTCTTAGGAGCAGGAGAGCATGGGACCGAGACGAGGCTTGCGATGCTTCTTAGCTTCTTTTGTTCTTTTAATCTTTTGATACTCTTATATTGTATTACTATAGTGTACTTTTTTGGGATACTTTCGTAGAATATATTAAATGATGCATCATCTTTTGTGTAGAATTATACTTGGTTATTTATTTTATCAGACTTCCATTGTTTATTTATATTGTATTTTATTATTGCTTCTTCTATTGAATTATTATTGTTTTCTGTTGTGTTATACTATTCCAATGAGGTTATAGTATCCCCATGATCACTAATAGGACCTCATTTCTATTCATCATCCACTAGAATTTGGGGAGATGCACTTGAGGCCATGTGGCCAACCGGGTACGGGGCACCTTTGAGTGGAATTCGGATCCGAGACATTATAAAGTGGTATTATATCTTTATTTTCTAGTTTGATTTATTGTTTGGAAATGATGGAAGTGATAGAAATTCAATGGTATTTGGTAATAAGTTGTGCCTGAGATTATCTACCCAATGTATAGGGAAAAACCAAATTGCCTTGAATTGAATAGTGATGTTTGGATTTTGAGCTATTACAATTGATTCGATTTCACCATTGGATGACACAATTGTATTGTGTTGTTATTATTTATATCATTGTGGTTTTATTCTGTTTCAACCTGATGAGATGAGGGTATTCCATCTCATGAATCATATAGGCAATTATTAGAAATCACATGTCATGCATTCTTTCCATGCCATTTAGAGAGCATATTGAATGCATATTGTTGTGATAGATTCTGTTCTTGATTTGAAAGATTTTTTATAAGAAACCTAATATATATGCATGCTATTGTTATAGGTGTATTGGTATGTGTTACAGTTGAATTATATGGGCGCAAAACTTTGGTCTATGATGTGTATAGGCCCTCTTGGATTGGAATTCAGTGGATCATGTTGTTGTTTTAGACTGAATTGTGTTATGATGTACTGTAGGTGGATGCTAAATTTTGATTTTTAGGGATTATGGCCCCCCATGGATTGGAATTTTTCATACCATTGGTTTACTTTTCTAAAATTGGGGGTTTGGGGAAGTTTCTAATGTTTACTATCTTGAAACCTAGATAATACGGCGTGTGGTGCTATGAACACACACCATGTGTTCTTCTATTTGGGAGGAAAACTTTTTTTATGTACATGTTGTGTACTATGTGTACACACTGTGTGGTAAATGAATGTGTGTCCGGCCGTGTGAAGGAGAACATGGGATGAAGGTTTTTGGTCAGTGCACACCGTGTACCTTAGGTACACACCGTGTAGTTTTACATAGGTAGACCCTGTGTGGCTTTGGCCATGTAAAAGTACATGGAAAGGGGAGGAAACTTGAGTACACGTTGTGTGTAGGACTTACATGTTATGTACATAGGGTGTTAATATGCCAATGTAGGTGGAAGTACGCACCCATGTGATAACTTGAGGGTACACACCATGTATTGTTTTACATGTTGTGTACTCCCCTTTATTAAATATTTGAGATTTTTCTCCTCAGGTTTGGTATTTTCACTCTTAAACTATAAATATTGTTAATAAACTTGGATTGAGGTTTGTGTTCTTGAATTTTAGAGCAATTCCACCATGACGACCTCCAGTTATATACTAGGAGGGTGGTGATGAACATACCCCAGAGGTGGTAGTCCATGGGATACCAGTTGATCCTATAGTTGTGCCAAATGAGACACCAATAGTTGTACCAGATGAATTTGTTGAGGCATAGTTCCATGAAAACCTTACGCGCTTCATACAGACCTACTAGGGAGCACCACATATAGGCATGCCTTTGGCTGAGTTGACATGATAGTTCCAATAGTATCCCCCACCCAAGTTTTCTGGGGATGGGGGACCACAGGCTGTAGAGTCATGTATTGAGGACATGTTATCTATCTTTACGAATCTGGATATGCCTCCTGATTTGAGAGCTCGTGATTATATGTTGTGTGATTCCACTAAGAGATTGTGGGATGTTATCACTCAGACAAAACATTTTCGGGATATGGCTTTGGAATATTTTCAGAAAGTATTATCTGACTAATTATATCCTGAGATGCTGAGGGATGACAAATCCCCTGAGTTTATGCATCTGAAGTAGGGTAATCTATCAGTTATGGATTACTCTACCCATTTTACCGAGATCCAATGCTTCACACCGATTCTGATGGCTGAATATCTATTAAAGGATAGGTGATTCAAGGATGGTATCATGTATGACATCTGATCGTAGGTTAATATCTTCCGGATGACTATTGTCTCTACTATAGTAAACCGGGAGTTGATTACCAAATGGAATAATAATGAATCTAGTGGTGCGAGCTAGGGTGGTTCGACATCGAGATCTGGTACTGTTTCGACCAGTAGTAGGAAGTGTCATCTAGAGCGTACTTTTTATGAGTCTAGTGGTTAGAAAATATGGTCAAATAGCTAGGTGAGGTGCTACCAATGCGGGATTATTGTTCATACTAGGAAAATTTGCTCGATGGACCAAATCGAGTGTCAGTCTTATGGAAAGATGGGCCATATTCAGCGCTTTTGTAAGACGTTTCCACCAGTAGCTAGTGAGAGAGGGTCTGCACCAACTCCACATTCAGGAGTAGGGTTATTAGCTTCTCAACAGTCAAGGAATTGGAATGCATCAGGTTTTTCAGGGAGAGGTAGTGGTTGTGTCTATGGTATCCAGACCCTAGGTTCTCAACGACGGAAGGGTGGATCAGCTCAGGGTAGTCAAAAGTGTCATGGGGTTACATTACATGTCAGACTTATGAAGTGCATCATACCCAATATGAGCAGGATCTCGGACCCTATACTATCATAGGTACTATTCTTGTCTCCTCTGTTTTAGCTTCTACACTTTTTGATACTGGGGATTCACATAGTTTCATATTTTTACCCAAGGTGGAGATCCTTGGGATCTATGTTTTTACTTTTGATGATGTTATGAAGCTAGAAACTCTACTGAAGATTAGAACGGCAAGTGTGTGTCAGTGCAATGAGTTACCCCTTGAGGTTGGTGGGTGTCACTTCATTTGGGATCTCTATGTATTAGATATGACATGATTCGTTGTCATAATTAGGATGGACTGGATGATTTCCTTCCAGGATGTTGTTGATTTCTATCACCACAGGGTGAGTTTCAAGTCACTACATGTCAAATCATTTCTAAAAACGTGAGAATGGGATGTTTAGGTGAGCCTAGCTGGACCCGAGCATCATGGTTTGGGCAGAATGGTATCCCAGATTTCTAGTATATATTTGGATGACCAGGGAACATGCCAGATGTATTTCCCTCCAGTGGTTGATCTTTTTAGGGATGTATTCCCAGAAAACTTTTTTGGTTTACCTATAGTGAGATAGGTAAATTTCTCTTTCAAGATAGTGCCAGGATCTACACATGTATACATTCCTCCTTATAGGATGGCTATGATAGAGTTACAGAAGATTAAGCAGCAACTAGAGGATTTAGAGGCAGTAATTTTCATTAGACCCAACACTTATTCAGGGGATTCACTGGTCCTTTTTTTAGAAAAGTCCAATGGTACACTTAGGCTATGCATTGATTATTATAAATTGAACTAGTTGACAGTTAAGAACTAATATCCTCTTCCAAGAATATATGATCTCTTTAATCAGCTCTGAGGAGCTCGAGTGTTCTCGAAGATTGAATTGAGGTCAGGATATCACCAGGTATGTGTTCGATCTACAAACATACCTCGTATAGCCTTCCGTAGTAGGTATAGTCTGTATGAGTATCTTTTCATGTCTTTAGGTCTCACGAAAACACCAATGGTTTTCATGGAACTGATGAACTAAGTGTTCCATCCTTATCTTGATTCTTTTGTGGTGGTTTCCATGGATGACATCCTAGTGTATTCTCATAATCACTACAATCAGGCCACACATTTTGAGATTTTTTTTAATACACTTAGAGAGTATCAGTTATATTTAAAGATCACAAATTTCCACTTCTGTATGGATCAAATTCACTTCCTGGGTAACGTCATCTCAGAGATAGGAGTATCATTGGATCCAAATAAGGTGAGAGTTGTAGTTTCTTGGGAGCATACCAAGAACATCTTTGAGGTGTAGAGTTTTCTAGGATTAAATGGTTACTATAACCATTTCATATTATACTTCTCATGCTTAGAAGCACCAATGATGGGCTTGAATAAGAAGGGTGTGAAGTTCTTTTGGTCAGATTCTTGCGAGAAAGCCTTTCGAGAGATTAAAGGGAGGTTGAAATCCGCACCATTACTGATACTTCCAGAGTAGGGAAAGAGATACATGGTTTACTATAATGCTTCAGGAATTGGGCTAGGGGTAGTGTTGATGCAGGGGGATAGATTCGTGGTGTACGGGTTTCAGCAACTGAGTCATCATGAGAGGAATTACCCTACGCACGATCTAGATTTAGCTACAGTTGTACACACATTCTGATATTGGAGACACTATTTACTGGGAGAGCATTTTGTGGTGTTCACCGACCAAAAAATCCTCAAGTATATCTTTATGCAATGTGATCTAAATCTGAGGCAGTGAATGTGGGTGGAGTAGCTGCAGTCCTTTGACTTTGATCTTTCCTACAGGCCTGGTAAGGAAAATACAATGGCTGATGCACTGAGCAGGAGGACTCATATATAGGTGGTGCAATAGTCCAATAGAGAGTGGAATCTTATGGAATTGTTTTTTGAGATGCATATGGAGTTTCGTGATAGACAGAGATAGACTTATTTTCATCCTTAGTTATGACCACTACCCTACTGGATAGAGTAAGGATGAGGCATATATCAGATTCTGAAGGCCTAGTTCTATGGGAGAATATGTTAAATGAGGACCCTCCTCCTGGTTGGGTGATAGGAAATGATGAGATCCTATGTGTCCATGGACGTGTTTGGGTTCCGGTGGATATATGGGAGGAGTTGATGTGGGAGTTTCATGATTCATTTTGGGAAGTACATCCCGGGGTCACCAATATGTACCGTGACTTATGTCGTTAGTATTGGTGGCTGAGTATGAAGAGAGAAGTAGCTGGTTTTGTTGTTAGGTGTTCCACTTTTCGGTATGTAAATGTGGAACATCAGTTACTGGATTGGATTTTTCAACAGTTACCTATTCGAGAGTGGAAGTGGGATAATGTCGCGATGGATTTCATGACTGGTTTTCCAAGGTCGTATCATGGTAATAATTCGGTATGGGTTTTTATTGAAAGGCTTACGATGGTCGCACATTTCTTTCCAATCAAGGAGACCTTCAATGTAGATGATCTTATAAGTTTGTATATCTAAGAGGTGGTACGACTACATGGGGTCTCGTGCGCTATTGTTTCATATAGGGATGCATGTTTTATGTATCATTTTTGGAAAAGTTTTAAGAGGGTACTGGGTACACAGGTTATTCTAAACACAGCATACCACCCTCAGACTAATGGCCAGTTAGAGTATACAATACAGGTGTTGGAGGACATGCTACGAGTATGTATCCAAGATTTTAGGGGCTCTTGGGAGAAGCACATTCCCCTGGTTTGATAATCCTACAACAATAGTTATCATGAGACGATTCAGAAGGAACCTTACACGGATTTATACAGTAGGCCATGTTGTTATTCCCTGTTCTGGTTGGAGGAAAGTGAGTCAGATTTACTGGGACCACGTCTCATGCTGGAGACTTCTGATAAGGTCCAGTTGATTCAGAAGATAATGACCACTACACAATCTTGTTAGAAATCATATGATGATCTCTATAGATGACCTCTTGAGTTCATGGTTAGGGATCGAGTTTTCTCACATGATTCACCGAGATTGGGACATAGGAGAATCAGGAGACATGGTAAGCTTTCACTGTGAAATATTGGGTTGTTCGAGATTCTGGAGAGGGTCAGGTCATTTTCCTATCAGTTGTAGTTACCTCAAAGGTACCGAGCCATGCACAACGCCTTCCAAATATCTCAGTTTTTCCACTATCAATCAAACCCGTCTAAAATTTTTCAATCTGAGGAGGTTGATTTTCAGGTTGATGCATCCTTTGAGGATCATCTAATAAATATAATTTACTGAAGCGTGAAGGTTCTATAAGGCCAGTCATTTCCTCTAATACGGGTGCTATGGTAGCACAACCATTCACAGGATGAGACCTGGGAGTGGGAGACTGATGTGCATACTCATTGGCCGGATTTATTCTCAGTTGTTCCTTCACAACCCTTGGAATGGAAATTCGGGAATTAATTTATTTAAGAGAGCTTCTAAGAACCCAGTTCTTCCATTGAGGTACTGATCTTTCCTTTTAAGTTTTTACTTAAGGAAAAAGATGTCAAGGGGTAGCTACAGGCCTATTAGACAACAAAAATAGGTGTTACACGATGAAACTGGGTGTTACACACCATGTATTTTCAAAAACACACTATGTGATTTGGGTACACTCCAAATAATTTCCAGAACACGCCATGTAATGGTTTGGAAAAGATTTATACGGAAACATGATGTATTTTCAAGAACATGTCATGTAATTTTCTTTTTTGTCTAAAACGGACAGTAGGTCTTGTTGGGTTCGTGAACCACCAGTTCGATACCTAATTTCCCCTCCCAAGTCTCTATTCGAACTCTGATTCGATCACCGTTAGAGGCGTTTGAACCCAATCGATGTGCTCTCGATTTATCTTAAGTCATTATTTGTGATTTATCCTCTAGACCTATTTATCAAAGGTTAAGTATTTATGCTTTTTTTTATATCTTCTCTATTCTATATTGAATTAGAGGCTGACACTGGATGAGGAGAGTCGTACAACTATGAGGTAGGTGGTCTCGTGACTTTTGCTAATTGTCAAGTTGATTATATGTGCTAGAGTGTCGCGCACCCATTTTTAGGCATTGTATAAATTGAATATTGATTTGTGTTATTAAATATTATTGATTAGGTATTTGATTAGGTGTTTTAAACCATGTTTAGGTGGATCACCTTGATTAAGGGCCACCCCATGGGTGCGTTTACCTTGGAATGAACTTTTATGGTTGTTTGACCGAGGATTCCTATAAGGCATCACCCTTTTCTAGGTTTTTGGGTTGTTTAAAAATGAATTTGTTGAATACATGACTTTTCATGTGATATTATTCTTATTAAATCCTTGTAATAGTTTAATTTACATGATAGGATTGTTATGAGGTATGTGCCCACGTGATTTGTATATGTTAAATTCATGTGATAGTTTAATTCACATGTGTTATTCTTTTGATATGGAATTTTTAATGAAATAAAATGATTAAGAAGGGGGTAGATAGCAATGGAAGAGCCATGGTCTCAGTTATAAGACTATAGTCGGGCTCATATGACTATTTCACCTTATATGCCTTCGGTGAACTATGGTCTCGGTTAAAAGATCATAGATGGACTCAAAGAGGTTGATATGTGAAATCCATGACCGAGCCACAGATGTAGTGGTCGGGTTTATGGATGCTTTATTTAAATGTAGAGCGTACTGTGGGTCCATTGAGGGATGCCATGGTCGGGTTTTATTGGCAATGTTATATGTCACAAGTTGACTGTTACTTTTACACAGGGGGTTGTTGGGCCCAGGCTGGTCCTCAAGACTTATATAATCCGATGGAATTGAATAATTAAATGGAATGACTTATGATGTGTCTTACAAGACAAAGAACAAGTTTGGATTTGGTTATCACTTATACTTACTGAGATGGTCTTCTGAGTCATCTATTGTGCTTACTTTTGAGTACCATCTGTTTTACTTCTTTCACTATTATACACTACCTGTATATATATTCACTGACTGGTCGACATAGATGTTGGGTGGTTGCCTACTGGGATTTAGTCTCACACCCTATTTGGGTCATGTCTTGGGACCAAACATATTATATGATTGCAGGTGTTGATCAGGGCAAGCGCCCTTCTACAAGTACATGATGTGATGCATAGGAGCAGGAGAGCGTGGGACCAAGCTGAGGCTTACAATGCCTCTTAGATTTTTTTGTTCTTTTAATATTTTGATACTCTTATCCTATATTAATATAGTGTACTTGTTTTGGATTCCTTCCTAGAACATATAACATGCTTCATCATCTTTTGTATGGAATGATGCTTGGTTATTTATTTTATCAGACTTCCGCTGTTTATTTCTATTGTATGGTATTATTGCTTCTGCTATTGAATTATTATTGTATTATATTGTGTTATAACCTGACAATGAGGTCATATTCTCCCCATTGATCAATCCTAAGACCTCAATGCTATTTGGCAGCCTCTAGTATTTGGGGAGATACACTTTAAGTCATGTGGCCAACTCGGTATGGGGAACCTTCGAGTGGAATCCAGATCTAGGACGTCACACACCTCTCCCTCTCAAGAACAATCATATTCATTCTTTCTACTAACCCATTTTTATGTGGATTTTCCAAAACAGTTTGGTATCTTTTTATTCCTTAAGATTCATATAATTAAAAAAAAAATTAGTGGATAGAAACTCTAAAACATTATCAGTTCTTAAGGATTTAAGTTTCCTATTAGGCACACTTTCTACCCCATATTTTCATTTCTTAAAGGTCTAAAAAGTATCTGAGTTATGTTTGAGTATATGAATCTATACTTTCCTATATAATTCATTAATAAATGTCACAAATTATAAGCCTCCACCATGGGAGGTGACCCTAGAAGTACCCCACAAGTCAGAATGAACACACTCAAGGGATTCTTTAGCCTTATACATCGACCCAATGAATCTGACTCTTCTGAATTTCCAATATACACAATCCTCATGGATAGGGAGACTACTAAAATTGATTCTACTCAAAATCATAAGCTTTTTGAGTTCACTAAGTCCCTTGGCACTGACATGCCCTGACCTTCTATGCCAAAGGGTGGTGGAATCAAGTTCTAAACTACAAGAGGCATTCAATTGACTTCTATGAACATTACTATTTAACACATAAATACCATTGTGAAGGGTTACTTTCATAACTGTGAGGGATCCTCAAGAATCTCTATGGGTTCTAGAATCTAACTTAAAACTATACCCCTTCTGGTCAAGCATTGATAAGAGATTAGGTTTTTTTTAACTTGGGTACTCACCTAAATCCCTCAAGAGACTTAACAGTACTATCATGAGGATCTAATGAAATAGATCATATTCTCATAATGTGACAGCTCCTGTTGTTCCCTAGAAATACCTCACCAGATTGAATTTCCCTCAACTCAGTAAAGAACCCCTTCCTAGGACACATGTAGAATGAATATCCAGAATCTAGGATCCATTCATCAAAGATGGAAATGTTAGAAGCATTCAACACATCGATAATGTCAAATTCCTTCTCAACTAATAAGGAGTGGTAATTACTATTGTCTCTATAGTCACCTTTCTTAGTAGGGAAGTTCATCATAATGTTTCCAGGTTTCTTACATTAAAAACACTTAATGATTTTTTTTTTAGAATTATATATTTTCTTCTTGGACAAACACCTTTCCTTTCTCCTAACACTATATTCACTACTGCCTATAAACTCACTTTTGTCCCAAATACTTAAACCCTCAGCCTTAGTCTTAACACTACCTTTACATTGAAGGACTTTTGAGTGTAAATAAGATTTATCTTCTTTAAGATTAAGTGTATATTTTCTATACATTATAGAGTCTTTAACAGAAATAAAGGAATCATCTAATGAAGTTAACAGTATAATGGTATGGTCTTCATCATCTAATTTATTTTCTCTGTTGGATATATCTAAAAATATTTTATTAAATTCGTCAATGTACACCCTGACTGCAGCTCCAGGGTGAATTTGGAAAGTATATAATCTCATTTTATTATATAATCTACCAATAAGGGATTTAGTCATATAAAGGGATTCAAGCCTATACCATATACCAGCGGTAGAGTACTCATATGAAATTTCTCTAAGCACTTTATCTCCTAAAGATAAAAGAATTAAACTATGGAATTTATGAAGAGTTTACTCAGGGTCATCAAGGTAAGTAGTGTAAGTCTTTCCATCTGTGGAAGGGGTGGTAATTTTCTTTCTAGAACCATCATGGGCATCAATTAAATCATTATGGTCTAGTTAAGTTTTCATTTTAATTATCCAATGATTAAAATCATTTTTACTATCAAACATATCAATATATAATTTAGTATAACCCATAACTAATGTTATAGTAGAATATGATACCACTTGTTGGGGTTTTAAATTCTTAAACCCTAAAACATCCAAGATCCATTTTTGCATAAGGTGGGTTAATTATTTGATAAATTCTATTAATCAATTGGAGATAAATGAATAGAACATGATTCTTCACAATCTGAGATAATGGAACAATAAAATAGAAAGTGCAGAAAAGTAAATGAAAATAGATATAATGTGATTCAGATCTATTCGATCCTATTTTCACGGAAATAACACCACCCAGAAAATAATTTTATTATGATGCAAGAAACCCAAAAAAATAAATATATACTTGAAGGAAAAGAAAGAAAGAACTAGAGAAACTATCTGAGGATGTCGACCTTATTGAACTAGGTGGTAGTGGTGAATCTTGTCACGTAGAGTCAACACCATCCACTCCTGGATGGACTCATGCCCACACCCAAAAAAATACAGAAATATACATGACAAAAGAAATTGGATCACTACAGAGTCAAGAATCTATACCGAACCTAGTTACGATGAAAGGTAGGTCAAGATCTGAAACCTTCTTGAAGCACAATCATCTGAAACCCAGAACAAAGTAGATACTCTACTGAATCTCCACTGGATAAGTACTCTAGTTCCATGAGGTGGCACTATCTTGGATGAGTGGAGCATGGATGGATGGTTAAAATTGTTCTCCTCCTTCTTCTCTGAGAATCCCTCTAGATGCTGAATGGATATTTTCTTCAAGAACTCACAGGTCAAACCAGACTAGAAAAAAGAGAGAGACCCCTACTAAAATGAGGTGTCGCATAATCAAATGTGATCAATGTTAAATAATGGTGCACTAGGGTATCATCATGTAGTTAGGCGGAGTCATGAGAGAGAATCCATATGGATGACCTAGATCAAATCTGGTGGTTTGAGTACCAGAAAGTGGGACAACGGATGGGACATGTGGTGCGGCAGGATAGGCATGGTAGTGACATCACAGATCCAAGTCAAGGAAAAGAAACACAATGAGGATAAACTAGGGCCTTTGGATATCCTTTTATCAATAGTCCAAATAAAACTGCTATCCAGGTAAGGAAACCAAATACAAAGGTATGAAATTTATCAAGCAATAGAAAATAAAACCTAGAAAATAAAACCCCACGTGAATAGTACCATGTAGTATATAAACAACCTATGAAAATGAAAAAAAATAAATGAATCATATAAACAAGATCCAATTCATATAATTATAATACATTTATGAAGATAAATCAACACTAATTCACTAAATAAAATGAAATCTAGTGGAACTCGAGCCCACAACTTTCTATACCGAGGAAACTTAACTTGGATCAACTATGATGAAGCAGATTCTGGGCTCGACCAGCTAAAGATAAACCAGATCAAATGTCATGACCTCGATGAGGATTGTTGGAGAAAATTACCAATGTCACCACTATGGATGAAGCCTCAACACCATTGAGGAAATATTTATGCCACTGATTAATATTTAATTAGATGACTCCCTCCACAAATCTATTGAACCGACTCTTCGGGGTTTTTTACTGGGTTTTTCAAAAAAAAGTATAAAAGGGATAGGGTTCCTGATATTTTTAAAAAAGGTGTCTGAGAAGTGTGAACTCCATTCATGATTCTTCCCTCGCCAAGAAGCGTGAATGAGGTTCACACTTCCTTGGTGAATTTTATGATGGAAGCGTGAACCTCGTTCATGCTTCCTTAAGAATTTTTAATCAAAAAAATTATCAATATTTATAAATACTAATTAAATATAAATACATATTAATTAAAAATCATCAATATATATATAATATCAATAAATATATATGTATATATATATATAAATTAAATAATAAAAATATTAATAATAGTGTTCGTGCCCATTTTGATCAACTCGTCTGATTCTTGGTGCACTGCTTGATCGATAGTAGTGTTTATTCATCAATTTCTGCAACAGATCCATTCATCTAAGATATATTCATTTTGATATCAAACTTAGATTTAATGGATACATCACTTCTAACAACACCATTCATTCTAAATTCTTCAATATATTGACATTAATGAAATATTTTTATTCTATTAACCTCCATTTACAACTAATGGCAATCATTGAAAACAAATAAAACTCATTCACAAAGTTTTGTATTCAATCTCCCCTTTTGTATTTGTTGGTAATACCTCAAAATTTCATTCCAACTAAATATGTCAATTTTTTAATATCTCTAGTTTACATTACCAAAAATTCATTCCAATTCCTCTACTATATATTAATAGGAAGTAAAAAAGTTAAAGGGAAAAGGGTGTCAATTCATACTAAAGAAATGTTCCATCCATTATTTCACTTTAAGTCTATGTGAGCCATTATCATTTTGGAAAACAATAGGATTTGATTTGTGAAACAATGTTCACATTTACCAACTGATCATAATACCACATGAAATGAGAAATCATATACTTATCATCAAGGGTAGTCAAATTTTATTTCAGGATGAAGATGTTAAATGAGATATGAAACTTTTATTAGAAAAATCAACCTAAAACTCATGGAATCACTTTAACAAATAGATAAAAAAAACATTCAAGTGCAATAAAAAGGATAATAATCCTTTGATCACATCCATACTTCAACTTTTCGTATGTCATTGATTAATTCAATTATAACCCCTTTATATTGAGTTTATTTTTTATTAATAAAGGAAGATAGATTTATAAAAATATACCTCTTTCAATAACATGATCTTCATGAACATTCTACAATAATTGTATTTGATTATAATTGATATACTAATTCAGACAATAAGTTCATATTTCTTCATTTACCTCCCCCTCAAAGGAAAAACTCATAAAAATCGTTATAATGGTTGATCTCTTTGATAATGGTTTTCAAGATGTTCCAATATATAGAATACACTATAATTCCTCTTCGACTTATGACTGTACATATTTGAAAACTTAAATAACTTAACCAAAGATGGTCTTCTTCAATACTTATTCTTTAGGATACCAAAAATATGATCAAACCATAATGATATCTTCTTTATAATTATTGTCTTGGATATGATTACACATTCTTAAACTTATTTAATGATGAACCTCTTTCTTATTTATATTTGAAACCCAATTGAGTAATCATTCAAGGATGATAACTTCTTCATATTTGTGATCAAGAATTTATAGCACTCACTACTTCTCATTTTCTCCCCCCAAGAACTTGGTTCTCTATCAATTCCTTACATCATAAGAATATATAATCTAAACAATGATAAATTAAATATGGTGGATATTATTTAATTATTAATTTGAATAGGAAGGTTGATATTTTTTCTCAATGAAGTTGGTCTAATTCCTCTAGTATTCATGATTTCACATCTGAACATCTGTTCTGATTTATATTGGTGTAGTAGGGACCTCTTCACATTTAATTTTTATTATTGTAGATATTTTTTTCCTTATTAGCCTTAATAGATGATGAAATATTAACCATATTAAGGTTTGTTTCTTATTCTGGAAGAATATCAAATCAATATTTTTCATAATGTCCATAATTTTTACATATCTCATATTGAACTTCTTTATCAAAAGTGTTTTTTTATAAAAAACTTCTCAAGTAATTTTTATTCATTAGGTTGAATATTTTATTTTTCACTAGCCTTGGCTTTTGAATCATCCATTTTCAAAAGTCTCTCAAAATCTTCAGGCCAGATTACCCACATATCATTAGGAACATTGGCAGTAAGTTTGGATTTTCCACATGATTTTTTTAAGTTTTATCCATATTATTAGTTCATTTAGATGTAACACATTTCATAAACTTCATAGATTTATAATTGAAGGTTTTAACAAATTTATTTCTTGAAATCATCATGGTATAATTTGTTTATGACATTTTTTTTTACTACATCACATGGTTTCTTCTTCATTATTAGACAACATCTGTTGTCTTCTTTTCTCATCATCTTTAGAAACATGTTTAAATGAGCATGCACTAATCTTGTGACCACTACCATTGCAAAAATAATATAAGTAAACATAATTTTCTTTTCCTTTGGATGTTTTGTCTTCTTCTCTGCCGCTCCCCCACTATAGGAGGGCTTCCTTTGTGACTTGAAATTCAATGAATTGTACCAAAATACAAATTATCATATTTTAGGTTTTGTGATCTTCAATCATAATCACATACTCTTCACAAATATCTATTATTCATTCAAATTATTCTTCATGAAACATATTTTTTAAAAAAATATTCATGTTCTAGGATCGTATAGGATTTTACATCAAATTTAAAATCTTTGAGATTAAAAATATTTTTCAAGATTTCTTCAAGTTAACATATCTTTTCATTGATATTCTTCTTGAATTTAAAATAATTAATATAATTAATATTTATTAATTAATTTAAGAATATTATTTATTATACATATATAGATAAAAATATTAAGTATTAATATGAATAGAAAATTTTAATTATTTATTTTGATAGATAATTTGATAATAGTAATCTATTTATTGAAAAAAAGAACATAACTCTATAAATGATAACAGTAAGGCACATACAACACATATCAACAATATAATATCAATCTAGTATATGTATATGGAATGGATGCTTCTCCATCCCAAATCCATGTGTATACTGGATGCATCCATGTTGTGTCTGCCTATGGCTCTACTCTGGTGTACTCTACTCTTGTATATCATCATCGGCAGACGCCTCGACATCCTCTTGTGTGAAAGGTGGTGGATGAACAATATCACTATCTATACCCTGTCCTACCTCTAAGGATAGTGGATACTATCTAGAACTATCACCAACATATGAATAAAATGGTTGATGTGTTGTGGATGTCCACAAAGGAGGGCGTAATAAAGCATCCAGCTCTGACCATTCAATGCCTATATTTTCCTCTGGCTATGATTGAGAAGCTATAGGAGCATATGGATGATGATGATGAACACCCACCTCCTGTGAAACATCTTCATCCATAACAGGGTCATCACCCCTTGGTACATCTATATTAGGCTCATCTGCCCCAGCATCATGTGGTGGATCAAATAAAATTACATGATAAATCTCATCCATGGAAGGAATCAACTCTACCACAGTGCTTTGAAAATATTTCTGGTCAAATGTGCCTCCATCTACTGGATCAAAGATGTGAGGGAGATGAGTGATATGAGCATCCAGTAAAAAAAATTATGTTGTTAAGTTATGTTAATAAAAAATAAGGTCAATAGTGGAAGGAATAATGAATACCAACTCATGAAAGCTCCATCTGTGTCGTGTGAGAAATCTAACTAGGGTCTTGTAGTACCAGGATGCATAATCCATCTAGTCCAATAAATGAAATTGTACTATCCCCATCCCTCGTAAACTGGACTCCTGACATTTTTCCCATAGATCAGTATATCCTGCATGATACCTCCTCCAATAAAATTCTCTATTCCCTAACATCTTCAGGGAATGTAGTGAAGGTAACTAATTGGGTTGGTTAGGAACAGGATGAAGGAATCCAAACTGCCTCATAACTATTTGAGTCTGATGCCACTCGACAATATAAAAATGAATCAATGGAATCATGTAGTAGCTGATAGCAAGCATCGCCATACAATACTGTGGAAGACTCTCGATGATATCGTTAGTATATGGAATCCATGTAACTTGAAAGAAAAAATGAATAATCAATTAATAAATGAAGAGATGTATAGGAAAGAATAAATATTTAACAATATAGATAATAATCACTTACATCATCTGGATGAAGGTTGTCCAGTAAAAGTTTGTAGGTGTGGACGTCATTTCTAGCTATATCTAAATACCAATGTTCCTAACTGCACCTATAGATAACATTATTATAGTTACATTTTATAATCACTACCACAAAAAAAGTTTTTCCCGGTGCCAACCTTTATCAATGCTAACGAAAAAGCACAGATAAAGGGACCCCCTTTATCAGTGCTTTTTTTAGTAGCGCTGATAAAGGGGGGGCTCTATCAGCGCTTTTTTTAAAAGCACTGATAAAGGGTCAACTTCAAAAAAAATTAAAAATAATATATTAATATATAAATATATAAATATATAAATATAGTTATATTGATATAAATATAATATATAATTTTTAAATATATTTTAGATAAGTATAAATATATATTTACACTTAATATACTTAATATATAAGATATTTAGTGAAAATGGCTTATAAAAAAATTAAAAAAAATATTTTTAATTAATAATTTTCTAATTATTATGGATTAATAGTCATTTAATAACAATTTGAAGACTAAAAAATAAAAAAAATAAAAAAAAGATCCAAAATATTTTGAAAACGCAACTCGAACTTCAAACGGCCATAACTTTTGATCCGGGTGTCAGTTTGAGATCTACGACATATCAAATCGAAGCTTGTGATGAGCTCTACACCCTTGTGACTCAGGGGGACCTCGATCAAGGTTATTTCGAGGCCAAAAAAGACCATAAGTCCTCCAAAACTAATTTTTTAGTTGGGGTACCCCGATTTTTTAACATTTTGTGGATTTTCAACCTCATTTAAGGGGGTATTGTTGGATTTTTTGGTGGGGACTGAATTTATTCCAAGGTATTACATTCATATTTATATTATTTCTTTTAAATTTTATCATGTTTTATAATGCACTGCTATTTATAATCAAATATATAACTATATGTACATATTTTTTATATATTCACACCTAAAAAATTAATTTTTTAAATAAATAATTAAACATATTTACATATAAAATATATTATCTTTATCTAAATAATAACTAATATCCATTTTATTTAAAATACCAATATATGAATATTTATATAACTATATATTAATATAACTATATATATTAATATAACTATATATATATATTAATATAACAATATATATATTAATATAACTATAAATATATATATTAATATAACTATATATATATTAATATAAATATATATTACTATACGAATAAATATAACTAAATATATATATATAAATAAATGGATATATCATAAATAAGAGAACAAATCAATATAGGGGAGTGGCAAAGGCTTCAGGCGCACGGGGGGGGGGGGGGGGGGTCTCGAGATCAAATCTGAGTGGAGGCAGGGACGTGCACGCAAGGGTGATTTAGAGGGGCTAGCGTTGATAAAGTGTGGAGGCGGTGCGTGTGGGCGCTGGAGTTGTGGGAAAGCGCTGATAAAGGGGGGATCAAGCGTTGTACAAAGCCCCCCGATATTGGCGGTATTTTTTAATGTTTTTTAAATTTTTTTAGTTTTATCAGTGCTAAAAAAAGCGCTGATAAAAGGGGTCTTTTATCAGCACTAATAAGAAAGCACTGACAAATATTTTTAGCACTGATAAAGGACCCTTTTATCGGCGCTTTTTTTTAGCACTGATAAAAGACCCCTTTTATCAGTGCTTTTTTAGTACTGATAAAAGGGGTCTTTATCATTTCTTTTTGGAGTGCTGATAAAGGGGACCCCCCCCCCCTTATCTTCGCCAGCTTTAACAGCATTTTTCTAGCACTGTTAAAGGCCATTTTTAGCGCTAATAAAAGGGGTATTTGTAGTAGTGTATATAAATATATATAATTAAATTAGACATTTTAAGGAAGGAATAACATACCATCATCTATACAGAGACTCTGATACAATATCTTCATGCAATGGTGCATGAGAATGTAGAGCTAAGAATGGTATGTTCTCTCATACCCACCTCTGTAGAAGAATAACGCCTCATGTGATTCACATATTATTGATGTGACATGCGTTGCATAGTTCCATGTATGTATATGAAAGACAATAATCCCCCCAACTATACTAACCTTCCTGGTCCAAATCCTCCAGTAAACGAAAATACATCATATGTAGAAATGTAGTGGAGTGATCAGTGAAAATCATACCACCAATCAACCTCAAAATATAAGCACGTGTAAATCACAAAATGATGATATCGTTGGAATCCTATTCTCTAAAGGCATGAATAATCTACTACCAATGACAGACTTTCCATCGTCATGGACCTCAATGCTCAGTAATATAAGAACAAGATCGAACCATTCTGCTCCAAATCGGCATGTTGTAAC
This sequence comes from Viscum album, assembly GCA_963277665.1. Lineage (NCBI taxonomy): Eukaryota > Viridiplantae > Streptophyta > Magnoliopsida > Santalales > Viscaceae > Viscum > Viscum album. The sequence continues at coordinate 820,912,705 of OY728162.1, forward strand.
CACACTATCGATGGGGAGGCCCAACATAATGGACACATCATGTAGTGTAATAGTTATCTCCCATATTTAAAATGGAATGTATGTGAAAATGGATTCTATCTCTTCGAGTGAAGCAATGATCTGATGGTTGGAAAAAGTGAAGTCTCACATCACTATGCCATAGATGCCAGCGCGACGAAGATGGGGGATGATGGTGGGAGGTGGTGTGACATGATGGAAATGATGAGATCTTTGTACACTCTAAGGAGGCACTGAACATCCCTCTGAAACCATCCATAAAACATGTGTATCCTAGGATTTGAACAATAGAGGACCTTCCATTTGCAAAAACAATATCATCATTACATTTTTTATAGTGAATTCAATAAAAATTGTAATTTTTAAAAAAACTACAATAAGAAAAATATTGTAAGAAATTCACATGTATAATTCAACATTATGATGAAAAAAAGGTAAAAAATATATATGTGGTCAGTTTTGTTGGTTTAGTCTATGAATTTCTTTTTTTATTGATCTCCAATAAATTTTAATTTTTTTAATTTTTTTATATAAATCAACAGTAATGAAAAACCCGTATTGAACATGTGGATTAAATATATATTCATTTTTGTGGTATGTTTATTTTTTTAATAGTTATAGTATCACAAAATTATTTCTGATAGAATCCAAAAATGAAACAAACTAAAATTCAAATAGGTCAAAAGGGGAGAAAGATAGAAATAAAAGTATTCATTACTAAAACGTCCACATACAGAACAAAATATACACATTCATGATAAAATATATAGAATCAATCATGGATGATGGGAAGTGGAGCTTTGTCCTACCATTTGGGGACATATATTATGAGTATGTCCTTATAAGTGACAAATACTACATCATAGTCCACCTACCCATTTCCAAGGCTAGTCCATCTCATTTCTGATTCGAGTCGAAAACCTGATAGTATGAAGCCAACAATTAAAAAATGATAGAAATTGAAAAAAAATCATAAATGAAAACAAAACCAACTTATAAAACCTATAAATAGCATGGATGATATTCGGTTGATCAGTAAGAAATGGGATTGAATGAGTGTCACCAACAGGTATCCAAGATTCACTTTAACAATTAACTAAAGTTCTCATGTGATACATTGGGTCAATATAGGGCTCCCATGATATGTTTACTAAATCATAAGATACAACAACATGTGCACAAAGATGTCTCAATGCCCGAAAGTTGTCGTAATAACAGTACCTGTTATCCAACATGACAACAAGCACTTAACCACTAGTACATGTAGCCCAGTCATAGAACTCTATTACCTGAAAGCTCCTCTTTTCCCGATCAAAGGTTAGAAAACTCCATCTTAAAGCCTTATGTAGTATCTGATCAATGTCCTTATAGAAGTGAGTAAAACACATTCCATTTTCCATCCTCTTATAGGCATTTTGGGACCATTCAATAAAGTAGTGAACACATCTATAAAATTTATCTTAAACTAACCATGTGATTGGGAGTTTGAGCACACCCTTAAGGACCCCATTTATGCACTCCACTATATTAGTGGTCATATGACCATATCTCATACCACCATCATATGTCAATGACCATTTTTCCTTTGAAATATGCATCATATATTCATACACATCTTCATTAGCCCTTAGAATCTCTTCAAGACATCAACCAAAACTTTCTTATTGGGGATCATATGCTAAAACCATAAGAGAATAATGTATTCAAAAGGATAATAAAATTTCTTTCAAAAAAGAAAGTTTATAAAAACATACCTAACTTGAGGATCACCTTCATTATTACCTCATCTCTAAAATTCTTATGCAAATTACTTGAAATATGTCTAATGCAATATCTATAATAAACATTCAGCTCTATCCATGAAACCCCATCGCAATTTATGGCCTCTATAATCACTCAATGGTGATCATATATCAGACACACTCCCTGGTTTGTGTGACATGAATGCGTACACATGCCAAAAAACATCTCCCAGATTCAAAATTCTCTTTTTCAACAATATCAAATACAATTGGTATAGAAGCATGATTATCATGCTTTTTGGTAGTAATAAGTAGAAAACCTGTATAATTTCCTTAAAGGAAAGTGTCCTCGACCTGAATGAATGGTTTACAGTAGGGAAATGCAATGATGCATGGCCCGAATGCCCAAAAAATCCTATTTAACTTCACCTTTTATCGATAAACTTGGTGATTGGGGGACACATACTCAATAGTGTCCAAATGATAAATAATCTGATTATTGAGAGACAACAATCCCATAAGTTTTGGAAACATTTCATAAGATTCATCCCAATCACCGTACACTTTTATAATTGCCTTATGTTTTTTATTCTAAGATTTGTTTTAAGATATCTTATAGTATAACAACTATTGGATTCATTCCTAAATAAGGGAAACAGGAATGTCCTGACATGTTCATATCATTTCTACAATAATAGTTGATATAAACTCTACATCAAGTGAAGAGTGATCCTATAATGATCTTAGATGCACACAATTGTATGTGACTTCTAATTTGGTTATCTTTTAACATGAAAAAAATTATCATATATTGCCCTTAATCAGAATTTACATTCTGGCCCATATTTTTCACATCAAATGAGATATTTTTTCTTCTTTGACTCATAAACCACAAATATAAAATGCCACTCTATATGGTATTGTTTTATCACATTTTTTAGGCCAAGTTTACTTTCAAAATCCTACCTGATATAGATGGCATTATAATTTGATGCAGATCTATTACCTATAATTCCAGGGAATTCAGAAGTCAGTGTAATGACATGCCAATAAAAATATTGTCCACGAAACATTCCTTCAACTGAGGAACTCAATACTGAAGGATGATTACCACTAACTGGTGGATTTCATGGATGTATGTCTCTCATAGAAACCTCAAAAGTTTCATTCCCCACATCACCCTACCGTGGATGCATGTCTCTTATAGGAACCTCAGAAGGTTCATTCCCCACAACACCCTCACCCACATCATCACCTGATGCCTTAGTAGATACTTCATCCTAAGATAAAATTTTATTCACTATATCAGCATTACACAAAGGGATGTCCCCCACATTTCCTTCAAAATTCTGATCATTATCTTCATAATTTGGTTCTATCATAGGAGTCATATTAGGAGGCAATGAATAAGATTTCTATGAAGGACCAGCTTCTACAAAGCTCAAAAAACATGGTTCTGCAGTAGTAGGTTGCACCGCATCAATATCACAAATCATCACATACAATTGCATCAGAATGTTACTACATTGTTTCCTGAATGACAAAGATGCATCCATCTAATCCTCATCATCAACCAGAGGGTACTCAATGTTCCATAAATATTTAGGATATTGAAGATATCGATATGTTATTAAAGTAATTGATTGATCAGCCATAAATTTTAACTGACTATGAATCTTACTGAAAACTTCATCCAATGTTAGACAACCATGAATATTTTCCACTCTTGAAGGTGGTAAGCTATAAATAAAATCCTACTTAGTATAATTTACCTCACTGTTGTAATATATTTGCGCATACATGATTACCTAGCAAAAAATAATTAATAAAATGTTATATACTACATGAAAATTTTAAATTATTTAAATTGGTTATGATTGAATAATTAACTTGATCTTGAGACTTTTTCTATGGATTGGTTTATCAAAATTGAGGTATAGGGATGATGATATTATTACCAAAGAAAATTTAATAAAACATTATACATTTTTATACCACATAATAAAATGTTTCATAAATTTCAATTACTTATGAATAAATAACCATGACTTGATCTTGAGACTTACAATGGATTAGTTTGTCATTATCGGATAAACTAACCAAAACCTATGGGTGAACTCCTAGAGTCTCTATTATCAAATATTGTAGAAACTACCAGTATCCTTTCAAACAGAAATGCCTCTTGTTGACCACCTCTTATTGAACACCTATTCTCAAACGTCTCTTCGGGAACACCTCTTGTTGGTTGCCTTTTTATAATAAATTTTCTCACATGAGAGGGGGTCTAGGGGTATGAAATACATAACATTTTTTTGGATTACATGCAGGTCCTTACATACTTAGTTAGGGATGACTCGTAGGTCATCAATACAGAAAATAAAATGTAATTATTACAAATTATATAACTATATACACAAAAAAGATATGAAATTTCAATTATGCATCGGTCGTTCATCTCAATATCATTCATCACACAATACTATTAACTTATTTTTTGGTATACTTATTATTTTTTACATATTATATAACATTACCTATTACTAGATGAAATATATATTAAATATCTGCACATTTTTCTCAAAAATTTTACTCCTCAATGAGTATGTATATATATATATATATAATAATAAAATTTAATAAATTTAATTAAAATTAATATAATTTACACTTACACAACAACCATTATAATACTAAACACTTATTTTATTTTCAATTTTATCAAATTTCATATGTATATATAATACTTTTGTGTTATTCTACTACTTTCCAAAATATAAGTAATTATATTTTATACTTTATTACATGAAATAATAATTATTTATAATTAATATAATTTAAATTTGTTGATTAATATTATTATTAGTAGTAAATAAAATTAATATAATTTACACTTTCATAAAAACCATTAAAATAATATAAACTTATATTATTTTCAATTTAATAAAATTACATATATATAATTTTTTTTCATTTATCTACTTTCCAATATTTAATTAATTATATTTCATACTTTATTACTTCAAATAATAATTATTTATTCTTAATAGAATTTAAATTTATTATTTATAGAAAACTTTTTTTATACCATTAACAAAAATAATTTTCTATATTTTTTTATAAATTTAAATATGATTCTTAATATAACTAATATATTTGTAATAAATTATATATCTAGTGTGTAGAATATTATAATTTAAATTTATATTACTTTAAAAATGATATATTTTATAAACATATAAATCTATTCAACTCGCCATTTAAATTAAAAATATATACTTTTTAAAAAATAGTTTTATTTCCTTAAATATGAATTACATTTTAGACACACCATATTTAAATTTCCTAAACATTAAATATGAATTACATCATACAACAAACAATAACTCATTAAGAAATTAAATCATTAAAAATACACTAATTTATACATTCATACATGCATCAATACATATTAAATAAATAAACCATACACACAAAAACTAATTTCTATATCCATACAGTCATGCATCGCATATTAAATAAATAAACCATACAAACAAAATTAATAAACACAATTAAACAATGAAAATTTTAAACATAAATTTTACCTTCTTAAAAGCTGCAAAAATATGTTTAGAATGATTTTTTACAGGGATTCACAACAAAAACCAGAGGAGAGTAATGAGATTTGGGGGGGTCTCCTTTTATAAATTTCAGCCGAGTAGAGGCGTGAACCCCATTCTCACCTCCTTCATGACCATTGCGAAGGAAGAGTGAATGGGGTTCACACCTCCTCCACCATGCCTCAGAAGTGTGAATGGGGTTCATGCTTTTTTGTCAATAGAAAAGAGAAGTGTGAACCTTGTTCATGCTTCTCGGGTCCCCTTTTAAAAAAAATCAGGGACCCTATCCCTTTTAATTTTTTTTAAAACCCCATTAAAAAAACCCAACACTTACCAACCTAAAGAAGAAGTCAATAACCATTGAAGGAGATCCCAAGTCAATGATCATATTTGATCCATTGGTAAATATGAGGAAGCTTGCGGGAGAAGGACAAGATCGACTATGTGACAAAATCCCACAAAAGGGTCAACACTGGTGTGAGGGCAATGAATGAGTCTACTTGTTTAAGGGTAATGAATCCCATGTAAGATTCAAACTTTTTGTAAAGGTAGAGGTTGGATTTTTAAGGGTAGTAGTCATCTCTCGTTAGGGTAATGGAATTTTCATAAAGGTAGAAGTGTAGAAATTAGTTTAAGGGTAGAACCACCATGGATGAATCCATTTACATAAATGTAAAAGCGTAATTATATATAAGAGTCGTGCATTTTTTCATAAAGGTAACACATATAAATGAGGCTTCATAAGGGTTTTTCAAGTGGGCCAGAGATAGGTCAAATCCCGGTATTAAATTTAAGTTCACAGGTTCCATAAAATGTGTAAAATGGTGAAATTCTAAATTATAGAAGTTGGGACATTCGTAAAGAATGAATTGAAAAGATTCTAGAGTTATTTGGAGTTCTTACAGAGCTAATGGACCATTCGTACTGATCATGTGAGTAGTAAAAAGTCCCATGATCAGGGGAGTGCACGTAGTTAGGAGAATCACTTGAGTCACATGATGAAGAAAAAGTACAATGATAGCCTCACCACATAGAGGGAATTAAGGAAAGAACGAAGTTGTTTTCTGTGACATGTTTTTGATTCTAGTTACCAAAAAAAGTTATAAGGAAGATTATAATGAGTTAAGGATGGGTTTATTCCCATCATAAAGAGTAGGAGAACCATTCATGACATCCACATCAACTCCAAAACCATTCATTATCCACCTCCATTCATCCCATCCACTTCAATTCAAAACCCATATCACCATTCAATTCCTCAGGTCATCAATCAGCCATCTAACATGAAAATGAAATGGGAGATGAACCAGTGACTGGAGCACACTTAAAGATGGAGGGAAACAAATTTTGAGTAGGAGGAATTAGTCAATCACACCAGAGGAGCTACTTTCTCAATTATCTACTTCTTGTAAAATTATTTCTAGATTATTTTAATGAAATATGATTTTAATTATTTGATCATGAGTAGCTAATTATTTTATGGGTTTATATCATATGGATTGAACTATATTTCATTTTTTCTATTCTTACAAGAGGATAGATCATAGAGAGATGTTGTGTTCCATCCAGGGATCTCATTTTCTCTTCCTCGTGGGAATATTTTCACTCTACCCTAAGTACCAATAGAATAAAAGGTATAGTATCTTTATTCTTGGTGACCTCAACTAAATTATTAAGAAACGTTTATGGTAAGCTCTTATCCATGTGTAAGCATCATCATTAGGATTTTTTAGAAATCATTGTTCTCAAGAGATATATCTTGAGAGGTTGATTTATCTAATGATAGATAGGAATTTTATTCCTATATACACACCATCATTAACTTTATGGTTAATTCCATTCAAGAACAATTACATTTCTATAAATATCATCAGGTATAGTTCCCCTAACTCAATCAATTTTCTATTTTCCTCTCCATTTTTTCTACTTCACCTCTATCCCCATACATCTATCCAATACTTCACATTTACTTCCCAACTTCACTTGCCACTCTATTTTTTCCTTTTTTATTGTTTTTTTCATGTTTTTTTTGCTTTCATAACTTTTCCTCATCCATGATTCAACCATTTTATCCAAAATACTAGTGTTATTAGGTTTTTAAATAATTAATTTTTCTTGATCCTAGTCATAACCTTGGTATCAACTAGTGACATTTTAGCATCGATTTCAGGGAATACATGTATGACCATATCAAAAAAATACAAAAAATATATATATCAAAGACTCAAAAAATAGAAAAACTATAAATTTAAATGAAATAAAATAACATGAAAAATGTTTTTAAAAAATAAGATCTCTTACAACTCTACTTAAAATATAGAATCTGGATGTTCAAGAAGTTGAAAATGAAAATCAGGATATGATATACCATAGCCTCAAAATCAAGTCACTAATATTCCTAGACATAAGGAGTTTATATTTCCTTTATTGTCTAAAAATACTTTATATATAAGGATTACTCTTAGATATAGAAACATAAAACATAAAAAGTCCCATATTTCTTTATTTTCATCCTTCACTGCCCATCCCAATGAGGATTCCTTAGAGTTACTTATAGATTTTTATAGTTCTATGAAATAATTACCTCTCCATGGGTTGAGTCAGAATGGGGTTACATCGATGGTGTTCCCATTCCATCTTAAGGGAATGTCTAGAACCCAATTTTAGAATTTGGATGATAATATTTTTAATACCAATGACTAATTGTTTAACTAATTCATTTCAAAACTTTATCTGAGGGACACCTCCATAGAAGTTAGGTAGAAAATAATAATATTTTTCTGAGATATGGGAGAGATATTTCAAGAGATAAGGGATAGGTTTGGAAGCCTATTAGGAAATGTCCCAACCAACAATTTTCACTTCATCTTCTTATGGAAACTTTTTTTATAGTCTCACACAATATAAGTAGAATCTTGTTGATCAATTTTGTGGAGGATATCTTAATTGAATTTTTGAAAAAAATTCTCAAAACTCTTCGCAAAAGTCCTCTAATGTAATGGACCGGGGTTTTGGGGTCCATTACATGGTGAAAATATGATGTTTGGGGTGTTCTGGATGGTCTGGAAGGCCATCCCAGCTTCTCGGTGAAGCTTAAGACTCCTAACGGTAGCCTGGGCCTACCGGTGGCCTCGGCATACCGGTGGCCTCGGCCTATTAGTAGCTCAGCCTACCGGTGGCCTCGGCCTACCAGTCGCCTCGGCCAACCAGTTGCCTCTCCAACTGGTCACCTCGGCCTACCAGTCGTCACGGCCTACCAGTCTCTGGGGCCTACCGGTCGACGGGGCCTACCGATCGCCTCGGCCTACCGGTCGCCTCGGTCTACCGGTGTCCGCGGCCTACCAATCGTCGCGGCCTACCAATCATGGCAGCCTACTGGTGCTCGCGGCCTACCTATGGTCGCGGCCTACCGGTAACCTTGGCCTACCGGTCGCCTCGGCCTACCAGTCGCCTCGGCCTACCGATCTCTGTGGCCTACCGGTTGCCGCGGCCTACCGTTCGCTACGGCCTACCGGTGGCCCCGGCCTACTGGTGGCCCCGGCCAACCAGTGGCCTCGTCCAACCAGTAGCCTGGTCTACCGGTAGACCTAGCCTACCAGTGACCTCTCCACAGGTTTTCCAGTAGCACCTCATTTTCTGTGAATTGGTTTTTTTTAAACCATGTTTTGACCACTTTAAGCCTGTTTTAAATCCCATTAATGGCGTTTAATTAAATGACTGGTCAGGTACCCTCCTTAAATGAAAAACCATGCGTTTTGGTCATGCCTTTAACCGTGTTTTCAGAAATGCCTCTACTGCATCCTGTGAGGAGTCCTTCCTTGGTTAAGGAGGTTTGCGTCGGTTTTAACCACCCTGAAGGATGGGGACCTTTTAAGTTGGATGTGTGGGGTGGCCCAGCCACGTGGTCAACCCACGATCCCGCTTCTTCCACCGTTTCGAGTTTTTCTCCATATCTTAACCATCCCGGGGATGCTGTATCTCAGCCTTGATAACCTAAAGGCTTCTCTTCTCCCTAAATTTCTTTTTTTCTCTATCACCCTACCCTCGGAATACCCTTCCTCCCGACGAGTTGTACCCTTCCTCCCGACGATTTGTACCCTTCCTCCTTGTGTATTATGCGGGTTGGGTGTTCTATGGTTCCCACGAGGTAGTTAATCATTTCTGTAATGAAGATAATAACCGATTAAATAACAGGGATGAGGAAGTTTGTTAATGTTGTTACATGTTTTCACCCATGCTTTCCCTATGATGTTGTTATGAATTGAATGGGCTTAGGCCTACTTAAAATCACGGCCGTTGGGGACTTTGTTTGCACATCTATGATATGATATGTTTTATGCATCATCTGGTGAATGGGAATCATGTATGAATCGGTTAAATACTTAAACTCGGTTGTAGAATATGAATGCCCATAACCTTTTGTGATCACCCCAGTTGAACTAAATAATATAAAAGAATGAATTATTAATGCTAGGATGGTTCAGTTATGAAATGGGTGAAGGGGTGAATGTGTTTTATTATGGATGGGTGAACAGTGAGGCTGTGAGTGGTGTGGTTGGAATGGAATGAGTTATTGTATGGATGTGGTGGTGTTTGGCAGCAGGGATGCAGGTTGGGTTGTGAACATGAATAAAAGTGGAAAGTAAATAATGAACTGGGTGGAATGGTAATGAATTAATGTGGGGATAACCAATGTTTTGTTGGGTTTTTCCTTGGTTCCAATTTTTCGAGGGTTTCCACTGATCCCACTTCGATGTTATTATTTATAAGAGAACCGGGTGTGAATGCTCAAATTACCCAATGGTTTTACTTCCTACTTTATTGTTGTTTTATCTGTGATTGTTCCCAGTAGTGAAGGGATTAACTCATACTGAACTCTTATGAAATGATAACTTGAATAGGGAAACTGGGAACTGTTTGTTGTGTGCCTGTTTTCTGAGGTAGCAGTTCTTGGGCACCTGATTGTATCTGTTTGAGGAGCCATAGGTTGGGTTGTGTGTTGGTATATATATGTGTAATTGTATGTTTTGTGTTTATTATCACCCCACCTTCAATGGGCACTTAGTTTCAGACACCCCATTTCATGGGGAAGGGTGTTTCCCCCTAGTTACTCTCCTTACTGCTCCCTCTTCCCTAGGTTGTGATGGCTGGAGGCGACCTTACACCCAAGGCTCTTCGGGTAGGTTTCATTTGGTGTGTTGTTAGCCTGGGACTCTTTGGGTAGGTTGTTTTCCCAGGTGTCTTTGGGATGAGGCCCAGGTGTATGCAGGCAGGGATGTGTGGTTATGAGGCCCAGGTGTGTGCGGGCAGGGATGTGGATGATTGTGAGGCCCAAGTGTGTGCGGGCAGGAAGAGCGTGGTAGTGTCAGGACATTTTCCATTAGGGATGAGAAGCTAGATAGTGGGGGAAATAGTGGTGCGGGGTACCCAAATGTTTTGTTCTTTACTATTATCTTACTGCTTGTGTTATTTGGTGAGCTTGGCCGGTGAGGTGGGATGGATAGATTCCTTGATAGATGATGTTTCTTATGGTTCTCATGGGACTTTAGGATGTCTCCCCACTTGTGCACGAGAGCTTTAGGTTTTCCTACTGATTATACTTTGTATGCTCACCCTACGTTTACTTTTAGGTTTCCAGGAGGGCTTCGGAGGCCGTGCGGGACCTTACTAGTCTGGACGTTGGAGTTTCTGTTGCTCGCTGTTGGATTCTGCTTAGCCTTTTTCCTTTCCTATTGGGTATTGTACTTTTGAGTCCTTGTAATTTGTTCAGTTTTATTATTAAAACATGCATGTAGTTGGTTTTTAATTTGAGTTTCTATACTTTGTGGTGTTTGGTGTTAACTCATTCTTTCTCCAAATCTTGGTTAACTAAAAAGGGTAATGCCTCCCATTTTGTGAAAATGTTATACCTGTTGTGATGTCCCGGACCCGGTTGCCCCTCAACCCGAGCCCCGCGCCCGGTTGGCCACATGACCCCTGGCTCGTCTCCCCGTAGGCCAGGGGCTGCCAACTAGCAGCGGGGGTGTGATGGTGAGTCAGTGGGGAGACTATACCCCCATGTCAGAGTACACGACGGAATAGCAGAAAAGTAATAGAAAAGTGGAAGAACAAACAATGGATAAGAAGGAGAAAAGGGGAAACATACAAACCAAACAACAGAAGTAAAGTAACCCTGTATAACATACCAAAGCTTCATAGGCGGTGTCTGATACAATATGGATGCATGGCATGCTGATAAAAAAGTAAAAAAAAATACAAGCATGCTACAAGAAGTACAAAAGGAACAAAAGTTAGTCCATGATCATCCCGAGCCAAGATCGGTCCTCTGCTCTGGAACTCCAGCTAGAATGTACAAGTATCAACAACCTGAAGCTGGGGCCTTTCCCCTACTAGTACCTGCAGCAGTAAAGTCTACACGGGTGCCCAGGAGGCCGCTCAGGTAGGGTGTGAGACAAGTCTCAATAGGCCACCACCAACGATGTCTACGTGTAATCCAAATAGGTGTTCGTAGTAATAGTGAGCAATAGAGTGCAAGTAAGTAAAGCAAGAAATAAACAACCCTCCCGCTTAGGTTCCAGAAGGATACCTGGCGGGTCTACCTGCTTTAGCTCATGGCTGGTATATCTAAATGAAACACCTTCTTATACATATATATATAATATATAATATATAATACATTGGGTAGGACCGGGACGGAACTCACGGACGTCCTTAACCCAGGGGCAGTGCTCTCGATCCTACCCCTGGCCCAACCTTGGGGAAGCTCTCACGGTTTATCCCCGGCCCGAAGGCTTAATAATGATTCAAGTAAGATCTCATAGTCTACCCTTAGCCCAAAGCTGTATAATAGGGGAGCTCTCACGGCCTACCCCTGGCGTGAAGCTGTATCATTTAATTAGGGTAGCTCTCACAGTCTGCCCCTAGCTCGAAGCCGTATAATAGGGGAGCTCTCATGGTCTACCCCTGGCGCGAGACTTAATCATTTAATTAGGGGATCTCTCACAGTCTGCCCCTAGCTCGAAGCCATATAATAGGGGAGCTCTCACGGTCTACCCTTGGCGTGAGACTTAATCATTTAATTATCATAGGTTATAAGGCATACCCTTCTTATAACATTCATATCAATAAAACATGGCATTTCCATCTCACAATATCACAAAATCACATTTCAAGCAAACATGCATCTAAAATAAAAAAAAGGGGTTTAGGATAACTCATCCTAGCCAAGCCTTAACCAAACCATCCCATTTTCCTCACATTGAAAATGGCTTTCAAGACCTATCCATATGGTCCAAAGGTGAAAAAATGGCTAAAACTCAAGGTATAACACCTATGGGTGTCCATACCGAGGTCATACGGTACACAAACACCCAGAATAGGGTAGTTCCCATACCCTCCTATCACAAGGGTCATTCATACAGTAAGCAGTCAATATAAATAAGGGGTTTGGAAAAAGGGAAAACCACGGCATGACAAAATAAACTCAAGAACGACGAAAACCCAAAATGGAAACCACGTGACCACCTACCTTAGGGCTGTAGACGTAGGTTCGCTCGATATCGACCTCGGATTCGAAGTAGATTAGAAGATATCTGAGTTCTAGTCCAATGCCCTAAAAATAGGGCATATGATCTTGCATCGAAATATCACAACGGTAGGAAAGATTTTCCGAGGAGAAAGGGGTGCGTGAGTTTATCCTTACCAAGGGTGATCCAATGCCTTCGACGGATCACACCAGGGGAAGAAATGGTAAGAGAAAGAGTGAGGAGAGGGTTTTGGAGCTCAAATGAGGCTCCCCTTTGGTTCTGTCCGTGGGTAGGATAAAGGAATAGGTTTTAGGATTAAATAGAATTAATGGAAAAATTGTAAATTTTTACCCAGATCAGGGTCGCACGGTTTAAGCGCATGGTTTACCAAACCGTGTGCACCTCACTGCCTCCAGAAAGCAGGGCTGCATGGTTTACCCAAACCGTGCGACTTTACTATTCATGTCGTGCGCAAACCGTGTGCATCTCACTGCCTTCAAACCAAAGTCCGCACGGTTTACCCAAACTGTGCGCAGGCCGTGCGCAGGCCATTCTCCCCTGTCTTTAAGTCCATTTCTCCAACTCCTGGGCTCCGAACAAGGCCTGAACACTCCCCAAACCTTCCTTAGAATGTTACACACCTTAAAAAAGCTTAAAGGAAAGATTTGAAAGCAAAACTAACAATCCGTACCTTTAACAAAGAGTCGGGTCGTTACAACCTCCCCTCTTTAAAGCAACTCGTCCCCGAGTTGGCCTTCTGAGGGTAAAGAGGTGTCACCAGCGAAAAGCTCCAGCCATTGAGATTGTATATCAGCCTCCCACTCCCAGGTATCATCTTGTACCCGGCCGTGCTGCCATAGCACCCATACAAGAGGAACGGACCTGCCTCGAAGTGTCTTCATGCTCCGGTCGACAATTCACATTAGATATTCCTCGAAGGAAGTATCCATATCTAGTTCAACCTCATCAGGATAAAAAACATGAATCGGATATGAAAAGCACCGGCGAAGCTGAGATACATGAAAAACATTGTGCATGGCCTGATATCTCTGCGGAAGTGCAAGCTGGTAAGCTACCGGCCCGATCCGCTTCATCACCTCAAAGGGTACTACAAACCTCGGTGAAAGCTTACCTTGCTTCCTTATAGGTCTCTGCCCCAACCTGGGTGAGATCTTCAAGAAAACCCAATCCCCAACCTCGAACTCAAGAGGTCGTCGGTGCTTGTTAGCATAGGACTGTTGTCTAGACTGAGTTGTCTGCATACGCTTCCTAATAAGCAGTATTTGCTCGGCAGTCTCCTGCACAAGACGCGGTCCTAGAACAGCTGCATCCCCTACTTCAAGCCAACACAAAGGCGAGCGACAAGGCCTACCATATAAGGCTTCATAGGGAGCCATCTCAATGGTAGCCTGGAATCTATTGTTATAATTGAACTCGACAAGAGGAATGTGTTTCTCCCATGAACCTCCAAAATCGAGAACACATGCACGTAACATATCCTCTAGTACCTGTATAGTGCGCTCGGTCTGTCCGTCAGTCTGCGGGTGATAGGCCGTACTCAAGAGTACCTGCATACCCAAGGCCTTCTGTAAACCCTGCTAGAACTAAGATGTAAAATTAGGATCTCTATCCGAGACAACAGATCGAGGTTCTCCATGAAGGCGCACTATTTCCTTGACATACAGTCTTCCTGAGTCATCAACCGTGAAGGTCTCCCGCACAGGTAAGAAATGTGCGACCTTTGTCATACGGTCGACGATAACCCATACTGCATCGTTGCCATGAGGTGACCTGGGTAAACCGGTTACAAAGTCCATAGAAACATCGTCCCACTTCCACTCTGGAATGGGCAACGACTGCAAAAGCCCTGCTAGACGTTGATGTTCTGCCTTCACCTACTGACAGGTGGAACAACACATGATAAAATCTGCCATCTCCCATTTCATGATAGGCCACCAGTACTATTGGCGTAATTCATGGTACATTTCAAAACATCCAATGCACCAATGAACATCAATGTAAGAATACGATGTTTAAGCCATCAACACCCGAGCCAACACTCATTTTCCAACCAAAACCCCAATATGACTCTTACCCAATCCCGTCATACCAGAGACACAACCACATCGTCTTATCATCAGAAAATAGCCAAAGATACTTCCCACCTTAGGATTTAGCATTAAACACTAAAACTGACCCACAACTCCATATTTTGAACTGCCTTTCAAAAGCACACATCAAGTGTTCCAACGACGCACCAAGCGTGATTTTGAAATGATTAAACGGTCGATTCCCCATCGACCTCAAAACCCAAACTCGGAAGAGTCAAGCCACTCTGGATGACTATTCAAGAAGACACCTGGCTTAATCAGCCGATGCTTTATAAGCTGGACAACGATGTCATCTCCCAAGGAATCTTACCTTCACCACAAGAACGTTCACCGAAGTTCATACCCGCCTTCCGGTGATGTTCCCATGAACAAACCATGAACAAACCATGCCTCATGCATGTAACGCCAAAAGAGAACCAACCAAACAAGCTCAACAGCTTAAAATATTTAGCGCGGTGTAAGACCGACACCCTCTTAGTGCATCTAGGACGAGAACAAGATAGGGGACATGTTCGTCAGATAGCAAAATACACTAATTTGATTAAAATGGATTTTAGTTATTCACACCCAAAAACTGGGAAGAAACAGTCGAACCACCACTGGTCGACTCAAAAGAAGAAACTCGGCTTCACCTACCGACACCTAGAGATCTTAAACCGATCACAATTCCCTTTCCACCTAAGGCATCCCACGATCATTCACGATTTACCATCGAAGTCATCCCTGACTAACAGTGTTTTTTTAGCAAACTAGATCAAAGTCATGCTGCCAAGAAAGAAACAACATGCAACAACATCTGCAAGCCTCAAAGGCATTCAATCAGTCCCGACCATTCCCAAATGGCCCCTCTTGTCGTGTTCTTTCTACCCTGAAGGACACACTTTACTAACCAGCACGACGCTTCCCACCAAAGAAGTGTCAGTGTCACCAAAATAAGAAAAGACCAGATGCTCATAAGAAACTAGTTCATAACCACCTAAACGAACGTGTGATGCTCCTCCAAGCCACGATCATAATGTCAAAGCGTTCAATGAAGCCGAAACAGAAAGACCGGCATGTCAAAATAATCGAATCACTCGAAAATCATCCCGATCATTGGGAAAACTAGATCCTCAAAAGCTCAGGTCAATCTACAACGGAGATGACCCAAGACCGTACATGGTAGCACAAGAGATTTAAGGCAAATGTTTTATTTCCCTATATGACCGCTAACATGGATGACAATATACCAAGTCGTCATCACTAAGAAAGATGAAAGAGTCAAGCAACCAACAAAGGAACTGACCATGCCCGTGACATGTCTAACCAGCTAATATCGAGCACTACCCGAGGCTCAAACCCACAACAAGGTCAAGGAAAACAAGACCACCCATCCGAACAAGGGTTTCATTAGAAACTGAAATTCCTACAAGGGACAACAGTACTCAAACGTTACCCAGTGTCAGAAAGCTCTTCGTACAAGCACGACTCAAAAGCTCTAAGGGCGCTACCTACCACGGGCTAACCCCCCCACAAAGCATACGCGCAGACCCTATCCCTAGGTTACGCAAGAAGATTTCACTAGGCTCAAGAGCCCCCTCTTTATTAAATACACAACTAATAGGACCAACCTACGGAACAAAACTCACGTCTCTATTCCAAGGCATATCACATAAAACATTTAAAACTACCCCTCCACTAGGGTTCAAACAAAGGACACCAAGCCAGGTTCCAATTAAGACCATTCATTAACCATTTCGACTTTAAAACATTTGAAAGAAAGTTTTAGAAAATGCACAAGTACCATTTAACAATAAGGCACTTGGTTTTCCAAATAACGTGCAACGAGAAAAATAGGCAAGTTATAACAAAATTCCTCTTTAATAATTTTACATTCACAGACATTTCATCACAAACAGGAAATTTAGCATCTAAATTCCTTTTAACCGAATTAAGCGACCTCCGAGGGTCTCATTTATTCAACCTGGGTTCTTCAAAAAGCATACCCATAACCAATAATTTCATTTAAACATGCTCCAAATGACCTACTTGGGTCTAGTTGAGTTTTTTGAAAAAATTAACCAAACCATTTAAAGTCAAAACTCAACAGTTTCACTTTAAAAAAAATTACCAACATACTATGGTCATACAAAGGCCCAATCACCTGGGTGGCCACCTACCAACCATCAAGGCACCCATACACCTTACCGATGTAATTTGGCTCCCATTAATCAAAACATTTCATCTCAGAGTTTGACATGCTCGAAAACGCAGGACAGGTCAAAACCCTCCTAAAACCAAGTCAACCCACAACCTACTCCTAAAGCCATAACTACATAAGGAACAGTCACTGAAACCACTAGAGTCACTACCTCTTACCCACTCAGAAACTGGGTCTAGTTTAGGCTCTATTAACATTTAATTTCATTTACTAGACATTTATTCAAATGATTTAACCAATGGTTCACCAATTTCTGATCCCTGAGGGCCCATAACACCTCATGAATCAAAGTTTGATGCTCATATATATATACATACAATTCAAATTCATTTAGCACTTACATTCCATTGGTGAGTCATTTCCCAATCCATAAGGGCACATACTCCTCATGAACTGAAATATGACACACACTTGGATGTCATTTCTCATTTACTTGTGCTAATTAAGGGTTTGAATTTCTTTTAAAGCAAATGATTGGTTTAGTTGGAATGTTATTTTCTGATCCATAAGGGCCCATACACCTTATGAACCAAAGAGTGACACCCACTAAAACCACATCATTCCTCAATTCACAACCTCCAAGAAAGATTAGCATAGTTGCACACACATCAACAAGGCACGTAAATAAACAACCGGCAATGCGCGCAGAAATTTTAAACGTGGCATGGCAAGATGCATGGCCTAATAATATTGTGCCTATCGTGATGCATGTTCTAATTCATAACCCTCATTTCATCAGGTCGAACCATGAAATCCAAATTCCAACACTACAAATATCAATAACATCACAAAACATGTGAAGCACCCAACGGTGAAACGGTATCAACAGTAAATAGCAGAATCAATAACAACATAAAATAGGAAACTTGGCCCATACCTCGTACATGGGTTCGCGACGCCCAAGCACAACTCATGGCTAAGTCCCAAAGTGTTTCCATTCTCCAAGTCTATTGTCGCCAAATAGTAAAGAAAGAAGAAAGAAAAGCCTTTGATACCACTTTGTGATGTCCCGGACCCGGCTGCCCCTCAACCCGAGCCCGAGCCCGGTTGGCCACATGACCCCTGGCTCATCTCCTCGTAGGCCAGGGGTTGCCGACTAGCAGCGGAGGTGTGATGGTGAGTCAGTGGGGAGACTGTACCCCCATGTCAGAGTACACAATGGAATAGCAGAAAAGTAATAGAATAGCGGAAGCACAAACAATGGATAAGCAGGAGAAAAGGGGAAACATACAAACCAAACAACAGAAGTAAAGTAACCATGTATAACATACAAAAGCCTCATAGGCAGTGTCTGATATAATATGGATGCATGACATGCTGATAAAAAAGTAAACAAAATACTAGCATGCTACAAGCAGTACAAAAGGAACAAAAGGTAGTCCATGAGCATCCCTAGCCAAGCTCAGTCCTCTACTCTGGAACTCCAGCTAGAATGTACAAGTATCAACAACCTGAAGCTGGGGCCTTGCCCCTACTAGTACCTGCAGTAGTAAAGTCTACACGGGTGCCCAGGAGGCTGCCCAGGTAGGGTGTGAGACAAGTCTCAATAGGCCACCACCAACGATGTCTACATATAATCCAAATAGGTGTTCTCAGTAATAGTGAGAAATAGAGTGCAAGTAAGTAAAGTAAGAAATAAACAACCCTCCCACTCAGGTTCCAGAATGACACCTGGAGGGTCTACCTGCTTCAGATCATGGCTGGTATGTCTGAATGAAACACCTGCTTATACATATATATATATATATATATAATATATAATACGTTAGGTAGGACCGGGATGGAACTCACAGACGTCCTTAACCCAGGGGCAGTGCTCTTGATCCTACCCATGTCCCAACCTTAGGGAATCTCTCATGGTCTATCCCTGGCCTGAAGGCTTAATAATGATTCAAGGGAGCTCTCACAGTCTACCCTTAGCCCGAAGCCATATAATAGTGGAGCTCTCACGGTCTACCCCTGGCGCGAAGCTGTATCATTTAATTAGGGTAGCTCTCACGGTCTTCCCCTAGCTCGAAGCCGTATAATAGGGGAGCTCTCATGGTCTACCCCTGGCACGAGACTTAATCATTTAATTAGGGGATCTCTCATGGTCTTCCCCTAGCTCGAAGCCGTATAATAGGGGATCTCTCACGGTCTACCCCTGGCGCGAGACTTAATCATTTAATTAGCATAGGTTATAAGGCATACCCTTCTTATAACATTCATATCAATAAAACATGGCATTTCCATCTCACAATATCACAAAATCACATTTCAAGCAAACATGAATCTAAAATAAAAAAGGGGTTTAGGATAACTCATCCTAGCCAAGCCTTAACCAAACCATCCCATTTTCCTCACATGGAAAATGGCTTTCAAGACCTATCCATATGGTCCAAAGGTGAAAAAATGGATAAAACTCAAGGTATAACACCTATGGGTGTCCATACTGAGGTCATATGGTACCGAAACACCCAGACGAGGGTAGTTCCCATACCCTCCTATCACAAGGGTCATTTAGTCAGTAAGAAGTCAATATAAATAAGGGGTTTGGAAAAAGGAAAACCACGACATGACAAAATAAACTCAAGAACGGTGAAAACCCAAAATGTAAACCACGTGACCACTAAACTTAGGGCTGTAGACATAGGCTCGCTCGATATCGACCTTAGATTTGAAGTAGATTGGAAGAGATCTGAGTTCCAGTCCAATGCCCTAAAAATAGGGCATATGAGCTTGCATAGAAATATCACAATGGTAGGAAATATTTGTCGAGGAGAAATGGGTGTGTGAGGTTAGCCTTACCAAGGGTGATCCAACGCCTTTGACGGATCGAAGAACGGACACCGGGGGAAGAAACGACAAGATAAAGAGTGAGGAGAGGGTTTTGGAGCTCAAAGGAGGCTCCCCTCTGGTTCTGTCCACGGGTAGGAAAAAGGAATAGGTTTTAGGCTTAAATATAATTAATGGAAAAATTGTAAATTTTTACCCAGATCAGGGTTGCACGGTTTAGGCACATAGTTTACCAAACCGTGTGCAAATCGTGCGCACCTCACTACCTCCAGAAAGCAGGGCCGCATGGTTTACCCAAACCGTGCGACTTTACTATTCATGTCGTGCGCAAACCATGCACATCTCACTACCTTCAAACCAAAGGCCGCACGGTTTACCCAAACCATGAGCAGGCCATGCGCAGGTCGTGTTCCCCTGTCTGTAAGTCCATTTCTCTAACTCCCGGGCTCCGAACAAGCCCCAGACACTCCCCGAACCTTCCTTAGAACGTTACAGACCTTAAAAAAGCTTAAAGGAAATATTTTAAAGCAAAAATAATGATCCATACCTTTTCCAAAGAGTTGGGTCGTTACACCCTTGGTTCTAGTCACCACTCCGGACCTACTAGATGCGGGACTCGAGGGTCATTATCTCTCCTTCAACTTAAAAAAGGAAGGGCTTGGCAATCTACTGTCCCTTCCCTACTTTCGGTGAAGGCGAGTCGTGAAAGAATGGTATCAGAGGGAGGTTGAGGGATAGGATGGATTCTAGAGTTAGGCACAGTGAGGATTTCATGGGATGGTAGGGCAATAATGTTTGGTGATCTTGGTTCGTGAAATAGACCAGGGAGGACTGGCTAGGACACGGGATTTTAGGGCCCCCCGTGATCTGATGCAAGGACTCTGAGCCTATCAAATGACCAAGTGAGACTACATTTATTGCAGGGTAGAGACCCTAGGGAAGGTACATGCATTATACTGATTGTGTTTTTAATTGATTTAGGGCACCTTGGGGGGAAAATTTAATAATAATGATGATGATTCCCTTGCTACTCGGGCTTAGGCATTCTTTTTTTACCTTGCAGCTATGGAACTCGGATGTTATCCATGAGCGACTTGGACGGTTGAGGCCTAGCAGATCGAGGCAGTTGACCGGAAGAGGGTTGACTGAGATGAAGAGGACGACTTGTGGTAGAGGACTATGCACTCCTTCCAGTGACAAACCCTCGAAAAGTATGAGGACAGTGTTTCTGACTCAGTAACGGAGGGATGGATCGAGGAGCTAGCCATCACCTTCTCTTTGATCTGTGCTCTGAGGGAGTACTGGGTTTTGTTGGCCGTCAGTCAGATGAGAGGAGAAACGCATCAGTGGTGGATTCTTTTCCTGGGAGAGAAGACAGAGGCAGAGGTTTCATGGGCCGGTTTTGAGAAGGAATTTCATGAGGAGTTCCTCTCCTCTACAGCGAAGGCTAAGAAGAGACAGGAGTTTCTCTCCCTTCAGTAGGGAAGCATGTTAGTGAGGGAGCTGGGGATGAAGTTCAAATATCTCTTGCACTTTTCCCCGAATCTCTTTCCAGATGAGGAGTCTCGGGAAAGACGGTTAGAGGAGGCACTCCGTCCTTCTCTTTAGTACGCTGTCACTCCCTTCACTCTTCCAACATACCTAGAATTACAGAAGAAGGCCGAGATAGTAGAGAGGATGCACTCAAAGGGATGCACACCACGAGAGGGGAACCAGCTGAGTTCATCAAAGGGGAAGGCGATCAGCAGCAGGTCTCCAGTGACAGGGCCTTCCAGGTTTCGATAAGCAGGGATTAGGCCACATCAGTTCTATTCCTGAGCTTCTGGCCCTCACCCATTTTCCACAGGGCTAGGACCGAAGCATTTCTCTTGGGGAGTTTTCGGTCACATCCAGAGTAGGTGTCCGACTCGAGCTCCACATGGTGGAGGTGGGCAGTTTCAGCACCCACCTCAGCAGCATATATTGTCGGCGAGGCCATTCCAGCAGCAGCAGCAGTAGGCCCATGGCCCTCCGAGGGATGACCTTGTGAGAGGAGACCAACACCAGGGTGCTCCTCAGGGACCTCGACCAGGGCATGGTCGGGGGTGGTCGATAGCAGCGAGGCAGAGGAGCTGGGCATGGACAATTTCACGTCGCAGAGTTAGTAGCTCCAGCGGGACCATAGGTCATTCGAGGTACGATCAGTTTATTCAGAACTCTTGTTTCTACCTTGTTTGATTCGGGAGCTTCACACTCCTTTGTTATGCCTGAATTATCCCATGCTCTGGGTCTGAATGATGAGAGACTTTTTGTTCCCCTAGTGTTGAGAACACCAGTTGGGGGTCAGACTAGTGTATCTTACTTTTTCCAAGGATGTAGACTGATATTGGGACCACATCAGTCCAGTGGAGACCTTCTTTCATTGCAGATGCAACAATACGATGTCATTCTAGGCATCGATTGGTTATTCTCCGTGCATGCCACCATCGACTGCTATCGGAGAAGGATTGAATTCTCCAATGAGGATGGACGGCGTGTGGATTTTGTTGGGGAGCGGAGTTATCAGGTGGGGAGTTGACATGTGGATCCACTCTTTTCTATGATGGACGGGGTGTCAGTGGAGTCGGTGGATGCAAGAATGATGGATGTCCCAGAGATCGTAAGATAATTCCCTAATGTCTTTCCTGATGAGGTTGTGACTCTACCCCATCAGCGTGACGTTGAGTTTGGGATAGACTTACAGCCTGGTGCCCGCCTGATCTCGATGGCTCCTTATCAGATGGCACCTTCTGAGTTGCGGGAGTTGCAGATTCAGATTGACGATCTGATGGAGAAGGGCTTTGTTTGACCCAGCGTGTCATCATGGGGTGCTCTAGTTTTGTTCGTAAAGAAGGCATATGGTAGTCTACGACTGTTCATAGACTACCGGAGGTTAAATCAGATGATGGTCAAGAATCTTTACCCCCTCCCAAGGATAGATGATCTTTTCGACCAGCTGAGGGGGGCAGGTTGGTTCTCTAAGATCGATCTGCGGTCTGGATACCACCAGTTGAGAGTGAAGGAAGGTGATATCCTGAATAAGGCTTTCAGTTGCAGATATGGACACTTTGAGTTCGTGTCCATGCCGTTTGGCATTACGAATGCACCATCTATGTTCATGAACCTCATGAACTCTGTCTTCTGAGAGTTTCTGGACCAGTTCGTTGTGGTGTTCATCGACGACATCCTTATCTACTCAAGATCAAAGGAATAGCATGTTGAGAATCTTAGGGCAGTTTTGGGAGTCCTTCGACACCACTTCCTTTATGGGAAATTGTCTAAGTGTAAGTTCTTAACGCGATAAATACATTTCCTTGGACACGTAGTGTCTCAGAAGGGAATAACAGTAGACCCGTCAAAGGTCGAGGCAGTCATTTCATGGGCATCACCCAAGAATGTGGTGGGATTTCTTAGTTTCCTGGGTTTGGCAGGCTATTACCATAGGTTTGTGTCCGAATTCTCTCAATTTGCAGCTCCATTGACAGCTTTGACTAGGAAGGACTAGGCCTTCGTGTGGAGCGACCAGTTCCAGACAACGTTTGGCTACCTAAAGGATAAGCTGGTTAGTGCTCCAGTACTCAGATTACTAGAGGAAGGGGTGTTGTTTGAAGTGTTCTGTGATACTTCTAGCCTTGGGTTGGGATTTGTGCTGATGCAGCAGTGAGGAGTGATCTCTTATTGGTCTAGGCAGTTACGTCCTCATGAACGTAACTATGCCACCCACGATCTGGAGCTTGTGGCTGTGGTGTTCGCATTGATGTTGTGGCGGTATTATCTCATCGGAGAGCGCTTTGTGGTCTTCTCAAATCACAAGAGCTTGTGTTATGTCTTTTCCTAGCGGGATATGAACTTACGGCAGCAGAGATGGGTTGAGTTCCTCCAAGAGTACGACTTCGAGATCTCTTATACTGAGGGAAAGGGTAATTTTGTGGCTGATGCCCTGAGCAGGAAATCACAGAAGGAAGTAGTTCTGAAATCAGCAGATGCTTGGAGAGCGATGGAAGAGTTAGCAACCTTGCATTTGGATGCAAGGGTGGAAGGTGGAAGAGGATGTCTGTTTTAGATGACTGTAGTTTCCTCTTTAGTGGTGCAGGTGGTAGAGTCTCAATGGGGGGACTCGGAGGTGGAAGTGATGCGAGATCGTGTTTATTATGGAAATTCTCCTGAGGTATGGTCTGAGAATGTTCAGCATCAGATGCTTTTCTGTGGAAGGCTTTTTGTTCCGGAGATGATGCGTAAAGGAGTTCTTCGTGAGTTCCATGGCTCAGCTTTAGCAGTACATCCTAGGGTCTCAAAGATGTACCAAGGCCCGAGGGGATAGTTTTGGTGGCCCGGGGTAAAGCAGGCGGTGGCAGAGTTTGTGGCTAAGTGCCTAGTGTGTCAGCAAGTGAAGGCTGAACACCGTATTCTTGGAGGGTTGTTATAGCCTTTAGATTTTTCTGAGTGGAAGTGGGATGACATCGTGATGGACTTCGTCACAGGGCTACCTAGGGCTTAGGGAGGCTATGATGCCATCTGGATAGTGGTGGATCGGTTGAAAAAATCAGATCACTTCTTGGAGATTAAGGAGTTGAGCCCAGTGAGCACCTTAGCCCAGAGGTACATCAATGAGGTGGTGCGGTTGCACGGGATTCCGAGATCTTTTATCTCTGATCGATACACGCGGTTTACCTCACGAGTCTGGAGGGGATTACAACATTCCTTTGGCACCCATCTATGCCTTAACACTGCTTTCCACCCTCAGATAGATGGGAAAATAGAACGAATGATCCAGACGTTGGAAGGCATGTTACGGGCATGTGCTCTGGATTTTGGGGGATCATGGGTACGACACTTGCCTCTGGTGGAGTTTTCTTATAACAATAGCTTCCACTCCACTATCGGCATGACACTATTTGAGTCCTTGTATGGAAGTCCGTTTCGTTCACCCGTTTGTTGGACATAGATTGGGGAAGCAGCTGTTCTTGGGCCAGAAGTGGTGCAGGGCACCACTGAGAAGGTTCATCTCGTGCGTGAGAGGATGAAGGCAGCCCAGGACCGTCAGAAGTCTTATGACGATCGTAGGAGGAGGCCCTTAGAGTTCGAGGATGGAAATCTTGTGTTCTTGAAGTTTTCCCCTCGACGTGGGCAGTGAAGGTTTGGGAAGGGGAGTAAGCTCTCCACTAGGTTCATCAGACCTTTCGAGGTGTTGGTATGAGTTGGTGAGGTGGAGTATCATCTGGAATTGCCACCTCAGTTGGAGAAAGTTCACAACGTCTTTCACGTCTCCCATCTTCATCGATATCTACACGACGACTCCCACGTCATCGATTGGGGAGAGTTAGATGTCGAAAACGATACGAACTTCATAGAACGACCGATCAAGATCGAGGATCGTAAAGAGAATGTGCTTCTTGGATGAATCATCCCCTTGGTTCGTGTGTTGTGGAGGCATGGTGTCCTAGAGGAGAGCACTTGGGAGCGGGAGGCCCAGTTACGCGTTTAGTACCAAGAGCTGTTTTGACTTCCTTGTTGTTTTTGTTCTGAGTTTTGTTGAGATGTGTTTACCTTATGCTTTAATATATGAAATGATTGTTCTACTTGTTTTGTGTCTGAATGTGTGATGATGGGAAAACTTGACTGCTAATCAAGGTTCATTAATGAGGATGAAATTAAAATCGTGCGGGCGAGTCAGTGCCGCCCAAATCGGATAATATCATGACATGTAGAAAGGGACTCCCTGACTCAGGTGTTGGACAGTGTGATCCTTGTTCTTGTTGTGGATGTTTGTGGTTGATAACACTTGGGGGAGTATTCCTGGATGTAGGGGGTTCTGTTCCAGCTTTCTAACAACTCAGGGGTTTTCCCCTGAGAAGTATCTTGAGAGGGTGGTTGTTTGGACCCCACTTTTCTCCTTTCTGGTTTGTTCTTATATTCTCGGGGACAAGAATAGTTTGAGAAGTATCTGATGTAATGGCTCGAGGTTTTGGGATCCATTATATGGTGAAAATATGATGTTTGGGGTGTTCTGGGTGGTCTGGAAGGCCATCCCAGCTTCTCGGTGAAGCTTAAGACTCCTAACGGTGGCCTTGGCCGACCGGTGGCCGAGACTACTGGTAGGCCGGCCTTGGCCCACCGGTAGCCGCGACCTACCGGTGGCCTCTCCACGGGTTTTCTAGTAGCGCCTCCTTTTGAGCGAATTAGTTTTTTTTAAACCATGTTTTGACCCCTTTAAGCTTGTTTTAAAGCCCATTAATGGCGTTTAATTAAATGATTGGTGAGGTACCCTCCTTAAATGAAAAACCATGCATTTTGGTCATGCCTTTAACTGCGTTTTCAGAAACGCCTCTACCGCATCCTGTGAGGAGTAATTCCTTGGTTAAGGAGGTGTGTGTCGATTTTAACCGCCCCAAAGGGCGGGGACCTTTTAAGTTGGACGTGTGGGGTGGCCCAGCCGCGTGGTCAACCCACGATCCCGCTTCTTCCGCGTTTTTGAGTTTTTCTCCATATCTTAACCTTCCCGGGGATACTGTATCTCAACCTTTATAACCTAAAGGGTTCTCTTCTCCCTAATTTTCTTTTTTTCTCTATCACCCTGCACTCGGAATACCCTTCCTCCCAACGAGTTGTACCCCCGTGATGTTTTCCTTGATCGCATTCTGTGGAGTTCCTGCTACTCCTGATTTCCAGTTTCCATGTGAGGAATCAAACATCGATCCTTGATCAATCAAGTAGGGATCTTACCTTTGTCTCTACTCCTTGTGTATTATGCGGGGTGGGTGTTCTATGGTTCCCACGAGGCAGTTAATCATTTATGTAATGAAGATAATAACCGGTTAAATAACGGGGACGAGGAAGTTTGTTAATGTTGTTACATGTTTTACCCATGCTTTCCCTATGATTTTGTTATGAATTGAATGAGATTAGGAATACTGAAAATCACAGCCATTGGGGGCCTTTGTTTGCGCATCTATGCCATGCTCTGTTTTATGCATCGTCTGGTGAATGGGAATCATGTATGAATCAGTTAAACACTTAAACTCGGCTGTTGAATATGAATGCCCATAACCTTGTGTGATCAACCCAGTTGAAATAAATAATATAAAATAATGAATTATGAACGCTGGGATGGTTCAGTTATGAAATGGGTGAAGGGGTGAATGTGTTTTATTATTGATGGGTGAACAGCGAGGCTGTGAATGGTGTGGTTGGAATGGCATGAGTTGTTGTGTGGCTGTGGTGGTGTTTGGCAGCAGGGTTGTAGGTTGGGTTGTGAACATGAATAAAAGTGGAAAGTGAATAATGAACTGGGTGGAATGGTAATGAATTAATGTGGGGATAACCAATGGTTTGTTGGGTTTTTCCTTGGTTCCAGTTTTTCAAGGGTTTCCACTGATCCCACTTCGATGTTATTATTTACAAGAGAACCGTGTATGAATGCTCAAATTACCCGATGGTTTTCCTTCCTGATTTATTGTTGTTTCATTTGTGATTGTGCCCAGTAGTGAAGGGATTAACTCATACTGAACTCTTATGAAATGATAACTTGAATAGGGAAACTGGGAACTGTTTGTTGTGTGCCTGTTTTCTAAGGCAACAGTGCTTGGGCACCTGCTTGTATCTGTTTGAGGAGCCATAGGTTGGGTTGTGTGTTGGTATATATATGTGTAACTGTATGTTTTGTGTTTAGTAACACCCCACCCACATTGGGCACTTAGTGTCGGACACCCCATTTCATGGGGAAGGGTGTTTTCCCCTAGTTACTCTCCTTCATACTCCCCCTTCCCTAGGCTGTGATGGCTGGAGGCGACCTTACACCCAAGGCTCTTCGGGTAGGTTTCGTTTGGTGTGTTGTTAGCCTGGGAATCTTTGGGCAGGTTGTTTTCCCAGGTGTCTTCGGGATGAATCCCAGATGTATGCGGGCAGGGATGTGTGGTTATGAGGCACATGTGTGTGCGGGCATGGATGTGGATGGTTGTGAGGCACAGGTGTGTGCGGGCAGGAAGAGCGTGGTAGCGTCAGGATGTTTGCCGTTAGGTATGAGCAACTAGCTAGTGGGGGAAATAGTGGTGTGGGGTACCCAAATGTTTTTTTCTTTACTATTATCTTACTGCTTGTGTTATTTGGTGAGCATGGCCGGTGAGGTGGGATGGATAGATTCCTTGATAGATGACGTTTCTTATGCTTCTCATGGGACTTTAGGATGTCTCCCCACTTGTGCAAGAGATATTTAGGTTTTCCTAATGAGTATACTTTGTATTCTCACCCTACGTTTACTTTCAGGTTTCCAGGAGGTCTTCGGAGGTCGTGCAAGACCTTACTAGTCTGGACGTTGGAGTTTCTATTGGTCGCTATTGGATTCTGCTCAGCCTTTTTCCTTTCCTGTTGGGTATTGTACTTTGGAGTCCTTGTACTTTGTTCAGTTTTATTATTAAAACATGCATGTAGTTGGTTTTTACTTTGAGTTTTCTATACTTGGTGGTGTTTGGTGTTGACTCATTCTTTCTCCCAATCTTGGTTAACTAAAAAGGATAATGCATCCCATTTTGTGAAAATGTTATACCCTTGGTGCTAGTCGCCACTCCAGGGCCTACTGGAGGTGGGACTCGGGGGTCATTATCTCTCCTTCAACTTAAAGAAGGAAGGGCTTGACAATCTACTGTCCCTTCCCTCCTTTCAGTGAAGGTGGGTCGTGACATCTAAGAAGAGAGTGATTCAAAGGGATGAAACCAACCCTTAGGCATCTCTAGTTTACACTAAACACACACTTAGGGAGTAATGAACTCACTATGGGAAGTTTGGTCCCATTAAAAATGGTTTCCCCAATTTTGATATGCTTGTCCATACTGAGAAGAGTGATCAATTTGTGGATTTTAGGGGTAAGAAATATGGAAATTTTAACCCATTTGCAAATAAATATAATGTTGTATACAAATATCAATCAAACTTTCCATGGAAAGACGAACGACTTACCAATCAACCTACTGATACCCTTGGATTCTTGAATCAACCATGGAATCAACTTCAAAACATGGTCAAACCTTCAAATTCAAAATTTTATTTAAAAGAACTTGTTAGGAAGTTGATTACAAAAATTGATTTCCAACAATCAAGCATTAACAAAGTGAAAACTCAAATAGGACAAGGCTTAAATCATAAGGATAAAGGTAAGCTGCCAAGAACAACTATTTTGAACCCCAAAGAGAATGCGATGGATGTCACTATAAGAAATGTATTAAAATTTTAAGAAACAATTAAGGTGAAACCTACTGAAAATGAAATTGAAGTTTTCACTGTAGCTAGGAACCCAAACCTAAAAAATGACAAGTCTACCAATTGGGATAGCAAGGTCCAACCTTAACAAAATGATGAACCCACACCTGAAAAATACTAAGAACCAAGTAAATATAAAGTTTGAATTGATCAAGGTAGGCAATAAGAAAGTTAGATTTGAGGAGAAGGTGAGAAACCAACCTATTTTAAAACACTTTCCCCCTCCCATTCCCTTTCTTGAAAGAGTAAAAAATAACGATGAACCTAACTACATGAGATTCTTAAAAATGATTAGTACCATTATCATCAACATGACTTTTATAGAATCCTTGGATAAAATTTCATCATATGTTAAATTCACCAAAATATTTGTAGCTAACAAAAATAACTGGAAGAAATTGGATACCATCAATCTTAAATAAGGAGTGTAGCACAATTCTTTTGTGGAAGCTTCCTCCAAATTTGAAGGACCAAGGAAGTTTTTTATTCAAATTCGAATTGGAGGAATTGGGAAACTGAGCTATTTGTGTGATTGGGAGTGGGTATTAATTTGATATCTTAATCATTATTTAAAAAGTTGGGTCTTCTGGATTTACAACCAACTTTTTTATTTCTTCAAATTGCTGATAGGACACTCACTCATCCCTTTGGAAGGATTGTTAACAAATTATTTAGTGTAGCGAATCATAATTTGCAGATAGATTTTCTAATTCTATACATAGAGTAAGATGAGAAAGTTACAATTATCGCATGTAGACCTTTCTTGGATACTAGGAGTGTTGTCATTGATATGTAGAAAGGAAAATTTACCCTCCGAGTTATGGATGATGTAGAGGAGATTTTGGTTTTTGATAAGCCAAAACCCGAGTTTAGTTATCACCTTATTGATGTTTATGAGAATGAGTGCTTCAAAATAAAGGTTTGATCTAGGTATGGTTATTTTCATCTTGAGGTTAAAGATATTAGAATTACACAATCTACTGAATATATTACTCAGGTTGTTGTTCCACCCCTCAACCATTTTTAAAGAGGAAATTTCCTATCTTTAAGCCCAATATGGAGCTAGTGTCCCAACTCTTTCTTCCAGAATTCAATGAACCTACTTTGAAAGTTTTACATCTGAAATTTATTGCTTGAATGTTACATTTATTGGGGAGATTTATGGGTTAGAACCTTCTGAAAAACATTTTGATTTCCAAAATGAACGTGTATATTTTCATGACAATCTCTCACCTTCTGCGAAGAACTCTGTGCTTATTGATATATAACCTATTTTTAAAAAATTCACCTCTTCTGAATCAAGTGAGGAGTATGATAGATATTTCATGGGAGATGAAATTGATTCCTTGAAGTGGGAACCCTCTGATCTGTTTGAGTGATAAGTTGTTTTTGATAATAATGAACCGGTTTCTATAATTCATACACATTTATCTTAGTTTTTGAATCCCCTATGAGTGCGGGAACACTTGGAGAATGCTGCTGGGAATCATAGTGAATAGTCTAGGAAGCTTCTTTCCATATTTGGTCATTTTTTCCGAGCCTAATGAGATAAAATAAATTTTGAAAAGACACCTCACTTCTAAA
Source organism: Viscum album (assembly GCA_963277665.1). Taxonomy (NCBI): domain Eukaryota; kingdom Viridiplantae; phylum Streptophyta; class Magnoliopsida; order Santalales; family Viscaceae; genus Viscum; species Viscum album. The sequence goes on from OY728162.1 coordinate 820,943,530, forward strand.
ATATTAGAACTATTTTGGTTCATATTGGTGGATTCCAGAGTTTTTGAGCCCCTACGATAACCTGAAAACAGTTGCAATCACAAAAATTTACTCAAAATAATCAATAAATTATACCCAAAGAATGATCATTGTTAAGTTAATTTTTTTTTTGGGTAAGTCCACTTAAAGACATGAAAATTTTCTTTTAGAAACCCATGGTTTTTAGTTTTTTTTAATTATCTATTTAAATAAATGCCTCTTACTCTATTACATTCCAACTCTATCCATGTCATGCGTTCCCTGGATCGACCATAAGAAATTACCACTGCTCACAAAGGCATGAGGAGCTACCAGCCTGAATCTCACTGGATCAAATCTCTATTGCACAAAGTTTGGTTTCATTTCACTTGAAACATAAAATTCTTCACAATGATGTTAATTTTTTTAAATCTTATAATTGTCACGGTGCAGGTGACATGGCCCATTCACCAACCTCCTTCCATCGCGGGGGTGGGGGGTTGGGTCTCTCGGCATCGGCCTTTCATCCCCTTCACGAACCCAATCCGTCTACCTAGATTCTCAATACTGGAGGTCTGCCCTAAACTTCAGTCCTGAGAAGACCGTGGTCCTTCGATTCGGATCTCCCCATGGAATTCACTTCTGCCTCTTCACTGCTGAGTCTATTCTTGGTGGATTTCTTATAAAAGAGTCTCCCCTTGGTGGTTGCCTTCGATAGGTATGTTTTCGACTCATGGGGTTTTCAAGATTATGTGATTGCTGGGATTCTGGATCCTTGGAATTTTTTGATTCGTTTTTCGACGGAACAGGGCCTCATCGCAGCCTGGGTGTATGTTCCGCACTCCATTTCGGGTTATCACTTCTCACTTTTAAGATGGTTGTTTTATTTCCCCTTGAAATGGGATCCTCCTTTCTCCACTATTTGGATCTCCCTTCCTGGACTTCCACTTACGTTCCAGAACATGGCGATTCTTCAGCTGATTGTAAACATGGTGGGGCATTTTCTGTGTGCTTATGATAATACCCATGCCTTTTTTTCAACCAATTTAACCTTGGATTTGTATAGAAGTTGACATCACCAAGCATCCACTCGATTTAATTTTCATTGATATTGATGGCGACCTACGTTGGAAGCAGCTGGTCCGATATGAATATTGGGTCTCTTTCTATTCGACATGCGGCCCGCCTAGACCATGAGCCTTCCAAATGCAGACAATGGGTGAAAGCGGGACTCCCTGTATCCATCTTGGGTTTCAAAGGCTCTACAGCTGCTGGTTATCAGGGAAAAAAATGAGAGACATCTGGAACTAGAACTGAGGGTTGCAGATGTGTTTGCTTGCTTGAGGTGTGACCCTGATGGTTCTAAGATGTCTGACCATATCACGTGAGAGGGAGGGCCAAGATCCTCATATGCTGTCCTTCCCTTTGAAAAGACTGTGGCTGCTGAGAATGGGGATACTGTCAAGGTTGGTTGTGAGGGAATATGGAAGGTGGTTGATTCTAGCACTAGTGGGTGCGCTGCCTCTGGCACTGGGGCCGATTCAGGGCTTCTTTCTTGATTAATGGCTTTCCTTGGTTTGATTGAAATAATTTCTCATGTGTGGCGGTCTTCTGGCTAGCGGGATCTCCCAAGATCTATTTAGTTACAAAATCAATTTTCTACTCTAAATGGGAACGAAGTGGAGGATTCAAATACCTGAATGTTGGAAAACAGTTATTCAAAGATGGAAAAAGAAGAAGACTGGGTCAAAGACCTAGGTGGATTCCGAGATGAGCGACAAAGAAACAAACTCCCAAGCATCCTTGGATTATGAGAAGGATCACCAGGTGATACTAAATGTCGGGGTTTTTTGGAGAAATAAGAAGCAAAGTAACTATGTTTTTATAAATTTTCCATTGAACACGGGAAAAAAGATAATACAATGCAAAGAATACTAAAACCTACCAAAACCTGTGGTCACCAGATCAGCAGGAAAATATAAGAAAAATGAGGCAGAGGTATGGTCGGTGGCATTATCACTTGAAGGAGGAGTTACCTAGGAGTTGGTTAGGCAGGGAAATAAAGTTTCAACTCCTTGTGTTGGGGCAGTGGATCCTCAATGTGGTAGGATGGTGGATCCAGAATAGTCACTCGAAAAGGAGTCAACTGATGGCGCCTGAGAGGATGAGGAAAGGAGTAAGTTAATAAAGATAAATACTTGGTGCTTCTTCTACACTCCAAAGAAGATTTTTTGGGGGAGTCCTTCAACATAAAAGTTCTAAAGGAGGAGGAATATTGGATGTTTGAGATGTGTCTCCAAGTTGATCTCAATGATGAGCAAAAAATCTAGATCAGAAAACCAGATGGGATCCTGGCTCACAGAATTAGCGAGGGGAAAATAAATATGTGGAAATATATTCAGATTTGGGAAAAGATGACTTATCACTTCAAGGATCTCATCATGGAGGATATATATACATGGAGGTAACCTCTATCGATCAGAGTTTATACGAGGTAAAAGATTCATCCTCCTTTAAATTTTTCTAAAATGACATTGTGATTTCTTATACGGTTGATTTTGGGGAGGGTTGACTTTTTCTTGTGTTCTCACTTACCCCTTAAAAGTATTTTTTTGAATAAAAATTTATATTGTAGTAGTAGTATTGGAACTTGAAATGGGCAGCATTGATTTTTCAGAAATAAAACAGAGAGAGTGCCATGCATGAATTTAAACGAGTAAAGTATCCAAATTTAGGGGAGTTTTGTTCTATTTTTCTAATCCAATTAATTTTCCCTGGCTTGGTTTCTTGCATTCTCCTGTCAAGAATGTTTAAAATCAATTTGATCCAAATTATTGACCTATCTAGAACCCTTAATAATTCCCTTGGATTCAAAATGTTGTATTCTTTTGCTTCATTGTTTTCCATCATTTTGATTGAGATAAATTGAAAATACTTATTTCTATTTATAAAAATCAAAATCATGAACTTTAAAAAAAAGGATTTGAAATTTCTCTTGATGTATAGAAAATTTGTTGTTTTTGAAATTAATTATAATCCCATAAACAAATAGTGAATTGTTAAACTGTAAACCTTTTTTTGAATGAAAAAATTTCTTCCACATTAGGATTCAAACATTGGAGACTATTTTGGGTTTCAAGTGCGGGGGACATGGGGATTTCTTTATACCTTAACTATGCTTTAATTTTGCACACATCAAAAACCCAAAAAAAATTCAATAAAATTGTGTCATTTTAAGGAATGAAATACGCTTTTTGATTTTAAATAAAATCATTTTTTGGTACGTCCCGGTGTTTGAAAAATAAAATCTCACGTGTCATATGCAGGGAAAATTTCATGCTCATTTTGAGGGATTTCACTAAGTTTGACGTTGCTAGAATCACCTGATTACTAAGTAATTTTGTCCACTATTTTTATAGAAATACTATTTAAAAACTAGAAAGGGAAGTGTGATAGGATAGAATTTTGTGGAGTTGGAATTATTACTTGAGGAAACAAGAAGTATGAACTTGAACATAATAACTTAGCCTTTCTGAAATGGAACACCTTAGGGAGAGAATTCAATATAGATTAATATAATTCCTTTGAATATGAAGTAAAATGGTCAATCAGGGTCCCATGGTGAATCTCTAAGACAATGGAATTAGGTGTGTTGTAAATAAATAAAAGCTGAACTCAATAAGTGCTCTATAAAATTATATACACAAACCTTTGACATGGAAAAATTTAATAAAGTGGCTTTAAAAAAATGAATATATTAATTTGAGGGGATATTTAACCCAAATGAAGAATGGGGAAATTGATTTACAAGAAATCCTTTTGAGTTATATCAATGAAGTAGAAAGTAGAACTCTTGTTTGAGGAACTTGGGAGAGAGTGAAAACTAGGAATGATTTTGTTATAAAATTAATTCCACTTGAATCTCACTAGTCGAAACTCTGCTAAATGGAATCTGAACTAAGTTTGAAGTAGGGCAGTGATTGTTAATCACACAGGAGGCATGAATGTTTTAAGAAATAGAGGGGTCTGTGTCTTTACTTAATTCTGGTGTGCATTTGAAACTAGGCATAATATTCTTTTATTTGCAGTAGTCTTTTTGAATAAATAAAATGCATTAAATTACCTGAGAGTGTAATTTACTAAGTGTAGGGGAGTTTTATGTGAATATTTTTGTTACACTTTTCCGCATTTTTTTAGGGAATTAATGAAATATCTAATGCTAAAGAGTGCTTAAATTGGATAATTTTTTGAATATTCCATTAATTTGTAATGTCCAATACCATCATTGAAAATTTTAATTAAAATGCGTCTTTTGGAGATTCAATGAATTTTTTTCCATCGCTCTGGTTTACCAAAATTTTTGTGGACAACAATTTGTTGTTATTAATTGAAAATATCTTTTCCAATTTTTTTTTTTGTATTTTATGAATTTGGATGAAATTAATTCTATCATATAATTTCGTGTTTTTATTAAACAATTTTTTGTGAAATTCATTTTTTCTAGAATTAAACTTTTAATTAATAAAATTTATTGATTTAAATTTTAATGGAAACATTTTTTTTAGAATATCACCTAATTTAAAAATTATGAATTTTAGGATCAGCTACAGCCATGCCCTCCTACCGCCACATGATACCACCAGTGGTTTTGGTGCCATTCTACCTACTACTGGTCTCCCATGCTATAGCCATCCTTTTTTTGCAATTGTTGGAATAAGGTTATGCTACCACCAGCCTTCCTCCTACTACTACCCCCCTTCTATCTCTACCCAAAAAAAATTTACTCCCATTTCACCCATCTTTGATACTGCTAGTATTCAACTGTTTATCTACCATCTGTTCCCAAATCCATGCTACTTCCACACTCAGCCAACTCCACCGCCCTCATGTACCACTCCTACCATCAAGATTCATATCGGTGGATTCCATAGTTTTTGAAACCCTACGATAACCTGAAAACAGTTGCTATCACAATAATTTACTCAAAATAATAAATAAATTATACCCAAAGAATGATCATTGTTAAGTTAATTTTTTTTGGGAAAGTCCACTTAAAGACATGAAAATTTTCTTTTAGAAACCCATGGTTTTTAGTTTTTTATAAATTCTCTATTTAAATAAATGCCTCTTACTCTATTACATTCCAACTCTATCCATGTCATGCGTTCCTTGGATCGAACATAAGAAATTACAACTGCTCACAAAGACATGAGGAGCTACCAGCCTGAATCTCACTGGATCAAAGCTCTATTGCACAAAGTTTGGTTTCATTTCACTTGAAACATAAAATTCTTCACAATGATGTTAATTTTTTTAAATCTTATAGTTCTCACGGTGCAGGTGACATGGCCCATTCACCAACCTCCTTCCATCGCGGGGGTGGGGGGTTGGGTCTCTCGGCTTCGGCCTTTCACCCCCTTCACGAACCCAATTCGTCTACCTAGATTCTCAATACTGGAGGTCTGCCCTAAACTTCAGTCCTGAGAAGACTGTGGTCCTTTGATTCGGATCTCCCCATGGAATTCACTACTGCCTTTTCACTGCTGAATCTATTCTTGGTGGATTTCTTATAAAACAGTCTCCCCTTGGTGGATGCCTTCGATAGGTATGTTTTCGACTCATGGGGTTTTCAAGATCATGTGATTGCCGGGATTCTTGATCTTTGGAATTTTTTGACTCGTTTTTCGACGGAACAGGGCCTCATCGCAGCCTAGGTGTATGTTCCGCACTCCATTTCGGGTTATCACTTCTCACTTTTTAGATGGTTGTTTTATTTCCTCTTGAAATGGGATCCACCTTTCTCCACTATTTGGATCTCCCTTCCTGGACTTCCACTTATGTTCCAGAACATGGTGATTCTTCAGTTGATTGGAAACATGGTGGGGCATTTTCTGTGTGCTTATGATAATACCCATGCCTTTTTTAACCAATTTAACCTTGGATTTGTATAGAAGTTGACATCTCCAAGCATCCACTCGATTTAATTTTCATTGATATTTGTTAAACCCTCTTTTGTATTATTATGGGTATTTCCGAGTCCCACATCGGAATACTCCCTTGTACATTCCGTTTTTTCATTCTATAAAAGAATAGCCCCACCTCACCTTGAAGGTAAGTGGGTTTCTCCATTCTACATGGTATCAGAGGGATTTTTATCCCGAACCCTCCCTCCCTTGCGGCTTCCCGGCGTTCTCCCGGCCCCGCCTCTCTCCCGCCTGCCCTAACCTTTCCCGGCAGGCCCTCCCTCCCGGCGCTCCTCTCCTCTCCGGCCCTCCCGTCGCACCGCGCTCCATCTTCCCGGCTGCCCTGCGCGCTCCCTTCCGGCGGCATCACCCGCGCGCCCCGCGGCTCCCCGACGGCGCTCCCTCCCCGCGGTTTCCCGCGGCTCCCGCCGCCTTCACCCGCGCGCCCGCCGGCGGCCTCCCGCTGCTCCCGACGGCATCACCCGCGCGCCCCGGCGGCCTCCCGCTGCTCCCGACGGCCTCACCCGCGCGCCCCGGCGGCCTCCCGCCGCCTTCACCCGCGCGCCCCGCCGGCGGCCTCCCGCGCCCCCCGCGCCTCCCGCGCCTCCCTCTGCTCCCGCGGCCTCTCGCGGCTCCCGGCTCCCGGCGCACCTCTCCTCCCTGCGTCCGCCGTCCTCCCGCGGTGCGCCCTCGTCCCAGCCGGCCTTCGCCCGGCGCCCGCGCCCTCTCCCGGCGCACTCCTCCTCCCCCCTGCGCGGCTCCCGGCTCCTCCCGCTGCTCCTCTGCGCCTCCCGCGGCCCGCTCCTCCTGCGCGCTCGTCCCGTCGCCGCGGCTCCCAGGCGGCCCTCTGCCTCGTGTTTCGCCTCTTCCCTGCCGGCTCCCGGTCGCGCAGCCCTCCATCGCGCAGCCCTCCATCGCGCCGGCCCTCCATTCCCCCGGCGCCTCCTGCTGCTCCCGCGCGCTCCCGGCAGAGCCCCCTTCTCCCGGCAGCACGCCCTCATCCCCGCCGAGCGCCCTCGTTCCGGCAGCCCTTCCAGCCCGCGCACGTCCTGCGCCCGATCATCCCGCCAGCCCGCTGCCTCAGCTCCCGCCGCTTCCATGGCGGACTTCTCGGGACGTGGTCGTGCTTCACGTCGTCCACGTCCCTTCTGTCACCATTGTGGCACGTTTGGCCACCTGATCGCCCGATGTTGGGTCCTGCATGGCCGACCCTCTCAGCACCTGCGGCAGGAACAGCCCGCGGTCCGGGACGTGTCCTCGACTGTCGCCTCTCTTTTCCCGTCTCTGGCCCTGTCTATGGCCGACCTCAGGCGGCCTCATGATCCACCGGCCTCTGTTCGCCCCGCTCCCTCCTCGGCTTCTCTGGCCCGTACGGTTTGCCCCACTGCCTTGGTCAGCCATTGCTCCCCTGCATGGCTGCTGGACTCAGGTGCCTCCGACCACCTCACCGGTGATGCTGGTATGTTGACGTCTTATTGTCCTTATGCCGGTTCTTCAGCCATCACCGTCGCTGATGGGTCCACTATCCCCATAGCGGGCTTCGGCGCCTGCTCCCTGACTCCTTCGATACATCTACCCTCTGTGGCACATGTGCCCCGCAGTCCCTTTAATCTGCTTTCCATCAGTAAACTGACTAAGGATTATAACTGTGCGGCCATATTTACCTCCTCTGGTGTTGTGTTTCAGGAGCAGGCTACGAACCGGGAACTTGGTCGAGGTCGGCTTCGCGACGGGGTCTACATGTTCGAGGGGCCCGCGCCCATTGCTTGCACATCTACCTCTTCTCGGGCACTTGATCTCCATTCCCGATTAGGGCACCCGCCTGCATCCACCATTCATCAGATGTTTCCGGACTTCCGTAGGACTCCTACTTTTCATTGTGAGTCATGCTCTTTTGCGAAACATTATCGCTCTTCCTACATTCCTCGCACGGATACACGGGCCTCCCACCCCTTTGTTCTGGTTCATTCCGATGTTTGGGGCCCGTGTACCGTTCCGAGTCACTTGGGCTATAAATACTATATCTCATTCATTGATGACTATTCGCGAATGACGTGGCTTTACCTTCTTCGGGAACGCTCCGAGGTGTTTTCCACCTTCCAAACCTTTTTTCATGAAATTAAGAGTCGTTTTTCTATCTCGGTCAAATGTCTCCGCTCGGATAATGGGCGCGAGTATCTCTCCACTTCTTTTCGGCAGTTTCTCCGGGAGAATGGCATCCTTCATCAGACCTCCTGTCCTGATACACCCCAGCAGAACGGCGTGGCCGAGCGGAAACACAGACATATTCTAGAGACTGCCCGTGCCCTCATTTTCCACCGACAGGTGCCTCTGCTCTTTTGGGGCGATGCCATTCTCACTGCTACCTACCTCCTCAATCGCCTTCCTTCTTCTATCCTTAAGGGGGAGACTCCCTTTCGGGCTCTTTTCCCCACTCTCCCTCTTCATTCCCTCCCTCTTCGAGTGTTTGGCTGCTTGTGTTATGTTCGTGACACTCGCCCTGGCCGCACCAAACTCTCTCCCAAATCTCTCCGCTGCATATTCCTCGGTTATTCCCGCACTCAGCGCCGATACCGCTGCTTCTCCCCGGACCTTCGCCGGTATGTCGTCTCCACAGATGTCTCCTTTGTGGAAAGTTCTCCATTCTCCTTTCCCTCTCCTCCTCCTGACTCTGCCATTGATGACTGTCTTCCCCTCATCATCCGGCCTCTTCCAGATTTGCCTCCTCCTACCTCTCCTCCTCCTGACCCTGTCCTCGATGATTGTCCTCCTCTCCTCATCCATCCTCCACCGGCGTCAACCCCTGTTGACACCCATTTTGGTCAGGTCTACTCCCGCCGTCCTTCGACTGTATTCCCCGTTCCGGCCAGTGACACTGATGCTCCCGCTTCGTCCGCTGCTCCTGCTCCGCCACCCGTGGACTTGCCCATCGCCCTACGGAAAGGTACTCGCTCCTGCCAGAGTACTCCTCTATTTGCATCTTCTTACAGGGGTTTGTCCGCTCTGGAGACAGTTTCTCTACCTCGCACAGTTGGTGAGGCCAAATCTCACCCCGGGTGGCTCGCAGCCATGCGGGATGAATTGCAGGCTCTGGAGGAAAACCATACTTGGGATCTTGTCTCCCTTCCAGCAGGAAAACAGGCAGTGGGCAGCAAATGGATTTACACGGTCCGGCTGAATCCCGATGGTACTCTCCATCGCCTCAAAGCCCGCCTTGTGGCCAAAGGCTTTGCTCAGACATACGGAGTTGATTACTTTGATACCTTCTCCCCGGTTGCCAAGATGGCCTCTGTTCGGCTATTCATCTCTCTCGCCGCCCATCATCGGTGGCCTCTTCATCAATTGGATGTCAAGAATGCATTCCTCCATGGCTTCCTTGAGGAAGAAATCTATCTCCAGCAGCCCCCCGGATTTTGTGCCGCCGTCGCTGAATCTCGTGTCTGCCGTCTCCGCCGCTCTCTTTACGGCCTCAAGTAGTCTCCCCGTGCTTGGTTTGGTCGCTTTAGCACGGTCATCAGCGACTTTGGGCTTTCCCGCAGTATGAAAGACCACACTGTCTTCTACAGGACGACTCCACATGGCTGCATCTTATTGGTCGTCTATGTGGATGATATCGTCATCACCGGCAGCGACTCTGTGGGTATCACCCATCTCAAGGCTCATCTTCACCAGCACTTCCACACTAAGGATCTTGGTCCTCTCACATACTTCCTCGGCATCGAGGTTTCCTACTCCTCTGCCACCATCTCCCTCTGCCAACGGAAGTATGCTTTGGATATATTGCAGGATGCTGGGCTGACTCAGGCCACTGCGGTCGATACTCCTCTGGAGCCTGGCGAACGGTCTCTTTATGCCTCCTCGGCTCCCTACCCCCATCCCGAGCGGTACCGTCGATTGGTGGACAAACTCAATTATCTCACCATGACTCGACCCGACATTTCCTGTGCGGTAGCCAAAGTGAGTCAATTTATGGAGCATCCCACCACATCTCAGTGGGATGCTGTCATCCGCATCGCCAAGTACATCCAACGGGATCCTGCCCGTGGTCTTCACTACTCCCAGCATCCTCATCAGCATATTGAGGCCTTTTGCGATGCTGATTACGCTGGCTGCCTTGCCACTCGGAAATCTACCTCTGGGTTCGCCATTTTCTTCGCAGGCAACCTCATTTCTTGGCGCAGCAAGAAACAGACGGTCGTCTCTCGATCCAGTGCCGAGTCTGAGTACCGTGCCATGGCCACCGTTACTACCGAGATCCTTTGGCTTCGGCAACTCCTCCAGGAGCTTGGCTTTCCTCAACAGACTTCTGCTCACATATGGTGTGACAATCAGACAACCACTAAAATTGCTTCGAATCCCGTCTTCCATGAACGCACGAAGCATATTGAGGTGGACTGTCACTTTCTTCGCCACCACCTGGAGCACAACCATGTCAGCTTTAGCCACATTCCGACGGCAGACCAGCTTGCTGACATCTTCACCAAAGACCTCCCTGGTGCTCGCCTTGCCTCGCTTAGTTCCAAGCTGGGGATCCGCCACATCTGACACCCAGCTTGAGGGGGAGTAGTTATGGGTCTTGTGTGGTGTCTTCTTATTCTTTTTGTGGGACTCGTTGTCCAAGCTGGGTCTGTCCAGCTTGAGGGGGAGTGTTAAACCCTCTTTTGTATTATTATGGGTATTTCCGAGTCCCACATCGGAATACTCCCTTGTACATTCCGTTTTTTCATTCTATAAAAGAATAGCCCCACCTCACCTTGAAGGTAAGTGGGTTTCTCCATTCTACAATATTGATGGCGACCTACGTTGGAAGCAGCTGGTCCGATATGAATCTTGGGTCTCTTTCTATTCGACATGCGGCCGCGTGGGCCATGATCCTTCCAAATATAGACGATGGGTGAAAGCGGGACTCTCTGGGTTTCAAAGGATCTGTAGCTGCTGGTTATCAGGGAAAAAATGAGAGACATCTGGAACTAGAACTGAGGGTTGCAGATGTGTTTGCTAGCTTGAGGTGCGACCGTGATCGTTCTAAGATGTCTGACCATATCACGGGAGAGGGAGGGCCAAGATCCTCATATGATGTCCCTCCCTTTGAAAAGACCGTGGCTGCTGAGAATGGGGATACTTTCAAGGTTGGTGGTGAGGGAATAAGGAAGGTTGTTGATTCTAGCAGTAGTGGGTGCGCAGCCTCTGGCACTGGGGCCGATTCAGGGCTTCTTTCTTCATTAATGGATTTCTTTGGTTTGATTGAAATAATTTCTCAGGTGTGGGGGTTTTCTGGCTAGCGGGATCTCCCAAGATCTATCTAGTTACAAAATCAATTTACTAGTCTAAATGGGAATGGAGTGGAGGATTCAAATACTGAAGGTTGGAAAACAGTTATTCAAAGATGGAAAAAGAAGAAGACTTGGTCAAAGGTCTAGGTGGATTCCGAGATGAGCGACAAAGAAACAAACTCCTTTGGATTATGAGAAGGATCACGAGGTGATACTAAATGTCGGGTTTTTTCTCGAGAAACAAGAAGTAAAGTAACTTTGTTTTTGTAAATTTTCGGTTGAACAAGGGAAAAAAGATAATACAATGCAAAGAATACTAAAACCTACCAAAACCTGTGGTCACCAGATCAGCAGGAAAATGTAAGAAAAATGAGCCAAAGGTATGGTCGGTGGCATTATCACTTGATGGAGGAGTTACTAGGAGTTGGTTAGGCAGGGAAATAAAGTTTCAACTCCTTGTGTTGGGGCAGTGGATCCTCAATGTGGTAGGATGGTGGATCCAGAATAGTCACTCGAAAAGGAGTTAACTGATGACGCCTATGAGGATGCAGGAAAGGAGTAAGTTGATGAAGATAAATACTTTGTGCTTCTTCTGCACTCAAAAGAAGATTTTTTTGGAGGAGTCCTTCAATATAAAAGTTCTAGAGGAATATTGGATGTTTGAGATGTGTTATTCAGACTTGGGAAAAGTGGCCTATCACTTCAAGGATCTCTTCAAGGAGGATATATACATGGAGGTAACCTCTATCAATTACCCTATGTTTGGTCATGTCTTAGTAAAAGAAAAGAAATGATTTCCTAATTCATAAAAGAAAAGAAAAGAAAAGAAATGATTTTGATTTCTCTCCATTCTGTTTGGATGTGAAATTTAGTAAAAGGAAAAAAATGATTTCCATTTTTCTCATGTTTGGTGACAATTTTTAAAAGAAAAGAAAAGAAACTGTTTGGGTGAAAATGACACAAATAACCTTTGCTAAAAAATAACACACTGGATTAAAGAGCATACTTGCCCAATATCCAAAACAATCATATATTAGAGCCCACGAACACCGCACTTACCATGATGTATGCTCAATATCAACAATTTATATTAAATGACACAAATAACCTTTTAAAAAAAATATTTTTTTTACCATTTTTATAACAAATCAAAAAACAATAATTTTGATTTTAATCAATCATTATCTTTCATATCAATAAAATTAGGTAAACATTAAACTATGAACATATATTAATATAAATTTTAAAAATTTTAAAAATTAATTAGAGATAATCAAAATTATTTATATAATTTATTAATTCAAAAATATTAATTCAAGGTAATCAGAATTATAAATTATAAATTATAAATTATAAATTATTATTAATTCAGAATTATTAATTCAAAATTATTATTTCAAAATAATTACTAATTCAAAATAATTACTAATTCAAAATAGTCATTAATTCAAAATTATTAATTCAAAATATTTATTAGTTCAAAATTAGTAATAAATTATTTATATAAACTATTAATATTTTTACTTATTTGTATAAATCATAAATTTTATAATATAACCTAATAATAAATTTGTATAATCTATTATAAACTATATAAATCCAATATCATTATTTATACTATTCATATATCACATTTTATGATTCTAATCACCATTTAACATGTATAAACATATATATTAATTAAAACATTTCATAAAAATTACAATATAATATTTGTTTTTATTTTTTGATAATTAATTTATCTGACACATAATTGATAATTTAAAAAAATAATAGAGTTAAACTAATTGATAAATGAAATTTCCTAAAAAAAATATTTTGCTCCTCTATAATGTATTTCATTTTATTTACTATTATTTATAAAAAAAATCTTTACAATATTAATATTATATATTGAATAATAATATAATATTTCTTTTATAAATTTCTTATATTAATATAAATGACCGATCATATTCAACAAATTATATTTATATTAATATTTAATTAAATAATTGATTGATATTATTCACCTGATTATTATGACAAACATGAAGGAGAACAGTGTTGTAAATATGAAGAAGAACTGCGCCACAAATATCAGTAGAGGACAACTATACACGCAGAGTAACCGACATTAGGTGGAAAGAGAATGATGTGTGTGTGAAAAAATAAAAAATATGAACCAACTATTTATATATATATAGAGGGATAAAATGGGAAATCAAAAAAATATTTTGAGGGAGCGGCGGCTTTCCGTCCAAATCGTCCCAATTTTGGGATGATTTGAAATGTAAGGTAATCCAGACTCGGGGAGAAACGCGTTTCTCCCCATTTCCACGACCTTACGTTTCTCTCCTTTTGTGCTCATCAAACACGAGATACTGATTTCCATCGTCCTGATTCGTTTCTTTTCCTCCCAAATGGGCGCTGCCAAACGAGTCCTTTGAGTTTATACCAGGTAAAAGAGTTATTCTCCTTTAAATTTTTCTAAAATGTCATTGTGATTTCTTATATGGTTGAGTTTGGGAAGGTTGAATTTTTTTGTGTGTGTTCTCACTTACCCTTAAAAGTATTTTTTGAATTAAAGTTTATATTGTAGTCGTAGTATAGGAACTTGAAATGGGCATCCATTGATTTTTCCCAAATAAAACAAAGCGAGTGCCATGAATTTAAATGAGTAAAGTATCCACATTTAGGGGAGATTTGTTCTATTTTTCTAATCCAATTAATTTTTCCACATGTTACTGGGGATTAAGTGTGGGGGAGTCCCCCTTGTTATTTTAAGTTGATTTATAATTTTTTTCTTAGCTTGGTTTCTCGCTTTCTCGTGTCAAGAATGTTTAAAATCAATTTGATCCAAATTATTGACCTATCTAGAACCCCTAATAATTCCGTTGGATTCAAAATGTTATATTCTTTTGCTTCATTTTTTTCCATCATTTTGTTTGAGGTAAATTGAAAATACTTGTTTCTATTTATAAAAATCAAAATCATGAACTTAAAAAAAAGGATGTGAAATTTTCTCTAGATGTATAGAAAATGTGTTGTTTTTGAAATTAATTATAATCCCATAAACGTATAGTGAACTTCTAAACTGTAAACATTTTTTTTTTGAAGGAAAAAATTTCTTCCGCCTTAGGATTCAAACATTGAGGACTATTTTGGATTTTAAGTGCTGGGGGCATGAGGATATCTTTATACCTTATCAATGCTTTAATTCCGCACACATCAAAAAACTCAAAAAAAATTCAAAAAAATTGTGCCCCTTTTAGGAATGAAATATGACTTGATTTGAAATAAAATCATTTTCTTGTAAGTCTCTTATGTTTGAAAAATAAAAACTCACGTGTTCTGTGTAGGGAAAATTTCATGCTTGTTTGGAGGGATTTCACTGAGTTTGAAGTTGCTTTTGTCCACTATTTGTATGGAAACACTATTTAAAAACTAGTAAGGGAAGTGTGATAGGATAGATTTTTGTGTAGTTGGAATTATTACATGGGAAACAAGAAGTATGAACTTGAACATAGTAACTTAGACTTTCTGAAATGGAATAGTTCAGGGTGACAACTCAATAGAGATTAATATAATTCCTTTGAATATGGAGTAAAATGGTCAATTAGGGTCTCATGGTGAATCTCTAAGACAATGGAATTAGGTGTGTTTTGTAAATAAATAAAAGCTGAACTCAATAACTGCTCTATAAAATTCTATACACAAACCTTTGACATGGAAAAAATTAATAGTGGCTTTAAAAAAATGAATAAAATAATTTGAGGGGGATATTTATCTTAAATGAAGAATGGGGAAACTGATTTACAAGAAATCCTTTTGGATTATATCAATGAATTATAAAGTAGAACTTTGGTTTGAGGAACTTGGGAGAGTGAAATCTAGGAGTGATTTTTGTTATAAATTTAATTCCACTTGAATCTCAACGGTCGAAACACTAATAAATGGAATTTGAACAAAGGTTGAAGTTGGGTAGTGATTGTTAATCACATAAGAGGCATGACTGTTTTAAGAAATAGAGGGGTTTGTGTCTATACTTGATTCTGGTGTGCATTTGAAATTGGGAATAATATTATTTTATTTGTAGTTGTCTTTGTGAATAAATAAAATGAATTAAATTACCTGAGTGTAATTTACCAAGTGTTGGGGAGTTTTATGTGAATATTTTTGATACACTTTTCCACATTTGTTTTTAGGGAATTAATGAAATATCTAATGCTAAAGAGTGCTTAAATTGGATAATTTTTTTTGAATATTCCATTAATTTGTGACGTCCAATACCTTTATTGAAAATATTAATTTAAATGTGTGTTTTGGAGAGTCAATGAATTATTTTCCATCGCTCTGATTTACCAAAATTTTTGTGGACAACAATTTGTTGTTATTAATTGAAAATATCTTTTCCATTTTTTTTTGTTTTTTATGAATTTGGATGAAATTAATTCTATCATATAATTTCATGTTTTTATTAAACAATTTTATATGAAAATCATTTTTTCTAGAATTAAACTTTTCATTGATGAAATTTGTTGATTTAATTTTTAATGGAAATACTTTTTTTAGAATATCACTTAATTTAAAAATTATGAATTTTAGGATCAGCTACCGCCATGCCCTCCTGCTGCCACATGATACCACCAAAGGTTTTGCTGCCATTCTACCTACTACCGGTCTCCCATGCTATAGTCATCCCTTTTTTTCTTGCAATTGTTGGAATAAGGTTATGATTCCACCAACCTTCCTCCTACCACCCCTTTCTATCTCTACCCAAAATAAATTTACTCCCATTTCATCCATCCTTGATACACCTAGTATTCCACTGTTTGTCTACCATCAGTTTACAAATCCATGTTACTTCCACCCTCAGCCAATACCTCCAATGCCCTTATGTACTACTCCTACTTTCAAGATTCCCCAACCTTACTTCTATTCCTCCCCACCATTTCATCTTTGACTGAGAATGAGATTTTTAATAACAACAAAAATCTTGAGCGAGCTAGTTTTCAGTAGTAGGAAAAGATGAAGGCAATCGATAGTTACTGAATAATCCATGAACCCTACCAGAAATCCTGAGCCTAAGCCACTTTTTAAGATGACCTAGCTATCATGCCACCATAGAAGACAAAATCTAGAGAAACCTGAGCTCGCATCTAGCTCTGGCAATGGAACTAAACATGGATCCACCAAGATTAAGTCGACTTTGAACACGATCAGTTGAGTATAAACTAAATCACATTCCAGGACCTCGATGAGTCTTACTTGGGAATATTACCAATGTCGCCACTATTGATGAAGCCCTAACACCATTGAGGGAATGCCGATGTAGCTGATGGAAAACAAACCATACGACTCCCTCCACATATCCATTGAACCAAGTCCACCGTACCTAATGTATAATTTGACAACCACTAAAGGAGATCCCAATCCAATGAGCTTGTTTGATCTGTTGGTTAAGATGACCAGACTTACTATAGAAGGACGATATCGACCATGTGAGAGAAGCCCATGTTAGGGTCAACACTAGCATATGCATAATGTATCAGTCTTCACTAGAATAAGGGTAATGAAGCCAATGTACGAGTCAATTTTTTTGTAAGGGTAGAAATCAATTTGCGTAAGTGTAATAGTGGGCTCATGTAGGGGTAGTGGAATTTTCATAAAGGCAAAAGTATAGGAACCTAATTAATTGTTTCATTGGAGGATGGAGGCATTTGCATAAATGTTGAATTGGAAGGCTACCTACATGGAATTCATTTTTTGTGTAAAGGTAATAATGCACGCCAATGAGGCTTTGTAAGGGTATTTAATGTGAGACTGAGATAGGTCAAAGATCAGTATTAAATTTAACTTTACAGGTGCCCTAAAATGTTGAAATAAGGATATTATGAATAGGAGAATATTGGACATTCTAAAAGAATGCACTGAGAAGATTCTAGAGTTGATTTGAATCTATAATGATATAAGGAATCATCTATACTTATCACATGAGTTGTAACAAGTCCCATGATCAGGGGAGCACATGTAGTTAGAAGCTTCGCTCGAGTCACTTGATGAAGAAAATAAATAGTTACATCCTCACCAAGTGGAGGCCATTGAGGAAAGATTGAATCTTTTTTTGAGAGATGGATATGATTCTTAGAATTAGTGCATGGATTTAGAAGGGAGGATACAGAGAATTAAGGACGGGAGCATTCTCAGGAGGGAGAGTAGGAGAACCATTTACACCATCCACTTCCATTCAAGAACCATTCAACATCCACCTGCATTCACACCATCCAACACCATTAGAGAACCATATCACCCTTCCATTCCTCAGATCATAAATCATCCATCCAACATGCAAAGGATTTAGGAGATGAACCAGAGGCCGAAGCGCACTCGAAGCTGGAGGGAAGTGAAGTTTGAGGAGGAAGAGGCTGATCACCCTAGAGGTGCTAATTTCTCTCTTCTCTACTTCTTGCACCACTTTTTCTAGTTGATTATAATGAAATATATTTTTTCTACTTCTAGGATGAGTGGAAAATAACTTTAGGAGGTTAGATCAGATTAATTGAACTACATTTCATTTTTCTATTCTTACAGGTGGATTGATCACAAAGGGTTGATGTGCTCCATCCATCGATCTCATTTTCTCTTCCTCATGAGAATCTTTTCACTCTACCCAAAATAATAGAAGAAGTTTAAAAACCCAATATTTTTTAAAACATTTTTTTTCAAATAAATTCAATTTCTTTGATAGCTTGCATTGCACACAACATGAAGTTTAGACGAACAACGATATACTATTAAAAAATTAATACTTAATATCGCCTAGATGTTGGAATGTTAGGTATGAATAAGACTAACTAAATTTTTAAAATTTATGGTTTACACAAATATAAAATTAATTGTTTGGTTTTAAATTAATTAGAAATTAAAATAAAAATCAATTGGGTACAAAGGAAATCTTTTGCTGAAAAACTATTTTTATGCGTACAAAGGAGTATTATATTAATGAATTTAATTAATAACTATCAGTGAATTATTTTATTGAAATTTATATATTATATATTCAATAAATGGTTTTATCATTCATCTAATATTTTTTCTTTTCATGAGATAAGAATAAACCCATTTTTATGATTAAAAAGTGTATTTTTCTAAAAAGAGATTTCATCGCGTTTTACACATTTATTTTAAAATTATTTTTTACACTTTTAGAAAATGTATTTAAAAAATGAACTTAATTTTTGAAATAATCATTTAAAATTATCTTAGAGTAATTTTTTGATAATTTCTTGAAAAAATTAATTTTCATTAAATAGTGAAAATAATGATTTTTATAAATAAATGTTATTTCTTTTAATGTATTTACATAGTTACAATTTGTTTTAAAATGGTTTTAATGAATAATTAGTTCAAATATATTATAATTAATCCAATTTAGGTCATTGTAAACAATTTCATGTTGAATATTGATATACAAACTCATACTTAAAAAATATTTCATTGGAAAACCGCATTTTCATCACCTTTGCGTGGTTTATTTTAATTTAAATTCAACCATTTTTGTGATTTCAATTTGATAAAATGGATTCCATATTTAGAATAATCATAATAAATATTATTTAGTAAGGTAAAATTAATTTTTTTCCATAACGAATAGTGAAAACAAAAAAATTATTTACTACGGTTAAGGTGTAAACGGGTTTACTAGGGGTAAACTATAAATATATGAGTTAAAAATGACGTTACACTTTTCAAATTCCTATCAGGTGGCCATAATTAGAACTTATCTCTTATAAGGTCGAGGAAGGATCATTTTTTATCCATTCGGGGTGTGTGAAATGCAGGTATGTCTTTTTCTTTTAAAAAATTCCTAGTGTGTCCTCTCCCCCACTTATAAAAGACCACCCACACTCCTGTCCTCTTCACACTTCCAAAGGCATTTGGATCGACTAATACTTACCCAAATGTCCTCATTACCTCCCTCAAAACAACATAAAGTCATTTGTTTCATCATAAATCCAACCTATGAAGGATTTTTGTGTAAACCTAAAGGGGTTATTCAATGAATATTTAACATTCTTAACCGAACATTTTATTTTATTTCTTATTCCACCACCTTCAAATATTATTAAAACATAATGATATAATATCCTTAAGAATATTCCATATACTAAGATGTTTTTTATTTTAAGAGAATTACCTATATCCATCTCCTCTTCCCTCAAATGGGAAATAAAGATGTTGATTGTGTGTACATTTGGCTACCACCTCACGAACCAACGTAATTCATTTTTCATCACCACATCTCACGGTTGAGTATAATGATGGATTTAAATTATATATATATATGTTATATATAACATAAACAAACCTTTTAATTTATAATATATCATATAACTTCTTACTTTCCATTCAATGGAGGATATGCTAACGTTGCTCGTGTGTATGACAGACTACCACATCGCGAAGCGATGTGTTTCATTTTTTACTTATGATTTACATGAGAGGTAAGAGGAATAAATTTAATGAATACGTGCGATATTTGAGGCATGATAATTATTCTAGATAGGTGAATTATTATTTTCCTTTCTTTCATCCTTCCGTTGAAAAAATAGAAACAACGTTCATGCGTACATATGTTTTACCGTATCCATGAATGGTGCATTTCATTATATATCTATTAATTTTATAAAGGAATCTAAATATGTATATAATGAATATATATGATATTTATTTCACGATTATAAATCAAGATATTATTTAATATTGATCAAAGTACAATGAACAAAATTATTGAATCAAAATTCTCCTGAAAAACGATACAGGTAACACCCAGTAATTATGATTTTAATAAGGAATTGTTAATAAAATGGTGATGAATGTTATAAGGGGATAATATATGATGTTACAAGTGTGTATATAAATCTGGTATAGAAGTTTAAAAAATTTAAATTTATTATACAAGAGGTTAGAGAACTTTCGAATCAAGACAAACTCGATGTGAAGGGATTTTCATTACAATATCATTATTTATTGAGATTGTTTATGATTACATTTCCAATGATAGAATTTCATCATATATCTCTCAAGAATTCATTAACATTTATTCTACACAAGTTATTTTTTGATAATACATTTTTTCCTTCCATTTTCCCCTTTTAAGTACTCAAGAGTCCAAAAGAATGTTTTTAATGAAAAATCGACATTATTTCTCTCTTCGGTCAAAAAAACATTTTCTTCCAAATCCATGTTTTCTAAAACTGTTTTAAGAAATGTTTTCTAAATACTTTATAATGTTTAAATTCATTTTTACCATGATTCATTTAAAAAAAAGGTTTAAAAATCAATCTTCTTGTCATTTTCTAAATGAAGTACTTTTTACCGACAATGTGACAGGAATCTGTGTTTTTTTGTATACGACATGTAAAAAATTTTCTGACTTCATGAATGATTATTGTTTTGGAGCTTTCTTTATAAAATTTCAAGGTTATTTTCAAAGAAATTGTTTTCCACGATATTTTGGAAAAAAATTTATTTATAAAAGTTATTTCAAAATATAAAGGTTATTTAACTCAAGAAGATTTTGTGGTATTTATATTTATGAATGACATTATACGTTGGTGTTTCTTATTCCTTTATCAAGATATGATCCCATGGAACCATCATTATTATTTTCTTGGATGATTTATGATTATGTTGATGAAATGTTTATGAAATCCATTTATTTTCATGGGTTATGCTTTGATGAATTGATGAAATGTTTATTAAACCTGTTTTCTTTACACGGGTTATGATGTGATGATATGATGAATTTTTATGTTATTGTGTCACACATAAGTATGGTTTTCATTATGTGATGAGTGAGTTCTATATATACCTCAAATGGGTAAATCTTTATATCTTATGTGATAATAATGGGAAACAAGTTGCTGGGATTGATCCACAATGGGAAACAAGTCGACGGTCCTGACCCACAATGGGAAACAAGTTGATGGGATTGATCCACAATGGTAAATGACCGCTCCCATCACAAGGTGTGACAAATTGAACGTATTATTATTCCAATATAATTCGACTAACTAGGTAGCTAGTGACAGTCGGGGTCAATCCCACATGGAAATGGAAAAGCAACGACCAATGCAAGTTGGCGAGTCTTAGTCAATTATCTTGAAAAAAAATGATTGAAGGGAACAAATGAAAAAGTGAAAGAATTTGAAAAAATTAAATTAAATTAGAAGAATTGACAGAAAAAATGGGAAAATAGATGTGTCGGGATTGTAATTTGATTAAAGTATTTTTAAATAGTCATTCTTTAGTGTTTAAATTATTTATGAAATACTTTTACCATGAGGATTCAATTAAAACACCATTTATTGGTCCAATAATAGGTATTTGTGAATTTAATCACCAATCCCTTAGTCTGGTGATTGGATGTTCAAATACACATCAAGATCATCACCCCTTAAACAGTATAAACTACTTCACCCAATGGTCATGGGTTAAATCGTTGCAACTCCTTTAGTTTCTCCAGTGGTTTCATTCTTGATCCGATATTATAGAACTGGTATAATGAAAAAAAATCATTAAAATAATTATAAAGTAAAATCACGATAACAGAAAACACTTCAGAATTTCAATTACACAACACCCATAATCTTATTATAACCCCAACACAAGAAAATAAGCCTCTTATAACCATGGTCAGAGTGTGCAGGTTGAGTAGAAATTCAACCCATACCATGGATACGAGAGAAAATAAGGGGGAAAGGGAAATTACACTAAAACAAAAATGAAAACAGGAATAAAGCACAAATTTGGATTTGGGAGAGATCAAATGGCAGAGTGGCATCACCCCACCCCCCTTGGATGTCTAACACAAAAATCAGAGGTCTGCCTCTCTATTTATAGTAAAATAAACTACACAACCTGTACCCAAAAGTGCACGTTGTTTACTTGGATCAACTGGCTTAAGCCTCACTTTCTCCGCCACTAGGTGGCCTACCATGCCACCTGTTGAATTCAAAGCATCAGCTGTTTGTAGGTGAGGGTACACGATGTGTGGTATTGAAAAACATGGTGTGTAGAGTCTATTTCAGCCACCAACTGCGTCTAGAAGGGAATACATGGTATGTAATAGTGTATACATGGCGTGTTGTCTCTGGTCAGCTACATGGTCGTGCACTTGTTGGGTTGGTTGAACATGTTGGGGCAAGGGTACACGACTTGTGTTTATAAAGTACACTCTATGTATATTTTAATTTTCATTTTGATCACTCCCGATTTGTGACTTTGGCTGTAATCTCCTAAAAAACACCACAAACACTGAAATAGAGCATTTGATCCCCAAAAAGTGTATCTGGTGAAAACATGTTTTTATACTCAATAAAATGTATGAAAAGGTAAGAAAAAATCTGGCACATCAAACTCCCCTAATTTAGACATTTTTCCCTCAAAGAAATATCAACATCTAATCAAAAGAATCCATACTCTAAAAAGGGAAGAATTCAATTAATTATACTTATAAATACTAGAGCCATAAAAGAGGTTTTTAAAAAGGCACAAAACATATTTCATTTCCAATGATATTCTAATCATGCCCCATATATACTTCAATTAATGACATTCATCCTCTTTTAGTTACATTTTTTAAATTTTCATAAATATGAATTCCACTTGATGATTACCTTACTAGAAATTAACACATTCATCACTCAAGATCATTTAATCAAATTTATTTCCAATCTTAAGTATATGAACTCTATCCTTAGGCTTTCAAGTATTCTCATTCTCCACTTAAAATTCAAACCACAAAAATCATGAGGAATTTCAATAAGGTTCAAATGTTTCTAAGGCTAAGGGTAAGTAGGTAGTGATGTGAAAATAATTTCAGAGGCTTGAAAAAGGATGTTTAATTCTTAAACAATAATGCATGATATTCAATAATAAAGCTCAATGAAAATGCATCCCAATCAAGATCTCTGAACGGTTAACAATACCATGGTATTCCCTTTCTATCACGGGTTCATAAACCATAAATAAGTATAATCAGTGAATTTGTTCCATATTTATTTATTTATTTAATAAGGACCACTCATGAATACCATGAATAGTGGTTTTGGAACCTTTATTCCCAAATGAAAAAGAGGCACTCTCCCCCACACTTAATTTCGTGGTCTCTCACCAAAATATATCATGAATAGCAAAACTCCCTCTTCAATGCTCAAATGAATAATCATGTAGAATTATCAAAGAACTAGTGTAGGAAGGATAAATAAGCTTGTAATGTGGATTCATATCAAGGTAGTTAATGGTTTCTATGGGTTTCACAGAGGTCAGATGTAGGGTAGGTCTCAAGATCAAAGGGGCTGAAAATATCAAACAAATACCTCCGTCATTTTAAGGTGATTCAAAATCTTCTTGTTTTGAAGAGAAAAAATCACAAGTTATAGTAGTCATACATATACCAAGAATCTTTCAAGAAAGAGGTTATATGTCATGACATGTCCCTTGGGGCCCATGCCATGACTCCCCCAAGCTCACCTCTCAAAGGACAAGGGTTGATGACTAGCACTGAAGGCGTCAACCTGTAAGTGGGAGACATTTTCCTGAGTACCTGTACATATGCACATACAACCACATCCCAAGAAAAGTGGAAAAGAGAACATACATGCTACTAAAAAACCACTGAGTGTAAAGGTACAACTGAAAGTACATGGGCCAGAATACATACCCAACAAAAGACAACTGCAACAAGAGCAAGTACAAGATAGATAGCAAACTGTTTGCTGAAAACCCCACCTGATGGGTAAGTATAGAATAACTGCCAGAAGCCGTAGAAGCTCGTCCTACCCGCCTGATCTCACTGGGCACCGCTTGATCCTAGGCGATCAAGTCCTCAGCCAAGTCATCAATCGTCTACACCAGACACAACACGTGCGGGCGAAGCCCATGCAGGGGTGAGTAACAGAATACTCAGTAGGGACCCCAAACCAACAAGGAAAGGTCACAAAGCAATCCATAAGCAAACCACAAAGCATGATCACAAAGCATGATCACGAAG
Source organism: Viscum album (assembly GCA_963277665.1). Taxonomy (NCBI): domain Eukaryota; kingdom Viridiplantae; phylum Streptophyta; class Magnoliopsida; order Santalales; family Viscaceae; genus Viscum; species Viscum album. The sequence goes on from OY728162.1 coordinate 820,967,802, forward strand.
TAAGACAACTCCACCATGTATAATCTTGAGTAAAGAAAGTTAGACTATCATTCATATCACTGAACACCTTGGGCTGCTGGAGTACTCCTCCCCAATGAGTATCATGGGCCTGCTAGGTCAAACAGAGCCGCTCCCCACCGTGGGCCTGCTGGGTCACACAGAGCCGCTTCCCCTTATCCTTGGACTACTGTGGTACTCATCCCTTTTTAGTATCATGGGTATGCTGGGTCACACAGAGTCGCTCCCCACGGTGGGCATGTCGGGTCACACAGAGCCGCTTCCCACCTTGACCATCATACTGAGTTACTCCTCCCCGTCGAGTACCGTGGGTCTGTCGGGTCACACAGATCCGCTCTCCACTGTGGGCATGTTGGGTCACATGGAGCCACTTCCCACTGGGCCATCGTAGCTGATCCACATAGGACCTCTTGTCAGCAGTCTTTGGTTCTCATCCAGCCGTAGGATTCCCGTACACAGTGCGCTTGATTCCAGGAGAAACCACTCAAGCAATTCATCGTATTCCAAATCACATGAAAACCTTCTTAGAGTATGCCAAAAGATCCACCTCTCCAATAGGGTTCCAACGCTACAAACAGCTCATCAATCAGATGCTCGATTTGAGAGATATTGACGTTTTAGTAAATAAGGGCCGGTTATGTCTAGGCCCAGTCTGACCCGGTCGGATCGACCCAACCAACCTAGTCTGGGGGCCCTACATACCCCGGTTTGATTTGACTGGCACGACCTGACCCAGTTCAGGTTTGGGCTGGCTAGGCCAATCGGACCTCGCTGGACCCAGCCCGGTTCAGCCGGGGGTCTAGCCCACTGGGTACCCAACGACTCGGTCCCATGTGGCCTGGGCTGCAACCGGCGGGCCGCCCAGCGGCCCAACTTTACCTCGTCTGCCCGACTCGCAGAAGTGGGCTGACTTAATTTCTAGCCCAGGCCACATAGCAGGCCGATTGACACGTCCTGGTCCATCCTGCAGCTGGAAGGCCGACTCCCTTTACACGACCCGTGAGTGTGGGCTGAGTCTCCTCTAGCCCGGACGCCTAAGGGAATCCGGTTTGGTGCGTTGCAACCGACAAGGCCGACCGTGCTAGGGGTCTGCAAGCGGTCCAACGACCACGTGCCAACAGGGTGTCGCAGCTCGCGAGCGCGGGCCGCCATGTACGACGCGGCCGAGTGGCCGCATCCCTAGTCTGCCAGCCGCTGACCCAAGCACCGACGACTCCTACTACCTCGCCACAGCCTGAGCCGGCCACGAATTCCATTTTTGACACACCATTGTGGCGCGCCGCCACCCACCCGCAGCCGCTGACACCCGCCCGCGACCGTCGGCGGCGGTCGCTGGTGCACCGACAAGTTCTTCCGTGGACCACCGGGTCCGCTCCAGTGGTCCGTTCTTCATGATGTATGCGCCTATGGCCTCCATGGGGTGCCTCCTTCTCTACTAAGCCCTCAAAACCTTATAGCCGCCATTTCAAAAGTTCGGACACGAAAAACGCACAAGACAGAGGGGCTCGGGCCGTGTTCGGGTCGGCCCACACCCTCCGCATTAGAATTTAAACATGGGGAGTCTTGGGATTGAAGTTTTATCCAACATAAATAATTAATCACAGTGGAAAATTCCAAGGAAAGCACCCTCCCATAAGAACGAGCGATCCGCAGATCAACTTGTTTGTGGGTTGATCCATATTCGTCATTTTTAGAATAAAGAATGGAGAAATTCAAACAAAACAAAAAGGCCCCTACCTCATTGGAGTTCGTTGTTGAAGCGATCCATCTGCGGGGACTCAAGTTCCATTGGCATTCGACGCTCTCCGGTCTCGTTCTTCGAGGTGCGTCCATGTCACTAGCGATTTGCCGACATTTGTCATTCGTCATTGGAGATAATTCTCGGCGGTTTGTCAGAGAAATTCCACTATTTGATCATGATTTCTCTAACGCGTTAACCCATTAAAAAAAACGTTGCAAAGTTTCTGTTACACCGTGTCATCGCGTCGTTAAGCTGTTTTATTTATGAAACATCGTATCTGTTACGCTTCATTTAATGCATCGTTACGCTGGTTTATGAGCCATCAATGAGATTCATTTAACGCGACTCGTCGTCGCTTTGCCGCCGCACTACAGTGCCACCGTGCCACCGCCCAACGGTTGGGAAAAACAAAGAGAATAACTTTTTAAGTTATTTTTTCCCCAAAAGACCGAAAATTATCTTTTCTAGCTGACCTTTGTCGGTCAAAGTTAGGTCCATTCAAGGCGAATCTCGTCGTTTTCAGTTCAATGGTGCCCTCAAATTTTTGACCCGATCACCAGTTTAAAAGTTAGAAAAACCCGCTCGCACGTTTATTTCAATGAACTAAAAAAGTAAAAAATTCTATTTCAGGCTCACTGGGCCTCAGAATCAGGTATCATCAGAGCGTCTGGTCTTGAAATAATTCCATATAATTTTAAAAAAATTACATGTAATTTTCAGGACATTACATTACCCCCACCTTTAGGGATTTACGTTCCCATAAGCCAAAACAAATCTAAATGAACAAATGGGGGGCACTAGACACGAATCTGAGCCTCTCACTCCAATGTGCTCTCTTGGAGATTCCCGTGATACCACCGAACGCACACTAAAGGAATCAATCATCCACGAAGGACCCGCTTATGTCGATCCTCTATCTCCACTGGGAACTCCGCAAATGTCACCCCATCGTCAATGTCCCGCTTTCCCCAGTTGATGACGTGCGATGGATCATGCATGTACCTCCTCAGCTGCGACACGTGGAAAACATCATGCACCCGGTGCATCTGTGGGGGGGAGAGCTAGGTGGTACGCCACCTCACCAAATCTTCTAAGAATCTAGAAATGTCCGATGAACCTTGGAGTTAACTTGGTACCCCAGCCAAATCTACGTAATCCCCACAGGGGTGAGACCTGAAGGAACACGTGGTCTTCCTCCTCAAACTCCAAGGGCCTCTGTTTTTTACCCGCATACGATTTATGTCTACTATGTGTAGTCCTCATCTGCTCTTGGATGATCTGCACCTTCTCCATAAGGCTTCCCGTACAATGCTTCAAACGATACCATGCCAATGGTGGAGTGATAAATTTTGTTGTATGAAAACTCCACCAGTGGCAGGTGGCCCTCCCAACTACAACCAAAAACCAGAATGCAATCACGAAACATGTCCTCCACTGTTTGTATGGTCTGCTCTGTCTGACCATCCGTTTATGGGTGAAAGGCTGTGCTCAAGCGCAACTGAGTCCTGAACACCTCCTGTAGTCTCTTCCACAACCAGGATGTAAATCATGCATCATAGTATGAGATGATCATCGAAGACACCCCGTGGAGCCGTACTATCTCCTGGATGTAGAGGCGTCCCAATCCCTCTACCGATCCCTGCTCCCAGATGGGTAAGAAGTGAGCTAAATTGGTGAGTCGGTCAACGATCACCTAGATAGAATCGTGGCCCATGGACGTTCATGGTAACCCCGTCATGAAGTCTATCGAGATACCATCCCATTTCCACTTCGGTACCTCAAGTGGCTGGGCCAGGCCTGCTGGAACCTGATGCTCAGCCTTCACTTGCTGACAAGTGAGACATCGTGAAACAAACTCTGGCATCGCTTTCTTCATCCCTGACCACCAATAATGACATCAAAGGTCCTGGTATATCTTTGCCACACCAAGATGTACCACCAAAGGGGTTGTATGGAACTACCTCAACACCTCCTCCCACAACGTCACTAGTACTATGGTGCATCCTCTAAAAAGGATGACATGCTCCCAACCTATCGAAAACGTATTAGGAGCATTTCCTGAGGATAACTGAGCACGTCAGGCCTCACAGTCAACATCCACAAGCTGTGCCTCCCTGAATCGCTGTAAGAGTGGAGGAGTGACAATCATCGACTGAAGGTAAGCTGCTCCATCATTATCCACTAAGGATATCTGTATCGCGGCTAACTACTCTATCGCCTCACTCAACAGCTGTAAACCAGACCTCCTACTGAGTGCGTCTGCCACCACGTTCCCCTTCCTAGGAGTATAGACTATCTCAAAGTGATAGTCCTGGAGGATATATAGCCATTTCCATTGTCTCAAGTTCAGGTCCTTTTATGAGAAGATATACTTGATACTCTTGTGGTCAGAGTAGACAGTAAATTTTTCAACCATCAAGTAGTTCCGCCACATCATCAAAGCAAAGACCACTACTGCTAACTCCTGGTCATGAGTCACATAGTTCTATTCATGCTGCCTCAACTTCTGTGAGACATAAGCGATCACCACGCGCTCCTACATCAGGACACAACCCAATATGGTCCCTGACGCATTGCAGAAAACTACATACTCAACACCCTCCTCTGGTAGTCTCAAGATAGGGGTACTTGTCAGTATTCGCCTCAGCTCCTGGAAACTCTGCTGGCACTTCTCTGTCCACACGAAGGGATGTCCCTTCTGTGTCAAGGCTGGTAAAGGTGTTGCTACTCTCAAAAATTTGGGCACGAACCTCTGGTAGTATCCAACCAACCCCAAGATACTCCGCACCTCAGTCACGCTCCTAGGTGGCTTCCAAGCCAACACTGCCTCTATATTTTCCAGATCCACTGCAACTCCAACCTCCAAGATGATGTGTCCCAAAAAGTGGACCTCCAGAATCCATAACTAGCACTTCGAGAGCTCACTGTAAAGCTGGTGCTCTCAGAGTTTATCTAGGACTATCCACATGTGTTTAGTGTGCTCCTCCTTTGACGCCGAGTATACCAAGATGTCATAAATGAAGACTACGATGAATTGGTCAAGGTAAGGCTGGAAGATCCTGTCCCCGAGTCTCATGAACATTGTTGGAGAATTAGTCACGCTGAAAGGCATCACCAAAAACTCATAGTGGCCATACCGACATCTAAAGGCTGTCTTCGGTACGTCCTCATCCCATATCTAAAGATGATGATAGCCTGATCTGAGGTCTATTTCTGAGAACCACCTCACTCCCTTCAGCTGATCGAAGTGGTCATCAATCCTCAGTAGTGGATACTTGTCCTTCACAGTCACCTGGTTCAGGTGCCAAAATTCCACGCACAACCTCAAACTCTTGTCTTCCTTCTTGGAAAACAACACTGGGGGCTGCCCATGGTGAAGCATTGGGCCTCACGAAGTCCTTCTCCTGCAAGTCCTCCAGCTGTACCCTCAACTCGCAAAGCTCTACGGGAGCCATCTGATATGCTGATGTGGATATCAATGTCATCTCAGGGTATAGATCGATGCATTAGTCTACCTATCTGTGAGGAGGTATTCCCAGAACATCCTCAAGGAAGACATCCTTGTACTCGTCCACCACTATAGGAAAGTGAGGACTCCTCTCGTCCACCACACCGAGGTTGAGGCTAGCCAACCGGTGAGTGATCGCCTTCACCCTCTTCTGAGTAAGTCTGTCCTGCGCTGCTACGTTTTCCTTCTCGCTGACAAAGGAGAACCTTCTCCCATCTCTGCGGACACACTACATTGTGCGCCTAAAATAGTCGATCTGAGCATGGACTGTGGATAACCATTCCATACCCAAGATGACATTATAAGGACTGGACGCTGCTACTAGGATATCCCATCCAAAGCTCTCATCTCCTAGAGCAATATCACACTGCTGACACCAGTGTGTAATTGTCGAATCCCCTCCTATAGGAGTCTCTAATCGTATGGATCAAGCCAATGGATCCACTAGAATCTCTGAGATCCGAACGAGATTTGTGGCAAGGAAAGAGTGGCTGACACATGTATCTATAAGAACTATAGGTAAGGTGGAGAAGACACAGATCGTACCTCTAATTATCTCTAGAGCACCGTGGTCATAAGCCTCTACTGCCTGAAGCTGCGCTCGCCTCTGTCCACCTGCTCCCTGAGGTTGGGGTGGACCACCTGGGGGTGGTGGCGGTAGTGCCTCAAACCGTCGCCCACTGCCTGCTCCTTAACCTGATCCTCTAGCACGTCCACCGCCCTGCAGACCTCCTCGATCAAACCTCTGCCTCTGCCTCTGCCTCGGAGGTCCCTCGACCATCTGCTGATCGCTTATGCGGCAAGCTGGGTAGTCACGAGTCATGTGACCATGTTTCTTGCATGTGAAGAAAATCATGTCTCCCTACTGACTCCCTCTGCTCTGGGATCCCCACAATACAAAACCTGAGTCTTGAGGTCATCGCCTAAAAGATCTGACCCGCTTGGGTCCCCGCATCTGCTGCCTGCTTCTCACCACTGAAGATTCTACCACCCGATGTTTATTGGTGGATCTAGCCGTCAGTGCTTGCTCTTCCAGGAAGCTCTCTACAAGTAGGGTCTGCTCCAGCACCCCATCTTGGGTAGGGTTGCTGAGAGACACCATGGATGCCCTAATCTCCCAGCGTAATCCCTGTTCAAAGGCTCGAGCCCTGATGAGCGGGTCTCGCACCATGTTTTTAGAGTAGCGAGAAATCTCAGTGAACCTCACTGAGTACTCTGCTACTGTCATGCTCCCTTGCTGTAGGTGTATTAGCTTGTGTATGCACATTGAGCGCAAAGTCACGGGGAATAACTCCTCCTAAAAAGGTGCTCAAAGTTTGTCCAGGTGAGGGTCACCTCATCATGAGTTTGGATGGTCAAGCTCCACCATCTCACTACTGATCCACGAAGAAGTCTCATAGTTAAGATCTCCATCTGATCATGCAGCGTCCTCACTAAGTGGAAGACCCGCATCACTGTCTCCAGCCAGTCCGCAGCGGCCCTTGGATCTCTCTCCCCCCTGAACCTAAGAGGTCTCTGTATATGAAACTCGTGCAAGGCACTGAGTCTGTGTACATCCTCCACCAGTAACGCCAGTAGTAACTGCAGATCAGCGGGTGGTGGTAACACTAGCACACCACCCGATGGGGCCATCTCTAGCACTAGTCCCTGAACCGACACCTCATCACTAGGCAGGTTGTCCTCACAAACATGTATCGGAATCGTGGCTCGCTATCTATATGGAGGCATCCTGAAATAGATTGAGATGTACCACAATCAATAGATTATACAAAGTGAGATGACTCTAATTCGAGAAGAACATGAGGAAACACTCAATTCATATATGATGCATGCAACTAGTGTTTTCATGTATAGAGCTAAAAAGCATAATTCAAGGTCCTGGTGTATGGATACGTTGACCGCCACACTAACACTAGACTCCTCGAATCTAAAATTCGAACTCGAAACATTCAACACTGTTGGCCGAAAAACAAAACAACAAACTCCTGATCTTTGAGGTAGAACCACGACCTCTGCTACCACTTTGTCACGACCCATCCCCTGGGGCCCGTGCTGTGAATCCCCCAAGCCCGCCTCCTGAAGGCCAGGGGTTGGAGACTAGAGCCAAAGGCGTCAACCTGCAAGTGGGAGTCATTTTCCTGAGTACCTGTACACACACACATACAACCACGTCCCAAGAAAACTTGAAAAGAGAACACACATGCTACTAAATAACCGCTGAGTGTAATGGTACAACTGGAAGTAAATGGGCCAGAATACAAACCCAAAAAATACAAATAAAACAAGAGAAAGTACAAGATCGATGGAAAGACGTCTGCTGAAAACCACACCTGATGAGTAAGTATAGATTAGCTACCAAAAGCCGTAGAAGCACGTCTTTCCTAGTTGATCTCATTGGGAACCGCTTGATCCTAGGCCACCAAGACCTCCTCTAAGTCGTCAGTCATCTGCACCAGACACAACACGTGCGGGTGAAGCCCATGCATGGGTGAGTAACCGAATACTCAGTAGGGACCCCTAACCAACAAGGAAAGACCACAAAGAAATCCACAAGAAAACCACAAAACATGATCAAGAAGCATGATCACGAAGTAAGACATCTCACACCAGGTATAATATAGAGTACGGAAAGTAAGACTATCAGTCATATCACTGAACACCTTGGGCTACTAGAGTACTTCTCCCAAATGAGTACATTGGGTATGCTGGGTCACACAGAGCTGCTCCCCACTATGAGCCTTTTGGGTCACATAGAGCTACTTCCCCTTAACCTTGGACTACTATGATACTCATCCCTGATGAGTATCGTGGTTATGCTGGGTCACAAAGAGACACTCCCCACCGCGGGCATGCCGGGTCACACAAAACTACTTCCCACCTTGGCCATCATACTGAGGTACTCCTCCCTGTCGAGTATCGTGGATTTTCCGGGTCACACAGAGCTTCTCCCCACCGTGGGCCTATCGGGTCACAAAGAGCCACTTCCCACTGGGCCATTGTAGCTGATCCACACAGGTTCGCTTGTCAGTAGTCTTTAGTTCTCATCCAGCCGTAGGATTCCTGCACATAGTGCTCTTGATTTAGGGATAAACCGCCCCTCAAGCCATTATTCGTATTCCAACTTCCATAAAATCCTCCTTAGAGTATTCCAAAGGATCTGCCTCATCGGGAGGGTTCCAACGCCACAAAAGGCTCATCAATCAGACACCCATTTTGAGAGATATTGACGTTTTATTAAATAGGGGCTGGTTGCATCTAGGCCTGGTTGGACCGATCCGACCTACCCGGACTAGGGGCCCTACAAGCCCCGATTTGATTCGACTGGCCCGACCCGACCTGGTCCGGCTTGGCCCATGGGCTAGGCCCATTGGACCTCGCTGGACTCGGCCTGGTTCGGTTGGGGGTCCAGCCCGCCGAGTCGCGCGACGACCTGGTCCCATGTGGCCCGGTGACCCGGTCCTATGTGGCTCGGCCTATAATCAGTGGGCCGATTTATTCCTAGCCCGGGCCGCCCATTAGCCCAGCGTTAACTCACCGACTCGACTCGTAGAAGTGGGCCAGTTTCATTTCCAGCCCGGGCCACATAGCGTCCCGGTTGGCACGCCATGGTCTGGCCTGGAGCTGGCAGGACGACTCCCTCTGACCCGCCCATGAGCGTGGAATGGGTCTCCTATAGCTTGGACGCCTAAGGGTGTCCGGTTTGCTGTGATGCGGCTGGCTAGGCCGGTCGTGCTGGGGGTCCGCACGTGGTCCAACAACCGTGTGCCAGTAGGGTTCAACGACCTACGATTGTGGGCCGCCCAATCTGACGCAGCTGGTTGGCCACATCCCTAGTCTGCCTGCTACCGTCCTGAGTGCCGGTGGCTCTTTCTGCCTCGTCGCGGACCAAGCCGGTCGCGACTGCCACTTCCAGTGCGCCATCATGGCGCGCCGCCACATGCCCGCTTTAGCCACTGGTGCCGGCGCACCGACATGTTCTTTCACGGACCACCGGGTCTGCTCCGGTGGTTTGTTCTTCGTACTGTCTGCGCCCCCGACCTCCATGAGGCCCCACCTTCTCTGTTAAGGCCTCAAAACCTTCTTGCCTCCATTTTGAATGTTTGGCCATGAAGAACGCACACGGAGGGGCTCAGGCCTTGTTCGAGTCGGCCCACGCCCTCCGCATTAGAGTTTAAACTTGGGGAGGCTTGAGATTGAAGTTCTATCCAACAAAAATAATTAATCCCAGTGCAAAACCCCATGGAAAGAACCCTCCTACAAGAACGCAAAATCCGTGGATCAACCTGTTTGTGGGTCAATCCACATTCCTCGTTTTTAGAATAAAGAATGGGGAAATTCAAACAAAACAAAAAACAAACCCCTACCTCGTTGGAGTTCGTCATTGATGCGATCTACCCAAAGGGATTCAAGTTCCTTTGGCGTTTGATGCTCTCTGATCCCATTCTTTGAGGTGCGTCAATGTTTCTAGTGATTCACTGGCATTCGTCATTCGTCGTTGGAGAGATTTCCCACCACAGGTTCATCAGGGAAATTCAACCCTTTGATCCTGATTTCTCCAACGCGTTAACCCATTAAAAGAAAACACGTCACAACGTTTCTGTTATGCTGTGTCATCTCGTTGTTACACTGTTTCATTTATGAAACAACGTATCTGTTACGCTTCATTTAATGCATCGTTACGCTGCACGTTTACGAGCCATTAATGAACTTCATTTAATGCGAATCATTGTCGCTTTGTCACCGCACTGCAGTGCTGCCGTGCTACCGCCCAACAGTTGGAAAAAACAAATAAAATAACCTTTTTATGTTATTTTTTTCCTGAAAAGTCCAAAAATTAACATTTCCAGTTAACCCTTGCCGGTAGAAGTTAGGTCCATTCAAGGCGAATCACGCCATTATGAGTTCAACAGTGCCCTTAGATTTTTGATCAGAGCACTTCTTTAAAAGTTAGAAAAACCCGAAAGCGTGTTTATTTAAATGAACTAAAAAAAGTTCAAAATTCTATTCCGGGCTCACCGGGTCTCAGAATCAGGTTTCGTCAGAGCATCTAGTCTCGAAATAATTCCATATAATTTTAAAAAAAATTACACAGAAATTTCAGGACACTCAAATATAATAAGGAATATGACAAGGGTATCAGAATACCTCTCGAGAATGAGGATAATAATGATTCAATCAGGTCATGAAATTAATAAAAATCATAATTCTAACAAATGAAATGACCAATAATTTAAATGAAAAATCAAACTATATTAGAAATCATTTTAAAATAATTTAAAATTTTAAAAAGAATGTAACTTTTAAAATTCTCATTTATATATTTACTATTTATAGTTATAATTAATAAAAAAATTCCCTCATTTTAAACTATTTCATCTACCAATGATGTCTCCTAGATTAGTTTAAGGGAAAATAGTAGTGTAGTCAAGGGACTATCCCTCATACTTAATACTACACAAGGTCCTCCAAGTGTAACACTAAGGAACAAAAGAGGATGTGAAAAAATAGGTGATCCAGGGGTGAGGGTGAGAAATGAAAGAAGAAATCTAAAGAAAAGGAATGAAAATAAACACCAAAATAATAATCCCCTCATAAAGAATTTGAAAAGGTGGAAATAAGTCAAAAAAGAGATGCTCGTGTTGTCCTAAAGAACCTGTAACTATAAATTAAACGGAGAAAAGAATTATTCATACATATAAACCATCACATCATAAGAATAAAACAGTGAGATATATATAATTAAACAAGTGTCCAGGAACAGTCACTATGTTGCCTCAGAAGAGGCAATTTCTGAATCAAGTTGATCCTAAAAGGATGTGGGAGATATAGAAGAAGTTGGAGGCACTAGGTCCTCACTCTAGAATGTGGTCGCAGCTGGTACATCCTGGCTCGGAGTATTAGAAGTGGTGTCTGGGCTAGTAGTAGATAGTAGCACTGAATCAGTGGCTAGAGCTATAAACGGGGCATGCACTGCAGAGGGTGGATGGTCTAGATGAGGAGAAGGTTCTAGGGAGAATGGAATGCCTAGATACTAAAGAATAAGGCCCAAAATTCCCTCAATTCGGCCAAGTCTCTTATACAAGATATCCTGGTGGTGCTCCATGATGTCCTGGCGGTAGTCTAATGTAAGGACCTGGTCCCAGTTTCCTAGAGCTGGTGCCTTATTTTATTAAATTGACATATAAACAAGGAATATGAGTCCCGAAGGACCGAGTAGTTTAGTAGTTTTGGAAAACCAGATACATACATAGGTTCATCATTACAACTTGAAATGAAATACAATATATAAGTTTTATTGGGAACATCCACAACTCTAAGTTTATCCCTGCATGTCAATCATAATAAACTTCTTCATATCATGAGAAAATGAAACATAACAAAGGGGTGTGCTCAGATGCTCAGTAAGGGTAAGGAATACAATGTAAGATATCACAAACATAAACATTAGGCATGATGAATTACTAAAACACATGCCTTTAAAAAATATACCAGAGCATAATATGATAGGAATAAGAGATGAATAAACAATTTCATAATAAAGCATAACCTTGGGTATTCTATTAGTCGAATGACCACATGAAATTTCAATTACTAGTTTCATAATGATGGAAATGAATATTCCAGAAAATATAAAATATACCATCAAGGCCTCGACGAAGACATATAAAAATGATAAGGCCTCGGTCAAAACCATATCTAAAAATGGGTAAGGCCTCGGTCAAGTCCACATCTATTTGTCTCATGAGACCTGCCGATGCATCAAGGGGCTATAGTGAGCCCTACCCATCACATAATAAGTCCAATGCATTCCTCATATGAATGAGGATAAAAATAAACATCATATACATTCATATCAAAACTAACATATGAAATAAAAATAACTTTTCCCGAACTTTAAGAATAAACACTAACCATTAGGAGTAAATTGGTGAATGGTTTGAAGATAGCACATCCAAAGTCAAACTAATCATAATCCATTCAATAAAACATGGTTGATGATATAATAAGAGATAAACCTCAATGAATTACAAGATTCAACAAAGGATGTTGACATAAATGAAGATACTTTTAAATGAGAATGTTGAAAAATTCTTGAGGAAATAATCCTTAAACATTCCAAAGTGTCTCATACCACATTGAAATAATCAAATAATAATCCCTTTGAATATCATGAGAATAACAAGACTTTTGATATGATATACCAAAGGAAAATACATACACCACAAGCATGTAATAAGTTGTGAACAAGACATATACTTCATAAAAGTTAATGTGAGATGAGAAAAATCCTTTTTACTTTTGAAAGAAGAGTTCTTTTGGAAAATAATTTTTATTTCCCATGAAATTAGATTTTAAAAATGTATATCCCAGAAAATAAAAGGGAATGACATTGAAATTATATTTGAGTCAAAAATGATGTCTCGTTGAAATGAAATCATGTAAAAAATAGTTCTTAAGAATCTTTAGAAATAAAACATTTTAGAGCATTTTAAGGAAATTATTAAAGAGAATTTAAAGTGGAAAGGAATGTTTGTTTTCATAAAACCAGAAATGAACCAAAATAATTTTTCATGATAAAATGAGTGATTTTATAAAAATAATAGTGGTTTAAAATAGATTCTGGAGTGCACTTGAAAACAAGCAAGAATTCAAGAAGTTCCCTTGAATCAAACTTTAATTTCAGGAAGAATTTTTGAACGATCCTTTTAAAACATATAACTCCCCATAAATGAAAGTAGGATTCTGGTTGGTGCACATATATAGAACATTCAAATAGACTTTATGAGGTGTACATAAGAATAAATAAGAATATCATTGAGGTGAGTAGAGAATAAGAGAAACCCGAATGAAAATGGAGGTTCAGGTAGAAAATACTTACAAAATTGTAATCAATTGAATCGTATGCCCCAAAATTAATAATCATTAAATGATACATTGAATATCATTAAAATAAAGAGATTTATGATATGAAACATTAAGGGTCAGTATAAATACACCATACACAAGTAATAGTTTTGAATATGGAATATCTCACAAAAATGTAAGTGAGATGAAGAAACCCTTACAAACATTTCGGCATGGTAGCGAGTGTTATTGTGAGTGTTAAATGAGAGGTAAAGGGGTGTCCCATCATTTATATATCACAAGGGACGTATGAGAGAGGTTCAAAAAGCATACCCCATCATTAGGAATTAAAAATAAAAGGACACAACATAGGAGGGATTCTTGAATAAAAGTGAGAGAGAAGATCCCTTAGCTTAAATCTGAGGGTGTTCTTCGCTTGATCTTAATGACCTGAATAACCAAATTAGGATCATTAATAAACAATTAAAGAACCATTTATACATTTATTTGGTTTATTATGACTTTATTAAATTCATTCATGGCCTTTTAGACGGGTTAAGGGATTCAATTTCATTGTTTGTGAGTGCTCATTTTCATCATATTTATGTTCGGATCACTTATAAAAGAGTATAGTAGTCCATTTAAGATAGGAGTTGAAGTCCAGAATTGATTTTATATTTTATTAATGAACATTCATAAGATTACATTGTTATAAAATTCATTTTGTTTTTGGAGTGAAGGTGAATCATTATATAAAACATTAATGATAAACGCTTGGATTAATTTGCGGATTTTTCTCACAATTACCTTGTTTTGTATTATTATTTTACATCATGAGTGCATAAGGACTCCATAACATTACATAAGAGAAAATAAATATATAATAGTTTGGTTCTACCGTAAAAATGTTTTCATTACCAGAGTTGAATATGGTAAATAAAATTGAAATTATCATCGTCTTTGAATGTGATAAATCAACACATCTCAGACGATGTTTTATTTTTGGCATAAATGTGGAGGAAAGGAGAGATGAAGATGAATTATCCCATTAGGAAAAAAACATTCTAGTGCATTTATTCTGCTGTAGTTTTCATACCATTTGGATGAGGAGAGGTTAGGAAAGAAAAGAGAACAAAAGAATATGAAAATGAAAGAAAAGAAAAGAAGAATTTTACCTCTTGAATCAACCTTCCTTGAGAGCCACATAAGGGAAGTGGATTTGGTCTTTTTATGAGACCAAGGGCTAATGATCCTAGGGGAGGATCTTGGGAGGATATTTGAGCAGAATTTAGATAGGTCACATGTCTTGAGAGGAGTTAAGAGAAGAGGGAGTGGGGGGGGGGGGGTTATAGTGGAGGAGAGGAGGGTTTTCCCATTATTTTACACATTATTTTATTATTTTTCCAAAGAACACCAATAGTATGGATTCATGTGACAAAGAATAGTAATATGTGATTTTGAGTTCGAACCAAGTGTTCTTATATCATCCATGATGATAAGAATAGTGAATTTAACTGATAATGTATATATATGGTAAATTACCATATTTTACTATTCATAAAAATTCAAGTATTTCAGAAAAATATCAAAAATTTAACATAACCGTTTTTTGATATGTAGAATCCAAAAATGAAGTTCATTTTTCAAAAACAATTTTGTAAATATGAGAAATTTAATTTTTAATTAAAATCATAATTTACTTGAAGAATAGAGTTTTAAAACATTTATTTACTTATTCCCAAACATAGGTACATCATAATTTCACTTAAATCCTATATATATACTTTCATAGGTGAGGTTACTATTCATAAGGGTATGCAACTTTTCATAAGGTTAACATTACTATTCATAAGGATATGTTTCTATTCTCCAAAAATAAAGTTGGCCATATCAGAGTCTAAATAACTTACTGATCGAAACCGTGTATGTCAGATTTTTGAAATTCAAATCATAGGGATGGTAAAATTATTTTTACTGGCTAGGTTATAACAAAGAAATGTTTTGTAGAGACTCAGTGTTTCATGCATTCAATAATAAATTTATTTGAAAAATATTGGGGTGTTACATTATCCCCTATTTACTAAAATTTCATCCACGAAATTTGATATTTCACTTTGAAAGTTATTGGTTGTTACTTGAAAATTTCCTTGTGAAAACAAACCACTTCAGAATTAGGGTTAATATAATATCCTCCTTAAAAAGGTTATAGGAAAAGAGGTTGGAAAATGATGATGATGATAATAATAAAAATAAATAAATAAATAAATAAATAAATAAATAAATAAATAAATAAATGAATAAATTATCCTTTCGAATGGAGTGACATTGATTGGAATTGAAAACCTGGGCATAAAAGAAAAACCAAACTATGAATTTCTAGTGATAGAAAACAGGTTTAGATGAAAGTAGACTTCCACAAAACCATAAACTACAATTATGAAAAAATTCATTAAAGTTATCAAAGATTATGATACCAAAACAACATTTAAGTCTCTTTTCATAGAGTTAAGGGATTATTCCACTCCGTAAGTGTATAAATATACGTTTATATTTCATAAACATAATCTTATCCTTTGATTGTTCCTTGAACTACCTATACTTCATCTCTTGCATAAGATGCATCATGTGGTGACATTAAACTCTAAATACTCATACAATGATCAACTTAAACCAATTCATAAATGGTTTAACTTTCCAAAATATCATGATCCAACACTTATGAATCATTCCCATATCCATCTTTTCGAGATCCATGTATACCGGGTCCTTGAAAATCCTCATTTTTTTTTGGAATCTATGATCTATCATACTCAAGGAATATGTTACCTTATTTGTCTTTAATCAACATGAAGTAGCCATAAATTTTCACATTCAAAACATGTGAATATCTTCATCATGTGTCCTCTTAAAATGTGGTAATAACTCAAATTACCATAAATCCTTATTTGAAAAATCCATTCATCCTTACACATGCTATTAGATATAATCCTTATATCCAAAAATTTTGTAATCTCCATCAACGATAGCACAACCACTTATAGATATGTCAATAATCATTTTTGAGGTAGTCATTACTTATCCAAAGAAATCATTTCTTCATCATTATCTTAATCATCGAGAATATATTTAGGGTTGTCTTTCCCTCAACCATATTCTTTCCTAAGATATTGACTTTCTACTAAGTCTCTTATCCTTGGTACAATTCATCATACGACCTCAAATACTTAATGAAATAGTATTGTAGTTCAATCCTCATATATTCCATAATTATTATAACTAGTACATTGCTGATAAAATATTCGAATGACATGATTCATAATGAGGCATATTAATCCTTCCACTTCATCTGTAGAAGTATCATAACTTGATCACTATCCTGTAACATCATTGAGGGCATATTTCTTTGATGCTTGGGATATTGATCTGCATAGTGTCCCATCTCCTTGCAGTTGAATCATTGTACATCAGAAACATTTTTCTTACCCTTGCAA
The DNA here is from genome assembly GCA_963277665.1 of Viscum album. Classification (NCBI taxonomy): domain Eukaryota; kingdom Viridiplantae; phylum Streptophyta; class Magnoliopsida; order Santalales; family Viscaceae; genus Viscum; species Viscum album. The sequence continues at coordinate 820,984,405 of OY728162.1, forward strand.
TCACGAAATTGGTGTCCTTTTTCTCCACAGTTATAAGAAACTCTCATTCCCTTCAACCATTTACTAGGATGATTCTTTCCACTGTTATCATAGGCGGGAAAATCCATATTTCCCTTATTCCCATTATCCGTCTTTTTCTCGGCCATCCTTTTCTTTTCTTGCTTCCCTTCAAAGACATAGGACTCAGAGAATTATTTTCATATCTTGTTAGCACATGATACTATTTTCTCATATGATGAGGATACTTGAGAGAATATCTTTCTTTGAAATGATGGATTAATACCATAAGAGATATGATCCTTCTTACTCTTTCCATCATGTGCATCGGTGAAGTTCTCATTCCTTCTTCTAATTTCCATTTCTAATCAATTCCATATAATATATTATCTCATAAAATAATTAACTCCCTATAACTCTAAACACAACATAAATTAATGCATCATAAATACTAGAACTATATAATTTGGTTACTTTGGGGGCATAAATCCTTCATAATGGTGGGTAAAGAAAATGTGAATTATCCTAAGCATATCCCCCAGGAGTGTCGAACCAAGAGTGCAGTAAGACAGTTGGCATGCACCCGTTCCTATTCAAGTCTAGATTAACGCGATGTTTTTGGGTTTTACCCCTAGATACTTATGTATAATAGCCACCACTACTTGTTCGTATCTGGGTAGGGATGCATTTGCTTGATAAACCACATAATCTATTCCTTACCAAAATTCTTGGATGTCCTTGTATTCTTATCATCAAAGAATATTTAGGGTTTTGTTGACTAATATACCTTTTCTATATCTTGTTTCCAAGTTTTCTTCTAAACTTCCTCTGATACCAACTGTACGGATCCAGTTCCATTTGCCTAGAGCTGATGTCTTATTTTATTACATTGGCACATAAACAAGTAATATGAATCTTGAATGATAGAGTAGTTTAGTAGTTTTGGAAAACTAGATATATACATAGGTTTAACATTAAAACATGAAATAAAATACAACATATAAGTTTTATTGGGAACATCCAAAACTGTAAGTTTATCCTTGTAGGTCAATCATAATAAACTTCTTCATATCCTGAGAAAATGAAACATAACAAAGGGGTGAACTTAGATGCTCAATAAGGGTAAGGAATACAGCCAAAGATATCATAAACATAAATATTAGGCACGGTGAATAACTAAAACACATGCCTTTAAAAAATATACTACAGCATAATATGACAGGAATAAGAGCTGAATAAATAGTGCAATAATAAAGAATCACCATGGATATTCTACTAGTCAAATAACCACATGAACTTTCAATTACTAGTTTCACAATGAGGGAAATGCATATGCCGGACAATATAAGACATATCGTCAAGGCATCGACCAAGACATAAAAATGATTAAGGCCTCGACCAAAACCATATCTAAAAATAGGCAAGGCCTTGGCCAAGTCCACATCTATTTGTCTCATGAGACCTATTGATGCATCGATGAGCTATAGCGAGCCCCACCCATTGCATAATAAGTTTAATTCAATCCTATATGAATGAGGATAAACATAAACAACATATATATTCATATTGAAACTAACATATGAAATGTAAATAACTTTCCTCGAACTTTAATCATAAACAGTAACCATTCGGAGTAAATTGGTTAATGGATTTAAGACATCACATCCACAATCAAAATAATAATAAACCATTCAATAAAACATGATGGATCATATCATAGGAGATAAAACTCAATGAATCATAAGATTTAATAAATGAAGATGACATATATGAAGATACTTTTAAATGAGACCCTTGATTTTTTTGAAGAAATAATCCTTAAACATTCCACAGTATTCCATACCACCTTGAAAATTTCAAATCATAATCCCTTATAATATCATGAGAATAAGAAGACTTTTGATATGAAATACCAAAGGGTGGTACATACACCACAAGCATGGAATAAGTGGTGATCAAGTTATATACATCATAAATTTTAATGTGAGATGAGAAAAATAATTTTTTACTTTTTAAAGAAGAGTTCTTTTGGAAAATAATTTGTATTTTCCATGAAATCAGATTGTAAAAATGTATATCCCAAAAAATAAAAGGGAAGGAAATTGAAATTATATTTGAGGCATAAATGATGTCCTGATGAAGTGAAATCATGTAAAATAGTTCTTAAGAATATTTAAAAATAAAACATTTTAAAGAATATTATGGAAAATATTAAAGAGAATTTTAAAATGGAAAGGAATTATTATTTTCATAAAAACAAAAATTAACCAAGATAACTTTTCATGATAAGATTATTGATTTTATAAAAACAATGGTGGCTTAAAATAGATTCTAGAGTGCACTTGAAAATAGGTAAGAATTCGAGAAGTTCCCTTGAATTGAGCTTGTATTTTGGGAAGAATTTTTGAACGATCCTTTTAAAACATATAACTCCACACAAATGAAGGTAGGATTCTGGTTGGTACACATATATGGAACATTCACACAGAATTTATGAGGAGTGAATAATAATAAATAAGAATATCATTGAGGTGATAGAGAATAAGAGAAACCTAAATGAAAACGGAGGTTCAGGTAGAAAATAATTACAACATTGTAATCTATTGAATCAGATTCCCCAAAATTAATAACCATTAAATTATAAATTGAATATAATGAAAATAAATATATTCATGATATGAAATATTAATGTGAATTATACATATACCATACCCAAGTAATAATAGTGAATACGGAATATCTCCCAAAAATGGAAGTGAGATGAAGAAACCCTTACAAACATTTCTGCATGGTAGCGGGTGTTCTTGTGAGGGATTAATGAGATGTAAATGGATATCTCATCATTTATATATCATAATGGAAGTATGTGAGAGGTTAAAAATCATACCCCATCATTAGGAATTAAAAATAAATGGACACAACATAGGAGGGATTCTTGAATAAAAGTGAGAGAGAGGACCCCTTACCTTAAATCTGAGGATGTTCTTTGCTTGATCTTAATGACCTGAATAACAAAATTAGGTTCATTAATTAACAATTATCAAACCCTTTATAAATTTATTTTATTTATTATGACTTTATTAAGTTCATTAATGTCCTTTTATATGGGTTAATGGATTTAATTTCATTGTTCGTGAGTTCTCTTTTTCATAATATTCATGATCAACTCACTTATAAAAGAGTATGGTAGTTCATGTAAGATGGGAGTTGAAGTAAAAAATTTATTTTATATATTATTAATGAAAATTCATAAGATTACATGGTTATACAATTAATTTGGTTATTTGGAGTGAAGGTGAATCATTATATAAAACATTAAGGATAAACACTTGGATTAATTTGGAGATTTTTACCACAATTACCTTGTTTTGTATTATTATTTTATATAATGAGTGAATAAGGATTCCAGAACATTACATAGGATACAATACATATATAATAGTATGTTTAATCCATAAAAATAGTTTCATGAATAGAGTTGAATAAGGTAAATCAAATTGAAATCATCATCGTCCTTGAATGTGATAAATCAACATATTTCAGACGATATTGCATTTTTAGCATAAATGAGGTGGAAAAGAGATATGAATATGAATTATCCCATTAGCATTACAAAGTTACAATATATGTACGGTACTGGAGTTGTCTAACCATTTGGATGAGGGGAGGTTATGAAAGAGAAGAGAATAAAGGAAAACGAAAATGAAAGAAAAGAAAAGAGGAATTTTACCTCTTGAATTAGCCTTCCTTGAGATCCTCTTAAGGGAAGTGGATTTGGTCTTTTTATGAGACCAAGGGCTGTTGGTCATGGGGGAGAAGCTTAGGACGATATTTGAGAAGAATTTGGACAACACACAAGTCTTGAGAGGAGTGAAGAGAAGAGGGAGTGAGGGGGTTTATAATGGAGGAGAGGAGGGTTTTCCTATTATTTTACTCATTATTTTATTATTTTTCCTAATACAACCAATAGTATTGATTCTTGTAACAAAGAATAGTAATATGTGCATGTTAGTTCAATACAAGCGTGCTTACATCCTCTATTATGATGGGAATAATGAATTTAACTGATAATGTATATATATGGTAAATTACCGTATTTTACTATTCATAAAAAATTCAAGTATTTTAGAAAAATTCCAAAATTTCACCATAACCATTTTTCGATGTGTCAAATCCAGAAATAAAGTCCATTTTTCAAAAATAATTTTCTAAATATGATTAATTTAATTTTTATTTTAAATCATATTTTACTTGAAAAATATAGTTTTTAAAACATTTATTTACTTATTCCAAAACATAGGTATATCATACTTTCACTTAAATCACATATACATACTATAATATGTGAGTTTATTATTCATAAGGGTATATAACTATTCATAAGGGTAACATTACTATTCATAAGGGTATATTACTATTCACACGAAATGAAGTTGGTCATATCAGACTCTAAATAACTTAATGATCACAATCTTGTATGTCAGATTTTCAAAATTCAAATCATTGGGGTGGTAAAATTATGTTTGCTGGAAAGGTTATAACAAAGTGGTGTTTTGTAGAGACTCAGTTTTTAATGCATTCAATATTAAATTTATTTAAAAAATCTCGCGGTGTTACATTATCCCCTCCTCACACAAATTTTGTCCTTGAAATTTGATATTTCACTTTGAAAGTTATTGGTTATTACTTGAAAATTTCCTTGTGAAAAAAACCATATCAGAAATAGGGTTAATAGAATATCCTCCTTAAAAAGGTTAAGGTAAAAGAGGTGGGGAAATAATAATAATAATTATAACCATAATAATAATAAATAAATAAATAAATGAATAAATTATCTTTTCTAATGGAGTGACATTGATTGGAATTGAAAACCTGGGCATAAAAGAAAAACCAAACTATGAATTTCTAGTGATAGAAAACAGGTTTAGATGAAAGTAGATTTCCAAAAAACCATAAACTACTGTTATGAAAAATTTCATTAATGTTATCAAAGATTATGATAAAAAACATTTAAGACTCTTTTCGTAGAGTTGTGGGATTATTCCACTCTATAAGTGTATAAATATATGTTTATATTTCATAAACATGATCTTATCCTTTGATTGTTCCTTAAACTACTTATACTTCATCTCTTAGCATAAGATACATCATGTGGTGACATTGAACTCTAAATCCTCATATAATGATCAACTTAGACCATTTCACAAATGATTTAACTTTTCAAAATATTATGATCCAACACTTATGAATCATTACCATATCCATCCTTACTCGATCCATCTATACAGGGTCGTTGGAAGTCCTCATTTTTTTTGAACTCCATGATCTATCCTACTCAAGGCATTTTCTACCTTATTTGCCTTTAATCAACATGAAGCAGCCCTAAATTTTCACATTCCAAACATGTGAATATATTCATCATGTGTCCTCTTAAAATATGGTAATAAATCAAATTACCACAAATCCTTATTCAAAAAATGCATTAATTCTTACACATGCTATTAGATATATTCCTTATATCCAAAAATGTTGAAATCTCCATCAATGATAGCCGAATCACTTGTAGATAAGTCAATAATCATTTTTGAGGTAGTTAGTACTTATTAAAATAAATCATTTGTTCATAATTATCTTAATCATCAAGAATATATTTAGGGTTATCTTTCCCTCAACCATATTCTTTCCCAAGATATTGACTTTCTACTGAGTCACTTATCCTTGGTAAAATTCATCATACAACCTATAATACTTAATGAAATAGTACCACAATACAATCCTCATATATTCCATAACTCTTATAACTAATACATTGCTGATAAAATATTCAAATGACATGATTCTTAATGAGGCATATTAATCCTTCCACTTCATCTGCGACAGTATCATATCTTGATCACTATCCAATAACATCATTTGGGAAATTTTCCTTTGACACTTGGGACATTGATCCACATTGTGTCCCATATCCTTGTAGTTAAAGTATTGTACATCATAAACCTTTTTCTTACCCTTGAAATCATGAAATTGGTTTCCTTTTTCTCCACTCTTATAATTAACTCTCATTATCTTCCAACATTTACCATGATGACTCTTTCCACAGTTATCACATGTGGGAAAACCATTCTTTACCTTATTCCTATTATCCATCCTTTTCTCAACCAACTTTTTATTTTATTTCTTCCCTTCAATTCCATAAGATTCAGAGAATTATTTACATATCTTGTTAATACATGATACTATTTAATCATATGATAATGATACTTGAGATACTATCTTCCTCTGAAATGATGGCTTAAGACCGTTAGAGATATGATCCTTCTTACTCTTTGCATCACGTGCATTGGTGAAGTTATCATTCCTTCTGCTAGGTTACATTTATAATCAATTCCATATAATATATTAGTTCATAAAATAATGAACTCTCTATAACTATAAACATAGCATAAATTAATGCATCGTAAATCCTAGAACCATATACATTTGTTACATTGGGGCATAAATCCTTCATAATGGTGGGTAAAGAAAATGTGAATTATCCTAAGCATATCCACTAGGAGTGTCGAACCAAGAGTGTATAAAGACCCATTGTCGTGCACCAGTTCCTATTCAAGTCTAGCTCAAAGCACTGTTTTCGGGTTTTACCCCTAGATACATATGTACCATAGACACCTCTACTTGTTCGTATCTGGGGAGGGATGCATTTTCTTGATAAACCACACAATCCATTCCTTACCAAAATTCTTGTATGTCCTTGTATTCTTATCCTCAAAGTCTATCTTAGGGTTTTGTTGACAAATCTACTTTTTCAATATCTAGTTTCCATGTTTTATACTAAACTTTCTCTGATACCAACTGTAAGGAGATGATCCCAGTTTCCTGGAGCAGGTGCCTTATTTTATTACATTGGAATATAAATAAGGAATATGAATCCTAATGGATTGAGTAGTTTAGTAGTTTTGGAAAACCAAATACATACATAGGTTCAACATTACAACTTAAAATGAATTAAAATATATAAGTTTTATTGGGAATATCTACAACTCTAAGTTTATCCCTGAAGGTCAATCATAATAAACTTCTTTATATCATGAGAAAATTAAATATAACAAAGGGCTGAGCTCATATGCTCAGTAAGGGTAAGGAATACAGTGAAAGATATCATAAACATAAACATTATGCATAGTGAAGAACTAAAACACATGCCTTTAAAAAATATACTAGAGCATAATATGACAGGAATAAGAGATGAATAAAAAATTCCACAATAAAGCATCACCATGTGTATTATACTAGTCAAATAACCACATGAACATTCAATTACTAGTTTCATAATGAGATAAATGCATATTCCAGACAATATAAAACATACCGTCAAAGCCTTGACCAAGACATATAAAAATGATTAAGGCCTCGGCCAAAACTATATCTAAAAATGGGAAAGGCCTCGGCCAAGTCCATATATATTTGTCTCATAAGACCTACCGATGCATCGAGGGGCTATATCGGGCCCCACATGTCACATAATAAGTCCAATTAATTCCTATATGAATTTGGATAAGCATAAATAACATATATATTCATATTGAAACTAACATATGAAATGTAAATAACTTTCCCCGAACATTAAGCATAAACACTAACCATTCAGAGTAAATTGGTGAATGGTTTTAAGATATCACATTCATTGTTAAAATAATCATAAACCATTCAATAAATCATGGTGGATGATATCATAGGAGATAAACCTCAATGAAATACAATATTCAACAAAGGATGTTGGTATAGATGAAGATACATTTAAATGAGACCATAGAATTTTTTTGAGGAAATAATCCTTTAATATTCCAAAGTGCCTCATACCACCTTGAAACATTCAAATAATAACCCCTTAGAATATTATGAGAATAATAAGACTTTTATATGATATAAAAAATGGCAATACATACACCTCAAGAATATAATAAGTGGTGAACAAGGTATATACTTCATAAAAGTTAATGTGAGACAAGAAAAATACTTTTTTTTTACTTTTGAAAGAAGAGTTATTTTGGAAAATAATTTTTATTTACCATGAAATAAGATTGTAAAAATGTATATCCTAGAAAATAAAATATAAGGACATTGAAATTATATTTGAGGCATAAATGATGTCCCACTGAAGTGAAAACATGTAAAAAAGAGTTCTTAAGAATCTTTAGAAATAAAACATTTTAGAGCATTTTAAGGAAAATATTAAAGAGAATTTTAAAGTGGAAATGAATTTTTGTTTTAAAAAAACTATAAATGAACAAAGATCATTTTTCATGATAAAATTAGTGATTTAATAAAAATAATGGTGGCTTAAAACAGATTCTGGAGTGCACTTGAAAACAGGTAAGAATTTGAGAAGTTCCCTTGACCCTTGAATCGAGCTTGTATTTCGGGAGGAATTTTTGAACGATCCTTTTAAACTACCCATAAATGAATGTTGGATTCTGGTTAGTACACATATATGGAACATTAACACATAATTTATTAGGAGTTCATAAGAATAAATCATAACACCATTGAGGTGAGTAGAGAATAAGAGAAACCTGAATGAAAATGGAGGTTTGGGTAGAAAATACTTACAACATTGTAATCAATTGAATCAGATGACCCAAAATTAATAATCGTTAAATGATTAATTGAATGTCATTAAAATAAATAGATTCATGATATGAAACATCAATGTGTAGTATACATAGACCTTACACAAGTAATAATAGTGAATACAAAATATTTCACAAAAATGGAAGTGAGATGAATAAACCCTTACAAACATTTCGGCATGGTAGCAGGTGTTCTTGTGAGGGCTTGATGAGAGGTAAAGGGGTATACCATAATTTATATATCATAAGGTTAGTATAGGGGATGTGGAAAAAACATACCCCATCATTAGGAATTAAAAATAAAAGGACACAATAGAGGAGAGATTCTTGAATAAAACTGAGAGAGAGGATCCCTTACCTTAAATTTGAGGGTGTTCTTTTCTTGATCTTAATGACCTGAATAACCAAATTAGGTTCATTTATTAACAAATACAAAACCATTTATACATTTATTTGGGTTTTTATGACTTTATTAAGTTCATTCATGTCCTTTTAGATGGGTTAAGGGATTCAATTTCATTGTTCGTGAGTGTTTGTTTTCATAATATTCATGATCGTCTCACTTATAAAAGAGTATGGTAGTTCATGTAAGATGAGATTTGAAGTCCAGAATTGATTTTATATGTTATTAATAAACATTTATAAGAATACATGGTTATAAAATTCATTTTGTTATTTGGAGTGAAGGTGAATCATTATATAAAATATTAATGATAGACATTTGGATTAATTTGGTGGTTTTGCTCACAATTAATTTTTTTTGTATTATTATTTTTTATCATGAGTGCATAAGGATTACAAAATATTACATAGGAGAAAATAGATATATAATATTCTAGTTAAACCATAAAAATGGATTCATGACCAGAGTTGAATAAGATAAATCAAATTGAAAGCATCATCATTTTTGAATGTGATAAATCAATACATCTCTGACGATGTTTCATTTTTAGCATAAATGAGGATGAAATGAGAGATGAATATGAATTATACCATTATCATAATAAAATTATAGTACATGTATTGTACTCGATTTTTTATACCATTTGGATGAAGATAAGTTAGGAATGAAAAGAGAACAAAGGAACATGAAAATTAAAGAAAAGAAAATAGGAATTTTACCTCTTGAATCAACCTTCCATGAGAGCCTATTAAGGGAAGATGATTTGGCCTTTTTATGATACCAAGAGATGATGGTCCTAGGGGAGGAGCATGAGAGAATATTTGATCAGAATTTAGACAAGGAACAAGTCTTGAGAGGAGTGAAGAGAAGAGGGAGTGGGGGGGGGGGGGTTATAGTGGAGGAGAGGGGTTTCCCATTATTTTACTCATTATTTTATTATTTTTCCAATGACAAACAATGGTATTTATTCTTGTGACAAATAATAGGAATATGTGCATGTGATTTTGAACCAAATGTTCTTACATCATCCATGATGATAGGAATAGTGAATTTAACTGATAATATATGTATACGGTAAATTACCGTATTTTACTCTTCATAAAAAATTCATGTATTTCAGAAAAATCTCAAAAAATTCACCCTAAACATTTTTTGACGTGTAGAATCCAAAAATAAATTCCATTTTCAATTTTTTTTCTAAATATGATTAATTTAATTTTTAATTAAAATCATAATTTACTTGAAAAATATAGTTTTTAATATATTTATTTACTTATTCCAAAAAATAGGTACATCATACTTTAACTTAAATCTTATATATATACTATCATATGCTATATTACTATTCATGAGGGTATGTCACTATTCATAAGGGTAAAATTACTATTCATAATGGTATGTTACTATTCCCCAAAAATGAAGTTGGTCACATAAGACTCTAAATAACTTACAGATCGAAACCATGTATGTCAGATTTTCGAAATTCAAATCATAGGGGTGGTAAAATTATGTTTACTGGATATGTTATAACAATGTGATGTTTTATAGAGACTTAGTGTTTCATGCATTCAATATTAAATTTATTGGAAAAATCCTAGGGTGTTACATCCAAAGTGGCCAAGTGGAGATAAATAGGTAAATCATCCAAGGGTGTGGGTGGAGGTGGGGTTGTGGATGGTCCAGAAGAAGGAGAAATGGTGGAAGATGAGGGAAGAAAGGAAGAAGTGGGGAGGGGTGGAGAAGGAAGATCCACTAGTGGATGGAGTGGTACCAGATCAACAACACCATCAGGGGTAGATGGGTCATCTCTCACCACAACTAGGGATCGATCGTCCTGCACGAGAATAATGGAATCACCCCACCCTCAACCATCCTCATGATAATAATCATGATGAAGTCCATTCTCTAGAGAGAACCTAATAAATCATGAGGTAGAGATGACTCAAACACCCCCGGATAGTGTGCCAACTGGGTGGCATAGAATATGCCGTTCAGGTTTCCCTAACGACCGATGATCATGGAATGGAAGTAAGAGGTCGTGAATTAGGGGAGGTCAGGGTAATCGTGTTGGATGATAAATGTAAGGAGCTCCATATCATGTTCATACATATTATCCATTTCCTATTGGGATGAGAAAAGGATGGTGCTGAAGAAACGGTGTATGAAACAAAGGTGAGGGGAAATGATGAGGGTGCTCTTCTATGAGGTGAGAGCATACATGTGGTCAAGGACAATAAGTTCCCACCACACAGAAATGATTTCCGAGTTCCTAGGGAATGTGAGAGTAGTAATAGGGTGTAGGGTGGATGGATGGAGGTAGAAGACACACCCTCATCCAAACTCTTCCATGGTAAGAGAAAAATACCTTATGCCCAGCCTGAATTAGGCTGGATTCACCATATCACTAGGTGTCGATTGGTAGGTGGGCTCGTCAAACTCAAAGGTCACATTGAACACTAAAAATAAATCTCTAAATGTAGGAGTGCTGACCTGGATCATTTTAATCAAATGTGTGTGTCCGAGGAGCTCCACATTCTCCTCCAAAATGCCCAAACACCGAGGAATAGTAATTTACAAGAAGAGACTGCTCAGATGGATCATTTTTCGTGAAACTCACTGTAGACTATCTAATGTAGGATGTCGCACATCGATGATCAGGTAGGGGTGAGGCTGAGATCGAGCTACTACCGATGCTAGATGTGTTAGAGAATCAATTATTATAGAAGGTCCAACTATTTTGGTAGCGGGTGGATCGGCTATGTCTGTAGATTCCTCTGAAGTATTGGAAGTTATAGGCGGTGTTACGATAGTAGTGGGATCTACTGCACTGGATCCCTCGATAGCCGTAGAATGGGTTGCGGTCTCACATAATGGTGTCATGCTGGTAGTAGGATCTATTGTAATCGGATCCTTAGCTGTTTTGGAAGTATGAGCAATTGGGAGCAGTGGCGGGAGTATCGCTAAGGCCGATGACTGAGAAACTGAGTTATCTATCAATGAACGCACCACTGCCATCCCAAGATGGATCTGATGGGGTTCAGGGCACTCCCCATCAGTAGCCGGTGTATCCCGCTCCCCACTAGCCCTATCTCCATCTTCTATAATCTATAATGGAAAGAAAGGAAGAAAAAAAAAACAAAAAACAAAAAATAAAAAGAAAGAAAAATTATGAGAAAATCTAAAAATAAAAGTACATGACATGTGGATCTAGAGCACACAGTGTGTAGTGTGATCAGGTTTCCAACCTGTGTTCTCTAGAAACACACACTGAGTGGGTGTGTGTGTGGGAAATAATAGTACATGGCTTGTGGTCGGCGTACACACCATGTGTGCATACATGGTGATTCAGCTGGGTAGCACTGGGACACGACCTCTGCCAACAGGGGTAGAAAATGAAGTACACATCGTTTAGTGAGCACACAAGCCATGTGTGAGAACATGGGAAGTGAGCCCGTGTATGACCTGACATGACCAAGTCTTTAGGGAGACAGTGTACACATTGTGTTCCAAACACACACGTCATGCATTGGGACATGAGATACTGGCTGTGTGTCTTTTGGACACAGGTTATTCTTGAAGTTGGATAGAGGTTACTGTACATGACGTGTGGCGAACACACATGCTGTGTGTATTTAAATTTCGAACAGAGTGTGTGTGGCTGTGTACATAAAGTAAACAATGCATGTTCTTGTTTTTTCCCATATACTACGTGTTTTTGATGGACACCACACCTGATCCCTAAATTTCCTATAATGCATCAGAAAACAGAAAATAAAGGGCGAGAAACAACATACCAAGATTGAGGTTTATAATGAGGTTGAAATCTAGACTTGAATCGAATCGAAAAGGAGGATTGAAGCAAGGGATCCTGAGTGGCATACCGAGGAAGGAAATAATGGGGGGGGGGTCACGCGACATGGGGTGTGCCCAGTTAGGGTTCCCCAACTTTAATAGCCAACCCACATGACGTGTATGGTGGAATACATTCCATGTAAGTGTTTTTTTAATATTTTATATATTATTATTATATATAAAATATGGTTATTATTATGAAATATTTATTAATTATTATTTAAAATTAAAAAGGGATAAATATTTACATAAAAATAAACCTATACAAGTTGTGTATCATAAAAATACATTCTATGTTTTCTAAAATTCGAAAAATATAAATACAATATTCAGTCTGGTGATTGGGATTTGATTTGAACCAGTGATTGTGTAGTATCCCCGGTTTCTGGTACGTAACCCTTTCTTTGTGTTTTTATGGATATAAATTTTAGGGGGAATGTTGGGAGATTTTGGTGATCTTTTATTAGGTTTTGGGGACAAAAGGAGAGGTGCACGGGCAACACATGGTTTATCCAAACTATGTGGAAATCCTAGTAGAAAGCACGCGCAAGAGAATATTTGAGGTAGAGAGCTTTAGCACGGTGTGAACACGGTTAGGGAGATCATGCGAGGAGGCCATGCGAGGGTCTTCCTAGATAGTAGCTAATGCACTGTTAGTGTACAATTTGCCTAACCGTTCAAACTAACCGTACACATGGTTTAAATGAGATCCTAAAAAAGTGGATCTCACACATTTTTTCCTCTAAGTTTCCTGTTTTTTAATCTTAAGTATCCATAACTCGGTATTTCTCTTCCTTGAAGGTAGATGAACCTCTTCCAAGCGATTTAGAGTCAATATTAAGGCTTCCCTTAGTGATTTGAAGCCAGATTCTTGAGTTATGTGATCGTTCTTATAAGGACCCGGCCTTAAACATTACATAATATTTAATTAAATGAATAATTCACATTGAGGATCTTTTCAGGTTTAGAGTTTTAGGGAATTAGGACATAACTATTACATCTCAAAATATTACAAAGTAGGCACTTCTACCCAGAATCCAATTTTTTTTTCATAAAATAAAAACTCTTGAAAAAAAGTCATGTCTAATTCCATGTTAAAGAGAGCATGGCTTTTCATTGATCCCATCCTTGACCCTATTCATCTTTAAGTCCTGTGAAAAACATTTCAAAACTTGGGATGAGCATTAAAGGCTCAGTAAGGGTTATAAAACAGTGAATGAAAACATTTGTTCATAAATACATACAAAACATAAACTCTTTTACTTACCTCATGAAATCATAAGATTTATGAAAGATAAATAGAAATCATAAATCAAAAAGGTAACTTGTGGCATCCATATCATACTTACATTGTAGCTATCACAACTACATAGGGAGTTACTTTGGAATAACCATCACAATATATTCTCTTAATCTCCCAGGAGTAACATTCACGTTTACCTCCGTCACGTTACCCAATACATTGGAGAGCTATCTCGGGATCACCCGCCCTAGGTTTATCACAGAACCACCCGTATACGTAAATAATGCCCAAGAACCATAACATGATCTTAACACATAACATAAGCATAAAGGAAAGATAACATTTCCACATTGCAATAATAAAATATCATTTCAAGATATTGAAATAATAAATCCATTCTCAAAATTATTTTCAATACCAAAATATGTAAAAAGAGTATTTGGTATTTATTTTTCCTTTTAAAAACATTCCAGCTTGTTAAGGAAGCCAAAGATCAAATAATACTCACAGCGGCGGAAAGGTCGTTGTCACTGCTTACATTAAAGAAACATTACTTTTTGTCATTTAGTAAAATGCTTCGTAGAGAAAAGATTCCTTTTTAATATAAGTAAAAGTAAAAGGGTTTTATACATCGTATAAAAGAAAGTCATGTATAAAACTAAAAATTCCTCAATGAAAGGAGATTGAGACGAAGTCCCTTACCTCGTGTCCGACTTGACCCGTTCGTTATTTAATCTCCTGAATAACAAAATAAAGTTAATTTATACTTGATTAAGAACCTTTTTCAAGTTTTTTATTCCTTTTATATCACTTATTATCATGTTAGAATCATTATGTAATCATTTAAGTTAATAACATTCATTTTGTCGATATTTGGTACTTGAGTCAAAAATGGACTTCTTATAATTACATGTTGTTCACGTGGTAAAACGTTCATTATATCCAGAATGATATTCATGATTTGGGTATCATATATATCATATATATCCAACATGTACATGTATTTATAATAGTACATAACATTTGGAGGTACGAAATGAAATGCACCGTTCATGGAGACGGTAAGCCGTACGTACGCATGAACGCTACTTTCATTTCTATTTCTTATTTTAATGGAATTAAAAAATAATGATACATAGGTATATTATAATTCCAGTATAATATCATATATAATATCATTAACTCTATCCTTAATACATCCCACATAGGTCATTAACGAGTCACATCACTTTGAGGGGGCGGTAGTCCGCACTTCCTCAAATGAGATTATCATATTTACCCACCATGGAAACCATAAAGGTTTGATATAATTGGGAATTACAGAAGCATAAAGAAATATTAAACATAATCTATATCATATATAAATACATTTCCATCATAATGGCCACCATGAGAGGTGGTAAGATGTAATTTAACAATCATCGTTTCGTGAGGCGTTAGTTTGCCATCCACAAAAGCATTATGTTCTTCATCCATTAGATGGAGGTTTGTGTAAGTGTAGTTCGAATCCTTATCATAACAACATCCTAGTATATTTAGGATACTTGTGTTGTTACAAAAGAAAGGAAATAAAAATATTTTAGGGGTTGGAGAAGCAAAATAAAAGAAAACAATTTAAGAGAAACTGTTACCTTTAATTTGGGTAACTCACTTTGGTTTGAACCAAAGGACTTCTTGAAGTGCCTTCTTCCTAAGGTAAGGCTTCTAGGAGGAGGATAGGGATATAGGGAGATTAATTTGGAAGATTTTGGACAAGAAAAATGGCTTGAGAGGTGTGAGGAATTGCATAGAAGGTCTCTTTTTATAAGGGAGAGGAGGGGCTCTTTAGGAAAGAGTGAAAATATTATTTTATAATATAATGATATTCGGTTTCTAATGGTTCAAAAATCATTATGGTCGAAAGATAAGATGACTCATAATCGAAATAAAATTATCCAATCATAATTGGACATGTTTTGGATAATATTTTAATCATTATAATCTTATTTAATTAAATCATTTATTAATGAGGTAAATACTGCATCATGATTGTGTCATAAATAATTTAATTTATTTGATGTCTAAAAATTATAAAAAAATACCATGATTTAAGAAATATTTTTATATTTCCAATGAATATTTATAGTCGAAAATATAACTTGTATAACCCCATGTAAAAATTAATTTACTAAAAGATATTTGTTTATTTCATTTTGGCCTTTACTTTAAGTTAATTAAAATAAAGTGTCATAATCACTTTTAAGTGGCTCCATGGGGCCCCCAAATCGACCCAAGGATGCCCATGGTCGGATATGACTCAAAAAATAGGATTAATACACCTTTTAGGGTAAATAAATATTATTTTTTTACCCTTATTTACCCGATTTTCCTTTTAACCATGGTAAATAAAATATTTACTAAGGTAAATATTTAAAATGCATAAAACTAAAAGTTACCTATTTACACAATTTGAACCTCCTAATTCCAAATATGGAATACATTTCACTAAATTAAAAACAAAGAATTGGCAGAAATTAATTTAAAATTAATTCCCGCTGTCAAAACAAAAGGCGTGTTTTTAAGAAATATTAACTATCAAAAGATTGACAGTTGATTATATAAAATTTAAATGTGAAATTTATTCTAATGACCAAAATTAGATTAAATGGTAAAAATATAATCTATTTAAATTTTAAAACCAATTAAAAGGATAATCTAACCATATAAATAAATTAGATTAAAACATAGTTTTGGATTAAAATACAATATTTTCACTATTCCTTAAAAAATGAACTTTATCAGAAAAATACCAAAAAATTACCCAAAGTAAATTATGATGTCCTAATTCTAAAGAATTATTTTATTTAGTTATATGAAATGTATTAAAGTGACCAAAACTAGATTTAAAAAGGGTTCGCCATTAATAGGCGGTAAATCGGCCTTTTAATGTAAATTGTGCCTAAAATTAGATTCATTCATATATTAAGCCTCTAACTTTTATTGGATAAATATAAATACATGTATAATCATATTATAGTTAGTTTTTTTCATTCCCACCAATACAATGTCTAGGAGTTAACTACCATTTAAAATAATAATATTATATTATTAGTGTGCAACGTAAGATTCCAAAGAAACCCGTTGTTGCGTATTGGGTACGCTATCGAACATAGAAACCCCTTTAAGCTAAAATTAATATTTAATTCACAATTATTAATAAATATGAAAATATTTTATTCTTCATTTACCTGGGATGTTACATCCTTCCCCCCTTTTTGAAATTGCGTCCTCGCAATTTTTATCCACTTATCAAAATAAGTGGGGGTATTTATCCCTCATAGCATTTTCAGATTCTCATGTTGCCTCTTCAACTATATAGTTTTTCCACAAAATCTTTACCTGGTGAATTACCTTATTCCGCAACACCTGCTCTCTACGGTCCAGAATCTGGACTGGTTGTTCTTCATAAGAGAGATTCTCTTCCAACTGAACTACCTCTGGGCTCAAAACATGAGATGGATCTGGCATATACTTTCTCCACATCGAAACATGAAAAAAATTGTGTACCTGGGATAAACTTGGAGGTAAATCTACTCTATACGCAACTGATCCAACTTTCTCCAGAATTTCATAAGGTCCAATGAACCTTGGACTCAACTTTCCATTCCTACCAAAACGCATCACACTTTTCCAAGGAGAAACTTTGAGAAAGACATGATCACCTACCTCAAAAGAAATATCCTTCCTCCGGTTATCCGCATAACTTTTCTGTCTACTCTGAACTGTTCTCATGTGCTTCTGAATCAACTGATCTTTATCTGCCATCTCTTCTACTAATTATGGTCCCATAATCTTTATTTCAACTAATTCATCCCAAAAAGCTAGAGTTCGACAACGCTTTCCATACAATGCCTCAAATGGAGCCATATGTATACTGGAATGAAAACTGTTATTATAAGAAAATTCAACCAAAGAAAGATGTTGGTCCCAACTTCCCTGGTAGTCCATCGAGCAAGAACGTAACATATCCTCCAAGGTCTGAATTGTTCATTCTGACTGCCCATTTGACTGAGGATGAAAAGCTGTACTAAAGTTGAATTCAGTACCCAATGACTTCTGAAGGCCTTTCCAAAAGATAGAAGTGAACCTGTGATCACGATCAGATACAATGGATAGGGGAACTCCATGAAACCTAACTAACTCTTTAACATACAACCGAGCAAGTTTATCTAGAGAAAAAGTATCTCTAATAAGAAGGAAATGAGCATATTTAGTCAATCGGCCAACTATAACCCAGATTGCATTATTACCTCGAGATGTCTTTGGTAATCCCACAATAAAGTCCATGGATATATTTTCCCATTTCCACTCTGGCACCGGTAAAGGCTGAAGCATTCCTTTTGGTAACTTTCGCTCTTCTTTAACCTGCTGACAAGTCAAACACTTCACAGTAAAATCAGCAATATCTCTTTTCATTCCATCCCACCAGTAATACTCCCGAAGATCTATGTACATCTTAGTACTTCCAGGATGAACTGAAAATGGAGAACTATAAGCTTCACATAACAACTCATTCTTCAACTGTGAATCACAAGGAACACATAATATCTTTCCAAACCTCAAAACACAATCATTATCAATGTTAAATTCAGGAAACTTACCCCTCTGAACCAACTCTACCTTTTTCTGCAACTCACTGTCTTCCTTCTGTGCTTTATTTATTCTGTCTGATAGAGATGATCTCACTGACACCTGAAACAAAACAGAAGAATTTCTTGCACCAACAACTTCTATGCCAAATTTCATCAAATCAAAAACCAAAGGATCTTGTTCTAAACATAACATGGCTAATGAGACATTACTTTTCCGACTCAAATCATCAACCACTTTATTTGCTTTTCCCGGATGGTAATGGATCGTGAAATCAGAATCCTTGATTAATTCCAACCATCTCCTCTATCTCATGTTCAATTCTTTCTGAGTGAATATATACTTAAAACTGTTGTGATCAATATATATTTCACACTTCACTCCATACAAATGATGTCTCCAAAATTTTAAAGCAAAAAAAAACAGCAGCTAATTCCAAATCATGTGTAGGGTAATTTAACTCATGTGGTTTCAACTGACGTGAAGCATAAGCAATTACCTGATCATTTTGCATTAGGACGCAACCCAGTCCTTTCAAGAAAGCATCACTGTAGATAAAAAACTCACCATTTCTGGAAGGCAGTGCCAAAACTGGAGTGTTCACTAATATTCTTTTCAATTACTGAAAACAATCATCACATTCTTTTGTTCAGATGAACTTAACACCTTTTCGAGTTAACTTAGTCATTGGACTAGATAACTGTGCAAAATTTTCAACAAACCTCTGGTAATAACCTGCCAAACCAAGAAAACTATGAATCTCGGTTATATTTGTGGGTCTTGGACATTCTTCAACAACTTTTGTTTTTGCAGGATCAACAATTATGCCATTTTTTGAAACAATATGACTAAGGAAAGAAATTTTTTGTAACCAAAACTCACACTTGCTGAATTTTCCATAAAGTTTCTTTTCTTTTAAGGTTTTCAAGACAACCCTTAAATGACTTTCATCTTCCTCTTTAATTTTTGAATAAACCAAAATATCATCAATGAACACAACCACAAACTTATCCAAGAACTCACGGAAAATTCTATTCATAAGATCTATGAATACAGCAGGTGCATTGGTTAAACCAAAAGGCATAACTAAAAATTCATAATGGACATATCTAGTACGAAAAGAGGTCTTCAGAACGTCGACTTCTTTTACTTTCAACTGATGGTACCCCGACCTCAAGTCAATCTTTGAAAAATACTGAGCTCCCTGGAGCTGATCAAACAAATCATCAATATGAGGAAAAGGATACTTATTCTTAACAGTGATGTTATTCAATGATCTATAATCAATGAAAAGTCTCATTGAACCTTCTTTCTTTTTAACAAACAAGACAGGAGCACCCCAGGGTGATGGGATAGGTCAAATTAAACCTTTATCTAATAACTCCTGCAATTGCTTCTTTAACTCTAAAAGTTCAATTTGAGCCATTCGATAAGGGGGTTTTGAGACTGGCTTAGCATCAGGAACTAAGTCAACAGTAAATTGAACTTCTCGATCAAGTATAATACCAGGAAAATCATTAGGAAAAACATCAAGGTACTCATTTACCACTAGCACATCATTAATATGAATAGTTCCTTAGTTTTCAACAATATGTGCAAAGTAAAATTCATTTCCATCTTTTACCAGTTTTTCGACTTTTTGATATGTTATCAAAATCAAGGGTTCATTTTTGTACACAAACTGAAAATAATTCTGAAAAGAAACCTCTTTAGCTCTACAGTCAATCTTAGCATGATAAACATAAAGCCAATCCATGCCCAATATAACATCAAAATCTACTAGAGGCAAAACAATAAGGTTTGTAGGTAGATTCTTTCTGCACACAAGGACATGAATGTTCTTATGTTTTCTTTTTGTCTCAACATTTCCTCCAGGTTTTTTTACCATAAGTTCAGTATTCATATCATGATATGGAATTCCCAATTTACTAGAAAAATTTTCAGAAATGAAAGAGTGTGTAGAACTTGAATCAAACAACACATTAGCATAATCTGAACAAACAAACAATGTACCTGATACAACTTCATTTGATGGAACAACATCTGCTGAAGTAGTTGCAAAGGATTTCACCACCCCTTTCTGCTTGTAGTCTGGCTGCTTTCCTTTGGTTAAGTTTCTTGTTGGAAACTCATTTGCATAATGACCCATTTCATTGCACTTAAAACATTTTACTGACTGTAAATCAGATTTTGTCTTACCATTACCCTGATCTTTTTCAGTGCAATTACGAGCCTTATGTCCCATTTTACCACATCGGTAGCACTTACCAGAATTCAAAAGACATTCCTCAGCATGCTTTTTACCAAAATTTTCACAAACTATAAACTTAATCTTCTTACCATCAGAATTTTTTGAAGAGTACTTTCCTTTTGACTGCCACCTCGACCTCTTATTTTATTGTTTGTCAAAGAATACTTGATCATCGGCAAACTCCATTTCCACCTTCTCCGCACAACGAACAAGTTTTTCATAACTTTTGAAATCACGAGAAGCTAAAGCCCTTCAATACTTTGGCTTTAATCCTGAGTAAAAACGTTTGATTTTACTATCAAGATCTCGTATGAAGTTTGGAGCATACCTTGCCAGTTGAGTGAATTTTTCTTCATAAGTAGCCACTGAGTCATCCTCCTGCCTCAATTCCAGGAATTGTTCTTCCATCCTAAGATGAACCACCTTAGGAAAATATTTCTCCAGAAACATACCTTTGAATTCATCCCAATCAAGAGCATCAATCTCCTCACTATCCCTGATATTTTTCACCATCGACCACCACTGATCAGATTCACCTTCAAAACCATAAACAGTGAGACTAACCTTTTGATGTTTTGAACAACCCATGACATCAAAAATCTTTTCCAGTGCTTTAATCCACCCTTCAGCTAGCACAGGTTCAGATGATCCTCTGAATGATGGGGGATGTTGCCTCATGAAATGCTCCACTGCTGACATGTTCCTCTATAGTTGATCTGGCTGATCTCGTACATGGATACCACCACCATTTATAGCCTGAGTCAACTGTTCCATCACTGCAACAAACTATTCAGTTCTGATTCTGACCATCTCAGGCTGCTGATTTGGAAGGTTGTCTTCCTCCTGATGTCGTCCCAACATAGTTTCCCTGTTTCCTCTGCAGAAAACCATTCTAAACAAAGAAATATCTTAGGCGAAGCAACATGGTAATCTGGAAATGCTATATGATGTCATAAATTACTTTATGGATATTAATTTAACAATATCATAACTCCTAAAGTTATCTAAACCAACCTCTGATACCAACTATAAGGACCAGACCTTAAAAATTACATAATATTGAATTAAATTAATAATTCACATTGAGGATCTTTTCAAGTTTAGAGTTTTAGGGAATTAGGACATAACTATTACATCTAAAAATATTAAAAAGTAGTCACTTCTACCCAGAATCCACTTTTTTTTTTCATAAAATAAAAACTCATGAAAAAAAAATTCATGTATAATTCCATGTTAAAGAGAGAATGGCTTTTACTTGATCCCATCCTTGACCCTATTCATCTTTAAGTCCTGTGAAAAACATTTCAAAACTTGGGATGAGCATTAAAGGCTCAGTAAGGGTTATAAAATAGTGAATGAAATCATTTTTTCATAAATACATACAAAACATGAACTCTTTTACTTACCTCATGAAATCATAAGATTTATGAAAGACACATAGAAATCATAAATCAAAAAGGTAACTTGTGGCATCCATATCATACTTACATTGTAGCTATCACAGCTACATAGGGAGTTACTTTGGAATACCCATCACAGTATATTCCCTTAATCTCTTAGGAGTAACATTCACATTTACCTCCGTCATGTTACCCAATGCATTGGAGAGCTATCTCGGGA
Organism: Viscum album; assembly: GCA_963277665.1. Classification (NCBI taxonomy): domain Eukaryota; kingdom Viridiplantae; phylum Streptophyta; class Magnoliopsida; order Santalales; family Viscaceae; genus Viscum; species Viscum album. The sequence continues at coordinate 821,007,030 of OY728162.1, forward strand.
TCACCCGCCCTAGGTTTATCACGGAACCACCCGTATACGTAAATAATTCCCAAGAACCATAACATGATCTTAACACATAACATAAGCATAAAGTAAAGATAACATTTCCACATTGAAATAATAAAATATCATTTCAAGATATTGAAATAACAAATCTATTATCAAAATCATTTTCAATACCAAAATACGTAAAAAGAGTATTTGGTATTTATTTTTCCTTTTAAAAACATTCCGGCTTGTTAAGGAAGCCAAAGATCAAATAATACTCACGACGGCGGAAAGGCCGTTGTCACTGCTTACGTTAAAGAAACATTACTTTTTGTCATTTAGTAAAATGATTCGTAGATAAAATATTCCTTTTGAATAGAATTAAAATTCAAAGGTTTTTATACATCATATAAAAGAAAGTCATGTATAAAACTAAAAATGCCTCAATGAAAGGAGATTGAGACGAAGTCCCTTACCTCGTGTCTCACTTGAACCGTTCATTATTTACTCTCCTGAATAATAAAATAAAGTTAATTTCTACTTGATTAAGAAACTTTTTAAAGTTTATTATTCCTTTTATATCACTTATTACCATGTTAGAATCATTATGTAATTATTTAAGTTAATAACGTTCATTTTGTCGATATTTGGTACTTGAGTCAAAAATGAAATTCTTATAATTACATGTTGTTCACGTGGTAAAAGGTTCATTATATCCATAATGATATTCATGATTTGGGTATCATATATATCATATATATCCAGCATGTACATGTATTTATAATAGTACATAACATTTGTAGGTACGAAATAAAATGCACCGTTTATGGAGACGGTAAGCCGTACGTACGCATGAATGCTACTTTCATTTCTATTTCTTATTTTAATGGAATTAAAACATAATGATACATAGGTATATTATAATTCCAGTGTAATATCATATATAATATCATTAACTCTATCCTTTATACATCCCACATAGGGCATTAACGAGTCACATCACTTTGAGGGGGCGATAGTCCGTACTTCCTCAAATGAGATTATCGTATTTACCCACCATAGAAACCATAAGGGTTTGATATAATTGGGAAGTAAAAAAGAATAAAGAAATCATAAACATAATATATATCACATATAAATACAGTGCCATCATAATGGCCACCATGAGAGGTGGTAAGATGTAATTGAACAATCATCGTTTCGTGAGGCGTTAGTTTTCCATCCACAGAAACATTATGTTCTTCATCCATTAGATGGAGATGTGTGTAAGTGTAGTTCAAATACTTATCATAAAAAAATCCTAGTATATTTAGGATATTGGTGTTGTTACAAAAGAAAGGAAATAAAAAGAGTTTAGGGGTTGGAGAAGCAAAATAAAAGAAAACAATTTAAGAGAAACTGTTACCTTTAATTTGGGCAACTCACTTTGGTTTGAACCAAAGGACTTATTGAAGTGCCTTCTTACTAAGGTAAGGATTATAGGAGGAGTAGAGGGATGTAGGGAGCTTAATTGGGAAGAGTTTTGAGGAGCCAAATGTCTTGAGAGGTGTGAGGAATTGCATAGAAGTGGTCTCTTTTTATAAGGGAGAGGAGAGGCTCTTTAGGAAAGAGTGAAAATATTATTTTATAATATAATTATATTCGGTTTCTAATGGTCCAAAAATCATTATTGTAGAAGATAATATGACTCATAATAGAAATAAAATCATCCAATCAGAATTGGACATGTTTTGGATAATATTTTAATGATTATAATCTTATTTAATTAAATCATTTATTAATGAGGTAAATACTACATCATGATTGTGTCATAAATAATTTAATTTATTTGATGTCTAAAAATTATAAAAAAAATACCATGATGTAAGAAATATTTTTATATTTCCAATGAATATTCATATTCGAAAATATAACTTGTATAACCCCATGTAAAAATTAATTTACTAAAAGATATTTGTTTATTTCATTTTGGCCTTTACTTTAAGTTAATTAAAATAAAGTGTCATAATCACTTTTAAGTGGCTCCATGGGGTACCCAAATAGACCCAAGGATTCCCATGGTCGGATATGACACAACCAATAGTATTAGGACACCTGTTAGGGTAAATACATATTATTTTTTACCCTTATTTACCCGATTTACCCTTTAACCATGGTAAATAAAATATTTACTGAGGTAAATATTTAAAATGCCTAAAAATAAAAGTTACCTATTTACACAATTTGAACCTCCTGATTCCAAATATGGAATCAATTTCACCAAATTCAGAACACATAAGTGGCAGAAATTAATTTAAAATTAATTCCCGCTGTCAAAACAAAAGGCATGTTTTTAAGAAATATTAACTATTAAAAGATTGACAGTTGATTATATACAATTTAAATGTGAAATTTCTTCTAATGACCAAAATTAGATTAAATGGTAAAAATATAATCTATTTACACTTTAAAAACAATTAAAAGGATAATATAACCATATAAATAAATTAGATTAAAACATAGTTTTGAATTAAAATACAATATTTTCACTATTCCTTAAAAAATGAACTTTATCAGAAAAATACCAAAAAATTACCCAAAGTAAATTATGATGTCCTCATTATAAATAAGGATTTTATTTGATAATATAAAATGTATTAATGTGACCAAAATTAGATTTAAAAAGGGTTCTCCATTAAAAGGCGGTAAATCGGCCTTTTAATGTAAATTATGCCTAAAATTAGATTCATTCATATATTAAGCCTCTAACTTTTATTGGATAAATATAAATACATGTATAATCATATTATTGTTAGTTTTGTTCATTCCTGCCAATACAACTACCTGGAGTTAAATACCATTTAAAATAATAATATTATATTATTAGTGTGAAACGTAAGATTCCAAAGAAACCCGTTGTTGCGTATCGGGTACGCTATTGAACATAGCAACCCCTTTAAGCTAAAATTAATATTTAATTCACAATTATTAATAAATATGAAAATCTCTTATTCTTCATTTACCTGGGATATTACAGTTCTTGATCAATTTCTTAGATCTACTTAGATCTACTTATCCCCTCTTCTTGGTTTATTAGATATACACTCATTATGGGTAGATCTATGAGTGTGGATTCTAAATATGTTGAGATTTGGTCTTGATATTTCTAGGAGAAGTGATCTAAGGAGGTTCCATGAAGAATCGACCTGGTTTTCTTAAGCGTTCTTCATCTGTGTCAAGTCTTGTCAAAACCGTCGAGGTAGGTGGATTCACTCTTGAATCCTCTTAGTAGAAATGATTTAAATGATTTCAAATTGATTTACTTGTGATGAATTTACTATGAATTGGCTATTTATGAATGGTTTGAAACCTTCTTTTGAGTTGGTTTGATAAATTGTAGAAATCTGGAAAATTGGGTGTTTTGAGTAAAGTGCTTTTGTTCTTGGATTTAAAAGATAGATTTTAAAATAGGGATTTTCTGGAATGATGGAATATGAATTTTATTTTATGTTTTCAATAAAAGGGGTTGTTTTATTGAAAATAAATGGTCATTTGAAATTGATTTTCTCTTTGGTTTTAATAAAAGTACAATTTTATTGAAATGGTTTGAAGTGGTTTATTTGAATGGTTTTGGAATATATGTGTGGTGTGCTTTCATGTTTGATGTGCCCCTGAATAATGGACGTGTACTATTGGGGTACAAGATATGTGACCCTAGATCGAGGGCGTGTGTCATTGGGAAATGAGGTAATTGGTCAAGAGACTGCTCATGAGTATGGAACCGTCGAACAACACATGCATGTGTAGGTGTTTTGTGAACTATGAAATGGGCACACCAAAATAATAAATTAGAATTTGTTTATAAGCCTTGATTAGTTATTTTCAGGAAAATAACTTGCTAAAAATTGGTTTCATTAACTTTTGTTTTCACTTGGTTATAATTTGTTTTCAAACTGTTATATATGGTTATAAATTGTTTTGGGTAATTGTTTTATATTAACCATTTTATATAATGTGATAACCATTATATCCTAGTGGCGTGAGTAGGGAAGTCATTGGGAAAAAATAATGAGTTTTATACTCATCCTTACTTTAGTACTTTGGTGATTTTTCAAATGATACCTTTCGGGACTTGAGAAATGGTAAATCATCACATTTTTTGAAAAGGTTGGGGCTGAAGCCTCATTTTTTTATTAAAGAAAATACCTATTTTGACTAGGTAGTGGGAGACCCATTACATAGCCCGAAGTCCCTAGAACAAGTAGCCTGAAGAAAAGACTTAAAAGCCCATTTTTGGCCCAAAGGGACCTTCAGTGAATAGTACTGCTACAGTACCAGGCTTTTATAGTACCTGTTATAGTACCACCGCCGCTACAGTCCTGCTACAATGCCTCCGCCACTACAGTGTCACCACTGCTACAATCCGGACACTACTACAGTACTGCTACAATGCCCTACTATAGTATTTCTACAGTACCCCTAAAAAATTTTCCTTGCCCGAATTCGATCCTTAGTCTTTTGGATGCCAAGAAGGAGCCGAAAAACTGTACCGCCACTACAATCTTACACTTATTTAGCACCATGTTGTGATACTTTGGACTACTTGGTGATGTTGGAGCATAGAGCTTGTGGAGCTTGGAGTCTGGTTGTCGTCTTGGATTTTATTTGTCTTCTTTCCATTATTTACTTTGATATTGGTTTTTCTTCCACTGTAGCATACTTTGGTTGGTTTTTATAAAAGGAATGATTAAAATGAATTAGTTTATTTCATGCATCATATAGTGAGATGTTTGTTTTTGGTTTGTTGGGTTATTGGTTTTAGTCATTAAAGGGTAAATCATCCCCCACTTACTTTGAAACCCTTCGACATTTATTTCTAGCCTTTGGCACCTTGGGAATGTTGCTTAAGGCCCAGTAATGACTCATTGTACTCTAAATCTAATGAGAATTAGTGGGTCATTACAAATTATATCAGTTTTTTTGGTCATTGCCTAACAATTAGTTATCAGTGTTCTTGGTCTTGGAGTTTAAATTCCTTCTTGTATATTCCATGGGTTGGAATCTTATAAAGGAGTAATATTATTGGAATGTGAAATGTATAGAATAAAAGGACATAGCTAACCCTTTTATGCTGAACATCAAGTTACAAGGGAGTTGGGTACAAAATTTTTTGGATACACTTCTAGGATTTTGAAACCTCATTGTCATGGGTTTAGATAATGAGACGAGCATGATAAGAATTTTAGAGGAATGACTTCCCACTTGGAGTTCATACATCATTTCGGGTAATGATTCATGTTGTGAAAAAGTGTTGATTTTTGAAAATGTATAATTTTTTTTCAAATGAAATATTTTGAAAAAGGAAATGATTATGGTATTTTGAAAATGGTTTAATTTTCAAACAAAAAGTTGATAGTTTTAAAATATGGTTGAACATGGAAAAAGGTTGTTTTTGGAAAACAATGTCGTGATAGTTAATGTGATAGAATTTGAAATGTTAACCCATCAATTACTAGAGAGTGAGACTTACAGAGTTTGTCTTTTGTTTAGAAAATGGAACCCAGTATGCATTATAGGAACCAACCAGAGGAAGCTGCGAAGAATGTGGTTGAACCTGAGACATAGGTGAACCAAAAGCGGGTCCAGATCATCATCCTAGCATTCCAAGCTGTGGACACTGGGAACCAGTGGGAAGATCCAAGTCATGTCAATCACTACATCAAGTTCATGAAGCAAAATCCACCCATCTTCAGGGGTGATTCTGAACCTGAAAAGGCGGAGGTGTGACTCAGTAGGATGAATCACATATTTGAATTCATCAGCACACTGACAGATCTCAAAGTCAAGATGGACACATACATGCTCAAGGATCTTTCATGTCAGTGGTGGGAACTGGTAAAACATGCTAATGGGGATGAAGGCCATACTTGGGAGGTTTTTGAGGAATTGTTTAATAAAAAATATTATCCTCATACATTAAAAATTAATAAAATTATGAAATTCATTATCCTGAAGCATGATAATCTCTCTGTCATAGAATATGCAGCTAAATTCATGAATTTAGTTCACTTTTCACTAGAAGCTGTGGCAAGTGAACCCTTGAAGGCATGCATCTTCAAATCAGGTTTAAGGGAGGATATTCAAGTGAAGACTGTGGTGCTATGTAATACTGATTATACAGAGATAGTGAACAGAGTGACTATGGCTGAATGTGATATCTCATGATCTATAGGAGGAGGTATGATGATACCTACAAGGAATGGTGGGAACATAAATGCTGGGATCAAGTAGAAAAGGGACACCTATTTCCAAGGTGGAAGTGGAAATCAGAATCAGACAGCTGGATCATCTAACCTTCATCCACAAACCAAGAGAAAAGAAGGTTATTTTCAATGTGGTTCATTTGATCACATAAGGTGAGAGTGTAAGACACAACCTAGAGCATTCCATATTTTCATGCAGATGGGGGCATCTTCAACGCTATTGTTGTATTTCTCCAAGTCCAGGTGCGTGAGACACTTCTCAAGCGTTGCAAGCATCTTATGCTTCGACAGGGCAAGGAAAATAGAATTAGTCTCACCAGCAAATCAGATCTAGCCATGGTGATTCTAGAAAAACCATGACTGCTCAACTAGGTAAATCTCATCAAGGCAACAAGGATTACAATGTAATGATGAAAAAATTGTATGGAGATGAGCAGATGATTGTCGATAATCAGGCTAGACTATCTATGGTGAGACATATGATTCTTTTGAATTCTACCCTTGTGCAAGTGATCTTCGATACTGGTGCATCACATTCTTTCATTACTTCTTGTGCTATTGATTTTCTATGTTTAAAGTTGGAAATGATGCGTTCTGTTTTAAAACTACAAACCTATCTTGGGAAATAGAATGTCGAACCTTTGTGTTTAGAGCATGTGCTATAAATGTTGATGGAGTTGAGATGAAATGGAGCTTCTCAGTCTTGGAAATAGATGTCTATGATGTAATCATGGGTATGGATTGGTTGACAACATTCAAGGCTCACATTGACTTTTATAGTAGAATGGCCAGTTTCACAACTGAGGATGGTGTCAAGCATCTCTTAATAGGAGAGAGAGTTGTAAAGAAATGTGAAATGAGCTTGTTGGCATCAACGGTGGGAACAATATCTTACTATTTTGCGGCGTTGTATTTGGCATACATGGAAGAGATTGAGGATTTCAGTTTTCTAGTAGTTGTGGATAAATTTCCAGATGTATTTCTTGATAACTTCTCAGGGTTACCACCTATAAGGGAAGTGGAGTTTATGATTTATCTCCTTCCAGAGACCAGTTCTATTTCCCTTCCATCTTATAGGATGGAACCAACAATGTTAAGGGAATTGAAAGTGAAGTTGGAAGAGTTGGAAATCAAGGGTATCATTTGGCCAAGTACGTCTTTGTGGGTAGAACTAGGATTTTTTGTGAAGAAAGTAGATAGAACTCTTTCGATGTGTGTTTATTATCGTAAGCTTAACCAATTTACAATAAATAATAGGTACCCACTTCCACACATTGATGATATGTTCGATCAATTAAGGGGAACTCGGTGGTTTTCTAAAATTGACTTGCAATCAGAATATCACCAATTGTGAGTTCAGAAGGAAGATATTCCAAAGACAACTTTCAGAAGAAGATATGACCACTACGAATATGTAGTCATGCCTTTTTTTCTGATGAATTCACTAGCAGTCTTCATGGATTTGATGAATTGGATATTTTAGTGATTTATAAAATCATTTGTTGTGGTGTTTTTGGACGACATCTTGGTGTATTCAAAGATAAGGTCTGGCCATGAGGAACACATGGCGACAATGTTACAAATTTTTCGAGATCACTGTTTGTATGCCAAATTATCAAAGTGTGATTTTTGGATATAAGAAGTATGTTTTCTTGGCCATGTCATTTATGAGAAATGCACTTCTGTTGATCCTGAAATGATAGAATCTATTATCTCATGGCAACCACCGAAGAATGTCTTCAAGATACAAATTTTTATTAGTCTATATAGTTACTACTAATGCTTTGTGCATGATTTCTCATGACTAGCTTCACCAATGATAGCTCTGAAAAAGATTAATTATCTATTCCAATTGATATAGGAATGATATAAGTATTTACAAGAACTGAAAATTCATCTTACATTGGCCCTGATCTTTATTTTTCCTGAATTTGGATAGGGGTATATGGTGTATTGAAATGCTTCAGGATCTGGGTTGGGCTGTGTTTTCATGCAAGGAGACCATGTGGTTTCTTATCATTCAAGGTAGTTGAGGGTGCATGAGAAGAATTACCCAACATATGATTTGGAGTTAGCTACAGTTTTCCATGCTTTGAAAACATGGAGACACTTTCTCTTTGGTGAGAAATTAAATGTGCTTACGGATCATAAAATATTAAAACATATTTTCTCATAGCGATATTTGAATCTGAGCAAAAGGAGATGGGTGGAGTATCTCTAGATGTTTGAATTTGACTTTATGTATACACTAGGAAAAGAGAATTCGGTGAAAAATGCATTGGGTATAAATTCATATGCTCAGTTGGCGAAAGAATCTTCAAATGAATGATAGTTGATGTCGGATCAAGCCGGTATGCTTATGGAATGTGAAGACTGATGATATTCCAGTTTTATTTTCAGCTATTCTTATTCCTGATTTAGTAAATATGGTCAAAGGGGAACAAACATCTGATGTAGAATGTTTGGTAATGAGATCAAAACTCAATGATGGGGAGACCATTGAGGGATGAAAACTTGATGAGAGTTAATTTTTGTGTTTTAGAGACTTGATGATTGTACCTATGGATTGTCAAGAAAAAATCCTTCATGCTCACCACCATTCGAGATGGGATTTACATAAAAGTATACAAAATATGTATAAGGCGTTGACAATACAGTTTTGGTGGAGAGGCATGAAAATGAAGGTGGTGGAGCTTGTTTCTAAGTGCTTAACTTGTCAGCAAGTTAAGGTAGAGTATTAGAGACCAATATGTATGTTGCAGTCTTTACCTATCCCAGTGTGGAAATGGGAGCAGATAACGATGGATTTTATTATAGGTCTCCCAAGAATGGTTCAGAAACACGATCTCATATGGTTGATAGTGGATCGACTTACCAAGTCATCCCATTTCATTCCAATTCGTGAAACTCATACAGTGGTAGATCTATCCAAAATCAATATTCAAGAAGTGGTAAAGAGACATGACATACCGGTTTAAATCATCTCAGACAAATATATGAGGTTCAGATATCATTTATGGAAATACTTATAGAAATCCCTTGGCACTCAATTGAATATGATCATGGCGTATCATCCTCATATGGATGAGCAATCTGAACTAAATATACAAAAATTTGAAGACATGTTATAGGCTTGTGTAATTGATTTTTGTGGATCATGGGAGGAGAACATACCCTCAGTGTAGTTCTCATGTAATAGCATCTAGAAAGCCTTGATACATATGGTTCTGTTTGAATAACTGTATGGGCATCCTTGTCATTCTCTACTATGTTGGGTGGAAATAGGTGAGACATCACTAGTTTGGCCGAACCTTGTCCAAGAAACAAAAGAGAAGATCCAATTGATTTGAAAAAGAATGGAGATGGTCCAGAGTTGTCAGAAATCTTATGCAGATCACTGTCGATGACTGTTGTCATTCGCTGTGGGTGATCATGTTTTTTTGATGATATCTCCAAGGCTTGGACAACGCTATTTTGGGAAGCAGGGAAAGTTATCTCCTCAATACATATTCCCTTTTGAGATATTATAACGGGTCAGAGAGGTGGAATATCAGTTGGCATTACAACCATGGTTCACTTTGGTGCATAATGTATTCTATGTATCCCAGTTGAAAAAGTATCAGCCTGATCCTCACCATGTGATCAGATGAGATCACATTGACCTAGAGATGAATGCTTTGTTGATACATATCCCGATACAGATTATGGATAAAAAATAGTAAGTATTTCATGGAAAAAGCATCTATCTAGTCCGAGTTTTTTAGAAACATGGTCATATTTAGGAAGAGACTTGGGAATGTGGTAAGGAAATGAAAGAGAAGTGGCCAGAAGTATTTCATAACAGCAATGGTTTTCTAATTTATGAGGACAGAAAGATAGATGGTGGGGAGAATGTAGTACCCCTATTTTCTGCTACGTAACCCTTTCTTCATGTTTTTTGGATATAAATTATAGAGGGAACATTGGGAGAGTTTCACGATCTTTCAATAAGTTTTGGGGAAAAAAGGAGAGGTGCACGGGCTGCACACAGTTTATCCAAACCGTGCAAAAATCCTAGTAGAAAGCGTACACAAGAATAGATTTGAGGCAGAGAGCTTCAGCACGGTGTGCGCATGGTTAGGGAGATCATGTGAGGGAGGCCACACGAATTCCTAGACAGTAGCTAACACATGATTTAAACATGGTTTGTCTAACCGTGCGAACTAACCATGATCATGGTTTAAATGAGATCCTAAAAAAGTGGATCTCACACGTTTTTTCCTCTAAGTTTCTCATTTTTTCTCCTAAGCATCCATAACTCAATATTTCACTTCCATGAAGGTAGAAGAACCTCTCCCAAGTGATTTAGAGTCAATCTTATGTCTTACCGCGGTGATTCAAAGCTGGATTCTTGAGGTATTTGATCATTATTCATCATTCTTGATCAGTTTATTAGATCTACTTAGATTTAATTCTCCTCTCTTCTTGGTTTCTCAGGTCTACATCCTTCATGGGTAGATCTATGAGTTTAGATTCCTAATAAGTTGATATTTGGTCTTTATCTTTCTAGTATAAGAGATCTAAGGAGGTTCCATGAAGAATCAACCTGGTTTTCTTAAGCGTTCTTCCTCCGTGTCAAGTCTCGTCAAAACCTTTGAGGAAGGTAGATTCACTATCAACTACTCTTAGTAGAACTAATTGACATGCTTTCAAATTTATTTCCTTGTGATTAATTGACTGTGAATTGGCTATTTTTTAATGGTTGGAAACCTTCTCTTGAGATGGTTTAGTAAATTGTAGAAATCTAGAAAATTGGGTGTTTTGAATAAAGTGATTTTGTTCTTGGTTTTAAAAGATAGATTTTAAAATGGGGATTTTATGGAATGGGGGAACATGAATTTTATTTTATGTTTTTAATAAAAGGGGATGCTTTATTGAAATTAAATGGTCATTTGAAATTGGTTTTCCCATTGCTTTTCAATAAAAGTACAATTTTATTGAAATGGTTTGAAGTGGTTTATTTGAATGGTTTTGGAATATATGTGTGGTGTGCGTTCATGTTTGATGTGCCCCTAAATAAGGGACTTGTACCATTGGGGGTACAAGGTACGTGACCCTAGATCAGGGTGTGTGTCATTGGGACATAAGGTAATTGGACAAGAGACCAATCATGAGTATGGAACTGTTGAACGAAGCATGCATGTGTGGGTGTGCTGTTAACTATGAAATGGGCACGCCAAAATAATAAATCATAATTTGTTTATAAGCCTTGATTAGTTATTTTTTGTAAAATAACTTTCTGAAAATTGGGTTCATTTAATTTTGTTTTCATTTGGTTATAATTGGTTTTCAAACTGTTATATTTGGTTATAAACTATTTTGGAAAATTATTTTATATAAATCGTTTTATATAATGTGATAACTATTCTATCCTCATGGCGCGAGTAGGGAAGTCATTGAGAAAACCTACTGAGTTTTATAATCACCCCTAATTTTTAACATTGGTGCTTTTGCAGATGCTACCTTTTGAGACTTGGGAAAAGATAAAGTATCACACTTCTTTAGCAATGTGTTAGGATACTTTGGACTACTTCATGATGTTGGAGCATAGAGCTTGTGGAGCTTGGAGTATGGTTGTAATTATAGAGTTTTTTTGTCGTCTTTCCACTGTATACTTTGATATTAGTTTGTCTTCCTCTATAGCATACTTTGGTTGGTTATTATAAAGAGAATGATTAAAATTACTTAGTTTATTTCATGCATCTTATAGTGAGCTGTTTTTTGTTGGTTTTTTGGGTTATTGGTTTTAGTCATTAAAGGGTAAATCGTCCCCCACTTACTTTGAAACCCTTCGGTAGTTATTTAAATCCTTTGACACCATGGGGAATTCTCTAAAGTCCCAGTAATGACATGTTGTACTCTCAAGCCCATGAGAATTAGCAGGTCATTACTGACTGGGCCAATCCAAACGCATGCCCTCAACTACTAGTGCGAAGGTTGTAGTTATGCAAAGTTTTATTATCTTTTTATATTTAAAGAATAGTTTCAGTACTACATGTTGAAAGGAATGATGGATGGTGTGTGTTTTTAATTATTGAATATTGGGATGATGTAGGGAGATTACCTGAGTTCAAACCTAGGTATTTTAAACCCATGGATTGAGATTCTACCAATCAAACCACACTAACCTTGGGCGCTTTCTTATTTTTAAAATCATTTTAAATTTATGAAAACATAACACACATGGAGGTAACCAAAATACACAATGTTTGGTTTTATTTTAGGAAAAAAGGATGGAATTGAAATTTTTAGTAGGACTCGAACTCAAGTCTTTTGGATCCTTGGGCTATGACTTGACTATCCAATTCAGCCCCACCATTAGTTTTATTTTATTTTAAAATAGTTTTATTTAGTTTTGAAAACATCACACACACAGTTGAATAAAAACAAGGGATTAAAAAGAATGAATCTTCTACCAAAGGTGGGTGTAGAGCGAATCAAACCAGCAACAGACCGTATACACTCCAACGACCTTTCCACTAGCACAAGCTTCATTCATTTTTATTAACTTAATCAATATTTATTTATACTAATGGTTCTATTACAATATAAACTAAAAAAATGTACCTTCCATGTAAGTTGGTACACATGGCGTGTAACAACATTTTATTCACATTTTAATTATGGGCGAGGTAAAAGGAGGGACACAACATGTGGGAGAGAAGTATATGACATGTGTTTATTAAAATTAGAAAAGAAAGAGAGTAAATATTTGATGACTTGCCTCCCAAAAAGAACTTTTATTTTAGGTCTTTGGCTTGACCTGAGGTAAGATACTTACCCTCAATCTGAAGTAGGATGTGGTTTCTTCTCTGTGAAATACCATATATGTCCTGCATCCTTGTCTTTCAGCTAGTTTTCTTAACCTTTAGGTGGTCTGGGTGAAATCTTGCAAAATGATTGATCTACAACCAAAAAATACCCAAGGTGGACTTGGGTATTGTTCTGATTGGGTATGTCCTCTACCTTTTGAGGTTCCTGATTTTTTATGCTAAAAACATGAAAACAATTACAGGAATCCTCTAGAGCAAGTAAATAATAAACTAAGTGTTCAAAATGAAATAATTGATCAAATTCAGTATTAGCATGACATGTCTTGTTACCATATTCAAAATTTGTTCTTTGAGAATCATTTTCATAAATTATAAGTGAATTGAACTTGGGGACCACATCATAAAATGAATCCTCAATTGAAATAAGGTTAGAAAAACCAGTCCCAAACTCAACTGGAGTATCCAAATAAGTGATTATCTCTGAAAGCTGCTCAACCCTGGTACCAAGTAGTCCCAACCTTTTGGTTTGGTCCAACTGACATGTGGTAAATGCTTCCATAATTGATATTAGTGTTTAAGTTTTATCCACACATGGTTCCAGAAGAGAATAATAGATGGGTGGGATGAAAATTCATAGGGATGTGGGTTTGAGGGTCCCAAGAAAATAATCAAGAAAAGAAAAAAGATAGAATTATGGTTAAACCAACCTTAACTCAGAATCGCACTGCTAATTTACATTTTCCCTAGAAATGATGCCATAATTTGACCACTCCCAAAGCGAGGCATGAAAAATTGAACGTATTATTATTCCCTTTCAATCCAACTAACTAGGTAGATAATAGAATTCAGGTTTGATCCCATAGGGAAATAGAAAAGAAATTAACAATGCAAGTTGGTTATTCTCAGCCTATTATACAGACAAAAATAATTGAAGGGAACAAATGAAAAATTTAAAAAACCATGAAAATTAAATTAAATTAAAAGAAGTGATATAACAAATAAGAAAACAGATGTGTATGGATTTCAATTTGATTAGAGTATTTTGAAAAAGTCATTCATTAGTGTTTACATTATTTATGAAATACTTTTACCACACAGATTCAATTAAAACACCATTTCATAGTCTGATAAGAGGTATTTTTGAATTTAATCATCAATACCTTGGTATAGTGATTGGATTTTCAAATCCATATAAAGATCATCACCGCTTAAATAGTAGTAATGGGATCACACAATGGTCATAGGTTCACCCATTGTAACTCATTTAGTTTCCCCATTTGTGTTATTTTTGATCTCATATGACACAATTTGTATAATGGAAAAACAATTACTTAAAAATAATTATAATGTAAAATCAAGATAATACAAAACAATTCATAATTTCAATTAAAAAAAACCCTAAATCTTATTACAACCCTAACCTAATAAAATTAGCCTCTTATGACCATGGTCACAGTGTGCGGGTTGAGAAGAAACTCAACCCCTACCATGGATATGAGAAGAAATAAGGGGGAAAGAGTAATTACACTAAAATAGAAATGAAAATAGGAAGAAAAATCAAATTTGGATTTGGGGGAGATCAAACGGTAGAGCAACAACACCCCCTTGGATGTGAAACACATAACTCAAAGGCCTTCATCTCTATTTATTGGAATATAAAATACACGGTGTGTACAAAAAAGTACACATCATGTATTTGGGTCAACTAGCTCTGGCCTCACTTTCTCCACCGGTTGATGGATTGCTGTGTCTCCTATTGAATTCAAAGTGTTGGCTATCAGTAGGTGAGGGTGCACAGTATGTGGAACCAATATACATTGCATGTAAAGTCTATTTTATCCACCAACCATGTATATAATGGAATACACAATGTGTTAACAATGTAAACATAGCGTGTTTTATCTGTTTGACTACATGGTTTTGTACTCAGGCTAGCTGAACCATGTTGTGGAAAGGGTAAAAAGTGTGTGTTTATAATGTACAAGATGTGTTTATTTCAATTTTCACTCTGATCACTCTCAATTTGTGACTTTGGATGGAATATCTGGAAAAATACCATAAACACCGAAATAGAGCATTTGATCCACAAAAAAATGTGTATCCAGTGAAAAATTGTTTTTTACTCAATAAAACGGATGAAAAGGAATGTATAAATTGAGAACATTAGTAAACAAGTCAATGGGGTTAATCTATAATGAGAAACAAGTGATGATGCCTGATACAATATGTTTGTTCATCTTGGTAGTTCACCTTGAAATATGAAATGGTTTCTATAACTATGTTGGTGACAAATTTTTTGAAATGATCTTATGGTTCATGATTTATTTATGATGTTTTCTCTCTTTTATAGACCTTATATTTTGAAATGATAAAGTTTTATGCCATGAATCATGTTTATGATTTATAAAAGGTTAGGTATGACACTTGTAAGTTATGTTCCTGATCACATACCCTTATGCTTATCTTAGGATTTCATATGATCAAAAATTGATATCTCCTATGTTTTACCTTAATAAACATATGGGATCACTCTTTCTTATGGATCCTTTCCCTAGATTATGAAAGAAGTTTTAAATTAGTATATTTCAATGAGGATTAAAAAATACGGAAATATTTGTGGGAGATGTTGAATATATTTCATGAATTATGAAGATTGTTTATCTAGTCTCCAAATACACTAAACCTATATGGTCCCTGGGTTTGTATTTATTAAATTTATTAAATATTCATCTAAAAATATGTAATATTTATATATGAAAATCCAGGGTCACTATAGTTGGTTTTAGATAAAAGGAAGGAATCTAATTCTTGGAAACTCTCACATGTGTGCATTGGAAAAATAATGGCTCTCTGCCCAAGGATTGTGTTAATATTTGAAGCATATATGTGTCCATGTAATATTAACTTATGAGTTATATAATACCATCATTGGTTTATGATTTTAAGTTTGATCATAAATTAAAATTCTTATATACACCTTTTAAGGTATTATGTGATGTGATTTTAACAAGATTAAGAATATTTTCAGAGACATTTATTGTAATACAACCCTTTGATTTTGTATATGATTTATTAAAAAAGTTATTTGAGGAGGAATGAATTTACATTTTGTGGAAATGAGATTAAAGGTATTGGTGACTTTTTGGTTTTATCTTCTCTTGGATGTTGAGGTAATTATAGGTTATTGAAATTTGGGAATGTTATTGGAATTATATTAAAATATTTTTGGAAATAGGATAACCTGCATGCTAGGAGTTAACCTATCACATCAAAAACCGAAGGGTGATAAGGTTGCAACACCTACCACTAACCTATATGAAATAGTATTTATGGAGGGACAACATGAAGATAGAAATTCTAGAATTTTTATATTGGTGATTGGTATCTCAACAAGTTAACTTTTAGAGGAAAATGTCTAAAGGGATGTTACAACCATTTCCCATACTAGAATGGAAAGGGAAAAAATCACCATTGATTTTTTCATTGGACTCCCAAAAAAATCTAAGGTCCATAATTCTATTTGGGTTATACTCAACCACCATAAAAAGTTAGAACAATTTATTACCATCAGTTAAGACTTATCACTTGATCATATTTCCAGAATATACAATATGAAAGTGAAAAAATTTCATGGAGTACCACATTCTATTATATCTGACTAGGATATGAGGTTTACCTTGAAGTTCTGGAGAATTATTCAGTAATCCCTTGATACAAAGTTATGTTTCTGCACTGTGTATCATCCTTAGTTATATGGTCAATCTAATAGAACAACTCAAACACTAGAGGATATTACGGGATCCCATTCTCTGGAATTTAATGGTGGTTGGGATCAATACCATCTTTCATTTGGGTTTTATTACAGCAATATATTTCAATAAAGCATTAAGATGGATCCTTATAAAGACCTTTATGAAAAGAAATTTAAAACTCCAACATCCTAAAATGAATTTGGGGAAAGAAATATATTGGGACCCAAGCTATCCAAAGAAATGGTAGATAATGTTAGAGCCATCCAGTAATACAGTTGACAGAAATGTTATGCTAAAAATCATTATAGTGAGATCAAATTTGAATTTGGGGGCACGATATTCCTATTAATATCTCTGTAACACACCAATATTTTTATGAGATGTATTTTTTTTTAATTTCTTTGATGTATTGTGTTGTACGCTATACCAAGATAAGCTTGTGCTATACATAACACTGGATTAGCTTGCAGTATATGCAACGCTATCTTGACTTGTGTTACACACAATTTAAAGTGATTTTGATAGAATTAATTTCACACAAGACCAACTATAATTTAACAACTAAATATTATTATGTCACCTTATAACCTAGTCATTATAATGGTGGGTATGAGCAGTATTAACTTCATTCTAAAAAACTATTTAAATGCAAATAAGAGAGTTTATAAAATAATAAAATCACTCTTGATGGATTTTATTAATGGAATAAATGTTTAATATATTAAATCTAATATTTAAAATTCATATTATATGTTTTATAGACATGATATAAGACAAATTCAATTTTTCATATTGAAGAAGTAATTTTCAAAAAATGCAGGTTTGTCGCCTTTTGATGGTATACCCATTTTAAATCTAGTTTTGACACATTTTTATATTCTATTTAACAACATAAATATTTTATTTGGAAGCGGGATATAAAAATTTACTTTGGACGAATTTTTGACATTTTTCTGATAACTTTCATGTTTTGATGAATAATAAAAATATAAGAAATTTTAATTGAAAACAACTTTTTAATCAAAATAATTTATATGGTTAAATTATATTATTGAATGGTTTTAAATTATAAATAGAATATATTTTTATCATTCAATATAATTTATGTCATTTGAATTAACATATATTGAATTTTGATGTAAAAACATTTCGATCTTTTGCAATGTCTTAACTTTTAAAACTCGTTTTTCATTCTGACAATGAGATTAATTTTAAATTAATTATTTAAACTTATGTATTTAAAAATTTTAAAAATGGATTCAATATTTTCAATAATTAGGTCCAAATTATGTAAATAGAATTATTTTATTTCTAGGCATTATGAATAGTAATTTCAGTAATTTTTATTAAAACTATAAAATGGTAAATCAGGTAATTAAGGGTAAAAATAATATTATAAAATTACCTTAACACTTTTACTAATATTATTGGATGAGTAATTTTCTACCTAAACCATCATTGGGTCTAAATCATACCATTTTGATGAATCTTGGTTGAGATTAGGACAATTAATATATTTTATTTAAAGAATGGTTAAATTACTCAGATTTTAATTACTAAATCATTTTTAGTATAAGTTAATAAAGAAGATAAATTATATTATAAATAATAATCTAAAATCTAAAATATTTTTATATATCATGGTAATTTATTTGTAATTTTTGGTAAATAAATAATTAACTTAAGGGTTTATATATTGATGATGCAAGAATTATTTAATTGATGAAAAAACAATAATTTTTTTTATTAAAATGGTAATAACCATTAATAGAAACCAAAATTTGGCCAAATATTATTGGTCAAGTATATATCATCTATAATCATACAAGGGTCAAGTTATTGACCATTTGGATCCTTATAGAAGAGATTATGACACTGATATTATTTTATTTAAAGTGTTGTTAAACTTGTCACATACATGTTTTAATAAGTATAAAATTTTTAATTATGGATTTTCTAGAAGATATATTTGAAAAAAAGTATTATTCTAAAATATAATAGATTTATCTTCATAGTAGTATTTTATTTTTAATTTTTATTCAACAAATAAGTGTATTAAATAATTACCCAAAACTGATGTTGTAATTATTTTATTAAGGGAAATATCAAATAAATATTATTAAAAATATTAAAATAAATATAATTTGAGCTAATTAATATGTCAAATGAATTTTATATATGATATTATCATATTAGGAATATAATAAAATAGTTTTTTTAAATTTAACTTGTTATCATAATATTTTTAAAAATTAATTAATTGAATAGTGTCAAAATTGACACCATTGATTGTTTATCAAAATAATGTTTTATTAAATCATTTAAAAATAATAAAAGATTTTTAAAAATATAGAATAATTATTATATGGTTTAAATTGTTCTAAATTATTTATTTATGGTCTAATTAATATCAAATAAGTAAGTATTGTACCATTTTAATGTTGAAATATTTGTTACCCTAGTTAAAAATAAATAGAATAACTAAGTGTTAATTAAAATTAAAATGTTTAAATTGACATAAAAACATTTCAAAAATTTATTGTTTTATGACATTACAACCTAAAATCATATCATATTCAAAACTATGAAATTTTGGATGTTTTGGATGTGTTTTGATTTTATTATAAATTAATTTTTTGGAGATTTTGAAATGTGCCCCTCAACTTAATTATAAAAAGGCCACATACTCCCTCACAATTTAAATTCACTTTGAGCCTTCAAGCTTGGATATACCCTACCTATTTCCCTTATTATCTTCCTTAGTCACATTCTAGAGGTTCTGGTATTCTCAAAAGACTAACTCTAGTGATTTTAAGAGGAGATCTAGAGAGTAGTCATCGAAGAAGAGGAGGTTCAGATACATACAAAGGATAACAGACCTAAGGTAAGGGATAATTTTACAATCATATTATTATTAAATATTGTTCATACGCAAGTATTTATTTTGGTTTATTTATCATCCATGACTATGTTTTCTAAAAATTATTTCATAAAATGTGTTACTATCCTCATATATATGTTTAAGGAAAATTTTACCAGTTTTGACTTTTATTACATGGTTTGGAAGGAATCTTTCTTTCATTTTCCATATGAGGTACTTTTTGAATTTTCTAATAAAAGTATGAGAAGAATGTTTTTTAACCTATATAACATCAATGAATTTTTATTATTTCATAACATCTTATTTCCATGAAGCATCTCTTAAAAATTTTCAAGGATATTTTCAAAGAAATTATTTTCTTTTAAAATTGAACGCTGTTTTAAGAAAGAAAACATTATTGAAGAAGAAATGATAATATCCTCAAGAATTAATTTTAGGTGTTTTATCAAAATTATTTTCCATCTATGATTAAGGATATGTTTCAAGTATACTATCTCTATTATTCTTATGGTTGATTATAAATATGATGGAATAACATTTATGAAATACATTTGTTTTACATGGATTATGTTATGATGGAATGATGTTTAAGAAACCCATTATATTAATTGAATTATGCTATGATGAATGATTTATGTTTTTATAGAACAAACACACACACATATATATATGGTTTTCATTATGTGATGGATGATACCTATATATCCCTCAAATACATTGGGTAAAGATTTATATCTCATTAGATAGACATGAATGAAAAAACAAGTAAATATAGTATAGAAATATAGGGCTATAATTATAATAAAATCCATTTCAGTAATATAGGGTTGGAATGAGGAGTGAACTCAGTTCAGTAATGGGATTTGTATTCTATGTTGGTCTTGGAAATGAGCCTTGGCTATTATGGAAATGTTTTTTTATGATTCCATTTTTTCAACAATTCCATGTTTTATGTCAATGTTATTTTCTTATGGTTCATGATTCGTTTATGATTTATATCTTATGAACTTATAAGAATTATTTCATCACTCAGGATTTTGATATATGTTATACATGTTATGATTTTCAAAAGTTATGTTCATGTTTTTACATTCTCATGTTTATGTTTTGTATGATATTTTCCATGATTACCCTTATTGAGCATTTGATATCACCCTTTTCATATGTTTTCATTTTCCTAGGATAAAAAGAAAAGTTTTATGTTGGAAAACTAATGGGGAATATCTTTATGGGAGATATTAAAGATCTTTCAAAAATTTAGTAGAATATATTCCCAGTTTCAAAAGACAATAAAATAATATAATCTTTGGGAATTTGTTTGTGTAATGTATTAAGTATTCCACAAAACTTATATAATGTATATGTATGTAAATTTTGGGTCTTTATAGTTGGTATCAGAGTGATGGTTTAGTCAACCTTTGGAAATTAGGATAAAAAATATTTAGTTAGATCCCAAGAGATATTTCTAAGGTATTTCTAGATATGTCCCTAAGAATAAGTCTAACAATAGGTTAAAATCCTTGAATTTTGGTAATGATCATTGTTAACCTAGGATTAAACCTAAGATGTTATATATTGAAAGTACTTACCCTGGATTATGTTGTTTTCTTAGTATGATTTTTATCTCTCATGCTATTTTTTAGGTTTTATATAATGGATGGAACCCAAAGTAACAATGTAAATGATAAATGCAATTGGAAATGAAATGATTGTCCTCCTGAACAACCAAATGTTATGGGATATGGAATGAAAAATATTATCACTATACTTACACAAGCTATGAATCATTCTAGGATTCCAAATGATCAAATAAGGGAACAACATTCTATTGAGTTCTTCATGAGGCAACATCCACATATTTTCAGCGGGTCTTCAAATACATTAGTGGATAAAAAATGGGTCAGTACTAATGAAATGATATTTTTAGTTCTACAATGTTCAAACCATGATAAATTTATCCTAAAAATATATTGTTTGGAAGGAGAATCTGATCAATGGTGGAACCTTCTCAAGAATATGAGGAAAAGAGATGAAATTGAATTCATGGAATGAGATGAGTTCAAGAACATATTTTTCAATAAGTACTTCCCTCGTATTCTTCAAACAAAGATATAAAAGTAGTTCCTTTAGTTTAATCAAAAGGATGATGAATCTATTGGTACATGCATGGAAAATTTTAGAAGACTTTTAAGGTTTTATTCTAGCTTTATAATCCAACCTGAAAGTAAATTTTATCAATTCTTCCATAGCTTAAAACCAAGAGTTTTAAGGGAGATAACTATAAGAGACTTTAGTAGCTATGAAGAGATTGTGTGTTTTTATATCAAGGTTGATATGGAAGTTGGTGTTACCCATCAATATCATGGTTTTGAAAAGAAATGAAAAATGGAGTTCAAGGGAAAATCTCAAAGCAATGGTGAAAATAAGATGATGGTTTCCTTATGCTAAATTGTGGAAAAAATATTGACGGAGATTGTATTAAAGGGACTAAAAAATGTTTTAAGTATGGAAAATAAGGTTATCAGGTAGTTGAGTGCTGAAGTAATTGGAAAAGAGCAGTTAATGATGTGAATAGAGAAAATGATATAGAGAATGCACCACAAACACTTCAATGATACAAGTGCAAGGAACTGATTCATTATGATAACCAATGCCCTAATCCAAGGGTTATTGTTGATGATAAATTTTTTAAAAAAAATCTTAAGGATAAAGGAAAAAAGAAAACCTTATGCGATCACTATTGATGATGTGGAGTACGATGGTGAAGTTGTGGAATGATTGAGTGATTATGTAACGGGATTACAAAAATAATGTTATAGAGTCACTTTTATGGTATTATGGAATAATGAAATATCTATATAGTGGTCTATTGTAGTTTTTCACAAGTATTTGAAAGTATATTCTGAGTGGTACTGGTAACCATGAAAAGTGATTGACGTAATAAGGTAATGTTTTTGGAAAACACATGATTAAGGGAAGGATAACCCTTATTATGAGAATGATGTTGAGACAATGATATTTGAATAAAGATATGTTGGATATGAATAAATAAATTGGAAAATATTAGTTACAATGGAACTGGTTGACGATTTATTGATATGTGGGTTATGCTATCCTTAATGAAGTTTACAGTTTTTGGACTTAAGAATAAGGAAACACGCCTGTTTTCAATAAGGACATATGATAATTTTGTTTATTACAATGACTAAAGAGAATCTATGATGAAGGTGTTCACATTTGTGGAATGTGACCAACAAGATATACCTTATGATGTACGGGGGATAAATGTTAATCCGAGTCAGTGAACATTTTTCTAAAGTTTTTGATTTTTAGATTTTAGAAGGATTGTAAGGTTATCAATTTATGGAAAGTTTAAGTTAAGCACCAGATGAAGTTTGTTAGAATAACGTTTTATCTCACAATAGGCTGACTTATGAATATTTTATTACTTTTGTTTTGATAAAGATATATGGAATGACCTTTCATTCTATTTATGGATTGTGTGATCTTCTAACACTTTAGAAATAAAAAATTCAACTTCATTTCTTTGAATAAGAGATGAATGTAAATTTTTCAAGGCATGACCAAGGATGATTTTTTACTGAAATAAATTAAGTATTTATTCTCATGTTCTTCAAATTTAGGTAAATTATCTTTAAAACCATAAATGTTATCCTAGTACCTTCCTATATGATTAATCAGATGGTCCCTTAGATCATCACAGATTTATAGCTTTATGATTGTTAAATTTTTCCTAACCATTTTATCTATTACTCTACATCAGAACTTGATCGTTAGATTTATCTTAGATATCCATGTTTTTAGTTACCACCTATATTATCCTATGTGGAAGCCCAGTGATGAGTTACTTTGGGAAACCATTATGTTTCTAACTTTCCCTTTTTAAAATGAATTTTTAGTATTCCTTTTTACGATGTGGGTTTCTATAAAAGAAACTTCCAAGTATTAAACCTTTTATAACCCCGATGAATTTTAAGGGAGAAATTCATCTTAAATGGGGTATAATGTAACACCTCAATATTTTTATGAGATATATATTTTTAATTTCTTTGATGTCTTGTGTTGTACGCTACACCAAGATAAGCTTGCGCTATACTCAACACCAACTTAGCTTGCAGTATAATAAATGCTATGCTTGAATTGTGTTACACAAAATTTCAAGTTATTTTGATAGAATTACTTTCCTTAAAGAATGAGTATAAGTGAAAAACTAAATATTATTATGTTACCTTATAACCTAGTCATAATAATGGTGGGTATGAACAATATTAATTTTATTCTGAAAAACTATTTAAATGAAAATAAGTGAGTTTATCATATAATAAAATCACTCTTGATGGATTTTATTAATTAAATATTGGTTTAATATATTCAATATAATTTTTAAAATTAATCTTATATGTTTTCTAGACTTGATATAAGAACAAATTAAATATTTCGTATAAAAAAAGAAATTTTCAAAAAATGCAGTTTTGCCACTTTTTGATGGAGAACCCATTTTAAATCTAGTTTTGGAAAATTTTTTACATTCTATTTAAAAAAATAAATTTTTTGTTTCTAAGAGGGATATAAAAATTTACTTTGGATTATTTTTTAATATTTTTCTGATAACTTTCACATTTTGATGAATAGTAAAATACACTAAATTTTAATTGAAAACAACCTTTTTCATCAAAATAATTTATATGGTTAAATTATGTTATTGATTTATTTTAAAGTATAAATAGAATATATTTTTATCATTAAATATAATTCATGTCATTGACATTAATTATATATTAAATTTCGATGTAAAAACATTTCAATATTTTACAATGTTTTAACTTTTAAAACTCAGTTTTCATTCCAACAATAAAATTAGTTTTAAATTAATTAATTCAACTTCACTATTTTTAAATTTTCAAAAAGGATTATATTTTTGGAATCAGTATGTATAAATTATGTAAACATAATTCTTTTTTTTAGGCATTATGAATAGTAACTTCAATAATTTTATTAATACGGTAAAAAGGTAAATTAGGTAATTAAGGGTAAATAAAATATTATAATATTACCTTAATCCTTGTCTGAATATGATTTTATGTGTGATTTTCAACCTAAACGGACATTGGGTTGAAATGATACCATTTGGAAGCAACTTGGATGAGATTAGGACATTTAATATATTTTATTTAAAGAAAATTAAACATTTCTTACTCAAATTTTAATAACTAAATCATTTTTAATATAAGTTTATAAAGAATATAAATTAAATTATAAATACTAATTTGAAGGATAATTTTTTTTCTATATCATGATAATTTATTTGTAATTGTTATAAAAAAAATAATTAACTTAAGGGTTTATATATTGATGAAGCAAGAATTATTTTATTGCTGAAAAATCAATAAACTAATTTTTATTAAAATGATAATAACCATTAAAATATAAAAACACTTGAACGAATCTTATTTTTCAAGTATAACTTGGACATAATAATCCAAGGGCTGAGTTATTGAATATTCAGATCCCTATAGAAGAGATCATTACACGAATATTATTTTGTTTAAAGTGATGTTAAACTTGTCACATTCATGTTTTAATAAGTGTAACATTTTTAATGATGAATTTTTGAGAATATATATTTTAAAAAAAGTATTCTTATTAAATATAATATATTTATCTTCCTCATAGTAATTTATTTTTTAATTTTATTCAAAAAATAAGTGTATTAAATAATCACACAAAACTAATGTTGTAATTATTTTATTAATGGAAATATCAAATAAATGTTTTTAAAAATATTAAAATAAATATAATTTGAGCTAATTAATATGCCCAATGAATTTTCTAGATTACCTTCCCCTATTAGGAATATAATAAAATAATTTTTTTTGAAGTTAACTTTTATCTTAATATTTTTTAAAAATCAATTCTTTGATTATTATCAAAATTAACACTATTGATTTTTTATCAAAACAATGTTTTATTAAATTATTTAAAAATCATAAAACATTTTAAAAAATATATAATAATTATTATGTGGTCTAAAATGTGCTAATTTTTTTATTTATGGTCTAATGGACATAAAATAAGTAAATATTGAACCATTTTAATATTGGAATATTTGTTACCCTTGTTTAAATTTAAATAGAATAACTAAGTGTTTACTAAAATGATAAGGTTTAAATTGATTTAAAAGCATATCCAAAATTTATTGGTTGATGAGATTACAACCTTATCTCATCTTATATTCAAAACTATGGAATTTGTGGGGTTTTCATATGTTGTTTGATTTTATTATAAATTAATATTTTTGGATATTCCAAATGTGCCACTCACCTGAATTATAAAAGGGCACATCCTCCCTCACAATTTCAATTCACGTTGAGCCTTCAATATTGGATATACCCTACCTATTTCCCTTATCAACCTCTATAGTCTCATTTTAGAGGTTATGGTATTCTCCAAAGACCAACTCCAGTGCTTTTAAGAGGAGATCTAGAGAGAGCTCATCAAATAAGAGGAGGTTCAGATACATATAATGGATAATAGACCTAAGGTAATAGATAATTTTGAAATCAGATTATTATTCAAGATTTTTTATACATAAGTATTTAATAGGGTTTTTTTATCATCAATGAACATGTTTTTATAAAAATTATTTCATAAAATGTTTTACTATCCTCATATGTATGTTTAAAGAAAATTTTGCCCATTTTTGACTTTTACTTCATGGTTTGGAAGGAATGTTTCTTTCATTTTCATTACGACATACTTTTTTACTTTTACAGAAAATTTATGAGAATAATGTTTTTTTAACTTATACGAAATGAATCAAATTTTATTCTTTCATAACGCCTTATTTCCATGAAGTATCTCGTACAAGTTTCCAAGGTTATTTTCAAAGAAATTATTTTATTTTAAAATTTCATGGTGTTTAAAAAAAGAAAACATTGTTGAAGAAGAAAGGATACTATCCTAAAGAATTAATTTTAAGTTTTTTATAAAAATTATTTTCCATCTAAGATTAATGATATGTTTCAAGTATACTATCCCTATTATTTTTATGATTGATTATGTTTATGATTGAATGTAATTTATGAAATCCATTTGTTTTACATGGATTATGTTATGATTGAATAATGTTTAAGAAACCCATTTTATTCCTTGGGTTATGCTATAATGAATGATTTATAATTTTGCGGCACACATATGTTTAGTTTTTATTATGTGACTAGTGAGACCTATATCTCCCTCTAATGCATTGGGTAAAGATTTATCTCTCATAAGATAAACATGACTAGAATGATAAGTAAATCCAGTTCAATAATACTAGGCTAGAATAACAATTAAATATAGTTCAGTAATACAAGGATTGAATGAGGAGTGAACTCGGTTCAGTAATGGACATTGTCTATTATGATGGTCTTTCTAATGATCCTTGACTATTATGGAAATGTTTTTCTATGATTCTATGTTTTCCGAAATTCCATGTTTTATATCAATGATATTTTCTCATCGTTCATGATTCTTTTAAGAATTATGTCTTATAAACTGCTAAGAATTATTTCTTGAATCACTATTTTGATATATTTTATACATGGTATGATTTTCAAAAGTTATGTTCTTGTTTTTAAATTATTATGATTATGTTTTGTATGATATTTTTCATGCTTACCCTTAATGAGTATTCGAGCTCACTATTTTCATATGTTTTATTTTTCCTAGGATAAAAAGAATAGTTTTAGGTAGAAAAACTAAAGGTTAAGATCTTTACGGGAGATGTTAAATATGTGTCACCACATTATCAGAATATGTTCCTAGTTTCCAAGGACACTAAACTAATATGATCTTTGGGTGTTTGTTTGTGTAATGTATTATGTATTATGAAAAAGTGATGTAATTTCCATGTACGTAAAGTTTGGGTCTTTATAATCTACATGGAATACGGTTATGAGTCTTGGAAATAAGGGAATGTTAGGACCAATATTCATCTATACTTTAAAAATTCTTGATTGCATTGGGACAATAGCTTGTTGTTTGGATCTTCCATCGAATCTCTCTCAAGTTTTTGAGGTGAACCAAGTATCTCTTATGAGGAAGTTCATAACTGATTCTTAACATGTATTGAACTCATAGGTTGTACCAATATAGTAAGATATTTCATGTGAGTAATAACTGACGGAGATTTTGAATTGTATATAAATAGTTCTACGAAATAAGGCCACTCTCCTGGTTAATGTTTTTTTTGGAAAAAACAACAATTTGAAGAAGCTATGTGGGAACCTAAGGACATGATGCGGTAGAAGTAATCTAAGTTGGTTGTATTAATGTGATGTAATTTTATAGGGGTAGAATATAACACCCTGATATTTTTATAAAATATTTTTTTCAAATAAATTTAATTTCTTCGATAATTTGCATTGCACGTAGCACTAAGTGTAAATGAACCATAATATACTATTAAAATATTAATATTTAATATCGTATCACTATTGGAATAGAAGGTATGAATATGATTAACTAAATTATAAAAATTTATGGTTTAAAAAATATTAAATGTATTCTTTGGTTAAAAATTAATTTGAAATGAAAATAAAAACCAATTGAATATAAAGGAAAATGTTTTTTTTGAAAATCTATTTTTCCCACATAAAGTAATTTTATCTTAATAAATTAAATTGATAATTATTAATGAATGATTTTAATGAAATATATATATTATATATTCAATAATATGCTTTATCATTTATCCAATATTTTTTCCAGGCATGAGATAAGAATAAAACAATTTATATGCTAAAAAACTATATTTTTCTAAAAAATGATTTCATCGTGTTTTGAAAACTTATTTTAATTTTTTAAAATTTTTTGTAATTAATTTTAAAAAAATTATTTAATTTTTGAAATCATTTTTTCAAAATTATCTTATAGTTAATTTTTGAGAATTTTTTGAAAATCTTAATTTTTCAATGAAGAATAAAAATGATGATTTTTATTAAAAAGTGTCATTTCTTTTACATAATTTACAAAGTTACATTTGTTTCAAAAATGTTTTAGAGTAATATTAGTTATATTATATTATAATTAATCCAATTTAGGTACTTTTAATCAATTACATGTTTAATATTGATATAAAAACTTTCATACTTAAGAAAAGTTTTCTTTTGGAAACTATATTTTCATCACACTTGCGGGTTTTATTTAAAATTAAATTATATAATTTATTGGAGTTGAATTTGATAAAATAGATTCTATATTTTATATTAGAATCATAAATACTATCTAATAAGGTCAACTTAATTTTTTACCATAATGAATAATGAATACAATAAAAATTATTTACTGTGGTTAAGGTGAATACGGGTTTACTAGGGGTTAAAATAAAAAGTTAAGGGTTAAAAATTACCTATGATTTTTATAATTCCTATTTTATGGAAAAACTTTGACCTTATATAATATAAGGTCCCTTAATTTTCATTTTGGACCCATTTGAGGTGTTTATAATGTGGGTATATCTTTTTCTTTTCAAATATTTCTAATATGTCATCTCCGCCACTTATAAAAGGCCACACCCTCTCCACTCCTATTCAAACATCCAAAGCCCTTTGGTTCAGACAATACGTACTAAAAACCATTAATTACTTCCCTCAAAAAATAATAGAGGCCATTTATTGGTTAATAAGCCAACCATGGAAGGATCTTGATGTAACTTAAAGGGATTGTTTGAGGAAGAGGCAACGTTCATAACCTTGAATTTTATTTTATTTATTCCTCCACCCCCTTATATTATTATTAAAACATGATGATATAATAAAATCTATTTATTCAATATACTTATGTGTTTTTATGTGAATTGAATGACATTTCTTTATCTCCACTTCCCTCAAATGGGAAATGAAACTACTAATTTGATGTACGACAGACTACCGCCTCGCAAACCAACATAATTCGTTTTCCATCATCACCTATAACATATGGGTATAATGATGTAGTTATAATATATATATATATATATATATATGTATATTATATTTATAACATAACTACACTTCTATAAATAGAATACCACATATTACATCTTAATTTCAATTTTTTGTGGGTTATACTAACATCGCTCTTGCTTACAGCGAACTACGCCTCATGAAGCGATGTGATTTGTTTTCATATACACTATACATGGGAAATAATAAGGATAAATTTAATGAATATATATGATTTATGTGAGATAATAATGATTATTTAAATTTTATTTATTATTTAACTTTGTTTTGTTTTATCTGTCAAAAAATGGAAACAACATCCCTGCATACGTACGACTTACCGTCTCCATGAATGTTACAGTTCATTTTCTATCTATAAATTTTATAGAGAACTATAAATATGTATATAATGAATATATATTATATTTATATCATGATTATAATTCTTAAAATTATGTAATTATTATCTAATTACAAGGACCAAAATTACTAAATTGAAATTCTTATGAAAAATGAAACAGTTAACGCCTAGAAATGATGATTTTAATAAGGAATTATTAATAAAAGGGTGTTGAAAAATAAACTAATGGAAATTTTTGATTTAACAATGGTTTAAAACCATTGGTAAAGGATGGAAAACTGTTGGTATAAACTATACCAATGGTTGTCCAAACCGTTGAGTCTTGAGCCGTAGGGATAGACATATCCCAATGGTTCTATGAGAACCATTGGGATATGTATAAAAAATTAAGTATATACCAACGGTTTCAATAAACCGTTGGTATAAATGTTTGCCAAAGGATTTAAAACATGAGTAATAACATGAATTATCTCTATACCAACGTTTTTTGGCAAACCGTTGGTAAATCTCAAGTAAAATCATCTATGTCAACGGTTTAAAATCATTGGCATATACTTATACCAATGGTTTACATAAACCCATTGGTATAAGTTCTAATTTTACACATATGAAAATGGTTGTAAACCACTAGTATATGCCTTTTGTACCTACAGTAGCAATTCGTCTTACTAACCTCCCCTGTGCAGCTGCAACAATTCCACCAGCACCAGCAGGCCTGCAAAATTCATACCCAACAGAATACTTACACAATACATACACATACAACAGGTAACACAATACACCATTAAGAAGTATAAATTCATAATACATACAAAATTTTGTATGAATTCATACAGAATTCATACAACACATAATTCATATAGAATTCTGAATACCTCCAATTCTGTATTTAATTACCCTCTACACACATACAGAATTAACACATAATTAATAAGGAAATTACAAAAAGTATACACATAAAACAAGTATACACATACAAAAAGTATACCCATACAACATTAACACATAATTCATAAGTTAATTAAATACATAAAGAATTAAATTCAGAATTCAGGGGGTTGGGGGGCTGTTCGTGGGTTTGGGGTGGCTGTCCAAGGGGGGTAGGAGGTGTCTAGGGGGTGGGGGTATCCGAGGTGATGGGGGTGTCTAGGGGGGGGGTGTCTAGGGTGTGGGGTGGTGTCTAGGGGGTGGGGGGCAGTCCAGGGGGTGGGGGAAGGGGGTGTCCGGGGGGCTGTCCAAGGGGTGGGGTGGTGTTCAGGGGGGTGGGGGTGGCTGTCCATGGGGGGGGGGGGGGGGAGTTTCCAGGGGGGTGGTGGTGGTGGGGGGGTGTCCAGGTGGTGGGGTGGTGTCTAGGAGGGGTGGGGAGGGGGGTATCCTAGGTGGTGGTGGTGGTGGTGGGGGGGGGGGGGTGTCCAGGGGGTGGGGTGGGGTGGTGTCCAGGGGATTGGGGGGGGGGGGCTTTTAAGGGGGTGGAGGGTGTCCAGGGGGGGGGGGGTTGGGGGGGTGTCCAAGGGGTGGGGTGGTGTTCGAGGGGGGGGGGGTCCAGGGGGTTGGGGAGGGGGCTTTCCAAGGGGGGTGGGGTGGTGTCCATGGGGTGGGGGTGGATGTCCATGGGGGTGGGGGTGTCTAGGGGGGTGGGGGTGTCCAGGTGGTGGGTGGTGTCTAGGAGGGGTGGCGGTGGGGGAGTCCAGGGGGTTGAGGGGGTGTCCAGGGGGGATGGGGGGCTGTCCAGGGTGGTGGTGGTGGGGGGGGGTGTCCATGGTGGTGTCCAGGGGGTGGGGTGGTGTCTAGGGGGGTGGGGGAATTAATGGTTTTAATGGAATGAATTTCATTGATTTTAAGATAATTTTTTTTAAAATGGTTTTGGAATAGTGTTTATTTGAATAGTATGTGTTTCTTTAGGAAAAAATTAATGATTTTGGTGTGGTTGGTAGGAAGGGGGATTTGGTTATTAGGAAATGGATTGCATTTTTATTGTGGGATAAAAATACTATATGATTTTTGAATTGGAACCTTAAAGGGGATATCTTAGGTAGTTATTCTTGTGATCCAACTATTGTCTTCCTAGTCTTGGTCTATACTCAAACTCTTGTGGAATTGGAATAACCATGTTCTTCTCGGATCATTTATTATGCACGAGAATTTCTAAAATACCATCCACTATTTTTTATTGGTGATCAAGGATCTCAAGAGGCAACAAAGTGGGTATCTATGATTAATGGGATCTTCAAGTTGTTAGAAACCCTATAATCAACGGGGGTGGGGGCTGTCCATGGGGTGGGGGGGCTGTCCATGAGGGTGGAAGGGCTATCCATGGGGGTGGGAGGGGTTTTACACGAGGGTGGGGGGTTGTCCAGGGGGTGGGCGGGGCTGTCCGAGGGGTAATGGATGTCAAGTGGGGTGGGCGGGCTGTCCATGGGGGTGCCAGGGCTGTCCAGGGGGTAGGGGGTGTCCGGGTGGGGGGGGGGGGTTGAGCAGGCTGTCCACGAGGGGTAGGGGTGTCCAAGGGGTGGGAGGGATGTCCATGGGGGTGGGGGCTGTCCACGGGGGGAGGGGGTGTCCAGGGGGTGGGCGGGCTGTCCTCAGGGGTGGCAGGGCTGTCGAGGGGGGTTGGGGGTGTCCAAGGGGTGGGTGGGCTGTCCATGGGGGTGGGGGGGGGGGATGTCCAGGGGGAATGGGGTGTCTAGTGGGGTGGATGGGCTATCCAAGAGGGTGGAAAGGCTGTCCTAGGGGTACGAGGTGTCCAAGGGGGCGGGTGGGCTATCCATGGGGGTGGGCGGGCTGTCCACAAGGGTGGGTGGGCTGTCCAGGGGTTAGGGGTTTTCCAGGGGGTGGGGGCTGTCCACAAGGGTGGTGGAGCTATCTAGGGGGTAGAGGGTGTGTAGGGGGTGGGCGAGGCTATCCACGGGGGTGGGGGGGGGGGGTCTATCCAGGGTGTATGAGGTGTCCAAGTGGGTGGGCGAGGCTGTCCAGGGGGTACGAGGGGGGGGGGGGGGTGGGCTATCCACGGGGGGTGGGGGGGTTTCCACATGGGGAGGAGCTATCCATGTGGGTGGGGGATGCCCATAGGGGTGGTGGGGATGTCGAGGGGGGTAGGGCGTGTCCAGGGGGGTGGGCGGGCTGTCCACGGGGGTGGGCAGGCTGTCCACGGGAGTGGATAGGCTGTCCACGGTGGGTGGGTGGGTGGGGGGGGGGCTATCTAGGGAGGTACGAGGTGTACAGGGGGGGGGGGGGGGTGGGGGGGCTTTACATGAGGGTTTCAGTGTTGTACAAGGGGGTACAAGGTGTCCAAGGGGGTGGGCGGGTTGTCCACGGTGGTGGGTGGGGTGTCCACGAGGGTGGGGGGATGTCTAGGGGGGAACAGGGTGTCCAGGGGGTGGGTGGGGGTTTTCCAGGGATTACGGGGTGTCCATGGGGGGAAGGGATATCCAGGGGGGTGGGAGGGATCTCCAGGGGTGTGGGCAAGGTTGTCCAGGGGGATACAGGGTGTCCAGGGGGAGGGCGTGGCTGTCTAGGGGGTGGGCGGGCTGTCCATGGGGGTGGGGGGCTATCCACAGAGGTGGGAGGGCTGTCAAAGGGGGTGTGGGGGGGGGGGGAATCCACATGGGAGGGGCTGTCTATAGGGGGAGGGTCTTTCCACAGAGGTTGCGGGGCTGTCGAGGGGGGTAGGGGAGTCCAGGGGGTGGGCAGACTATCCATGGGGGTGGGTGGGCTGTCCACGGGGGTGGGGGTGGGGGGGTGTCTAGGGGGTATGAGTTGTCTAGGGGGTGGGTGGGCTATCCACGAGGGTGGCATGGATGTACAGGGGGGTACGAGGTGTCCAAGGGGGTGAGAGGGCTATCCACAGGGGTGGGAGGGGTGTCCACAGGGGTGGGGGGCTGTCCAGGGGGCACGAGGTGTCCAGGGGGTGGGTGGGGATGTCCAGGGGGAACGGGGTGTCCACGGGGGGAGGGGTTGTCCAAGGGGTGGGATGGCTGTCCAGGGGGTGGGCGGGGATTTGCAGGGGGTGAGCGAGGCTGTGCAGGGGGGTACGGGGTGTTTAGGGGGTGGGTGTGGCTGTCTAGGTGGGTACAGGGTGTCTAGGGGGTGGGCAGACTATCCATGGGGGTGGGGGCTATCTAGGGGGTGGGTGGGCGGTCCATGAGTGTGGAGGGGCTTTCCATAGGGGGAGGGGATATCCACAGGGGTGGGGGGCTGTCCACGGGGGTGGAAGGGCTATCGAGGGGGTTAAGGGTGTCCAGGGGGTGTGGGCGGGCTTTCCACGGAGGTGGGCGGGCTGTCCATGGGGGTGGGGGGGGGTGTCCAGGGGGTATAGGGGTGTCCAGGGGGGTGGGTGGGCTCTCCACGAGGGTGGTGGGGCTGTCCAGGGGGTGGGGTAGTGTCCAGAAGAGTGGGTTGGTGTCCAATGGGGGAATTTTGAGGGGGTGTGGGGTGTCCAGGGGGTGGGGGTGAGGGTGTACAGGGGGTGGGGTGGTGTCCATGGTGGGTGGGGGGGGGGTCTAGGGGGTGGGGGACGATCCTGGGGGTTGGGGGGGGGGGGTGACTGTCCATGGGGGTGGGGTGTCTAGGGGGTGGGGGGGGGGGCTATCCACAGGGGGTGGGGTGGTGTACAGGGGGGTGGGGGGCGGGGTCTATGGGGTTGGGGGGCTGTCCAAGGGGGTGGGGGGTGTCTAGGTGGGTGGGGGGATTTCCACAGGGGGTGGGGTTGTCCAGGGGTGGGGGGGGGGGTTTCCATGGGGGCAGAAGGGCTGTCGAGGTGGGTAGGGGGTGTCCAGTGGGTGGACAGACTGTCCAGGTGGGTGGGTGAGCTGTCTACGGGTGTGGGGGGGGGGTTTAGGGGGTACGGGGTGTCCAGGGGGGTGTGGGTGGGATTTCCACGAGGGTGGATGGTCTGTCTAGGGGGGTACAGGGTGTCCAAGGGGGTGGGCGGGTTGTCCACGGGGGTGTGCGGGCTGTCCACTGGGGTGGGGGGGGGGCTATCCACTGGTGTGGGGGTGGGGCGGGGGGGGGGGGGGGGGGGTCTTTCCACAGGGGGAGGGGTTGTCTAGGGGGTGGGCGGGCTATCCAGGGGGTGGCGGGGCTGTCCAGGTGGGTACGGGGTGTCCAGGGGGTGGGCGGGCTGTCCACGAGGGTGGGTGGGTGGGGAGAGCTGTCTAGGGGAGGGGTGAATCAGTCACAACAAATCATCAAGTCAATCTTTATTATTTATAGATAAAAAAATAAAGATAATGTGACCTACCTAATCACACATATATTCAGGCACAACAAATCAATAAACATCAAAGTTCAGTAATATCAGTAAAAAATGTAACAAATCAATTTGTCCCTCATCACCATCACTATCATCACCATCATCATCAGCCTCACCCTCTTCCTCATCATCATCCTCATCATCATCCCTGACCTCCTCAACGCCCTCGTACTCAGCCTCAGCCTCCTCCTCAACCTCCTCCTCCTCCGCCTCGACCTCCCCTTCTCCATCGTCTCAAACACCACTAGAACTTCCACCTGGTGCACCATATATAGAATGCATCGATGAAATATATTCACCACAAGCTGTGCTAGCCTCTGGTGGATGTGTTGGATGTAAAAATTCCATCAGTTTCATAAATGTAGTGTTTTCCCTAGTAGACTGTTCTGCAATCTCTATGGCTCTTTTTTCAGCCTTTTCTACATGTGCCTTAACCTGCTGAAACATGGTGTCACTACAACTCATACCTGATGAGGGCCAATACCTCGTCAGAACTATACTCTTCCCAGGTCGGCAACGTACTCTACCAGGGTGCTTATCTCCCAACACCTGATGTAAGTGATCATTAGGCCCAAAATTATCAGGTTCATGGGCATCAAGGGACTCTAAAGAATCCCGTCACAAATATAAACAGATTATTAAGTTAAAAAATATAGATTAAAATTTTAAATCTACAAATTAAAACTTACAATCTGCTGCTGAGTCGGTTCATTAAACGCACTTCCATCTTTCTTCCTTCTACTCGAGCAAAATAGTTTTTCTCGAGGCACACATCTTTCAATATTCAATTTATGCCTCTATAATGACATTGAATATAGGAAACCATAATTAAAAATAGTATACCAATAATTAATTTCATTACTAAAATTATATAACAACTTTAGTAATCGAATAAATTATGGAGGAAGTAATAGAAAATGAAATTCGTAAATAAAAATTATAAAATTTCATACCTGCTGCCTCTCAGGATCTGGCATCATAGTACGTCCCAATGTGTGGAGGTATCTTTTAGCATTAATGTTTTTTTTATTTCTTCTGGATGAATCCTAAATAAAATTCAATAATTAGTATTAATGAAAAACATGAAAAATTTCATTTAAATACCTCTAATGTGATTAATACCTTAAATTGGCTTATCTTCCAATGAGTAATCATCTATCAATACTATTATAATGGAAAATCATCCATGACAGGGACTACCACTAACTCTGTCCCTACTCTATCATTCCAAACAATGTACAACTCATTCTTGTAAGCTCTCCAAAGCTCGCCTAAATCCTTTAGATGTGCTGACCGTGCACCCTCACCATCGGGGAAATTAAACCGTATCTAAAACCAAAATATTAATTCATATAAATACAAAAAATAATATATTGCATTAAATAAAACAGATTTTTTACCCATATCTCTGCCCAATATTTATCCTTGACTTCATTTGGTAGCTGTCTCCATGAGAGCTGGCTGACAGGAATGATGTCGGAGTATTTGGAAAGCGTCGCCAAAAAACTCCGACATTGCTGCTCGGATTTTTCAATCATTTGACTATCTTCATTGTAGTCAACCATCAACTGCGTGTGGCGGTTCCACACTGCATGCATGTGTGTACGCCCCCACCCCCTCCACCTATTAGTATATGTATCTGTTATGAAGGAAAAACAAATATTTTATCAATACATGTTATAATGAAAATAAATAATGGTGTAAATGTTTTTAGGGTTGTATAAGTATAACTGCAATAGTATGATCAATGGGTGCCGATGGATCCATAGAAACTGAAGGAACACCCTGTACAGATGGAGTGGGTCCTAATATATGCTCCATAAGGATAGACTTTGGCGGAGCATGAGTCGAAGATGATGGAATATAAAATCCCGGAGAGAAGGAAGTAGAAGTAAAAGAAGATGGAAGAGATGGCTGGCCGAATGCTGGATGGGGAGTGTGAATCAATATCAGATATGGTACATATGGGTGAGGAGGCTCAGATATAAAGGGTGGTGAAAACATGGGAGGCCTAGATATCCTGTGTGTCCCTAATGACACACCAGGATCAGAATGTGTGATGGATGGTATGCTAGTGGGAGGGGTAGGGTCTAATCAAGTACGCCGACCAGATCCCCTAGCTCTCATGCCACCCCCTCGTACGAACACCCTGAGTACTGGGACCACTACTAAGCTGCTCATCAAATAACTGTCACCTAATAGATGGAACCTACAAAAATTTTTAAAAAAAAATTAATCACATGACATTATATATTATTTAAATATATATATTTGAAATAAAATACTCACTATAGGCACTAGTGGTGGAATGCCCAACTCAGTCATGTGACGATTGTTTTCCATAATCTGTTTTCATCGCCTCTCTTCAATTAGTTTCATTTAATTCATTTTAAAACAAATATGGAATTAAATAGAAAAGGATAACTAATGAGTAACCCAAAAAACAAAATAAATTAGAGTGAATAGGGGGATTAATGGATAATTTAACTATCCATTGTTTTAGGTGATCTTGAACATATATATAATGAAGTCAATAAATCATACAAGATGTAATAAAGAAATTTAATTTTTAGTAGGGTGGTTATTTACTAAGTTTCATCAGTCTATTAAAATCATGAAACATTGATTCTATCGTATTTATAATGGGTAATGAAGTTGTCAAAATTAAGGAAACATTTAATTTCTTTAGGCCAAATAGATAATATAGGTTTCAATACATGTTTTTCAAAAGAATACAGACCATCATGTTCATTACCTGGTAAAATGTTAGAGGTCTTAGAGTTATACAAATTTTATACAAATCACAGTAGAAGCATTGAAATATTCACCAAGTTAGAAATGTTGGTTTCTTAGGTTTGAATACAGTTCAATTCCAAATTAGAAAATGTAATTGAAATAAAATTACAACCAATAAACATTGAAAATTCACATAATGGTCTAGTAGGATACAAAAAATTTGTAATCAATATTAAATCAATTTGAATAGTACCAACCTTAACAGCCCAAGTAGAGGTAAACTAAAAGAATTGAGAACATGAATGAATGATTTTATATATTTCCCACCACAACTTCAGGTTCACAGTCAACTCTAAAAATTAAGCTATTGGAGTCATCAAAAGTAATAAATGGATCATTTCTAATGGCAGTAGGGATGGAATCAATTCCATCATGAACATCATCAAAAATATGTCTTGGAATTACTTCAATAATGACACCAAATTCAGGTCGAAGTTGCTATTTGACATAAAAAACTTGTTTTTCCATTGATTCCAATACATATGGTTCATCAGTTGCAAGTGTGTGAGTCATATTAATTACTCAAAATACACAATCATCAATAATTTTTCCCTACCTCATCATATAATCAAACCACTGGCATTTCATCATCGTCA
Source organism: Viscum album (assembly GCA_963277665.1). NCBI lineage: Eukaryota > Viridiplantae > Streptophyta > Magnoliopsida > Santalales > Viscaceae > Viscum > Viscum album. Next base: position 821,045,695 of record OY728162.1, read on the forward strand.
CTCATCCATGAGAATAATAATTCAATATTATTATTTTTTCAACGACTCCATAATAAACTACATTTTCAAATCACGATCTACTATTTGATGCACTAGAATAACATTCTATTTTGGCAGTAACCATAACACCATCATATTGTGTCCTCGTGTTCTTTTCTTGTTCAGCGATAATAAATCTATACCCATAGATAAAAATTGATTTAAAGTCACGAACCACGATATTAGGACCAAAAGCCAAAGCTCTTATTTCCTCAGATATAGAGTGAGCAGGAAAACTCAATACATGAAATATAAATAAATATTAAACCTAATTAATTATTTTTTTAATTATTTTAAATAGTAATATTATTACCTTCAATTTTAACAAAGTAGAAAACTCTTTGCCATGAAAAGTCTCCCTCCTTCTCAAAGATAAAGAACAATACTTTCTATTTATCATCGCTTTATGTTCCTTATAGATAAAAATATGAATATTTTAATATATATATATATATATATATATATATAAGATATACATATTCAATTTACTTACAAGATGTAGTCATCGAATAATTCACAGTTGAACAAAACTGTGCGATGTTCCATCTCCCACTCATCAAGGCTTAATGTCGTCAATGTATATGATCCAAGAATTCCGCTGGTTTGAGGAAGTGATGGAAAACTGGGTTCAATTTCCTCATACTGTTCTTCTTCATTTCTCATTGGTCTGTTCATTCTTGTAGTAAGATCAGACAAATACATAGAGCAGAAATCCATATATTCTTGAGCCAAGTAACCATTCATGATAGAACCTTTGGGAAGATTCTTATTACAGACATAATAATTTAATGTGTACATATTTATTTCAGTTGGATACATACAACGAAAAGAAATAGTTCCTCCAAGAAGTATTTCAGTTGGAATATGGACAGTCGGATGCAACGTGCATGTGAAAATTGATAGAGGAAATATTTTCTCTAACTCACACAAAATTAATGGGGAATCTACCAACATTTTTTGCAAGAAAGAATTGGAAAAATTATTAGTAAAAAGATCTCTAAAAAATGGAACAACCTAATAACAAAAAACCTTAAATTATTGGAGAAAATATGACAAATTTCTATTGGAATCAACTCATGCAGAAGGATGTGATAATTGTGAGTCTTCAAAGATTTTAGCTTCAAATATATTTTGTTGACCCGTTTAGATATGTTTCTTGAATATCCATCAGGAACTTTAATAATCACTAGTACTTATAGAAACTGATTTTTTTTAGGTGTCATCACATAAGAAGCACATGGAAATTTTCATTGATACGCACAAAATGCAATTTTGGTCTGATGACCCAATCCACCAAGTTATGCTGAGACCGTAAATCATCTTTTTTATTTCCCTTAACATTTAGAAGAATTGAAAGAAAAATTTCACACATATTTTTTTCAATGTGCATTATGTCTAAGAAATTACGTAACAAATTGGTTGACCAATATGGAAAATAAAAGAAGATACTTCTCTTTTTCCAATTGTAACAGGTTTCAATGGAAACATTATTTCTCTTTCCAGATTTCATTTGAACCTTCCTGAATGAAAAACGGAAATCTTTTAATTCATTAAGCACATCAGTTCCAGACATACACTGAGGTGGATCATCGGTCTCCATGGTATTGTCAAATCTTCGATGATTATTTCTATATGGATGGTCCATTGGCAAGAATCATCGATGTATCATAAAACCGAAACTACAATGATGTTTTAGTCTTCTGGATCGTGTATTCTTCATACAAATAGGACATGATAGTTTTTCCTTCGTGCTCTATCCATACATTATTGCATAAGCAGGAAAATCATTGATTGTCCACATAAGTGCATCACACATCTGAAATATGTCTTTCAAACATGAATCGTATGTGTGCACACCCACATCCCAAAAAAGTTTCAACTCTTTTATTAAAGGTTTCATGTACACGTATATATCATTGCTAGGATCAGAAGGGACAAATATGAGTATACTCATGAAAGTGAAAGGTTTTTTCATACACAACCATGGGGGAAGATTATAAATGTGTATAAAAACCGGCCATGTGTTGTGAAACGTAATAATCTGGCCAAATGGATTAAAACTGTCACATGAAAGACCCAACCTCACATTACGCACATCATCTACAAAACCAAGATATCGAACATCAAATCTCTTTCGTGAAAATCCATCTATAGGGTAAACCATATCATCATTATTCTTCTTTCTCTCGGTATAATGCCATCACATTTTTATTGATATTTCATCATAAATAAAAATATTCTTGAGTTTGGGGATCAATGGAAAGTTCCACATTAATTTCTGTGGCACATGAGATGGTGTTCCATTAGCTTTTGGATTCCAGAGGGATGTGGCACATTTTATACAATCATTTCGTTCTGTAGTTTCCTCCTAGAATAAACTATAATCTTTTGGGCAAGCATGAATTTTGTTTCTTGAAAATCCAAGTTCCTCAACTAACTTCAATGCCATATAGTGGTTTGAGGGAATATCTTCATCATATGTAAGTAAGTACTTCAAGAAGGTAAGAATGTAATTTATGGTAGTATTAGAAATCCCATACATAGTTTTCCCATGAAAAAATCAGATTAAAAATTCCGTCTTTTTCATTTTACCATATATTTGATGTACTGGAGTCATGGAAACATCATTAAATTTTTTCACCATGACAACATCATCATTTTCATTAAACGCATTATGTCTACTCATATAGAAATCTTCTTGGGTCAGAATCCTTTCTTTTTCTTGATGAAAAATAAATGGAAACAAGTTGTACAAAAAATTCTCCAATCCAGTCCTCTCATTTGGATCATCATCAATTTGAGATTTCATTTTCTCCCCATTGTGATACCATAGAGATTAGTTTTCTTAAAAACCATATTTGGTTATGGGGTATTTGACTTCTTCACAGCTCAATGAAGGCTTTCCAATACAATTGTAACAGGGGCAGTGTATGTGAACACTATCTGAAGCATTGTGAAATGAAAAGTCTAAAATGATCTCTGAAGTGTTTTGAAAATCACTTGAGATCCGATCAGTTTCATATATCCAACTTCTATCCATCCTATAAAAAAATTTTATAAGTCATTTTGTCAAAATCAATTCAATAAGATTGAAGTTTCATCGAAAATATATTTAAGTAAACAAGAATTGTTCACATTATATGAAACCATAACTGAAACACTACTCTATATGAGAATCATAATATAAAAAAGAAAAAATACTATATTTATAACAAAATATCTTTTAAGAACTATACAGGAGTGTACAAGATCATGTACATTTATGGAGGAGAATTATTCAGGAGTTGAGTAAATTTTAGATTGAAAAAATTTAATATTTTAGTAGATCATTTGAGTGATCACATACACTACCCAAGGAGGTGGGGGGGGGTGTCCAAGGGGTGGGGAGCTGTCCCGGGGGTGTAGGGATGTCCACGGGGGGTCGTGGGTGTCTAGGGGGTGGGCGGTCTATCCACGGCGGTGGATGGGCTGTCCATAGGGGTGGCGGGGCTATCCAGGGGGGTAGGGGGTGTCTAGGGGGGGTGGACGGGCTGTCCCCAAGGGGGGGGGGGCTGTCTAGGGGGTATGGGATTTCCAGGGGGTGGGGGTGTCCAGGGGGATGGGGGTGTCCGGGGGGTGGGGGTGTCTAGGGGGTGGGCGGGCTGTCCATGGGGTTGGGGGGCTGTCCAGGGGGGTAGGGGGTGTCTAGGGGGGGGGGGTTGGGAAGGCTGTCCACGTGGGTGGAAGGGTTGTTCAGGGGGGTACAGGGTGTCCAGGGGGGTGGGAGGGCTGTCCACAGGGTGGGGGTTGTCCAGGGGTAGGGGGTGTCCAAGGGGGTAGGCAGGCTGTCCATGGGGGTGGGGGGATGTCCGCAGGGGTGATGGGCTATCCAAGGGGGTAGGGGGTGTATAGGGGGGTGGGGGTGTCTAGGGGGTTGGGGGTGTTCGAGGGGTGGTGGGGGGGGGGGGGTGTTCAGGGGGTGGGCGGGCTGTCCACGGGGTTGGAGGGATATCCATGGGGTATGTGGTGTCCAGGGTGGTGGCCGGGCTGTCTACGGGGGTGGTGTGGCTGTCCAGGGGGTATGAGGTGTCCAGGGGGTGGGAGGGCTGTCCACGGGGGTGATAGGGCTGTACAGGGGGAGGGGGTGTCTAGGGGGTGGGCGGGTTGTCCATGGGGATGGGTGGGGGGGGGGGGTGTCCCAGGGGTAGGGGGTATCCAAGGGGTGGGGTGGGGGGGGGGGGCTATCCATGGGGGTGGGGGTGTGTCCACAGGGTTTGGGGGATCTAGGGGGTTGGGGGATGTCCAGGGTGTTGGGGGGATGTCCAGGGGGTCGGGGGTGTCCGAGGGATGGGGGTGTTCGGAGGTGGGGGGTGTCCAGGGGGGTGGGCGGGCTTTCCACAGGGGTGGGGGGATGTCCGGGGGGGGGGGGGGGTACATGCTATCCATGAGGGTGGGGGGTTGTCCATGAGGGTGTGACCTAGAGCTATGAGATTTAATTGGGTTGTCATTCATGTTATAAAAAAAACAATAGGTGTTAAGGATTAGAGTAGTATTTTTAGTGAAAATCCAATTTGGTAGGATTGGTGACTTGATAACATTATGGTATCAAGTTTTTAATTGGGAAAATGTTGGAGCATTGTATTATGGTATAAGGAATACGGGTTAGTGAATATCTACTGGTAGTTATTAGGAATGGTATGATGTATGGTAATGAGTTTGTAAGGATTTTCATTATCATGGCATGATGATTAAGGGTGTTTTCCTATATGAAGTTGTATGAATTCCTCGATATTTTTTTCATCATAACTTGAATTAAATTTAGGATTTCATTAGAAGGTGAAGTATAGATAGAATCTCTATTCATTTAATACATGGAGAGGTAGGATT